>OX453004.1:27782007-32782007 GCA_949699075.1 Asteroscopus sphinx | reverse complement strand
GTTATATACCTATGTGTAGTATACATGTATAATCTCAATTATTGAAGTAATTCTCTTTGTAATTAACTCTTTGTAAAATGGGCAGTCTAAACTATGTACCTATCCCATTTAAAAGTTGAAATATACTATTCAGTTTTCTACAAAGTTTAATATAACTAAATAAAAACGTACATTACGAATTACGGTTACGAAATGTTTGTTAACTTCTGCCCAACAAACAAGCCTACTACTAGCCACTAGAACATCAAGCCACTGTTATATGATCACATCAGGTAAGCAAATAATAATATATTTCATTTCAATGTTAAAGTGTAATATTTGACAATGAACTTTTCAATCTGCATGCAGTACACACTACAGAAAACGATTATTTCAGGCTTCTGGGGGCCAAACTAAGCTTAATGAATTGATACACAGGGAAACAAGCCCTTCCCACCAGATGGTTCAAATAAAACTAGGAGTTGGGAGATTAATACAATACCGCTTGAATATTATTTGTTTCTTTTTGCAAACATAAGTATACTACATGCTACCGCAAGTTGGAAATCATAAAATATCACTCATAATGCAATACTATAGGGGACACTTCTAAGTACTCCTTGCCTATCTGGCCCTTGTGCCCCTCCCAGAAACAAATCCTGGATCTGCCGTTGACCACAGCAATAGGATTCCATTTGGACCCTTCGGGTGTGGAATCTTAATAATATTAATGCTGTTGTAAAACTATTTTGTATTATTTCAGATACTGAGATGCCACCGCCTACATACAGTTTTGTTGGAAATCATTTGTTAAATGAGGTAAGCAACAGCTTTTTTCATTTTCTTTAATGGCATTTATATTTAAAAACAAAATAATATGAATAATAATATTATAAGTTGACCTCAACAAAGTAAGCTGTGTGTGAATGTCACAATCAACTGAGAAATGTTTGAGCATAACGGTAGGCAGGGTAAAGTTCTAAAGACATTTCTATTAAAAAATGGTTCATCATTATCAGCCCGTTACTGTTCTACTGCTGGGCACGGGCCTCTTCTCAGAAGGATTCAGGCCTGAGTCCACCACGCTGGCCTACTGCGGGTTGGTGGACTAAACACCATCAAGAACTGTATGAAGCAAGTGCTTCAAGTGGGTAGGTTTCCTCACGATGTTTTCGTTCACCGTTAAAGTAAAAAGTGACAATCAAATTCTGATTCGCACTTGAATTCGAAAAGCCAGAGGTATGGGCCGGGTACGAACTCAGATCCCCCTGCAAGGATGGCAAGCATTCAACCACTAGGCTATACTTTAAATTACTAGGTTATAATGTTCATTCCGGGACCCATCTGGAAACCAGTGCTGCAACATTTCGGTGTTGTAGCATATGCTGAGATGGGGGCCTTTTTAGTCTTTTACAGGCATATTATTTTTAATTTTATTGTTGATGTGTAATATTATCTCTCGCCTGTAACAAGATTAAAATAATTATTTTATTTCTTTCTTTCATTTTTTTTGATTTATGTAAATGCAATGATAACATTGTAGATATTAATGTAAAACCAAGTAGTTAAAAGCCTTAATTTTCCTTGCAGGTAATGTACAATCAAATAACAGTCCCTTCAACACTGAAGACGATGACTCCTGTGGCTAGGAAGATCCTGTGGATGCAAATCAAACAAGAAAATGTAGAATTTTATTCTGATTAGAAATAACTGAAAAAAAACATAATGTTTATAGGAGAAAATTGAAAAATAAACAGATTTATGTAAAAGTAATGGTTTTTATTTCACTTTCACTATAAAAAATAAAATATTAGCAATGCATGTATAGGTACCTACCTACGCATGAATAAGAGGCAAAAGCCTTGTATCCAAGGCCGAAATTTAAAAACCTTTTGCTTGGTTGGAAGTTGAAAATAATGTATTATCTGTGCTTGTCATTTTCTATTATTGAGGCTACTCTTTGGTTCCCTATCGACCAAATTTCTTGTTCGGAGATTGTCGTCTGATGCGTAGCATCTCTACTTGGTCTGTGATTGCCATTGCCACGCATGAATGGTCTTCGACAATCGGAATATACAGGTAGTAGAAACGGGCACAACCGTACAATTACAAGCCACACTTATTTACAAACGAAACTATGTAATTTATAAAATACAAGAATTTGTAACTACTAAGATTGTTGGTACTTGGTAGTTTGTAGAAAAGGCAAGAGTGACGTATTAGGGAAAAAAGTTGAGGCTATATTGACTAGTGGCAGTAAAAGCATTCTTTTTCATAACACAGGATATCATTAGAAAAAAATATTAGTAGTATCAATATCATTGTAGATGCAGACTCCTTTGATTTTTGGGAAGCCTCTCAGCTTACCTTGACACATTAGCGAAATATGAGGAACATCAGAAAGATTAATAATATAATCTGTGCCATTAATGTCATCGTTACGAAGTAAACCCGAGTCACAACTACAAGGCTCATTAGTTACTAAAAGATCTTGTGGAACTGCGAAGGACTCACAACAAGATTCTAGCGAAGCTCGTGAAAAACGAGGAAAATGAATGAATCTACAGAAATTATATCTGTCCCTTTGAAGACTTTGTTAACGAATATACACTGAAGATTATATCATTACGTGTGGTTTTCCATATCTACGTACCTATGTTCATATTGGAAAGAACAAGAATTCTACAATTCTGCGGTTTGTGCGGTCAAGGTAAAGAGTCAATGTCAAGGTTTGCTTAGAAAGAGAACCAAAGGGAATACGGGGTTTCAAACTTCCAGCCAAATTAACATTAATTTGTTGAAAGCTGCTCAAGTTAATTACAGCTGCTAAAGTAAAGAGCATGCAAAATAATATAAAGGTCCTGAAATGTAAGTTTTCTGGAAGAAAGCAGTCAGTAAAGATATTCGTTATATTAGGTAGCAGAAAATATAATCTATTATATACAAAAAGCAGGCGCATACTATTATTTCCTTAACACTAGTACCTGCTATCTGCTATAAATTTTTCGTCGTCTTGTTTACGATATTGAGTCGAGATATTTGTTGCTAGGTTGTGCCATACGATCAAGTATAGAATATAAGTACATTGTAATAAGGTCTATTTTCCAACGCACGTTGCAATTCGAGACTCGGCGGCGTAACTTTTGCTGACTTGATATTCATTATGTGAAGCAGTCTCGTTTCCATATGTACTAGTAGTAGGCACTAATTTGCTTACGATGCACACTTTTTAAAGATGAAAAATTGGATTACAATTTTATAATCTGAAATGAAACCGAACGTAACCTGACGCGCTCTGTGGAGCTGTCACCCAGAACTGTCATTGTACTTTTTTGTGCGCGATGCGCATGCACGTTATTTTCTAAATACTAACATAATAGTGTTTAAGTGTACTTATTAGGTGTAAATATTATATATAATCACATACTCGTAGTGATATGTGTAAGGAAAATCAAAATCGATACAAAACACAGTATTAAAGAACTGAGAGAAGAGACCGGCGCGGCGGCGCCGGCGTCAGGGATGCTTGGGAGTGAGTGTTAATAACAATTTCAATCATTATAAACATGATTACCTGTGTAGTGGTAGTGAATACGTTAATACGTAACAAAATAATACTGTGCGCTTATGTCTTAAGCTCAGCTAGTAGCGATTAATCAAGAAATTGGTAAATTCATCAAGCAAGTTCGAACTTGTTGGTAAAATAAGTAGCAGTTATTTGAGTGATTCTCGTGACTTTATTTGAGTGAGTGAGACAATACAGATTAACTATGCGCCCTTGAGCTCTCACGAGAGGTTAGCCGTGGCTGTGATACATCCTACATGTTCTCTTTACTCCGAGAGCTTCCACGAGAGGACAGCCAAAGGAGTGAATAGAGATTCACTATGCGCCCTTGAGCTATCACGAGAGGTTAGCCGTGGCCATGATACATACATTTTCTCTTTACTCCAAGAGCTTCCACGAGAGGTCAGCCAAAGGAGAGAATAGAAATTCACTATGCGCCCTTGAGCTATCACGAGAGGTTAGCCGTGGCCATGATACATACATTTCCCCTATACTCCAAGAGCTTCCATGAGAGGTCAGCCAAAGGAGAGAATAGAGATTCACTATGCGCCCTTGAGCTATCACGAGAGGTTAGCCTTGGCGATGATACATACATGTTCCCATTACTCCAAGAGCTTTCACGGGAGGTCAGCCAATGGAGAAAATAGATTCCATGCATCCTTGAGCTTTCACGAGAGGTTAGCCATGGCCATAACATGTGCATGTTCCCCATGTTCCTTGAACAGGATGTTAATAGGAGGGGTGGAAAAGACTGCTTTATGGGTCCTCGAGCTTTCATGAAATGTCAGCTGCAGCCTTCATAACATTTATATTCTCAGCACAGCGGGAGCTCCAGCAAAAGTTCAACTTTGTTCATATGTCACAGTCTAAGAGCAGTGATACCTACACATTAATTTGTAATAAAATCAAGCCTAACTCAGGCCGTTTTCCTCAGGTGAGTAAGACACAAATGATAGTCTGTTGTAATAAGTTAATGAATATTACTTTACAGCAAAACACCTTTTACATGTAGAGGATTTCACTTTACATAAGTGTAGTGTTGAACATGGCCAATGACATACAAACATAACATCACACCTGTATTTCCCCGAAGGGGTAGGCAGAGGTGTATAGTACACCCACATTTCGCTAGTTATGTTGTAGTCCCATGTAATAGGGGGCGAGCCTATTGGCCAATGAGCCAGTCCATATTCATGAAACATCTGAACATCTATCACTTTCAGTGGAAGACATATCTGAATTAGTTCACTTGAGGTTGAGGCAATACCTGAAGATACTAATAAGATCTTAGATAACAATAGCAAATTGTTACATACAAATGAAGAAATCCTTCATGAGACATCCTTTATTTAAATGGAAGAAATATTACAAACAAATCCAATTGGCTGCTACGGGCCACCTATGTTACAGGTACAAACCGGAGGATTAGAATATCTTCCCAATTAGTAGGTATTGTATTATTACTAATCCTAAATATGATAGGATATTAATAATATATTCCTGTTCTAAACTTAGAAACATGTTGACCTGTGGAACACTAGTTCATTATCTAGTGTTTCCGTCCATCTAAAGTGGATGGAATCATAAAGGACATCAAGTAAATGCAGGTATTCATACCTACTTATTGTGCATTTTATACTGAAAGATATTGTGTACTACACCACTGAAAGCTAAGGATACCTTATAGTGTCTTAAAGATCTAAGAAAAGATAAAATATCAGTTTCATGAATCTAGAAATACATGAAAAGCTATTCAACTACCTAATGATTGTATTACTGAATTTAATTATTATTATTTTTGCATCCAACTTTAGTAGGTACCTAGCAAATTATAATGTGAGATTCTCTTGATAACAGGCAGTAGAGACTCCAGTCTTTCACATTTCACATAAAAGAAGAACCAATGAACACAGCTTGGTGGTTTTTTCACCAATCGAGTCAATTTGTTGGTTGTTTTAGTTCAGCGGTTATCACTAGATGGTGTTGCTTCAATCACGGAGGGTTCCTGAATCGCGTGGAAATGCAATAATCCTTAGTTGTTTGTTTTAGTTCAACGTTTACCACTACCTACATAGTGTTGCTTCAATTATGGAAGGTTCCTGGATCACGGGAAAAAACACAAGTATTACAGAAAATTTTGTTGTATTATACAGAAAATTTACAGATGGTACTGTTAAATTAAACTACCTACCTACCCATGCTAAATATAAATAATTCGCTGCAGGTGTTATGCGAAATTTATGACAAATTTGGAAAAGCTAATAAAATTATTCCTAATCTTAGAGTAATAAGACACAGAGTGATAGTTTCATCCAAATTTCCGCTCAAAGTTGAAGCACAAAAACAATTGATAAGTGCTCGCAAGCGGCACGTCAAATGTTCACCGACACGCACATGGGCGTGCTTAAGCTGTACGGAATGGAGCCATTTGTGCCTGCCCATGCATCAAATTGTGTGCATGGACATGGTTTCTGTATATAGCTGTTCTAAGTTCCTAATGATAAGTAATACATTGTAGGTAATAGGTAGATCATATGTTTTGATATCCTGAAATACATAGGTGCCTCCCCTTTAAAATAGGATGAGACATTCTTTCCTCCATTTGGCCTTCTAAGTAGGATCAAAAAAGGTGGGGGGGGGGCATTATTGGGGTATTTTGGTGGCCGCTAAACCATGGATGGTACCATGGTTTTTTGAATAACGAATAAGTTTGATAGAACTAGTTTTGACTCCACAAATTGGTTTTATCCCCCATCAGGACTCAACTTCCCTTGTACAAGACCTTTACTTAAGCAGCAATGGTCGCATGCTAGCTTACTTATCAAACAGAACTAAGGTGCTGTTATAAAAATGCTGCCTGCTCAGATCCATAATCGGAGTCAGTGTGTACCTATAATAATAATAATAGGACCAGTAATATTTAATTTTATCTTTAAAAATGGCCGATCCGAATCAATATTTAATTATTTACTAAAGATATTTTAGTTAGAGGATCAATCCTTAATAATATTGATGATGTTTTTTGGATAGATTTCCATCAATGCGACCTCAACTTTACATATTAAGTTACATTTTCATCGCTCAAAATTATTATATTATACATAATAGGGAGCAGCAAAATTGTTTGCTTTCGTTATGCTCTCTAATTATAATCCTTAGTATAAACTGTAGAATGCGGTTAACGCAATACCTACATTATAAGATTATAACACAAAATAAAAATAAAAATCCTTGTTGAAGTAGGTACACCATTATGATATACTAAATAGTTGACACCACTAGGCACCTACTGTTACTAGGTTGTAAAAGTGACTGCTCATTAGGGATGTGCAGAATAATTGTGTATAAAAAATCGAAATCGGTAAAATAAATCTTCCTTTGAAGATTTTAATTAACAAGTGGCTCAGTTGAATGAGATAGAGTAGGAAATTATTTATTGGATGAATTATTTAAACCAATTATTTTGTTTACACAATTGGGTCAAATAATGATACTCCTCAGTTAAAGGTGTTTTACAGTAAAAACGAATACTTAATTTAACTGTGATATTTTTGCAGTCAGAATTCTTATAGAAACTAAGAAGGAAATGGACTTCTTGACTTTTGTTTTACTCAATCAATATAAAAATCCTTATACCTACATAATATAAGCACCTATTTGAGGCAAATAATGTTATATAATAATAATGTAATGATAAGTAAATCAATAATAAAAATCCACATTGTCTATACATGTGTACCTACCTAATCTCATGATCTTATTCTATTCTTTTGAATCTTCGATCAATTTGAATAGCAAGATTTCATAGTTTTAATACAGACAGAGATAGTTAAAATAAAAGATACTTGTGTACGAATCATAGCCATACATCTCTGCAGACCTGCATGCCTCAACAAACCTACTTTTCCTTTAATTGGTTATTGTGTTTAAGGTAATTGTTATTAAACACACATACACAAGGACTTTACTTGACTTGTGAACTTATGATTTTGCTTTATATAAAGATAGCTACATCTACTTTTATTACCCAAGTAACTAAGTATAGAAAATAAGACCGACATTGTTACCATCGTATCATGTTGTATGTGATTATTCTGATTTCCTTTTTGATACCAATTGCGTGATTGGTTAGTTTGGATTAGGTATCTAATCTAAACTAATACTACACAACTTTCTTCTTTAAACATCTACTAGTACATATGGAAACGAGACTGCTTCACATAATTACATAGATCGGACTAACTTACCAAGTGACGTCCGATCCTCGATTATGTGAAGCAGTCTCGTTTCCATCCAATTCCCGACCCGACCCAGTGTATCCTAGATTCAATATCCCTTATGAAAGTTGTGTCTACCTGTGTGACTTTGAAGTAAATGACAGTTCTGGGTGACAGCTCCACAGAGCGCGTCAGGTTACGTTCGGTTTCATTTCAGATTATAAAATTGTAATCCAATTTTTCATCTTTAAAAAGTGTGCATCGTAAGCAAATTATGTGAAGCAGTCTCGTTTCCATATGTACTAGTAGTAGGCACTAATTTGCTTACGATGCACACTTTTTAAAGATGAAAAATTGGATTACAATTTTATAATCTGAAATGAAACCAAACGCAACCTGACGCGCTCTGTGGAGCTGTCACCCAGAACTGTCATTGTACTTTTTTGTGCGCGATGCGCATGCACGTTATTTTCTAAATACTAACATAATAGTGTTTAAGTGTACTTATTAGGTGTAAATATTATATATAATCACATACTCGTAGTGATATGTGTAAGGAAAATCAAAATCGATACAAAACACAGTATTAAAGAACAGAGAAGAGACCGGCGCGGCGGCGTCGGCGTCAGGGATGCTTGGGAGTGAGTGATAACAATTTCAATCATTATAAACATGATTACCTGTGTAGTGGTAGTGAATACGTTAATACGTAACAAAATAATACTGTGCGCTTATGTCTTAAGCTCAGCTAGTAGCGATTAATCAAGAAATTGGTAAATTCATCAAGCAAGTTCGAACTTGTTGGTAAAATAAGTAGCAGTTATTTGAGTGATTCTCGTGACTTTATTTGAGTGAGTGAGACAATACAGATTAACTATGCGCCCTTGAGCTCTCACGAGAGGTTAGCCGTGGCTGTGATACATCCTACATGTTCTCTTTACTCCGAGAGCTTCCACGAGAGGACAGCCAAAGGAGTGAATAGAGATTCACTATGCGCCCTTGAGCTATCACGAGAGGTTAGCCGTGGCCATGATACATACATTTTCCCTTTACTCCAAGAGCTTCCACAAGAGGTCAGCCAAAGGAGAGAATAGAGATTCACTATGCGCCCTTGAGCTATCACGAGAGGTTAGCCGTGGCCATGATACATACATTTCCCCTATACTCCAAGAGCTTCCACGAGAGGTCAGCCAAAGGAGAGAATAGAGATTCACTATGCGCCCTTGAGCTATCACGAGAGGTTAGCCGTGGCGATGATACATACATGTTCCCATTACTCCAAGAGCTTTCACGGGAGGTCAGCCAATGGAGAGAATAGATTCCATGCATCCTTGAGCATTCACGAGAGGTTAGCCATGGCCATAACATGTGCATGTTCCCCATGTTCCTTGAACAGGATGTTAATAGGAGGGGCGGAAAAGACTGCTTTATAATATATAAAGGGTCCTCGAGCTTTCATGAAATGTCAGCTGCAGCCTTCATAACATTTATATTCTCAGCACAGCGGGAGCTCCAGCAAAAGTTCAACTTTGTTCATATGTCACAGTCTAAGAGCAGTGATACCTACACATTAATTTGTAATAAAATCAAGCCTAACTCAGGCCATTTTCCTCAGGTGAGTAAGACACAAATGATAGTCTGTTGTAATAAGTTAATGAATATTACTTTACAGCAAAACACCTTTTACATGTAGAGGATTTCACTTTACATAAGTGTAGTGTTGAACATGGCCAATGACATACAAACATAACATCACGCCTGTATTTCCCCGAAGGGGTAGGCAGAGGTGTATAGTACACCCACATTTCGCTAGTTATGTTGTAGTCCCATGTAATAGGGGGCGAGCCTATTGGCCAATGAGCCAGTCTATATTCATGAAACATCTGAACATCTATCACTTTCAGTGGAAGACATATCTGAATTAGTTCACTTGAGGTTGAGGCAATACCTGAAGATACTAATAAGATCTTAGATAACAATAGCATATTGTTATATACAAATGGAGAAATCTTTCATGAGACATCCTTTATTTAAATGGAAGAAATATTACAAACAAATCCAATTGGCCGCTACGGGCCACCTATGTTACAGGTACAAACCAGATGATTAGAATATCTTCCCAATTAGTATGTATTGTATTATTACTAATCCTAAATATGATAGGATATTAATAATATATTCCTGTTCTAAACTTAGAAACATGTTGACCTGTGGAACACTAGTTCATTATCTAGTGTTTCCGTCCATCTAAAGTGGATGGAATCATAAAGGACATCAAGTAAATGCAGGTATTCATACCTACTTATTGTGCATTTTATACTGAAAGATATTGTGTACTACACCACTGAAAGCTAAGGATACCTTATAGTGTCTTAAAGATCTAAGAAAAGATAAAATATCAGTTTCATGAATCTAGAAATACATGAAAAGCTATTCAACTACCTAATGATTGTATTACTGGATTTAATTATTATTATTTTTGCATCCAACTTTAGTAGGTACCTAGCAAATTATAATGTGAGATTCTCTTGATAACAGGCAGTAGAGAATCCAGTCTTTCACATTTCACATAAAAGAAGAACCAATGAACACAGCTTGGTGGTTTTTTCACCAATCGAGTCAATTTGTTGGTTGTTTTAGTTCAGCGGTTATCACTAGATGGTGTTGCTTCAATCATGGAGGGTTCCTGAATCGCGTGGAAATGCAATAATCCTTAGTTGTTTGTTTTAGTTCAACGTTTACCACTACCTACATAGTGTTGCTTCAATAATGGAAGGTTCCTGAATCACGGGAAAAACACAACTATTACACAAAATTTTGTTGTATTATACAGAAAATTTACAGATGGTACTGTTAAATTAAACTACCTACCTACCCATGCTAAATAATTCGCTGCAGGTGTTATGCGAAATTTATGACAAATTTGGAAAAGCTAATAAAATTATTCCTAATCTTAGAGTAATAAGACACAGAGTGATAGTTTCATCCAAATTTCCGCTCAAAGTTGAAGCACAAAAACAATCGATAAGTGCTCGCAAGCGGCACGTCAAATGTTCACCGACACGCACATGGGCGTGCTTAAGCTGTACGGAATGGAGCCATTTGTGCCTGCCCATGCATCAAATTGTGCGCATGGACATGGTTTCTGTATATAGCTGTTCTAAGTTCCTAATGATAAGTAATACATTGTAGGTAATATCAATATCATATGTTTTGATATCCTGAAATACATAGGTGCCTCCCCTTTAAAATAGGATGAGACATTCTTTCCTCCATTTGGCCTTCTAAGTAGGATCAAAAAAGGTGGGGGGGGGGGGGCATTGTTGGGGTATTTTGGTGGCCGCTAAACCATGGATGGTACCATGGTTTTTTAATACACGATAGTACACGAATAAGTTTGATAGAACTAGTTATGACTCCACAAATTGGTTTTATCCCCCATCAGGACTCAACTTCCCTTGTACAAGACCTTTACTTAAGCAGCAATGGTTGCATGCTAGCTTACTTATCAAACTGAACTAAGGTGCTGTTATAAAAATGCTGCCTGCTCAGATCCATAATCGGAGTCAGTGTGTACCTATAATAATAATAATAGGACCAGAAATATTTAATTTTATCTTTAAAAATGGCCGATCTGAATCAATATTTAATTATTTACTAAAGATATTTTAGTTAGAGGATCAATCCTTAATAATATTGATGATGTTTTTTGGATAGATTTCCATCAATGCGACCTCAACTTTACATATTAAGTTACATTTTCATCGCTCAAAATTATTATATTATACAAATTAGGGAGCAGCAAAATTGTTTGCTTTCGTTATGCTCTCTAATTATAATCCTTAGTATAAACTGTAGAATGCGGTTAACGCAATACCTACATTATAAGATTATAACACAAAATAAAAATAAAAATCTTCCTTGAAGTAGGTACACCATTATGATATACTAAATAGTTGACACCACTAGGCACCTATTGTTACTAGGTTGTAAAAGTGACTGCTCATTAGGGATGTGCAGAATAATTGTGTATAAAAAATCGAAATCGGTAAAATAAATCTTCCTTTGAAGATTTTAATTAACAAGTGGCTCAGTTGAATGAGATAGAGTAGGAAATTATTTATTGGATGAATTATTTAAACCAATTATTTTGTTTACACAATTGGGTCAAATAATGATACTCCTCAGTTAAAGGTGTTTTACAGTAAAAACGAATACTTAATTTAACTGTGATATTTTTGCAGTCAGAATTCTTATAGAAACCAAGAAGGAAATGGACTTCTTGACTTTTGTTTTACTCAATCAATACAAAAATCCTTATACCTACATAATATAAGCACCTATTTGAGGCAAATAATGTTATATAATAATAATGTCATCATCATCATCATCATCATCATTTCAGCCGAAAGACGTCCACTACTGGACATAGGCCTAATAATAATGTAATGATAAGTAAATCAATAATAAAAATCCACATTGTCTATACATATGTGTACCTACCTAATCTCATGATCTTATTCTATTCTTTTGAATCTTCGATCAATTTGAATAGCAAGATTTCATAGTTTGAATACAGACAGAGATAGTTAAAATAAAAGATATCTGTACGAATCATAGCCATACATCTCTACAGACCTGCATGCCTCAACAAATCTACTTTTCCTTTAATTGTTTATTGTGTTTAAGGTAATTGTTATTAAACACACATACACAAGGACTTTACTTGACTTGTGAACTTATGATTTTGCTTTATATAAAGATAGCTACATCTACTTTTATTACCCAAGTAACTAAGTATAGAAAATAAGACCGACATTGTTACCATCGTATCATGTTGTATGTGATTATTCTGATTTCCTTTTTGATACCAATTGCGTGATTGGTTAGTTTAGATTAGGTATCTAATCTAAACTAATACTACACAACTTTCTTCTTTAAACATCTACTAGTACATATGGAAACGAGACTGCTTCACATAATTACATAGATCGGACTAACTTACCAAGTGACGTCCGATCCTCGATTATGTGAAGCAGTCTCGTTTCCATCCAATTCCCGACCCGACCCAGTGTATCCTAGATTCAATATCCCTTATGAAAGTTGTGTCTACCTGTGTGACTTTGAAGTAAATGACAGTTCTGGGTGACAGCTCCACAGAGCGCGTCAGGTTGCGTTTGGTTTCATTTCAGATTATAAAATTGTAATCCAATTTTTCATCTTTAAAAAGTGTGCATCGTAAGCAAATTAGTGCCTACTACTAGTACATATGGAAACGAGACTGCTTCACATAATCGAGGATCGGACGTCACTTGGTAAGTTAGTCCGATCTATGTAATTAGTGCCTACTACTAGTACATATGGAAACGAGACTGCTTCACATAATCGAGGATCGGACGTCACTTGGTAAGTTAGTCCGATCTATGTAATTATCATTTCAATAACAGGCGGCTTACATTACACTAACTAACGCAGCCTGCTATATAGCAAGTCAAGGAGCTACAACGCAGACTGTGGTTCACCTATGCGCTCGTGTTCGCACTCGCACATTGCTGATAATGAATATAATAACGCGCATATACTCGTAGCGTTTCGAGCGCCGCGCCGCGCCTAACCCCGAAAGCGTACTGAGATTTCTAACGAGTGCTGTATGCTATATTATAGCATAAAAAATATTATGCGCTATACATATAGCATGTCGTTACAACGCGTCTTTGATATGTAGCCGTTGTGAACACCTTTAGCAGTCAGTATTTACAATTTCTTAGCATTCTATGTCGAATGGATGTACAAGAGTAGAATAACCAGTTAGGCTTAGGCAGTCATTGACACATCAAACTGTTATTTAAACAATACACGATGTTTGATTCACGATGTCTGAATCAGTAGAATATCAATAGGTAGTATTAATAGCGACGGTATTAGTATACGATACAACGATACAATTAAAACTTGGTCAACAGTTTTCGTAACAGTTGCTTTGTTTGTAAATATAGCTTCATTGATAACTGATTTATTGATAAGTGAACAAGTTAATGAATGTCAATCGTAGCAATGTAAGCTAACATCGAGGCATGTGTATCAAGTTATAATACATACAACTTCTATAACTTATGACAACATTTTAATTGTCTTGGAATCCTGAATTGGTTTGGAACACAGTTGATAGAAGATAGATTTAGGCAAAAAATAAACGCTCAAATCGCCGAAATTACCCTCGGAAGAAAAGGCTGTAAGAACACAGGTCAATCCTATCAAAACATGAGTCCTAAATGTCTATTCACTTACTTTAAGTTATTAGGGTACTAGAAATTCTTCAACGCAAATCATTGTGTACCACAAAAGCGTGAAGCATGTAGATACACTACGATAAGAATAGCTAACAGGTGATGTATTGTATATTATTATAAATAAATAAGACAGCATTTCAAAGATTTATCGGCAAACTGAACTCGAAATAATTGAGTGAAATCTAATTTTAGCAAGCTATTGACCTCGGAAGGGGAACCGGCGCCTTTGTCTAAATAAATACAAGTCAATGATGTGATCAATATAATTGACTTTGATACTAAATAATGATGTGATCAATATAATTGACTTTGATACTAAATAATGATGTGATCAATATAATTGACTTTGATACTAAATAATGATGTGATCAAAATAATTGACTTTGATACAAAAAAATGATGTGATCAATATAATTGACTTTGATACTAAATAATGATGTGATCAATATTATTGACTTTGATACTAAATAATGATGGGATCATTGACTTTTTTGTAAAATTATCACAGTCTGAAAGCTCAAGTCTGTCTGAATGGGATAAACTAGAAAACTGCGAAGTCGATTTTGGTGCTGATTCTAAATTCAACATATTAATTATTAGATGTGTGAATGAGTTTTGGTCACTTTAGGCGAAGTAGTTACTTTTGTATAATTATATTAATTAGTAATGTCACGATAATAATAATGTTTTAGTGACCATGTTAGTACAAAAACTCATTAAATTAGGAATAGTAAATTATAGTCGCTAGTCAAAAAAAAGTATCAAAGAAGATTTCATTTTAACTGAAATCGTTTGTCAAAAAATATATTTATTCACATACCTACCCCCAACTTGGAGAAAAGAACGATTCTTGAAATCTTAATTACGCAAGCATAAATTATTATTCTCAAAATCAAAAATCAAATTGTGAAAGTTTTTAAATGAAGGTTTACAGAGAAAAGTGAAACCGATCACAGCACACCATTGTTAACTTTTTATTCAATTCTACAGTATACATATAAAACCAGCTGCGAAGAGATTGCTATCTACAACGTAATCTTAATAACTATTATAGTTTGATGATAACGTAGGTATATTATCTATAGACCTGCTACTTTGAGATATCTCATACGATGTTATTTCTAAGAACCCCAAACACGGTCATAATTATAACTGTTCATAACGAGGTTAAACTCTTTACTTCACGTGGTAACACATGTTTTAAATAAACTCACCGGCTTAGAACAAACAGGTAACCTACTAGAACTAGACAAAATATCACTTAACGACTATCACAGCCACTCGATACAAGAGATTAAAAAAAAAACTTTTTATTTGACGTCAGGCAAACGCGCGGTGTCCGGCCGGCGCGGTGCGCGTTCGGAAACTGAGTCGAAACTAGAAAAGCAGCAGTGACGTGGAACCGGTGAAGGGACTGTACCACGTTTACCAAACTCGTCTTGTTTCTCACGCGGACGAAAAGCTAAAATCTCGTATGAAAGAATCGGACAGTTCTAGTTGGGGCAGGTTGTGATTCCGTTCGAAGTGAATTAGGCGCCCGTGGTAGACGCGGTGGCGTGATCGTGCGATTCCCACGTGGCCGTGATTGTTGATACTTCATCCAGGCTCCCTACGTCACGGCATTTCTCTTACGTATAAAAATATTTATCTCTAACTGCGCCTTTCAAAATAGCATTTGAGAAACTGATGTATTCTGACTGATTGATCTCGCCTTGGACGCATAATTTTAGCGAAAACAATAAGTTCCATTAGGAAACGAGGTAAAGTCTTATTATACGTAATTTACTACGCCATAATCATGGCCTGAGTTTATCGTGATTACAAGCTACGAGCTACGGCAAGTAGCTAAATCACTGAGTCAATTGTGACATCAAACTTCACATCATCATGTACAGTCGACTGCATGACAGTGGTAACACTTCAGTTCGAAAATCGCCCTTACTGCTTACGAAATAAGGATGCTGCTAATGTCAAAGTGTTACCACGGACGTGCGGTCGACCGTACATAAGTGTTCATGAAGCTATAGTACTTCAAAAAGACAAATTATTTTCGAGGAATGAGCTTAATAAACATTTCAATTGTCATTAAAGAATTACCGATATTGTTGAAGACTATAAATCGCTTTTACGATAAGCCATGATAACTAATTTACTCATTTACGGCCAAAATTAATATCCAATTTATCCACGATTTACCCTACTGGAGATAGAAATTTGACATATTTTGTATGGAGCTTATGTCAAATTCCTATCTCTAGTAGGGCAAATCGTGGATAGATTGGATATTAATTTTGGCCGTAAGACAACGAAACTTGGTTATCATAAGTATTATCAGGAACAAGTTCAAAGGATTTCATTTACACGTATCATTTGACTTTAATTAGTTAAGGACAGTCAGCCTCAATAAGATCTAAAATCTTTCCGATATTAAACTATGAATTTAAGAAGAATTATTGATTACAATCTTTCAATATTGTAAATAAACACAATAGCCATCAATACATACATAAGCCTGGGTTTTAGAATTTAGTAAAGTGTTTATATCTTATTGAGGCTGACTGTACTCGATTCAAAACCGTCACTCCTCCATTTTTAAATTCACAATAACCAGAAAAAGCTTGGTAGTTCCGCCAGACGTCAGTCAATATCGGCGTGAATACTCAACCAGTCAACAAAAACATCTGCTCATAGCTCGTGCAGATGCACTCGGCCGTCCAACCCGCCTCCATTAATCAGACTCCGAAGGCTATGTTGTGGAAGGTCGTGACTATAGGGTAAGCCTGTGGGAGGTATCCAATATAATTTGGGGGCTAAAGAATAGACGCAAATTGTTTTGAATTTACAAATTGTTCTAATTTAAGGGATAAAAGTGTGTGCGATCGGCGCAGAAGAGATTAACGGGACAAGGAAGAGGAAGCCTATTCCAGGTTGATACGGGCTGATGATGAAAATGAAGAGTAAAAAGTTAACACGGAACAGGCTCGACATCTATCCGGTGACATGAGAACTGTCCTGCATCGCGCAAGCAGAGTTTACACGCAAGTTAGCATATATACAAGAGCCCAACATCGACTTTTATTTGTGACACTATGTTATTAGCAAAAAATAATCCTTATGATGAATGCCTTTCGATCGGTACGATAAAAAGCTACAGGGTGATTATATTTCACATGAAACGGTTTCGATTTCCGGTTCAACCATGTAATTATTAAAATATCTATGAATGCAGTTTGAATTGTTTTTTAAATTCAATTAATGTCTTCTTTCAGTAAAATGTTCCCATCCACAATATTCAAGGTACTTTCCCTCAATGTGGCATATCCATGGGACGTCCTGTATACAAGAGCCCAACATCAACCGTTGGGCAGTAGCCCGCCAGGCGCAGAGCCCGCCTGGTCGGAGGATCCTCCCTTTGTGTTCGAGGAACATGATACCTCGTTCCTCCACAAGGCCATTGTAAAATTACAGAATAATTTCAATACTGAAAGAGAATTTAGAAGCACTTTGTGCCTCTTATATGTCTCTCGTCTCGCTCAACCAATACGAGAACTCATAGAAATTTAAATAATAAGGTAATAGAAGTGATAAAATTAAAGGTATGGCTATTAAATAACTGCTTTTATGATGTAAATGATTTCCTTAATTATGTATGTTAATGTATGTTAGCAAAATAGAGAGCATTATTATGTTTTTCATAATTGAATAAGATCTTGTAACCAACTATTTGCACGCCCCGAGGGACAGAATATGCCGAAACTAATCATAAGTCACCTACATCTGTAATAATACCATATTCTAGCAAATAAATAATTTGATTGATTGATTGATTGACCTATTTTATACAAATAAATACTTTGAAGGGGCGCGTGAACTTGTCGCCGCTTGTTGTTGTTGAAAAGTTTGTTTCATCATCAGTGCTGTTTTGGACGCGGAGTCACAAAAAAAAAAATTTGCAGCATATATCTAACAACGGATTATGTTGGCATAAGTTATTTTGCATAGAATGCTAGAAACGTGGTGGTCGTAATTGCGTATTTATGTGTTGGTTGGTTTTAGCGGCGAACCGGCGACACGCGTTCCGGTATTAAAAGACAGTAGATAACATTTCTATTACCTTATTATTTAGAATCCTATGACATTCCTATTCCTTGTAAAAAAGGAGTTCACCACGCGCAGTACAAGCAGGTTGGTGACCGGAGCCCCGGAGGTCCATGCTCTCGCACACGCTTTCCTAAAGTTTTATGCGACAGATACATATCAAGAATTTATGAATCTTCCAAGTCCAGATTGACGAGAGACTCGTGACAGTTTGATTCATAATAATCTCCATATCAATATGAAATTTTTGAGAATAAGATTCAAGTCTCCAATAAGTCATTGAACATCTATGAAAAATAAGGGTCCACGAAGCAGATACTGAGTGTATTCACTTGATGACGCCAGCAGTCTGGAAGTATTTATTTTGTGAAACAACCCCTGAGGAACGATGCTATTTTTAGATAAAGTCAATGATATTTAAAAGTACAGACATGTTACTTGAGCCCGCAATCTGAAGACCCGAAAATGTCCTAATTATGACGTTTTTCTATTAATCCGCGTCAAGTAATGCGCCGAGCATGACCGGTGGCAAAAAAAACTAAAATGCCGTCGTGTGTATACAGATAGTGTTCAAATTATGACGCGAAAGTAACTTGAAGTACCTAACCAACTTACATTATGCTAGTTTATGTGTATTGTGCTGCTGCGGCATGCCTCTCTGCGTACGGAACATTTTTTTCATTTGTTTTGTTAGTGTATGATATATCTATACATTTAAATAGAATTGTATATAGTAAAAAAAACAATTGAATAAATATTCTCTCAACTTAGATAATATTATTATGCACAGGGTTTCCAGAAGAGAAAATGTACTTAAATTGTCCCCCCCCCCCCCCCCACCCCTCTATTCAGACAGACAACACGGTAGTCAACTGATACTTCCCAATAATTAGACAGACGGATTACATAAATCCTACTTGTATAATGAACTTAATAAAAACCGATTGTTTGTCATTACAGAACTGCGAATAGAATAATGCCTAACAACAAATCTCGACATCCTGCGGAAGGTGTTAAACTAAACTGAACTTTAACTCGATGAGATAAGAGCTAATCATGAAGAGGATATAAGATGACAAGTTATTTGTTGTGTTATAAAGACTCCTACACACGTGAGACAATGGCAACGTGCGGCGGAATGACCTAAGCACGCTTCGTTTGCAGTGACCATGATCCTTTGTTGTTTGAAGACTACGGACTTTGCTCTTACTGATTATTTTTCTGCTTTTTTGTGACGCATACTAGACAAGTTGGTTACTTACGTAAGTATCATAAAAACTGCATTTTAAGTAATGAACATAATGGAAATATTTTAATTTTATTCGTTCTAACGATTGAGTAATTAATTAATAGTTATAACTGATCATTAACTTCAAGCTAACTTTACTTATCGCTTACATAGGAATCAAAACGAGGAAATGCAATTCCCAATTTATGAATGACTGACGCAATTCAATCTAGGAATTGCCTGAACATTTCCTGAGAATAACATGCAGCATGTCGAGAAAACAAACTAAGTTACCGAAACGTGGTTCAATATAATTGAATGAATCATTGTATCGTACGATTCGTACGCGAGCGGTGATGATTCGGAAAGATACGATGTCAGTGTACGATAATAAACGATGAGAACAATATACTTAAAAGTAAACACTCTTCAGGTAAACAATTTCAAGATACCTATAATACGTTTATTGAACTGGGGGGAAAATAACTAAGTCTGTTCCCAGCAGCTATGTTATTGCGATTCAAGTTTATTCATAAAGCGAAGTTTTCTAATACCATCGGCAACTCGCAAGTATTCAATGAATCTTCTTACGAGTTCTCGGCGGCCGAGGGAAGTAGAAACATAATGGTTTTTGTAACTTTACTTAAAACTTGTGTCCGTATTGGAGCTTAATAATTAAATAGTGTCATAACAAAATGTATCAATAATTCAGCATAGAGGAACTGTCGATTCGGAAAATACACATAACCAAATGAGCAAATAAACATAATTCATGATACTAGGTAACAATCATAAATATTAATGGTTGAGGTTTCGGAATGTCGCAATTACATAATAAACGCGCGGTCAAAGTTCGACGAGCGCACTGAGGGTTAATTAATTACAACAACAGTATTATTAACTGGACGTTACATAAAGTCACGTTTCTTTTATCAGCCGAATATCCCTCTAATGTCAACATGTCGATTTATTAAGATAGACGAGCCGGAACACAAGACCTCA
The DNA here is from genome assembly GCA_949699075.1 of Asteroscopus sphinx. Classification (NCBI taxonomy): domain Eukaryota; kingdom Metazoa; phylum Arthropoda; class Insecta; order Lepidoptera; family Noctuidae; genus Asteroscopus; species Asteroscopus sphinx. The sequence continues at coordinate 32,761,628 of OX453004.1, read as the reverse complement.
TCAATGCAGTAGGTGGCAGCGATCTCTCACTTCCGACTGTGGTTCTGTCCATGGTCAGGAGTAAAGGCGTTTGAGCGACTTGTCGCCTTCTGCGGGGAGGTGATGTTCGCGAAGGAGGCGGCGGAGGGTTCGAGAGGCAACGATCTGTCACCCCACCTGCAAGAGACGAACAGGGCGCCGCTGAAGGACCAATGACGACCTCCAGTCACCCTAGGAGTGGGCCTGCGGGCGACGGAGTCGGAGTAGCCCACCGCCCGACCAGTCAAGGCACGTGACGATGGTGTGGCATGTTACGCGCGCGCCGGATAGAAGGATTCGATGTTAGGGCCGCACACAGGGATTAGGAGCTCGCCTACTAGAGACGAGCCGGGACCTGTTGGGGTTGGTAGGCAATGCAAAGCCTATCCCACGCCTCCGGTCAAAGGTAGTTAGACGGACACCGTGGTGGTTTTAGTCGGAAAGAGTCCGATACTGGGTCCGGTTTCCACAGGCGGAGTGCGTCCATGAAGATTTTCCTAGATAAAAAAAAGCCTAAACGCAGACTTGTGTGAATTCTATTTTGTTTAGGCACGTCTCAGTGAAGACCTACGGTTGGTCGCCCTACAGACCGATGGTAACCGCCGGAAAGCGACTCTCGCACAGACACGGGACGATGGGATAATGGCCCGGCTCGATTCTGGGGGCGAAGTCCGTACTCCCGACGAGAATAGACGCGGTACGGGCGTTACTCCTAATGAAATCAAAAATGTGTAGGTTGTACACTATTAAACATCCCCCACAAGATAATTTGTATGGTGGTTGCGTAATGTGGACATCCGGTTGATAGTTAAAAGTATTGAAAGCGATATGCCTTAATTGAGGTTGAAATGCTCTGTTCAGGAAATTGTTATCTAGTTTGAGGGCATAGCAACAGTGACTCATGAATATTACTCTCTCTTAAATGTAGTTTTGTTTTTAATTATTGTCTTTTAACAAAAAACTAGTGTGCACACGACTGAAGTAAAACTTCACTAAGTTATATCTCCCTCAATACTATTTCAATGAGAACAAAGGAATGGCGGCGCCGCGCGCGTACATCTGCCGGCGCCGCTGTGTCGAGGCCGGCCTAGCGCGCGCCTTGTTCCCCGCATCCCACACTACCCCCTCCGTTCGCCTCACTTTTGGTAACGCATTCACCAGCTTACTCCCCAAGTCAAGCGTGCCTAAAGAAGTTTTACTTCAAAAAAAACCGAGTGTGCTCTCTCTCTTGTCCCTACAGTAACATACGAAACGTAACTCTCTCTTTCTATCTTCACTAACTTATATCTCCCTCTCAACATCCGTTCGCCTCGCCCGATCAGACTTCGTAACGCGATCAAACTTTTCGTAACGCATTCACCAGCTTACTCCTCAAGTCAAGCGTGCGTAAAGAAGTTTTACTTCAAAAATCATTGATCACAAAAACGGCCCGATAGATCCATTATGGATCTCATAGATTTACACAATGGATCTAACGAGAAAGCAAGTTCTCTATAGATCCACTTTTTAAAAATTGGATCTAAAGGGGAAAAAAAATCCCGATAGATCCATTATGGATCTAGACTATGGATCTAACGAGAATGATCCCCTTTATCCGGCAGATTTGTCATCTCACAATACTAATCGATTACCCAAAATATTCCGTTCATGGACAAACAAAATGCCACATTATCTACATCTCAGTACAAATTCCAAGGATTGTCACTTCGAAACATTATCTATGTGTGTCAGTAAATATTCGTCACGTAGCTAAGGCAACGGTCGTGTCCATGTCGTGTCTCAACAGCTTACAGTCCAGTGTTGTGTGGCGGGGCACGCGTGCTCCTACGAACTTTTGCCCCTTGACACCGTTTGCAGTTTGCAGAAGCGGCGTGTTCTGAGAGACATAGCTTTAAGAAAATAATGAAGTTTTTGTCTGCATTTATGAAGCTTCAAAATAAATCATCATCATTTCAGCCGACAGACGTTCCACTAATGGATATAGGCGTCCCCCAAAAGGGGGATATACCATAATCGCCACGCTTGGCAGGCGGGTTCATCATTTCAGCCGACAGACGTTCCACTAATGGATATAGGCCTCCCCCAAAAGGGGGATATACCATAATCGCCACGCTTGGCAGGCGGGTTGACGATCGCAGTTGGATGGTTAAATACTCAGAGAACGCTGCTGCCCATCCTCTGGTGAAACCCTTAGTCGCCTTTTACGACACCCATGGGAAGAAATAGGGTGGTGCAATTCTTTATGTCATATGTGTGATGCCACACGAAACAAAATAAATACGGCCCCTTATTCTAACATTCAGAAGTTTTTATACTGTGTTTTTACAAGCATTATTAAAGAACCCTAAAAAAGGCGGCATATTTTTTATATAAAGTTAAAAAGCGTTCTACACTCCACAGTGCATTCATATGTTGCCAAGAATCAATAACTGTGGGATTGGCTTTAAAAATAATACGTCAGTCAGCTGCACGAAGCTGCGGGCAAAAGTTAATACCATACATAGAGAAAAGGAATATTCTTCGAATAAAATCAACTATTACACAAATGGAGAAATATACCTGGAATCGGGATTCATGCCTGGTTAAAATCGACAAGAAAGCCGGTTAGTTCGACACATTTCAGGAAAATAAACTGCTCGAATGGCACAACGTGCGAATGTTGTGGATTATTAAGAAGTAGGTATGATTCAAAAAGAAGCTAGGTGCTTTCCAGAAAGCACGACATGACTAAGGTACCAAATAGATAAAAGATAAAAACCGGCCAAGAGCATGTCGGGCCATGCTCAGTATTATAGTAGGTGTAATTACAAACGAATTAAATCGAATATTAATCATGGCTATTTTAGTTTTTGCAATAATGGGCAGCATTCGCGACTCAGAGCGTGTTGTTAGTAGCGCCATCTAGCGATAAATTCAAGAAGCCAAATTTAAGACGTTTGTCATTTCAAAGTTACTTTTTGTGATTTTTTCAAATAGAAAGTAGCTAAAGGAGCATTATTTGCTATAATAATTTTTCTCTAAGGTCAATGACCTTTGAACTAGGACGTTTTAAGTATTTTTCAGTTTTCTCTCTATAACTCAAAAAATTATAAGCACATTATACTCGAAATAATTTTAAAAGAGAGTTTTCACAAAGGTCTATTAATGTGGAAGATTATAAGTTTCTACATTGCATAGTTTAGAAATGGCAGGGGGGGGACACATTGCAAGCCACTTTGGCGGGCTACATTTCGCAGATGGTACACCTGATAAAAAAGTGGTGTATCAAACATTACCTTCATTTTAGTAGACCTATTCAATGAATATATATATATTCTATTCCCTTAATTGGGGGAGGCCTTTGTCCAGTAGTGGACGTCTTTCGGCTGTAATGATGATTCAATGATATCCCACACGAGGGGGTGCAGCGAAAAAAATTTTTTTTTTCTCCATTTCACATGTATGGACGCCACCCCTAAAATACGGAAAAACGATTCTTTTATTCTTTTAAAATTGAGATCTATATGTAGACTATTTTTTAACAAAATTTCATTTACTTATGTTTATAACTGTAGAAGTTATTAAGCTGTAAAGGATTAGGACAGACGGACAGACGGACGGACATAACGAAACTATAAGGGTTCCTTGTAGGACTTCGGAACCCTAAAAAATGGGCTTATGGCACAGCCACGTACAGACAAATAATCAATGGAGTTTCGCCAGATAAAGTCGAACTCATCCCTTAATTAATAAAGCTCTAAATCACGCCACGGCCACAGACTGCCCCCATGATTTAGATCACGTCTTTTTTGTCCATCCAAAGGTTGTCTGGAAGATATCGGTTTTAGCGATAAGACCGACCATGTGCTCTTAATTAAATAAAGATTATGAAAATAAATTATGAATTTACATGTTGTTCCTAATTTCAGCTATTGTTATGGTGTATAGCAAAGCATATCCTATCCATCTCATCATCATCATCATTTCAGCCGAAAGACATAGACATATATATATGCTGGACATAGGCCTTCCCCAAGCATCGTAACAACGACCGGTCCTGCACCTTTCACATCCAGCGGATTCCCGCGACCTTCACCAGGTCGTCGATCCACCTTGTGGGGGGCCTACCCACGCTGCGCCTTCCAGTACGCGGTCGCCAATCCGGAACTTCACTGCCCCATCGGCAATCCGTTCTGCGAGCAATGTGCCCCGCCCACTGCCACTTAAGTTTGGCAATTCTTTGGGCTATGCCGGTTACTTTCGTTCTCCTGTGAATCTCCTCCATAGCATAGCCCTCTCCATTGACCTTTGAGTGACTTTGAGCCGTCTTATCAGGCCCATTATGAGCGACCACGTTTCAGTACCGTAAGTAATTACTGGCAACACACTGGTCAAAGACTTTCGTCTTGAGACACTGCGGATCCATCTATCTAAAATCTTATAAATAGACTGTAACCCTGAATCTGTCTAGACAACTAGACAATTGTCGTGGATTATCGTATATTGGGCTATGGTCGAATGCATCGGAGTTATTTACTAAAGTGCATCGGTTAGTAGGTACAGAGGTAATCTTATGCAGCTTGTAATATTTTCTTTACATGATTTGGTTCCTAAATCATTGGATTTACCCCCAGTTTCCGAAATGCTGATCAACACCAAAATGAACTAATCGACTGTCAAATCTCAGGTCAAGCGATGTGATTGGTTGTTAGTATTTTGCCGACCAATCACAGGAGCTGACATTCGATCAAACTGATCAGCCTTTCAGAAACTGGGGGTTAGACTATGAAGGAAAACTAATTTTACATGCTTTCATTGATAACGTAAAATCGGATATGAACCAACAGATTCCCCCATGTTGGATTGCCAACACCTGTACAAGATAATTTGACTCCATTTATCACAAAACAACAAACAGACGTCTCACTGTTTCCGTGTTTCTAATAAAAACATAAATAACATGATGTGTCAATAGCGAACTCTAGACTGGTGATAACCATCGAAGGTCAGCAGCTTATCAGGCGGATCGTTAGAACAGCCGCCGCGCCGTAGAGCATAAGATAAGAGGCTGGAGACATTTTACAGATAGTTATGATAATATTGTCTGCTGGACTCACAGAGCTGGACTGGACCCGACGGTTATGTCATATTTATTTATTTCGTTAAATGTGGTACAGTCTGTTACAAAAATATAGTATTAGCTATGGATCGATCTTCAATAGTAGTAACAAATACAAAAGAAGAACTGGCGTCCTAGCTAGGTTACAACGTAGCCTGTGTTAAGGTCCGCCAGTCTTTGATTCCCTTAAAAGAAGAACAAAAATAATGGAGACTGCTATGGACAGTGAGGTGCAGGTTATGGAACTTAATAAGCCTTAGAATATGATATTTTTGTAGTTGTCAATAAGTTTCTTTAAAAAAAAAAACGAAGAATTTTTGCATAGCAGTAAATGGAGAAGGCAGACAAGGAGAGCCGACACCAGATAATGGATAAGGCTGAGGAAAAGAAGCAGTGACAAAAAAAAATATAGGGAAGACCCAGTCAATTAAGGACTAATTCGTTATTGAAGTTTAGGAATTTCCAATAGGACGTAAGGACACCAAAACTGAATGACTCAAATATTCGACGAAATTCGGCACTCGTAATCTTTAGGTGGACTGTCATGTTGACTCAGCAATCACGCCACCCCAGAACGTGATTTCTTGTTCCTCCTTATTATTCGTGACTAATATAACAATATGATAAACAATACATCGTCCTTTAATCTTCAAACGACTTTGAACCTACAAACAAGAGTTTATCAGGTAGTCTGACTTTGTACCTACCCGGCCGCATCTGCGGGCGTTTATCTGGGACCAAGTTGGGTCACAGATAAAGGCGGACCGCCTGATGTGGAAGCGTACTTTGTACCGATAGAAAGGCGGCGTGTTCCAGACAAAAACATCTTCTCCGTTGAGATAATGACCTCAAGTGCTTATTATCCTAAGGATCGGTATTTTAGTATCTGTAAGCTTCACAAAAAATTACAAAATGTCGTCTACAAACAGTGGAAACCAAAGAGAATGTGGTTTTATTGTCTTTGGTACAGACAATACAACTTCCTTAAATAACCCTACAGTTAAGTGCAATGATATTTTCTCATGAATCAAGAATATTTTTGCGAGATCTTAGCAAGAATGTGAAACGTGAACAAATTAAATCTGACTTTACTTGACAAGCAGACATACAGGAACAGAGCCAATTCTACAAACGTGCCGTTTTTCCAATTACGGCGAGGAACACTAAAAATAGCTGGCTGTCTGTCTATTAAAGAGTCCAGTCTATTTCTGTTGAGGTGGAGTAAAGAAAGTTAACTACCTGGATAGTTAGATGACAGCCTACTAAAATAAATTACGAAGGCGCTACAAAGATGACATTGAGTGATCGAGAACATTATTTACTTGACATTCATTGTGCGCCGTATGTGATACTTCATCAGAGCCGTGTGATCGTACGGCGCCTTAGGGACGGACAGAAGGTTACCTACATGTCATACAATGCCTTCATGGACATCAGACGAAGCAGAATCGTGTTCGTTTGGTTTGGGTTCAACTTTACTGAAGCCTGTAGCAACTACTGATGTGCATGCCTTTTAAAGTTTCTTGCGTGTTTACTTTCGTCTCGTTGTCCACCCTGATTATGTAGGTCTGTCAAGCGAAACGGTCAGGCTCGTTGCGTGCAATGAAACAAACAAGAATTGTACGAGTTAGTCCGCAACAAAAAGTATGGACGCTATATTTTACGTTTAAACCACAGAAATATTAGACAATCAAGTTCTAAGTCTTTGCCCTGCAGTGGGACAACATGCTCGTGAAAAAGTGAAACAAATACTTACCAAAAAATATCTCGGTTCATAGATATATAATTCTATGTCTCAGTAAATAAAGGTCAAGCTTTCTATCAAGTAATCTGTGGTCAGACTACTGTTATGAAATATAAATAACAGAAGCAATACATATTTTATTAAGGTTCTACCCAGAAGGGAGTAAGATTTAAAAGCTTTTGTGTACTAAAGCTTTTACCCAGTTTGTTGACCCGTTACATTCCACCATATTTCATGTACATATTTGTGTAAGCAATATCCATTACTGACAGTCAGTTTAGTGAGATTTTTGGGAGAATTAAGATAAGATTTTTTATTATAAGTATACACTTATAATACATACGTATACATACGTATAGGCTAGCTGCCGATATTAATTAATCTTATCTATAAATCTTAATCTTCCGCCAGGTGGACCGACGACCTGAAGAACGTGGCTGGGGGGGACTGGATGCGGAAGGCAGAGGACCGAGTGTTGTGGCGCAACTTGGGAAAGGCCTATGTCCAGCAGTGGACTGCGATAGGCTGAGTTGATTGATAAATCTTACCAGAAAGGGGTGCATTAAAAGAGCCTCCACGAGTGACGATATTTAATTGATCGTCCGGCGCACTCTGGGCAGTTAGCCCCGCTATCAACCTGCTGACTGGCTTATCAAAATATAAAAATATGAAAATCATATTCATAAAATTTGCGGCAAGCTGGGTAGTGCGTGTTTCGCTCTCCGCCGAATCGCTCGAGTAGTAAAGGTGAGTAAGGTGAGAGCATGCTATTTTGCGACAGTGCATTCTCAGCTTCAATATGGCGCAGAGATTTGGGGACGCGCTGCGGACTGGGAGCGCGCTTTCCGGATGCAGCGTGCCGTGCGGGCCATCGTCCAAATACCACAGGACGTTTCTGCAAGGCCACACTACTCGAAATTGGGCATCCTTACACTACCTGCTATAGTAATATATCAGGTCGCGTTGTATGTAAGGATGAACCTAGGGCTGTACACGAAGAATAGTGACATTCACTCGTACAATACCCGGAACAAAAACAAGTTATCAGTGGTAGCGAGGACTCTCACAAAGTCCTCAAAATCTTCACATGTTATGGGCCCGGAAGTTTACAACAAGCTGCCTGATAATATAGTTAGCGCCCCAACGTTTGCGAGTTTTAAGTCTCGTCTGATGCGCTGGTTGGTCGAGCGAGCGTTCTACACTTAAGAAGAATTTATCGAATTCAAAATACCTATAAATACTGTTCTACGCTCGTAGATTATTTATTTATTTTTTACTTTTTTATTATTATTTAATTTAATTTTAAATTGACATTTTATTGGTTATACTTGGCTTTGACATTTTATTACCTTGTACTTAGTTTGTAGATTGACATTTGTATTTTTCCTTTGACATTTATATTTTTTATTTTCATTTTATTTGGTATTGTTAATTTTTTAAATTAACGTCTCCTGTTTTTATGAAATTGACGTCTGATTGTTGTGTAATTTTAAATTGACATTTTTATTTTATATAGAGATATTAAATTACCATTTTAATTTGTACTGTACTTATAACATTTAGTTATAATATAAAACCGGCCAAGAGCATGTCGGGCCATGCTCAGTATTATAGGGTTCCTTAAGTAGGTGTAATTACAAACGAATCAAATCGAATATTAATCATGGCTATTTTAGTTTTTGCAATAATCGGCAGCATTCGCGACTCAGAGAGTGTTGTTAGTAGCGCCATCTAGCGATAAAGTAACTTTTTGTGATTTTTTCAAATAGAAAGTAGCTAAAAGAGCGTTATTTGCTATGATCATTTTTCTCTAAGGTCAATGACCTTTGAACTAGGACGTTTTAAGTATTTTTCAGTTTTCTCTCTATAACTCAAAAAATTATAATCACATTATACTCGAAATAATTTTAAAAGAGAGTTTTCATAAAGGTCTATCAATGTGGAAGATTATAAGTTTCTACATTGCATAGTTTAGAAATGGCAGGGGGGGGGACACATTGCAAGCCACTTTGGCGGGCTATATTTCGCAGATGGTACACCTGATAAAAAAGTGGTGTATCAAACATTACCTTCATTTTAGTAGACCTATTCAATGATATCCCACACGAGGGGGTGCAGCGAAAAAAATATTTTTTTCCCCATTTCACATGTATGGACGCCACCCCTAAAATACGGAAAAACTATTTTTTTATTCTTTTAAAATTGAGATCTATATGTAAACTATTTTTTAAGAAAATTTCATTTACTTATGTTTATAACTGTAGAAGTTATTAAGCTGTAAAGGATTAGGACAGACGGACAGACGGACAGACGGACGGACATGACGAAACTATAAGGGTTCCTTGTAGGACTTCGGAACCCTAAAAATGACGTGTAATTCAAATTACCAATAAATGACTATTGACTATCTTTTCCCCACGACATGAGCTATTATTATTTTGTAGCTCATGTCGACACGAAGAAGAAGAAGAACCAGAAAGGAGGGTCTTAAGATCTTGGGCGGTGGGCCCTATGCAGAGACCTGATGGAACCTGGCGGATTAGGAAGAAAGCCGAGACAGAAGAGCTCGTGGTCGAACCAAATGTGACAGGAGAGGCAAAAGCTCACAGACTTAGGTCACGTGGAGAAGATTGAGATGCAAAGAGAGCCTATCTGGGCCAACCGAAAGGGCGGCGCCCAGTCGGTCGCCCGAGATATCGCTGGAGCAATGCGGTGGAAGATGGTCTTCTGGAGATTCGAGTCAGAGATTGGCGAGATACTGCCAAAGAGCGCGGCAAGTCGCGTTCTCTCGTTTCGGAGGCCGAGACAGATTTTGGGTCGTTGAGCCAACGAACGGAGTTTCGAGTTCTTTAAACGAGAACTCCTTAAGACGGATTCGGCGCACAATGCCACTTTCGCAAAATGACATTGGAATTTCGCAAAATGTCATATTCTCTAATTGTCATATTCTGAAAAAGTCACATCGCTGATAAACATTTTAGCATAATGTCAAATTTTTTAAATGTCACTTCGTACATAAGTCAACTTTTTTGTATTTAGACGTTAATATATTGTGTTTGAAAATAAATCGTACATCATGAGATATGACTTTTTGAGAATTTGGCATATTGCTTGTGTGGCATTCTGCTAATGGGACATTTTGAGAGTGTGTCATTTTGCGTCAATATGTCATTTTGCGAATCTGGTATTGTGCGGCTAATCCTTTAACGGCCAAAACGAATATCCAATCTATCCACGATTTGCCCTACTAGAGATGGGAATTTGACGTATTTTGTATGGAGCTTATGTCAAATTTCTATCTCCAGTAGGGCAAATCGTGTATAGATTAGAAATTAATCATAGCCGTTAAAAGAGATAGATTGCATGAAAAGATTGTAATTTCAATCTGCGGCTGGGTTATTATTGGCCCACTATAAACAAAAACCGACGAATCTAATGATTTCAGATATCGGCCGTAAGAAGCTACTGCAATATACAAGCTAAATAGAGATATCGGCGGAGATCAGAAAAACATGATATTGTTACAGATACAAGAAAACTACATAAGTTAACAGCAAGGATAATTGTTTGTTAGGTAGGTACTTCGCTAATTACGAAAACAATGCAAAGTCCAATTTAAATGGGATATTTTTTGCCAAACATGTTGATGAAGAGAAACAATAAAAAATATACCTATATAGCAAGGTGAACAAGTCAGTCTCGGGGCCAAGTAACAAAAAAATTAAATACCAATTAATGGAAACCCTTCATGGGCGAGTCCGACTCGCACTTGGCCGCTTTATCTTTTTTTCAATAAGAAAAAATACTCTAAGCCAAAACCAATACAGCTGTGGTAAATTCACTAACATCATAATAATTACATATTTAATAAAACAAGTTTAACCGGATTATATCGCGTATATTATTTAGATTGGTTTCTTGACGTTTCGAAAGCTTTGCAGCGTTCGTGGTCGCTGCAAAGCTTTCGAAACGTCAGGAAGCGATATAATCCGATTAAACTTGTTTTATTATAATGTGTAGTGATCGCGAAAACCTAAGAAATGAAAAAAAAAATGAATATTTTTTCATAATTCCTAACCCGTTGGCTACAGGTACGTTTTCGTATAGTGCTAGATTATTACACATGTATACTATTTATTCCCTCGGTTAACATCAGGTGTGACCGCCACAGTGGGCGCGTTGACACGTGCGCACACGTCGCCTGATGAGCTCAATTTGGGGGGACTTGAGAGGGAAGTGCAAAGTCCACGGCCTTGCGTGACCCTGCCGTGCGAAACGTAACCTCGTGTAAAAGCGTGTTGGAGTAACAACTATAACCGAACTGAAACTATTACGACTTGTGTTTATTCATATTTTTATAAATTCTAGATAAAATATGACCACGTCGCGTCTTCGAAAGACAGCTTGCTTGGACGATGTTGTATTATGTACACTGTCTAGTCACTCTTTCTCATCATCATCATTATTTCAGCCGAAAGACGACCACTGCTAGACATTGGCCTCCCCCAAGCATCGCCACAACGACCGGTCCTGCGCCTTCCGCATCTAGCGGATTCCCGCGACCTTCACCAGGTCGTCGGTGCACCTTGTGGGGGGCATACCCACGCTGCGCCTTCCAGTACGCGGTCGCCACTCCAGAAATTTACTGCCCCATCAGCCATCCGTTCTGCGAGCAATGTGCCCCGCCCACTGCCACTTCAGTTTGGCACTTCATTCCACTTCATTCTTCGGGCTATGTTGGTTACTTTTGTTCTCCTGCGATTCTCCTCATTTCTGATTCGATCACGCAGGGACACTCCGAGCATAGCCCTCTCCATTGCCCTTTGAGTGACTTTGAGCCTTCTTATCAGGCCCATTGTGAGCGACCACGTTTCACTGCCGTAAGTAATTACTGGCAACACACACTGGTCACTTTTTCTAATGAAAAGAAAAAACCTTTCCATGACATGTGTATGTGAATAAAACAGGGTGTGATCGGGTAAAATCCGGCTAAGTGAGAGTCGAACTCACACAGTAAAGGTTCCGTAACACTCATTGACCTGATACCCCATAGAAACTGATTTAATTTACGAAGGTTCATCAAAAGACAACGCACCGTTCGCAAACTATGAATTAATGCATCTCTTACGCAGGTACCACCACAATTCACCACATATGTCTATGTTTGCCCTATTTTTAGTATTTGTTGCTAAACTACATAGTATGCACTATAATCAGACCAAGTTTGACGCTGGTATGTAATGTATTACCGTTTTGAAGATAGAACATGAATAAAATGTATGTTTTTGTGGAAGATAATAAGTTTCTATGTTGCATAGATTTGAAATGGCGGGGAGGGGGGGCCACATTGCAAACCACTTTTTTCACAGATGGTAGGTACACCTGATAAAAAAAATGAGTATTAAACATTACCTTTATTTCAATAGACCTATCATTCAATGATAAAACACAAGGCGAAGCAGCAAAAAAACAACCTCCCATTTCACATGTATGGGCGCCATCTCTAAAATAAATAATTACGATTTAGTATTCTTTTAAAATTGAGATCTATATAAAAACTAAATTAAATGTATTTATGTTTATAACTGTAGAAGTTATTAAGCTGTCAAGGATTAGGACAGACAGACGGACATGAAGAAACTATAAGGGTTATTTTTAGGAACTACAGAACCCTATTTGGAATAAAAATAAATATTAATGCAATGTCTAGTTTATGACTACTTCTGTGGAAACAGATGGCAGACTTAACGTAGCTATTAATTTAAGTACAGTAAAATTTCAATTGATTGCTCCACAGAATTTGCACAGTAATTAATTCAGTATCTAATCTATTTCATCTACAATGAAGTATGAGAATAGAATAAAAAATCACCATTGTACAAAATGACTGTTACAAATCTTATCAGTTGGTTCAAAAGTTAAAGAATGGTATAGTTAAAGGAAACAAGGTTTACTCATGCAACAATGTCTTGTACTAGACTACCAAATTGGTATAACAATAATGGTACATAAGACTTAACGCCATATTACGGCATTCTCACCAGTCAAACCTTTGGGTTAAAAAGACATAATACTTCAGTACTAATTAGTTACAATTACCCCATGACTAATGAGGTAATTGGAAAGCATTTATTTTATCATCATTCTAAGAATTTGGAAGTAAAAATAATAGTGACAACTTAATATAAAGCAGACTCATTAATTTGTAAAAACATAAAACAAAAAAATTTCACATGGTATTTTTTTAATATTTGATTTAATTAGGACAAATAACTTAAATTCAATTTAATAATATGTTTTTGTGGGAGCACTTAAAATTTGAACTTTGAGGATCTGCACAAGTTTGCACTTGTGAGAAAGGCCATGTAATGGACTTTGAACACAATCAGGTTTCAAGGTTATAAGAGTGTTTTTCTAGTGTTTCTTAAACTATTATTTTATTACATTGTAGGATGGGCAATTAACTTTTCCTACCACTTTTCACTGTCGCTTTTTAAGTGCCTGATAGAAATCTAATTGAAATAAAGGATCAAATTTGACTATTGGCAGATGCCGCCATCATCATTATCATCGTCATCATTTCAGCCGAAAGACGTCTACTGCTGGAAATAGGGCTCCCCCAAGCATCGCCACAACAACCGGTCCTATGCTTTCCTCATCCAGTGGATTCCTGCAACCTTCACCAGTCGGCGGCCACCTTGTGGGGGGTCTACCCACATTGTGCCTTCCAGTATGCAGTCGCCACTTCAGAACATTATTTATTTATTTATTATATTCTTTATTGTACATTACACCAAACGAAAACAAAGACAATAGTTTACAGAAAGATTAAGTAAGTACAATGGGCGGTCTTATCGCACAAGGCAATCTCTTCCAGACAACCTTTGGATGGACTAGAAGAATAGGAACTTTACGGCCCATCCATTCTGTGAGCAATGTGCCCCGCCCACTGCCACTTAAATTTGGTGATTCTTCGGGCTATGTCAATTACCTTTGTTCTCCTGGGAATCTCTTCATTTCTGATTCGATCACGCAGGAACACTCCGAGCATAGCCCTCTCCAATGCCCTTTGAGTGACTAAGAGCCTTCCTATCAGGCCCATTGTGAGCATGTTTCAGTGCCGTAATACTATACTAATCTGTCATGAAATTGTAAAGTATTATGTATAAGTTTTGTAGTGTGTGCGTCAAATGGAGCACAAGAATAAAATCTTTTTCTTCCTTTTTCTGTAAGTAATTACTGGCATCACACACTGGTTAAAGAATATTGTCTTGAGACACTGGTATTTTGGATGAAAAGATACATATAAGATGCAGATGCCATATAAACTTAATAGATTTATTTACATTGTTGATATAATGTTAAAATTATACATATATTCCTGTAAAAGATATATTAATGTACTTATTTACAATACATTACAATCAGTCATACAATTTAATCTTTCAATGCTAGATAAAAATTGTTTGTCACAACACAACCAAACAAAAATAATGTTATTTTGATTGTCATCTTGAATGTACAAATACATTGTCTGAAGACAATGACCTGCATGTTTCTGACTCAACTCAATATGAACTTATTATAATATAGGTATTCCCATAAGTTATTGAAATGAAAAGCACAAATAAGTGTAGGATAAAACAAAATAATCGGAATCGTATTGGTTAGTCATAAGTATTGTTTTGTTGCGATAAAATTATAAACCGAAAGCAACAGTGAATTCGAGTTATAGTATAAGTGAACAAATCCTGAATAAAAATAATAAATACTCAAGCCCATAAATGGGGAACGGGTTCATAGCTGTACTTTATGAATTTTAGTTAAAATTCCACACGTGAAACGTCTCCTGTTAAATTTTAATTAGCTAAGTAAAGCGAAGTAGAAATTGTGGCAATTACATCAACTTGAGGGTATTTACAACAAAATAATGGGTCAAATACAACGATAATAACACGTAAGCACGTTAAAGTTAGTAGTTTAATGAGTTTTTCAAAGATATTTAACAACTAATAAAACAGGGAAATTCGATTAAGAAATCTCATACAATATTTTTAGGTTATATTTTTGCTATCGGTATAGCATTTCTGAACAACGTAAATCATTGAATATTGAACTGAAATACTCACCTAGTGTCCGTGCAGGTCCACTGCGTATATTACACTTGTAAATTATCACCAATTTTTCAAATAAAATTCGAGGTAAACACTAGCGGGATTCCTAACGTCCAGCAAATCAGCAAATTTATCCGAACTAGTCAGTGTTGTGCTTTACATAACAATTTGACACTAATTCGATTTAATCGATTTCCGATTTTCGTAAGGATATTTGTGTGCCATTAATTATAATTTTGGAGACTTAAATTTTGCAAACAACTGACAAGGTTTATAGTGAATTTAATGAAATACCAAACATAATTGAAATCATTAGCTGGCTCTTTTCATACAATTGGATGATTAACTTTCTCTTATCATTGAAATCGAGTCGGTAATCGATTCAAGCTGGCAGCACTAAACGTGTTGAATGTGTCGTATTTTTGTTTGGGGTGGGGAATAGCGCTCTGCGACCAATCACAGCGCTAGAATGAGTATGAAGAAGGTGGCGTGATCGCTACGTCACCGTATATACCGCCATACCGCCATAGATAGTACAACAAACTAATCAATAGTACTGACTGACTAACAATGAATAGAATACACGATGTACAATATGTATAGATTACAGCATTATTAATACAATTTATGTGTAGTAAGTAGTAAAATAATATACAGTCATATTTTACCTTTTATTTACTTTATTTTCCCTACAGTGTTTGCGTTGTTTCTGAAGTTAGTGCCATCTATTGCTATATTTGTGAAACTAAACAAACAATAATAAAAATTAAATTCAAGCAGCGCATTATGATCTTATTTTAAAGATTATGTATTTTTTGTTTCATGAGATGTGATGTGTGAATGTGTGCCATTGATCATTTAATATTTCCCATGATACTTGAAACACAAACATATATTGTGTCCCTTCATTCGATTATTTTACGCCATAGATCAGGAGTTCCCAAACCTTTAGGGTTTCGAAACCCTAAATATAAAATAAAAATATATTTTTATTGTATGGAACCCTAATATTAACTGAACGCACTCAATTGGTTGAAAAAAAAAAAAACTTGTTTGCGGAACCCTGGCTTTCCTTCATCGGACGGAACCCAAAGGCAAGTGAATTCTCTTTGCCCAAAGGTTCCTCGGAACCCATTTTGGGAATCGCTGCCCTAGTTAAAGGACTTATAGTTGCAAGTATACTTACTTCTTAAATTCATAGATGGCGCTAGAGGTTGGCGGGAAATTTCGGAAAGAGAAAATTGTGGATTTTAAATTATTTTCCAAAAGTGTTTCTTTGAGTGTTAATGTGTAATAATGGTGGATTATTAAATGATAAGTGCTCGTTAACGTGTACAAGTGTGGGTAAATGGTAAAAGGTTGAAAAACGTGACATTTCGTATTTTCTCTTTTACCACGACCGCATACCGCATAAGACCGCAGACCGCGTAATATAAAATCAAAGACATAAAAATAAAATATGCGTTAACACCTCAGCGTCAGACTCTGTGGTTTGCACTACTGGCCTGCCTTGCACACTCTGGTTGTCACGCACGTTCTTTACTGCTGCGTGAAATCGCGCAGGAAAGAGCGCGCATGTATATAGACAAAGTGAAAGAGAAAGCGCCCGCCCGGCCACGTCAACTCAAACATAACCCTCTCGGCCAGGGGCAGGGGCCAGTCACGCGTGCACACAGAACAAAAATAACAAATTAGTATAGTAATTAAATATAGGTACTCGGGGAGCGCGTGCAAGTTGTGGTGAAAATCTGTTAGCTCCGAGTATTGCAATAATAATGTCGGATATTCGATTATGGAGCAAGAGTTTAACGACAGAGTTATTGCAAATTTACAAAGCTTATCCATGTCTGTGGAAAATTAAATCCGAAGAGTATAAAAATAAAAAATTAAAGGAGAAGGCTTACAAAATATTAATAGACTTTTGCAAAGACCACGGAATGCCTGAAGCGAACAGAGACTTTGTAGTGAAAAAAATTCAAAGTTTAAAAGGTTCTTTTAGAAAGGAACTAAGAAAAGTTACAGAGAGCCAGCGTACTGGTAAAGGGACAGATGACATTTACAAACCTAACTTATGGTATTACGACCTTTTACTGTTTACAAAAGACCAAGAAGCAGCAACGGATAGTATTTCTTGTAAAGATGAACAAGACGATGAAGAATTTATTGAAGAAGAAGAAGAGGTACAGAAAAATCCTTTCGAATTTATAGAAGAACAAGTAGAACAGGGTGCAGAAAATGAGATACAAAATGAAAACGTGAGTTTTATACTTTACTTTTTAGTAAAGACTGTGTAGTTATTCTAAGGTAAAGACATACATTATGTATGTAGATAGCAATTAACTTGCAACACGTACAGGTTAGTATAGGTACCTAAATAGAGCTTGTACGAAGCTACTAGTCAACCAAGACAAACTGGCTGGTACATAATTATGTGACACCCGCCCGCTACCCACGCGTTGGTTTCAGTCGTTAGGCCGAACGGGGAGATGGGGCTCGCCTACTAGTGGTGGGTCAGGACCTGTCGGGGGTGGTTGTGTGTATACTCACGGGTTCTCACGCCCCCGGCTAAGGTAGTTGAAGGAACACCGTGGTGGTTTAAGTCGGTAAGAGTCCGACACTGGCTCCGCCTACCCCTGGCGGAGTGCGTCCATGAGAATTTCCCCAAGGCAAAAAAAAAATATCCATACATTTCGCCCTCCCGAACCCTTGGTCTAGGTCGACTAGTAGTTCCGCACGTATTATTATTGTTGCGTTACCATGTTACCATTGATATGCGGTCGACCGTTACTTATAGCTAACAACCTCCTCTTGAAATCTGTGATCTTTTTGATAAATTAGGTGTTGTGTTTGAAATTCTTCTGCCATGAAGTGAATGGAAAACATTCTTCTTTTGTTGATGCCATCTGGATTTTTTTTTCTTTTAGTCCAGTTCTTCGCTACAAAGAAAAAGAAAAAGGGCAATAAATTCTCAAGCAGAATTATTATTTAAAGTTTGTGCTGATACATTAAAAGCGAATTCCAAAGAGTTATCGGAATTTGACGCCGTCGGAATTAATAGTGCCAAAAAATTGGCAAAAATGGAATCATTACAAGCCATTTATGCGGAATCTTTAATAAATAACGTTCTACGTAGAGGATTGTTGAAAAAACTATCGGAAGACACCGATTTATGCGATAGATGTCACAGAAATGTTGAAAGTTGAAACCATAGAATAAAGTACTTGTATCTACTAGAAAGTTGAAACACCATCTTTTAGCTTCTAGTACCTACACATATCTGTATCAAATGTACATTAATAATGCTCAAATACTAACACACCTTTTTGAAGTCTCAGAAATACGCCAATCCAAATGAGAAACACCTGAGTATCAAGCTATGCTAGAGAATGCCTACATTTTATGAACATTCATCATCGCTGATTAAAACTGTTACTTTAAGTATTGTAATTTTCTAAATAAATGAATACCCTAGAGTTCGTTATTTTAATTTTTTTCTGTACATTTCAAGCAAACAAACTGCCCAATGAAGTGAGGTACACACTCATTTAGCTAAAACAGCGTGACTTCCCTAACTCTAGGATGCGAAAGATTCCCGTGGTCACAGATAATATAATACTATACTTCGTGGTTAATCCTGTATGATTAGCCTTTACATGACGTATTTTCTTGTCTCAAATAATGTCTTGATTAGCCAATGTTATGTTTACCCGTAATTGGCGTACACGTAAGGACAATACTGTACTGTATTATTTGGTAATAGTGATAATATGTATACTTTGGGCGAACCTTATGCAAAAATAAATAATAATGAGACATCCAGGTGCAGTCACTCGTGAAAGAGACAGACAATCATCAAAAAACTGACAAAAACAATCACTCGTGATTGCGCGTATTATATTTCGCGCGTTCAAACCCGCGCATTCCTCGCATATGAAAGAATGGGTGGGTCGTGTAGAGTTATCTTCCTTGGTATAGAGGCAGCTACATAGAGCAAACGCAACCCCAGAGAGTTGCTTAATGGGCAGTTAAGTATGTATAGTCGACTTCACGTCAGTGGTAACAGTTTGGCCTTGCTTTTGTAAAGGTTTTTTTCCTCGTGGTCCGGGCGGTGAACTCAAGAGGTTCATTGGAAGAACCGTGAAAAGCACAGCACTCCTACTGGAGTTACAAGATCCAAGGAGGCTCAGGGAAGGACACATTCCCCATGCTGCGCCGCTGCCTGCCCAGTGGCAGGGTGAGTGCACACCGGGCCCGTCCCTGCTCCTCCACTGTGCAGTAGACCGCACCTCTCCCATGCCAGAATATTCGCCACCAACAATAAAGTCCCCTGAAGAAGAGCTATTGCCCGTGCCCAGGGCGCATCAAACTGCTGTTCCTTCCTCCCTACTATTCAGACATCAGCCTAGGTGGTACTGCAATTTTCATGGGCAAAGGTAACTGGCGCATGACTGTCAATGACTTTTTCCTCGCTATGTTACTTCTTCACTATATCTATTTCTTGTTCATGTATACCTATCCTTTCTTTTGTATGTGTCTCAGTTGTGTCAAATAAATATTTTTCTTTCTTTCTTTCTTTTCTTTAACTGCTTAACATAAGAGCCTTTAGCTCGTTTCGCTAGCCTATACCATAGAATAGGTAATACTTAATCTTTTCTTATGCCTATACCAAAAAATTAAAAAAGACGTTTAGAGAAGGATCGGGCCACACGAGGAGGTTTTCTGGCAACCCTATCCATTGGCTATCTACTTTCTACATCGAAATATATGTTACACCTTTCTGCGATCAATCCGAGTGCTGATCGATGGTCAATTGGTTATGACCAAAGACATGACTATCCCACTAATATCCCCCCTACACCCTTATTCTTAGTTTATACTAATAATGGGTTATTGAACTCAACATTATGAACAACTTTTATTACGGGACCAACCCTGAAATCGCAAAAAAAATATCAGCTCATCCCTACATTTTGTAGATGTATGTGAACACAAACGCAGGAATCAGCCGATCTGCTGATTTTTTTCGCGATTTTAGGATTTGTCATATAGTAAAAGTTGTTCATAATGATGAGTACAATGACCCCTTAAGAGGTTTTGTTTTGTACAAACTAAGAATAAGGTTGTCATCATCTTCTGAGCGTTTTCCCAACTAAGTTGGGGTCGGCTTCCAGTCTAACCAGATGCGGCTGAACATCAGTATTTTACACGGAGCGACTGCCATCAGACCCCCGCAACCCAGTTACTGGTTAATACCGACATTCGGAGGTTAGACTAGTTGTCAGATATTCGGGCTTCTGACTACCCGTAACAACTGCCATAGATGTTCGTATGGCAACCGGGACCGACATCTTAACGTGCTCTCCGAGGCACGGAGGGGTCTCGATGTGCAACGAAGTGGTCACCCATCCAAGGACTGACCTGACTTTCACGCAGTAGCGGAGCAACAGATTGACACGGCATCCGGTATGTAAACAACATAACATAACCAGCCCATTACTGTCCCACTGCTGGGCACGGGCCTCTTCTCGGCACGAGAAGGCTAAGGCCTTAGTCCACCACGCTGGCCTAGTGCGGGTGGCCTATCCGGTATGTGCTTATACCTACTTTTTGTCCTAGAAAAATGCACGGTTCCTGCCGTTCCTGCGTGATAAACAACCACGGGAGCGACGTAGCAAAGCTAGTCAACCATAGAAATATAATATGTCTATGTAGTCAACCATATTTTCTTGCAATTAAATATTTGGAAGCTCGTCGCTCTGATAGGTTGATGGTAAAGTAAGATCGATTTATTTGTTTGATTGTTTGTCGTACAAAAGTGGTACATAAGGCGGAATCAACGACCATACAGCCCATAGACGCCTCATAACATGCGACCGATGCGATGTCTGGAACACATCTATGAAATTTCACAAATGTAGGTCGCCACTATTCGCCACTTAAAATCTTCAAATCAGTTTTTCATTCCGTCAAAACTGCCGCGTTAGTGATTAGTCAATAGCTGCCGTGGTAGGGCCAATCGGATTGCAGTACCCCGCCTCAGCTAGTGGCAAAATTTATTGTACGCATCATATTCAACATTAGGCGTCTATTGGGCTGTATGGTCGTTGGGCGGAATTTATCGAACCAGCGACAACACTCGAAGTTCGAACGAACAAACCAAGGATAGGTAAGGAAATTAGTTTACCTGTTGCCTTCTGCTTATAGAATAGGCAAAGAAATGGTAGGTACCATGGTATAATAACACCAGGTAGTCTCTTCCCGTGACAGCTAGGTCACGTGATTGCCTCCGTACTACGTCATAGGCCGTGGAGCCAATAGCGGGAGGTTAGCGTGACACTTGTCAGTTTGATGTGCTGCCACTTTGTGAAAATAAATTACCCGAGCAAAACGCATTTTTTCATTTACTTTCGTTTATAAAGAATCACTGTTTAGGGTTCCGAAGTCCTACAAGGAACCCTTATAGTTTCGTCATGTCCGTCCGTCTGTCCGTCTGTCCTAATCCTTTACAGCTTAATAACTTCTACAGTTATAAACATAAGAAAATGATTTTTTTTTTTAAAATAGTCTACATATAGATCTCAATTTTAAAAGAATAAAAAAATAGTTTTTACGTATTTTAGGGGTGATGGACGCCACATGTGAAATGGGGATGGAATTTTTTTTTTCACTGCACCCCCTCGTGTGGGATATTATTGAATAGGTCTACTAAAATGAAGGTAATGTTTCATACACCACTTTTATATCAGGTGTACCATCTGCGAATTATAGCCCGCCAAAGTGGCTTGCAATGTGTCCCCCCCCTGCCATTTCTAAACTATGCAACGTAGAAAGTTATAATCTTCCACATTGATAGACCTTTGTGAAAACTCTCTTTTAAAATTATTTCGAGTATAATGTGATAATAATTTTTTGAGTTATAGAGAGAAAACTGAAAAATACTTAAAACGTCCTAGTTCAAAGGTCATTGATCTTAAAGAAAAATGATTGTAGTAAATAATGCTCCTTTAGCTACTTTCTATTTGAAAAAATCACAAAAAGTAACTTTGACATGTCACTTCTTAAATTTGGCTTCTTGAATTTATCGCTAGATGGCGCTACTAACAACACGCTCTGAGTCGCGAATGCTGCCGATTATTGCAAAAACTAAAATAGCCATGATTAATATTCAATTTGATTCGTTTGTAATTACACCTACTTAAGGAACCCTATAATACTGAGCATGGCCCGACATGCTCTTGGCCGGTTTTAACTAGTAATTTAATATAGTTTCCTTTATTAACTAATTAGATGAATAACACGAGATAACAAATAGTTAGGCTAGTTAGGAATTTATTTTACATTCATTATGAACAAAAATCTCCTTAAGTATATTGAAGATATCAATCAATGGCAGCCAAAGAGATTTAATATATCACTAGTAAATATTTAATGTCTTTGATGGCAGCACTGATCGTGACTTAGCTTGGAGCACTCCATGGCTTGGAGGCATCGCGCTGTCATTGCGGGAAGAGAATACCTGGTGAAACATCTTATTATACCATGGTAGGTACCTACCTTCCAGCGAATCGCGCGTTCGATTCTGGCATAGAACAATTATTTTTTTTAGAAATATCAAAGTTCAAAGTATTTTTTGCGTAAAATAGTTTGGTTAAAAGCTTTGACTATGGAACATTTTCAAAGGTTAAAAGTAAATTAAATAATTAGGTTATCGGTAAATACGCTTGTCATCTTTTTATTATTATAGTCTAGCTGCGACCACGAAATGCTGCAAAATTTCGAAACGTCAGGAAAACCAATTTAAATAATATACGCGATATAATCCGGTTAAACTTTGTTTTATTATAATGAAAAGTTAAAATATTATTTGTAAAACCTTGCGACATGGTGGGAACAATAATGCTCATTGCCGTGGTATAACTTGGAATTAGGGGTGGGAAAGATTTTTCGAAATTTGTGCAACCGCTTTGGTCTTTCTATGACTGTTTACTAAGAAACCTCTAAAATTAAAAGAAGAAAATAGTTTATCAATTTATCAACAAGTGATTACTTTCTCTGTGTTTATCAATAACTGTTCTGTCAAATTGATAAGATGATTCCGTAAACGTCGTTGTATGAATTCATATTTTTGTAAATTCATAATCAAAGCTTCCCTATTGATAATTATTAAATTATTGTAGTCAAAATGTTCAAGCATTATAAAGATATATCTGATGTAGTGTCCCTTTTGGTGTACTGTCCCAGTGAGCGGTGCTATCTCTTCACCAAAGAAGCGAGCGGAGAAATATGGTTACCTTCGAGCAAATCTGAGAAGAACTGCTGGAAAATGACTGCTCACAAAATAAATTTTGAGGTAGCACCTAATGTAATACAAACAGAGACAGCAGAGATTTCCAAATTATCTAATTGCCATCACGAATGTACTGTCTAACAAAGAGATAAGTATCCATGGTTGAAGTTTTCTTAGGGCTTCGTTCAGTAATATCGTCCAACGACGCACGAAGCGTATTTTGGTCGTTCACTTAGACCAAAGACATTCAATATTTACTAACTTAGACCAACAGAAAAAGGTAGACGGCGCATGTGTTAACAAAAGCGTTCAAAGATGTGATGCATGCTTTACAAACTTGTGTGCGTGACCTTGTGTCGCACGCAGTTACCATGCATCTGTGTGCTTAGTAAAAAATGTTGGCACCGAAAACAAATTTACCCTATTTTCACATATTAAATATTATACAATATGTAGCAATGTAAATAAAACATATTTTTCTAATGATACGTTTAATAAAAATAAAAAAAACATAAAAACCTTTGTGTTGTGTACCCTTCTGATATACCCTCTATAAAGTATGATGGAATCTTATCTTTAGGTACTTTTCATTAACAGATCTTATTCAACTTGTTTTCTGGTTTATGCCGGAGAAATTATACATACGTGATACACGTGATCACGTGTATCATATAATAGTGATATTATTATCCTTTGAAAATGGCCGCGGGGGTGTGCGCAGGCAGAGTAGGACGCGTAGGATTAGAATAAGTGTGACAACAAAAATCACCACTAGGTACAACGTGTTATTGAAATAACTGAAAACCTCTTAAGGGGTCATTGTACTCATCAGTATGAACAACTTTTACTACGGGACCAAACCAGAATACGCGAAAAAAAATCAGCTGATCCTTACATTTTGACGATTCATGTGAACACAAATGTAGGTAACAGATGATTTTTATCACGATTTCGGGGATGGTCCCATAGTAAAAGTTGTTCATACTGATCAGTACAATGACCCCTTAAGAGGTTCTCAGTGATTTCAATAATACGTTGTAAATTCTACAATAATTTATGAAAATAAATAATTACTTGCCATACCAATTTATTACAATAAGTTGGGGTGTCTGAAGTTTTAAGCCATTGAAATTAAATTATGTACTATATGAAAGGTTCAAAATAAATAAAAATATCAAACCGATGGCCTAATTACGAAAGTTACTCATACTAATAACACCATCAGACCCAAACGTCACCCGTATTTTGGGGGTATTTTTGATGTCGATTTGCTGGTCACACCGATAACAATACGTCAGGTTTTGTGTTCCAACAGTACATTATGAAATTTTATTGTGTTTATAATTTAAAATTACGAAAAATTAAGTAGTTCTTTGTGAAATGTATTCCCGTAAGGCTTTTTTTGTGTCAGCGAGTTATTTTTACACGTTTTCACAACACAGGAAAGCATATTAAAACCATAAACAATACTGTCAATGTGACGTCTAGCGCGTTCGTTTTCTTGCGTCGCACTGGAACGCGATCAGCTTCCCATTTCAAATTCAGCTTCCTTTACCCTGATTATATTATCTTTGTACCCTGCTTCCTTGTGACAGCGCGGTACTCTGTCTACCTTTTTTCTGTTGGTCTAAGGTCGTTCAGTTACTCAGAGCGATCACATACAAACGAACGCCCAAAGAACGCTCCGTGCCAGCGTACTCCTTGTCTGTCGTTGTGTCGTCGGCCGATATTCTGAACGCAGCCCAGGAGATTATGGATGTTTTCGAGTGAAATATAATTTCAATAGCGGACAAAGTTAAACTGTATTTAAATAGAACCCTATTCAAACCGTTTTACCATAATTTCCTAAGAAATCTTCTATAACTGGCGACGCTGGATACTTATCTCTTTGTTAGACTGTATACCTTCTGATGAACGAAAATTTTCATGCTCAATGATTTTTTTTCGTGCATTTGACTGCTGGGCTAGAAGGTCGCGTCGTGGGTTCTATTCCTGCCCGGATAAAATAATTGTATGGCCTAGATTAGTGCTTTTTAGCAAGTAAGTCACGACCCTAACGCGACGTGTTGGGTGTTGGATCGCGAACTCGCGAAGAGGCTGCTGAGAGCTGTACAGTGAGGTCGCAAACACTTGCTGGCCCCAAGTCGCGCTGTGGAAACCGTTAAAAGCACTGGCCTAGACAGTTCTGGGTCTTGCCATTTATAGATAGATAGATCATTTATATATATTTTATTACTAGCTTATGCTCGCGGCTTCGCCCGCGTGGATGTCGATTATAGCGCATCCCTCAGGAACTGTTCATCTTCACAGGATAAAAAGTTGCCTATATGTTAATTCGTGTTATGTTCTATCTGTAAGCCAAACATCCATATCTGTTCAGCCCTCACAGCGTGATTGAGTAACAAACATCCAAAAATCCAAACATCTTCACAAACTTTCACATTTATAATATTAGTATAGGAAGTAGGATTCTTATAATCTGGGAGTTTACCTATGCAATTTGCGTAGCTATGTAAGCGCCCCCTTTTTGTAACCGTGCAACCTCCCTTCCAAAATCTTTGCGTGCAACTGTAGATTCGTCGACATGGAAAAAATTAAAGCTTTGTTCGTAGATAACATTAAAAGTGCATTTAAATGTTTTTTCGAAACAAAAACTCTTGAACATGATACATCCAATTATCATCATCATCATTTCAGCCGAAAGACGTCCAATGCTGGATATAGGCAGGCCTCCCCCAAACATTGCCACAACGACCTACATACAATCACACAAGGATGATATTTATTACTATTCATATCTACTACAGTTGTTTGGCATAGACGCCGGCACCACATGTCTTCCGCTTCGCGTGTACAAGATCTGGCTGCCAAACCACCCCCAGCAGTGCGTGTACCACGCTGTCTATAAGGTGGCCATCAAAGCTGACCTGAAGAAGAGGCTGAAGTTCAAAGCAGTTAGTATTCACACCAGATCGACAGAACGTTTTCGCTTGTCCGCCTAAGGCAGTAACCAACCCAGTGTAAACGCCTGTTGGACGTTTAAAGTTCGCAGCCGACAACCCGAAAGTGTGACAATTGGTCTATCCTAGGGTTGCGGTTGCTCTATGAACCTAAGGATGTTGGTATTACTCAGTAACTGGGTTGCGGGGCTCGGTAGGTACCTATACCTAGTTTAATTTTGCAAGTTTACGTAAGCTAACGCAGAAGGAATAGTTCCACGCAACACAATAGGTATGTCAGATATAAAGGATTTAGTCCTGTATGCCATGTATGTACATACAAATGAAGAAATAAAGAATGTTGATTAGCAACGCGCGCGATGTTGAATAGCAGCGCAGCGCGAGCGAAAAATTTATTTAGCTCTTTACGAAAAGTTGTTTAAAATAAATCTGGGCCACGTATTAAATTATGGCAATATAGCACGCAAAAAAATTACATAAACTCTAGGCGCGCGGGCGGGGCAGCGGTGCAGGCGCCTTGCCTTCGTGCCATTATGCAAATCGCCGTGCAAATAAATCATTCTTAGATCACTAGTCACTAGTCGTGTGCTCGAAAGCAACATCGAAACTTGAACACATAGAATTACTACATAATCTAAGCTTGAACATTTAAACATTTCAATAATAAAAGGTCCTGCGCCTAAAGCGGCCGCTCTACTCGCTCTACCACAGGCCAGCAGTGCCAGCACTGCCTGGCAGTTATTAGTTTTTTTTTTAAGATACTGGATATTTGTTAACAAGGTAATTCTGACATCCATGCAGGGCATGCGGAACCGGCTGCAGTGGCTCAATACCGCGGAGCTAGAGCGGCAGCGAGCTCACTCCAACCTCCGAAGTCCTGAGATTGTTGTGTTTGCCCTGATGGCCACGGGCGATCAAAAAGATTCTGACAGGGATTCGGTGAGATATTTTTCCCGGCCCTTGTAGCGAAAGATTGAGTTTTCTTGAAAACCGTTGGTAAAATACAATAAGAATTCATTTCTCCAATAAGAAATTGGATACAATTTTGGATTTGCTAAGACCACTAGTCGTTAAGTTTTATACAACAAGGTAAACACCGAAATACCGAATACCTTATTTTTTCGAGGAGGAAACCTTCATAAGGCATAAACCTACCTGCTTCATGGGGCAGATGCTGGGTCGTGTGGGATTTTTACCGCACTAAAACCTCCCCGGTGGCCATCTTAAGCACAATAGAGGGGGGACTCCGGGAATGGGTTATTTTAATGGTGCCCCCCCCCCACGTACTACGCCTGTAAGGCACGTCTCAGGGGAGACTTTCAATTTACCGAATACCTAGTAGGACTTACATAAGGGCTGGCTGCAGGAATGAGCGACTTGCGGAACCACGCAACGCAGGGCACGCCGCACTAGCGAAGAGAAGGGTCATGAGAGAATGGCTGGAGAGGCACCATGGTGCGGTCCAGCTGACACATCTTTGGGCACGGCTGCTTCGGGAAGTACCTGTGTCAAATAGGCCAATTTTTTTTTTTTTTTTTTTATGATGTGTAGATCTGCTCTTGACCACAATCTAGACAGCTTTGTCAGGATGTGGTCGATGATGGAGCGAGCAAACCTATTAGGTGCCGATTCACTCCAGCTTCAAAGGCGTTAGGGTTATAAGTGCCCGGAAATACAGATGCCGGCAGTGAATTCCACAACTTGGCTGTGCGCATTATGAAAGAGTTCTCAAAGCCCAAATGTCATCACTACGGGAGCTGCTCTGAGGACACGGCGCTGCACACGCTGTCGCAGTGCCCAGTTCGGGCCACACAGCGCTATGACCTCATTACTGCAGCAGGCGGCAGTGATCTCTTCCGCTTCCGGCGGTGGTTTTGTCAATGGTCGGAAGCGAGAGCGCTTGGGAGGGTGTCGAGATAATAGTCGCGAAGAAGGCGGCAGAGAGTGTTCGAGAGGTTGTTGCCTCGAGAGGTCTCCCCTCCCGCAGGAGATGGACCGAACCCCACAGGAGTACGCCGACCTCCAGCCACCCTAGAAGTGGGCCTGCGGGCGGCAGAGTCGGGGTAGCCCACCGCTCGAGCAGTCAAGGCCCGTGACGGTGGTGCGCGCAGTGTTCTGCACGTGCTAGTCAGGAGGAGGGTGAGGTTGACGTTGAGGCCGCACAGGGAGAAGGGGCTCGCCTACTAGCGGCGAGCCGGGACCTGTTGGGGGTGGATGGAGAATGCAGAGTATATCCCACGCCCCCGGCCAAGGATAGTTGAAGGAATACCGTGGTGGTTTTTGTCGGTAAGAGCCCAACACTGGCTCGTCTTACCCGGGCGGAGTGCATCCATGAGGATTTCCCCAAGCAAACAAAAGGACGCGCCCTATATCGAGGGGCTTTACCAGCTTTATGTGGTAAACTTACATCCCAAAATCAACTGATATGAAAATTTCTCTGTTAGGATATAGAATCTGGCTCGCTGGTCGAGGTCTGCGAAGAAAACGTAGTGATCGGTATAGACGTGGCTGGCGGTGCAGTGGCCATGGCATCCCCAAACCTGCAGCTGCTGCAAGCTGCCAACTACAGCCGAGACGGTAAGTATCTTGATACCCTATATGTAGTACCCTGTATGTACCCTGTCCTGTATGTGTATGTTTGTTGTACCCTGTATGTATTACCTACCAGGGTTGTTGCGAATATCAGCATCAGCATCCGCTGATCATCAGCATCATTTTCAACATCAGCATCAGCAACCGCATTAAATGATGCTGAAATTTATGCTGATGTTCATGTTGTAACGTGACCGAAGGGAGAGGGGTTTATGGCACATTTTTTTTGTTCCGCTTGTGAGTTTTGACCGCTAGTCAAGGGCGGATCCAGCCTTTGTGTCAGGGGGGGGTCGAGTACTTATATCCAGCCTCGGCCCCGGATCTAATTTTTTGGACTGTTCTTGAACAAACTGATTAGCTCTTCACAAAAACTGTGAAAACATAGACATTCTCAAATCAAATGAAAAAAAAATCAAAATCAATTCTGTGACAAAAGAGTACGTATTTATTTGAGCACAGCCCATTCTTGCGGTGCCTAGAGCGGCTAATAGTAGACACCATAGCGTAGATAAGTAAATATAGAATCACGCTATGGCAATACTACACCTGTATGGGTAATGAAATAGAGCTTAAGCGCGAGCGCAGCGAGCGCGAAATTTTTTGGTAGTTTTTTGCAAACACAACTGTTTTAAGAGCTCCGATTTTCAAAAAACCTACTTATCATCTAATATAGATGTTTTAAGGTTCTTGAATTATTTTTACTTCGGATAGGTTTTGTAAGGCTAACATCGTAGTTAAGTAGTTATTTCTGTTGTCGATGGTAAGCTAAGTATTCAATCGATTCGTTATTGATATTCAGGCGATCGCACGTAACGGAGTGATTGGAGAAGAGATGCTGCAAAATCAAACTTTAAATCATGCGAATATTATTCACAATGAACGAACGGATTCGGGTGCGACGTCAATTTAGTACTTTTTATGTGTGTATCTTGTTACATTAGTATGTAGGTACTCGTAACACATACAAACATTCATTCATCCATTGTATATTCATTTAGTAAATTATGTACACAGGAAAAAAACTGTGGTTGATCTAGGCCCAGGGGGGGGGGTCATGACCCCCATGACCCCCCCCCCCCCCTGGATCCGCCCTTGCCGCTAGTATAATAAGTTTATGGTTTTGACCAATCATAGCACATATTATTGCACTTCGGTGATTTTTAGCAAAACCAAAACAAACTTGACTATTACGACAAATGTCAACAGCAGACAGTACAGTTGAAAGAGGCGTTCTAACAAAAAGGGAAATGTGGAGCTATTATAGTCAGCTAATAAAAAGCCAAGGATGAAAATAATTTATGCTGGATTAGGCAATCCAGCATAAATTATTTTGCTGGATAAAAAAAAGGTCTTCATTAACGAATGCAATCGTAACAGAAGCATTAAGATAATAAGATGAACTCTACATTTTTAAAAACAATTAAATATTGGCGCTAGCGTTCGCGCTGCTCTTTTGTGCGCTCAAAGTAGGTCCATCATTCATTATCATCATGTCAGCCAAAAGTCGTCCACTGCTGGACATAGGCTTCTCCAAGCAGTTTGGGGAAATATGCCATAATCGCCACGCTTGGCAGGCGGGTTGGCGATCTCAGTTGGTTGGTTAAATACTCAGACTACTCAGAGAACGCTGCTGCCCATCCTCTGGTGAATCCCTTAGTCACCTTTTACGAAACCCATAAAAAGATATAGGGTGGTGCAATTCTTTACGTCCGGCACCACACGGAATAAAGTAGGTCCAATTTAAATAGTTTCACTTACAAAAGGTTTCTTTCTTTATATGCAAAAACATTGTAGTTAAGTTTATCTCTTGTTTGTTTAAGCATAGTGAAAGTAAGCTCAAATGCTTTTATTTAAAAATAAAAGCCTTAAAACTCCTTTCAAAATGCGCCTAAAATGGACTAACGTTTTCGGTAATCCTAAAAAAAAATTTGCGCTCGCTTCACTCGCGCTAGTGTGGAGGTTTCTTTACGGGTTTGTCTCATGTAGATTTTCAATGTTCATGTTATGTTTTTTTTCCTAGGACTCTTCTTCTTCTTATCGTGTCAATGGTTCAAATATGGTTGGAATAAAAAAAGGCTCTATGAAAACACGAAAAAGTTTCGTTTGTTATATTATTTTGCAATTAATTTTAAAATATGATTAATCACCGTTAAAGTTTTATAAAGGCACTATTTTTTGCCTTTAACCAATATCGAATTTTTATAAAAAGATATATTATATAAATAAATTCAAATTACATTTTTATATAAATTCATAAGGTACACATTTCCAATTCAAAAAAATCAGCATCAGCATCAGCATCCGCTGATGTGATAAAATTCTGGGTCAGCAACAACCCTGTTACCTACCTACCCATAGGTACGGGTAAAGATGGTAGAGAAACCTAGTTTGAGTGCATTTTAACACTTTAAGTTTTCTACGAGACACGTAAAAAAACAAACTACACGTTATTTTCACGTCCGCTTCGAACACTGCAATGGGAACGTTCATACCCTTCGATCAAATATAGGTACTATAGATGCATTATCGCCGCTCGCAAAACGGCGTCATGAAAACTGTGCAATAATCCGTCGCGTGAAAAGTTTCGCTCTCAGCTGGATGAAGACTAACAATAACTCAGGTTTTCAATTGCAGATCAGATTAGGATGTACAA
The DNA here is from genome assembly GCA_949699075.1 of Asteroscopus sphinx. Taxonomy (NCBI): domain Eukaryota; kingdom Metazoa; phylum Arthropoda; class Insecta; order Lepidoptera; family Noctuidae; genus Asteroscopus; species Asteroscopus sphinx. The sequence continues at coordinate 32,730,162 of OX453004.1, read as the reverse complement.
GGAGTTTGTGCTGATGGTGTACCCCGCTATTTATATGAGCGTCAACGTTTTCTCGCAGTTTATGATCGATCTCGGCTGGCAGAGATCACAATGTCAAAGTCTTTTCAGGTAGCGTACTTAACTTATTAAATAAAGCCTAGGTTCTGCAAATAACCATCTATTTTGTTTACGTCGCGCCTTGATCACCCGGTCCCAGTGTCGTAGCTAAGGTAATGAGCGCCCAGGGAAAGATTTGAATTTTGCGCCTCCGCAAACTTACGCCCAAGGCATTATTTGTATTTTTGGCCACCCAAAAGTTATGCGCCCAAGGCAATAAAAGCATGAACCATGAACAGGTGGACCGACGACCTGAAGAACGTGGCTGGGGGGGACTGGATGCAGACGGCAGAGGACCAAGTGTTGTGGCGCAACTTGAGAGAGGCCTATGTCCAGCAGTGGACTGCGATAGGCAGAGTCCACAAATTTAAAGTCGCTCAGCGGTCTATGGTTCTTTACCATGCTCGAGATTCTCTGAAGGATCGGATCCGAAACGAGGTGATTCGAAAGAGAACCAAAGTTATCGACATAGCCCACAGTACATTTAAGCAACCTAAAGTGGCAATGGGCTGACCATATTAGTCGAAGAACCGATGATCGTTGGACTACTCCAACGATCTACACGTGTACTTGAGTGGAGATCGCGAATCGGAAAACGTAGCGTGAGACACCCTCAGGCTCGTTGGAGTGACGATCTATGCAAGGTGGCTGGTAGAAGCTGGATGAGCGGGGCCTAGGATCGAATTAAGTCTCTGTCACAGGAGGACGGGTCGGCGCAGGCGCAGGCGGCTTTACGGTGACCTGATGCCGCCCTAAGAGAGGCCAGCGGGCAATAGATTGGGGATGAGGAGTCTATCATCCTCATTGCACAGTCCTCGAGCAGCGGTGATGTGTCAAGTGTGTCCGGACATCGCCGAAGGAGAGTTTAGAAAGAAAGTGAATACCTGTGTGCAATGTGTACCTATGTGACGTAATACAATATAACACAAAGAACGCGAACGTGGAACGCATGACCGCCTTCTGTCTGTGAAATCCCCAGTGAATATCCCAGCGGCCTGCAGGCTGCGGGTCTGCGAGTGGAGGTATGCACACCTGGCAGCCAGAGCCCCTAGCTACGACGCTGCCCGGCGCGCCCCATACCGCTGGTCAACCAGAGGCGTATTTTAAGTTTTGGCGCCCTGGGCCTATACGGTTTACCGCCCTATAAATGAACTAAAAAATATTATAATAACGAAAAAAGTCATAAATATAAACGCGAAATAACACAACTATATACGGAGAAACTCGTGAAATGCCTGCATATAATATCGCGAGCGAAGCAAGCTCATTTTTTTTTAATGTCATTATTTCAATGTTTTAAAGGTAGATTGAGACTTTCTCTGCATATTAAAATAGTTTCCAAGTTCCTTATGATGTAATAAAATAGTCTTATAAGTTGATGAAATAAACCTATTTTTTATTGCATATGTGTATTGCGTATGACTGCATGACACTTATGTGTATTACTTTAATTATAAACTGGCGCCCAACGTGGGGCGTTCCGTTTATCGTTCAAAAATCCATTAGGGCTCATTTGGATTCCTCACTGCGCGAGTGCGACTCGCGCTTTGCCGGTGTTTTATGTTAAGTTTTATTTTCTTCTAGAGCGGCAGATGTGTCAGGTCGAGGAGGCCTGTCTTTTCTGGAGATGATGCTGTGGATAGCTGCTCTGGAGCCGGGCACTCAGCATAGTGGCATACCGGCGGAAATTAGGTGCAGATACATATTTAGGTGAGCAAATACAGGCTCGTGAGGTTTTGTAACTTTATCTCCATGGTTGGCAAAGCAATCCTCTTGCAGTTGTTAGTGTAGGTAGTCATCATCATCAGCCCATCACTGTCCCACTGCTGGGCACGAGCCTCTTCTCAGAATGAGAAGGTTAAGGCCTTAGTCCACCACGCTGGCCTAGTGCGGGTTGGCGGACTACACACACCATCGAGAACTGTATGGAGCAGTCTCAGGTGTGCAGATTTCCTCACAATGTTTTCCTTCACCGTTAAAGCAAGTGATAATCAATTTTCTGATAAACACATGAATTCGAAAAGACAGTGGTGCGGGCCGGGTTCGAACTCGGAAACTCCTGCATGGAAGGCAAGTGCTCAACCGCTAGGTTATCACAACTTGTATTATAAATATAGTACATCCTCTCAAATGGTGGCGGTACACCCAAACGTCATGCAGGAATTTAATCTTACCAATGTACTTGAGCCGACGGATCTCGACCGGTATATTACACCGACGGGCTCACCTTGATCGAAAGTGGCCGTCGCGACTGCCTGTTCGCCTGTCTACCACAGGTACTTCGACAACAACCGCGACCTGAAGCTGGAGTACGTGGAGTTCAAAGAGCTGGTGGCAGCCGCACGTGCAGCTCGTCAACTACCTATTGACGCTCTGAGTGTCGCCAGAGATGCTGACGTCTGTCTTAGGTTCGTGGCTTTAAAGGTGCAGACACACAGCGGGCGGGAAGGAACGGAGAAGGAGCGTCGACTGAATGTGGAGAGAGCGTGCATGTCACGCTGCAGGCAGATCACGCGCGGTACTGGATAGCGGAGGAATGACGGCGCCAGAAGAATACGTTCCGCTATGTGTTGCTACTGCTATGTATTCCCATATAATACAACGCCAGCGTATCGGTCGTGCACCGCCCGGCGTTGTCTTTCCGCCCGGCGGAGCGGCGGTGGATCGGTCACGCCGTTAAAACGCCCGGTAGGACGTCGCTGTGTACACTATCTAATACAGTTCAGTACATTACAACACAACGAGGCCCGCCGGCGATACGCTTCAGTTCCATCCCGCCCGCTGCGTGTTTTTTTTTTTTTTCGAATGGACTCTCGCAGAATCGGTACCCAAAATAGGTGCCCTAACTCATAGACAATGATATTTCTATGCCCTAACTGCTTAACCGGGCGGGTGGCGGAGAATCCCGTTAGGGACTCCATCCGCCGAAAAAAAACCCTAAACCTAACTTATAAACTAAAATCGCGGTTGCAAAACCGCATAAGGGCGTCCCCCAAGGGAGGGCTCGGACCTCGGCCGCCCGCTGTGTGTCTGCAGTGTTACCATTTATGAAGACCGGTAAAGAAAAAATAGTAGACGTCTTTGCTAAGAAGCTAGGTGATTGGGCAGGATTGTTGTGTGCCAGCGCCTTTGAACGTGGCCCTATCTTATCTTTTTATTATTTTGTTTTCAATATTTAATTTTCTCAGGCTTCTAATACCTGGAGTTTTTAAAGATCACACGGGTGATGGCTGATTTGTCTGCATTGCCGTGACACTGTTGTCTAAATGTAACTGTAAAAATTTCCTAATATTATTGTCATTATTATTTATTATTGTCTACAATCAATTGTGTATTGTGTGTATTTGTTTAATATTTAATTAGAATAATAATTATAATTGTAAATCATTTGATATTATATTTCTCTATCATTTTTTTATGACATTCAAATACAATGTGAATTGTTCATGAATGAATAAATAAATTAATAAATAATCAGCAAAAGTTGGACTAAAACGCAATACTACAAAAACTGAAATCATGACCAACCTCCATGCAAAAAACTAGCAACTACCTGTCGAAGTCGTTAAAGAATACATCTACCTCACTCGGCAGCCAAAACCAAACCGCAGAGGTCGAGAGACACATTTCCCTAGGATGGGCGGCTTTCGGTGCAAATAGCCATATCTTGGGCGGTAAACTGTCCATTGCGCTAAAAGCTAAAGTTTTCGAGAAATGTGTGTCGCCGGTATTCACATATGGAGCAGAGACTATGACTCTTACGGAACTGACTGCAGAAAAGTTCATAGTAGCGAAAAAAATGCTCGGAATTACCTTACGTGACCGTAAGATGAACGAGTGGATACATCATCATCATCATTCTAGCCCGGTATCACCCACTGCTGGGTATAGGCCTCCTTTCGTTTTTGCCAGCCTCTTCGATCTTGTGCGTCCCTCATCCAGCTGTTTCCTGCGGCTTTAGCGATATCATCAACCCAGCGCGCTTTCGGACGGCCCGGGTTTCTCCGACCTGACCTTGGCCACCACTCCGTCAACGCTTTACTCCATCGGCCATCTCTACGCCGAGCCAGATGTCCCGCCCAACTCCACTTTAGCTTAATTGCCCTATCACCGACGTCATAGACTTTCGTCCGACGACGAATCTGGATACGCTCCAAGACAAAAGTCAAAGACGTAGTGTCCATAATAGCTAGGCGTAAGTGGAGATGGGCGGGACACATCGCTCCAATGGACAAGAAACGATGGACGCGGAGACTGCTGGAGTGGCGACCAGCACACTAGACCACGAGAGAACGACCACCGGCTTGGATTATAAGGCAAGGGCTCAAGACCGCCAGGAGTGGAGGAATTTTGAGGAGGCATACACACAAAAATGGGTATTATAAAGCCGCAATGATGATTATCATGTTGCTGAATGTCCAAATGATATGATGCAGTCGTCTTTTGAAAACATACATTGTAGAGAGATAGTGATCTGTTCCAAGCTAGGTTTAACTTGCATTTTACTGGTGCTTGCCAAGGTAAGCTAATTTACAATTGCAGACAACTAGGAATGCAGCCAAACTCTCAGCTGCCGCTGGCGGAGTTTCTTCGCGGAGTGGGCGAGCTTCGACTGAGAGGCACCAGCTCCTTATTGCGGGCGCCGAGGAGTGTCGTCGCGTATATTGTAGACCTGCAGTAAGAATCTAACTTTATTGTTATAACAGCCCTTAATTTTATTGTAAACTTATTTATTTATTTATTAAATGTATGCATGAGAAATAAATATAATATATATATGCAGTGGCGGCATTATGGCAGGGTGGCCGGGGCCATCACCCGGGGCGCCAGGGTCTGGGGGCGCAGCGCCTCTTGACCCTGGCGCACGTCTTGACTCACGAATAATAACGATACTACAAAATGAGAAAAGTATTATAATTAATAGTTGCAAGAAAATTGCCTTAGATGCTGCATATTATAAACTGATCGGAAAAATGAGAGCAATTTGTCATTTTTGATAAAGATAAAAGATAAAGATTTTTATTTGCAAGAAACATGGTTTTATAAATATGTTAGTGGTTTCTGGCAGGTACATCGTGTGTCAACGTATGATCGGCATGCAAAATATTATTAATTATGTACCTACAATTATCAAAACTAATAAGAGACAAAGCCTAAAGCTCTCTTTAAAATAGTGTTATGTTTTCGCAAAACCCAGAACTGATTAGGTTGTGTACACACGGCTACACATCAAGCTGTACATTTCCAGTATAAGCTGACCTCGCATTGTATAGGTTTTCCTTTACTGGTTTTGTACAGCTTGATGTGTAGCCGTGTGTACCACGCTTTTCCTAATTTACTATCGTGTTTAAGAACTAAATGTACTGTTTACTTGATAAAATGTTTCACATACATTCATTAAAAAAAAATCTGGGATCAAAACTGGGATCAGGATGAAAACTTATGAGTTAAAAACAAAATCAGCTTTAATTTTTCTGGAGAATGCTAGCACACTAAAGGGCGCCATACAATTTGTCGCCCGGGTTGCCCGGATAGCTAAGGTGCTGATATTTTGTAACGGTGCTCCGTAATTGGCTTTTTTATTCTGTAAATGCATGTAATTGAGTGATTTTCAGAGAGCGGGATAAAGAATCTCAAGCGTCAACGTCAACCACATCAAAATTTCAACAAGCAGCAGGTAGTATTATATTCTACCTTTCGGGGATCCTGAAATTAGCATAACAACCTTTTTAATTGTCGTATTAAGACGCTGACAACAGCCAAATACCACAAATAGGCTTTTTTTTAAAAACATTTTTAGCTTTATCTATTCAGTTTGTGGCAGTGAAAAAAATATATGTTAATCTTGATCGTATTTTCTGAAACTGTATTGTGCCCAAAACACGTTTTCTTGAAGTTTTCTCGATAGAAAAGAATTTTAAACTAACCTCTTAAAAAATGCTTTAAAGCAAACAATCTCTATTATTTACTAAATATTATAAATAAAATTAAGAAAACATTTGAGAAAGACAATAATCTAAACATTTGTTGTTTCTGTTTTTCAAATAAGCTTTTAGTTTTTTATTTAAAAAAATATATTGTTAATTTTCATTCAAGTTGAGCGACGCACCCGACGTCCCTCCGCTCGTTGCCTCTCTTTCTGTTCTGTACAAAACGACAGTGACCGCAGACGTCTGATTTTTTAGGTGTTGTCAGCGTCTTAATGTAATATATTTAGGTATGTGAGGGGCTCGTAGCGATGCAACTACTGCGCGGATTGTACGATCTGCAAGGTTAAGCTGCACTTGCCGCGGTCAGTCTGTGGATGGGTGACCGTTTCGTTGCACATCGAGACCCCTCCGTGCCTCGGAGAGCACGTTAAGCTGTCGGTCCCGGTTGTCATACGAATATCTATGGCAGTCGTTACGGGTAGTCAGAAGCCTGAAAGTCTGACAACTGGTCTAACCTCCGAATGTCAGTATTACCCAGTAACTGGGTTGCGGGGGTCTGATGGCAGTCGCTCCGTGTAAAATGCTGATGTTCAGCCGCATCTGGCTAGACTGGAAGCCGACCCCAATATAATTGGGAAAAGGCTCGGAGGATGATTTAGGTATGTGATGGTATGGTAGTTTTTCTCATAGGTGTCTTAAAAGGTGACTAAGGGATTCACCAGAGCAAGGGCAGCAGCGTTCTCTGAGTATTTAACCAACCAACTGCGATCGCCAACCCGCCTGCCAATCGTGGCGATTATGGTATATTGGGGGTGTTGCAACACAACATGCTTGGGGGAGGCCTATGTCTAGTAGTGGACGTCTTTCGGCTGAAATGATAATGATGATTTAGGTATGTAGAATGTTGGTAAAAAAATACTAGCTGAAAATATAAATTTCCAATGTAATAAAGGGTTCTCCATTTTGTAAAAGTACGGCTTCTTTGTGAAAGAGCTCGTTCGGGGAAGTACTACCTCCGTACCTACTTCTTCACAAAACAGTGATGCTTGCATTGCTGTGTTTGTGTCGGTGAAATTACAATTACATGAGACTTTCCATCTTCATGTCTCAGTTTGGCGAACCGATTTTATTAATAATAAAAATCGTTTATTTCTCCTCACATAATACAAGTATTGTACACATAAATATTGCATTTTTACAAACATAGATTATGTGAGGAGCTGGTGTCTGAGATAAGTATAGCCCTGTACTACAGATCACCACGTCCTCACCCCACGGTAAGTATCTATAGGTTAACAAATAGCCTCCTCCTTTTTGAAGTCGGTTAAAAATAGAAATACATTTCGATTCAGGTTGTAAAGTGAAGCTTATATAGGGAGAAATAGCGTGTGTGTGTGTGTATTTTGCGGTACAATTTAGGCAACAGCCTAGGTGGTATTGAAGTTGTTGGACAAAGGTAACTGCTTAACATCAGGTGGGTCTTTGGCTAGTTTCGCCATTCTATACTATAAGTATAAACAAGTGGTTTGATTGCGTGTCCGCAGTACTATCGGCGGCGGCGCGACCGGGCGCGGGGGGCGGCGCGGCGAGCGCGGGGCGGCGGCCCGTGCGCGACTACAGCGTGGCCGTCTACACCGTGCGCATGCGCCGCCGCCCACCCAACGAGATGCTCGAGCTCAACAACTTTGACGGCATGTATACCTGCCACGACACCACCAAATATGTACGAGCCAAGAGGACATAGTGGCAAACGAAGGCCTTGAGGCTAAATTATAGGTTGAAGAAGAACTTGAAACTGGAAGGGGTAAAAAAGGCAGCACTTTTAAGTAGGCTGAAGAAAACAATACTGGCAGTACAAAGGAGTTACCAATTTTTTTTACCACGCTTTTTAAGAGTACTCTAAACTGAGGAGCATGCATGACGAGGTTAATGAACGTAGATGAAGCGAAAGAGGTGTGTCAGGATCGTAGCAGGTGGAAATCCATAGTCTATGCCTACCCCAATGGGAAATAGGCGTGATAATATGTATGTACCTATGTGTGTACGCTTTTAAAACGAAAGCGAATTAATATTCCATTGCCATCCAGTTCTGAGCTATGTTTAAATTATAAAGTCCCTAGCAGTCTTCTTATCGGGAAGATAGTCTAAAATCGATTGCAAAATTTGTGTCGAACAGACAGACAAGCTAGCGAGTTAACAAAAACGTGGTAAAAAAAAAGTCTTCTGGGACTAGTGGTGGTTTTATCAGTCGGTACAGGGACGGCCCAACCGCTCAATAATTCACCCAGGGCGCCAGTAACCTAAATATCCATGTTCGTGTAATCTAAAGTAAGTAAGTGTAAGTAATTTATTCGCAGACGATATGGTACATAAGTTCTTAAAAATATTATACATGGTCAATAGCACATCTCGCCTTTAGCAGGCATGCGAAAACTTCAGTTTATGCGTCCAGTAGGGCAATTGCGTAACACACAACGACAACAGCTTCCATTTCGACATTACAGCAACATTAATTGGGTGGTGTATAGTTGTCGATAAGATGGATTGTCAAAATATATGGAGCAATGAACATTAAAATCAAAACGAATGCGATCAAAACAAAAAAAAAAAAAAACACAAACGACGAAAAAAACAATAAACAACCCAATCATGTGGCCATTCTACGAAGACCTCAGTTGTATTACTGGAATTAATATTCCTTTCCCCCCACATGTAGATACCTAACATTGGTGTCAATCCTTTTGTTCACGAACTGAACTTATTTAAAACTATAGCTGTCTTTTACTAAAAGTGGATACAAGAAAGGGATGGCAACAATTTTAGTGCTGTCAAATTAGTCAAAATGAAAAATTTCCATACAAGTTTAGTTTAGTAGTTTAGTTTTTTTTCTGTATTATAAGTATTTACAAAAAAAAAAGTACATAAGTATTATATACATTGTCTAGTACCTATACCACAAGGTCTGCTTAGTTTGGGACTAGATGGTGATATGTAAAAATGTCCAAAAAATATTTATTTATTTATTTAGTTTAGTCGTGATCTCGGAACTAAAATACAAAGAAATGTAACACGTGAACTAATTTGACAGCAATACAATTGCTGCATCCCTTTCTTGTATCTACTATTAGTAAAAGAGAGCGATAATTAAAAATAAGTTTAATTCGTGAACAAGAAAATCGACAGCATTTTATCCTATTTCCACAGAGGATGCAGTCAGCCCGTCTACGGCTCAACTCATGATGGCCGCCGTGCATTCGTTCGACGTGCTCGGTCCCAGCTGCATGCCTGTCGAGGCGCTGGCGGCTGTGCACTACTTCGCGAGCACTATCGAGAGGCCGCATGTTAGTATAACAACTTCTAGTCATCTAAAAAGGGTGTTAGAGGGAAACACGCGGCCAGCTCCCCAATACTGCAATCTCACATGCCCGCGAAGCTATCTGATGACCGACATTTCGCAGGGTAACCATCCAGGTTGCTCAGCCTAATATAGGTACACTAAGATGGAGCGAAATCGGGAGAGGGCTGATCCCGATCGAAGGAGGCGCCGGGGAGGCAACCGCTCTGGTGTAAAGCCCAGATAGGGCGAAAGGCCGCAACCTCTGTCACCACATCTGACAGAGGCCCTTCGGGATCATAGACAATAAGAGTGGAGGGACTCGAGACGCGCACATACTCACTCGGGTGCAAGTGACGGTGGACTAGCGGTAGTGTATGCCCGCTGTGCATACAACGGTCAGCCTTTACGCCGCGTCTTGCCCTCTCTAGTATTATGTTTCTCTGAGAGTACAACACAGTGTGGTCTTCCAGCAAAGACGCCCATCGGTCCCGGGGGGCAGCTCCATGAACATGATCAAGCCAGCGTGGGCGTGGGCGTCGCCGGTCGAGGAGGCGGCGCTGGGCTCGCTGCTGTTGAAGCTGGCGGAGGCCGTCAAGCCGATCTGTGCGAATGAACCGAGACTGTTGAGAATCACCTCTCCAGTGTATGCTGTTGGTAAGTGAAAAAATAATGTTAATAAAATCATGTGAAATAAAAGTCGATCGATTTGATGCTGCATTTGATTGCAGCATGAAAAGCACTGTAGTTTGGTTTCCCGAATAATTATCTTCAAATGGTGCTACATGGCGATGCTTGGGGGAGGCCTATGTCCAGCAGTGGACGTGATGATTGTGATTTAAGTTTTCTTTTACGCGTTTTTAACACGCTTATATTAGCTTCATTTGTGACTAACTGACTAACTATGTAAACAAATCCTGGAAGTCGATTTTAACATCTTCTAATATAGATTTGAAACTTTGCAAGTACATGTAATCTGGATGACAATACAATAATTTGGTACCATCATCGCGCTGATCTGATGATGGACTACAGTACCTCTAAAAACATGTTTTTTTCATTTTTTTAATGAGCTATTAATTTATTGGCTTTGACATTTTCGTTAGAAACATGAGTGTCCGTGTGGTGCCGGACGTAAAGAATTGCATCACCCTCCCTCTTCTCATGGGTGTCGTAAAAGGCGATTAAGGGATTCACCAGAGGATGGGCAGCAGCGTTCTCTGAGTATTTAAACCACCAACTGCGATCGCCAACCCGCCTGCCAAGCGTGGCGATTATGGCATATCTCCCCAACATATGCTTGGGGGAGGCCTATGTCCAGCAGTGGACATCTTTCGGCTGAAATGAGTAGTGCCAAAAAGAAATAATTTAAATGTGCCCGAGTGCCCTGTGCAGTAGTTGGCATTGGCACTAAATGTGGCACACATCCTGATGAAAAATATGTTGAATAAAGATAAGCTCAAGTATGGTAAAGTGCCATCTGAAACTATGCAGGCGACCTCCACGGTAACCTGGGCGCCCTCTTGTCCATGGAAAGTGCACTGTGGCCCGGCGGGGTCGCGCTGGCCGCGGCGCGGGTCCTGTTCCTGGGCGACTACGTGGACCGTGGCTTGTACGGCACGGAGCTGATGGCCTACCTGCTGGCTGCCAAGCTGCAGCGGCCCAACGCGGTGATGATGGTGCGGGGGAACCACGAGACCAGGGACATACAGAAGATGTTTACTTTCTTCAAGTGGGTTCCGTGCTTTGACTTGAGTTCGGTGGATTTAGTAACTAACTTAGATGAGAGTTTGTGTCAAGTTAGGTACATAGCTATAAGCACACTTATAACAACGACAATACCTACAGACAATAGACAATAGACGCCTAACGTTGAATATAATGCGTACAATAAATTCTGCCACTAGGTGAGGCAATCCGATTGGCCCTACCAAGGCGGCTATTGGCTAAGCTAACGCGTCTGTTTTGACGGCTTATGTACCTATGCGGTCGAAACTGATTTGAAGATTTCAAGTGGAGACCTACATTAATGAAATTTCATAGATGTGTTGCAGATATCGGTCACCTGTTATGAGGCGTCTATGGACTGTATGGTCGTTGGCTTATAATAACTCTAGACCTATGCCCAACAGTGGTCTAGTATATACAAAGTGTTATTGAAATAACTGAAAACCTCTTAAGGGGTCATTGAACTCATTTATTTATTAAATTTATGCACACACAGAGAAATAATAATAAAATACATAGAAATGTATAGTACAAAGGCAATATCATCAATATGAACAACTTTTATTACGGGACCAACCCTGAAATCGCGAAAAAATATCAGCTGATCCGTGCATTTGTGTTCACATAAATCGACAAAATGTAGGGATCAGCTGATATTTATTTTGCGATTTCAGGGTTGGTCCCATAGTAAAAGTTGTTCATACTAATGAGTACAGAGGTTTTCAGTTATTTGAATAACACGGTGTATGTTAGATTAATTTTGTGAGAAACTAAATAAAATAAAAATAAACTTTCTGGGTATTGTTTGCTAGCCATTTCAGCTGTTTTTATTGAATTAACGTGAAACAAATAACTTGTATTAACGGATATGAAACTAACAGCAAAACCGAACAACAATGACTTTTAATGATCTTTGGGGAAACTGAACAAACTGTCATTCTTCCGCAGTGAGTGTTTAGTTAAATACGGCGAGACTGAAGGCAATAAGATTTGGAACGCTATAAACAATGTGTTCGACGTGCTCCCTCTAGCGGCCGTCGTTGATGACAAGGTATGTAGTGTCACATAATATTACACCACCGTCTGCCTACTTGATTTATTTGTGACGACGACAACCTGAAGATGGCTGGGGGGACTGGATGCGGAAAGCAGAGGACAGAGTGTTGTGGCGCAACTTGGGAGAGGCCTATGTCCAGTAGTGGACTGCGATAGACTGAGTTGATTAATATGTATGTGAGGAATTATTATTGTTCCACGAAATTAGAAGGCCACAAAAGGATCACAACCATAGATTTGGAATTTGGAATTAAACCAACTCGGCAACTAAACAGTCAAACGAAGCACTTGCATATCTCAATAACCCAAGTAGCATGCGGAGTGGACACATTGATTCTATAAGTTCACCAAGTACAGCTTTTATACAGCCGATTTGGGCACAAATTGTGCAGATTTAAGTTCACAACACAACGACTGCACAGTAGAAGTATAGTAGCATTACAATTGCAATATAAGAGGTAACAGTGGTCTTAAAGCTGATCAAAGGCACCTTTTGGGAGTCCGTGATTGTTCATACCGTATAGTTTCATACGAGGGTCACAAGTGGCCTATTATACAACAAGCGCACCCTTAAAACTACCATTAGGCTACGTAGGTTAAAAAAAAAAACTTGTCTCACCAGGTGTTTTGCTGTCACGGCGGGATCCCTCCTCCGTGGGTGTGTCCGCTCATATCGGCCATCGACAAAGTGCCAGTGCCGCTCATGAAGCCAGCTGAACAGAGCTCCATCGCTTGGGAGTTACTGTGGAACGATCCTATCAAGTCAGAACTAACGCTATTAAACACTACCTTTCATTTTCGAAACATTATTCAGGACCTCTTAACTAGTATTACGGGACCAATCTCAGCAAGGGCATAGCTATAGCTTCCACATGGGAGGGGCTTGGCTGCGTCGCGCACGTAGTATGTGAGGACGGGGGATGGGCACGGGCTCCTGTATGGACAATTGCAGTCACTTATGGGAAGGCTCCGCCAAATACCAGCTTGCCGCTCTTGACTCGATTCAACGCAGAGCTGAGAGGCTAATTGGTGACGAATTGCTAGTAAAATCAAAGCTTAGCCCATAGACGCACAGTTGCTTGTTGTCGGTGTTCTACAGGCTGTACTTTGGAGTGTGCGCAAGAGCTCCATGAGCTTATTCCGCCATCTCCTTTCTTTCATCGGACTACACGACGCACTGCAGGATATCATTCACATTCGCTTGAAATCCCTACAATCAGGACCAAGCGCTTTGAGAACTCTTTCATAATGCGCACAGCCAAGTTGTGGAATTCACTGCTGGAATCTGTATTTCCAGGCATTTACAACCCTAACGCCTTGAAAGCTGGAGTGAATCGGATCGGCACCTAATAGGTTTGCTCGCTCCATCTTCGACCACATCTTGACAAAGCTGTCTAGATTGCGGTCAAGAGCAGATCTATATCTCATTAAAGAAAAACACTGCTACACTTTACAACTGTCCTTAGTTTGCCAAGCGACGTTGCAACTATAGGTACTAGGTATTTTGTGGCACAGATACAAAAGGTAGACATTCGGCAAACATTAGCGTTTTTGCGTGGTGGTTAAGGAGTCAGGACCCCCACTCCCTCCCTTATATACGCCCGTAGATCTCAGCCTCAAACAACCACTCGTCTTTATCTTGCACCGTTCTTCATCAATTCGATTTGCGAAATCGCCTTCAGCCTTGTTTATTCACAGCTGTTTGACTTGAATGAGATTATGACATAAGTACAATCAACGGTTTGGACACTCCGAGGATTACCAATACTCCAGGGAGAGATGATTATAATTATTTAGCCCACATCTAAGACCGAAGTTCTTGAGCAGCACATATTTTGATGAATTAATGCATTGAAACCAATTGAAACCGTCTCTGGTAACGTAGTTAACGTGTGTCAAAAAATAGGCATTTGACACAAAATTCAAAGAAACTATCTATTCATAGACCGTAATTTCTTCTCAATCCTTGTCTAATCCAGGCCTCATAAAATGACTGCGACTCTGCAACTGGAGCTGGCCGCCAATGAGGGATTCGCAGCGAACGCCAAGCGGGGTACCGGCCACGTGTTCGACCAGACGGCACTGGACCGGTTCCTGCTGGCCAACCAGCTGTCACACGTCGTAAGAGCGCATGAGCTGCATCAGAACGGGTTCATGGTAACTATCCCCTTTCTGTTCTAGGCAGTCCTCGCTTCTACAGCGTGACTGGATGCACGAGGGACATAATATTCAAGAACATGGTAGAATGTCCGCGCACATAATGAAAAAGAAATAAATGTCCAAGTACAAGCGATTTAAATTTGTTCACTAGACAGAGACAGCATTTTCACTAAGGTATGACGTCATTCCTCAGAAACTTCATAGTAACTTGACATCGTTCGCCTAGTGCAGATCGCCTGTAAATATACCTAAAAACTTTCTGCTAAGATTGGGCTTACAGAGTACATTATTATAATGATTGGGCTTGGCAGCCACATCCAGGCCCAAAATGAAACAAGCTTTGTCGCTCTCAGAAATGCACTGATTTTCATTGCAGTCTGCGTTACCTTAAGGGCCCTTGTTAACGAGACGGTTTTTGCTGTAACTACAAACAGCTGTAAGCCGGGCTTACATTCGCTCGTCAAGCTTAGCCAGCACCGGCCCTGGTAGAGACCGTCTTGTTACAAGGGACTTACAATTCCTCTTCAGTGTCAACTCCGTGGTCGACTGATATCGGTCTTCTCATCGTATCACTATTGCGGCGGGAACAATGACTCGGGCGTCGCGTTGCTTGAAGGCGGGAAACTGAGACTGATGCGCGTCAATACTGATTGATACACGGTACTGGATTAAAAGAATCAGCTGATCGGGTAAATTTGTAGAGTAAAAGCTTGCGAGGTAAAACGTCAGTTTTTTTTAAATAAAATTATAGGTACAGTCGACTGCATGACAGTGGTAACACTTGAAAATAAAATGGCCCTTACTGCTTACGAAATAATGGTGCTGTCAATGTCAAACTGTTACCACTGACGTGCGATCGACCGTACTCTGTTTTTGTGTGCGAGTGATAGTTGCAGGGTTACAATTAAAATAAAATAAATAAATAAATATTTTTGGGACATTTTTTACACGGCACCATCTAGTCCCAAACTAAGCAGAGCTTGTATTATGGATACTAGACAATGGATATGATACTTGTATACTTTTTTTTTTGTAAATACATACTTATAATACATAAGAAACACCCAGACCAACACAAACACTCATGTTCATCACACAAATATTTGTGTCCTGTGGGAATCGAACCCACGACCTCGTGATCACCAGTCCGACACTCGAACCACTAGACCACAGAGGTTGTCAAATTAATTAAATTGTTTTATATTTTTCCAATGAAAAACACTTTTTTTTTTCTTTCTTTTTTTAAATATTTGTGTAAGAGAAACAAGTTAGACATTAAAATTAAAATGCAAAATGATTTCAAATTCTTTTATTTATTATTCATCCATCACTTAGAAAACTTCGAATAACCTTTTCAGGTGAAACAAAATGTCTAAATTATAATTATTTGAATTAAGTTACTTTAACTTAACTATGTTTTTATAATACAGAGAGATACCTAACTCTAAGACTAAAGACTTGTTTCCATGACAAAAAGACAAAAATATCTACTTCAGCATAAACTTAAAAACAAGAATTTTGGATCTTATTAATACAAAAGTAACGAAATTCAGCACGGACATCTTATAAGAAAAAAGCTTATAGGAATGAAAAATATACAACCTTTATAATTACGTGCATTCTATTACTCTTTGGCTTAACTTGGCACATAGCTGACGTCACACGATCCCAAAGGAAACATATTCCAACGAAGCGCCAAGTTAATTAAACAGAGCGTCACATATAAAACTATCGTCAAATTCAGATACAGCTGTCACAGATATCAAGTCATCCACCCCATTCAAAATTTATCTCTATTTAATTATTATCTACATTAATTCTCATACATCTTCATACATGCGTCGTATACATTATACATGGAAATCTAACCGTTCATACATTATTATCACAAAAATCATTATAATGATAATTATAGCCTTTGTTCCTGTTATTTCTCTATCTTTTTGTCATGGATAAATTATCAATATAAATTAAATTATTATGAGTGAACTGACAGTACATTTGAGTCAGTTGTGTTTGAGTACCAGTGTTGCCATTGCTACGGCAATTGGGCAAATATTACTAAAAATCTACGGCCTACGGCAGCATCTCCATTGTCGTAGTAAAATCTAAGGCAATTTTCTTGGATGGCTTTTTAATGGTAGGATTATTCCTTCATAGGACGAAACCATCGATTTAAAATAGGTTCGTTCAAAAAAGTGGTAACCATGTTTCGTTAGGTACTGTCTAGTGTCTATGGTCGGTTTATTACCGAAGCAAACAATACATGCGGATAGATACTCACACATTGTATTACGCGCAGTGTTGTTCTGAACTCTGTCCTACTCAATCGTTTGCCATAATACATATATAATATACATACATACATATACAATATACATATTACAGATATAATAAATAATATAATATCTATGTATCGTAGCCAGTCACACACACTATAATACGTTCGCATTGATCCTCAATGGTATTCAGGTACCTATATTAAAAAAATTAAAAAACTAACTATTGTATGAATTTGTAGATTAGATACCTAGATTTGCATGCTTCGTATTTAAAACCACGACCTATGTGTAATTTTAAGAATAATGTAAGCTTCTCATATAAGTGAACTGAATGTTCTTTTTAACCGACTTCAAAAAAAGGAGGAGGTTATGTATTCCGCGGGTTATTTTTTTTTTCATGTATGTACACCGATTACTCCCAGATTTGTGGGCCGATTTACGTGGTTGTTTTTTTATTTGGTAGAGAAAGTCCGCGCGGTGGTCCCATATAAATTTTATTGACTTAGGTTGAGTAGTTTTTTAACCAGCTTCAATAAATCAGTTTATTTTAGCTTCGCCTATCTAGATGATCTGCTCATTGGTTCGTTTTTCTGAGAATTCTTGGTCGATATGCGTGTTTTTTTTTCACGATAGTGATTGTACGTTTGGAAGAACATGAGCGAGACCTTTGCCCAGCAGTGGGATAGCAAAGGTTAGTAAAAAAAAAAGTCAAATAGGTTATATAAACATTTATGAATCAACCCTCGCAATTTTCAACTAAAAAGTATGAAATAAAAACTTTTTAACAAAAAAGAAAACCGACTTCAAAAACCTTAGCTAAAAAGTAAAAAATAATCATTGTATGTATTTTAAAATCTTAACATAAACCAAAATTTTGAAGGCGGCACGTGATTTTCATGTACGTTCACATAAACTGTTTTTACTATAGATATTGCGCTCGACTGTAAACGACTGACTGGGTCAATCACGCGCCGCCTTCAAAATTTTGGTTTATGTTAAGATTTTAAAATACATACAATGATTATTTTTTACTTTTTAGTTAATTGAGAATAAATATTCTTTAAACCTAACCTAACCGAAATTCTACGGCCCGGCCGTTGCTTTTTTGAGGACCAATAATGGACTTTGATTATGCTTCACAAAACAGCCGAACGTATTTGCAATTAGTTCAAAAAAGTGGTAACTAACTATGTTTCGTTAGGTACTGTCTATGGTCGGTTTATTACTGAACCGAAATTCTAAGGCCGTTGCTTTTTTGAGGACCAATAGCGGACTTTTATTATGTTTCACAAAACAGCTGTAAGTGTTTGCAGTTGTTTTATGTTTAATTTTAAACATGGCTTTGTTTCATTTATTATCTTTTTCATGCTACGACAATTGAAATACCTGTTTCATATTAACACGGTTATTGAAAATTTGGCTCTGGCAACACTGGTGAGTACTGAGTACCTATTTATAATAATGTTAGGTACTGTTCGAGCGTACAGCCTTATTCCAGATAAGTAATAACATCATGTATTTTATATAGTATGGTCCAAAATCTTAACCGCTTTTAACTTGAGAGTCGATTTAGTTTCATAGGTAGATCTCTATACTGGGTCATCATCACCAGGCCGAATTCTACCCATACTTTTCATCAAACCAAGTAACACTGCAAAAAATCTTTTATTTATAAGTATTAAAAAACAGCTGATATCAGTAAAATGATATTTTTTTGCGACATTTTACACAGCACCATTTCTAGTCCCAAACTAAGGGTGGTATCCCACTCGTCAAATTTGTTTTTCCAATGTGACTGATCAAAGAAATTGGATGCTTTTCATCAAATGTATGTAAAAAAACCGTCATCATCAATTATATCAGATTGGACCAAGTGATTGGACAAAGAAATTTGACCAGTGGCATACCACCCTAAGCAGAGCTTGTACTATGGGTACTAGATAATGGATATAATACTTACATACTTTTTTTGTAAATACGTACTTATTATACATAAGAAACACCCAGACCAACATAAACACTTATGTTTACCACACAAATATTTGTGTCCTGTGGGAATCGAACCCACGATCTTGTGATCAGCGGTCTGACACTCGAAACATTAGACCACAGACGTCCTTGACGTAGCCCGTAGTAACGCGTGCGACAGACTGCCTACGTGTGAGTACAGTATGGGTAATACAACTGTGCCGCTCTGATACCAGGCTTTGCGAAGGGCCGCGCAGGTACAGTGGCGTAGTAAGTGTTAGCAGGACATAAAGATGTATCAAACATTAATAAACGACTGAGACAGCGAGAACATGCCTTCCCCAGCGGTCTCCTGCCATCTTGCCATTCAGATGAACAACCTATCAGTGTCTTACCGCCATTACCGCGCATGCGCGGTGCTGATTTGGTTGGAAAATTGACTACTGCGCAGCCACCTGTTTCTCACTTAACATCGGCACAGTTATGTTACGCGTACTGTAGCAGTGTACAACAGGACGTGTGAGTGTGGCACCGGTCACCACCGCGCCACCTGATGCCTAAATACTCCATAAAAACTGTGACTGATCTTCAATATCTATATATGTATATCTAGGGATCGAGTCACCCACGCCCGTAGGAGAGTACCCCTTGTCCGAATCCCTACACTTGATCCCTGGGTGGTGCAAATCAGGTGACATACTGGTGGTAGGCCACGGCCGACGGCTTGCGACCACCCACCGGGCAAAGACGTGCCGCCAAGCGACCTAGTCGTGTTCCGGTACGATGCCCGATGTAGCCACTTCACACGTCGAAATATTTCACTGCCATCCAATCCTCTTACCTTTCCTGGGCAAGCGTGAACCATCGACCGCACCATCGCTTAACAGTGAGGTGGCTGTCAAACGCAAGCCCGTTAAGTATAAAAAGAAGAAAAAAACAACTATAACCAGTCTGTTCCCGGGTATGGACAAGTACTTGTACAAGATAACTGTAGTATTGATGGGTAGAATATGGCTTTCGGCTTCGTGGTGGCTCCTTTTACACCCGTTATTATTAAAAAATAATGTTTAGATCGTCAGATTTGTATCTGACATCCATGCTATAGGATGTAATAAAGATCAAAATCGGCTCATTCGCTGTAATTTTGATATATATTTGTTCATAACACAACCTTAATAAATTAACACGGCCAATCGATGGCATATTATTGTAATAAATAGTATCTTAAGAACTTTCATTAATTATGTACACTCAAACAGTACCTAAAATCAGTGGAATTTGTTTATAAATAAGAGAAAAGAATATATCCTTTCCATTGAGAATGGTTAGGCACATTATAAGTCATAGTTCTAAATAATCCATATTTCTGATTCTTACAGGAAGAAGGAATGGATGACATAGTTATGTACAATAGATATTTATATTATAGAGTTGACTCCTATTAAATCATTTACGCAAAAAATCATTAGAGAATAGAAAAAACATCTTTTTTTTCAGAGAAGGTAAGGCTTCAGGACCTAATTCTCTTAAACATTGATGCTGTGTTCTAAATAAGAATACAGCAGCTAAGTTAAATTATTTTTTAGATTCATAACACACTAAATTTGTTTACAAACGGTGCAATAGACCATGGGCGAAGTTAGGTTAGGCCCTAACATCAAGTAGGTAGACATGTGGGTGTGATAATGCCGTATGTTTTCGAGCGGCTAATATAGTTACTAGCTTCCCAAACTTTTCTCATGCAATGGACAATAAATATCTCTGAACATTTACATTTGAGCGTTGTCTTGTACAAGTTCGGAAAGCGACATTCTAAAAACTCAAATATTTTCATAACTTCATATACCAAATAAATGATTCTTTCTTTCTTTTACCTAAGAATAAACAATCATTTCAGACTTTAAACTGACAATATGTCAATTTGTTACTGTTAAAACTTCCATACATATGTTGTTTATTTATTTTAATTTATTAATTTCTAGTTTTTTAACAGATAAAATGCTTATGAAAATCTTTACGAATATATAAAATTAATTCTTATACTGTTTGGGCATTAAAATTCAAATTTTTATAAATAAGTAAGCATTTTTTAACTATGGAGATTTCTGGTTATGAATTTAATTTATTTCTAGACAAGCAACATATCTCTTTTCTTCAGAACGTGATAAGTGATGATACTTCCTTTACTTAAGATGGTTGGCGTCACAACGTAGCGCGATTGCCTTGCGCTTGTGCATTTATGAGGTTTTATACACATATTATATTAGGTATTATAGTTATAATAAATACAATACCATTTCAGAATAAAATAGTGACGCAGTACAGCAAAATATAAGTTAGTAGCTGTTTCACAACATTTATTTACACTACATTCATTTAATATAAATTATAATAAAACAAAGTCTAACCGGATTAAATCGCGTATATTATTTAAATTGGTTTCCCTGACGTTTCCAAAGCTTTGCAGCATTTCGTGGTCGCAGGTAGACTAAGATGACAAGCGTCTTTACAAATATTTCTAAAAAAATATTTTAATCTACCGTACAATATTATTAATTAAAATCGTTTCGATGCACGCAGTAATCACTCACAATATCATTATCTTTTAAAGTGTTGCGTGCTGTTTGGGACTTGTTTAATAATAATAATTGATTGATTAATTAATAATATTGTACGGTAGATTAAAATATATTTTTAGAAATATTTGTAAAGACGCTTGTCATCTTAGTCTACCTGCGACCACGAAATGCTGCAAAGCTTTCGAAACGTCAGGGAAACCAATTTAAATAATATACGCGATTTAATCCGGTTAAACTTTGTTTTATTATAATGTGTAGTGATCCCGAAAACCCAAGAAGTTATTATATAAATTATAAATTCGCAAATGAAGGGTACAGGAAAAGAACAGGGAATTTCACAATTTTTTTACTTTTTTATTTTGTAATGGCAATTTATACATTGTTTATGAAACTTTCGTTTGCAATCGTCAGATTTATTATTATGTACCGGTTTGTCATATTTCAACTTCAATATTTTTTATTTCAAATAAACTTAATTACACTTTTGAAAGGTCAGGCTCTAGTTGCACGGTTCCAAATTGTGGGTCCTATGGAGAAGAACCGTCAAGAAACTCAATGGATATACTCTTTTTAAAATAGGTTATTGTTTATTACATCAAATTTATTCAAATAATGTGAGTATAATGTAGGTTAATGTCAGAAATAAACAAGAGTTTAAAAGTGAGAATATTGCCTTTAGAAATAAACGTAAAAAGAGTTGCCATAGTATGTAGGAGCTGACCTGTCCCGACAGACGGCACCCGTTCACGAGCATGACGCGAGCATCAGCCATCGCTTAACTCAACCATATTGAAGGGAACTTAACGACCCGACACTAACGCCACCATCAGCATGACATTTAAGTGAGCATGATATGAAACGTGATAAGAAACAGTTTCTACATCCATTGTTCTCAATAATGAACTAGTAACATTCCAATTTTTTAATGCGTTTTTCTCTTGATCGGCTCCTGTGGACATACCCTGTTCTTTGCCTGTACCCTTCAAATGAATGACACTATTTACAAACAATACCTGTTAGCATAACCATCAATGTCAAATCATATAAAAAGTATCATCATTGGTGTTCCTATATTGATTTAAAACACGTTTCAGAATACGAGAGTGGACTACCGTTAGTATTAACTGTTTTTAGGGATATCTTAATACATCAACAGCACACATGAAAAAAATAAGGGCAGTTTTAAGCATGCAAATTTTTTTTAAACATCTTTGTATTTGGAAACAGTCGCGCACAGAAACTCTACGACGCAAATGGAAGTTATGGTGCCGTCAGAGCAAAAGTGACCTCATCCACACTTTTCTGTATTTTTAGTAGTATGTCAAATAATTTAAAATATTTTACAATTTAAGGGCAGCAATATACATGCCGTTTTCACCCGGTCCGTTAAGGAAATAATAAAAACGGAAGGGCATAACTCAATACCAACCGGCCGATAAGAAAGAGGCGTGGTTTAAATAGTTTTGTCATTTATCGCTACAAACAACCCATTGGCGGTCCGATCCGATAATTACCTGTGGTCACAGACAACAATCTAGGATGCCATAGATAATATTAGTGTATTATCTATTGTAAAGAGTATAGTATCCTTTGACAGACCATACGGTAGTATCTCTATATAATCTGTAACACAAACTGAAAAACAATCAAACTTCACAAACGGTATGTGTGTGACGATGTACCAGTTTACAATTTTTTTCTTAACAGACCGGTTCAAAACGGCATGTATATTGCCACTTTAAGAGGGTTTACGCCGCATAACACCACATGAAATTCTAAAATGCCTCTCAGATCAATGATAGCCGCATGCTTGTCTAATCCTCAAAATGCCTATAAAATGCGGCAAATGTCTGTCATTGGTAACCCTTAGGCCACTTCTGCACCGACGGCCTGGGGCCTTATTACCGGGTTTTAGAATTATCATTGTTTGTGAGTTATACAGGGCGTATAGCGCCATCCCTCTTCACACCGGAACAATAATGGTTTTAACACTTATCATCATTGTTCCGTTGCGAGGGAGAGACAGAGTTAACCACTATTGTTTTAACACTTCATAATGCCCCTGTAAGAGAGTGGATGGGTCACTCACGTGTGGGCTACAGCAGCAGGCGGCCGCCGAGGATCTCGAGCGCGGCCTTGCGGCGCAGGTAGGGCATGTGCGCCTGCGTGAAGCTGTAGGCGGCGCCGCGCGACGAGAACTCCGCGAAAGTGCACGCGAACATGCCGCAGTCGCTGCCGTTCATCTGCTGCGGGATGTCCTGCAACCGCACCGGAGGGTTAAGGTTGTAACGAGGCTAAACTCGTTACGCTGCTCACCACCTTATTTGGACTTCCTGGCCACTTTATAAAATTTTACCTATCCAAATTCAAAATTTAAAATTCTTCCATAATTTTCTATTTTTCACTTAAAACAAAGACTTATATCGCAGACTCGGCCGAGTATGGACGTGTCCGTCCATTAACAGTTTTTTTTATATTATTTTACATCAGTACAATATATTTTTATCAGTGTTATCCAATTTGCAACATACAGTATTCCAAAACGTTCCTACTTGTGTTTTATTGTTTTTGTGCCGACCTACATATCTACCTACCTATCAACCTGGTTCCTGCCTCCAGCCAGAGCTCGCTGCTTTGACATAGCAGCAGCTCAATCGTCTTATAGTCGGAGTTGACCTACCACTCCTCCGACCCTCCGTACTATCGACCCTCTGTACCCTCCGTACCTCAGAGTTCCGTACCTCCATACCTCTGAGTTCTGTTCCTGCAGTTCCTGTACCACTAGTTCCTGTTCTCCTCCTCGTTCCGTGTGTCACCGTGTGTCAAGCCTCCGAACCTTCGACCCTCCGGGTCTCCTGCCTGAGCTACCCTCATCGAGGCCACGACGTGACAAGGTTACTGCTCAATAGAGCCACTCGGCATCCGAACAGCACCGCCTCATCCACTCGTCGACAGGTGGTCCACGGGTGAACGCCACGTTGTCATCAGTGAACCTCGCGTGTTCCGTGTGGTGCCAGACGTAAAGAATTGCACCACCCTATCTCTTCACATGGGTGTCGTAAAAGGCGACTAAGGTATTCACCGGAGGATGGGCAGCATCGTTCTCTGAGTATTTAAACAACCAACTGCGATCGCCAACCCGCCTGTCAAGCGTGGCGATTATGGCATATCCACCCCCCTTTGGGTGAGGCCTTTGTCCAGCAGTGGACGTCTTTCGGCTGAAATGATAATGATGATGAAACGTCAAAGTGAACATTCCAGGTGGACATATTCGCGCACGACCTGCTCATAGTGCCGGTGCACCTGGGCTGAAATGATGATGATGAACCTCGCGTGGTCAACGAATGGACATCGCGTGGTCCAAGAATTTCCGAGTATTCTATTCATTTTGAAAACAAAAACGATACGACCGCACCTTCGAAAGAACGGCTGGGTATAAAGGGTGGGTGGCGAGCGGCGTATCGCCGACGTATTATCCTCGCGTGGACCACTCGCGGGTAGCGCGCGGTCTTCTCGGGATTCGTGCGTTGGCAAGCATCCGAGCAGCGAGTGGTCACCGAGTGATCCACGCGCCGTCCACGCGTGGTCACAGCTTACGACCGAGGCGATCCGGAGTTGATGTAGTGAGCGCATATCCACAGAAGTCCATATAAAGAATACTAACCGCACGAGATGAGACCGTGCGAGTCGGGTGCTGGGTGGCTCTAATGAGCTGTAACCTTTATATGTCTGCGCGGGGTAAACAAGGCGATAGCGGTCGTCTACATCTCCTTATTAAGGGCGTTTTCTAGTACTTTAAACACAGACCAGTAAACCTCTAGACGTCGATTAGCCGGACACCCCCGGTCACCACGCATATGCAGTAGCACTGCATATGATACGCCCCACCGCCAATCAGTCCGTCAGCGAGCGGCACCAATCGCCAACCAATCATAACACGCCGTCCGACCCCCGGTCCCCGCCAACTTTACGACTGTGTTCTAAAGCAAAACTTTGTTTATGCGGCGTCGTGAGGCTTACTGGTCTGTGACTTTAGATAATCTGAATTGAGTTGAGGTATTTCTTTTGTATCTCTCATATTTTATCAAAAAGATGTAGATTTTTTCTTACATACATAATATTTATAAATGATTGGCAAGACACTGTCATAATATTTATCTTTTTAAATAGTTCGACGACGAAGATTTAATGTGGCTCTGACAACACTTGCAAAATAAAAATTGACTCAACATCAGCAGCCTGTCCCCACAGCAAAATAAAATTCCATACGACATTATGCTGTGAAAGCACAGACCAGTAAGCCTCGAGACGCCGCTTAAACAAAGTTTTGCGTGAAAAGCAGTCGTAAAATGTTGGCGGGGATCGGGTGGCGGACGGTGCGTTATGATTGGTCGGCTCAAAAGAACGGTGGTAAGATTCCGTATGATTGGTGCCGCTCGCTGACGGACTGACGGCGGATTGGCGGCAGGGCGTATCATATGCTGTGCTACTGCATATGCATGGTGACCGGGGGTGTCCGGCTAATCGGCGTCTAAAGGCTTACTGGCCCCACTGTAATTTATCATCTAATGTAATTCCGAGGAGAACCATTCGATTAATATATTCAATTTTTCCTCCATTAATATTAATAATATTTCCTACATTAAATATGATGTCACATTCACTACTTCTAACATTAGGTAAACCAAATAAATTTTATACATTTGGTATTTTTTTCGTACAGTACTAAATTATTTACAGAGAACTATTTTGAACCTGAAGAATAAGGTTATTCATGTATCCTAAAAAAAACCGGCCAAGAGCATGTCGGGCCATGCTCAGTATTATAGGGTTCCTTAAGTAGGTGTACAAACGAATCAAATCGAATATTAATCATGGCTATTTTAGTTTTTGCAATAATCGGCAGCATTCGCGACTCAGAGCGTGTTGTTAGTAGCGCCATCTAGCGATAAATTCAAGAAGCCAAATTTAAGAAGTCTGATTGATGTCAAAGTTACTTTTTGTGATTTTTTCAAATAGAAAGTAGCTAAAGGAGCATTATTTGTCATGATAATTTTTCTCTAAGGTCAATGACCTTTGAACTAGGACGTTTTAAGTATTTTTCGGTTTTCTGTCTATAACTCAAAAAATTATAATCACATTACACTCGAAATAATTTTAAAAGAGAGTTTTCACAAAGGTCTATCAATGTGGAAGATTATAAGTTTCTACGTTGCATAGTTTAGAAATGGCAGGGGGGGGACACATTGCAAGCCACTTTGGCGGGCTATATTTCGCAGATGGTACACCTGATAAAAAACCGGCCAAGAGCATGTCGGGCCATGCTCAGTATTATAGGGTTCCTTAAGTAGGTGTAATTACAAACGAATCAAATCGAATATTAATCATGGCTATTTTAGTTTTTGCAATAATCGGCAGCATTCGCGACTCAGAGCGTGTTGTTAGTAGCGCCATCTAGCGATAAATTCAAGAAGCCAAATTTAAGACGTTTGTCATTTCAAAGTTACTTTTTGTGATTTTTTCAAATAGAAAGTAGCTAAAGGAGCATTATTTGCTATGATAATTTTTCTCTAAGGTCAATGACCTTTGAACTAGGACGTTTTAAGTATTTTTCAGTTTTCTCTCTATAACTCAAAAAATTATAATCACATTATACTCGAAATAATTTTAAAAGAGAGTTTTCACAAAGGTCTATCGATGTGGAAGATTATAAGTTTCTACATTGCATAGTTTAGAAATGGCAGGGGGGGGGATACATTGCAAGCCACTTTGGCGGGCTATATTTCGCAGATGGTACACCTGATAAAAAAGTGGTGTATCAAACATTACTTTCATTTTAGTAGACCTATTCAATGATATCCCACACGAGGGGGTGCAGCGAAAAAAAATTTTTTTTCTCCATTTCACATGTATGGACACCACCCCTAAAATACCGAAAAACGATTCTTTTATTCTTTTAAAATTGAGATCTATATGTCGACTATTTTTTAACAAAATTTCATTTACTTATGTTTATAACTGTAGAAGTTATTAAGCTGTAAAGGATTAGGACAGACGGACAGACGGACAGACGGACAGACGGACGGACATGACGAAACTATAAGGGTTCCTTGTAGGACTTCGGAACCCTAAAAAGTGGTGTATGAAACATTACCTTCATTTTAGTAGACCTATTCAATGATACCCCACACGAGGGGGTGCAGCGAAAAAAAATATTTTTTCCCCATTTCACATGTATGGGCGCCACCCCTAAAGAAAGTAAAAACTATTTTTTTATTCTTTTAAAATTGAGATCTATATGCAGACTATTTTTTAACAAAATTTCATTTACTTATGTTTATAACTGTAGAAGTTATTAAGCTGTAAAGGATTAGGACAGACGGACAGACGGACAGACGGACAGACGGACGGACATGACGAAACTATAAGGGTTCCTTGTAGGACTTCGGAACCCTAAAAAGGAATGGCACTAATATTGAACCTTGAGGAACGCCCATTGTCTTCTCAAATCTCAGTGAGTTTACGCCGTTTACTTGAACATTAACCTGTCTATCTTTCAGGTACGATCTTAGTAGATTGAGAGCTATATTCCTAATCCCATAATGCTCAATTTCTGCATGAGTGTCCCATGGTTTATACAATCGAATGCTTTTGAAAGGTCACAAAAGATTCTAATGGCATCTTGAGCTTCTTTCCACGCGTTAAAAATGTACTTCATTAAGGTGACAGCGGCGTAAGTTGTACAACGACCTTTGGTGAAATATTTTCATGAAAGATGGAGTTCTTATTGAAGTGACATAACAATTTATTAAGCATTAAATTTTCAAATACCTTACTAAGAACTGGCAGAACAGACATAGGCCTATAGTTGATTAGTTCTTTACTTTCACTGGATTTGAACAATGAGATCTGGGAAAACTCCTTTGTCTACACTCGTGTTAAATATGAAAGCTAAATAAGGCGCACTAGTTTCAATGATAGATCAAAACACTTTTACAGATATTCCCCGAAATTCTTTAGTTGTTTGGTGAACTATACACACCATTAAGAACTTTATGGAGCACTCTCAGGTCTGCTGGGGTCCTCACTACGTTTTCCTTCACCATTATTGCAATTGGACCGTGTTGTGCAGAAATGATTCAATGCACAAACTGACCAAAATTCCATTTCATTTAACATAATTTCATTTATCTCCAAATCAACATCATCATCCAGCAGTGGACTGCGATAGGCTAAGTTGATGATCTGGAAATGCGCGAATCGCCAAACGCAACGTAGAGCGCCCCGCAGGTGGACAGACGATCTGATTAAAAGTAGTTGGGGGGGACCGGATGCGGATCGAGTGTTTTAGTGCCATTTGGGAGAGGCCTATCTCCAAATAAGAAGGACTAAATAATAAATTAGATCAAAATCAATATTCAATTATCTTTAAAATAATATTCAGAACATACTGTAATATGGTTACTATCACAAGAAAAATATATTTATCTTTCAAACGTGAATAACTTTATTCTTGAGGGTTGTAACATTTCTGCACAACACGCTCCAATAGGGAAGGTGACTAATTTTTTTAAATTAGTTTTTATTAGAAATCTCGAAACTTTTTCAAGAAAAATAAGCAACAGTGGAAAAACCAATAAATAAATAATAAAATGTCCAAGTTATAAGCAATTTAAATTTGTTCACTAGACAGAGACAGCACTATTGAAGAATGACGTAATTGTTCAAAACCTTCTTAGTAACTCGACATCTCTTTGAACAATATCCGTTTCGCACAACAAGGACAGAAAATGCCTCTTCCAAAAACTTAAAAGGCGTGTACCTCCCATTTTTTCATGGATTTTGTTTATTTTTTCTACAATCTTGTCCTTTCTGTACCTTCTTTTAAATAATACAGGGTGTCAGGGAAACGCTTCCGAAAACGAAGATAGGTGATAGTGCTGGTGATTACTGATACGAAACTACGAAAAAAATTGCGATTCTTTTTTTAGATTTTTTAATATTTTTTTGCATACTGCCCCAAGCTGGTTATGTATGAAAAATGCAAAAAAAAAATATGAATAAATCTAAAAAAAGAATCGTATATTTTTTTCGTGGTTTCGTATCAGTAATCACCAGCACCTATCTTCGTTTTCGGAAGCGTTCCCCTTACACCCAGTATAAAATTTTTGGTAATTTTTGACTGTAGTCAACTACCGGATTTGTCTGCCAATAAAACTCACCCTGAGGCACTCGGTCTTCCAGCCGCTGTCGTCGAAGGGCGCGCCCTTCTTGTCCTGGTGCTCGTCGCGCAGGTACTGCAGCAGCGCGGCGAGGCAGGCGTGGTTCTTGCCGCCCATGCTGTCGAGGTACAGCACGCGGCGCTCGCGGAAGTCCGCCATGCTGAGGCACCAGTGCACGCCCAGGTGCACCGGCACTATGAGCAGGTCGTGCGCGAATATGTCCACCTGGAACGTTCACTTTGACGTTTCATCATCATCATCATTTCAGCCGAAAGACGTCCACTGCTGGACAAAGGCCTCCCCCAAAGGGGGGGGGGGATATTCCATAATCGCCACGCTTGGCAGGCGGGTTGGCGGTCGCAGTTGGTTGTTTAAATACTCAAAGAATCATTTCAGCCGAAAGATATCCACTGCTGGACATAGGCCTCGCCAAGCATATGTATGTTGGGAGGATATGCCATAATCATCACGCTTGGCAGGCGGGTTGGCGATCGCAGTTGGTTGGTTAAATACTCAGAGAACGCTGCTGCCCATACTCTGGTGAATCCCTTAGTCGCCTTTTACGACACCTAAGAGAAGAGAGGGTGGTGCAATTCTTTACGTCCAGCACCACACGGAACTTTGACGTTTAACAAGGAAGAAATCTACCAATATGATTGCTTTTATTTAAAAGAAAGAAAGAATAAAAAATGATTTATTGCCACAACAAGACTACATGCGGTAGGTGCAAATAAAAATAACTTCATTAGGTACATTTTAGGAATTACAGTGATACCTACATAGTTGTAATATCATAATAATAAGACTAACTTTGCAAGTCGTAGCTGCGGCAGAGGTTTTAGTGTGTGACGCGCCTCTCCCCTATATTAGTAAGCTTAGCATGTAAGTCCATCTAGTATATTATACATATTCCATGAAGTAAGACGTGTCTCATTGGTTACCATAACGCCCCACACTGCAGGTTGCCCCTCAGTATGATGCTGTGTTGTAACGTGAGTCACAACACAGCACTGATTTTCAGCATTTGCTAGCCTCGCATACCGCAGCTCTCTTTTTGGTGGTTTTTTTCCTTGATCGACGCTTAACTTCCTCACACAGTTTTGACAGAAAGCTGAGATTAGCTTTACTTGATAATTGATTAAATTTTTTCATGCTTTTAAAGTCTTGTGATTTATTCGCATGGTATCAATGATTTTGTAACCTCAAATGTTTAGATGAAAACATTTAAAGCGCATATAGGTAGACTTGCAGCTAGCTGTTACAGACTGATTCATAATTGAAAATATTTTTGTTACTGGCGCAGTGCCCACATCCCCTCATCAGTGCGGTAGGTTGCAGCGATCTCTCGCTTTCGGCTGTGGCGAGCTGGAACCTGTCGGGGGTGGTAGGAGAATGCAGAGCCAATCCCACGCCCCCGGCCAGAGGTAGTTAGAAAAACACCATGGTGGTTTTAATTGATAAGACTCAGGCAATGGCTTCACGTTTCCCAGGCGGAGTGCAAGGATTTCCCCACAAAAAATACGAGTGTGCTTTAGAACAGACAACTGAAGTGAAACTTCACTAACTTATATCTCCCTCAATACTATTCAATGAGAACAAAGGAAAGGCGGCGCGGCGCGCGTACATCTGCCGGCGCTGTGTCGCTATTCCCCGCGTCCCGCACTACCCCCTCCGTTCGCCTCACTTTTCGTAGCGCATTCACCATCTTACTCCCCAAATCTAGCGTGCGTAAAGAAGTTTTACTTATTTATTTATTATCCACAAAAAAAAAATACATACATGCAGATACAGTGTAGAACATAAACCAGTTTAGGTTTTTCTGTACACCGCTTGGTCCGTCGACATTCATTACAACAAGATGTGGGTGGGTGAACACGACGCATCGCGCTCGCTCGCCCCATGCAAAAATTCCCAAATACCCTCAACAAATTTATATTACTTCTTAATAGCAAATTGCTTACAAAAATACAGCATGTTTTTTTTTCTTAATGCTATAAAATTATTAGTCATTTAAGTCATTATTAGGTTTTAATTCCTCTAAAAGGTGTTTTTTAAGTTTTAGTTTTAGTAGTAGTAGAGCTCCTTTGTGAAAGAGCTCGTCCGGGGAAGTACTACCACCGTGCCTACTTCTCCGCCAAATAGTGATGCTTGCATTGCTGTGTTTCGGTCTGAAGGGTGCGGGTGCCGGTGAAATTACAATCACATGAGACTTTCCATCTTCATGTCTTAGTTTGGCGAACCGACTTGCGGTACCATTTAGGCAACAGCCTAGGTGGTATTGAAGTTGTCATGGGCAAAGGTAACCGCTTAACATCAGGTGGGCCTTTAGCTCGTTTCGCCATCCTATACTATAAAAAAAAAAAAAAAAAAAAAAAAAATTGGTTTTATGTTGTTTCGTTTTATGTTCAAAAATTGATTTAAGTAATTCGGAACTAACAGTTTAGAATTAATGTCATACCTTTCTCGTCCATCTCTTGAGTCCAGCCTGCCCACCTTGCATGAGTTTAGGATAGAAAAAGGTATTCGTGGCGTACACTTTAGGCAAGTCTTTTCGCTCCTCACTCCTCTGCATTAGTAGGTTCATGTAGAAGTTTATCACTTCGTCATTTAGCCAGTTCAGACCTGATAGAGTTTGCAGGTCTCGTCTGGAAAAGAATTAAAGCTTTTTAGACAGATTCCTTGAACACCGTTCATTCATAACGAACATTTTGATGTTGTGCCCAGCTAATTCGAAATCACTTTAAAGCCCAATATAGCTATGCATTGTTAGTTCAAACTCTGTGTATGCTTGTGATACCAACGCCACTCTTTCCTCAACTGTGATAAACAGCAGATGAGTTTCTTGAGGATTTCTGGAAGAGATTTAGCATCTGACAAATTTACAGGCAATTCCTTCCCTATAGTTGCTTCATTTATCAGTCAGTTTGAGCAATATTATAAGAGGTGGATAACCAATAGTTTCGGTTACGGTTACGGAGCTCCATAACATCCCTGATTTGAACGTTTTTAATTACGAGAATTGGCCTTCTAATTTATGGATTGAAAGAATATTTAAAATTTTCATTAATGAAGACCATTTGCTAACAACAAAGGCTCAAACACCCTAACAATCTAGCAAAATCACTGATGTCAAGAAAACCTCCTATTAGGAGACTGAAGCAAAAAAAAAAACCTCAGGACATAATAACGATGAGTGAAACCTAATGAGGGGTGCATTAAGAGCCTCCACGAGTGACGATATTTAATTGATCGTCCGGCGCACGGCAGTCAGCCCCGCTATTAACCTGCTGACTGGCTAATCTTATCCCCACAACATGAGCCATTATTATTATGTAGCTCATGTCGACACGAAGCAGAAGGGGTGCCTCAGTGGATGCATACCCAGCAAGCCTAGTGAGAACTGTGAGAAGTGACCAAGTATAGCTTATTGTCCTTTTGGGACAGATTGGAGTAAAAAAGGAAAAAAAAAAACATTTTGGACATATTTAGGCAGCACCATCTAGTCCCAAACTAAGCAGTACTAGATGGGATGCAGAGCTTGTGCTATGGGTACTAGACAATGGATATAATACTTATGTACTTTTTTTTTTGTAAATACATACGTATAATACATAAGAAACACCCAGACCAACACAAACACTTATGTTCATCACACAAATATTTGTGTCCTGTGGGAATCGAACCCACGACCTCGTTATCAGCAGTCCTACACTCGAACCACTAGACCACAGACGTCGTCAAAGATACAAAAAAAAAAAAACAATCACTGGATTTTACGATCAATCTGGCGCCAATCATAGCAGATTGACCTTGCTCTAATTTTATGAAACAGGAGAATACACATACTAACTAATCTGGTAACTGTAATTGGAATTATATTTTTTCCTGTACAAGTGAATAATAACTTACCTGAGTATCCTTAAATTGAATTTCTCCACAAGAAGCTGTCCAGGAGGTCCAGGTCCTAACGCTCTCTTCACGAGTTTCTCCTGTTCTGGAGTCAAGGCAGGAAGCTCAACTGTGGGCTGTGGTTCCACGTAGATGCTCTCTGGTATGCTTAGCTCATACTTAAGCTTGTGCTCTAATTGAGCTATCTTTTGTTCACTATTTACTTTGGATATGATATCTGACTCCCGACGCGCATCTTTCAGCTTCTCCTGTGTCTCCTGACGCTTCTTTTTATATTTAGAATCTAATTTATACAACCAGTCTGTTGATGTGATATCCTTGCCTTTGTAAGAGTCTTTCAGTGTATTTATAGGATCAATCCTTACAGAAGACGTTGTGGACGTCTCTGATGCAACTATCTCTACATCAGAATCTGATGAGTTAATAGAAGCAACTGTGATAGGATCATACTCTTTTCCCGCGTCATTATCTCTTTCAGCAAGCAATCCTTTTTCTACTAATTTGATTTCATTTAGTGAATTTCTCTGTGTTTTCCGAGTCAGTCTGAACGACGCCGCGTCGTCCGCAATGTCAATAGGTTTTCTTGCTCCTGGCGATTTCATTGAAGTTGCGACTTGCCTAATAAGTTCCTGATAGTTCCTTTTTTCATCTAAATTGAATACTTCTGAAAGTGTTGACCTAGCATTTCCATTGAGACCTAAAAACCTATTTCTATTATATGATGAGAAATTCGATGATGTTGGTTTAGATGCACCCATCCATCTTGGTAATGGTGTGGGTGCTTTTTTGTATGGCTTGCTAATGCCAGGAAGGCTTTTAAATTTAGTGTATTGTGTTTTGGGGGATAACTCCATCACACTTCGGTCATTCGGTCTCCGACTTAACTTATAATAAACTGGTTCCACTTCTGATGTATCTGTTACATCACGGCTGCTATTCGTAAGGAAGTATTTGTAAGGTCTGGTTGGAGGTGGAGTGGTGACCTTCTTCACAAAGATCACGTCATCTTCCTGCTGGTTGAGATCATTGTCATCGTCATCCAAATCTATATATACTTTTGTTGGCCTTTTTGATGTATTTTCTGATTTTGATTCTACCCAGGTTACCTTAAATTCAAAACACAAGTGTTTTAATTGATATGGTGTTTAATAGTTACTTTTATAAAACTCATTACAACAAAATCTGAATATGGATATGTGTTTACACAAGTAATGAAAAAGACACAAAGCAGATTTTTTATTTGATTTATTAACTGAATAAGAAAAACAAACATTAACGGCCAAAATAAATATCCTATCTATGTGATAACTATTGCCCTACTAGATATAGAAATTTGTCATAAACTCCATACATTTTATGGCAAATCGTGGATAGATAGGTTATTGAAAATGGCAGTAATTTGCTACAATGACAAAGTTAACCAAGACAAGCTGTACGTAACATATCAGTTAAACAAGTTGGTGCTCAAAATTGCATCAAATACACTCCATAAACCAGAAGAAACCTCTCATTTGTCTGTTGTGTCAATGTGGGGGACTGCAGGGTAACTAGGTGGGCTTCAATTAAAAGGTTCAAAGTGTCATCATATTTTTCTGTGAAGAAATTTCAACAGTTTGTGCCTATTATTATTAGCACACCGCGTATTAGCGGAATTCACGCGTTCGTTTATAATCCGGGAAACATCAAGCGCCATTCCATCTCTCGTTCCGAAACGATTGTGTGAAATGAATGAGGTTGGAAGTTCGATCTGAGACACAACGCATACATAACATATTGCTACAGTCTTGTCACTCTTGTGGGCGTTCCAAGTGCTTGCACTTTTGAAAACAAACATGTCGGTTTGGAGCGCCGAAGCTGTCACGGAAATTATTCGGTTTTACCGATAAAATGCGAAATATTGCATATTATGACGAACTTGTAGATTTATGCAAAATTAGTAATCACACATACACTGCTTTTTAGGTTGAAAATCCAACTGATGCTAAGACTAAAAGATTCTTCGTAGTGGAACATAACTATTTCTAAACCTAAATCAGACAAAACTATTGAAATGGATCAAGTTCCACACGCCAGTCCAAACTGCACTCAAAACTCTTTAAAGTTCATTCACACTTTTACACCCACAGTTTAGACTGCAGGCGTAGCAAAACACAATAGGCCAATTAACGTAACGTAACTAAAGAAGTGCAGTTGTAGTGCAGTTGCAGTAAAAGTTTCGATCAAAACAATGCTTTCGTATTCTCTTAACTACGGCGATCGCTGTCAGAAACGAACTGCAGCCTCACTACAACTTGATCGGCGCGTCATAAAAATGTTTTTTTTTTTTTTTACGTGAATTAGGGCCCTGATCTGACCGCGTTCTAAGCCGTGGTCACATTTCTCTTGTAAATGAGCTCAACAGTTTGGACCGCAGTGGGTACTGGGGATTTGACCGCGTTTCGAAACGCAGTCTCATATGCACGGTCGCCCGACACACGCGCGTCAGTCGCAGCCAGAAACTTTTGTGCGCGTCCAAAATTCAGTTACGCGTTTGTATGCATGATGAGGTTAATGCATTTAAATGAAGCGAAAGGGATGTGTTAGGATCATAGCAGGTGAAAAGCCAGTCTCTGCCTACCCTAATGGGAAACAAGCATGACAGTATCATCATCATTATTTCGGTCGAAAGACGTCCACTGCTGGACATAGGCCTCCCCACGCATTGCCACAACGACCGGTCCTGCACTTTCCGCATCCAGCGGTTTCCCATATAGCACCCATTCCCATAAACATCGGAGAATCTACACTCGAAGTTGTTGACGATTATGTATACCTAGGACAAACTGTCCAGTTAGGTAGGTCCAACTTCGAGACAGAGGTCAATCGTCGAATCCGAATCGGTTAGGCAGCTTCGGGAAGCTACGCAATATCTTCTCGTCCAAAATACCGCAGTGTCTCAAGACGAAAGTCTTTGACCAGTGTGTGTTGCCAGTAATTACTTACGGTACTGAAACGTGGTCGCTCACAATGGGCCTGATAAGAAGACTCAAAGTCACCCAAAGGGCACTAAAATGGACAGAGCTATGCTCGGAGTATCCCTGCGTGATCGAATCAGAAATGAGGAGATTCACAGGAGAACTTAAATAACCTACATAGCCCGAAGAATTGGCAAACTTAAGTGGCAGGAGAACGAACGTAACCAACATAGCCCGAATGGGTGGGGCACACCGCACGCAGAACGGATGGCCGATGAGGCAGTAAAGTTCTGGATTGGCGACCACATACTGGAAGGCGCAGCCTGGTTAGGTCCCCCACAAGGTGGACCGACAACCATGATAGTATGTACAGAAAATACAATTGTAACTGATTCACCAATATTTTTGTGATACTCACTTCCGGTTCTTCATTTTCATCATCTATCACTGCATGTATAACTGGTCTAACAGGTCTAACAGGTGTGTGCATTCTGGGTTTTCTAGAGGGTGTGGAAGCCCCGTTTTCAGATAGTCCCACAAGTTTGATTGGTACAGTCCTCCCTCGGCTCTTGCTGGAGGACTCATTAGGAGTAGATGTGCTAGCATGGCCCTCTATTTGTATAGGCACATATCTCACATTCTTACTTTGCTTCTCGTCTTGGCCGCCATCTGAAAAAGACATGCAATTATAGAAGTCAATCAACTTTTTTTACCCACATTTTACAATGATTAGAAACAAATTCCCTGAAGGTTGTTGCAGTCTGAGCGGCTCGTCAGCACTAGTAAAGGATCACCCGCCCGTGCCAAGCGAAACTAAACCCTAATGAAGTCAGTGACAACAAAAGGCCCTATTGTTTTCTGGCATAATTCTTGAGCATAACTCAAAATACAGATTTTTCGAAGGACAGTAATTAACTTTTTTTACTTATAATATGTTTGGCATATCATTTGTGCATGTAATTATTGTAATTTAGTGTATTTTTAAGAAAATCCATTATTTAAGTAGAATATTTGTCGGAGGACAACAAAGTGTGGGTAAAATAGTTGATTGACCCATAGAAACCTTATTAAGAGACAACGCTGATTTTTTTTCAACTAGAAAATATCAATCAAGCAACTCAGCCTATTGCAGTCCACTGCCAGACAGGCCTCTCCCAAGTTGCAACTAGAAAATATGGTATGGCAGTATAGGATGCCCTATTTGTTTGAATGGGAAATTGCCTCATACTTCTTTGGCAGATTAGCTAAAGCAAAAGTAAAGCTAGCTAGCTTAGTGGCTAAAGCACTGGCGTACTGAGCCAGGAGTCGCAGGTACGAATTCTGCTCGTGAGCGATTTTTTCTTTCCACAATTTAAATCGTTAGATTTCGTTTCGCATGCGTAAAATGCGTTAAAAATAATAAATAATTAGATTAGCTAAAGTTTGTTCTTTTCATGTGATAAAATAAATATTTAATGCTGGACTCGTTTAGGCAGAACATTAGGAATACAAACATAATTAATATTATTTTTGGCTCTTTATGAAACAAAGTTACATAGCAAATAACACTGCCAGTTTAGGTTCATGAAGTATAAAATTACCATTCATGGACATGATGTCGGGGAAATTAGTTCTGTTCAGCTGCTTGAGTCTCTTGAGTGCCGGTGTTTCATCGTCGGACGAGAAATCATCGTCAGCCCTGGAAAACAATAAAAACGTGTATACCTTCGCGCCGCACTGTTTTCTTACTCGTTAACGTGAGAACCCACTTCCAAAACTTGGACGCAATTTTCAGCGGCACCGTAAACATTTTGAGTTGCTTTCTCAACGTAATAGAAATTATTTTACAGCGACTTTGCCGCCATAAGTCGTGTTGTAAACATAAAATGTCATACCTGTCGCGCTTGAAGCTTGGCCTTAACGTTGGAGTTTCATCACACCAACCTAAAAGGTTTCGGACATAAGCCACTACGGACTTCATTGTAAAATTATTATGTTTCCATCACCTAATATGCTTGCCTTGTTTAAAGAAAAACGATACAAAAACCACTCAACCTCAATAAAGACAACTGTGCAACACCATAAACAACAGTTTAACCAAAGAGAATATAACCACTACGTTTAAGTTCAACTTTTTCTACAAATCCTACAATAGAGAAATGTGTTTTAGTAACTAGTCTACGGATATTTTAGTCGATTATAAATAAATTTGTAGAATGAAATGGAATTATTTTTGTAGTTGAAATCAGGGACGGAAAACTGTAGAGAAATAAGGGTATTTAACCGGTGAAAATTAACGATACCGTAATCACAACCTTTTCCAGTCATACCGTTATTTAACCTAAACCTTATTTCGGTACCGAAAAGCAAGGGATCGATTGGGTAGCTTCATTTTGCCGCCATCACATCGCGGTATTATCTACCACCAAAGAGAATATAACTACTAAGTTCAGACGCGGATCCAGGGGGTGGGCACAGGCGGCAATTGCCTGAGCCTCGACCTAAGTACCTACTTCCGAACTCGTCGTAATCACATCACTACCAGTTACCAGTACGGATTAAGTGGCTGGACAGCATTCCCAAAATTTTGCTAGATAAGAACGGGGCGCACACAAATTAGCATTAACTGGGAATGCCTGTGTATTGTTCTTTTAATTTTTTCATATAATGTGATTTATAACCGAAATTCAGTAAGTAATAAGTATTTCATTACTTTATAAATTAGATAAATATGTACTAAAACACTATTTTTGATTATTGAATTATAGCGATTAATCGTTTTTTTTATGTACAACTTTTGTAAAGATCTATCTTACTCAGTATTTTTATGCACAGTGAAAAAGATCTCGTACGCTTCGCTCACGCCTGGAATTCAGCCTTCATATGGTCTACTTGTTTGAGGTATATTGTAGGCAACTATTCTGTTACATCTATTTATTTGAATGAGGACGGCACGAAACTGCCAAAAACATAAACAGAAAAATTTCGCTCTCGCTTCGCTCGCGCTGATCTTAAATCTTCGTTTTCTTTGCTGGCGTAATTTTGACGTCATTTTTTTCAAAACGTCCCAATATCGCGCTCGCTACGCTAGCGCACTTTCTGATTCCGTTTCGTGAGCTGAATATTGGAGAAAAAAATATTACATTTCTTGATTATTGAAAAGCAACTGGCTTTACCGGGCATCCATGTACTTTACAATATGTACCTATTTGAAAAATAAGTTTTCCCGAGACCGACTAGTTTATAGAAATCACAATGAAAATTGCCCCCCCCCCCCTTTTTACCTTTACTTTTTTTTTAACAGTAAAAAGTAAATTGACGAACAGTTAATTTAGCATGAAAATCTTAAAAACAGCGCTATTTGGCTGATGTTGAAATGCACTACCTTTTTTTGGTAGTGCTACGGCCGCTACAGCCGGGCCGACGTTGACCTGTTTCTATCAGTGTTGCCAACTCCAAAAGTTCAAATTATCGCATTTTCGCGTCCAAATTATCGATTTTCGACCAAATTATCGTAACATCTGTAATATACTGTCGTGAAAAAAAATTCTAATTTGACAACTTTTGAAATGTCTTTGACTTTTTGGCGGGATTTCAACGACTGTTG
This sequence comes from Asteroscopus sphinx, assembly GCA_949699075.1. NCBI lineage: Eukaryota > Metazoa > Arthropoda > Insecta > Lepidoptera > Noctuidae > Asteroscopus > Asteroscopus sphinx. The sequence continues at coordinate 32,690,358 of OX453004.1, read as the reverse complement.
TAATGTTTTTAATGGTAGAATTTAATTCTTCTGTTTTTAGATACGTACTGTACCTAACTTTTGGACTGGGGAAGGGGGGGGGGACAGGAATTCATTCCCTGTAGGTAATAAAGAGCAGCAGGAGCAGCGAATTTTTTTGTGCTTTTCTGAAAACGTCAGAGCTTTTTAAGTGTGTTTTAAAAGGAGTTTTAGGCTTTGTCTTTTCATGTGTTCACCATTTGAGGCTCTTTGGACTGCACTTAAATGAATTGCGTTTTTCACTATGAAAAAATTGTTTGAAGCGTCTGCAGATTCTTTTTGGAGTTTTCAAAAACATCATACCATTTTAAAAGAAGGTTAAGGTACATCCAAATTGTTTTGAAACTGGATAGGCTCGACCTACGTATAGCGCACATGCGCTACAAGATAGCAGTGCGAGAGCAAATATTTTTTTATACAATAAGATGTATTTTAAGTGTATTCTAAAGCAGTTTTGGGCTTTATTTACAGCATGGCTGGAGTTAGTTCTTACCGCCCTTGGGCAGATTTAATTTACTGATTAACACACTCAAGTTAGGGTTAAGTAAGCTCTGTTTCTCATAAAACTGTTATTTTCCTTTACTTTGCTTTTCTTACTACATTTACGCAACAGAACTGTTGATTTGTATTTGTTAACGAGGTATCGGATAAAAATAAAAGGCTGTTAGCTGACTTATGTGTAGTATCTAGTATCTCTAGTACTTCACAAAACTCTTCAGAAAACTCAACCATCTTAGATTCGCAGATGACATTGTCTTGTTTGAAGAAAACCCAAATCACTTGGAAAAAAATATACAGGACTTAAATAAAGAGAGCGAGAAAACTGGACTATCCATGAATGAAAACAAAACAAAACTATTAACAAATTCCGACATATATGTGATTAAAATAAATGATCAACCTCTCGAATACGTGTACATATATTTAGGACAGATTATCTCCCATATAGACCTGACCTCCAAAGAAATCAAAAGACGAATAGCCAATGGTTGGAAAAAATGCTGGTCACTTAAAGAGGTAATTAAATCTACTGATCTCAGCAACGGAATTAAACGGAAAGTCTTTAATACCTGCATTCTTCCTTGCTACACATATGGCTGCGAAACTTGGTCACTCTCAAAACACCACAGAAACATGCTAGAAGACTGCCAAAAGAGCCACGGAGAGAAGCATGATAGGTATTAAGAAACAAGGCAGAATACGGAATACATTCATAAGATCCAAGACAAGAGTTGTAGATGTACTTATGAAGATAGACCAACTGAAATGGAGATGGACGGTAGGGTGTCCCAGACTATAAGGGCGAAATTTTTTTTTTCCAATTGAGATACGCATACCCTCTATTTTTTTTCCATTTGACCCTAATAAGTGAAATAATAAATATTATTGCTATCGGATAATGATAACCCGTGCCGACTTGATGTCAAACGTTTAGCATAAAAGTTAATATGGAAGCTATAAAGGGATTTCAAAAATTTGTGTTTATTCAGTAAATAAAACACTGTTTTACTTTTGTTTTATCTTATATTTAATTAAAAGGATATTATTTTTTATTTTTTATTATCAAAGTTTTTTCAAATTCAAATTCAAATACAAATGTTTTTTATTTAAAATAAACCTAATTACAGGCACATTTGAAACGTTAGGCTCAAGTTGCACGGTTCCAAATTGTGGGTCCTATGGAGAAGAACCGGCAAAAAACTCCATGGGTATACTCTTTTTACAATAGGTTTTGCTTTTTACCGTCAGGATATACCTGACTGTGTTCTTGTAAGTAACGTAATTATAATAAGTCTTGCATTAACTTGACCGCTCTTTTCGCCGTATCGTTAACTGCTCTTAGGCTTATATTCAGAGACGAATCTAAGCGTGAACCTCACACCAGCATTATTTTTTAATTGGTCTGAGGCGTGAACTCGTGCTTCCAACTGTCAAAATTGCCCTTTGACTTTTGGACGCATGAGGTCACGCTTAGATTTGTCTCTGAATCTATCGAATCTGCCTTAGTTCAGCACCTTAGTTTTAGTGTGTTGAAATCAAGCATTATTTGACCATAAAGTAGGAACACTCTTTGAGAAAACTGTCATCAATATTGAGTCGATTGAACAAGAACTTGTTTTTGATTGAAACAAAGTCATCGATGTTTTTCTCTGAAATTAAAAAAGAGAGAACAGTTATCATATACCAAAGTAATAAAATAAAACAAAAGTGAACTAAATTTAGACTAACCATAAAGTGAGCCACGTTCTTCTTTCGTTGGGATGTAGCGTTTACTGTGGGCTGATGGGTTTTCTTTGGCTAAGTTAATAACCATTTTTACTTGGGTTTCTTGGTCTACAACATCGTCAAATAGAGACACTTCAACTAACAAATACATAAATGCTGGCAGAACTTCTGTAAATATGCTTTTGTCAATTATTTCGTAAGCCTTTATGGCTTTCAAAATGCACAAATCTTTGTAAGGTGCTTTTACCGCTAAAGTGCATTGCAGCCAAGGCTTGACGTAGGATGTCACGACAAACAGGCACACTTCTAATAGAGCAGCCTAATCCTTGTTTGAAATTTTGAATTGAGAGTTAAGTAATGATATTTTTAATAAATAAATTGCTCCCACCAGCCATCGAGCTTGTTGCGTGGCGACTGGAGGACGAATCTTGAATTTCTTCTCTATATCTCCGCCAAGAAATAATATTGAAAGATTATTAATTCTCGATACTGATCTCTAGCATTTTTTTTGTCAATTCTGTTCAGTAAAATTCTAGCACTTTGTCAATTTCTGAAACATTGAGGCATGATAGTTTTTCTGTATAGCTCTGTATTTTCTCGGGATAGAAATTTATCCAGTTTTCTCGGAACATTTTAAACAATGGAATGTCATAGCTTGTAGTTATTTGGCTAATTTTTGCCTCAAACGCGCCTTGTGTTATGTTTGCATTTTTATGCAAATCTCTCCAAACTTGGTATAAGGTAACTAGTTTCTTAACAAAGTTAGGTAAAGATTTAGTCAATATACGTGCCTTTTCCCAATAAACAATGCACTCACGAACAGTAAGATTTGAGCTTTCAGTGACATTTAAATTCACTTCACGAATATAATAGAACAGAACTGCCAGTACTTGTCCATATGAAGGAAGTTTTGAACAGGTAATTTGATTTTTAACGTCCCCTTTATAAAATAATCAATTTTAGAACTGTGTGATTCCACTGACATGTTAACTGAATGAAAATAATGCATTTACTAATAAAACAAACAAGCAATAACAAGCACATCGATACGTTAGCTCCCGCGCGCCATAGTATGCAATAGGGTGTTTGACAATTTTTTGAAATGTATGTAAAACGATGGCAAAACATCCAATTAAAGCATTCATTAACAAATAATTACTAAAATATGCTTTTAAAATTAAATAATCAAGATTTTTATTTCTTGTTTTAACGTTTATGCTCAGCTAGCTCAGTTCTTTGGTGTGAAATTAAACCAAACACATACACAATATAATGATAACGTTTATTGACACACACTTTACACATAAGCTCACAATTCTCAGGGGTTTTACAATAATCAATAATCTAAAATGCACAGGTACACGCCGAAGCGACAAGTAGTAACTTAACATTAATATTAAATATGGCGGCGGAACAGTACCATCACTCGCGATAACGCGCGGGACGCCGAGTGTTTCGGCGAGCGCCCCGACAGGTGTCGCTCGTCGACGTCGCGGGATTTTCAAATGCTGCTTCCGCGCGGGAAGTTTGAATAATAGTTTCAGAGCTAGTAGTGTCGCGCGTCACACACTCCCCCTCCAAGTTGGGAACGCGTCCCGAGTCCAACTTGGGACTTAACTCACGGGCGCGCGGTCTGCATCTGCGTCTTCTAGGCATGATCGGAACGGTTGAATCTAAGGGAGAAGTCAAGAGGGTTAAGTCTGAGCTATGGTACTTCCCTATCACGTTATTAGAGAGGTCGGAAAGAACAAAAGTCGTAGGGCTGGTGATCTGCCTAACACGATAAGGACCATCACGTCTAGGCATGAATTTTCGCGTGATACCTTTAGATGCGTTACTAAGATCGTGTGTCTTGAGCAGAACTAAATCTCCTACGTTTATCTTGGGTTCCTTCTGACGGGAACCATCTGCTACTAGTTTACGAGTGTCTTGACATTTCTCTACTCGCTCCCTAATATCAGAAAGTGACGAGATAAAAGTTCGCAAGTAAGGAGTGACCTGAGGAACAAAGTTTTCCTTATCCAATATACTGCGTAAATCATGATGAACATCGAATGGGGTTCGCAACTCTCGCGCAAAAGTTAAATACGCAGGCGTCTTACCCGTGGTGGAGCACACGGCGCTATTCATAGCGAATCTGACGTACGCCAAGTGCTTAGGCCAATCGGTGTGTGTTGTTTGGACTAACATAGACAACTGTACCTTGAGGTCCCGATTTTTCCGCTCAGCGGGATTGGCCTCTGGGTGGTATAAAGGGATTAGCTCCTGCTTAACGCCCATCAGATGCATGCACTGCTGCATGACAGCGGATACGAATTGCGTACCATTATCAGAGACGACACGTCGCGGCAATCCATATCGGAGGAAGTAATCTTCCAGGAGGACACGAGAGCAAGCTTCTGCGGTAGCATCAACAAGCGGAAAAAGTTCTACCCACCTTGTAGCTACATCCTCAATTAAAAATATCCATCGCTCCCCCTGGTCTCCAGGTGGTAGCGGACCAAATAAATCAATAGCTAGGACCTCGCCTCGCTGCTGAAGTACAGGAGTTTGTAATAAACCTGATGGTTTTTGATTAGATGGTTTATAACGTAGACATTCGACGCACTTCTTCAAATAATCCGTTACATATCTGCGCATGCCTGGAAAATAATACCTTTCCCTTAGTCGTTGAAGGGTCCGTTCTATGCCCTGATGGCCGGCAGTGGGAGAATCATGGAGCTCCTTTAGAATCTCATCCCGCATAGAGCTCGGAACCACCAGCTGGGCATCTTCAGCATCAGACTCCGGGTCGTACCGGTAAAGAACACCTTGTGACAATACGTACCCTCTCTCCAACCATCGACTAAAGGTAAGTTCATCGGGATCTTCCAAGTCCTGAATAATTTTATGTATATCCGGGTCGGCTAGTTGAGCAGCTCGTAGGTCGGCTGGGCTAGTAGAAGGTAAATTTATGACAACTGGACAAAACCCACACTCTTCAGTGTCCTCTTCATCAGCACATGGTGGGCGGCTTAACGTGTCCGCGACTACGTTAGCCTTTCCTGGTACATACTGATAGGTAATGTTAAATGACTGCAGTTTAAGTGCCCAACGGACCAACCTACCTGAGGGTGACTTCACGGTGAGCAGCCACTTTAGCGGCTGATGGTCGCTCCTGACTATCACCTGGTGTCCATCAATATACCCTCTGAAGCGCTCAACGGCCCATACAACGGCCAAGGCCTCCCGTTCTGTAGTACTGTAGTTTTTCTCTGCAGAAATTAAAAGACGACTTGCGTACTCTATGGGGCGTTCTTCAGCGCCTTCACCCTGTAGGAGTACCGCACCTAAAGTATAGCTGCTGGCGTCCGTTCTAAGTATGAACGGCTGAGAGTAGTTAACCTGTATCAAAATAGGGGCAGAAGTGAGGCGCTTCTTCAACTCCTCAAAAGCGTTTGATTGTTCTGACTCCCAAACCCAAGGTTGATTCTTTTTAGTCAGACGCGTTAGTGGCTCAGCAATGGCAGAAAAGTTTGGCACGAATTTTCGGAACCAAGAACACGTCTGCAGGTAAGTTCTTAACTGTTTGAGATTTTGTGGTGGCTTCATTTCCACTATAGCCTGTACCTTATCGTTATCAGGAGATACGCCATCCTGTGTGATAACATGCCCAAGGTACTTTACCTTTTTCCTACAGAAAACACATTTATCACGATTGGCCCTCAAATTAAAAGCGCGCAGCTTATCAAAAACGGCATGCCGAGCTGCTATATGACCGCAATACGTCTCTGTTATGAGCAACAGGTCGTCTTGATAAGCTAGTAGTGTAACGTTGTCACCCTCGATTTGACAGAAATCTCGATTCAAAGAAGAGCGAAGCTTATCAATCAGCCGCTGGAACGTCGAAGGCGCATTTTTTAAGGCCGAATGGCATGCGTGTGAAGCGGTAAGTACCGAAAGGTGTTTGAAAGGCTGTTTTATCCTTATCGCTCTCCCTCATGACTACCTGCCAGAAGCAACTCCGCAAATCAAGCGTGGACATGAAGCAGTTGGGCTTAGTCGACTGAACTAAATCGTCGATAAGCGGCATGGGGTAAGCGTCAGTTTTAGTTACTGCGTTTAATTTTCGATAATCCACGCAGAACCTTACCTTGCCATCTTTCTTTGGCACGAGCACGGCGGGGGAAGTCCATGCGGACTCGCACTCCTCAATGACGCCCTCTTCGAGCATCTTCTCCAACTCAGCTCTCACGAGCTCCTTCTTGGCGGGTGTGAGCCTATAAGGAGGGACTGACATTGGAGGATGGTCACCCGTGTCTATGTGGTGTTCCGCGTAAGGAGTGGGCCCTCCCTGTTCAGCAAAAACGTCACTGTTTTGCTGCAATATGTCAGATAGCTGCTGTCTTTCATCAGGATTCAGCATAAGCCCTTCATCATCGCGTAAAAAGTCAGCAGCGAAAATATTAGTACATGGCCTTGGACTCTCATACTCAATATCATACAAAACATGCTCACCCGAAAAGTGCCAGGTAGATGAAGCGAAATCAAGCACAATACCCGCTGCAACCAAGAAGTCCATTCCAAATAGGGTCTCATTATCTTGAGCATCAGGAAAAATAGTAAATTGAAGTGTTACTGACCTTTCAGGGGTTATTCTTACTCCCAAGGTAGTAAGCAGAACTTGTCGGGTACGCGTGGAGCCGTCTGCAAGCCGAACTCGTCGAGATGTCTCCTCGCACGGGTGCTCGTGCTTCAGCAGCAATTGGTATAGCAGAGCGCCGGCAACACTGCTCTTGGCGCCTGAATCCAACAAGGCTTTTCCACGAACTCCTAAAATCTGGACACTTAAAGTAGGCCTTAACCTAACCTGGTGCTCAATAGAGTCACTCAGGGAATCATTTTTATCATTAGAATTGACAGCAGAAAAATGTCCTAAACTTTTCGTGGTTACCCTACTTTCAGTCCTCGACGTCACCCTACTTGGGGTTGGAAAATAATTTTTATCAACAAAATTATCGTTGGGAAAATGTCCCGAATTTTCCATGGACACACTACTGGCAGACGTAGTGGTCACCCTACTTGGTGTGGGAAAATAATTTTTATTATTAATTTTATCACTGGAAAAGTGTCTCGAATTTTCCATGGACACCCTACCATCAATCGTTGTGGTCACCCTACTATGCAGAGTAGGCTGTGATAGTTGCATATCGCAATCCACACGATCAGAATAACGCATAGGTATCTCACTACTCATATCGCAAACGTCGTTATTATTATTACGAGGTTCAGACGTAACTTGAGTTTTAGAATGTTTATTATGACTGGGTCGATTTTCAATACTGAAAAAGCGCAAAGGAAGAATCGCTATAAAATCGGTTGGAAAGTAATCTACTGAATAACTTGAGTATTTATTACAAAACAACATTGGTACGACAGTTTTAAAATGTGTAGGCAAAAAATCGCAAAAAATATGGTCGCAAGAATCATTATGTTTATGTTTACATTGCTTACAAACGGACAACGACTTTACACTCTGAGGGGAAGCAGTAACTATTGAACTATGAGAATCACGTCGAGTGTATTGCAAGGAATTTACGTTAGGTTTTACCTTACTGGGTCCGGTAGAAAGGTCGGACGCGGAAGAGAGTCCCACGACGTCAACAGTGTAGTAATCGGAATTACACTTAGAACACTGAGACCTTGTTACGCCTTTAGCGTTACAACCGTAACACGTAGGTATTATAGCTTGCGTATCGTTATCGTTCGTTTTTAACTTGAAGCATTCTTCACGATTGTGTCCGTGCCGCTTGCAATAGGAACAAAACTTCTTGTTGCCGTCGCTCGCAGGTCGTGTCGCGGAGTCACGCGTTGCAGGACGCGCGTTGGCGCCGGCGCTGTTGCTGTTGCTAGGCGCGGCAGGACTGTTGCTAGGCGGGCCTCCGACGGCGGCGCTCGACGCATGTTGTCCGCGGGTCTCCCGCGGCGTCGTCGACGCGAACCGTGGAGGTGGCGCTGTTTTCTTGAGGGGCGTTTCGCCCGCGGTTGCTGATGACCACTGCGGCGTCCTAAGGCGTCGACGCTGGTACTCGTTGGTACCCTCGTCGGTAGCATCCTCAACGTGTCTCGCCTTTTGTAGCAAAACGTCGTACGACGTTATTTCGTCTCGGCGTAGGCGTTCGCGGACACGATGGTGTAGGAGGCCATACAGCATGTCTAATTGTACCTTTTCACTGACGTCGCCGGCCGGGAGTCGAGCAAGTAGGGCTCGAGCTTTGGCGACGAATATTTCTGTCTTCTCGCGATGACCTTGGGACATGTTAAATAGTTCCAGGTATATACGGTGCGGTGGACGAGTGTCACCGAAGGCGCTTCGTATTGACGTCACGGCTTCGCTCCAGGAGCTGATGGTGGTTTTTATGCCCTGCCACCAGACTGCTGCATCACCGGTCAACAACATTGATAGGCCTCGTAGAGCGTTGTCGTCTCCTACGTGGGCACATTCCTTGTAAGACTCCATGGCGTCGACGAAACCGTCTAGCGAGTCGCCAGGCGCTCCGCTAAACCGCGCCGTACATTTAGCGAAGTTTCCTGGAAGGGGAGCGGGCGCAGACGCAGCGGCCGGCGTGGGCGCCGCCGCCAGCGTCGTTGACAACGAGTCGCGACGAGTTTCGTATTCGAGGACACGGTCGAGAAGGCGTTCAAATGTTGCTGTTTGACTTTGTTGAAGCGTCGCCATGATGGACGCCATATCGTTGGCGGTAAAAGTTGGCTTCGCCGACGAATGCGTGGAAGCAGTTTCTTCGGCATCGACGGCATCTTCGAAGTCCGACTGTCGACGCGATTGTCGGCGTGTACGTGGCATACTTACGATCACGGAGTTTCACTGTGTATCACTAAGTTCACAGGCCCTCGCTTGGGCAGCCAGTTTAACGTTTATGCTCAGCTAGCTCAGTTCTTTGGTGTGAAATTAAACCAAACACATACACAATATAATGATAACGTTTATTGACACACACTTTACACATAAGCTCACAATTCTCAGGGGTTTTACAATAATCAATAATCTAAAATGCACAGGTACACGCCGAAGCGACAAGTAGTAACTTAACATTAATATTAAATATGGCGGCGGAACAGTACCATCACTCGCGATAACGCGCGGGACGCCGAGTGTTTCGGCGAGCGCCCCGACAGGTGTCGCTCGTCGACGTCGCGGGATTTTCAAATGCTGCTTCCGCGCGGGAAGTTTGAATAATAGTTTCAGAGCTAGTAGTGTCGCGCGTCACATTGTTTTAAATTTCGCACCAAAAAGCTAAGTCACGAGACATTATCGTCAAACTACGTCACTGTTCTTGTTCCGGTCAGTGTTGCCGGTGTAAATTCCCTTCAAAGTACGTCATGCTTACCAAAAAGGTACGAATTAGAGGAAATGTAAAAAGTATGAGAAAAAAACTCAAGATTCCAGTTTACGAAACAATGTAGTTAGAAGGCGATGTCAAGAGTTATTTTTATTTTGATATTGCTTTTATTTTTCGTTTAATTTTTATATTTCCTTCGAGATGGTTGCAGCGGTGCGAGCGCTGAAAACGGAACGTAGTTTTATTTCTGGCATGAGACATGACTGAAAAGTTTTGTATTTTGTGGTTGAATCACGCACCTACAAAATAAAAGCTTGTAAATTACGTTCATAATTACGTCCAAATGCTCATAAGTTTAATTGTTAGTAAGTTATAAAGTATTATAACCTGGCTCGATAAAATAAAAAATAAACGGGCTGACATGAATATGTTATTATAATAAAAACTCGTACTCTTTATTTTACGATCATGGCAACATTTAGCTCGCCCTATGACGCACAAAAGATTCTGACGTCACTCTAAATGGCGGCCAAGTCTCAAGACGTTTTGTATCACGTGATCAACAGATTAAAAAAACGAAATTTCAAACAGAAAAATAAAATATTTAGAAGCAATTTAAATTTAAAAAACTTAGTAAAAGTTATTCTTCAACATAAAATCTACGTTGTGTGCAATTTTCCTAATTTTTGGCGATACCAGTCAAACACCCTATTATGTGACATGTTCCGATGCAAGTCGGCACGGGTTGCCGTGGTCCTAAGTACATGAAACTTTATTTACAATTGTTTTGACATCATTCAAATAAAATAAGAGGGTATGCGTTGAAAAAAAATAACTTTTATTTTTTTGGGACACCCTAATGGACGGGTCACATGTTGCGAAGTACCTACCCAAGAAAAGTGGAGCAAGATCCTAACGGACTGGTATCCTAGAGATGGCAAAAGAAAAAGGGGAAGGCAACGTAAAAGATGGGAAGACGAACTGAAGCTTACAGCAGGTCCTAACTGGAGAAGAGTCGCAAGACACAGAAAACAATGGAACCTGTTAGAGGAGGCCTTTGCCAGGAGGCACACTGAACTCAGAGACAATTTGTAACAAGGAAACAACTGCATAGAGAGTTCAGGATAGGGAGGGCTTATTATTAACTGCCTTGTTTGGAAAAACGTCTTTTTCGACTTGTTGATACTCATTATAATAAAACAAAGTTTAACCGGATTAAATTTGCAGCATTTCGTGGTCACAGGTAGACTAAGATGACAATCGTCTTTACAGATATATCTAAAAAAATATTTTAATCTACCGAACAATATTTATTAATTAAAATCGTTTCTATGCACGCAGTAATCACTCACAATATCATTATCTTTTACAGTGAGTTGATACTCTTTGGATGTTCTTTGAGTACTTGTTTACGTCAAATTTACCGTCTACAATTTAATACAACAGTATTTAGGCTTTGCACATAATTATCCAGCTGAGTGTATGGATGATAGGTAGGGTTGAAGACTGGTAGGTCCGTTTCAGGGGGTATACCCATGGCTGTGCTCGACTATCGGTCTATCGATAGTCCCCCCTGAAATCAGTCATACTATCGATACTATCGATAGTATCCATACTATCAATAGGCCTATCGATAGTATAGTTTGATTAGGGGTTTTTCGATACTATCAATAGGCAGCACTAAACGTAGTGGTTATATTTACTCTTTGGTTATATTCACAGACCAAGTAGAGATCCTACGCATGTTATATATATATATTCTCTTTGGGCAACACCGCAACACTATAGGAGCAAAGAGAATATAATACTACGCACTAGTGATGCGACTCGAGTCCGATTTTGCCACTTGAGTCATTCGAATCATTTTACAATTTTACTCGAGTGCCACACGAGTGGTCGAGTCACTCGAGTGGTTCACGAGTCACTCGGTCACTCACCTCACTCACTCATAAACGTTGATAACTCATTCAACACAACAGTTCAGTTGAGTTCACTACACGCAACAAGTTCAAACAAGTGTGACAACAACGCACTTTAACTTATCTCTTTTAAAAAGCAGGTTTAAACTTGTTTGTCTCGGAGAATGGTTGGCGAGTGACTCGAGTGGTAGGCGAGTGACTCGAGTCCGAGTGAACTCGAGTCGATATTTTTTTCACTCGAGTTCGTTTTATTACGATGTCACTCGAGCGACTCGAGTAAAATTGGACTCGAGTCCATCACTACTACGCACAGGAGAAAACACAGTTTTTTTTTTTTTTTTTAAGTTTTATGGCCTGGTTGCTAAGACCTTTAAGCCAAGTCATTTATTTGTTATGTGAGTAGTTTTATGGCCTGGTGGTTGCTTAGACCCTCCAGCCAAGTCTTTAGTTTACTCACCCTAGTAAAGTGATGGAAACTTTACCAGGTTTTTGAGCGGATGATGAGAAAATACAAAAGTCACGTTTTTCAACTTTGTACCATTTACCCACACTTGTACACGTTAACGAGCACTTAACATTCAATAATCCACCGTTATTACACATTAAAACTCGAAGAAACACAAATTTAGGAAAATAATAAAAAATCCACAACACGATCTTTCCGAATTTTCCCGCCAACCCTCCAGAAAACACAGACCAAGTCAAGTAGAGATGCGGAGCGCAGCGTTGCCAGACGTAAGATAATTATCGTAAATATACGATAACTTTGGCTCTGATACGATACAAAATTGATTGAAATACGCAGAAATACGATAATTTTGATGCTGAAAATCATTGTTTTTGTTCGTAACTCAGTACTGTTTACGATAATTTTTCAGCAAATTCCTTGATATACGATAATTTTAGAACATCAGTACGATAATCTACTTGTACTCATCTGGCAACCCTGGCGGAGCGTAGCATCTCTACTTGGTCTGTGATGCGGAGTAAACAATCAACACTACAAAAAAAAAAAACCTGTTGTTTACTAGGTATTAATAAAATTAATTTTGTAAGAATTTCTTTGTAAATCTTGATAAAGAAATGAAACCTGTTTTTTTAGTTTTGTGACTTGTGTCTTTTATTGTGTGTTCTTTGCAAAGATAATTCAATCACTGTGGTTGTTTGGTTATGTAGGTAATAGAGTTACTTCAGCAATGATTTCCCTGGGAAATATGTGCTGAAAAGCTCTTTAGTGGGGGAGAACCCCCTCCCCCATCAAGGGATATTCCTCCTGGTATTAATATTATGGTATGCTTTAAAAATTCTGCCAAATCAAGCCAGTCTGTAAATGCAAAAAACACCCTGCAGAACCAGAAATTGTTGAAGTAAACGAATTTTTAATAACAGAAACTGTTTTTGGATCCTCTATTTCTCTACCGTATTTAAGTCTGATTTTCTATTACTTCTACACTCTGTTTTTTCTTACTTGTCTTATTTAGTAAACAAAAAATCTTAGCATGTCCTTTTTTGGGTTCCGTACCCAAAGGGTGCAAACGGGACCTCGCTCTTACTCTCGCTACGCTGTCCGTCCGTCTGTCTGTCACAGGGCTGTATCTTTGTAACGGTAATAGATAACCAGTTGAAATTTTCACAGAATATGTGTTGCTATAAGGTGTATCACGACAAATACTAAAAACAAAAAAAACTCGTCTAAAACCAAAGGGGGTCCCCATACAAGAAACCTCGAAAAACATGCATTTTTTTCAACGTTTTTGTACCTGTTCTATCTTCAAAACGGTAATACATACCAGCGTCAAACTTGGTCTGATTATAGTGCATACTATTTAGTTTAGCAACAAATACTAAAAATAGGACAAACATAGACATATGTGGTGGTACCTACGGAAGAAAGAGATGCAAAAATTCACATTTCGCGTACATTCATTGATGTCTTTTGATAAAATCTCGTAAATTAAATCAGTTTCTATGGGGTATTAGGTCGATGGGTTGTACGGAACCCTTACTGCGTGAGTCCGACTCACACTTGGCCGGTTTTTTATTCCATTCGTCAATAATAATTATTAAAAGACATTATGTGTACAATTTCACCTAATTACATGTGAGTACCTAGTTATTTGAATTAGGAGACATGCCAAGATTGTTTACTAACGGCCAAAATTAATATCCAATCTATGCACGATTTGCCCTACTAGAGATAGGAATTTGACATAAGCTCCATACAAAATATGTCAAATTTCTATCTCCAGTAGGGTAAATCGTAGATAGATTGGATATTAATTTTGGCCGTAAGTAAGACAAGAGATAAAAAACAGACTAGATTAAGTGTTCTGTTTATTATATTTTAACCACAAAACTTGGTTTTGTTCATTGTGTATCCATCTTTATTTAAATTATACTTATTTAACTAACTGACCTATCTGTTGTCCTTTTTAGGGTTCCGTACCCAAATGGTGCCAAACGGGACCCTATTACTCTCGCTATGCTGTCTGTCCGTCCGTCTGTCACAGGGCTTTATATTTGTAACGGTAACAGAAAACCAATTGAAATTTTTGCAGAATATTTTTTACTATAGTGTCTGTCTATCACGACAAATACTTAATATAAAAAAAGTCAAACCAAAGGGGGTCACCATACAAGAACCTCGAAAAACATGCATTATTTTTCAACATTTTTGTTTCTGCTCTATTTTCAAAACGGTAATACATACCAGTGTCAAACTTGGTCTGATTATAGTGCATGCCATGTAGTTTAGCAACAAATACTAAAAATAGGGCAAACATAGACATATGTGGTAGTACCTGCGAAAGAAAGAGATGCAAAATTTCACATTTCATGTACGTTCGTTGATGTCTTTTGATAAACTCTCTCAAATTAAATCAGTTACTATGGGGTATCAGGTCTATGGGTAGTACGGAACCCTTACTGCGCGAGTCCGACTTGCACTTAGCCGGTTTTTATTTCCATTGTGTCCATTTAAATTATACTAATTTAACTAACTGACCTATCTGTTGTCCTTTTTTTAGGTGATTCATGCACATCCATAGAAAACTACGTTCACCTCTCACCATTCAACCTTAGTAAAGACTATCTTGTTTTAAGGAAACTGACACTGGGATATAAATAAAAATGTTGGCACCAGTAATGCATATTTTAAAACAAAAGAATATAATTTTAGCCAGTGGATCGCCGAGACGCAAAGAACTTATTGAAAATATTGTAAGTATGATGATTTAATGTTAAAATCAAAGTACAGTCACAACACTTCCAGGTGGAACATTTTGTCGACAAAATCCCTTGAACAAACCCTGCTACATTACACGTACAGTCTAACAAAGCAATTGGTATACAGAGAGATATAAATGAAGTTTTCTCAGAAGATTATGGATGTTTTCGAGTGAAATATCATTTTAATAATGGAAAAAGTTAAACTGTATTTATACAAAACCCTAATCAAATCATTCTTTAATAACTTCCTGAGAAATCTTCATCTATATCTGGTGACCCTGTATACTAATTGCTTTGTTAGACTGTACTTACCATCGAACATTTAGTGCAAGCAATTTTAGCCTTAGGTTAGTTCACTGGAAACATGTCTGACTATGCTTATTGCATTTACAAATTTAAAAAAATAACCTATTTTGAGCAACATGCAAGAAAAAGATTTTTTGTTTACAGGTTGTGGGTTCGATTCCCACTGGACACTAATATTGTGTTATGAACATAAGTGTTTGTGTTGGTCTGGGTGTTTCTTATTATGTATTATAAGTATGTATGTATTTACAAAAAAAGTACCTATATAAGTATCATATCCACTAGTACCCATAGCTCAAGCTCTACTTAGTTTGGGACTAGATGGTGCTGTGTAGAATTGTCCCAAAATATTTATTTATTGTTCTCTTGCTAGAAAGAGAACTACTCATATATTACATATAGCACCATCACTCTTCACACTGGAACAATGATGACTCTAACACTTCATAACACAGTCCCTAAACAATAGAAAATTAAATTATCACAATGGGATAAAATTGTTGTTAGAATGAATGACAGTTGGCATGTACTGTGTTCATTCGGAAACATCCCATGTGTCATTGAGATAAAGTTGAGTTGAATTTTCAGAGATGTTCAGATCAAAAATACAAAACAGATACTATCAGCAAACTTTCTGGTGAACCACCACTAAGGCTAAAATCGCTTGCGCTCAGTGTTTGGCGGCAGCCTACATGTAATGGTATGCCAGCCTACATGTAAGGTACATGTAATGTAGCAGGATTTGTTCAAGGGACTTTGTGGACAAAAAGTATCACCCGGAAGGATCGTGACTGTACATAAGGTAGCCTGGCATTCTCTTCCAGTCAAGCTTTGGGTTAAATTATTTTTCCTTTCTTATCTTTTCATGAGGAAGCTTATCTATAACTGTTTTTATCTGTTCTTCTTTTCAGGGTCTCAAGGTTGCTCTATGCCCATCATTATTTGAAGAGAATCTTGATCCAAAGAGTTTTAAGAGCTTCTCAGAGTTTGTAGAAGAGACAGCATTGCAGAAAGTGTTAGAAGTAGAGAATAGATTAATATCTCAGGGTAACGCACCAGATGTTGTCATTGGTGCTGATACTATGGTAATTTTGGGTGAAGAGATGTTTGGTAAACCTACTTCAGAAGCTGAAGCGTTTGAAATGTTGACACGGTAATTAATTTATTATTTTGTATACATTGTTATTTTTATTTTTTTATAGATTTTTTTTGAGGCTTCTGTACAGTCTGGGTGACTATGTCAGCCTCATAGGGCCAATCATATTATAGTATGATTGATAGCATGCAGGCTGCAGTTACAATCAGCATGCAACCAATCACACCATACTAGCACCTACTCACATCTATCATTATCACACATTAATACCATCATCATTCACTCCATCACACTCTTTGACTCCTTTCTTTCAAACACAGTTTCAAAAATTGATAAATACTCTTGCACTCTTCAGAACAAGGCTGGCTCAATAGTATGTTAATTTCGCCATTATGGAAGTTTATGTTTGGCAATAACCTCATTCTTAAGCCACAATACTGATCACATTCCATCATCACATGAATTATATCCTCTGTCTCATGACATATGTCACATAGTTGGGATGATTTCACGCCCATAAGACAGTAAAACTTATTCAATGGAACATGAACAGACCGCAACCTCAGTTCCAATACCAAAGTTTCCCTGGAGAGGTTGTCACAGTCAAACCAGGGCACTGAACCAGGCACATCCTGTATACATAACCAGCCCATTACTGTCCCACTGCTGGGCACTGGCCCCTTCTCAGTACGAGAAGGCTAAGGCCTTAGTCCACCACGCTGGCCTAGTGCTGGTTGGAGGACTACACACACCATCGAGAACTGTATGGAGCACTTTCTGTTGTGCAGGTTTCCTCACGATGGTTTCCTTCACCGTTAAAGTAAGTGATAATCTAATATAAATCCGCACATGAATTCTAAAACTCACACCCTCCTGCATGGAAGGCATGCGTTCAACCGCTAGGCTATCACTGCTATCCTGTATGGTATAGTACCAAATACCTTTAGTTTGCGAACACTCTCTAAATACCTGTATACATTGATGTTAAAACATCATACTATTATTAACTACATATAGATTTAGATCAATCATCAATAAATCTGTATCATTTTCCAGATTATCTGGCAGAGGTCACACAGTGTACACAGGGGTGGTTGTCAAGGCTTTGGACAAATTGGTCAAGTTTACTGAAAAAACAGATGTTTTCTTTGGCAAGATGGATGAACAGCAGATAAGAGGCTACATCGCTACTGGAGAACCAATGTAAGTTGCTTATCAACATTTCAGAAAAATATATCATCATTTCAGCTGAAAGACGTCTACTGCTGGACATAGGTCTCCCCCAAGAAGGGTGGGATATGCCATAATCGCCACGCTTGGCAGGCGGGTTGGCGATCGCAGTTTGTTGGTTAAATACTAACGGCCAAAATTAATATCCTATCTATCCACGATTTGCCCTACTAGAGATAGGAATTTGACATAAGCTCCATACATAATATGTCAAATTTCTATCTCTAGTAGGCCAAATCGTGGATAGATTGGATTTTAATTTTGGCCGATAGAGAACGCTGCTGTCCATCCTCTGGTGGATCCTTTATTCGCCTTTTACCACACCCATGAGACACCCATAGGGTGGTGCAATTTTTTATGTCCGGCACCAACACTGTACCGAAAAATATTTACACATACCATTACAAGCCTGATTAAGGGTTCGAGCCACACCAAGGCCAATATGAGACTAACAACTTTTTTACATAGCAAAATTCATAATGACTACAAAGGCAAAGGGTTAGTTATGTCGTAGTGACCATTAGACGCAGGGTTGCCAGACGTACGATTATTATTATACAGCACCGCAGTTCTACAGCGCCCTCCGCGTTCAATACAACAACGCGTTAAGGGCGCTGTTGTGGTTGCCTCGTTTCTGCAGCGCGTCTGAGATGTTTGCAGAGGTGCGCGTGGACTGTTTATATGCCACCATGCGCAAAAGGGCGACCTTGATAGAGAGTAGAGTGTGGGACAGTAGCAACAGCCTCCTGGCTGCCTTTGCTGACAGGTTGCATGGGCCGTTTTTGAGGCACTGGCAGGCCTTACATTCTCCATTAAACCAGAGGTGGGGTAAATAATTCGTCAATTGTTTCAGTGTCCATGTCAGTCAGTTTCATTAATTTAATTTTAATACAATATTCACTTGTAATAATACATTAATTAATTAATGATAATTTATGTTTCTTTTGTGACATTTGACATTATCAATTAATTTTTCGTGATATTATTATAATTTTTTGACATGTAATTTTTTTTTTTGCTCCACACAAGTGATAACAAATGTTTGTCAACATTTAGAAACATCCGGTGTGGGAGCAGTTTGTATAGGTTCTCCACTGTTTCTAAATGTTGACAAACGTGTGTCTGTAAACACTGGTGTGGGAGCACCTTAATTTTATTGTAACATTTTTGAATAAAACTATAACACACAATGTATGAAACCATCTCAACAGTGGGTAATTTCAAGCTGTGAGTGATGATAAAAATTAAAAATACTGTAGGTTTGGGCTGAAACTGATGTTTAACATATTTATATATATAT
This sequence comes from Asteroscopus sphinx, assembly GCA_949699075.1. Lineage (NCBI taxonomy): Eukaryota > Metazoa > Arthropoda > Insecta > Lepidoptera > Noctuidae > Asteroscopus > Asteroscopus sphinx. Next base: position 32,671,695 of record OX453004.1, on the reverse strand, counting down.
TTATTATACTTAATTAATAATTAATTTAGGACCATATTTTACCAAATTCAAAATAATAGTTCTTGAATATTATTAGTTTATTCAAGCTTATGTATTCGATCTAGAATTCGGGCTTTAGACTGCTTTGTTTAAAAACTGTTATTCATTCTCATATTTCCAGGGACAAAGCAGGAGGCTACGGCATCCAAGGAGTAGGAGGTACATTCGTGGAGCGAGTGGAAGGAGATTACTTCACCGTGGTTGGTCTACCGCTGTTCAGGCTGTGCTCCGTTCTGTATGACATGTTTAAACATCAAGTATGACGTTATTCTATTTATATTAGTTCAATTTGATAACTTTCAGAAGTGTGTCGAAGTGAAGTCGTGAAGGAGTTGGATGGTGTTGATTATCTTGTTCACAAACTAAACTTATTTTAAACTATCGCTCTCTTTTACTAATAGCAGATACAAGAGCGGGATGGCAACAATTTTAGTGCTGTTAAATTAGTCTGAATTAAAATTTCCATGCAAGTTTAGTCGTGATCTCGGAACGTTCCGATAAAAAATACGAAAAAGTGTAATACGTAAACTAATTTGACTGTTCTAAAATCTGATCTTGGTATCTCTTTCTTGTTTTCACTATTAGAAAAAGATGTGAATAGTTTAAATTGAATTGAAGAACAAAAGAATCGACACCAATATCAGGTCAAATAAATCACAAACCTGACCTTGATACCACCAGTGATTTAAAAAAACAGTTCTAAACTAGGACCAAAAATATAATTTGTTTTATATTAATCATAGAATTGCAATTTGCATTTTGTTATTTGAGTTGCAGTCACAGACCAGTAAGCCCCTAGACGCCGATTAGCCGGTTACCCCCGGTCACAAAGCATATGCAGTAGCACTGCAGTAACACGCCACGCCGCCAATCGGGACGTCACTCCGTCAGCGAGCGGAACCAATGATACCACCGAACTTTTGAGCCGACCAATCATGACGCGCTGTCCGCCCTCTATACCCCACCAACATTTTACGACTGTGTTCTCATGCAGAACTTTGTTTATACGGCGTCTTGAGGCTTCCAGCTGCCTTACTCTTGAAAATAATTCCGATGGATCGGTATTGGACTACTGTCAATTCGTACTTTTAAATGCAAAATTAGCAATAAATTGGTGTAAAATATAGTGTTTTTAAAATTAATCATTCCTTATTGGAATTAAAATTGTGTATTGTGTATATTTTTAATAAAAAATACCCATTTATTCTTGTAACTTTTTGACGTTGGTATTGGATTGAGATTGGAATTATTTTTAAGAGTAAGCCCACTGGTCTGTGGTTGCAGTGTAAGGAATCGAAGATGAAAACATTAGTGTATTCTAGTTATAAGTACAGTATAAGTAGACAAAGTGCTAACTCTCTAAAAACATTACAAAACATGGCAACCTGCTTAGGCTATGTAAATAATATTCAGCGACATTTTGTACAACCTTATTCTTGTCGCTCTCGACGTGTCGGTCTCGGCATGAATCTGGACAAGACTAAAGTCATGTTCAATATGCATGTCATGTCGAGGCTAATATTCGTCGAAGGGTCGGCACTCGAAGTTGTAACGGAATACGTCTACCTAGGGCAGGCAATTCAACTTGGTAGACACAACTTCGAGAAAGAAGCCAACAGAAGGATCCGTCTGGGCTGGGCAGCATTTGGCAAACTTCGCCGAGTCTTCTCGTCGCCTATTCCGCAAAGTTTGAAGACAAAGGTCTTCAACCAGTGCGTCCTGCCAGTCATGACTTACGGTGCTGAGACGTGGACACTGACAGTTGGGCTAGTCCACAAATTCAAAGTCGCTCAGCGAGCTATGCTTGGAGTTTCTTTGAAGGATAAAATCCATAACGAGATTATACGGAGAAGAACCGGTGTGACCGACATAGCTTGTAGGATCAGTAAGCTGAAGTGGCAGTGGGCTGGCCATGTCTGTCGAAGGACCGATGGCCGTTGGAGCAGACGAGTCCTTGAGTGGAGACCGCGAATCGGCAAACGCAGCGTAGGGCGCCCCCCCACCAGGGGACCGACGACCTAAAGAACGTGGCTGGGGGGACTGGATGCGAAAGGCAGAGGACCGAGCGTTGTGGCGCAACTTGGGAGAGGCCTATGTCCAGCAGTGGACTGCGATAGGCTGAGTTGATGATGATTCTTAGTTTACACTAAACCTAATGACCACCAAACTTTGATAAATACCTACATTTATGTACACAGTTTGAGCAATAAATGTCTTTGTCTTTAATGGGTCATTGTACTCATCATTATGAACAACTTTTATTATGGGACCAAACCTGAAATCGCGAAAAGAATATCAGCTGATCCTTTCATTTGTGTTCACATGAATCGACAAAATATAAAGAGAAATAAATAAAAAATATTAAGGAGATAGAAAAAGTGCGAAAAACGGCCACTTTTACTGAGTTAATAGTTTCTGATTAAACTACAGTACCTGTACTTCAAAAGTTAAAAACAAATTTTCGATAAATGATGTATTCAGCGAGTAACTGCTGCTACATTCCCCTTAAGAGGTTTAGTATAAAGCACAGATAATATTATACTGGTATAAGGTTGTATAAAATGGGTGATAAAAACTATTCATACAGATATTTAATAGGTAGTGAACATCATTTGATTTAACGGGTATTTGTGACATTACCATTATTACCAATGCATTTATTAATTATCAAATATTTAATAATTTCTTAAGTTTTCGCGATCACTACACATTATAATAAAACAAAGTTTAACCGGATTATATCGCGTATATTATTTAAATTGGTTTTCCTGACGTTTCGAAAGCTTTGCAGTGTTTCGTGGTCGCAGGTAGACTAAGAAATAATAATCTGGTTAAACTTTGTTTTATTATAATATCAAATATTTGTTATGTAATTTTCATATGCTGTGATTAGAAGGTATACAAAATAATTTAAAATTTCGTATTTAAGAAATTATGCTGTGTTTGTTGTTGATTTATTAAATAAAATAATGATGTTTGTTCTTATCTATTTGTTTTGTATTTACGAACCCTACCACATAAATAGCTAGATAGAATGGTTTTAATCACAATTTTACTTGCGATTCATGCGTGGCAACTTTCGAACAAACTACGCCTCCCATGTTGACGTCATTCATTTTTTAAAATTTACTTTAATCAAAAGTACTTTACAGCTTTTGTTTCTCCAGTTAGAAACAGCGCAATAAGGCATTTTTGCGGGTTTTGGTTACAGTATTTACAGAAACAAGTCATAAGGCGTACTGAGAAAGGTTTTGAAATGCCCTGCGCTCTAGTGCATAGTGTTGGCACCTCTATTATGACTTTATGACCCGCCGCTCATCAACGGCACGGCACGGCAAAGGATTTTTAGTAGCTGGAATGATTCTGAACCTTATTTTAATTATACTAGCGCTCACATTTCAATAATCTCACAAGGAGACTTGCCGCCGTTTGATCAAGTCTCCTTGTGACGATATCAACGAAATTTGAGGGCTATAGCTACTTAAAATAAGATTCAAAGTCATTTATAGATTCAGATTATTTATTAGTAACAATCTTAGACCAACAGAAAAAAGGTAGACAGAGTACCGCGCTGTCACAAGGAAGCAGGGTAAAGGAAGCTGAATTTGAAATAGGAAGCTGATCGCGTTCCAGTGCGACGCGAGAAACCGAACGCGCTAGACGTCATATTGACAGGATTGTTTATGCCTTCCTGTGTTGTGAAAACGTGTAAAAATAACTCGCTGACACAAAACAAGCCTTGCGGGATTACATTTCACAAAGAAGTACTTGATTTTACGTAATTTTAAATTATAAATACAATAACATTTCGTAATGTACTGTTGGAACACAAAACCTGACGTAATGTTATCAGTGTGACCAGCAAATCGACATCAAAAATACCCCCAAAATACGGGTGACGTTTGGGTCTGATGGTGTTATTAGGATTGGTAACTATCGTAATTTGGCCATCGGTTTGATGTTTTTATTTATTTTGAACCTTTCATATAGTACTTAATTTAATTACGATGTGTTATTTCAATAGCTTAAAACTGCAGACACCCCAACTTATTGTAATAAATTGGTATGGCAAGTAATATGTAGAATTTACAACGTATTATTGAAATCACTGAGAACCTCTTAAGGGGTCATTGTACTCATCAGTATGAACAACTTTTACTATAGGACCAACCCCGAAATCGTGATAAAAATCATCTGTTACCTACATTTGTGTTCACATGAATCGACAAAATGTAGGGATCAGCTGTTTTTTTTCGCGATTTCTGGTTTGTGTCCGTAGTAAAAGTTGTTCATACTGATGAGTACAATGACCCCTTAAGAGGTTTTCAGTTATTTCAATAACACGTTGTATTGGTGATTTTTGTTGTCATACTTATTCTAATCGACGCGGCCTACTCTTCCCGCCGCACACCCCCGCGGCCATTTTCAAAGGATAACAATATCACTATTATATGATACACGTGATGTATAATTTTTCCGGAATAACCAGAAAACAAATTGAATAAGGTCTGTTATTGAACAGTACCTAAAGATAAGATTCCATCATACTTTATATCTAAATTAGATGGTATACCCAGAAGTCGGTAAGAAAAGACAGTACTACCGGAAATTAACACAACACAAAGGTTTTTAGTATTGTTCTCATTCATTAAACCTATCATTAGAAAAATATGTTTTATTTAAATTGCTACATAATGTCATTAAAATATAATATTTAATATGCGAAAATGGGGTCAATTTGTTTTCGGTGGCAACATTTTTTACTAAGCACACAGATGCATGGCAACTGCGTGCGACACAAGGTCACGCACTCAAGTTTGTAAAGCATGCATCACATCTTTGAACGCTTTTGTTAACACATGCGCCGTCTACCTTTTTTCTGTTCGTCTAAGGTAACAATAAATTAATTATTACACGCCATTACAACTTTCGTTGTAGGTATATAAAATAAATAAATATAAAACGTAAACGTACCATAGTGGAGGATAATTTCGATACCACGAGCAGTGTTCACGGTAGCTTAGTGGCTAAAGCACTGGCGTACTGAGCCAGGAGTCGCAGGTTTGAATCCTGCTCGTGAGCGATTTTTTCTTTCCACAATTTATATCTTTATATAAAAAAACATTTTAGTATGTAACATAACATCACGCCTGTATTTCCCCGAAGGGGTAGGCAGAGGTGTACAGTACACCCACATTTCGCCAGTTATGTTATAGTCCCATGTAATAGGGGGCAAGCCATTGTCATTTATTTTAGTATGTATAATAATAATAATAAAAAAATACATTATTTATTTCAGGCATACAATGGATTCATATTTGTATTAATAATACAAAAATCCTTTATCGTGCCGTGCCGTTGGTGAGCGTCGTCCATTACCATAGAATAACTTTTATATTGACCATAACTGAGCATACACGATAGTGCCATAATTTATCATTACCGGATTTTTGTTGATTTAACTCGGTGAGAGCTTCGATCAGTATTATTCGTCGAAGGGTGAGAGGCCAAGCATCAAGCTTAGTGGCGTGCTGATGAGGCTTATGATGTCCATGTTTTGTCCATTATCCATTCACTGATTCCACTACTTTCTACCTGAAAAATGGCGAACGTTAGTCTCAGTGAAAGAAAAAATCTTAAGGTCACTCCACACTTTCCATATTCCACAAACGCCAAATAGATGGTTTCCGAAAAAATTGGCTACAGAAACCATAAAGGTATTATACTGACGTAATAGAGACACTGTCACCTCATTATCACGTCACCGAAAGCGAAATGAGTATATGTGCGAAATTGACACGTGTAGGAGTGATTTTTAGTGATGTGACATGGACGTTTCCGCATTATCGATATAGTTCAACCGGCCTTACTTTTAAGAAGTGGTAGTATTTTAAAACTGCTAAGCTATTAAGTAACTATTGTTTTAAAATTACAGATATTTGAGACATAATTTTATATGTTTTAAAAGATTGAGTTACGCAATTAAGGGCTATATTATAATTACATTATTAATGTCACGAAGGTAAGGAATACATAAATAAGAAATAAAAAAATCAATTAATCATCATTTCAGCCGTAAGACGTCCACTGCTGGACACAGGCCTCCCCCAAGCATATATTGGGGGGATATGCCATAATCGCCACGCTTGGCAGGCGGGTTGGCGATCGCAGTTGGTTGGTTAAATACTCAGAGAACGCTGCTGCCCATCCTCTGGTGAATCCCTAAGTCGCCTTTTACTACACCCATGAGAAGATATACGGTGGTGCAATTCTTTACGTCCGGCACCACACGGAACATTTTACATATAATCATATTAGTTTTAATTAGGTGTATAGAAAGGTTTTCAATCCCGGAACTAAGTTCCTATACACGATTCCGGAATTGGTCAAATTATTGAATTTTTATGAAAAATTACAATATCTATGAACTTAACAAGTTTTCTTGTCCAGTCAACTTAAGTTACACATCAGACTTATACTACTAATTTATACTACTACATGTAATACTAATGTAAATTTATAGTATATTATTATAGTATATTAAATGTAGTATATTATTTTGCGAGTAAAGTCCACTTCCACCTCCACCTCTGCTCCACTCCACGCCACTCCACTTCACTCTACCTCCACTTCCACTTCCACTCCACTTTCATTCATCCATCCATCCATACTTACAAACTTTCTAATTTATAATATTAGTAGGAAGTAGGATAGGATAGGATTTTTGGAACTAAAAATTTTGACATTCTGTCTCCATAATAATTTGTCATCTTCGGTTGAACTAGTTTTTTATCTCTAACTCTTCTTGTATTATATTTATTTTTAACTTTTACTTTATACTCGTCACTTCGTAGATTTACCACTTTGAATATATACCATTATTAAAGTAAAGATCTTTATAAGAAACAAACACCGACCCGAACAAATTCCGTAGGTATGGATCGTTGGTGATTTCATTAAACGATACAGTTATCCTTAAAATATCTACTGCAAACCCTGTAGTTTTTTCAAGGATTTCAGCTTTTTATTTATTTCTTTTTATTGTGTAGGATGGCGAAACGAACTAAAGGCCCACCATATGTTAAGCGGTTACCTTTGCCAATAACAACTGCAATACCATCTAGGCTGTTACCTAAATGGTACCGCAAGTCGGCTCGCCAAACTGAGACATGAAGATGGAAAGTCTCATGTGATTGTAATTACACCGGCACCCGTACCATTCTGACCGAAACACAGCAATGCAAGCATCACTATTTGGCGGAGAATAGTAGATACGGTGCTTATTCGTTTTAACAAATTTGCCCATCCATTTTTCTTTAATAACAGCATTTACAGGAAATCTGGAAGTTATAAAATTAGCCGGTCAATATTTTACAGCATTTTTAGCCCGGCCGCACATTGTCATAAAATAGCACCGTATTTACATTTTAATATGTCAAAAGCAGGCCTTTGTCCAGTAGTGGACGTCTTTCGGCTGTAATGATGTCAAAAGCAGACATACGATTCGGAAAATTCTGTCAGTCTGCGGGGCTGGTACTAAAATTAACTGTATAAATGTAAAATAAGCATTGTGAAAGTAGTATTGTCCTGCAGATACTTACCTGTGAAACGTCTCTTTGCCATAGACGTACAACATACTATTATAACATCGTAAAAGTACAACCATGGTATAGGTTCCGGCGCGTCAGATTTTTTTCTGTGGTCAATGAATGAATCATTGTGATTTCCTTCCAATGTGCGGCCGGACTAAATCAACATATAATAGGTTCTTCAATATATCATAGGTTCTCAATTCGATTGTATTTTTTTTAAAGCAGTAACGGACACTAACTTGTGACATGTATGGTGCTAGGTAGTACAAAAAATATATAATTGAAACTATCGACATATCGATATATTTTGAGCAATCCATATGCGAAACGGTTTCATTTTCACGTACACAATATTTTTTTATCTAACACATAATTATTTATAATAACATATTATATAGAAAATACGGTATTTACTGCATGTTATTAATGTATTACTAAATAATTTTAAGAATAACTTCTATGAAAATAAGCATTATGAAAGTAGTATTGTCCTTAGATACTTACCTGTGAAACATCTCTTTCTTTAGGAAATTACACAGCAGTATAACACAGAACACTACACCAATACGATTATTGATATTAATTGGATAAAATACAGAACGATTGTGAAATAAATCATAAAATAATACGAGATTATATTTTGATGGGACGCTATGGGAGATTACAATTTTCAAAATCGGTTCTACTGACATTTTATTATGTCTCTTTATAGCATATAGGTTTTTTCGTAAAGATCGGTATCTCAGTCGCACACTGTAGTGGTCTATTACGTCAGTATATACAAAGTCTTTGACAGAAACTTTGCTTGTTACAATGTTTTTAAACAGGTAAATCACACGAAACTACTCAGAAATGTCTCTCATGTTGTTTAATATGTCCACAATTTATGTCAGTGCAATTAATAGAATGAGGCGGAATGGAAAATATGTGCTATAGCAATCAAAACATTATTTTAGTTTTTTTGTACCTTCTTGATCCATACAAAGACTTGTGTAGACACGGTAGCCTTGGATACCGAAGACCATCAAAGCGAAACGCAAATGAATAACACCTGTTATACCAATAGATGGCGCTTTAAACGCAAAAAAAAATAGTTTACGTGTAGGCACACAGTGGGATAAAAAAAACGTCCTAAAGAGAAACTGGGGCTTTACTCCCGAATTCCCGAATGGTTTGAGCTCTGAACCAAATCGAGTTAATTTAAATTCCTAGAGGAATGCAGTACGAATTGAAATTAACTGGAATTCAAATTGGATTGATACAGAACTCGATCCAGTCAAGAGTAAGGCCTGTTTACAATAATAACACACAAATATTGAGTCATAAACTAGACTGACTTGACTGCCTCGTTGGTCTAGTGGTCGCAAGTGCGACTGCTGAGCTTGGGGTCGTGGGTTCGATTCCCGGGTCGGGCAATGTGTTATTGGGTTTTTTCATTAGGAAATTCTCAGTAGCAGCCTGGAGTCTGGATTTGTGCCCGGTTAATGGCAATAGGCTCGCCCCCTATTACATGGGACTATAACATAACTGGCGAAATGTGTGTGTACTATTACACCTCTGCCTACCGCTTCGGGGAAATACAGGCGTGATGTTATGTTATGTGTTTAATTCAGTCGGGAGTGGGGCCTTACTCCTTCCTGTTTACAATAATAACACACAATATTGAGTCATAAGCTAGATAATGGCGTCGATTCTCTTGTTCATGAAATCAACTTATTTTAAACTAACGCTCTCTTTTTTTTTTTTTGACGACCTCTGTGGTCTAGTGGTTCGAGTGTCGGACTTCTGATCACGAGGTCGTGGGTTCGATTCCCACAGGACACAAATATTTGTGTGATGAACATAAGTGTTTGTGTTGGTCTGGGTGTTTCTTATGTATTATAAGTATGTATTTACAAAAAAAAAGTATATAAGTATTATATCCATTGTCTAGTACCCATATCACAAGCTCTGCTTAGTTTGGGACTAGATGGTGCTGTGTAAAAATGTCCCGAAGATATTTATTATTTTATTTATTTATTATTTTATAATTATATGTAGTAGATACAAGAAAGGGATGGCAACAATTTTAGAACTGTATAATTAGTCAGAATTTAGATTTCCATACAAGTCTAGACGTGATCTCGGAACGTGTCCACTAAAATACAAAGAAATGTAACACGTAAACTAATTTGACAGTTCTAAAATTGTTGCCATCCCTTTCTTGTATCTACTATTAGTAAAAGAGAGCGATAGTTTAAAATTTTAGTTCGTGAACAAGAGAATCGACGCTAATTTTTGACGACCTCTGTGTTCTAGTGGTTCGAGTATCGGACTGCTGATCACGAGGTTGTGGGTGTTTGACTAGATGGTGCTGTGTAAAAAAATGTCCCAAAGATATTTATTTTATTATATATTTATCATCAACTTACTGAAGTAAAACTTCTTTAGGCACGCGGCACGCACGATATAATAACGAGTATTTCGCAGAGTATTTTATGTTTTTTTACTTTTTGTCGCAGACATGTACAGTCAACAAATCGGAATCATGACCCACTCAGCCGATAATTCGTATGAAATTGTCAAAACAGTAAAATTTTCTTCTTATTATCATCGTGCTGCACTTAGGATATTTTGAATATAAGAAAACTGTGTTAATACGGGTCAGAGGTTTATGCAATTTTGAGCTTTGTTATTAAATCATCTCAGCCGAAAAACGTCCACTACTGGACAAAGGCCTCCCCCAAAGGGGGGGGGGATATGCCATAATCGCCACGCTTGGCAGGCGGGTTGGCGATCGCAGTTGGTTGTTTAAATACTCAGGGAACGCTGCTGCCCATCCTCTGGTGAATCCCTTAGTCGCCTTTTACGACACCCATGAGAAGAAAGAGGGTGGTGCAATTCTTTACGTCCGGCACCACACGGACGTTGTTGTTATTAAATGCAATAGATTAATAATTGGATAAAAAGTTACGTTTTTGATAAGGCTAGAATTATGTTTTGAATCTGTCGTTCCGCATAGTTTACCTATAAAAAAGAAGTATTTTTTTTTTTCAAAAACCTATGCTACCTCTTTATATTCCAGAAGAATATTTATCAAATTAAAAGAAATTGGTAATCTTACTGTCACTGCCCAATAAAATTGATGACAAGTTTGTTGCCAGGGAAATATCTGTAGGCGAAATTTGACCTAATTGTATTAGAATATTTGTAGAATTCCGTTTTCATGATTCCGTTTGGTCGAGTGTACCTACCTAGGTAGGTATTCAATTAGGCCTACAACACATTTTTGATTGGCTGTTAAAAAATAAACTAAAGTAAGATTCACATGAAAACTTTTCATTGTTTTCATAAATAGGTACCTACCTACTGACTTTAATCACGGACGAATTATTCGTCAATACTTCAGATAAAATATGTTGAAACAGCTAGATACGCTATTTTCAAAAAAAGGCATCGATCATGTATTTCCGAATGGATAATAGTACTCTTCCAGCAAGCTGTACAAATGGAAGGATTGATATGATTGCTTTGGAATGATCGTGAGAGTGGAAAACGTGCACAACGCCATGCGTCATCTAGCAACAGTCCAATCCAAACGCTCCATGAATGTGGAAATAAAATGGCCGCGATCCAAAAACGGCTTGTATCGCCTTCCAAATGGCGTCAGTAGCCGGCTTAATCAAATTCTCGTTCATTCTGCGCTGCGTCGCCATTGCAGACGGTTGTGTGTTCACTACCGTATCGATTATGTCAACGTCTTCGCGAGATTTTGTTATGTTAATCATTCACAAATATAGGAATAGTCCATGTTTATGGCAAGTGACACACGAGGATTACAACAACAAATATAAAAGAAAAGCTGCTCTAAATGAATTACTAATATTATTTAAGACAAAAGATAAAGATTCTAATTTGGATACAGTAAGAAGGAGGATTGCTTCCTTGAGAAATTGCTTTATGAAAGAGTTAAATAAGGTATGTACCGTTTATTTTCATAATATCTCTATGTATTAGTACATTGAAAACATAGAATTTTGTCTTATTAATCTGTGATTGATAAGTATATAGACCGTAGTATTACATGCATGCCTGTATGGTAGTAGTACTCTTGGTACCTACCTGTGTACGCCTCAACAGGATTAGATATTAAATAAAAAGTGAATTGTATTAAAAATAAGCTTTTATTGCCGTAAGAGTTCGTACCGAAGCTACTAAAGAGACGCCCGCAGTCCAGCGCGTCGGGCGTCGATGAGTTGAGCTGACTACTGAATTAGTGATCTAATGACTTTGTATGGACTGAACTGAAGTAAACGCAGTGCTGCCAACAATAATTTTGAAATTCCGTTAAAAGTGTTGTGTGTTTCCGCCAAAATTCAGCCAAAAAAGAAAATTCTCCTCGATAAATGCCGTTAAAAGATTTATATGATATATTTAGACAATTTAGTTATAATTTACGATGAAAAAATCACCTATAGCTTGGCAATCCGCTTTCTACTCTTTTTTGGCAAGACATTGAAAACCATTGAGCAGTATTGAGCACCGTGGACTGCACTTAGCAATAGTGACAAAGTAACAAAAAAAAAAAAATATATAATATATACCAGGCCCCTCAGAAAGTATTGCGAAAAAAAGTTTTTATATATGGGAGACTGGCCAGTTATAATGTTTTTCGAAAATATGATTATTTATAAGTAAAAATAAGTAAGTTCCAATTTCAAAATTTCCCTCCACATTTTTTGCGAGTTAATTCAAAGTATTGTGTCTCACTGAAATATGGATCTGCGCCGGGAACATTTTAGAGCTATGATTTTATACGATTTCAAGTGTCGCCTGAAACCGGATGAATCGTACGATAGACTTCAAATGGCATTCATGGATGAAGGCCCTTCCAAGGCAACCGTGTATCGTTGGTATAACGAATTCAAGCGCGGTCGACCAACTTTGGGGGATGACGAAAGAAGCGGTCGCCCTTTGACGGCTGTTACCGAAGAAAACGTGCTAGCAGTGAAAAATTTAATCCAAGACAATAGGCAAATTACATATCAGGAGATTCAACACATATTGAAGATTGGATCGGGAAGCGTTCACGAGATTCTACACAGCCATCTTCGCGTGAGGAGGATAGTATCACGCTGGGTGCCGCACAACCTCACCGATGCTCAGAAGCAGGCCCGGGTGGAATGGTGCCGTGATATGCTTAACAAATTTGAAGCAGGCTCGTCTCGGCGTGTTTACGACATCGTTACAGGTGATGAGTCCTGGATTTATCAATACGACCCAGAAACCAAGCGCCAGTCGACTGTTTGGGTGTTTCAAAATGAGCCAACGCCTACCAAAGTGAAGCGATCTAGAAGCGGGGGTAAGATTTTGATCGCTAGCTTTTTTAATTTGACTGGCCACTTGGTATCAATTCCCTTACGGGATCAAAGAAGCATTAATGCCGAATGGTATACTACCAAATGTTTGCCAGAAGTTTTCTCTGTTATAAGCAACAAGCGACCAAACACAGGGCTCCGCGGGCTACTGCTCCACCACGACAATGCACCTGCGCACACCGCACTCAAAACGAGGGACTTCCTGGACAGCACGCCAGTCAAACTCCTGGGTCACCCTCCTTACAGCCCTGATCTAGCACCGTGTGACTTCTTTTTATTCCCAAAAATAAAAAATCAGCTCAAAGGGATACAATTTTCGTCGCCGGAAGATGCGCTGGCTGCGTTCGAGCAGGCTGTAAACGAGGTGTCTGCGGCGGACTGGAAAAAGTGTTTTGAAAACTGGTTTAGGCGCATGAATCTTTGTATAGAGGCTGGTGGAAAGTACTTTGAAAAGATTTGATAAAAATATATGTACGTATAGAACAATTTTTTTTAGTTTCGCAAAACTTTCTGAGTGTCCCACGTATGTGTTCATAAATATATAAATTTGTTCATAAATCTGACTACTATATTGAAAAAAAAAATAGACACGTTAATAAAAAAAATTCGTTCGTAAAATTTTCCGTTAAAAATCCGTCAGCCGTTAGAATAAGATTTATCCCGTTATCACCACATCCTAATCCGCTATATCTGACGGGAAATCCGTTAAGTTGGCAACACTGAGTAAACAGAGGGCGCGCAGCCGCGCAATCGGCCGCCGGTTGGGCCACTGCCCCCGGCCCCCGCACCGCGCGCCCTCTCTGGTATCGCATGTGACGCGAGCGACGCGCTGATAGACTATCTACATGAATTAAAATCCATCCATACAAGCAGAGCTAGCCGCTGTAACAATACAAACAGCGCGGGATGTGTGCTCGCATTCACAGACGGGTTGACGTAGCACAGTCTGTTATTTTGCCTTAGTTGCGGCCATCCTTATTTTTTGAGGCTTTTAGAAAGATAATAACCAAACAAAACTTCTATTAAAACCCCCGTGGTTTTAAGTGTCATAGTTTTCAAAATATTTCGAAAATCGAGAAAAATCCATAGAAACCATAGAAACGTGTTTTAGGCTTTCATAATGAACATTTTACAATAAATGTTTCATGGCACGCTAGCCATTAACTTAATGCATCATTACATCTATTTTATCATAAAAAAATGCGTTCTCCTAGGCGTCAATTTTATTTTTTCCATGATTTCATAATAATTTTATTTATGGTCATTCTTAACATGGTCGCATTTTATTTTTGTGTGTAAATGTTTAGTACACTACTAAGTATAACCACAAAAAAAATAAGAAGCAACGAACACAGGAACTCGGAGATATTCATTTTTAAAGTTTTAATTTAGGGTTGTCAACTAATGTAGGCGCCTTTAACAAACGACCAATTTCGCTCGGAATAAATTTGCTTCTTCAATTATTATAATTTCCTATTACTATTTCTGAAGCATTATCCTTGGTCTAATCATGTCTTCACAAACACGATTTTATTAGATTCACCTGTAACTAACAAATCATGTAACAAATCTTGTTTATTATTCTTTTTTGTTTTGTAAGTGCATGCACTTACATCAAAATGAATCTTCGATGAAGGATATTATGTGGAATTGGGAAGGGGTCCGCCCTCGTTAGATAGAATGTCAAAACCCAATTTCCATACATAATATCTGGAGAAGCGGGGGTGAGGTGTCATGGAGCCGTCAAAGACCCATGGCACTGCTTTGCCTCAGCAGGTACTGACCCGTCCTGCTGGGGGATGTCCTTCTGGGCCCCGACCAGAGGACTTAATGCAAGGGGGGCATGAGGGCGCCAACCCTCATGCTGGTCAGCGAGTGGCAACTCCAACGACTAACAACGAAAGCACGAACACGGATCTGAAGAAATCACTCACGAAATTGGGAATTTATAAAATTTTGGTAGATAAGGCACATTTGCACGGGGTTCATAAAAGACCTTTGGATCTCAATTCAGAGGAACGATGCCTAATCGTGTTAAACGCTTTATATCCAAATGGAATTCCGAACAATATCGATAGCCAAAACAATGAATTTAATTACAATCTTTCAAATTTTTTAAGTAAATGTGGAACTTTATATTGCAGTAGTAAACGGAATTTCAAACGATTTTGTAATAAAAACAAACACTGGCTTTCCACTATTTTTGATATTGAAATACCAAAAGTGAATATCGAGGAAAGTCCTTTACCACAACAAAATATTATAGAATTGGATGAGGCACATTTTTTATTACAAAATAATCCTTCAACTTCGAGAAGTAGTAGCTATGCCTTACAAAAAACTTTAAGACCCCAAGAACTTGGAAGACCCGATACCTGAAACTTCTTTTGGCGCTCATTCCAGTTTCACATCAAATACACATTTATTACAAAGTAATCCTTCGACTTCGGGAACTAGTAGCTTTGACTAACCTTCAATAGATCCGAAACCTGAAACTAATTTTGATGCTTCATCCAGTTCCACATCTACATTTTATGAAAATTTAAGTGATCGCCAAAAGCGCCGTGCACGTAAAGATCTTTAGGAATCGCTTGACGGAGAACCTCATTCAAAACTAATTAAAGTTATGTCGAGAATAGTAACAGACGAAACCGGCGAAAAACTAAATAAAAGTTCTACTCAGGAGTTTGAGTTTATAATAAAGGAATGCTTGAAAAGTCCAACTCGGCCTAAAAAAATCGCAGGAACCATAAAGTCAAAATCGGAACCCAAACCCTATTCTCCTGATGAAGCTCTTTGTTTAATGATTGATATAAAACTATCAGTGGAGGACTATATCTACATGCAACAAGGTGCCAAATCTCGATGATTTAATATTTACCCTGCCTATTATAAGATACAAAAAGCTAAAAAACATTGTTATCTTGATGTTGAAATTGAAATATCAGAACGAGAAGCCAAAGTACCTTTAAATGATTTACTTATGCACACGTTTCGACGAATCATTGACTCTTGCGACCAAAGGGTTTCGGAATATTGCAATCAAAAACAGTTAGATACACTTCACTGCGTTTTTGAGGGTTCATGGGGTTTTGATGGTAGCACAGGACAGTCAACATATAAGCAAACGTTTTCTGATAAAATTGATGACGAACACTGCCTCTTTGCTACTACCTACATTCCGTTGCGCATAAAAAGTCTTGATGGTTTTGTCTTATGGTCAAACCCAAATCCACAATCTTTTAGATTTTGCCAACCAATAAAAATACAATACAGATCAGAATCAAAAGATCTGATTCTGGAAGAAAGGAACTGGGTAGAAGAAGAAATTGAAAATCTTTCACTAATTTATTCGGAAATTTTTGCTGGATATGTCGTTGTTGGAGATCCAAAATTATACCTCACCATAATTGACGGAAAAGTCTTTAATGTCATCACAAATACCAGCTCACAATTACGGTGTGCGTGTATTATTACCCATGATCCATTACCGCAAAGTTTTGCTGATATTCCTAATACTGAATTGGTAACAGACGCTTCTGATGATAATATACTCGTATTATCATCACAAGAAGTTTTGACAAACTCCGATGATGACTGCTAGGTTAGCGTCACGTATCGTTGTAGTCTTAGAGCATTGAGAACATTATAGTAATTGTTTTCAGACAACAGAAACCCAGAAAGAGACACAGAAAGACACGAGAAAGAGTTTACTCAAAGTTAGTTAAATACTAACACACTACACACCTCTGCCTACCCCTTCGGGGAAATACAGGCGTGATGTTATGTTATGTTTTTTTTTTTTTTTTTTTAGTTAAATACTTGGGAAATATCTGGCACTTTTATTTTATTTTTTTATTTATTCAATTGCGATAACCCTATTTCCATAGAAATTTCAAAAATATTTAGAAACTCTCTATCTTCGTATTCCTGCTATTGACGCATGTCATATTTTAGTGTATTATTGACAATAACATTACGCATATATTTAAATGAAAATAAGATGCGACCGTGATAAGAAAACATGAAAAAAAAATGTTTTGTGTTAATCGGTAAAAGTAAAAAATCTCCTAATATATCAAAGGTACGATGCCCCATTTTTTTATCTAAATATATATTATGCTGTTACTTTATTTAAAGGACTAACTAAATATGTATTACAACAATTTTCGAAAATAAAAATTAATTTTGTTTTTCTCACTTTTCAATGAAACCTTAATAACTTTATAATTATAAAAAAAAACACTATAGGTATTTCTGCCAAACCTTTATCGTTACTATAGCTATCGAATAAAAACATAAAATGGACATGGCCGCAACTAAGGCAAAATAACAGACTGTGCGTAGGTACGTACCGGCTCAGCTTGGCTTCTGATGGATGTTTATTCATGTATTTCATGTGCTGGCACTGGCAGTACTAAAGTACGATAGTACTATTAGATATTCTGTGACTAAAGACAGTAACCAGGTTTTTAAAAAAAACGTTATTTTTATTCTTAAGGTGAACGCTACAGGGTACCCCGCGAAATTCAAAATTGTTGGTGTTTTTTGCTAATTGTAGCTTTATTTCGCGTTGTATATCGGGCAAAATATGATTGGCGGAAATAATAACAATATATCTACTGAATAATACTCGTAAAAAATATTAACCTAGCTGTATTAGCTGTACTAGCTCGATAATATTAATTTACGATCAAATTATCGATTTCCGAGCTTATACAGCTTATAGAGCTAGGTTATTAATAATGTATTAATATAATATATTAATGTTTAATTAATTAAGTACTAATATTTGTATGCCACCTGTGGCAGCACACAGAGAGACTACCTATAATGTACCTAACACCAAAATTACCTGTGTACACAAATAAACATTTTGATTTGATTTGATTTGATTTGATTTTAATATTTTTTATGAGTATTATTCCTTATGAGTATTATTCCTTAGATATATTGTGACTATTTCCGCCAATCATATTTTGACCAATATGCAACGCGAAATAAAGCTAAAATTTGCAAAAAACGCCAAAAAAATTGAATTTCGCGGGCTACCCTGTAGCATTCACCTTAAGTAGGTACCTTACTTGGGTTTTTTCAAGAGTACGAAAATATAAACATGTTAATAGTGGTTATCGAATAATATAAGTCAATATTATATGTTAATAAGGAAATACCATTTCCTTTGATAAGTTTATTAGTAAATAAATGACTTGAGAATAATTGGCAATACTCACTGAAGCTTATATTTACGGACGGGGTTTTTCTTGTTGAGTGTTTATACCTAGTAAACATTAAATTGTGTTGAGTCCGTATAGGTAATTAATAATACTTGAAAATATGCCAAAATGAGGTGGCAAATCTTTTTTACCGACTACGGCGCAGCAAAGGAAGGGTAGGAAGTTAAACAGTATTCATTTAACAATAGCATTTAAATTAATTAATAATGAAACATTTTTTTTAGTGTTTTATTCCAATTTAATTATTGTATTTCACTTTTCTGAAAAAAAACGACTGGAAAGTGTTTTTTAAGATTGTGTTTTTTTTTTTATAAGTTTCATCTCTGAATAACCACAGATAATATAATACTGAATAACTAACGACTAGCGACCCGCCCTCGCCCTCGCTTCGCCTATCAACATCAATCATATAATATTAATTAGGTAATATTATTAATAACTAGACTTGCCCGCGGCTTCGCCCGCGTACTGAAGTAAAATATAACCTATAACATTAACCTATTATATTTAACTGTAACTATATTAATCTGTCATGAAATTGTAAAGTACCTATTATGTATAAGTTTTGTAGTGTGTGCGTCAAATGGAGCGCAAGAATAAAACTTTTTCGTTCTTCTTTTCTTTCTATAGCTTTTACCCACAGAACAAGCTTTTACCCGCGGCTTCACTCGCGTTAAATTCTGTTAACCCACGTGATGGATCCTGTTAATAATTAGGTGTTTTCTTGTAACTATTACAACTCCACTCCACTCCACTCCAGTCCAGTCCAGTCTACTCCACACCACTCCACTCCAGTCCAGTCTACTCCACTACACTGCACTTCACTCCACTCCATTCCACTCCACTCCAGTCCTCTCCACTACACTACACTCCACCCCAATAGACTTCACTCCACTCCACCTCCAACTCCATTCCACCTCCACTCCACCTCCACTCCACTCCACGCCAATACTCTTCACTCCACTCCCCTCCACTCCACTCCACCTGCAACTCCACTCCACCTCCACTCCAATCCACTCCACTCCACTCCATTCCACCCCACTCCACACCACTCCAACCCACCCCACTCCGCCTCCACCTCCAATCCAATACATCCAATCATCCACTCCACTCCAATACACTCTGCTCCACTCCACTCCATTCCACTCCACTACACTCCACTACACTCCACTCCACACCACACCGCTCCACTCCACTCCAATACACTTCACTCCACACCACTCCACCCCACTCCACTCAACTTCCACCTCCACTTCCACCTCCACCTCCACCTCCACCTCCACCTCCACTCCACTTTAATTCATCCATCTATCCATCCATCGTATATTACTATCCGCTCCGTTTTTAAGTCTAATCATCAGCATTCAAACACTAAAAGTTTCATCAAAATCGGTCCAGTAGTGTTATCGTGATTTTCATCATCATTTTAGTCGAAAGACGTCCACTACTGGACATAGGCCTCCCACAATATGCCATAATCGCCACGCTTGGCAGGCGGGTTGGCGATCGCAGTTGGTTGGTTAAATACTCAGAGAACACTGCTGCCCATCCTCTGGTGAATCCCTTAGTCGCCTTTTACGACACCCATGAGAAGAGATAAGGGTTAGCGTGATGCTCATGCAATTTTAATTTAAGATAAAAAACCGGCAACAGCATGTCGGGCCATGCTCAGTATTATAGGGTTCCTTAAGTAGGTCTAATTACAAACGAATCAAATTGAATATTAATCATTGCTATTTTAGTTTTTGCAAACAGCGCCACCTAGCGCTAAGTTTAAGAAGCTAAATTTAAGAAGTGTGTCATATCAATATAACACAAAGTTTCTTTTTGTGATTTTTTAAAATAGAAAGTAACTAAAGGAGCATTATTTGCTAAAACCATTTTTCTCTAAGGTCAATGACCTATGAACTAGGACATCTTAAGTATTTTTCAGTCTTCTCACTATAACTCGAAAATTTATAATCACATTAAACTCGAAATAATTTTAAAAGAGAGTTTTTATAAAGCTCTATCAATGTGGAAGACTATACGTTATACGGTGACGTTGCATAGTTTAGAAATGGCAGGGGGGCGACACATTGCAAGCCACTTTGGCGAACTGTATTTCGCAGATGGTATACCTGATAAAAAGTTATGTATGAAACATTACCTTCATATTAGTAGGAGCACTGAAAAAAAAAAATTCCTCATTTCATATGTATGGGCGCCACCCCTAAAAAACGTTATCAAGATTTTTTATTGCCCGCTGCCCCACTGTCCTACTGTCCCACTGCCCCGCTGCCCCACTGTCCCACTGCCCCACTGTCCCGCAGCCCCGTTGCCCCTCTGCCCCGCTGCCCCGCTGCCCACTGCCCCTCTACCCCACTGACCCACTGCCCCACTGTCCCACTGCCCAACTGCCCCGCTGCCCCACTTCCCCGCTGCCCACTGCCCCCACTGTCCCACTGTCCCACTGCCCCTCTGCCCCACTGCCCTACTGTCCCACTGCCCCACTGCCCCACTGCCCCACTTTCCCACTGCCCCACTGTCCCACTGTCTCACTTTCCCACTGTCCCACTTTCCCACTGTCCCACTTTCTCACTATATCACTATCGTCCCATGTCCCATTTCCTGTCCTACTGGCCCACTGTCTCACTATCTCACTATATCACTATCGTCCCGTCCCATGTCCCATGTCCCATGTCCTGTCCCATATCCCATCCTATGTCTAGTCCTATGTCTCGTCCCATGTGCCGTCCCACTGTCCTGTCCCATGTCCCGTCGCATGTCCCGTCCCATTTCCCGTCCCATGTCCCGTCCCATTTCCCGTCCCATGTTCCGTCCCCTGTCCCGTCCCCTGTCCCGTCGCTGTCCCGTCCCCAGTCCCGTTCCCTGTCCCGTTCCCAGTCCCATCCCCTGTCCACTCCACTCCATCGTACATTACTATCCGCTCGTGCAAATGCATAGAAGCTTCGATCTGTCGGGTGAGTACGCAACCCACGATTTTTTTTTACTTTTTTTCTTTCTTTCTCAAAACCCATACCAGTTTTTAAGTCAGATCATCAGCTTTCAAACAAAAAAAATATCATCAAAATCGGTCCAGTAGTTTTAGCGTGATGCTGGAACAATCACGGACGGCACATGGGACTGGACATAGGATGGGACATGGGACAGGACATGGGACATGGGACGGGACGGTAGTGATATAGTGAGATAGTGGGACAGTGGGATAGTGGGACAGTAGGACAGTGGCAGTGGGACGGTGGGACAGTGGGGCAGTGGGGTAGTGGGGCAGCGGGGCAGCGGGGCATTGGGCCAGTGCGGCAGTGGGATAGTGATGCAGTGGGGTAGTGGGGCAGTGGGGTTGTGGGGCACCGGGGCAGCGAGGCAGCGGGACAGTGGGGCAGCGGGGTACCGGGGCAGCGGGGCAGTGGGATAGTGGGTCAGCGGGGCAGAGGGGTAGCGGGGCAGCGGAGCAGTGGGGTAGCGGGGCAGTGGGGAAGCGGGGCAGCGGGGAAGTAGGGGAGTGGGGCAGCGGGGCAGGCAGTGGGGCAGTGGGATAGTGGGGCAGTGGGGCAGTGGGGACCGGGGCAGCGGTGCAGTGGGGCAGTGGGGAAGCGGGGCAGCGGGGAATTAGGGGAGTGGAGCAGCTGGGCAGGCAGTGGGGCAGTGGGATAGTGGGACAGTGGGACAGTGGGATAGTGGGACAGTGGGACAGTAGGACAGTGGCAGTGGGACGGTGGGACGGTGGGACAGTGGGGTAGTGGGGCAGCAAGGCAGCGGGGCATTGGGCCAGTGCGGCAGTGGGATAGTGGGGTCGTGGGGCAGTGGGGTTGTGGGGCAACGGGGCAGCGAGGCAGCGGGACAGTGGGGCAGCGGTGCAGCGGGGCGGGGCAGCGGGGCAGCAAGGCAGTGGGGTTGCGTGCCAGTGGGGCAGCAGGGAGTGGGGTACCGGGGCAGCGGGGCAGTGGGATAGTGGGTCAGCGGGGCAGTGGGGTAGCGGGGCAGCGAAGCAGTGGGGTAGCGGGGCAGTGGGGCAGAGGGCAGCTGGGCAGCGGTGCAGTGGGGCAGTGGGGAAGCGGGGCAGCGGGGAAGT
Source organism: Asteroscopus sphinx (assembly GCA_949699075.1). Taxonomy (NCBI): domain Eukaryota; kingdom Metazoa; phylum Arthropoda; class Insecta; order Lepidoptera; family Noctuidae; genus Asteroscopus; species Asteroscopus sphinx. The sequence continues at coordinate 32,649,395 of OX453004.1, read as the reverse complement.
AGGGGAGTGGGGCAGCGGGGCAGGCAGTGGGGCAGTGGTATAGTGGGGCAGCGGGGCAGTGGGTTAGCGGGATAGTGGGATAGCGGGGCAGTGGGGCAGCGGATCAGTGGGGCAGCGGGGCAGAGGAGCAGCGTGGCAGTGGGTCAGGGTAGCGGGGCATTGTGGCAGCGGGGCAGTGGGGCAGTAGGGGAGTGGGGCAGTGGGGCAGTGGGATAGTGGGGCAGCGGAGAATTGGGGCAGTGGGGTAGCGGGTCTGTGGGGCTGCGCGGCAGTGGGGTAGCGGGGCAGCGGGACCGTGTGGCAGCGGGGCAGTGGGGAAGCGGGGCAGTGGGGCAGAGGGGTTAGTGGGGCCGAGGGGCAGCTGGGCAGCGGTGCAGTGGGGCAGTGGGGAAGCGGGGCAGCGGGGAAGTAGGGGAGTGGGGCAGCGGGGCAGGCAGTGGGGCAGTGGTATAGTGGGGCAGCGGGGCAGTGGGTTAGCGGGATAGCGGGGCAGTGGGGCAGCGGATCAGTGGGGCAGCGGGGCAGAGGAGCAGCGTGGCAGTGGGTCAGGGTAGCGGGGCATTGTGGCAGCGGGGCAGTGGGGCAGTAGGGGAGTGGGGCAGTGGGGCAGTGGGATAGTGGGGCAGCGGAGAATTGGGGCAGTGGGGTAGCGGGTCTGTGGGGCTGCGCGGCAGTGGGGTAGCGGGGCAGCGGGACCGTGTGGCAGCGGGGCAGTGGGGAAGCGGGGCAGTGGGGCAGAGGGGTTAGTGGGGCCGAGGGGCAGTGGTGCAGCGGGGCCGTGGGCCAGCGCGGTAGCGGGGCAGTGGGGTAGCGGGGCATCGGGGCAGGCAGTGGGGCAGTGGGATAGTGGGGTAGCGGGGCAGTGGGGTAGCGGGGCAGCGGGGCAGTGGTGCAGCGGGGCAGCTGGGCAGCGGGGCAGTGGTGTAGCGGGGCAGCGGGGCAGTGGGGGGCAGTGGTGTAGTGGGGCAGTGGGTTAGTGGGGCTGTGGGGTAGCGGGGCAGTGGGGCAGCGGGGCAGTGGGGCAGCGGGGCAGTGGGGCAGCGGGGCAGCGGGGCAGTGGGGTAGCGGGGCAGTGGGGCAGTAGGGGCAGCGGGGCAGGCAGCGGGGCAGGCAGTGGGGCAGCGGGGCAGTGGGTTACCGGGGCAGCGGGTTGCCGGGGCAGCGGGGCAGTGGGGCAGCGGGACAGCGGGACAGCGGGACAGTGGGACAGTGGACTGGACTGGAATGGACTGGACTGGACTGACGTGGGTTAGCAGAATTTAACGCGAGCGGAGCCGCGGGTAAAAGCTAGTATAATATATAGTAGGATAAATTAAATTATTTTCACTTATTAATTTTCAGGTGAAATCTTCAATTAAATCAGGAACCGTTGAAATACATGTACCAAAACTATGGTATTATAAAGAAATGTTGTTTTTAGCTGGCACTTATACACCGAGGCCAAGATCAATTTCTGAGCTTTATATTGTGGATGATACACCGTTTGAGGATGATGATGAGGTACCTACTGATCTAAAGGTGCGGTTAAACTGGCAACAAGTCAATTTTGACGTTACCTACTACGATTGAGGTGAAAAATGCCTATCACATGTCACGCCATCCGGGTAGGCAGCGTGGTTATGTGGGGCACGAGCCCACTAAAAACAGCCGTGTGCCTATACTCACCTTAAGTGGATGAGCCGCGTTTTCGCGAGGTCACGACCATACAGCAACGCACGGAAACTATCTGTGACATGGTCATCAACACATAAACATTATGAAACATACATAAAAATTGCCGTTGTTTGTTGCTCCACTTCTTTCTGCAATTGTCGCCGGACAATTTTATTGATTTTTGAAAAAAAAAAATGCCCGTTTAACCGTACCTTTAAGAGATAGAAATGGAATAGTCCGTTATTTATATTGATGTAAATTGGATAGGCATGTGGTGTGATATCATATTGTACTATTCTGACACTAAGATGTTCAAAAAATGCTACTGTAGCCCCGCCATCTGAAACTCTGCCATTCATTAATACTTCACACTTTCACTTCACTTTTTAGGGTTCCGTGCCCGAAGGATGCCAAACGGGACCCTATTACTCTCGCTACGCTGTCCATCCGTCCGTCCGTCCGTCTGTCTGTCATAGGCCTGTATCTTTTGAAAGGTAATAGGTAACCGGTTAAAATTTTCACAGAATATGTGTTGCTATGAAGTGTATCACGACAAATACTAAAAACAAAAAAAAAGTCTAAAACCAAAGGGGGTCACCATACAAGAAACCTCAAAAAACATGCATTTTTTAATAGTTTTTGTTCCTGCTCTATCTTCAAAACTGTAATACATACTAGCGTCAGACTTGGTTAGATTATAGTGCATATTATGTTATTTATCAACAAATACTAAAAGTAGGGCAAACATAGACATATGCGGTTGTACCAACGTAAAAAAGAGATGCAAATTTCACATTTCGCGTACGTTCGTTGATGTCTTTGATAAATTCTCGTAAATTAAATCAGTTTCTATGGGGTATCAGGTCGATGGGTGGAACGGAACCCTTACTGCGTGAGTCCGACTCTCACACTTGGCCGGTTTTTACTATTAAAATTCATAATTTTGGCTCGAAACTATTAAAACCCTTGTAATTCCAAAAATATGATCCACCGTCTAAGCCTGTCTAAGGCCTGCAGCATATTAAACCAAGCCCAGCAGAGTGCCAGATGGTGCGTTTATGTCTTTGTTCTCAAATGCCTCGTGGCGTAGCACTAGGTGACAAGGAACCAATATGCGATGCTGTAGTACTTTACACGTTTTACAAAACATCCATGCCATGTGCTGTACGTGGTCTGGGTTCAATACATTGTGTTATTGAAATAACTCAAAACCTGTTAAGGGGTCATTGTACTCATCAGTATGAACAACTTTTACTATGGGACCAACCCTGATATCGCGAAAAAAAGAACAGATGTTACCTACATTTTGTTGATTTAGTTATGTGAACACAAATTTAGGGAAAACCTGTTTTTTTTTTCGCAAGTTCAAGGTTGGTCCCATAGTAAAAGTTGTTCATACGGTTTTCATGTATTTCAAAAACACGTTACATCTATATACGGTGGGCCTTATTCTTAATGTTTTCTGAAAGAAAACATGAAAAAGAGGGTTAAAAACCCTCTTCCTATTTTACACCATTCTTTTTCAGCTAATATAGGTTATATAGGTATATTTTTAGATCATGTTTAAAATAAAATAAAACATTTTCAGACTAGTAATCATGAAAATCAGTCGGCGGGAGCGCAGTCACCAAGATCACAAGAAATACCCTCAACATCATCATCAATACATTCTCAAATATCCAACAATACTAATAAAAGAATGCTAAACGAGGCCGATACTTTATTATCAAAGATTTCTAAGAAGATGGACGAGCCATCACCACCAACACCACCTAGACTATTTGCTGCATATGGTGAACATATCGCGGAAAAACTAAGAAGTATGCCACCACTTATGGCAACCTATTGCCAAAAAATCATGAATGATGCTATTTTTATGGCAGAAACCAATAATTTAGATATAAGCTCGCATATAGTGACGATAAAGAAAGGAACATAGAAATAAAATAGTTTCTAATAAACATATTACACAAATAATATGAAGAATAAGCCACAAGGACAAACATCAGAAAAAAGACCAATAGATTGAGTGGACACCGTCAAATAGTAATCTGATAGATAAATCAGTAGGTAGATCAATCGATATAGGTAACTGATGCTAATTTAACGGCCAAAATTAATATCCAATGTATCCACGTTTTGCCCTACTAGAGATAGCAATTTGACATAAGTTCCATACAAAATATGTCAAATTTCTATCTCTAGTAGGGTAAATCGTGGATAGATTGGATATTAATTTTGTCCGTTAATCAATCAGATAAACGATTGCAGACTTTTGATTAAAATGTAATTCATTAGTACTGATGTTGAATGACTTTATTGCTTTGTATGTTCCAGATAAAACACTGCTAAACATTATGATAGTTGCTTTTTTTATGCATTTTGACATAAGTAAAAATTATTCTGAATTTTCAAATCAAAACAATCTGAAGCATTGACCATACAGCCCAATATACACCTAACGTTGAATATAATTCGTACAATAAATCCTGTCAACTAGCTGAGGCGGGGAACTACTGCTGCAATCCGATTGGCCCTACCAAGGCAGCTACTAACGCGCAAGTTTTGCCAGCTCACATAAGTGGTCGAAACTGATTTGAAGTTTTCAAGATATGAATAATGGCGACCTACATTAGTACTATATCATTGACGTGTTGACAGACATCGGTCACCTGTAATGAGGCGTCTATGATCTGAAGCCCTCAGTGAGCTAGGTATGACATACTACACGAGACGCGACCTCTAACTAGCATCATGGATGTAATGTGGTGAACGTATCGTAAATTTGCTAAAAATGATGACTTCCATTTGGATTTAGCCACATGACATGAGAAGATGGTTGGCAGCTAACACCTGTTTGGAACCCATTTATGTTATGTTTTATGCAAATGATTAATTTGTTCTAGTTGCTATAGACGAAAAACTACCATTATTTTCATTAATTACAGGCCTCTTATCAATAAGAATTTGAGAATGTGGAAAACGTCTGGGCCCCTGTAGCTCAGGGGCCCCGTATCATTGCTACGGCTGATACGGTGGTAGCTACGCCCCTGGGTAGCAGGTAGGTAATTTTAGGCGTATGCGCAGTAAGTGGGTAGGGTGAACCGCATACCAGCCAGTTGCTTAACTGTCTTGGTCGACGTAGTACCTACTTAAATCAGCGAATATTCTGCCAAAATCAACTCAGACCACTGCAGTATTATATTATCTGTGCCACTGCTAAACAGTGAATAATAATGTTCTTGCATGCTTTAATTTGTATGTAAACGCATGTTTGACAAATAAATGATCTTTATCTTTATCTTTGCCGTTCCATTCAGAATTTTCTCAAGAAATCTAATCAAAGCCCTCAGTAACAAGGATTACTGGACTCCATAAAATCAAACCAGGTAGGTAGGCTTAGCTAAACACTGGGCTGACAAGACAATACCGGCGTGGGTGCATAATTACGCAAGTAATAAGTAGGTACATATTACATATCGCATCCTCAGCGAAAGAAAGGCATAAGATAAAAAGATCAATTTTACAGGAGAGCAAAAAAATATAAGATTCTAGGCAGTTACTAGCGCCACAGATACTATAATTAGTACTAGCGCAGATAGCAATTAATGGCAATAGGCTCGCCCCCTATTACATGGGACTAATGACATAACTGGCGAAATGTGGGTGTTACTATACACCTCTGCCTACCCCTTCGGGGAAATACAGGCGTGATGTTATGTTATGTTAGCGCAGATAGAATCTGCACGCATGGGAGCCGGCAGGGGGGTGCCAGGGGGTGCACTTGCACCCCTTGGGAATCTCGGGATCAACAGGAATTATTGAAATAAAAAGCCGTCTGTTGGAAATCATTTTTTTATTCACAATAATTAGTAGGCAGTAATTACACAATTCTCATTTAAAAAGCAACTGCAGCTATTAACAATCATATACGGCAAAGATTGTAAGAAAACTAAAATCTGCACCACCTGGAAATTATTTCTGCCGGCGCCCATGCCTGCACGTAGCTGGTAAAGGCCCGTGAGGTGAGGTGGCGTGCGTGTTCCGTGTGCGCCACAGAGGAGGGTGCGGCCGTCGTTAGGCCGCCCGGGGAGAAGGAGCTCGCCTGCTTGTGGCGAGCCGGGACCTATCGGGGGTGGTTGTGTGAATACTCACGGGTTCCCACGCCCCCGGCTAAGGTAGTTGAAAGAACACTGTGGTGGTTTTAGTCGGTAAGAGTCCGACACTGGCTCCACCTACCCCGGGCGGAGTGCGCCCATGAGGATTTCCCCACGGAAAAAAATAAAAAATAAAAAAAAATTGATCCTGCACGCAACTGTGTGTGTGTTCGAGACAGAAGTGAAGCCGCGTGCCAATAGAGGAGGAAGTTAACGGTGACGATGAAGTTTTTCTAGTTTTACCCCCCGATGGCCGAACGACGGTAAAAGCTTCGCTTCAAAACTGGATTATATTAATTTGTTTCCGTTGACATACAAGCTTGTTAGGGATTTATGTAATTAAAAGCTAAAACGTAAGTTATTACTTTTTGCCATCGACGATATATAAAGAAAGAAAGAAAGAAAAATGATTTATTGGCACAACAAGACGACATGCGGTAGGTGCACATAAAAAATAACTTAATTAGGTACATTTCTTGAATCATTTTATCAATGTAGGTATGATACCTTATTTGCATGTCGTAGCTGCGGCAAAGAGGTCGACATTCAGCATGATGCTGTGTATGTGTGGTGTGTGTGTGTGTGCTGTGTGTATATAGCCCAATAGACGCCTATGTTGAAATTCGTACCTACAGTAAATTCTGTCAACTACCTGAGGCGGGGTACTGCAATCCGTTTGGCTCTACCAAGGCGGCTATTGCACAGATTACCTACTTCAGTGGCGGATTTACCAGCAGGCTGAGTAGGCTGGCTGGAGCCTAGGGCAGATTTTAGGGGCGGCAAATTTAGGGCCAACATTTTTTATATCAATCAATCAACTCAGCCTATCGCAGTCCACTGCTGGACATAGGCCTCTCCCAAGTTGCGCCACAACGCTCGGTCCTCTGCCTTCCGCATCCAGTCCCCCCCAGCCACGTTCTTTAGGTCGTCGGTCCACCTGGCAGGGTGCCAGGCGCCCTACGCTGCGTTTGCCGATTCGCGGTCTCCACTCAAGGACTCGTCTGCTCCAACGGCCATCGGTCCTTCGACAGACATGGCCAGCCCACTGCCACTTCAGCTTACTGATTCTACAAGCTATGTCGGTCACTCCGGTTCTTCTCCGGATAATCTCGTTACGGATTTTATCCTTCAAAGAAACTCCAAGCATAGCTCGCTCCATAGCTCGCTGAGCGACTTTGAATTTGTGGACTAGCCCAACTGTCAGTGTCCACGACTCGGCACCGTAAGTCATGACTGGCAGGACGCACTGGTTGAAGACCTTTGACTTCAAACTTTGCGGTATATTTTTCATATGTCTTACAGAAATTAAAAAGATTCATATTTATTAAAAATAAATTGTACAATTTTCATAACTTAATTGAATTTCATCATCAGCCGGATTGTTACCAGATAATTGAAAATATTGTTTTTAAACTTTCGCAATAAAAAATATTTAATTAGTACTATTTGGTATTCAGTGATTAAGGCGCATACCTTACACCGCCTTATTAGTAGTACAAGATTGAGCTTTTATTAGCTCAGAAATATACCCAAAAACTATTTCTTGTGAAATCAGTGGCGGCCCTAGGGCGTTGCAAATGGTGCCACTGCACCGGGCGCCATCATGGGGGAGTGCCAAAATCGTCAGTAAGATTCGTTATTGACCAAAAACGATCGTTTTGCGTTCTTATTGCGTTCAGGGGGCCTAGTACGAGTTTGACTCTTACCGATACTTCCATCGAAATCGACGACTTTCATTCAAAAATCAGTAGCGCCCCTGGCGGATACGAGGAGGAACAACTGATTTATTAAAGAAAGTCGACGAAAACTATGAAAGTATTCTTAAGCGTCAAACTCGTACTAGGCCCCCAGACCTTTTTTCCTGTGCGTTTTTGGCGTTAATTAAAGCTTATAATTAAATCTTAACAAAATCTCTGGATTGCAAAAATAATCTACGAATTGACATAAAGGTCGGTAGGGGAGGCAACATTTGAATAGCCTACTGGTGGCTACTGGTGGCTACTGGTGGCTGGTGGAGTCTGGATTTGTGCCCGGTTAATGGCAATAGGCTCGCCCCCTATTACATGGGACTTATAACATAACTGGCGAAATGTGGGTGTACCTACTATAAACCTCTGCCTACCCCTTCGGGGAAATACAGGCGTGATGTTATGTGTTGTGTGTGTTGTTACTGGCGGCAAATGTGTAAATCCGCCACTGACCTACTTATTAGTTACTACGTAAGTAACACACTTATGCTTTTTTTCTCTAAGGTGCTTATTTTCCCGTCAGTTCGTGTTCCTAGATCATTAGCTGGTTTTCCGTGTACCTACCAATCTGCCGGAGCCATTGTGTCGCGATGTTCTTGTATTGATTGCCGTCATGTCATAATAATGGGAGCGCGAAACTCGGTTAGGTACTTACGTATCGACTATTAGAGATTCTTGATATCAATTGCCTATCAATGAATCTATAACGGCCAAAATTAATAACCGATCTATCCACGATCTCAACTCAACCTATCGCAGTCCACTGCTGGACATAGGCCTCTCCCAAGTTGCGCCACAACGCTCGGTCCTCTGCCTTCCGCATCCAGTCCCCCCCAGCCACGTTCTTTAGGTCGTCGGTCCACCTGGCAGGGGGGCGCCCTACGCTGCGTTTGCCGATACGCGGTCTCCACTCAAGGACTCGTCTGCTCCAACGGCCAGTCTGCTCCAACGGCCAGTCTGCTCCAATGGCCATCGGTCCTTCGACAGACATGGCCAGCCCGCTGCCACTTCAGCTTACTGATCCTACAAGCTATGTCGGTCACTCCGGTTCTTCTCCGGATAATCTCGTTACGGATTTTATCCTTCAAAGAAACTCCAAGCATAGCTCGCTCCATAGCCCGCTGAGCGACTTTAAATTTGTGGACTAGCCCAACTGTCAGTGTCCACGTCTCGGCACCGTAAGTCATGACTGGCAGGACGGACTGGTTGAAGACCTTTGTCTTCAAACTTTACGGTATAGGTGACGAGAAGACTCTGCGAAGTTTGCCAAATGCTGCCCAGCCCAGACGGATCCTTCTGTTGGCTTCTTTCTCGAAGTTGTGTCTACCAAGCTGAATTGCCTGCCCTAGGTAGACGTATTCCGTTACAACTTCGAGTGCCAACCCTTCGACGAATATTGGCCTCGGCATGACATGCATATTGAACATGACTTTAGTCTTGTCCAGATTCATGCCGAGACCGACACGTCGAGAGGCTCCGTTTAAGCTGTGCAGCATTTCGCCCAGTTGTTCCAGCGACTCGGCCATTACAACGATGTCATCGGCAAAACGGAGATGTGAGATATTAAGATAAAGATAAAGATATTTATTCGCAAGGATATGCTACAGAAGATGTTAAATATACATGTTTTTACACATTAGGTGTCCGACAAATCCACCTTTAGTAGGCATGCGAATTTTTGTGCACATATTTTTAGTGCTTTATTAGCGTAATCGTATCGTGTTCTCGCCGTTAACGTTGATACCCTGTCCAGTCCAGTCCAGCGTCTTGAAGACGTCCTCCAACGCGTTAGTGAACAATTTCGGGGATATTACATCCCCTTGTCTCACCCCTCATCAGCATCCAGAACTGCCCAAGTTTCGATAGAGTCGAAGGCCTTCTCGTAGGCCACGAATGCCATACACAGCGGCTGATTGTACTCTTCAGTCTTCTGTATGATCTGCCGAACAGTATGAATGTGGTCTACGGTGCTGTAGCCTTTTCGAAACCCAGCTTGCTCTGGTGGCTGGAATTCGTCGAGTCTTCCGGCGAGACGATTCGTGATGACCCTCGAGAACAGCTTGTACACATGACTCAGGAGTGAGATGGGTCTGTAGGTCTTCAGAAGGGTTTTATCCCCTTTTTTGAATAACAGTACCACCGCACTCCCGCTCCATGCCTCCGGTGTAGAGCCTTGTTGGATGACGGAATTAAACAGACTCTGTAGCTCCTTCAGGACCGGAGCCCCGCCTGCTTTTAGGAGTTCAGTAGTAATGCCGTCATCGCCCGGAGCTTTGTTGTTCTTAAGCTTCTCGAGGGCCGCCCTATCCACGATCTGCCCTACTAGAAATAGAAATTTGATATGAAATGTATGGAGCTTGTGTCAAATTTCTATCTCTAGTAGGGCAAATCATAGATAGATCGGTTATTAATTTTGGCCGTAAATTGGTTATTGAACCTTTAAGCCGTTTCAAACCAGAACAGAGGTTTCCATATAGGAAAGACGAGTCCATACTCTCGTCAAATTGGAAATCACAGAGTCCGCCTATCTTAGCCTAGGCCTAAACTAGGTACCTACGGAGTAAAAGTTAGCATGCTTTGTTTAAACTAAACACATGTGCGTCATTACTATTTAGTTACCTGTAAGTTAATTGCCAAAATCACATGGTATTTAAAGCTTCCTGCTCGATTAACAATAATTAAACATCTGTCGATATATTCTCGTCGGATCATCTCTAACCTCATTATATTTTTTAGACAGTGTAGGCAAGATACCACTTGTGCGTGTTCTAGTGAAAAAAAAAAAACTATTATGCTCTGTGGGAACTTGAGATATTGCCACCTGTGCAACGCATATTTTGTATTTCGATCAAATTCGTTTTTGGCGCGTCGAATCTTAGTATAGAAATGTCTTTGGTCGAATCACGTCCAGTGCTAAATGCGGTTTTTTCCAAGGTTGATTAATTCATTTTTATTTATTTTGTGGCTTCGTTTCGTAACGTGTCATAATAAGTAACGTTTATTTTAAAGATTTGATTGAGGTCTTTTCCTATGATTGTTTTGTTAATGTAGCGTAATATATGTCATGTTGTAAAGTTTTATTTTGTTTCTCTTTCGTTATAATATAAGGTATGATTAGAGTCGCAGTTCCAAATAAAATGAAGAAACTTGTTAGCTGTCAATGATGGACCTTGAAGAAGCCCTGCGAAATTAGCATATGAGTAAGAAATAAGCTATCATAGCCTGTGTTCACATACCCAGTTCGGCTTCCATTGTTGTCTCAAACAAAGCAAAAGCGTGCAAAAGCGTTTATTTTAATTCTTCTAGTATTTCGTCTCCATTTCCGAATTAATACCTATAATAAAACAATTGTCAAGATCCAATACATCCGTGATCGAAAAAATCGGCAGAGGTGTGGGAATCGCGGGCAGATGCGCCTGCGCACCGGATCTGAGGCATGTGGCTATACAATGCACTACGAAAATAGATAGAACGGATAGTAGCAGAAGTCTCACTGCGTATTTACGCTATGTCTATGTACCTATTTGGGATTGATATTTGTACATAAAATATTATTAGTTCGTGCACATTGAACGAAAATGTACAAAAGTATTAAATAGTAGTAGTAGAGCTCCTTTGTGAAAGAGCTCGTCCGGGGAAGTACTACCACCGTGCCTACTTCTCCGCCAAATAGTGATGCTTGCATTGCTGTGTTTCGGTCTGAAGGGTACGGGTGGCGGTGAAATTACAATCACATGAGACCTTCCATCTTCATGTCTCAGTTTGGCGAACCGACTTGCGGTACCATTTAGGCAACAGCCTAGGTGGTATTGAAGTTGTCATGGGCAAAGGTAACCGCTTAACATCAGGTGGGCCTTTAGCTCGTTTCGCCATCCTATACTATAAAAAAAAAAAAAAAGACAATGCAAGTGTTGCATCGTTCTGTTTCATTGCACCTTAGAGTCATAAAAACATGGAGTGATAGCAGTGATAGTTTCATGAAAATTTCCGCTCAAAGTTGAAGCACAAACACAATGGATGTGTGCCCGCAAGCGGCACGTAAGATGTTCGCTGAGACACACATATAAGCGCGCGTTAGCTGTACTGAACGTAGCCTTTTAAGGCCTAGAATTTGCTTCATTCCCCGTACGAGCGGTTCTAAGCCTAATTCTTCTAAGGACTTAAACTAAAGTAGAAATAAATACCTAATAAGTTTTGCAAGCAAGTTTTCTATTGCTACTATTTGAACCTTCTGTGCGATCTTATTTGGTGATACAAGCTCCTAAGATAATGGTGATCATCTGTCTCGGGCTCTCCGACTTCTCTCACGGCTTCGTTCTCGGCGTAGGAAAGAGTTAATAAATTTAATTGGGATATTTATTATAATAATCATAAGAAAGTTGTTGGTGATTACGATTACAGTTGGAAGTTATGAAAAAAATGTGGTTGTCAGGTTTTTTCAAGCTTTCTTCGTCCTTTGGTGATATCACAGACCAGGAAGCCCAAAAAGATCACTTAAATAAAGATTTGCATGAGAACGCAGTCGTAAAATTTTGGCGGGGACCGGGGGGCGGACGGTGCGTTATGATTGGTCGGCTTAAAAGTTCGGTGGTATGATTCCGTATGATTGGCCGCTCGCTGACGGACTGACGTCTTGATTGGCAGCGGGGCGTATGATATGCAGTGCTATTGCATATGCGTTGTGACCGGGGGTGTCCGGCTAATCGGAAAACGTTCATTGGGACAGCAGCACGAAACTACACACGAAAAGTACCCTGTTCCATTTATGGCTCATTGGATGGCGATTAGATTAATAACATTCTATGACAGATAGAACACCAGCACTGGCAATATGAATATTGTGTCTACGGACAAATTATTTATCTTTGTGTGCGTTTGTATATGTGTGCCGCCAATAGCCGAAATAGCTTAAACTTCCAGTGCAACATAGTATCTGTTTACTTAAAGCGGAAAGCCCAAGTTCATTACAAAATTAACTGTCTTTAAATCTGTTTGTTTGTCGCTAACGTTCTCCGAAACAATCTTACTTACCCCTTTGAAGGGCGGCCGTTTCCGGCGCGTACGGCGGCGGCTTCCGGCGCGAGAATAGACAATGTCAAGTTCGCAACCGCTTGCGCCTGCGCAACTACGTGCGCCCTTGTTTACCGTAAATGGGGTTTAGCTTGATCGTCAGAAGTTATGTTCATGTTGGCTACCTGGACAATATATACAATATGTAACAGAATAAACGCAATTCCTGAAAGTAGCTTGTTCTTCTCTAGGAGAGTCAATTTGTATGGTTTTTGTACCATGTTACAATTTACCCATATTTTTTCAAAATTCATTAGGGATGACAAATAAGTATATCAACTGATCCCGAGTAGGTTCTTGAGGTCCGGGACTACTAATGAAATGGGTTTCCGTCAGGTAACCCCTAAACGGCATCTCGGCATCCTGCAGCTATCCGGCAACCAACTCGAAAACTTACTGATGTGCTGGTTCCTAAAAACATTGTAATATTGTGACTTTGAAAAAAAAACCAGTATTCATAATATCCAAATTGGGGTGTCTGAGGTCTTGTGGTCATTCTGTTACACATTGTATAATCTTCTCCTCTTAGGCCGGTGTTCATCAACCAGCTGTTTAATCAGACGAAAAATGTACCAGAATTTAAGATGGGTGACTTAGGGTAAGTCCGGACATGGGGTAAGTTCGTTAAAATGGATTTTCCGCAGAGTGTCGTCAGAAAGGTTGCTTACCCGTGGTCCACCTCCGTAGTTCACCTAGGTGTTCCACGGATAACAATTAGTAGCAGTAGAGCTCCTTTGTGAAAGAGCTCGTCCGGGGAAGTACTACCACCGTGCCTACTTCTCCGCCAAATAGTGATGCTTGCATTGCTGTGTTTCGGTCTGAAGGGTACGGGTGCCGGTGAAATTACAATCACATGAGACTTTCCATCTTCATGTCTCAGTTTGGCGAACCGACTTGCGGTACCATTTAGGCAAAAGCCATTTAGGTGGTATTGAAGTTGTCATGGGCAAAGGTAACCGCTTAACATCAGGTGGGCCTTTAGCTCGTTTCGCCATACTATACAATAAAAAAAAATAAAAAAAAAACAACGCCCACTAAAGTGAGGTGTAGGATAAATTGACGTGATACGCTATTACCACCAGCAATTAAAAATATCACCACACTATGCGGAAAATCCATTTGAACGAACTTACCCCATGTCCCGATTTACCCCGTGTCACTATATGGTAATTTAACCAGAGAATTATAGCTGGTGAATTCAAGCCTTAACCTTTCACTCTTGTCAGAGTGGTCGTGGTTACGTCGGGGCTTGAAACTTGAGTAGCAGCATTTGCCATAATAGTAGGAGAAGCAAATGACCACAGACTCCACATGGGTGAACCAACGGCCATGTGGAGAGAATGGGAGAAGATTGGGATCTTAAGAATGCCTATATATCTGGGTCCATGCGATCAAAGATAATATACTCACTAGATGCGATCAGCCACATAACATATCGCTGTCGATGCGATATAAATAAAATTCAAATTTCGAATTGTCAATTTTTTTTGTCAAGTTTTTCGGCCATGTTTCGTGGCATATTCACGAACTCAGGACTCCATAGAGTGCCTTGTCGTGCAAAGCAGAATAGAGGGCTCAAGAGTGCGCGGAAGGCCTGATGCGAAGGACTGATTTGACGAAGTCTGCCGTGGGCCAGCCATTGTTATGAATGCACCAGACTAACCGAAAGCAGGGAAGGGCGGCGAAGCATCGTGAGGCGAGCTACAGCAGCCTCCGGCAATAGTACATGATGACCACGACCGCTCTGTCGAGAGCGAAACTATGAAGAACAAGGAGCGATACAGTGGAAGCTGATCATCTTTGGGAGCTTCGAGCCAGCCTTTGGCCGGATTACTATCAATGATTGAGGCAAGTGGTGTTCTCTCGTTTCGGAGGCAAAGACACATGGGTCGCTGAGCCAACGGAGTATGTAATTGTAAAGTAAGAAACTACTTAACCAACGAAGTAGTCTACTACTAAAAAAATCAGCTGATCCTTACATTTTGTCGAGTGACATCGATGATTTACCTCTACAATAAAATAAATGAATGTTATGATATTTACCCACTATCCAAACCCAGCTGCAAACAAAAAGTGACCACATTCTTAAAAACCCTTAGCTACGATGACACAGAAAATTTTCTTCACCCCCTAATTTAAAATATAAATTTAGCATTAACTCCTTAGTTACGCGTATTGTAAGGTATTGTATGGTTGTCTCATAAATATAAAGTACCTATATTGTGTTTATGGCTTATCTAGATTCTAACAACAATATAACGCTTACACAAACATTCATATTCACAAATCATTAATCTACACATACAGTCGCACCACGCATACTCCAATACCTACCAACAGTCTAATAAGTTTTGTGACACAATCTGCTTTCTTATTTTTCTTTACATTAAAAAAAAAAAAAAAAAAAATGTCTTCATCTTTTGCTTAGCGTCATCTTAGCGCTTTAGTAAATTTGTTTATTTCAACTTGATGTATTAGATCAAATATCAACACAGGGAGCCAAGATTGTATGCAGCCACTGAGTGGGGCCTGGTGACCTGTAACACAGGTTTTTACGAACCCACAACAGGCACCAGCTCTCACAATGTGAACTATGTAGTCTTGTACCTATAATAAATGTGTATATAATCCATTGTGAGAGGAATAAATGAATAAATTATTATTATTATATTATTATTTAGTAGGGAACGGCAAAATTTTTTTTCGCGATTTCAGAGTTTGTCCCATAGTCAAACTTGTTCTATGCTATGCCCTGAATGAGATCTTAAAATATGACCACGCATTTTTGATACACGTTGTATGTGTATGTTGGGTTTTAGTTTTCATTTTATCTTGTCTAGGAACTGCTAGATCAAAGAGAAGATCAGTTGGCATTTTTACATTTCGTTGTTACTTAATTCCGTAAAAATTTAGAAGTACGTACCTTTCATTTAGGTACTCAGTTAATTTAAATGCAAATAAATTTTTCTGTGTATTTCTAAAATATCACAGATTATATCGCGCAACATTTTCGAAGGGATTTCGCCTACTTGGCACTTGGTTCAGTGGGCGTGTTATCTAAGGCCATATGTGGCCATGTGTTGAAGGGACATATATATTGACCTACAGACCCTGCAATCACCACCTACAATAGTGAGCCCTTTGGATTATAATATACAAGATGGTGATCTGTAATCGTGCCATATTTCTAGAGAAAATGATAAAAAATGTGCTTGACCATCTAAAAATACTTAACTAATTCAGTTATTTAAAAACCTTCACTTTGAAACATAAACGAGGGGTTGAGAATAAATCCCGAACGACTCTGTGTTCCGTGTGGTGCCGGACATAAAGAATTGCACCACCCTATCTCTTCTCATGGGTGTCGTAAAAGGCGACTAAGGGATTCACTAGAGGATGGGCAGCAGCGTTCTCTGAGTATTTGACCAACCAACTGCGATCGCCAACCCGCCTGCCAAGCGTGGCGATTATGGCATATCCCCCCCTTTCGGGGGAGGCCTATGTCCAGCAGTGGACGTCTTTCGGCTGAAATGATGACTCTGTTAAAATGTCACCGTCTGCACAGATACCGTCAGTATTGTTAAAAGGCGGAAAATTCTGCATATTTTTTGGTGGCTTCGCACTCGTCCATATTTTTCGCGAGCGACACACGGTTGGAATTCGTTTGTTTACAAATAGGTATTTAAAACAAAAAAGTATTTTTTTAGTATTTATTTTTTATTGATTCCTGTTCAGTATCAGTGGTATAGTAACCTCCTTAAATATGGCACGGATACAGATCAATATCTTAGATAACATACAAATAGTCGTGAACTCGTGATTTATTTGTTACCTAACACTGATTAGCTACCTTTGAAGGGTTTTTTCTGCCTAACTGTGGGCGACTTAAGGCCATAAGTGGCCATGTGTTGATCATTGACCAATATCCTCGCCCACGAAAACCCTTTATCTTAAAACCTGAGGCTACGTTGCGATCGTGAAGCAATACTAAGTAGGTGGTAATGTCGTATCGCTAATATTTAGTGTTTAATTAAGTAATTCGTTGATTGATTTTTGATGTAGTTCTGCCTACACAATCTATGTTGTTGTTAATTGCGGTACATTTGATTTACATATAAATAAATAAAATAAATACTTTGGGACATTTTTACACAGCACCATCACCAAACTAAGCAGAGCTTGTACTATGGGTACTAGACAATGGATATAATACTTAGAATATAATAGAATATAATATATTTATTTGCATAAAACATGGTATAAAAAGGTGTTATAAAATTAAATATGTGATCATTCATATTCACTTATATACTTTTTTTTTTGTAAATACATATATTACCTATATTTATCAATTTTGATTTACGGAAAGCTTACAAACTAATGATATAATATATAAATATAAACCAGTCCATTACTGTCCCACTGTTGGGCACGGGCCTCTTCTCAGTACGGGAAGGCTAAGGCCTTAGTCTACCATGCTGGCCTAGTGCGGGTTGGCTACACACACCATTGAGAACTGTATGGAGCACTCTCAGGTGTGCAGGTTTCCTCACGATGTTTTCCTTCACCGTTAAAGCAAGTGATAATATAATATAAATCGCAGACTAATTACAAATTATAAATGACATAGTATAGGCCTAGGTAGTGTATATAGGGAGTTAGGGACATTTGCTAATTACTGCTACACATACAAAGTGTTATTACGTCTGTGGTCTAGTGGTTCGAGGGTCGGACTGCTGATCACGAGGTCGTGGGTGGATTCCCACAGGACACAAATATTTGTGTGATGAACATAAGTGTTTGTGTTGGTCTGGGTGTTTCTTATGTATTATAAAGTATGTATTTACAAAAAAAAAGTATATAATTATTATATCCATTGTCTAGTACCCATAGCACATGCTCTGCTTAGTTTGGGACTAGATGGTGCTGTGTAAAAATGTCCCAAAAGATATTTATTTATTTATTTTATTTATTGAAATAACTGAATACCTCTTAAAGGGTCATTGTAGCCATCAGTATCAACAACTTTTACTATGAGACCAACCCTGAAATCGCGAAAAAAAACGCTGTTCCCTGTTCCCCTACATTTTGTCGATTTATGTGAACACAAATGTAGGGAACAGCTGTTTTTTCAGAGATTTCAGGGTTGGTCCCATAATAAAAGTTGTTCATACTGATGAGTACAATGAACCCTTAAGAGGTTTTCAGTTATTTAAATAACACGTCTTGTACATTACTCGACTTCGCCCGCGTATAAAGCGGCTTTTCACAGCTTTCTCTGAAAGATTCCGGGATAAAAAAGCAGTCTCCATTATTTCGGGGAAACTTGTGTCGGCTAAATGTACTCTCGAACAAGTGTTGCATCGGGGAAAGATACGTTTGATGAACCAATAGTTCGAGATGAATCGTGTTTCGGTGGATTGTATTTCGGGTAAATAAAAAATAAATAAAAATAAATATTTTGGGACATTTTTACACAGCACCATCTAGTCCCAAACTAAGCAGAGCTTGTGCTATGGCTACTAGACAATGGATATGATACTTATATACATACTTTTTTTGTATCATCTTATGAAACACCCAGATCAACACAAAAACTTATGTTCATCAATTTAAATTGTGGAAAGAAAAAATCTCTCACGAGGAGGATTCGAACCTGCGACTCCTGGCTCAGTACGCCAGTGCTTTAGCCACTAAGCTCGTTTCGCATGCGTAAAATGCGTTAAAAATAATAAATAATTATGTTCATCACATAAATATTTGTGTCCTGTGGGAATCGAACCCACGACCTCGTGATCAGCAGTCCGACACTCGAACCGCTAGACCACAGACGTCGTCGAATGCCATTTTTTTTCAATTTAACATAGGGTGGCAAACGAGCAAGCGGGTCACCTCATGGTAAGCAATCTCCGCCGCCCATGGACATCCGCAACACCAGTGGAGTCGCCAATGCGTTGCCGACCTTTTAAAAAGACGTATGCTTGTTTCTTGAAGGCTCCCATGTCGAATTGTTTCGGGAAAACCACTGACGGGAGTTGGTTCCACAGTTTTGCTGTTCGAGGCAAAAAATGACGTGTGAAACGTACAGTAGTTGATCGCCAATCATCAAGATGGTGAGGATGGAATTTAGATTTATGGCGAGTGGTACGATGGTGGAAGTCAGCGGCTGGTATAAGGTCGAACAATTCCTCAGAGCATTCCCCATTGTACCTAAATGCGATAGAGGATACATAGAGATGCAACGTCTCTTCGCAAGGGTCAAGCCGATTGGGAATAATATAGTCGCCGACGATTCGAGCCGCTAATATCAGAACAACGACTATACAGCCCAATAGACTTCTACCCAATAGACTTCTAAAATTCTTTTTCTAAGTTTTGACGGCTCGAGTAAGTGGTCGAAACTGATTTGATGATTTCAAGTGGCGAATAGTGGCGACCTACATTAGTGAAATTTCATAGATGTGTTGCAGACATCGGTCGCCTGTTATGAGTCGTCTATGGGCTGCATGGTCGTTGTATCAGAAATACTTCGTATTACTGATATTAGCATTTTCTTACGATCTGTAGATATTTAGATGATATTATGCAATCATACCATCACTTCTTACGCCCAGCTGTGGGCGTAGCGCCCACTTTTGGCCCCAATACGGTAAAATAGTCAAATTTGACATTTTGTACCACCATATCGGGAAGTTTTGGAAGTAATTCCCGTGTTTTACAGCCGTTGTCATTGACCATAATAAATATGCAGTTTATTTTCCTATAAATTGAAAGTAATGTGATTATTATTTAAATCATATATAAAAAATCTGTGAAAAATTGTGTTTATTAGATAATAAAATACAGAGATCTGTTTAGACACGTTTGCCTACTTTATTATTTTTATTATCATATGCTGTCATGTGCTGGGTGCGGAAAGCGCAGGACCGGTCGTTATAGCGATGCTTAGGGGTGGCATATGTCCAGCAGTGGACGTCTTTCGGCTGAAATTATGATGATGATGATGATGATTATTATCATGTATTATTAAAACTCTCGAAACTGTAAATTTTGATTTATTGACATTTGTTATAGTTTTGATGATGCTGGACTCTCCTTTTCTTATCGACCTACGTGGACATAGCATACGAACTATTAGTACTTTTACTGTGCAATAGATGAATAAAAATAGATATCTAACCATACCGTATCTCTTGATTATGTATAAAAGATGATGCAGGTATGGTCTTAGCAAAAGATGATGAAATAAAAGAGCGTTGGAAGGTATACTTTGAAAGGTTGATGAATGAAGAGAATGTATGGTCTGGCCTACTTAAAGAGGTGCATGTAAATAGGGGTTTGGTGAATGAAATTAGTATGGATGAAGTCAGAAGGGCGATTCGAGATATGAAAAATGGGAAAGCATTGGGACCAGATGGTATACCAGTAGAAGTATGGAAATTATTAGGAGAAGATGGATGTTACTGGCTGAATTTATTCTTCAATAAGTTGTTGCATGAAGAAACGATCCCACAAGAATGGTGTAATAGTACGCTAGTGCCCATCTTCAAAAATAAGGGTGATGTACAAGACTGCAACAACTATCGAGGAATAAAGCTCATGTCACACAGTATGAAAGTATGGGAGAAGGTGATAGAGAAAAGATTGCGAGAGGAGAGTGAGATCACCCAAAACCAGATGGGATTTATGCCAGGTCGTGGGACAACGGATGCCATATTTGCACTCCGCCAAATATGCGAAAAGTATAGACGTGCGCATAAGAACTTGCACATGGTGTTCGTTGAACTAGAGAAGGCGTACGACAGAGTACCCCGCGAGGTCTTGTGGTGGGCGCTGAAAGAGAAAGGTGTGCCTGCAAAGTATGTGGAGTTAATTCGTGCTATGTACAGCCAATCTAGTACCCACGTTCGGTCGGCCGCTGGCAACACCGACGAGTTCAGTGTGGCTGTAGGCTTGCACCAAGGGTCGGCTCTAAGTCCTTACCTCTTCTTGCTGATAATGGATGCTTTGACATCAGAAATCCAGGAAGAGGCACCCTGGTGCATGCTGTTTGCTGACGACATTGTCCTTGTTGGTGAAGATGGACTTGAGGTCCAGAGTAGATTGGCAAAATGGCAACAAAATCTGGAGAACGTTGGCTTGAAAATCAGCAGAACTAAAACGGAATACATGTTCTGCGATTTCGGCGGTCTTTCCGGTTTTGTTGCTATTGCGCTAGATGGCGTGCCCTTGCCAGTATGCTCCGACTTTCGGTACCTCGGTTCACTTGTGCAAAGCGATGGTGAAATTGACCAGACAGTCAAGCACTGAATTAACACAGGATGGTTGAAATGGCGGCAGGTCACGGGAACTACATGTGACTCCCGAATTCCTCTTAAACTGAAGGGGAAAATATATAAGACCATGATAAGACCTGCTGTCCTGTATGGATCGGAATGTTGGGCTACGAAAGGAATTAATGAAAGGCAAGTGCATGCAGCTGAGATGAGAATGTTAAGAGGAATGTGTGGTGTAACGAGAATGGATAGGATAAGGAATGAATATGTAAGAGGGAGTCTGAAAGTAGCGCCAGTGACAGAGAAGTTAAGTAGCAACAGACTATCATGGTATGGACATGTGATGAGGAGGAATGAGGAGCATGTTACGAGGAAAGTTTTAAGTATGAATGTTGATGGCTATAAGAAAAGAGGGAGACCGAAGAAAATATGGATGGATTGTGTTAAAGATGATATGAATAGAAAGAAAGTAAACACAGAGATGACGGCTGATAGAGATGTATGGAAGAAAAAAACATGCTGCGCCGACCCCAAATAAATCGGGATAAGGGCAGGAGGATGATGACCGTATCTCTTGATTCATTTAAAAATAAAATTAAGAACATCAGAATCTTTAAAAAAAGTAAAAACCGACTTCAAAAATAGTAAAATAATTTGTGTGAAACAGTTTAGGGTGTACACACGGCTACACATCAAGCTGTACAAATCCAGTATAGGCTGACCTCGCGTTGTAAGGAAAACCTATACAATGCGAGGTCGGCTTATACTGGAAATGTACAGCTTGATGTGTAGCCGTGTGTACCTAGGTGCCTTTGATTCAGTTTGATTTAAGAAAAGTTGCCCGCGACTTCCTAAACTGTTTTACACAAATTATTTTATTCTTTTTGAAGTCAGTTTTTACTTTTTTTTATAGTTTATTTAATTTTTCTATGTTGAGTGGCATTAACAATAGAAAAACAAGCGATGGCTGCAATACCCGACGATTTGCTGTCATCCATTGAAGAGTTCCCTTCTTTATCTCCGAAGATCTTCATCATATCTTCTGGTGAGTCAAGCATTTGCATTGAGAATATAATTTGGTAATGAAAACTTGTTGATGAAAATACCAAAATGGCTGTGTGCATGCTTATAATATTTGAGGATTTCTCTCACTTCCACATGTATCCCATTATCAGAACTGGATTTTGATAAAAATGGGACCAATCTGGAAGTATATATCCTTTCAAATAAAATAAAAATCCAAATCGGTTTATAAATGACGGAGTTCTGAAGTAACAAACATAAAAAACCAAAATAAGGAACAATGTTTCTTAATAAGATATCGCTGACGTCACCCAAAGACGTATAGTGGAGGATAATTTCGATACCACGAGCAGTGTTCACGGTAGCTTAGTGGCTAAATCACTCCGCAGGTTCGAATCCTGCTCGTGAGCGATTTTTTCTTTCCACAATTTAAATCTTTATAAAAAACCTCCTTTTTTGAAGTCTTAAAAAATGCATAAAATCGCTCGCTTTGCATTTTTTTTATGTTATAAGATGGCGACACGGGACAAAGGCCCACCTGATATTAAGCGGTTACCTATGCCCATTACAACTGCTATACCAACTAGGCTGTGACCTAAATGGTACCGCAAGTCCCTTTCGCCAAACTAAGACAGACATGAAGATGAAAAGTCTCATGTGATTGTAATGTTACCGGAACACAGCAATCACTGTTGCCAGGTCTCCCGATTTTCCAGGAGATTCACAGATTTTCCTAAAAATCTCCCGAACTCCCGATTTTCGACTAAAATCTCCCGATCTCCCGATTTTCGACAAAAATCTCCCGATTTTTTACAATCCCTGTAAAAAGCCTAATAATAGGAATAAGATCAAAACCAGACAAAAAAACTGCATAAAATGAAACAGACGGATAAGTTGCTGCCCTGAATATTTCCGTTACTTGTTACACGTAGCACTTGTGCAGTAAAATATCAAACTGCTTTGATTTTAATATTACAGCTGGAATGGTAGCAAAATATAATACCGGGATTACTTCAAAAACTATGATTTTTGTTGAAAAACATATTCTCCCGATTTTTTCCATTTTTCCTCAATACATTTCCCGCTTTTTCCATAATAAGCCTCCCGGATTTTGAACATCGGATCTGGCAACACTGACAGCAATGCAAGCATCACTGTTTGGCGGTAGAAATAGGTACGGTGGTAGTATTTCCCCAGACGAGCTCTTTCACTTTGTTCTCTACTATTACCAACTGATGATCATGCAATCTATCTGTTGTTTATCGTCAACGTCAGTACACGAACAAGATTGCGCAATTTCTTCAATATAATACAAGATACAATTGACAGGGCTCCAAAGGGCGCCTCGAAGGTCTGATAATCAGTACGGGGGCGTTACTTTTGTCGACATTGGGACTTATATGGCGATGTTTATAGGACAGGCTTGTTTACGATATGACAATTAATTGTCTGCAAGGCGACATTGTTTGTACGTTTAAAATGTCGCACGAAAATGTTTCGTAATTGTAATATTAATGCTAGAGCTCGTTCGGGGAAGTACTACAACCGTACCTACTTCTCCGCTCAATAGTGATGCTTGCATTGCTGCGTTTCGGTCTGAAGGGTACGGGTGCCGGTGAAATTAAAATCACATGAGACTTTTCATCTGATTCTTCATGTCTCAGTTTGGCGAACCGACTTGCGGTACTATCTAGGCAACAGCCTAGGTGGTATTGCAGTTGTTAATGGGAAAAGGTAACCGCTTAACATCAGGTGGGCCTTTAGCTTGTATCGCCATCCTAAACTATAAAAAAAAATGGTATTGTGCCGCCGCACTTTGTACAGCATGACCAAGCATGACTGAATGAACGAGGGAAATATTCAAGAATATGGCAGAATGACCGTAAACATAATGAAGAAAAATGATGAGAAAAATATTCCGCGTAAATCACGTAGTAGGAGTAAAAATTGCTCGCGCACGCTCCGACTACTTGGGGTCTGCTGATGGCAGCAAAAGGCGGAGACGGTTGAAATAGCGACCGGTGGATACTGTAGTACTGGGTGCATCACCTCATCGCATGCAACATTGATTTGTGAGCGTGGAAAATGCCCATAGTAGGTACATACCTAATTGATGAAATTGATTGATAATTAAGGTACCTAATGTTTTCGTTTTTATGGTGAATTTTTTATGGTGAAAAAAATTTTCCGTTTTTATGGTGTTTTTTGTGTCTGTGTGTAACGCCCATTCATATCCTATGCGATTGTGATGCAGTGCACCACATTAGAAGTCAGCATCTTGGAGGCCACTCAATCTCAGCTGATGAGATCAAATCCTCAAACCCCAAGGCAATAGTCAACTTTATGTTTGGCTTGCGGCTTGGAGAGGTACTGTAGTCTACTATTAGAGGCGTTACAATAGATCTTATAGGTCGCAGTGACATAAGGGGCTTGCCTTACCTGTTTTTCCAAAATAATAATAGTAATAAACTGTGTGCAAACAATAAAGTATACTCTATCTATCTCCCTACCTACAAATAATTGACATATTTGAAACTAGAACCAAGTACTGAACCTCCGCCTTCAATAAGTCCCTCGTTCAACCTGTCGCCCTTATAATCTTCAAATTCAAAGTTGCTCAGCGAGCTCTGGAGCAAACTATATATGCTTGGAGATTCTTTGAAGGATAAAATCCGTAATGAGACTATCCGGAGAAGAACCGGACCGGAGTGACCGACATAGCTTATAGAATCAGTAAGCTGAAGTGGCAGTAGGCTGGTCATGTCTGTCGAAGGACCTATGGCCGCTGGATCAGACGAGTCCTTAAGTGGAGACCACGAATCGGCAAACGCAGCGTAGGGTGTCCCGTCAGTTGGACCGATGACTTGAAAAAGATGACTGGGGGCACTGGATGCAGAAGGCAGAGGACCGAGTGTTGTGGCGCAACTTGGGAGAGGCCTATGTCCAGCAGTGGACTGCAATAGGCTGAGTTGATGACCTTTATAACCTTGTGTCAGTGAAGTCAGGCAACTAAGATAGTGTGTCATTACTTTGTGAGTATTACTATACTATAGGTACTCACAAATAATAATAATGACACAATTTTTCTTCTGCGTTAACTAGGCGATCGACCTCATCGACCTTCGTCATCATAGGCGAAAGAAAGACGTTGCATTTGATAACGCAATTTGAGAAACTAGTTTTTTCATGATCACGAGGAAAATCGATTGAGATAGTTTTTTTTATAAATCAGAAAATGCATGCTTTTAGAGTTCTACAGTTGGTAGGTAACGGAAAATGTGGAGAATGTCATACCGAGACTGCCAATTTAGGCCTCACTAGGCCTTGGTAGATATTAATTGAAAAGTGGACTGTATAAATATAGGCGTTTAATGCCGTAAAACAATTCAACTACAATCAGTAATCAGTACATAGAAATGCCCGCAGTCCAGCGCGTCGATGAGCTGATGCATGGAAACTCATCGAGCCGAACTTTTCACGATTCGCAGATGTACTGAATTTAACCATAATAACCAAAATTAGTTTCAAATTTTGTTTTGGTTAAAATGTAAAATGGTATAAAAACTATCCCAATCGCATAACCAATCGATTCTCCTGACGATTCGCAACAAACTATTTTCTAAAATTGCGTAACATTTTGAGCTTGTAATGCAACAGGAATAATGGAATAGAGCATACAATCGGTAATTAAAACACTATTGCTTAATACATAATTACACCACAGTCTAAGGAACTCTAGCTCTGCTCTTTCCTACATACTATGCCAAAGGTAGTTTCAAACCAGCGAGGCGAGGATTGGATGGGATGGGCGTGAATTGAAATCTCGCTGACCCTTTTACACCAAAAGATGTACATCGCAAGGCAGAGCGCGGCCGAGCGTGGCCGAGCGTGGCCGAGCGAGATTTTTGTATCCGTTTTGCAATGTAATAAATACTCTATTCATGCAGAAATAAAGTTTAATGTTGTATCAACAAATATTTAAATTCTCACCTCGCACATCCTCGCCTATCCAGACCTTTCACACCAAAGATGGGCGTGACGTGAATTGAAATTTTGCCATACAAATTTCAATTCTCGCTCGGCCCATCCACGCCACGCCTCGCCGGTGTGAAACCACCTTAATACATGTTACATATGTATTAAACTATATTATGCCCCATTTCGTTGCTATTATCCAACTGTACAAACATCATATAGACTGTGATCAAATGATTAAGTTTTTATCTCGAGCTTCAGACAATAAACAACTGTTCGGTCATGTTACGTTACATGGAAGCGCGAGTGTGGGAGCGGTGTCCGGTTCGACTCCCGCGCCGCACAATAGCCACTGATATTGCTCAATTGACACTAACGGTGGTAACTGTAGAGTTACAGGTGGTAAAAGATAGATGTATCGTCTTTGTAGGTATGATGGTAATGAAGCTGATTTTGGCGAAGATGTATACATATAATTCCATGCAAGTAGGAGATAAATGCCTCTATTTTGATATTAGACTGGCGTACGCACGGCTGCATAATATCAAGGTATACATTTTCAGTACAAGCTGAACTCTTTGTACGGGAAGCCAATGCGAGGTCAGCTTATATTGGAAATGTGTAGCTTGATGTGTACAGTGGCATAAATATTGTGGACCCAGTCCGAAACATCGAAATCCGGTGTCAGAAAAAAGTCTACGACGTACAGGCGATTATACTTAAATGGAGTTGGGCAGACATAACTTCTGGTTAGACGTGGATGGCCGATGGAGTAAAGCTTTGCACTCTGTACCTAACAAGAACGGATCCAAGTTTTGTCTTCTCTTTTCTGGGAGACATTTATACAAAGGCCAGACAAGTTGGAGTGTCACGTAGTATTGCGGTAGGTGTGATATTTTGCAATTTGCAACTGGCGGTAATTATTGTTTTTGAATTGACATTTCGCATGCAGTTCCTAGGTACTATTGCTGCTTAACCAGACCAGTGTGGCGGAGAGTCCTGTTAGGGTCTCCATCTGTCAGAAAAGTTTCACTAACTCGCAACACTAAAACCAGTTGCAATAACCGCATAAAGGCGACCCCCAGGGAAGGGCTCAGCTTAGGGCATTGCCAGTGGCAGCCGTTGCTGCATCGGGAAGGGTTTTCTCAAAAGTGACGGACTTTCGTTGTATCGGGTGGGGTAACTTGCGGTAGTATGACTTATGTATAACTTATGTTCGCAAAATGAAACGAATGTTTCAGCCACAGATACAGCTCTTCATTTTAGTTGTACCGTCTTGGGTTTCTCCTGCATCCACTGGATCCCGCCCATAATTATTACTATTTTGGAAAAAGAGGTAAGGTCTTTGCAAGCCCCTTATGTTACTGCGACCTAAAAGATCTATTGTAACGCCTCTAATAGTAGACTACAGCCGCAGGCCAACCATAAAGTCGACTATTGCCTTGGTGTTTGAGGATCTGATCTCAACAGCTAATATTGTGTGGCCTCCAAGATGCTGACTTCTGATATGGTGCACTGCATCACATTCGCATAGATAGGATATGAAGTGGCGTTTCATCCTTTTCGCGAAAAAATCTGCAAACTGTGGATCCGCCCATGGTACCTAATAATTTTTTATGGGGGATTCCATATTATGTCAAAGGGCTGCTGATGCTAAAACAATAAAAATTTAATATTAAGTTACCTACATATACATACACCGTTATCATTTCTAAATTGTTTCATACACTGTATTTGTAATGACTTCGCGTGGCTGTAACTAGCGTGAAGTGTTGGTTTTGTTTACCAGCTCCGCTTTATCATTAAGGAAGACAAAAACCGTGAGAGATTCATGCTGATACATAGCGTAGCTGCACGATATATTAGCGGTATGAGAGAAACAGTACATTGTAAGGCCTACCACAGAACGAAACTCAAGCTTTAATCACTGTTCAAAACTAGTTTTGAGTTGGGTTTAATTTTAGAATATTCCTCAAGCATAGATTCATTGATCACTGATCACAGTTAACCTTTATTTTAAAATGTTACCTTCTCTAGTGTTTTAGCTTTAGCAGAGATTTTATCTGTATCCATAATCACATCACCAAGTGTGGGCAAAACAGCGCTTGATTTCCTTGAAATTTCAGGCTACATTGGTGTGATATGTTGTTGATTGAAGTTTATAATAACCATATTGGAATGAGAACGATGCCAATGCTCAAGTAACGATTCTATGCTCAAGTATTGATCAGGTGATTAAAGATCAAATAGTAGGTACCTACTTGAGGAACGTTCTGTAATACGGAAATTTTTAAATCAAACGTTTATTAATTAAATTTACATCATTAATTTAATACAAAGTTAAGATCTTGTAGCCTAAATGTAATGCCTTAGTTTGCTACCAACAATCAAGCAACTCAAGCAGTGATAGCCTAGCGGTTGAACGCTTGCTTTCCATGCAGGAGGGTGTGAGTTCGATCCCGGCCCGCACCTCTGACTTTTCGAATTCATGTGCAGATTTATATTCGATTATTACTTGCTTTAACGGTGAAGGAAAACATCGTGAGGAAACCTGCACACCTGAGAGTGCTCCATACAGTTCTCAATGGTGTGTGTAGTTCGCCAACCCGCGCTAGGCCAGCGTGGTTGACTGCCTTCTCATACTGAGAAGAGGCCCGTGCCCAGCAGTGGGACAGAAATGGGCTGGTTTTGTATGTTATGTAATCAACCAACTCAGCCTATCTCAGTCCACGGCTGAACATAGGCCTCTCCTCTCCCAAGTTGCGCCATAACACTCGGTCCTCTGCATTCCGCATCCAGCGCTTAGTTTGCTAGCTGCTGATAAAATATCTTCGAAGCTAAGCAAGTCATTTGTTACTCGCAACATATCTTATAGAAATGCTTGCATCCTAAGGGTAGGCTTGTTATCAAATGTTTTTAGACTCCTTAATGTTTCTGAAGATTGTCAATATTTGTCGCATACATAACAAGCCTATTACTGTCCCACTTTTTTTATAGTATAGGATGGCGAAATGAGCTAAAGGCTCACCTGATGTTAAGCTGTTACCTTTGCCTATAACAACTGCAATACCACCTAGGCTGTTGCCTTAATGGTACCGCAAGTCGGTTCGCCAAACTGAGACATGAAGATAAAAAGTCTCCTGTGATTGTAATTTCATCGGCACCCGTACCCTTCAGACCGAAACACAGCAATGCAAGCATCACTATTTGGCGGAGAATTAGGTACGTTGGTAGTACTTCCCCGGGCGAACTCTTCCACAAAGGAGCTCTACTGCTACTGCTGGGCACGAACCTCTGCTCAAAATGACAAGGATTCACGCTGGCCTACTGCGGGTTGGCGGACTACACACACCACCGAGAAATGTATGGAGCACTCTCGGGTGTGCAGGTTTCCTCTAGATGTTTTCCTTCGCCGTTAAAGTAAGTGATAACCAAATTCTGATCCGCACATTGTGAATCCGAAAAGCCAGAACGCAGACCCTCCTGCTGCATGGAAGGCAACCGTTGAACCACTATGCCATCACTGCAGTATTTAACAGTGGTTAAATCTGATTATCTCTTTGTGTACAATTTGTTTTGAAGTGAAAGGACTTGAGGACCTACATGACGAAACCTTAATAAAGTAATTGAATTCTTTCACTTGATTCTCGAAAACACGGTAACGGTGAACATTTGTTTCGGTGTCAATATTAATATTAACTGCTACTGCTACTGCCACTGGTAACCCACCTTCGGATAACTTAATTTGTTCAAACTCATTACCACTGAACATTACCCTACTTAGCGGAGATGTGGTCGCAGTGTACGCGATTCAAATTCAAAGTGATGAAGAACCGCATTTTGGCCTCATTTTTGAAGGGAATCGGATCTATTTGTTTTGCTTTTCAGACACATTATCTGAGACACCTCATGGTACACCTGAGAAGGCTCCAAAAAGTCATCGATGGTGTGTGGACCGCCATCTCGCATGACTAGCATCGCCAGATCTGTTTAAATAAATCGGGACTTAAAGAAAAAAGCGGGACGGGTGAAAAAATCG
Organism: Asteroscopus sphinx; assembly: GCA_949699075.1. Classification (NCBI taxonomy): domain Eukaryota; kingdom Metazoa; phylum Arthropoda; class Insecta; order Lepidoptera; family Noctuidae; genus Asteroscopus; species Asteroscopus sphinx. Next base: position 32,619,454 of record OX453004.1, on the reverse strand, counting down.
GGATGCAGAAAAAATGCATAAAAGTGGTTATATTTCGCAGTCACCTGCTCCCCTCGTACGCTTCTTCCTTCGTTGACCTTTCTTTTCAATACCTACCTTGCCAAATTGGCTACTTAGACTTACTTACTTAGGCGAGATATCTGGCATCCCTCATCAGTCCAGTGGTGAAATAAACTGGTCTTAGCTTAAATACTTCTTTCTCACTCTAAGAAGATCCGTGCCCACCAGTGGGACAGCTATGGGCTGAATATCATCCTCCTGCCCTTATCCTAATTTATTTATGGCGAACAATTTTTACTAACAGGTCAACCCGGAAATCGCGAAAAAAATATCTGCTGTTCCATACATTTTGTCCAGCGACATCGATGATTTTGTAGGGAACAGCTGTTTTGTTGCGATTTCAGGGTTGGTCCGATAGTAAAAGTTGTTCAAACTGATAAGTACAATGACCCCTTAAGAGGTTTTCAGTTATTTCAATAACACGTTGTATGAACTATAGACTGAATAGAGGTCGTGGTCACGAAAGCTAAAAATACCCTTTGTACACATGGCTACACATCAAGCTGTACATTTCCAGTATAAGCTGATCTCGCATTGTACGGAAAGCCTGCACAATGTGAGGTCAGCTTATACTGGAAATATACAGCTTAATGTGTAGCCGTGTGTACCTATGTATGTATTTTTACCTATGTCAAATCACTGCCGACACGTGGCCAACACGCACTTTCTTTTGGTACCATATTGGTTCTATCACGTCTTCCCCGCTTGCAGTGTGACCAAATCTGATCCACCAACCGGCCTGTTTTTACCAGCTGTGTCGCGGAAGCGGGTGCTTCCCACGCGTTGCTCTTAACCTTCCAGCGCCCAAACAATGGCGCTATGGCGCATGTATCTGGTGCCATCTAGCGGTTACTACTTATGACCGATATTTTTTACTACACAAGCCTGCGGTTCGAATCAAGCTTTTTGTAAGTAACTAGTGGGATTTTTAATAAGGTTGTTTTTTAGATGATTATTAAAGTTAAAACTATTAATTAAAGTGATGTGGTTGGTAGTGGCAGGTGAAATTCGTCAGCTAGTCATTTAGTTCTTCTTTGTTAGGACACGTAAAATAGCGGCGGGAAAGCCCACCGTCATGGACAGCTGGAGAGGCACCCTCAAAACCGGCTGACGTAGATACTCTCGGGGCACGGCTGGCCTGCTTCGGAAAGTATCAGTGTCGCATAAGCAGGGAGTACCGGCACTGCCCTGAGGGAACGGCGCAGCACACACTGGCGAAGTGCCCAGCTTGAGCCACGCAGTGCCGTGACCGTATCGATGCAGAAGGTTGCAACGATCTCTCGTTTCCGGCTGTGGTTCTGTTCATGGTAAAGAACGAGAGCGCTAGGAGGTGGTGCTTGCAAAGGAAGCGGCGGAGGAGAGAGAGGTGACCACCGAGGGGCCTGCGGGCGCAGTGAACTTGGGGCTGTTCACCACCCGACCAGTCAAGGCCCGTGACGGTGGTGCGTCGTGTTCCGCGCGCATCAGCCAGGAGCAGGGTACGGCTGACGTCGATGTTAGGCCGCACGGGGAAAGAGGTTCACCCACTAGTGGCGAGCCCAGGACGTGCCGGGGGTGGTGGGAGAATACAAAGCCATCAATCCCACGCATATGCTACGCTACCGCCAAAGGCAGTAGGAGGAACACCGTGGTGGTTTTAGTCGGTATGATTCCAACATTGGTGATTTCCCCATGAAAAAAAGTTCTTGGTTGATGATGTTCTTTGGTTCGATCTCGTTTTGCTTTATCTTAATTTTCTTACCCTCTCACTCCTTTCGACTGATTCCTTCAATAAGTAGAATAAATGTAAAATAGAGGCGACAGCCGACTGATCTCATCTTTTCTTAGTTTCCTAAACACATTTATGTGAAGAAATAGGTTGATTTCAATACATAAACATAAATTGATCAGCCCATTACTGTCCCACTGCTGGGCACGGGCCTCTTCTCAGTACGAGAAGTGTTAGATATTATATCAAAATAGTCATCTATTACAAGAATATGTGTACTTTTACTATCTGTGGAAAAAGTCTATGACTGTGGTTATATTATCTTTGAATAAAAGTGATTCTTTCGTTAACTGCAAAACAACGTGTTTTAATAGGTTATGGGCCTCACCCAACTGCTAAAATCAGCTAAAATATAGTTTTATTGTTAGTATTTTGTGTTGTGCGAGCCGAAAAATGAGTTCCAACTATATTACAAGTGTGCCAAAGTTGAAAGGACGCGAGAACTTTGACGATTGGGCGTTCGCAGTGGAGAACTTGTTGGTTTTGGAAGGCGCGGATAAGTACCTAAAGAAAGAAGAAACCGAGGCTGCAGCAATAGCGGCAGATGCAAAAGCACGGGCGAAGTTAATTTTGACGATAGATTCTTCGTTATATGTGCACATAAAGGAAACAAAGACCACGAAGGAATTGTGGACAAAATTACGTGCTTTGTTCGACGATTCAGGATTTTCGCGGAGGATTTCTTTGCTTCGTCATTTAATTTCTATACGGTTGGAAAATTGTGAGAATATGACGAATTATGTGACACAAATAGTAGAAACTTCTCAGCGTTTAAGCGGAACAGGCTTCGCCATTAACGATGAATGGGTCGGCTCACTGTTGCTGGCCGGATTACCAGAGCGATTTATGCCTATGATTATGGCTATAGAACATTCCGGGATTCAGATAACTGCCGATTCCATCAAAACAAAATTACTTGATATGGAATCAGTCGATGCAAGTGAAACGGATTGTAGTTCAGCGTTAGTAGCCAAAAGTTGGCAGAAAAAGAAAAATGCTAAGGTTGGCAGCACTAGCAAACATAGACAGACTTCAAATACGTCAAACTCAAATGCTTCAAATACGTCAAACTCAAATGTCAATGTCGTTGCAAAGAAACAGGTCATTATCGGGACTTTCGTGGGTAGTGGTGAAGGCTTAACAAGTGCTTTTGTTTGTGTGAAGAATTTTTTCGATTTTAGTTAATTTTACAAGTGCAAACTTCAATCGAGACTATTCTTTGTGTTTGTGTTGTCCGTATAAGTAGTGATAATCAGTTTAAGGTCAGTTTTAACCACTAATATTAAGAATCAAGATGGATAAAACCAAACCCCCGGACCCACCTGACCCGCCAGATCCTAACTTTGAATTTACCCCCATACTAACTGTAACTATCCCAAATAATGAACCTCCTAATGATAATGTGACGGACACCGAGAGTAGTAACAGAAAAAGACCCGCGCTTTCCCCCCCAGCTTCTGTAAATAACCCTCCTAAGTTAGCCAAAAATGTTACCGGAAGACAATTGTACACGACTTTAGATAATCCTCCCTATATTGTCTATGTTTCACTCAAAGAGGAAATGTCTTCAGGTACTACATTACATCCCATAAAATTTGGTATGTTCCTGATGCGTAACAATATCAGGAATGTCCTCCAAGATGGAGTAAAACGCCTAGGTAGGAACCGGATTTCTGTCGAGTTTAAGTCTCACCAGGACGCAAACAGTTTCTTAGCTAGCCACCTCTTAATACAACACAATTATATTGCTACTATCCCACAATTTAATATAACCCGTATGGGAATTGCTCGAGATGTCCCAATAGAATGGTCGGATGAGGAGATAATTGAGAATATTAAGGTACCTCGAGGATGTGGACACGTCATAAAAGCCCGGAGATTAAATCGTAAGTTCACCTCACTTGGAGTGTCAGAGTGGAAACCCACACAGTCTGTAGTTCTAACTTTCGATGGACAGATCCTACCATCACGGGTGTACTGTTTCTACTCAGCTCTTGTAGTTGAAAGGTACATGTACCCCACAATACAGTGCTTCAACTGTTGCCGTTATGGACATACCCGCACACTATGCCGCGCAAAACCTCGTTGCTACCGATGTGGCCAAGACCACCCCGGCGATGGATGTGACATTACCCCAGACAGAGCATATTGTCTTTCATGCACTGGGAATCATTATGCCAATAACAATACCTGTCCAGAGTTGGGCCGCCAGAAGGGTATAAAGGCTCTGATGGCAGAAAAAGCTATCTCCTATGTTGAAGCAAGTAAGGTTTTCCCTCCTGTATCAAAATCGTACGCAGAAATTTCAAGACGTCCTCAATCTACCAACCCAGTCACTTTATCGCAATCCCAATACTCCAATCCAGCTCCCCAATCCCCTAAATCATACCGTAAAACGGTTTTTCTTAAGCCTAAAACCCATGCTCCCCTTTCTCCTGGCTATGACAAACAGGCCCATCAAGCTATGGTTCAGAACTTCTCCTTCACCCCCTCCAAAAATGGTTGTGCTTTTCCTATGGAAGAAGCCAACCAAGATCCTTCCAAAAATATCCTAAATCTTATTTCCAATATGTTGACAGCTGTTCTTGCTAACCCTACACAAATCATACCGGACCACGTTGCCCTTAAACTTTCAACAATCTTAAAATTAATTAACATTCCCCCATCACCTGAAATTTCTACAATGGAACGTGAGGAGTATTACTCCCAGGAAACCTGACCTACTCTTCCTTATTAACAAATTCAAACCATCGATCTGCGGCATCTCTGAGACATGGCTTCGTTCTGATAGTAATTTCAGAATCCCATGCTTCAGTGATCTTCGCTGTGATCGATCAGATGGATATGGAGGATGTGCTTTGTTCATTAATAACAATGTCCCATTCTCCCCGATTCCTCTACCCTTTGTTGGTGACAACATCAATGTTGTTGCTGTTAAGGCTGAGGATATAAATATTTTTAGTTTTTATATTGCACTCCCCCAATGTGAGGATCTTTCTACAATAAGAAGTTTGCTGAGTAATGTCCAAGGCCCATTACTTGTTATGGGCGATTTTAATGGCCATCACTATAGATGGGGATCAGACATCTGCGATAACTTTGGTATAGGCTTAGTAGATATATTGGATGAACTTAACCTATGTGTGATCAATAATGGCAGTGTCACGCGTAGATCTTCCCCAGGACAGAATAAAAGCTGTGTTGATTTAACATTCTGCTCATCTAATATAGCCAGCCTTTTTAATTGGAGTCGCTTGGATATGACTTATGGGAGTGATCACTATCCCATAATGGTTGAAATCCCTTCCAAAAAAGTCACAGACCAAATTCCCCCTCCCTTGTTAAAATACCAATTGAACTCAGTGGATTGGGACCTCTATTCTTATTCTTTATTGTACACACAGATATACATTTATATAACAGTAGGAAAGTTTATGTACATCGGCGAGCTTAACTCAGAACTGAGTTTTCTAACAGCAAACCTTAGAGCGATAGAGAAATGTTGAATGTAGAGGACAGAAACAAGTGTACAACATAAATTAAACCTACTTTATTTACTTACAGTACTAGCTAATAATAATATAAATAATATATAGATACTTAAATATATATAATAGATACATAAGAATATATAATAGATACATCAGAATATATACATTCATATATATATATATAGATATATAATACATAACATGTAATATAACTCATTTTAGACTTACGTGTCTCTTCCCTTCCACCCATCAATCCTGAGACTGCACACGAATGTTTTTTCTTATTTTCCAACACAATATCTTCTATAACAGCAGATGACTGTTTCCCTACAAAAAAAACGCCAACGGGTAAAATTCCATCCCCGCCATGGTGGGATAGAGATTGCTCTGCCGTGATCAGGGCCAGGAATGAGGCCGAAAAGAATTTCAACTCTGTCATGAGCCTGGATAACATTATTGCCTTTCAGCATATCTTGGCTAAGTCCAAGAAATTGCTCAAGAATAAGAAGAGAGATGGTTGGCGGAAATATTGTGGCTCGCTAAGTCCATCCACTCCAGCGTCGGCCGTGTGGCGTAAGCTGAAGTCGTTCAGGAGTAATTTGAAGCCCTCCTCCAGGAGCATACTATCTGAGGAACTGGGTAACCAGTTCCTTTCTAAATTGGCCCCAGTCTATGTTCCCAGTATGGATGAGTGTGTCACTACGGGCTCTGAGCTGACAACAGATGACCCTCTGGATAGGCCATTTACTATAGGGGAACTTAAATCGGTCCTCGCCCATGTAAAGGATTCCGCTCCTGGAGTGGATGGATTCCCTTACTCCTTCATTACTAAAGCGGGTGATAAAACCCACCAATATTATCTGGACTTAGTCAACTATTGCTTTTCTTCCGGTTATATTCCTCCTGATTGGAAGGTTCAAGTCATCATCCCTGTGTTAAAACCCGACAAAGATCCTAGTGATCATTGTTCTTACAGACCAATTGCGCTATCGTCCATACTTACTAAGCTTTTAGAGCATTTGATTAAAAACCGTCTAGAATGGTTTGTAGAAAGCGGAAAGCTGCTCCCGACGACTCAATTCGGCTTCAGGAAAGGTCTGGGTACAGCTGATAGTGTGGGTACCCTCACATCAGTGATCCGACTGACCCTTAGCAGGAATGAGTCTGTGGTAGCCGTTTTCTTAGACATTTCGGCTGCCTATGATTCTGTTCTCCTCCCACTTCTCAGGCAGAAAATGCAAGAGCTGAGAATCCCGGCTAGGATTCGTCGAATCATATGCAGTATTTTTTTAGATCGCAGTGTTAAACTCAGGACTCCCGGGGAAAACTCCGAGCCGAGGTCGGTTTGGAGAGGTCTACCACAGGGATCCGTACTTAGTCCCCTTTTATATAATATTTATACTTATGATATTCCTTCTTGTTTAAATTTTAACTGTAATATACTTCAGTATGCTGACGATATTGCTTTATTGGTCTGTGGCTCTTCTATACAAGATGCCTCTCAGTCAATTAATATCTCTTTGTCCTCGTTAAACCAATGGCTCTTAGACCACGGGTTATCTTTAAGTGCTCCAAAAAGTTCAGCAGTTGTCTTCACTCGCAAACGCCTTATCCCCCAAGTCGACATTAATATTGACGGCCAATCTATCCCAGTCGAAGAGAAGGCCAGGTTTCTGGGGGTTACCTTGGATTCCAAATTATCGGGAGCGGACCACATTAGCAATACGGTTAAAAAATGTGAGCGCTCGGTCTCGGTCCTTAAGGCTTTGGCTGGCGTCTGGTGGGGGGCCCACCCTTACACATTAAAACTAGTCTACAATGCACTGGTCAGAAGCGTGCTGGATTACTGCAGTTACTTAATTGAGCCATGTAACAAAGAAGCGTTGCGTAGACTGGATTCTGTCCAGGCCAAATGTATGAGGACCATTATCGGTGCCATGAAATCCTCCCCCATAAACGCTCTCCAGGTAGAATGTGCAGAACCTCCTCTTAACCTTCGTAGACAATACTTAGCGGACCGTTTCTTGTCGAAAGTTTTCTCCCTTTCGTCCCATCCTTTACTCCCCATTTTGGAACAAATCTACCTGTCCCTCAACACGTCTTCCTACTGGAATAACAAATCTATTCCATTGATGAATAGGTACAGAGAGCTTAAAAACCTCTCCTCGCCTGTTTGTCAATACCCCTCTCTTCCGGTTTATTCTTCTGCTTATGACGTGGTCCATTTCAGGCCAAAGGTCGTTTTGGGACTTGGTATCTCCAAAAATTCCCAGGACGTAAAAGGCGACTTCGATCGGGCCATTAAAAGATACTGGGAGGGTTGGAATTTGTTCTATACGGACGCATCCAAATTGTCTTCAACAGGATGTACAGGTGTTTCAACATATCTTCAAAATTCAAAAATTGCTCTTTTATTCCAATGTCCACCAGAGACCTCAGTATTTACAGGGGAATGCATCGGTATCCTAGAAGCTATCAATTTCATTTTATCCCATAATATTAAAAATTCAGTAATTTTCTCAGATTCTCGCAGTAGCATTCAAGCTTTAACTCAAAACCAACTTAATTCTAAAATCCACAGCAAAATTATTTTCGATATTCTTAATTTATTATTCACTTGTTCTAACAACGATTTAAACATTGAAATAGCTTGGGTTCCCGGTCACTCTGGTATAAGTGGCAACGAGTGTGCCGACACACTGGCTAAATTTGCTACATCTAACCCGGTGGATCAGAAACACTACATGGTGCATAGTTACGACTTACGGTCTGACACAAAACACAAACTGTATAACTCGTGGTCCTCAGTGTGGAAGGTAAGTTCGAAACTCAAGGGGGCGGACTACGCCAGTATCCAACCCTGCATCCAGCGGAAACCTTGGTATTTTAAGTGTCCAAAATTATCCAGAAGAACTGTTGCAACCTTGTGTAGACTTAGACTTGGACATTGTTGCAGTCCAGTGTTTCTGAATAAAATTCGTGTTCGTGACAGTTCCTTGTGCGAATGCGGTCTTGATGATGGAACTCTGGACCATATATTTTTCTCCTGTACTTCAAATTCCCAATCCTTTGACTTGTATCATAAGCTTTCCAAAATTAAAGTCCCCCTTCCTACTAACTTCCATTCTCTCCTGACTAACTTTTCTCCAAAGCTAATCCAAATTTTATCAAAATTTATAAAAGAAAATGGTATCAAATTGTAGTTCGGTGTGTAGTAAAAATAACTTTGTATTATATTATTTTCGGTGTTTTAAAAATGTATATATATCCATACAAAGGGAAAAAAAAAATCTGTGTTAACTAACAAAAAACTGTCTTGTCCCCCCAGCTACTAACATACCTACCACAAAGTGCATAGTTCGACGGCTCACCTCGCTCCGTTGCCGTCACCACACGACGCTGGCAGAATAGTCGACAACGGCTCAGTTGCCAAAGAAGGAAAAAAAAAAAAAAAAAGGTCATTATCGTAATCAATGCCCACTTTTAAACGAGAAAACAGAAAAAAATAAACATAGTAACGCTTTTAGTGTTGTTTTTCTTAGCGGCGAGTTCAGTAAGAGTGATTTCTACATTGATTCAGGTGCAAGTATGCACATGACTACAAATGAAAGTTGGCTGAAGGACCCCAAGTACTCAACGAGTTTACCAGAAATAATCATTGCCAATAAAACAAAAGTTCCTGTTTTGTGTATGGGTGACGTGGAAATAACAACAAGTCACAATTATAACATAATTGTGAAGAATGTGTTGTGTGTCCCAAGTCTCACAACAAACCTATTATCAGTCAGTGAATTGATAAAGAATGGAAACAGTGTCGTTTTTGAGCCCAATAAGTGTCTAATAAGAAATAAAATAGGCGTTTTGGTTGCTGAAGCAGAACTAATTGGTGGTGTATACAGAGTGAACCTACAAAAACAGAACTGTTTATTGACTTCAACTAAAGTCAATGGAGAAACATGGCACAGGCGGCTCGGCCATATAAATAGCAATGATATGAACAAAATGAAGCGTTGTGAATTAGTTGATGGACTAGATTATCCAGATACATTTACAACAAGTAAGTCAAGCTGTGTAATATGTTGTGAAGGAAAGCAGTCAAGGTTGCCATTTACTACAGGTTCACGTGCAACAGAAATTCTACAAATCATTCATTCAGACATTTGTGGCCCTATGGAGATTAAGTCAATAGGTGGTGCTCGATATTTCCTATTGTTTATTGACGATTATAGCAGAATGACCTTCATTTACTTCCTGAGAGCAAAGAGTGAAGTGTTGAGCTATTTTAAAGATTTCAAGTCAATGGTGGAGAATTTTCACAATAAGAAAATCAAAATCATGAGAACAGACAATGGCTGTGAGTACTGCAGCAATGCTTTTGAAGATTTTTTGATAAAAGAAGGCATCATACATCAAAAAACAAACCCGTACACGCCGGAACAAAATGGACTCAGCGAGAGATCAAACAGAACCATAGTGGAGAGAGCGAGATGCTTACTTTTCGAAGCAGATCTGGAAAAGAAATTTTGGGCAGAAGCTGCTAATACAGCTGTCTATTTAAAGAACAGATCAGTAGCTTCAGGTATTGAAAAGACTCCATATGAAGCATGGACTGGAAAAAAGCCAAACTTGCAACACATACGCATATTTGGGAGTCCTGTGATGGCACATATACCGAAAGAAAAAAGGACAAAGTGGGACAGAAAATCAAAGAAACACATACTGGTTGGTTTCTGTGATAACGTCAAGGGTTATAGAATTTATGATCCAGTAAAAAACCATATTACAACCAGTAGAGACGTTGTGATACTAGAGAAGACAAAGAAGGAAGAGACAGTCACCGTTTCTATAGAGAACACAGATTCAGTGGGGGAATCAATGGAGGAATCTGTGGTGACATTAGAACTTCATGATCAGTCATGTTTGAGTGAGTCAGAATATCTTGATGTTGAAGATGGAGACATACAGGATGAAGGAGCAGGCTCACTAATACCATGTGATGTAACGCAGCAAGCTTGTGAAGAAAAGCCTAAAAGACAACGGAAGAAACCTTCAAGGTATGGCTTTATTAATATGTGCACTACATCCATAGGAGAAGATGGAATGGCATATGCAGAGGCTATCAGTGGCCCTGAGAAACAACAGTGGTTGCAGGTGATGGCAGAGGAGCTGCAGTCATTTGAGGATAATCAAGTGTGGGAGATTGTTGATACTCCAGACAATGCTAGTGTAGTACAGTGCAAATGGGTTTTAAGAAAGAAATTCGATTGTGACAACAGAGTAAGATATCGTGCCAGACTTGTTGCTAAAGGCTTTACACAGAAAGCAGGTGTGGACTACCAAGAAACCTTTTCCCCGGTTATAAGACATTCAACCCTGCGGTTATTATTTGCTTTAAGTGTACAGTTAGACATGGATATTACTCATTTAGATGTCACAACAGCTTTTCTTAATGGTTATTTAAAAGAAAGTATTTTCATGTATTTGCCTGAAGGCTTTCCTGTCAGAGATCCAAATAAAGTATTAAAATTAAAAAAGGCTGTTTACGGTTTGAAGCAATCATCACTTGCATGGTATCAAAGGGTAGAAGAAACTTTGTGTAGTTTAGGGTTCCACAAAAGTAAACTAGAAACTTGTGTCTTTATAAAAAATCACAGTAACAATAAGAAAACTATTGTTGGGGTTTATGTTGATGATTTTATAATTTTTTCAAATAATAAGCAAGAAACAGATTTTTTGATAAGAGATTTAAGTCAAAAATTTAAAATAAAAAACTTGGGTCAAGTCAAACAATATTTAGGCATGAGAATTAATATAAACAAAAGTTCAAGTGTAATTACAATAGATCAGGAGCATTATATTGAACAATTAATTAAAAAGTTTGATATGTCTGATTGTAATGTAGCTGATACTCCTATAGAGTGTAAGTTAAATGTTGAAAAGTCTAATGTTTGTGAAGATAATTTGCCATATCAAAAATTAATTGGTAGCTTGATGTATTTGGCCGTGTTGACACGACCAGATATTGCTTATTCAGTCAGTTATCTCAGTCAATTCAACAATTCTTATTCGTATACTCACTGGAATTATGCTAAAAGGGTTTTAAAATATTTGTTGAATACAAAAAGCTATTGTTTGAGATATTCCAAAGAAGGAGCAGAACTGAAAGGATTTGTAGACGCAGATTGGGCTAGCGATGCTATTGATAGGCGGTCATACACAGGTTTTTGCTTTATGAAATCTGGGTCTGCTGTTTCTTGGGAAAGCAAGAAGCAAAGAACAGTAGCGCTAAGTAGTTGTGAAGCAGAGTATATGGCTTTATCAGAAGCTTGTCCTGAAGCAATTTACTTACAAAATTTAGAATGTGAAATAACAGGTTGTTGTAACAAGATTATACTATATAATGATAGTCAGAGTGCATTGAGGCTGGCAAATAATCAGCAGTCTCATAAACGTTCAAAACACATTGATGTGCGATATAACTTCATTAGAGATGTAATTAGTAATGATATTATTGAAACTAAATATTTGCCAACTGCAAGCATGCCCGCTGACTTATTAACTAAGGGATTGTCAGGGGTAAAACACCACAAGTTTATGGAAACTCTTGGTATTGTTCAAAAATAAATTTATTGTTATCTCTGTTATTGTACAATTATTGTAATGGGAATTTGATTTATTTATGATTTTGATATAGTGGGGGTGTTAGATATTATATCAAAATAGTCATCTATTACAAGAATATGTGTACTTTTACTATCTGTGGAAAAAGTCTATGACTGTGGTTATATTATCTTTGAATAAAAGTGATTCTTTCGTTAACTGCAAAACAACGTGATTTAATAAGAAGGTTAAGGCTTTAGTTCACCACGTTGGCCTAGCGCGGTTTGGCGGACTACACACACCATCGAGAACTGTATGGAGCACTCTCAGGTTCCTCACGATATTTTCCTTCACCGTTAAAGGAAGTGATAGTCAAATTCTGATCCGCACATGTATTGATTGATTTCAATAGTTATCCTTAATTGGGCCACTTTAGTTATTACATATGTGAGTACATTTTATATTTCAGTGCTCAAACCACAATGATTACCTAATTAAGAATGTATTTTAATAATTTTATAACGTCTGTAGGTACTTAGTTTACGTACTACAGGATGCGATGACGCAGTGTTGCGGTCAACAAATCAATCGCAATTATTTAGCGGTGACATGATTGTAAAACCATTTGTAAACTAATTTCGTCAGATGTTATGTGACATGTCGATCAGTTGTGGTTATTTCATAGTTTTATTGCTTTTGCTTCCCAATGTCGAAAAGAGCAATGTTTTGTGGCTGGTTGTTTCTAAACTATTTGTTAAAAGGATATTTGGCAATTTGTCACGTTTGGTCTTCGGTTTAAAAATAGGTTGACCAATAATTTCCAGGCTTGCTACAACCACATGCAATGTTATAGGCATTATATAAAATGCTAAAATGAATTGATCTTGTTGGTGCTCTCATTAACATGGGCATTTTACATAGTGAGTAAGTAAGTAAATTATTTATTCACCTGAAACCTAGACTATAGGTACATCAAAATCTTCTAAGGTTATTATAGTTAGGTAATTATGGCTATTTACAATCTTATACATAAACATCTTTGGGGCGTTTGCGGACTCACTCGTATTCAATTCGTATTTGTATTTTCGGCCTTATATGATTTCGGATCCGTTTTTACAATGTTCGTAAAAATTCACTAAAATGAACCGAACACGAGTGAGTGCACAAACGCCCTTATACTTATTTCTCTAATTTTTTTATTGAAAAAACATTTTTAACACACGTTTTTTTTGTCACAATATGTAGGTACAATGAAACGCATATTTATTTATTTCAACTTAAATGCACACCACAAACCACAAAGAAAGAAAGAAAGAAAGAATGGTACTTAAGGCGGACTAGGTATTGTTTAACAGTCAATTCTTTGGATTGAAATACTGAACTACTGGAATTGGCTCAGTACCTATGTAAGTTTCATACAAGACAGGCTCTGCTTATGTACTGGTTTTGTCACCATCGACGCATATAAATACGCGTTTCCGTTTGACTGTACAAATTAGGGCTTCTCAATATCGCCTTTTTTCCAATATCGGAATTGGACCCGATATTGACCTCAAAATATCGGAATTCCGAGATTCCGATATTGAGACACAATTTTTTTAAATACTACTAGAAATTGATTTAAAATGATAACCTTATCTTGTTTGTAGAGTAAAAAGTGGAGACTATGCCAAAAGTGTTGCTTTTGAAAAAATACCCCTTAGCTTTATGATCTCATAAACATGTACGGCCTGTCATCATCATCATTTCAGCCGAAAGACGGCCACTGCTGGACATCACCCCAACATCCCCACAATGACCGGAACTGCGCTTTCCGCATCCAACGGATTCCCGCGACCTTCACCAGCAGTGCGATTCAGAACATTTCGATAACTTGCCGAATCCGTTCGATTGGATATCTTACTCGTACCGTATGTTACCTTCCGGGGCTATTCAGAACAACCGATTTGAGCGTTCGATTCGGTTTCGGGTACGGTATCGATATTGGTTACATTACATGAGATTACATGGTGCGTTTATGAAGTTTTCTTTCGTATCATAAATAGACAGATTTTTAAACCCATATCTAGGCGATGTAAAAATATATCCGAAAGTATTTATGGTTTTGTTGTTCCAATCTTACTACGAAATAATTAATTACGGCTGAATAACGGCTGTTTGTAAAAATAAAATTATGAAAGTACTTACTACAAAAAGCTAGCTTTGTAAACACCCATCTGTCAAAATCATTGTCAATGTGACGTTTGACGTTAAAATACTTGGTTGGTAGATTGGGGTTTTTTTTCGCAATTTTGGGGAAAAAAAGTCGTTCTTGGGGAAATTTCGGGGAATGAAATCCTTGGGGAAATATTTGGAGAAACGAAAATACAGATGTAATACTGAAATTGTACTAGTTTGTGTAATGTTATTGGGAAAATAATTAAGGGTTTGAATGAAGACGATATATCAAAAGTTTTAAATATCATCCACAATACACTATAAAATATTTTTATAGTTTTTGAATAAACATAGTCTTATATTTTTAAATTTCCTGTTCGAAAAAAAAATGGGGAAAAAAGTTGAAAATCATCATTTTGGGGAAAAAATATATGAATATGGGGAAAATTCAGAAACTCGATCTAGTAACCCTGTAAAACATCTTTGACTATGTGATTATATTATCTTTGGACTATTGGTTTTATTTTTTATTGTTGTTTATCAATTAAATAATAACTATATTAAAAAGTACTCTGTGATAATAACATACGCACTCAAAATTGAAAGAAGTAACATTCTTTTTGGAGAAAAGTTCACCATGAATCTTTGTGAGAATAGTAGAATGGCGACTATCTCTGTAAACGAGCCTTAGACGATGAAATTACACAGTCTGTCAGTGATTCTACAATAACGTTCACCAAAACTTGTAAGTACCTACTCACCTCTTATTTATTAGCTCATCAGCGTCTACAACGCTGGCCTATAGCACAACACACACACCACACTAGCAGCAGTGTAGCAGGCCACACGATGTTTTCCTTCACCGTGGGTATACAAACGTTTACAAGGCACATGGATTTTTTATAGGTACATTTAAATAAATAAGTACCTAAACTCCTAACGCGACACTGACCAAACCGACAGCATAGGTATTCATGTGTCGAGAGAGAAAAATGACACAATACTGTAATCATGATTTGTTAACATTAAATACATTTTCTATCTTTCAGGTAAACAGCATGACCATGACCAAGCTTACTAGGACTTGTTTCAAAGACCATCTGTTGATGAACAAAGACAGTTTGTCTCTGCTGTGGATGTTCTCTTGCATCAAGTGTCAGTCACCTACTTGACACTGGCTCAACTTCACAAGAGTGGATTATGCCTTAAACTGTAAGTTGAATCAGTCTATAAAATATTTTTCACAACTTTACTGCTAGTCAAATTGATTTTTAATTACTTTAATGATTATGTATGTTTGTATTATGTATACAAAATACACGCTTAGGCGTGGAGTTGCGGAAACAGTCCGTTATACTATACTATGTATGTTTGTTGCAGGTAGAAGCAGTAAGTTGCATAATATGCCATACTTGTTGTGTGCTTGCAGACCGAGCTGCTTTTCATTTGGTTTCCAGCTCAGTGTATACTTCAATGATAATACAGGCACACAGTTCTTCCCGCTGAGCATCTAAATGAAGAAGTGAGGATGAACCAGCCCATACCTACAATTGTATTATTAGACTATAGTACAGAAAGCCAGATTATAGAAAGAATATGCTTTATGGTTTCTTAGAGGTTGCATTCAATCAAGATTTATAGTCAACACTTCTCGCAGAGATATTGTAGCTTCCTCCGGGGTTGCCTACAGTTGGTAACCACACTGCCACACACTTTAAAACATTGTTACTGCATCATAGGCAGACAGACTGTAGGCTGCTGCACCCATATAATATGGTATCTTAATTGGGCTAGGTACCAAGACAATAGTAAGACATTATAATTGAAAAGAAATAAAAATAAATTATAAAATGTGTTTTTATTTTTAAATAAGTATCTCTTTTACCTGTGTTTTTTACATATATGATTTGTGAGTTTCTCAACACTCCACTCTACAAACATATCCCGCCTGTATTTCCCGGAAGGGGTAGGCAGAGGTGTATAGTACACCCACATTTCGCCAGTTATGTTTTAGTCCCACTCCACAAAATATAATAATTAAGGTAGCTACTATACACATAATTTTTTTTTGCTCTTGTCTTATTTAGTAAACAATCTTGGCATGTCTCTACTCAAATAACTACTGATAATAAATAAATATAACTAGTGGTAGTATAATTACTTATTAGTTCTGCACATGTAATACTGTGTAAAATTGCTAACATAATTCTTATAATAATTATTATTGACGAATTGCATTAAAAAGACATGCCAAGATTGTTTACTAAACAAGACAAGAGATAAAAATAGAGTGTACATATAAATATATCAATTGCACTTCACAAATCAACTGCTAAATAATATTATGTTCTTGGATATGTTGCTACATAGGTACCTAACCTCACTTTTAAATAATAAGAGCTTCTTAGTCTGCTCTCAGATTGGCAAAATCCATAGAATTTTCAGTCATAGTTTGATATGTTTGCCAGTAATCATTGGTACAGGTCAATGCCAGTAATACACAAGTTACACAACACCACCTCATCTTTTTACACTTAGGTCCAAGATTTTATGAAAGCGTAACCATCTCCCTTGATTTCTTCTTTGTTTCTTCTACTAGGGTACTAGGGCCAGTGTAAGGTCTTGCAGTAACCCATATTATTCAGTGAATTATCCGGCTGTGAATGAAAATGCATCTCGCAATGAGCGCAAAATGCAACTGCGTGTCTGGGTGAGTTGAGTTCTTCTCGGAGTCTTCAGCGTCTTTTCTCAACAATTACACTGTATTGTTTTTGTTTTTTATGTCTTATATTAATTTTACGGCTCAAACTAACAAAAATAAAATTTATCGGGTGCCCAGTAGCTCCCGATAAGTTGTCGGGGAAAATAATCGGACGTTCGGTAATTCTCCTTCGATAGCAGCGTTGTGAATAGCGTTGATAGCGTTACATGTCGTGTAATGTTGAGGGAAATCGTACGGTATGACGTCATCTTCGATTCGGTATCCAGTTCGTCAAATTGATCTGGGATACGGTTATTCTGAATTGAAAATATTATTTATCGTACGATATCAATCCGTATCGACCGACAACTGAGATATCGTGTGGTTCTGAATCGCTATACTGGTCGTCAGTGCACCTTGTGGGGGGCCTACCACACTGCGCCTTCCAGTACGTGATCGCCACTCCAGAACTTTACTGCCCCATCGGCTATCCGTTCTGTGAGCAATGTGCCCCGCCCACTGCCGCTAAGTTTGGCAATTCTTCCGACTTTATCGGTTACTTTCGTTTTCCTGCGAATCTCCTCATTTCTGATTCAGTCAAGCAGGGACGCTCCGCTCCGAGCATAGCCCTCTCCATTGCCCTTAGAATGACTTTGAGCCTTCTTATCAGGCCCATTGTGAGTAACCACGTATCAGTACCGTCAGTAATTACTGGCAACACACACTGGTCAAAGACTTTCTTCTTGAGATACTGCAGTATTTGGACCAGAAGATATTGCGTAGCCTCCCGAACGCTGCCCAACCGAGTCGAATTCAACGATTGACCTCTTTCTCGAAGTTGGACCTACCTAACTGGACAGTTTGTCCTAGGTCTTTGATTATTGTCAACAACTTCGAGTGTAGATTTTCCGATATTTACGGAAATGGGAAATTGGGAATTCGACATAACCTTTGTCCTATCCATATTTCCACTCTATCGGAAGCTCTACTGAGGTCATCGAGCTTTGTACTGAGGTCCTCTATGATCGCAGCTATGACTATATGTTATCAGCAAACTGGTGAGTGATATACTTGCCGTTTATGTTAATGCCTAGCCGTTTCCAGTCCAGAAACCTGAAGACATCCTCCAATGCAGCAGTGAACAGTTTCGGAGAGATCACATCTCCCTGTCTCACACTTCGCTGCAGAAGGATAGGTTTTGAGGCTTGGTCCTGTAATCGTTTTCATACAAAAACACTTTGATGTACCGATAGTCAATCTGACACCGTTGAAGAGACTGTAGTACAGACCAAGTCTCGGTCGAATCGAAGGCTTTCTCGTAGTCCACAAACGCTAAACAAAGAAGCACGACGTTATACTCTTCGGTCTTCTGTATAACCTGCAGCAGTGTATGTATGTGGTCTACGGTGCTAAAGCCTTTTTGGAAGCTGGCTTGTTCGGGAGGCTGGAAGTCGTCAAACCTACGCGAAAGACGGTTCGTAATGACTCTCGAAAACAGCTTGTAGACATGGCTCAGAAAATTGTCATTGATAAGTGAAAAAATCTTTGTCAGCAATAAAAGCAAAAGCATTTTCTCACTAGCACTTTCTAGCTAGTCTTCTAACTCTGCCAAGGATCAATATTCAACAAATATAAGATTTATGAATGGAAAATACATTACAAATTAAAAAGTTTGTTGTAAGGTCTCCGTTCGAGGCACACAACTAGTCTTTGCTTAAACAATAACTAGCTCTCGGATTTTTTGATGTTCTCATACATTTTCTGGAAAATACCGAAATATCGGAATTCCGATATTTTACTCTCTAATACCGATATTATAAATACGTAGAAAATGTAGCGAGATTCCGATATTTCGAGATCTCGGAATCTCGGAATCGAAGCCCTAGTACAAATAGAGGGTTAGAACTAGTTTCGTCAAATCGCTTTTTCGTCAAATTACTTTTTCGTCAAGTCCTTTTTCTTCAAGTGCAGTGGTTCGTCAAATTTCTTTTTCGTCAAGTACAAGTACAATCGAGTACAGGCAGTTTACGGTTTCATCAAATTTAGTTTTTAACCGACTTCAAAATCAAAAAGGAGGAGGTTCTCAATTCGTCTGATAAATACTATATACCTACCTATGTTATGTATAATATCGGTTGGCTGTGACCTGTGACTGCGAGTATATTGTCTGAAAAGAAAGTACCCTTTATTTTACCCTTTTTTTTTTTTTTTTTTTTTTTTACCCTTTTTTTTACTTTTTTTTTTTTTTTTTTAACGAGGTCGTGGGTTCGATTCCCACAGGACACAAATATTTGTGTGATGAACATAAGTGTTTGTGTTGGTCTGGGTGTGTTGCTTATGTATTATAAGTATGTATTTACAAAAAAAAAAAAAAAAAAAGTATATACGTATTATATCCATTGTCCACAAGCTCTGCTTAGTTTGGGACTAGATGGTGCTGTGTAAAAATGTCCCAAAGATATTTATTTTTATTATTTTTTTAATCTTTCGTCTATTGAAAAACATTATGCCCGATACCTAATTATTTCAAACTTTTCTAATAAAACTGGAAGAAATATAATAATAATAATAAATGTAGGTAATAATATAGAAGTTACATTACTTACGTAAGAAGATATTAGCGATCCAAAAATTGATAATTTCATGAAATTAGCCTCACTTTTCACGGTTAAGTAACATTCAAGAATGCTTTAAGAGAAATTAGTTGGTTCCATCCTAGTTGTGCCATCTGATACGCCTCGTGTTGCATTCTTTTAGACTAACACATATGTCTAGACTTGGAAAAACTATCTTCAGATCAATACAAAATCTACAATACGAGCCAATAAAGAAATGCTTCCTTTTCCTATTTCCATTTTCCCAGTAGATTGCAATCTAGGGACTTGGGACCAGTCCAATAATTAGTTACGTTTTGTCATCATCATCATCATCATTTAGTATTTTTTGTCTAGTACCCATAGTAGAACGAATGATTTTTTTGTTGAGATATGTCATTCCAATACATTTTGATCGTTTTCTATTAGCGTTGACGATTGACGCTTGAGTAGATTGTCAACCTGGCTAGAGGAGCTGCTTAGTTTGGGACTAGATGGTGCTGTGTAAAAATGTCCCAAAAATATTAATTAATTTTTATTTATTTATTTTATTTACGCCGAAAGACGTCCACTGCTGGACATAGGCCTCCCCCAAGCATTTGTTGTTACGTTTTGTATTGACATGCATTTGGATATTTCGTTTATGCCCACCTTGTTTTTCGTGGGGAAATCCTCATGGACGCATGGACGCACTCCGCCCGGGGAAAGCGGAGCCAGTGTCGGACCTGGTCGGACCCTTACCGACTAAAACTACCACGGTGTTCCTCTAACTACATTTGGCTTGGGGCGTGGGATACGCTCTGTATTCGCCAACCACCCCTGACAGGTCCCGGAGGAGCCCCTTCTCCCCGTGCGGCCTGAACATTGGCCGCACTCTACTTCTGATAGGCGCGCGCGGAACACACCATGCTACCGTCACGGGCCTTGACTGGTCGAGCGGTCTTAGGATGGCGATATTTCCTGCGGGTTGGGAGAGAGGTCGTCGCATCTCGTACCTTCTCTGCCACCTCCTTTGCGAGCATCACCTCCTCTTGTTATGCTCGCCTGACTACTCTTACGACCCATGTCTACTATACTGTTTTTTATTATCTAGTTTGTTGCACTATTTAAAGTGCAAAAGGATACCCTGCTGTTACTTACTTCAATAATTGCTTGTCAAATTATTATCATGGTAATTTATTCATACTTCAGTAGGTACACACGTATAAAGCATTTATTATCCTTCTCAGCACGCCTTACATAAAATGTCATCATAAGAACTTGCAACAGAGCAACACCCTTTTATGCATATTATTCAATCAATAAAAACATAATAATTGTTGCTAACTAGAACGGATGTTACATGGATAATGGAACACTTAGCACAGTTACCTTTTAACTTCTATAAGTTATGGCAATAAGGTTCAAATTTGTATGATGTTTTAGAAGTTACTAGTGAAAGAAGTGCAATAGACAATTTATTAAACTTTAAACAAGATCATATTTGATGGAAGAGTGTTGGGCAAAGCTTTTCCGGCCGTTTTAAGTTTAATGACAGTAACTAAGTATAAATTTTGGGGTGCATTAAAAGAGCCTCCACGAGTGACGATATTTAATTGATCGTCCGGCGCACTCTGGGCAGTCAGCCCCGCCACCAACCTGCTGACTGGCTAATCTTTTCCCCACGGCATGAGCTGTTATCTTAATGTAGCTCATGTCGACACGATAGAAGAAGAAGTATAAATTACATTATTAATATTGTTATTTAACACTTGCTTGGATTGCTGATGGCCTAGTGACCGTTTATGAATGAAGAAGTTATTGAGGTTTATTCATCATACATAAACATAATACATAGCTTGCAGTCCGTGTAGAATGTGAAGGTTAGTGCTGCCTGCATATTGACTTTTCATAGATCTTTGATTCCGGATAGTTTTTTTAAATTCTGAACTTCAACCAGATGGTGGCGTCAGGTGTAAGGGTGAAAAGATCCTCTGGAGAACCAGGGTACGACAATAAAGGACATCGTTGGATTATATAGTCCACAGACTAGTCTTCTTCGCCGCACTCACAGAGGCTGGAGTTGCTCCATCCCCACTTGTATTTGAGGTAGTTACATCTTTCGTGTCCCGTTCTCAGTCTGTTCAATCGGCACCACAAATGTCGGGGTAAGCCAAAGCCAGGCAACTTTGCAGTGGGGTTTATGGTTTGCACGCCCGAACAAACGATCTTTCGATTGAACAAATAATAAGACGAGCTGAATAATCAAACGAGTAACAACATGAAAGTAAGTTGGTATTGGCAGTTTAGCAACCTTGATCCTTCCTACCAAAGTTGCTGGTAGCAAGGCCGACTCGTGTTGAAGCTCTTTAAAATATACCTACTTCAGTATAGAGTATAGGTCCCTTATGCGTTGGGCAAATGACGGACAGTAGCGGGCCGGATAACTTTATTATGGAATCTTATGCAACGATGCACACTTAGGACAAAACGACCGCGCAGCAGATACAGCGGGTTCAGACTTTTTGTACGGCGGGCAAAATGTCTGCCAAAGCTTGACAAATTATCGCCACTTTTATCTACAAGAAAATAAGAATAATTCCTGTGTCCCGGTGAATTAATTGCGTTCATGAATAAATAACCAAATACTTTGGAGTTTATGTGAAACTCTTTATTCACCGCGTGGGAGAAAGATAACATAACATAACATCACGCCTGTATTTCCCCGAAGGGGTAGGCAGAAGTGTAAATAGTACACCCACACAAAAAAAGAAAGAGAAAAAGGAGGAAAGAGAGAAAGATAGATGAAGTTTTTTTATTTCGACTCCTTAACATTTAATTTTGTCCACAAAAATAGTTCAAGATAGAACAGAACACATCCTGAGGATTTATCTTGCCCATTACGTAAGCTATAGAGCTCAGCAAATGGGTATAAAACTTATTTCTGGGGTTTAATTATTGCTTTACAGCCGATGATTTACAGCACTGATTCTAATTGCAAGGTATATTACTCATTTTTTAGGGTTCCGTAGTCCTACAAGGAACCCTTATAGTTTCGTCATGTCCGTCCGTCTGTCCGTCTGTCCGTCTGTCCTAATCCTTTACAGCTTAATAACTTCTACAGTTATAAACATAAGTAAATGAAATTTTGTAAAAAATAGTATAGATATAGATCTCAATTTTAAAAGAATAAAAAAATCATGATTACGTATTTTAGGGGTGGCGCCCATACATGTGAAATGGGGATGAAAACATTTTTTTCGCTGCACCCCCTCGTGTGGGGTATCATTGAATAGGTCTACTAAAATGAAGGTAATGTTTGATACACCACTTTTTTATCAGGTGTACCATCTGCGAAATATAGCCTGCCAAAGTGGCTTGCAATGTGCCCCTGCCATTTCTAAACTATGCAACGTAGAAACTTATAATCTTCCACATTGATAGACCTTTGTAAAAACTCTCTTTTAAAATTATTTCGAGCATAATGTGATTATAAATTTTTGAGTTATAGGGAGAAAACTGAAAATTACTTAAAACGTCCTAGTTCAAAGGTTATTGACCTTAGAGAAAAATGTTCATAGCAAATAATGCTCCGTTAGCTATTTTCTATTTGAAAAAATCACAAAAAGTAACTTTGTGTTATGTTTATAAAACACAATTCTTAAATTTGGCGCCATCTAGCGGCGTCTAACAACACTCTCTGAGTCACCAATGCTGCCGTCAAAAGCCGTCTATTGCATTTGGTACTGTATAGCGCCATCTAGCGGCTACTGACAACACTCTCTGAGTCGCCAATGCTGCCGTCAATTGCAAAAACTAAAATAGCCATGATTAATATTCGATTTGATTTGTTTGTAACTCCTACTTAAGGAACAAACTTCCGAAAGACGTCCACTGCACATAGGCCTCCCCCAAAAGGGAGGATATGCCATAATCGCCACGCTTAGCAGGCGGGATGGCGATCGCATTTGGTTGAATAAATACTCAGAGAACGCTGCTGCCCATCCTCTGGTGAATCCCTTAGTCGCCTTTTACGACACCCATGAGAAGAGATGGGGTGGTGCTATTCTTTGAGTCCGGCACCACACGAAACGGTATGATATTACTCCACCATATTAAATCTAAGCGACATACCTACGCAATCTATGACATCCTGTCTATTTAGAACCCATAGACTCCACCATAACATAACGGTGTAACTGCGTGAGGAAGATATTCCACGCTGTTGCGTAAAGTCAGTATAAATGATCGAACAGTTAATCCAACGATCGCGACCGGTTCCTAGCGTGACAGCCTGCGCTTGCGCAGATGTGGCTGCAATTACACCGTCATGTAGCGCACGGTACGTAAAGTTGTGTAAAGTTGGACAAGAGGGTAAGTTGGTACTGGTAGTATATCATGATTTTCACCCTTGAGTTTCTAGCTTATTGCCAGTTTGTTATGCAAAGAGGAACCAGCAGTCATCCATTTAATAACATCTTAATTTAGTGACATTGTATGAGACTCCTCTAGGTATACCAACGACGTCAATAAACAGACACGCAACCGTTGATAAAATTTACGTGTGTTCGCGAGACAGCTGTCAAGTGAACTAATGACAGATGACAGTGTGGTTCCGGAACCATAACTCGTGTAACCATGTTGTTCTTCTAAACAGCGCATCTCATATAGTGATCACCAACGTTTCCTTAAGATATCAAATTTTAGTGTCACACAACGTGATGTAAGATTTGATACAGAAAGTACTAAATAGTCTTAGAATAAATACACATAGAAGGTTCGTTCCATACATTACACGCTAGCAGAACTGATGCAAAAAAATTATGAAGTGTGCTAGCGCTGACACGTTTACACACGCACACCATGACACCACTATAAAATGAGGCTGCCAGTAAAAAGTAGTTTTCTCCAAAAAGTGTTTTTGGATGGTTTCTGATATTCTTCCCTACGGCTGAGCCACCATTCAATCGCACAAATCGTCATATTTGTAATGATTTTCCTGGAGATGCGTTCGGACCGCGTTAACCTTGAACACTACCAAGCTGCCGGGCGTAGTGTGCCCATCTGGGCGCCCTTTAGTTGCATTAAATTGTGTGCGTGGATTTGGTATCTTGTGTGTTATTAATCTAAGTAAATAGTCCTCACTACTGTTATTGCTCTGGCCGTGCCAGTAACTGAAATCTGTACAAAAATCAACTAGTCACTTCTCACACGTTCGCTAGTTCGGATCGGTGTGACAAACAGCTTGTGCGACCTCGCAAGGCCGCGCATCCGGCGCCAGAATAAGGCTCCGCCTTCCCGCCTCTTTATACACCGCTGTTTTTATATACCACATTCTACCAGTATGGACTAGCGGTATACTTTTTATCTCATAATATGCAGTGGGAATTTAGTTTGTACGCCCCAATGACTTTTAATTAATTGCCAAGCCAATATGGAATAAAACAAGTATGTTTAAGTTTGTATCTGCTATTTAAAAATTCTTTCGAAGGCAGGGATTCCGATTTTTAGAGAGAAGTTTGAATATAAGCTTGTGTGTAACTTGTTACAGCATATTAAGAGTGCTTATACCTTTCGTAACCGACCGTCATTCGTCAAATTTGTCACGTTGTTTGTTCGTTCGTTTTATATAGGTATAGTTTTCAGGAAAAGCTACAACAAAAAATCCTAGTTTCTTAGGGCGTCTACGGCGACTTTTTGCAGCGATATAGCAGCGCGTTTTGTGAACGCATGACTGCATCATCGCTACATTTTGGTCGCATTTGGATGCATCAAGAATGTATCGCGATTTTTTTTTCAAAATGGGCTTGCATTTTGCGATTGTATCGTCGCAATTATCATTATTAATTATAATCGTTAAAAATAATTAATATGTTACAATTCAGATGAACGTTGATCCCAAACTAGGTTAACCTGTATCTTGCGGACCACTTTCCTTAGCTACATTATACAAGTCATGACATAGTCTTGACATTGGTCTTATTATTTTAAGGGACCCACGGAAATAGCGAGAATTTTACGAAAAAAGTGGATAGTAAACATTTATTATATACTAATTGAGATTAATAGATAGAGATTGTTTTGTAAATCACGGGCCAATGTACTAAAAATATTCTTAAATTGGCCCAATGACTTAAAAAAGGGACATCAAATTTAATTAAATAAAAATTCATTTAATTTAAATAATTTAATTTTTTTTAATAATAATAATAATATTTTTTTTAATTTAAATATATATATATTTTTTTTAATTAATTTAATTTATTTTTCAATTTTGTTTTTTTGTGGAAATAAATAAATAAATAAATAAATGCAAATTAGGTCAAACAAAGATGTCCCTTTTTTGGGTCGTTGGACCGATATTTGATGATTTAAAAGCTTGCTTGGGTCTGAACGACTACTGACCACATGTACTTAAAGTAGGTTGTTGGGCGTTACGTTGCGAGGATAGTTTTACTCCATAATACGAAGGTGTCACCAGGTTACCTAGTCAACAAGGTGTACAGCAATGGCATCATTGTGAATTATTAACGCCATTTGTTAGTTCTACGACCTTGTGGACTTGTGTTGCTGGTTGCACGGCCGCGGATAAATCTGTCTCATTGTCTCTGTGTGAAATGGACTCAATGTTCGACAGTTTGGGTGTAATTGTGTTATTTTTTGGTGTTTCTACACAAAAATTAAACAATTATGACTTGTTATTAAACACGGCTCAAGTGTAGTTACAAATGCAATCATGAATGCTTGAAATATGAATTAAACCGCTTTCTGCAAACATCTTAGATACACTGGCCTTCAAAACTTAGTACCACACTTTAAAAATTGTAATTTCTCCTAAACTATTGAAGTCAGAGTTTTGTAATAAATAACGTTTATAGCAAATTTAATCAACATTATTTGAAATTATAGTTTATTATACATTAGTAACGTTTTTAACTTAAAAAACCGGCCAAAAGCATGTCGGGCCATGCTCAGTATTATAGGGTTCCTTAAGTAGTTGTACAAACGAATCAAATCGAATATTAATCATGGCTATTTTAGTTTTTGCAATAATCGGCAGCATTCGCGACTCAGAGCGTGTTGTTAGTAGCGCCATCTAGCGATAAATTCAAGAAGCCAAATTTAAGAAGTCTGATTGATGTCAAAGTTTCTTTTTGTGATTTTTTCAAATAGAAAGTAGCTAAAGGAGCATTATTTGCCATGATAATTTTTCTCTAAGGTCAATGACCTTTGAACTAGGAAGTTTTAAGTATTTTTCAGTTTTCTGTCTATAACTCAAAAAATTATAATCACATTATACTCGAAATAATTTTAAAAGAGAGTTTTCACAAAGGTCTATCAATGTGGAAGATTATAAGTTTCTACGTTGCATAGTTTAGAAATGGCAGGGGGGGGGGCACATTGCAAGCCACTTTGGCGGGCTATATTTCGCAGATGGTACACCTGATAAAAAAGTGATGTATGAAACATTACCTTCATTTTAGTAGACCTATTCAATGATACCCCACACGATGGGGTGCAGCGAAAAAATTTTTTTTTTCCCCATTTCACATGTATGGGCGCCACCCCTAAAGAACGTAAAAACTATTTTTTTATTCTTTTACAATTGAGATCTATATGCATACTATTTTTTAACAAAATTTCATTTACTTATGTTTATAACTGTAGAAGTTATTAAGCTGTAAAGGATTAGGACAGACGGACAGACGGACAGACGGACAGACGGACGGACATGACGAAACTATAAGGGTTCCTTGTAGGACTTCGGAACCCTAAAAAGATAAATACCAAAAAATATGTTACTTGAATACCCTTATTATTTTATAGGACACAAATATTTGTGATGAAGTGTTTGTGTTGGTCTGGGTGTTTCTTATGTATTATAAGTATTATTTATTTATTTATATTTGCTTTATTGTACACCATAAAAAACATTACATTAAATATGCATTTAAACTATTGTACAAATGGCGGCCTAGTACCTATGTATTTACAAAAAAAAAAGTATATAATTATTATATCCATTGTCTAGTATCCATATAGCCCATAGCATAGCAAGCTCTGCTTAGTTTGGGACTAGATGTTGCTGTTTAAAAATGTCCCAAAGATATATTTTTTTTATTTTTTTATACCAAAATATGTCCCAAAAATATTTATTTATTTATACCATGTTTCATAGTTTACACAACAGAAATAGGTAGAATGGTTGTAATCACAATTTTACTTGTGATTCATGCGTGGCAACTTTCGGACAAGCCTTTTAAATTAACTTTAATCAAATTTACTTTACAGGTTTTGTTTCTGCAGTTAGAAACAACACAATAAGGCATTTTTGCGGATTTTGGTTACAGTATTTACAGAAACAAGTCATAAGGCGTACCTACTGAGAAAGGTGTTGAAATGCCCTGCACTCTGGTGCAGTGTTTGGCACTTTTCCATTCTATCTATCTATTTCTGTGGTTTTCACCTTCTTTGGATAATTTATGACTTTTCTTCAGTAGTGCAGCTGTGGACTGTCTCTTATTCGTGCCTCCTAGATAAAAATATTTATTTATTCCTACCTTAAAGTAAAGTTCTTAAACGGACGACTGCGAACCGGTCCTGTGTCCTCTGGTAAGCCTTCCAAAGGTCCGGACTTCTGTCTCACGGAAGAGATACAAAGTATTATTAGTATGATCAAGTACCCTTATAATACCCATTTTTGGGTCCTACACCCAAAAATGGGTATAAAATGATAACTTTGTGAGCATTTTCGATGGACATATACAAATATACGAGTTATACCATTTCTTTTATGGTAGTTTTAAAAAAAAAAAACAACTGGAATTCGCTCCTCAGCCAAACTATCGAAACATCGCACAATCTCAAATTCGACTTTCGCAAACTTGGCACAGTACCCGAGACAACGTTCTTGTCTTATATTTCAACTTCAAAATCAACCTATCTGCTCACGCACAATTTTAACTTGAATGTTATGAGGTTGTTATGAGGTTTTAATTTGATGGTCACACATCGCGTCATATGATATGAGAATCACTAGCCATGCCATTTTGTTAACCCACATGCAACTCGTTACAATCAGCATCGGGTGAAATTCCATACACGGATGAATCAATTTACTTACACCTAAGTGTGGCTACGTACACTTTTCAGATCGATGGCTATTGACCTCAGGTAACTGAATCTCTTAATTCCCATGAGTCTTCTGGTGTTGTGTGTCACATTCTTCGTCACGCCATGGAACACGGTCATTAGTTAAGGGAACCTCTTTCGAGTGTCTTAAGACGGCTGTTTTTTTTTAATGAGATATAGATCTGTCTTGGCCGCTATCTAGACAGCTTTGTCATGATATGGTCACGATGGAGCGAGCAAACCTATTAGATGCCAATTCACTCCAGCTTTAAAGGCGTTAGGGTTGTAAGTGCCCGGAAATACAGATGCCGGCAGTGAATTCCACAACTTGGCTGTGCGCATTATGAAAGAGTTCTCAAAGTGGTTGGTCCTGATAGTAGGGATTTCTACCAAATGTGGATGATATCCTGCAGTGCGTCGAGTAGTCCGATGAAAGAAAGGAGATGGCGGAATAAGCTCATGGAGCTTATGCGCACACTCTCCAAAGTACAGCCTGAAGAACACCAACAAACAAGTAACTGCAACAATAACATTTGTGAATTAAAATCATTTTACCCACATCTATGTTTAAAAAAAAATGGTAGTACTTTAATTAAACAATCTAGACAAAATAATTAAAGAAAAAAAACTTAGATTCATAGACAAATGGGGAGAGCCGATCAGTAGGCCAATTCACGTAACTAAACAAGTGTAGTTAATAAATAACGTTTATTTCACCAACAATTTATACAACCACTTATAGCAAAACTTATTTATTTATTTATTTTAACAGCTGCCTGGTGTACTTATAGGCTAATATTTAAGTACACAACGTGGGAGCATCTGAATCCGAAGTCCGAAGTAGGACAGGTCCTGTATCTCGGCATACAGCGCAATACCCCAAACATTAGGCAAAAATAACAATAATAGCCAAAACAGACATGTAAATATTCTAGACATAAAATGCTTGTCCAAACAGAAGATGTGGGTGTAGTGTAGGGGTGTGTGGGGGGTGTGTTTGTGTAGTGCAGAGTGGGGAAAGGTTATAGTGTGTTTGTAATTATAATACCGAAAAACAAAAACACAACATTAATCATTTTCATCAATTAGCTTTCTCATTTTCAGTTGCAGTGCAGTTGCAGTTAAGTTTCGATCGAATGCTTTTCGTATTCTCTTATCTAAGACGATCGCTGTCAGAAATGAACTGCAGCGTCACTGAAACTTGATCGGCGCGTCATGAAATTACGTGAATTAGGGCCAAGGACAAGGTCAGGGCCAGCATGCACTGAAGAATAAGAATAAAAAGAATTATCACTTAGATTTTACATAAGTTGTATGGAGCTTATGCCAACAAAGGAAATTAGTAATTTTGGTCGTACTGACTTCCACTGCTATCAAACTGCCAGTGATAAAAAAGTCAATTTATTAGTAGATAACCGCAAAGAAGAAGCACTCGATTTGCAGATAGATTTCTTTGACCCCTTGTATAAAATAATGTCACATTCCTCGTCACGGCCTTGTTAACACAGATCATGGGTCAACAGCGGAGGGTGGTTCCCATGGGTGTCTGAGATGAGACGGGTATCCCTTGTGTGGTGGAGCGAGACGTTTACTCCGCACTGGTCTCATGAATGAATGCTGTATGGAAGAAAAAAATGGATATAATGGTATTGTGGTGGACACTAAAAAAATCCTCTTTATACATAGGTATACAGAATAATTTTACAAGGAGTGAGGGTGGCGTTTGCGTTGTGTTGTTTACATAACTGGCGAAATGTGGGTGTACTATTACACCTCTGCCTACCCCTTCGGGAAATACAGGCGTGATGTTATGTTATGTTTGTGAGGGTTGCATATTGGTTCAGTATTGATTTCTTATCGCAATCCCATTATTAAAATTCACTTTAAAATAAAAAAAATGTAGGTCGTGCGATTAAAAAATGTCTGTGTGGTACCGGACGTAAAGAATAGCACCACCCTTATCTCTTCTCATTGCATGTGTGTCGTAAAAGGCGACTAAGGGATTCACCAGAGGATGGGCAGCAGCGTTCTCTGAGAATTTATCCAACAAACTGCGATCGCCAACCCGCCTGCCAAGCGTGGCTATTATGGCATATCCCACCATAATTGGGGGAATCTTTTGCCCACGGCATGAGCTATTATCATTATGTAGCTCATGTCGACACGATAGAAGAAGAAGGGGGAGACCTTTGTCCAGCAGTGGACGTCTTTCGGCTGAAATGAATGAATGAATGATGATAATAAAAGTCGATTTCTTATTTTGTTTTAAAGCGATTTTTATTATGCAAATTTTCCGCACTCCCTGCAAATTTTTCCTGTATGTAAGTGATATTTTCCTATTTATTTTAATTTTGTGTCCAAGCAAGGAAATCAATGCAACATTTATGTAATAAATACAAGGTAAATAAAGAAATAATTTGATTGCTGAAAATTATCTTTTCAATAAACATTTGCAACCGCAGACACAGTAGGTAGGTACCTACTTCCTTATAACGAACGCTGGTGGTTGTAGCCTGCGTACCGCAGACTGCTAGCAGTATTAAATTGGTTGCTAATATACTGGCTATAGCTGTTACCAAGTGCAATGTCACGCTGTTTATGACATATTAGAACGAAGGTTATAATCGGAACATAGCTAGCAGACATCGCGGGAACAGGTTGCGCCTGCGGTCAGCATTGCAGGCTGCACCCAATTGTCGCTCCCACGGGTGCACCTAATGTGTAGCCTTGTATCATTCACTTTTTATAAAGGAGATTAAGCTTTTTTTCAAGGAGCTGCTAAGTGAAGAAGTTTTATTTTATTCACAGGTTTGCTTCATTTTTAAATAAAATTTTGATGTTTAAAAATATTTTATTACAATTTGGAATTTGATAATGATAGAAAATTCATTTGATATCGTTGCGATCCTGTCTGATAGCCACGTACTGTTTTTTTTGTTGATAAAGAGATTGCATAGGTATCTTTCTCTTGTAGATCATGTTTTTTGTTGACGAAGAGATTGCCTAGGCATCTTTTTTAT
Source organism: Asteroscopus sphinx (assembly GCA_949699075.1). NCBI lineage: Eukaryota > Metazoa > Arthropoda > Insecta > Lepidoptera > Noctuidae > Asteroscopus > Asteroscopus sphinx. The sequence goes on along the minus strand of OX453004.1, from coordinate 32,587,952 downwards.
TTTATAGTATAGGATGGCGAAACAAGCTAAAGGCCCACCTGATGTTAAGCGGTTACCTTTGCCCATAACATCTGCAATACCACCTAGACTGTTGCCTAAATGGTACCGCAAGTCGGTTCGCCAATCTGACACATGAAGATGGAAAGTCTCATGTGATTGTAATTTCTCTTTCTCTTGTAGATCATATTTTTTGTTGATGAAGAGATTGCCTAGGTACCTTTCTCTTGCAGATCATTTTTTTTTTATCCTTAAAATGGGCTTGCCTTTGACCGCTTCCTTACCTAATGTTAAAAAGTGATCGAGCGGTCGAAGATGGTGCGTGCTCGCCAAGCAAAAACCCATTCACTTGTCCCTTGAAGACCATCAGCTATTGGGAAACATAGACGCCGCAAGGAATTCCACTCTTTAACGGTACCTACGCATAGGTCATAAAAGTTTTAGCAAAACGCTTCATGCGTGAGGGTGGAATCACTGGAATATCATGCATCTGGTCATCCGATGATGGAATGGATGCTGATTTCAGGAATGGGAACGAATTCTAATTCTTACTAGATTCTTCTTCGTTACTGTTCTAAAACTATATAATTCACTTTGTTTCAGCAATTTCTATTCTTCTCTAACTACTAAAGTTACTCTATTTTAGTTACTCATTGGCAAATGTTCACATGGACAAATAATTTTCGTCAGTCATCGGTTGCATCGCGATCACAAACAATAGCAGAGTATCTGACCCAGTATCTGTATTACTAATAGATACGTAACATCTTAATGGTATGTTGCGATAAGCCATATTGTTGTTGTCATAGTATGCAACTAACTTGAATAACTTAAGGTTATTTCATAAAGAAGATCAGAATCAAGCTGTAGGAACATCGCTTTAAATGTGAAGCCGTGTCCACAATCACAATAGTACATAGGTACTGTCGAGGCCTGAAATGAAGCAATTGACGGCCGAGTAATATTGGCAATACGAGGCGAAGCCGAGTACTTCCGAAGTGATTTTAAAAGGACGAAGCGCTAGCCGAGTCCTTTGTAAATGAGGCCGTTAATTGCTATTTCAGCCGAGACTTGTATAGTAATTTTCTCTCGTTTATGAGGAAACAATACACAAATTAATTCGACAATATCTAATTTTCATTGGCGCCAATTCATCCGAGCGCGGTTCTTCTTCTATTTTATTTATTTATTTATTATGTTCTTTATTGTACATACACCTAACGAAAACAAAGACATTAGTTTACAGATAGATTTATATTTCAAAGCTTTGAAAAAAAAATACGCATTCAGGCTTTATAATGATAAATATTTTTTGTACCTAAAACACCTAATTTATGTAAGTGTGTATGTGTACTTAAAAACCTCGCTAGCATAATTTAAAAAATAAAAACGTTGAAATAGGTATGTATTTATAAGAGTATTCATTCATTCATTCATTTCAGCCGAAAGACGTCCACTGCTGGACATAGGCCTCCCCCAAGCACCGCCACAACGACCGGTCCTGTGCCTTTATAAGAGTATATAAGTATCATATCCATTGTCTAGTACCCATAGTACAAGCTCTGCTTAGTTTGGGACTGAATGGTGCTGGGTAAAATATCCCAAATATTTATTACATAGGCTCGCTCCCTATTACATGGGAGTGATAACATATGGCGAAGTGTAGGTGTACTAACACCTCTGCCTACTTCTTCGGGGAATACAGGCGTAATCTTATGTAAGGCTAACAATGTTACTATCCGATCAATATCTGTACAAACCGCAGGTCGACATACCGAAGCCGTACCCCTTACTATTCCCACACTCTTTTTGTTTGTAGCAGCGCAAGCGCACAGGTGTGGGGAATCAATTTTACGTTTACGAGAATTATGTATACTGTCGGTGGTTCCCGTTACTGTCATGTTTAGTTTGTTGCCAAATACGTTTACTTTGTGTAATGAGGCCGGTTCTGTAGTTTGGAATTGGATGGGAATTGGGGAAGGAACAGGTGGAAAGTAGCTATGTTGATTTGATGTTAGTAAAACGGCAATAGGATATCAACAAAGTTCTGATTCCTCAATCTCTAATTATATGATTTCGTCCCCTCTTGGGAAAGTATGCAGTTCTTTTTGAGTACGTTGGTCTTATATGTACCTGATTTAAAAATAGATTGAAGGCGATATATATTTTTTCTTTTGACTTGAATCTGTGGCTACGGACTTGATATGCAAGTTTTTACAAGCTTTAGTTGGTATGGTGGCCTATAATGACCTGCTCTGAAGACGGATCTTAAGGATGCAACTGATGATGCATCCAACAGTCTGAATGGCGTGACCACATTCCAAAATCTGTCATAAATGTTAAAAACTCATGTTATTTTTAGAACAAGTCAAGCTTCTTTGGATGAAGTAATTAAAACGTCTTCCGAATGGAAGCATCGTCAGTGCCCACCTTTAGTGAATCTCTGATACTGATACAGCATTAATTAAAGTCTGTGACATATTTTGTCACGTATTTGTAGCCTTCCCTAGCACAAAGACAAGACAAAGATTCAGAGCCCTTCAGCAGTAATAAACAATTTACTACGCAAAAAATTCTGTACATTTCTGTATAGTTCGACATCGACAGTAGCACTATTACATACCGTACGTGACGTCCGGTACAAACGAGTGCGCTTGCGCATCTTACAATACACGAATACACTCAGATTAGGGAAGATTATTCCATTCATACCCATTGTAATTTGAACCTTAACACTGGAAGTAAAGATTTTAAATTAGTATTGGTTGAGTTAAAGTAAGACATCAAAATACCGACGAGGTTTTAAGGTCTATAAAAATATCTTTTTTTAAAGGTTTTATCACAGTTTTATGAAGGTGTATCGGATCGTGTGGAAATTATTTACATATTTTATTATAACTAAATTAAGGGAAGAGGTCGAGCTGATCTTGTAATGATCGATTAAATCGTCCATTATTATAACTATACTAAGGTCGGTGTTCATCATTATATCAACGTTACTTTTCTGATTAAACGGCCGATTATACGAAAATGTACTGGAATTGTGGGTAAACGGTTGTTTATTCAAAACAACGACCATACAGCCCATAGGCGCCTCATAACAGGCGACGGATGTCTGCAACACATATATGAAATTTCACTAATGTAGGTCGCCACTATTCGCCACTTGAAATCGTCAAATCAGTTTCAACCACTTACATGAGCCGTCAAAACTGCTGCGTTAGTGATTAGCCAATAGCCGCCTTGGTAGGGCCAATCGGATTGCAGTACTCTCTGCTACCACAGCTAGTGGCAGAATTTATTGTACGCATTGTATTCAACATTAGGCGTCTATTGGGCTGTATGGTCATAGATTCAAAGACTTATCTTTGGTGAAATCCAGCCATACGTACCATCGATACGTTTAATCCATTTACAGTTTATTGTTGTTGATTATACAAGTACCCCACAAGGTGGACCGACGGCGACGACCTGGTGAAGATCGCGGGAATCCGCTGGATGCGGAAGGCGCAGGACTGGTCGTTGTGGCGATGCTTGGGGGAGCCCTATATCCAGCAGTGGACGTCTTTCGGCTGAAATGATGATACAAGTACCACTATTAATGTTAAGTTGAAAACCTTTACTTGCTCTTTTTTGTTTATACTCGCGGTTTCCTAAATGGAGATTGGCTTTTCAATTATCAAATCCGGGGCCTATACGCCAGGGTTATTGATCTGTAAACCTTTTCGGCCAAGAATTATATCCTATCTATCCGCGATTTGGCCTATAACCAGAGACAGAAAAACATAATTTGTATGGAGCTTAGGTAGGTAGGTTTGTCAACTATCTATCTCTTGTAGGGCAAATCGTGGATAGAATATTAATTTTGTCCCTTAGTCTGCAGCCTAGGTAGTCTGTGCGTAAATATAGCCCTATAGTATCCTTAAGTAGTTATCCCTTAGCTATTTTACGTTACTAACAAGATATGGATACCTAATTTGATCCGAAATAATGATTATATTATTATATTGGGCTTTTCTTTAGCTAAAAATCTTAAGCAATTTTTAGCATCGTTTTGTGACATGAGAAGAGATGGCGCAGCAAGCCGAGAAGCTAATAGGTACCTAGTTACCTTCCTAAGTAAGTCAAGTACTGCACCAATTGCCAGTACAACTGTTTCTTACTATAATCAAGTATAATGTCGCACGACATACTTACCCACGACTCTGTTACGAAAATGTCGGATTTCGACAGGTACATTGTTATAGGTATCAAACCTGATTACTTGGAATTAAATCTAATAAGCAATGATTTCTATACAATGGAAAAAACTCGAATCATTTTACGAAGCTTTTTTTTCTACTCAAAATTATGGAGAAGGAACGTAGTTATTCCCAAATTAGTCAAATAACGGAAATGTTCATTAGAGAAGACTGATTAAATTACTGTGTTTCGTTCCGAACTAGCTATAATGTCTTCCTCCGCATCCAAGGAAACGGCAAAGCGTGACTAGTTTGATACCCTTCCTTACCCCGGGGGTATATTCTGAGCCCGGGGGGTAGAAAGTTAAACCGTCTGACATAAACGTCAATTATTTTCAAAATTATGACGTGTCAGTTGCGTGAAATAGTTTCAAATCACCCTAAAATAGATGCCATTTCAAGGCATGGGCGTTAAACGAAGATAATATAGTGATTGAACGTGACTGCGCGGGCGCATGCGACTGTGTATGCAATATTACGAGTTTATTGTTTCCTGTGCTTCCGCTAGAGGGTGTGTGGCAAGAGTATGTTTTAAACAGAGTACGGATATTTACTTTAACTTTTATTGTTGTAGACTATCTAGGCTTGCAACTTGCAAGTGGCTTCCTGAAAAAGTAAAAGACCCGGGCCCGGAGCTGTAAAAATATTTTTTTAATAGAAGTTGCTTTGTAAGGTACATATTTTTTATCTGTGCTTGCCTCTGGTATTTTATGATATACCCAAAACAAAGCAATAGTTCTGCATACATTTGTCAAATTAAATCGTGCAGAACTTTAAAATCTCTAATGAAACACTGTTACCAGTCAGTCTTCATATCTTGCAAACACAGATCCACCGTAGTCCAGGTGGCGTTTCAAGAGTTTCGCCTTGCGCGCTTGTCGCTCTATTTTCAGAGCAATTAGGAAAGCGCGCGGATTCCACCGGTTCGAATTTCAAACGCGTTCGGATTTCAATATCGAACGTTCTCTAACGGTCTGTTTGGCATTTGTTTTTTAATATATATTCACGCTCATTTTAACTTATAGGGGTGGGCGGAACACTAAGGTCCATACGTTTTTAGTTTTCTGTTTGCTGTTGCAATTGGATATGATTGCTATGGGAAGTTATGAACCGTGTAACTGGTTCCTGTAAGCCATAACATCAAAATCGGAATTCTTAGACATTATCTCAATGTATCTTGAGGAAATATATAACGCCACGAGACGGTTAGTTGTCTTGTTGGGTCTTGGTAAATATATTCCATAACTTCGTCAAAATCGATCATTTAATCATTTTTCACAATATATAAACAACAATAATCACGTCAAAAATTACACTTTTTCTGTCTTAAGTAAGCCTTAAAACGTTGGTCGCGATATACCTTGAGTTCTTCCTCACCTTGAGTAAGGAAAACTATTAAGTGACGAAGATTTTTTGCAACTGTGAATATCGCGGAGGAAATATTGTATTCAGTGAGGTTGAGTGGAGTCTATATATAGAAACGCTTGAGGAAACAACTTATAAATCATAATATGGGTGTTAAAGTTTAATTTTGGAGCAGGGCTACTCGTCAAATTATATCACAGGGTCTCACCGCTCTATTTTGGGACGCAAAGACAATCATATTATTTGTTGTTTTTGATTGCATGTTCCTTTGTCATGGATTGTAATGTTATATTTTGGGAATAAAATGAAATTATGTAGATGAATTTATTTATGACATTATACAGGCTGAGTTTTGAAAACAGTGCTGGAGGGGAATACATTTTGGTCAAGTACACGCTAAATTTTCTATTCACGTTTTCAGAGTCGATCGCATTGTAAAAGGTGTTCAAATTGATGATTACAGTCATCCATTAAAGGGTTACTGCAGAATTAAAAATCCTGTATAACAGAGCAGTTATTATTAGGAGGATTTTATTATTTACATATCAATCAACTCAACCTATCGCAGTCCACTGCTGGACATAGGCCTCTCCCAAGTTGCGCCACAACGCTCGGTCCTCTGCCTTCCGCATCCAGTCCCCCCCAGCCACGTTCTTTAGGTCGTCGGTCCACCTAGCAGAGGGGCGCCCTACGCTGCGTTTGCCGATTCGCGGTCTCCACTCAAGGACTCGTCTGCTCCAACGGCCATCGGTCCTTCGACAGACATGGCCAGCCCACTGCCACTTCAGCTTACTGATCCTGCAAGCTATGTCGGTCACTACGGTTCTTCTCCGGATAATCTCGTTACGGATTTTATCCTTCAAAGAAACTCCAAGCACAGCTCGCTCCATAGCTCGCTGAGCGACTTTGAATTTGTGGACTAGCCCAACTGTCAGTGTCCACGTCTCGGCACCGTAAGTCATGACTGGCAGGACGCACTGGTTGAATACCTTTGTCTTCAAACTTTGCGGTATAGGCGACGAGAAGACTCGGCGAAGTTTGCCAAATGCTGCCCGGCCCAGACGGATCCTTCTGTTGGCTTCTTTCTCGAAGTTGTGTCTACCAAGCTGAATTGCCTGCCCTAGGTAGACGTATTCCGTTACAACTTCGAGTGCCGACCCTTCGACGAATATTGGCCTCGGCATGACATGCATATTGAACATGACTTTAGTCTTGTCCAGATTTATGCCGAGACCGACACGTCGAGAGGCTCCGTCTAAGCTGTGCAGCATTTCGCCCAGTTGTTCCAGCGACTCAGCCATTACAACGATGTCATCGGCAAAACGGAGATGTGAGATGTTCTCGCCGTTAACGTTGATACCCTGTCCAGTCCAGTCCAGCGTCTTGAAGACGTCCTCCAACGCGTTAGTGAACAATTTCGGGGATATTACATCCCCTTGTCTCACCCCTCTGCGCCGTTGGATTGGCTTCGTCTTTTGGTCCTGGAGCTGATCAGTCATGGTAGCAGCGTTGTATAGGCATCTCAGCATCTCTTTATACCGCTCATCAATGTGACATCGCTGAAGAGCATCCAGAACTGCCCAAGTTTCGATAGAGTCGAAGGCCTTCTCGTAGTCCACGAATGCCATACACTGCGGCTGATTGTACTCTTCAGTCTTCTGTATGATCTGCCGAATAGTATGGATGTGGTCTACGGTGCTGTAGCCTTTTCAAAACCCAGCTTGCTCTGGTGGCTGGAATTCGTCGAGTCTTCCGGCGAGACGATTCGTGATGACCCTCGAGAACAGCTTGTACACATGACTCAGGAGTGAGATGGGTCTGTAGTTCTTCAGAAGGGTTTTATCCTCTTTTTTGAAGAACAGTACCACCGCACTCCCGCTCCATGCCTCCGGTGTAGAGCCTTGTTGGATGACGGAATTAAACAGACTCTGTAGCTCCTTCAGGACCGGAGCCACGCCTGCTTTTAGGAGTTCAGTAGTAATGCCGTCATCGCCCGGAGCTTTGTTGTTCTTAAGCTGCTCGAGGGCCACCCTAATCTCGCCCTGATCAACGTCCGGAAGATCCTCGGTGTAATGGCGCGTGAGCTGGGCTCTTTTGTCGTCATTGCTAGGAACCGCTGGTCTCACCGTTTTCGTGGAATACAAATGCCCATAGAAGTTTTCGACCTCATCAAGCAACTTGATCTTAGAGGTGACACTTTTGCCATCCGCGGCTTTCAGTTTCATCAGATGGGTCCTCCCTAGCTGCTGAGCGAAAACTTTCGACCCCCTATTTTACTCAATCGCAGCCTCAACGGCGCGGGTGTTGGAGCGGCGGAGGTCACGTCGCATCAGCTTCCTAATCTGTAGGTTTAAGGACCTATTATCTGATGAAAACGAATGTGCGGCTGATATTTCCCGTCTTTTCCTCATCAGATCGAGAGTCTCAGTCGAAAGCTTGGGCATCTTGCTTCCACGCTGCGGCGGAATGAATTTTCGAGACAGTTCCTGCAATGTTTTGACTATGTTGTTGGTTTTCTCCTCAATATTGCCAGTGGTTTCCAGCGAGTCGAATCGATTTTGAAGTTCCGCTTGGAACCTTTCGGAGCCCAAACTGGTTTGGAGCGGCGAAGGTCGGAGAGTAGACTTAATCATGCGCGTTCTTTCAGCTCTAAAATTGATATTTAGAGTGCCTCGGATAAGTCGGTGATCGCTTCCGGTGTTGAACCTATTGATCACAGAGACATCTCTAAATATGTGCTTCTTATCCGTCATGATAAAGTCTATCTCGTTCCTTGTCACCTTATCGGGGCTTTTCCAGGTCCATCTTCTTTGGGGCTTCTTCTTAAAGAAGGAGTTCATTAAGAAGAGCCGATGGGACTCCAAGAAGTTGACCAACATTTGGCCCCTGTGGTTTCTGCGCCCCAAACCGTAAGGTCCGATTTTCGATTCGCCGCGTTCTTGTACTCCCACTTTAGCGTTGAAGTCCCCCATAACAACGTTGTAGTGAGCCTTAGCGGTACTATTCATAGCCTTAGCTATGTCTTCGTACATCGCTTCGGCTATATCGTCAGAGTGTGTCGAGGTCGGCGCATATACCTGCACTATTTTCAGCTTGTACCGATCATTTAGCTTTACTACAAGGTACGCTACCCGTGTCGACACACTACCGATTTCCACAACGTTGTTCACGAGGGCCTTATTGACAAGAAAACCAACACCACCTTGGGAGAGCTGATCACCTTCGCGGAAGTAGAGTAAGTGTCCTGACTCCAGGGTTATCGTGTCCTCCCCCTCTCTACGGACTTTGGATAACCCCAGTATATGCCATTTTATATGACTTAACTCTACTTCAAGCTCGGCGAGGTGATGGTCCAGTCTCAACGTTTGTCCATTATACGCTGCCAGATAGAGTCGTCGGTTTTGGTAGCCTGCCGTAACCCGGGGATTCTTCGCACCCCCCGTCCCACCGTTATCACGACCGCTACCGTAGTCGGGAATAGAGGGACCACCGGGAACTGGGGGCCGTTTTTTTGGTTGTGCGTGCATTGGGATGTATGCCCATAGTCACCACGCTGGGCAGGCGGGTTGGTGACCGCAGTGGGTGATGTTGCACGATGTTAGTGCACAGAAGGACGCTGCTGCCCATCCTCCTGATTTCAACCCTTAGTCGCCTTTTACGACACCCATGGGTAGAGGGGGGGTGGTCTATTCTTTTTATTTGCCGGATACCACACGGCAATTATTTACATATACTACATATTATATGGGTATGGGTTCATACTGATAAGTACTATCACCCTTTAAGAGGTTTTCAGTTATTTCAATAACACGTCGTTTACTATTGAATAAGTTCTTTTTACTCACACATTGATCGGTATTTCTGTACTTTCTTAAAAGTGTAGGTTGTGTACATATGAGTAATAATAAATATCGTGTATTGTAAGGCGACAAGATTACCTTGACACGTGCTCCCGGGCACAGATGTTTGTAAAAATATGCAGAGTTATTGTAAGAAAGTTGGTCACCATCCCGCCTTGCTTGTGACGATTATTGTGTCACTTTGGAAGTGGCGAATTTGAGTTTATCCTCCAATAAATACATGTCTCAAGTTCATCAGATAATTTTAATACATTACTTTTTTTCTGGAATTGTCGGTGTGGTCTATCAGTGTACCAAATTTTATCCAAATCTATTAAGCCGTTTCAGTGTAATTGAAGGACAAATAAATAAACATCCATACTTTCGCCTCGGACGAATAAAAAAGGCGGACGGAATCTCGCTAAACAAAGACTGAAGCACTTAATTTTTTCCTGAACCCACTATAATTTCGAAATAATTTTAACACACCAGATTTATACTGTTATTTTATTTGTGACACGACGGCATTTTTTGCGTAATCTCGGCTTTTTGGCATACTATGGATGTGAATGTGTGCGTGCAGGCCCGTACTTTTAAGCGAGCCGGCATACTAAGGATGCTTCACTTATTGTTTAGCGAGATTCCGTTCGCCTTTTTTATTAGTCCGAGACTTTCGCATTTATGTTAGTATAGGATTAACTGATTAACCAGTGGTTCTGTTATCGATCCCTTAGGCACGTCGTGTAAATACTGCCAGTTTGAGAACATTGACCCAGTCCTATGCGGAATATTCCCTTAGCATTGGGTTGTTTCAACATTAAAGTGCTGAATTTATGATATTTATTGTATTTGCAAGTATGTATCTAAATATCGGTTGAATTAAATTAGAGGGGCTTAATGGCAAACACATAATCAGGTCAATTGATGCCATAAACTACTTATGTAAGCAGAGACTCTCCAAACTTGTCAAAAGCTTACACATGGTACATGCACATAACATAAGCAGCCCATAATTGTCTCACTGCTAGGCCCGGGCCTCTTCTTCGAATCCACCACGCTGGCCTAGTGCGGGTTGGTGGACTACACACACCATCGAGAACTGTATGGAGCACTCTTTTTTTTGCCATGGGGAAATCCTCATGGACGCACTCCGCCCGGGGTTGGCGGAGCCAGTGTCGGACTCTTACCGACTAAAACCACCACGGTGTTTCTTCAACTACCTTAGCCGGGGGCGTGGGAACCCGTGAGTATTCACACAACCACCCCCGACAGGTCCCGGCCCGCCACAAAAAGGCGAGCCCCTTCTCCTCGTGCGGCCTAACGTTGGCTGCACCTTCCTAAGCGGCGCACACGGAATACTGCACGCCACCTCACCTCACCTCAAGGGCCTTTAACAGCTACACCAGCTACGCCAGCTGCTGGTCGGGCAGCAGACTACCCCGAGTCTGCTGTTCGCAGGCCCCATCCTCCCGTAATTTTTTATAGAGGTTTTCTTCCTCGCGGTCCGGGCGGTGAAGCCAAGACCCTCGGTCCCAAGAGACGCGAGAACACTACTCAGCGGGCACTTCTGGGGTTACGAGATCGATGGGGGCAGAGAAGGACAGTCCCCCCGCTGCCTGCCCAGTGGCAGGGTGAGTGCACACCGGGCCCGCCCCTACTACTCCACTGTGCTCTCTGCTACATCAGAGGGACACGTGGAGCAACTCTCCGTTGGCCCACATGGGGCCCCTCCCTTACCAGAATATTTGCCACAGGCAATAATATCCCCCGAAGGTTAATCCCTCGAAAGGATTCTATTGCCCGCACCCAGGATGCAGCGGCCTAACAACTGCCGTTCCCTCCAGACGTGTCCAGAGGGACAAGCAGCCGTCAGACACACGTGGAGGTTTTCTGGCCAGCACCCCTTGCAAAATACATTAATCGCACCTTCTGCATGTGCATTTATTTGTACATTAACATAACATAACATCACGCCTGTATTTCCCCGAAGGGGTAGGCAGAGGTGTATAGTACACCCACATTTCGCCAGTTATGTTGTAAGCCGTCAGACACACGTGGAGGTTTTCTGGCCAGCACCCCATATGGAGCACTCTCAGGTGTGCAGGTATGTCTCAGATGTGGGTATCGAAAGCTGAAAATGGTATAGTAAATAAATAAAAAATAAATATTTTTGGGACATTTTTACACAGCACCATCTAGTCCTAAACTAAACAGAACTTGTACTATGGGTACTAGTCAATGGATATAATATTTATATACCTTTTTTTTTGTAAATACATACTTATAATACATAAGAAACACCCAGACCAACATAAATACTTAAGTTCATCACACAAATATTTGTGTCCTGTGGGAATCGAACTCGTGATCAGCAGTCCGACACTCGAACCACCGGACCATAGACGTCGTCAAATACTGTCCCGCTGCAGGGCAATTACCTTTTTTCATACGGAAGGAAATCACAAGGACTACACTTTCTCGAGCTATAACCGCCGACTTTAATCCGATATAAAATAAAATTTTACAGAAGGCTTTTTTGATATAACAATTTTTGTTTTGTTTTATTCTAAGTTTTGTGCAGCTGAAACCGGAGGTTAATTTCTGAGTCAGTCGTCTTCTATACATCTAAGACACCTATAGTAAGGAAATAAAAGCAAAAAAAAAAAAAAGAAAAAAAAAAGAAGAAAATAGCAATTTCATTGCTGGATTGCTTTTAGCAAACGGAAGAAACATCATCTATTCCTGATTCCAAAGCCATACGCGGCAAAAGTTTCCAGTGGCTCCAGGATGTTGTGCTCCACAAAGCTAAAAGTGCGCTTTACACGGAACAGTTTATTTCAGTTCGATTGTTGTGCTAGGACTTCCCGCCGTTTTAGCTACATGTACAATAATGCTGCTTTGATGTTTACAACTGATTATTTGTACGGTTTTTAAGGATGTGGAGTAAAAAAGTTTGGGATGGTTGATTTACTCGGAATCGTTTTATGGGAAAAGTGATAAAAATTGAAAGAGGTTGAAGAATCTAGAGCTGTTCTCTGGCTAAGCTAAAGTGTCAGCTCAGTGTGTGTTGGTAGAGAGGCTGATTGCCCTTGGGGTTTTCTCGCAAAATTTACAGCGACATAATCGAAACAATACGATAGTGCTCCGAATATATCGGTCGTACCCTACTCTAATAAACGTTCGGATGATTATTTGTCGTTTATCGTATTCACAGAAGAATATCCAGATTTTTTGAGCAAATGAGTTAAAAAGAGAGCCAGTAAGAGTATGGTTACGACCGAAATTGTCGATTGGTATCGTTCATTGCTTCGTATTAAACGATATTGAAATCGATATTACTTAGAGTAGGTTTCGACACGATAAATGTCACGATATATCGATTAATTATCGTTTTTGCGAGTTCCCCTGGGTTCACCAGAAGAATTATCGTCAAACGTGGAAAAATCACACAGGTTCTCTCTCATAAGTCACCTATCTGCTTGGTCGCGTGGTTTGTCGTTTATTACTTTGTATAAGCAAAGCTTCCTGGGTTGATTGGTATGCAACATACTCAGACACCGATGGTAGACTATAAATAAATAAATATTTTTGGGACATTTTTACACATCACCATCTAGTCCCAAACTAAGCAGAGCTTGTGCTATGGGTACTAGACAATGGATATAATACTTATATACTTTTTTTTTTGTAAATATACTTATAATACATAAGAAACAACCAGACCAACACAAACACTCATGTTCATCACACAAATATTTGTGTCCTGTGGGAATCGAACCCACGACCTCATGATCAGCAGTCCGACACTATAGAACGAAGAGACAAATGAATGAAAGTACAACTCACAAAGACCACAAATAAAAACAAAGATGTGCCATTGATCAGCGACGATAAGATTAAAGGTTAGTCAACTAATATAGGCGTAGGCGCAAACGGCGCCATAGATACACTATTAAAACTCTATGTAGGCGTGACCTATTTCCTTACATGATCCATTGCTGTTCCAATACCGTGCCAGGCAATACTTTGCCGAAGTAATAGAGCTTGTGTAAGAGCTTGTCCGGGGCAATACCACCCGTACCTATTTCTGCCACCAAAGAGTAATGCTTGCATTTCTTTGTACCCAATGTTTTGTTTTGTTTGTTTGACGACCTCTGTGGTCTAGTGGTTCGAGTGTCGGACTGCTGATAACGAGGTCATGGGTTCGATTCCCACAGGACACAAATATTTGTGTGATGAACATAAGTGTTTGTGTTGGTCTGGGTGTGTTGCTTATGTATTATAAGTATGTATTTACAAAAAAAAAAGTATATACGTATTATATCCATTGTCTAGTACCCATTCCACAAGCTCTGCTTAGTTTGGGACTAGATGGTGCTGTGTAAAAATGTCCCAAAGATATTTATTTATTTATATTTATTTTATTTTATTTTACCGCATACCAGAGCCCTAATTCACGTAATATCATGACGCGCCGATCAAGTTGCAGTGACGCTGCAGTTCGTTTCTGACAGCGATCGCCGTAGATAAGAGAATACGAAAAGCATTGTTTTGATCGAAACGTAACTTCAACTGCACTGTAACTGCATTTTTTAGTTTCGTGAATTGGCCTACTGTGCTAAGGGTACGGGTGCCTGTGAAATTATAATCAGAGACTTTCCATCTTCATGTCTTACACCCAGTTTCTGGAAAGCTGATCAACGTAAAAATTAATTAAAACCTGTCAAATCTTATGTTAAGTGTGAATTGAGTTGCTGAAAGCATGGTCAACTACTTTGCTTTGATCATCTTGTCTGTTAACAGGGCTGTCAATTTTTGATCAAAATCGTATGTGAAATACTACTAGGAAAGAACCTACTTTTCTTAGTAGAATCCATGGTCAAATACCATTTTGGGTTTCTGAAACGCTTTGGCAAACGCGAATCGCAGTACAATTCGCAATAGTCTGGGTGGCAGTAGCAGTTGTAATTTGCAAAGGTAACCGCTCAACATCAGGTGGATCTGTAGCTCGTTTCGCCATCTTAAGATACCATAAAAAACTAATTGATATACCGGTAATGTATACTGAACGTTTGTTTATTATCGTGGGTGGTGGAAAGCCCTTTAGACTGATTGATAAATAAGCGATACATGATTTGTCTTTTGTTCTACGTATCGTATTATGAAACAAAGAAAGGTGGATATATTATACTGTATGCGAGTGCTTGCTAGCTGCTTGCTATTATGGTATACTTCAAACTTATTTTTTTCTAATGTCATTGTAGCAAATATTTTTGATTTGAAAAAGTATCGATTGATTTTCTAGACGGCTCTTCTCCATATGACAGAATTTTAGAACCGTGCAACTAAATTCATACCGTTTCTAAACTGTATGTAAGTTAAGTGTGTTAGTATGTAGGTAAGTAAATTATTTAAAAAAAAGTTGAACTATCTTTCTTCACTTGGCTTCCACTAAGAAAGTCACATCCAAAGTTCAGCATTGCTTCTCCTTGTTTGCGGTTACCGAATTTATAACTTAAAGTTAAGTTTGTCGAGTTGAAAAAACTCACAATACCCACTAACGAGTGATGTAAATAAGTGAAAAAGTCTCATAAAAATATAATTTATTGCTTTAGTCCCCGGTCACCGTCAAACAATACCTCTGTAAATAAAACGTTTTTCACGTTCGCTGTGTTTTTGCGAATATCACTATGTCACTGCCGTTGTTTTTTATTTATTCTACAGTAATTTTGGTCGTATGTATTGTTGAATAATAATATTATTGTCCTTGGAATGTTAACCTATGTTTTTCTTACTTGTCTTTTTAATGCAATTCGTCAATAATTATTATTAAAAGACATACCTATTGTTTTTGTTTTTACGCTCATGACATGAGCAACATTGTTTCCTTAAACTCGCTATTTTTTTAGAGCCTCTGTATTTTTGCGTAGTATTT
This sequence comes from Asteroscopus sphinx, assembly GCA_949699075.1. Lineage (NCBI taxonomy): Eukaryota > Metazoa > Arthropoda > Insecta > Lepidoptera > Noctuidae > Asteroscopus > Asteroscopus sphinx. The sequence continues at coordinate 32,572,575 of OX453004.1, read as the reverse complement.
TAAAATGTAGCACTAGCTAATCAAATTTGTATCTTCAGAGCTGTGGGGACCTGTGGGGCAATTGTGTAATGCATTCACTTTGACATTAGCTTTCATTTTGAAATTAAAGCAACATTCATTGCGTGATACGTAGTTGCCGATAACACGGATTAAATAAAAAATAAACAAAAATAAATAAAATCTTTATTGATCAAAGTAGAGTTACATAGTTATTTGTTATACAAGAGTGCACAGTTGCTTTTTAACCGCGTGCTCAATTTTGATGACCGAGCAAGCGAATGATTCTAAAATTAAATGATAATTAAATTAAAAATTAGAATCCTGAGCGTTAGCGAGGGAATTAAAAGAGCACAAGGTGAAAAATCTTTGCACTCGAGTGCAACACGTAACTTTTCATCCCACCTCAGCGAGGAAATGACTAAATGCAAATAAAAACATTTACAATCACAAGATACTTTTATTTCAGTTTAGGTATTAACTACTACATTATGATAGGTAAGTATTACAGAATAATCTTTAAATTATAACAAATAATACTTAGGTATAATTAAGAAAAATTTAAAATAACGTTGCTACAGTTACTTAAGTTGGGTGTAATATTTTAGTTAGGTACTGTGTTAGTGACTTGTGTACTGTTTTTCGGTAAACTATCTGTCATACTTAATAGTTTTACCGATGCATCGGATTCCCTTGTCGTAAATGAGCAAAACGTTTTACCGAGAAAGTTTTTGGCTTTTGCACTCAGATATCGAAGTGCAAAAATACTCTTTCCGAGATGGGGGGATGAAAAATATTATATTATATTGTTATTTCAGCCGAAAGTCAACCACTGCTGGACATAGGCCTCCCCCAAGTGGAGGGATATTATTAATTAAATTAAAATCATCTTTATTCAGGCAAATTACACCCATATACAACAAAACAAGGTAAATAATGTCACATTCAAAAGCAATAATAATCAATTTACAAATTAATAATTAAAACAATGTCAACTAATTCAAAAATAAAATAAAATAAAATGGATTCAATGTCAGGGATTCAATAAAATTAAAATAATAAAATAAAATCAGAGAATTAAAAATTAAATATAAATAGGTATATCACAATTGTTAGAGCTTTCTCTGCGGCAGTTGTATTGCAATGTGCCTGTCACAACAATGCCTGATTATGTGGCAGTCGAGCCTATCCGCGATCATCGCCAGGACGATGTTGGGGCTGGCCCGCACTCTGCGCACCAGAGCCGCGGCGCGCTTCCGCATGGTGGATATGCCATAATCGCCACGCTTGGCAGGCGATTGCAGTTGGTTGGTTAAATACTCAGAGAACGCTGCTGCTCATCCTCTGTTGAATCCCTTAGTCGCCTTTAACGACACCTATGAGAAGATATAGGGTGGTGCAATTATTTACGTCCGGCACCACACGGAACATAATTCACATTAATACCTACTTACTAATTCATCAAAGTTTGTTATAATTTTGGGCTCATGGGATTTTGTAATTGTTTCCCTTACGGTTAAAACCTGATTAATGTTGATCATCCAGATGAAATTACATAATAAGAGAATATTCCTTGTTACTTAATAAGACAAGTAAGAAAAACATGAGGAAAAATTATCGCAATAACCACATATTTTATAAGGTTGCGTCTCAAAATCCCATACACTTTTAAAATTAACGCGCTAAGATCAAAATCCTTGGGAATTCATTAGCTAAGATCGGATCAGTTCAGGAAAAACTGTCAGTTTTCAATGACGGTCCACCATTGTGCGCCATCTTGAGTTACGATAAAATCGCGGATGCGCAGTAGCACGGAGGATTCAATCGTGTGATTAACTACTTAATTATATATTATTTAATTACCTACCTAGTTATTACCTACTCTGGTTATGAAGATACTTAGATCGTTCGATAATTTTTGTTGCGTTTGCGCACTTTTTTGCTTGTTTAAGTTACGACGTCTGTCAGTATTGACTGACTTATAAATTGTAAAGATTGACGCTTCAGATATACCTAATAGCCTAATAGCAATCTGTTTAGGTCTAGATTAGAAAAAAAAAAAACAAGTTTGTTCGTATGCTGGTTACGAATTTTATTGAAATTGAAATACTAAAAACTTACATGTGTCAGTCACTGAGGAAATGCATTTTTTTAAATGACTAATGCCAAATTTGAATCTATGAGAAATAAAAAAAGGAAGAGAGAGAGTTGTGAGTCGTCAAAGAAGTCATGAGAATCGCTTCTGGAGAATATTTAGATTATATTTTAGATATATATAAAAACAAAAAGCAGCTGGCTTAGCCAGTTATAAATCCGAATGTTTTATGTAAAAAATTGCCGTTATAAAATTTGTTTTGCTTTTTTTTTTCCTAAGTTTAGAAACAAATCTACAAAGGAATACGTTAATTAAAGGAATCAAAAATTAACAAAGGAATACCTTAATGGAATAAAAAATCAATAAAGAAATACCTTAATGGAATAAAAAATCAATAAAGAAATACCTTTTAAAGGAATAACAAACCTATAAAGGAATACCTTAAAGGAATAACAAATCAATGAAGAAATACCTTTTAAAGGAATAACAAACCTACAAAGGAATACCTTAAAGGAATAACAAATCTACAAGGAATACCATGAAGGAATAACAAATCTACATAGGTATACCTTAAAGGAATAACAAATCTACAAAACATTACCTTAAAGGAATAACAATCTACAAAGGCGTATTACCTTGAACTTCTGCCTTCTGCCCACTCTTGTAAAAGATTAAAGGTATGGAAACACGTTTGAGATTAATCGTTAGATAAATATAGGATTGCACATTGTATTATAGATTTACTGCAAATAGCTTTCCAGTAAACGCCTCTGATTGAAACTATTGAGTTTTATGGTTATTTAACTTTGTAAACTTGCAATAAAATAAAAGGTACGTAGATAGTTAAACAAGGTACTCAGGCAAAGTTATTGCCATTTCCTGGTGCGACGTGCGACTTTAAGTTACCAAAGTAACTGAGTTTACAATTTAACAATTTGACGAAACAATGTACCTACGTATTCCTTCTAATTGAGATGGTATAATAATGGGAGATGTTGTTGCTATTTATGTATAATGATAGTAATTAATATTTAAACATGTTTATCACTATCTAATTAACAAATTCAAACTGGGTTGCAGAGGTCTGATGGCAGTCGCTCCGTGTAAAATACTGATGTTCAGCCGCATCTGGCTAGACTGGAAGCCGACCCCAATATAATTGGGAAAAGGCTCGGAGGATGATGATGATATCTATTTAATCTATTATACTCTAGTAGATTTATAATAAAACAAAGTTTAACCGGATTAAATCGCGTATATTATTTAAATTGGTTTCCCTGACGTTTCGAAAGCTTTGCAGCATTTCGTGGTCGCAGGTAGACTAAGATGACAAGCGTCTTTACAAATATTTCTAAAAAAATTATTTTAATCTACCGTACAATATTATTAATTAAAATCGTTTCGATGCACGCAGTAATCACTCACAATATCATTATCTTTTACAGTGTTGCGTGCTGTTTGGGACTTGATTATTTTTAGGACTGGGTTCCAAACAGGTGGTAGCTGCCAACCATCTTCTCTATTAAAATTACCACCTGTTTGGAACCCAGTCCTAAAAATAATCAAGTCCCAAACAGCACGCAACACTGTAAAAGATAATGATATTGTGAGTGATTACTGCGTGCATCGAAACGATTTTAATTAATAATATTGTACGGTAGATTAAAATAATTTTTTTAGAAATATTTGTAAAGACGCTTGTCATCTTAGTCTACCTGCGACCACGAAATGCTGCAAAGCTTTCGAAACGTCAGGGAAACCAATTTAAATAATATACGCGATTTAATCCGGTTAAACTTTGTTTTATTATAATGTGTAGTGATCGCGAAAACCTAGTAGATTTAGTAAATTTAGTGTGTGCATATTTCAAACGATCAGTTTTTAATGGAAACTTGAAGTAAGGTAAACGATATTCTTTTAACCCTGTTTAAAGTCGATTCTATTACATTTTTATTCGATTTGACATTCAATCCTTATTTAGTTTTTTACTATTCTGCTATTGGGCACGGGCCTCTTCTCGAAATGAGAAGAGTAAGCCTTAGTCCACTACGCTACCCTGGTGCGGGTCATCATCATCATCATCATTTCAGCCGAAAGACGTCCACTGCTGGACATAGGCCTCACCCAAGCATCGCCACAACGACTGGTTCTACGCCTTTCGCATCCAGCGGATTCCCGCGACCTTCACCAGGTCGTCGGTTTATCTTGTGGGGGACCTACCCACGCTGCGCCTTCCAGTACGCGGTCGCCACTCCAGAACTTTACTGCCCCATCGGCCATCCGTTCTGCGAGCAATGTGCCCCGCCCACTGCCACTTAAGTTTGGCAATTCTTCAGGCTGTTTCGGTTACTTTCGTTCTCCTGCGAATCTCCTCATTTCTGATTCGATCACGCAGGGACACTCCGAGCATAGCCTCTCCATTGACCTTTGAGTGACTTTGAGCCTTCTTATCAGGCCCATTGTGAGCGACCACATTTCAGTGCCGTAAGTAATTACTGGCAACACACACTGGTCAAGACTTTCGTCTTGAGACACTGCCGTATTTTGGACGAGAAGATATTGCGTAGCTTTTCGAACGCTGCCCAATCGAGTCAGATTCGATGATTGACCTCTTTTTCGAAGTTGGACTTACCTAGCTGGACAGTTTGTCCTAGATATACATAATCGTCAACAACTTCGAGTGTAGATTCTCCGATGTTTACGGGAATGGGTAAGGGTGCGGGTAAGATAATTATAATAAAATTAATCATTGTTGATTTAGTAGTAGTAGAGCTCCTATGTGAAAGAGCTCGTCCGGCGAAGTACCGTACCTACTTCTCCACCAAATAGTGATGCTTGCATTGCTGTGTTTCGGTCTGTAGGGTACGAGTGCCAGTGAAATTACAATCACATGACTTTCCATCTTCATGTTTCAGTTTGGCGAACCGACTTGCGGTACCATTTAGGCAACAGCCTAGTTGGTATTGCAGTTGTTAGAGGCAAACGTAACCGCTTAACATCAGGTGGGCCTTTAGCTCGTTTCGCCATATTACAATATTAAAAAAGTCCTTTCTATCCTTTGATCTTGTTAACGCACCGATTGTTCAGCGTACTCCTGGCTATGAGCCCAGCTCTTTATTCCTCAATATTGTTCTTATAAGACATAAACAACAAGATGACTGCTCGTCACAGTACACCGCTCTGCCACTCCTCTTCACGCATACTGCACACCGTAATGAAGATGGCGCTACTACGATACACTTTGTAAAATTAAACAGACGGGTTTTTTTCACAGTAAAGTGAGTTAAATTTGTAGAATCCTTTCATTGGTTTCAAAAGTGTGCTTTTTTTGCGTCGGATGATCTCTGCACGCTGTATATTTGCAAGCTTCTGAGACACTAAAGCTGCAAACTCGCAGTTGGTCAAGTCTCCTAGATAGGCCTTGTGGTAAAATATATTACCCGGTAAAAAATTAGGCCCGCCCACCTTAAGTGGGTCACGTTTACTTTGTCTGAAAGAAAAAGGAATACGCAAAGGGCTAGAGCAGAAGCATTCACTTGTGCTCCAATAAATTGCACATCAATTTTATTATTACCTTGCTGTTTGGGTTCGCCAAGCGTGCTTATTATGGGAATAAGGTAGTTAATTGATGCTGCATGTCGGGAGTGGTTCACAATGGCACTTGACCGTAAAGAGTGGAATAAGGAAAGGGAGGCCTTTGCCCTGCAGTGGGACAATATAGGCTGAAACGACCTCTGTGGTCTAGTGGTTCGAGTGCCGGACTGCTGATCACGAGGTCGTGGGTTCGATTCCCACAGGACACAAATATTTGTGTGATGAACATGAGTGTTTGTGTTGGTCTGGTTGTTTCTAATGTGTTATAAGTATGTATTTACAAAAAAAATACAGGTTTATTTGGAAAATCATCAGTCAGCTTAAAAGTGTGACAGATATGTCGTCTTGTTGTGGCAATAAATAATTTTTCTTTCTTTCTTTTCTTTCTTTCATATGTGAGTTAACATAGTAGCCCATAGGTAACGACATGCGTCGCGTGTTATTTAGCCGCGAAATTACACACAGTTTACAAGAGTAGGTATAACCAAGTTCAAGGAAAACACTGTGATCAGTGACCACACTACTTGGAGACAAAATAGCAGTGACTATACAGGAGGTTCACCAGAGGATGGGCAGCAGCGTTCTCTGAGTATTTAACCAACCAAGTGCGATCGCCAACCCGCCTACCAAGCGTGTCGATTATGGCATACCCCCCAAGCTACTTGGGGGACGCCAATGTCCAGCAGTGGACGTCTTTCGGCTGAAATAATGATGATGATGCAGGAGGTATACCACGTGTTATTAAAATAACTGAAAACCTGACGGAGTGGGGTCAGTTTTTTGCGAGCAGCCGTAGAGGTCGGAACTATTTTATTATTGTTGACACAGTTGATTGATTGACTCATTTTGCTAAGTAATGCTGTAGACCAGCGGTACTCTAAGTGTGTTCCGCGGAACCCTAGGGTTCCGCGATACCCCTGTAGGGGTTCCGCAAGAATTTAGAAAAAAAAAACAAAACACCTCTCTCTGGTCACTGGTCGAACGTTTTGAATCCGCCCGCCGCGCGTATACTTGTGAGCGCGCAGTCCCTTTGATAAAAGCCGCCTCTGAATTAGACGCTATAGTTGTGAACAAGCTACTTTCGGCTCTATCTTCAAAAGCATAAAGTCGAGATTGTTTACAACGCATTTTTTTGTATTAATATTTTTATTTCCGCTTTTTGTTTATCAAAGGCGCCGACTCGAGTATTTTTGAGAATGTTCGAGTTCGAGTCTAGGACTAAGTATAAAAGCGCTATTATATAAAAAAAGTCGCGCCTCGTCAGTCAGTTGACGATTAGCCTTCGGAGCGATAAGTTCGTACCTACCTACTTACAAGCTGGCTAGCCTGCTGCCTTCTTGTAAGTTCTACTGCCCGCTGTATTCTGATTGTATCAGTTTTGTACATTTCTCCTTTGGACTAAACTTTGTCTCATAAACGCAGTAACGATTGTGCATTATTTTGACCCTACCATCCTGACATGTAACATTATTAATAAAGAAGAATGGAACGTTGGCTTAAAGGTGTTAAACGTGTTGCAACGACATCTTCTAATGACGCTGAATGTTCAAAAGCAGTACGCGCGGAGAATACAGCAATTACCGATCCAGACGATGATGCCACGACGTCAAGCTCCACGGTTTCAAAGACGAAAAAAAGGAAGTATGACGAATCATATATCAGTTTCGGATTTGTTGATTCCAACGGCTCACCTCTCTGCATGTTATGTAGTAAACTGCTTCCTAATAGTTCCATGGCACCTGCCAAATTACGCAGACATTTAGAAACTGTACACCCCGAGTCTAAAGACAAGAATAAAGAATTTTTTGTACGTAAAAAAGAACAGTTATTGGAAAGTCAAAAAATATGATGCATGTAACACAAACTATCAATGAAAAGGCCACGGAGGCATCATATTTAGTTAGCTATCGCATTGCACAAGCAGGTGAAGCGCACACTATCGCTGAGAATTTAATAAAGCCATGTGTGTTAGACATAACAAAATGTATGCTCGATGAAAAATCTGCAAAGCATCTTTCTACTGTACCGCTATCAAACGATACTGTTTCACGGCGAATCCATGATCTGGCAAGCTACGTCAAACAAGAACTAGTTGCACGTCTACAAAAAACACGATTCGCCTTGCAAATGGATGAGTCAACTGATGTCACTGGTCTGGCTATCTTGCTGGTTATCGTGAGATATCCATATGAACGTTCTTTTGAAGAAGACATGCTTATGTGTTCACCGCTGCCCACAAACACTACCGGGGAAGAAATTTTTAATAAAATAAACATATTTTTTAAAGAAAATAATCTTAGTTGGAACGATTGCATTGACATTTGTACAGATGGGGCCAAGGCGATGACAGGTAAAACAGCAGGAGCAGTATCACGAATAAAAAGTAAAGCGCCTAATTGTAGTTCCAGCCATTGTATTCTGCATAGACAAGCACTTGCGATGAAGCAAATGCCGTCAAATCTAAAATTAGTTATGGATGAAGCGGTAAAAATAATTAATTTTATCAAATCACGACCACTACAATCCCGATTGTTCTCATTATTGTGTGAAGATTATGGCAGCAAACATAAAACACTGCTGCTCCATACAGAAGTGCGATGGCTGTCTCGGGGTAAAACTTTAACAAGGCTATTTGAACTTAGAGCCGAGTTACAAATGTTTCTTTCAGCAGATACAGTTTCTTTTAATTTGAAAGACCGTTTGTATGATAAAACTTGGTTGTTCCGATTGTCTTTTATGGCGGATATCTTTCAAAAACTGAACGAATTGAATTTATCATTGCAAGGTAAACAGACAACAGTGTTCCAGGCCTATAACAAAATAACTGCCTTCAAAAGAAAATTAGATTTTTGGATTATTTGCGTTAGTAAGAGAGAAATAGAAAGCTTTACGTCACTCAGTGAGTTTGTTAGCGATAACGACTCGGAAATGTTTCAAGATGATGTGTTTGAAGAATTGGTCCAATATCTCACTTCGATGCGCGCATCTTTTGTAAAGTATTTTCCCGAAGAACATAATACAAAAATGAAGCTGGATTCATGGATTCATAATCCTTTTTTACCCAACTTGCAAAAGCCCGAAAGTATGTCAAACGAGATATATGAATCTCTTTTAGAAATGTCATCAGACACAAGTATGGAGTCACTGTTCAAAACGACGCCTCTCAACGATTTTTGGTGCAGAATCCGTGATGAATATCCAATGCTTGGCAGAATGACTCTGAATATTCTTCTCCCGTTCCCAACAACATATTTGTGCGAAACAGGATTCTCAACCTATGCAGCCACGAAAACAAAATATCGCAATAGACTGGACGCCGAACCTGATATGAGACTTCAAATGTCTTCTATCAAACCTGATATCAACCAATTGATGAAAAATAAAAAACAGTTTCATACCTCCCATTAGTTAAGATTTTTTCATTTTTAATATCTTCTATTATTGTACTTGGCATGTGGTTAAAGTAAGTAATAATTAGTAACTGTTACATTGTACTTTTATTATGCTTATATAATAAAGAATACACTTTTAAAAACTATTGTTTTATTGTAGGGTTCCGTCAAGTATTTTGCTTGTCAAAAGGGTTCCGTGACCAAAAAAGTTTGAGAATCGCTGCTGTAGACTGTAGAGGTCGGACTAGCTTGTCCTATTATTTATCTTTTAACGTATTGAGCTTATTGTTGTGACTCTGACTAACACTAATACGAATTAAATGCACTCTCAGTTATTGAGAGTATGTTGGTTTCATGTCCTATAACCGCTCTGACCTACCTGATAAGCACACATTGGTTAAATTGCAAACACTGTACTCAATTCTTAGTAATCAGAGTTTTTTCTCTAACATCAGAAGCGGGATTACCAAATTTTTTCCACATTTAATTGTATAATTATTGTAACCAGTGTTTATACTCTAACATATCTGTTACGTGTGTTAACAAAGGTCTTATGTAACCGAATAGTAGGTCTCTAGTATATATCTGTATGCTTTTCCTGCAAATTATTACAATTTCTGTCAAGATCCTATCGGTACGCAAAGTAATGGGTAATGGTAACAGAAATAAATTACCTTCCTGCTCTGTAATCGATATGCGTCAGTATATGTAATTAAAACGTTTTTATGTCAAACATAAATTACGTTTTATGAATCCGGTATCAGTGTTTTTCTAGGAAACTTTTTCATCTATTATATGAACTGTAAGATTCGCAATACTGCTGCACTGTAATAAATTCCTGAATAGTCGATACAATATAATTTGCTTGCTAAATTACTCCACATTATAGTAAGTAAAGAATTACATATAAGTACAGGAAAACATACATGTATACTATTGTCTACTCCACAGAATGCCAATGCTGGTTAGAGTCCATCATAAAGCATGAGCTATTCACCAGGCTCGGAATTTAATTTGAAACTGAGGTTTCAAAGCAATAACTTATTAACACGAGTTTATTAACACGCTTTTTAAAAACTTAATACTTCATATTTTTCCCAGCCAGAGTATCAAAGTCACGCTTGAAAACAGCGCTTGCGCAACCATACAATCGTAATCACAGACATAACCAGGGCCCAAGGTTCCAAGCTATACCGGGGTGGTCAGGGCTCTGGAGAAAGGAACCTCCTAACAATACGCGCCGTATCAAGGAGAACCGCTTTTTGTATCAAGCCCTTATGATAATGATTATTTATAGACACCATGAGTTCCCACCAATAGTTCACTCTGGCCACTAGTCGGCACTATTTAATACAAATTACTTCCGCGGCCGGTCTTTAGTACCGTTTAGTTCACAAATCACGCCTCTATGGGCATTTCCCCTTCCGAATCGAGAGGCCGACGACACGGGATGTCCAAGCTATTGGTAAGGATTGATTAATATTTATGTATCCCAAAGATTCATCATCATCATCATTTCATCCGAAAAACGTCCACTACTGGACATAGGCCTCCTCCAAAAGGGGGGGATTATATGCCATAATCGCCACGCTTGGCAGGCGGGTTGGTGATCGCAGTTGGTTGGTTAAATACTCAGAGAACGCTGCTGCCCATCCTCTGGTGAATCCCTTAGTCGCCTTTTACGACACCCATGAGAAGAGATAGATTAACATAACATCACGCCTGTATTTCCCCAAAGGGTAAGGCAGAGGTGTATAATAGGTACACCCACATTTCGCCAGTTATGTTATAGTCCCATGTAATAGGGGGCGAGCCTATTGCCATTGACCAGGCACACACATCCAGACTCCGGGCTGCTACTGAGAAGTTCCTAATGAAACACTGCCCGACTCGGGAATCGAACCCAGGACCTCACGCTCAGCAGTCGCGCTTGCAACCACTAGACCAACGAGGCAGAAGAAGAAGGAGGAGAAGAGATAGGGTGGTGCAATTCTTTACCGGTACCACACTGAATATTACACACATCTCGAAGATCAGTTAACAATATTTGGTTAGTCTTCCTAGTGTCAATAGGTTTGTAGAAGCTCAATGATATTTTTTGTGATAAAAGTTGCCGAATTGAAATAAAAAGGTTAAGTTAGCCCGTAATAACTGTAATACTAGGTAGTATTAAAGTTGTTATGGGCAAAGGTAACTGCTCAATTTCAGGTGGGCCTTTAGCTCGTTTCGCCATCCTATACTATAAAAAAAAAACTATTATTACTCGCTGAATACATCATTTCTCGAAAATTCGTTTTTAACAATTGTAGAACAGGTACTGTAGTTTAATTAGAAACTATTAACTTTGTTAATTATAGTTCGCTGTAGAATTATATAGATAGAAAAAGTGCCAAAAATAGCAGTTTTTCGCACTTTTTCTATCTACAACTACAGCGAACTAAAAACTGATTTATACTGATGGGTGCGCCATTTGTAAAACTGCTATGAACCATAAGAAATTGAATTCACACAGTAATCCAACGATATCCTCGCCAGCCGTTCACGAACGGAAGGAAATAGCTGGTGAAGACAACCTAGGCTCTTGCCTAAATAATATTCCAAATCGCGTTCGTCAAACCACAAGTCAAACTGAGACATGAAGATGGAAAGTCTCGTGTGATTATAATTGTTCGGGTGCCGTCGGCCATCATTCACCCGTGCCCTTTGCACCGGAACAAAGCAATGCAAGCATTTCTGTTTGGTGGCAGAAATAACAACAGTGGTAAGCGCTTTCACAAAGAGTCTACTACTATTTACTATGCTGTATGGTGCTCTTCTGTGTGGTGCCGGACGTAACGAATTGCACCATGTTTTCAATTTCTTCTCATGGGTGTCGTAAAAGGCGACTAAGGGATTCACCAGAGGATGGGCAGCAGCGTTCTCTGAGTATTTAAACAACCAACTGCGATCGCCAACCCGCCTGCCAAGCGTGGCGATTATGGCACCCACCCCCCCCCCCCTTTGGGAAGGCCTTTGTCCAGCAGAGGACGTCTATCGGCTGAAATAATGGTACTCTTAAAGTACAAGCAAGTTATAGTGTGCAAAAAAACTAGTATATGAACCATAACATCATAAGGATGTACTATCTCCGTTCTCAGTAGATACAAACTGTGTGAACCAAGTGTGTTGGCGTCTCACAATGGGTTTCCAAGAACTGTGCTCATAAGCAAGCGTTATATCAACTATTGATTCCTCAATTAATGATTGTTGGTATTCTGATCTTATGTGGAACGTATGATAATCGGATTGATCAATGTACCTACTATATTATAAATGCGAAAGTAACTCTGTGTGGCTGTGTAAGTGTTACCTTTTCACGACTAAACCTCTGATCCGATTGTAATGTAATTTGGCGAAAAGGTACTCTGAAACCACAGACATAGTAAAAAATATAGACTAAGTGCTGTGAACAACCATAGTGAAGCCAACAAAAACCGTGCTCCTTCATGTACAACCAGTGCTCACGCACACACATGCACCTTAAACCGTGCTCACCCCTCTCAGTTCACATGTCGCGGCATCGTCCAGTAAGCATCGCGAAAACAAATATCCTTCAGGTGCATGGTGTGTACGTGAGCACTGGTTGTACATGAAGGAGCACGGTTTTTGTTGGCTTCACTATGGTTGTTCGCAGCCCTTAGTCTATATTTTTTACTATGTCTGTGTCTGAAACATGGAGAATAAGCTACTTTATATCACGGACAGATAAACAGTTCCCGAGGGATGCGCGATAAGTGCGAAAACGCATTTCTGGATTAAACCATAGAATATGGTTAAAACGAATTACACGCGTGCGAAACAGCAGCCGACAGAATATAGTACATTAATAATTTCATAGATTAAAAATCTGCAATGAGAATCTCCTAACAATTTTTTTTTTCTTATGTAATTGTTGCGTCTGGTAACTGCAACATTGTATCGAACGAAAACTATCAAAACTAAAACAAAGCTACTCATCTATTTTCATCGAGATAATCGAGTTACGCCACCACTCGTGCTTCCTCACAGTGGCGCGTAATCGATTCCATGCCGATATGAATCGACTCAATGGCGATATGATCCGATTCACGGTGAAATTGAGCATTGTCGTCAGTCGTACTCTGAGTTAGTCATGCTTGCCTGTCAAGTCTACGCCCCTCTAGTCTGGCGATATGAAAACTGTGATTGGGCGGGAAAATTCGTAAAGATCATGTTGTTGATTTTTTATTATTTTCCAAAATTTGTGTTTCTTCGAGTGTTAATGTGTAATAATGGTGGATTATTAAATGTTAAGTGCTCGTTAACGTGTACAAGTGAGGATAAATGGTACAAAGTTGAAAAACATGACTTTCGTATTATCTCATCATCCCCTCAGAAACTTATATAGTAAAGTTTCCATCACTTTACTAAGAATACTAGGATAAAGTATAATATGTTCAATGATTACGACTGAAGGACATGTATCCATGGTCATGAATAAATTAAAAAAAAAAAAAAAAAACTGTGATTGATAAGAATTGCCATGTGTTACGATGACATATACCCGCGGCACGCCATGATGGCGTTTTTGACATTATCTAATAGTGTTGTGACACATTTCAAATTATTAGCGATTGGGACCGGGTTTATTACTTTGACCAACTCCAACTAGCTATTATGAATAATATCTACATAAAGTCAAAATTCAAAATTATTTAACGTCTAGCTATTTTGTTGAATCGCTATTTAATCAAATTTTCTGTGAAATACATAAAATACAGTAGAAATAAATAGAATTTGAATTTGAATAATAGATTCGAATTTTGAAAAATTATATTGCTGTAGCAGTGCATCACTATTGACAATAAAGTACGGCAATTGTTCCTTCATACGTAGCTGTCAATATTTACGGATCTTCAAGAGCAGGCAAATGTCAAAAACACCATCATAGCGCGCCGAGATTATAGTGACGTGTTACCTATTCGTGCCTCTTTTCATGAGGACTTGACTGGTAAAGTTTAGTGGTAATTGGAAGGTCCATGTTCTACAGTAGATGATTATGGTCTGATATGAAATCTGCATCAGATGTTGCTGAGGTTGGTATAATTCAGCAAACTTTACAACATCTGAGACGTAGAAGGAAGGGTAACCAGAGTAATGCTGTTTGAAGACAAGGAAGAAGATTCAATTAACCTCTATAAATAGAGACTACTTTGTCATCTTGTGTTCTTATGAGTCAACAGCATAAAAGGGAAATGGATCATTGTGGATGGACTACTTGTAACCTGTGAGCAACAAATAGTTACTTTATGCCGTGAGATTACGTTAGGAAATAAGTCACTGAGCATCTTTTCGACTTAGATTCGCTCCAATTCCGAAAAGATCGTACCCATTTTTTTTGTTTTTGGGTGGAATTAAATCCTCATGGATACTCTCCATCTAGGGAAGGCGAGGGACATGTCGGACTCCTACTGACTCCACACACGATGTTCTTCCTCAGCACGAATTATACGTGCTCCGGGATGACGAAGACTGCGCAAGTGCCCTTCTACAACAATGTTTCCCCAATATTAGCATGTAACCACCACGTGCTGCTGTCCTCCCCAGGGTCACTTAATCGTCGGTCCTACATATCTATTCAAAATCTTTGCCTCCTAAAGTGAAAAAAAAAACATCGCTGCATAAATTTTTTTATTTTAAGAAAAATAAATACTAAAATTATTTTGAAATTCTAGGGGACAATAAAATTACCTTTTGGGCAGCGCTTCTGCAACAGGGGCGTAGCTGCCGCCGTATCAGCCGTATCAATGATACAGGGCCCCCTTGCTACAGGGGCAGGGGCCTCGACGTGTCTTGGGCTTCGCTACAGCAAGCCGTGTAAAAGTTTACAGCCGGGTAGAAGGGCTCCCGACCCCCAACAAATTTTGATACAGAGCCGATTTTGGACCAGCTATGGCCTTTTCTGCAAGATCTTGTCTAGTCACTACGAGGAATAGTAGCTTTCCATCAGAACATACCAAGAGTTCTGAATAATTTTGCCATAACGATAGTCCTTTCTACAGAATGTTACCAAGTACATATTTAGTAGTTCTGGTGGTCCCCCGAGGCAGCGAAGCAAGGGCACGGCGTCACACGCGACTGCGCGCGCATAAAACGATTGCCGCGCCAGCAGCGCACGCGCATCTCATACAAATGATCGAAGCGTTTATAAATAAGGACGGAGGGTTCGAAAATACGATATACTAGATTGGATTTTGTATTAGTTATATTGGATTAAGTAATAGATTTAAACTAGATGAAGAGAACGCTTAAGATACTGACAGGTTTCATTACAATGTTTTTCTTCACCGTTAACGAAACACAGCTAACAGTAGCCATTATGCGCAGGAGTTATAAAAGAAACAGTTTATACAATCGCAACAAGAGGATCAGCTAACAAATACTCGTAAATAATGCACAGACGCAAGGAAAACAATGCGGAGGTCAAACAGATGCGCTGGCGCATGCTAAAGGAAAGATTTTCACACTTCGCTGCACTTGGCTGTTTGCTTGGGTTTTACTGGATTAGGTGTTTTAAAAGAATAATACATTTAACTGGGCAGACTGCAGTGTTTTTGTTTTACTGTCTTTGCTCAAATATTTTTTTACATTCGCAACAAGTCTTCAGTTCAGCCGTGTTCAGTCCATCTGATTTGGGGTCTAACGCAAAATTGTTACTGTTAATTTTTTTAATATTTTTGGTTAGGTTAGCCTCTCTGCAAAACTGCTAACTAGCATACATGCTGAAATTTTAATGGCTTTTTTCCCGAAAAGGGGTCACTGTACTCATCATTATGAACAACTTTTACTATGGGACCAACCCTGAAATCGCGAAAAAAAAATCAGTTGGTCCCTACATTTGTGTTCACTTAAATCGATAAAATGTAGGGACCACCTGATTTATTTTTCGCTATTTCAGGGTTAGTCCTATGTTAAAAGTTGTTCATAATGATGAGTACAATAACCCCTTTTCGGGAAAGAAGCCATTAAAATGTCAGCATGTATACAGCTAATTTAGCTTAGAGATGAGCGAATTTATCTGAGCTAAAATCTCTTGGAAAATATTCACAGCATTTTTTGCCTATAACTTTATGGCCATGTTTGCACCAATGACGACATATTTTTGTGCCGGTAGTAACACAGTTTGAGTTTCTGTTTACCTCGGAAGCTATAAAAGTATGATGATAGATTTATAAGAATAGTGAGAAATACCAGAAGCATCCGATTTAGGTTTCTGTAGAACTATTATGATGAAGAGATATTTAGGTTAGTCACTTATTATGAGTTCAGGGAACTTTCACTAAAGGCAGCGACGCGATTGCATGATCAATGCAGAGATCCGGAATGAATAAACATCAATACAGGGCATAATGGAGTTGCATACATTCCGGTAAATATAATCCTACCAAAAATATAATTGTGAAAAAGGGGCCAAGTTCAGTACCTACAAACAAAGTGCAGGCTTCGCTGATAAAATAATTGAGTTCTAAATAAGTGCCAAGCTCTAAGAAGGTTCCTTAACTGCTGGAATGTACAAGGTCTTCACTGGTTGGAACGAAGTTCCTTATGGGGGCTGTGTGATTCTGGAGAAAATGTAGCGCACGCCACGCTAAGATTTGCGTTATACCCACGGTTAAAAACATGGCAAGTGCAACATGGATAGTTGTAAAACTTGGCAAGTTTTCACAGCTAAAGTTTTAATCTTCCATGCTAATAATTGCTTATGAAAACTTGCCAAGTACACACATACCTATCACACAACACACACATATCACAAAAACCGTCAGCCTTTTTTTAACTTGGCTCGACACACTACCGTGTGTCTGGATTTTCGATTGTACACACGGCTACACATCAAGCTGTATATTTCCAGTATAAGCTGACCTTGCGTTTCAAAGAAAACCTATACAATGCGAGGTCAGCTTATACTGGAAAAGTACAGCTTGATGTGTAGCCGTGTTTACAGTAAACCGCATATCGATGGTAACAACACCAGTATAAACAGAGTCTGTCTTGTATGAAACTTACATAATATTAATCCATTTCCTCATGGTTTAGTTACCATTGATATGTGGCTTACATTTATGATCTGCAATTATTAATTTATGTACGCACGGTGTCATTAATTGGTTACCCCTTTTAATCGAGAGTTTGTACGTAAGTGGGGTAACTAATTGGTGAAGCTGACTGTACTACGTAGTACTTTATAACTCAATGATTTCAAATTACATTATGTGCAAATAAAAAACATATTTTTCATATTTACATAATTGGAACGATTATTTTTGTTATAATTTGTTGTGTTGACAATGACATAATAAATAATAGCCTCAACTAATAATACCACGTAAGTACGTATAATAATCAAATTTGTATGTGTTTACGTTGGACACGTAATAGAATTAACGCGCCCACCACCGTGACCGCGTCAAGGATGGATATCCGAAATAATGCTGTGCTGTGGGGTTCCTTGAGAATAATTTGTGGTGTTAAAACAGTAATTATGATACTAATTACCCAGCTATTATGTAGTGTAACTTAAGCTGATAGTGAATACAAGCTAAGTATTATACAATGAGTCTCGGACGAATAAAAAAAGGCGGATGGAATCTCGCTAAGAAAAGATTAAAGCACTTAATTTTTTCCTAACATATAACAACATAATCAGCCCATTACTGTCCCACTGCTGGGCACAGGCCTCTTCTCAGTACGATAAGGCTAAGGCCTTAGTCCACCACGCTGGCCTAGTGCGGGTTGGCGGACTACACACACCATCGATTACTGTATGAATCACTGTCAGGTGAGCAGGTTTCCTCACGATGTTTTCCTTCACCGTTAAAGCAAGTGATAATCGAATATAAATAAGCACATTTTTTCCTAAACCTACTATAATTTCGACAGTATTTTAACACACCAGATAATATATATTATTATATTGTTATTTTATTTGTGACACTATGACAATGCCTACCGTCACACGAGTTTTTTTTTGCGTAATCGCGGCTTTTTGTCTTACTATGAGTGTGAATGTGTGCGTGCCAGCCTATACTTTTAAGCGAGCCGTCTTACTATTGGTGTTTTACTTATTGTTTAGCGAGATTCCTTCCACCTTTTTTATTCGTCCATGCAATCAGTACTTTTTAATGAAATTTGTGTACAATGGACAATCCATTGAATTATTGTTAAATGTTAAGTTATTTTTTTTTTTCCAGTTCAAATAGGATTTTTTTTTTTTATATGCTAATGTGGATGGCGAAACGGTCAAAAGGCCCACCTGATGTTAAACGGTTACCTTTGCCCATAACAATTGCAATACCACCTAGGTTGCTGCCTAAATGGTATTACAAATCACAGTCGCCAAACTGTGACATGAAGAGGAAAGTCTCATGTAATTGTAATGTCACCGGCACCCGTGCCCTTTGCACCGAAACACAGCAATGCAAGCATGCTGTTTGGCGGCAGAAATAGGTACAGGTTGTTCAAGTACAGTACGACCACAGAGTACGACACAAAAAATAAGGCGCGTCGTCAATCTTCGTTCGCGCAGACACGAAAGACGATCGACGAAAACACCCGAAACATAAAAAACATAATCAACCTTATGAAATGCCCATAAGGTGTTAAAATTGATTGTAGTGAAGTGACGTCTTTTTCTATTTCGCTCACATGCTTCCGTACTCGAGCGGCAGCGGCTGAGAATTGGCGTGCAGCGATGGTGTTTTCTGATTGGTTAACCAATTTCCCGCTTATTTAAATTGTGATATCTTCCGTGTGGTGCCGGACGTAAAGAATTGCACCACCCTATATTTTCTCATGGGTGTCGTAATAGGCGACTAAGGGATTCACCAGAGGATGGGCAGCAGCGTCCTCTGAGTATTTAACCAGCCAACTGCAATCGCCAATCCACCTGCCAAGCGTGGCGATTATGGCATATCCTCCCCTTGAGGGAGGCCTATGTCCAGCAGTGGACGTCTTTCGGCTGAAATGATGAAAATGACGATGATCTGGCAGGTACATTGGTGGGCCATATAAAATGTGTTTTAAGTACTACTGTACCTACTTGTCGAGTCTAGTTGAATTATTTTCTGTAGTGGATACTTGTCTCGCGCTCTTTCTGTTATTAGTACGTCATCATACCAGTGCGAAAATTAAAGAATTATTTTATTTATAACACAGTTATGTGGTGGCAATCGATACCGAAAAACTGTTTTTTCTTGCATCTTTCTTTTTATAAATAAACATCATTTTTGGTAATGATTGTTTGATATAGTTTGTTGTTATTCACAGAGCGTAGGTAATTATATACGGAACCGCTATAGAAACAAAACCCAAGCCGGTCCATATCGAGTGAGGAAGTAGATATCCCGGAAACCACATTGATTTGTTATTCATTGTTTTGTAATCCCACTTTTTAGACATTATCCACTGACATTGCATACTTCGGTACAAAATATGGTGAAATGCAAAGGATACGAGCCCATTTGAATTGATAATTAAAATAAACTGGAGGTTCGATTCACAGTGGCGCAAGCGCACCGAAATGACCGAATTAATGGAATGTGTGGCGATTATGGCATATCCCCACCCCCCTTCGGGGGATGCCTTTGTCCAGTAGTGGACGTCTTTGGCTGAAATGATGAACGGAATGTGGTGTAAGATTCCAAGTGATTTAGAGCCCCTTTGTGAAAGAGCTCGTCCGAGGAAGTACTACCATACTATCTACTTCTCCGCCAAATAGTGATGCTTGCATTGCTGTGTTTCAGTCTGAAGGGTACGGGTGCCGGTGAAATTACAATCACATGAGACTTTCCATCTTCATGTCTCAGTTTGGCGAACCAACTTGCGGTACCATTAGGCAACAGCCTAGGTGGTATTGCAGTTGTTATAGACAAAGGTAACCGCTTAACATCAGGTGGGCCTTAAGCTCATTTCGCCATCGAATAATATGAAGAAAAAAAAAAGTTTGACGAATGTATCAAGGTATGCTGGCCACCTTCCAATCTATCGTCATGGTATTTGGTGGTTTCTGAAATTAACATCCAAGTGCGCATTGCTAAAGGCATTCTTCTTCGTAGTTACAACACGTATTGGGGATTTGGTCTGCTTTTCCACGTAGATTATTCCGATAAATGCGTATGAGTATTTTCAGTGATTTATTAGTAATAATTACTAACTTTATGTTGTATTTCTTAGTGGCGAAGGGTGAATATTTTCAGAAGGGAATTACCTAAAAATCCTAAAAACAATTTAACAACATTGACTTTAATTTTACATTCTTTTTTTGTACTTTAGAACAATAAATTAACATAGAAATGTTGTTGCAATTTATTTATTTATTTGTTCAGTGGTATACATAACAAAAACATTCTAAAGATGTAAACATAAACTCATTAGAGTTTTACCGTACATCAGTATCATCGACTATACAAACAGGTAAACAAAAATGTAGTTAACAAGGTAGGATTTAAATAAGTACAATGTACAATTCGCCTATTATTATATATTTCTTATTATTTATTTGCCTCGTTGGTCTAGTGGTCGCAAGTGCGACTGCTGAGCGTGGGGTCCTGGGTTCGATTCCCGGTTCGGGCAAAGTGTTATTGGGTTTTTTCTTTAGGAAATTCTCAGTAGCAGCCCGGAGTCTGGATTTGTGCCCGGTTGATGGCAATAGGCTCGCCCCCTAATACATGGGACTATAACATAACTGGCGAAATGTGGGTGTACTATACACCTCTGCCTACCCCTTTGGGGAAATACAGGCGTGATGTTATGTTATGTTACAATTCCTAAAGGAAAGCCGGTGGGAATCGTGTTATATGGACCCTTCGCCACTGTTGTTTATTAAATAAGTTATCCACAAGGTTAATTTTTATAACAGTACTAGTAAGTTTTGAGATATTAACTTCAAAAGCTTGTAGCCAATGCTCCTTGGGATGACTGAGGGGTCTGCGGGATCTAGCCAATAAAATAAAATCATTGATTCTAGCCTAAGCTCTTACTTTATGTTTGTTTGGTTTTCTTGCTTACGATTTATGCAATATTGTTTTTGTTCTTTAATCTATTTCCTGATAATTTGTGCCATTCTTATCATAGATTCCTAAAGTTGGGTTTCGAGTTTATATTTTTACATGACGTGTAGGTGTGGTGGAAACTCGTTAGTGGTCACACTTCAGAGATCTGTGTTTCGCTCATTTGTTCACATCTGAAGTGTGACGCATGTGATATAATCACTAACAATAGCACCAAGGTTAATGCAAATAGTAAAATAAATAAGTAAATCTTTGTCGGTTACAAAATTAGTACGTAATCCATTGGGGTCTTCTCTTTGAAGCTTCTGAAACAGGAAGGAATGGAAACAATGTAGCATTCCTTGAATAAGATCTCCAAATATAACCACGCATTTCTATACACGTTGTATAGTTATATTGTAATCTGTATAACTTAGAAGTGTTTTGTATAACATTTTTGAAAAATAAATCATACTTCCTACTAATATTATAAATGTAAAAGTTTGGGAGGATGTATGGATGTTTGTTACTCTTTCACGCAAAAACTACTGTATGGATTTTAATGAAATTTGGCATACAGATAGAACGTAACCCAGATTAACATATAGGCAACTTTTCATCCCGGGAAGATAAATAGTTCGCGAGGGATAAAAAAAAAAAAAAAAAAATTATTTCACATAAATGGTGTACAGTAAACACTTACAAATAGTAGTTATACAATTACGATAAATGACAATTATTTCGGGATACGCGATAAATGACATTCACGCATTCACGCGGGTGAAGCTGCGGGCATAGGCTAGTTTTAATACATGAATCTGCAAATAGAGGTTATAGCAATGAGGACACCCTCGAATTTTATATAAGAGATGAACTGACTGAACTGAGGAATCACGGTATATGCAGCAGTTGCTATATTCCTGATTATAAAGACTGTGATTACCTGATTATCTATCTTCGAGTTCTAGCAACATCATCTAGTAGCCGTTACCGCTAATTTACCTATTTTTACAAAACACAAGAATACCGTAATTAACGTTTTTACTCATTCCTAGTTTAAAGAGAATAACAACGTAATAGTTTTTTTGCGGGTGCTATTTTTGCCGCTGCGACCTCGTCTGCGTTTATTTTATTTATATGATGATGAGTATGACAATCTTCTTCAATGTTTTCCTAGATGATTTCCAGTGTTTGTTGTGATTTAAAATCTACATTGAAAAAATGTAAGTGCCTGATTTATTTCTTAATTCATCATAGTTTCTGGTTTTGAAAATAGTTGCTCTTCCTAGAAATCCCTTTTGGTACAAAAGGTTATGATTTTTCCTCACAATAATAGTGGTAGCATACATGCTGAAATTTTAATCGCTTCTTTCCCGAAAAGGGGTCATTGTACTGATCATTATGAACAACTTTTACTATGGAACCAACCCTGAAATCGCGGAAAAAATTAACTCGTCCCTACATTTGTGTTCACTTAAGTCGATAAAATGTAGGGACCACCTGATTTCTTTTTCGCGATTTCAGGGTTGGTCCCATAGTAAAAGTTGTTTATAATGATTAGTACAATGATCCCTTTTCGGGAAAGAAGCGTTTAAAATTTCAGCATGTATAATACTGAACGTAAAGTCAGTATTCTCACAAAGGATTCTCTATCATACCTATCTTTATTTTCATAGTGGATTGTTTCTCAGTAGCAGCCTGGAGTCAGGAAGTTGACAGTGTTACACCCCCGTGCCTCGGAGAGAACATAAAGCCGTCGGTCCTGCGCCTGATCTCTCTTCGGTCGTGTCGGATTGCCGTTTCATTGGATTATGAGAGTGAGGGAATAGAGGGTGCACCTGTGTTTGCGCACACACTTGCAGATGGCTAGTCTCTATTGAGATTGGTCACCGTGACCGAAATTCGGCCAGGAGGACATTAATAGTTGATTGATTTAGGTTTGAGTTCAGCAACATATTAAGATCTTGGTAGGACCATTTACATAAAATTCTAGTAAATTTTTCGAGTAATCATTGCTGTTTAATCTGAAAATTAACGTGGATGAATACCGGCCCAAGGTTCCAACCCAAGTTACAGGTTCGACCACTTGTATGAACAGTAAATACTTCCGCGTTAGTGAATAGCCACTAGCCACCACTATTGTTAAAAACCCTTACAAATCAGTATACATCTTATACTCAATAATTGACGAGAATAAATTAAATAGTAGTGACACACAAATATTTTAAGACATATTGTTTAGACTAAAGATTTTTTTTCATTTCAGTCTCGGTACAGGCGAGAGAAAAAAATACTAAAAATAACATATTAACAATAAACTTTTGACATGCCTGTATGAGACTAAAAAAGGCCCCCATCTCAGCATATGCGTAAAAATACTGAGTTTGATCAGCTGATTAGTTGGGTAATATACTACACTTATCTGCACCGGAAAACTCGAACGAGGAAAATGATGTGGTGTATTAGAGCACAAATTCGCATCTATTTTAGTTCTATTGTGTTATTTATATCACGTTGTGTTATAAATCGCGTTGATAAACATGTGCCTGTAATGACTGGTGCGGATACACATGTCGTGGTGTATCACAGTATTATCAGTATACCGTATAGTGAAGTTAACAACTGTATCCGTCTGAAGATCGGACACGACGACAAGTTTCATCTTTGAAGGTTGTTTGTATAAGATGTTGATTTGTACAACAACAACAACAACATAACAACATAACATCACGCCTGTATTTCCCCGAAGGGGTAGGCAGAGGTGTAATAGTACACCCACATTTCGCCAGTTATGTTAAAGTCCCATGTAATAGGGGGCGAGCCTATTGCCATTGACCGGGCACAAATCCAGACTCCGGGCTGCTACTGAGAATTTCCTAATGAAAAAACCCAATAACACTTTGCCCGACCCGGGAATCGAACCCAGGACCCCACGCTCAGCAGTCGCGCTTGCAACCACTAGACCATAACCAATACCATAATGGTTGATTTGTAACCGTACCATATTTCTAGAGCAAATGATAAATAATGTGCTTAGTCATCTAAAAATACTTCATCAATTTTGTGATAAAATTTTCACTTAAAAACATAGCGAGGGTTTGAGAATAAATCCCGAACGACTCTGAAAATAAGTCACCGGCGGCATTGTCAAAGGGTGGAAATACCTGCAAATTTTTTAGCGGGGGGAATTTATTTGTTTACAAATAGGTTTTTTTTTGGTACTGATTTTTTTATTGATTCGTGTTCAGTATCAGTGGTATAGTCACCTCCTTAAATATGGCACGAATACAGATCAACATGTTGTATTGTCTTTTTGAAGTAAAACATATACATGCGTACACGATCCTAGATTTAATCTCATGCCACCATATTACAAAATCGGGTTTTGCAATAGGTTTAGGCTAAGCCGGACTTAAAAGCCTTTTTTATGTATGGAGTTTGAAGTTAGACCTGGTTTAAAGAAGGATCTTCGCCAAACTGAGACATGAAGATGGAAAGTCTCATTGATCGTCATTTCACCGGCACTCGTACGTTTCACACCGAAACACAGCAATGCAAGCATCACTGTTTGGCGGCAGAAGTACGTTTACCCTTTTTAGGGTTCCGAAGTCCTACAAGGAACCCGTTATAGTTTCGTCATGTCCGTCCGTCTGTCCGTCTGTCCGTCTGTCCGTCTGTCCGTCTGTCCGTCTGTCCTAATCCTTTACAGCTTAATAACTTCTACAGTTATAAACATAAGTAAATGAAATTTTGTTAAAAAATAGTCTACATATAGATCTCAATTTTAAAAGAATAAAAAAATCGTTTTTACGTATTTTAGGGGTGGCGTCCATACATGTGAAATGGGGATGAATTTTTTTTTTTTCGCTGCTCCCCCTCGTGTAGGGTATCATTAAATAGGTCTACTAAAATGAAGGTAATGTTTCATACACCACTTTTTTATCAGGTGTACCATCTGCGAAATATAGCCCGCCAAAGTGGCGTGCAATGTGTGTCCCCCCCTGCCATTTCTAAACTATGCAACGTAGAAACTTATAATCTTCCACATTGATAGACCTTTATAAAAACTCTCTTTTAAAATTATTTCGAGTATAATGTGATTATAATTTTTTGAGTTATAGAGAGAAAACTGAAAAATACTTAAAACGTCCAAAGGTCATTGACCTTAGAGAAAAATGAGATTAGCAAATAATGCTCCTTTAGCTACTTTCTATTTGTGAAAATCACAAAAGTAACTTTGACACTTCTTAAATTGGGCTTCTTGAATTTATCGCTAAATGGCGCTACTAACAACACGCTCTGAGTCGCGAATGCTGCCGATTATTGCAAAAACTAAAATAGCCATGATTAATATTCGATTTGATTCGTTTGTCGTGACACCTACTTAAGGAACCCTATAATACTGAGCATGGCCCGACATGCTCTTGGCCGGTTTTTTATTTTCGGTTGGAAATCCTCGTAGGTACCTACTTTTCGTTATCCTTCATCTACCGAAGGCGGAAGGGTATGTCGGTCGGTCAGACAATTTGGAACCATGCAACTAGAGCCTGAAGTTTCAAAAGTGCCTGTAATTAGGTTTATTTGAAATAAAAAACATTTTAATTGAATTTAGATTTGTCTCCTTCCGACTAAAACCTAAGTGGCATCAGTATAAAATAGAGGAACTTTGAAAACTCCTGGGGACCGCACCGGTGCCCTTCTGGTGCTATTATCGAGCCTGCTGACGTTACAAAATTTAAAATCATCTACCAATGATATATGGATGTGAAATTAAGTTTGATTTTCAACACTAATGATGACTTGTGGCACGTTGCAATAGTTCTACAAATAAATAGAATATTCCGTACAATTGATGTTTTTTAACAAGGAAAAAGTTTTTCATCGCTTTTATATCGGTCTATTTTTAGTAGTTAGCAGTTTTCTTCAACAATGCACAATGGTTTTTTATCTAATTCTTAGTTCCTAGGTCACCAGATGTCTCAAACAAAACCTGTGATCTTTTCATTAGATTAGTCCTTCAATTGTTTCTTACCTGTGGCTGCGACCACGAAAAAGAAATTTACAGAAGGTCCACTGAACCATACGAAAAGAAGTTCACACATAACATAACAAAAATACAAAACGATATAGAATAAAAGTACCTAATGGGAGATACTGATATTCTACGGTGAGAAACATGAGACATAGATTTCAATCTTCTTATCACCACTCGGTTTTTGAGGCTACAAACTTCCATATTAAATAAAATAATTAATAATTTAATCATTTTAATTATAATTATTGATAGATAAATAGATAAATATTATATTTAGAGCTTTAGAGCAGCGATTCCCAGCCCAAAATTATTCCGCGGAACATTTGTATTCCGAACAAGCTAAAAACATTTAATTACAACAAATGAACTCACGTTTAAATTGTTGCTTTTATTTGTGGGAAAATATACATATTGAAGTTTCAAACTACTTTATACAATATAAATACACATCATAAAATAAATTGTTGGGGTTCCATAAAATTAAATATTTGTTTGACGTGTGGCGTCATCGTGAATATCGTGAAGCGTGACGGAGTCAGTTTTGCTTGGCGTCTGCGCGTGCGGCGTGTAGCTGGTGCAAGAAAGATGCGTGTTGATAGAATGACGTGTTTGATTGAGTTTATATGGAGATGTGAAGCGGATTAATGGTTGATAATGAATGATGGCTTTTTAATGATGTTGTAGTTATAGGCAGTTGTAGGATTTGTGTGGAGTCAATTTATTTTTAATTCGGTCGATTGATGTCCACTGCTGGACATTTAAATTCAAATTGTTTTTATTTCAATTACACCTTACTATAGGCACATAAGAAACGTTAGGGTCTAGTTGTACGGTGCATTGATCTTCAAACATATTAATATTACAATTTTATTATTGCAAAGAAATTAAATTTCCAGATTGCCAATGTCTCAACACTAAAGCCACGGGGCTTTGTTGAATTTGTTTATTTATTTATTTTAGTTGTTGTTTTTATTACTAGTAAAAAAAAAAACTCGCTGCTCGGAGTGTTCTGCGTGATCTCGAATCAGAAATGAGGAGATTCGCAGGAGAACGAAGGTAACCGACATAGCCCGAAGAATTGCCAAACTTAAGTGGCAGTGGGCGGGGCACATTGCTCGCAGAACCAGGGGCCGTAAAGTTCGGGAGTGGTGATCGCGTACTGGAAGGCGCAGCGTGGGTGCCTACCCACACAAGGTGGATCAACAACGGTGAAGGTCACGGGAATCCGCTGGATGCGGAAAGCGCAGGACCAGTCGTTGTGGCGATGCTTGGGGAGGCCTATGGCCAACAGTAGACGTCTTTCGGCTGAAATGATGATGATGATGAAAAAAAAAACATTGGCAGTCTCGGCAGGACTGCCGAAAGAAGAGAAAACTTAAAACTGTCACATTAGCATGTCGCATGTCGATGACGTAGGGTGACGCGAACTCATACTCGACATCCTATGTCACAACAGGGATCCAGCAGAATACCAGCGTCAGGTTTAATAACCTTCCAATATGCTGAGCTGGACACCCATTTGTCACAATTTTGAGACACACATGACGACTGTCAATTACACCTGTACTTTACTATTTTTTCCTCGCTTTGCTACTCATGTATTATCTAACGTAACATCCATCCCCAATTATCGACACACACACCGCGGGCGCTGTTCCCTTGACCCTGGAACGTCAGAGCTGGACGTGTGACCCCTCAAACTCTTCGTCGTGAGCCAGGCTACGCAGTGATCAAGAAAACAACAATAATTTCAGTAGTACAATCGAAGTAAACAAACGGGGAAACTACAAATACGTTAAAAATTTACGATTTTAATTAAGAAAGCTAATAAACCATTTTAATTTTTGCAGGTTCAGCGACGCTACCACCAGACCACGGCAGCTGGGTCACCTGGTGATGTATCCAGGCCTTGCGAGAGGAACCCAGTAGACGGAGAGAGCTGGTAATCGACGATCACAAGTATTGTTTTTAATTAAATTACATATTTGGTTTTGTGATGATTTTTTAAGTACTTGTGGTACAATACCAGGCCCCTCAGAAAGTATTGCGAAAAAAAGTTTTTATATATGGGAGACTGGCCAGTTATAATGTTTTTCGAAAATATGATTATTTATAAGTAAAAATAAGTAAGTTCCAATTTCAAAATTTCCCTCCACATTTTTTGCGAGTTAATTCAAAGTATTGTGTCTCACTGAAATATGGATCTGCGCCGGGAACATTTTAGAGCTATGATTTTATACGATTTCAAGTGTCGCCTGAAACCGGATGAATCGTACGATAGACTTCAAATGGCATTCATGGATGAAGGCCCTTCCAAGGCAACCGTGTATCGTTGGTATAACGAATTCAAGCGCGGTCGATCAACTTTGGGGGATGACGAAAGAAGCGGTCGCCCTTTGACGGCTGTTACCGAAGAAAACGTGCTAGCAGTGAAAAATTTAATCCAAGACAATAGGCGAATTACATATCAGGAGATTCAACACATATTGAAGATTGGATCGGGAAGCGTTCACGAGATTCTACACAGCCATCTTCGCGTGAGGAGGATAGTATCACGCTGGGTGCCGCACAACCTCACCGATGCTCAGAAGCAGGCCCGGGTGTAATGGTGCCGTAATATGCTTAACAAATTTGATGCAGGCTCGTCTCGGCGTGTTTACGACATCGTTACAGGTGATGAGTCCTGGATTTATCAATATGACCCAGAAACCAAGCGCCAGTCGACTGTTTGGGTGTTTCAAAATGAGCCAACGCCTACCAAAGTGAAGCGATCTAGAAGCGGGGGTAAGATTTTGATCGCTAGCTTTTTTAATTTGACTGGCCACTTGGTATCAATTCCCTTACGGGATCAAAGAAGCATTAATGCCGAATGGTATACTACCAAATGTTTGCCAGAAGTTTTCTCTGTTATAAGCAACAAGCGACCAAACACAGGGCTCCGCGGGCTACTGCTCCACCGCGACAATGCACCTGCGCACACCGCACTCAAAACGAGGGACTTCCTGGACAGCACGCCAGTCAAACTCCTGGGTCACCCTCCTTACAGCCCTGATCTAGCACCGTGTGACTTCTTTTTATTCCCAAAAATAAAAAATCAGCTCAAAGGGATACAATTTTCGTCGCCGGAAGATGCGCTGGCTGCGTTCGAGCAGGCTGTAAACGAGGTGTCTGCGGTGGACTGGAAAAAGTGTTTTGAAAACTGGTTTAGGCGCATGAATCTTTGTATAGAGGCTGGTGGAAAGTACTTTGAAAAGATTTGATAAAAATATATGTACGTATAGAACAATTTTTTTTAGTTTCGCAAAACTTTCTGAGTGTCCCACGTATGTAACAGTTCAATGTTTATTAGATACATTTAACCGTATAACAAATTATATTACGTATATTTTCTGAAGTTGGTTTTTTGTCGAACAATGCACTGTCGGTAACTGTGGCTTTTTCTATACTTCTTCGTCTATAAATCTATTTCTTGTTCATGTATATCCTTTCTTCTGTATTGTGTCTCAGTTGTGTCAAATAAATGTTTTTTCTTTCTTCATTCATAAGTTTTGGCCCTACCGAAAATCGCTCAACGCGGCTAAAGAAGTTTTCTCTTAAAAATACGGATGGTGGCTACACAAAAACACCCATCACCAAAACACCACCTTAAAACATTTCATTTTCGATTTGAAGAGTCTAAAAATAATCAAATCAATTCTACAAAAGATCAAATATCAGACTACTGATTACGTCACAGTGCAAGTACAAGTTCAAGTTTCAATCACAAGATGGCGGTGTATCCGGCGCGGCGCGCTTCCGGCGCTTGCGCACGCTTCAGTGGCGCAGTTTCAGCATACTATCGTATTGTTTGAAGGAGCCCATTGTTTGAGAGGAGAACTCCTGGGTGGGCTAAATTACGAAATTATTTGAACAGTTGGATATGATACGTTTTCAAGCGAATTGAGGTTACTGGAAAAACAATTATTTGTCTTCACGCTTGCATGCTCTGCAGAAGCTGGAATGTGGTGTATAGATATTTCCGGGTAGGAATATTCCCAATAAATAAGTAAACTAGAAAAATAGTTGACTTCAAATTCAAATATAAATCCATTGACGCACCCTTTGATCAGAAATATTACTATTGTTAATCTAAGGACGCACCACTCAATTTTGCAAGACATCGTATCGGCCGAAGTATGTTTTTACAGCCACGGCCTCCATGGTCACTTATAGGTACCATATTGTAGTATGACATACTAGAATTCAATCCTGGTAAAATAACCCATGGATAACTGATTTTATTCTAAAATTAAGAAAACAGTGACGATGTTGGTGCAAATTCGACATGGGAGCCTTCAAGAAAAGAGCGTACGTGTTTTTAAAAGGTCGGCAACGCATCGACGTCTCCCCTGGTGTTGCGGATGTCCATGGGCGTCGGAGATTACATACCATCAGGTGACCCGCTCGCTCGTTTGCCCCCTTATGTTACAATAAAAAAAAAACACATTTCAAACCATTACATAACCTTGACTTTCATCGAATACAGTACAAGTTTACAAACCTTATACCAAGCAAAATTACAATCACATTCTATAATCACAATGGCCCAAAATTGTTACTCAACTGAAAACAGTAGCTGTTTATATTGCCATTGGTCGAGGGCCATTACGAACATACATACAAATCGAAGGTGACTCATGCTTTGGAAAATGGTTACGTGAGGATGATGGAAAATTGGTTTTATGTAGGTATCGGTGACTAAGGTAGGGTTGGGTGTGTAAATATCAATTGGTAAAAAAACTTGGCCTCTTGTAGACAATTAAGTGGTTATGGATCTTTTCCAAGTTCCACCATGAGAATCAATCAATTATTTAGTTGCATGATAATAGAAAGATAATAATTGAATCAAGTCTGATCAAGTCCCAAACAGCATGCTACACTGTAAAAGGTAATGACATTGTAAAATTGTGAGTGATTACTGCGTGCATAGAAACGACTTTAATTAATTAAAAATTGTACGGAAGATTAAACTATTTTTTAGAAATATCTGAATATATATACACAGAGATACTGTATACTACCTATAATGTACTTAACACCAAAAATACCTGTGTACACAAATAAACATTTTGATTTGATTTGATTTGATCTGTAAAGACAAAGACAAAACGGAAAAGTTGTAGAATCCGAATTAGGTAAAAGGGTTCTAATTATAAGGTCAACGGAAGTGTGTCGTGACTCGTGATGTGATTAATTTTATTGACCTCACTATGTTGATATCAATGCACTTTCGATATTTTTCGGTGCAACTTGATACAGAGGCCCAACTTAGCACAATAAGTGTATTAGTTCCCGGCACGAGACGTGAGCACAAATTGTACCTGCGTTGTAGTCTCTGTCGTCACCGTGTTCTAGTATTCCGTTTTCTACGTATATTCAATTATGTATTATCATATATTTAAGCCAATGTAAGTGCCCGTTTCTGATCTGCTGTACTGTGAACAGTGATTCGACCATTTACGCAGTGGAATCTGTGCTCACGACTCGTGCCGGCAACTATAATTTTCTGTATTATCCTATCATACAATATTACAAATACGAATGTTTGTTTGATTGTCATTCAATCACGCTGAACTGACTGAACGAATTTGTAAGGAAACTTGGACCACAGATAGAACATACAAGCTACTTTTTATTACATAGTTTCTGAGGGAGGACAAAGTGTGTGTGAGGAGGAGATACTCTTTCGGGGCAGGTTAGCTTCTACATCAGAGAAATAGATAGAATAGTTGTAATCACAATTTTACTTGCGATTCATGCGTGGCAACTTTCCGAACAAACTACGCCTTACATATACAAGTCATTACTTAAAAAAAAAAAATATCAAATTCACTTTACAGCTTTTGTTTCTGCGGTTAGAAACAGCACAATAAGGCATTTTTGCGGGTTTTTGTTACAGTATTTATAGAAACAAGTCATAAGGCGTACTGAAAAAGGCTTTGAAATGCACTGCACTATGGTGCAGATTGTTGGCACGCGCGGCGCCCTGCCCACTTGGCCATTCTATCTGTTTAGGCTTGCAGAAAGGGCTTGGCAACATTTAGCAAACTTCGCCAAGCCTTCTCGTCACCTCTTCAAAGGTCCTCAAAGTTCCTCTTCTTCTCGACAAAGGTCTTCAACCAGTGCATCCTGCCTGTCATGACCTACGGTGATGATAAATGGGCACGGCTAGTTCACAAATTCAAAGTCGCCAAGCGAGCTATGGAGCAAGCTATGCTTGGAGTTTCTTTGAAGGATAAGATCCATAATGGGATTATCCGGAGACAGCAAGAAAAGATGACCGATATAGCTTGCAGAATCAGCAAGCTGAAGTGCCAGTGGATTAGTCATGTCTGCCGAAAGACCGATGGCTGTTGGAGAAGACGAGTCCTTGAGTGGAGGCTGCGAATTGGTAAACGCAGCACCACCCAGCCAGGTGGACCGACGAACTGAACAAGGTAGCTGGAGTGGATTGGATGCGAAAAGTGGAAGACCGCGGGTTGTGGCGCAGCTTGGGAAAGGCCTGCAAAAGGCTGAGTTATATATGTTTTTTTTTTTTAATCTTTATTATTTTAACTTTTAAAGCAAAAATATCGGTTTAAAAATCTTTTAGCACCAGGAAACATTATACTTTCGATGCAGTAATTAAGCTGAAAGTGTGTATCAGCGTCGCAGGCGCAGCATCACAGGCTGTACTGTAGCTCGCGGCGGGAGGCGAGACCGCATTCCGTACGTAGCATTCCGCGCCGAACCTCTGCACGCGACTCACGTGTCGCGTCGTTCGAAGTACCGCGCGCGTACGATCGATACATTGGTATAAACGCTGTGCTTGTGACGTTACTTTTTATTTATGTGCAATGTGTTATGGAGCTTTTTTATGTGTGAATGCCCCTGAGAGGGCTCTGTAATCAGTGTTCTAAAATTTTGGAAGTTTACTATCAGGTGAGTTTTCAATTTGGTCCCATATTCTATGATAATAATAACATTGCATCAGGTTCAGGTTTATGATCTATTGTGATTTGTGATTTCGTTGCTGAGCATAAAATTTGGTTGCAACCGAATTTACGATACTTCAGTTTCATTTACAAATAGTCGAGGAAGTTCTTATATTTTTTTAAATATTCACGAAACCTTGGATTTAAGTTGGCCTTTATGTGAGTTTAAAATAGGCTATTAGAATCACAGAGATGTTAATTTTATCCTAGTTCTTTGACAACTATTTTTGTAAAATATAGTATGTATTTTCGAAACACTTATCCTTGAGTCCTCCACAAACATATGCTGCGAAAAGTTTACAAACTGTATCCACGCTTGACATAATCGATGCGTTTGTTCTCTAATGTATTTTTATTATTTTTTGTTCTGCGGAAGTTTGTTGATTCCTCTTTTATTATTTTTCCACAATGCTTAACTTTCTTCGTTGTTATAATGTTGTTATCCATCATTCGGTCCAGTTCTTCGATGAAACGTGTAAATGATTCATCTTAAAATTGCGACAAAACTTCTCTTCTTTTGGGTGAATCATTTCGACCCAAATTCTTTAATCTTGTAAATGCACAAATTTCTGTGTTGTCAAAGATGTAAACGACTTATTTACTATGACGGTACCTATTTCACCAAACTTTTTTTGGGTTATTAACCATTTTTGAAATTTGTATTCAATTTATCCCTTTGCCGCATGCCGGTGGCCGGTGGCCGGTGCACCCGAGCATTGTTTACGAAAACCCAAGTAAACATAAATCCCAACAAAAACATTCTGTAAGAACGTGCCAAGCCTCGACTAAGATGACTTGGCCATAAAAATTAGTGAGATCAAATAAAGAACCAAGTCTGTGAATAAAAGAAAACGAGTGACTTGGCTGTTAAACATTTTGTAAGAGTATCTTCTGTATTCTCTTGTGGGCAATGTCTATGTGGCACGACTCGAAGCCTAGTGACGAAACAGGAATAGGTCCATCTCATAAATCTTCTCTAAAAGCTCAAGAATCAGACGTCACTGAACATACGTATACATACATACTTTAGTTTCTTTATTCACTTAGACTTTGCTCGTTGTCTGACATATCTACCTAGATTTACTACTCTAACAAAATGTTTAACGGCGAAGTCACTCGTTTCCTCTAATTCACTTAGGCAAAGCCCGCCCCTCTCTCTTCTCATGGGTGTCGTTAAAGGCGACTAAGGGATTCATCAGAGGATGGGCAGCAGCGTTCTCTGAGTATTTAACCAACCAACTGCAATCGCCAACCCGCCTGCCAAGCATGCTGATTATGGCATATCCTCCCTTTGGGAGAGGCTTTTGTCCAGCAGTGGACGTTTTTCGGCTGAAATGATGAAGCTCGCACAGCGATTTTTTATCGCAAAATCTGTAAAGAGGCATCGGGTGTGAATACCAAGAAAGGCCCTGGGTACACAATTAATCCTTTAGCACGTCTGACATTTTTTGCTAACAAGACAATTTTTTAGGGTTCCGTACCCAAAGGGTGCTAACGGGAGCCTATTTATTACTCACGCTACGCTGTCCGTCCGTCCGTCCGTCCGGTTGCCGTCCGTCTGTCTGTCACAGGGCTGTATTTTTGTAACGGTATTAGATGACCAGATGAAATTATCACAGAATATGTGTTACTATAGTGCCTATCACGACAAATACTAAAAATAAAAAAAGTCTATAACTTAAGGGGGTCACCACAATCACCACACAAGAAACCTCGAAAGAAATGCATGTTTTTGTTCTTGCTCTATCTTCAAAACAGTAATACATACCAGCGTCAAACTAGGTCTGATTATAGTGCATACTATATAGTTTATCAACAAATACTAAAAATAGGGCAAACATAGACATATGTGGTGGTACCTACGTAAGAAAGAGATGCAAAAATTCACATTTCGCTTACGATCGTTGATGTCTTTTGATGAACTCTCGTAAATTAAATCTGTTTTCATGGGGTATCAGGTCGATGGGTGGTACGGAACCCTTACTGTGTGAGTCCGACTCACACTTGGCCGGTTTTTTATTGTTTTATGTGAATCGCCAAACTCTTTTTATTTGCGATTTTAATCGAAACAACGTTTTTTTATCGCCATTTGTGTTAATTTTATTTCACTCAAAGCATCACTTTCTTTAAAAGCTTAATCCGGATTTTATTTTACCTCGTTAAATAAAACAATTACTTCATTGCATTCTAATGTATTTAATTGAATACTGAGTAGTGCTTTACTTTACAGCAAATTAAGACATGGTCCATATACATTCCCGACGAGATTCTCACGCAGTCGAACTAATTGAAATAAAACAAAAGATTTCCAGAGACTCGGAATTGGCATTTATTCAATTCGTTTTAGAACCGTAAGTTAACGTAGATAATAAAGGAGTTAATGAAATACAAGTACCTACCAGTAATAGTGGAAGTGGTCGCATAATCGATTCAATTAGGTATTTAGTTCAGTAGTTAAATTAATCGCGTCTATTTTGATAGGTTGTAGGATTGTGCATTTACTGGGTGCTTCTAATCTGGATAAGCATGTTGATACTGTTGAGTGTTGATCGTATTTAAGTCATGAAGATTTATTACAATTTAAAATGATTGCGTTGGTAGTTGCTTCGAAAGTAAGTAGGTAAATCGGTAAAGTCCCGAAGTCTTAAGACATGATGAATGTAAGGACGTTGGAAACTTGGGAATCCCAGCTTAAATTACGCAATGGAACAGATACAATTAAGAAATTATACCTACCAAGATCGAGAAACTGTAAAAATTGGATTAACTACAATTAAATACAGTTAGTTAGTCATGAAACAACATTAGGCTACAAACTAAAGTGGTCTGGTTGCTTCCGTCGCAAATTACAACTAAGCGTCTAAAAACTTCAATAGTGAGTGTTTTTTGTTTGCGGTTTTTGCCTCTGGTGAGCGAAATACCAATTTCTATGATAAAGTAAGCAGTGAGGATAGATAATAGAGTATTTTGGTTTCAAGGTTTGAAATTGTAGCAAATTAGTAGGTAGGTACAATACCTATTTAATTTTTAATTTTAAACATACGATACAAAGGGATATTAGAACCTTTGTCGAGCCATTTGATTCTGCTAATCAGTTATTTGTGCAAGCAACAATATCAGTCAGACGCAAGATAACACTGTTTAAGGCATTAGGCACCGTCTGTTATGTTATGATATATAGAATTTCGTCGAGATGGCCTCTCAATGTTTACTTAGGACCAAAACGTGCACACCTAAGAATTTTGATGTTTAAAATACAGACGTCGTGTTTGTCGGCCGCCGTTCGGTCACGCTTCTGCCTTGCATATTGTCCCACATCAAATATTCTTAAATCCCTTCTCAGAATTTGCCTTGACACGTCCGTAATGGAGTCTGAAGTAGTTTTCTATCAATTATCTTTAAATTATGCTGCGTTGCAAAAGATCAACAATTCTCGCGATTTCTGTATTCTGTTCCAGTATGGATGGATGTTGCATTTATTTTTATGTGGGAACTAGTTGGGACACAATGGTGCTCTGCGAAGGCTCTCACGCTCTCTGTGGGTGGTTCTTGCGACATTTCATTCTCGAGAGATTGTCAGCAGCTCGTATTGTCACAGTAAATTGAACCTAGTTCAGCTGTTTAATTGATAACTCGGCTTCTTGACGTTTGATATCAATTATGATTGACAATCATAAATTGAATTGCTAATTCAGAAGGAAATGTTATTAATTTATTGACTAGTCGTGCTGTTAAGTTAGGCGATTGAAATTAATTAGTTTCGAAAGATTTTGTAATCTAACTTTTATTGATCATAAAATAAGATAATGATCTGAGGAATTGCGATGATCATTGAGGTGAAAAATATGCTACTAGGTACAGTTAACACTGTAGCAAACTATTTATTCAGTCTACTAAGTTCCAGAGAAATATACTTAGATATCTTGTGACAAAAGTTGGAAATCATCGATTCTTTGACCAAGATCTGACAATTTAGTTTATAGAATTCTAAAATTTCACTTAATCATAAAAACGGTCGTGAACTTTAAACGATCTAATTTGTAGTTTCTGAGAATTTACGACCACTATCAAGATTGATCGATGATTCACAATATGAATCATTATTCACCATTGCAATCGTCTTAATAGCTGCTCGATGTAAGTCGATTTCTATGCCTTTCAGCCATAAACCCGCTCTTAACAATTATCCACTTCAGCACATGAAGAAAACATCTGTATGTGACAAGCGAAAGTAGTATAAAAATCACTATTTGCACACTGATCGATTAATCCAACACGCGATATGGCGTGAGTGATCAATAAAATATTCTGGAATGTAAAATTGAAGTTTTGTTCATCGTTAAATGCATGCATTTCTAACTTCGAAGTCAATATGATCTAAATATTTTGTTTTCTTAGTAGCAGTTAGTTAATTGTTTGACATCAAGCTCACAGGCCTACCTTTACGTAGGTCATCAGGGCGAGCATTATTCTCATGGCACACTTCTGATGCACAATCAACAGAATTCGTAAGACGGTAGTAAGTGACGACCTATGACACAGAATAACACTTATATGATAGTATTGCATTAGTTTGAAGCTTCGTTTTACGAGCTGTTATTTAATATGACTTTGTACGTAATTCTTGTAATAATAGCCGTGCTCAAAAGACCATGAAATGTTCAAGAAGTTTCAAGATCTTTTGGTGTACCTACATCTTTTATTAACATATTGATTGAATACAAATTCTTTCCTTACAAGTATTTTTTATTAATTTAAATCCCCTTCCAAATCTCAAATAGCTTCAGGTCTAAGGCTCGGTTATCGTGGATGCACAAAAAATGTTTGATCATTGTAAATATTGTAAGCCGCATTCCTCGTGGCAACAGCCCGTAACGCAACACCGGGGAGTTTGTTATCACTCGTATATTTAATATCGGAGTGACTTTGAACATTTTTTATTACGTCAATGTCGAGGCGCCGGCTATGCACCCGTTCTTCCGTTCGAACATTCCAATTCTGGACGTTGCCCTATTGAAATGTTCTATCGCTGTGTGCGTTCATGTGGTCATGGATTTGGACGTGAATCGCCTTGCTTATCGTTTTTAAAAATTAGTTGATCCTGGTTATAGAATAGCAACAGTCTAGGAATCGAAACGACGGTTTCAAGTTTTTAACGCAGCTATAATACTCGTAGAAATAGACATGGGATTACTTTCAGTAAGGATAACTTTCACAAACTACCGTTATAATAATGAACAATTCAGGTTTCAGTGGTGTCAGCTTTCATATCGACGAGAACTCACTTATTTACCAATTATTATATACAAAAGAATATAAAAAAATAACAATAGTGTGCAGAGGTTAATGAAACCTTGAGAAATTCTACCATTTTCTGATACTAATTGGCTTCTATAACTATTATATTTTTAACTGCGTATTATTTTGTTAAAAGTTCATAGTTTATTTACTTCACAAATCTTTTTCTGAAAAGTTTTAACCAAAGTTAACTTTGCACATTCGTCCTTGGTAAAGTGTTTGATCTACCTATTTAGCAGTAGCTGTTTATTTAAGCGTGGTTGTACCAGCATCCGTTCGCAGTCAAGGTTGAATAAACGGATAAACAGACAGATAACAGCTTATTATTAGTTTCCCCGTTAAATAGATAATCGCCGTTGGTCAAACACCGAAATGGGTTAAACCCTTTGGTTAAATGATAACATACGTTTATATAGTGGATAAAGCGTTTCAGTAGTCATATGAAGGCGGTGAGCCAGAAATCACACTAATATTACCATAGATAGAATCCTCATGATCATCATCATTTCAGCCGAAAGACGTCCACTGCTGGACATAGATCTCCCCCAAGCATCGACACCTGGTGAAGGTCGCGGGAATCCACTGGATGCGGAAAGCGCAGGACCGGTCCTTGTGGCGATGCTTAGTTTTTTTTTTTTTTCATGTTATTGGATGACGAAACGAGCTAAAGGCCCACCTGATGTTAAGCGGTTACCTTTGCCCATAACAACTTTAATACCCCCTAGGCTGTTACCTAAATGGTACCGCAAGTCGGTTCGCCAAACTGAGACATGAAGATGGAAAGTCTCATGTGATTGTAATTTCACCGGCACCCGTACCCTTCAGATAGAATATTACTTGTAAATGCAAAAGTAAATACGTCTGTTTGTTACCTCATCACGACTAAACCTCTGACCGATCGTAATGCTTGGCAAAAAGGTAGCCTGGGCCTTAAAATGGACGACGGGTGAAGCCGAGGACGACCTCTATTTGGTAACCCAACTTAGAATAACTAGGCTTAAAACCGCAGTAGTCAACAATTTTAGTAGTTCTTAAAAGGCAGGTAGGTCTTTGATCAGTACCTACAGCTAACGCACGCCTATGTGTGTGTCGACGTCAGCGAACATTTTAAAAGCCGCTTTCGGTTTTACATACATTATTTTTGTGCTTCAACGTTACTGTGAGCGGAACTTTGAATGAAACTATCACTCTACTCGGTACTATTGTTTATTTAATTATTTATGCACAATAGGGTACAAAGGCGGTCTTAACGCCATAGGCGTTCTCTACCAGACAACCTTAGGGTAATGCAGAGACAAAGAATAAGGTAGATGCACCAGTAAAGTAGTAAAATATGTATGTGTATTGTTAATCTAAGCTCTAATCTAA
Source organism: Asteroscopus sphinx (assembly GCA_949699075.1). Lineage (NCBI taxonomy): Eukaryota > Metazoa > Arthropoda > Insecta > Lepidoptera > Noctuidae > Asteroscopus > Asteroscopus sphinx. Next base: position 32,532,739 of record OX453004.1, on the reverse strand, counting down.
GCAATTATTAAACAAGGCGGTTTTAAGTGATGCTAATTTAATAAAAAATCTTATGAAAATTCAAATATTAACTTAAGAGGATCAATAGAATTAAACATAAGTTACCTGAAAAATGTTTCAGAATTTGTTATAACACCGAAAACGTAATTGATCAATACCAGACACAGTTTTGATAGTGTTGGTAATTTCTAAAATAATGCTTACCGATTATGGAAAACGTGCGATCAAAACCAATCATTATATTTGTTTCAAGCGATTTTGGAACGATTAAGAGATTATTTACAGTAGTTGTTCTTAAATCTTAATCTATCGTGATTGTTTCATCAGCTCCTTTTATGGTTGTTAAATTATATAATAGACTTGGAAGTAATATGAAAAATTTACAGGCGGCACGCTTGTTTTATTGGCGTTTCGCTAGTTCTCTCTCTCTCTCTCTTTTATTTCACTGGGTCGTATTTTCATTAAAGTGTTCACCAATAATCACCACTAAGTTTTTCGATAATAAAGCCACACAGAGTGTAAGATTCAGACTTTGGATTAATGTGACGTGTTTGAGTATTTGTAGTATCTTCAAAGTTATCGGTAGCAGTATTCTTAAACTCGTTTGTTTATTAACAAAGGTACTTTGATGTAACAATGAATTGTGTTTCGTGGGCCGTGGCTAACTCAAACGCGTCCTCTTTTTAAGTCTACCATCGTCCATTTGATCGTTATCTTCAAAGTTACTCGTGAATTTATCAGTGCGTTCCGTATTTGAGTGGGTGAGTTTACTGTTCTAGTTTATTTTGAACGCCATATCCAAATGTTGGCCAAACCATGTGGGCCAGTAGATTATCAATTAGAGAATAATACATTGCTGCACTAAAACGCTGGATATTTACAAGAGTAGAGCGTTACCAAAACACAACGAATGTGTGAATACAGGGTACCTAATGCTTTTAATTGTATGCATCTTTACTATCCTTAAATATTTTATGTAAAATAAGTAGAGCTGAAAGTGTTATCAAGATTGAGTTTCTCTAAAGCTTACAACGTAGGGTCACAATGACGACCTTTAAACAACCACAGATTGTAGCCACAGTAGCTAATTAATTATAATCAGTTGCCTCACAATTCGCGCAGGTTGACGAGCAGCTGGCTTACTCAATTAGCAAGAAAGCAGATACCTACAGTTCCGTATACAAACCTTTAAGAATTATACTTGCTCAAAATCAGAATTCGTTGACGAATAAATTATAAATATTTTAATCTTAGAATAACTCAGGTTTTAATCTTGTTGATATTTTGTTTTCAAAATCAATACGTGCCAAAATAATCCTATCTAGCACAATTTTTATCTTATCATTCTGAACAACTACAAAGAAATATTCAAATTCATCTACGCTCACATAAGTTCCAAGCTATTCTTAGCATTCAACAATCAGCTATTCAAATAAAGTAATTACGCAGCAGTTCTAAGTAAAGACTATTTGTATTAAACTACCGAGTGTTAAGACAGATAGTCATCATCTGTGGCGCCACATTCATTTGTAAAGCAGCTTAACTCGACTAAAGTAATCAAGTGATCGCGAGTTTCAATCTTGACCTACTCAACTGGAGTAAACTTATAGAAAAAGCACATTAAACGCACGTTGGGGAGCAGAGGTATTTAGAATAATGCTAAGACATAAAGCGTTTCAAGGCTGAAATCCTATAAGGCGTATTATGTGTAATGCCCATAATTTGACGAAAAAAATCCTTACGATTGAAACTGGCTTCTTTGTATCTCTGCCATCATTTCGGCATCTTAAAAGTCTTTTGCTTTCATTAGTACCAGATTATGTACCTCCTCAACCGTGTTAACCTCATTCGCTAGAAAGGGCAAATATAATGCGCAGTTCTCAGCCCCAACTCGAGTAAAGATTGTACTGAACCACAGTACTAGAGGGTCAGATAGCGATCTCGTGGCGCCGAGTTCATTTGTCTCAATTGGTAGCAGCTGCCAGCCGACCCCACTGAGGAAGGATTCATTACTCAACGTCTTCCTATGCTGAGAGATTCCGCTGAGGTACTCACTGGTCATTTGGTAATTGAATGTGTCAGAGTCAACCTGAGTTATAAGATGTGGATGAAGACATTTAAGACGGGTGGAAGGAAACGACTTGGAGTGATGGCAAGTTACGATTTCTAACGCAAATTAAGAATTTACACTGCTTCTCTTTTCTCCTGTAACTTTTTCATGACTTAAAGACAAATTTTTGGCATTGTGTTGGAGAGAGTTGACCTATGACCATTAATAGTATCAAAGTTAATGCTGTAATTGATATCGAGATTAGTTTCATTCAAGCAAATGCTGTCAAAATCGATTAGAGTTCAAAAAAAATCTTAATCATAACACCTATTATCAAGTAAGAAAGTTCGAGCTCTGAAAATAGAAATAGCATCTGCTACGCCATAAATATTAACTGGAGTGGCATTCAAAAGTAGAAAAACCTAAAGATCTACTTATAAAACAGCGTGTATTGTAAATAAGTGCGGCGTGTTCAAGAGTGCACGCGTTACATTCCACACTACTTGCGTGACTTTTTCACATATGGCTTTGATTTCTACTGTTGGATTGGCGTTGCAATTCCGAATATGCTGTTTTCCATTTAGGGGTTGTTTTTAAGAGTTCATTGATTGTTATTTTAGCTTTGTCGTTTCTTTCATTTGTTTTCTCCGTTGACATTTGAGCTATAGCCAAAGCCAGGTATTGGAATACGTAGTTCAACTAAATTTAAAAAAAAACTTGATTGAAAATACTATTACACTATACAGGAAAAATAAAAATACTATTATACTATTAAATATTATTATACTATACAGGCAACATATTGATTATTGATATTTTACCTTTATTACCTTGTTATTAAACTAATGAACGATTCAATTTCATGGTGAAGAACAAAAAAAAAAACTTGAAACTAATTCTATCGTAGAATTTATCGATGGTGACACCATGTTGTGATGAATTATGTCCGTTGTACTTTTCCTAACATCAGTCGCACCAAAGCTGTCGATGCCATATCTTATCGGTCGAAAGTTGGTAAACAAATAATTATTTTTATCAATGCTCTTAGTTGCCCAACGTTCACGTAATTTATTATTGTTTGTCTAATTTTATGGTTCAGAATTATCTTTGGGCTTGATTTTGTGAACCATCCACAGATAAGCTTTTGTTGAACCGTCTTAAATTATCATACCACTAATAACATTTATATTATTGCTTGAGAAATTGTTTCGAGTTATAAATAAAGGGCTTCTGCCCGTTCTAAGAACAGACAATATTGTAGTACTCAAGTATCTGTTTGTGGGCAGCTTAGGCTAAATTTAGATCCCAAGACACCTGTATGGAATTCGGTACGGTTTTCACTAGCACTTACGACCCCTGCAAAATAAGTTTTTGCCTGCCACTGGTGTTAAATTAAAAGAGCCTCCACAAGTGACAATATTTAATTAATCGTCCGGCGTACCCTTCGCAGTCAGCCCTGCTACCAACCTGCTGCCTGACTTATCTTTTTCCTACAGCATGAGCTATTATCATTATGTAGCTCATGTCAACGATAGAAGACTCGTGAAAAATTTCTTGTAGTATGTATTTCGATGTATTCCTGTTTATACAAAAACAGCAAAAAGAGCTATGCTTGGAATGTCTTCCGTAAATTCATTGAATATTATCTCTTGAATGAAACTCACAAGAAAGAAATAGCTTCAACAAATTGCCTTTATGACCGTTTTAACCAGCAAGAAGCAGTTAAGACGATACAAGCGCGACATGCTCCTAATAACGACGTAGTAGTTTATTAATTGAAATGGATTGCTCAGTTTTAGTGTCCGCTGGGTATTTGCACACTTTTGGTCTTTTGGCGTGACGTAGTGGTTGAGTCACTTCAGTGATATGATTGTGGATGTGATAAACGATGTTTATTGTTATATTAAATCCAATATACTACATTTAAATGCGTTTTGGTATCCTGTTGGTATTTTGTGCTTAAAATAACTTTTCCGATTATTTCTTATAAACTGATTTTAAATAAATAATGAAGTTTTTGCATTTATAATAATTAATATTGTTGTTTTCATTATTATTTATTGGATCATTAAGGAAATTACGGTTTTGAATAATGTAATGGCGGAAGCTATTTATAAACTAAACTTTTACTTTTAACGTAAAAACGTAAAAAGTCAAGTCTATGTTAATAATCTCTTGATTTTTTTTAACTTTTTTAATTATAACGATTTCCTCTTTTAAACATACTCATTTTGATAAATTATTATGCTATCGGTACTTCAGTGAAAGTAAATTTTCGTTGTGAGTATAATTTCATCGCAACTCCTTATTGCAATCGTAAGTTAACTGAAACAAGTTCCAAAGAAAACAAAAGATATCGATAAGCTTTTTATTATTTTTCTTTTGAGCATAACGAGAAACGGAGCCAGATATCGATATCGGACCAATTAAAGATTTTGAGATCATTCATCATCATCATTTTAGCCGAAAGACATCCACTGCTGGACAAAAGCCACCCCCAAGCATATGTTGGGGGGATAGCCATAATCGCCACGCTTGGCAGGCGTGTTGGCGATCGCAGTTAGTTGGTTAAATACTCAGAGAACGCTGCTGCCCATCATCTGGTGAATCCCTTAGTCGCCTTTTACGACACCCATGAGAAGATATAGGGTGGTGCAATTCTTTACGTCTGGCACCAAACGGAACAAAGATTTTGAGATAATAGTACATTTCTGTCGAGGCCTGAAATGAAGCAATTGACGGCCGAGTGTAACATCCGAAGTGATTTTTAAATAAAGAGGCCGTTAATTGCTATTTCGGCTGAGACTTGTATAGTACTTTTCTCTCATTTGCGAGGAAACATTACACAAATTAATTGAACAGTATCTAATTTTCATTCGCGCCAATTCGTACGCGCGCAGTTCTTCTGCTAATTTGAAAGATATATTATATTATATACATATTATATAAATAGATACCTATAGGTTACATTTTACTATCAACACAACCACTGTTTTGATTGTTAATCACAAAATATAACATTAGTTATAATTGAAACGTAGGTATTACACACTGTCAAGGAAAACCAAAGAAAATGATGTGTTAGGTACCTACTCAATAGTAGTAGTCTGTTTTGGTAGGTAATATTTTTTCTCATATTATGTTATTTCCCTACATAACATAATAGAAATTACGTGCTGCGACACATGTATTTAAAATTTGGTTATAATAATATAATACAATAGCGAGTTAAATGACTCAAACACGCCTTTTAAAGCCACAATGTCGCGTGTACGTCAAAACAAACAGAGGACGATTAGTGGTTTCAACACTTTAATAATACCGTAGAAAGTTAAACGGCTCAATTGCAGCGTTTTGGCTAAAATGGTAGTCTTTTGGCTAAATGTAAGTCATTATGCAGGTTTGGAAATGTTCTCTAATTATTCGGTGTAGAACTGATACAAAACTTGTTTGCAAGATTTGTCCTAAATATGTCCTAACAAGTGGAGTTAAATAATAAAAACTTGTATGAATGAATCAATCAATTAAATAATAATAAAATCTTGTTGTCCTATACAAGTTTTTTTTTTTTAGGGACTTCCAATCATTTAATGATTATGCCAGTCCCATGTCCTATACAAGTTGCCTACGCGTATTGACTTGGATGTACAATGTATATATAATAAATAAAAATCTGCTGTTCCATACAAATACATAACTATTTGTATTTGTATGGAGCAGCAGATTTTTTTCACTTGTATTTCGTATTTTTTTCAAAGATCTATTTTATTACAGTAACTGATCACACCATTCACTTCCTTTTTTTTTTTTCAGACGGTAAAAGCAGTTTTCCGGATTTGTTTTTATAGAAAAATAATGCACCTGATATTCTGAGATCTACCATTGAAGCCATAGCCATGAGAATATCTAATTATATTTTTACTTTGCATTGACTTTACAATTTCAATGGGATATGACAAGCACCGGGAAAATACTTTTCTATTTATACTAATAATTCATTCAAGTCTCTATCATTGACTAAGATATTTATAGATTCCACTAGTTAGAAAACTAGAATGATACAGCATTTCAAGTAAACTGGGTGTACAGGAACTGGTCTACATATTCACAGTCCTATCTCACTATAGTGACAGCCTAGACAAAGTTAAAATATTATGGCAGATACAGTTAGGGTTGCCAACTTTTATAGACGAATAGTAGTTTCAACCCCAGTACCATTTTTGTCAGATCAGGGGAAAAATTGGTATGCTGAAATCTTGAGTTGGCAAAATGCTGAGATTTTTTTTAGGAGCTCCTCAGCCTATTTCAAATTTGGTCAAGAATAAAAAATTGTTGTTTAGCCAAGGAGGAGAGATTTTTTTAATACCAATCGAGTGCCCAGAATAGAGAAGATTTCAAGCAGCATTTCTCGATCCAAAGTCGGAAAATATAAAAAAAAAACTTATAACTGCTATAACTAAAAATCAAATGACTAGCAACCTCTGGTTCACGTCATAATTTCTGTTCCAAATGAGCTCAAGTATAACCTCTTTCAAGGAATAGGTCAAATTAAAAATCACCTTGTTATATTATTAATAATAATATGTAGTAGGGTTTACAACCTTAGGCCTACAATATAATTGTGCAATTTTTGCAATTGTGATGATGATGATGTCCTCCTTGACGTGTCCGTCAACGGCGAACCTTGTTAGCTCCGGACATGAGAGCGGAGGTGGCTAGCGAAACCAAATTTGGTTTTAAAGGTCCTGTTGCAAGGCGCACAGTGCAACTGACCTGAAGAATTATAAGTGTATAGGAAGGCTTTGGTCGGTTCTTTTTACTAAGTCGTTTTTCATCAAGGTCTTGCAAACGGCGTTCTTCAAAAGCCTCAACAGCCTTGTTCACGGAGTTGCGCCATTGAGCTCTCTGTTGCGCGAGCCGTTCCCAACCCTCCAAAGGTATGTCGCACGCAGTTAGATGGCGTTTAAGGACATCCCTGTAACGCAGAAACTGACCACCAGGTGTGCGCCTTCCCTCCTTCAACTGATAAAAGAACACAGATTTAGGCAACCTGGAGTCGTTCATGCGCATAATGTGACCACACCACCTTAACATAACATAACATCACGCCTGTATTTCCCCGAAGGGGTAGGCAGAGGTGTATAGTACACCCACATTTCGCCAGTTATGTTGTAAGTCCCATGTAATAGGGGGCGAGCCTATTGCCATTAACCGGGCACAAATCCAGACTCCGGGCTGCTACTGAGAATTTCCTAATGAAAAAACCCAATAACACACACACACACACACCACCTTAGTTGGCCCTTAATAAGCATGGACTCTATTCCCGTTAGCTTCGTGCGCCTTAACACTTCAGAGTTCGGTATTCGGTCCTGCCACCGCACACGCAGAATTGATCGCAGACATTACATGTGAAAGGCGTCCAGTCGTTTAATGTCACCCCTGTAAAGACACCATGTCTCAGTAGCATAAAGTAGGATGGGTAATATGATTGCTTTATACACAGTGATCTTAGTCTGCATCTGCAAGTCGTGCGAATCCCAAACCCGTGTGCGAAGTTTCCCAAAAGATGCCGCTGCTTTTGCAATGCGTGAGGAGATTTCGGTCTTTAAGCGGTTGTCATTACGAACATAACTGCCTAGATACCGAAATGATGTCACTTCCTCAAGAGGCTTTCCACCTAACAATATCGGGGTAGTGTCTACCAGAGTACCACGTGCAGGCTGTTTTAGCACTTGTGTTTTAGATACACTAATTACCATGCCAAACCTTCTACATGATTTGTCTAGGTTGTCAAGATAGCATTGCAAATTGCCAGCATCATCAGCCAGCAAGCAGACATCATCTGCATGAAGAGCGTCCAAAATAGAAAGGTCCTGCACCATACGCTTAGATCTAAAACGCGACAAATCAAAGACACTTTTATCGGTTCTTACCTCGAGTCTAATCTGTCCTGTGCATGCTTTGCATGATTCCTTGAGTACGGCAGCAAAATAAATGGCAAAGAGAGTTGGAGCCATCACGCAGCCTTGCTTGACGCTTGCAATTGTGCAATGATATTGACCATTGAGGGGTATGATTGAAATAAAAATGAAGATCGGGACGATTCAATAATAATTGTGCAATATTATTATTGCACAATTTTACTGTAGGTGTAGGCCGCCTTGGATAAAATTTTACTCTAAATAATTATGAAGATGAGAAATACTATAAAAACAATTGATATTATGTGTGAGTTGTGTGACTGATTACACGGTCTGTGTTAGGTTCTATGTAATCTGATAGTGATTAAATATCAGCAATGTTTGTATGTCAGCGTTCGACAAGATTAGCAAATCGAGAATAATGTTGAGATCAAATCACCAGGGTCCTGCCTGGGGCACTGATAGAGCGTTCACGATTTGCTCTGGGTTTGATTTCAAGAACGGAGTTTGTGGCTATGGGTGATGGTATGGTAAAAACAGTATTTTGTATACTTTTTTTTATTGAACAGTTAACAGTATCATGGACCTAAATAAAATATAATACTGTTTTTAACACTATGGTTGGCAACCCACGCGAGTATCCTAAGAAGAAATGAAATTAAAATAGTTCATTTTGGTGATTTTTGTAATGTTCATGTTTGGATGGTCTACAAAAATAATCATGTAAGTAAAAAGTCAATTAATCATTTTACTTCAGATCTATAATAATAAGTTTTATTATATTTTAAAACATCGTCGTAAACCTGTATTCCTAAAATATATTACAGCATGATTGATGACCCCTAAATCATTGCGTCCCACATTGCTGCTTAAATTTCAATAGTTGTTTAAAACTATGTAATATTTATATTGTATCCGGTCAAACTCATAATTAAAATGAACCAGTAAATATGTGTCAAAACAAACCAGATGTGGTTTGTAAGTGAAAGTGTCACATGGTACGTTTTAAATGTGTAATTTATGTTGTTACATGCGGGTGCTGATAATAATAATGTTGGTGTCATGGACAGATCGGTGTTGGTGGATGTCGGATTAGTAGATACGATTGTGACAGAGTTTTTTGAGTCCCATACACGTTTCCGAAAAACGTTTAACTGAATTGAAAAAGTTCTACAACAATTTCCTTTTTAGGGTTCCGTAGTCCTACAAAGAACCCTTATAGTTTCGTCATGTCCGTCCGTCTGTCCGTCTGCCCGTCTGTCCTAATCCTTTACAGCTTAATAACTTCTACTTTTATAAACATAAGTAAATGAAATTTTGTTAAAAAATGGTTTAAATATAGATCTCAATTTTAAAAGAATAAAAACATTTTGAAAACGTATTTTAGGGGTGGCGCCCATACGTGTGAAATGGAGATGAAATATATTTTTTCGCTGCACTTCCTCTTGTGGGGTATCATTGAATAGGTCTACTATAAAACTTTTTAACAAAAAATTGAACCGACGAAAACAGAAACTGAAAAGCGAAAAATAACTAATTATGAGTCGGCGCCAAACGAACTTTTAACAAGCAAAGTGCGTGTAAGTTGGAAGTGGCCGAGCGGAGAACGCATTTTTGGAAATTTATTGTTTATCGTTGAAAATCTCACGTTGTATTTGATGTGACGTTGTTTTTATTATTTATTTAAAGTAATTTAATGATCTTCGTTGATTGGTTGTTTGGCGCCAACTCATAATTAGTTATTTTTCGCTTTTCAGTTTCTGTTTTCGTCGGTTCAATTTTTTGTTATAAAGTTTTATTTTTCATTTTTTTGAGGTTAAACTCTAAATCCAGGTCTCCATTATGTCGTAGTGTCTAGAACTATATTTATGTATGTCAAGTTTCAACAGAATCGGTTAACAGGTAAGAATTCAGTGGGTGAACAAACACTCATCCCCTGTTTTACTACCCTTAGGGGTGGATTTTGATTTTGAAATTCAAATGGGACCAACTTCGAGATATACCCTATCCATTAAAAAAAGAATCATCAAAATCTGACCACTCTGTAAAAAGTTATGCGTGGTCATACATAAAAAAAAAAAAAAAAAAAAAAAAAAAAAAAAAATACGCGTCTAGTTGAGAACCTCCTCCTTTTTTTCGTCGGTTAAAAATGAAGGTAATGTTTCATACATAACTTTTTTATCAGATATACCATCTGCGAAACACAGTTCGCCAAAGTGGCTTGCAATGTGTCGTCGTCCCCTGCCATTTCTAAACTATGCTACGTAGAAAGTTATAATCTTCCTCATTGATAGACCTTTATAAACACTCTCTTTTAAATTTATTTCGAGTATAATGTGATTATAAAATTTTGAGTTATAGTGAGAAAACTGAAAAATACTTAAGACGTCCTAGTTCACAGGTCATTGACCTTAGAGAAAAATTATCTTAGCAAGTAATGCTCCTTTAGTTACTTTCTATTTACTTAAATTTAGCGCTAGGTGGCGCTGTTTGCAAAAACTAAAATAGCAATGATTAATATTCGATTTGATTCGTTTGTATAGATATATTAGACCTACTTAAGGAACCTTATAATACTGAGCATGGCCCGACATGCTCTTGGCCGGTTTTTAAATCAGTCCGAATAAACTTAGGTCTGACTGATACATGTTTATCCGAATCACCTTTTGTACATACGGAAATTCAACGAATGAGTTTAAGACCGTAGGGCGTTTGTCCTAATAAGGAATCATGCTCCATGCCTCAGAATCCCGATTTTAATGTTGATTGGTCTCCATGAGTACCGAGGTCATCATCCACAGACTGACAGCTGAAAGTGCGGGTTAACCACATCTTACTTTGTGACTTAACCTCGCAGGCTTAGATACTATATTGGGTCAACATAGTATTAGAAGGCGAAATATTAAACGCGCGGTTTTTTGAATCAATGCGCATTTTTATTGTCTCCTAAATACACCACCTAACATGGCGTCCCGGTCAGTTACAGGGGCCGTATTAATGCCATATTTTATTGGAAACAATATTTATTAAAATTAAAAAAGGTAGGATAGGAAACACTGCGATAGGTTGACGGGATAGGTACAGTACCTATCCCGTCAAACTATCGCAGTTTTTGTCCTAACATTCTAGATACATGTCTATCAGAACGCATATACAGCCATGTATTTTCGTTGACCTTCATCCACTTATGTTTTCCTTCCTCAATTCATCTTAATTTTTCTCTTTTTCCTTTCATCTCTAAGCCATTTACGTAACGTAAAAGTAAAACTGTTTTTCTTTATTGTTTTGTACGTTCTCATCCATCCTTTAAAAAAAAAACCGTCGATGCCTCTTACAGCGAAGATGTTGCCAGGGACCACACAACAATCAAGTTCATAAGATCTTTAAGAACAAAAGCTGTATTACTGTGTTACCATGCGGGCTTGTTACCTTCTTGAAGCAGTTAATTTTAATTGTATTATTCCTTCTAAGGTGCTAGTGGTCCATTTCGTTTCTTCTACTATCCCTTTAGGTACGACATCTATTTAATCCGCCATAGTCTTATGTTTCCATCATAAACTTAATATACTTTACGCTGGTATAATAAGTTTATGGTTTCCATATGTGGAACAGAAATTCTTGCGCATGACTTTATGTGACAGGACTGACATTTTACTGGCGTGAAAAATGTCGTGAGAAAATTCTTTAGTCTGTCATTTAATCGTGATGATATCGAAATCGTTAGGTAAATTGCTACTTGTGTAATACTTTATACTTGGTTCTTCGGATTTTTCCAACGTTCCATCTCGCGACATCGCCGGCGATAAATCTTATGGTGCATGATCTTTATTGGCTATAACTTGGAGAAATTTTTACGAGAATTATTGTTCTTTTAATTGACAATTTTTATGAGCACATTTTCAGATTTTCCACCAGTAACAAAAGGAATTTTATTTGATGATAATTGTGATTCGTCTTATGAATTTTGTAAAATCTAGAAAGCACAAACAGAAACAAAATTTTATATAAAATCATTTGATTTTTTTATAGCGCTATCCCGGTTTATAAAACATTTTAAATTTTTATGGGTATTCCGCTAGTTTCCAGGAAGATAAAGTTATGACGAGCTATAAAACTATTATTATGTTTATATTAAAGGTTATATTTAACATTTTTATAGAAGACAATAGCCGCACGTCCCTAATAAAAATTAAAACGCACACAATCAAAAATGAAATTTAATCCTTAGAGAAAACAGTTGAAATTTCTATAAAACCAATTCGAATGTTGAACAGAGAGATCGAAGATATTTGCACGCGAGCTGAAAGCTAATATTTATCTGTTTCGTTCGCGACAGTTACGAATGGGTCTGTAATAATGTAATACATTGCGTTTTTTGTTACAGCTGAGTTATTTAGGTGTCAGGAGAATCAGTAATGGATAGTGATAAGTGGTGTATGCGTGATTGGAACCGCATTGTTATGCAGTTCGCGTTTGTAGGCGTCTTAGTATAATTGTTGGGACAGTGAACGAATCGCGTGGAGAATTGTTAATAGATCCGGGAATTCCTTAGCTTATAGTATTGTATGTTATGATATCACGGTACCTTTTATAACTTATTGTTGTATCTTTATCGTATCGTGTATGGCCTTTTGATGCTATACGGTTTTGCATATAAATGTTATTGGGGTGAGAAAATTTCCATGCAGTTCTGTATTGAATTGAGTTTTTGGATTGATTCCTTTTCATAGAGGTCTGAAATATTTAATGTTGAAATATTGTATTAGGAACTTAGTATATCTCTCATAAGTGTGTTTCTTTATTTGCTAAAGAAATATTTTCTTTCTTAAACAAATCCTATCAGCCATACAGATATGAATCAGTAAGCCGAAGTGATAATAAGATAATCGTAGGTATAAGTACAGTATTTAGCTGTATCTGTGTCAATGACTAAGACTGCAATTCCTAGGTAACGCGATTATGTAAATATATACCTATTGATTTACCTTTTTCCTTATGATTCAAGCTGTGCACATCTAGTTTTATTGTAAGTAGGTACGGCAACTGATTTGTTTCAAAAAATACTTGAATCAACCGTCGACCATTATCTTTGCATTACTTAATTTAAAACACTCATGCGGCCGTACCCAGGCCTACCTATTGTCGGAACATCAACGTCATCAGCCTATATTAGTCCACTGCTGGCCATATGCGTGTCTAGCACGCCATTGACATCGATCCTCGGCCATTCGCATCCAGCTGCTATTCGCCACCTTGCCAATATAATCGCTGTACTGAGCTCGAGGGCGTCCTACCCTACGTTTGCCGATTTGTGGTCTCCACTCAAGAACATGTCTACCCCAATAGTTATCGGTTCTTCGGCTAATATGGCCAAACCACTGCCACTTCAGCTTGCTAATCCTGTGGGCTATGTCGACAACTTCGTTTCTCTATTGGATCACCTTGTTCTCGATTCAATCCTCGAAACATTGATTGTCGAAACATATGGGCTTATTCAAGAGGAGTTTGTGATAAGGTTCTGGGTCTAGTTGTACGTTGAATATAAATAAGTTTTAGAGATTCCAAGTTTTTCTAGTATACCAATATAATCAATGTTCAAATAGACGCTACTCAACTGTCCTACTGCATAAGACCTTCAGTCACCTATAAGGCGCCCATAGGAATCCACAGACTACCTTTTCCAAACCTAGTAACAACACTGCTATATCTTCTTGCTACTAATCCATACAGGTCTACCGCTGCTTACCGATCAATCCCGCATTCGAGTCCCGTTCCCTGCAATTTGTATGACACACGTATGGACAGTTTTTTGCACTGGTAACATTGGGGCGACGAGACTTCCGGTTCTGACCACCGTATGAATTATCTATGGCTTTTTAAAGTGACAATCATTCGATTGATATTGTTTGTTGATTAAGTTCATTGACTTTTTGATAGCCTTGGTGATTGATGATGATATGTGTTTAAAAGAGTAAAAATAATGTGTGCTCAAAATATTAAGTCTTTCGACTTCAATTTTATTTTGATATAAAACTAAGCGTCTTCGTTTCATCTTAGACTGATTATTTGAAGATAGAAGCAAGTAAATACTGACTATGGAAGCCACAGGATTGTGTGTAAGAGAAGATTAATGTCTAGCTGTGATTTGCGATTATCATCATTATCAACTTAGCCTATAGCAGTCCACTGCTAGCAGTCCAGACATAGGCCTCTCCCAAGTTGCGCCACAACACTCGGTCCTCTGCCTTCCGTATCCAGTCTCCGGCCAGCCACGTTATTCAGGTCGTCGGCCCACCTGGCGGGGGGGCGCCCTACGCTGGTGTGGTGTGTGTGTGTGTGTGTAGCTGTGGTCTGCGATAGTTTGATGTAATTAATTGGAAATGAAAACCTAATTGAACAACCCAAAGTCATGTAACATACTATCGTAACTAAGGAATCCAATCTCGCATCGAAATCTCAGTTCCGTGGATTTGCGGGATCACAAGCCCCGCATGTGTAGTCTCGCGTCATTGATCCCGCAAAATTCATGCGGGATCCAGCTATTGCGGGATTGGATTCCCTAATCGTAACAGTAAATTATCTATGGCTCGTAGCGGAGCAACGACTGCGCGGATTGTACGATGTGCAAGGTTAAGCTGCACTTGCCGCAGTCAGTCTGTGGATGGGTGACCGGTTCGTTACACATCGAGACCCCTCCGTGCCTCGGAGAGCTTAAGCTGTCGGTCCCGGTTGTCATACGAATATCTATGGTAGTCGTTACGGGTAGTCAGAAGCCTGAAAGTCTGACAACTGGTCTAACCTCCGAATGTCAGTAATACCCAGTAACTGGGTTGCGGGGGTCTGATGGCAGTCGCTCTGTGTAAAATACTGATGTTCAGCTGCATCTGGCTAGACTGGAAGCCGATCTCAATATAATTAGGAAAAAGACTCGGAGGATGATGATGACACTGTCTATGTTAGCATATTTCCATATCAATCGCTCCATTCATCGTAAACAAGATAGCTACCAAAGAAGTTCTTAATCGCACAATAGCTAACAAAGTGTGGTCACCGTGTGAGTACACAGAAACTCTAGAAATGTATGTTTATTTTCCCGTGAAAGTTGTAAATGTCAACTGAAGTTAATCGATTATTGTAGTGTTGTGTTCTTGACAAGTTGTTTCTACACTGTAGCATAGTACACACGGCTACACATCAAGCTGTATATTTCCAGTATAAGCTTACCTCGCATTGTATAGGCTTTCCGTACAATGCGAGATCAGCTTATATTGGAAATATACAGCTTAATGTGTGGCCATGCGTACAAGCGAATTAATTATATACCATGGAATTTTACCCCTTGCATTCTGAATATTGAAATTGTTATGTTATATCTCTCTCACAGTTAGATTGTTTGTCAATATTCAATGGCCGAGAAATTCTACACAACGTGTAGTAGAATAAAGGTAAGTCCTGAAATCGGTTTGTTTAGAATCACTAGGAGAATTGATTGGTATGGTTTTTATACCATGTTCATCATCATCATCAACTCAGCCTATCGCAGTCCATTGCTGGATATAGGCCTCTCCCAAGTTGCGCCACAACACTCGTTCTTCTGCTCTGTCTGTCTCTGGGTTTTATACAATGTTACTAAAATTAAAAAAAAAAAAATAGAATATTATGGATCAGTGGCGAAGGGTGAACATTTTCAGAAGGGAAGCCATAGATACCTCAAAATTCTAAAATAGCTAAGATCGCACTTAAAAATAAAATAAAAAAAACGATTTAACAATTTTTAATTAAATTTTACATTCTTGTTTTGTTTAGAACAATATATTATTGGCATTGAAACGTCGTTGATCTGTATTTATTTATTTATTTAACAGATGCCTACTGTACTTACAGTTGCCCAACACGTACAGTAGGCCAAGTTAAGTTATTTAAGCAATTCTTAAAGGGATGCCGGTGGGAATCGTTTTATATGGACCCTTCGCCACTGGTATCGTTGGATCCTGCAACACAGGGTACCCTTGTGTGGGATCCAGTGTCAGTTATAATGTGAAACCATGTTTTCTTAAAAAAAAAAAAATACTTAGTTACTAAATACTTACTTATGGATAAATTAATTATATCAGCGGATCCCGAGTAAGTCGTCGAGGTCCAGGAAGACTAGTGAAATGAATTTCCGTGTATCAAACCCTTAAAGGCATCATGCAGTTATCCAGATACCAACTTGGGAACTTACTGATCCCTAAAAACCAAGTGATTTTGAAAAAAAATAACAAATAGGTATATTACCAGATAGTATTCATGATATTCTAATTGAGGTGTCCAATGTTTTGCGTTTGTTCTGTTACAGGTTATAAAAAGCACTTTTCTGTTTTCTGGCTAACTTGAAGTCACAGGCAAACTCTAGTTTACGGAAATAAATAAATGGGGATCTATGTTAGGCTTAACATAACATAACATCACGCCTGTATTTCCCCGAAGGGGTAGCAGAGGTGTAATAGTACACCCACATTTCGCCAGTTATGTTATAGTCCCATGTAATAGGGGGCGAGCCTATTGCCATTGACCGGGCACAAATCCAGACTCCGGGCTGCTACTGAGTAATGTTTTTTTTTTTGTTTTTGAATTTTTTTTAGGTTTAAGTGGCAAGTATCTTGATCTATATAAACCTTCATACGCTACTGAGCTTCAAAATGAGTGTCGCGTTACAGTCTAGTGTGTGTAAGGCTTTACAAATCACGTATCGAACATAGAACAATTACCTAACGATGCAGTGGTCGCAGCGGTTTATGTTAAGATCGGTCTGCGGTTAAACATTTTGGTGGGAATTTGTGCATGTTTTTTTATTCGTTGATTTTTAGATGGTAATTAAAATGTGTGGGTTCTTTGTGATGTAGGTTTAAAATATCGTAAATATTTTTGTTCAAAATTCCGTTGACACGGAAAAGGATTTGTTCCAAACAAGCGACGGTATCGTTTAAATGAGGAATGATCATCACAATCAAGATTTTAAGAATACCTACTTCTAGATAATTGCAAAAGTAACTGAAAGTCATTTTCTAAGCAAAGATATTCCACTGTTAGAAAAAAATTAAAATATCACACAACCAGAAGCTAATGAATAAACTATTTAAAGTATTATATAATCACAGTCTAAAAGTAAGGACTAATACACCCAAGTAATCCGGAAATTAAACCCAAGAGTTTCCCGCCGTACACCTATCTACACAAGACCTGCATACAAATGTTCAGTATCGCGTGTGATCGACCCCACAACTCACTGCCAAGGTTGTACGCACATCATTCTATGGTAATACCGCACTAAATTTGGATGGCTTATCTTATCTATGATGATTGTGTATTGAATTTCTAGCTATTTCTGTTAGGTATTAGCTTAAAGGAAAAACAATTCTAAAATTACACCTATACTTATTTATCACTCATCTTTAGGTATCTATAGAAGTAATACTTATTATAGATAAGATACAAATTGTAGGAAAACCTGTGAACAACGTGTGCCTTTATTGGTCTCACAATAACCTGACCACATAGGACATTGGTCTAACATTTTGGGAAAATCCTCAAAACTGACCACCAAAAAAGTTCATTTAATCACGGATTTTTTAGAATTACCACAGAATACTTACTTAGCTAGAACGATGAAAATTTGCTAATAAATGCTGAATAAACTTTTGTGGAGGAGAGTGGCCAGATTTGAGGTTTTTCCAAAAATGCCGTTTGTCTCCACACATTGTTCCTTAATGTCCCATGTGGTCAGTTATGAGGAGACCAATAAAGACACACATTGTTAACTAGTTTGTCTCCACACACTGTTCCGCAATGTCCCATGTGGTCAGTTATGATGAGGAGACCAATAAAAACACAAATTGTTAAAGGGCTGCATTGGGAAAATAGGCATTTTAGAATCGAAATATTTTCACTTGTGGATTCGACGTACGAACTAATATTTATATATGATTGTTCATAATATTTACTCACAGACCAATAAGCCACAAGACGCCGCATGAACAAAGTTTAGCATTAGAACGCAGTCGTAAAATGTTGGCGGGGACCGGGGGGCAGACGGCGCGTTACGATTGGTCGGCTCAAAGTTCGGTCTGGTCTGTGTATTTACTATATTCTGGTATAGGAAAAACACGATTCATTAAAATTTGCTCTATAGATTTATTTTTCAAAGTAAGGTCTGTTTTTGCGCTATTTCGCATAGCATTTGGAAACTCCAATAGTTTTTCCCATTCTTTTTAGCAAATAAGATACTTCTTATATGTACATATCTAGATTGAATAAATTTCATACAACAAATTTTTATTTACATGTTTATTCGCTGAGAACTATGCAAAAATTTAAAAAAAAACCGGCCAAGAGCATGTCGGGCCATGCTCAGTATTATAGGGTTCCTTAAGTAGGTGTAATTACAAACGAATCAAATCGAATATTAATCATGGCTATTTTAGTTTTTGCAATAATCGGCAGCATTCGCGACTCAGAGCGTGTTGTTAGTAGCGCCATCTAGCGATAAATTCAAGAAGCCAAATTTAAGAAGTCTGATTGATGTCAAAGTTACTTTTTGTGATTTTTTCAAATAGAAAGTAGCTAAAGGAGCATTATTTGCCATGATATTTTTTCTCTAAGGTCAATGACCTTTGAACTAGGACGTTTTAAGTATTTTTCGGTTTTCTGTCTATAACTCAAAAAATTATAATCACATTATACTCGAAATAATTTTAAAAGAGAGTTTTCACAAAGGTCTATCAATGTGGAAGATTATAAGTTTCTACGTTGCGTAGTTTAGAAATGGCAGGGGGGGGGGACACATTGCAAGCCACATTGGCGGGCTATATTTCGCAGATGGTACACCTGATAAAAAAGTGGTGTATGAAACATTACCTTCATTTTAGTAGACCTATTCAATGATACCCCACACGATGGGGTGCAGCGAAAAAAATTATTTTTTCCCCATTTCACATGTATGGGCGCCACCCCTAAAGAACGTAAAAACATTTTTTTTATTCTTTTAAAATTGAGATCTATATGCAGACTATTTTTTAACAAAATTTCATTTACTTATGTTTATAACTGTAGAAGTTATTAAGCTGTAAAGGATTAGGACAGACGGACAGACGGACAGACTGACAGACGGACAGACGGACAGACGGACAGACGGACAGACGGACGGACATGACGAAACTATAAGGGTTCCTTGTAGGACTTCGGAACCCTAAAAAACATCAAAACGGCGTTTCCGCTCTGTTCTCACATGCACAATTTGCTGTTTGTTAGAAAGGGATGGTTGCAAAATCAATGCAGCACCGTAACCAGTTTGTCTCCACACACTGTTCCGCAATGTCCCGTGTAGTCGGTTATGAGGAGACCAATAAAGACACAATGTTAACAGTTCTTCCTTTTCCTCGTTGTTTTTTTTTTTCATCATTAATCATAGAAATCCGAAAACCCTTTGAATACAAGAATTTCGTTCAGTAAAAGTACCAAAAAGTTTAACATCAACATCCTATGGCCATAACCGCTTCCTTGGTGCATCCCAATTAATTGACCCGATATAGATTAGCTTTGAACGTGTGCCCGGATGCGGTTTCAAAGATTTTGTAATCGCTCCGATACTAGTTTTTTATGATGTGTTAAAATATGTTAATTTTAAGATCGGAATTTTGTGTATAATTATAAGATTAATTAGAGATTGTTGGGAATATTAAGTTGCATCTGGTTTGACCGGAAGGTTAACACAACATATTTGGGTGTGATCATAAATGTAATCTGAATAGGATCGAAAGAGAGGCCATGGTGACATGGTCAACAATTTGAGGTGATAAGGACTCTGCCCAGCTTCCGCCCAAAGAGAATCCTCTTAAAGATTTCAAAAAGCTGTTTCTGATCAGTCGAATAAGGCAAAATTCTTTCTTTCCTAGTTTTATAAACTAGGTACTGTTACAAAAACATTTGATGAACTTGTAAACGTAGACCATGAACGAAAAACGTATAGATAAAACGAAAGGGGTGTGTCAGGATCGTAGCGGGTGGAAATCCATAGTCTCTGTCTAGCCCAATGGGAAACAGGCATGATAATATATACCGATGTATATGTACGTAAATCATGAAATTATACAACGAGATAAAAAGGCCTGTTGAGTTGATTCTCATGAATAACTTGATTAATGAAGTGCAAAGGTCGCAGCACTGCATAAGCATCTAATGACTAATAGCTAACCACTTCCGTGAATCAGAGTGACATTTTTATTAGTTGGGTCTTCATAGGTGGAAACTTACTGAACATGGAAAATATTCTAAATATTGTAGCGGTATGCGAAGAGATTAATTATTCACATCCTAACAAAACTTGCTGACAAAATATTGAGATGAAATGTGTGTTTGACCCAAATATTTCAGCAAAAAATACAATTCAAGAAGCACTCGAGGATTTTAAAACGATGACTGACAGACAGTCACTAATGAATTTCTAGGTAGTCGTATACTGAGAACAGATAGTATTGTTTATCAAATCCTAGACAACAAAGAAACGTTGATCCGTTCAGAGCGAAATTTCCTTTCACGCATCTAAACTCGGTGTCTCAATCAACCATAACATCCGCGCGGCATTTGTTAGACGGTCGCACGTGTTGTATCTTAGCAAGTTTCACATCATCAACTCAGCCTATTGCAGTCCACTGCTGGACATATGCCTCTCCCAAGTTGTGCCACAACACTCCGCTTTCGGCATTCAATCCCCCCCAGCTACCTTCTTCAAGTCATACACATAACAAACATAACAACAGCCTTTATTAACAATCTCCTTTAGTTACAACTATTACAAGGCATCTTAATTTCTAGTTTATTATTAAAAAAAAACTAAAACTAAGTGTTAATTTTCTTTGAAACCGGTAATTACAGATTATCTTGCTCTTCAGCATAGGTCTCTCCAAGAGTATTTCACAAAGATCTATCTTGTGATTTCTGCGTCCAAGTTGTTCCTGCTAGTTTTTTAACGTCGTTCTCCCATCTTTGACGCTGTCTACCTTTTTCTATGGTCGTACACAGTACACATAGTACATATCGGAATCGTAGTACCTGGCTAGATATAGGCTCTTCCAAAAAGGGACGTAATGCCGTTACTTTTGCTAAACCAGTGGATAGTGATTGGATCCAACGCGATAGTTGGTAAAGTAATGGCAATCGTCCTCTAACCATTTTCTTAATCTGAGTTTAGAACTTATTTAAACATTTATCTGAGTGTATGTACAATACTACTGCATCCTGTTTTGTACATTCACACAAATACAGAAACAAACCTCTACAAATCGTTTGTTTGTCCGTTCTGTGCGCCTGCGCATTCCGGCTTTAATTCCTATAATGGTAAATTGGCCGAGTTTGTTTGGTAACACGTCAGATTCCAATTTATAGGACATGTTTACACAATAAAGCTTTTGGTTGCCTTTCTTACTGTTATTGCCTTCGAGCTATTTCTTAGGAATGGCTCTATGGTTTATGTGAAAATGATTTAAAACCGATTTGAACTGTGTTGTTGTGGACAGGTACTTATGGTTTGGTTTGTTAGTATTATTTGGTTTATTTATAGTTTTAAACTTCCTTTCATTTAGTTCCGTAGAAAGTGGTGATAAAACGTACAGTGGTGTGGTCATTTTCAATTAAATTGTCAACAACTGCTTCGAACTAATGACTTGCTTGACTTAATGTACTATTTAATAATTCTGTATTTATATTTTAATAATCTAAATATTTGACATTCCTTAAACGATTAAATTTATTGTACTATCTTGTACGTCTGCAATTGAAGTAAAATGTTTGTACGCCGGAAACGGCAGAATATTATGCACATATTATATTTATAACACCATTGATACAATATCCTGCCAAATAAATGAATTGAATTGAATTGAATTGAAAGACTCAAGAGTTTTAGAGATTGAAAAAAAGAATTTGTGATTGAGAGAAGGTAGGTCCAGTGGAGGCCAATTCTCGTAATTTAAAACGTTCAAAAAATTGTTCTAAACTAATCTCAATGCTTTAAATCTCAATCTCCTGAGAAAAGATGTTTCTGATTGCCATTGATTGGTGACATTAATGACATAAGTGTCACAAATAAACGGCAAACAGGAACGTCTACTGTCAGGAGATTGGGATTTCAAATATTGAGATTAGTTTTGAACTATATTTAATTTGAACGTTTTCAGTTAAAAGTTCAAGTAATTAAATTAAATTCCATTTTCGTGGTAATAATGGTGTATATCAGGATAATAATAGTAGTAAATTATCAAATGGTGTTGTAGTTTCAACACCATTTAATAATTTTAAAGCCTGAACTCAAATTCTGGGACCTTCTGACCTTTCAAGTAATTTGCAGGTATTGTGTGGGTTACGTAAACTTTTGTTTGGTTGCTGCCCAGCTGTGCTGCCATATTGGGAGCGATTACTATAATAGAAACCCACGGTTAGTATAGTTACACGGTTAACAGGTTGGCCCAATGTTTGGTGCTTATAACTAAGACTTTTTTTGAGGAAATATTTGAAAATCACACTGGGTTGATGGTGATAAGTGGAGTGTGTATATGTAGCTTAAAAGATTCAATAAACTCCGTTTATCTCAAAAATCTTAGGTATGTGGAAATGCTAAACGCTTGGAAACTTCCTAATGTGTATAACTGTCGGCGTACAAGTTAGTATATTAGTCGCATCCGCTTATTTCATCGTACATTACATACTTAAAGTTGAATTTAGACCTAAAATTAGTAGTTTCCGTAGCCAACCAGAAATCCTTCATACAACACAAATGTTGAAACAAATGTTTGACCCAACATTGGAGCAAGTAGGCGTTATTGTTGTTTGCGATTTGGTAATAAAACTTTATGCTAATAATGTTGTCTTGCCAAAATAAGAAATTATGTTTGTCTTTAATGTCATCAGTCATCGTCATCATCATGGTTAATTTTGTTAAATGAATTGATTAACTTTCCTAGATCTATTTTGTAAGAAGAAAAATGTTGAAATCCCAAAATTTTACTTGCAATTAATATTTTCCCCACATGGTATGCTACGTGGGGAAAATATGATAATAATAACACACTACACACAAGCCTCAAACTTTTAGACATTCATTCACTCACATTTAAAATTCTTCAAAAAGCAGTCATACTAAGCACATGTAAAATCGGCAGGAATTTTTTATCCACAGAAACAACTACCCCAGCTCTCGTGCTTGGCTAAGGCCCGCATGAAAGTATAGAATTGAAACCAATTTGGAGAAACGCAAGTTTAAAAAAAAAGGAAATAATAATAAATAATAATTGTAATTACATGGTATAATAATAATGTTAGTAACTATTTTAAATCTAATATTAGTATTCATTTTGTACAGTCGATCTCACATCAGTGGTTTCAGTTTGACATTGATAGCGTTTTCATTTCGTAAGCAGTAATTCAAGTGTTACCACTGACATAAGGTCGACTGTGCTACTGTTTTTATCCCGAAAAATAAATAAATTCTGTGTGTTTGGTAGGTATTTCTCGATTTTATGTAAAGATTCCTATTTCCCAATACAGAAATTTCCCATAAAAGCGAAATTAAGTGACATTGAAGAAAAATTAATTAATGAAAATAATTAATTGCTATCAACTGAGAAATTAATTGATCCACATTCCATAATTAATGGTTCTCTCCTCGTTTCATCCGGTTAACATTATTTTTTTAGTGAACTGTTGCTGCAAGACTGCATATTAGTTTACGAAGATAAAGATTATTTCATTTGATATCTGTGTACGAACAAGATTCGGCATGGTCGACCTTCAGCCAAATAATCAATTTGTACACGCTTTTTAGCTTCTGACTTAGCAAATGTGAAATAAAACGTGAGGAAGTAATAAATTCTTTAATATTTAGGATGGAGTACTTTTAACATTTCTTATTAAAATACTTTAAAAAATTCTGATCGATGTATCGAAACGTCTTAAAATGAATTCACACGAGAACGAGTCAAACCGATATATTTATCCTAATCATTATTAAACTGTAATTGTTCGTTTGATTGTTCGAGCATCACGCAAAAATTACTGGACCGATCGATTCTTTGTGTTTAAGCTTGTAATTGGACTTAAAAACTGAGATGTATTTTATGAAAAAAAAACCCAGTTCCTTAGGGATAGATCTAAAGAACCACGGTAGTGAAGCCGCGTAGAAGTTCGTACATTTTAAATGTGTACTTTGCCCAATCTGGACATATCTAACGATCAGTTTCATAAATCTTGCTAAAAATAAAAGCTGAAACGAGATTTGCAACTGAACTTCTAGTTTTATAAATGTATCGTTAATGAGGCAGCCATTAAATTAAATTTCAGTGCAATCGTATACGAGCAACCGAAACGGAAGCGACTGAGACAAGCAAATAAAGACATCATGTCAATTACGATACGACGCGTGTTTCTATTTAAATAAGTTTGGAGATTATTAATGTTACTAGCATGATTGATAACTCAATTAAATGGAAAATAGTGACGATAGAACAGTGAAGCGCATATAGATGATACAATCCAGTATAAGTTGAGCCTGTTTTGTAAGAAAGTAACATAGTAAGCAAGTTCTGTTTATAATGGTTTTTACCGTTGATATGTGATTGACTGCACGTCCGGCGCACCTTGGACTATCAGCCTCGCTATCTTTGAACTAGTTGACTAGCTAATATTTTCACTAGTATGCATTGAGCTATCCTCGTGTAGCTGGTGAAGAAAGTTGAAGAAAAATAATTTGAAATTGGGTGTGTCAACATTTGAAGTCAAATAATGAATGTCACCGAATGGGGATTCACCAACGCAGTTGTGAAGATCTTCTCACTGTTTATTTCAAAACGCTTTTGTATATTATTTATTAGTGTATTTTAAAAAAAATTAAAACTAAACCTAAGGTTAGAAAAACCTTGATCTATTATGGGAACCCCTGGAAAATCGTGCAGTCTGATGAGTCTCGGAACTTTATTTGACAATTGCGTTGTTAAAAGCTTGCAATCAGCTATTGCAAGTAGCTTGATAGCATGATCATCATTCTTGGTCATAATAATATATTCCGTTGGATAGGATTCTTATTATTTTGAGGAAAAAAAAAGAAGAAAAGATAATAAAAAGTGTTTATTCACATCACTATCCAAAAAATGTTACTTCTGCCAAACTTTAAAGCAGTTTGTTGTCAGAAGTAGCTTCTTATTCCTTACATAATTTTAATATTCTTATAAGTAGGAAGTAGTGGGTCTTGGACGCCAAAGCCACTGCGATCAGAAAAGATATATTGTTATTGGATATTGGATACATAAGTGGCAGAGAGGTATCGAACGCTAAACTAAAATCGATTGAGTGGAATATTTTTGATCTTATTCATCCACAAGACCCACAACAAGCTTATACATTTGTTGGATCTGAGGATATTCAAACACAAATTAAAAGAAAAATTATGTAGTTTGCCAGTAATTATCTAAAGTAGCAATCTATTGGGTTCATTAAAATTTGATGAATGGGCTTATAATGTTGAACGATTACAGTTGTAATTGTAATGCCCTGTTAAATAAGTGTCGGTCACGATCGCGAGTTATTTATAATTTGCGTGTTCAGTGAACAATTAATATTGTTTGTTCAATTAAATTGGATCATTCGTTTTTTCTTGTGTAATTAATGCATTATCTTTGGGTTATGTTATTTGCGTATTACCAATATTGTCTGTACAGTGTCGTAGGATTAAAATATAAATAAAATTGAGTTATTCTTGTTTAAAATAAGTTTAAAAAGTTGTTCTAAAAAAAAAACATCTTAGGCACAAAACATTTTCACAATTCTATTTAGGAACAATAAAATTATCACTTTTAATCTCGTACATTGCATACAACGATAGCGATTATCACTCTCGAAACAGATGCACTTACGAGTAATATAGAAAGTAGCATATTGTAGATAGATCCCACAGCGTGAGATTTCCCCTGCCTTCTGGGAAGCCGACAAAAACAATGGGTGTTCGCAAAAACTCGGGATTATTGTTCGACAGATGCCACTGCAAGAGACGGATGCGCATGCAACGGCCACGCCTGCACTTACTAATAAATTGTACAGTAGTGCTAGTTTGTCGTAAGAAATATTGTGCTCTTTTTAACATATTGTTAGAGACATGGAGTCAGTTGTATCAATCAACAGTTTCAATCGAGTAACTGTCAATTGCCAACAGCTCCAGTCCCTTTAAAATTAAGTGAATGACCAAGATAGGCACATATAAATATTTTTTCTTTCTTTCTTTCAAGATTTCTAGTCCGTAAGAGACGAGTTACCCTAACTTGGAATAAATCAGTATCTTGTTTATTAATTAATATTTTCGTTCCCGCTTTGGTTCTACTTATTTTGTACTTCTATTTTATTAAGTCTCCTTCTTTCCATTTGAAGAAACTTGCTTGTATCTCAGTCTCTAGCAATAACTTTTAATATTGTCTTGACTTCTGTAGATGTTCTGCTCAGCATTTACGATGTGATCCATGTGCGAATAAAAAAATTAGTGTCAATTGTATCTTAACTACATTATTAAGTTAAGGCCTTATTGTTGCTGTGTGTTTCCCACGTTGAAATACTTTAGTGCTACTAACAGACTGCAATAACTGGAGAGCAAAAGTTTAAAGAATGCACTTTAACATTGTAGCTGTAGGTTTTTTCACATATGAAATGTGGCAGTCATTTGGAGTAACAGCTTTTTTTTTGGACTATCCCGCTACACATTTTTTACCACCGCTCTTGTAAGCCAGAATCTGCAATATAAAACAAATGAAAAAGGCCTTAAACAGTGAAGCTTTGGACAAGTTAATTCAATTAAAATTAAAATTCAACAGTTTTTTATGTTTACAGGCACTTTTGAAACGTCAGGCTCTAGTTGCACGGTTCCAAATTGTGGGTCCTATGTCCTGGGGAAATGATCAGAAACGAAATTAAGAGGAGTAGGAAGAAAATTAGTCCCCACTTGCCACCGTATCAAGCAGAAGACAGAAAAGACTAGCGACTACCGACGTACCGATTTGACTGATCCGATTTCTTTCTGGCGCATTAACTGAATGATATAAAGATTCATTATTGTCTACTTTCTTTCGTACTTCAGTGTTGTGGTTACCTGAGCCAAATCACACGACCTTTGCTTGAACGTATCCACATAATGTATCATAACTATACATTAGCAAATTGGTGTTAGCAGAGATGTAGCCAAATAATATGAGTTCAATAAGGGCACTCTCAAATTACCTGCTAACGTTGTAGATAATTGAAGAATTATCTGAAATAATATTGGTTTAGCAGAAATAAACCGCGTAGGTAATGCGTGGCTGCAAGATGCAATGTAATTTCAATAATTTGTAAACAATTGGTTTCAGAATGATTGGCGAGAGCAAAACGAGGTTTATACACGCTGAAATTTGAATCGCTTATTTCCCGAAAAGGGGTCATTGTACACACGGCTACACATCAAGCTGTACACAACCAGTAAAGGCTGACCTCGCGTTGTAAGGAAAACCTATACAATGCGAGGTCAGCTTATACTGGAAATGTACAGCTTGATGTGTAGCCGTGTGTACTCAACATTATGAACAACTTTTACTATGGGTCCAACACTGAAATCGCGCTCATGTTTTGGGGAAAAGGTTAGCCAGTCAGCAGGTTGGTAGCGGGGCTGACTGCCCAGGGTGCGCCGGACGATCAAGTAAATATCGTCACCCGTGGAGGCACTTTTAACGCTCCCCTTTTGATCACCATGATTAAATAATAATATTTTGATTTAATAAGGAACTTATATTGCGTTTAATACGACTTTATTTACAGTGACTTTCAAACTAGTCAGATAGATCTTCTTTATTCAAATTGAGTAATGGAAGTTGAGCTACGTGGGCCAATACAGGAGCAATAAGATACAAATCTCCCTGTATAAGTAAAAGTTGTTCATGGCTTCAGGCAATATTTGCAAATCGATGTTGTTTAGACCTCTATCTACGATTTATTATTATGGGAATATTAAGAAGTTCCTTGTAGCTATATCAAGGAATTCTAAATATCCATGCCAATGGAATATTTACATAGTATTTGTAAATTGATTAAACTTCGTATTTATTTTCTATTTCGCTAGATACCACCAGTTTCTTTTGCATTTAAATGCAATAATTTCGATTCAAATACACAAGCATTCATATCACAAGCTCTGCTTAGTTTGGGACTAGATGGTGCTGTGTAAAAATGTCCCGAAGATATTTATTTATTTATTCAATAGAGAACAACAAAGACCTTCGATTAAGTAGATCCACACAAAAATATAATATATTTTTTCTATCGCTTTTTTATTTCACCACAATTGGCAACGCCCTATACTCTTCCGGACACACACATTACAATGCCACACAATGACCCGACAATGGCCCTCCAGGTACTTGTCGCGTTGTTCCTAGAAGATACATCCGGCGCTATAAGGGATGCTGACATGTGCGTGCGCAAGTGGCATGCGATGCGATCGTCAACGTCATGCGACGAAATTAAACGCTGTTTTTTCGTGTGTATCTTTGAGATTATTTAAGATTTTGTTTTTATTGAATCATTGGTATTTGTTTCAACAGTGCATATCTGCAGTGGATTTGCAATATTTCTAGTCCTTTATTTGTTTCAAATATAAATGAACTGCGACATATCGTTGTTTCGCATTACTTGTTTCATTGTCTAACGTGGTCGTGGTTTGGTTAGCCGTTAGTGGTACCTTTTACGAGAAACATAATGCTAACAAATCTTTATCTATACCTACATGTTGAAATTTTAATGGCTTCTTTTCTGAAAAGGGGTCATTGTACTCATCATTATGAGCAACTTTTACTATGGGACCAATACTGAAATCGCGAAAAAAAAATCAGGTACATTTTATCGATTTAAGTGAACAAAATGTTCCCTACATTGCAAGACCAACTTTTACTATGAGACCAACCCCGAAATCGCGAAAAAAAAATCAGTTGGTCCCTACATTTGTGCTCACTTAAATCAATAAAATGTAGGGACCACCTGATTTTTCTTCGCGATTTCAGGGTTGGTCCCATAGTAAAAGATGTTCATAATGATAAGTACAATGACCCCTTTTCGGGAAAGAAGCCATTACAATTTCAGCATGTATGTAAGTCTTGAATTAATTGTAACCATTTTCTTTGCTCCCAGGGCCCGGCATGCTGAAACACGTAGCAGTTTCGCCGCACCGCGCGCGCGCAGACTCCGTGAGCCTCGCATCATCAGCGTCCTGCTGCAGCCTCGGCAGCCTCGAGAACCGGCACGACTCTGTCAGTGATCTGTCCCATAGAACGGTGAGTTTTTGTTTTAATCTTGTCTAGGTGATCTTCGCCGCTAATATGCTCTTATTTTGTACTCGTGGTTGTTCGGAGAAGCACTGAAAATGGTTTGCAGCTGATTGGAAACTTATAAATACGCTGATCTAACTGATTCTACCTCAGCCTTCCCAGAGTTTTCGAGTTCTATGTTTTCATTTTCTTCTTTTGTTATTTCAGAACCTATAGGCTATAAGACTGCAAGTAGTTATTCTCATACAGAGCCGATGTAATTGTGTGACATTTCTAATGTATCTTTTAACCTTGCAACTTCAACTTTTACTTTTACATGATCATCATCATCAATCATTAGGAGCTCCCTATAAAATGTACTAACAACATGTAAAACGACAACGATACCTGTGCGTGCGCATCATTATTCAGTTTCACTTTCTTGGCAGTTAATGGCGGAATTTCCTATGTCTCCCATCAGATAATAACCATCATGGGAACCGAATACAGTGCTTCGTATAAATATTATAACGACAGGAAGTACTTTGTGGACTTAGAAGATACGGTTATCAGTAATTGTATTTGAATATGTATAAACGCTGCTATTTTTCTGGTATCTTATAGAATATTGATGTTCTTAATAATTTTGGTAAATGCCTAGTAGGTATATTTACAGATGGTTTTTGGTTCATTCCTGCTTTTAAATGATAATGGACTTGATACAGCCAAGGTAGCCAGGCATAAAATACTTCTTTTGCCATGCCAAAATTGTATTGCCACATACAAATAAGGACATCGATGTCACATAAACGTTTATGACGTCCTGTGTAAGCAATCACGAGAAAATCCCATATTTGTGCTAGTTGAGAAATCAGACGTCGGTATTGCGCGTTGTCACATTAATTAGCTTCTACGACCTTATAATTAGATAAGTTTAGATCTAAATATATATTTGCGACAACTTTGAATTACGTTTTTCGTACAAGGCGATTTTGTTACAAAAATTACATATTTCAATTGTGTCTGCATCCAAGATGGTCGGCCACATCCTTTGTTCTTTGTTCACATTTCTGCATTCACCAAGGTTTAACTGTTTTGAGTAAGCAAACCAAATATTTTCAACATAATTCCTGGGAATTTGTGCACAATGGGACAATTTCGACAATGCGTTCAGTCATACTCATTACCGTCAACTCTTAATTACGAACGGCACTGACAATTTGATGGCCGATGGAGATAGGGAGATGATTTCTCGATTGTTTAGCGACATGTGAACTTGGTTTAGGAGACAAGACAGTATTGTTTCACGGTCGTCGGTGGAAAGTGCGAGAATCGTGAGAGCATCCGAATTCGTTTTAACCGACATTACTGATCGTTACCGTCTTTCAAAAGAGACTTTGTAAGTTCATTGTGT
Organism: Asteroscopus sphinx; assembly: GCA_949699075.1. Lineage (NCBI taxonomy): Eukaryota > Metazoa > Arthropoda > Insecta > Lepidoptera > Noctuidae > Asteroscopus > Asteroscopus sphinx. Next base: position 32,502,010 of record OX453004.1, on the reverse strand, counting down.
AAAAAGAGTGAAATTAAAAGAAATTTCGGGCGCCCCTCCGCCAGGTGGACCGACGACCTGAAGTACGTGGCTGGGGGGGACTGGATGCGGAAGGCAGAGGACCGAGTCTTGTCGCGCAACTTGGGAGAGGCCTTTGTCCAGCAGTGGACTGCGATAGGCTGAGTTGATTGATGAAAAAATATTTAAAGACTAAAACATTTTCACATCTCGCCCAGCGCTTTTTATGATTAATTAAATTTCAGCAAAACTCTTATGTCTTTTTATTCCGGCTGGGAAGCCATTCATTACACATAGGTATCTGTTGTTTTAAAGAATTGACCAAGCACTTGTAGTAGTAGCAAGTGAGTACTAGCTACAATTTTAATGTTACATGATATGTATCTTTACAAATCAATTTGTGATTGCCTGATGGCTCTGGAAGTGTCTATCAGAGAATTCCGTCTTTTTAACACTAAAATCACAAATAGAATTTTCGTGAGTCCGTAAATATGTTAGAAATATACACAGAAGATATTAAATCCAGTCATCGCCTTGTGCAATACTATTAATAATTAATTGTACCAATAACTTGGGGATTTTTTCTATTTCTCAACTTATTTGACCGGGGTTTCCCAACCATATTGGAAATAATCGAAGTCCAATAAACAATAACGGCCGGAAATGCAACCAATAAGGATTTTTATTTGCATACCTACCTGTGCGTGTTTCATTTGTAGATGGACATACCAGGCCCCTCAGAAAGTATTGCGAAAAAAAGTTTTTATATATGGGAGACTGGCCAGTTATAATGTTTTTCGAAAATATGATTATTTATAAGTAAAAATAAGTAAGTTCCAATTTCAAAATTTCCCTCCACATTTTTTGCGAGTTAATTCAAAGTATTGTGTCTCACTGAAATATGGATCTGCGCCGGGAACATTTTAGAGCTATGATTTTATACGATTTCAAGTGTCGCCTGAAACCGGATGAATCGTACGATAGACTTCAAATGGCATTCATGGATGAAGGCCCTTCCAAGGCAACCGTGTATCGTTGGTATAACGAATTCAAGCGCGGTCGACCAACTTTGGGGGATGACGAAAGAAGCGGTCGCCCTTTGACGGCTGTTACCGAAGAAAACGTGCTAGCAGTGAAAAATTTAATCCAAGACAATAGGCGAATTACATATCAGGAGATTCAACACATATTGAAGATTGGATCGGGAAGCGTTCACGAGATTCTACACAGCCATCTTCGCGTGAGGAGGATAGTATCACGCTGGGTGCCGCACAACCTCACCGATGCTCAGAAGCAGGCCCGGGTGGAATGGTGCCGTGATATGCTTAACAAATTTGAAGCAGGCTCGTCTCGGCGTGTTTACGACATCGTTACAGGTGATGAGTCCTGGATTTATCAATACGACCCAGAAACCAAGCGCCAGTCGACTGTTTGGGTGTTTCAAAATGAGCCAACGCCTACCAAAGTGAAGCGATCTAGAAGCGGGGGTAAGATTTTGATCGCTAGCTTTTTTAATTTGACTGGCCACTTGGTATCAATTCCCTTACGGGATCAAAGAAGCATTAATGCCGAATGGTATACTACCAAATGTTTGCCAGAAGTTTTCTCTATTATAAGCAACAAGCGACCAAACACAGGGCTCCGCGGGCTACTGCTCCACCACGACAATGCACCTGCGCACACCGCACTCAAAACGAGGGACTTCCTGGACAGCATGCCAGTCAAACTCCTGGGTCACCCTCCTTACAGCCCTGATCTAGCACCGTGTGACTTCTTTTTATTCCCAAAAATAAAAAATCAGCTCAAAGGGATACAATTTTCGTCGCCGGAAGATGCGCTGGCTGCGTTCGAGCAGGCTGTAAACGAGGTGTCTGCGGCGGACTGGTAAAAGTGTTTTGAAAACTGGTTTAGGCGCATGAATCTTTGTATAGAGGCTGGTGGAAAGTACTTTGAAAAGATTTGATAAAAATATATGTACGTATAGAACAATTTTTTTTAGTTTCGCAAAACTTTCTGAGTGTCCCACGTATACCTTACGCATGTAGCGATAGTTTAGGAAACCCATGAATGGAATTTTGTTTCATAGAGTGTAAATTTATACTCTCCAGCAAAAATTTGATCGAGCTCATTTACTGTGCGACGTCATGTTAATTTCAGTTTTTTTTTATATAGGCTAAAGTACTTCTCATTGATTCAGCCTACCAACTAATAGAGCTGCCCATTTTAGTCGATTATTTAGAATGCTTCAATATTTTTGTATCATCAATTCCAGCAAATATGAGTTTAATTGTTTTTTCTGTATGTTTATGATCTCTTAGCCATGGAGCTGGTGACCATATGTAGACTGTTGAATGTTTATTGCTTTGGTACACCTACTTAAAGCTTTGTTATAATTTACATCTAACATATGCTGTTTAAATCCCTGTTAACGGCTTATAATGTACTTGCATCATTTATTATGTCAGTAGGATATTGTGTAAAGGATTTAATCCTTTGTTACGAGCATGCATTATCCGCATCTGTAAGATTTCCTAAATCTTGTTGTATAACCTCCGATTATTAGATATTCTTATGTAAATTAATTGATGAATCATTATATCATCAACATTATGGTCTAGCAAACTTGGAAGCCAAATCCTTTTGGAAATCCTTTTTTTTTTCCTTTTTTAAGGTTTTTACCTTGACCGACATTTTTTTTAGTTTAATTAAAAAGTATGCTTCTTATGTTGTATTCGATTGTTTTGTTCATAATCATAGTACCGTTTGCATCCGACAATCATACTGTATGCATAATTATCACTCTTTAACTGACATTTCCTATGCATCGACTTGGGAACCTCGTTTAATTGTTGCTAGATGTGCTATGATTTTATACAACAGGAACAATAGACAACCACGCCTCCTATACGCTTTCTATTGTGTTTTAATTAAAGATTATAGATGCACTTTTGTAACGGTAAATAGTCTGCAGTTTGTTCTGAGATATCTTTCCCTGACAAATGAAGATTTAAAATATTTAATATGACAATGTTTTAAAGATCCATTTGGTCAATCTAAAACATCAGACTTAATAGACTATTATAGAAACATGAATAACTAAGCATTCTTTTAAAATCAATAACACGTTCTATAAAATAATTGTTAGTCGTTGCGGTTTTCATATCGTTTTCCCTATTTATCAAGTCAATAAACTTTATTAGGTAATTACCAGCATAACATAACATAGCATCACCCCTGTATTTCCCCGAAGGGGTAGGCAGCAGGGGTGTACACCCACATTTGGCCAGTTATGTTACAAGTCCTATGTAATAGGTGGCCTATGGCCATTAACCGGGCACAAATCCAGCAGAGGTGTACACCCACATTTGGCCAGTTATGTTATAAGTCCTATGTAATAAGTGCATTAACCGGGCACAAATCCAGACTCCGGGCTGCTACCTCAGACCAACAAAAAACTATGTTAGTCTGAGGCTGCTACTGAGAATTTTCTAATGAAACAACCCAATAACACTGCAGAACCGGGGAATCAAACCTCACACTTAGCAGTCGCTCTTGCTACCACTAGGTAATTACCATTATTGATTAATATTCATAAATTAAGAAACAAGTAAAGTTACCAGGATACCTAACTTTTAAGTTTTTGTTTAACTTTGTTCCATATAAAACAAAGATCAACGAAACCAACCAACCAAATGAAACCAACGAATGTTTCATCCACCACCATGAACAAAAAAAATTGCTTTAAATTTATATTTGGAATGGAACAGAACAATGCACACTTGCATTCAGCCACACATGTCAACGGCTCGTGGGAACGCATGCGCGCTGGCATGTTGCCGCTTTGCCGCTAATCATCCAGTTAAAAATGGGTGCAGAAGTATTACTAGTACAGTCTACTGCATGACAGTGGTAACACTCGAATTAATAAACCACCCTTATGACTTACGAAATAAAGTCGTTGTCAGTGTCAAACTGTTATCACTGACCTGCGGTCGACCGTACATATTCACGTCATATGCATATCATGTAAAAAGATCACTGCAGATCGTGAGCATTATAAAATGGTGCAATGAGGAATGGGAAGATTCTGTGATGCTATTAGATACGTAATGATCATCAATCGCATACACAAAGAAAAGAGTCGAAAAAAAAATTACTGCTTAAGCAATAAAAGCCGAATTCTAGAACGATACATGCTGAAATTTTAATGGCTTCTTTCCTGAAAAGGGGTCATTGTAAACAACTTTTACTATGAGCCCAACCCTGAAATCGCGAAATAAAATTAGGTGGTCCCTACATTTTATCGATTTAAGTGAACACAAATGTTTTTTTTCGCGATTTCAGGGTTAGTCACATAGCAAAAGTAGTTGTTTTGTGTTGTTTTTGTTTTTAAAACTCGCATTTCACAAGTTATTAGTTTATCGTATTTGAGCATGGTTCACGGTAGCTTAGCGGCCAAAGCATGGGTGTACTGGAACCAGAAGTCGCAGTTTTAAATCTTGCTCATAAGCAAATTTTTCTTTCCATAATTCGTAATTACGTCAAACGAAAGTATGAAATGACAATTCTTGAATCTAAATTCATGCTTGAGCATCATTTTGGAATACAGGATTTAGAGCTCAAGTGATTTGGAACTCTTCAACATTCTCCAAAATGATAGTGATTATTAAATAAATAATAAATATATTGTGTTAGTATGTTCCATGTTATAGTTTCCTGAGAGTGGGACTTCTATAGTTTTTTTTGCAGTCATTAGACGAAGTACGAATAGACTTCTTAGTGCCTTGTCTGGAGTATTTAGCGCGATATTGATGACCCGCCATATTGTTTAATTGCGCGTGCGACTGGCCTAATTTCTGAGCTGCAATGTGGGATATTTAGATCATCAGTTTATTGTTTCGCTGCTTCTTTGTAGTCGTGTCTTTCTTATAAGTTTATTGTTTTAATTTCGGTATATTGTTTCTACAAATTTATTAGATCAGACAGTATTTAAAATTATAGAATTATGCTAATGTTATCAAAAATTCTCGGAATCTAGGCGGTGTGTTTGTGTGAATGTGTCTGTTCTAAATCGTTCTTGATCCTCAGTTTTTTGCTCTTAAATGGATAAACGAACTCCCAAAGTAATTTAATTTAGTTTTCTACTTTTCTAATAAGAAAACCATTATTATCATTTATTGCTGATATAACACTACCTCTGCTTTCATCATCAACTCAGCCTATCGCAGTCCACTGCTGGACATACGCCTCTCCCAGGATACGCCACAACACTCGGCCCTCTGCCTTCCGCATCCAGTCCCCCCCAGCCACGAGTGGAGACCGCGAATCGGCAAACGCAGCGTAGGGCGCCCCCCAACCAGGTGGACCGACGACCTGAAAAACCTCTGCTTTACTCTCCAAAAAAACCAATCCTAAAAATAATTGTAATTTCACAAGTCTTTTCCACATTCACGCTACCTATCACTGCTTAAAAAAACAATCACATTCATAATTCACTTCTCTCCAGTATTATCACGTAGATATCCGGTGGGCATTGCGTAAGCGCACTGGTAGGTCACACGGTAGCCGTCACTTCCTGTCATTACAGGCTTTCTACCTGCCGGTGAAACTGAACAGCCTGTGATATCAGCCACTAGGTTCTATAGAACCTACCACCTAATCGGACTATAGTCCGGAATGTTGCTAGGGTGAACATTTGAAGAATTTCTTAAACAGGAAATTACTAAAAAGTAGCCCCCACCCCGGCTTCGCACGGGTGCAAATCTTTTAAACTTTTTTTTTTGTCCTGACATCATTGTCAACCGATTTGACCGGTTGAGCCGTTCTCAAGTTATGATCATACATGCGGCACTTGATTTTTATTAATACAATAGACAGATCGCCACAACGACCGGTCCTGCGCCTTCCGCATCCAGCGGATTCCCGCGACCTTCACCAGGTCGTCGGTCCACCTTGTGGGGGGCCTACCCAGGCTGCGACTTCCAGTACGCGGTCGCCACTCCAGAACTTTACTGCCCCATCGTCGTCGTCGTGATCGTTGTGGCGATGCTTGGGGGAGGCCTATGTCCAGCAGTAGACGTCTTTCGGCTGAAATGGTGATGATGATGAATAGACAGATAATGTCTACAGTGGCACTATCTCCCCCATTATTTTTACGGCTTTAATTAATATCCTAGCTTTGTATCCATGATTTGCCTTAAGCTAGGCAACCTTGGTGGGAAGGCTGGGTTGCTCACCATCTAGCAAACGCTTTAGGTGCGATTTCAACCCAGATTTGACAAATGCTTTGACAAATGACAGTCTCTGGCGATAGGTATCCATTCTAGATAGGATTTCAACTTGGACTTGACATGAATAAGTTACACAAGGAAATCTCAATGTCATATTAATAAGCAACGACCTATAAAGCAACGACTATACAACCCAATAGACGCCTAATGTTGAATATAATGCGTACAATAAATTCTGTCACTAGCTGAGGCGGGTTACTGCAATCCGATTGGCCCTACCAAGGCGACTATTGGCTAATCACTAACGCGGCAGTTTTGACGGCTCATGTAAGTGGTCGACACTGATTTGAAGGATTTAAGCGCAGTGACCTACATTAGTGAAATTACATGGATGTGTTGCAGACATTGGTCGCCTGTTATGAGGCGTCTATGGGGTATATGATCGATGCTATAAAGGCATAGGTTGCCTATTGTAAACCTATGATTCCTAGACATACAAAGAAAGTATAAATAAAACAAGGAATTGTTTATATAACACGTAATTCAATCGGCTAGTCGTCTAGGTTTGTTATTAGAGAGTTTGTACACAGACAACTTCCGTGACGCGAGCTGCATTGTGTATTCGTATTATTTCGTATCTATTTGAATAAAAGTGATCTATATACCTAATTAAGAGAATATACAAGTTCTATCTTAGATTCTAGATATATTCAGAGTGCGCTTTTTGATTTCCACATGTACAATATTTTTCATAAATAGTTGAGTCACAAGGGAAAGCCTCGTACAAAACTGCCGTTCACGTATTGTTAAAACAGCGATATTATTATCATCATCATCGTCATTTCAACCGAAAGACGTCCACTGCTGGACATAGGCCTCCCCAAGCATTGCCACAGCGACCGGTCCTGCGCTTTCCGCATCCAGCGGATTCCCGCGACCTTCACCAGGTCGTCGGTCTACCTATTAAGTCTAATATAATCGAGGCCTGGTTAATTCTGGGCTGCTGCTGTAGTATAAATAAATAAATAACTGAAACGAATTCTGGACCTCACACCTAGCAACTGTGATTGTAACTATACTCAACGCCATCAACGCCGACGCTCGTTGGCAGTCGCGATATAAAATAATTAAGTGCTAAGGTTGTGCACATGCCGTACTCATTATTATCGATAGTTTGATTTAGGGTTACTGAAGCACATAGTGGCCTCTTTCCAATACAAAAACTACTAGCCCTAGACCACAACAACTCTAGTACTTAATTGCTGTATGATTACTACTTCCACGAGCAATAGCAATAGCAATGGCAATAGGTTCACCCCCTATTACATGGGACTATAACATAACTGGCGAAATGTGGGTGTACTATACACCTCTGCCTACCCCTTCGGGGAAATACAGGCGTGATGTTATGTTATGTTGTTCCACGAGCATTGGCGTTGCGTTGAGTATGATAGAGATGCCACTATCTTATTAACTCACTAAATCGTATTCCCCAAACTAATTCATGAAACAAAAGACACATTCATTATGTATCAACTCTTTAACACACGTAGATAACACTGTTCGAGTTACATTAGATTATTACATAAACAATAAACAGTAGATCAGCTCTCAGCGGATCATTTGCAGTTATGATGAGATGCTGTAACTTGAGTCTGCAAGTAAAATGAGACGCCATCTTAAGTTATATCTCGTATGGCGTATCTTAATGAGAGGCTGCAGTTAGTGATCAAGTTACAGGAACGTGTAAGGTGTTGTTTAGATTAATCTGCTACTGTTCTGGGATAAGTGTTTTTTATTTATTAAAATAACACATAACATAACATCACGCTTGTATTTCCCCGAAGGGGTAGGTTGGCAGAGGTGTATAGTACACCCACATTTCGCCAGTTATGTTATAGTCCCATGTAATAGGGGGCGAGCCTATTGCCATTAACCGGGCACAAATCCATACTCCGGGCTACTACTGAGAATTTCCTAATGAAAAAACCCAATAACACTTTGCCCGACCCGGAAATCAGTTAAAAATTAATCAGCTTAAACGGAGCCTCTCAGCGTGTCGTTCTCGGTATAAATCTGGACGAGACTAAAGTCATGTTCAACATGCATGTCACATATTTGTCGAAGGGTCGGCACTCGAAGTTGTAACGGAATATGTCTACCTCCTAGGGCAGGTAATTCAGCTTGGTAGACACAACTTCGTGCAAACCGATAGAAGGATCCGTTTGGACTGGGCAGCATTTGGCACACATCGCCGAGTCTTCTCGTCACGTTTACCGCAGTTTGAATACAAAGGTCTTCAACCAGTGCGTCCTGCCTGCCATGACTTATGGTGCCGAGACGTGGACACTGACAGTTGAGCTAAGTTACCCTGGGTTTTTTTCCAGGGTATTAACAAACCAAGGCAGAAGAAAGAACTGTTTGGGTGCGATACTTTCTGATATATTATCATAATATATTCTGTTCATGTTATTGTTTAATGTTATTGAACCCTATTGTTGATCACAATATACTATAATATACTATATCTCTCAACAGATCAGAAACAACAAGGCATTTAGCAGTCAGCGTAGACATAGACACATCCTCGTATTAATCTAGATATAGACTAAAAATATCACAATGGTAGCTTTGCGATGCGCCTGTGACGGTACGTACGTGACCTTTCTGTACAATATCTGCTGGTATGCACGCGCGCTGAATTAATCGCGGCGACACGGATGCAGCAGGTGATGGTACAAGTTCATATAAACCTGTCGCGTGTTTGCTTTGTGTTATTTTTATGTAGGTTTAAAAAAAAAAACTACAATTTCATGGCTTGATTCAGTAGGTTCGGCTATTTAGGTTCCTCTCTTGATACCACCTACACCTAAACATTCTGACCACGAATGTAGCTTGTAACTTCTTCTTTTCTCATTTTGGCACAAGCTGTACAAAAATGCAATGATAGCCAAGCGGTTGAACGCTTGCTTTTCATGCAGGAAGGTCTGTGTCCGAACCCGGCCCACATCCATGTGCAGATCAAAATTAGATTATCACTTGCTTTAACGGGGAAGGAAAATATCGTAAGGAAATCTTCACACCTGAGAGTGCTCCATACAGTTTTGATGGTGTCTGTAGTCCGCCAACACGGAGTAGGCCAGCGTGGTGGACTAAGGTCTGAACCCTTCTTATTCTGAGACGAGGCCCAGCAGTGGGACAGTAATGGGCTAGTTATGTATGTTATGTATACAAAAATAACTCATTTTGTGGTGCCAGTTAACAAGGTTTGTAGCGAGACTAACCCCCAGTTTCTGGAAGGTTGATTTGATTGTGATTGGTCGTCAAAAATACTAACAACCAATCACATTGCTTGACCTGAGATTTGACAGTCGATTAGTTAATTTTTGTGTTGATCAGCATTTCAGAAACTCGGGGTAATTGTCCAGAGTACAGAGTAAATATGCGGGACGTACCTACTATATTTTACACTTCATTCAGTTTCAAACATTGGTTCAGCCTTCAACTATTCTGATCATAATTTTATTAACAGCGATTCTAAAAGACACCAGCTGAGTTCAATTAAGCATGAGTCACTTTACGTTCAAGAAGTATGTAACTACTTAAACATCGCATGTGGTAGTACTACATTACTACGGATAATCGGATGCGCAGGAGTCACGCAGTGATGTCATCCTCGTAGGGCAGTGACGCACATGTTTATTTACAAATTGTTATACATAGAGATTGTCTCTAGGATGGGTTGGATTGAATTGTAATGTGGCGACTTTGGGATATATCTGTATGAGCTCAAAGGCTTAATAAAAAACTTCACACTTGAATGTCTAAATAAAGTCGTCGTCAACTTACCTTCAGTCGTTCTGATGTGCCTTGACACAATCAGATCTTGGCCCTCTAGGGCGGAGAAGGAACTGGGATGTTTTTAGACTCTTTGTCTTTTTGATTAGTAGCGAGTAGTGAATTGACTGCATAGGGTGCACTAGACTCCTGCCCGAATAGCCAAGGCTTGTGACCTGTGCCTGTGACGGTGGCGCGCAATGTTCCGTGCGCTCTAGTCAGGAGGGTGCGGCTGATGACGTTTGCACGGGGACAAGGGGATTGCCTACTAGTGGTGAGCCGGGACCTGTCAGGGGTGGTAGGAAAAAGCAGAGCCAATCTTGCTCCCGGCCAAAGGTGGTTAGAGGAACACCGTGGTGGTTTTAATCGGTAAGAGTCAAACACTGGCTCCGCCTTCCCGGGGCGGAGTGCGTCCATACGGATTTCCTCACGAAAAAATAGGGTGGGTACATTTAAGTATCGTCAATCATCCAGACTCTTTTAATGAACTCCAACTGTTTGATGGTAGGTGCACATAAATAACAAGGCAAGGTTATACAGCATAAGATCGATCGAAGGTTGTGTTTTTTTTTACTTTTATACAATTGATATTTTATGTACCTGACCATAGAGCATAAGAATAGATTATTCAGATTTTATTTACTTATAAATCATTTTCATTTTGAATATACATAAGGTCGATTTCTGATATCTGTGATTTTTAATTACCTATTTTTTACTGTTGAATTTCACACTATAATTGTAACCTATGGTCAATTTGTGACTGATGCCTTAAACTATATTCAGAAAATTATAAATATGAATGTAAGCCATAAGTGTTTTATTTTGCTAACCATACACACTTTCGCTTGGAGCTCTCGGGACAGAAATAGGTAGGTATATTAATATTTATTTAGTTTGTTCTACAAAATTTGGAGCTCTCGGGAACCAATGTATGAAAATATTTTTTGACGAGAACAATAGATTTGGAGCCCAACAAATAGACTAACGAATTAATTGGTCCCTGACCTGTCCCAATAAAGATTTCCTTCATTGGCAACAATTACCTAGACAAAATAAAATAGGTACCCACACCTACACACAATAAAATTGACCAGCGTTAACTAGAGACCAATTAACATGTAGTAACAGTAATATAATTAAATTGCATTGACGGCCAATAGATCCATAACCCATGACATGCGCATGCGCGTTCGTTTATGTAATACTTTATCGAGCCATTGTAGTGCCGATGTTCGTAACTGGAGATAGGGTTGTGTAATTTTAGATAGAATAGTTTTTTGTCGATGATATAAAAAAATTACTTTATGAAAAATTTTGTTGATTGTTGATATTTGATGTTCGTAACTGGGGATAGGGTTGTGTAATTTTAGATAGAATCGTTTTTTGTCGATAATATAAAAAATGTCTTTATAATTATAGTTGATTAGTTGATATTTGATGAGGTAACTAATTCATAGATCTTCATTATTTCAACAGTATACAAGCAATCAGGAATTAAGTGAGTTGGATGTCGGATGCAGCTTGCTAGATGTATTGAAGGCTGCTTCCCATAAATGACATAAGTTTGTTTGATTGTAACTAGTAGTAGTAGTAACTTTAGTTTGATTTGAAGTAGAACCACAATTCCCTTTTTTTTTTTCATCCTATCGCAGTCCACTGCTGGACATAGGCCTATCCCAAGTTGCGCTACAACACTCGGTCCTCCGCCTTCTGCACCTAGTGCCCCGGCTACTTCTTCAAGTCGATTTAATTAGTACGATGTAATATAAATGAATACATTATACATGAATATCTGAATTTGTAAGTCTGTGCATCCACTTTATTTTGTTTGTTTTCAATTTTCAATTTCACGTATTATAAAATTTTCAAAGTCAATTATCACAGATTTTTATACAATAACAATAATAAGTTATATAACTTTTGATCGTCATTGCAAAATACATCAATATACATACTAGATTATCTAATAGTATTTCTCGGCCAGTAGCCACATATTGGTCAAATGCACGCTTGTTATTCCTTTATCCATGGTCCATTGTGTAAACGGGGCTAGGGTTGTTCGTAATCGTCGATAATTGCACAACGTGGCCCATCACGGTGGATTTGCAGGCGATATGTTCTGACCGTGAGGGATTTAATCGAATATTGCGTGTATAAGGATTGGTTAAGGCTATTTAAGATTTTGTATGTTAACTGTCATCGTTAGTTTATAAGATGTTTATTCTACTTTTAGTATTTCTTCAAGCTTACAGAAAATAATAAAAATGTTGAATCGAGAAATCTATGAATGTTAGTCGTAGATTTACGCTTATTTACGCAAATGTATAGGTACATTCTACTATGTGTCATATAGTTTCAAATACCACAATAAATATTCATCTTTAACTTATAATAATATTGAGTAAATAAGCTTTTCTAAATTATAATTACAACTTACAAGTAAACTATAAAGCTTTAGTATGTATTTCATATGAGACTTTCCATGTTCATGTCTCAGTTTGGCGAACCGACTTGCGGTACCATTTAGGCAATAGCCTAGGTGGTATTGAAGTTGCTATAGGCAAAGGTAACCGCTTAACATCAGGTGGGCCTTTAGCTCGTTTCGCCATCCTATACTATAAAAAAATAAATGATATCGATATAATATAAGCGTATAGAATAATAATAAAGTCCCATCCCTAATCCCGGATACCGGATGAAGGGCAAGAGCCCTATATTTCCCCGGGAATTGGGACCAATAGGGCCAATTGATCCCAATGAGCGACCGGAAGTTGATCATTGTACCCGGATATGCACTTGTTGCGTATATACGCGCGTGCGCATGAAATACTACTACTCTACCGTGAAACGTTAATTGTTGCTATTATACTGTTTTTTCTATAGAAATATAGTTCCGTTTTGTTGCCTTTGTAAAGGTCTTTTGTTTGCTCTTTGTTGAGATAGTTTATTGGATATATTTTTTATCGGTAGCGGAACGAGTTAGCATAAATGAAGATTTATATTTTAAGCCTGAATCAACTTATGAATATTACCGCAGCAGAATGCTAATCAAAACCCGCACCATCTACAACTGATCTGGATTAAGTACGGATAAGTGATGAAAATTGTATTGTAGTTAGTGATGTAAAAAGAAAGTATCATTTGAGATTAGTCAGGAGTGGATTCAGATGCTTTGGGGGGCTAGAGCCCCTTAGCCCCCTGGATCCGCTACTGCCCCCTCAAATGATATTAAATAAATAAATAAATATTTATAATAAAACAAAGTTTAACCGGATTAAATCGCGTATATTATTTTAAATTGGTTTCCCTGACGTTTCGAAAGCTTTGCAGCATTTCGTGGTCGCAGGTAGACTAAGATGACAATCGTCTTTACAGATATTTCTAAAAAAATATTTTAATCTTAGTCTACCTGCGACCACGAAATGCTGCAAAGCTTTCGAAACGTCAGGGAAACCAATTTAAAATAATATACGCGATTTAATCCGGTTAAACTTTGTTTTATTATAATGTGTAGTGATCGCGAAAACCTAAGAAGTTATTAAATAAATATTTTTGAGATTTTTTATATTAGGAGGATTTTTTATTTTTATTACGAGGAACACCGTTGTGGTTTGGAACTTTAGAGTCCAAGATCCATAATCCTTCGTCTTCCCCGGATGGAGTGTATCTATGAGGATTTCCCCACGTAAAATAAGTCTGGGGTAGGCTTTACATTGTTCATTTCATCAGTTTTTATAATAGGTAGGTATGGTTACAGTTATAACGAGGTACTGTTATACTGTTATCAACAACGTGCGTGCGCCGTTGAACACGGGCGCCACGTGCAAGGTCGGTTATTAAATCATTCATAACTTCACACTGACCGGTGACTCATATTATTGAAGTTATTATTTTCCAGAGTAAGTCTGGTTCGTGATATTGGACGATAATGTCCTGACTGGCACATAATATTATTTCTCCTAGCAGACAGGAGCAGAAGTTTCGTATGCGTGGGATTGGAAGCCAGTTTTTGAATACTGACTTGAATTCAAGAAAACTAGAAGTAACAATAACTTAAAACGCAAGAGTAGATCTTGAGTATAAAAAACCTAACAGATTCAATTAGCAGTTACCGAAATAGCAATATTATTATAGAAAATATGTATAACCAACAGTTTTCAAAGCGATACATTAATTACTACCTCTAGTGTGCTCGATTAAATATTTTTTTGTAATAAAGTAATGAATGGGAATTTATTGACATTTTAGTTTCACAATAGTGCACGCATCACACTATAAAATAAAACTCAAGCTGTGATCACTGTTTAAAACTGGTTTTGAGTTGAATTTTAGAATTTGCTCAAGCATTGATTCATTGATCACAGTTCAGCTGAGTTCGGCTTTATTCTAAGTTGTTACCTACCTGTTGTTTTTGAGCAGAGATTTGATCCTGGAATCACCAAATGTGGTCGAGACAGCGCTTGAGCAGCGTTTTCCTTGCAATTTCAGGTCACATTTGTGTGATATGTTGTTGAATTGAAGTCTATAATGACCGCATTGGAATAAGACCGAAGTGATCAGGTAATTAAAGATCAAAACATTCTGTAATACGGACCTCAGTACGGCTGTTACGGCCTTGCAAGTGAAGTTCTAGGAACCATCATGGTTATCGGTTCCATGCGTACGAAATGTATGGTTTATTTTCACATAACTGTATTCGGCGACGATATGGAATTTGTAATAACATATCGTAGTCTCCAGCATATTTATTTTTGATAATCGGTTTTAGTTTGACTGTGTAATAATATTTGATTTTGATCACAAATGCGGTAGTATTTTGAACAATTTATGCTTTATCATGTCTAGGTATTATTTGCACAAAAAAAGTTTACGGTTTAATTCAGGAGATCAAATCCTCCTCCCCCAAGGTCATAGTCGACTTCATGATTGACTTGCAGCTTGGGGAAGTGCTGTAATGCTGCAAGAGGCGTCACAATAGATCTTATCAGGTCGCAGTGGCTTAGGGGCGTTCAAGACCCCTACCTCTTTCTTCAAAATAATAATTACGGTGGTACGGCTATTTTTACTTTTTCGGAATGGAAAGTACCTAACTTTAATCTTAATTATTTTTTGTTAAATCTCAAATGTCAATCTATGGACGTTCCGAACCTTGTAACTACTTCGACTACTACCAATATTTATTACCAGGAATACATTTTAAATAGACGATATCAAATACGAAAGGACTTTTCCAAGAAACTGTTGACAAACATGGTAATGACGGCTACATTGTCTACATTATTTTATGGCCTTGGAATAACCAGAGCAGGAAGTGTAATACGCAATATCTATCGTAGTACTGAAGATGTAAAGCAAAACGGTGACGAAGTGAATTATTTTACAATGGTATGGTACTAACGTTTTAACGGATAGTCATAAAGTTATATGAGAATAATAATTATTTATACAATCTGTTAATTATACCCTGTATGCTTTATAAGACTCATTTATTTTATAACTAGTAATTTTATACGGTACTAAAAAGGATATACCCACGTAAAGGTAAATTAGATTTTAATAAGGTTTATTTGTCATTTCATTCGTTTTCAAGATATGATGATAGGTTTATAATAATAATTGCTTTACGATTTATACACAAACAGCAATTACCTACTTATTAGCAATATAGAGGATTATTTTTAATTCATTAATAACCCTTTAGGAGATCATTGTACTAATCAGTTTGAACAACTTTTACTATGGGACCAAATGTGAAATCGTGAATGAAAATCATCATCCGTTCCATAGAAAATGTTTCGTGTATTTGACCGAAATGCATGATTTCAGTGTAAGTCCCAAAGTGAAACTTATTTAAATTAATGAGTACAATTATCCCATACAGAACTAAAAATTAATTGGTTATTAATGAACTAAAAATAACACAGTACCTACCTATAAAACTAGGTATTTAAATAACTTTTTAAAAAACTTTTTAAGGGGTCATTATACTCATCAGTATGACCAACTTTTATTATAGGACCATCCCTGAAATCACGAAAAAAAAAACAGCTGTCCCTACATTTTGTCGATTTATGTGAACACAAATTTAGGCAACAGCAGATTTTTCGTGATTTCAGTTGGTACTATAATAAAAGTTGTTTATACTGAGAGTTCAATGACCCCTTAAGAGGTTTCCAGTTATTTCAATAACACGTTGTTTAATATAAAATATTTAATTTTGTAATGTAGTAGCCCCAACATTATTGACAACATCAAGGAACTAATAAGTATTGTAGCACTTAATTACGTACTACGCAATGACGCGCTGCGAACCCTCATTGTTCTGAGCAATAACAGGGAAATGGTATGTATTGCCACTTCTCTTCCTTCCTTATATAGTCCGCGACGTAATATATGTCGCAGTAAGTCGTGCAATAACTAAACGTAGCGGCCTTGTGTTTGTCCGTCTGTGTATCCGTGTTGGTCGAGTAATCAGCTAAAGGCATTGCATTAGAATAGAATTACAGGCAAACTTTTCTCGAGTGTCTACATTATAGGTGGAACTTTTTAAAATCAATTGCTATGTTCAAAATTTAGTTTTATTTGGAGATGAACGGGCAGGGGAAATTCCAAGTTACTCTCCTTCCATACTTTATTTAATTGCAATCCGTTCTCGATGGTGTGTGTGTCCGTGTGTGTTGTATGCCAACACGCACTAGGCCAGAGTGGTGGACTAAGGCCTTCGGAGAAGAGGCCCGTGCCCAGCAGTGGGACAATAATAGGCTGCTTATGTATTTTGCTAAACTACATAGAATGTACTATATACTATATATAATCAGACCAAGTTTGACGCTGGTATGTTAATACGTTTTGAAGACAGAGCATGAACAAAAACGTTGAAAAAAAATCAGGTTTTTCGAGGTTTCTTGTATGGTTTTAGACTTTTTTATTTTTAGTATTTGTCGGGATAGGCACTATAGTAATACATATTCTGTGAGAATTTCAACTTGTTATCTGTTACCGTTACAAAGATACAGCCTTGTGACAAACAGACAAACGGACGGACAGGTGGACGGTCAGCGTAGCGATAGTAATAGTGTCCCGTTTGGCACCCTTTGGGTACGGACATAGAGCAACCGTAACCCAGCAGGGACGGCAGGTACGGAACCCTAAAAAGGATTCAATCCACAACATCTAAAAATCCTAATAATGGTTTGTCATTAGAATGACATGTATATGCAAAATTTTAATCTGATTGGAGTACGATAACTAGCTCCAAAACTCGCAAGATTTGTAGCAGCCAGACAAACAGATTGACGAAGAACAAAGCATAGCATATTAATTCAAAGTTTTCCAAAACGATCAAGCAAGTGTGTGGATTGTGGATTCTTTGCGCGTAACTACGTCCATTTATCCTGAAGATATCCTATGTCTCATTAGATTTTTGTAGTCTATTACAGGGACAAAGGACTTTAAAAAAGTTTATAATGACCATACACATTTAAGTATCATTAAGTAAATACCTTCACCAGGTCGTCGGTCCACCTTGTGGGGGGCCTACCCACGCTGCGCCTTCCAGTACGCGGTCGCCACTCCAACTTTACTGCCCCATCAGCCATCCGTTCTGCGAGCAATATGCCCCGTCCACTGCCACTTAAGTTTGGCAATTCTTCGGGCTATGTCGGTTACTTTCGTTCTCCTGCGAATCTCCTGGTCGCGGGAATCCGCTGGATGCGGAAGACACAGGACCGGTCGTTGTGGCGATGCTTGGGGGAGGCCTATGTCCAGCAGTGGACGTCTTTCGGCTAAAATGATGATGATGATGATGAAGTAAATACCTATAAACGTTGTTTGTGCAAATCATTATGGTAGACATACAAGTCGCCTACCACGTAGAGCGGGCAGATTTACGATCGAATTAATCAGAACGGTAGTTATGGCACTAACTATGTCGTTGGCTGTCCATAATTGCTACTTGTTAAATGTTAACTCGTTCCTTTGTTTTACACAAATGAAGCGTTGATTGTGTGGTGGTGTTTCAATGGTAGCTTGTTATTTGTGTATAATTTTGACGTTGAAATAGGTGGGTGGAATGTTTTGAACTCAGTTAATTTTAATAATTTTATCTGTCTTGATAAGTTGTTCTCGTTCCATAATTAAGCCCTCTTTACTATCGCCATGTCTTATTAGACTTTTTAAGGCTAAAACATGGTATTTCAGAAGGTCTTCTTGTTTTAAACCAGTAAAGAATAAAGTAGTATTTACTAAAAAGAATCACAGATACCATACAAGAAATAAATATATGCTAAATCTCCCTTTTCCAAGGACGGATTATGGTAAAAGAAATTTAATGTATGAGGGGGCCCAAATATTTAATAAAATAACCAGAAATATTATAGATATTGCTTCGATTAATATGTTTAAGAAGAAATTAAAAGAATATCTCCTAAGTAATGCTTAACACCTGCACAAAAATTATTATGAACCCGTAGAATTAATATATAGAATGTAGATACTATAGATACCCTAGATTTACTTTAAGGTGTGCGATGTCGGATGTCGGTTCGGTCATCAGTACACCTACTTATTTAAATTACTTCTTTTTTTATATCCAAATTATATAATACTATTAAGGCTAAACTAACACTAGCTCTTAAGATCATCGACTAACCTACTTTTTGTATTTAAAATTTTTAAGTTTCTCATGTTAAGTGAACTCTGTAAGTTCTTTGTGAGAATAAATGTCTTAAACCTCAAACCTCAAAGTTCTTTGGAAAGAATTTCTTTGTACTGCTCTGTTCTGTATTGTGTTCTCAGTGTGTTCTACATATGTACAAATAAACATTTATTATTATTTTCATGATACAATTATCTCCTTTATTAAGTTATGAACTTATTACTTTATTATTTTAAAGACGTATTTCATACCCTATATACACGCTGAAATTTGAATCGCTTATTTCCCGAAAGGGGTCATTGTACTCATCATTATGAACAACTTTTACTATGGGACCAACCCTGAAATCGTGAAAAAAAAAAACAGATGGTCCCTACATTTTATCGATTTAAGTGAACACAAATGTCGGGAAATAAGCGATTCAAATTTCATAACAAACATAACATAACATCACGCCTCTATTTCCCCGAAGGGGTAGGCAGAGGTGTATAGTACACCCATTCAAATTTCAGCATGTATATAGACTTTTTTTTTACACAGGGTATAAAATATGTCGTACAAATTTTTTAAGAATTATAATGAAGCTACCATCAAATACCTATTCATCAATCCTGCTCATATAGTGTGGGCAAGACATCCTACTTTAAATTATATACTTAAAGTCAATACTGATACAGTTTCTTAATCCGTGAGAACGGAAAAGTGCTCGAGCATCCTCTATGATTTTTCCGTTTGGTGGAAACCGACCATAAGGGAATAAAATCTTAATAATTGTTCTCAACAGAACTTAAATAAAATTACCAAAAAATATAACCCAAGTCTTATCAAAATAACCCAACCATTAAAAATAACGTTCCTGAAACAAAGTCTGCATTCATGAAACAATTAAAGGCACTTTTGGCGTGCAGATCTTCTGATAGCCACATGTACCGACTAATTGTCATGGCAGATGACGTCATCAGTCCGATTTGTCTTTATTTAGCTAATCGACGTATAAGGAAGTTTACGACTGACTCATGTGGTGTACTTTGTTCGTTTGTTTTGCTAGGTCATTGACTGAACTTACGTCTTATTTGTTAGAACGCTGTATTTTTACCCGACTGCGCCAGAAAGAGGGTTATGTTTTTCGAGTGTATGTATGTATGTATGTATGTATGTATGTATATTTCTTTGGCACGCTCTGTAGCCTAAACGGCTTGATGGATTTTAGCTTGAGAGGTGTCGTTAGATTCGTCTTAACCGTGAGAGTGACACTGGGTATATTAAAATTACAAAAATAAAAATGGCCGTTTTTTGGCGCCATATTAAATGGCTTCAAAATTTTTTTTTCCTTCGAAACCTATCGAGTGTGGTATCAAAATAAAGGGTTTAATAAATGCTTTACAAAAATATATACAACTTATATGTTTAAATGTAATTTGGAATGAGAAATGCTAAAAAACAACAAAATATTTAACGTTAAAAATGCATCAGCGCGATAAAACATGACAAAACTAAAAAGTTTAAAATAAAAAAGTTAATTAACAAAACCAAAAAACCCGACTGCGTGTAAAAATAACTGAAAAGATGTAAACAAGACTTGTGTAGGTAAGTCCATGTGAAAGTATCAAATCAACAGGCAGGCGGAGGCTACTTAGGCTATGAACTATGAACTACTTTGACCAAAAACATACGTAGCCTCCGACTGCCTGTTGATTTGATACTTTCACATGGACTTACCTTCACAAGTCTTGTTTACATCTTTTCAGTTATTTTTACACGCAGTCGGGTTTTTTGGCTTTGTTAATTAACTTTTTTTATACTATGGTGTTTCTATCCGTTATTTTGTTTTGAAATAATCTTTAGAGCATATGGATTTTTCTTCAAAACATGTTATAGCCATGGACGAATACAAAAAGGCGGACGGAATCTCGCTAAACAATGAGTGAAGCACCCATAGTCAGGCTCGCTTGAAAGTACGGGCTGGCACGCACACGTTCACACCCATAATAAGTCTAGCAGACTCCATTACCTGACAAATCTCGTGTGACGGAAGTAGTTGTCGTAGTCACAAATTAAATAAAAATATGTCACCGGTGTGTGAAAATACTGTCGAAATTATAGTGGTTTTAAGAAAAAATTAAGTGCTTCAAACTTTTCTTAGCGATTCCGTCCGCATTTTTTTATTCGTCCGTGGTAATAGCATTTGTATCATAGTTTGAAATAATGTTAGTACCAAATCCCACAACACGTAATAAAAAAAAAGTTCTCGAATGCTTCTGTCCGTATTAAGTCTAAACTGGAATAATTATCTTAATGTCCTTAAATCTGCCAGTACAAAAAAAAAAAGTTTCCGATATTACGAGACAATCTCATTGAAATACTTACTACACAAAATGACTCCACATAACATCACTGTGGAATTTACAACTGCTGTCTACATTCATTAAGTCTCGATTGACATTTCGATACATTAATCAGCTTCACTACTCGTGCTGCGCGGGCGCATTGCGCACGAGTATCCGCGGCGTCGAGTGGTGACCTCTAAACGCCAGTACTTCTTGGAACTATAGGTACTGTCGCAACGCAAGCGCTCACCTCTAGAGGATTTCGCATGATAATAAGTTGTTCCGAGAATATGAGTATTACCTAAAATGTCGATATTGCCATATTGCTAAAAATGGACATGACGGAAGCAGGAAAAAATATAGAATTAAGTAGCTGGTCACTATGCAGGGTTAATTATGTAGCTGTACTTACATTAGTTTCGCAGTTTGCAGATTACATGATGCTAACTCTTCCTAAGACACGGTTAGTGATGGGAATGAGATGATACTTAGTCCTCAGAGCAAAAGAACTTGGTCTGAGACTTCATCATCATCATCATCACTTCAGCCGAAAGACGTTCACTGCTGGACATATACTTCCCCCAAGCATCGACACAACGACCGGTCCTGCGTTTTCCTGATCCAGCGGAGTGCCGCGACCTTCACCAGGTCGTCGGTCCACCTTTTGGGGGGTCTACCCACGCTGCGCCTTCCAGTACGCAGAAACTTTGGTCTGAGACTTAGTCCTATGCTGATACTATGATGATGACGAGTAAAATATATGCCTGAAAAAAACCAAGTTTATATGCGGAAGGCGCAGGACCGGTCGTTGTGGCGATGCTTGGGGGAGGCCTATGTCCAGCAGTGGACGTCTTTCGGCTGAAATGATGATGATGATGTTTATAACCTAACATCAATATGTACACTTAGTTGGCAAAATAAATATCGTTGAATCTTTGATACTTAGTATATGGAGTCGCATATTTACATACATTACTCCACAATCAAATTCAGAGCAAAATATGCAGATTTTGGATATAAATTAGTTCAAGAAAATCACTAGATATGCCCTTAATTCACTGTGGAACATAGCAGTATTCGCAATGGCACTTGGAGAATACAGATTCCACTTTATACAGAGTGGATATGACAAATGACAATACGATATTAAATAAAACCACGTACAGAATATCACGTTCTCTGACCGTATACAAAAAATCTATCAATTCCAGTTAATAGCTTAGCCACAACAAATTATTTTAATTTCATTAGTTTTGAATGTAGGACAATTATTTTACTTGGAAAAGATCGTTAGGTCAAAGACCTGTGCGAGTCCATATGATTTTAAACTCTCTTTCTCAATGATTACAGATGATTACAAATGGTGTTACTTATTATTTCGATTATAATAAAACAAAGTTTAACCGGATTAAATCGCGTATATTATTTAAATTGGTTTCCCTGACGTTTCGAAAGCTTTGCAGCATTTCGTGGTCGCAGGTAGACTAAGATGACAAGCGTCTTTACAAATATTTAAAAAAAATATTTTAATCGATTTAATCCGGTTAAACTTTGTTTTATTATAATGTGTAGTAATCGCGAAAACCTAAGACGTTATTATTATTTCGATGTTTTAATATTTAAATTTCGTTTTTAATTTTCGATAAAAAACTCAGTTATGTGTTTAAAATGCTTCTATAGACTAGTAATAACCGTGTTTTCATTTATTGTCGTATTGTCATATCCACGTTGTATTTCTTCATCCCGCATCGAAATTCCAGTCATATCACATGATTACGAAGCTCAGCAGATGTCTTACTCGTATTGAGTCTCTGCCGACTTGATAACAGTACCGTGACTGCTAATTGACGCGATGAACATGTTACTAAGGCCCTTGTAATGACTGTAATGCGGGATTTTCACTAACGCATTATATGGTGAGAATATTCGGTTTGGTTCGAATATTCTCTGCTAGTTAGCTGCTTGAAGGTTGTCAGACTTATGTCTTCAATGAATAAACTGAAATAAAATTCTAAATTGGTACTTATTCTGTTAGTTTTTTGTTATTTTTATGTTTGATGTAAATACTTACTCAAGAAATACTTCTTCAACTGTATTCCTTTTTAGGGTTCCGTACCCGAAGGGTGCCAAACGGGACCCTATTATTCTCTCTACGCTGTCCGTTCGTCTGTCCGTCTGTCTGTCACAGAGCTGTATCTTTTGAACGGTAATAGGTAATTTTTCACAGAATATGTGTTGCTATGACGACAAATACTAATAACAAAAAAAAAGTCTATAAACAAAGGGGTCCCTATACAAGTAACCTCAGAAAACATGAATTTTTTTCAACGTTTTTGTTCCTGCTCTATATTCTAAACGGTAATACATACCAGCGTCAATCTTGGTCAGATTATACTGCATATTATGTAGTTTAGCAACAAATACTAAAAATGGAACAAACATAGACATATGTGGTGGTACCTGCGTAAGAAAGAGATGCAAAAATTCACATTTCGCGTACGTCGTTGATGTCTTTTGATAAACTTTCGTAAATTAAGTTGGTTTCTATGGGGTATCAGGTCGATGGGTGGTACGGAAACCTTACTGCGTGAGTCCGACTCACGCTTGGCCGGTTTTTTTTGTTTTGTAAATTCCCTACCTGCTGGGGAATAATAATGATATGATCTACTCCAGAATACGCAATAATTTAAGAGAACAAGATCTATTTTTTGTGAGAATATTTTTATTGTTTGAATGTCTAATTGTTTTGACGCATTATTTAAACAACTGTGTTTTTATTGGTACGTCTTCAAATTAAGATTGTATGAATATACAAATTAGTTCTCTAATTAGGTATAGTTACTTATTTATTTAAAAATATTATAATGAACAATGAGTACTTTATAAAACAATTCAGATAACTGCTCATCAAATCGCTGTAGCGTGAAACATACTTTTTTTGTGACTATGTAAGTAGTTCGACTTTGTTGAAAAACTAGTGATTTTGGCGTGACTTTTGTCATAAAATTAGCGAAAAGTTATGGTTATGTTTCATCTTACAGGCCTTACAGTCAAATGGTCATTATATAAAAAATACCTTCACAGAGGTTGCATAGCTTAAAGAAATATCAAAAAATTATTTATCAATCAGCGGAAGTAACTTGACAAATAAGTAACTTGACAAATCTATGTGATAAACTCTGAAAATAATGTTTGGTTAAGTTAGAAATATCTAATAATAATATAATATCTGTGGTCTAGTGGTTCGAGTGTCGGACTGCTTATAGCGAGGTTGTGGGTTCGATTCCCACAGGACACAAATATTTATGTGATGAATATAAGTGTTTGTGTTGGTCTGGGTGTGTTGCTTATGTATTATGAGTATGTATTTACAGCAACAAAAAAGTATATAAGTATTATATCCATTGTCTAGTACCCATACCACAAGCTCTGCTTAGTTTAGGACTAGATGGTGCTGTGTAAAAATGTCCCAAAGATATTTATTATTATTTTATTATTATATAGCGGACAATTCAGCCAAGATGTATAAAAAAAACCTTCCCTATTTATGGCACTCACATAGGCCACGTCTTGACTGGCTCCGAAGGTTGTGTGACGCCTAAGTTCGCTGCATCACGTAATTATATGGTGCAGATAATTAACATCTAACAAAACAAGAAACATGTTTTTATATTTACGGTGCATATCTTGCCTTATATGAAAGAGAAAAAAAGATTAAATGCAAAGTCTCGTCAAGTTGTTAGCTGAAGAGAGTTAATTGAAGGAAACGAACGAGTGAACGAATGGCGGGAACCATATTAAGACCACATGTTTACTAATTACATACATTTATTTAAATACACGCTAAAGGGTCTCAGTTAAACGCATTTCCGGGCTTTGCCAATCAGAAATAGCGGTAAACTAATATCTATGATTATAATCAAATTAACGTTTTGTGAGTAGAATAGGTACAAGATTATTATTTATCTATAATATCTGAGTATTTCGGTCACAGTTACGGTCTAACTGCAGTCTGGAATGTCACCGGAGATCTGGCCAGGGCTTACAGGAAAGGAAATCAACCGTGTGACACACACGACTTGTATTGAGGGCAGCCCTGATTGGCAAATGTAAGAAGTAGATCTAGGGGCTTGTGGTGAATTTAAATCGGAATTAGTTGTTGGATTCTCAAGCATGCTAGCGCTTGCAAGGACCAATATAAGAACATAATAAAAAACCTGATCTAGCAATTCAATATTAATTTTATAGCAAGTTCAGAGTATTGTATTTTAAGGATAACCTTGATGGTAGAATATAAGGATAATTCGATATAAGACCTTGTTTATCATTCAAGAATTCAAAATATTTACTGCAAGGAAAGTCCTTCACTGAGACCCGTTTTGGATAATCATATTTTTGAAGTACAGATAACATAAAACGCTGTAGAGATTAAGTTTATTCATTTTGAAACGCTTGCAAAGTGTAATTTTCCATTTCGTACCATCATAAAATATTCCGATGATGTTAATGAAAGACACGAAGACAAATATAGTGCAGCTAAAAAAATGCTAATGAAAAATACAAACCAGGCTCTTAACGAGTCTATAGTAGGTTTACCTAAAGTACCTACATAGGTGCTAAATATGATGCTTAATGTTAAAATGAAAGGTAAGATCAGCTTTACGAAGGACCAAAAGTTATTTAACATCACATAAGACCTCGGTTACACACGTAGGTGCACCGTGGGCGCAAGGCTTGTATTCTCGTTATTTGTCCAACATATTCACATCACGGTAATTGGATAAAGTGAATTGGAAAGGAGTGCTTACTTTTTGATCTTTCTGATAATTTCAACGAGGTTACGGACAGATGGGAGGACCATTTTTGGCTGAAGGTAAAAATTGGCCCTGGGTGGCGAAAATACTGTTTGTGTAAATACATCAGAATATATGACCTTACCAGTTAATAAGTTTAATCTAGAAGAAGATTACACTCACATCGATGAAGCTAAAACTGTGGATGAAAATATGGTAGCATACAGTATACAGTGTGGTGCAACAAGCTTCTTACCAAGCAGGGGTCAAAACAAATAAATATTCGTTTTACTTCAACCAGACAATTCTCATTAACTTTTTATGTAATACATTTCTGGAAACAAATCCTTTGAACTTGAGTTTAAATTCATTCCTGTTAAGTACACTGCATCATGGCCAAGGACAACTTTTTATCGGTTTTCTTAAACAGACCACTGATTTCCTTTTTTATTCACTTTTTAGAAACCTATTTGTCTTCATGCTTTAGTTTTCTTTTTTATAATTTTATCTCTGTTTTTTTGTGGTTGTTAACTATCAATGCTGCATAGATTTCAGGGTTTATTGACTTCGATCCGGAACTGCGGTATTGTATACCACATTTATCAAGCTATATCCGCGATGGGGTGCATATCATTGTATGCTAATGTAACACAACTTGTTATGATGCCAAACTGGAGATTTTTACGCTTCGTAGTTTTATAAGATTTATATCTCTGTTTGGTTTGTTTATTTCAATTTCTTCATAGTACCTCTAATTGAGAATTTCATCATCGTTGTTATCAGTTGGCATATAGTATCTAAAACCATAGTTTCTGGTCAATCAATACAATACAAATATCGGATTTTCCGATGACTAATAAAAATTGTCAGCTCACTTTGTCTTCAATTTATCTTTGATATTTTTACTACGTTTTTATAACTAACACTAATCTCAGGTCTTTTAGAAAATCAGGTCAGAAAATGTTTCTAAGCATCAGTGTTTTCTTCCTGAATTCTGAGGCAGAGACGTTTCGGAACGCATCCAAGTAGCTCTCACAACTGTCTTGAAACAGCTTACTTAACTGTTACCAGACTGGAATTTAAAAGAATACTTAAAATGTTTTGCATGAAACCTTAAACGGTGATCATTTCGCGATACCGGCAACATATGTTGCACATTAACATGGCCACTGGCTACCAACCGCCGAGTTACGATGCGTACGCGCCGCACCCACAACGCGCAGGCGCATCACGCATAACGAGACCACGCCAATGAACCATTGTTTATCTCTTTTTGTGGGTGCAGTAAATTTAATTCGGGTCTTTAATTATAGTAATTTAAGTGATGAGGAGTGTCCTTATAGGGCGCTAGTATATTTGTGTCCGTCAGTTTGTAATGCATTGGATTATTCTTTTTTCATTTAGCATGGAGACTCTTTATCAAGAGGCGGTATACTTTTTCCTTAAAATAATTGTAATTTTAAATATTGGCGTTTCAATTCAATTCAATTCAAAACTTTATTGCTGAACAAAGTAGGTACATAAATATACATTGCAAGATGTTGAGTGAATGTGCAGTTCACTATGTTCTACCAATTAAGGCTTGCAAAATTATATTATAGTAGACAAATTATAATGATTATGGATGAATATAATATTATTATTATTGTAGATATGTCAAAAATTATATCAACTCTTATAATAATTATAGAAACAAATCGGACCTCGAAAGCATTCACCTCAATGTCAAAAAAATTACAATATCATAATAGTATCATATATTTCTATCAGACAGGTACTCATTTAACGTGTAATATGTCTTATTTATTAATAGATTTATCAATTGTTTCTTAAATATATTTCTATCGATGCTGTCTAATATTGATTTTGGTAATTTATTATATATCTGCGGTATTTAGGTTCCTTTGAAGTAAATCAATATTTATTTAAGCCGATGTACAAGCTTTATCAAAATTAAAAAGAGTGACAGTGTTCTTTCTTAATTCAGTGGAAATCCAGCATGACTATACCTATTAATTGGTAAAAGCACCGTCCTTATCTTAAATTACATCATAATTACTCATCTCACTCATTCATCGTTACAAAGTGGTCTCCATTATTAAATGCTGCAATAAATCATTAACAGGGTGCTCAATAATTATAGTTTCTCAGAAAGGTCGCGAGGGCAGTTCGGTAGGCGGTGGTCGTGACATTTGTGACACCGCATCGGTGCATGCGGCTGCTTTGAATACAGCACGCTGTATATGCATCAGGGCTGGCAGGAAATAGTAAAAAACCGGCCAAGTGCGAGTCGGACTCGCGCAGTAAGGGTTCCGTACATTTCAACGACCTGATACCCCATAAAAACTGATTTAATTTACGAGAGTTTATCAAAAGACATCAACGTACAGTGCGCGAAATATGAATTTTTGCATGTCTTTCTTACGCAGGTACCGCCACATATGTCTATGTTTTTATATTTAGTATTTGTTGCTAAACTACATAATATGCACTATAATCTGCCCAAGTTTGACGCTGGTATATATTACGGTTTTGAAGATAGAGCAAAAACAAAAACGTTGAAAAAAATGCATGTTTTTTGAGGTTTCTTGTATGGGGACCCCCTTTGTTTTTAGATTTTTTTTTGTTTTTAGTATTTGTCGTGATACACCTCATAGCAACACATATTCTGAGAAAATTTTAACTGGTTACCTATTACTGTTCAAAAGATACAGCCCTGTGACAGACAGACGGACGGACAGCGTAGCGAGAGTAATAGGGTCCCGTCTGTCACCCTTCGGGTACGGAGAATCTTATTTGTACCAGAAACAAGTTAAAATATTAGCTTAACGTTTAGGCACAAAATTGCACAATAACTGCAATGTTTTTTTTGTATAAAGCTCTAGAATAAAGCAGAGCTCAAAACAGTAAAAAAATATGAATTCTTATTCTTATTCTTTATTGTACACACAGATATACATTTATATTACAGTAGGAAAGTTTATGTACATCGGCGAGCTTAACTCAGAACTGAGTTTTCTAACAGCAAACCTTAGAGCGATAGAGAGATGTTGAATGTAGAGGACAGAAACAAGTGTACAACATAAATTAAACTTACTTTATTTACTTACAGTACTAGCTAATAATAACATAAATAATATATAGATACTTAAATATATATAATAGATACATAAGAATATATAATAGATACATAAGAATATATACATTCATATATATATATATATAGATATATAATACATAACATGTAATATAACTCATGTTGAGAGGAAATGTTCCTTAATTCTTCTCTTGAAGACATTCAGTGACGGGCTATCGCGCAAAGAGAATGATTGTTTCCTATTGGCAATTTTTTGGCATTTAACGTACCAGTTCTCGTTGTAATAATTTTGGGATCAAGTATCCGGTAACGACTTGTGTTTA
This sequence comes from Asteroscopus sphinx, assembly GCA_949699075.1. Taxonomy (NCBI): domain Eukaryota; kingdom Metazoa; phylum Arthropoda; class Insecta; order Lepidoptera; family Noctuidae; genus Asteroscopus; species Asteroscopus sphinx. The sequence continues at coordinate 32,472,747 of OX453004.1, read as the reverse complement.
TGTTTCCTGCCTCTTTAATAAATGGATCTGTAATTATCTTAATTATATGCAATATATTTATAAAAATATTTAATTGCTACATAGTTATCAGTAAACGGAATCTTCAGTCGTTGGCAACTTATTGAATGCTCTTTTGATTGAAATAAAGTTTTTGATCGGCGGAAACTAATACAATTACTAGAATTTAGATTTATTTGATCTTAACTCTCTTTTTTATTATTTATTATTTATTCTATCCTCGTTATTAAAGAAACTTCGGAATCGTACCTGCACGACCCGAAATGGACAAATAAATTTAACTAAATGATGTGAAATGGGCGTGTACCAACCCTAAGGATCTTCAAACAACAATGACCGCCTTTGAGTCGTACGATAGTTCTCATATGACTGACTGCACCTCATAATGATCCCTGTATCGTGCATGGGACGAGCATCGTGTTGCATGGGTGCGTATGCGCAGTCATGGATCGCCGACCTTCCGTGGCGCTATATTAGATTTTTTTATTTACCGATCATTCCATTTTTGAATTCTTTCGTTAATTAATATTTCAACAGTGATTTTAGTGCGCTTTTTAGGGAAGAAGTGTTTGTTTTGCATTCAGAAATGATATTTTTGTACGAATGAAGGTATTTAAAAAACAGTAGGTATGTTTGCAGTGTTGAATATTTTTTACCTAAGTAAAACTGTGGACAAACTTAAGTATAAACTGTGTGGAAATTTAATAAAAAAAATCACGTCGGAATCAAAGCGGCTTCTGTAAAATTACGTATATGCATTTTCGGTTTATCTCGAAAACTACTGTACGGTATACATAACTAAAAGTATTCTTCTTCTATTCTATTTTGAGGAAGGTCAAGACAGATCCTGATTTACTGATAATTTTTTTACTTTGAGAAATGTGGGGCGCCTTCTTTCAAACAAAACAAAGTATTATATGTAATCACTAAAGAGCAGTCTGTTTGTCCGCACGTTCAAAGTCACAAAAACAGTGTGTAATTGTTAAAATTCTCAGAATCGGGTCTTTGTCAAATAATACACTTGAAAAAACTTATTGTGTGATTAGATTATCTAACAACATTGTATTGTGGACTGATAAATATGGTCTGTATTACCCGTTAATAGATAAGTACAATATAAAAAATGGGAAATAGCCGAAGGGTTTGACTGTGATACTGCGTCACTATGTCTGATGATCTGTGGTCATTAATCAATGCAAAACATGAAAGAACAATGCAGGCTAGGCTGGTCTAATTGTATTGTGCGCTATGTTTAGTGATACTAATAAATAAAAAGAAACACAGTCTCAGTGACCTTTAAAGTGGTCATTTGTGGATTAAATGACTAAGCTCAGTTTTTTTTTTTTTTTTTCTGCATGACATTGAGTGTAGAAAGGTTAGAAGTAATCGCAGCTGTTGTATGTTTAAACATAGGTACCTCAATATACCTACTACGTGGAATATGATGACTTTTCGCCATATTGTGACGTTTAAGCTGTCAAACTAACTTCACTTTCGTCGCGTGATTTGCATAGGATGTGTTTACTTAACCAAGCGCAGTTCGTCCGGTTTCTATCAAGACCAGTCCTATTCTTATTTGGATCCTTTTTTCAAAGTTGAACTCTAAACGAACTGTATCATATTTTTTTAATCATAACGTTTATTACGTGTTCTTGTTTAAAGAAATCCTACTGACCCAATTATTGCTGAAAAATAGTTTATAAATATAAGTCTCATCCGTAGGGAAGAACCAACCAAAATATTTTTTTGTGGACAACTACTTTTTTCTGGCAGCCCCATTTTATAGTGGTGTGCGTGTGTAAACGTATCAGTGCTAGCACACGATGATTTTTTTGCATCAGTATTGCTAGCGCGTAATGTATGAAACTATCCTTCTATGTGTAGTAATTCTATGTTTGGATCACATTGTATGAGTTTTTTATTATTGTTCTGGTCGATAAAAAATAAGTGAAAATAAACTTGTTTCTTATAAATCTTACTCAATTACCATTCCTATATAGAAACTGTTTAATTCATAATAATAGAAGGTAAGCAAAGGCAGTCATATAAAGCTGGCTAGTGAGTTGATCAACCGCTAATTGGTGGTACAACAACACAATCTTACCCGCACCGAGCCGGGTCTGGTCACGACCCGCACTGGCATAGTGTTGTAACGAAATACCGGGATTTGCAGCAATTGCAGCCAATTGGTTCAATAATAGTTAGTTCCGGGATTGAAATAATGTTTGGCATATCACAATGAAAAACCTTGCATTTTAAAATTTTGAAAAAACAAATTAGTGAAAATTTTGATTTGATTTTAAGATAGCTAGCTACTGTTTTGATGGAGGAATTCTTTTGTCATGTTTTGGTAAATTTGATAAAAAAGGCGTAAGAATAAAATGGAAAACCAATTTTATTAATATATACGCGATGTAATCCGGTTAAACTTGTTTTAATAAAAAAAAAGATAAAAAATATGAGTTTCTAAATAAGAATTAAATTATGTGGAATTATGACAGCTTTCTTTTGTACAATAGTTGTCTATCTATATAACTTTAACATTAATAGGTTAATAGGAAAACGTTTAAATCGATTGCTTTTTTACACGACTGCCCAAAAAAAAAGGAGTGTAATGTTTTTGTATTTGCTCCGGAACTTTATAGTCATTGCGCTAACGAAATTATTTTGTAGTATTGAATTTTTTATCTAATTGTATCTTAATAGGTTCAATTCAGTGTAACCTATGCCTTTCAAAAGATTATTAAAGATTGTATTGGGTACATGATGTAGATAATAAATTGTCATTACTTATGCAGAGCTTTGTTTAATTGTGAAGGTCGTACCTGCCGCAGTTAGTAGTTATCTCCTTTGTTGAAATTGTCTATACCTATTATTAAAAAGGATATTATTATAAAAAAGAAAAGTGGGTCTGTTTTCAATAACAGGCGCAGGACCAGTTTTTGGAACGAAGTTCTTTATGGGGGGCTTGCGGTAGCTGTGATTTTGGGGAAAATATAGCATCACGTCACGGTAAGATTTGCGTTATACCCATAGAGTACATTGAATATACGGACATAGAGTTCTCAGCTGATCTCACCTTTAAGCGCTATCTGGTGGGTAACGTCAAAGTCTAACTATTAAATAAAACATACAAAAATATATGTTATACCGAGGATCGAACCTGGGCCCTGTGGTATTTCAGTCCGCATGATGTTTCCTGCCATTTATGCTTTTATTATAGTTACGAAATTTAGCATTATAATGAACCGGTCAAAAATACGAATTTTAAGATAACTTCGTTCCAGACGGGGGTCCCCCGACAAAATTGTCGCGTAATATGACGATAAAACTAATAAAATAAATAAAATATTCCGTTTAACTATTTTAAAATGTTCCCGTAAAAATCGACACTTCCCTACACTAGTTCTATCTAAACTACAATGAAGCGCCTGCGCCGGTCTCATCTCGGTGCGCATGCACGTGTGTCAATTAGCGCACATGTGTGAAGGCATTGATCAAACAATACGGCTGCATACTCATTTATTTAGTGGAGGCTTATCCCAAAGCTTTGGAAAAGCCGGTTTGAATTGTTGAACTTTTAAGAAACTCAAGTTTGGACAGTTTGGGTCGAAGAAAAAGGCTGTAAGGCAATAACGAAAATAAAAGCTTTATTCTCTAGGGCTTACTAGCTCTAGGGTTAAGATTACATTAAAAACTGAATCATAACAATGCAGTCTTAAATATATCATTTCGATCTTTTCGATTTCTAGATGAAAATTTTTGTCCTAAGGTCCACATCCACATACTAAACTTCCAATTAAGCTCTCTGTATTTCCTGTTTCTCGAACTTTTTCGTTCTAAGGGCCGCTTGTACCAAATTCTATTTAAATATTTTTTAAATTCATTTAGTTAAATGTGTTTAACACCCTAAACTTGTTTAGCTTAAACGCATTTAGGGTTGCCTTGTACCAGGCGTAACAGATGTCAATTTAGTTGAATGCAATTATCGTGTCGGTAAATCAGTTCTCTATAGCTCCGCAAACTTAACTGACTCGGTGAGCAAAAATTGTACTACTTGAAACATTTGTCAAACTGTCATTCTTTCTCGTTCTTTCCTTGTCTCTCCTGGTGATAGTGCATCGTGTCGTCGTCGATCACAGCGCCGCCGGCCACCGGGTTGGATAAGTTTGTGGGATTTTGCGTAAAAAAACGAATTCGAAGAACCAGAGGGCTGCGCCGTAACGGGATCTCGTAGGCGAGACAGCATTGTTCGTAACCTAACATAAAATGAGTAATATAGATAACAATATACCTACCGTGATCGGGGCAGGATACAAAAAAATCATAATAAATGAGTAGCTAAGGTACCAACCAACCTTTAATTTATAAATAAGTTATAGGTATAAATTATATTTAAATGTACCAATCTGTCAGTTTTGCTAATCAAGTGCGATGTTATTTATTGTTATATATACGGAGTGGTTTTTGTAAGAAGAAATATTCTCGAAATTTATTGTTTCTTACTAAAAATTGCCGTAAAATAACATAATTTAATTTTCTTTATCATTGTGAGAGAACAATTCATAAAAATCCATACTTATTTCAAAACAACCTCAATACGAACAAAAAATCCCCACCATATTTTGTTGAAGACAGTTCCTAAACGCGTTTAGCAGCGTTAAATAAGATCAACAGAGCATTTAAGTTTAACGGGTTCTTAAACGTATTTAGTACACCAAATATTTTGGTGCAAGAAGAATGTTTGACTTAAATGAGAAATTGTGTTTAAATACAATTTAAACACATTTAAGAACGATGGCGCAAGTGGCCCTAAATGCCAATCCTGATAACAACATTCTCTATAGCTTCTACTTCTGTATTGTTATATTGTTCTTAATTCATTAGTTTACACACTTTGAACCTTTTTCCCAATTATGTAGAAATCAAGTCAAATCATTTATTCATTCATTGCATTTTGGGTATAATGTTATGATCACAGGGTTATAATATTTGTACCACCAAAATCTGCCTGAAGAGGCGTTTGAAAATTAATGTAAAAAAAACAAACAGTCAGGGTAAATGGATGAATCCTATATCAGAAAAATAAATATAATAAATGTCCTAAATAAAAGCTTAAATGTCAATAGTCAAAATAATAAATTAAATGTCAAATCAAATTAAAAATTAATTAATCAACGCTATAATAACATTTATTTTTCAAGAGTTTGTTTGTTGAAGTCAGCGTCCATATTTTTTACTTGGTCTGAGGTTTTCAGGCCAACCAGATGTGGCTGAACATCAGTATTTTACACGGAGCGACGAGCGGAGTCTTAAAACACAATTACAAAAATATTATTATTCTGATTTGAATGTTTATCTACCTTCTGTGATCCTATTACACCACAGTAAGAGTAACTAACTGGTGTAGCGACACTTCTAATATGCAATTAGCACACAATGCCGGCTATTACAAATTATTACAAGTGGCGTGGTCTCCGAAACATGTTTATTTGTGATTGGTCGCGCTTTCAAACATCTGGTTTGTTGCCGTACGACCAAAATGTCTCCCTATTTCCTTAATTGCGTAAGTGTTCTGCGACCAATCGGTAAATAGTAGCTGTAATTGTTCGGTATTTGTGATACGGGAATCAAGAATGTGAAATGTAAAGCTGTTTTGTGGGGTTAAGGAATTTTGTATGTTCTGCGCCTTCTGGTAAATAAAGGATTGTCCGTGTTTCCTACTTTTTGTTTCTATTATTAAATGTTTTAATTATTACATTCTCTCATTCTTAATTTTTCTTAAGTATCTGAACTACTTACTCGACGTCCGTATGTCACTGCAGGGATCCAGCAGAATACCAGTGTCAGGTATAATACCTGGCACATGCTGAGCTGGACACCCATTTGGTACAATACTGAGACACATATCACACTTTTTATTGTCTTTCTACTTGTATAGTCTGTGTCTTGTTTTTGTACTAAATAAACGTTTTATCTATCTATCTATCTATCTATTTACGTAACAAGCCACATACGTGGGCTCTCTGTTTTATAAAATGTAGCATCTAGTGATAAAACAATGGTCTACCTTATTCTAAATAAAATATAAGATTTAAACATTCAAGTGGCTTCCGAAACTACTCCTCTACCAGAAACTGACTGCAGTTATCTGTTCAAAATAAAAATATTACAAGAAAAAAATATGTTTCGAGCACAGACATAGTTAAAAATATAGATGAAGTGCTGCGAACAATAATAGTGAAGTCAAAAAACTATGCTCCTTCGTGTACAACCAGCGTTCACGTAAACACATGCACCTTAAACCGTGCTCCAGACCGACCTCTCTCTCTGGTCGTGATCATCAGTCCGACACTCGAACCACTAGACCACAGAGGTCGTCAGTATATCCTTCAGGTGCATGGTGTGTCCGTGAGTGCTGGTTGTACACGAAAGAGGACGTTTTTTTGGCTTCACTATGATTGTTCGCTGTCTATATTTTTTACTGTCTGTGGTTTCAAGTTAAGATCATAAGATGGCACGCATCATTTCCATTCTCCCGCTGCAATTGCTTCATCTCAGTTTTTTCTAACGCTTTCATCTTTTTTCTAACTAAATTATTTAAGTGATTCCGTTTATAATTATGACTGGAACTACGCGTTATCTAATTTTAATTGCCAAAGAATTTACTATAACTGTTTAAAGTTTCCTGGACAGCAACCATGAAAGAACACATCATTAAATTCAGAAGTGTTAATGATCGTCAGTTTATGCGAAAAAGTTTCATAACAAATAATTTCTAAGATTTTAAAGCAACATAAATTCAAAGAACATTGCCCAATTTTAAATTATTAGGATGTTCCAAAAAAGCAGTCAATCAATGTACGGGAAAAAACATAAACATTGGTCCTTGTGTACGAGCCTATAAATCCATTGCCAAGCAGTAGCTTTTAAACGTCAGTGTTCATTGACAGTTGAATTCAAATTTGACAGTTGAAACGAATGGGTTTTCAATTACCAACTACAAACGCAAAGGCATACTCAATACAGCCAATCATTCCAATATAGATAAATGACCGACATGTTGCAAGCGAAGCCGTTATGGCAATAAATTGTAAGATCATTATGTCGTAAGCAGATATAATGGCAATATGCTTAATAATGGTTTAACCAGATAACGATGTTTCGTAACTGGTAGTCCATATACATTGTATTAAAATTAAATTGTCGTAAATATCCCGAGGGATCTGCCTCCATGTGAGACAGTGATGAAATTTTTTGATCGTAATGCATCTGGTGTATTGAATTTGTTCGTATTATAAATTAGATGTGTTCGAACAAATGGTTATATAATATAATCAACTGTAGATATTACATTAATTTTGTTTAAAGGTTGTAGGTAAACATGGCCTTGTAAATGATTATTGGTTTTTTTGATCAGATGATTGTTAGGATGCTCAGCTTAAGGCGCATGTAGTAGCCAAATGGCGCTCCCATCAGTAAAAAAAAAATTACTCGCTGAATACATCATTTATCGAAAACTTGATTTAAAAAATTGAAGTACTTACTGTAGTTCAATCAGAAACTATTAACTCTGTAAATTATAGTCCGCTGTAGTTGTAGATAGAAAATGTGCCAAAAGTGACCGTTTTTCAGCCAGTAATTATTTTTTACTGATGGGGGCGCTACTTGGCTGCTACATGCGCTTTAATGCATAATCTACTTCTACTTCTACTACTATTATAAAATTGTTAAATGTCAGTTGTCTGTTTGTTTGTTTGTTTGTTTGTTTGTTTGTTCCAGCATCACTATAAAACTACTAGACCGATTTTGTTGAAAGGGTTTGTGACTAAAAACTTATGATTTGACTTAAAAACTGGTATGTATTTTACCTCGCTACGATGACGGGAACCGGTGATTTTTAATTATATTTTTCTACAACATTTTGCATACATCAAGGTGAATAAGGCGCTCATATCCAGCTGTCATTCACACGCATGCGCTCTAGCGCGCGCCTCCATAGAGTAAATACGGCTGCTAAAGAAATTGCATTAAAAACTTTTTGGTCGGGCCGAATTTTATAGAGTAGAAAAAAAAATACTGTCGTGGTGCCATCTTGGAAATGCAGTCTTTTGAGCCAACCGAAAATCAGAATCTTTCGACTTACAGACAAGGACCGGAAGCTACCTCTAAATAGCGATTTCTCTAATTTTTTGTATGAAAAGCAATAAAATTTAGAAGTACCTAAACGTTGTTATATTGTATCCATCTTAATATACGAATAAGCATAAAGTTATCTTGGTGTAACTAAAAAAATACTATTTTCAGTCTACAATTTTTAATTACCTTCTTCTTCAAGTATATTATCTTATCTTCTTAATCTTAACTATTATAAAATTGTAAACGTCTGTTTGTTTGTTTGTTCCAGCATCACGCTAAAACTACTGGACCGATTTTGATGTTTTTTTTTTTGTTTGAAAGCTGATGATCTGACTTAAAAACTGGTATGGGTTTTGAGAAAGAAAGAAAGAAAGAAAAAAAGAAAAAAAAATCGTGGGTTGCGTACTCACCCGACAGATCGAAGCTTCTATGCATTTGCACGAGCGGATAGTAATGTACGATGGAGTGGAGTGGACAGGGGATGGGACTGGGGATGGGACTGGGGACGGGACAGGGGACGGGACTGGGGACGGGACAGTGGACGGGACAGGGGACGGGAAATGGGACGGGACATGAGACGGGACATGGGACTGGACATAGGATGGGACATGGGACAGGACATGGGACATGGGACGGGACGATAGTGATTTAGTGATATAGTGAGACAGTGGGACAGTGGGCCGTGGGACAGTGGGATAGTGGGACAGTGGAAAAGTAGGACAGTGGCAGCGGGACGGTGGGACGGTGGGACAGTGGGGCAGTGGGGCAGCGGGGCAGTGGGCCAGTGGGATAGTGGGGCAATGGGGTAACGGGGCAGTGGGGTTGTGGGGCAGCGAGACAGCGAGGCAGCGGAACAGTGGGGCAGCGGGGCAGCGAGGCAGTGGGGCAGCGGGGCCGCGTGCCTGCGGGGCAGCGGGGCCGTGGGGTACCGGGGCAGTGGGGCATTGGGATAGTGGGGCAGTGGGGCAGTGGGGCAGCGGGGGCGGGGCAGCGGGGCAGCGATGCAATGGGGCAGCGGGGCAGCGTGCCAGCGGAGCAGCGGGGCAGTGGGGTACCGGGGCAGCGGGGCTGTGGGGCAGTGGGATAGTGGGTCAGCGGGGCAGTGGGGTAGCGGGACAGCGGAGCGGCAGCGGGGGCGGGGCAGCGGGGCAGAGATGCAGTGGGGCAGCGGGGCAGTGGGGTACCGGGGCAGCGGGGCAGTGGGATAGAGGGGCAGCTGGTCATTGGGGTAGCGGGGCAGCGCGGCAGTGGGGCAGCGGGGCAGCTGGGCAGCGGGGCAGTGATGCAGCGGGGCAGTGGGGCAGCGGGGCAGTAGGGGAGTGGGGCTGCGGGGCAGGCAGTGGGTTAGTGGGGCAGTGGGTTAGCGGGGCAGTGGGGCAGTGGGGCAGCGGAGCAGTGGGTTACCGGGGCAGTGGGGCAGTGGTATAGTGCGGCAGCGGGGCAGTGGGGCAGCGGGGCAGTGGGGCAGCGTGGCAGCCGGACAGAGTGGCAGCGGGGAAGCGGGGCTGTGGGGCAGCAGGGCAGGCTGTGGGGCAGTGGGACAGTGGGGTAGCGGGGCAGTGGGATATTGGGGCAGCGGGGCAGCGGGGCAGTGGGGCAGTGGGGTAGCGGGGCAGCGGGTCAGTGGGGGGAAGCGGGGCAGGCTGTGGGGCAGTGGGATATTGGGGCAGTGGGATAGTGGGGCAGCGGGGCAGTGGTGTAGCGGGGCAGTGGGGTAGCGGGGCAGCGGGGCAGCTGGGCAGCGGGGCAGTGGGGCAGCGGGGCAGTTGGGCAGAGTGGCAGCGGGGAAGCGGGGCTGTGGGGCAGCAGGGCAGGCTGTGGGGCAGTGGGACAGTGGGGTAGCGGGGCAGTGGGATATTGGGGCAGCGGGGCAGCGGGGCAGTGGGGCAGTGGGGTAGCGGGGCAGCGGGTCAGTGGGGGGAAGCGGGGCAGGCTGTGGGGCAGTGGGATATTGGGGCAGTGGGATAGTGGGGCAGCGGGGCAGTGGTGTAGCGGGGCAGTGGGGTAGCGGGGCAGCGGGGCAGCTGGGCAGCGGGGCAGTGGGGCAGCGGGGCAGTTGGGCAGCTGGGAAGTGGGGCAACGGGGCAGCGGGTCTGTGGGGCAGCGGGGCAGTGGGGCAGTGAGATAGTGGGGCAGCGGGGCAGTGGTGCAGCGGGGCAGTGGGGTCGCGGGGCATTGGAGCAGTGGGGCAGCGGGACAGCGGGGCAGCTGGGAAGTGGGGCAGCGGGGCTGTGGGGCAGTGGGGCAGCGGGGCAGTGGGGCAGTGGGATAGTGGGGCAGCGGGGCAGTGGTGCAGCGGGGCAGTGAGATAGCGGGGCATTGGGGCAGTGGGGCAGTGGGGCAGCGGGACAGAGGGACAGTGGGACAGTGGTCTGGACTGGAATGGACTGGACTGGACTGGACTGGACTGACGTGGGTTAGCAGAATTTAACGCGAGCGGAGCCGCGGGTAAAAGCTAGTGTTATATATAAGTATAAAATTCTTACCTGCCTTATTCTTCTTGCTTTTTTCTTCTTCTTTGCTGTATTCTTGACTGCCTCGTTGGTCTAGTGGTTACAAGCGCGTCTGCTGAGCGTGGGGTCCTGAGTTCGATTCCCGGGTCGGGCAAAGTGTTATTGGGTTTTTCCATTAGGAAATTCTCAGTAGCAGCCCGGAGTCTGGATTTGTGCCCGGTTAATGGCAATATGCTCGCCCCCTATTACATGGAACTATAACATAACTAGCGAAATGTGGGTGTACTATTAGTCTATTACACCTCTGCCTACCCCTTTGGGGAAAGGCATTAAAATTCTTTGTTTTACTTGAGCCGTTTGTGATTAGCTCTGATTGAAAATGTACCATAAGTTTATGGTAATTTTAAAGATAAAAAAAAACATTAAACATTAAACCTACCAAAGTATACCGACCGATATCCAAAATTCAGGTTAACTACTGTAGTTTTTCATTATTTAGTTCAGCATTAAAAATGTTTGATGTTTTTTTTTCTCGTATCATTTATTGTTGTCCCACTTTTACCAATCCAATACAAAATTATTTAGTTTTTCGTCAAAAGCGTAAAGATGTTGTCTGTCGGAATGACGTGGTAGAATCAAGCAGAACGACATGATTTTTAATAAAATCGTTTTGCAAGTAATATTTATGGGTAAAAAATTAAACGGTAACGTGGTCCGAATAACACTTAATCTAAGTAAAAACTTGTAGCGTAATCGGATAACTTTTATAGCTGTATATTCACAATGATTTATGCTAGACGTTATGTTATTAGCTAGAACGGTGAGATGTCCATCCGAATCGATGTTATTGTATTGCTAATCTAAAATATCAAGACCATAAATTCATTTGAAAAAAGACTTTGTAAACTATTAAAATGATGATACCTAATTATTAATTAATTAATTTGACTTCTGATTTATTGATTTTAATTTTCTTCTTCTTCTTCTTCGTGTCGACATGAGCTACATAATGATAATAGCTCATGTCGTGGGGAAAAGATTAGCCAATCAGCAGGTTGGTAGCGGGGCTGACTGCCCAGGGTGCGCCGGACGATCAATTAAATATCGTCACTCTATTCTCTATTTTAATTTTAATTTACTGACTTTGCATTATGTTTTAATTACAACATAATGTCTTTAGATGCTGAATACTATTTGAAATACATACAATGTTCATGTCAAACAAGTTAATCTGTGAGAGATTAACTTGTTTTGTTTTTTTGCATGCCAACTGGAAAAATATCGTTGAACTTTATTTATTATTTTTACCACCATGTAATGTACCATGTACCCATATTTGCAAAATAAAATATCTTTATCTTTATAGATAGGACTGTCATTGATAGCATTTTTCTTAAAAAAATGTTTTTGATGTTTCCGTTATACTCTGACCATAGTCAATACTCAGTGCTTGCCCTTATGCCATAGACATTTATTTTATTTTTATGCAGTATTATCGTTTGTTTATTAGTGTTTTTTAGATAGAAGTTATTGTGTACCTAACCTACGTCAGAAATAAAACCTTTTTCTTCTTCTTTCATTGGGACAAGAGAAAACAATATTTTCGCTAACCAACCTGCTTCCTCACGTGATGAGTATTGTCACTTGGATTTACCAACTTTTTTTTAATACATATGTCAGTAGACTGCGAAAACATCAACACACACTTTTTCCTTCATGATTCGACTCTTTTTCTTTACAATTTTGTCAAATATTTTCTACATGTACTATGGTATAATATACCGCTAACATAAGTCACTACATACAGAAGCCATGAGATTGTAGTGATTGAGCTTGAGGCTGGCTTCCTGCGCAGCTGGCGCGTGCGCACGTGCGCTGCGCCCGCGCATGCCAAGCTCCGCGTTTTTTGCGCCGCTCTGTAAGCGGCTGTCTTATTATGTAAGTAGGGTTGAGCTTTCAACTTTATGAGAATCCAGTGTTAATTTGACAGCATTTCTAGATAAAAATTTCAGTATACATACAACAAGACTGATATATCCATCAGTAGCTCTTTCTACTTCTACAGGGAGCTTTCAGTTGGTTTCATAATATAATATATACATATACATACATACACGGCCATAATTAATAACCGATCTATCCACGATTTACCCTTCTGGAGATAGTTAATTGATATATTTTGTATGGAGCTGTCAAATTCCTATCTCTAGTAGGACAAATCGTGGATAGATTGGATATTAATTTTAGCCGTTAGATAAGTTAAATACGATTCAGATCAGGCACGGATCAAGAGTCTTTAGTCTATTTTTAGTTCATTTCAATAGAACACAGATAACCCTTGCTTATAGTACTTTTTAAGAACCACTTTTTGTTCCCTAAGCTCTGTGGCTTTTAAAGGGCTGTCAGCAATTCAGCATATGGTGTGTAATAATGGTGGCTGAGGCACGCAGGTGAGACGCAGGCACAGCTGAGGGTAATGAAGGCTTTGTTTAACGGTAATTATTGTTCTGTTTGCAGTACTAGGTAAAGATGGAGGACAAATGACGATTGTGTAATTATATGATGTGGTAGCAACATAGGGGATGAGTTATGTAGTTTGAAATGTATTTGTCAAATCTTATTTAGCTTCAAGTTTTATTTTGTAGAGTAAATCATAGGTTTTCAGTGTGTCGATATTCGTGATGTAATTTTAATTACTTCGATGCACCATTTATTTTGCAAGGTTGGATGATTTTGCGACCTATCCTAAGCTTTTTTTGAAATAAATAAATTAAAACGAATACTCTCTTACACTTTTAACTAACTCTCCACAGAAATAGATAGAATAGAATGGAAAAGTGCGCAGGGCGCGTGTGCCAACACTCTGCACCATAGTGCAGGGCATTTCAAAGCCTTTCTCAGTACGCCTTATGACTTGTTTCTGTAAATACTGTAACAAAAACCCGCAAAAATGCCTTACTGTGCTGTTTCTAACTGCAAAAACAAAAGCTGTAAAGTACATTTGATTAAAGTTAATTTTTAAAAATTAATGACGTCAATATGGGTGACGTAGTTTGTTCGAACTGCCTGCATGAATCGCAAGTAAAATTGTGATTACAACCATTATATCTATTTCTTTGTAACTCTCAGTCTCATCATTACAGCCGAAAGACGTCCACTACTGGACAAAGGCCTCCCCCAATTAAGGGGGGGGGGGGTATGCTATAATCGCCACGCTTGGCAGGCGGGTTGGCGATCGCTCTCAGTCTATGTGTCGAAAAAGATATTGCTTTTAAACTTGACTTGAGAAGAGGGTGTTTTCAGTGAATGTATATTTAATCTCCTTACTTATGTACATGCTGCCCTTAAAAGACCCATCTGTTCTCTTATTAAGAGAGCACTTATCATCAAAAGGGCCTGGTTTACGACATTCACGAGAATGCGCCCGCGCCGGTGGGCTAACACCTCAATGTTGTTCCAGTTGTCAGTCGTATGTGACTGACGAGCTATAAAACTGAAATAGAATACTTTGTCAATAAATAAAAAGTTGTAGAAGGCTCACTCCTAGAAGCAAGACTAGATAAAGTCTGTTTGACTGCTCGTGAACGGCATGGGTGAAACCAAATTTCTAGACACCGATATTTCTATTACTTTTGAATTCAGTGCGCATATTACAACTCGACCTAAGTCTCTAATCTTTTGAAAAATTACTTGTTTTGTTGTTGTTGTTAAGCTAAGCAAGCAAACTTTGTCAGTGTACCGCTCCAGTGTCGTCAGAATACCGCTCCAGTGATGTTGGTGCTTGCTACCGGTATGAGAATCTGATCAATGCAACAGTCGTTAGTATTGGGTGGATATTCCGCCTTTATTAGTAACAAAGCCTCTATTATATATAATCTTGGTCGCCTAGGTCCATAATCTTGGTGTTGTGCATTGCATTGACTGGTCCTTCTGTACAAATTTTGTAATTGTCTGTATGTCTTAGATTAGGTCAGGTCTCAAGTGGTCCCTAATTTCGTAAGAGGGCCTTTTATTTATTTATATTCAATTGTTTTTATGATCCCAACGTAGAAGTTTCAACATTCATGAGTAGTTTAACCGTATAAACTGAAGTAGGGCAATGTTTTTGGCGCGTTCGTCTGTTTTACCAATTAAATGTTTCAATGATTGAATGAATTGGTACATTTAGAGTACCAGGGCTAGAAAACGGAATTTGTTTGTAGGATGAGAAGAAAACGATGAAGAATTGTGTTTTTACCCGACTGCGCCAGAAGGAGGGTTGTTTTTTGAGTGTATGTATGTATGTATGTATGTATGTATATTTCTTTGGCACGCTCTGTAGCCTAAACGGCTTGATGGATTTTAGCTTGAGATGTGTCGTTAGATTCGTCTTAATTGTGAGTGTCTCGTATTGGACATAAATGAAACCCTTGGAATGGCTTTTATACTTGTATTTCAATTAAAACATGGATTTATAATGATTATGTTGTACGAACAATGAATGCTTGAGATGTTATATATGAAAAGTGATGGTAGGTAGTTGTGTGAAAATTGTTAAAATAAAAATCAACGCCTGATAAAGTACTGCGAAACACTTATTGCTATTCATGTTAGCGTAGGCGCCAACATCCTCCCGCCGTTGAAATCTTCAGTTTTCAACCATTTAGCTCATCTGGGGTAGGCAATGGGCAGAGACGAACCAAAGGACGTCGCACAAGACCACGTTGGGTTTTTACATCCGCAACTCTGGAAACTCCATCCGATCCAGGAAATAATCTCTGCACTCTTCCAAGTCTCCAGCACAGATCCGGAGTGTTGTCCTCCTTCAGAAGAACTAAATCGCCAATGTTTAGGCTTGACTTATTGGTTCTGCATTTACTTCGCTGCTGTAGGTCAGCGATATATTCTTGTTGCCACCGACGCCAGAAGTGTTGATGGATTTGCTGTATTCGCTGGTAGCGTTGTAAATTGTTAGAATTTCGGTCTTCAAAAGCAGGTGATGGAAGAGCAGTGAGGGCCCGACCAATGAGGAAATGACCAGGGGTAAGGCAAAGAAGGTCGTCAGGTGAGGAGGATAAAGGGCAAAGTGGACGACTGTTTAGTATTGATTCTACATGTGCGAAAAGGGTAGACAACTCTTCAAAAGTTAAATGAAAGTTTCCCATCACACGTTTAACATGGTACTTTGCCGATTTCACACCGGCCTCCCAAATTCCACCAAAATGAGGGGCGTAAGAAGGTGAAAAAATAAAATTGATCCCTTCCCCGCTTGCAAAATCAGAAAGAGAATCTGCATTAATTTTAAAGAATTGATTTAATTCTTTAGCACCGGATACACAATTACGGCCATTATCGCAAAATACTTCCATTGGCCGTCCACGCCGTGACATAAACCGAGGCGTCTGCCATTTGATTGGCAAAATGTAATCTCTAATTATGCCCAGTAACAACTGCGGCCCAGAATGCAAATTACGAATATATTCATAGTTAAACACCAATTTTGTAAAATGGTGAGATGCATCTAATAAAACAGGATGTTTTTTGTCATAGGCGTAGTCCGAAGAATTAATACGACCACCTACTCGAATTAAATTATCTTGGGGATTAAAAAAAGGAGTCAATGATACAATTTCAGATTTAGAGCATAATGATTTGCCCTTCACTAGTGTTTCATATTCATGTGGGAAAGATTGTTGCTGTGCTAAGCGACATAATTTTAAAAATGAATTCTGTAACTCATTTGCTTTCAAAGGACCTAAGATTATAGATTTTTTACAAGATTTTAGTTTTAAATTATTAATATATCGTAACACGTATGCAAATACTCGTTTTAAATTTTCGTAACATTTATAATTTGAAAATTAATAATCGATTCTGTTGACGTTCCTGCATGAGCAATTGTAGTATTTGGTTTGGTTTCAGGCAGGTTATTTAAATTAAGTTCAGCACTATTTAGGGCAGGCCATGTGTCTTCAGCCTGTAATAAATATGTTGTCCTTTATATGATATAAAAGATCCGGTTTTAAAACATCAGACTGTGAAAGATGACCCAACTGTGCATATCACTAAATAGCATAAAACAAAGTCGCTTCCCGCTGTCTGTCCCTATGTATGCTTAGATCCTTAAAACTACGCAACGGATTTTGATGCGGTTTTTTTTAATAGATAGAGTGACTTAAGAGGAAGGTTGATCGATGTACATTCTGTAGTATATTTAGTATCACCATTGCACCCGTGCGAAGCGGGGGCGGGTCGTTAGATCTTTTATAAAGTAAACATATTTTAATTTTAATTGTGTGTGCTTTCGAAATCGGATCGAATCGAACTAAATTATAAAACCTTTTTTTTTGCTAATCTATAGGATTAACCAAGACGATTGTGTTAACCTGTGAGTGATAACTAAACAGAAAATCTGCCCGAATCTAGTCGTGAAATGTGAGTAAAAAAATGTTTCTCACATAACCTGTTATCATGACTTAATTGTGATTTTATTGGAGCTTCCTCAAGCTTCCAAAATTTTGACACTTGTGTATTCAGTTCATCATTCTTTGAAATCAAAGAATGATGACATTGGATGTAAGATT
Organism: Asteroscopus sphinx; assembly: GCA_949699075.1. Lineage (NCBI taxonomy): Eukaryota > Metazoa > Arthropoda > Insecta > Lepidoptera > Noctuidae > Asteroscopus > Asteroscopus sphinx. The sequence continues at coordinate 32,455,574 of OX453004.1, read as the reverse complement.
TGTTATTAAAATCCTTTATTTCAATTGGACCCAAAACAAGCCAACCAAACTGGGAGTTTCTTAATGTAGGATTATTCGGACCTAAAGAACGTTGCTCGCAGCCTAGAATATCCCAAAACAAATCTGCTCCGATGAGTACATCAATAGCGGAGGATTGATTGAAATTAGGGTCAGCAAGGTGTACCTCAGAGGGTATTTGCAGTTGCTGAGTATTTATTGTAAATCTGGGAATTTGACTTGTCAGTTCCGGTAATACTAGAAAAGATGAAGTGACTTTAAATGGTTTAATTAATGAATTTAGTTGCGCCACACAACTCTGTGTGACTTTACTAGTGATTCTGTTGCCGATACCGACAATGTTAATACATTCGTTAAATGACGTACCTGATAAGGATAATTTGTCTCTAAGAGACTGTGTAATAAACGAAAGTGTACTGCCGCAGTCTAATAAGGCACGAACTTGTACAGTTTTATTTGTTGATGGGTTTGTTACCTCAATTAAGGCAGTAGGTAATAGAACATGTGTAGAACTTTGTGTAGTAAGACTGGTTACCATACCACATGATGATGAAGTAGTAGCTATATCTGCAATCTCATTTACAATCGGAATATGTAGGAGTGCGTTATGCTTCTTCTTGCACTCGCGACAAGGTCTGAGGTAGCAGTTTCGTGTACTGTGTCCTGACCTTAAGCAATTCGCACACAGATTTAATTTATGAACCTCAGATATACGATCTTCAACGCTCTTAGCCTTAAAATAAGGACAATCGTAAATTCTATGCTCGCCCTGACAAACAACACAACATGAAGAAGATGAAGAATTATTCTGAACAGCAGATTGACAAACTGACTGGCAGGTTATAGGTTTGTTATGATGACTTTCAATCTTATTGTTGGTACCTTTAGATGAAGTAGAACCCGATGATTTATACGAACTATTTGATGCAGAGTGGTTAAGAGACTCAAGGACATCTGCTCGATTGATGAGAAATTTGTTAAATTGTTGTAAGTTAGGAACATCATCCAAAGTACCACGCCACTCTTCCCACTTAGTAAGAGTACAGTTATCCAGCTTAGAAGTCAGCATGTGTATTAATAAAACATCCCATTTATCAGTAGGTTGCCCCAAGCTAGACAACGCTCTGAGGTTCTTGGTAACGTGGTCCACCAGAAACCGAAGTGATTTGTCGGACTCACGCGTAATTTGATTATATATTTATTTATTTATTATATTTAGCAAAGAATTTAAATGATGGCTTATTAACTGTCGCTTGTTATCATATCTGTCGCACAACAATTTCCAAGCAGTAGTATAATTTAAATTAGAAACCTCTAAATTACTCACTATTCGAGCTGCGTCTCCTTCCAAATAAGATAACAGATAGTGAAATTTATTTATTGGTGCAATGCGATCGTTATTATGTATAACGGAGATAAAAGTGTCACGGAACTCAAGCCAACGGAAGTATGTGCCACTAAACTTTGCAATTTGCATCCGCGGCAGTTTAAACCCTGCTTCGTGATTGTCACTATTAAAGGGCACGGCTGTAACATGGCTAGAATTGAGAATGTTACCCGATTCATCATGACGATTAGACGACTGATGACTTTGAATGAAGCTCTGAGCATTTGCAATGTTTGTTATAAATAATTGCTCGATGTCATCCCTTTCGTCAATCTCGTCAGTTAAATTATCTGAATTAAATATCTCTATTTGATTCTGCAAGTCATCGAACCTACTAGAAAGTGACTCAAATTTACTAAGCTTAAGCGTTAACTCTGCTAGTTCTAAGCGTGTAACAGAATCTTTTGATGTCAAACTCATTAAATAATTCCTAAACTTAGTAATTTGGCCCTTTGTAGAACTACGCTTAACCATGAGATCTTGCAATTCTTGCACGCCTCTTGCAGAGCCATCACCTCCATAATCCTTGTCCTTGCCCATTTTTAACAATTAATAATAAAAAACAGGAAATATTCACTTCAATAACAAGGCTTAATATGGCAACAACAACTATGCAAAGACAATGCAATATTATTAATGAATATTGTATCTTACGTCCCTCTCCCGGTGTCACCTGTAGTTTGCAAGTACCGGTGTTGAACTCGGCAGCACTCCGTGGATAGGGCTTCACTATTGTGGGTTGTTGCAGTGAGGTAAACAATGCCTGGAATGTTCGGCAAAATAATGTAAATGACTTGCAAAAAATATCTTATTATGCTTGAATTTAGGGAAATATATGCAGACTTTAATGCTTGGAATGTATATTAGTAGTCTATTGATGTATATTTGACCTATTAGTAATATAAAGAATAGTGTAAGACACTTAAAATAAGTAGGTCAAACAACAATGAAGGTCAAGGAATGACGTTTAATTTTATCACTATAAATGTATATTTTTATGTTTTATATTGGAAAATAATCACTAATTATTGAGTTATTTAGGTATCTATATAGAAATAAGCACATGTAAAACCAAGGGGATTATTAATTACGAAGTATTATTAGGAAGATAGAAGGGAGTACGTAATAAGGATCAAAGGTCACTTAGCTGCATTGGCCGGGCTGTTGTACGACTTCGATTTATTTCGCTTTAATTGATGTCTAAATCGTACACCAGGTGTAGACTGCAATGGCTGGGCCTCCAAAATCTTCAAAATATCGTCTTCTTGAACACAGCAATCGGTAGCTTAATTGGTCAAGCTAGCCGGACTTCGTATTTTTTGTAATATTCCGTTTTGCAGGTGTAATGTCGCGGTCGCCACAATTTATGTCTCGTATTGGACATAAATGAAACCCTTGGAATGGCTTTTATACTTGTATTTCAATTAAAACATGGATTTATAATGATTATGTTGTACGAACAATGAATGCTTGAGATGTTATATATGAAAAGTGATGGTAGGTAGTTGTGTGAAAATTGTTAAAATAAAAATCAACGCCTGATAAAGTACTGCGAAACACTTATTGCTATTCATGTTAGCGTAGGCGCCAACAGTGAGAGTGACACTGGGTATATCAAAATTATAAAAACGAAAATGGCCGCTTTTTGGCGCCATTTTAAGTCTTAAAAAATTTTTTTTTTGCCCTCAAAACCTATTGAGTGGGGTATCAAAATAAAGGGCTTTATAAATGCTTTACAAAAATATATACAACTTATATGTTTAAATGTAATTTGGAATGAGAAATGCTAAAAAACAACAAAACATTAAAAATGAATTACATTAATAGCGCGATAAAACATGACAGAACTAAAAATTGTAAAATAAAAAAGTTAATTAACAAAACCAAAAAACCCGACTGCGTATAAATATAACTGAAAATATGTAAACAAGACTTGTGTAGGTACATGTAGGTATATGTGAAACTATCAAATCAACACGCAGGCGGAGGCTACCTATGAACTACTTTATGTAATTCATGACCAAAAACATACGTAGCCTCCGCCTGCGTGTTGATTTGATAGTTTCACATATACCTACATGTACCTACACAAGTCTTGTTTACATCTTTTCAGTTATATTTATACGCAGTCGGGTTTTTTGGTTTTGTTAATTAATTGTGGTTATTAAATGATTGATTCTTAAAAGACAATACCATTGAAATACGATGAGGAAGTAGAAATGTTAATAATAATAAATGAGTAGGCAAGTCTTCGTTTGTCATATTTTAATGTTTGTAAGTTGAGAGTCTACCTCTCGGTTTTCTTATGTAAGTAAGTAAGTAAACTTTATTGTTTCTGATTGATTGGTTGCAGTTGTTATACATACATGATAGTGTTAGATACATCAATCAGCCCATTTTGGGCATACAATAATTTTTAGGATAGGTAATATTATTAGTTATGTTAAATCTATGAATTAATTATAATAACAATCAGATTAAATTATTTCCAGTCAAAGAAGTCAAAACCAGTCCATCAGACACTTATTGACATAGCCAAAATAATTTTAGGTCCCATATTTCGCAATAGCCCTGCGTTTCCGAGACGAAATATGACTGTACTATGGTGCAGCTGTTGACTGTCTTTGGTTCATGCCCATCACATCTTAGATTAAAGTTGTCAAAGGGGCGACTGCTAGCCGGACCTGTGTCTTCTGGCAAGCCTTCCAAATGTCCGGACTTCTTCCTGACGGAAAAAAGCCGTGAATAAAGAAAGACATATTATAAATAATAATAATGTATGTAGCTTTAGTGCATCAATAAGAAGCCACAGTGCATCACCATGCTTTAATTGATTAACTCTTGCAATCATTTAAACTAAGCTTAATAGGATTAAAAGGATTACTACGGATTTAATCGAGAGCATATCGAATAACATAACATTTTTTATCACGACCATTTTCTTTGTTGCGTTGCAGATGCGACACCACTGAGAAAATACTTACTTATACAAGCAGTAGGCATGCACTTTATTACAAAAGAATAGAGTGTAAAGTAAGTATCTTTAGAAGTGGTTTTAAAGTTGTAGATGGGACAATGTTACGGGGGTTAAATGTCGGGTGATGGCACTTTAGATTGTGTTCAGTTTTAGAGATGTAAAACATTTTTTGTTGAAGTTTTGTACGATCTATGATGATATTTGGCCTAGTCATGTCGCTTTTTGTAGGTCGTAGAATGTAAATTTTACTTTGACATTATTTCGAATATGACGCACTGAAAATCGCTACATTGGGGCCCTGACCAAAATAATAATTTGGTCTGGAATTCGTGTACCAATACCAGTAGGTATTGTGGCTCTTGTGTCTTTATAGTAAATGCCAAAACATATGGAATAAATATTGATAGGCAACTGAATTTTTGACGAACTTCGCCGAGTCTTCTCGTCGCCTATACCGCAAAGTTTTAAGACAAAGGTCTTCAACCAGTGCGTCCTGCCTATCATGACTTACGGTGCCGAGACGTGGACACTGACAGTTGGGCTAGTCCACAAATTCAAAGTCGCTCAGCGAGCTATGGAGCGAGCTATGCTTGGAGTTCCTTTGAAGGATAAAATCCATAACGATATTATCCGGAGAAGAACCGGATTGACCGACATAGCTTGTAGGATTAGTAAGCTAAGTGGCAGTGGGCTGGCCATGTCTGTCGAAGGACTGATGGCCGCTGGAGCAGACGAGTCCTTGAGTGGAGACGGCGAATCGGCAAACGCAGTGTAGGGCGCCCCCCAGCCAGGTGGACCGACGACCTGATGAAAGTAGCTGGGGGGGACTGGATGTGGAAGGCAGAGGATCGAGTGTTGTGGCGCAATTTGGAGAGGTCTATGTCCAGCAGTGGACTGCGATAGGCTGAGTTAATTTAACTGAATTTTTATTCGGCAAAAATAGGATAGATAGATACAATAGTATTTATTGTACGATATAGACTGAGTTGTATGATTGATTGTATGATATAAGTAATTCCTGTAATACGTAATATCTTACATCACTCAATTACAACGTGTAAAAACAACGAATAATTCTTAAATTCATAACATGCTTTCACACAGGCCTCGCGATCTAAAAACAGTAATAACAATATAATTACTGGTACGCAACAATTAGTCGGTTCCCGTCTGTCCATTTTCCGGTAATTTTACCAATTATTGTAATGGCCTCGCTAATTTCCTCGGTATAATAACATGACCGATGGTGCTGAACGCATACTTTTTACGTACCTATCGAAAGTTTCCACTTTTCGTAATCATATATGAATTTTCATGGAATTGTTAAGTTTTTTATGTTTTATGTAGCATATCTACACATTATTGTGGTTATAATTTCTTCCTTACAATTATTTATGGTTTCGTACGATATGTATCTACTGAAATAGTTTTAAATCTGATGCACAAATATAATTTAAAGGAAGTTGCGCAGTATGGCGGCCTATTTGCCACCTCATTCCATATTCTTTTTTTCGAAAAGATTCTTGCTTCGATTTTCTTTGAGTAAATTCTGAGTTAATCTCAACTTACCATAGTTCCGAATTGTCACCAAAATTTTAAGTCGTACAAAAAAGCGATTTCACATTAATCCATTTAAAACAATTTTAAGTTAAAAAAGAGCCATCTTTGTTCTATTCAGCCATCTTTTTAGGGTTCCGTACCCGAAGGGTGCCAAACGGGACCCTATTACTCTCGCTACGCTGTCCGTCCGTCCGTCCGTCCGTCCGTCCGTCTGTCTGTCACAGGGCTGTATCTTTTGAACGGTAATAGGTAACTGGTTGAAATTTTCTCAGAAATTGTGTTGCTATGAGTTGTATCACGAAAAATAATAAAAACAAAAAAAAGTCTAAAACCAAAGGGGGTCCCCATACAAGAAACCTCAAAAAACATGCATTTTTTTCAACGTTTTTGTTTTTTCTCTATCTTCGAAACGGTTATATATACCAGCGTCAAACTTGGTTAGATTATAGTGCATATTATTTAGTTTAGCAAAACATACTAAAAATAAGACAAACATAGACAAATGTGGTGGTACCTGCGTAAGAAAGATATGCAAAAAATCATATTTCGCCCACTGTCCGTTGATGTTTTTTTTTGATAAACTCTCGTAAATTAAATCAGTTTTTATGGGGTATCAGCTCGTTGAGAGGTACGGAACCCTTACTGCGTGAGTCCCACTCACACTTGGCCGGTTTTTTGAATGTACTTTAACCTAAATATTAATAAACTAATGAGAAGTCTGGATTGGGCTTAAAAAATATTTATAACAGTGGTGGTGAATATATTATTTGGCAAGTTGGGACAAACTCCTATTTCTAGATCTGCCTCCATATTTGTTTATTGAAGTTGATGTAGAGGGTTTTTTAATTAATATCATAGGATGGCGAAACGAGTTAAAGGCCCACCTGATGTTAAGCGGTTAAAAACTTTGCCCATAACAACTGCAATACCACCTACACTGTTGCCTAACTGGTACCGCAAGTCGGTTCGCCAAACTGAGACATGAAGATGGAAAGTCTCATGTGATTGTAATTTCACCGGCACCAGTACCCTTCGCACCGAACTACAGCAATGCAAGCATCACTGTTTGGAGGCAGAAGTAAGTACGGTGGTAGTACTTCCCCGGACAAGCTCCTTCACAAAGAGCTGTACTACTACTAGGGTAACTGGATTGAAGCAGTGTTGCGTTTAAGTTAGCACTCAATTGCAGGAAATGGGTCAACTATGGTGGGCGTGGGCGTGAGCTGTAAGGTGGGTTATTAACCTGTCACTGCAATGCTATCATTATTTGGACATAATGCTTGAATTCACACTATATCCGTGGTTTGAGGCAATTTCATAATATTTATATCATTGCTGAATGTAGGTAGTCATTTATTAGACTATAAATGTGGGATGTTTAGTTAGATGGATTATTAGTTATGAACACCCACTAAAATAATTCACCTTAGGGCTCCTGCACACTAGCGTTTCTTCAGCTTAGGCGTTCGATAAAGGTATACAACGTGTTCCTGAAATAACTGAAAACCTCGTAAGGGGTAATTGTATTCATAATTATGAAAAACTTTTACTATGGAACCAACCCTGGAATCGCAAAAAAATATTCTGTTGTTCCCTATATTGTGTTCACCTAGCATGAGCCCTTATATGGCTCGCTAGACCGAACTTGGTTTTAAATACCCTATCGCAAGAAAAGCAATATAGTTGTCCCGCAGAATTATATGTATATTTATAGGAGGGCTTAGGTCGCTCTTTGCGTATTTGGCGTTTTTCGTCAAGTTTTTCAATAACACGTATACGTAACTCGTTCACCTCTCACATATCCAACATTAAACGCCATCTCACAAGTCACAACACATCAGTCACCCGTCTCTTCTGTAATCTCCAAATCGGTCTAATCAAGCTTAATTAGGTAAGAATCGGTCCGGCGGATACACGCGCCGCACCGTTCTATAACCGGGCCGGACAAAAACCGTCACGATCGGGCGTGCTTCCCATTTCCTAATTTGCTGCTGTTAACGTCACACCTCGTTCGGCCCAATTTAGCGGCGTCCTATGGCCGGCGACACGAAGCTAGCGGGGGATTAGGCGGGTTGAATCCAGGCGTTTTTGGGTTTTGATTGCGGTTTTGCTTGAAAAGTGATCAATCATCATAATTTCTATTGTTATTGCGGTAATATCCTGGACAAGGGAATCGAATGAGGAGGGAATGAGGAATGGGAATGAGGAATGGGAATGAGGAATGGGAATGAGGAATGGGAATGAGGAATGGGAATGAGGAATGGGAATGAGGAATGGGAATGAGGAATGGGAATGAGGAATGGGAATGAGGGGATCTTGTGAGGATTCCCTCACTATTCAATAACGTAATCATTTACAAAAGCATTATAGTAGTCAATTGTTGGTTCTGTACTACTTGTACTTTCTCTTGGGGTATGCTTCTATTCTACAGATGCGACTGAAAATCAGTATTTTACACGGAGCGACTGCCATCAAACCCCCACAACCAATTTACTTGGCAATACCGACATTCGGAGGTTAGACCAGCTGTCAGACTTTCAGGCTTCTGACTACCCGTAACGACTGCCATAGATATTAGATATTCGTATAAAAACCGGGACTGACAGCTTAACGTGCTCTCCGAGGCACGGTTGTTGATTCTGTACCTAAGGGCCAATTTTGTAGGTAGTATTTTTTTTCTGAAATTTCTACTATTTAGAAGTTTTTAAACTTTCGCGAATTTCACTCATATTGAACTATATTTACGGGACTTGTCGCGCACAATAAAATCAAAACATAAAAAACATTTTGAGTAACCTCGACGTTTCGGCCAAGTTGCATTGGCCGTGGTCACGAGCAGACTCAATGCAACTTGGCCGAAACGTCGAGGTTAGTCAAAATGTTTGTTATGTTTTGATTTTTGCTATTTTTTATGCATGTACTATAAGAGCAAAGATCAGAATGATTTTTATTAAAGGTCCTAATAATCCAGACATTTACCGCATCATCATGTATCCGCTTACTGGTTGGCCTCTCCATTCAACTCCATAACGCGTGCTACTGTGATGTTTTCAATGAACTCAGCCGCCGTCTAGTTTACGATCACACGGAAAGGGTAATGGACAGGAAAACATTTTGCCCAATTTTCCACATTAGACTGTCAGAAATATTTAAACGCGCATAATTTTTTGATGAAATTACTAAACGACATAAGCGTGAACTGAAACCCTTTGATATTTATATTTTAAAATATAAAAGCTGTACTTCGAATATTTTTATAATTGATCCATTGGTATGTTGGTATGTTTTAGTAGTAGTAGAGCTCCTTTGTGAAAGAGCTCGTCCGGGGTAGTACTACCACCGTATCTACTTCTCCACCAAATAGTGATGCTTGCATTGCTGTGTTTTGGTCTGAAGGGTACGGGTGCCGGTGAAATTACAATCACATCACATGAGACTTTCCATCTTCATGTCTCAGTTGGGCGAACCGACTTGCGGTAACATTTAGGTAACAGCCTAGGTGGTATTGAAGTTGTTATGGGCAAAGGTAACCGTTTAACATCAGGTGGGCCTTTAGCTCGTTTCGCCATCCTATACTATTTAAAAAAATGTTGATATGTAAAAAAAAAGCTTTATATCAAAATGTTACCGTACAAAACAGTATTTTTTGGTCCTTGGATTTCCAAGACCAGAAATATTAAATGAGCGTTCTGTCTGTCTGGTAATTGAGGCGGTGACGACGCTGGCGCGTGCGCGGCGCCCGCTTGCGCTTACGCAGCGGATGTTTGCTCACTTACCACAGTAGACCTGTCAATTGCTCCGTAATATTTGTCAGTCCAATGGGGTGAGTTGTGATACCAAATCGGTGTCATTGAACTTGGTGAACATTTGACAGCCAATCCGGGTTGTTTCGCGGTCCCATTATTTTGGAATAGACTTTTTCTGTTGCCAAAGTGTAAGAAGAAAGAGTTGAAGGTTTACAAGATTCTTATTTTTTCATTATTTTTTACAAATTGCATACAATGTTTATTAATCATTTAAACGTATCTAGTGACGCAGGAAAAAATCTGTTATTAAAAAGAATAATTAATTTAAATTCTAATATAGGTAGATACCAGTGGCGAAGGGTCCATATAACACGATTCCCACCGGCTTCTCTTTAAGAATTGCTTAAATCAAAGAAATTAAATATTATCACTAGTATTTTAATGTCTTTGGCTTAAATACAGATCAACGACATTTCACTTATTAAATTAAATTAAAAGTTGTTAAATTGTTTTTTTTTATATTTTATTAAAGTGCGATCTTAGCTTTTTTAGGATTATTAGGTGCATACGGCTTTCCTTCTGAAAATATTAACTCTTCGTCACTGGTCACCACCTTCGCCACTATAAATAAAATAAATAAATAAATATTTTTGGGACATTTTACACAGCACCATCTAGTCCCAAACTAAGCAGAGCTTGTACTATAGGTACTAGACAATGGATATAATACTTATATTATACTTTTTTTTTTGTAAATACGTACTTGTAATGCATAAGAAACACCCAGACAAACACAAACACTTATTTTCATCACACAAATATTTGTGTCCTGTGGGAATAGAACCCGCGACCTCGTGATCAGCAGTCCAACACTCGAACCACTAGACCACAGAGGTCGTCAAACGACAACGACAACCACAATCGTCGTCGGTGTGTCGTGTGTGTCGTGTCGTTATTGTTCTAAAATACAAAAAAAAATATGTTAAAAAGTTGTTAAATTGTTTTTTATTTTATTTTATTTAAGTGCGATCTTAGCTTTTTTAGGATTATTAGGTGCATACGACTTTCCTTCTGAAAATATTCAGCCTTCGCCACCTATCTGTCCTGTGTATATTTTGTTTAGAGCGTTTAGGACATAATCACGTAGTTACTTTATTAAGAAAGACGTTGCCAAGCGTCTCTATTTGAATCCGTCAACTCTTTATCGCATTCCGATACACAAAACCAGCCATTACCTCACTATAATGAAGTTGTTTGCCGATTACGTCTACCGAATTACTCTTAACGGTATTGAGTATTATCCTATTCGAACTTTCGAAGTATTTGTTGTTACTCTAGTTTTAAATTAGATTTATTGTGGCCCGAGGGTAGTGTACTCAGATCAATTTTGTACCGTTAAGTACCGAATAAGTAGAACATCTGATAGCTTACTTGCTTTACAACAATGTGGATTGTTGCACTTTGTGTTTTGAGTACTTTGTTCTAGGATTAATATTGAAGTAGGTATTGGGTTTCGTTTTATTAAGAATCAGCAAATCGCTTCTTTGTACAGGTAAGGTTACATATGTTTTACCAAAGCAACAGACATGAATAATGTCTCATGCAAAAACATGGAACTTTCGAGCGGAGGAATTTTAAAACAAATTCTATAAAATTTTCTCTCCCCTTCTTCTTCTATCGTGTCGACATGAGCTACATAATGATAATAGCTCATGCCGTGAGCAAAATATTAGCCAGTCAGCAGGTTGGTAGCCCCCCTAAGTCTCAGTCTAAGTCTAAGTCTAGTCTCCCCTAAGAGCTCATAATTGTTGGCTGCTGAAGAGCAACAAGTAATAATAATTGGAAGCAATTTAAATATTGGATTAAATTGAGTAACCTCTTATGGGGTCATTGTACTGCTCAGTATGATCAACTTTTACTCTGGAACCAATCCTGAAATCGCGAAAATAATATCAGTTGATCCCTACATTTTGTCTATTTATGTGAACACAAATGAAGGGATCAGCTGGTATTTTTTTCGCGATTTCAGGGTTGGTCCTATAGTAAAAGTTGTTCATACTGATGAGTACAATGACTCCTTTTCAGGAATTAAGCGATTAAAATTTCAGCATGTATAACTTTCTATGAGCTATGTTTGCTGTTGAACAGCAGCAAGTAAAAATAATAGGATGCAATTTAAATATTGAATTAAATTAAGCATAATATATGAAGATAATTCAGGTCCCTATTTGACTTTAAATTACCCATGGCATAACATTCTAGTTCATGTTCATTAATAACACCTTCCCCTCCACCGCCTAATAGCTACAATTGCAGTTATAATAAACGCCTACCATTACAGGTGCTAACCCACATATAAATCTGCGCGTGGGCAGAACAAACTGTTTCGTTAGCGACACGTGTTGCTGTTACGAACTATTACCACTTACTAACATTATTAAGGTTGTTATCTGACGTTTTGTAATGGCCAATTGACACCACACATCAGTCCACACACCTGGGAGCCTCCCTGTACATATCTCCAATGAAAGATCTTAGATGTTCAATGAACATTGCATGAACAACACTCTCGCCTGTCGGATTAGTGGTGATTGCTCTAGATTCTCTTTGTAAAGAAGACTTACGCCTACAACATTACGATGACACTATCAGGATGTGATGGAGACCTTTCTTACCAGATTGATCTTACGTTTTTTTTACGGCTAAAGTTAATATCCTATCTATCCATAATTTGCCCTACTAGAGATAGAAATTTGACATAAAATGGTGCTTATGTCAAATTTCTATCTCTAGTAGGGCAAATCGTAGATAAATAGGGTATCATCGACCACATCTTGACAAAGCTGTCTAGAAAAAATTTGGCCGTTAATGTACAGTCAGAATCAATAATATCTCGTATCGATTGTTTTAAAATCGCACACAATAGCTATCTATGAATGGAACGGATAAATGTGTATAGGCACACAATGTTTAGATGAGATAGCCCTCCTACCCATAGGCATCCTCGTCACCTCGTAGCTTGGGACAGATAGATATTATTGGCGGTTTTAAATCCGTCGATAAAAAGAAAATAAGTTCACTACCTACTAAATATTTTTTTTTTTTTTTTTTTTTTATTCTTAACGGGCTTGCGTTTGACCGCCACCTCACCTGATGTTAAGCGATGGTGCGGTCGACGATGGTACACGCTTGCCCAGCAAAAACCTATTCACTCGAGTCTTGAAGACCACCAGATTATATTTCTCGGGAAACACTGACGCCGGCAAGGAATTCCACTCTTTGGCGGTACGCATGATAAAGCTATTAGCAAACCGGTTCGTGCGTAAGGGTGGAATATCTACCATATAACGGTGGCGCATCGCCGTGCGTCTGGTCGTCCGATAATGGAAAGGGCTTGGGGGAATTAAATTGTGCAATTCCAACGCACACTCGCCGAAATGCATTCGATAAAAAACCGATAGGCTAGCAACTCTGCGCCGATGCTCGAGACTTTGTAGTTTGGCGTCGACCAGCGCATCGTTGCCAACGAGCCTCTTGGCGCGCCTCTCAATCGACTCGAGAGCCGCCAGTTGATATTTAGCCGAGCCATCACAGAGATGAGAGCAGTACTCCATACAGGACCGAACTTGTGCTTGGTACAAATTGAGCAGCTGTTCAGGTGTGAAGTACCGCCTCACCTTAGAGAGGATGCCCAGCTTTTTGGCAGCAAGTTGAGCCTTGGACTCTATGTATGAGCCGAAGTTTAGGGTGGATGTTAGTGACACGCCAAGAAGCTCAAGGTGGTCAGTTATCGGCACGGATGCATCACAGAAAGTTGGAGTAAGTTCAAATTGACTCCGTTTAGCAGAAAACAGGCACGCCTGGGTCTTAGCAGCATTGAACTTGACCAAGTTAGCATCACCCCATTCGGAGACAGCTTTCAGGGTCAAGTTCAAGCGTTCAACCATGGCCTCTCTAAGAAACTGGATTTGCGTCCGACTCGCTCGTGCATTGGATGTGTAACTCTCAACAACGGTGCTGTCGTCTGCGTACCCAAAGGTGCCGGGTCTTAGCAGATCATTTATGTGGAGCAAAAACAAAGTTGCGGAGAGTACTGAGCCCTGAGGGACCCCGGCATTTATAGCCAATTGGTCGGACGTGCAGCCGTCAATGACAACTCGGATCGACCGATCCCTCAGGAAGTCTGAGATCCAATTACACAGATCAGTAGGCAGGCCGAATGAAGGAAGCTTGTTTATAAGGCTATCGTGCCAGACCCTGTCGAAGGCCTTCGAGATGTCAAGAGAAACGGCAATCGCTTCTCCGTGTTTCTCGATGGCCTCGCTCCAAATGTGGGAGGCATACGCAAGAAGATCTCCGGTAGACCGGTTTCGGCGGAAACCGTATTGTCGGTCACTCAGAAGGTCATTAGCTTCAAGGTATCCTAGGAGCTTGTTATTAAGTACTCGTTCCATACTCTTACAGAGTATGGACGTTACTGAGATGGGCCTGTAATTAGCAGGGTCAGCACGACTGCCCTTTTTGGGCACTGGTTGCACATTAGCCTGCTTCCAGGATTTCGGCACTTTACCAGTCACCATCGAGAGACGAAATAGGCGTGTCAGGATCGGAGACAATTCAGGCGCACAGGTTTTAAGAACTATGGCTGGTATACCGTCGGGGCCACTGGCTTTGTTCACGTCAAGATTGCGTAGCGTTTTACGGACCTCCTTCTGGTGGATGCGAATATCCGACATACAAGTCTCACATCCATTTTGTGGAGAAGGGGGTGTAGCGCCACCAGCATCGAGACGTGAAGAATCCGCGAAGAGAGAGGCAAACAAGTTTGCCTTCTCCTCAGCAGTGTGGGCCAGTGACCCATCAGGCTTCAGCAGTGGAGGTAGTGAGGGGCGACAGAAGTTCGATTCGACCGACTTCGCCAGGGACCAAAACGCCTTACTACCCGACGGGTAAGAAGCAAGTTTGTTACCTATTCGGCCTATGTGGTCAAATCGAGCTCTGCGCAAAGCCTTCTTACAGGACTTGGCAGCCTTGTTGAAAGCTCTCTTCTTCTCGCTTAAGTCCTTAGTTTTGCGGTTTCGAGCGTCGACCCACTCCAGGTATGCCGTGTGTTTCAGCGCCTCAGCGCTTCTACACTCGGCCCCAAACCATGGACGAGCTTCGCCAGACATTGTTACATCAGAAAATGGAATGTAATACTCCATCCCCTGACGCAACACGTCCGTTACGGCGCTTGCACAAACTGAAGGATCATCAGAAGAGAAGCAAGTCGGCTGCCAAGGATAAGATGCAAAAAACGACCGCATCTCATCCCAATCTGCTGCTTTGTACCGCCACACTCGCCGGATGCCTCTAGGGCTGGGATCGGGCGGAGAGTAGA
The DNA here is from genome assembly GCA_949699075.1 of Asteroscopus sphinx. Taxonomy (NCBI): domain Eukaryota; kingdom Metazoa; phylum Arthropoda; class Insecta; order Lepidoptera; family Noctuidae; genus Asteroscopus; species Asteroscopus sphinx. Next base: position 32,440,506 of record OX453004.1, on the reverse strand, counting down.
CGGATACAGATTTCACCAGACAGTGGTCAGAACTACCTAAGGGTGATGATACCGACAAGGAATACCGGTCTGGATCAGTTGTCAGCAGAAGGTCCAAACAGTTGGCTGTGTGCGACTCAACATCAGGCACCCTCGTTGCCCCTTGGACCAGCTGGGTGAGATTTAACGCTAAAGCCAGCTTTCGCGTCTCTCTCCCTGCGTGGTCAGTTATCTGGTATGGGAAAAGCCACTCCTGGTGGTGGGCATTGAAATCCCCCAGAATCACTAACTGGGCCGAAGGGTACCGTTGCTGGGCCGCATCCGCCGCCTCACTAAGGTACTGTGTGAGCCTGGTTGTCTCCTGATCTCCGCTATGTGAACGGTAGACGCAGGCATACAGAATTTTCTCCATGCCTGTGTCAACCAAAACCCAAAGTATGGAGAAACTGGGATCTTCAAGGTTTCGGAGACGCCGATAGCAGATGTCGTCCCGGGCGTACAGGCATACGCCCGCACGTGGTTTGAAGTTGTGCTCCAGGGTAAACCCTGGGTAGGAAAGGTACGACACGTCAGACGGACATCCGATCTGCGTCTCCGAGAGAAACAGGAGTGATGGTTTTTCAGTCTCGAGGTGGTGGTGGACTGCAACGAGATTTGAGTGCAGACCTCGGATGTTGTGGAGGTGCACTTTGAGAGAGAGGGAGTGCAGCCGCTGTGAAACCATTTTTCTCTTGCTTCTCTTTATCATTATTTTTGTCGAGTGAAGGAAGGTGAGGGGATGGCAGTGAAGTGAGGTTCCACGCTGCTAACGTTCAGACACACACTGACAAGTCACAACATTGGGGGACTAAGCCGGAGACTGCGGGGACGCCCGAGCCCCCCCAGGAGTGTCCATCGGGCCCTCTCAACCGGTCGCCGACCGGCACGATGGCGCATCCCGGGATTTTTCGCTAGTTGGCGGGGCAGCCTTTCATGTGTGGCTAGCACACTAATTGGGCCCCCTACTACCTGCGGTCGGCCAGCGGTGCACCGTGCCTCGGATCCCGCTACCCTCCGCGATTAGCCTCCCGATGTGACAGTATCAGCGCGCGTCAGATTGGTCTGCTTGCAGTGAAACAACTATTTCGACCCATCCTCTCGAGTGGCTACACTGGGCATCGTACCGGAACACGACTGGGTCGCTTGGCGGCACGTCTTTGCCCGGTGGGTGGTCGCAAGCCGTCGGCTGAGGCCTACCACCAGTATGTCACCCGATTTGCACCACCCAGGGATCACGTGTAGGGATTCGGAAAAGGGGTACTCTCCTACGGACGTGGATGACTCGACCCCCAAAATATTCTCAAAATTAACAGCTTCTCAAGCATAATAGCTCGTACTTTTATAATATTGGCCTCTTACAGTCAGCACCTATCAGTATAATTCACTTGTGTCAGTCAACTTCAGTCACGATGCTTCAGTCAACCATCCATCAAAACATCAATCTTCATAATACCTACAAACGATTGGCACACAACTCCATCTCTGTTTACGCGAACGAACTACGTTAACAATGTTAAGTACATTATTATTTATTACACATGCCAGACGAAACATGCGCGGGAGTTGACGCTGCGGGCGATGCGGTCACATTACGAGCAATTTGAGGCAAAGGACCATTATTGGTCTTTTTGGACTTATTGTTTTATAATAGCTACTACTTGATGGTTGTTGTGAGGCCGATAGAGAGATTATAGCTATTTTAGAGGATGATGGAATAAGTTTTGCCTTTTTACATTGTAATAATAAGTCAGTACTGTAAGTAAAGTTGGTCTGAAATAATGACCGAAAAAACTTAACCAAAAGGGTGAAAATCCATTTTTTGAATTTTTAGTTAACGTTAAAGTCAGTTCAACTGAATCTCTGGAATTAAGTTTCAAGGTATTTTCAGCCATTTTCATGAATAGTACATAAAAATTTATTCGTGCAGAGCAGCTGACTGCCTGTCACTTCGACCAACAGTAAAAATCGTAGAAAGAAAAATAAAACGGATGTTTTGACATGCTCTTGTATTTAGAACGGAACAGGAGATTGGAAAGGACAAGTTGTACAGACATGATTGTTAAAACTCAAGCATGCACTAACAACTAACAAATGACCATAACCAAGAGCCTTGTGACAAGGATGTCTAATCCACGGTATAAAACTTTTTATCACCGCATTATCTAACCTATCGCACGCCAACTTAACTTGACACTTACACTGGCGCTAGTAATCTAACATTGACTTTTAATTTGTTAGTGCGTACTTAGTTTCGGTTTTTTTCCACGGGCAGATTTATAGTGGGCAGGTTCGGCTACCAGTACCGCATTCCTTAGCCGTCCGGTAGCTTTTTTTGCGTTTCCTTCGCCGAGTCAACAGTTCAAGTTCAGTAGTTGTCGACGAAAGATGACCACTTTTACCGGTGCTTTCTTCCCGGTTCGAATGTTTGTTCGACTGCTTTCAGAATGTAAGGTTTTCATTTGACTTCTGAATGCTATTGTATGTAAATTGTACGGATACTGAGAACCTAGGACGTGGTATTAGAACAATAGGCGCTGGTTTTTCGTTTACTTCCAGATCGGTTAGAACGGAATCGTACACTGGAATTTTTGTTTCAAGAATAATAGTTTGAAATTTATACAAGACTGTTACTTCGGGACTCCATTCTTATTATTTAATGTATACCAGAAAAATACAGCATTGAACTACAAATAGTACCTAATTACATGTACAAAGGCGAGCTTAACTCATAAGTCTGTGCTCAACATTGTTAGCCTAATTTTATTACATTGACATTATATTCGATTTTCATATCTTTTTATACTTATTGTATCCTTCTGCAATAGGTAATTTATTTTATATAATGTAGAACAAGAAGAATTGCATATTTTTGAAAGTGTCAATGTAACTTAGAATCAAAAGTATTTGTACGCCCCCAGTGGCAAAACATTGTAGCTGCTATAACTACTATTTAAACACCTTACATGCATGTGCTTTCGCATTGTATTGTATACTCATGTTTTAAGCAAATAAATTTTTCATTCATTCATTCAAATATTAGTTTCAAGTTACTAAATTCCTAATTTCAGGGACTACTAGTACTACCACCGAGCCTGCTTCTCCGCCAAAAAGTGATGCTTGCATTGCTGTATTTCGGTCTGAAGGGTATGGGTCCGGTGAAATTACAATCACATGAGACTTTCCATCTTCATGTTTCAGTTTGGCGAACCGACTTGCGGTACCATTTAGGCAACAGCCTAGGTGGTATTGAAGTTGTTATGGGCAAAGGTAACCGCTTAACATCAGGTGGGCTTTTAGCTCGTTTCGCCATCCTATGCTATAAAAAAGGGGACTACTCAATAATTTTCTATAAAAGCTCCCACGTTTTACACATTTCCGGGTCCTTGAACCACCTGGTCACTCGCAAATCGTTCATTCACACGATGCCTGCAATACTTTGAACTTGTGTCAGTACAATCGATCGGGATCAGTTTCCTGGGGGGACAGGTGTTCGGTTACCCTTTGTGTGAGGGTTGGGAGCTTCCGGCGCCTATCCTGGGTCTTGTTGCAAGTCCTGTGTTTTATTGTTACACAATTGTGTAGGAAATAATTAATTGTTTATCAATGTGGTTAATTGATTGTCCTGTATGCATTTAATTCTGATTTAGATTTTAGTATTTGGTAGATGAGAACAAATTGATGTTGTTATGTTCATCTGATTTCTTTAATCTTTTTCTAGGAGGAAACCTTCAAAAGGCTATCAGCCTCTTGGGGGATGGGCCGGGGTGTATGGGATTTTCACCACACTAAATCCTTCCTGGTGGCCATCTTCAGTACAATGGATAGGGCACTCCGAGAATGGGTGATGCAACCGGTGCCCCCCTTGTGCTACGCCTGTAAAGCACATCCTAGGGAAGACTTTCGTCTCTCTGAACACCTTCCCGATGCGAAAGCATGAGGCGATACAGGAGCACAGCGTGCCACCGTCATCCCATTGTCATCTGATCCCTAGGTATCTTTTGAGCTAATTCGTTAAATTACTTAAAATATGAACACCTAAAGAATTCGGACAAGATCAGCAAAGTGTGAAAGCTTTCAGGATATCTCTAAAAATCAAAACGTTTCGTTTCTGAGCCAACACCTTGATTTAATTGAAATATAGACATTAGGTACCAGTCTTTATCCTGTTTGTTCCCATCAATCAAATGAGGAAGTAAACGACAGATGCTTGCAATCTAACCCCCTGTCAAGCCATAGAGTGCCATTGCCATCATGCATGATGCCATGCTCAAGGCTCAGTATCGCCCGCGCGTCGTATCGTACGCACGTGTCATGGCTGCGTTTGCGCCAGTTCCAGCCCCGCGTATGCGCCTCGCGCTGCACCCCCATAACATTCACGTGAGTCATCTATAATATAAATCCTCTATTATTTTATTAATACGATGTGACTTTAATTCATTATTTTTTGTGTGATTTGTTCTTATTGTGTGGTGAGAACAGTTCGCGTGGGAACTGGATATTCTGCAATCTTTGCATTCTGTTACACAGAATAATAACATTATTGGTTGTTAGTTACTGTACTTGACTATCTTGTTTTGTAAACCCACGATTTGTTTAGCGGTTCTGTGTAGTTTCGAAAGCGTTGGTTCTAGATATTGACTCGTTCTAACAACTAGGTGTATCTGGCTTAGAGTTAAAACTCTAAAGGAACACGTTTCATTGTTTCAGCAATATCTGTCGTTCTGCGAAAATGCATATCTATCATGTCACCTGAAATTTCTTCTATACCTACCTTACATTTGATACTTTACACGTATCAGATAATTTGTTAAATTACATTATTTGCTCAAAACTTAACTCCCTGGACTCTACCATCATGTTCTACATATTTAAATCTATTTACCATAACATTTTCTGATATTTTATCTCCTGTTTGCATAAAGATAATATTAGCAAATTTAACTTCACACAGACTACTCCCTAAAAACGGAAGTTTGATATGTTTGCTGTGCTTATCAATAACAGTTTAAAATTATATACTGGATGACCTAAAATTTGAATTTTATCAGCGGATTTGATTTCAATCCTAATAACAGCACCGGAAATTCTAAGAAATTGGTTTTTTTATATTTTTCTTATCTCGCCAAATTGGCAATGTTTTACAGCTTCGTGCCAGCGTACCTATTACGTTGTTAAAATCCTAGTTCAGACTGAAATCATCGATGCCCGTCTCCTGTAGCAAAATCAGAATACTTGTTAACATTACCTTGTTCGCCAACCGTGGCGACATTCACCTGATCAACCCTACCTATAGGGTGAGGGAGGCCATAATTCAAGAGTGGAAATCATCCGGTTGACAACATGGAACAGACAAATAATAATGTCAAACATAAATTCACAGTGTTCGTAAAATTGAATCTTTCAGTTTAAAGCCTTCACAATAGTTTAACAATCTACCAAATTGTTTGGTCCCTTGAGCTCTTTGTTCTTCATTTATATCCAAATTTTATGTTGTGTTTAGTGTTCTTTTATATCGGCCACTCACTTTCACTAATTCAATTTTCGCAACTTATAATGAGTTTTCTTTGTCCACAGACGACAATAAAAGTGTACGCACGCTGCCTACGCCCGGACATCGAGTACAAGACTCTCTCTGTGACGTGGGGAACTCGTGCGCAGGAAGTGGTGGCGACCCTACTTGGCAAGTTCCGCATGCGCCATCGGGATCCGCGGCTGTTCTACCTCAGCATGGAGGTCAGGGTGCGGGCCGCGGGGCTAAGGACCACGCTGGTGCTGGATGACGATGCTAGGCCTGCGGCGCTGCAGGCGTGCCATCCGAAGGGGTATTCGAAGTGAGTATTGTTATTGACTAACAACTATCTAAGGAAACAACTAAAGGATTCAACAGAGGATGGGCAGCAGCGTTCTCTTGAGTATTTAACCAACCAACTGCGATCGCCAACCCACCTGCCAAGCGTGGCATATCCCTCTTTTTCTATGTCCAACAGTGGACGACTTTTGGCTGAAATGATGATGAAGATTGTTATTGACCGGTTTCTTTCAATGGGCAGCAGAATTTCTTGAGTCAATGTTGACAACGACGATGTATAAGTCAATCATTGTCTATTTGTATGTTGTAGGAAAATGAAATTTTCCGTTTCATTGAAAACAACAAGTGACACTTGTAACCACAATTTAATTAGGTATGTCTAAGACAATTTACCACACAATGGGGTCATTACTGACTCACACTAATTTATTTTGCATAACATTTCCGATACTTTTACTACTTCACGCCACAATTCACAAAACAAATCGGCAACACCCTTTCACTACAATTTTTATTTTTAACTTGCCATCGGTCAACAGAAAACCCTTCAATGCGTCGCCGTTTCTACTAAGACCACCGGCCGGTATACCGAAAAAGAATCTACTTTTGTCCCTTCTTCCGGCACGAGCTATTCTCGTCTCGTAAACATGGTGGCTATAAAAATTATAAAAACTTTTAAAGAGTTCTCTTAGCTCTTTATTGACCATATGTATCGTGTTACTCTGTGTTGACAGTTTGAAGTAGATTGTTAAGGATAAACTGTAGTTGTTATTGGGTATTAAAAAACCATCACCGTTTGGTAAAGCTTGTATTTTTATGAATGTAGTGTAGGGTTGATGAGCGTTTTGAAAATACTTTATGAGCTGCGTAGAAATAGGTTTATTAATAATGGGTTCTAAAAGGTACGGTCGACCGCACGTCGGTGGTAACACTTTGACATTAGCAGCATCTTTATTTCGTAAGCAGTAAGGGCGGTTTTTGAATTGACGTGTTACCACTGTCATGCAGTCCACTGTACCTACTTAATAATTCATTTATCTCACGAGGTCAAGCATTTAGTGTTTGTTCCTTTGTTGTTATCTTATTTAATTGTTTAATATTGATTTGACAGAATAATCGATTAATTGAAATTAATTCTATTTAGAATTGTAACTAATTACCAATTTTATTCAATGTCTATGCCCGCGGCTTCGCCCCCGTGGATGGCATTTATAACGAAATAAATAAATAAAATATTTTTGGGACATTTTTACACAGCACCATCTAGTCCCAAACTAAGCACAGCTTGTGCTATGGATACTAGACAATGGATATAATACTTATATACTTTTTTTGTTGTAACTAAATACTTATAATACATAAGAAACACCCAGACCAACACAAACACTTAAGTTTATCACATAAATATTTGTGTCCTGTGGGAATCGAACCCACGACCTCGTAATCAGCAGTCTGATACTCGAACCACTAGACCACTGTTAATTTTCCCGGGATAAAAAGTATCCTATATATTAATCCGGGTTATGTTCTATCTGTATGCCAAATTTAATCAAAATCCGTGCAGCCTTTACAGCGTGATTGAGTAACAAACATCAAACATTTTCACCAACTTTCAAGTTTAATAATATTAGGTAGTAAGATTTGAATGAAAAGGGTCTTGGTTGAAGCTTAGCTCATAATATTATTATAAGTTAAATCTTATAAAATATGAAAAAAAAAACCGGATTATAATCTGAATTCACAGACAGGATGTTTCCATGGGCGCCGGCAGAGATAATTTCCAGGTGGTGCAGTTTTTAGTTTTCTTACAATCTTTGCCGTATATGATTGTTAATAAAAATATGAAATTTTAGTCGGAATGTTCGAGACATTTACAAATTTCTGACTATTCATTATGAAGTGGAAGGAGAGTAGGGAGGCCTTTACCCTGCAGTGGGACACTTCAGGCTTATAATAATAATAATAATTACGCTTGTCATCTTAGTCTACCTGCGACCACGAAACGCTGCAAAGCTTTCGAAACGTCAGGGAAACCAATTTAAATAATATACGCGATTTAATCCGGTTAAACTTTGTTTTATTATAATAATTATGAATTTGATTTCCAACAGACGGCTTTTTATTTCAATAATTCCTGTTGATCCCGAGATTCCCAAAGGGTGCAAGTGCACCCCCTGGCACCCCCCTGCCGGTGCCCATGATGTTTCCTGAGGATGTTGATATGTATAATTAAAGTAGAATTAAATGTATATATAAAGTAGAATTATGCCCACATTCCAGTAACCTAACTTTGGCCAGTAGATATTCAAATATTCTTTCTGTAAGTTTGCTAACTAAAATAATTAGAAAAACTAATAAATTATAGTTATCTTTTGCGTTAGAATGACCTTCGAGACTTGAGAAAAATTTATATTGCTCCTTAGTTTATACAAACCGTGTGAATATGATCTATTCAGTAGGCAAGGTTTGCAGACAAACTTTTAGAATTGAATACAATTTTGAGAATTTAAGTAATACACGTGAATTAAGTAAAGTTGAACAATGCTTCAAGGTAATAAAAGGAGATTTTATTAAGTTTTGAAACCTTTTTCGATCGAATCTAACAATTTCGCAGTTTATACACCGTGTTATTGAAATAACTCAAAACCACTTAAGGGGTAATTGTACTCATCAGTATAAACAACTTTCATTATGGGGCCACACCTGAAATCGCGAAAAATTATCAGTTTTTTTTTTGCGATTTCAGTGTTGGTCCCATATTTCCCCATTGATTGGAAATTTGGGTGCAAATGGTGCACCTAACTGCTGCCGGCGTCGGGCTTAACACGGGTGCATGGTCTTTGAGAGAGCCGCAAGTGGCGTAGGCCCTTTGGGGGCGTCGCGAGTGCCTGCGTTCTGCGCCCCCTAAGCAGAATACTTAACAGTACTAACGTACAGAACGGCTACTCACCGCCCCCCGCTAATTTACGATTCTTTGCCCGCGCACCGAACCCACCCATGGTTTGCCGGCAATTGGACTGCAAGATTGCAATGGATGTCAATCGCCAGTCGCTATAGAAGCGCTTGGAATCCGGTAGTCATTACGAGCGGCGAGCATCCCTAACCTACGCGTGTGTGTGCGTTCGAATAGAGACGTAATCTTGTGTATGTAGGTGGTGCTAGCATTTATATTGTATTGAGTGACCGAGGTGTGCCCTAAGACCCTGCAGCCGTGTGCGCTGCACACCCTGCACCATAGGTAAAGCCGGCACTGTATGTAGCCGTGCGTACGAGGAAGGGACTGACAATGGACACTTTCGATACATAATTTACATTTGCGACTTTACATTTTTTTTTATTTTTTTTCTATTTCAATTTCTTTATTTGCTTAAATGTGGTAGATACAGATGTCAGGTACAATTTTATTGAGTACGGCACATTTACCATAAATAGCATGCAAATGATAGATAACTCTGAATTTAAAGTCACAAAACACTAAAACATTCATAATTACTAACAAGAGTTACATTAAACATTATTAAACTCGTTTTTCTATGAAAGTCATCATCATCATCACTCATCATTATTATATAAAAATAATTAACTATTTTAAAACAACAATTAATAAATTATTTTAACATTCAATTTAATTAATCATATTATTATAATCATTTTTACATTATTAATATTTGATCAGTAGGTACATAATATTATAATTATTTATGTCTAAATTTCAATGCCATATCGTAGCTATAGAATTTGCAAGGATTTTTTATGAAGTACTCCTCTATTGAATAGAAACTTTCTTGTAACAACCACATTTTTAACATAATGCAGAATTTTTTGTAGGGTAGATCAGTAATCGATTTAGGTAATGAGTTGTAAATAAGGGGAGCCATGTAAACACAACTCCGCCTAAACAGTTCCAGTCTAGGTACAGGTATTTCAAAAGCCATGTGCGTTGCTTTTCTCTTATTTGTATTATCTCTAAGTACAAATAAATCAAGATTAGACCTTAAAAACTTGGCAACTTCATAAATATATATGCAGGGAACAGTTAACAAATTATGCGACTTAAACACAGGTTTGCAAGAATCCGACCATTCCATGTTAAAAATTGCCCGAATACACCTTTTTTGAGCAACAAAAATTTTTGATATGTCAGTAGAGTTTCCCCAGACGACTATACCGTAACGGATATCTGAACAGACGTACGCATGGTACACCAATATGGAGGTACGCCTAGATGTAACATCTTTAACCTTTCTTAAGGCAAAAACAAATTTGTTGATTTTCTTACAAATGGTCTCAATGTGTTTCATCCATGTGAAGTGCTCATCGAGTATTACACCAAGAAACCTTGCACTATGTACCTGTTCAATGATATGACTATTGTACGCAATATTAATGTTTACGGGTTTACTTCTCCAAGTTTTAAACTGTAGCACATTAGTTTTAGAAATATTTATTTTTAATTTATTAATATCTAACCATTTAATAATGTCTTCTAATGTTTGATTTATTTCAATGTCATAATTTTGTTGATTTTCACATTCAATAATTATTGTGGTATCATCTGCGAAAAGAACACACTGATGCCTAATTGCTTGTGGCAGGTCATTTATATAAATCAGAAACAACAATGGCCCCAGTATGCTCCCCTGCGGTACACCACAGTTGTTAATTCGCGGTTTTTAACGTTTTGACACTGGTATTTCCCCACGTATCAAAAAGTGCGTTTACAAATACATAGTTTGACATAAAGCAACTGTTTGTGGACTATACCTATACCTACCTATTTGTTGTATTAGTGTTGAAATAAAAATCTTGCTATTTTCCCAATTTCCAGGTTCTCGCTGCAGATGCGCCCCGGCGGTCTGATCAAGATCTACGACTCAGCACTCATGTCCTCCTCGCAGTACAAGTGCCTGCTGACCAGCGAGAGGACCACGGCAGACGAGGTCCTGGCCATCCTTCTGCATTGCTACGACTCCAACGAGGGTGTCGAGAGGTTCTCGCTCTATGAGGTTTGTATTGTATGTTTTATTTGAGGAATACTTACAAAATTAAGATTTTGATCAGGCTGAAACAACATTAGCGAACAACAACAACTTTTTTAAATAATGTTTTTGTTGCACATCGGGCTCATAATATACCCAAGTACGTGTTTAAGGGAAAAAAAAAAAAAAAAACAATCGACTAATCATGTTCATTTCTTGTATTCCAGGTCAGTCCCTCGCAGGAGTACGAGCGAAAATTACACCCTGATGACCTTCCCCTAATGGTGCAGCGCGCATGGCCTTCTGACAGCGATTGCCACTTCAGGGTACGAAGGAACCCGAGAGCACCCCCTCTCCCGCCCAGGACCCTGCCCACCCCTGAAGAAACCCCGTCCGAAGACGAGGAACCTTCCAGAGCACTTTCAGCTCTCTCCCTCGAAGCTGAAGGCGAGAAGAGAAGATACAGCCCCGTCTATAAGTTCCCCAGTATCAGCTACTGTAGGGAAACCAAGAATGACTATCTATACATCTGACTAGCCGTGAACTTAGCCAGGCTCAGACGATTACGGTACCGCGCCAAAGGTTGTAGGCACCTAGATGGAACAGTGAGAAAGCGACTCTTGTGAAGTGTAAATACGGTGCAGTTTTGTGTAAAGTGTAAATATGGATTAAGGATTGTTGAGGTATTTGGTATATGCTTTGGGCCCTGTCTGATGAAATGGAGCGAATCGTTGTAAAGCTATGGTAGATCAAAAAATGGTCCTTCAGGTTAAAGACTTTGGTCCTTATGGACGAAAATTATTTTTGTTTTAACGATTTAAATTTTTGTATAAATTATGTGTAATAATGAATCTCTGAATAGAGTTGTTCCGATCAGCTAGGGTTCTCAGTGAGTGTGAAACCAAAGAGTTGTTACAATAATGCTTGTAATTAACCTAATGAGGCAGTTAAAGTTATTCATAAGTTACAGAAGGACACCGAATATTTTCAGGAGTAAGTAGTTGGTTCAAGGCAAACTGATGTACAAGCCAATTTGGCTTAAATATAAAATAATTATGAAGTAATTGCAATTTCAGTAGATACATTGCAAGAAGTCGCAAGTGAATTTATAGTATCTAAGATTGTCATAGCTTTCGCCATTGTTATACTAATAAACTGCTGTAGTGAAAATGGTAACTAGGCAAATTGGAATCGGTATAGATTATTATTTGTATCTACATAACGTAGAAGCTATATGAAAAGTTATATATCCAATATACTAAATAGCCTTCCAGTGTATCGCAAAGGCTATAATAGAAGTGTATTTGCACATTGCTAAACGAATTTTTTAAATATTTGTGTGGGAATATAGATTTTTCTCTGATGCTATATTATTAAATGTCATTTTGTATAATTTACAAATTATTTTGTATTAATCTCCACAAAAATGATGCAACTATTAATATGAAATTGTATAAGAATGTATATAATTATTGTATTATTTAGCTAGTAGACACCAAAGAGGCACGCGAGCGATAATTTTATGCAGAATTAGATTTATTTAACAACTGTTACGCGATTTAATGTTTAATTTATTTAAAATGGCAACCCTTGGCGGCCGCCATCTTGACATGTTGAACGTCATCGAATTTACTTCAAAAACGTCTGTAATAAACTGCGATATGTTTTTCGATAAACGAAGTTTCATTTGTTCCCCACCACTGATTGCCTGATCATTTCTACAATTTTTAATTATTCTGGTAAAATAGGACTATTTCCTGTGACGTGGTGCTAATTCACACGCAAAACATTTATTCAATAGTCAATCAAGAAGATTTAATTAGACAATCGTTAAACATCTCTTCAGCTCCAAATATTTTAGGTTTCTATCCTACCCCAGATATTTGGGGTTTAAACCCCCTGGGTGAAATATATGGTACTGAGACGAATGCGAGGAGCGGGCGGGTGAACCGCATACCCGCCAGTTGTCTAATTGTCTTGGTCGAGTGGTAGGTATTATCTGTGGCGTAAATTGTAGCCGAATTGACAATTCCCACATGAGTGGGTAAAGAAGATTTCAATATTCTTGATTCGCGAGTTTTGTTTCCACTACTCCTGCAAGTTCCTGGAGCACATGTGTAGAATACCTTCATTCACAAGGATTTCTTGTTATTGATATCGGCTCCAGATCACATCACACACCCTGCACGCACACCTTCGTAATCATCGTCCTCCTGTCACCGCCAGTGACGTTAGTGTTGCCAATTGTTTCACGTGTGTGTTGGAGACGACAGTATACTTCCTTATCTTTCGTACATACACTACAACATCCTATACCCAACAAAAGAAAAAAAAAACTTTATAGTAGTACAGTCGTCTGCATGACAGTGGTAACACTTGAATTAGAAAACCGACTTTTCTGCTTACGAAATTAAGGCGCTGTCAATGTCAAACTGTTACCACAGACATGCGGTCGACCGTACCGTAGAAGTAGTACCAAAATCAGCCCATTACTGTCCCACTGCTGGGCACGGGTCTCTTCTTAGTACAAGAAGGCTAAAGCCTTAGTCCACCACGCTGGCCTAGTGCGGGTTGGCGGACTACATACACTATCGAGAACTATAGGAGCACTCTCAGGTGTGCAAGTTTCCTCACGATGTTTTCCTTCACCGTTAAAGCAAGTGATAATCAAATATAAATCCGCACATGAATTCGAAAGTCAGAGGTGGGGGCTGGGATCGAACTCACATCCACCAGAAGTAGTACCATATGTAGTTCCAAATAATAGTAGGTATTTGTGACTACATATGGTGTAGTTAACAACATTAAAACAAACTCTGTTTGATGTAATCCGAACAACCTTTTGTTGATCCAGCTGAATCAGTAACATCGTGATGAGTGCGCGCCGACATCAGTGCATATTCAGACGGAAACCGGGTGCATCAGTCTTCCATTTAGTTACATTAATCATTCTCTTCACAGCTTTCATTCAAAACCGGAATAAACTATTTTAACAAAGAATTCAATCATTTGTATCAGCAGATTTTGATTTTGCGACCGAAGCAATGTTGGTCCTTCGAGCCGGATCGACAGGAATTTAGTCATTTTATTCGATTTATTTATGATTGCCTAGTACAAAATATCACATTGCATCTGTAATTATGGGGCTTTGATTAATGCAACTACAACATTTTCAATTCCACGACAACTTACTTAGGACTGGTTCGTGTATGCTGAGGTCTAGAGCGAGTGCAACAGTTGATCAACCGAAAGAGCATCACTCTTTAACGTAAAACCATTTAAATAATATGAGATTGGAGAAAAAAAAAGGTTGCAGTTTTCCTGTTATGTATTAACACTGATAAATTTTGAAATTATTATTTGAGGATACCTGTACCTAGCTTATAGAATGGTATTTTCTAGGTCATTTATAATAAAACCATTGAAAAGTCAGTCATCGATATAAAGTATTTTATTTACAAATGATTGCAACAATGAAGTACAGACGATGCAATATAATTACAGAGTATGTTCAAAAAATGGGAAACGGATAATATCTAACGGTACTAAACTTAGCTCCTCCTTCGTTCAGTATGTAAAATTTATACAATCGTCGCTCGCAGCGGCGGAGCGGCGGGACGCGGTATGGCACGGTGCGGCACGGGGCTTGCGGGCACGGGTCGCACCGAGCATTACACGGCGCGACCAAGCGCGGAAATGTGTGGCTAGACAGCGTTGAGCGCGCGGCGCGACGGCCCGTAGTCGTCCGGCGGGTCGCGGTCGCGGCGCCGCTCGCGCTCGTCGCGCGCGTACTCGCGCCCGTACTCGTCACGCGCGTAGGCGTCGCGCGTGTAGTCGTGCCCGTACGAGTCGTGCGGCGCCGCGTGCGCGCCATGCGGCCGCTCGCGCGTATACTCGGGCCCGTAGTCGTGGTACTCGCGTGGGTAGCCGCGCTCGTACCGCTCGCCGCCGCGCGGGTAATACTCCTCCTCAAGCCGCTCTGGCCGCACCGCGCGGGACCTGCCGCCTGTAAACCATACAGCACACTCGTATAAAGATTTCACGATGAAAACATAAAACCAAAATAAAATAAAACCCTTTAAAATCAACACTCACTCGAACACAACAAACTCAAAAAGAATCAGGACGATCACGGCCCTGGAAATCCATCCAGCCTTTGCATCGACCAGGGTTTCAAGGACCAGAGAGCACACACATCACACGGGGCGGGGGATTAGTGGGACCGTCTTCCGGAGCGAGGAGAGGGGCACCCACACTTACGGCTACGAAAATAAACCGAGAGACATCCGCCTGATGATCCCGCCGGAATCGCGCACTTTACCCGGGACTGGGATCACGATCTCTGCGGCGGCATGGGGTGGGGGGAACCGGGACGCTGCGAAACAGTGCACTTGAGAGACTGAATTCTGTTGGTCTGTTAAATGGCTTTCTGCCTTTGTTAAGGCTTCCTGTTTGATGGGAGATGTTAAGCTTCGTGCTTGACTAGACGATCGAAACGATGTGTTACGGTGAAGCCGGGTTGCGGTGAAAGGGGATGAGAGGTATATGAGATATTTAACCAGGGACACACGAGGCGAAAATAAATTGGATCTGATCAAGCTCCAAAATTGGATTTACTTTGGAATGTCCAATGTAAAGGTTCCTAAATCTTTTTAATTGCAATCTCATGATCTAAATCTCATAATCATTTCCGAAACTTAAACTCATCTAGTTAATACTACTCGTAGGTAGTTTTGATACTGAAGTCTCTAACGATATCTGCACAGCAAACCCCAAAACAATTTAGAAAACAGACACCCCAAGATCCCAAACTCATTAAAACGCATCACAGTTAGCGTCATTCTGAACCGCTGTTACATGTTAGCTGGCAGAATCCAGCAGCTTTATCCAGCTGTTGGGTTCTGAAGGATTAGTGAAGCGTCACCCTTAAGCGATCAAGCGGTTAAAGGGGTGGGGGCCGCTAGAAATTGTATGCAACCTGGACGGGGGCCGGTGCGTCTGACATAAACACCTGGAATTTAGTCTTCGGCTCGGTTGTTAGTGGGCCTGCCCCGATGCTTGTACTGAAATGAATAGGAGGGTCAGTCGGTGTGGACCCTCATGGGACCGTTGGTCCACAGGCGGAAGGGGACAACAACTATAATACAACATTTAAGTCTTAATACTACGAGGTACAGCCATAGCCATTTTGCTCCATTGACAACTTGTTCATATTTTCACGGCAAGTTAGTTTTGGAAATACGATTTAAAAAAATCCTTTACAAGTGGAAACGTCAGTGACTGTACCATAGA
The DNA here is from genome assembly GCA_949699075.1 of Asteroscopus sphinx. Lineage (NCBI taxonomy): Eukaryota > Metazoa > Arthropoda > Insecta > Lepidoptera > Noctuidae > Asteroscopus > Asteroscopus sphinx. The sequence goes on along the minus strand of OX453004.1, from coordinate 32,424,408 downwards.
TATTAGTAGATATTTAAGATAGGTTGATGATGAATGATGCCATGTGATTATGGAATAATTACACATTCAAATTAAATACTTAAGGTAAAAATAAAAGTATAATACAGTTTTTTTTTTCAATGATTTACATTTCTATACAATTATGCCTGCATCAGACATACAGGGTGTACTTACACTACACTACAGAAAGTATTCTTAGTTTGAACCCCGTATTCTTAGTTTGTACCCAAGCTGCCAAGGTTAGAACGAGGTGATTGCAAATAATATGTAATTCTGAGTCCAAGACTTTGTGTAATAGTCTAGTGCCTAAGCTTCGGAAAATACGTTTCAGAATTTATTATTAAAATCAACTCATGTTAAGATATTGGGGTTCAAATATATATAACATATTTCTGTTTAATATGATAATACCTATACAGTATGTTACAAAAACCCTGTTGTTCCTGTGAACCACGTTATCAGAATCGATATTCATACGTAAAGACATCAACTCATTTAGAACTTTCATTAAGTGATATATTCACTTTAAATAATAATTTAATATTTAATTTGATTATTTTTATTGATATAATCACTGAGTGAGTGAGTTTCGAGTGATATAATCACTTTCAATTTACAATAAATAATGATTTAATATTTAATTTGATTATTTTATTAAAGAGTTTTCCAAATGAGTTGTGTCCTTACGTATGAATATCGATTCTGATAAGGTAGCTCACAGGAACAACAGGGTTTTTGTTACATATTGTATAAAAATAGTTCAAATATTTAGCTATAACCTATTTCTGTTTAACATGATAATATATGAATATATATAAGTAAATACTTATAGTGCTGTTACTAGTAGTTACCTCTTTCCCTCTCGTAGCTGTACGAGTCAGACCTCTCCCGATGCCCTCCAGAGTGAGCAGGGGGATCAAAACATCGTAGTACACGGTTACACACAGTATACAAATTGTAGTTATACTATATATAGTAGGTAATATTTAAGGAAGATTCATGTAGGTGTTTTATGTATGGCTGAGTGAGAAGAAAAGAGAAGTACCTACTTTGTGTTGAAGGAAGAACGGTAGAAATAGGTGCTCTAAATATTAGAAATTAGAAACAGTGAATTTTACATAAAGGGTCTTCCTTTAATGTAAGACACAATTTTTGTTCCAGAGATTTAATCCTTACTATTTTTTCATAATTTATCACAGTGTAGCCACTCCAAACAGTCATCTAACGCGAGAGTTAAGTGTCCCAAGTAGTGATGCGACTCGAGTCCGATTTTACCACTCGAGTCATTCGAGTCATTTCACAATTTTACTCGAGTACTACTCGAGTGGTCGAGTCACTCGAGTGGTTCACGACTCACTCGATCACTCGCCTCTGTCGAGTCACCTGTCGCAGTCCTTGAATTAATTATTTTTTATTTTGTCAATAAGTTGAGGCTTAAAACATAGTAGACATAAAATGGAAAAGCATTCTTAAGAATAAATACACGTCGTTTCGCATGTCTTGGCGAGTGATTGGCGAGTGACTAGAGTCCGAGTGAACTCGAGTCGATATTGTTTTCACTCGAGTGCGTTTTTTTTTCGATGTCACTCGAGTCACTAGACTAAAAGTGGACTCGAGTCGCATCACTAGTCCCAAGCTGCCTTCAAAAGTGTCAAACAATGTCTCGAGTTGCCTTTAAAAACTGTCAATGTCAATTTTCTTTGAACCACTGTATAATAATTACACTGTGATATATGTTGGTGTCATAAAAATACAGGTAGATATTTTTTCACGTGTGTGTTTCTTAATTTCTAGGTTCAGACAAAATACGTTTCTGATATTTAAAACACCTTTTCTATATGGCCATGACGAATTTCGAGACACTTGGTAGCATAGAGGAAATGAATATACAAGTATTCCGTGCTTGGTAGGTATGCTTTTATGTCATATGTATACGTGTGTGTATGTATGTGTATGTGTTTTTTATGTTATACTTAATATCTAATATTATAGTATACTAGCTTTTACCCGCGGCTCCGCTCGCGTTAAATTCTGCTAACCCACGTCAGTCCAGTCCAGTCCAGTCCATCCAGTCCAGTCCACTGACCCGCTGCCCCGCTGCCCCACTGCCCCACTGCCCCGCTGCCGCACTGCCCCACTATCCCACTGCCCCTCTGCCCCGCTACCCCACTGCCCACTATCCCACTGCCCCGCTTCCCCACTGCCCCGCTGCCCCGCTGCAGCACTATCCCACTGCCCCGAAGACCCGGTAACCCACTGCCCTGCTGCCCCACTGCCCCCCAACCCCACTGCCCTGCTGCCCCGCTGCCCCACTAATCCGCTACACCACTGCCCCGCTGCCCCACTGCCCCGCAGCTCCACTAACCCACTGCTTCACTTCCCCGCTGCCCAGCTGCCCCACTGCCCCGCTGCCCCTCTACCCCACTGCCCTACTGCCCCGCTGCCCCACTATCGCACTGCCCCACTGCCTACCCCGCTGCCCCGCTACCCCACTGCCCCACTGACCCACTGCCCCGCTACCCCACTGCCTCGCTGCCCCGCTACCCCACTGCCCCGCTGCCCTACTATCGCACTGACCCACTGTGGCCCCGCGATCCCACTGCCCCGCTACCCCACTGCCCCGCTTCCCCACTGCCCCGCTGTCCTGCTGCCCTACCCCGTTGCACCACTGCCCCGCTGCCCAGCGGCCCCGCTGCCCCTCTGCCCCACTATCACACTACCCCACTGCCTGCCCCGCTGCCCCACTATCCCACTGCCCCTCTGCCCCGCTATCCCACTGCCCACTATCGCACTGCCCCACTGCCACGCTTCCCCACTGCCCCGATGCCCATCCGCCCCGCTGCCCCACTGCCGCGCTGCCCGACTGCCCCGCTGCCCCGGTAACCCACTGCCCCGCTGCCCAGCTGCCCCGCTACCCCACTGCCCTGCTGCCCCGCTACCCCACTGCCCCACGACCCAGCTACCACACTGCCCCGCTGCCCCGCTGCCCCACTATCACCCTGCCCCGCTGCCCCACTATCCCACTGCCCCACTCCCCAGCTGCCCCGCTGCCCCGCTACTCCAATGCCCCACTGCCCCGCTGCCCCACTATCCCACTGCCCCGCTGCCCTGGTACCACACTGCCCCGCTGGCACGCTGCCCCGCTGTCCCTCTACCTCACAAACCCACTGCCCCAATGCCCCCCTACCCCACTATCCCACTGCCCCACTGCCCCGATGCCTCACTACCCCACTGCCCCACTGTCACACCGTCCCACCGTCCCACTGCCACTGTCCTACTGTCCCACTGTCCCACTATCCCACTGTCCCACTATCTCACTACATCACAATCGTCCCGTCCCACTATCTCACTATATCACTATCGTCCCGTCCCATGTCCCATGTCCCATCCTATGTCCAGTCCCATGTGCCGTCCCACAGTCCTGTCCATGTCCCGTCTCATATCCCGTCCCATTTCCCGTCCCATGTTCCGTCCCCTGTCCCGTCCACTGTCCCGTCCCCAGTCCCGTCCCCTGTCCCGTCCCCAGTCCCATCCCCAGTCCCATCCCCTGTCCACTCCACTCCATCGTACATTACTATCCGCTCGTGCAAATGCATAGAAGCTTCGATCTGTCGGGTGAGTACGCAACCCACGAATTAATTTTTTTCTATTTTTATTTATTTATTTCTTTCTCAAAACCCATACCAGTTTTTAAGTCAGATCATCAGCTTTCAAACAAAAAAAAAAACATCAAAATCGGTCCAGTAGTTTTAGCGTGATGCTGGAACAAACAAACAAACAAACAGACGTTTACAATTTTATAATAGTTAAGATAAGATGTATGAGAGTGAAAAAAAAGGAATAAGTAGGTGATTTGTATCATGTAGGTATGAGTTTAGGTAGCTACCTGTTTTTTATGTAAATTTAAAGTTAACTTATTAAAGCAATATTTGATTAATATTGTTAAAACATCGAATTCTGATTCTACAATTATCAATCATCATAACTAATCCGTACCTAAATGATTGGAAGTTCCTTAAAAAAAAAAGAGAAAAAAATAAAATAAAACTAATCCGTACCTATCGGAATTCACTCGGCAAGTAGTAAGGGGAACCCGGATGTAGAATGCTTATGGCTCAATGTTTCTACCCATTTTCGGTAGTAAATTGCAATAGGATGAGGATACAGGCGATCATCCAAGATAAGTAACTATGGATCCATCTAATGGTGGCCATACACGAATTGGTATACCATACAAGATTATGGTGCCTTGGTGTAATTCCCAGGAAGATTTAAATAATATTGCGGTAGCATATTACACGCATAGTACACTAAGATTATTGTATAGAAGTGTGTTAAGTAAATCTAGTATGCAACGTCGAGATAATACAATACGTAGTATACAATACGACAATATTGTATACATACGTGGGACACTCAGAAAGTTTTGCGAAACTAAAAAAAATTGTTCTATACGTACATATATTTTTATCAAATCTTTTCAAAGTACTTTCCACCAGCCTCTATACAAAGATTCATGCGCCTAAACCAGTTTTCAAAACACTTTTCCAGTCCGCCGCAGACACCTCGTTTACAGCCTGCTCGAACGCAGCCAGCGCATCTTCCGGCGACGAAAATTGTATCCCTTTGAGCTGATTTTTTATTTTTGGGAATAAAAAGAAGTCACACGGTGCTAGATCAGGGCTGTAACGAGGGTGACCCAGGAGTTTGACTGGCGTGCTGTCCAGGAAGTCCCTCGTTTTGAGTGCGGTGTGCGCAGGTGCATTGTCGTGGTGGAGCAGTAGCCCGCGGAGCCCTGTGTTTGGTCGCTTGTTGCTTATAACAGAGAAAACTTCTGGCAAACATTTGGTAGTATACCATTCGGCATTAATGCTTCTTTGATCCCGTAAGGGAATTGATACCAAGTGGCCAGTCAAATTAAAAAAGCTAGCGATCAAAATCTTACCCCCGCTTCTAGATCGCTTCACTTTGGTAGGCGTTGGCTCATTTTGAAACACCCAAACAGTCGACTGGCGCTTGGTTTCTGGGTCGTATTGATAAATCCAGGACTCATCACCTGTAACGATGTCGTAAACACGCCGAGACGAGCCTGCTTCAAATTTGTTAAGCATATCACGGCACCATTCCACCCGGGCCTGCTTCTGAGCATCGGTGAGGTTGTGCGGCACCCAGCGTGATACTATCCTCCTCACGCGAAGATGGCTGTGTAGAATCTCGTGAACGCTTCCCGATCCAATCTTCAATATGTGTTGAATCTCCTGATATGTAATTCGCCTATTGTCTTGGATTAAATTTTTCACTGCTAGCACGTTTTCTTCGGTAACAGCCGTCAAAGGGCGACCGCTTCTTTCGTCATCCCCCAAAGTTGGTCGACCGCGCTTGAATTCGTTATATCAACGATACACGGTTGCCTTGGAAGGGCCTTCATCCATGAATGCCATTTGAAGTCTATCGTACGATTCATCCGGTTTCAGGCGACACTTGAAATCGTATAAAATCATAGCTCTAAAATGTTCCCGGCGCAGATCCATATTTCAGTGAGACACAATACTTTGAATTAACTCGCAAAAAATGTGGAGGGAAGTTTTGAAATTGGAACTTACTTATTTTTACTTATAAATAATCATATTTTCGAAAAACATTATAACTGGCCAGTCTCCCATATATAAAAACTTTTTTTCGCAATACTTTCTGAGGGGCCTGGTATACAGTCAAACCTGGGTGAGTGAGTACTGGATAAACGAGAAAACTCTACAAGTGAGAGCAATTGCCAGGTCCCATCATTTTAAGCCTCGAAAACCTCTACAAGCGAGAAACAGAAACCTCTATATGAGAGAGTCGGTTGGTCACTTCTGGACCTCTATAACTGAGACTGCCATGCCCTATACCTCTATAAGTGAGAGTTGAGCGTATTTATTATCTGTCATGACACTTTCTAAATTTCGCGGAACTAACGCACATATGGTTCGCTTAACTAACAAATAAAAAGAACAAATCGAGCCTCTTTGTATCCCAGGTCATTGTTTTTGCACCGCATTCTTTTAGAATGGCCAAATGTGCATCTGCACCGACTTTTTTGTCAAACTTATTACAGTTGATATGTGTCAATTGCAAAGAAAGTGTCTACAGCTATTTAGTTACTTCTGTAAGTGAGAAAAACCGCTCCTGCACCTCTATAAGTGAGAAACTTGGTTAAGTGAAAAACCTCCATGAGCGAGAAAAAGATTCCGGTCCCTTGAACTCTCGCTCATCCAGGTTTGACTGTATATGTTTTCTATAATGTTAACCTGTCAGGTTACCCCTTAAAGCTTACAGGTTAACATATGCTAACAGGTAACAGGTTAATAGGTATGCCCTTGCGAGTATGGCTATCATAAATGACTTTATGGTTTGGTGGCATTCAATAGATTTTTGTTGTCACCATAATATTGTGGTCAGAACCATGAAGTTAGGTAAGTGGATATTTATGCTAGGGCACTGTAATTATGTGAACAGCAAAATTGTGTGTGCTAATTTAGGGAAGCCTGTATACTAATCGTGAGATAAAGAATGGGATTGAAAATGGCAGCACTTCTATATCTTCTATGTGCCTCTCGCTCACACAATACCTATAGAATGTGTGAGCGAGAAGCAAATACAAATGCCGCCATTTGCAATCTCATTCTTTACCTGCGTGAGTAGGATGTTGCTTGTGTTATGTTGTGGTGATAGTGTGTGTGTGTGTGTGCGTGCTCACCAGGCTGCGCATGCGCGTTGTGCGTGCGCGCCAGGGGCCGCGCGGGCGCCGCCTCCTCCGCCAGCACGGGGTGCGTCGCGCGCCAGTATGCCTGCACGACAACAAGGCATGCTTTAGTCTCAGCCACAGACCAGTAAACCTCTAGACACCGATTAGCCGGACACCCCCGGCCACCACGCATATGCAGTACCACTGCATATCGTACGTCCCGCAGCCAATCAGGACGTCAGTCCGGATCAATCGAATCATATGAAATCATACCACCGAACTTTTGAGCCGACCAATCATAACGCGCCGTCCGCCCCCCGGCCCCGCCAACATTTTACGACTGTGTTCTCATGCAAAACTTTGTTTATGCGGCGTCTTGAGGCTAACAGTAACTGGTCTATGTGTGGTGGTGGTTTTTTGAGCAGTTCATTATAATGCTAAATTTTAGAACTATAATAAACAGATGGCAGGAAAAATCATGCGTCGGACTGAGATAACACAGAACCCAGTTTCGATACAAAGAAAAACATGTATTTTTTAATGCTTTATTTAATGGTTATCCGTAACTTTGACGTTACCCATCAGATGGCGCTTAAAGGTCATCAGGTTGTCATCTGACAACTCTCAAAATTGGTCTCTGGCAAATCTTAGCGTGACGTGCGGCTATATTTTCTCCCGAATCACACTTGCCGCAAGCCCCCATAAGAAACTTGTTCCAAAAAGCAGTGAAAGCCTAGTAGCTAGCTAGTGTATTATTTATTATTTGAGGAAAGTGGTAGGGGTCTTCAATTCAATTCAATTCTTTATTTTATTTGCGTGAATATTGATTCAGAGATGGTAAAAAAAAATTGTATTGGTACATAATATTCCGCCTAAAATAGGGCATGTAAACATTGTTGGGTAGTCTAACACAGCACTACACATACGCTTCATACATTTTCAAATTTTCTTGAAAAAGCTTGTGTAGCTTCCTTTCTATGCATGCTGACTTCGAACCCGACCCGTATCTCTGACTTATCAAATTCATGTGCGGATCAGAATCTGATCATCACTTGCTTTAACGGTGACGGAAAACATCGCGAGGAAACCTGCACACCTGAGAGTGCTCCATACAGTTCTCGATGGTGTGTGTAGTCCGCCAACCCACACTAGGACAGCGTGGTGGACTAGGGCCTTCACCTTCTTAATGGCCAGTACTCAGCAGTGAGACAGATAGTGTAGGCTGATGATGATGATTAAGAAAATAAGAGAAGACAATATCGAAACGTGGTCTTCTATCAAGTAGTGATTAAGATCGGTAAATATAACGCATTCCTTTTTTTCTGAGGCGGAGAAAATGCCTTTCACATATCATATATATATGGTGTGGGTATGTGGGACTCGCACCCACTAAAAACTCCACCGTGTGCCTTCTCTCGCTTTGGGTGGATGGGCCACAAGAACTGCAATGCATGGCATTCGCGACCATCCAGCGCAGCCCACTTCGGGGCCTTCCTCTTCCTCCTTGAACACTACTCTCTTTTGGCGATGTCCGGTTACACCTGGGACATCACCGCAACACAAGGGCCGTGCAATGCAGAGGATAGACCCCCAGTCTATTGTCTATGTTCCCCTTTAGGATGGCATTAGGTCGCCATAATGATGCCTGCGCCGACTCGTTCTCCTACGGCGGATCGGATCCACGAAGGAGTCCCCCTCCCTGACCCATTCCGCCACCTCCTTCTGCTAGATAACTTCCTCGCAGAAGGACGCAACTACCCCCCAGACTCTCCCACTATCAGTCATGGCCCTGACCACGGCCGGTAGTGAGAGGTCTCTTCCGATTGCTGCAGTGAGAACAAGGCGCTGCACCACCCAGGTGGGGCACTGCACCAGAGTATAAAGGGCCGTGTCCTCACTACAGCCGCACTGGTGGCACACGGTAATAGCCTCCCGTGTCGCCACTTTGTAAAATATAACTCATCCTTTGGGTCAAGGCTCATCATCCTTAGTAGTGAGGTAAAAACTAAGGGTAAATAAAACTAGCACAATAAAAATGTGGAGAATTTACCTCTAAATATTCAGCAATGTGTTCACAAGCGTCCTCCAGCTGGTTCTCATCGAGGATGACGTCGAACATGTCTGGTGGACACTGGGACAGCTTCTCTGCCGCCACCATTTGGACCGACAGATTCTTGGTCTGGCCCTTACCGCGGGACTTGATCAGCCGCTGTAGCACCTGCACGACAAATGACCTGGTTGTAGTTAGTGCTGCGCAGGAGTGCAACGACAAATAATGACAGGCGCAAGATGAAGAGAAAAGGTGGTACAAAATGCAGGATAAGGGGTACTACACACATATTCGGGCCGGTATTAATCGGCACAGCAGGCCAGCAGGGCAGTCAAATCGAATTTATGTAGATGAGTGTTCAGGAAAAAGGTCACTCGGTTTAACTGAACTCAAGTGAGCATTGATCGGCACAGCCGGGAGGTAAAAACAAATTGCTGCCTATGTCTCTCGGATTTTGCCGATCGATCGATAGTTACCCGAGAGTACCGGTGGCTTTGCCGATCGGTACGAACCGGATGAAAGGCGAACATATGTAGTTGTTGCTTCGGGTAGCCTTGTTGTTAAAAAAATACTGCCAAATCGAATGTGTTTAGTGCCTGAATATGTGTTTACCGCTCCTTCAAGGTCTAAAAGTTCAGATTTTCCAAATAGTCACTAGTATGTACATGCTTTTAAGAAACATCAAGGATTTCCTCGCAAGTCAGTATTTCACACACGTAACTACAAAACATTCAAGAAACAGTACATTTATTTACTTTCCCTGCAGCTATAACAGCGATTATTTATCAAAATCATGACTTACAAGGTTTTGGGAATACGTTCATCATTATCAAGGCACCGCTTCCACTTTTATTGCTGAACATCATGGCCTCTCAATGACTGATAAACGGTCTCAAGGATAAGCCCGTGTACAAAGGATAGAGTTATCTCCTCTGCCTACTGTGATCCTTCCTAGTACCATAGAGTAAAAGGACGTCACGATTTAGGACGCCAAGAAACTGACAAAGGAAGACAATACAGGTTGACTGGTTGACCGAGGGACTAATTAAAGAAAGATGTTTAGTTCTTGATTCTCGTTTCAAATATGTATTAAAAAAATCGTTTCGCACAATTGTGGCACCACAGTCCCGGACGTACAGAATAGTACCACCCTTATCTCTTCTCATGGGTGTCGTAAAAGGCGACTAAGGGATTCACCAGAGGATGCGATGGGCAGCAGCGTTCTCTCAGTATTTAACCAACCAACTGCGATCGCCAACCTATATCGTACATCCCGCCGCTATTGGGGGAGGTCTATGTCCAGCGGTGGACGTCTTTCAGCTGAAATGATGATAAAGGTGATAAAAAACAAATTAAAACATTTTTCCAATCGTTCTCATCAATAACTTTGGACACTATTCCGCGCTTACAAATCAAATTTCCATCCAGTGAGGTGATGCACCTACTACGGCAGTGTCCATCATTTACCATTTCAACCAGAGGGTTGAGGGTTGAGGGCGGAGAGCCGCCTTTTGTACAGTCGAATGCATGACAATGGTAACACTCGGATTAGAAACCGTCCTTACTGCTTACGAAATAAAGGCGCTGTCAATGTCAAACTGTTACCACTGACGTGCGGTCGACCGTACTAGCCAGCAGACCCCTAAGCAGTCTGAGCTTGCGCAAGATTTTTTTCTCATGTATCTACGCGTGATTTATCGTGGTTTTTATTTTAATTTTTTTTCATTATGTCTCGGACATAACTCGGACGAATAAAAAACTAAGTTTTGTATTTGTCCGAGTTATGTGTATGCACATGCTACCGTATTCTTGAATATGCCCCTCGATCACTCAGTCATATTTTATTAAGAAAAGGGCAGTTGTTCCTGTTTCCCAGTAACATACTGCGTTCTCTAACGTGTCTGCCATTTGTGGTGGTGGGTGATTGGAGGAGTAGTCTCTTAGGGGATATAACCCCGTCCGTTATTTGTAGAGGGTAATGGAAGCCAAATGTGTTTGTCAAATGACCGAATGAGTCGAATATGAAGTGTAGTACAAGTAATATCACCTTGGGACTGGAGATCTTCAGGTACACGATGGTGGGCGCCAACGATGTCTTGGCTAGCTGCGAGGGGTGGTTGATGGTGTCGCAGTCCAACACCACCAGCTGCAAGGTCCGAGCCAACTCGAATATCCTCTCGATTTCCGCCTATTTACATTTGGGGGTGAAATATAAGAAATATATCTGATGGGCTTCAATTATACATTGTGCAATTGAATTAACTGAAACCTTGTGATTTTAAGGTTGGTTCCATAGTAAAAGTTGTTCATACTGATGAGTACAATGACCCTGAAGAGGTTATCAGTTATTTCAATTACACGTTAAATAAGGGTGTTTACAAAAGCGAACGCGCCAGTAAATTGTGCTTTTCACGCGAATAGGGTACATGACATTTTTTAATACCTTTTCTAAAAATATAGACAACAGTGAAAAACTAATTAAATTGTCAATAAAATGCCCAAGTTATAAGTAATTTATAATTGTTCACTAGACCAGATAAAAATAGCATGATGCGATGATGTCATTCCTTAAAAACTACATTGTAATTGCACATCACACCTTACAATGTTTGTTTTGCACTTCAAGGACAGAAAATAAAGCATTGAGTAAGTATTAAATAAAATGCCCCACGAAAATCTTTATAATCATGTCCTACATTTTTTGATTGATTTTATCTACAATGAACTAATTGTGTCCTTACATAAAAAAAAATTCAAATGATATTAAATTCTTGATCATTTGCTAAAACAGTCATGTACCCTATACGAGATGAGTAGACACCCTTACAGCAGTTTGTTATTATAAGCACAATCAGGTACCTACTCCATTCCAAATAACGTTAGGCAAAAGAAGCTAATACAGGTACCACGGGTATTACAATCTTAGACGCCGTTGCTGCACAGTTATTTGCAACGTATGGGTTGCAACCCCATGGGGGTTCTAAACTTTGTACAGGGGGGTCGCAGTCATTTCTAAATAAAAACACCGGACCTTATGGCGGTGTGTATAAAACGTCTTACAAAATCCTACGTCAAGCCTGTGGTCTAGCGAAGGGCAAGGGGCACGGGTATATTTTTTTACCAAAGGAGTCGCGCTATGGAAAACGTTGAAAAGCACTGCTTTAGCAGATTCAAAACATTTTGAACCAACATGAAGAAAACTTTTAACTTTTGAAATCCAATTTTTTCATTTAGAGTAGCATTTTTCAAGAGTTTTATCTTAGTGACACAGAAAGCAATCCATTATGCGTGTATTTAGAGCACTTTGGACATTTTTAGATTTGAATGGTTTGCTAGTTGGACCTTGATATTAAGACCATTTGCGATTTGGACGTCTAGGACACTTTGTATTTTCAATTCTGACGTTCTGCGCCTAAACGGTTATTAAAAATGTTTAATTTGTGATTTTGATTTGTTCGGTTATTTGTTATTTGGAATGGAGCGTAGTTGTTATTATCAACAGTTGTAGCTGCTTTTTATGGCGGTTATGATGCAAAGCGATTAAATGCTCTCTTAATAAATAAATATTTGCCTAACATTCATTGGAAATACAAAACTAAATCAACTCTTTTTCCTCTTTTCTGTTACACAACATATTGATATCTACGGATAAGATTTATATATAAATTTTTACATTTCTTTTATAAATGTTCAAATACTTTCAGAGCATGGTTGAGTTTCAAGGTAGTGACCAAAATCGCCCCAAAATTTGTCTATTTATCAAACTATAAATAAAAACATTTAAGCGCTAGATGCGATTTTTTATGTTCAGAAATTAACAATAGGTATCAATCTGAGACATGCGTTCTCAGAAATATATCAATATTGAAAAGTTATAAGTAAATTGTAATTTTTATAACCACTAAACGCATACATACGTAAACATACATACTTATGAGTTTATCTTTTCATTCATCGTAAAATGTTTCAAAATACCAGCTATGTCATTCTAACCTACAGTCACGCGAAAGTAATAGGTACATAATATCGAACTATCGATTGTGTCGCCAATAATAAAATTATCCAAGTCATAATAGACATTAATAAAATTGGCGTGCTATCTAGACTTACCTATCCACATAGGTAAGGTAATCTACATTCTCCTGCTACAGACTTAAGTTAGAAATTATTCGCGCTTTATCGATAGTCGGATATTATTGGCACTTGATCGATAGTCAGACATTATTGGCGTTTCATCGATAGTTGATAGTTATCTTGTGCTCAAGACTGTACCTCCACAATTTGATAAGCTAACATATCTATGGATTTCTTTAATCGCTCTCTCACTAGTTACATAAAGTAAGGTCAACCGCATATTAATGGTAATTAAACCATTACTAGCGTAACCAGCTCATTATAGGCTATGCTTACCCCGGTTCCACACGTTGGCCCAAACGTTGACGCTATTCGCGAACGTGTGGATCGGGAAAATGTCGTTGGCCCGAACGTTGGGGTGAGCGTTGGCAGTTTGGCCGTCGCGTGTCAGTTTTATCAAAGGATTTATGCGCCAACGTTGGCGATGCGTCCACACGTTGCTGGTTTGTTCAATCTTGCCGCAGCACTCATAAAGTAAGGTGCATCGAATGAGCTTGTTCCTACGGTCACCGCATCTTGAAAATGTCATCCGCGTGGATGGACGCAATAGTAAAATTCAATAAAAAATAATAATATAATGAAATTGCAATTTCTATAAAAAAATCTTTATGTTTATTAACAAAATTAAATAATAATGATATTCTCTTGTTTGCCACAACATTTTTCAAAGACGACGTTCATTTGTTTAACTATTGTGTTTTTTTTAATCAACAGTTCCGCTTTTAAGCATTCAATAATCTTAAAGTGCTCGCTCAGTGCAACATCTATTTTAGACGTCTTTACATCGGCTCTGATGGGACTAAACTAACATTATCTCCAACGTGTGGACGCTAGGCATAATTACGGGCCAACGCTCGTCCCAACGTTGGGGCCAACGTGTGGAGCCTGCCTTATACTGGTTTTGTCACCATCGATATGCGCTAACCTTACCTACTCTTGTGTAAGAGGGCAGTGAAGGAAATCTCCAATTCTGAATATCAATGGGCCGTCAAAAGGCGGAGGTAAGGCAATGCAAATTAATACATTTCAGCCACTGTAAAGTCAATGATGTCATGCAGATTTACTCCTCAAATACATACGAGTAACTAAACTTCATACCATCGATTAGTATTAGGGGTGGGATTGAGGCATTAGTAAGCTCAAAATCAACTGGTCTACTTCTTCTATTGGTAAAGTCAAATAATGCGCTATCCTCACAAGTTCGAGTCAGGGCCATTAGGGCTTCCAGACCGTGGTTCTTTGTATGAATTTTGTACCGGCGCTGACAATTACGTCACGTGACCGGCCCAATTTTGTATGCACAGGACCACAGTTCGGAAGTCTGACCCGGACATGTGTAATTAGCGCTTAGTAGGCAAGGTGTCCGCACTATAAGGTGTATTACTTGCAACGACATAACATAAAAACATTATTAATTTGTGTAATTTACGTATTATTATTGCCTACTATATATGCTGGAAGTGTTAATATATTGGGTAATGGTGGAGGGAAAACTACACTATTTACTCCGCTATGAAAAATAGTAAAGAAATAGAAAATGAAATACTTGATGCAGAATTTAGCAATCCCTTCAGAACCAGAATATTAAATAAAATACCTACTTGGAATTTGACTATTTGGTTCAGGATATTCCTATTGCAAAGGAGGTTTTGGAAAAGGAATCTTGGTATGTTAGTTTCTAATCAACCATTATGTTAAAAAATACCATATGAGCATGTTTGGATCGAGCGAGCGTTGTTCTAAAAAAATACTAAACTCTAAGAATGAATACATCTAGAGAATGGGAAGTATATTTGAAGCATATTTATAGCGTGGAGGAAGCAAAGATTTTAACGCACTATGATTCAATATAACTTGCGAGAAAAAAATTAAATAACTAATTTATATTCACAAAAACACGGTTTATTCAGGATCATCATTGATCAGGAGTCAGATGTGTTTTAATCATTGTCAAATCAAGATTGTCGGCCTAAAACTGCTAACTGTGGAAGACCAACAAAGGACTTAAATTGTGTGTTTTGGAGTTTGGATAATGTTTTCTTACATACCTTTAAAATTGTACTCCCTGTACAACTAAAACTAAGATTGCCTACGTTTCTAAAGCCTATATTCACAGACAAATCTAAGCGTGAACTCATGCTTCCAACTGTCAAATAGTACTGCATTTTGCAGACAGTTGGAAGCATGAGTTCACGCTTAGATTCGTCTCTGAATGTAAGCCTAAGTGCCTAAATTTTTTACGAAGGTCTCTCTAAAGTTCTAGATGCTCAGATAAGTCTTACATGAAACCCTAAACTTTCAATTCCTAAATCGAATCTTTATGTTGCCGATGTAAATCCACTCATTCCAAACACGCCCACGTCATCACGTGCCTCAAACAACAACACCACAGCTACCTACAAAGTAAATCGCACCTGGACCTGGGCTACACAGTTGGTTCTGTTACCGGCCCTCTCAACGAACGGTTTCTTAGGCGCGTTTTGGGTTCGTTTGGCCAACGATATATCGGACTGGACCCTCGTGATGATGATCCTGCAACACGTCATACCTGCACTTCAGCGAGGCAAGTGGAGCGCGAGTTGGATCGCTCCATGATGGCACGTTTCGATGGATTGTTGAGGAGGGAGCGCTTGGCCAGAGATATGTCGGCCATCACGCGCGTTATTATTATCCTGCAATGTTAGTCCCGTTTGGTTTACTGTTAGTTGTTAGTTGTGTTAGCTTTGGATTGGTTGCCAGTTTCTGAAATAAAGGGTTAGTTGGCAACTTAAGGTCGTGACTTATTGTGACCTTTGAATTCTTAAACGGGTTAAATTTACTTTTGAATTAAGTGCTCCTTAAGATTATCTTTTTATGTTTTACCAATTAGAGTCTTAACTTTGAGACTGTTCTGACTGATAGGCTGTGCTCATTGGTAATAGGAAATATGTCAGTAATATCAAGTATTAGTTAAGTCATGCCAATTAATTTAACGACGGGACTTATGTCGAACATGATCATACAGACAGGATTAAAAATAAGTCTAAGTCTGGCCAATAAATGTTGACCAATAATTAGTAGGGGCCATCGAATCCCTGGGTTAGGTCTATTTTGGATTATATTTTGCGATCGCGTCAACTGCTAGAATCCATCCTCAAAATTATACTCCAAAATATATAGACAATAGAGACCCATCGGTGCGCCAAAATAAAAATAAACTATTAATTATAAAAGGGAAATTGGAAAAATATCTCTAATTATTCAAATCAATAAATACAAGATGATACCATCCTCACCTGCCTTCAAAGCGTCTTTTAAGGAAATCAAACAAAGCTTTCTGCATCATATCGGTGACTTCGTAGCCCTTGAGGCTGGGCCCCACGAGCACCACGGGGCGCATGGACGGCACCACGTCGTAGGGTGTGCTGGCCTCCGCCTTCTTGAAGAAGGGCTTGCGTTTCTCCTTGCCACCTGCCGCCCCTGCACCACGCCCCCGCCCCGCACCGTCCGACTCTTCACCTAAGGAGAACAAACAACTAGAAAGTTGGTGCCACGTTTTATTGAGTTTGATAACCCTATATTTTTATACATACTGTATATAAGGTTAAATAAAATTAGTTGATGAAACTTCATAGACGTAATAGGTATCGTTAACTAATAATACAACAAGAAAATCATGATTTTCTAAGCTCATAATTTTAAGTCAGCTGATCACGGGGTCAACAGCCATGCGACGCACGAACTACTTACTTAATATTTTTTACGTATAAAAAATTATAGTGGCTTCTGGTATTTTTTACAAAATACTAGGTATGTAAACCTACAAGGTCACGCGCCCCGTGACCGTTGATCCCGTGATCAGCTGTCTTGAAATGATGAGTTTAGAAAATCATATTTTTCTTGTTGTATTATTATCATTAGTTAACGATATCCATCACGTCTGTGAAGTTTCGCCAACAAATTTTACTTAAGCAAATTGTTTTGTTTTGAAGCTTTTCATTTCTTAAGTATTTGAAGGTGACCTGATGTGGCTAGAGATCAATAGGTTCAACTCAATCAGTATGAAACACTGATTTTTCGAGGATGTACCGATATACAAAGAATAATTTTAATAACCTTATGATACTTACTCACTGCCATTTTATTGTAAACATCAAAGAAAATTATAAACTACCATGCTGTTCATTTAAAAAAGGTAAACAGTACTATGATTAAATTTTGGGGCTTTATCAATAAGGAGCAAATTAAAGATTTCATTCAAGGTACTCAACACAAACTTTGATAAATATCTGCGACAATACACAAAGACAACAACCAAGACTTATATTTTGGAAGACATCCCAGGTTACAGAGTAGAGGAAAAAAAATTGATTTTTGGTTAAATATTATAAGCCCTTTTTCTGTTAAACTAGGTCAATTAAAATTCATGACAAGAAATCAATGAGCAGCATCATCAATACTGGTCTCTGTCTTCTATTAGAAAGGCCCATTGTTGCCTGTGCGAATTCCTAGTCAGGGCATTTTTTGCCAGAACATATTTTTGATTAGGGCATTTTTTGTCGGGGCATTTTTTGTCAGTACATTATTTGATGTATTCGATTAATTTCCTCTACCATGTATTTTAACACCAACAATTAAATATTTTACACATAAACCTCAAGACCCTTTTTCAACATTCAAAAGCCATATCTCAAACGAGAAATTCTGCCCAAAAATATAACCATACCAGGTAAATATACATATAAATAAATAATAAGATAGATAAAACGTTCCTGTAAAAACACCAAGAGATATTAAAGAAAGATATTAAATAGTGATTAATAATAGATAAATTAGTAATAGAGGATTCATGCATAATGAAATATGGTATGGCAACGGCGTAATACTAGGAGATTATTTTAAGTTTAAAATCTATTTACAATAAGTCAGGAATATAGTAGCAAATTAAAAGCATTTAAAAGGACATTCATCGATAGGAGTTTATTTTCGTGTATATTGTCATTTCAACCATTATTTTATTCATTTGTTCAGGCATTATTCAAAAACTTCTAACAAGCAAATACGGGGTAAAAGTAAACGGACCAAAAATCATTATTTTACAAAAAATCGGACGGTTCATCAAAATTATAAAAAAATCAATGCGGATGAATCCGCTGGTAACATCTAGTAATTAAAAAGGTGAAAATTTACGACATTTCCTGGTGTCGAGCGATGAGTGCGTGAGCTTACCTCGATCGAACGATGGCACATCTGAAAATGTGGCAAACGTGAGTGCGAATATACATTATTCGATGTATCGACTATTGTGCTGGCCGACTATTCGATTAATTCGTCTTAGACTCGATAAGTCGCTTTATAGCTTTTAAACGTCAACAGATTAGTCGATTCGATCTTTATACGACCAAACTAAAATAATATACAGTAACATTTTATTTTAAAAATAATAATTTGGTGACTAGTTTTGCTATAAAATAGGTAATATACTTGCTTTGTTTTTTTTTCTGTGAACGAATTGACTAACTACTGATTAAACTAGAGAATAGTCGACCTAGTCGACTATTTGGCAATAATCGGTACATCTATAAAGACCAGGAAATTCCAGCAAATTCCACCGAATAGATGAGTGATCATGAAAGGCTAGTACAAAGCAGTTATACATACCATATAATAATAATATATTAAGAATAAAATTTTGCCTGATTATAGGAGAATAAAGAGTTTTTTGCTGTATCGAATTTTGTGCCAGAAAATAATAACAGTATAAAATCGAAACAATAGTATTTTTTTCTTTTCTACATTAATTAAAATAAAGACGAAATTCCAATAAGTAATTTTTATTGAATTAAATAATAAATTAGTAAATAGATCAAAATAAAATAATTAATAAACAGATAATTGAAAATAATAAAAATAATGATATTAGAATAAATAATAAAACAATATTTTATGGCATTGACGCCATAAAATATTTGAATAAAATTTAAAACTAACGTAAAGTGTTATTCCGCGGCGGAGTGCAATTAAATTTAAATATATTCAGTAATATATTTACAAAAATAAATATATCAGAAGATGCCAGTTGTAACACCGAATCACGAACTACAAATTGTTAGAACCGTCTTGCTTTTTAATATTTTTGTTAATTTTAGTTGGAATTTGTTAAAAGGCCATTATTTTTGTATCTGCGAGTTCAGAGTGTTAGAAAGAGCAAGACGGTATAGAAAGAGAGAGACAAACAACTGCGTTGTACGTTACAGACACCAGATAAAACGACATACATACAATAAAAATAAAGTACTAACATATAATATTTTATTTTCAACTACAAATGGTACAACACTTAATAAGTTAAAGCTGCACATAAAAATCACGAAGAATCACATTAAAAATAGTCATAAGTCCTCGAAAATTGTAAATATTGTGAGAGCACCTACCTACCTATAAATTATTGAAACTAACTTTTGTTCTTCATCGAATAATAAAAAATAAAAAATAAATGTTTGAGTAATTTGATCCAGTACTTTTCTTATATCTTTTATAAAATAG
Source organism: Asteroscopus sphinx (assembly GCA_949699075.1). Lineage (NCBI taxonomy): Eukaryota > Metazoa > Arthropoda > Insecta > Lepidoptera > Noctuidae > Asteroscopus > Asteroscopus sphinx. The sequence goes on along the minus strand of OX453004.1, from coordinate 32,404,975 downwards.
AGTTACTTTTTAAAAACTGATTACGGTCTATTCTCACAATAATTACAATAACTTAAAAAATTTTTTTTTCTTTTATTATTTATTTATATATATATTTATATATTATTAATAGTGTATGTCCTTTTATCCAGTGCATGAATAAGCTTTAGGCAGGTGGTCACTCTTGCTTTTAATATCCCAAATCATTTTTTAACACCTCATATGCTAAATAATTTATATCTAACACAATTCTAACAGTTCTAAAGACTTTTGGGATATTTGACATAAAACAATGAAAATAAAGGCATTATTGAATTCCAGCGTTGGAATTAATATAGGTTGGTAGCTATCGTACTTTCATTAGCCATTGTGTCGTTTGCTGAAAACAAATATTGCTTGTATTTTCATAGTCTCTCGAAGCATTATCAGCAACTATCGATTTAAAATCGACTAAGTGATCGATTCATGGTGAAAAGATTTATTCGATTTATGCCAGTTAGCTGAAACGATAAAATCATTGGGATCAAAATATTATTATGTCTAACAAAACGATAAGTGTCCAGGGTCGCTAGAAATAAACTATCTTTACTCAGGAGGTTATGAATGTGTGGAGAAACGAGGTTTTCTCCAACACAAAAGGAGGATCTTCCGACCAGGCTGGGTCTGCGCCTGGCAGACTACTGCCTGACGGTTGATGTTGGGCGCTTGTACCTATATATGCAAACTTGCGTGTCATACTCTGCGTGCGTGATTCAGGATGGTTCTCATGTAGCGGGATAGATGTCACTACATTACTCTTGTCATTGCCTACGTCTCTGTTAGTTTCCATGTAGCAAGATAGATGTCGCTACAAATGTATGAGTGGAATATCATTTCAATAACGAACAAAGTTAAACAATTTATATACAAAACCCTATTCAAACCGTTTCATCATATTTTTTTAGGAAATCTTCATCTATATCCTGGATACGTATCTCTTTGTTAGACTGTACAACCATAAAATCGTATGTAAAGTCAAGTAAAGCAAAATTTGATTGATTTTCTTACTAAGCGGAAATGGCGATCGAGAAATCTGTCACCATGATCGATAGCCGCTGATGAGGAGGCGACCACAGTGCGTGCGGAGCGGCATGAGGTATGCATGACGTACCGGGCGTGGGGGGGGTGCTACCTCGGGAGAGGGGCGGCGCGTGGGCGCCGGGGGCGGCGGACGCGGGGCGCGGGTAGCGCCGCACGCCCAGCCCCGAGCGCACCGCCTCCAGCTTCACCGGCGACGGGATGAAGCCCACGTCGCTGCCCTCCTTCACGAGGCGCCCGATCCACCAGTTGTTGTCGTACTTCTCCTGGAAACCCGGAATAACAACTCAGAACTTCTAAAGTCAATTTGTGTTTTATTTTTTTCAAAAAAACAATGTACCGTCACGATCCTTCCCGGTGATACATTTTGTCGACAAAGTCCCTTGAACGAATCCTGCTACATTACACGTACCTACGGCTGCCGTCGAACACTGAGCGCAAGCGATTTTAGCCTTAGTGATGGTTCACCGGAAAGTTTGCTGACAGTACCTATATGTAAGTATATAGATAGTAGGGTTCCTCAAAGGTAAATTAATGCAATTCTCCTACCCATTTGTGTATTACCAAAATAACGTGAGGAAACCTGCACACCAGAGAATGCTCCATACAGTTCTCGATGGTGTTAGTAGTCCGCCAACCCGCACTAAGCCAGCGTGGTGGACTCCTTAACCTTCTCATTCTGAAAAGAGGCCCGCGCCCAGCAGTGGGACAGTAATGGGCTGATAATGATGATGATGATGATGATGATATCGCAGTCCACTGCTGGACATAGGCCTAAGTTGCGCCACAACACTCGGTCCTCTGCCTTCCGCATCCAGTCCCCCCCCCAGCCACCTTCTTCAGGTCGTCGGTTCACCTGGCGGGGGGGCGCCATACGCTGCGTTTGCCGATTGCGGTCTCCACTCAAGGACTCGTCTGCTCCAACGAGGACCGATGATTTGTGTATTATACTTGAGTTACATCTATGCGTAAATGTAGTTTTGACGATATCTATTTTTTGGACAGAATTTTGTATCTAGTGTCATCCTTTACCAGTCGTAGTCATATTGCAAACATGCTCTTGGCCATGGTCGTGCCAATGATGATAGTAGGTATGAAGAATTTGACATATAACCAGAGGGCTGAGGAGAGAGAGGGTTAATCTTAAGTGGGGTGCTGGCCAGAAAACCTCCACGTGTGCCTGACGGCTGCTTGTCCTTCTGAACACGTCTGGAGGGATCGGCAGTTGTTTGGCCGGTGCATCCTGGGCACGGGCAATAAAATCCTGCCGAGGGATTAACCTTCGGGGGATTTTATTGCCTGTGGCGAATATTCTGGCGCGGGAGGGGCCCGTTCTGGGCCAGTAGGGAGATGCTCCACGTGTCCCTCTGATATCAGCAGAGGGCAAAGTGGAGGAGCAGGGGCGGGCCCGGTGTGCACTCACCCTGCCACTGGGCAGGCAGCGGGGGGAGTCTTTCCCTGCCCCCGTCGATCTCGTAACCCCAGGAGTGCCCGCTGAGTAGTGTTCTCGCGCCTCTTGGGACCGAGGGTCTTGGCTTCACCGCCCGGACCGCGAGGAAGAAAACCTCTATAAAAAATTACGGGAGGTAGGGCCTGCGAGCAGCAGACTCGGGGTAGTCTGATGCCCGACCAGCAGCTGGCGTAGCTGGCACAGCCGGCGTAGTTGGCGCAGCTGGTAAAGGCCCATGAGGTGAGGTGGCGTGCAGTGTTCCGTGTGCGCCACCGAGGAGGGTGCGGCCGACGGTAGGCCGCACGGAGAGAAGGGGCTCGCCTGCTTGTGGCGGGCCAGGACCTGTCAGGGGTGGTTGTGTGAATACTCACGGGTTCCCACGCCCCCGGCTAAAGTAGTTGAAGGAACACCGTGGTGGTTTTAGTCGGTAAGAGTCCGACACTGGCTCCGCCTACCCCGGGTGGAGTGCGTCCATGAGGATTTACCCACGGCAAAAAAAAAAAAAAAAAAAAGGGTTAATCTTAAGTGGGGTGCTGGCCAGAAAACCTCCACGTGTGCCTGACGGCTGCTTGTCCTTCTGAACACGTCTGGAGGGATCGGCAGTTGTTTGGCCGGTGCATCCTGGGCACGGGCAATAAAATCATGCCGAGGGATTAACCTTCGGGGGATTTTACTGCCTGTGGCGAATATTCTGGCGCGGGAGGGGACCGATCTGGGCCAGTAGGGAGTTGCTCCACGTGTCCCTCTGATATCAGCAGAGGGCACAGTGGAGGAGCAGGGGCGGGCCCAGTGTGCACTCACCCTGCACTGGGCAGGCAGCGGGGGGACTGTCTTTCCCTGCCCCCGTCGATCTCGTAACCCCAGGAGTGCCCACTGAGTAGTGTTCTCGCGCATCTTGGGACCGAGGATTTTGTCTTTACCGCCCGGACCGTGAGGAAGAAAACCCCTATAAAAAATTACGGGAGGTAGAACCTGCGAGCAGCAGACTCGGGGTAGTCTGCTGCCCGACCAGCAGCTGGCGTAGCTGGCACAGCCGGCGTAGTTGGCGCAGCTGGTAAAGGCCCATGAGGTGAGGTGGCGTGCAGTGTTCCGTGTGCGCCACAAAGGAGGGTGCGGCCAACGTAAGGCCGCACGGGGAGAAGGGGCTCGCCTGCTTTTGGCAGGCCAGGACCTGTCGGGGTGGTTGTGTGAATACTCACGGGTCCCACGCCCCCGGCTAAGGTAGTTGAAGGAACACCGTGGTGGTTTTAGTCGGTAAGAGTCTGACACTGGCTCCGCCTACCCCGGGTGGAGTGCGTCCATGAAGATTTCCCCAAGGCAAAAAAAAAGAAAAAAAAAAAGGGTTAATCTTAAGTAAAAGTTCTGCCTTACCTTGATGTGGAGAAAATCGCGCACCTCGAAGGAGATCGCGCTGCCGTGCACTGGCGAGTCATCGTCCAGGGTGCCATCGTACGATACATTGGTCCGCACTGCAAACGCCACTGGCTTCTCCTGAAACCACAACATTCGAGTATTGTTCTCTTACTTTTTACTCTTACTCTCGGAGGTATGTGTTACATTACAAGTAATGTTTATCAGTTGTAAATTAATTTACTTAAGATCCTTTTTTTGTTGATTTGTCTGGAAAAGCAGGCAATTTTTAATATTTAAAACTGCTTTATTATTGTAATTTATTGGCTTGAGTTTCATTTACATATCTGTGCATATAACAAAATAAAATACCCTAGCACTTATACCAATTTTAATGTAAGGATCCAAAATTCGGACAGCCTCTTTTTAGGGTTCCGTACCCGAAGGGTGACAAACGGGACCCTATTACTCTCGCTACGCTGTCCGTCCGTCCGTCCGTCCGTCCGTCTGTCTGTCACAGGGCTGTATCTTTTGAACGGTAATAGGTAACCGGTTGAAATTTTCTCAGAATATGTGTTGCTATGAGGTGTATCACGACAAATACTAAAAACAAAAAAAAGTCTAAAACCAAAGGGGGTCCCCATACAAGAAACCTCAAAAAACATGCATTTTTTTCAACGTTTTTGTTTTTGCTCTATCTTCAAAACCGTAATATATACCTGCGTCAAACTTGGTCAGATTATAGTGCATATTATGTAGTTTAGCAACAAATACAAAAAATAAGACTAACATAGACATATGTGGCAGTACCTGCATAAGAAAGACATGCAAAAATTAATATTTCGCGCACTGTGCGTTGATGTCTTTTGATAAACTCTCGTAAATTAAATCAGTTTTTATGGGGTATCAGGTCTTTGAGAGGTACGGAACCCTTACTGCGCGAGTCCGACTCGCACTTGTTCTTATTTATATAAAATATGACACAATAAATGCTGGACAGCGAAACTAAGTGAAATAACTTTACATCCTTACATGGTTTTAGTTTCCTCACTACTTTCCTCAAAATTTTTCTCAATAATTTGCTCATTATTTCGCTCACTATTTTCCTCATTACCTGTCTCACTATTTTGCTCATAACTTTTTTCACTATTTTCCTCATCCTTTTATTCGTTAGTTCTCCATTCATTGCTCAGAGAGCGGCTCTGAGATGCGCGTCAACAAAAACACTGCTCGATCTGTTACTAGGCAAATAAGCAGTGTGCTGTAGCAGAAAGCCGTGCTCAATTTTATGTAATTATAGTCAGTAGGTATATTTTTATATGGCTAAAAAGCATACCGTTTCTGGTTGAAAAAATGCAAGCACAGCAACTGCGTCCACTGCCTTTAAACTTACACTGTGGGTACCTACTCAACACTTCACGTGTCTAACCACATATTTTCAGACCACGGCTAACCATTCCCCAAAATTCCGTCCTCCACTTGCCGCATCCAGTTTACCGCAGCCGATAGCTACCTAATGTCATTAATAAGAAAAAAAAAAAACTATTCTAACTTTTCTATCTATAAAAAGATACAGAAATTCGAAGAACAACGACTTGAAAAACTTGACCAAAAACGCCAAATACGCAAAGAGAGACCTAAGCCCTCCTATACATATACATATAATCCTGCGGGACAACTATATTGCTTTTCTTGCGATAGGGTATTTAAAACCAAGTTCGGTCTAGCGAGCCATATAAGGACTCATACTAGGAAATAATTTGTTGGGGTCGCCGTTACCGAAATCGGTAAGAAGGACTATATATATAATGTCATTAATACCCCTAGTGTGACGGTCCACACTAGGGGCACTGAAGGGAGTCCACTCACCCGTGCCTTATCCAGCTGTTTGATAGCCTGCGCTTCCTTCTCGCGGCGCAGCGCCTCTTTGTCTTCGTCAAGCGACAGTTCCGACGATGGTTGAGAGTAGTTTGAATCTGCTGAGCCCTGGAAAAGTACAATGAATACTGTTAGCAACCTGAGTCACGGAAGGAGGAATTTGGCCTTTACAAAGAAATAACTGCTATTTCCAGAGACAAAATTATGTTGCGAAAGGCCAATAAATGCGTCCTTTACTGTCTGCCTAATCAGGCTAGTCGTTAGGTATATCTATAAGTAAGGACGCCTGTTTAGCAAAAAAAACTCTGAAACTTTTATACGTAAAGTTATAGGCAAGTGCAAAAAGCCTGTGGCAGACTAACTCAAAAAGGTAGGAGTTAGTTCAGTATTGCCCGGTCCCAGATGAGCTATAGCACGATTAGTAGGAATGGATCCACATAGTAATGTATCCAGTAGGATATAAGCCTATATTTTCGGACTGGGAGCAGATATATTATATGGATTGTTATTTGTATGCAGTTTCTGCCTACTCTAATCCCGTCACTACATTGCTCATCGTGTTAAAGAGTTCAAGGTTTCCTCCTTGACATTTTTGAAAACTTTCCATTGGATAATGTGTACAATTTTTTAACCAATAGGTAATTTATGATTAACTTGCCCTTATGTTGAATTCTTCCGGTCTATCTCCCTACTCTGACCCATTAGGGGGACAAAAGTTCGATGTGTGTTTAATCACCTTTGTGTTCAGGACTTATAGGTTAATGTTATAGTTACTTCAACATTATCTGCAATATTAATTTCTATTGTTTAATACCAACTTTCTACGAATTTTGTAACATGACAATTTATTTCCTATTTTTGGATTATTCCACCTAATATTTTCTAAACTCTGTTGCTTGGCTATGAAAGCCAAAAGCAAAGCATCCAAAGAAAGAACATAATAGTTTTAACTATATTGGCGATATTGGCGTGAAGAGTTCTGTACCAGATCAATAAAATTTTACAAGCAAATCATTATTTATTTTTATTCGGGATCGCCGTAGTGAGTCACTATAAGGAATGCAAGAATGCAGACGCAAAATTGTTTGTAGACACAAGTTCAAAATCCGTAAACGAATTATCAAACAAAGTTATAAATTGTTTGATGTGCCTACCGAGTTAGTATATTTCTATGGTTAATAAAACTTTTACGCCTATTGAAACCAATGAAAATTTATTTTTTCTCTGTTGGCACAAACTTGATCAAGAGTTTGGATAAATACTCTTCTATTTGAGAGCTTCTATATCGTTGCTGTACATGATAGCCACACTTTCGTGTTTCGGTGGCGTCAGTCTTGTTAGTTCAAATGTAATGGTAGCAATTGTTAAGTACTGTGATCAGCTTGAAGGTTTTTTTAGTTTAGTTTTAATTATTTCTGCATTTTCTTATATTTAAATTGATTTAGTTAAAAAAAGTTCATCGTTTACACGATACGATTACACAAAAAGCTGGATAAGTCACTTTTAATCACGGATGAATAAATTAGTTTATTGGTCTCTGCTTTTAATTATCTTCAATTAGTGCGTTCAAAACGTATCATAGCAACTCCTTTGTAGCAGTATTCGGAAATAAAACTACCCGCATAGTCCTATTAATAGCAGGTTTACAAAACATTCTAACAAAACAAAGTTTACTGAAACAAAACTGTTAGTTATAGTTGAACCAACAATCCATAAGTAGTGCAAATATCTTGGCACGGGATTCAGGCGGCGCGCGCACGCCCGCAACGCTTTGCAGTTATAATGCAGTTTTTTTCTTAAGGTTTTGTGGAAAGGAAAGTAAGACCTATACCTATACTATGTCTACTTTAGATAATAAATTTTGAAATTTAAATTCTACTTACAAAAGGACCTCAACAACACCAAGGTAGTTTTTAAACTTTCGTGAATTTCACTCATATTAAACTATATTTACGGGACTTTTAGCGCACAATGAAATCAAAACAAAACAAACATTTTGACTAACCTCGACGTTTCAGCCAAGTTGCATTGGCCGTGGTCACGAGCATTGGTCGTGTCTTATTATTTTACTTGTAAATATTTTGTTAGATAAGTTAAATGTAGTCTAAATTTTAGTTATTCTGTTGTACACTTGTTTTTATCCTCTATTAATATAATATATCAACATCTCTCTATCGCTCTAAGGTTTGTTGTAAGAAAACTCATTTTTGAGTTAAGCTCGCCGATGTAAGTACATGAGCTTTCCTACCGTAATAATAATGTGTATATGTGTGTACAATAAAGTATAATAATATGCCATAATCGCCATAAAACGTTTAACATAAATCTTTTTTTACGATTAAAAAAACTACAATCGACAAAAATAATTAAACAACTTCCAATTAATACGTCTTGAATCTCAGAACAATGTCAACAATCAACTCACAATCAACCAGATATAACTCTAAGGGCGATAAATACATTTAATTTTGTCGATTAAAACGTCCCACTTGTGGGATATTATCGGGAAAAAAAAAACCGAGTAAAGATTTGGCTTTTTTTTTAAGGAAGGGCGTGTACGGTGGCCTTTTTAAGCGTCAATAACTTTAAAGATAATTAACGTAGAGCTGTGATTCCTTTAATAATGTCTAGAATAACTTAAAAACTAACAAAAAAACGTATAAAAGAAAACAAAATACTCTTAAACTTTTTTAGTATTTTAGAAAATGTGGAAATTACGTGTGCAATTATCATTTAAATTTCACTTTCATGATTACACTAATATGGCAGTTGAATATTTTTTTAGATAGTGTAAGTATGCTATGCTATAACGTTTCAAATGACGTCTACACCTCTGTATGATTTAGATCTTAAGTTATGATTGTTAGATTATGCAGATGTCTAAGTCGGAGAGTCAAATACTAAAATTGCTCTATCTTTGGGGGTGTTAGGATTGGACTCCACCACAATTGGGATGTTTTACTGATAAAATTGAGTGTATTTACCGCCCTCAAAGTTTTTTTACTACAAACCGGAAGACATTGTATATTTTGTCAGCCGCAAGGCCTAGGACTTAGGTCATCCGGGACTTCGTATTTCGAGTAGGGTGTAGATATTGTTCCGAGTAAGTTGCACATGGCCTCAATTCTCGCGTTATAGAGATAAATGTCTAATTCGAGATAATATCTAATTTTAAATCTCTACGAAAAATGTCGCTGATAATGTCAATTGCTAAGAACCACTCTTTTTATTTAGAGAACTAGGCGTAGACATATCTCTAACGTGACATTCTGAGAATACGTAAATTTATTGTCAATCGACATTCGCCATCTTGTTTCGACATTATGTCGAGTCCGAGATAATGTCTACGACGCGAGAATCAACCCCCAGAATATTTAGATATCATCGACTAATTGTTTTTATCTGAAAAAGTAAGTTAGTAAAAAAAAGTGTAGTGCAGGGAACTGTATTTTTGACTAAACTTTCAGAAACTTCCTATTTTGGATATTTTTCGACAAAATTGAAACTGTTTAGACAAAAGCCAATATAGTGCGGTTACTTTGACATCGCTTGACAAGATGCTCGTATTTTGTTATGTACGTCGGAAAAGTCGTCATGGGTCTCTCATAAAACATTAGGACAAAACAGGTGAAAAGCACACAGAATAAAATGAAAAGAAACACAAATGTCTTACCAAGGGCTTGTAGTTTGTCATTGGTCGGTGGTGGGTGGTGCCGACTGCATGCAATGCGACACACAAACAGACGGAAATCAGACAGACATGCTGGGCTAGTACAGGCTGCCACAATGGATTAAATAATAACTCTTATTCTGTAACTATCGAGTTATAGAAATGTTATACAAAAACAATTTTAGTGTCACGGAATAATCAAAATCAGTTAAAATCGTTACGTAAACGTTAACGTAAAAATCAGAAAAAGAAAATAATTCCACAAACCGTATTGGCAAACTATGAATAACTAGAATTAAATATCGTCATGACGTCACTGCATACGGTTTGTGGTATTATTTTCTTTTTCAGATTTTAAAAAAAAGTTATTAGAACAGAGTTAAATTTATTTAATAGTCACTGTATTATTTCGACTTGTGGCTGCCTGTACACAAAGTAATTTCGGCACAAAATCTATAAAAAAAAACGGTTAGTTCATGCGTTAATCATTAACTGTAGTTTTGTATCAATATCTTAGTGTCACATCATATTTTGGTAGGTTTATTTTGGAATTTTACATGTAGGTATATTTTTTTTCAACCAATTATTTCACAAATTCGATTTTAGCCAATTTTATGATACAAACAGAAATTAAATAAATAAAAAACAACACAAGAAAGAAACATATAAATGAAATTAACTTAAAAAATATGTGATACTCATAAATAAATGAATGTTTGTACAAGTATATGACTGCAGTATGTATGTAGATCTAGAGCGAATAATGCCAATGAGATGAAACTACCAAACTCCAGCATTTTAAATATTAACTAAAGCATCTAAATTAAACCATATAAACTAAAAAACTACAGACGACGCTCACCTTAGCCAAAGCTTCCAAAAATATTTAAATAAAACAAAAAAATCGTCTTCACACTTACAAACATTTTACATACAAACTACAAGTTGAACCGAGCACTACTTTTGCGTAAGTATATTTTTGAAAAAAGAAAAACTATTTCTTTAGTATCTGTATTGCTTTAAATTTAGAATTGTCAAATAATTCAAGCACGATTACTTTTTAATTCACGAATGTAAACCAAGGTATTAAACCCATTCAGACATGGAAGTAGTCTTTATCTGGCCGCGATTGATCAAGGTTTGAACAACACTGGTACGGAGGTTTCGGCGGCAGTCTGGCGGGTCGAAGTCGTGACGTCATTGCCTCCCCCTGCCACCCAGCACTGGCTCGATAACCCCCACTGTTCATACTTACGCCCTTGTTTTTGGGGCAGCGCCAGAAGATGGGGATTTTTTATTTATCAACCACTGGTTTGGCTAGCGTTAGATACTATGTTTTTGTGGAGTAAGGTATTTTTTTATTATGCGGATCTTTCGTGTTTGGCTCCGCTCACCAAATATAACTGATTATACAGGGAATGGGGTTAGGGTAAATAGTTTTGTGAGCTGAATACAAAATATTCAAGGACAAGCCAAGTCGTTCTTTTATATACGAGTACGTATTTTTCTGTGTTAAAACCAGCCCCGTAAGATTCAACTAGCAGTCAAAAAGTACAAGTTACAGTCCTATCACATTCATTGTTACGTAAAGGTATGTTAAACTTTCTATGATAAACACATCACGTTCAGACGAATAAAACATGAATAAGTATTTTAAGCTATAAAGACTTAGATGCTCTAAGGTTTATGCATCATGCCATGCTGACAGTCCTTTTACCACAACTAACATTTTAAAAAGTCCTTGGTAACGAGAATTTAGTCGATTTTATGTAAACAAGCTAGTACTACCTCTAAACATGAAAAGAAAAAAATACTTTTGAATTTAGAACCAGTAACACCAGCTTTAAAAATATTTAACTTTCGAATTTGGAACCCATAATTTATTAAAAATTGGACAGCCATGTTTGTTATCGAAACTGCTAAACAATATCATGAAATCGACGTTAACGTTTTAAAATAAATAAACGATCTTCTGAATTTCTGATATAACAAAAATTTACGGAATGATGGAATGCCCATCTTAAACAAGAAACCTAGACAAATCGGTCATCAAACAGAGTTCTCTGTCGATCCGATGACGTACTCCCGATAATAGTAACGTGTTTTTATGAGTCTATTTCTGTTTGTAATGGGCTGATTCGTGCCCAAGTGGACGCTTAGGACGGTAAAACAAACGCACCGAAAAAATATCAATATCGGATGCCAGTTCGATCTGTCTCGAATTTTAATATTTTGAAAGTCTTTTATAGTACGTCTTTTATAGTAGTCTTTTACTGCAGCGGCCAGCATCAGAGGCACTGATGAACGAACGTGAAAATGTGGGCCGAGGCGAAGCCGAGCCACACATACGTAAGTCCATCAATGCCTGTTGGCGGCTAAGGCTTGTATAGTACTTTTCTCAAATAATGCGCAGAAATTTAAACTAAGTAGTACTTAAGTACATTTTAGAATCAATGACGATCAACAATAATTTTTTAGGCGTCGATATGTTAATTTGTTTCTTTTTTACTTTAAACAGCTCTACAATATGTTGATATGTAATCGTGCCATATTTCTAGAGCAAATGAAAATGAATTTCAATTTTCAATTTCAATGTTTTTTATTTCAAATAAACCTAATTACAGGCACTTTTGAAAGGTCAGGCTCTAGTTGCACGGTTCCAAATTGTGGGTCCTATGGAGAAGAATCGGCAAGAAACTCCATGGATAAACTCTTTTTAAAATAGGTTATTGTTTATTACATCAAATTTATTCAAATAATGTGAGTATAATGTAGGTTAATGTCAGAAATAAACAAGAGTTTAAAAGTGAGTATATTGCCTTTAGAAATAAACGTAAAAAGAGTTGCCATAGTATGTAGAAGCCGACCTATCCCGACAGACGGCACCCGTTCACGAGCATGACGCGAGCATCAGCCATCCCTTAACTCAACCATATTGAAGGGAACTTAACGACCCGACACTAACGCCACCATCAGCATGACATTTAAGTGAGCATGACAGACTCATACTGCTAGACAACAAATAGGCAGGAATATATAGAATTACTGTAAAAACATTAATGGCCACATGATACTTACATTTTACAATTTAATCACCTATTAAAAAATTGTAAGCAGTTCATACACGTTGCAGTTCTATGACAGAAAATAATGCAATATTAGAAAAAATGAAGAATGTGCTTAGTCATCTAAAAAATACTTAAAAACGATTATTTAATACCCAAATTTTCACTTAGAAACATAGCGAGAGTTTGAGAATAAATCCCGAACGACTCTGAAAATAAGTCATCGGCGTCATTGTCAAAGTATGGAAATACTATGTTCATCAGGATTGAGTGACCTTTTTTTTTCAGTGATAAAATTAAAACGGACATTTAGTCAAAAATTGTTAACACTCAATCCAGATGCTCATGGAAATACCTGTGATTTTGCACGCATCGTTACAGTCATACATGGTTACTGGTAACCCAATGTATTCCTTGCAGGAAGTCATAGTAGGGTTCCCTAATAAAAAAAAAAAAAAAAAACAAAAAAAACCGAAAAAAAACACTGTTGAAAACCGTATCAAAATTCATCAAGTAGTTTAGAAGAAGCAAACAAACAGACGGAATAAGCGACTTTGTATAATACAATTCAGAGATTTTAGAGCTGTTCAAACATTGAGCAATTTAACAGCAAGCCACATATTTCCAATAAATGAATCAAGTATAAAACAAGATCAAACAGACATTACAATACGAGATAGATAATGGGTGTAATCGTAAAACACTATCGTCTATAGCTTTTAATAAAAGTACTTCAAAGAGAACAATTATTGCTTAGAAGACTTTGCCAACATTGATATTGGTGCCGAATGACAACGACTGCAGTAATAAGAACCGAGCCCACGCTTGGACATAAGCTCACGTATGTGGCATTAAATTGGGATGATGGCAATAAAACATAATATGAGGGGGAAATTATGAGGCTCTATTGCCAGCATGATGACATAATATTTTGAGGATCTTGTTGAGAAACTAAATAAAACGTACGTAAGAGGTTCTGTATCCTTTGTTTTAAGACCGTCAGCCGATATTAGGGAACATTGTTAAATGTTACTAAAAGGCCAATACATACGTTAGATAAATGTGATTATATCGCATGGTTCAATAAAATCACGTGTATATAAGTCACACTGCAATCAACAATCCATTTTCAATATGTGGTCATGAAAGCCTATGGGTGAACCAGGAAAATCTCATAGAACTTCTACTGATACTGATGCTTAGCCCCGGTATCTACCAAAGCGGAGAGGAGAGTTGTGTCGTAAACAACCAATAGTATTGCATTTGATATAAGATTGTATTAAAGCTAAGCGGATAACTGATGTGGAAATATCGCAATCTTATTGGTTGTTCGAGACATCTCCTCTCCTGTCCACTTCAGTGGATTACAGCCCTTAACCAGGTTGTTCTAGTTGTAACCTACATAAAATATACAAGTATTACTCAAGTATCAGTTTTAATTTTTCTCCCAATGACAGCCTGAATATGTACACAATTATTTTAATGTCACACAATTTTCAAAAATATCCTTATTAATTATTCAAGATACCGATAAAATATCAATCAATCAACTCAGCCTATCGCAGTCCACTGCTGGACATAGGCCTCTCCTCTCCCAAGTTGCGCCACAACGCTCGGTTCTCTGCCTTCCGCATCCAGTCCCCCCCAGCCACGTTCTTTAGGTCGTCGGTCCACAAAAAATATATATATATATATATACACAACATTAATTTAGAGTACGAACTATCAAAATAGAGATAGAAGAAATAAACAAAATTAACGTGTTAGACATGAGTTTCTTTTTTCTCATCATAATTATTTTGACGACCTCTGTGGTCTAGTGGTTCCAGTGTCAAACAGCTGTTAACGAGGTCGTGGGTTAGATTCCCACAGGACACAAATATTTAGGTGATGAACATAAGTGTTTGTGTTGGTCTGGGTGTTTCTTATGTATTATAAGTATGTATTTACAAAAAAAAAAAGTATATAAAGATTTAAATTGTGGAAAGAAAAAATCGCTCACGAGCAGGATTCGAACCTGCGACTCCTGGCTGGTTTTTTCTTTCCACAATTTAAATCTTTAGATTTCGCTTCGCATGCGTAAAATGCGTTAAAATAATAAAAATAAAAGTATATAAGTATTATATCCATTTACTAGTACCCATAGCAGAAGCTCTGCTTAGTTTGGGACTAGATGGTGCTGTGTAAAAATGTCCCAATATATTTATTTATTTATGATCGCCTGGTAACAGGGAGTTGAGCGACTGTAGATTATGTACAATTATTGTGTGTACCAATTTTTCGGGTTTGATCTCAAAGAAAGGTGCATTTTCTTTCTTTTTGTGAGGGGGGACTTGGTGTCCTAAGATATAGGCTTCGGCTTAGTTTAGGCACCAGTCTCCCACAGATTATATTATCTATCTTGTTTAAGTTTGTGATACTGATAATTGTTATCCTTACTGTTGTATGATTTCTGGAAGAAAATAAATAAATAAATTGAATAGAAAAGGTGCATTTTCTTAACCAAAAAATTTTGAGTTCAGGTCAGGATTCGGACAAATGATTAAAAACGGCGTTTAGCTTGCCATCACATGGGGCTGCGAAACTTCATCGGGGAGTTCAAGGGTAGAGGAGTGCCCTTGAATTCACTGAAAACTATCCAGAGATGCAAAATAGAAATGGAACATACATAACCAGCCCATTACTGTCCCACTACTGGACATGAGCCTCTTCTCAGAATAAGAATTCAGTCCATCATGCTCGCCTATATACACACCGTACCAACTTCTCCGCCAAATGCGAAAAGCGATGCTTGCATTGCTGTTTCGGTCTGCAGGGTACGGGTGCCGGGGAAATTACAATCACATGAGACTTTCCATCTTCATGTCTCAGATTGGCGAACCGACTTGCGATACCATTTAGGCAACAGCCTAGGTGGTATTGCAGTTGTTATGGGCAAAGGTAACTTTAGCTTGTTTTGCCATCCTATAAAAAACCTTCGAAGACTCTCAGATATGCAGGTTCCTCACGACGTTTTTCACTGTCATATTCCGATACGCAAACGAATTTTATCCAGCATAAATTTATGATTGTATCTAATTCATTTTTTCATCGGTTTGTTTGCCCTCGTGCCTGTTCTATTACACGTTTGTTTAGATAAACGCCATTCAGAAATGACACGGTTTTAATTTATGCTAGTACAATTTCTGGAAAACAGGAAAACAGATGAATGATTTAATAGTCCGATGTGAAGTCAGGAATAATTATTTTAACGCATTAACGCTTGCGCAAAGTAATCTAAAGATCTAAATTGTGGAAAGAAAAATTCGCTCACGAGCAGGATTCGAACCTGCGACTCACAGTACCTTTGCTTCAATTGGTAAAACTGAATTTCCGATAAATTACTTACTCAGCAAGTAATTACTTTATAGGGTTCCGTACCCAAAGGGTGCCAAACGGGACCCTATTACTCTCGCTACGCTGTCCGTCCGTCCGTCTGTCTGTCACAGGACTGTATCTTTTGAACGGTAATAGGTAACCGGTTGAAATTTTCTCAGAATATGTGCTGCTATGAGGTGTATCACGACAAAAAAAAGTTTAAAACCAAAGGGGGCCCCCTACAAGAAACCTCAAAAAACATGCATTTTATTCAACGTTTTTGTTCCTGCTCTATCTTAAAAACGGTCATATATACCAGCGTCAAACTTGGTCAAATTATAGTGCGTATTATGTAGTTTAGCAATACTAAAAATAAGACAAACATAGACATATGTGGTGGTACCTGCGTAAGAAAGACATGCAAAAATTCATATTTCGCGCACTGTGCGTTAATGTCTTTTGATAAACTCTCGTAAATTAAATCGGTTTTTATGGGGTATCAGGTCGTTGAGAGTTACGGAACCCTTACTGCGCGAGTCCGACTCGTACTTGGCCGGTTTTTTTACTGATGGGGGCGCCACTTAGCTGCTAGTAAGTTTAATCCATTGTAAAATTTCGAGTTTATATGCATAGGATTTACTTTTTAAATTACATCTGCATCTGCTCAATCAAATTATTTTCATTTTCTATCCACATGCGAGTGAAAAATGCCAGAAGAAGAACTGTCAGTCCAGCACATAGATCTTTTACCAAGTCCAGCATCATAGATCTGATACAGACAAAGTACTGTACGAGCAATCATATTATTGTACCATAGTACGAGTGAAGTTTGTGTGTGTTTTAGACAGATTCGATAAGACTATGGTTATTATAAGCCTTCAAACCCAAACGTCGATTAATTTAGATTTTATAAAGCATAATTTTTGAATGTATTAGGTTGTATTAGGTATGTTTTCCACTGAGTTGACATACTATCAAAATAGTCTACGATCAAATAGCCCATTGAGTGAGATGATAAATTAAGATGGATTAGAAAGATAATGTTCTAAACTCAGTATGAGTATGAGTTGAGGAGTATGTTCATGTTCTTTATCAGTATTCCGGGTAATCAAGGTTAGTAAATTGCAATTCTAGATTAGCATGAAAAATGCAAATAAAAGCAAGAAAAATTAAATGAAAAATAACATATTCACGCCTGTATTTCCCCGAAGGGGTAGGCAGAGGTGTAATAATACACCCACATTTCGCCAGTTATGTTATAGTCCCATGTAATAGGGGGCGAGCCTATTGCCATTGACCGGGCAGAAATCCAGACTCCGGGCTGCTACTGAGAATTTCCTAATGAAAAAACCCAATAATACTTTGCCCGACCTGGGAATCGAACTCAGGACCCCACGCTCAGCAGTCGCGCTTGCAACCACTAGACCAACGAGAAGAAAAATGAAATCATCTAATTTCTTTGACCAAAGTCGCATTGGACAAAGACATTTGACCAATAGCATAGCACCCTAATACCTCACTGGTGAAAAACAAAGTCTATAGAAAAGTTCTTTTGTCTTACAATGATTGAATATGCAAATAAATTTTATTTTTAAAGTTTTTTTTTTTTGTTAGGCCAAGCACGTTCTTTTTACGCTTTTACGCCGCAACTGCCGGTTGCAGTCAATAAAATTTAGTCAATAGGGTTTATCAATTCAGCTGCGGAAAATTCTAGCAAATAAATATATTGAATTGAATTGAATTGAAAAATTGCGGCTGAATTGAGAAACCACATTGGCAAAATTTTGGCCTAACTGTCTGTCAGACAGTTTGACAGGTCTTTATTAAAATAGGAATAAATCTTATTGATTTCATGGGTATAATCAAATAAAGTTGATTAAAATACTAAAATCGCTATAGGGTAAAAGCCGGATAGTTGCCTCGGTCGGATACATGCCCCGGTTTTTAATACACTATGTTAGAAATATAAGTTGTGTTGGCGCTTTACTACAATAAGTAGTGAGTGACCCCCCTGCAGGCGTAAATGCCGCGTAAGCCATCGGAATAGGCGCACGTGTTTTGTCGGTGTGAGCAAAAATCTTCCGCGGCGAAACTTTGAAGTGCGTTATAATTATATTGGTTAGTAATTTCTATTGAATATTTTTATTACTGATCGTGGTTTCAGTCAACTTTTTGTTTCTTTGCATGCATCAGAGTTTAAATTACATTGTTTGTTATGTTTTATTGCAAAATTTTTTTTTTTTCGCAAATAAAAAGGGCAAGTATCCGCATCAAAAAGGATAGTCGCCCTACTTAATTTCGCGGATAGTTGCCCCTAGAGTGACGAAAATTTTTTTAACAAGCAAAGACGGATTTTATTTAATTGTTGTTTTTTCTAATTTACTGTGACTCTAACTTGTTGTAAATAAAATAAATATCTACTTAACTGTTTTATTTATTTATTCTAGATAAGCAAAATGCCTCGCAAATATAAGCGAAAACCAGGCGTGGTGCCACGCTACATCAACTGGACGGAAGATAGCTATACTTAATAAAAGATCTCATTAAATTATAAAGACTGTTAAATAAATTATAAAGACTGTTAAATAAATAATAAAGATTTATTTTATTGATATAAATTTCTTTCTATACAAAATAAAAATTATACCGAGGGGACGCGGGGATAGTAAATCCCCGCACGAGGCAAGTATTCCCCGAAGCATTTTCCACGCTAGGCTACTATCCGCCATAGTAGGCAACTATCCCTTTTCTTAGAGGTGAAATAAACAGTATTTATTCAAAACCATTGATAATTATGTATACAAAAATAGGCTATTATAGAAGATAAAAGACCTATGTTCTGAGATACATACTAAATAATTTCCAGCAAGTGCATATTTAAAAAAAATAAAGCTTTTTCGATTAGTGGGGCAACTATCCGGCTTTTACCCTATGTATGCCTATAATATTTGAGGAGTTCCCTCAATTCCACATGGATCCCATTATCAGAAATGGATTTTGATAAAAATGGGACCAATCTGAAAGTATATCCTTTCAAATAAAAAATAATTTTCCAAATCAGTTTATAAATGACCGTGTTCTGAAATAACAAACAAAAAAAAAACGAATTGAGATATTTTTATTTACGTCGGTTAAAATTAGTTCAATAGCATAGTGGTTAAGAAGTAACATATGAACAAAACCTTATAAAATGGGTTTTTTTTAAAGGCGACTAAGTTATTCACTAGATGATGGGCAGCAGCGTTCTCTGAGTAGTTAAACAACAAACTGCGATCGCCAACCCGCCTGCCAAGCGTGGCGTTTATGACTTTTCCCCCCTCTTTGGGGGAGGCCTTTGTCCAGCAGTGGACGTCTTTCGGCTGAAATAATGATGATGATGATGATGAATGGATGAAGTTTAGATATCTATCGAGACACAAATCGTATCAAAACTGCCCTTGAATACATAATGAACTACTCGTGTTAACCCTCTGATGAACACAACATATTCTATTTTTGACTATAATTACTTGCAGGAAACAGAAATCTGTAATACTGTATAACAATGTTAGACCAAAACAACTAACTTGTAACTAATTGTATCGTTAAAATACATTGTTCAGCACGTGCGATCGTGCGTCCGACTATAATAGACCAGACATTACAGTAATGACAGGCAAATAAACAAACAGACCTCGGATATTACAGGCAGTCCAAAATAGAGTCCATTCTCAGAACGGCCGCAAGATTGAAACGCTTTCAGAAGCTTGATGCTTGCCAGCGACTATACACTCCATAGACGCCTCATAACATGACATGACATCGATCGCGAGCGCAGGACTCTAGCTGTGAGAAGCAATATGCTGGTGCGCAGGTTTGCTTGTTGTAGCAAGGAAGTGAAGATCACATTATTTAAAGCTTACTGTCAAACCTTCTACACAAGCAGCTTGTGGGCCAGCTACTCGCGGAAACCACTGGACGCCCTGAGGGTCCAATACAATAACAGCTTCAGAATGCTTTTGGGGCTGCCGCGTTTTTGTAGTGCCTCTAGTATGTTCGCTCAGGCACGCGTTCGTGACTTCTACGCCATGGTAAGGATTAAGACGGCCTCGCTTTTACAGAGAACACGGTCAAGTCCTAACAGCATTTTGAAGATGTTAGTGGATAAAATAGATTCGCCAATCCTGAATCACTTCATGCAGGTGCTAGTTAGGCAGAAGTGATTTTACTACTCGGGTTTGGCTGTAATAATTACAAGTTTTTAGACTACCTGACTATAATCTTAACTATTATAAAATTGTAAACGTCTGTTTGTTTGTTTGTTTGTTTGTTTGTTTGTTCCAGCATCACGCTAAAACTACTGGACCGATTTTGATGTTTTTTTTTTTGTTTGAAAGCTGATGATCTGACTTAAAAACTGGTATGGGTTTTGAGAAAGAAAGAAAGAAAGAAAAAAATAAAAACAATAATTCGTGGGTTGCGTACTCACCCGACAGATCGAAGCTTCTATGCATTTGCACGAGCGGATAGTAATGTACGATGGAGTGGAGTGGAGTGGACAGGGGATGGGACTGGGGATGGGACTGGGGACGGGACAGGGGACGGGACTGGGGACGGGACTGGGGACGGGACAGTGGACGGAACATGGGACGAGAAATGGGACAGGACATGAGACGGGACATGGGACAGGACAGTGGGCCGGCACATGGAACTGGACATAGGATGGGACATGGGACAGGACATGGGACATGGGACAGGACATGGGACATGGGACAGGACATGGGACATGGGACGGGACGATAGTGATATAGTGAGATAGTGGGACAGTGGGACAGTAGGACAGTGGCAGTGGGACGGTGACACGGTGGGACAGTGGGGCAGTGGGGCAGTGGGTTAGTGGGGCAGCGGGGCAGCCGGGCAGTGGGGCAGCGGGGAAGCCGGGCAGTGGGGCAGCGGGGAAGTGGGGTAGCGAGGCAGTGGGAAAGCGGGGCAGCGGGGCAGTGGGGTACCGGGGCAGCGGGGTAGTGGGATAGTGGGGCAGTGGGGTAGCGGGGCAGCGGGGCAGCGGGGTAGCGGGGTAGCGGGGCAGTAGGGGAGTGCGGCAGCGGGGCAGGCAGTGGGGCAGGGGGATAGTGGGGCAGCGGGGCAGTGGTGCAGTGGGGTAGTGGGGCAGTGGGGCAGTGGATTACCGGGGCAGTGGGATAGTTGGTCAGCGGGGCAGTGGATTACCGGTGCAGCGGAGCAGTGGGGCAGTGGGATAGAGGGGCAGCGGGGCAGTGGGGCAGTGGTATAGTGGGGCAGCGGGGCATTTGGGCAGCGGGGCAGCGGGGCAGCGGGGCAGTGGGGCAGCGGGGCAGTGGAGATTCGGGGCAGCGGGGCAGTGGGGCAGTGGGGCAGCGGGGATGCGGGGCAGTGGAGAAGCGGGGCATTGGGGCTGTGGGATAGTGGGGCAGCGGGGCAGTGGTGCAGCGGGGCAGTGGGTTAACAGGGCAGCGGGACAGTGGGATAGTGGGGCAGCGGGGCAGTGGGCAGTGGTATAGTGGGGCAGCGGGGCATTTGGGCAGCGGGGCAGTGGGGATTCGGGGCAGCGTGGCAGTGGGGCAGCGGGGCTGTGGGTCAGTGGGACAGCGGGGAAGCGGGGCAGTGGGGAAGCGGGGCAGTGAGGAAGCGGGGCAGTGGGGAGCCGGGGCAGCGGGGCAGTGGGGCAGCGTGGTAGTGGGGCAGCGGGGCAGTGGAGCAGCTGTGCAGCGGGGCAGTGGGGAAGCGGGGCAGTGGGGCAACGGGGCAGGCTTTGGGGCAGTGTGATAGTGGGGCAGCGGGGTAGTGGGGCAGCGGGGTAGTGGGTCAGTGGGGCAGTGTGGTAGCGGTGCAGCGGGGCAGTGGGATAGTGGGGCAGCGGGGCAGTGGGGCTGCGGGGCTGTGGGGTAGCGGTGCAGTGGGGCAGTGGGGTAGAGGGGCAGTGGGGCAGTGGGGTAGCGGGGCAGCGGGCAGTGGGGCAGCGGGGCAGCTGGGCAGTGGGGTAGCGGGGCAGTGGGGTAGCAGGGCAGCGGGGCAGTGGGGCAGTGGGGCCGTGGGGTAGCGGGGCAGTGGGGCAGTGGGGTAGCAGGGCAGCGGGGCAGCGGGGCAGCTGGGCAGTAGGGTAGCGGGGCAGTGGGGCAGTGGGGTAGCAGGGCAGCGGGGCAGTGGGGCAGTGGGGCCGTGGGGTAGCGGGGCAGTGGGGCAGCGGGACAGCTGGGCAGCGGGGCAGTGGGGCAGCGGGGCAGTGGGGCAGCGGGGCAGCGGGGCAGCGGGGCAGTGAGGCAGCGGGGCAGCTGGGCAGCGGGGCAGTGGATCAGCGGGGCAGTGGGATAGCGGGGCAGCGGGGCAGTGGGATGGCGGGGCTGTGGGGTAGCGGGGCAGTGGGGCAGCGGGACAGCGGGACAGTGGGACAGTGGACTGGACTGGAATGGACTGGACTGGACTGGACTGACGTGGGTTAGCAGAATTTAACGCGAGCGGAGCCGCGGGTAAAAGCTAGTACTAACATATTTTTAAGTCATTTATAACTACCACATTATAGATCCTTGTTATCTGATTAATAAATGAATAATAATAATAATAATAACGCATCGGTATTGTAGTGCTTCAGGTATGTTTGCGGATGCACATGTGGATGATTTCCATGCCATTATACGCAAGAAAATTGCGTCTGATGTGCAGAGGATGCGGGGAAGTAGCAACGGAATCCTGAATATGATAGCGGGAAGGATGGTCACAGCCGTCCTCAGTCGTTTCATCGATTTGCATGTGACAGGTGCGAATCGATGACTCGACATTTTTAATGTATGTTATCTTTGTTTACTAACATTGTTGTTTAAGTTTTCATTGTTACTAACAAAAAACTTTTTTTTTGCATTTATAACAGACGAAGACGACCGATGTCTGCAACACATCTAAGAAATTTCAGTAATGTAGGTCGCCTCTATTCGCCACTTGAAATCTTCAAATCAGTTTCGACCACTTACTTGGGCTGTCAAAACTGCCGCGATAGTGATTAGCCAATAGCCGCCATGGTAGGGCCAATCGGACTGCAGTACAGCCTCAACTAGTGGCAGAATTTATTGTACGCATTATATTTAACATTAGGCGTCTATTGGGCTGTATGGTCGATGTTGCTTGCTTGAATTGTTGCACTGAATATATCTATGTATGTTTGTATATATTGTACCCTCACATCATAGAAATCTAAATGATAAGGTAATAGATGTGGTACAGTCGCGTGAACTTGTCACCGCGTACAGGTGTTGCGAAGGACACCAGTGTGAGAACCGTTTCCTTGATCATCAGTGTTGTTTTGGATGCGAAGTCACTGAAATTGTATTTTGCTGCATATCTAAAAGCGGAATTTTTTCTGGCTTAATTTTTTTGCATCGTCTGCTAGAAACATGGTGGACATAATTGCATATTTATGTGTTGTTAGCGGCGAACTGACGACACGCGTCCTGGTATTAAAAGACGGTAGATAACATTTCTATTATCTTGTTATTTAGATTTCTATGCTGCACACGGATGCTGGCAAGAATCGAACGTTGATTAATGGATATTTTCAATATTGTATATTTTCATTATGTTTTGTATAGTGCGAACCTCAAACACCCCAATTAAATTTAGATAGGTATACATTAGAAACATCATTTTTTTTTATAACATAACAACATAACATAACATAACATCACGCCTGTATTTCCCCGAAGGGGTAGGCAGAGGTGTATAGTACACCCACATTTCGCCAGTTATGTTATAAGTCCCACGTAATAGGGGGCGAGCCTATTGCCATTAACATTTTTTTTTTATATATCATAAATGCGTTATATTTATGGCGGGACGAACTTGACTCCTATCTGAAGGATTGGCCATAGACGGCAAAAGATAGAAAACGGTGACGGGACAAGTGGAAAAAGGGAAGGGAGGCCTTTGCCCTGCAGTGGGACACTACAGGCTGATAATAATAATAATGAAATCATTAAATTACGTGCTTTTAGAGTTTTTTTTAATAACAAAGGGACGAAAGAACGTGAAAGCAGGTCACCGTCATTCATGAACATTCGCAACACCAGGGGAGTCGCCAATGCGTTGCCGAGCTTTTAAAAGTCGTATGATCTTTTTTTGAAGGTTCCCATGTTGATTTTTTTCGGGAAAACCGCAGACGGAAGTTGGCTACTAGAAGTTCCCCAGTAGGAAGTAGAGAGAGTGGAGAATGTCGTGCAAGTGCGACCTGATGCACGGAAACTCATAGAGCCGAACAATTTGGGCCTAAGGGAGTATTCACGATCTGGGATCTGATGTACTGTATTTACTATAATAACAAAATAAAATAAATAGAAGTCCGTGTGGTGCCGGACTTAAATAATAGCACCACCCTTATCTCTTCTCATGGGTGTCGTAAAAGGCGACTAAGGGATTCACCAGAGGATGGGCAGCAGCGTTCTCTGAGTATTTAACCAACCAACTGCGATCGCCAACCCGCCTGCCAGGCGTGGCGAGTATGGCATGTCCCCCCCTTTATTGGGGGAGGCCTATGTCCAGTAGTGGACGTCTTTCGGCTGAAATGATGATGATGATGATGATGAACAAAATAAATAATTAAACCATTTTTTGTTTTTTATTTATTATATTGCAGTATGGCGAAACGAGCTAAATGCCCATCTGATGGCATTGTCCATAAAAATTGCAATACCACTTAGGCTGTTGCCTAAATGGTACCGCAAGTCGGTTCGCCAAACTGAAGACATGAAGAGGCAAAGTCTCATGTGATTGCTAACGTTCGCATCGATAAACAGCAATGCAAGCATCACTGTTTTGCAGCAGAAGTAAGTACGGTGGTAGTACTGCCCCGGACGAGCTTCTTCAGAAGGAGCTCTACTACTACAAAATATAATTGGTTATGTTTGATTAAAAACTATCTCAAAAGATTCTCCTAGCGATTAAGACTAAACTTCTTTCAAATTTGCACTATACTAAAACTAGCTTTGTAAAGTGATGACGAACAAGATTTTTTTTTACACACATTCATCTCAGTCCTTCGATATTAGATGTAACACTTTTGGGCAACCAAAAAGGCCGAATTTTGGTTATGCTTTGCCAGTTTTCACAGAAATACGGCAGGCGATTGTTAAAGGATAGGGGTACAAATAGCACTGGCATGAATTGCATCGGTCCCGCCTCTAGCATGTTGTAGGTCACAACCCGTAGGGTGGCGGGCGGAGAAACCAATCGCAACCTCTTGGAACTAACGATCCGGACCAATGGCGTGTGTAAACAAACAAACAAAAACACCAACATTACGTAAACATTACGACATGGCGACCCTTATCACCAGCAAGCCACAAATCAACACTTTGATAGCCAACAACACAACACAACACTTGCGCGCGCACCTGTGTAAACAACTTGTTGTACCCGTTCCCTTGGTTGTTGTACCCCATCATGTTACGGCATGGTGGCAGGTGGTGGCCACTGCGGACCACCAGCGGGATCGCGTCGTGGTCGGCCGTGGTGGCGGCACATCGGGGCTGCCGCACAACCGTGCGACGCGACGGTCGCGAGCGAATAAGCCCGAATAACTCCGAAGTTTCGAACTCCGAATCTCGAACCCCCCTCGGATGCCTCGCCACGTCCCCCGCCTTTAGGTGAATGGATGCGCGCGCACGGTTCTACTCCGGTTGACGAACCGTGTTGGGAGCAAGATTAGGGACTACAGCAAGTGGGTCACCTCAGATAATGGAGGGCCGATTGTTTCCAGCGTCGACTGTTGATGTTGAAGCTTGAATGGACTTTATAAAGTCAGGTCGCAGTGAAAGGGTTGGATCAAAAGTAATTAGCAACGAAATTGGGGGATTGATGCTCATATGATCCTTTCTTTGATTAAAATCGATAAGTATTGATAAAAACTTATAATTTCAGGATTTTTACCGAAACGCGAGATGATTGATGTTCAAACGATACCTTCTATCAACGAACTCTATGAAAAGTGCCTAAAATCACAGAAAGATGACTTTTAATTTAGGCGAATGGCAAATGGTATTCCTGCAAACAAATTAAACATTAAAATAGAATCTGTTATCGCGAATATATATATATATATAATTTTTTTTTTTTTTTCTTAACGGGCTTGCGTTTGACCGCCACCTCACCTGATGTTAAGCGATGGTGCGGTCGACGATGGTACACGCTTGCCCAGCAAAAACCTATTCACTCGAGTCTTGAAGACCACCAGATTATATTTCTCGGGAAAAACTGACACCGGCAAGGAATTCCAATTTGACACCTAAACTTTCCAATTAAAAATTACCATAATGATCCACCCTGAAAGTAGACCAATTAACATAAATTGTGCAAAATGCTGGACAAGCATCATTAGCTAACACACACATTTTCCTTAGTACGCACGCGGAAAACCCAATAAATTACGTACAGTCAACCGCATGTCAGTGGTAACAGTTTGTTTCGTAACAGTAACGGCGATATACGCGATTCAAGTGTGACCACTGAAGTGCGGTTGACTGTATACATGTAAACCCACGCATGACATCAACTACGATCTTTTAAACGACGATCTACAATTGGCGCAGTGCAGTGGTTGAGCGCTGCTATGTTATGCAGTGCTATGTGAAGCGGGTTCGATCCCCGCACGAAAAAAGTATTTTGAAGGCCATCAGACAGTTGATTTGGTTCGGGAAGATTTGTCTATTATCGCACTTTTTTACGATGTATAGGTTAGCGAAACGAGCCAAAGGCCTCTTTGCCCGTAACAACTGCAATGCCATCTACTGTTGCCTTAATGGTAGCGCAAGTCACGTTCTCCAAACCTAAAGTTATTTTTATTAACTTTTTAGGGTTCCGTACCCGAAGGGTTCCAAACGGGACCCTATTACTCTCGCTACGCTGTCCGTCCGTCCGTCCGTCCGTCCGTCTGTCTGTCACAGGGCTGTATCTTTTGAACGGTAATAGGTAACCGGTTAAAATTTTCTCAGAATATGTGTTGCTATGAGGTGTATCACGACAAATACTAAAAACAAAAAAAGGCTAAAACCAACCATACAAGAAACCTCAAAAAACATGCATTTTTTTCAACGTTTTTGTTCCTGCTCTATCTTCAGAACGGTAATACATACCAGCGTCAAACTTGGTCAGATTATAGTGCATATTATGTAGTTTTGCAACAAATACTAAAAATAAGACAAACATAGACATATTGAGAGGTACGGAACCCTTATTGCGCGAGTCCGACTCGCACTTGGCCGGTATTTTTTTTTTTTTTACATCGCGGTTACTAGTGATTGTAATTTCATTGGCACCCGTCCTCTTCGCGTAGGACTAGGAACACAGCAATGCAAGCATTACTGTTTCGCTGCAGAAAAGGTACTCAGACGAGACAAAGGAGCTCTCAGGGCGTCCCACGGATATGCCACATGGAGGGAAAGTACCTTGAATATTGTAGATGGAACATTTTACTGAAAGAAGACATTATTTGAATTTAAAAAACAATTTAAACTGCATTCATAGATATTTAAATAATTACATGGTTAAACCGGAAATCGAACCCGTTACATGAGAAAAATAATCATTCTGTAGCTTTATCATACCGATCGAAAGGCTTCATCATAAGGATAATTTTTTGCTAAATAACATAGGTCACAAATAAAAGGATGACCATGAATTTTAATGTGAAATTTTGTTCAGAAAAATGAAAAGCTTAAATTAATTAACTAACTATTAAACTAAACTATTAAATTAAACTATTTAACAATAAAATTTAGTTTACAAGAACCAGTATGAAAGTGTCCACGAGCTACAAGCAGAACTTAGACGTATTATTCTAAATATCCACCACAACAAGATCAAAAAATCGACAGGGAGCGAAATAATCAAAAAAGTGCGTCTTTGTATTCAACAGGAAGGGACTCATTTTGAGGCATTTGATAAATTGATTAATTTTGTATTAAAAATGTTAAAATTCATGGTCTTCATTTTATTTGTGACACTATGTTAATTAGCAAAAAAATAATCCTTATGATAAAGCCTTTCGATCGGTATGATAAAGCTACAGAATGATTATTTTTCTCATGTAACGGGTTCGATTCCTGGTTCAACTATGTAATTATTTAAATGTCTATGAATGCAGTTTATTTTTTTTTTTAATTATGTCTTCTTTCAGTAATATGATCCATCTACAATATTCAAGATACTTTCCCTCCATGTGGCATATCCGTGGGACGCCCTGTATACTACGACTTAAACAGACACACTTCTTTACGACATAGAACAGACAGACAGACAAACCGTGTTGTTATGGAAGAATGAAGTCTCCTAATACAGGCAATACTTGCTTGAAAGGAGGCTTCAATATTCAATTGAATTGAATTGAATTGAATCACAAACCATTCTTATCACTAAATCCCGTATTTGCAAATAAACTTTTTTTTATCAGATGGTGGATTACGAAAACGTAACATTTTTTCTTATTATGTTTTACATAATCTAAGTCTTCTAGACTCGAAGATCAGAATGGTTCAAGATTCAACAAAAAAAATAGATTGATATTACTACGTCATACGCTAACAAAAAAAAACATCAGGCATGGGATGTCATTAATTTAATCAGGAAAAATCTGGGAATTTAATCTGCATGTTAACGATACTGTACTTACACTAAGAGGTTGTAACAACTGGCCCTAACTCATGGTTAATCTTCCAATTAAATTAAGCCGGATTCAGACGACACCACAAAACGGTTGGTCGATATCTGACGTACAAAACAATGCACGTTTAGACCAGATCTTCTGCTATAAATAAGTATTATAGTAGTAGAGCTAAATTCATCATTAAAGTCGACGAACATCAAAATTGCATCTACAAAGTCCAACAACAACCTATTTTTTTTTCAAATTTTAGACCTTAGAATGCATAGTTACCCCGGCTCCACAAGTTAGCCCGAACGGTGGCGCCAACGCTATACGCCAACGTGTGGTTGGGGAAAATGGCGTTGCCCCGAACGTTGCCACGAGCATTGGCAGTTAGCCGTCGCGTGTCGGTGATATCAAAGGAATTATGCGCCAACGTTGGCGATGCGTCGACACGTTGGCGGTTCGCTCAGTCTTGCCGCAGCACTCATGCAGTAAGGTGCATCGAAAGCACTCTCAGGTATGCAGGTTTCCTCACGATGTTTTCCTTTACCATTAATATAAATAAATAAATATTTTTGGTACATTTTTACACATCACCATCTAGTCCCAAACGAAGCAGAGCTTGTACTATGGGTACTAAACAATGAATATAATACCTAGATACTTTTTTTTGTAAATAAATACATATAATACATAAGAAACACCCAGACCAACACAAACACTCATGTTCATCCCACAAATATTAGTGTTCTGTGGGAATCGAACCCACGACCTTGTGATCAGCGCAGCAGCAGTCGGACACACTCGAACCACTAGACCACAGAGGTCGTCAAATGCAAATAATAATCAATTCTGATCAGCACATGTATTCGAAAAGTCAGAGATGCTAGCCGGGTTCGAACTCGGACCGTGCATAAAGGCAAGCAATCAACCGCTAGGCTATCATCAACTCAAATGCGTAGTCGTAGTCTACGATTAACAAAACTGCAAAAATAACTTTTGAATAGTAAGGAACAAAAAATAAAGTCCATTCACCTTGATCTATGAATGAAAAAGTATTGAATCAGCTGCGTGTCAGCCCACGTCAATTTATGAAAGTAAACAGAGGAGAAGATAAAATGTAAAAAAGAAATTCGCCCACTTGAAGGTCAGAATTAGGAATAAGCTGATTTTGACATGGTAGTGTAGCAGCTTTGAACAGAGCTGCCACATAGCTACTCGTACTCCTGTAAACTGATCTCAAAACCAATAAAAAAATACAAATCTGGAGCAAGAAATAAGTTTCTTCTACTCTTAGATTCTATTTAAGACATCGTTGTTGAATTAAAGGCGTACAATTTTTTTTGACAACTATCTGAGGAGTATTGCAATCCGATTGGTTCTACCAAGGCGGCTATTGGCTAATCACTAACGCGGCAGTTTTGACGGCTCAAAATCGATTCGAAATTGATTTGAAGTTCTCAAGTGGCGAATAGTGGCGACCTACATTAGTGAAATTTCATAGATGTGTCGACAGAAATCGGTCGCCTGTTATGAGGCGTCTATGCGGTGTATGGTTGATCATTTAAAACTAGCCCTACTGTCATCGAAAATAAAAATAAATTAGAAGACGCCATAGTCAAAATTCACTCGATGGGCAGACCAACGGTGCTATTTATAAACGTTCGAAAAGTTTACGTTTCCGAAGTAAAACTTGACCGGCAAATAAAAAAAAAAACCGGCCAAGTGCGAGTCTGACTCGCGCAGTAAGGGTTCCGTACCTCTCAACGACCTGATACCCCATAAAAACTGATTTAATTTACGAGAGTTTATCAAAAAACATCATCGCTCAGTGCGCGAAATATGAATTTTTGCATGTCTTTCTTACGCAGGTACCACCACATATGTCTATTTTTGTCTTATTTTTAGTATTTGTTGCTAAACTACATAATATGCACTATAATCTCACCAAGTTTGACGCTGGTATATGTAATCGTTTTGAAGATAGAGCAGGAACAAAATCGTCGAAAAAATGCATGTTTTTTGAGGTTTCTTGTATGGGGACCCCCTTTGTTTTTAGACTTTTTTTATTTTTAGTATTTGTCGTGATACACCTCATAGCAACACATATTCTGAGAAAATTTCAACCGGTTACCTATTACCGTTCAAAAGATACAGCCCTGTGACAGACAGACGGACGGACGGACGGACGGACAGCATAGCGAGAGTAATAGGGTCCCGTTTGGCACCCTTCGGGTACGGAACCCTACGACCACTTCCTGCGGCCACGAACGCTGCAAAGCATTCGAAACGTCAGGAAAACCAATTTTAACAATAATACAAGATGTAATCTGGTTAAACTTGTTTTATTATGAAACAAAACGATTTAAGAATCGAACGGATTCGGAAACGCTTTTCATAGTTCTTTAATTTTACATCGAGTGCTTTCCTACAACAACTGGCTGCTACCTATAATACTAATTAGCAGTCACTATATAAACCAAAGTAAATGAGTGGCTATATACACTTTCTTATGAAGATACAGAGGGTCTGGTCATAAATTAATAATTCTCACGCAATAATACATCAACACACAAACATACCTCTCACACATCCATACATTACACATACACACTCAAATACTTGGATGATGTTAAATAGTAACTATTTGTATTTTATCTAAATATTTATTTCACTGGTTTTATTTTTGATCATGTTTTTCAAGCACAGTTATTGCATTATATTCCTGTAGAATCTGGAGGTGGGCGATGGCAGTTCCGACACAGTGCATACTACTGCAGCTACTATCGTACTCTTGTACCTTGTTATACTTGTAATAATGTTGCTCAATAAACTTTATATCATAGGCCTTAATAAATAAATAAATAAATAAATATCTTCGGGACATTTTTACACAACACCATCTAGTCCCAAACTAAGCAGAGCTTGTGATATGGGTACTAGACAATGGATATAATACTTATAATTTTTTTTTTTTTTTTTGTTAGTACATACTTATAATACATAAGAAACACCCAGATCAACACAAACACTTATGTTCATCACACAAATATTTGTGTCCTGTGGGAATCGAACCCACGACCTCGTGATCAGAAGTCCGACACTCGAACCACTAGACCACAGAGGTCGTCAAACAACCGCTGTTAGTACATATGGGCGCGCTAGTGTTGCCATCAATTTGTTTACACTTTTTTGACTTTTGACTTTTAATCTTTATTACTGGTCAGTATTGAATGTTTCTTCCTGGCGTTGGTTGAACATTGCGCCCTCTAGTGTAATTTGAGAGTAATATAGCTTTCCATAGCTTATAACATTAAAATATTAATTTATACTCGGACTCAGACCAATTAATGTCTATTCTATATCGAATATCGATGCTTACAACGCAATCTATTGCCATTTTGAGGTAACTAGTTTATACAATGAATTAGGTACTTTTAAATTATGAAATCTTTTGAAATAAATATCCTTTATTTCTAGATTTTGCTATGTAATTTATTAATCATGAAATTCTGTAAATCATACTGATTTCTGTTGTATTTGTTGTACTTTGCAAAGATCATCAAATATGAAAGAAGATACCTTTTTGTTTAGCAAAGTTTAATATTTGATGATCTGTATTAATTAAATTAATGTTGTAAATAATGTTAATATTATGATAATTATAATTCGAATATTCTAATTAGATTAATGAAATGATTAATTTAAATGTTGTTAATTTAATTTATTGGTTCTGATAATTCCGCTTTATATTGTTTCATATTTTAATATCTGGCATGATTTGTTGGTTTATATAATGTTTAGAGATTATCTAAATTAATATTAGTTTTATCACAACGACTGGTTAATTATTTTAGTGTTCATTTATAAATTAAAATGTATTTAGTGACTCCGTTGGTTCTATTTGTGTTGTAGTAATATAAAGATGGAGACACTGTGCTTTGCGGGGGCTGTCATGCTTGTTGTAAAACTTCTTCTTCTGGTCAGTTCATGTAATCATCGGAAAATACATAAATTGGAGTAATGAGAAATTTATTTCGTGATGAATCCTGATGAATCCTTGAGCTACGCGCCGACATACACCTACCTACACAGACCTAGCGTATTTTTATGACGCTCGCTCGATTAATTTGAACGAAACTTTTTTACTTACACTAACTTACTACGCTAATCGATAACCATTAGTTAATAAAATACAATTGTATTTTCTCTATAAGTGATTATTGTAATCTTTTGAGAAAATAAATGTCTTTAACCGTAAGATGAATGCTATAAGGTAGCCCGCGAAATTCAAAATTTCTTGCGTTTTTTTTTGCAAAATTGTGGCTCTATTTCGCGTTGTATATCAAACAAATATGATATGCGGTAGTAGTAATAACAATATATCTAATGAATAATACTCATAATGAGCTATAATTTTGAAAAAACAATAGAAATTTTTTATTTCGCAGGCTACCCTGTGGTATTCACCTTAAGAAGGGTGAGGAGTGAAGAGTAATTTCAGGCCTGGTACTACACGCCTACTTCATCACAGTCGGGCACAATGATTCCAACATTCCCTCACAGTCGGGCAACTATCGCTCATCTGAGCCAACCATTAGGTTATATGACAGGAATATTCTGTCCTACTAATGAGAGCGCAAGGCCACTGTTTACGAGTTCCGCATACACTGGTGACTCACAGCAACACAGATCGTAGTCACAGCTCGCGTTGCTAGACGTTTTATGATTTAAACGATTTTTTTTCGATTCGATTGAATTTTTTTGTGATTTATGTGGCGTGAAAGTTTCAAGAGTTGAGTAGAGTTCATCAAAAGACATCAACGAGCATACGCAAAATGTGAATTTTTGCATCTCTTTCTTACGTAGGTACCACCACATAAGTCTATGATTGTCCTGTTTTTAGTATTTGTTGCTAAACTACATAGTATGCGCTATAATCTGACCAAGTTTTACGCTGGTATGTATTACCGTTTTGAAGTAGAACAGGAACAAAAACGTTGAAAAAAATGTTGTTGCATGTTTTTCGAGGTTTCTTGTATGGGGACCCCCTTAAGTCGTAGAATTTTTTATTTTTAGTATTTGTCGTGATAGACGACATAGTAACACATATTCTGTGAAAATTTCAACTGGTTATCCATTATCATTACAAAGATACAGCCCTGTGACAGACAGACGGACGGATGGATGGACGGACGGTTTGCACCCTTTGGATATGTGAAAGTATCTAATCAACACGCAGGCGGGGGCTACCTATGAACTACTTTTGTAATTCATGACCAAAAACATACGTAGCCTCCGCCTGCGTGTTGATTTGATACTTTCACATATACCTTTTTTTATTTTTTTTTTATTTATTTTTTACGTGGGGAAATCCTCATGGACGCACTCCGCCCGGGGATGGCGGAGCCAGTGTCGGACTCTTACCGACTAAAACCACCACGGTGTTCCTATTCCAACCATTGGCCGGGGGCGTGGGAAACTTATAGTCGTCCAACCACCCCCGGCAGGTCCTGGCTCGCCACTAGTAGGCGAGCCCCTTCTCCCCGTGCGGCATCATCGGCCGCACCCTTCTCTTGACTGGCGCGCGTGGAACACGACGCGCCACCGTCACGGGCCTTGACTGATCGGGCGGCGGGCTACCCCGAGTCCGCCGCCCGCAGGCCCACTCCTAGGGTGGCTGGAGGTCGGCGTACGCCCTCCTGCGACGCCCGGTCCGTCTCCTGCGGGTAGGGAGAGAGGTCGTTGCCTCTCGAACCCTCTCCGCCGCCTCCTTAGCGAGCATCACCTCCTCGCAAAAGGAGACGACGCCCTCCCAAGCGTTCTCGCTCCCGACCATAGCCAAAACAACGGCCGGAAGCGAGAGATCGCTGCCGCCTACTGCAGTGATAAGGTCACGGCGCTGCGTGGCCCAAGCTGGGCATTCCGCCAGTGTGTGCTGCGCCGTGTCCTCAAGGCAGCTCCCGCAGTGATGACACTCGGGAGTCAGCTCCCGGCCTATGCGACACAGATACTTCCCGAAGCAACCGTGCCCCGAGAGTATCTGCGTCAGCCGGTAGGTGAGGGCGCCATAGCCCCTCTCCAGCCACTCCTCCATGACGGGCCTTACCGCCGCTATTGCGGCGTGCCCTGCACTGGGTTGCGCAAGTCGCTCCTCCCATTCGGCCACTAGGATCTGGCGGACCTCGCTCCGATCAGGTGGGTCCTCACGCTGATGATACCTCAGCGCAAGGTCCCTCGCCTCCAGATCCCAGGGCATTGATCCGGCTAGAAGGCTCGCCGCCTCAAAGGAGACCGTACGGTATCCTCGAATCACCCTGATGGCCATCGCACGCTGCGGCCTACGCAGCAGCGTGACATTGCCCGGCGTCAGGGTGTCCGCCCACACTGGAGCCCCATAAAGGGCCATGGACCGTACGATCCCCAGGTAGAGCCTCCGGCAGGAGGCATTTGGCCCTCCCAAGTTTGGCAGCAGCCGCGATAGCGCAGCCGCGGCCCCTAACAGCTTGGGCGCCAACCGCTTAAAGTGCGGCCCAAAGTCCCACCGGCTGTCGAGGACGAGTCCCAGGTATTTCATCGTCGACTCGATGCCGATGCGGACGCCTCCTACCACTATATGGGATCCCGAAGGCGGCCCCTTCCGAGGCCCATGGAAACAAAGGGCCTCAGACTTATGTAGAGCCACCTCGAGACCCAACCGCCGGATCCTTGCAACGACTAGCGCAACCCCTGCTGTCGCCCGCATGGTCGCCTCCCGGTGCGTCTTCCCCCTCGCCGTGACCAGCGTATCGTCGGCGTAGCACGTCACGCCGACGCCGTGGAGAAGTGCACCGCGTAGCACCCAGTCGTAACCGATGTTCCACAGAAGCGGCCCCAAAACCGATCCCTGTGGAACACCGCACGACATCTCTCGCCGACCCCATCCTTCCCGATCCGGGTAGATGACGGCTCTATCCATCAGGTAGGCCCCGATAATGTGACGAAGGTAGGTCGGCACTCGATGAAATTCGAGTGCCACCCTGATGCAACTCCAGGGCAAGGTGTTGAAAGCGTTGGCAATGTCGAGAGACACTGCCAAAACCACCTCCCCCCGGGCTACTGCTTCCTCCGCCAGAGCCCTTACGCGCATGATGGCGTCCACCGTGGAGCGCCCCCGGCGGAAACCAAACTGGTTGTCCGCCAGATCCGGCCCCATCCTAGTGAGGTGCTGGACAAGGCGGTCTGCAATTACTCTCTCAAAGAGCTTTCACATATACCTACATAAGTCTTGTTTACATCTTTTCAGTTAGGTATATTTAAAAGCAGTCGGGTGTTTTGGTTTTGTTAATTAACTTTTTATTAATTTGTTGTATTGTATTTTATTATTATAAAATACTCGAACTCTGTGGTCGAGTGGTTCGATTGTCGGACTGCTGATCACGAGGTCGTGGGTTCGATTCCCACAGGACACAAATATTTGTGTGATGAACATGAGTATTTGTGTTGGTCTGGTTGTTTCTAAGTAGGTATTATATCCATTGTCTAGTACCCATATCACAAGCTCTGCTTAGTTTGGAACTAGATGGTGCTGTGTAAAAGTCCCAAAAACATTTATTTATTCATTTTATTCATTTATATTTATTTTATTATTTATTTATTATAATGTCTAATTTTCTAACTATGGTTTCTACTGAAATAAAATGCTAATAAATAACAAATAAACCAATTACGTCATAATATGATAAGTACAGAAATGATAACCGTTTCAGATTCTAAAACATTTTTTATTAGAGTCTGAAAGTTTTATTAAATTTGTCAGTCAAAAAATGAGCAGTGAAATCCATTGACCATAAGTAAGATAAAGGTCTGCATAGAAAAAAAAAAGCTAAAAACAAACGCCCACTACTACAGCCTACGGATCGGCTACGCACTCGTAGCGTCTTCGTAGAGGTCGTAGCACTGGCGCAGTGGCGTAGACCCGCGTTTACGTGGGCATCGCCTGAAGGGACAATTCGACCACTGAAAATAAGAACTTGTTGTACTATTTATAGACTACACAAATGTCACAATAATAGTAGTTCAGAGTATATTTTTATTTGCTTGAATTTTTTGCAAAAGGACAGCTAGATTATAATTTTCTCTCATTTCTCTCACTCATTGTTTTTTCTCAGGTACCCACACAAATATTAATATAGCTTTTCTGACCTTCATTGTATCAACGAAGTATAAACAAATTTTGTTGTATTGTTACGTAAAGTTGCGTTAAAAAAAAACTAAAAAAAAACACAAAAAAAATATTGGTAATCGCTATATTTTGTGAATATCGATTGCATAATTTCATGATGACGACGTTTGTGGTCTAGTGGTTCGAGTGTCGGACTGCTGATCACGAGGTCGTAAGTTCGATTCCCATAGGACAAACATATTAATTATATGATAAACATAAGTATTTGTGTTGTTCTGGGTGTTTCTTATGTATCATAAGTATGTATTTACGAAAAAATAAATATATATATAAGTATTATATCCATTGTCTAGTACCCATAGGACAAGCTCTGCTTAGTTTGGGACTACATGGTGCTGTGTAAAATTGTCCCAAAATATTTATTATTTATTTATTTTATTTATTATTATAACCTGTGCGAGGCCAATGATAATGCTAGTCTACAATAATATATATAAACTCTTCTTATACAAAAGAATCATCTACACGTAGAAGAAAGTATCGACCACAAGAAAATATATTTTCAAAACTAAGCCCGACTATAGTTTGTACCTTAAAATTATCTGCACAAACTACATCGACTGCTCGTTTAATAATTCCATAACAGAACATGTACTCCAACCACCAATTCTTAACCTTACTGCCTTGTAACAAGAACTAAAACGACCGCAGCACCGCTTGCATTACCAAATATAACCCCGGAACCGTTAAAGGAAAACGAACTCTAAGTCTATACAGGAAGGGGTTGTGATAATTTGTGGTGTAACTTCGGTGTTGGCATGCGGTAAAACAATCTATAGTTGCGACAGGAGGAAGTAAACCTTGTTGTGATACAAATAAGGTTGGTGTTTGCTTGTGGTGTTTGGCGCATGCCCGTTGTTCGGATCGATGTTTGCCGCCGCGCCGGCGACGTCGCTGACCTACTTGCGGCAGACGTTCTCACTGGGTGGTACACACGCCAGACTACGGTGCCACTTTACAAATCTGTACCGGGGCTTAAGTGGTACATGTTATGAGTAATTATCGACATACGTACAGTATGACATAAAAGATAAGGCGTGTCGTCAAATTTCGGTCGCGCAGACACGAAAACACGATCGACGAAAACACCCGAAACATAAAAAAACAACCTTATGCAATGCCCATAAGTTATTAAAATTGAATGCCGTGCCGCCTTTTTCTATTTTGTTCACACGCTTCCGTACACTGCAAGTCATTGTAGCGGCAGCGTCTGAGACTTTTGGCACGCAGCGATGGTGGTTTCTGATTGGTTAACCAATTTCCCGCATATGTAAATTGTTCATCTGCGCAGGTACATCGGTGGGCCATATAAAATGTGCACTACTTGTGAAGTATTAATATTAATATTTTTATTTATTTATCTCCACAAATTACAAATTTGCTAACCCTATAATTGATGTCTTATGTTGTAGCTGTTTATTATCCCTCAATAAATAAAATAAAATAAAATAAAATTTTGTATGTTATAAGTAAATACAGTTGATAAGAATGTTGCCAAATTGCAATTTAATAGTATTACAGTATAGTGTAATTTGTATGATTTTTCTCTTATTGCAAACAGTTTTAGTCATGTTAGTGAGACAGACTCACAGACAGCGGCTAGTGACATTATTGTAGGTTTTATTGTACGATATCATACGATAGCAATATTTATCCGAGTGTAGTTTTTTAAGATTTAGAAATTATATTATAAGTTTATGTATTTCTTTATGATACTGATAAGTGATAAGTATTACATAGTGTGTTCAACAATCTATTTACTATTTATAGTAATAAATAGAAAATAGAAAAGTCTCTCGTGACCGTGCTCTTGAGTGAACTATAAGAGACCCCGCAGGCGCAGTTTGTGCGAGACAACATGGCAATAGCGGAAATTGACCCGACATTCATACCAACGTTGCAATTTAGAAACGACATCGCTACCCATACTAACCTATCGTGTATTAAAGGTCGATGTTTGGGAACTTTTAGACATTTAGTTTTTTTAATGGTGTTGGAATTTGAGTAAATATTAGGATGAGGCCTATTTATGATAGATGAGATCTTTATCTCTTAATAATAAAATCTTTATTTATGTTAATTTACAGAGTTCCTGATTGTGTTACCTTGACTTCTGCTGCAATGAGGAGGCCTTTTTAGGGTTCCATAGTCCTACAAGGAACCCTTATAGTTTCGTCATGTCCGTCCGTCTGTCCGTCTGTCCTAATCCTTTACAGCCTTATAACTTCTACAGTTATGAACATAAGTAAATGAAATTTTGTTAAAAAATGGTCTAGATATAGATCTCAATTCTAAAAGAATAAAAAAATCTTGATTACGTATTTTAGGGGTGGCACCCAAACATGTGAAATGGGGATAAAATAAAAATTCGCTGCATCCCCTCGTGTGGGATATCATTGAATAGGTCTACTAAAATGAAGGTAATGTTTCATACACAACGTTTTTATCAGGTATACCATCTGCGAAATACAGCCCGCCAAAGTGGCTTGCAATGTGTCCCCCCCCCTACCATTTCTAAGCTATGCAACGTAGAAAATTATAATCTTCACATTGATAGACCTTTATAAAAACTCTCTTTTAAAATTATTTCGAGTATAATGTGGATATAAATTTTTGAGTTATAGTGAGAAAACTGCAAAATACTTAAGACGTCCTAGTTCATTGTTCATTGACCTTAGAGAAAAATTATCATAGCAAATAATGCTCCTTTAGTTACTATCTATTTAAATAAATCACAAAAAGTAACTTTGTGTTATATTGATATAACACACTTCTTAAATTTAGCTTCTTAAATTCAGCGCTAGGTGGCGCTGTTTGCAAAAATTTAAATAGCAATGATTAATATTCGATTTGATTTGTTTGTAATTAGGAACCTTATAATACTGAGCATGGCCCGACATGCTCTTGGCCGGTTTTGTATAGGAAATCGAGTCTACCGGCGAGCGCACTCCCGTATATGTCCTCGTACTGATTACGAATGTACTGCGAGGGGTTTTCTAATTCAGCGGTGAACGCTTACGGGCTACCAACTAAACGGGAAATATTAAAACTTCATAAACGGATAAATACAAAATTTAACTTCAGCCATCTTCAACGTCAATTCACAACCAAACCTCGCACTCTAATCGCGCGCTTGTACAATTTCCGGAACCCAACAAAACTCACGCTCGCTCCATTACGCAGCGAGTTAAGGTCGACAACCGCTACATTCACGTTCAGCAAGCTATGTAACTGTTGCAGGCGTACACGTACAACGTTGTTCGCGTGTCGTTGTGTTATATTGTGGTGCTGGTTGGGGATTTTAAACGGTCGCGCGGTCGTTGTGAGGTTTGGTTTGCGATAATATTATATTGGAAAATGTAATTGCTCTTGTTTCTGATATAGTATTCTGGTATTATTTGGTAGTTATCTGGATATAGTATTCCGGCCACGAGAACTGCAATAGAATACAACACACACACACATACACATTTTAAGCAAATAAAGTTAATTTGAATTTGAATAGAATAGAATAGAAAAACTTTTTTTCGAGAAAAACAACTCATATAGGGTTAGTAACAATTTTATTATCTTAAACCTAGGTAACTGACAGCAGTGGATTATATGTATATGGAAAATTCACTCTGTCAGCTACCAAGTTCAGAACCCTGTTGGAGCTGGCCATGACTCGTGCCACCAGTGATGCTGCACGCTTGCGCATTATAGTGTAGAAGCAGTCTACATGCATGGCATTCGCGATTCACGACCCATCCAGCGTGGCCCCCTTCAGGGCCTTCCACATTCTTCCTAAACTCTCCTTTGGCGATGTCCGCACGCACTTGGGACATCACTGCAGCTCGAGGGCCGTGCAATGCGGACGATAGACACTCCAATCTATCGCCTGCTTGCCTCTCTCAGGGTATCAGGTCACCGTAAAGCCGCCTGCGCCGACCCGTCCTGCTGTGGCAGATCGGATCAGCAAAGGAGCTTTCCTCACTGAACCGCCGCTTCCTTTTGCGAGATAACCTCCTCACAGAAGGACGCGACTGCCTTCTACGCCTACTGGCAGCCATGGCTGGGAGTAAGAGGTCTCCCCCAATTGCTGCAGAGAGAGCACGACGCTGCATAACCCAGGTAAGACACTGCGTTAGAGTATACAGGACCGTGTCCTCACTACAGCCGCACTGGTGAAAAACGGGAGTCGCCTCCCGTCTCGCCACTTTGTGCAGGTATTTTCCAAAGCAACCATGCCCGACAACACCTGCACCAGACGACAAGGACAAGGACAACGTCCCGTGTCGTCTTAATTATGTTTTCAAACTCCTTATTGTACCATGTTTGATGCAAATAAATACTATTCTATTCTATATCCACAACTCCCAAAAAGGGCTCCTATATCAGCACTAGCTGCCAAAGTAGGCGACTACTGTTGCAACGCTGGAGTAAAGCAGTAAGTCATACTCTCGCAGCCAAAAATGTACAGAATATGTACATTTTTTTACCCTGGTATGAAAATTAGTACTTCTGTACTTTCATGGTAATCATTGATTTAAAGTAGTCCCTTTTTTTTTTGAGAAAATCCTCATGGACCCAATCCGCCCGGGGAAGGCGGACCCAGTGTCACACTCTTACCGACCAAAAACCACCACTATGTTCCTCTAAGTCAAGTGGTCCTGCCAGAGAGCATACTGTGTCCCGCCGACAAACTGTTACAAACTGCTGTGTGTAAAAACGTTGAATGCTGAATTAATGATTTATTTATTTTATTTTTTATTTATGTAAAGTTGTAGCCACAATGGGCCTGATAAGAAGGCTCAAAGTCACTCAAAGGGCAATTGAGAGGGCTATGCTCGGAGTATCCCTGCGTGATCGAATCAGAAATGAGGAGATTCGCAGGAGAACGAAAGTAACCGACATAGCCCGAAGAATTGCCAAACTTAAGCGGCAGTGGGCTACTTGCACTAGTTTATGTGTATTGTGCTGCCGCTGCGTATGGAACATATTTTTAGTTGGTTTATATCTATACTTTTAAATATCATTGCTCTGAGGCCTATTTGTACGCATATTTCAAAAGTAATCTTCAAAACATACAGGTGGGCGGGGCACATTGCTCGCAGAACGGATGGCCGATGGGGCAGTAAAGTTCTGGAGTGGCGACCGCGTACTGGAAGGCGCAGCGTGGGTAGGCCCCCCACAAGGTGGACCGACGACCTGGTGAAGGTCGCGGGAATCCGTTGGATGCGGAAGGCGCAGGTCCGGTCGTTGTGGCGTTGCTTGGGGGAGGCCTATGTCCAGCAGTGGACG
Organism: Asteroscopus sphinx; assembly: GCA_949699075.1. Lineage (NCBI taxonomy): Eukaryota > Metazoa > Arthropoda > Insecta > Lepidoptera > Noctuidae > Asteroscopus > Asteroscopus sphinx. Next base: position 32,362,999 of record OX453004.1, on the reverse strand, counting down.
TCTTTCAGCTGAGATGATGATGATGATGAAAGTTGTAGCCCGTTATTTTAAACAAACAGGAGAAAAATGTTCTTATGTACAAGGAAAACTCATAATTTTTCTGTTATATTGATAACATTCAAGTTAACATTAAAAATATTCATGTCATGCCGTTTCCGCTGTGAATGGCATGTCAATGTACTGGATGGCTCTCATACATTCCCATTACATACAAGGGGGAGAAATTATTGTCTTGGTTTCGTACAACTCAATTTGGACTTCATTGTAATGGCTTGAGGGATTATTTTTGATTATCATTAGAAACAAGGAAGGTAGGAATTTGGGGTTTACAGAGTTGTTGTCGATAGGCGATATGGAAATTTGATGAGTTTTCGTATCCGAGGTAGAAGGAAAATGTCACAGATTAAAGAAAACACTGTAGTTTGTAATCAACTAATAATAAAAAAACAAGTTTAACCGGATTACTTCGCGTATATTATTTAAATTGGTTTTCCTGATGTTTCGAAAGCTTTGCAGCGTTCGTGGTCGCAGGAAGAGTAAGATGACAAGCGTCTTTACAAAAACGAAACGAAACGATTTTTATTATTATCATCAGCCTGTAGTGTCCCACTGCAGGGCAAAGGCCTCCCTTCCCTTTTTCCACTTGTCCCTGTCTTTTGCCTTCTAGGGCCAATCCTTCAGATAGGAGTCAAGTTCGTCCCGCCATCTCCTTCTGGGCCTGCCGCGTTGTCGTTTGCTGCTGTCTGGAGTTCAAACGATTTTAATTAATAAAAAAATACGGTAGGATAAAATATTTTTTAGTTGCTAGGCAACTTGTTTGACATAAGTTTTGTAAGCAAAACATAACCTCAAAATAGTTAACATTTTAATGAATAAACATCTGTGGAATACTGTCTGTTAATTAAAATAGTTGCAAAACATTGCTTTCATCGAGTTTTATATGGTGATCATCATCTTTTATTCGTAACTTTCCGAGGCTGGGCACTATGGAACTTTAGCAATGTTCTTTGAAGTTAATTGAACATTGACACGAGCAGAAGTAGAAGACTATATAGACGTTTACGGGCTGATAATGATACGAGAGTTTCTACTCGTTTGTGGCCCAAAGAACCTAGGATGAGTTTTTGCGGTAAAGTGTACCCAGTGTTATCGCATAGTTATCTACAAATTTTATATGGGACTTGTTTAGTTCCAAATACGCACACGTGGCGCTGATAAAATTCCCTTCTAAAATTTGTCGATAACTCATTCTCTCTGTAAAGTAGTAAAACTAACTTAGGAATACGCCATCTATCCAGAAAAAGAAATAAGTAGAAGTGCAACGCAAGACTCAATACCTATAACTTAAAAGAGCGACACAACAATTTTGCTTCCCAACAAGCGAGCGAAAGTAACATTAAAATCAAAGGCACGAACTGTTATTTACCATATACAAACATCCTTCTGAGAAACAAACAAATACACCCCATTTTCCCTAAAAATACTTGTCGGTAAATATGACCAAAACGAAAATAAACAAGGTCATTAAAAATATAGGGCGCCAAGAAAATAGCATAGTAGCGAGGCGCGATCAAGTAGCTGGGTACTCGAGGGGACTGTTGCTGTGGGGCGTGAGTGTTAGCGAATACAAAAGCGGGAGCGGAGCGGAAAAGGTTTTGTTAACGGATTTTTGTTTTTCAGCTTTTTGTTGTACACTGTTGGATAAATGCCTTAGGCATTACGGCCGTCTCTGTGCAGTTTTGTGTTTAAAGAGTAAATAAATAAAGCTTATGAAGCTATTAAGCTTCTCGCAGTCGACTGATGGACAAAGGTTATTGAAGAAGGCTAGGCTCTTCGTGAAAAAACACTCATCATATAATAATATTTTCTGGTCATATGGACACTGGCTGATAAGTTGTGTTCCGATTTACAGGACCCCAACGTCATTGGGAACATTGGTCAAAACATTTCTCTATGTCTATTTTTCCCACTACATATTTACACCATAGGAATAATTTGTCCCTCCCTTCTACCTATCGTAGTACATATTATTTCTATAATTTACACCCATCTTTATACTAATATTATAAAGATGAAAGATTTTTTTTGTTCGTTTGTTTGTGATCAATAAACTCTTAAAATAATTTTCATAATTCTTTCACCATTAATAAACTATATTTTATTCTAGAAATTTCCGCGGAAACGAAAATACGGGAATTCACGCGAACAAAGTCACGGGCGGAAGCTTTTATAGCATATAGATAATACTCAAAATTCAGTTGCTTGTAAAATATAACTGAAAGGCTAAACGGACGAACCTGACGTCTTCTAAACAAGATTCAGAAAGAAAAAACAATGCTTACTTTTTATAACTGTGATTCACCAGTTTTTGGCATAAGACAACCAATTCATAAGAACTCGAGTGATTAATTAAATTAGTTTTAACATACTTTTGTTCCTTTTCTTTAAACTAAATAGAATTTTAGGAATGTCTGATATAAACAAATACCAACCCGCCTTTTCGAGCTCGTTTTGCCTTTCTTACCATAAAAAAACCTCATAATGTATATAGTCAAACACAGAACGATGAAAAAAAACCATTTGCATTATATTGATTATCACAGCGGACTTCACCAACTTTATTAAAGCAAAGTCGCGTTCACTGTGACCCTACATGTATAAAATCACTGAATCCGACATTTTCCGAGAGGTCCATCTCGGTGGAGGGTCCAACCGTGGCGAGCGATACGGAATATCTGAGGGTTTTTCAAAACATCGACGAGGTCCACTACAGCTGCAGAATTGAGAAGAGGGGTATAATTAGAAAGATATATCTTGCAAAAGAACTTTTCGAAGGTCAGTTTATTTGTGGAGCAGAGTTTGATTATCACTTGCTTTAACGGTTATAGAAATTAAAAGACAGTGGATAGTGTTCCGTGTGGTGCCGGACGTAAAGAATTGCACCACCCTCTCTCTTCTCATGGGTGTCGTAAAAGGCGATTAAGGAATTCACCAGGGGATGGGCAGCAGCGTTCTATGAGTACTTAAACAACCAATTGCGATTGCCAACCCGCCTGCCAAGCGTGGCGAATATGGCATATCCCCCCTTTTTGGCATTTGTCCAGCAGTGGACGTCTTTTGGCTGAAATGATGATGATGGATAACATTTCTATTACCTTGTTATTTCGATTTCTATGCTGCCAGTGCCAACCTACCAAGCCAGCGCAGCGTTGTAATCGAAGGTCTATACGTCCTAGCCGTACCCAGGAGTTGGAGGGAAAATAAACTAGATTTTTTACAGAGATCGAGGGCAACTTTGTGGAGCGAAAAAGTGAGTGAAGTGAGTGAGTGTGAGTGAGTGGTGTGTTACCTACTTTTGTATAGGAAAAAGTTAAATGTCTTCAGGCATTGCCATAGTACTGAGCTTTGCAGTAAAGATTCATCTCTTCTTCTTACTCTTTCACTCTTGGGAGAGTGGTCGTGGTTACGTCAGGTCTCAAAAGATGAGTAGCAGCGCAAATGCGTCTCTATTCAACTCTATTATTGGGGCTGCGAGAACATTGTGTCATAATGGAGTGCGTGATGGTATTAATGAGGTCTGACCTATTTTTTTTTGTCGTGGGGAAATCCTTATGGATGCACTCTACCAGGGGTAGGCGGAGCCAGTGTCGTACTCTTACCGACTAAAACCACTACGGTGTTCCTTAGCCAACTGCCTTAGCCGGGGGCGTGAGAACCCGTGAGTATTCACACAACCACCCCCGACAGGTCCTGGCCCGCCACAAGCAGGCAAGCCCCTTCTCCCCGTGCGGCCTAACGTCAGCCGCAGCACCCTCGGTGACGCACACGGAACGCTGCACGCCACCTAATGAGGCCTGACCAGCGCGATGGAGAGCGACCGCGGAAATATACGTCATCGGTACCAAAAGGGTGACCTTGTCACTGACAAGCATGGGTACTAAGAACAATATTACAGTTATGAAAAATAATGTATGTCCAAAATTGGACTTAAAAAGGCAATTTATCATCATCATCATTTCAGCGAAAGACGTCCATTTCTGGTCTCCCAAGCATCGCCACAACGACTGGTCCTGCGCTTTCAGCATGCAGCATGAAATGTGGTCACTCACAATGGGCCTGATAAGTAGGCTCAAAGTCACTCAAAGGGCAATGGAGAGAGCTATGCTCGGAGTGTCCCTGCGTGATTGAATCAGAAATGAGAAGATTCGCAGGAGAACGAAGGTAACCGACATAGCCACACAATGTAAGCTATTAATGGCATAGAGTACCGTATCATTGGGTTCCCTCCTATTGTGGTCGATCCTAAACTTAAAATCATTATTAAATATTAATTAGTTTACTTCAGTGAAATTGTCTCAGGCATTAACTTACATTATTCTCACACAATTCTATCCAAATCATGTAATAAATCATCGTACCATTTATTATTTGAAACATATTTGAAAGAGTATATCCATGGAGTTTCTTGCCGGCTCTTCTCCATAGGACCAACTTTTTGGAACCGTGCTACTAGATTCATAATTAAAGTTTTGAAAGTGCATGTAGGTAAATGCTTATTCGAAAATAAAATAAAAAATGACTTGACTTGAAGCCCGAAGAAAGGCTATTAATGAATGAATGAATTCTCGCAACATTACCCAAAGCGCAAGAAAACCTTCACACGACTCGTTTACAACAAATCGCTCAATGAGTCGTACGTTTATGTTCTATACAATGTTATTACGCCACGTTCATGACTCATTTGCCATTCATGAAGTACGGAATTTTCAAGGCACACGCAATAGTTATTGTAAAAAAAAAAGTAACTATAACTTACGTAGTAAATACTCCAAACGCATATTTATATTTTGAAGGACTTTTTGTAGTGAATGCCATCACACGCAAGACGCAACAGATTCATTTGGCTTACAAATTATATATTTTGCATGAATCAAACCAAAGCATTGCGTATTTGTAAGATGCAAGGCCTTAGCCTTCTCGTACTGAGAAGAGGCCCGTGCCCAGCAGTGGGACAGTAATGGGCTGGTTATGTATGGCACGAAAAGCATGCGTAATGGAAGACAGTCAGGTGTTTCTGCTTGCGTCTAACTATATTATTTTCATTTTAGGTAGAATAAAATTTTTGGGAGAATTTTAAGAAATGAATGTGTAGAAGTGCACAAAACAATATTTAGACCTCAACCTCTACCTTTGAGATGATTACCAGGGCCCTTATTCATGTAATTTCATGACGAGTTGCAGTGATGCTGAAGTTCGAAAGAATAACAAAAGCATTGTTTTGATCGAAACTGCACTTCTTTAGGGCCTACAGGGAATTTACATGTCAAGGTTACCAGGCTCATTTCACATGTGTACAAAATTCCCAACAAGATTGTAGCTTTTGACATCAGAATTCTATTAAATCTCTACAACACAAAATAATATTATTCTTTATTCCTTTTTGTTATGAGTAGAGATAATCAGATGAATATTTACCTAAAGTTCAGTGTTGGCTAATATGGAATGCACTTTTATATCGAAAAAATCCCGCGATTCTGGGATCGGAGAATCGGATCATATTTACCTAGAATTAGACGAAATAGGTATTTATTTATTTACTTACTTAAAGTTGTAGAGAACCTACGACAGAAAAAAATATTTCTCTCTATCTCTAATTTGAAAAAGAAGCCCCAGGATCACGGGATTGCATAACTGTTTACGAACTACTTGAATGCATATTTACTTAAACTTATAATATTTAACCTCCAATCGGGAAATATGTGTATGTATGCAGGGTGTAAGTGGCGGGATGCATGTGTTTGTGGTAGTTAAAAAAACATACATAAAATAAATTACCTGATATACCTACTCAAATCGGGGTTACTCTTGAAAATAATTCCAATATCAATGCAATACCAATGTCAAAAAGTGACAAGAATATACACAATACACAATTTTAATTGTAAAAATGTTTAATTAATTCTAAAAACATTAAATTTTAAACCAATTAATTACAAAATTTGCATTTAAAAGTAAGAAATGACAGCCAATAGCATATAATAGGTAATAGGAGTATTTCCCACGCCCCCGGCCAAGGGTCGGTAGAGGAACACCTTGGTGGTTTTTAGTCGGTAAGAGTCCGACACTGGCTCCGCCTTTCCTGGGCGGAGTGCGTCCATGAGGATTTTCCCCATGGAAGAAATAAATAAAGGTAATGCCAATAGATCGGAATTATTTTCAAGAGTAAAACAGCTAATCGTTAACGTAAATATTACCACGGCTATAACACCTTTAATTTTGTATAAGAAATGTTTTTTTGTTCTCGTAGGTACTCTAGATAGGTAAATCAATAAACATTGCATCCAATTCTAGGTAATCTGATTATATTCTTCGATCCCAGAATTGCGGGATTTTTTCGATATAAAAGTGCATTCCATGTTAGCCAACACCTGAATTTATTCGAGCAAATATTCATCCGATTATCCGATCTCTGGGTTTAGATTCATCCGAAACATGACCTCGTATAAATAAGTGCATTCACGTTCAAGTATCCGCCTGATTTTAAATGACCATCTCGCATCGTCTGTTTTGATCAAGAAAAGGTAATGTTAAGTCAATTTTTTTCCAAAATAACTCATTGCTTGTACAACTATCAATCATTTATCTACCAAACCATCAAGTCTGTTTTGTGTGTTATAATAATAAATTCATCGCGGCGCAATGCTCTCGTACTACACACAATAATTAACGTTTACAAAATTGGCAACACATGACTAATACCTACCTGGCAACACTTAATGTACACGTATACAGACTATTTATGACAAAAACTTGTCAAATATTCGACTGAAATTGACAAAAAATTACGCATTTTTTAATTTTCAAACACTAATATGAGTAAGAATAGTTATAATGAGATGAAAACGTAACATACCTAACCTAAAAATCTTCGCGAAATTTTTTGACGTTTCTTTTCTTACCCTTCGCAGCTTATATCGGGGTCGTCGCCTAAAGTGATCCATGTTAGTTGAGCCTTCGTCATAAAACGCACATTTCACTGTATACACTTATCACTATCACTAGTATATCACTAATCTAAGCGTGCATAATATTGTGATGAACGCGGGCGCGGGACTGCTCTGCGGCTGCGCGCTAAAAATAATGGCGCGTATTACGGGAGAAGTGGGATGTATGCGATGATTGGAGATGGGAGGTGTACATTGGTTGTTGTCTACCGTAAAATAATTATCTTAGGTACAGTCAAACAAAGCAATTGATATACAGGGTAGAGAGATATAAATGAAGTTTTCTCAGAAGATTATGGATGTTTTCGAGTCAAAATATTATTATTATTATATGTTATGTATCCTATTGGAATCTCAGCTTGATGCTGGAGGTTTGACGAACCAATCACGGGTTTACACCAAGTGGGATGGTTCGTTGCCTACTGATGTAGGTGTCTGTGTTGTGGATGTCAGGAATCGCCGAACTATGGAGCATGTGTCTATTATAACGGATTTCTGTAGTGGTATGTATATTGTTTTGTGTATGTCTAACTCTTTTAGTGACGTGTGTAGTGATTTTGGGATGAGTCCTGTAGATGAAATTATTATGGGTATTATTTTGACTGTATTTTGTTGCCACATTTGGCGTATTTCGTCTGCTAATGGAATGTATTTCTGTATCTTTTCTGTATATTTCTTCCTTAGATTTTCTGAATTAGGTACTGATATGTCGATAAGATATGTAATTTTTTGTTCTTTAAGAGTAAGTGTTATATCCGGTCTATTGTTTTGTGTAGTTTTATCTGTAATTATATCCCTATCCCAATATAATTTAGCTATTTCGTTATTAAGTACACTTTTTGGTTTATATTTGTAATATGGTTCTATTTTATCTATTAATTTGTATTTTTTTGCGAGTTGAATGTGTATTTGTTTTGCTACATTATTATGTCTATCTGTATATTGTTTATTTGCCAAAAATGGACAGCCTCCCGTTATATGATCTATTGTTTCTTGTTGGGTGTTACATAATCTACATCTATCTGAGACTACATTTATATCTTTCATTATATATTTTTGATAATTTTTAGTTTTTATAATCTGGTCTTGAATAGCTACCATAAAGCCTTCAGTCTCCTTATAAATATTGCCTTTACAAAGCCATGCATTGGACGCTTCCTGATCGATGTGGTCTTGTTGAATTAAATTAGGGTACTTTCCGTGTAAGGATTTTTGTTTCCATTTAGTTATTTTCTGTTCATCTGAAGTTACATTTTCTATTGGATTAAAATTACTGTTATTTAATTTTAGGGATGTTCCTGAGGTTTTCATGTCGATAAGGGCTTTGTGTATGGGGCTATCTTGAGCTTTATTTAGCATGTATGTACGTATATTTTGAACCTGTTTATCGTGTAGATTTCTGATATCTATCCAGCCTCTACCTCCTAATTTTCGTTTGAGGTTAAATCTTTCAATAGCAGAGTGTATGTGGTGTATGTGTTGTTTATAGCATGTTGTTCTTGTTATTCTGTTAAGTTTATCTAAATCTGTAACTGTCCATTTAATTATCCCGAACGAGTATGTTAATATAGGTACCGCATAGGCATTAATAGCTTTCGTTGTATTTCTTGCTGATAATTCAGTTTTTAGTATTCTATTAAGCCTTTCCATGTATTTCTTTGTTAGTTCTTCCTTTATTTTATTGTGATCTATACGTGTACTTTGGCAATATCCTAAATACTTATAAGTGTCGGTAAGGTCCATATTATCTACTAAAGAATGTTGTTGTGTTAAAATGTATGGGTCGGTTATATGGTGTTGTCCTCGTATTATACTGTTGATTTTACATTTATCTGTTCCAAAGTTCATATTAATATCAGTACTAAACTCCTCTGTAGCCTTCAATAAGGAATCTAGTTGTTGTCTATTAGCAGCATAAAGTTTGATGTCGTCCATGTAAAGTAAATGTGTTATTTTTGTGTTGTTTTCTTTGTGTATTACATATCCCTGCTTTGTATTATTTAAAATTCGAGATAGAGGATTTAAAGACATACAAAACCACAAAGGACTTAGAGAATCCCCCTGAAATATACCCCTTGCTATTTTAATTGGTTTGGATTTAAAGGTTTGTGACGCTGTGTTAATGTGTAATGTTGTGCTCCATTTTTGCATAGCTTGTTCTAGAAATTGTATCAATGTAGGGTCTATTTTGTAAAGTTTAAGAACGTGCAGTAACCATGAATGGGGAACACTATCATACGCCTTTTGGTAGTCGATATATGCATAATAAAGATTTCTATGTCCTTGTTTAACCTGATTGTGTATTTCTGTGTCTATAACCAATTGTTCTTTACAGCCTCTGGAGCCTCTCCTGCAGCCTTTCTGTTCTTCCGCTATTATATTGTTATGTGTTAGGTGTGTGTTAATTTTATGAGAGATGATGGATGTGAGAAGTTTGTACAGAGTTGGTAAACATGTTATCGGTCGATATTTAGCTGGGTTAGTAGTGTCTGTGTCTTTAGGTTTTAAATATGTATTCCCTTGGGTGATAAACATAGGTATAGCATTTGGATCTCTAATAAGTGTGTTAAAAGTGTCGGCTATGTGTTTATGTGTAGATGTGAAATATTTTATCCAATAATTTTGTATCAAATCAGGTCCAGGTGTTTTCCAATTGAGTGTTCTACCGATTGCTTGCTCTACGTCTTCCTTTTCTATTACGACTTCCGGCATTGGACTAATAGCCTCTCCTCCTTCTTCTTCGTCCTTTATCCATTCAGCTTGATTATTATGTTCTACTGGTCTAGACCAAATGTCTTCCCAGAATTTTTCTACGTCTGCAATATTGGGTGGATCTTTGATACTAGATTCCTTATTGAAATTTCTATAGAAGAGTTTTTGGTTTGAGCTAAATACTATATTGTCTCTATGTCTTTGGTTTGATTTTTTATACCTCCGTAATCTTTTAGATAGTGCTTGTAATTTTTGTGTCTTTTTGTCCATATCTTCTATTACTTCTTCTTTACTATTATATTTTCTATTTATTTTGTTTTTTTTTTTGGTTGATAGGTTGTCTTTAAGATATTGCGTAAGTGTTCCTATTTCTTTTCTTAAATTTGCTATGTTAGAGTCAATACGTCTTTCCCATGCTGGTTTGCTATTTTTGTTACTATTTCTAATTTGATTATTATCAATTCTTTTTTTATTATGAATGGTTATTATTATTATTATTATGATACTTTATTGTACACACAAATACACATTAATATTACAATAGGAAAGCTTATGTACATCGGCGAGCTTAACATATCATTTTAATAATATTATTATTATGATACTTTATTGTACACACAAATACACATTAATATTACAATAGGAAAGCTTATGTACATCGGCGAGCTTAACATATCATTTTAATAACGGACAAAGTTAAACTGTATTTATACAAAATCCTTGTTGTATTTATACAAATGTTGGCAGTGGGCGGGGCGCATTGCTCGCAGAACAGATAGCCGATGGGGCAGTAAAGTTCTGGAGTGGCGACCGCGTACTGGAAGGCGCAGCGTGGGTAGGCCCCCCACAAGGTGGACCGACGACCTGGTGAAGGTCGCGGGAATCCGCTGGATGCGGAAGGCGCAGGACCGGACGTTGTGGTGTAGTGTGTAGCTAGCCTTACCCCGTATATGTACTGTATTAGTATGTAAGCTTAGGTTAAGTTAGTACAATAAAGTGACTTGAACGTAAAACACGTCTCCTTGATTTGTCACCCATACGCCGCACATTACATGGCGACCCTGCCAGGATTGCTGCGTTGGCAGCCCTGGGCATCTGAAATCGGAGAAGCTATGACTGGTCTGCAAGGCTGTATTGCTGGGTGCTGGGTGTTGTACGTGAATGATGTGTGGAGACATTTGCAGCAGGGAGATGTTGGCGTCAAGGGAACAGCGTGAGAGAGTCTCCGTTGCCCTGCCAGATAGCTGTCCCACTGTTATCCAGCCTACTGTCCAGGATCAAGAATAGGTAACACCGAAAACAGTAAATATTCGTTTAAAATGGCTGATGAACCATAGTTGCGTTACGAAGAAGCAGCGTTAGGAACCGCTCTTCCAGAGTTCTTTGTGATGAAAGTGTGGATATCCACCTAAACTTTTAAATACCGTGGACATTTTTTTTTATATAGGTTTTAAACCTAAGTTGTATAGGTTTTATATACCTATGTTGTAGATTATTACGTAGATTTACTTATCTGAAGTGAAATGTTTAACAAAATATAGATATAATTATTGAACTAACATGCCTGTTGACAATAAAAACTTAAAATTTTGTAGTAATTTTAAAGTTGAGCAAAGGTATTGTTTTCCATTGAAGGATATAAGTAACAGTAGATAACTATTACACATTAAAAAAGGCGTAAAATATAAATTCATATTTAATTATTATTATTATAAATTAAATAATGCATAGTGCAGGCAATTCAGCTTGGTAGACACAACTTCGAGAAAGAAGCCAACAGAAGGATCCGTCTGGGCTGGGCAGCATTTGGCAAACTTCGCCGAGTCTTCTCGTCGCCTATACCGCAAAGTTTGAAGACAAAGGTCTTCAACCAGTGCGTCCTGCCAGTCATGACTTACGGTGCCGAGACGTGGACACTGACAGTTGGGCTAGTCCACAAATTCAAAGTCGCTCAGCGAGCTATGGAGCGAGCTATGCTTGGAGTTTCTTTGAAGGATAAAATCCGTAACGAGATTATCCGGAGAAGAACCGGAGTGACCGACATAGCTTGTAGGATCAGTAAGCTGAAATGGCAGTGGGCTGGCCATGCCTGTCGAAGGACCGATGGCCGTTGGAGCAGACGAGTCCTTGAGTGGAGACCGCGAATCGGCAAATGCAGCGTAGGGCGCCCCCCTGCCAGGTGGACCGACGACCTAAAGAACGTGGCTGGGGGGGACTGGATGCGGAAGGCAGAGGACCAAGCGTTGTGGCGCAACTTGGGAGAGGCCTATGTCCAGCAGTTGACTGCGATAGGCTGAGTTGATTGATTGAATGCATAGTGCAATCCAATTTGTATTTCCAGTGTCTTGTTTTTGACGTAGGTACGTATGAGCTCAAATTTCGCTGCACGGTATTGTTAACCGTTCATTTGTTTCAGTTAATTTAAATCGTGAATTTGCTTGTTAATTAAATTATACATTATGTTATGTATCAAGTTATTTTTATTTTTTTCAGTATTTCAATATCACGCGAAGTATTTTTTGTATTTATTTTATCTTCTCTTCACTGAGTTTCCTACAAGAAACTAACGAAGAAGAAAAAAAGTTTTTTTTTTTTTAAATTCTGTTTTATGAATCAGAGAGTATCTTATTTATTAGATAGTAGAATTCTTTCTTTTTATCACATCAAAGACAGGCAAATCCATGAGAATGATTACTATAACGTATACGTAATTTTTTTTTTTTTTTTTTATTAAAAGTTAGTAATGTTCCATTCCGATTGTCAAGTCATCAAATTGTCAGGTGTGCCGTGTGCATATTCCGGTTATGCATGCGTTGCATTCTAACGGTGTGTTGAAATCGGAATCGGATGGTGTCGTTTGTTTATAATAAGATTGTTCAATATGGTATTGCATTGAAATTATATATGATGATTATAATATGACATGATAGGTATTTTACAAATAAAAAGAAGTGGTTATAACGGAGAAAATGCCTACCGCATACCACAGCACGCATGCGGTAGGCATTTTCTCCAACTCAAAAATAAATACTCTACAGATTTTTTTAACGCATTATATTCAACAATAGGCGTCTTATTGGTCTGTATAGTCGATGATCTGCGAATAAACAGAACAGTTTCGGTACTGGATCGGCCGTAATTCATCTCTTTAGAATATTAAACCCTATTTATTCCACACAATTGAGAAAATTTACCAACAATAATAGCCAAACTCAACTGGCAACATTGAAATCTTGAAAATTTTAACAATAAATTTGTTTACCCCTTCCCAAAATATTTCAACGATTACTTGTGTTATTTGTCTAAAATCAAGTGATATACTATGCAAAGTATGAGGTGCATAAATTGCATAACATGACCCAAGAAGCAGAGTATACAACGTGTTATTGAAATAAGTGAAAACTTCTAATGGGGTCAACAACAACAACAACAACAACATAAAAACAACATAACTGGCGAAATGTGGGATTACACCTATCCCTTCGGGGAAATACAAGCGTGATGTTATGTTATGTCTAATGGGGTTATTATATTCATCAGTACCAGGCCCCTCAGAAAGTATTGCGAAAAAAAGTTTTTATATATGGGAGACTGGCCAGTTATAATGTTTTTCGAAAATATGATTATTTATAAGTAAAAATAAGTAAGTTCCAATTTCAAAATTTCCCTCCACATTTTTTGCGAGTTAATTCAAAGTATTGTGTCTCACTGAAATATGGATCTGCGCCGGGAACATTTTAGAGCTATGATTTTATACGATTTCAAGTGTCGCCTGAAACCGGATGAATCGTACGATAGACTTCAAATGGCATTCATGGATGAAGGCCCTTCCAAGGCAACCGTGTATCGTTGGTATAACGAATTCAAGCGCGGTCGACCAACTTTGGGGGATGACGAAAGAAGCGGTCGCCCTTTGACGGCTGTTACCGAAGAAAACGTGCTAGCAGTGAAAAATTTAATCCAAGACAATAGGCGAATTACATATCAGGAGATTCAACACATATTGAAGATTGGATCGGGAAGCGGTCACGAGATTCTACACAGCCATCTTCGCGTGAGGAGGATAGTATCACGCTGGGTGCCGCACAACCTCACCGATGCTCAGAAGCAGGCCCGGGTGGAATGGTGCCGTGATATGCTTAACAAATTTGAAGCAGGCTCGTCTCGGCGTGTTTACGACATCGTTACAGGTGATGAGTCCTGGATTTATCAATACGACCCAGAAACCAAGCGCCAGTCGACTGTTTGGGTGTTTCAAAATGAGCCAACGCCTACCAAAGTGAAGCGATCTAGAAGCGGGGGTAAGATTTTGATCGCTAGCTTTTTTAATTTGACTGGCCACTTGGTATCAATTCCCTTACGGGATCAAAGAAGCATTAATGCCGAATGGCATACTACCAAATGTTTGCCAGAAGTTTTCTCTGTTATAAGCAACAAGCGACCAAACACAGGGCTCCGCGGGCTACTGCTCCACCACGACAATGCACCTGCGCACACCGCACTCAAAACGAGGGACTTCCTGGACAGCACGCCAGTCAAACTCCTGGGTCACCCTCCTTACAGCCCTGATCTAGCACCGTGTGACTTCTTTTTATTCCAAAAAATAAAAAATCAGCTCAAAGGGATACAATTTTCGTCGCCGGAAGATGCGCTGGCTGCGTTCGAGCAGGCTGTAAACGAGGTGTCTGCGGCGGACTGGAAAAAGTGTTTTGAAAACTGGTTTAGGCGCATGAATCTTTGTATAGAGGCTGGTGGAAAGTACTTTGAAAAGATTTGATAAAAATATATGTACGTATAGAACAATTTTTTTTAGTTTCGCAAAACTTTCTGAGTGTCCCACGTATAAACAAGTTTTACTACGTCACCAAGCTACAAATCGCAAAAAAGAATCGGTTGTTCCCTACATTTGTGTTCACATAAATCGATAAAATGTAGGGAACTGTTTTTTTTTTCGCGATTTGAGCGTTGGTCCCATTGCAAAAATTGTCATATTACATACATACACATACATACATATTATCACGCCTGTTTCCCATTGGGGTAGGCAGAGACTATGGATTTCCACCTGCTACGATCCTGACACACCTCTTTCGCTTCATCTACGTCCATTAACCTCGTCATGCATGCTCGTCGGTTTAGAGAACTCTTAACCTGGCATTTTTTGAGAACATCCGCGATTTGATCACGATACGTTCGCCGAGGTCGTCCCCTTCCAACTCTTCCATCCACACTCGCTTTGTATACTTGTTTCGTCAATCTCCTCTCGTCCATCCTCTCTATATGTCCAAACCATCTTAACATACCTTTCTCAATCTTTGTCACTACATCTTCTTTCACTCCACAACGCTCCCTTGTCATGTAAGTTGTCATATTGATGGGTACAATGACCCCTTAAGAGGTTTTCAGTTATTTAAATAAAACGTTGTATACCCATACCCATCATCTATGACCAGGCTTACTTACCATACTACTAGTATAGTATTATATTATCTGTGACCATACCGAAGCTTCACTAACAACCAATAAACATTAAGAACTTAGCCCTCTCAAGACCGCTGCGACTATCGATCTTATGAATATACAATCTTTACGAGGTAGTGGATGTAAAGCCTTTAATTATTTATTATCTGTATAGATTGTTGCAATATGCAGCAATACTACTAGTATAGTATTATATTATCTGTGGCAATACTAAGGAAACTCATGATAGGTATTTTGTATGGACACAATTTTGGTCAAAATGGGTTACGTACACATCACGACGTCTGTGGTCTAGTGGTTCGAGGGTCGGACTGCTGATCACGAGGTCGTGGGTTCGATTCCCACAGGGCACAAATATTTGTGTGATGAACATAAGTGTTTGTGTTGGTCTGGGTGTTTCTTATGTATTATAAGTATGTATTTACAAAAAAAAAGTATATAAGTATTATATCCATTGCCTAGTACCCATATCACAAGCTCTGCTTAGTTCGGAACTAGATGGTGCTGTATGGTGCTGTGCAAAAATGTCCCAAAAATTATAAAAAAAGATACCTATAAAAAAAACTGAGACATGAAGATGGAAAATCTCATGTGATTGTGATTTCACCGGCACCCGTACCCTTCACACTGGAATATAGTAATGCAAGCATTATTGTTTGGCGGCAGAATTAAGTACGGTGGTAGTACCATAAGAAAAGAGAAGACTACTAGTATTATTACTACTACTAGTATTATTACCTATTCTATGGTAGTACCTACTTTCCCGGACGAGCTCTTCAATTTTTTTATTTTTTTTTCAAAAAAATTAAAAATATTGAAGAAGGGCTATTAGAGTGTTGATGATATAAATAAATAAATAAAATAAATAAATATCTTCGGGACATTTTTACACAGCACCATCTAGTCCCAAACTAAGCAGAGCTTGTGATATGGGTACTAGACAATGGATATAATACTTATATACTTTTTTTTGTTGTAAATGTGATTTTAAAGCTATTTTTCATTTTGTTTGTCTAATATTATTATAATTGTAATTTTGTACGCTACATTAGTGGCAGGATATAGAGGCGCTAATAATAAATACTTCTGAAATAACAACCATTGTACCTATATTCACGAAAAATAAATGAATTGAATTGAATTGAATTAAATACATACTTATAATACATAAGAAACACCCAGACCAACACAAACACTTATGTTCATCACACAAATATTTGTGTCCTGTGGGAATCGAACCCACGACCTCGTGATCAGCAGTCCGACCCTCGAACCACTAGACCACAGACGTCGTCGATATATGCACCTTCATTTCTTTATAAAGCATCATCTCGGGTATCTATGCTTATTCACTTATTTAATTGATTGATTGAGTACTAATTTCTGTCTTAAAGTAAGGACTAATCTACATAATATTTGTACGCTTAGCTGTAACCAGATTTTGTAAGGAACTTTAAAATAATAATCCATCTTATGTACTTTACCCAAAATAATATGTAAATAAATGATTTCTATTATATTCTAATTACTTATATTATATCACGTTTTTGATCGTAGCTGAAAACCAGCGGTGCAACATTTTGGTGTTACAGTACTTGCAGTATATGATGGGATGGGGGCCTTTTTTGGTTGTTTTATTCCATATAAATAAATAAATAAATGAATAAAATATATTTTTTACACTTTTGTTATTAGCTGTTCATCAACTCAGCTTATCGCAGTCCACTGCTGGACAAAGGCCTCTCCCGAGTTGCACCACAACACTCCTCTCCCTTCCGCATCCAATCCCTCCCAGCCACCTTCGTCAGGTCATCGGTCCACCTGACGGGGGGCGCCATAATTGCCGATATTGCCTGTTACGTGCCCTTAATAAATTGTTTCTTTATTCATTTGTTTTTCTTCATCTCCAACAAAACGCTCATCATCATCATCATTTCAGCCGAAATACGTCCACTGCTGGACAAAGGCCTCCCCCAAAAGGGGGGATATGCCATAATCACCACGCTTGGCAGGCGGGTTGGCGATCGCAGTTGGGTGGTTAAATACTCAGAGAACGCTGCTGCCCATCCTCTGGTGAAGCCCATCATCCCGTAGTCGCCTTTTACGACACCCATGAAAAGATATAGGGTGGTGCAATTCTTTACGTCCGGCACCACACGGAACAAAACGCTCGATGTAAACTAAACATGACAATATATTCATACTGCCAAAACTATTTTCATATTACCAGAATTCGTCTCAACAACTTTAACACTACACTTTTAAACGACCTTAACGCGAAAGCACAAAGTGCAAATTCCTTCAAAACGCTTATAGTTATAAGTTGGTTGGTAGACGAGATTTGTGAACCCAGTGGTTCCGCTTCATTCGGCATTGATCTGTCAAGTAGCTGGCAGCTGATTCTATTGTCTAATTGCCTATTTAATTACATGTAATTTTAATACGGTTTTTATCACTGAATATATAGTACAAAAGTATCTAAGTATTTTGATTATAAATAGACACCTATAAACTTAAAACTCGTAGGTATTTAAATCTCTAGTTGAGAATTTCTTAAATAAATTTTTCCCTGAAAGGAATTGTAGGTGTATTGTATGTATTATAAAAAGAGGGACACTGCCCGAGTTTAAACTTATAAGATTTTCTTATAAGACTTATGAGAACAATTTTATTTGAGTGCAGATTCAGATTTTTCAAAACAAACAGTTATTTCCCTCAACAATGTTGTAAAAGCAAAAAAATGTGAAGGCTCTTCTCTGAAAGCCTATCGAGACTCCACCTCTACCTAAGAGTAATTCTCTACCATATATTTCTGCAAAAGCGCCATCTACACAAACTAACAGGAACTACATGTAACTGGAAAATGCCTATTACTTTGTACTCTGTGCGTGTAAGTTTCACAAAGGCTCAAGTCGAGAGCTTCTAGCAAGCTTAGCTAGAGGGCGCTTTTCTCAACCGTGTGGTTTCCGATTCAAAGAAAAGCGTGTAGATGGCGTTAGTGGTAGCAAAACTAAATGCTAAAAAGTAAACTTTCAAAAGATTTTATTATCATTTTGACTTAGAATAAATGAAGAGATTGTTTTACACGTTCAAAAATATTTGGCTGATAAAAAACTCGATCAATGAGGCGGTAATATTTTTATAAAATAGAAATTAAGACCGATTAATGTTTACAAACACCTTTCAAAGTCCAACAATAAAGATCAGTTGATCGTTAATGAATGAACTGAAAATATTAAGTGGTTACTTCTACTGGAGGAGAGCCAGAACATTATAAAGTGTTCACTCAGGAAAAACAGTAGGCGATGTGTCGTAGTAACATTTGCGCAATCGTAACATGAAATTAAATAATACGCAAGCAAAACAAAATAGTTTTTTACACATTTTAGTTGTTGGCGTTTCGCCCAAACTACGTGAGATGGCGTCTGAATTGCAACGTTGATTGAATTCCCGGCACTTTTTTCAATGACCCATTTTTTATGAATATTTTTTTATTATATTTTCCTGTAATATTTTATGTTGTTTACGCGATGGCGGTTCATTAAAATGAAGCAGATTTTTATGGATTGTTTGGGCTTTTATTGTTTGATTTCTGTATAACTGTAGCCCATGGCGCCTGCGGTTACGAGTGTTACGACTGCTTTTGATTAATGTTCGTAAAAATGAGCTTTAAATATCAAGGAAAATAGCGAAGAAATGAATATGAAATAATTTGTAACATTTTCATGCTACAAAAAATATTTTTGTAAGAGACGTCGGTTACTTTTTGTTACGTGATGATATGTAATACGGAATAGGTTCATCGGAAGGTTTTATTTCTATGGAAAGTTTTATTTTGAGAACCAGTAGTAATAATAAATAGTAGTTAGTCTTGGTATGATGTAACAACTACGTAGGTATCTGTACTGTAATTCCTAAAATGTACCATGTAATGAAGTAATTTTTTATGTGTACCTACCGCATGTCGTCTTGTTGTGGCAATAAATCATTTTTCTTTCTTTCTTTCTAATTAGCTGAGGATTCAGAAATGCAAAACACTTATCTATTTTATACAAAATGTTATTAAAATAACTGAAAACTTCTTAAAGGGTTATTGTTCTCAGTATGAACAACTTTTACTATGGACTAACTCTGAAATCGCGAAAAAAAAACAGCTGATCCCTACATTTTGTTGGTAAAAGACCAGGAAAAGCCAAAATGGCGCTGAAGATTCAAAGTTGCCAACACAGATGCACCATAAAAAACCGAATGATTTTCCAAAACCAAATCTATCCAGTTTTATGAACGGTTTGGACTAGTTGTGAATGCGGTGTTACCTACGCATCCACTAAAATTATCCTTCTTGCAAGCAGAAAAAATGACGAAAGCGCTCTAGCCAACATAGGTACTGGCCGAAAAAAAGACAATGTGTGCAATAGACTACATTACTATATACTTCACTACACTATATACTTTTTTTTTTATTAGTTTTTATTAGAAATCTCGAAACTTTTTCAAGAAAAATAAGCAACAGTGGAAAAACCAATAAAATATTTAATGAAATGTTCAAGTTATAAGCGATTTAAATTTGTTCACTAGACAGAAACAGCAATAATGAAGAATGACGTCATTTTTCAAAACCTTCATAGTAATTTGACATAATCTCTGAACAATGTCCGTTTCCCACGACAAGGACAGAAAATGCCCCTTCCAAAAACTTAAAAAGCGTGTATTTCTCCCATTTTTTATGGATTTTGTTTGTTCTTTCTACAATGTTGTCCTTTCTGTACCTTCTTTTAAATAATATAAAAATTTTGGATTTTTTTTACTGTAGTCCACTACCGGACTGTTATGACAGAAAAAGATGGCAGTGAATAGGTTTTTGCTGGGCAAGCGTGCACCGTCGTTGATTAGATGAGGTAGCGATAGCGGCCCAACGCAAGCCCATTTAAAAGTTCCTAGTTATAAGTAAAATTTGCATGCTGTTAGTGATGGCTAAATGGGCTTGAACATATTTTTATCATGTAATAACATTCGATGTACCCTATTTATTGCAAATAAAGATATTGTATTGTATTTTATTTTAGAATAATAATAAAATGCCCAAAAAGTACTGTATCTTCAATTTCCTTGTCACCAAGAAAAACTATCACTATGTAGGTACTTAAATAAAGAAATAAAATAAATAAATATTTTTGGGACATTTTTACACAGCACCATCTAGTCCCAAACTAAGCAGAGCTTGTGCTATGGGTACTAGATAATGTATATTATATATTATACTTAAATACTTTTTTTTTTTGTAAATACATACTTATCTATATATATAAAAATCAATTGCTGTTCGTTAGTCTCGCTAAAACTCGAGAACGGCTAGACCGATTTGGCTAATTTTGGTTTTAAAATATTTGTCGAAGTCCAGGGAAGGTTTAAAAGGTGAGAAAATGTGGAAAATTTGCGAGGAAAATAGTAAAAACAACAATTTTATTTTCCCATACAAACTGTTCCTACCTGTCAAACATTTGATGTTCGTCCCGTTCGGTATGGTAAACTCGGGTCCCCTCTAATTTAAAGAACGTATTAAATAAGATTTGGATGAAATTTTGTGTGTATGTTTCAATGGGTTCCTGGATGGTTTAAAAACACAATTGGACCCGGTAGATGGCGCTGCTGTCGGTATGTCACTGATCTCCTAAACGGCAGGGACGACTTTAATGATATTTTTTGTGTAGGTACGGGTCCCTGCAAGGTTTGAATTAACAAATGGACCCGGTATGTAGCGCTGCAGTCGTTGTGTCACCAAATTTGATTTGCTGAACAATTGATAACATGGGACGGGACATGGGACGGACGGGACATGGGACGGGACGGTACATGTGACATGGGGGACGGGACATGTGACATGGTGGATGGGACATGTGACATGGGGGACGGGACATGGGACGGGACGGGACGGGACATGAGACATGGGGGACGGGACATGGGACGGGACATGGGAAAGAACATGGGCCGGGACGGGACATGGGACATGAGACGGGACATTGAACAAGGGACGGGACGGGACATGGGACGGGACGGGACATGGTACGCGACGGGTCATGGGATGAGACTGGCCATGGAACGAGATAGTGAGATAGTGAGATAGTAGGATAGTGTGATAGTGAGTTAGTGGGATAGTGGGATAGTGACTGGACTGGACTGGACGGTCCGAATGAACGGATGGACGGATGGATGGAACTGGACTGGACTGAACTGAATTAACAGGATCCGTCACGTGGGTTAGCAGAATTTAACGCGAGCGAAGCCGCGGGTAAAAGCTAGTAATACATAAATAACAACCAGACCAAAACAAACACTTATGTTCATCACACAAATATTTGTGTCCTGTGGGAATCGACCTCATGATCAGCAGTCCGAACCTCGAACCACTAGACCACAGACGTCGCCAAATATATCAAATAAGCTTTAATTTCCGTCATACTCAGAACCTTTACCCAATTATGTTGGGGTCGGCTTCCATTCTAATCAGATATTGCTGCACATTAGTATTTCACACGGTGCGACTGCCATCAGACCCCCGCAAGTCTCGTGCATCGGCGCAGAGTTGCTAGCCTATCGGTTTTTATCGAATGCATTTCTGCGAGTGTGCGTTGGAATTGCACAATTTAATTCCCCCAAGCCCTTTCCATCATCGGACGACCAGACGCACGGCGATGCGCCACCGTTTTATGGTAGATATTCCATCCTTACGCACTAACCGTTTTGCTTATAGCTTTATCATTCGTACCTACCGCCAAAGAGTGGAATTCGTTGCCGGCGTCAGTGTTTCCCGAGAAGTATAATTTGGTGGTCTTCAAGGCTTGAGTTAATAGGTTTTGCTGGGCAAGCGTGAACCATCGTCGTCCACACCATCGCTTAACATCAGGTGAGGTGGCGGTCAAACGAAGCCCGTTATGAATAAAAAAATGTTATCGACTGGGTTATACTGCCATCCTTAAGTTATAGTTGTCAGACTTTCCGGCTTCTGACTACCCGTAACGACTGCAACCGAATCAAATAAGCTGTAATACAGTTATATATAAACTGCAAGTTAACCAAATATGTCGGCGGGTGAACGACTCGCATCTATTTCAGACTGTTAATAATTATATATATATACGGCAAAAGGAACGAGTTGTCTTTGCGTCCGTCGCACTTGTGAATGGGTTCAATATTGTCTTTGAGTGTTTTCGTATGGGGCGAAGGGTTTAGGCAGTGGTATTGAGTTTTACTGCCAGTAATGCTTGTATATGTGCATAATCATCGTAAATTCTTCCAGATCAATAGTAAATTGCAGTAGCTGTATACTTTTGGTAACCCATGGCAGTATTTGTCTTTGATTCTATGTTTGACTAGAGGTTGCCAGTGGCTTTGCCCGCGTGAATTTCGTTTATCGAGAAAAAATCTGGATGTCGACAACAGGGCCACCTACCGGGTCCTAAAAGAACCATCCAGGTGCCCCGATAAGTACACAAAAAAAAACACCAAAATCGGTCAAGTTGAGGAGGCGAAGAATTACGAACACCGGAATTGTATGTATAAAGATTAGCTTTTGCCTGAGACTTCGTCCGCGCGCGTACTCTTTATTCCCTATCATATACGAATTTCGAAAAATCTGGCCTCTATCCTTCAGCTTTCTAGATCCAAGGGTTTGAGCTAGACGTTGATAAGTCAGTCAGTGAGTGAGTTAGGACATATTTTTGTGGAAATAAAAATACATTCGAAAAATCTATTTCACCTGAATTTGCTCCTCACGGATGGTACTCTTCTTTACGAGCCAGTAAATATTATGCGCAAGTCGTCATTGTCAATTAGAAAGAAAGAAAAAAAAAAGATTATTTACTACAGCCAGAGGCACACACTAACAATAATATACAATTACGGTCAATAAGATATAGGCACTGCAACTGGGCATTAGTATACTTACTTAACCATAGTGCACAAATTCGGATAGGAGGTGGAGTAATCATAGGACAGTACGCAATAGCACAATATTACGTCCACAAGTAAAGTCTGTCAACAGATCTTCAACAGTCTTCTTCAGACTTCGTTTACGGATCAAGGTTCAGTTGAAAACCAGCGTCAGGCACTAGTTGCCTGAACTGGATCTATTTGGCACAGTCGCTGACACGAGCATCTATGAACCGTTTTGTATATATTTTGATTGTGTTCCTGTTGAATTGTCTGTATATCTATGTTTTGTGTCCAATAAATGTTTCTTTCTTTCTTCCCTATGTCATATTGAAAGTCAATACATCGATTGCGTTGATAGTACGTTACATCGATGATACATCACATCGAAAGTTTACGATATCAATTGGTCATTTCTGTATCAGTATTTAAGAGCTTCATATTCTGAAAGAGTAGATACACTAATAAACGATTAATGATAGTTCTATGGTGTGAGACAAAACAACGCAAGGAGCACACGCACAGGGCTAGTGCGTGGGCGCAAATAATTAAATATATTGTAATTTTTATTGTACGAACACTGTTCTATTTTATTCGTCGAGTACCTACCCACGACCACGTACCTACAGGATTTTTATTTGACCTAGACATTGAGTATGAGTATCAGGTTTCACTCGGTATTTTCCGACAAGTCTTCTCCCTTTTAATTTTTATTAATAAGTTGAGAACATTTTAAATAACAATATCCTCAGTGACCGATGGGGCAGTAAAGTTCTGGAGTGGCGACCGCGTACTGGAAGGCGCAGCGTGGGTGGTAGGGGCCCCCCACAAAGTAGACTGACGACCTGGTGAAGGTCGCGGGAATCCGCTGGGTGCGGAAGGCGCAGGACCGGTCGTTGTGGCGATGCTTGGGGGAGGCATATATCCAACAGTGGACGTCTTTCGGCTGAAATGATGATGATGATGATGATCCTCAGTGACGCGATTGGTTATATAATACCACCTATCTTTCCTATAAAATCTTCCAGCAGCATTTTTGATGTGTGACATCTTTCCTCTCGCTTTCCTGCAATCTGTGGGTCATTTTGTGAAAAGGGACGGAAGTGGTAACACTTTGACAGTTTATTTAGTTATTTATATTTAATTAACATGTGTAACACAGGAAGCTGGGGAAGCGCGCGCTATTTGATTTGACCAATGAGAACACGCGGTGCTAGAGTTGGCCGTCAGGTGGTACCAACCCATTTCCATTTGCAGAGATGGGTGTGGGGTGTCAGATGTTAGTCATCATATGCGACTACTGTAAGGCTTACTTGTTTTTTTTTATTGTTAAATATGAATTAAAAAATATTTTCACTCATTTCATTATTAAGTAGACGTGCCCAATAGCAAATTAGCTTTATTGAAAAGCTAATTTGGTAAATGATAACAGATGACGACTAATCAGCTCATAACTAGCTTCGAACTAAGGAAATACCTATCAGCAGGTTACCTATTTTCCCATTTGTTTGCGTCAACAGTTATAACCATGTCTTTGCCATCGAGCAGTCGGGGAAAAATAGCGAAATTTAACAAAATACCTCTATAATTATAATATGTACCAAGGGTAGCAGATGTGTAACTGTGTTTCCAAGAGTTAGGCGAGATTTGAATGAAAGAAAGAAAAAAAAAATTGGCACAGGACAGTGACAGCACAACAATAACATTAAATAAAGTACTAAAATAGATATAAGTAAAACATGAAGTTGCTGCCGGCATGCCCATGCCAAAAGGGTCACCAACTCAGCATGTGCTGGCGTTGAACATCCAGCGCTGATTTTCAGTTGGCACCCTCCACCATTTGGTCCTATGATGTGGAAGTACCACAAAAGGCTGACTAGATTTGACTCCGGACTGCTCCAGACTGACGTTGATGGCATAGGCCATAAACAACGCGATAGCGGTAACACAAAAATATTGTTTGGAAAATGTAAAAAGATTAACAAACTTAAGACTTCGTTTTCCGTCGAGTATAGCCTGAAAACGATTTTTTCTTCTGTGAAATAAACGCATGATTAGTCGATTACTACACTACAGTTAACCTGGGTAACTTTGAACCCTCAGGGTAACTTTGAACTCTCAGGGTAACTTTGGACCCTCAGGGTAACTTTGGACCCTCAGGGTAACTTTGAACCCTCAGGGTAACATAGGATGTCTAAATAAATATTAAGAACTAGGCTTGATTTCACCAACGATAATTCTCTAGTTAAACGACCTTATACCCACAATTCCAATACATTTTTCGAGCAATCGGCCTTTTAATCAGAGAATTAAAGTTGACGAACATCGGCCTTAGTGACAATTTTTTTTTAACGTAATCACCAGTCGGGTCAGAGTAGATACTTAATTTAATGATAAAAAGCTTCAATCAATCAACTCAGCCTATCGCAGTCCACTGCTGGACATAGGCCTCTCCCAAGTTGCGCCACAACGCTTGGTCCTCTGCCTTCCGCATGCAGTCCCCCCCAGCCACGTACTTTAGGTCGTCGGTCCACCTGGCAGGGGGGCGCTCTACGATGCGTTTGCATATTTTTAACCGACTTCAAAAAAAGAAGAGGTTATCTATTCCGCGGGTTTTTTTTTTTTCATTGGTAGGTTTAAAGTTACCCTAAGAGTTCAAATTTACCCTGTTTGACTGTAAAAAGTCTTGAAAAACTAGATCTAAGTTAAGTTCATCTGAAACATTTTAATGTCTGCCCTAAACACGTAGGCACAAGAAATCTAAACACGGCACTGAAAAACAAAACAAGAGCATGCTATCCGCTGGTACATCCTATCTATTAACATTTCCTCACGACAAGTGCCATGGAGGGGACGCCGCCATGACACCTCTATTTCGAGATCGCTGCAATAACAGTACCGATGGTATTTTTATTACTCACTCCAGTTTATTTCAGTTACAATTTGACAAAATAAAAATAAGAAGGGCCGACGTTGGCGGCGTAATGCGACACTCTGTTTTGTTTACATCGACGGCTTACTTCGTAGGGAGATTTGAATTCGTGAACAAAATTGTCAATGGATGTCGTATCGAGTTTAAAACCAGTGGCCCTTTAATGAGAGTGCGTTCACCTCAAGTGGAGTAAATGCATGCGTTTTTGGAAACAGGAACGAGACATTTCCGTGTTTCAGATTTTCTTTCATGAGTGGAAGATTTCAATCTTATTTTTGTTTACTTTTAAGTGTACGTGTTTATGTTGTGTTTTTGTTTTTAAAACTGTTCTCGACTGGAAAATGGATTATGTGTAGGTAGGTAGGTATATTAGTATGTCATGCGTGTGATTTTTATGCTCTATTTATCTGTATGTATCAGTCTATTCTAGGATATTGATACGAGGGGATTATGAAGCTTGTCACGTTAAGTCATGGTTGATAAATAATTACATGAAGTATTTTAGTCCTGGATCCTAAAATAATCTTTATACCTAGATTGACTGCCTAGAAGCAGACGTTGATTTTCTTAACAAAGCGACAAAACGATAGGCACCCGAGTCAAGACAATTGATTAAGGATCAGCTAGTTATTACAGACCAGGAAGGTATGGCAGACAAAGGAAGCAGTGATCTTCAAGTCAAGGTGATGCCTCCGGATCCTCCGGCCACTGATCCTCCTAGTGGAAATGCTAAGCCGACGCCACCAGTGATACCCGCCAAACGAATACGCAGACCAGTCGTCAGATTTCAAATAGATTAAGTTATATTAGGATTGATTTACTTTCTTAGAATAAGAAGGGAGGTGTAATGTATGTACCTAATATAAATAAATAAATAATAATAAATAAATTTTTTGGGTAATTTTTTAACACAGCACCATCTAGTCCCAAAGTAAGCAGAGCTTGTACAATGGTTACTAGACAATGGATATAATACATACTTATATACTTATAATACATAGGAAACACCCAGACCAACACAAACACTTATGTTCATCACACAAATATTTGTGTTAAGTGGGAATCGAACCCACGACCTCTTGATCAGCAGTCCGACACGCAAACCACTGGACCACAGACGTCGTCAATACTTATATAGTAATTGTGGGTAAATTGATATAGTTTGTATATTAAGTATTAAAGGTAGTCTGTAAGATTTCCCCAGTCAATATACTTTTGTCTGTACGTTACTACGTGTAGGTATATTTTATTCCTATATCCAGAGAGCTCCTAACCCAAGAATAGTTCACTAAGTACTTCTTAAAAAACTGTATCAAACCATAAAAAATTAAGTGTCGCTGTAAGTATCTGATAAAACAGATACAAATACCATTTAAAACAGATATCGTGCTCGCAATCGCATCGCACCCCGCGCCTACACAAAATAAAAAGTGGAAGACTAAGAATCCAGAGAATTTTACATAAAATTAACATTTATGAACGTAATAAAATGCCGAACCACCACTAAACAGCCGACGAAGGCGCTTCCACGATACTTAGGGCGATACAATCGAAGATATAAACACGCCAACTTATAAATTTAACACCTGTCCGCCTGTCAAAACTATTCTTTATTGTCCGTACGTATTTCCACTGCAACCTACATTACCACTTCGGCTAATGGTACGGCAGTGTGCTGTTGAAGAAAGTGAGCAATGTTATGGTTTTCGGTAGCGGTCTGTGATCGCGTGGAAGGCGGCGCGCACGCAAATGGCACGGCGCGACCACACCCGCACACAGAACTTATTTCCGCTAAATAATTGCCAGTCATCAAGAGTTTTCCAACTGTTTTCGTTACGTGGTGCGTAATGTTGCTATTCTTTTCTGTTTGTTTGTTAGGGGTCCTTGTAGTTATGTGGATGGTTCATAAAATTGTAATATCACTAAGGGCCTTGATGGTAGTTGCTCTTGTTTAGTTATTAGTAAGTATGATAATTAGGAATCCCGCTCAGACCAAAAGAATAAGATAGACAAAGCGTGTAGACCTAGCGAATGAAGCCAATCTTATTCTTTTAGTTTGAGGATTAGATGTACGCTCCAGATTGCGGCTCGCGAACACTGTGGGCGGAATAGTAGGTACTCCTTTGCCATTTTGTATTCCTTTTTCTAGCTTCATTCGCTAGTCCTAGGCGCTCCGTCTACGCGACCACTTATGATGGTGAAATCACGAGAAATAAATACTGATCAAACTTGAAAAGACGCAGGGATTATGTAGGTAAAGTCTGATACAAAATGCCCTCCCTAGACTTTTACGAGTAACTGTACCTACAAGGGTTTTTTATTCGTCTGTCAACTTTCAACTCGGGAATAAATGTGACGTTATGACAGATTTGTTTCACAAAAATTGTCATAGTCAAACTTATTACTTAGCGATTGAAAAACCAGCTCTAAGACAAATCCATATCAACAGCTTTCTAACAAACATCTTTGGTCTGCCCACCCAACTCGCAATCAGAAGACTCGAAAACGTCCTAATTAGTTTATTAGTTTTATTGGGTTTTTCCATTAGGAAATTCTCAGTAGCAGCCCGGAGTTTGGATTTGTGCCCGGTTGATGGCAATAGGCTCGCCCCCTATTACATGGGACTATAACAACTGGCGAAATGTGGGTGTGCTATACACCTCTGCCTACCCCTTCGGGGAAATACAGGCGTGATGTTATGTTATGTTATGACGTTTTTCCTAATTAATCTGCGTCAAATAAGGCGCCGAACGTGACCGGTAACAAAAAAAACAAAAATTCCGTCGTGTGTGTGCAAAAAGTATTCCAATTATGACGCGAAGTAACTTGAAGTAACCAACTTACTTACTTTGTACTAGTTTATGTGTATTGTGCTGCCGGTGCGTATGGCACATTTTTTTCGTTTGTTTTGTTAGGGTATGACATATCTACTGACATATGACATATCGACTGCCTCGTTGGTCTAGTGGTTGCAAGCGCGACTGCTGAGCGTGGGGTCCTGGGTTTGATTCCTGGGTCAGGCAAAGTGTTATTGGATTTTTTCATTAGGAAATTCTCAGTAGCAGCCCGGAGTCTGGATTTGTGCCCGGTTAATTCCAATAGGCTCGCCCCCTATTACATTGGACTTACATAACTGCCGAAATGTGGGTGTACTATGACACCTCTGCCTACCCCTTTGGGGAAATAGAAAGAAAGAAAAAAAAATTTATTTGCTTCAAAAGTGACGCACAAAATTACCAAAAAATTCAAGAACACAGAACAAATACAGGTACAGAGCCAGGTATACAGGCGTGATGTTATGTTACGTTATGACATATTAACTTTAAAATATCATTGGCCTACCACTAACGGCCCTAACAAGCCAATAACAACCAAACTAATAATGAATCTATTTACCATTAAAACTGAGCCATAATAACACCATTACTATCTATATAACGTTAAGTTAAAGGAGGTGATACCTGTGCCTATTTCACACACACCGCATTTCGCTTCAATAAGTCGTGTAAGTATTGGGCGCACGCACTTGCAATAGACCTGTTTAGTATGTACAAGTTACTGGAGCGATAGTTACTAGACTCAGAGGGAAATACTTTTTTTTGTTATAACAAAACGCGTCCAATTGCGCCCAATACTTACACGACTTATTGAAGCGAAATGCGATATATATATATATTAGATATTATAATATCTGAGTTTTTCCAAGCTATTGACAGGTTAATCAGTTCCCTGGGCATCTAGGCAGACTAAGGGAATTTACCAATAGACCGAAAAGTATTAAGTAGTACATAAACACTGGTAGTGTTATAAATACTGCCTATATCATACCATTTAAATAAATAAATAAATATTTCAGGACATTTCTACACAACACCATCTAGTCCCAAACTAAGCAGAGCTTGTGCTATGGGTACTAGACAATGGATATAATACGTATGTACTTTTTTCCGTAAATACATAAGAAACACCCAGACCAATGCAAACACTTATGTTCATCACATAAATATTCGCTTTATTTAAAAATAAACTGTTCGTAGACAAATAAACTTTCTTAAGAAACATACTTTTATTATCACAAAATGTGCAATAAGCCATGTCTGAAAATCTTTTCCAATACAAAACGCTACTAAAAACGCCGCTAACATTTAACTAATCAATTCCCTAATAAAAAAATGAAATATTTAAAGAGAAAGCCCTATTAATCTTATGTTGCAAACTTATGAAAGAATTTTCCTTTGGCCTACATATTTAAAACACTTGGGATCGTCCATTTGTTTACTAAAGACTAAAGAATTGGGAGGCGTTGCCAACTGTTTTTGAGATGATCATAGTGAGATTAGATCGTCTACTTAATAATTGTATGGAAAACCATGCGGCGTATAATTAGAATGGAGTTGGGCGGAAATATCTTTTTGTTTTGTCTCATCGTCGCTTGAAATGTGTAGTATTGTAATGTCACATATTTTTTCAATGAACAATGTCTGAATAACTGTGTACCTACGTTGTATACGATATTTTGGACTATGCTGAAGCAATTTTGAAGGAATTTTTTTGTTTGGCTTAATTCATGGAAAGGAGCAAGGCTTATGTTGAAATGGAATGCAACCTTCAACCATACGTCAGCTGTCACTATGATGACATGCTTAACTAACTGTGACTCTTTATCCATGTGTTTGGACGTCTGGACCCGTATTTTTGCGAAATAAATTATTCTTATTCTTAAATCTCCCCAAGTTGTCAATTATTTCAATAACTCTAGAGACTGCTAACAAATATACTTATCATATAAGTAAAAAAAGCCCAATACTTTTACGCAGCCCAAATCTTGAATCAAAATATTACCATGAATTAATTTAAAACTTTTTCAATTGTTTTCACATTGCCTCGCAAACAGTTTACGATTAAACGGATTGAATTGTCGACCGCGTTTATTTCGGGCTTACGGCGTTTTTGTCAACATTAAGGATTTTCTCAGACAAAGTTTATTTATGTCACATATTTTGTTAACATTTATTGTATTTTTATACGTTTTGGGGTAACGTCGTGTCAGTCAGTGATTATGAGCGGTTTTTAGGTAGGTAGTTACTTTGTAAAAGTTAATTAAAATTAAATATTTAACGGAAGATATGACTAGAAAATTGTTTTTTTTTCTATACTAAAAGAGGTGTTTAGCAAGTACTGTACGTATGACAGTAACTAAACGCAGCACCTCAGACCAAAATAATGTAATATTCCAGTAGCAAATATAGGTACCTGCTTACTAAACTAATCACCACTAAACGAAACACAGAAGTGTGCTACTACGATTTGATTTCAGTAAGCTCGACCTGCTGCTTAACAATTGTATCAGGTTCATTTACAACCTAAGAAAGTATGATCATGTTTCTTCACATAGGTCTCAACTTAAATGGTTGCCCATCAGGCAGCGGAGACAAGTACGTGCTTTGACTACGCTTTTTTCTTTACTTAATTCTCCTTCCCCCCCTCTTTACTTAACTCCCCACTTTCAATATTTATGCTCTACACACACTAGAAATCTACGGTCTTCTAATAATCGTCTTCTACATTGCCCTTATCATAGCTCTAATTTTGTTCACTCATCCTTTCATATTCAATCAATTCTTCTTTGGAATGAGCTACCTCT
Source organism: Asteroscopus sphinx (assembly GCA_949699075.1). NCBI lineage: Eukaryota > Metazoa > Arthropoda > Insecta > Lepidoptera > Noctuidae > Asteroscopus > Asteroscopus sphinx. The sequence continues at coordinate 32,331,297 of OX453004.1, read as the reverse complement.
CGAGCTTAGGATGGCCACCAGTCGGGACTCTTTTAAAAGGAAAGTTCGGAAGTTCTTTCTAGATTTTTTTTTGGCAGAATCATCTCATTAGTATTTTATCTATGACTATAATAGTATATTATTATATATATTTAGTGCTTATTGTATCTTATATATATATATACCTATGTATGTTTATCTATTGTTTTAGTGGTAATTTATTTCTCATCTTGTTTTGTGTCGTGAATCAATATTGCACCTGCCTTGTCATCTCTGTATCACCCATAGACCAGTAAGCCTCTAGACGCCGCTTAGCTGGACACCCCCGGTCACAACGCATATGCTCTACCACTGCATATCATACGTCACTCCGCCAATCGGAACGTCACTCAGTCAGCGAGCGGCACCAATCATAAGGAATCATACCACCGAACTTTTGAGCCGGCCAATCATAACGCGCCGTCCGCCCCCCTGACCCCACCAACGTTTTACGACTGCGTTTGAATACAAAACTTTGTTTATGCGGAGTCTTGAAGCTTACTGGTCTGTGGTATCACCCTAAGGTTGACTGGGAGAGAATGCCTAAGGCATTAAGTCCGCCTATGTACACATGTTGCATGAAGTTTAAATAAATAAATAAAATAAGTCGAAGTAGCTCAGTGCGTACGTAAGTTGAAATGTACAAAGTAGATATTTTCGTCACCTTGTAAAAATATAAACACAATATTCCAGTAGCAACTGTACCAACTACTAAACGAAGCACAGTACAGTGCGTAGGTAACTTGTGTACAACAAAGTTGGGCAATTAGGGAGGCACGCGAGGCAGCGACGTCGCCGCCACACGTGTCAAGTAGAGCTTCTGGGGGTTTACATTAATGTTTGTTATGGAGTTTTCGACACTATTTACATGCAGTTTAAATAAGTGATTCTTTGGGAATTGGCTTTCTGTATTAAAGAAAAAGTCTTGATAAGTAGCAGGCCAATTCACTGACAAACAAATACAAGCTACTATGCAGTAACTTTAGGCATACTTACAGAATAATTCGCACAAAATAGAATAAATAGAGAAGATATTATAACGATTAAAAATCGATGGCGAGTTATGAAAGATAATCATCATTCATTCATCATCATCATTTCAGCCGAAAGACGTCTACTGCTGGACATAGGCCTCCCCCAAGCATCGCCACAACGACCGGTCCTGTGCCTTCCGCATCCAGCGGATTCCCGCGACCTTCACCAGGTCGTCGGTCCACCTTGTCGGGGGTCTACCCACGCTGCGCCTTCCAGTACGTGGTCGCCACTCCAGAACTTTACTGCCCCATCGGCCATCCGTTCTGCGAGCAATGTGATGAAAGATAATGAATTTTATCAATAACATAACATAACATCACGCCTATATTTCCCCAAAGGGGTAGGCAGAGGTGTATAGTACACCCACATTTCGCCAATTATGTTATAGTCCCATGTATTAGAGGGCGAGCCTATTGCCATTGACCGGGCACACATCCAGACTCCGGGCTGCTACTGAGAATTTCCTAATGAAAAAACCCAATAACACTTTGCCTGACCCGGGAATCGAACCCAGGACCCCACGCTCAGCAGTCGCGCTTGCAACCACTAGACCAAAGAGGCAGTCAATTTTATCAATGATTACAATTTTTTGCTTATGTAGCATGTTGTCAATTACTTTAGAGAGATCGTTTTCACTAAAAATATATCTTTATTATTTCGTGGAAGGTATTAAAGTCGGAAGTAGTGCAAAATTCGGTAGGTAATCTTTGTTAAAAAAAAACAATAGGAAAAAAATGGTAATGGGAAAAACAAATGTATCGGTTTAAGAATAAGACGTTAAATGTATCACTTAAAGATTAACGATACATTTAAACGAACCAATCAATATAACAATTCCTCGCGCTATTAGACTGGACGTACCAAACGGACCTATAACTGACATTATTAAGTTGAAAAAATAATAGTTTCCTAACGGCTCTATAGCCAACGTATTTTTATGAACATTGTGTACCGGCCATAAACGCCAGCCTGATTGATATCATTATTTGTAGTGGTTTTGTATTAAGTGCTGGCGCAATTCGCGAAAATACCGAGACAAATTGTGTAAATTTCGCTAAATACGACTTTGGTGTGTATGCTAAATGTTTGCTTTTGTCAGTTTGTCTGTGCTTGAGTGAAGAAAAAATCATAAATCCATTTTACTACAATACATACTACGACTATACAATTTTCGAACTAACAGGAAGCTGAAAGCTTCATCCAATTAATGATATTTTTAAGCTTCCTAAGCTGTTACATTTTTTTTATGGAATTAATAAAAGGACCAGTTCTGAAGGAATAATAATGAATAAGGAATATTATTGGAAGGCCTAGGTACTCATGAGTAGGTACTGTGTAACCCAAGCTAATTAATTTAACCTAGCTAAATTGCTGGACTCCTAGTTAAAGGATTAGCCTCATAAAGCAATAGATCGGGAAAATTTGATAGAAAGGACAACACCAAGCAAAGCAAGGTGCAAAAGCATATATACATACCCACAAAAAATAATACAACATTGTTCATTTATCGCAAGTTTTAAGTGCGAGTACCGTTAGCAAGTTAATTGGGACTATAAAACAAAATCTTGATTGATAGAACATTGCCATTTTAATTGCTTGCTGATGGTACCTACAAAACAGAGATGGTGTTATTCACAATTTACTATTTGCCAATTTATGTACCTACTATAATATTATATTTATAATGGCTGTGATTGAAAGTATTAATGGACACCAAAGGGGTTATGATTGAAGAAACAATTATTTTTATTTGAATTGCCTTGGCTGTGCGAATTTTGACTTTCTATTTTTTTACTTTTTTTTATAGTATAGGATGGCGAAACAAGCTAAAGGCCCACCTTATGTTAAGCGGTTACCTTTGCCCATAACAACTTCAATACCACCTAGGCTGTTGCCTAAATTGTACCGCAAGTCGGTTCACTAAACTGAGACATGAAGATAGAAAGTCTCATGTGATTGTAATTTCATTTCTACAGCAGTGGACTGCGATAGGCTGATTTGATGACTGCCATCAGACCCCCGCAACCCATTTACTGGGTAATACCGATATTCTAAGGTTAGACCAGCTGTCAGACTTTCGGGTTTCTGACTACCCGTAACGATTGCCATATATATCGCTTTTAATATGCCTTCCGAGGCACGAAGAAGTTTCGATGTGCAACGAAACGGTCACCCATCCAATGACTGACCGCGACTCACACAGCTTAACCTCGTAGATCGTGCCATGCAGTTATTGCTAAGCCCCGAGCCCCTCTATTATAAAATACGAATATTACTCCAAATTCGAAAAATGTTTACGTATAATTCAATTGTAAGTTTTTAATTCAAATAAAATGATTACAAGAGTTTTTACCTTTACATAATAATCGAAACATTTCGTGTACCATAAGGAGTTAATTATCTCAATGTTGTTAAATTTTAATCGCTTCTTTCCCGAAAAGGGGTCATTGTACTCATCATTATGAACAACTTTTACTATGGGACCAACCCTGATATCGCGAAAAAAAAAAATCAGTTGTTCCCTATATTTGTGTTCCCAACCCAATAAACAAACCTTGAATAATAGTTAAGTCCCACATCATATATTTAAGACTAAGCTCTGCTGCAAAGCCAAGTTGACTTAAACTAAATTGTAAAATATTTGTATGACCACAAACATAAAATTAGAAACCTTAGCATCAAATACTTAAGGACTTGTAAGTTCTTTGTAATAAAAGCTGGAAAGAACTGTCATGTCTAGAAGTAGTCTTTACGAAGTATCGAACAAACTTTGATACTTAATATGTCGAAAGTTCGAAGTCTGCTTCAAAAATACGAATTCTAGTTTTTATGTAGTAGGTACACTTTACCACGTAATAAACTTTATTTTTAGTCCCAATGAAGCCGTTCGCAGTAACGGGACACTAAAGTCACTACACATAATTTACAGTAATTTTTACAGCATGAGTTATAAAGAACTTGTGTACCGACCGATCTATAAATACTGCGTTTGCGCACACTTCTTGTAATTCAAACATTTGTCACATTTTTATTTACTTACGCAGTACGCTACACTATAGAGATAGATACAGAAGATTTACGGGCGAAATTAATATACTATCTATCCATAATTTGCCCTACTAGAGATAAAAAATTGTAAATGATTTAAATAAATAAATATTTTGAGACATTTTTACACAGCACCGTCCCAAACTAAGCAGAGCTTGTACAATGGGTACTAGACAATGGATATAATACTTATATACTTTTTTTTTGTAAATACATACTTATAAAACCCTAACCTACGAAACCTACTCTAAGGCCGGTTTTCATTCATCAACGTTAATTCTCAGATTAAACAACCAATTACTCAAAAAAATTACTGTTTATTATTTAATTAAACTAATAAACTAAGTACTTATACCTAAGTACTATAGAGATGAATTTAATATGCGAATTCCCAGTTGTGCGTGAGTGGTGAAGTGAGACTTCTGAATATTATGAAAGTTGTTTGTTGTTGTGAAGAGCAGTGCGCGCGCACGTGGTGTCGGCCATATTAAATGTTGTTATGATTAAGCGCGAAAACGACTATTATTGCGTTCGCGAGTGTTATTGATATTATTTGAGTATAATTCTTTCGTGTTTTGAGGTAATTTTGCAGCATGATGGCGTATGGCGATAATGTTGAATGTTGATGATTGAAAAATGAGAATTTTATATAAATTGGGAAGATCAACAAACAAAACATGAATCTGCGCAAGTGTACCCTGTTTGTGTACCTGCACTGTTATTTAAATATTACGCGCGTTAGCTGGGACAATAAACCATTTTTCTTTCTTTCTTTTCTTTTCTACCTCTTTGATCCTGGGAATAACTTATGATCACCCAATGATCACCAACTTTTTTTTATACAAGTGCAGCAATTGTGTTAAAATCAACGAAGAGCTGTTTCGCTCCAAAGACGTCATTCATCATTAATTAATTACGGTAGTTAAAGATAAATATCCGAAAACTTCTATCCAATAGAGGCAGATAAGTAGAATTCGATGTAATTATTTTTTTCATCATCTATTTCAAAAATCACTCTACCTACACAAGGAAGCCATCTTTGTAAGAGCGACAGCACTTCGCGTCGTCAAAACAAGCATTTTATTTTTACAATTACAGACGTAGGTAGGTAGGTAGGTAGGTAGGTAGGTACCTACTACATAGACGGGCTATTTCTGTGGGTACCTCGTAATCTGCCTGCCCCCGCGCCGATCACGTAGCGCGTTAATGCTGGATTACATTCAGGTGTTTTAATAAGTAGAAACACGTATTGAATTCATATCTCACTTCATTAATTAACTTGTCCGTCCATAAATTATATACATTCTAGCCGCTAAAGTATAGGTATTATTTTCACGAGTATTAGGCGGCAAAGGAAAAATCAGTTGCCTAAGTATTATTTCTTAGTAATATCAGTAATATACTTACTTGATTACTTAGGAGCTCAGTTGTTTTAGGTTGTTAATAAGAAAAAAAAGCTTCATAAATGGACAGGAGAGAATCTCAACAGAGTAGAAATATTATCATTATCAAGCTGAAATAACCGAGCTCCTAAAGGATTCTGCCAGGTGGACCGACGACCTAAAGAACGTAGCTGGGGGGGACTGGATGCGGAAGGCAGAGGACCGAGTGTTGTGGCGCAACTTGGGAGAGGCCTATGTCCAGCAGTGGACTGCGATAGGCTGAGTTGACAGGATTCTGAACAAAGTCAATTCATCAACTTCTTCCAGTCCCTACATCGTCAAAATAGTCGCAAATCACATGCACTAAAAGCGTCTTATTTACAGATCCGGCTCGAAGGACCAAAAGTATATGTTAATTACTTTAGATAATAAGTAAAAGGTTTGATTTATTTTGAAATGTCCACTAGGACGCTTATTACTCATTGCACAAATACTCGACAGGCCATAGACAGTAAAATTGTCATAGATAATGATTAGGTACGAATCGATTTAGACTATGTATGTATAGTATGTAGTCGCTTAAAATTAAATCTTAAACATTTACTATACTTTAGTATAAATATGTAGAGGATAAGCAAACGGAAAATGGTATCAAAGGAAGGACTATCTACTAAATTGACTGTTAATTATTCAAAATAATAAATAAGTAATTGACTGTTCCTATGCACATAGGTACGCATTGAGTCTAAAATCATAAAAAGAACAAAGCTATAAAAAGCAAACTCAAAGAATGCTACAATACAAACGCGCAAAAATAAAAAAAACACCGCCACATCCCTATTACATAACGGCCATTAATAATTCTCAATAAAAATGATTTTTATTCTAAAACGAGGCGCCAGAACTAAATCAAAGAAGCATAGTGTTGTCCAATCGAGAGGCGAGTGTATATCGCTCAGCAACCGGTGAATAATGCTGGAGACCAGATTAAACTTACAGAGACATTATAAAAATACTTTAATGATGGTTGGCGTAGGGCTGGAGTGGAGGCGGCATTTTGTAAAAAAAATCACTGGAAAATTTTACACTTCTTTAAAAAGAACACTGAAAATATACTTAAGCAGGTCTGTCACATTTATGACCCTCGAAGAGATCCTAGCAGTTATTTTCATTTCATTTATTTCTTTGCAAACATGGGTAGTTATATAAAGATCTTATCAACAATTATAGTTCTCCACATTCTGCCTTCACATGGGCGTGCAAATGTATAACACTCAAATTATACCAATTACGTGGGACACTCAGAAAGTTTTGCGAAACTAAAAAAAATTGTTCTATACGTACATATATTTTTATCAAATCTTTTCAAAGTACTTTCCACCAGCCTCTATACAAAGATTCATGCGCCTAAACCAGTTTTCAAAACACTTTTTCCAGTCCGCCGCAGACACCTCGTTTACAGCCTGCTCGAACGCAGCCAGCGCATCTTCCGGCGACGAAAATTGTATCCCTTTGAGCTGATTTTTTATTTTTGGGAATAAAAATAAGTCACACGGTGCTAGATCAGGGCTGTAAGGAGGGTGACCCAGGAGTTTGACTGGCGTGCTGTCCAGGAAGTCCCTCGTTTTGAGTGCGGTGTGCGCAGGTGCATTGTCGTGGTGGAGCAGTAGCCCGCGGAGCCCTGTGTTTGGTCGCTTGTTGCTTATAACAGAGAAAACTTCTGGCAAACATTTGGTAGTATACCATTCGGCATTAATGCTTCTTTGATCCCGTAAGGGAATTGATACCAAGTGGCCAGTCAAATTAAAAAAGCTAGCGATCAAAATCTTACCCTCGCTTCTAGATCGCTTCACTTTGGTAGGCGTTGGCTCATTTTGAAACACCCAAACAGTCGACTGGCGCTTGGTTTCTGGGTCGTATTGATAAATCCAGGACTCATCACCTGTAACGATGTCGTAAACACGCCGAGACGAGCCTGCTTCAAATTTGTTAAGCATATCACGGCACCATTCCACCCGGGCCTGCTTCTGAGCATCGGTGAGGTTGTGCGGCACCCAGCGTGATACTATCCTCCTCACGCGAAGATGGCTATGTAGAATCTCGTGAACGCTTCCCGATCCAATCTTCAATATGTGTTGAATCTCCTGATATGTAATTCGCCTATTGTCTTGGATTAAATTTTTCACTGCTAGCACGTTTTCTTCGGTAACAGCCGTCAAAGGGCGACCGCTTCTTTCGTCATCCCCCAAAGTTGGTCGACCGCGCTTGAATTCGTTATACCAACGATACACGGTTGCCTTGGAAGGGCCTTCATCCATGAATGCCATTTGAAGTCTATCGTACGATTCATCCGGTTTCAGGCGACACTTGAAATCGTATAAAATCATAGCTCTAAAATGTTCCCGGCGCAGATCCATATTTCAGTGAGACACAATACTTTGAATTAACTCGCAAAAAATGTGGAGGGAAATTTTGAAATTGGAACTTACTTATTTTTACTTATAAATAATCATATTTTCGAAAAACATTATAACTGGCCAGTCTCCCATATATAAAAACTTTTTTTCGCAATACTTTCTGAGGGGCCTGGTATATTAAAATAAAAATTAAAATTAAAATATCATGCATCACAATCATTGAAAATTATTTAGATTATTAAAAAAATATTATAGGAAAACACTTTGTCACATTATAATTTAATATTAGAGTATAAAATTTATAATAAGAATGTCATTTGTTACTAATTATAATAATGTCAAGGAATATCTGTCATTACATGTCAATTATTATACCTATATTATTAAATGTCAAAAATATAGTTTTTATATATTAATTTTAAATTTTAAATTATTGCCCATAAGGGTTTCCATCTAGATATTCCTTCACGCTGTAATACACCCTTTCAGTAAGAAACTCTTTTAACTTTTGTTTAAACAAGTGAAGCTTATCAATTTCTGCAATACAACAGGGCAATTTATTATATATTTTGGATGTCATGCAATATACACTGGTATTCATAAAGGTAGTTCGGCAGGGTACAGCCTGGATTTTAGTTTTGTAACGGACACTTTTTAATTTGTCATACAATTGCATATTACTTTTAACAAATATCGCAATCTCAAAAATATAAAGGCTAGGCAATGTTAGAATTTTAAGATTTAAAAAAAATGGTTGACAGCTATCAGTGCTCTTAAGCCTAAATATTGCCCGAATACACTTTTTTTGGGCTTTAAAAACTGACTCCCATTCTGTCGAATTTCCCCAAAAGATTACACCATATCTCAGCGCAGATGCCACATATGCATAGTAGGCGATCAACACAGTGGATAAATTAACAATTTTTGTGAGATTGTGGAGCATATATGAAAATTTATTTAATTTCATGCAGTTACTGCTAGCAAAACGCAAAAATAATAATTTGGCAAGAACGGTCTTTGTTCAGGACATAACATTTTCTTGGTACCGCATTATGTTATTAATTACTGCCAGATGATGGCTGAAACCAGAAACCAAGTTTCACCGTTTTAGGGTGGCTTACTATCACAGCTATGAGAAGAAACTAAGCGTTGGTGTTGAGTGAAGAAAAAATCCAGCAATAGCAAAACTGTGCTATGCCAGGCTAGCAAAATCAAATAATCCTCCATCTACGTAAAAATTTATAAAAATATTAACGGAGCATATATAATACCTAAATAAATGTAAAGTGCCAACAGATGCTAAGCTTAAGTGGAACTTGGTTGGTCGAATGCTGAGCTCAGAGGAACTTGACTCCTATCTGAAGGATTGGCACCAGACGGCAAAAGACAGAGACAAGTGGAAAAAGGTAAGAACGGCCTTTGCCCTGCAGTGGGACACTACAGGCTGATAATAATAATAAATAAATATAAAATGAATGACATATTTTATGTTATTGTTAAACAATGTCAGCTTGTAGGTACATAGTTATTAATCGCTCTCTTGCCTAGGTAATTCGAGTGGGGAAAGCAATCAGTTACGCCACAGATGGATTTAGGAATATGTTAGTACCTACAACAGCTAAGGAAACTTTCAGTGGCGAGGAAGCTAAGTGGTGAGCGAGGGAAAAATCCACCAATTGAATTACTTCAGTATGCTAGCCTAGCACATCACAGCTTCATTATTGGTGGATTTTTTGTTCACTTACTCCTTCCTCACATAACTCTAGTGGAAAGCGAACCTTACACCATAAGCAATAATTAATGACGGCTTGACCCGTTCATAATTGAAGACAAGTTTAGTGTGTGATATTTTTGGTCCTTTCGTACGCAAGCCTTCTTATCCACTCTAGAATTATTTTCTTACATCCGCGTGCTAGCGAGTGCATCCCACCCACACATTTCTGTATTATTTTCGTTGGCGACGCGCGTTGCCACACCGCCGTGAAATATGTACCCGCGGTCCACTTGCTGGACAGTACAGATATGTTAGTACCACAGATCGTAGAATGAAATGAGCACAGAAAAAGATTAAGGCACTTGATTAACATCGTAAATGTACACACTCAAAATTTAAAAAAAAGCTGTGACGGTCTAGCAGCTTTTTTTTTAAATTTTGCGTATGAGTTTCTGTCTGTCACTGAAAAGGATGAACAACTTAAGGGGAATGTAGCAGCCAAGTGCCAGCCAACCCCATCAGTAAAAAAATGATTACTGTTTTTAACGATTGAGGTACAGGTACTGAAGTTTAATTAGAAACTATTATAGTTCACGGTAGTTGTAGATAGAAAAAGTGCGGAAAACGGCCACTTTTGGCACTTTTAAATTAAATATAATCTTTTAATCTCCTAAACGACTTGTCCGATTGACATCATATTCACGCAATACATTTGTTTTACCGATAAAATGGTTCATAATTATGCTAAGATACAATAGGTGGCGCTGTATTCAATTTAATAATAAATTCTATATTTATGGACCAAAATAACTGCTATCACAAAATATGTTGGTTTAGGGCGAAAAAGAAAACACAAAATCTGGACCCGATAGGTGGCGCTGTGAGCGAAACCGCATTATTTATCACAATCACCACTACCATTACAAGACACTCCTAATGCGGTTGTGTGGTTGTGCTTGTATAAAACAAAAGGCCTGAATTTTGTGCAATAAAATATGAGTACAAATTACAAAGCATTGAACTGTTATCACATCTACCTTCTTTCTATGATTCAAGTTCGCCATACTTGCTGGTCAGTTAGAATTTATAAAGATTATACACCAACGTTATTGTCGTATGCGCTGGATTTACGGGTGTCTGTTACCTTGGTAATGCTGGCGATAAATCGAAGGGATTTCGTATGCAAAGTACCTACTCTAGAGTACATACGGTACATGCGTAGTGTCAGTATTAATCTTGGAGATATTATCTCCGAAGTTAGCAGATGTGTTTATTCATGTGAGAATATTGATGGTTGGTACCAGGGCTAGCTAAAGTTTTTAGTTCTCAGGGTCCATGTTATAAATATTAGAAAAGAACCCTAAGAATTATTGATGAGATAGGAGAAAAAAATCAAACACAAGCAGCTACATAATTTAGCTTAATTTTACAGGACGAGAAAATAACTAGGTACTATGTATAAGGTGAAAAAAAGTTTCTGTTTTATATAAGGTCCTACATTATTAATCCGAAATATTTGAAGTGGTGAATCTACTCATCATTATGAACAACTTTTACTATGGGACCAACCCTGAAATCGCGAAAAATAATCAGTTGGTCCCTACATTTGTGTTTACTTAAATCGATAAAATGTAGGGACCACCTGTTTTTTGTTTTGCGATTTCAGGGTTGGTCCCATTGTAAATTGTTGTTTGTTATGATATGTAGCACCGCTTTAAATATAATGTAGGACCTTATATACCTAGATAGATCAAATATGCAACCAAGCCGTCAATTTGCCAAGATCTACAAAACAAAGTCGTTGTTTTTGTTACGTTTGTTTTTATATCCAACGAATAATGATACGCGTAGATAAAACATTGGATTGCGCGATACGAGGATTTTTACTAGGTGACGCTATACAGGTTGTGCTAATAATAACGATAAATAGTTCAAAATATAAAATAAAAAGCTATTTTGCGAAAAAAATCTAGGTAATAATTTCACCCCAGATTCCTAGCGTGACTACAAGCTTGAAAAACTGAAAAATCTTTTAAGCATCGAAAGTAAAATATCCCGCAAAGTTGCTCTTAAGAACATTATAATCTGTTCAAAGTTTTAATTAACTTTCGTACAAAAAAAGGAGTAAACGAAAACTCTATTGCTTAGAGTTAATAAATGTTTAAAAAAACCTTTGATCCTTTTCATCCATTCATATCCAATCCACATACAAAAGTCATCATCATTCAAAAAACGATATCTTCCATTCAACACACAGTTGAGCATAGACCACATTAAAAAAAGACATACCTATCCAAGAATTACTCATATCAACCATCCTGGTTTAAAATAAAAAGAAAAGGAAAAAATCTACGCCGTCGCCACGTGCTCCAGCGACGGAAACGTATAACACCTCTCTTTTGCCCCGCAAGTACATCACTCTCCCCCCTCCACCTCCATAGTAGCGGCTATTTCTAGTAGCAGAGTAGCAGAGACACTTCACTTGTACTTTACTGAATATCTCGATGTGACTTTTCTTAGACATAGAGTTAAGATAGTATAGAGCGGGCAGATAATTTTTTATGTTGAATTTTTGTTTATTAGTACACTATGACTTGTGGACTATCGTAATTTGTTTTTCAATTAACTCGATAACGAAAAGTTCACTAATAAAAATTATTGAAAGTGCATTAAAAATGAGATGTAACACGTAGAGAAAAGATAAAGAAAGACGATTAAAAATAAATAAAGTGAGGAATTACAGTGGCAGTGGCAGGTTTCAGGTGGAAAATTCCGCAGGAGTCGACAGTACAGGATCGCCTAAATAAGATGAAAAATAAACCTATACTATTATTTAGAAACAGCAACACAATAATAATAAACAATCCTAAAATTATGACAAAGAACGAAGGTCAAAGACATCATAAAACGGGTGACTGCCCTCTAGTGGAAGTTTGGAAGGCAGGACACATTGCAAGAAGAAATTATGGTATGGGTGTGGTATGGGCGGAATGGTGGCCGCAACAAGGGAGAAGAAATGTTGGAAAAAATGTTGGAAGAAATGTTGTAGCAAGATGGGTTGACGATATCAAACCTGTCGCGAGTCGCGACTAATATCTGGATGCGACTGGCACAGGACTAAGATAGCTGGCATATAAAAAGTGGAGGCCTATGCCAAGCAGTGGGATTGTGGAGGCTGATTATTAATATATTATACTCCACGCCTATTCCAGTCGGCTTCCATTTTAACCAGATGCGGCTGAACATCAGTATTTTACACGGAGTGACTGCCATCAGACCCCCGCAATCCATTTACTGGGTAATACTAACATTCGGAGGTTAGACCAGTTGTCAGACTTTCAGGCTCTGACTACCCGAAACGACTGCCATAGAATCAGATATTCGTATGACAACCGGGACCGACAATTTAAAGTGCTCTTTGAGGCACGGAGGAGTCTCGATGTGTAACGAAACGGAAAGCGCAAGCCGCGGTCCGTGAGCGTGGCTAGCGCAGCTTAACCTCGCAGACCATACATTCCGCGCGGTTGTTACTTTGCCCCGAGCTGATTGTTAATATATATATGAATATTAATAACAAATAAATGTGCCTCGTGTAACACTTTCCAAGCCCATAGACACCCGCATCCGGATCGGCGCGCGTCGTGAGAAAACAACGTCGCACGCGCACCTAACTGAACTGACTCATGTTCGCGATCGGTTTTAGCTTGATGTTGATACAAATCGCAGTCTTGATTCGGCTTGTTTAATCACATCTGTTACAGCAGCAGCAGCAGTGGACGTCTTTCGGCTGAAATGATGATGATGATGATGAATCACATCTGTTTCACTTGGAAATTGCTTCATTATTTTAATAAAAGAATACATCAATCGGCTCTTTTCCGGACGCCAGCAATTTCCAACACGGCAATAATAGAAATTGCTGGTCAATTTTAAATAATTGTACTAGCGAGGTTTTTTAAGTACACACAAAAATAGGTGATTTTAGGTACATGACATTATTTATTTTAAAGGCTGCGCATTTTTTTTTTCAAACGTTTGAATGTATAACAAGAACCGCACGCAGCTGAATTGGCGCGAATGAAAATTAGATACTGTTGAATTAATTTGTGTATTGTTTTCTCGCAAATGAGAGAAAAGTACTGTACAAGTCTCTGCCGAAATAGTAATTAACAGCAACGTTTAGTTATAAAGGTTTTTTTTAAATCACTTTACGCCATCAATTGCTTTATTTCAGGCTTCGACAGTAATGTATTATTGCTTTATCTACACTCATATCGTAAAATTCGAATTATGAACTAGAAAGTAATGTCATAATGACATACTTTACGCACTTGCACCTGTAATGAATTAAAAAAATGTAATTACGATACAGTTTGCTGAACAAAACAATTCTGTAATTTAATTTTTTTTTCATAACCGCACACTTCAGCCCAACTAAGGAGTTTTTAATGCCACTTCGACCCAACCAAGGAGTTTTTAATCCTTTTTTTTTGTAGTCGTACAGTTTGGCACCAAAGAGTACACAAACTTCAGGGTAGCGCTACTAGTAGTACAAGGTAGTACATTGAAAAATTGTATCGTTTAAAATCGCATTTTTGGCAGAACTTTGGATTGTCATATTGCTTTTAATTATATTTAAGTGTTTGCAGGCATATTTTTTGTATGATAAAACAGAGATTGACGGAATCCTGACAAGAATAGAAAATTAGTTCCGATTATAATGTTTTCGCCAGACTATATTTTATTATCTGAGTTGACGCGCGCCAGGGCGCGTGCGCGGCCGCGCGCCATTTCCTACTGGATTTGGTCGTCATAACTTGTGAATTTATAATTTATTGTAATTGTTTACGTTATTATTATGTTTTTGTATGTCTAAAGTTTTATTCTCGGCAAAAATATCTGACTAATGACCCCGCCTGAATTTCTGATCAAGAAAAACTAACGACAATATTACCAAGATTTTGAATTTGGTATTTTATTTAAAATTGCATGAGTTTAGATAAAGTAGTGTATGAAACTGACATAACTAGGTATTAAAACACTCGTGTTTTAATAACCCCTGTTATGCAACAGTTATGCTACTATTTCAGATTAAGTTAACTTACTTTGACTTCCATCGTAATTCTTAATGCATCTTAATATTTTATAAACAATTTCTTTTATACTGTATTTTTAATTTTCGAATGTAAATTTTAACATTTCCTATAGACGGTTGATAAATATTCTTCTACTAAACAGTTGAGATGATGATGATGATGAGTTGAGATGTTGATTACAAAGTTGATACTATCAGCCGGATCAGATTCGACGTAATTTATTTAATCTCGGGAAAGGCATGGTTAATAATAACCTACCTACTAAAAAATACTACTAAAGCCTACAATAGGCGAATATGACTCCACCATATTACGAAACAACTACAGACTTGAAAATATTATCTCAAAGTAATTTCACCTTCGCACCTCTATTTAAAATGCAACGAGATTTAACAATTACGTAGATGACAGTGAAATTACCACGGAATAAGACGAAATGGAGCGCAAATGTGCTGGTGAACAGTGTCAGCTGACTCCGGAAAAAGCCGTGCATAGTTCTTCGCGGCTAATGACAGTCGTAGATAATTGTAATTAGACAGTGATAGGCAGATGCTTGACTTTTGAATATAGGGCGTCTCATACTTCTATCAAATTCGGAATCTTCATACATGATTGGATTTTTGAAAAAAAAAGGTGTGTTCGTTTCCTAAGGATCCCGAACATATTAAGTAGTCCATTCACAACCCCACCCGTGTTGGTTTTAAAAGGCGAATAATGTCGATGTTATTATACTATAACAGGATCCACCAGCATGATTTCAATCAAGTATCTGCACCAATCCAAGCAGCCGGCATTGATTCGAGAGGCATTTTTGAACTTCGCGCGGGTTGCTGCGTAATTTTTCGCATGTTTTTTTTTTTATTCTGCGTTTGACCAGGTTCTACCCTAGACAGGCCTTTTTCTCAAAAATGCCGTTTTGGCATCCTAAGTACCTAAATGAAAAATTTACATTTTGTGAATGTCATTTTGCGAATCTCTCATTACGAGTTTCTGGCAATTTACGAATCTGTCATTTTGATTTTCTTGAATTTTGCATCACCTCACATTTTGCGCTTCTAATATTTTACGAATCTGTCATTTTGCGGTTCTGACATTATGAAAGACAAAGACTAGACAAAGACATTTATTGCTTAAACTGTATACATAAATGTAGGTATTTATTAAAGTTTGGTATCAACAGCCTACCCAATCGGGTGTAGCAAAAGCAGGTACAAACTATGCATTCTGACACTACAATAATATAATTAGCTATTAAACTTATTACAATCAGTTTATACCAAAATATTCATTTATATTATAAAATACTCTTTGAATTAACCACTTTTTAATCCGCCTAAACCAGAAAGGCATCCCTCCATTTTAAACAGGCAACCCTAACTATAGCACTCCATTCTTACCTTTTCGTGGCTATTACTCATATCTCAAGAACGCCAATTGCGATGAGTAATATCATCCGGACGCAATGAAACATTGCCCAAGTGAAACCTCGCTGATGACTAATTGTTCGAGATATAATTGAGATTAAATTAAAGGTCGATGTTTGGGAACTTTTAGACATTTAGTTTTTTTAATGGTGTTAGAATTTGAGTAAATATTATGATGAGGCCTATTTATGATAGATGAGATCTTTATCTCTTAATAATAAAATCATTATTTATGTTTATTTGCAGAGTTCCTGATTGTGTTACCTTGACTTTTGCTGCAATGGGGAGGCCTTTTTTGGCTTTAGCTTTATTTTGTTATAAGTAACAACAGATAGGTACACACGGCTACACATCAAGCTGTACATTTCCAGTATAAGCTGACCCCGCATTGAATAGGTTTTCCTCACAACGCGAGGTCAGCCTATACTGGAATTGTACAGCTTGATGTGTAGCCGTGTGTACAGTCAAGCTCCTTCCCGGTGATACATTTTGTCGACAAAGTCCCTTGAACGAATCCTGCTACATTACACGTAGTACCTACGGCTGCCGTCGAACACTGAGCGCAAGCGATTTTAGCCTTAGTGGTGGTTCACCGGAAAGATTGCTAATACCAATCTGAATCTGCTGTAATATCTCGTAAGATATTACAACAAAAAAGCCCGCGATGGTTTGTGTGGTATATTATTATTATTATTATTTATTGTTTATTTCAGACACAATGCATCCATATTTTTGTTAGTAGTACTTAAAAACTATATTAGTAATCATTACAAATATAAATACACCACAATAAAAACAAAAATACCAAAATTAAATTAAATTATAAATATGTGAAATGCCGATTAAATAAAAATTGCAATTAAATTAAAATAATAACAATAATTTAAAAAACTTGATTCATTTTAGTCTAATTCAATTCAATTCAATTCTTTATTCGCAACCCATGTTAGGTTATCATTTAATTCAACTAAAATGTCCTTTTCACATGTAATTGTACACAATGCCATATTATTGGACAGTCTATTCGTCCAGCCACAACTGCAAGAATGCTGTTGTCATTGCCACGGACACGACTTACTAATGACGCAGCTCTCTTTCTGATGATGGCATGAAAGCCATCGATACGAGCGTCGGCAAACATGCCCGATGCACTGCAGTGCCTCGGCAGCCCCATCAGCATTATACTGAACGCGCAGTATATACTTATTCTTTATTGTACACACAAATATACATTTAGATTACAGTAGGAAATTTTATGTACATCGGCGAGCTTAACTCAGAACAGCAAACCTTAGAGTGATAGAGAGATGTTGAATGTAGAGGACAGAAACAAGTGTACAACATAAATTAAACTTACTTATTATCGCCATGTAACTTTAATTGATTTAATTAATAAAAAATAAAAGATATATATCAGAAAACATAGTGATACTGGATTATTTATAACTTAACACCATGTCTTGCATCATACCCATGTTTGACAAATAAATAATTTTGATTTTGTTTTGTTGTAAATTTTTTTAATTAATAAAAATTGTACGGTAGATTAAAATATATTTTTAGAAATATCTGTAAAGACCCTTGTCATCTTAGTCTACCTGCGACCATGAAACGCTGCAAAGCTTTCGAAACGTCAGGAAAACCAATTTAAATAATATACGCGATATAATCCGGTTAAACTTTGTTTTATTATAATGTGTAGTGATCGCGAAAACCTAAGAAATTATTAAATAATTTTGAATTTTGAAGAATAATTCTTCTTCTATCGTGTCGACATGAGCTACATAATGATAATAGCTCATGCCGTGGGGAAAAGATTAGCCAGTCAGCAGGTTGGTAGCGGGGCTGACTGCCCAGGGTGCGCCGGACAATCACTCGTGGAAGCTCTTTTAATGCTCCCCAAGAATAATTGATAGACCGAATAGCTTCTCAAGAAGCCATACGATAACAAAACTCAAAATAAAATTTAAATCTCAAGGATATTTCACCACGGTCTCAAATATCACTCCTCCAGTATTCATTTAAAAATAAGCTACATACACTTATTTACATCTTATAATAATTTCACACGTACACACGGCTACACATCAAGCTGTACATTTCCAATATAAGCTGACCTCGCATTGTATAGGCTCTCTGTACAATGCGAGATCAGCTTATACTGGAAATGTACAGCTTGATGTGTAGCCGTGTGTACCTAAGCTTCGGATGACTGTACATGTCTTAGTAAGAATCATTCTCTTAGTTACTTTTAAATACAGGAAATTACTGTACAATGACTGTAGGACAGCTTTTGTGTGTTTATTTTTGGGTTTTACTAGAATATTAAACGTGGTGACTATTTTGTACAGCTTTTTGAATGTGCGAGTAAAAACGGGCGAAGTGCGAGTTTGACTCACCCACTAACCGTTCCGTACCATCATAATGTGTGTTTTTTTCCTTATTTTTTATATTTCTTGTTAAACTATAGAACTAACAGAACTAATTTGACAGTTCTAAAATTTTTGTCATCCCTTTCTTGTATCTACTATTAGTAAAAGAGAGCGATAGTTTAAAATAAGTTCGTAAACAATCGACACCAATATCATGTTTTACAAACAGTTAAGCTTTTAAAAATTAGAATCAGTTTACGGGATTACTAATTTATTATTATTGCATTAAGTTTAATTTATATTTATTGTGTTATATGTCCAGGAATAAGAAGAACATGAGGTTTACGACCTTTTTATGTATATCTTGCGTAACAGAGTAGTAAAATGTACGGAAAGAAATGGGTCATTAATGGCTGGGGACGTCGGCATAACCTCGAATACCTGAGCCGAGTATGATTGCTATTTTGAATAATGAATCAATGGGCCTGATAAGAAGGCTCAAAGTCACTCAAAGGAGAGGGCTATGCTCGGAGTGTCCCTGCGTGATCGAATCAGAAATGAGGAGATTCGTGTAGGAGAACGAAAGTAACCGACATAGCCCGAAGAATTGCCAAACTTAAGTGGCAGTAGGCGGGGCACATTGCTCGCAGAAC
This sequence comes from Asteroscopus sphinx, assembly GCA_949699075.1. Taxonomy (NCBI): domain Eukaryota; kingdom Metazoa; phylum Arthropoda; class Insecta; order Lepidoptera; family Noctuidae; genus Asteroscopus; species Asteroscopus sphinx. The sequence goes on along the minus strand of OX453004.1, from coordinate 32,312,138 downwards.
AGATGGCCGATGGGGCAGTAAAGTTCTGGAGTGGCGACCGCGTACTGGGTAGGCCCCCCACAAGGTGGACCGACGACCTGGTGAAGGTCGCGGGAATCCACTGGATGCGGAAGGCGCAGGACCGGTCGTTGTGGTGATGCTTGGGGGAGACCTATGTCCAGCAGTGGACGTCTTTCGGCTGAAATTATGATGATGATGATGAATAAGAGAGAACTAAAGGATCCGAGATAAAACTTTTTGACAAAAAATTGAACCGACGAAAAGTGAAACTGAAAAGCGAAAAATAACTAATTATGAGTCGGCGCCAAACGAACATTTAACAAGCAAAGTGCGTGTAAGTTGCAAGTGCGAGCGGAGAACGCATTTTTGGAAAGTTATTGTTTATCGTTGAAAATCTCACGTTGTATTTGATGTGACGTTGTTTTTATTATTTATTTAAAGTAATTTAATGATCTTCGTTGATTGGTTGTTTGGCGCCGACTCATAATTAGTTATTTTTCGCTTTTCAGTTTCACTTTTCGTCGGTTCAATTTTTTGTCAAAAAGTTTTATTTTTCATTTTTTTGTGGTTAAAATCTAACTCCAGGTCTCCATTATGTCGTAGTGTCTAGAACTATATTTATGTGTGTCAAGTTTCAACAGAATCGGTTAACAGGTAAGAATTCAGTGGGTGAACAAAAACTCATCCCCTGTTTTACTACCCTTAGGGGTGGATTTTGATTTTGAAATTTAAATGGGACCAACTTCGAGATATACCCTATCCATTAAAAAAAGAATCATCAAAATCGGACCACTCTGTAAAAAGTTATGCGTGGTCATACATAAAAAAAAAAAAAAAAAAAACAAAAAAAAAAATATACGCGTCGAATTGAGAACCTCCTCCTTTTTTTCGTCGGTTAAAAATAAGATTGTACAATTAAAACGCTTATTATACAAAGAGCGAGCCATCCACGAAGACTCGCCCACTCTTCTTCCTAAATCGCTTACGGAAAATAAGTTTACTTATACGCCATTGCCTATGAGACAAGATCACTAATTAACGTTAATTACATTTTACATTAGGGTGTATACAGATCTGGCGAATGCGCTGCATGCATACTACTAGTTACTGCACCTATTAGGGATAGGGAAGGTGACTATTTTTTTTTATTCGTTTTTATTAGAAATCTCGAAAAAAAATCAAGAACAACAAGCAACAGTGAAAAAACCAATAAAATATTTAATAAAATGTCCAAGTTATAAGCGATTTAAATTTTTTCACTAGACAGAGACAGCACTATTAAAAAATGACGTCATTGTACAAAACTTTCATAGTAACTTGACATCTCTCTGAACAATGTCCGTTTTGCACGACAAGGACAGAAAATGCCCCTTCCAAAAACAAAAAAAGCGTGTATCTCTTTCATTTTTTCGTGGATTTTGTTTATTCTCTCTACAATGTTGTCCTTTATGTACCTTCTTTTAAATAATGTAAATTTTTTGGTAATTTTTAACAGTAGTCAACTATCGGATTCATGTAATTTCACCGCACCGATCAAGTTGCAGTGACGCTGTAGTTCGTCTCTGACAGCGACCGCCGAAGATAAGAGAATACGAAAAGCGTTGTTTTGATCAAAACTTAATTGCAACTGCACTTCTTTAGCTACGTCAATTGGCCTACTGTTTGGTGCCTCTCTATATGGCTGGCAAATGCGCAGCTCGAATGCAGTGCGCGAACAGAGCGACGACATTCGCGACGAATTCGGCAGATCTGTACACACCCTTACGCGTACAAAAACAATCCTATCTACTAATAATACAAATGCGAAAGTATGGATGTTTGTTTGTCCTTCAATCACGCTGAAACGGCTGAACGGATTTAAATGACATTTAGCACACAGATAGATAGACCATAGCTCGAATTAACTGTATATTAAATCAAGCAATTTTTTATCCCGGGAAGATTAAATTAGTTCCCGAGGGATGCGCAAATGCCTTTCTGTGAAAAACCGAATAAAACGCGGACGAAGCCGCGGGCTTAGGCTAGTTTATTATATTTTGCCTATTTTACAAGATCGATTACTAATATTTACATCTTTTTTTTTAGCTTTTAAATTTACATTTAACATTACCCGTACAAAAATAATTGGCTATAATGTTTTTTTAATTACCAGAAACTACATTTTATCGTTTCAATAATTTACGAAGAAAAATAACTAATTAATGTAATATTTCAATACAGGTTTGATAGCTCATTATTGAAAATAATTTAAGCTCGACATGTTTATGGCCAGAATACTGACCAACTTCGGTAGTAAAAGATGTTCACATTATTAAAACAGTTATGTAATGAATTTTGCTTATCTATTATCTCGGATCGGTATTTGATCTTGTTCATCTAACCGTTTTCCCGATCTGTAGATATAATAAGTTCTACTTAAGCAGTGATAGCCTAGCAGTAGAAAACTTGCCTTCCATCTAAAATGGTCTGAGTTTGATCCCGGTTCGCACCTGCCGTGCTTATTTATTTATTTTTGAGAAAGAAGCAGCTTTTTGTTTTCTAACAATAGGTTACAATAAATAAAACTTAAGCCTACCTACCTATAGTTTTCGTTTGAAGTAATACATAATATGTAATAAATGTATGTAGTATATTTATTATATTTAATTAATTTAAGTTACATTTGTATTTTTTTACCATAAGTCTTTTGACCAGTGTATGTTGCAAGTAATTACTTACGGCATTGAAACGGTCGCTCACAATGGGCCTGATAAGAAGGCTCAAAGTCACTCAAAGTTCAATGGAGAGGGCTCTGCTCGGAGTGTCCCTGCGTGATCAGAAATGAGGAGATTTGCAGGAGAACGAAAGTAACCGACATAGCCCGAAGAATTGCCAAACTTAAGTGGCAGTAAGTGGGGCACATTGCTCGCAAAACGGATGGTCGATGGGGCAGTAAAGTTCAGGAGTGGTGACCGCGTACTGGAAGGCGCAGCGTGGGTAGGCCCCCCACAAGGTGGACCGACGACCTGGTGAAGATCGCGGGAATCCGCTGGATGCGGAAAGCGCAGGACCGGTCGTTGTGGCGATGCTTGGGGGAGGCCTATGTCCAGCAGTGTATTCTTTCGGCTGAAATGATGATGATGAATTGAAGTTACATATGCATTTTTTTACACAAGTCATTTACAGCTTAACCCCTCATATTGTATGCCAAACAACCTTTTAAAGACGACGCCCATTGTTTAAATATTGTGTTATTTTAATTTGCAGTTGAGCTCTTAAGTGGTAATTTTATAAAATTGAATTTAGTATTTGGTATAATTTGAAATTTCGACAGCATAAGATTAACTACGATAAAAAATAAACGCAATATGGCCCGAAAAATTGGTTTCATTATAATGCAAATTTTATTAATATTTAACTGACATGTCAAAAGATTTGTAGGTCATACCAATATTGTTGACTAAATATTCGGCAAATTACTGATTTCCAACGACATGTTCATTTTATTGCCTTGTTTAAGACATCATCATTCGTGGGACTGGCCTGGTTAGACAATTTCACTAATTAATATTAAAACTGGGTATTAGCGAAATAATCACCCGTCGGTAAGTAGTCGCCCGCCGCGTTTGAAATGTTCTACACTCAAGTTGATTTAATTAAAATATATTAACACACCGAGCGTGCCTGCGATCTGCCGCATACTACAGATTAATCAGTAAGTTAAGTAAATAAAATAAAATGAAATATTTTTGGTACATTTTTACACATCACCATCTAGTCCCAAACTAAGCAGAGCTTGTACTATGGGTACTAGACAATGGATATAATACTTAGATGCTTTTTTTTTTTGTAAATACATACTTATAATATAAGAAACACCCAGACCAACACAAACACTCATGTTCATCACACAAATATTTCCTGATACGAGTATAATTGTGCTAAAAAGTCACATTGCACATGATTTCAATACTGCGCGAGAAGTAGGCGGCGGTTTGTTCCGAATAATACTGTGCCAAATTTATTCCTAGGTACTTTTGAATAATATGAATCAAGTTCTTATATTTAATTTATATTTAATTGTTACTAATTTGTAATATTTCGTATGCCTATCGGCGGAACATGTAGCTTCTATATTTGATAATTGTACTTCTTGATTAACCTTTGTGCACGCAATAATAAATAATAAATAAATATTTTTGGGACATTTTTACACAGCACCATCTAGTCCCAAACTAAGCAGAGCTTGTACTATGGGTACTAGAGTACTACTTAGATAATGGATATAATACTTATATACTTTTTTTTTTGTAAATACATACTTATAATACATAATAAACACCCAGATCAACATAAACACTTTTGTTAATCACACAAATATTTGTGTCCTGTGGGAATCGAACCCACGACCTCGTGATCAGCAGTCCAACACTCGAACCACCAGACCACAGACGTCAATAAATTAATTTGAATTTGTATATGAAGTGTTTTTTGTAACTCAGCCTATAGCTGTCAACTTCTGGACATAGTTGGCTTCTTCCATGTTGCGCTGTTGTGATGTGACACATGGCTTGCACCTTCCACATTCAGGCAACGCCAGGCAAGTGTGGTCTAAGAGTCTACGACCTTCTTATTGACCTCTGCATCTTGTCATATACAATTTTATAAAATCAACTTGTTTGTTCATTTTATACTATACACCGACATAAAAACGTACCAAACTTTTCATACTTCATCTGCTAATATTATTCTCGAGGACGTGCAGACTTGTCCTTCTGTCTCTTCGCTGTGTCACATGTAAACAAACCGGACTAATATAACAGTATGGTAACAGTACTGCACAGACTCGCAACAGATCTAATAATTAAGTCCAAATTCTATTTCTAATAGTGGACATTTTTTTATATCATTTAATGAATTTTGTTGAACCTAATACATTTATACATCGTATAAAGACGGGGCGATTAAGTTCATGAAAAATTGTTAGAATTGAAGTATTTAATTATTGTTGAATAGAAAAGTTTATTTTATTTATTTTGACGACCTCTGTGGTCTAGTGGTTCGAGTGTCAGACTGCTTATGACGATGGGTTCGATTCCCACAGAACACAAATATTTGTGTGATGAACATAAGTGTTTGTGTTGGTCTGGGTGTGTTTCTTATGTATTATAAGCATGTATTTACAAAAAATAAGTATATAAGTATTATATCCCTTATCTAGTACCCATAGTACAAGCACTGCTTAGTTTGGGACTAGATGGTGCTGTGTAATGATGTCCCAAAGATATTTATTTATTTTATGTCGAATATTTAGGCACAAATAGATGACATTTAACGACCGACGACTTGAAAAACGTGGCTGGGGGGGACTGGATGCGGAAGGCAGAGGACCGAGTGTTGTGGCGCAACTTGGGAGAGGCCTATGTCCAGCAGTGGACTGCGATAGGCTGAGTTGATGATGTTGATGAGATGACATTTAATAATCATAAATCAAATTCAAGTTCAAATGTTTTTTTATTTCAAATAAACCTAATTACAGGCACTTTTGAAACGTCAGGCTCTAGTTGCACGTTTCTAAATGGTTGGGTCCTATGGAGAAGAACCGGCAAGAAACTCCATGGATATACTGTTTTTAAAATAGGTTATTGATAATTGCATAAAATGTATTCAAATAATGTGAGTATAATGTAGGTTAATGAATCAAGGGTAAAAACCTCAACAATACCTAATTTCATTATGAAAAATTATGCAATAACTTACGTTATTATTTTATCCCACTAGGGAACCACTTTTAAAACTAAAATTATTAAGTAAGAATATTACCCTTTTCTCATATTTTATTTGTTTTTTTAAATTATAATTTGTAAGGTTATTTAGGTTTTAATATTCTCATTAATAATTTGAATTATGTCTTTAAAAGCTCCTGTTTGTTCTAGCTACACATTGGCCAATTTTGTGTCAGGCAAACGTAGCCGCAAGCAAAAATAACTATTTGACATATGCTACACTCAGACAAAAAAAAAACAAAGCTCTATACTGCTGTAATACCCAATAAAAAATATGTAAATATTTCCAATCATTATAATAATCTAAGTCTACTGGACTGGACATAATAATTATTATGTTTGTTTTAGGACATCTATTTTATTTTATTTTGATACGGTATATCACAATATTTTGCAGTTTACAGAATCTATTAGTTTGAATTACTTATACCAGGCCCCTCAGAAAGTATTGCGAAAAAAAGTTTTTATATATGGGAGACTGGCCAGTTATAATGTTTTTCGAAAATATGATTATTTATAAGTAAAAATAAGTAAGTTCCAATTTCAAAATTTCCCTCCACATTTTTTGCGAGTTAATTCAAAGTATTGTGTCTCACTGAAATATGGATCTGCGCCGGGAACATTTTAGAGCTATGATTTTATACGATTTCAAGTGTCGCCTGAAACCGGATGAATCGTACGATAGACTTCAAATGGCATTCATGGATGAAGGCCCTTCCAAGGCAACCGTGTATCGTTGGTATAACGAATTCAAGCGCGTTCGACCAACTTTGGGGGATGACGAAAGAAGCGGTCGCCCTTTGACGGCTGTTACCGAAGAAAACGTGCTAGCAGTGAAAAATTTAATCCAAGACAATAGGCGAATTACATATCAGGAGATTCAACACATATTGAAGATTGAATCGGGAAGCGTTCACGAGATTCTACACAGCCATCTTCGCGTGAGGAGGATAGTATCACGCTGGGTGCCGCACAACCTCACCGATGCTCAGAAGCAGGCCCGGGTGGAATGGTGCCGTGATATGCTTAACAAATTTGAAGCAGGCTCGTCTCGGCGTGTTTACGACATCGTTACAGGTGATGAGTCCTGGATTTATCAATACGACCCAGAAACCAAGCGCCAGTCGACTGTTTGGGTGTTTCAAAATGAGCCAACGCCTACCAAAGTGAAGCGATCTAGAAGCGGGGGTAAGATTTTGATCGCTAGCTTTTTTAATTTGACTGGCCACTTGGTATCAATTCCCTTACGGGATCAAAGAAGCATTAATGCCGAATGGTATACTACCAAATGTTTGCCAGAAGTTTTCTCTGTTATAAGCAACAAGCGACCAAACACAGGGCTCCGCGGGCTACTGCTCCACCACGACAATGCACCTGCGCACACCGCACTCAAAACGAGGGACTTCCTGGACAGCACGCCAGTCAAACTCCTGGGTCACCCTCCTTACAGCCCTGATCTAGCACCGTGTGACTTCTTTTTATTCCCAAAAATAAAAAATCAGCTCAAAGGGATACAATTTTCGTCGCCGGAAGATGCGCTGGCTGCGTTCGAGCAGGCTGTAAACGAGGTGTCTGCGGCGGACTGGAAAAAGTGTTTTGAAAACTGGTTTAGGCGCATGAATCTTTGTATAGAGGCTGGTGGAAAGTACTTTGAAAAGATTTGATAAAAATATATGTACGTATAGAACAATTTTTTTTAGTTTCGCAAAACTTTCTGAGTGTCCCACGTACATAATTTAACTATTTCATGTTTACATTAATAAATAAATAATTCCGGTTAGTCAAACGGAAATTTAGTTTCATGAATAATGGATGAAATATAGTTGTAACAGTCACTTTTTCAACGTCATTTTCAATTTATTTTACATACATACATATAAACCATAGTTATTAAAAGCCCAAACGTAGCATAGAGCTATGAAAATACTAGACTTGCTACATATCTAGAGCAAAAAGTGATATAATTCCAGTTTTATAGCATCAGTTGTGGACTACGAAAGCTGAAATAATACCTGAAAAATAGATAGTAATTTTCAGATTATTCTGAAATAGTTTCAAAATCATCTATCATAATTGTGTCTATTAATATATAATTATATATATATATACAGGGTGGAAACTTTCAGCGGGGCAGTAAAGGGAAGTATCTTATCCGTTGCAGCTATGCGGAAATGGTCTTAGGAGACTATCCATATTTTTTATGGAGTTTTGACCCCATTCAGAGTTAAAAAAAAAAATAACTGTTAGCAAGAAAATAGCCATTTTACACAAAAACATTTTTTGATGCCAATCGATCGTGTTTCTAATACTGATCAAAAACTTCTATGGGACCAACCATCGTTGGAGTACTCGAAAAGTCACAAATTGCAAAAAACTTATCCTGTACATTTTGTATGAAAATTTTACGCAAAGGCTTTTTTAGTGACGGTTGAGATCTTTTTGTTGACTGAATAAAAAGATAAGTTTAAGAGCAATTCAAATTTCGAACTCGTTATTATTAAATAAAAAACAATCTTGACGAGTGGTGATGGTGGAATTTTATGAAGGCACCTTGAATTCCAACATTTATAACAACAGAATATTAGAGAATCTTGAAAACCTCGTCGATGATTTACCACTGTCGGAATCAAGAAGAATGTTTTTTCAACAAGATGGAGCTCCACCTCACAACAGCCGCAGTACGCGTTCGACTTTGAACCGACAGTTTGGTGATCAATGGATAGGAACACTTGGTCCTATTTCTTGGCCAGCGTGTAGTCCAGATCTGACGCCTCTAGATTTCTTTTTGTGGGGCTACCTGAAAACTGAGGTTTACAAAAAGCAATACGATAGTGTTCAAGAACTTAAAGACTCACTAACCACAATTTTGTATGGAATTCATACAAATAAATTGTCAGCAGCCACTAGGTCGGTACAGAAACGAATCAATTTATGTATTCGTCAAAATGGCGGTCATTTCGAGCACTTGATATCGTAGGGCCAGAAACAGCACTATTTTAAATAAGAATAACATCATCAAGTTATGTTAGTTAACAAAAAAATATAATTAATACGCCTTGTTTTTGATATGTGTAAAACTCTACGTGTTCAAAATGTATTTTATTTTATTTTTTGTATTTCAGTTACACAATTTCTTTACAAAATGTAAGGGAAAAGTTTTTTGAAATTTGTGACTTTTTGAGTACTCCAACGATGGTGGGTCCCATAGAAGTTTTTGATCAGTATTAGAAACAGGATCGATTGGCATCAAAAAATGTTTTTGTGTAAAATGGCTATTTTCTTGCTAACAGTATTTTTTTTTTAAACTGTGAATGGGGATCAAAATTCCATAAAAAAATATGGATAGTCTCCTAGTACCATTTTCGCGTAGCTGCAACGGATAAAGTACTTCCCCCTACTGCCCCGCTGAAAGTTTCCACCCTGTATATATTTTATTTTATTTTTTTATCGTTACTTTTTAGAATATATATAAGCGTTATTTAACCAATATGTTATTAATTAATTATATTTGCACTTTAACCTTTCATTTACTTTTTTATTGTTTAATAATTCTCGACTTCTTGTTTGAAGCTATACTCTAATTAAGGTACGCCAGGCCCTATGACAACAAAGTAGGCGACATTCTATCTAACATGTTATGGCCCATAAATTTCATGTTTATTAACTTTTTTATTGGTCCAAAACTGCGTGAAAACGGTACAGATACTTCCTAATTAATTTATGAAACAAATAAAACATGTGATTTACGCGATTATGTTAAAAGCGTTATTTTTAGAACTAGAAGCTTTTTACTGTTTATTTAGTCTATGGTGATAAGTGCGTATATTTTGTGTTTTTTATGTAAGATCCGTATGTGATGCATTTTCAGTAGCCAAAGGTTATTTTTAGTCGATTTTATTGCGTATTTTTTATTTATTTAAATCAATGACGCAAAATTTTACTTAGGTACTTCTAAACTATTTCTCTACACTATGCTACTGGTCTGTGGCTATCTACCAAAAAATATGTATACACGCTGTGGTTTTGAACAGGTGAAATATTTACAGACGTAGGCAGTTATATATTACTTTTATTAAACACAAAAACTATCGGAAAACTAATAATAATAATTTAAAACAAAAAAAAAGTCATTTAAAAACATACTTAACATCACTCTAAATTACAACGATCAGTGAATTTAGTGTAAGTAACAAAAAAAATATACAGACCAATAAATTAAATAAGTACCTACTCTAACGTAAAACTAGTAGAAATTGTTGGGTGTTTCTTATATGTATTATAAGTATGTATTTACAAAAAAAAAAGTATAATAGGTATTATATCCATTGTCTAGTACCCATATTACAAGCTCTGCTTAGTTTGGGACTAGATGGTGCTGTGTAAAACGTCCCAAAAATATTTATTATTATTATTGTGCGCTCTGGTGTCCTTATTATAAAAGCGTGGTCATACTCTGTTTTCCATAAATAAAACAAATCAAAATTATTCGGGTATTGTTAAAAATTCAAATTTATTTGTTGTGGATCACAGGTGGTTGTGGATTAAACATATATTTCGTTTAGTATTGGTAAACAAATATTTACATCTAATACTTCATCATTCATCATTTCAGCCGAAAGACGTCCACTGCTGGACACAGGCCTCCCCCAAGCATATGTTGAGGGGATATGCCATAATCGCCACGCTTGGCAGGCGGGTTGGCGATCGCAGTTGGTGGTTTAAATACTTAGAGAACGCTGCTGCCCATCCTCTGGTGAATCCCTTAGTCGCCTTTTACGACACCCATGAGAAGAGGGAGGGTGATCTAATACTTAAAGCTCGAAAATTATTGAACCTGTTCAAAACCACAGCCTGTATACGTTACTTAAAAGCGATATTTAAATTAATTATTTAAAACTAATTATTCAAACTGCCGATTAAACAAGGTTCCATGCAGGCAAAAACCCTACCTTAATAGCTTCAAGAATTGCCATACGCAACCATATGAAAATATTGCACCCCCTACTGAGTTTTTTTTTATAATGGCAACTCGTTAACTAATGAGTAGTTCATTCTTGCCATCTTTTTCTAGGTACCTTTAGCTAGTTTTGGTACATAGGATACCTACTTACGTAGCTACGTTACTACCTACTGACGTCAACTACCTATATTTACGTTTCTGTATAAAAATACATCAAAAATACATAGATACAAAATTCAATTAATATATCTAACACTCATACATGAAAATACAACAATTTAGCATATACAGCAATGATGATTATGAATCGCTTCTACGACCATGCAACAAAACCCACCCCGAAAATAATACACAAACAAAAAAATACACGGAAAATACATTTAAAAAAAACACAAAAGAATTAAAAAATAACGCAGGATATTATTTGTTTCTGATCAAGCAATGACAATGGATGATGCCAAAGTTCGATTTTTGAAATACTTACCTTTGACGAAAAAAGCGTCAATGTTGGCGATGATTCCTGTGAAAGAAACAATAAATATCCTGCTTTAATTGCCCAATTTTGTTTAGAAATAATAAAAACGTAAATAATCAAATAAAATAATTTTAGGTAAGAAAAACATTTTGCATAGTTGTAATTATAAAAATAAACAAATAATCTGACATTATTTCGCTGCTCTATAATAATTTATATCTAACCGATTTAAATAATTAATCACTTAATTAGTAATAGGTACCTATTCTTAATTTAATATTCATGGTTTGATTATTCTGATAGAGTTCTTATATTTTCTCTGTCCAGCTAAAACGAAAATAGATTAGAATAATCTGGTGGTCTTCAAGGCTCGAGAGAATAGGTTTTTACTGGGCAAGCGTGAACCATCGTCGACCGCACCATCCCTTAACATCAGGTGAGGTGGCGGTTAAACACGAACCCATTAAGCATAAAAAGAAAAACTAGATTTTGTTCTTAGCTTTAAGCTTTTTTTAGTATGTTTAAAATACGTGTATATTCAATCAATTCAGCCAATTTTATTTAAGCTATGGCAATTTTCAGCTGGTCATACCCCTCTCCAAAGGACATTGATCAATTTGTATGGTGCTTTGGGCCCAGTAAAATTCTCGAATTGTAACTGAACTGCTGAACTACCTACTAAATAATATATTTTTAACACCAACTGTAACCATATTTAAAAGCAAATAAATATTTGAATTTGAATTGAAAATTATAATTATAATTAAAACCGGTTCCAAATAATATGTGCTACAGATTTTTTTTACAGTACTGTACGTCAGTTTTGCTTAGTCCTCATTACCTAATAACAATCATTCCAAAGAGTCTTACATAACAAACTATTATACTTATCTTAAAAGACCCTGTACCTACTTTAAGTATGACTCACACTTTTATTCACATTATTCTAAGAAGAAAGCTTTAGAAATTACAGACAGGAGGAAAAATCCTATTAAACACGTCATCATTGGGTTCCCAGTACTAAAAGCCTTTTTATTCCTTGCCCTATAATAAGTCAAGCCAATTCGTGAGAAAAATTCAGGAGACATTTAAACAACGCATAGGTCGGGATTAAGCCTTTTAGATTGGAATTAATACTCGTTCGAATCTAAAACATTTAAAAATAGAACTTTAAATTTAAACTAATAAATTTTTTAAATCTGTGATGGAATAAGGATCTGTTCCTGCTAAATTCTTTTTTATTTATGCTATTCATGCCCGTATTTTTTTAATTAAAAACAAAGTTCAATGGTAATTTCATTCGAATAATAAAATGTAATTGCAATGGTTATTACCGATCGTTGTATTTTTTGCTACACACACGTGTACAAATTACAAGTATAACAAAATATATATGATTACAAGGTTTTATCCTTACTCCAAAAAACGGACACATAGACTATAAACAAATCATTGCACGTCGATCCAAGCTTTAATAAAAACTCGGCGTAATTATACCAGAAACAAAACGTTAAACGTTAATATTTATTACTCCGATACCTATTAAATGTATCGTAGTACAATGGTTGGTAAAAAATGTGCAAAAACAATGGTAGATACTTGGGAATCGCATGCGCAAGCGAGCAATGAACAAAAAAAACTAAACCCACTCTTTCCTAAATTATCCTGTCACGCTCGCCTATAAAATGCAATTGGCATAAAAAACCGAAATCGGAACTCTTTAGAATAAGGCCTGTTCACACATGGCAAACAGAATAATGGAGATAGCATACAGATACAGTTTTGGGTGATCAGATTTTGTCCCTGTCCACCTTATTACAAAATCGGGTTTAATAATAGTTTTTACTTAAGCCAGGCTTAAAGGCCTTTTTATGTATGGAGTTTGACCACCTTATTACAAAATCGGGTTTAATAATAGTTTTTACTTAAGCCAGGCTTAAAGGCCTTTTTATGTATGGAGTTTGACGTTCAAACCGGTTTAAACAAGGGTCTAAATCTGGTCTAAGCTTTTGTAATAAGGGGGTGTATGTCTAAGATGGGTGAGATTTATAAAAATTACCTTTAAATCAAAATCACAGTTCAATCATTCCTCTACTGGCCAAAATTAATATACAATCTATCCACGATTTGCCCTACTAGTGATAGAAATTTGACATAAGCTCCATACAAAATATGTCAAATTGCTATCTCTAGTAGGGTAAATCGTGGATAGATTGGATATTAATTTTGGCCGTAAGTGAAGAACGAAACTCAGGATTATGTTCTGCCGACTAGGCCTAAAACATGTAAAACTTTCATTTAAAACCGAAAGCAGAATTAAATTACAATCTATAAATCAAAACAAAATCGATATTACAAAAAAGAAATCTGATACCTAGATTTAATCTCCGAAATCAATAACCGTACAATACCGGAACCGTGTATACAGCCTTAGCAGAGTTTAACATCATTCGAAAATCGATTTTAGTTTATCTCAATAAGGTTTGATTTGGATAGTGGTGTTCAGAAGAGGTATACTTTGGTGAGGTTGCGCGCAATAGGCGCACGCGCGTACCTGCGCAAGGTGACCTGCGCAAGGGCACGGCTGCGCAAGGGCAGCCCGCGGCCCCTCCCGGCGGTCCCGCGGGCTCAGGCCGACACGCCATTACCAAAATGACTATAGAAGAATAAGGGTGGCGGGAATATCGATAATGGAGATTAGAATTTTAGATCTGAGCAAGATCACTCTCGACACAAACCGAAAGTACCTTTTTATAAGCTTTTAGTTAGTTTGCTACGGCTTGCAAACATTGCAGTTCTAATGACAATACAATTATATTAACTTTGAAAGCTACATTTTTTAATTAATTTATATTGTAAATTAAATAGTTACTTAGAAGTTCAATATCTATTAGGATTCTAGCAATATTATAAAGCAACATGTTAACACTGCATAATTAGATTAATAACACAATAATTAGTAAGTCGACTCACCATCACATTGAGTTATAACAAAAAGAAAACACAAGATAAGCAAATAATGTAACATTAGTAAGGATTTATTATGTTAAAACATTTGTGTCTGAATAAAGGCATTATATTATTATAATTAGTAATTAGTGTAGTAATTCTATGACTGCATAATATGAAAAGTTTCACCAAAATGATGATAATTTAATTTATCATCATTATTATCATAAAAAATCACTAAAATGTAGCATGATTTACAATCCGAAGGTTATATATTTTTAAATGAACGTCATAAAACCAGATTAAGTTATTTTACGTCTACCCAATAAAAGTAATGGCCACTGATAGCCTTTCACCTATTCATTGCATATACTCATCTAAGCCTTTTACAACCATATTAGGGCCAGCTTCCAGTCCACAGAAATAGATAGAATGGCCAAGTGGGCAGGGCGCGCATGCCAACACTCTGCACCATAGTGTAATGCATTTCAAAGCCTTTCTCAGTACGCCTTATGACTTATTTCTGTAAATACTGTAACAAAAACCCGCAGAAATGCCTTATTGTGCTGTTTCTAACTGCAGAAACAAAAGCTGTAAAGTACATTTGATTAAAGTTGATTTTTAAAAATTAATGTCATCAATAAGTGAGGCGTAGTTTGTTCGAAAAGTTGCCACGCATGAATCGCAAGTAAAATTGTGATTACAACCATCCTATGTATTTCTGTGTTCCAGTCTAACATGCCAATAAATTAATCTCAATAACACAACTAGTCAACTTAAATCTCAATAACACAACTGGTCAACTTAAATCTCAATAACACAACTAGTCAACTTAAATCAATCAATAAACTCAGTCTATCGCAGTCCACAGCTGTGGTCATAGGTATTTCTCGAAGCTTACCTACGCTTTTCGTCACCCATTGACGTCTGTGTTCTATTGGTTCGATTGTCGAACTGTTTTTATTGTAATTATTGAGTGCCGGAGGAGAAAGATGAATGTAAACTTTTTGTTTAGGAAATTAAAGAAGACCGTATGCGTGTATTAAAACCCGCAAAACCGAACAGAAATGTTTTAATACTGTAATTTTATTTTGATGTCCGATTTATTTGTTATGTTTTTTCTATGTTGTTATGTATTGCGTACTAAACGCAAGTTTTAAAATAATTATTATATGATTTATATAGAAGTTTTTAGACTTTCGCGAATTTCACTCATATTGAACTAAGTTTACGTCTGCTCGTGACCACGGCCAATGCAACTTGACCGAAACGTCGAGGTTAGTCAAAATGTTTGTTATATTTTGATTTAATTGTGCGCGACAAGTCCCGTAAACTTAGTTCAATATGATTTATATAACTTAAAAATATAAATAATTTAATTATAACTAATGGTAACTAATAATAAAAATGCTATGATGTGTTCTATAGGTACTATATAATTTGTATGCCTTTCAAGGTTAAACATAGTGTGACGTAATATGTTAATTTTCCACCAAGTTTTTAACATTTATACCTATGTTTTACAAATAAATTATTTTGATTTTGATTTTGATTTTTAATAGTACTGCTTAGTTTGGGACTAGATGGTGCTGTGTAAAATGTCTCAAAAATTTATTCATTATTAATTTATTTAAGTATTACACAGAACCTCAAGATTAAGTTTTCGATCAGTGATATCTTCCATCTGGGGAAGACAGAGGGACATGTCGGACTTTACCTACTAACGGCTAAATTAATATCCTATCTATCCACGATTTGCCATACTAGAGATAGAAATTTGTCATGAGCTCCATACATTTTATGTCAAATTTTTATCTCTAGTAGGACAAGTCGTGAAAAATCACACGGTGGGCATCCTCAGTACAAATAAGAGGAGATCCGGGAACTCCAATGGACCAAGCATCATGACTTACACTAACGATACAGCTGGTCCTCAAATTTTAAGTCGCTCAGTGGGCTATAGAAAGAGCTATGCTTGGAAGGACTTTGATTTCTCTGAAGGATCGCATCCAAAACGAGGTGATCTGACAGAGAACCAAAGGTTTCGACATATCCCTGTGGGCAAGTAAGCTGAAATGGCAATAATCCAGCCATATTAACCGAAGAACCGATGACCGTTGAGATAGACGTATTCTTGAGTGGCGACCGCGAATCGGAAAACGTAGCGTGGGACGCCCACAGGCTAGGTGGAGTGACGATCTACGCAAAGTGGCTGGTAGCAGATGGATGCGAGTGGCCGAGGATTAACGTCAGAGGCGTGCCATTGGAGAGGCCTATGTCCAGCAGTGGACTGTGATAGGCTGATGATGATGATGACCGGCACTATAAGAAAATCTGTTGACAGACTTACAGGAATATTTTTATGGGGAGAAAACCTCATCGATACCCTCCGGCCGGAGAAGACAAAGGATTACTGTATTCGTCCGTCCACAGAGAGAATCCCCCTGAGAAATCTGCCTTTGTATTCTTTAATTCTGTGAACCTATTGCCATGTTTAAGACTCAGAGCCTTATCCCAACTGTGTTGGGGCCGGCTTTCAGTCTACCAGATGCGGCTGAACATCAATATTTTACACGGAGCGACTGCCATCAGACCCACAACCCAGTTACTTGATAATTCTGAGGTTATATTAGATCTGTCAGATTTTCAGGATTCTGACTGGTGTAACGGCTGCCATAGATATTCTTATGGCAATCGGGACTGACGCATGTGCTCTCCGATGCACGGAGGGGTATCGATTTCCAACGTAACGGTCATCCATCCAAGGGCTGACCCCGGCTAGCGCAGTTTAACCTCGTAGATCTTTCAATCCACGTGGCTTATACTAAGCCACGAGCCCCTGTGTGATAGTAATTTAACCACCAGCCAGCTCATAATTGCAATTAGAAATATGTCACTGAACTTGTAATGGAACTAATTTCAGCAGACAACGATTACTTACGTCGCCCGATTCAATATTTCATTTCGTTTCAATTTGTTTCAATGAGTAGAGCACTGGCTTATGACCATTTGCACGCGAACTCTGATTACAAAGACTTCATAAATCATTTTTAATTTAGATATAAATCTATGACAAAGATAGATTTTTGGAGAGATATCAATTGCCAAAAGATCATTAACATAACATAACATAACATCACGCCTGTATTTCCCCGAAGGGGTAGGCAGAGGTGTAGAATAGTACACCCACATTTCGCCAGTTAGAACATTGCATTAGAACGCAGTCGTAAAATATTGGCGGGGACCGGGGGGCGGACGGCGCGTTACGATTGGTCGGCTCAAAGTTCGGTGGTATGATTCCGTATGATTGGTGCTGCTCGCTGACGGACTGACGTCCTGATTGGCGGCGGGGCGTATGATATGCAGTGGTACTGCATATGCGTTGTGACCGGGGGTGTCCGGCTAATCGGCGTCTAGAGGCTTACTGGTCTGTGTTTAGTACCCATAGCACAAACTCTGCTTAGTTTGGGACTAGATGGTGCTGTGTAAAAATGTACCGTTATTCAAAAAAAGTACTCCTCGTTCCAGGTATTGCAAAAGATCAGGCGTTGTGACCTTAGATGAGTGTTACTCTGTTCATTTTTCCAGCGGGCCCATCCCCTGAGTTTATCGCCTTCCAAGAGCTAGGCGTCACACTCGCATAGCGGACTTATATCTAAGCCCCGTTTACCTTTTTTTTAGGGTTCTGTAGTTTATATCCCTTCAATCAGGAAACTATGAACGATTCGAACGCCGGACCGTTTACCACCTTCCCAGGAATTAACCTGTGGTACACACTGGTCTAGTTTCCCTAAATGGACGAACCCCGAAATCGACTTAGTAGACCCAATTTGGGTGGAAACGACGGCAGAGGGTCGATCAACGACAACGCTCAGGGGAAGTCCGATGTTTAGTCATCGCTGTTTGTATTTATGCTACGCTGCACGAAAACTTCACGAGCGCGATTCAGAACAGGAAACTTTAAAACCTATTTTCGCTTTATCTTTAACATTTTAAATTTAAATTTAAATTTTTAGCTTATTGTAGCCCATACGAATAGACATTTTGACACCTAAATCATCTCGATAAACCTAGAACTTCCAGAGTAATCGCCATGTTAAACTGTTTATGGAAATGGCCCCCTACCAGCACCGATTGAAAAAACATTTTCAATGTTAAAAATACGCGTTTATAATAATTAAATTCTAGAAGTTAACACGAACTTTCCCGTTCTTTGAGTCTATTTCTCTCCAATATCGATAAGAAATCACGTGTTCCCGTCACCCCATCACTAACTTTTCGCCAAAAATCAAAATCAGATGCAGCTCGCAGCGACAGGTGTTGTTATCGACGCCGCGCCGACCGACGCTGCCCGAACGTACGCGAATATTGCCGAATACATAAAAACATAATGCCTTGTATTTTCCAGGGTGTGGAGTATGGGTTCAGGATAAATATGAGTGTGAAGGTAAGTATTATTTGCTGTTCGGTATATAAGTCGTCTGTTTTTACCAAACATAAAACTGGAGTATTTAAGAAAAACGTATATTGCATGTCTATTAAAATATTTAATAACCTACCCTAGAATCTTAGTAAACTACCTCTGACATCAAAAGTTCATCAAAATCAGATGCAGCTCGCAGCGACAGGTGTTGTTATCGACGCCGCGCCGACCGACGCTGCCCGAACGTACGCGAATATTGCCGAATCCACAAAAACATAATGCCTTGTATTTTCCAGAGTGTGGAGTATGGGTTCATTATCAAGTATTCATTATCACAAAAATAATGATTATTTAATAAAAACTTGAATAATGCAATTTTAAATAATGTCAGAGGTAGTTTACTAAGATTCTAGGGTAGGTTATTAAATATTTTAATAGACATGCAATATACGTTTTTCTTAAATACTCCAGTTTTATAACATAACATAACATCACGCCTGTATTTCCCCGAAGAGGTAGGCAGGGGTGTATAGTACACCCACATTTCGCCAGTTATGTTATAAGTCCCATGTAATAGGGGGCAGGCCTATTGCCATTAACCGGGTACAAATCCAGACTCTGGGCTGCTACTGAGAAGTTCCTAAAGAAAAAACCCAGTAACACTTTTCCCAATCCGGGAATCAAACCCAGGATCCCACGATCAGCAGTCGCACTTGCGACCACTAGACCAACGAGGCAGACGAAAAAAAAACTCAAATGTCAACGCTGCACGGCATTCTTTATATTTATTTACTTATTTAAACTTCATGCAACATGTGTACATAGGCGGACTTAATGCCTTAGGCATTCTCTCCCAGTCAACCTTAGGGTGATACAGAGATGACAAGGCAGGTGCAATATTAATTCACGACACGACACAAAACAAGATGAGAAATAAATTACCACTAAAACAATAGATAAACATACATAGGTATATATATATAACATACAATAAGTACTAAATATATGTAATAATATACTATTATAGTCATAGATAAAATACTAATGAGATGATTCTGCCAAAAAAAATTCTAGAAAGAACTTCCGAACTTTCCTTTTAAAAGACCCATTATATTCTGCGCTTCCTACTGAGAACCTACAGTAACTTATAGGCAAAGAAAAACGGTTCAGTACCGTTTTCTCCACTGTTTTCAACAGATTTTCTTATTTCTTTGTTTAGTAGCTATTGACGAGCTTTAGTGTTATCAATAAAAAAATTGGAAATAGTTTTTTTTCGGCATAGTTTAATCAAAATTGTATTGAATTACGGTCGAATTTCGACTATTGGGCGAGTTCTCGTATTTTGAAATGGTTCAGATGGAAATCTTTTTAAAGTGTTTGAGGTTTTCATTATAAAATTATTTTTTGTTAAAAAGTTATTATTTCATACTTTTTAGTTGATAATTCTCAGAAAAACGAACCAATGAGCAGATCATCTAGATAGGCGAAGCTAAAATAAACTGATTTATTGAAGCTAGTTAAAAAACTACTCAACCTAAGTCAATAAAATCTATATGGGACCACCGCGCAGGCTTCCTCTATCAAATAAAAAAATAACCACGTAAATCGGCCCAGAAATCTCGGAGTAATCGGTGTTCATACATGAAAAAAAAAAAAAAAAAAATTATACCCGCCGAATACATAACCTCCTCCTTTTTTTGAAGTCGGTTAAAAAATAGCATTGGTGTCGATTCTCTTGTTCACGAACTAAACTTATTTTAAACTATCGCTCTCTTTTACTAATAGTAGACACAAGAAAGGGATGGCAATAATTTAAGAACTGTCAAATTAGTCGGAATTTAGATTTCCATACAAGTTTAGTCGTGATCTCGGAACGTGCCCACTAAAATACAAAGAAATGTAACACGTAAACTAATGTGACAGTTCTAATATTGTTGCCATCCCTTTCTTGTATCTACTATTAGTAAAAGAGAGCGATAGTTTAAAATAAGTTTAGTTCATGAACAAGAGAATCGACACCATTGTATTGAGAGACAGTTAGTAGTGCTTGCTCTTTGCCTATTAACTCGAGTACTTACTCGTATGTAATACTTATAATACAGACGCTAGCTAGTTTGCGAGCTTTTCAGGGCTGAGCCGACTTCGTGCAAAGATTCTTATGTACAGTCTTCATAAACACTTCACCACGAGTCATTGCAGTATGCGGCAACCTTCGCCAAGCAATGATCCTTCCTGGTATTGATTTCGCTTAGATTGCAGAGCGATGGGGCCGAGATAACACAATAAATTATTGATATAGCAATAAAAACACGATGCTAGTATCAAAGAGAAAGAAATAACGATGTCAATAAAAACCATTCACATGGCTATCATTTTGAGGAAAGACGAGCGTGGGTGATACTCACATCTTTAAGAGATAAAACTATTTTACACGCCGTTGCTATAATGGAGGATAATGAGCAATGTATGCAAATCGATTGCTCAGATACTCGGATGTGAATACCGATTATTACCGATGATTCACGAATGTAAAACGGCCATTACATTGTGCAATGTTTTGCGGTTTTAACGATACCTATTTAGATACAATTATGTAAAATATTAGTTGTTTTAGTGTTTCTAATGACGCATTGGATAATAACTTGAGAACTGAAAGCTACAGTGGATTTTTTACGTAGTCAGTTCGATAAAATCAATCGATTTATCTTATTAATCGATTGATTTTATTTTGACGCATTCCTTGTCTCATGAGCCATTACGATGTATTTTCGTTGGTATTGGAAACGATACTGGATACAAAAGGATCATTGTACTCATAATTATGAACAACTTTTACTATGGGACCAACCCCGAAAACGCATTAAAAAAACTGTTTTATTTTCACGATTTCAGTGTTTTTCCCATAGTAAAAGTTGTCATAATGAAGAGTTTATTGTCCCCTTTTCGTTTCCAAAACCAACGAAAATTCAGCATGTATACAAAGACTTAGCATGTATATTATACAGGCATAGGTAAAGTCACTCAAAGGGCAATGGAGAGGGCTATGCTCGGAGTGTCCCTGCGTGATCGAATCAGAAATGAGGAGATTCGCAGGAGAACGAAAGTAACCGACATAGCCCGAAGAATTGCCAAACTTAAGTAGCAGTGGGCGGGGCACATTGCTCGCAGAACGGATGGCCGATGGGGCAGTAAAGTTCTGGAGTGGCGACCGCGTACTGGAAGGCGCAGCGTGGGTAGGCCTCCCACAAGGTGGACCGACGACCTGGTGAAGGTCGCGGGAATCCGCTGGATGCGGAAGTCACAGGACCGGTCGTTGTGGCGATGCTTGGGGGAGGCCTATGTCCAGCAGTGGACGTCTTTCGGCTGAAATGATGATGATGATGATGAGGTAATCTGTGGTACAGGGTGATTGTTAAATTATTGTGTCTGCTGTCTGGATAGAGAACTACGTTCTATGAAAATTCTTTGCAGTTTTGAGACAGTTAGTTAACCCAAGGAAACCGGGGCATTCATCAAACAGTATTGTTCTAACAAAGAGTGTGTAACACGAACCCCGGAAAGAATAGAATAGAGGAAAAGATAACAAGGAAATAACTATGTAACCAAAAAAAATACCATAAGAATGCAGACAATTTTTTCCTCCTTCGTCATGATAAACAAAATTCATTTATAACTTTTTAGGTTTTCGCGATCACTACACATTATAATAAAACAAATCATGCCCTAGACAAACCCAACCATTTTATTCGATTTGATAAACCACAAGTTCTGGAGATGGAAAACCGATATGTACCTAGAATGCTCTGTGAGGCTATTGAAATTAAAAAACATCCTAATTTTAATAGAGTAGATGGTTGGCAGCTGCCACCTGTTTGGAACCCAGTCCTAAAAATAATCAAGTCCCAAACAGCACGCAACACTGTAAAAGATAATGATATTGTGAGTGATTACTGCGTGCATCGAAACGATTTTAATTAATAAATATTGTACGGTAAATTAAAATATTTTTTTAGAAATATCTGTAAAGACGATTGTCATCTTAGTCTACCTGCGACCACGAAATGCTGCAAAGCTTTCGAAACGTCAGGGAAACCAATTTAAATAATATACGCGATTTAATCCGGTTAAACTTTGTTTTATTATAAAATTCATTTACTTAACTACCTATAACTATCTATCTATATCTATATACTATAATAAAACTGTAAAGGTCGAAAAGTCTGTACATTGAGTTTTTTTTCGCGAAAACCGGCTAGGGGGACTAGAAATAGGCTATAGAACACGAATCAATCGTTTAAAAAATTTATGTCTGTCTGTCTGTCTGTCTGTCTGTCTGTCTGTTTGTTACCTCATCACGTGAAAACGGCTGAACGGATCGTAATGAAACTTAGCATTTGTATTGGTATTAGTCTAACTTAAAATATAGGGTATGTTCTATCTGAATCGGTTGAGTAGATCCAGCGATACAGCTTGACCCCTCTATTGTATTAAGTTGCATACAAAGTAGAGGTCATGATTGTTGGTTGGTTGCAGGTTGCAGGTTCCTAAAAATACAACTGGTTTCTATTAGTATTATAGAAAATATAGAATAACATAACATAGCCCATCACTGTCCCGCTGCTGGGCATTGCCCACTTCTTGGAATGAGAAGAGTTAAGGAACTGGATATTGTTAGTGTAATAGATTATCATAACATAATCAGCTCATTACCTACTGCCCCACTGCTGGGCACGGACCTCTTCTCGGAACGAGAAGAGTTAAGAAACTATAAAATATAGAATAACATAACGTAGTCAACCCATTACTATCCTACTACTGGGTATGGCCCTCTTCTCAATATGAGAAGAGTTAATGAACTGGATATTATTAGTATTCTAGAATAACATAACATTACCAGCCCATTACAGTCCCACTGCTGGACACGGGCCTCTTCTCAGCATAAGAAGAGATGTGGTTAGTGTTATAGAATAACATAATCAGCCCAATTACTTCCCACTGCTGGGCACGAGCGTCTTCTCAGAATGAGGGAGTTTAGGGCTAATTCCATGAAATTCCATCACCTTAGCCGGTTGGTTGTAAAAACAAAATATAGTATGGTCGGTAAATAGTGTAATCGTCTGTGTAGGCGCTTATATGTATATATTTGAAGATATTGTGTTCATAATTATGACACGATGTTATTTTCCGACATCCACGCGGACGGAGTCGCGGGCACAGCTAGTCCTAAATAAAAACCAAAATTTCAAAACAACCGAATTAACGAAAGCGGAAACTAGCATAACCCTCCGTGTTGCACTTAATTTTTCACTATTAACCCGTAAATGGGGTGGCTGGAGTGACAAGTGCGACGGACGGGGGTGGGAATGGGGGGTAGCACTGACAGCTCTGCTGACCCAGTTTTGGAAGCGCTTCCGCCCTTTCACTCAACGCTGAAACTAGTGAAAACCAACGACAGTGTAATTTAAATTCCCGTTTGTTGCAGTAATTAGTTCTAAAAAGATAGCTTTTGTTTTTTAGGTTAGTTAACTACAGTTTTGTAGAATTGATACTGTATGTTTATGATTCTAAGCATTGCGGCTGGTCTGGCTTGTTTAAAACAAGTATCTCGATTTTTGTACATTTTACGGGGGAGCGTATTGTTTTTTTTCGTTGGTTTTTCGCTGTTTTCTTTGAAGCCATAAGTACCTAGTTCATATGTATAATCTGATGATACCATTGTATTGTATATAGAAATGATTTACCTACTTTCCTTTAATTTTCTATTCTATATTTTTTTCAGAATACCTGAAGCGGTTACTTCTCAACTCAGGCTATCGCAGTCCATTGCTGGACATAGGCCACTCCCAAGTTGCGCCACAACTCTCGGTCCTCTGCCTTCCTCATCCAGTCCAGTCCATCCAGTCAAAAAATCTTATAAGAAACAATGAAAGAATTAACAAGGTATACCTACTACTCTACTGGACCCTACTTTCGATGGAATTTAAAAGTTCTGCTAAAACGATTGTATCAGAGCCAAAACAGAATTTAAGGAAATAATATTTTCAGCATAGTTATAAATATTTCAAATAGTTCATAGTGTAAATACTAGATGGCGCTACTAATCCCTTCAACACAATAAAACGCATACCGTATCTTCTAAAATAACCGAAATACGGTTCGCAAAAGAACAAACATATGAGTACTCCTTCCTTAGATCTTTATCACCCGTACTGTAATAACATAGATGCCCTGATTCAAGCAATTTATTGGTACTTAAATGCCAAAAGTACAGACAACAGGGCAGGTGTCAGTGCCTCGCTGTATAAATCATTTTTTTGCAGACTATACAATGTATGATAATAAGTTATTTGGAGGTGATTTCGGAATTAAAGAATGATGTTTTTCCAGCTGCTTGTAAAAAGACGTCAATTAGAATGAGTAAGATTATGGTCTTGAAGAATAAGGTTCAAGTTCTTATAAGAAATACTGGGTACTTTTTAGGGTTTCATACCAAAAGTGTCAACGCAACGGGAGTAACGGGACCCTATAACCGTCCGTCCGTCTGTTTGTCTGTATCTTTTTACCCATAATAGGCAGCCTGTTGGAATTTTTTCAATTCAATTCAATTCAATTTTATTTATTTGCTAACATGGGTACAAAATGGTGTTATAAATTTTATAATAATATAAATCATCGCCATATTATAGCTTTCGCCATGCATTTTTTTTACAAAACATTCAATTAATTATGTTATGTTATTATGTATTTTACAGAGTAGGTAATTAATTTGTTACCATGACCTCTCTCATGGTAAACACTAAAAGTCAACAATAAACTAAATACAAATCTATGGGGATTTACCATACAAAAAACCGCAAAAAAAAAATGCATTTTTTCAAAGAGTTATGATCCTTTTTTAGGCGAAATGGGGATGTACTATACACCTCTCTTCTTAAAGACACACCAGACGATGTCAGAGGTAATCATTAGCCTTTACCACAAGCTCATGAACTGACGAAGTGGTCTTTTGACGGCCGGTATTTGATGCTAGGTAGTGTAGCGGTAGGGACTGGCAGGTAGGCTGCGCAGACAGTTACAAAAGAACATGGTATAACTTATTGTCATTGCGGGAAGAGAATACCTGGTGAAACATCTTAATGTTTCACCAGGTATTCTCTTCCCGCAATGACAGCGCGATGCCTCCAAGCTACGTCACGATCAGTGCTGCCATTGATTGATATCTTCAATATACTTAAGGAGATTTTTGTTCATAATGAATATAAAATAAATTCCTAACTAGGCTAACTATTTGTTATCTCGTGTTATTCATCGAATTAGTTAATAAAGTAAACTATATTAAATTACTGGTTAAAAGTGATTCTTTATAGAAGAAAGTAAATGAAAAAATGCATTTTGCTCGGGTAATTTATTTTCACAAAGTGGCAGCACATCAAACTGACAAGTGTCACGCTAACAGCCCGCTATTGGCTCCACAGCCGATGACGTAGTACGGAGGCAATCACGTGACCTAGCTGTCACGGGAAGAGACTACCTGGTGTTATTATACCATGCAAAAGAATAGGTGTTAGGCACCGCAGTGACATAAGGAAGTGTGTTGAGAGATAAAAGATAACACTGAGATTTAATACATATATTAATAAGACACTCGGCTAGGTCGCGGGTAAGGCTATTGTTCACGGGCACTGAGCGTTCGCACACTTTGGAGGGAAGATGGAAAGGGTACCGTCCCTCGTTTCCGCCACGTGGATGGTACGGCAGGCCGGTGGGCAGCAGGACCGCAGGTAGACGCTGCCTCGTGGTTGTAGCGGATACAAGTCTTGCCGGTACGTAGAATTCCAGCCAGAAGGTAGAATTGCAGCCGGAAGGTAGAATTGCAGCCGGAGCGTAGGATTCCAGCCGGAAGGTAGAAGTCTAGCCGGAAGGTTGAAGTCCAGCCGGAAGGTTGAAGTCCAGCCGGAAGGTTGAAGTGCAGCCGGAGCGTAGGATTCCAGCCGGAAGGTAGAACCCCGAGATTGGGGATAAAATATGTATTCCAGAAGGAATAGTTACTTCCCAAGAAGCTGCTGTGTTGAAAGTGACAGAGGCCAACGCGATTACTAGTGTTGTGCATACATTTTAGGGATGCGCAACACCGGTTAAGTTTTATATCGTTCACTCGACTAAACTAATGAGATCCACAACGCTACAGTAGGAATACCAAGAAGATTCCTGTATTCACACACCTATCGGCAAAATTATGGCAATGCCTATATAATTGAACCGCGTCATATATTTTAACAAACTAACGTTTATTATGACTGTTAGTTTAGAGGTCGATCGTAATTGGTGGGTACAGACTGGTCCTCGCAGCTTTTTATACAAAAGTGTTATATTGTACATACAAGTAATTAATACTTATAGTTTTATACACACGAATTATTATATTATCAATGGTTAGACCGGTAACCGTTTGTTTATCAATTCAGTAAATTATATGGTTTTTTCTCGTTGAATGTTTGATTATTGTATGGTATAATTATTATTTTAATTTGCAGTCTTCATAGGTTATCGATGCATCATTCTTGCTTATACTCGTACACAGACATAGTAAAAAGTATAGACGAAGTGCTGCGAACAATCATAGTGAAGCCAAAAAAAACTATGCTCCTTCGTGTACAACTAGCGCTCACACACACAACATGCACCTGAAGGACGTTTGCTTTTGCGATGCTTATTCGTCCAATAAGCATTGCAAATTGCGAGACATGTGTACTGAGACCAGAGCACGGTTTGAGGTGCACGTGGTGTGTGCGTGAGCGCTGGTTATACATGAAAGGGCATCGTTTTTTTTGGCTTCACTACATTGTTCGCAGCACTTCTTCTATATTTTTTACTATGTCTGTGTACTCGTAGCGATCAAAGTTACAACTAATGCCAATACAAAGTGTTATTTAGATAAAACATTATTAACAACATAGATAAACCACTATTATTTAAAATAATTTACATAACACTTGTGAATAGTTGTTTATTTGCTTCTATATCAATAATATATCCACGATACGATATAAAATCATCGTTTATATTTAACCTTTGTCCTAGCTAAAAGTTACCAAATAAACAAAAAACTATCATCAAGAACTTCGCTACAAGGCCACAAACACCAAATAAATCCTCCGCCTAAAACAATTTGTGTCTCCCCTCTCTTCCCCCATGCATCGTAAACCTACCCTATTAAATGTTTACAGCCTTCTACAAGAACGAGGTGCAAGAGGCGATAAAAAGCATAAAAACTGTTTTTATGCGTATAAGATTTGATATTATAAAATATGGTATCTACGGTAATGTTGTGCATGTTGTTGGTAGTTTTAGGGTTGGGGAGAAAGGGGAGTTAAATTTTGTAACTGTATGTGATACAAAAAGAATTGAAAAAGATTCCGAAGGGACAAACATAGCAGAACGAAAAAGGTTACTTCGTCGATATAAGGCACAGAAATAAATCAAGATATCATCAACTCAGCCTATCGCAGTCCAGTGCTGGACATAGGCCTCTCCAAAATTGCGCCACAACACTCTTCTGCCTTCCGCATCCAGTCCCCCTCAGCTACTTTCATCAGGTCGTCGGTTCACCTGGATGGGGCGCGCCCTAAACTGTGTTTGCCAATTCGCGGTCTCCACTCAAGGACTCGTCTGCTCCAGCGGCCATCGGTCCTTCGACAGCCCACTGCCAGTTCAGCTTACTAATCCTACAAGCTATGTCAGTCACTCCGGTTCTTCTCCGGATAATCTCGTTACGGATTGTATCCTTCAAATAAACTCCAAGCAAAGCTCACTCCATAACTCGCTGAGCGACTTTGGATTTGTGGACTAGCCCAACAGGCAGGACGCACTGGTTGAAGAACCTTTGTTTTCAAACTTTGCGGCATAGACGACGAGAAGACTCTGCGAATCAAGATATATTCCTGTGATACAAGGTCTCAAAAGTCTGGATTTTGTCGTTCATGTAAACAGAATCAAGGAGCTTGGAAAATACTTGGATTGAAATGAAGCAGCTGTAGCAACTGTGAGCAGTGATAGCTTAACGGTCGAGCGCTTGCCTTCCATACAGGAGGGTGTGAGTTCGAACCCGGCCCGCACCACTGACTTTTAGAATTCATTAACGGTGAAGGCTTTAGCGGTGAAGGAAAATATCTTGAGGAAACCTGCACACCTGAGAGTGCTCCATACAGTTCTCGATGGTGTGTGTAGTCCATCAGCACTGGCCAGCGTGGTGGACTATTTGGACTAAGGCCTTAACCTTCTCATTCTGAGAAGAGGCTTGACTCCCAGCAGTGGGACAGTAATGAGCTGATGATAATGAACTGTACGTAGCAATAGGAATACTAATTAAAGTATCTGTAGATACTGCCAAAGTCAGCAATTGAATGTTAACTCAATGAAAATAATGGTTCTTATTTGAAGTCATTGCAAGAAACTGCAATGCAACTCCTCCAAAGACTCCTTAAAAAAATATAATTGAAACAAAAAAACCAAAGACCATATTTCTAATTTCGAGTCCCTAAAAATTTGTAACAGTGGGTTAGGTTCGCGGCGGCGGCATCGCATCATAAGTTATACAGGTCGGTGCTGAAGGACGACCGGTACCCAATGTGACCCAATGTGCTATATCGAGTGCGCTCGCTTCATCATGCATTGAGTTAGCCGGCTTTTTGTGCCAGGCTCAGTTTGGAATGGTTTTTGTAGATTTTTAATTTCAATGATTTTAGGGTTGAAATGAAAAATTATTTATTCAGCAAACTTTCGTATCTCGGTTTTTTTACTAGATGGCATCGACATTCTCTATTTTTGACTACCTTTGACGTTGCCGTCAGTAACGTGGAATAGAATACAATGAAAGTTTTGATAATTACTGATATAGAGAAATTAAATTATTTTGGAATTTTAAATACCTACTGAAGGAAAGATATTGAGAACAATGCTAACTAGGACATAAAACAATTAAGAAATTCTGTAGAAACAAATAGTGAGAATATCACTATTAAGCACTACCATTTTAAATCCGTTACAATTGGAAATTCTCGAACAAACAAATGATCACAAATTGACCTACAACCAATTCCAGTAATTTTGCAAAATTGCGTCGGAATCTTAATTGTTAACTTTCACGGAGCGCTACACAATGTCTTAACTATTCCACAAGGTCTGTGTTAAATATGGCCGAAGTAAAAAATAAAATAAAAGCGTCGAATCTAATGTAGCGTAAGAAATGACGTGATGGTGCAAGCAATCCCATATAATCCCCATTAGTGCACTTCGCGAACGACCCTCAAATACATCCATCCCTTTCACACACCAACAAAAAATAAGTACCTAATGCCGAGCGCAATCCGTTGCATTCCATACCCTTCGCCATTACTGACCCATGCCCTCAGAAACAAAGAAAAATAACCTTTATTTTGGTAACGATTAGTATCAAAATAAATGCATCAGTCGGATTGTTATATTTTTTCAAACACCAAGTGCGAAGGGCCCGGCAATTCTTAACTCAATATAAATAACAATAACAAGTCGGGCTCGGGTCGATCTTAAAAACCTTTTAAAATATTGAGCGGATTTGACAGATGAGGCTGTATGCTTCATTGTCTTGGGTCGAAATTTTGAATTAGGAATAACGCCTACGCTTGACGGTGATACTTATAATACTGCCTTTATTATAGTGCAAAAGGATGTACTTTTTAAGTAGGTACCAAGTAGCTGATTTTGTTTAGGTAGTTTTTAAATAAGAACTTGTACAAAAACAAGAAGATACGACAATGAATTTTAGTAAACATCAGTTTGCAAACTCCATTCAAACTAGGTAAGATAAAATCAAATGTCAAAGGTGAATGAGACTCGAGATGCATCCAGAATAAAATTTAACGATAAGTCACACCCACAGCTGCAGATGGCGCTGAAAGCAAGAAATAAAAATTCAATTTCTACTAAAATATTTAAATTTGACCATGTAACAAGATATCAAATAGAGCACATTGAACATAAACTAAGATATATCGCGGGTCCGTTAAGATAAACATTTTTTGGAGAAATAATACTAAATCTGTGCCCGAACCGTACAAGTATAATTTATAATGAACTCAACGTTTGAAATGTTGAAATTAGCATAAAATAAATATAATATTCGTACAATTGCTGTGACATCGCAATCAAAGTGGCCCCGTATGGAAATTTGCCCAATACATGTTATTTGTTGAGAGAACTTAATACGGCTTTGATTATAAATAATTGTGTAACGGATATGAAATCTAGTGATGTCATCTTTTTATGATTGTCTTAATTACTTATTTAAATTATGTTTTTGATGAATAACATTGCTTTGTTTCGTATTGCTGCTCTCAACACAATTGAGATTTCCACATTTTTGGCTAAAGGCATGGCTTAGATGAATATGCATAGTAAAATCCCATAGACAGATCTACCTTTTAATATATATAAATACATATTTACATATCAACTTATGGTAAAAGCGTTACAATATTTTATCGATAAATGAACTGATAGTCATAGCTCACTAAAAGCTATTTACGGCCAAAATTAATATCCAATCTATCCATGATTTACCCTACTAGAGATAGAAATTTGACCTAAGCTCCATACAAAATATGTCAAATTTCTATCTCTAGTAGGGCAAATCGTAGATAGATTGGATATTAATTTTGACCGTAAATAGAAGGGTCGGTATCTTTTGGTCTTAAACTCAGAATACATATGAGAAGAAAGAACACATTATAATGTTAGAATATAATGTTAAAAGAACATCATCAGAAAGGTTTCATCATTATCAGCCTATCGCACTCCACTGCTGGATATAGGCCTCTCCAATAGCACGCCACTGGCTTCGTTCCTCGGCCACTCGCATCCAGCTGCTACCAGCCATCTTGCGTAGATCGTCACTCCACCTAGCTTGAGGGCGTCCCACGCTACGTTTTCTGATTCACGGTCTCCACTCTAGAACATATCTACCTACCCCAATGGTCATCGTTTCATCGGCTAATGCACATAAATAGATAGATAGAATGGTTGTAATCACAATTTTACTTGCGATTCATGCGTGGCAACTTTCGGACAAACCACGCCTCCCATGATGACGTCATTAATTTTTTTAAATTAACTTTAATCAAATTTACTTTACAGCTTTTGTTTCTGCAGTTAGAAACAGCTCAATAAGGCATTTTTGCGGGTTTTTGTTATAGTATTTACAGAAACAAGACATAAGGCTTATTGAGAAAGGTTTGGAAATGCCCTACACTCTGGTGAATTTTTCCATTCTATCTATTCTATTCTATCTATTTCTGTGGGTTAATGTGACCTGTACTGATTCTAAATAAACTTCATTATTATTACTTAATGTGTGAGAATCTTCTCAATCATTATTTTTATTTAAAATACACATTCGAAATTGTTTTGCATCGTCTATTTTTATCATTTACATATTAAATAATCATGTTTTTTAATATTGCACATTAATCTTGATGTCGCCAATAAATTAATAGTTTGACGTTAAATATGTTGCCAACTGATGCCAATTCATGCAACACTAGGCAGCATACATTATTTATATGTTTTAAATAAAATATACTTACATGCTGAAATTTGAATCGCTTATTTCCCGAAAAGGGGGCATTGTACTCATCATTATGAACAACTTTTACTATGACACCAAACGCGAAATCGCGAAAAAAAAAATCAAGTGGTCCCTACATTTTATCGATTTAAGTGAACACAAATGTAGGGACCAACTGATTTTTTTTCGCGATTTCAATTTTGGTCCCATAGTAAAAGTTGTTCATAATGATGAGTAAAATGACCCCTTTTAGGGAAATAAGCGATTCAAATTTCAGCGTGTATAATATCTTCTTGCCATGTATTTTATGATTACTTCTCTTTCACGCATCAGAACATTTTGTTTGTTGATCTCTAAGATTGTTCGATGAACTATGACTATGAAGATCGTTCTAAAGTGGAGTTTCGTAATAACCACAGCTCATATTAAATTATATAATAATAAAAATATACGTAACGTGCGTCTGTTTGTCTGCGAAAGACAACATCGAAAACGGATGAACCGATTTTAATAGCCGCAGACCCATTGAAGAAGCTACAAACCTAGATTACCCCGTTCACTAAAAAGAGCACAATCATAAAATATATGCAAATATACAAAGTGATATTTAAACACTAACTTTTAATTCTAAAAAAGATGTTTTTCAATAATAAAACGAGGAATTCAAAACTTGATTATTCAAAGAATACTTTATTAGTCATTACCCGATTTTTTGTGTATATGATTTTATTGCTTTTGCAGTAATATGTAAATTATAAAACAAATTAAATTAAAAACACACTCGAGTATATACCGTTAATACTAGACGAATAGTATAAAATATATATGCGTATTTAATATGAACGGACTATCAAAAATATATAATTTGTTTTTGTATATTTTCCTCAATTTGACATAATGTTTCGTATGATTAATGTAACTGAAGATCAATGTGTAATCTCTGTCAAACATATTAGATGGAAAGGTGAACAATTTACATATTACTATAATGTTATAATTAAATCACCAATGATCACGCTATCGCATCGCGTTCACATGTCGTAAACACATTCTATGGTGTCAATGGGTGAAAGTGACCTTATCTCTACAACCCATAACACATTTTAAGCCAAAACATGTGAAGTATAATTTTTGAAATTCTCTAACAAGCATTTGCCTATAGAATAAATGATTTATTGAAAACCGAAAAAGTGCTGGCTTCTTCAATCATTATTTTAGTTCGTTAGAGATTCATGTACCTAAATAACACTCATAATATATTTTGCAAATGAACACTTATGCACAGCACAGCGGATATGAAATCCCGAGTCCCTAAAACAAAAGAAATCTAGAAATTAATTTTCACCTCGCGTGCGCTTAAACATTTGTCGCCCACTTCACTGCCTTATCATCGAAGTTATCTACAATCATAACGCGAGTTTCACCTCAAAGCGAGACATTTATGTCATTTCATAAATCTGTGCTGTCCCTCGTTTCCGGTGGATCGTCGTTTTAATTAAATGTATCAGCTTCACCGGAATCATTAGCATACTGGTCTGTACAATATCGAGTGCACTTTACGTAAGACCTGTTCGTTGAACGAGTTCTGTCTGTGCTTTATAGTCATCCTAATTTCGTTCGCGGAGCAATATTGGATTTTTAATCAATGTTCTTTTATAGATTACATGATTCTGATTGCGGTTAATGGTCTTCGTTTGCCTAGTTTGAGACAAAGAAATTGATTAACGGATACGAGTTTGTCTTTTGATTAACGTTTTCTCTTTTGGTGTGAACAGATTTCTAAGCCATAAAGTTAAGTACTTATGAAGTGTTAAGGTCTATTGTTTATCAGAAACTGGCACAGTAGTAGATAAAATATTTATAAGAATAAATAGCAGAATAACTGCAAGAAGCCGCAAAATCTTATCTTTTGGGGGTGGGTGTAGCTATGAATTTTGGTCATAATATT
Organism: Asteroscopus sphinx; assembly: GCA_949699075.1. Lineage (NCBI taxonomy): Eukaryota > Metazoa > Arthropoda > Insecta > Lepidoptera > Noctuidae > Asteroscopus > Asteroscopus sphinx. The sequence continues at coordinate 32,278,018 of OX453004.1, read as the reverse complement.
AAGGAGTAATTAGGAGTACCTAATTTTTAGTATCTGAACAAAAGCTATCAACTAAATACATGTAAGGAAGGTGGATAAAGAATGCTGGAAATAAGTCGCAAATTAGCAGCACCTCTACATTGCCTTCAATAAACATCTACTTTAGATAACTCTAAATAATTAAAAAAATATTGCTTTACATAACATTATATTAATGCAAGTATCGTAATAAAACAAAGTTTAACCGGATTAAATCGCGTATGTAAGTATCGTCTTTACGTATAAATATATTTATTACACAAATCCATGGCCATCTTTAATGTCACCCATTCATCATCTACGTAAATGTTTACGATGTGAATCCGTCAATTCTTGTTACAGATAATTTTAATTTTATGTTAATTAGGTCGAGAATGTTATTAGATGATACGGTGATTAGTTTCATTTATGGATTAGTTTTTTAATGAGGCAAGGTGTTATTGCATCATCAGATTTTTGCAAGCTTCACTGCAAATAAGCAGTGCTTTACTGTTGGCTTGTGTAGCTAGTATGTCATTAACAGCATAATTAATATTGCTATATAAGATTTTTGCATTTTGTTTATTATCTTCTTTGCGAATATTGATTTCTATATTATTGTTAGAAAATGTAGCTTTCACATCATTAGCATTTCCATTACTATTTAATATCTGCAACTATGGTATTCTGGAAACTAACGGTTTATTATTATTAGGTTTTTTGTTTTTTTTTTATAATGTTATAATTTTGATTGGATAAGGATTAGATTTTTTAAGGTAGGTATTATATTCATGTGAAATCTCCGTGTGGCGCTGGACATAAAGAATTGCACCACCCTTGTCTCTTCTCATGGGTGTCGTAAAAGGCGACTTAGGGATTCACAAGAGGATGGGCACCAGCGTTCTCAGAGTATTTTACCAACCAACTACGATCGCCAACCCGCCTGCCAAGCGTGGAAATTATGGCATATCCCCTTAATTGGGGGAGGCCTATGTCCAGCAGTGGACGTTTTTCGGCTGAAATGATGAAATGAAAATCTTCTCCCAGGAAATATCCTTTTTTTTGCAATATCATCTTTTTTTGCATTAAGATTTAACAGCGTAAATTCTTGTTCCTCTACGTTCGGAAATTACAGAATTCGTTACTAAAAAATCATCCCCAGCTGACCCTTAAAAATATTATCCATCAAAAATCGAACTCTCACTGGCGCCAAATTGCAATTAAAAAAACAACCAGTACCGCACAGAGTACAAAAAACATAAGTCGTTTTTTTTTTCAGAAGCAAACGCGCGCCGCATAGACAATGGCCGCCATTATTCGTGACAGTGCGCTCATTACCGTTTTTGCTGACGGTACCGCAGCGCATTGTTCGGGCGCGTCTACCTGTGCTATCGGTACATCGCTCGTAATGATTTTCGTATGCATTGTTTGGTATCGAGAGTTTGGCAAGAGAAATGCATCTGTGTAAAGATTTATTTTCACCTTTTTGTGTTAGGAATTAATTGTAGAACGGTTTTGTTACTTCCGTAATCAACCACTATACAATACACTATACAATACCCTGTTCAATTATTGTACACCCCAGATCAACAAAAACTGAGTTGTACACTACATACTGGTGGCAGCCTGACTATATTACCCTAATTTTAGGGGCATCATCATCATCATCACCATTTCAGCCGAAAGTCGTCCACTGCTGGACATAGGCCTCCCCCAAGCATCGCCACAACGACCAGTCATGTGCCTTCCGCATCCAACGGATTCCCGCGACCTTCACCAGGTCGTCGGTCCACCTTGTGGGGGGCCTACCCACGTTGCGCTTTCCAGTACGCAGTTGCCACTCCAGAACTTTACTTTTCTTTACTTTATTAGATATAGCAACACTGTAGTCTTTCTCTTGGCTATGCTCTCTGGTCGCGTTCGCACGTACTACATAAGTCGATTGTTATATTATATGATATTCCTGAATAAAGCTAACTATAATGTAACCAGCGTATTACTTAATACAATCCTCAAGACGCAAGACGTAATATGGTGTCAGAAGATGAAGACAATGAAAACATGAAAGGTAAGGGTGAGCACGAAAAGATGTCTACAACACGATGCCAAGATGGCGCAAGTTCCTCTTCGTCGGCACACGGGTTATCCGTTGGTTCAGGGTATCTGAGACCACTAGACCTGAAAAGCCTCAACATGGCCGTGACCTGGAAAAATTGGATCACGCAGTTGAAAATCTACTTACGCGCAAATAACCTCGAAAATGAGAAGGATAGTCGCAAAGTAGCCATTTTATTACATTTCATTGGAGCCGAATCTCTCATAATATTCTATTCATTCAATGTAGATATCGATAAGATTACGTTTGACGAACTGGTCACGAAGTTCGCAAATCATTTTATGCCACAAACCAATATTACAATGGAACGCCACAAACTATTCAACAGACGTCAGGGTGCTGATGAGACAATTGATGACTATGTCACTGATTTGAAAAATATCAGTAGGCAATGTGAGTTCACCACCCTAGAGGACAGTCTTATCAGAGATATTTTCAGCTGGAACCTCAACTCTCAAAATCATTACATAAAAGAAAGGATCTTAGTAAAAAAGCCGAAGACACTTGAGGAAGCAGTACAGTTAGCCAGATATATTGAAACAACCAAGATTCAAGCAAAAACATTAGAAGACACAGCTATTGTAGGCCAGGTATATGCAGGAAGACAGGGACGCCAGTCAAAACAACAACAGCCAAACAGTTCCAGACAGACAAGCCGCTACAGACAGTCAAGCAGCTCCAGACAACCTAGCAGTACCAATCCGCCAAGCAGTACCCGTCAAGAAACATGCTGTCGCTGTGGTCAAGTGCACCGTTTCAAATGTCCAGCCAATGGAGTCAAGTGCAAGAAATGTGGAAAATATAATCATTTTGCAGTTGTATGTCGCAATAAGCAGGTACAACACATAGAATTAGATAATAATCAGTCAAATAATTCCCTTTTCATGGGTTCTGTCCACATTAATAACCTTCAATCAGACTCATGGCGTGTTAATTTAGCAATTAATAATGTTTATATTAATTTTTTGTTAGATACGGGCGCAGACACAAATGTCTTGTCAAATAAAACATTCATTAAATTGAAAGTTTCTCCTGACTTGGTTACAAAAAGTACACATAAACTATCTACTTACAGTGGAGAATCAATACCCACCGTAGGTCAGTGTACTCTACCTCTAATTCATAAGAGTCAAACATATAATGTCTTGTTTCATATAGTAGATGTAGATTCACAAAATATAATAGGCAGAGAATTGTGCAACACACTCAAATTAATAAAAAGAATACATAATGTCGAGATAAATACCAGTGAAAGTATTATGTCAGCTAACAGTGATTTGTTTCAAGGTTTAGGTTGCCTGAAAGATTTCAGCTGTGATTTAAAACTCAAGCCAGATGCAACTCCAAGTGTGGATGCGTGCCGCCGAGTTCCATTTCAATTAAAAAACAGGCTTAAAGCAGAGCTAGATGAACTCGTGCAAAATAATATTATTTGTCCAGTCGATGAGCCAACAGAATGGGTAAGTTCCCTTGTCTTAACTACCAAAAAGAATGACAAGTTACGACTCTGTATAGACCCTCGTAAACTTAATCAGGCTATCATGAGACCTCACTATCAGTTTCCCACCCTAGATGAGATAAAGTCTGATCTCGCTGGAGCCAGATTCTTTACTACACTCGATGCCAATAAAGGTTTTTGGGTGATAAGACTCTCAGATGCTGCATCAAAACTATGTACTTTCATAACACCTTTTGGGAGGTACAGGTACACACGTCTTCCTTATGGTATCTCAGCAGCACCTGAAATCTTCTACAGGGAAATGGTTAATAGATTCAGTGATATTGATAACGTCAAAATTATGATGGACGATTTCTTGATTTTTGGAAAGACTCTTCAAGAACATGATGAGGCCCTACAAAAAGTATTAGACAGAGCCCGTCAAATTAATCTTAAATTCAATAAAGACAAGTCAGTCATATGTGCTCCTGAAGTCAAGTACTTAGGACATATTTTTAGTCAGAATGGTGTTCAAGTTGATCAATCTAAAGTCAAAGCAATTTGTGACATGCCAAAACCTACTTGTATAAATGACCTTCAAAGATTCATGGGGATGGTCAATTATCTCAGTCCCTATGTACCTAATTTGTCTAAAGAAAACAGTTTTTTGAGAACACTCTTGTCTAAACAAACTGAATGGTCTTGGTCAGAACAACATGAAGAAGAATTCAATAAAATTAAAAAACTTATTAGTAGTACCCCTGTACTATCATATTATGACCCAAATAAAGATATCACAATGTCAGTTGATGCGTCAAAGGATGCTCTTGGTGCTGTTCTGTTACATGATAAACAACCAATAGCATATGCGTCTGCCTCATTAACAAAATGCCAACAAAATTATTCTCAAATTGAAAAAGAATTGATGTCCATATTATTTGGCTGCTCAAAATTCCACCAATACATATATGGTAGGTTAGTGACAGTAGAATGGAGTTAGTAAATCAGCATATGTATCTAGGTCTGATTATAGACAGCAAATTCCACTGGAGGCCGCACATTGATCACGTATGCAATAAACTTAGATCTATTTTATCAAAACTATATATACTTAAATTTAAACTACCATATAGAACACTTAGGACAATGTATCTGGCATTGGCTGATTCTGTAATTAGTTACGGCCTAAGTAGCTACGGGCGCACGTACAAGACCTATGTTGAAAACATCCACAATCTTCAATTACGTATATTAAAGACAATTGTACCCAAAACAATAAAATCACAATTTCAAGATGATGAAACTGGTCTACTCAAACATTGTCAGATTGTGAATGTCTTCGACAAGGTCCGCATTTGCGTACTGAGCGAGAATCACCAGAATTTAGTATCCATAGAAAAAAATGTAAGACCAAAGTCGTTGCGCTGTTTGTCATACTTACCTACACATAAGACACCTAAATATAATAATGTTTATGGAACAAGGACGTGGGAATACATGCTGCCATCAATACTGAATGGTCTACCTATCGAAATCTACAACTCAATAAATGCCAAAAACTGTAAAAAAGTATTAAAAAAACATTTTCTTTGTAATAATTAATTTTATACTTGTGGGTACCTATATATATCTTTGTATGTTATGCACCGAGATGATGTGTCTGTATACCACTGTTAAACCCGCGATGGTTTGTGTGGTATATACCTGTTATCAATATGTAACTCTAATTGATTTAATTAATAAATTAAAAAAAAAAAAAAAAAAAAGAAACAGATCATAAGCCACTCATTACATTATTCAAAAAAGCTCTAGTCGACATACCTGCTAGGTTACAGAGGATTATGTTACGCCTTCAGCCTTATGATCTAAATGTAATATACAAACCAGGGGCCGTATTATGAGCTTTTAAAAAACCATGCAAGTTCCAGGCAATCCATTTAACTGCCTTTTAAAATGTCGTATTATGACATGCGTAAACCTGGCTGACTTCTGGATGGATAAGTTGTCTATGGCTGTCTTTTAACTTTTGACGGTGACGTTTAGGAACAAGATTATTTTTTTTGTCGGTAAGTTACGGTTTTAATTTTATAATGTATTGATATAAAAAATTCAAAATATTAGTTGCATGAACACAAAAGTATAATTAAATATTTAAAGCATCGTATTTTTCCTACAACAAAAATAATAATGTGTTGATTTTACCACATTTTGCTACATGTATATGAATGTATAATATATAATATATATGAATAATAATGTATAATATATATGAATGGTTCGCGGTGTTACGCTTCCGAACGACACCCCATTTAAAAGTCAGCGGGAAGTTAATCGTAGGTGGGCAAAGAGTATATAATCACTACGTTTAGTAGGTGGGAACAAAGAGATTTCAATACATCTTATTATTTTCTTATTACTTTAAATTAATGTTTTAAACAATAGGTATTAGAATGGCGTAAGTGCTATATGTGATGTTATTTGGCTTAAAATATGTAATAAAATACAAAGAAAAAAATTTTCCATTTCATGTTATTTAGTTCAGACACAGACATAGTAATATATGTTTTACGGACCAAGTGCTGGGAAAAATCCTACTGAAGCCACCAAAACCGTGCTCCTCCGTGTACAAACCAGCGCTCACGCACACACATGCACATCAAACCATGCTCACCGCACCCAGTACACATGTCGCGGCATCGTCTAGTAAGCATGACCAAAAAAATATATCTTTCAAGAGCATATGTGTGTGTGAGCGCTGGTTTGTTCACGGAGAAGCACGGTTTTGTTGGCTTCATTATGATTGTTCGCAGCACTTAGTCTATATTTTTTAATATGTTGTGAATGTCTGCCTTGAAGCGTCGCTTTCCAGAAACGCAATTACTTCGTAATAATCGCACATGTTAGTGTTAGAATTTTATTGTGGATTATTATTACCAAATCTTACCAAACGAACTCAAAGCAATTCAATAAAAGGTACTCCAAGACAGCTTTTACTGACTGGTTTCTAATGTCACTTATTGACTGAAAAAAACAGAAATAAAACGTCAAATCAGCGTTCATAATACGGTTATCGCCAGCCAGTCAGCCAAAATACGGGCAGAAGTCGGCTTGTAGTGTCACGTGACCGCTGACTCGCTGGCAATTGAGTTACTAATACGAATTTGCCAGGCAGTTCACTTTACAGCGAGAACTGCCTGGAAATAAGAGTTCATAATAAGGCCCCAGGTCGTTATCTTTACATAGCAGACACACTGTCCCGTGCAGCGTTGTGTGAAAACACACTACAAGATCTTGAAAAAGACTTAGATTTACATGTTAATCTCATAATGTCTAGTTTGTCAGCCAGTCAGGAAAAACTTCATCAAATCAAAGATTTAACTGGTAAAGATCCTATCTTAAGCCAGATAGTACAATACTGTCAAAATGGATGGCCAGAACATAAGAGGTCTGTTGGTCAATCTATAAAGCCATATTTTTCATTAAAAGACAAACTACATGTAATGGAAAATATACTCTTTATGTGTGAAAAAATTGTTATTCCTGAGTCTATGAGGGACTATGTCATTAAATTAACACATGAAGGACATCAAGGAATAAATAGTTCCATAAGATTAGCCCAAAGTACTGTTTACTGGCCCAATATGAGTAACGATATTGAGATGTTTGTGAACAAATGCCATACTTGTTTGACATATCGTAGAAGTAACAGTAAAGAGCCAATTCTACATCATGAATACAAATATCTACCATGGAATAAAGTTGGTATTGATATGTTTGAATTTGATGACAAAAAATACTTAATAGTAGTGGACTATTTTTCTAAATATGTAGAATTAGCCCTTCTAAATTCAGGTTCAAATGCTCGCATGATTATTACTCACCTAAAATCAATATTCGCTAGGCATGGTATTCCAGAATTCATGATATCAGATAACGGTCCCCCCTTCTCTAGTAAAGAGTTCATATCATTTGCCAATAATTGGAATATTAAATTTAATACTTCTAGTCCCTATTTAAGTAGATCTAATGGTATGGTTGAAAGAGCTATCGGTACAATTAAAAATATGCTAAAGAAATGTAAAGCAGATAACACTGATCCATATCTTGCCCTACTTTTGTATAGAAATACACCTAAAAAGACTGGATTCTCACCAGCACAACTTTCTATGTCTAGATACTTACGGTCCAAACTCCCCATCACAGATTCACAGCTATCACCGACTTTAATTAACATTGAATTACTTAGACGTAATATTGAAAAACACAAGTCTTACTCAACACTTTATTATAATAAAAACACAAAACCTTTGCCAGAAGTTAAAAAAGGTGATAAGATATATTTTAAACATAAGCCACATAGTGTCTGGGTTCCAGGTACAATTTCAAAAGCCAGCAGCGAACCTCGTAGCTTTGTTATACAATCCCCAGAAGGAGAATTCCGTAGAAGTCGTGAGCATATACTCAAACCTGTCGCTCCCGCTGATGAGGTGGTACCTGAAAGCAAAACAAACATTAGTAATACTCCAAATGAAAATGTAAATGTAAATGTTCCTAACACTACCAGTACAAATACAGCCCCAAAAGTGACGCGTTATGGACGAATTATTAAAATGCCAAAGCGTTACTGCGATTAGCTCTTATGTTAATATAATAATTATAACTTAGTGACTATATACTCTGACAATAATTTATACTAAAATTATTTGTTGTCATTGTTTAATTTTAAGGTTATCTGTCAATGTCAGGTTGGAAATGTCAGTCTGACATGTGCGTTTAGTTTAGAAACTTTGTAAAAGGTTTCATGGCTTTGAATATCAGTATATTAATACTTAACGGAAATAAAATTAATTTTAACTTACTTACCTCGTCAAAGCTCTGGAATCTTAAATCTTCTTTCAAAAAAGGGAAGATATTAGATATAGCAACACTGTAGTCTTTCTCTTGGCTATGCTCTCTGGTCGCGTTCGCACGTACTACATAAGTCGATTGTTATATTATATGATATTCCTGAATAAAGCTAACTATAATGTAACCAGCGTATTACTTAATACAATCCTCAAGACGCAAGACGTAATACCCCATCGGCCATCCATCCTGCGAGCAATGTGCCCCGCCCACTGCCACTTAAGTTTGGCAATTCTTTGGGCTATGTCGGTTACTTTCATTCTCCTGCGAATCTCGTCATTTCTGATTCGAGCACGCAGGGACACTCCAAGCATAGCCCTCTCCGTTGACCTTTGAGTGACTTTGAGCCTTCTTATTAGGCCCATTGTGAGCGACCACGTTACAGTGCCGTAAGTAATTACTGGCAACACACACTGGTCAAAGACTTTCGTCTTAAGACACTGCGATATTTTAGGGGCATACTTGTTTATTTTAGTCCAGCAATTCTGCTATCCGGGTAGGACTGTTATTTTAGGCTTATAAATCGACTTGCTATACCACCATCTGTCGTTTGGAAAAAGTTAAAACTAAAGTTTTTGCGCCTTTAGAGCCCGTTTCACCACGTCCTGATAAGTGCCGGTTAACTTATTTATCTGGTACATAATTTCATACAAATCATGTTATATTTTCGAATGTTTCTAGCAGTTAGTGCCTATCAGGGGGTGGAGAAACAGGCCCTTACAATTATGTGTTTAGAATATTCTTAAAAAATTTATGACATCTCTATAACTATCTATTGCTGGATGTATATCAGCTGTTTCCAATAACCTTTCTATCCCCGATTTGTTCTACTAGAGATAGAAATTCAGAAATCGTGGATAGATAGGTTATTGGAAACGGCCGTATGTATATCTACCAAAACCTGATATTGGACAAAAACTATCAACTCAAATGAACCAAAAAACGTTACAATTACAACCCTTTTCCGAATAGATACTCAAGTGTCTGAGAAAAAACCTTTAAGAATAATATCTATCAGTAAACCCACGCACACACGTTTGCTAGTAAGTAATAAAATAAATTCCACATATAAATTCGGTTGGGTCTGTTTTTTTGTCAATTAAAAATTACAGTGGGGTCTCAGGCTCAGGTACTCGGTAATGCGGTCGGTACCACCAAACGATTCAAGTATGCCACCATTTACATTTTACTGGCTCTATCTCAATTTATATTGTTGTGAGATATCGGCCGGCCCACTTTGATGGAAATTCGTGGACATGATCTGAATAATAACAATGTTATTTTGTTAAGAAAGAATTAAGAGAGAGATAGAAAAAAATGATTTTTCTCCATCCAGAAACAAAGGAATATATGAAATTATATATGACTTAATCACTTGATCTGATACAAAATATTCCTTATGCGACAGAGTTATTTAGAAAATCATTCCAACTAAAACAAAAGTAAGCAACAATACGCAAGCGCAAAGTATCAAAAATATTTTTTGTAAGTAATCCTGAGACCGACCTAACTCTGAACTCAGATCAGGTAGAAAAATGAACATTGAACATACGAAGGCAATTAACTTTCGGTACCTGCGCGCACGCACACACACGTACAGGGTAATGTACAACATACAAAGGTACCGAAGGACCAGTTCATACAGAAAGAAGAAGCAGTACCATTTATACGTCATTGATGCCAAAAGTCCATCTTCTTGACATCGTTTACCAATCCTAGTTATAGATTTTCGAAGCCATTTACTCAGAGTTAACTTGCTTTTGTTGGACATGTAGTGATATATTTCTGTATTTTTCCGGAAGTGATCTTTCTGTCAATTCCTATACTGTGGTGTCTGCACACGTGCGTACGCGCATAGTATTTCTGTGTGCGTGCGAGCAACACTTGCGCAAACATGGGGGTGTAACGCCTTTACGGGGTTCTAAAGATAAATCGGTGTGGTTTAATGGCATTCGGAATTTATGTTCGGGTTGAATTTGTTTTAAGTTATATTAAGTGCGTACCAATTGTAGTTTTCGGGACAAAAGGAGGAAGGAATCTTGTAGGGTTTTAATAAGCTTTAAGTGTTATCAGGATTTTAAATTCATTAAAGCTGATTCATGTAGGTTACTATACCGCCTTAAGAAAAGTAAATTATGAAGGAGTTTAATTTTAATGCAGTTTTTACAAGATAAAATCATGATTTATAAATTAATAAAATAAGAACAAAGTAGAAGAACCGTAATGCCGAAGAATACGACCAAAACAAAACAATAGAAAACATAGACTGGAAGACTTACGAAGATTCACTTTCAGTCATGATTTTTTTCCTAGCTTTAGACAAAGACTTACAAAGAACGTAAGTCTTTGGCTTTAGAATCCTCCTTCAACCAAATCCATGCTTGCCAATTTATTCTTCCATACCCTATTTACTATACGCTCCAACACGCTATGAGTAAGCAAAATCACAAACGCAGAAACTAAGAAATACAAAACAAAATAAAATGTTAAGGATCAGCTAAATTGACCGAACGAAAGTGCTCTCACTTCCATACAATAGATGGTTGCAAAAAATGGTTCCTTGGTTTCAATGCAAAAAAAAAGAATTATGTGTGTTAGTCAGTTCAGTTCGACTGTTTCTTTAAAATAGGAACAACGATTTTAATAAGGTTTGAAATAGTTTAAAATTGGAAGCTCTCTTGACTAGAAAACTTGCAAAAATTTCACATGAAATAGACAATTACGGTTATTTAAAAACAAATAAAAGAAACTAACAATGTAATGTAGCTCCTTGCAGATACAGTCTGAAAATTCAAAGGTAGTATCAATCATGCATTTAAATTAAATAGAAACAGATTCTGATTTATAATTCAACTAATGAATCCTAAAAAAATTTACAATTGTTTCAATATTGTCCCTGCATGATTGAATGATGATGGGGCCGAAAAAGTTCTGGAGTGGCAACCGCGTACTGGAAGGCGCAGCCTGGTGGACCGACGGCCTGGTGAAGGCTGCAGAAATCCGCTGGATGCAGGAATCGCAGGACCAGTCGTTGTGGCGATGCTTGGCCTATGTCCAGCAGTAGACGTCTTTCGGCTGACTGATGATGATGAAATATTCAAAACTTTTGAATAGTATTAATGTAATAGCAAGATGTACTTTCTTCCAAGCAAGCTCTTTCCACAGCAAGTTGTTAGTTGCAGCAGCAAAAACAAAAACAACTCCAACGCATTGTTTGGTTTGTGACATGTGGCCAGAATATTTGAAATTATCTACAACGCTGAGACGGTTATTACTGGCCGGAAGTCGCATGTTATTGGAAATCGCCATGTTAGTTCGTCGGCCAATAAAAGCGGGGCTAACTAATGATTAACACGCAAACATACGTATCGACAAATCAAACTAATTACAAATGAGGCTTGTTAAAAAAGTTCATTTCAATCGTCGAGTTCTTTAAAATTTAGATCAACTTTGAAGTTAAACGAATTAAAGCTTTGCTTTATAATATTGTTGAAAACGATTTTGGATCTCTAGATGTACCTTGTTACTCATTAATTGTTAACTATTTTATTGGAATCTAGTTAAACGAAATTCAATTAAGTTTTAGCAATAAACAGCCTTGAGGTGTAGGGCAAAACACCAATCAATATCATAAAGTGCGAATTTGATTATTATAGTTAAATTTTTTACGTGTTTTTAACTGTCTTCTTCAACTAAATCAGGCCTATCACTTCAATCGCTTTATATAACTAGTTGAAATTGCAAAAACTTAACAAGTTTAAATTACATTTATCGAAAGCACAGATAACATAATACTGATCGAAAGTAAAGGTGTAGGTATATACACTTGTTAAAAAGCTTAACCAAAATTACAGTTTCAGTCACAAATTGCTGCAGACAAGTGTGATTAGTCCGCAAACCATCCGTGGCGCAAGCGCACCTGACGATACATCCAATTACCAATCCTCCGAATTTATGCGAACTACAAATAATAGGGCGCCATTACTGATTTATGAGCGACCACATTCTAAGAACAACGCAAAGGTTGCCGGTAAAAAAATCCTACTTGTTTTAATATTATCGCGTGTGTTCATACATGAATCATTTAAAGTGTAATCGACATGATTCAAGAGCTAGACGCGAAAAAAATTCAAAAACTTAAATTGTAGAAGGCCGTACGCGTCATGTCAGTGCTTGTGGCAATTAAAAATAATTAGGGAACGAAGATGGCGTGTTCTCGGAAGGACTCGGCGGTACATTTACATATGGCGTTGGACGATCTACTGGGCAAGGTCCTGATGGTAGCGGAATGCACACATGGAATCTGTTTTTTTTTTTTTTGTATCACTGTAAATTTTTAGAGTTCCGTACCCAAAGGGTGCTAACAGGACCCTATTATTCTCGCTACGCTGTCCGTCCGTCCGTCTGTCTGTCACAGGGCTGTATCTTTGTAACGGTAATAGTTTTCACAGAATATGTGTTACTGTAATGCCTATCACGACAAATACTAAAAATAAAATAAGTCTAAAACCATACAAGAAACCTCGAAAAACACGATTTTTTTCAACGTTTTTTTCCTGTTCTATCTTCAAAACGGTAACACATACCAGCGTCAAACTTGGTCTGATTATATTGCATACTATGTAGTTTAGCAACAAATATTAAAAACAGGGCAAACATAACATATGTGGTGGTATCTACGTAAGAAAGAGATGCAAAAATTCACATTTCGCGTACGTTCGTTGATGTATTTTGATAAACTCTCGTAAATTAAATTAGTTTCTATGCGGTATCAGGTTGATGGGTGGTACGGAACCCTTACTGCGTGAGTCCGACTCACACTTGGCCGGTTTTTTGTTATGTGTATCGAGTTTCAAAGTACCTATGATTTCGAATAATCTTTCGGTTGAAACTTTCAACATCAATTTTAGTGGTTTATCTTACAAGAAATCAGAGGAGTTAATTTTTTTCTTCTGTTACCAACTTCTCTATCATCTTGGCCATCTTTATTGATAACATTAAATTGGCAGGGAACCGATACATTCATTTGCTTTTTAAGAATACCAGCATCAAAATTAATAGTTTAATTTTATGTTTCTCGCTTCTCGCCCTCAGTCGCACCACAACGCACTTGTAAACTAAATCGAGCACGATTAGGGGCAATAGTGATTGAAAAGGGTAAAGAAACCGACCTGTATTAATGTCCATCTTTTATTTGTTATTTTTCGTCCAAATAACGTCGGCTAAAGGTTTAATTTCGGACTATAGACATACATAATAATATTGTACACTACTTATTACGAATTATGTTCACGAAATCACGAATAGCGTTTATTTTTTAGGGTATTCGGAGATTTTGAATAAAATGTTAGCTATCATCTTGAAGACTGTTGATCGTGCTTTGATCGAAATATATTTTTATTGATACGAAAGATGGTATTTGCGTAGATTTGCCATCTACAAAAGGACATACTTCTAAAATAAATAAAATAAATACTTTCGGGACATTTTTTACACAGCACCATCTAGTCCCAAACTAAGCAGAGCTTGTACTATGGGTACTAGACAATGGATATAGTACTTATATACTTTTTTTGTAAATATATACTTATAATACATAAGAAACACCCAGCCCAACACAAACACTTATGTTCATCACACAAATATTTGTGTCCTGTGGGAATCGAACCCACGACCTCGTGATCAGCAGTGCGACACTCGAACTACTAGACCACATACGTCAAAACAAAAGAAAACAAAATATAGAAGACAAAAGGACCAACTGGTCCTGTCCTTTGAATATTGATAGAGATGAAATACACACACACACACAACAGGACATGATCAGCAAGCTGAAGTGGCAATGAGCCGGCCATATTGGACGAAGAACCGAAAAGTCCGATATCCATTGGGGTAGACGTGTTCTTAAGTGGTGACCGCGAATCGGAAAACGTAGGGTAGGACGCCTTCATGCTAGTTGGAGCGATGATAATGGCAAGGTGGTGCTGGTAGCACCTGGATAGGAATGGCCGAGGATCGATGTCAGTGACGTACTGTTGGAGAGACATATGTCCAGCAGTGGACTAATATCTATGGACTGATGATGAGAGACAAAATATAAAGCAGAGTACATATTATACCAATCAGTGTAGCGGTAAAGGGCGTTGTATGAAAAAAACACTTTGTCTTTGACTTCGACTTTTGATCTAACCAAAACAGTAATTGTAATCCAGAAATATCTGCTAATGTGCTCCTGATATTCGATACTTATCCTTTCTAACTTCTCTTGCGAAGATCTAACATCATCAGTACATAACCTTGACCTAGCTATTTCTAGAGCAAGGCCTTGTAACCGTTCAATGGAGCGCTGGCTTGATATTGGGTGATACGAGTATTGTGTACAGCTATTAAGGAGTCAAACCAGCAAAAGTCTAGTTTAGATTATTTCGTATCCTTAACAATGTCTGTCACAGAAAAGCTTCCGCGGCTTAAACGGGGCTAAATCTTAGGGCCTGGATCACCTGAAGGAAAAGGCTGGGAGCAAAGCCACAAAAAGCTGCGTCTCAATATATCGTTTAAATACTTTGCAACATTTAATAGCAATTTTTTAGCCAAAATTTCAACCAACAAACTTGCTTTTTATTTTATTAAAATTCAAATAACTAAATAGCAAATCGAGCTGTGATCCCTTTTAAAACGATATGATTTATTATATATTTGATCGATTTTAAAATTAAATCCCTGTTAATGGCGGCAACGTTAATCAACTTAAATGTTATAATTATAATTTCTTATTGAATCATCCGAATGTTAAATCACATAAGGTTTTAGATCGTCTTATTAATCTGAGGTCTTATTGTTTGGAGTTCCGCAAGAATTAGATTCAACCAGTACGTCCTGCCTGTCCTGATGACTTACAGTGCCAAGACGTGGATACTGACAGTTGGGCGAGCCCACAAATCTCTATTTTAAAGTCGCTCAGCGAGCTATGGAGCGAGCTATGCATGGAGTTTCTTTGAGGGATAAAATCCGTAAAGAGATTATCGGGAGAAGAACCGGAGCTTATTGCTTGTAAGATCAGTAAGCTAAAGTGGCAGTGGACTAGCTATGTGTGTATAAAGACCGATGGCCGTTGGAGCAGACAAGTCCTTGAGTGGACACCGTGAATCGGCAAACGCAGCATAGGGCGCCCCCCAGTTAGGTGGATGGACATCCTGAAGAAGGTAGCTGGGGGGCCTAGATGCAGAAGGCGGAGACCGAGTATCGTGGGCTTATGTTCAGTAGTGGACTCCGAAAAGCTGGATTGATCACGCATTAGACTGAAACCCATTGAAATCATCATCATCATTTCAGCCGAAAGACGTCTATTGCTGGACATAGGCCTCTCCCAATCATGTTAGGGGGATATGCTATAATCGCCACGCTTTGCAGGCAGGTCGGCGATCGCAGTTGGTTGGTTAAATACTCAGAGAACGCTGCTGCCCATCCTCTGATAAATCACTTAGTCGTCTTTTACGACACCCATGAGAAGAGATACGGTGGTGCAATTCTTTATGTCCGGCACCACACGGAACGTTTATGCTAGTAACTAAAACGAACAAAAAGTTTTAGCTTTTATTTTCTTTTGTACTCAAATTAACTCTTCGTAGCCTATAGTTCATTAATGCATAGGATTTGAAGAATTCCGTATAAATTAAGTAATTACTTTTGTTAAAATCTTTAACCTAAAACCCTTTAAGTAGTATGTCTAAAGTTTTTTCGCTAACGACCCCACTTCTCCAAAGAGTTATCGGAAAACGCCGTATCAAACGTTCAAAAATCTCATACAGAACCTCCAGCTATCAAGTTGATCCACCATCCACGATACATATTTGCATCAAAATATGACTCATTCGGGCAGTGGGTCGGCTGCACGGTGCATTCTTACAAGAACTGGTTGCTCCTTCGCAACGCTCCATTCATCGGAAGAGTTTTCCTCTTTCATATCACAAATTTATTCCAAAACATCGTACAAACCATAAGAGCGCAATCGATTACAAACTGTAGGGCTTCACAAATAAGGTTGAGATTCATTTTCTGAAGGATTGGATTTATGATTTGTTGGTACCAGTAAGTGGTAGTAAGTTTCTGAGTAAACTTGCAGGTCTTAATTTTATTTTACTCCAATTATGCGACTGTGGGAAAGTTAGCCCTTATGATTCAGACGATACAAGTACAAGATACTGGTTTGTGAGCTTGCGCGTGAGTGTAATCACGTGTTGGGTTTGCGCATGCGTCAATGCACGTACTCATACATTACTCTTACGCAGCCTGGAAAAATCCGGACCCAAATAATATTTCTTTTATGAAATGAATAGGTAATCTTGGCAGGATAGTTAATTAATAACCAAATTTACAACGTATTTGTCATCGCAAAATAATTGGACCTGTTCCTACTCTTATTGATTTTTGCAGAGGGCGAGCAGAGAGTTCAGATTATGTTAAATCTTTCTTGGATTGCATATATCTGGTAAGCACATTTGCATCACACCAGTATATTTATACTGAAACTGCATAAAAAGCTACGAGAAATATAAGCAGAATGTAACAAATATTACACTACGCTATCGAATTTTAATCTTCAAATAAAATTACCAACAATTTCACAAAGTGTAGCGTATAGGTACAAACAAAAAAACTTTTTAACAAAAAATAAAACCGACTTCAAAAACCTTAACTAAAAAGTAAAAAATAATTATTGTATGTATTTTAAAATCTTAACTTAAACAACATTTTTAAGGCGGCGCGTGGTTGACCCTTTGCGTTATGTAATGTACAGTCCAGCGCAATATCTATAGTAAAAACAGTTTATGTGAACGTACATGAAAATCACGCGCCGCCTTCAAAATGTTGTTTAAGTTAAGATTTTAAAATACATACAATAATTATTTTTTACTTTTTAGTTAAGGTTTTTGAAGTCGGTTTTATTTTTTGTTAAAAAGTTTTTATTTCATACTTTTTAGTTGAGGGTTGATTCATAAATGTTTATATAACCAATTTGAGAATATATTTTTATTAACCATTGCTATCCCACTGCTGGGCAAAGGTCTCGCTCATGTTCTTCCAAACGTCCAATCACTATCGTGAAAAAAAAACACGCATATCGGCCAAGAATTCTCAGAATGAGGAACCAATGAGCAGATCATCTAGATACGTAAAGCTAAAATAAACTGATTTATTGAAGCTGGTTAAAAAACTACTTAACCTAAGTCAATAAAATTTATATGGGACCACCGCGCGGACTTTCTCTACCAAATAAAAAAACAACCACGTAAATCGGCCCACAAATCCCGGAGTAATCGGTGTACATACATGAAAAAAAAAAAAAAAAAAAAAAAAAAAAAAAAAAAAAAACCCGCGGAATACATAACCTCCTCCTTTTTTTGAAGTCGGTTAAAAAGGACATCAAAACAGACACAACAACAATCAAAACTGCAGACAGTCAGACCGAATGCATTCGTAATAATACAGATAATCTGAGCAGGAACGATCAAAGCCGAGTCTCCATTGGATTGAGAGCACAAATTGCAACATAAAAGGAGTCTGCATGCATCTGCGCGGTCCTTTGATGTGAAGGAAACAGTGTGTACGAGGCGGAAAATCTAGCTACTTGTGTAGTTACGTGTGTGCTCAGCCGTAGAATAGTTTCAGTGTTCTAGCTCTACGAGATAGAGATAGAGTATACTTTATTGTTTGCACATCATAAAAATAAAAATAAAGTTATAACAAATACAAATACAGTACTAACAATTGGCGGTCTTATCGCTTAAAGCAATTTCTCAATGGCAACTATTGCTGCATTGGATAGTGCATTGGATGGACTTGAAATGTACAAGAAAATATAACGGGCAGTCAGCGGTTGGTGGTTAATTATTTATTAATTTGTTCAGTGGTATACATATCAAAAATATTCTTCTTCATCTTTCAAAGTGGTGGTGGGTAGTATTTGTATACAGGTTGTTCCTACAAATATAGTAAATTTTATTAAGCATTTATTATACTTATATTAATAATGTTATTAATTGTGTTGACTGGTTATTTTTATTATTGGGTATTTATAACTTGTAAGAAATGTTGTTTTAATTTAAATTTTATGTTTTATTGTTATTGGTTGGCGTATATCATTTGCATGGAGCAATTTTAATGCTGAATACAATTCTATAGATCATCACACATAAGCACACTACTATCTCACTGTTGGACACCGGCCTCTTCTCATAATATGAAGGATTCAGGCCTTGGTCCACCACGCTGGCCTACTGGCGGACTACACACAACATCGAGAACTGTAACCGTTAAAGCAAGTGATAATCAAATTCTGATCCGAACATGAATTCAAAGAGTCAGAGAAGCGGGTCGGGTGTGAAGACAGACCCTTCTGCATGGAAGTAGCGCGTTCAACCGCTAGGTTATCATTTCTATAGAAAGCAGCTAAAGAATTCTGTTACTAAAGATGATAACGATATTCCTAAGATCACTACACAGACAGACAGACAGAATAAGTGTAAGGATGGTTTGTATAATGTACCAAAATAAATTCTTAACTGTTGTGCCAACACTTACCGCAAATAAATGAATTCAATTCAACGTGGTGGACTAAGGCCTCAATTAATCCTTCTACAACAAAAACAAGAAAAAGAACAAACCTTCTAAAAACTCCGCAGCTAATTAGTTAAAATCTCTTACAGAATGTTCTTGCTTAAATCAAACATATGCAGAAAATCTAACAACATTGATAAATTAAAGGTTACTACGACTTGTTCCTAATCGGATACAAACGGCATCACAATAGCCGCCAACATTAGTACAGTAGACGCACGTTGCACAAAATACCCTAATCCTGCCACAATGCTGTTTACCCATTCATTGCTTACAATACGGATTAATGCTAATTTTGTTATCGTGTAATGTACTTTGAGAAAGAAAGAGTAAAGTCTTTTTAGGGTTTTGTACCCAAAGAGTGCACATAGGATTCTTTTACTTGCCTCTTTCATGGCAAATAATAAAAATAAGATACCGAAGTCAGACGTGCATGAGTCCAACTCGCACTTGGATGATATTTTGCTCAATATCAACGTTTTTGTTAGTTTTAAAATCCTGGGCCCATGAAGATTGTAAGACCGCTTGACACTTGAGCTAAAATGTTACTGCCAAAGTCTGCCAAGTTTTTACATAGTTTTTATATAGGTTGATGACATTAAAGATACAAAAAAAAATGACTTAGGACTCATAGGACAAGAAGCCATCTCAAACCAAGCGAAGGTTTTTTTTTTAATAGTATAGGATGGCGAAGCGAGCTAAAGGCCCACCTGATGTTAAGCGGTTACCTTTGCCCATGACAACTTCAATACCACCTAGGCTGTTGCCTAAATGGTACCGCAAGTCGGTTCGCCAAACTGAGACATGAAGATGGAAAGACCGAAACACAGCAGTGCAAGCATCACTATTTGGCGGAGAAGTAGGCACGGTGGTAGTACTTCCCCGGACGAGCTCTTTCACAAAGGAGCTCTACTACTACTAATGGTTGATCTTGGATTATTTCCTGTAGATATTATATAGAATATACAGAGAGCAAATTACAGATACAAACATCCTGACGCGGAACAAATACTCATCTTGTAGGCCGGATTTCTCGCGGATATTACATCCTTGCTTTAGCACAGAAACCCAGTCGCAGATATACTGCGTCAATGGAGTCAATGAAAAACTTCCTGAAGTCACACATAAGTAAGCACAATACTGCTGTATTCTGTATCCAGGAAGAACTATTGTGTACTTCACGATTAAAATTCACAACACCCCAAACTCTGGGCTACTGAAAATTTCTTATCAGAAGAACGCAACAACACTTTTCCCAGCTCAAGAACCGAATCCGCGTAGGCATTTAAAAATGTAAATCTGACCAATGATGTGTAAATTACTTGAACAAAAAATACCTACATGGTATAATCGTTCCAGGCGGTTCTCTACAACCTAATAATAGTACAGTCAGACACAAAAAGAGGAGTTGTAAGCTACGTTTAGCTGTTTAACCGAGTGTGAAGCTTGTGGTGTGATGTGTTATCGATTGTACAAGTTTTTATGATGAGTTCAATCAAGGGAGACGGTTGCATTCATTGTAAAACCTTTGCAAGTTTATAAATGATTTTGTGTTTGAATGTACACCGTGTACGGTCACGATCCTTCCCGGTGATACATTTTATCGACAAAATCCCTTGAACGAATCCTGCTACATTACACGTACCTACGGCTGCCGTCGAACACTGAGTGCAAGCGATTTTAGCCTTAGTGGTGGTTCACCAGAAAGATTTCTGACAGTACATCAAGTTTAGTTTTCATAAATGTTGGTACTGGAGTTGTAAGTATATCTTATTATTTTATTATTTTAACGCATTTTACGCATGCTAAGCGAATTCTAAAGATTTAAATTGTGGAAAGAAAATACCGCTGACGTCACCCAAAGACGTATAGTGGAGGATAATTTCGATACCACGAGCAGTGTTCACGGTAGCTTAGTGGCTAAAGCACTGGCGTACTGAGCCAGGAGTCGCAGGTTCGAATCCTGCTCGTGAGCGATTTTTTCTTTCCACAATTTAAATCTTTAGTATATCTTATGTTAGGTAGGACTAGCAGCAAACGACATCACTGCCAGTTCAGGAAAAAAATATGAGAATGAATTTCCTATCCACACTATTGGGTCCAAAGACTTTGTATACTTTGGTAACTCTATGATTGGGACCCATCCGAAAACCACCACATTTGGTGTTGCAGCATATGCTGAGATGGGTGCTTTTTGTCTTGTACAGGCATGCTATTTTTCATTTTATTGTTTTTTTTTATGCCGACCTTAATACTACTATACCACACTTACATATAGTTTATTGGTCTATGATAGTAACAGACTTACAGTACGCGCATTTTAACTTGACCGGAGTGAAGTTAGGCACTGCGCAGGTTACCCCGCCTCCCGCTTTCAACTGACATTTATGATAACTGCGTCGGTTTTGTGACGACTTCAGTTTTATTTATATCAATAATATAATAAATAATAATAAAGCCAGGAGTGGCAGGTTCGAATCCTGCTCGTGACTGATTTTTTTCTTTCCACAATTTTTATCTTTATGATGATATATTTTGTCAATGCTTTTTCTTTCTTTTAATCTAAAACAATAGTCGATAAAACGGCAGCAGACAGGATAAATGGAAACTAAGGCCCTTGACCTGCAGTAAAGTGGGGCACAGGCAAAACCCCAGATCATATCATGAATTTTACAAATTTATATCAGCATAATGTTCTGATAAAATTAGCAAGTATTTCTTTATTTCCATTCCAAAATCTGCTTACATTTGTTCAGGATTTAATAAAAATAGCTTGACCATATTATTATCATTATTTTGTATCGGAAACAAAGTTCGTATCATTTAAATTCTTGCTATTATCAGCTGTCCGAAGTATTGATATCAGATCTATTGTAAATTATAATGTACAGAGTACGTTCACCGCCGATTTTTTATTCCACTTTCATGGTATTGGACAAGGAATGTTTGTAGAGGAGGCTGTGATGTTGTATCGATGTTTAGTAAAGAAAATGCCTCATTTTTAGGTCAATCATCAGTAGGATTAAGAGGATTCTAAGGATTTTTATTAATTCACGAGATCTTTCAAAAGTTGTTCTGACCTGAAACAATACTAGTAGTAAGAGCTCCTTTGTGAAAGAGCTCGTCCGGGGAAGTACTACCACTGTACCTACTTCACCGCCAAATAGTGATGCTTGCATTGCTGTGTTTTGGTCTGAAGGATACGGGTGCCGGTGCAATTACAAAATTCAAATCGGTTGAATTTTGAATTTGAATTTACAATCACATGTGACTTTCCATCTTCATGTCTCAGTTTGGCCAACCATTTAGGCAACAGCCTAGGTGGTATTGCAGTTGTTATGGGCAAATGTAACCACTTAATATCAGGTGGGCCTATAGCTCTCTTCGCCATCCTATACTATAAAAAAAAAACTAATTATTTTTTATTTTAACGCATTTACGCATGCGAAGCGAAATCTAAAGATTTAAATTGTGAAAAGAAAAAATTGCAATCGCAATCGCAATCAACTAATAATTGCAATCGTTTTTTTCTTTTCACAATTTAAATCTTAAAAAAAACTAATATTTGACGACGCATTCAAATTTTTATTTTTTCTTAAAAGTCGAGAGGTCATTCAGTCAGAATTAGTGATGATTATTGTGAAGATTGTTGCGAATTTTATTAATAGAAGTACCTCAAAGAGCTCAATAAGCTGTCCATCTCGATTATTATACATCATTATCATCATGTCCCGTGTGGTGCCGAACGTAAAGAATTGCACCACCCTCTCTCTTCTCATGGGTGTCGTAAGAGGCGACTAAGGGTTTCACCAGAGGATGGGCAGCAGCGTTCTCTGAGTATTTAAACAACCAACTGCGATCGCCAACCTGCCTACCAAGCGTGGCGATTATGGCATATCCCCCCTTTGGGGGAGGCCTTTGTCCAGCAGTGGACGTCTTTCGGCTGAAATGATGATGATGATGATTATCATCATCACCCTCCTGTCCTTATCCTTATTTATTTGTTGACTACAATGCGCAGCATGTGTTTTTCTTCCATTTGATACGTCTCTATCAGCTGCTATTCAGTGTTCACTTTATTTCTATTCATATCATCTTTCACACAATCCATCCATGTTTTCTATGGTCTGCCTCTTTTCTCATAGCCATCCACATTCATACTTTTCTTCTGGTAACATGCTTCTCATTCCTCCTCATAACATATCCGTACCATAATAATCTGTTTCTACTCAACTTTTCTGTCACTGGCGCTACTTTCAGACTCCCTCTTACATACTCATTCCTTATCCTATTCATTTTCATTGCACCACACATTCCTCTTAACATTTTCATCTCAGTTGCATGCTTTATTCCTTTCATAGCCTAACATTCCGAACCAGACAGGAAAGCAGATTTTATCATGGTCTTATAGATTTTCCCCTTCAGTTTAAGGGGAATTCGGGAGTCACAAGAAGTCCCCATGACCTGCCGCCATTTCATCCATACTGTGCTAATTCTGTGTTTGACGGTCCGGTCTATTTTGCCATCGCTTTGCATAAGTAAACTGAGGTACCGAAAATCGAATCGAAGTAGACTGATAAGGGCACGCTATCTAGCGCAATAGCAACAAAACCGGAGAGACCACCGAAATCATAGAACATGCACTCTTGGTTCTGCTGATTTTCAAGCCAAGGTGTTCTAGATTATCTTGCCATTTTGTCAATCTAAGAGGGTTCTATGGAATGAGATTCTATTTGATTAAATTATTCGACGGCTGTATTTGCTTGTTGGCATGGTTGCCTCCAGTTGCCTATGCGCTCGAATCATGTTTCGATATATGTAATAACTAGCCTGAGCCCCCGCGGCTTATCCCGCAAGAATGTCGTTTATTGCGCATCCCTCGGGAACTGTTCATTTTCCCGGGATAAAAAAGTTGCCTATATGTTAATCCGGGTTATGTTCTACCTGTATTCCAAATGTCATTAAAATCCATGCAGTAGTTTTTGCGTTAAAGAGTAACAAACACCCACACATCCATACATACATCCATACATCCTCACAAACTTTCACGTTTATAATATTAGTAGGATATTATTTTTAGGATAAAAAAAGCAAAAAGCAAAAAAAGCTAAAAAAAAAAACAGAAAAAAAAGCAAAAAGCAAAAAAAGCAAAAAGCAAAAAAAAAAAAAAAACAGAAAAAAAAGCAAAAAGCAAAAAGCAAAAAAAGCAAAAAAAAAAAAAAAATACAGAAAAAAAAAGCAAAAACAAAAAAAAAACAAGCTAAACTGAAACATGACTCCCAGCCCAACTGTACGGGGTCATTGAACATACAACATACAGTCTACACAAATTTCTGGATATTGCCCCCGTGTTTGTGGCCAAATGGTAATGGGGTCTTATGGAATTGTAATGAGGCTTGAAAAATAACACATTAAAGCATTTAAACACAAAATGATTTTATTTTTGCTAGGGCTGCGTGTAGCTTGCGCAAATATTAGTTACAGGGATATATTTTCTTGTAAAACCAGGCACAATGCGTTTGATGAAAAGCCTCTATAAAACTCTTGACGACTCCAAGGTATTTTTGGAATGACATAAGTTCGTAACATGTTTATTTATTTATTTATAGTATATTACACCAAACGAAAACAAAGACAATAATTTACAGAAAGATTAAAATAAGTACAATGGGCGGTCTTATCGCACAAGGCAATCTCTTCCAGACAACCTTTGGATGGACTGGAAGAATGGGAACCGATCGTGGGTAGGTACGGTGTAAAAGTAGGTACGTTTCGTACATAATATACCAGCTACTTAAATATAATAATATAAAGTACATGGAATTTACTTAAATAAGTATGAGAAATATATATCATATAATATACTAATAAATACAAATATAAAGTGTAGTAGTAAAGCAATTTCAAGAAGTAGTGAAACAGATTGACAAGTAGTGTTCCTTTACTATTTTTTTAAAAGCTGGTAGTGATTGGGCACGCCTTACATTTAGTGGTAATGAATTCCACAGGCGAGCAGCTCGTACAGCAAATAGATAGTGGCAAATTTCTACGCTGCAATGTATTATCAACAACGTACCTATATTAATCCTTCAAGATGAGCTGTTACACTGTTAATGTATGTAATCTTCTTCGGATCTTCACCAAATGATACTTTCTGAATACAAATGCTTGATTTGTTGATGAAAATACCAAAATCGCTATATTTATGCCCATAGTATTTGAGGAGTTCTCTCTATTCCACATGGATCCCATTATCAGTTCAGATCTAGATTTTGATAAAAATGGGACGGATCGAATCGGTTGATAAATAACGAAGTTCTGAGGTAACAAACATTAAAAAAAAATGCAATCGAATTGAGAACCTCCTCCTTTTTTTGAAGTCGGTTAAAAATAAAGCCAAAGTTGGCCTATTCAAGAAATATCAAGTTTACATAGTTAAAATTATTCTAAAAATTACCGATACAAACACAATTAACATAACATAACTAGCCCATTACTGTCCCACTGCTGGGTACGGGTCTCTTCTCAGTACGAGAAGGCTAAGGCCTTAGTCCACCACGCTGGCCTAGTGCGGGTTGGCGGACTACACACACCATTGAGAACTGTATGGAGCACTCTCAGGTGTGCAGGTTTCCTCACGATGTTTTCCTTCACCGTTAAAGCAAGTGATAATCGAATATAAATCCGCACATGAATTCGAAAAGTCAGAGGTGCGGGCCGGGATCGAACTTACACCCTCCTGCATGGAAGGCAAGAATTCAACCACTATCAACTCAGCCTATCGCAGTCCACTGCTGGACATAGGCCTCTCTAGAGTTGCGCCACAACACTCGGTCCTCTGCCTTCCGCATCCAGTCCCCCCCAGCCACGTTCTTTAGGTCGTCGGCCCACCTGGCAGGGGGGCGCCATACGCTGCGTTTGCCGATTCGCGGTCTCCACTCAAGGGCTCGTCTGCTCCAACGGCCAACCACTAGGCTACCACAAACACAATTCCTATCCTTTAATACCAATCTAACATTACAAAGCCCTATTATCATGGAATTAAGTTGATGTATTTATGGTATGCGCGAGCGCATGGAAAAAAAACCACTAAATATTTAGCACGAATTACAATAGTAAACGGGTAATCACTGGCCGAACGTTTTAAATTGTATGAGGTCAAACGTTACATGAAACTTTCATCAGGGAAATGTTGCCGATTCTAATATTACACTTTTCACATTCTCGCAAAATAAATAAAACTTCATTCATTCTCTCATATTTGCTTACAGTAACCAACTAAACACATTTTGTATTGTTTCCTTTATTTTTCTTTATTTCTTATAATTTGTATGTCCTGTAGGCTGTACTTGTATTTAATTTAGACCTTTACATGGAAGAGTGGAACTCCCTAACACAAGCAAGCATAAATTTGCTTAAAAGGTGGTTCCCAACGCTGTAATGAAATAGTTTTACAAGTTAAAAAATAAATAAATATTTTTGGGACATTTTTACACGGCATCATCTAGTCCCAAACTAAGTAGAGCTTGTGCTATGGGTACTAGACAATGGATATAATACTTATATACTTTTTTTTTTTTGTAAATACTTACTTATAATACACTAGCTGTGCCCGCGACTCCGTCCGCGTGGATGTCGGAAAATAACATCGTGTCATAATTATGAACACAATATCTTCAAATATATACATATAAGCGCCTACACAGACGATTACACTATTTACCGACCATACTATATTTTGTTTTTACAACCAACCGGCTAAGGTGATGGAATTTCATGGAATTAGCCCTAAACTCCCTCATTCTGAGAAGACGCTCGTGCCCAGCAGTGGGAAGTAATTGGGCTGATTATGTTATTCTATAACACTAACCACATCTCTTCTTATGCTGAGAAGAGGCCCGTGTCCAGCAGTGGGACTGTAATGGGCTGGTAATGTTATGTTATTCTAGAATACTAATAATATCCAGTTCATTAGATCTTCTCATTTTGAGAAGAGGGCCATACCCAGTAGTGGGACAGTAATGGGTTGACTACGTTATGTTATTCTATATTTTCTAGTTTCTTAACTCTTCTCGTTCCGAGAAGAGGTCCGTGCCCAGCAGTGGGGCAGTAGGTAATGAGCTGATTATGTTATGATAATCTATTACACTAACAATATCCAGTTCCTTAAC
The DNA here is from genome assembly GCA_949699075.1 of Asteroscopus sphinx. Lineage (NCBI taxonomy): Eukaryota > Metazoa > Arthropoda > Insecta > Lepidoptera > Noctuidae > Asteroscopus > Asteroscopus sphinx. The sequence continues at coordinate 32,250,774 of OX453004.1, read as the reverse complement.
TCTTCTCATTCTAAGAAGAGGGCCATGTCCAGCAGCGGGATAGTGATGGGCTATGTTATGTTATTCTATATTTTCTATAATACTAATATAATCCAGTTGTATTTTTAGGAACCTGCAACCTGCATCCAACCAACAATCATGACCTTTACTTTGTATGCAACTTAATACAATAGAGGGGTCAAGCTGTATCGCTTGATCTACTCAACCGATTCAGATAAAACATACCCTATATTTTAAGTTAGACTAATACCAATACAAATGCTAAGTTTCATTACGATCCGTTCAGCCGTTTTCACGTGATGAGGTAACAAACAGACAGACAGACAGACAGACAGACAGACAGACAGACAGACAGACAGACATAAATTTTTTAAACGATTGATTCGTGTTCTATAGCTTATTTCTAGTCCCCCTAGCCGGTTTTCGCGAAAAAAAACTCAATGTACAGACTTTTCGACCTTTACAGTTTTATTATAGTATATAGAATATAGATAAGAAACACCCAGACCAACACAAATACTTATGTTCATCACACAAATATTTGTGTCCTGTGGGAATCGAACCCACGACCTCGTGATCAGCAGTCCGACACTCGAACCACCAGACCACAAACGTCGTCGTTGCAGTTGATGCAATAAACATTTTTATATTTTTATATTGCAGTACTTAAGGTTCTGTACATGGTATAATAACATGTTTCACCAGGTACATACCTACTCTCTTCCCGACAGCTGGGTCACGTGATTGCCTCCGTACTACGTCATCGGCTGTAAAGCCAATAGCGGACTGTTAGCGTGACACTTGTCAGTTTGATGTGCTGCCACTTTGTGTAAATAAATTACCCGAGCAAAATGCATTTTTACACTTACTTGCTTCTAGAAGGAAGCACTTTTGAACTATCAGTTTTATGCAGATTCCTTTTTTAGGGTTCCGTAAGGAACCCTTATAGTTTCGTCATGTCCGTCCGTCTATCCGTCTGTCCGTCTGTCCGTCGGTCCGTCTGTCCTAATCGTTTACAGCTTAATAACTTCTAAAATTATAAACATAAGTAAATGAAATTTTGTAAAAAAATGGTTTCGATATAGATCCCCTTTTAAAAGAATAAAAAAATCTTGATCACTTATTTTAGGGGTGGCGCCCATACATGTGAAATGGGGATGTAAATTTATTTTTCGCTGCACCCTATCGTTTGGGGTATCATTGAATAGGTCTACTAAAATGAAGGTAATGTTTCATACACAACTTTTTTATCAGGTATACCATCTGCGAAATACAGTTCGCCAAATTGGCTTGCAATGTGTCCCCCCCCCCCTGCCATTTCTAAACTATGCAACGTAGAAACTTATAGTCTTCCACATTGATAGACCTTTATTAAAACTCTCTTTTAAAATTATTTCGAGTATAATGTCATTATAAATTTTTAGTTATAATGAAATAAATAAATGAATAAAAAACCGGCCAAGAGCATGTCGGGCCATGCTCAGTATTATAGGGTTCCTTAAGTAGGTCTAATTACAAACGAATCAAATCGAATCAATGCTATTTTAGTTTTTGCAAACAGCGCCACCTAGCGCTAAATTTAAGAAGTGTGTCATATGAAACACTTCTTAAATTTAGCGCTAGGTGGCGCTGTTACTTTGTGTTATATTGATAACACAAAGTTTCTTTTTGTGATTTTTTAAATAGAAAGTAACTAAAGGAGCATTACTTGCTAAAATCATTTTTATCTAAGGTCAATGACCTATGAACTAGGACGTCTTAAGTATTTTTCAGTTTTCTCACTATAACTCAAAAATTTATAATCACATTATAATCGAAATAATTTAAGAGAGAGTTTTTATAAAAGTCTATCAACGTGAAAGATTACAAGTTTCTACGTTGCATAGTTTGGAAATGGCAGGGGGGGGGACATATTGTAAGCCACTTTTGTGGGCTATATTTCGCAGATGGTACACCTGATGAAAAAGTGATGTATGAAACATTACCTTCATTTTAGGAGAACTATTCAATGATATCCCACAAGAGGGGAGCAGCGAAAAAAAAATTTTCATCCCCATTTCACATGTATGGGCGCCACCCCTAAAATACGTTATCAAGATTTTTTTATTCTTTTAAAATTGAGATTTATATCTAAACCATTTTAAAAAAAAAATTCATTTACTTATGTTTATAACTGTAGAAGTTATTAAGCTGTAAAGGATTAGGACAGACGGACAGACGGACAGACGGATAGACGGACAGACGGACAGACGGACAGACGGACAGACGGACGGACATGACGAAACTATAAGGGTTCCTTGTAGGACTACGGAACCCTAAAAATGATCTCAGCAAATAATGCTCCTTTAGTTACTTTCTATTTAAAAAAATTACAAAAAGGAACTTTGTGTTATATTGATATGACACACTTCTTAAATTTAGCGCTAGGTGGTGCTGTTTGCAAAAACTAAAATAGCAATGATTAATATTCGATTTGATTCGTTTGTAATTAGACCTACTTAAGGAACCCTATAATATTGAGCATGGCCCGACATGCTCTTGGCCGGTTTTTTTTAAATTTTAGTTCAATTGATGACTTCAATGTTCAAGGTAGAGAAAGCTATATTAAGAAGTTAAATTAAGTTTAACACAACAATGCTCCTAACTAGAAGACTTATCCTAAAGTTTTAATTTGGTAGTATTCTAATCAACTTTTTCCAACTTCAACGTCTAGACGGTATGATGGATAATTTTGACTGGTTCAGTATAATGCTAAAATTCGCAATCGTATAACGAGTACTGATAGCAGGAAGAATTAAGAGTTGGACTGTAAACCGTAGGACCTTGGTTCGATCCTTAGGATAATACTTCTCTCTCTTCTCGTCTTCTTTTTGTCATGTTTTTAAGTTTAGTTCAGTTGATAACTTCAATTTTCAGATGGGGCGAAACTAGGGCTGCCACCTCTCCGGGTTTGACCCGGAGTCTATGGGTTTGAATGGTGCAAGTCTGGGCTACGGGTTAACATCAAATAGCGCGAGAATCAAGAACACTCTGTCAGGCGGTGGTGACGGCTAGCTTTCGTTGCTCGACTGACTGAACAAAGTGAACAAACACTGACAAAAGTTCGCTGGATCGACTAAAAAAAGCGCTAGGTTGTTGTTGTCATGTTTTTGAAAAAAGCGCCAGATTATAGAAAACGCGGAAATAATAAAGGAAAATTACCACACCATACATAAAGCAGCAAGGATGAACGACGGCAATTACCATCTGGTAATACCCATCTGCCATGGAAAATAGTTTGCTACGTCTCGCTTGCTTTCGCTGCTTGGTCGGGACTCGGGATCATAAGCAAAAAGATCCTATATCTGTGGTCTAGTCCCTAATCTACCCACCCTGAGCATCCCTGGGTGGGCCAATTTTTATCCAACACGGGTACTTAACGACTTCGACTTAACTATATACTAGGTTTTCGTTCGTTCACTATAATTTCTATGTGCTTTATTTTCCAAAATCTCCGGGCCTACTACCTTTGTTTAAAGGTGGCAGCCCTAGGCATGACGGCATTAAAGCGTCATGCAGTTTGCCGTGAGTCCGTGACGCATGACATACTAGTCGGTCTTACCCCCAAGACCGCGCTAATAGACGTTTCATATCAATAAATAAATAAATGCATCATTAATAATTTTGCAGATCCATAATAAGTTCATAGAAAGTAAGAACACATTCTAATCACGTCAAACAGTAACTCCGACAGCCTCCCTTGCCTCGCTCTCAATTCGCGTCAATACTACTTGTACATGCTGACATGCACTGCGGGCCCTTTTGTCCGTAACTGGGTCGCTGCATGCGGCCCACTTCAGCCGCTGACGTCACAGCTCAGTATGTACTCTGGAGGCTTGAGACGAGGCCTTTCAGTGGGGTGATAATAAGCGGGTTTTAATTAAGTGTATAATAGGTATAATCGAAATTTGCAAGTACTGAATTTGCTGAAGTATACCTAGGGCGATTTGTGAGTTACGTTGACTTTTTGCTCGAGTTTTTTGGGCAATATAACCCGGAAGGAAGACTAAGGCCCGTATTACAGAAGGTTTCTCAAGTACAGTTTAAACTTCAATCACCTGTTCACTACTTAAGGATAGAATCGTTACTTGAGTATCGGTCTTATTCCAATACGGTAATTATTGGTAATTATAAACTTTAATTCAACAACATAACACACGAATTTGACCTGAAATAAAATAGATATCTCGTCTGTACCACACTGGAGTGACTACAGATTAAAACTCTGCTCAAATACAGAAACAGGTGACAGTATAAATTAAAGCTAAACTCAGCTGAACTGTGATCAATAAATCTCTGCTTGAGGAACGTTCTAAAATCAAAGCTCAACTTAAAACTAGTTTTAAACAGAGATCAACGCTTGAGTATCGTTCTGTAGATGGAAGGAAAGAGACACCGCGGTCGCTCTCCAACGCGCTGCACCATGATGGAATGTTCGCGCATCGCAAAAGCTACTAATCGAGTATCGAGATCCGATGTAAGCCATCACCACTCTGCCAAGAATGAACGACTAAGAAGAGAGAGAAGAGAAGACTGATTTATTGTCTGGCTAAGCGGCCTTATTGGTATAATGCACATAAATAGATAGAATGGAAAAAACGGCGGGGCGCGCGTGGCAGCACTCTGCACTTTTAAAACCTTTTTCAGCACGCTTTATGACTTGTTTCTATAAATACTGTAACAAAACTCCGCAAAAATGCCTTATTGTGCTGTTTCTAACTGCAGAAACAAAAGCTGTAAACTAACTTTGATTAAAGTTAACTTTTTAAAATTAATGACGGAAGGAGTAATTTTTTCGAAAGTTACCACCCATGAATCGCAATTAAAACTGTGATTACAACTATTCTATCTTTTGACGACGTCTGTGGTCTAGTTGTTCGAGTGTCTGACTGCTGATCACGAGGTCGTGGGTTCGATTCCCACAGGACACAAATATTTGTGTGATGAACAACACAAAAACAAATGTGTTTGTGTTGGTCTGGGTGTTTCTTATGTATTATAAGTATGTATTTACAAAAAAAAGTATATAAGTATTATATTCATTGTCTAGTACAAGCTCTACTTAGATTGAGACTTGTTAACTTTGTTTGGTGCTGTGTAAAAATGTCCAAAAAATATTTATTTATTTATGTATTTCTGTGGTACAATGTTTGGAAGCAGCTGCCGAGGATGGGACCTAGGTTCGATTCTAGCAGTGAATTTTTAGTTTAGTAACTGAAATTTTCAGTCAGGAAATTCCATTCAGTAGATAATAAGTGAAGTGACCCATCCTTTATATTGTAGTTTGGGTATACAGCAGTATACCTACATCGGACAGTTCTCCAAACTGCTAAGAATATACATAAAATCTGGTTGAAAAGATATGTAGATAATATACACTCCTCAGACAACACACGTAATTTAAAATTGCTTTATTTACATGAACAATTCAAACATCTACCTGGATCGCACACGGCCAACAAATGTGACACTCACCCTCTACTTCTCCAACAAAAACATTGTTTTTTCCTCTTCCATACATTATGGCATAATAGTGTAACAAGGGCATATAATTGGGGTAAATACGCCAAATATCGGCGTTCGCGTCCTAAGCAAACAACGGGGCTACCTACCCGGTGACGGAGTATGCGCGTGTAGATCTGTGTATTAGATACGTATTTTTGTAAATGAGTTATTCGGGAACAGAAGATGTGTGTGTGTGTGTGCTTATATTTTGAATTAATGAAGCATTTCGAATGAAAGTTGTCTGGAAGATATCGCTTTTAGCGATAAGACCGCCCATGTATGTACCCATAATTTATACGTTGTTCCTGTTTACTACTATTTTCATGGTGTACAATAAAGAATATTCTATCTATCTATCTATCACTAAATGCACTACCCACATTTCACCGTTGACAGAATTTGGTTCTTTGTGCATGGATGCCAACCTATTGCCATAACATAGGCACTGAGGCCGCGGTTTCGCTTCCGTGATACCTTGTTCAATAGAATGTCATCATCATCATCATCATTTCAGCCGAAAGACGTCCACTGCTGGACATAGGCCTCCCCCGAGCATCGCCACAACGATAAAATGTAGGTATCCTGTGTTAATCCGGGACATGGTCTATCTCAATAAAATATAATAATAAAAAATATATAATAATAATATATAATATAATATGGTCGGGTCTGGTTAATGGCAATAGGCTCGCCCCCTATTACATGGGACTTATAACATAACTGGCGAAATGTAGGTGTACTATACACCTCTGCCTACCCCTTCGGGGAAATACAGGCGTGATGTTATGTTATGTTATGTTTATGGTCTATCTATGTGCCAAACATCCAAATCCATTCAGCCGTTTTAGGGTAGGTAATTGAAGGACAAACAGACATACATCGCATATAATATTAGTAGGAATAGAATTTTTTTTCTAAAAAAGTCGTGGCTAAAAAAAGTGGCAATCGTGGCTCAAAAATAGGCAAGCGATTCTGGGCTACATCAAAAGTTTATAAACGGGACGGGTAACTAAAATACTTAATGCCAGAAATGGTGAGATGGATGGATGGCCAGAAATGGAAACCCTAACAGACCATATGACCGCGGATGATGGTAATATGATCTTAGACAAAAATATATAGTAGGTACCTGTTCTCAATAACTGTAATAATGTCACTAATTATAATGCTAATAATAATTGTTTGTCACCAGTACCTACTTCTCCCCCAAATAGTGATGCTTGCATTGCTGTGTTTTGGTCTGAAGGGTAGGGTGCCGGTGAAATTACAATCACACTTTCCATCTTCATGTCCCAGTTTGGCGAACCGACTTGCGGTACCATCTAGGCAACAGCATAGGTGGTATTGCAGTTGTTATGGGCAAAGATAACTGCTTAACATCAGGTGGCCTTTAGCCGTTGGCCGGTAGCCTTTAGCTCGTTTTGCCATCCCATACTATAAAAAAAATACAGTGACTGTATACCTACTACCTATAATGTAACACCAAAAATACCTGTGTACACAAATAAATATTTTGATTTGAGTAGATTGTATTGGTCTGAGGTGACGATATGACTCTTGTGTTCGGTTTTGCTGGTTTTAATACACGCATACGGTCTTCTCCAATGTCCTAAAACAAAAGCTGACATTCATCTTTCTCCCCCGGCACTCAATAATTACAATCAAAACTGGTACAGCCCATAACCTCTGACAGAACTGAAAAAAATCGCAACAAAAAGTCGCAATGTCCACAACTGCACATGTATGTGCAGGACACACGTGCAGTTCATGCGATCGCCAAGTGCGTCGTATTCTCACGTCTGAAGCGAATCTAACAAAAAGCGGAACGTGATTTATCGACGAGAGAATCGACACCCCCGCTCACTTGTCTAAACCACCCTTATGAGGAGACCGATTTAGAGAGCGCGTTCGATGCAATTTGTTATATTGTGTAATGGCTGAATTATGTCATATGCGAGTACAATGCAAATGCACTTAGCAAGTATATAAGTACGTACTACCCCTCTCTTTAGTTGCCCATATTGTCCATCCTAAGGTTGTCTGGAAGAAATCGCCTTGAGCGATAAGACCACCCATAGTACATGTGTTCTATATAAGTCATATATGTTGCTATCTTCTTTTGTGTACAATAAAGAGTATTTGTATTGTATTGTATTGTATTGTATAAGTTAGGTCAATTGACGTTTGTGGTCTAGTGGTTCGAGGGTCGGACTGCTGATCACGAGGTCGTGGGTTCGATTCCCACAGGACACAAATATTTGTGTGATGAACAAAAGTATTTGTGTTGGTCTGGGTGTTTCTTATGTATTATAAGTATGTATTTACAAAAAAAAAGTACATAAGTATTATATCCATTGTCTAGTACCCATAGCACAAGCTTTGCTTAGTTTGGGACTAGATGGTGCTGTGTAAAAAATGTCCTAAAGATATTTATTTATTTTATCCTCTATTAAATCCTATATATTGTATATTCCCAGACATAATCTTCTTGTAAGTAATGAGTGGTGAGACAAATATTTTAGGAATGTAATACATATTTCATTCGACCATGTGGTTATGGTCACTTCAATAACTTTAGGAGTAGACGCCTAGAGATCGTTATTAGTCAATCATTGAGAAAAGAAAGAAAGAAAGAAAGACTGGGAGAGAATTTCTAAGGTATTAAGTCCTCATATCATATGTACACATGTTGCATGAAGTTTAAATAAATAAACAAATTAAAAAATAAACTGTTTAACAACATATTTTAGCTAAGTATTAATTTAAATTCAGTTATTAAAAATAATGTTTATTTAAGTAGTTTATTTCGATCAGTTAAGTCAGATATTTCATATAACAGATAATATACATAATTAGGTACCATTTATTTAATATTTAAACTGCAATTAAGATAGCTTAAAGAACTGTGGCATTGATTGATTCACAGCTAAAAATGCTATGTATCCAGTACCAAAACATTAACCAATTTAAAAAGCGCACCCGTATAAAAACTACATCCTCACACACTCACACATCGATTCTAATTCCACGTAGTACATTTATCATCAGCGTCGAACGGAACGACAGTATCGCAACTACCTGTGATCCACCCTCGCGTTTTGTCGCGTAAAAAAATAACGCGGCATAATCGTAATCGCATTGTCGCGACTGACTTCGCAGGTCACCATCCTCGTTCCAACAGAGACGTATTATCAACCGTATATAATCAAAGATAAGATTCAAAGTCGTCTGACAAGCTGAAGTTGTTTTTCAAACAACGAGAAAATTATGTAGCGTAAGAATCAGAATCGTTTGTTTGATAAAAGTATTATTATTTGTAATAAATTCTGCGGGTTTTGTTTGGATTTTGACAGAGTAATTCTTAATGTTTTTTATAGCTTTTTATGGTGGCGTAATGTCACATAATTCTATGACGTTTTATACGTGGGAGAAACCAGACAGGGTAAGTAAATGGTACAGGTGACGACAACAATAAAACCTAATGTAGAAAACTGGACTTAGGACTGCCGTTAATCAAAGCTAAGTGCAACAAAATAAGCATTTGAGGGGTTGAAGATAAAAAATGTATACATGAAATTATGTCTGTGATAGTATTCAGCTTAGTTACAGAATATTTAGAAGATAAGTTACCAAGGTCACTAATATAAGATACAAAATATGCATGCTGTATTTTTTTTTTTACTATAAATCCAATTCGCACGCCCTAAGGGGCAGGATAAGCTGAAACTAATCTTAGGTCCTGGAAATAATACCATATTCTAGCAATTAAATAATTTGAATATAGCATTGATAAAATCCAAGTCTTTTCTTACTAAGAATAGGAGAAGGAACAATTTACATCTGAATTGGAGGGTAGTGCAATCCATCAACATCCTCATCATCCGCCTATATTGTCCACTGCTGGTCATAGCACAGCGTGGCGATTATGACATATTATTATTATACCCCCCCTCTTGGGGGAGGCCAATTTCCAGCAGTGGACGTCTTTCGGCTGAAATGATGGATATAGCACAACAGCACACCCTGACATCAATCCTAGGTCACCCGCATCCAGCTGCTACCAGCAAACAGCTTGTCAATATCATTGCTCCACCAAGCCTGAAAGTGTCTTATCGTACGTTTGCCGATTTGCAGTCTCCACTCCACTTGGGTAGTGCACTGCCTAAAAATTACAGAAGATTTAAAAAAGTTAAATGGTCATTCCTTATGCACATTATTTTACATATTTATTCACACTAAGATAAAGAACGAACGAACGAAGGTAACCGACATAGTCCGAAGAATTGCCAAACTTAAGTGGCAGTGGGCGGGGCACATATTGCTCGCGGAACGGATGGCCGATGGGGACGAAAAGTTCTGGAGTGGACTGGAAGACGCAGCGTGGGTAGACCCCCACAAGGTGGACCGATCACCTGGTGAAGGTCGCGGGAATCCGCTGGATGCTAAAAGCGCAGGACCGGTCGTTGTGGCGATGCTTGGGGGAGGCCCATGTTCAGCATTGTACGTCTTTCGGCTGAAATAATGATGATGATATAAAAACCAATTTCAAATGGTGTCCAGTTTTATAGCAAATATAAATAGTGTATTGAACTTTTGAACTCGTAATCCGTGATACATAAAAAGACCAATGAACTGCCTTAGAATTATTTAAAAAACATATACCTATGTTACGCAAATATAGAAAGCTATGTTAATGCGTGCGCAAGCGACTGCTTAAAAACATAGGTACGAAATCAATCGTTTTATTAATTCTATTATGTTTTTACGATTTTTATCCGGCCTGGGAACGATATGGTCGTTGTTGCGAAATTTACATTTTTATTAGTACTGTTTTGAAATGAGATTTAAAAAAAATTGGAGAGACTACAAATTGAAACTATTTTATCAAACCGTGAATGATTGTTTTTCGCGTTCGTGAATCGCGTTTTTTTTTACGTTTTTTTTAATGATATTATAGGTACTATCTAATTGGTTGACTATTATTAAAAATAATTTGAGCATAATACAATCTTTTTTTGTGAAATAAAACGCATAACAAGAATTTTTTTTTTGGTATTTTGGATTTAAAACATTTTAAGATATTTCAAGTAAAATATGCAGTTTTATTACAACTTTGCATGTAGGCAGACTATATCAAACACACAGAGGTTACCTATGTTGAATAGTTGCCGAATGTCATTTTTTTTTCTCATAAACAAATTTTACCATCTATTTTTATTTTGAGCAATAAATATTATTCCGTAAAGCATAATAAATACATATAAATATGAAGTACACAATAATTCGTTTTGTTAAAGTGTTTTACAGCGTTTGTTTGCAGTAATCCTCTTAAAATTATTGGTAATGTCAAATGTACGTGTGATCTGTGACGCGACATTAATTTCGTTCTTTTATTACAAGGAAAATAATGACTGCATAAAAAACAACGTTGCCAAATCCGTTGTTTGCCCTCAAATCAATGACTGTTTGACAATATTTAATGCTTTTTGCAGGATTCTTTTGTTAGGTAGATATACAACGTGTGTATAAGTCCTGAAAGAATCAATTGGTATGTTTTTTATACCTACCATGTCATAGATATTCTGTGCCGCAACGGTGGTCGAGTTATATCAATCATGTTATAAAAGATAACAAAATTACACAACTCGACCACCTTATTGATGATGTGACGGAAAGGTATATAATAAGTGTTAACAGACTCAGATAATGAAAGAGATTATCCAGAAATAAATACCTAGTGATTAAGAAAGTTAGCTTTTTATTTATTTATTTCATTTACTCTAGAGTTCGACTAAAATGATGAAGATAAATAGTCGAAATTAACTATTTATACAACACTCAGGATACAACACTATTTTTATGTTACGATAAGGTGACAACCCACCGAATGTCATTTTAGTCTAGCAAATTAAAAAACAGTATACCAGTAAGAACGTTATAACTAAAACTAAGCACAAGTCTAAATGCTATCAAACTAAGTATATCAGCATATAACAACAACGGGATACTTGATAGTCATAAAAAATAACACCCAAAAAGTTGTATCTAATATCCACCTACCTGCTTTGTTCAAATAGTGTTATGAATTTGAAATAATGCCGGCATGTCGCAACGACCCGTGCTACGTCGTTAAATATTTAAAAAAAACACTACCTGTAACTTAGATACGACTTACGTTACGACTATTTCACTATCGCAAAAAATTACTCCAATCGAATTTCAACTTTAAAAAAGTAACGTTAAGTTGCTTTTCCGTTTACATTAATTTTGAAACTGCATTTGAACGTGTGTTATAAAAAGAATATACCCACATTCGATGCAATTGTATATTTTGAAATATTTATGATATTGGAAGTAGTGTTTAAGTCGAAGGATTAAGATTTATTGTCGTCTGGCAATAAGATAATGTATCTGGCTAGACAGTGCCTTGATATAAAGCGAGATTGTAACACAATATTGTGCACACGACTTGTTTAAAAAACTTTACAAAAACTGTAAGGATTTTGATTGAAATATTATTGAGATTATATCCTTTATTTTTCTAACATTTTCGACTTAGCGGAATTATAAACGGTATCGTCGTTCAATTCAATTCAATTCTTTGTTTGCGTGAATATTGATACATAGATGGTAAAAATAGTAGATTATACAACAAGTGAAAAAAGAGGGAATTTAATTCGAGGGACTAAGTTGGATCCCGAGCAGCGAAGGATTCTAAGATTGAACCACGAGCGAAGCGAGTGGTTCAAAAATAGAATCCTGAGCGGAGCGAGGGATACAAGGCCCGAGATGAATTTTTTTTTCACGAGTTGTGTACTCTACTTTTTACCATTGACGGCGAGAAAATAAATAGTGGTATATAGCATGACTGGGTGAATGAAAGACATATTCAAGAATATAGTAGAATGTGCGTACCTACACATAAAGAAAAAAAGATGAAAAAAATATTCTACGACAAATCACGCGTAGGTATAGTAGTCAAAATGCTCGCGCAAGCTCTGACTTTTCGGGGTCTGCTGTCTAGTTCAAAAGGCAAAGAGGGTGAAAATAGCCACCGATGGACACTGACCTAGCAAGGTGCATCACCTCACTGCATGAAATTTTGATTTGTAAGCGCGGAATAGTGTCCACAGAAATTTATGAAATCGATTTTAAAATATTTCAAAAATTAAGGTACAATTTTTTACACATATTTGGAACGACAATCAAGTACTAAACATCCTCCTTCAATAAGTCTCTCGTTGAACCAGCCAACCTGTAGTATTTATTTTTTCTTAATTTAAATTTGATAGCTCCATCCAGCCAGCCAGTACGTACGGTCAGCACGTTTTATTCATTTCTTAGTACATAATTCGTGTTTGTTCCAAATTCAAAATGTTTTTATTCTCTTGTGAGTAAAAGAGAGTTTTATTCACTGTTATCGATGAATAAAATGCCCTTTTTCGAGTGGCAATGGTAAAAAAAATTGTATTGGTACATAATATTCCGCCTGAAATAGGGCAAGCAAACATTGATTTGCGTTAGATCTAATCGTATAACATTTTTCAAAGCCAAATACTTATAAGCAATGACGTGTTGAAGTTAAGCTAGACGCACACTTCTCTTGCTAAAACAGAAATAAATTGTAGGACGCGACCACAGACCAATTGTGTTGGTCTGAGGTTGCGACTAACTCTTCTGCAAACGGATGCTGTATCTAGTTAGGTCAATGAAATTACACATACATGTGCAAACCATCAGCAATAAGTCCTGGACGTGACCTTAAGCGCTCGGACGTCCGACAAATATCTGGCTCGCCGGATGTTGACAGTTGTGCAGACTGTAAAGTCGCGACTGCAGTCACGACTTAGGTCGCGTCCGATAGATTGTTTCCAGTTCATAGCGCTAGATGTGGCCGCAGTATAGTTTGTCGTCACCATCAACTGTTGTAGCCAAAAGTGATACAAGCAACTCCATAGACAAGTGGCCAACTAGCTCGCTAAAATGGTTTTCATAAGAGAATAACAATAGCGTCCAAATCCGATTAATACCTCGATTAGTAACGATTTATTAAAAAAATATCCGATTAGTCTAAGACCTGCAATGCTAGTCCTGTGAATTATCTAAAAGTTGAAAACCTTAGAAAGCCTATTGAACTCGTGAAACAACTGTAAAAAACTTCAATATGCTTCATGGATAGAAGTCACACGCAAATATTTTTTAAACACTACCCGGAATTCTCACATTTAAACTTATCTTTTCAATTCCAGTATTACAATAAAACCTTTGGTACAAAAAAAAATTAAAAGCATTGCTCGACACTGCCCTTACCCGACTGTGTTGAAAAAAATATGATTAATGATGTTGGAAATTAAATAATTCGAGCGCAGGTACGGGGTAGTGGCGATTTTTTAGCTATTGTCCCTACGTCACAGAACACCGTATAAAATCTACCCGTGTTTCTTTTTTTAATTACATAATATTATGTCCAATGATATTTAAAAGTAGGTACAGACATGTTACTTGTGCTCGCAATTTGAAGACTTGGATACGTCCTAATTAGGACATTTTTCTATTAATCCGTGTCAAGTAAGGCGTCGAGCGTGACCGTTGACAAAAAAAAACTAAAACGCCGTCGTGTATGTACAGAAAGTGTTCCTAATGTGACGCTAAAGTATCTTGAAGTAACCAACTTAGTTAGTTTGTACTAATTTATGTGTATTGTGCTGCCGCTGCAGAAGGCAGAGGACCGAGCGTTGTGGCGCAACTTGGGAGATGCCTATGTCCAGCAGTGTACTGCGATAGGCTGAGTTGATTGTGCTGCCGCTGCGAACGGCACATTTTTTTCGTTTATTTTTTTAGAGTATGACATATCTATACTATTAAATATCATTGATTATGTCTTAAACCTACACATTTATGGCAAAATAAGAGTAAGGTGTGGATATTTTTTAAATTAATTTAATTGCATCCAAGAGCGTAGCCAGTTAAAGGCAGGGGGGCAACTACACCCCTCTCCAGAAAGTGTTTGAGCTTTCGAACCAAAAAGTAAATAATATATTTTTAGGTACTCTACGGTTGCACTTAATTAAACATTAATTAAAAAGTTGATTCACGCGTTTTAGGGGCTCGGACACACAATAATGGTTGAAAAAAATTAGGACAGGTGAAGTGCTGAAACGGTTTAGTGAAGGACCCTGACAATTGCTATTAATAAAAACAAAATGAATATTTTGACGCCTAGGCGCGCCTTTTTGTATCATTTTATTGTGTACTTTGTAAATATTGTATCATTTTATTTTGTACTTTGTAAATATTGTAACATTTTATTTTGTACTTTGTAAATATTGTATGTTTTTATTATTATATTTTTGCATGAAACATACGTAGGAATTATTACAGCTTTCCCTTGCCTGCCCTCCCCAAAACAAAATCCTGGATACACCCTTGGTTGCTCTCGAAGTTTTAAAGTAGAGCCATTAATTGAGCTCATATTTTTATAATTGTAAAGTACAATAAATAATGCCTGAAGGAGAATTTTATAAGTAAAGTTTAGAGTAACATTTTAGAAGTTTTGCAGGCTTAGTTGCTACCACCAGACCCAACTAATAAGGCACAACGAATTGAGCAAATAATTAAGATATGCCGTTTCAATCAATTCCAAAGCGATTTCTACTGCCCATGAATTTAAGTAAACTAGACAGGCAAAGCTTGATCGATCAATAATTGTATTTTAAATTAACAATCCGTGAATAAACGAAGTAAATATAAAAATCAACACACATTACGATACCGCAAGTCCGCAACTCGAAAGGACCAATAATCTTAAACGTTTACATTCTGCAATCAAAAATATGAATTTTGTATAAAAAAAACGAGCTGCAATATGTTGTGTTGATGATAGCCAATCAACTTTAATTATAATAATTGACTATTGAAAATAACATTGCGGTATTGCGAACAACTACAGGTAAAAAAACAAGTATTAACGTTCAAATCACACTACAATAAAGAAAAAAGAGGAATGCGGCTTGTTTGATTTGAACTGGCGCGATTCCGTATACATAAAAGTTAGAAACCAATAAAATGGAAACTGCAGATTTAGTATACCCGCGGATCCTGGGAAAGGCATGTACCAATAATAAGATCTATTAAAAATATCTAAGAGAGGAACAGATGGCCGGAAAGATACTAACAACGTCACAACCATAGATAAAAGTGGCAACCAATAACGGCCTAAATTTATATTCTATCTCTCAGATTCTATCTACATATCCACGATTTGCCCTACTAGAGATCGAAATTTGATATATTTTGTATGGAGCTTATATCAAATTTCTATCTCTAGTAAGGCAAAGTTGTGGATTGGATATTAGTTTAACCGTAGGAATAGCAAATAATAATTAAAGACACATTAAAAAAGTGACTTCACCTTAAGAGAAGCTAAGATAGTGCCAGTGGACACATTCTTAGAAATAATATTTTTAGCTAGCAGTTTAAGTAAACATAAAATTACTTATTAGTCTTGTAGACTAGATCATCATCATCCTCCGAGCCTTTTCCCAATTATATTGGGGTCGGCTTCCAGTCTAGCCAGATGCGGCTGAACACCAGTATTTTACACGGAGCGACTGCCATCAGACCCCCGCAACCCAGTTACTGGGTAATACTGACATTCGGAGGTTAGACCAGTTGTCAGAGTTTCAGGCTTCTGACTACCCGTAACGACTGCCATAGATATTCGCATGACAACCGGGACCTACAGCTTAACGTGCTCTCCGAGGCACGGAGGGGTCTCGATGTGTAACGAAATGGTCACCCATCCACAGACTGACCGCGGCAAGTGCAGCTTAACCTTGTAGACTAGATCGTAATTATATTAAGGTACTAATAATTATCTAACCTTATAGATAAAAAAACGAGTGTGCTTTAGACCACACGACTACAGTAAAATTTCACTAACTTATATCTCCCTCTAAACTTCCGTTCGCCTTGCCCGATCACACTTTTCGTAACGCATTCACCAGCTTACTCCCCAATTTAAGCGTGCGTAAAGAATTTTTACTTCAAAGACAAGATTATGCTTTAAAGAAGGACTCTGTAAACTAGGACCAGGTTGCGGACTTCTAAAAACCCCGATAAAATACCAAGTGTAGTACCTACTACCTACATATAATGAACACATGTGAATAAAAAGTGGTTCCAATAAGCTTTGGGGTATAAAGCTGAACAATTACAAGCAGACGAGGATTGTAAAATTTTACAATCTGTACGAATGATGGCGGCCGTTGTTATTGTGATTACTAACGCCGAATACTAATGGTGGCTAGGAGCTATGGATTTGTTTTATGTAAATTCTGTATGTGGCTGTTATTTCAAAAGCTTTTTTGTTAAAATAATATATATACAACAAAGTATTAGAGGTCTTTGTGAAAGAGCTCATGTGTGAAGGGTACCGGATGAATTTACAATCACATGAGACTCTCCATCTTTAGGTCTCATTTTGACGAATGAAAGAAAGAAAAGAAAGAAAAAATATTTATTGGTGTATTAGGTGTACATAAAAATAACTTCATTAGGTACATTTTAGGAATTACAATGATACCTACATAGTTGTAACATCATAACAAGACTAACTTTGCGTGTCGTAGCTGCGGCAAAGAGGTTGACACTCAGCATGATGCTGTGTTGAAACGTGACTAACGTGAGGCACAACAAAGCGCTGATGATTTTCAGTGTCAACCCCAAGTGGCGAATTAATGAATCGAGTGAATGCGATTAGCAATGTGGGGTGGTATTGCGGTTTTAATGGGAACTGCTCAACATCGGGTTGACCTTTAGCTCGTTTCGTCATCTTTAGCTACAAAAAAAATACCTCTGTTATTTGTAAATTGATATCGAAAAAAAATAAGTAGCGCCAGTGACAGAGAAGTCAAGTAGCAACAGACTATCATGGTATGGACATGCGATGAGGAGGAACGAGGAGCATGTTACGAGGAAAGTTTTAAGCATGAATGTTGATGGCTATAAGAAAAGAGGGAGACCGAAGAAAATATGGATAAATATGCAATAAATATATTGAGTATTGAGTATTGGATGGATTGTGTGAAAGATGATATGAAGTGAACACGGAGATGACGGCTGATAGAGATGTATGGAAGAAAAAAACATGCTGCGCCGACCCCAAATAAATAGGGATAAGGGGAGGAGGATGATGATGATGATCGAATAAAAATCATTTTTGTATTTTTTTTAAACCGTTCTTAAAATGATGTAAAAGTCATAATACTTTCAGTAGCAATCCGAGGTAGCATGACGTGATATCTCTACCTAAGCGAGCCTAATTGCAATTAAAACTCAATCCAACAGCACTTGATCAGTCTGATTGGCAATATTTTATTACGGTAAATAACCTTGCAACACAATGTTTTAGCAAAAAAACTTAAAATTCTACTACCACACCTAGAATACTTAAACACATACTTGTTAGCATGTATCATTAAAACAATGATGGACGGTAATATGCAAAACTGCGTCAATCCACACGACTGGCATTTTGAGAAAATGGCGTACTTTTATTGCTTTTTTTTTTATAATATTGGATGGTGAAACAAGCCAAAGGCTCACCTGATGTTAAGCGGTCACCTTTGCCCATTACAACTGCTATACCACATAGGCTGTTGACTAAATGGTACCGCAAGTCGGTTCGCCAAACTGAGACATGAAGATGGAAAGTCTCATGTGATTGTAATTTCACCGGCACCCGTACCCTTCAGACCGAAACACAGCAATGCAAGCATCAATATTTGGCAGAGAAGTAGGTACGTTGGTAGAACTTCCCCGGACGAGCTCTTTCACAAAGAAGCTCTACTAAATATAGCTCTCTATTATGTATATATATTACGTATTCTATATACGATGTATTCTATAGGTATATTATGTATTATTTTGACTGCCTCGTTGGTCTAGTGGTTGCAAGCGCGACTGCTGAGCGTGGGGTTCTGGGTTCGATTCCCGGGTCGGGCAAAGTGTTATTGGGTTTTTTCATTAGGAAATTCTCAGTAGCAGCCCGGAGTCTGAATTTGTGCCCGGTCAATGGCAATAGGCTCGCCCCCTATTACATGGGACTATAACATAACTGGCGAAATGTGGGTGTACTAATACACCTCTGCCTACCCCTTCGGGGAAATACAGGCGTGATGTTATGTTATGTTATGTATATTATGTATTCATAAAAATTATAATAATTATCCGTATTTGTGAACAAATAATATGAGAATTTTACCTATAACAGAATTAAATGTTTTTTGGTTTAGAAATATCTTTAATAAAAATTCAAATTGTGGAAAGAAAAAATCGCTCACGAGCAGGATGCTTTAACCACTAAGCTACCGTGAACACTGCTCGTGGTATCGAAATTATCCTCCACTATACGTCTTTGGGTGACGTCAGCGATATCTTATTAAGAAACATTGTTTCTTAATAAGATAAGGATAAGGACAGGTGCTCGTGAGCGATGTTTTTTTTCCACAATTTAAATCTTTAGATTTCGCTTCGCATGCGTAAATGCGTTAAAATAATAAAATAAATATCTTTAATGTTATGATAATCATTTAGACATTTTTATGTGGTGACACTGTGTTATTGATTACCGTCCACAGACATCGATAGAGAAACAAAAAGCATATTTTACGACATGAGTATCATGCTAAAGTTCAAGATTATACGAAGCTACAATTATATCTAGATTTTTTGCAACAATTATCCTCTGTTATTACATGCGGTAAAGGTTGGCATCGAGGAAACATACATACGTCATTGTTTTTATTACCTATTTGGATATTGTTTTTCGATTGTATGTACATATACCTACTAAAATAGATAATAATATCTTCTGAATAAATCATCATCATTTCAGCCGAAAGACGTCCACTGCTGGAAATAGGCCTCCCCCAAGCATGTTGGGGGGTATGCCATATTCTCCACGCTTGGCAGGCGGGTTGGCGATCGCAGTTGGTTGGTTAAATACTCAGAGAACGCTGCTGCCCATCCTCTGGTGAATCCCTTAGTCGCCTTTTACACTTTGACACCCATGAGAAGAGATAGGGTGGTGCAAATCTGAATAAATAGGTGAACTGTGTAGGTTTGTAGTATTTTGCATAATTATTTAGTATACAGTGATTTCATCCGTAGTTTTACTGCTGATGTTTCGCGTTTATGCCAGTCAAAAGGACCAAAAAATGTTTTTGTATACTCGAATATTTTACTCAGTAGCAGCCCGGAGTCTGGATTTGTGCCCGGTCAATGGCAATAGGCTCGCCCCCTATTACATGGAACTATAACATAACTGGCGAAATGTGGGTGTACTATTACACCTCTGCCTACCCCTTCGGGGAAATACAGGCGTGATGTTATGTTATGTTATGAATATTTTATAAAGTTACCTAGTTTAGGTAGCGTAGGTACCTACCGCTAACTTGAACATTACTTAATTCTAACTTATTCTAACTTTACTTCTAAAAGATACAACTACAATTCCCTGACACTTTACATTTGCACCCCAGTGCGTTGAGCCGGGTCACAGTGAGAGGATGAAACTCGACCCGACATATGGCACGCTCCGCACTTCCGACAATTTCACAAAAAAAAAATGCTTGAGACTCTGACGCAAAAAAATTAGGACGAGTATGGCTCGTTCGTTAGTACTGAGAGACCCGTATAGTTGTATCGGATGTTTTTAATATATTATGTAATTAATGAAGTCAATCATAATAGTAATAACAATCGATAAATAATGGGCGTTACTTTGCGGAAATCCATGTCGTACAAAATATGAAGTTAAAATAATTTGAATAACAATCGAGTTCGGGTTATTATTACTCAACAAAATTATTTTAATCCTTACCGAACAAACTTCTCCTATGATCTACAGTAGCATTGTACAGTCAGTGGCAACAATATCGGGATAAATAGACTTACAATCTTATCTAAATGATAATTACAAAGAATATTTCAGAATGAATAATCACATGAGACTTTCCATCTTCATGTCTCAGTTTGGCGAACCGACTTGCAGTTGGTACTGCAAGTCGGTTCGCCAAACTGAGGAATATGGGGAAAGGTAACCGCTTAACATCAGGTGGACCTTTAACTCGTTTCGCCATCCTATACCTACTATAAAATATGAAATAAAAAGAATGATCACAGCACACTCTAACTGTCATTCTGATGACAATTTTATCCTCTTGAGATCCTGCTCGTGAGCGATTTTTTATTTCCACAATGTATATCTTTAGATTTCGCTTCGCATGCGTAAATGCGTTAAAAATAATAAAATAATGTGTATAAGAAACATTACTATCAGGAAAATTTAAATTCAATATTAATAAAGATGACGTATTTTTATTAGTTTATTTGTTTTTAATAGTTTTTCGTCAGTTGTCAATTTATAGCAAAGTAAATGCAGATCGATCTATATATGTGCAGAATATATTAAACATCTATCAACTACTGGTAAACTGGTAACACATTTTTAAAACGGCTATAAAAGTATGATTAATTTCAATTAGCCATAATTGAAGGCCACATACGCGAAGTTGCAGGCCCAAAGTCAATTATTTACCAATCTACTAGTTTTACTTAATTTCGTAATTTTTATAATTTAGGTGGCACGCGTTTTTTTATGATGACTGTATATGTTTGTGTTAAGTAATACGTCTAAGATAAATTAGAAGTAATTTACATTGATTTGTTTTTTATTGCTGGTAATTCGTAAGAATTTTAGAGGAGCGCTAATTAATCTCACTTTTTTGTAACTGGTAACAAATTGTTGTAATTGACACCTAACGGCTAGAGGTAAGGCCGGATTGATCGAAGATACTGGGGTCCTACTCGCAAAATCGACACGATAGCGCTCTGAATATATCGGTCGTACCGCTCGTACCCTACTCTAATAAATGTTGGGATTATAATAAAACAAAGTTTAACCGGATTAAATCGTGTATATTATTTAAATTGGTTTTCCTGACGTTTCGAAAGCTTTGCAGCATTTCGTGGTCGCAAGTAAAAAAATATATTTTAATCTACCGTACAATATTATTCATTAAAATAGTTTCGATGCACGCAGTAATCACTCACAACATCATTAAAACAATTTAAATAATATACGCGATTTAATCCGTTAAACTTTGTTTTATTATAATGAGTAGTGATCGCGAAAACCTAAGAAATTATTAAATGTTGGGATGCTTTGTCGTTTATCAAATTCATAGACAAATGTTGAGATTTTTTACGTCATAGTCAATGTTCAGAGTAAATGAGTCAAAAAGAAGATGTTCGACCTCTGAGAAATACCAACAATGACATTTTGAGTAGGGTTACGAACGCCAGTAAAATGGTCGATAAGTATCATTCGTTGCTTCATATAAACGACAGGGTAATTGACGATACTTAGATTAGAGTGAGATTAGATTCGACACGATAAATGTCACGATATATCGATTATCGATTTTGCGAGTAGACCCCCAGCTCTGGTGCTGCACTTGTGCGCATTCAATGAATTAGAAAAAGATTTCCTATATTACACGAAGCGATTGTCTCTTGTTTTAGCTAGTTGCTGCTCACACTTCAACTGAGACTGATTCTCCACTGTTTAGGTTAAGTTTTTTTTTATTAAGTTGACGCATAGAGGTTTTCATTAAATTGTTTATTTGAAAGAAATAATTGAATTTACGCTTGTATTTGTTTCATTCCATGTTAATTCGTTTATTTTTATCTCAATTTATATGGTCATCGTAAAGATTTGCTATTTTTATGTAATCAAAATTACGTAATAACTATTGTGAATTAAATTCATATTTAAAATAATTATGTATCTACAGTGTAGATAATCGGGCAAACCCGACAGAATGTACGAGAGTTATACAATACTTTTTTACTATAAATATTTGCCATCAGCTCAACATTCTTCTATATTTTCTTCCTTTATGTTATTATAACATAGAACTACGTTTAAATAAAAACATTTGACTCACGGATCCCTAAATCGATTTAACATTATGGCCAAACTGCATGTGCAGAACATTTGTGCGCATGCGCAGCGCAATGTCGTCCATCTGCCTACCACAAAAAATATTAGCTACCTACTTCGTTATTTTAAAGATTCGAGTACCGTCGCTTTGTCACTGACCGGACAAACATCAATTTTATTACGGTCATTAAGAAGACAGGTCAAATGAGTGATTGAGAATCTGTCTTATTAGGGTTTGAACTATATTGGAAGTGACGACTTTCCTGACTCCTGAAAATCAGGATCTACAATGGCAATGTGCTCAGATTGTAGAACAAAAGAAAAAAAAAATGAAGATTGTATAAATGAATATTTTTAAGACATTTTTACACAGCACCATCTAGTCCCAAACTAAGCAGAGCTTGTGCTATGGAGACTAGACAATGGATATAATACTTATAATATGCTTATTTAGTGTCGAATAAATAAATGAATACTTTTTTTTTCGTAAATACATACTTATACCAACACAAACACTTATGTTCATCACATAAATAATCTATTCTATAACCCGAGGCAATGAAGCTCAGGCTAACATTCAGAGACGAATCTATGAGTTAAGTCATACTTCTTCTTCTTCATTCTTCTTCTTACTCTTCTTCTTCTTCTTCAGTCTTCTTTCCTTGCAAATAAAGACATTCTATTCTATTCTATTCTAACTGTCAAAACACAGTACTATTTGACAGTTGGAAGCATGAGTTCACGCCATGTTCACGCTTAGATTCGTCTGTGAATATAGGTAACTAAGCCTAAGTGTGTCTCAAATGGGGTGCTGGCCAGAAAACCTCCACGTGTGCCTGACGGCTGCTTGTCCTTCTGGACACGTCTGGAGGATACGGCAGTTGTTTGGCCTGTGTTTCCTGGGTACCGGCAATAGAACCCTTTCAAAGGAATTAACCTTCGGGGGGTCTTGTTGCCTGTGGCAAATATACTGGCACGGGAGGGGCCCGTTCCGTGCCAGTGGGGAGTTGCTCCACGTGTCCCTCTATTGCCAACAGAGGGCACAGAGAAGGAGCAGGGGCGGGCCCGGTGTGCACTCACCCTGCCGCTGGGCAGGCAGCGGAGGGACTGTCCTTCCCTGCCCCCGTCGATCTCGTAACCCCAGGAGTGCCCGCTGAGTAGTGTTCTCGCGCCTCTTAGTACCGAGGGTCTTGCCTTCACCGCTCGGACCGCGAGGAAGAAAACCTTTATAAAAAATTACGGGAGGTAGGGCCTGCGAGCAGCAGACTTGGGGTAGTTGAAGGAACACCGTGGTGGCTTTAGTCGGTAAGAGTCCGACACTGGCTCCGCCTACCCCGAGCGGAGTGGGTCGATGAGGATTTCCCCACGGCAAAAAAATTAAAATAGTGTGTCTCAGATTGAACATTTTTTGTTCCCGGAAGAAACCAGATGACCAATTAAATGCGATGAGGCGAAAAGATACAGAAGAAGAAGACAATGGTAATTTTGTTAATTTATTAAGTTTTAAACAAGTAATTCGTAGTCAAAGAGATATTTAAGTATTTTAATGTCTTTGTTCGTAGTAAAAACCTCGTCACAAATTAGACAAATCTCTCGCCCACAACCTTTGCCATAATTATAATTCCATTATTTATGGCTAATGATCCTAATGAAAATGCTACTACCATAAAATCATCAATCATATCGATTAAACAATCATTTAAGTTAAAAATCACCGATTTTTTCATAACTCGATCGTATGTCAAAGATGCCATACGTCTAATCAAAAAAATCTATAAATAAATACAAGATTTATTCAAAACGCGTCAAAATAAGGCCCGTTCCACTAATTTAGAAAATAAATTAGCAAATATATTAAAATGATCACGTACGGCCCCATGACCGATTCAACTGAATTATAGGGAAAATTACAGTTACATAGCGTTTAGAAAAAAGCATATAGATGATATAAATTTATCTGTGTTGCTTAATTAAAATCATTTAATCTGCAATCGGAATATATTATGGCAACACGGAGTCACGGAGCCAATAAACCACAGTAATATGTGGAAACACACGGGGGGCTGTTGTGAGCGTCGCCGCTGTTGTGAGCGTCGCCGCTGCCGGTGCGAGGTATTTATTTCGGTCAATTTCCTAATGAGCAAGAACTATTATAGTGTTAAAGAATATTAAGAAGATAAGAACCTAGTTTAATAACATAAGTATATAATTAATATGCATGCTCATTTCTTTTTTATTATTTAATAATCCAATTTGCACGCACCAAAGGGGCAGAATATGTTGAAACTAATCATGAGCCACACCTGACAAATACCAAATTCAGGCAATTAACTAATTTGAATTTAAAATAATTGAAAACAACATGTAAATAATTATAATGAGAAATACATTTCATATGTAGCTAACCTAACATATGTCTTTATAAATCAAAATAACATTTAAAGCCTTATTATGGGCAACTAGACTTTGCCCACGGTTTCGCCCGCGTACAGAAATAAAATATAGCTTATGTTACTTCTGGATAAAGTAGCTTTCTAATAGTGAAAGAATGATTAAAATCGATTCAGTAGTTTCAGAGTTTATCGATTACAAACAAACAAACAAATATTTCCTCTTTATAACAATACCTATAGATAAAGAGTTATAGCCTTATTATAGGTGCTATTTATTGCCAAGGAAATGTCAAAATAAATACAAAATGGTGTTTTCAGAAGAAACTTTTCTAACAGATTGTAGCAGTTTATATGGAAATTTTAATATTATTTCTTTTTCTATTAGTCTTAGTATTTTAAAAGGCAGTAATTAAAATAAAATATAATCTTATGGTTCACGTCACAAGACTTACAGTGAGACAGAAACAGTGTGGAAAAGTATTTCATCTGTTACGGAGGATCGAAACACGTTCCGAATTCAATTTGCCTTAAACATTTTTATTCACCTTTTATGGCGTCAGAAAATACCTTTTTGCTATTCAACCAGTCCCTATTACCGGAATACGATTGGCGACTGCAACT
This sequence comes from Asteroscopus sphinx, assembly GCA_949699075.1. Lineage (NCBI taxonomy): Eukaryota > Metazoa > Arthropoda > Insecta > Lepidoptera > Noctuidae > Asteroscopus > Asteroscopus sphinx. The sequence continues at coordinate 32,225,208 of OX453004.1, read as the reverse complement.
TCTGTACTTTTTCGGTTGTTTTTCTTTTGGAATACACTCTTTCCTGTACTTTTTTCTTTAACACACCTTATTTAGACATGAAAATCCTCATGCATACGTTCAGCCAGGAAAAAACGAAGATTTACTTATCGACTAAAACCACAATTGCTTTTCTACTTTAGTCCACCTTTCGTCTGACGCACGAGATTTTCTGTCGCATTCACCGCTCTCTTTTTGCGACTCCACTTGTGCTATCTTTAGTTATGAGTTTCAGACCAGATTCCCATTACTTTTTCTAAATATTGCGAAAAACAGAATCGAAACGTGAGTTGGACAGTTGAGGTCTATGTCAGGTACTTGAGTAAAGATTTTAGTTTTTTTTATATTATAGGATGGCGAAACGAGCTAAAGGCCCACCTGATTTTAACCTTTGCCCATAACAACTGCAATAAGGAAGGTGACAATTTTGTTTAATTTGTTTTTATTAGAAAATTCGAAACTGCAAAAAAATAAGCAACATTTAAAAAACCAATAAAATATTCAATAAAATGTCCAAGTTAGAAGCAATTTAAATTTGTTCACTAGACAGAGACAGCACTATCAAAGTATGACGTCATTGTTCAAAACCTTCATATAAACTTGACATCTCTCTGTACAATGTCCGTTTAGCACGACAAGGACAGAAAATGCACCCTCCAAAAACTTAAAAAGTGTGTATCCCTTTCATTTCTTCATGTTTTTTATTATTATTTGCACACATTTTGTCATTTCTGTACCTTCTTTTAAATAACATTAAATTTTTGGTATTTTGTAGCAATAGTCAACTACCGGATTCCATCAAATCCGCGCCTGCCTATATTCTGTGCGTTTCCGCCCGCAACAGCCTCCCGTGATGACCTCCCGTGACATGTTGTTATACCGGTAATGTGGTCGTAATAGCCAAGTGTTTCCGCCACACAAACGCTATCGTACGAATCAGCATATAAATGAAACGTACATAATTCTATCAAATTCGAAAGTACCATATTGAACCGGAATCATGGCTACCTACTGATTTACGCAATTAGTAAGAATTTTTAGTTTTAATTTATTAATGTAGCGCCACGGGTTTATGGATTTAGCCTAAGGCGTTGTGCGTCTTCGGATTAGGCAAAAATGTTCGGCCCCCTTTCATGAATAACTTAATGATATTAATTACCTTCTTTAGGGAACTTAGAAAGCATAGTTTCCCTTGTAAATATTATAGTAACTTGATTTTTATGCAATTAATTATATTTTTCTTATCAATGAGATATTTGCCTTAGCGCAAATAAGGAGGCGTCCATAAATTACGTGTGTTCAAAATGGGGGAGGGGTCTGGCAAAATCTCACCAAATCTCGTTTAAAGGTGGTCAATGAAAATCTCACGTCAAGTTTTACATTCAGAGAATATACATTATAATAACAGATAATATTTTGTATTACAAAATCAATCCCGGGCAGACAGTTTTTAATATGGTTCGACCTATAATTTTTTATCAAGTATTTTAAAATTAAAGGGTTAATATGACGTAAGGGGGAGGGGGCGTCCCATCATATCTTACCAAATCTCACCAAAGCAGAGGGTGGGGTTCCAAATAAAAAAACACCTCTAATAATTAATGGACGCCCCCTAATGGGATATAGAGCCGGAAAATGCTATTATATTTTCAAAATTTCTCACATTTTCTTCATATTTCTCCAAATAACATGGAATATTCATCTTCATATTTCTCCAAATAACATGGAATATTCATATTCATATTTTACATTTCGCTGGATGCGGGAAGCACAGGATCGGTCGTTGTGGCGATGCTTGGGGAAGGCCTATGTCCAGAAGTGGACGTCTTGCAGCTAGAATAATGATGATGATTCATGTTTTGCGTTTTACTCCCAGTCAGTACTAGATATCCCAACAGGTGTCGGATCATTTTATACCTAAATAAATGCCTAAATGCTGTTTATAAACCTACTCCAAAGATACCTCTTTGGAGTAGGTTTATAAACAAAGTTGAGCATAAAGTCACATACCTGAAAAGAAAATGCTTAAAATACCATTAACTATTAGCTGATCGTTTTTATTGATCTAAATTAGCACCAAAACACGTGTTTTGTATAAACTGTAAAATACAGGATCGTATATATGTTATTGTTAATTAAGCGTTAATTAGAAGAAACAGCTTATTTTCGTTCATTATAGTGATGTATTGCATCGATTTTGATAGCATAAAACACCGCACGATCGAATTTAGAGTGCGACTGTTGAATATTCACGAAAAACAAGTGACAGTTAGGTAACAACACTACTTACTTGAAACCAACTTAACTTTACTGATCCAAAATCATTTAACATTTGAATTTAAACTTTAACACTAAGAGAAAAGGAGCATGGTATTTAAGTGGAAGCGTAAATGTAAATTTGTGCGCGGATCATCGCTGACAGATCTTTATTCTGAAAAATGCCTCCAAATGGACATCGGCAGCTATTGAAGTGTTAAAAAACAATAAATCACGAACAACCGGGTGATTAATTTATAGATCATCCAGCCTAATCATGTCATATCAGAATTCGTTCTTAATGCTTGGGCAATAAAGTTGAAAATGCTCAATAAATTGTCATGTAAAGGTCAAGTTACACTGGTTTCTATATTTTACGATTTGGTTTATGGCCGTGTTATGGAGGCCTGTACAAGACAGTAAAATAGGAAAGTTTAGTGAAAGGTCGCCGAGATATATTGTCTCGTTTTTGAAACACAATTTATTTGTATTTAATCAAGTCACCGTGGGTTTTTTTCTGGTGTAAATGAATCTTATCAGACTAGCTATACAGCTACAACAAGTTATTCAACCAGCGTCTGAATATCGGAATTTTACACAAAAACTTGTAATTTTATCAGACGTAAAGTTTAAAAGTTATACTTTTTTTGTATCTTATCGAATCAACTCAGCCTATCGCGGTCCACTGCTGGACTTAGGCCTCTCCCAAGTTGCGCCATAATACTCGGTCTCTGCCTTCCACATCCAGTCGCCCCCGGCCACATTCTTCAGGTCATCGGTCCACATGGCCGGGAGGTGCCCGTGTATTCTTTTTTCTGGCTTCATTCGCTAGTTCTATGCGCTCCTCTTATCTTTTTCTTTTGGTCTGAGATTTGGCCAAACTCAATTTTATAACATAAACATTAATTGTCTTCTACACTATCAATATTAATTTTTTCCAACCCTCATCAACTCAGCCTAACGCAGTCCACTGCTGGACATAGGCCTCTCCCAAGTTGTGCCACAACACTCGGTCCTCTTCCTTCCGCATCCAGTCCCCACTCCCCCCCCAGCCACGTTCTTTAGGTCATCGGTCCACCTGGCAGGAGGGCGCCCTACGCTGCGTTTGCCGATTCGCGGTCTCCACTCATGGACTCGTCTGCTCCAGCGACCATCGGTCCTTCGACAGACATGACCAGCCCACTGCCACTTCAGCTTACTGATCCTACAAGCTATGTCGGTCACTCCGGTTCTTCTCCGGATAATCTCGTTACGGATTTTATCCTTCAAAGAAACTCCAAGCATAGCTCGCTCCGTAGCTCGCTAAGCGAATTCTAAATTGTGGACTAGCCCAATTGTCAGTGTCCACGTCTCGGCACCGTAAGTCATGACAGGCAGGACGCACTGGTTGAAGACCTTTGTCTTCAAACTTTGCGGTATAGACGACGAGAAGTCTCCGCGAAGTTTGCCAAATGCTGCCCAGCCCAGCCGGATCCTTCTGTTTGCTTCTTTCTCAAAGTTGTGTCTACTAAGCTTAATTACCTGCCCTAGGTAGACGTATTCCGGTACAACTTCGAGTGCCGACCCTTCGACGAATATTGGCCTCGCCATAACATGCATATTGAACATGACTTTAGTCTTGTCCAGATTCATGCCGAGACCGACACGTCGAGAGAGGCTCCGTTTAAGCTGTGCAGCATTACGCCCAGTTGTTCCAGCAACCAATATTATATTTCCAACCCTATTTAATTCTAAACTCACATCGTTTAATGACTTGGACCAGAAGCTGACAGCCTGACACCACCTGACACCTGAGAGTGTGTTAAATTGTGCACAAAACGTTCAACACCAGACCCCGTACTCGCAGCCCACTACTACGATCTTTCTAAACGACATCGAAACAGAGTCGCTTTTGACAGCCAAAAAATGGTTCCTACTAAAATCTCATTACCGCACAATAAATTAAAGTTAGCCTTAAGCAATGCACAATAAATGTAAAGCCGGCGACGATATTAATTGTAATCGAGACCGGTCCGGTCCGGCTCGGTCCGGTTACAAGCGGTTACAGCTGCTTATTTCCGGATAATGATCGTAAATAAGAGATGTCCAGTGAATTTAATGCAATGACGCAATAGTACTAGTAAGACACAGAAAAGCCATAATGTTACTAACGGTTTTCCTAAAGATATGTTGGTGTGTCAATGATTTCGATGCTATGAATAAATTATTTATGTTCAAAATTCACTTCGTTATGTGAGTTTAAACTAACTTGGTCACTTACACTAATATTATGAGGTATCACGGGATATTACCATGGTAAATCATTTTGTTCGAGTTCCTTCGACACTGTTACAAGCTCCATGGTCACAGGTAAACTGAAGTATGTGCGGGTAAGTATTTATGAGCAAAAAAACCGATCTATCCTCTTCCAACTGCTAACTGAAAAGCAGCGCTGGGTGTTCCACGCCCAGCACATTCTGAGTTGGTGACCCTTTTGGCATGGGCATCCCTACATCAAATTCATGTTTACTTATGTCTATGGTCATTTTATTTTTGTTATTGTTGTGATGTCACTGTCATGTGCCAAATAAAATATTTTCTTTCTTTCTTTCTTTTTTGTTTTGTGCGCTGGGTGCCGCTACCACTACTTCAAACTCAGCCACTTCACTTTCAGCTCCATGATGTTTCAGGCACAGTCTGAAACAGGATAACTAGATCTCTTGATTGTCTCGTTGGTCTAGTGGTTAAAAGCGCGACAGCTAAGTGTGGGGTCCTGAGTTCGGTTCCCGGGTCGGGCAGAAGTGTTATTGGGATTTTTCTGTGAAGAAAATTTCTTAGTAGCAGCCCGGAGTCAGGAAGTTGGCCATATTATACCTCCGTGCCTCGGAGAGCACGTAAAGCCGTCGGTCCCTTGCCTGAACTCTCTCCGGTCGTGTCAGATTGCCGTCCTATCGGATTATGAGAGTGAGGGAATAGATATTGTACCTGTGTTTGCGCACACACTTGTGCACTATAATATGTCCTGCGCAGATGGCTATTAGTCTCCTGTTGAGGACGTTATTATTAACTACGATCAGTGGCCTGATTCACAAACATTCGAAAAGTTTCCGTTTCCGAAGTAATATTTGACCGGCAAATAAAACAAAACGACCACTTCCTGCGACTATGAACGCTGCAAAGCATTCTAAACGTCAGGAAAACCAATTTTAATAATAATACACGATGTAATTCGGTTAAACTTGTTTTATTAAGAAACAAAACGATTTGAGAACCGAATGGATTCGGAAACGCAACGCGAAATTCATGAAAACTCTCCCGTGAGCCATTTGCTGTCGGAAGGCACTCGATGTAAAATTAAAGAACTATGAATAATAGCGTTTCCGAATGCGTTCGATTCTCAAATCTTTTTTTTTTGTAATATAATAAGTTTGACCGGATTACATCGCGTATTATTATTAACATTGCTTTTCCTGATGTTTCGAATGCTTTGCATTATTCGTAGTCGCAGGAAGTGGTCGTTTTGATTCGTTTGCCGGTCAAATTTCACTTCGGAAACGGAAACTTTTCGAACGGTTGTGAATCAGGCCCCAGGTATTATTTGGTCCGTCAACCCGTAGTAGGCCAACATAGTGGATGGCCCTAAAATTTGGTCCGTCAACCCGTAGTAGGCCAACATAGTGGATGGCCCTAAAATCTTCTTATACTGAGAAGAGGCCCGAGCCCAGCAGTGGGACAGTAATGGGCTGATGATGATGAAGAGTCTTTTGGTTACAGAGTCTTCCTTATGGAATTTCTGGGATTCTTTTAATCGAATGGGAACAATCTCTGCAGCGATCATCATACAACCCTCCAAGAGCAGCTTTCCGAAGTTGCTTTGCTTATGGTCATGAAACAAAGTATTTTGGTGGCACAGGAAGGGTTGCTGAAGATCGATTACGATTTCATTTCATTTCATAAACACTTGCATTAACGGTGAAGGAAAACTTCGTGAGGAAACCTGCACACCCGAGAGTGCACCATACAGTTCTCGATGGTGTGTGTAGTCCGCCAACTCGCAGTAGGCCATCGTGATGGACTACGGCCTTAACCTTCTCAATCTGAAAAAAGCCCGTGCCTAGCAATGGGACAGTAATAGACTGATAACTATTAACATAACATAGTCAATCCAATAATATACTGATAACTATTATCATAACATAGTCGGCCCAATAATGGACTGATAACTATTAACATAACATAGCCCCAATAATGGAATGATAACTATTAACATAACATAGCCCCAATAATGGACTGATAACTATTAACATAACATAGCCCCAATAATGGACTGATAATTATTAACATAACATCGTCACGTCAGCCCTATAATGGATTGATAACTTTAACATAACATAGTCAGCTCAATAATGTTGCACTACTGGGCACTGGCCTCCTAGAATGAGAAGCGCTAAGGCCTTAATCTAAATACCTATCACCTAACGTAATCCATTTACTTAAAAAGAATAAAGCATCATAAAATATTCCACTCATATTGTATGTCCATATGTCACTGATATTATTCTATTTTATTTTACATTAGCATTCGGATAATCGCTCTGCCCACGACCGCTCCAATTGTCCAACAAGCTAGTTTTGTTACACAAGCGTGACGTCACATCTTTGTATTTTATCGCCATCTTAGGTATTTTACTTTTAAAGTTAGTTTCTGAAGATTTGGGTGGGTAACGGTAATGTCATTAAAGTTTATAGCGAGCTTATATTGTGTGAGAATGTGTTGGAATTATTGCTCTGTTTTTTTTTAAAGAAAGCTTTCTTTATGGTCAAGTTTTCTTGGCCACTCTCATTTAAAAAGAGATATAGGACTAACTTTGTTTTCGTTCGATTTGTTTGAGGAAGCTCAAATTCAAATTCAAATGTTTCTATTTCAAATAAACCTAATTACAGGCACTTTTGAAAGTTCAGGCTCTAGTTACACGGTTCCAAATTGTGGGTCCTATGGAGAAGAACCGTCAAGAAACTCAATGGATATACTCTTTTTATTTTAAAATAGGTTATTGTTTATTACGTCAAATTTACTAAAATACTGTGAGTATAATTTAGGTTAATGTCAGAAAAAAACATGTGTTTAAAGTGAGAATATTGCCTTTATAAATAAACGTAAAGAGTTGCCATAGTATGTAGGAGAAGACCTGTCCCGACAGACGGCACCCGTTCACGAGCATGACGCGAGCATCAGCCATCGCTTAACTCAACCACATTGAAGGGAACTTAACGACCCGACACTAACGCCACCATCAGGATGACATTTAAGTGAGAAGAGCTCAGATAAACGGATCAGTTATTTTATTCCTCATTGTGAAATATTTAAGTGCAATCAAAGATTTTTAGATATCTTAAATTTATTCCAATAAAAATTTCATAATTACTCAAACCAAACCAAATACATTTATTTGCATAAAACAGATTGAAAAGGTGATAAGATGATCTTGGTGTATTACCATTAATGATGTGCAAATGTTTTCATTACAACCTAATTACAGCGACATACATTATTTAACGAAATGTGGGTCATTATTTATCGACATTGACATTGGTTTATAATTATTTAATTAAAAAATACAGAAATATACATCTACAGAAACAAAAAACTGAACAAAAAAATTAATTAACAAAAACAAAAAAATTAATTAACAAAAACAAAAAAATTTATTACCAAAAACAAAAAAAAATAATTAACAAAAACAAAAAACCCGACTGCGTCTAAAAATAACAGAAAAGATAGGTTTTTTGTTTTTGTTAATTAATTTTTTTATTTGAATTTTTTTTAGTTTTGTCATGTTTTATTTATCATACTATTAATGTTTTTTTTTTTAAAGTAAAATTCATTTTTAACGTTGAATATTTTGTTGTTTTTTAGCATTTCTCATTCCTAATTACATTTAAACATATAAGTTGTGTATATTTTCGTAAACCATTTATAAAACCCTTTATTTTGATACCCCACTCGATAGGTTATGAGCAAAAAAAATGTTTTGAAGTCACATAAAATAGCTTCAAAAAGCGGCCATTTTGATTTTTATAATTTTGATATACCCAGTGTCACTCTCACAATTAAGACGAATCCAACGACACCTCTCAAGCTAAGATCCATCAAGCCGTTTAGGCTACAGAGCGTGCCAAAGAAATATACATACATACATACATACACTCGAAAAACATAACCCTCCTTCTGGCGCAGTCAGGTAATAATTGACAAAGCATCGAAATCTAAATAGATCACCGAATAAAATATACAAACAATTAAAATATGACAAATAAAAACTGCTGAACGTCAAATCGAGATCCAAATTACATATGACATATGAAAATAAAATGACTATATTATATTTAATAACTTCTTAGGTTTTCGCGATCACTACACATTATAATAAAACAAAGTTTAACCGGATTAAATGTTTAGTTATTATAATTATTTAGTTTGCAGTGTGTGAACATGCCCTAGACAAACCCAACCATTTTCTTCGATTTGATAAACCACAAGTTCTGGCGAAGGAAAACCGATATGTACCTAGAATGCTCCGTGAGGCTATTGAAATTAAAAAACATCCTAATTTTAATAGAGAAGATGGTTGGCAGCTACCACCTGTTTGGAACCCAGTCCTAAAAATAATCAAGTCCCAAACAGCACGCAACACTGTAAAAGATAATGATATTGTGAGTGATTACTGCGTGCATCGAAACGATTTTAATTAATAATATTGTACGGTAGATTAAATAATTTTTTAGAAATATTTGTAAAGACGCTTGTCATCTTAGTCTACCTGCGACCACGAAATGCTGCAAAGCTTTCGAAACGTCAGGGAAACCAATTTAAATAATATACGCGATTTAATCCGGTTAAACTTTGTTTTATTATAATATATTATATTTATTCAGAAAAATATTATAACCTTTTGGTTACTTGCACAACTAAGCAACTAAGTAAATGACAGTATTAGCAACACATTGACAAGTCAAGAGTTCAAAACGTTGAAATACTTATCTCATAATATAATTAACTCTCGATTTACGTAAGCACATCAATATTAAACATGTGTGATGTTAATTTTTATATCATTTCCGTCATTAGATATTTACCTACGTATCGATCGGTATTTTTGTGGTTTATAGGTCGATATTTTTGTCCAAGAATATCAATCATGGAATCGACTACGGTTCATTTAGTACGTAAGGATAATTTGGAACCCACTTGGAAGAGAGGCTCATGGCCAAGTAACAACTGCGTGGATTGTATGATCTGTGAGGTTAAGCTGCGCTTTCCGCGGTCAGTCCGTGGATGTGTGACCGTTTCGTTACACATCGAGACTCCTCCATGCCTCGGAGAGCACGTAAAGGTGTAGGTCCTGGTTGTCATACGAATATCTATGGCAGTCGTTACAGGTAGCCTGAAAGTCTGACAACTGATCTAACCTCCAAATGTCGGTTGCTCAGTTGGATTGCGGGGGTCTGATGGCAGTCACTCCGTGTAAAATACTGATGTTCAGTCGCATCTGGCTAGACTGGAAGCCGACCCCAACATAGTTGGGAAAAAGCGCGGAGGATGAATTTGGAACCTAGTTGTGTTCGACAGTTCTGTCTCAGAGTCTCAGACAGTTTTATCTTTACGCCAATCTAAAGAAAGAAGAAGAAATAAATATTTATTTTACATAAAGCACAAGATACAGACACCTGAGAGAATCTGACCTTGCAAAATAAAGAAGTGCAGAAATTATTTCATATGACATCTGGCATGCAAATATATTGCTGACTTTGATCAAAGAAAGTTAATTTGAATTTGAATTTGAAGAAACAAACAGTTAAAACATTAAAATAACGTCATTATAAAGAATTGGTTTGTATACTGATTATAATTGAGCAATAAGAGGTATATGCTTTTTTAATTAAGGCACAATCCACACTCCACGTCAATATACATCACAAATACAGATGGGACTTTCGATTTACATATAAAAAATAACGTCCATATTTCATAATTAGATGTTACCAAACCAATGGCGACATAACATAGTATAGTTCAACCATTACCTAATGTATACCTAGTTTCGATTCACATTAAAGTTAAAACATTTGAAATTGTATAGCAATATATAATTTATTATATATTATGGGACGTCGGATTCATTATGGTGGGTAATAAAAATCACTTAGTGACGTTTATTGAGCTTGTTTTTAATTAACGTCGTGTCAAAATGAAGAAGAATCATTAGTGCATTTACGATGTACAAATTATGATTATACAGACTGCTACGCTTAAAGGTCCGCGCACATCATGTGGCGCGGGGCTAAGACGCGCGTTATCTCAATTCGCGCGGCTTAGCTTAGGGACTGCCCCGTTGGTCTAGTGGTCGCAAGCGCGACTGCTGAGCGTGGGGTCCTGGGTTCGATTCCCGGGTCGGGCAGAAGTGTTATTGGGATTTTTCCATTAGGAAATTCTCTGTAGCATACAAAAAGTAATAAAGAAAAATGGAATGCTATAAAATCCATGATTAATGTTACAAAAAATAAAACTGTCGGGGATCATCTTTTACCTCCCACAAAAAATTGTTCAAATGCTGTAGACGATATAAATTACTACTTCTCTAACATTGGTAAACATTTAGCAGATAAAATAACACAAACGCAAAACTATTACAAATTTGATGTGACTTCCGTCCCAAATTCAATCGTTTTACTTCCGCCGGATGAAGCCGAAGTTGAGGTATTGATAATGAATCTCAAGAGTGACTGTGCTACTGGGTGGGACTCTATTCCAGCCAAATTTCTCAAATTAGCTAGGCATATTATCGTTCCCCATCTAACAAAGCTGATTGAGATCTGTCTTGAACAAGGTATTTTCCCGATAGTGTTTAAAAAGTCACTTATTACTCCTGTCCACAAGGGAGGGCAGAAGGACGATGTGGGAAACTACAGGCCCATCTCAGTACTTACGACTTTGTCAAAAATATTAGAAAAAGTATTGAACAGCAGGCTTACAAAATTTTTGGAGCACAATAAGATACTGTCAGATGCCCAATTTGGTTTTAGGTCGGGAAAAAGCACTGAAGATGCCGTTAGTCAATTGACAGATCACGTCACGTTACAATTAGATAAAGTTCAGAAATGCGTTGGCATTTTTCTCGACCTGGCCAAAGCTTTCGATACCGTACAGATTCCCTTCCTTGTGGATAAGTTAAATAAGATTGGTATTCGCGGTACTGCTTTAAATATTTTTAGGGATTTCCTCTGTGACCGTACGCAAAGAGTAAAAATCAAAGAACATGTCAGCTCTGATGCCCGGGTGACCTTTGGTGTACCGCAAGGGAGTATTCTTGGCCCAAGTCTCTTCTTGATTTACATAAATGACCTGTGTCAGCTGTCTCTAGTGAATGGCAAGATCTTTACCTACGCTGATGATACGGCATTAGTATTTCATGGGGGGACTTGGGACGAGGCTCAACAATGTGCTGAATTGGGACTACACAAGGTTGGCCATTGGCTTAGAGCTAATTACCTTACTTTAAACCTTTCAAAATCTACATTTCTTCAATTCTTTTTTTCCAAAATTAAGCCTGCTGATTTAGATATCAAATTACATACATGCAATTTGGCTTCATCCAAGGAATGTTCGTGCATGGCTATCACTAAATCTACGCAAGTAAAATACCTAGGTGTAATACTAGACGAACGACTTAGCTGGCGTCAGCACATAGATCTCACCACAGCGCGTGTTAGGAAACTTATATGGGCTTTTAAAAAACTGAGACACGTAGCTGATTTTGAACTCCTGCGCACTGTATATTATGCTCTGGTACAGTCAGTGTTGGGATACTGCATTATCGTATGGGGAGGTGCATGCAAGACTTTTGTGATACACCTAGAAAGAGCCCAGAGATCCCTACTTAAAGTAATGACCTTCAGACCTTTTAGATTTCCCACTACAGTTTTATATGAGAAGTGTGAAGTTCTAACGGTAAGACAAATTTATATTCTGCAAATCGTCAATAAGAAACACAGTATTACACCCTATAATAAAGAAAACAAGAAGAAGCGCACCATAAGAAACGTTTGCTTACCCTTGAAATTCCACACGGCATCTGCTAGACGTCAACACGTATATCTAGCAAATTTTTTATACAATAAAATCAACATAAACCTTGATATAAATCCCCTTACAAGTCACGATACAAATAAAAAAGTAAAGATCTGGCTACTAGCACAGGACTACGATGCAACTGAAATTGTACTGAAATAGAAATAGGTACATTGAAACATTCTTGGTATTCACTCACGTACAAATATACCCCACACACGCACACACTCCTCACACAAGCATTACACACTCTCACACACCCCACACAAACATAACACACTCTCACAAGGCACTTTACAACAACAACTTAGAATTTAGGTTTTCTGAATTCTTCTTCACTTAAAATTTAATTTAATATTATATATTTGTTGCCTAAAACCTTGCAAATTGTAACTTAGCAGGATGAAGTCACTGACTCCTGAAACACAGGTATAATGCCTAGCTCTGGAGTCAGGGTCATACTATGTTTGTACCAGTTTTATGTCAATAAAGAATTTATTTATTTATTTATTATTATTCCCGGGTCGGGCAAAGTGTTATTGGGTTTTTCCATTAGGAAATTCTCTGTAGCAGCCCGGAGTATGGATTTGTGCCCGGTTAATGGCAATAGGCTCGCCCCCTATTACATGGGACTATAACATAACTGGCGAAATGTGGGTGTACTATACACCTCTGCCTACCCTTTCGGGGAAATACAGGCGTGATTTTATGTTATGTTAGCTTAGGGACTATAGCGCGGCCGATACGCGGCTTTTCGGATGCTCTATGAAACTCATCATCATCATCATCATTTCAGCTGAAAGAAGTCAACTGCTGGACATAAGCCTCCCCTAAGCATCACCTCTATGAAATTGTACGCAACGAATTATATCAAGCGTTGGCGCTGTTTTCTGTCGTCTAGCGAACAATTTTCATAACGTCGAGCGCGCGCCGTTCGCTTGTTAACTTATTAACAAATTACAAGATATTTTTTGGGCAATGGATGGATTGAATATATTACAATGCGAAGATACAAGGTATATCCACGTTTACATTTTAACATAATATAAATACAGTTTATCATTTAAATATGTTCTTAACATCAGTACGTGTTTGTACATGAACGTATCATGAAATGTATCATCAATTCCCCAGACACATTACCCATTATATTACTTAATAACTTATATTTATGAGCAATTTCCTTTAAGAAGCTATTCGGCTCGCCCACGTAATGGTATGCGCCAATCTCACATTAATAGTTATCTAATGCGCTGCGATTATTCGAAAAACTGCAATTATACGTTGCTAAAAGACCGCTTGAGGGCATCACTGTTATTGAAACTGATCTTGGACTTCCATTCACAAATCATAAAGTTTAGCTATATAATATATCAAGATTTAGTATTTATTGGTCTAAATTATGTCCGGCTGGACGCGCGTCTAATTCTTCATAGTTGTTTGTTCAGATTTACAATCTAAGATTCAATAAATAATAATGTGATTCAAGGTTTATATTTTTGTCAATGTATGGATAGAAAGATGACGGTAATTAGACTGCGTTCCTTCTTTCAGTCATGCTACGCTGTGGTAACGGAGCCAGTGTCGGACTCTTACCGACGAAAACCACCGCAATGTTTCTGTGCTAAGTTTTGACCGAGGGCGTGGGAATGATCTGCAGTCTCCATCCACCCCCAACATAGTTTTAAGTTATCCTAAGTAAATGTCCATATTTACTAAAACCATTACTGTATGTAGCCTGTAATAAACTCCATCGCTTCACCCTTATGTGTAAGAAGCTCTCCTAGTTGTTAATTAGCAAATAAAAATTATATTTTTGTAATAAAATTATTAAAACTATAATTAAACAATAAATTATAACAATTAATTTTATTTTAAACTATAATAACTCCATTGTAATTTAAAAGTATTGTTAAATATTTATTTATTTAACATGCATTATGAAAAAAATTGTATGCCAGTACCTGGTGGAACATGTATTAGTTCAAAATAATGTTTTCTAACATCTTATTGTACCATGTTTGATGCAAATAAATACTATTGTATTCTATTCTATTATTTGTGCAGCCGATCAGTGGCTCCATTAGCCAAGCATGAGTCGCATGGTTGTGGCCAATAAATAATTTGATTTGATTTTGACGAATTAACAATTCTTACGCTAAAAAGCACATCAAATTTGTACAAAACATAACAACCCTATCAGTACAAATAATCTGTACTTTCTCGATAAATAAGGGAATCATCTAAGTAATTTCTGATGAACATTTTTACCACCTTTAATAAATAAAATACACGAACGAAAATTGTATCGTATACAGGGAATGAACTGTTTTACATACCTACAAAGTTCCGGATTTCTTAGAATTTTTGAGTTGCCAATGTTTCCTTGTAGGCGGAATATATTACTAGTATGTATGCGCATACGCGCCATGACGTCACTGATCGTAACGTTTTTTATTACTATACATGTTGAAATTTTAATGACTTCTTTCCCAAAAAGTGGTTATTGTACTCATCATTATGAACAACTTTTACTATGGGACCAACACTTAAATCGCGAAAAAAAATCAGGTGTCCCTACATTTTATCGATTTTAGTGAACACAAATGTAGGGACCAACTAATATTTTTTCCACGATTTCAGGGTTGGCCCCATAGTATAAGTTATTCATAATGATGAGTACAATGACCCCTTTTCGGGAAATAAGCGATTCATATTACAGCATGTATAAGTGTCGATTACCGTGAGAAACAATAAATTACAATTATACGGTGAAAGGCTGATCAGCGCTCACTTTACAGAGGTAAGTAGAGTTACTGTAACCTGCTTACAAATGCCGTTTCCTGTTTCCGATTCGTTTGGTGAACCTAACTGGCCATTCTTTATTGTATGTGATAAAAACAGTAATTGTCAGTTTGTATTTGGAATTGATAGTTTCCATTTCCAAAGAAATTGTATTGCCTATTTCGTACGAATCTTTGACGTAATTTTTGGATTTAGTGGCAATATTTATAACAACTTGACAATACTGATAAGTATATCTACTTCAGAATCTATAAATAACGTAAAATCTATACAAAACTGTAATTGTCTGTATGTTCGAGCATCACGCAAAAACTACTAGACCGATTTGGATGTTTAACACACAGATAGACAACGTCTTGGATTAAAATATGGAACGCTGTTTTTTTTTATTGTTTTCATATCATAGGATTGAAGCTGCGCATAGGCTAGTTTTTGCTTAAAATCATTCTACCACTCCTAATTCTAAGCTTTAAAGTTTCTCTCTTGCCTACAAATGAACTAAAACACAAGCAACCAGCACACAATTACAAAGAACACAACATTAAATTAATTAGAAATATATTCATACTTGTTCGAAAAAAATATATTATTGTAAAGGTACTTATACACCGACGCAATAAGTTAAATGCGACCGGTTCCTCAGATTTGAATAATAAAGATATGGGATGCTCGTAAACATACGCCACATACCTACTTATCAATTTCAATTCTAGTATTGACAAAGAATCGACAATTTGAACAGATACACCAATATTGGGTTAATTGATTTATGCATAATTTTATGAAGCCTCTAAGAGGTTACATTGGTTTATCGTTATGAATATACGATTGCTAAATAGGCATTATACGGCTTCATAAACATTGGGGCATAGTCATTAGTATGGCGAAAGCTTTGATAATGTTACTTTTGATTAGGACCAATGAAGATTACGAAGATATAAAAATATCTACATACTGAAAATAGTGAACAGTAAAATGTACTTACATTGCTAGCTTAAATGATACTTATTTAATCAAGACAAATATTTTGTTATCTCTTAAGAAAAAATATCGCCAATCATTTTAATCACTTCTTTATCTAAACGTTGCCGTTGCTTAAAATGTTATCGTATCAAAAAAATCTTAATCTATGTAAATTTTACCGTAGTAAGCGCTAAGATCAGCAATTGGTGTGTCGCAACCGGTGGCCATTACGTATTCATACAATAAAACAGAAATAACGAGATGTCCCACAACCAGCCGACATACATACATACATATTTTTAAAGGTAGGTATGTAGTTAACGACTAGGCAGATGTTTGGGTGTTATTGCCATTTCCATTTAAAAAGTATATTATGTAGAAGAGAATGCGGATTTTAGGCTAGGTTAAGATGGGCGCGGATTGAAGTACGATAGAACCATTGTTCGTATGATCGCGCGACATTTTGCGTTTTTATTTCAACGGAACGATGTACACCTAGCCTTACTGATAGCAAAGCATACGTCACTTTAGGCATGTTTTCAATTATGTAGACACTAGGTATGTATTCTACGATAAAATAACAACTTATAGATATAGATAAGCAACATTACAGATAAGGTAAAGAGCAAAATTTAAATTTATAACAACTAAGTACCTAATATGTAAAAAAATAATTGCTTTTCTGGTTTGTCAGTATGGGACATGAACAGTTCTTGTTTCTTCTATCTTTAAGGTCAATTTAGACGGGCCACGCCACAAACACACAACGGCGACAAAAATGTCGCTAGGCAGTTGTCATGTGTAAATGTTCTCGCTACAGCTGCTTGTACACACGGCTACACATCAAGCTGTACATTTCCAGTATAAGATGACCTCGCATTGTTTAGGTTTTCCGTACAATGCGAGATCAGCTTATACTGGATATGTAAAGCTTGATGTGTAGCCGTGTGTACTTGGTTTTTTTTATTAGACTTATTTAATTATACATATGTGTAGTGATCGCGTAAACTTTAGAAATTATTAAAAACAACTTTCAAGGAAAATATTTGTAAAGCTTCCATATTTATTACACAGACAAAAAATACAGACGAAGTGCTGCGAACAACCATAGTGAAGCCAACAAAACCGTGCTTCACCGTGTACACACGGCTACACATCAAGCTGTACATTTCCAGTATAAGCTGATCTCGCATTGTATAGGTTTTCCTTACAAAGCGAGGTCAGCCTTTACTTTTAAATTTTTGTGCTTGGCTACTTTTTTGTCGCTCTAACGTGGTTGTGATTGTAGCACGTTTGAAATTCCATAAAATAGTAGTCAACCGCATAATACATATTTTAGTAATATAAATAATACATTAGTAAGATACATAGAAAGAAAGAAAGAAAGATTTATTAGACACAAAGCACATACACAGACACGATTCAACAGGAACACAATCAAATATACAAAACGGTTCATAGATGCTGTGTGTCTAGCGACTGTGCCAAATAGGTCCAGTTCAGCATAAATGCCAGGCAACTAGTGACTGACGCTGGTTTTCAACTGAACCTTCATTCGTAAACGCGACGGATGTAAACCTGACACATGTAGCTATCTTCCACATTTAAAGCAAGAACATAAAATAAGAGCGCACACATGCAAACAATTAGGTACATCATACTTGAATCATACTACCTCATACACATATACACGTACTCATCAACACACATACATATCCTCACTTCATCACACTTGTATTATTATCGTTAAAACAAGTTATAATGACGACAAGTAAAGTAATTAATGTAAATCACTTGGTCGTTTGTCCGAAATAATTAAAATAATCTTAGGTATATACGTTCGGTAAAATTCCATAGATTTATCTAGAATAATCGCATAGATGTTAAATCTTAGTCTTCTAGTAATTATTGTGGTTCCGTTAGTGAAACACGTTTTGTGAACGATGAATAAAAATAATATTGTTTGAATGAGCGGTGATCTATGAATTTGTTTGTGGTATGTTTAAGTTTGATTCAAGTTTTGGTGAACTACCTACTTAAACACTGCGATCACCTAATGCAAAACAACCACAAGTGCTAAAAACCTTAGCGACCACCACGTTTTTTTTATTTTTTTTTATAGTATAGGACGGTGAAACGAGCTAAAGGCCCACCTGATGTTAAGCGGTTACCTTTGCCCATAACAACTTCAATACCACCTAGGCAGTTGCCTAAATGGTCCCGCAAGTTGGTTCGCCAAACTGAGACATGAAGATGGAAAGTCTCATGTGATAGTAATTTCACCGGCACCCGTACCCTTTAGACCGAAACACAGCAATGCAAGCATCACTATTAGTCGGAGAAGTAGGTACGGTGGTAGTACTTCCCCGGACGAGCTCTTTCACAAAGGAGCTCTACTACTACTAAAAAAAAAGTAGACTCCATTACATATTTAAAGTAGACTCTAAATTCCATCCTCACCATCTTGATGATTGGCAATCAACTACTGTACGTTTCACACGTCATTTTTTGCCTCGTACAGCAAAACTGTGGAACCAACTCCCGTCAGCGGTTTTCCCGAAACAATTCGACATGGGAGCCTTCAAGAAACGAGCATACGTCAGGTGGGCCTTCAGCTCGTTTCGCCATCCTATAAAATAAAAAACTGGACAAGTGTGAGTCGGACTCGCGCGCTAAGGTTCACCATTATATTATCTGTGGTAACATCCATCGATGTGATACCCCGAACGCAACTTGCAATACCATTTAGGCAACAGCATAGGTAGTATTGCAATTGTTATGGGCAAAGGTCATGAGACTTTCCATTATACACTCTGAAATTTTAATGGCTGTTTTCCTGAAAAGGGGTCACTGTACTCATCATTATGAACAACTTTTACTATAAGACCTACCCGGAAATCGCGAAAACAAAATCAGCTGGTCCCTACATTTTATTGATTTAAGTGAACACAGATGTAGGGACCTACTGATTTTTTTTCGCGATTTCAGGGTAGGTCCCATAGTAAAAGTTGTTCATAATGATGAGTATAATGACCCCTTTTCAGGAAAAGAGCCACTAAAATTTCGAACACGATTTTAATTATTGAGACATTATTTCTGTGACTGAGAGAGACACTTAAGGACTGCGATTGACAATAAAAACAAAGTTAATGAAGTCCTAATAAGCGCTCTAAATACCTATAGCCCAATATAAGCGCGAAAAGTTAACAATATATCTCATGTACACTAACCCTAACAACTCGAAACAAACAAGAAACAACACACACTACCCATAAAACAATACCTAAATACCGGCCATAGCCCATACACTTACACCGGCCGTAAAACAGACCATTCCAAGATAAACATCAATCGCATCGGAATCATATAAAATTGTACTTTTATACCAGTTATTATGCTTCTATAAACCGGGATGAGCTGTTTACGATACCGGTGCCGCAACTAACATCTGATAATAGACGAACGAATAAAAATTGTTTACCCGTATACACCAATAAAATGAGAGTGTTTAGATTTTCATGTTCTTCAGATTAGTTAATTAAGTGGGTGTTATTGGAATATAACAAACATAATATAACATCACGCCTGTATTTCCCCGAAGGGGTAGGCAGAGGTGTTTAGTACACCCACATTTCGCCAGTTATGTTATAAGTCCCATGTAATAGGGGGCGAGCCTATTGCCATTAACCGAGCACAAATCCAGACTCCGGGCTGCTACTGAGAATTTCCTAATGAAAAATCCCAATAACACTTTGCCTGACCCGGGAATCGAACCCAGGACCCCACGCTCAGCAGTCGCGCTTGCGACCACTAGACCAACGAGGCAGGCAAATTGAATATAACAATGGGGCAAATAAATGGTGTTGATTCGCTTTTACACCACCTGAATTAAATCTATCCATATCTTTTTCTGATAATGACAATAAGAAAGAGATAGCACGAATTTTAGAACTGTCAGATTAGTTTACGTTTTACACTTCTTCGTATTTTTTATCGGCACATTCCGAGATCACGCTAAACTTGCATGGAAATTTTAATTTTTTTTTTTTTTTTTTTTGCACTTAAATTGGTGCCATCCCTTTCTTGTATCTACTATTATTACAAAAGAGCGATAGTTTAAAAACCGGCCAAGAGCATGTCGGGCCATGCTCAGTATTATAGGGTTCCTTAAGTAGGTGTAATTACAAACGAATCAAATCGAATATTAATCATGGCTATGCTTTTTTAGTTTTTGCAATAATCGGCAGCATTCGCGACTCAGAGCGTGTTGTTAGTAGCGCCATTTAGCGATAAATTCAAGAAGCCAAATTGAAGAAGTGTGTTCAACATAACACAAAGTTACTTTTTGTGATTTTTTCAAATAGAAAGTAACTAAAGGAGCATTATTTGCTAACATCATTTTTCTCTAAGGTCAATGACCTTTGAACTAGGACGTTTTAAGTATTTTTCAGTTTTCTCTCTATAACTCAAAAAATTATAATCACATTATACTCAAAATAATTTTAAAAGAGAGTTTTCACAAAGGTCTATCAATGTGGAAGATTATAACTTTCTACGTTGCATAGTTTAGAAATGGCAGGGGGGGACACATTGCAAGCCACTTTGGCTCGCTATATTTCGCAGATGGTACACCTGATAAAAATGTGGTGTATAAAACATTACCTTCATTTTAGTAGACCTATTCATTGATATCCCAGACGAGGGGGTGCAGCGAAAAAAAATTTTTCATCTCCATTTCACATGTATCCACCCCTAAAATACGTAAAAACGATTTTTTTATTCTTTTAAAATTGAGATCTATAAGTAGACTATTTTTTAACAAAATTTCATTTACTTATGTTTATAACTATAGAAGTTATTAAGCTGTAAAGGATTAGGACAGACGGACAGACGGACAGACGGACAGACGGACAGACGGACAGACGGACAGACGGACGGACATGACGAAACTATAAGGGTTCCTTGTAGGAACTTCGGAACCCTAAAAAGTTCCGTTTGTGAAAAAGAGAATTAACAACAATGTCTAAATACATTCTTCTGTGAATGACTAGAGCACGTGATCGAACCATTTAAAGTATTGCCACAGCGTAATTAAGAGTTCCATACAGTGGTTCAACGAAAATTTTGACATTGACAGTTTTTAAAGGCAGCTCGGGACATTGTTTGACAGCTTTGAAGGCAGCTTGGGACACTTAATTCTCGCGTTGGACGACTGTTTGGAGTGGCTAGACTGTGTAGATCATAAGTTATGCCATTAGTAACAAAAAGCATAATGGATATTTGAAAGAAACAATACTGAATTAACACTATCCCTACACTTGACAAATCTCTTTCACTGAGAATTTTCCTAATTATGTTGGGGTCGACTTCCAGTCTAACCAGATGCGGCTAAACATCAGTATTTTACACGGAGCGACTGCCATCCCCCGCAACCCAGTTACACAGTCTAAGATTAGACCACTTGTCAGAGTTTCAGGCTTCTGATTACCCGTAACGACTGCCGTAGATACGTGGGACACTCAGAAAGTTTTGCGAAACTAAAAAAAATTGTTCTATACGTACATATATTTTTATCAAATCTTTTCAAAGTACTTTCCACCAGCCTCTATACAAAGATTCATGCGCCTAAACCAGTTTTCAAAACACTTTTTCCAGTCCGCCGCAGACACCTCGTTTACAGCCTGCTCGAACGCAGCCAGCGCATCTTCCGGCGACGAAAATTGTATCCCTTTGAGCTGATTTTTTATTTTTGGGAATAAAAAGAAGTCACACGGTGCTAGATCAGGGCTGTAAGGAGGGTGACCCAGGAGTTTGACTGGCGTGCTGTCCAGGAAGTCCCTCGTTTTGAGTGCGGTGTGCGCAGGTGCATTGTCGTGGTGGAGCAGTAGCCCGCGGAGCCCTGTGTTTGGTCGCTTGTTGCTTATAACAGAGAAAACTTCTGGCAAACATTTGGTAGTATACCATTCGGCATTAATGCTTCTTTGATCCCGTAAGGGAATTGATACCAAGTGGCCAGTCAAATTAAAAAAGCTAGCGATCAAAATCTTACCCCCGCTTCTAGATCGCTTCACTTTGGTAGGCGTTGGCTCATTTTGAAACACCCAAACAGTCGCCTGGCGCTTGGTTTCTGGGTCGTATTGATAAATCCAGGACTCATCACCTGTAACGATGTCGTAAACACGCCGAGACGAGCCTGCTTCAAATTTGTTAAGCATATCACGGCACCATTCCACCCGGGCCTGCTTCTGAGCATCGGTGAGGTTGTGCGGCACCCAGCGTGATACTATCCTCCTCACGCGAAGATGGCTGTGTAGAATCTCGTGAACGCTTCCCGATCCAATCTTAAATATGTGTTGAATCTCCTGATATGTAATTCGCCTATTGTCTTGGATTAAATTTTTCACTGCTAGCACGTTTTCTTCGGTAACAGCCGTCAAAAGGCGACCGCTTCTTTCGTCATCCCCCAAAGTTGGTCGACCGCGCTTGAATTCGTTATACCAACGATACACGGTTGCCTTGGAAGGGCCTTCATCCATGAATGCCATTTGAAGTCTATCGTACGATTCATCCGGTTTCAGGCGACACTTGAAATCGTATAAAATCATAGCTCTAAAATGTTCCCGGCGCAGATCCATATTTCAGTGAGACACAATACTTTGAATTAACTCGCAAAAAATGTGGAGGGAAATTTTGAAATTGGAACTTACTTATTTTTACTTATAAATAATCATATTTTCGAAAAACATTATAACTGGCCAGTCTCCCATATATAAAAACTTTTTTTCGCAATACTTTCTGAGGGGCCTGGTATTCGTATGACAACCGGGACCAACAGCTTAATGTGATTTCCGAGGCACGCAGGGGTCTCAAATTCGATATGAAATGAAACGGTCACCTATACAAGGACTGAGCGCGGCTAGTGCAGCTTAACCTCGCAGATCTTACGATACATGCAGTTATTACTAAACTTAGTCACGAGCCCTTTTTCTAAGACCCTCGTCATAATTAAAGTACCTACGCTTGCAAAATCAGTCAATGTAAAATCATAAGACTTGGCACCATGTTGCTTATTGTTATCATGTCCACAAGTTCTAAGAACAGGATGATTTCATCATCATCATCATCAGCCTATATTAGTCCACTGCTGGACAAAGGCCTCTCCAATGGCACGCCACTGACGTCGATCCTCGGCCAATCGCATCCAGGTGCTACCAGCCACCTTGCCAACATCATCGTTCCACCAAGCCTGAGGGCGTCCAACCGTACGTTTACCGATTCGCGGTCTTCACTCAAGAACGCGTCTAACCCAACGGCCATCGGTGCTAGGATGCTTTACTTTAAACCAATCCAAAATCATCTACTAGCCCCCAAAATTAAGAATACTTATTCTAATAACTACCGTAAAATGCCCTAACTTTGCCAACAAGCCCTACTTTGCCTAAGGCATTAACTTAATTTTTACACGCACTGAGACTTTATAACTGAACCAAATGTTAGCGTTGTCATAGTTTTGAAAGCTCCCCAAGTACGGAAATCATAGCTATTATAGTTTACTCAAAATATGACTAGGCAAAGTATGGCTTGTGGGCCAAGTTAGGGCAGTTTACGGTATCTCTCCATCACCACAACACATAAACGCTTAAAGAGTATTTACGATTCATACTGTTACAAAGTAGCCATTACGAAGATATTTAATAGTCTAACTAATTAACCTTCTAACTCGTTAAAACTTTAATAAAAATAAAAAATACTCCCGTATATAAAATAGCCATAAATTCAACATTAATACCCAAGTTTCAAAGTTTTATTGTTACCGTTGTAAAAGAGGGTAGTTTTAGTTTGCAAATACCTGCCAACTGAAAGTTGTAAATGGAGGAACAATAACGGTTAATGATTTGGAAAATGTTGCGTTAATTGTAAAGAAAGTTTTTAGTGTGTGTTAAAAACTTTTGAAGGTGTATGTTTGTCGCTTTATGTCAAGCCTGTTCGAGGGTGAAGAAAAAAGTTTACATGACTCAATTTATTGTAAAGAAGAAAGTTTTTAGTGTGTGTTAAAAACTTTTGAAGGCATTTTGAAGGTGTATGTTTGTCGTTTTATGTCAAGCCAGTTCGAGGGAAAAGAAATATGTTCACATGACATAGTAGGAGCGGATTTCCCTTCTTTTTATTTTACAGGTATTAACAAAACCCCAGCTTTTTGCATCAATCTCGGAACTTTAGTAGTAGTAGAGCTCCTTTGTGCTCTAGAGCTCGTCTGGGGAAGTACTACCACCATACCAACTTCTCCGCCAAATAGTGATGCTTGCATTGCTGTGTTTCGGTCTGAAAGGTACGGGTGCCGGTGAAATTACAATCACATGAGACTTTCCATCTGCATGTCTCAGTTTGGCGAACTGACTTGCAGTACCATCTAGGCAACAGACTAGGTGCTATTGAAGTTTTAATGGGCAAAGGTAACCGCTTAACATCAGGTTTTAGCTCGTTTCGCCAACCTATATTATAAAAAATAACTTTGCTGAAAACAATGACCTATAAAATATTGCAACATGAGAGTTGTCCATTGAACCATGAAACGACTCCTTGATCTAGTTACACCCTAATGGTTTGAATGATTAAATTGCAAGGTTTCATAGGAATTCTGAAGGTATCCTTCTCATTCTGAAAAGGTTGAACCTAGCAGTGGAATAATAATATGCTGAATAAGGATTGATTACAACTTTATATAACTTATTGAATCTTAAGATACAGCGATTGCCATTATATTCATTATAGAGGCAATTATGCATAGAAGTCAAACGTTTGCAACAGATGTCTTTGGTCTAGTGGTTCGAGGGTCGGACTGCTGATCACAAGGTTCAATTCCCACAAGACACAAATTATGCATAGAAGTCAAACGTTTGCAACAGACGTCTTTGGTCTAGTGGTTCGAGGGTCGGACTGCTGATCACAAGGTTCAATTCCCACAAGACACAAATATTTGTGTGATGAACATAAGTGTTTAAACCATTTAAACCTTTTGCCACACATACACAAAATATACATATTACATGCAAAGGTAACAGGACAAATTAATGAGAACACAACATGCATACAACATAATATGTGTGGCAAGGGATCCAGCTCAGTATTTGCTGTGCATGTAGGTATGCACAGCACTGATTTTCAGCTGGTCCCTCCCATCTGTATATCTTGTTTGTGTTGGTCTGGGTGTTTCTTATGTATTATAAGTAGGTATGTATTAAAAAAAAAAAACCATTGTCTAGTACCCATAACACAAGCTCTCCTTAGTTTGGGACTAGATGGTACTGTGTAAAAATGTCCCAAAATATTTACTTATATATTTATTGTATGATTTCAAATCTCTAATTCTAGGTATACTCATATTATAAAGAGGAAAGACTTGTTTATTTGTTTATAATCGATAAAATCTGAAACTACTGAACTGATTTTAATCATTCTTTCACCATTAGAAAGCTAATTGATCCAAAAATAACATTCCAGTACGCGAACGGAGCCGCGGTAAAAGTCTAGTCTCTAATAAATTAATTTATAGTCTCTGAGACCATTAAATTCTCATAAAAATAACATTTAATTAATAGCCTTTCTTTTAAGAACCGAACAACAATTCGGAATCCTATGACACAAGTTCCCTTCATTAACCGTTCCCATAAACTAAGTATAATTCTTAATGATAAACAGCATTACCGTCGTACAATATCGATCGTGTGTGGTCAACCAATTAAAGAGCTCACTCCAACGTACAGTATGTCCGTCTATCCCTATTCCTTATCTCCGTAATTTATTTAATACGATACCTTTTCTATTTTATTTATGTATGTAGTTATTAATGTTTTTGAGTTTACGAAAGAGAAGTTTCTGTGGTTAGCGAAATTGGGTTTTGTCTTGTTATTTTTCTCTTTGGTGAATAGTTCTGTTTGAAATTATGTAAATTACTTGTCGCTACGTTTCATGGGTTTATAAGACCCCAGTAGTTGGCCATTGATAAATAAGCAACAAAGAAATCAGCCCCAATAGCCAAGTTGACAATCTACAATCGTCAACGCTATAGAAAACAATCAAAATGTATGGGAATGACATATCTGAACGAAAAAGTCATTCGTTTTGATCAACTTGAGATTCCACTCATTATTAATTTAGTTTATTTTAGTTTGACGTCTGTGGTCTAGTGGTTCGAGTGTCGGACTGCTGATCACTAGGTCGTGGGTTCGATTCCCACAGGACACAAATATTTGTGTGATGAACATTAGTGTTAGTGTTGGGCTGGGTGTTTCTTATGTATTATAAGTAAGAATTAAAAAAAAAAACAAGTATTATATCAATTGTCTAGTACCCATAGTACAAGCTCTGCTTAGTTTGGGACCACAGACGATTAGGCTTATTGGTCTGTGTTTGGGACTAAATGGTGCTGTGTAAAATGTCCCAAAAATATTAATTTATTATTATTACATTGCTGTCGAAAAATTGCCGAAAATTGATTGATTGATTTCTTTTGTCGAAATTTTTTTATTGTTGCTGTTTTAGTGGCGAAATGTGGGTGTACTATTACTATACACATCTGCCTACCCCTTCGAGGAAATACAGGCGTGATGTTATGTTATGTTATGTTACATTGCTGTACATTAATCAAAAAATAACGAAGCTTAGTATACGCTTAAATCGAAATAACGAAAGAGTTATAACGTTATTTGTCTAATTTTATAATGGATGGAGTATAGTGTCTGCGGGGATGTTCTCCAGCACTGAAACTTTACGGGCAGTTATGAATGTAAGTATGTTTGAGCAGTCATATAAGTTTATTACCTTTACACAGTGCCATGTGTTGTGATTGACGTAAACAGATCAATGCCAAGCGGTTACCGTAACTACTAATACTAGGAAATATGCTTGTTTACGATTTTTTGCGTGTAAAAGAATAACTATTTTAAAGACCATTTAATCTCACACGACCTTGCTTTTGAATAACAGATTCTTCTGTTTAAACTCAAGCAAATAGGCCAGTTAATGTCAAAAACAAAGATTTAACAGTTTGACGAAACACCTCACGAACAAAAGTTCACCGCTTTACAGTTCTAACCTCGAAACTTAATATTTAACATATAATTAATACTCAAAAACTAAATTGCCATTGCGAGACCGCTCCAAAACGCTCATAGACATAAATCATTTGTAACAAAAGCCGTGCGGTACACAGATTGCGAGGCCCATCGCTAATTGGGCGTCACCATAAACCGGCCGTATTCGTAACAAAACTCAATTCTCCCAACAAAGAGGTTAAAAAAAGCTGTGGGCCCACCGTGTAACACAATCTGGTACCGCGAAAGAACATAAAATTCGGTTGGCTATTAGATTCCGCGCCGTTCGGTACGACGAGCAAACGACATTTTTATATTTTTAAGTGAACGGCCTGCGCCCGCGCATCCGCACACATACACACGCACGCACACGCGGGTACTGCAGGTATAAACAAAAATGTGCTAAGTAAAAAATATTATTATAGCATAATGTGCCATAAAACACGAGAGCGTCGGTGAACGGCGGCGGTTCTCAAACTGTTCACGTGCTACGGCGTAGCAGTCTCGTAGCTGCGTAGCGCCCGCGACGTAGCTGCTGATATTTTCATGCAACGCGAAAATTAATCAAGCAAATTATGTTGTGAATGGAAAAATATGTCTGTCTCTTTCTAAGCTACGGTATCCCAATTCTTTACGCATCGTAATGCTTGGTGTTTATCAGTAATTAATTAATGATTCACCAGCAGCGTCGTGTGGAGTGACATGATTAATAGGCAAAGGAATTAGTTTGACTAAAACGACTTATCGCGCCCTGTGATGATGCAATATGAAAAACTAATAAACTAGCTCAGTTTTAATGTAATTTTTGAAACACAGCGGCAAAGAATTCGTACACATTATATAAACAGCATTTAGCAAAAAAGGGGTTATTTTATGTTTTTATTAATGACTGCGCGACTGCTGAGCGTGGGGTCCTGGGTTGGATTCCCGGGTCGGGAAAAGTGTTATTGGGTTTTTTCATTAGGATATTCTCAGTAGCAGCCCGGAGTCTGGATTTGTGCCCGGTTGATGGCAATAGGCTCGCCCCCTATTACATGGGACTATAACATAACTGGCGAAATGTGGGTGTGCTATACACCTCTGCCTACCCCTTCGGGGAAATACGGGCGTGATGTTATGTTATGTTATTAATGTCTCCACTCTAGTGTTGTTTATTATACGATATTATTTTTTGTATAGTACAAACCTCAAACATCTAACAATCAGTTTTTCTATAATATATATATCTATAATATATATATCTATAATATATATATATCTATAATATATATATAATATTACCGTCGCTCGCACCATCGCTTGACATTGTTAACTACGATATCACGAGCAGTGTTCACGGTAGCTTAGTGGCTAAAGCACTGGCGTACTGAGCCAGGAGTCATAGCTTCGAATCCTGCTCGTGAGAGATTTTTTCATTCCACAATTTAAATCGTTAGATTTCGCTTCGCATGCTTAAATTCAAAAATTATAAAAAAGACGTGTGGCACTCGGAGACTGCCGCGGTAAAGCTATTGCATAGCATTTTTTATCAATACAAAGAGGAGGTGCCCTAACGCCGAAACTCTAAGCAGGCATGAGTCACCAGATTGCGGGGCCAAGAGGGGGATGACGCATGCGCAGTAACGCCGATACAACCAATGCCACCTAGAGGCGATTTGCAGAACTAAAGAGACAAGCGTGATATTTCAAAAAGTCATTAAAAGTTCTGCTATTCATCGATAGATGGCAAAACTAAAAAGTATCACCGCTGTGCCGGTCGGAGTGGGGGGTGTTAGGTTATTTTCGTTACGGAATTTCTGGATTCGGTCTCCACGCTCAAGGCCCGCGATTGAAGCTATGCAATAGCTTAAGCGCAGTAACGCCGATACAACCAATGCCACCTAGAGGCGATTTGCAGAACTAAAGAGACAAGCGTGTTATTTCAAAATGTCATTAAAAGTTCTGCTATTCATCGATAGATGGCAAAACTAAAAAGTATCACCGCTGTGCCGGTCGGAGTGGGGGGTGTTAGGTTATTTTCGTTACGCAATTTCTGGATTCGGTCTCCACGCTCAAGGCCCACGATAGCTTCTCTATGCAATAGCTTAAAAATCATAATAACCAAATTGTTTTTTTTTTTTTTCATTTACCTGTAACATGGTATAAAAACTAGGTATTCCAATCGATTCTCCTAGTCATTCTGAACAAACTTCTTTCAGGTTAGCACTTTACTAAAACAAATCATGAATCATGTTACTTTGCAATGCTTTCAGGTGTCGCATCAATTACCAATTTGCATGAAAAGTATCAAAGTTTGCATGTCCTGTGTGGCATCGCTCCAACCACGCAAAAGAGGTAGATGTTGCCTTAAACGAGACGTGCCGGACAGTTACGGGCTGCCTGAAACCAACGCCGCTCAATATGCTCTATCCAACAGCCGGCATCGCGCCTCCAATAGTCCGAAGGGACGTAGCGTGTGCAGTGGAGAAAAAAAAGCAGGAGTCAGACACAAGGCACCTTCTCTTTGGTGTCCAGCTACCAACACACCGCCGCTACAGTTTCCTTAAATCAACAGAGCCTCTACAAGGTTCTCCAACTGAGGCCCGTCGAAAACTGTGGCTGGAAAAATTACCTCCACCTGCAAACTACATCCAACCAAGTAAGAGGCTTCCTGTAGGGTATAAACTCCCCTGACCTACATGGAAGTTCCTAAACCGATTGCAGACCTAGGTAGGCAGATGCAGGCTTAACATGAGCAAGTGGGGCTATATAGACCAAACAGCTACAGCCTGCATGTGTGGCATTGATCCTCAATCAATGTCACACTTGCTATGCTGCTCCTTGTGTTCAAGCACTTGCACATTGAGTGACCTTATCAATGCCACAGACAATGCACAAGACGTGGCAAGTTTCTGGGCCAGCAGCGTCTGATTACTGTGCCACTACCAGTAAATGTTGTCGGTGTTCTACAGGCTGTACTTTGGAGAGTGTGCGCATGAGCTCCATGAGCTTATTCCGCCATCTCCTTTCTTTCATCGGACTACACGACGCACTGCAGGATATCATCCACATTTGGTAGAAATCCCTATCAAGACCAAGCGCTTTGAGAACTCTTTCATAATGCGCACAGCCAAGTTGTGGAATTCCCTGCCGGCATCTGTATTTCCGGGCACTTATTATAACCCTAACGCCTTTAAAGCTGGAGTGAATCGGCGCCTAATGGGTTTGCTCGCTCCATCGTCGACCACATCCTGACGGGGCTGTCTAGATTGTGGTCAAGAGCAGATCTATAAATCATAAAAATAAAAAATAATTTTTTTTGAACCGTCGACACTAAGAAGAAGAATAACCAATTAATAATAAAGCAACAAGTTTGAGCACCGCTGCGCCCAGTACTCCAACATAAACAAAGTCAATGATTTCTATTAGAATCGTTCGGCATTTCGATATACGAATTATATTACAATATCGTCTGGGAAATCTACGCGATGTGCAATAAATAAAGCGAAGACGTCCCACCACTTAAACATATAACTCTTATGTCTATTAACAAAGAGTCTAATTTCGTCTAACATTAGATTAGTGAGTGTGGGTAATAAAAATTGTTGGTATTTGGTAAGAGGTAAATAATTAAAGTTTAAGGACATAATAAACTTGATCTAATATTATAAATGAATGCAAAGCGCTTTTCTAGTAAATTTAAGGTAAATAATAATAAAATAATTTCTTAGGTTTTCACGATCACTACACATTATAATAAAACAAAGTTTAACCGGATTAAATCGCGTGTTATTATTAAAATTGGTTTTCCTGACGTTTCGAATGCTTTGCAGCTTTCGTGGTCGCTGGAATTGGTCGTTTTGTTTCGTTTGCCGGTCAAATTTCACTTCGGAAACGGAATTTTTAGAACGTTTGATAAAAACGGTATAAGCTGAGCCTGTCTTGTATGAAACTTACATACTAACGCAGTTCAGCTTATAATGATTTTGTTACCATTGATACGCAGTTGATCGTACACTGCAGTTTAATCTAAGAATTGCTTTAACTAGTAGTTGCTTTAACTAAAAATGCTAGTTGTAACTTTTATAGGGTTTACTTTTACATGAAAAATTGCCTTAATCATGAGACCATCATATACCGTCTATAGTTAAAAACATTAATAAAGCAATTTACAACTTTCTAGGACAAGTGATAACAAGTGTTGATAATAAAATACCTGTTTGCGCATTATACATGGATTTAACCAAGGCTTTCGACTATGTGGATCACAAAATACTTGAGAACAAGCTTTACGCATATGGTATCAGAGGCACTATATTAGATCTAATTACATCATATTTAAGTAATAGGGAACAAGCCACATTAATAACTAAATTCTGTTCAAAGAGGAAACAAGAAACTGATTATGTCTCGAATTATAGAGAACTGACATATGGCGTACCGCAGGGCAGTGTCTTAGGGCCCTTACTGTTTCTAATATACATCAACGATTTTCCTAAAGCAGTAAATTTCCCAATGATCCTTTATGCAGACGACAGTACAGCAATATTTTCTAATAAAAATTATTATTCTTTGGAAAACGACATGAATTGTACGTTAAAAAATATTGTCAACTGGCTAAAGGCTAATAATCTTTTAATTAATCTAGGAAAAACGAATTTCATGACATTTAGAAACAGAACTAAACCACCTATAGAATTAGGCATTAATTATTCCGGAACAAAAATTGACGAAGTAGAGGTAACAAAATTCTTAGGTTTGTATGTTGATTGTAATTTAAATTGGAAGGCACACGTGGAAAATGTCTGCATGAAATTAAATAAATTTTCATATATGCTCCACATTCTCACAAAAATTGTTAATTTATCCACTGTGTTGATCGCCTACCATGCATATGTGGCATCTGCGCTGAGATATGGTGTAATCTTTTGGGGAAATTCGACAGAATGGGAGTCAGTTTTTAAAGCCCAAAAAAAGTGTATTCGGGCAATATTTAGGCTTAAGAGCACTGATAGCTGTCAACCATTTTTTAAAAATCTTAAAATTCTAACATTGCCTAGTCTTTATATTTTTGAGATTGCGATATTTGTTAAAAGTAATATGCAATTGTATGACAAATTAAAAAGTGTCCGTTACAAAACTAAAATCCAGGCTGTACCCTGCCGAACTACCTTTATGAATACCAGTGTATATTGCATGACATCCAAAATATATAATAAATTGCCCTGTTGTATTGCAGAAATTGATAAGCTTCACTTGTTTAAACAAAAGTTAAAAGAGTTTCTTACTGAAAGAGTGTATTACAGCGTGAAGGAATATCTAGAAGGAAACCCTTATGGGCAATAATTTAAAATTTAATATTAATATATAAAAACTATATTTTTGACATTTAATAATATAGGTATAATAATTGACATGTAATGACAGATATTCCTTGACATTATTATAATTAGTAACAAATGACATTCTTATTATAAATTTTATACTCTAATATTAAATTATAATGTGACAAAGTGTTTTCCTATAATAGTATTTTAATAATCTAAATAATTTTCAATGATTGTGATGCATGATATTTTAATTTTAATTTTAATATAATTGGAATAATTTGAGTGTTATACATTTGCACGCCCATGTGAAGGCAGAATGTGGAGAACTATAATTGTTGATAAGATCTTTATATAACTACCCATGTTTGCAAAGAAATAAATGAAATGAAATGAAATGAAATGAAATAGTTCAGCTGCTGCTTCAATAACATTGAATAAAAAAGGAATATTATAAATTTTTCATGTGTGAAGCAAAGCTTCTATAGTGCCGTTGCGCAATCGGCCGCGCGCCGGGGAGTAAACCGAGAAAAGTTCACACCGTTACAACCACAGATGATATAATACTATAGTAGTTACAACCGTTGTAACTCGCGCGCGCGCTTGATAATGTGCAGAAGCTTCGCTTTTGTCGGGCGTCCCCCAAACCTTCATATTTTTTTGATTAAATTTAAACTCTCGAATCTCTCTCTCTTTAATTTAAATTTTAACTCTTATTCATATTTTTATTGCCGTCTGTCGGGACAGGTCAGCTCCTACATAATATTATGGCAACTCTTTTTACGTTTATTTCTGACATTAAACTTTTAATTTTTTTTAAACTCTCATCAGCTCAGCCTATTGCAGTCCACTGCTGGACATAGGCCTCTCCCAAGTTGCGCCACAACACTCGGTTCTCTGCCTTCCGCATCCAGTCCCCCCCAGCCACGTTCTTCAGGTCGTCGGTCCACCTAGCGAGGGGACGCCCTACGTTGCGTTTGCCGATTCGCAGTGTCCACTCAAGGATTCGTCTGCTCCAGTGGCCATCGGTCCTTCGACAGACATGGCCAGCCCACTGCCACTTTAGACTCTACCAGAACATAATCTACTGTTTTGAGGAAAATAAACAATCATATTTTGTCCGATAATAAACATTCATGTTGACATCAAGAAAATGTCAGTTAATTATGTAATGAATATATTAAGTGGTTTATCATTATGACATTATCAAAGTATGTATGAATGTATGTAAAAACCTGATCTTGTTGAACATTCGATATTAAAGATCATCTCATAATTTTATCAGTTCTAAAGTTTACCAAGATTGTAATCAAACTTGTTTTATTTATACTTTTTATTAAAAAAAAGTCAACGACTACAAAGAATTGCTGATTAAAACTTTTCGAATAAAATAACAATTCGAATGCAGCATTTTATGATTCGAAACAACACTATTTTTTAAACCCTTAAGTCAAATGTCGACCCTTCATTCTAAACTTAAAGATTAAGGGCCTGTTTAACCTCTTGATGGGCACTATTTACCAGATAAATTCAAACTTAGAATAAGATTTGTATGAAATTATCTGATAATAAGTTAACCGGAATTTATCAGGACGTGGTGAAACACGCCGTAACATTCCCAGATTTTGTAATCATTTATTTTTAATATCATAATTATACCGGTATTATATATATATATATATATAATTATACCGGTTGAATGAGGTTTGTGAATTTATTGAAGGAGGGTGTTCAGTACTCCATTCTCGTATACCGAAACCTTAATTTAAAAAATGTTTTTACCAAAATCATGATTAACTATTATTCACTCCATTTTCAGATCGTAAGTCGAAATTATAATGAAATACAAATACTGATTGGTATGACCATAGAAATCTTAATAATATTGCCATATTTTTTTGAGATTTAATGGGTATGACAGTATTACGGATATTACGAATAAGTTACCTCGCCAGATTTTGAAGTTTTTTTTGTTATTGTAGATCAACCCGAAAACGATCAAAACGCTTGACCCGTGTTAAAAAGGTACTAATTAAACACATTTAGATTTCATAAAATCATTTGAAATACAAGCAAAACGCCAAATTTTTGTGTGTGTGAAAGCCAGTTTGCAGTAACAAAAGCTTGTGTTATTATAACTACGCTCATAATTATAATAAGTAATGGTGTATAGTTCTGGAAGAGAATGAGTAGGCAAAAATTTAAGCATAAGTGATTAGAACCAATATATCGATTAAGCACAGTGATGATTTTATGAGTCGTTACTCTCCTTGTCCACCTACAAGCTTTTTTACATTATAATAAGACAAGTTTAACTGGATTACATCGCGTGTATTATTTCAATTGGTTTTCCTGACGTTTCGAAAGCTTCGCAGCGTTCGTGGTCGCAGGAAGACCAACATGACAAGCGTCTTTACAGATATTTCTAAAAAAATATTTTAATCTACCGATAAACCGATATGTACGTAGAATGCTCCGTAAGGCTATTGAAATTAAAGAACATCCTAATTTTAATAGAGATGGTTGGTAGCTACCACCTATTTGGAACCCAGTATAATCAAGTCACAAACAGCACGCTACACTTTAAAATATAACGACATTGTGAGTGATTACTACGTGTATCGAAACGATTTTAATTGATAAAAATTGTACGGTAGTTTTTTATTATTATAAATATCTGTAAAGACGCTTGTCATCTTAGTCTTCCTGCGACCACGAACGCTACAAAGCATTCGAAACGTCAGAAATACCAATTAAAATAGTATACGCGATGTAATCCGGTTAAACTTGTTTTATTATAATGTGTAGTGATCGCGAAAACCTACGTTTTTTTTTTTAAAGTTACATAAAAACTTATTGCTATTCAACCATTATATTCAATTGAGCCCATTTACTTCAAATCCTATGAAGTCAAAAGCTGACGTTAAGTTTAGATCAAGCTTAGCCAAGCCGGACTCAGCGATTAGTATACTGAACATTACAGTGCAGACTTCATTGCCTTCATAATGTAAACAAAACTCCAAGCAGCACCAATATTGAGAGCTTACTTACCCTTCGAGGCAAAGCAGAAGCGCGTTATATCATAACTAAGCCACACGTAAATCGGAAGACTGCAAGCAGGGTCCACAATCACCAACAAATATGAATACGAACCCAGAACGCTGGGAGGTTCGGCTGCAGTCGGCTTTGAAGGTCAGGGTCGGAGAGGGCGCCCCTGCCGAGGGAGCCCGTCGACGACGCAGAGTGCCGCTGGCTGCGCCCCGCGCGCGCCTCGCCGCCACCCTGTGCACAACCTCGGTCATACCTCGCCCCGAGATCACACACTTCGATCACCCACACCTGGGTTGCCTGGATCTGGGTAGGTCTACGCTACTGAATACGGTCAGGGGGGTGGTTCTCGCGTCGTAGACATTATCTCAAACTCGACATAATGTCGAAACAAGATGGCGAATGGCGATTGAAAATAAATTTTCGTATTCTCAGAATGTCACGTTAGAGATATATCTACGCCTAGCGCTCTAAATACAAAGAGTGGTTCATAGCAGTTGGCATTACTGGCGATATTTGTTGTAGAGATTTAAAATTAGAGATTATTTCGAATTAGACATTCATCTCTATAACGCGAGAATTGGGGCCCAGGTCTATTCTAGGGCTACGTCGATTTGTTGGGGAACTAGGTCAACGGTTTCATACCTGAGTTGGCTGCTGGAGTGTCTAATTTAGGGCTATGGCTATCTACTTTTGTAACACGGAAACTACGGTAAGGTAAATCTTTTTGATCAAAAGGAGTCATGGCTGTCTCTTCGGTTTTAAGTTTTGCCAGTATGTTCTGCTTTTAAGGCTATGTTCATTAACTGGTTACTAATCAACTACAAAAAGAATAAAAAAATTATAAAAATATATACAAAACTATTATATAAACAAATCGAAAAAGTAAAAGTCTATGATAAAATTAATCTGATTAAAAATAAATTATTTATACGAAAAATCTTGTGAAATCAAAGTAATATAAAATCTTATTAGTCCAAACTACAAGAGCACTATCACGGTTAAGACTGGAATATGTATACATATAACATACAATATCAATACAATATACATAATCATTAAAATAAATTTAGTAGAAAAAAACACTTATTGCTGAATTAATTAATTGAAACCAAAATCACAGATTAAACAGCATTTATTATTCGAATAATTTCAAAATTTTGATTTCGAATAATAAATGCGTAATGCTGTGTGAATTGTATTTTCACATTCTTTATTTGAATCTCAACAGTTCTTAAGATAGTACCACAAGTAATTATAAACATTTATATGAACAATGTAATATGAAGCCGTAGGTGGACAGTGGAACATGCAAAAGTTATGAATGAAGTACTGAAGGAAGAGATTGCCCAGTGCCCAGTGGGAAGCATCGAAATGTGTGATCGTGTTGCGACTAAAAAGCATCTATTACAACTAATAATTTGTGCAGACGAAACGACTTTTATGAAAAAAAACGTTAGCACACGTTTTTTTTGTGATCGTTTTTGTTGATTACTACTTGAAGATCACCAATAATCGTCACCTGTCGTGTTGATAACAATAAAATGCAGTGGTTTTTTATTTATGTTAAAACTGATACAGTGTAATTTACTGCAACATTTAATTTATTAAACACTTTCTTTTTTTTTACAAAAAAAACTTATAGCATGTTTTGAATCGTGTCATCTGCACACAACAGTTTATGTATTAAGGAGGCAGTAAAATATATAAGTTTGATGCGTATCAATGTTGTCGCAATAATATCAATATATTTCACTTTCTCCTCTTTTAACATAACATAACATAACATCACGCCTGTATTTTCCCGAAGGGGTAGGCAGAGGTGTATAGTACACCCACACTTCGCCAGTTATGTTATAGTCCCATGTAATAGGGGGCGAGCCTATTGCCATTAACCGGGCACAAATCCATACTCCGGGCTGCTACTGAGAATTTCCTAATGAATAAACCCAATAACACTTTGCCCGACCCGGGAATCGAACCCAGGACCCCATGCTCAGCAGTCGCGCTTGCGACCACTAGACCAACGAGGCAGTCTTTCTCCTCTTTTGTACACGAATAATACAATAAATTATCAAAAAAGTTTTTTTTTTAGATCTCTTTCTCGTATTTTGTATGGAAATTACGCAAAAGACCGGAAAAGTACCGAAAAAAGCGAACGAATTCAAAACAATATTGTTATTCCAATAAACTAAATGATCTTTGACTTGACGTCGAAGATCTTTTTAGTTATTCATAATATATAATATACCAGTTATATACACCTACCAGTGGTCCCATTTTAAAACAGTATTGCTGTCAATTATTAAATACATGTCGTTTAAATAATTAAATAAAGATATACTTTCCTTATCTTTATCCCTTTCCGGCCGGGAACATTGTTTTTCGAAAAACAAATGGAAATGCTGATCAAACTTATTTTTTAACCGATGAAAAAAAGGAGGAGGTTCTCAATTCGACGCGTATATATTTTATGTATGACCACGCATAACTTTTTACAGAGTGGTCCGATTTTGATGATTCTTTTTTTAATGGATAGGGTATATCTCGAAGTTGGTCCCATTCAAATTTCAAAATCAAAATCCACCCCTAAGGGTAGTAAAATAGGGGATGAGTGTTTGTTCATCCACTGAATTCTTACCTGTTAACCGATTCTGTTGAAAATTGACACACATAAATATAGTTCTAGACACTACGATATAATGGAGACCTGGAGTTATATTTTAACCACAAAAAATTGAAAAATAAAACTTTTTAACAAAAAATTGAACCGACGAAAACAGAAACTGAAAAGCGAAAAATAACTAATTATGAGTCGGCGCCAAACAACCAATCAACGAAGATCATTAAATTACTTTAAATAAATAATAAAAACAACGTCACATATAATACAACGTGAAATTTTCAACGATACACAATAACTTTCCAAAAATGCGTTCTCCGCTCGGCCACTTGCAATTTACACGCACTTTGCTTGTTAAAAGTTCGTTTGGCGCCGACTCATAATTAGTTATTTTTCGCTTTTCGGTTTCTGTTTTCGTCGGTTCAATTTTTTGTTAAAAAGTTTTATTATTTTATTTTAAATAAGAGGTCTTACATAACTTCCATATCTAAGGTATTATGCATTTTAATAATAATAGTAAAACTGTCCTACTCTGCATAGTTTTTCGTATCACATTAATTTATTTTGCTTGATTGTTAATGATAATTATCAGCGTAATTTTAATTATTACATCACTAGGAGCAAATACTCACAGTAATGTCCAAACACAAAAACACAAATACCAAAGCATAAAAATAACATAAACTTTACGAAAATAATTTTTGATTGTATATTTTAAAACAGTTTTGGCCGTGTGAATCTGACATGAAAAATCGCTAGATGGCCGAATGGGAGTTATAGCTTGAAAGTAATGCTGGAAGTAGATGCGGAAGGTACACAGCAGTGAATCGGTTTTGCTCAGGATGTTCTAATGTCATTTCCGACTCGACTCCATCTGTGCCAAGCATGTCAAACAATGTGCCAGACAACGCATGCTTTGCCATCTTTTTTTTGGACCAGGAACCTTTGCGGTACACAGAGAACAACTCACCAAACTTTCATCATAATCGGATGAGTGGTTTAGGAACGCAGAGAGGACATACAAACAAGCACAAATTTTTTGTTAGGTAAATAGAAGAACCGAAAATCTGGAAACCATACGTAACGTAGTCTTCTTTTTGTGAAAATAGTTTGTAATCTCCAACTTTAGCCAAATTATATTTAAAAGCTTTAAAGAGTTTAAATATAATAATGGCAAAACTATCCCTATAATTAAAAAAACCGGCCAAGTGCGAGCCGGACTCGCGCAGTAAGGGTTCCGTACCTCTCAACGACCTGATACCCCATAAAAACTGATTTAATTTACGAGAGTTTATCAAAAGACATCAACGCCCAGTGCGCAAAATTATGAATTTTTGCATGTCTTTCTTACGCAGGTACTGCCACATATGTCTATGTTTGTCTTATTTTTAGTATTTGTTGCTAAACTACATAATATGCACTATAATCTGACCAAGTTTGACGCTGGTATATATTACGGTTTTGAAGATAGAGCAAAAACAAAAACGTTGAAAAAAATGCATGTTTTTTGAGGTTTCTTGTATGGGAACCCCCTTTGGTTTTAGACTTTTTTTTGTTTTTAGTATTTGTCTGAGAAAATTTCAACCGGTTACCTATTACCGTTCAAAAGATACAGCTCTGTGACAGACAGACGGACGGACGGACGGACGGACGGATGGACGGACGGACGGACGGACGGACGGACAGCGTAGCGAGAGTAATAGGGTCCCGTTTGTCACCCTTCGGGTACGGAACCCTAAAAACAAAGAAACAAAGTATTTTATTAAAGTTATAAAGAATAGACTAAAAGCACTGATTCAGATAGACTTGACGCGTTTTGTAGTTTTATGTTAATAAGAAGTGGCATAAATAATAACAGTTTATTATATAGTTTCCATACAATGCAGAACGATCCGATATGCAAAGAATACCTAATCTTGGAATGTAGAGCAATATATTTTGGAGGACTGTTCCATTTCTATTTAAGGTATATATATCTCCACCTGACCTGCACCAATTAGGTGAATACTTGAAAAGTAGACTACGCTAAAAAGGGACACTTAAATGTCACCTATTTATACCTTTCTGTTTTGAGAACTTATCGATTCATTAAATTATGATTCGGAAAACTTACTTTACTAAAGAGCGTTTTTTGGGCTGAGTTAAGAGCCATATGAGCCCTATCTATACTTAATATTATAAAGAGGAAAGATTTGTTAATTTGTTTGTAATCAATAAACTCTGAAACAACTAATCCAATTTTAATAATTTTAAAACTTTCACTGCCTCGTTGGTCTAGTGGTCGCAAGCGCGACTGCTGAGTGTAGGGTCCTGGGTTCGATTCCCGGGTGGGGCAAAGTGTTATTGGGTTTTTTCATTAGGAAATTCTCAGTAGCAGCCCGGAGTATGGATTTGTGCCCGGTAAATGGCAATAGGCTCGCCCCCTATTACATGGGACTACAACATAACTGGCGAAATGTGGGTGTACTATACACCTCAGCCTACCCCTTCGGGGAAATACAGGCGTGATGTTATGTTATGTTGTTACATAAGAATTGTATATGGTAAGAATCATCTTTTATTCATAACTTCCAAAGGCTGTGCTTTAATAGAAATTAAATCTTATGATTTCACAAAATAAAGCGTTAAAATAATAAATAAGCTACATATATTCAGTCACAATAAATTGTCGAAGAAAAGCTGAAAAGATCAATAAAATAAGAAGGCCGAAATACCACCCAAAACGCATCTCTGTAACAGGATCGTTTAAAACAATACTGAGGCAGTAAAAAATCATCTATTACTCTTAAATGTCTGCTGGTCGGTAATGGCGCTGTAAATCTACGTCCAGCTCTTTACTAGCAGGTCTTAGTTTTACAGACTATTTGTGTAAAGAACTGTATGGTTCTGTAATAGGAAAGAACGTGAAGTATCGTTAAATGTTCAGTGTATGGAGAAGAAATGAAATGAAATTATACAACGTCTTATTGAAATAACTGAAACCTCTTAAGGGGTCTCTGTACTCATCATTAGGAACAACTTTTACTATGGGACCAACCCTGAAATTGCGAAAGTAAATCGGTTGATCCCTACATGAATGTTCACATGAATCGACAAAATGTAGACAACAGCTAATATTTTTTTTCGTATGTGCAGGGTTGGTCCTATAGTAAAATCCCGAATAATGTACTGCGCTGTGCTGCATCGCCAGCGTCTCAGCATAAGCTTAGCCTCAGTAAGCTTTTTAGTCCAACTCAGCCTATCGCAGTCCACTGCTGGACACAGGCCTCTTCCAAGTTGCGCCACAACACTCGGTCCTCTGCCTTCCGCATCCAGTCCCCCCAGCCACCTTCTTCAGGTCATCGGGCCACCTGGCGGCGGGGCACCCTATGCTGTGTTTTATCGATTCGCGGTCTCCACTCAAGGACTCGTCTGCTCCAGCGGCCATCGGTTCTTCGACAGACATGACCAGCCCACTGCCACTTTAGCTTACTGATCCTACAAGCTATGTCAGTCACTCTGGTTCGTCTCCGAATGATAAGCTTTTTAGTTACCAAGCACGTACAATTAACAATAATAAGATAATAATAATCTAATACCTACTTATCCGCACCATTATAAATTATCAATCCCCCCTGCCAGGTGGATCGACGACCTAAAGAACGTGGCTGGGGGGGACTGGATGCGGAAGGCAGAGGACCGAGTGTTGTGGCGCAACTTGGGAGAGGCCTATGTCCAGCAGTGGACTGCGATAGTCTGAGTTGATTGATTGATTGAATCGTGGCCTTACTTATTGGAATCATAGCCTTTCCACGCACAGACCGGTTTCAAAGGAGCATCAATGAAAGTGAGCGAGCAAAATCCAATGACATATGGCCATTGGCCAGCTCATTGAATTGCTAGACGCGTCAGCTTCCGGTCTGGCAGATAGTCTGCCACGAAGATATGCCAACTAAAGTAACGTTATTTGTTGTAGGAACAGAATAATTTAATTGTAATTGGTATTTAGATCCGTAACGAGATTATCCGGAGAAGAACCGGAGTGACCGACATAGCTTGTAGGATCAGTAAGCTGAAGTGGCAGTGGGCTGGCCATGTCTGTCGAGGACCGATGGCCGCTGGAGCAGACGACGAGTCCTTGAGTGGAGACCGCGAATCGACAAACGCAGCATAGGGTGCCCCGCCGCCAGGTGGACCGACGACCTAAAGAACGTGGCTGGGGGGGAAGGCAGAGGACCGAGCGTTGTGGCGCAACTTGGGAGAGGTCTATGTCCAGCAGTGGACTGCGATAGGCTGAGTTGATTTGGTATTTAGATGCAGATGTAAGTCTGGGCCCCAATTCTCGCGTTATAGAGATAAATGTATGTGTCTTATTATATTATATATTAAAACAATAATAATAAATATCCCAAATATTTGGGATATTTTTACAATAATTATGGTGCTGTCCATCTAGTCTCAAACTAAGCAAAGCTTGTGCTATGGGTACTAGACACCGGATATAATACTAAAAACCTTTTTTTTTGTAAATATTTACTTATTTATTATATTTTATTATTTTTAGGGAAACTTACAGCTAATACAGAGTCGTAATTAAGCAAAATACAGTAGAAAAAGGCCAATTACAAGTTTCCACATATAGAATTTATGTATAAAATTTTGAATAACACATAGACAGCAGAGAAAAGGTTGAAAAGAAAATGGATACAAACAACAGATGAACATTAAGAAGGATGGATTTAACAAATAAATATAAAATAAGTTAATACATTGATCGTACAAGGGATTGACCGAAAAAGTTATAACTTAATAATTTTATTAAATTTAATTTATTTTTTTATAATACATAAGAAACACCCAGCCCAACACAAACACTTATGTTTATCACACAAATATTTGTGTCCTGTAGGAATCGAACCCACGACCTTGTGAACAGCAGTCCGACAGTCCGACACTCGAACCACTAGACCACAGACGTCGTCATCGTTATAAGTGTGTATTTAAGAAAAATAATAATTATATCTATTGTCTAGTACCTACCCATGGTACGCACGGCTACACATCAAGCTGTACATTTCCAGTATAAACTGATCTCGCCTTGTACGGAAAACCTAAACAATGCGAGGTCAGCTCATACTGGATATGTACAGCTTGATGTGTAGCCGTGTGTACAAGCTCTGCTTAGTTTGGGACTAGATGGTGCTGTGTGTGTATTTAAAATATACGAACTTGAATGAACCGTCGTTTTTTCATAGAATTAATAACATAAAAGTATATCCTTCTCTAATACAAGCCTGATATTGTGTTCCCAAATCGGTCCTATTCATAGAAATCTAAATAATATAAGGTAATAGAAGTGCCAAAGGCGCGTGAACTTGTCGCCGCGTACAGGTGTCGCGTAGGACACCAGTGCGAGAACCTTTTGCTTAATCATCAGTGCTGTTTTGGCCGCAGAGTCACTAAAATTGAATTTTGCAGCATATCTAACAGTGTGGTTTGTTTATTAAGCTTAATTTATTTTGCATTGAATGCTAAAAACACGGTGGGCGTAACTGCGTATTTATGTGTTGTTACTAACGGCTTGTTAGTGCCAAATATTTGATTAATTGAATTAATTTACTAAATTTTATATAAATTAATATTGAATTTTAATCTTGTTATAACGCATGAAATAATAGAACTGATAAATTATAAATTTTATATGATGTAAGGATAAATAAATGGCTATAATAATAATAATAGTGCCAAACCGGCGACACGCGTTCTGGTATTAAAAGACATAGATAACATT
This sequence comes from Asteroscopus sphinx, assembly GCA_949699075.1. NCBI lineage: Eukaryota > Metazoa > Arthropoda > Insecta > Lepidoptera > Noctuidae > Asteroscopus > Asteroscopus sphinx. The sequence continues at coordinate 32,181,218 of OX453004.1, read as the reverse complement.
TCTATTACCTTACATTATTAAGATTTCTATGGTCTTATTATTGTCTTCGATGACGTCATTTTTTTTTCTTCAAATGATATACATACTGTTTACCTAATGCGGAGATATACTGGTTTTCCCCTAAACACAGTACACGACAAATGTAGTCACACAAATGTCTTTACGGGTCTTTACCTCAAGAAGTAATCTTCAAACTTCAGGTTAGTTAAATAATGATTAGGTACCTAGATTCTTTGAGGATATTAATTCTAGTAGGTTACTTTATGAAAGGGCTACATTCGAATTAGCAATTTGGTAATTCCGTAAGTGAGAGGCCGAGGCAATGCGTAAAATATGGATTAACAGTATAAAAAGATTACATTATGAAGGATTAAGTAAAGTAGGTACCATACTTTATTAACAGTCTAATGTCAGAAATACATATTTCTCTCACGCCTAACTTACCAATGTTTATCGATAAACATTAAGTTATATACAATTTTGGAATAGAATTTAGCAATCTCTATTGTAATAAAAATAGTGATGTAATCCCATAAAATATACTTGACAATTACTTTTGTAGGTACATCGAAATTTGAGAAGATAGCGTTGTGGCGACATCGGACAAAACCGGTATGAAATACATAAATTTTATTTAAAAAAGACGGGCCGTGCCCACACTTAGCTGAATTGGTTATTATCTCATTCCATAGGTACTCATGAGATTCATTACACACTTATTGGCTAGAGAACGAATAAAACCATTTTTGTAGCAGACTAGTGATGTGGTGGGTGTCGATGTTAAGTTGAGAAAAGTTGCCAATAATTATATCGATAGTTCAAAATGGGTTTTGTTTGATTTTACTTAACTTACTTTAAAAAAATATTATAACTTGATGATTCATGTTGCAGTTCCACTTAATTCTATTATCATTTTTTTTTTAAATCTTTAAACAGGACATTGCTGTTCATATTAAGTACGTACGAACACACTATAGGCAAAGTTACCCGAATAAAGAATCGTTATTATTATTACCTATATAATGTCCAAAAATTAGCACGAGGTTCTTTAAATCTAATTTTTGACAAATCTCATTCTGACAAATCTTGAGATTACCAATGCTGAATAAACCATGAAAGCGTATGCTTTTTGCAACTCTTGCAAGTCATAGATCGAGCTTAATTTTATCGACACAAATGCACTTAAAAGCTCCCACCCATCACTAATACCAAACCAGTTCGCGCTTTAATTGCGGTACCAAATTCGTATCAGAATAATTTGAATATCCGTAATTTATGACAACGGGCAACCGAGTATCATCTCGGTACAACTATGTGTGTTAATGTTCGCATACATTATGTTGGCGACAGACCATATGCTGGGATATATTATTTGAATATTTGTTGTAATGCTAAATCTATGTAGGACTCGCTGGTATACTTGTCTATGTATTTTTGCTATTAATTAAGTGCTACAACCCTTAAGTTCTTGACATAGCCCACAAGATTGGCAAGCTGTAGTGGCAGTAGCCCGGTTATATTAGCTTAAGGACCGATAACCATTGGGGTAGACGCGTTCTTGAGTGGAGACCGCAAATCGGCAAACGTAGGGTACGAAGCCCTCAGGCTAGGTGAACCGATGACAGGGGTGCTGTCCAGAAAACGTGTGTCTGACGGCTGCTTGTCCTTCTGGACACGTCTGGAGGGAACGGCAGTTGTTTGGCCGGTGCATCCTGGGTACAGGCAATGGAATCCTTTCGAGGGATTAACCCTCGGGGGAACTTTTTGCCTATGGTAAATATTCTGGTACGGGAGGGGCCCCATGTGGGCCAATGGGGAGTTGCTCCACGTGTCCCTCTGACGCCAACAGAGGGCACAGTGGAGGAGCAGTGGCGGGCCCGGTGTGCACTCACCCTGTCACTGGGCAGGCAGCGGGGGGACTGTCCTTCCCTGCCCCCGTCGATCTCGTAACCCCAGGAGTGCCCGCTGAGTAGTGTTCCCGGGCCTCTTGGGACCAAGGGTATTGGTTTTACCGCCCAGACCGCGAGAAAGAAAACCTCTATAAAAAATTACGTAAGGATGGGGCCTGTGAGCAGCACTTGGGGTAGTCTGCTGCCCGACCAGCAGCTGGCGTAGCTGACGTAGCTGGCACAGCTGGCGTAGCTGGCGCAGTTGGCGTAGCTGGCACAGCTGGCGTAGCTGACACAGCTGGTGTAGCTGGCATGCTGACCTGGCAGCATGCTGGCGTAGCTGGCGCAGCTGGCGTTGCTGACACAGCTGGCGTAGCTGGCACAGCTGGCGTAGTTGGGGCAGCTGGCATAGCTTGTAAAGGCCCTTGAGGTGAGGTGGCGTGCAGTGTTCCATGTGCGCCGCCTAGGAGGGTGCGGCAACGTTAGGCCACACGGGGAGAAGGGGCTCGCCTGCTTGTGGCGGGCCAGGACCTGTCGGGGGTGGTTGTGTGAATACTAACGCCCCCGGCTAAGGTAGTTGAAGGAACACCGTGGTGGTTTTAGTCGGTAAGAGTCCGACACTGGCTCTGCCTACCCCGGGCGGAGTTCGTCCATGAGGATTACCCCACGGCAAAAAAAAAAGGTGAACCGATGATATTGGTAAGGTGGCTGATAGCAACTGGATGCGAGTGGTCGAAGAACAATGTCAGTGACGTGATGTCCAGCTGTGGACAAATATACCAATACCAGGATTTTCTGCGGGAGCCAGATAATTAAATCATCCTCTAGATCTACCAGATAGATCAAAATCCAACGAAGCAAATTGGACTAGATGAGAAGAATCGAGTGCAGTTCTGCGAGGAGAAAATAATCTATATCCAAAAACAATAGGCGAAGTAATTGATAGCGTAGCAATTTGTAGGACCTTACTGTATTGAACCAGGAGTTCATGGGCATACAGTTTATAATACAATAGAATCTTGCTTGCCATGTCTTCAGCACGCGTGAGAAGCTAAGGACTACCAACCAAAATGCAGTGCGCGTTGCAAAACACTAGGCTGACAAAATATTACAAATTTTGCCATAGACTCGATAAGAAGAAGCAGAAGCATTCGATGAGTAAACTGTTAAGGGGCATGTAGCAGCCAAGTGGCGCCCCCATCAGTAAAATAATTATTACGCGCTGAATATATCATTTATAGAAAATTCGTTTCTAACGAATGAAGTACAGGTACTGTACAACTTGGCTGCTACATGCGCCTTAAAGAAGATTAATGCAAAATATGAAAAGCAAATATTTTGAAGAAACTCAATAGACTTAATTATTTGAAGGGATTCTATACGACCGGAACCATACTTTACATTTAAAACATGCACTATACTTCTTATTTATAAATAGACAAACAAACAGCCAGTTTTTGCATTTAACACATATGTAAATAAGAACTCTACAAAAATTATTATGAGAGCGATGACCATTTTAATGTTATTTGTGTCTCAATGTTTAAGTATTGCTAGAATTTGAACAAAACTTGCTTGACCGGCGACCACAGTTTTCTCGAACGTTTCTCAAGCCCACGATAATACTAAAGTTTAATGCCAACGCATTTTGTTTAAATATTATTACAATTTTAATGAAGACAAGGTGAATAGGTTGTATTATGTGTTTGTGTTGTGTGACAAAACTATCTTTGATTTCAAAAGTGGCAATATGATAGTAAATAAAGTGCCAATTTAGGGCAGACTTATGGCAGTAATATATTACACCAATAGAATTATAATAACTTCTTAGGTTTTCGCGATCACTACACATTATAATAAAACAAGGTTTAACCGGATTAAATCGCGTATATTATTTAAATTGGTTTCCCTGACGTTTCGAAAGCTTTGCAGCATTTCGTGGTCGCAGGTAGACTAAGATGACAAGCGTCTTTACAAATATTTCTAAAAAATTATTTTAATCTACCGTACAATATTATTAATTAAAATAGAAAAAAAAAAAAAATTACTGCGTGCATCGAAACGATTTTAATTAATAATATTGTACGGTAGATTAAATAATTTTTTAGAAATATTTGTAAAGACGCTTGTCATCTTAGTCTACCTGCGACCACGAAATGCTGCAAAGCTTTCGAAACGTCAGGGAAACCAATTTAAATAATATACGCGATTTAATCCGGTTAAACCTTGTTTTATTATAATAGAATTATAATTAAATAAACAATGAAAAATTTTGAATTTTTTTATTCTTAAAGTTTTTAAAGGGACTTTTCCGCATAGCGTATGACAGTCCCATCGTACCCTAAACAAAAGTAATACGACACTTACATAAACTATATTATCTGGGCCATGAATTTGAACAGATCTTTTGCATAATCACAATTTGGGTTATTCAATACTTGGTGAAATGTACCTACATCAGTCCTGTTCGAATTCAGAGCCCTAACCACGGAATAATTCTAATAAAACACTAATTTAAAAAGGTCAAGCGAAATGTTTCCAAAAGTTACAGTATACTTTTACAACAAACTGTTATCGACGAGGAAAACAATGCTTACGTTGTGGCATAACAGAATTTTCACGAAAATTTATTGCTTAAGTCAGAATTATCACAAAAATTTTAGGACTCGGTAACAAATTAGTTTAGCATCAAAATAAAAGAATCTTCATAATTTAACATGATTGTTGAATATAAGTAATCGGATTGATGGTGGTCCGAAATGGATGCAATCCTGAAAAACTGGAAGAGGGCGCAAGATCGGGAAAAGTGGAGGAAATAGAGAAAGATCTTTGCCCAGAAGTGATGCTACTGGTGCCAGTGGTGTTATTGTTATCAGCCTATGCTGATAACAATAACAATTATCGAATTACTGAAGGAACTTGTGAACTTACAGTAGTTAAGTATCAAGGAAATAATTATATAGACCTCTAACAATTTTTAGCCCTATAAAAGCTAGGGTAAGAAAGTACAGTTTTTTTTTTTAAATTATTTATTTATTTACATGTGCTTTATTGTACACCATAAAATACAATTACATTGAATATGCATTTAAACTATTGTACAAATAGCGGCCTTACCGCGATCAGCGATTTCTTCCAGGCAACCCTAAGATGGACAAGAAAAAACTGGACAGAATAAATTCAGAAAATGTGGTTGTTAGAGGTGCAAATTAAATACATACTTTCATCATCATCATCATTTCAGCCGAAAGACGACCACTGCTGGACATAGGCCTCCCCCAAGCATCGCCACAACGACCGGTCCTGCGCTTTCCGCATCCAGTGGATTCCCGCGACCTTCACCAAGTCGTCGGTCCACCTTGTGGAGGGCCTACCCACGCTGCGCCTTCCAGTACGCGGTCGCCACTCCAGAACTTACAGCTACATACTTTAATAATAAAACAAAAATAACCACCAATTTCTATCAAACCGACCATGTCTATACCAACTTTTGTCCCAAAACATACCTATTAACATAACATTCACTTAAACACGCATACATAAGCAAGTAGCGTCCGTCCGTAGGTGAGGCATATGGCAACACTCAATCCACGACATTTATGTACTTTTTCTAACTGTACACCTATTGCAGACTACAACATTCTACGACATTTTTTTCGTAAACCGGTACCAGTCACTAAATGAGAATTGTATAATGTGCTTATTATAAAAATGTTTGGATGTATCCGTTTAGAGATTTTTCTCACATTTAATTACAGTGTTATTGTAACTTACCGTTTGACGCAAAGAAATCAATTGTTGTTAGATAGGTAAATAGCATGTACTTTATTGTAATAACTTCTTAGGTTTTCGCGATCACTACACATTATAATAAAACAAAGTTTAACCGGATTAAATCGCGTATATTATTTAAATTGGTTTCCCTGACGTTTCGAAAGCTTTGTAGCATTTCGTGGTCGCAGGTAGACTAAGATGACAAGCGTCTTTACAAATATTTCTAAAAAAATATTTTAATCTACCGTACAATATTATTAATTAAAATCGTTTCGATGCACGCAGTAATCACTCACAATATCATTATCTTTTACAGTGTTGCGTGCTGTTTGGGACTTGATTATTTTTAGGACTGGGTTCCAAACAGGTGGTAGCTGCCAACCATCTTCCGATAACCGATATGTACCTAGAATGCTCCGTGAGGCAATTGAAATTAAAAAACATCCTAATTTTAATAGAGAAGATGGTTGGCAGCTACCACCTGTTTGGAATCCAGTCCTAAAAATAATCAAGTCCCAAACAGCACGCAACACTGTAAAAGATAATGATATTGTGAGTGATTACTGCGTGCATCGAAACGATTTTAATTAATAATATTGTACGGTAGATTAAAATATTTTTTTAGAAATATTTGTAAAGACGCTTGTCATCTTAGTCTACCTGCGACCACGAAATGCTGCAAAGCTTTCGAAACGTCAGGGAAACTAATTTAAATAATATACGCGATTTAATCCGGTTAAACTTTGTTTTATTATAATACTTTATTGTACCTACACTATAACAATAGCAATTAAGGGTGCAATAATGCTCTAACAGCTAATAGTGCTACCTTCCAGATAACCTTAGGATGGACAAGAAATACGTCAAAGATTGATCAAGATTGTTGTTACAACGGAGAGGAGTACCTACCATGCCATACCATGGTATTGCCACTGTCATGCGGTCGACTGTACTTTCTTTATATTTAATGTTTTTTTTGTTATTCTTTTTTTTTGTATACCCGCCTGTAGTTACCTGTTTTTGTGTTTCTTTTGCACTGTTATTTAAATGTTTCACGCCGTTAACTGGGACAATAAATATTTTTTCTTTCTTTTCTTTCTACCTACCTAATCCTACCGTTCTTATTTTATTTGACAAGCTAGACCTGTCGAAAGACTATACAACATTTAATTGTGAATTTATATAAGTAATTTTCTTTTATGAGTGCAGTGCATGTTTGCTGCATAAGCTCTTCTTAACCTTCATCATCCTCGCCTTCTCAATTTTTAAAAAATAATTAATAAAAATAAATACAATCTTTGAGGGGCTCGTAGCGATGCAACGACTGCGCGGATTGTACGATCTGCAAGGTTAAGCTGCACTTGCCGCGGTCAGTCTGTGGATGGGTGACCGTTTCGTTACACATCGAGACCCCTCCGTGCCTCGGAGAGCACGTTAAGCTGTCGGTCCCGGTTGTCATACGAATATCTATGGCAGTCGTTACGGGTAGTCAGAAGCCTGAAAGCCTGTCAGTATTACCCAGTAATTGGGTTGCGGGGGTCTGATGGCAGTCGCTCCGTGTAAAATACTGATGTTCAGCCGCATCTGGCTAGACTGGAAGCCGACCCCAATATAATTGGGAAAAGGCTCGGAGGATGATGAAATACAATCTTTATTTCAGATCACAAGTAGATCCATATAGTGTTAGTAAAAACAAAAGAAAACCTAAAAACTTAATGTTAGTAATTTAAAATTAATAAATGCTGCTGAAATTAAAACTGGATATAGTTCGCACTAGACGTGTGAAGCCCTATCCAGTGTCGCAACATTGGACAATCCCACTTGTCGCACAATGCGCTTAGGATGCTGTGGGAGCTGGAACGCATTCTGTGAAGTGTCGAGGCACATCGTTTCCGGATGACGGCATAACATAATAACATAATCAGCCCATTACTGTCCCACTGCTGGGCACGGGCCTCTTCTCAGTATGAGAAGGTTAAGGCCTTAGTCCACCACGCTGGCCTAGTGCGGGTTGATGGACTACACACACCATCGAGAACTATATGGAGTACTCTCTGGTGTGCAGGTGTCCTCACGATGTTTTCCTTCACCATTAAAGCAAGTGATAATCAAATTCTGAACCCCACATGAATCCGAAAAGTCAGAGGTGCGGGCCGGAATCGAACTCTTACCCTCCTGATGACGGCATGATAACCGTCAATCCTTGCCTCAGCGAACAACGGGTACTAGTTGCGTTTGACCGCCACCTCACCTGATATTAAGCGATGGCGTGGTCGACGATGGTTCACGTTTTCCCAGCAAAGGTGAGAGGATGGCAGTGAAATATTTCGAGCCATCCTCTCAAGTGGCTCCACCGGGCATCGTACTGGAACATGAATAAGTCGCTTGGCGGCACGTCTTTGCCCGGCGGGTGGTAGTACTTTTAATTTTATTAGGGTTGGCTTCCAGTCTAACCATATGCGGCTGAACATCACCATTTTACCCGAAGCGACTGCCATCAGACCACCGCAACCCATTTACTGGGTAATACCGATATTCGGAAGTTAGCGAAGCAACGACTGCGCGGATTGTACGATCTGCAAGGTTAAGCTGCACTTGCCGCGGTCAGTCTGTGGATGGGTGACCGTTTTCGTTACACATCGAGACCCCTCCGTGCCTCGGAGAGCACGTTAAGCTGTCGGTCCCGGTTGTCATATGTCATCTATGGCAGTTGTTACAGGTAGTCAGAAGCCTGAAAGTCTGACAACTGGTCTAACCTCCGAATGTCGGTATTACCCAGTAACTGGTTTGCGGGGGTCTGATGGCAGTCGCTCCGTGTAAAATACTGATGTTCAGCCGCATCTGCCTAGACTGGAAGCCGACCCTAATCTAATTGGGAAAAGGCTCGGAGGATGACTGATATTCGGAAGTTAGACCAGTTGTCAGACTTTTATGCTTGGGACTACCCGTAACGAATGCCACAGATATTCGTTCTTGATCTTATAAAATTATTTCCTTGCAGTTCCTACCACTGCAACATCAATCGAACTTTACAAAGTTCAATCTTGTTTCTATATCTTATTATTTATTAAAAACGAAAGAAGAGGGCCATATAAAGGAAAATTAACTCTAAATATTTGTGTGACTAAGCGGTCGTTTAGGTACTTGTTGAATGTTTCTTAGTTATTTCGCGGTTTATATTTCTAATTTATGTTTTAGGGATAAGAAAGATTTATGGTACAACCTTGGACGAATAAAAAAGGCGGACGGAATCTCGCTAAACAAAAAGTCAAGCGCATTACATCCATAGTAAGACAGAAAGCCGCGATTACGCAACAAATCTCATATGAGGTTAGTAATTGTCCTAGTGTCACAAATAAAATAACAATATAATATCTGGTGTGTTAAAATTCTGTCGAAATTATAGTGGGTTTAGGTTACAAAAACTAAGTGGTTCAATCTTTTCTCAGCGAGATTCTGTCCGCCATTTTTGATTCGTCTGAGGGTACAACAATGATTTTTAAAGAGGTACTTAAATTAACAGTAATTTCGACTGTTTAAGAAGTATTTGCTGCAACGGAAGTAAGGTTGGATACTATGCAGGTACAGAACCCGATGTATGGTTCATTTAAAAATAAGTGATGCCAATTTAATAAGGTAAAAAGGTTTATACCAGGGTTTAAAGAATGTGACATATCGAATTGGTTACCCAAAGTAGCTGTGGCATATCATTAATGTAAGGGCAAATTAATTTACATAAAGTTTTAAGAGTTTTAAATGGAGTCAATTAGAGATTGTGTCACTCAACCTGCGAAGATACAACTTACATTTATGTTTATTAAGAATTGCATTTATCAACACGCTTTTTTATTATCAGAGCGTCCAATTATTGTGACTGACCGATACCGACAATAACAAAAATACAAGACGCCATTGTTAAGTTAATTCAAAACAATAAGTTCCAAATTCTACTTTCAAAATATCAACGCGAAACGGTCCCAGCCAAAAAAACAATCCAACTTCACGTCACAAATCAAAAGCGATTCCATTTTTAATTTTGAACGTTTTTTACGTCACTACGAGTATCACCGGTAAGTTTTTTTACCGTATTTACGCCCAGGACAATGCAACGAATCATGACTTTAAAGATAAATGGAATAAGAACTGAAAAAAAAGGTCCGTGATGTCCAATTTAAAGTGGATACAGAGGGTTTTACAAAAACGAAAGTGCATACAGGTATATTATTGTTGTGTGGAGTTGATGGATGTTGTAAAAATGTGGATATGGCACGTAGGAAAACTTTTCTTGAAAGAAATTATTGGAAAAATCCTACAGCCACTTTTGACTACTAGAAATAAGTCAGTCTGCATTTCTTGTTACTTATTCATATTTATAAAGACCACATACATACGCTGCGGCAGGTTATACAGAAGACCGAAGAATATAACTTGCCTCTTTGTTTAGCGTTTGTGGACTACGAGAAAGCCTTCGATTCGATCGAGACTTGGGCTGTACTAGTCTCTTCAACGGTGCCAGATTGACTATCGGTACATTGTAGTGCTGAAGTATTTATATGAAAACGCCAGTATGTCAGTCCGATTACAGGACTAAGCCTCGAAACCTATTCTTCTTCAGCGAGGTGTGAGACAGGGAGATGTGATCTCTCCGAAACTGTTTAGATGAGGATGGCTTTAAGGTTCTCGGCTGGAACGAGCTAGGCGTTAACATAAACGGCGAGTACATCACTCACCTTCGGTTTGCCGACGACATAGTAGTCATGGCTGAGACCATGGAGGACCTCAGTACAATGCTCGATGACAGTGGAACTTCCGAAAGAGTAGGTCTTAAAATGAATATGGACAAGACAAAGTTATGTCGAATTCTTATATAGCACCCATTTCCGTATCCATCGGAGAATCTACACTCGAAGTTTTTGGCGATTATGTATACCTAGGACAAAATGTCCAGTTAGGTAGGTCCAACTTTTAGAAAGAGGTCAATCGTCGTACCCGACTCGGTTGGGCAGCGTTCGGGAAGCTACGCAATATCTTCTTGTCCAAAATACCGCAGTGTCTCAAAACGAAAGTCTTTGACCAGTATGTGTTGCCAGTAATTACTTACGGCACTGAATCATGGTCGCACTGGTCGCTCACAATGGGCCTGATAAGAAGGATCAAAGTCACTCAAGGGACAATGGAGAGGGCTATGCTCGGACCAGTCGTTGTGGTTTTGCTTGGGGGAGGCCTATGTACAGCAATGGACGTCTTTCGGCTGACATGATGATGAGGATGATTCATATTTAATAAACAGATTTGAAAAAATCTTATACCTAGTTGGACTGAGATTTTTCAGGAATGTCAATCAGCACACCAGTTTGACGAATGGTTGGTTCATACGTAGGACCAAGTTAACCTATGTTTTGAAATTCATCATCATGATTCATCATTTCAGCCGAAAGACGTCCACTGCTGGACATAAGCTTCCCCCAAGCATATAGGGGGGATATGCCATAATCGCTACGCTTGGCAGGCGGGTTGGCGATTGCAGTTGGTTGTTTAAATACTCAGAGAACGCTACTGCCCATCCTCTGGTGAATCCCTTAGTCGCCTTTTACGACACCCATGAGAAGAGATAGGGTGGTGCAATTCTTTATGTCCGGCACCACATAAAATTATGACTAAATTATTTGGATGTTTTCAGGATGTAGGTGCAAAGAAATCTTTTAAAATTCACGAAGAAACTTGGATCACTGTTAAGTTTTATTTTATACCGTATCCAAATCATTCTACATCTACTAAACCCCAACAAAAGGTAGATTCGGTAACGAGATATGATATTATTTTTTGTGCGTGTCGCGGGGGTGGCCGGGGGAGTACGCCGGGGGAGGGATGCAGTCAGGTGGATTCCACTTCGCAACGCATTGTCGTATTGTGAACTTATCGCGGCGTACGATAATTTATGAAGGGTACGGCAACGTGAGAAACTTTGGGCAATGCTCGTGATTCCGTGATGTTTAGTTAGGTGTAGGTACCTACCAAAGTTTACTAAGGTCGGTGGTGACGTGTTATATATTAAATTGTTAGATGTGTTGTATAGAAAAAATGTGTGGAATCGTTGGTTCTTCAATGCAACGACGAATAAAAAAGGCAGAGGCTAAACAATAAGTGAAGCACCCATAGTAAGACGGCTCGCTTAAAAGTACGGGCTGGCATGCACACATTCACACCCATAGTGAGACACACAGCCGCAGTACACAACAAATCTCTTGTAATGGTCCTAGTTTTCGTAATGTCACAAATAAAATAACAATATATATGTGGTGTGTTAAAATTATGTCGAAATTAAAGTGGGTTTAGGAAAAAACTAAAAGCTTCAATCTTTTCTTAGCGAGATTCCGTCCGCCATTTTTGATTCGTCCGAGGATGACGTGTTATGTATTAAATTCTTATAGGTATGTGTTGTATTTAAAAAATTTAATCGTTGCGTTGGCCCTTCGATGTGACATATTTTAGCATTAAAGGTGCAGTATAATATAAACAACACATTTGTGTTGTTTACAGTCTAGCAATGTAAATTCACACTGCAGTGGTGTAAATTATTTAAATTCACACTGCATTGCCCTTAAAAATTGACCAAGCTTGCCGCTTTACGACAATTTGTAGCTCTGATGTTGTTCTTTTATCGTAGTTTATTATATTTTCTTGAGTTTTATTGTTTCATAGTATTTAATTGGAATAAAACACATCAGTATTTAAAAACCGAACTGTTTTACAACAATTATCATTAGTCTTACTAATACATATTCTAAGACTTATTATAAGTAGGTATATGTAGGTAGGTACTTTTAACCCTACTTCCTACAAATATATTAAACGTGAAAGATTGTGAGGATGTGTGAATATGTGGGTGTTTGTTACTCTTTCACGCAAAAACTACAGTACGGATTTTAATGAAATTTGGAGTACAGATAGAACATAACCTGGATTAACATATAGGCTACTTTTTATCCCGGGAAGATGAACAGTTCCCGAGGGATGCGTGATAAACGACATTCACACGGGTGAAGTTCACGCATAGGTTAGTTTCAAATAATTTCAGAAATGTAAGCTTTCAAATAATATCATACTGCAGTCAAAGGGACGCAAGCGTCGGATGACGATGGCACATGCGCGGAATCTTAATATAATATCAATTTCGCTGCGTTCAACACACTTCAAATTTGCAATTGCATAGGGCTGACGGAATTTGAAATCATTTAAAACTTTGTAAAGAAAATTAATAATTAAAATTGTTGGCCTTTTGAATCAGATAATTATAGGAAAATCATGTGAGCTTTCAACAACTTTAATCTCCTCTATCCGGCTTGATTACTCATACCGGGTTTTGCATCATCGTCATCGTGTCACATCTCTAAACATGATGACGGTGACGCAAACTTGGCTCAAGCTAAAGAACAATAAATCGTTCGAACCAATGACTAACTTTTGAAGAAAAGTCATCGTCCACAGTCTTCTCGAGTAAAGCTGAAGAGAAAAGAGATCTAGGAAAAAAGGTCAGCTTAAAAAACTACTGAAAATCTGATAGAAAGTATTTATAGAAATAATGAGAACACTTAATAAATCATGATTTATATCTTTAATAAGCATCTCAACCATGTATCTACACATGTTTTTGCAAATAAATATATCTTTATCTTTAATACCTACTTAATAAAATAAAACAGCTTCTAGGCTAACATAGACCATGTCTACAAACTTGAAGCCAAATGCCGATCATAATGAAATAGTTCGACATATGAAAGGGCTTGCTGATTACAATCAACCTTACCCCATAGCCTTCCATAATACGAGAAGTTACAAAAATCCATTACTAAAACCATTTTCCACAAATGAACGCTAACAGCACAACCCTACGAACACTCAGGTACCTCTTATCGCGCCATCTTTCCACTCGCATTGTTTATTTCCTTCACTATTCTACCAAATTAAACACAACCAATATCAAACAAAAATCACCCTTATGATAATATCGTTAAGGTTTGTACGAATTAAGTGTTAAGTTTGTAAAGCAAGTACAGAACTTCATCTCTGTCGCAGCATGACGTTTCATTAGAGCTTCAAGATTAACTTATTAAAAGTATTCGTGTTTCTTTTTGAAAATACTCGTACGCTTTGAAGTATCAAATGTGCGCGCAAATGGATATTTTGAAGGGATGACGTCATTGTATGGGTTCATAAGTGTTGGTAGTGTTGTCACACGTATTACTTTTATTGGTTATGGGTAAGTGTGTGTGGGAATGTGATTCCGTTTAGGGACAGATAAGTTACTGATTGTGCTTTGTTTGTTCTTTTTTGCTTATTTCGGTCTTTGTTTAGTTTTATTTAACTACCTTGGTTTAAACGCAGTACCAAAGACCTCTGCGCTTTAACAGAATAAGTTACATACCTACATGTGGTCAGGTTGTTAAGAGCAAGGCTTGACTGGAAGACTACCTACTTTCCTATGTTTCATTTGTGTAATTTTTAGGCATGTATCTCAGACTGAACCCGACTATCAGCCAGTTAAAAGTCTGCAGTTTACTAAGCTGTTAGATGAGAAAAATTTGCAAAGTAATAACCTGTTTTTTTTTATATAAAAAAATACTACAATCATGATCTTGCTGAGCACAGGAAAAAATCAAACAAAATAACCAAAATACCTTTACGTTTACGGTTTAATATAAAAAATATTTTGTTTTCCTCTTTTTATGAGCCGTAAAATTTCCAAAACGGGTTTGTTTGTTTTCCCTTTTAAGTACTTTAAAACCTTATATATATTCAAAGCTTTGGTTTGTGTCGAAAGTGTCTCAGTGCTTTAATATTTTTATTGTATTTTTTTACAGGTAAACATCAAATTGACTCTCCATCCGCTGAAGATACAAGTCCAAGGTAAGTGGAATAGATTAAGCCCGCAATAACTGATCGAAATCTTTTTCACGCGCCCCCGGCCCTTTGCTCTTTTCTGTCTTCTGCTTGAGGAGGAGGGATGTGGAAACAAAGGTTCTTCCTACTCCTTGTTCTGATTAATTTCATTGCAGGTTCCAAGACAATTCTATTAATTCTCCGGGACGCGCCGAGCTTCATTGTTTCAGAGTTTTTCTGATTGATCGCCAATTGTAGATCATGGCTTGCAGTGCTGGGAAAGAGTGGCGTGCTCGTCCCGAAAAAAATCGAAATAAAGCCTTAAAGAAACCCTTGAAATCTTCATAATTTACACATAAATTCAAATTAAAATTCAAAAGTTTTTATTTCGAATAAACATTTACATACACTTCCAAAACGTTAAATCTTGTTGCACGGTTCCAAAATGTTGGTCCTATGGAGGAGAGCCGGCAAGAAACTCCATAGAAATACTCTTTTCATGTTAAATATACATTCATACTACGTGCCTTTAAATTGTTAATAGCAATGTCTAACTAGATCTAGCAAAGTTGTATTTGTAAAAACAAAGGTAACGTCAAGGGAAGGTGAATGAAAGATTGAAAGGATACCTGCTCGTGCACACACGAAAGGGCCAAAATGTTCTCGTTGTTGTGTGTGTAGTCCGACAACCCGAACATGGCCGGCCCCTCACTATTGAGCTGATTATGTTTATACTCAACATACACCTCTGTCGTCTACTTTTATCTTCTATAACGAACCAACTGTCAGTATACCCAAAAATCAAAGCCACTTGGTGTTCAATCGTTTGCGTATGCACCTGCCGCCGGCGGGTCTTTGATCGTTAATAATAACAATTATCGCGTGCGCCCGCGATGCGCCGGAAGGTGACCCCCGGCGAGACGGTGTTGCCAGGACCAAAGTGATACTTCATATTACTATCTTTGAGAAATACAATTGAAAACTATTGTAAACTAACTATAAGACTTCAAGAGTGTACGAGAAATCTGAAAAGCTTCCAGCTACTTAATTGATGTAAAATAACACCTGAGTCTCTTCAATTCGGATACTCTGACTTTAAACTTGCAAAGCAATAGATACATACTAAAAAGGCTAGGTTTAAAATAAACTTTAAAATAGATTACAGCAAATTTTTTGCTAATATGTTTTATAATCGGTGCAGTTTTTTTTTTTACTTTTTTATTGACATAACTAATTTCATGTAATTAAATTATTTACACATTGCAAAGGACATAATATAGTACCTACCTACGTTACAATCTTACAAAACAAAATTCAGCACACTCTGACGAAACGATGCTCATCTGGCAACCCATCCAAAAAATTCGCAATTGTTCCACGCCGCCCATTGCCAAGGCCACGGAGGGCGGCGCGGGCGCAGCCGGTCTGCGCTCTTTTTGTTTCTCGCGTATGCGCCCGCGCCGAGTCAAGGGCACGCTGACCCACTTCCTGCGCAGCCTTCGCCGCGCGAGCACGTGTCGGGAGCAGATGCTACACTTGTTTGTTTTTAAAATCATTTTTGATAAGTGTTTTTGAGTAAGGCAGGTGCTGAAAATGTGAGTATAATAATTTGGTAGAAGTAAAGGAAAAAATGTTGCAGTTTTAGCAAGAAAAATATGATATACACAGGACGAGTTCAGAACAGTATCCATTTATTATTATTTGGCATGCTTTTATTCATGTGGTCACTTCAGGGCTTCTAAGCTGTATAAGGGAAATTATATAGAGTTACCACAGCAACGGCATTTACTTGTGAATCAAAGTGGGGTCGTATAGGATGTGCAAGGAATCCCTTAGAGCCTACACACAAAAAAACGTTATAAACGCTAAAAAACATCATTTTATTTTAATTAACCTAACCTTCTAACAGCTAGATTCAAACGACAGCCCAAAACAAACCAGTAAAACATTGAACTATCGTCGAAAACCAGTAAAACTAGACCTCTATCCGTTTTAGCGTACAAGTCTTACATATACAAGAAGTACCAATCACACCTACATAGACAATAAAAATATTTAACACAGCCATATAACACGCACATAAAACCGACTCCGAGGCAATAGATGGTGTAATGCCTTTCACATGAGATTAGCCACGTACTTCCATCGTAAATATAAAATCATATAAAAAATCTTAGAGTAATAGTGTTTCGCAATTAGGCAGCTTTTATCTTATAGTGTTTGGAATAAGCCGATGTAATCTTGACTAAGCAGTGAGTTATGTTACAATATTGAAATGTAATAATATCTATAGGATTTAAGTAATTCGTCATAATAAGTATGCTAAGCTGTTCAACATAATTTCATCGGATTATCTACACATTGCGTAAAAAGAAAGTGAACTATCATCACTTCATAATTTGATAAAACCGTAAACTGACTGTACACGATTATATTTGTACTTGACGAAAAAGGGATTTGACGAACTACTGTACATGACGAAAAAGGGATCTGACGAACTACTGTACTTGACGAAAAAGGAATTTGACGAACTACTGTACTTGACGAAAAAGTAATTTGACGAACTTACTGTACTTGACGAAACAATAATTTGACGAAAAAGCGATTTGACGAAAGTCGTGTTAACCATATTGTCCACAGTGTTGAGATTAGATACATTACTTCACATTAGTTATAGTGCTCCTTGTGAAGGAGCTCGTCCGGAAGAGTACTACCACCGTATCTGCTTCTGCCGCCAAACAGTGATGCTTGCATTGCTGTGTTCTCGTTCGATGGGTACGGGTGCCGGTGAAATTACAATCACATGAGACTTTCCATCTTCATGTCTCAGTTGGGCGAACCGACTTGCGGTACCATTTAGGCTACAGCCTAGGTGTTATGGGCAAAGGTAACCCGCTTAATATCAGCTGGGCCTTTAGCTCGTTTCGCCATCCATATACTAAAAATATATAGTCTATCATCATCATATGACCTCTGAGGTCTAGTGGTTAGTGTGTCGGACTGCTGATCACGAGGTCGTGGGTTCGATTCCCACAGGACACAAATATTTGTGTGATGAACATATAGGTGTTTGTGTTGCTCTGGGTGTTCATTATGTATTATAAGTATGTATTTAGTAGAAATTCTCAGTAGCAGCCCGGAGTATGGATTTGTGCCCGGTTAATGGCAATAGGCTCGCCCCCTATACATGGGACTATAACATAACTGGCGAAATGTGGGTGTACTATACACCTCTGCCTACCCCTTCGGGGAAATACAGGCGTGATATTATGCAAGTATGTATTTCCGAAAAAAAAAAGTATATAAGTATTATATCCATTGTCTAGTAACCATAACACAAGCTCTGCTTAGTTTGGGACTAGATGGTGCTGTGTAAAAATATATTTATTTATTTATTTATTTATCATCATCATAATCAGCCTCCACAATTCCACTGCTGGGCATAAGCCTCCTCTTTCGCATGCCAACCATGCTCCTGTGCCAGTCGCATCCAGGTGTTAGTCGCGACAGGTTTGATATCAACCCATTTCGCTACAAGACGTAGCTCTGCAAACTATCTAAGCCATTGCTGAAATAATAAGACACCATTATAGCGTTTATTTATGTACCATATTCTACCAAATAAATATATTGAATTGAATTGAATTGAATTTTTGTACCTCAACGAGCTCCTAAAACATACTTATGAGTTTTAGAGAAAATGATAATTGACCGCATTTTCTAAGCCTACGCTTACGAATCCCTGGTGAGAAGTTAATTGAATACCACGACATAATCATTGAGAATAATATCCGCCATATTTATGTTTAACATCCGTATTTGAGCTCACCACAACCTCATTCAAAAAAACCTATAAAAATACTCAAGAACTTTAAGATTACGGTTAGAAGATACAAAAAGATATTGCCAAAGAAACTATTCTTGCATAACTGTTTGCACACACGCGCTTTAATCCGCTTACTGAATATATTTATGTTACATACTACACAAAAATATAAATGTCACAAGAAATTTACACCAAGTCCATTACTGGTATTGATTTCCAAAATTCATAAATAACAATTCTGTGTAACGGTAAAACCAATAAGCGCACGACGATCGCGATAGGTTTACGATGGGGCTATAAGAACGGCGGTCAAACGAGTGTTAGAAAAATCACATATGGCTAATAAAAGTTTACCGTAGCCTACATTTCTCAGCCTTCATGTCCAAGTAAGTCAAAAAGTGCACAAGAGAATGTAGATACTCGAAAAATTTCGGCACTGACTTAAGTGAATTAACACTTTAACCAGATGGTTCGTCGTGGAGTTTCGCATCACTAGTTAACAATCACGTCACGAAATTTTCAAAATTGTATGTGAATTTTAGAAATATTATACGATACAGCGGAAAAAATCCATTGATAATGAAACCTGTTCAAAAATTATTAGGTTGTATACGATAAGATACCAAAGTTTTAAGTGCAAAAAAAATCATGACACGATCCATAACTTAAAAGTAATGGGAGAAGTTGGAATGGTTTGGTCCCTACAGAATACCTCTCAGCATTTACGCATGTAATTTATTTATCATTATAATTATTTTTATCATAGAGCTATTTTCTGAACGTGACTAAATTGACAGCTGGCTGTACGACGCGTTCAGAAATTATCTCAATTTCAAATGATTTACTTAGAATTATTACATTTTATTCTGGGTTTCTAAAATATATAAAATAGCGAAAGCCATTTTTTAGGGACTGGATTAGTAGTAAAACCATTGCAAATTCTCTAAAAATTTGGCCATGATCCTTTTTGGAAACTGAATACAAAAACATTGCTAAATAACATCTCTAGTCGTCTTTCGCCTTACAATCATAAGTCCCGCAAACGCTTAGCTCATCGCTCATTTGTGTCGCCGTTTTCTTGGCCACAAAATATTAACTTCATTTGAATAAAAAACAGTACGAAACTACGAGCAGAGTGATAGAACTATTTATATTAAAATATATTATATATTTCCTGTTTTGTGTGCGACTTTCTATTGTGATCTGGTAATTTATTTAATTTGACCATCTTCGTGGCATATTGGATCCAACGTTGGACAATATGACTAAATAATTTTTGAAGGCACTATCTATTTTAAACTGGAACATTTTTTTAATGAACCGGACTTCTTCCAAAAAGACTGGTCCATAACAGCCATAGATAGAGAGAAGTGGAAAAAGAGTATGGAGGCCTTTGCCCTGCAGAGGCTCTCATTAGGCAGCTAGGTCAAGGGCTTCATACAGAAAGCGGTACTTCTGGTCACGGCGCGTATCGTTAGGAAGTCCTCTCTCTGAGGTCCTGCCGGTAGCTTGGACCCTGTTCCTGATGCCAGCGCGCTACTGTTTTATATATTTTTAAATGTATTATTATTTATTTATTATTTCTTTTTGTTTGTAAAAATATTTAAAAATGTAAAAAATGTGTATTTTAATGCTTAAACGGAATAAAAATGATCTATTTTAGAATAAAATAATACTTATGTTTTAATAATTGATATTTTTGTATAACTAACGTATAAGTTAGATAGACGTCCGTATGTCTGTCAAAGGGCTGTATCTTTTGAACGGTAATAGGTAACTGGTTGATTTTTTTTTCAAAATATGTGTTGCTATGACCCCTATCACGAGAAATACTAAAAATAAAAAAGCCTAATAAAACCAAAGGGGGACTCCCTTACATTACAAGAAACCTGGAAAAACATCAATTTTTTTAACATTTTTGTTTTTACTCTATCTTCAAAACGGTAATACCTACCAGCGTCAAACTTCGTCTGATTATAGTGCATACTATGTAGTTTAGCAACAAATACTAAAAATAGGGCAAACATAGACATATGTGGTCGTACCTGTGTAAGAAACAGATGCAAAAATTAATATTTCACTCACGGTGCGTTGATGTCTTTTGGTGACCGTTCATAAATTAAATCAGTTTCTATAGGTTATCAGTATCAGCCTATCAGGTCGATGGGCGATACCCTTACTGCGAGAGTCCGACTCGCACTTGGTCGGTTTTTACATTTTTCGAGAATCAAGTACTGAACATCCTCTTTCAATAAGTCCCTCATTAAACCAATCCCTCTGTATACACCATGTTATTAAAATAACTGAAAACCTCTTAAGGGTCATTGTACTCATCAGTATGAACCACTTTTACTATGGGACAAACCCTGAAATCGCGAATAAAAATCTGCTGATCACTACATTTGTGTTCACATAAATCGACAAAATTTAGGGGAACAGCTGATTTTTTTGTCGCAAATGTCATAGAAGGTAAACGGAACAAGTATCAAAAGTTTATTTTACGTAATTTATATTCTCACAGTGAAATATCTTGCAAAACAAAATTACAAAACTACTCATCAAATGCTCTACTTTTACCGCTATAAACATCAAGACATTTGTCACAAACATTGGCAGCACACAGACGGCCAACAGCCAACACCCATCAGTTGGTTTCAATGGCTCTTGAATTATTCATAAAACGCGAAACTCACTCATCTCGACTTACTATTTCTATTATTTTTATTGAAACTATCCTACGCGTCGAACGCACCTGCCTTCTGTTAATATAGGCAAAATTACAATATGAATAAATAATATTTTACATAAATAACTTTGGATTGAATCGATTTGGTTTTGAATGGAGTCCATATATGTGTCGTTGCATAAAATATGATGACGATCCAGTTGTTTATGGTATCTGTGGTCTAGACTCCGACCACTTGATATTGATCCAGTTGTTTATGGTATCTGTCACAGAAATAGATAGAGATAGAATGGTTGTAATCACAATTTTACTTGCGATTCATACGTGGCAACTTTCGAACAAACTACGCCTCCCATATTGATACGTCATTAATTTTTTAAAATTAACATTAATCAAATGTACTTTACAGCTTTTGTTTCTGCAGTTAGAAACAGTACAATAAGGCATTTTTGCGGGTTTTTGTTACAGTATTTACAGAAACAAGTCATAGGGGGTACTGAGAAAGGCTTTGAAATGCCCTGCACTACGGTGCAGAGTGTTGGCACGCGCGCCCTGCGCACTTTTCCATTCTGTCTATTTCTGTGGTATCTGTGGTCTAGACTCCGACCACCGCGATATTGATCCAGTTGTTTATGGTATCTGTGGTCTAGACTCAGACCACCGCGATATTGATCCAGTTGTTTAAGGTATCTGTGGTCTAGACTCAGACCACCGCGATATTGATCCAGTTGTTTATGGTATCTGTGGTCTAGACTCAGACCACCGCGATATTGATCAAGTTGTTTATGGTATCTGTGGTCTAGACTCAGACCACCGCGATATTGGATGAAGACAGTAACGGTCATTATGTGTAGCAATAACTTATACGTTTATAGTTTTATGAACTGCCGAAGGAAAGCAACAGAGTTATTATAGCTTAACATCTAGATTTTTGCGAAAATAATGAATTAGTCAAAATACAAATAAAACCAGCCAAGTGTGATCGGCCTCGCACACTAAGGGTTCTGTACCATACACCGACCTAAAACTCCGTAGAAACTGATTTATTTTATGAGAGTTCACCAAAGGTGCAGCACTGCGCGTTGATTTATTTAAGATTTGGGTCTCTTTCTTATGCAGGGACCACCACACATGCCTGTTTACTTTATTTGTTGTTAAACTATGTGGTATGCACTACAATCATATAAAGTTTAACGTTTGTATTTATCACTGTTTTTAAGTTAAAGCAGGAACAAAAAAGTTGAAAAAATACACTTATTTTTTTATTTTTTGTAACGGTCATGATGATAGACGTCATGGTAACACATATGCTGTGAAAATTTCAATTGACTACCTATCACGGTTAAAAGATACAGCCCAATGACAGACCGACGTACGGATGGACGAGCAGATAGATGGCATAGGAAGAGTAATAGGGTCCCGATGGTGCCTTTTGGGTACGGAACCCTAAAAAAAAAAGAATATCGCAATAACTTGAGCACATCATGTTTGAAACAGCAAGTAGATATAATGGATCTGTTTAATATTCTATACATAGGAAGCTTGCAGTCTCTACATAACTGTAATTTAATCCATATCGTCACAATGTTACACTATTCGACAGAAACGTGCCTCAGTGCTTTTCAGAACAATGAATTTGTCATTTGTTTTAAACCCAGCTCATGACGCCACCGGCCTATACATTTTATTACTCCAACAGTACTAAAAACTGCTAAGCTTTCGGAAAAAATTAACACAAACAATAAGTACCCACAGACAATAAATCAGAAGGACAATCAAAAACCTGACATTAACACAAAAATAAAGCATTTATACACAGTACTTAATACACGTACCGACACGCAACTTGCTGTTATCAGCCCACTACTGTTCAAAAGAAAGCTTTCCCGCAACAAAAAACGGGAACTGGTTCACGCAGGATCCCGTTGCGTAGCGGGATACTTCGGGATCGACGCAGGCGTCTACGCACAAACCGACACAAGTATATACAGTACCTTCATATAAGCAGCCAACAGGTTTGAGAAGTGTAAACGTGGAAAATTGGGTATTTTTTTGTCGTGTTGCTGTTTTGTAATTATGTCATTTTTTTATTTCCGTTTACTTTAGATATAACTGTTATACGATCTGATATGAAATAAGCTAGATTGGCAAGAATTTACTAAAATATGCAATCTATCTATTCTATTCTATACTATAATAAAACTGTAAAGGTCGAAAAGTCTGTACATTGAGTTTTTTTTCGCGAAAACCGGCTAGGGGGACTAGAAATAAGCTATAGAACACGAATCAATCGTTTAAAAATTTTATGTCTGTCTGTCTGTCTGTCTGTCTGTCTGTTTGTTACCTCATCACGTGAAAACGGCTGAACGGATCGTAATGAAACTTAGCATTTGTATTGGTATTAGTCTAACTTAAAATATAGGGTATGTTTTATCTGAATCGGTTGAATAGATCCAGCGATACAGCTTGACCCCTCTATTGTATTAAGTTGCATACAAAGTAGAGGTCATGATTGTTGGTTGGATACAGGTTGCAGGTTCCTAAAAATACAACTGGATTCTATTAGTATTATAGAAAATATAGAATAACATAACATAGCCCATCACTGTCCCGCTGAGCTGGGCATGGCCCTCTTCTTGGAATGAGAAGAGTTAAGGAACTGGATATTGTTAGTGTAATAGATTATCATAACATAATCAGCTCATTACCTACTGCCCCACTGCTGGGCACGGACCTCTTCTCGGAACGAGAAGAGTTAAGAAACTAGAAAATATAGAATAACATAACGTAGTCAACCCATTACTGTCCCACTACTGGGTATGGCCCTCTTCTCAAAATCAGAAGAGTTAATTAACTGGATATTATTAGTATTCTAGAATAACATAACATTACCAGCCCATTACAGTCCCACTGCTGGACACGGGCCTCTTCTCAGCATAAGAAGAGATGTGGTTAGTGTTATAGAATAACGTAATCAGCCCAATTACTTCCCACTGCTGGGCACGAGCGTCTTCTCAGAATGAGGGAGTTTAGGGCTAATTCCATGAAATTCCATCACCTTAGCCGGTTGGTTGTAAAAACAAAATATAGTATGGTCGGTAAATAGTGTAATCGTCTGTGTAGGCGCTTATATGTATATATTTGAAGATATTGTGTTCATAATTATGACACGATGTTATTTTCCGACATCCACGCGGACGGAGTCGCGGGCACAGCTAGTAACTAATAAATATCGAGTTATATGCACTTGCATAAAATCCGATGTCTAATGATGATATATTGTAACCTAAAAATCGTCCTATCTATCAGTGAGAGCAGTACGGCGATTTAGATGCATCCATATAGGAATACACAAGATATATTAGACATTGTCTGGAAAGGCTCATGATACTGGGCCGGATAGAAAGAAAGCGCGCTACAGTCAGAGCACCGGCAAGATGGTCAGACGCGATCAAGAGAGCTGTCGGAGGCAGCATGTATCGAGTTGTCCACACAGCGGGAGACCGTATAGCTTGGAGACGCGTAGTTCAGGTCGCGATCCTCAGCAGTAAAGGAACGACGAAGAAGAAGCAGGTATATTATATACAATTTTCAAATATTATGACATATTTTTATTAGGAATATTTTACTGAGAAGACAACCCGTCGGGTGCCTTATCAGGAAAACGAAATAGCAAAAATGTTTTTAACTTGGATTAGCACTTTAAACTGTTAGCACCGCAGTTCTTTAGTATCTCCTACACGTCTTATCTCTACTTACCCCATTACGGGTAATATTAGCGATATATTTAACACTTATGTCGCGCCCATGACTCCACCCACATAAAAATAGATAAATATTATTAACGAAGCATATATATAAAATGAATTACATGTTTAAAGTTATTGTTAAACAATGTTAACTTATGCCCATATTTGTAAGATGGTTTAAGGAATATGTATTTTGGTCCCACAGCTAGGAAACTTTTAGTTTTATTCATAGAAAATTACATTTTGGAACGCAACCTTTCTTGACTTGCAATAACAAAAGTAACTGATCTAATTAATTTTTTTGCTGCTTTTATCGAAAATTTTGCATAAATTGTTGGTCCTTAGAGTCTTTGTTCCTCTAAGATTATAACTAAGACTTTTAGAGGCAAATGTCACAAAAAAAAACGATTACCTTAACCGATTGTAGGAGGTAGAAGATCTTCGAATTAAGAACTTCTTAAACTTTCGCGAATTCAATAATATTACACAATTTTTTCGGGATATTAACGCACAAATATTGTTAGTTAATCGAAGGTGCATTGAATTATAATATCATATCAATATTGTTCCGTGTGGTGCCGGACATTAAGAATTGCACCACCCTATCTCTTCTCATGGGTGTCGTAAAATGCGACTAAGTGATTCACCAGAGGATGGGCAGCAGCGTTCTCTGAGTATTTGACCAACCAACTGCGATCGCCAACCCATCTGCCAAGCGTGGTGATTATGGTATATCCCCCTCTTTTGGGGGAGACGTATGTCCAGTAGTGGACGTCTTTTGGCTGAAATGATGACGATTATGATGCATTGAATCAATGTAACTTATCTGAAACGTCGAGTTTAGTCAAAATGATTTTTTTTTAACATATATCTATGCGCGAATCAGCATCATCATCATCATTTCAGCCGAAAAACATCCACTGCTGGACATAAGCCTCCCCAAGCAACGCCACAACGACCGGTCCTGCGCTTCCCGCATCCATACTCCCCAATAAATAGTGCAGTAAGTAACAGTGTTTGCAGTAAGTAGGTAAAACATCAATCTATCTAAAAAAAATTGACGCGACGATAAAAAAATATGTTGTTTATTTCAATTAGTTAAAAAAAAGGTTTTTTTTTTCACAAATAGTTTTACATAAAATATCTGTTAAGTCTTCTGAGCTAGGTACAAACCTGTGTTACAGAAGTCAAAACGAACTATTCTTGTTGTTATTTAATAGTAAGCTGTAGCTTTACTGGCACCAACAAGTCTTCCCTAAGTCTTCTAAGAATGTTTCTCGAAATAATCGTCAAGCAAGTCCTTGCATAGAGTTATAACATCCGAAAGCAGAGCACTGTGCAAAGTATAAATAGTGGAGCTCATTAAAATGGCGGCTTAGCTTCGGCGCCAATTAACTTCAAAGACTCAAAGTTAATGTGTCGGTGCAATTACGCGCATGTGCGCACTACGGCCAATACAGTCACGTTTGTAAAAAAAAAAAACAGGTTTAAAATCGTGTTAAATGAGCTGACTCTTGGAGGATATGTGCGTTTTTGGGAAAATAATTTATTTTAATCGCTTAATTCCCGAAAAAGATCATTGTACTCATCATTATGAACAACTTTTACTATGGGACCAACACTGAAATCGCGAAACAAATATCAGGTGGTCCCTACATTTGTGTTCACTTAATCGATAAAATGTAGGGACCACCTGATTTTTAAGAGGTTAGAGGTTAGGTGAGGGGTTCGGTGGTATAAGAGGTGTGTCAGGATCGTAGCAGGTGGAAATCCATAGTATCTGCCTACCCCAATGGGAAACAGGCGTGATAATATGTATGTATGTATGTACTACCTACTTCCTATCCTACTAATGTTATAAATGCGAAAGTATGGATGTTTGTTTGTCTTTCAATCACGCTGAAATGACTAAACGGATTTGGAAGAAATTGGCACACAAATAAAGCGTAAATATATCGGCGCAAATATTAAACACGTGTAGAACTTGACTCAACGGGTGAATTATCAAGTAAACAACGCGCGACTGAAACTCCGCCCCGCGCACACCTCACTCCCCACTACTAGAGCCTTTCACTGTTGGCACGTTGTTAATAAAAAGGCGTGCGCAGCGGCCACGGAGCGCATTCGATCGTTGACCACCGAGGTGGAAGAACCTGTTGTATTATTTTATGTTTAGATTATTTTGTCTAAATTTGAATATAGTTTTAATAATTATTGATGTGATATTTGATTATAATATTTTCTGGTCTAAATTAATAAAATACAAAGTGTAACGGAAATGGTTTTTATCGTGAAAATCCCCCTGCTCCAACATCAGAAGTGGGATTCGAACCCATGCCCTCAATTGTATTCCTTGGTGGACCGACGCGACATTGTGGACATACTGACAATGTGGTGTGAGGCGAGATATGGCGTCGCAACCATCATAGCGGAATCCCACCGAACTACGAACACGCGGAGGATAAAAAAAAAAAAAGTTATTTTGGCAGAAAATATAAAACCGTTTTTTCTTCATAACTTTATCTCGGCGAAATGAGAATCTGACCAAGTGCGAACAAATGGATAGTGTTAACTGCCACGGATACATTTCATCAGAGAGGCATCTTTTTCATCGTTATATCCGGTGAGTCGTTGCAATTTTATTGTGCTTACCTCCTTTTCTGTGGTGTTCCTTTTTGTAAGTGGAAAACAGTGTTTTAAAACATTAAATGAAATAATTTTTGTAATTATAAAAAAAAAAAATACAATATGGTGTACAGACTCATATAGGCTAGAAGTTGAAGTCTTATAACCTCTGTTTTGCTGTCATTTCTCTTGGTTACGTTAAGGAGTCAATAATCATTTAAATAGTTGCTTATCAATGAAATAGTTGCTATTTTGTACAACTGAAATTCTGTAAGAGTGTTAGATGCTACCTGCTACCGAATTGTGTGGGTCCTTGGTTATTGCGATTATGTTGATTTCAGTTTCATGTTGGTTTCATTGCTCCATGTGTTTTCGCAGTCTGTCTTGTCAGCGGCTATGCACCCATATCAGTGTGATATCGAGATGAGAGCTATTGTTGTTGTGAGTGACGCACACAACTACCCCACAGTTTACCGATATCTAGCGATTAGATCGCTTTTTGAGTCACTATCCTCCCTAGATATTTACTTGGAATCACTGAGAAATCCTTTTCTAAATTGATAAATGATACCCCAGTTGTGATGAAAAATTAAATACGCTCATACGAAGGTTCTTCAGGGTCATCGAGTATCTTAAGTCACCGTTGTGTGTTGTTGTTGTGTGTCTTTATCAGGTAGTAGGACAAATATGATCACATTGGAAAAATGCCGTAAGGTCAAGTTTCAAGTGAATTAGAAGTGTTTAGTCAAGATTTAGAAGTCGACTACACAGACGAAGACTCCTCGGCCAGTACTCAGTATCTAATGCACGGAGTTTGGCTATGGCCTACCAATGTGGACCGGAACTGTTCCATCGGTGTTTGGACCTATCGATAGGAATGACTATTCCCCGGGTCTGTTGATAGTGCCGTCTGTTGGGCTTTCCAACAAGTAAGTAAGAGTCTGGTACTGTTTCATTAAAATATGTTATTGTTGTTTGTTGTTGATGTCATTAGTTCCCGTTAATTTGACCTTTAACTACACTTGTGATATTATTTCAGTTGTGAACGTGTGATACCTAGCTGGACGCAATTTAATAGTTGCAAGTTATCAAAATAACTTCAGAACTATGATACTGTCACTAGCTTAATTTGGTACAAGCGCAAAACACCTAGTTAAATATTTACGTTGAAGGTGTCTTTATTTTAGAGCTTTTCTGATTATTCACTTGTGAGATTTACATCAAAAATCTAACTTTTTATGCAAAAGTGATTTTATTATTTTAGAATAGCAGTTTTATTAAATTACTATCTTGGATTAATTCACTCCCTTTTTTAAATTCGAGTATCGTCGTGTCATGATTCGGTGATTTAATATTTTTGTTACAAGTTTTCAGTACCTTAAATTGAGATTAGATAGATAGATAGAATATACTTTATTGTTCACCGTGAAAATAGTAGTAAACAGGGACAACGTATAAATTATGGGTACATGGGCGGTCTTACTCGCTTTATTGATAAAAAAATAATTTATAATTATTGTTTGTGTCTATGATTCATTATGCTGTAAAGCCAAAGCGAAGATTGTTTTGGTTCGATTCGAAGTAGTTTATTCCCATGAGGTATCATAGTATGTAGTTTAATGTCGTAGTAAAGTAGTAGCGAAACCACATTTGATTAGATAAAGCTTGCCTACCCAAAGTTTTCACCGATAGTTTGGTAGTTTTACTCACGTGCAGACTTGCAGTGTTATTTTCAAACATTCGGGGGTTTGTGTCCGAAATGAAATTTGATCGGCAAACGAAGCAAAGCGACCACTTCCTGCGACCACGAATGCTGCAGGGCATTCGAAACATCAGGAAAACCAATTATAATAATAATACGTGATGTAATCTGGTTAAACCTGTTTTATTATGAAACAAAACTGTTTGAGAAACGAACGGATTCGGAAACGCTACGCGTCTAGAATTGTCAAAAGTTTTCGATTTTGGATTTGCGAATAGCGTTTATAGAACGCGTTTTTTAAGTTTCCTCTCGGATTCGAAATACTTTCAGACGGTTGTGACTGTTGTGAGTGAAGGTGCAGGTGTGTGATCAATGAACTGAACACTGCACAGAGTTGGTAAACCAAATTGGTGATTTACGTCGTATGTACGTAATTAGTGTATATGATCAATGACTAAATCAAATTCCAATGAGTTTAGTATTCGATTAGTTACTTTTGAATACATTTCCCTAAATTATTGACTAATTATTTATTTCCGTGTTGACTAATTATGTCTAGACTAGCGATGGGTATGCAAAAAATCATCGATGTGATTCTGACTTGTATTATTACACAAGATGACTGACAATGACGCTAAAGGTACTGCCTTGTACTTTATAATATTATGACAGAAAGACTATCTATAATTTTTTTAGTTTGTGAGATTATGATAGAAGGGTTATATTACAAAGATGTATTTGTTAGTTTATTGTAATTTTATACAATTTATTCTTATTGTTGTTTTCCCCTGACGTTGACGTATTTTTTTGTAAGTTGAACAAATATTTCACATTCTGTTACCAGTTAAATGGATGAGATTAATGCAAACTATTAACCATGCTATATTTTGTGAAATTAATTAATCTGAATCCGCAGTATCCATGGAGTGCGCCTACAGATATATAATAATGAACCCAAGTGGAGGATATGGGTATCGTAAAGCTAACCTTTACGTTGGGCAGGACACTTATCTAGATGTGGTGACGGCAGGTGGAGTACAGCCCTAAAGGGAACGATAGCCAAGAAAGGGCAAGCAATGGGGGCAATCATAACGTCTGACTGCCGATGGCAAGATGGGTTGATGAAGTGGTTCATACTGTCGGTAAAACTTGGACAAAAATGAGAAAGCTTATGGCCCTGCACTGGGTTGATAAAAGCTGCGAATGGTCATGATCATGATGATCCGTATCGGCTTTGATGAGTGTGATTGATGAGCAAAATCTAATGAGAAAATGAAACTAACCATTTTATGTGAAGCCAAAATGAGCATTTATTCTATAAAGTCTTATGTGAGAAATTTAAACCAAAATTTGCGCCAAGGCTAAGAGGTTCATGCTAAACGTGAGGCACATTATACCAAAATTAGCACTGAGGCTATGAGGTTGATGTAGCGAGAAGCATATTATACCAAAATTAGCGCTGAGGCTATGAGGTTAATTTGCTGCCTAACCAAAATTAGCGCCGAGGCTATGAGGTTATTTTGCTACTAAACCAAAAATTAGCGCTGAGGCTATGAGGTTGATGTAGCGTGTGTGTGAGGCTATGAGGTTAATGTAGCGTGTGTGTGAGGCTATGTGGTTATTTTGCTGCTTAACCAAAAATTAGCGCTGAGGCTATGAGGTGGTTGATGTAGCATTTGTGTGGGGTTTGAATTTTCAGAACTAAATGAGTTAAATTTTCAGGATCACTGCGTGATGTAGGCGCAGGGACGCGCCTGTCATCAGAATGGCCGTATCGGCGCAAATATTAAACACGTGTAGAACTTGACTCAACGGGTGAATTATCAAGTAAACAACGCGCGACTGAAACTCCGCCCCGCGCACACCTCACTCCCCACTACTAGAGCCTTTCACTGTTGGCACGTTGTTAATAAAAAGGCGTGCGCAGCGGCCACGGAGCACGGCGAATGGAGTCCCACATGGGACTCTCCGCCAACTAAGCCCGGTTAAGCAGAAATGGGACTTCGGTCCCACCTGCGAGAGCCCATTCGAGAAAAAAAAAAAAAAAAAAAAAAAAAGGCCACGGAGCGCATTCGATCGTTGACCACCGAGGTGCAAGAACCTGTTGTATTATTTTGTGTTTAGATTATTTTGTCTAAATTTGAATATAGTTTTAATAATTATTGATGTGATATTTGATTATAATATTTTCTGGTCTAAATTAATAAAATACGGAACGGAACGTGTAACGGAAATGGTTTTTATCGTGAAAATCCCCCTGCTCCAACAAATATACGGGTGGGAAAATAACGCAGCTCACGAAATAACAAAAACCGGCCAAGTGTGAGTCAGATTCACGCAGTAATGGTTCCGTACCACCCATTGACCTGATACCCCAAAGAAACTGATTTAATTTACGAGAGTTTATCAAAAGACATCAACGAACGTACGCGAAATGTGAATTTTTGCATCTCTTTCTTCCGTAGGTACCACCACATATGTCTATGTTTGTCCCGTTTTTTGTATTTTTTACTAAACTAGATAGTACGCACTATAATCGTACCAAGTTTGACGCTGGTATGTATTACCGTTTTGAAGATAGAACAGGAACAAAAACGTTGAAAAAAATTCATTTTTTTCGAGGTTTCTTGTATACGGACCCCCTTTGGTTTTAGATTTTTTTGTTTTTAGTATTTGTCGTGATACACCTCATAGCAACACATATTCTGTGAAAATTTCAACTGGTTATCTATTACCGTTACAAAGATACAGCCCTGTGACAGACAGACGGACGGACGAACGGACAGCGTAGCGAGAGTAATAGGGTCCCGTTTGCACCCTTTGGGTACGGAACCCTAAAAAGCATGAAGATGTCAAAAAACAAGTAAGGTGACTTGGGGTAAGCCGGGACATGGGGTAAGTTCGTTCTAATGGATTTGACGCAGAGTGTGGGGACCACAGAAATAGATAGAGATATTCTGCGGTGGGGACATTTTTAATTGTTGGCAGTTATTATTGCGCTATTGCGTGTCACGTCAGTTTATCCTACACCTCACTTCAGTGCGCTTCGTAATATTGTGACGACACTTTCTGCGGAAAACCCATTTGAACGAACTTACTCCGAGTCCCAACTTACCCCAAGTCACTATATTTTTTTAGTTAGTGCTTAAGAAATTTAACTCTCCATAGGGACCATAGGGATCAATTTTGGTAATTAGGTACTAGAAAGAAAATAATAGCAGAAAAGCTCTAATAATACCAAAACACATCTTATGTAGCAACAGACCAATCAATCTTCTTCAAGATGCAAAAATCATTCAACAATCAAATACCAAATAAGACATTACACACGCGATGACGATTCAAAACAGAATCATTAGAATCTCGGAAACGTTTGTCAAAACAAGTCATGTGAGTCAGATCGGTCGCACTTGGAGATCTGTCGTAAAGTTATTGATCGAGAGTTCATAGACCCGCTATAAACGGACTTACATAGTAATTCGTAGGATAATTACTTTTAATTGGATATCTATGTGTTGGAGCATTTTGGATTTGAATTTATTTGGCAGTGTGATTACGTTTTTAAGAAAGAAACGAAAAAAATCATTTTTCGCACACGGTGCGTTGATGTTTTTTGATGAACTC
Source organism: Asteroscopus sphinx (assembly GCA_949699075.1). Classification (NCBI taxonomy): domain Eukaryota; kingdom Metazoa; phylum Arthropoda; class Insecta; order Lepidoptera; family Noctuidae; genus Asteroscopus; species Asteroscopus sphinx. The sequence goes on along the minus strand of OX453004.1, from coordinate 32,148,463 downwards.
TCGTAAATAAAATCAGTTTCTATGGGGTACATCAGGTCGATGGGTGGTGTGGCATACTGCCTTAATTGACAGTTGCACCGCTACATTTACTAATCTACAGTAACATAGTGACGCACGGATTTGGGTCATTAGCATAATATAAATATAATTGAATGTATTAGACTTAAGGCATTACTATGGAGACTTGGATAATATAAACTTGTTCTACATGTATTTTACTGAGTTTCTCTGAACATCAAGACATCCTCTACCAACATATTACATGGCGACCCTTTACCAGAAGAATTGGAATGGCGTTAGGAAGTTGTAATAATGAAGAAAGAAGACCACAACTAAGAAGATAACATTCGCAAGAACGAAGATTCCTGTACCCGTATAGAAGAGTTCCCGTAACATTACAGAAGAGCTCCTGTAACGTTTTAGAAGATGTTTCACTGGTTCCTGAGAGAAGACGGAGACGAGTCCAGGGTATAGCCCGGCCAGAACGAGCGGTGTCCAGGGTAATCCCGGCCCACGTAATCCAGGGTGTAGCCCGGTCCAATCATCGTACCCCATAACAGCACGTGGCATCGGCAGCGACCAACGTGATAACCACGTAGCGCCACGTAACTTCATCGTCGCGTCACCCAGTCATCGTCCGGCCCGTCAGCAAAATGAACAGCGATCAACTGACCCACTTTCATAGCTAAGTGCAAAATTATTTAATTATTTTCTGTACGATACCTACTTTTTATGTTGTTTCTTTTATGATAGTTTATTATGACCGATAATTTAATAGAATGTCGCAATAAATTACAATATATTAAAGAATATTTAGTAAAAATAGGGCCAGAACGCAGGCAAAAATTTAGTATTTGTAAAAAAATTGAAGAAGCCAATGCAATATTTTCCCAAGCTAAATATATTTTGTCTCAGATTGAACAGTCAAACTTAAGTAGTCAAAATAGAGAATCCATCAGTAGCATAGTAGATCAAATTAAGAGTATTTATGACAAAATACAAAGTTTAGTGAAATTTGTTGATTCGAGTACTCAGACACAAGCTCAAACAGATATTAAAATGTCGGAATTCGATTTAAAAACTGCAATAGCCTTGTTACCTGTAATGTCAGGACAAGAGCAAACAACAAAACAGCTAATAGATGCGATTTTATTATATAGCAGTATGATAAGTGATGTCTCTCAGAAACCCTTAATCAATTTCGTTCTCAAAACTAGATTGTCTCCTAGTGCGAAACTGCGTTTGAAGTTATCTTACGATAGCATACAGTTGTTAGTCGATGATATGCGAAAGTATTTACTTCCTAAAAGGTCTGCTGAAGCGATCCAATCGCAATTATATCGTGCTAAGCAAGGACGTCGCTCTATAGAATCCTTTGGTAATGAGATAGAGGAACTCTTTGTCAATCTCACTATTACTCAATCGGATGATGATTCCGCCAAATATGAATTGTTACGTCCTATCAATGAAAAGACAGCCATCAAACGCTTTGCGGATGGTTTGTCAGATGAGAAGATTAGTACCATTATAGCTGCCAGGCAATTCACGTCCCTTCCAGAAGCTATTAGAAGTGCTTTAGATGAGGAATCCTCATCATCGAGAGATAATGAAGTTATGAATTTTAGGCGTTCAGATTCTTATATGCCGAACAATGCGAAAAACTGGTCTGTCCGTCGCAATAACTTTAACGGTCGTAATTATAAAAATGATCAGAAACATGATTTCCCTAATAATTATTATTCGCAATCACGTACTTTTGTAAACTCAGGTCAAAGAGGTAAATATCCTCAGGCAAACTATAGAAATTCACAGAATGCAAAACGCGCTCCATACGTACAGCACACTCAGCAAAATGACGCGGAATGTGTAGACAATAGTGTCAATGACACTAATTATGTGAATAATAACAGTATCAATGATATGGATAATTCAAAAAACCAGTTTTTTCGTTCCTAAATTAGAATGCAGCATATTTAGTTATAATAATACTAGCATAGTGAAATGTACTGCAGATTCTACCTACCCCATAGCTTTTCTTGTAGATAGCGGAGCTAGTTTATGCGTTTTAAAGTACGAATGGTTACAATCTAAGACTAATTTAATTAATCGTATAGTTCCACATAAGGTAACGATTAAGGGAATAAGTGGTAACTTGATTTCTGAAGGATATATTTATTTGAATTTACATTTTAATAAGGAAATATTTGAAGCAAAATTTTATGTCTTCCAAAACTTATCTTGTGCAGCTGATGGAATTTTGGGCCATAATTTTTTCAAAAAATACAATGCTGTAATAAGTTATAAAAATAGTTCATTGATATTAGAAAATAATGGAACTCTAATATCGATACATATACTGGGTAATAATTATAATAGGTATTTGTTTACGATTCCGCCGCGATGTGAAATTATCCGGTACATACCTACTGATATACACGAGGATTGCGTTACATTAGCACAAGAAATATGTAAAGGTGTTTTTATTGCTGGTTTGATTACGAAACCCAAAAATGGGCAGATCCCAGTACGAATCCTGAATACGACAAATAGTGAGGTTGAGGCAGACTTATCAGGATTAGAAATAAACATAGCGAATAGATTCGATATCCTTAATTTTGAGGAATCATCATATAAAAAATCTGATAGAGTAAAAACCTTGTTTAATTTACTCCAGTTAAATCAGTATTTAAACGAAGAAGAACAAATAAGCATTGAGAAAATTTGTGCAAAATACTCCGATGTTTTCCAATTACCAGGAGATAAACTTAGCACAACAAATTTATTAGAACATAATATTACATTAAAAAAAGAGGTTAGCCCGGTGTATAACAAGCCTTATAGGATTCCGCATGCTTTGCGTAGCGAATTACAAAAACAAATACAACAAATGCTTGATAACGATATTATTGAAGAGACTACATCAGAGTGGTCCAGCCCTGTTTTACTTGTGCCAAAGAAATCAGATAAGTCAGGCGAGAAGAAATGGAGGCTGGTTATTGATTATCGTCAATTAAATAACAGAATACGGAACCCTTACTGCGTGAGCCCGACTCGTACTTGGCCGGTTTTTTTATATACCTATAGTTAGAACGAGCACCCAAGTATCCTTCAATAAATGAAAAGAAAGAAAGAAAAATATAAGAGTGATATTCTTTACACCAAAATAAACCAATTTGTCAGCTTTTGTCATAAATTTTCAAGTAATTATGATTAGACTTATAAGAATTATACATGTACCTAAATTATAACTTAACCTACTGTACGTGTTGGGCAACTGTAAGTACAGTAGGCAGCTGTTAATTAATAAATAAATAAAATATTTTTATTTGCGATAAGTCCCTCGTTTAACCAGTCATCTTGTATATGTATATGTTATCAATAAATCGAACAACCATCGAAGCTTGTAAACCAAAAAAAGCAGATTTACTTAAAAAATAAAACCTAGCTAAAATATTCGTAGATGCCAATAAATCCATGTTTACGACTGTATAGACGTAATAAAAGTATATTATAAAAACCAAGTGCAAAGAGACGCGAAATAAATCGCGAAATTTACTGTATCTTGTAAATTATCAAGCTGAATTAAAGGTCGAGATGGTCATTCGTAGGAGTGCAATGTAATTAATATTATTCTTGGCTATTATGATCGAAAATGACTACTTCATTCGTCTCATACTTCACCTGTTGAGTAACAGAATACCAGATATTGAATTCTATTGTCTCGGTACCAATTGGTACCAGCCGAAACTGCGGTAATGATCAGAAATTTTAAGAAAACAGGAATTTTATACTAGTCCGGGTTTTAAGAAAGGCGATAGATTTCTCGTGACCACGGCCAATGCAACTTGGCCGAGACTTCGAGGTTAGACAAAATGTTTGTTTTGTTTTGATTTCATTGTGCGCGAAATGAACCACCATAAGGTCTCTTGGGTCTCAAATCTTCTCATGGGTGTCGTAAAAGGCGACTAAGGGATTCACCAGAGGATGGGCAGCAGCGTTCTCTCAGTATTTAACCAACCGACTCCGATCGCCAACCCGCCTGCCAAGCGTGGCAATAGCAGTGGACGTCTTTCGACTGAAATGATGAAAAAAAATGAAAGTCCCATAAATACGTGGGACACTCAGAAAGTTTTGCGAAACTAAAAAAAATTGTTCTATACGTACATATATTTTTATCAAATCTTTTCAAAGTACTTTCCACCAGCCTCTATACAAAGATTCATGCGCCTAAACCAGTTTTCAAAACACTTTTTCCAGTCCGCCGCAGACACCTCGTTTACAGCCTGCTCGAACGCAGCCAGCGCATCTTCCGGCGACGAAAATTGTATCCCTTTGAGCTGATTTTTTATTTTTGGGAATAAAAAGAAGTCACACGGTGCTAGATCAGGGCTGTAAGGAGGGTGACCCAGGAGTTTGACTGGCGTGCTGTCCAGGAAGTCCCTCGTTTTGAGTGCGGTGTGCGCAGGTGCATTGTCGTGGTGGAGCAGTAGCCCGCGGAGCCCTGTGTTTGGTCGCTTGTTGCTTATAACAGAGAAAACTTCTGGCAAACATTTGGTAGTATACCATTCGGCATTAATGCTTCTTTGATCCCGTAAGGGAATTGATACCAAGTGGCCAGTCAAATTAAAAAAGCTAGCGATCAAAATCTTACCCCCGCTTCTAGATCGCTTCACTTTGGTAGGCGTTGGCTCATTTTGAAACACCCAAACAGTCGACTGGCGCTTGGTTTCTGGGTCGTATTGATAAATCCAGGACTCATCACCTGTAACGATGTCGTAAACACGCCGAGACGAGCCTGCTTCAAATTTGTTAAGCATATCACGGCACCATTCCACCCGGGCCTGCTTCTGAGCATCGGTGAGGTTGTGCGGCACCCAGCGTGATACTATCCTCCTCACGCGAAGATGGCTATGTAGAATCTCGTGAACGCTTCCCGATCCAATCTTCAATATGTGTTGAATCTCCTGATATGTAATTCGCCTATTGTCTTGGATTAAATTTTTCACTGCTAGCACGTTTTCTTCGGTAACAGCCGTCAAAGGGCGACCGCTTCTTTCGTCATCCCCCAAAGTTGGTCGACCGCGCTTGAATTCGTTATACCAACGATACACGGTTGCCTTGGAAGGGCCTTCATCCATGAATGCCATTTGAAGTCTATCGTACGATTCATCCGGTTTCAGGCGACACTTGAAATCGTATAAAATCATAGCTCTAAAATGTTCCCGGCGCAGATCCATATTTCAGTGAGACACAATACTTTGAATTAACTCGCAAAAAATGTGGAGGGAAATTTTGAAATTGGAACTTACTTATTTTTACTTATAAATAATCATATTTTCGAAAAACATTATAACTGGCCAGTCTCCCATATATAAAAACTTTTTTTCGCAATACTTTCTGAGGGGCCTGGTATAGTTCAATATAAGCGATAGATTATCAAATGCATCAGCTATTTTCAGTTTTTTTTACTTTTCACGAGGTAGGTAGGTGAGGTTGCGATCAAACGTAAGGCCCCATAAAAACGATGATATTATGATCTGTAATCTTATACAGGCTGATTCATTTCACTGCGTCAGTGGGGAGAAATTTTGAACTATGAGTTTACAGAATTTTGGTTCTAAGGAACCACAACGTCCATTTTAAAGTTATGGTAAACTGCATTCAAGGATTTTCAAAAAACTAAAACACGGCGCGGAAATAGAACCCAGTAGCTATCCTTGAAAAAGTCGTTTTATCGTTGTATTTGTTACTATATTTTTTGGTATGTCTATCCGTAACGAGATTATCCGGAGAAGAACCGAAGTGACCGACATAGCTTGTAGGATCAGTAAGCTGAAGTGACAGTGGGCTGGCCATGTCTTTCGAAGGACCGACGGTCGCTAGAACAGACGAATCCTTGAGTGGAGACCTCTAATCGGCAAACGCAGTGCAGAGTGCTCCCCTACCAGTTGGACCGACGACCTGAATAAGGTGGCTAGGGGGGACTGGATGTGGAAGGCAGGGGACCGAGTGTTGTGGCGCAACTTGGGGGAGGCCTATGTCCAGCAGTCGACCGCGATAGGCTGAGTTGATTATTTGGTATTTATAGTTAAATATTACACAGGTTACCTGTTTGTGGTACCCCAAAGGAAAAAAAATCATCATCATCATCATAATTTCAGCCGAAAGACGTCCACTGCTGGACATAGGCCTCCCCCAAGCATCGCCACAACAACCGGTCCTGCGCCTTCCGCATCCAGCGGATTCCCGCGACCTTCACCAGGTCGTCGGTCCACCTTGTGGGGCGCCACTCCAGAACTTTACTGCCCCATCGGCCATCCATTCTGCGAGCAAGGTACCCCAAAGGAAAAAAAAGTACCAATTGATAAATGAATAACTATAAATACAGATAAAAACAAGTATATCTGCACATCTCAATAACAAGAGCAACATGCGCCTGCGCAGATAACTACAGTCATATAATTGTAATTAGCCATTTTAACGCATAAAAGTTTGACTGTGTAAACTTTGGACTAAGAATATTTTCTAACGATTTCAGGGTATTTTTTTTTATTTTTACTTCTACAAAGCAACTCTTCACGGGTAGAATTTTTAGGCTACGTCGTGTCATCTTCAAGGACTAGGCCACTTCCGCAAAAAGTAGAAGCCATACAGAGCTTCCCGCACCCTGAATACGAGAAGAACGCAAAATATTATCAAGCAGAGGGCCAAATTTTAAAATTTTGGAAATTCTGGTCGTTTCTTGACAAGTTGGTTTTGCTAATAAACTTCAATCACTAGATTGTAACAATACCAGATTGTACTCACGTATTATTTTAAAAGGGTATCCACGGAGTTTCTCGCTGGCTCTCCTCCATAGGATCTCCGTTTTTGGAACCGTACAACAAAATTTTCGACATTTCATAAAATAATGTTCTGAGAATTTGTAATAAAACGGTGATTTTGGATAGATAGATACATAAAACGTTACTTTAGAACAAAAAAAGACACAAGAGATACAAATAAAAAGACACAGTTTAAAGACATTTTCAAAAGATAAAAAAGAACATGGAAAAACACAGAGAAAGCACAGTAACTTTTTATATCATGCAGTCTTTGCATGAATAAGTGCAATATGTGTCGCTTATTGTTGTCCACCAAATGGGTGTCCAGCTTGTTCCATTACAATAAGATGTATGTATGTGTTATATGGTATTAATTTGACACACTACAGCAGCTCAAAATCACCCTGAAGGTTTTCTGCCGTACAGAGCCCCATAAAAAAATCTAATCTTCGTCCATGTCCATACTCCGGCTACTCCCAATGTACAGAAAGCAGCCATATGGTCATTACGCGTAAGTAACATTATTTATGGGTCATAAATCTGCGCGGGCTCATTAGTCCGTGTGTGGGCACCTTTATAGCGTTCGATGAGTTGTTTACATTTTATATTTATTTGTAACTACGCTCGTTTCGTACCAACTTAATTTATGTAGCAGATAACTATCTTTTTTGGTCTAGTTAGATCTTTACAACAAGGAGACTAACTGCTTATTTGGTTAACTGATCTGGTTTTTATAATTTTTTAGGGTTCCGTCCCCACATGGTGCCAACGGGAGCATATTACTCTGCCTATGTCGTATGTTTGTCGTTCTTTCGTCCATCTATCTTTCTGTCACATGGCTGTATCTTTTAGTTTAGCTTTATCTTCTTCTTAGCGAGTCGATGGCAAATTTTGTCAAATTTTGTTGTCGTTGTTGTTGTTCCGCAACGCACACTGCATTTTGGTTGGCGGTCATTAGATCCTCACGCGTGCAGGTGACTGGGCACGCGGTACAGGATAGGTGAGCCATTGTTTCCAAAGTGACGTCGCAGTCACACTGGACGTTTAAACCGTCCGTGAACCCCCATTTTTGGAGATTATCTTTGCTTCTGCCAACTTGGGTCCGAAGTCTATTTAAGGATTTCCAAGTTGACCACAGGAGTACATGCCCAGATAGAAGGGTTTCTGATGATTTTACAAAGAAAACAGGGGGTCAGACGTTTGTAGCCAGAGATCGCACCTTTCTTTTGAGGCACTTATCTTTATTCTAAAATGTTACATACTCAGTTGTAGATTCGTGTTTGAGCAGAGATGATGCAATCACGCTAGTGTGGTCAAGACAGCGCTTGAGCACAGATTTTCTTTTTTCGGATTAGATTTTTATTGCAAGTTTATAATTACCGTTTTGGAATAAGACCGAAGCTCACGTGACGATTCTATGCTTAAGTAGTGATCAGGCGATTAAAGATTCAAACTGTACTTGTGGAACTTTGTGTAATACGGATCTCAGGTCGTCAGACTCAAATGCCTTTTATGAGTGATGTTAATGATAGATTGTCATTTTTTACAAGACGCGTGATGTGTCAGCAACAAGAAAGGATACAAATTATTTATTTATTTATTTATTTATTTCCACAAAAAAAACAAAATACATACATTTGGCAGATACAGTGTAGAACATAAACCAGTTTAGGTTTTTCTGTACACCGCTTGGTCCGTCGACATTCATTACAACAAGATGTGGGTGGGTGAACACGACGCATCGCGCTCGCTCGCCCCATGCAAAAATTCTCAAATACCCTCAACTAATTTATATTACTTCTCAATAGCAAATTTCTTACAAAAATACAGCATGTTTCTTTTTTTTAATGCTATATAATTATAAGTCATTATTATGTTTTAATTCCTCTAAAAGGTGTTTTTTAAGTTTAGATTTCATGTTGTTTCGTGTTATGTCATTTTTTATTTTTGGTGGTAGTTTATTTATTAGGTCTGGTATAATATAATTTAGACGTAGCTTTCCATAAAAATTGGTGAAATCAGGTTTTATAAGTTGTGTGTGTGTACTGCGGAGTGTCATGCTAGGCTTTGTGTTATATTTTCGTAATTTTTCGTCAAAGAAATTTTCTGTTAGTAATGTGTGTTTTACTTTTTCGTGTATAGGAATAAGTTTACAATAGTGGAACAGATCACTGTAATTATTTTCAAATTGCAGCTTTATTTTGCGAGGCACAATGGCTTTTAAAATACGTAATTGTAGCTGATAAATAAGATTTAGATGTGTTCTATATGTGCAACCGTAGCTACTTAGTCCGTATGATGTTATGGATTCGCCAAGAGTTTTGTAAAGTGTGAGCAAGGTGGAGTAAGGTATTTTATTTTTAATTATTACAAATTTCGCTAGTATTGCTCGCAATTTGTCACATAAGTTATAAATGTGACGTGTTTTTCAATATTTTTTTGATTTTTAACGTAGGCTGTGACACCAAACATACAGCCAAAAATTTAAACACTGTCAATGGCCAAAACAAATTTTTCCCTCAAATTACCGAGAGTTTAAAGTTTTTGCTTTGAAACCATTAGAATATTCAAATATTTTTTGCACAAAAGCTCCAAAATAGACAACAATGTGAGCCCGTTTTGGCGCTGCGATTATCCGAACAAGTATTTCTTTTGGATAAGGAATCGCGAATATCCCGCTACATAGTATTATAATAACTGTTAGACATTTAGGGGGGATGAGACTGTTGTCGGACATTGAAATATGAGAATTAACAATGTTTTAAAGTTTTCGGAAGTAAACTTTGGTCATTTATTTACGTATGTATTATAATATCTTGTAACCAAGAGTAGGTACATGACCATAATCATTTCTTAGGTTTTCGCGATCACTACACATAATAATAAAACAAGTTTAACCGGATTATATCGCGTATATCGTTTAAATTGGTTTTCCTGACGTTTCGAAATCTTTGCAGCGGTCATCAAAAAAATCAGGTGGTCCCTACATTTTATCAATCTAAGCGAACATAAATGTAGGGACCAACTAATTTTTTTTCGCGATTTCAGGGTTGTTCCCATAATAAAAGTTGTTCATAATGATGAGTACAATGATTCCTTTTCGGGAAAGAAGCGATGAAAATTTCAGCATGTATATACGCGGGCGAAACCACGAACATAGACTAGTAAAACATAAAAACAGTGTATTAACCACTCTATTGTGTTATAGGTCCCATTAGAAAACCTCTGATGGATTAATAAATTATAATCCCAACTCGTTAATCTATTCCCAATAACTGTTAACCTCACCTCAGTTGCCAAAAACTAAACAGTTGAATCACCGCCATCTTGGGGCGTATTTAATTGACTTAGAAAAATGCCTGGAATAATGCTTGCGTCGTCTTGTTGTGTCCCCAGTGTCCATTTGAAACGCTTTGTTTCCGCGTCTTATTGGGACTTGAAAGCTTTAGAGATGCTCCTTGGAGAATATAGAGTTGAGAATGTGTAGAAGAGACAGTAACAGGTAAAAATAAATACAGTAAAAATAATGCTGGCAGTTATGTGGACAGTGTACTGTTAACTAGCAGCAGTATACAGGCGTGTGACATAGCGCGAGTAACACGCAACTTTTGCGCCATGCATCGACTCGTACCCTCAGAATACAGAAACAACCAGAAACCGTGAACGCGCCTAATAATGAAGCGACAAAACTACTCTTAAATAGAGTAGTTTGACGGGCAGCCAATTAGTCACTCTGTGAACGTCGTATCGCGTATATAACGTGTTTTACCGGTTTCCCATTAAATTTAATTATACCGTCTCGTGTCGTTCCTACCTGTAAAAATGCAGCTGGGCTCAAAAATAAACAGAACGGGATCACATAAGTAGCACATTCAGATATCATCTTATTTAATTTTTGAATAAATTGTTTAATTTATATTTTCATAGAGATTGATGCATCCATTTTGTCGATGTTGCCAATATAAGTTTCGATTTTCCCTACTGAGGAAAAAAATTACTATTATATTATTATTTTTATTATTATTTTCCCTTTTTTTACTGAGGGCTTTTCTTAGTTTTAGTATTAAATTAAATAACTAGGTATTTAAAAAGTCTTTCTAAATTCGTTCAAATTCTAAACATCAATATTTTAAAAGGCATATTTAGCAAAAGAGTATTTTTTTTTTTTATCTAAACCGTAGTTCATTTAAATAACTTATTTTTCTTGAGATTATCAGGTAAATAGTTATAATAATAATACATATTTTATATTTTTTGATGTTTTTTTATATATTTTTATAAAAATATTTAAAAAATAAAAAAGATGTATATAGATGAATAAAGGAGTAATAATAATAAATAAAATTTATTGACACCAAAAAATTATTCCGTTACAGACATTATGGTTATATGACTTATAAGATAAAAAGCTAATAGGAAAAACAATGCAACATGGGAGCATCTGCAGCCGAACTAGGTGAAAAACCTGTATCTCGGCATACAGCGCCAAACCCCTCAGCTTATGAGACAATAAGCACAAATTTGCTATACATTATTAATTAATTTTAAACAAATATTAATACCTGTTTAAACCATTAAACCATTTAAACCATTTATTTTGCCACACATACACAAAATATACATATTACATGCAAAGGTAACAGGACAAATTAATGAGAACACAACAAAAAAAAAAGTTTAAAAAATGTTTAGTAATGGACAATTTTTATTTCATTATCCATCTTACTTCAAATGTTCTCACTGGTTACCCCAAAAACGGATTAATAATGTCTGAGCTAGCAATATTACGCGGGTGGGAAGTGAGGCGGGCGGGGGACGCTTGTTTCATTTTTAGACACAGCACGCGGCTTGCAATTACAGCTGGACGTGGATTTTGGTTCTTTCTAAATTCTATGCTAGTACCATTAGATTTTTTTATCTCACAAGTACATAAAGCCCGCTCTATGTTTCCCTAAGTCCTCTGCCCAAAACAATAGTCGGATTCGTAACTTTTTGTTCGGGCAACTGTATGCCTTCGGAATGTAGGCAGTACCGCATAATGAGGGGTCCGAAGCTCCAAATTTATTACGACGCCGCCAATGCTTCTCGGAAACTACTGAATTATTCGCGAGCGGCGCGGCTGCGGAGGTATGCGCCTTCGGTTCCCGGCAGGCACAGTTATGTACGATATTCTTACGTAAGACGGAGAAAAACTTAGACAAAGTATCGGGTATCTAATTGGGTTATTATGTGCTGGGAGTTTGGTTTGATATTTTGGGAACGTCCATATTAGAAATAGTTGTAATAGAGCTTCCTAGAAAATTAAGGCGGCAGCAATGATTAATAGAACAATGCCCGAGCCGAAAACCGGCTTAGTTTAATTAAATCGACAAATATTAGAAACTCGAAAAATAAACAAATATGTTAGCCTTGAGAACCGACCCATTTGTAACCTTATAGAAACTCAAAAAGTTCAACGCTGACTTCACACGACCTTAGCTCATTCAACAAAAAATAGACCTAAAATACCGTAGCCAGTTGCCGCGATCTAGAACCATATATAACGCTTATTACCTGAGCCCTGAGCTCAGCCAACGGAAAATTATGCAGCAGTCATGTTCATACATTTCCTTAGCGGTCCTAAAGACTACGCACACAGAGACAAGCAGGCAGTGCAGAGGCTATCTTGCTTCTTTAAATGTATCCCGGCAGACGCACACATACACATTGTCTGTTTACATTGAATTTTAAGCGGTTATCTCACTTGTACGGTTTGTATGGCTTGTACCCCTTCTTCAATAATAATAGGTGATCAAACGAACTTACCTGTGATGTTCGATCATTATTATACGAAGGGCTTCGTTCGAAGATATATGTATTAACCATGCAGCTTTCTCGAGTTACTCGGCAACTGAACGCAATTTTCAGAGCTAAAACTAAACGTAAGTATAAGTACATTGTCTGTGTCCTTACGTCAACTGTCATTCTTTTTAGAGTCTTGTAAGGTATTCTCAATTTTACCGGGGGTGGGACGGGTAGGGTACATATATCTTCGAACGAAGCCCTTCGTATAATAATGATTGAACATCACAGGTAAGTTCGTTTGATCACCTATTATACTACAGGCTTCGTTCTCGATATATGTATTAACCATGCAGATGTTTAGAGAGATGGTAAACTTGAGATTAACCTTAAAATCATTATGGATTCCTATTGAATAAATATTTGTTATGGAATAAACATTTGTTATGGAATCAACATTGTTTTATTTAGAACCACTTAAATTCTTCTCTATGATTAAACATCTATAGAAATTCCAACGTTAATAATATTAGAAAGTAAAAATGTTAATGATCAGTCTTATTTGCTATAAGAACAGGAAAGTGTTTTCTACTCGTGGTACTTATGATGTTTGAGATCAACAGTGAAAAATTATTCAAAATTAAAATTATTCAAAATTATTTTTATTTATTCAGCACAGCATGGGCTAAATCCCCTGAATTAAAAATGGTTGGTCATAAACATTTTTGAAAATGTTTATGAGTTATTTATCAATTCAATTCAATTCAATTCAATATATTTATTTGCTATATATTTTTATGCTTTATTTATATATATATGCTATATCCAACCAGCACTCTTTCTGATTACATCTAATAAGTTCCTTTTGACTTAGCTTTGGACGTAGAGGCGACGCATGTAGCTATTATGTCCTGAAAAGCCACTCATATAAATATACCGCACACTGAGAGTACTTTAAATCCATTTACCAATGGTAGGAGCTATTATCATTATGTAGCTCATGTCGACACGAAGAAGAAGAAGAAGATGGTAGGAGCAGAAAACAGTTTTTATTATTTTTATTTTTTGATAATTAGAAATAGTTGTCATGCCCTCTATAGAGATATATATTGAATCATGTAATCACACAATTTGTGACTTGGCAGGGCAAATCAATTTTTATTTTATTTTTTATACACATTGTTATTGATCATCGTAATCATACTATGTAATTAATGGCAATATTGGCTCAAACATCACTCAGTGTGAGCTATAATACTATTATATATTTTAATTTGATAATTATTGTTAGTTCTACTTATAATAACTTTGTAAAATAAATACATTTTATTTTTATAGCGTTATTTTAGATATTTTAGTAAATAATAAAGTTTGTGCTCATTCAGCTGTGCTTAGTGGAAGCAAAAAACCACCAGTGTTTTGACATACTACATCAAGACTTAATGCCATATTAGGAGTCCAGTTTTGTAAATACACTTAGAACTTTATTTGGATCCCATGTTGCTTGATATTTTGCCAACGCTGGTTTGGACTTATGTCCTTTAAAGGGTCTCTTTGTACAAGCATCCTCCCCAATTTTAGAGCCCTACAAAGATAGAGCTGACTTATGGTACCATAGGCAGCCCCAGAATAAAATGATTTTGTTAGAAAATATGTAATAAATGGTATAGATGGAAGTAAATATATCAAAACTGTAATGATACCAGGGTTCTGAAGGCCAGTGGAGCCTGACCATGATACCTGTAGCCTTTTAGTATTTTATAGGCATCTGGATATAGAAAACATAGTCGGGTTAGTTACACCATTTATAGGTCAAGAATGGCTGAACCGATTTTGATGAAATTTGGCATACAGAATGAACATAACCCGGATTAATGTATAGGCTACTTTTTATCCCGGGAAGATGAACAGTTCTGGAAGGGTGCACGATAAAAGATATTCACGTGGGTGAAGTGGCGAGCATAGACTAGTAAATAAATAAAATATTAAATTGAATGGACAAAAGGCAAAGAAATATTCTGTCCAAGACAGAATATTTGGATTTTGTCGCCAACAGGCATAGAAAATACATTCAGAATTAGTGCGGGATGCAAATAATCTATTTTAGGTTCTCCCAGTCCAGGTACAATTGAAATGTCACAATATTTAATACCCATTCTGTACTGATATTATTAGCCCAGCATTGCAGATCTAATTTTATTTCTGAATGTTAGTTTACTTTTACATTATTTATATTTATATTGCTTTCCTATTTTATTTTATTACATTGGAAAAATATGCCCGTTCTATAGATTAAAATGTAACCATATTTTATACCACATTTTATGAAAATAAAGATATAATAACATGTATGTAAAGAAGTTTTTGTTTTATTAAAATATTTCAATATGTAAATATTAATAAGAGAATGTAGCAAATAAAGGGACTAATTATGTAATTTTGTTTGTTTTTTGTTTGAACTATCATGACCTCTTGTGCAATAAAGAGGATAATAATAATTATTATTTTGACTTATGATGTTCTTAAAATTTGGTAGGTAACACCAACCATATGGTACCACAGTAGTGGTAGTGTGCCTAGGTGCCCCTGAGCAGGCTGTAACTATTATTCCAATTAACTTTGCTAGATCTCTTATAATACAACTTTTCAGGTCTAAGTACTTTTGGACAGACTTTTTAATCTTTAATACTTTGCCTGTAGGCAATATTGCAATGTCATATTTCTTGTGTCAGACACAAAACTTTGAATTTAATTATCAAGACTGATGGTACTATTATGCTTTTATCAAAATAAATAACAAATCTCAAGCACTAAGAGAGCTAATGTTTCTTTAATATCCTCTAAACATGATGAATTACTAGATGCTTTACAAAGTAGGTCTTAGATGTGTCACCACAACTTTCATGATTATTAAGTACAGAGCCCAAGCTATAAGGGAGGGCAGTAAACTCATACAATTGAGACCTGTAACACAGGTTCATCTAGTAAAGGCTCGAGCCTCTATAACATATGTTAAGTGAATACTGATGTTAATATCCTTAATGTGCTGGAGAAATAAATGTTTTTATTATTAGTATTAATAAATATGATTTCTTCAAATAAATTATTTCCACGTAATCTCCCGAAGACAGTGGTAATGTTGCCATCCCATAGTCCCCCATCTTGAAATGAGATGTGTCTACAAATCATTACAAATGTATTCAGAGACAAGTTTAATATGAACCTTCTCGTAAACTGCCTCGTTGGTCTAGTGGTTGCAAGCGCGACTGCTGAGCGTGGGGTCCTGGGTTTGATTCCCGGGTCGGGCAAAGTGTTATTGGGTTTTTTCATTAGGAAATTCTCAGTAGCAGCCCGGAGTCTGAATTTGTGCCCGGTCAATGGCAATAGGCTCGCCCCCTATTACATGGGACTATAACATAACTGGCGAAATGTGGGTGTACTATACACATCTGCCTTCCCCTTCGGGGAAATACAGGCGTGATGTTATGTTATGTTATGTTTTGGAATAAAAATATATGGCATGGCTTGCAAGGGGATATACACCCAATTTTATTATATTGCAGATAGCTATATATAGTATATCACTATCTTATTCAGCTGATTTTACTGAAGCAGGTACTGGCACAAAAGTCTAATGAGCCTTCTATACAATGGTAATTAGGTAACCTTTGATATAGTTAAGTATGGACTTGTCTTTGCAAATTTAATTCCAGCAAGGTAAAAAGTCTGCTAGCCTTCTGGCATGACTTACTTCTATGTTCGAGCAGAAGTTTTCTTCTGGTAGGCTTTGGTTTTCTTGACCGTGGACTGATAATGCTGGCTGTGATGTTCCCGGGCCTGCATTGAGGACTGGGTGTCCATACCTAAACCGCAGTTAAGTTTCCCTTATGATTTGTTGTAAGTTTGACTGACCGCTTTATTGACACGTTTTCAAAACTTTGATCTTGTCACTAAGACTAGTTTTATAGATATACTACAGGGAAGTTGGTCCTTGATTTTGTTTGGACACAATTTAAATCCATAAATAAATAAATAAATATTCTTAGGACATTTTACACAGCACTATCTAGGCCCAAACTAAGCAGAGCTTGTACTGTGGGTACTAGACGATGGATATATCCATCAGGATCCTTCCAGCATCGCTAAGTACCTAGTGAGATCAACTTCAATCGGTTTACTATATCGTTACCAACAACAGTGATAATGCATTACTTACTATAGACAGTTTAAGTCTCTATTTATAGGACCACATTTTGGCTTATCTGGCATAAGATGTGGCTTATCTGCTTACAATACCTCATAACTTATTGTTGGTGCTGCTGAGGCAGGCTCAGGATCAACCGTTAGGGTGGAGATAGTATTTTCCACTAACAGAGGTTTGGGTTCTTTTGGAACCCGATCTGGTCATCCTGGTGGTGGGCTGAAAAACAGATCGTACAAGTGATTGATAAAACTGCTTATTAAGGTCTCACGGACCTCACATAAGAGTAGAAGGATCTCGTGCGTATATCTCGTATAAGCCCCGAGACGAATGAGCACGTCAATGTATCTCGTACACAACCCGTGTCAACCGGTACAAAGGTTACGAAAAACCCTTGCGGCCTTACCTACTATAAAAGCTAGTAGCCGTACCGGTGTAATAGCAATCACAAGACAACGTATTATTACCTGGAACACTAAAAAAAGATGTCTATCACTTTTATTTTATGACGAATAATGTTCGTCTTTCCGACGACGATTTATATTTTGGTTGAAATATAGTTTTAACACTCAATTATTTAAATAAACACAGAGAAACACAGTAACAGTTGCCGCGCAAACGAAAAGAATGACAGTTGACGTAAGGACACAGACAATGTACTTATACTTACGTTTAGTTTTAGCTCTGAAAATTGCGTTCAGTTGCCGAGTAACTCGAGAAAGCTGCATGGTTAATACATATATCGAGAACGAAGCCTGTAGTATAATAACTATTATTTTCAATGATTGTTGTAATTTTTATTTGACGACGTTTATGGTCTTGTGGTTCGAGTGTCGGAACGCTGATTACGAAGTCGTGGGTTCGATTTCCACAGGACACAAATATTTATGTGATGAAAATAAGTATTTGTGTTGGTCTGGGTGTTTCTTATATATTATAAGTAGGTATTTACAAAAAAAATTACATAAGTATTATATCCGTTGTCTAGTACCCACAGTACTATGAGTAAAAATAGTATATAAGTACTATTTTTTAGAATAGGTAACCAAAGTTCGGCCAGAAAACCGATGTTTAAATTTTGTAATGAATGACTAGTGGAGCTTTGTATACTCTTTTATGTCAAATCAATGATATTTAAAAGTATAGATATGTCATACTCTAACAAAACAAACGAAAAAAATATCCCGTACGCAGCGGCATCACAATACACATAAACTAGAACAAAGTAAGTTGGTTACTTCAAGTTACTTTCGCGTAATAATTGGAACACTTTCTGTACACACACGACGTTCTTTTTAGTTTTTCTTTGCTGTCACCGGTCACGCTCGGCACCTTATTTGACGCAAATTAACAGAAAAATTTGTGTCTTCTGATTACGAGCGCAGTAACATATCTGTACTTTTAAATATCATTGTGCCAAATTGTATTCTAATTTATTTTCATTATTATTTTTTTGTGTTCTGTTTTTTATGTCTCTTTATCCATCAGTCTGTACCCGTATTTTTGCGAAAATAAAAATATTCTTAATCTCCTTTGAATTTTGTGTAAAGAGTCGATGTGAATGTGTGCGTCTGGAAAACGACGAAGGTTTAAAGAAGACGTTTTAACCAACGGCCACAGACGTCACACATGCACAAGCAGACAGACAACACAGCAAAGAAATTATATCAGTGGGTCAGACGGCCTTGTGCGATTCACGGAACGGCGCGCGCGCATGACTCGCCACGCCCACCGCGACTCGCCGCGGGAAGGGGGGGTGTATTAATTATCGTGTGTATACCAAAAGGTAATTGAAACTTAATGTTTACGGTAATGTTTGAGTATAGATAATTAAATAGAATAAAGGATAAAAATCGTTAAGGTATACGTTATAAGGAAATAATTGATAAAATGCGTCATTGAAGTTAGTTCTATTACTATAACTAAAATAATATGATAAGGAAGCTATTATCGCATCTCGATGCGAGTGTGGATGGAAGAGTTGGAAGGGGACGACCTCGGCGAACGTATTGCGATCATATCGCGGACGTTCTCAAAGAATGCCAGGTTAAGAGTTCTCTAAACCGACGAGCATGCATGACGAGGTTAATGGACGTAGATGAAGCGAAAGAGGTGTGTCAGGATCGTAGCAGGTGGAAATCCATAGTCTCTGCCTATCCCAATGGGAAAGAGGCGTGATAATATGTATGTATGTATGTATGTATCGCATCTCATAAGTCACACGCGACTATTGAAATCCGTTACTTTGAGGAAAGTTAAGATGAACTTTTTTTTTATTGATAACATAACATAACATCACGCCTGTATTTCCCCGAAGGGGTAGGCAGAGGTGTATAGTACACCCACATTTCGCCAGTTATGTTATAAGTCCCATGTAATAGGGGGCGAGCCTATTCCCATTAACCGGGCACAAATCCAGACTCCGGGCTATTACTGAGAATTTCCTAATGAGAAAACCCAATAAACTTTGCCAGACCCGGGAATCGAACCCAGGACCCCAGGCTCAGCAGTGACGCTTGCGACCACTAGACCAACGAGGCAGTCAGAAATAACAATCATTTTGATTTTTAAGTATGTAATTGTTAAGTGGAAATCCATAGTCTCTGCCTACCCCAATGGGAAACAGGCGCGATAATATGTATGTATCTATGTTAAGTGGGTGACTCAGGCGACAGTCCCCAAGATATGTATGAAAATAGTAGTTTATCCACTGGGTAGCCCAAGGGTGGATCCAGGGGGGGGGTCCTGGGGGTCATGACCCCCCCCTGGGCTTAGGTCAACCATCGTTTTTTTCCTGTTTACACAATTTGCCAAACGTATATACAATTAATAAATGACTGTATGTACGTGTTACATACTAATGAAACAAAATACACACATGAAATTACTAAATTGAACTCGCACCCGAACCCGTGCGTTCATTGTAAATAATATTTGCGCGATTTAAAGTTTGATTTTGCAGCACCGCCTACGCCGCCGCCGCGAGTTTCTTCTCCAATCTCTCCGTTGCGACACCGTTGATTGAATACTCAGCTAACCATCAACAACAGAAATAACTACTTAACTACCACGTTAGCTTTATAAAACCTAGCCAAAGTAAAAATTATTCAAGATCAAGAGTAGGTAATTAGTTTTTTGAAAATCGGAATGGAAAAATAACATCCCAATTAAAAAAGTTCTTAAAACTCGAGCAAGTAAATATAATCTGGGTTTGCAAAAAATACCAAAAATTTCGCGCTCGCGCTCATACTCAATTTCTTTGCCTAATCAAGTGTCGGGCTGCCATGACGTAAATTTATATGTAGTTATTTACGCTATAGCTTCTAATATTAGCCGCTATCGGCGCCGCAAGAACGGGTTGCGCTCAAATAAATGCGTACTCTTTTGTCATAGAATATCTATGCTTTGGTGAAGAGCTAATCAGTTTGTTCATGAACAGTCCAAAAAACTTCGCGCTCGCTTCGCTCGCGCTTTTCTTTCTGTCTTTCTTTCGTTGTAAACAACTATTCTGTTAAGTACGTTAATAGAAACAAAACCGAAACTGAGAAAAATTTCGCGCTCGCTTCGCTCGCCCTGTTCTAAGTTTGCGTTTGTTCTTTTTTGGCATAACTATAGGTAATTAAGTATTGCAAGTAACTATTCTGTTACATTAATATTCTACAAAGAGGAATCCTATAACTCTAAAATTCATGTTTTAGAAAAAAATACGAAAATCCTAGAATTTTATTGCTTAAAAGTTTTTTCCTAGAAGGCGGCAAGATGGACTCGGTACCTACCTTTTAAAAATGTAGTTCCGGGGCTGGATATAAGTACGTGACCCCCCCCTGACACAATGGCTGGATCCGCCCTTGGGGTAGCCACATTTTTTCATCCTAATCTACATGTTTAGTGGATAGGTATGACACATGTAATTAATTTTCATGAAGAGTTAATTATAAGATAAACTCAGGACATAGCTATCTTTTTATATTGACGATTTATTGGCCATTTATGAGGCCCAGGTTTTATTGAATAATGGGTTTGTATAGATTGAAAAGTAGTGATAGTCTAGTGGTTGAACGCTTGCCTTCCATGCAAGAGGGTGCGAGTTCGATCCCGGCCCGCACCTCTGACGGCTTTCGAATTCATGTGCGGATCAGAATTTGATTATCACATGCTTTAACGGTGAAGGAAAACATCGTGAGGAAACCTGCACACCTGAGAGTGCTCCATACAGTTCTCGATGGTGTGTGTAGTCCGCCAACCCGCACTAGGCCAGCGTAGTGGACTAAGGCCTTAGGCTTCTCATATTGAGAAGAGGCCCGTTCCCAGCAGTGGGACAGTAATGGGCTGATTATGTGTAGGTTGATAAGGATATTTCAAATTGTTTATGTAGTATTGTTTCTCTCTAAATGGCTAATGTTTCATGTTCGGTTGGTTATGGTTGGTTATCACAATTCTTTCCAAATAATGTATCAAATCATTGTACTGTTCATTATTCGAAAAGAGTATATAATATCCATGGAGTTTTTGCCGGCTCTTCTCCATAGGACCAACTTTTTGGATCCTTGCAACTAGATTCATAATTAACGTTTTGAAAGTGCAGGTAAATCATCATCATCCTCCGAGCCTTTTCCCAATTATATTGGGGTCGGCTTCCAGTCTAGCCAGATGCGGCTGAACATCAGTATTTTACACGAAGCGACTGCCATCAGACCCCCGCAACCCAGTTACTGGGTAATACTGACATTCGGAGTTTAGACCAGTTGTCAGACTTTCAGGCTTTTGACTACCCGTAACGACTGCCATAGATATTCGTATGACAACCGGGACCGACAGCTTAACGTGCTCTCCGAGGCACGGAGGGGTCTCGATGTGTAACGAAACGGTCACCCATCTACAGACTGACCGCGGCAAGTGCAGTTTAACCTTGCAGATCGTACAATCCGCGCAGTCGTTGCTTCGCTACGAGCCCCTCAAAGTGCAGGTAAATGTTTATTCTAAATAAGAAAATTTGACTTTGGCTTTGACTTTGGTAATGGTTTTGTGACTCTAGATGTCCATACAGTATGGTGTATTTGTAAAATGCAAAAAACTAGACAACATCGCGATCTGTCGTTTATATTAATTAATTCGACTTTTGGATATAAACTACCACGGTTGCCAATGTTCATAAATAATTAAATGTTACCGTCTTTCTCTTAGCAAAAGTTATGTCAAAACTACATAAAAAGAGTTATAGCAAAAGCGCCAACAGTAACCCGTTTGTTTAGTTGCTAATAGGAATCCTAACTGGGCTTCTGTGATTTATGGTTTTATTTGTATTAAATGTCAATTTGTAATAACTGGTCGAACTGTCACCGAAATGCAATAATTTCCATATTAAATCTACATCATATATAAAAATGATAATTTCTTAAATAAATCCAATATAAATCTTTTTAAATGGTCCTATATACATGATCAAATAAATCATCGTAATTTCCAATTTTTATAAATATCAAATCATGTTTGGTGCATGTAATATACAATAAATATAAATATATTTCGGAACATTTTTACACAGCATCATCTAGTCCCAAACTAATCATAGCTTGTAATATGGGTACTAGACAATGGATATAAATACTTATGTACTTTTTTTTGTAAATACATACTTTTAATACATAAGAAACACCCAGACCAACACAAACACTTATGTTCATCACACAAATATTTGTGTTCTGTGAGAATCGAACCCACGACCTCGTGATCAGCAGTCCGACACTCAAACCACTAGACTACAGACGTCGTCGTATCTGTTGAACATATATTTTTTTACTTTACAGACAGGGGCAACCAAATAAGCAGGTCACCTGATGGTAAGCACGGTCGCCGATACGTTCATCAACTCAGCCTATCGCAGTCCACTGCTGGACATAGGCCTCTCCCAAGTTGCGCCACAACACTCGGTCCTGTGCCTTCCGCATCCAGTCCCCCCCCAGCCACGTTCTTCAGGTCGTCGGTCCGCTTGGCGGGGGGGCGACCTACGCTGCGTTTGCCGATTCGTTCTGCACTCAAGGACTGGTCTGCTCCAACGGCCATTGGTCCTTCGACAGACATGGCCAGCCCACTGCCACTTCAGCTTACTGATCCTACAAGCTATGTCGGTCACTACGGTTCTTCTCCGGATAATCTCGTTACGGATTTTATCCTTCAATGAAACTCCAAGCATAGCTCGCTCCATAGCTCACTGAGAGACATTGAATTTGTGGACTAGCCCAACTGTCCACGTCTCGGCACCGTAAGTCATGACAGGCAGGACGCACTGGTTGAAGTTGAAGAACTTACCGCCGATACGTTACCGACCTTTTAAAAAGACATAATATAATGTATTTTTCTTGAAGGCTCCTATGCCAAATTTGATCGGGAAAACAGCTGGCGGAAGTTGAATTAATCTCTTGTTAACAAATAAAGAATAACGGACTTCTACAACCTCAAGTATCAAGTCTGAGGAAGAGTTCATGAGTTTATCATAATTGCCAGGAAATCTCTGGACTTGCAACGGATTCTGTCTTAACCTAGAATGAATTAATTGCTAAGCTCGCTCGCTTTCGCTACTGTATCCCCATAGCTTATGTTTCAAGAAGACCCTGTACGTAAAACCAGCTAAAATAATGCAGCCTTACAAAATAAACTCCCCAAAGGCAAGACTATGACAAAAAATCTATAAAAAACAAACAAACGAATTAACAATTAATCATCCATTAACAAACCCAAAACCAATCAGGCCTTAAAATTATTTTCGCCATTGCCTTAACATAGTGTGGGAGTCGCGAAATGGCCACTAAATAACACCAACATTTATAGACGCGTATAATTCTAATTGTAAATCCGTTTGTCAATTAAAAACAAACGGAACAGATTGATATCGCGTGCGTCCACGCAATTTAAATATGCTGTTTGGTCGCTCGTGCCAATTCTGGGAACCCGTAGTATAATACATGTTCTTACTTTGAACAATAGATGGTCGGTACAAAAAATGGCGTAATTACATTTTATTTATTCAAATTGTTGCTCTTTCGGGCTTTATTTATTTTATTAACTTTTTTTACTTATAAGTAAATTCTTAATGGTACACACGGCTACACATCAAGCTGTACATTTCCATTATAAGCTGACCTCGCATTGTATAGGCTCTCTGTACAACGCGAGATCAGCTTGTACTGGAAATGTACAGCTTGATGTGTAGCCGTGTGTACAACTACGAATTTTACTCGTAACTCATACCCTTAAGCGTAATTTACTTTAGTAGTATTTAATTATCTAATGTCACCGCTTATGGGGAATGTAGAAGCCAAGTGGCGCCCCATCAGTAAAAAAAATATTACACGCTGAATACATCATTTATCGAAAATTCGTTTTGAACGATTGAAGGACAGGAACTATAGTTTAATCGGAAACTATTAACTCTGTAAAATATAATTCGCTGTAGTTGTAGATAGAAAAAATGCCAAAAGTGGCCGCTTTTCGCACTTTTTTTTATCTACAACTACAGTAAATTACAGGAAGTATAATTTACAGAGTTAAAAGAAAAAAAGAAAAGAGAACATTAAAAGAGCCTCCACGAGTGACGATATTCAATTGATCGTCCGGCGCACCCTGGGTAGTCAGCCCCGCTACCAACCTGCTGACTGGCTAATCTTTTCCCCACGGCATGAACTATTATCATTATGTCGACACGATAAAAGAAAAGAGTTAATAGTTTCTGATTAAACTACAATACCTGTAATTCAATCATTAAAATCGAATTTTCGATAAATTATGTATTCAGCGCGTAATATTTTTTTTACTGATGGAGGCGCCACTTGGCTGCTAAATTCATTAACGACTTCAAGATTCAAAGATTTATTCATCAACATCAACTCAGCCTGTCGCAATCCACTGCTGGACATAGGCCTCTCCCAAGTTGCGCCACAACACTCGGTCCTCTGCCTTCCGCATCCAGTCCCCCCAGCCACGTTCTTTAGGTCGTCGGTCCACCTGCGTCATCCACCCGCCCTACGCTGCGTTTGCCGATTCGCGGTCTCCACTCAAGGACTCGTC
This sequence comes from Asteroscopus sphinx, assembly GCA_949699075.1. Classification (NCBI taxonomy): domain Eukaryota; kingdom Metazoa; phylum Arthropoda; class Insecta; order Lepidoptera; family Noctuidae; genus Asteroscopus; species Asteroscopus sphinx. The sequence goes on along the minus strand of OX453004.1, from coordinate 32,123,593 downwards.
TGCTCCAGCGGCCATCGGTCCTTCGACAGACATGGCCAGCCCACTGCCACTTCAGCTTACTGATCCTACAAGCTATGTCGGTCACTCCGGTTCTTCTCCGGATAATCACGTTACGGATTTTATCCTTCAAAGAAACTCCAAGCATAGCTCGCTCCATAGCTCGCTGAGCGACTTTGAACTTGTGGACTAGCCCAACTGTCAGTGTCCACGTCAGTGTCCAAGATTTATTGCCGACTTATTTATATTTGTTTTTTTTTACATAATTTTTCATACAAACAAGCAGTGAGTTGACTTCAAATAAACCATATTTTTTTCACGTGTGTGAGGCAAAAAAAATATGGTTTATCTTCTTCTTCTATTGTGTCGACATGAGCTACATAATGATAATAGCTCATGCCGTGGGGAACAGATTAGCCAGTCAGCAGGTTGGTAGCGGGGCTGACTGCCCACACATAAAATACGCATATTACATGAAAAGGTAACAGGACAAATTACTGATAACACAACATGTATACAACATAATATGTGTAACAAGGGATCCAGCTCAGTATTTGCTGTGCATGTATTGGTATTGTATAAATGAGACATAAATTACAGATTTATTTCTTACCAGTAACTAATGCTTAGTACTTGTCACTTACACTAATACCTAGCGTGTAAACATGCTGAGTTAGTGCTTACAACTCAACTCAGCCTATCGCAGTCCACTGCTGGACATAGGCCTCTCCCAAGTTGCGCCACAACGCTCGGTCGGTCGGTCGGAGTTAGTGCTTAGTATTAGTGAAACTGCAAGTGCAAGTTGTGAATAAAAGCCGATCCTATATTTACTTAGCAAAAAGTAAAAACGATTAGTATATAGTAATGACAAGTACTAAGCTCGTGTAAACTTAGGATTATGAGTGTGTTTAGTCCTAACTTCAACCGAGTCTAGAGGTGGGTAGCTACTCTAATAACTAGCTGAATAGCGGCTATTCAACGAATAGCCATGGCTACGATATTTGTCAACACGATAGCTAGCTATTGGCTACCAAATGGCTACCGCTTCGAATAACCAACAAGTTTACGGAGTAGCGGGCAGCCGCCGCGCTGCCGTTAGCTGACCAAGTAAAATGGCTATTGGCTATTGGCTATTCGTAGCTAGCTAGCGACTTTCTTTATTTTTTTGGCAGTTAGGTTTAAAAATGAAAATCTTTTGAGAATTTTTTTAATTTTTTTAATTTAATTACCTATTTAATTTTTTTTTTTTCTTTTTTTTTTTCTTTTTTTTTTAATCTTCTTTTTATAATTTTGTTTGTACAACAAATTAAGAAGGGTCTTTTGTTGTAGTTTTTAGTGTAGTTTGTAAAGATAAAGATAAAGATAAAGATATTTTATTTTGCAAATATGGGTACATGTACATAACATGGTGGTAAACATAATAAACAAAGTTCAACCATATTTTACCAGTTGGCATGCAAAAAAAAAAAAAAAACAAGTTATATGTGAGCACGACATGAACATTCATTTCAAATATTATTAGGTATACTATATAAATCATTATTAAAAGACATTATGGTGTAATAAAAAGCAAAACAAAAAATGCCAAGTCAGTAAATTAAATTAAAATCAATAAATCAGAAGTCAAATAAATAAATTTATAATTTCATTTTAGTAGTTTACAAAGTCTTTTTCGTTCAAAAAATCATTAATTTTGTAATATGCTCTAGTTGCTAAAAAGTTTCGTAACCTTTTTTTAAATAGCGTTGTGTTAAAGTCCTTCCAACTCTTAGGTATTTTATTATAAATTACCGGCGCCATACAGCAGACACTTTTGTGCATCAGTTTAGTCTTCGCTATGTGGAGACATAGTTTACTATTATCGCGTCTATTTCGTGGAACTACGTCGGCTAAACGTTTAAAAAGATTTTGATTCGACTTTACAAACACAGCTACTTCTAAAATGTACAGACAGGGTAATGTTAAAATCTTGAATTTTTTAAAATACGGCTCGCAACTGTCTGTGGTTTTAAGTTTAAACATTGCTCTAATGCATCTTTTTTGGGCCTTAAAAGCTGTTTCATTTTCGGTTGAGTTACCCCAAAATATCACACCGTATCGTAAATGGGATTCTACTATACCGTAATATGCGGTAAGAAGGGCATCTGTATATATTATTGGTGACAATGTATATAGAGCATATGCGGATTTACTAATTTTTTTGCACAGAAAATCAATATGTAACTTCCAGTTTAATTTTTTATCTATATTGAGCCCTAAAAATTTTGTACACTCAACTTCTTCGACTGCATTATCATTATAGCGAACTTGAATGTTGTTTGTGTTAGGAGTCCGTTGACAAAAGTGAATTATTTTAGTTTTATTTAAGTTGATTTTTAAATTGTTGTCATCCATCCATTTTATAGTAGAGTTCAAAGAATGATTAATATCGGTCTCGTATGTATTTACATCTATGCATGGAATGGTTATGGTGCTATCATCCGCAAATAGTGTCAGTGGTTGTACGACATGTTCCGGCAAGTCATTAATGTACAGTATGAATAAGAGAGGCCCTAGCACGCTTCCTTGCGGTACTCCAAAACTTACATTTCGCTTTGATGATCTAAATACCTCTTCGAGTTGTAGTTTACTTAGTTGATTTTTATTTTTCCACAGATAAGTAGAGAGAGGTTTGCAATGTTTTCTATAGTTAAATATGTAGTAATTAGTAATACGTAATAAGTGTAATAATACGTACAAAGGAGAGTCATTTATTTTCAAGAAGTTCAAAAAAAAATAAGTAGGAAAACCATAAACTAAATCATAATCTAAACTTATCACGGCGAGGATCGAACTAAATGCAACGGGGCAGCTTGAGCGTTACTCAAGATAACCACTTTGCTAGTAGCTACGACGGCACTAGCCGTCTTCGTAGCTACTAAGCTACGAAGACGCTAGCGCTATCAGTTTTATCCAATAGCCGAATAGCTGAAATAGTTGGTTTTCTAGCTGGCTACTCCACCACAAATAGCCGGCTAGCTAAGTTATTGAAATTTCGGCTAGTTACCCATCATCCGAGTCCCTACCGGCTACCTAATTAACCAGCCTGCAGACTTATTAACATAATAATACTGCATTCCAAAACAATGTTGTAATCTCAGCTTTAGATTAGACTTCACGGCGTGCGTGTTCTTCGTGTCGTTCACTCTGATCTAATTATAATCAGTACAGACAGACAAACAAGCCAAATAAAAGCTCTTGAAATATCTCAAGCTTTAATAAAGCTTCAAGTTCAAATAAAGCAAACACAAAAGTATTGCCTTATACAGGATTGTAAAGTCTACCTCACGTCAGTGGTAACACTTGTATTAGGAAACCACCCTTACTGCTTACGAAATAAAGACTCTGTCAAGGTCGAACTGTTACCGCTGACATGAGAGCTTAACTTCCTTAAACATATAATCCATATCCAGACATATCCTATAGCTTCCATATCCAGGACCTAACCACCATAATAAAAAAATAAAAAAACAATTCAAGTTCGCAGTAGTTCAGTTTCTTGATCATGTTCATCTACCTACGTCTAATATGTCAAATAAACGATGCGGTTAGTAAGAGCCTTACTGAAATAAAGATTTAAGATAGCTTTATTCCAAAAAGTAGATTTGTGTGTTTACGGCCAAAATTAATATCCAATCTATCCACGATTTGCCCTACTACAGATAGGAATTTGACATATTTTGTATGGAGCTTATGTCAAATTTCTATCTCTAGTAGGGCAAATGGCGGATAGATTGGATATTAATTTTGGCCGTTAGTCGCCCAATGGTGGTGTTACCACACCAATCGATCGATCGATGATAAAATGAGATCAGTCGACGACAATCGAGTTCTTACAACATCAAATAAATTAGCTCGATTGCTCCATTTTTATCGATTCGTCATCGATGAACGACAGAATGGCTCTCGTTAAGCTATTTCGTACACCAGCGCCCCGCTCGACAGATTGACTGTCGATCAATCATTGATTGACTGTCGATCAATCATTGATTGACTGTCAATCAACCATCGATTGACCGTCGATCAACCATCGATTGACCGTCGATCAACCATCAATCGACCGTCTATCAACCATCGATCGACCATCGATCAGCCATCAATCATCTGTCGATCGACTATCAATCAGGAGCTCGCCTGGCGGATACGTGGAGGAACTGCTGATATTTGAATGAAAGACGACGAATCTGATGGCAATATGCGGAAAGTTTCAAACTCACACTAGCCCAGTTATAAGTAGTTGGGAATTAGGACATACTTAGGTACGATGAGGTAGTTACAGATCCTAAGGGTGTTACCACAAACAAGCCTTGGAAGCTTTGACTATAATAAAATAATAATTTCCTTATTGACATAAGATTGACTACATTTAAATGAATTCCCTGGCTCTTGAGCTAGTTATAAAATTCACTGGCCTATGCATAACGGTTGGTAAAACAAATCGAAACGTTCAATTGATAGTCGATCGAGAGTCGATTGATGGTTAATCGACGGTCGATCGATGTTTGATCTACGACAATCAACAGTCGGTGGTCAATCGACAGTCATACTGCCGAGCGGGGCGGTGAATGAAAGTCGTCGAATTCGATGGCAATAACGGTGTCAGATCCGCACTAGGTCTCTGATGCAATGAATTTTCTGAAACGCTAGGCGTTTCGATTTGTAAATATAGTATAGCTTTAGCAAAAGCTTTACCCTGAGTTAACTTCCCGCTAAAAGTTAAAGGTTATGTGATTAGCTTAATGATAAAAGTTTAGTTGAAAACATTGTTAATACTACAATTGTCTATATTTATAAACTAATATGTAGTTCGAATATTATACATACTATAACCAAGACACATACAGTAAAACATATAGACGAAGCGCTGCGAACAACCATAGTGAAGCCAACAAAACCATGCTCCTCCGTGTACAAAGCAGCGCTCACGCGTACACCATACACCTGAAGGGTGTTTTTTCACCATATTTGTTTTCGCGATGCTTACTGGACGATACCGTGCATGTGTGCTTCAGTATACAGTACCGATTTCAAGCGGTGAGCACGGTTTGAGATACATGTGTGTGGTTTTGATGGCTTCACTATGATTGATCGCAACACTTCGTCTAATATCTGTGAACCAAGAATGTATTCACATGTATCTTTTAAGAAAATAAAATAAATAATCTTTTCGGAAAACATTGAAAATACTCCAAAAGTCACGTAATTTAAGTAGGCAATCAAAGTCTATAGTCTAATACTGATCGCTTTAGTAGCATAAAGACCTAGATTGTAGCCTGGTTTTGGATACATTTTTGGCTAAATGTAGATACATAAAATTATTTAAAATTATTATAGTAGAACGGTGTGTTACCTGGGGGTGGTTGCGGGGGTGGCGCGGAGGGTCGCGGGGCTCCGGCGCGCGCGCCGCGCTCATGCCTCAGCGCCGCCGGCGCATGCCCCCCCCGGCACCGCCGCCGCTCTGCGCACACGATATGGTTTTTAGCCGTTATACTTGATACTGTCAATGAGTAGAATGGTGGACTACTGAGTGTGGGGTCCTGGGTTAGATTCCCGGGTCGGGCAGTGATATTAGGTTTTCTCAGCAGCAGCCTGCAGTTTTTGTGCTCGATTAATGGCAATGGGTTGTGTTTCAGTCCCATGTAATAGGGGGCGCCTATTACATGGGACTGAAACACAACTGGTGAAATGCGAGTGTACTAAAATTAAAAAGTATTATGTAGAAGTATTGTAGTCTTGTCTTGTTCCATGTTGGCCCAGACACAAAGAATATAGCACCAATGCACCACCCCATCTCTTCTCATGGGTGTCCTAAAAGGCGACTAAGGGGTTCACCAGAGGATGGGCAGCAGCGTTCTCAGAGTAGGTATTTATAAAACCAACTGCGATCGCCAATCCGCCTTACAAGCGTGGCAATTAAAAAAAATATATATGTGTGATCTTTGTGCGTCGCATGTGCGCAACAATGTAGGTCGTTGCTTGGCATAATGCTGTGGCATAATTATGGCATATCCCTCATTTTTGGGGCCTATGTCCAGCAGTGGACGTCTTTCGGCTGAAATGATAATGGTGATGATTGTAGTCTAAGGTTGCTGTGTGCGTCAAATCGAGCGCAGAAATAAAATCTTTTTCTTTCCTTTCTTTTTCTTTTTTTTACTATGCACCTCTGCCTACCCCTATCGGGGATAGCAAGCGTGATGTTACGTACGTATATAGTATTAAGTAAAATTGTGATTCAAGCCTCAGATTTTGTTTTAGATCTTGTCATTGGATTCGTATTCGTGCAGTTACTAAGGCGAACACAACAGGGATACAAGTGGCTCCCTCCCTCCCCGTTCAGCTTCCTCGAACGTCAATTAAGTAACCAAACGTAGACTTTTCGAGAACACGTAAAACGTCAACTTATAAACAAAACTGTCCAGTCAGTCTTGCGAGATACAATAAGAGATTTATATAATTGAAAAGTGTTCAATCAACTCAGCCTATCGCAGTCCACTGCTGGACATAGGCCCCTCCCAAGTTGCGCCACAACGCTCGGTCCTCTGCCTTCCGCATCCAGTCCCCCCCAGCCACGTTCTTTAGGTCGTCGGTCCACCTGGCAGGGGGGCGCCCTACGCTGCGTTTGCCGATTCGCGGTCTCCACTCAAGGACTCGTCTGCTCCAACGGCCATCGGTCCTTCGACAGACATGGCCAGCACACTGCCACTTCAGCTTACTGATCCTACAAGCTATGTCGGTCACTCCGGTTCTTCTCCGGATAATCTCGTTACGGATTTTATCCTTCAAAGAAACTCCAAGCATAGCTCGCTCCATAGCTCGCTGAGCGACTTTGAATTTGTGGACTAGCCCAACTGTCAGTGTCCACGTCTCGGCACCGTAAGTCATGAAAAGTGTTAATTGGCACCAAATCGGCTTGTGTTAGGTGATAAGTGGCGCTTCCGATAACTATTCACTATAGAATCTTGCTACCTATTGTTAATTAAAGTTTTTTTTATTCAGGCCTATTGTTATTTTGACTGCCTCATTGGTCTAGTAGTTGCAAGCGAGACTGCTAAGCGTGGGGTCCTGGGTTCGATTCCCGGGTCGGGCAAAGTGTTATTGGGTTTTTTCAGTAGGAAATTCTCAGTAACAGCCCGGAGTCTGCAATAGGCTCGCCCCCTATTACATGGGACTTACATAACATAACTGGCGAAACGTGGGTGTACTATACACCTCTGCCTACCCCTTCGGGGAAATACAGGCGTGACGTTATGTTGTTATGTTATTGTTATTTTGATAACCGAGATAATCGAGCTGAAAATGACTAATAAAATCGAGCAAGACGGCAAATAATGTCACCAAACCTTAGAACAATAAGGCTTTGAACAGCAGTAGTCGCACGCAGAGTGAAGCTAATTGAAGTTGGCCTTAAAAGGCTACGTTCAATACAGCTTACACATGCCTATGTGTGTGACGGCAAACATTTTACGAGCCATTCGACACACCGATTGTTTTTTTTTTCTTTTAAATTAACCTCACTCTATGCACCTTATCTATTATTATAATATTTGTATGACTTTCTTTAATCACGGCATATCCTCCGTCAGGAAGAAGTCCGGACCTTTGGAAGGCTTGCCAGAGGACACAGGTCCAGCTAGCAGTTGCCCCTTTGAAATTCTTTAGTCTAAGATGGGATGGGGCACGAACCGAAGACAGTCCACAGCTGCACTATAATAGTACAGTCATATTTCATCTCGGGAAGGTGCAGGTCTATTGCAAAATATGGGAATTTATTATTAAATTATTTATCACCTGTCTTAATTACCCTAAGCACCAGACGAACTGTTATTGAATGCTAAATATCCATCTAATTTATCACACGAAATTATGACACGATCCTATCCTATCTTTAAAAAAAAAACTACATAATTAAAATCGATTATTTATATGCAAATTATGCGATATTAGTCAATCCGTTAGGTCTTAAATCGCTTAAATTTTATCGAAATGCCTATATAGCACCTACCGAAGCATCGATAGTTAGAATGAAGTTTCTCGACACACCCACACTATTGCTAACTTTAATAAAAGAAAGTAAACATTTTAAAAGCGGAGGAAATAATTTATTGAACGTAATTCATTTAGGCGGGAAGGTGAGAGCACCTGTTTTCGGCTTTGAAAAACTCAAGTTCTTCAATTGAAAAAAACAATTGTCTCAAAGTTGTTGTTTGTCGTGTTTTAATAATCAAGATTTGCATGCATTGTAATGAAATATTTGCCTGCCTTTTTATAAGGTGGAACATGATTCTAGCGATATTAATATAATAAGACCTTTTAAAACAAATGTTACTGCGAATAAAAGTTCTATTCTATTCTAAATATTTTTTTTACGTTTACGTTAATTTCTATGTTTTTTTTTGTTATTCCATCCAGTGGTTCATTGTTTGTGAACATAATTATTTACATGAGGAAACAGGTCCTATAGTTGCGCACACGCAATCGAAACGAACAAAGTGGCTTTGTCACAACAAGTCTTCTGCATGAAACGAATGCTAGATCAATAAATTACGGTTCAGCTCATAAGGCTGAACTTATTTAATAAAAGATTGTTCCAAATATAAGAGTTTTTCCTGAAAAATTCCGAACACAGCTAATGCGAGTCGCTATACATGCTTAAATTGGAATCGCTTCTGTCCCGAAAAGCGGTCATGTACTCATTATTATGAAAAACTTTTAATATAGGACCAACCATGAAATCGCGGAAAAAAAATAGTTGGTCCCTACATTTGTGTTTAATTAAATCGATAAAATGTAGGGACCATCTGTTTTTTTTCGCGATTTCAGGGTTGTTCCCATAGTAAAAGTTGTTCATAATGATGAGTACAGTGACCCCTTTTTGGGAAAGAAGCCATTAAAATTTAAACATGTATAATGTGTCACTAACATCCACCCTAAACTTCGGCTCATACATAGAGTCCAAGGCTCAACTTGCTGCCAAAAAGCTGGGCATCCTCTCTAAGGTGAGACGGTATACTTCACACTTGAACAGCTGCTCAATTTGTACCAAGCACAAGTTCGGTCCTGTATGGAGTACTGCTCTCATCTCTGTGATGGCTCGGCTAAATATCAACTGGCGGCTCTCGAGTCGATTGAGAGGCGCGCCAAGAGGCTCGTTGGCAACGATGCGCTGGTCGATGCCAAACTACAAAGTCTCGAGCATCGGCGCAGAGTTGCTAGCCTATCGGTCTTTTATCGAATGCATTTTGCGTTGGAATTGCACAATTTAATTCCCCCAAGCCCTTTCCATTATCGGACGACCAGACGCACGGCGATGCGCCACCGTTATATGGTAGATATTCCACCCTTACGCACGAACCGGTTTGCTAATAGCTTTATCATGCGTACCGCCAAAGAGTGGAATTCCTTGCCGGCGTCAGTGTTTCCCGAGAAATATAATCTGGTGGTCTTCAAGACTCGAGTGAATAGGTTTTTACTGGGCAAGCGTGTACCATCGTCGACCGCACCATCGCTTAACATCAGGTGAGGTGGCGGTCAAACGCAAGCCCGATAGGAATAAAAATAAAATAAAAATATATATCTCTTAACAATAATCGCCTCGACTGACAACTGTCCGGCTCATCCTAAGCACAGCATCCGCAGTGCGTAGCCCCAGCGGCACAGAGGTCATAGACGCACTACGTTCGAAAGTTGTTTGTCTACTCCACCGAATGTCCCCACACCAAAGCTCAGGTCAAAGAATCCACGTTAATTCGAGTATGTGATTAATATTGGACGGCCATTGATAACGGCCCTTTAGGCCCTTGACCGCATGACGAATATTTATTAGATACATTTTTTTTTCTATCAACTTTTTGATTACAAATCGGTAAGTGACACCTCGTTAATGGATGGCAGCTCGATTTGCATGCAAAACAACAAGTTTTTTATCCACTGAAGGCCAAAGTATCATGCATTAGAATATTTGATTAAAACAGTTCCAAATACCACCAGTGCACATAATAGGCTGTACAATACACAGAAACGAACACCCGTATTCCATTTAAAAAATTGTTCTCTGATTAAATATTCAAAAATGATCGTTCTATTTTCAAGTCCATCCTTTTCACACCCGCTGAGAGCTTTCAACTGTCACTATGACAGCTTCTGTCGGCCAGTGATAAAAGACCTCCCCCGGCCCTCTGCACGCTCAGTAAATAAGGTGGAGTAAGAGCTAAAGAGAAGATTGAAAGAGGTCTTAATGGAACGGTCATGTTTGCCGCTACTGCAGCGCCTCCCGCAGGCTTTTATGTAAATTGGTCAAGGTCGGTTCAGGTGTTTCAAAATAGATACTTTCAAAGGTGAGTGATTAATTCAGTGTGAAAAAAACGTATTGATTTTTTTCATAGAAAGGGTTGAGAGAAGCTACAGGTTTAAGACAAAGGATGCCATGAAAAATGGGCGAACACTTATTATTAATGAATATCGCTTATATTTACGTGATATTCAACAAGTTTCGACAGAAGTATGGGATAAATATCACTAATGAATTGCACCTTAAAAGACGAGCAGACTAAAAGTGAAGCTGTTTTGTTTTGGGATAAAACAGAAATACCTACTCACATAAAACTTTTTCAAATATAAAAATGTGTTATATTTCCGTATTATAAAGTTGCAGCAAAACAGAAAATTACGGATAATAACACGTATGACGCAGAGCAGTCGTGCTGTGAGCATGCGCCTCGGCAACGTCCCTGTTATCTTACTAATATTCTTTTCTTGGAAACTGTTAGCCTTTGTTTATATAAAACCACATATTTTAAGACGATACGCCACACCCGATAATCTCATTATGTCATCCGTCATCCATTGATGAATAAATTCATTCATTTCAGGGCTCTGAAAGCCTGCACAAAAAGGATTGAATATACGAAGCTATTTTCTTGGAAAACTCAGGGAAAAACTGACAGAATCGATGCAGCAGACCTTGGATTTCAAAATAAAAGGACAATTCTAGCTCAGAATAGCCTAAAACCGGTGCATTAAAACCAAAATATGGATCGGACTACCCTCAAGTATAAAGAGTCACATACTCACACAACACACAACGTTACGCCCAGTTTTCACTAACAAAATCCACTATGTACAACAGATGCACAGTACAGTACAACACACCTAAGATTAATATGCACTTTTCTAATGAATTTTCACAGTTTTCAGGGAGGCCTGAAGGCTGCAGAGCCGTATCACAGTGACATTTGTCATGTGCGGCTCGCGTTCGGCGTTCTTCGCCGTCTGTCGGGAGAGTTCGGGTGTCGTCGGGTAGTTCGCCGGTGGCTCGGTGGCGCTCGGGCGGTATTGATCGGGAGTTGTCGGACGGCGCCCGGCCGCCGGTCGCCGGTGGCGCCCCCTCTCGGCGCTAATGAAAGCTGATGGCCATCCATTATTTAGCAGCCTCGAAGACTGTGCGGTACGTGAAAATTAATGGCGAATTTATTGATTTATTGCAAGCGAAATTAAAGATTGATTGGTTAAGTGAGTTTGGCTCGTCCGATAACGATTAATCTGTTTATGTAGCTAAATAGTTGTCACTTTAGTGCGGCGGGTACAGCGACTATATTGATACCTATACAGATAGGTACCTATTGTTTGGTTGCTTCATTATCTGTTGTTAGAATAGATAAGCGTAGGCATGAGTTACTGATTGAAAGTTAGGTTTTTTTAATAATAAATATCATGATGATACTAGGTTTTTTTTTGGTGCGGCACGGTATGATGGCGTTTTTGCCTGCTCATGAAGATCCGTAAATATTGACAGCTACGTATGAAGGAACAATTACCGTGCTTTATTGTCGATAGTGATGCACTGCTACAGCAATCACCGTACCTACTTCTCCGCCAAATAGTGATGCTTGCATTGCTGTGTTTCGGTCTGAAGGGTACGGGTGTCGGTGAAATGACAATCACATGAGACTTTCCATTTTCATGTCTCAGTTTGGCGAACCGACTTGCGGTACCATTTAGGTAATATCCAAGGTGGTATTGAAGTTGTTATGGGCAAAGGTAACCGCTTAATATCAGGTGGGGCCTTTAGCTTGTTTCACCATCCTATGCTATAAAAAAAAACAATATTATTTTTCGAATTTCGAATCTATTATTCAAATTCAAATTCTATTTATTTCTACTCATTATGTATGTCACAGAAAATTTGATTAAATAGCGATTAAACAAAATGGCTAAACGTTATGTTTATTGAATAATTTGATAAATTACTTACTTTATGTAGATATTATTCATAATAGCTAGTTGGAGTTGGTCAAAGTAATAAACCTGGTCCCAATCGCTAATAATTTGAAATGTGTCACAACACTATTGGAAAATGTAAAAAACGCCATCATAGCGTGCCGCGGGTATACTGAATGTCACAAACGTTATTAAATTCTAATGAACTAACAAGAACTAATTTTTTTAGTTTAATACACAAAACAACTTAACATAATGTTCATTCGTAATCAACAGCAAAACGAAATAGAATATCCGCTAACAAACATAATATAAACAAACAAGAAAACATGACAGGTGGTTTCGAGCCAACTAATTTTGTATTATAGTTTTCTATACCTAAACAAGCTCGCACTGCTTACCTTGAGAAAATGTCTGTCGCATATCACACCATCCAACTAAATAAAAAAATTTAATTTAGCGACCCTGGAGAGGACAGCAGCACGTGGTGCTCACGTGCTGCTGTTGGGGAAACCTTGTTGTTTCTCCGGGATGTGCTTAACGCGTAGCACTAGAGGGGCACTGGCGCGGTCCACTGGAGTTCTCGGAGCTCCTTATTGAGCTATTTTGTGCAGAGGTTGGCCACCGTGTGGTTTTAGTCGGTAAGAGTCCGACATACTCCTCTGCCCTCCCCAGACGGAGGGTATCCATGAAGATTTCCACTCATCGGGGTTATCAAACTTCTTGCTTGTCACCACATTATTTTATACATATTGCACGTTATGCGTATGCCCATTGGGCCATTGGGCATTGCCTTACTCCTTTTCGAAGAAACAACAGTCCAGCGCTGGACTGCATTAAATCATGTTGGCTAAAATGAAAGAATATAAAACTTTAATATTCAAAATATAAGGTGTACTTTACATTATTAGCTGAGATTCTTATAAGGGGTGAATGCACATAAATAGATAGAATGGCCATGTGGGCAGGGCGCGCGTGGCAGCACCATGCACCATAGTGCAGGATATATGAAAGCCTTTCTCAGCACGCCTTATGACTTGTTTCTATAAATATTGTAACAAAAACCCGCAATAATGCCTTATTGTGCCGTAACTGCAGAAACCAAAGCTGTAAAGTACATTTGTTTTTTTTTTTTATAATGACGTCAAAATGTAAGGCGTAGTTTGTTCGGAAAGTTGCCACGCATGAATCGCAAGTAAAATTGTGATTACAACCATTCTATCTATTTCTGTGGGTGAATGTCACCACACTGAAAAAAAAGTTTTGTGTTGAGTAACACAAATTTTAGCTGCTAGTAATATAAAAACCGGCCAAGTGTGAGTCAGACTCACGTAGTAAGGTTTCCATACCACCCATCGACCTGAAACTCCATAGAAACTGATTTAATTTACGAGAGTTTATCAAAAGACATCAACGCGAAATATGAATTTTTTGTATCTCTTTCTTACGCAGGTACCACCACATAAGTCTATGTTTGCCCCATTTTTAGTATTTGTTGCTAAACTACATCATCATTCATCATTTCAGCTGAAAGACGTCCACTGCTGGATAAAGGCCTCCCCCAATGGGGTATATGCCATAATCGCCACGCTTGGCAGGCAGGTTGGCGACCGCAGTTGGCTGTTTAAATACTCAGAGAACGCTGCTGCCCATCCTCTGGTGAATCCCTTAGTCGCCTTTTACGACACTCATGAGAAGATGGTGGTGCTATTCTTTACGTCTGGCACCACACGGAACGAAATGCTTATTCGAAATAAAAACGATTGAATTTGAATTTGTACATGAAGCACCTAGGACACAGGAGAAATTCATAGCGTTTGTAAACTAAACAAAAATTTGCGAAATCTTCATAGTCCAGTGTGAAACCTCCCCTACGGTTTCAAAAGTTTATCATTAATTTAGATGGATGTTCATTTACTTTTTTGTTAATAAGGAATTTAACTAATTAAAAGTCCCTTCCAGAAGTTTCAGTTAGGATGCTCTGTAACGCAAACATGTGTATAAAAAGAACTACAAAAAAAGCTTAAGGACATAGCTTCTTCTCTTTTGGTCTCTTCTGGTTTTGTCAACGATTCTGACTGGTGATAATTTATCAAGAATATGCTTATCTTTAGCGAAAGACAAACACCATTAAAACAATGGTCGACTACTTCTTATTGCATCGTGCTATTTCATCATTTAACTAAAATAAGTCATCTCTTCAAATTGACCACCTCAGACGAATAAAAAAGGCGGACGGAATCTCGCTAAAGAACAAACAATCACCCTTGCTTAAAAGTACGGGCCACATTCACATCCATAGTATGCCAAAAAGCCGCAATTTCGCAAAAATCTAGTGTGACGGTAGTCATTATTGTAGTGTCACAATTAAAATAACAGTTTATATCTGGTGTGTTAAAATTCTTTCGAAATTATAGTGGGTTAAGGAAAAAATTAAGTGCAGACTTTGTTTAGCGAGATTCCGTCCGCCTTTTTTATTCGTCCGAGTTGACCACCTTAACATATAATTAGTAAAGTTCAACAAATGTATTTTTCTCATTAACGAAAACTGCTAGGTTATCAAACTAAATAACTGTGACGCATGTATCCTATCCTACTAATATTGGATGTTTGTTTATTATATTTTTTGTTTGTCCTTTGTCTTTGTCCGGCTAAACGGATTTGGATAAAATTCGGCACACAGATAGACCATATACCGTATTAACATATCGGATTATTTTTATCCCGGAAAGATAAATGGTTCCTGAGGGATGTGCGATAACATCTTTCGGTAATAAACCGAATTAAATGCGGTTGAAGCCACAAGCATAGGCTGGATTGTTATAAATTCTGCTGTCTTGGCCACTTATGATACGAATAAAAGTAGATAATATTTGTAAACGAACCAACTAATCCTCTTTTCATATCTAAATAATAATAATTAAAATCAATAAAATGTTCCACAATAAATACGCACAAAACACAGTCACAATACACGACACGGTAAAAATCACAGACAATAACCAAAACAAAAAATCGCCTAATCGCGTCCTTAGTACATCGGTGCGTTATCGATGAGTTAACGCTCCGCCGACGTCGGCGGGTAGATCGAGTGCACTTGTTTTTCACTGTCTGTGGGGCTAATTGCGCCATTTTTCATTTGCGGCCCTTCCGCGCCCCCCTCCCAGGCCCTACGGGGGTAGGGGCTGTCCACCCCGTGACCAGACTTGGCTATTCTTGGGTACTGCGTGTTTGCTAAATGGATGCGTAAAATGTTGTTGTGTCGGTAGATAGATTGACGTAGTGATCTTTGGTGATATGGGTCGAGGTCTTTCGACGTCTTCGAATTACGTATGTAAATGCGTGTCAATAGTTAGGGCTGTATTATACTAATCCCGATGCAAGCCTATCATCATCATCATCATCATCATCATTTCAGCCGAAAGATGTCTACTGCTGGACATAGGCCTCCCCCAAGCATCTCCACAACGACCGGTCCTGCGCCTTCCGCATCCAGAGGATTCCCGCGACCTTCACCAGGTCGTCGGTCCACCTTGTGAGGGGCCTACCCACGCAGCGTCTATAAAAACAAACAATTTTGTTATTCTATATGCAAGCCTATAGAATAATAAAATTTAACATAACATAACATCACGCCTGAATTTCCCCGAAGGGGTAGACAGAGGTGTATTAGTACACCCACATTTCGCCAGTTATGTTATAGTACCATGTTATAGGGGGCGAGCCTATTACCATTGACCGGGCAAAAATCCAGACTCCGGGCTGCTACTGAGAATTTCCTAATGAAAAAACCCAATAAAACTTTGCCCGACCCGGGAATCGAACCCAGGACCCCACGCTCAGCAGTCGCGCTAGACCAACGAGGCAGTCGAACAAAATTTAGAAATCAGTAAAATTGAAAGCGCGTACTTTCTAACGTAGAAGTCATAAGGGTGAATCTTGAGAATGGACGTATTCAGTTGATTCCCTTGGCATATTTTATTTTAGTGAATTTCTTACAAGTAATAAGAAAACATGAAATTTTACTAAATTATAAACACATTAATCATTTTGGCACCAATTTTGGCCAAGCCGTTCCAAAGATATACCACAATTTGCAGTTTTATTAGACAGGGGAATCAATAAAGACGACAGGGGAATCAAAACTTAAAAAACGTTGATTGAAATTTAGGTTTATTATTAATTTATCATAGTAAACCAAGACCGTTATTACATATTTTTAAGGCATACTCTAAGGAACACTAAAAAAAGCTACTACAACAACATAATTATGTATTTTCTTAGATTTTTGTTTTTTAATCAGCCTTTTTGCTTCATACATTGGTAATTTGGCACTTTTATTCGTAGGTACTTTTATGATTGATAATAAAACACATAGTTATTACAAAAAAAAACAATTGACTACAAAAAAACTTATCGAAAAAGCAACTACAGAGTGAAAAGTAATTTTAGTTTCGGAAGTCGGTGGCAAAAAAAAACAAACAAAACCAAAGACGTCGACTTTTTTCTGTTATTGGGCGGCAAACAAGCAGACGGCCTACCAGATGGTAAGATACGTAGTATCCATGACAAAGGTGAAATGTCTCATGTGCCTGTAATTACACCAGCACACAACAAAGCTACTTGGTAAATAGGTATGGTCCTAGCCTAGGGTAGTATTTTTGCGTACGAACTTCTTCACAAAGAGCTCTGCTATACTATAACTACGACGACTACAACTTCTGAAATTGAAATCATTTTTACCCGACTGCGCCAGAAGGAGGGTTATGTTTTTCTAGTGTATGTATGTATGTATGTATGTATGTATGTATGTATGTATATTTCTTTGGCACGCTCTGTGGCCTAAACGGCTTGATGGATTTGAGATTGAGAAGTGTCGTTAGATTCGTCTTAATTCTGAGAGTGACACTGGGTACATCAAAATTTAAAAAATTAAAATGGCCGCTTTTTGGCGCCATATTACCTCTCCAAAATTTTTTTTTTCCGTCAAAAACTATCGAGTGGGGTATCAAAATAAAGGGCTTTATAAATGCTTTACAAAAATATATACAACTTATATGTTTAAATGTAATTTGGAATGAAAAATGCTAAAAAACAACAAAATATTCAACGTTTAAAATGAATTTGACTATTCAAAAAAAACATTAATAGCATGATAAATAAAACAAGTCAAACTAAAAAAATTAAAATAAAAAAATTAATTAACAAAAACAAAAACCCGACTGCGTGTAAAAATAACAGAAAAGATATAAACAAGACTTATCAACACGCAGGCGGAGGCTACCTATGAATTATTATGTAATTCATGACCAAAAACATACGTAGCCTCCGACTGCGTGTTGATAAGTCTTGTTTATATCTTTTCTGTTATTTTTACACGCAGTCGGGTTTTTTGTTTTTGTTAATTAATTTTTTTATTCACTTGGTAGTCTCTTTTTCGAATTTTTTTTTAGAACGCTCATCCATTCTGATCTCAATAAAATTTGAGATAGAGATAATACGGGACTGTGTTTATGATAATTATAGAAAAACCGGCCAAGTGTGAGTCGGACTCACGCAGTAAGGGTTCCGTACCACCCATCGACCTGATACCCATAGAAACTGATTTAATTTACGAGAGTTCATCAAAATACATCAACGCACCATGCACGAATTATGAATATGAATATGAATTTTTGCATCTCTTTCTTACGCAGGTACCACGACATATGTCTATGTGTGCCCTATTTTTAGTATTTGTTGATAAACTAAATAGTATTCACTATTCAAACCACATTTAACGCTGGTATGTATTCTTGTATGGGTACCCTCGTACAAGAAAACTAGTTTAAGTATTTGTCGTGATAGAAGTCATAGCAACACATATTCTGTGAAAATTTCAACCGGCTACCTGTTACCGTTCAAAAGATACAGCCTTGTGACAGACAGACGGATGGACGGAAAGATAGCGTAGCGAGAGTAACCTGGGACCCTAGTCCCGTTTGGCACCCTTTGGGTACGGAACACTAAAAAGGCACATGATATTATTCATAATAACAGCCTCAGTAATTTTTAAGTCTACGCAAGCAATTCTCGCGAATATTTTTGTTTCGTAATAAATTATCTTCTTTTTACCCGACTGCGCCAGAAGGAGGGTTATATTACTTTATATGTCTTTTTATTAATGATTAAAAATTAATATTACCATGTATTTGAAAGAAAAAATACTAATTGAAAGAAAACCTTTCTGTTTTTCGAGGTAAATTAGGAAAACGTTGATTACCCTGGCGCAAATACCAGGGGGATCAAGTCCAAGAGAATCAAAAAAAAGTATGTTTTTCGTCGATTTTTCTTAAAATAATATGATTATAATAATAAAAATTTAATGACCAAATAATGGTCGCTTATGCGGTTCTATTTACTATACTAAACCATTTCTAAATGATCAAAAAATAATTTTAAATGTGGTCAGGGTAATCAACAACCTAGTGGAACAAAGTCAGGGGAATCAAATGTTTACCTTCGTAACTTTGAACTGGAGTGACGAGAGGTTCTACCTTCTTCCACGATGTTCGAAGCACGACTAGCACTCGCATATCTACATGGACACAAACTTCTACAACGTTCCACTAGTGATATACGTGTAGTTTTATGACGCGCCAGTGGAATCAACGTTTAGCCCTGGACAAACCTTAGATATCTAATAACTTAAATTAAAACTACGATGAACAGACATACTATTTTTTTTTGCAATCTACAACTAATCACCTAGCGGTTAGATCACATCAATAACTTAGTTTCCTTTCATAAATCAGTGTTTTGAGAATAGTTTTCACAAAAAAAGTAGCGCGGACGCGCCAGGGGTATCAATTTTTGGGGCTTTGGATTTTTTTTTCGATTAAATGTATCCAAATTAAGCACTATCACTATCGTGCCCCAGTTAGATCATAGATTAAAGTAACTTAAAAAAAATAGTTTAGGTCCAAGTTTTAATACTACGGGTAGTATATCCCTCCGGACAGCGCAAAATGAGCCTCTCAAGATTCACCCATAACTCAATAAATTAAAAGACGCCTTGTTTACCGAGAAAATGCCTATCGCATATCACACCACCGCAACGGGGAGGCGGTATGGTTATGTGGGTACTTACTCGCACCCACTAAAACCTCCACCGTGTGCCTACTCTCACCTTCGGTGGATGGGCCACCAGGACTTCAATACATGGCATTCGCGACTCATCCAGCGCGGCCCCCCTCCAGGGCCTTCCACTTTCTCCCTAAACTCTCCTTCAGCGATGTCCGAACACACTTGGGACATCACCGTAGTTCGAGGGCTGGATGACAAACTCCTCAAACTATCTGCCTCTCTTAGAGTGGCACCAGATTGCCCTAAAGCCACCTACGCCGACCCGTCCTCCTGCGCCGGATCGGATTAACCAGGGAGTTTTCCTCCCTGACTCGCTCCGCTGCTTCCTTCTGCGAGATGACATCCTCGCAAAAGGGCACGACTGCCTCCTAAGCCTCCCTCCTACTGTCAGCCCTGGCCCTGACCACGATCGGCAGCAAGAGATTCTGCATAACCCAGACAGGACACTGTGCCAGAGTATGCAGGGCCGTGTCCTCACTACAGCCACACTGGTGACACACAGGAGTAGCCTGCCGTCTCGCCACTTTGTGCAGGTATTTGTCAAAGCAACCATGCTCTGACAACACCTCGGTGCAGCTACCGAGCCCAGCACACATAGTTCAAGAGTAGTATTATAGTGTAGTAGTAGTATTATACAACATGTAACAAAAGCCATGTTGTTCCTGTGAGATACGTTATCAGAATCGATATTCATTATACGTAAGGACAAGTAATTTGGAAAAAAGTCTTCAATAAAAATAATCAAATTAAATATTAAATCATTATTAAAAGTGATTATATCACTTTTAATTTACATCATTCATCATCATTTCAGCCGAAAGACGTCCACTGCTGGACATAGGCCTGCCCCAAGCATCGCCACAACGACCGGTTCTGCGCCTTCCGCATCCAGCGGATCATTTTAATTTACAGTTAATAATTATTTAATTTGAATATTTTAATAGTTTTGAGTGATATAATCACTTTCAATTTACAATTAATAATGATTTAATATTTAATTTGATTATTTTTCAATTTTTTTAAACTGTTTACAATGTTTCACCAAATACCCGTTTTTTGCTTTGATTTGTACAACATGTAACAAAAACTCTGTTTTTCCTGTGAGGTACGTTATCAGAATAGATGATCATACGTAAGGACACCACTCACTTGGAAAAATTCTTCAATAAAAATAATCAAATTAAATATTAAATCATTATTAAAAGTGATTATATCACTTTCAATTTACATCATTCATCATCATTTCAGCCGAAAGACGTCCACTGCTGGACATAGGCCTCCCCCAGCATCGCCACAACGACCGGTCCTGCGTCTTCCGCATCCAGCGGATCATTTCAATTTACAATTAATAATTATTTAATTTGAATATTTTAATAGTTTTGAGTGATATAATCACTTTCAATTTACAATTAATAATTATTTAATATTTAATTTGATTATTTTTATTGAAGAATTTTTCCAAGTGAGTGGTGTCCTTACGTATGAACATTTATTCTGATAACGTACCTCACAGGAACAACAGAGTTTTTGTTACATGTTGTACAAATCAAAGCAAAAAACGGGTATTTGGTGAAACATTGTAAACAGTTTAAAAAAATTAAAAATAATTTCAGCTCTAGACGAATTTTATGGGTAAAAGTAAGTAAATAACAAAATTAAATACTTTCCGCGATTCAGAGATGAGTGACCAATAAAATATGGTAATTAATTCAGCTTCTTAAAATTGTGACACTCACTTCAAACTAGACTGATGATTTGATTAGGTAGCTGAACTGACTGGAACATAAACATTTAGCATTTCCATATTGATCTGGAAATGGAGAACAGCTACCCATTGATTAAGGTAGCGGTATTTATTATAACATTGATTATCACCGATTGGGAATTTTACTTTGTTATGTAGGCATGGACGAATAAAAAATTCGTCCGTGTATTTCAGAAATATTTAGACAGCGATGGCGAAATAGACCGGACCATCAAGCACCGAATTAACACAGGATGGTCGAAATGGCGGCAAGTCACGAGAACTACATGTGACTTAAACCCTTAAACTGAAGAGGAAAATCTATAAGATCATGATAAGGCCTGCTGTCCTGTACATGGGTCCTGTATGAATCGGAATGTTGGGCTACGAAAGGAATTAATGAAAGGCAAGTGCATGCAGCTGAGATGAGAATGTTAAGAGGAATGTGTGGTGTAACAAGAATGGATAGGATAAGGAATGAGTATGTAGGGAGTCTGAAAGTAGCGCCAGTGACAGAGAAGATATGTAACAACAGACTATCATGGAATGGACATGTGATGAGGAGGAATGAGGAGCATGTTACGAGGAAAGTTTTAAGTATGAATGTTGATGGCTATAAGAAAAGAGGGAGACCGAAGAAAATATGGATGGATTGTGTGAAAGATGATATGAATAGAAAGAAAGTGAACAAGGAGATGACGGCTGATAGAGATATATGGAAGAAAAAGACATGCTGTACCGACCCCAAATAAATTGGGATAAGGGCAGGAGGATGATGATGACACTCAGTTTTTTCTGTTGGGCGTTATTAATATGGTTATTATTATTTTGGTTATCATGGGCTTTTGCCGCAGTCCGCTTAAATATTAGAATTTGAGATATATATGATTGTGAAGCAAATGTTAGTCAAATAACTGTAACCAAATTGAGTAACCCGCTGTTCTTCCTATTCGAAAGAGTTCAAGAATGCAGTTAATATAACTAAGAGCCCATAAATCCAGTACATACGGCACTCTGACGTAAATATAGCATATAAAGATAACTTTTAATAGATTAGATACTTAACAATTAACAATTAGGGTCCGCTTTAACCTCGTGAGTCGGTACATCAATATAAAGTAATGTCATTAAAATAGAATAATGCTAATGAATCCGAACAAACCGCCAAACATATCGCACCGGATACATATCTCAACGTTTAATGTTACTATCTAATTGGTCATACTAGTTGTAGGCTAGGAGACGGGGACGCGGAGAACACGTTATCCAAAATTAGCGTAACATAACACAAACATTAAAAGTGCACTCTTTTTCATTATTTCAATATACAACGTGTTATTGAAATAACGGAAAACTTCTTAAAGGGTCATTGTACTCATCAGTATGGACAACTTTTACTATGGGACCAAAGCAGAAATCGCGAAAAAAATCAGTTGTTGCCTACATTTTCTCGATTTATGTGAACACATATATAGGGAATAGCTGATATTTTGTTCGTGATTTCAGGATTGGTCCCATAGTAAAATTTGTTCATACTGATGAGTACAATGACCCCTTAAGAGGTTTTAGTTATTTCAATAACACGTTATAATATGTAATTACTTTCTTTACTGGCTTTGTAGTATTTAGGTTCAAGTTCAGACGTGAAAAAAAAAAAAAACAGACTGCAGTTTATTTGCACTTGCGCAAACTCAAGTAATTTTGAAGTACCGACTAAGAATTGCCATAATTGGCATATCCCCCCGTTAATTGGGGGAGGCCTATGTCCAGTAGTGGACGTCTTTCGGCTGAAATGATGACTAAGAATTAAATTTCATCAAAATCAAAACAAATAGCTCTGCAATATTACGTCCGCGCGTCGATATCTGTTTGATGGTCCCAATTATATCAAATATATTGTTGTTACATAACATAACCAAGTCCATTACTGTCCCACTGCTGGGCAGGTCATCTTTTCAGAATGGAAAGGATCGGGGTCCTTCCACACTGGCCTACCGCGGGTATGTAGAAGTAGACTACACAAACCATCGAGAACTTTATGATTATTTTTTCTAGATATTCTAGATGGTGCTGTCTAAAAATGTCCCAAAAATAATTATATTGTTAAACGCTCGACCATAATGTAATGAATGTAAGATACAGGATATCCTAGTTTAGGATACAGGGTTTCACTAATTGCTCTTATATTTGACTGTTGGTATTCTGATTGAAAAAATGTTTATTGTTTGTATTGCAACTATTTCTATGTGTACCTACCATAATAACCCAATGTACTACAAAAGGTTTTTGAATGAATAATTATAAAAAAATATATTATTATAAAAATAATTACAAAATAATCTGCGATAAAATGTTATTCAAGTCATCTGACTCCTAATCCACTTGGCTGTATCCTAGAGTACGGGTCGCGGTAACTTTCCAATATTGCGCCTGCGCCGGTAACGGTTCAATGGACATAATTAGTGACGTACCTGTTTCTTAAAATTTTTACATTTTTATTTTATGTGACAGCGACACGTTCAGCGGCTTGAAGAGCGAATATTTTTGTATAAATCATCAAATTTGTGTTTAGCGACCATTTGTATTCGTGAACTGCCCTTTATTAGTAATTTAAAGGTGTTTTTGCTAGTAGCTAGGTCAGTCAGTAGTTTTACAACTTGCAAAACATCAGCAGTTAATTATATAAGCAGAAGACGAAGATTTAAAGTTCCAAGTAAGTATCAGTACTATGGGACATTATATTTCCCTATGGTACTAGTAGTACCATGGCCCATAATGCGGCCCCGTGGTATCAGCAGTAGGACAAATTGGTAGTACCACGGGTCTGTCACGGATGTGTGGTTGTATGGATGCGTGGATGTTTATAGGTACCTACTCTTTCACACAAAAACTATTGTATGGATTTTAATTAAATTTGGCATACAGATAGAACATAGCCCAGATTAACATATTAGGTCCTTACATATGAAATTGGCGTTTTGTACGGGAGGAATATAATAAATCTGTTGGAGCAAGGTCCGGGAAGTACGGTGGATGTCGCAGACATTCCAATTGTAGCTCATCTAACTTAGTGGTTGTTTCTTGTGCAGTGTGTGGTCTTGTGTTGTCGTGAAGCAGCAGTAGCCTAGAGCGATTGACCAATCTCGGTTGTTTAGCAGCTAGTTCTTCCTTCAAGGTTTGCAGTTGCTGACAATAGATATCTGCCGTAATCGTTTGGACAGATTTTAGAAATCAGTAGTGAACGTCACCGGCGCTAGTCCACCAAACACTAACAAGTAACTTTTTCTGAGTCAATTTTCGTTTAGGGCAGGATTTGGCTGGGCCTCCAGGGTTCAGCCATTACGACGAGCGCTTCCGATTATCGTACAGTATCCACTTTTCATCACAAGTAATGATTCGATTTAAAATCCCTTCATTATTCTGTCGGTTGAGCAAAGTAACACAGCAGTCGACGCGTGTTTGCAAGTTCGATTCACTCAATTCATGAGGTACCCATCGTTCAAGTTTTTTTACTTTCCCGATTTACTTCAAGTGGATTAATACAGTTTTATCACTTACCCCGAAGCCTGCAGCTATCTCTGATGTGATTTGTGATGGATCCGCTTCCACAATAGCCTTTAATTCTTCATTTTCCACTTTGGTCTCCGGCCGTCCACGGGGTTAGTTCTGAAGGTCGAAATTTCCAGAACGAAAACGTTGAAACCAAAAATGTACCGTGCTTTCTTTTGCGACACCAGCGCCGTACACATCATTAATCCTTCGAGCTGTTTCTGCAGCACTGGTGCCACGGTAGAACTCGTACTCGTAAATATACCGATATTTCATGTTTTCCATTGTGCGGTAATAAGCGACGCCAAAGAAAATAATAGGGTCCCGTTTGGCACCATTCGGGTACGGAACCCTAAAAATAATGAGGAAAAAACAAATGAATGACTGTTTTCAAAACTCAAATGTACCAGCTAAATGAATTTATAAATTTTAATTTGGAATTCTTAACCAAAGAGGAGATATTTCAGATCAAAGTGGTCAGTACGATAAAACGCTAATTTCATATGTAAGGACCTAATATATGCTACTTTTTATCCCGGGAAGATGAACAGTTCCCGAGGGATGCGGGATAAACGACATCCACGCGGACGAAGCCGCGGGCACAGGCTAGTAAAGGAATAAAGGTTTTTACGTGCACTAGACCATGCACTACCCAACCAGCAAAAATGTGTACTATAGCAATCGAGAGAACGTTTTCGGACACACTATTTAATGTATCAAATATGTCCTATAACAATGATGTAAACGTTTACCCAGGCAGGTTTTGGCGCAGTTACATCGCAATTTTGTGACAAAGC
The DNA here is from genome assembly GCA_949699075.1 of Asteroscopus sphinx. Classification (NCBI taxonomy): domain Eukaryota; kingdom Metazoa; phylum Arthropoda; class Insecta; order Lepidoptera; family Noctuidae; genus Asteroscopus; species Asteroscopus sphinx. The sequence continues at coordinate 32,098,126 of OX453004.1, read as the reverse complement.
CAAGTTATTGTAGCTCCATACGTCACAAGTTAGTACTATACTTGTACTATAATAATGTCGTAAAAGTCTTTTCAAGGTTTTAATAGTGATTTTGTGGCGCTTTCATCACAAAACAGTTACAAAAAAGCCACCACGACTATATTAATGGACTTTTTTGTACTATAGTAGAGATCGGGGATCTTTTATAGTACAGTTTAATTTAGTGTCATTTCTCGTATAGATTTTGGGTTTGATGTGAAATAAAATTTAAGATTATTTCTTGGCAAGTAAATTGATGTTACTATTAGCAATATGGCGCTCACAACTTGTGAAATCAGTGTTATCTTAGATAGACAGTCAATTTTACTTGCGACTAAAATTTTATTGATAAAGTAGTTAGTGAAGTAGAGTTAAGTCATATAAAATGGCATATACTGGGGTTATCCGAAGTCCGTAGAGAGGGGGAGGACACGATAACCCTGGAGTCAGGACACTTACTCTACTTCCGCGAAGGTGATCAGCTCTCCCAAGGTGGTGTTGGTTTTCTTGTCAATAAGGCCCTCGTGAACAACGTTGTGGAAATCGGTAGTGTGTCGACACGGGTAGCGTACCTTGTACTAAAGCTAAATGATAGGTACAAGCTGAAAATAGTGCAGGTATATGCGCCGACCTCGACACACTCTGACGATATAGCCGAAGCGATGTACGAAGACATAGCTAAGGCTATGAATAGTACCGCTAAGGCTCACTACAACGTTGTTATGGGGGACTTCAACGCTAAAGTGGGAGTACAAGAACGCGGCGAATCGAAAATCGGACCTTACGGTTTGGGGCGCAGAAACCACAGGGGCCAAATGTTGGTCAACTTCTTGGAGTCCCAGGGGCTCTTCTTAATGAACTCCTTCTTTAAGAAGAAGCCCCAAAGAAGATGGACCTGGAAAAGCCCCGATAAGGTGACAAGGAACGAGATAGACTTTATCATGACGGATAAGAAGCACATATTTAGAGATGTCTCTGTGATCAATAGGTTCAACACCGGAAGCGATCACCGACTTATCCGAGGCACTCTAAATATCAATTTTAGAGCTGAAAGAACGCGCATGATTAAGTCTACTCTCCGACCTTCGCCGCTCCAAACCAGTTTGGGCTCCGAAAGGTTCCAAGCGGAACTTCAAAATCGATTCGACTCGCTGGAAACCACTGGCAATATTGAGGAGAAAACCAACACCATAGTCAAAACATTGCAGGAACTGTCTCGAAAATTCTTTCCGCCGCAGCGTGGAAGCAAGATGCCCAAGCTTTCGACTGAGACTCTCGATCTGATGAGGAAAAGACGGGAAATGTCAGCCGCGCATTCGTTTTCATCAGATAATAGGTCCTTAAACCTACAGATTAGGAAGCTGATGCGACGTGACCTCCGCCGCTCCAACACCCGCGCCGTTGAGGCTGCGATTGAGCAAAATAGGGGGTCGAAAGTTTTCACTCAGCAGCTAGGGAGGACCCATCTGATGAAACTGAAAGCCGCGGATGGCAAAATTGTCACCTCTAAGATCGAGATGCTTGATGAGGTCGAAAACTTCTATGGGCATTTGTATTCCACGAAAACGGCGAGACCAGCGGTTCCTAGCAATGACGACAAAAGAGCCCAGCTCACGCGCCATTACACCGAGGATCTTCCGGACGTTGACCAGGGCGAGATTAGGGCGGCCCTCGAGCAGCTTAAGAACAACAAAGCTCCGGGCGATGACGGCATTACTACTGAACTCCTAAAAGCAGGCGGGGCTCCAGTCCTGAAGGAGCTACAGAGTCTGTTTAATTCCGTCATCCAACAAGGCTCTACACCGGAGGCATGGAGCGGGAGTGCGGTGGTACTGTTCTTCAAAAAAGGGGATAAAACCCTTCTGAAGAACTACAGACCCATCTCACTCCTGAGTCATGTGTACAAGCTGTTCTCGAGGGTCATCACGAATCGTCTCGCCGGAAGACTCGACGAATTCCAGCCACCAGAGCAAGCTGGGTTTCGAAAAGGCTACAGCACCGTAGACCACATCCATACTGTTCGGCAGATCATACAGAAGACTGAAGAGTACAATCAGCCGCTGTGTATGGCATTCGTGGACTACGAGAAGGCCTTCGACTCTATCGAAACTTGGGCAGTTCTGGATGCTCTTCAGCGATGTCACATTGATGAGCGGTATATAGAGATGCTGAGATGCCTATACAACGCTGCTACCATGACTGTTCAGCTCCAGGACCAAAAGACGAAGCCAATCCAACTGCGCAGAGGGGTGAGACAAGGGGATGTAATATCCCCGAAATTGTTCACTAACGCGTTGGAGGACGTCTTCAAGACACTGGACTGGACTGGACAGGGTATCAACGTTAACGGCGAGAACATCTCACATCTCCGTTTTGCCGATGACATCGTTGTAATGGCTGAGTCGCTGGAACAACTGGGCGAAATGCTGCACAGCTTAAACGGAGCCTCTCGACGTGTCGGTCTCGGCATGAATCTGGACAAGACTAAAGTCATGTTCAATATGCATGTCATGCCGAGGCCAATATTCGTCGAAGGGTCGACACTCGAAGTTGTAACGGAATACGTCTACCTAGGGCAGGTAATTCAGCTTGGTAGACACAACTTCGAGAAAGAAGCCAACAGAAGGATCCGTCTGGGCTGGGCAGCATTTGGCAAACTTCGCCAAGTCTTCTCGTCGCCTATACCGCAAAGTTTGAAGACAAAGGTCTTCAACCAGTGCGTCCTGCCAGTCATGACTTACGGTGCCGAGACGTGGACACTGACAGTTGGGCTAGTCCACAAATTCAAAGTCGCTCAGCGAGCTATGGAGCGAGCTATGCTTGGAGTTTCTTTGAAGGATAAAATCCGTAACGAGATTATCCGGAGAAGAACCGGAGTGACTGACATAGCTTGTAGGATCAGTAAGCTGAAGTGGCAGTGGGCTGGCCATGTCTGTCGAAGGACCGATGGCCGTTGGAGCAGACGAGTCCTTGAGTGGAGACCGCGAATCGGCAAACGCAGCGTAGGGCGCCCCCCTGCCAGGTGGACCGACGACCTGAAGAACGTGGCTGGGGGGGACTGGATGCGGAAGGCAGAGGACCGAGCGTTGTGGCGCAACTTGGGAGAGGCCTATGTCCAGCAGTGGACTGCGATAGGCTGAGTTGATAGTTAGTATTTTTTAACAAATTTTTAATGCCCCCCCTTGATTTTCAATATTTATTAAATTAAAATCAATTAAAACATGGTAATGTCTCCAGTGTTGCTTTTAACGGATAAAAAGGTACCTACGTGCTTACTATAGGCTTAATTAGTGCACAGCAGTGACATCCATCGGCAGCCATGATAAAAATAGGGTTCCTTGGTACATCTTAGATTAAACCACTTGATTGTCTAGGCATATACCGCAAAATAATAATCCTATCACTCTGCATTATCATTATCATCGTCTGAAGATTCACAAACATTAGCATATACACAGCATTATCATATAGACAGCTGCCATTTTATAAACAAAAAGCGGGATTTACGTGTAAAAACGATGTTAAATTTCTTTTATAGGATGTTTAGGTTGACTAAAACTAGTAATATACTACTTTTATGTATCGTAAAGGTCCAATAAAAACGATAAAAGCTCTGTAACGTCACTGAGATATACAACTTACGAAATAGTGTTTTAATGACCCTTCAGTGTTAAAAGAGTATACTCGAGACAGCTATTACATTGACACTATAGTAGCTATTTGGAAGATTTTATTGCTCAAATTCGATACTTAACAGTGATGCAAAAATCAGCAACAGTACATTATTGTACTATAGTTGTGTTTTCAATACTATTTAAACACTTGTACTATAATACTCATTTGGAAGCTACAATAACACAAAATTGCTTCAAAACAGTATCGCGTAAATCTTTAATAATACAAGATGGCTCTGTAGTTAATGTAGCGGCATCATTTATAGTACTGTGATAAAGGCGTAATATATGGCGTCGATGTAAACGTTTACAACACTTATTATTGTTACCAAAATGCTGTTTAATATTATACAGCTAAAATATTGTATAAGTCCCTATTATAGAACACACGGTCATAACGGATACTTTAATAACGCTTTATTTTCACTTTTTAGTGATAAATGCATTTCTTAACGGACTACTTTGCTGGTTGGGTAGACATTATTATTATTATTATTATACTTTATTGTACACACAAATACACATTAATATTACAATAGGAAAGCTTATGTACATCGGCGAGCTTAACTCAAAAATGAGTTTTCTTACAGCAAACCTTAGAGCGATAGAGACATGTTGATATATTAATAGAGGATAAAAACAAGTGTACAACAGAATAACAAAATTTTTTTCATTCATGATCATGTGACGCGAAAACAAAAACGGATGCAGTGAATATATCACATTCATAAGTCAAGTAATTTAAACTGTTTTTATTAATAAACAGTTAATCAATTTTATTGATACAAGTTCTTTACCATGCATAGATGTACGTTTTAAAATATTTTGGATTATTTATGTCTTCAACTCAGCCTATCGCAGTCCACTGCTGGACATAGGCCTCTCCCAAGTTGCGCCATAACACTCGGTCCTCTGCCACTTACATATAAATATCAGTCTGCATTTCTGCGGTCTGCCTTTGATTCCCGTTTTCACCGTCGAGAATACGCTTACTGAAATGGATGAATCTTTTACGGCGTCCACTTTATTTTATCTATGAATTTTAACAAGCCTTATGGATCCGCCACTGGTAAAATAAACGGATACTTTACGTAAGGTCTAGTGCGCGTGTAAAGCACTGCGGGACTAGCGTTTGACACTTACGAGTACTTTCATAGTTTTCGTCGACTTTCATTCGTAATTCAGTATGTCCTCCTCGTATCCGCCGAGAGGCGCTATTAATTTAGGTATGAAAGTTATCGAAAAGTATAAAAGTGTTTGTGACAAACTCGAGTCGCAGGTTCGAATTCTGCTCGTGAGCGGTTTATTTTTTCATAATTTTTATCTTTAGATTTTTTTTAATAGTATAGGATGGCGAAACAAGCTAAAGGTCCACCTGATGTTAAGTGGTTACCTTTGCCCATAACAACTGCAATACCACCTAGGCTGTTGCCTAAATGATACCGCAAGTGAGTTCGCCAAACTGAGACATGCAGATGGAAAGTCTCATGTGATTGCATTACCTAAATGCATTAAAATAATACAATTATTGAGTTGTTCTATGTTGTTGTGGTAATACGGGTGAAGTAATGCCACACCACGAATTGGTCCCACGTCACCCGGTGCCACTGCCACAAAGTAAACGTTTTCGAACCAAAGACATAAACGCACCGTGTCATCTGGCACTAAGCTGGGGTGGACTAGGTTCAATTTTTGGCGGGCACGCCGCAATAGCGGCGGTAAGGCCCGTCATAGGGGAGTGGTTGGAGAGGGGCCATGGCGCCCTCACCTACCGGCTGACACAGATACTCTCAGGGCACGGTTGCTTTGGGAAGTATCTATGTCGTATAGGCCGGGAGCCGACGCCCGAGTGTCATCACTGCGGGAGCTGCCCAGAGGACACGGCGCAGCACACACTGGTGGAGTGCCCAGCTTGGGCCGCGCAGCACCGTGACCTCATTACTGCAGTAGGCAGCAGCGTCCTCTCGCTTCCGGCCGTGGTTCTGTCTATGGTCAGGAGCGAGAGCGCTTGGGAAGGCGTCGTCTCCTTCTGCGAGGATGTAATGCTCGCTAAGGAGGCGGCGGAGAGGGTTCGAGAGGCAATAACCTCTCTTCCCATCCGCAGGAGACGACCTGGGCGTCGTAGGAGGGCGTATGCTGACCTCCAGCCACCCTAGGTGTGGGCCTGCGGGCAGCGGACTCGGGGTGGCCCGCCGCCCGACCAGTCAAGGCCCGTGACGGTGGCGCGTTGTGTTCCGCGCGCGCCAGTCAAGAGGAGGGTGCGGCCGATGTGGGTGCCGCACGGGGTGAAGGGGCTCGCCTGTTAGCGGCGAGCCGGGACCTGCCGGGGATGGTTGGGCGAATACGGGAGTATTTCTCACGCCCCCGGCCAAGGGTCGGTAGAGGAACACCGTGGTGGTTTTTAGTCGGTAAGAGTCCGACACTGGCTCCGTCTTCCCCGGGCGGAGTGCGTCCATGAGGATTTTCCCCACGAAAAAAAAAAAAAAAAAAAAAAAAAAAAGGTTCAATTTTTGGCGGTCCTTACCTATAAACTACCGTACCTACTTCTCCGCCAAATAGTGATGCTTGCATTGCTGTGTTTCGTTCTGAAGAGTACGGGTCCGGTGCCCGTGAAATAACAATCACACGAGACTTTCCATCTTCATGTCTCAGTTTGGCGAACCGACTTGCGGTACCATTTAGGCAACAGCCTAGATGTTATTGCAGTTGTTATGGGCAAAGGTAACCGCTTAACATCAGGTGGGTCTTGAGTACGTTTCGCCATCCTATACTATAAAAAATAAACTCTTTGTTAGTGTATCTTTAGATAACCTGCATAAGCAGTCTGCACAGATTTAATTTTAGTTTTATTACAAAGTGAGAGCATTGATAACCTAGAAATGGAACACTTGGAGAGGCTTATCCTTTTGTGCAGGAGGGTCTAAGTACGAACCCGGCCCACACCTGACTTTTCAGACTGATGTGCGGCTCAGAATTTGGTTATCACTTGTTTTCGGTAAAAGAAAACATCGTGAGGAAACCTTCACGGCTGAGAGTGCTCCATACAGTTCTCGATGGTGTGTGTAGTCCGCCAACACGCACTAGGTCATTGTGGTGAACTAAAGCCTGAATCCTTATCATTCTGAAAAGAGGCCCGTGCCCAACAGTGGGACAGTAATAAATAAATAAAAAAATAGCCTTTATTCCCTAAATTGAGTTACATGATTCAGGTACTATAAACTTAATAAAAATATGATATACTAAGGGGTCCCCCATTTCTCTCTTTCTTGGGCCGTCCTGGTCCAAGCTTTTCCAGCCATTGTGTGGATATCGTCTCGCCATCGGTGTAGTGGTCTACCACGGAGTCTCTTTCTGTCCCGTGGGTACCAATGTAGGACACGTTCGCTCCACCTGTTATCTGTGGTTCTCGCGATGTGTCCTGCCCATTTCCATTTGAGTTTTCCGGCCATGTATAAAGCATACAGGACAGTAATAGGCTGGTTATATTAATTCCAAAATCGTGAAATATGCGACGAATATATTATAATTCTATGTCGGTTAAGAGGTCAGACAAAACGACAATTAAAATTATTTGTTATTAACAATTTCTAATTGCTTGCAAATCATCGTCTGAACGATAACCGGTCGCGAATGAGTATAGTATTGCAATTTGCAAGAAAATAACTAAAATTAATCATTGCAATTATTAATAGTTAATTAGTTTTATTCGTGAATTGATCGCAAAAATATTGGTTTCTTTGATTTTAGTTGATGTGCTTGAGGTCACAGAACATCGATTGAATGTATCGAATGTTTTATTGGACTCCGCCTTATTTTAACTTTTTCGTTGCATTGGTATACCTATTGGTCGCAAGCTGGACTGCTACCACGGTTTTACTATTATATTGTTAAACTGTGCTACTACAATGCCGCACGGTTTTTTTTGGTATAATCATCATCATCATTATAGCGCGACTGCTGAGCGTGGGGTCCTGGGTTCGATTCCCGAGTCGGGCAAAGTGTTATTGGGTTTTTTCATTATGAAATTCTCAGTAGCAGCCTGGAGTCTGGATTTGTGCCCGGTCAATGACTATAGGCTTGCCCCTATTACATGGGACTATAATATAACTGGTGAAATGTGGGTGTACTATTACACCTCTGCCTACCTCTTCGGGGAAATACAGGCGTGATGTTATGTAATGTAATGTAATCATCATCATTTCAGGCGAAAGATGTCCACGGCTGCACATATGCCTCCCCCAAGCATATGTTAGGGAGATATGCCATAATCACCACGCTTGGCACCCGTTCTGGCGTTCGCATTTGGTTGGTTAAATACTCAGAGAACGCTGCTGCCCATCCTCTGGTGAATCCCTTAGTCGCCATTTACGACACCCATGAGAAGATATAGGGTGGTGCAATTCTTTAAGTACGGCACCACACGGAACCGTATTGTACTGTCCGCATCAAATACGATGAATAATAAGTAATGAAAAAATACGCATGTTACTGTCGTATATTTTAATCTTTGTAACAGACGTGGACTATTCCTAGCTACGTCCTTTCTTATGCCAATATCACCGTCTCGTTTGTATTTCCACCCCACATATAGGTATTACGGAAATTCGATTTCCGCAACCATTTTGGTCCTCCTGGTTTCTAGTCCTTGGAACAGTCTCAGGAATCTGATTCCGCTTGAATTCACAGGATAAAATAATTCCGGAGAATTAAGTCAGCCAGGTGGAGTGACTACTGAAAGAACGTCTACGAGAGTTGTCCTGGGCTCCTGTTATATAATCCTCGTGAGTAGCTGTGGGTGACTTGTAAATCATGAATCATGATAGCAATGACGACGTAGTCTGTGGTCTAATGGTTCGAGTGTCGGACTGCTGGTCACGAGGTCGTAGGTTCGATTCCCACAGAACACAAATATTTATAATAAAACAAAGTTTAACCAGATAAAATCGCGTATATCATTTAAATGATATACGCGATTTCAAGCTCTGCTTAGTTTGGGACTAGATGGTGCTGTGTAAAAATGTCCCAAAAATATGTATTTATTTATTAATCCTTTAATAAGTCCCTCGTTTAACCAGTTTTCATCTTTCATCTTGTATATGTGTATGTTATCAATAAATTGAACACCCATTTACATCATTGAAGATTGTAAAAATGTCCCAACTATTTATTTATTTAATGATTAAGAAAACATAGTTTTACTAAAAACAATTATATTAAGCAAACGCAGACTTAACGGCATTGTACACCGAATTCTTTACGACGAAGGGAGCGCTGCCCTTACGACTTTACAGCCATGCGGGGCAATCACCGCGCCCTACACTTTTTATTTTGCACACTTTATGATATCCATACCAATTTAACTATTACTGATCCTGATACTGACTGCCTCGTTGGTCTAATGGTCGTAAGCGCGACTGCTTAGCGTGGGGTCCTGTATTTGATTCCCGGGTCGGGTAAAGTGTTATTGGGTTTTTTCATTAGGAATTTCTCAGTAGCAGCCCGCAGTCTGGATTTGTGCCCGGTTAATGGCAATAGGCTCGCTCCCTATTACATGGGACTAATAACATAACTAGCGAAATGTGGGTGTACCTACTATACACCTCTGCCTACCTCTTCGGGGAAATACAGATGTGATATTATGTTATGTTAAGTTATTACTGATCAAGATGGATTTTTGTGCGTTCTACGACTATTCTTGTCAACTGTTGCATATTAGACCTTACTATTGTAGTTCTAGCTTTTTGCTGTCAGCTTATTCCAGCTGAACCCTAACGATATTTTTAATAATTTGTTACAATCGTTAAGCATGCCAACTAGCTGATCATTCTATACGATCATCCTACAAGTAGGTTCATTTCAACTAATTGCCTAGTGGCAAATTCCTATGATTTATTGTACTTACCTATTGGTGTATATTAGACAATAATAAAGCAACGACCCCATATCTTCGCAAAGAAGTAGGTACTCCCATAAGAGTCAGCATCAATTCAGCCTATCGCAGTCCACTGCCATAAGAGTATATTATATTAATTAATATGCCCAGTTAAAGAATGAAAAATGCTCCATTGGTACCCAGACCAAAATAGTAGACGGAGCGCATAGAACTAGCGAATGAAGCCAAAAAAATTAATACAAAATGGCAAAGGGTTACCAACTATTCCACCCACAATGTTCGCGAGCCGCGGTCGGGAGCGTCAATCTTATTCTTTTAGTTTGAGGATTAGTAGATGTGGTACGCTCCAGATTGCATTTACACAAAATGGCAAAGTAGTGCCTACTGGAATAGTACTATTCCAGTATATACTATTCCAGTAGGCACTACTTTTCCATTTTGTGTTCCTTTTCTGGCTTCATTCGCTAGTTCTACGCGCTCCGACCATCTTATTCTTTTTGTCTGAGCATTGGTAAGCAAAACTACTCTTTTTTTGAAATAAATACCGGGCATTAGTGAACTCAAGACATCCACTCGATCCCTAGGTACAGTTTGAAGGTAAAGACGAATTACTTATACAGTCCATTCTTTTCTCGTTAAATAACTAATTATTGTAATTAACTCCCACGCCAATCTGGGAGCTAAGAATAACATTAGTTATCAGACGCTTATTAAGTTTTTCTAAGGCTAGTCATTAATGTCGACTGTGGAAAGGGTACTGTAAAGCACTGTTGTAGTAGACATGATAACATGTATATTGGACTATATTTACGGGACTTGTGGCGCAAAGTAAAATCAATCATAACAAACATTTTGACTAACCTCGACGTTTCGGCCAAGTTGCATTGCGTCTGCTCGTGACCACGGCCAATGCAACTTGCCCAAAACGTCGGCATCGAGGTTAGTCAAAATGTTTGTTAAGTTTTGATTTTATTATGCGGACAAGTCCCGTAAATATTGTAAATTCGCGAAAGCTTAAAAACTTATATGATAACATTTTCTGCCAAAATGTCACTTTATAATACATAGTGCAACTTTATCTGTTAGAAAGTCATGTTTGTTTCAAAAATAATGCATTGCGGCGTGCATTGATTGTTGATAGATTTTTAATTACGATGATTAATTTATTCAGTAATAGTCTATTGCATTAATGATCAATTCAATTTATTCAGTAATAGCCACAGATATAGTAAAAAATATAGACTAAGTGCTGCGAACAACCATAGTGAAGCCAACAAAAACCGTGCTCCTTCATGTACAACCAGTGCTCATGTACAAAGCATGCACCTGAAGGATATTTGTTTTCGCGATGATTACTGGACGATGCCGCGACATGTGAACTGAGAGGGGTGAGCACGGTTTAAGGTGCATGTGTGTGTGTGAGCGCTGGTTTGTACACGGAGGAGCACGGTTTTATTGGCTTCACTATGATTGTACGCAGCACTTCGTCTATATTTTTTACTATGTCTGTGGTAATAGCACAGAACACATAACAGTATGGTAGACCGCACCGACCGCACGTCAGTGATAACAGTTTGACATTGACAGCGTCTTTATTTTGTAAGCAGTAAGGGCCGTTTTCTAATTCAAGTGTTACCACTGTCATACAGTCGACTGTACCACAGTATAAGTGACTGTACCTACTAAGTACAGAATGGCCACTCACCTTCTCCCGCCGATTTGACTTACCTCACCCCGCCCGGATTTCAGCCCTCACTTCATTTGCTCTAAGCGACGCGCGTTGTCATTATATTTTGTTTGTGTAGGTAGTGAAAAATACTTACTATTTATATAATTAGAGATAGTACCTAGTTACTTGTGCTATATTTGGTTGATTGTCTTCATCAAGACACGACAAAAACGGAAGCTTTTTCATTTTCCAAAGGATGAAATAAAGTATGGAACTATGCACATTTATGAATAATTTTAGTGTCACAAAACGTGATTATTTTATTTTGTTTTCAACTTATTCGATTGCGAGTGATATGATATATTTATAATTTAGATTGTCATTTAATTATCAACATTTCCGAAAATATTGTTTACAAATTGAATTGACACGGACGTCATCGATGGCCGCAGCCCTATTTTTACATACACATTTGGCGCCTGTACAAACGCCATCTGTTTGTATGTAAGAGTAGTAGGCACTTAAATCAACGCGGTTGTATGGAGTGTCTGGGGTATGATAACAGTATCAAAAATGTACATCACAATTGAATAAAAATGAGGTAGACACTGCTCAAATGCCTAAATGCCATTTTGAAACAGTAGTGCCGTGCATTGCATAAGCCATAAGCGAGGGCTACACAGACCATTATTTTATGACGTGTTAACTATGTAAAAATTTAAAACAGATTTTGATAAGAAAACAAAATCCAAGAAGCAGAAACAAAAACAGCAAATCGTAAATATCATTTGTATAACATGACGACGTCAATTAAGTCACCCCCGCCCGAACTATATCAAAGCACTTAGCAAATAAAACATCGCGGCATCACTCGGCAATAAGTCGGTAGATGCCGTGACGGCCCGACATTACCGCCGAAGACAACGGTAGGTGCGGCCCGAGGCCTATTGACCGCGGTTTGCGCGTAAACACCACCGCGGAATACGAACCACCCACGAAATAATCTCGCTAAAACCTTTCGCGTTACGCAACATCCATTGATACTACAGAAATGGTTAGTTTTGACTGGTATCGTTTCCGCGCAGCAATGAATATCGAAATTCCCCAAACAACAGTCAATGAACTTTTGGTAAGCCGCAAGCTAACCTCTAGATGAGTGCGTACAAATCACGTTTCGCGCGAATCAATACTTAAGTTCAGGCGATCGCCCCCCCCTGCAATAAACAGTGGGGGAGTAGTTAGGGGCGCAGGGGTTGGGGGGTGAGTTATCGACCGCCCTCGCTGCGCCCACCTGACCGTCACTAATCAGGGCTCATCCCGCGGACACCTAGAGTAATTGTACGCACTTTATTGCTCGAATGTACTTTTGTAGTAGTAGTGTGAGTGGGGTCTGTGTATGCGTTAGGGATTTTGTGTTGGTGTGCGTGCGGTACAGGCGTCGACGTAAACATAGATATAGCGGCGGATGTCCGGAATGGTAATTTGCTTTATTGGGACGGATTTGGATGACGATAATTAGGACTACGAGTCCTTGTTTTGTTAGTATAAACTTGCACCATTCTGTTTGTACCTATTTAAACAAATGGGTTTCGCAAAACAAACAGAGGTCATTGAATCGGATGGTCCTTTCGCCTGCTTATTTTGAATAAACATTACCTTATATAGATACGTCGTGGTGTCAAACGTAGTTTCAAAGGATACGACCGACGTCTGTGACGACGTATGTCGTCTAGTGGTTCGAGTGTCGGACTGCTGATCTCGAAGTCGTGGGTTCGATTCCCACAGGACACAAATATTTGTGTGTTGAACGTAAGTGTTTATGTTGGTCTGGGTGTTTCTTATGTATATTAATAGTATGTATTTACAAGCTCTGCTTAGTTTGAGACCAGATGGTGCTGTGTAAAAATGTCCTAAAATATTTATTCATTTTATTTTATTTATACATACGTAGTTACCATTTTATCTAGTGTATAAAAACAAATCACAGTCTGATACCTCATTGGTCTAGCAGTAAAAAACACATGAGCGGAATTAGAGCCGCATATTCGATTCCCAAGGGGAGCTGTTTTTTTTTGCACAGACACATGTAAAGATGTGTACAAGTCGTGATCAATGAGAAAAAGTTTTGCCCCCCCCCCCCCCCATCATTGCGACCTACTTTCGCTATAAGAAAAATGTGTGAGTGGATAGTACCCGCAGACTGACCCTATTTGACGAATATACATAACCACCCCATTACTGTCCCACTGCTGGGCACGGGTTCTTCTCTGATTGAGAAGTCCATCACGCTTAGTCCATCACGCTGGCGTACTGCGGGTTGGCGGGTATTTGATGAACACTTGTTAACCTATGTACCTACTCATCAAAGTTTATTTGAGGATATCTAAAGAAGATAGAGCCTCTAACTAACTTAGATTAACCTCAAATGAACTTTTTTTCTGCGAGCAATGTGCCCCGCCCACTGCCACTTAAGTTTGGCAATTCTTCGAACTATGTCGGTTACTTTCGTTCTCCTGCGAATCTCCTCATTTCTGATTCAATCACACTCCGAGCATAGCCCTCTCCATTGCCTTTTCTTATCAGGCCCATTGTGAGCGACCACGTTTCAGTGCCGTAAGTAATTACTGGCAACACACACTGATCAAAGACGCAAGTTTGCAGAACTGATGGCCAATGGGGCAGTAAAGTTCTGGAAAGGCGACCGCGTACCTGAAGGTGCAGCTTGGGTAGGCCCCCCACAAGGTGGACCGACGACCTGGTGAACTCCTGCGAGGGAGTCCGCTGGATGCCGAAAGCGCAGGACTGGTAATTGTGGTAATGCTTGGGGGAGGTCTTTCGGCTGAAATGATGATGATGACACATTTTTTTAATTTTCCCATTCTATTAACTACTAGCGTAAAGTGTAAGAGATTGACTTCCACACAAAGGCTTTCGGGTGTAATACCCGTCCGAAACAAACATCAGTCTTCTTCTATCGACATGAGCTACATAATGACAATAGCTCATGCCGTGGGAAGAAGATTAGCCAGTCAGCAGGTTGGTAGTCGGTAGCTCGTGGAGGCTCTTCTAATGCACCCCAACATCAACAACAATCTGATGCTGTTGATGTTTTATGGCATGCAGATACGTTTTCCTGTTCTTAGTAAATTTTTTTGGTTACTGTACATTCAGTATGTAACAAAAACCCTGTTGTTCCTGTGAGCTACATTATCAGAATCGATATTCATAAGTAAGGACACAACACATTTGCAAAAACTATTCAATAAAAATAATCAAATTAAATATTAAATCATTATTACTTGTACATTGAAAATGATTATATCACTCAAAACTGACTCACTCAGTGATTACATCAATAAAAATAATTAAATTAAATATCAAATCATTATTAATTGTAAATTGAAAGTGATATAATCACTTTTAATAATGATTTAATATTTAATTTGATTATTTTTATTGAAGAGTTTTTCCAAATGAATTGTGTCCTTATGTATGAATATCGATTCTGATAACGTAGCCTACAGGAACAACAGGGTTTTTGTTACATGTTGTATACAATTTCCAGGATAAAGGAGAAATCCCAAGTGTAAGGCGACGTATAAATATACCATCACTGCAATTATTCATGCTGAAATTTGAATCGCTTTTTTCCCGAAAAGGGGTAATTGTACTCATCATTATGAACAACTTTTACTATGGGACCAACCCTGAAATCGCGAAAAAATATCAGTTGGTCCCTACATTTGTGTTCACTTAAATCGATAAAATGTAGGGACCAACTGATTTTTTTTTCGTGATTTCAGGGTTATTTATTAACAAATCAATTCAAAATTTAACATCAAAGATCATTCGACCGCCCCCTAACCTTCATCCACACACAAACATACATACACCTTCTAAATCTATTTCTATCGTTGTAATTCGACGTGTAATTTAGTTGCGGAAGTAAGCAGGAGTCATGTCGGCAGTCACGCGAGCGACGCCGCGGCGCAATACAATGTACCGATATGCTTGTTACTTTTGTAATTATAATCGTCGAAAAATTTTATGGGTTCTGTACGGAAAGGGTGAAAAGTTTAAATGTTTTTTTAGGATACACTGGTTTATGAAGATTTTTTTTTGATTTGTAATGGATGCAAGGGTTGCCGAGTTCTGTAAACCATAACGGCAAATATAAATATCTTTTTTATAAATATCTTTTGGGACATTTTTACACAGCACCATCTGGTCCCAAACTAAGCAGAGCTTGTGCTATGGGTACTAGACAATGGATTTTTTGTAAACACATACTTATAATACATAAGCAACACCCAGACCAACACAAACACTTATGTTCATCACACAAATAATTGTGTCCTGTCGGAATCGAACCCACGACCTCGTTAACAGCAGTCCGACACTCGAACCACTAGACCACTGAGGTCGTCGAATGTCAAATGGAATTAAGATGCGTATAAAACAATAGGTGCTGAACAGCTGAGCGCTGGTTTGTACATGGAGGAGCACGGTTTTTGTTGGCTTCACTATGATTGTTCGCAGCACTTCGTCTATATTTTTTACTATGTCTGTGCTTGTTGATAATAAATTTTGTTTTGTTCAAATACCTTTAACAGACCAAAAAAAATGGATGGCGTCGGGAGACACCGAACCGAAGCGAAACCTCTACGCATTTGCAAGTGCGAAAAGAACGCGCGCGCGTTTTAACGGTCATATTTTTTATCAGTTTGTGTAGAGGTCAGAGTGACCAATGAAAATGCCCCTAGTGGAAAGGGAAAGTTTATATTATTTACAGTAAATTTTTATGAAAATCACTAAAAATCACGACTGGCCGCATAACTATACATGCTGAAATTTGAGTCGCTTTATTCCTGAAAAGGGGTCATTGTACTCATCATTATGAACAACTTTTACATTGGGACCAACCTTGAAATCGCGAAAAAAAAACCAGTTGGTCCCTACATTTGTGTTCACTTATATCAATAAAAAGTAGGGACGACCTGATTTTTTTTTCGCGACTTCAGCGTTGGTCCCATAGTAAAAGTTGTTCGTAATGATGAGTACAATGACCCCTTTTCGGGAAATAAGCGATTCAAATTTCAGCGTGTATTGTATGTCTCTACGATCGCAGCACGCACAGAGCTGCGCAGGGCAGGGTCACAGAGGCCGAGTGCACAAAGACGCTATAGCAAAACTCGTAGTTGACAAGTTTCAGATGAGTAAGCAACGCTAGTTCCATAATCAACCGCTAGAATCGCTGCTGTCAACCTCATTGCAGTCCCGGCTCAAAAGAACTACAATTAGATTTAATCGAGCCAGGTTGAAGTTGAACCCCAAAGCGAACTACCCCTAGTTACAGTAAACACGAACCAATTTACATTATTACGGTCCGTAATTACCGCTGAACCACGGTAAATGTTACCATGGCGACCGTGTAAACTGGCGGTGATATTTCGATAAATAATAGATAGATAGATAGAGTATACTTTATTGTTCGCACACCATAAAAATAAAAATAAAGTTATAACAAACATGAGCACAGTACTAACAATTGGCGGTCTTATCGCTTAAAGCAATTTCTTCCAGACAACCATTGGATTGTCCGTGTGGTGCCGGACGTAAAGAATTTCACCACCCTATATCTTCTCATGGGTGTCGTAAAAGGCGACTAAGGGAGAGGATGGGCAGCAGCGTCCTCTGAGTATTTAACCAACCAACTGCGATCGCCAACCCGCCTGACAAGCGTGGCGATTATGGCATATCCCCCCCTTTTGGGGGAGGCCCATGTCCAGTAGTGGACGTTTTTCGGCTGAGATGATGATGATGATGATATTCAATATTAGGCGTCTTTTGGGCTGTATGGTCGTTGTGAATAACCATCATCATTTCAGCCGAAAGACGTCCACTGTTGGACATAGGCCTCCCCCAAGCATCGCCACAACGACCGAACCTGCGCCTTCCGCATCCAGCGGATTCCCGCGACCTTCACCAAGTCGTCGGTCCACCTTGTGAGGGGCCTACCCACGCTGCGCCTTCCAGTACGCGGTCACCATTCCAGAGAGTTCCACTGCCAAATTCATCGGGCTATGTCGGTTACTTTCGTTCTCCTGCGAATCTTCTCATTTCTGATTCGATCACGCAGGGACACTCCGAGCATAGCCCAGCCATTGGCCTTGGAGTGAATTTGAGCCTTCTTATCAGACCCATTGTGAGCGACCACATTTCAGTGCCGTAAGTAATTACTGGTAACACACACTGGTCAAAGACTTTCGTCTTGAGACACTGCGGTATTTTTAATATAATGCGAATAATAAATTCTGCCAACTCTAATTGGCTGTTGACACTTGACAGAACTTGACATATGAGTGACGAATTGCATAAATCGTGTAATAATTAGTTCGTTTTATTGTGAATTGTGAAGTTTTTTGTAAAAATATTGATGTAAACATGGATAAATTAGAGTGCTCGGTTTGTGGGGAAGACTATGCTTAGAGAAATTACGAGAAACCCATTCAATCAGTTTTCGTTTGTTGACAAAACAAAAAAGTGCATTTCAGTAGACAAACACATCAAAATCTGTATTTGACTCAAGAAAAGGTAAAATGTTATGACTATTACATAATACGTTAATACAACTGTTTTGTACGTAGACGGAGAAACGTTTTGTATGAAATGTGTGTAGGTAAGTATCAGATTTTTTAATAATTTTACACTATAGTAACTTGCTCCGTCTGCTTAGTGACTGCCTACCTAGGCCAAAAACCAATGCACGCCACTGATTGGCTAATCACTAACGCCGCAGTTTTGACAGCTAATGTAAGTGGTCGAAACTGATCTAAAGATTTCAAATGGCGAATAGTGACGTGTGTTGCAGACATCGGTCGCCTGTTATGAGGCGTCTATGGGCTATATGGTCGCTGGTTATTCCTGACACTATAACATTGGTCTTTAAAAACATTGTACTTCATAATATATATGACCACTCAAGCTTATCCCTGGACTGAAATCGTGACATTTCCTCCCACTTTTTCAACCGCGGATGTTGTTTACATCTCCACCGTCTGACCACGTAAACAAAGCGATTTGTCGCCGATGGTGTAAACACGGTTAATGTGCACTAGAGAAGCCATTTTACTTGTTTTCCCTCTTAAATTAAGAATATATTGGTGATAGATTCAACTCGGAAAGACTGAAGAATAGCTAGTTGTTTTGTTAAGCCTTTAACTTCAATCTAAACATAGTTTTATGCGTCGAAGTTTTTCTTTATTCGATAAGTTGTGGGATGAAAATAGAGTATCTACAATTATTTTTTGTTTATTTTATAATTTACAGTATTTTGACGAAGAAAAATGTTTCCAACGCAAACCTATATTTATTTATTTAACAATTTATGCACACCGAAGTTACAGATAAAATTAGTTTAAGAAAAACAAGTACAAAGGTACTGTTTATTTCTAAATAAAACTTCCAGCAGACCTGCGAGAGAAGAATTGTAAATAAAAAATCAATCAATAAATTAATTTATATATGTGTGTACCTATAATAAAGAATAAGAATAAAAAGAAATCGCAGTATCTGCCCGGGTACATAGGGTATGTACACAGCAGAATGTGGAACGAATCCTGAGAAAAAACGTGGCTGGCTCCGTCTTACCCG
This sequence comes from Asteroscopus sphinx, assembly GCA_949699075.1. Lineage (NCBI taxonomy): Eukaryota > Metazoa > Arthropoda > Insecta > Lepidoptera > Noctuidae > Asteroscopus > Asteroscopus sphinx. The sequence goes on along the minus strand of OX453004.1, from coordinate 32,079,219 downwards.
GATGGAGCGTACCTATGAAGATAAGAAGACTCATCTGGCAACACTGCCAGTGTAATGTAAACATCGGCTCCGTATTTGAAAATTTATATACGTAGTAGAACTGTGTAAATCTTATTAAAAACAATATCAGTGTGTTTATAATAAGTTACATATTCAGTGATATCGTTTGCCGGCGTCAAAATTAACTTTGAGAGTTTTATACTGATAAATAAAAAGTGCATAGTGAATCTGACAATTGCAGAACAAACAAATTGAGTGAACAAAAATAGTAATAACTGATCAAATTTACTAAATGCCAAAGAACTAACTTCGATAAAAGTGCCCAGAAAGCTAATTGATTGCTATATCAATTTTGCTTGTAATCGTGTGTTCGTTTTATTTTTCCATTCAAATCATTATTGTTTATTACAAGGTTTGCAGTGCTACCAACATTTCATAAAACACGGGCACGTTCCAGTTTGATGCAATTAGCTAATCCTTAGCTTATTCCGGAGCGTTCCAGTACGAAACCCAAGTCACACTTTTGGCATAGGGTGAGAAACGCCATCTATATTTTAAAACTTGCAACCACAGCATAAAAATGGATAATGTGACTCTTAGGAAGAAGCGCATTTTGCGGTCCCTTTCAAGTGCTTCTGTTGAATCACTGGACTCCTCTTCTTCAAGCTTAAGTGTCAAGAGTATGATGGATTTGTCTACTCACATCAAGAGTGATGAAGTGATCGAGTTACAAAATTTAATTGAAAAACTGAGGGGACAACTACAGAGTGCTCACATAGAAATTGAAAAATTAAGTTTAGACAATTCCAAGCTGAAAATAAAATTACAAGAAAAAATTAAAAAATCTGAGCAACTTAAAACAATGTGTACTAGTCTGAGCAACAAAAAAGTTGAGACATCATCAAGCAAGCTAAAAAAAGGTAAAAGAGGACAGACTATCACAAAGTCAAATTTGTCTGCAAGAAAGCTTAATCTTGACTTGGATTTCCACACTCCTAAGTCTTCTCCTCAGATACGTTCCTCTATAGAATCCCGTAAAAATGTAATCAGCTCAAGATCTGACATTGGTAGATCTATCGATGTTAAAAATGACGTCGATAATAACCATATTGGATGCAGCGATGCCAGTAAGGACACCAATTCACAAACTGATATTGGACAATCTAATCACGAAGAATGTTCTGAAGATTGTGGCAAAATATTTCTTTTATCAGTCAATCAAGGGAAAGGCATCGTACAGAAGTTACTCAAGCACAAAAATATACTTATTATTAGAGATTATAACATACAATCTGTAACAAAACCAGATGCGAAAACGAAAAATGTATTGGCAGATTGTAATAACATGGCTCAACTGTCAAGAAGAGATAATGTTATCATAATGACAGGGAGTAATGATTCAAACCCAGTTGAGTTTATGTCGGAAATGTCTATAGCGTTACATCTTCTAAAAAATTGCAATGTGTTTGTAGTAAATGTTCTTTATAATCGTTTCCTTAATGAACGAAAACTAAACAATCAGTTAAAGCTCCTAACTCGAAATTATAAAAACTGTACATTTGTAGAAACAGATAAAACACAAGATATTTCACAACAAATAATTTATCTAATTAATGTTAAACAGTATAATATAAAATTTCTCTCTTATAACAACCACAAATTTAATAAAAAGTGCATTGGTACTTGGAAAGTATTAGCCGATAATTTTCAGAATACGTCTGCTTCTAGTGGTATCAAAGAGCCCAAAGAAGGTACAATACCTTATTATTTTCCGATTCTCAATAAAACATCGCAAGTAAACTCAAATGCCCCAACAGTAACTGATAATTTGCTTTTTCGTCAATAAATCAATGTTTTCTATATTTCACCAAAACATCGCTGGTGCGTTAAATAAAATGCAAGATTTAGAAGTAGCACTACATGAGTTGCACGACTTAAAGAAAAATGTGGTGGTGGTGTGCCTCACTGAACATTTCATAAAAAGAAATGAAGAAATGTACTTGAATATAAATAATTTCTATCTCGGGGCTATTTATTCACGACAAGAAAAACGGCGTGGAGGCACATGCATACTGTGCAAAAAAGGCTATGAAAGTACTCAATTAGATTTATTAACGGAATTTGCCATGGATAAACACTTTGAAATATGTGGTGTAGAAATTCATCAATTGAAATTAATAATACTTTGTATATACAGAACACCTAACTCTGACGTAAACATTTTTTTTATAATCTTGCAAAGACCCTTCTACTACTTCGGAACAAAAAACAAAATATAGTTATTTGCGGCGACTTTAATATAGATTTGCTAATATCAGATAAAACTAGTATAACATTTAAAGAATTAATGCATAATTATGGAATGCAATACTATATACATGAACCGACTAGGCTTACCAGGTGCATAGATAATATTATTGGAAATATTACTAATGCTAGAGGCGAAACATACAACTTCTACCTTTCAGATCATAATACAGCACAAATCGTCACAATTGAACAGCAAAATAATGATATTAAGGGAACAGGTTACTATTTTATGACTATAAATGATCTTAATAAAGAAAATGTTGATAAATTTGTTGAGCATATCAGTTGTCTAAGCTTTAGTGAAATATATGACATATCAGGTACTAATGATGCCTTTGATAAGTTTCATGATCTGTTGACGTTATTGTATAAACTATGTTTCCTATGTATTAGAGTAAAGAAAAAATACAATACTAATAAACCTAAATGGATAACCAAAGGAATTAGGACTAGCAGTAAAACTAAGAGATCATTAAGGTATAAATATTATATGGATAAAAATAATGACAATAAGGGTAACTATAAAGCATATTCTAAATTACTAAGGAAGTGTATGAATCACCTACAATCCATGTGCAACCAAAGACACATTGCCTTTGCAAATAATAAAGTTAAAGCCACGTGGGATATTGTTAAGCGTAACATGGGCAATGAAGCATCTAGAGAGTATATAAGTAATATCAAAGACAATAGTATAACACTTACATCTGGATCAGACATCTCAAATAAATTTAATAATTATTTCATTGACATTGCTAATAATAATTCATCAACTAGTAATAATAATGATAAAACTAATATTCGCAACATAGAATCACATAATAATAGTATTTTTCTAGAACCCACAGATGCTACTGAGATCTATCAGATCATAAGAACCTTAAAAAATACTATGTCGGCTGGTTACGATAACATTACAACCGAACTAACTAAAAGTATATCACAATATATATCATCACCGCTAGCATATATTATCAACTTGTCTTTGGAACAAGGGTGTTTCCCTGACAGGTTGAAATTGTCTTTAATAAAACCATTACATAAAAAGGGTCCAAAATCAGACGTTAATAATTACCGACCGATAGCGTTAACTCCAATTTTATCAAAAATATTTGAAAGAGTTATGTATAAGAGGGTGCTTAAATTCCTAGATAAATATGACATACTTGTTAAAGAACAATATGGATTCAGACAAAATAAATCTACAACTTTGGCAATCTATACATTGGTAAAAGCTATCATGAATAATATTAATTCAAAAATATCTTCCTGTGCACTGTTTCTAGACTTAAGTAAGGCCTTTGATCTTGTTGACCATCGCGGGCTCGTTGGAAAAATGGAAAAATATGGTATCAGGGGTCCAGCCCAAAAATGGTTCGAATCATATTTAACTGACAGGAAACAGATCACAAGGGTTACGAAATTTAACAACCTAAATAATACAATAGAAAATTTTGATTCTGAACCGCGAATTAACCACTGTGGTGTACCGCAGGGGAGCATACTGGGGCCATTGTTGTTTCTGATTTATATAAATGACCTGCCACAAGCAATTAAGCATCAGTGTGTTCTTTTTGCAGATGATACCACAATAATTATTGAATGTGAAAATCAACAAAATTATGACATTGAAATAAATCAAACATTAGAAGACATTATTAAATGGTTAGATATTAATAAATTAAAAATAAATATTTCTAAAACTAATGTGCTACAGTTTAAAACTTGGAAAAGTAAACAGGTAAACATTAATATTGCGTACAATAGTCATATCATTGAACAGGTACATAGTGCAAGGTTTCTTGGTGTAATACTCGATGAGCACTTCACATGGATGAAACACATTGAGACCATTTGTAAGAAAATCAACAAATTTGTTTTTGCCTTAAGAAAGGTTAAAGATGTTACATCTAGGCGTACCTCCATATTGGTGTATCATGCGTACGTCTGTTCAGTAATCCGTTACGGTATAGTCGTCTGGGGAAACTCTACTGACATATCAAAAATTTTTGTTGCTCAAAAAAGGTGTATTCGGGCAATTTTCAACATGGAATGGTCGGATTCTTGCAAACCTGTGTTTAAGTCGCATAATTTGTTAACTGTTCCCTGCATATATATTTATGAAGTTGCCAAGTTTTTAAGGTCTAATCTTGATTTATTTGTACTTAGAGATAATACAAATAAGAGAAAAGCAACGCACATGGCTTTTGAAATACCTGTACCTAGACTGGAACTGTTTAGGCGGAGTTGTGTTTACAGGGCTCCCCTTATTCATTACCTAAATCGATTACTGATCTACCCTACAAAAAATTCTGCATTATGTTAAAAAAGTGGTTGTTACAAGAAAGTTTCTATTCAATAGAGGAGTACTTCATAAAAAATCCTTGCAAATTCTATAGCTACGATATGGCTTTGAAATTTAGACATAAATAATTATAATATTATGTACCTACTGATCAAATATTAATAATGTAAAAATGATTATAATAATATGATTAATTAAATTGAATGTTAAAATAATTCATTATGATTTTAAAATAGTTAATTATTTTTATATAATAATGATGAGTGATGATGATGATGACTTTCATAGAAAAATGAGTTTAATAATGTTTAATGTAACTCTTGTTAGTAATTATGAATTTTGTGACTTTAAATTCAGATTTATCTATCATTTGCATGCTATTTATGGTAAATGTGCCGTACTCAATAAAATTGTACCTGACATCTGTATCATTGTATACATTTAAGCAAATAAAGAAATTGAAATTAAAAAAAAAAAAAGATTTCCCCACGTAAAAATGGCATAGCAGCATTAGACGTGTGTATTGTATTAAATCATAATACATGAATTTCAGATTAGTTTCCGCGAGACAGGCGGCCTATGTTACCTATATTCTGTTTCATTGTAACTCATGAGGCTTTTCGTAGTACATCTATTTTTGTATTTGTACTATATGTTATATGATTGCAGTACTGCAAGGACAAAGTTGCTATCTATTATACCTGCATTATTTAGTTATAACCGAACTTGGTGATTGTCACTGACGTTAATATTTCGTGATAATGTAATCGAACTTTATTTACGAATGTAATAAAATGATGAGTAACCAGAGGTCGCGGTGGTTGCGTACCCGTGTGGATGTCGTTAATCGCGCATTCCTCGGGAACTGTTTATCTTCCCGGAATAAAAAGTACTTAACCTATGTTCTTGTCCAGGTCCCAGGCTACCTCTTTGCCAAGTCTCTGCTCTCACCCAAATCCGTTCAAAGGTGAACGCGTGATTGAGTAACAAACATCTAAACATCTTGACAAACTTTCACATTTATAATATTAGTTTGGATTTCAAATGTTAGCTGAAAAAAACCGGTAAAATCGAAGGCATCACAATGAGCTTCATCATCATCCTCCTGCCCTTATCCCAATTTATTTGGGGTCGGCGCAGAATGTATTTTCTTCCATACATCTCTATAAGCCGTAATCTCCCTTGTTCACTCTCTTTCTATTCATATCATCTTTCACACAATCCATCCATGTTTTCTTCGGTCTGCCTCTTTTGTTATAGCCATCCACATTCATACTTAAAACTTTCCTCGTAACATACTCCTCATTCCTTTTTTTTTTTTTTTTTTAATCTTTATATTTTATTAAGGGGTTTTTATCCACACGGATATGCCAACCCCATAGTACCTTATACACTGTCTAATACATACATATCTGATACAAATTAACAAGAAGAGGAAAAAAAAAAATCACTGACTAAGCAGCAAACCACACAACTGTTTTGCAGCAACTGACTGAGGATTTCCTAAAATAGTCAATACAAGTCCAACGTCTAGTGAATTCAACTTTAATACTTTCATAACAGATTCTCTTTCTTTTTTTTTTTTCACACAATCCATCAGCAAATGCTGCACATCTTCTAATTTATTACATACATCACAATTGGGAGATGCTGCCTTCCGCATTAGGAATGCGAATTTTGCTGAAGGATAGTGCCCAGAACGAAGTCTCAGTGCTAACTTAATATAACTTCTTGTTAACTTGCCCTCATCAAACCATGGCGCACGAGGAGGCTCACTCTGAATTATTTTGTACCATATACCTTTTTCTTTAGAAATCTCATCAAAGTAATCTTTCCATTTGTTAAAACACATAGATTTAAATTTTGAAAAATATTCCCAATGGTCCGGTAAATACGAAATTTCACTACCTACTTCAATAGCTAACTTTGATATACGGTCAGCCTCCTCGTTGCCTTTTAAACCTATGTGCGCTGGAACCCATTGCAATACAAGTCTCGTATAGTCTTTATTAAAAGAGTAAATCATTTTAAGAATATCGTAGGCTATCAATGCACCTCTAAAACCAGAGACGCATCGAGCCACGTGTAGTAAAGCACTTTTACTGTCAGTAAAAATTACAACTTTATCTAAATTATTGCTATAGGCATAAAGTAAAGCTTGATAAATTGCAATAAGTTCCAAAGACATTATACACACATTATCATTAATTTTAAAACTACATTTATAATCTAAATTTTGATAGTAGAAACCTGCCCCTAACCCGTTTACACTTTTTGATCCGTCTGTAAAGATTTTACACCAATTACTATTATAGTTAGAAGATAATTCTGCAACCACTTCACTTAACAAAATATTAGGGTCGTAATAGTTTTTTGAATGTTTAATACAATCTAAATCGCTTTTAATCACATCTTTAATCTGTATAGCTGTTACCCAAACATCCAAAGTAAACATTTTTAACACGTTTGAGGAAACAATAGATAATTGGTCTGTTTCATTTGAGCTAACACCCAATAAAGGTTTTTTTTTATTCGCCCAATAACTGTTTTGGGAAAGGGAGCTTAATTCAGTAATTGTATTTATACTGGTATTGTTAGACCATGACTTAGCTTTTAAAATATACTTATATGCGAGGTACTGCCTTCTTAAAAATAATGGTGGAATGTGTAATTCACTTTCCATCACATGGATTGGCGAGCTTTTAATGAATCCCCCTATCACTCTAAGCGCTTGGTTTTGCAGTTTATCTAATTTTGATACATGAGTCTTTGCGCTAGAATCATACAAGAAGCAGCCATAATCAAGTCTACTTCTTATTAGTGAGATATATAATCTACGTATATGCTTAGTGTGTACCCCCCATGTACTACCCGCTAACAGCTTTAATAGATTTAAATATTTTGAACATTTATTCATTATCTCATTAATGTGTTTCCCCCAACGTAAACTTCTATCTAGCCATATTCCTAAATATTTAATACATTCTGTCAAAATTACTGGTTGACCATATACTTTTAAAGAAGGCAATATTCTCCGACGGCCTCTACTAAAGGTACAACACCTGGATTTGGTGGGAGATAGCGTCAATCCAATCTCACTCAAGATTTCAACTAAGCAGTCCAACGCATCTTGCAGATAATTTTCGCATTCCTTAATTTGTTTATCACTAATGAAAATGACGAAATCATCTGCATATTGTGATATCATTACATTTTGTATCTGACGACATATTTTGTAGGTTGCTAGGTTAAACAATAGGGGAGAGAGAGGATCCCCTTGCGCAAGTCCTTTATTAGTCCACCTATAATCAGTTTTTTCATTATTACTAGACTTAATTCCCAAATGTCTTTCATTCATAAACGACCAAAGATAGGTACAAATTTTGGATCCAACTTCGATCTCATCTAAAATATTCGTAACTACATCAATTGACACATTATTGTAAGCATTTTCAATATCAAGAAAACACGCGACTGTAGGGATGTTTTTAGTAAAACCTATTTGGATGTAAGAGATCAGTCGAGTTAATGAGTCCAAACATGATTGTGATTTTCTGAACCCTACCGTGTAAGGTGAAAAGAGATTTTTCTTTTCCGCATACCATTCTAAGCGTCTAAAGATCATATTGTGAAAATTTTTGCATACACAAGATATTAACGCAATAGGTCTTAGCTGAGTTTCAGTACTGTTGTTGTTTTTGCCTTTGGGTATGGGAATTATTTGAACATTTCGCCATTGCTGAGGGACAGTGCCAAATTTAAATATATTATTATAAATGTTTAACAAAAAAATCTTTCCTGAGTCTGGTAAATTATATATCATTGAATACGAAATGCCATCCTGTCCCGGCGCTGAGTCTTTCTTTTTTAAACAATTTTCAAGTTCTTGTCGCGTAAAATCGGATTCTAACATGTCATTTCTTGATTTAAAGCTAGGAATACAGCCTGAAACGTAGTCTGGAGTGAGGGATTGCAACAATTCATTTTTTTTTTCAATTGGAGGACTCGACCCTTGTTGTTTAAAACCCTTCATCCACCTCATACGGCGCCACATCTCAGAGACCGTCGTTACCTCATCCATAGAATCACAGAAATTTTGCCATCCAAGATACCGTGCTTTACTAATAACTTTTTGGGATTCACTAGTTTTAGCTTCTAAAAGATTTAAATTTTCTGGCGTGGGATTTCGACGGAAATTATACAAAGCCAACCTACGCTGTGCCACTATTTTCGATAATTCAGGGGACCAATAATTTTTGGGCTCAAACTTAGCTTTAGGTTTATTACAAAATTTTATAAATGGAATGTGCTTGTTAGCTGCATTTTCAATTTGATTTATAAAGAAATCATACATTAGTTGCACATTATTAGGGCATTCATTGTAATCATTAATTTTTTCCGAAATGGTTTGTCTGTATTCCTTCCAGTTAGCATTTTTAAAATTACGTCTTTTAACAATATGAATACTAGTAGATATGTTGGCTGTCATTTTAATAATAAGGTGATCACTTCCCAGATTTTCATTAAATACCTGCCAATCAAATTTAATTGCAACATCTGAAGAGACAAAAGATATATCTGGTGCAGTTTTCTGTAAGTTCCCATTAACTAGTTTAACCCGTGTAACCATGCCGTTGTTAAGAGATATAAAGTCATTTTCAAGGGCTGAGTCCATTATTTGTGTACCTCTTAAGTCTGATTTTGTCGACCAGTTAAAGTGATGACCATTAAAATCCCCAGCTAACATTGTCTTCTTAGAAAAGACTGAAAAAAGTTCATTCCAATCAGAGGGCTCAGTTTGTACAGACGAAGGACAGTAAAGCGACACAACATATTCTAAATCTTTGCAATTTATCAATTTAACACAAACTATTTCAATTCCTGCGTTACTGATATTAAATGGGACTAAGTGAGACTGAATCGACTTATGTACCACCACAGCAACCCCACCATAACCATCATATCTATCGTTCCTGTAAACGTTAAATCCGCTAATATTTACATCATGGTCGCAATTGAACCAAGTTTCGCTAATAATTGCAATATGTATATTTTCTCGATATAAAAGATCTGAAAAAGATATAAGTTTGGGACTTAGACTCTGTGAATTCCATTGAAATATTTTCAACTTTATAACATTATGTAAACTATCCATTAATAAAACTATGTATGTATTCTAATATTCCTTCTCCTAGTATCATATTGACAATAAAGTTTTTCAATTCCTCACCAATAATTTTAAACATCGATAAAACTTTTTCCTCAAATGTAATTCTGGACATAACGATGCCTTTTATTTTCAGCCAAACCTTTTTGAATTCAAATTTATATAACAGTTGTGCACTTCTCTTCTTACTCTCTTTTTCATTATTTGAATTGCACGTTTCTTCTTCTATCGGCTGCTCTATAAAATCATAATTTCTTCCTTTGCTTGTTGTTTTGTTTATTTTTTTCCTAGACTTCTGTTTTTGAATACTAATATTTTCGTTTGAGTTTGTTTCTTCCACTTCTTCAAATTCCTCGTCAATAGACTGTGGTCCCCGATGAATTAAGGCCTTAGTTACAATGCTACTATACGTTTCTTTGGCATTGCTAGGTATTATTGTACGCTGAGTAATGGATAAGTCTTGTATATCGTCATTTATAAGTATATTTTCTTTGTATTTTCTCTCCGTAAAAATTTGTAAGGCACTCCTATAATTCACTTGTTCTTCACTCATAATTTTCCGAATTGTTTTTTCTTTTACAAAATAAGGACAATTTTTATCCAAAACGAAATGGTTTCCTTTACAGTTCAAGCATTTAAACTCTTTTATGTTACAATTCTCGTGGTTCCCTCCACATTTCGGACACACCACTTTTTTAGTAGGACAATACTTAATGATGTGTCCAAACTGCCAGCACCTTGAACACTGTGTTACTGGAAACACATACGCTTCAACTTGAAAACGGCAGTCGTAGGCATATATATATTGTGGCAATTTATTACCTTTAAAACTCACTCTTATAGATTCACAATCAATCCATTTTCCTTCAGAACTTAGACGTTTCAATCTTCTTACAGATATGACTTCAGTGTTTGATTTTAAGATTTTCAAAAGTTCTTCTTCACTCATGTCAAGGTCTACCCCTTTCACTATTCCATATGATATCAACATTTCATGAGTTAATTGACATCGTAAACCCATATCTTTGAATTTTTGGCAATTTAGCAGGTTTAGAGCATCTTCTTCTTTCTGACATTGGATCAGAGCTTTAAATGTACTTTTATATTTGATTCTAAGGATGTCCTTTATATTTTCCGATCGCAATAATCTAGCCATCGCCATTGGTTTTGGTATCTCTTCTAAAGAAGTAACACACACTTCATGATTTGCGATTATTTCAGCCACAGAGTTGTTTTCTTTGTCCACTCCCGTACCATTTCGTTTTTCAAAGGATTTACTCCTTAATAATCGTTTAGGTCTCCTGCTTACCGTTATAAAATCATCATTATCGCTATGGTCATCTTCTCTCTCTTTTCTCTTCTCCACATTCCGCGTTATTTCATTACCGCTTTTTCCATTAACCAGATTTTCGTCTTCCTTCTTATTCATCACACTAATCTCTCGTTCGCATTTTTCTAAAAACTCTGATTCACTCAAATCGTCTTCACTTTTACTATCTTCCATTTTTCACAAAAAAATACAAGTGGGTACTAGTAAAAATATAAAATGTTTCTCGCTACGAAAGCAGTTACGCGTGCGTACAGCCTAACGTCTCGCGACACACTGTCCTCATTCCTGTAAACGTTACTTTAGGCCTCCCAAAAATTGGTACAAGAAACGTACCTAAGTATAATTTTGAAACTTTTCAGCAGATTTCAAAATGTATTTTAACGCACACATAGACATTACTTTGATATTAATAAATGGGAAAAAAACTAATGTCCCAACGTACCACCAAAACTTCTCAACCACTTGAACCCACCAAAATATTTAATAAATCCAATATCAAAAACTTGTACATGAAAGTGCGTAGTCCGTCAGGGCGGCCGCCCCACACCGCCCGCCCAAACAGCCGGGGGGCGCACTCACGCACCGGAAGTACCCGTTCAGCCTTCTTGCTTCCTATTCATATGGGAAAGGTTTTGTTTCGCTGTCTGTGCGTTCAAAAATATTGGTAAAGTTCTCATTTCCTGGCTGTGGTGAAGAGTTGGAGGAAAGGGTTGTTGAAGAATAGGGGATGATTTTGTTTTCATTGCGGAGAAGAAAATCTCAAAATCCGATTCCAGTTATGTTGCCACTAAAATGTTAACCTTGAATTACCTTCAAAAGTTAATGTAACTATGTAAAATATTTTGCATAAATAATGAATAAAAATATCACACGCATTTTTACTTACAGCCAATTTTATTTCAGTGTGTATCATAAAGGTGAAATAATAGTTTAGTGAATTAAAGAACTCTTCAATAAGAACAACTTTTGGTATAAGCAGCAACTCTGGGTTCCTTAAAAATTCGCTATTCCCTGCCTCATACATTTTGTCAACCAATATATGTTTCCATAGAACATACTGCAGCACGCGTATACCAATATTTGTTACATTGATGAGTGTTTTTATCCCCTAAAGTACATGCTGAAATTAGAATCGCTTATTTCCCAAAAAGGGGTCATTGTACTCATCATTATGAACAACTTTTACTATGGGACCAACCTTGAAATCGCTAAAAAAAACAGGTAGTCCCTACATTTTATCGATTTAAGTGAACAGATTTTTTTTTTCGCTATTTCAGGGTTGGTCTCATAACAAAAGTTGTTTATAATGATGAGTACAATGACCTTTTTTCGGGAAATAATCGATTCAAATTTCAGCATGTATAATGTCACCTTGCTGTTACACGCTGTATATTATAAGTATGCTATACTTTAGATAATTTAGCTTACCAAAACAATGATCCAAAATATGCAAAGAGCAGAACCATCGAACTAGCAAAGAATAGAACACAGCAGCCCAAAATCAATTTACAAATGAAAGGTTTGAACGGTTCGTTCACGAACATTTATCGTAACGGACATTTTATCGATACATCTGCCGATAGAATGCTATGTCGATCGACGATTCCCCAAAGAATTCCATAGCTCCTGCGATGCCGATTGAATAACGATAAAACCTTTGTCTAACTTTATAAATATGCAATATGGAATTAGACTCGCTAAAGTCATTAATTCGATGATCCAATAGATAGTATTGTTTTCGGATTAGAAGATATCCAATATTAAAAAAGCATTAATTAATTAATTAATTTTAATTAATCTGGGTTGTCTGTGTGCTAATTGTCATCAAAATCCATTTGGACGTTTCAGTGTGATTCAGGACAAACAAATAAACATCCATACTTTCGCATTTATATTAGTATTAAATAAAAAAAACTGTAAAGTCATTTAAGATTACGTCTTAGCTACTAAAGCATTCAGAGGTGTTTTTAAAATATTTTTAACCGACGAAAAAAAAGGAGGAGGTTCTCAATTCGACGCGTATATTTTTTTTATGTATGACCACGCATAACTTTTTACAGAGTACCTAGTCCAATTTTAATGATTATTTTTAATAGCCATCTATTAAAAAAAGAATCATCAAAATCGGACCCTATGGTATATCTCGAAGTTGTTCCCATTTAAATTTGAAAATCAAAATCCACCTTTAAGGGATGAGTGTTTGTTCACCCACTGAATTCTTACCTGTTAACCGATTCTGTTGAAACTTGGCACACATAAATGTAGTGATTGAACCGACGAAAACAGAAACTGAAAAGCAAAAAATAAAATAAAGCTTTTTAGTCTTTCCTAACTAAACTAATGTAAATAACTAATTATGAGTCGGCGCCAAACAAACAATCAACGAAGATGATTTTATTTTTCGCTTTTCAGTTTCTTTTTTCGTCGGTTTAATTTTTTGTTAAAAAGTTTTATTGAGTTGTAAATACCGCAAACATGCAAAAATATCCTACAGTGTACAAAACATTAGACGACGCACGTTTAGGAATAGAGTCCAGAATACGGTCTTTAGAGCCGCTGTGCGTAATAGTAGTTCTGAAGTGTTGGTGGAATGAAGATGGCAGGTGGATTAGAGCCCCAACTGAATGGTTTCTATGAGACACCAGATGAAATGTTGGCAGACCAGCAGCCAAATGGGTGGACGACCTGCAAAGGATCGCGAGGAAGACCTAGATGCAATTAGCGAGGGAATCATGGGATCAGGAAAGTATAACACATATTAAGGGGAAGGTCTTTCCTCCTCTCCTCTTCGTCTTTAATAATACTGTGTGTCCAAGCACCTGTATTCTACGCAAATAAATGATTCTTTCTTTCTTTCTTTCTTTCTCAGCAGTAGTGGAACAGGGCTGTTAAAGAATGATGAATCAACATCGAATTGGCAAATAACCTAAACAAAATGCATGAGCTTTGTAGGCTAGGCTATATAAAATAAAACCCTTAACAGCAATTAGAAGCTATGACTCAGAATTTGGGTTATTACAAATAGGGAATGATTCACTTACGCTCACTACAACGTTTGTACGAAAGTTTTACTGGTATGGCGTGCTTTTGACATTTTAAGTGACGTCACAATATAACCGAATTGGGGAAAATATCAATATTTATCTACATATGTATGAGTCATCGTCAATAAAGCTCGTTAAACCACAGAAATGAGTATAAAAAATTGCATTAATCTAATTTATAAGATATTTGAACTAGCGAACGGTATTTTTTTTGTTAGTTTTCCTGTTAACTAATTGCATTTTAAATATACTTAGAAATGTGCTAGATATTGCGGCCTCACCATTGATTACTATTATTTGATTCGTGGAATTTTAAAAGCGTTATATTCTATTGATGATCTTTGTCACCAATAGAACATATCGCACTCGATCAAATAAGTTTGTAATTTAGTATAAGTACGGTCGACCGCAAGTCAGTAGAAACAGTTTGACGTTTACAGCGCCTTTATTTTGTAACCGGTAAAAGCGATTTACTAATTCAAGTGTTACCACTGTCATACAGTCGACTGTACTAGACTTTTCCTGCGGCTTCAGCCTCGTATAATTCTACTTATCACAGAAAGATATTACCGGGAATCCCTCGGGAATTTTATCTTCCCAGGATAAAAAGTATCCTATACGTTAATTCAGGATATGGTCTATCTGTGTGCTAAATTTCATCCAAATCCGTTTAGCTATTTCAACACGATTCAAATACAAACAAACTTTCGCTTTATATTAGGAGGATCTCTTAGCAAAACCAATTGATTTTATTCGCTTCCTTCCCTATCGTTTACCGACATTGGCGCACTATAGAAATAGTCTTCTAAGTAACTAGGTCCTACTCTGTATCATTAGCTCATCCTACAGCTACGCAAGTACATCCATTCCTTATTCTACTCGCCTCGAATCCAAAAAAATCCATCATCTCCCGGAATCCTCATCCCTTCCCCACAAAATAAACGGGCGATATGAACAATACTATCTCATCATAACCACTACACATCAATAACATTTGCACAGGACCGGACCTCCCCCGGACAGCCCCTACACACCCGGACACCCCCTTCATCCCCACAAGTGCGCACAACGGTTCAAATCAAAAGGTTTCCAGTAAACATTGGAAGGTACTTCCGGCGCGTTTGTTATAACTTACACTTTCTATATGTAGAGTGTGAGGTCAAATGATGTCTTTTAGGCTTGAAATTGGTAAGGCGGGTATTATGTTACCCCGTATTACCTTATAGTTTAAGTGCATATTATTAATTCGTAATGGCATTTTAACAAGTATAAATATGTTCATATTTTTAAACCGAGTGTCGCTCCTCGATTTTTCTTGTTTGATTTTGTTGATCCTTGCTTGGAGTTCAAAGTTTGAACAAACTTTGTTCCTATGATAAGTTCTCAAGTAAAAATAATTCAGTCCAAAACAGAGATTTCAAATACATAATGTCTTTGGTCCAAAGCTAATACTATAATTAGTATAATTGACGTTTCTTAAATCTAAAATGGCAGTAATAGAAAGGATGTGCCTTTGACCCAGCCGTTTGTCTCGCGACATGTGAGGGCCGAGTGAAATAGGTCAACAGCTACGCTTGAAGTTGGAAAACAGGGCTGCATAATGTTATAATTCATTTATTATGTAACGTCATAGATGTGATAGATTTTAAGAGCGGAAAAACTGACCATTAAACATAAGAACGTTGGGTGCAAAGTTTGCACTGCAAACGTACCTACCTAATTGCGCTGTGTAGGATCAAATTTTCAGGTCGTTACCTATTTCCTACTAAGATAGCTTGTCTTTCATTCAATCCACTATTACTTTGTCTTAGATGATCGCGTCAACCTTAGCAGGCGTATTCGAACAGGCGAAAAGCTCTGCGTTGGAGAAAAACTATATTTAATTTCGCCGAGTGTCAATAACAATCCAGCCTCGTTGGTCTAGTGGTCGCAAGCGCGACTGCTATGCGTGAGATCCTGGGTCATTTCCAGGGTTAGGGAAATTCTGAGTGGCAGCTCGGTGTCTGGATATATATATATATATAATTTTTTTTTTTTTTTTTTTTAATAGTATATGATGGCGAAACGAGCTAAAGGCCCATGCCTTTGCCCATGACAACTTCAATACCACCTAGGCTGTTGCCTAAATGGTACCGCAAGTCGGTTCGCCAAACTGAGACATGAAGATGGAAAGTCTCATGTGATTGTAATTTCACCGGCACCCGTACCCTTCAGACCGAAACACAGCAATGCAAGCATCACTATTTGGCGGAGAAGTAGGCACGGTGGTAGTACTTCCCCGGACGAGCTATTTATGCCCGGTTATTGGCATTGGCTCACCCCCTATTACATGGGATGGGATTTTTAACTGGCAAAATGAGGGTGTACTCTACACCTCTACCTACCGCTTCGGGGAATACAGGCGTGATGTTATGTAATGTCAATAATAATACGTTAAATAAATTTATCACCCACAACATCACAAAAAAAACTGCGTATCATTCTAGTATAAACAAACGTGCAGGTCACAGGGAAAGCAATGATGTGGCGGAGTAATCTTTTGTTAAAAAACATCATTAGCTCCCCCGCCCCCCTCATACGTGACGTGGGGTGGGAGGGGGGCGCCCCCAGACGCAATAGTAAGCTGTAATAAGCTCGGACTTTTCTCCGCCACTTTGAGACTTTATGTGCAGTGTGTTGTGTACGTTTAGATATTTATTTTCGGATTGTGGTTTTATTTTTAGATTCAGAGAAAGTGTTTGAGGAAAAATATTATTTTAAAATGCGCTACTGAAGTGAGAAAAGTTTTGGTAGAGCTTGATGGCATAACTCTTACAAAACGTGGCATATAATTAAATACTTGCATCGAATCACTAGACGATGATAGTACAGTCGGCTGCATGACAGTGGTAACACTCGAATTAGAAAACCACTCTAACTGCTTATGAAATAAAGCCGCTGTAAATGTCAAACTATTACCACTGATCTGCGATCTGTCTAGCGTATCGAAAATATTTGAGAAGCGTAGCGCTGTAGCACAATGACGTAAGTTGGCAATAAATGTGCAACAATTTAAAAAAAAACATGTTCCTTGATTAAATGTAACAAAAATATTTTTCCCGTGGCGCAAATCGCACCCAACAATACAA
Organism: Asteroscopus sphinx; assembly: GCA_949699075.1. NCBI lineage: Eukaryota > Metazoa > Arthropoda > Insecta > Lepidoptera > Noctuidae > Asteroscopus > Asteroscopus sphinx. The sequence goes on along the minus strand of OX453004.1, from coordinate 32,061,935 downwards.
AAAGCGGACATTACACCATTAGGCTGTAACACGAAATCGCCGCCAAAAAAATACCAATTTTAATATGTCCCCTGAATGAAGTGAAGCATTTGTCAACAGCAGCAGTCACCGTGACGGATGAGCCGGCGATGACGGCGGGAGGTGGGGGGAGGGGGAAATGGGGGGCTCTCGTCTTATAACCGCTTTAGATACGTGTGATGCAGTGCAGCCGCGTCAGCTGAATCTTGACTACTGCGGATGGAAGATGAATTTATAAGTTCAACGTCTACGTCATCGCAAACGTTATGTATTGCTATCTGTGTGATATTACAAAAGCATGATTATAAAAATACGTGATTTTATTATTATTACATAACCAGCCTATTACTGTCCAGGCCTCTTCTCGGAATAAGAACTCTGCGGATTGGCGGACTACACACACCATCGAGAACTGTATGGAGCACTCTCAGGTGTGCAGGGTTCCTCACTTGTTTTCCTTGACGGTTAAAGCAAGTGATAATCAAATTCTGATCCGCACATGAATCCAAAAGTCAGAGGTGCGGGCCAGGTTCAAACTCAGACTCTCCTACATGAAAGGCAAGCGTTCAACCGCTAGGTTATCAATGATTTTATTTTATTATTTTCTGAAAATTCTATCTGAAATGTGATGGCACTGATGGGTATGCCTTGCTTCTGCAGCGCGTTAGGGATGTTCTCTGAAGCCCGCATAGATGACTTTTATGCAATCAATGCGAAAAAGGATTGCATCCCTGTTGAATCGTGTCAGGGGCAGTTCCAAGAGTCTGCTTGCCGTCATGGTTTAAGACTATTTAGGCAGCCATTGGAGACACAAGCTGACTGTGCAAAAGTCAGCAGCCAAGTGGCCAAGTTAGGCTCTATAAAAAATAAAAAATAAAGTTTTATGTGTAATGTAACATGGACTGTATGGTTCGAAATAAATGTTTTATTATTATTATCATACGCAAGTTATGCAACGATGGGTTGCGAAGTAACGCGACTGAATTTTCATAAAAAACCACATTAGAATCGGTATAATCATTGGACTACCAGACTTATGAAGCCATAGACAGAAAGAAAACATAAATCTAAACTAGTATCCAGCATTTCACTTCAAGGTTGATCACAACCCTTAAAAGGATATAACATTGCCAGAAACGATTGGCTAATGTTATTGGGTTATAAACATCACAAAGATGCATCGTATGAGGGTGCTAGATCGTTCCCTCTGAGTGTTGAGCAAACCCTCACTTGACTTACAATTTGAGTAATAACAATTGAGAGAATGATAATGGAAAATAAACTGCCGATAGGATTTGTTTAAATGTCTTCCTAACATTAAGAATATTAGGATTAAATACAATCATTATCTTATCATTCAGAATTACCAAAACACAGCCATAATCATTATCATAGCTCTTTTTAATCGAGTAAAAATAATTGGAAAACTTGGTATTTTTTAAATTGCAGTTCAGAAAACTACACAAAATATTCAAACATAAACACTAACCCTACCCTGCCACCAGTGGCGTGCATTGGCCTGCTTCACTTGAATTTAATTGTGGTGTAAGTTATTGATTTTTTGATGTAGGAAGATTAATTTAGCATTAATAGGTCTATTTTAAGATAAATAATCATCGTACTCTGAAAAAAAGATAATAACTTACACCAGTATTGAATTTGAATGAGGAAAGCAGTAGGTATTGCCTAATTGCCAGTGGCGTGCATTGGCCTGCTTCACTTGAATTTAATTGTGGTGTAAGTTATTGATTTTTTGATGTAGATTAATTTAGCATTAATAGGTCTATTTTAAGATAAATAATCATCGTACTCTGAAAAAAAGATAATAACTTACACCAGTATTGAATTTGAATGAGGAAAGCAGTAGGTATTGCCTAATTGCCTATATGCAATGCACGCCACTGCTAATTGCCTATATGCAATGCACGCCACTGCCTGCCACACACCGCAACCCTATCAAGCCGGTGGTCGGTCGGTCCGTTCGCAGATCCGCGCACCGCTCAGCGCATTTACGATTACACTACAACTATCATTACAAGCGCACTATTGATTCCTAATCCGCACTTCCGGATGTTACGTAACTCCCCCCTGCCAGCGGGCCGCGCCCCGGCCCCGCACCTCCCTGCAAAGATTTACAACCGGCCGGGTAGCGTTTGACGAATGATTGGCCGGCCGTCCGCTTGCTACAGGAAGGCTTTACGGATTGTTTTGTTTTTCGGACACGGATATGTATAAATATCACGAGTCTGGGGACCAAGTTTTGTACATTTGTTGTGAGCGTTAGAATAAACAAGCTGCAGTTTACCATATCTCTGAATTATTAAGCTCCTCAATAAGATATTAAATGAGTTATGATCTCTTACGGCCAAAATTAATATCCAATCTATCCACGATTTGCCCTACTAGAGCTAGGAATTTGACATAAGCACCATACAAAATATGTCAAATTTCTATCTCTAGCAGGGTAAATCGTGGATAGATTGGATATTAATTTTGGCCGTTAGAGCAGTTGGTGTAAAGACTGTAAAGTGAATAAAATTGCACTTTAGTAATGGTATTTGTATTTTTCTTGAATCGATTGCTACGACTCGTGTAAATGGGAAACCGTGTCCGATAGTTATTTCGACCATATATTATACGGCAAAATATTTTCGTCTGGGCACAAATACTGTCCTCCCAGAGGGGAAGGCGAGTGTGATGATAAATCCGTTTATCCCGCGGCGTGCGTAGGGTTGAGTCCGTATCTCATTTAGAATGTATTAACTGATGAATGTGCTGTCTCACACGCTTATTTTTTTGACAATAAAATTGTTAATTATTACAATAAAGTTTGTTATATTATAAAATCAAAAAAATGTTTTTAAACTATATTTTCTAGCTAAGAATTTTGTTTCTCCCGACCCGGGTGGACCGACGACCTGATTAAAGTAGCTGGGAGGGACTGGATGCGGAAGACAGAGGACCGAGTGTGGTGGCGCAACTTGGGAGAGGCCTATGTCCAGCAGTGGACTGCGATAGACTAAGTTGATGAAGTATTTTGTTCTCATATAACACACCATAGTGATCGTATTGGTTGAATAGGAACATGGGGAGCAGTATTACAGGATCATAGACCTGGTTTCACGGTATCAATATGACAGGTGTACTAAAACCGCAAATTGGGTTTTCTCTTAGAATGGAAAAAAAACTAAATGGTGTACGTCTAAGAGCCCAGACAGACCCTACAGACTACAGATCAAACTGTCGGGCGATAGTTGGGCGATATAATTGTTGTGTCGAAAATCGCGTCTACCGGTGTGCGCACTCACGTATCTCATCGTACACTCATACTGATTAAAGCGCAAAACACACATAGGACTGGTGCAGGTCGGTCGCAGGTCGGGTCGGAAGTACGGCGGGTCTACTAACCTGTTTTTATATGGACGACAACAGACGAAACGAGGGCGCGGCTCAGACGAGTTTTTATTTTTCGCGACCTAACCAGCGACCGACCCGCACCCGTCCTATGTGCGTTTTGCGCTTAAGAACCCGACTAAACTATCAGCCGATTAAAAGTCTGCAGTCTGTGGGGGCTTTAATAGTTAGTTAGATGCGTGAATGAGAACTAAAAATAATTACTGGTTTTCTAATTACTCTAAAAATAGTTTTTTTCGAAAAAACTAACCGTTATTTGAGGATAATAGAATTGTAAGCTTTTTATTTATTTTGGGCAATAACCATAAATATGTGATTTAAATTGTAGAAAGAAAAAATCGCTCACGAGCAGGATTCGAACCTGCGACTCAAAGCTCAGTACGCCAGTGCTTTAGCCACTAAGCTACCGTGAACACTGCTCGATCGATCGCTCGATCGCTGTATCGAATTTAACTTCGACTTGGGAACGTCTTTGATGTGTGACGTCAGTGATATCATATTAAGAAACAGTGTTTCTTAACCGACTCGACTAACTTTGCAGTTAATTCAAAGTCGTATAGATATGCCTAGTGGCCTACCCTTACTAATTATCTTATTACTTTTTACGCATTTATACGCATGCGAAGCGAAATCTAACGATTTAAATTGTGGAAAGAAAAAACTAAAAAAATGTGTCTGTCAGAACCTCACATTTACAACAGTCCTTGGTTCGATTACAATGTTGAGCAAATCGTCGCTCGTGTCATTGGTTTATACTGTTTTGCGCAGCAATGTTTACACAGTTTTCACGGGTCAGCATGGCGACCATACTGTTTACAAACCATTTTGGTTTAATTAAAACCTGGTCTAAGTTATAGCTGGAATACTCCCTAAAGTTCAATCGCTCTTTCAGCCGTCTTTAAACTTCTTGAAGGTTACTGCGTCATCCTCAGGATATTAGAACATTTAGGGTTTCACTGAGGCGACATTTAAGTATTGTCTACACCTGAATCATGTTACCTTCCTTGCATCTCAACTGCCTCGTTGGTCTAGTGGTCGCAAGCGCGACTGCTGAGCATGGGGTCCTGGGTTCGATTCCCGGGTCGGGCAAAGTGTTGAGTTTTTTTCATTAAGAAATTCTCAGTAGCAACCCGGAGTCTGGATTTGTGCCCGGTCAATGGCAATAGGCTCGCCCCCTATTACATGGGACTATAACATAACTGGCGAAATGTGGGTGTACTATTACATATGTGATGTTATGTTATGTTCCTTGCATCTCGTCAAAATTCAACTCCTACGCCAAGGAGGATCATCTATTTTTAACGAAGCCAAGCAAAACGAATTTCATAGTAAAAACACTTAGTACAAATTGTACAAAATATTTACAGTAAAATAAAGATCAGTTACACGGACGCACCACATCGGCAGATCAATCGATTACCCACCCGTCAATCGTCAGACTCGCATTAAGGTGTAACGATCGATATGAAACAAAAAGTTGTACTCTTACGTAACTCGTATGTAAATATTATAAGTAAACAAATGCCGTTTTGGGAGTATGTGGTTTTCACAAAATTGCAGGATTGCAGAAGCAATATCAAAATCGAAAAAAGAAACATGCTGTACTATTGTAAGCAATTTTCTATTGAGAGGACAAAAAATTTTTGGTAGGTAAACAGTTTTGCACGGTGCAGGCGCAATGCGTAGTGGTCACCTACATCTTGTTGTGTGTATAATGAATGGCGAGGGACAGAGCTGTGCAGCGGTGTACAGAAAAACCTAAACTGGTTTATGTCTAGTAGATATTGTCTACACTGTATCTGACAATTAATTTTAAAAAAAAGTGGAAACCAAACTAAAATAAATAAAAAGCAATAGCAAAAGTAATAGCAGCAGAAGCAATAACAAAATTAATTGAAGAAACAATAGCAGAAGCAATAGCAGCAGTAATAACAAAAGTAATAGAAGAAGCAATAGCAAAAGTAATAGAAGAAACAATAGCGGAAGCAATAGCAGCAGTAATAAGAAAAAGCAATAGTAAAAGTATGTAGCCATAGCAGAAGAATGGGGTGATCCATGACTCCACGAGTAATGGTACCTCAGACACCCTGCTCAGTAAGCCTCTCTACCAACCTTACTGATTGGCTTTCGTTGTCATTATAACTTAAACTATTCTTGTATAGCTCGTGCTATCACAAGGAGAAGACCTCGGTAAATACCCCTCCTTCTGGCGCAGTCGGGTAAAAACCGATCAAGTTGCGAGTAGACTCCCACACTAAAGCAGTCCGCAAACCAGAGAGACACGCAACATGCTCGCCACATTTACGTCTAATCGTTTGTTTGCTTGACACAAGTGGGCCTTGTACGCGCACAATGGACTAGCAACAGATAAGTTAAAATGTGGCGCAACAAATGTGTTACCGGTGTGCGGCTTACCTTAGGGTTCCGTACCACCACACATGTAAGACATATTTTTATTATTTGTAGTTAGTTATAGAGTTAGTTTTGACGACCTCTGTGGTCTAGTGGTTCGAATGTCGGACTGCTGATAACGAGGTCGTGGGTTCGATTCCCACAGGTCACAAATATTTGTGTGATGAACATAAGTGTTTGTATTGGTCTGGGTGTGTTGCTTATGTATTATAAGTATGTATTTACAAAAAAAATTGAGTCTATCCCACTAGTCCCATCGTGTTGTCCCGTGATGGGACAACTGCCACTATTTTGACCCAGTATTCCCATGGGACAAGTGACATATTATATAAGTATTATATCCATTGTCTAGTACCCATACCACAAGCTCTGCTTAGTTTGGAACTAGATGGTGCTGTGTAAAAATGTCCCAAAGATATTTATTATTATATTTATTAAAAAGAGCATGCACTACAATCAGACCAAGTTGGATTATAGCAAAAACAACCCAAAGATGGTCACCTTTGTTTGTTTTTGCTATAATAGAGCCATTGTAACACATATTCTGTGAAAATTTCAACCATCTACCTATTACTGATAAAAGATACAGCCCTGTGACAGCCATACGGACGGACAGACGGCGTAGGCATAGTAATAGGGTCCCGTTGGCACCCTTTGGGTACGGAACTCTAAAAAGCAGAAGCTGCTATCACGCACTATCGTAGCATGTCTTTTCACAACAGCGTTTGTCTGGCCGCCTTGCCCCGTCTCAACTCTCTCTCAACTCAGCCTATCGCAGTCCACTGCTGGACATAGGCCTCTTCAAAGTTGCGCCACAACACTCGGTCCTCTGCCTTCCGCATCCAGTCCCCCCCAGCCCTTGCTTGCCCCTTCGGAGTCGCTTTATTCTCAAGGTATCTCGAGGTCAATTAAAATATATAGTCAGTCCATGGTTTGGTGACCTGGGTTTAGTTACATATCAAGACCCCTTCATCATACAAATATTGTTGCAGTTGTTACTGGTGGTCAGGAGCCCGAAAGTCTTAGGATTGCAGCTCCGTGGATTGTAGAGGTCTGATGGTAGTCACTTCGTGTAAGATACTGATAGCTGCATCTGGTTTGACTGGAAGTCGACCCTAACTAATTTCTATCTAAATATGATAAGAGATAGCAGGACCGGTCATTGTGGCGATGCTTGGGGGAGCCCTATGTCCAGCAGTGGACGTCTTTCGGCTTAAATGATGATAGAGATGGGAAGAGTGGAATTCCCGATAGGTATAATCTGGTGGTCTTCAAGGCACCAGTGAATAAGTTTGTGGAGGAACGAGGTATCATGTTCCTCCAACACAAAGGGAGGATCCTCCGACCAGGCGGGGTCTGCGCCTGGCGGGCTACTGCCCAACGGTTTATGTTGGGCTCTTGTATCTATTAACTTGCGTGTAAAACAAGGCTCGGAACCGGTTTTAGAAATACCGGTTAGTACCGGTTTAGCTCCGAACTTTTCTTGAGAACGTGAACGTTTAAAGAACTTTATCTTAATCTAAATTAACCGGTTTAATCGACGAGCGCCAATTAAGAAAGAAAAGAAAAGTAGATACTTTACCATTTTTTGATGTTTTGCGGGACTGATTGAAGCAATGAAATAAACGCTCGTCCCGAAACATAAATTTCCTGTGTACTGAATAAAAATAAAAACTAAACGGCGTTTGTTTGTATTAACCGGTTTTTATTGCTCTAATCCGGTTGATCCGAAAAAACCTTTATGTAAAGTTCCCCTTAAAAATACCGGTTTATAAAATCGGTTTATTCGAACGAAACCAAAATTTATAGGTTTTGCGTCAAGTAGGTACATGATAACGGTTTCAAAATGTTACCGGTATCCGAGCCCTGGTGTAAACTCTGCTTGCGCGATGCTCACACCCTCCTGCATGGAAGGCAAGCGTTCAACCACAAGGCTATCACTGCTTTACAATTTTACAATAAAACAAGTTTAATCGGATTACATCACGTATATTATTTAAATTGGTTTTCTTGACGTTTCGATAGCTTCGCAGCGTTCGTGGTCGCAGGAAGACTAAGATGAAAAGCGTCTTTACAGATATTTCTAAAAAATATTTTTATCTACCGTACAATTTTATTTATTTATTTATGTACACACAACAATTTTTTATTAATTAAAATCGTTTCGATACACGCGGTAATCACTTACAATGTCATTATCTTTTACAATGTTGCGTGCTATTTGGTACTTGATTATTTTTAGAACTGTGTTCCAAACAGGTGGTAGCTGCCAACCATCTTCTCTATTAAAATTAGGATGTTTTTTAATCTCGATAGGCTCACAGAGCATTCTAGGTACATATCGGTTTTCCTTCGCCAGGACTTCAGTACGCCAAGACGCCAGTCCTCGACGTTACATAATTATATCTTCGTACGGAATTTTTCTGGGTGCTAGCGCGAAATTAAGGCCCTTTTTTTCAGGCATTTTTTTCTTCTTTGTCTGTAATTACAAATAATACATATTAGTTTATCAACCTATACCGTTTTATCCTAAATATTTCTCGCTTCAATACATTTTTTCTAAACAAAACAAACTGCACTTATTAATTTTAAAATGGAATAAACTTTGAGCAATCTGCTCGTGATCACGACCATGTTTCACTGGTCGTGATCACGAGGAGATTGCTCCAGTGCTGCAGTAGAACCAACTTCGGGCTTAAATTAGGTATCATCATTTCAGCCAAAAGACGTCCACTGGTGGACATAAACTCCCCCAAAATAGGGGGGAATATGCCAGAATCACCACGCTTGGCAAGCGGTTGGCGATCGCAGTTGGTTGAATAAATACTCAGAGAACGCTGCTGCTCATCCTCTGGTGAATTCCTGAGATATGTATCATCATCCTGCTGCCCTTATCCCAATTTATTTGGGGTCGGCGCAGCATGTATTTTTCTTCCATACATCTCTATCAGCCGCCATCTCCCTTGCTCACTCTCTTTCTATTCATATCATCTTTCACACAATCCATCCATGTTTTCATCGGTCTGCCTCTTTTCTTATAGCCATCCACATTCATGCTTAAAACTTTCCTCGTAACATGCTCCTCATCCCTCCTCATCACATATGTATGTGTCAATTTAATTCCCAATTTCCGGGCACGTCAATTCACGTCTGAAATTAATAAGTAATAACAATTCAACACGAAAGTTTAAAAGCAAATAAAAACAAATTGCAATTTGATGCATCCACTGCTGACAAAACTGTATCGCCCCGCTCAATAAAACAAAAGACTATACACATAAGTGATATAACTAAGTCACCGTCTGTCTGCGATCCCGACGGGCTAAGCAGAGGTATAGGTACAGTCCGCTGTACGGCATTAGGTCCCCTGTGATAGGGGAGGCCCCATCTATATTAATCGAGCACAATTCTCTGGTGAAAATATAAGTGATACTGTTTACCGGCCAATTGATTACCAATTGATAAGTATTTTAAATTAATAATTTTCGTTTTGCTATTTATTTGGCTGTATTGACGAAGTTTTAATATAATGTTTTAATGGTCTGCTGGAAGAAATTTATTTTAGGGATAAGCAGCTTCACCTTTGTGCTCCAGTGTTTTTTTTTTACTACATCTTTTTTAAGTGTTGTGTGTGTAATACCATACCTAATTAGTAGTTAGTTTAAGTTTTAAAAGAATACCTACTAAGGATTTTATTTATTTTACTATTTGGTAACTTTGATACCGACTACTTACCTCATTCATGCTCTATTGGGTAAATACCTACTTGTTTACCTAATTCATGCTCTATTGGGTATTTATCTACTAGTTGACCTAATTCATGCTCTTTTGGGTAAATACCTACTTGTTTACCTAATTCATGCTCTATTGGGTAAATATCTACCAGTTTACCTAATTCATTTAATATTCACTAATGAGACATAATACATAAGATGAACGTTATTTCTATCTTAAATTCAATACTTGACACAATGTCTTACTGACGTCAAGAACTGTGATCTTCACCAAACCTATCTGTGATCACATCTGTAACGAGCATTCTATGCTAATTCGGTAATTGCTTTGATATTTACTAAAAAGTCAAAACTGAACGACTCTTTGTACTGCATTGTGCGTCAAATGGAGCGCAAGAATAAAATCTTTTTCTTTCTTTTACTGATATGATTGTTAAAACACGTCAAAGTTATAACAGTCCTCAGTTTTGCATAATATACAATGTGTTATTGAAATAACTGAAAACCTCTTAAGGGGTCATTGTACTCATCATTATGAACAACTTTACTTTACTATGGCACCAAACCTGAAATCACGAAAGAAAAATCAGCTGATCCCTACATTTTGTAGATTTATGTGAACACGAAAAAAACAGCTGATATTTTTTTCGCGATTTCAGGATTGGTCCTTTAGTAAAAGTTGTTCAGTTTAATGAGTACAATGACCCCTTAGGAGATTTTCAGTTATTTCAATAACACGTTGTTTTTTAAAAAGATAAAAGGACACCAAAACACAATAACATTTAATAACAAAATAATATAGTTGTCAAAGGGGCGACTGCGAGCCGGACCTATATCTTCTAGCAAGCCTTCCAGAGGGCCGGACTTCTTCCTCACTGAAGAAAAACTGTGTATAAAGAAAGACATACAAATAAAATTAATACATTTTTTAAACATCTGTGCTCCGAAGGCTATCAATATTGTACAGATAGATAAGACCGTACAGGAAACGTAAAAGTTAACATTCAAATCAAACATAAAATATCATACGTATGGTCTCCTAATCACAATTTTAGAATAAAACCGGATTTCATTAATACGATTACAGAATGATCACTTGTCGACCGAATTAATTACCAAGATGTTCTCAGTGAATATGAGATTTTATTAAGCCTGTCCAATTTATTCACTAATCTTTTTATATCATTTATTTTAATGCTACTAAAGATGTAATAAATGATTGAACTAATTTCCTGTTGGAAACTTGTTTGGTATTTCGATTTTGAGTTGAATATGCGAAGTCTGTACCGATGCAAGCGAAAGTCCTTTCGACGAGGCAATACAGCAATAAATTGTTGGCGCACGCGTTATTTGGCGGCGAGATGACACGCGTCGCAGTGCGATGACGTCCTGAAACATCCGTGTTTCATCGTATCCGGCGTCCGGCGTGCGTCCGGCAGCGCTGGCGACCGTCCGCGCGTCCGGCAGCCGTGGGCGGCCGCTGTGGGCGTGCAGGCGCTGCACCGCCCCGCCCCCCGCGCGCCCCACGCTGTTTATTCTCGGCCCGACTGGCGGGGCGCGCGACAGTCGCCCGCGTGACGCGCACCCGAACGCACGCGTGCGTCAGGTATTAACCGGACACGGACGGACCGAGCGGTGCATCCTACACCGGACATCACAAAAAAATACAGTTGTCAACATTTGCGGATAAATTCGAGTAACTACGGTGACGGAAACGCGAGAAGGGTGTAGGGCGGCGGAGTCGCGGAAGATGCATTTCCCGTGTGCATGGCGCAGGCGGTGCGGGCCGGGGGGTGGGTGCATGCGATGATGGACATCGTATTGATTTCTATCTGCCCGCTCCTCCCTTATTGTGGCGGTGCAGGGCGCGCCATCGATCGTTGCACCGGCCCTTTAAATTAACACCCCGCAATTTCGCCGGACACACGATTTTTGGACTTAATTGTAAAGCGTTGCAGTGTCATGTGCGTGTATCTACTTGTGAAAATTGAGTTTAAAGTTGTATTGCGTCACGTGGACACCAAGTACGTGAGTTATTTAGTGAATTGCAATTAATGCTAATTACTTATTAATTAGAATAGATATTAACTGTCTATTATATTAACAGTTTAACAGATTTATTGTTAAAGTTAAACTGATTGTTACAGTGTTTTAAAGTTTTCTTCTGCAACTATCAACTAATTTAATATTTTGCATTTTCGTGTAAAATTTGGACATACTTTACAATGATTAGGTATATTAATTTTTTATGCATTTTTTTTTTCATTTAATAAAATAACTTACATGTAGAACTTGGCCAGTTAAAATTAAATATTAACAACCACAAAGCTAAGCACTTTCGCTTCAAGTAAATTATAAATATTTATCATCGCTCCTCCACCCTTCTCGTCGCATACAATCATAAATTAAACACGAATTACAATAATTAAACACGGAGATGTCACCGCTCGATCCTGCCGGCATAGCGTGCAATATTTAATTATTTCCATTTATCAAACTAATGTGTGTAAACAATTTTTCAGAACAAAAACACCCAATAATACGCAATACTCAAAAACAATCAAGCTTTAAAAATTAACTTCCAATTTTTTAAACTGTCGGAAAAGTTTGTACGGAGCAAGAAACGGGCGCAAGTCGTGCAGGGTGCACGGTTTAACACGATAGTTTTGGGTACGAAGCTGTGTGGAAGGCATTACGGTGGCGGCGGCACTGGGCGCACGGTTGGAATGCGCGGGATTGGACACGTTTAGCGCGCGCGCACGCCCCGACACGGTGCCGCCTTCAGAACACCCGGCCATGGCGACCGACACCGGTGAGTACTCATCACAACATCTTAAATCCGCTTCACACCTTCCGATAGGATCCTAATTCACAAAAAAAAATGTTTAAAGCCTTCTAATAATCCTACGAATTATCCTTCATCCTAAATCGGAAGATGTGTAGCGTACCTAATGTATATTTTTTTAATGGAATTAAGAAATAGTCTGTGTAAAAGTTTATTTGGAAATATTTGCTGCATAAATTAAAGAAAAGTTGTCGCATCTCATTACAGATATTAAGAAATAATGATCGATTTTTGATTTAATAGCAAATGTTTCTGAATAAATTTTGAGCATGACCAAAGGTCTTCCACCTCTTCAAATTTTAATTCAAAGCTTAAATTTTAAATTATTTAGAATTTAATTTGAATCGAATTTAGAATGTTTCATTCGCCCCAAAGTTTCTGCTTAGAGCGTCTATGATTTTTACATGAGATTTCTTTTAAATTCAAAAAGAATTTTAAATTAAAAAATAGAACTTATTTCTGATTACTGTAATCATGAACCGTGGCTCGAAAAAAAACTTCAATGTTTTTTTTAAGATTCCACATACATTTTACAACTTGGAAATTAAAACAAATATCTTCTCCAAGACGTCTAACTCCAGTAAACGTATTTTTATCCTTATTAACGAAAAAAACGGTACTAAATAATCCGCCCACAATCCCGACATGCGGAACACAATCGAACGCTTTAACCAAATCCAAAAAAATAAAGTAGATTTAAAAACTCAAAATGCCAATTGCAATGAGACGCAATTGTTTACTAACAGAATGTATACTATGGTACGTACGCGTGCCGACGTCACACGTACGTATGAGTTCGTTGATATTCGCCCACCCGCCGTCCTTCCCCAGGATCTACCCCGCAGGATCCAGGGGGATGGGGCGCCCGTTCTTGTTTAATGACGTCGCTTCACTCGAGACCAGAGTTTTTCTTTTATTTGCGTCAAATGCATTTACAAATAATTGTTCGTGGTAAAATGTTTTCGGTGTTTTGTTTTTATTTTTAGAAGCTCGGAGCGTAAATGGCGTTTCATGGAATAAATTGCGTGTTTATTCCGTTTTATCATTTTCGCTGAGTACCAGCAAGACCTCATAATTTAGAAATCTATTGATATATGGATGTTCATTTTCCGATTAGAATATCACTTATTACAAATACAAAGGTATTAAACCATCTAAAAACCTAATAAGAAACAGTAAAGCCTCAAATCTAATAAGAAAAACCAAATCAAATGATTCATAATTCATCTATCCAAGCGCACTATTGTATCCATTTTTACTTCCCTAAACGCGTTCCACGAAGCGACTTCCAAACGGCTCGTAGGGTTAATATTGCGCTGACTACAGATATACGCGTCATAAAAACGCTCACTCCGCCGCCTTCGACGTCTCACCCTTCCAGAGGGTGGCACGGACAGGGGATCAAAAGCCGTGCATTCACACTCAAAATATATCATGACCTTTTTGATATGAACCTTTTAGTAACCAGTGTGAATGGGTATTTAGGGACACTGTTTATAAATGTATTGATTGTTAGCTAGCCGCATCTTCCAAAGGCGTTAAAGAACGTTGAAGATATAAAAATAGATTTTATTAAATTAACTTCATATTAAATAACGAATTAATTTATTGACAGTTATTTTGAAAAAATCAGTGAGTGACAAATTTTCGTCTTAATAAAAACCGGCTTAATCTTCGTCTTAGAAAACATCATTGATGCGCGTCAAACAATAAAAGCGAATTGATTACAAAGGAAAAACCGGGCAAGCATTTTCTTGCAAATGCAATGTGCTCAGCTTCATTAATCAAAAATAATGTTTTAAACGCCGCCATTTTATTTCCGACTATAAATTGCGTACGCCAACTTAGTAATAAATTCAATCCTTCACTGTGACTCCCGACCGGATATTCTGAGATTAATTAGATCCCTAAATCTTTGTAACAGGACCACGACAATCCCAACATCGCTGGGTTACAAACTTCCATTAAAATTTAAAACTTTGCTGATAGTCCCGAAGAATTTCATATTATACTAAATTGTTTTAAATTTAAAGATTTTGCCGATCATATTTGAAAACAAATCGGGTCTAACACAAAAGCTACGTTAACAAGTCGGGCAAAGCTTATCAGATTATAAATGGGCAACAAAAGATCAATGAATTTTAATACAATAGGTTATAAAAAATCCAAGGTTTTTGAAGACAGACAGTCTAATGAAATAGAACGAGAATTACGAATGGTTGATACTATTAAGGCTAGTGCACGTACGTTTTAGGCCTTAAGCCTTCGTCCAATAATATTTATACTTTTAAATATCATTGCCTATATCTGTGCTTATCTGTGATAAAATCCGTAACGAGATTATACGGAGAAGAACCGGAGTGACCGACATAGCTTGTAGGATCAGTAAGCTGAAGTGGCAGTGGGCTGGCCATGTCTGTCGAAGGACCGAAGGCCAGAGGAGCAGACGAGTCCTTGAGTGGAGACCGCGAATTGGCAAACGCAGCGTAGGGCGCCCCCCCGCCATGTGGACCAACGACCTCAAGAACGTGGCTGGGGGGACTGGATGCGGAAAGCAAAGGACCGAGTGTTGTGGCGCAACTTGGGAGAGGCTTACGTACAGCAGTGGACTGCGATAGGCTGAGTTGATATCGCTTATAACTCTTATGATCTAAAGACTAAATAGTGCCTTCCAACCCAGAGCAACTTTTCCGCGACAGCAATGATCTAAAGTGTTCTTGCGTGTTCAAATTTAAAAGCAAACAAACATTGACTCCTTCCTAAAAAATAAAAACAATGACAACATTGAACATAAAAAGTTTAGACTTGGCAAAGGAAATGCCGATGTTATTGACTCATGCAAAACGGTTAGCATTAATAGTAAGTACAATACATTATTTATGTCGATCTGGCCAGTGGTAAAAGACGCGATTTCAATTTTAAAAAACTCTCCCGTTGTTTCCAAGATATGATTGCGCGCGACCGTGCGCGAATTTCTAATGTATGGAATTATAACCGAACGAACGAACTTCGAACCTTCGAACATATGTCTTTTGAAAATTTAAACGCAATTCGGGACAGGGACAGGATTTCCTATTTTTGTTATTTAAATTGATTTCATTTTAACTTTGTAATTTTGCTTTGTTTGTATAATGTGCAGTCCTATCATGGATTTTTATCGATAGTTGAGTATGTTAATGTTTCAAACGACTTTAAAACCATATCGTTTCTTAAGGATCTAGTTCTGCTTTCGTCTTAGCATCGAAGCTAAGATCTACCTTTCAATATAATTTAATCAACTTTTTAGACTTTTGTCGCAAAAGCTCTCTAAATGATTTGTTGATTAATAGAAACCGTCTTGCAAACGATGAACTCTACTATAACTATATTAGTTTAGTTTTTCAATAAAAGTTTTATTCAGTTTTGCTAGCAGTATTGTATACAGCGTCAGCTGCCATCTATCGTTAGATATTAATATCAATACAATCAATCGGAAAATTGCAAGATTTCCTCAATAAACTTCCCCCTAAAACAAGTATGTACTTATCTACGTATATGTAAAACCCACTTAAAATCATTTGCAAAAACCAAAAATTGAGGAAAAACATTGAATATAATCATTTCTTAATTTCCCACTTATGAAGTATTTGGCGTTAGTCACAACCCGTACTAAGATCCTTGACATTTCTTATTATTAACTACCTGCTAGTGCTCATCTATTATAAATATCATGAAACCTCGTCTTTTATTTTTAATATTAGGTACTTGTCTTTGTAATAAAATTTAAGCGCACGATTTATTAGCCATTGAAATAAAATTATTTGTACCGGTCTTTTTTAAGTTGCGTATTTGAATATTTTTCGATCCTTCGATCCCTTTACATTTTAAGTTACGGTTAACAATTAACATAATGTGTTTTAATACCAATTTTACGGGTTTTTGCGGACTTTATGTTTCAATGTTATTTCTTAAACTTATAATTCGAGCCCTTAAAGCTTAAAGTATTGATAAGTTAGTTGCAAACGATGACTTCATCTTACCCTTAGTAAAGGGTTTTATCAGATTGTTATTTAGATATTGTGTTCAGTCAAAATTGAGTTAACTGAAACACTAACCAATTAACAATTCTTCAGCTTAATAAGCTCGCAAGTTATAATAATCGGGCTAATTGGTACGCCCGCGCGCCCGGTCCTTTAGACATTTAATTGTTACTTTATTAGTTTACCTCGATGACATGCGTTACACATAAACATGATACCTATACACATGAAATCCTATGAAAAACATGTATGTGAAGGCGCCAAGTTAGGCAAAAAGATCTGAGATATAAATGGGTGTCAAGTTCTATGGAGGAATCATAGCTGCAGGTGCATTAAAGAGCCTCCACGAATGACGATATTCAATTGATCATCCGGCGCACCCTGGGCAGTCAGCCCCGCTACCAACCTGCTGGCTGGCTAATCTTTTCCCCACGGCATGAGCTATCATCATCGCATCATTATGTAGCACATGTCGACAAAATAGAAGAAGCTGCAGGAATGTACAACGTTCTTCACTTGTTTTACAAGAAAGTTTGTTAGGTTCCTTGCTACTAAATATGTAAAACCTGGCAAGATTTCACAGATAAAGTTTCGACGATTACATCATACACGCAAATTATTGGCTAAGAAATTAGGATTTTGGGTAATTGTCTCTCTTAGCAGGCACTCAAAATTGCAACTTTGTAGGTCCAATAGATTTTGTACTATGGAAGGTCGAAAGTAGCTCGAAATAGTGCATTTGATATAACACACGGCTGGTGCGTCGGCCTTTTCTTTTCCCAAATTTGCTTGGCACACTACCATGTGTCTACATGACGTTGTTTTGTCATCACAATTTTATTCTCCGTATGAATACCTTTATAAGCATATTGTAATACTCAAAGCGGTATTGCTTCTTAATAAAATGTAAGCTACGAAAGCTTAGGGTGACATTTACAACTTTTTGCGAGGTCAAAACTAGTCATAAATTTTATGCTCTTTAAAAACAAAACAATAAATTAGAAATACTTATGTAATTAAAAAATAGTTTTGGTCCCTCAAACATGGATCTAAGATTATAAATTGCCGGCGATCATATAGCACTTTTTATTGCGCTTAGGTATTACACAACGGCTTATAGATATTTATCAAATACATTAAATTAAATCTTTAGTTTCTTCCACGAACATGACCTGTGTTGTGAAATGTGTTTTATGGATTCTTTGACATCGTCTCTTAAGAGTTTTTACGAATAAATCAACTTCCGAATAATCACCGAAACATTCTTGTTGACTCTAGACAACAAAAGTTCTCATTCTAGATTCGTTAGATGGCGCTGATATTGTTTGGATTCTTTATTTTTTTTAATTCAATATTTTTTAACTCTGGTAGATATCAATTTTGTATAAAATGTACGACACAATTTTATACTTGAAATTAACCTAGTTTTTAGTCACAACTAAGAATTTTCATGGGCCCGTAAAAATTGTTCAATGTCCTTTCAAACTACGTTAGATTTTTTTACACAGCCTAATTACGTACGGTCCCTCTGAAATAGGGAATCCTGTTTTACAAGCTGTTCCGAGGCAAGCTTTTAAACTATAATGGAGTTTCTTGCCGGCTTTTCTCCATAGGACCATACTACGTACATTTTAAATACTGGTGTACCACTACAACTTATCTTAAAGACTGGGGAACTCATCAAAGCATTAGACTTTGGAATAAATCGCCAGGCCAAGAGCACTCAAAAGCACTTCTAGTAGGCTTCAGGAAGAGATTTACGAAAGGAGTGCTTTCACTTAACAGGAACCACATAAGGATCCTGACTAGAACCCTTACAGGGCACTGTAAACTGAACAAACTTCTGCACTGGATGGGCCTCACTGATACCAAAGTTTGCAGATTTTGTCACGAAAAGGATGAAACGCCCATTCATATCCTATGCGAATGTGATGCAGTGCACCACATTAGAAGTCAGCACCTTGGAGGCCACACAATCAGCTGATGAGTTCAAATCCTCAAACCCAAGGCAATGGTGGACTTATAGTTGGACTGCGGTTTGGGGAGGTGCTGTAGTCTACTATTAGAGGCGTCACAATAGATCTTTTAGGCCGCAGTGACATAAGGGGCTTACAAAGACCTTACCTCTTTCCCAAATTAATAACAATAAAAAGTACTAGTTTACTAAACCAGAAGTCGCAGGTTTGAATCCTGCTCGTGAGTGAATTTTTCTTCCCACAATTTAAATCGATCGATTTATTTTCATCGACTTCGCCCCGAATTGCGAAAATTATGATTTCTTAAAAGTAGTTTTGTTTATATGAAGAAGATTTTGAGGCTTGACAATTCGCATTTGGTGAAAGGCAAAATATACGCCTAAATTATGCAAATTAATAAAAAGTAAATTGAGGCTTTGTTTAAAAGTTCTTTTGATAGAAAAAAACGACGACATTGCAATCATCTGTTGATTAGGAAATGAAATATTGGTAACAAATAATAATTAAATTGTTAATAAAAAAATTACATTAAATAATTATTAACCTAACCTCACCATGCAGGCTCTGCACAGTAGGCTGTCCGTAACACCTATGACAAAAAGATGTTTGTTAAAGGACCCGTGGCCAAATGTATTTGGGTTTTCGGTGTTAGGATAAATTGAATAATATTACATCATAAAACAATTTAATATATAACTTTATAAGCCTTTAAAACATTGAATATATTCTTTAGTTCTTTATGCTTATGTATTATAAGTATGTATTTACAAAAAAAAAAGTATATACGTATTATATCCATTGTCTAGTACCCATACCACAAGCTCTGCTTAGTTTGGGACTAGATGGTGCTGTGTAAAAATGTCCCAAAGATATTTATTTATTTATTTATTTTATTTAATTCGAAAGCCACGCTCTCGTAGGTGCAGATTACTTCATGAAAAAATTATAGACCATAGACTTAATTTTATCTTTGGCGAGTGTTGAAAAGCCTTCGAAATGCATCGACATTTGAAAGGCTTTCCAGCACTCGCCGACAAAACACTACTTACCTCCTTATACAGTTATTTTACGACTCAAATAAATTTGTAAGGTACACTGACCGCTCTGTATGGCGCAGGCGGCGCCGCGGCCGGCGGCGAGCAGCAGTACTCGCTGCGTTGGAACGACTTCCACTCGTCCATGGTGTCCTCCTTCCGACGCCTGCGCGACGAGGAGGACTTCGTTGACGTCACGCTCGCGTGCGCCGGCGCCACCTTTACAGCGCACAAGGTGAGATTTTGCAAAATTATAAATAAAAAAAACAATTTTGTGCATTAACTAAAATGAGCCGCTTGCTTTAACCATAGATTGCGGCCGCGCTATGGTGTTATTTCGTACTAAAATTAATCAAAATCTTTTACTTTTGATTATTAAGATATTAATGACATTGCTGTTAATTCGATAGCAGAAACATTTGAAAATGTCGAAATAATAATTAACACTATTTCAAGAAAGTTAAATATTAAATTGTTTCACAACACTGCACCATTTCCAATAAACTACTTGCATATTTAAATCTTGGAAGTGCGAGCCAACAAAATCGTCCATCAATACCGCATGGGAATCAGTCTTGATACTTTCTTGCGATTTTCACAGAAACATCTAGAATGTGAACCTTTATGCATTTATCTGATTTATTTTATTTAATCCAACTTTCACACTTGCATTTTTGGAACAGCCAACTTATTTGTGTCTTCGCCATCAGGTGGTGTTGTCAGCGTGCAGCCCTTACTTCCGGAGGCTACTGAAGGCGAATCCTTGCCAACATCCCATTGTTATTCTGCGTGACGTCAACGATAAAGACATGGAGAGTCTTCTGAGGTCAGTTCTTGATGATCCTTAACAAATTGTGAAGAAAAAAACAGATTTTAGACTGTCTAAATGTTAAGGAGTTACTACAAACTAAATTTTAAACCAAAATCACTTCCATACCAGGTTCATGTACCAAGGGGAGGTGCACATCGGGCAAGAGCAGTTGAAAGAGTTCCTGAAGGCAGCCCAGCTGCTGCAGGTGCGAGGGTTGACAGATGTCCCAGCTCCAGCACCGATGGCAACTTTTGATCAAAAAGCTTCACCAGTAAGACTTTCTATTTATCGTCACAATTTGTAGGATTCCGTTCCTGCCCAGAATCAATAAGTCATAAAGTCCAATGTGGTACACACGGCAACGCATCAAGCTGTACATTTCCAGTAAAAGCTGACCTCGCATTGTATAGGTTTTCTTTGAAACGCGAGGTCGGCTTATACTGGAAATGTACAGCTTGATGTATAGCCGTGTGTACTAACTCTTGAATTCTTTAAGAATACTTATGTGAGTTTTTTATGATTCTTTATTGATTTCCAAAGAGAATATTCCCAACAAGGCGAAATTCTTCTTATAATTAATTAAATGCATTATAATTTTACCAGTCAGCATCATCATGGACTGAGACCGGGAGCGCTGCTTCACGTGAAGGTCGAGAGGGGCATCAGCGCGAGGGCAGGAGACCTCGGAAACCAGACGACGGTACAGCCAACACACCACCACCGAAGCGAGCCAGGTCCTCAGACCTTTATCAA
Source organism: Asteroscopus sphinx (assembly GCA_949699075.1). Lineage (NCBI taxonomy): Eukaryota > Metazoa > Arthropoda > Insecta > Lepidoptera > Noctuidae > Asteroscopus > Asteroscopus sphinx. The sequence continues at coordinate 32,040,919 of OX453004.1, read as the reverse complement.
GCACAGATGAAGACCAGGTATTAAGGAGCATTCCATGACTGCGCTACATACTTTTAGTCATTATTTTTACTTCAATTCCAAAGGTAAACTCGATCAAAGGAAAGAGGTGATAGGTACCAACGACGTCACCAAGGGGGAGGGGGGCAGGGATGCATATGTCCTACCCCCCCTCCCCCTATATAGACTTGAAACTAGTAGATTTGTATTTTTTTACTTACAATTCATATCCTCTCATATATCTATCATCTTGCCCCCGGGCCTTCCTGGAACATTGGCTGGCGCCGCTCTTGAGTAGATACCACATACATACAATACGCAAAGCAATTTTCCTTAATTCTTAGACTTTCTGCTGACTTGTTGCTTGTTTGTTTGATTTGTGTCTAATCCAACTCAATATATATCATCAAGTTGCATCACAACACCCAAACCAGCCTTCTGTATTTTCTGCAAATTTGCTCAGGATATTAGGGATCTGCACCACAAATCTAAATGTTTATGGGAGGTAATGATATTTATGAGTTTTTCGACTTATTGGTGTAGGACGGATCAGCTTCTGTCGGTGCAGGCAGCCAGCCCGGAGCGGCTGGGCACGAACGGACACGAGCTGGCGCTGTTCAGCCAGGCCATGGACACCTCGCAGAACCCGCATCTGTCGGGAGTCTCCAACAATCTGGTGAGTTGTGGTTACAGCAATGACGTTAACGATTGAATTATTTAATTCGATAAGCCTATCTTATGTAGCCGATGATATTTTAAAAACCGGCCAAGTGTGAGTCGGACTCACGCAGTAAGGGTTCCGTACCGCCAATCGACCTGATAGATTGATAGATAGATAGAGTATACTTTATTGTTTGCACACCATAAAAATTAAAACAAAGTGATACCCCATAGAAACCGATTTAATTTACGAGAGTTTATCAAAAGACATCAACGAGCGACCAGGAACATAAACGTTGAAAAAAATGCATGTTTTTCGAGGTTTCTTGTATGGGGACCCCCTTTGGTTTTAGACTTTTTTTTGTTTTTAGTATTTGTCGTGATACACCTCATAGCAACACATTTTCTGAGAAAATTTCAACCGGTTATCTATTACTATTCAAAAGATACAGCCCTGTGACAGACAGACGGACGGACGGACGGACAGCGTAGCGAAAGTAATAGGGTCCCGTTTGGCACCCTTCGGGTACGGAACCCTAAAAAGTACAGATATGTTGTTGCGCGCGCAATCTGAAGACTCAAAAACCTCCTAATTGGGACGTTTTGCTACTAGTCTCCGTCAACCAAGGCGCCGAGCGTGACGTGTGACAATAAAAAATACTAAAATGCCGTCATGTGTGTACAGAAAGTGTACTCATTGAGGCGAAACTAACTTAAAGTAACTAACTCACTTACTTTGCACTAGTTTATGTGTATTGTGCCGCTGCTGCGTACGGAACATATGTTTCGTTGGTTTTGTTAGGGTATGACATATCTATACTTTTAAATATCATTGTATGTAGGTTTGTTGATCAACAAAAAAGTGGGTAAAAAGTAAAACAGCTGTCTTAAGATTCACCTTTTTGAAGATTTTGTCTTAAGATTCACCTTTTTGAAGATTTTCTAATTCCCTTCTTGTGTGTCCAGTCGGGGGATGGCGAGGAGTCGTCATCTGACGCGGGCGCCAGCGACACTGAGGGCGAAACCCGAGCTAAACAGGAGCCAATTGACTATGACGACCCCAGCACCATGGCCAACACTAACGGATCGCTGCCCCACAACTTCCCCGGACTACTCAATCTACCAGGTATAAGGACTGAATTAGGTTGAAATTTATATTTATTCTCCCTGAACTTTACATGCATTATATGATTGGGTGTAACAAGTATGTGTAATTAATGCGATATTTTCATTTTCAGGCTTTCCTGGTCTGCCCGGACCATCTGGAATACCCGACAATTACGGTAAGCGCATTCCTAACTCACACTAATATCTCTAACGATATATGACTCAATACCACATCAATCACTGTGGAATTATTCAGAATAATTCAAATCTATTAGAATAATTTCTAATCTATAATATTAATGACACCCAAAAGAACAAAGGAAGCAAATAAAATCATTAATTGTACATTATTGAGTCATGTACCTATTGCATGTAATAACACTAACAATTAAATAACGAGAATGACACCAAAGCGCTTAATTACTCCATTATAATCGTTTCGATAAATACATACTTCGCCCCCAAAACAAAGACGTAAACGCAATTAAGAAAATCTTGGCAACCGTGGAAGTTACGTAGCTCGCGATCGTCCTAGACTTGCCGTCGTTCGTCAGACGAGTAGCACGTAGGAGACGCACTGACGGAGACCTCGTCTGCCCCAGGAGCGACCTGGGCGGCCGGGGAGCGGGCCGAGCGCGCCCCCGGGGAGCCCGGCCGGCCCGCGTGCCCCGAGTGCGGCAAGCTGTACAGCAACAACAGCAACCTCAAGCAGCACCGGCTCAACGTGCACGCGGCGCACGAGCTCGCGCACTCGTGCCCCGTCTGCGGCAAGGCGTTCAAGACCCGCCAGTACATGCAGATACACATGAACTCGATACACGGCGTCAAACAGAGGCGCGGCCCCGCCCCGCCCGCTGACCGCTGCGACCGATACACTCACCATAGCGCTTAACCGATGTTGTACGGAACTGTGTCTAACCGCCGCCTCTGTGTTACAGGGGCGGCTCTCGCGGGCGGGGCGGCGATGGGCTACCGGCCGCAGTGTCCTCTGTGCGGCCGCGTCTACTCCTCCACCTCCAACCTGCGCCAGCATATGCTCAATGTGCACTCGCAGACCGACCGCGACCAGTGGTTCCCTTGCCAGCACTGCGGCAAGAAGTGCAAAACCAAGCACTACCTCATCAACCACCAGCTGCAAGCCCACGGCATTCGCCAGCGACAGAACTCTTAGAGGCGGCGCGAGGCCGAGCGGCCGCCGCCTGTCGCACCCCCGACGCTCGGCTCGCTCGGCTCACTCGGCGCCTGGTGGTGATACCGCCAGCGGGCGACACATACAATAATAGGAATAGATGTGCCAAGGACCTTCGTGAAGCGAAAAGGAAACGGGATTGTTTGTCGTATCTATATATTGTATTTAAATATAACGTAATATTTTTAGAGAGTTTATTGCGTTCGGACGGTCCGGGGTCGAGTTTAGGGTCGGGTTTGCCAACCGCTTTGCCCGTAGATAGTTTGAGTAACATGGTGCTGTCGGCATTACAGATGCCGCGGCGCGGGGCGCGTTGGCAAACCCGGCGGTAAGCGTTACCGTGCCGAGTGAGGGGGAGGAGCGAGGGAACGAGTTGCTGAGGTACCTGGAGGAGAGGGAGTTGGCCAGGAGGCGCTCGCGGCTGCAGTGCCCGCTGTGCGGTGTGGCGCTGGCGTCGCCGGGCCAGGCGCGGCGCCACCTGGAGGCGCACTACCCGCGCGACAGCCCCGTGTGCCCGGTGGCCAGCTGCGCGCGATACTTCGCGCACCCCAACTCAGTGCGCAACCACATGCGGATCAAACACCGCCGCCAGTGGGACAAAATGAAAACCCTCAAGTGGAGTTGTGGCTGGGCCAACTGAAACTAGACCGATTAGGAACGCGACTCGTTCAATATTCGGCTTTGTAAAGTTAAAATTTTAACGGCTGTGAAACGGAACTCGAGTGGGGCTCGTAATTAAACCAGAGAATATACTGATCTCCTGGATGCATTTTTTCATATAACGCTGTCATGTTCATACAACATTGTATAAAGCAGTAGGATAAATCGACTGAAAATTATTTTTGTAGTAGAATAGACTGATATTATTTAAGTAAGGTTTATATTTAAGCGCATTATGACATGTGATGATTGGTGCCATTGATAGAATACGAAGTGCAACTAATGAATGTCGATCATTGTGATCATTTCCTGAACGTCTGTAACTTCCATTGTTGCTTCTACGGTTATAGCCTCTCTATTACAAGCGTTGTCTGGCTACTGTAATTAATTATTACTGCTAATTGTAGTTTATTAAAGGGTAAGTCGTTGACAAAAAACGTCCCGATTTCACAATTAATTTACAAGATCAAGCCGGTAAGGGCCCTGCAAGTTACAAAATGTATAAGTTGGGAAGGTGACCCCATAAATCAGGTTGGAAATTTTGAATCACTCCGCTATCCAAAATTACTCTTTTGATTATATAACAACGTGGAGATGACAATACGACAATAAACAAAAACACTGTTATTACTAGTCTATAGAAACATTTTAAACACATAAACAAGTTGTTTATAGAAAATTAAAAAAAAAAAAAAAAAAAAAAAAAATTCGATATAATAAGTAACACCATTTGTAATCATCTGTAATCGTTGAGAAAGAGAGTTTAAAATCATATGGATTCGCACAGCTCTTTGACCTAACGATCTGTGCCAGAAAAATGGTCCTGCATTCAAAATTAATAAAATTTAAATAATTTCCTGTGGCTAAACCATTAACTGGATTTGATTGATTTTTTGTGTACAGTCAGAGAACTTGATACTATGTACATGGTTTTATTTAATGTCGTATTGACATCCCCACTTTGTACGTGAAATTGGAACGTTTCGAGATCTTTGCATTTAACGCCATTCCAGTAAATCGCGAAGTAGGTATTCAGCTTTGTAAAAAGGCTTAGTCTTCCGACAGTGCCAGTCCGCTTGTCCAGACAACGCTTATAAGCGAATGGTATTATTCTTCGATTAGCTGTTTGTCTTAGGCTCTGGTGTCCTGGTAAATAAGCGTAGCATTAGTTGGTTCGATTCACGGTGGGTTCAAGACACTCCAGTAGACGGGACATCATTCTGTTACACACTTTTTCCTAAAACACGATTGGTGCAATAGGTACTAGGTACATGGATGTTTTATTTTTTACATTTGTTATTTTTATATGTTTTAGGGCCGGTATTTCAATAGTCTGCTAATTTTTAACTGAAGAATAAATGTGACGTTTTGACAGATTTTCTATACTACAACTGTCAAAATGTCGAACTTATTCCTCAGTTAAAAGTTAACTGGCTATTGAAAGACCGACCCTAAGAGTGAAAATTTTATATTTAAGAATTATGTACAAACCATATTTATGTGTAAAATGACTTATACAGTCAAGGAACGAAAAGGTTCATCAATTTTTAAATTCACTACTTTAAACGTGTCACGAGCACATGTTACCTTTTCAAACTGCGAACAAAAGATAATTATATGTACAACTGTCATTATGTTATGTGCCAGTACAAGCAAAAATAGCAATTCCTCGATTGTACAAGATATTGATGAATTTTTTTAACGTAACCTACTGCACCAGTGTTAGCTGCTCCTTACATGTATACTTTCGACCATAGATAAGACAATACGAAATAGATTGTAACGAAGACGAATCTTATGCCTTTGAATGCAATAGTTAAGAATAAGTTCACTTCCAAATCATAGAGAATTTATTTTCTAAACGATGTTTGTTCGTGATGCTCTGTGTCGTAAGTGCACAATCTAAAACATATCTAGTCAATGTAGAAAACAGGAGGGATTTATTTAAAATTGTACATAATAATCTACGATTCCATTCGCATATATTTTTGTAAAGAAAAAAGGGAAACACCAAAAATAAAACTTATTCTGTTATTTAATGTTGTTGAAATATTATAGCGCGTGTATTGAAGCGCACATGTATTGAACGAAACATGAAATGCCTTTGTTCTTAAATTAGCAACACTGCCTACAAGAGATAGCGCGTTGCTCCAGCCTGCCAAAGAAACTGCTCCTATATGGAACACCTAGCCTTTAAGAAAAGCAATAAATTAAAATTATACTCCAATGATAGTAACAATAGGCCTACAGACAGACTCACACATTTTATACTTTACCCAAGAAAACATACGTTGCCTTAGCATTTAAATATAAAGTATTTAGGAAAGTCACTAGTCCATTTCGTAAGCTCGTGTAAATATTTACGAAGATGCCTTTAAAATATATGCGATGGAAACGGATACATTTCATAGATCTCCAAAACGAATAAAAAGTAATATTGGTTAAATTAGCGAGTAGATGAAATTGTTCCTGACGCCTGAGAGGCAATGTCGTATATCTTAATAACTATAAAAAATAAAAATAATAAAAAAATATTTTTAAGCGTAAATTAGTCACTCAATAACCAAATGTTCAATGTGAGTAAACGATTCTAGTTGCGAATGTATTAGTGATACGATATATACGTAATAACTTAATTTTTACCAGAAGAAAGTGTCTGCTTATATAAATACATAAACAATAAAACTACCAAGTAGAAAGGTTTCTTTCATTTAATCAAACCTTTGCACAATATTTGACTCTACGTTATCGCAAATCACAAATAGAAATTACTTAAACAATATCTACTAACAAACTACTTCTTAAATCTACACTATACGAGAAAAAGGTAAGAACAACTCTAAAATCACACGAATTTCACCCGTAAGCCTTAGAACGTAAAGTAATTTTTTTGTTAAAGGAGGCTGTCGACGGACCCAAGACCTACTGCGCGTGAGAGCTACCGACCCCCGACCCTGCCCCAAGTGTGGCAAGATCTACCGATCTGCGCATACGCTACGGACGCATCTTGAAGACAAACACACTGTCTGCCCAGGATATCGGTAAGTAATCGATTTTCATATTTCAGAAGTTCTATATTTAAAAACACTAGCCTTACTAGGGCTTCGCCCGCGTGGATGTCGTTTATCGCGCATCCCTCAAGAACTCTTTATCTTCCCGGGATAAAAAGAAGTCTATATGTTATTCCTGGTTGTATTCTATCTGTATGCCAAATTTCATTCAAATCCGATGGAGTAACAAACATCCAAACATCTTCACAAACTTTCACATTTATAATACTAGTAGGATTAGTAAGATACTAGTGCCTAGACAATCGGGCCTTGCAGTACCTATACAGCTATGGATGTCGGAGAGCAATTGGCCTTCACCACTCTTTACTCTTGACTGACTCACCGAATCGATAATTTTTCTACAAGCTTAGAATAAAAAAACTCCTTGAAAAATTATAAGATCTCTACATAGAGTAGTGACCGACACAGAACTTTTCTCTGTGGTGACCAAGGTGCTTCTAAGGACTTACTTCTTTCCTCAAATACAATAAAATGATTAAGGGTTTGGTATTGTAAATAAATGATTTTTATTTATTTATTGTTCTAGAAAAATGGAGAGCTAGTAATGATGCTCACTTTGACAAGTAATAAAAAATACTCCTTTGCACAGTTGTGTTCTCTGCGGTACGGTGGCCAAATCTCGCAACTCTCTGCACTCACATATGTCAAGACAACACCGTGGCATCTCCACCAAGGACCTACCTGTACTGCAAATGCCCACCAGATTCGATCCAGAACTTGCCAGCCAGTACGTATTTAGAATAAAGATTTAATCATAACCTTACTTAAATCCTTAAATCACTATAGCGGAAACTTGGACAGTAAAATCCAGACAGATATAATAATTGGACCACAGAAATAGATAGAATGGAAAAGTGGGCAGGGCGCGCGTGCCAACACTCTCCACCATAGTGCAGGTCATTTCAAAGCCTTTCTCAGTACGCCTTATGACTTGTTTCTGTAAATACTGTAACAAAAATCCGCAAAAATGCCCTATTGTGCTGTTTCTAACTGCAGAAACAAAAGCTGTAAAGTACATTTGATAAAAGTTAATTTTTAAAAATTAATGACTTCAATATAGGGGGCGTAGTTTGTTCGAAAGTTGCCACGCATGAATTGCAAGTAAAATTGTGATTACAACCATTCTATTTCTATCTATTTCTGTGAACTGGACTTTGACAAATGATTACCTACATTACTAAATGTAAAAACAGGGCAAGTGAAGCTACCTAAAAAAAATATGAAAAATCCTACCCCAATAGGAAACAGGCGTGATAATATGTATGTGAAAAATCACTAGGAACCGTATTATCTTTAACACGTCCCTACACTGCCAGCCTATCAGACGTCAACAATTTTACATCATTTCTGTCTCGCCGTGTTCCAGAAAGTTTTAGAACTAGAACTTAAATCTTCTGCTGGTCCTGTCTTAACTAAACTCCAGAAACTGATAACTAGTTTGACATTTAAAAAACGTGAAATTGATCCAAACCTGTAGACATAAATTGCTCATAATTGCGTAAAATCACGCAATTCTGACCTTCAAATCAATTTTTAAACGTCAAACTAGTTCGCGATATTCCGGAGTCTAGCTTAGCAGACAAAAAGTATCCTAGTAGGATTCTAAATCTACCCAGGTTACTCGCAAAAGCCGGTGTGAAGGTGTCACCAGAGCAGCTTCGAGCACGGGCCTCTCCAACCGGCCCCCGTCGTTCTGACATAAAGCTAGACGCCAAGTCTGCTGCCTCCGAGAGCAGTTCCATCTGCGGGGACAATGACAACGATGACCTGAGCCAGTCTAGATACCAGGACAGCATACCCGTCTCGCCACCACGTAAGTTTAAACATACAGGGTAAAATATATGGGAGGTTTACGGATGCACCTGCACATTATAATACACTGTATGTGGTAGTTTGTGAAATGTGAACCTTAATACAAAGACATGAAATTTATTTTTGTTCACTGGCAGAAGTTAGTTCAACAAAATTCGGCTGAGACAGAATTAGCCCATAGAACCTCCGACTTGTTTTGTAATGTAGAGTTGTCGAAGTCGTAACCACCAAAATCTGCTTTCTAATCGAGTTTTGTCATAGTTAAGTCATGTGTATCCTTGATGAGCAAAATTTGGTGTAACACTTTCTCTGTTTGTATGGCCTTAAAACCTTTGTTAACAAAATGATTCATGCTAGCATATAGTAAATAGAGAATTCAAGCATTCTGTTATAGATAAACCGTATTGTTTTTTTTTTTTTTTTCGATAAATAGGAATGATATGCAATTCTCTCCTTTAACAATAATTTTATTCTCCCTCTCCAGACATAAACAACTTGGCGAACACGACAATTACAAAAGTTCCAGCAGTGCGAGCGGTGACCGCTAAAACCATGGAGAACCTGCCACATGGACTGACGGCCGGCCTGAAACACGATGACTACCCGCCCGGGTATGGAGGAAGTTCAGCGTTGCTCGACACCTATCTGCAGTACATCGGAGAGAACATGTTTGGTACGTAACAATGAAAATTTAAATATCTGGAATAAGAGGTTTTATTTTTTTAATGGTTTTTATCCCATCTTCCGATTTCTATAAAGTTCCTTTTCCATCAGGTATGAACGCGAAACTGGCACAAATGAACGCGATGCACATCGACAGGAAATCTTATGAGGAGCCGTCTCCACAAATGGGATCTTTACCACCACCGCCGACAAACCTCGCCCACCAGCGCTTTCTCAAGCAAATGCAGCGGCAGTACACAGAGAGCATGAGCAAACCCGACATCATCCGAGACTCCGATGAACCTTTAGATCTTGGAAAAGAGAGACAAAGGAATGAAAGCATAAGCGAGACTGATACTGATAAGCATGACATTACAGACAAGGACATTGGAAAGGATTACTATAAAGATTATAACGAGGACGACCGGAGAGTGAACAACCCTGAACAAGACCCAGAGAACAATGGACAGGATGACGCGGACTACTCAGAGGATGAACACAACAAAAACTCATGAAATGAAGGTGTGTTAACTATAAGTGTGTTGAATTAGTCACGTAGACTACGTGTAACATGGATAGGACAATGTTTTGTTGAAATTATCAAAAGGTGCTTGAGTGTTATGTTTTGTGGTCATTAGCTTGATTCGTTTTATAATAACGGTTTTAATTGTTGACCCGTGGAACGTCGTTGTGCCATTTCCGATATTAATGTAAATTTAAAGTTTTAAGATTAAATCGGTTGCAGCTAGGTCGAGTCTGGTTACTTTGCATAGGTATCACGAATCTGTACTGCTGGTATTATGGAATGAACAGATACGTGGTTATGAATCTCTGCGTGGATTGAACTGTAAACGTTCACAAGTCGTGCGGTTGACGGAGATAACCGTGTAACTGTATTTTTGGATTATAACTTGTTAGTGAGACATTATTTTTATACCCGATGTGATAACACAGCCATAATTCACTTTAGGTAAATCCTGACACATTAGTTCAGATCGACTCGCCACATGATTGTGAGATTGTTTTAGTAGTTAATGAAAACTAGTGAGTAGTGTTTTTTTTTGTATTTTGTATGTAAAGGTCCCGGTCACGTAGTTAGGGCCTCTTACATAGTAATTCCATCCATCTACCTCAGCATTTGGGCCAATGCGGCAAACGTTATAAAGTGAAAAAAAAATATCCACACAAATTGTGAAATTCCATCCATCTACCTCACTTCAATAGATTTTATTTAATATTTTATACAATTTATAGATATAAATACTGTTGTTTTATGCATTTTGCAGATTGCATTTATATATATACTATATAGAGTATATCGTAGGTAAATATATGCAAGTCATTAGGTCATTGTTAGTGCTGCCCGTAGGTTCTCGTACGTATACCGTTATTTTATAGAATACGCACTCACTAGAGGAACATTAGACTGTGTCACGACCATAGCGAGTAATTACATAAACCTCTGATATCAATGAGCACACTAACTTTATACGATGGAATATTGTATACGAACAAATATAACAGAGCTTAAAATCATACTATTATTAAAGTAAATATACATATATGTGCGTATACTGAATCGCGACCGGCGAAGTTTTAGCGCGATAATTAAACATGATGTATAACGATTAAAACATTTAAGGATGAATTTAAATTATCGGCAAATCTTTGTATTGCAACTGAGTGACAAGTCTGGAAAGGGCTTACGTTCTATGTTTAAGTATGTATACTGTTTACTCGCGAGTGTTTCTGCCCTTATATTGTTACTCTGTATCTTATGACCATCATCCACCTTGAGACTGAATACCATCCAAGGGATGAGCAGTTGTGGCGTTATCATACTGCGTGCGATTCGTCAAAGTTCAAATTTGACACTTAGGGCCGGTATTTGTATTTCATTAGTCTGATAACTTTTAACTGAGGAATAATGTGACGTTTTGACAGATTTTCTATACTACAACTGTCAAAACTTATTCCTCAGTTAAAAGTTAACTGGCTATTGAAAGACCGACCCTTAACAATATCTTAACAATATATTATGATAAGACGATGTTATGCATGTATATAAATTGAGGTGATATGTAAAGTACATAAATAAATAAATAGTAACAAAAAGCAATAAATAAAGTATACCTTGACGTTGCCTTCGAATTTGTGTAAATACGTGGGTAGTGAACGGATTGCGTTGGTATTGTGGTAATATGAACCTTATAGCGTACAAGTGAAGGTTTATTTTGTAGTAATGATGTGGGCTCGTTACTTAAATAACAATTACTGTGATTACAATCTCATGTTAGCCTTCAATACTTATACATATTTTTTAGAGTACAATGTTATAGTTATTTAGTATATTATAAGATATTCGTAAGCGAGTCACAAAATTATATTTACTTCCCGCCCCTGAACGTTAGATTTCACGTTATTTAAGTATTTAGAGCAATAGGTAAAAGCATTTAACCTTTTATATGAGAGATATTACATTTATGAATTTATTGAGATATCTCACTTTGCCACCGGGGCTTGTAAAGCTGTCATTTTGACACTTGCAAAAGTGTGGCCATCGCAATAAAATTCATAGATTATTATTAATAGGAATAAGTTCTACGGGTTGATTGAAAAATATTTTTGTTTAGTGTGTTAGTGAGAATTGATGATTAAGTCAGTTTGGTTTGCGCAAATATAACCTTGTTGACATTTAACAGTGTTGCCATAGTGAGTAATAATTTTCGACTGTATATAAAATAAGTTTTGTTTGTTTAGGAAAATGAGTGCTTAATATTTGATTATTATGGTATAGATGCAAGTATCTTTTTATTTAGATTACTCTGACTACATTCTACTCATTGTAGTTCTTTTAGATAAATAGAGTTGATGCACGCTGTATTTAACATTATACAATAGTCAGTTACCAGATTGTGATTAAGGAAAGTATATATATTTTTTCAACACATGCCACTTAAAATACAGATAATAATAATAATAAGGGGGGTTTACGTCGTTATTTTTGATGGGGTCTACACAACGATACAGCCGGTCTCAAAGCTGCGGAATTTTAATGCCACGGTTACTCGTCATTTACCGTCAGTGTACGAATAATAGCAGTCTTACTGCAAGTTATCCGGCGCAAGCGCAGATCGCTTGCATATCATCGCAATAACCCTGCCAGATCTTGTGTAGATTCCCGTTAGTAGACTTTACCAAAGTCTAAAACCAATATAAAGTAGGTAAGTACATAAACGATGTATTTCCCCCGCCGCACTGTACAGTTGTTGATTTTACAGAAAATTATAATATACCAGTGAAGAAATAATGAATAATTAGGACTATAAGTCAATGATATGCTCTCGATATAATACTTACGTTTAGTTACCTTGTGAACTGGAAGTTCGACATTAGTTTTTTCTTTATTTGTTTGGTTATACTAATATACCTCATTAGCATGACCTGTCATGTAAAACTTTTTTATTAGTTTAACGCACAGAATAATGTTGATTTTTATCTGTTCGGGTACTAAGCAATTTACGAAAACCTTAGAAAATAAATAAAAGCCACACTACAGAGTACAAAGAAAGAATTGATGTAGTACAGAAAAAATATTCTTGCAAAGTGTTGTTTCAATTTTTAACGTAACGTAATTTGTAACGTTTCAATGTTAATAGATGTGTATATTTTCGTGAATTGCCGTGTACTGGTAGCCTCCAGCGGGATCCTAGCTTACGTTATGGTAGGAAGCGCCAGATATTAAGTTTGTTCACTATGTGACAGTACTAAGTAATAACTTTATTTCTATTGTTTAGAAACCACCGGTTGACATCACAATTTCCTTGCCCCTAAATGTTTTTTTTATAGAAAACTAAATTAGGAAGTGTTTGATGAAAACAATAAATTGACTAAGTAGATTTGCATATCCTTGGTTGCGGTCATTTTACATCTGAGACTTCGAACGATGAGGAAAACTTAAAGCTTAGGTTTTAATGTTTTAAGCAATACATACTTACAAAGAAAAAAAAACACTCATGGATTCTTGTCAGTTATTGATTCCATCATAGACATCTATTTCGAATGGCATCACCAAACCATTCGAATCAAAATTTAGTTTTGATGATCTCGCAATGCCCCTACTTTATTTGACCTTATATTTCTTTTTCTGGTGGCGCTACTGTATACGACTGCTGCAATAAGTGTTGCCACCATTCCTTCAACTTAATTTCAACTCTAAAACTGTACTAATTAGGTGTATTTTTCAAAATCATTGGTTTTACATAAATGGTTAAGTATTTATGCAATAATAAATTAAGGTATGATTGGGATGACGCGAACAAGCCGCCATATTGTATTCTGACGTCATTCCCGAATAATTGCCATGTGTAATGGACATTTCAGTATTGTTATGATTTTGATAGAGATATACCTAATTATGACAGGATGGATTTATTTTATGTATATTTTTATAGTTGGAACAAAACCACGCCTGAGCCATTGTACATTAGAGTACTAGCTGTACGCTGCTTCATTACATTACTATATACAAGAATAATAAAATAATTGTTTTAAATGTGTTGTTTTATTACTTTTATTAATGTGTTGTTTTCACGTTAATTATACTTTTAACTGGTCAATGCCAGCGTTTCATAGCTGTCATAATAACTATAGAAGTACACCACATACATTTGAATCATAATAGACAGCCTATGTTAGGCTACACCAATGAGCCATAGGTAAACTACAACATGTTATTGAAATAACTCAAACCCTCTTAAGGGGTCATTGTACTCATCAGTATGAACGACTTTTACTATAGGACCAATCCTGAAATCGCGAAAAAAATATCAGATGTTCCCTACATTTGTGTTGACATTAATCGACAAAATGTAAGGAACAGCTGATTTTTTTTCGCGATTTCAGGGTTGGTTCCATAGTAAAATTTGTTTCAATAACATGTTATATAAACAAGTAAACAACACCCATACTTAATTTTACAAAACTCACGTTTTGGGTTTTATATAATACACTTACATGAATATATACTTACATAGTTCAAGGGTCTTATTATAAGAATTTTTAACCAAAACAGAAAAAGTGTATTTATTTTATGGAATAGCTTTGACAAACTTTTACTCTTCAATATATTATAACCATCTCTTACGTATAAAATAATGCCTAAAGCTAGAGAAATAAATATAGTACATATTATTTATTATAATATTACATACATTTTACACTAACTACTTGCTATATTTACTCTTAAAAAAACTATGCTACTTAATCAAAAACCACACAATATTCGTTTTTATAAATCTAAAAGCGTTTTTAAACATTTTTAATTTTGGAACAAACAGTCGTGAATAAATTTGTACATAGATAAATAAAAAATAAATCTAAGCTGCGTGAGAGTAATTTTTTTAGGAATATCATTTTTAATTCGCCCGCTAATCCTCTTTTAATTGCTTCTTCTTAGAAAAGAGGTAATGAGCGCCCAACAGAGCGTTCATTCTGTAACAATAGATATGTTGCCTATGAATTTACTGTAAAATTAGTTTAAGGGAGATGAGATTGTTCAATGTTTTATTGAACTAACATGTGTACGACAAAGAACTTTTAGAATCAATAAATAATTATATCTAACAAACATAACGTAAAACCAGTATTGCCTGCGTCAAAACGGCAACGAAAGCATCCTCGTGACCACATAAATAGATAGAATGGCCATGTGGGCAGGGCGTGCGTGGCAGCACCATGCACCATAGTGCAGAATATTTCAAAGCCTTTCTCGGCACGCCTTACGACTTGTTTCTATAAATACTGTAACAAAAACCCGCAAAATTGCCTTACTGTGCTGTTTCTAACTGCAGAAACAAAAGCTGTAAAGTACATTTGATTAATATGTAACGAAGGGGTTGCTGGAAGTGAAGCTTGGTGTGCGGGTTCTCCTGAACCTGGGTGTAGGTAAAGAATGCAGTAATACGAAGCGTCAAGACATGTTGTTTATTCGATAGTTGAATATGGACAGCGCGCCAAATTACAGTTTCACGTTATTTTATAATTTCTATTAATCAGTGTTGCCAACATGAAATTCTCAAATCGATACATTGTTAAGTAAATCGATAATTAAGCTAATATTATATAATATGATCATGTTGGCTAATGACTAGATTTATTAAATAATTTAACTGACTGGATATAAATACGATGAATTAAAAGTATAATAATCGACTAAATACAAGACATGGTGACTTCATTCGTTCCTTCCGCTGATAAGTAACTTGTCTCTGGGTTGGCTGATCCACAGTTTGTAACATTCGGCCATCCTGCAACAGCCGTGACCCACGGCGATCAATCAGGTTGTCACCACAGTCTGAAACAATAAAACATTTTACGCAGTAAATGATTTTTTTTTAATACTCTTTTAAGTTATCCTATTCGTATTGTACTCCTTCGACTTCATAAATATGCTGCAGTTAGATACTCTTGTATTATTACCATAATTCCTTTCAAGAACAGAACTATTTAATAGTAACTAGGTCTTGTTTTACTTCAACATAACCAGTTCGAAGCTTTCATTTAATAGTGTTTAAAATGAGATCGACTAATTGAAGACTTTACTTTTTAACAGCAACTTTTTGTTGTATTAATAAATCTGCTCTCGATAACTATTTTTCCTTTTATTTTCTGCCTTTACCTTTTCTAGACAAAGAAGACAAGGTAGGTACCGTTACACAGCTTAGTAGACTACAACATATTAAAGTATGATGACACCATCTAGTTTTAAAATCAACATGTAATTCCAACATACAATTTTGCAGAATAAATAATATCATTTCATGATTTCATCAAGTAAGTTCACACAGATCTAGTCTACCGTTCCAGATAGCTTAGTTTACTATGTTATTAAAGTAGTTATGACGACGCTATTGAAGTAATGTTAATATCCAATTTTGTAGAATAAATAATTTCATCTCATTATTTAAACAACAATTTCCTCGATATTATATTTTCCAAATTACTCGTGGTCATACAAATTGAAATTTCCTAGATATTAGCCATGTTTTTTAAAATAACTCGTCCCATAGATTTAGCTTGATTTCCTCGATACTAAATTGGTCAATTACCTCGTGGTCACACAGACCTAGTTCAATTTTCTAGATATTATATTTTTCAATTAACTCAATGGTCATACAGATCTAGCTCAATTCTTTATGTATTATATTTGTCATATAACTCTATATCGCACAGACATTACGTACAGTAGACCGCATGACAGTGGTAACACTTCAGTTCGAAAACCGCCCTTGCTGCCGACGAAATAAAGATGCTGCTGCTAATACCAAAGGGTTACCACCGACGTGCCGTCGACCGTACCTAGGTCACACAGACATTATGTACGTCACGCAGACATTACGAAGTCCCGCAGACATTACGAAGTCACGCAGACCTTACGATGTCACGCAGACATTACACAAGTCAAACAGACATTACGTAGGTCATACAGACAATACGTAGGTCACGCAGACATTATGCAAGTCACACAGACATTACGCAAGTCACACAGACTTTACGCAAGTCACACAGACATTACGCAAGTCACACAGACATAACATAGGTCAAACAACGTTAAGCAGGTCACGCAGACATTACGTAGGTCACACAGATATTACGTAGGTCACACAGACATTATGCATGAATTACTTAAGTCTTTTATCAAAATAAACATACACGTTTTAGTTTTTAAACTAACGTGCCTTTGCTATCCAAAACTAGTCTTAGCACAGAATAGGATCAAAGTATTCATATAGAAATTTCCTAATAGCCCATCTATACCTATGTTTAATCTCAATACTCAATTATTTGATCAAAGTATTCATATAGAAATTTCCTAATAGCCCATCTATACCTATGTTTAATCTTAATACTCAATTATTTATTGCATTCCATAATTTAAGTAATATTCGAACATTTGGTAGACTAAGGATCAATTAATGGACCCTGTCAGGCACAGTACAGTTTTGTAGGCGAGAAGAGGAAAAGCGTGTTTGATTGCAATTAAATGTTTTATCCAATTATTCTGTTATTTATAATTCTTTGCTTTTTTTTTACTAAAAATTATCATTTTGATGAATTGTGTGGTTACTTCTTTTTAAATTATTAGGTAAATATTTACTGTAGTACAATTTTTTTAAATTAGGTTATTAATGTTCTTTCTTGCTTATATTTGATTTATTGAACTATTATTCATTATTTATAAGTCGTTCTAGGATATTTTTATTCATTGTTATCATTCAAAGACAAGATTTTTTTAATTTACATGTAATTTAAGTATTTATTTATATATTGTTAAAGGATATTTTACTATTTTTTATTAAGTTATTAGTTTTTTTTTTTTTTACTTTAGTAGGGATTTAAGTGAATGAATAATATATTTAATTGGGTACCATATACAAGATGTTTACTATGTCTCTTTTTTTTTCTAACCTATACATTTATTCCGGTTATGGTCTATCTGTGTGCCAAATGTCATCTAAATCTGTTCAACGGTTAACGCGTGATTAAATAACAAACATCCAAACATTTTATTGGACCCTTTTGTATAATAAAATAAATAGAGCCTTAAATATATACCCCCTTAAGATAAACTCAATATAAGAAAAAAGTGTGTGAATACCTACTAAAACTGAACTATGAGGAGACTGAACTTTTACTGCATATAGCACAGTGATTACGCTGACAAACTTAATGGATGCATTCAAATCATTCACAGATAGCACATCCACAAATTTATTCCGAATGTTCATTACTATTTTAATGCAACTTACACTTACACGCTCATACTCACCCTCTCACACTTCACTCAGATACACTTTCATCGTAAACAAAGAGAGGACATGTTTACGGTTGAATGAAAATAACAGGCTAATATTAATTTCAATGGTTACGATAATTTTGTATAATTCGAGGGGATTAGGTTTGGTTACAGATGCTTCATATTTTTTGGAATACCAAAACATAGCCAATTAATATGTTAAAATAGCTGTATAGTTTTTAAGAACATTTATATTAAATTGATAGTTTATTTTATCATCATATTCGTTTATACTATACTAGCTCTTGCTTTTTCGTTTATTAAGCTATTATATGTATTCACATTCTAAAATAGATTTGTTGACTAATTGTATACTTTTATAGACATGGCAAAGGTACTAGAGGAATGTATTTCCAGTCGCCAAGTTAGTAGGTTTAGTCTATTTTTACGTTTACATACATACATACACACGTATTATCACGCCTGTTTCCCATTAGGGTAGGCAGAGACTATGGATTGCCACCTGCTACGATCCTGACACACCTCTTTCGCTTTATCTACGTCCATTAACCTCATCATACATTCTCGTCGGTTTAGAGAACTCTTAACCTGGCATTTTTGAGAACGTCCGCGATTTGATTTGATTTTATTTTTATGTCTAAGTGTCTCTAATTCTAGTTTGTTTGTCTTATCATTCAGTATAGAACCCCGGGTATTTAAGCACAAATTTACATATTTCAAAAATGTTAATACAGGTTAAGGTTAGCATTTTCAGTTCTCGAATATAGGAGTTGACAACTGTCAGTTTCTTAAATGTTTACTAAAATTCTAATTGTTCTCTGTAAGATACATACTGTGGGCGCGTCTATACTATTAACCCATGACTCAATATTTGAGGCATGCATAGGCATACGCGGAGTAGGTAACAAGTGCAGTTATAGGTCTGTAACTAGTTGTTTTTTTTTTCGGATGTCTTAGGATTTTTTGATATTGCTCTTATTTTGAATGCGACTCTATTAATGTTCGAGTCTATGTCTTAAAATATAAGGGTGAATTTGCTAACTTCTAGTTTAGAGCTATGGAAGCTAAAATTTACATTTATTTGTGTCATGGTACAATATTTAATTTTCCATTTATATTTATATTGTTCTCACATGAGGCAAGTATTGATACATCATCCGCAAACAAAACAAGGGTCAGTTATATTTTTTGGAGGGTCGTTGTCGTCGTTGATGTCGTTGACGTATGCAAAGAACAGTACACATCCAATTAAACTTGTGGAATTAAGGCGTTTATTGGTTTGTTATTGGACCGGATACATTATATTTAATTTGTTATGTGGTTGTAAAATTCTATTTCCACCAGTTGTTTTTTTTATTATTCTTATCCTTTAAATAAGATGTGAACCATTTGAAACATTTGCCGCGGATTCCTATGCTGTATAATTGTTAGTTACTAATATTACAAATTATGCTTTATCGTAAGGTTGTGTCACTTCAAGCAGTACTCCTACTGTATATTTTTATTATGAGTTTTTTTGGATATATTTGTAAACGAAACGCATAAACCCATTTGCATAAAGGTTTTTTTTTCTTTAATTATTTTTGAGACTGTTGGTAAGAGGGCAATTGGACGCTAATTATTTGGGTCAGTTTCTTTATTTACCTTATACAGGTAGCAACATAATAAGAGCTTTTTTTTTTATTCGGAAAAACGCCTTCAAAAGACTGGTTTATTCGTTCATAAAATGGTAGTATTAATTCATCTGCGCATTGTTTCGGTAAAGTAGAATTAGTAGTAGTATTATTTCAGTGAGTAGTTGTTTCGTCGATACCGTGGCTCTTTTTCTTTATTAGATTATTTTCGTCGTAGGTATATTTTACTAAGAAAGACATATTGGACTAAGAAAGATTTCTATTTTACCTCTTTGATTTCTATAAAAAAATAATAGTACCAAGGTCACAACTGCATTCCGCAAAATTATTAAATTATCTTTGCACCGAATCATTTTTCTTTATCGAATGGGCTTTCGTATGACCACCACCTCACCTGATATTAAACAAGACTCATTACACTCTTTTATTACATACTACTCAATTGAAGAATATTTGAATGTTAGTAATGTAATGTAATAAGAATGCATGATAAATCTATCACTTTTATGTATGTTAGACATAGTTATATTTAAAAATAAGAATAATATTAGTATTAAGCCCTCAATATTGCAACGCTTGCAAAAGGCTACTAAGTTCTAAGCACAACAATAAAATATAACACCAATTATGTACCTACACTTAGTATGCAATAAATCTTTGAATCTTTGGATCTTATTTCACCAAAATTTGTATCAGACATTACATTTTTTTCTTGTGAGGGTAAACCTAACTATATTATGCAAGGTATTAATACATCCTCATAATATTGAGAGTAAACATCTGAGCTAGTGAGCATAAATTTAATCCATCCGTCATCCACTGTATAACTGTATCGCCAATATTTATCACTCTTGATACAAGGAAATCAAACCGGGAGCAGCGGTGTAGTAACTAGCAGAAGATAGTTGAATCTGTATTACGTTCAGTGTCAATATAAACATCGTAACTACAGCCCGGAGAAACTCAATGTCTACTTCACGTTTTTGTTAAAAAAATAAAAATCCATAACACGTGTTAGTGAATAAAAAAAATTTAAAATAAATTTTCTTGGTTTAAAACAAAACTCTTTTTAATTTGTTTTATATATTTAGCGAAGTACATACGAGTTTTTCCAAATAATTAGATCTTTAATATAAAGATTAGCGTTGTGGTTTCTGCACATCTTTTGTAAATCGTCAATATGAAGTCTAAATTGTACTTTTCCTAGTGGCAGTATGTATACCAATCCCGCCAATCTTTGAGGGTAAGTTTAATTTCCATTTCTCCATAATATCAGCGGTTATAAAAAAAAAATCGTAAGTACATTTCGTACCTGTAGTTTCCGGTGAGGCGTCTGTGATCCCTGTTATTGGGACGCGGTGTACTTCGCTGTACCGGGAGTGTTTTGCGATGTCTCGGCAGCATACCAGCATTTCTGCGCCACTGTAGCTCGCTGCTCGATTGCAGACCAAGAATGCCAGCGGGCGATCACATTGTGAAGAGCATGGAGGAGACCTTCAAGACCAACACGATTCACTCTGAAACTTGAAAACATGGTATTAGAAAAGGCACAGATGGTAAATCCCACTTCTGAGATGTAACGAAGGGGTTGCTGGAAGTGAAGCTTGGTGTGCGGGTTCTCCTGAACCTGGGTGTAGGTAAAGAATGCAGTAATACGAAGCGTCAAGACATGTTGTTTATTCGATAGTTGAATATGGACAGCGCGCCAAATTACAGTTTCACGTTATTTTATAATTTCTATTAATCAGTGTTGCCAACATGAAATTCTCAAATCGATACATTGTTAAGTAAATCGATAATTAAGCTAATATTATATAATATGATCATGTTGGCTAATGACTAGATTTATTAAATAATTTAACTGACTGGATATAAATACGATGAATTAAAAGTATAATAATCGACTAAATACAAGACATGGTGACTTCATTCGTTCCTTCCGCTGATAAGTAACTTGTCTCTGGGTTGGCTGATCCACAGTTTGTAACAAATATTAATTTTTAAAAAATAATGACGTCAAAATGTAAGGCGTAGTTTGTTCGGAAAGTTGCCACTTGCCACGCATGAATCGCAAGTAAAATTGTGATTACAACCATTCTGTGCTCGTGACCTATTTTTTTAGTTTTTGGGTGTGAAAATCCACATAGATATTGGATAACCTCCGTTTATATATCGGACTACTACCGACTAAAACCACACAGTGGCCATCATCAGCACAAAATAGAGGAGCTCCTGGAACTCCAATGGATCACGCCGAGCTAATATAACCTTATATGCGACTAAGATCGTTTTCGTCCTTGTGACCTTATTTTTAGTTTTTGGGTGTGAAAATCCACATAGATATTGGATAACCTCCGTTTATATATCGGACTACTACCGACTAAAACCACACAGTGGCCATCATCAGCACAAAATAGAGGAGCTCCTGGAACTCCAATGGATCACGCCGAGCTAATATAACCTTATATGCGACTAAGATCGTTTTCGTCCTTGTGACCTTATTTTTAGTTTTTGTGTGTGAAAATCCACATAGATATTGGATAACCTCCGTTTATATATCGGACTACTACCGACTAAAACCACACAGTGGCCATCATCAGCACAAAATAGAGGAGCTCCTGGAACTCCAATGGATCACGCCGAGCTAATATAACCTTATATGCGACTAAGATCGTTTTCGTCCTTGTGACCTTATTTTTAGTTTTTGGGTGTGAAAATCCACATAGATATTGGATATCCTCCGTTTAAGGAAGGCGGAGAGATATATTGGACTACTACCGACTAAAACCACACAATGGCCATCATCAGCACAATATAGAGGAGCTCCTGGAACTCCAATGGATCATCATCATCCTCCGAGCCTTTTCCCAATTATGTTGGGGTCGGCTTCCAGTCTAGCCAGATACGGCTGAACACCAGTATTTTACACGGAGCGACTGCCATCAGACTCCCGCAACCCTGTAACTGGGTAATACTGACATTCGGAGGTTAGACCAGTTGTCAGACTTTCAGGCTTCTGACTACCCGTAACGATTGCCATAGATATTCGTATGACAACCGGGACCGACAGCTTAACGTGCTCTCCGGGGCACGGAGGGGTCTCGATGTGTAACGAAACGGTCACCCATCCACAGACTGACCGCGGAAAGTGCAGCTTAACCTTGCAGATCGTACAATCCGCGCAGTCGTTGCTTCGCTATGAGCCCCTCTCCAATGGATCATGCCGAGCTAATATAACCTAATATGTCACTAAGATCATTTTGGTCCTTGTAACCATATTTTTAGTTTTTGGGTGTGAAAAGCCACATAGATATTGGATATCCTCCATTTAAGGAAGGCGGAGGGATATATCGGACTTCTACCCACTAATATCACACGGTGGCCATCAGCACAAAATAGAGGAGCTCCTGGAACTCCAATGTACCGCAGCAGTGTGTCCTATCATGCGACTAAGATAATTTGTGTCATCGTGAGTTTGTTTTAGATATTAATTTCCAAAGTCGCTAACCAAATACTTTCATAAAAGCTAAAGCCACGCATATACGCTTATGCGATTCTACTTCGGTGACGCAAGTCGGAGCGACACGCCAATCGTTCATACTGCAGAGACGTGCGTCTATGCGACAGCCATAGGCGATACCATGTGCACAGTAAAATAACATACAGTACGGAAACTATTCTCTGTTTTTTCTTACTTGTCTTATTTAGTAAACAATCTTGGCATGTCTTTTAAATGCAATTCGTCAAAAATAATTATTAAAAGACATTATGCCGTTACATTCCGTGTGGTGCCGGACTTAAAGAATAGCACCACCCTTATCTCTTCTCATGGGTGTCGTAAAAGGCGACTAAGGGATTCACCAGAGGATGGGCAGCAGCGTTCTCTGAGTATTTAACCAACCAACTGCGATCGCCAACCCGCCTGCCAAGCGTGGCGATTATGGCATATCCCCCCTTAATTGGGGGAGGCCTGTGTCCAGTAGTGGACGTCTTTCAGCTGAAATGATGATGATGATGATGATTATGTTAACAATTTCATACGCTAAATAACATTTTTTATCCTGATTACATGTGCAAAACTAGTAATTATATTTTATCAGTAGGTATTTGAATAAAGAGACGTGCCAAGATTATTTTCTAAATAAGAAAAGAGAGAAAAAACTGACTTTACGTACAAACGCTCGAAACGACGCACTCACAGACGCCCGCGTCAACAAGGCCCCTAAACGGGTGTTCTTAGGTTCTTGTTGTGACGTGCTGTGTCCAGATTGGCCAGATGTCTTGAGAATTAACGGAGATTTTTTATTTATATTAAGTTGTTTTAGGTATGGTCGACCGTACGTCAGTGGTAACAGTTTGACGTTGACAGCGCCTTTATTTCGTAAGCAGTAAGGGCGCTTTTCTGACTCGGATGTTGCCACTGTCATGCGGTCAACTATACTTTTCTTATATTATATGTAGACTGTACTTTCTTTATATTTAACCTGAGTTTTTGAAGTAAAACTTCTTTAGGCACGCTTGACTTGGGGAGTAAGCTGATGAATGCGTTACGAAAAGTGAACGAACGGAGGGGGTAGTGCGGGAAGCGGGGAGCGAGGCGCGGTACGGCCACGACACAGCGCCGGCAGATGTACAGTCTAACAAAGCAATTAGTATACAGGGTCGCCAGATATAAATGAATATTTCTCAGGAAATTATTATAGAACGGTTTGATTAAGATTTTATATAAATACAGTTTAACTGTGTCAGTTATTACAATGATATTTCACTCGAAAACATGCATAATCTTCTGAGAAAACTTCATTTATATCTATCGACCCTGGATATTAATTGCTTTGTTAGACTGTACGCGCGCCGCGCCGCCATTTCTTTGTTTTCATTGAAGTAGTATTGAGGGAGATATAAGTTAGTGAAGTTTTACTTCAGTCGTGTGCTCTAAAGCACACTCTAGTAGTAGTAGAGCTCCTTTGTGAAAGAGTTCGTCCGGGGAAGTACCACCACCGTGCCTACTTCTCCACCAAATAGTGATGCTTGCATTGCTGTGTTTCGGTCTGAAGGGTACGGGTGCCGGTGAAATTATAATCACATGAGACTTTCCATCTTCATGTCTCAGTTTGGCGAACCGACTTGCGGTACATCTAGGCAAAAACCTAGGTGGTATTGCAGTTGTTATGGGCAAAGGTAACCGCTTAACATCAGGTGGGCCTTTAGTTCGTTTCGCCATCCTATACTATAAGGCTTACATTCACAGACGAAAATAGCTCTGCATTTTGACAGTTGGAAGCATGAGTTCACGCTTAGATTTGTCTCTGAATATAAGCATGCGGTTCCGTTCCGAACTTTATAAAAATCTATTTGTGACTAGAATACTGAACGAATTAGATCTATATTAATTCAATGTATCTTTGTATCAGTTAAATACGCTCAGCAACTACGGCGTGTATTTTAAACTTCACAAAAATAACCATATAATAATCAGCCCATTACCACAGAATACCTAATAGTACTAACGTACAGAACGGCCACTCACCGCCCCCCGCCAAATTAAGATTCCTCACCCGCACCCCGCACCCGCCCGCGGTTTGCCGTCAATTGGACTGCAAGATTGCAACGGATGTCAATCGCCAGTCGCTACACAAGCACGCCATCTCTGAAAACTACTGAGAAGCGCTTGGAACCCAGTCGGCACTACGAGCGGCGAGCATCCCTAACCTACACGTGTGTGTGCGGTCATACACAGACGTAATCTTGTGTATGTAGGTGGTGCTAGCATTTGTATTGTATTGAGTGTCCGAGGTGTATCTTTACTGTCTCACTGCTTGATACGGGTCTCTTCTCACATAACATAACATCACGCCTGTATTTCCCCGAAGGAGTAGGCAGAGGTGTAATAGTACACCCACATTTCACCAGTTATGTTATAAGTCCCATGTAATAGGGGGCGAGCCTATTGCCTCAATGAGAAGTATTTCTTTATTTGTAGTCCTTCACACTGAGCTGGTGCGGGGCGCTGAATTACACACACTATCAAGAACACTTTTGAGCCCTAACAAGTGTGTATTTGTAATATTAACTAAAAATTTCAAGACAATCTCATCTCCACATTTGCGCATCTGACAATTAAAAGTTTTATTTGAAAATATTTCAGATTTCAATTTCAATTTCAATTTCTTTATTTGCTTAAATGTGGTAGATACAGATGTCAGGTACAATTTTATTGAGTACGGCACATTTACCATAAATAGCATGCAAATGATAGATAAATCTGAATTTAAAGTCACAAAATTCATAATTACTAACAAGAGTTACAAGACAAGAGAGGACAAGTTTAACCGGATTACATTACATATATTATTTAAATTGGTTTTCCTGACGTTTCGAAAGCTTTGCAGCGTTCGTGGTCGCAGGAAGACTAAGATGACAAGCGTCTTTACACTAAAAATTAATTTTAATCTATATACCATACAATTCAATGCAATTTTTTATTTTTTTCGACACGTCCGGAAAACCAATTTAAATAACATAGGCGATGTAATCCGGCTAAACTTGTTTTATTATAATGCCTAATGATCGCGAAAACCTAAGAAATTGTTATTTCAGAAAATCTCAAAAAATTTAATAACAATTTACCAAAACTACATGCAAAAATACTACGTTTTCAATACTCACAGGAAGGCCAAATGCTATTTCTTGCTAGCGAGTGCTATCCCGAGGCCGACGATGCCGCCGATGGCCAGCACGGCACCGCTCGCCACCGCGATGCCGATCAGACCCTCCTTCTCCATGCGCTTGTTGATCTGACGCTGGAATGTTACGAGAACTCTTGAGTAAGACTAACACAACGCATTTTAAATAAATTATAGATAGGATCCCACAAATTATCGCAGACATAAAGCCACCACATATTGGCTATTGTTTACATCAGGCCCAAAGGAGATGGTCCAAAAAATGTATGGAGTTTCGGTGTAGTACTTGTACGTGTTAAAAATAACTGAAAACCCTTAAGGGGTCATTGTACTGATCATTATGAAGAACTTTTTACTATGGGACCAACGCAAAATCGGATTCGGATTACCCTGTATAAGTTATAATACCTTTCAACTTTTTTCGTACAGTAGATTCGGAGAAAATACGCTGTTATAGATGGTCAGACAGACAGATACGAGTGAATGAAGAGTACAGTTTTTTTCCTTCCAAGGTACGGAAACCTAAAACGATTTTTTTTTTTATATGTATACAAACCTCTAAAGCCAATACTTGTTGGTTGGCTGGCTCAATTTCTAGGAAGGACTTGACATAGTGAAGGGCCTTGTTGTACTCCTTGATTCTTGCATTGCCAATGGCAAGGTAGAACAGGTAGTCTCGTTTGCCATCCGGGTGGGAGTTGAACAACTCTTTTAGAAGCAGGATACCCTGGAAAATTATTAATAGGATAAGTTAATCTACTGCACTTAAACATTTATTTAGTTCTAGTTTTGGGTATGGGAAAATTATAGTCATGTTCCACTGTTTGTGTTTAACAGTAGAGATCTCCCAGTCATAGTACACTATGGGCATACATCCTATGGCAACATAACTTAATCAATGTATATACCTAGTGCTGTGTTACTGTGGGTTTGCACCAAAAAACATTTAACATGTATTGTAATATCTCGAAACTTGTCATATGAAACCAATGTCACAACTTGTTTTGTTGATTGTTACGTTCGCACTGCAGAAAACTGGGTAAATTCTTTGACAAATTTCAAGATTTGTTGTTGGCTGTGTTTGCACTGACTAAAAACTTATAGATGACATGTTTGTTTATAGATTTGTCACGGCTGACGTTCGCACTGATGCTTAATCATGTGTCAAAACTTGTATAAATCTCGTTTTTTGTGTTATCCAATGAAGTCGGTAAACATGTATGGCCGAAAGCAGATACTTTGAAGTGTATCGAAATTAATTGTGAAACATGTCAATAGACTATGAAATGTCAAACAAGTTTCGTTTCAACAAGTTGTGTGATAATGCGAACGCGATTCGATACATTGACAGAAAACTGACTTTTCAACATGTTTTTATGTGAATGTTTCGTCAGTGCAAACTCACAGTTAGACTACCCAACAATGTTTGCATGCCCTATTTTAGGCGGAATATTATGTACCAATACATTTTTTTTTAACCTTCTATGTAACAATATTCACGCAAATAAATAATTGAATTGAATGGCCCCCAGTACCCGGTGGTCCCTCTATTCCCGGCTACGGTAGCGGTCGTGATAACGGTGTGACGGGGGGAGCTATGAATCCGCGGGTTACGGCAGGCTACCAAAACCGACGACTATATCTGGCAGCATACAATGGAAAAACGTTGAGACTGGACCATCGCCTCGCCGGACTTGAAGTAGAGTTAAGTCATATAAAATGGCATATTCTGGGGTTATCCGAAGTCCGTAGAGTGGGGGAGGACACGATAACCCTGGAGTCAGGAAACGTACTCTACTTCCGCAAAGGTGATCAGCTCTCCCAAATTTGTGTTGGTTTTCTTGTCAATAGGGCCCTCGTGAACGTTGTGGAAATCGTTAAACCACAAGTTGGCAAACGCAGCGTAGGAGGTGGACTGACGACCTATAGAAGGTGGCTGGGGGGGACTGGATGCGGAAGGCAGAAGACCTGTGGCGCAACTTGGGAGAGGCCTATGTCCTCCAGTGGCCTGCTATAGTAGATGCTGAGTTGATAGTAGATCTCTATCTGCCTTCCTTTGTAAATAATGTCTGTATCTAGGTCATTTGTATAGACATCTCTGTGGCTAGTAGGTAGCAAGTGCAAGAGCAGTCATAGTTATGCCTTTTCTAATTATATGTACACGCCATAGGTTCAGTTCTTTAGTTCATAATTATTAATCTTTGTAGTGCTTAGTCATTTTTAAAAAATGTTTCCCTTCCTAGGTGTTTCCTGTATTGTGAGTGTTTACAAACACATATCTCACATGTACAAATACCCAGACCCGGGACAAATATAACACAAATATTTGTTCAGTAAGGGAATTGAAACCTGGTCCCTAAATGCAGAAGCTTCACTCAATGTGTTTGTCAATAAATGGCCAAATCTTGAATATTCCAAAGTGCAAAATATCTATGGCGGCCATTACATGTTCAATCCAGATCACAATCTGCAGAGATTTAGATCCAGATTGATTGTGTGATCCATCAATCCCGCACATCGAACGATCAATGTGGATCAACATCATGGATTGGGATCCGCAGATCATGATCCGGATTGAATGTGTAATGGTCGTCTAACGGCCAAAATTAATATCCAATCTATCCACGATTTGCCCTACCAGAGATAGATATTTGACATAAGCTCCATACAAAATATGTCAAATTTCTATCTATAGTAGGGTAAATCATGGATAGTTAGGATATTAATTTTGGCCGTAAGATTCAATTATGACATTTTACACTATTTTTAGATAGAGGGTGACAAATGAACAAACAACCCATGGATATCTGCAACCTGCAACACCAGGAGAGTTGCAGATGTGTTGCCATCCTTTTGATGTCATCCCAAGTAATTTTTTTAATACATACATGTAGTTATGTGTGTCTTTTCATAATTATTAGATTAAAGTATTATTAAATAGGTTAGGCACGTCTACATATACGTCAGTAAATTTAAACTTCTTTAAATAGAAAAAATATTTAGATAGAAAACAATGGAAAAACCTGAAATTTATCAATTTTTACAATATTTTCCTTAACATATCACTACATGAATTAATACTTTTGTTTTATGTTAAAATATATCATCTAAAAGGCAATAGCTTGGCTTCAATAATGGCCATTGCATCACTGATGTAGTGTACAGTTCACCTTGGCCACATTTAAAAGAAAAATAAGAAAGAACAATGTTTTTGTAAGCAACAAATTCAAAACTAAGAAAAATTGCTGTTTTCACAAATTAATACACTTAATGAGCAGTGGAGGTCTTTCGGCTGAAATGATTATAAATGAGGTTACATACTCCTTATTAAATTCTTAATTTCTTTGGCCGATTGTACAATATTTCTATAAGAAATTATTTAATACAAGACATGTTGCATTAATGCACAGGAAATCAAACAAACTAAATGAAAATTAAAGAAGAAAAATATAAAGAAAAGTGAATATTTATTTACTTAATAGAAGAAGGCCGCTAAGTTTTAAGTGCCTCATAATGTATTTTACATAAATAAGAACTAAAATTGTACACTGAGTTGCAAATAATTGCTTTGAACTTTGAACTTATAATAATTATTTTATTATTTTAACGCATTTACGCATGCATAGCGAAATCTAAGATTTAAATTGTGGAAAGAAAAAATCGCTCACAAGCAGGATTCGAACCTGCGACTCCTGGCTCAGTACGCCAGTGCTTTAGCCACTATGCTACCGTGAACACTGCTCGTGGTATCGAAATTCGCATCCACTTGGTACATCTTTTGGGTGACGTCAGCAATTTCTTATCAAGAACCAGTGTTTCTTAACCAACTCGACTATCTTTGCATAAATCTTTAGATTACACTACGCATGCGTAAATGCGTTAAAATAATAAAATAATTAGTAAGGGTAGGCATATCTATACGACTTTGAATTAACTGCAAAGTTCGTCGAGTCTGTTAAGAAACACTGGTTCTTAATAAGATATCGCTGACGTCACCGAAAAGATGTACCAAGTGGATGCGAATTTCGATACCACGAGCAGTGTTCACGGTAGCTTAGTGGCTAAAGCACTGGCATACTGAGCCAGGAGTCGCAGGTTCGAATCCTGCTTGTGAGAGATTTTTTCTTTCCACAATTTAAATAGTTAGATATAATAATTCAACTTCTACTTATGCTTTGTATAAACAAATTAGTTTATGTGAATTTAATAAAATGAAAAAACTGCCCAGTGCATTACTATTTATAGTAATCAACAAGGGCATCGCCAGGGGGGAACAGGGCAGCTGCCCCCTCCCCCTATTGACTCCAATCTGAAAGATTTTAATAATAAAGTAACCGAAAATTACACAAAAAACCCAAGAAGTTCATGTTATAATTAAGATATTGTTTTCTTGTAGTAAGCGATTAAAACGATATAAATTGTATTTATTTTACCTACAATTCATATCCTCTATCTATCATCTTGCCGCCACCCTGGCCCACTGGCTGGCAACACCCTTGAATATCAATATTTATAGTGTCATTAAGCTTTGAACATGAACAACATAAACAAAGAATTCCGTTCAAGCTTTGTTTTTGTTTTTTATTACCTAAGGCGACACTCTGACCTTATTTTAAAGTACACTGCTGACCAATATGCACATCTGTTTATTTTTAGATCAAGGAAGACATTATCCGAAAGTCCTCTGAGACCTTGAAGCTTTTCATTTGGCACTAGATTGATGTATGAAAGAAAAATCGTAGATGAGGTATGAAGCTTTGAATAGCCTTAGTGACTTTTATTTTTATATTTTTTCTCCATAAACTATTGATGGTTGGTATCAAAAATTATTTATCTATCTATTCAGAGCACAATGAATGATAAGATCAACAAAGGGCATAAAATGACGTCAAAATTTTCACGACTTATTAATAATACGACTTAATTGTTTAGTACCAACCTTTCGTATGTCTGTGGGGTACTTGCTCCGTACCAGGCACCATGCATATTCGAATTGCGCCTTATGTGTCACCTTCCCTTGATGAAGCTGCTCGTGGAACACTTTCTCGAACTTCTGAGAAATAAAAACCAAGAAAAATCAGTATTACATCCAATGACTCACAAATACAGCGTTGCACAAGTTTTATCATTACTTGCAAATCCTCCGAAGATACTATCTCATCCAGAACATCTTCCATTGTGATTGTGGATATAGTACTTTTATGTAGAATTATTTCGTATTACAATTTATATTCCGAAAAGGAAATACAACATTATTTCGCGTTATCAATAATGAATTGAAAATTGAAAAACCAATGTTTTGACGTTGTCAGTGTTGCAAGATGGCCAGTTTGAAAATATCGCAGTATTTTTATCGCATACGTTTCTTCTACAAAATTGTAATAATATTGATATTTAATAGTTTATGTCCTAAGATTTAATGGTTTATGTCCTAAGATTTTATTATTTTGTGTGTTTTATTTAACACAAGCTGTGCTGTGTGTGGCAAACTTTTTTTTGACACACCGTTTGTGGACTCTGGCACTTCCAAAGGTCAAAACAACTCACAAACAATTCACCAAATTTTCAATTGGATGAATGATAAAGAGCCGCATACAGTATTATTGTCCGACGACGCCCGGAGCGTACTTTGGTCGTTCAGTGACTCAGAGCGTTCATATAAATAAATAATAAATAAATATTTTTGGTACATTTTTACCCATCACCATCTAGTCCCAAACTAAGCAGAGCTTGTACTATGGGTTCTAGACCATGGATATAATACTTAGATCCTTTTTTTGTTTCACTTCAAAAAAGGACGGGGTATTAGGATTTTTTTGTCACGAAAAAGCGTTTCGGCCGCGTAAATGAAGACAAAAAGTACAGACGCTCTAGTGGGATCCGTACGTGTGACTCTAATTTCATAAGTCTAACACTGTCACCGAAATGCTATCGTGCGTGACTGATAACTTAGGTGTCGAATTTAACTTACACTTACGTTTTAAATTGTGGAAAGAAAAAAATCGCTCACGAGCAGGATTCGAACCTGCGACTCCTGGCTCAGTACGCCAGTGCTTTAGCCACTAAGCTACCGTGAACACTGCTCGTGGTAACGAAATTCTCATCCACTTAGTACATCTTTGGGTGACGTCAGCAATATCTTATTAAGAAACAGTGTTTCTTAATTTCGTTACCACGAGCAGTGTTCACGGTAGCTTAGTGGCTAAAGCACTGGCGTACTGAGCCAGGAGTCGCAGGTTCGAATCCTGCTCGCGAGCGATTTTTTCTTTCCACAATTTAAATCGTTAGATTTCGTTTCGCATGCGTAAAATGCGTTAAAAATAATAAATAATTACACTTATGTCTTTTGGTGACATCAGAACTTTTCTTTTTACAATTTATATCATGTTGGTGTTATTTAGTAAATTACGTTTTCCAACATAATTATACATTAATTATCTTGTGGATAAGGATTTTTTAAATTCAACTATTAAATAAGGAAATTAAACATACAAAAAACTAAGGCAAATAAACTGGTAAACTGAATTTTTGGTAAATAATTGTCTACGAATTAGAATTCTAAATTTACGCCATCTATACAATTTTTTGGACAACAGCAGCGCATGCGTTTTTAATTTTATACCTTGCTAGTCAGATCATTAGCCTCGGATTATGTACTAGCGACATCTATGTTTTTGGTATGAAAAAAATGCTCAAACGTCGTTTGAAACTTTTACCACTACGTCAATTTATCAGTATGTAATGAATTAATAATAATTAATAACTAGTTTTTCGTTTGATAAAATAAAATATGTTTAAATAAAAAATGCATTCATTAAAATGTACCTAACCTAACCAAATCATAATTTGCAGTAAACCTGCGAAAAAAAAACGAAATGTGTGCTGGGACACATGGTAGAAGCAGTGCCGGATTAACCACGTAGCAAGAGTAGCAAATGCTACGGGCCCCGCGAATTGGGGGGCACCGCGCTCCAACGCCTGTCTGACCGTAAAAAAAATGAGTTTAGATAAGCGTAAAATATCTTGCATGCCTTAAACGCGAAGCGCTTAGGCGTAAACATAAACTAACGAATAAAATTCACGTCAGAGACTAGTTGTGTTATTCGGAAATCAAAGAACGACTTTTCTGTTTTGCTTGCAAAGTTACGAATTTAGATAGTTCGTCACCACGGTTTACGAAGGACGGATTAGATGACTGGAAGAATGCGCACAATTGGTTGACAAGACATGAGGAAAGCACTCCGCATAGATAAGCCATAATTTTGCTGTTAAACCTCAAGAACAAGAATAAGCGTGTTGATTCTCAACTTGTCAGCCAAATTGAGACTGAGCAAAAGTATTGGAAGCTACTCTTAATACGAATCATTGCAGTAATAAAGTTTTTGGCAGAACGAGATGTTGCGTTTCGTGGCAGTGACGAAATTGTTGGTTCACCTCACAATGGGAATTATTTAGGCTTGTTAAAATTGTAGCCCAATTTGACGCTTTTATGGCTCAACATATTCAAAGTCATGCTAATAATGGAAAGGGACATACGTCATATTTATCAAAAACAACTTGTGAATTTATTCATCTAATTGCATCAAGCAAATCAAATTATTAGCGTACTCAGTTTCATTGGATTCTACTCCAGATAGATCGCATGTAGACCAACTGACTCTGATAGTGCGCTATGTTCTGCCATCTAGACCAGTGGCACGATTTGTTAAGTTCTTGGACATGGAAGGTCATACTGCTGAACAACTCGCTCAAAGTTTACTAGATTTCTTAAGTGAGAGTGGCATTGATATCAATGATTGTCGTGGGCAAAGCTACGATAGTGCCAGCAACATGAGTGGGAAATACACCGGCTTACAAGCCCGAATTAACGAAATAAATAAGTATGCAGAATACATTCCCTGTCTTGCACATTCATTAAATTTGGTTGTGTAAAAGTGCGCTGCAGACTGCTGTACAGAAGCAAATAGCAATACTTTTCTTCGATTTCGTTGAAAACCTCTTTACATTTTTCCGTTTCTACCTTTCGATGGGGTCGTCTTACGAACGCTTTTAAACATTCTACTTCAAAAATTCAGATTTTAAAGAGGTAATCGGTCACTAGCTGGTCAGCCCGAGCTGATGCTACGAAGGCAGTTTTATGCGGTTTTTTCACTATTAAGCAAGTTCTACAGGCTGTACTTTGGAGAGTGTGCGCACGAGCTCCATGAGCTTATTCCGCCATCTCCTTTCTTTCATCGGACTACACGACGCACTGCAGGATATCATCCACATTTGGTAGAAATCCCTCCTATCAGGACCAAGCGCTTTGAGAACTCTTTCATAATGCGCACAGCCAAGTTGTGGAATTCACTGCCAGCATCTGTATATTCGGGCACTAATGCCTTTAAAGCTGGAGTGAATCGGCACCTAATAGGTTTGCTCGCTCCATCGTCGACCACATCCTGACAAAGCTGTCTAGATTGCGGTCAAGAGCAGATCTATTTATCATTAAAAAAAAAAAGATATTTTCAATAACGTGGATCAAAGAGCAGTGTTTTAATAAAGCTTACGGACTAGTTTCAACGATGAATAAGTTAGAAACGGATATAATGACAATAACGTGGAACGGAATCCTAGAACGCTTGCAAGTGACTAGTGCTTCGCTGCAGTCGTCAGATCAAGACCTTAATACGGGATACGCCCTTTATGAATCATTATTTAGCTACGTCCAAGCAATGTGATCCACATTTTTAGATATTGAGGCAAGAGCCAAAGATCTGACCGGCTGTGAAGAATACCAGCAACATAAATCAAGACGAATCAAGTGAAATACAAAGTACGACCATTTCAGCGGCTCTACTACACTCGACGACTTTGTCGAAAATCAAACACCTGTACAACGTTTTGAAGTTCAGGTGTTTATTGTCATTAATTTATTGATAACGTACTGTCTGCTTTAACTAACTAAGCAAACCAAGGGCCCCTTGGCCAAATTTGCTACAGGCCCCGCGCTGGCTTAATCCGGCACTGGGTAGAAGTGAAACTTTAATGGACAAGTGGAAAAACGAATCACAACGGACAAGTAGAAAAACGAATGGCAAATGACAAGTGGAAAAACGAATCGCAACAAAATTTAAACTTGAAGTTTTACGGGCAGATTGTTAATGTACTTATCCAATTTGAAAACCTGCCCGTAAAACTTCAAGTTGAAATTTTGTTGCGATTCGTTTTTCCACTTGTCATTTTCCATTCGTTTTTCCACATGTCCGTTGCGATTCGTTTTTCCACTTGTCCATTAAAGTTTCACTTCTACCATGTGTCCCAGCACACATTTTTTTTGTAAATACATACTTATAATACATAAGAAACACCCAGACCAACACAAACACTCATGTTTATCACACAAATAATTGTGTTCTGTGGGAATCGAACCCACGACCTCGTGATCAGCAGTCCGACACTTAAACCACTAGACCACAGAGGTCATCAATCTACGATCGAACGAATCAAACAAAAGAACGCCCAAGGAACGCTCTCAGCGTCATCCGACGACGTCGGACGATAATACTGAACGTGGCCAAGGAACGCATACTGGATAAACAGAGCAAACAAAGAAACATATATTAATTTATTAATAGACAGATATATATTGATAAAAAGGTGATAAACAAAACCTGGAAATTATTATTATAAAAAGAAAAAAAATGGTTTAAGATAGCAGCGTGCAACCATTACAAATAATGAAACAAAGCAAAGCAAGTATACAAAAAAACAGATACCCATTAGACGGATAACTAATCCAATACCACTCAGTCTGACTCTAGTTATGATTGAACAAGGAACTGACGCAGACCAATCGACGAACAATGACCGAACAAAATGAATGTGTAGAAAAGGACGCAGCATGCAGTTTAAAGAAAAGCATCGTTTTTTTTTTCATTTACGAAAATCGTGAATTATGTTGGGTCTGTCGTATACTTCACATTCACACATAGTGAGTGAAAGAGAGCTTAGAATTATAAATTAGGCTTACGCTTGTTGTTATTGATGGTTGTTGTCACTCTGCCTTAAAATTATCGCAGTGTTATTTAAATGATCGTATGAATTATTAAAAATATCGTGCGATACACTACTATATAAGAGGCCTACATCCAAGAATGGATAACTGACAGGCTCCAATGATGATGATGATGATGATGATGACACTACTATTATTTTTATCGTAAAGGACTTTAAACTATCGTAGACTTACTATAATTAGTGCACGTCTGGCAGCACTGGACGTTGTTGACATGACTGGAGGTTGGCGGGAAAATTCGTAAAGATCATGTTGTGGATTTTTTATTATTTTCCAAAATTTGTGTTTCTTCGAGTGTTAATGTGTAATAATGGTGGATTATTAAATGTTAAGTGCTCGTTAACGTGTACAAGTGTGGATAAATGGTACATAGTTGAAAAACATGACTTTCGTATTATCTCATCATCCCCTCAGAAACCTAGTAAAGTTTCCATCACTTTACTAGGATACAAGTATAATATGTTCAATGATTACGACTGAAGGACATGTATCCATGGTCATGATTAAATTAAAAAAAAAAAAAAAAAAAATTGACATGACTGATAGCTTTTTGACAACTAACCACAGAGTACAGCAGTGTTGCCAGATGGCCAGTTAAAAATTATCGTAGATTCTATGTATGAAAAAATATCGTCTTTGTATCGCATAACGAACGCACCCATTACGAGATTTACGAGTTATGACTTTGCGACACAAAATGTCAATGTCAAGTCAATTGTCAAATTTGTCAAAAGTAGTCACTGTTGCCAACTCGGAGTTTTTGTATCTAGATTTAGCTATAAATCAACATCAGCAGCTAAAAAAATTTGATTTATTATTTTTATTTACAATTTTAGCTATTTTCAACAAAGGTAAATAAAAGAAAAAGAAAATAAAAAAATAAAAATAAATGAGATGGGCAGATTTATGGCAGATAATGGTAGATATTTCTGAATTAAGTTTTTGGGAAACCAGGTGAACGATGTACTGTTCCCCTGTCCCTTTTTGTTAACGCGGTGAGGTGAAGGTTTACTTAAACAGTAAAAGTCCGTAAGGGTGTAAAATGGTTATAATATTAACATTACTATAAAAACACTTAACACTAGTACACTGGGAATTACAATGAATAACAAATATCGACCAGTCCAAGCCGTGGCGGGAGAGAGACTGTCATATGTTAAAACTTAAAACTACTCCAGATTTTTTGCTGCTTAGCCTATGGGAACATTTCTATTTATAGACTAAGGGACAAGGGTGCGGTTCCAAACGCCACACCACCCCCCCACGGAGAAGGATAGGAAGACTTAGTAGAAGTCTGGAAAATCCCTAAATTTTACGCGTCTGCCAGATCGCGTGGTATACGGCTGTTTTGCAGTAGATGTATTAGCGTCTGGTTCTGGCAGTAGTGGCTGAGTAGAGGTGGGTTGTGACGGTGCCAATTGAGGTTCGAGGACAGTGGTATCAGTATGGTCAATGAATGCTGGCTTAACGCGATCGACACTTACCACTACGTGTCTGCCCTTAACGACCAGAGTCAAAGTTTTACCATCACTGGACCGATCAATGACCTGATATGGTCCTGTGTACGGTGGTTGTAACGAGCGTCTAACGGTGTCGTCGCGCAGAAAAACATGTGTTGACGATGAGAGGTCCTTAAAAATGAAAGTTGACCGTTGAGCATGACGAGAAGCAGGGACTGGACGCACAGTCGACATATGATGTCGAAGTTGAACGACGAAGTCTGCAGGGTCGGTAATGCTGTCAGAATTAGTAGGCGAAATGAGCAATTCCCCGGGCAAGCGAAGGGTTTCACCATAAACCATTTCGGCGGATGTAGCTTTCAGGTCTTCCTTAAAAGCAGATCGCATACCAAGAAGAACGAAAGGAAGGGCGCGATACCAAGAATCGTGGTGGCACATGAGAGCAGCCTTGAGTTGGCGATGTACTCGTTCAATCATGCCGTTGGCACAAGGATGGTAAGCCGTCGTTCGAATTCTCTTGGTGGCGAATTGTGTCATCAAGCGTCGGAACAGGTCGGACTCGAATTGAGTGCCTTGGTCTGTCGTAATGACTGATGGCACGCCGAAACGGGGAATCCATTCTCGTGTAAGGGTTTCTGCTACCTCTTCTGCGGTGATGGAACGCATTGGCCAGACTTCCGGCCATCTAGTGGCTCTGTCAATGGCTGTCAAACAATAACGATAGTCATTGCAGATCGGCAAAGGTCCAACAATGTCAATATGAACATGTTGAAAACGACCAGAAGGTAGGTCGAACTTGCCGAGAGGGGAAGAATTGTGGCGCGACACTTTGGCGCGTTGACACGCCTCGCAAGTGCGAGCCCACTCTTTGCAATCCCTGGTGACAGAAGGCCAGATGTAGCGTTCGGTCACGAGGCGGGTAGAAGCTCGTGCACCGGGGTGGCTTAAATTGTGGAGCTTGTTAAATGCTGCTCTTCGGAAGGGAGGAGTCAGGTATGGACGAGGCTTGCCTGTGGAAACATCACAGGTGACAGAAATGTTAGTGCCAGGGATAATGACCTTTGACAATTGCAGGCTGGAGCCTAGGCGTTGTAGGTCGGCTAACTCCTGATCTGTCTCTTGCGATTTGGCAAGGGCTTCGTAATCCTGCTCAAGGGTGATAGCATCGACGCGCGACATTGCGTCGGCGACGACGTTGTCCTCTCCCTTAATGTACTTAATATCAGTTGTAAATTGACTGATAAAAGACAATTGATTAAGTTGAGCAGGGGGAAGTTTTTCTCGACGCTGAATAAAAGCGTATAGCAGCGGTTTATGGTCCGTAAAAATAGTTACGTGCTGGACCTCGAGAATGTGGCGGAAATGTTGTACACTTTCGTATACCGCCAGTAACTCGCGATAATAAGCGGGCCACTGCGTTTGCTTGTCGGTCAGTTTCTTGCTAAAAAAGGCAAGAGGACACCACTCACCGTCAACTTGTTGTTGAAGGCAGGACCCGATGTGGACGCTGGAGGCATCAGTAAACAGTCCAAGAGGGGCGTCGGTGACAGGATGTTGCAGCAGGGTGGCATTGGATAGGCTCCTTTTGCAGGCTTCAAATTGCTCCAGAAGTTCAGGTGACCATATAAATGGCTTGGCACCTTTACCGTTGGTAGCAACTATTGATTTGATCAATGGAGCCTGGAACAGCGCAGCTTGGGGCACGAAACGGCGGTAATAATTTACCATGCCGAGAAAACGACGCACCCCTTGAACTGTTTTAGGAGGGGGAAAATCCAAGATGGCTTGAACACGGTCTTGTGGAGGTCGAGTACCCTCAGGGCTAATGTGATAACCCAAGAACGTGACTTCACGTGCGCCAAAAATACACTTGGTAGGGTTTATCACAACACCATAGTCTCGTAAGCGTCCAAAGAGGATCCGCAGATGTTCGCAGTGGAGAGCTTCGTCTGCTGAATGGACCAAGACGTCATCCGCATACGAAAAGCAGAAATCGAGACCCCGGGTGACTTCATCGATGAACCGCTGGAAAGTTTGACCAGCATTGCGGAGGCCGAAAGTCATAAAGGGAAATTCGAAGAGGCCAAACGGGGTAACGATGGCGGTCTTCGGAACATCCTCTTTAAAAACCGGGATCTGGTGGTAAGCTTTTACCAGGTCTATGGTGCTGAAGACCTTGGCACCAGTGAGGTTGTGCGCAAAATCATTAATGTGCCGGACTGGGTATCTGTCCGGTACAGTTCTGGCGTTAAGTGCGCGGTAATCGCCACAAGGACGCCAAGTGTCGTCTTTTTTCAGCGTCATGTGCAAAGGAGACGACCATGGACTTTTAGATGGTCGTGCTGTGCCAGACTGAACCATGTCCTCGAACTCCTTTTTGGCAGATATCAACTTTTGAGGTGCCAGACGGCGAGGACGGCAAGAAATAGGAGGTCCATCTGTCGTCTTAATAAAATGCACAGTGTTGTGCTTTATGGTCCTGGGGAGGCCAGGAGGACGACTGATCTCAGGGAATTCTGCTAGCACCTGTGCGAAAGCAGAATTTACTGGAGCCACTGCCTTGACACTCGGTTGTTCCGAAGTTGCTGGAGAGCCGGGTGCTGATAAGCCGGTGAGACCGTCAATCAGTCTCTTAGTGCGGCAGTCTGGAAGCAGATGGTAATAGCACAGGAAATCAGAACCTATGATAGCGGTAGTAACGTCGGCAACGACGAATGCCCATATAAATTTCCGCCGGAGTCCAAAGTTAAGCGCCAGGTTGACTGTACCGAATGTTTTTATGCTGCTACCATTAGCGGCACAGAGCTCATAGTCGGAGGGCTTTCTCCGATCTGTAAGCCAACTGTGGGGGAAGCAGCATAAGTCAGAGCCTGTGTCAATTAAAAATTGGCGTTTAGTGACTCTGTCAGTAACAAAAAGGCGGCTGAAAGGACGGCTGGATTCACAGTCAGTTGCCGCCGCTACTGACTGCTCGCAGAGTTTTCCGATTTCCAGTTGCATGGGGCGATGCATTTTGTGGCTTTTGACTTAAATTTCTTATGGTACCAGCAGCGTTTAGCTGATTGCTGGTCCGGAGTGGCGCTGCGCGAAGAATTTGCACTCCTCGATGTAGATCGATTACGGGACCGAGAGCGCTCGTGAGAGTTAGAGGTCAAGGCAGCCACTTGCCTAGTTAGCTCCTCTATTCGGCTTATAATCGTCATTTTAAGAATATTATCGCGTTCTTCACTCATCTTAAATAGGAGTGTGCAGTATTGTAATAGAAAAAAAACTAGCTGATACAGACACTAAACCAAAAACTGCAAAACTTTATGTTGCCTTAACCGTGGGTGAGTAGCGGTGCAAACATAAAACAGTTAAAAGTATGCTAAAAAGAACACAAAAATAGACACAAGAAAAAGGAACACAATAGTACAATACAATACACAAAACACAGTGAACAAGACACAATATGCAATAGAAAAAAAAATCAATAAAATATGTTACGTCACAAAGTGTAAAAAGTGTTAAAAAAAATGTAAACAACTCTGTGAAATTTTGGCTAAAACAAACAATTGAATCAAGTGCTATAAGTCGTATAAACTTTAAATGTAACTGCCTATAAGTGATGAATTATAATAAACAATAGATAGAACCCACAATAGAAAATAAAAAAACTAACAGATTAATCTTGATTTGATACAAGCAATTAATTTGTTACTTATTCTAAGAGTTACTAATTCTAAAGTTACTTAGAGTCCCAACTACTAAAAACTACACTGAGTGAATTATTGTCACGTAAAAACACAAGAAATTTTTGAAAAGGGCTACTTGCGTGAACCGGAACAACAGTAGATGACACTGACAGCCGTAGGAGCCGTGTTGAGCTGTCACTGGAAACGCCGGCTGTTTTCGACGAATAGCGACAGGGGGCGTTTAACGCGCCCAACAACAAGACTTTCAAACGGATCTGAAGTGGTTCACGAAGGGTCACGGGTCGCAGGGTCGCAGGTACCCTTTTTTTGCGATGACGGCGCGCGACGCGGCGACGCGGTGGCGCGCGAATAATCACTTAGGTAACTTTTACAGCACTGATTTTAATAAAGGCGACACGATGGCGGGATATTATGCCGAAGTCTCGTAGAAGAGCGAGGGTTATCAGCAACCCGTAGCCTGCTCGTGGGGTTTCAAATTTGAAGGCAGCCTCTCTCGTTATGTTAGCCTAGGCGCGGTCACCAACACAGGTACGCCGCAAGACTATGGTCATCACCTCACGTAGCGTCGACGGAATCACTATCACGTCGGGGTCACCACTTTGGGAAACCAGGTGAACGATGTACTGTTCCCCTGTCCCTTTTTGTTAACGCGGTGAGGTGAAGGTTTACTTAAACAGTAAAAGTCCGTAAGGGTGTAAAATGGTTATAATATTAACATTACTATAAAAACACTTAACACTAGTACACTGGGAATTACAATGAATAACAAATATCGACCAGTCCAAGCCGTGGCGGGAGAGAGACTGTCATATGTTAAAACTTAAAACTACTCCAGATTTTTTGCTGCTTAGCCTATGGGAACATTTCTATTTATAGACTAAGGGACAAGGGTGCGGTTCCAAACGCCACAAGTTCATAGGGAACTCAAAGATCTGATAATTACGACTGCCACTACTGAGTTTGCTGCTGCTACTAAGTTTGCAGCTAAAGTAGAATACCAGTATAAATACTTAATTACTTTTATTTAGTGAAAACTAAATCGAGGAACAGATTGAGGGTACCAATGATAAATGCCATTTTAACAATCCGATCCGAAGTAGTATGAGAAATACTGCTATGGTTATAAGCTCCCCAAACAATTAAAGTACGCTCCACGACGGTGGGGCGTGGGACGTGGAGCCACGTGCCTTGGACGGGAACGTGTATTACGTGTTTCACACGCGTATTTACGTACAAACTGAGTTAACTTACATGGAATTCTAAAAACCACAGCCCCGCGCCTTATACTAAGACTAGCAAAAACTTTAGCTATTTTTTTAATATAAATCTAGCAATTTTTTAGCTATTAGTATTATATTGTATTGTATTGTATTGTATTTATTGATAACAATTGTTACAAGTCATTTTTTTTTTAAATTAACATAATTCTTAACTTACTCAGACTTTACTTTATCAGAAGTTAACATAAAATTTTCGTTCATTATAATATTTTATATAATAGTTACTAAATAACACTTAATTTCGTATTTACTATAAAAATTAACATTGCATTGAAAAAAATAAAATTGTAATAGAATTTAAAATTACATTTGCGTTTATTGTCATCAGCTGATTATAGCTATTTTGTTAATAAAAATCTAGCTATTTTTTGCTGTTGATCTGGCTATCTTTCAAAATTTGAGTTGGCAATACTGAAAGTAGTCAACTGTCAAAGGGGTTTGGCGGGAAAATTCGTAAAGATCATGTTGTGGATTTTATTTGTGTTTCTTCGAGTGTTAATGTGTAATAATGGTGGATTATTAAATATTAAGTGCTCGTTAACGTGTACAAGTGTGGATAAATGGTACAAAGTTGAAAAACATGACTTTCGTATTATCTCATCATCCCCTCAGAAACCTAGTAAAGTTTCCATCACTTTACTAGGATACAAGTATAATATGTTCAATGATTACGACTGAAGGACATGTATTCATGGTCATAAATAAATTAAAAAAAAAAAAAAAAAAAACAACTGTCAAAACTCAAAGTCAGAAGTCAATTGATTGCGTTTTCTTTTGTGGAGTTCGTCGTAAATTTTATTAATAAAACATAGTCGTTTTGTACTGCAGTGCATTGTTAGAGCTCCGTGACCCTTTCGGGCTAAGATGCAGAGTGTAATCAACTCGGTAAAGGGCACCGCTCTGGGAGTTGCCGGCTATTTGACGCCGGTGCTGAAGGTACCTATTATCTCTGTAATATTTAAATTATCACTGTTTACAGTATGTTGATAGCGTGGAAAACAGATTCAGAATGATTGATATGCATATATTCATCATACATCGTCTTTGTGAACAAAAACGAGTGATTTATTATAAATTTTTCAGTTCAGAACATAGAATTTCACATCAATTTTATTTTGAATATTTGAAGCCACTATAGATACCTAGGTATCTTTCAATGTTATCTTTGCCGATTAATTACGCATTGTTGAGAAACTAAACAAGTAAAGTACAAAAGTGAATACATATTTCATACCTACCATTTAATTTTATTATTGTGTTTAAATATTTATTTCTTAATTATATTGGAATAAAAGTAAAGATTTCGGTCAGTCGCTTAGCTACAAGTAAGTTACCTATTTATTACTTTTCCTAGGAGTCAAAGTTCCAAGAGACGGGAGTCCTAACTCCTGAAGAGTTTGTGGCGGCTGGAGACCACTTGGTTCACCACTGCCCCACATGGCAATGGGCTAAGGGTGAAGAGGCGAAGACCAGGTCATACCTGCCGGCTGATAAACAGTTTCTTATCACTAGAAATGTGCCATGCTACAGGAGGTGTAAACAGGTATAAGTTTAAAATTTACAAATCTAATAATTAAATTTTAATAAAACTATAACATTATTCTCTTGCCTTCGCAATTTATTTGGGGTTATTGCGGCATGATGTTTTCTTCTAACATTTGGGCACCACGAAGGTCTCCACAGCAAGCCCCGCCTGCTGCACCCCACTAATGACATTACAGGGATAATTTTTGTATGTGTATGTTAAAAAAAAAGCTAATTTTTTATGCAGTCAATACTCATTTCCATAAAGAGTCCTGCAGGTGATTAAATCGGCATCCTGTACATACATAATTACATA
Source organism: Asteroscopus sphinx (assembly GCA_949699075.1). Classification (NCBI taxonomy): domain Eukaryota; kingdom Metazoa; phylum Arthropoda; class Insecta; order Lepidoptera; family Noctuidae; genus Asteroscopus; species Asteroscopus sphinx. Next base: position 31,996,290 of record OX453004.1, on the reverse strand, counting down.
CACTCTGTTTTTTCTTATTTGTCTTATTTAGTAAAAATAAAAAACAATCTTGACATGTCTTTTTAATATTGATTTTTTTAATAACTACTGATCTATTATAATTACTAGTTTTGCACATGTAATTAGATTTAAAAATGTTATTTAGTGTGTAAAGTTGTTAATGTAACTTCTTTTAATAATTATTAATGACAAATTAAATTAGTAAGACATGTCAAGATTGTTTACTAAATAAGACAAGTAGCAAGAAAAAACAGAGTTTAGGTTTATCTTCTTTCACATCAATTCACCCATCTCTTTCTGTAATTTTGCTAGAAAAAAATTGTTTATGATTGTGTAGTATTGTATTTTGTATTGTTATCAGCAGATATTATGGAAACTAAAATTCTCCTTGCTATTTGAACTTCCTTCAATTGGATGGTGGGAATGCATCCTTAAGCTTTATGATGCAGTTAAAAACAGACTCTGTAAACAACACCTTGATTCAACAGTAGTAATAGTAATAGAGCTCCTTTGTGAAAGAGCTCATCCGGGGTAGTACTACACCATACCTACTTCTCCACCAAATAGTGATGCCCGCATTGGTGTGTTTCGGTCTGAAGGGTAATGTGGTGACGGTGAAATTACGATCACATGAGACATTCATCTTCATGTCTCAGTGTGGCGAACCAACTTGCGGTACCATTTAAGCAACAGCCTAGGTGGTATTGAAGTTGTTATGGGCAAAGGTAACCGATTAACATCAGGTGACCTTTAACTCGTTTCGTCATAAAAAACGCATTTGACCAGCACATCTTCTGTTAAGATTTTGACATCCATCATCCTTCTGCCTTTATCCTACACAGATTTTGATGTTCAGTTTAATTCCAGATAGAATATTGTGAAGACAAAGAGAAGGTGATAGAGGATGAAAACGACGAGGATGGCGGCTGGGTGGACACACATCACTATGATAATGCAGGGTCACCTACAGTTGAAGAAAAGGTAACAATATAGCTAATGCTACTTGAAATTATATCCCCTTTTTCATACATTTTCCTAGTTTTTTTTTCGAATGGACTCTCGCAGACGTCACCCAAGATAGGTGCCCTAACTGCTTAACCGAGTGGGTGGCGGAGAGCGGGCAGATCCCGTTAGGGACTCCATCCACCGAAAATTTCCCTAAACCTAAATTATACACTAATATTGCGGTTGCAAAACGGCGTCCCCCAAGGGAGGGCTCGGACCTCGGCTTACTGGGGCATTGCGGGGGACCTCGCCGCTATCTCCCCCTGGCAGCCGTTGCTGCATCGGATTGATTCCCTGAAATCGCAAAATTAAATCAGCTGTTCCCTTACATTTTGTTGATTTATGTGAACACAGATCTGCTCTTGACCGAAATCTAGACAGCCTGAAATCATACATGAAGGACAAAAACTTTTGGAATATTGTTGATGAAAACAAATAACCCAATTTAAGAACATTATCTCTTAAAATACACGCGTATAGTGCATCAACCATATTTTCAACTATGATGCACTTGAAATCAAAATATAGAAGCAGAATGACAAATGTATATTTGGACCATTGCATGAGAATAGGTACTTCATATTATGAGCCAGATTTCATCAAGTTTTCGGAAGAAATGCAAGGCCAATGATCACATTAATTATAATAATTAATTGTTGAAAGTTAGCAATGAAATACTACTAATAAAATAAAAAAAATTCAAATCAAATTACTTTTTATTTCTTAAAATCACTTATTATAATTTTTATTTGACTTAATATAACGTCTCCTGTCAGTCCAAGGTCACGCTCACCGGCGCTGACAGAGTACGAAATACTACTAAAGTTGTGGTCCGTATCCGTATCCGCGGATTTTAACACTAATTATCCGTATCCGTATCCGCGGATATACATTTTGAACAATACGACACATCACTAATAAGAATAAAGACTAACTATTACTGAAAGTTTCTTTTGAAAGACTCTTTTCATGACAGTCAAAATCTTCACCAGGTATGTGAGATGACATTGGATGCTGCGGACACAGGGGACAGTGACGGCGACGGCGGGGCGGGGGATCGCGACGACGACGAAGAAGATGATGAGGACGGAGAGGCAGAGGACATGGAGGAGTTCCAGGAGTCAGGACTGCTGGATGAAGTGGATCCGGTAATAATTTGAGTTGATAATATTTCAATATCTTAGGACTGAGTCCCAGATCTATGTGGCACAGGGGGTCTACTCCCGTTTGACGATATTCGATTAATCGTACGATTCATCGCACAATTTGCTACTCCAGTCAGCCATCGTTCCCATATCGCATGCGATAATCGTGTTTTGACGTTCGTTTGATCTCCGGTCAATTTTATACGGCTATGAACCGTAGTCTATATTTATTGTGCCTTTTTTATGTACCTATCTTTATTGTGCCTTTTTTATGTACCTATCTTAATTGTGCCTTTTTATGTACCTATCTTTAATGTGCCTTTTTATGTACCTATCTTTATTGTGCCTTTTTATGTACCTATCTTTATTGTGCCTTTTTATGTACCTATCTTTATTGTGCCTTTTTATGTACCTATCTTTATTGTGCCTTTTTTATGTACCTATCTTTATTGTGTAGGTATCAGTCTGAACGAAAGTTCGTACTTCGTTTGTCGTTCGTAAAACGCGAGTAGACCCCCAGGCTGGGGCCCACAATGGACTGCAATTTTAAGGAGTTGCCAATTCGGCCAAATTTAACCTAAACTCTGAAGAAAATAAACTTTAGAGCAGAATAAAAATATAAAGTTCATCAGTTTTAAATCAAAGAAACTTACAGCCAAAATTAATATCCAATCTAACCAGTAGTTACCCTACTAGAGATAGAAATTTGGCACATTTTGTATGGAGCTTATGCCAAATTCCTATCTCTAGTAGGCTAAATCATGGATAGATTGGATATTAATTTTGGCTGTTAGAGGAGCTAAAAAATCCTAAGTCCACTTTGTTTGTGGTCGCACTCCTCCGAAACGGCTCGACCGATTGTAATGAAATTTTTGATGTATATTTGGTAGGTATGAGAATAGGTCGTAACGTATATTTCATCATCGAAAAACACCCATGACCCTGAGAAATAATTTATATGGCAGAACAACGTTTGTCGGGTCAGCTCATCATCCTCCGCGCCTTTTCCCAATTATATTGGGGTCGGCTTCCAATCTAGCCAGATGCGGCTGAACATCAGTATTTTACACGGAGTGACTGCCATCATACCCCCGCAACGCAGTTACTGGGTAATACTGACATTCGGAGGTTAGACCAGTTGTCAGACTTTCAGGCTTCTGACTACCCGTAACGACTGCCATAGATATTCATATGAAAACCGGGACCGACAGCTTAACGTGCTCTCCGGGGCACGGAGGGGTCTTGATGTGTAACGAAACGGTCACCCATCCACAGACTGACCGCGGCAAGTGCAGCTTAACCTTGCAAATCGTACAATCCGCGCATTGCTTCGCTACGAGCCCCCGGGTCAGCTAGTTTTTAGGGTTCCGTACCCGAAGGGTGCCAAACGGGACCCTATTACTCTCGCTACGCTGTCCGTCCGTCCGTCCGTCTGTCTGTCTGTCACAGGGCTGTATCTTTTGAATGGTAATAGGTAGCCGGTTGAAATTTTCTCAGAATATGTGTTGCTATGTGGTGTATTACGACAAATACTAAAAACAAAAAAAAAACAAAAAACAAAGGGGGTCCCCATACAAGAAACCTCAAAAAACATGCATTTTTTAAACGGTAATACATATCAGCGTACAACTTTAACAGATTATAGTGCATATTATGTAGTTTAGCAACAAATACTAAAAATAGGCCAAACATAGACATATGTGGTGGTACCTGCGTAAGAAAGAGATGCAAAAATTAACATTTCGCACACTTTGCGTTGATGTTTTCTGATGAACTCTCGTAAATTAAATCAGTTTCTATGGGGTATCAGGTCGATGGATGGTACGGAACCCTTACTGCGCGAGTCTGACTCGCACTTGGCCGGTTTTTTATATATATTATACTTACTATCAAATTTTGGCAGAGTCCTAAGAATGAAGAACCATTTAGATGAAGTGTTTTGCCAGTATATCTGTTGTACCCTACCTAGGACAGTGGTACTATAATAGTGCATTATTTGATACACATATAAACAAGCAAAATTGTCTCTGACATTCACAATAATCTGTTGGCTACTTTTATATTATACTGACCATGTTATCTGGTTGTCAGGGCCACTATCAGCTTCGTATTCAATATTAATCTGTGCAGCTGTTTACAAGTATCGGTGTTTACTTACAATGTAGATTCACCTTAATTTGTTCATTTATAGTTTATCAGAAGGCTAAATCTCGTACATAAACGTTCAAAATATAGTTCCATACTAATCTCAATATTTTAAATCCACAGACCAGTAAACCTAGTAGTAGTAGAGCTCTTTTGTTTAAGAGTACTCGTACGGGGAAGTACTACCACCGTATCTACTTCTCCGCCAAATAGTGATGCTTGCATTGCTGTGTTTCGGTCTGAAGGGTACGAATGCCGGTGAAATTACAATCACATGAGACTTTCTATCTTCATGTCTCAGTTTGGCGAACCGACTTGCGGTACCATTTAGGCAACAGTCTAGGTGGTATTGCAGTTGTTATGGGCAAAGGTAACCGCTTAACATCAGGTGGGCCTTTAGCTCGTATCGCCATCCTATAATATAAAAAACCCGTAGAATACATAACCTCCTCCTTTTTTTGAAGTCGGTTAAAAAAAAGCCTCTAGACGCCGATTAGCCGGGGTCACCACGCACATGCAATACCACTGTATATCATACGCCCCGCCGCCAATCGGAACGTCACTTCGTCAGCGAGCGGCACCAATCATACCACTGAACTTTTGAGCCGACCAATCATAACGCGCCGTCCGCCCCCCGGCCCCCGCTATCTTTTTACGACTGTGTTATCATGCAAAACTTTGTTTATGTGGCGTCTTGAGACTTACTGGTCTGTGTTTAATTCTAGACTAGATGGTGCAGTGTAAAAATTAAAAAAAAAAAAAAAATTACATCGGAGATTAGTTTGTAACTATATTTTGAACGTTTCTAATTACGAGAATTGGGCTTCAGGACCTCAGATGTTTTAACATACGTACAGAACAGCTTATTTACTGTATGACACGGGCGTAGAAAATGCTGCCTTCAAAAAATTTGGCGCCAAGTAGGTAGATATATCGTCTATTTGATCTGCGCTCCGTAATCAAGCCTTGGTATAAAGAAAGAAAGACTTAAAAATTATTCACATCACCTAAAAGTGATGCACAACATCATTATCCTTTTCACCGCCACGGCATCGTAAAGGTTTTTGTGCCCTCAGCGCCACGTCTTCTATAGAAGACAAATATTGTATGGACGTTAGTATAAAGTTATAAAGTCGTGGCGCTGAGGGAACGAAATCGTTTGTCTTCTATAGGTGTCATTGGCGGTGAAAAGGTTAAAAATCTTGAAAAAAGCGAATGAGTTAAATTAAAAAAAAAAAAAAAAAAAAATTCAATTGCTGTTTAAGACGCTGACAACAGCCAAATACCCCAAATAGGCTTCTTTTAAAAACATTTTTAGCTGTATCTTTTCAGTTTGTGGCACTGAAAAAAATACATGTTAATCTTGATCGTATTTTTTAACGGCCTCTGTGGTCTAGTGGTTCGAGTGTCGGACTGCTGATCACGAGGTCGTGGGTTCGATTCCCACAGAACACAAATATTTGTGTGATGAACATAAGTGATTGTGTTGGTCTGGGTGTTTCTTATGTATTATATGTATGTATTTACAAAAGAAAAGTATATAAGTATTATATCCATTGTCTAGTACCCATATTACAAGCTCTGCTTAGTTTGGGACTAGATGGTGCTGTGTAAAAATGTCCCAAAAATATTTATTTATTTATTATTTATTTATTTATTTTTTGAAGCTGTAATGTGCCCAAAACACGTTTTCTTGAAGTTTTCTCGATAGAAAAGAATAGTAAACTAACCTCTTAAAACATGCTTTAAAGCAAACAATCTCTATTATTTACTAAATATTATAAATAAAATTAAGAAAACATTTGAGAAAGACAATAATCTAAACATGTGTTGTTTCTGTTTTTCAAATAAGATTTTAGTTTTTTATTTAAAAAAAAAATTGTTAATTTTCATTCAAGTTGAGCGGCGTATCCGACGTCCCTCGGCTCGTTGCCTCTCTTTCAGTTCTGTACGAAACGACAGTGACCGCAGAGGTCTGATATTTTAGGTGTTGTCAGCCTCTTAACTAAACTTAATCCGAGTCCGAAACACCGAGATCCGTCGTCGGACGAAAGTCTACGACGTCGGTGATAGGGCGATTTAGCTAAAGTGGAGTTGGGCAGGACATCTGGCTCGGCGTGGAGATGGCCGATGGAGTAAAGCATTGACGGAGTGGAGGCCAAGGTCAGGTCGGAGAAACCCGGGCCGTCCGAAAGCGCGCTGGGTTGATGATAACGCCAAAGCCGCAGGAAACACCTGGATGAGGGACGCACAAGATCGAAGAGGCTGGCAAAAACGAAAGGTGGCCTATAGCCAGCAGTGGGTGATACCGGGTTAGGATAGTGATGAATTCGATATGAGTGTCGTAACGTAACTTTATACGACAACATCGTCCATTTCGGCTAGTCTTAAGATATTTTTTGACTAAATATCGTGAAATCCCTTTATGGATTATATTATTATTATGGGCCTGATAAAAAGGCTCAAAGTCACTCAAAGGGCAATGGAGAGGGCTATGCTCGGAGTGTCCCTGCGTGACCGAATCAGAAATGAGTAAATTCGCAGGAGAACGAAAGTAACCGACATAGCCCGAAGAATTGTCAAACTTAAGTGGCAGTGGGCGGGGCACATTGCTCGCAGAACGGATGGCCGATGGGGCAGTAAAGTTCTGGAGTGGCGACCGCGTACTGGAAGGCGCAGCGTGGGTAGGCCCCCCACAAGGTGGACCGACGACCTGGTGAAGGTCGCGGGAATCCGCTGGATGCGGAAGGCGCAGGACCGGTCGTTGTGGCAATGCTTGGGGGAGGCCTATGTCCAGCAGTGGTCGTCTTTCGGCTGAGATGATGATGATGATGATTAAATTATAATGTAACAAAGTGTTTTCCTGTAATGGTATTTTAATAATCTAAATAATTTTCAATGATTGTGATGCATGATATTTTATTTTTATTTAATTGGTATATTTTGAGTGGTATACATTTGCACGCCCTTGTGAAGGCAGAATGTGGAGAACTATAAATGTTGATAAGATCTTTATATAACTACCCATGTTTGCAAAGAAATAAATGATATGAAATGAAAGATATGTTGTCTTATGCAAATAAGCAAATTAGTTAGTAACTAACATAATTTCTTCAGTCGACAGACCTAGCCCAGCGCAAGGAGCCTAAACCGGTCCAGAAGCCGAAGTCGGACGGTGACGAGATCATCCGGACGCGGACCTACGACCTGCACATCACCTACGACAAGTACTACCAGACGCCCCGCCTGTGGCTCATCGGATACGACGAGGTCAGTAGTTTTGCGCGGATGTGATGCATATCTTACCACACTTTTTGATTCTGTCCCGAGTAATACAAAAACCGTTTAAAAAATTGTTTTTTTTTTTATTGAATTAATTATTAAGTTTGTATGCCCCGAATAGTTTTTTGGGTATTTAAAGAATGTCATACATACATATATTATCACGCCTGTTTCCCATTAGGGTAGGTAGAGACTATGGAATTCCACCCGCTACGATCCTGACACACCTCTTTCACTTCATCTACGTCCATTAACCTCGTCATGCATGCTCGTCGGTTTAGAGAACTCTTAACCTGGCATTTTTTGAGAACGTCCGCGATTTCATCGCGATACGTTCGCCGAGGTCGTCCCCTTCCAACTCTTCCATCCACACTCGCTTCGTATACTTGTTTCGTCAATCTCCTCACATCCATCCTCTCTATATGTCCAAACCATCTTATAATACCTTTCTCAATCTTTGTCACTACATCTTCTTTCACTCCACAACGCTCCCTTATCACGTTATTCCTTACTTTATCTCTCAAAGTTATACCACACATACTCCTCAAAGCTCTCATTTCTACTGCATTTATTCTGCTTTCGTGTTTCTTCTGCCATACCCAACTTTCACTACCATACATAAGTCTACATTTAAATCATCAACAAAAATCGCGAATAATTAAATTGGTTCCAACTAAAAGAAAGGAAAGAAAAACTATTATTCTTCTTCTATCGTGTCGACATGAGCTACATAACGATACTAGCTCATGCCGTGAGAAAAAGATTAGCCAGTCAGCAGGTTGGTAGCGGGGCTGACTGCCCAAGGTGCGCCGGACGATCAATTAAATATCGTCACTCGTGGAGGCTCTTTCCATGCACCTCGAAAGACTATTTGCTTCTAGAATGACGCAGAAAATTAGCAGAAATGTAAACCTGCTTGGCTTACAAAGTTTCCCTTCAGAAATTAGTCAATTTATTATGACGTATTGCCTATTCGTGAATGATATCATCCAGAGACAATAGTACATTACTGTCGAGGCCTGAAATGAAGCAATTGACGGCCGAGTAATATTGGAAGTATGAGGTGAAGCCGAGTACTTCCAAAGTACTATTTTAAAAGGACGAGGCGCCAGCCGAGTCCTTTTATTTTTATTGATTTATTTATTTATCTTATAACTACCATTACAGGGTTTTTTTTTTAACCCAAAGCGGCAGTGTACGGAATATAAACATGATAAAGTATTAATTAAATTTTGTAACATAATACAAATAATGCTGTTCTTGTGAATTCACTCAGAGAACAACAGAATAGGTCCGTCTCCCCAGCTATGAGGTTAAGAGTGCGGAGTGCACGCGTCAGCGGCGCTTCCCTCAAAAGGTTAGTCCGACCGCGCGGCTCCACCAGCAGTTGTGGCTGCTTTTTAAAATGAACGAGGCCGTTAATTGCTATTTCAGCCGAGACTTGTATAGTACTTTTCTCTCATTTGCGAGAAAACAATACACAAATTAATTCAACAGTATCTAATTTTCATCCGAGCACGGTTCAAAATCAAAATAATTTATTTGTAAAACATACGTAACAGTTAAAAACTTAGTGGAAAATTAACATATTACGTCACACTATGTTTAATCTTGAAAGGCATACAGATTACATACTACAGTCGACTGCATGACAGTGGTAACACTTCAATTCGAAAACCGCCCTTACTGCTTACGAAATAAAGATGCTGCTAATGTCAAAGTGTTACCACCGACGTGCGGTCGACCGTACCTATAGAACACAGCATAGCATTTTTATTATTAGTTAGCATTAGAATAGAATAGAATAGAATAATCAAATTATTTATATTTTTAAGTTACGTAAATCATATAGGTAATAAAAAATATTTAAACTTGTGTTTAGTACGCAATACTTAACAACATAGATAAAACATAACAAATAAATCGGACATCAAAATGAAATTGCAATATTAAAACATTGTAAATTTCAAACCACTAACATTTTATCATCAAAGTATTCTTTGATAGAGTAATATGCTTTTTTATGTAAAAATTCTGAGAGCAGTTTGTAAAATTTTTCTATTTTCAAAATATAAAAAAAATGCGCCTGTAGCCTTTATAATGATAAATATTTTGTACCTAAAAACACCTAATTTATGTAAGTGTGTACCTACTTAAAAACCTCGATAGCATAATTTAATAAATTAAAACTGTCAAGCAATTTATATTATTGTCGTGTTGGTTATTACTGGCGTGTTATTTCGTTGCGTACGGAGAAGAGCCGATTGATGTTTTTTTTTTAAATTATTTAACCAATTTCCGAGCAAGTGGGAGAAAATTTCATTTTATTAAGAAAGTGATCTGATCATTTAAATATTTCTGTCAGGACCGCACACTACTGAGCGTGGAGCAAATGTACGAGGACGTATCTCAGGACCACGCCAAGAAGACCGTCACCATGGAGTCGCACCCTCACGTCTCCGGACCCAGTACGGCTTCTGTTCATCCGTGCCGGTGAGACACACTTCAACTTTTTCAACGCCACGACTTAGTAAAGGTTTTCGTGCCTTCAGCGTCACGTCTTCTATAGAAGACAAATAATATTTTATTATTTTTAACGCATTTACGCATGCGAAGCGAAATCTTAACTATTTAAATGGTGGAAAGAAAGAACAAAAACCGGCCAAGTGCGAGTCGGACTCGCGCAGTAAGGGTTCCGTACCTCTCAACGACCTGATACCCCATAAAAACTGATTTAATTTACGAGAGTTTATCAATAGACATCAACGCACAGTGCGCGAAATATGAATTTTTGCATGTCTTTCTTACGCAGTTACCACCACATATGTCTATGTTTGTCTTATTTTTAGTATTTGTTGCTAAACTACATAATATGCACTATAATCTGACCAAGTTTGACGCTGGTATATATTACCGTTTTGAAGATAGAGCAGGAACAAAAACGTTGAAAAAAATGCATTTTTATTGAGGTTTCTTGTATGGGGACCCCCTTTGGTTTTAGACTTTTTTTTGGTTTTTAGTATTTGTCGTGATACACCTCATAGCAACACAATTTCTGAGAAAATTTCAACCGGTTACCTATTACCGTTCAAAAGATACAGCCCTGTGACAGACAGACGGACGGACGGACGGACAGCGTAGCGAGAGTAATAGGGTCCCGTTTGGCACCCTTCGGGTAAGGAACCCTAAAAACGAAAGAATCCTGCTCGTGAGCGATTTTTTCTTTCCACAATTTAAATTGTAAGACAAATATTGTAAGATATAAAGTCGTGGCGCTGAGGGCACGAAATCATTTGTCTTCTGTGTCATTGGCGGTGACAATTTTAATGCTCACTATCGCCTATTACTTCTATATATATATATACGTGGGACACTCAGAAAGTTTTGCGAAACTAAAAAAAATTGTTCTATACGTACATATATTTTTATCAAATCTTTTCAAAGTACTTTCCACCAGCCTCTATATAAAGATTCATGCGCCTAAACCAGTTTTCAAAACACTTTTTCCAGTCCGCCGCAGACACCTCGTTTACAGCCTGCTCGAACGCAGCCAGCGCATCTTCCGGCGACGAAAATTGTATCCCTTTGAGCTGATTTTTTATTTTTGGGAATAAAAAGAAGTCACACGGTGCTAGATCAGGGCTGTAAGGAGGGTGACCCAGGAGTTTGACTGGCGTGCTGTCCAGGAAGTCCCTCGTTTTGAGTGCGGTGTGCGCAGGTGCATTGTCGTGGTGGAGCAGTAGCCCGCGGAGCCCTGTGTTTGGTCGCTTGTTGCTTATAACAGAGAAAACTTCTGGCAAACATTTGGTAGTATACCATTCGGCATTAATGCTTCTTTGATCCCGTAAGGGAATTGATACCAAGTGGCCAGTCAAATTAAAAAAGCTAGCGATCAAAATCTTACCCCCGCTTCTAGATCGCTTCACTTTGGTAGGCGTTGGCTCATTTTGAAACACCCAAACAGTCGACTGGCGCTTGGTTTCTGGGTCGTATTGATAAATCCAGGACTCATCACCTGTAACGATGTCGTAAACACGCCGAGACGAGCCTGCTTCAAATTTGTTAAGCATATCACGGCACCATTCCACCCGGGCCTGCTTCTGAGCATCGGTGAGGTTGTGCGGCACCCAGCGTGATACTATCCTCCTCACGCGAAGATGGCTGTGTAGAATCTCGTGAACGCTTCCTGATCCAATCTTCAATATGTGTTGAATCTCCTGATATGTAATTCGCCTATTGTCTTGGATTAAATTTTTCACTGCTAGCACGTTTTCTTCGGTAACAGCCGTCAAAGGGCGACCGCTTCTTTCGTCATCCCCCAAAGTTGGTCGACCGCGCTTGAATTCGTTATACCAACGATACACGGTTGCCTTGGAAGGGCCTTCATCCATGAATGCCATTTGAAGTCTATCGTACGATTCATCCGGTTTCAGGCGACACTTGAAATCGTATAAAATCATAGCTCTAAAATGTTCCCGGCGCAGATCCATATTTCAGTGAGACACAATACTTTGAATTAACTCGCAAAAAATGTGGAGGGAAATTTTGAAATTGGAACTTACTTATTTTTACTTATAAATAATCATATTTTCGAAAAACATTATAACTGGCCAGTCTCCCATATATAAAAACTTTTTTTCGCAATACTTTCTGAGGGGCCTGGTATTAACTATTAATACTAACATCTAACTCCATACCTACATAAAAATGTTTTTAAGCCCTGTTCAGGCTAAATAAAATAAAAAAAACTCGATTTTGTATATAGCAGCGGTTCTCAAACTTTTTTGGTCACGGAACCCTTTTGACAAGCAAAATACTTGACGGAACCCTACAATAAAACAATAGTTTTTAAAAGTGTATTCTTTATTATATAAGCATAATAAAAGTACAATGTAACAGTTACTAATTATTACTTACTTTAACCACATGCCAAGTACAATAATAGAAGATATTAAAAATGAAAAAATCTTAACTAATGGGAGGTATGAAACTGTTTTTTATTTTTCATCAATTGGTTGATATCAGGTTTGATAGAAGACATTTGAAGTCTCATATCAGGTTCGGCGTCCAGTCTATTGCGATATTTTGTTTTCGTGGCTGAGGTTGAGAATCCTGTTTCGCACAAATATGTTGTTGGGAACGGGAGAAGAATATTCAGAGCCATTCTGCCAAGCATTGGATATTCATCACGGATTCTGCACCAAAAATCGTTGAGAGGCGTCGTTTTGAACAGTGACTCCATACTTGTGTCTGATGACATTTCTAAAAGAGATTCATATATCTCGTTTGACATACTTTCGGGCTTTTGCAAGTTGGGTAAAAAAGGATTATGAATCCATGAATTCAGCTTCATTTTTGTATTATGTTCTTCGGGAAAATACTTTACAAAAGATGCGCGCATCGAAGTGAGATATTGGACCAATTCTTCAAACACATCATCTTGAAACATTTCCGAGTCGTTATCGCTAACAAACTCACTGAGTGACGTAAAGCTTTCTATTTCTCTCTTACCAACGCAAATAATCCAAAAATCTAATTTTCTTTTGAAGGCAGTTATTTTGTTATAGGCCTGGAACACTGTTGTCTGTTTACCTTGCAATGATAAATTCAATTCGTTCAGTTTTTGAAAGATATCCGCCATAAAAGACAATCGGAACAACCAAGTTTTATCATACAAACGGTCTTTCAAATTAAAAGAAACTGTATCTGCTGAAAGAAACATTTGTAACTCGGCTCTAAGTTCAAATAGCCTTGTTAAAGTTTTACCCCGAGACAGCCATCGCACTTCTGTATGGAGCAGCAGTGTTTTATGTTTGCTGCCATAATCTTCACACAATAATGAGAACAATCGGGATTGTAGTGGTCGTGATTTGATAAAATTAATTATTTTTACCGCTTCATCTAAGACTAATTTTAGATTTGACGGCATTTGCTTCATCGCAAGTGCTTGTCTATGCAGAATACAATGGCTGGAACTACAATTAGGCGCTTTACTTTTTATTCGTGATACTGCTCCTGCTGTTTTACCTGTCATCGCCTTGGCCCCATCTGTACAAATGTCAATGCAATCGTTCCAACTAAGATTATTTTCTTTAAAAAATATGTTTATTTTATTAAAAATTTCTTCCCCGGTAGTGTTTGTGGGCAGCGGTGAACACATAAGCATGTCTTCTTCAAAAGAACGTTCATATGGATATCTCACGATAACCAGCAAGATAGCCAGACCAGTGACATCAGTTGACTCATCCATTTGCAAGGCGAATCGTGTTTTTTGTAGACGTGCAACTAGTTCTTGTTTGACGTAGCTTGCCAGATCATGGATTCGCCGTGAAACAGTATCGTTTGATAGCGGTACAGTAGAAAGATGCTTTGCAGATTTTTCATCGAGCATACATTTTGTTATGTCTAACACACATGGCTTTATTAAATTCTCAGCGATAGTGTGCGCTTCACCTGCTTGTGCAATGCGATAGCTAACTAAATATGATGCCTCCGTGGCCTTTTCATTGATAGTTTGTGTTACATGCATCATATTTTTTTGACTTTCCAATAACTGTTCTTTTTTACGAACAAAAAATTCTTTATTCTTGTCTTTAGACTCGGGGTGTAAAGTTTCTAAATGTCTGCGTAATTTGGCAGGTGCCATGGAACTATTAGGAAGCAGTTTACTACATAACATGCAGAGAGGTGAGCCGTTGGAATCAACAAATCCGAAACTGATATATGATTCATCATACTTCCTTTTTTTCGTCTTTGAAACCGTGGAGCTTGACGTCGTGGCATCATCGTCTGGATCGGTAATTGCTGTATTCTCCGCGCGTACTGCTTTTGAACATTCAGCGTCATTAGAAGATGTCGTTGCAACACGTTTAACACCTTTAAGCCAACGTTCCATTCTTCTTTATTAATAATGTTACACGTCAGGATGGTAGGGTCAAAATAATGCACAATCGTTACTGCGTTTATGAGACAAAGTTTAGTCCAAAGAAGAAATGTACAAAACTGATACAATCAGAATACAGCGGGCAGTAGAACTTACAAGAAGGCAGCAGGCTAGCCAGCTTGTAAGTAGGTAGGTACGAACTTATCGCTCCGAACGCTAATCGTCAACAGACTGACGAGGCGCGACTTTTTTTATATAATAGCGCTTTTATACTTAGTCCTAGACTCGAACTCGAACATTCTCAAAAATACTCGAGTCGGCGCCTTTGATAAACAAAAAGCGGAAATAAAAATATAAATACAAAAAAATGCGTTGTAAACAATCTCGACTTTATGTTTTTGAAGATAGAGCCGAAAGTCGCTTGTTCACAACTATAGCGTCTAATTCAGAGGCGGCTTTTATCAAAGGGAGTGCGCGCTCACAAGTATACGCGCGGCGGGCGGATTCAAAACGTTCGACCAGTGACCAGAGAGAGGTGTTTTGTTTTTTTTTTCTAAATTCTTGCGGAACCCCTACAGGGGTATCGCGGAACCCTAGGGTTCCGCGGAACACACTTAGAGTACCGCTGGTATATAGTATAGGATGACGAAACGAGCTAAAGGCCCACCTGATGTTAAGCGGTTACCTTTGCCCATAACAACTGCAGTACCACCAAGACTGTTGCCTAAATGGTACCGCAAGCCGGTTCGCCAAACTGAGACATGAAGATGGAAAGTCTCATGTGATTGTAATTTCACCGGCACCCGTACCCTTCAGACCGAAACAGCAATGCAAGCATCACTATTTGGCGTTTGTAACACTCGCTAATTCGATCAAAAGCTTTCAGGGTTAGATCTAGAGATTAAAATAAAGTACAAAAACGAACTTGGTTGATATAATAATATTGTATATTATTGTTATTGTGTACCTCTGACTGTAGTCAATAAACCATTTTTTTTTTCTTTTTTTTTATGATTTTTGATGCCTTCATCATCATCATTTCAGCCGAAAGACGTCCACTGCTGGACAAAGGCCTCCTCCTATCATCACCAAAACGACCGATACTGCGCTGCCTACATGATACCTTTTTTTTAAATATTTATTAAAACATTACAGGCACGCAGAAGTAATGAAGAAGATAATAGAGACGGTCACAGAGAGTGGGGGTGAGATGGGCGTGCACTCGTACCTGATAGTGTTCCTGAAGTTCGTGCAGACCGTCATCCCCACCATCGAGTACGACTTCACGCAGAACTTCGCCATCAACTAGACGGGACAGCTCGTATAATCATGGTATAATAAGATGTTTCACCAGGTATTCTCTTCCCGCAATGACAGCGCGATGCCTCCAAGCTACGTCACGATCAGTGCTGCCATTGATTGATATCTTCAATATACTTAAGGAGATTTTTGTTCATAATGAATATAAAATAAATTCCTAACTAGCCAAAATATTTTTATCTCGTGTTATTCATCTAATTAGTTATTAAAGGAAACTGTATAAAATTACTAGATCAAAAGTGATTCTTTATAGAAGCAAGTAAATGTAAAAATGCATTTTGCTCGGGTAATTTATTTTCACAAAGTGGCAGCATATCAAATTGACAAGTGTCACGCTAACAGCCCGCTATTGGCTCCACGGCCGATGACGTAGTACGGAGGCAATCACGTGACCTAGCTGCATAGACCAGTAAGCCTCTAGACGCCGGTTAGCTGGACACCCCCGGTCACAACGCATATGCTCTACCACTGCATATCATACGTCCCTCCGCCAATCGGAACGTCACTCAATCAGCGAGCGGCACCAATCATAAGGAATCATACCACCGAACTTTTGTGCCGGCCAATCATAACGCGCCGTCCGCCCCCCTGACCCCACCAACGTTTTACGACTGCATTCGAATACAAAACTTTGTTTATGCGGAGTCTTGAAGCTTACTGGTCTGTGCCTAGCTGTCACGGGAAGAGACTACCTGGTGAAACCTCTTATTATACCATGGTATAATCTCTGTTTTTACCCGACTGCGCCAAATGGAGGGTTATTTCTTACTTGTCTTATTTAGTAAACAGTCTTGGCATCTCGGAAGAATAAAAATTGGCGGACGGAATGTTGCTAAGAAAAGATTGAAGCACTACGTTTTTCCTAAACCCACTATAATTTCGACATAATTTTAACACACCAGATATATATTATTATTTTATTTGTGAAACTACGACAATGACTACCGTCACACGAGATTTGTTGTCTTACTATGGGTGTGAATGTGTGCGTGCCAGCCCGTACTTTTAAGCGAGCCGTCTTACTATGGATGCTTCACTTTTTGTTTAGCAAGATTCCGTCCGCCTTTTTTTTTCGTCCAAGCTTGGCATGTCTTTTTAATGCAATTCGTCAATAATAATTATTAAATGACATTATGTTAGCAATTTCACACGCTAAATAACATTTTTTTACCTAATTACATGTGCAGAACTAGTAATTATATTTTATCAGTAGTTATTTGAATTAAGAGACGTGACAAGATTGTTTACTAAATAAGACAAGAGAGAAAAAACAGAATATGTGTACATTGTATAGCTTGTCTATAAGTCGCGGCGGTTAGCAAGGATATTTTAATCAAATGTAAAGAATATTTTATGGCAGTCTTCTAGAATTAATAACTCGACGAAAAAAACTAGGGTAAAACATAAATTTACAAAGTTTTTAAAGTTTCGCGAATTTCACTCATATTGAACTATACAGGGTGTCAGGGAAACGCTTCCGAAAATGAAGATAGGTGATAGTGCTGTACTGGTGTCTACTGATACGAAACCACAAAAAAGAATGCGATTCCTTTTTTTTTTTTTTTTTTTTTCATTATTTAGAGTTTTATTTAACTGCCCAAAGCTGGTTATGTATGAAAAATGCAAAAAAATATATATGAAAAAATCTAAAAAAAGAATCGCATTTTTTTTTCGTGGTTTCGTATCAGTAGTCACCAGCACCTATCTTCGTTTTCGGAAGCGTTCCCCTTACACCCAGTATTTACGGGACTTGTTGCGCACAATAAAATCAAACCATAACAAACATTTTGACTAACCTCGCTGTGTCGTTTCGACAGTTTCGTGGTCACGAGCATTCTAAATGTTTGATAGGTTTTGATTTTATTTTACACGACAAGTCCCGTAAATATAGTTTAATAACTGAAAACCTGTTAAGAAATCATTGTACTCATCAGTATGAACAACTTTTACTATGGGACCAACCTTGAAATTGCTAAAAAATGTTAGGTGTTTCCTACATTTTGTCGATTCACGTGAACAAAAATGTAGGGAACACGAATTTTTTTTCGCGATTTCAGTGTTGGCCCATAGTAAAAGTTGTTCATACTGATGAGTACACACGGCTACACAAGCTATACAAATCCAGTATGAGCTGACCTCACATTGTAAATGCTTTCCGTACAATGAGAGGTCAGCTTATACTAGATGAGAATAGCTTGATATGTAGCCGTGCGTACAATAACCCCTTAAGAGGTTTTCAGTATTTCAATTACACGTTGTATTGTACAATCTTTAAAGATTATTTTTACGAGTTTTTCTATATAAAGATTTAAATTGTTGAAAGAAAAAATCGCTCACGAGCAGGATTCGAACCTGCGACTCCACAATCCACAATTCAAAATTCAATTCAATTTTCTTTCCACAATTTCAATGTTTAGATTTCGCTTCGCATGCGTAAATGCGTTAAAAATAATAAAATAATTACATTATATAATCCCGTTGTTGTGTAACCCTTTGTAAGATAGTGGAGCAGTGTATAGGGACGATGTAAGTCATATAGTAAGTAAACTTACGGCCAAAATTAATATCCAATCTATCCACGATTTATCCTACTAGAGATCGAAATTTGACATATTTTGTATGGAGCTTCACCGAGGCCCTCACAGACGATGTGGATGTAGAGAGGGAACGCAGGGCATTGTCAGTCAGAGCTAATATGTTGGCCCGTAGGTTCGCACGTTGCACTGCACAGGTGAAAGTAACCTTATTCAAGGCGTACTGTCAGTCGTTTTATACGTGCAGCCTATGGGTGAAGCATACGCAGAAGACTTATAATGCCCTGCGTGTCCAATACAATAATGCGTTCCGAATGTTGATGGGGTTGCCACGCTTTTGTAGCGCATCAGGTATGTTCGCAGACGCAAAAGTAGATGGCTTTACAGCGATACATCGCAAGAGAATAGCGTCCCTGATGCGCCGCTTGCGGGGCAGCCCCAACAGCTTCCTGCAACTCATTGCTGGAAGAATGGACACTGACTGCTCCTTTATGGAGTGCTGGACAAAAATGCATGTAGCCCGTTCCTGAAACAGTGTTTCCATTAGTTTAGGACATATATTGTATTTTTTTTGTATGACATTTTATTTTTATTTTATTTTTGTTGCTTGACATATTGTTTATTAATTTTTTACTGTATGGATTATTATATATTTGCATGATATTATAATTATTATTGTACTAGTAATATAGATATGTATGACATTTTATCATTATTATGTTTATTTTATTTTTGTTGCATGACATATTGTTTATTAAATTTTAATTGTATGGATTATTATAAATTTGCATGATATTATAATTATTATTGTGCTAGTAATATAGATATGGATGATTTATAAATATTGTAATTTATCTGAAATAAATGAATTGAATTGAATTATGTCAAATTCCTATCTCTAGTAGGGCAAATCGTGGATAGATTGGATATTATTTTTGGCCGTTAATAAAGTTTCGAAACGGAAACAATGGTTTCTGATTGAGTGGAAAAGTTATAATATTAATATCCCCACCGCGCCGCGTCTATTTTATTATATTGTTATTTATACATTATCGTAGTGTAGGCCAGTCGATGTTTTTATCGATTTTTGCAATTCGATATATCGATCTGGTAAATTGTAGTCATGTAAAGTTTTAAAATTTTATGATTTTAATTGAATACTTATGTGATAAATGAATATGAAGTAATTTGTATTACAGCAAATATTTTAACTGAACCAGTGCAATGCCATTTTTTTTTATCAATAGCTTTAATTCAGGCATTTCTATGTTTACAAATCATTAAGTACTTTGTGCCCTGTCCTTGCCTATACTTCATAATGTGAATTAATTAACACTTTATGTACAAGTAAAAAATATAGACGAAGTTCTGCGAACAATGACAGTGAAGCCAACAAAACACAAACCAGCGCTCACGTACACACATGCACTCAAACCGTGCTCACCGTTCTCAGTACAAATGTCGTGGCATCGTCCAGTAAGCATCGCTAAAAACAAAACTTCAAAATTATTTATTTGTCAAACATAGGTATGATGTACAAGACATGGTGTTAATTTATAAATAATCCAGTATCACTATGTTTTGCCTTGATAGGCGTACAAATTTGGTAACATAAAGATAAAGATAATACTTATTACAGATTTGTGGAAATTAATTGTTTAATAATAATAACTGTTTTTATTAATATACAACGTGTATCAGAAATGCGTGGTCATATTTTAGGAGCTCATTCAGGGCATAGCATAGAACATCTTTTACTATGGGACAAAACCTGGAATCGCGAAAAAATTATCAGCTGTTCCCTACTAAATTATCGATGTCGCTCGACAAAATGTGAGGATCAGCTGATTTTTTTTTCGCGATTTCAGTGTTGGTCCCATAGTTAAAGATGTTCGATAGCATTCCCTGAATAAGCTCATTAAATATGACCACGCATTTCTGATACACGTTGTATATGAATGAATAGATTAACAAAGCAATCGGACTCTTGTGTCTTTACCTAAAGTTTGCAGCAAACCTAACAAACAAACAAACAAACAAACAAACAACAAACATCTTGTTGTTGTTTTTATTTGTTTCCTAACAAATATCTTTCAGGTGCATGGATGTGTATGAGCGGTGGGTTTGTACACGGACGAGCATTGTTTTGTTGGCTTCACTATGATAGTTCGCAGCACTTCGTCTATAGTTTTTACTAAGTCTGTGTTTATGTACTGAAAATGTGAAATGAAACTTAGGGGCAAGTTCACCCAGAAGATAACAGATGTTTATGTAAAAACCAGATGTTTAACCCGAACTTTGGTGTTCACCAACGATAACCAACCATTATATCACAGTAATCAATCGATTTTTCTAACCGAAGTCGGGGACGTCGTTTAAGTACTAACCGGGTATTTAAACATGACATTTTTGACGTTTGATGGTTGAAATTGTTGAGGTTATTCATTGATATTCTGTATTTCATTGTTTTTCGTAATTTTAGAAGAGTCTATGCTGCATAAAATATTAATATTAGGATTATTACTCTCCAATATAACAAAACAATTGCATTTTATCATATTCGTAAAATTTACAATAAAAACCGAATAAAATAAGGGCCGGAACACGTTGCCGTTTTTCGAGCGTGCATTTTTCTTTTACGAACATAAACAAAGAAACATATTGCTTATGCTTTGACTAGTCAATACAATTAATAACATTATTAATGTAAGTATAATAAATTCTCAAAAGTTTGCTGCATTTGTAGGAACAACCTGTATCAACACAAACACTACCCTCCACCAGTTTGTAAAGACGGATCGCGCAGTCACCGGTGTTCGCTCCTTCATAATGTAGATAAATATTATCTGGTATCTACCCTCATTGTACTTATTTAATATCCTGCCTTGTAAACTATATTTTTGTTTACCTGTTTGTATAGTCGATGATACTGATGTACGGTAAAACTCTAATGAGTTTATGTTTACATCTTTAGAATGTTTTTGTTATGTATACCACTGAACAAATAAATAAATAAATAAATAAAATAAAATAAAAACTTATGAAAAATGTGTAAACATAACTGTTTTTGTCGTATTGAGGTAGTACGTAATTTTTTTATTTATAATTTTTTGTATAATTAGTCAAAATCAAAATGAATGCGGCTTATATACGATGCTCGCGCGAAACCTGCACAATGTTACCGCTACTTTTGGCTAAGCACAACTACCAGAATTTTATCATGTTTCAAGAAACGCGCCCGCCCGATACACTTCGAGTTTGTTGCGGCCTAATATTCAAACATCAAAATGGCGTATTTAATTGGTTGCTATGACAACCAAGACCGCTTATCCTGCAAAATTAAAAAGATATGTCAAATGTATAGAGTAGCATTATACTAGGATTTTTAATTTTGGAAGAGTTACCTGATATGCAACCGTTTTATATTGTCGTTCTTTTCATAGTGTTGTTGCCATTTAGTTACCATTTTGATTAATCGTGTTACATCATTCGTTCTTTCATTCCCAGAACGCTCGGTTTCAGAATCAATGATCGGATAGGAGTCGTGAACACGAAAATTCCCGCGTCCCGGTTAAACATCTGTTGTTGAATAACAGGTTGATTTTGCAAACAGTGGTTATTTCATTGTTCGCGAACTCGGCCCTTAGGGTGTTACCATACTAATCGATCGATCGATTGGTAGAACGAGATCTTTCGACGTCGATCGACAATTCTTACATACAGTTTACTAGTAGTAGAGCTCTTAGTCAGTCTTCTCGTCGCCTATACCGCAAAGTTTGAAGACAAAGGTCTTCAACCAGTGCGTCCTGCCAGTCATGACTTACGGTGCCGAGACGTGGACACTGACAGTTGGGCTAGTCCACAAATTCAAAGTCGCTCAGCGAGCTATGGAGCGAGCTATGCTTGGAGTTTCTTTGAAGGATAAAATCCGTATCGAGATTATCCGGAAAAGAACCGGAGTGACCGACATAGCTTGTAGGATTAGTAAGCTGAAGTGGCAGTGGGCTGGCCATGTCTGTCGAAGGACCGATGGCCGCTGGAGCAGACGAGTCCTTGAGTGGACACCGCGAACCGACAAACGCAGCGTAGGGCGCCCCCCCCCCCCCCCCCCACCCCGACGGTTCAAATAAAACAAGGAGCTGGGTGACCGTTTCGATCCATTGATATGGTAACACCTTTATTGAGGTGAGCTCTCTGCATAAAAAAATAAATAAGATGAGAACTTTAACATTGCCTTTTTATGAACTCTGCATATAATTTTCCGAGCAGCAAATTCTTGAAAAACGTGAATTAAGCAGCCTGTCCTATATATGTATTATGTGTCATATTATAATACCACAATATTAATAATTTTCCAATATAAGTAATACATATAAGTTACTGGCACAAATGATTTAGTTTGTACAAAAGACATAAGAATTTCCAGTACAATTTTGTTGGGAACATTCCTATGATAGCGCCATAATCTTATTTAGCGATATTTAATATCAATGTATGTAATTATGTTAGATAGCACATTATTTCTTTGCTGGTAGCTTTTATACCGACATATAATTTATCAATATAACAGTTAAAAAACTATTAATAGGCACTAAGTTTTCTGTATGAAACAAATGAAAAATTCGGAATTGTCTATGTTAATCGTATATTGTAGCCACAATTCATATTTTACATCACAATATAATGCTATATCGGTCCTAATACGATGCATTTTTCACTCCGATAAAATAATATGAAAAACAATGATCTAA
This sequence comes from Asteroscopus sphinx, assembly GCA_949699075.1. Taxonomy (NCBI): domain Eukaryota; kingdom Metazoa; phylum Arthropoda; class Insecta; order Lepidoptera; family Noctuidae; genus Asteroscopus; species Asteroscopus sphinx. The sequence goes on along the minus strand of OX453004.1, from coordinate 31,973,225 downwards.
GTGAGTGAATTTTCGGATTGATAAAGGCCAAGCCTTGCTAACAGGTATTGTTATAAAAAACTTGCCTTTAAAGTGATTTATACTACCTACAACAATGATATTTAAAAGTATAGATATGTCATGCACTAACAAAACGGCAGCACAGTAGACATAAACTAGTACAAAGTAAGTAAGTTGGTTACTTCAAGTTGCTTTCGCGTCATTTTAGTAATTTTGTTGTCATCGGTCACGCTCGGCGCCTTATTTGACACGGATTAATAGAAAAAACGTCCTACGACGTTTTCGAGTCTTCAGATTGCGAGAGCAGTAACATATCTGTACTTTTAAATATCATTGACCTACAACGATTCATACTAACAAGAAAATAGCTAATATAAAAGATTAAGCAATTTTACATGAAGACATCGTTTATTTAATCAAATATAATATTTAATTTTATGTTATTCATACGTGGTATGATTAGATTAATACTCTTATGTTATACGATTACTTGTGAATGTGCACTGTTTGGTTTATTTTTATAAATATATAAAATATTTTGCCTATGAACTTTCATTTTACTTACTCAAACCACCACCTGTCTACCCACTTCTGTCTCTGCCATTCCACCAGTGATGTGCAAGGACACGTAGGATAACCTACCAATATGATCGGTTCATTTGAGCTCCAGCTCAGTGTCTATGTGATCTTGCTACACATTCTTACACAACTAAAGAAAACCAGCCTAAGGGTTGCTTCCCACCAGATGGCCACGCGGGCGGCATGTAGTAAATAATATAAATATTTTTGGGAATTTTTTACACAGCACCATCTAGTCCCTAAGCAGAGCTTGTGCTATGGGTGCTAAACAATGGATTATAATACATATATACTTTTTTTGTTGTAAATACATACTTATAATACACTAGCTTTTACCCGCGGCTCCGCTCGCGTTAAATTCTGCTAACCCACGTCAGTCCAGTACAGTCCAGTCCAGTCCATTGTCCCGCTGCCCCGCTGCCCCACTGCCCCGCTGCCCCACTGCCCCGCTACCCCACTGCCCCTCTGCCCCACTATCCCGCTGGCCCAATGCCCCACTGCCCCGCTGCCCCATTGCCCCGCTGCCCTATGCCCCTCTGCCCCACTGCCCAGCTGCCTCACTGCCCCGCTACCCCACTGCCCCGCTACCCCACTGCCCCGCTACCCCGCTGCCCAGCTGCCCCGCTGCCCCACTGCCCCGCTGCCCCACTATCCCACTGACCCACTGCCTGCCCCGCTGCCCCCCACTGCCCCGCTACCCCACTGCCCCGCAGCCCCACTATGCCGCTTCCCCGCTACCCCACTGCCCCAATGCCCCACTATCCCACTGCCCAACAGCCTGCCCAGCTGCCCCACTGCCTCGCTTCCCCACTGCCCCGCTGCCCCACTGCCCCACTGACCCGCAACCCCGCTATCCCACTGCCCCAATGCCCCGCTGCCCCGCTGCCCTATGCCCCTCTGCCCCGCTGCCCAGCTGCCTCACTGCCCCGCTACCCCACTGCCCCACTGCCCCGCTACCCCGCTGCCCCTCTGCCCCTCTGCCCAGCTGCCCCACTGCCCCGCTGCCCCACTATCCCACTGACCCACTGCCTGCCCCGCTGCCCCCACTGCCCCGCTACCCCGCTGCCCCACTGCCCAGCTGCCTCACTGCCCCGCTACCCCACTGCCCCGCTACCCCACTGCCCCGCTACCCCGCTGCCCCGCTGCCCAGCTGCCCCGCTGCCCCACTGCCCCGCTGCCCCACTATCCCACTGACCCACTGCCTGCCCCGCTGCCCCCCACTGCCCAACTGCCCCGCTACCCCACTGCCCCGCAGCCCCACTATCCTACTGCCCCGCTTCACCGCTACCCCACTGCCCCAATGCCCCGCTGCCCCACTATCCCACTGCCCAACAGCCTGCCCAGCTGCCCCACTGCCTCGCTTCCCCACTGCCCCACTGACCCGCAACCCCGCCATCCCACTGCCCCAATGCCCCGCTGCCCCGGTAACCCACTGCCCCACTGCCCCCTGCCCACTGCCCCGCTTACACACCGCCCCGCCGCCCCAGAGCCCCACTGCCCCGCCGCCCTAGTGCCGCACTGCCCCACAGCCTGCCCAGCTGCCCCACTGCCCTGCTTCCCCACTGCCCTGCTTCCCCACTGCCCCGCAGCCCCATTGTCCTGCTGCCCCCCCGCTGCCCCACTGCCCCGCTTCCCCACTGCCCCGTTGCCCCGCGTAACTCGCTGCCTCTGCACCGCTACCACACTGCCCCACTGCCCCGGTACCCCACTGCCCCGCTGCCCCGGTACCCCACAGCCCCGCTGGAACGCTGCCACGCTGCCCCAATGCCTCGCTGCCCCGCTGCCCCGCTCCGCTGCCCCGCTGCCCCACTGTCCCGCTGCCCCACTGTCCCGCTTCCTCGCTGCCCAACAACCCCACTGCCCCGCGACCCCGCTACGCCACTGCCCCACTGCCCCACTGCCCGACTACCCCACCGTCCCATCGTACCACTGTCACTGTCCTACTGTCCCACTATCCCACTGTCCCACGGCCCACTGTCCCACTCTCCCACTGTCCCACTATATCACTAATCACTATCGTCCCGTCCCATGTCCCATGTCCTGTCCCATGTCCCATCCTATGTCCAGTCCCATGTGCCATCCCACTGTCCTGTCTCATGTCCCGTCCCATTTCCCGTCCCATGTTCCGTCCCCTGTCCCGTCCACTGTTCCGTCCCCATTCCCGTCCCCTGTCCCGTCCCCAGTCCCATCCCCAGTCCCATCCCCGGTCCACTCCACTCCACTCCATCGTACATTACTATCCGCTCGTGCAAATGCATAGAAGCTTCGATCTGTCGGGTGAGTACGCAACCCACGAATTAATTTTTTTCTTTTTTTCTTTCTTTCTTTCTTTCTCAAAACCCATACCAGTTTTTAAGTCAGATCATCAGCTTTCAAACAAAAAAAAAATCATCAAAATCGGTCCAGTAGTTTTAGCGTGATGCTGGAACAAACAAACAAACAGACGTTTACAATTTTATAATAGTTAAGAAGATAAGCAACACCCAGACCAACACAAACACCTATGTTCATGTTCATCACACAAATATTTGTGTCCTGTGGAAATCGAACCCACGACCTCTGGATCAGCAGACCACAGACGTCGTCATAGGTATATTAACACTGCTTACACACCAAATTTTTGTGTTTTGTGTCAAAACTCTATATTTACCACCTCACTGTGGAAAGACTTGTGGTAAAGGCCATCTAACGAGGGGCGTATTTCCATTTCTGTGTTCCATAGGAGGCAACGAAATTAGGCCTTGAAATACGCACGGGTTTTAAGCTATTTTCCTTTCTAAATTCTGTCTATTCAAGGTACTCGTCCTCCAATCGCGCACGGGTTTTTGAGATATGGATCTGCTCTTGACCGCAATCTAGACAGCTTTGGCAAGATAGACAAAGTATAGTAGTAGAGCTCCTTTGTGAAAGAGCTCGTCCGGGGAAGTACTACCACCGTACCTACTTCTCCGCCAAATAGTGATGCTTGCATTGCTGTGTTTCGGTCTGAAGGGTACGGGTGCCGGTGACATTACAATCACATGAGACTTTCCATCTTCATGTCTCAGTTTGGCGAACCGACTTGCGGTACCGTTTAGGCAATAGCCTAGGTGGTATTGCAGATGTTATGGGCAAAGGTAACCGCTTAACATCAGGTCAGCCTTTAGCTCGTTTCGCCATCCTTCGCTATAAAAAAAAATGTGTTCGACGATGGAGCGAGCAAACCTATTAGGTGCCGATTCACAGACTGCGGGTTGTAAGTGGCCGGAAATACAGATGCCGGCAGTGAATTCCACAACTTGGCTGTGCGCATTATGAAAGAGTTCTCAAAGCGCTTGGTCCTGATAGTAGGGATTTCTACCAAATGTGGATGATATCCTGCAGTGCGTCGTTTGCAAGGACCATGCAGATTTAATATTGATAGCCCTATTTATTTCCATATTCAATAGGAGGCAGTACTTGCCTTGACATACGCGCGGTGTTCGATTCAAGGCCCGCATCCATCATGGTCGGATCAGACTCGCATAGATTTAGATTCGCTGCGCTCCGCTCCCGCCTTAGCCTTCTCTGTAGGTTATTTTTTCTAACCTTGAAACTTCATGGCTCAGTTCCATACATCGCCTTGAGCACGTGTTTAGAACAGTTTGCGTTACAAACCCGTGCGCGATGTGGAGGACATGCGCCTTGAATTAAACACGTGTTTGGAAAGGGAGTTAGCGTAAGAAACCTATGCGTTTCCAGGCAATACTGCCTCCGGAACACGGAAATGGAAATACGCTACCGGGGGTGGAAAGATAATATTAAACAAGGAATAAATTCTAATAATAATTTATTGATATCTATCACATACATTATGTACAAATCACCATGCTTTAATAAAATATAATCAGTACTATGCGACGAAGCCCTTTACAAACCTAACCTCTACCTATTATACAAAATAATACAACTTTAACCGCAAATTAACTTTGTATTGTGATTCTGAAAAATCAGAAGTGAATATTTAATTTAGAATCCTAAGTTACATAAGGCTGCCAATATATATTTCATTCATAAATTTATAAATAAATGAAAAGTTGTATTTACTTACAAAATTAATAATTTGTGAAATAATTCATGTTATCATAAAATTAATACATAATTGTATCTATGCCACTGAAGTTTTTGAATAATGAATATAAAAATATAATATCACAAAATGAGACAATTCACCAACACTTCGTCACCAGTGGTGAAGAGAGATAGCCACACTTGGCGAAATTAAGTTATGAACATCACCATACTAAGCTTAAACGGAGTTTCTAGTGGTGCAAAGATTAGAAATTGCTCAACGTGTGTCTTAGCTCTCTTAACCACTAAATGCGATATTACACGGTTTAATTTAGCTCTGAATTTTATTGTTTCAATCAAACTGGAACAATCAGTCATTAATAAATATATATTTTTAGGACATTTTTACGCATCACCATCTAGTCCGAAACTAAGCAGAGCTTGTGCTACGGGTACTAGACAACGGATATAATACTTATATACATTTTTTTTGTAAATACATACTTATAATACATAAGAAACACCCAGACCAACACAAATCTCATGTTCATCACACAAATATTTGTCCTGTGGAAATCGAACCCACGACCTCGTGATCAGCAGTCCGACACTTGCATCACTAGACCACGACGCCTCCGATCGCTTTCAATTGCTTCAATTTGGTTGAACCGTGTAGTATCGCCAAGTCGACGAAATGTGGAACAGAATTTAGTTAAGAAATAAAAAATATTTTGATTCTGATTCCAAGTCCATAATAGAAACTTATTTAACTGTTTGATCTTAGAACATTCTACTGTGATAAAGAGGAAAAGTTTAAAAACTTTAAATTCTTCACATAAACTTAACAGTAAAAGTCTTATCTATAAATTATTTACTAGGATAAGCAGTTGGAAAAGTGTCAATCCTTCAATAAAAGACACTCAGGTACGCAAATGGCGCAACCAATCGGGCAGAGATAATTAAACATGGTACAGTCAACCGCCCGTCAGTGATAACACTTGAATTACATAAACCGCCCTTACTGCTTACGAAATAAAGACGCTGTCAAGATCAAACTCACCTCTAACTTGCGGTCAACTGTACCTAATTTGACTAAGACATGTTCTCGTCTCTGTCTTACACTTTGACAGTTTTCTGTTTCTTTTTTCTGTTTGACAGTTGCGCGACAGTGACCGGGAACTGCTCAGACAAAGCACGTGATAATCTATCTATTTATCTCGGCTCTAAGTTGGCTTTCCTTCCGAGCTGTGAGGTGAGAGGAATCTGAGCGGTGGGCGATGAAAAAATCCACCAATCGGAGAGCTGTGCTGTACGAGGCTAGCAAATTGGCGCAATCCTATTGGCGGATTTTTTCCTCGCTCACTGCTCAGCCCCCTACCCCTCAAGCTTTCGTCGCATGTAAGGCGAAACGTGTTTCAAAATAGTTGCATGTACACAACACACGGGGGCCCGCCGACGCTTACAACCCGCGTTTGGTGTATACAAGGTTTAAAAATAGAATACACTGAAACAATATACATCAACCACGAAACTAAATACCTACCTGCATTCACAATGATCACAGAATAATATACTCGCCTTAAAACAAATTACACTAACTAAAACTGTGATGGAACATGATTTGGTCGCAAATTAAAACTTAAGATTATAATATACAGGCTAACTGAAATAGCCAAACGACGGGGCTATTTTCGACACTTCTGATTGGCTTACAATGGCCGAATCAAACGGTTTCCTCAGAGCAATTACTAAATCAAGACCATCAAGAAATACATAATTGTACTGTACTGTTTGCATTAATTTCTATTAATAATGGGCTTGCGTTTGTCCTCTACCTCACCTGCTCCCCGATTCAAAACCACACTATAACCAGTTGTCGACCGGTTCTGTTTGTTATCTCTTTTTCTCTCGTTGCGTGAATTATCAGACGAAACGAGATAACAAACCGAACCGCTAATGTTGAGCGATCTTAGTGTGCCATAAAGAATACTCTATCTATCTATTGGCTATGTGCACGACAGGGGCGCCGCCTAGCGGTCGCAATAAAAACATATTTTCGGGACCCGTGAATTACTTTAACAATTAGTTATCAAGCCATGTTTTAATAATATCAAGTTAAACATTTAAAGAAATGTGACATTGACGATATTAAAATGCAATTAATAATATTTGTGAAAGATACGCTGATATTTGTGAAATGAGAAAGAATAAAACATAATTAACATAATATATCTTTCTAACCTGAAGCACACAGACAACAAAAGGAAGAAAATTAGTTTTAGCAGAACATATGTGAAAAATAAAAAGTAAGAATTAACGGTCAAAGTTACTTAATGAGCCAAAAATTATATTATTAGGTGTGTCTTCAGTGACATTGACACTCTACAAAACAGCTATAAAAGTAAGTACTCCAAATTGTGCATTAATTATTGGTTTCCTTTAAAGTTATTTTAACATTGTTATTTTTAATTATTATAACTGATCAGTGAAATCGTAATAATTATATGGATAACTAACTTGCTTTTTCCAGTTAAGTACCCATTTCTTATTTTGCTCCAATTCCAAGGAAACTTGTAAAATTTACACAAACTATTCTTCTTTTAATTTGTGCAGTTCACAAAACAACAAGTCCCATTTCCTTCTTTAGCTCATAAATTTCGAAAAGACAGCGATTTAGCGTGGAAATATAAAACACAGTCCCGATATGTTTCACATTACTGCCACAGCGTGCGCTGCGATCGATTTGAATGAACCCACCGCCATCTTGCACATAGGCAATAATGTCATGGAAACGTTTTTTCTTTTAACTCATATTCACCTTTGGAGAAAGAAAAGGACAAAACATTGGTATGACTTCTTTTTCGACGGCGTCTATGTTAATAGTTGCTTTGAGACCGTGGCGATGGTCCAAGACTACATCACATTTCTTTGTTGCAAACATAATAAAATTTGAAAGCTAAGACACAAGTACAAGTAATATATTTTTAGCCGATTCCGAGTACTACTTAAAGAGCGAGGCGAAAATCGTATTTAAAAAATCTCTTTTATACAATATGTATACAAATAATTTTGCTAATTATTTACAAGCTAAATAAACCAATGAAATGCGATCAGTTTTTGGTGTAAGTTCATTAATTTCACATTAAATTGTACTTTTTCTATAACTGGATTAAAATTGGATAGATTTTACATTTTTCCAACATTATTAAAGATAAGGGAATGCTAAGAAAAGACAAATTATCTTACTGGTTACATCGTATTTTCTATGGAGTATATATTAAACAATTTCTTGAAATTTTATTTCCTAGCTACATTCTGCGGGTGTAAGCAGTGACGATAAATATTAACTAGGCTACAAAATCTCAAAATATATTAACATCACTTATATTTTGATTATGTACACATATACATAATTTTACATAATATTAAAACTGTATACGTGGACATACATGAATCAATTTTAGTATTAAAAAAATAATCTCATACTCATTCATTCAAATTGGAGTTTTCAAACTCGTTTTCACAATTTATCTACTATACATTGAAGAATAATATACTCTCTGTTTTAATTTTGACTAAATTTACGATTATGTCTGTATAAGTTTAGTAAAAACAGTAATTCTCTACATAATATAACTACAAATACACACCAAAGGCCATCTTCGTTTCAATATATATTATTCTATTTCTTTTCATTTTCGATCCCTCAACCACATCAAATTCATACAAATTTCAACCTTATAATCTGATTTTTAAAGTTCATTCTATGTTTAGTTTAGGAATGTTTAGATAGTCGAATTATAAAATGTATTCCTTGGACAAAATTACAACACAATATATATAATGTCACATATATAACGTTAGCGCTAGGTGTTTCAAGCCTAAATCGCTTCATTAATTAATTAATTCAATTCGTTCAATACAATATGTCGCTCGATTATCGATAGATGTCATTATTTTAAAACCACGATTGTATAAGTTCGTATTTAAAAGTCATTGGTATATTAAACTAGTAATTGTACCAAAAGTTTCACTTCTTAATTCTTCAAAAATAATCATGTCTTTGTTTTTTTTCGTAATACCCACCTCCATGGTGTTCATCTTCGTTTATTGTAATATCAACCTATTCTCTTGGGCTGTAAGATTTAATATCACTTGTGTGGCACGATGGCGACCAGCCTCAACAGTACCAAGGATAGAAGCTTGTCGAGGGGGTCGAGGGTGCCCCGTTGCAGCCACTTGGGGATGGTGGTGCGAGCGTGGCTGAAGCCAAGCTTTTGAAGGATGTAGTCTACGCCGTATGGCTCGATGGATTTGCCAGCCCAAGATAGAAGTCTGCAGAAGAAAGATGTTTTAGTTTGGTAGGAAGAAAAGTCGGCATAAGGTATCCTTTTCAGTCAAGAGATGCAATCCACTGCTAACTGCATTTTATTTTCATTTTACTGCTGGCTGACGACGACGAGTTTTAACACTCACCAGATAACGGAAGAATTGATAATTTGACAATTGTGGCCTGTAATGGTAGTGGTGATTGGGATAAATCTATACTATAATAAAACTGTAAAGGTCGAAAAGTCTGTACATTGAGTTTTTTTTCGCGAAAACCGGCTAGGGGGACTAGAAATAAGCTATAGAACACGAATCAATCGTTTAAAAAATTTATGTCTGTCTGTCTGTCTGTCTGTCTGTTTGTTACCTCATCACGTAAAAACGGCTGAACGGATCGTAATGAAACTTAGCATTTGTATTGGTATTAGTCTAACTTAAAATATAGGGTATGTTTTATCTGATCGGTTGAGTAGATCCAGCGATACAGCTTGACCCCTCTATTGTATTAAGTTGCATACAAAGTAGAGGTCATGATTGTTGGTTGGATGCAGGTTGCAGGTTCCTAAAAATACAACTGGATTCTATTAGTATTATAGAAAATATAGAATAACATAAAATAGCCCATCACTGTCCCGCTGCTGGGCATGGCCCTCTTCTTGGAATGAGAAGAGTTAAGGAACTGAATATTGTTAGTGTAATAGATTATCATAACATAATCAGCTCATTACCTACTGCCCCACTGCTGGGCACGGACCTCTTCTCGGAACGAGAAGAGTTAAGAAACTAGATAATATAGAATAACATAACGTAGTCAACCCATTACTGTCCCACTACTGGGTATGGCTCTCTTCTCAAAATAAGAAGAGTTAATGAACTGGATATTATTAGTATTCTAGAATAACATAACATTACCAGCCCATTATAGTCCCACTGCTGGACACGGGCCTCTTCTCAGCATAAGAAGAGATGTGGTTAGTGTTATAGAATAACATAATCAGTCCAATTACTTCCCACTGCTGGGCACGAGCGTCTTCTCAGAATGAGGGAGTTTAGGGCTAATTCCATGAAATTCCATCACCTTAGCCGGTTGGTTGTAAAAACAAAATACAGTATGGTCGGTAAATAGTATAATCGTCTGTGTAGGCGCTTATATGTATATATTTGAAGATATTGTGTTCATAATTATGACACGATGTTATTTTCCGACATCCACGCGGACGGAGTCGCGGGCACAGCTATAAATAAATAAATTAATTCAAACAGGTTTTCATGTTGTGGCATTCATAATTTCAGCCGAAAGACGTCCACTGCTGGACAAAGGCCTCCCCTAAAGGGGGGATATGCCATAATCGCCACGCTTGGCAGGCGGGTTGGAGATCGCAGTTGGTTGTTTAAATACTCAGAGAACGCTGCTGCCCATTCTCTGATGAATCCCTTAGTCGCCTTTTACGACACCCATGAGAAGAGAGAGGGTGGTTGTGTTGTGGCATTATAAGTCCATTAATTTTCTAGGTTTTATGATGAAACTGGGGTGATTCTGAAATCTGTCGACAGTCGCATCAAACAGATCCAAGCGGATACGGTGCGAGTAGTCGGGAGTACGTGCTCTTTGAACGGCGGTCAGACGCAAGAGTTCAAGGGGTGCAGGAATGCGTGGTTTACTCATCGAAGGTGTTCGGTTGTCTGCGGGTACCGGCTGCGTGCTAGCGTCGCTTGCAAACGGGCGGGGAAAGTTTCACTCGATTCCTGAATCATCAACATTTTGACCAAAGGTTCGTGTCATGAACCAATAGATGTCGCGCTTACAAAAATATCGTGGTGCGTGTCATAAACCAATAGATGGCGCGTTTTTTTTGTAGTATGGGATGGCGAAACGAGCTAAGAGCCCACCTGATGTTAAGTGGTTAACTTTGCTCATAACAATTGCAATACCACCTAGGCTGTTGCCTAAATGGTACCGTAAGTTCGGGTATGAAGATGGAAAGTCTCATGTGATTATAATTTCACCGGCACCCCTACCTTACAAAAATATCGCGGTGTGAAGATAAACGGTGTTAGCGAGTCTTATATCCGGTAGGCGATTGATTTTATTAATTGATGCATGAAATTAAAGAAATTTCTTTAATAACATACCTGACGGTGGGCTCCAAGTGCCACGTGACGCAGCGATAGTCGCGGTAGTCCTGCGGGGGCCCCTCGGGGCGGGGCCCACTCTTGCCATTGTTCCCCGCGCCACTTGTACCCGCGTCGCCCCACGCCGCGCGACCGCCACCAGGCATCTGCGTCAAATATATCATGTTGAACTCGCCTCCTGTATCAATTTTGGCTTCTCTATTGAAGGCTTTGGGGGATCGAGTCACCCACGTCCGTTGGAGAGTACCTCTTTTACGAATACCGTGCCTGGGTGGTGCAAATCAGGAGACATACTGATGGTAGGCCACGGCCGACGGCTTGTGACCACCCACCGGGAAAAGACGTGCCGCCAAGCGACCTAGTCGTGTTCCGGTACGATGCCCGGTGTAGCCACTTGAGAGGATGGGTCGAAATATTTCACTGCCATCCTCTCACCCTTGCTGGGCAAGCGAAAACCATCGTCGACCGCACCATCGCTTAACGTCAGGTGAGATGGCGGTCAAAAGCAATCCCATTAAATATTTAAAAAATCTAATAAAAAGGTATTCGCCTACTCAGAATGGTAGCTTAATACAAACACATGAATAAATGATTTGCTACTCCAAAAAAGTAACTGTTGGCTTATAGTCACAGAATGTTAAATGTAAAAAAAATAAAAAAAACTCCTTAATCAAGTCCTTTAAGCTGCGTGCAGTTGACTTGTAACTAAAAATAAGAAATCAATTCTCTAATTAATCTTAGCAATATAACTCACCAGCCTATCCTTCTCCTTAATATAGGAAGATATGAGATCGTGCAGGAATAGGAAAGCCTCGGCGTCCACGGACACGAATATGTGATCCTCAAACTCTGTGATGAAGCTACACTCCACTACAGGCTTCTCATCTGTAATTGAAGAAAAAGAATATAATGCCCGTATTACAGAACGTTCCTCAAGCTTTGATCACTGTTTAAAACTAGTTTTGAGTTGGGATTTAATTTTAGAACATTTCGTAAGCATAGATTGATAAATCACAGATCCGCTGAGTTTAGCTTTAATCTACACTGTCACCTTTTTCAGTGTTTGAGCAAAGATTTGATCTGTAATCGTAACTAAAATCGCGGTGGCAAAACCGTATAAGAGCGTCCCCCAAGGGAGGGCTCGGACCTAGGCTTACTGGGGCATTGCGGGGGGACTCTGCCGCTATGTCCCCCTGGCAGCCGTTGCTGCACTGGGAATTAAACCATTTAAATCATTTATTTTGCCACACATACATAAAATATACATATTACATGCAAAGGTAACAGGGCAAGTTACTGAGAACACAACATGTATGCAACATAATATGTGTAGCAAGGCCGGGATCCAGCTCAGTATTTGCTGTGCATGTAGGTATGCACAGAACTGATTTTCAGCTGGTCTCTCCCATCTGTATATCTTAAAAGTGAAATTAACGCGCAGAAGAAAAAAAAAGTAAATGAAAGAAGACATCTGATATCAAATACCTAATCAAAAGATTGGAATTTTACCTCGAATTTAAATTTAACCAAATTATGTGTATTTTAGGGGGACTGGATGCGGAAGGCAGAGGACCGAGTGTTGTGGCGCAGCTTGGGAGAGGCCTATGTCCAGCAGTGGACTGCGATAGGCTGAGTTGAGATGTGTATTTTAGCCAGTGATAGCCTAGTGATTGAACGCTTGCCTTCCATGCAGGAGGGTGTGAGTTCGATCCCGGCCAGCAACTCTGACTTTTCGAATTCATGTGCGGATTTATATTCGAATATCACTTGCTTTAACGGTGAAGGAAAACATCGCGAGGAAACCTGCACACCAGAGAGTGCTCCATACAGTTCTCAATGGTGTGTGTAGTCCACCAACCCGCACTAGGCCAGCGTGGTGGACTAAGGCCTTAACCTTCTCATACTGAGAATAGGCCCGTGACCAACAGTGGGACAGTAATGGGCTGATTATGTTAAGTAATGTAACTGTTCCTGCTGGCTTGTTCTTTGGTCAAAGAATAAACGTTGCCATTCAACGTGGCAACGCTGTCAGTCTTCTGGGTACTATGCCGGATGACAGCGGTGTGGAGGAATATGTTGACGCCTAGGCGCGCCTTTTTGTATCATTTTATTTTGTACTTTGTAAATATTGTATAATTTTATTTTGTAGGCTGTAAATATTTTCTAAAGAGTAGTTTTTAGAGTGTTTGTAAAAATTACATTCAAAATATCAGTAAACATATATTAATAAGTAAAGTTAATACTCCTGCGAATAAAAGTTCTATTCTATTTTGTTTGACATTGACAGCGCCTTTATTTCGTAAGCAGTAAGGGTGGTTTTCTAATTCAAGTGCTACCACGACTCACCGTTCTCGGTGGGCGGCGTGTTGGCCTGTAGATGATGCGTGCGCAGGTGTAGCTGCAGCGAGGGCAGCGCGAAGATCACCTCGCGCACGTGCTTGTCCGCCGCCGCCTTGTTCCGCTCCGCGCTGCCCGTGTTGGACGCCGTGCTGTTGGCGGTGTTGGACGACGGGCCGGCGCCCGCCTCCCGCTCCAGCGATGGGAACAGCTCGATTGCTGGAAATATTTTCAGTGTGTGAAACGAAAGGAAGGGCCAAGACGCAGCAATTGGGACAAGGCATCATCAGCAGTCATCCTTCGTCCAAGAATAGCACAAATAGTTTAAAACATGTCCGCTTAAGCTTGTTTTTACCGCCTTTTTATTAACTCGCTTTCAGTCCGCTGTCTGCCTGTTCAATTCAAATTTTGCAATTGATTTTGAACTAACTTCCGATGAGCTAGAGACTTGAAACTTAAAACATAGCCCAGAACTGTAACCAAATAAGTGCAATTACAGTGCAATTGCAGTTAAGTTTCGATCAAAACAATGCTTTTCGTATTCTCTTATCTATGACGATCGCTGTCAGAAACGAACTGCAGCGTCACTGCGACTTAATCGACGCGTCATGAAATTACGTGAATTAGGGCCCTAGATGACAATGTATTATTTACCCCCTTTAGTTTTAAAAACGTGGTATTAAAAAAAAATGATGATGGAGCTCAGGATATGTGGCTGCTGAAGCCTAAAGGTTTAAGGTAATGAGATTACACGGCGATAGTTTCTCGTTTCTCTCTATTTTCCTTGCCAAAATAACAAAGTCAGAACAAGTTTTGCTCCGAGAAACTATCCTCGTTGTAAATCAACCTTTATGCTGGATTAACATTATAATAGGCCATCTAACGGCACTTCATATCAGATTCTTCTCTTCACAAATCAGTCAATGCTATGATTTTTGTCCTGTTTCATACTCTTTATAAAATACTAGAGGTCGCTCACGGCTTCGCCCGCGTGATTGTGTGTTTATCGCATGATTGTGTGTTTATCGCGTATTCCGCAGAAACCCTTTCATTTTTTGTGACAAAAAGTAACCTACTATATCTTTGTCCAGGTCACCTCTTTGCTAAATTCTCTTTAGTCATGATGAGTTAACAAACAGACAGACTTTAGTTACTTTCGCATTTATAATATTAGCGTTATTAATATTCAGCCAAATCCAGTTCAACTGAAATCCAATCCCAAAATCGCTGCGGAAAGGTAAGAGAGAGAACATTTTGTAAAAATATGGACATGGAACACTTCTTGCTTAATGGTTTTCTTCTTATGACTTTTTAAACTAACATGGTAACTAACACATATATTATTATTCCGAGTACAGACCAACCGAACGAAGGCAAGCCAAGACAGAGGCACTGAATATGTAATAGGGAAGGTCACAATTATTTTTTCATTCGTTTTTATTATACATCTCGAAAAAAAACAAGAAATTTAAAAAAATGTCCCAGTTATAAGTGATTTTGAATTTGTTTCGTAGACAGAGACAGCACTATCAAAGTATGACGTAATTGTTCGAAACCTTCATAGTAACTTGACATCTTTCTGTACAATGTCCGTTTCGCATGACAAGGACAGAACATGCTCCCTCCAAAAACTTAAAAAGCGTGTATTTCTTCTGTTTTTTTTATAGATTTTAATAATTTTTTTAACAATATTGTCGTTTCTGTACCTCCTTTTAAATAATATGCCATTTTTGGTATTTTTTAACAGTAGTCAACTACCTGATTATATCAGTATTGACTTAAAGTATAAAATTCAAAGAAGACCCTTGATGTTTACTTTGAATTTTATACTTAAGTCAATACTGATACAATTACTTATTCAGTGCCTTTGCTTGCCTTCGTTCGGTTGGTCTGTACCCGGCATCATAAGTCACGGAATATTTACCATGATAATGCTTTTCTGTGCACGTGTGTGGATTTACATGAAATATATCCCATGACATATAATAATATTGGTTTTCTTCTTTCTCTCGACAGTAAAAGAACGCTGAGCTACGTGTGCTGTGTGTGGGGGTGTGTACGTGTAAAAATATTAGCAAGTGAAAAAGTTTGGCAGCAGGACTAACTGTCCAGGATGCGCAGTAAGTACTTCAGTATTTTCGCTTCTGGAGGTTCCTTTGATGGTGATATTATCAAATACAATATAACAGGTCTGCTAACGAACTCACCATCAATCTCGCTGTTAGCGAAGGCGTAGTGGAACCACTCCTTCAAGGTCTTGAACTGTGGCGGGAACAGAAGCGCACGCGTCATCCTGCACACTGTCGCCATGGACTGGTGAGCCCGGGACACTGGCACTGTGGTTCCTCCTAGGCTGGCTGTGAGGCTTTGGACTACATGGACTTCCATGTTTCCTGCAAAGGATATTTTGATGAATGAAAAGGAACAATATTGTCATTTTATTAAATAGTGATAGACCTGAATAGAGCCACGTTCGGTAGTAGCTTACAATAGAGTCATCATCATGGCATACACACATTACATAAACTATTCTTCTCATTATTTGTGCAGTTCACAACACAACAAGTTTTATGACCCATTTCCTTCTTTAGCTCAAAAACATCGAAAAGACAGCGAATTTAGCGTGGAAATACAAAACACAGGCCTGATATGTTTCGCATTTCTGCCACAGCGTGCGCTGCGATTGATTTTACTGTCATGGGGACATCGCCATCTTGCACATAGCCAATACATATTAACAAAAGTATTGAAATCCCAGAAATAGATAGATAGAATGTTTGTAATCACAATTTTACTTGCGATTCATGTGTGGCAACTTTAGAACAAACTACGCCTCCATCATCATGGCCTACTGCTGGGCACGGGCCTCTTCTCAAAATGAGAAGGCTAAGGCCTTAGTCCGCCACGCTGGTCTACTGCGGGTTGGCGGACTACACACAACATCGACAACTGTATGGAGCACTCTCAGGTGTGTAGGTTTCCTCGCGATGTTTTCCTTCACCGTTAAAGCAAGTGATAATCAACTCGGGATATTGTTTGACCGTTTTGAAGGCCGCTTGGGACACTTAACTCTCACGTTGGACGACTGTATGGAGTGGCTATGCTGTAATATACAGAAGAAATACATAACTTAACAATTTCTCACCTTCATCACTTGCCACCTGCTGCGCCTCTGTCGCGAAGCTGATGCAGGGGTCCTTGAGACTGAACAACGCCCAGGACTTGGACTTGAAGCTGTTACCGTGGAAGCACGCCAGAGATATGTTGGTGCCGTGCAGCTCCATTGTACCGCCGAGGACGGTGCCTACAGAAACAAAAGTAAATAATGCACAGGACCTAATAGAATTAATGTTTTATTTCAGACTGGGGTGGACACGTTTGTCGCATGTCTGACGACTTATGGGCTAAAACTTGTACCAATTGGGTCCAAAAAACGCTAAGCAGCGTCGTGGCAGACCGAGACGAAGATGGCGAGACGAGCTTGATGCCTACAGAAAGGATTGGACCACACTGGCTCATAACCGAGATGAATGGAAAAAGGAAAGGAAGATATATCATCAACAACTGATTTTCTCAACAAAAAAATCTAATCTGAATTATTATTATTATTTTCAGCCTATATTGTCCCACTGCAGGGAAAAGGCCTCCCATTCCTTTTTCCATTCATCTGGGTTATGAGCATATATGCTCAAAAAATCTGTGGATAAAAAAATGTGTGCGGTCAGGGGACCCCAGTCAGGAACAAAGTTCTTCACGCACACACAGATACACTAGTAAGAGAAAGAAAGAGAGAGTGCGCGGTGTGCGTATATGGCTGTTCTTAACGCAAAAATCTTACGCGACGTTACACTTTCTCCCGAATCACACCGCAAGCCGCGTTAAGGAACTTCGTTCCAAAAGACAAATTGAGACTCGTTCCACTTTATTTCATTAAAAATGCAATGAGCCAAAGAAAACTAAACACTGACCAAATCTATTTGTAAGCGGGTTCTTTTTACAATGTAAGTTCTGTTTCATAAACCACAAAACTCTTGGTCTAGAAAACCGTAAAAGCGAGTTCTGTCAAAGTTTCGTACCATTAGCCGGCAGCGGGGTAGGTAACGTCGACAGCTGCATGCCAGATATCAAGTACAGCACCTTCTGCCAGTGCCGGTGGTGACGTAGCTCTTGATGCTGCTGCGGCGGAGCCTGACCCTCCGCTGACGTGGTTGGAGCTGGCGCTGTTAGGGAAACAATTGTTGAGAATAGATTTACGATTTGACTGTAAAACTGAGAGATGAAAAGTTTTTCCGGAATGGAATTAAATGATTTATTCTGCAAAATTGGACGGTAAAATCGCTTTCACAAGTAGGTTTTTTAATCTAGATAGTATCAGAGTTTCCTTTCTTACTACCTGTAAAGAGAAACACCAAAACTAAATCAAAGGAGTTAAAGTACCTTTTAATTCTCTTATAGCTGTCTCTACGGGGCAGGTAAATGTTTAAATAATTCTGCCTAAATGACCCATTCCTTTTTGGAGGTTAAATTGAAATCATGCGCGTTGAATTGAATCCTGCATCGAAGTAGACAGACTCATCTGAAATCGTGAACCATTGGTCCCGTGGTCTACTAAGCTTTCTACATTCTACCCATATTGTCGAAACTTCTCCACTTTCGAAATAAGAGTTTTTTCCTTCGTTCTTCGGCATACTGGGTTTCAAGGAAACGCTCCCGAAACTGAAAGGCTATTATTATACTACCTAAACACAATCGAATACCAATAACCTTATACTCATTGTTTTAGTGATTTGGTATTTTGTAAGCCCGCAATGTAAAGCGTACAAAACTCGGGATCAATGCCGCGCGTACCTAACCTACCTACGCTCGCTACGACACGGACTATGTATGCAAGCGGATGTCGTTCACCCCTAGCGCCAGCTGATATTTTATTTGAATTACATTGCGAACTATAAAAATTAAGTAAATAAATGGGGTTTATTTGCAAATCAGTTTTATTTAACTGCCCAAAGCTGGTTATGTATGCAAAATAAATATGAAAAAATCGAAAAGAAAGACATTACATTAAAGAATCACATGATTATTTTGTGGTTTCGTATCAGTATACACCAGCACTATCACCTATCTTCGTTTTTGGAACCGTTTTCCTGACACCCAGTATTATCCGCGCATACTTACGTTCTCGCCTATCTCTTCTCGCATTACTATAATTAGGATGTAGAGAGCTGAACACCCGCTTGCTGGACTTGAACTGCTGCGTGAAGAACTCCTCGAGTTTGAGCTGCATCTTCAGCAGGTCAGGGGTGGTGCTGCGAGACATCAGTATTTGCAGCTGGTGCCAACTTAGTGTTCCGTGCGTCAGGATTATTGCTGGCCTATGGGAGAGAAGAAAACACCGGTTGGACAGAATTTAACTCATCGGTTGACCAAAGTGCACCGAAAAGACAGAGAATAAATATTGACTTGTTATTCAGACGTAAGTCAAAGAAGATTTTCTGTATCGGAAAACTTTATGACCTAGTTGAACCGCAATTTTCACTTTCCAAAATGAGGCTGGTTAAAACATAACGACTTAACAGTAAGGCGGCCCATACACCCACAATATAATTGCGGAATATTTGCAATTGCGCAATGATATTGACCATGTAGGGGTAAGATTTTATGTAAAAATAAATAAAAATTCTGAATAAATAAATTGAAATTGAATTGAAATTGATTGAAAGACAAATGAATGAATGAATGCGCAATTATATTGTAGGTGTATGGGCCGCCTAAAAACAAGTCCTACATTTAATCACATATTTTTTTCTTTTTATGGGACCATATATCTGGACAGTAGGAGTCCTAAGGAAAGAAAACTTGGGACTAACAATCTTAAACTAAATGTTATTTGAAAACACATTTTTGTTCTAGACATTTCACCAACAAGCTTTTAAAGCTGGAGTTAATCGGCCGGCACTTAATAGGTTTGCTCGCTCCATCATCGACCACATTTTGACAAAGCTGTCTAACGGCCAAAATTAATATCCAATCTATCCACGATTTGCCCTACTAGAGATAGGAATTTGACATAAGCTTCATATAAAATATGTAAAATTTCTATCTCCAGTAGGGTAAATCGTGGATAGATTGGATATTAATTTTGGCCGTAAATAGCGGTCAAGAGCAGATCTATATGTCATTTAAAAAAAGTTTAGTAACACCCCTACCATTGCCCAAAACATACCTAGACGTGGGTCGATGCGGATGATGCGCTGGATGCTTATTCCTGGCCAGCCACTCGTCACGTAAAGCTGCCTGCAGTTTTGACACCCGGGACATCAGTACCGGGGTGCCCATGTACTCTAGACGCAGTTCTAAAGCTGCTAAGCGGACCCCACACACATGGCCTGGGTTGCAGCCGGCCTCCTCTTCGATATGGACTGCATGTAAGAAATTATAAAAAAAATATTTAAGTTCATGAATGTGGAAAACGCGAACGGTGAATTTAAGGATCGTAATAGTATGTGATGTTTCAAGATTTCTAGCGACTTCTAAAAACCCCGTCTGAAACGAAGTTATACTTAAAATTCACATGTTTTGACCGGTTCATTATAATGTAAAATTTCGCGACTGTAATACAAGCATAGATGGCAGGAAACATCATGCGTCGGACTGAAATATTACAGGGCTCAGGTTCGAAAATGTATTAAAACATATTTAATAATTAGCTGTAACTTTGACGTTACCCACCAGATGGCGCTTAAAGGTGAGGTCAGCTGACAACTCTACGTCCGTATATTCAATGTACTCTATGGGTATAATGCAAATCTTAGCGTGACATGACGCTAAATTATTTCCCGAATCACAGTTACCGTAAGTCCCCAAAAGGTACTTCGTTCCAAAAACGGGTGGTGTCGGGGGTACGCCCGACATCTTCGATGCGAAAAAAATCAGCTGATCAGTACATCTGCGTTCACATGAATCGTCAAAATGTAGGGATAAGCTGATTTTTTTCGCGATTTCAGTATTGGTCCCATAGAAAAGGTTGTTCATACTGATGAGTACAATGACGTCTTAAGAAGTTTTCAGTTATTTGAATAACACGTTGTATATTTGCAAGCGTGCGCGCCACGCCACGCCCACCAGCATGTTGCGGTGCCCCGTGCTGCCGTGCATTGTGTCACACAAGGTGCTGTACCATAGGTGTCGATGGAGGAGAGCGAGATGGCGCCGCCCACGATGCCGCCGCGCGCGTCCAGCTCGGAGCCGGCCAGCGCCACGCCCACCAGCATGTTGCGGTGCCCCGTGCTGCCGATGCTGAGCCGCCCCGTGCAGTTGAAGTCGCGGCTCTGCCAACTGCCAATATCACACGTTAATATCACATGTCTACTACCAGTAGAGCTCCTTTGTGGAAGAAGTGGCTCCTTCGTCCGGGGAAGTACTACCACCGTACGTACTTCTCCGCCAAATAGTGATGCTTGCATTGCTGTGTTTTCGGTGAAATTATAATTACATGAGACTCTCCATTTTCATGTCTCAGTTTGGCGAACCGACTTGCGGTACCGTTTAGGCAACAGCCTAGGTGGTATTGCAGTTTTTATGGGCAAAGGTAACCGCTCAATATCAGGTAGGCCTTTAGCTCGTTTCGCCATCCTATACTATAAAAAAACGAGTGTGCTTTAGAGCACACGACTGAAATAAAACTACACTAACTTATATCTCCCTCAATACTATTTCACCGTCACGTAACGTAACGCATTCACCAGCTTACTCCCCAAGTTAAGCATCCATTCGCCTCGCCCGATCACACTTTTCCTAACACTTTTCGTAACGCATTCACCAGCTTACTCCCCAAGTCAACCAGCTTACTCCCCAAGTCAACCAGCTTACTCCCCAAAACAACCAGCTTACTCCCCAAGTCAACCAGCTTACTCCCCAAGTCAACCAGCTTAGTCCCCAAGTCAAGCGTGCGTAAGGAAGTTTTACTTCAAAAATCGCGTCCGCCATCTTGGATCTCAAAATAGATGTTATATTCGTAATCAGCACCCCCAAAAACCTCGAAATCGATACCCATATTGTTTTTTTTAAGTCACGTCCGCCATCTTGGATTTCGAAATTGATGTTAATTGATGTTATTCGTAATCAACACCCCCGAAAACTTCGAAAACGATACCCATATTGATTTTATTTAAAAAATCGCGTCCGCCATCTCTTTCTTGTATCTACTATTAGTAAAAGAGAACGATAGTTTAAAATAAGTTTAGTTCGTGAACAAAGAAAAAAAATACATTTAAAATGTACGTATTTTGACATCTGTCACAGGACCCAAGCTATATTTGAGGACCGTCTTTTCAAAAACTATTATATCCTAATGACTATAAGGTACAAATTAGCATGTTTACCTGTATAAAAAGTAACCAAATTTAACCTTATGGTCAGTGGGATTTTAACTGTTTTTGAAAAGACGCTCCTTGTTTTACGAAGTATACAACAACGCTGCTCACCTGACATTGCCCATGACGTTCCCCATGTTCATGTGCACGTTGAGCTTGGTGAAGTTGACGGCGAACAGCACCAGCGTCTCCCACGCAGCGCCCATCGCCGGCGCCGGCGCCGGGGCCTTGCTCTCCGTACCTAGCAATGGAGGAGTTGTTTTAACTTACGGGGAAAATAAATAAAGAATGAAAAAGTACTTATTTTCGCCATGAATGTGACGCAGTAATCCACAAGAGCTCCATGAGCTTATTCCACCATCTCCTTTCTTTCATCGGACTACACGACGCACTGCAGGATATCATCCACATTTGGTAGAAATCCCTACTATCAGGACCAAGCGCTTTGAGAACTCTTTCATAATGCGCACAGCCAAGTTGCGGAATTCACTGCCGTATCTGTATTTCCGGGCACTTAAAACCCTAACGCCTTTAAAGCTGGAGTGAATCAGCACCTAATAGGTTTGCTCGCTCCATTGTCAACCACAACTTGACAAAGCTGTCTAGATTGCGGTCAAGAGCAGATCTATATCTCATTAAAAAAACTACATGGTTGGGAAGATAACTATGCGTCACATACGCGCAAATCAGCCATCGCTCAGTAAATAGCTGAAAAGATTCAACCCCGGGCACGAATCGAGTCTGCAACCTTCTGGTTCAGTATATTAGTCAGTCGCTCTAGTTAACTGAACTACGCGATCTCTGCTCGCGATTTAGAATTTCCCTTTCAAGTTCAATATTACGCAATTTCTGTGAATTTTGACACTTGCATGAATTATGGATTCTTGTTAAAACTGCTATTTGATAAGATTTTCATCATATTATTATTTTTATAAATATCTGTAAAGACGCTTGTCATCTTAGTCTTCCTGCGACCACAAACGCTGCAAAGCTTTCGAAACGTCAGGAAAACCAATTTAAATAATATAGGTACGCGATATAATCCAGTTAAACTCGTTTTATTATAAGATATTCATCCTTATTTTTGATAATTTGACGAGTGTAAGTAGTACCTAAAACCTAACATTACCTTTAGTTTTTTGATGATCAACAGTCTTAGTTTTCTCTCTCTGCGGCAGTACAGGTGATACGGGAGCATTGCTACTTGACATCCTGGACAGAAATAGTGACAATAATATCATGATACCTCTTCAAAAAGAGCAATAAAACGGATAGAGCTTCACATCAGGCAAAAGTTCAAAATGTTATACCTAATATTCTGAGCCTGGTTAAGCCCACGAGATATTTCAAGCAAATATGGTAGAACATTAGAATCCGCACAATTAAAATCGCGGTAGCAATTCAATAGAAAAACAAAAACACCAATGTTAATTTGTTCTTACCCATGGTCTCGCGTGTCGTGTAGACTAAGATCGCCCAAGAACATGCGTCGCACAATCGTTCGTCTGTACCACGCCTTTGGGAATGCGAGGATCTCGCCTAGTCGACGCATGTCGTATTTGAACCACGCTGAGCCGACGTCCACGATCGCTGTTGGAGTAAACCATGTTATAATATTGGCAAACTAATGAAACCTAGGTGCAAGAGAACGTAAATTTTACGTGGTTAATACTCTTGCGGATAGTCAGAGACCGTTTTTGTAAAAGTTTCCGATACAAGCATCAAGTTTTTAGCGCTTAAAGGGAGTGATTTGCTGCTTCTTTCTCAAGTTCTCATCCGTTTTCTTTTTTTTTCCAGGACCACAGGTGTGATCCGTGAACTTTAAAATGCCAAAGAGAACAGACTCCTATTTTGGCAGTCATAATTACTTTTACGACAAACTTCAAAGTTTTCTTATCATGCAACTAAATTAGACATAAAAAATTACTTACTCGAAAACCTAACAGTAGCTTTCGACTGATCTTGATCGGTCTGAAAATCTAACTTCCTGGACCTGGACAGGTGGAACTTGACGAACTCGACGTTGATGCTCAGCGAGTCTTTCCGCTCCGTGTCTGAGAGCGGCGACCACTGCGCCTCCTTGAGGCTGGACTTCTTGCCGCCGTACGGATGGAACATGTTCACTGAGAAGTCAGCCAGGCAGCCGGTAACGCTGAGACCACCCATTGCTACTGCTGGTTCGGCCATTTCTCTGTGAAGCGATTTAAAGTTTTAGAAAGAGTAAAAAGCTGAACTCACAACAGAGTGAATCCCAAACAGCCGAAAACGAAAACGCTGTAGGCCCAGAAGCAGGTGGGGGATGAGCTGCTGGACTCCTACTTAAAGGATTGGCCACAAATTGTCATAGACCGCGAAAAGTGGAACAAAGAAAGAGAGGCCTTTGCCCTGAAGTGGGACGAAACAGGCTCGTTTGAAAAAGAAGCTAGAGCATGGCAAATCATCATTGGATGGATCAGAAATTTCGATCAGTGACTGCAGTGAAGGCAATTATAATGTCTTCCCGGCCGTATTCATAAAAGTAAAATCCCAAGAAAACTTTTTGCTCGATCCGGGAATCGAACCCAAGACCTCACGAAAGTAAACAGTGCATTGAAAGTAAACGCAATGTGGAACAGTTTTCCACACTATGATTGCCGTTCCCATTTACTGCATCCAAACTGGCTGAGACTTCTCAACCGGATTGGATGAATCAGGCAGTAGGTAGGTAAAATGTTTCTTCTATCAGGGGACTGAGATAGTCTGAGTTAACTGATTGAAACGTGCAGATATCCAAAAGAGGTCACTGCAGTCTTTTTGCTGCTTCCCTGAGTTGCGGGCTACGTGTGCAGTGCACTAGTAGCGTCAGTACTCACTCGTCGCTGGCCCGCTTGGAGCTGAAGACGATCTGCAGGCTGGGCAGCTGCAGCAGGCACTCCACGCGCGACGCGGGCAGGCAGCTGAAGCGGAACGTGCTGGGCTGCATGTGGAAGTGCACGATCACGTCCACCGGGAACGACGCGTACACGTACTGCCCGTACGACGCACCCTCTACGGAGCGGGAGCGGGACCCACTTTCCGCTTCTGTCGAGGAGTATATAGCGTAAATATGACGGTCGTTTGGGGACTTATACGCCGAGGAAAAAACTTTTTTAATGTGTTTTTTAAACGACACTGACATAGATGGGAAAAGGCAAGCAGAAAAAAATATATTCAGGAGCCTGAACATATTAATGGTGGTAAAAAATATATTTCGCGCTGAATACATCATTTATCGAAAATTTCATTTTAACGATTGAAGTACAGGTATTGTATTTTAATCAGAAACTATTAATTGTGTAAATTATACTTCGCTGTAGTTGTAGATAGAAAAAGTGCGAAAAACTACCACTTTTGGCATTTTTTCTATCTACAATAACGAATACGCGTTCACAACATTGGGTAATTACTGGGCAGACCTAAATACTGAAGAAAGTGCCAATACAAATGACCCGTTGGAATTAGTAGAACGCGTTGATAAATTATTCGTTAGTATAACTAGCATAAAAGTAACAAACTTACCCGGAGTAGGCGTCGAGAACGAAGCCTTTGTCGGAATGGGTTCCAAGGTCTGTTCCAAGAACTCAAGTATATGTGGACTGATGATGGTTTCCTCCGGAATACTCTGCAGTGTGATCCAGGCGAACAGCGCCGCCTTCTTGATCCCCACCTTGCGGGTACCCACGTTGAGAGAGGACAGGGATGGAACGGTTTGGGGGGAGGCCGCTTCTTCTGGGAGAGTCTTTGATTCGTAGTGTACCTGTCGGAAAGTTTTGTTGTGAGCAATTTAATGATCTAACTGTTTTTATCTTTGAATGAGTTTATCCTGGGAGTCTTGCTGGTTTTTATTCAAAATGGAACTTTAAGTCTAGATATCTTTTATTTTTCTATACAATGTGTTATTAAAATAACTGAATACATTTTATGGGGTCATTGTACTCATCAGTATGAAAACTTTTAGTATGGGACCAACACTGAATCCCTAAAAAAATATCAGCTGTCCCCTACGTTTTGTGAGCCCTTAAGAGGTTTCAGTTATTTCAATAACACATTGTATAATAATAAATTTATTTATTTGTAATTAATATACAGTTGCTCAGACTCTAAGGCACAAAGAAACTTTAGCAAAGTCAAGACTCGTTGCGTCATTTCAAAATGATGCCAGAAACGTCACTAACTAATATGTTAAATCCCTAACTATAATTACAAATATTTTAAAATTGTAAATTAGTAGTTTAAATACTTTATTGAAACATAATGATAGATGATAACAGAGATGCGGTCACATACCTTGAGGTCCAACCCGGGCACTCTGAACACGGTGAGATCCAGAACGGGTTGGTGTCTTGCATGCGTCGCCTTCCTTCTAGCCGCTGTAGGAGAGCTGCTACCTCCGGTACCTCCTTCGGCCAGACCGCCCGACGCAGAGCGGCCCACGCGCATACGACCACTACAAGAAATAAGTATTATTATTAAGGAAAACGAAGAAAAAAACATGCTGCGCCGACCCTAAATAATTTGGGATAAGGGCAGGAGGCTGATAAGAAGGCTCAAAGTCACTCAAAGTTCAATGGAGAGGGCTATGCTCGGAGTGTCGCAGGAGAACGAAAGTGACCGACATAGCCCGAAGAATTGCCAAGCTTAATTGGCAGTGGGCGGGGCACATTGCTCGCAGAAATGATGGCCGATGGGGCAGTAAAGTTCTGGAGTGGCGACCGCGTACTGGAAGGCGCAGCGTGGGTAGGCCCCCCACAAGGTGGACCGACGACCTGGTGAAGGTCGCGGGAACCCGCTGGATGCGGAAGGCGCAGGACCGGTCGTTGTGGCGATACTTGGGGGAGGCCTATGTCCAGCAGTGGCCGTCTTTCGGCTGAAATGATGATGATGAAGGGCAGGAGGATGATGATTTAGGAAAACGGACTGCCTCGTTGGTCTAGTGGTTGCAAGCGCGACTGCTGAGCGTGGGGTCCTGGGTTCGATTCCCGGGTCGGGCAAAGTGTTATTGGATTTTTTCATTAGGAAATTCTCAGTACCAGCCTGGAGTCTGGATTTGTGCCCGGTTAATGGCAATAGGCTCGTCCCCTATTACATGGGACTTATAACATAACTGGCGAAATGTGGGTGTACTATTATATCTCTGCCTACCCCTTCGGGGAAATACAGGCGTTATGTTATGTTACTAAGGAAAAATTAAACTTGATAAAATAAGTACTCCACATCTTCAAAATCTCTCTCTTCAAGGTCTCTGGCAAATAATAGGCATCTTTTTTGTCTGTGGGTGAGGTAAAAGAAGATTTTAAGAACTATGACGATAGGATAAACAAAAATCTTCATAATGTGCGATAAAATTAGTCATCATTTCAGCCGAAAGATGTCCACTGCTGGACATAGGCTTTCCCCAAAAAGGATGTATATGGATCACCACCCCTGGCAGCCGACTAAGGGGGTCGCCAGAGGATGGACAGCAACATTCTCTGAGTATTTTTTTAACCAACTGACGTAAAAAAATCAGTATTGCCATCCATTTACAAAGCATGGGTATTATTATGGAAATATAACATTTCGGAATCACAAGAGTCTATCAAAAAAGTTCACTACTTTTTAAATGATACTTACATCTTAATACTGTCATCTTCTTTACTAGGCTCCTTAGTATGTAACACACACTTGCCGCTGTTTATATACACCTTCACGTCCAGTTCGAAGTCAATGTTCGGTTCTGCAGTCTTCGGCTTATTCGTCTTATTATCAGAGCTTAGGCCTTCGGACTGTGGCAAGCCACTGTAACAAAAAGGACTGATATCCTATTTACTCCAATGTGAACTACTTTAAAACATAGACAATAAAAAGAAAGAAGATAGAACTAGAAGAATAAATAGTTTTGCTCCACAAAAGAGGATTTTTAAAATCATGGTAACTAAGTACAGAAAAACAAACATTATTTAAAAATCAACTATTTCTAATAGCATAGGTAAACACAAAAAGATTATTCTCCAGATACATGTCTCAATGTTTCTTACATTTGAATAATTTTATGGACATGACAAAAAAATAGGCCGCTTTCAGGTGGAAAGACAGAAACCTGCGCCGATCCACCGGCGCTTATCGCTGGCGCCGATGTCGCTACATAATAGAAGCTAGTAGAGGCATGGAATTCTGTAATTTATACTCTGGGCCGACTACCGACGGACAACACGCATCGGAGCCGATCGGAACTTGTTCGGCCCATAGTATGGAAACTGCATGCACCGACTACCGGTGTGACTCAACGCCGATAAGCACCGATGGACTGGCGACAGCTGCCGAATTTCTACATTTCTACCATACCTCAGCCTTAGATAATCTATATAAACGTTGTTCCATACTAAATATGGATTAACAGCAAAGTAATCAAGCTCACATAGTTCTTGGGCGTTCTTTTCCATAGTAATCTACATTTTGGAACGCGGCAGTAGAAAAGTGCCTGTAATAAATCCTCTAACTGAAATAAATGCTTTGACTTTACTTGAAATAACTTACCTATGATCATGCTTCCTCCTAAGCTCCACGCCTTCGAGTTCATCGGGCCAGTGATCAGGGTGGGCCGGAAGAGAGCTCTGTCGCTGGACTCCAGGAGTTTGTAGCGGACGGGAGCTGCCTGTGCCCGGACGAGGGCCACGGAGAGACGCTGAGCGAGATGGACCTGTGTGTGCCCAGTCGTTTTAATAAATTAACGTAGTTTTGAACCCGATAATTATGTGTCACGTCCCCGTAGGCGTCACAAATGTATATTGATCGATCGGTCGAAGGACTCGAAGGGTATTAATTTCCACACAGTCACTTGTGCAAAAAACAAATTCCCAAAAGTAGTCGAGAAGCAGGGGCTTAAAAAATCTACCTGAAAAACGCTCATGACAAAACTACAAATTTAGTTTCCTTTAACGAACAATAATTCATTAGTTTCTTAAAGAAAATCTTGAAGATCGAAGACGTTTTTCATATCAAACAATACACAAGAGAACTCACCCGTTAGTGGTTCACTCTCCATGGAACTCCAGCTGCCTCCCTCAATGATATCCGCGAGTCTATTGTCGTCATCGCCCAATAGTAACGTTTCTCCGGAGTCACCTACCACACCCGCTGACATCGCTAGGTTTGGTTCAACGACACTGTTAATAAATAAATAATAATAAATAAATATTTTGGGACATTTTTAAACAGCACCATCCATCTCCATCATTTTAAACGGACAACTTATTTAATAAGTATAACTTAACCGTCTTTCTTAAAAGAGAAATCAGATTGCTTCACGTTGACCATATGCTTGAATTCAAAGAAAGCCTGTGCTCTATACTTAAGTGCAATTTCCGATTAACCTAACGCTGGCACTTCAATTGGCATGTATTTGTCCAAATATTTGGGTCATTTCAATCAATCAATCAATCAACTCAGCCTATCGCAGTCCACTGCTGGACATAGGCCTCTCCCAAGTTGCGCCTGGTCATTTGGACAATACGAAATTATACCCTATTTTTATTACAATAAAGTTAATCTATAATAGTGAAATAACGATGATATTTGTGCAAATAACCGAAGGGAACTGCCATCATTATAAAAACATTAAAACTATTATAAGAATGGTAAAATGTATTTACCCTTCAAAGTCTTTCCTCTCTTGTGGCGGTGTGGGCACGACGAACGACTTGCTTCTGTTTGAGCCCAGACCCAACTTGCCCTTAGTAATGGAGCTTGCGCGGACGCTTTGACGACGCAGTTTCTGAATCATGTCCCTGGAACAAACATACAAAATTAATTGACAGGTTCATAAAAACTTTGTGTTTATGGAAAGGATAGGCTCGGTCTTGTAATAAAGGAAGACAAGTACGCTTCTTAAAGTCTTCAATATTTGACCAAAAATTACAGTTTGTCATTGCGTCGAAAAATTTATTTTTCTTCAATCTCACCTAGCATTACCAAAAACTGTTTTGCTTTTTAGTCTTCTCATTAAAATAAAACAAATTTATTCCGGAAGATCTACCTAGCATAGTGACTTGTAAAAGTGTAGAAAACAACCTCTACTCACAGAATAAACATTTTGATTTATATCGATTTATTGTCCTAACCTAACCCGTTGTCCTAACAACTTATTGACCCTTTCTATATCCGTTCAGTATTGTATATCCGGTCCTATGTCAGGAGTAACACATACCTACTAAAGTCCTTAAACACCAGTGCCTTCAAAACATGCAGTCTCTTCAACTCATACTCTATGGAGGTATGACTGGCTCCTAGAGTGTGGAGGTCATTGATGATCTTGTTGACTATACCATCTCCCTATCTCTTTCTAACACTTAAGTATCATCTATAGCAATCTCAACATACCTTCTAAAGTCCTTAAAGACCAGAGCCTCCAAATCATGCAGCCTCTTCATTTCATACTCTATCGTAGTATGGCTGGCGCCTAGAGTGCGGAGGTCGTTGATGATCTTGGCTTGTTCGTTCATTTCCTTCTCAATGAGCTTGGATCTCTTTTTTGCATCGATGCTGGTGTCAAACACGAAGGCCGGCAGGTGGTCCGTGTACTTGCGACGGAGGATTATGCTCTCCTGATAGAAGGAATGACATTTTTAAAATCATGCAACGAGTCTGGTAGGAGATAGAACTGAGTTGATTGATCGAATTAAGACATCTTAAAGAGTTTTGCTCCCCGTTGTCAACCGATTCGGTTTGTTATCTCCTTTGTCTCATTACGTGAATCGTAAACGAAACGAGATAACAAACCGAATGGTCGACAACTGCTTATCGAAATTGATCTGAATCTGGGAGCTGTTCAGTATATATTTAATTAATTTAAACAAGAAGTACTCATATATCTAGAGTTGCATACAATCAAAACTTTAATTATTACAAGAGCAACCAACCAAGCAAGAGGTTAACCCCTGATTCCGAAACTAGGTTAAAATAATAGCACCTTAAAAGGCAGTACTTAGCATTTTCCCAGCTACCTTAAACATTGTTTCATTGAGAAAAGCCCACTATATTTTACCAACCACCGCACCACCCGTCAGCCAATCTACAATGCGCCAACAAAAATTACATTCTAGATGTAAAATATATTCGTACCTGAGAGTCTTTGCTGTTATCAGCCTCATCATCTAGATCACTCTCATAGTCCATCTTCAGAGGATCTTCCTCTTCGTAACCTTGCGAAAAAAAATACATTTGAAAATTAATACTTCTGTACTTCTGATGATGACTATCATAATGGTTGTTTATTAGTAGTGTATTTACCAGTCAACATAGTAAGCGTGTGTCCTAAAGCAGAAAGCTGCTTGCCAACGTTGACGTCTAGATGTATATCAACGCCTTCCATCTGCCAGGATACGTTAAGGAACCATTTGGCATTTTCTAAAAACAAATAATAATATGTATAGATTGATAACTGAAAAGGCTTTTAGTTAGAAGCAAATAATCTTGGAAGAATGATGTATCCGTCTATTACTAGGCAATGGAAAATTCAGTAAGGCCTACTGTCCATGGAGGCGTAACTTCATATACGCTTCGAAATACGCCGTGCAGCTTGTGCAGCCTAGCGTACTAAAATTTGTCCACGAAGCGTATTGCAAGCTTTCGTTTTCGATAATCTGTACAAATCTTGACGAAACTTCACTTGATGTAGCATGAATCGCGGTACAGCAGGTGTCATGAAGCCTGCATGCAGCGCAACGTTGCCGCTCCGTCGACAGAGTTTCATAGTTTTGGATGTAAGTAGCAAGCAGGTGTACACCAAGCGTATAATGACGAATACAAGTCTATGAAGTTACGCCTCCGTGGACAGTATGCCTAATGAAACTTACCATTATGCTTAGCTGCGGTAGTTCTGCTGCATACTTCATAAGTCCCTTCCGAGACACAACACACATTGAGGCTCGGCTCATCTGCCCTCGGTTTCCAGTCATCTAGCGACGCTTCGAAGTCGTCAGCGAAGCGAAGGCAGAGCCCCACGAAGCGTCCCTTGGAGACCAGCGCGCCGGAGGAGCAGGCGCCGATGTTGGTGGACTCCAGGGTTACTACAACGGCTCCACGCGCCTCACCCTCGCCGCACCAAGCACCCCAAGCGCCACGGCCCAGGCCCCAACGAGCCTGACACGACGAACAAAATTGATAAGTGACTTCTCTTCTAAATCAAAATATATATTATTATTTTTTACAAGCGGGGCAAACAAAATTTAACTGCGAGTAGGATTCCAGCGAAGTGTACTAGATTATTTATTTTATACTTTCCTTCGCTCACATATGCACACATATACACATTATTTATATGGACATTTACGAGAAATAAGATGCATAGCTACATCCAGAATCCAGAATAGTAATACAAGCTGTTAAAACAAACTTGGCTCAAGGCTCGAGTGAATAAGTTTTTGCTGGGAAAGCGTGTACCATCGCTTAATATCAGGTGAGCTAGCGCTCAAACGCTAGCCCATTAGGAATAAATAAAAAATAAAAAAACTTCGTCGTGTCCAGACGTGACTAACGGTCAGGCATATTTTGCATCTGGGCACCCCCGAGTGCCTTTCGAACTTGTTCGTCCCGTTGAGCTCTGTCCATCAATGAGCTCTGGCTTAACTAGACTAACATATGAACAAGGAACTCACCATAGGCGGCTGATTGAGTGGTAAACATATTCCGATGTCATCTACGTTTAGTTGTAAGAATAACGTGCTTAGATGCGGCGTTGTGATTTGTGACGTTAGTTGTACCTGTGCCAAATAAAAATAAGCAATGAGAACTCCACTGAAGTTTATATAAATTCTCTATTAATTCACTCTCATTCCAGTTGCCAGGGCCAATGAAAAAAACCGTAAAGTCCATGACAATCCAATTAACAATTTACACGATTTCGGATTAGAAACCCTATTTCTCAAGACACAATCATCAGTTTTCTTTGCAAAGTAAATATTTTCAAGATCTTTTTAAATTTTTTTGTCATTCATAATTCAACTTAGTTTTCAAAAGAGTAAAGTTGAAATTTGTGTAAGTGGCAATTACATCAATTATTTAATTGGATTGACACAGGCTAGTGGTCATTCGCCTTCCTGTACAGTCAAAAGTAAAACATATCAGATAGAAATCTATTAAACACTACCTTCTCAAACACTTGTTGTGTAGCTGTCAATACTTCTTTATTCAGATTCAGTCTCTTCTCGTTCCAGTATTCGTACGCGTTCTTATAGTTGAGCCACACGAGTATGGCCTTGTCTACGGCCACCGGCTGGATGTATATCAGAGGCCGCTTCAGAGTAATGAGGACCACCTCCTTGTCGTCACCGCAGACCATCTCATCTTGGAAGGCGTTTCGCATTGCTAGAAACAGACAGAGAAATAGGTCAAAAGTGAATTGTGCAAAAGTGGTTATTGTAGTGTATTTCTGTAAAACAGCGTCTTTGTGTTTTTTTAAAATGAGATATAGACCTGCTCTTGACCGCAATCTAGACAGCTTTGTCAAGATGTGGTCGACGTTGGAGCGATCAAATTAGGTGCCGATTCACTCCAGCTTTGAAGGGGTTAGGGTTGTAAGTGCCCGGAAATACAGATGCCGGCAGTGAATTCCACAACTTGGCTGTGCGCATTATGAAAGAGTTCTCAAAGCGCTTGGTACTGATAGTAGGGATTTCTACCAAATGACGATGATATCTTGCAGTGCATGGTGTAGTCCGATTAAAGGAGATGGTAGAATAAGCTCATGGAGCTCTTGCGCACACTCTCCAAAGTACAGTTTGTAGAACAACAAACAAGCAACTGTGTGTCTATGGGCTAAGCTTTGTAGCTTAGATTTTGCCAGCAGTTCGTCACCAATTAGCCTCTCAGCTCTGCGTTGAATCGAGTCAAGAGCGGCAAGCTGATATTTGACGGAGCCATCCCATAAGTGACTGCAATACTCCATATACGATCGGACTTGAGCTTTACATAAAGTGAAAAGCTGTCCAGGAGTGAGCTATCGTTTCACCTTGTTTAGAATGGCCAACTTTTTGCGTGTTAAAACCGGGTCTCCTGCCTTCTTAAAATGTTAATTTATCCGGCCAGGAAACACGGACCTTTAGAATGCTCATGTTTTTTTATTCATGTTCAATTTAATATTAGAAAAAATTATAAACTTACATATTCTAGTATTGAAGAAGGCGTACTGCTGGAACTCTGGCTCTGCTTCTTCGAACATTGCGTTACGGATCAGCTGTCCTAGACTTAAGTTGACATCCACCTACACAAAAATACAATAGCACATGTCAGTAAAAACCCACACAAGGATTATGCAAACACCCAGGAATCTAACAAACATCTACAAACCACAGAGGTATGAATATTGAGATTTAGATACAGGAATAAAATTCCATTTTTTCTATGCTTTAGACTCATACCTGTCCCAATAACTAAAGTCGAGCCCAAGATAGTTGGGACAAGGCTAGGCGGAAGAGACTCATACCTGTGCTCTCGCGAATAGTCGCACTTCATGCGGCTCGGTAGGTTGTTGTACATTCTGCACGCGGTTGGATATCTCAAACTCCACGGCTCCTGTCTCCAGACGTACTGCAGAGTTGCTTGGAGTTGTTGCTGTCAACTGAATGCGCTGAAAAAAGGATACAATAATAAAACATGTTGCAGTTCTCTTTTTGAATTTTTTTATTTAATTGTATTCACAAGAAATATGTTACGTAATATGTTCCGTGTGGTGCCGGACGTAAAGAATTGCACCACCCTATATCTTATCATGGGTGTCGTAAAAGGCGACTAAGGGATTCACCAGAGGATGGGCAGCAGCGTTCTCTGATTATTTAACCAACCAACTGCGATCGCCAACCCGCCTGCCAAGCGTGGCGATTATGGCATATCCCCCCACTTGTGGGAGGCCTACAGCTACGTCCAGCAGTGGACGCCTTTCGGCTGAAATGATGTTACAAAGAATTTAATTTATTTAAAACACAAAAGCTTTGTACAAAAGTCGATGTTAGGCTCATATAATAAAAAAAAATTCTTGGATTTTGAAGTAAATGACATACCTTGATCCTAATAGTGAGTGAGAATAATATCCGGCTAAGTGCAGAAGTAGCTGCGTCTTCTTCGTTCCACAATGGCACCGGTTTCTCGCCACCATACACTTTTTGTACTACCTCGTTCACTTCCTAGAACATAAATGATAGTCTTTAGAGATTTAATCGGATTCAATTCACTTGCATGGTTCATTATTTTGTTTTAAAACATGATCTAAATTCAACTATTGACTTTCAAAATATGTATATCGCTGCTCCATAATAATATCTTAGTCTTATGTCAAAGATATAAGGTTCAATTTCGCTCACCTTCATGAACACCTTCTGCACAAACACGAGATGGTTGAGCAGGTCGGTGGACAGCGTGTGTTCGAACAGTCCAATGTCTGCGCTGGCCGCCACATATCGTCCCGCTCGTAGTAATGCTCCCTCTTGCCGCGCCGCTCCGCGTTGTTCTAGGACTCGGCCTGATACGTGTACGCCTGGGAGCCACACGGCAGCTTCAGCAGGAATGTTCGCTTCTGATACCTAGGGATCAAATATTCTTGTGTAAGAGATGATGTACAGATTAATTGAACCGACCAAATATCGAAAAGCTATCAATTCTGTCGTCTTGTTGTGGCAATAAATTGTGGTGATGAACATAAGTGTTTGTGTTAGTCTGGGTGTTTCTTATGTATTATAAGTATGTATTTACAACAAAAAAAAGTATATAAGTATTATATTCATTGACTAGTACCCATAGTACAAGCTCTGCTTAGTTTGGGACAAGATGGTGTTGTGTAAAAATGTCCCAAAAGTATTTATATATTATTTATTTATTTATCTTTCTTCATTATTTCTTTCTACTTTGTGAATTGGATGCTCCTGATCGACTGAATTTATAGTGGCTTCAAGAATAACTTTACTTTTGCCAGCCAACTTATTCTATAGCTCATCTATTGCTTTGTAATCATAGTCATTTCGCCAAAAAAGTAATGAACCGAACCATGTCATCGTCATACAAACACCGTAAGATCCTTCCTTCCTTCTTGGTATCCTTCTTCTTCTTCTATCGTGTCGACATGAGCTACATAATGATAACAGCTCATGCCGTAGGTATCCTACTACATCTGCTATGTCGTAAGTTGAGACAGGTCTGACAGTTGATTTTTGCAAGCCTTTTTTTCGGTTATCAATGGAATATAATTAGATAAATATGAATGTTCATGGATGGAGAGGGAGACCAACGATAAGATGGATGGATTGCGTGAAGAATTATATGGATGAAAAGGGAGTTAATGATGAGATGACAGCTTGGAGAGTAGCATGGAATAAAAAAATTAATTAACAAAAACAAAAACCCGACTGCGTGTAAAAATAACAGAAAAGATATATACAAGACTTATCAACACGCAGTCGGAGGCTAAGTACGTATGTTTTTGGTCAATTACATAGTAGTTCATAGGTAGCCTCCGCCTGCGTGTTGATAAGTCTTGTTTATATCTTTTCTGTTATTTTTACACGCAGTCGGGTTTTTGTTTTTGTTAATGAATTTTTTTTTTTTTTTTTTTAGTTTTGTCGTGTTTTATTTATCATACCTACTATTAATGGTTTTTTTGAAAAGTCAAATTCATTTTTAACGTTTTATATTTTGTTGTTTTTTAGCATTTCTCATTCCAAATTACATTTAAACATATAAGTTGTATATATTTTCGTAAACCATTCATAAAACCCTTTATTTTGATACCCCACTCGATAGGTTTTGAGCAAAAAAAAGTTTTGAAGTCACATAAAATGGCTCCAAAAAGCGGCAATTTTGATTTTTATAATTTTAATATACCCAGTGTCACTCTCACAATTAAGACGAATCCAACGACACCTCTCAAGCTAAGATCCATCAAGCCGTTTAGGCTACAGAGCGTGCCAAAGAAATATACATACATACATACACTCGAAAAACATAACCCTCCTTCTGGCGCAGTCGGGTAAAAAGAACACCCCGCAAGTAATTTGGGACCAGGGCAGGAATATAATGATGAATATATAAATGATGGATATAAAAAAGATGTGCTATAAACATTGGACTGCGTTAGACCGGGAAGTTACCTGCAGCTTGGTGACAAAGCTAAGCGAGTGCTGTTGCAGGTCAACAGTGAACTGCGCCTTGTTGCCGGTGACGCCGGAGCTCTGCACTTGCTCCATCTTGTACTGCGCCTGCAGCGACGGCAGCAGAGCCGCTGTTACGCTAAGACTCTGCGAATAAGGTAAAGGTTAGGTATTAGTAGAATCACACATTACTTTCGATTGTAGGGAGCGTAATTATTGCTCTAATTATAATTACGAGTATGTATTTTCGTCCACTGCCGGACGTCAAAGTTCCGTGTGGTGCCGGGCATAAATAATTGCACCATCCGTATCTCTTCTCATGGGTGTCGTAAAAGGCGGCTAACTACCAAAATTAATATCCAATCTATCCACGATTTACCACTACTAGAGATAGTAATTTGATATATTTTTTATAGTTTATGTTAAATTCCTATCTCTAGTAGGGCAAATCGTGGATAGATTGGATTTTAATTTAGCCCGTAAGAGAATGACCAGAGGATGGCAAGCAGCGTTCTCTGAGTATTTAACCAACCAACTGTGATCGCCAACCCGCCTGCCAAGCGTGGCGATTATGGCATATCCCCCCTTAATTGGGGGAAACCTATGTCCAGCAGTGGACGTCTTTCGGCTGATGTGATGATGGTGATGAAGCGACGCTGATGGTCGTTATGGTGTAATTGAGTTAACTTGACGTCTTTTTTTTTAGGACAGAGAGTATTAACAAGGTGTTCGATATTATAAAAGGTTTCCATCCTTCTACTTCCACATTATCGCGCTTCTTTCCCATTGGAGTAAGCAGAGACTATGGATTTCCACCAGCTACAATCCTGACTCGCCTCTTTCGCTTCATCTACGTTCATTATCTCTCAATATGGTCTTTTTTGAGAACGTCCGGGATTTAGTTACGTTACGTTCGTCGCATTCAACCTCCTCCAACTCCAATCGACTCTCACTTTATATAATTGTCTCGCCAATTTCCTCTCATCCATCCTCTCTACATGCCCAAACCATATTAGGATAACTTTCTCCATATTTGTCACTACGTCTTCGACGTTATGAAAGAAGAACATGCAAAGAATTTTTACCCAAGATAGAATGCGGACGGAGAAATTTAAGAACTCCAAAAATGAATAATATCCCGTTCATATAAGGTCCAAAATCTTTTATCAAAATCAGGGAGAAAATACCGGGCGAGCCCAGTTTTCTGAGATATTATTACCGAGAGCCCGCTGTCCCTTTCCTGCATGTATGGACACCCTATAGAAAGAGACAAAGGGCTCCCCAATCATCGGACCGAATTTTAGTCAGCCGTCCGCTTTCCAGCTTGATATATAAGTTCCTTGAGAACATGTAACAGACCTGCAGCAGTATTGAGAAGTGCAGATGCAGCGGGTTCAGCAACGGATGCGCAGGCGGCGGGCGCGGGACACGGGGCGGGCGCGGCGCGGGCGCGGGGGAGCCTTCTGACGACGAGCCCGAGCCCCCCGCTCCCGACGCCCCCGCCGGGGCCGAGGCCGGTCCGCCCGGGCCCGTGCGGGACAGCCGGGACGACGTGCGGGTCACGCCAAGCTCCTGGAAATAGGAATGGAGTACATGATGAAACTTTTGTGTTTTTTAAGAGAACAGAAACAAAAGCCAGTAATATGTACAGTTCTTGAATAGGCATGTATGACATCTATCACGCTACATGCGAGCGAACTACCA
Source organism: Asteroscopus sphinx (assembly GCA_949699075.1). Lineage (NCBI taxonomy): Eukaryota > Metazoa > Arthropoda > Insecta > Lepidoptera > Noctuidae > Asteroscopus > Asteroscopus sphinx. The sequence goes on along the minus strand of OX453004.1, from coordinate 31,934,611 downwards.
ATGACGTAGTGGATGACGTCATAAAGCCTGAATCGCGCTATCAAAGTTTGACGAACGCCCAACATCAACCGTTGAGACGCGGCCCGCCTTGCTAAAAAACAACTCAGCCTGGTCGGAAGCCCCTTTTATGTTAAAGGAACAGGATACCTCGTTCCTCCATACACAAAGATAGACGAAAATTCAAAAATATAATCATCTATTCTGAAAGAAGATATAATTTTAATGAAAAACATTGAATTTTCCACATTAAAACTAACCCTAATGGTAGTGTCGCGTTAGGATTACAAAACTACCTTAGTAGTCACCTATTCTCAAGCTTTGCAAGAAGACGATTCAATCCATACAAAGATCGTTACATATATAACAAACTAGCCAGCTCATGTGACATAAAACAATGCTTAACTAATGAGGCCAAAATAAAGATTTCCAAATGGCTTTCATCTTTATCGTATGACTGCACCGAAAATATCTTAGTTCATTTGTCATGATAAAATCCTTTTAATGGACATAATAAAATTATTTATATTAAAATACAGGATTATTATTCATGTTATTATACTATATAATTTATTATTGGACATCTACACTCACACACATTACACACATTCATGTACACTACATATATACATATATATACTACACACACAATACGCATGCATACTAAATTTTAGTCATGAATTTTGTTAATGTTAGCATGAATGAATTATTTTCAACTGTAATCTTAATGTCTCTAAATGTTATTATGTTTGTAATTAATTAATTGGGTACCTACCTACTTGAATTATGTCGACCAAGTAAACAATGTAATTTCAACCTGCTAAACATATGTATCTGGCACCCACAGGACAGGCTTGCCTAGTGTGGGGCCACTGGATAATTACTTATTCTGTAATGTTGTTTCTTGGCAAATAAATGAATTTATTATTTATTTATTTATTATTCACTAGCGAAACGTAACGAATATACAAGATGTTGATCTGTAACAGACAACCGTGTCATATTTCTAGAGCAAATAATAAAAAAATGTGCTTGGTCATCTAAAAATATTAAACCAATTCTACGGTTATTTAATAACGAAATTTTCACTTAGAAACATAGCGAGGGTTTGACAATAAATCCCAAACGACCTTGAAAATAAGTCATCGGCGGCATTGTCGAAGGGTGGAAAATTCTACCCATTTTTTGGTGGTTTCGTGCGCATCGTTTTTAAGTCGCCCGCATCACACGGGGGGAATTTGTTTGTTCACAAAGAGGTATGTAAAAAAAAAAAATATTATTCATATTTTTACTGATTCGTGTTCAGTATCAGTGGTACAGTCACCTCCTTAAATTTGGTACGAATACAGATCAACATGTTGTATTAATTTCACCCTCTTCGACAAAGCCTCAAGACTGCGTACTTTACCTGTAAAGTCGAAGACAGCTGTCTACTCGAGCGCGTCATGACTCCGTGTAATGCGACCGGATGCTGTGGCAGATCAACTCTCACTCCTCCCACGCTCAGCAAGGCAGTGGCTCCCTGTCGCCCAGCCTCCCATCCGTACAGCGCTTGCGACTTGCCCACGCTGACACGGACCACCGTTCTAGAACACACACAACGACTCACTCTCTTGAAAACAGTCATAAGTTATTTTTACTATTAAAAGCAGAGGCTTTACAAAAAAATTACAGTAAAATTTGTAGTAGGCTTGTTTGTAGTATTTGCAGGTTTTTTTTGGGCTAGTACAGACTAGCCCAAGACAGAGCAAAAGCCTACTAAAAAAAGCCTACTAAGCCTAAAGCCTCATCATTTCAGCCGAAAGACGTCCACTGCTGGACATAGGCCTCCCCCAAGCATCGCCACAACGACCGGTCCTGCGCCTTCTGCATCCAGCGGATTCCCGCGACCTTCACCAGGTCGTCGGTCCACCTTGTGGGGGGCCTACCCAGCGTGGGTAGGCCCCTTCCAGTACGCTTCCAGCCTAAATAAAGCCTACTTTCCTTCAATTTCTCTCTACCTATAGCTGTTCAGGACCAGTCCTTTTCTATGTCCAGCTCACTACGCCATCTTTATCTAGACCTGCCGCGTTGGCAGTCAGACCCATTAGTCGTTTGTCATGTGGCAGAATTACGAAAGCACTAACATCATAACTCTCTATTACCAATTTTGGAACAGAAAGGTTAATAATAAATTAACTCTCATACATAACAGAAAACGTTAAGCCAGAAAGGCTTTTGGATCAATCTTAGTCCACTTTAGCAAAATCCGGAATTTATGCCACGCTAAAAACAACTTTACTCACTGATGATTAGGTGCGACTCCCTCTAGCAGCACGATCATGGTTCTCCCAAGGTTGCCGGTGAGCGACCATTGCCGTGATCGTGACGCAGATAATGACGCCTGTAGTGATGTTATCTCAGCTTCGAGCTTCAGCCCTGATAATGATGCTAGGAGGCGGGTGCGATGGATCCTAGTGAAAAAGATAAGATTGAAAGATGCTTCGTCAGGATCTTCTCGTACTTCTAGTTGTTCAGATTTTAACTTTCCGAATATTTTAATATATTTTTCGGTGAAATCTGAGGAAGTGATCCAACGAGATTATCAGTTAACAATTTGTCAGGAATATAGGTTGCAATAATATAGTTATTAAATAGAAAATAAATTAATTGAGATTACAAAAAAAAAAGAATTATTTCGTTGGTCTAGTGGTTGCAAGCGCGACTGCTGAGCGTGAGGTCCTGGGTTCGATTCCCGGGTAGGGCAAAGTGTTATTGGGTTTTTTCTTTAGGAAATTCTCAGTAGCAGCCCGGAGTCTGGATTTGTGCACGGTTAATGGCAATAGGCTCGCCCCCTATTACATGGGACTATAACATAACTGGCGAAATGTGGGTGTACTATACACCTCTGCCTATCCCTTCGGGGAAATACAGGCGTGATGATGACGTTATGTTACAAAAAACATTCTCCATAAATAAGTATGAACATTAGAATTTAGTCGCAGTTTCTTCCATGGATTCTTTTTCAAAATATTTTATCTTTCCCGTGAGAAAGAAGTTAAAACTCTCATAAATGAAACTACCTGGCGACTCCAACAACGACGATGCCCATATTGGCTGCACTGGATGAAGAGTTGCTCGTATTCTGCTCACGAGAACTAGGCCGCTGAGTTGCCCGGCTGTGTCGGTAATGTTCCGGTATGTCCGTTGTCACCGAAAACCTGCAGCAGGAAATGTGTTCTCAGATTAATCAATTAGGACTAACAGGAGTTGAATAATCCAATTTTCCAGTTCATTCAAGTTGGAAACGGTATTTATCTCATAAGAAATATTACTTTACGATTTTTGCATAAAACGGTTACTATGACTGTGTAAAAGTATGGAAGGAAACGGGTGTTTTAAGAGCGGGCCCGTTTAGACTTTCGTGTCAGCTACTGATCTTATAGTTTGAACGACGACGATCACTGTATCTGCAGTGGAATCTTTACCTGTGCGTGATTGTCTCAGCATCAGGCATGTTGGCATACAAATCTAGCAGTAGATACACTGTCCTCCAGCACCTCGGCGCCAGTTTCCCATCAGCAGCATCAGCAGAGGGTGAGCTGAGTGAAGCGTGTGGACCGGGGCCCGGGCTGGCTGGTCCGGTAGCCGTGGAACCAGCTACATACATGGGCGTGTGAGCACCCTCGTTTAGAGAGCTGTAGCCTGATAAATGAAGGAAATATGCGTCTGAATTTAAAAATAACTATTTTTGCATTTTGTATCTACACACAGCAGTTAATATAATATTAAAAGTGAAAAATAACGGCATTGTTGAATAATAACAGAAATTGTTAATTTCACGATTGATAATTCAAATCCAACTTTATCCGTTCAAAATCAGAAACCAAATCAATTCATAAATGACACAAATTATTTTAGGGGGTGGGGTTTTATGGTCGTTGGAATGAAGCTCTTGTTGATAGAAAGATACTTTACTTCTGGTACCAGACATGTTAAACAATTAAATATACTACATTATAACTACGAATAATTACGACCTAACTGTATGGCTGCGGGGAGACGACTGCTGCGCTGCGCTAATACAATTAAGCGCCTTGTACTAAACCCATGCGTCAGCAGTGTCCCTATCCCTACATTATCATTTGTAAAGACTTGAGAGAAGAAAGAAATTTGAACCTTATTGTCATTTCACAATCAGTTTAGTTACGACAGCAAAACTTCCAAGTACACTCACCCAGCTTCCCTTTAACACTTTTCCCCGTAGATCGAAGCTTCTGCGCAAACGACTGTGGTCTGGGCCTGGTCGGCTGACTCAGCTTCTGCTGACTCAAAGATTGCGGCACTGCTGCGGCTAACTCAGGGGTTAAAGTTGGAGTTATAAGATCCCATTTAGGCTCTAAGGTGGCGTATTGAACTTCTTTTTCTAAGGATGTCACGCTTACTAGGTTTTCTCTGAAGTCCGATGCTAGAAGAATATATAATAACGAATTTTTTATGAAGGATTTCTGCGTTTTTTGTCAAAACATTTTGGTGATTGCTTCATAGTAACCCGAGATATTAAAATTAACTTGCGTGTATATTGATTAGGATATGTTTGGCGGCAATAATCACAATATATCTAATCATAGAAAAAAAAAACCTAACGCTATCCGATATATATCGCTGCTCGATAATGGTGTTGACTTTTTTATTCACAAACTAAACTTATTTTAAACTATCGCTCGCTTTTACTAATAGTAGACAAGAAAGGGATAGCATCAATTTTAGTACTATCATAATAGTCGGAATTAAAATTTCCATTCAAGTTTAGTCATGGTCTCAGAAAGTAAACTAATTTGACAGTTCTAAAATTCTAGCGCTATCTCCTTCTTGTTTTCACTATTAGAAAAAGATATGAATAGTTCAAATTAATTTAAGTTGGTGAACAACAGAATCAATACCAATATTAATTTACGCTAAGCTTATAGAGCCAGTTAAAATAAATTAAATTTCTTTATTTCAGGCAAGGCATAAGTTTGACGTCAAACGTGCATACGTATATCACATTATTATAATTAGAAAATTAGAATTAAATAAATGAATTATTATTATTACTTCATTAATCAATTAGACAATTATTATTATATTACTAATTTTATTTGTTTATAGTTAAGAGTTTAAAATTAAATTTCAATTCAATAATTCAATAAAATAAAATAAAATTCAGATTAGAATATTCCGTGGCCAAGTAAATAGTGCGGAATACAGCGGTTACAATGCTATTTTTACATTTAATCAGTCTTAGATGAAATGATGCTCTAAGCCTACGCATTACGGCGTAAAAATCATCGACCCTGTTCTCAGCAAACATTCCAGATGCGCTACACCGCCAGGGCAGGTTAAGCATGGCCTGGAATGCGTTGTTGTATTGTACACGAAAAGTGTTGTAAGTACTTTTCGTGTACTTATACCAGAGTTGGCCGGTGTAGAACGCCTGACAATTCAATGTGTAATGTTTAAATTTTAATGTTTTCTATTAATATTATCCAGTAGATATAATGTGATTATCGTCTCCAAACATTTTAGATCAGTTTACAACGTAAAATAGAGCTACAATTTACAAAAAACACAAGATATTTTGAATTTCGCGGACCACTGGGAAGCAATAACCTTAATGAAATAGTACATTACTAAAGATAACTACTATACAAGCCTATATTGAACTAAGTTTACGGGACTTGTCACGCACAATTAAATCACGAGCCAATGCAACTTGACCGAAACGTCGAGATTAGTCAAAATGTTTGTTATATTTTGATTTAATTGTGCGCGACAAGTCCCGTAAACTTAGTTCAATATGAGTGAAATTCGCGAAAGTTTAAAAACTTATACAAGCCTAGGCCGCAACCAGGCATTGATGGACGCCTCGGCCCACATTTTCACGTTCGTCCATCAATGCCCCTGTTGCCGGCCGCTGCAGTGATGTACTATTTTGTATGACTTTGACCTCATAAGACCAGCAGTTTATCATGACTCCATTTAGCAAACTCTAAAACTTACGCCACTTACCTGATGATGAGGTATGTTTATTCTGTCTGTGTGATATCTTGGTTTGGGTACGCAGTTCAATCTGAGTGTCTTTGACATTCTGGTACATGTTGCTGATCTGATGCAGGAGCCGGAGAAGTGGCATATTAACCTATGTGGGAAGAAATGATAATATATGAAGACTGAGAGAAGAATCAAAGGACCAACCATAAACTGTAATGATGAGATTGATGCATGTATAATTCTGAAAGAAAGAGCCAAATTCGAGTCAAGAACGCCTTACGCATTTACACTTAGCGTTCTGATTGAACTCAGCCTATCGCAGTCCACTGCTGGCCATAGGCCTCTCCCAAGTTGCGCCACAACGCTCGGTCCTCTGCCTTCGTGTTCGCGTTCGCCTCTTGTAAATGCATCCAAGACACAACTATCTATTTTTAGGGTTCTATACTCAAAGAGTGCCTCGGTTCCCTTATAACTAAGCCTATGCCAACCGTCCATCCGTCTGTATGTCAGAGGACTGTATCTTTTTAACCGCAATAGGTAGATAGTTTAAATTTCGAAAGAGTGTGTGTTACTATGGCATCTATTACGTTACGGCAAATAATAAAAGTCTAAACTTAAATGTTTTTTTTTTGGGACATAGACAATGGATATAATACTTATATGCTTTTTTTTTGTAAATACATACTTATAATACATAAGAAACACCCAGACCATCACAAACACTCATGTTCATCACACAAATGTTTGTGTCGTGTGGGAATCGAACCCACGACCTCGTGATCAGCAGTCCGATACTCGAACCTCTAGACCACAGAGGTCGTCAACTTAAAGGGGGTTTCCATACAAGAAACCTCGAAAAAAATTGCACTTTGTCAATGTTTCTTGTTTCTGCTCTATCTTAAAAACGGTGATACATACAAGCCTCAAACCCGGTTGATTGTAGTGCATAATCAATAGCTAAACAACAAATAATAAAAAGGCGGTCCATTAGCGCGACCCCACTCGTACTTGGCCGGTTTTTGTTTTTTACTAACCTGCTGCGAAATAAACCGTATGCTGATATTGAAGTTGAGCATAGTGCTGATGTGCTTCTTGAGCTGTCCCCGTGATATGTACAACACGTTCTGTCTCTGTATCAGGTCGTCCACCGCCATATCGGCTACTTTCTTCAGGTCCACGTCGATGGACACCTTCTCACAAAGGAAGGCGGGCGTTTCTGATGGTATAGCCGCGTGTGTTTGGGAACCTGGTTGGTTATATTGTGATTATTAGTTACATACCGCAATCAAATTGCGGACGTTCTCAAAAAAGGCCAGGTTAAGACCACTCTCAATAGACGAGCATGCATGAGGAGTTAATGAATGTAAATGAAACGAAAGAGATGTGTCAGGATCGTAGCGGGTGGAAATCTAGTCTCTGCCTACCCTAATAGGAAACAGGTGCGATCAGCCTCTTCTTCTATCGTGTCGACATGAGATACATCTTAATAATACCTCATGCCGTAGGAAAAAGATTAGCCAGTCAGCAGGTCGGCTGACTACCCAGGGTGCGCCGGACCATCAATTAAATATTGGCACTTTTAAGGCACCCCAATACTGTACCAGATCAGCCTAATAAATCCAATAATTAGTAAGTAACTAATTCCTGAAAAACAGGGATAACCTAATTTAGGAGTTAGGGACTTATTTAAACTGTTACGTGGAAATAAAATATTAATTTTAATTATTGTTTATGTTATTGCTACTGTTATTCGTTTAGTTAGACGTAATAACAATAAATAGTGTCTCGTCATGTGTTCCGGAATGGTTTAAAGTATTATAGGACGAACGAGTGTTTCGCTTGCTTACACATACAATCTTGTATAACTCACCCTTCCCCTTGGCAGCGTGTCGCCGATCCCTGGTCGCGAGGTCACTGACGACGATGTCAATGCGGAACATGTCCATCCACGCGATGAGAGACAGCTTGGAGCCGAGCGAGTCTAATGCGGGAGGACCACCGCTGTTGTTCACTCCGTCCCCTGAACCACTCTTGTTCTTGGACTCACCTGAAAGAGAAAAGTATTCCAATAGCTGCAGCTGAAAGTGGAAGGCCAAATGTTACAAAATCGGAAAACTTCCCGATTTTGAGTTTAGAATAGAACTCTTAAATCAATAACATTAACTTGCGGCAAGCAATTCGGGTTTTGTTTTTGCTCAACTGAGGCTGGAAAGTGGAAGGTTTCCTCGCAAGACTTCCATCGCTCCGGTCTTTTGTGTACCTATTCGAAAAAGTAAATATTATCGATGAGCTTACCCTGCGTCACTTGGTGTGGAGAAACTCCCAATGCAGCCAGGAAAGGCTGGAACACTAGATGAGCATCCAGCAGCATCAGTGAGCCCTGCAGCGGGTACAGGCTGCAGGCAGGCATCGCCGCGGCCACGGCGCGAGGGTTCATCTTCGAAGGAGGGATTATTGGCTTCTTGCTTTTTGACTCCTGGGTTAGTAGAATTACGCGACCGTACACTTTACTTTATCATATCTTAAGAAAATGTATGAAGTTTATTTTGCAAAAACGGTTAGTTGTACCCCCATCTAATTGAAAATGAAATTTTTTGCATGCTTGTGTGACAGTGTGAATATCGACTCCATGCAATGATTCGTTGAGTCTGATGTTGAGTTTTTAGAGGCAGGGCGGAACAGTATACACTGTCTTGTTGTTTAATAATTAAGGTTGTATATACTTACAAAATGGCGACGAATGTATATTCTAATAACTGAGAGGAGCATGCTTTCAGCTGTCTCTGATTTTCTTGCAAACTACATGGTCGTTTGGTTTACAATTCATAGTGAGTAACTCGGACATTTCCCTACCTCATAATAACCGTATGCAACTCCCGAAACAATGCCTGACATATTCCTGCCTGATTACATACTGAAGTCATCAAAATACTTCAGAAAACACGCCACAAGACAGAGAGAGCGTAATCATAACTCACCACTTTAATTGGCTCCTGCTTGGCCATCCATTGGTATAAGTCTTCTCTGGCGCGATCGTTCTTGATATTCTCATCGCTGCCGTGTGGCGAGTATAGCGACGGATTGGACCCGAGTGTAGGCAGGTCCTCCTTCAGCGTACCGTAGTCTACTGGTGCAGGTGTAATTAGAAATGTCAATATACGAAGAATATAGAATAAAGTTTTCATACTGATAATTCAACGAATTAAACCCATACTAAAGAAAAATTGCCTCTTTTCCCGCATATCAAACACCCAGTTTCATACTTTTTTTTTGTATTGTTTTTATCCCCATTCATCCCAGAATGGAGCTTCTCTACAGTACGTGCGCAAATTGAATGCGTTCAGGGCCTGATACAAAGCGCTGGAGCACCTCTCCCTGTCATCCATCTATCTTCGTCGCTCACGGCTGCAGTGTATTGCTGTCTCGATCGATCCCCATTTCTAATGCTACGACTCCACCTGCATTTAATGTTGCGGCTACGGGCTGCGTCCCTGCGCGTACGTAGCACCGCATATGTAGCCAAGGAGATTTTGACGTGCATTTTTTCGCTCTAAAACCCTTTGATGCATGGAAAAAACCACCACGATGATAGCGTCAGAAGTAATCCCGCATTGCATTATAACGTTAAATTGTTGGTTTTATTGGCGTGCTGTACTTATTATAGTACTTAGCTTTAATTAACGCATTAAGACGCAGGTGAAGTCGGAGTTGCATTAAATTCGCGCGCGTAACGTATTTTTAAAACAATCATTCTATATTTTAAATAGTGGTGATAGCGTTGTCAAAGTCACAGAAGTCATAGGTCTTCTTTCCAAATTAGTTTCAATAACTCCATTTGCAGACTTCAAAGCCACTCAAATACTAAACCGATAATTATCTACTCACCAATTTAACTTCTTCACAACCCTTTTGTATGGTTTCATTGATCCTTTGAAGACGTACATTGATAGATCTTATCTAAGAACTCACGGAAAAATACTAGCAATGTATCTACTCACTAGCGATGGCGTCATCGTTGAAGGTGGGCTTCCTCGTGGAGAACGGCAGCGAGGGGAACACGAGGCTGGCGCGGCTGCTTTGCGCGCCCCGCACTGCGTATGACAGGAGATTAGCACATCACTACTAAAGGTAGGGAAACGAAAGGAAGGAAGGTATGTATGTGCTAGACTTGTATGAAATGCAAGAGTTGATGGTATGTAGATGTTTGGTGTTTGAAGTATGCAATGTTCTGTTTGAAGTATAAGGACCCTTATTAACGAGACGGGTTTTGCCGTGTCTGAAGACAGTCAGTTAGTTGTAAGCCTGGCCTACTTCCGGTCGTCAGTTATGTATGAAAGACTTTGAAGGTACATACTTGAGTTAGACGCTTTCACCAGTCCGTACGTTCTACCATACTTGTCCGTACGTCCGCATGGTCAAGTATAGTAGTTTAAGAAAGCTTGTTGTTGAGGACGGACATACGCAGTGCGTATTACGCACTCAGCCAGCTAGCCATCGGCTACAAGCCGATTACAAACCCTGCTCGTGAACAAACTTGGTCGGCACCAGCCCGGGTTAGAAACTGTCTCGTTAAGAAGGGCCCTAAGTGAGCAGTTTCAAAGGTGCTACACCAGTAGCGTTTTCATTGAAAATTGGAAGATAGGAAACGACTTTGAAGTCAGATTTAAAATGGTTGATGTAGAGAGTCTAAAACTTAATTTGGTTTTAAACTGATTGGTTGGATTAAGAGTTCGGAGTTCTATAGTATGATTTTAGAGTATTGATCATTCGGTGGCCAAGTTTTGCTGTAGATGTTATGAAGCTGACAGCATAATATGCAATCAATAATGTTATTTATGAATAGATGCACCGATTAGCTGGTAGAAAAACCTATGTGTTAAAACCAGAGCTTAATATTAAAAACGTATTGTTTATAATATTAAATTATGCTATTTTAGAATTATTATTGAAATAAATCCAGTGCTTTAATCAGTCATAATTTAAGCAAAGAGCATTCAATACAAAGCTGTTAACATAGATAAGCGAAGCGACGACAAATCGTTTTAATAAATAGGGTAATGGGCACATAAATATAATGAAGGATGTCAATAGGCTTTAATGTATGATGCATACACACAAAAGGCACAAGACGAGGATAAAATCTCAACAAATGAAAATATCTGTTATAAACAAGATGAGTCAGAAGTTTACAGTGATGTGATAAAGTAAATATTTTCTTTGCCCACATGGGGAAAATTTGTTTAGTATACAAAAATTGAGAGGGAAAAATATTATAATGGATGGAAGATGGTTACATGTTATCACTCCATGCTATTGTCAACACAAACAACAACATAACATCAAACGCAAGACACACGCTGTGAAGTCGTTCAAAATAGAATAAAGGGAGAAATATAATACATTTAATCAACACTACAGACCAGTTATAAGCCTAAGGACGCAACATAAACAAAGTTTAGCATGATAACACAATCGTAAGATGTTGGCAGGAGCGCTCTTGACTCGATTCAACGCAGAGCTGAGAGGCTAATTGGTGATGAACTGCTAGTAAAATCGAAGCTACAAAGCTTAGCTCATAGACGCACAGTTGCTTGTTTGTCGGTATTCTACAGGCTGTACTTTGGAGTGTGCACAAGAGCTCCATGAGCTTATTCCGCCATCTCCTTTCTTTCATCGGACTACACGAAGCACTGCAGGATATCATCCACATATGGTAGAAATCCCTACTATCTGGACCAAGCGCTAACACTTTTATAATGCGCACAGCCAAGTTGTGGAATTCGCTGCCGGAATCTGTATTTCCGGGCACTTACATGCCTAACGCCTTTAAAGCTGGAGTGAATCGGCACCTAATAGGTTTGTTTGCTCGTTCTATCGTCGACCACATCTTGACAAAGCTGTCTAGATTGCGGGGTAGAGCAGATCTATATCTCATTAAAAAAAAATAGCGGACGGCGTGTTATGATTGGTCAGCTTTGTGGTATGATTGATGGCGCTTGCTGACAGAGGGACGTACCGATTGGCGGCGGGACGGCTCTAATACAGTGCTAATCCATAAGCTCGATGATCGCGGATATCCGTTTTTTGGCGTCTTTAGGCTTACATGGGCTGAAGTGTTGAGGCTTCATTGTTCCGATGCGAGAGAGAGATAGCGCTATACATCCTGTATCGCTATGTCACTCTCTCACAACGGAACAATTATGACTTTAACACTTCATAATACGGTCCCAGGTCTGTGATCAACACTGAAAGTTATTTTAAAGCCACTCGTTTCAAACGACTTCACCAGTAACTCGGGACTTGTGAAGCATGATATTCTTTAATAATTTTCTCTCAAACCGTCTCGGAGATTAAACTTACTTTCAACAATACCATCAATTAAAATTCAAAAGCCATCCCTAAAAACGTTCAAAATACAGTTGCAAACTAATCTCAATGTATTAAATCTTAGTCTCCTGACAGTAGATGTTGTTGATTGCCATTTATTGGTGAAATTAAGGTCCTAAGGTCTACAAAGACAAAGGTCTTCAACCAGTGCGTCCTGCCAGTCATGACTTACGGTGCCGAGACGTGGACACTGACAGTTGGGCTAGTCCACAAATTTAAAGTCGCTCAGCGAGCTATGCTTGGAGTTTCTTTGAAGGATAAAATCCGAAACGAGATTATCCGGAGAAGAACCGGAGTGACCGACATAGCTTGTAGGATCAGTAAGCTGAAGTGGCAGTGGGCTGGCCATGTCTGTCGAAGGACCGATGGCCGCTGGAGCAGACGAGTCCTTGAGTGGAGACCGCGTATCGGCAAACGCAGCGTAGGGCGCCCCCCTGCCAGGTGGACTGACGACCTAAAGAACGTGGCTGGGGGGGACTGGATGCGGAAGGCAGAGGACCGAGCGTTGTGGCGCAACTTGGGAGAGGCCTATGTCCAGCAGTGGACTGCGATAGGCTGAGTTGAGGAACATCTACTGCCAGGAGATTGAGATTTAAAGCATTGAAATTCGTTTGCAACAGTATTTTAAACGTTTTTTATTACGAGATTGGCCTTCTCGGTAACCTTTTTTCGGGCGCAATCAAAACAATCTCAGAACGAGACAAGGCTTACTATAATATTTGTTGTTCAGGCTTTCGAAAAGGCGTTTTTTCAAACGCCAATTAAATTCGAACTCTATTCGTATAGACATAATGTTCACAAGTCCCAACTAGCAGCACAACACAAAGTGTTTGGTGTACGAACCGGAGGGCGGCGTGGATGGGAACGAGTGCGGACGCGGACTAGCCTCCGCGCCGGACGCTTCACCCACAAATAATAACGTGTCATTATTAAAGATACACATTTAAAAATAAAAATAAATTGTGTTTTTATTATAAAATTGTGATATAGAACACTAAATTTGAAACACAAGAAAAAAAAATGGGTAGTAAATGCTTGATCGAAATAAAAACTTGAATAATACAAAGTTTACGGATTAAACCGTGGTTTTTAATTAACTTATTTAGATTTGATTCAGGTAACTCAGGCACTTAATTTATCTATTACATTGCGTATGCGTCATTAAGTCACTATAAAAGCTAGGTTTGCAATTGAAACCCGTCGTTGCTCGGGTATCAAGCAAGAGTTCATCTTTTAAAAGTGAATACAAAAAGCAAGATGTAATCCGTAAAACTAGATCATTTAATTTATTTTAATTATATTTTTAATTAAAGCCAATAGCACGATACAGTGAATTTAATTAATTGTATTTAAATGGATTTATTGTGGAAATTGCGTAAAAATAAGTATACATCTTGCAATTTAAAAATAATATTAATAAAAAGCAACTATAACCAGTCTTACAATAAAAAAATCAAAGGTCTCCGTTCAAAGAACGATCAGTTAAATTCGAAAATTATTTGATAGAAAAAGATAAATTTAAAAAAATACTTTAAATGAAGGAATTTTCTTATCTTGTCCGTGAATTGTCTATACTTAATCATTGTACTTATTATAACAAGATGTATAAATAAAATACATACACTCACCAGGCAGGTTGATTTTATCGCCGTCCATATTGAGCAGGAGACAGTTCTCATCCAACGCTTCTGTCTCCAAAGGATACTCCTGCCAACCTTCCACGGAATCCTAAACAATAAAGTTGATATTTATAAATACTCTGATAACAATAAAATTAGTATCCTAGATATTCGTCAAGTAAAAAAAACGGATGATATCGTGGACCGCCCGTCAGAAGTGAAGCTTCTACGCCATAAGATAGCACGCGCGGGGAAGTTAACGGTGACGTTTATTATCGGTTTATTACGAGCCGAGCGCGCAACCCTATTTCTTCTCATGGGTGTCATAAAAGGCGACTAAGGGATTCACCAGAGGATGGGCGTTCTCTGAGTATTTAAACAACCAACTGCGATCGCCAACCCGCCTGAAAAGCGTGGCGATTATGGCATATCCCATCCAACATTCTTGGGGGAGGCTTATGTCCAGCAGTGGACGTCTTTCGGCTGAAATGATGAATGATGAGCGCGCAACGACGCTATAGAAGTTTCGTTTCAAAAATACCATAGTGGTTTAAAAAATCATTGTAATTTCTTATGACTTAGGACTTAAATTAAAGTTAGTGATCGGCAAAAACAATAAGAATGGAGAATTCAGTAGAAAAGAACTGAAAATGACATTTTGTTTATTTACAAATAAATAAATTCTCGAGTGTTGAATGAATAACTTCTCACCTCCAGTAGATCGGGTAGGGCGAAGGTGACATTAAGTGGCTTCATGACTTTGCTCTTGTAGTTGTGCTCCAGTAGCAGCGGAGTATACAGAATGTTCTTCCATTGACGACTCAGGACTATCACACCCTGGAACATAATAGTACTATTTAGTTTATCGTCGCATTGTTCCCGATAGCATAAAAACAAACAAACTCATTGACTTGTGGGAATGCTAAAAAATAAAGTTAGGAATCTGCTCAGGGGGCGGGACATTTAATTTCTGCCGATAATTCCGGAAAAAAAAAATCTTCGCGTACAATAAGCAATGCACAAACCGCATTGTACAATTCCCAATTATTTATTTTATTTTACTTTATTGGGACATAAAACATTTACACATTGCTTATTACAATGTGGTTAAAAAAGGAAATAAACTTGTAATGTCGTCTTGTTGTGGAAATAAATCTTAATTATTTCTTTCTTTCTAATACACACCAAAGTCAACAAAAAAAATTCACCGAATATAATAAGACGCGTGCGTTTTCGAATTTCGAAGCGAGTTATAAAGTAAATAAATAATCTAATGTTAAATACTATTTTTATATTTCAACAGCAATTCTTTTAAATTTTAAGTGTGACAGTGCGAAAATGTCCAGATCTACAAAGTGTGTGTACGCCCAAGGCCAAGAACCCCAAGATTAAGTTCTTCATAAGTTTCTTTACCTGTCTCAAAGTAGATAAGGATGGCAGATGTCGTTCAGCCAAGTCGGCCTGCACAGCCGCGGCGTCCGCTTGCAGTGCATATCGAAGCAACACTGCGCACAGCTGCAGGGATGGTTCCTCACGTAGCTGCTTCGCCATTGGCGTGTGGCGGCCATAGCGACTCTGTGCAACAGTTAAATAGCAGTAATAATGTCCTCCTGGCCGAATTTCAGTCATGGCGGCCAATATCTTGGCTAGACATCTGCGCGGGACATTTTAGTGCACAAGTGTGTGCGCAAACATAGTTGCACTCTCTATTCTCTCACTTTTCGATGGGACGGCAATCCGACACGGCCGGAGAGAGATCTGACGCGGGCCCGACGGCTTTACGTGCTCTCCGAAGCACGAGAGTGTAGCACCGCCAACTTCCTGACTCCGGACTGCTACTGAGATATTTTCTTGACAGAGAAATCCCAACAAAACAAAACTGTTTGCCCGACCCGGGAATCGAACCCTGTAGGTCTACCATGAAACGTAATTCCGAAGTTTCGGTCCGAAATTTCGTGCGTTTCCTACCATGAAACACATTCATTCCGAAATCGGGCCCGAAAGAGAACACGTGACCTTTAGTTCGTCGTAAACCCTACCATGAAGTGATCCGAACAACCGAAGCTTCGTCGTTTTGACAGCACTTCTTTCGTGATTTTAACCTAAATTGCACGAAAGCTAAAGAGGTCACTTTTTACTTTCGTAACTATGAATTTTATAGTTAAAAGTGCTTTAATGGACATAAAAGTAATTCAATCGTAATTATGTTGATGTTTTAAAACCATATTGTGTTAAAAATGAAAGTATTTGATGTTTTTTAATATAAAAAATAATTATTGTTTTTCTAATATACGGGACAATTTTTTTAGTTATCAAAATACTTTAAGGGTAGGCTCCTGATCAACATTCTGGACAAATTTTACTATGGGACCAACTGTGAAATCGTGAAAATAAATCAGCTGTTTCATACATTTTTTCGAGTTAAATATCTACCTAAGTCTAAATAATAATATAGACTCGGTCGGGAACTTCATGTCATGATGATCTCCTGCTGCAGTGCTGACTATACCAAAAAAAATTAGAGCAATCGATCCCTGTTACAAGAGTAGGTAGGTATATCGAATATTTATTATTTTAACAAAACAAATTACGTTGAACTACATAATCACACACATAACACGTCAATAGTAATAAAACCATTATAAGCGGAACTAGCTTTGTAGGTAAAAATCACTGTAATTGAGTAGTGGTGGGATTGTTGCTCATCTAAAATATTATTGTATTTTGAAAGTAGCATTTTTAGCTACCTAAAGATTTATTCAAGTATACAAATTAATAAATAAAAAAAAATAAAAACAAATTAATTACTTAAGTAGGTACCTACCATAAGAGTATTCCTTTGACTAACACAAATTTCACAATTAATAACCGAATACTACACTTGCACTGTAAATACATTCTCATATAAAATATATACTGTGAAAGTGAACACTATACTTGCACCGTAAACACACTAATAATCTTTGTGAACAATGAATTGTTTATATTTCGCGCCATATTTACATTAAACTGTGTCATGTTTATACGACATATTTCAATGGTTCATAATTTACCATAATTCTAATACAAACGAATGTACTTTTTCATGTGTCCGGTTTATACAACTTCATTTATAACAGAGTTCTATTGTATGCGAAAACAGACTTCTCATCTTTCATTCAATCACGAAGTAACTTTATGGTTCCCGAACGAAATAGATAAATCCGTTGAAACTTCATGGTAGCTTTTACTTGGTATTTCGTTCGTGTTTCGTTTCGCTCCGAAGTTTCGGTTGGACATTTTCATGGTAGACCTACAGGCTTAGCAGTTGTGCGACCACTAGACTAACGAGGCAGTAAATTGTAGTAGTGTGATAAACTGATAACAGACCTGTAGGTCTACTCGCGTTTTACGAACGACAAACGAAGTACGAACTTTCGTTCCGACTGATACTTACATAATAAAGATAGGCACATAAAAAAGGCACAATTAAGATAGACTACGGTTCATAGTCGTATACAATTTACCGGAGATGAGAAAAACAAACGTCAAAACACGATCATCGCATGCGATAAGGGAACGATGGTTGACCGGAGTAGCAAATTGTGCGATGAATCGTACGATTTATCGAATATCGTCGAACGGGAGTAGACCCCCTGCTCCTTTTGGGGACAAGTATAGGTAATATATTAAATTTGACAATTGGCACAGTAGCTGGACGATTATCTTCTGCGCTAACATGTAGCGAGTTCGATTCCTACACAAATAAATATCTTTGGGAGATTTTTACACAGCACCATCTAGTCCCAAACTAAGCAGAGCTTGTGGTATGGGTACTAGACAATGGATATAATACGTATATACTTTTTTTTTTTTTTTGTAAATACATACTTATAATACATAAGCAACACACCCAGACCAACACAAACACTTATGTTCATCACACAAATATTTGTGTCCTGTGGGAATCGAACCCACGACCTCGTTATCAGCAGTCCGACACTCGAACCACTAGACCACAGAGGTCGTCAAAACAAAACATTTGCATAGCCAACAGAAAGTTATTCTGGGAATAGATGTATGTTCATGTAAGATTGGATACATGAAGGAAGGAAGTGTCGAAGTGGGCCTACGTTTTTAAAAGAAAATAACTATATTTGACTAACCTTGGGCAGTGTATGATGAGGGGCAAGGTCCAACGCAGCAGCCATGAGACTGGCGGCGGTGGCAGTAAGTCTTCTAGCGTACGCTCGGTACAGTGCTACCACGCGAATGCCCAGCCGGTTGCAAGGGTTCATCCACGCGTTGATGGCCGGAGATGCCGTGCTTAGCAGGTTCCAGTCCAGTCTGCAACGAAGATCAAGTGCGACTAATAAGTGGCTTTCGAAGCATTAACAACATATCATAACATCACGCCTGTATTTCGCCTGTTTAGGCAGAGGTGCACCCACAGTTCGCCAGTTTTGTAATAAGTCCCATTTAATAGAGTGCGAGAAAGAGGCCAATCGTCGAATCCGACTCGGTTGGGCAGTGTTCGGGAAGCTACGCAATATCTTCTCGTCCAAAATACCGCAGTATTTCAAGACGAAAGTCTTTGACCAGTGTGTGTTGCCAGTAATTACTTACGGCATTGAAACGTGGTCGCTCACAATGGGTCTGATAAGAAGGCTCAAAGTCACTCAAAGGGTTATGGAGAGGGCTATGCTCGGAGTGTACTTGCGTGATCGAATAAAAAATGAGAAGATTCGCAGGAGAACGAAAGTAACCGATATAGCTCGAAGAATTGCCAAACTTAAGTGGCAGTGGGCGAGGCACATTGCTCTCAGAACGGATGGCAGATGGGGTAGTAAAGTTCTGGAGTGGCGACCGCGTACTGGAAGGCACAGCGTGGGTAGGTCCCCCACAAGGTGTACCGAGGACCTGGTGAAGGTCGCGGGAATCCGCTGGATGCGGAAAGCGCAGGACCGGTCGTTGTGGCGATTCTTGGGGGAGGCCTATGTCCAAGCAGTGGACGTCTTTCGGCTGAAATGACGATGATGATGAATAGGGGGCGAGCCTATTGCCACCATTATCTAGGCTTATTTCCATGGTCCTTGAATGTTATTGAAGGGAGTTTCCTAACAACAATAAAATAAATTAGTTTACCCGTTTTATTCTTTGCCGGATCGGATCTTTCTAACAATAAAATTCTAGATGCTTCTCGGAACATTTGCAGAAACAAAAGTTAGATAATAATCAGACGAAGATTACGATAATTTTTCTCAGAGCCTTTGGTCGGCTTCCAGTCTAACAAGATGCGGCTGAACATCAGTTATCACCTATTTAAAATGAAGCGACTGCCATCAGAACCCAGTTACTGGGTAATACCGACACCCTAAAGTTGGTGTCAGACTTTCGGGCTTGACTACACATAACGACTGCCATAGATATTCGTATGGCAACCGGGACCGGCCGACCACCAGGTGGACCGACGACCTGAAGAACGTGGCTGGGGGGACTGGATGCGGAAGGCAGAGGACCGAGTGTTGTGGCGCAACTTGGGAGAGGCCTATGTCCAGCAGTGGACTGCGATAGGCTCAGTTGATGATGATGAACCGGGACCAACAGCTAAACGTGCTCTCCGAGGCACAGATGTAGAACAAACGGTCACCCACCCAAGGGCTGACCGCGGCTACTGCAGCTTAACCTCGCAGACCTTGAAATCCACGCGGTTATTACTTAGCCACGAGCCTCTCTGAACGAAGATTGTGATAATATTGCTAATTAAAACTTGTATCTCACTGACCTCGTATAATCAATCTTCTTCGTAATCGGTGTCCTTGGAGGCGCGGCAAAGTTGAACCACACCACCTTCAAGTCGATGGCACACGATGATGTGTTTCCATTATCCTTCAGAGGCACCACAGTGGTAGTGCTGTCGTTATTCGAAGGCTCTTCCGGCCCAGGAGTGGAAGGCTCTGGTGGAGGGGGCACAGGAGGAGGCTGAGCATTCCCTAAGTTTGGAGTACTTGGTTTGGAACTCGAATCCCTCTTTCTAAATAAATCTTCAATACCTGAAGTTCTACTCTTGGTACTCTTCTCTTTATCAGGCTTCAACTCCTCGGCAGACTTGACGGATTCTCTACAGCTTTCATTGTCAGGTCTTACTGGTTTCTTCTCTTCGGTCTGTGTTTGTGGTTTGTGAGATTGAGAGTGTTTCGACACTTTTATTGAGATACCTTCAAGTCCGCATTCAAACATGATGAAGCCGATGGGGCTGTCTTTCTGAGCTTCTGTTGCTGGTCCGTTTTGGCAGCACTATGAAAACAATAACATAATTATCATCTGCTAAAAATTACGAAACAAGACCGTATGGCCTAGTCGTAAGGACTAAATTACAATGAAGAAGTACTTACCATGGATTCGCATCCTTTAGCACAAGAGTCTACTCTAATGAACTTAAAGGACACTTTGGAATGTTGGCAAGGTATGCCAGTGACCGTTACATCTTTCAGTTGTGACGACTCATTGCGAATGCGGCGTAGTTGACCGTGGACTTTGCCTGCAAACACAACATTATTAACAAAGTGCTAAACATTATTGTTACAAAGAGATTCACAATCGTTGGAACGTTTTGCTACTTACCAACATTCAAAGTGATAGTAGTATCTTCACACTGTTGCTGTGAAGCTTCTATGTACACCGGTTCTCCTCTCTCCGGACCTCGTCTTTTCCCAGAAGACTGGGCAGAAATCAACGCGCGAGGACCCTTCATTATACCAAAGGACTTCTTGTTTCCCAAAGCCCTCAATGTAGGTCTGTAGTACAACTGAACAGATTCTAGATTCTTCCTCGTGCTGACGTACTTCGCTATAATGTTCTCAACTGACACTCCGAATAAAGATACGCAAGTCAGGTCCTGAATATTGTCTAAAGCTGAGAATGATATCATGTCTTCCACTACTGAAGACTGTATGAAGATCATGTTGACTTTAGGAATGGTTACAGTCGCTTGTAACGACTCACAAATGCTCTCTTCGTAAACGTTTGAATGAGGTATCGTTGCAAGTTTACATTTGTCGTCTTTATCCGTCACCAAGTTGGATTGGCTCCGATCTTGCATCTGCGGTAACCAATTCTGTACATGTTGTTTTTGTTTCAACACATTTCCACTGGACACAGTTGAAATACACAGCAGACGCAAATGGTTAATCACTGTTATTGGATGTATGTTTGCTAATACTGGGGTTAGTGACTCTACGAATTTCTGAGTACTTTCCAAGACAAGAGGAGTCAACATTATATCAATCTCCCCTCGAAGTTTTACAAATAATCCGCTCTTTGAGTCGCTTGTAGTTGTAATTGTCGAAGCGGTACTTTTCTCTGTAGTATTCTCTTGACTATCTTGCACTGTTTGTTGTACATCCCACCATCCTTGCGGGTAGGGATGCGCTTTGACTTGGGAATTGAAATGTGGAGGTAAATTGGAGTAAGGTCCTTGCTGGTTCTGATTATTGAGATCTTTCTTCGATACCAATCTGAGTATATTGATTTTACCGAGGGGCTCAAAGCTTGGTAGATATTTTTGTCCAACATAAACTAAAGTGCCGTCATCTGCTCTCTTAAATAGAGGTAATGTGAAGACATCACTGCCACTAGGTAAAGAGCAAGTGGACCAGTTAGCACATTTGTATTGGGGTAAATTATGCATGTAACTGGCCATTAGGAGAGGTGAATCAACTATAGGTTTATTGGTCTGCATGTGAAGGTTGACTAGCGTCATGTCTTCTTGCGAGGATATTGCAGAGATGAACGAAGTTGAAGATACCGAACCACTTTCGGAATCTGGTTGAACACCTGTGCTCAAGTTGCTTATCGTATCCGGTATTTCCGCCGCCTCAGATTTTGGCACAGAACTCGTCCATTTCTCGTTGGTTATATCATTGATACCAAAAGAACTTTTGTCTCTTGGATTGCTATGGCGACTCCCAAACGAATGCTTCAAACTTGAAGAGCGGCTTGGGAACATGTCTTCATCAGCTGAGAAGAAAGCTTCGGAGTGATTTTCACTTGTAATAGACATAGTTCTTTGCACTTCATGGGAAAGGGTCTCATCTGGTGGGACTTGAGAGTTTAAGGAATAATGCGATTCTGATACAGCAACGCTTCTTGCAGGTACTTTAGGTACAACAAATGTTTCAGCATCTCCTGGAGCTGGCTTTTTGTTCGTTACATTATCTTTGATTCCACAACTCAGGGCTAACTTAGAGTCAGAAACACTGCTCTCCATCTGTGGAACGTTTAGTATACTCTTGTTGAGTTTAGAATCGCTGTCAATCTTATTGCTTCCTAAGGGCACAGATGAGTCGACTAACCGAGCATAAGGAACATCGCTTTTTGTACTCGATACCAAGAGGTTATTGCTTCCTTTACTCGTGCTTGTGTAAGAAAATCGTCTGGTAAGGCTTCGACGTTCAGCGCTTTGTGGAGACTTGTTCAAGTTTTGGGGCAACGGAGATGGTATTAAAGTGGCCACATTAGTTGGCTGAAGACATACATTTAAACTGTTGTAGGGTGGTGTGTGGAAAACAAGTTGTCCTGTGTGCAACAAGCTTTGACCATATCCATATTCTCCAGGAGTAGTCTCTATTATATTAAATAAGGCCACGTTGATCCCTTCATTGAGGTCGTTGAGGTTTGGTTTCAAGAAATTAGGGCCATTTCTATTGGAACCAAAGAATGCGCAACCTCCAGTGCAACCGCACTGCGAACCTTTTCCTTCAACTGGCCACAAGAACCAAAGTCTTTTCGTCTTATCATCGTGTAGTTTAAGGAACTTCTGTTGTACTAAGTGAAGATTTTTCGGTGTTTGGGGCAATGATGAAGCAGCTTCGATCAACAGAGGGCCTAAAGCAACTGATCCAACTCCAACCCAGTTATCACTTTCAGGTGGTTTGTGTTGGATATTGTTACTTCCATTGGAATGATGATGAGTATTCGTTTGCATGTTTGTTTGCGTGTATAGAGCCAATTTTATATTTGGTAATAAACCAGTTACTCCGGTACCGAAGCTCGAGCCATGTAAGTTGCAAAAGCTAAGTCTGACTGGAGATATCCACGTTTGGAGTGTAGTGTTTGAATCTGCGATGTAAATATCAATAAGGTCAATTGCAACTCGAATCATTCGGTATTTGATTTCATTCGCTGTTGGACACCGGTATTTCAAAGTTAATTCTGTTTCTGGACACATTACATTGTTTAACCCGTGATGACAGTGCTTTGCTGGGTTTGGCGGTACGAGCTCGTTTTCGCTGTCACAAATCAATAGCAAAAAAGTTTCTAATGATGATATTATTTGATATAGTTGGGGCAAAGTGAGACGACCAGTTAGCTGACCTAGTTGAAGTTCCATCATCCACGCGTACTCTACAGTGTCTTGTTCAACAGTTCGGTTTGTATCACTAAAGAAACCATTACCTCTTAGTTGGAAGGACGAAAGCATCAAGTGGCCTTGATACAAGGCCCCCGAGTTGGTGGGGTTAGACCGCGACAAGTTATTAGCAGACACTAAAATTGATGGACTCAATAAAAGTTGCAACTTCGTCTCTTTAAAGCTTTTGTCCATTTCAAAACCAAATCGTTCGATCAGCACGACCGGGCACGGCGGTTCACTCTCACTACAATTCTTAACTAAATGCGCCTGTATATCGTGTATTATAATTGATACTGTCACGTCTAAAGGTCTGTAGTGACGAGGGTCAAAAGGTCCTTTACTTGAATCGGTGGAGTCATCTATTGATATTTCAGTATGTTGATTAACACTACTTTTATCATTCAGTTTTGTATTATCACTGGACCAGTAAAAAGTTTCCATATTTGGGGATTTTTGCATGTCAGTAAATGTTTGGTCTTCGCCAAAAATATTTTCTAGTAAATTCATAAAGCTTGTTATAATAGTTCCATAGGCCAGTAGGATAGAAGGCCCCACTTCAAGTTCCACGCTCACTTTATCTGGTGGCAGAGTTGTTCTATCAAATTTGTTTCCATCCAGCGTCCAGTTGATTTGTGGCTGTTTTCTTATCCTTGGTATCCTCATGGGTGATAACAGAATCTCTTCTTTTTCTGGTGTAGTTATGTCTGCTTGGGGTTCAGGGCCCAACGGAGGAATGGGATGGTAATTATATCTTACACTTAGGGCTACAATAGGAACGGACCAACAGTCGACCCATCCTTGCGACTTAACGCATTTTCTTCTCCATTTGGAAGCTTTTAGTCTGCAGGGGACCAACTTCATATTCTTATCAAGAGATAGAAGAAGTAACTTTGACGTGTTCACTTCAGGTAGATAGAGACTCATGTCGACAGCTTCGCCTTGAACCCAGATCTTTAGTGGTATGAAATCTGGCAAGAAATCGACGAATGGTAAATCAAAGGAGACATCAAGTAGATCGCCACAGAACGCGACGTGGTTATTTTCCTGATTAGTAGAACTGCAGTCTATCCAGTTGTATTGATTGCTAACTGTCACAACCTCGCATTCTTTGAGCAGTAGCGATATTTTCCAGGTATAAGGCACGAAGTGCAGAATATCAGGGCGGGCTTTTGTTGACCAATCGTTTATAAGATCTTGAAAGAAATTTATGTGTGTGTAGACAAGATGTGCTGTGGCTTTACAACCTGTGAAACTTAATTGCCAGCACTGGTGGTGGTTCCACACAAGAGGGTAGTGGCATTTTACTGTGTACTCTAGTGTTTCGCTTTCGGCCAAGCTTCTATACTGAAGACTCGTCGTAGCTTCCAAATGTAATAGCTGTCCTGTGATTTTAGTTGTATACCCATCTTGTAGCACAATCCACGGTAGAGTTACTTCTAGGTATGAACCTGCACCAATATTTATATGGACTGCATTGGTTTCTTTATTTTTAGTAAACAGAATATCAATAGTGGCTTCGTTTAAAGTTGATAGTCTTATATCAAAAGATTGGGTTTGTCTTATGTCACCTGGTTTCGGCTGTGGCGTTACTTCTAAGTTTTTATAATCCGGTGGAAAGAAAAATTTGAATAGATGGTCTCTCTGTCTGTCAGCCCAAGGTCCATAGCTGAAGTCTGTCCCTTTACCACATTTGATGTCGACACCCCAGATTGGAGGCGCCGACTCTACAATATCTCCATTAGCTAACTGTAGTAGGACAGGTTGTTCTGGCACTAAACCTGGCTCATCCATATAGAAGTATACTTCGATATAGTTGGAGCTCATAACAACGAAGCCCTCTCCCATGTATCTCGGTGGTTCATCGACCATTGATGTGTAATTTGGACTGGGAGCGAGCATTACTTTACAGTTTTCTGCTTTAGCTTTAACGAAGTGCATTAGGTGATCCAGACTGGAAGCTGGAGGTTTTGTACTATAAACTAAGTGGGATTCCTCGACGCTTATTGACAATGTAGTTGGGACTAATCGGTTTCCGAACACGACTCTGCCGGAGCAGATATCGATCTTTATGACAGGGATGAGGTCTCGCCAGGTGCGTGCCATGGCCGCCTCCGACCTAACTGTTTCCTGCGCTCGCCGCCGCTTCTCATTCGCATCGTTCATAGCTTTGTCTCGGTCTGTGCAGTCGTCATCATTCTGTTGCTTGATAACAGGTTCGAGGCCGAATATTTTCTCAAGTTCGTTGTACAAGTCGCAGCGATTATAGAAATGAAGCTCGAAGCCATTTAGCATGATCGACAGCCGAGTGTCCGAGTGTGATAAGTCTGCGAAAAATAGCACATGACATAAACCATTAGTATGAAATGACCCTGCTTATTTTCCTGTAGAACAAGGACAGGAAACTAACATAATAGCATTGAAAATAAACTATTTATGTAAATAGTAAATAGCCTTAGTAACATCAAAAATGTGATAGCATTTGTCTTGTAATCTCATTAAGTTGCTTATGATGCTAATTAGGCGAAACCTTTTAATGTGATCATTAGCTTATGTTCAGAAAATTATAAGGATGATTAGACAACTTGATCGAAGTCTGTTTTAAAGCCAAGAGTAATAAAAGAAGTATTTATAAAAACATCTATTGTGCTTAGTTTACACAAGCTTCATTGAAACACAGAATCACTTATCATCACATCATAATCGTTTTTATTGATGTGTTATGGACAAAAGTTTAATAAATCAATTTTTTAGTTTAGTTTAGTATTCTAATGTTACATATTATTTTGTGGATAACTGTGCTGGTTGCGTGATTACTAATTACCTAAGTTTTGTATATTATTCTTATTTGTATTATGCATTATTGTAGTTGTTTGTTGTCCTGAAGAATAATAAAATTAACAATTTTTCCTGTCTATAAGTCCTGCCAAAGGGACGGGCAAGGGCATTCTTCTGTATACTATTACCATGTTGACGGACAGTGTATAAGCCACAATAGATGTTTTACTGTTATTACTTCTATATGTGTATACTGTCCCGCAAAGTGTTAATACAGGCCAATTAATGGGGTGAAGGGGGTAATTGGACAGGATTTGGGTATTGTTTTTAGGGTGCCATATTGTCGGAGCTGTATGCTTTCAAACATTTGGACTATATAGTCACTTAGTCACATAGACATCACAAATTTATCTGGGGAAAAACATTCCAACCATTCCTACCAGTCGGTGGCCGGGTGAGATAACAGTTACACCTATCCCTACTGGTAGGGATGAATGGAATGAAATTCCATCTATCCCTACCAGTCGATGGCCAGGGGAGATAGATGGAATGATTTTCCATCTATCCCTACCAGTAGTAGTAGTACCTTGGTAGGGATAGATGGAACAGCCGATTCTATTAAAATATTAAGATGTTCTTGAAATTACTTACCTTCCGAAACATCTTTAGGCACATAGGACCGCCACCACCTG
The DNA here is from genome assembly GCA_949699075.1 of Asteroscopus sphinx. Taxonomy (NCBI): domain Eukaryota; kingdom Metazoa; phylum Arthropoda; class Insecta; order Lepidoptera; family Noctuidae; genus Asteroscopus; species Asteroscopus sphinx. The sequence goes on along the minus strand of OX453004.1, from coordinate 31,907,738 downwards.
AATATCAAGTAGCCGTCCTGTATCCGCAGAGTGTAGTCATAGTTGATGTACACAATGTCTCGGAACATTATCTTACCGGACAGCGCATTTAGTGTGAATGAACCTAAAAACAAAATGACAAGTATGATAACAAAGTTGTTGCTATTAAATCATCATCGTCACCATCATCATCATTTCAGCCGAAAGACGTCCACTACTGGACATATGCCTCCCCCAAGCATCGCCACAACGACCGGTCCTGCGCCTTTCGCATCCACCGGATTCCCGCGACCATCACCAGGTCGTTGGTCTACTTTGGGGGGCCTACCCACGCTGCGCCTTCCAGTACGCAGTCGCCACTCCAGAACTATACTGCCCGATCGGCCATCCGTTATGCGAGCAATGTGCCCTGCCCACTGCCACTTAAGTTTGGCAATTCGGGGTATGTCGGTTACTTTCGTTCTCCTGCGAATCTCCTCATTTCTGATTCGATCACGCAGGGACACTCTGAGCATAGCCCTCTCCATTACCTTTGAGTGACTTTGAGCCTTCTTATCAGGCCCATTGTGAGCGACGATGTTTCAGTGCCGTAAGTAATTACTGACAACACACACTGGTCAAAGACTTTCGTCTTGAAATACATTATTGCTATTAAATACATCATTATAATAATTGATTTGATCATATCATTACAGCAGTGCTTTTCAATGTTTTCCATTAAGGCTTATTTTTTAAATGACTACAACCCCCCTGTACAGGGTTTGTGACTCCCCAAGGGGGTGCAACACACACATTAAAAAGCACTGCATTACAGGATGCAAATTGATTTCAAATTTATTTTACGGCATTTCTACAATCTACAGTGGTTTCATGAGTCAACAATTATGATATTAAAGTTGCTGCATTGCATTGTTAAATGCATTGTATAAATCTGCAGCTGGCAGGCTGGCTGGCTTATATGTTGATATGTGTCCAAAACAATGATTTTACGGGGCAGTAATTCTAAAGATAGACTTTTGTGTTAAATCCATTTATTTGTTAAACTTATATGTAATTAACTTGTTTTAAGGATGTAGTCTTTCGAATCTTGTAAAAAAAGTTTCCTGTGAAACCATAGTGTGGCATAAAGCGAATAAAAAATAAAATAAAAAAGCATGTGTCTCGAGTTGTCAACATATTCGACGGAAATAAGATCATGGTGTGAAAATTAATGGGAAAAATGTTGTGATAACAACAACATTACTGTATATTATTGCCTGATAAGGATAATCAAAAGTTCATTTTGGTTGTATTATGAAACTACAATGTGTTTTCCTTGAACAAACAAAACATAACAAGTAAATAAACTTTCCTTTTAATCATTACAAGGAAAGTAGGAAGTCCCGTTTAAGGGCACAGTATCTCTTCTGTCACGATTATCTTTAAGTTTTTTTGTACTCTTTCAATGTTTCTCTTTAAAATACTTGGAAAGTTAAAATTTTATAAGCATTATTATTTTTAACGCATTTACGCATGCGAAGCGAAATCTAAAGATTTAAATTGTGGAAAGAAAAAATTGCTCACGAGCAGGATTCGAACCTGCGACTCCTGGCTCAGTACGCCAGGAGTCGCAGGTTCGAATCCTGCTCGTGAGCGATTTTTTCTTTCCACAATTTAAATCTTTAGCATTAGTACACAAAAACAAGATGATAGTTTCATTAAACATTATATTTAAATGGTTCATGAATGTATATTTTTATAAGACTGATTTTTATAATACATTACACCATTTAGCTGTAGCAGAGTATGGCACATTGGTCATGCCTCATAACATAGCAATATTATGGTTGTGCCATTATTCTCATCAACATAACCACTGCTGAACTACAACAACGGTAACATAAAAAATCAAAGAAACAAAAAGGTATGTTGATACAATCCATTTTTTCTTATTAGCTGGTCACTATTACTCACATTATTGCTCACATTTCATTTATCTATTTGATAATCTTTGACTCAGATAAAATGTATTTTGTTGAAATGTTTAAAAATCAGATTTTTGTCTCATTAATTTCAATGCCAATAGCAATAAAAACAAATACAAAAAATGTCATTGCTATATGAACTTATTGAATAATATTAACCTATAAAACTATGCATTAGAATAAAATATGGTAATAGAAATCATGCCAAATATTTAATGATTATGAATCATATTTTCAAAAATTAATTTTGGTATAACAGCTAGAAGTAAAACTAGATTTAAGACTCCAAATGAGGTCCGACCTAGAAATCAAACATAGTTTGATCATGATCATGAATTATGAAATATAAATATAAATAAATGGGTCACTCACCTATTTTGAAATTGTCATCTTGAAAATAGAACTTGTTGATGAGCCTGGTGAGGATGTAGCCCAGCACACGGCTGTTGTAGTACGTTATATAAACGATCCACAGGATCGCAGATATAAGAGACACTAGCAAGAGGGCAAAGTTTCTGTCCATTGTTATTTCCGCGAAGTCTATCGACGACGAATTCCATCTTTGCGCCACCGGATCGTCCAGAGATCCGGTGAAGTTCTCCCTGAACACAATCATAACACGTTACAACACTCAAACAATATTAAAACCATCTTAAATAACTCTAAATACGAAAATAAACACCACTTAATTACAAAGCATCGCAAATCATGATAACTCACATGATGGTGGTTTAATTACTACACTGACACTTTTTACATTTTATACAATTAAACTGCCCTAGAAAATCATACACTATACACATTTCTAATACTATTTTTCTGTCTTTCTTATCAAAATCATAAATTACTGCCCATCCGTGGTTCAGAATTTTGACAGCTACGTGCTACGTTCCGTTCCATCAAAATGCCGTTCATAAAACTCATTGTTCTCAATAAAAATTAGTCACTTCAAAATTTAAAAATCGGAAACTAATAATTCTGTCCCCACGATATAAATAATGTACAAAAACAAATACTGAGTTCTTATTCCATCACGATTTCCATGTATTTCTTAATATAGGTATAATCATGTCAAAATTAGGAGGTACAGGATACAGTCAACAACACGTCAGTGGTAACAGTTCGATCTTGACAGCGTCCTTATTTCGTAAGCAGTAAGGGTATTTTTTGTAATACAAGTGTAACCACTGACGTGTGGTGTGGCCGACTGTACGGCCCGCCCTAGTAGTCTGTGACGGCCCGGCCATGGTAGCGGTTTGTAGGAGGTTTGTAACGGTTTTTGGGAAATGATGTCAAAAAATGTTGCTAGGAAACAAACTGTTATTTCAGCAAAGATAATTGATTTCACAGCATTCAACAAAATCGTTTATTATAAGATAAAATGCCAGAAGAAAACGGCAAAGAATTTAATGAGCAAGAGCAATTCGACCCTAAAATCAGGTACACTAACACTTTATTTAGTTGTTGTTCTTATCAACAATTTTATATTATGCCTTTGGTTGGGCCGCCAATTATGCTTGCTCAGGCTTCAGCTACATTACATCCTCTGCAGTCAACTCTGCAGCAAAGATAATATAATCACTACGTTTTACTCTGCAGTATGCAGCCACAGAGTACATCATTATGCAGCTGCGAACATGGGTCTAGGTTCTAAACCGACGCACATGGCACGAACGGTACGGACAGTATAGTTACCTACCTCTGCCTACCACTTTACGGAAAAGTAAATTAGAATTTTCTAGTTTCTAAACAATTCTAAAGAATATCGCTAGATGGCGTACCTAAACTAAATCAATCTCCGTCTACTATTGTATCTCCCTGGCCCTGTTGTCCCGGCATGAATATAATGGAACGTACCACGGACGGGCTTAGAGATGGGACGAATCGTATTTTTTTCAACTTGAATCATTCGATTAGAATTCGTTGATTCGAATAACAATTCGAGTTGATTCGTCTCAGTCGACACTACGCAAGCATGTGGTGCGAATGCGACGCATATGTTCTAATTATCGAGCCGACTCGAGCCACCGAGTTGGGCACGGTTACAAACAGCGAGCCACCGAGTCAGCGAGCCATCCGAGTCAGCGAGCGGCGTCGAATCGGGCGAGTCATGTGATTCGTAGGGATCGATCTAGTTGATTCGTAAACACGAATCGTGAAGATTTCGCACCGCCCGATCCTATTTCTTTTCTCACTTGAACTCGTAGTTCGCAGCTATTCGTTGCCTCACTCGCTCGCTTACCGTCACTTGTCCGGGAGAGCGAGTCACCGGGGCGAGCGCCGGCGAATAGCTACTTACGTAAAACGAATCAACTCGGTTTTGAAGAAATACAATTCGAATCCACAAGTTCAAAGGATAACTCGAGTTATTCGAGTTAAATGATTCGAATCGTCCAACGCTAGACGGGCTACAGCCGATACAAGGACATGAGTCAGAGGCCCATATGAGTCATCCATTTAAGGGCATACCTAAATACTAATAGGATTAGAATCAATTAAAAGTATGACACTATGACAAATGCCTATTCTATAAAGATGAGGCTACTGGCAGCGAAATGATTTTATTTTTGTTTGCAATCACTATTAAGCATAGTAGGTTCAATGAGTTGACGTTCATCGTTCTACAATACAAAGAATAAACTGGACTGGAACTTCTGTTGTTTTTCTAGATGGGCCAACCCTCACTGTCTGGACTGCATGACCTTTGTCGGCAAAGATGTGTTCGCCGTGGCCCACGACATTTACATTATTTTCTTCAACTACCGGACTAACACTGAGTTGGTCTATGTGGCCAACAACACGGCAAAAGGAGACGGAATCGACGCTATAGCTGGTAATATAAAATGTTGCGTACTTATTTTTTTTTATAGTAAGGATGGCGAAACGAGCTAAAGGCCCACCTGATGTTAAGTGATTACCTTTGCCCATAACAACTGCAATACCACCTAGGCTGTTGCCTATATGGTACCGCAAGTCGGATCGCCAAACTGAGACATGAAGATGGAAAGTCTCATGTGATTGTAATTGCACCGGCACTCGTACCCTTCAGACCGAAACCCAGCAATGCAAGCATCAATATTTAGCGGAGAAGTAGGTACGGTGGTAGACTGGTAGTACTTCCCCGGACGAGCTCTTTCACAAAGGAGCTCTACTACTACTACTACTACTGCCGTCAGCGGTTTTCCCGGATAAAGTCGCCATGGGAGCCTTCAAGAAAAGAGCATAGTTATCAGCTACTGTCATTTACTACGGGAATGCATGTCGTCGGTTTTCCACCACCAACACATAGATACGCAATCACGCCCACCATGTTTCTAGCATTCAATGCAAAATAAATGGAGCCTGAAAAAAATCTGCTGCTAGATATGCTGCAAAATACAATTTTAGTAACACTGCGTCCAAAACGGCACTGATAATCAAGCAAACGGTTCGCGCACTGGTGTCCTAAAAGACATCTGTACGAGGCGACAAATTCACACGCCTTTGCCACTTCTTACTTACTTACTCCTCTGGCTCAGCGACCCAAAGTGAGTCATGGCCTCCGAAACGAGAACTCTCCACTTTCCTCGATCTTGCGCGATATCTCGCCAGTTGGTAGCTTGAAGCTCACGTAGATCAGCCTCCACAGCATCTCCCCAGCGATATTTGGGGCGACCTACTGGTCTACGTCCGGTTGGTTGGCCCAGATACGCTTTCTTGGCTCCTCGATCTTCCCCCATGTGTTCGACGTGGCCGAGCCATCGCAAACGTTGTGCCTTGATTATGCCAATGATATTAGGCTCGTCCACTAGCTCTTCGATTTCGGCATTCTTCCGGACTCTCAGCGTACCATGCTGTGTTTTTGTCGGCCCCAGGATTTTACGGAGTACCTTCCTTTCTGTAACCAAAAGCTTGTCCTCCTCCTTAAGCGTTATATAGTGCCTTTGCCACTTCTAGTACCTTTATATAGATTTATATGTCGGCAACGCATCGGCGACTCTCTTGGATGGACTGATCTCGTTGGACGGATGTCCATGGGCGGCGGAGATTGCTTACCATCAGTTGACCGGCATGCTCGTTTGCCCTCCTCATCATCAACATCATTTCAGCCGAAAGTCGTGCACTGCTAGACACAGGCCTCCCCCAAAATGCGCACAGCCAAGTTGTGGAATTCACTGCTGTATTTTCGGGCACTTATAACACTAACGTCTTTAAAGCTAGAGTGAATCGGCACCTAATAGGTTTGCTCGCTCCATCGTCGACCACATCCTGACAAAGTTGTCTAGATTGCGGTCAAGAGCAGATCTATACAAAAAATGTGCCTGTAACACATAGATTTAAATTTAATTTAGTTTGAAATTTTCAATGTATGACTGGATGCGGAAGGCAGAGGACCGAGCGTTGTGGCGCAACTTGGGAGAGGCCTATGTCCAGCAGTGGACTGCGATAGGCTGAGTTGATTGATTGATTGACTGGTGGCGTCCCCATTTTTGTGTACTCTTTTATGCCAAACTGTACGTACAATTGTTTTGATTATTTTCTAATATTATTACTATGGTTGATTTAATTATTTTTACCTCTTTTTTGTGTAATTAATTTTTGACATTTATGATTCTGTTTTTTTTTATTATTATTATTAATATTTCGTATGCCTATCGGCGGGACATGGAGATTCTGTATTTTTTAATAACTTCTTGATTTAACCTGTGTTCACAAAATAAATGAATATGAATTTGAAATATAAATATGAAATTTGCCGCCCCTAAAATCTGCCGCCCTAGGCTCCAGCCTACTCAGCCTGCTGGCAAATCCGCCACGGAATAATCGCCACGCTTGGCAGGCGGGTTGGCGATCGCAGTTGGTTGGTAAAATACTCGGAGAACGCTGCTGCCCATCCTCTGGTGAATCCCTTAGTCGCCTTTTACAACACCCATGAGAAGAGATAGGGTGGTGCAATTCTTTACGTCCGGTACCACACGGAACACGGAGTCTGCCCTCCTAGTTATAAAAAAAACCAGACTCGGACATACCTATTACGTGGGGGGGCGCACAGCGGCACATCCCTCCCCCCTCCCAGACGGTTCAAAAGAGTCGCTTTGCCTTGCCACCAGTGAACTGCTCGTTGCTGCCACTCCGATGGTGTGCGCTGAGCGCTGACTCTAATACGATACCTTTTTAATAACATTCGTTTCTTTTTGCGTACATAAGAGGGTAGGGGCATACTACCGCAAGTTGCAAATTACAAAATATCACACGTAGTGCAATACTAGAAGGGAAACTCCTAACTTGTCTGGCCCTCGCAGAAATAAATCCTATAGATCCGCCCTTGTCTAAAGTCCATCAAACATTATTCATTCCGCAATATTTTTCGCAACAGTACTCAACCAGTCTGCCAATTAGAACAATTATCAGATATCACGTGGGACCAGAGACCGGAGTGACCGACATAGCTTGTAAGATCAGTAAGCTAAGTGGCAGTGGGCTGGCCATGTCTGTCGAAGGACCGATGGCCGCTGGAGCAGACGAATCCTTGAATGGAAACCGCGAATCGGCAAACGCAGCGTAGGGTGCCCCCCTGCCAGGTGGACCGACGACCTGAAGAACGTGGCTGGGGGGGACTGGATGCGGAAGGCAGAGGACCGAGTGTTGTGGCGCAACTTGGGAGAGGCCTATGTCCAGCAGTGGATTGCGATAGGCTGAGTTGATGTTGATGACATGGGACCAGGGCAGGAAGATGATGACACAGGAAGTCTTCTTTTTAGTCTTCCTACCTAACCTACCCAGACGATGAGTGACTGACAACTAGTGACTGACGCCCCTTTGAACGCTCCTACAATTGGTGCCGCCGTCCACCGCGCTGGCTGCCGGTTACACCGTCCTATTCCTTACCGCCCCTCACAGTCCCGCAGTATTTCGTCCCTCATCACCCACCGATCGCGGGAAGGTCTCCATAAGTTAGAATAGTAAATTATTTTAGTTACCCAAAATATTCCATTCCATTTCAGGACATCGTTCTAATCTGTTCGCGTTTGCCGAGAAGGTAAAGCATCCCCGGATATTTGTGATGACGTATCCATCGTTCTACATATTGGCGGAACTAAAAAGTAAGTCCTTCGCTAGATATCAAAAATCTTGTTCCCGAAAGTAACTAGTATTAAGATTAAGGCCCACGTATATTGAACAAAGTGGGCGGGGCACATTGCTCGCAGAACGGATGGCCGATGGGGCAGTAAAGTTCCGGAGTGGCAACCGCGTACTGAAAGGTGCAGCGTGGGTAGGCCCCCCACAGGTGGACCGACGACCTGGTGATGGTCGCGGGAATCCGCTGCATGCGGAAGGCGCAGGACCGTTGTGGCGATGCTTGGGGGAGGCCTATGTCCAGCAGTGGACGTCTTTCGGCTGAAATGATAATGATGATGATGATATTGAACCAAACCCATCCCAGTTCAGCACACGGTCAGATAGCGCGTTTGCCTTTTGTCCGCAAACCCTTCGTAGGACTTATTTGCAGGTCTTACATTATTAATGGCAAATATTTAAAGCGGTAAATCTACTCATAACGAAAAAAAAACACAAAAATCGTGAAAAAACGTACTCCCATAGCACAGACAAGTAAGCCTTAGGCTTATTAGTCTGTGTCCCATAGTAAATGTTGTTCGTTATACGATGAGTAGATTCACCACTAAATATTTTCCATTATTAAAGGCCTTTAGGTACCTGCCTACTTTAATAGTGGCAAATATAGTGGCATATAAATTAATTTCGCTCAAGATCCGTAGGGTCCCATCGGTATCATCATCATCATCATCATTTCAGCCGAAAGACGTCCACTGCTGGACATGGGCCTCCCCCAATTGATGGGGGGATATACCATGATCGCCACGCTGGTCAGGCGTGTTGGCGATCGCAGTTGGTTGGTTAAATACTCAGAGAACGCTGCTGCCCATCCTCTGGTGAATCCCTTAGTCGCCTTTTACGACACCCATGAGAAGATATAGGGTGGTGCAATTCTTTTACGTCCGGCACCACACATCCATCATTGTTCCCATCGGTATATCAATAGTCAAATTGTTATCTAGTGACATGCCGATTAGTATTCAGGGACGAGGGACCGATCAAGAGCCAAATTGTGCCGTTCGTAGACCTATAGTAGACACGGTCGGTAGACACCCTTACACTTTACTCCCCTTATTACAAAAGTTTAGACCAGCCTTAGACCCTTCTTTAAACCAGTTCTAACATCAAACTCCATACATATACAAAGGCTTTTAAGTCCGGTTTAGGCTAAACCTATTGCTAAACCCGATTTTGTAATAAGTCGGTACCTACACGTTTTACAAAACCATCCACGCCGCACCCACGCCGTGCTGTGTGGTATTAAAATATATGAGCAATGGAATGAGTACCAAAATTGTATCAACATTATTTGTTTTAGACACGGACGTAAACAGATATAAGGGTATATGTATGATGGAGAGCGACCTGATCGCGGGATTGAGCGGGTTCCCAAACTACGTGGTGAGTGTGTGGTGTTGGCGCACCAAGCAGCGACTGCTGTGCGTCGAGTCCGGCGTCATACGTCGCAGCCAAATTTACATGTGAGTCCTCAGCGTGAACGTCTGACTTCCAAGCATGCTGGCAGCGATTGTGGCCAAAATGTTCCTATCCTATCCTACTTAAAAAAATTCAAAAATGCGTGATCATAATATCATATATTATATAATATACATTGATACGGAGGAACTCTTCGTCCGGGGAAGTACTACCACCGTGCCTACTTCTCCGCGAAATAGTGATGCTTGCATTGCTGTGTTTCGGTCTGAAGGGTACAGGTGCCGGTGAAATTACAATCACATAAGACTTTCCATCTTCATGTCTCAGTTTAGCGAACCGACTTGCGGTACCATTTAGGCAACAGGCAAGGTGGTATTGAAGTTGTTATGGGCAAAGGTTTAGCTCGTTTCGACAACTCCTAACTGCCAGTTTCTTGACCAGGGCCAGCCGCACACACATGTTGATCTGCCAGTGTTGGGGCGATGGCCTGAACGTGTGGGAAGTGGCGCGGTGCTACAAGAAGTGCTTCATGCTGCGGAGAGCTAAGGCGGAGGTGACTGGCTGGGAGGTGTCGGAGCCCCCTCTCGTGGGTGTCTGCTGGAACCTGGAGGGGCAGCTGTTCGCTATAGACCCTAAGGCTAACTTGTACAGTGTAAGTGGCGTACGATTTGTTTTAGAAGGTCAATGGCAATGTGCGCATACGCATAATACAAACACACACTTACTCTTTCCGTATCCAGTTTGCGTAAATTGCTTTGAGATTGATCATTAGCTTTGTAAGGTTTTCCCTTTAAGGAAAGGTTGCGTAGGTAGTCAAATTACAAATTAACGGTTATTAAATTACTTACGTTACAAGTCTAAAGCCGCGTCTCCTGCGACCATATTTTATTATTATTATTTATTTATATATGCTTTATTGTACACCATAAAAGACATTACATTGAATATGCATTTAAACTATTGTACAAATGGCGGCCTTATCGCGATCAGCGATTTCTTCCAGGCAACCTTAGGATGGACAAGGATGAACTGGACAGAAAATGGGGTTGTCAGATGTGCAATTTCGATACATAATTTAGTAATAAAATAAAATACTATACTACTACTATAAAATAACAACAAAAATATATTCTATAAATCCTAATACATAAATACTATATGCATATATACATATAAATAATAAGCAACGGTAAAGTAATTAAAAACGACCACATACAGGAGAAGAAACATGTTCATAGCGACAAATAATGCTCCTTCACAAGCCTCTTAAACACTGGCAGCGATTGCGCTCTTCTAATAGGCACTGGCAATGCATTCCACAAACGAGCAGCCTGAACCGTAAAGGATTTGTCAAAAAATGTTGTGGAATGCATTGGCATTTTCATTTTTCATTTTCATTTTTCATATTTTTGTTATTTCTAACATCTAACATGTTTTTCTAACAAAATGGGGCCGTAAAGGATTCACCAGAGGATTGGCAGCAGCGTTCTCTGAGTACTTAACGAACCAACTACGATCGCCAACCCACCTGCCGAACGTGGCGATTATAAATAAATAAATATTTTTGGGAGTTTTTACACAGAACCATCTAGTCCCAAACTAAGCAGAGCTTGTGCTATGGGTACTAGACAATGTATAATACTTAGGTACATTATTTTATTATTTTAAACGCATTTACGCATGCATGCATATGACTATGTTTAAAAGGCGCCTCAAGGATCTACTGATACGGAAATGTTACTATAATATATCAGACTTTCTAAATGAAAAAGCTTTACTCTAAAAGCTTGATATGTTCCTGTATTTGTGTAACAATAAAAAAATTGTGGTTTTAATATTTTGTAGACATGAATATATTATTATTAATTTTTTGACATTTTTAACATTGACATTGTTTCTGAACCACTTACTTGATTTGATTTTATTATATTGTGACAATTGTATGTATCGCCATTTTTTATTTCTTAATTAATTCAATGTATCTTGCATTTGATAGTAATATGAAATTATAGCCATTACCCAAATATTTGCATGCCTAAAGGTAGAATATAGAGGACTGTATCAATTTGACTTATAACACCAATGTTAACCTATGTTCAGTAAATAAAGAATTGTATTGTATTGAAGCGAAATCTAAAGATTTAAATTGTGGAAAGAAAAAATCGGTCACGAGCAGGATTCGAACCTGCGACTCCTGGCTCAGTACGCCAGTGCTTTAGCCACTAAGCTACCGTGAACTATAACCGTGTACTTAGGTACATATTGTTATTTTTTTTGTAAATTCATACTTATAAGAACACCCAGGCCAACACAAACACTTATGTTCATCACACAAATATTCGTGTCTTGTGGGAATCGAACCCACGACCTCGTGATCAGCAGTCCGACACTCAATCAATCAATCAATCAAATCAGTTTATTGTGAGCATAGGTCAAAGTACAGATGATAGTATTAAAATTTCAGTTCCACTATGTCCTGCCTTTTCGGCATACAATAATATCACTATAAATCATAAATCAAATTAATAAGTTAGGTACATGTCATTTTTTATAAGCATTACATTCAATTAATTAATTAAATAAATTTTAATACAATAAATCAGATTAATTAATACTATATTATCGCACCACTAAACCACAGAGGTCGTCAAGATTATGATTATTGATTAGATTGGCATATCCCCCCTTGTTTGGGGGAGACCTATGTCCAGCAGTGGACGTCTTTCAGCTGAAATGATGATGATGAAGGCTTGTGTTCACCAACGATAATTCTCTGGTTTATTCATCATCAACTCAGCCTATCGCAGTCCACTGCTGGATATAGGCCTCTCCCAAGTTGCGCCACAACGCTCGGTCCTCTGCCTTCCGCATCCAGTCCCCCCCAGCCACGTTTGCCGGTCTCCACTCAAGGACTCGTCTGCTCCAACAGCCATCGGTTGGTTTATTCATAATTCCAATAAAATTTAATTTTGATGAACACCGGCGGCCTCAGTACTCATCAGCTATTAAAAACATTTTGATAGAAGCCTGTAGATAGGTACAGTTTCACATGGATGAATAAAAAAATGCGGACGTTTCATACGAGACACGCTCCGCTTAAAATGGGTTTATCACCATCTATGACCATAACTAAATATGCGCTTGTATTGTAAGTAGGCAGGTACACCTTGCTAGTAAGTACTAATACCCAACGTTACTCTTGGTCCTGCAGCTGGGTACAGATGGCATAGCGATGATCAGAACGCTGGAGTGGTCAGATAAACTGGAGGGAACGCGGCAGACCAGCGTTTGTTCTTTCCTCAATGGCATTCTTATTAGTGGACCTGATGTGTATGTAAGGGTGAGTAAAGAATGCATTGGTAGTTGTACCCTTTAGTAGTATATTTTGATATTCGACTTAGATTTTATCGTATAAAAAACTTTAGAGCTAAGTCATTTTAAAATCTTTATCTTCCTTTTCAGTTACAAAATTCTAGGGATCTAAATGTGCCTATGTTCTTCGCTAGACATTTTTTACTAGATAAAGCTTATCGCACACATCTCGGCATCGGATCAGCACCGCCTCGCCTTATCGCCTCACCGTCTTCCATGTGTCAACCCAACGCAGGCACGTAACCGGAGCAGCTCAGCACTCAGCACCTCCGTGGTGTTGGCACGGCTATGGCTGGGCGACGGCTTGTTGTCACTAGAATGTGTAGTAGAGTGCACGTAGTACTGATCCTTCGACAACAGTCAGACGTAAGCACAGCTGCGGAGAGGAGCGGGCGTTAGCATGGCGATGGCGAGACGTAATAAGCGCAGCGTTGGTGATAAAACCACTCACCGCTAGCAGTTCAGGCGGTGCTGATCAGGTGCTGAGCTGATATGTGTACGATAAGCTTTACAGCTGCTGCAATTGCAGCTGCTTACAGCTGTTCCGTGTGGTGCTGTTCATAAAGAATAGCAGCACACTATCTCTTCTCAGGGTGTCGTAAAAGGCGACTAAGAGATTCACCAGAGGATGGGCAGCAGCGTTCTCTGACCAACCAACTGCGATCGCCAACCCGCCTGCCAAGCGTGGCGATTATGGCATATCCCCCAACATGCTTGAGGGAGGCCTGTGTCCAGCAGTGGACGGCTTTCGGCTGAAATGATGATGATGATGAAGCTTTACAGAGACAAATCTTCCATGCACCAAAACCCAAACTCTTACCTACTTGTTCCATGCGGGAACCCGTGACACATTAATATCTGATTGCAAATAAATCTATCTATCTCACTTATCCAGTTCCTGCGAAAAGAAGACAAGCACTGGAAGGTTTTGTGGAGCTACGTTCCAGATGACGAAGTCGTCCGTCTTGTGAGCAACTCCTTCTGTGACATGGCCACCATGTGGACCAACAACGGCTTCGTGTACAAGGTCACCGCGGATGCCGACGAGAAGATAGAGGTTACCCTATTCACAGTCAAGCAGAGGTGAGAAACTCTTCGAAGTCAGAATTCCTGATTGAAGTTTTTTTAAATCATATTTCCTAAAGTTTGTGAGGGTGCATGTATGTATGGATGTTTGTTACTCTTTCACGAAAAAACTACTGTATGGATTTTAATAAAATTTGGCATACAGATAGAACATAACCCGGATTAACATATAGGCTACTTTTTATCCCGGAAAGATGAACAGTTCCCAAAGGCATCCAATAGTTTTTGCGTCAAAGAGAAACATCCACACATCCTTACAAACTTTTACATTTATAATATTAGTAGGAGCATTACGTAGTAACTAATGAGTAATCTGTGGTAGGAGTAGGACTATAGGACGGCGAAACGAGCTAAAAGCCCACCTGGTTTTAAGCGGTTACCTTTGCCCATAACAATTGCAATACCACCTAGGCTGTTGCCTTATTGTTACCGCAAGTCGGTTCGCCAAACTGAGACATGAAGATGGAAAGTCTCATGTGATTGATCGGAACGCTTGCCTTTCATACATGAGGGTCTGAATTAGAACTCAGCCTGCACCTCTGACTTTTCTGACTTATGTGCGGATCAGAATTTGATTATCAGTTGCTTTAACGGTGCGGTGAAGGAAAATTTCGTAAGGAAACCTGCACACCTGAGAGTGCTCCATACAGTTCTTGATGGTGTGTGTAGTCCGCCAACCTATAGTAGGCCAGCGTGGTGGACTAAGACCTGAATCCTTATCACTCTGAGAAGAGGTCCCTGCCCAGCAGTGGGACAGTAATGGGCTGGTCGCCATGAATAAAATAAAATAAAATCGCGAAAAAAAAACATCTGATCTCTACACCTTTGTGTTCGCATTAATCGACAAAATTTAGGGATCAGCTAATATTTCTTTCGCGATTTCAGGTTTGGTCCCAGAATAAAAGTTGTTCATAATGATGAGTACCATTCATCCCTTAAAAAATTGCTAATGAATTAAAAATAACCCCGTACTGACTACGGAATCTTACTCTGTGCGTGGTCAGACAGGCGTTTGGCCGAATTGGTCAGGATTTTTTGGACATTAGGTATTTTTGACATTGTTTCTTCATATTTATATGTATTACCTACAGAAATGTATCGAAGATACAGCTGATTGCACCCGACTACAAGTATATAGCGGTGATGAACGACACCGGTATTTTGAGCATTTACGAGGCGTATAATGCGGAACTCGTGAGTACCAACTTCAAATTGCCTAGTTACAGTACACTCGACTACACAGATCCGGGTATGGAGATCCGGGGTCTAGGAGCTAGGCGACAGCCTCAACGGGCGGCAAATCAACGATCTTGCATTTTCGCGAAACCAATGCAAGACCGGAAGACTTAAACTTTGGGCAACAATAGCCATTAATGTGTGTGATTCTAAAAGAACCAAGGGGGCGATAGGACATGCTCTGCGGTCGCCAACCATTTTTTAGGGTTCCGTAGTCCTACAAGGAACCCTTATAGTTTCGTCATGTCCGTCCGTCTGTCCGTCTGTCCTAATCCTTTACAGCTTAATAACTTCTACAGTTATAAACATAAGTAAATGAAATTTTGTTCAAAAATGGTTTAGATATAGATCTCAATTTTAAAAGAATAAAAAAGTCTTGATGACGTATTTTAGGGGTGGCGCCCATATTTGTGAAATGAGGATGAAATTATTTTTTTCGCTGCGCCCCCTCGTGTGGGGTATCATTGAATAGGTCTACTAAAATGAAGGTAATGTTTCATACATAACTTTTTTATCAGGTATACCATCTGCGAAATACAGTTCGCCAAAGTGGCTTGCAATGTGTCCCCCCCCCTGCCATTTTTAAACTATGCAACGTAGAAACTTATAATCTTCCACATTGATAGACCTTTGTAAAAACTCTCTTTTAAAATTATTTCGAGTATAATGTGATTATAATTTTTTGAGTTATAGACAGAAAACTGAAAAATACTTAAAACGTCCTAGTTCAAAGGTCATTGACCTTAGAGAAAAATGATCATAGCAAATAATGCTCCTTTAGCTACTTTCTATTTGAAAAAATCACAAAAAGTAACTTTGTGTTATGTTGACGACACACTTCTTAAATTTGGCGCCATCTAGCGGCGTCGTACAACACTCTCTGGGCCGCCAATGCTGGCGTCAAGTGCCGTGTATTACATTTGGCACTGTATAGCGCCATCTAGCGGCTACTGACATCACTCTCTGAGTCGCCAATGCTGCCGTCTATTGCAAAAACTAAAATAGCCGTGATTAATATTCGATTTGATTTGTTTGTAACACCTACTTAAGGAACCCTATAATACTGAGCATGGCCCGACATGCTCTTGGCCGGTTTTCTATAATGACTACGGGTTTACTGTTTACTATCAGCCTATAACATCCCACTGCTGGGCAAAGGCCTCTGGGTAGTTTTGCCCAAAATCTTGGTGTTACAGTCTTGCAAATCCGGAACATCATAATAAGTACTCCGTCCCTGGCTATTGGCTTGGGGGGCGTGTCTCGCGTCGTAGACATTATCTCGAACTCGATATAATGGCGGATGTCGATAAAAAAAATATCACGTTAGTCACGTTAGAGATATGTCTACACACAGCGCTCGACATACAACGAGTGGTTCATAGCAATCGACACTACCGGCGACATTTTTCGTAGAGATTTAAAATTAGAGACTACCTCGAATCAGACAATTATCTCTATAATGCGAGAATTGGGGCCCCTGATCTGTAAACCTTTCGAGTATGAACAACAACCAGAAGTTGATATTTTTTACACCAAAATAAACCAATTTGTCAGCTTTTGTCATCAATTTTCAAGTAATTATGATTAGACTTATAAGAATTACATATATACCTATGTACCTAAATTATAACCTGGCCTACTGTACGTGTTGGGCAACTGTAAGTACAGTAGGCAGCTGTTAAATAAATAAATAAATGGCGCGACTGCCTTCAATTTCAGGTCCTGATGAAAGTTATACAGGGTTCTGCGGTGTCGTTCGAAGCTAGTCCCGTAGACCCGCTGCTGGCAATCTTCGGCGAGGTAAATGGCAACTTCGGCATTGTGCTGCAGACCTTCAACCCTGACAATGGGCTGAAGAGGGAGTGCCACATGAGCCTCACGCATCAGATCGTGACGCTTTGTGTCTTCGCACCCAACGGAAGATTCTTAGTTGCCGCTGCCATGTCGGCAGGACATATTTTTATTTTTAAGGTAAGTTTTCAAAAAAATTACAAGGTTACATACCTAGATAAATAGGTAATCCACCATTCTGTGTAGAACAAAGTCCTGTAATCCTGTTAAACTATCCTGTAAAGTACTATCCTGTCATGTTGAAATTAACCAATAAAAATAAAAATAGAATAAAAATCGCTGTGCGGGCTTGGCTTAATTCTGAGAATTAGGCGAGACGAATCTAAGCGTGAACTGATGCTTGCAACTATCAAAATCCAGTGCTATTTGACAGTTAGAAGCATGAGTTCAAGCTTAAATTCGACTCTAACCCTCTGTTTACCAATTACCACAGACCAGCCACTTACTTACTTACCTAAGGCCTACACCGCACTGCGATTTTTTATAGCTAAATCTGTAACACAATCATATGTAGTATGTAGGGTGCTCGCACTGGTGATTAAAAATCGCGGTGGAAAAAACATCCCAGTGCGCGAATAAAAATCGATGTAAGCTCGCATTACTTAAATAAAGAAATAAAGTAAATTAATAATTAATCGAGAAGTGTTGCTCACTTATTCCTCTTTAGATACTATCTTAATTATACCTATATTATTCTAGAAATAAATAAGCATATTTCTCCCGTCGCGCCAGATCGGTGAAGACTTTCAGCTGAACTTGGTCCGGTACACGGAGTTGGGGCGCGGCCTGGCAGACTGCTTCCTCATGAAGGTCGGCCAAGACATGAGGTGCTTTAGCCTCGTGCTCTTCTCTGAGAAATATAGCATTGGTAATTCTTAAACCAAACTTATTCAAAATAATTAACTCCGATCACGTGAAACAGATTTGAACTATGAAAAAAAAACAGGGGGGTCTATTCGCGTTTTACGAACGACAAACGAGTACGAACTTTCGTTCCGACCAATACCTGGAGAGTAAAGGTAGGCACATAAAAAAGGCACAATTAAGATTGATATGATTCATATGAATCATAGTCGTATGCAATTGGCCGAGTTCAGAGAAACAAACGTCAAAACATCATCGCATGCGGTAAGAGAGTGATGGTTGACCGGAGTAGCAAATTGTGTGATGAATGGTACGATTAACTACCGAATATCGTAAAACGCGAGTAGAGCCCCAGATGCGTTGATTTGAGAACCATTTGATTTTTTTTTTTTTTTTTTTTTTTTTTAATTATTGGGTCTTTAATTTTAATTTTAATGTCAGTGTTTTGCCCTTTGTAACCATTTGATTTGGGCTTGGATTTTTTTTAAGCGCCGCCGGTTTTGATTGATTAAATTCATAATTCTTGTGTTTTCTTTCTTCTTCTTATCGTGTCAATGGTTCAAATATTGTTGGAATAAAAAGTGGCCACTTTAATGGCGTTTTCAGTGGCGGCGACTAGAATATTATTATTATTGTTATTTTTGTGTTTTCTCTATCTTCTAGAATGAAAACTTACTTATATAACATAACCAGCCCATTACCATAGTACTATTAGATATTCTGTGCCATTACTGTCCCGCTGCTGGGCACGGGCCTCTTCTCAGTATGGGAAGGCAAAGGCCTTAGTCCACCACGCTGGCCTAGTGCGGGTTGGCGAATTACACACACCATCGAGAACTGTATGGAGCACTCTCAGGTGTGCAGGTTTCCTCACGATGTTTTCCTTCACCGTTAAAGCAAGTGATAATCGAATATAAAACTTGCCTATGTCCAGCAGTGGACTGCGATAGGCTGAGTTGATAAAACTTACACATTCCTTTTTTTTTTTGTTAGCCTGTACTGTCCCACTGCTGGGCAAAGGCCTCCCTCAATTCCTTCCATCACACATTCCTTAAAAATAAAAAATAAATTTCGTCTTTTAGGTGAGCGAATAATCTGCGTAAACGCAGTGACGGGCAAAGACAACAAGTTCGCCGGCAAGATGCAGGGCCCGTACTCGAGACTGTTGCCGCTCAGCACCAAGGACACCATGGTCGCCATCCCGCACCTCAGCAAACAGTTCCACATCCTCAAATTAGGAGGAGATGTAAGCATTACACTCTATAGGCTTCCAAAACCATGCTCAAGCATAAATTTGGAACAAGAACTGTCATTTCATACATTGTTATCTATCGAAAGTATAAATTACAGTTCTTGAATCTAGATTCATGCTTGAGCATCCCTCTAGGATAGGGTACGTTGCCTAAGACCGAAATAAATAGACCCCTAGAGTGCTTTGGTCATAAGCCAAGACAGAGATGAGAACATATTTTAGTTACGATAATTATTTACTTTTCTCCCTCGGAAATTGCCACAGAGTACTTTTTAATAGGAAATTGCTTCATAATTAAAAAAAATTTACATCAATGGGCTCTTTTCCGTACGCAACGAAATAACACGCCAGCAATTTCCAACACGACAGTAATAGAAATAGCAGGACAGTTTTTTTTGTAAACTAGTAGGTTTTTTTAAGTACATACTTACATAAATTAGGTGTTTTATAGGTAATGAAAGAAATAAAGGAAAGAAAGAAAAAAAAAAAATTCAGTCTCGGTACAGGCGAGAGAAAAAAAAACTAAAATTAATATATTAACAATAAACTTAAAATTTACATGCCTGTATGAGACTGAAAAAGGCCCCCATCTCAGCATATGCTACAACACCGAAACACACACACACACATACGATACATAGGTACTTACACGATATTTATTATAGCGCATTTTTTTTTCCAAAATTTGAAAATACAACAAGAAACGCGTGCGGGCGGGCATAAAGGCGCGAATGAAAATTAGATATTTGTGTATTGTTTCCTCGCAAATGAGAGAAAATTACTACACAATTCTCGGCCGAAATAGCAATTAACGGCCTCGTATGATTTTATATGATGATTTTAAAAGCATTGGGGGTACCTACTCGGCATCGCCTCGTCCTTTCAGTATTACTCGGCCGTCAGTTCAATTTAATCAGAAACAATTTTTACATTGTGTTTGAAACGTAATCACTTCAGTTACAATTCAATAAATTAAAATTATTAGGTAAATACATTAGTTTAGAAAATACACAATAATATAACCACCAAATACATCATCATCATCATTATCATTACAGCCGAAAGACGTCCACTGCTGGACATAGGCCTCCCCCAAGCAGTTTGGGGGGATATGCCATAATCGCCACGCTTGGTTGGCAGGCGGGTTGGCGATCGCAGTTGGTTGCTTAAATACTCAGAGAACGCTGCTGCCCATACTCTGGTCAATCCCTTAGTCGCCTTTTACGACACCCATGAGAAGATATAGGGTGGTGCAATTCTTTACGTCCGGCACCACACGGAACTACACGTTCCGTGTGGTGCCGGACCACCAAATACACATCATCATAATTCAAAATTAATTAATAACAATATTTATTTAATTTAATATTCAATATTTTTTTTTTTTTTTTTTTTTTGTCACAGTAATAAAATTAATGTCTAGTAGGTAGCTACACCATAAAAATCATAATAAGAAGTTAATACTCGGTTAATACACATAATAATACACATAATAATTAGAATAGTAATCTCAGTCAGTCAGTCAGTTGCTTTCAGCGACAACACAGTTTGCTTTATTTCAGGCCGCGACAGTAATCTACCTACTATTATGTCGGCCTAAGCTTCGACCAGCAGATCGATTCAGTATTGTTATCCATCCTGGCGTTCCTGGCGCACCGTGCAACATTCCTCTGCACAGAAAATCATGTTAATATTATGTTTCTTGTATTCAGAAAGGAATGACCGTGTCTGTGAAGATGGGCGGCATCGTCGACTCCTCGCACGACATCAAGCAGTTCGACGGCTTCAGGAACGTTCGAGCTTTCATGACCTTTAGTTTCGACGGCACCGTCATCCTGAGGCCACCTGATGCCCTAGAAAAATATCGTAAGATGAGATTTGTGTTGACTCTTGACGGGTTTTTCAATTTTGTTTGAAAAAGTTTATTAGTTTGTCTATTTTGTACCAGCCTGTAGAAACATCCAATTACTTCCAGGAGGACAATCAAATGAAGTCAACCAATTTTAAAGATAAATTCCTGAAAAACTTTTCCTAAGATCAGTATAATTATGTATACCTATGGTTAAAAGAAATGTCGATTTAATTCCATACAAAATCCATGTCAATCAAAGTGCTTGGCAAACCGATTGCTGTTGCTAGGTAGTATGATGTAATTCAAACACGGAGAATGCAGTTGCAGTACCTACTGCTCATCTCCTTGACTTAATCCATTAGTTACCATTACAGCACCCGCGACTAAACCGTCAGTCGATAAGGGTGCACAGAGCAGTAAGTCTAAAGACACCAATTATTTATTTATTTATTTTCACAAAAAAATCAAAATATCTGATATTATTTTTGTATGGAAAATCGAGTCTGCCGGTGTACGTAGCCTATTGTCCTCGTCATCAACTCATCAACTCGGCCTATAGCAGTCCACTGCTGGACATAGGCCTCTCCCAAATTGCGCCACATCCTCTGCCTCCTCCTCCTGCGTTCTCTGTCTTTCGCATCCAGTCCCCCGCAGCTACTTTCATCAGGTCATCGGTCTACCTGGCTGGGGGGCGTCCTATACTGCGTTTGCCGATTCGCGGTCTCCACTCAAGGACTCGTCTGCTCCAGCGGTCATCGGTCCTTCGACAAACATGGCCAGCCCACTGCCACTTCAGCTTACTAATCCTACAAGCTATGTCGGTCACTCCGGTTATTGTCCTCGTACTGATTAGGGATCAACCTATCGATCGAGTAAAAATCTGCATTTTGCGGAGCGGTTTAACAACACTTCTTCAATACTTCACGTAGAATAATCCTATGTTCAAACTTATTTGTATCCAGAACTCAGAATGACCCTGACGCATCGCTACGAAGACGGTATCAGGGGTGCGGTGATCGACGACGATAATAAGTACATCGTACACCTGGGCAGCAACCGCACAGTCGCCTTCACCTACCTGAAGAAGGAGGACGTGCCTAAAGGGGAACTGGTACACGAAGCGCCCCCGCGAGAGGTCTACCAGCTAGACGACGACGCCAACAAGATTGTCATCATCTTAGAGAATGATAGTAAGTCTTATTCATATTCTGCCATAATACTAGGAAAATTGTACAAAAGGACACAAGTACAATCACGATCCTTCCAGGTGATACATTTTGTCGACAAAGTCCCTTGTTTTTTTTTTTTTGCCGTGGGGAAATCCTCATGGATGCACTCCACCTGGGGTAGGCGGAGCCAGTGTCGGACTCTTACCGACTAAAACCACCACGGTGTTCCTTCAACTACCTTAGCCGGGGGCGTGGGAACCCGTGAGTATTCACACAACCACCCCCGACAGGTCCTGGCCCGCCACAAGCAGGCGAGCCCCTTCTCCCCGTGCGGCCTAACGTCGGCCGCACCCACCTAGGTGGCGCACACGGAACACTGCACGCCACCTCACCTCATGGGCCTTTACCAGCTGCGCCAACTACGCCGGCTGTGCCAGCTACGCCAGCTGCTGGTCGGGCAGCAGACTACCCCGAGTCTGGGTCTCGCAGGCCCTACCTCCCGTAATTTTTTATAGAGGTTTTCTTCCTCGCGGTCCGGGCGGTGAAGCCAAGACCCTCGGTCCCAAGAGGCGCGAGAACACTACTCAGCGGGCACTCCTGGGGTTACGAGATCGACGGGGGCAGGGAAAGACAGTCCCCCCGCTGCCTGCCCAGTGGCAGGGTGAGTGCACACCGGGCCTGCCCCTGCTCCTCCACTGTGCCCTCTGCTGATATCAGAGGGACACGTGGAGCAACTCCCTACTGGCCCAGAACGGG
The DNA here is from genome assembly GCA_949699075.1 of Asteroscopus sphinx. NCBI lineage: Eukaryota > Metazoa > Arthropoda > Insecta > Lepidoptera > Noctuidae > Asteroscopus > Asteroscopus sphinx. The sequence goes on along the minus strand of OX453004.1, from coordinate 31,884,824 downwards.
CCCCTCCCGCGCCAGAATATTCGCCACAGGCAATAAAATCCCCCGAAGGTTAATCCCTCGGCAGGATTTTATTGCCCGTGCCCAGGATGCACCGGCCAAACAACTACCAATCCCTCCAGACGTGTCCAGAAGGACAAGCAGCCATCAGGCACACGTGGAGGTTTTCTGGCCAGCACCCCACATTACACGTACCTACGGCTGTCGTCGAACACTGAGCGCAAGCGATTTCAGCCTTAGTGGTGGTTCACCGGAAATTTTGCTGATAGTACGTCATTCACCTATTGGCCTTGACCACACATTCGCCTTCACCTACTGCAAAAGGAAGACTATACGTTCCTAATGTATTGATTCACGAAGCACCCCGCGAGAAATTTTATTTAGGTACTTGTCTTGAGAATCTGTATTGTTGTTTCTTGCATTGTTGAGTGAGACACAATGCTAAGCTGGTATTTGTTGTCATATCTTAGCTTAGCTTCTATACCTTGAAACCATGGTTGTAAAGGACTTGACAAATTAATTGAAATGACAAATCTCTATGAGGGATAAGGCATTTCTCTATTACTTGAAATACTCCGACTCGGATAGGACTCAAAAATAGGTTTCAAATTCATTTAGGTATTTGTTATTTCGTTCATCAAGAGTAAGTATTGGTATTTTATATATTGTTCGTTCATATTGAACTAAGTTTACGGGACTTGTCACGCACAATTAAATCAAAATATAACAAACGTTTTGACTAACCTCGACGTTTCGGTCAAGTTGCATTGGCCGTGGTCACGAGCAGACTGAAGTATGCGGGTGTCATCGTCTTGAGCGGCGGGTGTTTTCTCGAACTACCCGCGGTTGGTTTTTCGTAACGTCGCTGTCCGTAACAAGATATGCTGAATCACGACACACAATGCTGACAGTTTCGGCGGACATACATGTAGACATACCGTAAACTTAGTTCAATATGAGTGAAATTCGCGAAAGTTTAAAAACTTATATTGTTCGTTGTTTTTAAATTCAAAGTCCATATTTTCATAATTTCAGAGAACTACTTAGACGTGCAAGAAGACAAAAAAGTTCACGAAGAATCCATGGACTACAAGCGCCAACGCGACGAGGTGCTGAAAGTCTTCGAGTCATTGCAGACCAAGTTAGTCGAACTCCTGGAGGAGAACCTTAATGAACGGCCGCTACATCAGCTCTCGCTGTCCGAGTTCAACCTGCACCAGGAAGCTAAGAAAGAGAGGCTCAAGGCGGTAAGGGTTTGACGATAGTACGACACTGTAAAAAAATCCTCGTCAGTTCAAAATATATTTTTTTGTCAACGTAGGTATACTGTCCCACTGCTGGGCAAAGGTCTCCCCCATGTTCTTCCAAACTTCCCTATCAGTAGCTTATTCAGTCCAATTCTGGAGAAAAATATCCAGATAGTCCCGCCAGCTTTCCTCGGTCTACCCCGGCGACGAATTCCTTCCTGCGGCACCTAATGTGTAGCGATCCTTGCCCACTCCTTCAAAAGATTTATATTTAAAAAAACTTTTAAGTAAAGTATTTTCTTGGTAAGTACCTATACAACGTGTTATTGAAATACCTGAAAACCTCTTAGGGATCATTGTACTCTTCAGTATGAACAACTTTTCAATTAATTAATAATCGCATATTTTGAAATCGCGAATAAAATCAGCTGGTCCCTAATTTTTTTCGACACAAATGTAGGGAACATCTGTTTTTCTTTTCGTGATTTCAGGGTTGGTCCTATAGTAAAAGTTGTTCATTCATACTGATGAGTACAATGCCCCTTAAGAGGTTTTCAGTTATTTCAATATCACGTTTTATAGAATGGCGAAATGAGCTAAAGGCCCACCTGATGTTAAGCGACCCACCTTTGCCCATAACAACTACAATACCACCGAGGTTGTTGCCTAAATGTTATTGCGAGTCGATTCACCAAACACAGATATTATTTTATTAATCTACGAATAAAAATGCTTTTTTTACATACTAGTTCTGATGACACTACAATAAACATAATTAAATCTTTTTAAACTAATACATTTTACCAGGCCGAGAAGGAGCGTGAGGAGATTCGGCTGGCGACAGAGGCTCGCATCCGCGCGCAGGACAAGGTGACGGCCTGGATCAAGAAGACGTGCTGGGACACCATGCTCTCGCCGAGGATCAAGCTCTTCTCCCTATTCAGCCACTATCATGTAATCCAGGGTGATTTATTAGACTGGGGCAGTATGGGGATATGCTTAACCAAAAGAGATAGAGGAACTTCCTTTGGAGACATTTGCTTACTGCGCATTAGAGCTGCAGCCAATTGGTCAGGAACTGAATTAAATGTCTCATTAAGAATTTAGAATTTTAGTTTTATTTTTTTATTTTTAGTAGGTATTGGTGTCGATTCTCTTGTTCACGAACTAAACTTATTTTAAACTATCGCTCTCTTTTACTAAAAGTAGATACAAGAAAGGGATAGCAACCATTTTAGAACTGTCAAATTAGTTTACGTGTTACATTTCTTTGTATTTTAGTGGGCACGTTCCGAGATCACGACTAAACTTGTATGGAAATTTTAATTCCGTCTAATTTGACAGCTCTAAAATGATTGCCATCCCTTTCTTGTATCTACTATTTGTAAAAGAGAGCGATAGTTTAAAATAAGTTTAGTTCGTGAACAAGAGAATCGACACCATTGACATTTAAACTTTATTTAGGACATTTATTAAATTTTAATGATATAGGACTTATCCATTTACCCTGTCTCATGGTATAATAAGATGTTTCACCAGGTATTCTCTTCCTGCTATGACAGCGGGATGCCTCCAAGCTACGTCACGATTACTCACGATCAGTGCTGCCATTGATTGATATCTTCAATATACTTAAGGAGATTTTTGTTCATAATGAATATAAAATAAATTCCTAACTAGCCTAACTATTTGTTATCTCGTGTTATTCATCTAATTAGTTAATAAAGGAAACTATATTAAATTACTAGTTAAAAAGTGATTCTTTATAGAAGAAAGTAAATGAAAAAATGCATTTTGCTCGGTAATTTATTTTCACAAAGTGGCAGCACATCAAACTGACAAGTGTCACGCTAACAGCCCGCTATTGGCTCCACGGCCGATGACGTAGTACGGAGGCAATCACGTGACCTAGCTGTCACGGGAAGAGACTACCTGGTGTTATTATACCATGCTCTGTCTATTTCTTTTTTTTTAATGTTTTTGATATTATTATAATGTATTATTAAGTTATGTAATGTTGTGGAATTAATAATTTGTTGTATTAATTTTCAAACGCATCTTCAGGCAGATTTTGGTGATACAAATATTATAACCCTATGATCACATTATACCCAAAATGCATTGAATGAATAAATGATTATGATTATGAATATTATGATTAATAATTGTAACTGAAGTGATTATGTTTCAAACAACAACAAAAAAATTGTTTCCGAATAAATTGAATTGAATTGATTAAGAAGACGTGTCGACTAGTAAAAAAAAATTATAAAAGGCTGTTAGTTGACGAGACGAAAGAGTTAGGGTGTGCATAAAGAAGCGGGTTTCCGGTACAGATAAATAGATGCGGGTCGGGACTGGTGGAAAAAAAAAGTTTTGTTATGAGTAGCACAAATTTTACCTACCTACTACCTTTAATTCTATGCTACTACCTACCTAGTTACATACAAAGGCGACTAATAAACTGATGCTACTAGTATCTAGCTTACCAGTTTGAGATGTGCAGCAAAAACAAAAATTTGGTTTCTACTAATTAAAAATTTGGCAATGTTTGTAGTAGCTAAAGTAGTTGGGTAAAACCACTCCGTGTTTAATGTTTATATTATACGGGTTTAAGAATCATAGAAAGAAGACCGAGTGTTGTGGGGCAGCTTGGGAGAGGCCTATTTCCAGCAGTGGACTGCGATAGGCTGAGTTTGACTTACATTTTTCTACAGGTGGAAAACTTTGCAGTGCTGCTAGATCAGCGCGACTCGTGGCCCGAACTGAAGCAGATTGAAGCACTGCGTACCATTGAGATGGAGAACGACCAAGACCTGTTCCGGCCCTGGGTGGAGCACCTCCTGGACGAGAAAGCCAGCGCGAGTTTGCCAGGGTTCGTGCTGCCATATATTTGCTGCCTTGCACTGATAACCATCACCTTTATGGACAGGTTTCCCACGCTTTGCACTTTGCTAGACTGTGTTCTCAAAAATCGACAAAATGTAGGGAACAGCTGATTTTTTTTCGCGAGTTCGTGGTGAGTCCTATAGTAAAAGTCGTTCATACTGATGAGTACAATGACCCCTGGAATATTCAGTTATTGCAATAACACGTATATTGGTGTAGAATCCTATTGCCTCGTTTGTCTGGTGGTTGCAAAGCGCGACTGCCGAGCGTGGGGTCCTGGGTTCGATTCCTGGGTCGGGAAAAGTGTTATTGGGTTTTTTCATTAGTTTTCAATTTTTCAGCAGCAGCCCGGAGTCTGGATTTGTGCCCGGTGAATGGCAATAGGCTCGCCCCCTATTACATGGGACTATAACATAACTGGCAAAATGCGGGTGTACTATTACACCTCTGCCTACCCCTTCGGGGAAATACAGGCGTGATGCTATGTTATGTTGTTAAGTTATTTTACTTTAAAAAATTAAAAACTTCAAGGGCAGACTGCTCATCATTCTACACACACAACTTTGTACTAGGGGACCAATCTTTTTCTTCTTCGTCGTTTCGCTCTTGACAGAGCGGTCGTGGCCATCATGTACCATTGCCGGGGGCTGCTGTAGCTCGCCTCACGATGACTCGCCAGCTTTCCCTGCTTTCGGTTAGTCTGGTGCATTCATGTAATGGCCGGCCCACGGCAGACTTTATTAAATCAGTCCATCGCATGGGAGGCCTTCCAGGCACTCTTGAGCCCTCTATTCTGCCCTGTACGACAAGTCGCTCTATAGAGTCGTGACTACGCCATGATACATGGCCGAAAAAATTTAGGATGCGGGATCGCACCAAATTCGATAAACGCTGCTTGATACCGAGTTCTTGGAGTATGGAGACACAAGGGGACCAATCTAGAAATCGTGAAAATTTTGTGCTGTGCCATACATTTTCATCGAGTTAGTATCCACTTCTGTATGACACATTCTGTTTTTTGGTGTTTGAAAATAGGGCTTTAATTATATTGGTGTAGAATCACAGTCGTGATTGTTGGCCGCAGGGATAAGATAGATTCGTCGTGCTCGTCCCGCGAGAGGCGGCACAGCGTGGACAGCGGCGCGGGCGTCGCCGCGGACGTGGCGCCGGAGCCCTGCGCGCTGGCGGGCTCAAACACGCACCGCTTCGTGCCCCTGCCGCCCTACATGATCCCGCAGACGCTAGCCTTCAGCTTCATGCAGATGTACTGGCTCTACGATATCGTTAAGGTATTCTATGTCCTTCCACAAGATCCATCAACCATTTATTATTTAAACCATTTATTTTGCCACACATACACAAAATATACATAAATTCCCTACATGCAAAGGTAACAGGACTAACAACATGTATACAACATAATATGTGCGGCAAGGGATCCAGCTCAGTATTTGCTGTGCATGTAGGTATGCACAGCAGTGATTTTGAGCGGGTCCCTCCCATACTTTACGCGCACAAGAAAAAAATATAAGTAAATGAAAGAAGACATCTGACATTAAATATCTAATACAAAAGCTTGGAATTTTACTTCAAATTTTAATTTAACCAAATTATGTTATCAAGCTGTCTCTATTAAAATTGGATTTGCGGTTTAACCGTGATCGTAACAGACAGACAGACAAAGGTATGTAAGCGCGTCGGCTGCGCGTGCGCCTCTCAATCTTTGCAGCCTCAACAGACTATCCGGCCATCTAATGGAATATCATTCGTTGACAGGCCGCCTCCGGCCGCGCTTTCAGTTCGGGATTTCCGTTCAGAAAGTTCTTGCTTTCTTTATTTGGCCCGATGGATTTGACCGCACTGTCCACATCAGTAGGTCAATTCCATTAATGTACTAAACAAGTGCGGCTGCAGTGCAATTGCAGTTATGTTTGATCAAAACAACGCTTTTCGTATTAAAATATCTTCGGCGGTCGAACTTGATCAGCGTATCATGAAATTACGCGAATTAGGGCCCTGTCCGGCGGACGCTTCAACGTGTGTAACCCAGATTTTCTTTACTATTCGGACCCAGACGTAAATTTTTTGGGATTCATAGAAAAAAAATCTTTTCGTCGTTTCTATGCGTCTGAATCTTAGAGGCATTCACAAAATATTGGATAAAAACAACGGTGGATGCTGATGGCTGATGATGATGGATAAAACCTGTTTCTAAACGGATAGTATTGCAGCTTAACACCCAGAACATGCGATTGTGGTTCAACAAGCAGTTCGAAGAGCTGGTGGTCTTCAAGAAGAGGGAGGTGGGCCTCGTCGTCGAGAGGAACTCAAGGCTCCGCTTCATCATTGAAGGTTATATTTTATTTAAGTACCTTCAGCTAGTATGTGTCCGCCATTGGCTATGACCTTCTTTATTGGTTCATCATCAACTCAGCCTATCGCAGTACACTGCTGGACATAGGCCTCTCCCAAATAGCGGCATAACACTTGGTCCTCGGCCTTCCGCATCCAGTCCCCCCCAGCTACTTACATACATCAGGTCGTCGGTCCAACTGGTTGGAAGGCGACCTACACTACGTTTGCCGATTCGCGGTCTCCACTTAGCGGACTTTATTCGTTGCTACTTTGCTACTACCGCAAAGTAGCAACCAATAAAGACCGCTGACTACTTCAGTAACTGTAATGAGAGAAAAAGTTTTGTCATAATCATAACTGGACCACAGATTACATAGTAGTTACACTGGACTTCAACAGCCTTTGAGTTTATTTCGGCATTTCTTTTCAATCAAATAAGAAGACGCCATCTAGTTTTTTTATAACCGGCATTTAATGGTAATTTTTATTTTTAACGTGCAATTTGCAGAATAAATTCATTTTATTTCATGCGCAGTGTAATTATAGAATCTTCCTCGACACCACCAGAAAAATTGAATTTGAAGGTAATAATTTTAACCAGAAATAATCCTTGAAACATAATTTCAGAACTCAACAAGTTGTCAGACTTGCGAGGTAGCTTCCATCATCTGAAAATAGAGATCCACGATCCGGAGTGGAGGCAAGAAGAACATGTTCACAAGCTCATCAAAGTGGAGCCAGAGGAGGTAATAAATAAGTAGAGCTTGGTCTGGTTCACTGGTTCAGTGTCACACTGGTGCTTAGATGAAGCACTGCCAATGATTATGTAGGAATAACCCAACCCATATGATAGGATAAGAAAATCAAATCTGTTAAAAATAAACCAAATACTTCACCGTTGTCGTCGTCATCTTCTCCTGTTTTTGTTCTCTACTGCTAATTTATTTGTTCCTAAACAGCTACAAAGTCTACTCATAAGGTAATTACCACTCAAAAGGACATAGCTGCAGCGCAGGCTATCGTTTTGATATAGATATAGGTAGTCCAACTATAGGCTCCTTTTGCGGCGGCATAAATCCTTTTACGACACCGATGGAAAGGCAGCGAGTGTCACATTTTTTGCCAGGAATCACTTTGCTTCCTAGTCTTGACAGAGTAGTCATGGTTTCATGGTTATTCCGAGTCTCAAATCATGCACTTCATTAGTGGTGTTGCGAGAACATTCAGTCAGGCCAGGAATCAGACAGGTTACACGACAATACGACAAGGTCTCCTGCGACCATGTTTTTGTTATTTCTAACATCTAACACGTTTTTCTAACCAAATAGGGGCGTGGCCTAGCTGTTTGGCTACATTTGATTGTCCTAAGCAAAATGTTAACATGTTTTGTTAGATTTTGGTCGCAGGAGACACACACTTTAGATAGTGAATGAGTGGGACATCCCGCAGTGTTCGATCGAGCCGTACATCTCGCCGAGCCAGATCGTGCTGGTGGCGCCGGACCCGGGGCCCAAGGACGACTTCCGCGAGCGCGCGCTCGTGGACATGATGGACGGCGTGCTGGAGAAGCTGTGGCACGAGGAGATCAAGAAGCCCATCCCGATGCCGCAGTGCATGGTCATATATCACACGCTATTTAACTGGATTTTGCTATAAGTACGGTCGACCGCACGTCAGTGGTAAAAAGGTTGCATTATCCTATATCTTCTCATGGGTGTCGTAAAATGTGACTAAGGGATTCACCAGAGGCAGCAGCGTTCTCTGAGTATTTAACCAACCAACTGCGATCGCCAACCCGCCTGCCAAGCGTGGCGTGGCCCCCCAACATATGGTTGGGGAGGCCTATGTCCAGCAGTGGACGTCTTTCAGCTGAAATGATGATGATGATGATGCATTATGCTCATTTGGTCATTCGCCGGCGAGGCTTGCCGCAAACCGCGATCTGCAAAATGCGTTGCCCATCCTATACACCGAAAGTCTTTCACTTTCGAGAAAACCCTTCCCGATACAGCAACGGCTCCCGGGGGGATCAGAGGTGGGGGTCCCCTGCAATGCCCTAAGTCGAGGTCCAAGCCCTTTCCTGGGGGACGCCCTTATGCGGTATTGCAACCGCGATTTTAGTTTGTCAGTTAGGGAAACTTTTCTGGCGGATTGAGACCTTAACCCGAACGGGACTCCGCCCCACTAGTCTGGTTAAGCGGCGAAGATACCCAGGTACCGCCTGGCCGCCTGCTATATAGTCCATTCGAAAAAAAAGTGGTAACAGTTTGACATTGGCAGCGTCTTTATTTCGTAAGCAATAAGGGTGGTTTTCTAATTCATCTAATTCAAGTGTTACCACTGTCATGCAGTCGACGATACACAAACATTTTCATAATTTCCTCAATCTACTAAACATGTAAAATTACCTGAAATAAAAATCGTTTTTATCACTGACGCGGTAGCTTGATCATCTCTCGTGCATGTTTATATAACTTAATGCTTATAACTTCTTTATTGACGTTTGCTGACCTTTTTATGACCCCCCAAAATCCAGAAGACTTAGGCCAGTATTACAGAACGATACTCAAGCGTTGATTTCTGTTTAAATCTAGTTTAAAGTTGAGCTTTGATTTTAGAACGTCCCTCAAGCAGAGATTTGTTGATCACGGTTCAGCTGAGTTTAGTTTTGTTTTATACTGTCACCTGTTTCGGTATTTGAGCTGAGATTTGATCTGTAATCACTCTAGTGTGGTCCAGACTACGCTTGAGTAGAGATTTCTATAATATTTCAGGTCAAATTCATGTGTTATGTTGTTGAATTAAAGTTTATAATTACCGTTCTGGAATAAGGCCGATACTCAAGTAACGATTCTATCCTTAAGTAGTGATCAGGTGATTGGAGTTTAAACTGTACTTGAGGAAGCTTCTGTAATACGGGCCTTAAATTTATATAAAATTGTAATATTGCGCACAATGTTGTAGCTTCGTAATCTCCTCCTCTCAAAAACTAACGTCAACAGCAGGGTTTGAAATGGCACTTGGAAAACATGGTTTGATCCTTATCTGATATTGCCCTCTCTTAATTCCTTGTTTATTTATTAAAAGCTACTCCCGAGTTAACTTAAAAGTATGGCTTAACTTCCGTCGAGCTGGATTGCAGCCCCAAAGCATCAATACCAAACCTAATCGATATCCCCCACAATATTCAGCTGGACAAAGACCCAGAGAACTTCAACGAAGAGGATCTGCGCCTTGTATTCGAGTACGAAGCGAAGGTCGCCTTCCGCAACGAGGAGCGCGACAAGTACCGCAAGATGTTGCACGCGGAGTACGCCAAGCTGTCGCAGGTGCTCAACGAAGGCGTCATCAAGTTCAATCAGAAGGTAGGTAGATGGCATGCTGTTTCCCATCATTCAGCCCATTTTATAAATGTTACTTTACTGTATAATTTCCTTGGTTTCTTCCCTGCCATCCTAATGCATCAGTAACAATCTTTTCTCCCACTTGCTCGGAAATTGGTTCATTATTAAAAAAAAAAAACATTAATCAGTTATTTTTCTTACGCAACGAAATAACAGGCCAGTAATATCAACCCCACGACAATAATAGAAATTGCTGCACAGTTTTTATTTTTTAAATTTTAATACCAAGATAAATTAGGTGTTTTTAGATACAGAATATTTATCATTATAAAGACTGAATGCATTTTTTTTTTCAAAACTGAAAATGGAACAAGAACCGCGCACGGACGAATTGGCGCGAATAAAAATTAGATAGTGTTGCATAGAGACTTAAATATTACTTGTTGAATTAATTTGTGTTCTGTTTCCTCGCAAATGAGAGAAAAGTACTATACAAGTCTCGACCGATATAGCAATAAACGGCCTCGTTTAGTTAAAAAATCACTTGGGAGGTACTCGGCCGTCATTTCAGGCCTCGACAGTAATGTACTATTGTTTGTACACTCTGTTTTTTCTTACTTGTCTTATTTAGTAAATAATCTTAGCATGTCTTTTGTGTTGATATTTTAACTAGCTACTAATAAAATATAATCACTAGTATTGCACATGAATTAGTTTAAAATATGTTATTTAGTGTGTAATTTTTATATATTACGTTTCTTAATAATTATTAATGACGAATTAAATTAAAATGACGTTTCAAGATTGTTTACTAAATAAGACAAGTAAGAAATAAAAAAGTTAATTAACAAAACCAAAAAACCCGACTGCGTATAAATATAACTGAAAACATAGACATATAACACATAGACCGATAGTTTCCTTTAACAGATCAGCTTATAGCGACGCACAAAAAAGATCTATGTGTGTTTAAGCGAGCTCACCAACAGGCACACAAGCGCACAAATAATGTTGCAAGTAAATTTCATTTTCCCGAAAAAGTAGGGAAAAATAGGTTGCGTTCAGAATTTTGCAGCCAGTGAATAGTAAGATATTCATTTAGCTGTCAGATATTTTTTATTAGATACCTACCTATTCATTTATTTATTTATTAAGGCTAAGTTCAGAAAACGTCAACTGAATGATTAAACCATTAAGAACAGGTTTTTGCACCGCGGCCCCACCTTGGGCACCAACCGCTTAAAGTGCGGCCAAAAGTCCCATCGGCTGTCGAGGACGAGTAGGTACACACGGCTACACATCAAGCTGTACAAAAACCAGTAAAGGCTGACCTCGCGTTTTAAGGAAAACCTATACAATGCGAGGTCAGCTTATACTGGAAATGTACAGCTTGATGTGTAGCCGTGTGTACTTGATCGTCGACTCGATGCCGCCATACGGCAGATTCGAATCCTGCTCGTTAGCGATTTTTTCTTTCCACAATTCATGTCTTTAGATTTCGCTTCGCATATTTACGCATGTGAAGCGTTAAAAATAATAAAATAAAACATGATTCAGCTAATGGCAGCCCTTAAATAATAATTATTTGGCAAATGCAAAATACGTGATTCAAAATTATTTAGCATAAAAAAGAAAAGGGTACCCATTTTATTTATCCTAAAACACTACTAATAAAAGTATAGCTTGGCATAAGATTACATAAAATGGGGGCGCCACTAGTCATACATTGATAAATGTACAACTTTTAAAATCGCGTTTTTGGCAGAATTTTGTAAAGCCCTAATCATATAAATTCAATTTAAGTGTTTACAAACACATCTCTTGCAAGATAAAACAAAGATTGACTCAATACTAATAGAAAAAAAAAAAAAAAACTCTCTCTTATTTAATTGAATTGAAAATATACAAAAATTATATTATTACATGGAAAATTAGTTCTGATTTTAGACGTTTTTGTCAAACTGTATTTACGAAAAAACAAATATGGGGTAAAATATTTTCCCATACCTAGCAACATTTTCATTGTTATGGCGTCTGTCAAGTCTATGAATTATTTTTGTGTTTTGACTCAAGATAATAACATGCCAGGTTGTACTTACCCGTGAAATAAGATCTATAAATGTTTTTTGTTATTATGTGACGAGTTGTGACACCCTTTCACTGCACAGTAAGTCATTATTTTAATAAATTGCGGGAGCGGTTCGCTCTAAGACTTGTCCTTGAGCAATGCCGTACTGATAGGCTTGATTAGCCTTTTAAGGCTAACCTGGATTTGCGTCGCTCTGCGTGCGTCTACTGGGTTTCTATGTGTTATATTTCTATGACTGAAAAGATGTAAACAAGACTTGTGTAGGTACATGTAGGTATATGTGAAACTATCAAATCAACACGCAGGCGGAGGCTACCTATGAACTACTTTATGTAATTCATGACCAAAAACATAGGTAGCCTCCGCCTGCGTGTTGATTTGATAGTTTCACATATACCTACATGTACCTACACAAGTCTTGTTTACATCTTTTCAGTTATATTTATACGCAGTCGGGTTTTTTGGTTTTGTTAATTAACTTTTTTATTTTAAAATTGTTAGTTCTATCATGTTTTATCGCGCTATTAATGTAATTCATTTTTAACGATGAATATTTTGTTGTTTTGTAGCATTTCTCATTCCAAATTACATTTAAACATATAAGTTGTATATATTTTCGTAAAGCATTTATAAAGCCCTTTATTTTGTTACCCCACTCGATAGGTTTTGAGGGGAAAAAATTTTTTTTGAAGACTTAAAATGGCGCCAAAAAGCGGCCATTTTATTTTTTATAATTTTGATATACCCAGTGTCACTCGAGGAATCTAACGACACATCTCAAGCTAAAATCCATCAAGCCATTTAGGCTACAGAGCGTGCCAAAGAAATATACATACATACATACATACACTCGAAAAACATAACCCTCCTTCTAGCGCAGTCGGGCAAAAACAGAGTTTATACTCGATCACGAAATTGCTTTGTAATTGTAAGAGCCTCAATCTTACAAACTTTTTCGTTCTTGTAGGTGAGAGAAACCTGGCTTACAAAGCTGAAAGTGGACTCCGTCATTGGGCAAGAGAATCTTAACCTAATGCGTCTGCGCAGAACTAACCTGGAACGAATAGAGATGGCTGAAAAAATTGAGGATATGAGGTTTTAGCATAAAACTTCTTTATTCCAAATATTATTACAATAATACAATATTATTTACCGACCATGTTTTTTTCTTTGCTACGATGGCTGCTGGTGTCACTTTCAATTCATGCCAGTCAGTAGGTAATTTTAAAGGAAATAAATTGCTACATTGCTACCACTAAAATTGTGCTTTATACCAAATTGTGCTTTTGTACAAAATTGTGCTTTATACCAAATTGTGCTTTTCAGTGCTTTTATACAAAATTGTGCTTTATACCAAATTGAGCTTTTATGCGTTGCTGACGCACCAGCGAAGTATTTTTTATCTAGGTTTTGCTAAATGAACTTCACGGTGAACTCCGGCAAAGGTTTCCCTACCTTTCTTTCACTTTTTGCGATCTTTAGCAATACACTTAAGCCCAAATAATATAAAGCATTACAAGATGCCAAATGAAACCAATTTTATTCTCAGAGACGAGATTGCTCACTACGAACGCGAAGTGGATGAGTTAAGCAATGAATTCCTTGAGATTCAGGAACAAAGCACGGAGTGCCAAGCTGCGTATGAGGCACTCACAGCGAAGGACAGACAAATGGATAAGACCTTCAAGAACCACTTCGCTGATCTGTCGCCGATCATCGTTGAGCAAGCCTATAAGTTCTTCAAGTGAGTTTAAATATAATAACAAGTGGTAATTGTAGGGTGCTTGGTTGTGTCCCGAATTGCACTATAACAGCTAGGGACTTGCACACTTTTTAACTGTTGTCAGTAGCGCGGATAGTGGATGAAATTTTAACTAGATGCATGCATTTTGTAAAAAGAGTAATTATTAACAATGCAGGAGGGACTCGGCTAAGTAGATTGCCAGATCTAGCTGCGCTTGTCGTGATTAGTCTGTGGATGGGTGACGTTTGTTTACACACCGAAACCCCGGAGAAACCGAAACTCCATACCTCGGAGAGCACGTTATTCTGTCGGTCCAGGTTGCCATAAGGCAGTGTACCTATGGCAGTTGTTACGGGTAGTCAGAAGCACGAAAGTCTGACAATTGGCCTAACTTTGGGAAGTCGGTATTGTCTAGTAGTTAACTGATGCGTTGTGGACTTGCTGGGTCTGATGGTTGGTAGTTGCTCCGCGTAAAATTCTGATATTGAGCCTGACCTGACCTGACGCTGAACCCAACATAGTTGAGTAAACGCAAGGAGAACGCAAGTTCTTGTCTTGCCATCTCTTCTCCAAGAAAGAAAGAAGGAAAGAATCATTTATTTGCGTAGAATACAGGTGGTACCAGATATAAAATTGGTGGTTTTAAAACAATGCTATATTCTGCTTGTATTAAGCATGCAAATTAAAATTTTAAGTAAATGAATTAAAACCTGCAATATTATTGTTGTTATTATTGTCCTAAATATGTATTTATTTAAACTTAAATTACACTTCGTTAAGGACTACGATGAATTAGAATCTTGCACCAAATTCCGTCATGTCTGAAACACCGCGCACCTGATGATGCACATAATCAACAGAACTACTACTGGGTTCGATTCCCGGGTCGGGCAAAGTGTTATTGGGTTTTTTCATTAGGAAATTCTCAGTAGCAGCCTGGAGTCTGGATTTGTGCCCGGTTAATGGCAATAGGCTCGCCCCCTATTACATGGGACTTACAACATAACTGGCGAAATGTGGGTGTACTATACACCGCTGCGTACCCCTTCGGCGAAATACAGGCGTGATGTTATTTTATGTTACTACGACAGAACTGTCAATCAGCGGAGTACGGCATGGGCCTCTTTTTGGCAGGCTTTAGGCCTAATTTCACTATGCTCCTTGCTGGGCTGGTGCACCCTGATGTCTTAGACGAAATTGAAGCGTAACGTGTGTCCGTCTGTGTGGTCAGGAAGCGTCCGAAGTGGCACCAGCGCGTGACGATGATCCCGGTGGTGCTGCACGAGCTGGCGCTGGCCGTGGCTACCGGCGCGCGCCCCGCGCTGTTACACCACGACTGCGTCGACTTCTTCAAGGCGTACGTCCAATGACCATGTTTATTACTAGTCCTCTTTTTGTATGTGATGGCCACTAGACGCCTATAAGCCGGATACCCCCGGTCACAAAACATATGCAGTAGCACTGCATACCTTACGCCCAGCCACCAATCGGGACGTCACTCCGTCAGCGAGCGGCACCAATCATATCACCGAACATTTGAGCCGACCAATCATAACGCGCCGTCCGCAACCCGGTCCCTGCCAACATTTTACGACTGTGTTACTTTGTTTATGTGGCGTCTTGAGGCTTACTGGTCTGTGGTGATGGCGAAACGAGCTAAAGGCCCACCTGATGTTAAGCGGTTCATCATTTCAGCCGAAAGACGTCTGCAACCATCACTATTTGGCGGAGAAGTAGGTAGGGTGGTAGTAGCTTTTCACAAAGGAGCTCTGCTACTACTAAACTTGTCTTGTTTTGTTCCTAATATTATGTTTCCCTATCCCCTCTATCTATCAGTAGCGGTAGGTACTTCTGGGATGACGGGGCGGCACGCTGTGGTCACGTGCCGCCATGTGCACCGGATAGGACACAAGAAGACAAAATAGTCTCTTTTAAGACGTGCCTTACAGGCGTAACATAGGGAGGGCTCCGGAGGCATGTTACATTCCCGGAGTTCCCCCTTATTATGCTGTAGACGGCCACGGGGGTGGGGAGGGGTTTAGTGGGTAAGAATCCTACACACCCCGGCCTCCATCCACCGTGAGGCCGGTAGCCTTTTGAGTATTTAAAAAAAAGCCTAGTAAAACAGTTAGGCGCTGCCGCTGGGCAGAAGGCGGACGACGCCGACGACGGCGGACTGGACAAATATGCCACGATGTCAATATAGTTTAAATCGAATCCTATGGAACAACAACAATGACAAAACTGCCGCCGGCGCCAGCCAAAACCTTTCGGCCACGATAGCAACTGAGTTTCGCAAGCAGCTGAGAATGTGGTTTTTTTCTTCTTTCCTGGCAACTGGTTGCAATGGAGGAGTGTTTTTTTTAATAGTTTACAGCCTACTAGCTGTGCTACTAGTGCTGGATACCAGCGGACATCAGCGGGCAGCCGCGAGCAACAACGGATAGGAGCGTTCATTTTTGTCCGGCGCACAAATTGACCGCCGCGCCATCTGCGCCGCGTCCTAAGTTCATCATCATCATTTCAGCCGAAAGACGTCCACTAATGGACATAGGCCTCCCCCGAAAGGAGGGAATAGGGAGAATGCTGCTACCCATCCTCTGGTGAATCCCTTAGTCGCCTTTAACGGCACCCATGAGAAGAGATAGGGTGAAGTCCCGTCCCAAGTTACTTAATTATAATTTTATTATACTAATCCGCATTTGACACAGCATGGAACAGATGGACCAGATCAGCAACATGCCGACAGTGATGGATGAGCCTATGTGGACCACCATGTGCAAGCTGCGGCGAACTAAAACCGAAAACGAGATTAGAGTGAGTTGTTTTTGTTAGTGTTGCAATGTTAAAGTTATGTCAGTATTGCAATGTTTTTTATTAGGTTGTTTTTTTGGCAACACTGTACACGCTCGCTCTCTCCGAGAACCGCCGCCATTGTGTATTGTTTTTGTTTTGAGCTACAAAAGCTGTATAATTTTCTCAAATCATTTTCCAAATAAATTCGTACATCAGAAACAGTGTCATAACCTTTTACTGCAACCCCTACTCACAACAGGTTATGGGCCCAGGACACTTGAGTTCGATAGACACTGTTTTCCAAAGGCGTGGCATTGAAGGCTTGTGGGCTTGAGAAGATTTTTGAGGTTAAGAAAAAAAAACCGGCGTGAACGTGAAGTTTTTTCCGCGGTTTGACTGTGTGTTTTTTTTTGAGTCTTGGGAGTTGTTTTCTTGTTGAAGGAAAACTTGGAGACAGCTTTTTTTTGTTGAAGATGGATGGCCAAAACTTACATTACTGTATGAGGTTGAAGGGTGGTGAAAATTGGGCAGTATGGCGTTTCCAAACGGAAGTAATTCTTCGTGGCAAGGGATTATACGACATAATCATGGGAGAACGTGTCAAGCCAGAAGATTTGAAAGCCCAAAAGGAATGGATGAGCAATGATGCGAGGGCTCAAGAGATTATCGTGATTAGGATGGAACCAGGGCCGCTGACACACTTATTATCTTGTAGCACTGCTAAAGATATGTGGAGTAAACTGAAGTCTGTCTATGACAAAGAATCGGTGGTCAGCGTGCACCTATTGCAACAAAAGTTCTTCACGTTGCAATTTGAGGACAGTTCCATATCAGTATTCTTTTCGAAATTAGAAGAAATAAGAAACAAGCTAAAACAGGCAGGTGAACCTGTTTCTGAGAAGATGGTTATCACCAAAATACTTATGAGTTTACCACAGAAGTATAGGCATTTCCGATCTGCATGGGAGTCTGTGTCGTCAGAGAAACAAAATATGGAGGAATTGACTTCTCGCTTATTACTAGAAGAAGAGAGAATGGGATCAAGTGAAGAAGTAGTAGCGCTGGCCAGTGTAGACAGTAGTTCAAGAAAATGTTATACTTGTGGGAAAGAAGGACATTTGTCGAGAGATTGCTACAAAAACAGAGGGAAAGAACTCAGAAGTTGCCATTATTGTAAAAAGAAAGGCCACTTAATGGTAAACTGTAGGCAGTTAAAAGCCAAAGGAAAGAATAGTAAAGATAGCAAACAATCAAATGCATTCATGACTGTAAATGATGAAGATACTACTTATGAAAATTGTTGGTACATGGACACCGGTGCCAGTGATCATATGTGTGGAGATAGATTGTCATTTGAGTCTTTAGTTGAGAAACCAATCTCCGGTAAGGTGAAAGTTGGAAATGGAAAATTACTAAATGTAATGGGAGTAGGTACAGTCACATTCAGTGCTTGGAATGGAGAGAAGAACTTGAAAACAACCCTATCTAATGTGTTATATGTTCCTGATTTGAAGTTTAATTTGTTCTCAGTGGGTTATGTGTTGGACAAGGGTTTCTACCTAAAATCAAACAGTGAACTTTGTAAAATTGTGGACAGCTATGGTGTCACTCGTGCATTAGCAAGACGTGTTAAAAATAAACTTTTTCAAATGATGTTTACAGACAGTTCAGGATCGTGTGATAAACAAGTTTCGTTATTGAGTGAACAAAATGCTCAAAATGACATTTTACGTGTACCGGAACGCACTCGCAACTTTGACAAGCTGTCAAGTTTTGACGTTTCGAGTTGTTGTTTGACGCAAAAAGTGGGAAAATTATCAGATTGGCATAAAAAACTCGCACATCAGAATTTTAATACAATAAAAGAAGTGTTAAATCGAAATAATATTGACTTTATTAATGATATTGATGGTTATGTGTGTGAAAGTTGTCTGGCGGGCAAACAACATCGTATTCCATTTACGATTAGTAGTTCACGTGCGACTGAGAGATTGCAATTAGTGCATGCCGACGTCTGTGGACCGATGGAGCAGACATCCTTAGGCGGATCCAGGTATTTTCTGCTGCTGAAGGACGACTATTCGGCGTATCGTACTTTGTTCTTTCTGAAACATAAATCTGAAGTAAAAGCATGTATTGAAAAGTATATTCTACAATCGGAAAGAGAAACTGGTTGCAAGTTAAAAATCTTTCGTACTGATAACGGCTTAGAGTTTGTCAATGAAAACTTGAAACAATTGTTAGAATCCCATGGCATCGTTCATCAGAGAACTGTAGTGTACACGCCAGAACAGAACGGTAGAGCTGAACGGGAAATGCGCACATTAGTGGAGGCTGCTCGTGCCATGTTGCAAGACACTAATATGCACAAGAAGTTTTGGGCTGAAGCGATCAACACTGCTACATACACTATTAACCGATCAGGGCCTAGTCCGATAGAAGGAAAAACACCATATGAAGTGTTCTATGATCAGAAAACAGCCATTGAGTATTTTAAAATGTTTGGTTCGAGAGTGTCTGTGCACGTACCCAAACAGAAGAGACTTAAGTTGGATCCAAAGAATAGGATTGGCTTATTTGTAGGATACAGTGACAAAACAAAAGGATTAAGATGTTACTTACCTGACAGCAATAATGTGGAAATCCATAGAGATGTAATTTTCTTACCGCAGCGAGATCCTGAAAACAAAGAAAATAGTTTTTATGTAAATGAGGAACAGGAATATCTAAATGAAGCCAGTGAGGATCAAGGACAGGAGTACCTAACTGAAGCAGGTGAGGAACATGTAATAGAGAGACAGGATTTGGGAACTGAGCAGGAGCTTCAGGAAGAAGTGATCAGTGAGAGTATACAAGATCATAAGGAAGAAAGATATAATTTAAGAGAAAGGAGACAGTTGAAGTTACCATCCAGGTTTGATGATTTCCATGTGGGTTTAATGACGGTTGATGAAGATCCTGTAACATATGAAGAAGCTGTATCGAGTTGTGAAAGTTATCATTGGAAACGAGCAATGGACATGGAAATGACAGCACTTACAGAAAATGATACATGGATAAGAGTAGAGAAACCTAAGAATTGTGATATTATAGACTGTAAATGGATTTTTAAACGTAAGAGAGATGAAAAGGGTAATGTTGTGTCACATAAGGCTAGGTTAGTAGCTAGAGGTTTTAAACAAGAATTGTCATTGTCAGATATTTATAGTCCTGTAGCGAGGCTAACTTCAGTAAGAATGTTTTTAGCGTTTTGTAATCAATATAATTTACCAGTACATCAATTAGATGTTTGCAGTGCTTTTTTGTATGGCGATATTGATGGTGATGTTTATGTAACTTTGCCAGAAGGGTGTTATAAAAATGAAAATAGTGCTAATGTGTATAAGTTAAAAAGATCATTATATGGCTTAAAAGATTCACCCAAAAATTGGAATAAAAAGTTTCATGATGTAATATGTAAGTTAGGTTTTGTGCGATGTGAATATGAATACTGTATGTATATAAAAATTATTGGGGAGTGTAAAGTATACTTACTCATTTATATTGACGATTTGTTGTTAAGTTCTAATGTAGAGCAAGAAATAAATAATGTTAAGAAAATGTTGAATGAACATTTTAAGATGAAGGACTTAGGGAAAATTAGTCATTATTTGGGGATGCATGTAACTCAAAATTTAAGGGAGGGAACTATAGTAATAAACCAAAGTACTTACCTTGAAAAATTGTTGATATCTTGTAATATGTTGGATTGTAAAGCTGTTGTAACGCCAATGGAAGAAAACTTTGATCACAGTTTGTTAAAAAGAGATCATTCTGAGAGTCATGAAATAGAAAGTAGATGCAGGTCAGTCATTGGTTCTTTAATGTATGCTATGTTATGTTCGAGACCTGATCTATGTCTTTCAATAAGCATTTTAAGTAGGTACCAATCTTGCGCTAGTAACGATTTATGGATAGCTCTTAAGAGAGTATTGCGTTATGTAAAAGGTAGCCTAGATATAAGTTTAGTTCTTAAGAGAGGTGAATGTAAAGATATTGTTGGTTTTGTCGATTCTGATTGGGCAGGCGATAAGTATGATCGAAGGTCAACTGGAGGCTATGTTTTTCAAGTTTATGGTTGTACCGTTTCATGGGTTTCACGCAAACAAACTACAGTTGCCTTATCGTCTACTGAATCCGAATATGTTGCTTTAAGTTTAGCTGTTAGTGAAGCATGTTGGTTGAGTAATTTCTTTACAAACTTAGAAGGCAAAAGTATTTGTGTTAAATTATTTGAGGATAATCAGTCAGTGATTAAGCTTTGTAAAAATCCGCAATTTCATCATAAACTTAAACATGTTGACATAAAGGTTAATTTTGTAAGAGATAAAGTAAATAATAATGTTGTAAGTGTTGAGTACATTAGTACAAATGAGCAAGTAGCTGATATTTTTACAAAACCTTTGGGTAAAATTAAATTTGATAAGTTTAAGCATAGTTTGGGATTGTACAAGTGTGTAAGGAATGTTAACATTGAGGGAGGGTGTTAGTGTTGCAATGTTAAAGTTATGTCAGTATTGCAATGTTTTTTATTAGGTTGTTTTTTTGGCAACACTGTACACGCTCGCTCTCTCCGAGAACCGCCGCCATTGTGTATTGTTTTTGTTTTGAGCTACAAAAGCTGTATAATTTTCTCAAATCATTTTCCAAATAAATTCGTACATCAGAAACAGTGTCATAACCTTTTACTGCAACCCCTACTCACAACAGTTTTATTAGACATGAACTATTTACATAGTTTTACTGTTAAATGTAGAGCACTTCGAGGACTGGAAAAAATCGAATAAAAAATCGGAGTGTAATAATAGATCAAAGCATAAAACGTCCTGATTTTGTAAAAAAAAAACCGTACCCAGAAGTTGGATGCTATGAGATTTAATTTTGGAGACATTAGCTCCTTTTATACCAAAGTTATATCTCCAATAGGGCAAATAGTAGATAGATAGGTTACTGAAAACGGATGTAAGCACAGAAACAGATATAGTAGAAAGGTTGTAATCACAATTTTACTTGCGATTCATGCGTGGCAACTTCCGATCAAACTACGCCTTACATAAAACGTCTTAAATTTTTTCAAATTAACTTTAGTCAAATATATTTTGCACCTAGACTTATATATTACTGCGTACCTAATTAGAATTACCAATTCATGAGTATTCGTTAACATTGGTTTTTAAACAGATGAGAGCACTTGTCCAGGAGTTGACATACGTGGACAGTGCCATGAACGCGTGGTCCAAAGCGATCCAGGCTCGACGCAACCAGCTCGCTCTTTGTCAGTTTAAGATCTCGCAGCACCGGGAGATAGTGGAGCTAACTGCTAGGAATAAAACTATTCAGGTACCGTATTATATCGATAAGGGAAACATGCTTGAGCCATCATTTCACTTCGTCAGTCCACCCAAGAAGATGCAGCAGAGCGGGAGAGGCCAAGACTAATAACGTAATACGTCACGCTGAAAAAAACTTAAAGTGGGATGGCAAATTGCAGCACGACAAGTAAATTCTTGTGGTGTTGTGTGTTTAATGGATTTTAATTTGGCTAAATGTGTACCATCAGCTGGTGCTGCCGGCGGGGCAGGTGGAGATCGTGACGACCGGACACATGGAGGACTTCGACGACGCCACACTTATACCCAAAGAGGACATCGAGAAAATCAATAATCTCATCCTGGTAACATATATTTTTCTCTATTCCTTTAACAAACTTGAAAATCTTGCCAATAATTTTATTGTGAACAGCTTACAGTTTTTCCTGCATATCTTTTCTGTCGCAAAATAGCTATCTTTCCAACTTATTTTCCCGTTTAAGTTTCCTTTTTGATACACATAGAAAATAACTGGAGTTTAGTTCATGCTTTGCATATATTGCTGCGTATGCGCATGCTGCAATTCAACATGGTCTTCATACATTGTCAGAAAGTGGGAGCGATGAAACTGCGAATGATGCGCAAACAGATGGACTTCCGCAAGGGCATCCTGTCCAAGGAGTGGGAGCACGCGCAGATGAAGATGAAGCTGCGCCACATGAAGCAGGAGCTCCAGTCCTACCGGAGGCTCAGGGTAACTTGCACATGACCTCATGCTCTACAACTTTTACTTTTGACATGTCTATGGAAAGCACCGATCACGCAAGCTTGACAGACCTTACAGGAAGTGCCTTGCAATTTTTTCTGGAAAGAGCCAAACTTAGTAAATTGTTTCGGCGTTTTTCTGGTTGATTGCTATAATAGAAGACCTGGCTTAGGACTTGGAGTGGTTCTAGCCGTGGTCATCGCCAAGGCTGCCAGTAGGGAGGCGTGGGAGGTAGTCACGCCCTTCTACGAGGATGTTATTAACAATAACTGATATTCATTACAATATATAACTACCTTATGTTACTCTAGATTCTAGATAGGGGTAGTCAGAAGTCCAAAAGTAGTAAAATACTGATGTTTAGCCGCATCTGGTTAGACTGGAAGCCGACCCCAATATAATTGGGAAAAGAGGAGGAGGATGATGATGTTAAGTACACACGGCTACACATCAAGCTGTACATTTCCAGTATAAGCTGACCTCGCGTTTCAAAGAAAACCTATACAATGCGAGGTCAGCTTATACTGGAAATGTACAGCTTGATGTGTAGCCGTGTGTACTCTAGATGACTATACATATACACGGTGAATTTTCGTTAGTTTTGGAAACTACAAGGGGTCATTGTATTCAACATTATGAACAACGTTTACTATGGGACCTATCCTAAAATCGCGAGGAAAATCAGCTGATCCCTATATTTTGTCGATTTATGTGACCACAAATTTAGGGGTCCGCTGATCTTTTCCTTTTCGTTTCCGAAACCAACGAAAATTCACCGTGTATGGTGTATACCTACTTTCACAACGAAAATCCTAAAAATTTCACTTCACCAGATTCCGAAAGTGCTGCAGTTGTACTTGAAGAACAAAGAGTTGGGCTACACGGATGACCAGGACTACGTACGCATGGAGAAAGAAAACGAGTCCTCCAAGGTGGCCGTCAACAAGGTACTCAGCGAGCAGTTACACAGATGTGAGGAACTTGAGGTAGAGTACCCGAAACTACGAGCAAATTAACATTCTTTTAAGACCACATTTAGGCCGTAACACACGACTGATATCTTGTTTTATTTCTTTCTTTTCTTTTCACAACCATTATTAGGAAAACGGAAATAACTTGGAAACTATAATGATTTTTGTTTTCAGTTAAAACTGATAGCGGTAGAAGCACAGCGCGTCAAAATAGACAAGTTGGTGGGGAAGCTCAACGTGAAGGTGTCGGAGAAGAGACTCAACGAGGACGCCCTCGAGCCCATCAGGATCCGACGCGTGTTCAAAAAGAGGTTAATAATGTTATACATATAGGTTGCTTTACGACAAGCGACACTCCCAGCTGATGACGAAGCTGAACGTAAAAGTGTCGGAGAAGAGACTCAACGAGGACGCGCTCGAGCCCATCAGCATCCAACGCGTGTTCAAAGAGAGGTTATTAATGTTATATTATACATGTAGGTTGCTTTAGTAATGTAGTGACACTCCCAGGTGGTGACGAATCTGAACGTGAAGGTGTCGGAGAAGAGACTCAATGAGGACGCGCTCGAGCCCATCAGGATTTGACGCGTGTTCAAAAAGAGGTTAATAATGTTATACATATAGGTTGCTTTAGTAGTGAAGCGACACTCCCAGCTGGTGACGAAGCTAAACGTGAAGGTGTCGGAGAAGAGACTCAACGAGGACGCGCTCGAGCCCATCAGGATTTGACGCGTGTTCAAAAAGAGGTTAATAATGTTATACATATAGGTTGCTTTAGTAGTGAAGCGACACTCCCAGCTGGTGACGAATCTGAACGTGAAGGTGTCGGAGAAGAGACTCAATGAGGACGCGCTCGAGCCCATCAGGATTTGACGCGTGTTCAAAAAGAGGTTAATAATGTTATACATATAGGTTGCTTTAGTAGTGAAGCGACACTCCCAGCTGGTGACGAAGCTAAACGTGAAGGTGTCGGAGAAGAGACTCAACGAGGACGCGCTCGAGCCCATCAGGATCCGACGCGTGTTCAAAGAGAGGTTATTTATGTTATATTATACATGTAGGTTGCTTTAGTGTAGCGACACTCCCGGGTGTTGACGAAACTGAACGTGAAGGTATCGGAGAAGAGACTCAAGCCCAGACTCCACCAAAGCGGAGAAGAGCGGAGATATGTCGAAAAACCAATAGGATTGCGTTATTTTCGCAATTCTATATCTAACGCATTCCTGTTGATGGCTTGCGACACATTTCTCCGCTTTGGTGGAGTCCACGCCTCATTGAGGACGCTCGAGCCTATCAGGATCTGACGCGTCATCATCATCATCATCATTTCAGCTGAAAGATGTTCACTGCTGGACATAGACCTCCCCTAAGCATCGCCACAACGACCGGTCCTGCGCTCTCCGCATCCAGCGGATTCCCGGGACCTTCACCAGGTCGTCGGTCCACCTTGTGGGGGGCCTAACACGCTGCGCCTGCCAGTACGCGGTCGCCACTCCAGAACTTTACTGCCCCATCGGCCATCCGTTCTGCGAACAATGTGCCCCGCCCACTGCCACTTAAGTTTGGCAATTCTTCGGGCTATGTCGGTTACTTTCGATCTCCTGCGAATCTCCTCATTTCATTTTCGATCTGACGCGTATTCAAAGAGATTTTATAATATACACATAGGTTGCTTAAGTAGTGGAGCGACATTCCCATGTGGTGACAAATCTAATATCGTCCATCTTCTCTTGTACCTATTTGACCCACCACCGCATAGTTTAGCATAGCATTTTATAATGTCCTACTCAAAGCTAGTTAGTTAGTAGTTCTGTTACGCCTAGAACCATTATACTGGGTGTCAGGGAAACGCTCCCGAAACGAAAAGGCTATTATTATACTACCAAAACACAATCGAATACCTACCTACTCATTGTTTAAGTGATTTGGTATTTTGCAAACCCGCAACAAAAAGCGTACAAAACTCGGGATCAATGCCGCGCGTACCTAACCTACCTACGCCCGCTACGACACGGACTGCGTATGCGAGCGAATGTCGTTCACCCCTAGCGCTAGCTGATATTTTATTAGAATTAAATAGCGAACTTTGAAAAATTAAGTAAATAGCTCTGCATCGCATCTCGGATCTCAGCCGTTACCGTACCTGTTCCATACTTAATCTGAATGGGTTTCTTCGCAGGATGGAGACATTGGTGATGCGTAGTAAGCTGATCCGCGAGGTGCAGGCCAACCACTCCACCATCGTGTTGCTGCAGACTGAGCTGGAGCTGCTGCGACTCAAGACCTATCCCACTCTCGCCAGCTTCCGCACTTATTAACACCAGAGCCTGAAATACCGTAGAGGCTGTCTGGACTCTGGGGCGCGAAGTTCTGAAGCTGGAAGGCGCTAGTCAGCCGAAGCATGAATCCCACGCCCTGAGGTTTACCCACCATCATCATACTTAGCACAATTTCTCCTAGGTTTTTTTATGCATCGTAGACATAGCTGCCAGTATCCCGTGAAGAGACGCGGAAGTCTAAACTAAGCATATATAGAACTACAACTCAATAAATACTTAAAACTGTTTTATACTTGTGGGTACCTATATATAACTTTGTATGTTATGCACCGAGATGATATGTCTGTATACCACTGTTAAACCCGCGATGGTTTGTGTGGTATATACCTGTTATCAATATGTAATTCTAATTGATTAAAAAAAAAAACAACTATTGCCTATGTTACATATATTAATTTGGGTCACATAAAACGACTCATAGGTACTCGCACTTTTTACTCAAAGAGAATATCACGAAGAAATCTTTTCTTCTTGGAGAATATAATAGACTGAAGCATGTAGGTGGTTGGACGTTAGTGTTTTCAAGAAAAAGGTCTTGATATACCGATTGAGTGGATCTTTTAATTTTGATCCCCAATGGGGTTAGATTTGCCGAAAACCTATTTAAACCATGCCATGTTTGGCTTTGTTTTATATAAGTAGATAGTTATTTTTAATGCCTAAATTATGTTATTGATTTTAAGTTATTTTTAAGACCTTGCTGTAAATCCACTTGTAGGACGATTTTAATGTAATTAAGTAATAAAATGTTGCAAAAGAAAATCTAATTTTAATTTCAAACTAATCTTTTTGTTTACAAAGCTAAGACTTTTGAAAATTAGGTACCTATTTGAAGAAACTATTGCTGTCGCATTGCGGACGCTAGGCCTCGAATAAGTGCGATAGGGACAACTGCAGCTCCGAGCCTCCGACTGAATAGGATAGTCTTAGTAAATAGGCATTCAATTCGAGGTTTGGCTCTAGTCTATTTTCTCCTCCAAAACTGGAACCATTAAACCTTTAAAAAAATAAAAATAAGAAGAATATGTACTGTGTCGCTATGTTTTCCCTTTTTAATAGAACAGTTGTCAAATTTATACACGAGGCCGCTGTGCATAGCGGTCTAAATAGGCAATTATTTTGGATTTTTTGAGGATTTTTATCATTGAAATATACATATAGATCGATGGCTTCTAGAAATAATTTATCAACAAAAACGAAAAAGTTGATATTTATTTTAACTATTACTGTAAAAAATCATTGCTCTAGGGTTATAAGCCAGAAAGAAAACAGTCGAGATCGTTTGTATGGAGAAAATACCACTCGCATTTCCTCTTAAAGCAAGAAATGATAACGTTGTATTTTAATGGTGGTTCTTACCACACCACTAGGGTTGCAAAAATCACAAAAGACAAAAGAAAAATGCTGAAATGATTACAAAACTTTTATTTTCCATAAACAAACCTACAGTTACTGATAAAATACATTCAATTATTAATAGTTCGATACAGCTCAACATTTATAGAAAAACGTAAGAAATTGGCCTAGTTCTCGTGATCTGTAGGTACCTACACTGTACAGTACCTTACCTATCTTCCCATTTCAAAGATAAAACCGCTGGGAGATTCAAGCAGGTACGAACGGCTACAGATCAAGCTGTACATTTCCAGTATAAGCTAATCTCGCAGAGTACGGAAAGCAATGCAAAAATCAATGCGAGGTCAGCTTATACTGGAAATGTACGCCTTGATGTGTAGTCGTGTGTACTAGGTACCTATATGAAATCTCGAATTAGTGTTAGTTATGAGTGAGGCATTGGTGTCGATTCTCTTGTTCACGAACTAAAGTTATTTTAAACTATCGCTCTCTTTTACTAATAGTAGCTACAAGAAAGGGATGGCAACAATTTTAGTGCTCTCAAATCAGACCGAATTAAAGTTTAGTGGTGATCTCGGAACGTGCCCACTAAAATACAAAGAAATGTAACACGTAAACCAATTTGATAGGTCTAAAATTGTTGCCATTCCTTTCTTGTATCTACTATTAGTAAAAGAGAGCAATAGTTTGATATAACTTTAGTTCGTGAACAAGAGAATCGACCCAGTTGAAGTCTCTTTCATGCGCATACGCAAAAAGTGAAGTGCAGTCGTGAACAAAC
This sequence comes from Asteroscopus sphinx, assembly GCA_949699075.1. Taxonomy (NCBI): domain Eukaryota; kingdom Metazoa; phylum Arthropoda; class Insecta; order Lepidoptera; family Noctuidae; genus Asteroscopus; species Asteroscopus sphinx. The sequence goes on along the minus strand of OX453004.1, from coordinate 31,856,802 downwards.
GCTGTCTTATTCTATGGACCTATTCAAAGAGAAGGAGCTTCCTTACTCATCTATTAGCTGTCTGGTTTGATTGACACAGTAAGGTAAAAAAACTACTGAATGCAAAAGCCATGTAATAGTAGTTTATGAAACTGTTGCATAATAGGGGTTATTAAAACACGAGTGTGAGTTTAAAAACCGAGCCGTAGGCGAGGTTTTTAATAGTATCACACGAGTGTTTTAATACCTAATTATGTCAGTTTCATACACTATTTTATCTACACTCATACAATTTTAAATAAAATACCAAAGTCAAAATCTTAGTAACATTGTCGTTGTTTTTCTTGATTTCTCTGGTAAAAGATTGTTCGTCATTTACGTTGCTGCATCCAGAAATTCAGGCGGGGTCATATTTTCCTCAGTTCAGTATCACTGCTGTAGTCAGATATTTTTGCCCAGAATAAAACTTTCGACACACAAAACCATAATAATAACGTAAACAATAACAATAAATTTACAAGTAACGATGTCCATATCCAGTAGGCCAGGCGCGCGGCCGCGCACGCGCGCTGGTGCGCGCCTACACAGATAATAAAATATTGTCTGGCGACAACATTATAATCGGAACTAATTTTCTATCCTTGTCAGGATTCCGTCAATCTCTGTTTTATCATACAAAAAATATGCCTGTAAACACTTAAATATAATTAAAAGCAATATGACAATCAAAAGTTCTGCCAAAAACGCGATTTTAAACGATAAAAATTTTCAATGTATGACAAGTGGCGCCACCCTGAATTTTGTGTACTCATTGGTGCCAAACTGTACGACTGCTAAAAAAAAGGTTTGAAAACTCCTTGGTTAGGTCGAAGTGGCATTAAAAACTCCTTAGTTAGGCTGAAGTGTGCGGTTATGGAAAAAAAATTAAATTACCGCATTGTTTTGTTCAGCAAACTGTATCGTAATGAAACTTTTTAAATTCATAACAGGTGCATGTGCGTAAAGTATGTCATTATGACATTACTTTCGAGTTCATAATTCGAATTTTACGATACGAGTGTAGATAAACTATTTTAGGAAATATGAATTATTGTGTAATGTATTTATTTTAAAATCGTTTGTAGGCGACTGTACCTACTTTATGGCAATAGACATACATGAAGTTTTCATAAAGAGTTCGAATTAGGCCACAATTTTGTTTAAAAATTATATTTTATCACATGATTTACCATCACAAATCACAATAATTTCGCCAATATTTTCTCAAATAAAAAATTTAAGGTTCAAAATTTTCAAGAAGTACCTACCTAACCTAGGTATTAGGTTTTCTTTTTCACCTCAATAAATTAAAAACTGCCAAGTGCGAGTCGGACTCAGGCAGTAAGGGTTCCGTACCACCCATCGACCTGATACCCCATAGAAACTGATTTAATTTACAGAGTTCATCAAACAACACCTCACGCAACGTGAGTGAAATATGAATTTTTGCATCTCTTTCTCCACCACGTATGTCTATGTTTACCCTGTTTTTATTATTTGTTGCTAAACTACATAGTATGCACTATAATCAAACCGAGTTTGACCATGGTATGTATTACCGTTTTGAAGATAGAGTAGGAACAAAAAGTTGAAAAAATGCACGTTTTTCAAAGTTTCTTGTATGGGGACCCACTTTGGTTTGAGACTTTTTTTATTTTTAGTATTTGTCGTGATGGGGGTTATAGCAACACATATTCTGAGAAAATTTCAACGGGCTACCTATTACCGTTCAGTGTTCAAAAGATGTGCCCAGCAGTGGGACAGTAATGGGCTGATATGTGTGTGTTATGTGTGTTCAAAAGATACAGCCCTGTGACAGACAGACGGACGGACAGCGTAGCGAGAGTAACAGGGTCCCGTTTGGCACCCTTTGGGTACGGATCCCTAAAAATTTACTCATGAATTATTAAAATATTTCGCATGATCTGAAGGAAATGCGAATTGCGTCAAATGCACTTGAAATGCACCATGAAAATAATTAATTTAATTTCGCTCATTTAGAGCCAAACAAGGAGGCCTCATTCAATGAGGAAGAATGAAATTTTTTAACTTCTTATTACATCTCAAGATAAAATAATAACACTCATGTTATTATAACTTCTTATTACATCTCAAGATAAAATAATAACACTCATGTTATTATTTATTCTTCTGCTTACCTAGTTGTGCGCGTTAAACTATGGCGTATCGGTACAACTGTTAGATTGATTTTATAAACGGTACATTTTTATAATACTGCTATTTTACAATTATGTAGATATGTAAGGTAGGGGAAATGTACTGGAAGATATCATAATCTAATTATATAAAAGTATCATACACCAAATTTTCTGTCCGCCTTTGACAACTGTTTTACAAGTCAATAATAATAACTTACAGAAACCTATAGGTACCACAGAGCACCGTTAAGTTTAGATTTGATGGCATAGAGCCAGGGCCGGATTAACCATTAAGCAGAGTAGGCAACTACCTAGGGGCCCCACATCAGCTACGGGCCCCGCGCGCGCACAAAAGTAGGTAATTGAAAATGTTTCATACAGTGAAAATTTAATAGGAAAATTTGTATCCTCAATGACAATAAAATCGCTGTCGATAATGGCGATTGAAAAAGATGTATTGGAAAAGGTCAACTTTCAAGATGCTATGAAGGATTAAGTATACAAAAAAGTTACAAAAGTTAAAATTGACAAAACTATTTCTTTCGTTTATTGTTTTTTATTGCATTTAACAAGAATAAATTTAAAATTAAAACACTCACTTATCACCCACTTATCTATAACCTATTCATTATGATGACCATTTCAATGAGCCCAAATACAAATCTTTTACTGTAAGTTCCTGAGGAGTTAAGCATCAGTCCAGTGATACTGCTGATGCTATTACTCAAATCCCTTCATCAAAATGAAAAGAACGGATGATCTTCAAACGGCTGAAAAGGGGCCCCGAGAATTTTATTGCCTAAGGGCCCCGACTTTGTTAATCCGGCCCTGGATAGAGCAGTCTTTCCCAATATTTTAAGTCCCCCTTGAAAATAAAATAAATGGACTCGTGTGTGACTCGCTTGTGGACACTTATAGGGGTTCGCGGGTAAATAAAGGCTGACAAAGAGCGATATTCGAGGTTTATTGAGCCCGTAATAGAGCTCGTAGAGCTGGAATTAACTTACATCTGTCTAATCCGGTACAGTTCGGTTATTTGAGAAGTAGTACCTATTATTGCCGTCTGCTAGAAGATATTGAGCAATCCAATAGAAATTCCTGACAAAAATTACTATTCTTCAATATTTTTTTTTCGAGGTAAATAGATTTTTTTCCAGTTAGAAGTAGGTATATCGTGGTATATTTTTACAGATTTTTGTAAAATGTTCAGTGCCTTCTGGTTCCCATTTAGAACCTGTATTGACCCTAGCTAGCTTATATGTATAGCTTGCTCATTATTGTACCATTTCTAAAATCTTATTTAGATGAATATGGAACCGATGGCATAAGGCCTACTCCGCACTGCGATTTTTACTCGCAATTTTTTTTATCGCTATATCTGTAATACACTGAATCATAATAAATGCAGGTGGTATGCACACTGGCGATTTAAAATTGCGGCGGTAGGTTAAATCCAGTGCGCGAATAAAAACAGCGCGAATAAAATTCACTGTGAGGGCTTATTCTAAGTTTTGCCACCCAGTAGGTACCTATTACCTACCTATACCATCTTCAACTAAGGTACTTCTATTTTAGGCCGGTTGAAGGTGAACGCTACAGGGCAGCCCGCGAAATTCCAAATTTCTTTAGTTTTTTGCAAATTGTAGCTCTATTTCGCGTTGTATATCAATCGAAACATGATTCGCGGTAGTAATAAGAATATATCTAATGAATAATATTCAAAAAAAATATAAATCTAGCTCTAAAAGCTCTACATGCTCGAAAATCGAGAATTTGATCATAAATTGATATTATCGAGCTTGTACAGCTTATAGAACTAGGTTATCATTTTTTATGAGTGTTATTCAGTATATTTTGAGCGATATACATCGCGAAATCGAGCTACAATTTACAAAAAATGCATTTATCATTCATTGTACGTCTTCTATTTTTCTTGCCTTACAGTGCGTCCCAGATAATGTAATGTACTTATGAAGATTGTTTTAGTGTTTAATGTAAAGAGCTATCTCAGTTTTTCATACAATGTCCAAAAAATATGGCGCTCGCTTCGCTCGCGCCTTGTATTCAACCCTCGTTTGTTCTATGTACTGTGCTTGCTATTTTGAATTCATTTATCTTAATCTTATAAAGAGGAAAAACCGAAAACGCCAAATAGATTAAAAATTTAAAATGCATACAAAAATTAATTTCGCGGGCTATCCTATAGCATTCTAAAGTCTAAGATTCAATCATTTCCATGAAATTTATCATGGAATAGTGCTGTTAATTCAAAGATTACCCTGGTATTTAATACATATAGTGCTATTTGTTCTGACTGTCCAGTTATCGTAATTAACTTTTGTATATTTTTCTAGAAGGTACGCTGCATGTTACTAAGAGCGTTTTACTCGGGTTCACCATTTGCGATCTGCATCGACAAATTGGCCGTGTATAATTTATTGGTATTTCGTAACTTTGTCTAGTCATATTGTATATTTTGTCTATTTAGTGTTGCTACCTATAGCGCTGTTCTCTGGTCGTACACTATGACGGCGTCGGCGTCAAAGAACTGGCTGTGGGACTTACTGAGCGCGATAATGGCAGCGTGCTCGTTGCGCATGCGATTCTTGTATTTCTTGCTTAAATTTACCTGAGAAGAAATATTTGAATTGAAACATCTCACTTTCATCAAACTTTTTTTTTCATTAACTTTAATTTATCGTTTAAAAACCATAAATTATAGTGAAGAGGAAACTGATGGCAAACGCGAAGGATATTGTAGGTATATTGTCATCATTTTTGTTTTCGGATGGAAATCCTATGTTAGACTCTTATCAACTAAAACCACACGTTGGCCATCCTCAGAACAAAATATAGGAGCTCCAGGAACTCCATTGGACTGCGGTGGTGGTGTGTATATTATAACATTTATAACCCTACAGCTTGTCATGCATCAGGATCTTGTCTTGTCATCACAATGAGAGAGGAGATAAGCACTAGTCTATTATATTGTCTATATTTTGAGAAGTTTCGTATGGATACAGACCTTAGCATAAAGTTGTTGTAAGTCGTCTTCAGTCGAGAGTGGTCTTGGTTTGGGTCTCAGGAACGCTGGTAAGGACCTCGTCTTCAGTGCGTCGATGTTTGCCGCATTGTCTATTTCGTCTAACACTGCAACCAAGTGATTTGTTGTTTTTACACGTATAATTTGGCTTGTCATTGATAATAATACCTTAAGAGTTTACTAGAATATTAAGATTAGCTCAATTATCCATTTTTTTTTTACTTCTTTGCGAAAGCTATAAAATAAAGGTTTATAATATCCCATTAAAAAATTTAGGCCCAAGTTGTCCCCTGGGGTATACCGTTGTCTGATTTTAGTTTTGGTTTGACATTATGGCTGATTTTAACATATTATGTACTTACTGTTTGTTAAAAAATCATTAAAGCGATTTACTGTAATACCGAGAATTCCGATTCCGAAATTTGCAGTAGTACTGGGATTGAGGCTGTGTCAAATGCCTTAGACGGATCAACAAAATATATGAAATGAACTTGTAGCGACACTGCTGACGCATTGATTTAGTACCTACAAGGCGCTCAATTGTATTAGCGCGCCGCAGCAGTCGTCTCCCCGCAGCCAATCCGTTAAGTCGTAGTTATTTTATTATATACTAGCTTTTACCCGCGGCTCCGCTCGCGTTAAATTCTGCTAACCCACGTCAGTCCAGTCCAGTCCAGTCCAGTCCATTCCAGTCCAGTCCACTGTCCCGCTGCCCCGCTGCCCCACTGCCCTGCTGCCCCACTGCCCCGCTGCTCCACTATCCCACTGCCCCACTGCCCCGCTGCCCCACAGCCCCGCTGCCCCACTGCCTCGCTGCCCCGCTGCCCCTCTGCCCCACTACACCACTGCCCCACTGCCCCGCTGCCCCACTACCCCGCTGCCCCACTGCCCCGCTGCCCCACTGCCCCGCTACCCCACTGCCCCACTATACCACTGCCCCACTGTCCCCCACTGCCCCGCTGCCCCGCTACCCCACTGCCCCGCTGCCCCGCTGCCCCACTGCCCCGCTGCCCCGCTGCCCCACTGCTCCGCTACCCCACTGCCCGACTGCCCCGCTGCCTCACTATCCCGATGCCCCGCTACCCCGCTGCCCCACTGCCCCAATATCCGACGGCCCCACTGCCCCGCTGCCCCGGTATCCCACTGCCCCGCTGCCCCACTGCCCCGCTGCCCCGCCGCCCCACTGCCCCGGTAACCCACTGCCACGCTGCCCCATTGCCCTGCTGCCCCACTGCCCCGCTGCCCCGCCACCCCGCTGACCCGGTAACCCACTGCCCCACTGCCCCACTGCCCCGCTGCCCAGCTGCCCAGCTACCCCGCTGCCCCGCTACCACACTGCCCCACTGCCCCGCTGCCCCACTGGCCCACTGCCCCACTGCCCCGCTGTCCCGCTGCCCCGCTGCCCCACTACCCCACTGTCCCACCGTCCCACTGCCACTGTCCTACTGTTCCACTGTCCCACTGTCCCACTATCTCACTCTATCACTATCGTCCCGTCGCATGTCCCATGTCCCATCCTATGTCCAGTCCCATGTGCCGTCCCACTGTCCTGTCCCATGTCCCGTCTCATGTCCCGTCCCATTTCCCGTCCCATGTTCCTTTCCCTGTCCCGTCCACTGTCCCGTCCCCAGTCCCGTCCCCTGTTGCGTCCCCAGTCCCATCCCCAGTCCCATCCCCTGTCCACTCCACTCCACTCCACTCCATCGTACATTACTATCCGCTCGTGCAAATGCATAGAAGCTTCGATCTGTTGGGTGAGTACGCAACCCACGAAATAATTTTTTTCTTTTTTTCTTTCTTTCTTTCTCAAAACCCATACCAGTTTTTAAGTCAGATCATCAGCTTTCAAACAAAAAAAAAACATCAAAATCGGTCCAGTAGTTTTAGCGTGATGCTGGAACAAACAAACAAACAGACGTTAACAATTTTATAATAGTTAAGATTATAATAGTTAAGAAGATAAGATAATATACTTGAAGAAGAAGGTAATTAAAAATTGTAGACTGAAAATAGTATTTTTTTAGTTACACCAAGATAACTTTATGCTTATTCGTATATTAAGATGGATACAATATAACAACGTTTAGGTACTTCTAAATTTTATTGCTTTTCATACAAAAAATTAGAGAAATCGCAATTTAGAGGTAGCTTCCGGTCCTTGTCTGTAAGTCGAAAGATTCTGATTTTCGGTTGGCTCAAAAGACTGCATTTCCAAGATGGCACCACCCACATACGACAGGATTTTTTTTTCTACTCTGTACAATTCGGCCCGACCAAAAAGTTTTTAATGCAATATCTTTAGCAGCCGTATTTTCTCTATGGAGGCGCGCGCTAGAGCGCATGCGTGCGAATGACAGCTGGATATGAGTAGTGATGTGCCGAGTCAGGTAGAATCGAGTACTTACTCGAGTACCTTCTAAGTACTCATGTACTCGAGTTCTCGAAATAAAGTACTCGGATACCTAAACGAGTACTAAATCGCGACTTCTTGTCGTTGAGTATAAAGCCAACATGTGCGCTGCAGCCATAAATAATGCTTTAGTAAAAGTTAACCTTTTTTTATTGGTCTGAGCCTAGCGGGCTTGCTACATCTGTCTTTTTGTTTTCAATTATCTGAAAACGAAGAAAGTGACCATGAGACAAGTCGGTATATACAAACTGCAAATATGTAAGTGAGATGGACGTATATTTCTATTCGTCTTGTAGGTAATATAAAGTAAACAATAGTAATAAAAAAAGTAATTTGTTGTTGGCACAACACACACTACAAGTTAACGTTTTAAAAAAAAATACACTTTTTGAATTATTCTTTTAACTAACTGTATGACGCAAGCGGGCCTTAAAGTTACTGGTAGTTAATTAATCATAATAATAGAAAAAAGTCTATGATTGTGTAGAACCCGTAAAACGTAAATATTATTTTGAACAATAGTAAAGTCACTACAATAACTATATACGTTCAAAGTTTATTTAAAATTGGTTTTTATAACAATCTGTCACTAAAATAACTAAGGTAAAAACGTGAGAAACCAGCCAAATCCAAGTTTTAGAACTTTTCACAAATTGAGATCTCTTCGTCAGAAACCAGCGAAATCCAAGTTCAAAGAACTTTTCGCAAATTGAGATCTCTTCAGATCGTAAAAACTAATAATATTTGGCGAACTGATGTCTGAACTGAAACTGACGTCTTTATTTTTTCCAAATAATTTCATCAATAGTCGTAAAGTTTTTTTAACTATTAGTCTGTGTTTGTATAATGTATCGCAAACTTGACTGTAATTTTTCTTTTTAGATCCATTCAATTTTCCTACGAATTAATTATAAAGTTTAATTTTAGGGAGATTATTTAGAAAGTACATAGGTACTTAAAATATATATTTTATTTTTTATTTTGAAATTGACTGACCAATAAACAATATTGCTATATTAAGAAAAAACAATTGTTGCTTGCGTTATTGGAATTGAGAATCATTGAGGTATTTAAATCTAATGAAGTACTCGAGTACCGGATCTGGTACTCGAGTACTAGACTCGAGTCAGTGACTCGAGTACTGACTCGATTCTTTTTAAAACGAGTACTAAAGTACTCGAGTACCAAAAATGGTGGTCTCGGCACATCACTAGATATGAGCGCCTTATTCACCTTAATGTGTGCAAAATGTTGTAGAAAAATATAATTAAATATCACCGGTTCCCGTCATCGTAGCGAGGTAAAATACATACCAGTTTTTAAGTCAAATCATAAGTTTTTAGTCACAAACCCTTTCAACAAAATCGGTCTAGTAGTTTTATAGTGATGCTGGAACAAACAAACAAACAAACAGACAACTGACATTTAACAATTTTATAATAGTAGTAGATTATAATTATACTGTGTGAATTAGGGAGTAGAAGCAATGCGTGCAGTACGCCTCGAGGAACAGCGAGTTCAGTTCTAGTATCGTGAGTCGCAGAAGCGCATCGGGCACGCGGTTGACTCAGCAGTGTTACGGGCAATGACATTTTAAAATGTCATTGGTAGCAGCTGGCCGCAGCGGGTGATGCGCTTCCTGCGCCGCCGCCCGATACTCCGCGTTTCCCACATAGGTGACGTAACGCTGTTCTGTAGTGTGGCTTTTTCTGGCTGGGCCACCATGACTGATTAGTTGGTTGCTAATTAGTCGAAACTAGTCGTAAAATATGGGAATTAGTCGGTCGGTGCTTCTAAAGTTACTGTGGTAGTCCGGTGGCCCAGCTAGAACGGACTTTTTCTGGCTGGGCCATCGCTATATGTCGATAACCGAAGCACCTAGTAAAGACCTGTTTGCACACAGAGTTAGTCGTTAGTTAGTCGAAACTAGTCGCGTTCTTTGATTTTGCGAAAGTGATTTTTTGAAAAGCCACACTGTTCTGTACCTATCATACTTACTGCTGCTCGACGCGTACTGCATGCACTGCTCCCTTGTATCGGGCACGCGGTTGACGTAGCAGTGCGGCGGGGGGCGGGACTCCCGCGCCGCCCGGCACTCCGCGTCGCCCGCGTAGCTGACGGGCCGGGCGTGGCGCTGGATCTGCACCTGGGGGTAATAATAATATGTATATATAACTGTATATTTGTATATAACTGCCTCGTTGGTCTAGTGGTCGCAAGCGCGACTGCTGAGCATGGGGTCCTGGGTTCGATTCCCGGGTCGGGCAAAGTGTTATTGGGTTTTTTCATTAGGAAATTCTCAGTAGCAGCCTGGAGTCTGGATTTGTGCCCGGTTAATGGCAATAGGCTCGCCCCCTATTACATGGGACTTATAACATAACTTGCGAAATGTGGGTGTTACTATACACCTCTGCCTACCCCTTCGGGGAAATACAGGCGTGATATTATGTTATGTTATGTTATGTTATGTATATTTGACAGCAATGTCAATTTGTATCAGGAAATTCTCAGTGGCAGCCCGGAGTCTGGATTTGTGCCCGGTTAATGGCAATAGGCTCGCCCCCTAATACCTGGGACTTTATAACATAACTGGCGAAATGTGGGTGTATAATATACACCTCTGCCTACCCCTTCGGGGAAATACAGGTGTGATTTTATGTTATGTTATATTTGACAGCAATAAAATTGTTGCCATCCTTTTCTTGTATCTACTATGAGTAAAAGAGAGCAATACTTTAAAATAATATTAGTTCGTGAACAAGAAAATCGAAACCATTATTGCTTCTGACGGTACGGTTGAACTGTAGACGCAAACAGTAGCTTAAGTGATAAAACTTTAGGTTAGTGGCGTAGCTATGTAACCAAGGGCCCGGGGCAAAAGTTAGAAGCCAAAAATTCTTTATTCGACTAGGATATTAGGTATAAATAATAACATAAAAATTGCGAATAAATAAATAAAATAAAACTTTTTTGAACGTCGTTCATGGAGGCCGAGGGGCCCCTTGAGCTTGGGGGCCCCAGGGCAATGCCCCGCCTAGCCCTATGGTAGCTACGCTACTGCTTTAGGTACAGTTATTCCTACATTTTATGCTCCGATTTATCTGTACAGGTAACCTGCACAGATAATCCTGTCAGTTATACTCTTGCGTGTATGACCACCTTAAAAAGTCTTATAAGTAAGGCTAAAAAGGCTGGAACCTACTGCGCGAGGTCCTAGCGTCTGGAGTCTCCCCGAAGCGCGAGCAAATCCTGCAATCATTCTATGAGAGTCAAACATAATCAAGGGCGGATCCAGCCTTTGTGCCAGGGGGGGGGTCGCGTACTTATATCCAGCCCCGGATCTAATTTTTTTTGGTGCAGAGTTAGAGTTAGAGTGCCCTTAAGGAAAAAACTTTCAACCAATAAAATTCCAAATTTGGCTTTGTTCCTATTAACATACGTAACAGAATAGTTGCTAACAACATACGTCCGAAAAAGGAAGGATAGAAAGATAAGCGCGAGCGTAGCGAGCGCGAAATTTTTTGGACTGTCCTTGACTTGAACAAACCGATTAGCTCTTCACAAAAAAAAACATATACATTCTGTGACAAAAGAGTACGCATTTATTTTAGCACAGCCCATTCTTGCGGCGCCTAGAGCGGCTAATAGTAGACGCCATAGCGTAGATAAGTAAATATAGATTCACGATATGGCAGTCTTACACCTGTATGGGCAATGAAATAGTACCTAAGCGCGAGCGCAGCGAGCGCAAAATGTTTTGGTACTTTTTTGCAAACACAACCGTTTTAAGAGCTCCGATTTTCAAAAAACAAATTACTTATCATCTAGTATCGATGTTTTAAGGTTCTTGAATTATTTTTACTTCGGCCAGGTTTTGTAAGGCTAACATCGTAGTTATTTTTGTTGTTGATGGTAAGCTAAGTATTCAATCGATTCGTTATCGATATTCAGGCGATAGGACGTAACGGAGTGATTGGAGAAGAGATGCTGCAAAATCAAACTTTAAATCACGGGAATATTATTCACAATAAACGAACGGATTCGGGTGCGACGTCAATTTAGTAATTTTTATGTGTGTATCTTGTTACATTAGTATGTACTCGTAACTAAAGTTGGGAAAAACGACTTAAAATCGTAAGCGTGTTTAAACGTTGTGCTTTTTTCTGCCAACGAATTTTTTGCCGCTTTTCGTTTTTCACTTCAAAAATAATTGACTTTTATTTGTCTACATTACACTATTCTATTCACATTTAAACTTTTTACAAAGTTCACTAAAAACTATACAAACAAACTACAATCGTCGCGTAATTACCAAGGAGAACATTCAAAAAAACGCATTCACTCGTTGACGACGAAAAATAAACTAAGCACAGATTAATTATATATGTACTAGTAAACTAAGCGCCAAAGAAAAAAAAAAAAAAAAAAAAAAAAAAAAAATCAATAAAAATCTAATAAATATTTTTTCTTTCTTTTTCTTTTCTTTCTTTCAAAGCAAAATCAAATCAATCAAGGTCAAAAACGTTTAAAATGTTTAAACGATACGAAATAATCAACAAAATAAAAAAGTGCTTTCTCTAAACAAATTTTACGTAAACGAATAAAATTTAATTCTGCCGGTTTCAAACCACCACCAGTCAACTTTGAAATTGAGTCTTATATTCATAGAAATAAGGTTACATTTCAATCGTACTATTGAAAGCATAAGTTTGGTTTACGAAAAAGTCTAAACGAAATCTGCTTTAATCACAAAGCGTGCTTATACGCTTTTTTTTTAATTAGACTTTTTTAAGCGCTTTTTGTGTAAACGGCCACTTCTACTCGTAACACATACAAACATTCATTCATTCATTGTATATATATATTTTTTTTTTTTTTTTTTTTTTTTTTTTTTTTTTTTTTTTTTTATTCATTTAGCAAATTATGTACACAGGAAAAAACTCTGGTTGACCTAGGCCCAGGGGGGGTCATGACCCCCATGACCCCCCCCCCCTGGATCCGCCCTTGAACATAATACGGTGGGTCTTACTTACCCAAAATTGGACTATATTTATTTAAAATTGATTTCTTAAGTTTCCGTCTGTATAGCATTTCATTTTTAGGGTTACGTACCCGAAGCGTTACAAACGGTACCCTATTACTTTCGCTACGCTGTCCGTCAGTCCGTCTGTCTGTACCAGGGCTGTATCTTTTGAACGGTAATAGGTAACCGGTTGAAATTTTCTCATAAATTGTGTTGCTATGAGGTGCATCACAACAAATACTAAAAACAAAAAAAAAACAAAAACCAAACGGGGTCCCCATACAAGAAACCTCAAAAAACATGCATTTTTTTCAACGTTCTTGTTCCTGCTCTATATTCAAAAAGGTAATATATACCAACTTCAATCTTGGTCAGATTATAGTGCATATTATGTAGTTTAGCAACAAATACTAAAAATAAGACAAACATAGACATATGTGGTGGTACCTGCATAAGAAAGACATGTAAAAATTCATATTTCGCGCACTGTACGTTGATGTCTTTTGATAAACTCTCGTAAATTAAATCAGTTTTTATGGGGTATCAGGTCGTTGAGAGGTACGGAACCCTTACTGCGCGAGTCCGACTCGCACTTGGCCGGTTATTAAAGTTTTTACCTCAGTATGTTTCATCCTATAATTCTCCTGGCTCGAATATGCATGGTTTTCCTTGATGGCATAATTTTCCTTAAGATATTGTTCATCTGGAAAACAAACAGCCGAATGTATTTCCAGTAGTTTTATATTATTTTAATTGAAAAACATTACTTACCAAACGATTTCTGATGACGCGGCATTAGGCGGCAGTAACAAATTATAACTAACAAAATAACAACTCCGCAAATACCTCCTATAAGCCAAGATAACCAAACAATTATAACACGACCCTGGAAATAAACATTTTTGTTTGTAGTCCCATAAACCTTCAATAAATCGATGAAAATGCTCACTCATCATACCTGCAGAAACATTTCAGTTAATAACACGAAAGCGAAAGACGCTTGTTTTTGTTCCCTTGCTGTAACGTTTTCCTAACATTTTTTATACTTAATTTATACAAATCCTACTTAAATCTAATAAAACTATGATAAAATACTATGATAAAATTATGAAGTGGAAATGCCCATTTTTTTTTGAAATGTTGGCGCCTGCGCGCTACGAGTCCATTGCTATCGTTTAGAAATTGAAACTTTTTCTCGATGTCACATGTCACACATGACAATAATTATTTTTCCTTAGATTGTGAATTTTTCTAATAAAACTGATCATATCTTTTTTATTTTTATTTAAAAAACTTATTATATTTTCAATTTTCAATTACTTTTCCTCTTTTCAATACAGAATTGTATTATAAATTTTTATTAAAATAAAAACTATTTCAGAACGAATTTGGCAAGCCAATGGTTTGATTTGATGGATTTGAGTCTGTATTGCCAATGCTACGGCAGTTGCCGTGTTCTACGGTTTTCAGCTTTTTAATCAATCTATCTAAAAAAAAATAACGTTAAAAATAATAAAATAATCAATCTATATTCTTCAAATATTTTTAGACCCGGATATTAATAAATCTAATAAATTACAACTCTCTTCTAAAGAATATATGTTCTGGATAAAACAACATAATTATATTTTACTATTAAAGATCAGTATTAACAGATCTTTCAATATGATTATTGAAATTACACGAACGGGTAAGGGCCAAAATTAATATCCAATCTATCCACGATTTGCCCTACTAGAGATGGTTGATATAAGCTCCATACAAAATATGTCAAATTGCTATCTCTAGTAGGGTAAATCGTGGATAGATAGGATATTAATTGCGGCCGTAAATGAGTTCACCCGAAATGGAACGTTTTATGTAACACCTTAGGGTATTTCTCCTTACTTAGTGTTATAAAAACTGAAAAACTTAAAAAAGCCAGAGCAATTGCCAGACTTAGGAAGGTCTCATTTCTTTGTACGGGATTGTGTATCTGTACTATAGTATTATATAAATAAATAATAAAAGGTATATTCAAGGTTTTTTATTTTTAAATAATGTATTTAATGTTTTAATTTCGATGTGAGTAAATACCCAATAATAAATAAATATCTTTGGGACATTTTTACACAGCACCATCTATATCATATTATCTGTGCTTAGGGTATTTATTGATCCCTAGATTATTTGGTCATTATTTACGGCTTTACTATTGGGTGTGGTCTAGGGTATTTTTTGAGGTGCGGATTTTTTAGGGCATTGTTTAGGGAAAAACATGTTGACAACGTGTTGAAACCAGCAAATATATCTAAAGTTAAACAAAACGTTTGTTTGTGATTTTGTGATGAACTAACAAAACCCAAAGCAAAAAAAGGGTCGCTTATTCGATTTTTGTATAAAAATATAATAGTGTATACTAATTAGTTAGTTAGCAATAGCAAATGACAAAGACAGAACACGGATTTTACTGTTTCTGTGTCACAGCAGCATGAAAATAGTTAGGAAAGTAAAAAAAAACATAATAATATATGCAAAACGTTTGACTGTTTTAATTTTTTCCTTACAGTTTCAGAGGAAACTGTTCGATTATGGGCATTTATTGAAGTCGTTGATCATCTGTGAATTAAGGTTTTTTCCACTGAGAAGATATTGGAGGAAAATTAACTTTCAGAATTGACAACACTGATTCATTAGCCTCTTGCCTGTTCTTTGTAGGGATGTGACTTACCTGTAAAAATCGATTTGTTAATATTCGATTCTTTAAGTTTAATTAAAATCGATTAATAATGAACCCTTTGAGTGACTTTGAGCCTTCTAATCAGGCCCATTGTGAGCGAGCACGTTTCAGTACCGTAAGTAATTACTGGCAACACACACTGGTCAAAGACTTGGAGACTTGGAGAGGGCTATGCTCGGAGTGTCCCTGCGTGATCGAATCAGAAATGAGGAGATTCGCATGAGAACGAAAGTATCCGACATAGCCTGAAGAATTGCCAAACTTAAGTGGCAGTGGGCGGGGCACATTGCTCGCAAAATGGATGGCCGATGGGGCAGTAAAGTTCTGGAGTGGCGACCGCGTACTGGAAGGCGCAGCGTGGGTAGGCCCCCCACAAGGTGGACCGACGACCTGGTGAAGGTTGCGGGAATCCGCTGGATGCGGAAGGCGTAGGACCGGTCGTTGTGGCGTTGCTTGGGGGAGGCCTATGTCCAGCAGTGGACGTCTTTCGGCTGAGATGATGATGATGATGATGATGAATAATGAACCGACAAAAACAGAAACTGAAAAGCGATATTTTCCGCTTTTCAGTTTCTGTTTTTGTCGGTTGAATGAAGCTTTTTAGTCTTAATAACTATTATCCTAACTAAACTAATGTATATAACTAATTATGAGTCTGCGCCAAACAAACAAGCAAAGTGCGTACGAGTTGCAAGTGGTCGAGCGAAGAACGCATTTTTGGAAAGTTATTGTTTATCGTTGAAAATTCACGTTGTATTTAATGTTATTTGTTTTATTATTTCTTTAAAGAAATTTAATGATCTTCGTTTATAGTTTTTTTTTTGCATTTTTCATACATAACAAGCTTTGGGCAGTTAAATAAAACTGATTTGCAAAAAAAAACTACTTAATTGTTTAAAGTTCGCAATGTAATCCAAATAAGATATCAGCTGGCACTAGGGGTGAACGACATCCGTTCACATACGCAGTTAGTGTCATAGCGAGCGTAGGTAGGTTATTATTATTTTGGAAAAGAGGTAAGGTCTATGCAAGTCCCCTATGTCACTGCGACCTAAAAGATCTATTGTAACGCCTCTAATAGTATACTACAGCACCTCTCCAAGCCGCAAGCCAACCATAAAGTCGACTATAGCCTTGGGGTTTGAGGATCTGATCTCATCAGCTGAGATTGTGTGGCCTCCAAGATGCTGACTTCTAATGTGGTGCACTGCATCACATTCGCATAGGATATGAATGGGCGTTTCGTCCTTTTCGCGACAAAATCTGCAAACTATGATATCTGTGAGGCCCATCCTGTGTAGATGTTTGTTCAGTTTACAGTGCCCTGTAAGGGTTCTAGTCAGGATCCTTATATGGTTCCTGTTAAGCGAAAGCGCTTCTTTTGTAAATCTCTTCCTGAAGCCTACTAGAAGCGCTTTCGAGTGCTCTTGGCCTGGGGTTTTTTTCCAAAGTCTAATGCTTTGATGAGTTCCCCAGTCCTTAAGATTAGCCGAGGTGAAGCATTTCGGAACCCCACAAATTGGCTCCGGCCCTACAGTGGGGCATTCCGCACCAGCTCTAGCGAGTTCATCAGCGGCTTCATTACCCCTAATTCCGCAGTGCCCAGGTACCCATCCTAGTGTCACAGAATTTGTTTTTCCTAGCGAATTTAGTAGCTGGACACACTCCTTGATAAGCTTGGAGTCGATTTCCTCTGATTTTAAGGCCATTAGGACTGCCTGGCTATCAGAGAATATAAATATTCGCCTTTTTATGTAGGCCCTTTGCAGGCTTTCACGGATACAACCAATGATGGCAAATAATTCCGCTTGAAATACGGTGGTATATTGACCTAGGTTAGCGAATTTCTTAACCTTTGGTCGTCCTCCGTGGAATCCAGCTCCTGCCAGACCCCCTTTCTTTGATCCGTCGGTAAACCAAACAACGTCAGTGGACTGATATTTGCAAGGCATGTCGTCCTCCCACTCAGACCTCTGAGGTATAAATACCCTAAACAGCCTATTGAAGCTGTACTCCTTTAGCATCGCATCCGTGGGCATGGCCATGATGTCTTCTTTCATAAGGTTCTCTTGCAGTGCCCTCATGGAATTAGAGCTCCATCTTGTCCTTCCTGCTATCCTCGCCCTTACCATAGCCGCCTTGGCCTCCATTTGCACCCAATTTAATTCTAATAAAATATCAGCTAGCGCTAGGGGTGAACGAAATCCGCTCGCATACGCAGTCCGTGTCGTAGCGAGCGTAGGTAGGTTAGGTACGCGCAGCATTGGTCCCGAGTTTTGTACGCTTTACATTGCGGGTTTGCAAAATACCAAATCACTAAAACGCTGAGTATAAGGCTAATGGTTATTGGTATTCGATTGTGTTTAGGTAGTAAAATAATAGCCTTTCACTTTCGGGAGCGTTTCCCTGACACCCAATTTAAATGAAAAATATCAAGAACAGATTAAATCTACTTTACAACAGTAATTATTACTTCAGGGCTAAAGCTTAAGCTATCGTTTCTTTTCATATTTTTTTTACTACATATTGCTGGTAAGGAATTAAGTAACAAAAGCTTCAGTAACCTATTTGGTTTGGTGCTAGACTTTTGGTACACAAAAAGAAGCGGCCGAAGACAAATTATTTATATTCGAAACAAAACAAAATGAACGAACCAATGAACGCGGAGCGAGACATTAAATTAACCTGAAGATTGGAACAAATGAACAAAATGAATGAACTAGTTTAAGTCGGTGTCGATAAAACAATGTCTTTTGGCTTCGTCAAAACGAAGACATAGTAGAAAAAAACGAAAACACACGAAACTTAATATAAAAATGGATTTCTGAATAATCGGTTTTTCTTTAAATAATAATCAACCCAAAAATCGATTAAAAATAAAAATAATCGTTTTTTTAAATAATTGATAATTTTTTTACATCCCTACTTGTTTGTGTGTTAGTCCGTCGTTTTTCACGGCTGTGTTTTGATCTCGCAACCAAGATTAAAAGTAATTAAAACAATGTTGTTGACATAAACGCTGACCAGCTGACTGTTTACGCGGTTTCTTACTGTTGTTATCAGTAGTACGGCTCAAGGAACATAATACTCTTGGTACGGCTCACTCGGGCTCACCCGCCCCGCCAATTTCAAGTGATCATCGCGCGATCGTATACGTCATTGCGCACACATCTTGTAATAATAAACTGCGGAATTGTGATTAATTAAACGTATTTTAATATCTTTGTGTGTGATAATAATTAAAAACATCAGCACGGTTGGTCGCATTGCTATATCGCTAATTGTGTGAAAGCATTTATAAAAACTCCGTTAACACTACGCGCTTTTAACAGTTCCAGTTTTTATGGAAATGACGAGTATTAAATTAAGTTTTCTAATATTGTTCGTTTACGGTCTACTTGCACGGAATTCTCTAGGTCTATCGCCTGTTATCCTCAGTGAGTATTGTTTTCTATTTAGTATTCTAGATCTAGAATATTCATGTAATTTAGTTCATAAATTGCCGAGCATTGCCAAGTTACAGTGATCGATTTCCTTGGTTGTTCACTGAAACAACATAACATCACGCCTGTATTTCTCCGAAGGGGTAGGCAGAGGTGTAATAGTACACCCACATTTCGCCAGTCATGTTCTAGTCCCATGTAATAGGGGGCGAGCCATTGACCGGGCACAAATCCAGACTCCGGGCTGCTACTGAGAATTTCCTAATGAAAAAACCCAATAACACTTTGTCCGACCCGGGAATCGAACCCAGGACCTCACGCTCAGTGGTCGCGCTTGCAACGACTAGACCAACGAGGCAGTCACTGAAACATACCAACAAATTGCTTACACTATGTTACTATGACTGTGTGTACTATTATTTTAAAATAATATAACTAAAAGTTATAGAAAATAATATTCTATGTACCTATTATTTACATAGGAAATTAATAAAAATATACAGTAGGTATGTAGGTAAAGATTTTAATCAAGGTTCTGGTGATAAACAAACATTCTACCAGGTTTACATTTTTTTAAAGTTTATATAAATAATAACTTCTTAGGTTTTTGCGATCACTACACATTATAATAAAACAAAGTTTAACCGGATTAAATCGCGTATATTATTTAAATTGGTTTCCCTGACGTTTCGAAAGCTTTGCAGCATTTCGTGGTCGCAGGTAGACTAAGATGACAAGCGTCAGGGAAACCAATTTAAATAATATACGCGATTTAATCCGGTTAAACTTTGTTTTATTATAATGTTTATATAAATTTTAATTAAATAAGATAACTAAACATTATTGTTATAATGACTTGCATAAATTACTCTGAAAACAAGAAAACCGGGAATCCTAGTGTGAGGTCTAGGGCTTCAACCAATGTTATGTATTTATTTTTTTGGCACAATAAAGAAATTTTCATTTTACTTTATTTTAAGACTATTAGTCCTGTGTAAAGTCCAAATAATGCAAGTAGGTACTTACTTAGTAGCTAAAATTACTAAAATCTATAATATGCATCTTAGAAATGCTTAGAATAACAATAGTATTTTTCATCCAAACAGATCAGACAAAAACATACTTTTTGAAATATTTTAAAACATTTTATTTTGTTCAACAGTCCCTGGAGACGGAGGAAGCCGAGTCGAGGCAAGACTTAATAAAACAGATGTGGTGCACTACATATGTACTAAGATATCACCTGATTACTACAATGTATGGCTCAACCTCGAACTACTTGTGCCCTACATTATTGACTGTTGGGTGGACAACTTGAAGCTAGAATATGACAATGTCACAAGGACAACGAAAAGCCGAGAAGGGGTGGATATTAGGATACCGGGCTGGGGTAACCCGGAGCCTGTGGAGTGGTTGGACCCATCACATCAGAGTGCCGGTGCATACTTCAACACTATAGCTGATTCTCTAGTCAAACTTGGATATGTAAGAAATGTGTCTATTCACGGTGCTCCATATGATTTCAGGAAAGCTCCAAGTAAGTGTTTTATGTATCTTATATTGTTTATATTAAACATACAGATTTTTTGAAAGATTGAATTCCTCAATAATCGAGGCATCACAATAGATTCTAATATTGTATACAAAAGCACATGCATATTATTGGCTATGTGCATGTAAAAAACTTGTTTTCGGGAACCGTGAATTATTTTAACAATTAGTTATTCAGCCTTGTTTTGATAATATCTACAAATAAAGATAAAAACTTAGAGAAATGTGTAACATTGACGATATTAAAGTGTAATTAATAATATTTGTAAAAGTTATGCTGATATTTGTGTGATGAACATGAGTGTTTGTGTTGGTCTGGGTGTTTCTTATGTATTATAAGTATGTATTTACAAAAAAAAAAAGTATACAAGTATCATATCCATTGTCTAGTACCCATAATACAAGCTCTGCTTAGTTTGGGACTAGATGGTGCTGTGTAAAAAATGTCCCAAAAATATTTATTATTTATTATTATTCCATTTATTCATTATTTTACATATTTTTTTACATTTTTAAACATTTTTACAAAAAACAAGAAATAAAAACATTTAAAAACATATAAAAAATATATAAAAACAGTAGCCCACCGGCATCAGGAACAGGGTCCAAGCTACCGGTGGTCAGGGCCTCAGAGAGAGGAACTTCCTACCGATACGTGCCGTCTCCAGAAGAATTGCTTTCTGAATCAAGCCCTTGACCCAGCTGCCTAATGAGAGCCTCTGTAGGTGTTGGTCGAGGCTCTTTGCCATTATGCCATTGGCCGTAACGACAATCGGCACGATGACTGCTGAGACAACATCCCACATGTCGACAACCTCGTGTGCCAAGTCAAGATATTTTATTTCTTTATCTTTTTCGGCCTTCACGAGATTCCCGTCATGCGGGACGATGACATCAACAATCATCGTGCGGCGCTCCAATCGATCTATCATCACTATATCAGGCTTATTGTGTACAATAGTCCTATCAGTGATGATAGACCGATCCCAGTATAATGTGACATGACCATTTTCGAGAACTGGGTCAGGCACATACCTGTAGTATGGTACTTCTGTATCCACAAGGCTGTATTTCAAGGCAAGTTGCTGGTGTATAATCCTGGCCACCAGGTTGTGTCTGTGCAAATACTCGCCGTTAGCAAGACGAGAACAACCAGAAATAATATGTCGGATGGATTCCCCGGGACAGTGGCATGCCCGACATATGTCAACTGTGCCGTCCTTTACAATATATTTCCGGTAGTTGTTCGTCATGATAACTTCGTCCATAATCGCACAAACAAAGCCTTCGGTCTCTCCGAAGAGGTCACCGAAACGCAGCCAGGATACGGACGCTTTAAAATCTACATCGGGCCCATGAAGAGCCCGGTAGAAGCGTCCGTGAAGCTCCTTGCTCTGCCATACCTCCCTGCGGTCATTGGTATCCAGTACCACAGGTTTGCGCCAGTTCTCTTTAGCCAAAGAGAGCGGGGTAAGTCCCTTGTCCACTGCAACAACATCTCGGTGCATACCCACGTCCAAGTGAAGGAAATATTCCCTTAGACTGCACACCTCACGGTTGTGGAGGGTCTTTGCATTTAAAAAGCCACGACCCCCACACTTCCGCGAGATGTACAGCCTCATCACCGATGACCGTGGGTGATGCATACGATATGCCGTCAGTAGCGTGCGGACTTTCCGATCCAGGGCGTCAAGACCCGTCTGAGTCCACTTGAGTATACCGAAGGAGTACATCAAGACCGGCATGACCCAACCGTTAAAGGCGCGCACCTTGTTTCCGCCTGATAAAAGACTATTGAGAACCTTTTTCAGGCGGCCAAAGAAGCGCTCCTGCAACGATTGCATCATGTTGGCCTGGTTGATGATTATTATTATTTATTTGTGAAATAAGAATAGGATTCGAAAGCACAAAACATAATTTACATAATATATCTTTCCAACAAAAAAAAAAAGACAAAAGGAAGAATTAGTTTTAGCAGAACATGTGAGGAAAATTCAAAAAGGTAAGAATTAATAGCCAAAGTTATTTAATATGAGGTAAAAATTATATTATTGGGTGATTTCAGTGACATTGACACTCTCCAAATTGTGCCTTAATTATTAATATCCAGTAAAGTTACTTTGTTTTTACATTATTATTTTTAATTATTATAACTAATCAGTGAAAAGTTAACTTGTTTTTTCCATTATATAGCAGTTAAGTACCCATTTATTGCTTTGCTCCAATTCCAAAACTCAACAATAGTGCCAAAGATAATATAATAGTTTATAAAGTGTGCAACTAAAATGGAGTGACGTTTTCGCAAACCCCAAAAAAATAGCGCTTGCTTGTATACCGAGTTCTTCATGGCTTTGTCTAGTATAGGTTTTCAAAGTTCATGTTCTGTTCATGATTTACGAGATTTTAATAATTCGTAAATAAAAACTGGTAGGCCGCGACTTTTTTCCTGGAGCTATAAAATATAAAAACATGAAGAACTTTCGTTTATTATTCCAAAGATAATATAATCACTATGTTTTATATTATTCTATTTTGCCTTTAATTTGAAAATTTGATTAATGACCGTCAATATTACAAAAAGGCTTTATTATCAGAATTCTATAAAAAGATATCTTACGTATTACAAATAAATTCACAAGGATCAATGCACTTTCACTGTCTTTCACTATTTTAAAAATAAATGAAAAATCAGCATCAGCATCCGCTTTTGTCAATGTCAAAAAAAACCGGCCAAGAGCATGTCGGGCCATGCTCAGTATTATAGGGTTCCTTATACTTAAGGAACCCTATAATAGGACCCTAGGACCTACTGGTCTAATTACAAACGAATCAAATTGAATATTAATCATTGCTATTTTAGTTTTTGCAAACAGCGCCACCTATGTTATATCAATATATGACACACTTCTTAAATTTAGCGCTAGGTGGCGCTGTTATTTTGTGTTATCAATATAACACAGTTTCTTTTTGTGATTTTTTTAAAATAGAAAGTAACTAAAGGAGCATTATTTGCTAACATCATTATTTTCTAAGGTCAATGACCTATGAACTAGGACGACTTAAGTATTTTTCAGTTTTCTCACTTTAACTCAAAAATTTATAATCACATTATACTCGAAATAATTTTAAAAGAGAGTTTTTATAAAAGTCTATCAACGTGGCAGATTACAAGTTTCTACGTTGGATAGTTTGGAAATGGCAGGGGGGGGGACACATTGTAAGCCACTTTGGTGGGCTCTATTTCGCAGATGGTACACCTGATAAAAAAGTGATGTATGAAACATTACCTTCATTTTAGTAGACCTATTCAATGATACCCCACACGAGGGGGTGAAGCGAAAAAAAAAACTCATCCCCATTTCACATGTATGGGCGCCACCCCTAAAAAGGTTACCACTATTTTTTTATTCTTTTAAAATTGAGTTCTATATCTAAACCATTTTTTAACAAAATTTCATTTACTTATGTTTATAACTGTAGAAGTTATTAAGCTGTAAAGGATTAGGACAGACGGACAGACGGATAGACGGACAGACGGACGGACACGACGAAACTATAAGGGTTCCTTGTAGGACTACGGAACCCTAAAAATCGACATAAGCGTCAGCATCCGCTGATGTGATAAAATTCTGGATCAGCAACAACCCTGATACATACATACATACACCCGAAAAACATTACCCTCCTTCTGGGGCAATCTTCACGTAATTAAATTATAGTTAATTATAGTTCACACTGTTAATAAACACGCTGACTAATACTAATACCCACTAACCCAGTTTATTTGATAACCTAAATTCATATGACCTGAATGACAAACCTTTTCCCCTAGGGTCAAGAATGTAATTCCACCACCTGAACAAATATTTCTACATGTAGCTACTGGCCAATTCTCGTAATTATAAGTGTTCAAAATTAGATAATAGTTCCAATCTAATCTCAATGTAATTTTCTTTCAATATTAATGAATTTTAGTAATAAAATACCATAAATAGGTGTCGATCGATTCTCTTGTTCACGAACTAAACCTATTTTAAACTATCGCTGTCTTACTAATACTTACTAATAGTAGATACAAGAAAGGTATGGCAACAATTTTAGAACTGTCAAATTAGTTTACGTGTTACATTTCTTTGTATTTTAGTGGGCACGTTCCGAGATCACGAGTAAACTTGTATGGAAATCTAAATTCCGACTAATTTGACAGTTGTAAAATTGTTGCCATCCCTTTTTTGTATACCGTAAACTGCCCTAACTTGGCCCACAAGCTTTACTTTGCCTAGCAATTTTTTGAGTAAACTATAATAGCTACGATTTTCGTACTTGGGGGAGCTTTAAAAACTATGACATCGCTAACATTTGGTTAATAATAAGCGCTACTTGTGGGCTTCAAAAAAAGGTTTACGAAAGAAGCGCTTTCTTTGAACAAAAATCAGATAAGAATCCTGACAAGAACCCTTACTGGGCACTGCAAGCTGAACAAACACCTTCAGAGGATGGGCCTCAGTGATACCACAGTTTGCAGGTTTTGTCGCGAAAAGGATGAGACGCCCATCCATATCCTATGCGAATGTGATGCAGTGCACCACATCAGAAGCCAGCATCTTGGAGGCCACGTCATCTCAATGCAGGAGATCAAATCCTCCTCCCCCAAGGTCATAGTCGACTTTATGATTGACTTGCAGCTTGGGGAAGTGCTGTAATGCTGCAAGAGGCGTCACAATAGATCTTTTAGGTCGCAGTGACTTAGGGGCGTTCAAGACCCTACCTCTTTCCTCAAATAATAAATAATAAACATTTGGTTCAGTTACAAAGTGTCAGTGCGTGTAAAAATTATGTTAATGTCTTAGGCAAAGTAGGGCTTGTGGGCAAAGTTAGGGCATTTTACGGTATACTATTAGTAAAAGAGAGTGATTGTTTCAAATATGTTTAGTTCATGTACAAGAGAATCAACAACATTGTGAATAAAATCCTACTAATATCATAAATGTGAAAGTTTGTGAAGATGTTTGGATTCTGGATGTTTGAGACTGAATCGCGCATAAACCGTTGTACTGATTTGTATGAAACTTGGCAAAAAGGTAGCCTGGAACCTGGAGAAGGAAATACTTCTACTTTTTATCCCGGATATAGACATCGAAAGGGAACGGAGGGCTCTGTCCGTGCGGGCGAATATGGTGGCCCGCAGGTTTGCACGTTGTACTTCAGACGTAAAGGTGACGTTCTTTAGAGCATTCTGTGCATCCTTCTACACGTGCAGCTTGTGGGAGAAGTATTCGCAAGCATCGTGTGGGGCCCTTCGAGTCCAATATAATAACGCGTTCAGAAAACTGATGGGGCTGCCTTGGCGTTGCAGTGCGTCAGGGATGTTTGCAGCGGCGCGTGTAGACTGCTTCTACACTATAATGCGCAAGCGTGCAGCATCACTGGTGGCACGAGTCATGGCCAGCTCCAACAGGGTTCTGAACATGATAGCTGACAAGAGTGGATTGTCCATATATAATCCACTGCTGTCAGTTACATGTGTCAAAATTTATAACTGTATACTAATACCTAGGTTTAAGATAATAAAATTGTTACTAACCCTATATGAGTTATTTTGCTCGAATTAAAGTTTTTCTATTCTATTCTATTCTATAGAAACAGCTTCCGAGGGATGCGCGATAAACGACATCCACGGAGGATAAAACATGACGTCAATACTTTCTTAATTTCGCTTAAATAACACTTTCGCTCATCAACACAGCACAACTTAGTTCGTTCCTAGGGACTATGTATGAGTTCCAGTATAATAAAACTTTTTAACAAAAATTGAACCGACGAAAACAGAAACTGAAAAGCGAAAAATAACAAATTATGAGTCGGCGCCAAACAAACTTTTAACAAGCAAAGTGCGTGCAAGTTGCAAGTGGCCGAGCGACGAACGAATTTTTGGAAAGTTATTGTTTATCGTTGAAAATTTCACGTTGTATTTGATGTTACGTTGTTTTTATTATTTATTTAAAGTAATTTAATGATCTTCGTTGATTGTTTGTTTGGCGCCGACTCATAATTTGTTATTTTTCGCTTTTCAGTTTCTGTTTTCGTCGGTTCAATTTTTTGTCAAAAAGTTTTATTTTAACTTTTTTGTGGTCAAAATCTAACTCCAAGTCTCCATTATGTCGTAGTGTCTAGAACTATATTTATGTGTGCCAAGTTTCAACAGAATCGGTTAACAGGTAAGAATTCAGTGGGTGAACAAGCACTCATCCCCTGTTTTCCCACCCTTAGGGGTGGATTTTGATTTTGAAATTTAAATGGGACCAACTTCGAGATATACCCTATCCATTAAAAAAAGAATCATCAAAATCGGGCCACTCTGTAAAAAGTTATGCGTGGTCATAAAAAAACGCGTCGAATTGAGAACCTCCTCCTTTTTTTCGTCGGTTAAAAAAGAAAGAAAGAAGAAATATTTATTTTTTTTCGGTTTCGGTACAGGCGAGACAAAAAATATACAACGTGTATCAGAAATGCGTGGTCATATTTAATGAGCTTATTCAGGGGATGCTATCGAACAACTTTTACTATGGGACCAACCCTGAAATCGCGAAAAAATTATCAGCTGATCCTAACATTTTGTCGAGCGACATCGATGATTTAGTAGGGAACAGCTGATATTTTTTTCGCGATTTCAGGGTTGGTCCCATAGTAAGAGTTGTCCTATGCTATGCCCTGAATGAGCTCTTAAAATATGACCACGCATTTCTGATATACGTTGTATAATAAATAACATAAGTAACAATAAACTTAAAATTGACATGCCTGTATGAGACTAAAAAAACCGGCCAAGAGCATGTCGGGCCATGCTCAGTATTATAGGGTAGGTATAATTCCAAACGAATCAAATCGAACATTATTTGCTAAGATCATTTTTCTCTAAGGTCAATGACCTTTGAACTAGGACGTCTTAAGTATTTTTGAATTTTCTCTCTATAACTCGATTTATAATTACATTATACATTATACTCAAATATAAAAAAAATATATATATAAATATACATAAATATACAAATGGCGATCAGCGATAAGGCCGATTTGTACAATAGTTTAAATGCATATTCAATGTAATGTTTTTTATGGTGTACAATAAAGCATATATAAATAAATAAATATACTCGAAATAATTTTAAAAGAGAGTTTTTACAAAGGTCTATCAATGTGGAAGACTATAATTTTCTACGTTGCATAGTTTAGAAATGGCAGGGACACATTGCAAGCCACTTTGGCAGGCTATCTTTCGCAGATGGTACATATGATAAAAAAGTGATGTATGAAACATTACCTTCATTTTAGTAGACCTATTCAATGATACCCAAAACGAGGGGGTGCAATGAAAAAAATAATTTCATCCCCATTTCACATGTATGGGCCCTTAAAATACGTAATCACGATTATTTTTAACCGACTTCAAAAAAAGGAGGAGGTTATGTATTCGGCGGGTTTACACCGGGTGTACACCGATTACTCCGAGATTTGTGGGCCGATTTACGTGGTTGTTTTTTTATTTGGTAGAGGAAGCCCGCGCGGTGGTCCCATATAAATTTTATTGACTTAGGTTGAGCAGTTTTTTAACCAGGTTCAATAAATCAGTTTATTTTAGCTTCGCATATCTAGATGATCTGCTCATTGGTTCGTTTTTCTGAGAATTCTTGGCCGATATGCGTGTTTTTTTTTCACGATAGTTATTGGACGTTTGGAAGAACATGAGCGAGACCTTTGCCCAGCAGTGGGATAGCAAAGTTTAGTAAAAAATATATTCTCAAATTGGTTATATAAACATTTATGAATCAACCCTCGCAATTATCAACTAAAAAGTATGAAATAAAAATTTTTTAACAAAAAATAAAACCGACTTCAAAAACCTTAGCTAAAAAGTAAAAAATTAATCATTGTATGTATTTTAAAATCTTAACATAAACCAACATTTTGAAGGCGGCGCGTAATTTTCATGTACGTTCACATAAACTGTTTTTTTTACTATAGATATATGCGCTCGACTGTACATTATATTTACATGACGCAAAGGGTCAATCACGCGCCGCCTTCAAAATGTTGGTTTATGTTAAGATTTTAAAATACATACAATGATTATTTTTTACTTTTTAGTTAAGGTTTTTGAAGTCGGTTTTATTTTTTGTTAATATTCTTTTAATTTTGAGATCTATATCTAGACTATTTTTTAACAAAATTTCATTTCATTCATTTCATTTGCTTATGTTTATACTGTAGAAGTTATTAAGCTGTAAAGGATTAGGACAGACGGACGGGCATGACGAAACTATAAGGTTTCCTTGTAGGACTACGGAACCCTAAAAAGGCCCCTATCTCAGCATATGCTACAACACCGAAACAGTATTACACTATCCACAGCAAGTATTATATTATCTGTGCCACAGCCCAGCAGTGGGACAACAATGGGCTGATTATGTTACGTATGTTATCTTATTATCCACAGATGAGCACGACCAGTTCTTCACGAACCTGAAGTCTTTGGTGGAAAATACGTACGCAGCCAACAACAAGACGTCGGTGACTCTGCTGGTGCACAGTATGGGGGGGCTGATGGCCATGCAATTCCTGCGCTGGCAGCCCCAGAAGTGGAAGGACCAGTACATCCGGCGCTTCATCTCGCTGTCCACGCCCTGGGGAGGCTCCATGAAGGCTCTCAAGGTGTTTGCTATAGGTATGACTTATGATACTAAACTTATTTTAATGTTTTTTTTTAAACTTATTTTTCGATACCACGAGCAGTGTTCACAGTAGTTTCGTGGCTAAAGCTCTAGCGTACTGAACCAGGAGTCGCAGGTTCGAATCCTGCTCGTGAGCGATTTTTTCTTTCCACAATTTACAACATAAATAATAATCCAACTTATGTACTTTACCCAAAATCATATGCAAATAAATGATTTATATTCTATTCATAACATCACGCCCGTATTTCCCCGAAAAGATAAGCAGAGGTGTATAGTACACTCACATTTCGCCAGTTATGTTATAGTCCCATGTAATAGGACACAATTCCACAAGAGCTCGTCCGGGGAAGTACTACCACCGTGCCTACTTCTCCGCCAAATAGTGATGCTTGCATTGCTCTGTTTCGGTCTGAAGGGTACGGATGCCGGTGAAATTACAATCACATGAGACTTTCTATCTTCATGTCTCAGTTTGGCGAACCGACTTGCGGTACCATTTAGGCAACAGTCTAGGTGGTATTGCAGTTGTTATGGGCAAAGGTAACCGCTTAACATCAGGTGGGCCTTTAGCTCGTTTCGCCATCCTATACCATAAAAAAAAACTAAAAAGGTACATTTTTCTTCTAAAAACGTAGCCCATCAGTTTAGCGACAGTATTGTTATAAATAAAAAATTTAAAGGCAAATTAGGCGTAGTATTTGAATAGTGATTGGCAGTTCTTTAATATCAATGTTATGATATAAAATAAAAAACAGTGATAAACACGCGACTTGACGCACTTTTTGTGACGTCACGAACTGCGATCATGCGGAAATGTCATTGAAACTTGTATTTACAATATATTTATAGGTCGAATTGTGGAAACGATAGTTCGCGATAAATAGCTCTGCTTTTGCAAGTTTCGGTAGTATAACTACTTAGGTTGTACTCGGCCCTTGGTAAATCTAAAGATATAGGTAGTAGAATGTAAGACTGGTTATTCTCATTGTCCCCCAGTCGTTCGCCCCCACTGGGGGTGAACGGGATTTTTTTTCCCGCTGTCCCCCAGCGAGGAGTGGGCATTTTTATTCCTGTTGGCCCCAATTAAATTATTCTGATCATAGGTAAGCAGAGCGTCCGTGTGGTGCCGGACGCAAAGAATAGCACCACCCTTATCTCTTCTCATGGGTGTCGTAAAAGGCGACTAAGGGATTCACCAGAGGATGGGCAGCAGCGTTCTCTGAGTATTTAACCAACCAACTGCGATCGCCAACCCGCCTGCCAAGCGTGGCGATTATGGCATATCCCCCCAACATTTGCTTGGGGGAGGCCTATGTCCAGCAGTGGACGTCTTAAGGCTAAAATGATGAATGATGATTATAGGTAGGTATTTCATCAGAAATAGATAGAATGGCCATGTGGGCAGGGCGCGCGTGGCAGCACCATGCACCATAGACCAGGATATTTCAAAGTCTTTCTCAGTACGCCTTATGACTTGTTTCTATAAATACTGTTACAAAAACCCGCAAAAGTGCCTTATTCAGCTAATTATCAAAAAATATGAAGACTCAAATTGATTACAAATTTAATTTGTCTTTATCACTAATTTGTCTTTATTTGTTGATTATATTTCTTTTTCTTTATCCATAACTTTTTTTCTTCTAAACTTTGTTATCGGGTTCTTAAAATAAACGATGTAACCTCAGGTCTCCTAGATTTAGATCGCTTGATCGATTCATGTCATGAGTGCAGCCTTAGATGCCTATGTACAATCAGAAATATTTCGGGTGAACCACCACTAAGGCTAAAATCGCTTGCACTTAATGTTCGACGGCAGCGGTAGGTGCGTGTAATGTAGCAGGATTCGTTCAAGGGATTTTGTCGACAAAATGTACCACCGCGTAGTGTTGTGACCACAGAAATAGATAGATAGAATAGAAAAGTGGGCGCAGCGCGCGTGCCATCACTCTGCACCATAGTACTGGGCATTTCAAAACATTTTTCAGTACGCCTTGACTTGTTTCTGTAAATACTGTAACAAAAACTCGCAAAAATGCCTTATTGCGCTGTGTCTAACTGCAGAAACAAAAGCTGTAATTTTGATTAAAGTTAAAATTTAAAAATTAATGCCGTCAACATGGGAGGCGTGGTTTGTCCGAAAGTTGCCACGCATGAATCGCAAGTAAAATTGTGATTACAACCATTCTATCTAGTTCTGTGCTCCTGACCGTACCTTGTTCATCCGAGAACGCAACCAGCATAATACGTCCAGTTTCCCTGACAATTCCCAAGTAACACAAAAACCTGCGACTCCTGGCTGGCGATTTTTTCTTTCCATAATTTAAATCGTTTGATTTCGCTTCGCATGCGTTAAAAATAATAAAATAGCACAAAAACCGTTTAAAGGTAAAAGTAAAAGCCATTATATATCTCCAAATCTTATAAAAGATTATTTTATCATTTTTAACGCATTTACGCATGCGAAGCGAAATCTAAAGATTTAAATTGTGGAAAGAAAAAATCGCTCACGAGCAGGATTCGAACCTGCGACTCCTGGCTCAGTAAGTCAGTACGCCACTGCTAAAGCTAAATAAGTGTTCACGGTAACTTAGTGGCTAAAGCACTGGCGTACTGAGCCAGGAGTCGCAGGTTCGAATCCTGCTCGTAAACGATTTTTTCTTCCCACAATTTCAATCTTACAAAAGTTGTTTATAGAACTTAATACTTTGCGGATGCCATTAAACATCTTTTATAAGACTTGGAGATGTATATTGGCTTTTATTTTTACCTATAAACGGTTTTGTGATACTTGGGTTACAACTTACAACTGCTACCTTTGATCTGACCGACTCGGCGACTACCTAGCGTAGAAAGCAAAGTAACCCAATGCATTAAAAAAACTGCATTTCCTACGCATTGTAAGACTGTTTATTTACAAAACAACACGTATCAATCAATTGTGAGTCAAAGGAAGTCCCCATCGTAACATCGCAACACTCGTGTTGTCACTCACAATGTCCCCACGACTACGGCCTCATAAAACACTGATTCATCGGTAATAAATGTAGGACCTATACTCGATTCTTATTGAATTCTCTAACAATGTAAACAAAGCAGTATTGTATAATTTATCGATTCATCATCGCGATCCATATCGAATATAGGTCATAGGTATTTTAAGTAAACTTGTAATCAATCAACTCGGCCTATTGCGCTGCAGTTTTGGTGAGTCTTATGCCTATAGGACCTCCCAAAACTGTGACACAGTTCTCTATTTCCCCCCTTAAGGGGCTCCCCACAGCTAAGTGGCGCCCCCATCAGTGAAAAAATTATCACTTGCCGATTACATTATTTATCGAGTATCTGGTTCTACAGAATTGTAGTAAAGGTACTGTAGTTTAATAATCATCATCATCCGCTGGATGCGGAAGGCACAGGACCGGTCGTTGTGGCGATGTTTGGGGGAGGCCTATGTCCAGCAGTGGACGTCTTTCGGCTGAAATGATGATGATGATGAAGTTTAACCGGATTATATCGCATTGTGAGTGATTACTGCGTGCATCGAAACAATTTTAATTAATAAAAAATTGTAATATTTTTTTAGAAATATCTGTAATGACGCTTGTCATCTAGTCTTCCTGCGACCACGAACACTTTCGAAACGTCAGGAAAACCAATTTAAATAATATACGCGATGTAATCCAGTTAAACTTGTTTTATTATAATGTGTAGTGATCGCGAAAACCTAAGAAATTATTATGTTCGCTGAAGTTGTAGTTGTGATAGAAAAGCCCTACAACTCATCGCATCATGGGCATGTCAATCGGCCGTTTTAGCGTTTAGCAGTGAATGTTACCGGGTTATTATCCGGGTTGCTGATGCTGATGAAAATCAGACGACACAGCGTTGTGCGGCAGACGGTCGACACCAAAGAAATAGATAGAATGGCTATGTGGGCAGGGTATCAATTTGAGTCTTAATATTTTTTTATTTTTTTTATGGTATTGGATGGCGAAACGAGCTAAAGGCCCACCTGATGTTAAGCGGTTACCTTTGCCCATAACAACTTTAATACCACCTAGGCTGTTACCTAAATGGTACCGCAAGTCGGTTCGCCAAACTGAGACATGAAGATGGAAAGTCTCATGTGATTGTAATTTCACCGTTTCACCGGCACCCGTACCCTTCAGACCGAAACACAGCAATGCAAGCATCACTATTTGGCGGAGAAGTAGGTACGGTGGTAGTACTTCCCCGGACGAGCTCTTTCACAAAGGAGTTCTACTACTACTAAATTTTTTTGATAATTAGCTGAACCTATATATATTTTTATCACTTGACCAAAGGCAAGTCTTACAGGGTTATTACCGTTGTCCCCCAGTCGTTCGCCCCCTCTGGGGGTGAACGGGATTTTTTTTCCCGCTGTCCCCCAGCGAGGAGTGGGCATTTTTATTCCTGTTGGCCCCCATTAAAATATTCTGATTATAGGTAGGTATTTCATCAGAAATACCTACCATGCCATGTGGGCAGGGCGCGCGTGGCAGCACCATGCACCATAGAGCAGGATATTTCAAAGCCTTTCTCAGCATGCCTTATGACTTGTTTCTATAAATACTGTAACAAATACCCGCAAAAATGCCTTATTTTGCTGTTTCTAACTGCATAAACAAAAGCTGTAACGTACATTTGAATAAAATTAATTGAAAAAAAATAATGACGTCAAAATGTAATGCGTAGTTTGTTCGAAAGTTGCCACGCATGAATCTCAAGTAAAATTGTGATTACAACCATTCTATCTATTTCTGTGGTCGACACCGACCATACGAGTCGACACATTTGTAGCGGTGGCTGAGCAGTCGGCTGTTCCGCTACGGTCCAATTCCCGCACGGAATACATATTTGTATTATTTGCTGATTTCGGTCGGAGTTAAGTGCATGTGTTTATGCGCATTAAGAAATCCAAGTAAGGGACAACGTTTTTTAGGGTTCCGTACCAAAAGGTGGCCGACGAGACATCAATACAATGGCCACGCTGTCTTACTGTCTGTCTGTCACAAGGCTGTATCTTTTTAACTGTAATAGGCAGCCACTTAAAATTTCAACAGAATATGGCCATATGCTGGCCTCTATCATGGCTAAAAAATAATAAACAGTCTAAATCCAAAGGGAGTCCCCATACAATATACCTGGATGTTTTTTTATTCAACGTTTTTTGTTCCTATTCTATCATAAAAACGGTAAAACATACATGCTCCAAACTTTGTCTTTTTTATTATATCGAAATGAGCTACATAAAGAAATTACAAAATACTAGCAAAAAAAAAAGCATATCTGTGACTGGTGAAAAATGGTATAAGTTCAGTCAGAGACAAAATCGGACTTAGGACCTTTTTCACTAGAGCAAATCGGACTTTTTAACTAGAGTGACAGATAATTAAAAAAAATGGTCCCAAAATTTATTTTTTTATGTTCTTTCCGTTTGGCTGGTGTGTTGGAATACAGAAATGACCATGTATCAGTCCTTAAAAATAGCACTGTTTGTCAACATACTCACGGGAAATACTTATTATTGTATGAATACGACCGTGCGTTTTTTTAAATCGCAATAAACAGGATATTGATTCAATCACATTCAATTTCAAGGCTGCTTTTATCGTACATTCACTTACAAAAACAGTAGTTAATGTTACGAGTTTAGGCAGCAACCGATAAAAAAATACAATAATTTTATTAGACTTTTTGGACTATCTATATACAACGTGTATCAGAAATGCGTGGTCATATTTTATGAGCTCATCCAAGGCATAGCATAGAACAACTTTTACTATGGGACCAACCCTGAAATCGCGAAAAAAATATCAGCTGATCCCTACTAAATCATCGATGTCGCTCGACAAAATGTAAGGATCAGCTGATATTTTTTCCGCGATTTCAGGATTGGTCCCATAGTAAAAGTTGTTCGATAGCATCCCCTGAATAAGCTCTTCAAATATGACCACGCATTTCTGATACACGTTGTATATAAAAATTAATCCATATTTCCCTTGGTCACGGCATCACGCGTGAACGGCTGGACCGATTTCGCTAATTCGTTTTTTGTTGTGTTTGTTATTACCAGTAGAAGGTTCTTATGAGAGAAAAAATTAAGAAAATTTCGCGGAAAATTAGAAAATTTAAGAATACCTAACCACCATATTAAATTTTCTAATGGGTGCTGCAAACAAAAAAAAACAATGTAAAAAAACTGAATATCGTTTAAAACAAATGCCTCGGTCGGAGTTATATTGATAAAATACATTACTACATAGTATATAACCTCCTCCTTTCTTTGAAGTCGGTTAAAAACAAAGTCACTTCCCGCTGTCTGTCCCTATGTATGCTTAGATCTTTAAAACTACGCAACGGATTTTGATGCGGTTTTTTTAATAGATAGAGTGATTCAAGAGGAAGGTTTATATGTACATTCTGTAGTATATTTAGTATCAGCATTGCACCCGTGCGAAGCCGGGGCGGGTCACTAGTAATAGATAAAAAATATTACTATTTAATTTATCATTCTCGTAGTCATAATAAGACATATTCCCGACTTCTCTTGCCCTAACATACTCCGGTCTTATTGTTGTCATCATATATTTTTGGATGTTTGTTCAGCTTATATCCATTTCCTTTGTGCTTGATATTGACGTTATCTGCGGACTTTACGTGTGGCGCTTTTAATTATCGACGGTTAAAGAGCAAACGGGTCACGGTCAAATGATCTTAGAAGAGCGCATGATACTATACCGACTATAGCGACCTTTAATAATACTCATTTCTCTGTTGTGTTTTATTAACATACAATACATTTACATTTTCCTTACAATGTTGGGCACCAATCTGACAGTGTCCTTTGATACCGCTGCCTCCCAAACTAGGTTATAACCTTTGAGAGTCAGTGTTCCTTCGTAGGCTAACGTACATACAATGCAGTAGTTATAATGTACAATACAGAAACATTGAAATTTATTTTATTTATTTGTTAGTTCATAATTTTTATTTTTTCTTTTTCCTTAATTTTAATGGGTGTGGTGGGAGTGTGGTGGGGGGTGTTTAGTGTGAGTATGTATAGGGTGAGTATGTGTGATGTAGGGTATGTAGGAATCGGGGTGTGTATATGTGAGGACGTGCATGGGGGTGTTTTTGTGTTTATGAGGGAAAGTGATGTAATGAGTGAATGATTGTGTACATGAGCGTATAGGTATGAATGTTTGAAACATTCACAGCATACTGTTTAGCAGAATTTCGGTGTCGATATAGTTTAGGGTTTTCAGCCATTTCGTCACTTTGCTTTTTACTTCCCTACAATTCAGCGAGTAAATATCCAAGGTCTTGTGGACCTTGTTGTAAAGGCGTACATTTAAAACGTAGTATTGATGGCTCGCCGAAGTAGTTCTGTGCTTTACCACATCACACACTGTGTGGCTTTTTCTTTTACTGTATAGAAGTTGCGGTCTAGACGTCAATGACTTATGTTTTCTTAATACTGTTCTAAGAATATAAAGTTGCCTCACAGTGAGAACCTGGCATTCATTGTAGAGGTCTGAGGTTGGATATCTAAACGGTTTTGAGGTCATTACCTTCAGAACTGCTCTTTGGGCTCTTTCGAGTTCTAGGAAGGCAGTTTTTGATGCACCGCCCCATGAAACAACACAATATGTTAGGAGAGTTTGACAGAGTGCCAGATAGACCAGCTTAAGTGTGTTTTTATTTGCCGATTGGCGCAATTTTTTGAAGATGTACAAAAGTTTTCTTATTCTAGAAGTAAGTGTCTGAATGTGTGCATGCCAGGTAAGTCGTGGATCTATCTGTTTGGGAAAACCACTGATAGAACTGGTTCCACAATTCTCCAAAGCTAGATGTTGCAGCTGAAGCATAATGGCCGGAACACACAAGCCTGTAAAATGGAGCAGTAGCCTAAGTTAATAATAAAATACTAAAGAACACTGTCTCTTTTCAGGCGACGACCTCGGCAGCCTGATGCTCCGGCAAAGCACAATGCGCACCCAGCAGATAACGTGTCCGTCGCTCGCGTGGCTGCTGCCCTCGACGCTGTTCTGGAAACCCAACGAGGTGCTGGTCCAGACCGACAAGTACAACTACACCATCAACGACTTCCAGAAGCTGTTCACGTAAGTATACAATACAAATACTCTTAATAATTTCTTAGGTTTTCAAACGTTAAGCGGTTTAAGCTTTCGAAACGTCAGGAAAACCAATTTAAATAATATACGCGATTTAATCCGGTTAAACTTTGTTTTATTACAAATACTCTTTATTGTATTGAGGGGCTCGTAGCGAAGCAACGACTGCGTTGATTGTACGATCTGCAAGGTTAAGCTGCACTTGCCGCGGTCTGTCTGTGGATGGGTGACCGTTTCGTTAAACATCGAGACCCCTCCGTTCCTCAGAGAGCACGTTAAGCTGTCGGTCCCGGTTGTCATACGAATATCTATGGCAGTCGTTACGGGTAGTCAGAAGCCTGAAAGTCTGACAACTGGTCTAACCTCCGAATGTTGGTATTACCCAGTAACTGGGTTGCGGGGGTCTGATGGCAGTCGCTCCGTGTAAAATACTGATGTTCAGCCGCATCTGGCTAGACTGAAAGCCGACCCCAATATAATTGGGAAAAGCCTCGCAGGATGATGAGGATGATGACTCTTTATTGTACACAAAAGAAAATAGCAACATATATGACTTATATAGAAGACATGTACAATGGGCGGTCTTATCGCTCAATGTGATTTCTTCCAGACAACCTTAGTGTTTACGCCTACGTAAATATAAAACTTCATTCATCGTCTAGTGTTTGCTATTCAAATCGTCAAGGCGCTATTGATAATATTTTTCCACGCGTACCTACATTAACTCTTAATTGTACCTTTGTTTTATATCAGTCGCGAACATTTCGCTCCGACCTTTTTTATTGTTAAAATTTATATTTACTGGATTATACCAAGTAATCTCAATACGGGAGTTTCATTGAAGTACTCTGAAGCCCCAACATTTTGGCGACCGTGACAGGACCTGCAATATTCGGAGAAAACAAGTTCGATCTTTGTGACGACATGTGCCGGCCGGCATCTAACTATTGCGCCGCAGCCAGTTTTCAACACAATTTATCATCATTCCTGGGTTCCTTGGATGTGTACCAGCCATTGCAGCCACCGCCGGTCAGCGATCAGCATTCAGCATCGTACCGCAGCCTCGGCCAATGCAGCTAAGTGCCCTTTTTTCCTTGTGAATTCCCTTTTACCTACGTACCATTACCCTTTTACCACACCCTTTCTAAATCTACTTAATCATCTACCTAATACCTATTTCAAATAGCTTTTTTGTGCATTAGTGTCTATAGTGTTTAAAATAATTAATAATTTATAGGTACCTACCGTACGCAATTCATTAAAAGTTATTTTTTTTTTCTTTCGATCAACGTTAACCGTTGCTACTATATAGTTGTAACGTACTAGTATGTTATAACAACACAACTATTAAGCTATCTCCCAGTAATATTAGCCTATTTTCTATTACATTACAGGCTTATTAGTTATATTAAAAGCATATATT
The DNA here is from genome assembly GCA_949699075.1 of Asteroscopus sphinx. Taxonomy (NCBI): domain Eukaryota; kingdom Metazoa; phylum Arthropoda; class Insecta; order Lepidoptera; family Noctuidae; genus Asteroscopus; species Asteroscopus sphinx. Next base: position 31,818,122 of record OX453004.1, on the reverse strand, counting down.
TCACCCACTTTGCCGAACATTCCAGGCTGACCTCTCCGGGTTACGCTACATCGGGCTGCGCAACTTCGGGCCGTGTCACAGTGTGACAATCGGAACGCAGTAGTCGCTAGTCGGGCCCACTGCTGGGAGCACAGGGCCGGCCTCAGGTGACGTTAGGCGAGGAGCGTGAGCTAAATTTATATTTTATTTTCGAAATATTACTTACTTTGTACCTGTTCATTTCCATGATCAATCCTTTTGTTTACATAACTTTAATATAAAATATTAATTAAATTACATCTACAATATTTTACAAGTTTCTTAGGTTCACAATGGGTAAAGATTGTGGAGGTGAATCTGGCACAAAGGATCCTCAAGATTTACAGGATCTTTTAGTGAAACGTAGTTCCATAAAAGGACAAATCACAAAATTTAGAAACTTTTTATCAAATGTTAAGGAAGTGCTTTCTCAAATTGAGTTAGCTGAATTAACATTAAAATTAAACAAATTTGAATCTATTTATAGCCGTTTTGATGACTTGCAAAATCAAATAGAAGTGTTAAACTCTGATAATTTACCTAATGAGATAGATGAGCGTGATACTATTGAGCACCTGTTTATATCCAACATTGCTATGGCTCAAAGTATCATACAAAAACATAATTCAAACCGGCATGATGAAAGTAACTACAAGGATTTGAATACAAGTCAATCATCTACAGGTCAGTGTAATAATGAACATCATGATATAGGTTTTAAATTACCTCGTATTCAAATTGCTAAGTTCGACGGGTCTTACTTTCGTTGGCTTGAGTTTCGTGACACATTCTTATCTATAGTACATAATAACGACCGCATCGCTCCGATTCATAAGTTCCATTATCTTATTTCATACCTGACGGGCGATGCAGCGCGTATTATAACTAACTTGGAGGTATCCAGCGTTAACTACACGAGTGCTTGGAAATTATTATGTGAAAGATATGACAATAAACGACAATTAATAAGTCATCATATAAACTCATTGTTAAATATACAGCAAATCACACGTGAGTGCGACAAATCATTAAGATTTTTTGTGGATCATATAACAAAAAACTTACGTGCTTTAACTAATCTCGGACTAGCTACAAATGAGTGGGATATTTTAATTATTCACATAATGAGTTCCAAACTTGATGGTCACACCATTGCGAAGTGGGAAGAGTGCCGTGGCACGTTGAATACTGATACACCCAAGTTGCAACATTTTTTTAAGTTTCTTATTGACCGTGCTGATGTACTCGAGTCAATAAATCGTAGCCATTCATATCCTAAAACTAAGACTCAGGCAACGCCAAAACCTATGGTTTCTAATACTAGGTCTCATCAGTCATACGTTTCTAATAGTGAAGGCAATACTATTCCTGATATATCGTGCGGCGTTTGTAACGGTAGTCATCGCCTTTACGACTGTCCCACATTTTTGGCTAAGAGTGTAGATGACCGTATCAGTGAAGTAAGCAGATTGAATTTATGTCATAACTGTTTAAGGTCTGGCCATTCTGCACGCAACTGTCGTATGCATCCATGTCGCATGTGCAATGCGAGGCACAATAGATTGTTACATAAACAATTTATCAACCATAATATTTCCAGTGTTGTCACCACTTTACCCGACAATACTGACGATACTATTGTAAATTTTTCTAATCAGAATGCTAACCAAGTTTTACTGTCTACTGCCTATATTGAGGTATCCAATCCGATCACCAACCAAACACAGAAGGTTCGCGCTCTTATGGATTGTGGTAGTCAGTCATCATTTATTACACAATCTCTTAAAACAAAACTATGTTTACAATCTAATTCTTCTTTGCATGTCAATATAATTGGCATAGGCAATAAGACCACCAGTCAGGCTACAGAAACTTGCGTGGTGCAGTTGAAGTCTTTGATGAAACATTTCAACGTCACTTCTACATTTCTAGTGTTGCCAACGTTAACCGGTAATATACCTAGAATACCTGTTGATATTAAAAAACTTAACATATCGAGTGATATCTTTCTGGCAGACCCTAATTTCCACCAACCAGCACCCGTTGATGTCCTCATCGGTGCCGATCTTTTCTGGGACATTCTGGGCCATGAGCAACTTTCTCTTGGTCTTAATTTTCCTATATTAAGAAGTTCCCATTTTGGTTGGTTGATTTCAGGTCCTATTTATTTTAATTATCCCACAAACAATAAGTCAAATTATACAAATACAGAATGTAGTCATTCAATCGCTTCTTACACGTCATCCGATGACAACATACATCATGAACTAACCAAGTTCTGGGACTTAGAAAATGTTCCCCAAACGAAACCACTTATGAGCCACAGCGAGAAAGCATGTGAAACACATTTTTTATCTCACACTTTCCGCCTGGAAACTGGTAGATTCTCTGTTGGTCTACCCTTAAAGGATACACCTGATTGCCTTGGTGAATCTTATTCATTAGCTAAAAAACGTTTATTAAATTTAGAAAAACGTTTTCGCAAACAACCCCAAGTCAAGTCACAATACATAGAATTTATGCGTGAGTACGCAGACCTAGGGCATCTTTCTGAATCCGCTGTACCTATACCTTACACATCTTACTTTCTTTGCCATCACGCTGTCTTTAAGGACAGTAGTGAGTCCACAAAGATTAGAGTTGTATTCGACGGCTCGGCTCCTACTTCATCGAGTCAGTCCGTCAATGACATCCTCTTGGTCGGGCCTAATATGCAGGACTCGCTTTTCTCCATTTTAATAAGATCTCGACAGCATAAGTACCTCCTCACTGGTGACGTTGAGAAGATGTACCGTCAAGTCCGTGTCCATGAGGAGGATCGTAATCTTCAACTCATTTTATGGAGAGAAGACGAGACTATGCCCATCAAAACACTTCAGTTAAGTACTGTGACGTACGGAATGGCAAGTTCCAGCTACTTGAGTACTCGATGTCTATGGCAGATTGGTGAAGAATCCTCTGATCCTATGATCAAGAAAATAATACAACATGATTTCTTCGTGGACGATCTTATCACAGGTTCTGAAAGTGAGGACACCTTACGATATATCCACCAAGCTGTAACTGAAGCACTGAAAAAAGGATGCTTCAATCTTCGTAAGTTCAAGACGAACTTACCAACCTTATTTAATTCATCTGATCACAGTGATGACAATCTTTTAGTAAGCGAATCAACTAGTACTCTGGGCATGGGATGGAATCCATCGACTGATCAGTTACATTTTCCTATTAAGGTTCCACTTTCCACTAATAGCAATCATTTAACGAAAAGATCTTTTCTCTCTTCTCTGTTTAAAATCTTTGATCCTTTGGGATTGATCAGCCCGTGCGTAATAAAAATGAAGATTTTATTACAACGATTGTGGCTGCAAAAATTAACTTGGGACGATCCAGTCCCACACGAAATTCAAAGAGACTGGGATACTTTTACACAGTCTTTACCTTCTCTTCTTACGCTAGAAATTTCCCGGCGTGTCCTCTGCGATGAGCCCACATCTGTCGAACTACATTCGTTTAGTGACTCATCCCAACACGCATACGGAGCTTGTATTTATTTGCGTTCTGTTAATTCTGCGAAAGAAGTCACAGTTAAGTTGCTATGCTCTAAGTCCAAAGTAGCTCCAATCAAAAGTACAACCATTCCCCGACTTGAATTGTGTGCAGCTTTGCTGGCAGCAAAGTTATGTAAGGCTGTCAAAGAATCACTACCATATGAAGTTCAGCATCAAGTACATTGGTGCGATTCTTCAGTAGTGCTAGGATGGCTCCACACCAGTTTTAAAAATCTGAAAACCTTTGTAGCCAATCGGATTTCTGAGATCTGTGAGCTAACAGAAGCTTCATCGTGGCGCTACGTGCCTACATCTGTCAATCCTGCAGACCTCATATCAAGAGGAATCAGCCCCGATCAGCTCGGCAGTAGTGAGCTGTGGTGGTCAGGCCCTTCATTCCTCATGGAGCCTGAAAGTAAATGGCCTATCTTAAAAAATAAAACCAATAATAATAACTTACCGGAAACTAAACCTAATTCTATTACTTCTAATGTTGCTACTCCAAATGTGCCTATAATTCAATTTAAAAACTTTTCTAGCTTAACTAAATTAAAACGATCTTTTGCCTACGTACTAAGATTTATTAATAATATAAAAAATAATAATGATAAAATTCTCGGCAATTTATCTGTTGATGAATTAAACAATTCGTTTCTTTGTTTGTGCCGTTTAGCACAGCAGGAATCATTCAATGAATACAATTTATTACTCAACAACAAATCTTTGAGTCCTAAATCAAATATTTTATCCTTGACTCCATTTTTAAGTGATGACAAAGTCATCCGAGTAGGAGGCCGACTAGGCTCCTCTGATTTTAATTATAATAAAAAACACCCGGTTCTACTGCATGCTTCGCATCATTTTACCAAATTGATATTCGAATACGAACACAGACGCGGATTACATGCTGGCCCACAGTTATTGCTGGCCGTTGTTAGGGAATATGTTTGGCCGATTAACGGGAGGCATTTAGCGAGACGCACTTTTCATAACTGCTGTAGGTGCAGACGCCTGCAGGGAAAGACGATTGCTCCTATAATGGGACAGTTGCCCGCACAACGTGTCACGCCAAACTTTCCATTTCAAACAGTGGGCATAGATTTCGCTGGTCCATTCTTAACTTTAAATAGAAAAGGACGTGGTGCTTGTTTAGTCAAAAGCTACCTTTGTTTTTTCATATGTTTAAGATATAAAATCTCACATCTAGAGGCGGTGAGCGATTTGTCAAAAGACGCTTTCATTATGACATTCCGCAGATTTGTGTCACGAAGAGGCAGGCCAACGGAAGTATTCTGCGACAATGGACGCAATTTTGTCGCAGGAGCTAAAGAAATTAATGACTTTTTTAAAACTAACATTAACGATCTATCTGATTTTGCATGTGCGGAAGGTATAAAATTTAACTTTTCACCAGCTTATGCTCCTCATTTTGGCGGAATTTTTGAGGCCGGTATCCGCTCAGCAAAATTTCACGTTAGACGAGTAATGGGTAATTCTCATTTAACCTTCGAAGAGCTCCATACGCTGTTCGCACAGGTAGAAGCTATTCTAAATAGTAGACCTCTATGTCCTTTATCCACCTCCCCTGACGATTTCCAGTGCCTTACTCCTGGGCATTTTCTCATTGGTCGAGCGCTCAACTCACTGCCTGAACCTAATTTGGAGGATTGCAATCAAAACAACTTGCAACGGTATGCTAGACTGCAGCAGATACAACAGCATTTTTGGCGGCGCTGGCAGCGCGAATATATTGCCGAGTTACAACAACGCCGCAAATGGAAGACCAATACTGCATCTGTCAAAATTGGAGACTTAATTTTACTGCAAGAGGATGGCGTCCCACCCTTATGTTGGAGACTTGGACGAATTTCAAGATTGTTCCCAGGACCAGATGGAATCTCGCGTGTTGCTGACGTGAATACTACAAGAGGCACCGTGCGACGACCTTTAGTTCGCATTTGCCCCTTACCAACTGAAGAGGAGTTATTAGAGGGTTGAAACCTAATAGTTTCAACGGGGCAGGATGTTTACGCCTACGTAAATATAAAACTTCATTCATCGTCTAGTGTTTGCTATTCAAATCGTCAAGGCGCTATTGATAATATTTTTCCACGCGTACCTACATTAACTCTTAATTGTACCTTTGTTTTATATCAGTCGCGAACATTTCGCTCCGACCTTTTTTATTGTTAAAATTTATATTTACTGGATTATACCAAGTAATCTCAATACGGGAGTTTCATTGAAGTACTCTGAAGCCCCAACACTTAGGATGAACAATATAGGCAAGTAAAGAGAGGGGTAGCACGCAGTGTAACAACATAATAGAATACATGTATATGTATTCTATTATGTACTACATAACATAAATTTTAACATATAACACAACTACATAAATATAAGATGCAAGTATGTTGAGTATTATGCCACACCTCGGACACTCGATACAAAATAAATGCTAGCACCACCTACATACACAAAGTTTCGTCTGTACACGAACACACACACGCTTGAAGATTAGGGATGCTCGCCGCTCGTAATGCCGACTGGGTTCCAAGCGCTTCTCAGTACTTTTCAGATATGGCGTGCTTGTATAGGGACTGGCGAATGACGTCCATTACAATCTTGCAGTCCAAGCTAGTATTAATGAGTCCAAGTGCCGGCAAACTGCGGGCGCGTGCGGGGCGCGGGCGAGGAATCTTAAATTGGCGGGGGGCGGTGAGTGGCCGTTCTGTACCTAGTACTATTAGTTATTCCGTGGATTTCCGTTAGGTGCCTTACGGTTTCAATATTCTATCCATTTACGAATACCCCAACTGGAGTTAATTAAAACCAGCTGTCAGCGGTTAGAGGATAACGCTCGAGGGTATATATTTTTTTTTATATATTCAATGGCGTGACTCGAGAAAATAAATGGCTTCATTCAAATTGTTTCCACTTAAAGACAATACAGACCACATATCTTTTTCTCTTTCTAACACATTGTGACGTTTATGGAACAGAGGAGTCCCGCTAATGTAGGTGTGTTCAACTTATTACTACGACTCTGGGCTAGTTTATTCCTTTAAGGCAGTGGTTCCCAAACTTATTTTGTCTACTGCTCACTTTGAGAATATATTATTTTTTACTTAAAAACCACTATATTTGGGACACAACGGCGCTCAGGTCTCAAGTTAACATTTACGGGCTACACCTGCCAATGAGAATGATTATTGAAACGCAACTTTATAGTATTCAGACAGAGTATCTTTTATTCAAAATAAAACAAACATAATCTATTCTTATATAAAAACTAATGTGAAGGATGAATCTGATGTTGTTTAATAAGTTTGTGAAACGAAGCGACCGATTGACATGATTTTTATTTATTTAATAAAACAGGACAGATATATAATGTTATTGGTGTACAATAAAGAATATTCTATCTATCTATCTATCTATCTATATGAACTACGCGGAGAGAAATATCGAACCAAGTTTGAGCAATCTCTTAATTAATATTAGTTGATGTTCATAAGTTGTAGTCGAAAGTCGAGAGTTCAGTCGGTGTCTAAGAATCCTCCTAGCTAGATGAAATTACAAATCGCCCCCCAAGCCTTTACACAACACCCCCATTTTTTTTCTGGGTCTCTTGCCCCCCTTTAGGCCTGCAGCGCCCACAAGGGGGCGTTTTCGCCCACTTTGGGAAAAGCTGCTCTAAGGGATAATCCAACTGGCTTGTCACGCAACGCGATAACTCATTTGACAGGCGTGATGACAAATTTTGACATCTACCAGACAAGACTTATCCCTGTGACTTTTCCATGAAATAAATTACTACATTTTCTGATTAACGCACATAACATAACATCACGTCTGTATTTTCCCGAAGAGGTACAAGGCTTACTGTGATTGGTCGGCCACTATATATGTATGGTGGCCGACCAATCACATCAATCAATAACGCTATCGAGTAGATAAACAGTGTTTAACAAACCATAGAATTCGGGCATTACTGGGTTATTTTATTTGATGTTTCCAGTGACATGGAGCTCCCAACTGCATGGGAGATGCGTAAAGACACGGAGAAATACACCAAAGACTTCAGCGCGCCGGGCGTCGAGGTTCACTGCATATACGGATACAATTTAACCACTGTCGAAAGGTAATTATAATAAAGAATACCAGTTTATTTAATACTAGTTCATTATGTAGTTATTATTCACGACTTTAGCGCGTAGTAATTTGATTTAATTGTGTTGAAGGTCAAGAAAAGTGCAAAGATTTGAACTCAATGCGAATATTTATTTCATTCAGTCGATTTGAGACAAGATCAACTATTTCGTAAGAATTTAACCTTGAAATTTGTGGGGCGCCCCCCCGCCAGTTGGACGGACGACCTGAAGAACGCGGCTGGGGGGGACTGGATGCGGAAGGCAGAGGACCGAGTGTTGTGGCGCAACTTGGGAGAGGCTTATGTCCAGCACTGGACTGCGATAGGCTGAGTTGATTTTTCACTGAAGTCTACTAAACATATTTTACTACTTTACTGGTGCATCTACCTTATTCTTTGTCTCTGCATTACCCTAAGGTTGTCTGGTAGAGAATACCTATGGCGTTAAGACCGCCTTTGTACCCAGTTGTGCATAAAGAATTAAATAAATAAATAAATTGCTTTATAAATAATAGCGGCCCGTCCCGGCTTCGCACGGGTGGACATGAAAATATAGCATATGTTACTCAGGGTGAATATAGCTTAGGGCACGCCGCGACAGCGGCGGTAAGGCCCGTCATGGAGGAGTGGCTGGAGAGGAGCCATGGTGCCCTCACCTACCGGCTGACGCAGATACTCTCGGGGCACGGTTGCTTCGGGAAGTATCTGTTTCGCATAGGCCGGGAGCCGACGCCCGAGTGTCATCACTGCGGGAGCTGCCCAGAGGACACGGCGCAGCACACACTGGAGGAGTGCCCAGCTTGGGCCGCACAGCGCCGTGACCTCATCACTGCAGTAGGCGGCAGCGATCTCTCGCTTCCGGCCGTGGTTCTGTCTATGGTCGGAAGCGAGAGCGCTTGGGAAGGCGTCGTCTCCTTCTGCGAGGAGGTGATGCTCGCTAAGGAGGCGGCGGAGAGGGTTCGAGAGGCGATAACCTCTATTCCTATCCGCAGGAGGCGACCTGGGCGTCGTAGGAGGGCGTATGCTGACCTCCAGCCACCCTAGGTGTGGGCCTGCGGGCGGCGGACTCGGGGTGGTCCGCCGCCCGATCAGTCAAGGCCCGTGACGGTGGCGCGTTGTGTTCCACGCGCGCCAGTCAAGAGGAGGGTGCGGCCGATGCAGTTGCCGCACGGGGGGAAGGGGCTCGCCGACTAGTGGCGAGCCGGGACCTGCCGGGGATGGTCGGGCGATTACAGGAGTTTTCCCACGCCCCCGGCCAAGGGTCATCAGAGGAACACCGTGGTGGTTTTTAGTCGGTAAGAGTCCGACACTGGCTCCGCCTTCCCCGGGCGGAGTGCGTCCATGAGGATTTTCCCCACGGAAAAAAAAAAAAAAAAAAAAAAAAAAGGGTGAATATAGCTTTCTAATGGTGATTTTTTGGGTTTTTTTTTAAATCGGCTCAGTATTTTTTGAGTTTATTCATTACAAACATACACACAAAAATACAAATCATTCCTCTTTATAATATTAGTTTAGATAAATTAATTTATTTCATTTATTTATTTATTTTATTTTATTTTTTATTTGCTTAGTGGCTAAAGCACTGGCGTACTGAGCCAGTAGTCGCAGGTTCGAATCCTGCTCGTGAGCGATTTTTTCATTCCACAATTTAAATATTTAGAATTCGCTTAGCATGCGTAAAATGCGTTAAAATAATAAAATAATTAGTAAGGGTAGGCATATCTATACGACTTTGATTTAACTGCAAAGTTAGTCGAGTCGGTTAAGGAACAATGTTTCTTAATTAGATATCGCTGACGTCACCCAAAGACGTATAGTGGAGGATAATTTCGATACCACGAGCAGTGTTCACGGTAGCTTAGTGGCTAAAGCACTGGCGTACTGAGCCAGGAGTCGCAGGTTCGAATCCTGCTCGTGAGCGTTTTTTTCATTCCACAATTTAAATCTTTAGAATTCGCTTAGCATGCGTAAAATGCGTTAAAATAATAAAATAATTTATTTCAGATAATCTAATCCATAGAAAAAAGTAACATGCAAAAAAATTATAATAATAACAAGAAAAATAAATAAATAATGTCAAATGTAAAAAAAGCATGTCACAAAATAAATATAAATTATAATTCATTGCTCGCAGAACGGATGGCCGATGGGGCAGTAAAGTTCTGGAGTGGCGACCGCGTACTGGAAGGCGCAGCGTGGGTAGGCCCCCCACAAGGTGGACCGACGACCTGGTGAAGGTCGCGGGAATCCGCTGGATGCGGAAGGCACAGGACCGGTCGTTGTGGCGATGTTTGGGGGAGGCCTATGTCCAGCAGTGGACGTCTTTCGGCTGAAATGATGATGATGATGATGATGATAATTCATTAATTAAGTTATTATTACACGAATATTGTATTAAAATTAAATTAATGAAACTGACTGACATGGATACTGACACAATCCAGTAGTTGACTACAGTCAAAAATTACCAAAAATGTTTATATTATTTAAAAGCAGAAGTTTAAAAGAAGGTACAGAAAGGAGGACCACATTGTAGAAAGAGGAGAGATACACGCTTTTTAAGTTTTTGGAAGGGGAATTTTCTGTCAAACAGACATTATTCAGAGATGTCAAGTTACTATGAAGGTTTTGAATAATGACGTCATTCTTCAATAGTGCTTTCTCTGTCTAGTGAACAAATTGAAATCGCTTATAACTTGGACATTTTATCAAATATTTTATTGGTTTTTTCACTGTTGCTTATTTTTCTTGAAAAAGTTTCGAGATTTCTAATAAAAACTAATAAATCCCTATTAACAAATTATCTGCCCCACCTCTGGTTTACAGGAGTATGTAAGGCCTGCCAGTGCCTCAAAAACGGCCCGTCCAACCTGTCGGCAACGGCGGCGGTGGCGGTTATTTAGGCCTCGTCAGTAATGAACTATGTCTGTATTCCAGACCAGGGATGTTTTGGAGCTCCGTAACCGTAACCGAATTCGATATAAATTTTCGAATAATTTCGGATAGGGGCGGAGTCTAAATGAGACATGTTATGACAGGTTTTTGTTTTTGCACGGCCGAACCGACACTATCCACGCGCGTCCCATAACTTGATTAGTATTTCTATTGCTTTTTTTCTTTTTCTTTTTCACCGAATTAACACAGGATTGTTGAAATGGCGACAGGTCACGGGAACTACATGTGACTTCCGAATTCCCCTTAAACTGAAGGGAAAAATCTATAAGACCATGATAAGACCTGTTGTCCATAGATCGGAATGTTGGGCTACGAAAGGAATTAATGAAAGGCAAGTGCATGCAGCTTAGATGAGAATGTTAAGAGGAATGTGTGGTGTAACGAGAATGGATAGGATAAGGAATGAGTATGTAAGAGGGAGTCTGAAAGTAGCGCCAGTGACAGAGAAGTTAAGTAGCAACAGACTGTCATGGTATGGACATGTGATGAGGAGGAATGAGGAGCATGTTACGAGGAAAGTTTTAAGTATGAATGTGGATAGCTACAAGAAAAGAGGCAGACCGAAGAAAACATGGATGGATTGTGAGAAAGATGATATGAATAGAAAGAAAATGAACACGGAGATGACGGCTGATAGAGATGTATGGAAGAAAAAAAACATGCTACGCCGACCCCAAATAAATTGGGATAAGGGCAGGAGGATGATTAACAATCCCTTAAAAATCTAATATCCGTAACCGTATCTGAAACCGGTATAACATTATTCCTATATCCGTATCCGGATCCGAAATTTCATGTCCATAACATGCCTATTCCAGGCTGGTATACAAGAAGGGCACGTGGTTGGACGGCAACCTGACCCTGTCCCCGGGGGACGGCGACGGCACCGTGAACCTGCGCTCGCTGTCGGCCTGCCAGCACTGGCGCAAGCGCAGGCTGCGGAACAGTGGGCCCGTCAAGGTGCTGGCGCTGCCCGGCGCCGAACACCTGCAGATCCTGCACGACCAGCGCGTGCTGGACTACTTGCAGCTGGTACTGAACAACTGAACGGTATTGTGCTTGTGATGGACTGTAGGAGCAAGGCTCCGATTAGAAAGTAGTGAATATCTGTAGATATTAATTTTACTAGTAACGGCCTTTATATCCTGTCTATCCATGATTTACCTTCTAGAGATAGAAATTTGATATGAAATTTATGGAGCTTACGTCAAATTTACAACGGAATACGTCTACCTAGGGCAGGTCATTCAGCTTGTTAGACGCATCTTTGAGAAAGAAGCCGACAGAAGGTTCTGATTGGGCTGGCCAGCATTTGGCAAACTTCGCCGAGTCTTCTCGCCGCAACGTTTGCGTAGTGCTTCCTGCCTGTCATGACTTACGGTGCTGAGACGTGGACACTGACAGTTGGACTAGTCCACAAATTCAAAGTCACTCAGCGAGCTATGGAGCGAACTATGCTTGGAGTTTCTTTGAAGGATAAAATCCGTAACGAGATACCGGAGAAGAACCGGAGTGATCGACATAGCTTATAGGATCAGTAAGCTGAAGTGGCAGTGGGCTGGTCGTGACTGTCGAAGGACCGATGTTAGCTGAAGTATGCGAGTCCTTAAGTGGAGACCGCGAATCGGCAAACGCATCGTAGGGCGCCCCCCTGCCAGGTGGACCGACGACTTGAAGAAGGTGGCTGGGGGGGGACTAGATGCGGAAGGCAGAGGACCGAGTGTTGTGGCGCAACTTGGGAGAGGCCTATGTCCAGCAGTGGACTGCGATAGGTTGAGTTGATGTTATCAAATTTCTATCTCTAGTAAGGCCAATCGTGGATAGATACGTCATTAATTTTAGTCAAGAGTCGGCAGCACAGACCAGTAAGCCTCAAGACGCTACAAAAACAAAGTTTTACATGAGAACACAAGCGAAGATGTTTGCGGGGGACAGGGGGCGGACGGCGCGTTATGATTGGTCGGCTCAAAAGTTCGGTAGTATGATGGTGCCGCTCGTTGACGGAGTGACGTACCGATTGGCGGCGAGGTTGAATGTTATGAAGTGGTATTGCATAAAATTGGTGACCGGGGGTATCCGGCTAAGTGGCGAGGCTTACTGGTCTGCGATCGGCAATTACGTAGTGTTTATGAAGAATTTAGTTTTGGTTTTGACACTTTAACCACAGCCGATGACTCGACGAGGCGCCAATGGCGTATTTGAGCGGAAAAAGGTCATCAGAAAGAAGTGACGCTCTAAGCTTTAAGGAACTTTCGCTTAGGGTTTTGATGGTTAAAGGGTTAATCAAGAAGGAACAACGGCTGCTTGCTTCTTCTAGATTTGAATTTGATTTGCAGGGTTAGTATATAACTAGTGTGAGTAGGAGTTGACTTCTGTGTATTGAACTAACTGAATTCTTCAAATAACATTTAAGAAAAGTTGTGGGTACTAGTAGTTCTATAGTAGTATCTGATTTATTTAGGACTTATAACAAAGAGTTATTTAATCAAATATGAATTTGTATATTCGGTTGTTTTTTTTTATTGTACTCATACTACTCTCATATTCATTTATATTGAAATAGACGTAGATATTATTTACGTCAATGTTTAACAAAATTACATTTTACGTGACTCGGTAGACTCTCTAAACTAATTTTATAAGAATAGAATATAGAAAAGATAAGAAATTCTCTTTATATGAATATCATGAAATAATACTTGCCAGTTACTTTTAATGCTTTAAAATACAGCTAAATATTTACTTAATAACCATTCTATAATAATAATAATATCAACACAATGTTGCTTTTCACGGGAAACTAGACCTAAGTTCTTTTAAAATTTAATTATTAAGTAGAAAATTGAACCTTATTACTTTAGTGATAAGGTTTATAATATAATTAAAAGTTATTTTTTATCAGTCATATTTTCTTACACCTCAATATATTTAGTCAAAAAGCCAAGCTTTTACGGCTGTGATAAACTCTCTAATATGTTGTATTTATTTTGAAATTATTTTATTTTCGTACGTACCATGACCTAAGTGCTTTTTTACATTTGTTTCTATATATTAGTGTCAATTTTAAACTTACCTATTACGTATGTAAAGGGATAAATTATTATTATCTTTCTGGAGGAAAATGTTTGTAAATATTGCAGTTATAATCAATTGTTTACATTAAACAGGAAAAGTTTGTTTACCTTTTGTGAATAGTAGATTCCCTTTTCGGGAAAACTAAGAAATTAATTAATCTCTGACCATGCGAGTGACCTATTGTTAAAGTAATTGAATAATTGAAGAGGTGAAACGAAGAAGGGTCCAATCCATGTTTCCAGAAAAACGTTTATTTTTAATGTTATAAAACAGTTTGTTGGCTGAAAGATTTTGTCATAAGGGACAAAGATTTGACAAAATAACAGGAGTCATCCTGTAAATTTTAATTTTCCAACAATACACCTTTCTTTTCACCTCTTCAATTGCTTGGATTTCTGCTCGTATCGTAGAAATCTTTACTAAGCTACAAAATTCAGTGAATAAGAAAGACTAAATAAATAAGTATACTCAATGTGGTCAGATAATAATTTGTTTTTATTATGATTCTTGTATATTAACACAGAGACATGCATTATTGAATCCGAAGCCTTTATTTAAATTATACATTCGTAATGCTTAAATATAATTTTATTATTGTTTGTTTAACAATATAACATGTATTCGCATATTTTTGTATCGATGAAATGATTTTATTTTTTGTATTGTAATCTACTGTTTTTTTAATTAATACTCTTTTTGGACAAGATCGAAAGAATTATTTAAACCGAAATGACAAACTTGTATATTAATCAAATAAACAATTAAACATCGTGCAACATCATACTTTTTGGATGTCAAGAAGTTTTAAGAAGTCTGTTAAAAAAGTAAAAAGAAAAAAAATTGAAGGTGAAAATATCATGAAATATTAATTTTATGTACCTACCTGGTAAAACGGGGTGAATAGAGATGCAGGGGTGAATAGGGACAAAAGCGGGCAAGGATTTTAATATTGAAATAAGATAGTTTGTTGCCTGCAAAGACTTTAGTATGTTTACCAAATGATGGCAGAACATTTTTGAAGTCTTTGTGGGCAACAAACTATGTTATTTCAATGTTAAAATCCATTGCCCACTTTTGTCCCTATTCTCCCCGATTTACGGTACTCGATATTATATATATCCAGTATATTAATATTTCATGTAAATCATTTTACATTATATCTCTAAAATGTTTCTCGAAACCTAATCAGCGTGTTATTTAAAAAATTTAAGATTGAAAAAGAGCATCGTTTGTTATCAACCTTGTTTTACACCAAGTGATAATAATGTCTTTTTTTGATAGAATCACAGACTGACAGGATGTAGCTTGTCCATTTGTTTGATCAAAATAACCAGCTGATTTGTTTAGCATATCCAAAGCGGTTACGTAACTGGATTGCTAGTACCGTCAACCATACAGCCCGTAGACGCCTCATAACAGGTGACCGACGTCTAAAAACACATCTGAAATAAGACGCCACTTGAAAACTACTACTTGAATCAGTTTCGACCACTTATGTGAGCCATAATACGTCCGCGTTAGTGATTAGCCAATAGCCGCCTTGGTAGGGCCAATCGGATTGCAGACATTGCAGTACCCCGCTCCCTCTTTCCTCAGCTAGTTGAAAGAATTTATTGTATACATTATATTCAACAATAGGCGTCTATTGGGCTGTATAGACTGATGGCGAGTACTTACATCAAATGATACTACACTATAAGGAATTTACGTTATTGTTTTTACAACATTAAAAATATTAAATTTATTTTATTAAGTTTATTGCAATGCATTGTTCTAAGAATCAATACATGTGAGATTGTTGAGAGAAATAAACAATTACCCAAAAAATACATATTTTATTTTATACCTCACTCTCGTATTTATTACCGATAGTCATAACTCCAGGCCGCTGTCCCGCCTTCTGCAATAGTGAAAAACAAAAAAAAAGTTGAAGAACAATTTTTGTGATGTTTTACAAATATACCTATTGAAACAGTGCATATTGAGAAGTGCATGCGCATCGGCTATTTAATGTAATGATAAGCTATTTCTATTGTATAGGTACTTGTGTGCAAAATAGCTATAGATAGAATATGCTTTATTGTACCTACACCATGAATATTGGGTGTAAGGGGAACGCTTCCGAAAACGAAGATTGGTGCTGTAGGTCTACTCGCGTTTTACGAACGACAAACGAAGTACGAACTTTCGTTCCGACTGATACTTACATAATAAAGATAGGCACATAAAAAAGGCACAATTAAGATAGAATACGGTTCATAGTCGTATACAATTTACCGGAGGTGAGAAAAACAAACGTCAAACACGATCATCGCATGCGAATCGTACGATTTATCGAATATCGTCGAACGGGAGTAGACCCCCTGGTGATTACTGATACGAAACCACGAAAAAAAAATGCGATTCTTTTTTTAGATTTTTTCACATATATTTTTTTGCATTTTTCATACATAACTAGCTAGCTTTGGGCAGTTGAATAAAACACACATAATGAAAAATGCAAAAAAAATATTAAAAATCTAAAAAAAGAATCGCATTTTTTTTCGTGGTTTCGTATCAGTAATCCCCAGCACTATCACCTGTCTTCGTTTTCGGAAGCGTTTCCCTGACACCCTGTATAGTAGTAAACGGGAACAACGTATAAATTGGATGCTGATAAGCAATAATGTGTCAACCCACAAAAATTCGAAAATTGAGTTAATGATGCAGTACGCTTCTTTGGCTGACAAAGAACGTTTTTCAATAGGGTTTTAACCTGATTTAATGGTTTTTATACCAAAAATGAGTATAAAAAGGTTGACACGAAATCAGTTCGAAGGGTAAGACATTTTGCAATAAGATGTTTAGGCACTTGAAACATTGTTTGATGACCCTAGGCGCCGTCTGTTTAAAGTCAAAAGAAGTTATGGGACATGATCGGTTATTGCGTAATTAGTATTATCCTTTTTCAGCTGTGTAAACAACATTGGCCCATATTTAATTAAAATTATACGTATAAAGTGGGCCTCACAAGACTACTAGCCACGAATACTACATGGAAAACGCAGTAGAAGACTTGGGGAATATAAGATCATCAAAGGTAAGTCAAAATATTACATAAATATAAGGATTTTAGCTATACATGTTTAGAGGTCATTTTACCGGTAAAATTATTAAAACAACGCTTTTTTATGACAGAATACTGTTTAAAATTACATTCAAATACGTTTTACATACTAACCGTGGTAATATTACTTATCTTAACTACCTAATTTCAGCAAAATGTAATATTTTTGATTAACAGGTTATTGCTTAACAAACATTCTAGTATTTACTAACGCTTGTAAAAGTTTTATAAAGCTTGACACGTTATTGCTACAAAAAAAATCTCGTTCACTTGTTCGTTCGTTTATTTCAATAGTATGTTAAATGACTTGAAACGTTTTTGAAAAACGTGGAATGAGGGAATAATTAAAACAAACAGGTTCACGACTGTAAGTATCCGTAAACAGGGTAGACAGACATTGTCTCAAATCTTCAGGTTCTCGAAATTATTACATTTGGCACATACCCTCATTTTGCAAGTTGTGTCTTATTTTTATAATTATTTACAGAATGCTACCGCCAAGATCAAGAAGCCATGTTTGCGGATCATTTACCTAATACCTCACGAGGAAAGCCATGCGTCGCGTTCTACTTCTGACGAGGAGTTTCAGTGTGAGGTTATTAGCCACGATGTTGAAGAAAAGAGGCGTATGGTTCCGTCAAATAGCAGTCTCAATGAGGAGTTTCCAGAAGTTCAGCCAACAGAAACATACCTTCCGAATATTTATATTTCTGATCAAGATCTGGACTTTGAGAATACTCTGGATTTACTGGAGTTTCTAGCTGCTGTTGATTGCTGTTTGTGGCTGATAATACAACACTAGCTCATTCGTCGTTCATTGAGCTTATTCATCATACAGCAACTATTCAGTCCGAGCCCAATGAGTTGTATGATTCATCATAATCTCAGCCTGTCGCAGTCCACTGCTGGACATAGGCCTCTCCCAAGTTGCGCCACAACACTCTGTTTTCTGCCTTCCGCATCCAGTCACGTTCAGCCACGTTCTTCAGGTCGTTGGTCCACCTGGTGGGGGTCGCCCTACGCTGCGTTGGCCGATTCGCGATCTCCACTCAAGGGCTAGTCTGCTCCAGCGGCCATCAGCCCTTCGACAGACATGGCCAGCCCACTGCCACTTCAGCTTACTGATCCTACAAGACATGTCGGTCAATCCGGTTCTCCTGCGGATAATCTCGTTACGGATTTTATCCTTCAAAGAAACTCCAAGCATTGCTCGCTCCATAGCTCACTGAGCGACTTTGATTTTGTGAACCAGCCCAACTGTCAGTGTCCACGTCTCGGCACCGTAAGTCATGACAGGCTGGACGTACTGGTTTAAGACCTTTGTCTTCAAACTTTGCGGTATATGCGACGAGAAGACTCGGCGAAGTTTGCCAAATACTACCCAGCCTAACTAGAACCTTCTGTCGGCTTCTTTCTTGAAGTTTGTCTACCAAGCTGAATTATCTGCCCTAGGTAGACGTATTCCGTTACGACTTCGAGTGCCGACCCTTCAACGAATATTGGCCTCGGCATGACATGCATATTGAACATGACTTTCGTCTTGTCCAGATTCATGCCGAGACCGACACGCCGAGATGCTCAGTTTAAGCTGTGCAGCATTTCGCCCAGGTGTTCCAACGACTCAGCCATACAACGATGTCATCGGCAAAACGGAGATGTGAGATGTTCTCGTTAACGTTGATACCCTAACCAGTCGAACGAAACGAGATTATTTTGTTGTAGGTAGTTTGATTTTGATTTTTAAATACTGTTTTAATTTAGATAATGTTGATTATGATGTAGGTAGGTAAGTATTCAAAGTAAATCTTGAAGATTGAATAGCCAATAACGCTCGATGGACCCTAATTTGTTCCGTTTTTAAAAGGTAAATAAATATTTTAATATTGTAAGAAATCATGGCTTTTATTGATAACACCTTAACAATACAATTTTCATCTCAATAATACGTTTATCAATATAGGGTTAAGGTACTTGACATTAATCAAATTGAATTTAAATTAATTGTTTTCAGTTTAGCAATAATGTGTTATAAGACTTGAAATGTATATTCAAATAAAATGTTTGCTGGCGCATTTTGTAATATAAAATTTAACGGATTTTGGAATGAATATAACAGATTTTACAAGTTTAATTGGAGAAATTTGATCTAAACTTATATTATGATATAATGACTGCATATCATCAATATTTGCAGCAAATTCTTGAACAAACTAATTAAATTGGCGCCGTAATTTTGAAACACGATTTACTCGAAATGGCTTCCGTGTAGGTTGACATACTATTGCTTATCAGCATCCAATTATGGGTACATGGGCGGTTATTATGGGTATATGGTTCAAAAAATATTCACCTTTCAAACGACTTAAAGGAGACGATGCAAAATCTAGTGTAAAGGTATACAAGCGTCATAATTTGGCTCACGATCGGTAAGGTCCCTTCTCTACCTACAATAGTCTATAGATTACTTGGCTATTGACATGCCAATTGGTAGGGGCTGATCGTGGGTCAAATTGTGCCGTTCGTAGTAGTAATGTGACTCGAGTCCGATGTTACCACTCGAGTCGTTCGAGTCATTTTACTATTTTAGTCGAGTCATTCTAGTGGTTCACGAGTCACTCGACCACTCGCTCTATCGAATCACCTGTCACAATCCTTGTATTAATTATTTTTTATTTTGTCAATAAGTTGAGGCTTAAAACATGGTAGACATAAAATGGAAAAGCGTTCTTAAGAATAAAAACACATCGTTTCCCATGTCTCATGTCATGATTCTCGAGTCCGAATGAACTCGAGTCGATATTTTTTTCACTCGAGTGCGTTTTTTTTCAATGTCACTCGAGTAAAAGTGGACTCGAGTCGCATCACTAGTCCGTAGACACCTTTAGTCAGCGACAACACAGCCCCTAGACGGATATTGTTGAATTTAATGCGTACAAACAATTCTGCCACTAGCTGAGGTATGAGGAAGCGGGGTACTGCGATCTGGTTGGCCCTGACAATGTCATTATGTCATAGAAACTTCAAACTTTGTAGGGTTAGAGACGAGACAGATTTAGATTCAACACGATATAATATCGATAAAATATTATTTTATCGATATTATTTTTATGTAATACGTAGTATTAATTATAAGGATATTAGCTTCTTATTTCTTTTAATATTATTTAATAATAAAGTAATTAATATACTAATAATAATAGTAAGTATTGCAACTGATGGAGCTACTAAGGGTAACTGAAAACTTTAGTAATTCTATCAGGATGGAATTCGGTGTGGACAAATGTGCAGTCATGCATGTAAAGCATGGTGAGATTGTGGAATCCGAGGGTGTTCAACTCTCGGATTCTACACATCTTGGGTCCCTCTCCCCAACCGACACCTACAAATACTTGGGTATGGCGGAGGCGTTAGGCATCAACCAGGCTGACATGATGCAATCGTTGCAGGAGCGCTTCTTTAGCCGCCTGAAAAAGGTTCTCAATAGTCTTTTATCAGGCGGAAACAAGGTGCGCGCCTTTAACGGTTGGGTCATGCCGGTCTTAATGTACTCCTTCGGTATACTCAAGTGGACTCAGACGGGTCTTGACGCTCTGGATCGGAAAGTCCGCACACTACTGACGGCATATCGTATGCATCACCCACGGTCATCGGTGATGAGGCTGTACATCCCGCGGAAGTGTGGGGGTCGTGGCTTTTTAAATGCAAAGACCCTCCACAACCGTGAGGTGTGCAGTCTAAGGGAATATTTCCTTCACTTGGACGTGGGTATGCATCGAGATGTTGTTGCAGTGGACAAGGGACTCACCCCGCTCTCTTTGGCTAAAGAGAACTGGCGCAAACCTGCAGTACTTAGTACCAAAGATCGCGAGGAGGTATGGCAAAGCAAGGAGCTACACGGGCGCTTCTATCAGGCTCTTCATGGACCCGATGTGGATGGCTTAGCGTCCGTGGCCTGGCTACAGTTCGGTGATCTCTTCGGAGAAACCGAAGGTTTTGTATGTGCAATTATGGACGAAGTTATGATGACGAACAATTACCGAAAGTATATTGTGAAGGATGGCACGATTGACATCTGTCGGGCATGTCACCGTCCGGGAGAATCTATCCGACACATTATATCCGGATGTTCGCGTCTAGCTAACGGCGAGTATTTGCACAGGCACAACCTAGTAGCCAGAATTATTCACCAGCAACTTGCTTTGAGATACAATCTTGTGGAATCAGAAGTACCGTACTACAAGTATGTGCCCGACCCAGTTCTTGAAAATGGCCATGTCACATTGTACTGGGACAGATCTATCATCACTGACAGGACTATTGTTCACAATAAGCCTGATATAGTGGTGATAGATCGATCTGAGCGCCGCGCAATGATTGTTGATATCTGTGTCCCACATGACGGGAACCTTGTGAAAGCTGAAAAAGACAAGCAAATTAAATATCTTGATCTAGCACACGAGGTTGTCGACATGTGGGAGGTGGACTCAGCAACCATTGTGCCGATAGTTGTTACGGCCAATGGCCTTTTAGCAAAGAGCCTCGACCACCATCTCATGAGGCTCTCGTTAGGCGGCTGGATCAAGGGCCTGATGCAGAAAGCGGTTCTCCTAGATACGGCGCGTATTGTTAGGAGGTTCCTTTCTCTGGAGCCCTGACCGCCGGTAGCTTGGTCCCTGTACCCGATACCGGTGGGCCACTATTTTTTATATTTTTAAATGTTTTTTGTTTTTTTTTGTTTTGTAAAAATATTTAAAAATATAATGAATATGTTTAAGCAATTAAATAAAGGAAATAGTAAGTATTACATGTAGGGAGGGAGTCTTTCAAAATTATCTTAATTTTGAAAGTAAGACGGGTGCTCTGTACTTTCAGAATTAAGATAATTATATCTTTAAAAATATCTTTATGTATTTATTTGGTGTTGAATATGGAGTTATTATTTTGTGAAGCGGATATTTTAAAAGAGGCAATTGTCCGTTTATATAGTAAATAAATATTAAATAATAAAATAATTAATTTAGTAGTAGTATTATATTATTTATTTTACCCAGCAATATTACACAAAATGTTACATTAACATACTAGGTACTACGTCTAGGTATAAATATTATTGTACCAGCATGGAACAAAAACAAATATTATTGCAAACTATAACAGCTAATTAGCACGTAAATAAAACGTTATTCAAAAGAAAAGAACCTACTCAAAAATAACTTAAATTTAAAGGACAAAAAAATAATCTAATCACCACTAATCATTTTTTAAATAAATTAATTTTATATATGTATAGCCTTCGAATAGTGCATTTGTAACTTTGAGCTTTTATAATAAAGCCATTATAAATACCATTCGATATAATCAAATAAAACAAATTTTGTGACTAATGAATATAACAACTAATAACTGTAATTTGGTTCTAGTACTCGCTGGCAGCTACCGCGGCACCACTCACTTCGCTCGCTCACAGTTCTAACCTTACCTAACCTATTTGATATATTTCTGATTGTTTTTATATAAACAATGTTGAATTAGACAGTAAACTGTACAATTGTCGTCAATGTAACCTCAAATTATGCGACTGCTCAAGAGGTCTCTTTTGGGTATTGAAATCTTTTTTATTATTTTATTTTAGTAGTAATTGAAAGCGAAATTCTGATAGTACTGAGTAATTTTTTCAGTGTTTACGTGTCAAACCGCGTTTGACAGTATAATTGTGATATTTAATAGGTTTTAACAAAACCAAACATTTTCAGGGATGTAATAGTGCGATTGATTTTAATTGAGGAAGTTTTTCGCAAAGAGGCCTTCGAAAGAAGTAAAAGACCAAGTAGCTTCATGGAGAAATATTACACATCCGTGCAAATCTTAAATAAAATCGAATGTGACACAAAAGTTGTTATTTTACTAAATTATTCATTCCTAGCTGTGCTTGTGACCCTGTCCGTGTGGAAGTAGTAAATTAACATCGTGGGCCTTACTCCCGACTGGTTCAAGCTCTGAACCAAATCGAGCTAATTTCAATTCCTAGAAAAAAGCAGTACGATTTGACACTAACTCGAATTCAAATTCGATTGATACAGCACTCGATCCAGGCGGGGTCAGGAGTAAGGCTTAGAAGTGGGTAGCTACTCTAATAACTAGCTAAATAGCGGCTATTCAACAAATAGCCATGGCTACTTCGATCAATGGCTACGATATCTGTCAACACGATAGCTAGCTATTGGCTACTGCTTCGAATAACCAACAAGTTTACGGTGTAGCGGGCAACCGCCGCACTGCCGTGAGCTGACCAAGTAAAATAGCTATTGGCTATTGGTAGCTAGCTAGCGACTTTCTTTATTTTTACGATTTCTAACTTAACTTAGTAGTCAATTAGGTTTAAAATCGTTTGAGATCTATAATTTTGTTTGTACAACAAAAGAAGGGTCTTTTGTTGTAGTTTTTAATGTAATTTTATTAGTTAATTTTAAATTTTCAATGTTTTCGATAGTTAAATATGTAGTAATTAGTAATACGTAATAAATGAAAAAATACGTACGTACGAAGGAAAGTCATTTTTTTTCAACAATACAATACAATACAATACAAATACTATTGTACACAAAAGAAGATAGCAACATATATGACTTATATAGAACACATGTACAATGGGCGGTCTTATCGCTCAAGGCGATTTCTTCCAGACAACCTTAGGATGGACAATATGGGCAAGTAAAGAGAGGGGTAGTACGCAGTGTAACAACATAATAGAATACATATACTACATAACATAAATACTATACATATATCTATAACAAAACTACATAAATATAAGATACAATAAACATAATAAATACAATACAATGTCTAAATATTACATAATGTACCTGCCGGAAATTACAGTGATGATAGGTAGCGATCATTTACCAGTTTTTTAAATATAGGCAAAGATTGAGCACGCCTCACTTGTACTGGCAAAGCATTCCACAGGCGAGCAGCCCGAACTGTAAAAGAATTACCAAAGAAATTTGTGAAATGCGATGGTATCGCCAACGTGAGGTTTTCTGATGACCTTAGGAGCCTCGAATGTGTGTCACGAAGGAACACTAACTAACTAAAGGACTAACTAAAGGAACTAACTAAAGGAGCATTCTTTGCTACGATCATTTTTCTGTAAGGTCAATGACCTTTGAACAAGGACGTCTTAAGTATTTTTCAGTTTTCTCTCTATAACTCAAAAATTTATAATCACATTATACTCAAAATAATTTTAAAAGAGAGTTTTTACAAAGGTCTATTAACGTGGAGAATTATAAGTATCTACGTTACATAGTTTAGAGATGGCAGGGGGGGGACACATTGCAAGCCACTTTAGCTGGCTATAATTCGTAGATGGTACACCTGATAAAAAAGTGCTGTATGAAACATTACCTTCATTTTAGTAGACCTATTCAATGATACCACACACGAGGGGGTGGAGCGAAAAAAATATTTTCATCCCCATTTCACATGTATGGGCGCTACCCCTAAAATACATAATCACGCATTTTTTATTCTTTTAAAATTGAGATCTATATTTAAACTATCTTTTAACAAAATTACATGTACTTATATTTATAACTGTAGAAGTTATTAAGCTGTAAAGGATTAGGACAGACGGACGGACATGACGAAACTGTAAGGGTTCCTTGTAAGGGACTACGGAACCCTAAAAAAGGTACAAATATCATTTATCGTGTACGTATCGGTCGGAACAAAAGTTTATCGTTGAACGGGAGTAGACTCCCTGGCTGTTATAGGTATATAAAGATTGAATGTTTGAAATCGTAGTTTTTTTTTTTTTTGTAGATTGCAAAATATTCTACTACCTATATTTTTCAATTTCGTTGATAGTATGAAAAACTTTGTTTCATCGATAACAGATTTAGTACATCACTAGTTACATTGACAATTAAATAGAGGGAAAGAGATAGTGTATTAAGTGCTTGCGTAAGAAAGAGATGTTTTGTGAAAGACATCAACGTGCCGTCTGCACCTTTGGTGTCCGTTACGAATTAACCAGTATAAGATGAACTCTCATTAAATATTAAATCAGTTGAAAAATCTAATTGGATAATGACATTATTAACTTAACGATGAAATGTTATGCCGTCTTTCTGGACACTCAAAGTCTTGCTGTTTTTACAACACAATCGTACTGTGCAAGAAGTCATTATAACATTTATTTGTAAATTTTGTGTTCACTAACACGGAAGTGTCAACGGCTCACAGAAGTGGTCGTAACTGATTCAAATTGTTTGAGTGGCGGCTTACATACAGGATTTTTCCCTTATGTGTGATAGAAATCGGTCGCCTGTTATGTGGCGTCTAGGGGCTGTGTCGTCGCTGCCTTTAGTACTCCATTGACTTGTAGTACTCCCGGAACTCTCGCGGACGCGAAATGAACTAATCACTAATAACTAGACTTGCTATAGGCGACTGGCGAAGAATATTAGTGTCCAGATGTGTATTGCGATATTCAATTAATTAAAAAAAAAAAAATTAGATTTTTTATAAATAGTGGTGTCGATTCACTTGTTCACGGACTAAACTTATTTTAAACTATCGCTCTCTTTTACTAATAGCAGATACAAGAAAGGGTTCTGCGAGGAGGTGATGCTCGCTAAGGAGGCGGCGGAGAGGGTTCGAGAGGCGATAACCTCTCTTCCCATCCGCAGGAGGCGACCTGCCCGGCGTAGGACCTCCAGCCACCCTAGGTGTGGGCCTGCGGGCGGCGGACTCGGGGTGGCCGACCAGTCAAGGCCCGTGACGGTGGCGCGTAGTGTTCCGCGCGCGCCAGTCAAGAGGAGGGTGCGGCCGATGCAGTTGCCGCACGGGAGGAAGGGGCTCGCCTACTAGTGGCGAGCCGGGACCTGCCGGGGATGGTTGGGCGATTACAGGAGTTTTCCCGCGCACCCGGCCAAGGGTCATTAGAGGAACACCGTGGTGGTTTTTAGTCGGTAAGAGTCCGACACTGGCTCCGCCTTCCCCGGGCGGAGTGCGTCCATGAGGATTTTCCCCAAAAAAAAAAAAAAAAGATAAAGGGATGGCAACAATTTTAAAACTGTCAAATTAGTCGGAATTTAGATTTCAATGCAAGTTTAGTCGTGAACTCGGAACGTGCCCACTAATATACAAAGAAATGCAACACGTAAACTAATTTTACAGCTCTAAAATTGTTGCTATATCTTTCTTGTACTCAGGCGCGGTTCCAGCCCAAGATTTTGGGGGGTAGGGGGGGGGTCAGCTTGGCTTACGTACAGTTTCAGAGTCCAAATGTACCAGCAAAAAATGTTTTTTTACTAACGCAATAACTACAACAAAAATTTTTGGACTTAGTATAATATGCAACAGAATAGTTACTTACAAAATGCGCGTTGACAAAGAAGAAACTATCGGAGCGTACAAGCGCGAGCGAAGCGAGCGTGAAATTTTACATATTCATGCGAAAAGTTGACTTCAAATTAAGTGTATTTTTTGGAGTTTTAGGCTATGTTACTACTCGTGAAGATAAAGAATGAGATTGAAAATGGCGGCATTTGTATTTTCCTCTCGCTCTCAGTATTTTGTAAGCGTGAGACACATAGAATAAAAATGCCACCATTTTCAATTCCATTTATTATCCGCGCCGAGTACTTAATATAAAAATGTAGCACAACAGAAGCCTAAAATACACATCAACGAGGAAGCGTGAGCACAACGAGCGCGAAATTCGTGACAACTCATTATTTGAAATAACACTTAATCTTTTTTGTTTAGTTGTTAGGATAATTTTGAGGTACCTACAGCTTGGATGGTTTTGGGGGGGGGGTCATGACCCCGTGACCACCCCCCTCCTAGAACCGCGCCTGCTTGTACTATTAGTAAAAGAGAGCGATAGTTTAAAATAAGTTTAGTTCGTAAATAAGAGAACAGACACCAATATCGTCGTTTCTTAGGAAACATCTAAACTACGAGTAAAACACACAAATCAGTAATAAACATGTATTTCTTGCATTTCATCAACCAGCCGTATCGATCTACGCCAGATTATACTTTCATTAACAATATGGGTCCACACTTCTGCACAAACAATGTTACCTATAGCGTAATGTGTAATACAACATTTCCCTATTCTATTCATGTCATTGCATGTCGCACAAGTGTGGCCCCATCATAACCTACAGCGGTATGGTACATATACAAAATCAAAGGACGCAATAAATAAATACCTTACATAGCCCCGTTGTAAAGCTTATTATATAATAAATACCTTACATAGCCCCGTTGTAAAGCTTATTATATAATAAATACCTTACATAGCCCCGTTGTAAAGCTTATTATATAATAAATACCTTACATAGCCCCGTTGTAAAGCTTATTATATAATAAATACCTTACATAGCCCCGTTGTAAAGCTTATTATATAATACTAGGACAAAGCGGCTAACACGGTTACGTTTTCAATATTATGCTTGAAATCTTCGATCAACAGGTACTATCACACAAATAGATAGAATGGTTGTAATCACAATTTTACTTGCGATTCATGCGTGGCAACTTTCGGACAAACTACGCATTACATTTTGGCGTCATCAATTTTTAAAAATTAACTTTAATCAAATGTACTTTGATAGCCTAGTGGTTGAACGCTTGCCTTCCATGCAAGAGGGTGTGAGTTCGCTCCCGGCCCGCACCTCTGACTTTTCGAATTCATGTGCGGATTTATATTCGATTATCACTTGCTTTAACGGTGAAGGAAAACATCGTGAGGAAACCTGCACACCTGAGAGTGCTCCATACAGTTCTCGATGGTGTGTGTAGTCCGCCAACCCGCACTAGCCCAGCGTGGTGGACTAAGGTCTTAGCCTTCTCGTACTAAGAGGCCCGTGCCCAGCAGTGGGACAGTAATGGGCTGGTTATGTTGTTATGTTATGTAAATGTACTTTACAGCTTTTGTTTCTGGAGTTAAAAACAGCACTGTAAGGTCTTTAAACGGATTTTTGACAAGTTATAAGGCGTACTGAGAAAGGCTTTGAAATGCCATGCACTATGGTGCAGAGTGATGGCACGCGCGCCCTGCCCACTTGGCCATTCTATCTATTTCCGTGGGTACTATTGTTAATCTAAGCTAGAAATACAAATTAAAAATGAGTAATCAATAGCTTTATATTTTATCTGGGTTTCTAAAAAACGAGATAACAATCTTTGTTAAACTATGAATTGGAACCTGTAACTTAATTTTTAATGTTGTACCAATTTTATATTCCCTTACATTTTGAGTATTTTGGTAATGGAGCCTAGAGTATAATAGTCAATGCTCACGCGTGTCATACGACGTTTTTCAACACACTTGCGAGGAAAAAAACATACTTCACACATTTTAGACAAATATTGAATTTGTGAAAAGGCGCGTGGATTGTAATCGCACGGTGACATACAGCTATGCGCGCGCAGGTGGTCGAAGGAAACCGCCAAACAGCCAAATATTAAAAATAGAATAAATTGTTTTTTTTTATTTATAACACAAATTAATTGTAATCTGTTGACAAAAATAAATAATTTGGTGAAATGAAATGTTTATTTAACATATTTTAATGAATACAGTTGATTTATTCCCAAAAATTTTTAATTTTGTTTAGGCATAAAAACTCTTTGCTGCGATTTAAAAATAAACTGTAAAGTAAAAAGCACTAGTGCGATAATATAATGTAAAAAGCACGCGTGCGTTATAAACTACATTATGGACCTAAAAGCGGTGCAATAAGAGCCACTTTATGAGCAAGTGTGTTGAAAATCTAATTTCCGGAAGTTTTTAAAAGCCACGTACAACGTAAAAAGTACCGTACGGTTAGCCACTATTTTCTAAAGATGAACACAACAATTACAAAATCCTTGTAAATTCACCTTTAAAACCACATAATAGGTAACAATTTCGACTTGTGTCTTGAGAGACTCCTAGACTATACATACATTCAGATTCAAACAATCTCATTACTTTTGCTTTATTTTAAACAAACCTTAACAACACTGCAAACAATATTAACAAGAAAAAGACAATTATTATATTAGGATGTTATACAAACTTATTCATAGTTTATACTAAACCTCTTAAGGGGTCATTGTACTCATCAATATGAACAACTTTTACTATGGGACCAAATCAGAAATCGCGAAAAAAAAACAACTGTTCCCTCCATTTGTGTTCACATAAATTGGCGAAATATAGGAAACAGCAAATTTTATTTTCGCGATTTCAGGCTTGGTTCCGTAGTAAAAGTTGTTCATAATGATGAGTACAATGACCCCTTAAGATGTTTAGTACAAACTAAGAATAAGGTTGTAAATACATATTATTACTTAAACATATTACTTATACATGCGTAGACCTTTAGGAGAAATCTTTTTCTTCATTTATAGCTCAGTAAGAAAATAAATATATTAAACCTTAACCATATACCCAGGTTCATATCTTTTGTCAGTTAGCAGAAACATATTAACAACTTTCGATCCCTGCGTAGCACGTAAGACGTATCTACAATTCACAGTCGTAACAAAACGACGTATCTACAATTCACAGTCGTAACAAAACTACTTATCTGCAATTCATAGTCGTATCAAAACGACTTATTTCCAATTCATAGTCGTAAAACGACGTATCTGCAATTCATAGTCGTAACAAAACGACGTATCTGCAATTCACAGTCGTAACAAAACGACGTATCTGCAATTCAACACTCATCATCATCATTTTTGAGATACGTCGTTATTCTACGAAACTTAATTGCAGATACGTCTTTGTTCTACGCAGGGGACGTTATGTACTTAATTTTTTGTGTAATACGGTGGTTGATTGATTCATTGATCATTCTGAATCAACAGCCTGTAACTATTACGAAGTAAAACTATACTAACAAAATCAGAACACATCGCTAAAAGATTTAACCTAAACGCCCGTCAAAATAAAACTAAACTTAACCATTAAAGTACAGTCAGCCACAAAATATTTACCACATCGCATTTTATTAAATTTTACTTTCTCACTTATTATTTTCTTGCAATATGGTGAACATTTTGCTAATAACGATGAAAATATTTAAGAGCTTCACCTTTTTTTGTTTGTTTTTCAATATTTATATTTTTTCCTCATTCCATTATTACATAACCTTAACAATCATTAAGTGTTTCAGTTCTAGAGTGCATACGATAACAATAAATAGTAAATGCTTATAATACATTCCTCTTAATTCACGATTCAACACATTTAGACTGGTCGTGAGGATATACAAACTAACGAGGAATGAACAATGTTAACCTAATTATAGTTAAATTAAGGAAATATCACATTTTTTACCAAAATCATGATGTATAGTGCTTCCGCTCAAATAGTGGCGGTACGACCAAACGGTATGCAGGAGTTTAATCCTACTAATATTATAAATGTGAGTTTGTGAGGATGTATGGATGTATAAAAATATAATGGCTAACTACATACAATTAAACGCTATTCTTCACAACTAGAAGTGTCCTTGGCATCACCACCACTGTTATTATAATAAAATGATATGAAATGACAATATTTCTTGCGGATGTACATCGGTGGCATCGTTTGTTTTCGAGGCGGCTTCCTTTGATGTTTGACTGCACGCGCCTCGCGATAGTTTTCAAACGGCGCCACTATTTGAGCGGACGGACTTATGTAATAATTTACAGACAAGTTTATATTAACAGTTTTCAATCCGATGTACAAACAAATATTTTTTTTCCGTTATAAATGTCTCGTCTAATGCCAGTAACACAAAATATATTATCAGAAAGTTCGGAAATTAATAATATATAAAAGATTCCATTACTAAATATATACACACATTCGTGAATCTTTCATAACAATATGTTTGTAATTAAGACAGGCATTTATAACTTTCCTTAAATTAATCAAAAATTCCGAATATTCAAATAAACCAATTTCAAAGCAAACATTTCACAATCACTGCCATAAATATCTTAGTTTATTAGTATTACTTTTCTTTGTTCGATTCCTACAACAATATCCTTTCATACAGTTTCCATACATAAAGTCTCAAGTAGAGAAGAAGCTCATTCTAATTTTACCGTGCACTTTCTAACTATATTACATTTAAAGCGCATATTTTATATAATTTTTTGTCGACCATACAAAACCTTCCAATTTACAATCCGCGTAAAATAACTGCCCATGTGAAGTACGCAACAGTTGGTTATGCAGTAGTCAATTTTGAAACCAAATCAGGGTCCTAATTCACGTAATTTCACCGCACCGATCAAGTTGCAATTACGCTGCAGTTCGCATCTGACAGCGATCGCCGTAGATAAGAGAATACGAAAAGCATTGTTTTGATCGAAACGTGACTGCAACTGCACTTCTTTAGTTACGTGAATTTGCCTACAGTAGAGCGCATGCGCGGTAATGGCGGCAGGACTCAGGTTGTTCACATGAGCGGGAAAATGGCGGAGACTACATGTTCTCGCTGTCTCAGTCGTTTGTTAACTATCGATGCTTATTTTTGTCCTGCTCACACTTATTGCGCAAATGTACCTGCGCGGCCCTTCGGAAAGCGTATATTCAGAGAGGCACAGTTATATTACGCGTATTGTAAAGCATGGAGTTAAAACTATATAAAATTGCGCCTACAACAATCTAAAAATGTTCTGCATAACGCTCTTTGTACATCAGCTTCAAAAGTCGAGATCAAGAGAATCAGTACAAAGTTTCAAAACTATTATAAAATGTCTGATGTCCAGAGTCTGGAATTGTGTGCCCGGTCAATGGCAATAGGCTCGCCCTCTATTACATGGGACTCTAACATAACTGGCGAAATGTGGGTGTACCTACTATATACCTCTGCCAACCCCTTCGAGGAAATACAGGCGTGATGTTATGTTATGTGTTATAAAATTTCCAAACTTTTTTGTTACGTATCTTCATTTTCCCAATCATGTTGGGGTCGGCTTCCAGTCAACCGTGCTTCTAACTACCCGTAACGACTGCCATAGATATTCGTATGACAACCCGCTCGCCGATTCAGAACCACACGATAGCCAGTTGTCGATCGATTCGGTTTGTTATCTCTTTTTCGCTCGTTGCGTGAATCATCAGACGAAACGAGATAACAAACCGAACCGGTCGACAATCCGGTAGTTGACTACTGTTAAAAATGACCAAATATGTTATATGATTTAAAAGGAAGTACAGAAAGGACGACATTGTAGAAATAATAAACAAAATCCATGAAAAAATTAAAGAGATACATGCTTTATTAAGTTTTGGAAGGGGCATCTTCTGTCCTTGTCGTGCGAAACGGACATTATTCAGAGATATGTCAAGTTACTATGAAGGTTTTGTACAATGACGTCATTCTTTAATAGTGCTCTCTCTGTCTAGTGAACACATTTAAATCACTTATAACTTGGACATTTTATTAAATATTTTATTAGTTTTTTCGCTGTTGCTTATTTTTCTTGAAAAAGCTTCGAGATTTCTAATAAAAACTAATTTAAAAAAATAGTTACCTTCCCTATTAGTTATCGTGTGGTTCTGAATTGCGTAGCAGGACCGACAGCTTAATGTGCTCTCCGAGGCACGAAGGACTCTCGATGTACTATGAAACGGTCACCCATCTAAGGACTAACAGCAGCTAGCGCAGCTTAACCCCCCGCAGATGTTGCAATCCATGTGGATATTACTTAGCCACGAGCCCTTTATTGTGTTGTGCTGAATTGATGAAAGTGATAATTCATTTCATTTCATTTGTATCTGTCGCTCAATCTAGTACTTAAGTTGACCTGTACTCATACGTTTATAAAAAATAAAAATAAAATGTTCCGATATATTCAGTGACTTATGATGCCGATTGTACAATTGCAGACACATAGAGGCACTGTTTAAAACATTTTATTTATACCGCCAATTTAAAATTTCATGTATAAGGGCATAACTGTAATATCTATAAAGTTACTCTAAAGTATTCGACTGTATTAGTTACATATTTATACACTTACACTCATGTAAGGCATTTTTTAATAATTTAACTCGTATGCTATCTAACCTCTTCAATTAGCGCGTTTGGCTAAATATTTACGTGGCATATTTCTTTATGAAGTAATTTTTATGATTCATTTTTTTGATTTACGAGTTACGCGTAATTTAGGTCTCGGTGGACGCATCCGCGAAAGCCGACAGTCGGGTCGAAGGTGAAGCATAGAAATATTGGACCTAAGCGTTGTCGCTTCTAGCAATGTTGCCATATAAATTGATAAATGACAGCGACGCTTTTTTTGTGGATACCGAATAGATGATATCCAGGTGATATGATACACTCCATTTCGAGTATTATGTTTACAACACAAGGAGCGAGATGCGAGATGTGTTGGCTGCACGGTAGAAATGACATGATGTCTATAATTTTTCTGGCTACTATTTTACTATATTATACATCTCCAACAAAGTATACACAGTTTTCAAGTTATTTTGCACACAGATATGAATAGTTAGCCAAACGGGCTTATACTACACAATACAAATACAGAATGGTTAGGAACAAAGTGTGCAACTGTCATCAAAATGATGATGAAAAATAAGAAATAAAAGATTTCTTTGCATCAGTCAAAGACAGGGTCAAAAAGCGCATAGATGGATTTTAAATGAAAATGAATAAAAATTGATAACGTTTATTACTTTCTTTGTTCCCAAACATTCTATATCTACATACATTTTGACTCCACATTAAACACTAGCAAGCCCAATGGTTACACGATTATATCCCTTATGCCATATATGTTAGAGCCTATATTGGTCTAACATCAGTTTGTCCGCTGTCTCTAAGCAAATAAGCGATGACTCCCACATTGCCCAAGCACCATGTCTTAGAAAGAACGCACTATCGACTTTTGAACTCAAATTTTATTTAAAAATTGAAATTTCATCATTAGTAATCATCGCAACCAATTAGAACGAGTTACAATGA
Organism: Asteroscopus sphinx; assembly: GCA_949699075.1. NCBI lineage: Eukaryota > Metazoa > Arthropoda > Insecta > Lepidoptera > Noctuidae > Asteroscopus > Asteroscopus sphinx. The sequence goes on along the minus strand of OX453004.1, from coordinate 31,784,264 downwards.
CATTACAAACATGTCAGACACATTTTAACCAATGATATTGCTTTGGAACCAACGCAAAACGATGTTAGCGCTATAAGTTCCTCTGTTTCCAACCCCATTTGACCGTGATTTCAGTAACTATAAAATCTATTAAAAATACGTTTCTATAACAGTTTTTTTTATCCATATTTTGATCCTGGATTTATTATCAGGAAGTCGATAGTGCATGTATTGTTCAGATTTAAAGATAATACTTCTGATATGGTCAATATCGAGGGATGATACTATGCCAAGCTTTGTTTATGTGTGTTTCATTTATTTGTCCATATTTTCTGTTCAAGCAACAATAGGAATACCATGGAATGGACCAACCAACACTCTTATGATTTACATTAAAATGTTCGATGTCAATAAGCGTTATGTTTAGCCATGAATTTGTTTTACCGAGAATGTCAACACTTTTTATCTCACGCAAAGTTTTCTAATATTGCTTGCTTTCTAAATTATTGCGGTTTTTAAAAAGTGCTTTCATTAAAGTTCTCCGCATTGTACAAATGATGGATTACCATCACCAGTATATTTTTAAATGACTATATAAAAGTGCCTATAAACCTGTTCGATTTTGTAGGACAACATTTTAATCAGGTTGCTTGACTTAACTCCAGTTTGTGAAAAGTTGATCAACGCAAAAATTTACTTATCAGCTGTCAAATCCCATGTCAGTGATATGATTGGTTGTTAGTATTTTTGCCGACCAATCACAGGAGCTCACATTAAGTTTGTCAACAGATCAAATTGATTATGCTTTTAGAAACTGGGGGTTAGAGTCAAATAAACATTTTATCTTTAAGCATTCGATGTTTTAATCCCCTGTATACGTAAATACAAAAACGTTATTGATTAACAGAATGGAGTAAGTTTATAGACATTTTAAGACTTATAACATTATTAAAACTAAGATGGTTTGTATTTTAGGGTAGACAAATGGTTCTTAGGTCTAGTGAGAAGTCAACTATATACGCCGTCGGAATTGTTGGAAGTAGCCCAAGATATGAGATCAACGAATGCAGGAAATTAACGACACAAAAATTATTGACATGTAGATGAATGAAATAGGATTACGTAAATATGTGAGGACAAACAATGAAATACAGAAATTTATTATTTATATTTGAGAATAAATAACGCAAAAAGATTTTAAATTATAGCAGAAAGTGCACTTAAAAAAACAATGTAAAATAATTATTTTAGAAATTAATTATAAAAAAATATTTTGTTTCTTTTGATGTTAAAACTTCAGCTGTGATTAAAACGTATTTCACTCATTTTGTGTACCAATTAACTCAACACGCAAAGCACATAATTCAGCAATCATTTCATTAGAAAGGACTTAAATAATTACAATACTAAATTAACTCCTTAGTTCAGAGATTAAGTGTGTAAGCAGTTAACGCTACTACTACATTTTCATCTATCCATGTGCATTTAACAGATTCGCTGTCCATGAAGTAGTTACAATTGTTAAACAATCATCTTGAATCATAAGTCGTCGTCGTCGTCGTTTCGATTTTGTCATTGTCGATTTAGCGAATAGACCCCCTGGGAGCTCCAATACCAATTAAGCTGATTAGATACATTTTTAAACCATGACATGAGCTATTCTTGTAATACTGGCACTTAACTCGGTGTATTTGCAGAAATATTCTCGTTACTTCATTAATAAAAAATATACTTTATGAATACAGAAATACATTGCTCGCAGAACGGATGGCCGATGGGGCAGTAAAGTTCTGGAGTGGCGACCGCGTACTGGAAGGCGCAGCGTGGGTAGGCCCCCCACAAGGTGGACCGACGACCTGGTGAAGGTCGCGGGAATCCGCTGGATGCGGAAGGCACAGGACCGGTCGTTGTGGCGATGCTTGGGGGAGGCCTATGTCCAGCAGTGGACGTCTTTCGGCTGAAATGATGATGATGAATACAGAAATAATGTTTATTTTGTATTGGCCAAATAACGAGAATATTTGCATAAATCCGCCAAGTGAAATGCTAGCATTAAGCTCATGCGACACAGGAAGAGAATTTATCTGTTACACTTACAATATTTATTATCTTGAAGAATTGTGTATAGGCATAATATTCAGTTGAAACGCAAATCAATTAACAACGCCAGTTGTCGGCGCGTCGCCGCTACAGGCGACACAGGAGGCGGTGCGGGGGCCGGGGGCCGGGGGCCGGTGGCCAGGGGCCCAACACGACCGGCCGCTTACGCGCCCCTCCATCTAACACTCAGCTGATCGACGCGCTGGAAAGCCTATAATATACAGTCCGCTTTTTCATTCAATCTAAATAAGTCCCAGTGAAGCCTAAACACCAGTTACGAAAAAAATATACGTATTCAGTATCTTATCCACAGAAAAAAACGCAGCAGCAGCCTCAAGTACCCAACTTAAGGACCTCACAAATCAACTATCAAACGAGGACATTCCAACAACTCCCGCGCATACACCCTACAGACGGAAGAAGACAAACTGATAGGCGTGGCGCTACCTGTTGAACAGCAGCTCTGGGCGGTAGTACACGTAGATGCCGAGCAGCACGGTGGCCGTCGCGAAGATGGCGCGGCGCGAGAGGGGCAGGCGCCGCAGCGCGGGGGGGAGGCAGCGCCGGATTCGCGCTGATAACGTGTTGGTGCGGTTCCGGGCGGCGATCTGACGACGTTTGAGACGCTCATCGTCGAGACGCCGTTGTTCCTCTCTGTGAGGAATAATGTACACTCAGAAATTTTTCCGGTTGAACCACCACTAAGGCTAAAATCGCTTGCACTTAATTTTCAATGGCAGCGGTAGGTAGTGTAATGTAGCAGGATTCGTTCAAGGGATTTTGTCGACAAAATAGACCACCGGGAAGGATCGTGACCGTACGTAGGTCATTCAAAGGTCATATAAATTAAGTATCTGATCGATTTAAGTGTATTTCAATTGAATGGTAACCATACGTAGGTCTTTCAAAGGTTACTCAAATTAAGTATTTGATCGATTAAGTATTTCATTTGAATGTTGATGTTGAAACCATTTAAAGCGGGCTACTCAAGGCACTGCAAACAGGGCCCTGCATGCAGAGTCCCTACCAAATTGTATAGAATTTTCAAGTTATGCCGCAGAATACAGATTAAAAAGTTCGGCCTTGCAAATATTCATACTATATAATTTGGCAGGGACTCTGCATGCAGGGCTCTGCTTGCAGTGCTTTCAGTAGCCCGTTTAAGTCAACTTCTACCCAGGTTAACCAGCAGAATATCATAGTCAGTGTAAAAATTGCTATTTTTAATATAAAAAAAACTGCATATATTTAACTCCCTACTGCTCAAAAATTACCATGATTATGTCCACATCAAGCAAAAGATAAAAGGACCCTGTCAGAACACTGTGAAAGGCTAACAAAAGCATAATATTCATATCGAGTATGAACTCACTCTCTCCTCTCCAGCGCGGCGACTTCTGGCTCGAGATCAGTGGGGTCGTTTTCTTCGTATAGCCTCTCGGCAGTCACCAGGATGTCTTCGAATGGTAAGTCATCCGGTAACTGGAGCAAAAACCGGAAATATTAAAAATGCAACCTATACAGGATCCTTTACAGCCTAATATGGAATGCACTTGCTCACGGTACACCCTAGTTAATCAAGTTTTAAGGACCGAAGAATTAAAAATAACCACAAATGTGCCACAGTCATACAGCATCTGCAATCACTAACTCGTTCACTAACCCCTAGTTTCCGAAAGGCTGATCAACACAAAAATTAACTAATCGACTGTCAAATCTCAGGTCAAGCGTTGTGATTGGTTGTTAGTATTTTTGCGGACCAATCACGGGAGCTGACATTAGATTTGACAATAGATCAAATTGATCAGCCTTCCAGAAACTGAGGGTTAGAATGCTAAGTTTTACTTTATATGACATTTTGAGAGAAAAATTCGTCCAACATTGGACTCATATTTTTTCCCCAAAATGATGTTTTGCTACTTTTTTCCCAATTTTTTTCAAACAGGAAATACACAATTACAATTATAACAATTCAAAAATATCAGACCATGTTTATTCAAAAAATTGCTATAAAAATATTATATAGTGTATTGTGGTGGACGATATAAAACTTTCGATACTTCTTCATTCAAACCCTCAATTATTTTCCCACAAACATTATGTAAACCAGTACAATATCTGTATTTTCCTTTTCCCAAATATTTCAAGGATTTAATTGCCCGAAATATCTCCAAGAACGATTTCTTCCCCAAAAACCAATCTACCAACAGTGCTCCTTGCGACTGAAGTAAGGTAACACATAACATAACATCACGCCTGTATTTCTCCGAAGGGGTGGGCAGAGGTGTAAAGTACACCCACATTTCGCCAGTTATGTTATAGTCCCATGTAATAGGGGGCGAGCCTATTGCCACTGACCGGGTACAAATCCAGACTCCGGGCTGCTACTGAGAATTTCCTAATGAAAAACCCAATAACACTGCCGGACCCGGGAATCCACCCCACGCTCAGCAGTCGCGCTTGCAACCACGGTAAGGTAACCAAGGTAAGGTAAGGCATTAAAAATCTGTATTTAACTTATGAGTCCAGCACTCACCCTGGACAACAAGCAGTGCAGCATGGCCATGTCGCACTCGCAGCTGAGCACCTGGTCGGCGCGGCACAGCACGATGGCGGCCGTGACGTACACCGGGAACAGCGGCGGCGCGCACAGGAAGTAGTCGTACAGCCGCACCACGTCCGCGTACCGGTTGAGGCTGTGCCCGAACCACGTCAGGTACCAGGGCAGGGCGAACATTGTGCCTACTTGCGCTCTGAAAAAAAAGTCGTTCAGTGAAACGTGAAAATAATCATATTAAGATTCTGTGAGCAGTAAAATCACTAGGAAGCGCTGAAGTGTTCCCCGGAATAATAATAGAAAAAAAATATTTTAGTGAAATTGGTTTTAAAATAATCAAGTAAAGATTCTGTGAGCAGCAAAATCACTAGGAAGCGCTGAAGTGTTCCCCGGAATAATAATAATGTCCTCCTGGCCGAATTCCGGTGACGGCGGCCAATCTCAACGGAGAGTAGCGATCTGCGCGGGATATATTATAGTGCACAACTGTGTACGCAAAGCGCAAACATAGATGCTCTTTTGCGATGCGACTCCCTCACTCTCATAATCCGATTGGACGGCATGGCGGCAATCCGACACGACCTGACCTGAGAGATCAGGTGCAGAACCGACGGTTTTAAATGTTCTCCGAGGCACCTGAGATGTCGGGGTCCTGGTAATACTTACTGGAATACCAGGATCCCGAAATACAGGAATCGCGGATGATTTTTGCCGTAAATTGATCGGGATTTTGGGAACCCGCGGTATTGCGCAGAAGCAGATTCGACGAAACGAATATTATAGATTTCTGCATCCTGCGGAAGAAGCAGATACCTCCTTTCTGCATCCTGCGGGATCCCGCAAATACCTGGATCCAGCGGGACTAAGAATTCTTAATCCCGCAAATCATCATCATCATCATTTCAGCCGAAAGACGTCCACTGCTGGACATAGGCCTCCCCCAAGCATCGCCACAACCACCGGTGCTGTGCCTTCCGCATCCAGCGGATTCCCGCGACCTTCACCAGGTCGTCGGTCCACCTTGTGGGGATATAATCCCGCAAATACCTGGATAAATTATTTTATGGGATTGCATTCCGTATTGTTGTGTTTTGTATGTTCTCTAGCGTCTAATGGGCCCTTTCGTCCAATCTGCATGATAGTTGTGGCTGGATTGAGTAAATTGGACTGTGTATATGTCGATATGCATGACAAATGTAAAGACACTAACAATTTACAGTTCAAAACGAACGTGTGTAGGGTCCTTAAAAGTTTCAATTTATTTAAGTCTACTTTGAATAAACAAATTATAATTTATTATCTTTTTTTGATTGGGAGAGCTAGAGTTTTCTGGGCGAAGTTGAAGGAAAGTCGAGGTTTACAGTTTAGTATAATCATTAAATGCTCAGGCACTCAATGAGCAGGAATATTTAAAGGAAAACTTTTGGCGCTAAATTATCTACGAGTAAGTGACACATCTGTCATGTTATTAACTATTTAAAATGACAATGTAAATGCTACGACTGTTGCGCCATCATCATAATAATCGCTTTTTCGACACGTTTGGTATTGGCCAGTCATCCTAACGAATTGAATTTTAATTATTTAATTTCAGTCGTCCTAAAGTAAAATCCATAACACTTACTTTTCTAAACATTCGGCGAGCTTTCTGTCTGCCCTGTTGAGGACCGGCAGCATATAGTTGAGAAGGTGCTGCGTGGGCTGCATGGTGACCTGCATGAAGGGCGCCAGCGGAGCACCCGGCCCGTACGACAGCCGGCACAGTAGAGGAAACGAAGCACGGTCCCCGCACACCAGCAGGAGAGTGATTGCTACGTCGTGGTAGCCCTGAGAACGAAGAATACGAACTTTATGGATCGGATCATCTATCTGATACTGGAATTATTGTAGAGTGCCACAATTTTAGCTGTACAGAGTACAGCCGCCTGGACGGCCATCATTTGAACTAAAGCAACTATTTAAAAGTTATGTTAGTTCGAACTAGGAAGTCGTCTATAGTATTTAGAGAGCTCATTCAGGGCATATCATTTTATTATTATTATTTGAGGAAAGAGTTAGGGGTCTTGAACGCCCCCTAAGCCACTGAGACCTAGTAAGATTTATTGTGATGCCTCTTGCAGCATTACAGCACTTCCCCAAGCTGCAAGTCAATCATGAAGTCGACTATGACTTTGAGGGAGGTGGACTTGATCTCCTGCGACGAGATGACGTGGCCTCCAAGATGCTGGCTTAGCATAGAACAACTTTTAATATGGCGACAAGACTGAAATCGAGAAAAAAAAAACGGCTGTTTCATAGAAAAGTGCCAGTAAGTAACAGTAGAAGTAGTGTAAGTACCTATTCGATCGAAATTTATGGAAGGGCTGATTTATTTTTCGCGATTTCCGGTTTGTCGCCATATTACACGCGCACGTGAGATGCGCATTCACGCTTTCGCCAGTCGCCTGATTAGAGGTGCACCAAATATTTGCAGTAACTGCACGCGTGCAGCGCATTCGCCAGATCTGTACACACTAAGGGCCTCGAAGATTAGATTAATCTATGAGCTAATAGCTGTTCCGTGTAGTGCCAGACGTAAAGAATTGCACCACCCTATATCTTCTCATGGGTGTCGTAAAAGGCGACTAAGGGATTCACCAGAGGATGGGCAGCAGCGTTCTCTGAGTATTTAACCAACCAACTGCGATCGCCAACTCGCCTGCCAAGCGTGGCGATTATGGCATATCCCCCAAACTGCTTGGAATGTCCAGCAGTGGACGTCTTTCGGCTGAAATGATAAATGATGATGAGCAAATAGCTGTTCGATTTAAATTGTATTAGTCTAAACTTTAGAGCCATTCCCAAAGTGGGCGATAACGCCCCCCTGTGGCCGCTGTAGGCCTAAAGGGGGGCTGTATGAGACCCAGAAAAAAAATGGGAGCGTTGTGTAAAGGCTTGGGGGGCGAATTGTAATTTCATCTAGCTAGGAGGACTCTTAGACACCGACTGAACTCTCGACTTTCGAGTAGACAAAATAAGTTTGGGAACCACTGGTCTAAAGTTTGCCCAGTTTTTACATGAGAGACGAGTCTACTCAAGATGTCGGACTGCTCAAGCAAGTTCAAAGTACTCCAGATAAGCTGTAGTAAGCCCGCTGTTAGCGCAAGCATTATTTGATTAACATTGCAAGATAATAAATATTAATAACAATGGAACAAAAGAAAATAATATAATTATATTTTCTGTAATGCACTTAAATCACAGACCGAGAAAATAATAAAAGCGGAACGTTATGGCATGCGAAGTTTATTTAGATAGGTAGTAGACACAGGCGAGTAGGCGATTAGACGTCCCTTGCGTAGTGCGCAAGCAGTAACAAAATAAATGTAGTATGCGAGATGTAAAGATTATTATTTATTTATCTATTTATAATTTATGTACACACAATTACATATGAAAAGAGACAGCATTAAAATTATTTAGTACAAAGGTACTGCTTATTTCAAAGAAATTTCTACCAGCAGACGTATAGGTAAATATGATATACATATTATACAATAACAAATTAGGAGGAAAGGTAATGCTCTTTAACACGTCTTTTACTATTATTATTCCTTTATTCATTTATACACACATTATTTACATTTTTAAATATTTCTATAAAAAAATATAAAAAATAGTAGCCCACCGGCATCGGGAACAGGGTCCAAACTACCGGTGGTCAGGGCCTCAGAGAGAGGAACTTCCTGACGATACGCGCCGTATCCAGGAGTACCGCTTTCTGTATCAAGCCCTTGACCCAGCTGCCCAACGCGAGCCTCCTAAGATGTAAATCGAGGCTCTTGGCCATTAAGCCATTGGCCGTAACAACAATCGGCACAATGACTGCTGAGTCAACATCCCACATGTCGACAACCTCGTGTGCCAAGTCAAGGTATCGGATTTCTTTATCCTTCTCGGCCTTCACGAGATTCTCGTCATGCGGGATTATTACTATTATTATTATTATTACTCAGTAAACAATTTTTTTTATAGATTCCCTTCATATTTGAAGACTATTAAACAACAAATCCACATGCAACACAAACAATACTAAACAGTTGACTGATAGACGAGTGCATAACGTACTATAGCTATTGTGTAACTGATGATAAGGTTACATCTTATCCGCTTTCTTCCGCTGTCTGGGACAGTTTTTGTTCAGTTTCTAGCGTACCAAGTCCAAGGTAAGCGTAAGATTATGGCTGCGCTAGTCGACGATGGGTGGAACTCGTTGATGGGCGCGGTGAAATGCATGCTATCTCACCTAAAATCCAAAAATACCTATTTTCGAATGGATAGACTTAATGATGAGCCTCCATGAGTGACGATATTTAATTGATCGTCCGGCGCACCCTGGGCAGTCAGCCCCGGTACCAACCTGCTGACTGGCTAATCTTTTCCCCACGGCATGAGCTATTATCATTATGTAGCTCATGTCGACACGATAGAAGAAGATGATGAGCAGTAAGACATTAGTGCACGCACACATACAAACTCCTAAGCCAGATCTTTGGACAAGGGTATATGGGGAATGGATGGATACTCGTGTAAGGAGTATTACAGTCACTTATGGGATAGCTCCGCCAAATACCAGCTTGCCGCTCTTGACTCGATTCAACGCAGAGCTGAGAGGCTAATTGGTGATGAACTGCTAGTAAAATCTAAGCTACAAAGCTTAGCCCATAGACGCACAGTTGCTTGTTTGTCAGTGTTCTACAAGCTGTACTTTGGATCCATGAGCTTATTCCGCCATCTCCTTTCTTTCATCGAACTACACGACACACTGCAGGATATCATCCACATTTGGTGGAAATCCCTACTATCAGGACCAAGCGCTTTGAGAACTCTTTCATAATGCGCACAGCCAAGTTGTGGAATTCACTGCCGTCATCTGTATTTCCGGGCACTTACAGCCCTAACGCCTTTACAGCTGGAGTGAATCGGCACCTAATAGGTTTGCTCGCTCCATCGTTGACCACATCTTGACAAACCTGTCTAGATTGCGGTCAAGAACAGATCTATATCACATTTAAAAAAAAGATGTATTGTAGACCTAGAGGAAAGACTGGGTGCTACGTACTCGACTAAGGAATCAACAAGAGGTAATTTAACAAACTGCTTCTATTTATCGGTTTGCGAAGCGTGTTGGTTGTGGCATCATTCCGCAGTCGTTCAGAGACTTCAGTGTTTAATAAAATTCTCGATGTTAATTTTATTTGTGACGTGTTTGTGGAAGTGAAAGATACTACTAGAAAGGTGTATACTTTCGGGCTTCAGCGAAGAATCACATTGTAGTTTCAATTATCGCGTACCTATCTTATGCTACCGTCATCGTGACAGCAATTTTTTTATTTGGCTTGAGCACAAACTACACACAGAGCAGGTGCAGGTAGGGCGCAAGTCGGGCCCGCGTCGTGTGGAACGCGGGAGCCGCTCGTGGCTCCCGACCCGCGCGGCCCGCGCTCTGTCTGTAGTAGCGGGATACACGCGCGGCTCCCGCGCTTCACCCGCCGCGGTCGATGTCGTCCATGTAAAATCAGGTTAGTTTAACCGCCGCGGGCCCGACTCGACCCGCGCCCGACCCACACCCGCCTTTTTGCGCTTTAATAAGTGTGACCATCACATGAGAGCTAACTCAAGCTTTTATAAAATAGGATGGCATTATCAGTGGAGTCGGGCATGATCATGGTATAATAAGATGTTTCACCAGGTATTCTCTTCCCGCAATGACAGCGCGATGCCTCCAAGCTACGTCACGATCAGTGCTGCCATTGATTGATATCTTCAATATACGTGGGACACTCAGAAAGTTTTGCGAAACTAAAAAAAATTGTTCTATACGTACATATATTTTTATCAAATCTTTTCAAAGTACTTTCCACCAGCCTCTATACAAAGATTCATGCGCCTAAACCAGTTTTCAAAACACTTTTTCCAGTCCGCCGCAGACACCTCGTTTACAGCCTGCTCGAACGCAGCCAGCGCATCTTCCGGCGACGAAAATTGTATCCCTTTGAGCTGATTTTTTATTTTTGGGAATAAAAAGAAGTCACACGGTGCTAGATCAGGGCTGTAAGGAGGGTGACCCAGGAGTTTGACTGGCGTGCTGTCCAGGAAGTCCCTCGTTTTGAGTGCGGTGTGCGCAGGTGCATTGTCGTGGTGGAGCAGTAGCCCGCGGAGCCCTGTGTTTGGTCGCTTGTTGCTTATAACAGAGAAAACTTCTGGCAAACATTTGGTAGTATACCATTCGGCATTAATGCTTCTTTGATCCCGTAAGGGAATTGATACCAAGTGGCCAGTCAAATTAAAAAAGCTAGCGATCAAAATCTTACCCCCGCTTCTAGATCGCTTCACTTTGCTAGGCGTTGGCTCATTTTGAAACACCCAAACAGTCAACTGGCGCTTGGTTTCTGGGTCGTATTGATAAATCCAGGACTCATCACCTGTAACGATGTCGTAAACACGCCGAGACGAGCCTGCTTCAAATTTGTTAAGCATATCACGGCACCATTCCACCCGGGCCTGCTTCTGAGCATCGGTGAGGTTGTGCGGCACCCAGCGTGATACTATCCTCCTCACGCGAAGATGGCTGTGTAGAATCTCGTGAACGCTTCCCGATCCAATCTTCAATATGTGTTGAATCTCCTGATATGTAATTCGCCTATTGTCTTGGATTAAATTTTTCACTGCTAGCACGTTTTCTTCGGTAACAGCCGTCAAAGGGCGACCGCTTCTTTCGTCATCCCCCAAAGTTGGTCGACCGCGCTTGAATTCGTTATAACAACGATACACGGTTGCCTTGGAAGGGCCTTCATCCATGAATGCCATTTGAAGTCTATCGTACGATTCATCCGGTTTCAGGCGACACTTGAAATCGTATAAAATCATAGCTCTAAAATGTTCCCGGCGCAGATCCATATTTCAGTGAGACACAATACTTTGAATTAACTCGCAAAAAATGTGGAGGGAAATTTTGAAATTGGAACTTACTTATTTTTACTTATAAATAATCATATTTTCGAAAAACATTATAACTGGCCAGTCTCCCATATATAAAAACTTTTTTTCGCAATACTTTCTGAGGGGCCTGGTACTTAAGGAGATTTTTGTTCATAATGAATATAAAATAAATTCCTAACTAGCCTAACTATTTGTTATCTGGTGTTATTCATCTAATTAGTTAATAAAGGAAACTATATTAAATTACTAGTTAAAAAGTGATTCTTTATAGATGAAAGTAAATGAAAAAATGCATTTTGCTCGGGTAATTTATTTTCACAAAGTGGCAGCACATCAAACTGACAAGTGTCACGCTAACAGCCCGCTATTGGCTCCACGGCCGATGACGTAGTACGGAGGCAATCACGTGACCTAGCTGTCACGGGAAGAGACTACCTGGTGTTATTATACCATGGGCATGATAGTCATGCACTCCATGGAAATAGTAACCATTAAAATCGAATAAGGTAGTATAATTTCTAGCTGCGGAACTTGAGTTCCGCAGAATTGAATATTGATTCAATCAGCTAATTGGATCTGTGTAATTAATATTCAGGTCACATGATAAAGCCAACCGTATAAGGTTTCTATTACTATTGTATGACGAATTTGAACCAAAATTAATTCACACACATAAGTATGTGTATGTATGTGTTACTAGCTTCTGCTTTACGACTTCCTTCGCGTAAAGTTTGACCACCATCCTTGTATAGGATTGGATTTTTTAAAACCCTTCGTTAGTTATCACCTTCATTAAATAAGGAGGGTTTCTAGACCCAGCAAACCCTAAAAATAACAGAAACAAAATATTTTTATTTTATAGAACCCCAACATTAAGGGTCAGCGCACGCTCAGCATCAAAATGGTCGAGCATTATTCATTGATTGCTTGATAATGAATTAAATCACAACTGAAATAGAGTTGAAAATAGCGTACGCGAACACACGTCACAGGGAACTATCTCATGCATGCTATTTTCAACTCTATTTTAGTTGAGATGTAAAATATAAATGTTCAGATATCAATTGAAAAATGGTCAAGCACTTCGCTGCTCAGTGTGCGCTGACCCTACCTAAACGAACTCTGTTTAAATTAAATGTTTTTAGCTTGCTTGGGGAACCCTAGCTTCTGGGAGATATTTTTTGATGTTCAGTTTGATGTTCAGCTGAAGTGGCAGTGGGCTGGCCATGTCTGTCGAAGGACCGATCGCCGCTGGAGCAGACGTGTCCTTGAGTGGAGACCGCGAATCGGCAAACGCAGCGTAGGGCGCCCCCCTGCCAGGTGGACCGACGACCTGAAGAACGTGGCTGGGGGGACTGGATGCGGAAGGCAGAGGACCGAGTGTTGTGGCGCAACTTGGGAGAGGCCTATGTCCAGCAGTGGACTGAGATAGGCTGAGCTGATGAGTTTGAAGATCGAAAGCAAAAATTAGACGTTAATAGCAACATCAAGGTGTAATCACAAACAAAATTATGGATACCTATTCAATTTTAATGGAACAGAAATGGATATAACTGAGGGGCTCAAACAGCGATGGGTATCCTGACTCCTGACTGAAAACCGCGACCGCAGCTAGTTGTGGTAAACACATATAGATTGTGGTTGCATCGATATGCGTCACAAGTAGGTACACAAACAAACAACAATAACACAAAATTACTCTTACAAAACTGTACCGAAAAAAATGACAGTAGACGAATAGGATAAACCATTGAGAAAATTTATTTGACGACGTTAAGATAAAACCAAATCGCATTTACATCTTTGTGAGAAAATAAGAGAAACGTGTTTGGGTTTGTTGGACAAATACAAAGAGTCACGATCCAATTGGAAATTCCTAAGGAAAATGACCCGATACCGATGAATAATTACGGGCTGACCAATTACGAAATTGTTATATTGATTTGCACAGATAAATATGAAATAGGCCGATAGAAACGTGTGGTGCATTGCCCGAGCCAATAGGAGCGTGTTATGTCTAGTCGAAAATTGGCGGAATTTATTGCAAACCAGCTGTGCCCGCGGCTTCACCCACATACTGAAATAGCCAACGACCATACAGGCCAATAGACGCCTAACGTTGAATATAATATAAATTCTGTCACTAGCTGAGGCGGGGTACTGCAATCCGCTTGGACCTACCAAGGCGGCTATTGGCTAATCACTAAAGGAAAGAAAAGAAAGAAAGAAAAATATTTATTTGACACAACTGAGACACATACAGAAGAAATATACATGAACAAGAAATAGATATAGTGAAGAAGTAACAAAGCGAGGAAAAAAGTCATTGACAGTCATGCGCCATGTGTGTCTCAAAATTGTGACAAATGGGTGTCCAGCTCAGCATATTGCCAGGTTATTAAACCTGACGCTGGTATTCTAACGCGGCAGTTTTGACGGCTCACATAGGTGGTCGAAACTGATTTGAAGATTTCAAGTGGCGAATAGTGGCGTCCTACATTAGTGAAATTTCATAGATGTGTTGCAGACATCGGTCGCCTGTTATGAGGCGTCAATTGTTAGGGAAAATGGTTCCCCAAAAGCGGGCCTTATTAGAAATATAAACTCCAAATGTCTTCCCTAAGACCAATGAAAATGAGCCTTAAGGGATTTAACTGTTTTAATTATTAGAAGAATCTTTGTAAAGATAAGGCAACAATACGTACCTGGTAATACTTCAAATGTGGGTACTTCATGATGACTCGCAGTATGAGAACTGTGAGCTGGTCCTGTAACGCCACACGTTGTTCATACGGAATGCCTGGAGGGAACCGCTTCAATGAGCGGTTTACGTCCAGCACCACCTAGTAAAAACAATAAAAACTTCTCTAAGGTAAATGCTATAGACACAGATAATATAATACTACAGGGTAGCCCGAGACTGGACTGGGGGGACTAGATGCGGAAGGCAGAGGACCGAGTGTTGTGGCGCAACTTGGGAGAGGCCTATGTTCAGCAGTGGACTGCGATAGGCTGAGTTGATTGACAGGGTAGCCCACGAAATTCAAAATGTCTTGCGTTTTTTGCAAATTGTAGCCCTATTTGGCGTTGTATGTCGGTCGAAATATAATACTCATAACAAATATTAACCTAGCTCTATAAGCTGTACGGTCGACCGCACATTGGTGGTCACACTTTGACATTAGAAGCATCTTTATTTCGTAAGTAGTAAGGGCGGTTTTCAATTGAAGTGTTACCACTGTCATACAGTCGACTGTACAAGCTCGAAAATCGATAATTTGATCGTAAATTAATATTATGGAACTTGTACAGCTTATAGAGCTAGGTTAATATTTTTTTGATACAACGTCAACTTTCTTCCAAATTAACAAGCAATTGCACACAAATTGATCAAATCGCGGACGTTCTCAAAAATGCCAGGTTAAGAGTTATCTAAACCGACGAGCATGCATGACGAGGTTAATGGACGTAGATGAAGCGAAAGAGGTGTGTCAGGATCGTAGCAGGTGGAAATCTACAGTCTCTGCTAACCCCAATGGGAAACAGGCGTGATAATATGTATGAATGTATGTATGCACACAAAAATAAACCAATTTGTGGATTTCGATTCCCGGTTCGGGCAAAGTTTTATTGGGTTCTTTCATTAGGAAATTCTCAGTAGCAGCCCGGAGTCTGGATTTGTGCCCCGTTAATGGCAATAGGCTCGCCCCCTATTACATGGGACTGATTATATAACTGGCGAGATGTGGGTGTACTAACACCTCTGCCTAACCCTTCGGGGAAATACAGGTGTGATGTTATGTTATTTACTACGATTTTTCCTGCATTGTGAGTGTTTACAATTACAAACACAAATCTCACATGCACATACACCCAGACCCAGAACAACTATCTGTGTATCACACAAATATTTGTTGCGTGTAGGAATCGAACCTGCAACCCTTAGCACAGAAGACGATCACTCAACCACTGCAACAATCGTATTGTCAATTGTCAAACATGTGAGTTTTTTCTACACATCACGTCATATATGTCGTGTTTTATATGTCAGGTTGTTACAGACATATGCATTTATTATTAATTAAAAAAACCGGCCAAGAGCATGTCGGGCCATGCTCAGTATTATAGGGTTCCTTAAGTAGGTGTAATTACAAACGAATCAAATCGAATATTAATCATGGCTATTTTAGTTTTTGCAATAATCGGCAGCATTCGCGACTCAGAGCGTGTTGTTAGTAGCGCCATCTAGCGATAAATTCAAGAAGCCAAATTTAAGAAGTGTTTCATGCAAAGTTTCTTTTTGGGATTTTTTCAAATAGAAAGTAGCTAAAAGAGCATTATTTGCTATGACCATTTTTCTCTAAGGTCAATGACCTTTGAACTAGGACGTTTTAAGTATTTTTCAGTTTTCTCTCTATTACTCAAAAAATTATAATCACATTATACTCGAAATAATTTTAAAAGAGAGTTTTCACAAAGGTCTATCAATGTGGAAGATTATAAGTTTCTACGTTGGATAGTTTAGAAATGGCAGGGGGGGGACACATTGCAAGCCACTTTGGCGGGCTATATTTCGCAGATGGTACACCTGATAAAAAAGTGGTGAACCAAACCAAATTGGGCCATTTGCATTTGTAAATTACTCATACATAAATAAATGTGACATACATCACATACATGTGTGGTTCCATGTGGTGCCAGACATAAAGAATTGCACCATCCTTATCTCTTCTCATCGGTGTCGTAAAAGGCGACTAAGGGATTCACCACCAGAGGGTGGGTAGCAGTGTTCTCTGATTATTTAACCAACCAACTGCGATCGCCAACCCGCCTGCCAGGCGTGGCGATTATGGGATATCACCCCTTAATTTAAATTGAACTTTTGTATTAGGTATTTGATGTCAGATGTCTTCTTAAATTTACTTTTTTTTTCTTGTGTGCGTAAATTTCACTTTTAAGATATACAGATGGGAGGGACCAGCTGAAAATCAGTGCTCTGTATACCTACATGCACAGCAAATACTGAGCTGGATCCCTTGCTACACATATTATGTTGTGTACATGTTGTGTTCTCTGTAATTTGTCCTGTTACCTTTGCATGTAATGTTTATTTTATGTATGTGTGGCAAAATAAATGGTTTAATTGGGGGAGGCCTATGTCCATCAGTGGACGTCTTTCGGCTGAAATGATGACGAATGATTACATAAATAAATTACCTGACTGTACTCAATGTGAGTTGATAGTTCATCAAGTGAGGGAGGGTCGGTCAACTCTTCCTGTGTCACTCCTACTAGTAACGGCCAGATCTTTCTTCTGTAGTCATCTGTATAACATTTAAAAGAAATAATCATCAAAACATACTGGGTGTCAGGGAAACGCTCCCGAAACTGGAAGGCTATTATCATACTACCTAAACACAATTGAATACCAATAACCATTAGCCTTATACTCATTGTTTTAGTGATTTGGTATTTTGTAAACCAGCAATGTAAAGCATACAAAAGTCGGGATCAATGCTGCACGTACCTAACCTACCTACGCTCGCTAAGACATGGACTGCATATGCGAGCGGATTTCGTTCACCCCTAGCGCCAGCTGATATTTTATTTGAATTACATTGCGAACTTTAAAAAATTAAGTATTTAAATTGGGTTTTTTTGCAAATCAGTTTTATTTAACTGCCCAAAGCTTGACCAGCTTTGTCTCTGTATGAAAAATGAAAACAAAATGAAAAAATCTAAAAAAAAGAATCACATTTTTTTTAGTGTTTTCGTATCAGTAATCACCAGCACTATCACCTATCTTCGTTTTCGGAAGCGTTTCCCTGACACCCAGTATGTTGCTGGAGAAGATGCCTTGTTCATAGTTATGAAAAAAAGTATTAAGTGTCACAAGAAATATATTATTTTGATATCAATGCAGTGATAATGGCAATACAATTATTATGATGAAATGGTTTGTACATTGTGTGCATTATCTTTCGATGTTCATGTTGCTGTGGTTGCTCAAATACAAGAAATGTGTGTGATTTCTGAATAATTTGATGGCGACACTTATCGTGTTAACACGAACCTTCGCCAAAGCCCAACAGTGCAGCCGTAGGATTATTGCATTAGTAATTTTTATAAAACTAAAACCAATTTGGCAATCAGGTCTGAAATAGGACTGCCTATAATATGACTTTACACAATGCTTAAATTAAACTGCTTAAAGGTGTTATTAATTTAACTCCCGCTCTACTTTCACAGTCTCTAATCCATGTAAATTATGTTTACTAATCTGGGCCCTTAGTACAACCATAAAAATAATTGGTTTATAAATGTAATGTGAAACATCTTCACAGGTTCATGGCTGCAAATGCAAATACATATAGAGTGGAAACATCTTCACAGGTTCATAATATAGAGTGGGCATTACAATTTATTTTAGCCATAATATATTCATAACTTAATATAATATCCTAAACCGACATTGACATTTGGTCACCAAAACTGGTTAATTTGATAAAATATTTTTAGGAAACTGTTCTGCCCATGTTTTGTAAAAGTATTTGCAAAATGTTACATTGTCACTAGTTCCACTACATTATCTGTTGTCGTAAATAAACCTCTTCATGACGACAAAGTGCAGCATTGTTCACGGCTTTACGGCGTAAACAAAATGAGCATTCCCACTTACCACTAATCAATCCCGCTTTGCCTTTTGCAAAATTCTGCCATTGTTCCAAATTCACACAGTCCGGATTCTCTAAGCATTTCTCAATATCTTTCCTCTTTTCCTTTATTTCAGGGTCTTCGTAATCAGGTTCTAAACAAAAGTGCCAATGACGTTACCAATATGCACCTGGGACTTTCACTCACATTTTCGATTATAAAATGAAGGTGATTTACACAAAAATAGTACTGATTTGCACAAAAATACTACTGATATCACAGAGCAATACAACGAAAATATACAGAGAAAGGAAGTAATTAAATTGTCATAATAATTGTTTACAATACCTTCATCAAATTTTAACTCGGAAGGCGTAGAGATGTCATCAATATTTTTAGCGTTATTCAAGTCGAAAGATTGTTTTTTTGGCGTCGGTGAACAGTCGCCGTTTAAATTACACTTGTCACCGATATCGGCGTCGGTATTATTCGATTCCATGGTAGAAAGTTAAAAATTAATCGAGCGAAAACATTACACCATTCTTCCCCATAGGGCGATGTGATGACATTTGAGAAAAATGACATGACATGTTCAAAAACTGGATCTGTAAAAGAATAACTGTATTGGGAAGTAATTATTTAAACTTTAATTTATGAAGAAGCACTAAACTAACTACTAACTGTAAAACTACGTAATATAAACGTATTTTACCTTTTTACCAAATTAGTAAAGAAATGTAATAGTAAATTTGAAATTTAGTTTACGAACGCATCAATTTTGTTAAATTACATTCCGTTCTAAGCAGAAGTCATGATAGCAATATTTTGTACTATGGAAACTGAATTACTTCATTTTATTTTAGATTAGCGATTTGGGAATGCACTCAGATGTTTGTAAATAATTGGGACTCATTCCAGTATTTGATGAAATCGATACGACGTAATGTTTGAAAGATGAGATCCTATCTCAGATCCTATAATATCTACTGAATACAGCTGAATAGCTGAATACACGATTTCTTTTTAAAAGTCAAAAATTAATAAGTTATTGTCAAAGTAAACCATCCTGATTGGATCAATAACATTATTAAAAATTAGTAAAACAATAAATGACCAAAAACATTTTTTATAATGGAGCTCAACGTTCATTCTCAAAATGAAAGTATTAGAAAAATTGAAGATATCATTGATATTCAAAAGGCAAATGGAAATTTTAATATTCGACAAGTGGCCTTCAACCTCCCTTCGGAGTCGGATAGCATTGTTTCAGCAAATTTAGCTAGGAGCTTGGAATCTGGCTTATCTAAAACTAAATCAGATAGTGACAATAAGAAGAAATTCAAGAAATTGCGGTCCAAGCGCCAGAATAGTCCTTTACCGGATGTTATATCATGGCCAAGCGATTCAGACATAACCGTACTCAGGATGAAATTGTGCTTAACAAGCAGTGATCTAAAGGAAAAAGTGGGTAATCTCATTCCCGGGGACGGTCTTCACCAACCTGACAGCTCTTCCATGATCAATTTAGCGACATTGATGCGCCAATCCCAACCACCATCGAAACATAGCTTCAATATTGAAGAATATCTTTTGCCATTAACGTCTTGGGAACGCGAACAAGATCAAGACCCAGATCAGGAACCTGAAAAGGAAGAGCCTATAGTAGAAGTGGAGCAACCCAATGATTTTTCGGCGAAGTTCAAACGTGACTTCAAAGTTTACGAAGCTATGTGCAGTCAAGAGCACAAGGAGAACTTGAGTTCAAAAGACAGCCAGTCAGGCTATTCAAAGATCACAAGAAAGTCCAAGCTGGCCAGGTTCCTACGACTTTACTTCTGTCCCTGTTGTACATGTCTGTACAGATTAGAGAAAATGCGAGATGATCCCTCAGTTTATTTTACCAAAACGCAAAGAAACGTAATTTGATGCGTATATTCAAACAAATCGTAATGTTACTTTTGCATTGCAAATTAATGTTCCCTTGGCAAAGTCAACATTTGCGTTTTATTTTATTCAAATCAAGTAGGGTGAGGGTGCAACCCAGCGCTAGAAATGCTCATAGTTAAGTTTAGTTAAGTTCTTGAAGTTACATTTTGCTATTAAAAAAATATCAGGCGCAGTTTAAAATAAGGCTAGGAATCGTGATACCACGCCACGCTTACCTACTGTTACAAATGTTACAGTTGTTTTTTTTTTAAATTCATGATGGTCTTGTGTTTGTGACCGCCACCTCAGCTGATGCTAAGCAATGGTGCGGTCGACGACGGTGCACACTTGCCCAGCAGAAACATATTCACTCGAACCTTGAACAACGCCAGGGGCGTTACTCCCGACTGGATCGAGTTCTGTATCGAGCTCTGTATCAATCGAATTTGAATTCGAGTTAGTGTCAATTCGTACTGCATTCCCCTAGGAAGGAAGGCCCCTGATTATATAAGGTACCTTACTTTACCTACAAGTAAAGTAATTATACCATCGGGAACAAAGATGCCGTGCCTATGCCTACTGTCTAAACCGAAAATATTCAAGTTAAACACTTTAGGGCCGGTATTTCAATAGTCTGATAACTGTTAACTGAGGAATAAATATGACGTCGTGACAGATTTTCTATACTACAACTGTCAAAATGTCAAACTTATTCCTCAGTTAAAAGTTAACTGGCTATTGAAAGACCGGCCCTAAAGTTTTTAACTTGAATATTTTCGGCTCTGCGTTGATGAATCAATCAGTCAGGGTCAGGACATCTGTATATATAAGTATTTAAAGATATTTATACTTTATACTATTTACAGCATCTACACAAACTCCTGAATCGTGAGTAAACTGAAGGAAAATGCATCGCTTTCGAGTAGCTTGGCATTTCATTTTTATTTTCTTAACTATTTGTTAATTTATCTTCCTGGATATAAAATAGAACAAACATAAAAATGTGATTACTGTAGTTATTCTAAGCTGATTACCTTGTAATGTTATAAATCAGACTTTATGAAAAATATTTTAAATCATGCACTAGCTAGAGCTATGAAAAAACCCAGCCCAGAGGCGGATTATCCCTAAGGCAAACTAGGCACGTGCCTAGGGGCGAAAATCAGTAAGCTGAAGTGGCAATGGACTCTGGCCACGTCTGTCGGTCGAAAGACCACATGGCCGTTGGAGCAGACGAGTCTGAGTGGACACCGTGAATCGACAAACGCAGTCCCCAGCTAGGTGAACCGACAACGACCTGAAGAAGGCAGCTGAGGTGGACTAGATGCGAAAGACGGAGGACCAAGTGTTGTGGCGCAACTTGGGAGAGGCCTATGTCCACCCAGTTTTAGGCTGAGTTGATTAAAGCTTGAATGAAACAAAATGAAAAGTCGCGCTCGCTACGCTCGCGCTTCTACGTTAACGTGTGTCTGCAAGATGGCCAGCTGTTCTGTGACATTTGATATTATGTTAAATACTGTAATACCATAGAGGAAATGAATATGATAGAGGGGAATTGTGGGCGGGATAGGCGCGCCGCGCTTTTGAGCAGACGCGCCAATGTAACCAAAATCCGCGACATTGCGTCCAGGCTGTGACAGAGTACGTTGCTGTGCGAAAAAATAATAATTATGCCGTCTTGCGCCATTATATCATGCCGAAAAAGAAGCGAGGTGTGTAGTTTAACTATAGGAGGGATTTCTTTTCATCGGTAAGTCTAAAAACCTTTAATTAGTTGTGATATTTGCAAATATTTTCTTAGTATTATGTGATTCATGACAAAAACGATGTCATCGCAAACTGATAAAAAAATATACATTGCTTATAAAACATGGATATCGTACTTTCACTACGTGAGTAACCGCGTAATGTATTGCGTTTCTTTCGATGTCGCCTTTAATTTATTTGCCTGACTGTCACCAAAATCCCCGTGTATCGATAGTGTAGTAACATATTGAATGCATTATCGATATAATTAATTCGGTGTATACTTTCTGTTTTAAAATAAATATTCCGCATTTTTATTATTTTAAATGCATAATAATTTTATTTTTAGGTAGATTTTTTTTTTAAAACCACTTAAAAAAGAATAAAAAATAAAATTTGTGTGTAACAGTTTAGGGAGTAAGTGCCTTTGATTCGGATAGATTTAAGAAAAAAATGAAAAAAAAAAAAAATTTTTTTTTTTTTTAAGTCGGTTTTTTTTAGTTTATTATTTTGAGTGGAATTAACAATAGAAAGACAAGCGATTGCTATAATCCCCGATAATTTGCTGTCATCCATTGAAGAGTTCCCTCTTTATCTCCTATGACCTTCATCAGATCTTCACCAAATGATTTTTTCTGAATGCAAATGCTTGACTTGTTGATGAATATACCAAAATCGCTATGTGTATGCCTATAATATTAGAGAAGTTACCTCAATTTCACATGGATCCCATCATCAAAACTGGATTTTGATGAAAATGGAACCAATCTGGAAGTATATCCTTTCAAATAAATAAATAATTTTCGAAATCGGTTTCTAAATGACGGAGTTCTGAGGTAACAAACATACAAAAAAAACGTACAATTGAATTGAGAACCTCCTCCTGAAGTCGTTTAAAAATCGGGTTTTAGGCTCGGTTTCCACCAAAACGCAGAGACAAGATGTGTCGCAAGCCACCAATAAGACTGCGTTAGATATAGAATAGCTGGTTGACTGGGAGAGAAAGCCAAAGGCACTAAGTCCACCTATGTACATGTATTGTATGAAGTTTAAATAAATAAATAATGTTGAAGCTAGGCGGTGAAATATGAAAATAACGCAATCCTATTGGTTGTTCGACACATATCCTCTCCTCTTCGTTTTGGTGGTTAAATACCTTTGTTATGTATGGAGTTTGGATTACACCCGGCTTTAACAAGTGCTTAAGGGGAATGTACCAGCCAAGTGTTGCCTCCGTCAGTAAAAAAAAAATATCACTCGCTGAATACATAATTTATCGAAAATTCGTTTTTAAAAGTTGAAGTACAGTTCAATCAGAAACTATTAACACTGTAAAATATATTTCGCTGTAGTTGTAGATAGAAAAAATGCCAAAAGTGGCCGTTTTTCGCATTTTTTCTATGTACAATTACAGCGAAGTATAATTTACAGAGTTAATAGTTTCTGATTAAACTACAGTACCTGTACCTACTTGTATTCAGCGAGTAATAATTTGTTTACTGATTGGGGCGCCGCTTGGCTGCTATATTCCCCTTAAACGTGGTCTAAACTTTCGTAATAAGGGACATATTATTTTATTTTTAGTTTTCAATACAATACAATACTAACAAATTTTGACGACTTTAGTATGTTGGGCAGTAATTATTTTTTAGGTTACGATTTAAAAAGAAAACCAATCCTTAAATATGCAGAATTGTATATCTTATTTACGCAAAACACCAAACCAGGTCTTATAACAAATTTAAAGTTGGTTAAAAATCGAAAAACTACTTTTTATTTTTCGCCATACCTCGCGCTGCTTGTTTTAAAACGTGTCAGACGTTATTTTCAATAATTAAGTATATCATGAAACAGTAACTTTCCAATTCCCTATGTAGGACAAATTATTTTTATTCCAAGACCATATGCGAAAATCGTTGAAAATATCGATAACATTCATAAAATTAGTTTTTTGTACATGGACATCACTAACGACCTGTTCGAATGTAGTGGTGCGTTCGCACATGGTCGACGTTTATGTGTGACAGACGTGACCGCTAATAGTAGGGCCGCGTTCAGTGTAGTATTTCTTGCACGCGTATGCGTTTAGATATCTAGATACAAGCTAGATACAGTGCTTATGTAGTAGTGAGACGGATAGTGGGAGAGTTAGGCGACACGGGTTTCCGAAGAAACTGTGTACTATACCAATTCCATTCTTATTCAAGTATTCCATGTGTAATACCTACTTAAATTGAAGTTATGTTTACGCATATATCTGAAAAAAGTTTCGCGCTCGCTTCGCTCTAGTGCCAACAGCCTTTTTGACAAGCCTTACATCTACTGCTGGAAAAAACCACAACCACTACTTAACAACTTCCACAGCCAACGGCTTGGACGTTCATATATCCCAATCCTATGGTCCTATGTCAATTTAGGCACTACGGTATCCGAAGTACATGTTACATTTAAATAACGGTTTAAGAGTCTATCCACTGTCTGAATTTGTAACTGCAAGCTAGCTGCAAAATAGCAGTTTGGATTCGGTTTTGAAGCAATTGATCAAGCACGTATCCTGAATTTTGGTCAGGGTGGGGACATTAATTGAAACAACGATCTGAAAGAAATCAATGTAGGTAATCTTTGTAATGCGGATTTAATGGATAAAAATCCAATAATGCGGATTTAATGGATTTTTGGATGGGTGCATTAAAAGAGCCTCCACGAGTAAGTATTTAATTGATCGTCCGGCGCACTCTGGGCAGTCAGCCCGCTATCAACCTGCTGACTGGCTAATCTTTTCCCCACGACATGAGCTATTATTATTATGTAGCTCATGTCGACACGAAGAAGAAGAAGAAGAATGGATAAAAGAGCAAGCCCAATCAGCTGCTCGCCCTCGGCCCCCCATTTTGTTCCTCAGAAAAGGTTTTTAGTCTCTCGCACGAAAAGTATTAAAAATTTAATTAGTACCGTCCCGTCTCATGTCTGTTACGCCAAATTTCGGGGGTGGGGGGGGGGATAAATCCCAACTATCCGTGTAGGTATACGTGCTTGCAGTTGATATAAATGAGTGCATCGGAACTGTCGGCGATTGCTTTCGGCGGATGGAGTCCCTTATGAGATTCTCCGCCACCCGTCCGGTTAAGCAGATACGGTACCTATCTCGGGTAGCATCTGCGAGAGTCCATTCGAAAAAAAAAATGCGATTGTGTACTTCATGCACTCCGCTCAGTTACGATGCAACTGCACCAAAGTCACATCCAAACTGCTATTTTGCAGCATAGCATGCGTTCAAAGGCAGACAGTTTGAAATAGACCTAACCGTTTCTCTGCAACCCGCAAACAAAAAACAAACAAAGCCTTCATTATCACGTCAGTATGAATACATAATGACTATACGTGGGACACTCAGAAAGTTTTGCGAAACTAAAAAAAATTGTTCTATACGTACATATATTTTTATCAAATCTTTTCAAAGTACTTTCCACCAGCCTCTATACAAAGATTCATGCGCCTAAACCAGTTTTCAAAACACTTTTTCCAGTCCGCCGCAGACACCTCGTTTACAGCCTGCTCGAACGCAGCCAGCGCATCTTCCGGCGACGAAAATTGTATCCCTTTGAGCTGATTTTTTATTTTTGGGAATAAAAAGAAGTCACACGGTGCTAGATCAGGGCTGTAAGGAGGGTGACCCAGGAGTTTGACTGGCGTGCTGTCCAGGAAATCCCTCGTTTTGAGTGCGGTGTGCGCAGGTGCATTGTCGTGGTGGAGCAGTAGCCCGCGGAGCCCTGTGTTTGGTCGCTTGTTGCTTATAACAGAGAAAACTTCTGGCAAACATTTGGTAGTATACCATTCGGCATTAATGCTTCTTTGATCCCGTAAGGGAATTGATACCAAGTGGCCAGTCAAATTAAAAAAGCTAGCGATCAAAATCTTACCCCCGCTTCTAGATCGCTTCACTTTGGTAGGCGTTGGCTCATTTTGAAACACCCAAACAGTCGACTGGCGCTTGGTTTCTGGGTCGTATTGATAAATCCAGGACTCATCACCTGTAACGATGTCGTAAACACGCCGAGACGAGCCTGCTTCAAATTTGTTAAGCATATCACGGCACCATTCCACCCGGGCCTGCTTCTGAGCATCGGTGAGGTTGTGCGGCACCCAGCGTGATACTATCCTCCTCACGCGAAGATGGCTGTGTAGAATCTCGTGAACGCTTCCCGATCCAATCTTCAATATGTGTTGAATCTCCTGATATGAAATTCGCCTATTGTCTTGGATTAAATTTTTCACTGCTAGCACGTTTTCTTCGGTAACAGCCGTCAAAGGGCGACCGCTTCTTTCGTCATCCCCCAAAGTTGGTCGACCGCGCTTGAATTCGTTATACCAACGATACACGGTTGCCTTGGAAGGGCCTTCATCCATGAATGCCATTTGAAGTCTATCGTACGATTCATCCGGTTTCAGGCGACACTTGAAATCGTATAAAATCATAGCTCTAAAATGTTCCCGGCGCAGATCCATATTTCAGTGAGACACAATACTTTGAATTAACTCGCAAAAAATGTGGAGGGAAATTTTGAAATTGGAACTTACTTATTTTTACTTATAAATAATCATATTTTCGAAAAACATTATTTCTGGCCAGTCTCCCATATATAAAAACTTTTTTTCGCAATACTTTCTGAGGGGCCTGGTACAGTATGATTGCAACCCGTCTTGGGCCTACCCACGCAAAAATAGAACAATGACTGAACTTTTTAATCATTTAACTTTGGGCAAGGTCCTTCTCCGTTCACATAAATCATTATCACTCGTTACTCACTGCAAATCTCCAAATAGATTGACTCTTCGTGGATTACGAAAGGTTAACATAATGTAGGTCTTTGCCCAGTTGTGGGACAACGCAGGGCAATAAAGCTAATGAATAAAGTGAGTCACTTTGAGTTAAGTAAGTAGGTAGGTGAGCTTCGTTGGGCACAATGAATTTAGGTTGCACCTTAATCAAGTATCTCAAGGTGAAACTAGAAATCACTGCTAAAAGTCATCGCCTGCTAGTTGTAAATTACAGTCATTGACAAAGTTACAATGATAATAGGTACACGATTTCTTTAGAATTCAAAGTTTTTTAAAAGTTTATACAACACTAGTTTTTGTTTACCCTAAACCTGAAAAGGGGTCATTATACTCATCATTATGAACGACTTTCACAGGCAGCAAGGATCCACAAAATAATCTCAAAGTCTCCTCAATCCCATTTAGGGCTATTAAAATACCCGGATGGGACATACACGAGATCCGCAGAGGAAACACTGAAGCTTTTAGCTAAAGTGCACTTTCCGGACTCTGTGCCAATAAATGGTAACGGAAGCCATACCTCTCAAAACCCTCGGAGCAACAGACCAAGGATAGAAGACTGGAGGATGGCTTCTCTTATATTTAGACCCGATCGGATCGAATGGGCCATTAACAGCTTCAAGCCCTTTAAGACCGGAGGGGAGGATAATATCTTCCCTGCCTTACTACAAAAGGGGTTGGATATTATCCATTATCCAACGCTGTTGAAGGTTTTTCGAACCAGCTTTGCCTGGGGCTACATACCCACAGCGTGGACTAGGGTGTCCGTCACCTTTATCCCCAAAGGGGGAGACAGGGACAAATCGATGCCCAAGTCCTATAGACCAATTAGTCTTACCTCCTTCATGCTCAAAACCATGGAGAAGGTACTCAACCAGCACATCAGGGCTACCTACTTAGTAGACAAAACCCTGCACGTGAGACAACATGCCTATCAGAAAGGCAAGTCCACTGAGTCCGCATTGATGGACTTAGTGGATAACATAGAAAAAGCTGTTGAGGACAAAGAAATTGCTCTGTGCGCCTTCTTAGATATAGAGGGGGCATTTGACAACACCTCAACAAATGTCATACTAAAAAGTATGGAGCAACGCAACATTGACCGAACGACCATCTACTGGATCGAAGCAATGTTGCGTAACAGAGTAGCGTCAACATCTCTCTTAGACACAACTATAAGGATGAGACTAAACAGGGGTTGCCCACAAGGGGGCGTCCTGTCTCCCCTAGAATGGTCTTTAGTTGTTGACAGCTTACTGAGCGAGCTCAATAGGGCTGGCTATTACACGCAAGGTTACGCGGACGATCTGGTAGTGATTACCGTTGGCAAATGCCAATCAGTCATCTCCGATCTGATCAAAGAAAAGGAAGTTGGATGGCTTAAAACCACCAACCCTCTTCGGTAAAACGGTCAACTTTTCGGATGAGGTCAAATATCTAGGCATCATCCTAGACCAAAAACTCACGTGGAATGCACACATTAAACATGTGACAAGGAAAGCAAAAATTGCTTTGGGAACTTCCTGCCGACTGGTCAACTCGAAATGGGGCCTGAGACCATGGGCAACGCTGTGGCTGTACACTGCTATAGTAAGGCCCATGATAACCTATGGCTGTGTCGTATGGCATGGAAAAACCCATCAGACTACCTGCAGGGATGCTCTCTCAAGCCTCCGGAGACTCGCGTGTCTCATAACAACAGGAGCAATTGCATCGACTCCGACCGCTGCACTTGAGGCTCTGCTTAGTCTCGTTCCTTTGCATGTGCAGGTGCAAATGGACGCTAGGGCAGCAATGATAAGGGCCAGAATAGCGGGAAGGACAAGATGGAAGTCGACTGCCATGAGGGCACTGCAAGAGAACCTTATGAAGAAAGACATCATTGCCATGCCCACTGATGCAATGTTAAAAGAATACAGCTTTGATAGGCTGTTTAGGGTATTCATACCTCAGAGGACTGAGTGGAAGGACGAAACGCCAGGCCAGCCTCAGTCCACTGATGTTGTTTGGTTCACCGACGGATCAAAAAAAGAGGGTCTAGCAGGAGCCGGATTCCACGGTGGGCGACCAAAGGTAAAAAAATTCGCCAACCTAGGCCAGCACACCACTGTGTTTCAAGCGGAATTATTTGCCATTATTGGATGTGTCCGTTTAAGTCTGCAGAGGACCTATATTAATAGGCGAATCTTCATCTTCTCTGACAGCCAGGCTGCTTTAAAAGCCTTAAATTCAGAGGAAATTGACTCCAAACTTGTAAAGGAGTGTGTCCAGCTATTAAACTCACTAGGAGCGGCAAACTCGGAGGCACTAGGATGGGTACCTGGACACTGTGGCATTAGGGGCAACGAAGCCGCTGATGAACTAGCTAGAGCTGGTGCTGAAAGCCCCAATGTGGGCCCGGAGCCAATCTGTGGCATTCCTAAATGCACCACTACAGCCTACCTTAAAAACTGGGGAACTGACCAAAGTATTAGCCTTTGGGAAAAATCCCCAGGTCAAGAACACTCGAAAGCGCTACTTGTGGGCTTCAAAAAAAGGTTTACGAAAGAAGCGCTTTCGTTGAACAAAAATCAGATAAGAATCCTGACAAGAACCCTCACTGGGCACTGCAAGCTGAATAAACACCTTCACAGGATGGGCCTCAGTGATACCACAGTTTGCAGGTTTTGTCGCGAAAAGGATGAGACGCCCATCCATATCCTATGCGAATGTGATGCAGTGCACCACATCAGAAGCCAGCATCTTGGAGGCCACGTCATCTCAATGCAGGAGATCAAATCCTCCTCCCCCAAGGTCATAGTCGACTTTATGATTGATTGCAGCTTGGGGAAGTGCTGTAATGCTGCAAGAGGCGTCACAATAGATCTTTTAGGTCGCAGTGGCTTAGGGGCGTTCAAGACCCTACCTCTTTCCTCAAATAATAAAAAAAAAAATGAACGACTTTTGTTATGGAACCAATCCCGAAATCGCAAAAAAAATGTTTCATGTTGATTTTCCATGTTGATATTGACATTTTGTCGATTTAGTATGTGAACAAATGTAGGGAACAGCTGATTTTTATCGCGACTTCAGGGTTTATCCCATAGTATAAGTTGTTTGTGAAGATGATGACTACAGTGACCCTTTTTCAGGTTTAGGGTACCTAGGTAAATATAATAGAATAGAATAATATTTATTTCTAAAACAAAAACGAATCTATAGAACGTGTATCAGAAATGCGTGGTCATATTTTAAGAGCTCATTCAGGGCATAGCATAGAACAACTTTTACTATGGGACCAACCCTGAAATCGCGAAAAAAATATCATCTGTTCCCTACTAAATCATCGATGTCGCTCGACAAAATGTAAGGATCAGCTGATATTTTTTTCGCGATTTCACGGTTGGTCCCATAGTAAAAGTTGTTCGATAACATCCCCTGAATATGCTCTTCAAATATGACCACGCATTTCTGATACACGTTGTATAACAATCACCACATGACGGAGCATCACAATTAAATTGAGAACGGCTCAACCGATTTGACTGATTTTTGTATCGTTGTCTTCGTAATTGTCAGGACAAGGTTTGTATGCAACGACAACACAGTCCTTTGTACAATCAATTTAAAAAAAATGTACATGTAATGTGTCGCACTCGCTAGTGTTGTATAAAGTCGCACGGTTTAAAAAAGTTGGTCCTATGGAGAAAATTCAACGAAGCTTGAGCCTAGGGTGGCAGATTTTAGGGGTGGCGAATTTGGGGGCCGATTTTTTGCCCAAATCACAAAGGTTTCTGTAAGATGGATTTCTGACGTCTCGCAGAAAGTAGTCTATAAGACATCTTTCCGATAACCTTTCGTCTTCCCTCTCATTGATTGTTTAGAAATATACCCAAAAACATTTTACAATTCCATACAAATTTAATTTATATAACAAATTATCAATAAAATTGAGATTTAGAAAATTAGTTATTATTAATACAAATCGAATTTCTATTTTTTAATAATTTCATATCTATCATTGCTATGGAACCTATTATTTATTAGTATGTTGCTGTGCCCTTGCCGGGTTTCATGTTGAAACCATATAAGTACCTACAGGACTTATAAATGTAACACCTATGTACACATGAATGCAATAAAAGTTTTAAGTTTGAGTTTGAGTTTGTGTCATTTCAACCAAATTGCTGGATTGTAAAAATAATCTAGGAACTGATATTGTAGAGCGGCAAAAATTTAATTCTTAAATTCTTATTCTTTATTGCACACAAGAAAATCACAACAATACAATGTATTTTTGCCGCCTTTACCTCTACAAAATCAGTTCCTAGATTATTTTTACAATCCAGCAATTTGGTTGAAATGACACAAAAAATAGTGTAAAATCTTGCTCTAAAGGGCGTGGAAGAAAACTAGAAACTTCTCCTGGATGGTTGAATATATTGTTGGTTTGTTACAGGATGATCGTTTGTGTGAAGTTTCTAGTTTTCTTCCACGCCCTTTAGAGCAAGATTTTACATGGTGACCCCGACGTGATTACCTTTTGTTCGTTGTCTCCGGTATGCAGCATGTCATCCATATAGAAATCGGTAGTTAATGTAGCGGCAGCATCTGGGTATTGTTGTTTGTTCTCCTCGGCTAACTGTAATACCCAGATGCTGCCGCTACATTAACTACCGATTTCTATATTATGTTTTTGGGTATATTTCTATAATACTTGAACAGTTTATCATTGGGAAATATGATGTGAATAACGAAAGAAGAATCGCTGACGAAGGGAGAATCAATTTGAGGGTTGTCATATGGTGCTTATTTATAAGTCTTGTAACTTGTAATCACAGACATAGTAAAAAATATAGACGAAGTGCTGCGAACAATCATAGTGAAGCCTACAAAAACCGTGCTCCTCCGTGTACAAACCAGTGCTCACGCACACACATGCACCTGAAAGATATTTGTTTTTGGCGATGCTTACTGGACGATGCCGCGACATGTGTACTGAGAGCAGTGAGCACGGTTTGAGGTGCATGTTTGTGTGAGCGCTGTTTTATACACGGAGGAGCACGGTTTGGTTGGCTTCACTATGATTGTTCGCAGCACTTCGTCTATATTTTTACTATGTCTGTGCTTGTAATATAATCAGCCACCTACGTAATATTGTCGCCATTATATTAAACATCTGTGGGTTGCTGCTTGCTGATGTAACGCAATTAAATTAGAGTAGCTCGTCGTGATGTGGAAAAGCGTGAAACCATAAAAAATATTAGAAATTTTCGACGTTTAATAAGTAGGTACCTACCTAATGCTTTTTCTTGATGCATATGAAAAATTGTATTATGTAAAGACACTTGCTCTTCTGAAAAACATCTCTGTTATTGTCATATCATCATTTCAGCCGAAAGACGTCCACTACTGGACATAGGCCTCCCCCAATTAAGGGGGGGATATGCCATAATCGCCACGCTTGGCAGGCGGGTTGGCGATCGCAGTTGGTTGGTTAAATACTCAGAGAACGCTGCTGCCCATCCTCTGGTGAATCCCTTAGTCGTCTTTTACGACACCCATGAGAAGAGATAAGGGTGGTGCTATTTTTTAAGTCCGGCACCACACGGACATGTCATGTCATGTCATGTCATGTCATGTCATTGTCATATCATGGGGAATAATTCTACCAATGTTCACATCATCCGTCATTTTAACATTCTGTTATTTTGGTCATGCACTGTTGTAACAATTTGATTCATTGTGATTTGTTAACAATTTTACAACTGACATCCAGGTACCTTGCTACCATAGAATTTATTCTGTGCTTGCTACGTATACTTACTTTTCTTGGATAAATAGCAGCACATCATCAAATTGGATTATTACCTATTCTATGTATTATTACCTATTCTATGATATTGGTGGCAATTACTAAAGGTTTTAGTAATTGGTACCTAAAAGTAGGTAATAATTATTAAAGACTAACCCCCCAGTTTCTGGAAGGCTGATAAATTTGATCTATTGTCAAATCTAATGTCAGCTTCTGTGATTGGCCGGCAAAAATGTCAAAACCAAATCAAATCACTTGACCTGAGATTTGACTAATTAATTAATTTTTGCGTTGATCAGCCTTTTGGAAACTGGGGGTCAGTGTTAGCAGCGGCACTGACAAACTGTTAAAGACACCTCTAGGGTAGGGTGGTAATCACTGAACCACGTAAAGTTTGAAGCGTCACTGCTCTTATATCTATAGACATAACAGAGTGTTTTATATACCAATACCTTAGAAATTTAATAAATTTTAATTATTGAGATGATTTAATTCAATAACTCAACTATTTGGGGCAGTAGGGATGTTTGAATAAAAAAAGAAAATTGGTTAATTGTTACTGCCGATGCATATACAGTTAACCACCAGTATGGCCCACAGTGAACCACAAAGTATACAGTGAACCAGTCGAATTAGGTAGGGTGGTAATTAGTGAACCACCAAAAGTTTGAAGCGTCGCTGCTCTAATATCTATAAACAAAACAGAGTCTTATATATACCACTACCTGGGAAATTTAATAAATTTTAACTATTAAGACGATTTAATTCAATAAATCAACAATTTGCAGCAGTACGGATGTTTTTTTATTTTTATTAAATTGGTTCACTGTTACCACCTATGCTTATACAGTGAACTACAAAATGTACAGTGAACCAGTAGAATTATTTACTGACTGAATCCGTGTTTCTTGAATGAAAAACTCAAGTTTCAATCAACTTTAATATAAATGCTTTTGTTATGTATATTAAGGACAATAAAGATAATGTTTTGTTACATAATGTAAGTCTCCATATACCGCGGGGACGTTACAAACGTACAATTCATAGACACAAAATACACCCAGACCAAGAACAACTATTTGTGGGTCACACAAATATTTATTCCGTGTGGGGATCGAACCCACAACATTTGGCGTGGTGTCAATAGAGAGGTGACTACCTTAACGACTATGCCACAAGTGCAGTCAAATTAATTGTTAATTTGAATAGACGAGAACATTAGCAGCTACAATGAACCGTGGTTCATTGTTTACCTCTTCATTTTGGTTCACTGTCAACGTATGGGTTCCCATCGACTTTGGATGCATGTTTCCAAACACACGTTTATAATAGATCGACACAGATAGCATAAATAAAAACGCTAGGAAACACAACACGAGGTGGTTTTATGTTGAATCCAATATGAAGAACACAAAGGAAGCAAGAAAAAAAATAAAACTTGGATTTTCAATATCTTTTTTCGCAATAATACACAAAAATTCACATAGCTTGAGTGTCCGTCGCACGAGCTTGCTGGCGATTCCGGAGGGAAGTTCCGCGCACATGACGGCGGTAAATGCAAGAACTGACCACGTCGCGTTCTTGAGATACCTACCTATGGTGGCTAACTGTTGCTGCTTGGTTCACTGATTACCACTCTACCCTATTTCTTAGGCGTGATCTTGAAGGAATTTATTCCTTCAAGGGCGTGATGGATGGATTCAGAATTCGAACAGCCATATGAACAGGCTGTCATGGAAATATTCAATCCACTTTTCTTCAAAAGAAATTCAAATGGACTTGAGTTTTCGGTTGCTTTTCGATGTGGTTCAATTAGAAAGTTTGATATAACATTTGTTTAGTAAAATTGAATTCTTAAAGAGAGAGTGGTATAACAGTTTACGATTATTTCTTCATTTAGAGTACCTATTGCAAGTAACTATTGCAACTCTTTATAGTTTTTTTTTACTTATTCTAAGAAACGCATTGTAACAGATAGGTATCTAAGACTCCATTTAAAGTCAGCCATGATAAAAGTAAACTTATACTTATGGCCAAAATTAATACCATATCTATCCACGATTTGCCCGATTAGAGATAGAAATTTGACATAAGCTCCATACAAATTATGTCAAATTTCTATCTTTAGTAGGGCAAATTGTGGATAGATCGGATATTAATTTTGCCCTGAAGAACTTGAGTTTGTCTTGATGTACAGTTTTATTCTGAGATGGACATTGAACATAGGCAAGGTCGCGACGCAATGACGGTACCAGCTAATAGCTATACAACGTGTTATTAAAAATAATGAAAACCTCTCAAGATCGCGAAAAAAAATTAGCTATTCCCTACATTTTTGTTCAGAAAAATCTGTTTTTTTTTTCGGTATTTCATGGTTGGTCCCATAGTAAAAGTTGTTCAAACTGATGATGAGTTCCAGTTATTTCAATAACACATTGTATAGGTACCTACAAATAAATATAGCAAAGGCCTTAGATTTACAATGGTGCTAATTCTGATTTAGTTGTTTGTTTTGCAAACTAAACTAATTAAGTCTCATTACTTACTTATGCCGATGACATCGTTGTAATGGCTGAGTCGCTGGAACAACTGGGCGAAATGCTGCACAGCTTAAACGGAGCCTCTCGACGTGTCGGTCTCGGCATGAATCTGGACAAGACTAAAGTCATGTTCAATATGCATGTCATGCCGAGGCCAATATTCGTCGAAGGGTCGGCACTCGAAGTTGTAACGGAATACGTCTACCTAGGGCAGGCAATTCAGCTTGGTAGACACAACTTTGAGAAAGAAGCCAACAGAAGGATCCGTCTGGGCTGGGCAGCATTTGGCAAACTTCACCGAGTCTTCTCGTCGCCTATACCGCAAAGTTTGAAGACAAAGGTCTTCAACCAGTGCGTCCTGCCAGTCATGACTTACGGTGCCGAGACGTGGACACTGACAGTTGGGCTAGTCCACAAATTCAAAGTCGCTCAGCGAGCTATGGAGCGAGCTATGCTTGGAGTTTCTTTGAAGGATAAAATCCGTAACGAGATTATCCGGAGAAGAACCGGAGTGACCGACATAGCTTGTAGGATCAGTAAGCTGAAGTGGGCTGGCCATGTCTGTCGAAGGACCGATGGCCGTTGGAGCAGACGAGTCCTTGAGTGGAGACCGCGAATCGGCAAACTCAGCGTAGGGCGCCTCCCTGCCAGGTGGACCGACGACCTAAAGAACGTGGCTGGGGGGGACTGGATGCGGAAGGCAGAGGACCGAGCGTTGTGGCGCAACTTGGGAGAGGCCTATGTCCAGGAGTGGACTGCGATAGGCTGAGTTGATTGATTGATTGACTTACTTATGTCTTATTCTAACTAAAAAAACTTAGAAAAATGTAAGTTTTTTGTCCTGTTTAATTGTTTTCTGCGTGAATTGTCGCCATTTATAAGTAGGTCGCGAGTATTTCCCCTTAAAGAAATTAATTTTCCCGTAAATTAAATTACCAGGCCATTATTTATTTGAGGAAAGAGGTAGGGTCTTGAACGCCCCTAAGCCACTGCGACCTAAAAGATCTATTGTGACGCCTCTTGCAGCATTACAGCACTTCCCCAAGCTGCAAGTCAATCATAAAGTCGACTATGACCTTGGGGGAGGAGGATTTGATCTCCTGCATTGAGATGACGTGGCCTCCAAGATGCTGGCTTCTGATGTGGTGCACTGCATCACATTCGCATAGGATATGGATGGGCGTCTCATCCTTTTCGCGACAAAACCTGCAAACTGTGGTATCACTGAGGCCCATCCTGTGAAGGTGTTTATTCAGCTTGCAGTGCCCAGTGAGGGTTCTTGTCAGGATTCTTATCTGATTTTTGTTCAACGAAAGCGCTTCTTTCGTAAACCTTTTTTTGAAGCCCACAAGTAGCGCTTTCGAGTGTTCTTGACCTGGGGATTTTTCCCAAAGGCTAATACTTTGGTCAGTTCCCCAGTTTTTAAGGTAGGCTGTAGTGGTGCATTTAGGAATGCCACAGATTGGCTCCGGGCCCACATTGGGGCTTTCAGCACCAGCTCTAGCTAGTTCATCAGCGGCTTCGTTGCCCCTAATGCCACAGTGTCCAGGTACCCATCCTAGTGCCTCCGAGTTTGCCGCTCCTAGTGAGTTTAATAGCTGGACACACTCCTTTACAAGTTTGGAGTCAATTTCCTCTGAATTTAAGGCTTTTAAAGCAGCCTGGCTGTCAGAGAAGATGAAGATTCGCCTATTAATATAGGTCCTCTGCAGACTCAAACGGACACATCCAATAATGGCAAATAATTCCGCTTGAAACACAGTGGTGTGCTGGCCTAGGTTGGCGAATTTTTTTACCTTTGGCCGCCCACCGTGGAATCCGGCTCCTGCTAGACCCTCTTTTTTTGATCAATTTTCAATTTCAATTTCAATGTTTTTTATTTCAAATAAACCTAATTACAGGCACTTTTGAAAGGTCAGGCTCTAGTTGCACGGTTCCAAATTGTGGGTCCTATGGAGAAGAACCGGCAAGAAACTCCATGGATAAACTCTTTTTAAAATAGGTTATTGTTTATTACATCAAATTTATTCAAATAATGTGAGTATAATGTAGGTTAATGTCAGAAATAAACAAGAGTTTAAAAGTGAGTATATTGCCTTTAGAAATAAACGTAAGAAGAGTTGCCATAGTATGTAGAAGCTGACCTGTCCCGACAGACGGCACCCGTTCACGAGCAT
The DNA here is from genome assembly GCA_949699075.1 of Asteroscopus sphinx. Taxonomy (NCBI): domain Eukaryota; kingdom Metazoa; phylum Arthropoda; class Insecta; order Lepidoptera; family Noctuidae; genus Asteroscopus; species Asteroscopus sphinx. Next base: position 31,746,971 of record OX453004.1, on the reverse strand, counting down.
GACGCGAGCATCAGCCATCGCTTAACTCAACCATATTGAAGGGAACTTAACGACCCGACACTAACGCCACCATCAGCATGACATTTAAGTGAGCATGACAGACTCATACTGCTAGACAACAAATAGGCAGGAATATATAGAATTACTGTAAAAAACATTAATGGCCACATGATACTTACATTTTACATTTTAATCACCTATTAAAAATTGTAAGCAGTTCATATACGTTGCAGTTCTATGTCAGAAATGCAATATTAGAAAAAAAGTGTAAATAAATTGTATAATTCCGAAACAGTAAAGTTAATAAAGTGTAAATAAATTTAATAATAAACAGTTAATAATAACTGAAAAAATATCAAAATAACATGACTTGGTAGAAAAATTACCAACAGATCGATACAAAAAATAAAATGTGTCAAAAAAAAAAACAAAATGTCAAAGGAAATAATAAAAATAGATCCAATGTCAAAAGTAAAAGATAGAAAATAAAACTAATGGTCCAATAGGAATAAAATTAACAATTATAAATGATCCAATAGGAAATAATTACATGTCAAATGCCAAGAGATATCAAATACCTAGTTGAGGAGAACCAGTGGGTCGCAGTGTGCAGGTGGGAATCGTATTCCAGACATTTTTATCAGCAATGTATTGGTTTATATCATAATAAGCTCTTGACATTAACACACGTTTTGTTACTAACTTGAATTTTATCAATGGTAGTTCAGTAATACAAGTTGGAAGTTTATTATAGAACCTAATACTGTTTCCCATAAACGACTTAGTACTAGTTTTTATAAGTCTAAAACCGGGTACAACAAGCTCATGCTTATATCGTGTATTGAAGCTGTGGGTATCACTTCTTTTATTGTAATTTAAGATATTTTTACGCACATACAAAATATTTTGATAAATATACAAGGACGGTAAGGTAAGAATATTTATCTCTTTGAATAACTCACGCAAAGACTCACGGCAACCTAGATTATAAATAGCTCGGACTGCTCTTTTTTGTAATATGAAAATAGTCTCTACATCAGCAGATGAACCCCACAGTAAGATGCCATAAGACATAATACTGTGGAAGTATGCAAAATATACTAATCTAGCCGTAGCCGTCGGTGAACCAAACAACATCAGTGGACTGAGGCTGGCCTGGCGTGTCGTCCTTCCACTCAGTCCTCTGAGGTATGAATACCCTAAACAGCCTATCAAAGCTGTATTCTTTTAACATTGCATCAGTGGGCATGGCAATGATGTCTTTCTTCATAAGGTTCTCTTGCAGTGCCCTCATGGCAGTCGACTTCCATCTTGTCCTTCCCGCTATTCTGGCCCTTATCATTGCTGCCCTAGCGTCCATTTGCACCTGCACATGCAAAGGAACGAGATTAAGCAGAGCCTCAAGTGCAGCGGTCGGAGTCGATGCAATTGCTCCTGTTGTTATGAGACACGCGAGTCTCTGGAGGCTTGAGAGAGCATCCCTGCAGGTAGTCTGATGGGTTTTTCCATGCCATACGACACAGCCATAGGTTATCATGGGCCTTGCTATAGCAGTGTACAGCCACAGCGTTGCCCATGGTCTAAGGCCCCATTTCGAGTTGACCAGTCGGCAGGAGGTTCCCAAAGCAATTTTTGCTTTCCTTGTCACATGTTTAATGTGTGCATTCCACGTGAGTTTTTTGTCTAGGATAATGCCTAGATATTTGACCTCATCCGAAAAGTTGACCGTTTTACCGAAGAGGGTTGGTGGTTTTAAGCCATCCAACTTCCTTTTCTTTGTAAAAGGTACAATGACAGTTTTGTCTGCATTCACCGAAAGTTGGGAGTCTTTGCACCATCTTTCGATTATTCTACAGGCCGTTTGCATCAGATCGGAGATGACTGATTGGCATTTGCCAACGGTAATCACTACCAGATCGTCCGCGTAACCTTGCGTGTAATAGCCAGCCCTATTGAGCTCGCTCAGTAAGCCAGGCCATGGACTAAATTGTCAGTTCTTAAAAAATTCTGTCCTTTTTCAATTATGTTGGTTAAAAAGCGATTAAAATTAGTTTAGTTTATACAAGGGAATCGGCACCAAAATTTGTCACACAAATTACTAAATTCAGATCAGAAATTTAGAATTCTTCCGTAACACATAGGACATAGGTAAATCTTGTACACTAGGATCTGTGTTATCTAACAGAGCTAATAAACATAGTTTAATTCGTAGAGTCATGGTATGAATACCGGAGTCTGAGCGACAATGTTTGCTCTGGCACGAATGTGCGAACCACTTGTGCTTTCACACAGGTAATTCCTAATACTTAGGTAGCTTGTATGTCTGTATAACTCTGAAAGATAAATTTTGCCTTACACTTTTGTCATTACTGTTGATAGATGTATAAAAAAAAAAAGATATATGTTCAGTCTATGGTCAAGTCTATAAGATTATCTTTGTCTACTCTGTTCAGCACCGAAATTGTGGCTGTCTGTAAAATCTTAATAAGAATATGTGTGTGATTGTGATTCCATTGATTCCACTGCATAGTACATAATAAAACTCTGCATAATATAAAACAATTGTTTGATTGTAGTCCCTCTACATTCAACAATTACAGGGCGATTCAATTTATTTAAATTCTAGAAAACCTTTGTTGTTACATACAACACACAACTCTACTGTGGGCACCGTGGTCCAAAAGTCTACCACAAGTTCCACCACATCATTGGTTTTATGGTTGTATTAATTGTTTGATAGGTTTACGGCCAAAATAAATATCCAATCTATCCACGATTTACCCTACTCATCCTCCGAGCCTTTTCTCAATTATATTGGGGTCGGCTTCCAGTCTAACCAGATGTGACTGAACAATGGAAACTAAATGGAAAAAAATTAAGAAACCAACAGAAAAATAAATATTTATTTTAGCTGGACTACCTATCTAGCTTTGCGTGACTATTCCAGCTATTACAGATTATAAAATCAATAAAGGCGCACAATTAGTGCGAATTGTTTAATGATGGAGTTAACTACCTGTACCTATGCCTAAAAAAACTAATTCATATGAGCATTACAATAACTTCCCAATAGGTTACAATTCGTAACGGTCCAAGTATAGTACCTTGGTGAACACCTCATCGACAAAAGCGAAAATGAAAATAAAATAACCTGATGTTTAAGGTAATTCAAGTAATGAGTGAGTAATTATTATTTTATTTCACGTTGATCTGAAATATAATTGAATAACTGTGTAGTATTCCTATTCGCTACTAAAGGCATCGCGGTTTTATTTAGAGAAAAAAAAAAAAATTAAAACAATTTTTACTCTGTGGCAACCCCAAATGTCACGTAAGCGTCGCCATCGGAGCCGTCGTAGGAGCAGCAAAGTTATTACAATTTTTATTGTACTTACCGTGCTGGTACGAGATACCTGTAGCACGAAGATCAAACTTAGTACGCGATACTACAGCTTTGATTTGGTACGCGATACCAACAAATACGTACGAGATACGTAATACTTTGCTTACTGTATAGAACACGCGATGTTCTAGTAAACAAAAAACAATCAAAACCCGCTCATAGTCATTCTTGTCTGCATTTTCAGACGAAAATAACAAAATCCTTGAGGCATTAGGAGAAGAGTATGTGGACACAAAGAAGTTTGAAGGAAATATCCAGACTGACATTAGCAAGCGTTGGGACCACCTACTTGTAAATGGTCTCACCAAGGAGGAAAAAGATGCTATTATGAAGAAATATAAATTACCAGAAAACTGCCAGCTGTTGGATGCTCCTGTCCTGAATGAGGAGGTTAAAACGATACTGACAGAGAGCGCTAAAAATAGGGACAGATCCTTAGAATTGGTACAACACCAGCTAGGGATTGCCACAGGCATAATAGGAAAAGTAATGTCCAGCCTCATGGAAGAAAAACATGTTGATAAAATATTACTGCTTAAAAAATTAAGTGATGCTGCAAAACTCCTTAATGATATGCACTATCACAAAACCAAGACAAGGAGGCTTTTAGTCTCTCCACTTCTGGACAAAAACTTCAACAATTTAGTAGAGAAGGTTAAAAGAGATGAACATCTCTACGGGATTGACTTGGCAACCAAAATAAAAACCAGCCAAGAAATAACAAAATCATCATCATCAATCAAGAAGAATGTGATAAAACCAAATAAACCCATAACCAAACCACAGCAAAAGACAGCGGGAAACCAATATGGTCCACCTCAGACCCAACCTCGCAACCAAACAAGAGCGACGGCACCTCGAGGTGGACCCAAGAATCGTGTGACACAGCCGCCGCATCGCCGACCAGGACCCAGCCAGTCCCGCCCCGAGAGGGCTGCGCCACGTCATGCTCACAGCAGACGCTAGACAAACAGGTACATGCAGGCAATATCACCAATTACCTTTCATGCTGGCAACACATTACGACTGACCCTGTTTTACTACAATGGGTAAAAGGATACCACATACCTCTCTTCAAAGTGCCTACTCAACTTAACATACCCAGAAATAACATACCCAAAACTGAAATCTGTAACATGCGTCAGGTTATTAATAACTTGTTAGAGCTAGGGGCCGTACAAATATGTAATCATAGTAAAGATCAATTCATTTCTAAAATATTTTTAAGACCAAAACCTAATGGAAAATTCAGATTCATTCTTAATTTAAAGCCACTCAATAAACATATCAAACTGGAACACTTCAAAATGGAGGATATTAGAACAGCAATAAAAATTATTGATCAGGAGTATTATATGTGTTGTATAGACCTAAAAGAATCGTACTTCTTGGTAGCAGTAACTCCTGAACACAGGAAATTCCTCCGTTTTGAATTTGAGGATGTCTTATATCAATTTACAGCACTACCATATGGTTTATGTACAGCCCCCAGCGTCTTTACTAAGCTATTGAAACCTGTGATCAGCCATCTTCGTAGACAAGGTTTTCTATCAACCATCTACCTTGATGATTATTTATGCATTGGTCGCACTTATGATGAATGTATTGCCAATAGAAATGCAACTCTTCAATTGTTTCAATGCCTAGGCCTCATAGTAAATTATGATAAAAGTACATTAGTACCAAGCACATCTTGCAAGTTCCTTGGTTTCATTATTAACACACACACCATGACCCTAGAACTACCACAGGAAAAACGTGTCTGTGTTAAAGCCCTGATATCAAAATTTGAAACGCTGAAACATTGTAAAATAAGAGAATTTGCAAAATTGCTTGGCACTCTGGTTGCAACCTGTCCAGCAGTGCCATATGGCCAAGCACACATAAAAATAATGGAAAGGGAAAAGCACTTAGCCTTGTTACATAACCGTGACAACTATGATGCCACAATGAAATTAAAAAGTGTCATTCAGCCTGACTTGCAATGGTGGTCCCATAGTATAAATCACTCTTATAGGAATATTGATTACAGACAATTTAAATTAGAAATATTTTCAGATGCATCACTAACGGGATGGGGAGCACATTGCAATGGTGAAAGTGTTGGAGGTCTGTGGTCAAGTTCAGAACAAAAATTTCATATCAATCAATTAGAATTAATTGCAGCATTATTTGGGCTAAAATGCTTTGCAGGATCATACAGCCACTGTAACATATTGTTAAGAATTGACAACACCACTGCCATTGCGTGTATAAATAAAATGGGTAGTGTTCAGTTCCCACACTTAAATGAGGTCTCTAGAAATATTTGGACTTGGTGTGAAAAACATGATATAAACATCTATGCCTCCTATATTAAATCAAAAGAAAATGTGCTTGCTGATGCGGAATCTCGCAATACAAACATAGACACTGAGTGGGAATTGAGCAATGAAGCATTCTCATTAATTAAGGATCAGTTTGGGCCACCGCAAATTGATCTATTTGCATCTAGGATCAATAAAAAATGTGACATTTACGTTTCTTGGAAGAGGGACCCTTACGCATTTAATATTGATGCATTAACACTTAACTGGAGACAATATTTCTTCTACGCTTTTCCACCATTCGCTCTTTTAACGAAATGTCTACAAAAAATAAAGAGCGATAAGGCTAAAGGTATTTTGGTCTACCCAGTGTGGGACTCACAACCCTGGTATCCCCTTGCCATGAGCCTGATGGTAACTGAACCTATTATATTCGAACCAAACTCTAATCTTTTGTCATCTCCTTTTAGGACAAAACACCCACTCAGCAATCACCTTACCCTGGCAGCGAGCATCTTCTGCGGGAAGCATTCAGACGCCGAAGTTTGCCAGAAAGCTCACTAAACATCATGTTAGCATCTGTGTCAACGGGTACAATGAAACAATACAGTACTACTTACAAGAGCTGGTGGAACTTCTGTAACACATACAACCAGGATCCACTCCTGACTTCTGTCCCATTTATTATAAAGTTTTTAACAGAAAAGTTTGAAAATGGAGCCAGTTACAATACTTTAAATTCTTACAAATCTGCACTATCCCTTCTCATTGGAGAGAAGGTAGGCACAGATGACAGAGTTAAGCGGTTCCTAAGAGGTGTGTTCAGACTGAAACCAGCCATGGCCCGATATATAGAAACTTGGAATCCATCTACTGTATTGAATCATTTGATTGAACTACCACATAACACAGAACTCAGTTTAGAAATGCTAACAAAAAAGTTAGTGACTCTACTGGCTTTGGCGACTGCTCAAAGGGTTCAAACCTTATCAGTAATAAAACTTGATGATATATCCTTATCAAGCACTAAGATCACTATTTGTATCAGTGACCTAATAAAAACATCAGTAAGTACAAAAAGACAAACAGTCCTAGATCTGCCATTTTATAATCAAGAACCCAAGTTGTGCCCAGCCAGCACACTTCAAGATTACATCCAGAACACAGCCAGCATTAGAAATCAAGAAAAGTACTTAATCATCACTTATAAAAAGCCTTATCACCGAGCGTCAAAGCAAACTATAAGTAGATGGATCAAATGTGTTTTAGCTGACAGTGGGATTGACACAAGTAAGTACACATCACACAGCACCCGTCATTCTACCACTTCTTCTGCTAAGAAAGCAGGCGTGTACATGGATGTAATCAGGAAAACAGCTGGCTGGACAGAAGGTTCTTCAACCTTCAGTAAGTTTTATAACTTACCCATACAAGAAAATAACAACTGTAATAATTTTATTCAGTCCATTTTTAATGTCTAAACTAAAAATAGTATTAAGTATGTAAGAGAATACAGACTGATTAACTATCTTTGTTATAAAAATAATTAATTATCACTGATTAACTAAGAAACTAATTTACTTGTTAAAAATAAGTTGTTAATCAATAATAAAGATACAAACATAGTATTAATAGAATTAAGTGTTTAAGAAAATTATAATTATGTTCATTTTGTTTCTGCTGATCTCTTTAATTAGAAAAACTTTATTCACAAAAATTGGAATAGAAGTAAACAATTTTTAGTTGTAATAAAAATACTTTATTCACAAAAATGTTTACATTAATACTCACCTATTTATAACTAGTCTCGCATATACATACCCATTGTGCTTTTGGACTCTGAACAACTACACAGTTATTCAATTATATTTCAGATCAACGTGAAATAAAATTGAAAATTGGACTAACTTACCTAAGTGAAGTCCAATTGTAATTTTGTGAACGTTGATCTGAAATATAATTACCCACCCATCCCAATATCATCCTGTGTCTGATCCCAGGCACATTGGGTAGGGAAGCAGATACCTATCCAGGCTTAGCTCTAAATCAGTGACATTTGGGGTTGCCACAGAGTAAAAATTGTTTTAATTTTTTTTTTTTTCTCTAAATAAAACCGCGATGCCTTTAGTAGCGAATAGGAATACTACACAGTTATTCAATTATATTTCAGATCAACGTTCACAAAATTACAATTGGACTTCACTTAGGTAAGTTAGTCCAATTTTCAATTATTCTACTTATTATTTTCTGTTATTTTGGTCCATTTCTATTACAACGAGTAGGTACTTATAAAAATTTCGCTTGATATTTCCCAAAGGATTGCTAACAATAAGAAGGAAAGAAACAAAACTTTATTAGTAAGTACAGTCGACTGCACGTCAGTGGTAACCATTTGATTTTGACAGCGTCTTTATTCCGTAATCAGTATGAGCGGTTTTTGTAATGTAAGTGTTACCACTGACGTGCGGTCGACTGTACCTACCTATTGCGATAAATAGCAAAGCACTGTGGGTTGGGTAGAAGCTGATTCCTGTGAACTACTATTTTCTTTGTATTCTTCTTTTTCTTCCAACTTTGTCACTTTGGGCACGGATTAACGCTTTCCTACTTTACTTAATCTTGAGTACATCTTCCAAACGGCCAGATGTAATGGATTTTAGTGCATCATCCTGACCATTCGCTTTAAATTAACATTTTACAGTCCATCGGAGACCATAAAATGCTTCGTATAATCAAAAGTATCTGGAACCGGTTGCCGGCGACATCTGAACTCAAAGGAACCCAAATGATTTATGCCATGCACGGCGAAAACTTTAACTTTTGGTGTCATTAAGTGATATAAGACTGACGTAATGTATTGGTGGAATTGTGTTGTGAATTAAAACAGCTTTCTTTATACAGCGAGGGTTAAAACGACTGCTTGTAATGGACACATCAGGCAAAAAGCACTACGAGTTTTTTGAATAGTAACTTGCTGTTAAGTGCTCAATTTATGAAGGATGGGGCCACTGGAACAATTGAAACAAAATCCTGTGTAAAAGCAAGGAGTCCCAGGACCTACGGGGGTTCTAGCAGAATGCGGAAGAAGAGCGTAACCTGCGCTTTGTCCAAGTTAGGAGTAGTAGGTGGAACACCGTGGTGGTTTTACGGCCAAAATTAATATCCAATTAATCTATCCACGTTTTACCCTACTAGAGATAGAAATTTGACATATTTTGTAGGAGCTTATCTCAGGAGCTTATGTCAAATTCCTATCTCTTGTAGGCCATCATCCAGACTTGAACTGTCAAAAAAACGATGTCTCATACCTGCAAGTATTTCTCCAGAATTGTGGGTGACACACTGGATCCTATCTGTATTCTGTGTACGAGTTACCGGCTGGACATTGCGTATCGATTAATTTGCTCCAATCCAATCCCATTGCGTTCCATTGACGACCATAATTAATAACCTATCCATCCACCATTTGCCCTACTAGAGATAGAAATATGACATGAGCTCCATACAAATTATGTCAAATTTCTGTCTCTAGTAGGGCAAATTGTGGATAGAATATTAATTTTGACCGTAAGTGACTGAAATTGGTATAATTCTTATAAGAATTAATGAATTCATAACATTTGTTGTATCATTTATGAATGAATTGCGGAAGTTGGACACAACATAATCCTCTGTTTTGTTAGTTAGAAATGTCATTTTCTGTAGTAAAATAAATCAATTGGCGACGTCCGTCACGTCATCGTAGCACTTCCGAAACAAATCGTAATAATAACCGAACTATTTCTAGGCGAAATAAATTCGCATTTTACAGAATTCGTTAGTTTCGCGTACAATTGCCAAACAGTTTCATTTCTTCGGCCCCCCGGTGCTAGCCTCGACTGCAAGTTATAAAGCGTGGAGAAAGCACAGCGGTCGAACAGTCTCGCGAGTCCCGTCCCGCCATTGTTGCGTTTCGCCCGTTTCGCGCCCTTTTTTGACGTGAAGTCATTTAGTGTTACAAATTAATACGGATATAATTTTTATTTGTGATTCACAATGGAAATGAGGTAAATATTTTTTTATTAATTCTTAATTTTTTGGTGATTTAACAATTATTTTTATAGTAAGATTAAAATGTATGTGTCAATTCAGTAATATTTACGAGCAAATCAATTAAAATTACAAATTAATTAAAAGTTAAGTCCGAACTTTCGGTCACATTTTTTACGAATCACATATTGAATTGATATCATGACCCTTAATTTCTATGTAATCATGAGAAATCGTTCGCTTTCTAGTCTCATTGGCAGTGTGTAGAGGTAAATGTTTCGCAGCTCACCTGCATAGTTAGCGTAATTTCTATAAGCCATTATACTTACAGTCTCGTGATTCGTGATACAACACAGTGACTTGTAATTATTGCGTATACGAAGTGATACTAATGACACTACCGTTTCTGTGATTGCGTTAAAAATGGCAACAAAATATATTGAATTGGTTTTTGTTGTTGTCAACAAAAAAATGTAAAAATTAATTATATTACAATTAATTTGTTTACTGGTTCAAATTCGAAATGCAGTCGGGTTATTATGTGAGATTTTTTTTTACACGTTTGAATAAAAAAGTTGAGTCATAAACTTAAATTGAAAGTTCTTATAGAGAGATAGGTACGACAAAGTTTTGAGAGAAAATCGGTGATCCAGTGATCAAAGAAATTAACCCATTCCCTGTTCAATGAGCCATAATTTATATGGTACAGGCTGATTGTTTAACTGTTGCGTCCGCTGTCTGGACAGCGAACGTGATATACTTGTGAGAAATTAAGTTGAAGTCTCATGTAAATAAATATTTGAATGATTGATTGATTGTGGTTAACTTGAGGTGTGCAAATATCATCATAGTTCGACGAAAAAGAGACATATTGAGCCTAAATTAGTTTAGTTCATAAGCAACAGAATCAGCACCATTAAAAGAAAACACATAAACCCAACCAACTTAATCACAAGTAGGTATTAAGTATAGCGTCCACTACTCGGCGCTGGCCTCTCTCAAGTTGCACACTTGCACCACAACTCTTACTCAATGGAATTGAGTTTTTGATGATACACTTTCTAATTATTTCCATATTCTCCGTAAGTCACTTAACAAACGCTTAGAATCGATTGAATTAATATGCTAGACGAAGACGATGCATTTCAACCTGGCCGTAGCCGTAGCAAATCCGTTGGTCGGATAATCTCTACGTAACCGGCTACCGGTTTCAAAAGATTGTTTTAAGCAATGTAATTTAATTTAGCATACTTAATTAATTTCATGAACACAAAATGTTTAAAAATAGGAAGTGTAACGAAAACAAAATAATAACACCCGTAACTTAATTGCAACTTAACGTAAACAATATTAATTACCTATGTAGGAACATAAAATGCAAGATGTACCTAGGTAATTTAATTTTCAAAGTATTGAATTCGATACGTGTAATAAAGAACCGAAATAAAATCATTCACACGGACATATCAAATACATTGGCTGAGTAGCACTTATAAATCAATGACCCTTGTCTCCATAAAAAAGTATTGTCTTGTTCATTGACCGCATAAAAAGATAAAACGCAAGCCCTTTTTTAATAAAAGAAAAAAAACTATCCAAAATGCAAATCAGGATTCGTGAAAAAGGACCACAGAAAGAATTTCTGCAATAACTTTAAAATACCTGGATTGTTGGAGACATTTTTAACAAAACCGGCGTTTGAAAAGGTAAGAAAAATAAACCAAGTTCAATACTTTTAGGTTTTTGGAACCGCATTTCGTATATTTAGAATGCATTTTCGTCCGAAACGCGATATTTATCTCAAAGCAACGGCGGTCACGAGACTTCGTGGCTTTAGTTTATCGTCTTTCTGGTGGTCATCCACCTTAGCCCCACGGGTTTTTTCAAGTATAATTTTGACGAATTTGTTAGTAATTAGATGGATTAATAAGAACCTTAGAGTAAATACTGTAGATGCTACTATGTAATTGTACAGGCAGACCTTGAGAATGTATCAGTAATTTTCTTGTTCAAGCTATTCGTTGATTTATTCTTCGTCCAGTATCTGTCTATGAGGTTAAGGGGCTCGTGGCTGAGTAGCAAGCGTGTGGATTGTACGATCTACAAGGTTAAGCTGCACTAGCCGCGGTCAGTCTGTGGATGGGTGACCGTTTCGTTACACTTCGAGACCCCTTCGTGCCTCGGAGAGCACGTAAAGCCGTCGGTCCTGCGTCTGATCTCTCTCCGGTCGTGTCGAATTGCCGTCCCATCGGATTATGAGAGTGAGGGAACAGAGAGTGCATCTGTGTTTGCGCACACACTTGTGCACTATAATATGACCCGCGCAGATGGCTAGTCTCCATTGAGATTGGCCGCCGTGACCGAAATTCGGCCGGGAGGACATTATTATTATTATTATGAGGTTATAGAAAACACTTATGAAATAATTAATTGAAGTAACAATGGTGTCGCAGATGACATAGTCAACCGTTACTAATAAATAAATTATCTATTCAATAACCTTTGTAGGTCAGGCATTGATAGCAAGATCAAGTTCTCCGAAAATCTATTGTAAGTAGGTACTTAGTTTTATTAAATATTTTAAAGATATTGTTGTAACATTATTGCATCAATGATAAATTTTTTGTAGTAGCAATGTTCTTAGCATAACCAATTGGCGGGAAAAAAGTTACGAAAATAAATGGCATAGTCACGGTGACATTACTAGTGTTGTTCTAGACGCCTCAAGGCTTTAGGTTTACAAAGTAGTCTAAACTGAAAAAGTGTGATTTAAATTTAGAATTTCTGTTTTAAGTTTTAATCGTTTACCTTAGCAAAACTAATCATTTTATTGACCTTGATCGGATTGAGATTACCAAGGATCTTGATCTAAAATCTAAATACAGTAATTTTTTTTGGATCTAGCAGGAAAGCGAATCAGAACACCAGTGAAATGAAATGGGCTTAAAGCTTGTTACGTTCGACGAGTTTATTTAATCGTGGGTGGCTAATTGCGTCTTTCAAGCAGTTTTGTGCGCAATTGCTGTAGCTAATCAAAATATATGCATCAAAAGTAAATATTATTGAATAAAAGCGAAATTGGTGTTGATTTTCTTGTTCTTGTTAACAAACTACATTTATTTTCAACTATCACTCTTTTACTTACTAACAGTAGATACAAGAAAGGAATGGCAAAAATTGTAGTGCTGTCAAATTAGTCGGAATTAAGTTTTCCATACAAGTTTAGTCATGATGTCGGAAGAGATAGAAATTTGACATAAGCTCCATACATTTTATGTCAAATTAATTTTGGCCATAAAAATACGGAGTAGTGAAGAACGTAAATTAATTTGATAGTTCTAAAATGCTATCTCTTTCTTATTTTCAGCATTAGAAAAAGATGTGGATACCTAGTTTAAATTAGGTTTGGTTGGTGAACAAGAGAATCAACACCAGTACGGGTTTTCGTTTGTTTGTCCTTCAATCACGCTGAAACGTCAGAAGTAGTCAGAACGGATATAACTGAATAAAAAATACTAGCAAAAATTACTTATTTCGTAGTTCCATGGATTTAGCACACAGATAGACCATGCCCTGGATTAACACTTATGATACTTTTACGGCTAAAATTAATATCCTAGTTATACCTACACGATTTGCCCTTCTAGAGATAAAAATTTGACATGAAATTTATAGAGCTTATGTCAAATTTCTATCTCTAGTAGGGCAAATCATAGATAAATAGGATATTAATTTTGGCCGTTCATCGTCATACCACGGTTACCACAATCTACATTAATATTATAAAGAGGAAAGATTTGTATTTTTGTGTGTATGTTTGTAATAAATAAACTCAAAAACGAATGTGCCGATTTTAATTTTTTTTTCACCTTTTAAAGCTACATTCACCCTGAGTAACATAGGTTATATTAATAAAATAAAAAAATGTCGACCCGTGCGAAGCCGGGACGGGCCGCTAGTTTATTATATTTAGATAAAATATGTCTTTTAAATCAAGTTTAAATTAAAAGTAGATTTTTCTTATATTGAACTATATTTAAGGGACTTTTCGCGCACAATGAAATCTAAACAAAACAAACGTTTTGACTAACCTCGACGTTTCGGCCAAGTTGAATTGGCCGTGGTCACGAGCGTCGAGTTGCGTCGAGTGTGGTAAATTTTTCTTTACCTACTTGTTTAATAATACCTCCACAAAAACCGTCCATAACACTGCAAGAAAATCGGGTTACCCAAAGCTGAAACAATACTCCGCCAAAATAGTCGCCTCCGCAATGCAATGTGTATTTACAAGTCAATAGCCTGTCTTGCAATGTAATGTTTTCAATGAAGAAAGCGTTTGCGTAACACCTCATAACAGCTAACAAGTTCAGCTTTGCATGTGTTTCGTATGCTGAGCCTACACTGTGTGACGGAGGCTTTACACCGAACTGCGGGTCAGTTGCGTTTGACATCACTTAACCGCAACTTAAGTGCTTTGATGGCTGGTACGATTTTCATACGGTTGTCAGGAGTTAAGGGCGTGAAATTTTAAGAGGACTGGTGTCGTAATGATTTATTAATAAGCACTTTAAACTAATTAGCTGTTCGAGATTGAAATCCTTTGGAATTTAACTTAAATGTTTTATGTGTATGGACTCTGGCCTGGTCTAGTTTGGAGGTTTTGAGTCTATCAAGTCATGATGTGACTGATCGACAACTGATCGACAACGATTAGTTGTCGATCAGTCACATCATGACTCATACACAAGTATGAATGAATATATTTTCCTTTCTTCTACTATATGTAGGTATAGGTACCTAGTCCCCCTTGCTTGATTGTACACAGTGAATGTAGAACTTCCTTTAGCATGATAGAAACAAATTGTAGGTAGGCGTTAATTGGAGGACATTATAAGACTAGACAGAAAACTCGTGGGCGAGGATTTCGAGAATATTTTCTCTACTTTTAATTAGCACAAGACATCTAATGAATTTTGCATAACACCAGTATGTTTTAACAACATCAGTTATATATCTGTTATCGTAAAATTTTTGAACTTTTGTAACATCATCGTAGATATTAGTATTCAACTCGTGAGCATGGCCCTTAACACTAGGTGTATGTGGGCCACGTTCAACTATTGTGTCTGTTGTATGCTGTTTGCATTATACTGTTAATATAATCTCATCTTAATTTCTTTTGGTTGTAACAGATTGCAAATTAGTACCTACCTACTTCTAAAATAAGATTTTGACTAGTAACTAAATTTTCCATTTTCTACGCAGCATTAGAGGTATAATTTAATTGATGCGCGACGGCAAAGACACGGTTACATACGCGGTAAAAGGAAGCTTTTCATAATACCTATATATACTGTAGTTATTTGTTATACTTATGCCTATGGATTCTTTTCCTTAGCAAGACGTTGTCCTAATCATTTTCCTAAATTCAACATCAGCAATGCCAAGAAGGTAGGTAGTTTGTTAGTGTTAGTATAACTCAGTTGTCCACAACGATTGATCATGCCTCCTTCATAGTTACTTCAATGGCCAATGCTATGGCCATTATACCCACTGACGTACGATTTACTCTGCCTATTTAACAAAGAGTTGTCGTGAGGATATTGTGCGTTCCTCTAAAGATCATCGATTGATGTTACACAACCACTTAAACCGAGATGCTGCTCCTATCGATAAACCGTGCTGCAATCCATCCGACGCGGACCATTTGTGGCTAATTGAATAACATTTGCAAGGGAAATAAGTTTTAGGTCTAACAAGGCAGCGGAATTTATCTCTGAAGTCGTCGTCATCGGAACCTGATTCTGGTAGGTTAACAATGAATGCAATACTTATTAAATAATAGAGACAGACATTTTTCGGCAATTTTGATGAAACTTCAAGTTTAGATAGATAGAGTATACTTTATTGTTTGCACACTATTGAAATAAAACGAAAGTTGTTATAAACATGAGCACAGTACCACATCCTTACTCTATGACAGTACTAACAATTGGCGGTCTTATCGCTTAAAGCAATTTCTTACAGACAACCATTGGATGGACTTGAAATGTACAAGAAAATAAACAGGTAGTTGGCGGTATACTATAGAGAAAACATGTTTAGTTTTTAAGCTTTTGATATAGGTATTTTACTCTTTTGTGTTTCTAAAAAACGATTTAAATAAAGTAAGTAGTTTAGTGAGTATTTCCAACACTTTAAAAATATTAGAAACCAAAATACCACAAGAGTCATCAAAAACATTAGGTGACCAACTTCCTTAATAACACCTCTAAACAAAGTTAAGCAAAACAAATCCCAAAGATACAATTCCATCCGTAAATCTTCTACAAGATCTTTTCTCCACGGAACTGTTATTATCCAAAGACAAGCTTGCCAAGTGAGTAAATTTTTAGGGTTCCGAATCAAAAGGGTGCCAACCACAGAAATCTAAATAACTGCCAACAAACTGGTCAACACTTCGGATATCGGTATTCCCTAATATCCGTATTGCGAGGGTATGATGGAGGTCGCTTCGTGTAAAATAGCAAAGCCGACCCAAACATCGTTGAGAAAAGGCTCGGAGTAGAGGTATGTAACTCAGCTCAGAACCGGTTCAAATATGCAGATCAATAAGCTTGAGCTGTTGAGCTGCAGCTCAAAGACAAAATACGCAGCTCACGGCTCAAAAAATAGTATCTATCTGTGCGACAACGTTCGTTGCACGAAATAAAAGATGGCTATATCAATAAAAACCTGTTTGAACCGGTGAGCGGGAGCGGCGACAGATCGAACGCTCTGTAAGCTCAGCGACTCGCATCACAGATCATAACTCGAAGTAAGCAGATAAAGAAATTGAGCTGATCTGTGAGCTGGTTCACAGCTCCGGCTCAATGACCTGAACCGTGAGCTGAGCTGCAGCTCACGCATTTTTGTTGAGTTACCCATGTCTAGCTCGGAGGAATAAATAAGATCCAAAGGGTGCCACGTGCCAACCGGACTCTATTTCGATGCTTACGCTGCCGAACCACCGTTTGTCCGTCCTTCCGTCCGTCTGCCACAGGACTCAAAGGTCAGGGCTGTATCTTTTTAACCGAAATAGGTACAGCCAGTTGAAATTTTCACAGAGTGTGTACAGTAGGCGAATTCACGTATCTAAGAAATGCAGTTGCAGTTAAATTTTGTTCAAAACAACGCTTTTCGTATTCTCTTATCTTCGGCGGTCGCTGTCAGATACGAGCTGCAGCGTCATTCAAATTCAATTTTTTTTTTTTTCAAATAAACCTAATTACAGACACTTTTGAAACGTCAAAACTAGAGCCTCTAGTTTCATTGCAACTTGATCGTCGATTCATGAAATTACGTGAATTAGGGCCCACATCTGGCGAATGCATTGCACGCACGCTGTTCGCACGCTGCACGAACTATAATATGTGTTTGGCCTCTATCATGGTAAATCCAATCTAAATCCAAAGGTGTGATGGTATGGCACGGAACCCTTAGAACGCGAGTCCAACTCGTACTAGGCAAGTTTTGTCTCAGCCATCTAGTCTAGAGACTGGTCAGGCTACTCATAGTGTTGTAAAACCCGACGTTTTCATTTTCACACAGACTGCGCATTGCATAACTGAGTATCGTGGTTCAGTGACGCAGCTACGGTTTATACGGCCTATGAACATAATTGTTAAAGTATGTTGGGTATACACGGAAAGTATTTAGTAATTAGAACATTCGGCTCGGCGTAGAGATGGCCGATGGAGTAAAGCGTTGACCGAGTGGTGGCCAAGGTCAGGTCGGAGAAACCCGGGCCGTCCGAAAGCGCGCTGGGTTGATGATATCGCCAAAACCGCAGGAAACACCTGGATGAGGGACGCACAAGATCGAAGAGGCTGGCAAAAAAGGAAGGAGGCCTAAGCAGTGGGTGATACCGGGATAGAATGATGATGATGATGAATTAGAACTGAACCATGATCATCATCATCATCATTTCATCCGAAATACGTCCACTGCTGGACAAAGGCCTCTCCCGGGGGGGAATAATCGCCACGCTTGGCAGGTGGGTTGGCGATCGCAGTTGGTTGTTTAAATACTCAGAGAACGCTGCTGCTTATCCTCTGGTGAATCCCTTACGGCCAAAATTAATATCCAATCTATCCACGATTTGCCCTACTAGAGATAGGAATTTGACATAAGCTCCATACAAAATATGTCAAATTTCTATCTCTAGTAGGGTAAATCGTAGATAGATCGGATATTAATTTTGGCCGTTAGTCGCCTTTTACGACAAACATGAGAAGAGAGAGGGTGGTTCTATTCTTTACGTCCGGCACCACAGAACAGAAATGAATACTGATATAATAAATAATATTATGTTATGACTTGGAGGTGGTTACGGTCGGTGATTAGGAAGAATGTTTGTGTCGAGTACTTTGTATTAATCTCGCTGTTGAGAAGCAATTTTCTTTTTAATGTAGGCAGGCAGAGGCACAAAACACTGATAATGACGTTCATAATTATTAGAATTAAAGTTGGCTTGTAATTGCTCCTTGAGATAAGACTGATGATGATTGTCTTCTATAGAAACATAGTCATGTATGTCAAATTTTCACTGAATACCTAATAGTAGTTAATGCACATATAAACTTAACTTACGTAACAAAAAAAAACAATTTCTAATTAATGAATTAATATTCGTAATGGAATTCACCTATGATGTTCTCAAAACTAAAATCAGACAGCACAATGGAGAATACAATTTAAAATAAACATACAAATACAAAGCGAGCAGAGGTATTACATCACTTTCATTTAATTAGCGTACTAACCGATAGTGTTATTAAATAATTATTTGTAATTATATTGATTTCCTAGCGCTATAGCGTGAGCTTTGTTGCGTGCTAGTCATCGCTAAATCCAATGTCCGGATTATAGCTATTTTCATAGCACTAACAAATAAAATGTCCAAGCTGCTTTTTTGTTTTTCTATGTGACTGGAATTACCATTACCTATTCCAATTAATGTTATTCAGGCTGTTGCTGAATATTTTATGAATGCTGTATTAGATTTCTAATTGTCCTTAATTATTCATGATGTTCAAATCTATATCCTTTCTTCTCCACAGTTTTACCTGGCAGATAAATTGCTTGATCGGATATCGTAATTCGTACCCACTGAATGCGACCTTTGATTTCTACTTAAAATCGACCTTCAATTAAAAGATAATAAGAAGGAAATCTTCACACGTATTAAATCAACGAATAGGAAATAGGATGAGAAACTGAATAGACGGAAAAACGTTCGGAAGTTTGTTCCGAAAAAAATTAAAAAATCAAGGAAACGAATGTCGGGAACGGCGACACGCGAGATAATTTACATAATTATAATGAGAAAACATTCAAATGAGCACCCTTGAGGTTTAATAATACTCTAAAAGCTTTCGATAACTCTAATGACTACAAGATTTATGAATACCAGACCAACAATTTAACGGTGCAGGGGAACCGAGAGGAATGTCAGAAGTCAGATGGAAGAGAAGTGACTATATCTATCATCATCATCATTTCAGCCGAAAGACGTCCACTGCTGGACATAGGCCTCCCCCAAGCATCGCCACAACGACCGGTCCTGTGCCTTCCGCATCCAGCGGATTCCCGCGACCTTCACCATGTCGTCGGTCCACCTTGTGGGGGGCCTACCCACGCTGCGCCTTCCAGTACGCGGTCGCCACTCCAGAACTTTACTGCCCCATCGGCCATCCGTTCTGCGAGCAATGTGCCCCGCCCACTGCCACTTAAGTTTAGCAATTCTTCGGGCTATGTCGGTTATTTTCGTTCTCCTGCGAATACTATATCTATAATACCAAACAATGGATTGATACAAGCTGATGATGTTGATGATGAGAAAAAAACAGGTTTTGATAAATTCTTGCCATAACCATACAATTAATTCATACTCAAACACAAGACTAGGGAGGTAATTTGACAGGCAAAATTAGCTGGGAACGGGTAATCATTCATAAGAAACAACACAGTTAACGTGTGTAAATGTAACGTATGTAACACATAACAGATTTACACACTTTGTATGAATGATGTTGTATAGTTACACCACACGCAATAAATCTTATTGTAAGAGGCGATCGTGTGTGAATTAAATTAACAAATAGCTCGATCAATTCATGGTCGTTGTCACAATGCGCACGCGTCGTTCAAAACTAGGGCTGAATTTGTCAATTGTAATTTGTAGGGCTGTGTTTCAGATCTAACGTCAAAGTTAAGTTAAGTTGCTTTCAGCCTAGTGTTTTCTCGGCATAATATCAGTTTATGTTTCAAATAGCAGCTTCTTTGCTGGAATCAGATCAGTTCCTACATCTATGTTGCGATGAATTCTGGAGACATACTGAGTACTGACGTCTGTGTCTTGTTCTTCACTAGAACAAGGCTTCTGTGTTTTAAGTTTCGAGTTAAATTCTTCAGTAGAAGGCTTATGTTTTTTTGCTACTGCGTTTACTTATTATCCACCTGTCACCTGGTATCATTATTCTTTTATTTTAGCAGTCACAGCCAAAGATAGAAAGAACATCTGATTCTGGGCTGGGAGTTACAGCGCTTCTAGGGATCTAAATTTATATCCCTTTGTTTTCATCCTTCGTCTTTTCATCTTTTACAGATTATCGTCTGAAAAACATTTTTTTGTGTCTGTTGCATCGTTTCTGTATGCCCATAGTTGTACGGTGTAAGTGTGTTAACCCTGGCACTGGACATCTGTAGAATCGTGCCGACACTGACACACATGTCCAACTTGTCACGGAACAGGTTCAACTAGATCTTCATTTGTGTCGAACTCTTCTGTCGTAATCGTAACGTTAATGATACGATTGTGAGCATTCGGGTAATGCCGATTAATTGATCATGATGCAAGTATACATGTTGCATCATGTTCTTGAAAATGTTTTCTGCAGTTGAACTGGACGTAATTTGGCAAAAAGGATCCAAATCAAATCAAATCATTTATTTTGTTAAACTGTGGTAAATACAGGCGGTAGGGGTACTAAGATTAGTTTTTTGATAATCCAAAAAAAACTATATGTTACGTAGTTTTTGTTTGAATTAGGTACAGCTTATGCAAATTATTTATCCTGTTTGGATTCCGAGAACTGGCTCAGAATTTACTGCAAGATATAGCAGGCAGACAAACAGATGGACAAACAACGTAGTTTTCAAAAACCATATTCAAGTAAGTACTGTGTATTGGTGTATGGATGGGATTCCTCGTGATAAACTAATACGTGGAACTTTTTCCGAGTTTTTAAGAATAAAAGGACTTGATTAGTTCGCGAGTTCAACAATCAATACGGCCAATCACATTATCGACTGTGGACGTCTCGTGCGAACGTATTGAATGAATATAAAATATGTATTTCCACTTTTTAAATCAATGGTCATAATCATCAACGTCAAATAAACGTCTCTCTTGTTGTGAGTTATTTTATCTAGGAGCAATGGTTGCTACGCTCTTATAAAGGCGGTTATGCACAGGTATTGCCTATTAGCACTGTTTCACCAAAGTCCAATGACTAAAGCTTGTGTTAAAACATGTTGTTTGAACCGAAACGACCTTTCGTTTGCCGGTTGACTGTTTTGGTTTGTTTTTATTTTGTATGGTTTCGTTGCCGCTGGCTGGTTGATTACTGCTTTTGTATTGGAAAAGAGAGATCGATATTTTTAATGATATTTTTATGCAACAATATTTTTAAAAGCAAAATCATTATGTGTGAAATTATCTTCAACATCGGAAGCTATAATTCTTACATCATCGGATTTATAGCTTTCAGTGTCTTTTGCAAAGGCATAAAATGTTCCTTTATTAAAACACGCATGTTGTAAATTGATATTGAGTAATTCTATAAATCGTATTGTAGCAATTGGGAACAAGCGGTGAAATGCTAATATGATGGGAGTGAGGCTTCCTGAGTCAACCGAGCGTTACGCAAACTGAGGCTACTGCAGAATCCGCAGATCAATATACAGGGAAAACTAGTATTCCTAGAATGGTTCTGTATTAAAATATGGAAAGTAGCTTGTCTTGATAGTGAAGTCTTTTAGATTTTAGAACAAAAATCCCCACCAAACAAAAGCAACAGAAGAAATCTCGAGTGATTGTGTTCTATAGAAACATACCTAGTTATGTTTGTAAAATTTTCACTGAATACCTAATAGAGTTAATGCACATATTTTTGTAACAAAAAGAATCAATTTCTAATTAATGAATTAATATTCGCAATGGAATCTACCTATAATATTCTCAAAACTAAAATCAGACAGCACAATGGAGCATATAATTTACAACAAGGCATATACAAATACAAAGCGAGCATCCTCCAAGCATCGCCACAACGACCGGTCCTGCGCTTTCCGCATCCAGCGGATTCCCGCGACCTTCACCAGGTCGTCGGTCAACCTAGTGGGGTGCATACCCACGCTGCGCCTTCCAGTACGCGGTCGTCACTCCAGAACTTTTCGGCCCCATCGGCCATTCGTTCTGCGAGCAATATGCCCCGCCCACTGCCACTGTAAGTTTGACAATTCTTCGGGGTATGTCGGTTACCTTCGTTCTCATGCGAATCTCCTCATTTCTGACTCGATCACGCAGGGACACTCCGAGCATAGCCATCTCCATTGCTCTTTGGGTGACTTTGAGCCTTCTTATCAGGCCCATTATGAGCGACCACGTTTGAGTGCCGTAAGCCGTAAGTAATTACTGACAACACACTCTGGTCAAAGACTTTCGTCTTGAGACTGCGGTATTTTGGACGAAAAAATATTGCGTAGCTCCCGAACGCTGCCCAACCGAGTCGAATTCGACGAATGACCTCTTTTTCGAAGTTGGCCCTACCTAGCTGGACAGTAAGTATACTTCACACGTGTAATATCACGTAATACGAAATCCTGCACAACACAACAACCAGTTACTGTTAGTTGTTGCATTATATAATTTACAAGAACATAACCTTAGCACGCTCAACACGTGCAACGTTCACAGTTCGCACCTATGGGTGCGCCCGCGCATTCAACGCGTGGTAAATGGATCATACGTTCATATGTCGCGGTCTTGCGCACCGTATGCTGCGTACGAGATACAAGCACAACAAGTATGTATGTCGGATTTGTAATATGCGTCTGTCGCAGTTTCGAATCAAGGTACATGTGATTAATGACCTCTTGGTGACTATATTTGAAATTATTGCATAGGTAATTTGGGCTGAATTTGGAATGTCCTAGTAACTAATTGGCACAATAATATACCGTTGGAGATTGATTGATTCTTTAATATTTTATTTATAGTCCGATATATTCTAATTTTTTTATTTTTTATTTTCAGCATATTTTTATTAACTGTTAATTCAGGATTTTTTTATGAAGCTTCCTGCGATACAGGCCTAGCCTAGTGCAGGACGACTTTTAAATTATCTGTAACAGGTGCTCTACCATTGCAATAAGTACAGTTTGTAATAATACTAGCTTTATGCAGAATTGTAACCTGTAAACCATTTAAAAAATAAAGATTATTTTTATTCTTCTTCTTCTTCTTCAGTAGTGTGACGTAATCTCTGTTTTTTCTTAATTGTCTTATTTGGTAAACAATCGTGGCATGTCTTTTTAATGCAATTCGTCAATAATAATTATGAAAAGACATTATGTTAACGGCGCAACTTGGGAGAGGCCTATGTCCAGCAGTGGACTGCGATAGGCTGAGTTGACATTATGTTAACAATTTCAGACACAATTTTTTTTTTACCTAATTACATGTGCAGAACTACATTTTATCAGTAACTAGTTATTTGAATAAAGAGACGTGCCTAGATTGTTTACAAAATAAGACAAGAGAGAAAGAACGGAATATAGATCTGCTCGATTTATGCTAATGAAATATCGTAGAAAGTTTGATACACTAGTACTAATCAGCATCAGACGTTACATTCAAAATAGTTCTAAATCTTTCGTTTTTAACAAGATGCTGTAACAGCCTCTAAGAACGTTATTACAGTATAGTTATCAAGATAAATATTCATAACAACACAAACGAATGAACATTAGGAATAAGATAGGTATGTTTTTTACATAACGTTCCACTTAGGCTACAAATATGTGGTTATACTAATTTTGCTTATTACTGCGCATTCTTAAAAAGATACCTACTATACGTTTTGTTTTTTAATACTACCGTAACATAAAATAGCAACAAGAAGTTATGACAACTTTGGTTAATAAACGTAGACATTACAAACGATTTTATTACAAGAAATAATAAATAGTGTAAGGAAAGAGGTCATAATATCAGCGTTTAAGATGAACTGTAGTGTAAGGAAGAGGTCACATGAACGGCCAAATCGATTAATTTGTTAGATAATTTTATTATAGGCATTCATCGCAATTTTATTACAAAATTTGAATATTAAAAAAAAAAGATTTATTATTTATAGAATTGAATACTTCGTTAATTTAATTTTTTTATTAAAGTGGTGAATTGCAGTAGTTGGCAAATATGGACTGCTTTGAATGATTTATGCGATGCACAAAGTTATTTATACTTAATAGTTATTGGGTGTTATTTTGATTTAAATGACATACCTAACACTTTTGCGAATTCATAATTACATAAAATAGGTACTCTGTTTTGGTTCACAAATTATTAAAAATATGTTAGATATCAAATCCTAGAA
The DNA here is from genome assembly GCA_949699075.1 of Asteroscopus sphinx. Classification (NCBI taxonomy): domain Eukaryota; kingdom Metazoa; phylum Arthropoda; class Insecta; order Lepidoptera; family Noctuidae; genus Asteroscopus; species Asteroscopus sphinx. The sequence continues at coordinate 31,722,531 of OX453004.1, read as the reverse complement.
TGCATATTGTAAAACCACTTTCATTCTCTAATATAAACGGAATATTATTAAATGTTAACATTCTAAGAGAGTATTAATATGCAATTTATTATAAATCAGTCATTAAAATATCTGCAAGGAACGCTAAAATAAATGTTTGTTTATGATTTTATTTTTTAATCGAGAGACTAGAAAAAACTCTCGAAGAAGGATACACACACACAAGGTCAACAATTTTACAGTTTATTAATATTTTATTGATGTGCTTATTTTAGATTTAGATCCTGAGGTAAAGGAGTCTTTAGGAAGCACGTATGGGCACTTAAATCTTATAAACGTCAAACACCGAGATCGATACCAATAGCTACAACTTTTTTTACACTAAGCTCTATCTTGGATTCAATTACGTAACTAGAAAAACTTCTTGATTTATCACCATCCCTTCGGCTTGCACTACTCCCATTTCGATCACGCACTGTCTCTTCACCTCAGCTCTTTACCTATTTCCGCGTATATATAGCTGCCAGTCTGTGGCTGCCAGCATTTCTTTAGCTGACAGTAAATAAGTGTTAACTAAGGAGGTTATTACACAATCAAAAGTGAAATCTGACAGAATGTCATATCAGCACGCGACGCGAACATGACGCGCTTCTGTTTAATCAACGTAATAAACACGGTGATTGAGCTTTATTTTTTTTACGGTCAATGAGAAAGAAGGCCTTCGTTTCATACCTTAGATTGGAATAGTTGGTTTTACGGTCAAAATTAATACCCTTATACTGTCAAAATTAATACCCTTATACTGTCAACGTTTTGTTTGAGGGGGATAAGTTGTATGAAGCTTATTATGTCAAACTTTCTCTAGTAGGGCAAATCGTGGACAAAATGTTAGTCCGACACGTCCGACACAACACTACACACACCTACGATAAAAAAAGGAAAGCCTAACACCAAAGACATTCAATTAAACGTATCTTGAATCTCTTTACCTAACACACATTACAGGGGTTTATTACGCAATATACGGAATATATATATATCATGTCACGGATATTTTCGAATTCCTTTGTCAAAATCAAAGAGAAAATATTTAATGTCTTTGGTCAAAATGCAGGTATGGTGTTTAGCAGTCTTTATAGGAGCGTCATGATAGCTTTTGAGTCATACAATGTGTAACAGCAATTACAGCAATTAGGTCAAAGACATTAAATATTTACTAGTTAGGTACAAATCCGCACGTCATAAGAAGTTGCATACAAGTAGAACCTTTCAATGACCAAGCAAGATAATATTCTAAAACCACTCCTGCACACCGCTATTATACCTATGTATAGTAGAAGACCAAAGTAGGTATTATTTGCATAAATAAGTATAATAAAGTTTTTTTTATGTTTATGTTCTTAATAGATAGGTATTTGATTATTAGTACCTTAATAAAAAGGCTTTGTCCTTTTCAGTCTTCTCACTAAGTCTATGTTGTCGAGAAGCTGTATAGCCTCAACTTTCACATGATGTTTAAGTCTGTATTCATGAGTATAATCATGAGTAAAGAATATAGTAAGTAACATGATTTTATGTTAAGCATAATAAACTCAAGGCAAGTCTGCAAAAAAAAATAGTAAACTGAGTTTCACACACAACATTCAGCATTCATTAAGTTCATCGAAGTCATCGAACTTATTTGAAGCATTTATATAAGTGTCATTAGTTACAGTAATAATGCCAAAACATGGGGGTTTATGTGATAAAACTGTCGTATTTATTTGTTTCTTAAACAACACGATTCCTGCGTAAACTTCAGTAGGTACAGACGTACTTCTTATAGGTTGAGAAATAAAATTCAACGTTCTCAAACAGGCTATTTAAAGAACATTAATAATAATTATTCTCGAGTTCTAATTAGTACATTTTACTATAGATACATTGATATTGATTACACATCACATCGTGTTGACGAGTTAAACAAGTTCCTTTCGTTGCACAAGTGTGCACACACCTTAAAACAAGAAAATGAGTCGCCACTTCTTTGTGTTGTAACACTTGTAACACTTATTTCCGCAAGATATTAAAAGCTGCCAATTTGTGTTGCGAAAGCAGGCAAATGGCATAATTTTTAATGTTGTTCTCGAGTTAATTATCCGCAGTTTTTTTTAGATAAGGCTAACCGCTAAACGTTGCCGGGTTGTCGGTCATTACACTCTTGTGACCTCTATGTAAAGATCTTCCCTCTATGTAAAGACCCATGTGTAAAAGGTTTTGCATCGTACATAGATAGGATCTTTTGTACCGGAAACGAGAATATCATGATTTCCGACAGCGTTTATGATAAAGTGACAAGCAGAGGACTTACATGTAAACAGATAGATATTATCTAACCCATAGAGTAGCTTAGTAGGTAGAGGTACTACAACTCTTTTTTTTATCCCCTTTTTTACTGCAATCTGTCCCAAGAGGACAACAAGCTGTACTTTGGTCACTTCTCACAGTTCTCACTAGGCTTGCTGGGTATGCATCCACTGATGCACCCCTATTAGGTTTCACTCATCGTTATTATGTCCTGAGGTATTTTTTTTCGCTTCAGTCTCCTAATAGAAGGTTTTCTTGACATCAGTGATTTTGCTAGATTGTTAGGGTGTGTGAGTAGCCATTGTTGGGTTACAAATCAAAACTAAACCTAGAGAATTAATCACAAAAGCTCCTTAATATGGTATGTCACCAGTAACCTACTGCATAGAGATCTTAAAGTGACAACAGTTGAAGAAGAGGCAATCAAGCAAACAAAAAGAAACTTATAATTTATTGAACAAAAGAATCGTAGGTACCTTTGTATCAGCTACAATCATTGACAAAACAGAACGATTCAATCGTGATCATATCCAATTAAAAATGCTCCAAATATTATAATTGCTTGTTTGCATAACGCGAAAAATATTTGTAAAAATTACAGAATTTGATCGAACTGTTTGTCGTCACGAAACGTAATTAAACGTGATGAAACGGATCGATAGAGCATTGCGTTATACTTGACAATGAAACTGAAGCGGCACGATATGCGCCCGCGCAGCCTGCTGAATCGAGGATAGGGTTGACAACAGCGGATTTGGTGAATGATTTAGTATTCATACGAGAAAATTATGCATGACTCTGAATCAATGTAGGTAAGATGAAACCAAGAGCAGTGTGTAGAGATTGTTAAAATCTCTATTTAAACCTGCACAATGGAGGTGACCTGTGAAGCCGATGATACGCAAAATTATAGAAAAATGATGATACAGCAATTTGTTCTGGTAACACAAATTGATAAAGCACTTATTAATTTGCATTATCAAGCAAATGCCCAAACGCTCAATGCCTACCAATTTTAGAGAAATTCTTGACTCAGCATAAAGAGTAAGCTATTCAATTCACTGACATCAGTCACCATCATCTTAAGCCACAGTCCACTTCTGGATATAGGCCTGTCTACTGCCACTGACTTCGATCCTCGGCCACTCTCATTCAGCTTCTATATCAACCATTGCACCTTGCGTAGATCATCACTCCACCTAACCTCACACACAAACACGTCAAATTAATGTCACAGCCTAGCTACTCCAAGCAGTCGTCCAACGCGAGAGTTAAGTGTCCCAAGCTGCCTTCAAAACTGTCAAACAATGTCCCGAGTTGCCTTTAAATAATTACACTGTGGTAATTAATGTTATGTATATGTGACATGTATAACATGTACCTACATGTATATAAAATGTATGAAAATTCCAATTCACTTGGCAACCCTAAGTCTATTTGAAAACAATGCAAGTCGAACGTGCGCCAGCGCATTCGAAAAGCTTAGCAAAGCTTTCCTGACCTTCGATGGACGGATACGAGTGATAGTGGACTATTAGTGCATTATTACTACACCGATTGTAGACTGGGTTAACAATAATTGGACTGTAAAGAGTGACAATGACAACATATTTGAACCGTGAACGATTGGATGTTGTTATGTCAAACGAAGGAAGGAACAACGAAGCGCGCACAAGTTTATAGTGGTATTATTATTTCTGCTGGTAACACTACAAGATTACCTTATTTATTTCTTTGAGATAATATCAACGTCCTGTTAACAAATTCCTGAGGTATTTCAACTCGCGTAGAATAATAGCAAATACATGATCATCATCATCTTCCTGACCTGATTGCATACTTGGGATCGGCGCAATAATTTATGTCTTCTTCAATTTTTGTCTATCAGCCGTCATCCCAACATTTATTCCCTTTTCATCCATATTGTTCTTCACGCAATCCATCCCTTTTTTTGGTCTCCCTTGCATCCATACATAGCAAATACATGATAACTTAAATTAATTACCAGCATGCCTACCCTGTGATGCGTAGGTACCTAAGCAATCATAAAATCTTAGGTATTCTTTAAACTATTATAAGAGCATTTTATAGCCTTAAATTGTACCGTGTGGTGTCGGACGTAAAGAATTGCACCACCCTTTCTCTTCTCATGGGTGTCGTAAAAGGCTACTAAGGGATTCACTAGAGGATGGGCAGCAGCGTTCTCTGAGTATTTAAACAACCAACTGCGATCGCCAACCCGCCTGCCAAGCGTGGCGATTATGGCATACCCCCCCCCCCTTTGAGGGAGGACTTTGTCCAGCAGTAGACGTCTTTCGGCTGAAATGATAGCCTGAAATTGTGTCTGAAATTGAGACTTCTTTGGAGCAGATCTTTAAATGGGGCAGACTAAACCTAGTCCACTTAAACCCTACTAAGGCAAGGCCTCTTAAATAGTCAGCAAATTGTAGTAGCTTGATAACAAAAATTCTCCAGATGAAGTCACCCATCAGATTGCATTCAGCATTCCAAGTCAACACCAGGTGCATTAGCCAAATCTCGTCACGGACCAAATCGCAGGACCCATTGTTCAACCAACATTTATTGCAACTGCGGTCTAACCAGAAGCAAGTTCTCTCAATACGCAAGTTTCCATTTCACGACTCGATGATTTCGATAGAGAAAGCAGTGAGGCTCGTGGCAGTTAAGTATGATACACCCGTTTGGTAACAAAATACTTTTTTTTGGTCCATTTGGTGTGTGGTAACTGGTTTGGGAATTTGACGGTCTATTAGGCTGATGAATTCGATGACAGGATGTATGATTTAATACTGTTACTTCGTCCTAACCGATGATTATGTCAAGTTACGTTTTGAATGTAATCTGAGGCGTATAGCATGTGAATATTTTTTTACGATAAATCTTAAACGATAATGAAGTCCTTCCTTATTCTCAGTAGACATAAATAAGTGTTTGTTATAACTTTATTACTATGCCACATTAATCCCTTGACATACAGACATTAAATTAATAGCCAATAAAATATATTGATGATTTCCTAATCATGTTGTAGTCGCGAGCGCAACACGCTAGGCTAGGTAATTTTTTAACTAACAGTCGTGTATTTTCTTGAACAACAAGTAGGTAACTATTTGGCAAGATTATAAAATTTCATCAATTGCTTCTACGCAATTTAGACACTGCATTCTCTTAGTAATAACTAGCAAGCTTAAAGGTGTGGAAATTTTTCATTAGATTTATTTACTTTTTAGAACATTTTGAAAGGCTGCTTTCAATAATGCAATAAGGTCAATGTAGACCTTATAATACCTTTATCGCCCAATGAGTCTGGAACTACCTATACATAATTATATAGCCTCCAGGTTCTGGTTTTCCCATTGCAATCAACAGCTGAATATCATCTTTCTGCACATATCCCAGTTTATTTGGGGTCGGCGCAGCATGTATTTTTCATCCATACATCTCTATCAGTCGTCATCTCAGTGTTCACTTTATTTCTATCCATGTCATTTTTCACACAATCCACCCATGTTTTCTTTTGTCCCATCCATCCATGTTTTTAGTGTCTCAAAAATAAAAATAAACAAAACAACTGTCAGCACTAGACACTATGACGTCAATGAGTGTATGAATCATAATATGGTTATTTTTAAATGTTCCATCCCGGAAATAAACTATCTGAAGCAGCCAGCAGCCAGCCTCACCTCAAAACAAACCACAAATGAGAAAAATAAAACAAAACATTTGTTACAAGTTTCTGTGGTAAACAAAAGGTCAAGTTCTCGCTGTTAAATACGAAAGTTCATTTTGACTGTTAGTTTGTAGTTGCAGTTTCCTTATGGACGCAGTTTATTGGAATACTAACACGAATATTATTAGTATTTTAATGAATAATTGTGTTAGTGGCTAATTAATCGCTATAGAATAAAAAATTGTTGAGTAATTCCAATCTGTGGTAGTAGGTTTATGTTTATAGATATAGCTAATGTAATTACTAATAATTTTACATATAACATAACGTGACGCCTATGGGCACGAATCCAGACTGAGAAAACCATACAGGATCCCATGCGTAGCAGTCGTACTAAACTTGCGACCACTAGACCAACGAGGCAGTCATAATATTGATAATTTTAGAGAGATTAATTTGGATGATAAAACTAGAACACTCCAGAAGCTAGAAATGTTTCAGGGTATTTCATAATGAATACCGATATACCTAGGTACTTTCTGAAATATACGCGTTCCTATGTGGCAGCACACAGAGAGACTATACTACCTATAATGTACCTAACACCAAAAATACCTGTGTACACAAATTAACTTTTGATTGATTTGATTGATAGCATTGATTTATTCCAATCCTTAGAAGCTTTTACACATGATTTTGTTAAACTACCGACAGAACGTGAATAACTTAGAACCTAGAGTAACATTAGAACATTGAGTTCAACATTCATTGCGTCGACTAGTTTTGGTGTCTTATTGATATATTAAATCTATAGCAGCTTAATGGCAATACATGACATTACTTTTGGAGGGATTTTTGTTCTTTAGTCCTTTTATTACTGCAGACTCTGGTCCTTTTATCCAAGGTGATATGAAAACTTTACTAAAGGTCAGACAGTGCTCTATCAAATGGTCGTATCCACGAATACATAAAAGCAAATCACGCAATTTTCGTGATTCATGGTGTAGCAAAATGAACAGCTATTTACGTAGCTTTATATCTTACAAGTGTCTCGTCACCAAAAAGAAGAAATTTTTGCTTTCATCATATTTAATTACATGAGTAAATGCCACAGGACCACACCCAAAAGTTACGGCACTTACAGCAATGTAATGCAACTTTTCACTTTATATGACCTACTAAAGGTTCGGACTTATAATGTCCCTTGTACGGGCAACAACGATTCTTTTTCCGGTTAAGAAGCTGTAGGTATAGCTTACAGAATCTCTCGGTTTGGAAGCTTACGTAATTAAGAATATTATTATCGGTTAATTAACCTGAAAGGGACAAGATCTCGTTTTGATTGGTTGCTCTGTTTTCGCATGGATATTTTTAAATCGGGAATGTGAAATATTGCATAAGGATGCGTAGACGTCGGTACAGGACGTGCAATCTAACTTGGCCGGAGTGAAGTCCTCACAAAACCGTTTCAGTTATCATTTTATGGGTGTCAGTTGAAACAGGGAAACCTGCGCAGTGCCTAACTTCACTCCGGCCAAGTTGAATTGCGCGTACTGTAGGCAAGTATCGTAACTTCAGATTGAATTTTGCTAGTGTCCGAGTTTGGCGAACTTGACGCTAGAAAGTACTAACTCCCGATTTTTTCTTCTAATCGCAGGAAATCTCACATGCTTCAAATACTTGATATTTCCGAAGTCAAGTTCATACATGAATTAAAGAAGTTCAAGTAATTTTTTTTTAAGAACGTATTGGAATTTCTAAGAATTATAAACCAGTTAGGACAACATTCTGCCTGCACCAAAACTGCGGTTGTATTCGACTCTTATCTCGTCAGTTATGTCACTAAAATCTTCCGTAAATTGGAGCGAATACGCAACCGAAGCTTGTGGTCTCACACCTGCTTTATCATTTAATGTGTGCGAACCAGTTCCGCTGTCATCGAATTAAATCGGCGTAGAGCATTACACAACTGCCCTGCGCCTGCGCACTGCAGCGTCCATTTTGGTAAAATTGCTACCATTACATAACGAGAACCATCTTACCGCACATGCTTTACACTTGATATTTACAGAGATTTATAAAATTAATGTTTAACGAAAGAGAAATTTAATTCAATTCCGACTTCCGACAGAGTGTGTGCGGCGCTGTAACTAATTGTAAGATGGATACAGGAAGCAAAGATCTAGTAACTAATGGAATCACAAGCACACGATTATAATTGCAAATAAAAAGAAACTAGCTTAGATAAGTAGGTAAATAGATGTTATATTGGCTAATAGGACCGTCGGTATCAACCGCCTATTAGATCATCTTCGTAGTTCCTACTAAATCTTTGAGAAGAAATGTGATTTAGGAATTCCAGAGTTCTCAACCAGCTCTTCTTTGTTACAGGTGGAGACATATGTTAACGTTGCTTCTGCTTGGCGTGGCGTTTGCAGTAGAAGACGAGGACAGTATACCTGATGTTGGAGTTGATGAGAGTGATGAACTAGCTCTGAATGAAGAGGTGAGAATAGAAATTAGGAAAGAACACCATACCTTAGAATCAACAGACACTTTGGAACACGAGTACTTACACATACATAGATTCACGCCTGTTTCCCATTGGGGTAAGCAGAGAATATGGATTTCCAACCGCTACGATCCGTTTTATGAAAACACTATTACTGCTACTTTTTCCTTACTAACTGGATTGCGGGGGTCTGATGGCAGTCGCTCCGTGTAAAATACTGATGTTCAACCGAATCATGGTTGGACTGGAGCCAACCCCAACATAATTGGGAAAAGTCTCTCAAGCCTTTTTTTCTCCAGAAAGGAGGAAAAAGACACTCCTTAAATGCTTTGTTTTCTCAGTGTTCTCAAGATAAAATTTCATTATGAATATATCGTATAGAGATCGTATAATTAAATTCCTGATTAGTTCCGGATACAGAGAGAATGTATGATGTAAAAAATCCGTTGATTGGTCAGATATCAATCACCACAGCGTTAACCGACAATGTCTTATAAATAATTAACAGCTGATTGAACCTATCTATCTATCAATAGGTTCACAGCACATTTGCGGATTTCTAAGTCACGATTCAGCCTTGCTACTGTCGCTTTCTTTATCTAGATCGAATCTTAGATCTTAAACAAAATCTAATGACTCACGCGCAATGTCTAGGTAGGTACTTAAATTGAGTACAGATTGTAATGTGTAGTAATATTTTTCAGTTTTATGAGAAATTATTTCAATTAGCTTTCATGTGGTGAGAACGTTAGCCATTAAAATGATGGATGACGGTAATGACCTAGTCGAAGCGGTTGCAATATTAAGCTGGGCACTTACGATCGCCCCATTTAGCGTGTAGTAGGAATGGATGAACGCCAATTTTGTAGCCCACCCACACACGGTCATTCCAAAAGGCAACGACTTGGACGTCCACAGACAAAGTCTTCGAGCGAAATAAACGGAAATGGGTATGAGTTCTCGTTCTCACATTCACGGACAGTGGAGCGGGATGCCAAATGGCGTAATGGCGTAATGGCCAGACCGGAAAATCAGTAGGTTGTCATCGCGTTAAAATTTGACTTGAGTATTTGACACTCACGATCAAATTTTGGCTGTATATCCACTGTGGAATTATAATTCCTCAGTGTGTATATCGCGCCGATTGACGCGATGGCGAGACCGTGGGTGTCCAGCTTTACCTACCTATATTTGATACAGTTCATTGCACTATCCAATGTAACCACCAACATTTTTTACCAGGTGCATGGTCAGAAGTAGAGCTGCACGTTTTACTTTCGATTTGTTCGTGCTTATCAGTTACTTGTATCTATAAAAACTAGTTCTTAAGGTATCTAATAGATCAAATGAAAGATTATTTCATTTTATATTCGTCCATACTATGTTGAGCTGTAATAGGAATGTAACAGGATACATACATATTAGGCAACAGGAGTAGGTAATTAATCTTTTATAAATTGATTTTTATAGGAGCACTCTGAGAATAGGAATTTTAGTGTGTTGAAAGTGTGTACCTATACCTAATAGATTATAATTATTTTACCTCTAATGACACATCGAGACCCCTCCGTGCCTCGGAGAGCACGTAAAGCTGTCATACTAATATCAATGTCAGTCGTTACGGGAATAGAAGCCTGAAAGTCTGACAACTGGTCTAACCTCCGAATGTCAGTATTACCCAGTAACTGGGTTGCGGGGGTCTGATGGCAGTCGCTCCGTGTAAAATACTGATGTTCAACCGCATCTGGTAAGACTGGAAGCCGACCCCAATATAATTCGGAAAAGGCTCGGAGGATGATTATTGGCAAGATCAATAAAAATATTAAATGGTTAAACTATTGGCTCTTAACGACCTACATACAATTAATTGAAATAAAGGCACTAAAAGAAACGATTTTCTTACCTTGCTGGATGTCAGTTATGCACTAGTTGTACATTCAATTAAAGTTGAACTCTATAAAAAAACATAAAAGCAATAAAAACAAACCGACTATAGACAAAATTAGTTTTCCCTGCAAATCAACAAATCGTGACCGAAATCGAATGTTACAGTTCGCCGTGTTACACGATGCAATTTTTCTACAAAACACGAAATTTCGTGTCAATGTCCGTCTAGCAAGGCCGTTGAGAGTGAAAGTCGAAAGCTTCGCTTTAATTTTTTTCCCCTAATTTTTCCTTTTTTCCGAACGACACGTCTTACTGTCATCCACCATATTGCTTTTTACGGTGGGAAAGCTACTAGGTACACAGACCTACTAGGTAGGTACATACGTCATTGACTAGGACTGTTAGCCCTTTTAAGGATTTTTTTACAGAGATTATGCTCTTCTCAGGTCTCAGGTCAGAGCTTAGGTATGTACCTTTAATGCTTTTGTTTGTAACTATTTAGGTACTGAATTTTTGCGAGAATATCGAATCAGCCGAACAAAAACTTACACTTAGATTAGATTTCTCTCGTAGAAAAGAATCCCATTGGGCCGCAGCCGGAAACAAATATTTGCCTAATGATCCATTTTAATAACTAGGTACGTTTTTGTACCGCACTTCCACATTCATCGTTCGTTTTGCGTAATCGCGTGGGAAAAATGCAAAATGTATGCGTTTCAATTCAATTCGTTTAGGAACACGCGCCAAGATGACATGCGCGGAATCTGAGGAAATCTATTCGACGCGTTTAGTTAAAATTATTAAATTAAATTAAATAAACGCTTCTAAATAAATAATATAAACTATGATTTGATTCTATTTATTATAATTTTTTATTGAGTCTAATTGATTGTATGTTTTTGTTTCACAGCTAGTTGCTTTTACAGGATACACTACGTGTAAATGTGTAATGGATTGTGTTCGACATTGATAAATCTTAAAATTCTTAAACCATCATTGTACCTTATTTAAATTTTCTGGTACCTATACATATCTAAGGACCACAAAACCTATTTCCTAACAAAAGAAACAAGTTTCTTTACTTTCTATTAGGTACACTTAATTATAAATTTGTTTGAGTCATTTGAGCACTCTATAAATAAAATAATAGTTTACGTCCCCCAGGGCGACGAACAGCCATTATAGAACAAATTAAACGACTAGGTAACATTCTAACGGAATTAATAACACAAACTCATTAACGAGTAAAGGCCCTCTCTCCCGGATCTGTTTGCATGTAACAGTGATATAATACCCGATAACAACACATTACCGTCGTCCCGCACGATTGCACGCTTGCACGGCACGGTGCCATTTTTTTTTCATCAATAATAATGCTGCAATGAAATTTGCACGCGTCTTCGACAATTGAAACTGTTTAAAATACAAATTATCAAGCGGTAATTGCGTAAATTATGTAATTTTGCTTCCAGTAACATAAATCGAATGGAAGAAAAAAAGTCTATGCACAACTTAATTGTCCGGAAAAATTATAACTAATACCTACGACCACATGTGTGAATGCAGCGTCTTTTGTTTTAACACTTTTTAGGGAAGCACGGTAAAAACAATGTCTACAGTCTCCAGAATGAGTTTAAGCACGCAAGGCGTTGCTGACATACAGATGTTAGAAAGAGTGGATAAACTATTATCACCATGAATAAGATCTCTATCTTATACTAATATCCATAAACAGGAATCTATCGTCGATAAATCCGTGATCATAACGAAGAACTTAGCCCTGAGGCATTCCCATTTTTCGAAAGACATAATTATTATATTATTTATATATTATAATATTATTGCATGACTGACTTAATTGTTAACCATTGGCAGTAATAAAAGCTAGGCTAAGAGTACGTCCAACTTCATAATGACTTCATGTATAGGTAACTGTTATAATCCATGCAATCAAAAGCCTTGGAAAGATCAATTATGTTTTCCCGGAAAGGTGAATTAACAATAACAATTAACAAAACTTGTCAGGCTTCTAAAATATGGAAATGATAAGCTTAGCACCCTTGGTACTTAATATAAGTCGATCTAGCTTACATGTATGTACTTATATAATCAGGCTGATAGAGCAAAACTATTTTTTTGTAACAATCGGCTCGGGTCAGATCGGGATACGCACCGTTATTGAAGTTTGCTTGTCAATCAACGGAAACACTTTTAGAACACATAATACCAATTTAAAAAACTATTTATTATCTTCTAATGTTAAGATTAAACCAATGTTTAATTTTTCAGGAGTCCCGCAACTTGAGGCCAAGAGCTTACACACCAACAGCCTACAATACGTTGCCCAGCGGGTTCCGGCCGACGCCCTCGTTGGCCGAGCTGGCCGGCTACCAGAGGCAACAGGAGCAACAAGAACAACAAGAACAACAACAATATGTGCTTCAGCCCAGACCAACGCAGCAGCAGTACATCGATGAGCCCAGACAGACTCAAAGAGCACCTCATAGGAAGGTAAGCGATGCGATACACCTTCTTAAGTCTTTTGATCACAATATATTACTCATCTGAGAATAATAAGTTGTGTTCTGAGGATCCAAAATATTTGCTGGATACAGATCTGGTGATTATGGCATATCACCCCTTTTGGGGAGGTGGACATCTTTCGGCTGAAATAATAGACCTTCGAAACAGATTTAGGTTCCACACGAAATAAATTCAGATTACAAATGTGATACATATAGGGAACCTACTTGAGAAAATAACATAACATAACATCACGTCTGTATTTCCCCGAAGGGGTAGGCAGGCAGCAGAGGTATACACCCACATTTCACCAGTTATGCTATAGTCCCATGTACTAGACTGTACTTGAAAAAATAAACTTCAGAAAACTTGCAAATCTAAACATGATTAATAACTTTATTTATTGGGTTCTACGACTTCTACATATTACGACAGCAAACAAACCCAAATCTATAAAAAAATACTTTCAACAGCCAGACCAGCGGCCCGCGAGACTTCAACAACAACCGATCCAAGAAGTAGACGAGGAATTAGAAGATGAGAAGGAGGAACCCGACCGTCTCTCCCAGCTACTCCAGCAGTCCAAGTTCAATTGTGTGAGCAAGCCGTCCGGTTACTACGCCGACGAGGAGCTGAACTGCGAGGTGTTCCATTATTGCCAAGATAATGTCAAGCACTCCTGGGTCTGCCCCGATGGATTCTCTTTCCACCAGGTATGTGCTGCTTGAAGGAATGATTCCAGCAGTTTTTCTAGTACTTAGACTTTAATTACACTAAGAAAACTTTAGAAACTATAACTCAACAACATACGTATTAACATAACCACAACATAGTTCGCAAATTGGTCGAGAAATCTGGGCTTTTCCTTCGTCTGATTGCATTTTTAAGACATTATTGACATTATTAAGACTTCTAAAGACCATTAAAATTTGCTGTATCAAAACACCAATACTCAATGCAGTGGCGTAGCTAGACCTAAATGGGCCCTGTATCAAAATTTGTTGGGGGCCCCTTTTTACCCGACTGAGGGACTGTGGCGATGCCCAAAGGGGGGGGGGGTTATGTTTTATACAATGATTAATTTGTTCCAGTTGACTTGCTATAGACTAAAAACTACCATTATTTTCATCACACATTAATTACAGGCCAATAAGAATTTGAGATTGTGGAAAACGTCTGGGCCCCTTGCAGCTCAGGGGCCCCGTATCATTGATACGGCTGATACGGCGGTAGCTACGCCCTACGTTTTTTTTTATATAAAACTGATAATTTTTCTTCAAGGTCCACTTGATCTGCATGCCGCCAACGCACGACAACATCTGCCAGAAGTCATCAAAGTATCACTTCGTGAACGAGTACCTGTACAAGGCAATCAACGAGGAGGAGGTCCAGAGGAAGCCCAACGTGTCCCTCAAGTACTCTGACCGATACTACCCCGCTGAGGTCTACAGGGACGACAGATACGACCAGGAGGATGAAGAAGAGGTACAGTAGTACACATTTAATATGGCCCACAGACACATTTAATATGACACAATTTAATACGCGGGAAATTGGTAACCAATCAGAGATCACCATCGCTGCGCGCCAAGCAAGTGAGCGAAATAGACAAACGGCACGGCAATTAATTTGAATATTGTTAATACCTTATTGGTATTGCATAAGGTTGATTATATTTTTTTTTATGTTTCGAGTGTTTTTGTCGACCGTCTTTTCGTGTCTGCGCGAACGAAGATTGACGACGCGCCTTATCTTTTGTGTCGCGCCTTATCTTTTGTGTCGTACTGTACGAAATTGTTCACGTTATTACAAAGCCCGTTCATTTCGGTTCGGTGCCTGTTTGAATCACACTCACTCACTGTTTGAGCGTTTCGGACAAGTCGTAGGCCGAACCCTAAAGGGTACACAAGTATAGGCTCAGGAAATTTTTAAGGAGTGCGGATAATTTGCATAGTGGTTCAATATCTTTGTGCCCCTAGCATGAGTTTTTGAGCTATCGTGTAGTTAACATTATTGTGAAGTTATCGTCAAATTTTACATGAGAATTTTACTAGCGCTACCGTGAGCGTATTTGGAACTAAACAATCCCATATAAAATTTGTCGATAACTACACGATAACTTTAACTACACAATATCGTAACAACTCATGCTACGGGCTCTGTTACTTATCGAAACCACATTATTAAAAACACTTTAAAAAACAAATTAAAAACTTGTCTTTGTATGGCGTGTGCTAAGAAAATTTCCGCATCTCACACACAGACGATTTTTTTTTTGTTTTATAGTAATGTAATGTAAGTAGTTGAAATAAGGATACTGAACCACTATGCAAGTTAACCGCACTTCTAAAAATGTATCTTGTATAAATCACCTTGATTTTAAGTACAAATCTCCGAGCAGCTCAGTTACGTATTGTGTATAACAGGACACAGTGTTTCGGCCCGTTGGCACCCTTTGGGTACGGAACTCTAAAATATGACCATTATGGAAAAGCCGAGTCTCCCACTTCTGATAATAAACTTCTCCGTGTGTAGGTAAACAAGATTTAAATTCTCGATGTCCATTGTCCCATTTCCCAAAAGTTCTTCTGATTGTATTCTATACTAAATGTAATCGTTATCAGGAGGAGGCTCTCCGTCACCGGCCAGCGCCAGCGCAGCAGCAGGCGCGACCGGCTCAACGTGCGCAGGTCGCCCCACAAGTGTTCCGCTCGGCCGAGGAGGTCAACATCCCGCTGGTGCAGAGACGTCCGCAGCGCCCCTACGATTTCGACTTCTAAACCGCCTCTATACTTAGACGCCAATTCATCATTGGCTGTAAGCTCCAGCTCTAATTTGCCAATTAACTGTAATCTATTTGAATAGCCATTTCTGTTCAGTAATTCTTGACTCACTTGTTAAAGATTTGCGCAGGATTTTTGTCATCTCAAAAATCGAAAGATATTTGGTTTGATGACTTAAATCCATCAACAATCAAGCTATTTCTAGACTCGGTAGTGAAAAGCACTTGTCAAATGACTCGGAAGTGAAAAGCACATAAGTCAAATCTCTAGATTTGCTTTTCACTTCCAAGTAAGATTTGACAAGTGCTTTTCACTTCCGAGTCTAGATTTGCGAGTTGTTGCAAATATGGCTCCAGTTATGGACCACTGAAATAATGATCAAACTGGTGTAAACATTCGTGAGGTGCTATCATTATAACTGACTCTTCAATCGATCTTCGATTGATTTGTACCATCACATTTGTATATTTAAGGTTAAGATTTAATTAAACTTATTTATGTTTCTGTACAATAAGTCACAAATTAGTTATAAGCTAGTCTGCGTAAACTAAATAAGTGTAATAAAAAAATGAAAATTATTTTCGGTTTTATTTTATTACTCCTTTATTGCAGTATTAGGATTTAAAAACTAGGTAATTATGAATTCAATTATGATTCTCTGAAATATCTTTAACTGATTACAAAAGATTAAGGGAAAAGTGAGTATCTTGTGATCTTGTTCCAGTAAAAAACTTGGATTAATAATAATATCTGTAATGGTGTGGATCAGCGTTATGCTTAGCATCTGAAACATAAAAACTCGAGTTCATTATTAATGTAATTAGAAAGTTAAAGTTAATAATGTTATTAGCTCAGCTACATAATAATTCGCGACAATCGCGACACTAGTAACAAGGTCATGAATTAAGTCTATCTAGCTATAAATAAGTGAATAATACTCACTATTGGAACCTTGGGGACCTTTGGAATTTTTAATAGCTTCAATACAAGTCATGCAGTTGCAATTATTTTTGCATATTGTTTCTTTGTCATGCAGTTGTTTTGCTACCATTCTGCCATATTTTTCGTCTAGAAAGGCTTCATATTCAGCGTCAACCATGCGTTGTTCTTTGTAAATTGGTGCCGCTGCAGCTACGTATGCTTGCGAGTTACACTTGGCGCAACCGCCTTCACAAGATGGTCCACTAGTCGGCGGCGTTGTTTTTTCTTCGTGAGTTGGTTCTTCTTTAGGATTACAAGCCCCTGGGCATTCTGTACTACAAGAAGACCCAGAAGGGCTCTGCTTATCCTCAATTGATTCCTTCGAATGCTTACATTCCTGGGGCTTGGTGCAAAATTTGTGGTCGTTAGGCTCCATAGTAAGACTTAGACCTTGTTTAGGAGGTACATCATCAGATTTTTTTTTCGCACATGGCCCGGAGCATTCTGCGCTGCTATGATATCCTAATATTTCACGACTGACATGAATTCGCAAAGAGTTTTTATCACAAGGAAGGGTAGTATCATAAACTATGTCATAGTCGTTAGGTTCCTCGACCGATTGAACAGAAGGTGTTTTACTTGGTCCAGTATATGAGAGCTCCTGATGTTCGTCGACTGAATGAGATAAGCAGCAAGATTTTTGGTGGGACCCAGTAAATACTGGTTGGGCGTCATGTGAGGAATGTTGACAACAGGGTGTATAACAAGATCTATGTTCGTGCGATGCCTCTTGTGCAGGCCTACAGCATGGAACTGGCTGAACAGGTTCGCAAGTTGCAGGGCAAGGATCAGTATGCACATCATCTGCTGGATACGGTTGTTTTGGGCATTCCTGTATTGAGTCTTGGCAACAACATTTCGAATCAGCTGTCGGGTATTTTAAAATTCCTGGATTCTTGTTAACTTCAGGTTGCGTAGTGGAAGAATGCTTGCAACAAACAAGCTTGCCTTTTTGTTTACAACGCTGGCAACAAGTTTTCTGCTCGGAACCAAATTTTTTTATGTACTGCCACGCTTGTTCTAGCATATTTTTTAGACAAGAAGTTGTTTCTTTTGGGTTACGACATGATGGTTTTTGTTGGCAATGTGTACAAGCACTCTTGTGGTCAGACGTTATTTTATTAAGATAAGCTCGCGCAAGCGACAGCAAGGAGTCTTTGCAGGGACTAGAGTCATTAGAAGTGTTGGAATTTATACCAGGGCAGGATCGCTTTTGGTTACAACGTTGACAACCACTTTTATGGGCCGAAATTAATGATTGAAGATATGCCCACGCCTGTTCTAATAGAGACTCTTGGCATGTACTGTTAGTATTGGGTTGCTTTTCCTTACACATTTCAGCACAACAGTTGGGGTTGGAGACCATTCGTATCAGACTTTTCTGTGCTTCTTTTTTCGAACAAGCACAAGAACGGTTTGAAGTCTTTCCTTTGGCTCCTTTATGTGAAGATACTTCAGCAACTCCAATTTGAATAGGTTTTGTATTTTTATTACTTGCAGATGCTCTGGTGAACGAGTGTTTGCCACACTCGGACCTGCCCTTCTGCTTACATCGTTCACAACAAGTTTTTTTATTAGAAAGACCGTCTTCAAAATTATAATTACCGATGACACGTTCATGTGAAGGCTTTTTTATTAAACTTGTTCTTTCTGTGCCTTCTTGATCCTTGCGCTTCTTACCTATGAAATGTTTAGGAAATATTAACACTATTTAAAGCACTAGTTATCTTACGATATTAGATACGTCGTCAATACCAGTCACTCGTGAATGGACTACTTTCACGATTTGTAAAACTATGGACTCGAAACATTCATTGCTGTATATATGAAACCTTCGCTACAATTCGATTTTGGAAATATTACTTTAATTACCTATCTACTTGAAAAATGGAAAATGTTGTTCGATAAACTTCTTCATACGACATCTATTGGAGGAGCTGGGGTTGTCTTATCTTTGCCAGTATAGTAAAAACGCTACGTCAAAACTGTAAGTACTACCACTAGGGACTTAGGATACTTTGACTAAAAAAATACGCATACGACAAAATTAGGTATGCATTTACCAGATTGAGTTGGTGTACGCGCTTGTGCAAGGCATACTTGAACAGGAGAGTTACGTTTTGCAGTGGCAGCAGTGGCAGCGGCAGTGGCAGCTTCGACGGCGGCTACTGGGCCTGCAGAGTTTACGTTCTTCATCCAAGAGGGCAAATAGGACAACAAGCGTCTCCAGCTAAATTTATTCCTTGGCTTGTTGCTGTTGCATTGCATGCAACATTGTGCGTTTTGGATTTCGGTTTCTAAGTGATTACATTTTTGCGGTATACTAGAACACGACTTAGTTCTATTAACGTGTTCGTTGTCATCGAGACCACATTTCCTTTCATCATTATTCATTTTTGGCTCCATGAAAGTAATTTATATTTTGTACCTCACAAGTCCATTTTAGGATTAATGGTCTACAATTTGTACTTTCTGTTAATTTTACCAATTGAAAGTTTAGCATGATTGTAATCCAATACGTAATTTGGTTTCAAGAGCATTCTTTTGTCATCAGACGAAGTAACTGCAAAAAACGTTCAGTGAGAAGATGCCATAAGTAGCATAGAAACCTACTGATTGACTGATGATAGTTATTAGTAAGTAGACAGTCGGTCGGCTTCACGTCAGTGGTAACATTAAAATTACGAAAACCACCCTTTATCAACTCAGCCTATGGCAGTCCACTGCTGGACATAGGCCTCTCCCAAGTTGCGCCACAAAACTCCAAAACCACCCTTACTCTTTACGAAATAAAGGCAGTGTCTAGGTCAAACTGTTACTACTTTGTTTTTTCGGTTTTGTTCGGTTTAGAAATCCTCATGGACGCACTCCGCACGGAGAAGGTGGAGCCAGTGTCGGACTCTTACCGGCTAAAAACAACACGGTGATTCTCCAACTACCATTGGCCAGCGGCATAGGATTGATGGCTTTGTTTTCTCCTACCACCCCCGACAGGTCCCGGCTCGACATTAGCCAGCGAGCCCCTTCTTCCCGTGCTGCTTAACGTCGGGCACACCCTCCTATAGACTTGCGTGCGCGGAACACAACGCACCACCGTCACAGGCCTTGACTGGTAGCGGCGGGCTACCCCAATTCCGCCACCCGCAGACCCCCTCCTAGGGTGGCTAGAGGTTGGTGTATGCCTTCCTGCGACGCCCGCTCTGTCTCCTGCGGAATGGGACAGAGGTGGTTGCATCCTGCTCCCTCTCCGCAACCACCTCCTCGCAGAAACTATTACCTACTGCTGTCGCGAGGCCGACTGTACCTAATGTAGCTATTGCCCAACTTACGTAACCGTGTGATCTGTGTGACAATCCTACAAATTGTTAAAAACGATGCTTTAATCTTATCTAGGAAAAGCCACAAGCAGTTTACTGTAAAAAGTCTTGCGCGTTGTCCAAAGTCCTTATTTTTCCATACATCCTCACGATCCTGGAATGAAATCGATATACATACCTAGTACTTATTAAAGAGCAACTACAAACCTGTTTGATCATCATCATAATTTCAGCCGAAAGAAGTCCACTGCTGGACATAGCCCTAAAACAAGTGGGGGGGATATGCCATAATCGCCACGCTTGGCAGACGGATTGGCGATCACAGTTGGTTGGGTAAATACCTACTCAGAGAACGCTGCTGCCCATCCTCTGGTGAATCCCTTTTTTCATTTATTTATAGTATAGGATGCCAAACGAGCTAAAGGCCCATCTGATGTAAAGCGGTTAACTTTACCCATAACAACTGCAATACCACTTAGGCTCTTGCCTAAATGGTACGGTACCATTGGTACCGTAAATCGGTTCGCCAAACTGAGACATGAAGATGGAAAGTCGCATGTGATTGTAATTGCACCGGCACCCGTACCCAGACAGAAACACAACAATGCAAGCATCACTGTTTGGCGGAGAAGTAGGTACGGTGGTAGTACTTCCCCGGACGAGATTTTCCACAAAGGAGCTATACTACTATTCCCTTAGTCGCCTTTTACTAAACCCATGAGAAGAGATAAGTGTGGTGCAATTCTTTATGCCCGGCACCACAGGAACCTGTTTGATACTAAGTATCAAATGTTGATATTATTGCTATTACCAACTTGACTATAAATGGGTATAAGTACGCACCTGCAGCGTATAGTTAGAGCCATGAAGGAAATTCGTTTGATTGCCTGAGAACACTAAAAGCACCATTAAGTAGAGAAACTGTAGTAAATTGTAATACTGGTAGCAAGTGGAAATACCCAACTGAGTAAAGTTAACGACAAGGAAATGGGCTAAAGAATGCTGAAAAACCAGAGAGAGTATATACAGATAGGCTATGAAAACTCCTCCAAATAACAATAGAGATGCTTGGTATGCAATACTCCTACATGTTGTACGAAGAAAACTATTGGCTTTCCTATTTCTCACTAGGTATTTTCGGGCGAACTGAAACTTTCTACACAATTTTTGCATGTAAATCTGTTCTTGTTTGAGGATTATAGTGGTTATGTTAAGTTATACCGAAACATCTTGCTGATTTAAAGTATTTTTAGAAGTTTCTTCTGATACTTCTTGTACCCCATCGTTTTAGGTACCTATGCAAAGATAATTGGTATTATTACTGCGTTTTAGTTGTATTCATCATGATCAAAGGATTTTTATAATCATGATAGAGATTTAGAGATTGAGTAATTTGACAGCCAGCGAGTCAATCATCATAGATAATTTAATGTACTAGTACATATATCATTAATCTGTGATTTAATGTAATCACTATGTAGTAAGTAACTAGGTTCTTTCCTCGTAGAATCACTATCATGTCATGGTAGGTAGGTACTTTCCTCTATGCAGGATGCAGTCAATTTGATAGATTCTATGTAGGTATGTGGACCTTTGATAATAGAATATAATATGGACTGAGAAGGTTCGAAGCTTCCGAATACTATTCGGTATTCAGAAACTTCAAAGAATTTGTAATACTAAATAAACTTTAGACAAAGGTTTTTATTAATTATTTAAGTTAAACTTTTTATTTTAGACCTGTGTAAATAAAACCCAAGAAAACCCACTTTAATAGTACTCCGATGAATTTCATCTAAAGGAGCTCCTTCACCTTGAGCATTCGCGTGTATTGGAACAAATTCTCCGCAACAAATCAATCAAAGTATCGGTGAATTTGTAACAGTACACGCAAATGATAGCGGTGATAGGAGCGCCTTTATGCTTTCAGTATAATACAATGTACTCTGTGCTTTAGGCATAGCAGCCATAGCAGCGCCACCGCAGTGAACCTGAGTGAGCCGTCATTCTGACTTCTGAGGCATAGCAGCGTAGACGCCAGACGGAGAATGTATTTCTATATTCTAAGTTACCTGCAACAATTATACCCAGTGCCGTAACAACGGTGGTTCCAACGGTGCCCAGGCACAGGGTGCAGACCCTGTAGGAGTGCAGAAATGACCAGGGTAGGACCAAGTTTTGGGTCATGCGAGGGCAGTTATAGAAGCTCGCACCGGGCGCATAAAAGGCTAGTTACGGCACTGATCATACCGTCTACGCATAGCAGCATTATTAGCTTGGAGGGTAACTTCGAGCTTAGCCATAGCAGCCACCACTCACCACCATATTATATTCTCTTTGCTCACCACAGTGAACCAGGGGTGCGTTCAGTTATATCGCCCGACACCGGTGTTCGTGTTATTAATCTGTGGTAATTTCATTGCAAAAGTCAAAAGTCAAATGAAAAGTAATCAAACCTGTCACTGTCAATTTGTCACTCACTAGTGATAAGGAAAATCGATAGTCCTGCTATCGTTAGTGGACCTTGAAAATCTGTTAGAATATCGATAGTATTGATAGCGCAAAAT
Source organism: Asteroscopus sphinx (assembly GCA_949699075.1). Taxonomy (NCBI): domain Eukaryota; kingdom Metazoa; phylum Arthropoda; class Insecta; order Lepidoptera; family Noctuidae; genus Asteroscopus; species Asteroscopus sphinx. The sequence goes on along the minus strand of OX453004.1, from coordinate 31,699,945 downwards.
GTTTTAATGCTATTGATTATGTCGATTAGTATCGATAGTATCATAGACTGTACTAGACGTAAATGGTGTCTGTGCTATCGATACAATCGATAGTACCTATTTGTGGTCTACAAATGCTTACTATTGATATCATCGATACCATCAATAGTTTGACACAGTCAATTGTGACAAAATGTTCAATAGTATCGTTCAATAAACTCTGTTTTTTCCCACTTGTCTTATTTAGTAAACAATCTTGGCATGTGTTTTTTATGCAATTCGTCAATAATAATTGTTAAAAGACATTGTGTTAACAATTTCAAACACTAAATAACATTTTTTAACCTAACAGCATGTGCAGAACTAGTAATTATATTTTATCAGTCATTATTTTAATAAAGAGACGTGCCAAGATTGTTTACTAAATAAGACAGGAGAGAAAAAAATAGATACGTAGGTAATGTAGACGGGAGGGAACTATTGCATCAAAGCCATCTATCGATAGTCTAAAATAATCGATACTGTCGATATTTAACTCGTCAAGGATGCCAATATTATTGATAGTATCGATACAACTCGATTGCATTTCTACTATTGAAGAGCGAAACTATTGCAAACTATCAATAGTATAACCTCATTCTGCGCTATCCATACTATTGATATTCGCACTATTACTGAACTATCGATATGTTATCATTAGTCGCCTATCGAGCGACATCACTACTGCTAATCACAGCTGAAAATGACATTTCATTCATTAGATTGTTTTGGTTTTGAGACTTTTGAGGTTAGTAAATAAACCAAGCAAAATTAGAAAATAAATACATAGCTATTCAAGCTATTATTTCAGTTGGTGTGTTTGTGAAAAACAATACTAAACTACATATTGCTGGAATGATTATGACCAAAAATGGTTGAGCTTTAAGTGATAAACTTTCATAACTGGCTGCAGTTAAGAAGATACCGCTTATCAGCATAGAATCATAAAATTACGATGAATGCGACGGAGTACAAGAAATATCATGAATCTTTCATGCAGAATAACCATGGCTCAACAGCGGGTCACGTATTCGCCTGTATATTTTTCACCGTACAATGTGCTATGTACATATCAACCAAGCCTAGGTTTCCACAATGCTGCCAATATATTTACGAGTACATTGTCATTGTGCTACCCATGATCATCGCGCACACAATACTAGCTGAGTATATATACGTGTTAAACATTATAATATTCATTATTTTGCTAAGTAACTTGTTGTTCTTTTATCGGAATGCATGCAAAAAGTTTATGCAAAAAAATCTTTTTCATGACAATAGAATACCTCTAATATCTTGTCTTAGAGGTCTGACATATCTTATTACTGGATTATGTATCTTAGCTGTTGATTTCCAAGACTTTCCTAGGAACTTGGCGAAAACAGAAAGATATGGTTACAGTTTAATGGATACTGGAGTAGGTCTTTTCGTTATGGTGAGCGGTTTAGTCCATAAAGACTTGCGTAAAGAAAGTTTGAACAATATCTTAAAAGGGAATATCAAAATCATATCTATATTAATATTTCTTGGAGTGGCAAGATTTGTATCCATAAAACAATTAGATTATCATGAACATGTAACCGAGTATGGAGTGCATTGGAACTTTTTCTTCACCATAGCCGTTTGTAAAATTATTTCAACTGTTGTACTATACTTTTCAGATCGCACTTTGTTATTATTTTCATTAAGTTTAGTTGCTCATGAATTTGCCTTATATGTTGGTCTACAACGCTGGGTGTTTAGTGATAGTCCAAGACTGTCCTTATTATCGGCTAATCGAGAAGGAATTTCTTCTAGCTTAGGCTATGTATCCATATACCTATTTGGTGTTTATGTAAAACAAGTACTACTTAATAAAAATGTAACTAAATATGAAACTCTAAAACATTTGTTATGTGTATCAGTATTATTATGGGTGTTGGCTTACATTGTAGATATAATTCGGCCAACATCTAGGACGTTAGCAAATGCTGGATATTGTCTAAACACCGATGCACTTTTATTGACAATAATAGCTACACTTTTCTTTGTAACAGTATTAGTTGAAGACAAAGAACAATCTTTCCATGTCCCAATAATTCTATCTAATATAAATACAAATGGTTTGTCATATTTTTTAATAGGTAATTTGTTAACTGGTGCTATTAATTTGTCAATTCGGACTTTATTAGTGCCAAGCATTGTTACTTTTATTATTTTAAATGTTTATATGGTTGTGACATTAGCAATAATAGTGTATTTAAAAGTATTAGGTTTGAAAATATAGACTCACAGAGTACATTAACTGTATAGACTCATAAAATAATCCAGTTTGTATCTTGGTCACATTAGCATAATATATCACATTGTTACCAAAATAATGATATCCTATCTACAACATGTTATTGGAATAAATCAAAACCTCAGACACCCCAACTAGTATTTATTATAATAAATTTATATGATAAGTACTTATTAATTTTCATTTATTATTGTAGAAGATATTTGTAATTTTTGGTATCATGGTTACTCTAATCGATTCATAGTGCTAGATTCATTCACGAACGTGCGAGACTCGACGCTACTGTGTGGGGAGGTGAATAACCTCTTAAAATTAAGTTATGTTGTAATAGTTTTAAGGAAAAAAATGTTACCCGAAAGTTTCCATCACACTTTTTTACTGGGTCTTGCTCGCCTTTGCGCTCAGCGCCACGTCGTCGTATGAAACTTTTAGACTTGGCATGGTATGAAAATATTTTTTTGGTAAACATGAACTTATATTAAAAAGTAGTTTAATGGATTCTACTCTAGATTCTGAACAAACTAGTTTCAGGTTTTGAGTTAATTCAATAACACGATAAGACACGTTGTCACACGTTGTATATGAATAAGTTTAGAAGGCTATTAAATATATAAAAAAAAAAACTATATTTAATGCAAAAAAAAACTTTAATAAATCATTATAACATTATTGCAATTCATGTGTATATAATAAATAATGATACATTTTTACAACATTCAACAAGTTATAGAAAGATCAAACAATTGATCTATTCTTAATACAGTACTGGACAGAATCGAAAAATTATATACCTAAGTACCAAATATAAGTAAATTAAGACACAAGGTGGAAAAAAAGGTGGTCACTAGAGGGAAAGTTGTTTAAATTCACTTTCATCAATACATAATTATATTATGTATACATATGAAGGGTACAGGAAAAGAACAGGGAATGTCACAATTTTTTATTGCAATGTCTACATTGTTTATGAAACTTTCGTTTGCAATCGCCAGATTTTTTATTATGTACCGGTTTGTCATAAAAAACAGTTTCTACTTCCATTGTCCTCAATAATGAACTAGCAACATTCCAATTTTTTAATGCGTTTTTCTCTTGATTGACTCCTGTGGACATACCCTGTTCTTTGCCTGTACCCTTCATATTGAGGATAGAATAAAAATAAAAAAAACTTTCCTTTGTATTAAAAAAAGTGAAACTGAAAAGCGAAAAATAACTAATTATGAGTCGGCGCCAAACGAACTTTTAACAAGCAAAGTGCGTGTAAGTTGCAAGTGGCCGAGCGGAGAACGCATTTTTGGAAAGTTATTGTTTATCGTTGAAAATTTCACGTTGTATTTGATGTGACATTGTTTTTATTATTTATTTAAAGTAATTTAATGATCTTCGTTGATTGGTTGTTTGGCGCCGACTCATAATTAGTTATTTTTCGCTTTTCAGTTTCACTTTTCGTCGGTTCAATTTTTTGTTAAAAAGTTTTATTTTTCATTTTTTTGTGGTTAGAATCTAACTCCAGGTCTCGATTATATCGTAGTGTCTAGAACTATATTTATGTGTGTCAAGTTTCAACAGAATCGGTTAACAGGTAAGAATTCAGTGGGTGAACAAAAACTCATCCCCTGTTATACTACCCTTAGGGGTGGATTTTGATTTTGAAATGATAAATGGGACCAACTTCAAGATATACCCTATCCATTAAAAAAAGAATCATCAAAATCGGACCACTCTGTAAAAAGTTATGCGTGGTCATACATAAAAAAAAAAAAAAAAAAAAAATTATATATATACGCGTCGAATTGACAACCTCCTCCTTTTTTTCGTCGGTTAAAAATAAGTATCAACTGTAATCAAAGATTTTTCATGTTTCCTTTTTTCCCACCGCTGTATAATACAATGCACACTTACCCTCTTAATTGTAAATAAATGCTAAACATTTACATTAAGGTGAATGCTACAGGGCAGCCCGCGAAATTCAAAATTTCTTGCGTTTTTTGCAAATTGGAGCTTTATTTCGCGTTGTATATCAATTAAAATATGATTCGCGGTAGGAATAACAATATATCTACTGAATAATACTCATAAAATATATAAACCTAGCTTTATAAGCTCTACAAGCTCGAAAATCGATAATTTGATCGTAAATTAATAGTATCGAGCTTGTACAAATTATAGAGCAAGGTTAATATTTTGTATGAGTATTATTCAGTAGATATATTGTTATTACTACCGCGAATCATATTTCGACCGATATACAACGCGAAATATAGCTACGATTACCAAAAAACGCGAGAAATTTTGAATTTCGCGGGATACCCTGTAGCATTCACCTTAAGTATTTTTCTTTCTTCATCAATGCACACTTGTGTCAATAGATGTTATTATAATGAAACAAATATATTAAAAATCTTTTTTCCCTGAATCAAGTAAAAGAAATGGCAAGTACTTAAAAATTACATAATTTTTAAAGTACATGTAAATTAAAGTACAAGTAAATTTTCACTACTGGATGTAATATAATACATATTATATCCTGAGATATAATTTAATATCGCTCACCATACTTTCAAATGGAACACTACACTTAGATATAATATATATTACATTCCAAACAATAAATATTTTTTAAAGTACATGAAAATTAAAGTACAAGTAAATTTTCACTACGGGATTTAATATAATACATATTATATCCTGAGATATTATTTAATATCACTCACCATACTTTCAAATGGAACTCTTTACACTTAGATTTAATATATGTATATTACATTCCAAACTATAAATATTTTTTCGTCTGACAGAAATATTTTCAAGTTTATATTATGCCCCGTACCCCACACCCCGTATCATGCCTCCGCGTGGCCCTCAGTTTGTGTCTGTAAGCAAACGAACTGAACGAAAATATATTTCTCATAGTGTGAAGGTGAATTGTGGGATGTAATTTATATTTCAGGATATTATTTATATTATCTTCCATAGTGAAAATCCAGCTTAATACTTTCGTTAAACACATATATAACTAATAATAAATGCAATAATATAAGTTATTTGTAAGATAATAATAATATTGTCTGGTTGATAAAGTTTCGACTGAGTAATTTAATAAGATTGTGAATGCCTTATTTAATAATAGTATTGTAAAATATAATCTACTCACATTCCATGCTATTGCTCACCGTTTCTATGTTTATATAAAATGTTAAAATTGTATAAAATATGTTTAATGTTTCTACTACAGTCTTTGATTTGAAAACCCCAGTACACCACAACCAGGGGCCGTACTCCAGACTGCGCCCCGATTCAGAACCATACGATAACCAGTTGTCGATTGATTCGGGTTGTTATCTCTTTTTCTCGTTGCGTGAATCATAAGATGAAACGAGATAACAAACCGAATCGGTCCACAACTGGTTATCGTGTGGTTCTGAATCGCATAGCTGGTTCGAGTTCTGAACCAAATCGAGCTCTAGAGGAATGCAGTACGAATTGACACTAACTCGAATTCAAATTCGATTGATACAGTACTCGATCCAGTCGGGAGTGAGGCCCCTGATAAAGAACCAGAAAAGAATTTTTGGTACTCGTTCGTTTTTGTATTTCAAAACATATTTTGTCCTGGCAGTTAAGTAGTAAGTTGTATGTATGCAGCACAGAGAGTAAAAAATATAGACGAAGTGCTGGGAACAATCATAGTGAAGCCAATAAAACCGTGCTCCTCCGTGTACAAACCAGAGCTCACGCACACACATGCACCTTAAACCGTGCTGACCCCTCTCAGTGCACATGTCTCGGCATCGTCCAGTAAGCATCGCGAAAACAAATATTCATCAGGTGCATGGTGTGTACGTGAGCACTGGTTGTACATGAAGGAGCACGGTTTTTGTTGGCTTCACTATGGTTGTTCGCAGCACTTAGTGAATATTTTTTACAATGATTATGGTATGCAGTATATATAATTAAAAGTTAAAAGGACTTTTTTAAAGGTCTTAACCCCAACACACATTACATTTTGTATACAACGTGGATGACAATACGACAATAAATCAAAACATGGTTATTACTAGTCTATAGAAGACTTTTAAACAAAATAAGTATTAAATAATCGAAATAATAAGTAACACCATTTGTAATCATCTGTAATTAATGAGAGAGTTTAAAACCATATGGATTCGCACAGGTATTTTCAATTTCAATAAAATTCATATTCAAAATTAATAAAATTAAACTGATTTCCTGTGGCTATTAACTGGATTTGATTGAATTTTTTGTGTACAGTCAGAGAATGTGATACTTTTTACGTGGTTATATTATTTTAAGGTCGTATTGTCATCTCCACTTCATATAAATAGATAATTTTAGATGCTTACTTTTATCAGAAGTGGTGATAAAACTATTATAACTTTGTCAATCCCACTACTGCTCTCAAAAGAGTTGATATCTACATTCTACAGTGGTTGACTAAAATACGTATACATAACATACATAACCAGCCCATTACTGTCCCACTGCTGGGCAAAATAAGTATACTGTAGAATAATAACGAGTTTATATTTAAAATATCTGAATACCCACAGAAACAATAAGTACATGTATAAAGTGAGCATATAATATGAGCAATTATATTTATATTACATTCATTGTCATGTTAAAATTCCTGTTATTGCTGTTAAATCATTAAGTGATAAGACCCACTGCACATCGTGGATTTTTGAAGCGAAGCTTCTGTAGCAGGGATTCCCAGTTTCCCAGGGGTCGACATAAACGAAAACCGCAGTTTTTAAATTGGTAAGTATTTTGTATCAATAGGAAAAAACCCAGAGTAATTTGGCTATGGGGTCTGAGGTATCAGTTCATTTTGGAAAATGGGTCTCTTGCCCAAAATAGTTTGGGAATCCCTGTTCTATAGCATCGCTGTGCGCTGGGCCACCGGGGAGTGAGCCCAGAAAAAAATATCATCGTTAACTTCCCCGCGCGCGGCTACACTACTGTCTCGAACACACACACACACAAAGCTCTGGGCGGGCATTCTCTATCCGCGCTTGCTAAGAAGAATCGCTTTTTTCGGGCATTCCCCGGCATCACCCTTTTTTCAAAGTTGAAGAGTCATACAGTCTGCCAATTACTTTGAAAAAGAAATTGATACGCTGTCTTCTTTGCCAGCTCGCCAAAATCAAAATCAAACAAACGGTTTTATCGGAGGCAATCACTCACAAAAATCTGCGACGTGCAGTCAGCCTTATTTATGTAAAATCTAAATAATCTCTAATTAATTCCTAATTGTACATTGTTAGTAAATTAAAGCTTTTAAAATTAGGGCTTTTGTTACAGAATTCATTAAGTATATCGGTTAATAAATTAAGTACTAATTGGGTACTTTGACTGGAAGATTTAAGACATTGTTCAATTCCTTAATTAATTTATAAATAGGTTAGTAATAAGACGAACATTAATGGGATTACTATTCATAGCAAAAAGCGCAGTCAATATATTCATAACTTGGTATTTTTTCGTAGGCCAACCATAGCAGCCAAGTGGCGCCCCATCAGTAAAAAAATATTACTCGCTGAATACATAATTTATTGAGAATTAGGTTTTAACAATTGAAGTACAGGTACTGTAGTTTAATCAGAAACTATTAACTCTGTAAATTATACTTCGCTGTAGTTGTAGATATAAAAAACTTTTTGTCAAAAAATTGAACCGACGAAAACAGAAACTGAAAAGCGTAAAATAATATGAAGCTTTTTAGTCTTAATAACTAATCTCCTAACTAAACTAATGTAAATAACTAATTATGAGTCGGCGCCAAACAAACATAAATGGGACCAACTTCGTGATATAGCCTATCCATAAAAAAAAGAATCATCAAAATCGGACTACTCTGTAAAAAGTTATGCGTACATACATACATACATAAGAAACAATACGCGTCGAATTAAGAATCTCTTCCTTTTTTTTCGTCGGTTAAAAAGTGCGAAAAACGGCCAGTTTTGGTTTTTTTTTTATCTACAACTACACCGAACTATATTTTACTGAGTTAATAGTTTCTGATTAAACTACAGTACCTGCACTTCAATTGTTAAAAACGACTTTTCGATAAATTACGTATTCAGCGAGTAATATTTTTTTTACTGATGGGAGCGCCACTTGTCTGCCTTTATCTTAAAACACTGGATTTACAACTTCAAGTCCACGTTTAATCAAGCCACTAGTCGAGTAAGTACTAAATAAGTCAAATTGTTAATAAATGCTGAATTAAATCTAAATTAAATATAATTAAGTTCAGTGATCAACGGAAAGCTCAATAATGAGCTATTCAACACATTTGCCCAAGTCAATCAATCTCTGAGTATTCGGTACAATACAACCGAACAGCTCAGCACTTGCCTGTGCGCATTTTTGGCCAATTTTATTATTACCAATCAGCATTATATCTTCTTCACTGATTATTAAACTGGTAGATGTTTGATTTAAGTCATGGACTGGGGCTGTATTATGAAATGTTTAGAAAGGGATAGAAATAGACGGAACGAATACTACCATCCCTCTCTTGCAGCCGAACCAAGATACTTCTAATAACACTTTATAGTAGGGCTACTGATTCATAGAAATCGAAATAATAAGGTTATAGAAATGGTATCTACTGTTTTTTACTACCGGAACGCGTTTCGCCGGTTTTCCAATGTTGAAATTTGAATCGCTAATTTCCCGAAAAGTGGTAATTGTACTCATCATTATGAACAACTTTTACTATGGCACCAAATCTGAAATCGCGAAAAAAATCTGCTGTTCTCCTACATTTTGTCGATTTAAGTGAACACAAATGTAGGGGAACAGCTGTTTTTTCGCGATTTCAGTGTTGGCCCCATAGTAAAAGTTATTCATACTGATGAGTACAATGACCCCTTAAGAGGTTTTCAGTTATTTCAATAACACGTTGTAAACGAGATTACGCCCACCATGTTTCTAGCATTCAATGCAAAATAAATTAAGCCTCGAAACAATTCGCTGTTGCATATGCTGCAAAATACAACTTTAGTGACTCTGCGTCCAAAACAGCACTGATGGTCAAGCAAACGATTCGCGCACTGGCGACCTATGAGAGCGGCGACAAGTTCACGCGCCAGCACTTCTATTACCTTACATTATTTTGATTTCTACGTCCTGATTCAATATCTCTTTTCCATGAATATTGTCAATTATAAAAATCAAGCATCAAACCGGCCTTAAAAAACAATGGGGCGTATGCTATAGTCTTTCCAAAAGTGGGGACATGTCTGCGCTCTTTGCCGTCGGTTTGGACTTCCTAAATAGCAACCTAGCCACGCAGAATACTAGGCAGTACATCAGCAGGATGATCAGTATACCTGCATATAAGTAGAGATAGGGGAACCTTCTTGATGACCAGAAGACTGTGTACCTCATGTTTTGACTGTTGTTCTCTGGGAAAAAGAAACGGTATTATGATAGAACTACATCCTACTATTATTATAAACTAGCCTATGCCCGCGACCTCGCCCGCGTTTATGTCGTTTATCTCACATCCCTCGGGAACTGTTCATCTTCCCGGGATAAAAAGTAGCCCATATGTTAATCCGGATCATGTTCTATCTGTATGCCAAATTTCATTAAGTTCAGTCCAGCCGTTCTTGAGTTATAAATGATGTAACTAACCCGACTTTGTTTTATATATTAAGATGTGAATGTTTGGATATTTGGATGTTTATTACTCAATCACGTTGAAACGGCTGAAAGGATTTGGATGAAATTGGAACACAGATAGACCATATCCCGAATTAAAATATAGGTTACTTTAATCCCTGGAAAATTAACAGTTATATTATTATACTGCTCAGATGACACAATTTAAATACACGGGAAATTGGTTAACCAATCAGAAAACACAATCGCCGCGCCAAGTCTCAGCCGCTCCCGCTAGAGTACGGTAGCGTGTGAGCGAAATAGAAAAAGACGTCACGGCAATCAATTTTAACACCTTATGGGCAATAAGGCCTTAAGGTTGATTATATATTTTTTAATGTTTCGGGTGTTTTTTCGTGTCTGCGCGAACGAAGATTGACGACTGCCTTATCTATTATTTATTTATTGTATTATATTATTTATTGTACATACACCAAAGGAATACAAAGACAGTAGTTTACAGAAAGATTATATAAGTACAATGGGCGGTCTTATCGCACAAGGCAATCTCTTCCAGACAACCTTTGGATCGACTAGAAGAATGGGAACCGATCCTGGGTAGTTACTGTAAAAGTAGGTACGTTTCGTACATAATACTTACTACGTACTTACGTACTTTTGTGTCGTACCGTAAAGCAAATCGTGGATTGATAGGATATACATTTTGGCCGTAAATTAAACTGTATACGCACCACGCAAACAGTGAATTCCAGAATTCACAGAATGATTGAATGAATGTCCAGACATTGAACGCGAAATAAAATCCAACTTCTAACTTACCTAAGATTGCAGCTCCATAACCAATGTAGTTAGTTCCCATCCTATACGAGCAAGTCGGCACATAGATTTCATACAGCGTGTCCTCTTCAAACGATATACTGAGCGTGGACTTCGGTGTATTGAACCACGAAGTCTCTCTGTGAGTCAGGTCCTTGCTTTGTTTTACATACTTGGACTCATGGTCATGGGCACAGAAGAATATGTTCGGTTGAAATTCCTTCATTATCTGAAGAAATGAAATTGTTTCATTTAAAATTCAAACATAAAATACTTGGGGATTTGTTTCTAACTTGTCAGGGTTCCGTACCCAAAGGGTGCCAAACGGGACCCTATTACTCTTGCTACGCTGTCCGGCTGTATCTTTTGAACGGTAATAGGTGGGCGGTTGAAATTTTCTCAGAATATGTGTTGCTATGACGACACCTCCAGCGTTGCTGTATCAACCTTATCACGACAAATACTAAAAAAAAAAGTCTAAAACCAAAGGGTTTTGTTATTTTACCATAAAAGAAACCTTGAAAAACATGCATTTTTTCAACGTTTTTGTTCCTACTCTATTTTCAAAACAGTAACACATACCAGCGCCATACTTGGGTCTAATTATAGTGCATAGTATGTAGTTTAGCAACAAATACTGAAAATAGGGCAAACACGGACATATGTGGTGGTACCTGCGTAAGAAAGAGATGCAAAAATTCATATTCGCGCACGGTGCGTTGATGTCTTTGATGAACTCTCGAAAATTAAATAAGTTTCTATGGGGTATCAGGTCGATGGGTGGTACGGAACCCTTACTGCGTGAGTCGAGCACTTGGCCGGTTTATTTCTTGGCTTCATGTACATTCTAATAAGTAAAAAAAAATCGTACCTTTTTACTGAACATAACTCTCATGGTGACAGGGTAATGAGAGACTACAATCTTGAAGTTCCTCTCTGCACCTATTAGCTCATCGGTCTTCGGTGGGTATGTGTACGTAATAGCATTCACTTTGTAGAAGGACACGTTTGAGAAAGATATTATGGACGGCTGTGTGAACACTTTCTCAAACTCTTTTATTTTGCTGTGACTTATTGGTTCGCTTTCACCGCCAATATCATTGTCACCCGGTAACCAGACTTGCTAGAAAATAATTGTAAAATGTTTAGTACGGTCTAGCAAAGCAATTAGTATCCAGGGTCGCCAGAAATTGATGAAGATTTCTCAGGAAATTACTATAGAACAGTTTGATTAGGGTTTTGTATAAATAAAGTTTAACTTTGTCTGTTATTAAAAAGATATTTCACTCGAAAACATCCATAATCTTCTGAGAAAACTTCATTTATATCTGGCAACCCTGGATACTAATTGCTTTGTTAGACAATACCTAGGTACATCATAAACTAGATGCCGCTGTATCAAATTCAAGGATGGCTTATAAGTTACAAATAACAAACATGTTAAAATTATATTCTTTTCCATTAGTACGGCCGACGTTAGGCCACACGGGGAGAAGGGGCTCGCCTGCTTGTGGCGGGCCGGTACCTGTCGGGGGTGGTTGTGTGAATACTCACGGGTTCCCACGCCCACGGCTAAGTTAGTTGAAGGAAACCGTGGTGGTTTTAGTCGGTAAGAGTCCGACACTGGCTCCGCCTACCCCGGGTGGAGTGCGTCCAAGAGGATTTCCCCACGGCAAAAAAAAAACATAATGGTAAGCAATCTCCGCCCCCCATGGACATTCGCAACACCAAGGGAGTCGCCAAAGCGTTGCCGACCTTTTAAAAAGACGTGTTTAAAATCTAAAAGAAATGCTTACCACAGCAGGATAATCCCAATCAAAAATGTCTGCTAGTCGTTTGACATAGGCATGGAACTGTGGCAAGGTGGCTATAGAACCCTCGTCCATGAGATCACCCAAGTACACCAGGACATCAGGCTTGAAGTAATCTACCACTACTTTAAATGTTGATTTCAAGTAGCTGGAAAATCAATCAATCTATCAAAATTGTTTATTTGTGTACACAGGTAATTTTGGTGTTAGGTACATTATAGGTAGTCTCTCTGTGTGCTGCCACAGGTGGCAATCAAATATTAGTACACACGGCTACACATCAAGCTGTACTTTCCAGTATAAGCTGATCTCGCATTGTACGGAAAGCCTGCACAATGCGAGGTCAGCTTATACTGGAAATGTACAGCTTGATGTGTAGCCGTGTGTACTTAATTAATTAAACATAATATGTTTACAACATTATTAAACATTATTATTAGAATGAATAACATTAATTTACTTTATTTACATAATTATTATATAAGATTTAAATTTATACATGATTTTTTTCACAATAAATTTACAGGAATTAGTTGCATTCAAAATATAGAACTTATATTGAATTTCTGGTAATGCAATATACAGGGTAATTGAAAAAAATACCACAAACCTCTTAGCCTTGGACGAATAAAAAAAGGCGGACGGAATCTCGCTAAACAAAACGTGAAGCACCCATAGTAAGACGGCTCGCTTAAAAGTACGCACACATTCACAACCATAGTAAGACAAAAAGCCGCGATTACGCAACAAATCTCGTGTGACGCCAAATCTCAATTGCATGCCGTAAGGTTGAATATGGTGATACTAAATGTAATTTTTATTTTTAACATCAAATGTAATTTTACCCATATTTCGCAAATAAATTTATTTAATTTGATTTGACGGTAGTCATTGTCGTAGTATCACAAATAAAATAACAATAAATATCTGGTGTGTTAAATTCTGTCAAAATTATAGTGGGTTGTTTGGAAAAAAACGAAGTGCTTCAATCTTTTCTTAACGAGATTCCTTCCGCCATATTTTTTATTCGTCACAGGTCTTAGCACTAACTTTTGTGTTATTACCCTGAACAGCGTTTGTTCTAAGACTTCATAATTCCAAACTTTTTTTTTCATACAATAATATTAAAATACTCTGTAGTTTGCAGAACGTGGCTGGGGGGGACTGGATCCGGAAGGCAGAGGACCGAGCGTTGTGGCACAACTTGGGAGAGGCCTATGTCCAGCAGTGGACTGCGATAGGCTGAGTTGATTGATTGCATATTCTAGACGGCCGGCCGGGGGTCGCGGGTCGCGGCTGCGCACACTGCGGGATTATCGAATTCTAGCGGGATTTAATTCCTAATGATTCAAAATTTATACCTTTATTTATAACAAGTTATAATTATTTTATAATGTAAATATAATAATTGTATTATGGTTAAGTCATTGAAAGTTAGTTTTCTATACAAAATGTGAAAGAAAAAAACCAAAAACTTAACAAAGTTTAACAAGTTCATGTTTAGCTCAACAGAGCGGACGAGTCGCCTACATAGTTTAACAAGTTCATGTATAGCTCAACAGAGCGGACGAGTCGCCTACATAGTTTAACAAGTTCATGTTTAGCTCAACAGAGCGGACGAGTCGCCTACATAGTTTTATATTTTATTTTTTCCTTAATTATCATCCATTCGATGTTTAATATCATATTGGTAAATCGATAACTAATATCTTACTTCTTCTGGTGATGTGGAAAGCTTGTTGGCAGGCTTGTTGGTGGATTTGTCGGACACCTAATGTGTAAAAACATGTATATTTAACATCTTCTGTACCATATCCTTGCGAATAAATATCTTTATCTTTATCTTGCGGATAGTGTTGGGCACAGATGTACTTTGTTGCGCCAGTAACTTCCTTACCCTGTTAGCTTGTTGGCAGGATTCAATGCTACCACAGCATTTACGTCATAAAATTAAAAAATCAAATCAAAATGTTTATTAATTTTGGTGTTAGTACATTATAGGTAGTCTCTCTGTGTGCTGCCACAGGTGGCATACAAATATTAATACTTAATTAAGCATCCCATGGTACTCCTGAATCTGATGCATTTTTTGTAGTTGAATTATTGTTAGTTGCATGAATACTTGATTCATGGCTTTGTTCAGAGCTTCTAACCTTAACAAGTTTGCGCTCCAGCTCTGCGCCCCGACAGGGCTGTTTTCCCGGTGTTTTGGGCGGGATTGTCTCTGGGCATGCAGTGCGGTAGCTGTTTATCATTGATTCAGTTAGGTGACTTATTTGCACGTCGATCGGTGTAGTATGCACGAAAGTCAGCGAATCGTTTCTGGGCGCAAGCATGGATTTAAGGGTGCATGTATAAATTGTTTTTTTTTTTTTTTTTTTTTTTTATTCTTAACGGGCTTGCGTTTGACCGCCACCTCACCTGATGTTAAGCGATGGTGCGGTCGACGATGGTACACGCTTGCCCAGCAAAAACCTATTCACTCGAGTCTTGAAGACCACCAGATTATATTTCTCGGGAAACACTGACGCCGGCAAGGAATTCCACTCTTTGGCGGTACGCATGATAAAGCTATTAGCAAACCGGTTCGTGCGTTTTGTTCGTATTGCGTGGATTTCATCGTGGTGGTGTTGATAGTATACGGACCTGGATGTCGAAGCGGATCCACCTGTGATCGAAGCATGAGGCCTCCTTGGAGATCCGCCACCCGGTGGTGATTTCCACTGCACCCTCTGATGCCAGAGTAAGGTCTATAATTGTACGGCTACGTCTAGTAACGAAAGTTGGTTCAGAACCAGTGTTTAGTAAGGATGGGTTAGTAGTAAATAGATAGTCAACTAAGGCCTTACCCCTTTCATTTTGCGTGTCCATGCCCCATAAAGGGTAGTGTAGTGAGCATTGGCGTCGGCCTCAATTACAACCTCTATCACGGTCCTTTCGCAATGGTTTACGAGACGGATGAGGTCGTAGATGAAGCTCCTCCATCTCAGGCATGTAGACCGAGGCAAAGATGATCACCACCTTCCTGGCGTCACGCTGTATGAGCAGCCTTGTGTTGTGGCAGAGAGATCTCTGCAACAGAAATCTATTAAAAGCTGTGTTTTGATATTACCTGTGACTTAGATACACGACCTGGGGTGATCATGATCTGTAGTGACTAGGATCTTACCTCCAAAATTGGGGAGTCCCTGTATGTGGCCCGCACTGATCCACCGCTCTTGAATCAAGGCAATGGCCGTGTGTTGAACCTCCAACCACTTGCGCAACTGAGCTGTCGCGGCTTGGCTGTGGTGGAGGTTTGCCTGGACTACTCTACAGGTCGACGAAAGGGACGCCATCACTGGTCGAACCCTCCCTGTCCCCCCCAAGATATAGCCCAGCTGGAAAGTTACCAGTCTCATGAGCATCCCCCTCCAGGTCCGAAGCCGAAGATAGGCTATCCTCACCCGATGATGGGACGGCGTCCGAGGTGATAACGACTGGGCCAGCCGACTCTGCTGCAGCAGGTTCAGCCATGGCCGCTTCCGAGGTGTTTGATGTGGGAGCAGTCTCCCCTGCAGGTGCAGTTGGCAACTTCTGCTCCTGGCGGATGGTTCCTGTAGCCGGGTCCCATCCCTGAGGGACATCGACATATTTGCCTTTCGGACCTTGGTATTTTACGTACACCGCCCCCAATCCCATTGAAAGGCGGCGTCCGGCCTTCATCAGGGTCGAAATTTGGTCCTCGGGGACTCCGACCACCACAAACCACGCAGCAGTCTGTTTGACCGCCTGCAGAAGCACCCACTTCTTGATGCCGAGCCAGGGGTTTTGATAGGCGAGGGAGCGACCAATATTGGCTACTTCTTCGAAAACCCCCTGCTCATCTGGGATGAGGATGCCACAGCGCACTCGTTTTAGAATCTCCGACTGGCTCCTGACGACTAGCGAGACGTCAGCCGGGAGAACCAAGCCAGAGACTGTTTCCCTCAGCCATGTGAGAGTGTGGTCGTTCGCACACCACAGTTTTAGGACACCCTCCGTATAAAATGGCTTCGCGTTGAAGGTGGGCCCGGGTTTGTCCTGCTTTGGGGACCAGGCCTCGCTGATGATCAGCTTATGGATAGCAGCGAGAATTTGGTCCGATGTGTCCTTGCCGAGGTGTCCCGTGCGATCGCAGGTGATCGCGACGCACAGGGGTGTGCTTACAGCTTGGACATAGTTTTTGTTGGCGGCCCGCTTGGAGTGTTCAAGACGCGGTCGCTTATGCTCCCCACGAGGCAACATCGTCTCGTTGAGAGCCCGCTTGGCTGCGGCCTGACCCCTCCAATCGTGTCGCTGTATCTTGCCTGCGTGTTGGGCCTGTTTCTTTGCAGCGTTAGTCGGCGGTTCACCGGGCTTCGGTTGGCTTGCGCCGGCCTGTGCCTGTGACAAGCGATCAAATGTTGAAAAGTTGAGTTGGTCGTTGGCTGGTTTGGCCAAACCAGCGGTAGTGGCCTGTGTAGGAGGCGGAACTTTGCCTGCCTGCTTGCGGGCTAGGCGACGCTCCCTCTTTGTCCATTTCTTCTGCCTCTTGTTCTTTGCTGCTGGATTTGGTGGACCAGAAGGGTCAGTCCAAGGGCGTTTGGTTTTTAGAGTTTTTTTACCCTTACCCTTGCGTGCCTGTACCTGCCAGGCACTCGTGAAAGCGTCCTCAGGGCTGACCGTCCCCGTTTGACCAGAGACGGTCGTGCCCAGGGAGGTGGTTTGAGGAGCCACAGGAAGAGGAGGAGGATCTGTGAATGTGTGACCGGTACCGGTTTTACCCAGCGCCGTAGTCCTTTGTTTAGGATGGGATCTGTGTTTGGTCTTAGCTGCGGTTTTCGCCACGGCCAGACCGACGCCCGCGCTAGTACCCGCAACGCTAGCTGCTGGGCCTCCAGGGGCGACAGAAGTGCAAAGAGCACTCTGCATAGGAGTTCCATCGGTTTTCACCGATTCCACTCCTGTTTTGTTAGTAATATTTGGCCTTGTTATGTCCATAGTATAGATTTTATAGTATTTTCATCTCCCTGGCTCCCACCCGCCATGGAGCCCGCACCTGGGAACGTCAAGCTATATAAAAAGGTCGAACGTTAGGACTACCAGGGAGATATAGGGGCGCAAGGCTGGTTTACAGTGCGAAATCGGGTGCTCGATCGGGTTGGCGTACGGGGTCGAAAGGCCTACCCCAGACGAACTGATCAACCCTCACTTACACCGTCAGCATGACCTTAACCTACCGCTTCGGCCGTCGGAGGACTACCTCTGCGGACCTCACGCACCTTGCCCGTGGCCCTCTGACGGGACACTGTGACCATTTCCCTACCCCTGGCTATTGGGTAGGGCTACCGTTTCGCTTGAAATCCAGACCAAAGGGGGCGTGTTGCCTCACGGACGCATTACCGGCAGCGCCGATCGGCTCAACCCCCCAGGACTCCTTCATCCCTTCTTACGGCGCTCAACTGCGCAGGTCCTAGCGCAGGTGACTATTTACCCCTACTCGTCATCAGCCTTTATTTTGATGTGCGAGCCTGCGACCACCTAGTCACAACAGGATCGCAGTTCGGAGTGGGATTTGGATTTGTGGAGGGGGGAGGCAGAAGGGAAGGGATGTGGCAAGGATGCAGCATTTTGGAGGGCGAGGGGGGGGGGGTGAAGGGACAACCCTTCACCCCAAAAGGGAGTATAGGATTGGGAGGGGAAAGGTCACTCTTTTAGGGTGTATTTAGCACCCCGGGCTTGTGATGGCCCCTTCTAGGACTGCTCTTCGCCTAGGTGTATAGAGTGGTTATGCCGCCACTGGTCGGACGCCAGAGCCTCGTTCGTTATCTAGCAGAGGGCACCACGCCAGCCACATTGGCCGACGTCACCATACGGCGCGTGCAGGTGAGGTTGACGATTGGGTCGGTTGAGAGGTTGTGTACCGTTCTCCCCTTACCCCCCTATCTGGTCCAAAAAATTTAGTTTATTACCTAGAAGACACAAGCACTAAGTAGAAACAAAACAAAAAACTATGCTGTTAAGAAAATAACTTCGTAATCCTGATAGCTTACAAAAAACGTGATATGCCATATTTTTAGGTAGTGTCTCAGGAGCAAGGAAGTTCAAATTTTAAATTAAATCCTGCTAGAATTCGATTACCCCGCAGTGTGCGGCGGGGCTGAGCGGCTAGTACATACGAGCTCGGAATTGTGGCATAATTTGCTATAGTATAAGCAAATTTTACACAATTCTAATAAAAAAAAACCTCACCTGTTTGTTATTCAGGATTATGACGCGAAGTTAGTACTTGCGAGGTTTTGGGTATTTTTAGGGTTCCGAACCCGAAGGGTGCCAAACGGGATCCTATTACTCTCGCTACGCTGTCCGTCCGTCCGTCTGTCTGTCACAGGGTTGTATCTTTTGAATAGGTAACCAGTTGAAATTTTCTCAGAAATTGTGTTGCTATGAGGTGAATCACATCACAACAAATACTAAAACAAAAAAAAAGCCAGAACCAAAGGGGGTCCCCAAACAAGTAACCTCAAAAAATATGCATTTTTTTCAATGTTTTTGTTCCTGCTCTATCTTCAAAACGGTATTATATACCAGCTTCAAACTTGGTCAGATTATAGTGACACTGCTCACTCTCTGTGGCACTGCTCTGACTGTAGTGTCACAGTTCAAGTATCTGGGACACTGGGTCGACGCGGACCTAAAGGACAACACAGACATTGAAAGGGAGCGCAGGTCGCTGTCTGTCCGCTGCAATATGTTAGCCCGCAGGTTTGCAAGGTGTACAGCACCGGTGAAGGTGACGTTGTTTAAGGCTTACTGCCAGTCCTTTTACACGTGCAGCCTGTGGGTGCACTACACCCAGCGGTCATACAGCGATTTGCGCGTCCAGTTTAATAACGCGTTCAGGGTGTTGTTGAGGCTGCCGCGTTTCTGCAGCGCGTCGGGTATGTTCGCAGACGCGCAGGTCGACGGATTTCATGCGATCATTCGTAAAAGGTGCGCGTCACTGCTCGGCCGCTGGCGCGGCAGCTCCAACACCATCCTGGTCGCGCTGGCTGATAGGTGGGACAGCCCGATGTTCGCCCACTGGATGCGACTGCATAATCAGTAGTGGGCGAACCTAGGGTAAAGTTGCCATCATATTATAATAATAATTGATATAATAAATTTAAAATTGATTATATTAATTATTTTATTATTTTAACGCATTTTACGCATGCGAAGCGAATTCTAAAGATATAAATTGTGGAAAGAATTGATTGATTGAAGATTGTGATTGTGTGTGTGTGTGTGATTGATTATATTAATTATTATTATTGTTTCATGATTGTTTTTATTTTTTTATGTGTGTATATTATTTAATGTAATTGTAATTTATTTTATTTTATTTATAAATTGTTTGATTTGGTTTATGGGTCTACTAGATGCCCGAAATAAAGAATTTTTAATTTAATTTAATTTAATTTATAGTGCATATCATGTAATTTGCAACAAAAAATAAAAATAAGACAAACATAGACATATGTGGTGGTACCTGCGTAAGAAAGACATGCAAAAATTCATATTTCGCGCACTGTATGTTGATGTCTTTTGATAAACTCTCGTAAATTAAATCAGTTTTTATGGGGTATCAGGTCATTGAGAGGTACGGAACCCTTACTGCGCGTGTCTGACTCGAACTTGGCTGGTTTTTTCAATTACCCTGTATACAAGTAAAACAAAATAATAGAAAATCTATTGTGGCATGGTGTTTCTGAATGTAGTAACAGCCCGCGAAACAGCCAGTTAAATTTCTAAGTAGCCAGCCCAGAGCTAGGAAGTTGGCGGTGCTACACCCATGCCTCATCATCATCATTTCAGCCGAAAGATGTCCACTGGTGGACATTGGCCTCGCCCAAGCAGTTTGGGGGGATATGCCATAATCGCCGTGCTTGGCAGGTGGGTTGGCGATTGCAGTTGGTTGCTTAAAAACTCAGAGAATGCTGCTGTCCATCCTCTGGTAAACCCCTTAGTCGCTTTTTACGAAACCCATGAGAAGATATGGAAGATATGGTGCAATTCTTTACTTCCAGCACCACACGGAACCACCCATGCCTCAGAGCAAGCAACTTCAAATAATTTATTCTGCAAATTGGATGTTTAAAATCACTATAACCAGTCAGGTATTTTAAAATCTAGATGGCATCGGCATTTCCTATGTGACTACCTCTCAGAAGAAATACTGAAAAAAACTCAGGGATCATTGTCTCTTATAAAAAGTCCAGACATGTTGTATTCAGTATTTGTGTGAGTACAATGCAGGGCAACCACACCTGGACTGGCCTTTTAAAGCTGTCGGTCCTGCACCTGATGTCTCTCCAGTTGTGTCGGATTAATGTCCCATCAGATTATGAGTGCAGAAATAGATAGGCAACTGGCATTCATAGACTCATCTATCCACCAGAAGATGCTTATGGGCAATAGATATTTATGAAGATTAAGTAGTTGGAACAATCTTTGCCTTCAGCTGACTTCAACAGCGTGTGAAAGTGATACATTCAGTGTTTATAAGCTGTCAGATATGAGATAACAGAAGAATAAAAAATTATAAGACCATTTTGTAACTGTTGCTTGTAAATACCTTATCTTTTATACATACCGGTCACTGTCCCAATTAAAGAGGTAGCTTAAAGGAGGTGGGACGGCCATATCACCCTGTATTTGAGGGTCAGCTATAAACAAAATCTTCGTACACGAGGAGTCATGTTCGCTACACTCGAAATCCGTCCAGTACTGCTGTTGAACGATGTAGATGAACCATTCGCAGTAGACCACAGCACCGAAAAACGCCGCTATGACGTATTTTACTGTTGTGCTGCAATAAAGGGTTCACGTTTGGGTTCACTTTCTTCAATTCAATTTTTAAGAAGAAACATGACACCATGACACACTAATAAATCCTGAAATTCTCACCTTCGTCTTAAATACATTTTTCACAAAATGTTGTAGTAGATTGTTTACAAAATTAAACAGTAAACTAAATTTTATTCACTCCATCCTAAAAATAAAAAAATATTCTCAATCCCAAGAAAGAAGAGAAGGAAGTCAACCAACAACCAATCAAAAATCAAAACAACATGTGAATAAACATTTCATTTTACGGAGCATCTTCAACAGATTTGAGAAAAAAATTACAGAACACACGTGAAAAAAACAATTGAATAAAAAAATTAATAAAACGTAATTAAACATATTTAGTAAAAAATCACATTCGCTAAATACGGGGATATTGTTTTTAATAACTAATCAACAGTTTTATTAGTTTAATAGAAACAAATTCAAGTTGAAACGGAACGTCTTCAATAATGATTGTTGACATTAGTTTTGATGCATTCATAATTAAAAATTGTAAAAAGACATCATCATCACAAGGAAAAATCATGTTCGATTTCCCTGCGCATGAAGGCCTCCGGTTTTATAATAATCAGCGGAATACACGCTGAATACATGATTTTTATACAAATGATTGATGTTTACATCCGCATTCGCCATAAAATCTGACGGCTTTATTATAAAAATAAAACCTGAACGCTTCTCTATTGCGGCGATTTGACAGGTCAGCTTCGAGCTACTTTTTAGCTTTTCGAGTAGCGTATTTTCATTTTATTTTGTGTTATCCTTTCATTTACGCGTAATAATAACATGTATGTAGTTGTATCAGTAGTGTAATTTGTTTATTAGACTATTTGTAAGTGCACTTACAGTGTTACATAAACAGTAGAGGGCTAATCGTTTCGGCAAACCCGATGCTTATAACTACATAGTACGTCAGTGAACGAATGGTGGCTATAAGATAATGGATGTGGATGCTCCTAACATATTAAAAAGGTGCAGCAGTGCACCGTTAATCAATGAGGCTGCCTCTACGACGGCGACATCGCCCACGACCAACATAGTGCCCAGGTAAAGTAATATGTATTTAACACGCCTCCTACGGCTGTGATATGGTTGTTGCTACGCTGCTTACCTATTTTTGACAGCTGCTGAGGTCGCCAGTGGGTGCTGTGCCCGTATTTAGCGATGTTTGTGCATTATTCACAATGTGTACTATAATATTATCGTTACTGGTTGATTGTATATTGTTATGGTAAAAGTGCTGCAGGTTGGCGTCATTTTTCAGTGTTGAGTTGCAGTTTATTGACAATGTGTGAGTACTTGCAGTTAGCATGCAGTTAGTGCTGAGCTATCACCTTGATATTGGTCTATATTTTTTGTGTGCTTCATGTTTCAACTTAGTCATTTGTTTTTTTAATTGCCTCATCTAATACTGTTATCAAGCTCAATTAATTAAGTTTCATTTGGTGATAAAGTGTTTGAATACTGATTTTATGTTTCGTATTTTACTAAGTTGTTGATTGAGAGTCATTTGCATAGTATATTGCATCTTTTTGACAGGTAATAAGCATAAAATAACACATTGTAGTCATCAATTCAATAAAACAAACGTAAAAAATATCTTCTTACTCTTTAAGTTCTGAAAGCATTATTTTATGCTTGTTAAAAGAACCTCACAACAATGATTCACAATTTTATATCTGGCTCATACAATCAGCCATATTAAAACAAGTGTATTTTATCTTGTCCACACCTACTTGCCAATCATACCTAATGAACACACAAGTCAACATTACTATGTTGTTTTTAATTGATGCCTATAAGCTAGAGTTAGCTAGTGTTAGAGCTATTAAAAACATGATAAATTACACTTTAAAAATACAATTTACTTAGGGTGAATTTTTCAATATCCAGTTAACTTTTATCTGAGGAATAAGTTTGATGTTTTGACATTGAAAAAATGAATAAATAAAATGAATACATGGTACAATAAGATATTTCACCAGGTATTATTCTCTTCCCGCAATGCCTCGAAGCTACATCACGATCAGTGTTGCCATTGATTGATATCTTCAATATAAGTATTTAAGATTTTTGTTCATAATGAATACAAAATAAATTCCTAAGTAGCCTATTTTTTATCTCATGTTATTCATCTAATTAGTTATTAAAGGAAACTGTATAAAATTACTAGTTCAACAGTGCTTCTTTATAGAAGCAAGTAAATGAAAAAATGCATTTTGCTCGGGTAATTTATTTACACAAAGTGGCAGCACATCAAACTGACAAGTGTCATGCTAACAGCCTGTTATTGGCTCCACAGCTGATGACGTAGTATGGAGGCAATCACGTGACCTAGCTGTCACGGGAAGAGACTACCTGGTGAAACATCTTATTATTAAGGACCGACCGAAGGTTCGGTTTCGGCTAGTTTCGGCCAAAAAATCTAGTTTCGGCCACAGTTTCGGTTTCGGCCAGTCATTGGCCGAACCTTCGGCCCCGTCGAAACTAGGTATTCGTGAATTGTCACGCATCATTCGGCTAACTTCGAGTGAGTGAACGTGGTTGCCAGTTGTGTTCGCTAGCCATAGGTTGTAAGTTGTAATAGAATATAATTCATTAGATATTTTATTTGGTTCTGTTGAGTCATTCCCTAGAACTTATACAATGTGAATTTATGTAGAAATTAATGTAACACAGATGTTAAAGATGTGTGAAGATACTTGTGATGTTTGATTCAAACATTACTATATTTGTTTGTAATTGTTGTTGGATTAAATTTTGTACCCGTATTCGAACTGCCCCGTAAATCCGATACACAACTTCCTCCGGTGATTTAACTATTACCGTGAATGACCTTCAGTACTATTAGTCATGTTGCATTTTTTCCCTTTAGTACGCGAGGTGCTTAGTCAATTCGGACGCGTAGTACAGTAGTACGGGAAAGTTTTCTAGTTAAATTTCATTATTTACTACTACTATGACTACTATCACGACAAATACTAAAAATTAAAATTGTCTAAAACCCAAGGGGGTCTCCATACTCCCCATACAAGATACCTCGAGAACATGGTTTTTTTTCAACGTTTTTGTTCTTGCTCTATCTTCAAAACGGTAATACACACCAGCGTCAAACTTGGTCTGATTATAGTGCATACTATGCAGTTTAGCAACAAATACTAAAAACAGGGCAAACATAGACATATGTGGTGGTACCTACGTAAGAAAGAGATGCAAAAATTCACATATCGCGTACGTCGTTGATGTCTTTTGATAAACTCTCGTAAATTAAATCAGTTTCTATGGGGTATCAGGTCAATGGGTGGTACGGAACCTACTGCGTGAGTCTGACTCACTCTTGACAGATTTTTTTTACATACTTTAATTGTTGCATTTCATTTTTTTACATGTGTTAACTGTTTATATACGCGTAAAAATACAATAGATTTAACATATAAAAATTCAAATAAGTTTCGGTTTCGGTTTCGGCCGAAACTGGGACCAAGACCGAAGGTTCGGTTACGGTTTCGGCTGAAAATCCTGTTTCGGTCGGACACTACTTATTATATATATATATAGTATAGATCTGTCAAAACGTCATATTTATTCCTCAGTTAAAAGTTATCAGACTATTGAAAAACCGACCCTTAGTAAGGTAGAGCTTGTTAAACTTAGTATACAATATTCTGAGAAATGGAAGTTTGTAAAAGTTTGAGATTGGCTGATAACAAAGTTTCTGAATTCAAATTGTTAAAAATAATTTAAAAAAATCGTGTGCATAGTTTTTGTCTTTCTTGACTTGTAATCTCCAAACCTACTTGACAGATCTTGATAATTCTGTACCAAATATTTATCTTGCGATTCGGACTGTAGTTGTTATTACCAGTAATAACATAGAATCATAATTGGATGTAGTTTAATAGAAAGGATCCAATCCACAAAATTTGAAATACAAAATGTAATTATTTGTCATCAGAACTGCTTGTTTCCAAAAAATCTAACTGCTTGCATTACAAGAATTGACTTGAAATTTACTTGCAACATTGTAGCAGACAGACAAACAGATGGACAAACAAGGAAGCAAATTCATCAAAAGTTTTCATAAACTATCCTAGTAACAACTATGTCCAATTTATTCTATGAATGTCTATATCTTGCCAAGTCATCTGACTACATTTCTTTTGATAAATATTACATATTCTTATAAATTGTTTGGTGTGAGTATAAGATTGCTTCTGATAGCATTGAACTTGGTATATTTGTTGTATTAATATGTTACATTTTCTTATTAATATTAACAAAATTGCTATATAGATAGTTCATATGAGCCATGCCATATCAAAGAATTGTAAATCTAACTTTGTTTTTGATGACAACGTCTGTGGTCTAGTGGTTCGAGTGTCGGAAGGAAAGCTGTTTAACATATCTACTCAAATCCAAGACAAACCGTGAAGACCTTTTTGTCGACAGTCTTCTATTTGCCGATGACGCAGCCTTTGTGGCTAAGTCTGAACTCGAGCTCTAGAGAATGGTGGAAAGATTTTCTTGGGCTTGCTCATGTTTGCTATGTCTATAAATATCAAAAGACAGTTGTGCTAGCACAAGGCGCTCCCTAGGCCCCGGCGATTCCATTTAATAGCAGGCTGTTGGAGGTAGTTGACAAGTTTTGTCTCTTCTCAGGCCCTTCTTTGCAAAAAATCGTTTCTATGCTCTTGGATGTAACTGGATCGCATTTGCATTACGACTTCTTTTCATATTTTGTATCATGTCGCATGCGCAATTACAATTACCAAATCGAATTGTGAATTGATGACGACCAGGCAAGTGTGAAAACGTACAGATGCCGAATAGGTGACCTAACCGACGTTCCCGCAATCATCGCGTTTTGTCTATGAAAGGCACAGATGCGATGTGACGAGTGACGCGATACGAATACGACCATCCCATTTAGGACACTCAATTCTTGTCATCTTGCAAACGTGCTATGAATGGATCGCGTATTCGCGCGATAGTTGCGTAATCAATCATAGTAAGGAGATTAGTATATGTATAGATTTTTTCTGTGATAAATGATTTATTATTATTTTGTTTATTCTACTAGGACGACGCCTAAGGCGTTGTTGTAGAATTAAAAAAAAATACGCGCAATCGCAATACGACACTAATAGGTGAATAGGTGTTCTAATTAAAAATCGCGCGATAATGTCATCTCACGAGTAAAATGTGCGAACAATATTCTCGCGAGCTTGCTATGAACCGGTCGCTTAGAATTAGGAAAAGAGTTCGAGTTTTGAATTTGGTATAGGTATTATTTGTAAGGATTTTTGAAGTATTTAAGTCATAAGTCATTTATTCATTTGTGTAACATAGGTACAAAAAATAATATAAAGTTCTTAAATACAATAAAGTATTATAGTTGTTTATTATTTGTGGCACCTACACCTATGTCACAGATCATTTTATTTTCTACTGAGGAGTAGGTAAAGAGCTGGCAAAACCGCAAAGCTCCGACTTGTTACTACAATATTATTTTAATTGTCCACCCACCCGATCAGGATTCAAGCGTGATTTCATGCAACTATGTCAGTCATTCTAAAATCGTGACAAATATCACACTCAAAATTATTATAGTTTATATGAAATAGTATTACAAACACGAGTAATTGTTATTGCAGCACGCAACACTGTGTTGTTATTGTCTCACAAAGCACCGTATAATGTTATGGTATCGGAATATAACTGTTTTATAAGCAACGATGTTTGTCATAATGTTTATTTAAATCTAGTTTTGAGGTAGGTATGTGAGGAAAAGTTGCGAGGAAATGGCGAACGCAGTTATTTTCCAGTGTAGGTATTTAGTTTGGGGGTTTCCGTTATTTTATTTGATGCTAGGAGATTTCATTAATATCATAGTCTGTAGAAACGTTTAGTTCGGAGTCACTATGAAATACATAAGCTAATACATTACGTAATGTTTTGCCAATTTACACTATGGCGTCTTTTTTTTCTTCTATCGTGTCGACATGAGCTACATAATGAAAATAGCTCGTGCAGTGGGGAAAAGATTAGCCATTCAGTAGGAAAGAAGGAACGTCGAACGATCAATTAAATATCGTCACTCGTGGAGGCTCGGCGGGCAAATCAGCTCAAACACCGCATCTCGCATGAATATCACAAAATTTATAGAGCTTCTCTGGCAGACTGACTGTAATATTCATGGCAACGAAGACAACTAATGGTCTAAATAATAAGTTTTCGTAAGAGCTCTTCGAACTTTCATTACTTTAATCGAACCCTTAGTGTTAAGTCAACTCTCCGCCGATGTGAAATTTAGGTCATCGTTATACATTTTGGAACACTTGGTATTTCGTAAAAGAAAATCTTCTGCGCTTTATATTACCCTAAGGAGTAGTAAAAAATTCTTAATCGAATATCATAAAAAATTTACGCAGAAGCCGGGTATCGGGTAGGGTATAAAACAAAGTCTTGGATACGTCGCCAAGATTTTGTGAATCCGAATTGCTTTTAGTATATCTACAACTAGGTATGTATCATCTTTAAGGCGGAGACGAAGTCGGGATTTCTAGGGGTTGTCGTCGGTATTAAATTGGTATAGTTTTTTCAGTATCCTAGTAGGGTTACACTTACAATACAATATAGGTATCAAGTGTGGTGGTACCTAATAAGTATACCAAGTTTGCCAGTTCGTCACAAAATGCTATTGGCAGTCTGAGATTGGTTTCTGGAACTTTTAAGGCTCCACCACATAGGTGCTTTAATAAAGGTTGATATTATCGCATGCGTTATTGCGATAATGCGTTTTGCGTCCTTGCCACACAGCGTTTTTATCTTCCGATATTTCCAATGTGTGCGTTTGCAAAGTAAGCAGCAGTTTAAGATAGAGTAGAATGGTTGTAATCACAATTTTACTTGCGATTCATGCGTGGCAACTTTCGAACAAACTACGCCTTACATATTGACGTCATTAATTTTTAAAAATTAACTTTAATCAAATGTACTTTACAGCTTTTGTTTCTGCAGTTAGAAACAGCACAATAAGGCATTTTTGCGGACACAGTATTTACAGAAACAAGTTATAAGGCGTACTGACAAAGGCTTTGAAATTACTTGCACTATGGTGCAGAGTGTTGGTATGCGCGCCCTGCCCTCTTTTCCATTCTATCTATTTCTGTGATCCCAATACTCGTAATGCAAAATATACTAAGAACAGCTATCGTAATAACGCATGTGAATTATCGTAGGTTCAGCCACACGTACAGTAGACCCCCTACTCCCGTTCGACGATATTCGATAAATCGTACGATTCATCGCACAATTTGCTACTCCGGTCAACCATCGTTCCCTTATCGCATGCGATGATCGTGTTTTGATGTTTGTTTTTCTCATCTCTGGTAAATTGTATACGACTATGAACCGTAGTCTATCTTAATTGTCCCTTTTTTTGTGCCTATCTTTATTATGTAAGTATCAGTCGGAACGAAAGTTCGTACTTCGTTTGTCGTTCGTAAAACGCGAGTAGACCTACTGGTGCATTAAAAACGGTCGATTAATATCGACCGTTTTTAATGCACCAGTGTGGCTGAGCCTTTATTGCATAAAAACGCAAACTCGGTCCGTCTGACCCATAAGCTTATTTTACTCGTCGTCTCACCAGTAGCTAGCACATCTAATCCAAATCCCCCTGGATCTGGTAATAAACATGTACGCCTTCCGGCTTTACTGCCATGGTCCCCCCAGCCTTGGTATAGGAGAAGTTAAGTTATACCATGCCCCCAAAAACTGTTCGAAAAGCATCGGCTTGATAATCTAATTGAGTGCTGCGTCGCAACTCACTCTCAATTGGTACCAATTCCCTTGTAAAACACGATGGTTGCCTGCAAGATTGCATGAAGTTGTGAGATACCACAATCAAGCTAAGATTGTTGGATAATATTCGTTGTTACGGTCTATGTATTGTATTTTTTGTTGAGAAATATGTTTTTCTCCCAAGTGGGACCAATTTCCGAGCAAGTGCTCGGAAATTGGCGACGTTACCATCGCATCGCATTGAATCAGCATTTTGGCTGCATCTAACAGGCCATAGATAAGATATTTTCCTTGCGTTTTAAAGAGCCCTATTTTGAATTTAGAATCTAACCTTCCTGATGTAATTGTTTCAGGAACACGTCGATCTTCAGCATGTTCTCTAACAACAACCTGACGCGCACGCGCAGGCACAGCGGCACCTTCGGACCTGTCACGTCGCCAGTTAACGTAGCGGTCAGTATATATGCTGAAATTTTAATCGCTTCTTTCCTGAAAAGGGGTCATTGTACTCATCATTATGAACAACTTTTACTAAGGGACCAACGCTGAAATTGCGAAAAAAAATCAGGTGGTCCCTACATTTTATCGATTTAAGTGAACACAAATGTAGGGACCAACTGATTTTTTGCGCAATTTCAGGGTTGGTCTTATAGTAAAAGTTGTTCATAATGATGAGTGCAATGACCCATTGAATGAGAAAAATGTGTAAGGGCGATTACTAATTAATTCATTCCAGAATCATGCCAACCACATTTTAAATCACTACAGATTCTTACGTTTACTTCAATTTATATTTATGAGGTTGCGGTATTTGTCAAAACGAATAGACAACTCTTTGGTGAGCTACAGTCGAAGAGAAATAAACAAAAAATTACAACTTTACCACACACAACTGCTCTCTTCGACAAAAGTTTCTTCAGTATGGCCTCAAAGATTTATGACAAAATACCACTGCACATCCTACGCACTCAGGAACATAAGTCATTTAAAAATAGCCTTCGAGACTTCCTCATTGAAAAGGCGTATTACACGATCCAAGATTTCCTCAATTCATATTAACATAAATTTTGGTAATAATAATAATATAGTATTAATTAATCTGATTTATTGTATTAAAATTTATTTAATTAATTAATTGAATGTAATGCTTATAAAAAATGACATGTACCTAACTTATTAATTTGATTTATGATTTATAGTGATATTATTGTATGCCGAAAAGGCAGGACATAGTGGAACTGAAATTTTAATACTATCATCTGTACTTTGACCTATGCTCACAATAAACTGATTTGATTGATTGATTGATTGACCCCTTTTCGGGAAAAAATATATTAAAATTTCAGCATATATTTATTCATTATACTAAATTACCGAAATCCAGATTTGTGTCTATCTTAGCTATGATATAAGCTTTGGTCTAAATCTGTAAGTCTTTTAACGCTACAAAGTCACCTGAACTGTGCAAGTCCTCCCGAATATTAATCTGAAGGGCGAAGCCTCCGTCGCGTCGTTGCCATATAGTACCTAGACGCTTTTTTTGTTCGTCATTCGCTTGGTACAACACTTAAAAAGGAAAGGTAAATGATATGTCCTGTTCTCTGCAATTTATCACTATACTTATGAAGATTGACGCTACTTCGAAGGACATGATTCAAATGATGATGAATAATACAATAGTATTTTTGTAGCAAAACAAAGTTAGTATAGGGTGGCGAAACGAGCTAAAGGCCCACCTGATGTTAAGCGGTTACCTTTGCTCATCATCATCCTCCGAACCTTTTTCCCAATTATATTGGGGTTGGCTTCCAGTCTAGCCAGATGCGGCTGAACATTAGTATTTTACACTGAGCAACTGCCATCAGACCCCCGCAACCCAGTTACTGGGTAATACTGACATTCGGATGTTATACCAGTTGTCAGACTTTCTTGCTTCTGACTACCCGTAACGACCGCCTGCCTGCGTATATTCGTGTGACAACCGGGACCGACAGCTTAACGTGCTCTCCGAGGCATGGGTTACCTTTGCCCATGACAACTTCAATACCACCTATTAGGCTGTTACCAAAAAAAGCTGAAGCCGAAGCTGATGACTTTGGAGCCCTTGTTCTTCTCTATCGCGTCTTTAATACGTTCCGTATTAAATTGGCGTAGGTCACTTTTCAAGGACTTTGAGATCTGTCTATTGAGCTGCCGGTACTTAGTCGCATCATCTGAGGACTGCAGAATCATCTCGCGTCTTTCCGCCATAAGCTCAAGGGTGTGGTCAGAGAGCTTTTTGTTTCTATTTGTACGACGGGTCCTAAAGATCCTAGACCCGACCGTATGGACAGTTTCCACAAACCCATCGCTGTAATCGTCCACTGAGCTCCCTAGGCATTCGAAACGATTCTGAAGTTCGAGCTGAAAGCTCTCGGGGTTTTGGATTTGGATCGGTGCTGGACGGAGCGTAGACTTCATCAGTCGAGATCTTTCCAGCTTGATGTTCAGATTCAATGTGCCTCTTACCAAACGGTGATCGCTTCCGGTTTTGACCGCGTTGATCACAGAGACATAATTGAATATTTGCTTCTTCGTCGACATAATGAAGTCAATCTCATGAATCACGAATCTCATGAAGCTGTTTGATTCCGTCATTCTCGAGGGAAGAACGAACATGGAGCAGAGGTGTGGTGGTACTCTTCTTCAAAAAGGGCGATAATGCTCTACTGAAGAATTATAGGCCCATCTCACTTCTGAGCCATGTCTACAAGCTGTTTTCGAGAGTCATTACGAACCGTCTTTCGCGCAGGTTTGACGACTTCCAGCCTCCCGAACAAGCCGGTTTCCGAAAAGGCTTTAGCACCGTAGACCACATACATACGCTGCGGCAGGTTATACAGAAGACCGAAGAGTATAACTTGCCTCTTTGTTTAGCGTTTGTGGACTACGAGAAAGCCTTCGATTCGATCGAGACTTGGGCGGTACTACAGTCTCTTCAACGGTGCCAGATTGACTATCGGTACATCGAAGTGTTAAAGTCTTTGTATGAAAACGCCACTATGTCAGTCCGATTACAGGACCAAGCCTCGAAACCTATCCTTCTGCAGCGAGGTGTGAGACAGGGAGATGTGATCTCTCCGAAACTGTTCACTGCTGCATTGGAGGATGTCTTCAAGGTTCTGGACTGGAAGGGGCTAGGCATTAACATAAACGGCGAGTACATCACTCACCTTCGGTTTGCCGACGACATAGTAGTCATGGCTGAGACCATGGAGGACCTCGGTACAATGCTCGATGACCTCAGTAGAGCTTCTGATAGAGTGGGTCTTAAAATGAATATGGACAAGACAAAGGTTATGTTGAATTCCCATATAGCACCCATTCCCGTAAACATCGGAGAATCTACACTCGAAGTTGTTGACGATTATGTATACCTAGGACAAACTGTCCAGCTAGGTAAGTCCAACTTCGAGAAAGAGGTCAATCGTCGAATCCGACTCGGTTGGGCAGCGTTCGGGAAGCTACGCAATATCTTCTCGTCCAAAATACCGCAGTGTCTCAAGACGAAAGTCTTTGACCAGTGTGTGTTGCCAGTAATTACTTACGGTACTGAAACGTGGTCGCTCACAATGGGCCTGATAAGAAGGCTCAAAGTCACTCAAAGGGCAATGGAGAGGGCTATGCTCGGAGTGTCCCTGCGTGATCGAATCAGAAATGAGGAGATTCGCAGGAGAACGAAAGTAACCGACATAGCCCGAAGAATTGCCAAACTTAAGTGGCAGTGGGCGGGGCACATTGCTCGCAGAACGGATGGCCGATGGGGCAGTAAAGTTCTGGAGTGGCGACCGCGTACTGGAAGGCGCAGCGTGGGTAGGCCCCCCACAAGGTGGACCGACGACCTGGTGAAGGTCGCGGGAATCCGCTGGATGCGGAAGGCACAGGACCGGTCGTTGTGGCGATGTTTGGGGGAGGCCTATGTCCAGCAGTGGACGTCTTTCGGCTGAAATGATGATGATGATGAGGCTGTTACCTAAATGGTACCACAAGTCGGTTCGCCAAACTGAGACATGAAGATGGAAAGTCTCATCAAGTCAAGTCTAGTGTTATTCATACCGTGACTGTTGTAAAATGTAATCTCGTTTTCTGAGTAAGTTTTGTAGAAGGCGGCAGAACTGAGACTGATGGAACTTGGCTCTACTCAGGTCATGCGTTGAAAAATCTGCACAGTAGCTTAAGGTATTCAAATTCCAAACTTGGTTCTAAGAAATATCTTCTATAACAGGTAATTATTTGTTGAACAGAGCTCCTGGGCGCGGATGGCACCGCGAGTCAACCAGCTGCGGGCCGAAGAGTGCGCCGACGTCAGCAACACGCGTGAAGTGGCGCACGAGAGGGAGATACACACGGCCATGCAGATGGGCCAGTCCTGCGAAGACCTCACGCTGGTGGCGGGGGCGGGGCTCGCCAACTCACCTACTAGGATACCTAGGTAATGATCACTGTACATAGATATAAATACACACGGCCATGCAGATGGGCCAGTCCTGCGAAGACCTCACGCTGGTGGCGGGGGCGGGGCTCGCCAACTCACCTACTAGGATACCTAGGTAATGATCACTGTACATAGATATAAATACACACGGCCATGCAGATGGGCCAGTCCTGCGAAGACTACACGCTGGTGGCGGGGGCGGGGCTCGCCAACTCACCTACTAGGATACCTAGGTACTGACCACTGTTCATAGATATAAATACACACGGCCATGCAGATGGGCCAGTCCTACGAAGACCTCACGCTGGTGGCGGGGCTCGCCAACTCACCCATCAAGATACTTATATGACGCTGGTCCTTGATCATTTATCTTTTATTAAATATCGAATAAGTGAGATTAAGATAATATGCTAGTGAATAAATCCAAGCATGCAAGATATTTCTGATTGATTATTGTTACGTGAGTCCCACCTAACATAACTTGTAAAGATTAAATTGTTAAGTACCAGTATTCTGGCTTATCCACAAATAGGAATGTTTCCACTCGATGTCAGTGTCAGATAATAACTCGATGTTGTTTTAGCTATTAGGTATGTATCAACTCAGCCTATCACAGTTCACTGCTGGACACAGGGCTGTATCTTTTGAACGGTAATAGTTAACCGGTTGAAATTTTCTCAGAATATGTGTTGCTATGAGGTGTATCACGACAAATATTAAAAACAAAAAAAAGTCTAAAACCAAAGGGGGTCCCCATACAAGAAACCTCAAAAAACATGAATTTTTCAACGTTTTTGTTCCTGCTCTATCTTCAAAACGGTAATACATACCAGCGTCAAACTTGGTCAGATTATAGTGCATATTATGTAGTTTACCAGCAAATACTAAAAATAAGATAAACATAGACATATGTAGTGGTACCTGCGTAAGAAAGACATGCAAACATTCATATTCTGCGCACTGTGCGTTGAGGTCTTTTGATAAACTCTCGTAACATAAATCAGTTTCTATGGGGTATCAGGTCGTTGAGAGGTACGGAAACCTTACTGCGCGAGTCTGACTCGCACTTGGCCGGTTTTATTTAATTTTACATCGAGTGCTTTGCGACAACAAATGACTCTCGGAAGAGTTTGCGTAAATTTCGCGTTGCGTTTCCGAATCCGACGAAACGTTTTGTTTCTTAATACTACTTACTTACTCCTCTGGCTCAGCGACCCAAAGTGAGTCATGGCCTCCGAAACGAGAACTCTCCACTTTCCTCGATCTTGCGCGATATCTCGTCAGTTGGTAGCTTGAAGCTCACGTAGATCAGTCTCCACAGCATCTCCCCAGCGATATCTGGGGCGACCAACTGGTCTACGTCCGGTTGGTTGGCCCAGAAACGCTTTCTTGGCTCCTCGATCTTCCCCCATGCGTTCGACGTGGCCGAGCCATCGCAAACGTGGCGCCTTGATTACGCCAATGATATTAGGCTCGTCCACTAGCTCTTCGATTTCGGCATTCTTCCGGACTCTCAATAAAACAAAAAATAATAAAACAAGTTTACCCGGATTACGGAATCCGCTGGATGCGGAAGGCACAGGACCGATCGTTGTGGCGATGCTTGGGGGAGGCCTATGTCCAGCAGTGGACGTCTTTCGGCTGAAATGATGATGATGAACAGGATTACATCGTGTATTATTAATTTACAGGGTGGCCCAAAATAACGTTGACAAGAGATTTTTCAAATATCTTATAAAGTTTTTTGCGTAAATTAAATAAGGTTAATAATAAACCTAATTTTATACAAGAATCTCTATTTATCTTCAAAATAACCTCCTTTAGCGCGAATATACAGATACAAACGCTTGGTAAAAAAAATTAACAATTTTCCGCAAATCCCCTACAGATATTTTGTCCCATTCTCGTGTAATAGTAGCCTTTAGCTCATCAACACTTCTATGACACGTAGCACAGGATCTTGCTTCTAAGATAGATCATAAACTGTAATCCATCGGATTTAGATCAGGTGAGTATGGCAGTCATTCTTTCGAGCTGATAAAACCAGGGAAATTGTCTTTGCACCACTGTTGAACACGTAAGGCCCTGTGAGCTGGAGCAGTTTTGTTGAAATATCCATGGACGGTCACCAAAGTGCTGTTGACTCCAAGAAAGAAGCACATTTTCAAGAATGACTCGTCGGTCGTTTTCTTGGTTGATTTTGATCCCCTTTTCTAAAACAAAAACGTTTTGGCAGTGGCGCAAATCGCACCTCAAACCATAACAGTTTCTGCGTTTTGGTGATGTGGTACAATTGCAGCAGCTCCAGGACGAGTGGAAGACCAGATCCTTACATTTCGGTGATTATGGGTTTGTTCTATCATAAATAAATTTTTCGTTTGAAATTACAATATTTTTTCAATTTGACGCTGCGGTTCGTTGTTTAAGCAAACGACATCTCTCAAGACAAACTTTTTTGTCTTTGTCCGTAAGCAATTGTGATTTTCTGAGTTTATATGGTATCAATTGTAGATCACGTTTTACTATACGCTGTATGGTGGAGCGACTAATCCCCAAGTCTCGCGACATTTTCCTCACCTTGGTC
The DNA here is from genome assembly GCA_949699075.1 of Asteroscopus sphinx. NCBI lineage: Eukaryota > Metazoa > Arthropoda > Insecta > Lepidoptera > Noctuidae > Asteroscopus > Asteroscopus sphinx. The sequence continues at coordinate 31,663,604 of OX453004.1, read as the reverse complement.
TGTGGATTACGAACTAATCTTTGTTTGATAATGTGTCGGTTCCTAGAAGTTCTACAGTTGTCTTGCGTCCTCTCCTAGGATGGTCTCCGATGTTACCGAGCTCATTATAGCGTTTAATTGCCGAAGAAAGTAAATGACGACTAACACCAAGATTTTTTGCGATTTCGCACTGCCTTTTTCGACGCTCATGCAATGAAATTATGGCTTCATGTTGCACTGACACAGTGAAATATGTTTTTTTTTTCATTTTTTTTAGCTAACAAATAATGTTAAAATGACGCCAAAGAATGAGTTAACAATTAAGAAAAACAAAAGAGGAGGCAAAGTATTCCATTTCTGAAATATTAGTATTTTAATTTTGTCAACGTTATTTTGGGCCACGGTGTATTATTAAAATTGGTTTTCCTGACCTGACGTTTCGAATGCTTTGCAGTGTTCATGGTCGCAGGAAGCGGTCGTTTTGTTTCATTTGCCGGTCAAATTTCTCTCCGGAAACGGAAACTTTTCGAACGTTTGTGAATTTAAATGAACACAAATGTAGGGACCAACTGATTTTTTTTCGCGATTTCAGTCTTGGTCCGATAGTAAAAGTTGTTCATAATGATGAGTACAATGACCCCTTTTCGGGAAAAAATACATTAAAATTTCAGCATGTATAAGGTGGTGTCAATATAACATTACCTAACGACTTCTTAGGTTTTCGCGATCACTACACATTATTAGTCTGGCAGGATACGGCAATGCGAAGGCCGGAATGGCGCACTGCTGTTAAGGAGGGCGCAAAGCGTTTTGAGCACTCACGCCTCGAAGCCCTTGACACCAAACGCCAACATCGTAAAACCCGCCCTAAGCCTTCTTACACTTACACATTTAATGACAGCGGGCAATTATGCTGCTTTCTTTGTGACCGAACATTTAAGACCAAGTTTGGCTTTGCAAGTCATACACGAGCGCATGCCAGGCGCTAACTGGATGTCGCCGTCGACGGACACGTCGTGGAGGACATCATCATCATCATCATCATAATAAAACAAAGTTTAACCGAATTAAATCGCGTATATTATTTAAATTGGGTTCCCTGACGTTTCGAAAGCTTTGCAGCATTTCGTGGTCGCAGGTAGACTAAGATGACAATCGTCTTTACAGATATTACTAAAAAAATATTTTAATCTACCTTACAATATTTATTTACGTCAGGGAAACCAATTTAAATAATATACGCGATTTAATCCGGTTAAACTTTGTTTTATTATTACCTAACGATTTAAATTGTGGAAAGAAAAAATGTCTCACGAGCAGGCTTCGAACCTGCGACTCGACCACGAGCAGTGTTCACGGTAGCTTAGTGGCTAAAGCACTGGCGTACTGAGCCAGGAGTTGCAGGTTCGAATCCTGCTCGTGAGCGATTTTTTTTTTCCACAATTTAAACTTAACACATAACATAACATAAATTCACGCCTGTATTTCCCCGAAGGGGTAAGCAGAGGCGTATAGTACACCCACATTTCGCCAGTTATGTTATAGTCCCATGTAATAGGGGGCGAGCCTATTGCCATTAACCGGGCACAAATCCATACTCCGGGCTGCTACTGAGAATTTCCTAATGAAAAAACCCAATAACACTTTGCCCGACCCGGGAATCGAACCCAGGACCCCACGCTCAGTGCGCTTGCGACCACTAGACCAGCGAGGCAGTCGAGGCATCTCATCTTCGCATCCTATTCAGTACAATCACCTAGAAACTGCTATTCTTTCCAGGTTTTCTCCAGCCGTATCACCGTCCCCGACGAGGAAATACACGACGCGGCGGAGTCTGTCGCCCATTGCCATCCGCGCGTCCAGCTTCAGCCCTGTGAGCCGCCCCACCATGCTGCCGGGCAAGAGGCGCTGCGACGAGGGCGACTCGCCGCTCTCCAAGCGAATGTGCACCTCCGACAGACTCACTCCCTCCACGCCGGGCACTCCCGACTCAGACTCCCTGGAGTGCACCTTCAGGCCGGTCTCCCCCAGAGCACAGCCCATGAACGAATGCTCACACGAGTCCACAGATGTTCAAGAAAACCACAAATCTTCTAATCCTAGCTAATAGTGAGTAATCATGCGTATTTCAGAGTTCCCTGTTGAAACTTTTGCGTAGTTTTGTTATTAAGAATATCTCTTGCCAAGTTTTCCGGATTTAAAGTCCAATGTAATGTCCAATGTATTTCGTATTATTTGGACGATAATGTAGAATAGTAGCTTTTGTAAAACTACCATGTAATATATTGATCTAATATGTGTCGTGAATATTCTTTACGCAAAAGTTTTTAACTTGAAATTCTCAAACTACGGGTTTTAATGGCTTTGCAATACTGAAACGTCTTTTAATAATGCATGTGGAATTATAGCAAGCGATTATAAACCCAGTATTAATCGTCATAGGGTTCAAATTCGTGTATTTGTTCCGATACAGTAGCCTACCACGTTGGTTCCTAACGAACATGAAATTATTAACGTAGTTTTATAGGAATGAACTGTATAGCTCGTCCCATAAGGTGCTTTTTTGGCTGCTGAATTGTGTACTGTCATATCATAATTTTTTTTTATTTACTTACGTCTATTGTTTTGTCTTGAGGCTGGAGACAATGACAAGAAATTAGTTTTCAATTAAAAATTTCCATTTTTTATTCCGATATGCTTAACAACAGTGCTGGCAACTGAAATTAACAATCTTTAGCAGCGAAACAAGCGTCGTGTGAGACGAATTAAAGCGAGTGCCCTATTGTTAGCCAAAGCATCCAAAACTTTATTGTAAATATAGTTAGAAACGTTCACTTGTATATAGAACGCGTAATGTATATAATTTATATCGGTAAGGTAGCGTAGTGAACACTCGAAAGCGTGTAGGTATTATTGCAGGAGCGATATATTCGTGTAGTTATGTTTATAGTCATTGGTATTTAAATATTTCTCGTTCGCGTTGCGACAATAAGTTGCGTGCTTATTTAAACTTTGTAAGAAAATATTGGAAGCTGGTTTTATGAATTTGGTCGATCGTGTATTTAATTTGGGTGATGTGTCGAATATTTCTGTGATTTGAATTTTATTGTCGTAATGTGAAGAGGCTTGCATGGATCCAGAAAAATGTGAAATTTCTATCTCAATATCATTTTGCTATTAGGTCTAACCATGGGCGTGCCTCTATTGGCTTTAGAAAATTATATTTAAAAATATTAAATATCATTGGACTCAGATTACCGATATTTATATACCCCAAAATATTTATATTCCATTTAGATTTGAAATACCGCAGTGTCTCAAGACGAAAGTCTTTGACCAGTGTGTGTTGCCAGTAATTACTTACGGTACTGAAACGTGGTCGCTCACAATGGGCCTGATAAGAAGGCTCAAAGTCACTCAAAGGGCAATGGAGAGGGCTATGCTCGGAGTGTCCCTGCGTGATCGAATCAGAAATGAGGAGATTCGCAGGAGAACGAAAGTAACCGACATAGCCCGAAGAATTGCCAAACTTAAGTGGCAGTGGGCGGGGCACATTGCTCGCAGAACGGATGGCCGATGGGGCAGTAAAGTTCTGGAGTGGCGACCGCGTACTGGAAGGCGCAGCGTGGGTAGGCCCCCCACAAGGTGGACCGACGACCTGGTGAAGGTCGCGGGAATCCGCTGGATGCGGAAGGCACAGGACCGGTCGTTGTGGCGATGTTTGGGGGAGGCCTATGTCCAGCAGTGGACGTCTTTCGGCTGAAATGATGATGATGATGATGATTTAGATTTATTTTCGACGCAATCTTCAACATAATTCTATGGTCAATAGCACAAAAACACCATTCTCCATGAATCTTAAGTTTTTCTGGAGCCATGCAAGCCGCATAAATAATGATTGAATTAATCCGCCGATCGTATTTTAAGTATAAAGGTCACAGCTCATTAGAGCCCCCAGCACCCGACCCGCACCGCCTCACCTCGTGTGGTTAGTATTCTTTATATGGACTATGGATATGCACTCACTACATCAACTCTGTAGCGTCACCGGATCGCCTCGGACGTTAGCTGTCCACACGTGGACGGCGAGTGGACCACTCGGTGACAACTCGCTGTTTGCCAACACGAGTCCCGAGTGGACAGCGTGCTGCCCGCGAGTGATTCACGTGAGGACATTGCGTCGGCGATACGTCGCTCCCCACCCACCCTTCATTCCCAGCCGTTCTTCTGAACGTGTCGGACTGTCGTTTTTGCTTTCAAAATGAATAGACTACTCGGAAATTCGTGGACCACGCGATGTTCACTCGTTGACCACGCGACGTTCACTGGTGACAACGCGGCGTCCAACGTGGACCACCTGTCGATAACGAGTTGCCGCCGAACGATGAGGCAGTGCTGGTTGGGTGCCGGGTGGCTCTAATTAGCTGTGACCTTAAGCCTTAGCTTAAACAGTCACTATTACTGACAAAGTGAACGATTTAACTGTTTTCCTTACTGATTGTGTCACCTCATTAATTGTTAGGAAATTCAAGTACTAACTGTGTAGGCGGCATATACGTTACGGTGTTATAGAAGTGTCTTGACCAATGGAAAAATAGAGTGAATACATAATGGCTTTAGGTATGGTTTTCCACCAGCATTTCAAGGAAGCTATGCGATGAAGAAAATCACCATTTGAATTGCTTCATTTTGCTAGGCTGGCATTGCGAAGCGTCGCTATTGGTGGACTTTTTGCTCGTTCACCACTTCGCTACCTTGCTTAGATCTGGTGGAAAGCCAGGATACAGGTAAAAACGGTTGATTCTTCGGAACTCTTGTATCTAACCGAGATTTAACAGCAAATTAGACAGATACAAGTACTAAAATACTAAATTAATCAAGCCAAACAAAATTCCTAGATTGTTTTGTTCATTCTTTACTCGCACGACTATCATTTCTTGTATAAATTCATCACAGAAATCGGATCTTAGGCCATACAACACTGACCTGTAAGTCTAAAGACGATAAGCTGGATGCCTGCGCCGCCCTGCCGCCAATCGCTACGTAACACCAAATTTTCAAGCTGACCAATCATAACATAACACGCCGTTCGTCCCTTGTTGACACATCCGTTGTCCATCAACATATTACAATTTGTGTTCTCATGCTAAACATTGTTTTGTAGCGCCTTTAAGTTTACTGGTGTGTGTCATTCAATTATATTTTCGTGATGGGATTGAACCTTTGGCAAGGGCCGTCTCAACCCGCGGGTGCAAGGGGTGTAGCACCATTTATTTATTTATTGCATAAGGTTCGCCCATTTCAGGACCCTCAATGGTGGGGGGGTGTCCTGAAATGGCTAGGAGTGCCTGAGCTGGGATCGCACCCCGGCTCTAGATAAGCTAGAGACGGCCCTACCTTTGGCTTTTAGTATTAAAAACCAATCGTTTAACCGCGCTGGTCAATGACACTTCTATTGTATTAATTCTGGTCATGCCTATGCATTTCCGTACAGTGTGCAATATTTACAAGAAAACTCCAAAAACACCGTAACTAGTATGGCTACCGTAATAGCCCATGTGTGTTATCTGATTTATTGATACCTTAGGAAATGTGATCTACATATTTTTAGCTTTAGATGACCTAACTTCTACATGACTAGTATCTATGGGAATTGTAATGTAACTTATGGGCCGCGTTCAGTTTTATCGCCCGACGTCGTCGGAGGACGCTCGGAGCGTTCCTTGGGCGTTCGTTTGTATGATCGCTCTGAATAACTGAACGACCAAAGTACGCTCCTGGCGTCGTCCACCGTCGTCAGGCAATAATACTGAACGCACCCAAGGGGCTTCCCACAGCTAAGTGGCGCCCCCATCAGTAAAAAATAATCACTTGCTGAATACATCATTTATCGAAAATCTGGTTCTACAGAATTGTAGTAAAGGTACTGTAGTTAAATCAGAAACTATTAAATCGGTAAGGTATAGTTCGCTGTAGTTGTAGATAGAAAAAATGCGAAAAATAGCCAGTTTTGGCACTTTTTTACCAGCGAACTATATTTAACAGAGTTAATAGTTTCCGATTAAACTACAGTACCTTTACTACAAGAAGAAGACATCGACGTCAATGGAAAGGACATCGTAACGCGAACCTATACCAGGGATTCAGTAGATTATTCTGAACCCCAAATACTCAAGCGACACTTAACTAAGACGTTCTTAAAACTCGTCCTGTCGCTACAATACACCTTAGAGTGACGGTGACAACGTGAGATATGTCGTAGGATATTCGGACAAATCGAATCTTTGCGAAAATCCCGGGATTATTGCAAAAAAACCGGATAGATAGTAGTTAGAATCTTAGAAAGTTTTTAACGTTATTGCAAAAATCCTAGTTTGTTTAGAACGATTGGAAACTTGAACGTCGATTGGCTAATCTACGAGTCGATTTATAACATCTTCATTTTGGTTGGTCAGAACACGGCTGTTTATCTTGTACAGACATAGAATTTCTATTTCTTCTTTACTTTTCTATCATAGAAAAGTAAAGAAGTGACAAGGCAATAGGTATTAATTTGTAATAAAGGTAAATACATAGTCAACAAAACACTGAAGCAATATCAGACAACAACAAAATACGAAGGAATGTAGCCGTTAGCCAATCAGCGTATCCGTCAGTGCATAACATTCATATCAGCCAATCAGCGCTCATAACGTGAGCGGTTATTCAAGACTAACATAAGATAAGCCGGATTTTTGCAATGATCTTAAAAAAAGGTCGGATGATAATGAAGAATTTTCATAGACTCCAATTAGGTCCCTGGCAATTGTCCTAGGAATTTCGCAAAGATCCGATTTTTCCGATTATCCTACGACAAAAGGCTCCTTAAAACTGTTATAAGGGCGCCTTAAAACTGTTCGCGTTCGAGTTCTGTATCAATCGAATTTGAATTCCAATTAGTGACAATTCGTACTGCATTCCTCTAGAAATTGACATTAGCTCGATTTGGTTCAGAGCTCGAACCGATCGGGAGTAAGGCCCCTGAAATTAAAATTTGTGTATTTGGGGGTCAGTACCCCAGTATTGGAATTTTTCTTCGGTCTTTAAAAGAAACCCAGCTGTCCCTTGTGCTTTTAACAGAGTTATGTGAACATATTTATTTATGTGAGATGGGAGGATGAAATGGATGCATTCCTTAAAAACTGGAAGGAAGAGGCACGGGATCGGGAAAAGTGGTAGAAACGGAGGGAGGCCTTTGCCCAGGAGTGGGACAGCACAGGCTCATAATAATAATGTGAACATAACGTATGGAACAATTTATTTTTAAATTTAATGAAAAATTTCAACACTGGGGGACTCGGAATCATGTACCAAATCCCTGGTATAGGTTTTCGTTATGGTGTATTACAGACCAGTAAGCCTCTAGACGCCTATTAACCGGATACACCCGGTCACAAAGCATATGCAGTAGCACTGCATATCTTACGCCCAGCCACCAATCGGGACGTCACACCGTCAGCGAGCGGCACCAATCATATCACCGAACATTTGAGCCGACCAATCATAACGCGCCGTCCGCACCCCGGTCCCCGCCAACATTTTACGACTGTGTTCTCATGCAAAACTTTGTATATGTGGCGTCTTGAGGCTTACTGGTCTGTGTGGTGTATGTACCTTCTTATACATAATGTAATCTATTATGAAGACCTCAATATTATTGTCATTTTAAATTTTCATCTCGATAATTTATAATCAAATACGAAATCGGTAAGCCGTCTCGGTAACAGAAAAATATTTAACGAGATAAATATTTGATGTATAAATTGTAATTTTTCAACAAAATTTCTATAACCGAAAGTGTTGCTGATATGAAAAAATTTTCTTGGAATACCTCACGGTAACAGACATGCATTTTGTTAATATAGTTTGTGCTATGTATATAATTTAGACGTTTATGCCTACGACAACTTGTCCCAAGCGTGTGTACCTATCAATATAAGTAGGTATTGTTTCGTAATTTTTTGTATGTATTAGTCAAGACGTCAGGTTTGACTGCTGGAAAAACCGTTTTGTTTTCAAGTGTGATTAAATCACAACATGAATAATTTACTTCGTTTTATTTCCAAAACGTTATAGTGCAGAGCGGAGCTTGACTCACTCAAAACAATTGTAGTACGTTACTAAATACTGATATTAATCTTGAATAATAGGTAACGACAAATAATAATAAAAACTAAATGATTACATTGCAGTTACGTACGATTACAACAATTTGAACAGTTTTTTTACCTGCATTTGGTCAAGTCCAATAATTTGACTCGCCCAACGAGCGTAAGGAAGACGATGAGTACCAGTGACTATCTATCTCGTATTTTCTTACGGCCAGGCGCCGCGCATTGAAAAGAGATAGTGTTACCGCATCATAGAATAAATAATGCAAAACTGTTAATAGGTAAAATATGAATGCTCTTCAGTAGTTATTTAATAACTTTAGATAATAGTTTTATTTTATGTCATCTTATCTATGTTTGTAAATAATAAAGTATTTTTCTTAGGTTTTCGCGATCACTACACATTCTATCCTACTAATATTATAAAAGTGAGTTTGTGAGGATGTATGGGTGGAAGTGATGATAAAATAAAAATAAATAGAAAAGAAAGAAATTTGGCATACAGATATAACATATCCCGTATTAACATATTGGCTACTTTTTATGTTATCTTATCTTATATCTTAATTATTATTAAATAGTTTGTTCGAGCATTACTTTAAAACTACTGGACCGATTTAGTTGAAACTTTTTGTGATTGAAAACTGATAATTAGACTTGAAAAACTTGGTATGGGTTTTAAGTAAGAAAAAAACCGACCGGACCGGACTGGACTGGACCGGACTCGATCGAACTTGACTGAACTCGGCCAAACTTGACTGAACTTGACCGAACTCGACTGAACTCGACCGAACTCGACTAAAATCGGCCGAACTTGACAAAACATGACTGAACTGTACTGAACTCGACCGGACTCAACCTAATTAAATTTAATGTTGCTTGTATAGATTAATATAATTTGACACACAAAAGGCACAAAATAGTAGGTAACATCATAAGAATGATGCAATGACCAATCTGCCCGCAGTGACCGCGCTTTGGACATGATCTGTGTCCTAATCCTAATGCATTCTACAGGTCATCTCGGCGCCCCCGCCAGTGGGCGCGAGGATCGGGGCACGGGATTATATCCCTTTCCCGAGGCATCCATCTCCTCTGCCCGTTAATACGGGCATGGCGTCGGGGTGTCCTAATGTGCGATTTCAGTGTTAACATATATTTCGTTGGCCGTAAGTAAAACCTGAAGTTATCTTTCGGCACCTAATAGAGCTATATTTAAATAAGTTCATTGCATGCGTGCCACAGTGTGATAAGATCCCGGTTTTTGTCTCATCGTGTTTTTATTGAGTTAATCGATAGAGTTTACAATTCCGAAGATTAGACTAAAACTCCGGGTTCGCTAAGACTTGAGGTTTTTTTTTAAAAAAATGTCAAAGTTTCGCAATATCCGACTCTTGAAAAATGAAAAAAAAAACATTATAATTTAATGGAAGTACTTATTACAGAATTTATTTATTCTATCGAAAAATGGAATAATAGCCGACCGTTCTACCAATTCCTGTTGCATTAGTATGAATGGGTCGAGAGATATGATTTTTTTTCTCATTTTTCGTTTTCATGTTTTTATTCATCTAAACCGCCGTAGTAGGTGGTCATTCCTATATCAAAAAATTGCTGATACTTTCTATTATGTGTAGTATTAATTCCAAAACCTAACTCGTTGGTTTCCAGGAGTTATTGGAAATTTTAGTAATATCCGAAATATCCGTACTTAGGGCTGCCACTTCAACCAAAACATAATTTTTTTTTTTTTATTAAGTTTTAGCTTCCTTATCACGACCATAACAAGATATCATTATTTTGTGGCTTAGATGGCAAAGATTGAGTAATTTTATAAAGGAAATTAAAAAACTAATGGAGAAATTGGTATCATGTTGACTGTTACACGTTTTTTGTAAACCGTCTATAAATTCTAACCCAAAAGACTCAACTAATAGTAAATAAAAGAAAATCCTTTCCGATGTCTCATAAGTATATAAATCAACATTAAACATGAGTAATATACCTATATCAACATTTTTGACAATTTATTAAATATTCTTAGTCAATTTAGTTCTTTGTTATTAATTTTACAATTCTTTTAAATCAATTTTGTTTTACTTTTTAACCGACAAAAAAAAACGAGGAGGTTCTCAATTCGTCTTTTTACAGAGTAGTCCGATTTTGATGATTCTTCTTTTAATAGATAGGGTATATCTCGAAGTTGCTCCCATTTAAATTTGAAAATCAAAATCCACCCCTAAGGGTAGGAAAACAGGGGATGAGTGCTTGTTCACCCACTGAATTCTTACCTGTTAACCGATTCCGTTGAAACTTGGCATACATAAATGTTCTAGACACTACAACATAATAATAATAATAATAACAGTCCAGTTCCAGTCATCTTTGGAAACTGGTACGCTACCACAGTTCCTAACGACAGGAGTCACCCACCTGCTCCATAAATCAGGTAGTACCGTGGAACCAAAGAATTATAGGCCGATCACTTGCTTACCGACGGTCTATAAGGTTCTTACATCCATTCTGAGAGCAAAAATTAACTATCACATAGATAGTAATTCAATCATGTCTGCCTCTCAGAATGGATGTAGGAATGGGTCTCGCGGTACTAAGGAGCTGCTCCTCATAGACATGGCCATTAGCCAACAGGTTCGTCGCTCCAAAAAGGATCTGTCGACATGTTGGATAGACTATAAGAAGGCGTACGACTCTGTGCCACATACATGGCTTATGAGGGTGCTGGAATTGTATAAGGTTAATGCAACTCTGCGCACCTTCCTTGAGTCATGTATGGGGCAATGGAGGACGGTCCTTCACTATCCAGGATGTCAACAGACTCGGGGGAGTGGAGAACCAATCAGGATTGAGCGCGGTATATTCCAGGGCGATAGTCTGAGCCCACTGTGGTTTTGCTTAGCCTTGAACCCCTTGAGCACATTGTTAGAGGGCTCAGGGCGGGGCTATAGGTTGAGAAGAGGTGGTCAGGTGATATCCCACCTTCTTTATATGGATGATTTGAAACTGTTTGCCCCCAGTAATTCTCATCTGGTGGAGTTACTGAAAGTAACTGAAAATTTCAGTAATTCCATTAGGATGAAATTTGGTGTGGACAAATGTGCAGTCATGCATGTAAAGCGGGGGGGGGATTATGGAATCTATTGGGACCCAACTTTCAGATTCCATAAACCTCAGATCCCTCTCTTCAACCGAAACCTACAAATATTTGGGTATGGCGGAGGCGTTAGGCATCAATGAGACTGACATGAAGCAATCGCTGGGGGAGCGCTTCTATGGCCGCCTGAAAAAAGTACTGAAAAGTCTTTTGTCGGGCGGAAATAAGGTGCGTGCCTTCAACGGTTGGGTCATGCCAGTCTTGATGTACTCTTTCGGCATACTCAAATGGACTCAGACCGAACTTGACGCCCTGGATAGGAGAGTTCGTACACTGCTGACTGCTTATCGACTGCATCACCCACGTTCTTCGGTGATGAGGCTGTACATCCCGCGGAAGTGTGGGGGCCGAGGCTTTCTTAATGCCAAAACCCTTCACAACCGTGAGGTGTGCAATCTCAGGGAGTATTTCGCCCAAGCCGACGGGGGGATGCATCGAGATGTAGTTGCAGTGGACAAAGGACTGACCCCGCTCTCTTTGGCTAAAGAGAACTGGCGCAAACCGGTAGTACTTGATACTACTGACCGCAAGGAGGTATGGCAGAGCAAGGAGCTTCATGGACGCTTTTTCCGGGCCCTTCATGGGCCCGATGTAGACTTTTTAGCGTCCGTATCCTGGCTGCGCTTCGGCGATCTCTTCGGAGAGACCGAAGGTTTTGTCTGTGCAATTATGGACGAAGTTATCATGACGAACAACTACCGGAAATATATTGTAAAGGACGGCACAGTTGACATATGTCGGGCATGCCACTGTACCGGGGAATCCATCCGTCATATTATTTCTGGTTGTTCTCGTCTTGCTAACGGCGAGTATTTGCATAGGCACAACCTAGTAGCCAGGATTATTCACCAGCAACTTGCCCTTGTCACGTTGTACTGGGACCGATCTATCATCACCGACAGGACTATCGCTCACAACAAGCCTGATATAGTGGTGATAGATCGTTCAGAGCGCCGCACAATGATTGTTGATGTTATTGTCCCGCATGACGAGAATCTCGTGAAGGCCGAGAAGGATAAAGAAATCAGATACCTTGACTTGGCACACGAGGTTGTCGACATGTGGGATGTTGACTCAGCAGTCATTGTGCCGATTGTTGTTACGGCCAATGGCTTAATAGCCAAGAGCCTCGATCTACATCTTAGGAGGCTCGCGTTGGGCAGCTGGGTCAAGGGCTTGATACAGAAAGCGGTACTCCTGGATACGGCGCGTATCGTCAGGAAGTTCCTCTCTCTGAGGCCCTGACCACCGGTAGTCTGGACCCTGTTCCCGATGCCGGCGGGCTACTATTTTTTATATTTTTAAATGTTTTTTTATATTTTTTTATAGAAATATTTAAAAATGTAGATAATATGTATATAAATAAATAAAGGAATAATAATAAAATATTTTATCTTCAGAAAACAACATTCCATAATCATTTTTGTTAGTAACAATGAAAAACTTAAACAACTATGTTAGTAAACACAGATAACAATCATTAATAAATATTAACAAATGTCGAGTCATTGATTCGCACCTCTCACATGTAAATCAATGAAACGACTGAGGACGGCGGTGTCCATCCTTCCCGCTAACATCTTCAGGATTCCATTGCTACTCCCCCGCATCCTCTGCACAACAGACGCAATTTTCTTGCGTATGATGGCATGAAAATCATCCACATGTGCATCCGCAAACATGCCTGAAGCACTACAATACCGAGGGAGGCGCAACAGAGCCCTGAAGATGTTATTATACTGAACTCTGAGGGCATTGTAGGATTTTTGCGTAAAGTTAACCCATAGACCACTCGTGTAAAAACTTTGACAGTAAGCCTTGAATAATGTAAGCTTGACTTCTACCGTACAACGAGTGAATCGATGAGCCAACATATTGCCACGCACCGACAATGCCCTCCTTTCCCTCTCTATATCCGGGTCATCGCGTAAAGTTTCAGTAATAATGTGCCCGAGATACTTAAACTGAGGAACACGGTTCAGCTGAACTCCATTCAGAGTCAAAGGTGGAACACTGTTAGGTCTCTTATTCTTTCCAACCAGAACCATAAACTCACTCTTTTTCTCATTATACTTTAAACCGTGTTCCTCAGCATAAACTTCACATACGCTGAGAAGTTTCCTCAAACCGCCGATTGACGGGCTCAGCAGCACCATATCGTCTGCGTAGCTAATGTTGTAACACTAACATTATCCATTCGGCAGCCGACATGCATGCTGCTCAGCCCCTCAATCAGCTGATTTACATACAAATTAAAAAGTCTAGGAGAGGTTAACCCTCCTTGTCGCACACCACAATTTAATGAGTATTCATCTGAATAAACATTTGCCCATTTTATAATATTTTTCTGATGACCGTACCAATATGAGAACATTTCTATGACCTCCAGAGAAACACCCACCTGTTTCAACTTAGCCCAAAGTAAGTTATAGGACACGAGATCGAACGCCTTAGATAGATCTAGGAAACATGCATAAATTGGTGTTTTTCTTTCAACATAGTAGTTCACAGTATGCTTAAGTGACAAAATCGCCGTTTCCGTTGACAAACCTGATTGAAAACCAAACTGAGCGTCCTGAAGTTGTATGCATCCACTAAGGCGCTCGTCCATTATCCTATCTAGTACTTTTGCAATCACAGTTGCAAGTGAGATTGGTCTATAATTATTTTTGTCCGATATATCTCCCGTACGATTCTTAACAAGTGGTACAACAATAGTTTTCATTAAGTCTGGTGGCAAATATGAATGCCTTATACACAGAGTATACAACATAGACAGCAACCTATGTATGTGAACACCCGCATACTTAAGATGCTCCACACTGAGCCCGTCATGCCCCGGCGATTTTCCTCTTTTCATATTGCCAATAGCCTGACGTACCTCCCCACTAGTAATTCGAATTGGATGTGTAACGCAACAGACATCACTGGTAACAGTGCTAGGTAAGACACACGTTTTTAAAGGTGACTCCACTTTAAAATGATGTTTAAAAACGTCGGCAATATGTTTAAGGTCGGGTTTATAATGGAGACCTGGAGTTAGATTTTAGCCACAAAAAAATTAAAAATAAATCTTTTTAACAAAAAATTGAACCGACGAAAACAGAAACTGAAAAGCGAAAAATAAAATGTAGCTTTTAGTCTTAGTAACTATTTTCCTAGCTAAACTAATGTAGTTAACTAATTATGAGTCGGCGCCAAACAAACAATCAACGAAGATCATTAAATTACTTTAAAGAAATAACAAAAACAAAATAACATCAAATACAATACAAAGTCAAATTTTCAACGATAAACAATAACTTTCCAAAAATGGATCACTTGCAACTTACACGCACTTTGCTCGTTTGTTTGGCGCAGACTCAAAAAAAGTGTTATTTATTTTACAACTTATTTTGAATAAATTTTAGTATACTTTTATATTTTACAATTCTTTTAAATCAATTTTATTATACTTTTTGATTTATAACAATTCTTTATAATAATTTACTTTGTATACAACTTCAACCTCTTAGAGAAAAAAAAGGCTAAAAAAATTCCATTGCCACCGGCCGCATTGTCTTTACCTGTTAATGAACAAAATCTAGCCATCGATAATTATTCTCATGTTGAATTAATTGTAACTAACAATGAAGATGAATTTTAGTTCGGTTAGCCTACATAATATGTTACAAATTTATATACATTTTCCTTTCGTTATTGCATTGTGAATTTGTGTCGACGCCGGCTGTCGCTGAAAACCAGCGCTGTGTAGCATATTAGCATAAGCATAGCTATATGCTGAGCGGTGGCCGTTTTGCGCGGATGTGACACATATCTTACCACACTTCTTGGCTCTGTACCTGTATTTGTTCTGTGTTCTTGAATTTTTTGGTAATTTTGTGCGTCACTTTTGAAGCAAATAAATATTTTTTCTTTCTTTCATTTTCTTTCTTTCAAATAGCCAACTCCATATTAATTATTAAAAAGTATTTAAAACACCTTCTTTTTTTTTCAGATAAAATATATTCTTATTGTTTTTTTTTCGGATACATGAAAGTGTCACCCCTAAGGAAAATTTTGAATCTCCAATAACTCCTGGAAACCAACGAATTAGGTTTTGGAATTAATACTACACATAATAGAAAGTATCAGCAATTTTTTGATGTAGGAATGACCACCTACTACGGTGGTTTAGATGAATAAAAAAATGAAAACGAAAAATGAGAAAAAAAATCATATCTCTCGACCCATTCATACTAATGCAACAGGAATTGGTAGAACGGTCGGCTATTATTCCATTTTTCGATAGAATAAATAAATTCTGTAATAAGTACTTCCATTAAATTATAATGATTTTTTTTTCATTTTTCAAGAGTCGGATATTGCGAAACTTTGACATTTTTTTAAAAAAAAACCTCAAGTCTGAGCGAACCCGGAGTTTTAGTCTAATCTTCGGAATTGTAAACTCTATCGATTAATTCAATAAAAACACGATGAGACAAAAACCGGGATCTTATCACACTGTGCGTGCGAGTCGTTTTTGAGTGCCTGTGTGATTGTTCTATTATATCTCAAAATCAAAAAACATATTACCAAACCAAAATCACTTTTATTTACACGTCAGTTTTACATTAACCTTGTATAATTAGAGGACAAATGTTATCAATAAGAAAACCGTTTTCAAAGAGAGAATTATTCTAAAACTTATTATTAAACGAACAACATTATTATAACATTCCAATATTTTGTACTCTTTAAAATGTGATAAATTACAAAACATATGACAAATGATGCGAATAATCTCACAATAATTACTATGTAAATTAAATTAAAACATTACAAAATCCATTTATAATAGTTATAATTAAAAGAGTATTAGCAAAGCCTGCCAAGAATACATAATATTATGTATAAAAACGTTTACACATCCGGTGCTGTTGAACCTACTTGTACCGTCGAGAACGCAAGTGTTATTGCAAATAATGATTTTTTAAATATGGTTAAAATAGGAAAAATTAAATTCATTATGAATGATATTGATTTTCATGTATAACACTTAAGAACAGGACTGTACAGTTATGTTTTACGATTTTTTAAGATTCTATAAATCTTAGTCGTATAATAATCCTAAGCATTGCATAGTTATCGTAAAAGCGACAGCGCATGTACAAAATACACTTCGACGACTTTCAGACTTGTTACACGTTGTGAATTAAAAATCTCGGTCCAGAAAACTACTTATCAAAGCGTTACAATATTTGAAGTTGTTGATCTGTAACCGTGCCATATTTCTAGAGCAAATGATAAATAATGTACTTAGTTTACTAAAAATAATTAAAAAATTCCACGATTATTTAATACCCAAATTTTCACTTAGAAACATAGCGAGGGTTTGAGAATAAATCCCGAACGACTCTGAAAATGTCATCGGTGGCATTGTCAAGGGGTGGAAATTTGTTAATAGGTATTTAAACAAAAAAAAAAATGTTATTGATTTTTTTATTGATTCGTGTTCAGTATCAGTGGTACAGTCACCTCCTTAAATATGGCACGAATACAGGTCAACACGTTGTATATTTTTGATAAATATAATCAATACTTTCAGCCGATTATCACCTATAATTATTCACTATAGGAAGACAGCGTTATTCTAATTAAATAATAAGCGGCGAGGCGGAAATGAAACAATATTGGAACGTGGATTTTAGGCATTGATTTTTGGTAAAAAGTCTATTGAGGTCAGACAGGACATGTCGAGATTTTGGTTTGAGTCTTTTGTTAATTTTTTTCAAACGCTTTTGTTTTCTTAGGCTAGACGAATCTAAGCGTGAACTCATGTTTCCCAACTGTCAAAATGCAGTGCAATTTGACAGATGGAAGACTTGGAAGTACGAGTTCACATCAGTGGCGAAGGGTGAATATTTTCAGAAGTGAAGCCGTAGTTACCTAAAAATCCTAAAATAGCTAAAATAGCATGTTATTAAATAATAAAAAAACAATTTAACAACTTTTAATTTAATTTAACATACATTTTTTTTGTACTTTAGAACAATAAATTAGCATAGAAATGTCGTTCATCTGTATTTAAGCAATTCCTAAAGGGAAGCCGGTGGAAATTGTGTTGGACCATTCGCCACTGGTTCACTCTTAGATTTGTCTCTGTAAGCCGTGTTATTTATTGAGACTTCACCCTCTAGTCAAAAGATCCGAGTTTTGGTTGCCATAGCAGTATATGGCACATATAAGACAAATAAAATTAGGCCAGGTAACCCTGACGCTCCGTTCAACCATGTCAACAAACACTTCAGTCTTTATAAAATTAATTTACCGGAAGTAAATAAACTTCGCGTTAACAACTCATACCATACTCTATAATACTCATCGAAAACTAAACCCTAGAGATAAATAGCGAAATTGTTATATTTATTCGCACAGATAAATATCAGGCGACGAGCGCGCTTGCCAATAGGAGCGTGCTTAATCACGTCCCTATTGGCTCGGGCGATGCCACGCCCTCGCATGACATTGCCCGAACCAATAGAAGCGCGTTATGTGTAGTCAAAAATTTGTGGAATTTATTTCAATAGGGTTTAATGATTGATGATAAAGCTTAACAATTCGCGTACTTAACACAAATTCTTAATTGATCTAGTTTTTTTCACTACCTATACATTCTTCTAATGGCAGTGTCATTACTCGGGTTGGTCGTCCCGAGGCTGTTGTCTCTTACAAATATTATGTATGTAGCACTAATGAGCCAATGTGGCACCTAACATATTATTACTGATCTTATAAGATGGCTGTTTCTATATAGCTCGTTCAGGGGTCCGTATTTTCGTCATTTTCTAATAATATATCTTGAACGAGCTATACACAACACAGTGGCGGCGTAAAGGGGGCGGTCCAGCCCGGGTGCCAAGTAGGGGTCCAGTGGATAACCTTCTTCTTGGCTTCTGAGATTATTCAGTAAAATGGGACTATTTTGAGTCTGTTCCGAGTCTAGTGCTGTGTCTAAGATTTGTCGTTTCTATGGCTTTATGTGAAAGAAGCGTTTCAAAATTAAGGGTAATGAGCCAAGCGCGACTAACTTTGGTAGTGTTGTGGCGGCATCTACCTCGCCACATGGAAACTAACACTGACTAACTCCGAATCACGCACAAGAGCGATGTAGCGACATCTATCGAGTTACATGTGAAATAACGCTGACGACACGAATCCTGAATCGCACTATCAAAGTTTTCCGCGCAGTTAGCACAAATACGGACTCCCAACATCAAACGCTGGGGGCGGCGCGCCCGCCAGGCGCAATGACACTTCTATCCTCCACAGTGTCATTAAATATTTTAGCAAAATAAAGTCACGTATTCACGTTTGGTTCTTATGGTTTTATTTGGGGAATGGGGGGGGGGGGGGGGGATGCTCAATAGAAAACCGCCCCGGGTGCCAACCCATGCTACGCCGCCACTGACAACATTACAAGCGTTCACACATCTTAAATATTGCAGCACATAACAAATTAAGTAACACAAGCTAATCATTGCGATTTCTTAGTCTACGGCAGCGCGAACCGAATGTAGTCTGACGCAAGATCACTTTCTTTATTATTAAAATAAATCTAATCATAAACTTTAAAATAATAATATGTTAATACGTTTAATTAAAGAGATTGTTTAACTCTGCATTTTACACACTGTATACTTCATAAACTTTTTACTGTAATAATTAGAATGTTATTCAATAAACTAGATTTACCAAGAAAATGCATTTACAATCACAAGCGAAAAAAATATGCTAACAATTAAGAAATGAAGCTAGAAAATTAAACAACGACTAAAAATAATTACATAAATACGAACGCAGAGAAATCGTGAATTTAATTTACATTGCGACTTGAGTCAAGACTTCTTTCGTCCGTCAGCCTCCAAATAATGTACACACAACTTTACAATATCCCCCTACTAATAAACGTTGTATAGCGGTTGTATAGTTACACAATGCTTTGTCTTCTTCTTTCGAATGGCAAATTACTGATGACAGAAAGTGAGAAATCGTTGTATAACTATCAATGATATTTAAAAATATAGATATGTCATATCCTAACAAAACCAACGAAAAAAATGATCCGTACTCAGCGGCAGCACAATACGCAAACTAGTAAAAAGCAAGTTGATTACTTCAAGTTACTTTCGTGTCATAGTTGGAATACTTTCTGTACACACACGACGGCATTTTAGTGCTTGACGCGGATTAATAGAAAAACGTGTTAATTAGGACGTTTTCGAGTCTTCAGATTGCAAGCTCAGTAGCATATCTGTACTTTTAAATATCATTGGTAACTATTCAACTGCTATACAACGTTTATTAGTAAGGCCGTATTATGTATCTATTAGAAAATTGGGACCCACCTCAGTACAGTCTGTAAGGCATGTATAGCGCCACTGGGCTTGCCTCAGCTGGAGAGCGCCGCGTCGTCGATGAGGGGGACCTTGGCCACTTCGAAGAAGATGGTGTGCGAGTACTTGTTCCGGACCGTGCTGATGGCGGACTTGGGCTTCTTGTGCATTGTTGCGTTCTGGGCGATCGCGATGGGGAGGATGTCCTTGACGGTGTATCCTGCGAAATGATACGATTGGTTTAAAATGTAACATAACATCACGCCTGTATTTCCCCGAAGGGCCTACCCCAGAGGTGTATAGTACACCCACATTTCGCCAGTTATGTTGTAGTCCCATGTAATAGGGGGCGAACCTATTGCCATTAACCGGGCACAAATCCAGACTCCAGGCTGCTACTGAGAATTTCCTAATGAAAAAACCCAATAACACTTTGCCCGACCCGGGAATCGAACCCAGGACGGCGTGGGGACGCTCAGCAGTCGCGCTTGCGACCACTAGACCAACGAGGCAGTCAAAATGTAGTTTTAAAGTCAAATGAAAATAAGCTTATGTGGACTATTAGATTGATGCTTAGACGCGTAATCGCGATGTATGTGGCCAAGTCATCGCGAAGGCTTGCCGCTTCGGGCGAAGACGAAGACACTTCGCTCCGTTGTCGGTAAACTTGCGCAAATCAAAGGATTTTAACACGATAAACTTAGCTTGCGCAGCCACATTTAACACACTTCAGTCGGTGCACAGACATCAAATGTAACGCACGTGTCGGCGTAAATTAGATAGGATGTGTTTAATGGTTTGGAATACTATTGACAATTTTTTTGAATTTATAATAATTAATAACGAGGCAGAGTCGACATTATGAAACCCGTTTTACATTGCGGGTTTGCAAAATACCAAATCACTAAAACCATGGTATAATAACACCAGGTAGTCTCTTCCCGTGACAGCTAGGTCAGTGTGATTGCCTCCGTACTACGTCATCGGCCGTGGAGCCAATAGCGGGCTGTTAGCGTGACACTTGTCAGTTTGATGTGCTGCCACTTTGTGAAAATAAATTACCCGAGCAAAATGCATTTTTTCATTTACTTTCTTCTATAAAGAATCACTTTTTAACTAGTAATTTAATATAGTTTCCTTTATTAACTAATTAGATGAATAACACGAGATAACAAATAGTTAGGCTAGTTAGGAATTTATTTTATATTCATTATGAACAAAAATCTCCTTAAGCATATTGAAGATATCAATCAATGGCAGCACTGATCGTGACGTAGCTTGGAGGCATCGCGCTGTCATTGCGGGAAGAGAATACCTGGTGAAACATCTTATTATACCATGACTAAAACAATGTGTACAAGGCTAATGGTTATTGGTATACGATTGTGTTTAGGTAGTATAATAAAAGCCTTTCAGTTTCGGGAGCGTTTCCCTGACACCCAGTATATAAAATGTTGCTACCATGACTGTTCAGGTTCCGTAAATGTCAAACTCGTACAGTCTAACAAAGCAATTGGTATACAGGGTAGAGAGATATAAATGAAGTTTTCTCAGAAGATTATGGATGTTTTCGAGTGAAATATCATTTTAATAACGGACAAAGTTAAACTGTATTTATACAAACCCCTAATCAAAACCATTCTATAATATAATTTCCTGAGGAATCTTTATCTATATCTGGCGACCCTGTATACTAATTGCTTTTTTAGACTGTACTAGGCCCCCTGACGTGAAGAAGCTAGCTGGGGTAGACAGGATGCAGAAACCCGAGGACCGAGTGTTGAGAGACTCAGGAGAGGCCTACATCCAGCAGGCACTGCGATAGGCTGAGTGGATTGATAGTAGTGGTCGGATACTATTGATTCACTATCAATATGTATATTACTATAGAAAATCTACTATCGATATATATATTACTATAGAAAAATAAACTCATGTTGTAAAAAAACTAGATAGATTTATTTAATATAGTATTTTCAGCAGATATAACAAACGACGAAATAGAAATATTTAAAAGTAATCAACAATCAAGAAACCTAACCAATTCTTTCTAATCGTCAAAACATATAATGAAGAAAATTACATTGTTTGCACTAAAACAAATCGTTGCTCGATTTATTCTGTAAATTAATCAAACAATGATTCGTTTTGGTGAGAAAATAAGGTTATTTATTTATTTTTTGTGGAAGAATAGTCCCTGCCACTGAAAACACTAGTACATGATAAAAAATATAAAAAAACTCGCCGTATACATAACCTCCTCCTTTTTTTGAAGTCTGTTAAAAAGGCACACAGGTAGCTGGTATGTGAAATCTAAATTATATGTATGCGTATGCGCAGGATATTAGCCATTTTAAGGGCCCTGCTATTCAGGATTTAAATTTTATACTTTTGTTCAGAAACTTGTTCTCAATAAAAATTTAAAACTATCGATAGTAATGTCGAATCATCGATAGTCAGCGATACATAATCAGCCCATTACTGTCCCACTGCTGGGCATGGGCCTCTTCTAAGTATGAGAAGGGTAAGGCCTTAGTCCACCACGCTGGTCTAGTGCGGGTTGGCGGACTACACACACCATCGAGAACTGTATGGAGCACTCTCAGGTGTGCAGGTTTCCTCACGATGTTTTCCTTCACCGTTAAAGCAAGTGATAATTAAATTCTATCAAGTGATAGTCAGCGATAGTATTTCACGAATTGATAGAACTGACCTGTATAATACTGTAGCGTGGGCGTCCAGTGTCCGATGGACTTCATCCGCAGCGCGAGGTACAGCGCGGCGGCGGCCATCTTGCTGTCGGAGTGCTCCAGCAGGCTGTACTCCAGCAGGCACTGCTCCAGCACGAAGCGCGCCAGGGTCAGCGTCGGCATCGACACTCGTGCGCACTGGAGTACATCAAATTTATCTTTATAATAATAGTACATTACTGTTCAGGCCAGAAATAAAGCAATTGACGGCCGAGTAATACTGGAAGAATGATGCGAAGCGGAGTACTTTTTAACTAAACAAGGCCGTTAATTGCTATTTCGGCCGAGACTTGTATAGTGCTTTTCTCTCATTTGCGAGGAAACACAACACAAATTAATTCAACAGTATCTCATTTTCATTCACGCCAATTCGCACGCGCGCAGTTCTCGTTCTATTTTCAAAGTTTTGAAAAACAAAATGCGCTTTCCAGCCTGTATAATGATAAATATTTTGTACCTAAAAACACCTAATTTATGTAAGTGTGCACTTAAAAACCTCGGTAGCATAATTTAAAAAATAAAAAGTGTCCAGCAATTTCTATTATTGCCCTGTTGGATATTACCGGCCTGTTATTTCGTTGCGTACGGAAAAGAGCCGATTGTTGTATTCTTTTTTTTGAATAATGAACCAATTTCCGAGCAAGTGGGAGAAATAGTAAATTACTATTCAGGCCAGAAATAAAGCAATTGACGGCCGAGTAATACTGGAAGAATGATGCGAAGCGGAGTACTTTTTAACAAAACAAGGCCGTTAATTGCTATTTCGGCCAAACTTTTATAGCACTTATTTTATTATTTTGAATGCATTTACGCATGCGAAGCGAAATCTAAAGATTTAAATTGTGGAAAGAAAAATTCGCTCACGCGCAGGATTCGAACCTGCGACTCCTGGCTCAGTACGCCAGTGCTTTAACCACCAAGCTACCGAGAACACTGCTCGTAGTATCGAAATTATCCTCCACTATGGTACGTCTATGGGTGACGTCAGCAATATCTTATTAAGAAACATTTTTTCTTAACCGACTCGACAACTTTGCAGTTAATTCAAAGTTGTATAGATATGCCTACCCTTACTAATTATTTTATTATTTTTAAGACGTACCATAGTGGAGGATAATTTCGATACCACGAGCAATGTTCACGGTAGCTTCGTGGCTAAAGCACTGGCGTACTGAGCCAGGAGCCGCAGGTTCAAATCCTGCTCGTGAGCGAATTTTTATTTCCACAATTTAAATCTTTTTTTTACAGTACTTTTCTCTCATTTGCGAGGAAACGATATACAAATTAATTCAACGGTATCTAATTTTCAATCGCACCAATTTGCCCGCGCGCGGTTCTTGTTCTATTTTCAAACTTTTGAAAACAAAAATGCGCATTCAGCCTTTAAAATAATATTGTACCTAAAAACATTTAATTTATGTAAGTGCGTAATTAAAAAACCTCGCTAGCATAATTTAAAAAAACTGTCCAGGAATTTATATTATTGTCGTGTTGTTGGCGATTGATATATTTTTTTTTTCTAATAATGATGCACTTTCCGAGCAAGTGGGAGAAACGAAGAAGTACATTACTGTCGAGGCCTGAAATGAAGCAATTTACGGGCGAGTAATATTGGAGGTACGAAGAGAAGCCGAGTACTTCCGAAGTGATAACTTAAAACTTTTTAACTAAACGAGGCCGTTAAGTACTATTTCGGGCAGACTTTTATAGTACTTTTCTCTGATTTGCGAGGATTGATACACAAATTAATTCGACAGTATCTAATTTTCATTCGCGCCAATTCAACCGCGCGCGGTTCTTGTTCTGTATTCAAAGTTTTGAAAAAATAATGCGCATCGGGTGCACACGCAGCCTTTAATTAAATGATAAATATTTTGTATCTAAAACACCTGATTTATGTGTGTACTTAAAAACCTCGCTAGCATAATTAAAAAAATAAAAACTGTCCAGCAATTTATATTATTGTCGTGTTGGATATAGCTGGCGTGTTATTTCGTTGCGTAGGGAAAAGAGCCGATTCATGTATTCTTTTTTTAAAATAATGAACCAATTTCCGAGCAAGTAGGAGAAAACTCAATTATCTAGAATCAACAATAAACCCAATTTTCTACATTCAGATACACCAGTTTATATTTTATGGTCAGACAATGCAAACACAAAACAGTATAATTATCTGTACGATACATTGGTTCAACGAAAATTGACATGTGTTAATCTAGGACACGGTCATCTGTGTGCCAAATTTCAAATCTGTTCAGCCGTTTCGACGTGATTGAAAACAAACAAACCTCCATATTTTCGCATTTATAATATTAGTAGGATGTATATTCCTCACCCTGGCGTATCTCCTGAGGAAGCGGTAGGACAGCGGGATGCCGAGGTCGAAGTCGACGACACGCAGGATGCTCATTTCCATCTTGAGCAGCTGGCTGAGCGAGTAGGCGCCGTCACAGATGTACAGGAAGTCATCCACCAGCGGGGGGATGCGTTCCTATTGTCATGTACAAGAGTTATGTAGGGCTCGTTGTTAAGTAACAACCGCACGAGCTGTGAGGTTAAGCCGACATCGAGGTCCCTCTGTGTTTCGGAGACCACGACTGGCCGTCGGTTATGGTTGTCATACGAATATTGTGGGATCGAGTCACCCACGTCTGTAGGAGAGTACCCCTTTTCCGAGTGATCCCTGGGTGGTGCAAATCAGGTGACATACTGGTGTAGGCAGACGGCTTGTGACCACCCACCGGACAAAGACGTGCCGCCAAGCGACCTAGTCGTGTTCCGGTACGATGCCCGGCGTAGCCAATTGAGAGGATGGATCAAAATATTTCACTGCCATCCTCTCACCTTTGCTGAGCAAGCGTGAACCATCGTCGATCGCACCATCGCTTAACATCAGGTAAGGTAACTGTCAAATTCGTTTACGTGTACATTTCTTTGTATTTTAAACCATTTATTTTGCCACACACCCATAAAATATACATATTACATGAAAAGGTAACAGGAAAAATTACAGAGAACACAACACATATACAACATCATATGTGTAGCAAGGGATCCAGCTCAGTCTTTGTGTTCTAAAATTGTTGCCATCTCTTTCTTGCATCTACTATTAGTAAAAGAGAGTGATAAGTTTAGTTCGTGAACAGTAGAATGAACACCATTGTTCAATAACCTTGTTGTACATATAATTTACCATGCTAATACATAAGACCACTTCACAAAACCAATTTATCTGTCCAAATCTTTAAAAGGAAAAACTTAAAAAAAAAAAAAAAACCAACTTCAAAAACCTTAATTAAAAAGTAAAAAATAATCCTTGTATCTATATCAAAATCTTTTCATAAATAAACCAACATTTTGAAGGCGGCGCGTGATTGTCATGTACCTACCTACGTACACTTATACCGTTTTTTTCGCTCGACTGTACATTATACCAGGCCCCTCAGAAAGTATTGCGAAAAAAAGTTTTTATATATGGGAGACTGGCCAGTTATAATGTTTTTCGAAAATATGATTATTTATAAGTAAAAATAAGTAAGTTCCAATTTCAAAATTTCCCTCCACATTTTTTGCGAGTTAATTCAAAGTATTGTGTCTCATTGAAATATGGATCTGCGCCGGGAACATTTTAGAGCTATGATTTTATACGATTTCAAGTGTCGCCTGAAACCGGATGAATCGTACGATAGACTTCAAATGGCATTCATGGATGAAGGCCCTTCCAAGGCAACCGTGTATCGTTGGTATAACGAATTCAAGCGCGGTCGACCAACTTTGGGGGATGACGAAAGAAGCGGTCGCCCTTTGACGGCTGTTACCGAAGAAAACGTGCTAGCAGTGAAAAATTTAATCCAAGACAATAGGCGAATTACATATCAGGAGATTCAACACATATTGAAGATTGGATCGGGAAGCGTTCACGAGATTCTACACAGCCATCTTCGCGTGAGGAGGATAGTATCACGCTGGGTGCCGCACAACCTCACCGATGCTCAGAAGCAGGCCCGGGTGGAATGGTGCCGTGATATGCTTAACAAATTTGAAGCAGGCTCGTCTCGGCGTGTTTACGACATCGTTACAGGTGATGAGTCCTGGATTTATCAATACGACCCAGAAACCAAGCGCCAGTCGACTGTTTGGGTGTTTCAAAATGAGCCAACGCCTACCAAAGTGAAGCGATCTAGAAGCGGGGGTAAGATTTTGATCGCTAGCTTTTTTAATTTGACTGGCCACTTGGTATCAATTCCCTTACGGGATCAAAGAAGCATTAATGCCGAATGGTATACTACCAAATGTTTGCCAGAAGTTTTCTCTGTTATAAGCAACAAGCGACCAAACACAGGGCTCCGCGGGCTACTGCTCCACCACGACAATGCACCTGCGCACACCGCACTCAAAACGAGGGACTTCCTGGACAGCACGCCAGTCAAACTCCTGGGTCACCCTCCTTACAGCCCTGATCTAGCACCGTGTGACTTCTTTTTATTCCCAAAAATAAAAAATCAGCTCAAAGGGATACAATTTTCGTCGCCGGAAGATGCGCTGGCTGCGTTCGAGCAGGCTGTAAACGAGGTGTCTGCGGCGGACTGGAAAAAGTGTTTTGAAAACTGGTTTAGGCGCATGAATCTTTGTATAGAGGCTGGTGGAAAGTACTTTGAAAAGATTTGATAAAAATATATGTACGTATAGAACAATTTTTTTTAGTTTCGCAAAACTTTCTGAGTGTCCCACGTATTTACATGACGCTCACGATGATTGATCGTGAAATACATGTACATACGGTAATAAGAAAGGGTCAATCACGCGCCGCCTTCAAAATTTTGGTTTATTTATGAAAAGATTTTGATATACATACAAGGATTATTTTTTACTTTTTAGTTAAGGTTTTTGAAGTCGGTTTTTTTTTGTTAAAAAGTTTTTATTTCATAATTTTTAGTTGATGATTGTGAGGGTTGATTCATAAATGTTTATATACCTAACCAATTTGAGAATATATTTTTTATTAACCTTTGCTATCCCACTGCTGGGCAAAGGTCTCGCTCATGTTCTTCCAAACGTCCAGTCACTATCGTGAAAAAAACTCGCATATCGGCCAAGAATACTCAGAAAAACGAACCAATGAGCAGATCATCTAGATAGGCGAAGTAAAATAAACTGATTTATTGAAGCTGGTTAAAAAACTACTCAACCTAAGTCAATAAAATTTATATGGGACCACCGCGCGGGCTTCCTCTACCAAATAAAATAACAACCACGTAAATCGGCCCATAAATATCGGAGTAGGCGGTGTACATACATAAAAAAAAAACCCGCCGAATACATAACCTCCTCTTTTTTTTGAAGTCGGTTAAAAACCAGAGTCAACTCACGTCAAACTTAGAAGAAATAAACAATGCAGAAGCTCCGAGCAACTGCAGTTCCTCCTTAGTGAGATGGTTCTTCTCTGGCTGCGTCTTGGTAGACCGGGTTAGGAACAGGTCCACGAGCTTCACGGCCAGGTATAGAGTCTCGTGGTTGAGCTCGAAGCTTTCCTGGACCTCCACCATCCAGTCCACCAGCAGTGCCCGCATCCACGTAGTGATCCCCTTCATCCTCTGCAGGTAGTCTTCGATGGGGAAGATATGCTAAAATGGAGGGGTAAGTAAGGTTGATATTATGATACTCGTCACCGTAACAAGCCGTAATTTTTTATGTACCTATGTATAGTAATTTGTGAACATTTTGCGACAATTTGTACTGCATTATGAAGTTGTCCCAAACCCCTCGCGAACAACAGGCGTACTCCTAGGGGTTCGCGTACCCCACTTTGAGGAACGCTGGTCTAAGACATTGAAAAGACTTAGGACTCCTTCACACTAGCGTGAACTAATAACGTGAAACAAATGAGACGTGTGCGTAACGCTGTCACGGCGTCTACGCTGCGCATATGCTAATCGAACGCCTGCGCTGGACAAACGCCAGTGTGAAGGAGCTCTTAACGAAAACATAAGAATCATTCATTTCGCAAAAAATACGGGTCCAGACAGATGGATAAAGAGTCACAGTTACTTTTCACATATTTTGCCATAGGTGGAACGCAAAAAATTAATAACAATAATAATTAAAATCAGATTAGTTTGGCATAAAGAGTAACAAAAAAAAAACAAGAACAAAACAAAGATGTAGGATTTGTGATAATAATTATTACAATATCTTCGTCCAGCCGTAAGACGTCCACTGCTTGACATAGGCCTCTCGTATCGCCATCTAATTCGGTATTAAATTACAATATGTTATACATTGGTAATCGAGATGCGAAGAGAGCCTATCTGGGTCGACCAAAAGGGCGACGCCCGGTCGGTCGCCCTAGATATCGCTGGAGCGATGCGGTGGAAGGCGATCTTCTGGAGATCAGAGCCAGTGATTGGCGAAATACTGCCAAAGATCGCGGCAAATTGCGTTCTCTCGTTTCGGAGGCCAAGACACAATTTGTGTCGCTGCGCCAGCGGAGTAAGTAAGTATACATTGGTTATGGTTCAAAGCTATCGATACAATACTCACTTCTCTGCCCTTCAAATAGTTGAATATGTCCATAGCATAGTTGGAGACCTGTAAAGGGTCATTCCAGTTCTCCAGGTCAAAGTCCGGCACACCAGGGGGTGGCTTGTGAGGCGGCTCTGTCTCTTCGTCCAGGGACCGGACTGTGTCATCTAGGTTTACCTTGTCTAGCTTATCACTAATCGTCTTGCACTCTTCCTTTGAGGTTTCTTGAGGGCTGCTGAAGATATATAATAATAATAATTTATTCATTTAAACACAAAAAATAACAAAAAATGATAAAACAATATTGAAGCCCACTGAATAACACGAGTACCCACAGAAATAGATAGAATGGAAAAGTGGGCAGGGCGCGCGTGCCAACACTCTGTACCATAGTGCAGGGCATTTCAAAGCCTTTCTCAGTAGGCCTTATGACTTGTTTCTGTAAATACTGTAAAAAAAAACCGCAAAAACGCCTTATTGTGCTGTTTCTAACTGCAGAAACAAAAGCTGTAAAGTACATTTGATTAAAGTTTAATTTTTTTAAATTAATGATGTCAATATGTAAGGCGTAGTTTGTTCGAAAGTTGCCACGCATGAATCGCAAGTAAAATTGTGATTACAACCATCTACTCTATCTATTTCTGTGGTTCATAGTCTGAAACTGACCAGAGAACAAAAAATCCAAATAAAATGTTTTTTATTTCAAATAAACCTAATTACAGGCACTTTTGAAATGTCAGGCTCTAGTTGCACGGTTCCAAATTGTGGGTCCTATGGAGAAGAACCGGCAAGAAACTCCATGGATAAACTCTTTTTAAAATAGGTTATTGTTTATTACATCAAATTTATTCAAATAATGTGAGTATAATGTAGGTTAATGCCAGAAACAAACAAGAGTTTCAAAGTGAGAATATTGCCTTTAGAAATAAACGTAAAGAGTTGCCATGGTATGTAGGAGCTGACCTGTCCCGACAGACGGCACCCGTTCACGAGCATGACCCGAGCATCAGCCATCGCTTAACTCAAACATATTGAAGGGAACTAACGACCCGACACTAACGCCACCATCAGCATGACAGACTCATACTGCTAGACAACAGATAGGCAGGAATATATAGAATTACTGTAAAAACATTAATGGCCACATCATACTTACATTTTACGTTTTAATCACCTATTAAAAAATTGTAAGCATCTCAAGCAACAGAGAAACAAATGTCAAAACACGATCATCGCATCATCATTTCAGCCGAAAGACGTCCACTGCTGGTCATAGGTCTCCCCCAAGCATCGCCACAACGACCGGTCCTGCGCTATCCGCATCCAGCGGATTCCCACGACCTTAACCAGGTCATCAGTCCACCTTGTGGGGGGCCTACCCACGCTGCGCCTTCCAGTACGCGGTCGCCACTCCAGAACTTTACTGCCCCATCGGCCATCCGTTCTGCGAGGATCATCGCATACGATAAGGGAGCGATGGTTGACCAGAGTAGAAAATTGTGCAATTCATCGCATTCCATACCATTCATAGTACGATTAATTGGATTTATTTAAACGCGAGTAGACTCCGTTCTATTTTTTTGATTAGCCGTTCTAGACTTTTGGCGACAGAACCCTTTTGAGACGATATATTTTACGGAGCCCTAAAATAAGCAATTAACCTGGTTTAATGACATCACTATAACCTATGTTTATAACAAATAAATGAATCTGAATCTAATGTTTATTCTCATACAAAAACAGGTAGGTACTTTACATAATAATAATAATAATAATGTCCTCCCGGCCGAATTTCGGTGACGGCGGCCAATCTCAATGGAGACTAGCCATCTGCGCGGGACATATTATAGCGCACAAGTGTGTGCGCAAGCACAGGTGCACTCTCAATTCCCTCACTCTCATAACCGATGGGACGGCTATTCGACACGACCGGAGAGAGATCAGGCGCAGGACCGACGGCTTTACGTGCCTCAGAGAGCACTTTACATAACACTGTACTAATTACACTGTAAGTAAATTAAATTGTTTCCATCATTTCATTTTCGGCTATTATGTTATGGCATATACACAGGATATGATCTACGTTCTTTAAGTTGATATCATTACAGTGGAGCCCTCGCCGAGACCTTGGGAGCCCTAGGGCTCCGCTGAGCATACTTTGAGAATGACTGCTATAGATTATTTCGTCAGAATATTTGCTCAAGACAGGAAACAAGTCATACTCATGTATTGGGTGCACAACATACTGATGATGAGATTCAATCATATATCTATACTTCTATAATAATATTATAATGAGGAAAGATTTGTATTTTGGTATGTTTGTAATGAATAAACTCAAAAACTACTGTGCCGATTTCAAAATTGTTTTCACCATTAGAAAGCTACATTCACCCTGAGTAACATAGGCTATACATGCTAAAATTTGAATCGCTTATTTCCCGAAAAGGGGTAATTGTACTCATTATTATGAACAACTTTTAATATGGGACCAACCCAGAAATCGCGAAAAAAAAAACAGTTGGTCCCTACATTTAAGTGTATCGATTTAAGTGAACACAAATGTAGGGACAAACTGATTTTTTTTTCGCGATTTCAGGGTTGGTGCCATAGTAAAAGTTGTTCATAATGATGAGTACAATTACCCCTTTTCGGGAAATAAGCGATTAAAATTTCAGCATGTATTTTCATGTCCACCCGTGCGAAGCGGGGACGGGCCGCTAGTGTTATAATAAAACAAGTTTAACCTGATTAGATCACTTATTTAATTAAAATTTGTTTTCCTTCCTTATATACGCGATTTAATCCGGTTAAACTTTGTTTTATTATAAAGTTCTATATTATTCAAAATGTATTAATTTGGTATATCGAAAATCTCATCAAACATGATTCATCATCATCATTTCAGCTGACGTCCACAGTTGGACATTGGCTTCCCCCAATCACCACAACAACCGGTCCTGCACTTCCTGCATCCAGCGGATTCAAACATGGTTAATACATCATTAACTTCAATGTGATAATGATAGATGTGAGTAGGTGCTAGTATGGTGTGATTGGTTCCATGCTGATTGTAACTGCAGCCTGCATGCAATCAATCATACTATAATATGATTGACCCCTAAGAGGCTGGCATAGTCATCCAGAGTGTACTGAAGCCTCAAAAAAAAACAGAAAAAAAGTTACGTCCTACTATTATAAACGTGAATGTTTGTGAGGATGTATGGATGTTTGTTAAACGCAAAAACTACTGTATGGATTTTAATGAAATTCGGCATACAGATAAGGCTACTTTTTATCCCGCGAAGATAAACAGTTCCAGGGGGTCTACTCCCGTTCGACGATATTCGATAAATCGTACGATTCATCGCACAATTTATTACTCCGGTCAACCGTCGTTCCCTTATCGCATGCGATGATCGTGTTTTGACGTTTGTTTTTCTCATCTCCGGTAATTTGTATACGACTATGAACCGTAGTCTATCTTAATTGTGCCTTTTTCATGTGCCTATCTTTATTATGTAAGTATCAGTCGGAACGAAAGTTCGTACTTCGTTTGTCGTTCGTAAAACGCGAGTAGACCTACTGAGCAATGCGCGATAAACGACATCCACGCGGGCGAAGCCGCAGTCGTAAGCTAGTTTTTAATACAGTCAAACCTGGTCGAGTGAGAACTGGATAAACGAGAAAACTCTACAAGTGAGAGTAATTGCCAGGTCCCGTCATTTTAAGCCTCGAAAACCTCTACAAGCGAGAAACAGAAACCTCTATATGAGAGCGTCGGTTTTCACATCTGGACCTCTATAACTGAGACTGCCATGCCCTATACCTCTATAAGTGAGAGTTGAGCGTATTTATTATCTGTTATGACACTTTCTAAATTTCGCGGAACTAACTCGCATATGGTTCGCCTAACTAACAAAAAAAAAAACAACAAATCGAGCTTCTTTGTGTCCCACCCAGGTCATTGTTTTTGCACCACATTCTTTTAGAATGGCCAAATGTGCATCTGCACCGAACTTTTTGTCAAACTTATTTTATTACAGTTGATATGTATCAATTGCAAAGAAACTGTCTACAGCTGTTTAGTTACCTCTGTAAGTGATAAAATCCGCTCCTGCACCTCTTAAGTGAGAAACTTGGTTAAGTGAAAAACCTCCATGAGCGAGAAAAAGATTCCGGTCCCTTGGACTCTCACTCATCCAGGTTTGACTGTATACCAAAAAATCTTTAAGGGTAGTCTGATCATCATTCTGCACAACTTAAACTATGAGAAAATCAGAATTTATGAAAAAAAAAAACTGTAGTTCCATACATTTTGATTGAGCTAGGTGTCCACTTATGTATGAAACATTTTTCATAGTTGGTCCTATAGTAAAAGATTCTTTTTTTATTTTTTTATCCGTTTTTTTTGAGGCTTCAGTACACTCTGGGTGACTATGCCAGCCTCATAGGGTCAATCATATTATAGTATGATTGATAGCATGCAGGCTGCAGTTACAATCAGCATGGAACCAATCACACCATACTAGCACCTACTCACATCTATCATTATCACCCATTAATACCATCATCATTCACTCCATCACACTCTTTGACTCCAAACACAATTTCAAAAATTGATAAATACTCTTGCACTCTTCAGAACAAGGCTGGCTCAATAGTATGTTAATTTCGCCATTATGGCAACAATCTCATTCTCAGGCCACAATACTGATCACATTCCATCATCACATGAATTATATTCTTAAATAAATAAGATTCTTAAAGACCACCCTAAGGCTGAAGATGCGCGACGGTGCGGCGCCTTATACGCCGCGTTTCGAACGCGCATGAATGCAACAGATCATATCAAGCGCTGTCCTCTGCCAAAAAGTCCGTGGCCGGCGAGCGAAGCTTGTTTACAACTTCAGCCTAAATGATTTTGGTATATAAAAAATAACCGTGTAAACAAATAAATTGAAATACAATTTTATTTATCATAATAAGAACTAATAAAAAGTAGTAATCATCCACTGTTGGACATAGGCCTCCCTACAGGTTGTTAGCTAATATTGTTGAGAATATTGCTATTATCAGTTAAAATCATCAACGGGCGCAAAGCCGCCGACGGCCGCGAAACAGAAATCTATCGTCTCAATAGCAGCACAAAGTTTTGTCTATGAAAGAATGTCAACAAAATTACATGTTTAGTTCAATAGCATGTAATTCTGTGTAATTTTATGTAGACAAATCTTTTGCCTACAGTGCTAATGCTACACATGCAGGTCTTGGTGATATTAGCATTTAGTGCGCAGGAGAATTTTGCTGCCCACCCCCTTACATAATCAGTCCATTAACATTCCACTGCTAGGCACGGGCCTCTTCTCTGAACGAGAAGGTTAAGGCCTTAGTCCATCATGCTGGCCTAGTGTGTGTTAGCAGACTACACACACCATTGAGAACTGTATGGTAAACTCTCAGGTGTGCAGGATTCCTCACAATGTTTTCCTTCACCGTTAAAGCAACTGATAATAAAATTCTGATGAATTCGAAAAGTCACGAGGTGCAGGTCAGGTTCGAACTTAGACCCTACTGCATGCAAGGCAAGCATTCAACTGCTAGGCTATCACTGCTTTATGCCCACCCCCTTAGAAAATAATATCATCATTTCAGCCAAAAGATGTCCACTGCTGGACATAGGCCTCCCTCAAAGGGATATGCCATAATCGCCACGCTTGGCAGGCGGGTTGACGATCACAGTTGGTTGGTCAAATACTCAGAGATCGCTGCTGCCCATCCTCTGGTGAATCCCTTAGTCGCCTTTTACAACACCCATGAGAAGAAATAGGGTGGTACTATTTTTACATCTGACACCACACGGAACATAATATAATAATAAGAAAACTAACATTGTTTCTAAAGCTGTCATATACAGTGATGGCTCAGACGCATCACTCCTCCTTGAAGATTTGGTGGAGTTTTGGCTTTGATTTTGATTAAGACTCTTGTCTTTTCTGTATTCCATGTTCTTGAGGATGCCATTCTGTGCCCGTGTAGCTGTCGGCTTGGGAGGATCCTTAGCAAAGTGCTTCTGGACAGCATCTATGGCATTAGTGGCAGCTCTTTGTAGTGTCTTTGCTTTGGAGGTCTTACCATTCACTGTGGTTGTCTGTGGTTTGATACTCTAAAAGAAAAATACATCGATAAAAATTGGGATAGTACAGTCAACCACACATCAGTGGTAACAGTAAGACATTGACAGTGTCTTTATTTTGTAAGCAGTAAGGGCAGTTTTCTAAAGGTGGGCGATAAGGATTGACGATGCATCCATTCGGACAACGTTTTAATTACTACATTTAATAAAGCTTAACTTGTTCTAAAAATAATATACATTTTCAACATTCATGGACAGATTTTGGAATGCGGCCACACCATTTGAACTGTTGGATGCATCATCAGTGGCACCCTTAATTCCAGTGTTAACACTGATGTGCAGTGGACTGTACAATAAAATGTAGTTTATCATGCAGACATTATAATTAATTTTTAAGGTTTTTATAGCTTAGGTCATTAAACCAGCAAAAAGCTGAATAAACTATCACATCAAATAATTTTCAACAAGTTGCAAAGAATATGAAATTTCACACAAAATATTATAGTAGGTAATATCTACAGTGGTTCATAATTAATAATAGTTTTTAAAACATTGTTATCATCATCTACACATTTGGCTGGCCTTGGCCCTATTTCCTGAAATTATGATATTATTATGCACACAATAAAAGTATTAAATGTTGGGAAAGATACCTAATTAATTCTCAGATGTAAATTTGTGTTATTTTGCGACATAAATAAATTAACACATAGTTTTGGAGGGAAAGTTCAATGACCCATAATTATTATTATGTATGCGAAATCCATTGTTATTATTAGAAAATTAAACCACACGGATTTTATTGACATGATTGCCACAAAAATACTCATGTAATTTTGTTTTCAGGGGATAGGAATACCCTCAACTAATAATTATAGTTAATATTAATAAAAATGTAGTAAAACCTTCACAGTTGGCAGCATTTTGCTCTCCACAGTAACCTTCTTCAGCCCCATGGCTTTGTCTTTTTCCTGGATCGCACTGGTCTTGTTGAAAGCATTTGTGATGTCCCCAAACGCCGCACGCTTTGCCATAACATCTTTCAAGGGGCTATCAGCTTTCCTCTTATTTGGAACTTTCAATATGTCTTTGTGAGTCTTCAGAGAAGCCAGCTGCTTACTCCTTGTCGTGATCCCATGCCCCAGTAAACCATTCAAGTTCTCATTGGCGCCGATTGGCTTCGATGCCAACCTTGTTGGCGCCATTACGAAGATACTGGAACAATCCCACAATTATCACGTGCACTCATCAAAGTGGTAAAATTCACACGATTTAACAATTACTTAACGATCTCAAAAATAATAAATTAAGATGTAAACGTAAACAAGCGTTTTAAAATCGTCGTCTAACGACTGAAAATGGAGGCAAAACAAGCGAACATCGACTCGGCATCAAACGGTTTTCTAACGTTTATTTTAGTACTCACATTTAATAAACGGCGTTGGCCGTTTTGATTGAATAATGGTTACTTTGGAAGTTACACGGCTTGATATGAATTTCAAAATGATAAATTTCTATCCAAATTTTATGATAAAATTCAACAAGACACCGGACTGATGAAACGTCTTCAAAAACCGTTGAACTGCTTTAAATTTTGATTGGTCCAACGGTAAACCAATAGGGAGGGATGATGCAAATTTACGTTCCTTTCTTCATTTGCCGAAATGTAACGTGACTAAGGGAGATCCTCAAATTATATTTCCTGACAGTAATGTAAAGGTAAATCCAAAGTTATTATGATTGTGACAGGATTTCATTGGACCATAACCGAAATGAAAAAAGCACCTTTGAAATAGTGTGATTTAAATTAAAATAAAATTCGCAATTTTTGCAATTACCAAATATCAGGAGAAATGGAACGTAAATGTCAAAACACCAAAGGTGAAGAGGCGTTCCAGTGACATGACAATAATTTTAAGCATTAATTATGATGATTTATGAAAAGAAAAGTCGTAATCCTTAATTGATACAAGTAATAATCTACTTTTTATTAAATAATCCGAAAAATTAGTCTAGTAACTTAATAGAATTTAATAATTATTAAAATAAAGGATCTTCTGTTTCAAAGAAGAAACCGAGACAAGATTGTTTGATTTGTTTGTAGTTTGATAATATATGCTCAATAACATACACAATTTTTATTGGAATGCAGTTGATAAGTTGTGGTCATTGTACTCTCTGTTATGATTTTTAATAAAAATAATAATAAAGTGATAACAAAAGGATTATTTTTATAAATTAACTACACGCACTATACCTCATGCAGTGCTGCATCTTATGCATCTATTACAGTGTTTGAAACGAAAATGTTGGGTGGAGTAAAGCTTAAAGTAACATTCACCCATGAAAAAACTTGCTTTGCTTATATCAGTCCAAAGTACAGCACAAATAATGAACAGGTGAGAGTTTTGGAAATTCAATAATTTGATTATAGTAACTTGATGCTTCTATAAAGTTTGAAAACACATTTATTGTGTTTTTCATTGAGGTTAGAATGTTGTTTACTTATATGCAAATAATTCTTTTGATACTGTTACAATAATTTTGGCTTGTAAAAAATTTAAGCTAACATTGTACCGACACTTGCTAAAAATAAATAAACAACATCTCATGCCGTTTTGTTCCTTAATCTTTGAGAATCATCAATTTATCTATAGAATTGTTACCAAGCCTAGATTGGTAATTGTTGACCTTGGTACTTATAAAAACCGGCCAAGTGCGAGTCGGACTCGCGCAGTAAGGGTTCCGTGTCTCTCAACGACCTGATACCCCATAAAAACTGATTTAATTTACGAGAGTTTATCAAAAGACATCAACGAATGTATGCGAAATGTGAATTTTTCATCTCTTTCTTACGTAGGTACCACCACATACCAGGCCCCTCAGAAAGTATTGCGAAAAAAAGTTTTTATATATGGGAGACTGGCCAGTTATAATGTTTTTCGAAAATATGATTATTTATAAGTAAAAATAAGTAAGTTCCAATTTCAAAATTTCCCTCCACATTTTTTGCGAGTTAATTCAAAGTATTGTGTCTCACTGAAATATGGATCTGCGCCGGGAACATTTTAGAGCTATGATTTTATACGATTTCAAGTGTCGCCTGAAACCGGATGAATCGTACGATAGACTTCAAATGGCATTCATGGGGTGCGTTCTCCCCAGCCGCCTCCAAGTGTGTGTTGCCTGTTGGCTTCCATTGCGGTCCGGGGGAATGTTGTGGGACCAATTTGAGCCTCGCCGTTATCTGGGGACCGTTGGGGGAGCCAACTTGCAACAACGGCGTCTCACCCGGGACCTTAGACTAGTGACTTGGCTTCGGCCCTCTCCCTAGTCTATGCTAAGAGCTGTATCCAATTCCTTTCCCTATTCTCCTATCTAATTTCCTCTCACCGCCATTAGCACCACACCTCATCACACCACTCCCTCTCCCAGCGAATCCTTCTTTCCTAATTTCCTAACACCGGTGCTTTCCCCCACTAAAACCATTCCCCCCTTTTGTCATACTCCACGCCTATCTCCCGTTTTCCCCCCTCTTTACTCCCAAATCCACTCCTAACTCCACTCCGAACTGTAGCCCCTTGTGACTGGGTGGCTACGGGCCCGTAGTGAAAAGTCACGGGTAGGAGTAACAGGTCACCTGTGCTAGGACCTGCGCAGTAAGCGCCGTATGCGGGGATGACGGAGTCCTGGGGGGTTGAGCTAATCGGCGCTTGCGGTAATGCGTCCGTGAGGCAACACGCCCCCTTTGGTCCCGATTTCAAGCAACACGGCAGCCCTACCTGCTAGCCACAGGTAGGGAAATGGCCACGTGTCCCGTCAGAGGGCCACAGGCGAGAAGTGGGGGGTCCACAGAAGCTGTCTTAGATGGCTGATGTGGTGGGCAAAGGCCATGCTGACGGTGTAAGTGAGGGTTGATTAGTCGTTTGGAGCAGGCCTGATTTGCCCCAGACGCCAACCCGATCGAACGCCCGATGTCGCGTTGTAAGCCAGCCTCTTGCTTCTATATCTGTTCCGGTAGTCCTAACGTCCGAGAAACTGTTTGTATTTCTCGGACGTTCCCAATGTGTGCGGGCTCCGTGGAGGGTGGGAAGCCGGAAGGATGAATTTAATAACCACTAATAGAATGGATAACAGGCCAACTATTACCGTCACTGGGGCGAAGTCGGTGAAAACCGATAACGCCTCCAAACAACACTCGGTCCGAAATGGTGGCTCTGCAGCCTTGTCTGCTGGCGTAAAACCACTCACGGACGTTTGTGGTAAGGGTACAGCCGCGGTGAAAACCGATGGCAGTGCCAAACTTGGCGGGACGCAGGTGCTGGGTAAAACCGGTGCTCATCCTTCCACCCCGATGGCGTCGACCTCTTCGGAGGTCAGACGTATAAACGACGCTTTCTCCGCAGCCTGGCAGGTCATGAGCCACAAAAAGGGTAAGGGCAATCGCCCGAACCCCGCTACTAAACCACCTAGTGACGCTCCCCCTGCCGGCGGTGTTGAGAAAGCGAACAAAAAGCGCAGGAGGCGGCGCAAGCCAGCAGCTGCAGCTTGCACCTTGCAAGCAAGCGCGACCGTCTCCTCCTCACCCATCCAGGTCAGTGTTGCAGTGCCGGATAAACCAGCCAGCAACCAGCCCTACTCCAGTGCAGGTGGGCGTGCGCAGACGGACGGTGCAAACCGCCCGCAATCTGACGCACTGCCGGCTGGTGCTCAGGAGAAAGGCTTGACCAAACGCAACAAGTCTGCCAACCGACCCGGTCGAAATGCCCGAGCCAAAGCCAAGCGGGCTCTCGACGAGTCAACATCGCCTCGAGGGGAGCATAAGCGGCCGCGGCTCGGGGATTCCAATCGGACTGGAAACGTGTCATATGCCCAGGCCGTCAAGTCACCCCTAAGTGTCGCAGTCACCTGCGCGCGTACGGGGCATGTGACGAAGGACATAGCAGACAGGGTACTCGCGGAGATCCAGAAACGGATCATCAGCGAGTCCTGGTCCTCACCAGAGGATCAAAACGGACCTGACTTCAACGGGAAGCCGACGTATGCGGAAGGGGTCCTAAAACTTTGGTGTTCCAATGAACACACGCTCTCTTGGCTGAAGGGTGCAGTCGCCGATGTGGCTCTCCCCTCCAGCATCTCGCTAACGGTCAGGAGCCAGTCAGAGATCCCGCAACG
The DNA here is from genome assembly GCA_949699075.1 of Asteroscopus sphinx. Classification (NCBI taxonomy): domain Eukaryota; kingdom Metazoa; phylum Arthropoda; class Insecta; order Lepidoptera; family Noctuidae; genus Asteroscopus; species Asteroscopus sphinx. The sequence continues at coordinate 31,623,345 of OX453004.1, read as the reverse complement.
TGCCCGCTGTGGCATCCTGATCCCCGATGAGCAGGGGGTTCTGGTGGACTCGCGCGACATAGGGCGCGCTTTAGCCTACCAGAATCGTTGGCTGGAGATCAAGAAGTGGACACTACAGAACGCAGAGAAACAACCTGGTGGGTGGTTTGTGGTGGTCGGAGTCCCTGAGGACCAAATTCCGACCCTGATGAAGAACGGACGCCGTCTCTCCTTTGGTTTGGGAAAGGTGTACGTGAAGTTTCGGGGTCGGAACGGTAAGTTTATCGACGTCCCTCAGGGCTGGGATCACACCACAGCCACACTGTCACGCACAGGGGCAACTGCCCCTACCAACGCCCCAACGGTCAGCGACGCGGCAACTTCCGACAAAGGGATAGCCGCTCCTGCCGTCCCAGATTCTGACCCAGCCCTGTCGTCGGGTGAAGACCTGGACGACCTACTGTCACCGTGTTCAGAAGTGGCCGAATCTGGAGGCCTATTTGCGGGGCTCACACTTGAGAGTGGCGAGGAGGATACGCCCAGCGATGGCGTCCCCTTCGTTGCAGTTTAACCTCCTTCAAGCCAACCTCCACCACAGTCAAACAGCGACGGCTCAGCTGCGTAAGTGGTTGGAGGTCCAGCAAACTGCCATGGTACTGATCCAAGAGCCGTGGATCAGAGCCGGCCTCATCAGAGGACTTTCTAACTTAGGAGGTAAGCTCTTCCTTGCTGCAGATCATGACCACCCTAGGTCATGCATATACATATCAAAAAACATTAGAGCACAACCCTTAACAGAATTCTGTACCAGGGATATTTCTGCAATAAGGCTGCACATACAGCGAGATGCCATGGACATCGCGATAGTCCTCGCCTCGGTCTACATGCCAGAGTCAGAGGAGCCGCCCCCGTTTGATCTCACCCGACTGGTCAATTACTGCGAGAGGTCCGGGTATGAGATAATCGTTGGGACTGACTCCAATGCTCACCACCCATTATGGGGAATGGATACGCCAAATGACAGGGGTAAGAATTTGGTTGAATATCTTTTTACAACTAACCTATCTCTCCTAAACACAGGTTCTGAACCCACCTTCGTCACTAGACGAAGTCAAACAATTATAGACTTGACCCTCGCATCGGAAGGAGCAGCCAGTCTAATAACGGGATGGCACGTCTCGAAGGAGGCCTCATGCTCAGACCATAGGTGGATCCGCTTCAACCTCTTAGCCCACACTCGTGAAACACCACCGAGGCGGAACCCGCGCAAAACGGACAAAACCAAGTACTCCAGAGTTCTTGGCGCCAAGCTTGCGTCAATTGACGGTCCATTGACCTGTGTGGACACAATACAAATAGACAAGCAGGTAAGCGACCTCACACAATCAATGTTGGAGAGCTACCATAACGCGTGTCCGCAGACAATTCCACCTGCGACACCGGGGAAGCAACCTTGGTGGGGCCCGGAGCTCGAACGTAAGCGTAAGAAGGTGAGGAGGGCTCTTAACAGGGCAATGAACACCAGCTCAGATGAGGACTGGGATAACTACCGGGCTGCTAAATCCAGCTACAAAAAATGCATCAGGCTCTACAGTACCATGGGATGGCGAAAATTCTGTGGCAACATCGAGTCCTGCCAGCATGCAAATCGGGTAAGGAAGATACTGGCTCAGCAGAAAGATGTGGGGCCGGGAACTCTTCGCAAGCCGGACAACACGTTTACAACATCAGCGGAAGAAACCAGACGCGTCCTTCTTGAAACTCACTTCCCTGGATGCGTCTTTACTCAGGTAATAAACTGGCGTGATGTCCCAAACAACCCATCTACACACGATTGGCAATACGTACACGAGCTGGTAACAATGGAAAAACTCCATTGGGCCATCAAAAGCTTCCATCCCTTTAAAGCGGCTGGTCCAGATGACATCTTTCCTGCATTATTGCAATGGGGTGGTGTAGTGGTCATCAAAAGACTAGCCGCCATCATGAGAGCGTGCCTGGCCTTTAGATACGTTCCGAAGGGATGGAGGGAAGTGAAAGTCATTTTCATTCCAAAACCAGGCAAGAGTGATTACTCAAACGCAAAATCCTTCAGACCCATTAGCCTAACCTCCTTTATGTTAAAGGCGCTGGAACGGCTATGCGAAAGGGAGCTGAGGGACGGCGCCCTAAAACACATACCACTACATGCGAATCAACATGCCTATAGTTCCGGCAAATCTACAGAATCGGCCCTTCATTTGGTTGTTAGCCAGATAGAAGAAGCCATTCAACATAAAAGCATTTGTATGGGTACCTTCATTGACATCGAAGGTGCTTTCGACAAAACAAATTTCTCCAGCATAAGTAATGCCCTCTCCAGACATGGAGTGGAACCATTGCTTTCAGACTGGATCACCAACATGCTCAGCAAAAGAGTAGTACGCTTAGAAGGTGAAGTCAAGGCAGCCATAATAGCTAAAGGCTGCCCACAGGGAGGAGTACTATCCCCCCTGTTATGGAACCTGGTCATCAACGACCTCATCACAAAACTAAACGCGAGAGACTTTTACACGGTGGGATATGCAGATGACCTTACAATCCTTGTTCCAGGAAAGGTCACGAGTACTGTCTGCAATCTTACCCAACAAGCACTACGTATCGTAGAACGATGGTGCAGAGAATATGAACTATCGGTAAACCCCACCAAAACCGAACTTATCATGTTCACGCACAAACGAGCACTAGGATCATATAGCCTCCCTAGTTTGTTCAATACAGAACTCCAGCTGTCCGCCGAGGTTAAATACCTTGGCGTCATACTTGATAGCAAGCTGACATGGAGTAGTCACATCGAAAACAAACTAAACAGGGCCAGTATCACGTTTTGGCAGTGTAGGAGAATGATAGGCAAACGGTGGGGACTGTCACCTAAAGTAATCTTATGGCTGTACAAAACAGTGATCCGACCCATGATAACATATGGTGCAGTGGTTTGGTGGCCGCGAACTAAATTAGTTACAGCCGCAAACAAACTGCAACGGCTCCAGAGACTCGCCTGTGTGGCCACCACGGGCTGCATGAAAACAACTCCAACGGCAGCGCTGGAAGCCTTACTAGGCCTTCCTCCACTGCACCTATTTGTCCAACAAGAGGCTGCAGTGGCGGCGGTGCGGCTTAAATCGCTGGGTCTCTGGAGAAACTGCAAAACACACCACACTCTTATACTCGATGAACTCTCTGAGGAATTACCATTTATGCGAGCAATTAACGACCGCATACCGAAGGAGTTCATTTTTGACAAAAAATACAAGATCCAACTGTATGAGGACCATCTGTGCGAGGGTTTGAATCCCAGAGAACTTAGGATCTTTACAGATGGATCCAAAACGGAATCAGGTACAGGATGTGGGGTCTTTTCAGAAGACCTAAACATATTCATCTCTACGCCACTGGGTGTCTACAACACGGTATTTCAAGCTGAGTGTATGGGCATCTTACTGGCAACTGCAGCAGTCATGGCACGGGAGGTAAAAGATCACTCTATTAGAATACTCTCCGACAGCATGGCGGTTCTACTGGCTCTCAACAGTTGTACTGTCAACTCTGGGCTCATCTACGAATGCCACCAGAAATTAAATCAGGTAGGCAGCTCCAACAATATAACCCTACAATGGATTAAAGGTCATAGTGGTTCTAGAGGCAATGACGCAGCGGATGAACTCGCTAGGAGGGGATCGAGTACAGACGTGGTAGGACCTGAACCCATAATACCTCTCCCTTTCGGTCATTTACGTACTCTGGTAAGGAAACGCACTAGAGACAAACACAACTACTCCTGGATAAACCACGAGGTATGCAGACAGGCTAAGGAAGCACTCCCCGTCATCGACGGTAAGATCACCAAACAGCTCCTCCGGCTGTCAAAACAACACCGTACGTAGGTGACAGCCGCCTACACCGGACACGGTTCATTTAACAAACACCTCTTTGTCATAGGTGTGACTGACAGTCCTCTGTGCAGAGCCTGCATGGAGACAGAAGAAACAGCGGCCCACGTGCTTCTCAACTGCCCGGAGGTCGCCTCATACAGGGCTAAGTACTTCGGAGATCCGGGTACTCTCCGAGAGACAGTCAGCAACATCAAGCGTCTGCTGGCCTTCCTCGAGGAGCTGGGGTGGCTCGAGTAAACAAGTTATTCCCACCCACACGCAAAAAACACGCCGAGCGTGGAGTTGCGGAAAATGGCCCGTTATACCAATACCAATACCAATGGCATTCATGGATGAAGGCCCTTCCAAGGCAACCGTGTATCGTTGGTATAACGAATTCAAGCGCGGTCGACCAACTTTGGGGGATGACGAAAGAAGCGGTCGCCCTTTGACGGCTGTTACCGAAGAAAACGTGCTAGCAGTGAAAAATTTAATCCAAGACAATAGGCGAATTACATATCAGGAGATTCAACACATATTGAAGATTGGATCGGGAAGCGTTCACGAGATTCTACACAGCCATCTTCGCGTGAGGAGGATAGTATCACGCTGGGTGCCGCACAACCTCACCGATGCTCAGAAGCAGGCCCGGGTGGAATGGTGCCGTGATATGCTTAACAAATTTGAAGCAGGCTCGTCTCGGCGTGTTTACGACATCGTTACAGGTGATGAGTCCTGGATTTATCAATACGACCCAGAAACCAAGCGCCAGTCGACTGTTTGGGTGTTTCAAAATGAGCCAACGCCTACCAAAGTGAAGCGATCTAGAAGCGGGGGTAAGATTTTGATCGCTAGCTTTTTTAATTTGACTGGCCACTTGGTATCAATTCCCTTACGGGATCAAAGAAGCATTAATGCCGAATGGTATACTACCAAATGTTTGCCAGAAGTTTTCTCTGTTATAAGCAACAAGCGACCAAACACAGGGCTCCGCGGGCTACTGCTCCACCACGACAATGCACCTGCGCACACCGCACTCAAAACGAGGGACTTCCTGGACAGCACGCCAGTCAAACTCCTGGGTCACCCTCCTTACAGCCCTGATCTAGCACCGTGTGACTTCTTTTTATTCCCAAAAATAAAAAATCAGCTCAAAGGGATACAATTTTCGTCGCCGGAAGATGCGCTGGCTGCGTTCGAGCAGGCTGTAAACGAGGTGTCTGCGGCGGACTGGAAAAACTGTTTTGAAAACTGGTTTAGGCGCATGAATCTTTGTATAGAGGCTGGTGGAAAGTACTTTGAAAAGATTTGATAAAAATATATGTATGTATAGAACAATTTTTTTTAGTTTCGCAAAACTTTCTGAGTGTCCCACGTATGTCTATTTTTAGTATTTTTTGCTAAACTTCAAAGTATGCTCTATAATCAGACCAAGTTTGACATTGGTATGTATTACCATTTTGAAGGTAGAGCAGGGACAAAAATGATAAAAAAATGCATGTTTGGCGCCGACTCATAATTAGTTATTTACATTAGTTTAGTTAGTAAGACTAAAAGCTTCATATTATTTTTCGGTTTTCTGTTTCTGTTTTCGTCTTAAATTTTTTGTTACAAAGTTTATTTTTTGTTTCTTTTTACATTTATGTGTGCCAAGTTTCAACAGAATCAGTTAACAGGTAAGAATTCAGTGGGTGAACAAGCACTCATCCCCTGTTTTCCTACCCTTAGGGATAGATTTTGATTTTCAATTTTAAATGGGACCAACTTCGAGATATACCCTATACATTAAAAAAAGAATCATCAAAATCGGACTACTCTGTAAAAAGATATGCGTGGTCATATAAAAAAAAAGAAAAGAAGATATGCGTCTAATGGAGAACCGCCTCCTTTTTTTTCGTCGGTAAAAAAAAGGGATAAGTTGTTTTTGTACAAGTTTGTGTCGTCAGCTCAAATCATCATCAGCCCATTTCCGCCTCACTGCTGGGCATAAGCAGAGCCTGTCTTGTATGGAATTTACATACTAAGCCAGTTCAAGCTGAACTACAATAATAATTCTTATTCTTTATTGTACACACAAATATACATTTAGATAATTTAATCTTATTTCCCTATGTACATTTTTTTTTTGTCACATTTCATCTGCATTCAGTCATAACATAACATAACATCACACCTGTATTTCCCCGAAGGGGTAGGCAGAGGTGTATAGTACACCCACAAAGACATAATCAGTCATAAGATGATAAATATTCGGATTTCTTATACAATTCAATTAACAATTTAATAAAGTATTTTTTTATTCACTAGGCATAGAAATCGAATTAATAAGGTAATAGAAGTGGTATAGACGCGTGAACTTGTTGCCGCGTGCAGGTGTCTCGTAGGACCCCAGTGCGCGAACCTTTTGCTTGATCAACAGTGCTGTTTTACACGCAGAGTCATTAAAATAGTATTTTGCAACATATCTAACGGCGGAATATTTTTAGGCTTTATTTATTTTGCATTGAATGCTAGAAACATGGTGGGCGTAATTGCGTATTTATGTATTGGTAGCGGCAAAACGTAAAGTATCCGTAACGAGATTATCCGGAGAAGAACCAGAGTGACCAATATAGTTTGTAGGATCAGTAATCTGAAGTAGCAGTGGGCTGGCCATGTCTGTCGAAGGACCGATGACCACTGGAGCAGACGAATCCTTGAGTGGAGACCGCGAATCGGCAAACGCAGCGTGGGGCGTCCCCCCCCGCCAGGTGGACCGACGACCTAAAGAACGTGGCTGGGGGTACTAGAAGATGCGGAAGGCAGAGGACCGAGTGTTGTGGCGCAACATGCGAGAGGCCTATGGCCAGCAGTGGACTGCGATAACTTGAGTTGATGATGATGGAGCGGCAAATCGGCGACACGCGTTCCGGTATTAAAAGACAGCAGATAACATTTCTATTACCTTATTATTTAGATTTCTATGTTCACTAGGTATTTATTTCTTTCCAGACACAATGCGTCCAAGTGCTATGCAGAGACAAGCAGGTCCTCCTATGGGTGGTGTTCAACAGTGGTGTCCCAGAAGGTTATATAGCCTGCAACCCTATATACAGCAGAATGGTGGGGCTGGACGAGGGGGCTGACGTGTTTGTGTCTCCGTATGCCGATCTCAAGGTGCTAGATCAGCTGTATGTGGAGACCGACAGTCCTGATGATCAGGAAATCTTGGTGAGTTAAGTTGGAAATGTTGTAGGTTTCTTACTTAGGAATAACTTAAGGGTTTCACCTGAGGATGGGCAGCAGTATTTAACATTTAGCATTTTTTTCCGAGTATTTAACTAACTAATTGCGATCGCATACTCGCCTGCCAAGCGTGGCGATTATGGCATAACCCTCCTTTTGGGGGAGGCTTATGTTCAGCTGTGGACGTTTTTCGGCTGAAATGATGATAATGATGATACCAGAATTGTGCACCATAAAGATTTTAATGAAGTAAAATTGTATGGGCACTTGAATGTTGCAATATCCACATATGTGGACAAACATGAAATACCACTATTTTAGTTGTAAATATGTGGTTCATGTAAATTTAAAATTACTTTTTTTACCATATTTTCAGGAACACAATGTAGAACTACTACAAATGCGCATACTAGACCAACTAAGACTTGTAGTAGCCAATCAAAAGACAGTAGTTTGGATATCGGCATCACTACCAATAGTGTTCACACCCAAACAGACCGGTATTCTAGTCAACCACAGCCAAATCATTGTCAAAATTGATGCCTTCAATAGTCTACACAACTATCCTGCTACTACTACCAATATACCCAAAGAAAATGAACATTTTAAAAATATTGGTGCCATTAACAAAGGAATGATAGCTCCATATTTAAATGTACCAAAAAAATTAGTTCTAAGAGCAGTTCCCATTGACAGTGATGGTAAAAAGAATCTGATTCACCCATATACAGTATTTATTCATGAAGACCTTATTGAAGAGAAGTGTAAAGATGTATATTGTAAAGGTTTAACAGTTATATTATCTACAATGAAGAATATACCATCTATACTACATGAAAATGATGATGATAGCGAAAATAATAATGTAGCAATCAATGACGTGTGTGTAGAGATTGTTCCAATTGACTCGGTAATATACAGGAGTTTGTGCAGAGAAGTCTACAACAGAAACATACCAACAGTGCTTATACCAAAATCTTTGAACTCCATAATCAATATTGAGAGTGGGATGAGAATAATATTCACTATAATAGGGGATAGTGTAGACCAACCGGAACATATAGATATTATAACATATACAGACCAGATACAGATAGAAATGGATGTTATAGAAAGGTTTAAAAAATGTGTTATTAGCAGTACACATTCTGGTAAAAAGTTTCTTATTAACAATGGTCTGATAAAACAGAATACAGAAATCAGTAGTGGGTTTCTCCAATTTAAATTAAAACCAGACAAATTGAAATTCACGATGCTAAATTCGGAGTCTTTGAGAAACTTTACTATATCTGCTAAGTGCTTGACTGATGCTGATATGGCGTTGCCAAAGGTGGTAGTTTCGAAATTAGATTATGACTACAAGAATTATTGTAGAACAATGAAATCTGTGGAGGTGTTGATTGAGAAAGTTTTGTCGCATGTGTATTTTGAGATACATAGAGAGGCGACTTTTAAAGGTGCTTCGGAGATTAAGAGTAATGTTTTCGTTACTGGTGAGTCTTCTTTTATTTATTTAATTCTTTATGCACAACTGGGTACAAAGGCGGTCTTAACGCCATAGGTGTTCTCTACCAGACAACCTTAGGGTAATGCAGAGACAAAGAATAAGGTAGATGCACCAGTAAAGTAGTAAAATATGTTTCGTACTACGGACTTATAATTACATATAATAAAAATAGATAAATACCTATGTACATTATACATATAATAAAATATACATATTATACATACCTACATATATACCTGATTCCTGGGTCGGGCAAAGTGTTATTGGGTTTTTTCATTAGGAAATTCTCAGTAGCAGCCCGGAGTCTGGATTTGTGCCCGATCAATGGCAATAGGCTCGCCACCGATTACATGGGACTATAACATAACTGGCGAAATGTGGGTGTACTGTACACTTCTGCCTACCCCTTCGGGGAAATACAGGCGTGATGTTATGTTATGTTGTTGTGTTACATATATAACTATAAATATATAACATCAAGATAAATCAAAGTCTAGCTGAATCTGCTAAATTGTTTTCACGGAAATATTTCCTTAACTTATTTTTTTTCGTTTTTTTTTTTTCCTATAATTTCTTTCTTTATTTAGATTTTAGAGAAATAAAACTCGTTAAAACTATTTTTTTTCTTTCAGCATAAGTATAATTATAGGTAAAAAGACAGGTACAAAAAAAACAAAATCTGCCATCCTCGTAATTTATCTAAGATTATTTTATTATTTTTAACGCATTAACGTATACGAAGCGAAATCTATGGCGTTGTCTAGGTACGCCATAGAGGTGGCCAAATACCATATGAATACAGTGTGAACTACATCTTCTTCTTCTTCTTCTTAGAAGAAGTGAACTACATGAGAACCATTGACACGAAGAAGAAGAAGCGAAATCTAAAGCTATAACACACAATTTATATCTTAAGATCATTTGCTTTAAGTAAAACCATAAATAATTTAAATTTATTTTACGATTACAAACCATACCAACAATAAATGTAACAACCTTTTTCACAGGTCAAAGTGGCACAGGAAAGTCCTCATTCTGCCAAATAATCCAAAAAGAATTGACGGTTTGGTCCCATATTCTTCACTGCCGTTCTCTCAAGGGTCGTAAGGATATTCCTGATGTGTTGGGCAAGGCTATTTTGATGTGTCAGGAGCATAGCCCAGCAGTGCTGATATGTGATGACGTGGATTCACTGGTACCGTCCAATGTGGAGGGTGCTTCGCCTCAGGATATTGCTTATTATCAAAGGTATAAGGTTGTAAATCACGATTAGAAGAGAGGCAATACACAGACCAGTAAGCCTCTAGACGCCTATCAACCGGATACCCCCGGTCACAAAGCATATGCAGTAGCACTGTATATCTTACGCCCAGCCACCAATCGGGACGTCACTCCGTCAGGAAGCGGCACAAATCATATCACCGAAAATTTGAGCCGACCAATCATAACGCGCTGTCCGCCCCCCGGTCCCCTCCAACATTTTACGACTGTGTTCTCATGCAAAACTTTATGTGGCGTCTTGAGGCTTACTGGTCTGTGTAGGCAATAAAATATGTTTATCTTTTCGTGAGTGTTGTGAATGCTGATTTCTACGACGATAGTTGTTTGAAGCAAGTCTCGTTTTATCTCTCTTTTACTCGTTGATACAGATATGATGAGAATGATTCTCGCTTCAAGAAACTATTGTCGTGTAATCAGCCTTAAAGAATCAGCGTATATAATTGTCAGCTGTATCTTTACAAATAATTACATATTTGTAGTTAAAAGGTGGACTGACGACATGAAGAACGTGGCTGGGGGGACTGGATGCGGAAGGAAGAGGACCGACTGTTGTGGCGCAACTTGGGAGAGGCCTATGTCCAGTAGTGAACTGCGATAGGCTGAGTTGATGATGATTGATGATGAGTTAATAGTATTATCATTCACTGATGCAGTTGTCTATAGAGAGTTTAGGCGCGTTCCCATTGAGAGCTATTATCTAGTAGCTATTTTGTCGTTCAAGAAGAGCTAAACAGCTATTTGATCTACAAGGTTAGACAGAAATGGCAATAATATAATAGTTTACATAGTTTTCGGGTCACATTATTGACTAATATAATTCCAGCTCAGCTACTGCGATTAGTATAGTATCTATTCTCTCGTAGTTTGACGTATATGGACATAACTACGATCAGGGCTCGGATACCGGTAAAATTTTGAAACCGTTATCATGTACTTGACGCAAAACCTTTAAATATCGGTTTCGTTCAAATAAACCGGTTTTTTAAACCGGTATTTTGAGGGAACTTTACATAAAGGTTTTTTCTGATTAACCGGTTAAGAGCAATGAAAACCGGTTAATACAAACAAACGCCGTTTAGTTTTTATCTTTATTCAGTAGAAAGAAAACGTATGTTTCGGGAAGAACGTTTATTTCATTTCTTCAATCAGTTCCGCTGCAAAACATCCACAAATGGGAAAGTATCTACTTTTCTTTTCTTTCTTAATTGGTGCTCGTCGATTAAACCGGTTAATTTAGGTTAAGATAAAGTTCTTTAAACGTTCACGTTCTCAAGAAAAGTTCGGAGCTAAACCACAATAAACCGGTACTAACCGGTATTTCTTAAACCGGTTCCGAGCCTTGACTACGATATTTAACTGTTTTATACTTTGTAGCTCACTGTAGCGACATCTGTCGCGGCGTAGTAGATGATGTCACAAATCCTGAATCACGCAAGCAGAGTATGAGACGCAGTTAGCATAAATACAAGCGCCCAACATCAACCGTTGGGCAGTAGCCCGCCAGGTGTAGACCAAGCCTGGTCGGAGGACCCTTTGCGGTGGAGGAACATGATTCCCTCGTTCCTCGTTCCCCCACACTCACCAATGAATTTGACCGCCATTGGCTAATAGTTAATTAGCCAACTATCTTAAAGTTAATCATTGCTCTCAATGGGACTGTTTAAAATGTTATCCTCCTTTATCTCTTGTTTTCACAGAATTTAATTCCTAGTAAAAAATAACTTTCCTTATTAAACACTTTTCTTTTTCAGGCTAGCAGTAGTAATAAAGCACCTCCTGCAGACGTGTTCGGGTGTGTGCGTGTTGATGACGTCACTGAACATGAAAGCACTCCACCCTACGTTGAGACAGTTCAGTGGGAAACCACTGTTTACTGCTCACTTTGATGTGCCGGAGTTAGAAAAGGTGAGTCGTACAATTTTTGCTATAGAAGATGTGTTGTCAGCCAATCTTAAAAAAATAAAGATTGCATATTTTCACCTTCCACCCTATTATAAGTTTCTAATTCTAGGGCGAAAGAGCGGAGTTATTCAAGCACTTACTAAACGACAAGGTTCGGCAAGAGTTCGAGATTGAAGACGATGACGTCATCAAGTTAGCGATGGACACCGCCGGGTGTAGTGTCAGAGATATCACCGATTATTTGAACAAGAAGATATTCAAGGCTGTGAAAAAGAAAAGTTAGTAAAGTTTTGTCGTCCATTCTGAAAAAAAAGTAATTCTACTAGACATCACCCTCCTTGCCTTTTCCCAACTATGTTGGGGTCGGCTTCCAGTCTAACCAGCTATGCTATTCAGAACCACACGATAACCAGTTGTCGACCGGTTCGGTTTGTTATCTCGTTTCGTCTTATGATTCACGCAACTAGAGAAAAAGAGATAACAAACCGAATCGATCGACAACTAGTTATCGTATGGTTCTGAATCGCTATACAGATGCGGCTGAACATCAGTATTTTACACGGAGCGACTGCCATCAGCCCCCGCAACCCAGTTACTGAGTAATATCGACATCCGGAGGTTAAACCAGTTGTCAGACTTTCAGGCTACCCGTAACGACTGCCATAGATATTCGTATGACAACCGGGACTGACGGCTTAACGTGCTCTCCGAGGCACGGAGGGGTGTCGATTTGTAACGAAATGGTCACCCATCTACGGACTGACCGCGGTAAGCGCAGCTTAACATCGCAGATCGTACAATTCGCGCGGTTGCTACTTCGCCTCGAGCCCCTTTCTAGCCTGCTGGGAAGGTAATCATCATCAGCCCACTACTGTCCCACTGCTTGGCACGGGCCTCTTAGAATGAGAAGGTTAAGGCCTTAGTCCACCAGCTGGCCTAGTGCGGGTTGGCGGACTACACACACCATCGAAATCTGTATGGAGCACTCTCTGGTGTGCAGGTTTCCTCACGATGTTTTCCTTCACCGTTAAAGCGAGTGATAATAAAAATGTTGATCCACACACGAATTCGAAAATTCAGTGATGTGGGTCCTCAATATAATTCGGAAAAGGCTCGGTGCATGATGTGTTGGCTAAGAGAAGTATGATTATGATGAATAATTCTTCTGTCTTTCTCTATTGATCTGCATTCACCGAAGGTCATGTTTGAACTGAACAAAATAAGTGAGTGCTTATCAAGTCTTTTATTTATCTTACAGAAGCCAATCCAGACGATCCAAAACCTCGGTTAATAGAGGACATAACGAAAGACGAGGAGAAAGCCAACGAGTTTGATATCTGGGGGCCTGTGGGAGGACTGGAAGATGTCAAGCAAGAACTTACTGAGTGTATCTTCTGGCCTCTCATGGTGAGGACATATTTCTTCGCAATTTTAGCACACATTCAGTCCAATCAGTCCTTTAGTTGACAAAACCAGTACACATCACATTGGTGTCGATTCTTTTGTTCACGAACTAAACTTATTTTAAACTATCGCTTTCTTTTACTAATAGTGGATACAAGAAAGGGATGGCAACAATTTTAGAACTATCAAATTAGTTTACGTGTTACATTTCTTTGTATTTTAGTGGGCACGTTCCTAGATCAAGACTAAACTTTGTATGGAAATCTAAATTCTGACTAATTTGACAGATCTAAAATTGTTGCCATCCCTTTCTTGTATCTACTATTAGTAAAAGAGAGCGATAGTTTAAAATAAGTTTAGTTCGTCAACAAGAGAATCGACAGCATTATATATTCTATCATTCAGATTAAAAATAATAAGGTTAACAAAGATGAAGACTTGATCTCGATTCGTAAGATTATTTCAATTTAATTGAAAAAAATCTAGGGGCCTTTGACAAAGTATCTTTTTTGACCATGATTAGATTTAGAGCTTGGCTTTACATCAGATCTCATAACTTTTGAAAAGTATGATCGAGAGTTTTTAACATTAAGGGCATTAATTTATCTGGCAGATAATTTCATACAAATCTTGTTCTATTTTCGAATTTATCTAGTGCTTATCAGGAGGTGGTGTAACAGGCTCTAAATGTTTTTGGTGGGTACAAATTTTGAACGAAATATAAGGATACTATGGCTTACATTTTTCGACTTAAACTGTATGCACGGTAAATTTTTGTCGTTCTGAAAACGAAAACAGTCTTTATACCTATCTATAATAGAAATGATTGGTAGTGTCAATTTGCAAATAATATGTAACAAAATAAAATGTTCATATAAAACAATCAAAATTGTATGTTTTTCGTATCCAGAACGGCAAAAATGCAGCATGTCTATATTTTGCCTTCTAGACTATTAATCAAACCGTGTTTTACAGCTCAAGTCAGCCACAATCACAGTAAATTTTTTCAACTTTCTTTATTTTAACAGATCCTAAAACATTTACTGCTACACGCTCCCAATTTTTTCCTTGTCTTTCTGTCCCACAGTACCCAGCGCTCTTCCCGTCTCAATCGTGCGGCATCCTTCTGTACGGCCCGCCTGGCACCGGCAAGTCGCACATCGGCTCCTGCCTAGCCCGTCTTACTAATATGAATATCATCACCGTGAAAGGACCTGAATTGCTATCCAAGTATATCGGACAGAGCGAGAAGGCTGTCAGGGATGTGTTTGACAAGTTCGTACACTTCTTGTAATATTTTCTGCTACGAAAAGTCTGCCTCCTTCATAGATAGAACAAAAAGTTTTGGAGCTATTGCGGTAGTGTGTCCAAAACAGGAAAAGCATAAATCCCGATGCTTGCTGGTCTGGATCTGGTCACAGGTTTGTGCTAAATTATATGGTTACTAAACAACAACTAACTCCTGAAACACAGGGATAACCTAATTTAGGAGTTAGGGACTTATTTAAATTGTTACGTTGAAGTAAATAAAGTATTTATTATAAATAAAAAAAATGTTTCTTGGTAGTGTTTAGTATACAGGCCAATATGACACTTAAAAAACCGGCCAAGAGCATGTCTGGCCATGCTCAGTATTATAGGGTTCCTTAAGTAGGTCTAATTACAAACGAATTAAATCGAATTTTAATCTATGCTATTTTTGTTTTTGCAAACAGCGCCGCCTAGCGCTAAATTTAAGAATCTAAATTTAAGAAGTGTGTCATATCAATATAACACAAAGTTTCTTTTTGTGATTTTTTTAAATAGAAAGTAACTAAAGGAGCATTATTTGCTAGGATAATTTTTCTCTGAGGTCCATGACCTATGAACTAGGAAGTCTTAAGTATTTTTTAGTTTTCTCACTATAACTCAAAAATTTATAATCACATTATACTCGAAATAAAAAAAGAAAAAAAAAAAAAGAAAAAAAGAGAAAAAAGAAAAAAAAAGAGCATTAAAAGAGCCTCCACGAGTGACGATATTTAATTGATCGTCCGGCGCACTCTGGGCAGTCAGCCCCGCTATCAACCTGCTGACTGGCTAATCTTTTCCCCACGACATGTGCTATTATTATTATGTAGCTCATGTCGACACGAAGAAGAAGAAGAACTCGAAATAAATTTAAAAGAGAGTTTTTATAAAGGTCTATCAATGTGGAAGACTATAAGTTTCTTAGTTGCATAGTTTAGAAATGGCAGGGGGGGACACACATTGCAAGCCACTTTGGCGAACTGTATTTCGCAGATGGTATACCTGATAAAAAACGTTATGTATGAAACATTACCTTCATTTTAGTAGACCTATTCAATGATACCCTATACGAGGGGGAGCAGCGAAAAAAAAAATCATCCCCATTTCACATGTATGGGCGCCACCCCTAAAATACGTTACCAAGATTTTTTTATTCTTTTACAATTGAGATCTATATCTAAACCATTTTTAACATCATCGTTTTTGTTTAACATCATTTCATTTACTTATGTTTATAACTGTAGAAGTTATTAAGCTGTAAAGGATTAGGACGGACGGACAGACGGACGGACATGACGAAACTATAAGGGTTCCTTGTAGGACTACGGAACCCTAAAAAGTAAAGGACTAACAAAATGTATACTTTCGTGGATAGCTTAAAGAAGCTATCCACGAAAGGAAAGGCTCAAGGCTTGGATCTCAAGCAAAGGCTTGAGCTAGGAGGTTTTTATAGCCTTCATAATAGTAGAACAGGAAAAATTGAGAAGAAAATAACGCTTGGAACATCGGGTTGATCTTAGGGCGTAAAGTTAAGGTTTCAAAACAGCGGTCCTGCCTGTTACATTACATGGCTATCGTATTATATGAATGGCGTCAAAGAAAACTTTATCTATGTATAAACACAATTGTGTGGTTTCCTAGAGAGCGTTGTTTGATAAAGTAATTTCAAACTTTTTCATGACGGCCGTCATATTACGAACGCTAGATAACGTCACCGCTTTCTTAGGAAATCCAAGCTTTACAGCTCCGGTTTTTGACCGAAAGTAACTGAAATCATAAGTCCCCGCTTCGAAAGTCCCTCCCTTTTTCTTAACTTGTATTTTGTCTTTCAACAGGGCAGATATGAAGCGACCTTGCATTCTGTTTTTCGACGAGTTCGACAGTCTCGCGCCCAAGTAAGTTTATATTGTAAGTGTCCATATCGCTTCATATTTTATACTCATTTATAGTTTTGCTAGAAATTGCAATCTTGCAAGGTTTTTAATCATGCCTTATTTTTGTGACACGAGTTAATTCCGTGGAATCTTACAGGGTTGTGAGATCCCAGGAGCGGGGTTACAATCTATAATTTCAATATAAGCATAGTATTAACTTATTTTGTAGCTAAAGATGATGGTGTAGTATTGTTTATCATACACAGCTATTAAGACACAGAGTTTTTTCATTATACTTTCCTACATCCAAGCCTTTTTTAGGGTTCCGAAGTCCTACAAGGAACCCTTATAGTTTCGTCATGTCCGTCCGTCTGTCCGTCTGTCCGTCTGTCCGTCTGTCCGTCTGTCCGTCTGTCCGTCTGTCCGTCTGTCCGTCTGTCCTAATCCTTTACAGCTTAATAACTTCTACAGTTATAAACATAAGTAAATGAAATTTTGTTAAAAAATAGTCTGCATATAGATCTCAATTTTAAAAGACTAAAAAAATAGTTTTTACGTTCTTTAGGGGTGGCGCCCATACATGTGAAATGGGGAAAAAAAAATTTTTTTCGCTGCATCCCTTCGTGTGGGATATCATTGAATAGGTCTACTAAAATGAAGGTAATTTTTCATACATCACTTTTTTATCAGGTGTACCATCTGCGAAATATAGCCCGCCAAAGTGGCTTGCAATGTGTCCCCCCCCCTGCCATTTCTAAACTATGCAACGTAGAAACTTATAATCTTCCACATTGATAGACCTTTGTGAAAACTCTCTTTTAAAATTATTTCGAGTATAATGTGATTATAATTTTTTGAGTTATAGACAGAAAACTGAAAAATACTTAAAACGTCCTAGTTCAAAGGTCATTGACCTTAGAGAAAAATGATCATAGCAAATAATGCTCCTTTAGCTACTTTCTATTTGAAAAAATCACAAAAAGTTACTTTGTGTTATGTTGACGACACACTTCTTAAATTTGGCGCCATCTAGCGGCGTCGTACAACACTCTCTGGGTCGCCAATGCTGCCGTCAAGTGCCGTGTATTACATTTGGCACTGTATAGCGCCATCTAGCGGCTACTGACATCACTCTCTGAGTCGCCAATGCTGCCGTCTATTGCAAAAACTAAAATAGCCGTGATTAATATTCGATTTGATTTGTTTGTAACACCTACTTAAGGAACCCTATAATACTGAGCATGGCCCGACATGCTCTTGGCCGGTTTTTTAGTCTTATACAGGCATGTTAATTTTAAGTTTATATTTAATATGTTATTTTTAGTTATTTTTTTCTCTCACTTGTATTGAGACTGAAAAAAATAATTTTTTTTTTTTCTTTTTCTTCCCCCAAATACTCAAACTCAACTCAATTTTAAGTGGCCTTTCAAATTCAAATTCTTTATTTACAATAAACAGGGTACATATAATGGTGTTTAGGTATGTCTCATCGTGTCACTGTCGGTCGCTCTAAGGTACGGTCAAGATACTTCCCGGTGATACATTTTGTCGACAAAATCCCTTGAATGAATCCTGCTACATTACACGTACCTGCGGCTGCCGTCGAACACTGAGCGCAAGCGATTTTAACCTTAGTGGTTCACCGGAATGTTTTCTGTCGGTACATTGAATCGACAACGAATATTAAGAATGGCTTAAAGTTAAGGTAACGTCTTAAGTTTGAGTATTGGGGGTTACTGTTTTCTAGTATTTCTCAATTCAATTAATTTGTGTGGTTCTTGCTTAGGGTTCACATTTCTTTCTATAGCCGTCTGATTCCTCGTCAATACTTTACATATGTAGTTAGATAGATATATACAAGTTGTTGATCTGTAACCGTGCCATATTTCTAGAGCAAATGATAAATAATGTGTTTAGTCATCTAAAAATACTTGAAAAATTCTACGATTGTTTAATACCCAAATTTTCACTTATAAACATAGCGAGGGTTTGAGAATAAATCCCGAACGACTCTGAAAATAATTCATCGGCGGCATTGTCAAAGGCTGGAAATACCTGCAAATTGTTTTGGTCGTTTCGCGCGTATCTTGTTTGTGTCGCACGCGAAACACGGAGGGAATTTGTTTGTTTACAAATAGGTATTTAAATTGATTGATTGAAGATTGTAGTGACAAAGATTGAGAAAGGTATGTTAAGATGGTTTGGACATATAGAGAGGATGGACGAGAGGAGATTGACGAAACAAGTATACGAAGCGAGTGTGGATGGAAGAGTTGGAAGGGGACGACCTCGGCGAACGTATCGCGATCAAATCGCGGACGTTCTCAAAAAATGCCAGGTTAAGAGTTCTCTAAACCGACGAGCATGCATGACGAGGTTAATGGACGTAGATGGAGCGAAAGAGGTGTGTCAGGATCGTAGCAGGTGGAAATCCATAGTCTCTGCCTACCCCAATGGGAAACAGGCGTGATAATATGTATGTATGTATGTATTTAAATAGAAAAAAAATAGTTTTTTTTTTAAATTGATTCGTGTTCAGTATCGGTGGTATAGTCGCCTCTTTAAATATGGCATGAATACAGATCAACATGTTGTATAGCTAGATTTTGAAAAATTACTGCACTTCCACAATTTTTCGATCAGACGCGGTCACGACTCGACTGGTGTGACGGACCGAGTAGTGAACCAACTGCTGGCTCGCCTGGACGGCGCGGAGGGGGGCGCGCGCGGCCCCGTGCTGGTGGCCACGTCGCGCCCCGACCTGGTGGACCCCGCGCTACTGCGGGCCGGCCGCCTGCAGCGACACGTGTACTGCGCGCTGCCTGACCGAGTTAGTACTTCATGGTGTAACAGTGAGCTAGGGATCGGCAAAAATATCGATTTTGTTCATAAAATAATCGATATATATCTGCGATATTTTTAATGTCGATATATAAAACGTCGATATTTTTTTCCGAGTATCAAATTCGATACTTTTTAATGGCAGCTCAGTATACAATGTCATGTGTTGTATATATATCCGACATTCCGGACGCGTTTTTTTTAAAAAAGGTGAATTTACATATGGTATGTATATTTTTTTTTGTGTTATGAATAATTTGATATATTTGGGAATACTTTTTGATAACTACTGGCCTTGGGAATAAATATCGATATATCGATTTTGTCTTATATATATACTGTTTGAAAACATCGATTCGATATTTATCGATATATTTTTCTCACATGCCCATCCTTACAGTGAGCCGACTGCTGGATCGCCTGACAGTGCCGAGGGGCAAGGCCGTAGGCAGGCGGGGGTGGGGGGGGGTTTCAACCCCTCTCCCCCGAAATACCTTAGCTAACCCACCATTTTGTACATACTTACTAAAATATTTTCGATTCTTTCGAAATGTAAATGAATCATAGGACTCTCGTCGAATTACGTTCTTACAACGAAACAGCAAAAAAAGTTGTTACTTATTGTCTCTGGTCCAGAGCTCGACCCTTCCCGAAGTGAATTCCTGGCTACAGCCATGCCTAGCGGGTGTCAGGCGTCAGCATCATTTAAAATTCAACTGTTTCTTTTCATTTAGGAGCTTTTCCTACCACAGCCAACATATTGGATGATTATCTTACAGTGTGACCGCAGAGTCAGCATTCTTGCACCGAAATCGCACGCCGCTTCGTAAGCTTGCGTCGTTTCCCCACGTTATTATGGTTCTGATGGTTAATCGTTAAGCCTTCACTGGTCAGCGATGGCAGGATCGAGTGCAGATGAAGCCATCGCTTAACGATAGCTGGCCTTTGAATGGTAAAAACTGCATGGAAACTGCCTTGAGACTCAAAAAGATATTTCAGGTCCATATGCTCTGAAAAAAATGGCGTTAAGCTGTCGGTACCGGTTGCCATACGAATATCTATGGCCGTCGTTACGGGTAGTCAGAAGCCCGAAAATATGACAACTGGTCTAACCTCCGAATGTCGGTATTACCCAGTAACTGAGTTGCGGGGGTCTGATGGCAGTCGCTTCGTGTAAAATACTGATGTTCAGCCGCATCTGGTAAGACTGGAAGCTGACCCCAACATAGTTGGGAAAAGGCGAGAAGGATGATGATGCTCTAAAAAAAATGGTGAATTGAACATTCCCCTAAGATCATTATGAATCCACAAATAAATTTCGTATTTTCTTCCACAGCGAGGCCGCTACGAAGTTCTCCGAACGTTAACGAAGAGCGTTCTTGTAGACGAGGCAGTAGATCTTCAAGAGTTGGCGGAGCAGACAGAAGGGTACTCACCAGCTGATCTGAAGTCCATTCTAGTCACTGCACAGCTTACAAGGCTTGAGCAACTACTGGTACGAGATGGAATATTATATTTGTTTGTTTTAAAGTTAGAAGTTTTCCGAACAGTGTCGAATTGTTCCAAAAGTAGATAAAGAGTTCCGAAAGCTAAACGAAAAGTCAGGATGATCCAATTACATCAATGAGTCATTTATTATAGCCAACCAAATTGAGCAAATTTCAATTCCTAGAGAAATGCAGTACGAATTGACACTAACTCGAATTCAAATTCGATTGATACAGAACTCGATCCAGTCGGGAGTGAGGCCCCAGTTCGGGTTATTGAATCACAGCGTTATTATATCTTTGATTGCACTTCCGCACTCCGAGATCCGATGATCATGGTTAGAATAGCCGGACCCATATGGGTCCGTCGGACACGGAACCTGGATGTACATCTTAAGTGCTGGATGCACATCCAGATCCAACTCCAAATTATCCCCGGACCTACTATCTCTACAACCAAGGGCATGTATATCTTTTGATCCCCTTCTCCGTGCAGAGTTTTAGCCAGTTGAAAATGGCCAACCAGGTTCATAGACTCATTAAATTGTCTCCAACTTCGGCTAGAAGCAGGGATCTGTTTTAGTTATACACTTTTTCCTTGCCTAGGTTATGTTTTGTATAGTGCTATTATAAATGAAATGAAAAAAAAAAATGAAAAAAAAAGATGGAAAGAAAAAAAAAATTGAAAGATTGAGAAATGATCGTTATAATATTCTTCAATAAGGTCAGTTAAACCTGACCTGGAAAGAGGAATAGTTCTGATATCAAGTATGGTGGTAACGGAGCTTACAATGCAATACGAAGAACTGAATGGTTGGTATTTTTGGGATGCTGTGTCAACAATTACGACGTTCAAAAATTACTAGCCTTTTTTGTTTTACTTTTTCCTACGTTTACTGAAGAAGCAGTGACAAGACTGCAAATTAGTATCTAAGTAACAATTAAAAACATTCCAGATGGCGAACGAGGAAAAGACAATGGAGTCGGTGGTGGTATATAAAGAAGACATAGCGAGTGCCTTAGAAGAGACCAAGCCCTCACTATCCATACAACAGCGACTTTTCTATGATATGATGTAAGTTCTACTTTGTTTTTGTATAGTGAAAAACTTGTTTTTTTGCATGTAAATTTTATCTGTAGGTATACATGGTTCGTTCTTTCAAACTGCTTCACCGTTTTTAATTAAAGTAAGTGAGGTAACTTGAGACCTAGAAAAGGATGGATGGTATATTTATTCGCAAAAATTTGAAAAAAAAGCGAATCGACTTGGTTTTATAAAGATGGATTTAAACCTGTAGAGAATATTAAATCAGCTGTCTATGGTCACTTGAATCTATTTTTGATCAAAAGTGGTCCACAAAAATACGAACACAATTTCAAACTATGTACAGAATGACACAAAAGATAAGGCGCGTCGTCAATCTTTGTTTGCGCAGACACTAGAAGACGATCGACGAAAACACCCGACACTCGAAAAAAATATAATCAACCTTATGCAATGCCCATAAGGTATTAAAATTGATTGCCGTGCCTTATTTTTCTATTTCGCTCATACGCTGCTGTATACTGCAAGTCATTGTAGCGGCAGCGGCTGAGACTTTTGGCGCGCAGCGATGGTGCTTTCGGATTGGTTAACCAATTTCCCGTATAATTGTTCATCTGCGCAGGTACATCGGTGGGCCGTATAAAATGTGCACTACATGCTACTTACCTAATATACATTAAGTGAAGTAGGGAAGGGCCTTATAAGTACCTACTACACGCGCAGATAGAGAATTTGATTATAAATAGCGGAACTTTTATTTGTCTTTCGCTCGCACGTCTGCATGTGTTATTGTGTGAGCGAGAGGCACATAGAACAATCGAAGTGCCGCCATTTTCAATCCTAGTCTTTACCTGAGCGAGTAGTAAAACCACATTTCCCTTTTCAGCTACAAAAGATTCCGTGGGGAGAGTTTATCGCCTGAACAGAAGATTATATCAAGTCGCCAGCAGAAGCAGAGAGTCACGCTAGCCTAGAATATGCTGAACTATATGTTTTATGCCTTCATATTGTATTACAGTAATATATTGCAAATTATTTTACATTTTAACGTAGAAAATGGATTTAGAAATGATATTGACGTGGTAAACCAAATGGCGGACACTTTTTATGAAAGGATTTAAATGTGTAGTTAGATTTTCGTCGGTATGTACGGTTAGCGTCAAAAATAACGGGACTAACAGATCTTTCATAAAATTAAAAAAAAAAACGGTCGAAGGACCGTTGGCTGTTGGAGCAGACGAGTCTTTAAGTGGAGACCGCGAAACGGCAAACGTACCGCTGGATGCCAGCCAGATTGACTGATGACCTGAGGAAGGTGGCTGGATGCGGAAGGGAGAGGACCGAGTGTTGTGGCGCAACTTGAAAGAGGCTTATGTCCAGCAGTGGACTGCGATAGGCTGAGCTGATTGAAAGAGCTTACATAGAAAAGAAAAATATAACTTATTGCCGACTATCAAATGTATTAATAATACAATTTTGGACACGGTGACTATCCAGTAGGTGCAGTCAGCGTGAAAAATATCGAGACGAGCAGACTGCCCTAAATGATGTGAACAAAGAAAATTAAACTTTATCTCAATGGGATAACATTGATTTCAGAATGATGGTTGGCGTGTACTGTGTTCATTCTAAAACACTCCTTGTGTCATTTAGTTAAGGTTTAATTTTCTTAGTTGTTCAGGTCATTTTGAACAGTCTGTTCATCCCGATTTGACGCTGACTTCCAGAAACTTATATTACTGTCGAGGCCTGAAATGAAGCAATTGACGCCGAGTAATATTGAAAGTACGAGGTTAAGCCGAGTATTTCCGAAGTTATTATAAAAGGACGAGGCGCAAGCAGAGTCCTTTTTAACTAAACGAGGCCGTTAATTGCTATTTCGGCCAAGACTTGTATAATACGTTTCTCTCATTTGCGAGGAAACAATACAACAATACACAAATTAATTCAAGAGTACCTATCTAATTCTCATTTGCGCCAATTCGTCTGCTCGTGGATGTTTTCATATTTCCAAAATTTAAAAAAAATATGCGTTTAATTTATACGAACGCACACACACGTGTAGGTAAAGGTGGTATGCCACTCGTCAAATTTCTTTGACCAATGTGACTTTGATCAAAGAAATTGGATGACTTTATCAAATGTTGTATGTAAAAAAACGCTTGTCATCAAATAAATTGGATTGGACCAAGAAATTGGACTAAGAAATTTGACCAGTGGCGGTATGCCTCAGCGGTTGCTATACCCTTAGGGATGCTCGCCGCTCGTAGTGCCGACTGGGTTCCAAGCGCTTCTTAGTAGTTTTCAGAGATGGCGTGCTTATATAGCGACTGGCGAGTGACATCCATTGCACGATTGCAGTCTTACGGCCAAAATTAATATCCAATCTATCCACGATTTACCCTACTAGAGATAGAAAATTGACATATTTTGTATGGAGCTTATGTCAAATTCCTATCTCTAGTAGGGCAAATCGTGGATAGATTGGATATTAAATTTGGTCGTAAGTGCCGTCAAACTGCGAGCGCGTGCGGGGCGCGTGTGAGGAATCTTGAATAGGCGGGGGGCGGTGAGTGGCCGTTCTGTACGTTAGTGCTATTAGGTATTCTGTGCTTCAGGTGAGGGGGAGGTCAAACAGAAGCCCATTTAAGAAAAAAAACTGAGGAAAAACAAAGTAGTTATGATTCCTACATGGACAGTCGGTATGTTAATTTTAGTGCTAAGCTTTAAGCTGTGATGTTATAAGCTAGTTTTAAGTTAGTTAATTTTAGTAGGTGCTAGGGTTAATATAAGAATAAGCACACATATTATGTGTTGGTTGGTTTGTATATTTTGTTGCGATTTTTGTATTTTAATTTATAAATTGTTATGAATAAATCGGTATTTTATAATGTGGGAGTTTTCTTTCACAATTCCTTATTGATTTGATCTTGACCTTTTAACTACACACAGTGACCGTATACAGGGTATACGGTCACTGTGTGTAGTATAACCCGAATTGCAGACCAAGAGCTAAGCTAAGTTAGTTTAGCTGAGCTGGGCACAGTTGAGGTAATTTTTCATACTTGTGTTCAGACCGCAAACTATCAAACAGCTATCAATTTACTTTAAATTAGCTAGCTTAGCTTGCTTCGGCATAGCTTATTTTTATAGTATAGGATGGCGAAACGAGCTAAAGACCCACCTGATTTTAAGCTGACACCTTTGCCCATAACAACCGCATTACCACCTAGGCTGTTGCCTAAATGGCACTGCAAGTCGGTTCGCCAAACTGAGACATGAAGATGGAAAGTCTCGTAAGTGTAATGCAAGTGATTGTAATTTCACCGGCACCCGTACCCTTCAGACCGAAACACAGCAATGCAAGCATCACTATTTGGCGGAGAAGTAGGTACGGTGGTAGTACTTCCCCGGACGAGCTCATTCACAAAGGAGCTCTGCTACTACTAAAAGCTTAGCTTCGGCATAGCTTAGCTCTTGGTCTGCAACTTAGGTTAATGCCCTTTGATCCTGCTTTCTACTACTGCTATCCCACTTCTTCTGTCGTTTCGATTTCAATTAAAATATCGGTAGTGTTCCTAGGAAAGCCGGTGGATCCTTACAAGGCCAATCAAAAATTTTACGGTTGGCCTTCCTTTTTTTTTTTTTTTTTGCCTTGGGGAAATCCTCATGGACGCACTCCGCCCGGGGTAGGCGGAGCCAGTATCGGACTCTTACCGACTAAAACCACCACGGTGTTCCTTCAACTACCTTAGCCGGGGGCGTGGGAACCCGTGAGTATTCACACAACCACCCCCGACAGGTCCTGGCCCGCCACAAGCAGGCGAGCCCCTTCTCCCCGTGCGGCCTAACGTTGGCCGCACCCTCCTAGGTGGCGCACACGGAACACTGCACGCCACCTCACCTCATGGGCCTTTACCAGCTGCGCCAACTACGCCGGCTGTGCCAGCTACGCCAGCTGCTGGTCGGGCAGCATACTACCCCGAGTCTGCTGCTCGCAGGCCTTACCTCCCGTAATTTTTTATAGAGGTTTTCTTCCTCGCGGTCCGGGCGGTTAAGCCATAACCCTCGGTCCCAAGAGGCGCGAGAACACTACTCAGCGGGCACTCCTGGGGTTACGAGATCGACGGGGGCAGGGAAAGACAGTCCCCCCGCTGCCTGCCCAGTGGCAGGGTGAGTGCACACCGGGCCCGCCCCTGCTCCTCCACTGTGCCCTCTGCTGATATCAGAGGGACACGTGGAGCAACTCCCCACTGGCCCAGAACGGGCCCCTCCCGCGCCAGAATATTCGCCACAGGCAATTAAATCCCCCGAAGGTTAATCCCTCGACAGGATTTTATTGCCCGTGCCCAGGATGCACCGGCCAAACAACTGCCGATCCCTCCAGACGTGTCCAGAAGGACAAGCAGCCGTCAGGCACACGTGGAGGTTTTCTGGCCAGCACCCCACGGTTGGCCTTGCTAGGGTACATGAGCCTTACTAGAAACATCTACAAATCGTGAAAATGTAAACACTGACAATGTGCCATTATAAGTTTGTAATAATTAGAGTACTTACTCTGTATTATTTATTAAATAAAAAACAAAGCTTGTCATAAGTTAGTACCTAACTACTCCGTGACCTACCTATATGAAAAAGCGTTGATCTTGTTCTGAACTCCCCTTGTCTGTAACACTATAATCTCAAGTCTGTACCATTCCCGCTTAACTCTGATAGCAGCTAATTATGTTCGCGGCTGATGGGCTAACTTTTATCAGTGGTGGTTATATCGCCTCACAGCTTCTGTTAATTAGCGCGCCGACTCGCAGGAGATTGAATATTGATAATATCTAATTGATTGCTTCTCGAAATGCTAAGGCGTCTTTTGGATTGCGATTAGTTGTGCAGTGTTGTTAAATGTATTGGTTTTTGATTTTGTTTATACATGCTGAAATTTTAATCGCTTCTTTCCCGAAAAGCGGTCATTGTACTCATCATTATGAACAACTTTTACTATGGGACCAACCCTGAAATCGCGAAACAAAAACATCAGCTGTTTCTTACATTTTGAACACAAATGTAGGGAACATCTGATTTTTCTGATAAACAACTTATTAATGTGTTTAATATGCTTCTATAGACTAGAAATAACCGTGTTTTCATTTATTGTCGTATTGTCATATCCACGTTGTATGTGTGGTGGTACGGAACCCTTGGAGCGAGAATCCGACTCGCAGCTGGCCGGTTTTTTTATTTGCCGCCCAGATAATTTTATGTTCCTAATAATTATTATAATAATAAGTGTAGAGCTGCTTCTACCTTGAAGCTATGCTTGAAGGAAACCTACTATTATTATTTATTTATTATTTAAAAAAAACTGACTGCCTCGTTGGTCTAGTGGTTGCAAGCGCGACTGCTGAGCGTGGGGTCCTGGGTTCGATTCCCGGGTCGGGTAAAGTGTTATTGGGTTTTTTCATTAGGAAATTCTCAGTAGCAGCCCGGAGTCTGGATCTGTGCCCGGTCAATGGCAATAGGCTCGCCCCCTATTACATGGGACTATAACATAACTGGCGAAATGTGGGTGTACTATTACACCTCTGCCTACCCCTTGGGGAAATACAGGCGTGATGTTATGTTATGTAATGTTATGTAAAAAAAAATGTTCTGATTTGTGGTGGCGCAGTATCAACATGTTCCCGTAGGAGCGTAACTACAAACTGCGTTTTGTTTCCAATAGATGGCGTTACTGCGTCAAAGTTCAAACAATAAAGGGGGCTAGTGGTATGTTGGTTAGACGAGACAAAATGATTGAAGTACTGGATATTTTTGGTCGGTTGGGCAGCGTTCGGGAAGCTACGCAATATTTTCTCGTCCAAAATACCGCAGTGTCTCAAGACGAAAATCTTTGACCAGTGTGTGTTGCCAGTAATTACTTACGGTACTGAAACGTGGTCGCTCACAATGGGCCTCATAAGAAGGCTCAAAGTCACTCAAAGGGCAATGGAGAGGGCTATGCTCGGAGTGTCCCTGCGTGATCGAATCAGAAATGAGGAGATTCGCAGGAGAACGAAAGTAACCGACATAGCCCGAAGAATTGCCAAACTTAAGTGGCAGTGGGCGGGGCACATTGCTCGCAGAACGGATGGCCGATGGGGCAGTAAAGTTCTGGAGTGGCGACCGCGTACTGGAAGGCGCAGCGTGGGTAGGCCCCCCACAAAGTGGACCGACGACCTGGTGAAGGTCGCGGGAATCCGCTGGATGCGGAAGGCACAGGACCGGTCGTTGTGGCGATGCTTGGGGGAGGCCTATGTCCAGCAGTGGACGTCTTTCGGCTGAAATGATGATGATGATGCTACAAGTGCAAGACGGAAACCTAGGTATTTAAAAGTCTTAACCATTTCACCGCATCGTAAAGGTTTTCATGCCCTCAGCGCCACGTCTTCTATGTATAGAAGACAAATATAGTATGGACGTTAGTACAAAGTTATAAAGTCGTGGCGCTGAGGGCACGAAATCATTTGTCTTCTAAAGGTGTCATTGGCGGTGAAAAGGCTAATTATAAAGTAGGATATTTAAAAGTATGCAGTAGTAGTTGGTGTAGTGTAGTGTAGTATGTTGTAGTGTGTGTATGTAGTATGTTCTAGTACCCTAGCAAAACACACGAAAAAAATCTTCTTCTTTCGTTTCGACATGAGCTAGGTACATAATAATTGAAATTTGTATGGCAAAATTTCAATTCACGTCACGCCCATCTTTGGTGTGAAAGGTCTGGATAGGCGAGGATGTGCGAGGCGATAATTGAAATATTTGTTTGTACAACATTAAACTTTATTGCTGCATGAATAGAGTATTTATTGCATTGCAAAACGGTATATCGCGAGCAAGCGCGTGCCGGCGCGCGGCGGGGCCGGTCGGTATGTGCTCGCGATGTACATCTTTCGGTGTGAAAGGGTCAGCGAGATTTCAATTCACGCCCATCCAATCCACTCCTCGCCTCGCCGGTGGGAAACCACCTTTATAGCTCATGCCGTGGGGAAAAGATTAGTCAGTCAGCAGGTTGGTAGCGGGGCTGACTGCCCAGGGTGCGCCGGAAGATCAATTAAACTCGTGGAGGCTCTTTTAACGCACCCCATGAAAAAAATGTTTTTCATGGGGTTTTCCTTTTTTATTCAACGACGTCTGTGGTTTAGTGGTTCGATTGTCGGACTGCTAATCACGAGGTCGTGAGTTCGATTCCCACATGACACAAAATCTTTGTGTGATGAACATAAGTGTTTATGTTTGTCTGGGTGTTTCTTTCTTATGTATTATAAGTATGTATTTACTAAAAAAAAGTATATAAGTATTATGTCCATTGTCTAGTACCCATAGTACAAGCTCTGCTTAGTTTGGGACTAGATGGTGCTGTGTAAAAATGTCCGAAAATAATATTAATTTATTTATTTAAAATGATAACAATTTTGTGAAACAGTTTTGGAAGTCGGTGCCAAGTATTTGTTAAATCAAATCGAATCAAAGGCTACTTTCTAAACTGTTTCACGAAATTTTTATTATTTTATTCTTTTAGAAGTCGGTTTTTACTTTTTTTTAAGTTTAATTTACAACATAACGTAACATCACGCCTGTATTTACCCGAAGGGGTAGTCAGAGGTGTAGTACACCCACGTTTCGCCAGTTATGTTATAGTCCCATGTAACAGGGGGCGAGCCTATTGCCATTTACCGGGCACAAATCCATACTCCGGGCTGTTACTGAGAATTTCCTACTGAAAAAACCCAATAACACTTTGCCCGACCCGGGAATCGAACCCAGGACCTCAAGCTCAGCAGTCGCGCTTGCGACCACTGGACCAACGAGGCAGTCCAGTTCAGTTTATTTTACATCTTGTATAATATTGTATTATTTATTTATCAACATCCCGCCGCACTGATCGACGTTATTCTGTCGACGCCGACTGTCGCTGAAAATCAGTGCTGTGGCTCTGCTCCGTGCATGTAGTAGTAGAAGCAGTAGAAGAGCTCCTTTGTGAAAGAGCTCGTCCGGGGAAGTCCCCGGGAGCTCCACTACCACCACTAGTACTAGTACTTACTACCACCGTACCTACTTCTCCGCCAAATAGTGATGCTTGCATTGCTGTGTTTCGATCTGAAGGGTACGAGTGCCGGTGAAATTATAATCACATGAGACTTTCCATCTCCATGTCGCAGCTTGACGAACCGACTTGCGGTACCATTTAGGCAACAGCCTAGGTGGTATTAAAGTTGTTATGGGCAAAGGAGGTGGGCCTTTAGTTCGTTTCGCCATCCTATACCTACTATAAAAAAAATGTGGCACAGCAATTTGCTGAGTGGTGGCCGTTTTGCGCGGATGTGACACATAACTTACCACACTTCTTGACTCTGTACCTGTACCTATTTGTTTTAATTTTCTGGTAATTTTGTGCGTCACTCTTGACGCAAATAAATATTTTTTCTTTCTTTCTTTTCTTTACTTATTTCTGTTGTCAACTTAATTAACGTAAATACTTGTTTACATTCTAATTAGCTGTTTACTTGCACCGCAGCGGGAGATAAGCGTGTTTTATTGAAAAACTTACCCGCTGGCGCAGTTTTGATTAAGATTAGTTCGTAACTTGCACAATAATTTAGATTGAGCGGTGATTTGGAACGCAAGCCGCGAGCGGGTTGGCGCGAAATTTCGCGGTACACGGATCACTGTCGAATTTTACTGGAAGTGTCGATAAGGGCAGTCAGAATCGAAAGTATCGAGATGAAAAGACTGTTCTAAATGAACAACATCTGAACAACTAAGAAAATTAAACTTTGTCTCAAGGACACAAGGGTGTTTCAGAATGAAAACGGTACACGACAACTGTCATTTTGACAAGAATTTTAATCTATTATTTCTAAAAAAATATAAATAT
The DNA here is from genome assembly GCA_949699075.1 of Asteroscopus sphinx. Lineage (NCBI taxonomy): Eukaryota > Metazoa > Arthropoda > Insecta > Lepidoptera > Noctuidae > Asteroscopus > Asteroscopus sphinx. The sequence continues at coordinate 31,592,697 of OX453004.1, read as the reverse complement.
CTATCGTCTCTACATTTTTAATCTATCAGTTTTAAGTCACTGAGCGTCGATGGTGGCTCTGTATAAAATTAAATATGATCGTCCGTTTTATTTATTTATGTTAGGGAAACCAACAGCTATTAGTTCTCATAGTAATTATAAAAAAAATTGTATGCCATAATGTGAAATGGTTAATGTGTCGAACTAATCTTAGTACCCTACCACCTGTATTTACCACATTTTTACAAAAGAAATAAATGAAATGAAATGAATTCAATGTTACAGATACAATAAACAAAACATTAGCCTATAGTTTCCGTATATAGATAAACACAAACAATTGCAATTTAAACAAACTTAACTACATTAAAATTTCAATTGTAAAATTTTGTTATAGATTATGTCGCGAATTGAGAATTGAAAAGAGTTGTTAGAAATGGTGGACCTTGGTTTTTGTCTATAACATGATTATTTTATTCAAATCTGCTGTTCTAAGAAACTTGACTACCACCCAGTAGGTACCTACACCAGTTCTTGTCTCATCTAGCACAAACCACGATCCACATCGTACTTCCTAGTGCCGCCATCTTGTAAAGTTCGCGGCGGTTAATAGCTTAATACGCGCTTGTAACGAGTTGTTTAATGAATTAAATCTAAATTTACTGGCTCCTAAGATGAGTATATTTCACTTGCATACGCCTCCGTTTAAGATAAGTGATATTATAAATGGGTATTACTTATAGGTAATATCCTGGTTTTAAATTAATTTCCGCGAAGCAAAACATCGTTATACTTACCTATTCGATATTATTTACTGGGTAACATCAGAAAATTGTAGGCTGTATACTCTCTCGGCGGGTGTCGTAAAAAGAGACCAAGGGAGAGAGGGGTCAGAAGTAGTAGGTATTCTTCTATGGTCTTAATAAAATACTGCTGTCAACAATGCTTTAGCTGCCTCTTGAATGCCGCAGTTCTAGAGACATTAAATATTTCATTACCTATGTCTCGTGTCAGAGGACCGAGTGTTGTGGCGCAACTTGGGAGAGGCCTATAAATAAATAAATAAATAAAATAAAATAAAATAAAATAAAATAAAATTTCTTTATTTCAGGCAAGGCATAAGTTTGACGTCATACACATACACCCATACACATTATTATAATTACCTACAATAAGAAAATTAGAATTAGAATCACAAATAAATAAATGAAATATTATTAATCAATTAGACAATTATTATTATTATATAACTAATTTTATTTTGTTATAGTTAAGAGTTTAGAGTTAACATTTACATTTCTATTCAATAATTCAATAAAATTAAATTAAATTCAGATTAGTATAGAATATTCCGTGGCCAAGTAAATAGTGCGGAATACAGCGGGTACAATGCTATTTTTAAATTTAATCAGTCTTAGATGAAATGATGCTCTAAGCCTACGCATTACGGCATAAAAATCATCGACCCTGTTCTCAGCAAACATTCCAGATGCGCTACACCGCCAGGGCAGGTTAAGCATGGCCTGGAACGCGTTGTTGTACTGTACATGAAAAGTGTTGTAAGTTCTCTTCGTGTACCAGAGTTGTACCAGAGTAGGCCGGTGTAGAACGCCTGACAGTATGCCTTAAACAGGGTCACTTTAGCCTGCTTCGAACAATATGCAAATCGTCCTATGTCCAGCAGTGGACTGTGATAGGCTGATTTGATGTCTCGTGTCAGTCTACGTTCCACGAGACATCGTTCGTACTATACGAGAGGTTATGAGGCCGATGTTCAGCTGTTTTTAGTGTTCCGTACCCAAAGAGTGCCAAACGGGACCCTATTACTCTCGCTACGCTGCCCATCCGTCCGTCCGTCTACAATACAGTCACTACACGTAGCTACATGATACCGCTACACATGCCAATAAAAAACAAAATCGATCCCGGAAAAATTATCATCCGTACAACTCTATAAATAATCCATCAAATTTATATTCAAGAAGAATCATCATATAAATAAATGAAAATAAAAGCTCCATTGTAAGCAAGGTCCACGGCAAGTCAGGCGAGGTGGCAAGGTGAAATTAGGGCCCTTGTCCGCCCCAAAGAAAGCACTTTTTATTCGGCTTAAAGTAATTATTGTGTTTTTGTGAAAGAGTTTGTTAGCGGACCATTCAGAGTCGAGGACACGGACGCTTTCTTCATAGAGGGACGGATTTAGGCGGTACGGAAAAAGAAAGTCACGTATATATTTTAGATTTTCTACAGTAAAATGTTTTTTTTTTTTTATTCTTAACGGGCTTACGTTTGACCGCCACCTCACCTGATGTTAAGCGATGGTGCGGTCGACGATGGTACACGCTTGCCCAGCAAAAACCTTCACTCGAGTCTTGAAGACCACCAGATTATATTTCTCGGGAAACACTGACGCCGGCAAGGAATTCCACTCTTTGGCGGTACGCATGATAAAGCTATTAGCAAACCGGTTCGTGCGTAAGGGTGGAATATCTACAATAGCCTATCGCAGTCCACTGCTGGACATAGGCCTCTCCCAAGTTGCGCCACAACACTCCGTCCTCTGCCTTCCACATCCAGTCACATTTTTCAGGTCGTTTTAGGTATAGTTTTTAACAACCGGCCAAGTGTGAGTCGGACTCACGCAGTAAGGGTTCCATACCACCGATAGACCTGATTTAATTCACGAGAATTCATCAAAATACATCAACGCATCATGCGCGAAATATGAATTTTTGCATCTCTTTCTTACGCAGGTATATATATATGTCTATGTGTATATGTCTATGTTTGCCCTATTTTTAGTATTGTTGCTAAACTACATTGTGCACTACAAAGACATTTATAATACCTTTATGATGCACTATAATCAAATTAAGTTTGACGCTGGTATGTATTACCGTTTTGAAAATAGTCCAGGAACAAAAACGTTGAAAAAAATGCATGTTTTTCGAGGGTTCTTACATGGGGACCTCCTTTGTTTTTAGATCTTTTATTTTTATTATTTGTCATAGCAACACATATTCTGAGAAATTTCAACCGGCTTCCTATTACCGTTCAAAAGATATAGCCCTGTGACAGGTAGACGGACGGACGGACGGACAGCGTAGCCAGAGTAATGGCGTCCCATTTGGCATCCTTTGGGTACGGAACCCTAAAACCGGTCTTGTCGAATATGATCACGCATTTATGCTAAGTTGTTGGTATATGACTGCCTCGTTGGTCTAGTGGTCGCAAGCTCGACTACTAAGCGTGGGATCCTGGGTTCGATTCCCGGGTCGGGCAAATTGTTATTGGGTTTTTTCATTAGGAAATTCTCAGTTGAAACCCGGAGTCTGGATTTATGCCCAGTTCATGGCAATAGGCTCGCCCCAAATCACATGGAGCTTATAATATAACTGGAAAAATGTGGGTGCACTATACATCTCTGCCTACTCCTTCCGGGAAATACAGGCTTGATGTTATATGTGTTATGTTAAAAACAACACAAAAGCCAAACGATACTTAATGTCAAAATCGCTGAAAATAATAATTCGTAGCTTGTAGTAATTAACGTAGCGCCGTAGACACTGTCCCGTAGGCCCTCGTAGCCAAGCGTAGACTTATCCGAAGGCTGCTACGACAAACGATCTTGGTAGGTATTACGTGAAAAAAGCTAGCGAAATGGTGTTTATCGAATAATGTTTTATAAGCATACATTTTTAAGTCACCTGCCCCCCTAGCCATGCTGACAATCTACAATCGTCAACGCTAATAGAAAACAATCAAAATGTATGGGAATGACATATCTCAACGAAAAAGTCATTCGTTGAGATATGTCATTCCTATACATTTCGTCGTATATTGTCAGCTTGGCTAGGGGGGCTGCTCTTTTAGTGATTGAACATCAGCAGTTTTTTTCTACCTAGCCCCAACGACCTATACTTAGCCGTCGATCATGTTTTAATGAAAAAAAAAAAAATTTTGCTAATTTTATGTTTACACGAGCTTAGTACTTGTCATTAGCGCTGTTTGTCACTTAGTAAATAGGATCGGCTTATTATTATAGGATCGGTATTTACTGCTACTTGCACTTGCTCTAATACTAATTCCGAATACAGCCGTTTACACGCTGGGTATCAGTGTAAGTGACAAGCATATAGTTACTTATGCACAGTTTACGCAAGCTAGTAGCCTACATGTCACTTACGCTAATACACTAAACGAATGATTAGTATTTGACACTTACACTGCGTGTAAACGGCTGAATTTGTAATAATTCATGAAAAATATTAGTGAAATTACAAGTGCCAGTGAATATAAGCCGATCCTATTAACTAAGCGACAAGTAGCGCTAATGACAAGTACTAAGCTCGTGTAAACTTTTTCTACAAAAGTTTTTGACAAAGAGGGGTTCGTGGCTAAGTAACAGCCGCACGGATTGTACGATCTTAAATGTTAAACTGCGCTAGCCACGGTCAGCCCTTGGATGGGTGACCGTTTCGTTGCTCATCTAGGATTTGAGATAAACTAAACTAAACTAAATATAAACTAAATATTTTTGGGACATTTTTACACATCACTATGTAGTCCCAAACTAAGCAGAGCTTGTGGTATGGGTACTAGACAATGGATATAATACTTATATACTTTTTTTTTGTTGTAAATACATACTTATAATACATAAGAAACAACCAGACACAAACACTCATGTTCATCACACAAATATTTGTGTCCTGTGGGAATCGAAACCACGACCTCGTGATCAGCAGTCCGACACTCGAACCACTAGACCCCAGAGGTCGTCCCCCTCCCTCCCGTCTCCGTGTCTCGTGTCTCGCAGAGCACGGCCTCGGTTGACGTACGAATATCAATGGCAATCGTTATGGGTAGTCTGAAGCCCAAAAGGCTGATAACTTCTAACCTTAGGATGTCGGTATTACCCAGTAACTGGGTTGCGGGGGTCTGATGGCAGTCGCTCCGTGTAAGATACTGATGTTCAGCCGCATCTGGTTAGACTGTAAGCCGACCCCAACATAATTAGGAAAAGGTGAGAAGGGTAAAAAAGTTTTTACACCGTAGGTATTCAATTCAATCCATTCTAAGGAGTCCACTATTGTCCTAAAAATATGTCCATTTAAAGCACAGTAGACAAAGCGCTGCGATTGCTGCGAACAATCATGGTGAATATTTTATTATTTTTTCAACACACTTGCTCGTAAAGTGGTGGTATGTCACCGCGCGGTCCGCGCGCCATTTTTATAATTTTTCACAAATTCAATATTTGTCTAAAATGTGTAATTTATATTTTTTTCCTCGCAAGTGTGTTGAAAAACGTCGTATGACACGCGTGAGCATTGACTATTATACTCTCGGCTCCATTACGTCCTCGCCTTCAGCTCGGGCTGCAATCCAGCCTCGAGTATAATAGTCAACTTAGCTCACTTGTATCATATCATAATGTACTATTAACGCATTTACGCATGCGAAGCGAAATCTAAAGATTTTAAATTGTGGAAAGAAAAAAGCAGTGTTCACGGTAGCTTAGTAGCTAAAGCACTGGCGTACTGAGCCAGGAGTCGCAGGTTCGAATCCTGCTCGTGAGCGATTTTTTCTTTCCACAATTTATAATCATAGTGAAGCAAAAAAAAACCGTGTTCCTTCGGGTACAACCAGCGCTCACGCACACATATGCACCTAAAACCGTGCTCACCCCTCTCAGTACACATGTCGCGGCATCGTCCAGTAAGCATCGCGAAAGCAAATATCCTTCAGGTGCATGTGTGTGCATGAGCGCTGGTTATACACGAAGGAGCATGGTTTTTTTACTTCAATATGATTGTTCGCAGCACTTCGTCTAGTCTGTGATTTAAAGTAAATAAATAAATATAAATATCTTTGGGACATTTTTACACAGCACCATCTAGTCCCAAACTAAGCAGAGCTTGTGGTATGAGTACTAGACAATGGATATAATACTTATATACTATTTTTTTTGTAAATACATACTTATAATACATAAGCAACACACCCAGACCAACACAAACACTTATGTTCATCACACAAATATTTGTGTCCTGTGGGAATCGAACCCACGACCTCGTTATCAGCAGTCCGACACTCGAACCACTAGACCACAGAGGTCGTTAAAAAAAATGTTACAAACTACCGTCACCCAAGTCCGTCCCCTCTCATTGCCCGGAATATTCTTGTTTTCCTCGAGTTTTCTCAGCTTTTCTTCGCGTTTTCTTTCGTTTGGTGCCTTAATTAGCTCATTCAGTGCCCCTTCACACCGCGCGCCCCACCGCACCCCCTAAATTATCTTATTTATTGAAAGCACTTTTATATTACATTTTGACAACCCGAATGGTGTATTTAGTGAGCGTTTAGGGATCGGTGGAGCCCCAGAAAGCGAATAAGGTGATATTTTATTGGTTGGGGCGATGAACTTTATTCATACTTTTTTTTTGAATAATCAAATATTTATTGGTTTTCAGTTTATGTTACGTAATACGTATCTTTGGTTTATATTTGGTGTCGTAGAGATGGCGAGTTATTCAGTTATCTATAAATAATATATTTTTATATTTTAGATACTTCCATATTTATTACAAGCTTTTATTTAGCTATAGGCTTGCATCAAGGGTCGGCTCTAGGTCCTTACCTCTTCTTGCTGATAATGGATGCTTTGACATCAGAAATCCAGGAAGAGGCACCCTGGTGCATGCTGTTTGCTGACGACATTGTCCTTGTTGGTGAAGATGGACTTGAGGTCCAGAGTAGATTGGCAAAATGGCAACAAAATCTGGAGAACGTTGGCTTGAAAATCAGCAGAACTAAAACGGAATACATGTTCTGCGATTTCGGCGGTCTTTCCGGTTTTGTTGCTATTGCGGTAGATGGCGTGCCCTTGCCAGTCTGCTCCGACTTTCGGTACCTCGGTTCACTTGTGCAAAGCGATGGTGAAATTGACCGGACAGTCAAGCACCGAATTAACACAGGATGGTTGAAATGGCGGCAGGTCACGGGAACTATATGTGACTCCCGAATTCCTCTTAAACTGAAGGGGAAAATCTATAAGACCATGATAAGACCTGCTGTCCTGTATGGATCGGAATGTTGGGCTACGAAAGGAATTAATGAAAGGCAAGTGCATGCAGCTGAGATGAGAATGTTAAGAGGAATGTGTGGTATAACGAGAATGGATAGGATAAGGAATGAATATGTAAGAGGGAGTCTGAAAGTAGCGCCAGTGACAGAGAAGTTAAGTAGCAATAGACTATCATGGTATGGACATGTGATGAGGAGGAATGAGGAGCATGTTACGAGGAAAGTTTTAAGTATGAATGTTGATGGCTATAAGAAAAGAGGGAGACCGAAGAAAATATGGATGGATTGTGTGAAAGATGATATGAATAGAAAGAAAGTAAACACAGAAATGACGGCTGATAGAGATGTATGGAAGAAAAAAACATGCTGCGCCGACCCCAAATAAATTAGGATAAGGGCAGGAGGATGATGATTTTATTTGCTTGCAATGTTTGTTAGTTGGTTTAGGTGAAATCTTGCAAGCCAAATTTTAACCAGTTCCCATTATCAGAATTGGCTGAAATTTCGTACACATATGTAAACCCGATGACTGCAATAATTATGTTAATATTCATATTCATTTATTTGTAACATCGATATATATGTACTACGTACTAGATGTGCTGTTCAAAAGAACAACATGGTTACACAAAGTTGTGGTTCCGGAACCACACTGTCATCTGTCATTAGTTCACTTGACAGCTGTCTCGCGAATACACGTAAATTTTATCAACGGTTGCGTCAACTGAATTTGGAACATGCTGCTTATATGAGATCGCGTGTCTATATATTGACGTCGTTGATTTGTAAAGTCAATTTACACTTCAAATTCAAATTCACATCATTTATTTGAAACACACTCTTCAGTAGTTTTATATTATAAAACATGTACACACATACATATATACATATTTTTTGTGTTTAATATTATGGTGTTTGGGAGCTGGTCTGATGATGGAGCCGGAAGGTGGTCACAGGATCTCTGCTGTAGTTACCGTTGACACACCGAGTTTGGGTTACAGTACCAAATCCGTGTCTTATAAAAGCTTGTCTTGAAAAGTTGATTTTTCAACAAAAAACTTATTAAACTTAACGACACGATTGGTGCAGTGGCTGAAGGATCAGTTTCTGCGCTAAGGGTCACTAGTTTAAAAAATTTAAATAAATAATTAAAACCAAACACTAGCTATGCCTAAAGTGGCCGTTTTTCGCACTTTGTCTATCTACAACTACAGTGAACTATATTTTAGTGAGTTAATAGTTTCTAAATAAACTGCAGTACATTTACTTCAATTGGTAAAACCAAATTTTCGATAAATGATGTACTCTGCGAGTAATATTTCTTTTTAATGATGGGGGCGCCACTTCGCTGCTAGTAGCGCCTTAAAAGCCGGTTAAGACCATGGATTCATCCGGTCAAAGAACTCACGTTTAGCAGTAGACGCTTACGAGTACAAAATAAATGTGTCATTGTGTCACTGAAAACAAAAACAAATTTTCCAAACACAATGATATATTTCAAAATAAACACCACAATAAAAATTAAACATGGAGAAAAAGCAAAACCTGAAACTGAAGCCACTATCTTCACCTGAGTCAGACGTGACCGTAAAAGAAAAAGGGGCGAAGTCTTGCAGGAAGTGTCGCTGATAAGCCCCCATAATGGCCGCCACTGATAACGGCGCTCCCGCCTTTTTCTCCCGCCAAAACAGCGCGCCATTGTTGACACAGAATAGCTACACAAAGCCACTTCGCGACACAATGCGTCGCACTCACACAGCGATGTAATAAATTTTTTGTGGTCTATTCAGTCTTTTATGTCAGTTTTACGGCTGGTTTAGGTGAATTTGATTTTTGATGTCGTATAGGTTAGGTTAATGGATATTGGTAAACTTAATTCTTAGGTGTAGTGAGAATGACGTAGTAAAAGCAAAAGGTTGAACTTTTCATCAGAAATCTACGACATTCTTACATATTTATTTTTGGTATTATTGTTACAAGATCGTGGATCAGCCGACCCAGAGAGCACTTCTTATCAGCGGAAGGAACGAATGAAGTCACTACCTATGTCTTGTATTTAGTCAATTATTATACTTTCAATTCATCATATTTATATCAAGCCAATTAAATTATTTAATAAATCTCGTCACTAGCCAACTTGATCATATTATATAATTTTAGCCTAATTATCAATTTAATTAACGATGTATCGATTAAAAGTTTATTAACGTTAGCAACACTGGATTCCTAGAAATTATAAAATAACGTGTAACTGTCATTTGGCGGTCAGTTAGCCGCGAAACTTGGAATAAACAACATGTCTTGATGCTTCGTGTTATTGCATTCATCACCTACGCCCAGGTTCAGGAGAACCCGCACACCATGGTTCACTTCCAGCAACCCCTTCGTAACATCAGTATAGTCTTTAAAAAATACAGTCAGTCAGTTATAATCTGAAAATTGAAATTCTTTAACAGGGTCAGTTTGTAAATATTATTTATAATTAATGCATAAGTATTTAGATATTTAATTAAACAAATATTTTGGGACATGTTTACACAGCACCATCTAGTCCCAAACTAAGCAGAGCTTGTGCTATGGGTACTAACTACTAGACAATGGATATAATACTTATATACTTTTTTTTTTGGTAAATACATACCGTAAAATGCCCTAACTTTGCCCACAAGCCCTACTTTGCCTAAGGCAGCGGTACTCTAAGTGTGTTCCGCGGAACCCTAGGGTTCCGCGATACCCCTGTAGGGGTTCCGCAAGAATTTAGAAAAAAAAAACAAAACACCTCTCTCTGGTCACTGGTCGAACGTTTTGAATCCGCCCGCCGCGCGTATACTTGTGAGCGCGCAGTCCCTTTGATAAAAGCCGCCTCTGAATTAGACGCTATAGTTGTGAACAAGCGACTTTCAGCTCTATCTTCAAAAGCATAAAGTCGAGATTGTTTACAACGCATTTTTTTGTATTTATATTTTTATTTCCGCTTTTTGTTTATCAATGGCGCCGACTCGAGTATTTTTGAGAATGTTCGAGTTCGAGTCTAGGACTAAGTATAAAAGCGCTATTATATAAAAAAAGTCGCGCCTCGTCAGTCAGTTGACGATTAGCGTTCGGAGCGATAAGTTCGTACCTACCTACTTACAAGCTGGCTAGCCTGCTGCCTTCTTGTAAGTTCTACTGCCCGCTGTATTCTGATTGTATCAGTTTTGTACATTTCTTCTTTGGACTAAACTTTGTCTCATAAACGCAGTAACGATTGTGCATTATTTTGACCCTACCATCCTGACGTGTAACATTATTAATAAAGAAGAATGGAACGTTGGCTTAAAGGTGTTAAACGTGTTGCAACGACATCTTCTAATGACGCTGAATGTTCAAAAGCAGTACGCGCGGAGAATACAGCAATTACCGATCCAGACGATGATGCCACGACGTCAAGCTCCACGGTTTCAAAGACGAAAAAAAGGAAGTATGATGAATCATATATCAGTTTCGGATTTGTTGATTCCAACGGCTCACCTCTCTGCATGTTATGTAGTAAACTGCTTCCTAATAGTTCCATGGCACCTGCCAAATTACGCAGACATTTAGAAACTGTACACCCCGAGTCTAAAGACAAGAATAAAGAATTTTTTGTTCGTAAAAAAGAACAGTTATTGGAAAGTCAAAAAAATATGATGCATGTAACACAAACTATCAATGAAAAGGCCACGGAGGCATCATATTTAGTTAGCTATCGCATTGCACAAGCAGGTGAAGCGCACACTATCGCTGAGAATTTAATAAAGCCATGTGTGTTAGACATAACAAAATGTATGCTCGATGAAAAATCTGCAAAGCATCTTTCTACTGTACCGCTATCAAACGATACTGTTTCACGGCGAATCCATGATCTGGCAAGCTACGTCAAACAAGAACTAGTTGCACGTCTACAAAAAACACGATTCGCCTTGCAAATGGATGAGTCAACTGATGTCACTGGTCTGGCTATCTTGCTGGTTATCGTGAGATATCCATATGAACGTTCTTTTGAAGAAGACATGCTTATGTGTTCACCGCTGCCCACAAACACTACCGGGGAAGAAATTTTTAATAAAATAAACATATTTTTTAAAGAAAATAATCTTAGTTGGAACGATTGCATTGACATTTGTACAGATGGGGCCAAGGCGATGACAGGTAAAACAGCAGGAGCAGTATCACGAATAAAAAGTAAAGCGCCTAATTGTAGTTCCAGCCATTGTATTCTGCATAGACAAGCACTTGCGATGAAGCAAATGCCGTCAAATCTAAAATTAGTTATGGATGAAGCGGTAAAAATAATTAATTTTATCAAATCACGACCACTACAATCCCGATTGTTCTCATTATTGTGTGAAGATTATGGCAGCAAACATAAAACACTGCTGCTCCATACAGAAGTGCGATGGCTGTCTCGGGGTAAAACTTTAACAAGGCTATTTGAACTTAGAGCCGAGTTACAAATGTTTCTTTCAGCAGATACAGTTTCTTTTAATTTGAAAGACCGTTTGTATGATAAAACTTGGTTGTTCCGATTGTCTTTTATGGCGGATATCTTTCAAAAACTGAACGAATTGAATTTATCATTGCAAGGTAAACAGACAACAGTGTTCCAGGCCTATAACAAAATAACTGCCTTCAAAAGAAAATTAGATTTTTGGATTATTTGCGTTGGTAAGAGAGAAATAGAAAGCTTTACGTCACTCAGTGAGTTTGTTAGCGATAACGACTCGGAAATGTTTCAAGATGATGTGTTTGAAGAATTGGTCCAATATCTCACTTCGATGCGCGCATCTTTTGTAAAGTATTTTCCCGAAGAACATAATACAAAAATGAAGCTGAATTCATGGATTCATAATCCTTTTTTACCCAACTTGCAAAAGCCCGAAAGTATGTCAAACGAGATATATGAATCTCTTTTAGAAATGTCATCAGACACAAGTATGGAGTCACTGTTCAAAACGACGCCTCTCAACGATTTTTGGTGCAGAATCCGTGATGAATATCCAATGCTTGACAGAATGGCTCTGAATATTCTTCTCCCGTTCCCAACAACATATTTGTGCGAAACAGGATTCTCAACCTATGCAGCCACGAAAACAAAATATCGCAATAGACTGGACGCCGAACCTGATATGAGACTTCAAATGTCTTCTATCAAACCTGATATCAACCAATTGATGAAAAATAAAAAACAGTTTCATACCTCCCATTAGTTAAGATTTTTTCATTTTTAATATCTTCTATTATTGTACTTGGCATGTGGTTAAAGTAAGTAATAATTAGTAACTGTTACATTGTACTTTTATTATGCTTATATAATAAAGAATACACTTTTAAAAACTATTGTTTTATTGTAGGGTTCCGTCAAGTATTTTGCTTGTCAAAAGGGTTCCGTAACCAAAACAGTTTGAGAACCGCTGGCCTAAGGCATTAACTTGATTTTTACACGCACTGACACTTTCTAACTGAACCAAATGTTGGCGTTATCATAGTTTTTAAAGCTCCCCAAATACGGAAATCATAGCTATTATAGTTAACTCAAAAAATAACTAGGCAAAGTAGGGCTTGTGGGCCAAGTTAGGGCAGTTTACGGTACTTATAATACATAAGAAACACCCAGACCAACACAAACACTTATGTTTATCACACAAATATTTGTGTTCTTTGGGAATCGAGTCCGACACTCGAACCACTAGACCACAGACGTCGTCGTCATCGTATATTTGTTTGTTGTTTAGAAACTTAATTTTTATAATTGGATATGGGCACAATAAAAAGAATATATCTGGTAGTCATTTATTTATTGATAGATTTTCAAAGAGGATTCCTTTTAAAAATAATGTTATCGTTATAACAATATATAACATTAGGACCGGAATAATGAATAATTCAAACATTGTTTCATTGGCTATATGTTTGGTTATTAAATGAAAGAGTAGTGGTATCCAGATGGTTACGGCTACGGATTGAATTTGTTACACATAACTGTTATTTTAGTAGAGAATTTGCTTCACCTACCTACGTGTTCTTATTTATCTAGTATAATAATCAGGTAATTAGACTAATAATTGCCTAATTATTTTATTATTTTAACGCATTTTACGCATGCGAAACGAATTCTAAAGATATAAATTGTGGAAAGAAAAACTGACTGAACTTTGATTTAACTGTAAAGTTAGTCGAGTCGGTTAAGGAACAATGTTTCTTAATAAGATATCGCTGACGTCACCCAAAGACGTATAGTGGAGGATAATTTCGATACCACGAGCAGTGTTCACGGTAGCTTAGTGGCTAAAGCACTGGCGTACTGAGCCAGGAGTCGCAGGTTCGAATCCTGCTCGTGAGCGATTTTTTCTTTCCACAATTTATATCTTTAAATAATTGCCTCTTATCATCTCATCATATTCAAAGCATAAAATATTTTAACAACGCTCATTGTCGTTAATTTTATCGGAAGGAACATAATATTCTCATAATAAAGCATCGACATTATTAAAATATTAATAAAGCCTTAGCATACATACTCAAGTGCGTTCAACTTGTGGGTTTTAATAAAATTTTAATTGACACGTATTAGGTTTTGAAGTAAATTATAAAGGAGGCAGAAGAGGCCGCTTTCCTTCGCCACTCCGCAAACATTAGCGCAGGGGGTGGGTGCTGGGACAAATTTTTGTTTTTTACTCGCGTTAGAGACGGCGATGATGGAAACACTGAGTATAAGAAAGAGACAACAGCAGGTGCACACATTGCCTTTGTTAAAGAGCAAAAATAATAGAGAGAACGGTCGTTTATCTCTTTTTATGGCGGGAACGCTATCTTCCCGCCGACGCTATTATGGAAGACAATTTTGGCGCGAAGGAAAACTGCTTATTACTTCTTATTCCTGGTGGCGGGTTGGCAAATTTTTCTTTTTTAAAAATCTGGTAAAAGTCAAGTGGGTCGTTTGAGTTCCGCTTTCGTATTTCAGTTGTTTGCACCTGATTTAGTATTAGTAATTAGATAAGTAGGTTACTGGAATTTAAGGAAAATATGGAAATTCTAATTACATAATTTTTAAAGCACTTCCAGAGATTTTGGTGTGCTTTATTTATTTAACTATATAAGCACACGGACAGTTACAGAAAGAAAAATGATGCTTACGAAAACAAAGTACTTACAAAGGTATCTTTAAAGAAATCTCTTCCAGCGGACTTGAAAAATATCTTGAAAAAATCTTAATCGAAAAGAAGTAATTGCTCCAAAGATTAAAATAATTTAGAAGTGTGTTATTCTACTTCGTACCAATATTATAAATGCGAAAGTATGGATGTTTGTTTGCTTGTCCTTCAATCACGCTGAAACGGCTGAACGGATTTGGATGGAATATAATTGTGTGAAATTGTTAGCACACAGATAGACGACAGAAAGAAAGAAAATAAAGATAGAAAGAAAGAAAAATAGTTTATTGACTACAGTCACAAAAACAATAATATTCAATTTTATTATTTATAATAAAACTTACTCCTAAAAGTACCATTGTATAGCCATAGCCCGGATTAACATATAGGCTACTTTTTATATCAGTAAGAATAGTAAAATACAAAGATTACGAGGCATGCGCGATAACGCCTTTCTATGAAAAATGCCTTTCTTTCTATGCCTTCTTTCTTTTTATTTCTTTCTTTCTTTCTGTTTTGGTAGTATATGTGAAACCATATATAACGTAAGACATCAATGTACCTACCATATACTGAGAAATAAAATTATTCTATTCTATTATATACCGAATTATATGCATACGAAGCCGTGGGAAAAGCTGGTTGTTACTAATATCGTCATTATCCTCATTTAGAAATCATTTCATCATTATTAATCTAGTAATATTTCTTATTTCCTCTCAATATTGTTCTAGTCTCTATATCTCTGTAACTACACTGAAACATTTTATTTTCTTTCACAACAGATAATTATTTCCAATAGCTTTGTCTCATTTCAGGGAGATGTTGGCTCAGTTCTCAATAAACCGAATTAATTGATCACTGACACTTTTGTGGTCGACGAACAAAGGTTTATAAGGTGGTATGATCTTGATACTTTCTTAACTTAAAGTAAAATGTTTTCTGAAGGGTTTATAATTTATTATAAAATCTGACTTCTAATCAAAGAACCAAATCGCATTGACCAGTCCTGTGGAAAAACGAGGTATTATGTTCCTTCAACACAAAGGGAGAAATCCTCCAATCAGGGGGTGTCCTTTTTCCTGGCAAGCTACGGTCTCACGGTTTTTTTTTTTTGAATGGTCATTTCGCACTCAGTACTTAGGTTATTTTGCTGCTTAACCGGTCTAGTGAGGGAGCGGGACTCTCTCCCTTAGGGTCTCCATAGCCACCCCACAGTTGATGTCGGGCATTCATATTTATGCTAACAGAGCGTTAAACTTTGATATCGTAATTCAGGATTTGTGACGTCATTCAGTTCGTTAGTTGTAGTTCCCATGTAGTGCGATAGCTGTCACTACACACCAGCGGCATGCATTGGCCAATTTCATTGTAATTTAATTGTGGTGTAAGTTATTGATTTTGTTATGTAGGAAGATTAATTTAGCATTAACAGGTCTATTATAAGATAAATAATCATCGTACTTTGAAATAATATAATAAACTTACACTATTGAATTTTAATGAGGAAGGTACTGGGTACTACCTAATTGCCTATATGCAATGCACGCCACTGCTACACACCCATTATAATTAGCAAAAATTACTACCAAAACTATTGGATTGCCTTTAAAAAATTTCTTTCAAGGGAAACTAATATTTTCCATTAATTTCCGTGTTTTAACCATTAGCCATAATTACCATTAATTACATTACATTAACCTGACAAAAGTCAAGCAGCTCATTCAAGTAGTTGGTTTATTATTTATTTATATTGATATATGCTTTTTAGGGTTCCGAAGTCCTACAAGGAACCCTTATAGTTTCGTCATGTCCGTCCGTCTGTCCGTCTGTCCGTCTATCCGTCTGTCCGTCTGTCCGTCTGTCCTAATCCTTTACAGCTTAATAACTTCTACAGTTATAAACATAAGTAAATGAAATTTTGTTAAAAATAGTGTGCATATAGATCTCAATTTTAAAAGAATAAAAAAATAGTTTTTACGTTCTTTAGGGGTGGCACCCATACATGTGAAATGGGGAAAAAAAATATTTTTTCGCTGCACCCCCTCGTGTGGGGTATCATTGAATAGGTCTACTAAAATGAAGGTAATGTTTCATACACCACTTTTTTATCAGGTGTACCAACTGCGAAATATAGCCCGCCAAAGTGGCTTGCAATGTGTCCCCCCCCCTGCCATTTCTAAACTATGCAACGTAGAAACTTATAATCTTCCACATTGATAGACCTTTGTGAAAACTCTCTTTTAAAATTATTTCGAGTATAATGTGATTATAATTTTTTGAGTTATAGACAGAAAACCGAAAAATACTTAAAACGTCCTAGTTCAAAGGTCATTGACCTTAGAGAAAAATTATCATGGCAAATAATGCTCCTTTAGCTACTTTCTATTTGAAAAAATCACAAAAAGTAACTTTGACATCAATCAGACTTCTTAAATTTGGCTTCTTGAATTTATCGCTAGATGGCGCTACTAACAACACGCTCTGAGTCGCGAATGCTGCCGATTATTGCAAAAACTAAAATAGCCATGATTAATATTCGATTTGATTCGTTTGTACACCTACTTATATACCCTATAATACTGAGCATGGCCCGACATGCTCTTGGCCGGTTTTTATTTTTTATATAGTTTATCATCATTAAGATGAACCAGCATCCTTTTACTGTTAAAGAATAATAATGTTGTGCTTATATTTGACATGTTAGGACAACGTAATTAATTCCTGGCATTTTTTTAGAAAGAAAAGAAAGAAAAAATATTCATTTGCTTCAAAAGTGACGCACAAAATTACCAAAAAATTTAAGAACACAGAACAAATACACGTAACCTAATTTTAACTCTGTTTACATGCAGATAATGTAGTGGTGGGCTGCAATATTAGTAATACTATTTATAAACCTATATTTGTCATGTATACATATATATTTTAGCTGTTTATTGTCCCATGATAAATAAAAAAAATAAAAAAAACGTAGATTTAAAATTTCCGACTTCCCAAGTATCAAAACCACTCGTACTCGACTTTCCCGAGTCTCGTTTCATTGTCGCGCCATTCTTCTCATTTCTTATATCAGTGAATTAGATCGCGCCCGCAAATGGATTAAAACGTTAAGTATTTATTTATCGCGTTAATCTAAGATCGTGGCGGTTACACAAACAGACAGTTAAATTATACGCTTTGTTAAGTATAACGAGGGTTTACGCTTGATTTTGTGGGCGATTTTTAAGTTTGTACAGCTAAGTGATGATGGCTGTAATTGTGTTTGTTTGTGGTCGGGGGTGGCCAATGTTGTTACTGTATTTAGTTTTTTAAATAACTTTTCTATCTATATTTTACGTAGTTGGTTTCCTAGGTAGTTTTTTCAGATACGAATGAATTGAAAACTTCTTTTGTTATGTTATAAGAGATTTTCTTATCAGATTTATTAGTGCGGAAAAGTAAATTTGTTTGCGAGTTGTGTTTGAGATGCTTTGAGATGTTTAACTTTATACAATTTATACACAAAAGACCTACCTTCCTAGAAAAAAATCATAATTATATCCACAATACTCTTATCATGTGGGGATGGAGCAACTCCAGCCTCTGTGAGTGCGGCGAAGAGGACCAGACTGTGGACCATTTAATCCAACGATGTCCTTTATTGTCGTACCCTGGCTCTCCAAAGGATCTTTTCAACCTAACACCTGACGCCACCATATGGTTGAAGAATCTCAATTTGTCATTGTGAATAAAATAATATAGATGTATAGATAGCCTATAAAGATGTCATACGATTAAATAATAAATACTCTTATATTATTTGATTTTAGTGAATTTATCTTATTAACCTACATTGTTCTCGGATAAATCTTACTACAATACAGACAGACCGACAAAGTTCTGTGCGGCCTAAGTTAACTCCACAGACATACTAAAAAATATAGACGTAGTGCTACGAACAATCTAGTGAAGCCAAAAAAAACTATACTCCTTCGGGTACAACCAGCGCTCACGCACACACATGCACCTCAAACCGTGCTCACCCTTCTCAGTACACATGTCGTAGCATTGTCCAGTAAGCAACGCGAAAGCAAATATTCTTCAGGTGCATGGTGTGTGCGTGAGCGCTGGTTGTTCACTAAAGAGCATAGTTTTTTTGACTTCACCATGATTGTTCGCAGCTTTTCGTCTATATTTTTTACTATGTCTGTGGTCAACTCATACCAGGCCCCTCAGAAAGTATTGCGAAAAAAAGTTTTTATATATGGGAGACTGGCCAGTTATAATGTTTTTCGAAAATATGATTATTTATAAGTAAAAATAAGTAAGTTCCAATTTCAAGATTTCCCTCCACATTTTTTGCGAGTTAATTCAAAGTATTGTGTCTCACTGAAATATGGATCTGCGCCAGGAACATTTTAGAGCTATGATTTTATACGATTTCAAGTGTCGCCTGAAACCGGATGAATCGTACGATAGACTTCAAATGGCATTCATGGATGAAGGACCTTCCAAGGCAACCGTGTATCGTTGGTATAACGAATTCAAGCGCGGTCGACCAACTTTGGGGGATGACGAAAGAAGCGGTCGCCCTTTGACGGCTGTTACCTAAGAAAACGTGCTAGCAGTGAAAAATTTAATCCAAGACAATAGGCGAATTACACATCAGGAGATTCAACACATATTGAAGATTGGATCGGGAAGCGTTCACGAGATTCTACACAGCCATCTTCGCGTGAGGAGGATAGTATCACGCTGGGTGCCGCACAACCTCACCGATGCTCAGAAGCAGGCCCGGGTGGAATGGTGCCGTGATATGCTTAACAAATTTGAAGCAGGCTCGTCTCGGCGTGTTTACGACATCGTTACAGGTGATGAGTCCTGGATTTATCAATACGACCCAGAAACCAAGCGCCAGTCGACTGTTTGGGTGTTTCAAAATGAGCCAACGCCTACCAAAGTGAAGCGATCTAGAAGCGGGGGTAAGATTTTGATCGCTAGCTTTTTTAATTTGACTGGCCACTTGGTATCAATTCCCTTACGGGATCAAAGAAGCATTATTGCCGAATGGTATACTACCAAATGTTTGCCAGAAGTTTTCTCTGTTATAAGCAACAAGCGACCAAACACAGGGCTCCGCGGGCTACTGCTCCACCACGACAATGCACCTGCGCACACCGCACTCAAAACGAGGGACTTCCTGGACAGCACGCCAGTCAAACTCCTGGGTCACCCTCCTTACAGCCCTGATCTAGCACCGTGTGACTTCTTTTTATTCCCAAAAATAAAAAATCAGCTCAAAGGGATACAATTTTCGTCGCCGGAAGATGCGCTGGCTGCGTTCGAGCAGGCTGTAAACGAGGTGTCTGTGGCGGACTGGAAAAAGTGTTTTGAAAACTGGTTTAGGCGCATGAATCTTTGTATAGAGGCTGGTGGAAAGTACTTTGAAAAGATTTGATAAAAATATATGTACGTATAGAACAATTTTTTTTAGTTTCGCAAAACTTTCTGAGTGTCCCACGTAGACTTCGCTACGCTCGGTCAACAAACATTTATGATTGGAAAAGAGTATCCGTGGAGTTTCTTGACGGCTCTTCTTAGACCAACTTTTTTGGAACCGCGTAACAAAATTTATAACGTTTCAAACTTGGACGAATAAAAAAAGTCAGACGGAATCTTGCTAAACGAAAAGTGAAGCACCCATAGTAAGACGGCTCGCTTAACGTACGGGCTGGCTTGCACACATTCACACAAAAAGCCGCGATTACGCAACAAATCTCGTGTGACGGTAGTCACTGTCGTAGTGTCACGAATAAAATAACAATTGTATGTCTGGTGTGTTAAAATTCTGTCGAAATTATAGTGGGTTTAGGAAAAAACCAAGTGCTTCAATATTTTCTTAGCGAGATTCCGTCCGCCTTTTTTTATTTGTCCGAGGTTTCAAAAGTGTTTCTAGTCAAATGCCAATTTAAAACAAAAAACCGGCCAAGAGCATGTCGGGCCATGCTCAGTATTATAGGGTTCCTTAAGTAGGTGTAATTACAAACGAATCAAATCGAATATTAATCATGGCTATTTTAGTTTTTGCAATAATCGGCAGCATTCGCGACTCAGAGCGTGTTGTTAGTAGCGCCATCTAGCGATAAATTCAAGAAGCCAAATTTAAGACGTTTGTCATTTCAAAGTTACTTTTTGTGATTTTTTCAAATAGAAAGTAGCTAAAGGAGCATTATTTGCTATGATAATTTTTCTCTAAGGTCAATGACCTTTGAACTAGGACGTTTTAAGTATTTTTCAGTTTTCTCTCTATAACTCAAAAAATTATAATCACATTATACTCGAAATAATTTTAAAAGAGAGTTTTCACAAAGGTCTATCAATGTGGAAGATTATAAGTTTCTACATTGCATAGTTTAGAAATGGCAGGGGGGGGGACACATTGCAAGCCACTTTGGCGGGCTATATTTCGCAGATGGTACACCTGATAAAAAAGTGGTGTATCAAACATTACCTTCATTTTAGTAGACCTATTCAATGATATCCCACACGAGGGGGTGCAGCGAAAAACATTTTTTTTTCTCCATTTCACATGTATGGACGCCACCCCTAAAATACGGATAAACGATTTTTTTATTCTTTTAAAATTGAGATCTATATGTAGACTATTTTTTAACAAAATTTCATTTACTTATGTTTATAACTGTAGAAGTTATTAAGCTGTAAAGGATTAGGACAGACGGACAGACGGACAGACGGACAGACGGACAGACGGACAGACGGACGGACATGACGAAACTATAAGGGTTCCTTGTAGGACTTCGGAACCCTAAAAACTGAACTATATAACTTGAACTAGAAAAGAATGAAATATAGTTCCATATTTCATTATTTTCTTACTAAACCACGGAAAACTTCACCCCCAATAGAATCCTTTGCTAGAATCGTGGCAATCATTGGAATTTCCCGTTACTTAGCTACCATTGAGCTGACTGTTGACACGACCCACTCATTACGCCAAGACGTTTGCTACAGATCGTCGGTTACCTCACTTTTTAATGCCATTACCTTCAATTTTGTTTGACACTTATCTATTTTCGAATTCGGTTTTAAATTATATGGTGCGTGTGTTAATAATGTTTATCTACACTCGTATCGTAAAATTCGAATTATGAACTCGAAAGTAATGTCATAATGACATACTTTACGCACATGCACCTGTAATGAATTTAAAAAGTTTCATTACGATACAGTTTGCTGAACAAAACAATGCGGTAATTTAATTTTTTTTCCATAACCGCACACTTCAGCCCAACTAGGGAGTTTTTAATGCCACTTCGACCAAACCAAGGAGTTTTCAAACCTTTTTTTTAGCAGTCGTACAGTTTGGCACCAATGAGTACACAAAATTCAGGGTGGCGCCACTAGTCATACATTGAAAATTTTTATCGTATAAAATCGCGTTTTTGGCAGAACTTTGGATTGTCATATTGCTTTTAATTATATTTAAGTGTTTACAGGCATATTTTTTGTATGATAAAACAGAGATTGACGGAATCCTGACGAGGATAGAAAATTAGTTCCGATTATAATGTTTTCGCCAGACTATATTTTATTATCTGTGTAGGCGCGCACCAGCGCGCGTGCGCGGCCGCGCGCCACGGCCTACTGGATTTGGTCATCGTTACTTGTAAATTTATTGTTATTGTTTACGTTATTATTATGGTTTTGTATGTCGAAAGTTTTATTCTGGGCAAAAATATCTGACTACAGCAGTGATACTGAACTGAGGAGAATATGACCCCGCCTGAATTTCTGGATGCAGCAACGTAAATGACGAACAATCTTTTACCAGAGAAATCAAGAAAAACAACGACAATGTTACCAAGATTTTGACTTTGGTATTTTATTTAAAATTGTATGAGTGTAGATAAAATAGTGTATGAAACTGACATAATTAGGTATTAAAACACTCGTGTGATACTATTAAAAACCTCGCCTACGGCTCGGTTTTTAAACTCACACTCGTGTTTTAATAACCCCTATTATGCAACAGTTTCATAAACTACTATTGTTTGATCGAATCTGATTAAAGTGATTAAAGGATATTTAACGCTTGAGGTTTTATGTGTAAACACAAAACACAAAGTTCAATTTCTTTAGTTTTAATTTACCAGAACACTCGCCCAACTATGCGCTCATACATATTATGTATAGATACTATCTTATGCTTACGTAAACATGCAACATGAAAACAAACTTAATTGGCAACAAACAAATTGTATAATTAAAAAATTATTTACTGTTGATTCATTTCTCGATAACAGAAGAGATTGGCTTTCAATTAGGTATTCAGATAAGTATTAAGTATATTTTTTACACTGTCGGTGACTTCTGCTCGTCATCAAGAAGCAATCCCTCAGTTTTGATTTTAACATGTTTTTACTTATTAAAAACAAGACACATACACATACATATCACTTGGGCTTTTGCCTAAGTGATATGTTTGCGCTTGCCACTCACACATATTTCTTGTACTGTGAGAGTACCCATGTCAAACTCAGTAATAAACCAGCGTTCAATCAAGACACTCGGACATAGGCCTCCCCGATAAGGCGGCTATAATAATCGCCACGCTTGGCAGGCGAGTTGGCGATCGCAGTTGGTTGGTGAAATACTCAGAGAACGCTGCTGCCCATCCTCTGGTGAATCCCTTAGTCGCCTTTTACGACACCCATGAGAAGATATAGTGTGGTGCTATTCTTTACGTCCGGCACCACCTGGAACACACACCATTATATATCACGATGTAAAAAAATTGACATTCTTTCTCCATAATTTGTCATCTTCGGTTGAAATAGTTCTACGCGCTCCGTCTATCTTATTCTTTTAGTCTGAGGTACAACTGTTCTCCGATAAAGTAACATAGACTAAAAACTAAATATATAAGGTGTGATTCGTTTGTTCACGGCGGCTAGGCATTTGGTTTCGGGCGAGGTGTCAGATTGAAGTCAATTTAATTTGTACAAAATGGAAATAACGCCCGTCTTCTCAATATGAGGGGAGTGTGTTTTTTATTTAATCTTTTTTACATTATATAGGAAAATTTTATTTGACATTGCTGGTGCCCGAGGTATCTAGCTATAAAGCTAGGTACATATATTATTAGGCTAAGGATAGAAGTTTTAATATCTTAAAGGGACAGCATAACACCTCTCAACTGATATTTTTACCAAGCGATTTCTTTTTATTAATACGAGTTAAGATTTTTTTATGCTAAGCGGGGATATATTTGCCCCTAAAAACTGCAATACCACCGAGGCAAACCGACTTGCGGTACCATTTAGGCAACACCTAAATGGTACCGCAAGTCGGTTCGCCAAACTGAGACATGAAGATGGCAAGTCTCGTGTGATTGTAAGTTCACCGGCACCCGTACCCTTCGCATTGGAAGACAGCGATACAAGCATTATCAACCTGCTATTTGGCGGCAATATTACAATAACTGTAATTTCTGGCGATATTGATAAATGGTAAAGCATTGCCTTCTAGCTACTTATTTATCAAGGGATCATAGACGTTAAAAACAGTATACCTTAACTTTCCATCCACGCCGGTTGCTCTACAAACCACTAGGTCGCAGTGATTTAAAAAAAGTAGTAATAAAAATCTCGATTTATTGAAACTGGTGCGAAAACAGCGAGTTTCTCACACGAGACAGAGAATCGATCGGAACGTAATGTAATTTATAAGAAAACCTCGGCGTCTCCAACCGTTTTATGTGAAAAATAATGACACATAATAGATAGATGTAGAAGGGCAATTTCATTCAGATAGAATGAGCCGTAATCCGTAATACACAATTACACTATTTATAGTGATTCAAACTACCAAATAAAATCAAAACACTACCATACTTGATGATTTATTAATATTTATCTACATACCACACAGAAACATTTAACTTACTTACATACTTTTACTTTTAGCTTACTTAAAATTTTGCATGCCAACTAGGCGAAATGACGGA
This sequence comes from Asteroscopus sphinx, assembly GCA_949699075.1. Taxonomy (NCBI): domain Eukaryota; kingdom Metazoa; phylum Arthropoda; class Insecta; order Lepidoptera; family Noctuidae; genus Asteroscopus; species Asteroscopus sphinx. The sequence continues at coordinate 31,568,451 of OX453004.1, read as the reverse complement.
TTTTTATTATAAGTAACTCATTTCTAGCAAATAAACATTCTTATTCTTATTCATGTTTTTAACATTTTTAAATATTTCAAGACTACAAAAAAAAAATTAATTTAAAAAATTATGAAAAGCAACATTGACGAAGCGACATATTTTCTGACATTTAGTTTCAAATAACAAATGACGTAAATAATTTGGAGGTTCTAATGGTATTCGTAACTAAATATAAATACTATAGAATAATATGTCGCTTAGTCACGATTGCCTATCAAGCGTCGATATATAATACTAGCTGTGCCCCGCGGTTTTACTTGCCCATTTAACTTAAAATTCTGACTTTTTTCTTTTTGCTAGGCTCCTAAGGGTCGTAGCGTGATGTTAAGTAGCCGTAACCGTCGTAGTAGTAGTAGTGTGTAGTGATTCCTTATGAATCTGGCTATCATATGAAAAAGTAATTTTTGAAATCTGACCGGCAGTTTCAGAGATTAGCGCGTTTAAACAAACAATCAAACACAAAAACTCTTCAGCTTTATTATATTAGTATAGATTATTATATGTTGTACTACTTATCTGTTTCGAGACAAGTGTTACAGTAATAGTAGTAGTCATCGATTATAAAAAAAATGACGTCAAGGGCACTTTGCAGCATTGCTATTGCTTAGGATTGTTACAAGCTGGGCCTGGTTTTAGGTGCGGTAACGGCATTCTCGCAACAGACAGGTAATATAAATGTGTACCTATACCATCGTTTTACTTTCTTTTTCCATAGACTGCAAAAAAAATCAGTGTTGAAAAAAGGTTATGAAATTCATTAAAGAAGTTACCTTTTAAACCACTTGACAACATCACAGACCTTCTGACCATTTTCTTATTTTGGTAATGAGGTGTGTCGGATCAGACAGAAATCGTCTTTATCGCCACAATTGTGGTTCTATTTTGCGCACGATTCATTTGAATGTTATACCGAGCACCGCAATTCATAACCAGAGACTTCATGAATTGAATTAAATATTTCAAGAGATTTTCACTTCAGCTGCATATTTTGTTTTTAACATTCCAAAGTTTTCTGGTTCAGATTTGGGTGATAAATGTAAATAGAGAAGAAATATTCAGAGAATAAGTTCTCAATTTAAAAGAGTCAAATAAAAAATAAAAAAAACCCGCGGAATACATAACCTCCTCCTTTTTTTGAAGTCGGTTAAAATAACTTTATTTCCATTCAACTAACAACGACTGTACGACCATCATCATCTTTCTTCGAGCCTTTTTCCAACTATGTATGTTGGGGTCGACTTCCAGTCTAAACAGATGCGGCTGTACATCAGTATTTTACACGGAGCGACTGCCATCAGACCCCCACTATCCAGTTACTGAGTAAAACCGACATTCGGAGGTTAGACCAGTTGTCAGACCTTCGGGCTTCTGATTTCCTGTAACGGCTGCCATAGATGTTTGTATGGCAACCGGGACCGACAGCTTAACGTGGTCTCCGAGGCACGGAGGGGTCGATTTGTAACGAATTTTTTTTTTTTTTTTTTCCTGATTATAAAGAACACGGTTCTTAATAATACAATCTAGCCTACAAGACTAATAAGTAATTTTAACCTAACTTATTTTTCTACGTTGTATATGTTTGTTAACTAAGAATAATGTCCATTGCATTTACTTAGAGTCTGATAATATAATATAAAAACACTTTGTTCATGTGTTATATGTGCAGTAGCACTATTTTGTTCACTGTTGTTCACTACACTAAATAAAAAGGTTTAGTTCTTTTCAGTCTTCGCACTATGTCCGTGTTGCAACGAAATGGTCACCCATCCACGGACTGACCGCGGCAAGTGTAGCTTAACCTCGCAGATCATACAATCTGCATGGTTGCTGGTTAGCCACGAGCCCCTCAACGACTATACGACCATATTAGTAAAAATACTAAACTATTTTAGAATATAACTGTCCGAACATGACATGTACGAAATTACTGTTTTGTATAATTAAAATTAAATTAAATTCAATTAATAATTGTGACTACAGTGGCCCACATGTTAGTAAAAAACTTAACAAACTACGGGTTAGTATTAAAATAAATTGAACAACACACAAACATTTTATTTTATGAACGACAAGGTTGCCCTTGTCGCACCAACACATTAACAAAATGCTTCAGTGTAGGAGCATCATGTTGCTCAGATAAAGCTTTCAGAACGCTATTGGAACTGCCACGCATTCTGGTTAGTAATAATGTTAGCTGTGATAGCCTTTTTTTTTTTTTTTTTTTCCCATGGGGAAATCCTCATGGACGCCCGGGGTAGGCGGAGCCAGTGTCGGACTCTTACCGACTAAAACCACCACTGTGTTCCTTCAACTACCTTAGCCGGGGGCGTGGGAACACGTGAGTATTCACACAACCACCCCCGACAGGTCTCGGCTCGCCACAAGCAGGCGAGCCCCTTCTCCCCGTGCGGCCTGACGACGGCCGCACCCTCCTCTGTGGCGCGCACGGAACACTGCACGCCACCTCACCTCACGGGCCTTTACCAGCTGCGCCAACTACGCCAGCTGCTGGTCGGGCAGCAGACTACCCCGAGTCTGCTGCTCGCAGGCCCATCCTCCTGTAATTTTTATAGAGGTGTTCTTCCTCGCGGTCCAGGCGGTAAAGCCAAGACCCTCGGTCCCAAGAGGCGCGAGAACACTACTCAGCAAGCACTCCTGGGATTACGAGACCGACGGGGGCAGGGAAGGACAGTTACCCCGCTGCCTGCCCAGTGGCAGGGTGAGTGCACACCGGGCCCGCCCCTGCTCTTCCACAGTGCCCTCTGCTTTCTCAGAGGGACACGCGGAGCAACTTCCGTCAGACACACGTGGAGGTTTTCTGGCCAGCACCCCTAGCTGTGATAGCCTAGCGGTTGTGCGCTTGCCTTCCATGACCCTCCTGGGGTCTAAGTTCGATCCCAGCCCGCACCACTGACTTTCCGGATTCATGTGTGGATCAAAATTTGATTATTACTTGATTTAACGGTGAAGGAAAACATCGTGAGGAAACCTGCATACCTGAAAGGGCTTCTCGATGGTGTGTGTAGTCCACCAACCCGCACTAGGCCAGCATGGTGGACAAAGGCCTTAACCTTCTCAATCTGAGAAGAGGCCCGTGCCCAGCAGTGGTACATGGTGATGACAATGTATTCGGTCCTATGTCATTAGGGGATATCAATATAAACTTAAAAAATCTGCATAGTTAAAATAAAAAAAATCATCAAAATACTGAAAGGTTTTCATGAAATGTATCCGTCCTAATTGCATTTCATAAGCGGAGTCAGATATAAACTAAACTATGTCATCTAAAGACGACAGAATTACTAGCAGACAGGACACAATTTAGCTAGACCAAGCGGCCGCCTACAGCTAAATTAAATGACGCTGCATTCGCAAAGAAAATGCAATCACCGCCCCGGTATATTCCCCGATGCAAATCTCAATTTCCGAGTCAGTGTGCCCCGCTATTCCTTACGCTAATAAAACGTGCACCAAACTGAGATGCTGTTTCGCTGGCTGATGAACGCCAAATGACGTTATGATAGCGCACGCCGCCATTTAACGCCTATTTGGTTCCAATTTCAAATCTCCCGCGTTCCCCTGCTGTTCCGGACACGAACGAGGCCTAGATAATAGCGTTTTGTTTTTATGATTTAATGTTTTTCAGCCAGTATCGGATATTAAATTAAGATACGGTTCTGGTTTACGAACTACATTTTTAATTAGAAGCAGTGCCAGTATACTCATCAAACTTTGAAAGATAAACCGCTTGCATAGGAGTTTTATCCAAATGAAATTTGGATGGACTGCAGTATTTGAATGGTGGCCAAATAGGAGCAAAAATGGTTAGCTTTGGCTGGAAAAAGAAAAGAAAAGAAATCAATATGGCCGAAACAGAGAGAGGTAAGCCGCTAGCTTCTCTTCGTAGGTACTGATACAAAGTTATTTTTCGGAAGTTGAAAGTTATTTCTATAGATCTTCGATATTGTTGATGTATTGTAAGTCATTAGGTAGTTATTAGTCAGAAATTAGGTTAACCATCGATAACTGTGTTATGTTGATTGCTTTTAACTTACTCAGCAAATAATATGTACCTTCCTGTGAGATTTTGAAGTTACAACTATAGCCAATATTTTATTTGTGCCGCTTGGCGCTAATAATTATTCCGAATGTCGTAGTCCTACGTTGGGCGCCAATTTAAAACCAAGATTATCGTTATTCAGATTCTTAATAACAACAGTAAAATGTTAAGCTATGTAAACACATGTAACATTGTCTGAAGCAATTTATTTTATTCGTAGCGTATTTAATTTGTGCCGTTTGGCGATAATAATAATTATTCCGAATATTGCAGTCCCACGTTGGGCGCCAATTCAAAACAAAGATTTTCGTATTTCAGATTCCTTAAGAAAACAAACAAGTACCTAAAATGTTGCGCTATCTAAACAAATATTACATTGTCTAAAACGATTTCTTTTATTCGTAGCGCCGCGATCGCATCCCGAATCCCGATACTCGAATATCCGTTCTGCCATTTTGGCGCGCGGGCGGCCGGAAACCCAAGGATATAAAGTTTCGCGCGCCTTTCTGCCCGCCATGACACTTTTCAATATTTTTACTCTTATTTACCGCTATTATTTATGTGCGCCATTCTTTGGCGGGGGAAACCGACCGTCTATATTGTCTGTTGTTGCTTTTCTATCGTTCAGTCCTTTATGTTTTGTTTGTGTTGACCTCTGATATTTTTGTGTGGGACGATTCTTTCTAAAAAAATATTAGGAATAAGTTCGTTCAATTTTTTGCAGAACATATGAAAGTAAACTGCATTAAGATACTTTTTGTCGTTTTATTTTATTTTATTAATATTTAAGAAGTAACTCTCTTTCATTAATAGTTTTTTATTAGTGCTCGAACTAACTTAAGAAAAAAAAAAGAAAAAAAGAAAAACCCTTATTTGGCACTGAACAGTGACAGCACAATAATAACAACAATAAAATGATTAAAATTAGACTTGAGTATACATGAATTTGCTGTCGGGCATGCCCGTGCCAAAAGAGTAACTGACTCAGCATGTGCTACTTACGCTCCCGCTAACCCGCAGTAGGCCAGCATGCTGGACTAAAGCCAGAATACTTCTCAATCTAAAGAAGCCCGTGCCCAGCAGTGGGCATAGGGTTTATGTATCAAATAGCAGAAGCTCCAGCGTCCCAAAATAGAAGAAAAGAAAGAAAACAAAATTTAAATTTGAGAAACAAGAAATAAAAAACATAGGTAACGGTACCTATATAGATACCGTTGGGTGTCGGTCGTTAAGAAATATTTGGAGTAGCATCCATCTGTTACTGATAACAAAATTAAGGAGATTGGACTTGGTCATTCTATGAGCTAAAGCATAACCAGTCTATTACTGTCCCACACTGAAAAAAAAACATCAATTTTTCGGTAATATTCACCGCTTTGGTCAGTAAAAAGAGAGCCAATTGTCCAAAGAAGTAAAACTAACTGAAAAAACAGTGAAAATAACTGAAAAAACAGTGAAAATAAAGTCAGTAATCAACATAAAAATAAGCTGCCTGAACCGTTTTTTTTTACTGTTCTGGAACAGTAAAAAGTCTCGATTTATTTTTTTCAGTGCACTGCTGGGCACGGGCTTCTTCAGAATGAGAAGGATTGAAGCTTTAGTCCACCACGCTGGCCTTACTGCGGGTTGGTGGGAGCCAGTGGCGTGCAGTGGCCTACTTCATTTGAATTTAATTGTGGTGTAAGTTATTGATTTTTGTATGTAAAAAGAATAATTTAGTATTAATAGGTCTAATAAAAGATAAATAATCATCGTACATTGAAAAAAATATAATAACTTACACCACTATTGAATTTGAATGAGGTAGGTACTGGGTACTGCCTAATTGCCTATATGCAATGCACGCCACTGGTGGGAGCGTAAGTAGCACATGATGAGTTGGTGTCCCTTTTGGCATGGGCATGCCCGACAGCAAATTTATATTTACTTAAGTCCAATGTTGGTCATTTTAGTGAAAGAACTTTTAAGTAAAATAATAAAATAACTTATAAGTATTTGATCCCCAATCATTTAATAAAATTGACTGGATATGACATGTTCACTTTGGAATAAGTTATCGCGAAAAAATAAATTGAAAAATGTGCTTCTGATAGAATTTGCCGCAAGTGAATATGTTTAATCGTATTGTTATATTCGTTATTTTCATACATAGCTGTGAAAGTGACGAGAATAATAGCATGGTAATAACAATATGCGCGTAGTAGGTAGTAGTAGGTACCATCACTTAACTTTAATTTAAGTTAGTAACCTAAGTTTTTTACTCGCAATAAGAACCAAATGAAAAACGAGCGCTAATTCCGCCGAAAATCTGTTACACATCATCCTCCTGCCCTTATCCCAATTTATTTGGGGTCGGCGCAGCATGTTTTTTTCTTCTATAAATCTCTATCAGCCGTCATCTCTGTGTTTACTTTCTTTCTATTCATATCATCTTTCACACAATCCATCCATATTTTCTTCGGTCTCCCTCTTTTCTTATAGCCATCAACATTCATACTTAAAACTTTCCTCGTAACATGCTCCCCATTCCTCCTCATCACATGTCCATACCATGATAGTCTGTTGCTACTTAACTTCTCTGTCACTGGCGCTACTTTCAGACTCCCTCTTACATATTCATTCCTTATCCTATCCATTCTCGTTACACCACACATTCCTCTTAACATTCTCATCTCAGCTGCATGCACTTCAACTCAGCCTATCGCAGTCCACTGCTGGACATAGGCCTCTCCCAAATTGCGCCACAACGCTCGGTCCTCTGCCTTCCGCATCCAGTCCCCCCCAGCCACGTTCTTTAGGTCGTCGGTCCACCTGGCAGGGGGGCGCCCTACGCTGCGTTTGCCGATACGCGGTCTCCACTCAAGGACTCGTCTGCTCCAACGGCCATCGGTCCTTCGACAGACATGGCCAGCCCACTGCCACTTCAGCTTATTGATCCTACAAGCTATGTCGGTCACTCCGGTTCTTCTCCGGATAATCTCGTTACGGATTTTATCCTTCAAAGAAACTCCAAGCATAGCTCGCTCCATAGCTCGCTGAGCGACTTTAAATTTGTGGACTAGCCCAACTGTCAGTGTCCACGTCTCGGCACCGTAAGTCATGACTGGCAGGACGCACTGGTTGAAGACCTTTGTCTTCAAACTTTGCGGTATAGGCGACGAGAAGACTCGGCGAAGTTTGCCAAATGCTGCCCAGCCCAGACGGATCCTTCTGTTGGCTTCTTTCTCGAAGTTGTGTCTACCAAGCTGAATTGCCTGCCCTAGGTAGACGTATTCCGTTACAACTTCGAGTGCCGACCCTTCGACGAATATGCATGCACTTGCCTTTCATTAATTCCTTTCGTAGCCCAACATTCCGATCCATACAGGACAGCAGGTCTTATCATGGTCTTATAGATTTTCCCCTTCAGTTTAAGAGGAATTCGGGAGTCACATGTAGTTCCCGTGACCTGCCGCCATTTCAACCATCCTGTGTTAATTCGGTGCTTGACTGTCCGGTCAATTTCGCCATCGCTTTGCACAAGTGAACCGAGGTACCGAAAGTCGGAGCAGACTGGCAAGGGCACGCCATCTAGCGCAATAGCAACAAAACCGGAAAGACCGCCGAAATCGCAGAACATGTATTCCGTTTTAGTTCTGCTGATTTTCAAGCCAACGTTCTCCAGATTTTGTTGCCATTTTGCCAATCTACTCTGGACCTCAAGTCCATCTTCACCAACAAGGACAATGTCGTCAGCAAACAGCATGCACCAGGGTGCCTCTTCCTGGATTTCTGATGTCAAAGCATCCATTATCAGCACAGTTCCGAAATAAATGACTTATTTATTAATTATTATTTATTTATAAAAACTTTAACAAAATGTTAGAAGGTCCTTATCGGACATCAAACAGAGACCTTAACACCCACTTAAGAACCAAGTAGTACCATCTCTACACTTAACAGCCCACCACTAGCTCATCATCCTCCTGCCCTTATCCCAATTTATTTGGGGTCAGCGCAGCATGTTTTTTTCTTCCATACATCTCTATCAGCCGTCATCTCCGTGTTCACTTTCTTTCTATTCATATCATCTTTCACACAATCCATCCATATTTTCTTCGGTCTCCCTCTTTTCTTATAGCCATCAACATTCCTCGTAAGCCCACCACTAGCTACAACTAAATAAAGACATCTGTCCACGCGAGGCTCCAAAAGATTCCCTTGCCATTCATACGTAATCGCATAGAGATTTAAAAAGCTAAGTTGCGTCCCCAAACGGGTCCGATACGTTTTTTATTCGGACAGAATGGCTCTTTTCAAGTCCATTGCGGCGTAAGGTGGTCACTTGTTGAGAGTGGTCGCTGGAAGTGGTCAGAGCGTACTACGCTCTTGGTAAAAAATCGAGATGCCGTAGATTTTGACGTATTGTACCGGAGAGAAGATAACAACTATGGATCCTAAATGCACCACTACAGCCTACCTTAAAAACTGGGCAACTGACCAAAGTATTAGCCTTTGGGAAAAATCCTCAGGCCAAAAACACTCGAAAGCGCTACTTGTGGGCTCCAAGAAAAGGTTTACGAAAGAAGCGCTTTCTTTGAACAAGAATCAGATAAGAATCCTGTTAAGAACTGGGCACTGCAAGCTGAACAAACAGCTTCACAGGATGGGCCTCAGTGATACTACAGTTTGCAGGATTTGTCGCGAAAAGGATGAGACGCCCACCATATCCTATGCGAATGTGATGCAGTGCACCATATCAGAAGCCAGCATCTTGGAGGCCACGTCATCTCAACGCAGGAGATCAAATCCTCCTCCCCCAAGGTCAAAGTCGACTTCATGATTGACTTGCAGCTTGGGGAAGTGCTGTAATGCTGCAAGAGGCGTCACAATAGATCTTATCAGGTCGCAGTGGCTTAGGGGTGTTCAAGACCCCTAGCTCTTTCCTCAAAATAATAAATGGCTCGTAAGTATAATGGTGCAACTCGAAAACATGCGAAATCCACTGCACTTATATTTTGCACTATACGTATTGTTAAAAATATCGACTAGTTTCGGAGATACAAACTTGTAAACGAATGCAAGTAACATCATTATTTTATCTGAGGATATTTAAACCACTCTTCTGTATAGTTGTGTTTGTGTTTTTATACGTAGAACTCGTCGATAAATTCTTAATAATTGACTTCTGTATGTAACACCGATATAATTTAAACTGGATTTGCATTAGAAATCCAGGGTTTAAAACTTATTTAATATTACAAAATGTTCAATGACTTACTTCCACTTAGGTTAGGCACCGAAAATCTCTTTAGAAGAATATCTTTATCTTTGGAAGAGATTGAATCTTGTGGAGTGTATCATTTGCTGAATCTTAACACTATTTCACATTTACTAAACCCAAATCGAACTGTGAGCTCATTTATTTATTAAATTTATGCACACACAGAGAAATAATAATAGAATACATAGAAATGAATAGTGCGGTCGACCGCAAGTCAGTGGTAACACTTGGACATTGACAGTATTTTTATTTCATAAGCAGTAAGGGCGATTTTTTAATTGAAGTGTTACCACTGTCATGCAGTCGACTGTACAAAGGAACTGCTTATTTCTTTAAGAAATTTCTTCTATATTCATCCTATTTAACATAACATAACATAACATCACGCCTGTATTTCCCCGAAGGGGTAGGCAGAGGTGTAATAGTACACCCACATTTTGCCAGTTATGTTATAGTCCCATGTAATAGGGGGCGAGCCTATTGCTATTGACCGGGCACAAATCCAAACTCCGGTCTGCTACTGAGAATTTCCTAATGAAAAAACCCAATAACACTTTGCCCGACCCGGGAATCGAACCCAGGACCCCACGCTCAGCATCGCATCGTCATCCTATTTAATATTATAAAAGCGAAAGTATGGATATTTGTGTGTTCTTAATTCACGCTGAAACGGCTGTACGGATTAAAATTAAATTTGGCACACAGATAGACCAAGTCTTGGATTAACACGTAAGATACTCATTATTGGCATACATGAATACATTAGCACGAAGCATGAGCGAAGCCGCGGGGGTTAGCTAGTCTCAAATATGTCAAATCTTCCTGAACTCTCTACATCTTCGTCCACAAGCAGTGGGATACACAAATAGGACTATGAACACGAGACTTTTATACGCTCATCCGATTAGACTGTCGTATATGCTTATGAGCTCTTTGTCGTGCGTTTTTGTAGTCTCAGTTAATCGCAGCGATCGTGCGCAACCGTGCGGCAACGCTTACGAGTCTTCAAAGCGAACACAATGTACGCTTTATGTTATTTTGTATCGGGATGTTCGGGTATTCTGAAGTGACGTCATTGGATGTATTGGAAATTGACAAATATTTGTGATAATATTTAGGTTTTGTATCTATCACACTAATATTATGATTGCGAAAGTTTGTGATCGTGTATGTATGTATGTTTGTTTCTTCTTCATGCTGTAACGGCTGAATGGATTTGAATGAAATTTTGCACACAGATGGACCATGTTCTGTATTAAAATATAGGCTAATTTTTATCCCGGGAAGATAAATAGTTTCCGAAGGATGCGTGATGAACGACATCCACGCGAGTGAAACCGCGGGTAAAGTCTATGAGGTAGTTCATAAAAGAAAAAATAGGAAGATTGTATTAGTGAACATAGAAGAAAAGTTACATATAAGTTACATATTAGTTATATGATCACGCCTGTTTCCCATTGTAGTAGGCAGAGACTATGGATTTCCACCAGCTACGATCCTGACACACCTCTTTCGCTTCATCTACGTCCATTAACCTCGTCATGCATCCTGGCTTTTTTTGAGAATGTCCGCGATAAAATAATAAAAGAAAAGTTGTTCTTATAAATGGGTGATCGGAGGCAACTAAACTAAATGTAGAGTGATTTTGACTTTTCCAGCATTCAGTACAAATCCCCAGAAACCCCTCTGCTGTGCCGCTAAGGTTATTATTATTCATTTACTTCAGATTGATATCCATATTTTCGTAAGTAATCTTATAGCAATGTTAGTAAAAGAAAATTAATACAAAACTATTTTTTCTCCCACTTGCTCGGAAATTGGTTCATTATTCAAAAAAAAAGAATACAACAATCGGCTCTTTTCCGTACGCAACGAAATAACAGGCCGGTAATATCCAACAGGACAATAATAGAAATTGCTGGACACTTTTTATTTTTTAAATTATGCTACCTAGGTTTTTAAGTACACACTTACATAAATTAGGTGTTTTGAGGTACAAAATATTTATCATTATACAGGCTGAATGCGCATTTTTTTTTTTCAAAACTTTGAAAATAGAACAAGAACCGCGCGCGGGCGAATTGGCGTGAATGAAAATGAGATACTGTTGAATTAATTTTTGTTGTGTTTCCTCGCAAATGAGAGAAAAGTACTATACAAGTCTCGGCCGAAATAGTAATTAACGGCCTCGTTTAGTTAAAAAGGACTCGGCTTGCGCCTCGTCCTTTCAAAATCACTTGGGAAGTACTCGGCTTCGCCTCGTACTTCCAATATTACTCGGCAGTAAATTGCTTCATTTCAGGCCTCGACAGTAATGTACTATTATTTGATAGCACCTATAATTAGAGCCACCCAGTGCCTTAATATAGGGCTGTCTGGGCGCTCAGCAATCGCTTTTAGAATGCTGTTGTTACTACCGCTCTTAATCTTAGAAGCAGTGACGCCACCTTCTTTCGGATTATGGTGTGAAAGCCATCAGTATGTGCCTCCGCAAACATTCCGGACGCACTGCAGCAGCGCCGCGATAGTTCCAACAGCATCCTAAATGCGTTGTTGTAACGCATGTGAATACTTTACGCACTGGTTGCTGGAGTAGAAAGACTGGCAGTATGCTTTAAATAATGTTATTTTAACCTCCTTGGTGCAACGTTGGTGGTGGTTGGTGGTGGTTTTGACGATATCTGTGGTCTAGTGGTTCGAGTGTCGGACTGCTAATCACGAGGTCGTGGGTTCGATTACCATAGGACACAAATATTTGTGTGATGAACTTAAGTTTTTGTGTTGGTCTGGGTGTTTCTTATGTATTATGAGTATGTATTTACAAAAAAAAGTATAATATTATATCCATTGTCAAGTACCCATAGTACAAGCTCTGCTTAGTTTGGGACTAGATGGTGCTGTATAAAAATGTCAGAAAAAAATAAAAAAAATAACGTGCAAACCTGCGAGCCAACATATTGCTCTTCACTGCCAACGCCCTCCACCTTGGTTTTATTTGTAATTGAACAGGGAAAACGAGTAAGAAGTAGAAGCGGTGATAGCCTAGTGGTTGGACGCTTGCCAACCATGTAGGAGGGTCTGAGTTTGATCCCGGCCCGCACCACACTTTTCGGATTCATGTGCAGATCATCAACTCATCATCAACTCAGCCTATCGCAGTCCACTGCTGGACATAGGCCTGTCCCAAGTTGCCACGCTCTTCAGGTCGTCGGCCCACCTGGCGGGGGGCGCCTTACGCTGCGTTTGCCGATTCGCGGTCTCCACTCAAGGACTTGTCTGCTTCAGCCGCCATCGGTCCTTCGACAGACATGGCCAGCCTACTGCCACTTCAGCTTACTGATCCTACAAGCTATGTCGGTCACTCCGGTTCTTTTCCGGATAATCTCGTTACGGATTTTATCCTTCAAAGAAACTCCAAGCATAGCTCGCTACATAGTTTGCTGAGCGACTTCGAATTTGTGGACTAGCCCAACTGTCAGTGTCCACGTCTCGGCACCGTAAGTCATGACAGGCAGGAATCACTGGTTGAAGACCTATGTCTTCAAATTTTGCGGTATGTGCAGATCAGAATTTGATTATCACTTGCTATAACGGTGAAGGAAAACATCGTGAGGAAACCTGCACACCTGAGAGTGCTCCATACAGTTCTCGATGCTGTGTGTAGTCTGCCAACACGCAGTAGGCCAGCGTGGTGGACTAAGGCCTGAATCCTTCTTATTGCCAGAAGAGGTTCGTGCCCAGCAGTGGGACAGTAATGGGCTGGTTATATAAACAAGTAAGCGGGTCACCTGATGGTAAGCAGTCACCGCCGCCCATGGACATCCGCCAACACCAAGGGAGTCGCTGACGTGATTGTCGAGCTATTAAAAATAGATAGATAGAATATTCTTTATTGTACACCATGAAAATAGAAGTAAACAGGAACAACGTATAAATTATGGGTACATGGGCGGTCTTATCGCTAAAAGCGATATCTTCCAGACAACCTTTGGATGGACAAAGAAGACGTAAGATCTAGATAATGGGGGCAGTCTGTAGCGTACTACTACGTATATGATCTTTTCTTGAAGGCTCCCATGCCAAATTCGTTCGGGAAAACCGCTGACAAAAGTTGATTCCACACACATACATTTTCTTGATTCATGTGAACAGAAATGTGGGACAGTTGTTTAATTTTTTTCGCGATTTCTGGGTTGGTCCCATAGTAAAAGTTGTTCATACTGATGAGTACAATGACCCTTTAAGAGGTTTTCTGTTATTTCAATAATACGTTGTATAAGCTGCGTATAAGACGGGGTCTACTTATACTGGTTTTGTTACCTACTCATCATCCTCCTGCCCTTATCCCGATTTATTTGTGGTCGGCGCAGCATGTCTTTTTCTTCCATACATCTCTATCAGCCGTCATCTCCGTGTTTACTTTCTTTTTATCCATATCATCTTTCACACAATCCATCCATCTTTTCTTTGGTCTACCTCTTTTCTTATAGCCATCCACATTCATACACAAAACTTTTTTCGTAACATGTTCCTCATTTCTCCGCATCACATGTCCATACCATGACAATCTACTGCTTCTCAACTTTTCCGTCACTGGCGCTAACTTCAAACTCCCTCTCACATACTCATTTCTTATCATATCCATTCTCGTTACACCACACATTCCTCTTAACATTCTCATCTCAGTTGCATGTAATTGCCTTTCATTGCTCCCTATCGTAGCCCAACATTCCGATCCATACAAGACAGCAGGTCTAATCACCTACTATCATATGAAAAAACCCCGTGGTCGCATCTTGTGTCGTCTTCACATGTTAATGTCGCATTTGCAGCAAGAATAACACAACAAACTTCATATTTTTAACATCAAACTTAAAATCAAAACTACTTAAAATTCTCAACACTAAACCCAGATAATTAACCACACACCAGCAAAATAAACAGAACTCTAACAAGAGTGTAGGCAGTAACTCAATTATACGCCCACAATTCATAATAAAAGAGCCTTTATCGAGTTACAGAGCGTTTTGCACCCCGCCATTATGCGAAGAATCGTCACAAACGAAGTATTGTTAGGGACACTAGCTGCTATTGTCTGTGTTATCGCTCGTCGTCGGTTTTTGCCGTCTCTCTTCCGTTTAGCTAGGGTTTTGAGCGCAGATGTGGAAGTAGGTAGACTAGTGCGACGTTGTTTAGGCATTAGGTGTTTCTTTGAAAAAAAAAATGCAATTTGTTAATTGTTAATTTGTTCGTCCTTCAATCACGCTGAAACGATTAAACAGATTTGGATGAAATTTACACAGATAGGTGTAGCCCGAATTAAAACATGGTAGGTTACTTTTTATACCGGGAAGATAAATATTTCCTGAGTGTTACACAGTATCGTAAAATGCCCTAACTCGGCCCTACTTTGCCTAGTTGTTCGTTGAGTAAAATATAATAGCTATGATTTCCGTACTTGGGGAGATTTAAAAACTATGACAACGCAAACTTTGGTTCACTGATAAAGTGTCAGTTTGTGTAAAAATCGTTAATGCTTTAGGCAAAGTAGGGCTTGTGGGCAAAGTAAGCGCATTTCACAGCAACACCTTTTTGTGATAAAGTGAATAATAAATATAATAAAGAGATCAAATAATAAGGTATTTTAATGTCTTTTTAAGGTCATTTATCTGTTCCGAATAGTACCGTTAAAAAAAAACAAACTCATATAGGTAGAAACGTTTTGTGTTCAGTTGTTCAACTTATAATTGTTTACCATTTAACTCACGTGCATGTCTTGGAATTGCTCGCTGTCCTACATAATGTGTCGTCACAGATGTTTCAGCAGAGTAGGCAGAAACCTGCCAAACCAGTCCATTCTCACCGAATTTATTCACAGCCATCATTGATTGTCGACCTCACGCCCTTACAAAAACTTATCGTGACATTTGTTCAGTTTTTATTTTCACTACGATATACACCTTTGCTAACTTAACTTTACAACTACCCCCAACTTTGGTCGCTCTTATTATGATGGATATAAGGTTGAGTTTTGCGTAGGTTTTTGTTTAATATGTAGAGGGGTAATGTGGATTTTTGTAGGCAGACTTGCAGCGGAAATAAGCTTCTTTGTGTGACACTATCGTATCGGATCGTCAACCGCTTCCTTTCCGAAGATTATTGTAGACGCCAGAGCAAATAAAACTTATCGGCCAGTGTTTGAATATTAGTTTTTTTTGGGTTCATGTTTCATGTTAGGTGTTTTCTTTTGTATGTACAGCTGGGTAGTTTTGTCTTCGATATTTTTGTTTGTTTGACTGTGACGTTGTATGCTGGTTGAAGCCATTTGATCTAAATGGAGTCATTTATTCTTCAGTCAATCGGTACTTTTAGGTATGATGGGTGAAAGTAGATTTTAACAATTAAAACGATGTCAACTTGATAATAATTTTAACTTTTTGTACGGAGTGTTTTGTGCTGTTAATCATTGTGATCCAATGGTTTAAGATAAATTTTATTTTTATTCTTTACTGTACACCAGAAAAATATAAAAATACATTATAAGTAGAAAAAAAAAGATGTACTTATGCACTTCACGAAATTAAAACGCAAATTTAAGAAAAACTTGTTGATTAAATTAAATCATTTTTTTTCACAAACCAGGTATTGGATTTATTAGAAGATGTTAAGTGTACAGTATTGAATGATTTCTGTCCCTACTTTTTCTTAAATTAACGTTTTAATTTCGTCAAGTGTATACATCTTTGGGCAGAGCTGACTGTACAACAAAGTCGAGCTTAACTCAAAAATGAGTTACATAGTAAGGCAAGACTACCCTTATTTCCTTTCAGTGTTTCAACTAAAACGCCTTTAAAACGCCTTTTTTGACAACTTTCCGGAAATACTAATGATGCCAGCAATACATGTAATGAAGCATCAGTACGTAGCGGTGCATGTAGCAAAGAAGTAATTACGACGCATTCGCTTCTGTTGGTTTGTCACAACAACAAAACGTCAAACAAAAACCTCGACAAAAAAGAAAAGAATAAAAAAAAGTTCCGTGACTGGGTGTCATGGCGTCGGGGGCGCATAATGGCAATTTTTCGTATACACAGCGTCAATGCGATGAATGCGAGATGTCGCGTAAACGGCCGCCGACGTGCAAATTTGACGCCTTTGTGTTGGACGGCCGCGCGCGTGACCTGCATTTTGGCGCGGATTTGGGTACCGTGTTGGGATCGCAAACGGTTGCTATCAATTGGTAAGAAAGCAGTAACACAATAGCTAACTTATCGTCAGCAACTGTGATCATACCTAATTCCATCAGATTTTTAAGTGTAATATAATATAACAGATAGGTAAACTGTTTCATTGAGTTATATCCAGTTTAGGAATCTAGCTATTGGCACAATAGAAGAATTGTAATATTATTTGTAAGAAAAACTACTAAGGTAATTTATAAAATTGACATAACATAACATAACATCACGCCTGTATTTCCCCGAAAGGGTAGGCACTGGTGTAATAGTACACCCACATTTCGCCAGTTATGTTATAGTCCCATGTAATAGGGGGCGAGCCTATTGCCATTGACCGGGCACAAATCCAGACTCCGGGCTGCTACTGAGAATTTCCTAATGAAAAAACCCAATAACACTTTGCCCGACCCGGGAATCGAACCCAGGACCCCACGCTCAGCAGTCGCGCTTGCAACCACTTGACCAACGAGGCAGTCGAAAAAAAAAAATGTATAAAAAAATTAATAATATAATAAAATTGACGGCAGATTTAAATTAATGGCGATGTGATTTGTAACAGTATTCTGTTTCAAATGATACCTACCTACATAGAATTTAGAAGGATTCCTGATTAAATAAGCGTTGTTTCACTTAAAAATTAAAAAAATTAAAATTAACAGAAATTCAAATAAATTTTTTTGGTTTGTTAAGAATAAGACTTATTCCACCTACATACCAAACCATGCAAAAATGTTTGGAATAAAAACTGCTAATCTCAGCATTTTACGATACTTTAGTATTTGCAGAGTCGTATGTCATGTTTCTTCCGTGTGGTGCCAGACATAAAGAATTGCACCACCCTATCTCTTCTCATAGGTGCCGTAAAAGGCGACTAAGGGATTCACCAGAGGATGGGCACCAGCGTTCTCTGAGTATTTAACCAACCAACTGCGATCGCCAACCCGCCTGCCAAACGTGGCGATTATGGCAATAACCCTCTTTTGGGGGGCAAAAAGCATTGATATTAATTTGTAACAACATTTTTGACGTTTTTAATTACCTACGAGAATTCACCTTCTGTTATCAGAATTTCAGGCTTCTGACTACCCGTAACGACTGCCATAGATATTCGTATGGCAACCGGGACCGACAGCTTAACGTGCTGTCCGAGGCACGGAGGGGTCTCGATGTGCAACGAAATGGTCACCCATCCACGGGCTGACTGCGGCAAGTGTAACTTAACCTCGCAGATCGTACAATCCTAATTCAAACGACGTCATGTCACTGCTAGAAAGTATGACACGCGGTTGCTACTTAGCCACGAGCCCGTCGCGTGGGCGTTGCAACGAAATTGACGCGTAGTGATGTGCGCGCCATTGCACCAAATGATATTATGTTGTTGCCTGGACGTCATGATATCATGTCAGATGCTGGCTTCTAAAATAGATTTGTGGTCTGGTAATCCGATAGTCGATTCGAACCGTGTGGTGCCAGACGTAAATAATTGCACCACCTTATATCTTCTCATGGGTGTCGTAAAAGGCGACAGAGGATGGGCAGCTGCGTTCTCTGAGTATTTAAGCAACCAACTGCGATTGCCAAAACGCCTGCCAAGCGTGGCGATTATGGCAATCCCCCCCCCTTTGGAGGAGGCCTTTGTCCAGCAGTGGACGTCTTTCGGCTGAAATGATGATGATGATGTTTGCAGAGTTAGTGGTCCTCCTAGTTATCCATTTAGTGCCTTCAAATCCTATCATAAATAGCCATACGTAATAAGCACTCGCTTTCAATCATAGCGATTTCTGTAGTCACTTTGTCGGGTTATTTGTTTGTGCCCCGAGCGGCCCGTACTCACGGAATGCGAATCAAAGGGTTCGGGGTTCGACTCCCGAATGTAACGCCGAGATTAGTAGCTCTGTGTATGTGTTTAGGATAGTTTCAGTTTTAAATTTGTTACAAAAATGTGAAAGTGAAATATTGAAAATTGATTCGTTTTTCAGCAAAGGTCTTTCAATGTTAGCTTTATTTTAAAAACTTTATTTAAAAAAGTAAATAAACCAATAGTTATATTTCAGTTAACATAAGAATCCCTCTTTCAGTTCAATTTGTGATTATGTTTTCCGTTAAAGATTCGCTCACGAGCAGGATTCGAACCTGCGACTCCTGTTTCGGTTAGGTTAGGTTAGCTAAGGGAATAAAGCACTGACCGAACCAGAGTCGAAGGCGGATTTTTCGACAAAAGTTTGTCCCAAAAAGGGGTAATCCGTCACCGGCGTATTCTAGACAAGAAGGTGTTGATAAAGAAGGGTCCACGTCACAAATCATCAAAATTTTCCCGATTCAAATCTGATTTCCTTAACAATACTGTCTGCCTTTTCATAAGTGCAGCACACACAGTAAGTACAGCCGACGATAGTGACAATGACAGTCATTTGTCCGGCTCGGTACCGATAGTGGAACCGTTTACCTAACATTCACACTAGAGATGTTACGGAGTTTCGACTCCGACTCCGGAATGTCAGAACTTCTCCGGAATCTCAGAAATTGATTTTACACCGTTGACTTCGACTTCGGCTCCGATAATTTTGAATCGGAGGTTATTATAACAAATACAATAATACCTTCAGGGTGCTGCTGGGGTTGCCTCGATACTGCAGCGCATCAGGGATGTTCGCGGTTGCTCGCACAGACTGCTTCTATGCAGTTATGCGGAAGCGATGTGCATCCCTGGTCCGTAGGGTTCGGGCCAGCAACAACAGCATCCTAATGACGCTAGCTAGCAGGCTAGACTGTGTGTTTCTGAACCACTGCTGCAAGGTTTCAGCTGGACCTGTGACCTTGCGGTAGTGTTCCCAGGAACGGTAACAAAAATGTACATACTAACATAGTTTCTAAGCAATCTGTTACTAACACTATGAGTCTATGTTACTCGAATAAATAAATTTAAATAAATAAATAACGTAGATAATTTATTTATTACTGCCAGCCTGACTGCCTCGTTGGTCTAGTGGTCGCAAGCGCGACTGCTGAGCGTGGGGTCCTGGGTTCGATTCCCTGGTCGGGCAAAGTGTTATTGTGTTTTTTCATTAGGAAATTCTCAGTAGCAGCCTGGAGGATGGATTTGTGCCCGGTTAATGGCAATAGGCTCGCCCCCTATTACATGGGACTATAACATAACTGGCGAAATGTGGGTGTACTATACACCTCTGCCTACCCCTTCGGGGAAATACAGGCGTGGTGTTATGTTATGTGTTATGTTGTTAATTTATTTATTTTTGTAACTGTCTTCTACGCATGATGTGTTCACTGTATTTGTAATCCTAGCCATGTTAAAAAATAAAAGATCAAAACGCAGCGAGTGGCCGCGGCCAGAACGCGTTTGATACGCGTACATGATTTGACTTTTGCCCGGGGAATCCTCTCACGCTCGCGTTTCCCGTTCAATAAGTGTTACCACCTTAGTTGTTTTACCACTAGAACTGCTGGTTCTGTAGTGATGGTTCTGTACACCAGATCTGACCTCTACTCCGCCTCCGCCTCCGACACCGGCTCCGACTCCGATTTCGGTAAATCAGATTTAAAACCTCAGATTCAGATTCATTTATTTGTTTTAAACATAGTGCAGTGATGTCAAAAAATATAGAAGTTTCACTATGTTTCGCCTTGGTTGGCATACAAATGTTTAAACAATAGGAGATTATTTTAAACACTAATTACATGCACAGTATTGTTAACTTTTTCACATTACATTACATATTATTATCTTAATCAATGAAATTAAAATTTAAACGATATATTATATCAAATATAATCTACATACCCACTTGATGGAAATATGATAACAATTCATAGATACATATTTGTCAAACTAGTTTAATAAACAGACCTCAAGCTCCGACTCCGGTTATACCGGGTATACCCACCTCCGTAACATTCCTAATTCACACATTCAGACCAATCTGAGGAACCACTTATGTGGGATTTATGCTGACTATGATGGGTAAGTGATAGATGCATCTCTCAATTGTAGGCTTCGGGGAGTGTGTTTTGGGTTTATTTTTTTTGTTGCGTTTTTTGGTTGAGAAGGGAAAGAGGCGATCATATTATGTAAATACAGAAATATAGCTTAGTGTATGGCATGCGGTGCTCTTCTTTAAGTAATGACGCTCAAAGATTAAGTTGTTAATGTTTTCATATTTCATGATCAGTGTACTCATTGTTGAAGAACCAAATAAATAAATAAGACTAACAATAACCTTTTTTCCCCGCCCCGCGTTGGTTAAGCGTTGAAAAGTGGTATTTTAACGTCCTGGATCTCAGTTATCTTTTACTATAAACTGTTTAAAAAAATACCATAATATTCAAAATGTATTCCCATTGATACAAAAATAAAACATTTTTAGAAAATATCTCCGATCCAGCTAAATTACCACTTTAAAATACCTATTTTCTAACTAGAAAATTGTTTTTTTAACTTCAACTTTCTCCTAAAATAAATAAATTTTCTAAACAAAAAATATACCACACGAAAGTTCAGACTTTTGCCAACATAATTAAATTGAAACATGAATATAATTAAAAAGAAATCTCATAATAAACTTAAAATCAACAGACTATTATATTTCCTTGCATTCGCGACGTGGGCTCAGTACCGCACTATATGGGCCCGAATTCACGTAATTTCATGACGCGCCGATCAAGTTGCAGTGACACTGCAGTTCGTTTCTGACAGCGATCGCCGTAGATAAGAGAATACAAAAAGCATTGTTTTGATCGAAACTTAACTGCAATTGCACTGCAACTGCACTTCTTTAGTTAGGTACGTGAATTGGCCTACTGGGCCAATATTTTTTTTATTTTTTTATCGCGAGATTAAAAAAGAAAAAAAAAGAAAGAAAAATGATTTATTGCCACAACAAGATATCTAATTCAGTAATGGAAATGTCTATAGATATTTCTATCGAATAAAATGAGAACGCCAAAAAACAATACTTTTAACTACGACCTTTTACCGACGACCTCTGTGGTCTAGTGGTTCGAGTATCGGACTGCTGATCACGAGGTCGTGGGTTCGATTCCCACAGGACACAAATATTTGTGTGATGAACATAAGTGTTTGTGTTGGTCTGGGTGTTTCTTATGTATTCTAAGTATGTATTTGTATGTATTTACAAAAAAAAAATATATCCATTGTCTAGTACCCATAGTACAAGCTCTGCTTAGATTGGGACTAGATGGTGTTGTGTAAAAATGTCCCAAAAGTATTTATTTATTATTTATTTAACTGTTTTCGTCAAAAAAGCGTATTCGCTTTCAGTCATGCATGTCTGACTGCTCCATAAAGTTAAGCTTAGGGGCTCGTGGCTAAGTAACAACCGTGTGGATTGTACGATCTGCGAGGTTAAGCTGCACTAGCCGCGGTCAGTCTGTGGATGGGTGACCGTTTCGTAACACATCGAGACCCCTTCGTGCCTCGAAGAACACGTAAAGCCGTCGGTCCTGCGCCTGATCTCTCTACGGCCGTGTCGAATTGCCGTCCCATCGGATTATGAGAGTGAGGGAATTGAGAATGCACCTGTGTTTGCGCACACACTTGTGCGCTATAATATGTCCCGCGCAGATGGCTAGTCTCTGTTGAGATTGGCCGCCGTGACCGAAATTCGGCCGGGAGGACATTATTATTATAAAGTTACTATACTGACGTAACAGTATACAAATGTCTTTGGTCTGCTCGGTACAAATTTTGCAATCAATTTTATAGTAACTTCCCGATGAACTATAGCTCAAGACTGGATATCAATGTCAATGCAATTCTTTGTAATTAAAAATGTGGTTTAAAAAATAACGTTTTCATCAAATTCTAATTTAATTAATCCAAATAGAAATCCTTTCCATACACCTAACAAAAATGAGAATCGTATTATTTACATGCAAAAGTTTTATAAGCTAACAGTGTACCTAAAAGTTTTTTTTGATAAAGTATAAATCTATATCATCATTTCAGCCAAAAGACGTCCACTGCTGGACATAGGCCTCCCCGAAAAAGGGGGATATGCCATAATCGCCACGCTTGGCAGGCGGGTTGGCGATCGCAGTTGGTTGGTTAAATACTCAGAGAACGCTGCTGCCCATCCTCTGTTGAATACCTTAGTCGCCTTTTACGACACCCATGAGAAAATATAGAGATATTATTATTTAAATAATAAATGATGTCGTATAATTTTGTTTGATAGAATTCCTTTAACCATAATAATAATTTTCAATCTGTTTGTCTGTGGCCGCCGGCAGATTGCATTTTTCCTCTAGTTTTATTTTTAATCTCCCCAGCTTAACAGAGTTTAAATATATTTATTTAAATGACGAGACCCAACAAGGAGGTAAAAAAGTACCTAGGTTATTAGTTTGTAGGATCATAGTAGGTACTATGCATTAATTTCTTGTATAAGTGGTTGTCAACATTTTTATCTGATCCTGGCTTTTGTGTATCAAATGGAAATGTTTGGAAAAATTATATTATCACGCCTGTTTCCCATTGGGGTAGGGAGAGACTATGGATTTCCACCCGCTACGAAACTGACACACCTCTTTCGCTTCATCTACGTCCATTTACCTCGTCATGCATGCTCGTCGGTTTAGAGTACTCTTAACCTGGCATTTTTTGAGAACGTCCGCGATTTGATAGCAAAAAGCTTGGGTTAAAAAAAGTAAAAGTTTTAAGAAGGCAAGGTCAAGTCTCATATTCCCATAATCTATCTAACCATCATAGTTACTTTAGGAAAAGGCTCGGAGAAAAATATTGAAATATATCATGGTCCTTATTTGATAGATAGTTAAATCTGTGGTTTTTTCTTTCATAGATCCATGTTCCATAAAGTAATTAAATGAAATGTATTTACTTGCAAGAATTGTAGTGCATTACAGATGGTCGAGTACTGTATAAGAAAAAAAACAATTCACTGAAAACAGCACGCAAAGTTCATAACATTACAATTTTTGAAGCTGGAGTACCTAGTATACCCAATATAGAAATAGTTATACTAGTTATAAGATACATTGTAACGGTTATTACATTGTAACGATTATCTTAAGTTCCCTTCAATATGGTTGAGCTAAGCGATGGCTGATGTTCGCGTCATGCTCGTGAACGGGTGCCGTCTGTCGGGACAGCTACTAATACATACCATGGCAACTCTTTTTAGGTTTATTTCTAAAAGCAATATTCTCATATTTAATCCTTTTGCTTATTTCTGACATTAATCTACATTATACTCACATTATTGGAGTGAATTTGATGGGTTGAACAATTGCCTATTTTAAAATGAGTATATCCACGGAGTTTCTTGCCGGATCTTCTCCATAGGACTCACAATTTGGAATTGTACAACTAGGCCTTTTTTTTTCCCGAGGAGGAAACCTTCAAAAGGCTAACACAACTAGAGCCTGGTGTTTCAAAAGTGCCTGTAATTAAGTTTATTTGAAATAAAAACCATTTAAATTTTAATTTATTAAATATGAGGTATCGGAACGTTTTATTTCTGATAGAATTTTAACAGACCACAACGGCAATTCAAGGTGCAAACCGATAAAAAACACGTAGATAGCCAAACCAAATCATCCCTTAAAATACCGATAATTTCAAAAGCCATAATTGTAAGGACAATAAAAGCGCACTTTGTCGGCCACAAATCTGTGATAGCCGTGATCTGGTAAAGCTTCGGATTGATGGTGGATGTAATGGAGATCGTCGCCACCTCCGCAATTAGTAGCTAAAGGGTGTTTGTTTGTGGGGTCGATGGGGCGGCCATGGTGTAGCGGGAAATGGGTTAAGTCCGGGATAAATTTTGTCTGGATTTTTTTATGGGTGAACACGAAATCTAAGAAAAATACATACACTCTGTTTATTATTACTTGTCTTATTTAGTAAACAATCTTAGCACGTCTTTTTAATGCAATTCGTCAATAATATTATTATAATAATTTCACAAAAACATAATAGGTATATATAATAATATAATATATATATTATATCATATTAACTGCTTCGATCAATCAATCAACTCAGCCTATCGCAGTCCACTGCTGGACATAGGCCTCTCCCAAGTTGCGCCACAACGCTCGGTCCTCTTCCTTCCGCATCCAGCCCCCCCAGCCACGTTCTTTAGGTCGTCGGTCCACCTGGCGGGGGCGCCCCACGTTGCGTTTGCCGATTCGCGGTCTCCACTCAAGGACTCATCTGCTCCAACGGCCATCGGTCCTTCGACAGACATGGCCAGCCCACTGCCACTTCAGCTTACTGATCCTACAAGCTATGTCGGTCACTCCGGTTCTTCTCCGGATAATCTCGTTAAGGGTTTTATCCTTCAAAGAAACTCCAAGCATAGCTCGCTCCATAGCTCGCTGAGCGACTTTGAATTTGTGGACTAGCCCAACTGTTAGTGTTCATGTCTCGGCACCGTAAGTCATGACTGGCAGGACGCACTGGTTGAAGACCTTTGTCGTCAAACTTACCTTTACCTTACCTTTGTCTTTAAATTGATAACTTTACTCAATTGACATTGTTTTCGAGATTAACATTATAAAACGAAATATTAAATTTTTTGTAGCAACGGTCTTTGTAGGTACTAAGAAATTCTGTTATATAAATATATATTACCAGCCGCCCGCGGCTTCGTCCGCGTATATATCGGTTTATTACAGCGTTATCGCGTATGACCTGTTAATTTTCTCGAGATAAAGAGTAGCAAAATTCAAATTAAATTATTTTTTTCTGACAGTTCAGTTTCAGACAGGATCTTATAGATCACTAAAGTCGGTTATTTTTAAAACTATATAGTATCGGCCTATATGTTGATCCGAGTTATGGTCAATCTGTTCAGCCGTTTCAGCGTAAACAAACAAATAAACATTCACACTTAAGCATTTATAATATTAGTAGGAAGTAGGATTATTATATTTTTTTGCTATTCTTTTATTTCTTCTTCTTTCCAACTCTCTTACAGTGTCCCAATATCATCCTTGTGTAGTCACCCTAACCAGCAGCATCAGCCCCGGGCGGTCCCGCGTTCACGCGCCTCTAATCGCCCCCGGCCGATACATAAACTGCGATTATTGTCTTTTTATTGTTCATGAATAAAATATTAATTGCCGATAAGTGAAATGTCCGCTCTATCTCACATTAACGGCTTTGAAACGATTTTTTAGTAGATAAATTAAAATTTGCGAAGTTGAAAAGCAGTGATAGCCTAGCGGTTGAACGCTTACCTTCCATGCAGGAGGGTCTGAGTTCGAATCCGGCCCGCACCTCTTTCTTTTCGGATTCATGTGCGGATTAGATTGTGAGTATCACTTGCTTTAACGGTGGAGGAAAACATCGTGAGGAAACCTGCACACCTGAGAGTGTACCATACAGTTCTCGATGGTGTGTGTAGTCCGCCAACCCGCAGTAGACCAGAATGGTGGACTAAGGCACAACTAGGGCCTGAATCCTTCTCATTTTGAGAAGAGATGATGATGATAATTGTGGAATTTGTATGATATGAATGTAATGCAATTAAATTAAGGCCGTCATATACAACGTGTTATTGAAATAACTGAAAACCTCTTAAGTGGTCATTGTACTCATCAGAAAATGTTATTTTAATAACACGTTGTATTCAGTTTAAGTAACTTGGCCTAATTTTGCTATACAAGCTGTTGATCTGTAAGCGTGCCATATTTATAGAGCAAATGATATAAAATGTGCTCATCAACTTAGCCTATCGCAGTCCACTGCTGGACATAGGCCTCCCCCAAGTTGCGCCACAACACTCAGTCCTCTGCCTTCCGCATCCAGTCCCCCCCACCCACGTTCTTTAGGTCGTCGGTCCACCAGGCAGAGGGGCGCCCTATACGCTGCGTTTGCCGATTCGCGGTCTCCACTCAAGGACTCGTCTGCTCCAGCGGCCATCGGTCCTTCGACAGACATGGCCAGCCTATTGCCAAAAATGGGTTCGATCATCTAAAAATACTATACCGATTCTACGGTTATTTAATAAACAAATTTTCCCTTGGAAACATTAGCGAGGGTTAGAGATAAATTCTGAATGACTCTGAGAATATGTAACCGGCGCGCGGCAGCATTGTAAAAAGGTAGAAAAAATCTGCCTATTTTTACCCAACTGCGCCAGAAGGAGGGTTATGTTTTTTCGGTGGTTTTGCTCGCATCGTTTTAGTTTCGCGCGGGACGCACGCGGATTTTTTTAGTTACAAATAGATATTTAAAACAAAAATGTTTTTTTTTGTATTGATTTTTTTATTGATTCCTGTTTAGTATCAGTGGTATAGTAACCTCTTTAAATATAGGACGGATACAGATCAACATCTTGTATACATATATACCTACTTTGTATACTAAATTAAAACTTAAAAATTTTAAGTTATAAAAAATGGGTTTGGCCACTCTTGTGCGGCGGCTTCAAAAATGTTTTGAAGTCAGAATCACAATTTCAGGTGATTTCAGGGGAGGAGGTGTCAGTGCCTACATTTTGTTCGTGATTTAGCGTTTTGTCAGACTTCAAAATCACTTTTAGGTACCTGTATCCTATATTTAGTATCTCCGTTATTCATTGATAGGGTCACCAGTAAATTTTTAGTCATAAGATATTACTTGTGATTATAAAAACTCACGTACCTATTTACAAAAAAACTAGTTGATACAATGTTGATGGAATGGTTGGTACATAAAATGGATCCAGGTGGCGTTATTTGCGCTAGTATACTTATACTTACGGCACTGGGCAGCGATATGCTCAGCCAAGTCGATTCAATCAATCAACTCAGCCTATCGCAGTCCACTGCTGGACATAGGCCTCTCCCAAGTTGCGCCACAACGCTCGGTCTTCTGCCTTCCGCATCCAGTCCCCCCAGCCACGTTCTTTAGGTCGTCGGTCCACCTGGCAGGGGGGCGCCCTACGCTGCGTTTGCCGATTCGCGGTCTCCACTCAAGTACTCGTCTGCTCCAACGGCCATCGGTCCTTCGACAGACATGGCCAGCTCACTGCCACTTCAGCTTACTGATCCTACAAGCTATGCCAAGTCGATTGATCAATTACATTGATTGAAGTGGTATAGATACTGTTATCCCATGTCCCAGCACATATACTTTTGTAGTCTCCTGTTTCCTATTGGAGTAAGCTGAGACTGGATTTATTTTCCACTCGCCACGATCTTCACACACCTCTTTTGCTTCATCTACGTTCATTATCCTTCTCATACAAGCACGTTGTTTTTGAATGCTTTAACCTGGGGGTCTACTCCCGTTCGACGATATTCGATAAATTGTACGATTCATCGCACAATTTGCTACTCCGGTCAACCATCGTTCCCTTATCGCATGCGATGATCGTGTTTTGACGTTTGTTTTTCTCATCTCCGGTAAATTGTATTCGACTATGAACCGTAGTCTATCTTAATTGTGCCTTTTTTATGTGCCTAACTTTATTATGTAAGTATCAGTCGGGACGAAAGTTCGTACTTCGTTTGTCGTTCTTAAAACGCGAGTAGACCTACTGGCCTTTTTTAAGAACGTCCTCGATTTGGTGGCGGAGTTTTACGACATTCCACTTATGGGAAGAGATCACACTATTTCGCTTTGTACACTAAAACCGAGAAATACTTCCCCGTTTCCCCAAACTCGCCATGTGTGTCCGCTTATTGTTCGCACTTGAGTGTTTATTCGCCAATAATTGAGTATGTACCGTATTTAATCCCCAACCCCTCTGTTTTTAAAGAAATACTCGCGTCGGTGACTTTTTGAGTGGCTGGAACACATGGCGAGAGGGATTTTAATCTTTTTGAAATTGTTTCGGAAAGTTAATAAACAGTTATTTGTGTGAAGAGTTTCGGCAAGAAGATGAAGTGAAGTAGGAAAGGTTAATAGTTTTTTTTATAGGTTTCTGTTTTACTTATAAGCGTGGAGGGCAACTGACAGATAATTTTCGACGACCTCTGTGGTCTAGTGGGTCGAGGGTCGGACTCGTGATCAGCAGTCTGACCCTCGACCCACTAGACCACAGACGTCGTCAAGAATACAATTTTATTTTGTAATTAGTCCAAAATAGCGTTCAGTTAAATTGTAGGCCTTTTTCAATCAACTATTAGAATAATTGTTCAAGCTTCTCCCCTTCATTGATGTATTATTCATAGAGAAGTAAATCAAGCCAGTCCAGGCATTGCCTTGGTCCTGCATTGTTCTCACACAAAATCTTAATAAAAAATAAATAAATAATAATAATTTATTGACTCAGCCACACAACAAAATACAATAAAAAGAACAATACAAGATAATAACTTCTTAGGTTTTCGCGATCACTACACATTATAATAAAACAAAGTTTAACCGGATTAAATCGCGTATATTATTTAAATTGGTTTCCCTGACGTTTCGAAAGCTTTGCAGCATTTCGTGGTCGCAGGTAGACTAAGATGACAAGCGTCTTTACAAATATTTCTAAAAAATTATTTTAATCTACGACCTAAAGAAAGTGGCTGGGGGGGACTGGATGCGGAAGGCAGAGGACCGAGTGTTGTGGCGCAACTTGGGAGAGGCCTATGTCCAGCAGTGGACTGAGATAGGCTGAGTTGATGAGTCAATCAATGATTATTGAATACCTAATTATACACTTTTGTTGCAAATAAAGGATAATATTACAATAGCAAAAAAACTCAACAAATTTTATTCTGATGTATCGTTTATTATTTGTATCATATAAAAATCAAACATCCGTTGAATACAACTAAAAACTTCAGGAAACCTATAAAACTTAAATTTCAACAATAACATAATATCAACAATAAGTCATTAATTCGTAATATACAAACATTATCTTATAACTACTTATCAAATTAGACCAATTAACTACAATATCAAAATTGATCGGTGGGTGTTTAAATCTAATATCTTATTCATTCATAAAGTACTTACAAAAGAAATAAGTCGTCACGTTTTTTTAAAGTCAATTTGTAAAAAGGAGCATCTCTATTTGATTTGGTTTCGGTTTTTTGGTTTGCTTGTATTTTCGATCGGTATTTTTAAGAACATTACCTATTTGTTGTAGTGTTCAGAATCAAATTATCTGTTTAGTTAGTACCTAGTAGTGTAGTGAGCTAAATCATACCTTTTTTACAGATTGACCTTAAAATACCTAGTCAGAGTAATGACGACATTAAATCAGTTTGTCATAATATTGCTCTCGATATCAACTTTTATAAAAAATTAAAATAACATATATAATAAAGAATATAATGTCGAACGTGAATTACGCTGCAGTTTTATTAATATAGTAAAAAAACTTCTTAAATTACCAGTACCTAGATCTCGGAGTTTGAGTAGTCTGAAAAGAAAAAGACTCAGTGCCGTAAAAACTGCAGCACTCTAGAAAAAAAATACATGCAACGTAATTACCGCCGCAATAGTACATTTAAAAAAATCAAATTATGAAATATTACTTATATTTTAAAACAAAACAATTAAGTAGACATTATTTACATGTGATGTATTTACAACAATATTAAAAGATTCACACTATTCGAGCCGCACTCTACAATATCGATATATTCTCGTATCGATAACATATCGGTATTGCTTGGATACCGGATTCAGTTACGAGAAGATGCGAAAGCATATCGAGAGTAGCATGATAATAGTGTTCATAATTTTATTCATGTCCATTGTGTCCTTATTTAATTACATAGTGTATGATTTATGAATTATTACATATTATTGCACTACAATTTATTTGTGATTAGATACATTATATGCATTACAGTTGAGCTATTATTAGATATCAACAATTCTGGTTTCGGTACCTACCGAAAAGATTTCGGAAATATACATACAGGTGCTCATAAAATTTAATTAACAAAATTAAAGTGTAAGCAACATGTTTTGAACCAATTAACTAAAAAAAATATCATAAAAATGTGGGTGGTAAAAATCATATTCTTTTTAATATCGATATGAGTCAGAACCGGTTTCACAAATTGCATATTTTAAAATAGTTTGTTTTTACAAAATTGACATTAATTCACCTAACTAACGTCTATTAATACACAGTTGAAGAGTAAATTCTATGATATGTTATCTATTCAAAGTGCGAGGTGGTCCTCACGGGAAACTAAAATAAGAAAAGTACATTGCA
The DNA here is from genome assembly GCA_949699075.1 of Asteroscopus sphinx. Lineage (NCBI taxonomy): Eukaryota > Metazoa > Arthropoda > Insecta > Lepidoptera > Noctuidae > Asteroscopus > Asteroscopus sphinx. The sequence continues at coordinate 31,537,692 of OX453004.1, read as the reverse complement.
CATTAACAGTAACATTGATTGCACATTTTTTAAAGTTTACCATCACAAAAACTTCACGACATCATCAGCACCATTTCGTCTTAAACAAACTCTTGATGATTTCTCGTTCTTGAACGTTTGAATGCTAAAATTATATGGCTAGTAATTTTGGTAAGTAATGCTTATTCACAAGCACTCCATAGATCGAAATGTTTTGGTAAAATTTTCACTGTTCACTATTAATCGAATAAAAAATAACATAAATCACTTGTTGCCGAAACCAATTACTCGGCCGAATTTATCCCATTCCTACTATACACAGTAGTATTTCTACAGTAACAAAAGTCAAAGTCCTTCCATTCAGTCTTACACGCTATCAGGTGAGCTGGTCTCGCGCTCCTGTACGGAGGTGGAAGGACGCTCCCAGTGCGAGGGCCAGACCCTCGCCGGGAGCGCGACCGGCCTTCAGATGACGTGTTGAGGAGGTTCCTCGTCACTCTTCATGAGGACGTAGGCAACAGGGCGTTTGACGTCAGCGGGGGGTGGGGATGGTGTCCGGCGTGGGGGGCAGCCGCAAGGGGATAGCGCACTGCTGTAGAGGGCACTGCTGTATAGTGCACCGCCGTATAGTGCCTGGGGAGAGAAAAAGGGTTTGGGATGCATTTATATCATTTAGGTAAGCTGTGTGGTAATGAGGTTTCCATAAAGGACTTTCTACAACAAGTTTTATAAATGTGAAGTCTTTTGATTACGCCAATTGATATTATGGCAGACAATTAGTTACCCATATGACGTCCCAATCATATTACTTCAGTCGGTCTAGAATTTTCACTACAACCTATCGATTACAGTTCAGCCTATCGTAGTAATTAGAACCATTTCTTTACTTTTGTGAACTGCATCATATTGAATGTCTACCTATGTATGGTCAGAAGGAAAAGATGCATACACTTAAACCATCCTTTAACAGATGGATGGATGGATGTGGTTCAGTAAAATATTAATGTCTAATCTTAATATTTTTAAATCAATACCTTATTGAAGATTACCTGCAAATGCGCCAACTCGGCTGCCAGCTTCCCATCATCGGACGGTATCTTCGCAAACGGGTAAAACGGGTACGGTAATGGTGGGAACAGTGCTCTATTAAACTCTGGTTTATCTCCTAATAAGTGATGTGGTATTGAGTGCAGTTGTGAATGTATCGGGTGCGGTACTGACGGCGTCACTAATCTTGGTACAGGCGCCATCAAGCCGTTGATACCAAAGCCGAATTTCGGTTCCTTCTTGACAAGTGGTTTCGGCTTTCGTCGTGGTCTGTATTTGTAGTCAGGGTGCTCCTTCATGTGCAGTGCCCTAGGAAAGGAAAAACGATTTTATGTTATTAATTTCTTACGTATTTTTAATTTCCAAACTTTCCAATACCGAATCAAAAAAAAATACATATCGGTACAAAATAATACATAATATCAGTACACAATAATCTAATAATAAAAAATGTTACATGGGGCCACGAAGCAACATTATGCTTCAAGTAACATTATTAAGGAAGACAGGAAACAAGTCCTTATCTTTATATTTAGTGTAAACCCTACCTAATGTTTTTTATTTTTTTTATTTTAGGTTGTTGGCTTAATTCCAGCGCCTGATTTCGCGCCATCGCGATTGTTGGCTCTCACGTCGGCCTCAGTGTATCCTCGTCGCACTCGAGCAAACATCAACAGTTCGAGTATTATCAGCAATAACAAACGCGGAAGATATCCGACACCTCTGAAATTTAAAGCATAACTCAATCCGCCCCACAATACTATAAGTTTAGCGTCAAAATGCCACAATGAAACGCCACTGGGCGATATAACATTATTATTTATGCAATAAAGCGTGCAATTGTCGCGAACGCCTGGCCGCCCTTAAAACAACAATGTCGATTCAACAATGCGCGGATTATTGCATTGTCCCAGTCACAATCGGGTATCTGTGTATACCACTGCACTATGTGCATTCGGTATGCAAGCGAAATTTGATTGTACTGTTATGCAATAGAGTTGAATTTGGAACGTGGTTGCGTGTGTTTATGACGTGTAGTGTTGGGAATGAGTCGACACAGCGTCCGATTATGCGAGCTTTGTGATAGAATCGCGATTGTCAGCGAGTCGATTGTAATTATTCGAGTGGACCACGCTGGCGGATGATAGTTCGTCATTGCGCTGAGGTTTTGAATGCGAATGTTTGTTGAGTCTGATTGTGTAGCAGATTTACCTATTATTTCTTTATATAACTAAGGATGAATGCTGCTGTGTTCATAGTTATTTGACTTGTAACCTACAAGTCTTCTTTGATTACAATGAACCTGCTTCAGACATTATTAACAACTATGTATAATTGGTTTTAAAATACAGTTTTCCATGATGTCTCCATAAAAATTAAGGTTTTTGTGTTTTACATGAAAGCTGTGTTTCAAAAAGAAAAGCAACTAAGGCAACTTCGGGAAGTTCCTTGTGCAATAAACAGGGTATCCATTTTGGGTACCAATTCTGCGAGAGCCCATACGATAAAAAAAAAAAAACAAAAAAAGTAAAATATATCACTTTTCGTTATCTTAAGGGGCATGTAGCACAATTTTTTTGCGAAAAACGTGAATGCCACTTTAGGGCTTGGCACTTTTTCTATCTTCAACTACAGCGAACTATAATTTACAGAGTTAATAGTTTCTGATTAAACTACAATACCTGTACTTACTTCAATTGTTAAAAACGATCTTATTATAAATGATTGATATTGTTATAGGTTTAAAGAAATTTATTCTCAATAAAAACACAAAGTCACTTACTTGAGAACAATATTAACTTACGCTATGATGGTTATACATGATCTATTCAGCGAGTAATAACTATTGTACAGATGAGGGCGCCATTTGGCTGCTTTAGAATTTCTAAAGTACAATAACAACTAAACTTTTTATCCTATCACGAAATTTTCCATAGACAAGTAGCTACCTATTCACACCAAACACATTTATCAGAATCGACAGAAACTGTCCTATCTTCGAATAAAAAAAAACTGAGGTCATCGAACCTGACACTATCACTTCTTTCATTACAGTTTGTTAACCAAATAAAAACGATATCGCTAAGGAAAATAACACAATATCTTTGGTCAAGAAAAAACCTATCTACTTTTTATCGTACACGTTTTTGGCGTATTTTTTCTATGGAACTAATCGAATTCGGTAAACATCGATATATCGATATATTTATATATGATTCTTGATATCAACGATCGCTTTATGTGTAACTATATTGAATTTGGAACGTCAATAAGAAGTTATTGGTTTTTTTTTATTAATGTTCTTTTGGTATTGATAGTGTTGTATATGTGATTGTGGTATACAAATTAGTGTTTTTTTTTTTAAATAATTTTTAGATTATTTAGGGAAGGGGGTGAACTACCCATTCATTAATGTTGCATTTGGATCCTCAAGACTACTTGCCATGAAATGATCATATCAGTGACAGCTACGCATTTAATATTTCAGGATTTTGGTCCTTTTTTAACCGCCTTCAAAAAAGGAGGAGGTTCTCAATTCAACTGTGTCTTTTTTGTTACGTGATTATTCCGTCAAATATAGACTGATTTAAAAAATTCTTGTTTGAATGGGTCCCTTGTGATCTTCGGGGACCGAAGTTCGATACGAAGGGAACTCTTCAATGGATAACATCAAATCACCCGCGATTGCAGAAATCGCTTGGCTATGTAGGTATTGTTTATGTCAATCAAAGTAGAAAAATTAAATAAACTTCAAAAAAGTAAAAATCGACTTCAAAAATAACGAAAAAATTTGCGTGAAACAGTTTAGGAAATCAGTGCCAATTTTTTCTAAAATCAAACCAAATCAAAGGCACCTACTTCCTAAACTTTTACACACAATTTGTTTTATTATTTTTGAAGTTGGTTTTTAAATGTTTAAAATTAATTTTTTTACATCGAAAATTTTCAGTAAGATGTTAGTGATTTTAGATCATTACCTTTTTATAAATGACTAGCGTCCCGTCCCGACTTCGCACGGGTGGACAAGAAAATATAGCCAATGTTACTCAGGGTGAATGTAGCTTTCTAATGGTGTTTTTTTTTTTAAATCGACACAGTAGTTTTTGAGTTTATTCATTACAAACATACACACAAAAATACAAATCTTTCCTCTTTATAATATTAGTGTAGATAGTGTAGATATGAAAAAATGTAATTTTAAGAAGACACACATTTCTTTTTTTACAGTTTTTGAAAGCTTTAGAATTTAAAACTCATTGCTCTGCAGATTGCGGGTCATCTCCAATTTCATCCTGAAGACCATAGCAGAGAGGTACGAGTCTTCTTTCAAAGATGCATCACGAACAACGAACTCCACGAGTGACGATATTTATTTGATCGTCCGGCGCACCCTGGGCCGTCAGCCACGCTACCTACCTGCTGACTGACTAAACTTTTCCCCACGACATGAGCTATTATCATTGTGTAGCTCATGTCGACACGACAGAAGATGAAGAAGATCGAACTTGTAACTAAATATTAAGTTTTACTAACATAGGTATAACATAACATAACATACCATAACATAACATCACGCCTGTATTTCCCCGAAGGGTTAGGCAGAGGTGTAATAGTACACCCACATTTCGCCAGTTATGTTATAGTCCCATGTATAGGTATAAGATCTTTTATTATTTTTTACACGAACCCATTAGGGATGTAACTTATACGAAATAAAGTTTTCTATTTTATTTTATTTTTTTCCCTTAGACTGCTGAAACACAGATCCGTGCAAGACAATGGAAGTTTAATTATGTCTGGAATTGCCGAATTTAACAGATCAAAGCTCCGATTAGTGTTTCAATAAATAATTAAAATAATTGAATTTAATTGATGCATTGAACTATCATAAAAATGTAGGTAAACGGTAGTGGTAAACGTTATAATAATAATTTGCATCTCGTAAGGCCGAATAAATAAAGATAATAGATACCAACAAAATGACCATATCGCAAATAAAAAAGATTGGTAGAAGTAGAATTGGATAAAATCAATACCGTCTTATTGATCTATTTCTCCAACTTATACCATGGTTGATGGTGTCTTCCCATCGTTATCGGTCAGCATAATAGTAAGGCGCGTCTGTTTGCTTGCATGCTTATTTTATCGTTGTTTGATCGACGATATAATCGAAGGATTCAATAACGGTCACTAAATAACATTCGATAGCGTTTGTCTGACTCTGGGGCCTATTGAGCAATCATTTGTTAGATAGCTTATGTAAAACTTCCTGTTTATATACTAAGGAATTATGTTGAGAAACATAATGTTTTAAGATTTTTACAATTTATGGGTAGCCGAAAAAAATATTAACCTAGCTCTATAAGCTGTACAGCGCAGTTCTTGGGCAGCGTTCGGGATGCTACGCAGTATCATCTCATCCAAAATACCACATTGTCTCAAGACGAAAGTCTTTGACCAGTGTGTGTTGCCAGTAATTACTTACGGCACTGAAACGGTCGCTCACAATAGGCCTGATAAGAAGGCTCAAAGTCACTCAAAGGGCAATGGAGAGGGCTATGCTCGGTGTATCACTGCATGATCGAATCAGAAATGAGGAGATTCGCAGGAGAACGAAAGTAACCGACATAGCTCGAAGAATTGCCAAACTTAAGTGGCAGTGGGCGGGGCACATTACTCGCAGAACGGATGGCCGATGGAGCCGTAAAGTTCTGGAGTGGCGACCGAGTACTGGAAGCATGAGTTCACGCTTAGATTCGTCTCTGAATGTAAGCACAAGTGTCAATTGAGTGACTACAGGGTTGGCAGCGGCACGCAATGGTCACGTGTCGCCATGCGCACCAGGTAGGTGTACAGGGAGACAAGTCCCCCTTGAGACATGCCTTACAGGCGTAGCACAGGTATAGGGATCTTGAGGTATAATACATTCTCGAATTCTCCTTATTGTGCTGTAGATTAGAGACCAGGGGGTTTAAGTGCGTTCAAAATCCCACACACCCCAAGAGGCCGGTGGTATTTTGAAGATTTCAAACTCGCAAAAAAGGAGCTACTTACTTATGTTTTAGGCAGACTGATCCACCTAGTAAAACTACAGTTATTCTTTGGTTGACCTAGTTGTCTGAATTGTTTGGGCTTCTTGGCCTAGTTTGTGTTTATGCCAAACAAATTCGTATGAAAAAGTTCTTCTGTCTCCTTTCCAAAAATGAATTTATAGACGGTGATTTTTCAGGAGTGTACAGCGGTAATTTATCTATGTCCGTTTAAAAAAAAAACTTGAATGTGTGTATGTGCACTGATAATGAGTGTTGTAAAGATTTAAGACTAGTGACCACCTTCAAAAGCGCCAACGTTTTCCACCCTAAAATCAGATTTCAACGATTTTTTATATAATAAAACCAAGTTTAACCGGATTAAATCACGTATATTATTTAAATTGGTTTTCCTGACGATTTGAAAGCTTTGCAGCGATTCGTGGTCGCAGGTAGACTAAGATGACAGTCGTCGTCGTCGTCGTAGTCGTCGTGATTTTTTACATAACACATAACATAACATCACGCCTGTATTTCCCCGAAGGGGTAGGCAGAGGTGTATAGTACACCCACACACACAAACAGTTTAAACAGTTTTCCCCCAAAATACAAATTTTGTCAAAAAATTTAGGTGAAAAGAGCCAATCTATGCAAGAATGAAGTTAAAACCTCACGGCAGGACGTTCCTCTTAAGTCAAAGGCTGACGTCCATTAAACGGAATGGTGAGATGAAAGTACATTTTCTGCTGTTTTTGTGATTATATAAGATTAGGCGGCGATTTCTAACCAGTGGTCTTTTCTATGGAAAACTATATTAATTTTTATTTCAAATATACCAGATTACAGCTACTTGCTTCGATTGCCTCGTTAGTCTAGTGGTTGCAAGCGCGACTGCTGAGCGTGGGGTCCTGGGTTCGATTCCCGGGTCGCGTAAAGTATTATTGGGTTTTTTCATTAGGAAATTCTCAGTAGCAGCCCGGAGTCTGGATTCGTGCCCGGTTAATGGCAATAGGCTCGCCCCCTATTACATGGGACTATAACATAACTGGCGAAATGTGGGTGTACTATTACACCTTTGGCTACCCCTTCGGGGAAATACAGGCATGATGTTATGTTATGTTATGTTACAGCTACTTAAATAGGAAAAAAAAACTAGTTGCACTGCTTCTCCCGCCTTGTTGATATTCGACAGTAACGCGGGGAGGCCTTCGAGGTGACTGGCGTTCAGAGTGGGGCTCTGAGCGTCCACTGAGTGAGCTCAGGGACGGTGGTGGCGGCACACAGTTTTCCCAGAGTTCCCCTTATTGTGCTTAAGATGGCCACCGGGGTGGTTTTAGTGTGGTAAAAATCCCACACATACTTTTTATGCCTAACGGGCTTGCGTTTGACTGCCACCTCACCTGATGTTAAGCGATGGTGCGGCGAACGATGGTTCACGCTTGTCAAGCAAAGGTGAGAGGATGGCAGGTTTTTTATTTTATTTAGATTTTTGAAGCTTTTATCCTCGCAACCAAAAAGCTAGATGCACTATTTATAGAGCTAAATAAGGTCATGATATATCGCGGACCACCTACGTCGGAAATACCAAAACAAAGACACCAGTTTTATCCACTTTTAAAAGGAATATCAGGCAACTGATAAGCCATATTCTCCAGATCCACGTGGAAATCAAACAAATGCCTTTACAATACCCTTTGTACAACCTTTATCAACAAGCTCACATAGTTGTTATCACTAACAAATAAGTTAAAATAACAGTTTGTGGTCTACAATGAGCGCATTGTAAATGTGACGTCACCAGCTATTGATTTTTCACAATGAAATTATTTGATTGTCAGTTATCTGTGGTACAGTCAATGGTAAGTGAAGGATTATTTGTTAAATACATGTGTACCAACTAAGGCCTCGTTTATGGACACGCGGTGCGTCGGGCGGTGCGTTTCGTGTGGCGACACGCGGGGCGTCACCCGGTGGGCTGAAAATCGGCTTTCATAGGCTTAGGGTATTACGGTTTTCCTTGCTGTTTACGAGATAATTAACTTTTTCATACTAGCTTGATATAATTTTTCGTAAAAACATTATACTTCCTTCGTTTTTGTGCAGGTCATTTTTTAACATAGTAATAACTAATAGAAGCGATATCCGGCAAAAAATCCGGCACTTGCAAATAGAAATAAGTCTATGAAAGGCGATTTTCAGCCCACCGTGCGTCACGCGGCTCTCGTGGCGATACCAGCGACGTGGCCCGCGGCGTCACATACGCAAACACTAAACATGGAGATCACAGACTCCACCACATTTTTAGGTTTTCTTTTCTTTTTACTAACACTATATGGATCTACTTAGTTTGTGATCTGAAATAAAGATTATATATATATATTGTCCGCTGCGTGCGTCGCCGCCGCAACTCTGTGTATCAAAAAATCTGTTCTCCGTGAACGCTATCATACATACGTTTGAATTCTCCGCCCGACGCGCCGCGCACCGCGCCGCGTTTCCATAAACGAGCCCTAAAGGTTGATAGAGTAAGTACTTCACGTTTTATGTAAACTTTTTTGTAGTAAATAACAGTACACTTGAGATGACATTATTATTTGATGACTTAGTAAATGAGTAAGTAAACTAGGTAAGTATGGAAGTACGCTGAAAAAACAATATGTTTCAATGTGAAGGTTGTATGCTTGAATATTTGAGTAGGTTTACTTAAGTACTGGGTAATCAGGGTGCATTAAAAGTGCCTCCACGAGTGACGATATTTAATTGATCGTCTGGCGCACCTTGAGCAGTCAGCTCCGCTACCAACCTGCTGACTGGCTAATATTTTCCCCACGGCATGAGCTATTATCATTATGTAGCTTATGTCGACACGATAGAAGAAGACTTAAGTACTTGGGTAAGGTAATGCGAGATAGACCCATTGTAGCCGAAACATGACTTCATCATCATCATCATCGTTTGAGAGAAGTCGATGATTTAAAAAAACAGTAGGTCGGTCTCTTTTATGCAGAACTAGCTGTGCCCCGCGGTTTTACCCGCCGTTCTTCGAAAAACTCGCTTAGCGTTCTTTCAGACTTTTTATTTTTTTGTGGTTTTTGGTTTTTGGTGGTTACGTAAAAAAAATCGAGTTACATCAAATTAAACTAATAACAGCTATAACGTAACTCACAGAGTATACAAACTAGTTTAAAACATAACGCGAAAAATCGCTTACATTATTGATTTTGTTTCACGTTGGCTCAATACGTAATACCAAGGCTGTCGTTACATACATTACTCATTCTCATAAAATGTACCATACATCACAAAGATGAGTTTAAATGATTTTTCTTCAAGATATCGAGATTTTAAAGACACCAATCGATAGAGCGAAAAATTTGCAGTCTGACTGTATATTTAACTCAATTTCGTAATTTTTTCGTCATATTGGCGGTTACATTAATTCACACTACAACTGACGAATATTTATTTACGACTACAATTGACGAACGTTACAACCAATTGGTCCTTCCAACCTACGCTATAAAAAATCACAACCCTTTTTCTCATAAAAACACAATGACTACAAATAGGCAACAAATCAATTTAATCTATCCATAGAGGTCGGTGAGAGGCGACAATTATATGTTATTCATTGTAATAATATCTTGCATTGTTGGGGGCGCGCTATCAGGGGTCGGCAGGACCATAAAAATGAGCTTATGCCTCCAGTCTAACTAGAGCAGGGCGAGTATAGAGCTGTTGTTGCGAATTTAGCCTTAATTGTCGGTGAGTTTGTGTTTGGTGACGTTTTTAAATGTCATGTTTGTTGATTTGTAAGTTTATGACATTGTTATGTATTTAACGAGGTGCTAAAGGTTAACCAACTATGTTGTTTATAATGCGTGAGATATTATTGCTTCATTAAATTTACGTTGTTTAATTATATTTTAAAATTCGTTAGATTGGAGTTTCAATTTATGGTTTGGATATTTTTTTTACTCGAAAGCGTCACGAAAGAAGCGCTTTCTTTGTACAGGAACCAGATAAGAATCCTGACAAGAATCCTCACTGGTCATTGCAAGCTGAATAAACACCTTCATAGGATGGGCCTCAGTGATACCACAGTTTGCAGGTTTTGTCGCGAAAAGGATGAGACGCTTATCCATATCCTAATATGCGAATGTGATGCAGTGCACCACATGAGAAGCCAGCATCTTGGAGGCCACGTCATCTCAACGCGGGAGGGTTATAGTCGACTTCATGATTGACTTGCAGCTTAGGGAAGTGCTGTAATGCTGCAAGAGGCGTCACAATAGATCTTATCAGGTCGCAGTGGCTTAGGGGCGTTCAAGACCCCTACCTCTTTCCTCAAAACAATAATAATAATAGGATATTTTCCTGCACTTCGTTAAGTTAGTTCTTAATAATAAAGTAATTGAATATAACTCATAGCTTTGAGATACATATTTTATATTGTCTCAAAAAGTTATATATAAACTATAAATATAATTTACTAGCTTTTCACCCACTTATAATTCGGATTATCACAGAAAGACGTAATCATGCATCCTTCAAGAACTGTTTATCATTTTGGGATAAATAGTAGCATGTATGGTGCAGTTTTGCGTTTTCAGCGTGATTGAAGGACAAACAAGCAAACATATTTTCGCATTTATAATATTAGTAGGATATCTAGTAGGTTAATTAATTTGTTATTCACCGTGTCGTATTAACATTTCTATATGAGGTGCAACAGTAAGAATTAATTTGTAAGGGTTGAATTTATTAGCGGGGCGTAAGGCCGGGCGCACGCTACACGTCAGAATATATTTGTTATATTTAAGCGCTTATTGTGCGATGAACTTTACTAAAATCGTATGAAGATGTGCTTAATAAATACTCGTAAAATCACGCTTACTATCTCTGAAGGGTAAAAAGGGTCTCAATTAGTACTGAAATGACTTATATAAACTGGATATTATTGTACTATTGGACATTTACACTCATACAAATTACACACATTCATGTACACTACATATATATATACACAACACACTAAAATTTATCATGTATGTGTATTGTACACATACATGATAAATTTTAGTTTAGTTAGAATAATCTTGAATTTTGTTAATGTTAGCATGAATGAATTATTTTTAACTGTAATCTTAATGTCTCTAAAAGTTGTTATGTTTATAATGAATTAATTGGGTACCTACATACTTGAATTATGTATTAATATAATTTCGACCTGCTAAACATGATATCTGGCACCCACAGGACAGGCTGGCCTAGTGTGGGGCCACTGGATAATTTCTTATTCTGTAATGTTGTTTCTTTGCAAATAAATGAATTTTATTATTATTATTATACAGTGGATAAATTCCACTAAAATTGAAATACGCTTCAAAAAGACTACTTTTAGGTCACAAAAAACTTCAGGTGACTTTACAAGCTGCATGTAATAAGACGACTCATACGGTTTGATGATTTTTAGAAATACTAATGTTTTTTGTAAAAGAGGGAGGGGGGCAAACGAGCAAGCAGGTCACCTGATGGTAAGCAATAACCGCCGCCCAATAAATAAAAAATTGCAAACTGCCAATAATTGTAAACTGTGGCTGAAGACACTTTCTCCACCCGCTCACTATATCCAGCCGAGTGAGCACCTTCCTGCGGGATATAACCTTCCCTGGTCAACCTGGAAGTCACTAAACCGACTACGAACTCAAGTGGGAAGAAGCAAGTCCAATCTCGCCAAGTGGGGCTATATTCAAAAAACAGCGACAAGGTGTGGTTGTGGCACTGACCCCCAATCGATGAGTCACCTCTTACACTGCCCTTTGTGTCCCGAAACCAGTAGCCTGGGTGACCTTTGCGTTGCCACTGATAACGCCGTTGAAGTGCCAAAGTTTTGGGCTTGCCAAATCTAACCCAAGAGATTACATAAATACTATACCATCGACACGAAGAAGAAGAAGAAGACCGCCGCCCATGGACAACCGCAACACCAGGGGAGTCGCCGATGAGTTGCGTTGCGTTGTGTTGTTGCATAGTTTTGTTGTGTAACGCGTACAGTACAGTGGTTGACCGCCAACCATCATGATTATGGAATTTAGATTTATAGTGGGTAATACGACGGTGGAAGTCAACGGTTTTTTTTTTAATAAATATCTTTGGGACATTTTTACACCGCACCATCTAGTCCCAAACTAAGCAGAGCTTGTGCTATGGGTACTAGACAATAGATATAATACTTGTATACTTTTTTTTTTGTTGTAAATACATACTTATAATACATAAGCAACACCCAGACCAACACAAACACTTATGTTCATCACACAAATATTTGTGTCCTGTGGGAATCGAACCCACGACCTCGTTAACAGCAGTCCGACACTCGAACCACTAGACCACAGATACCAACATCAGGTTGATACCAACATCATCATTTCAGCCGAAAGACATCCACTGCTGGACATAGGCCTCCCCCAAGCATCGCCACAACGACCGGTCCCGCGCTTTCCGCGAACTCACCAGGTCGTCGGTCCACCTTGTGGGGTGCCTTCCAGTACGCGGTCGCCACTCCAGACTTTGTGCCCCAGCGGCACTGCCACTTTTTTTTTGCAATTCTTTGGGCTATGTCAGCTATGCTAAGTCAGCGGTTGGTATAAGGTCAAATAATTTCTCAGAGCCCTCCATTGTCCATGTTATAGATGATACATAGCAATGCAACGTCTCTTTGCAAGGCTAGAAGGTCAAGACAATTAGAAATTGCATGGTTGCCGGCGATCCGAACCACTGCGTTGAATGCGGTCAAGTATAAGAAGTTGAAATTAAATACTACCTATACATATAAAAGAAAAACATATCCTTTAACTAAAAGTAATAAAAATAAACCGGCCAAGTGTGAGTCAGACTCACGCTGTAAGGGTTCCGTACCACCCATCGACCTGATACCCCGTAGAAACTGATTTAATTTACGAGAGTTTATCAAAAGACATCAACGACGTACGCGAAATGTGAATTTTTACATCTCTTTCTTACGTAGGTACATCCACATAAGTTAACGTTTGCCCTATTTTTAGTATTTGTTGCTAAACTAAAAAAAAAATATACGCGTCGAATTGAGAACCTCCTCCTTTTTTTCGTCGGTTAAAAAGGGTCTCAATTAGTACTGAAATGACTTATATAAACTGGATATTATTGTACTATTGGACATTTACACTCATACAAATTACACACATTCATGTACACTACATATATATATATACACAAGACACTAAAATTTATTATGTATGTGTATTGTACACATACATGATAAATTTTAGTTTAGTTAGAATAATCTTGAATTTTGTTAATTAAAAGAGAGTTTATCAAAAGACATCAACGACGTACGCGAAATGTGATTTTTTACATCTCTTTCTTACGTAGGTACATCCACACACAGACATAGTAAAAAATATAGACTAAGTGCTGCGAACATTCATAGTGAAGTCAAAAAAAACCATGCTCCTTCGTGTACAACCAGCGTTCACGCACACACATGCACCTCAAACCGTGCTCACCCCTCTCTGTACACATGTCGTGGCATCGTCCAGGAAGAATCGCGAAAGCAAATATCCTTCAGGTTTATGGTATGTGCATGAGAACTGGTTGTACTCGAAGAAGCACGGTTTTTTTTGACTTCACAATGATTGTTCGCAGCACTTCGTCTATATTTTTTACTATGTCTGTGCATCCACATAAGTTTACGTTTGCCCTATTTTCAGTATTTGTTGCTAAACTAAATAGTATGCACTATAATCAGACCATGTTTGGCGCTAGTATGTATTACTGTTTTAAAGATAGAGCAGGAACAAACACGTTGAAAAAAATGCATGTTTTTCGAGGTTTCTTGTATGGGGACCCCCTTTGGTTTTAGACTTATTTATTTTTACTACTTACCGTTACAAAGATACAGCCTTGTGATAGACAGATAGACCGACGGACGGACGGACGGACGGACAGCGTAGCGAGAGTACTAGGGTCCCGTTAGCACTCTTTGGGTACGGAACCCTAAAAACGTGGCATAAAATCTCTTGTTTGATTATAAAAAGAAATGAAAGCCCACATCTATATCTAATTAGTAAGAGATAAGCGCGTCAAACATCCGGCGACACGATTTTGTTTACTCTGTTAATTGTATCGCTAGTTTGTATGTTTTATCGTATGTATATGTTACAGGTAATGTTAGAAGAACGGGAAAACCTAGTTTTGTCGGGGTATGCCTCAGATTATTCAAGGAGTTTGGGTAAAAAAAAACAGAATACTACATTCAATAATAATTTTGTTAGTAACAATGAAAACTTAAACAACTATGTTACCAAACAAAGAGAACAAACAAGAATGTCGAGTCATCGATTCGCATCTCTCACATGCAAATCGATGAAACGACTGAGGACGGCTGTGACCATCCTTCCCACTATCATCTTCAGGATTCCGTTGCTACTCCCCCACATCATCACAATCACATCTCTGCACAACAGACGCAATTTTCTTGCGTATGATGGCATGGAATCATCCACATGTGGAAACATGCCTGAAGCACTGCAATATCTAGGGAGCCGCAACAGAGCCGTAAAGATGTTATTGTACTGAACTCTGAGAGCCGTTGTAGGTTTTTTTTTGTAAAGTCCGAAATTTCTTTAAAATCAATTCTAATTTGACATTTAGGCACCTTAGGTCTACCTAACGCTGACTGGGTAATGTTGGTTTAAAAATCAAGTACCTACTGAAATAATAGTACTTTATGATACAAGTGAGCTTAGATGTTCATTATACTCGAGGCTGGATTGCAGCCCGAGCTGCATAAAGCCGAGAGTATAATGAACATTGCTCACGCGATTCATACGACGTTTTTCAACACGCGCTTGCGAGGAAAAAAGAAAGATAAAAATAAATATAAAAATATCGCCCTAAGTAGTGCTTTTTACTTTACAATTTATTTTTAAATCTCAGCAAAGATTTGTTGTCTAAACAAAATTTAAAAAAAATGTGAAAATCAACTGTGTTCACTAAAATATGATAAATAAACATTTCATTTCATGAAATTATTTAGTTTTGTCAACAAATTACCAAAAAAAAAAACAAACAAATTAACATTAATTTGTGTCCTATATTACAAAAATAATTATATTTCTTTAGGTATGTATTATCATCATTCATCATTTCAGCCGAAAGACGTCCACTGCTGGACATAGGCCTCCCCCAAGCATCGCCACAACGACCGGTCCTGTGCCTTCCGCATCCAGCCGATTCCCGCGACCTTCACTAGGTCGTCGGTCCACCTTGTGGGGGGCCTACCCACGCTGCGCCTTCCAGTACGCGGTCGCCACTCCAGAACTTTACTGCCCCATCGGCCATCCGTTCTGCGAGCAATGTCGTCGAATCCGACTCGGTTGGGCAGCGTTCGGGAAGCTACGCAATATCTTCTCGTCCAAAATACCGCAGTGTCTCAAGACGAAAGTCTTTGACCAGTGTGTGTTGCCAGTAATTACTTACGGTACTGAAACGTGGTCGCTCACAATGGGCCTGATAAGAAGGCTCAAAGTCACTCAAAGGGCAATGGAGAGGGCTATGCTCGGAGTGTCCCTGCGTGATCGAATCAGAAATGAGGAGATTCGCAGAAGAACGAAAGTAACCGACATAGCCCGAAGAATTGCCAAACTTAAGTGGCAGTGGGCGGGGCACATTGCTCGCAGAACGGATGACAGAGGTATGTATTATACATTCTGAAATTAATTATATAAATATAATAATAAATTAATCTCTTCTTTCCCGAAAAGGGGTCATTGTACTCATCATTATGAACAACTTTTACTATGAGACCACAGACATAGTAAAAATATAGACTAAGTGCTGCGAACAACCATAGTGAAGTCAACAAAAACCGTGCTCCTTCATGTACAACCAGTGCTCACGCACACACATGCACCTTAAACCGTGCTCACCCCTCTCAGTTCACATGTCGCGGCATCTTCCAGTAAGCATCGCGGAAACAAATATCCTTCAGGTGCATGGTGTGTACGTGAGCACTGGTTGTACATGAAGGAGCACGGTTTTTGTTGGCTTCACTATGGTTGTTCGTAGCACTTAGTCTATATTTTTTACCATTTTGAAGCGATTAAAATTTCAGCATGTACCAGGCCCCTCAGAAAGTATTGCGAAAAAAAGTTTTTATATATGGGAGACTGGCCAGTTATAATGTTTTTCGAAAATATGATTATTTATAAGTAAAAATAAGTAAGTTCCAATTTCAAAATTTCCCTCCACATTTTTTGCGAGTTAATTCAAAGTATTGTGTCTCACTGAAATATGGATCTGCGCCGGGAACATTTTAGAGCTATGATTTTATACGATTTCAAGTGTCGCCTGAAACCGGATGAATCGTACGATAGACTTCAAATGGCATTCATGGATGAAGGCCCTTCCAAGGCAACCGTGTATCGTTGGTATAACGAATTCAAGCGCGGTCGACCAACTTTGGGGGATGACGAAAGAAGCGGTCGCCCTTTGACGGCTGTTACCGAAGAAAACGTGCTAGCAGTGAAAAATTTAATCCAAGACAATAGGCGAATTACATATCAGGAGATTCAACACATATTGAAGATTGGATCGGGAAGCGTTCACGAGATTCTACACAGCCATCTTCGCGTGAGGAGGATAGTATCACGCTGGGTGCCGCACAACCTCACCGATGCTCAGAAGCAGGCCCGGGTGGAATGGTGCCGTGATATGCTTAACAAATTTGAAGCAGGCTCGTCTCGGCGTGTTTACGACATCGTTACAGGTGATGAGTCCTGGATTTATCAATACGACCCAGAAACCAAGCGCCAGTCGACTGTTTGGGTGTTTCAAAATGAGCCAACGCCTACCAAAGTGAAGCGATCTAGAAGCGGGGGTAAGATTTTGATCGCTAGCTTTTTTAATTTGACTGGCCACTTGGTATCAATTCCCTTACGGGATCAAAGAAGCATTAATGCCGAATGGTATACTACCAAATGTTTGCCAGAAGTTTTCTCTGTTATAAGCAACAAGCGACCAAACACAGGGCTCCGCGGGCTACTGCTCCACCACGACAATGCACCTGCGCACACCGCACTCAAAACGAGGGACTTCCTGGACAGCACGCCAGTCAAACTCCTGGGTCACCCTCCTTACAGCCCTGATCTAGCACCATGTGACTTCTTTTTATTCCCAAAAATAAAAAATCAGCTCAAAGGGATACAATTTTCGTCGCCGGAAGATGCGCTGGCTGCGTTCGAGCAGGCTGTAAACGAGGTGTCTGCGGCGGACTGGAAAAAGTGTTTTGAAAACTGGTTTAGGCGCATGAATCTTTGTATAGAGGCTGGTGGAAAGTACTTTGAAAAGATTTGATAAAAATATATGTACGTATAGAACAATTTTTTTTAGTTTCGCAAAACTTTCTGAGTGTCCCACGTATATGTATATGTTTGGCGGCTTCCTTCCACCTGTGCACGCTTCTATAGGCAACTCAACCACTGGCATGACGCATTTGTTTTTCTTGCAGGTGTGTCGAAAAAAGTCGTATGAAATGCGTGAGCATTGTTCATTGTACTCTCGGCTTGTTCAAAGTTGAATACTTTGATCACTGCACTAAAATTCTCTTGTACAGATGATACAACACATGTCTTGTAACAACTGCCGCGTATCAAAGAAGGCCCAGGCTTTACTAGCCTTCGTCTGTATAGTCAGCGTCATAAATACCTATCAGGACGAACATGTTGTTCAAAATGATCTGAGCTGGTAAGAAAATGAACCTTATCTTAATGGGAAAAAAATCTTGTCAGAATAACATTTCGGGTGTCTTACTGTACATACATAATAATCACAAATTATTGTATATGAATGCAAGTGTAGAATAATGACCTACATAAAATACTATATCCTATTTAAGGCTCCTGTTAAACCCAAGAAAATAAAACAAACTACAAGTCATGTAACAAACTTAAATCAAAATAATTCTAAAACAATTAAAAACGTGGAGGCAACTGCTTGGAGAAATGGTATAACTGAACAAATACAGTTTTTTTGTTTCTCAGATAAGGCATATGTGTGTGGCTTTTGTTCCCTGTTTGCACACAGATATGAAATTAAAATAGATAATGAACGAGACTTGAAATTAAATAGTTTCGAGTTGTGCTGTTTGCTTAACTAATGAAAGGGTAACCGTGTGTGGTGCGTTTCTTTAGACTATCTTGCTTTTTTTTGGTAACAAAAAACAGTAATTTGAATTTAGGTTGATGTCAAATATTTGGGTTGATCTTAATAAAATTGTGGTGAGATAAAAGATGGCGGGGGATTTAAAAATTTCATAATACAATAAGCTTTAATTCCATTACCTAACTATTATTACCACGAAGTGAGGAAGCATAGTGATCAATGCTCGTTTTTATAAGGGGTCATAAGGGGATATTCATGTCCTTTTTTGCATTCCTCAATGTCTAATTTAGGTGGTAAACTATTAATCATGTCAGGCACAACAACTGACAAGTAGGAGAGAAATAAAAATTACATGCAATTAGTAATGTATTTTTCAACACACTTGCTCGTGAACTGGCTCTTATCGCACCGCTTTTGGGTTCACAATGCAGCTTATAACGCACGCGTGCTTTTTACTTTACAGTTTATTATTAAATCACAGCATAGAGTCTTTATGTCTAAATAAAATGTGAATAAATCAACTGTGTTTATTAAAATATGATAAATAAACATTGTATTTCATTAAATTATTAATTTTTAACAACAAATGAACATTAATTTCCATAATAACTTCTTAGGTTTTCGCGATCACTACACATTATAATAAAACAAAGTTTAACCGGATTAAATCGCGTATATTATTTAAATTGGTTTCCCTGACGTTTCGAAAGCATTGCAGCATTTCGTGGTCGCAGGTAGACTAAGATGACAAGCGTCTTTACAAATATTTCTAAAAAAATATTTTAATCTACCGTACAATATTATTAATTAAAATCGTTTCGATGCACGCAGTAATCACTCACAATATCATTATCTTTTACAGTGTTGCGTGCTGTTTGGGACTTGATTATTTTTAGGACTGGGTTCCAAACAGGTGGTAGCTGCCAACCATCTTCTCTATTAAAATTAGGATGTTTTTTAATTTCAATAGCCTCACGGAGCATTCTAGGTACATATCGATTTTCCACAACCCCGACAGGTCCTGGCCCGCCACAAGCAGGCGAGCCCCTTCTCCCCGTGCGGCCTAACGTTGGCCGCACCCGCCTAGGCGGTGCACACGGAACACTGCACGCCACCTCACCTCAAGGGCCTTTACCAGCTACGCCAGCTGCGCCAACTACACTAGCTACGCCAGCTGCTGGTCGGGCAGCAGACTACCCCGAGTCTGCTGCTCGCAGGCCCCATCCTCACGTATTTTTTTATAGAGGTTTTCTTCCTCGCGGTCCAGGTGGTGAAGCCAAGACCCTCGGTCCCAAGAGGTGCGAAAACACTACTCAGCAGGCACTCCTGGAGTTACGAGATCGACGGGGGCAGGGAAGGACAATCCCCCCGCTGCCTGCCCAGTGGCAGGGTGAGTGCACACCGGGCCCGCACCTTCTCCTCCACTGTGCCCTCTGCTGACATCAGAGGGACACGTGGAGCAACTCCCCGTTGGCCCACATGGGGCCCGTCCCGTACTAGAATATTCACCACAGGCAATAAGATCCTCCGAAGGTTAATCCCTCGAAAGGATTCTATTGCCCGTACCCAGGATGCACCGGCCTAACAACTGCCGTTCCCTCCAGACGTGGTCAGAGGGACAAGCAGCCATCAGACACACGTGGGTGGAGGTTTTCTGGCCAGCACCCCTTCCTTCCACAACCTGCGCGCGCATAGCTATACGTCACTGAAAGAAAACCACGCGCCATTTTTCGCAAATTTAATATTTGTCTAAACTATGTTTATGATATTTTTTCCTCGCAAGTGTATTGGAAAACGTCATATGAAACGCGTGAGCAATTTTTATTGTATTCTCGGCTTTTTACGCCCTCGCCTACGGCTCGGGCTGCAATCCAGCCTCGAGTATAATGACCATCTTAGCTCACTTGTATCATAATTTACTATTATATGCATAGAAGTTTAAATATTTCGTATTACATACATTACACAATACAACAGTAAAGTTTAAAATTGCGTAATTATATTATATATATTTTGTATTTATTGTAAATATGAATTGAGTAATTTGGTTAATTTTAAAGCATATTATTATTTTTACAAAAAACCGAATACATTTAGTTTAGTTTATATAATATATTATTTATTTACGTATTTAATTATTAATTATGCGGTAAACTGTATGTAATGTACTACATGTATGTATGGATTCACCAGAGGATGGGCAGCAGCGTTCTCTGAGTATTTCACCAACCAACTGCGATCGCCAACCCGCCTGCCAAGCGTGGTGATTATGGTATTTCCCCTCCTTTTGGAAGGCCTATGTCCAACCGTGGACGTTTTTCGGCTGAACTGATGATGATGATGAAACAGTATGTCCCTACGTAGTTACCTATCTATGAAAAATTCATATCATTCAGCGCCAATCATAAATCTCAAGTAATGGAAGTGATTATTTGTAATTGTAGATAGGGATGCATTTGAAATCAACCACTAACTGCCGAAGATAATAATTTAAACCACAGTTATTAATTTGCTTGTCTGTTTTCATTTCAAGCGGGCAATAAATGACCTATCCGCAAAAAGATTGCAATATTCTAATTCAATCTCTCTTATCCAATTTATTCTTATTCTTTATTGTACACACAGATATACATTTATATTACAGTAGGAAAGTTTATGTACATCGGCGAGCTTAACTCAGAACTGAGTTTTCTAACAGCAAACCTTAGAGCGATAGAGAGATGTTGAATATAGAGGACAGAAACAAGTGTACAACATAAATTAAACCTACTTTATTTACTTACAGTACTAGCTAATAATAATATAAATAATATATAGATACTTAAATATATATAATAGATACATAAGAATATATAATAGATACATAAGAATATATACATTCATATATATATATATATAGATATATAATACATAACATGTAATATAACTCATGTTGAGAGGAAATGGTCCTTAATTCTTCTCTTGAAGACATTCAATTTCGTTGCAAAAAAAGCAGTTGAAGTTGTTATTTTGTAAAATACACGCCTTGATAGGCAAAACATGTAGGTGCTTCAATTTATTTTATATCTTGCATGCTTTAATTTGTATTTAAACGCATGTTTGACAAATAAATGATCTTTTATCTTTATCTTTAAAATCCGTCGTTTGCAAATCGCCTGTTGATTGGAAATCCGTCCTTACCTAAAACTTCTAGTAAATAATTGGTTCGATCACTTGAGATTTATGAATGGCACCGAATTTTAATTTTAATTTTTTAATTAAAATATTATTATTTTATTATTTTTAACGTATTTACGCATGCGATGCGAAATGTATCGATTTAAATTGTGGAAAGAAATCCTGATCGTGAGCGATGTTTTCTTTCTACAATTTAAATCGTTAAAATATTTTTTATATGAGAACAGAATTCTATTTGCCCGAATTTTGATATTATTTAACAGATCTTAAAGTCATTCAGTTCATCATATTTTCTGTACTTAATTAATTCAATATGCAAATTAACATTGTCAATTGTTGTTTCATATTAATTCTTTGCCCACATTCGCAAAATAAACGATTTAATTTGATTTGAAAAAAAATTTGAAAATGGCTAACAGAAAAATGTTTCTATACAATTAAGGATTTTTTTGAATGTTAAAATAATTTAATTTGATCGTTATTATAATGCATTCTCAGATTTAATATAACTAATAATATAACCTATCCTGAAACTTATTTTATTCCCAAAATGGGCTGATTGATTTATCTAACACTATCATATATGTATAACAACTGTAACCACTCAACAATAAAGTTTACTTTAGACTCTGCGATACGTTTTGTAAGCATTTTCTTCAATTGCACAAAATTCTTGACCCCAAAGTTTGTTGCTCCTTATAAATAGATAAGTTATGAATAATTGTTCCTTTAATAGACTCACCTCAATCTCTTAGCTTCATCAATGAAAGGCCTCTTCTCCATCTCGGTCAGCAATTTCCACTCCGCCCCCAGCCTCTTGGAGATCTCTGAGTTGTGCATCTTCGGGTTGTCCTGCGCCATCTTACGGCGCTGACCCCTCGACCACACCATGAAGGCATTCATAGGCCTTTTTATGTGGTCATTGGGCTGTTTACCCAGAGACATTGTTAGATCAATTTTGACGGATTTTATTTACAACTTTTTATTAAAAATCAATTCTCGCCACACCGATTCTCCGCGCGCATTATTTTCAAAGCTTTACTTATACCAGTTTAGGTAGTTGGTGTTTATTATTTGTTGTTTTTAATTTATGCGCTACATTCAAAATGTCGCAAACCGATTAATTCCCGCGCGCGTCGTGAAAAGCTCGTCGAAAGCTCAATGCGGCGCTTTTCTTGCTAGTGTCACGTTAACGGCGAACTCTGCCTTGTCCCCCCTTGGTTTTCCCCCCTCTAAAGTGACTGGCCAATGATGGTGGGCCGTGGGCGGCCGCTGGGCGCTGATTGGCTTAGGAATCGTTTGTCTCGCGCGCTTCAACAGGTAGCCGCCGCGTTCGTGTTTGCATGTTTATTAGCAAGATTAAATTTCTTTTTAAACCACAATCTTGGGGAAAAAAGAACGCGCCCGTTCGCAATCGAATGTTGATTCGATTTGGAGAGCGCGCCCGGTGATTTGCACAAATTAATTGTTGAGATTAGAGCAAGTTCACACTGTTTATTGGGAAAAACGTTAATTTTTGGGTTGTTGCTTTATTGATGTTGGATATTGTATCTGAAAGGTGTGGAAGTAAGTAATCAAAGTTGTTCAGAATTAATGTTATTGTTCCTTAGTTTTTTCTTCTAGTTTTTTTTTTTAATTTATAAAACTGTTGTCAATTTAATTGTCAAGTTTGTTTAGTAAAATAATTGTATGATTACCTATGTACCTATGTGAAACAATTGATTGAGAATGTAGGTATAATATAAAAACCATTTTACTAATTAATATTGTGAAAATTTAATTTTTGTTTGATAAGTTTCAGTGCAAACTTATTTGTAAATAATTTTACATTTTATTTTTGTTTAATATTTTTAACTTATTATCTGGCTGTATGGACCCAATAAATCTAGAATTTATCGATAACATGTTTACGTCTGTTTTTTTTATGAGACCTGCCCCCCTAGCCAAGTTGACAATCTACAATCGTCAACGCTATAGAAAAAGTCATTCGTTGAGATATGTCATTCCCATACATTTTGATTGTTTTCTATTAGCGTTGACTATTGTAGATTGTCAACTTGACTAGGGGGGTTGCTCTTGACCGCAATCTAGTCTTTGCTTTGTCAAGATGTGGTCGACGATGGAGCGAGCAAACCTATTAGGTGCCGATGGGTTGTAAGTGCCCGGAAATACAGATGCCGGCAGTGAATTCCACAACTTGGCTGTGCGCATTATGAAAGAGTCCTCAAAGCATTTGGTCCTGATAGTAGGGATTTCTAACAAAATTCAATGTCCGTTAAAAGAAAGGAGATGGTGGCATAAGCTAATGGAGCTTTTGCGCATACTCTTCAAAGTACAGCCTGTAGAACACAGACCAACAAGCAACTGTGCGTCTTTGGGCTAAGCTTTGCAGCTTAGATCTTGCCAGCAGTTCGTCACCAATTAGCCTCTCAGCTCTGCGTTGAATCGAGTCAAGAGCGGCAAGCTGATATTTGTCGGAGCCATCCCATAATTGACTGCAATTATTCCACGATCGGACTTGAGCTTTATGTAAAGTGAAAAGCTGTCCAGGAGTGAAGTATCGCTTCACCTTGTTTAGAATGACAACTGTTTGGCCGCAGTTTGAGCTTTTGCCGCGATTGTGGTGTCAAAGTTGAGATTTGTTGTCAACTCCATGTCAAGAAGTTCTAGGTACACGGTGATGCTAGTGGGTGTGCTTTAGAATGGACCCCGTTTTGCAGTGAAAAGATACGCCTGAGTTTTAGAGGTGTTGAAATTTACCAGACTGTCATCTCCCCATTGGGAAACGAGTTTTTTTTTTATAGTATAGAATGGCGAAACGAGCTAAGGGCCCACCTGATGTTAGGCGGTTACCTTTGCCCATAACAACGGCAATACCACCTAGGCTGTTGCCTAAATGGTACCGCAAGTCGGTTCGCCAAACTGAGACATGAAGATGGAAAGTCTCATGTGATTGTAATTTAATTTAAGATCGAATTCATCCGCTCTATCGTGGTCTTTCGTAGAGAACAGATTTCCCGATGGTTGGCTCCCGCCCTGGACAGGTATCTCTCTGTGATAATACTGTCATCTGCGTAGCCAACAAGACCTAACCGAAGCAATTCATTTATGTGGAGCAGGAAAAGTGTCGCAGACAGAACAGACCTTTGAGGAACTCCGGCATTTATAGCCATGAGGTCAGAGGAGCAGCCACAGAAATAGAAAGAATGGTTGTAATCACAATTTTACTTGCGATTCATGCGTGGCAACTTTCCGAACAAACTACGTTTTACATTTCGACGTTAAAATTTAAAAAAAAAAAAAAAAATGTCAAATTTACTTTGCAACTTTTGTTTCTGCAGTTAGAAACAGTACAAGTTTTTGTTTCAGTATTTATAGAAACAAGTCATCAGGCGTGCTGAGAAAGGCTTTGAAATATCCTGCACTATGGTGCATGGTGCTGCCACGCGCGCCCTGCCCACATAGCCATTCTATCTATTTCTGTGGGAGCAGCCGTCAATGACCGGAGTGGTCATAGTAAAAGTGGTTCATAATGATGAGTACAATGACCCCTTAAGAGGTTTTCAGTTATTTCAGTAACACGTTGTATTTCCTAACATGCTGGGTAGTTTTCAAGTGTTCATATTATATTTAGTTTTGGGACATTTTACACATCACCATCTAGTCCACAAGTAAGCATAGCTTGTACTATGGGTACTAGGCAATGGATTTAGTACTTACATACTTTTTTTTGTAAATACATACTTATAATACATAAGAAACACCCAGACCAACACAAACACTCATGTTCGTCGCACAAATATTTGTGTCCTGTGGAAATCGAACCCAGGACCTCGTGATCAGCTGTCCGACACTCGAACCACTAGACCACGGCAGTAAGTCTGCAGAGGATACGTAATTCTAACAAAAATGAGCATTTATTTTTTTAATAGAACCCTGTATCAAAAAAGTTTTTAAGACAACCCCTAATTTACCTACATTTGTTCCCTACATTAATCCACAAAATGTAAGGAACAGCTGTTTATTTTCGCGATTTCAGGTTTGCTCCCATGCTGGTAAATGTTGATCGTTATGATGAGTAGATTCACCACTTTAAATATTTGCCATTATTCAAGTAAGGCCTGATATATTTCTGATTCCCATTCAAAATATACATACACCAAAAACAAAGCCCAAACATGTCCCACACACACATATCGCTCAACCCCGCATACAGGACGCAGACGCTATCCAATTTGCATGAGACAGGCCGCGGGCACAAACAATCTGTGCCTGAATGCACACTAATGGTCACCTCTGTCCATAATTGTGGGCTTATGGATGTGTGCTTCAAACTATCCGGCTAAGGGACCAACAGAGATCTAGGTAGATTTGTGTGGATTTGTTGATATTATATTTAATTTCGTTATTTCAACCGAAAGACGTCCACTGTGTATGTCCAACATAGGCCTCCCCCAAGCATCGCAAACAGGTGAGGAGGAGGGGGTGAGACAAGGGGATGTAATATCCCCGAAATTGATCACTGGACTGGACAGGGTATCAACGTTAACGGCGAGAACATCTCACATCTCCGTTTTGCCGATGACATCGTTGTAATGGCTGAGTCGCTGGAACAACTGGGCGAAATGCTGCACAGCTTAAACGGAGCCTCTCGACGTGTCGGTCTCGGCATGAATCTGGACAAGACTAAAGTCATGTTCAATATGCATGTCATGCCGAGGCCAATATTCGTCGAAGGGTCGGCACTCGAAGTTGTAACGGAATACGTCTAACAAGGGCAGGCAATTCAGCTTGGTAGACACAACTTCGAGAAAGAAGCCAACAGAAGGATCCGTCTGGGCTGGGCAGCATTTGGCAAACTTCGCCGAGTCTTCTCGTCGCCTATACCGCAAAGTTTGAAGACAAAGGTCTTCAACCAGTGCGTCCTGCCAGTCATGACTTACGGTGCCGAGACGTGGACGCTGACAGTTGGGCTAGTCCACAAATTTAAAGTCGCTCAGCGAGCTATGGAGCGAGCTATTCTTGGAGTTTCTTTGAAGGATAAAATCCGTAACGAGATTATCCGGAGAAGAACCGGAGTGACCGACATAGCTTGTAGGATCAGTAAGCTGAAGTAGCAGTGGGCTGGCCATGTCTGTCGAAGGACCGATGGCCGTTGGAGCAGACGAGTCCTTGAGTGGAGACCGCGTATCGGCAAACGCAGCGTAGGGCGCCCCCCTGCCAGGTGGACCGACGACCTAAAGAACGTGGCTGGGGGGGACTGGATGCGGAAGGCAGAGGACCGAGCGTTGTGGCGCAACTTGGGAGAGGCCTATGTCCAGCAGTGGACTGCGATAGGCTGAGTTGATTGAAGCATCGCAACAACGACAGGTCCTGCGCTTTCCGCATCCAGCGGATTCCCACGACCTTCACCAGGTCGTCGGTCCACCTTGTTGGGGCCTACCTACGTTGCGACTTATAATTTAATTGGATGATATCTGTATTTTATTAAATATGAAATTTGGTTTTGCTTTAAGAGATGTGAAAAAGTTGACAATACTGGAATACTGCGCATTTTATTAGTGTTTAAAATACCAGGCCCCTCAGAAAGTATTGCGAAAAAAAGTTTTTATGTATGGGAGACTGGCCAGTTATAATGTTTTTCGAAAATATGATTATTTATAAGTAAAAATAAGTAAGTTCCAATTTCAAAATTTCCCTCCACATTTTTTGCGAGTTAATTCAAAGTATTGTGTCTCACTGAAATATGGATCTGCGCCGGGAAAATTTTAGAGCTATGATTTTATACGATTTCAAGTGTCGCCTGAAACCGGATGAATCGTACGATAGACTTCAAATGGCATTCATGGATGAAGGCCCTTCCAAGGCAACCGTGTATCGTTGGTATAACGAATTCAAGCGCGGTCGACCAACTTTGGGGGATGACGAAAGAAGCGGTCGCCCTTTGACGGCTGTTACCGAAGAAAACGTGCTAGCAGTGAAAAATTTAATCCAAGACAATAGGCGAATTACATATCAGGAGATTCAACACATATTGAAGATTGGATCGGGAAGCGTTCACGAGATTCTACACAGCCATCTTCGCGTGAGGAGGATAGTATCACGCTGGGTGCCGCACAACCTCACCGATGCTCAGAAGCAGGCCCGGGTGGAATGGTGCCGTGATATGCTTAACAAATTTGAAGCAGGCTCGTCTCGGCGTGTTTACGACATCGTTACAGGTGATGAGTCCTGGATTTATCAATACGACCCAGAAACCAAGCGCCAGTCGACTGTTTGGGTGTTTCAAAATGAGCCAACGCCTACCAAAGTGAAGCGATCTAGAAGCGGGGGTAAGATTTTGATCGCTAGCTTTTTTAATTTGACTGGCCACTTGGTATCAATTCCCTTACGGGATCAAAGAAGCATTAATGCCGAATGGTATACTACCAAATGTTTGCCAGAAGTTTTCTCTGTTATAAGCAACAAGCGACCAAACACAGGGCTCCGCGGGCTACTGCTCCACCACGACAATGCACCTGCGCACACCGCACTCAAAACGAGGGACATCCTGGACAGCACGCCAGTCAAACTCCTGGGTCACCCTCCTTACAGCCCTGATCTAGCACCGTGTGACTTCTTTTTATTCCCAAAAATAAAAAATCAGCTCAAAGGGATACAATTTTCGTCGCCGGAAGATGCGCTGGCTGCGTTCGAGCAGGCTGTAAACGAGGTGTCTGCGGCGGACTGGAAAAAGTGTTTTGAAAACTGGTTTAGGCGCATGAATCTTTGTATAGAGGCTGGTGGAAAGTACTTTGAAAAGATTTGATAAAAATATATGTACGTATAGAACAATTTTTTTTAGTTTCGCAAAACTTTCTGAGTGTCCCACGTAATCTTCTATTGTTTCAAAATATGTATGCCAACCAAGGCGAAACGTGGTATAACTTTTTTTTTGGCCATCACTGTAATCTATGTTTATAACAAATAAATGAATCTGAATCTATAAAGCTGCCCTAGGTAGTCAGCCGCATTATGAACCTGTTGACTGGCTAATCTTTACACTACGACATGAGCTATAATTATTATCATTATGTAGCTCATATTAACACGACAGCAGAAGAAGTATAAAACTAAGCTATGAATATAATATAATTTTGTACAGAATGTTATTACGGCGGCGTCGGCGATTTGATTGGTAAGTGCACGTGAAAATGAAACAGAGCGGCTGACATGATTCGGTTACCGACAGGTCAGGGTACACTCAGAGACAGCGGTGACAAGTTGTAAATATTGCAGTGTGGGAGAAGATACCCACTTTCTCATTATTGTACCTATCAAGGACTGAAGAAGATAGAAATTAGGGCAAGGATTCCAATATTTTAATAATCTATGCTGAAGATTCATGTCCTGTTATTTATCATGCTTGCAGGGCTCAACTTATGTTGATAGTATATAATATCATATCTCAACGAAATAGTTAAACCTAAACAGCCGTAGTTAGCTATTGTAGTAGAGAGCAGTAGGGAAATTGTGTAATTATTATTTATTAAAATCAGATCACAAAAATCCATGTGTTAGTAAAAATCGCTTATAGACTATGTTAGTAACATTCTATCCATTACATACCAAATATATTTACAAATCATAATAATAAATCAATTCATATACCTCTGTCCATATAACAGC
Source organism: Asteroscopus sphinx (assembly GCA_949699075.1). Lineage (NCBI taxonomy): Eukaryota > Metazoa > Arthropoda > Insecta > Lepidoptera > Noctuidae > Asteroscopus > Asteroscopus sphinx. The sequence continues at coordinate 31,508,587 of OX453004.1, read as the reverse complement.
TGTACTCGACCCGCAGTTGTGCATACGGGTCCAGTACTCCAGGAATGGACAGTCTGGCTTGTCTACAATAACTTTTAGAATACTTTTGGTGCTCTCCTGAATCCTGCGCCTCAGGGATGCCGTTCGCTTCCGCATAATGGCATTAAAACTATCCGTTCTCGCTTCAGCAAACATGCCCCACGCACTACAGAAACGCGGAAACCCCAACAGCATTCTAAAAGCGTTATTATACTGGACAAGGAGAACGTTGTAAGCCCTCTGCGTATGTCTAACCCACAGGCTGCACGTGTAAAATGACTGGAAATATGCCTTGAAAAGAGTGATTTTCACTTCTTTAGTACAACGTGCAAACCTGCGGGCCAGCATATTACATCCCTTTGACATTAGCTTTCATTTTGAAATTAAAGCAAAATTCATTGCGTGGTATGTAGCTGCCGATAACACGGGTTGTCAAAACACACGAAGCAATGAACATTGAAATCCAGATGATTGCGGTCGCGAGTGAGTTACGCAATTCGGCAGCTGGACTTATTGATTAATTATGTCACTAATTGGCGAGATACTGACAAAGATCGCGACGTGAGGATGTGGATGTTTGTTACTCTTTCACGTAAAAACTACCATATGGATTTTAATAAAATTTGGCATACAGATAGAACATAACCCGTATTAACATATAAGCTACTTTTTATCCCGGGAAAATGAACAGTTCCCGAGGGATGCACAAGAAACGAGATTCACGTGGGCGAGTCACGGGCATAGGCTAGTGAATAAATACAATCTTGTAAAAAGCGCCTTGAGCACATAAATAGATAGAATGGAAGAGTGGGCAGGGCGCGCGTGCCAACACTCTGCACCATAGTGCAGGGCATTTTAAAGCCTTTCTCAGTACGCCTTATGACTTGTTTCTCTAACAAAAACCCGCAAAAATGCCTTATTGTGCTGTTTCTAACTGCAGAAACAAAAGCTGAAAAGTACATTTGATTAAAGTTATTTTTTTTTAATTACTGACGTCAATATTTAAGGCGTAGTTTGTTCGAAAGTTGCCACGCATGAATCGCAAGTAAAATTGTGATTACAACCATTCTATCAATTTCTGTGGCCTTGAGTCTGCTGGAAGATAAATCAAAACATAGTTCCAGAACCATTACCAAGTATTTTGCCCGTACATGTACGGTAAACAATCCGGTGTGTCGGCCACAATATCGCGTTATGTACCGTTTTGCCGCGCCACTGCCTCTGCCCGCAGGCCACAGACGACCACCTACCCTCTGTTCTCTACAATAACGTACCCTTATCGCCCCAGTGAGGTACTATAGAAATAGGTATTGTGGTTTTAACACAGGTGTGTAGTAGCGTAATTATTATTTTGGCGAAACGAGCTTAAGGTCCACCTGGTTTTAAGTGGTTATCTTTGCTGATAACAACTGCAACAACACCTAAGTTGTTGCCTAAATGGTGCCATAAATCGTGGTTGTAATGTCACCGGTATCCGTACCCTCCACATTGGAATACAGCAATGCAAGCATCACTGTTTGGCAGCAGAAGTAGGTACGGTGGTAGTACTTCCCCAGACGAGCTCTCGAAAATTGGCCATATAAAGACGAACCCACCTGAGATGCCTTTCTAACCCTTATAAAGGCCCACAAATAAACATCTCGTACAGACGACTGCACGTCAGTGGTAACACTTGAATTACAAAAACTACCCTTACTGCTTACGAAATAAAGACGCTGTCAAGGTCAAATTGTTACCACTGTCGTGCGGTCGACTGTACAATAATTAGGAGAGTTGTATGGTTTTTATAAGAAATCTCGAAATTCCTTAAAAAAAATAAGCAACTGTGAAAAAACCAATAAAATATTTAATAAAATGTCAGAGTAATAAGCTATTTGTTTGTTCACTAGACAAAGATAGCACTATCAAAGTGTGACGTCACTGTTCAAACCCTTGTTCAAACCTTCATAGTAACTTGACATCTCCTTGTACAATATCCCACGACAAGGACAAAAATGTACTATAGGTACACGGGTACACCTCCGCCTACCCCTTCGGGGAAATACAGGCATGATGTTATGTTATGTTAAGGACAAAAAAGCGAAAACTCCAAAAAACTTAAAAAGCGTGCATCTCTTCCGTTTTTCGTGGGTTTTTTTTTCATAAATAAACCCTTTCCCTTTACCCTATTTTCCCTGTACCTTCTTTTAAATTAATACAACAGTTTTTGTATTTTTTAACAGTAGTCAACTACCGGATTACCAGACCATACATCAATTTAGAAGCCAGCATCTGACATGATATCATGACGTCCAGGCCACAACATAATATCATTTGGTGCAACGACGCGCACATCACTACGCGACAATTTTGTTTACAACGTCCACGCGTCACATTTTCGACTGAATTTTGGGAACCAGATCAATGGTATCGTTACCTCGTGTATGATTAACAGAACAGGGGTCTTACTCCCGACTGGTTCGAGCTTTGAACCAAATCGAGCTAATGTCAATTACTAGAAAAATGCAGTACGATTTGACACCAACTCGAATTCAAATTCGATTGATACAGCACTCGATACAGTCCCAGGAGTCCAGGGAGTGAGGCCCCAGGAGTTCGTGAGTTAATCCAAAGATACTGGGTGGAGGTCGCTAAACATACAAATATACATGTAAATTATTGTTCAGTCATTAAAGTACTAATAACACTAATTTAGTGTTATTACTAAAGACAAATAAATATATTATATATTTGTATTTTTTTTGTGTTTTGTGTCTTGACAGATATGTCTAAAAAATATTTTAATTAATAAAAATTGTACGGTAGACGTTTGTCATCTTAGTCTTCCTGCGACCACGAACGCTGCAAAGCTTTCGAAACGTCAGGAAAACCAATTTAAATAAAATATGCGATTTAATCCGGTTAGACTTTGTTTTATTATAAATATTCACTAATCAGTAAATACACTTTTCTTTATTACTTCAGAACCTAAATACCCAATAAAGAACTGTTGACACATAAACAATAAGTGAATGCTGTCTCGCCCTCGGGCCTGTGGGGCCTGTGGGACATGTGAGGCATGTGGGTCATCGATATTATATCTGCGGGCTAAGAAGCTACGTGTCGTGGGCCAGGATTGAGCGCAAGATTGTGTTATTGTGGCTTGTAAGGGACACTTAATTGCTTTGTATTAGACTGCTTCTTCTTTAGATATATATTGTTATTCCTATGTTGTATTGTAATGAGTATTATAGACGTTATTATTGTATTACATAATATATAATATTACAAGTTCGTTTATGTGTTTTTTGTCAACTGAAAAAACGGCATAGGTAGTATTTTCCGAGTAGATTTAGGCTACGATCAGACGGCATTATTTTTCCCGTGTACTGTTTACAAGATTTATCGAATAGAATAGTGACAGTAAATATTGTATTAAATATTTTAAGTTGTTCACACAGAGTTATTGCGGTATTTTTCGAAAATAGGATTTAGGTACCGCGCTGGCTCTGTGTGAATAACTTTAAGTTTTTAATACAATATTAACCATCACTATTTTATTTGATAAAATTCCGTATACGGTATTAAATATCGTCGTTTGAACGTGGCCTTAAGGTTGAAATTAATAGCCTATCTATCCACAATTTGTTCTACTAAAGAAGAATAAAATTGACATAAGTGAGCTCCATAGACTAGTACTACCACCGTACCTACCTCTCCGTCAAACAGCGATGCTTGCATTACAGTGTTCCGGTGTGAAGGGTACGGGTGCTGGTGAAATTAAAATCACATGAGACTTTTCAGCTTCATGTCTCAGTTTGGCGAACCGACTTGCGGTAACATTAAGGCAACAGTCTAGGTGGTGTTGCAGTTGTTATGGGCAAAGGGGTAACAAGCTTAACATCAGTTGGGCCTTTGGCTCGTTTCGCCATCCTATGATACAAAAAATATAGAATTGCCACTTATCGCACAGTGAGACAAAATTCTAAATTTGGTCAAAATGTCAAGTTTTGAATTTTGTCACTTTCATAAAACGACTTAAAAAATAAGTACGTAGGATTTGCCTAAATTTCGAATTGAGTCTCTTTAGGCGCAGGACCGGTTGTTGTGGAGATGCTTGGGGGAGGCCTATGTCCAGCAGTGGACGTCTTTCGGCTGAAATGATGATGATGATGATGAGTCTCTTTCATACTTACTGTGCGTTATGTCAAATTTCTTTCTTTAGTAAGACAAATCGTGAAGAAAGAAGCCATGAATACTATTTTGAATAGGCTTAAAAACTTCTACTAAAACTCTAAAAGAATTTAAAGATTTTAACAAAACTTTGATGTAGAAAGCAGATACTACGAAAACCCGTAGCGGCGCCGTAGCTTATAAAGTCAACTCGTAGCTTCGTAGTATTGAGAAGTTGAACAGTTAATTGCAAGTATTTACTATAAATGTGTTTTGTTAATACATGCTGAAATTTTAATCGCTTGATTCCCGAAAAGGGGTCATTGTACTCATCATTATGAACAACATTTAATATAGAACCAAACCTGAAATCGCGAAAAAAAAATCAGTTGGTCCCTACAATTGTGTTCACTTAAATAAATCGATAAAATGTAGGGTCCACCTGATTTTTTTTTCGCGATTTCAGGGTTGGTCCCATACTAAAAGTTGTTCATAATGATGAGTACAAAGACCCCTTTTCGGGAATTAAGCGATTAAAATTTCAGCATGTATATGTTTTCGTACTCTTATTGTATGATCTTGATCCATGGTTTCAGGAATTAGCCAATGAGCGACTGTATAATTAATAAGATGACGGAATTAACATTATAATTTTAATAAGTTTCTATGATAATATTTTATACATTACAAAGGGTTATGTTAAACTAGTATTGTGAACTCGATCCATGGCTCCAGTATTGAGCGGCTAGGAAATAAAAATATCGCATCAATAGCGACATAAAAGGGACTTCTGTTGTTGGCTACACATGAGATTTCCACGTTTTGTTAGCGGGATATATCCATAGAAATAATTTTAATACGGACATGTTATAGGCAAATAATTGTCACTAAAAACTTTTAAGTTTTTATTAACTGTTACTATATCTACAGACTGGGCGAAACCCAAGTTGTTTTGTAACTGGAAAGCACGTTTTCTAAAAACATGGAATGATAATCTTATTTGTAATCATTTTATGACTTTTGTAGTCAACAAAGTACTAAGTCTATATTTAAGCAAGGCGCTGTTTTTCCGTACTTATAAGAATGTACTAGACTAGTGGCTTCACCCGCTTACTGAAAGTAAAATATAGCCTATTATATCGTTATATCGTGTATCGTTTCTATGTTAATTAATGTAATTGGTTTTTGTACCGTGTTAATTAATTATAAATAAATAAATATGTGTTACTTCTACATAAAGTATCTTTCTAATAGTGAAATAATTATTAAAATCAGTTCCAGTAGTTTCAAAGTTTATCGATAACAAACAAACAAATCTTTCCTCTTTATAATATTAGTATATGGTAGATATTCCACCCTTACGCACGAACCGGTTTGCTAATAGCTTTATCATGCGTACCGCCAAAGAGTGGAATTCCTTGCCGGCGTCAGTGTTTCCCGAGAAATATAATCTGGTGGTCTTCAAGACTCGAGTGAATAAGTTTTTGCTGGGCAAGCGTGTACCATCGTCGACCGCACCATCGCTTAACATCAGGTGAGGTGGCGGTCAAAGGCAAGCCCGTTAAGAATAAAAAAAATAAAAAAACCATGAATATTTTGCTATTTTAGATCAGTCAGAAACTAGAAAAACTTCACATATTAGTTAACTGAGAACATTTAGCGCAAACTACATTCAGACAATTCCCTACATGAACTAATCGTCAATACATCAATACCAACACCCACCAATAAAATTTCCACTTCTATCATCAGATATATCTCGTGTTACTAACCCCTTGCATACCAACACTCGTTCTATTATACAGGGTGGAGGAATAACATTTCACTCCTTTCTATTCGCCGGCATTATTTGTATTTGTTTGTTTGTCTGTCCGTGCTTTGAATGTATCGTCTTTGGCTTTATGTGAAATGCCTTTGCTTTTATGTATAAGTTTTATGCGAAAAGGTTTATAAGATTATATTACGTGATGGTAGAAGTGAGTTTTGATAATTTGGGATTGTAGATTGTAATTAAAGTATAATTAACTAAAAAAGTAAAAAAAAATCCTTGTATGTATTTCAAAATCTTTTCATAAACCAAAATTTTGAAGGCGGCGCGTGGTTGACCCTTTGCGTGATAATGTACAGTCGAGCGCATTATCTATAGTAATAAACAGTATAAGTGAACGTACATGAAAATCACGCACCGCCTTCAAAATTTGGTTTATGAAAAGATTTTGAAATACATACAAGGATTATTTTTTACTTTTTTAGTTAAGGTTTTTGAAGTCGGTTTTTTTTTTGTTAGAAAGTTTTTATTTCATACTTTTTAGTTGTTGTTGTTGTGGTTGTTGTTGTTGCTGTGGTTGTTGTTGTTATTGTTGTTGTTCCAATCATTGTCGTAAAAAAAACACGCAAATCGACCAATAATTCTCAGAAAAACGAACCAATGAGCAGATCATCTAGATAGGCGAAGCTAAAATAAACTGATTTATTGAAGCTGGTTAAAAAACTACTCAACCTAAGACGATACAATTTATATGGGAGCACCGCGCGGGCTTTCTCTACCGAATAAAAAAACAACCACGTAAATCGGCCCATAAATCTCGGAGTAATCGGTGAAAAAAAAAAAAAAAAAAACCCGCGGAATACATAACCTCCTTCTTTTTTTGAAGTCGGTTAAAAAACTGGCCAAGAGCATGTAGGGCCATTCTCAGTATTATAGGGTTCCTAATTACAAACGAATCAAATCGAATATTAATCATTGCTGTTTTAGTTTTTGCAAACAGCGCCACCTAGCGCTGAATTTAAGAAGCTAAATTTAAGAAGCTAAATTTAAGAAGTGTGTCATATCAATATAACACAAAGTTACTTTTGTGATTTTTTAAATAGGTAGTAACTAATGGAGCATTATTTGCTATGATATTTTTTCTCTAAGGTCAATGACCTATGAACTAGGACGTCTTAAGTATTTTGCAGTTTTCTCACTATAACTCGAAAATGTATAATCACATTATACTCGAAATAATTTTAAAAGAGAGTTTTTATAAAGGTCTATCAATGTGGAAGACTATAAGCTTCTACGTTGCATAGCTTAGAAATGGCAGGGGGGGGGACACATTGCAAGCCACTTTGGCGGGCTGTATTTCGCAGATGGTATATATACCTGATAAAAAGTTGTGTATGAAACATTACCTTCATTTTAGTAGACCTATTCAATAATTCCCCACAAAAGGGGGCACAGCGAAAAAAAAAAATTTCATCCCCATTTCACATGTATGGGCTCCACGCCTAAAATACGTAATCAAGATTTTTTATTCTTTTAAAATTGAGATCTATATCCAGACCATTTTTTAACAAAATTTCATTTACTTATGTTTATAACTGTAGAAGTTATTAAGCTGTAAAGGATTAGGACAGACGGACAGACGGACAGAAGGACAAACGGACAGACGGATTGGACGGACAGATGTTACATGCGTTCGCAATCTGAAGACTCGAAAACGTTTTAATTAACACGTTTTTCTATTAATCTGCGTCAAGTAAGGCGCCGAGCGTGACCGGTGACAGAAAAAAAACCAACATACATCATGTGTGTACAGCAAGTGTTCTAATTATGACGCGAAAGTAACTTGAAGTAACCAACTTACTTACTTTACACTAGTTTATGTATTGTGGTACCGCTGCTTACGGAATTTTTTTTGGTTGTTTTGTTAGGGTATGACATATCTATACTTTCAAATGTCATTGTGGTTTACTGTCTGTGTTCTGGCGATAACAATAAAATAAAATAAAATAAATATTTTTGGGACATTTTAACACAGCACCATCTAGTCCCAAACTAAGCAGAGCTTGTACTATGGGTACTAGACAATGGTTATAATACTTATGTACTTTTTTTTTGTAAATACGTACTTATAATACACAAAGAAACAACTAGGCTAACACGAAGACTTCAAGTTCATCACACAAATAATTGTGTCCTGTGGGAATCGAACCCACGATCTCTTGATCAGCAGTCTAACACTCGAACCACTAGACCACAGACATCGTCAAAATGTGAGTGACTCCTGCTATTTTGAGGTCTCGTAGCAAAGTATCAGATAAAGCAGCAGTACGCAGTTACTTTCTGCATTTTGCGCTCAGTCCTCGCAGATGCTACTGATCCTTTTAGATTTTTAAATTACACGAAGTTTAGTACTTACTTACTTACCAACTCCTCTGGCTCAGCGACCCAATGTGAGTCATGGCCTCCGAAACGAGAACTCTCCACTTTCCTCGATCTTGCACGATATTCGCCAGTTGGTAGCTTGAAGCTCACGCAGATCACACAGCATCTCCCCAGCGATATATGGGGAGACCCACTGGTCTACGTCCGATTGGTTGGCGAAGTTTAGTAAAATTATTTAAAATAAGTAAGTAGCATTTAAGGTAAAATGTGTGCAAATAGAGCAAAACGCCTACAAACTTGGCGAGTATACAGTTATATTCTGTCAACATCCAACATTCCGAAGGAAACTGCTTTATGTGCTGTATGCTGCACATTATTGACGCAATTTCATTTATCTCTAGTGGTTAAACAAGAAAGTTGAAAATTTGACAAAACTCTTTTAGTTTACAAGCAAAACAAACACTTTCCATCTTATCTGCCATCGCCCACAAACTGACCGTATTTTATCATTAAAGTCATAACTTCAAGTGGAGTCATTTTCTTGGCGAGTCTCCAATAAATCTATATAAAGTAAATAGATGCAGGCCCGCCGATCCGCACATAAAACTAAGGCTTAAAACTTGCAATAACAATAAGTTAAGACTAAAACGCCTGTTTATACTGAACGATTATAAAATGGGGTAACGGAAAATCGTGTCGTGTCTCGCCTTGTAAAACTAGTCTATTTTTACTAAGTTTTTAACAACTCGCTTTTAGTCACGTCTGTCTGTTCGGTACAAATTTTACAATCGATTTTAAACTAACTTCCTGATGAGCTAGATACTTGAATCTTTCAACATAGCCCAGAACAAGATGACAATGAATTGTAAAAAAAAATGTTTTCATCAATTTACTGTATATTTAGTTTAAATCTAATACAGTTAAAACTCTAATTTTTATTACAATCAACTTCTACTTATTGCATTGCAATTTCAATAAACTTTTTTTTTGTTTTAGGAAAGCTTACAGACAAATAAAAACTATAAATAACATGTTATGGGTAAAGACATTTGCTAATTACAAGGTTCCACGCATAGATAATTAGATACACATCTAGTGGTTTGCATCGAATTCAAGTATATTATATTTTTTTTCTTGTAAAAAATAAGAACAGCTACATAAGGCCGTCACCAAAGTATTTCCATATTTAGGATGTTTCTAATTTTACACATGTTAGTACAATATAGATCAATTTACAAGTGTGATGGTAATAGTAGTTTATGAAACTGTTGCATAACAGGGGTTATTAAAACACGAGTGTTTTAATACCTAGTTATGTCAGTTTCATACACTATTTTATCTAAACTCATACAATTTTAAATAAAATACCAAAGTCAAAATCTTGGTAACATTGTTGTAGTTTTTCTTGATTTTTCTGGTAAAAGATTGTTCGTCATTTACGTTGCTGCATCCAGAAATTCAGGCGGGGTCATATTCTCCTCAGTTCAGTATCACTGCTGTAGTCAGATATTTTTGCCCAGAATAAAACTTTAGACATACAAACCCATAATAATAACGTAAACAATTAAAATAAATTTACAAGTAACGATGACGAAATCCAGTAGGCCATGGTGCGCGGCCGCGCACGCGCCCCGCGCGCCCACACAGATAAAATATAGTCTGGCGAAAACATTGTAATCGGAACTAATTTTCTATCCTTGTCAGGATTCCGTCAATCTCTGTTTTATCATACAAAAAATGTGCCTGTAAACACTTAAATATAATTAAAAGCAATATGACAATCCAAACTTCTGCCAAAAACGCGATTTTAAACGATTTTTTTTTTCAATGTATGACTAGTGGCGCCACCCTGAATTTTGTGTACTCATTGGTGCCAAACTGTACGACTGCTAAAAAAAGGTTTGAAAACTCCTTGGTTGGGTCGAAGTGGCATTAAAAACTCCTTAGTTGGGCTGAAGTGTGCGGTTATGGAAAAAAAATTAAATCACCGCATTGTTTTGTTCAGCAAACTGTATCGTAATGAAACTTTTTAAATTCATTACAGGTGCATGTGCGTAAATTATGTAATTATGACATTACTTTCGAGTTCTTAATTCGAATTTTACGATACAAGTGTAGATAAACTATTAAAAGCTATTACGCTGCGTATGCTAAAGGCGTTGCGACTATAATTTGTCGTGGCAAATGGTACGTGCAATATTGGTCGCTTTCGTAAGTTGTTTTGATTCGTGCGAAGAAGTATTTTGCCGAGTAGTTCAGGGCAGTCAATAGAACCGTTTGCAACATTGACTAAGAAACAGATATTATTAATATTACGTCTTACCGTTATTTGCAAAGTCAACTGAAGATTGCCTTGCCCTAAAGTCCAAGTATCTCAAAAATTTCTTCTGCATAGACTCAATACGAGAAAAATATATATATATACAGTTAGGAGGTATTGTTTTTTTTATAGTATAGGATGGCGAAACGAGCTAAAGGCCCACCTGATGTTAAGTGGTTACCTTTGCCCATAACAACTACAATACCACCTAGACTGTTGCCTAAATGGTACCGCAAGTCGGTTCGCCAAACTGAGACATGAAGTTGGAAAGTCTGCTCATGGTCGACATACATTTTTATAACTATTGTAACATTTTTCCCCACACTAACATTTCTTGAATTATGAGTATGAGTGTACTTACAGCCAATCTTACGTATTTTGCATAAAGTTGGGGAACTATTTTAAAATAATTATTTTAAAACCGTGTATTCTGGAACGCCTTGAAGTGAGCTCGACAAGAAAATTACAGATGATGAGGGATCTTGGTGAACAAATCCCAGGACAGAGAATATAAGCATAAGACATCACCATTACCCAGCAGATGGTGGATACTTTCTATCACTGATGATGATGATACTAAGGCATTATATTAATTGCAACTATTGTTACTGTGCGTTAAAGTTTCTTTGATCCATTGTTTTGGCTGAGTGAAAGGGATTAATAATAAAATTGATGTTAAGGTTTCAGAGGTAATACTAGATTAAGTTACTGAAACCGAAATTAAAACGACAGAAGCGAAGCTATAAGCAAGCGCGGATAAAAATGCACGCGCAGCTGTTTGTGTGTGTGTAAGTGTAGCTGCGCGTTAATGGATGAGGAAGGTAATGCTTTTTCTCAGTAAATTTCCCTGCAACTGAGCCGACAACGACGCTACAAAAGCTTCGCTTCCAATAATATACGTAACCAGCATTGTTTCAGGTTTTATCCCTTACTGCGCGAGTCTGACTCGCACTTGGCCGGTTTTTTAAATCAATCTGTATGTGAAAAAAAAACCCAACTTTACACTTTGAAAAAAGAAAAAAAGAAATAGAAAAGAAAATAATAAGAATTTGAAAATTGTATCTTTGCCCAAGGCGACACAGAAACAATGAAAACTCAATTTGTCTCATTAGCAGTTACCAGGCCCCTCAGAAAGTATTGCGAAAAAAAGTTTTTATATATGGGAGACTGGCCAGTTATAATGTTTTTCGAAAATATGATTATTTATAAGTAAAAATAAGTAAGTTCCAATTTCAAAATTTCCCTCCACATTTTTTGCGAATTAATTCAAAGTATTGTGTCTCACTGAAATATGGATCTGCGCCGGGAACATTTTAGAGCTATGATTTTATACGATTTCAAGTGTCGCCTGAAACCGGATGAATCGTACGATAGACTTCAAATGGCATTCATGGATGAAGGCCCTTCCAAGGCAACCGTGTATCGTTGGTATAACGAATTCAAGCGCGGTCGACCAACTTTGGGGGATGACGAAAGAAGCGGTCGCCCTTTGACGGCTGTTACCGAAGAAAACGTGCTAGCAGTGAAAAATTTAATCCAAGACAATAGGCGAATTACATATCAGGAGATTCAACACATATTGAAGATTGGATCGGGAAGCGTTCACGAGATTCTACACAGCCATCTTCGCGTGAGGAGGATAGTATCACGCTGGGTGCCGCACAACCTCACCGATGCTCAGAAGCAGGCCCGGGTGGAATGGTGCCGTGATATGCTTAACAAATTTGAAGCAGGCTCGTCTCGGCGTGTTTACGACATCGTTACAGGTGATGAGTCCTGGATTTATCAATACGACCCAGAAACCAAGCGCCAGTCGACTGTTTGGGTGTTTCAAAATGAGCCAACGCCTACCAAAGTGAAGCGATCTAGAAGCGGGGGTAAGATTTTGATCGCTAGCTTTTTTAATTTGACTGGCCACTTGGTATCAATTCCCTTACGGGATCAAAGAAGCATTAATGCCGAATGATATACTACCAAATGTTTGCCAGAAGTTTTCTCTGTTATAAGCAACAAGCGACCAAACACAGGGCTCCGCGGGCTACTGCTCCACCACGACAATGCACCTGCGCACACCGCACTCAAAACGAGGGACTTCCTGGACAGCACGCCAGTCAAACTCCTGGGTCACCCTCCTTACAGCCCTGATCTAGCACCGTGTGACTTCTTTTTATTCCCAAAAATAAAAAATCAGCTCAAAGGGATACAATTTTCGTCGCCGGAAGATGCGCTGGCTGCGTTCGAGCAGGCTGTAAACGAGGTGTCTGCGGCGGACTGGAAAAAGTGTTTTGAAAACTGGTTTAGGCGCATGAATCTTTGTATAGAGGCTGGTGGAAAGTACTTTGAAAAGATTTGATAAAAATATATGTACGTATAGAACAATTTTTTTTAGTTTCGCAAAACTTTCTGAGTGTCCCACGTATATGATGAATTAAAGACATCGTATCGCAGTCGTATCGTCTCGCCTAAACCGCTTCTCCACGCCCGCCTTACGACGGTCGGGGCGGGCGCTTTTTGTATTTTCCATTATGGCGGCAACGGTCTTATTATCATAAATATGGCGTTAAATACTCCCCTTTATGTCGCTCCGTGATTTACAAAGTCGCCTCCTGTTGGCGAAGGATTTATCTGGTGATTCTCAAGTGGGTAGATGTTTATTTATGTTTGTGCCTGTGATAACCGCCGCTTTTCTTATCAGATGGTAGGATATCGTTTATATTTTTCAGAATTACCTAAATGTAATTTTTTGAAAAGGACATCATTCACTATTGGACCAAAAATTGAAAGTAAAAATGTTAAAATCGGCTAAGGGCATGTCGGGCTATGCTCAGTATAAGGTTCCGTAGCTGTAATTAGTGTAATTACAAATAAATCTAATAGAATAATCAAAATGGTAATGGTGGTATGGTGTTATTAAATAGAAGGCTACAAAAGGAGCATTGTTTGCTAAGATAATTTTTCTCAGAGGTCAATGACTTTTGAACTAGGATCTCTTAAGTATTTTACAGTTTTAACTCTATTAGGTACCTGAAGAACGTGGCTGGGGGGTCTGGATGCGGAAGGCAGAGGACCGAGTGTTGTGGCGCAACTTGGGAGAGGCCTATGTCCAGTAGTGTACTGCGATAGGCTGAGTTGATGAGGTAGGTATACCTATACTCCAAAAGTCACAATCACGTTATACTCGAAATTATTTTAAAAGAGAGTTTTTATTAACGTTTATCAATTTGGAAGATTATTAAGTTTCTAGGTTGCATAGTTTAGAAATGACAGGGGGACACACATTGGAAGGCACTTTGGTGGGCCATATTTCGTAAACGTTACACTTACTGATGTACGAAACGTTACCTTTATTTCGATAGACCTATTCAATAATACCCCATATCAGAGGGTTGCAGCGAAAAAAAAAAAAAACCCCATTTCACATGTATAGGCGCCACCCCTAAAATACATAATTACGGTTTTTTATTATTATTATGTATTAGGCTGTAAAGGATTACGAGTTACGACAGATGGACAGACGGACAGGCGGATGGACAGAACGATCTTATAAGTGTTCCATGAGTACTATGGAAGCTTAAAAATGGTGCTTCAACAGCCTAGCTATTATAACAAAAAAAAACACGCTCTACCATAGCTCAGAATATCTAATAGTAGGTACAGTCGACTGTATGACAGTGGTAACACTTCAATTCGAAAACCGCCCTTTCTGCTTACGAAATAAAGATGCTGTCAATGTCAAAGTTTTACCACTGACGTGCGGTCGACCGTACTAACCAATAACCATAGGTAGGTAATATGTAACTAATTTTTTTAATAAATCAAAATATGACACGATTGTATGCGGCATACAAGATAACACGGAATGATTTTGGGTATACCTACAGTTTGCCCAAAATCATATCTGTAGTTCACTAACTAAATTCGAAAAACCAATTATTGTAAATTTTTTGCCCAGTTTATGAAGCTTGAAACTAAGACCACAACAAACTGACTTCATTCATACCTAACTAATTAATCGATAGATTGCCATCTATGAATATGCTTTTATCGCTTTATTTCTGTTACTAAAAAGGAATACCAAGACAAATATAATAATGATACAAGGTAAAATTTTTATTTGTTTATTTGTTTAAATAAACAAATAAAAATTCAAAAAAGTCAACGTCACGCAGTGTTCCCAGGCGGTCACCCATCCAAGTACTGACTGCGCCCGATGTTGCTTAACTTCGGTGATCGGACGAGAACCGGTGTTTTCAACGTAGTATGGACGTTGACGGATTTGTTGCTAGAATGTAGGTACATATTAATATCATGTACTGAGTTATTAAATAGCGAGTTAACATTTCGATGAGGCGAGTCCAGTTAGACAACTTTATTTAGATGCATATTAGGTAGTTAAGTTAGTCCTTGTTCAATGAATTTTACTTATTCGGCTAGTTTTCTCTCTAAATAAGAGTTTATAATGTAGTTCTGTTATTTGCAAAACAGCAAATTTCTAGCGCCATCTATTTCTTATAATTTTCCAATGAAACTTAATTGTTGTGTTTCCTGCCATCTATTGGTGGCACACAGAGTTTAAATGCTTACAAGTTAACTAGTACTACGTGTAGTTCATCAAACTACTTCTAGATGGCGCTTATTTAAATGTTAGTTACTATCTGTAGCGTGCTGGTGTAATGAGTATATTAACTAACTAGGTATTTAATGTGTTATGATTAGCATATGATTTTTAGATTAAATTGAAAATAAGATTCAGGGGAAGAGAAGAACATTCCTCTTTCTTGAAACTCGGGAGAAGCTTAAGGGGAATGTAGCAGCCAAGTGGCGCCCCCATCAGTAAACTTGCTAAATTAAATACACCATTTAGCGAAAATTAGTTTTTGACGACTGAAGTAGGTACAGGTACTGTAGTTTAATCAGAAACTAATAACTCTGTAAATTATACTTCGCTGTAGTTGTAAAAAGAAAATGTGTGAAAAACGGCCACTTTTGTCATTGATGTATTCAGCGAGCAATAATTTTTTTTACTGATGAGGGCGCCACTTGGCTGTCCAGCAGTGGATTATAGACGGATATGATAACACACACAACATAATATAACATCACGCCTGTATTTCCCCGAAGGGGTAGGCAGAGGTGTAATAGATAAATAGGCTAAAAAAAACTCATAATGTACTAAAGTCTGTTTAAACTAAGTACATAAATTTAATACATACTTAAACCGTATAATGCCCAGCCTTTGTAATCTATTCACGATAAAACGGCTGTATTGATCAATTGGACACAATTCACCATTATGTTGCAAGGATTAGCCGCTCCTAAAATTCATTCTGAATCCCAACAATACACAGTCACATAGAAGGGAGGTACTTGTCTATTCGCAGTCAAACTCGGATCAGAGTTGCAAAATCTAAGGTGTGGATGTAGTCGCGTGGTAAGTAGCGACATCTACAAAAGTTTCTTGTAATGACGGAGAATAGGTATAGCACGACAAGGATGACGGACGAATGTGTTAATGGCTCCAATACAAGGGTCCCAAGTACTTAGAACAATAATAATATACAACGTGTAACAGATATTCAAAATAATACTTTAATAGCCTAAAGTAAGACACTCATCAATACCAACTAAGTATAGCAGCAACTTTACTGATTTCATGAAAAAAATATTGGTATTCCGATACATTTTGCCAACCAATAAGGTAGGTAATGTTTCCATAGAACAGCTGTTTTTTCCCGAGTTTAGAGTAGCTGCAATACTAATAGTTGTTCGTATTCATGCGGACTTCTGTTAGATGTCCTAGGTGATTTTAAAAGTGTAATAATATTTCATAATTTGCAGTTCTCACCCCTTAATAGAGAGAGAGCCAGATCTTTAGTTCTGCTGATACCGCTGTCTTTTAAAGACTTGAAGTAGAAGGATTTGCAAGACAACATGGGTATTCCATCGTTACATTATGCTTCAAATGAATACTATTAAAAACTATTCAGAACAGGCTAAACTCATACTTCACGAAATATTTGTATATTGTTGTGAGCTACAGCGCCATCTAACTGGTTCTTTATGAATCATGGTCTCCACAAGTTCCACAACCCCTTCGAATGTTTCTGCCTCTCTCTTTGATATTGATAGGGTACTTACTGCAAATATGAGGTTTAAGACATTTATTCTCACAAAGAACTTACAGAGTTCACTTAACATGAGAAACTTAAAAATTGAAAATACAAAAAGTAGGTTAGTCGATGATCTTAAGAGCTAGTAATACATACATGTAGTATATACTGTTATGCCAAATGGAAACCACGTGTAAGATACCGTTTGAAGACATACTGTAGTTGGAAACCATAATTTTTGAATTACCATCCACAAACAGAAAAAATCGTCTTTCTGTTGACTTATAACTGGATTTTGTAAATTTTTTGGGTATACATCATTTAATAAATTTCTTATCAACTCTCTTTTCTCCTTTTCTTCCTTTCACTCGACACGTAGAAATGAAAATTTCTTTAGAATCGGGAAACCTAGAAAGAAAGCTATTATGATGAAAATTCAGTTATAGAAAGGAAGATTTTCAATTCAGAAAATTAACAGAAAATTAACACACTATGAAATAAACAAGAACCACTTTGACTTTTCATAACAGACAGTCTAATAATCTTCTCAAATAAATCAATTCGAAGTACCTATCATTTTTGTACACCGTACAGTTAATAGATAGCGGGTGCGCAGGCGCGGCTTATACAAAACATACGACGAGTATCATTTGACAATTTGCGAGCAATCAATGCATTGTCACCGCTCTTTATTCAACTCCAAATAATACATGGAAAATTGTCCATTCCAATTGTGATCGGACCATTGTTGGTCTAATGACACGATTCAGGCTTAGCCCGCTTTGAAAACGACCATCAGTGCAAGCGTGGACGTGTCGGAGATGAGTTATCTGATAGTCTGGATTCAGTTTGGCATTTGAGACAGTGCCATGCTAATATGGTAGCCGGAAATCGTCTCGAAAAACGTAAATTCTTAGTTAATCGTACTGTTTAGTGGTTTGAAGTGAAAATACAATATTTTTGCAATGTCAAAGTACAAAAAGCAACAAGATAAAAAATTCTGATAAATCCAAAAGATTGCAAAGCTAAAACCAGCAGTTTCATAACCTAAAAGACGACAAATGACGTAACATCAATGGCATATCAACTGGAGCAGCAATCGACGAGACAACTACCGAAGATATCAAGGCACTCCAATCCTTACCACATAAAGAGACCCATGAATGCTTTTATGGTGTGGTCTAGGCTACAACGGAAGAAAATATCCATGCTGAACCCGAAACTACATAATTCAGAGATATCAAAAC
The DNA here is from genome assembly GCA_949699075.1 of Asteroscopus sphinx. Taxonomy (NCBI): domain Eukaryota; kingdom Metazoa; phylum Arthropoda; class Insecta; order Lepidoptera; family Noctuidae; genus Asteroscopus; species Asteroscopus sphinx. Next base: position 31,490,590 of record OX453004.1, on the reverse strand, counting down.
GTTTAGGCCTCGAATGGAAGAGTTTGGATGAGGCAGAGAAGAGACCATTCATTGACGAAGCAAAAAGGTTAAGGATAAAACACATGCAGGATTACCCGGACTACAAATACCGTCCTAGGAGAAAGAATCGATTAGATACAGCAGCGTTTGCCAATCCAGCGCTTTACACAACCAGGGAAACTTTCGTAGAAGTGGAACCTCGTCAGGACCCGAATTATCAAGCGCTGTCTTACCCTGATCAGTTCATGTACAATAACATGATCAGCTATACTGTGCCTTCGATGACTCAGCCTACTTTTGTCCCGACTTCAATCAGGCCTAAAGAAGAAGCCTTGCCAAGTTTAGATTTGAGGCCCCTGCCGTCGATTGAAAGCATATCTCCGGGACCATTTGCAGTAGTCAACCAGCAGATGATGGTGAAGGCTTATCAGGACCTGCATTACGTGCCCAGTGATGTCACGAGGATCTCCTATCATTACCCATTTGGGGTGCAGTAGAAACTAGAATTGTTATTGTATTTAAAAGATTTTTGAGGCCATAATTTATTTTTTAAGCCGTAGTTAGAAGTAAAGCTAAGCTAACCTTGTTTTAATGAGATTTTATAGTGTTACTTGATTAAGATGTGTAGCAAATGCACTGTGGTTACCTAATCTATTAAAATGTGTAGGGTTTTCCGACATTAGAAAATAACTAGAGCCATCGTTTTGCACATGTTAAATTAATGCACCAAGAGTTTCTCGAAAAATGTCATGCTACGTGCAGTGTCAGAACCACGTAATAAAGAAACAACCTACAAAATCACGTTATAATTTCATTAGTAACCTGTGAACTCTAATTTTGTTGGTGTTTCAATACAAATAGGTACCGTTTTCGAGAATCCTCATCTCGTTTAATCTCGTGTATTGAATGTTAGACAGAACATCAGAAAATATGCGTTAACAAAATATGTATTTTATGTGGATGACAATTTATTAACTTTCTGCAAATCGCTTCGACCTATCTTCAGTACTGCTGTAATATCAAATCATTGCCTAATTATAAAGTCGCTGTAATTTTTCCAGATAATTACGTAATAATACCTACTTATAAAACGAATATTAACAGGAAAATACTTAATTTAAAGGACAGTGTTATAATTTCAAATAAAATTTATACAGTTAATTTAATGGTAGAAAAATGACGTTAATAATTTGTTGTATGGTGCTATTTTAATAGGAGTGTCCATGGGATCCAAAGTAGGTATAAACTATGTTTGTAGAGAATATTATGATAGTAGTAGCCAAAGAGATTTAATTTTTATGTCTTTGATAGTGCCAACTTCATAAAGTCACGTTATTAGATACTAATTTATCGTAAAAATAAATTATTTCGAAAAATATTTGGTTTGTGATCGTGATTATTTTGTTACATTTGTGCCTTTTTCAGAGTTACCTGCGGCTAAGTTCTGCCTAGCTAAGTCCCATGCTATATTTATTTTGATTGCACAAAGTTCTCATTTTGGATTATGAACTTTTTTGTGAGCCTGTTTCGTTCCACTGCAGGACAAAGTCCTCTGTCACTATATTTTCAGCTTAATGTTTATGGGTACAATACGATAGTGCTAATTATTTAATAAAATAATCAACAACAAACAAACATTCAATAACAACAACATTGTTCATTGTTTGTTTGTTTTTTTTTGTTTATAGGTACAATACTATAGTGACAATTAGCGACACACGGGTTGGCCTTCAGCCACAAAACGCTGCCACTTGTAGCTGGAAGCGGCTACAGTAGCGGAAGCGCGCGATAGCCACTTTTGGTCGGTGGCCACTGCTTTTCTTATCCCATTGTTAGCAGTATCATTAATGGTCGGTGGCGGCCCCGTGAAGCGAGAAGTCACCTTTCGTAGCGTGTAGTACCACAGGCGACATCCGTGTGCGGCGAGTTCATTATATAAAATGCAAGAAAACTGTAGTCCTGAGTAGTCCGCAGCTCGGTGGCGGCGTTTAATTTGTGGCTGTAGCGCGTGGCCCGTTTGCGGCGACGCTTAAGCCATTACATTTTCAGCTCATTGTTTTTCGTTTATTAACCGACTTCAAAAAAAAGAGGAGGTTATGTATTCGACGGGTTTTTTTTGGTACAATAAATACGATAGTGATATCTAGTCAATACATTTTCAGCTTACTGTTTTTGGGTACAATACAATAGTGATAACTAGTCAGTTTTTTCAGCTTGTTGTTTTATTTTTATTTTTGTGTGCAAAACTTATAGTGGTATCTAATCATTTCATTGTTCTTCCTTAGATAACACTGTAGGCACGAAATTTAGTACTAAATTGTGATTACAATTACAACCCTTTTCCTTGACTCACGCACAGCTGTTTCTCAATGTTTTCTTCCCATATCACGTCTATCCATTTCACCCGTCATTTCCTTGCGAAGGAGACATCGCGGAAGGAGAGGAAGCTGTGCCAGAAATAATGTGAAAGGAATGACGCGACACTTCATAGATTGATGGTCTCGTCAAAATACTGTAATTGATTCATATGTTTGCGGGAAGAGACAGTATTTTTGAGGAGGACGATTTTGTTAGTCATTGTTTTTTTTGGTTTCAATATTTAATGTGTTTTCTTTTGCGATAATTTTGAGAGAAAGGTTGAGATTATTGGATAATAACCTTTTTTTCTCAAAAAGAGTTTTACCTGTTTAATTATAATCAAATGCTTGTTTTTTTTCAGTTATGAATGCCAAAAAATAATAGTCATCTATCTATAGGTATCGCTAAGTTCTTTGTATCAAACCTAGCTAGACTTAATTGAAAAATCTCTTTGGGAACTGAGTTTCGTGTAAAAAAATTGCAAACTTAGTACTTCGAGCAATTCATTTTTATTTCTATCTTTGAAAAATGGTTTGAATCTAGCTTTTATTGTATATACCTCTTTTTATACGCATTAATAATATGTCTGTCACTCTGTATTTGAGTTTACTACGCAAGGTACCGATGTAATGTAGTTTTTGCCGTTTCTGGTCCCCGATGACAATCGTTATTTAAATAACCATCATCATCTGTTCATCAGGACCGAGTGTTGTGGCGCAACTTGGGAGAGGCCTATGTCCAGCAGTGGACTGCGATAGGCTGAGTTGATGATGATCTGTTCATCTACGCAGCGTAGGGCCCCGCCAGGTGGACCGACGACCTGAAGAACGTGGCTGGGTGGCACTGGATGCGGAATGCAGAGGACCGAGTGTTGTGTTGCAATTTGGGAGAGGCCTATGTCCAGCAGTGGGCTGTGATTGGCTGAGTTGATGATGATCTGATCATCTAAGATTCTTCGAAAGGTATCTTGAGGATCACAAGTTCACAACTGCTACAAAGGCAGAAAATGACAGATCTGTGTGGTTTTATAATATTATGGAATATTCCCACAAAGATTTTCCAATTCCATTGCCAATTTGTTACATTCCTTAAAGGAAGCCTATAATTCACAGTCAACGTGAAGACTGTTTTATATGTATATAAATTACTTTACTCTAAACCAACAATATAACCAATCACAAATTATCGAGTTTGATTTGTTAGAAAGCGCACATTTTGAATTATTATTAGCAATTTAATCTAGCGCTGATAAAAGATCACAGGGTGACTTAAAGGGGTGTTTAATTAAATTTATTATTGTGTACCCCCCTGTTGGAAACGTGGTACGAAACAATTTTTCTATAATAAGCTTTCCATTAATTGAGAACATGATTGTTGAAGAGTTATATGGAGCTGGTGTTAAGATCAACAATGTTAGAATCTAATAAACTTGTGAGATCTTTATTTTTTCATCAGGAACTAGACTTTGCAAGCGACTTTGCCCGTGTACTGAAATATAATATAGCCTATGTTACTTCTGGATAAAGCAGCTTTCTAATGGTGAAAGAATTATTAAAATTAGTTCAGTAGTTTCATTTAGTTTTTAGTTTTTTGCCCGGAGCATGGATTTGTGCTCGGTTAATGGCAATAGGCTCGCCCCCTATTACATGGGACTATAACATAACTGGTGAAATGTGGGTGTACTATACACCTCTGCCTATCCCTTCGGGGAAATACAGGCGTGATGTAATGTATGTTATGTTATGCAGTAGTTTCACAGTTTATCGACTACAAACAAACAAATAGATAATGTCTTCATATGGATCGCACTGATTTAAAAAAAAACCATCCGTCTAAAATAAAAGAACTGCTGATATTGAGTCAATCAATACTAATATTACATATATAATCGCTCTTGTTGGTCTAGTTGGTAAAACACTTTAGCTTGACCTTTTTCGCTATTACTGGTTTTTACGATAATGCAGGTGATATTATAATTTTTACTTAAGATTACAGAAGACCATCACCTGCTTTTCACCACCTATGTTATACAATGCGAAAAGCTATTGAGTATTGGAAGAACTTCATCATTATCATTTCAGCCGAAAGGCGTCCACTGCTGGACATAGGCCTCCCCCAAGTGGGGGGGACATGCCATAATCGCCACACTTGGCAGGTGGGTTGGCGATTGCAGTTGGTTGGTTAAATACTCAGAGAACGCTGCTGCCCATCCTCTGGTGGATCCCGTAGTTGCCTTTTACGACACCCATAAGAATATATAGGATGGTGAAATTCTTTAAGTCCGGCACCACACACTTGGAAGAACTTAAGTATCAGCAATTTATGACTTACATTGTGGGCAGCATATAGAAATCGGAATAAAAACAACAACTATTTCTATAAAATAATAGGTTTTCTTGTCGGTGTCTTAGGACTTTATGTTCGCATTTAGCACCAAGTGGTATCATCAGCTCTATATCAACTCTATCCTATGGAAATACTTCATTTATAACTAAAATAGTAATTAAAGAAACCTTACCGGTGCCCTTATAAATTGTCATTTTGTTTTACCAATTAAACCATACTACAACAAACATCGGAAAATTACTAAGGATTTTGCAAACATAGGGTTTTTAACATTTATCGAGGCTAAGTAATAAACGCGTGTAACACAAGATCTGCGAGGTTAAGCTGCGCTAGCCACGTTAATTACTTGGATGGGTGACCGTTTTGTTGTACATCTAGATCCCTGCGTACCCTGCGCTTGTAAAAGGTAATACTAAATTAAACTGCGATCGTGAGACGCTAGCGCGAAAACAAGCCGTGCGCGTCGCGTTGTCACTACTTGTCACAGTGGCGCGCAGCGTCTGATCTGCGCTTACGTTTATTGAACGCCTACGCTGGAGAAATGCTAGTTTTATTGTTTTATAGCCTGAAATATTTTTGAATATTTTACTATATGACATTGTTAACTCAATATTGAAAAAAGCTGACGATGACCCTTCTTTTTCTGTACCCTTCAGTTGCCATATGAATATCTATGGTAGTCGTTACGGGTAATCAGGAACCCAAAAGTCTGACATTTGGTATAACCTCTCACGCCCCGGCCAAGGCTCGTTAGAGGAACACCGTGGTGGTTTTTAGTCGGTAAGAGTCCAACACGGCTCCGTCTTCTCCGGGCGGAGTGCGTCCATGAGGATTTTCTCTGCGGAAAAAAAAGGATGCCGACCCAGTGTGGTATGTGAGAGAGTCGCTCTGTGTAAAATACTGATGTTCAGCTGCATCTGGTTGACTGGAAGCGAACCCCAACATAATTAAGGAAAGGCTCGGAGAACTAGGGAAACATGTTGGTAATTTATATGTAGGTGTATTCTTGTTTTCAAAATATTTTGTTAATTCTTACTCCGAGTACCTATGGTTCTTGGATTGGTACAAATATTATGTTTAATTACTTTAACTAGAATTAAACTAAACTGGACTCTTTCGTTTTTATGACTAGACTCTTCTTCTTCGTCGTTTCGCTCTTGACAGAGCGGTCGTGGCTATCATGTACCATTGCCGGGGGCTGCTGTAGCTCGCCTCACGATGCCTCGCCACCTTTCCCTGCTTTCGGTTAGTCTGGTGCATTCATGTAATGGCCGGCCCACGGCAGACTTAATTAAATCAGTCCATCGCATGGGAGGCCTTCCACGCACTCTTGAGCCCTCTATTCTGCTGTGTATGACTAGTCGCTCTATAGAGTCGTGACTACGCCGCGATACATGGCCGAAAAAATTGAGAATGCGGTATCGCACCAAATTTGATAGACGCTGCTTGATGCCGAGTTCTTGGAGCATGGAGACGTTGGATGACTAGACTACTTACACTTTAATACATAGTCTGTGAGCTTAAATTGGCGAACATGGAAATCTTCGTTGACCATTATTATGCACAGCCTTAGAGAACATTGGTAATAGTAGGATTTAATATCAGCATCATCAACTCAGCCTATCGTAGTCCACTGCTGGCCATAGGCCTCTTCTAAATTACGCCACAATACTCGATCCTCTGCCTTCCGCATCCATTCCCCCCCAGCTACTTTCATCAGGTCGTCGGTCCACCTGGTTGGGGGGCGCCCTACACTACGTTTGCCGATTCGCGGTCTCCACTCAAAGACTCGTCTGCTCCAGTGGCCATCGACCAATGTCAGCATAATTATAAAAAAAAATCTGCTCAGTACACTTTTTTAATGAATGAGGAAAATAGGTGTATTTTCTGTGCCATTAATCACATGGTCAATTATTTTACCGCTTTTGTATACTGATCATAAGAACAAAAAATTCATTTCAAATTAAGCCTAATGTAAAGCGGACACCGTCACAATAATGACGATTAACATGATTCAATGACGTCGACACTGTGAATACGTTACGTACAATATACTTGATATTATAACGTCACGCTTCGCCAGTCAGTCCGAACAATGATGACATCACACAAAAATTGGGTACTATTATGACGTCACTGATTGTACACGTGATATCCTGACACGTTTTTTTTGTTAAAAACGTGTTTAACCCACGCATAAACTAAAAGTCGACGTAAGATTTGAAAACATTTTCAGTGAAATGTTATGTCGTGAGGGTAGGTAACCTCTGTGAAATTCCTTGGTTGTGATCGTAGAGTTTAGTACGTAACACTTAAATGGAATAATGTAGCCAATAACTATTCATAGTCTAGAACCCATCGCACAAGTTCTGCTTAGTTTGGAACTAGTCGGTGCTGTGTGAAAAAATGTAAAAAAAAATGTGCATTACCGTGAGTATTATTGTCATTATCACGTTGAAAAGTAAAATTTCTCAAGTAGATTTTGCAATCGAAAATTATCAGATTGTAGTCTAGGATTCATATAGTGCAATGTGTACACAAAATCAACTAAATAATATTGTTCTAAATATTGGAATACTATCGTTTATTATATAATAAGTAAAACATTTCAAGTAAAGAACCAAAACTTTCTCGTAAATTATCGATTAAGTTTTTTCATTTGTATATCGATGACTTAATCATATTACTCGACTAGCAACAGAACCGTTGTGCAATACTTACAAACTTCGCATTTCTTATTTAATAATTTTATAACTATGTCGTAACAGTTACAGCATCATTACTTTGTTGAGCACTTGACAGAACCGTATCAGCTTTTGACACAAAAACTCTGTTCGTATCCCTTTCATTCGTATCTCTTGTTCACTAACATTCACGTCTCGCGTCATTCAATATCATGGGATGCATTCATCCAAAACATCTCTGCAAGAGCCAAGAACAATACTAGACAACTGTCTAACACCTATCTCACTGGGCTTAAGCACTATCTATGGATTAATGAGGGAATTTCAACCTTATGTAAAAGTAGTAAGATTTCGTTTGGCGTAGTAAAGTTCACGAGATGCAATTCTGACGAATAACTGCTGCGTATTATCAAAGCTTCGTTACATTTCAGTTCTGCAATAAAGAGGTTTTAAGCAAATTTTTTAAGCAGTTCAATTTTGAATATAGCGCTCGAATGTTAAAGTTGAAATTCGCTTGTGCACGTAAGAAACGAAGGACGTTCCAGAATTCAAATGCCACACAAAACTGTTTAGAGCACAACAAACATAGAACGTTGCATTGTCAATCAAAAAACGCATTTAAGACAATGGATTAAAGGCGTCGTCGCTAGCATTTACTGTTGTCAAACCGAAGCGCACGTCATAATCGTCACAGACGTCTTTCACACCGCACATGAAGAATGAATGATGGATGAATCGCAGCATGAGAATCCAGCTTTTTCTATGTATGGTCGAAACAAATTTTCGTTTTCCGGCCTCAAAACAATTTTCCGTACCATTCTAAACCTTATAACATTAACATTACCGATTGACGGGTAGTTGTGAGGGTGATACTGTATGTTTGTCGGGCAGATATCTGTGTATATTCATACGAGTCACAAATGGGCCAAAAGTTGTATACTGAATATGGGACGGTCTCTGATGTAAAGAAGTTTTGCAAGAAATGATTTGACTATCTCTAGAAATGTTAACAATTAAACCTTTTGATGTTTACTGCGGAACTCTTTTATCACAGATGGACATATGAAAAATATTAAAAAACATCTCCATTTAGAAGAAGAAAACTAAATTGAGATTCGTTTTCTTCATCATCCTCCTGTCCTTATCTGTATTTACTTAGGGTCGGCACAACATGTCTTTTCCTTCCATACAACTATATCAGTCGACATCTCAGTAATTCAGTAATTCTTTCTTTCTATCCATATCATCTTGTCATCTTTTCTTTGGTCTGCCTCTTGCCTAAAAAGCACCCACATTCATACTCAAAACTATTTTTTTTTTCAAGTTACTGTATTAACTTTGTTTGTTCCACACGCTATGTATATATATATATTCTTGTAACATACTCTTCATTCCTCCACATCACATGTCCATACTATGACAATCTTGATCTGCAATTCATTTTCGTATGGCGCTTATTTTGTTTACCGAGTGTAATTACGCTAAATAAACTTAATATAATCTGCATTTTTTTGTATTATTTATTAGTAATAACTTCTTAGGTTTTCGCGATCACTACACATTATAATAAAACAAAGTTTAACCGGATTAAATCGCGTATATTATTTAAATTGGTTTCCCTGACGTTTCGAAAGCTTTGCAGCATTTCGTGGTCGCAGGTAGACCTACCTACCTAGGTGGATACGCGATTTAATCCGGTTAAACTTTGTTTTATTATTTATTAGTCTTACTACAGTGCACAAATTGAAAATTGATCAAGTATGGTTGAATTGTATAGTAGAAATCAGTGAATAATTGAATTAATAACTGATGACGACTTGACTGATGAATACACTGATTGAATCTCAAAAGCCAAGCTTTTAATTTTCAAGTATCATTCTTATTACTGTAATAATCTACTATCAACTACTCTCCAGCCGTTTCCAGTAAGACCTATCTATCTTTACTCCATCACCATGACATTTGGGTATCCTCGTATATCCAACTTTGCTAGTTACACGGTATTTTTATTCGTTTGTCGTGCTTAACAACTTCCTGTCGCGTTTGCTATTGCAAAGGCGTGAAATGTTTCATTCTGTATTATTTCCAAAGGTTTTATACAATGATTTCAAGGATTGTATGTATGTGTTTAAGTTTTTATTTGAGATCATGTAGGTTGAAATGTAGTGTTGTTTTTTTATTTAGAAATGTGTAGGTTTTAGCAGTGACAATACTCGGCCTTTCTTCTTGTTGATATTTTTCGATGTTTTTATTTTTTGAAGGACTAGACAGAGATGGATTAAAATAGTGCTCTCTTTATATTTCAATTCATATTTTCACAAGCTTTTTTATGATTTACATTGCCGTTAACCTACAAGAAAAGATGGATTATATGTTGAATTATTTTATCAGAGATCGTGGAACGATTTTCAGAAATAAGTATTAGATTAATGAAGATAGATAGATAGATAGAATATACTTTATTGAAGAAAGAAAGAAAGAAAAAGTAAAGCTATTTAGTGTCACAAAGTAACAGCGTACAAAAAACCGGCCAAGTGCGAGTCAGATTCCCGCAGTAAGGGTTCCGTCACCCATCGACCTGATACCCCGTACAGCCCCGGCGATGAGTTTCCCATTCAGCATGATGCTATGTTGCAACGGGAGTCACACAAAGCGCTAGTTTTCAGTGGAAATCCCAAATGACGGACAGACGGTAAACCAACAACTTCCCACGTTGAATACCAAACTTATATTATTATTATGACAGTAAAAATAAGTATAAGACATTCATTTACTACAACATTGGATTGGCGTTTTACGTGATAGTTTGAAAGTTTATAATGTAAAACTAAGCTTTCAGAAGTTCTTATTATGTTTTGCTCCATAAAGCACCTGCTTTACGTCTCTGTTTTGCTCCAAATACGAATAACTATTAACAAAACTTAACAACATCAACAACAAATATTTGGTCATTTGTCATCTAAAAGCACCAAAACTTCCTAAAACCAATTAATTAACATAATATCATAAGCCATTAACAAACACACATTGGTACCGATATCTAAATAAGTCGCCAAATAAGCTTTAGGAGCATTGTGCCCCTATAATAATAAGCGGTCTAATGCCCGCACAGTGCGCTGAAACGAGTCTCTTGTGCACAAAATGAATTGTGTACGGAAACGTATTAACGGCCGTGTCAAATGACTCGGAACTAGGGTTGTTCGGCGGTGGGGCTAGTTTTCCGGGATTTTAGATAGTTTGTTGTGTTTGTCTTTTTTATTCACGATTACGGAGATGGGATGGCTGACACTTCGTAATGTCAGAGATCTTTTGACATGGATAGAAACGTGACTCTGTTACTCTTATCATTTTATTCAGCACAGTGTTTTGGGCTGAAATGGAGAACCTTTACTTTCTTATTCAATTCTTAATTATTAACAATTTATTCAAATGTCTATTAAAATTTATCCAAAAAAGTATTATTTTTACAATATTTTTGTCCCTGCTCTATCTTAAAGAAAGTTTATACATAAGGGGCTTCAAACTGGGTTCGATTGTAGTGCATACCTATTCTGATAGTTAAACAAGAAATAAGAAAAAGAAGGTGCTACAGAACTCTTAGTGCACGAGGCCGACTCGAACTTGGCCGGTTTTTATTTAAAACAATAACACAAATATTCTAGAGCTTATATGTAAAATGTTTTCTACCCTTCTTATTCTTATTTTTCTTTATCTTGTGTCAAAATGGGATTTAGCATAAAGGTTTCAGTGAGTAAAATCCGTAAAATAATAGGCATTTCAATGTCAGCCATATCTTTTTTAAAGGACAATGTCGAAGGATGGGCCCATTTTTAGTGCCATGTCAAAACTGTATGTTATTCAATAATTATGTCTTATTTTTTCATGTTTATTTGTTCTTTATCAACATTTCTTTCACCCTAGCATTAAAAAACATAATAAATATGTATTAAACTGAATCGTAAGTATATCCTCCATTCAAAATCTGTGCTAGAGCATTCAAGTCTCTGGGATTCGTCATGAGGCAAGCAGCTCGATTTCAGGACAGGGGTACAGTCATTGTCCTGTACTTTGCTTTTGTGCGCAGTATCTTGGAGTTCAACTCCATTATCTGGGATCCACATGAAGTGAAGTACAGGATAATGATTGAACGTGTGCAGCGCAAGTTTGCACGTTATCTGTACAAGAAACTATTTGGCTATTATCCTTTTTTATATCCATCTCTGTTTGTATCCGGTATGGTTGGCTTAAATACGTTAGAGTTAAGGCGAAAATGTGCGTTAATGGTAAATTATTACTTAACCATAAACGGCAAGATCGACAATCCAACAAGCCTCGCTCGCTGTTCCCTATCCGCGCCCGACAAGTACACACGGCTGCGCGCGCGCCATCTTCTGGCGGCACCATTGTCACGCACATGCACTTCCCAGTATGCTCCAAGTAATAATGCTGTTTCATTGCTCAACGCTCTGATTGCTGAACAACCAGAAGTCGATATTTTTTATACCAAGATGAACCAGTTTGTCAGCTTTTGTCATAAATTTTTGACTGATTATAATTAGACTTGTAAGAATTTTATATGTACCTAAATTATAACTTAGCCTACTGTACGTGTTGGGCAACTGTAAGTACAGTAGGCAGCTGTTAAATAAATAAATAAATAAATAAATAAACCGAACGAAAATGTTGCCAGATATCAGACTATTTCAACAAATAATCGGAATCGATTCTAAATAGCGATACTTCTATGAATTCACTTTTACTGTGTTTCAAATGCTATTATACTAGACTTATCTTGATTGATTGATTTCTTATTTTTTCTTTCCACAATTTATATCTTTAGATTTCGGTTCGCATGCGTAAATCCGTTAAAAATTATAAAAAATCACTCATATGACGTCAACTCAAAATAAATTGCAAAACATTTTTTTGAAATCTTTTTGTACAGAAAAATAAGATGATAATACCTATGCATTTATTGTAAATATTGTTATAATCATTTTAAATTAACTGAAATATTACTTATAAAAACGATATTAATTAATACACCCAAAAACTTAAAAGCTTGCAATGTTATTATTTAAAAAATACTACAAAATCGATTTCAAAAATCGATTAACAAAATAATTATATCTTGCAACACCATACATGGTGTCTCTGGATGTCCCTATGGGTGCGTTCAGTTATATCGCCCAACGATGCACGGAGCGTACTTATCAATCAGTTAAGGAGTTGGAAAAAATTAGATTTCTCTTAAACCAGGGTGAAAAAATTAAAATCGTTTGCAGAATAATAAAAGATAATTCTTGGTCTACAAAATAAGACTAAAACCGCCGTGACATAGCAATTTCTTTTGAGGGGCCTAAAGCTCCTAAGAGAATGGGCAATGTCCTTTTCAGTCCATGGATTTAAAAAGTCCGAAATTCCTTCAACTATCCCGCACAATCCCGTTCACGCCAGCCCTACTAGAAACTTATGTGGAGTGTCCGGGACCTCAGTGCATCATTTTTTGTTTACATGTTTGCGCCATCCCGTGGGGGATGAGTGCGCTGTTATTTATTGTACCTCTAAAAGGGTGGCTCTGTTTTCTTCTCATATAAATATGGTTCATGGTCCGTGACGTATATTAAAGATGGTAAGAAGTTATAATAGGTTGTTGTGTAATAAATATAATATGTAATACTGTTGCGATAAGTACGTAATTTTTTTAGGTGTTTCTTGATGTAATTTAAACCTTCAATTTGCTTATGGCTTTTGGAATTGGGCTAGCTAAAGTAATAATACGAGTTTGACAATCACAGGTTACCTACTGATTATTATACTTTTTAATATTTTACTTGTTATTGTAAAGAGACAAATAATCCTTTAATTAGGTTAGGTAGCTTCTATTATAATTTTTGCCAATGAAAAGGCCACTTTGAGAACATTTCTTTAATTTTCTTTTAGTTAATGAGAAAACTTAAGATTCATCTTAGATCAAATGTTTTCCTTTATCTTTTTAGTAATATCTAAAAACTTTCCAATCATATTAAATCCCGAGTATTTTATCATCCATCACAATAAGTAAAAACGCCCCACAACAACATTAAATTCGGACAATGATGTTTAAACACTGCCACCGCGCCAGATGTACAAACAACACAGACAAACACAAAATCTATCGAGTTACGTTCCGTATGGTTTCAATTAGCCCGCTTGACATTATTTATTTCACACCACGCGATTGAAGCTTTAGATTTTGTGTGTAATGGTTTTTGGAGTTTTTGGGGTGTGTTGTCATTACAATGATTACAAATATAGTAATTTTGTTTTTCATGCCATACCTATCTTGTTGTTTTTTGTTTGTTTTTAAAGAAATGTAAATGAATAAACGATATAACATAACAAAACTGCCAAAAAATTAAGTTTATGAGCTGATAATAACTGTAACGATAAACTATTCTATTCTTTTAAATGATTTTGAGAATGTTAATAATACATAACTTTGGAAATGTAATGAATATAAAATTACATAAGAAACTCAAATATTACAGGGCTTGGAAGTAATTTTTCGTTTATTTTATAAAAACATAACATACCTACTTACTTACTTTAATTTGTACAATCATAAATTAAATCCTACTTTCTACTAATATTATAGATGCAAAAGTATGGATGTTTATTTGTTTGTTTGTCCTTCAATCACGCTGAAACGGCTAAACTGATTGAGATAAAATTTAGCACACAGATAGACCATAACCCAGATTAACAAATAAGATACATTTTATCCCGGAAAGATACACGGTTTCAGAGGGATGCCCGAACTGTACGCGGGCGAAGCACAGTACACTAGTTATAATACCACTTAAATCTAAATTGGCCTTTTTGCTAAGGAGAACTGCCATCATATCTACCCTTCACCAATAAACAAAAATAATCACGACCCTCACAAGGGCGATAGGAAACCCATTTGACCATCAAATCGATTGGAAAATTGTATTATTTTTTCCAATTCATTTCATCATTCGTATCACTGGGCCTCAAACACTAATAGTTATTGCTAGATTAAATTTGTGAATAAAAATTGAATCGTTGTGGAGATTTAACTTCTGCTTGTATAATAAATAAATAGTAAGTATTGCTGTGTATCTGTTTACTAATGGATCGCATAGTTAACTGTGATAATAAATAGGCGAAATGGCTGGAGTTTTGTAAAATATTGTGCTTATGATTCATTACAAGAAGTTTTGGACACGAAAACGTTTTAGTTGATGCTATTAGTGCTCGTTATGGGTAGCTAGGTAGGGGTGCATTAAAAGAGCCTCCACGAGTGATCGTCCGGTGCACCCTGGGCAGTCAGCCCCGCTACCAACCTGCTGACTGACTAATCTGTTCCCCACGGCATGAGCTATTATCATTATGTAGCCCATGTGGACACGATAGAAGAAGAAGAAGTGCTAGTTATTGGTTGTGGTGTCCGCATTTATGATAAACTAGCTTCTACCCGCTGCTTCGCACGCCTATAATTCGGTTTATCACAGAAAGACGTTAGCGCATCCCTCAGGAACTTTGGTAGACTTCTGGATTATCTGGATTTTTTTGTTGCTGGTGCTTAATATGGCGCGGCGCCCCACGGAGACTACCGTGGGAGTATAAAGAGCTTAGGCGGTTTATTTTAGTTTGATTATTTATTTATTTATTTATTCAAGTACCTACTATTTCTGTTATTTAAGTACCTACTGATTTTGTTCGATTTGATTTGATTTGTACAATGTGTTTTACACATTTTTCTTTCTTTTTCTCCTCTAAATTTTGTTTTAGTTTTTCATGAAGAGTAATTTAATTTAATTGTTTTATTTAAAAAGAAGTTTCTTTTGAGTTATATTAAAATTTTTTTGTTTGTGAAGATTATTATTTTTGAACGCTGTGTTCTCCTTTAATTAAAGAAACACAAGATCTTACAATGTACCAATTATTAGCATGTAAGGTGTATTCTTTGTTGGAGTTCCTAATAAAATAAAATAAAATAAAATAAATATCTCTTACCCCTGCTAATTATACCTAATGAATACCATACGAATGCTTAAGCCAATGTTGTTTGCTTTTTTATGTTTTGGATCATAGGCAGATAAGTGATATAAAGATAGTGTTCACAGTAGCTTGGTGGCTAAAGCACTGGCGTAGGCACTGAGCCAGGAATCACAAGTTCGAATCATGCTCGTGAGCGATTTTTTCTTTCTACTATAAAATTTATATCTTTATTTTTTACACAATAAGCACCACAACTGCAAACTAATTACTTTCCATTTAGTCCTATAAAGTGTCTAATAAAACCTAGGGTCCCCCAACACTTATCTAAGTGACGCAGACAATTGCATTCAATGTATAATGCAAATAATCCTTCTGGGAGCATTGCGAGGACAACAAAGTGCCTTCAGAATGTTTAAGACGGAGTGGATAAGATAGAACATAGAACTATCTACTACTACATACATATAGGAAGGTTGTAGAAAAGTGGTCAATCAGCAAACTTACGAATGATATGATAATGTTTTGGGAATTTTAATTAAAAACATTTACAAATAGTGATGACTTACGGTGCCGAGACGTGGACACTGACAGTTGGGCTAGTCCACAAATTCAAAGTCGCTTAGCGAGCTATGGAGCGAGCTATGCTTGGAGTTTCTTTGAAGGATAAAATCCGTAACGAGATTATCCGGAGAAGAACCGGAGTGACCGACATAGCTTGTAGGATCAGTAAGCTGAATGTGGCAGTGGGCTGGCCATGTCTGTCGAAGGACCGATGGCCGTTGGAGCAGACGAGTCCTTGAGTGGAGACCGCGAATCGGCAAACGCAGCGTAGGGCGCCCCCCTGCCAGGTGGACCGACGACCTAAAGAACGTGGCTGGGGGTACTGGATGCGGAAGGCAGAGGACCGAGCGTTGTGGCGCAACTTTGGAGAGGCCTATGTCCAGCAGTGAACTGCGATAGGCTGAGTTGACAAATAGTGATCGCGAAATCCTAAGAAGTTATTATTCACAAATATTTTATACAAACACAATAATGAAAACCGGCCGAGTGAGTATTGGACTCGCGCAGGGTTCCGTAACACAACATTTGTCTGTGTTTATCTTCTTTTTATGATTTGTTAGCAAACTATAGAGAAAGCACTACAATCAGCTTAAGTTTCACAGTTGTATGTATTACCGTTTTTTAATATAGAGCAGGAACAAAATCGTTGAAAAAATGCAATTTTGGTTTCTTGTATGGCCCATATTGGGCATTATGAGACCATAATAAATAAATAAATAAATATCTTCGGGACATTTTTACACAGCACCATCTAGTCCCAAACTAAGCAGAGCTTGTGATATGGGTACTAGATAATGGATATAATACTTACATACTTTTTTTGTTGTTGACAACGTCTGTGGTCTAGTGGTTCAAGTGTCGGACTGCTGATCACGAGGTCGTGGGTTCGATTCCCATAGGACACAAATATTTATGTGATGAACATAAGTGTCTGTGTTGGTCTGGGTGTTTCTTATGTATTATAAGTATGTATTTACAAAAAAAAAAGTATATTAGTATTATATCCATTGTCTAGTACCCATAGCACAAGCTCTGCTTAGTTTGGGACTAGATGGTGCTGTGTAAAAAAAAACGTCCAGAAGTATTTATTTATTTATTTATACTTATAATACATAACAAACACCCAGACCAACACAAACACTTAATTATATTCATCACAAAAAGATTTGTGTCCTGTGGGAATCGAACCCGAACCACTAGACCACAGACGTCAATAATAATAGCATATACTGTGAAAATTTCAACTGGCTACCTCTTACGTTCAAGAAGATACAGCTCGATGATAGACAGATAGACGGATGGACGGAGGGCAAGATCTGCGAGGCTAAAGGTGGGTCTAGATATGGTCTTTTGTCCGTACCGATCTCCGTTCCGTATCGAAAAACCTTGGATGCACTGAAAATATCCCGTATCTCCGTACCGTCACTGCGATCACTGGTTTGCATTTTTGTTCAGTCCTGCGCCAAGTGCTGTCCAACCATGTCATTGACTGCGGAAGTTTACGAGAATTTGGTTACAAATAAATTTGTTTATGTTCCCGGGTTCCCACAAAATTTCCTTAGCTATGTATCCATCGATTAACTTGACGATATTATCGTTACTATCTGCCACTACAACTTAATGTAAATCAGTGGCACGACTTGCGCAAGCGACGATCACGTCCAGACGAGTCTTGAGTAAAAAGTATTCTGTGGTCCAGAGTCCAGACCAGACTGGCGTGCATGCCGTATCGTATGACGTATTTTGATGTTGAATTTGATGTCAGTGAAAAAACCGACTCGCGAGAGATTGGAACCTAGATGCGTTCCGAGGCGCAGTAGCGCTGTACTATTCCGAACGGCGTCCAAACTAGCGTTCTTGGATCCTGACGTGGATACGTAACGGAGGTACGGTACGGAAAAAAGAACATATCTGGACGCACCTTAAGCTGCGCTAGCCGCGATCTCCTTGGATGAGTGACCGTTTTGTTACAATTGTTGTTTGTATTGTAGTATTAGGTTGTTGTGTGCGTCAAATAATCGAGCGCAAGAATAAAATATTTTTCTTTCAATATGTATATGCAAAGAAAGTTGCTCTGGGTTAGTTCGCCACTTACTAGTTTATAGAAATCGTCATGAAATTCCCCCCCCCCCTGAGTGAAACCCTGGATCCGCGCCTGATCTCCGACGATCTTCATCAGATCTTCACCAAATTTAAATGGAACCATCTTGGGAGAAAATTCTTTCAAACAAAAAAGAATCATCCAAACCAATATTCCCGAAAATATTATATAAAAAAATTATATACAGAAGAATTGAAAACCTTCTTCTTTTTGAAGTCGGTAAAAAGAAGAGAATCTTGTTTTTTACTTTATTTGCAAATTCACGCCAGTTTAAACCTATGCACTATATCACCCTCACCCAGAGTCATAGAAACAAAGTGATTGAATTGGAAGAAGCAACTCTGTCTTAATCCATTCACTGCAGACGGACGAGATTGGTCATAAACTGCATTTTAGTCAGATGAACGGTTAAATCTTTTAGTAGCAAGTAGCAGTTTAGTCTACAATGTGGTCGTGCTAGTAAAATGTTAGCGCTACTTTATTAAGTCTTTATAACTAACGTTACGTATGTGGAAGTTAGATTGAATGAATTAACTCGTATTAAGTGATTGTTTTTTTATAACTACATTATGAGTGTGAATGATTAACCTCGGACGAATAAAAAATGGTGGACGGAATCTTGCTAAGAAAAGACTTAGATTTCTCCTAAACATAGTGGGTTTATAGCAAAATTTCGACATAATTTTAACACACCAGATATGTTATTTTATTTGTGACACTACGACAGTGACTACCGTCACACGAGATTTGTTGTTTAATCGCGGCTTTTTGTCTTACTATGAGTGTGAATGTGTGCGCGCCAGCCCGTACTTTTAAGCGAGCCGTCTTTCTATAGATGCTTCACTTTTTGTTTAGCGAGATTCCGTCCGTCTTTTTTTATTCCTCCAAGGTATTAACTAAATATTTAACTTCTACGGGAATTAGCTGCTTGTACAAAGGAGCACAACAGCAGCAGCAGCACCAGTAGTATTTACTTCTGGCAACGGCCATCTTGCGCGATCTGTCATAACTGGCAAGCCCCCAAGGTCACGGTCAAGGTCACGTACGAATTTATTGCGACCCCAGCAAAATTAGCAACATTTAAAAGGGCGGGAATAACGAAATTTAAAAATAAATATCGAATCATTTAGTATATCAAATATTATTATATAATTTAAAAATGCCTTAAAATGGCGCGAATCACAACACGTAGGCAACTAAATTGTAAACAGCCATATTCCGGCCGATGCCGGAAGCCGCCATTTTCATAATACGTTATCGCAGCCGGAATACGTGACCTTGCCAGTATAGAGGTTAATAAATATTTAATAAATAAATAAATAAACATTTTTGGGACATTTTTACACAGCACCATCTAATCCCAAACTAAGCAGAGCTTGTACTATGGGAACTAGACAATGGATATAATACTTGAATACTTTTTTGTAAATACATAATTATAATACATAAGAAACACCCAGACCAACACAAACACTTACGTTCATCACACAAATATTTGTGTCGTGTGGGAATCGAACCCACGACCTCATGATCTGCAGTCCGACACTCGAACCACTAGACCACAGACGTCGTCTTCTTAAAACATAACATAACCAGCCCATTACTGTACCACTGCTGGGCACGGGCCTCTTCTCAGTACGAGAAGGCTAAGGCCTTAGTCAACCACGCTGGCCTAGTGCGGGTTGGCGGACTACACACACCATTGAGAACTGTATGGAGCACTCTGGTGTGCAGGTTTCCTCACGATGTTTTCCTTCACCGTTAAAGTAAGTGCTAATCGAATATAAATCCACACATGAATTCGAAAAGTCAGAGGTGCGGGCCGGGATCGAATTCACACCCTCCTGCATGGAAGGCAAGCGTTCAATAACTAGGCTAACACTTTTGCGTCGTCTTCTTAGATACATTTACACAAATAAAAAAATAATTCTGCTTTCGTAATCTATCGAAGGTTAAGTTCTACATCATTCTCACATTATTTGAACTTATTTGTTGGATTGAATAATCATTTTAAAAAGAGTATAGGTAGGAACCGTGCAACTATATAGAATCGACTATTTATCATAAGCGCTTGGAATTAGGTCAATTTGAACGAAAATTCCGTGTGGTGCCGGACACAAAGAATTGCACTACCCCATCTCTTCTCGTGAGAGTCGTAAAAGGTGACTGAGGGTTTTACCAGAGGATGGGCAGAAGCGTAGTAGTAGAGCTCCTTTTTGAATGAGCTCGTCCTGGGAAGTACTACCACCGCACCTTACCTTACCGACTGGGAAAGGTGGAGTGGTATGTCGGACTCTTACCGACTAAAACCACACGGTGGCCATCCTCTGCACAAAATAGCAGCTCCGGGAGCTCCGAGAACTCCATTGCACCCCGCCGGTGCCCCTCTAGTGCTATGCCTTTCGCACGTCCCCGGAAATCCATATTGTTTTCCCCACAGTAGCACGTGACCACGTACTGCTGTCCTCCCCAGGGTCGCTTAATAGACGCCTCGAGTCCCCCCACTCTTAGCGTCCACGATCCTGATGGTCCCCTGCCAGATGTGGCGGCACATGCGGCTTTTCGCCCTATCTGTACCTTGCGCCAGGGTGGTTGCCTCACCGGCGCTTCCTTCTCCGAGCGGGATCGGCTTCCTTCCGATCTCGCTCTGCAGCTTCCTTTTGAAACATAACGGTCTCACAGAAGGAAGCCATAGCCCTCCAAGCCGTCGGATCTGCCAGCATAGGCGACACTACTGCTGGTAGAGAGAGATCCTTCTCCGCCAAATAGTGATGATTGCATTGTTGTGTTTCGGTCTGAAGGGTACGGGTGCCGGTGAAATTACAATCACATGAGACTTTCCATCTTCATGTCTCAGTTTGGCGAACCGACTTACGGTACCATTTAGGCAACAGCCTAGGTGGTATTGAAGTTGTTATGGGCAAAGGTAACCGCATCAGGCGAGGCAAGGCATCAGGTGGGCCTTTAGGTCGTTTCGCCATCCTATACTATAAAAAAGCGTTCTCTGAGTAAGTATTTATTCAAGCAACTGCGGTCGCCAACCCGTCTGCCAAGCGTGGTGATTATGGCACATAACATTTTAGAGGAGACCTATGTCCAGCAGTGGACGTCTTTTGGCTGTAATGATGATGATGAATAAAAAATAATTTGAATTGAAATGTTCAAACCCATTTTCATCACCAGTATTGTGTTTTAAAAGTTGGCAAAATTGTCCCATTGTTCAAAAAACTGAATACAGAAATAAAGCTACAAAAAGTCTTAGATACTAAACATAATATTAATGTGGGGGAACGCATTAGGGGCCGGAAATGGCGGCGTACACATTCAGTATTGTGCTCCACGAAAAATGATATAATATCATAACATCCTTTTATGACCATTACTGGGCTTGCCCGCTCTGGCAAAGATGGCGGATGCAAAGATGTGGTGCAAGGAAACGGTTGATTTGTGCCTATTCGGTGGAAGCCTCTGGGAGGGTTTTTTGAGAAGTAGTAGAATCCAAGATCCTAGAAGGAGCTGGTGGGACGAACTTGACTCCTATCTGAAAGACGGCAAAAGACAGGGACAAATGCAAAAAGGGAAGGGAGGACTTTGCCCTGCAGTGGGACACTACAGGCTGATAATAGTAATAATAGTAGAATCCAATGGAAGTTATAGCTTTCATTCCTTGGAAATAAAAAGCTAGTTTTACTCTGTCATACGCACACAAATTCAATTCGTTCTTTACTTGTGTACTCAAGTCTCACTTACTCTGACTAGTTTTGTTAATCACAGAGTACATTTTCTACATGTTTTTAGTTTTTATTATTTTGAAGCGAAGATTCTATCTGTACTATACATATAGCATCGTAGCGCGCTCGACCGCCGGGGAGTAAGCCAAGAAAAAACGTCACCGTTAACTCGCACGCGCGACTTTTCCAGGCTTGCAAATCCAGAGAAACTTCGCTTATGTCCGACGTCCCTTGAAGCCCCTTTTTTGACTAGTATTTTTTATTTTGTTTTCTTGTGTAAATTTAAATAAATTATTTTACTTATTTCTTTTTCTTTCTCGCTTCACGTCGTAATTTAAGGAATCGTAAGGATCGTAAGGAATAAGGAAGGATAGCCGTGATCCGTGTGGTGCCGGACGCAAAGAATTGCACCACACTATATCTTCTCATGGGTGTCTTAAAAGGCGACTAAGGGATTTACCAGAGTATGGGCAGCAGCGTTCTCTCAGTATTTAACCAACCAACTGCGATCGCCAACCCGCCTGCCACGCGTGGCGATTATGGCATATCCCCCCAAACCGCTTGGGGTGGCCTATGTCCAGCAGTGGACGTCTTTCGGATGTAATGATGATGATGATGAAGGGGATAGCTGTTATCGTTGCGTATATGGTTGGTGCTACTGCAATCTACTAGACTCTAGACTGATTTGATGAAGTCTGCCGTGGGCCGGCCATTATATGAATGCACCAGACTAAGCTAAAGGAGAAAAGAGTGGCGAAGCATCGTGAGGCGAGCTACAGTAGCTCCCTGCAACAGCACATGATGACCACGACCACTTTTTCAACAGCAAGGGAGTGGAGAAAAAGATACAAAAGTATGTTTGTCCTTTTCTTCTCTACAAAATCTGTGTTTTATTAGTGGACGTAGTTCATGTAGTCCGTATTTAAAGGTAATTTTACGACTGTATCTCAAAATCCCGAAATTTTAATTTAGGTTTCTTAATTCTAAATACGCGTAGTGTTCTGCAGTGTCAATTGACGGCAAGTTACGATCTGAGTCTAGTCTCCTTTCCCTTCTTCTTCTATGCTTACTCTATGACATCGCCGCCCTACACGAGACAAATCGTCCAGTTGGCCATTTGTCAAAAAACCTGCATCCGCCCAATGAAAGCGGTCTTTGTTGACGACACAACCTTCTCCAAACACTTTCTTAACCCATATCACAGCTGCTTAAAGTTCAAAATAATCTTAATCAGCTGTAAATAACACACAAATCTGCATTTTTTTCAAAGCAGTTTTCGTAATTCTTATTGCGATTCCATAAGGTTGCTTTTATTGTAATCAGTGGTAAAGTGATGGTATTTAATAATAATGGTGAATATTAACAAAGGTTTCTTTTTGAAGTTTTCGGTTAAAAATGTCCACGGGTGTGTCTGCTTGTCATTATGTTGGCTTGTGATGATATTTATTGTGACAGAAATGATTTAATCGTCGTCTTAATAATACGAATGATTTAGTGTTTGCAGGGGTTAGCCAGTGTTAACTGTAGTTAAGTAAGTATTTAGGTAATTCCTGAAGGGGATGAAAGAATAACATATAGGTACAAATACAGGGTGAAAAAGACGGAACAAAAAAAGGGTAGCTACCTTACCTACACCTACAGGAAAACACTTTTAGTAGGCAGTTCATAAATAAAATAACTTTAAGGAAAAACATGTACCTATATCATAAAAAAAATGGTAGGGAGAGGCACAAAATCAAGATATATGTTATTGAAATAACTGAAACCTCTTAAGGGGTCATTGTACTCATCAGTATGAAAAACATTTACTATGGGACCAAACCTGAAATCACGAAAAAAAATTGGTGTTCCCTAAGTTTTGTCGATTTATTGTAGGGAACAGCTGATTTTATTTTTCGCGTTTTCAGGGTTGGTCCCATAGTAAAAGTTATTCATATTGATGAGTACAATGACCCCTTAAGAGGTGTTATTTTGTGTTATTGTAATAACACGGTGTATACGACTTTGAAATATTTGCACGACTGAAATGTCGGAAGTAGTGATACCCAATTTTAAGTTTACCAAATCTTATCCAGTTTCTTTCAAATAAATATATCACACATAACATAACATCACGCCTGTATTTACCCGAAGGGGTAGGCAGAGGTGTAAAAGAAAAAGAATAAGTAAATATATCATTCATTCATTTTGAAATAATATCAATTTTAGTCGAGTTGGTGGTCTGATTCTTATTTTATTTTTTTATGATATAGGATGGCGAAGATTAAATAATAATTTATATTTTCACGCGCGTCTATTAATACCAAGATATATAAATAAATATATATTATATTAATAAATCTTTAACTTTTAACTTTAAGTGATTGTTAACTGCATCGACAGTTTTTTTTATCTATACTTAACGGAAAAAGGTAAATTCTTACATTTGTTTCTTGTGTGTTTTTAAGAAGCCTAGAAAATAATAGAAACTAGAAGCTATAGTATTTATTACTGTAACTGACCAGTGACCTAAATAGGACTAGAGACTTGATCAAAATCTCAAGAGCCTCGTTCCATCTGCAACTCACAACTATGCAACATTGCTCTAATGTTTTGGTAGGAGCAACTTATAATTTTTGTTTGTTTTTAATAATTGACTTGAGTATTGGTGTATAAATACTTAAATAGTTAGTAGAATACAAAGTAAAGACTAACTACCTTTAAACCAAGACACAAAAGAAAACCTATTGCTTGCAGCCACCGTCACACACGCGTTTGCTGAATTTTATGAAGGAAAAAGACGGTGTCAGAAATTCCATAGAACTTGGGCCCATCCAATAAACGTGTGAATAGGCATGCCATATGAAGCACTTCATTGCTGTTTTATTACTGGATAACTGTAAATATCTTTATCCCTTTAGAACTTGCGGTTGCTGTTTAAATCTAAAATAAAAGTTATGAATTGATTACGTATCAAGACTACTGTTTATACATTAAACACTATCAGTAAATACTGCGGGCACATCAATACAATTCGACGTCATGCCCAACAGAGGTGCTACATCAAATTCATTGCATGACAACAACAACCAACTGTTCGACTTCCTGCAAACAGTTGAAATAAAAATATTAAAATACATTCCATTTTCACATCATAGTGTTATTGATTTAAAAAAATACTACTGATCCTCGCGCTGCAAGCGCGAAAGTTGGCTTATCTGTGACGTCACGATTTCGACGTCAGCTATATCGGGATTCATTTCAGGTCCACATCTTCTGTTTCCGATACATCCTTTTGGAATGTCATTCTGTTTTCATTTTATTTTTAATGAATAAATAAATTGTTTGCTGTCAATGGCGGTGGTGAGGTAAAATAGAGCTTACTGAAGGTTTTCTAGCTGTTATGTAGCTGTTTTAAAGTAACAGCAATAAAGCTAATGTTTTAGTGAGTTAGTGAATGCTTAAAAAAATATTTTGCAAGTGAAGAATATTCGTGCAAGATGAGAATTTGTTTTGTAGGTGACGATAATTCATCTACTCAACTATTGTATGATTTTATTGCTCCAATACAAATATTATAATCTGAGAGGTTTCCATGTATACGAACCTTACTTCGATTTAATGAACAAATCAATCAATCTTAATGAAAACATTCATAAAATTTAAATATCAAGAAAGAGAGAAAAAAATAAAGAAAATATCAAATAATATCTGCAAAGACGCCGCATGTCAGCTTAGTCACAGATGGTCATAGATAATATAATACTATTAGTCTTCCTGCAAAAAGAAAGAAAGAAAAAAAAAGAAAAAAGAGAAAAAAAAAGAAAAAAGAAAAGGAAAAAAAAAGAAAGAAAAGAGCCTCCACGAGTGACGATTTTTAATTGATCGTCCGGTGCACCCTGGGCAGTCAGCCCCGCTACCAACTTGCTGACTGGCTAATCTTTTCCCCACGACATGAGCTATTATCATTATGTAGCTCGTGTCGACACGAAGAAGAAGAAGAAGAAGTCTTCCTGCGACCACGAACGCTGCAAAGCTTTCAGATCGTCAGGAAAACCAATTTAAATAATACACGCGATGTAATCCGGTTAAACTTGTTTTTATGTTTATAATAAATATCTTTGGGACATTTTTACACAGCACCATCTAGTCTCAAACTAAGCAGAGCTTGTGGTATGGGTACTAGACAATGGATATAATACTTATATACTTTTTTGTTGTTGTAAATACATACTTATAATACATAAACAACACACCCAGACCAACACAAACATACACACATAACACACACAACACAACACACATAACATTATGTGATATTGTTATGTTATGTTTATTATAATGTGCAGTGATCGCGAAAACCTAAGAAAATAAAGAAAGAAAAATTATTTATTTAAAAATTCACACGAGAACACAGAAAATAATGAAAAAACAGGTAGAATAATCAAAATCATAACTTTCACAAACCATTACCCAAGTCAAATTCTCACAAAGTCAGTCATCTTAAGCTACCCCTAATTAAATTCATTAGAGGTTCTCAATATCGTTGGCACTTGAAATGGTACTTCAAGCTTGTAAGGGAACCTTTTTACCACTATTAAAGTGGCCCAAAACAATGGCAAAACTGAGGCGAGAGAACAAAAAAATGGCGCGATTATATCTGTAAGTGGTTTGGTTGTGCGTGTTTCTCATGGGGCTATGTTTTGGTACTAACGCTAGAGGGAGCCACGGGGTGTAGGGTGGCTCAGTGTTCAGTGTTTTTGGAGATAATTGTGTATTAAAGAACTTGTTAGATATTTTTTTGCTATAAATTAAGTTGTCCACGTAGAATATTGGACCACGAGAAAAAAATGCAACGAGCATTAAATTTGTTTCTGGTGGTCCAATATTTTCTACTGCGTTTAGTTCTCAGAGTATAAATAAAATGTGATGCTCCGGCAAACATGTGGCACCTGTTTTTGATATATACACGTTTATTTTTAATTGAAGGGATGTAGATTAGATTGTAGTCATCAATTTGAACAACTTTTATTATGGGACCATACCGAAACGCGAAAAATAAAACAGCTGTTCCCTACATTTTGTCGATTTATGTGAACACAAATATAGGGAAAACCTGATTTTTTATTCGTGATTTCATGGTTGGTCCCGTAATAAAAGTAGTTCAAATTAATTAGCACAGTCATCCCTTAAAGAATAGCTAATGAATTAAAAATAGCCTGATAAAGAAGATACCTACTTATACGTTCATTCTCAGTTATGGAAGCTAAAAATAAAAATAATTCATGTTAATTGCAAACAAATCGGTTAAAATTTCTTTAACACATAATAATTAAAAATTCAATTCGTGGAATTGTTAAAAATGAAAATAATTACGAAACCACTTCTGTAGAAATAATTACAAAAACATTGCAGTTTTAACAAACATTAACTTGAGATCATTGCATTCACATGTTGAAACTCGTTTGTTTTATTATTTTAAATAAAAATAATGCTTCAGCACTTGCAGTGGATATTACTTACTTACTTTCGTAAAGTCATATTAAAATGATGAGGTTTTAATGAACAAAAGTGAAACTAATTATCGTTTTCCATCTCTGATAGTCACAGCTCATTACACTGTCTCGCTGTGAGTTAAGTTTTTACGTGAATTTTTTATTTTGTAATAGATAAAACATTTAGTTTTTTTATAAAAAGGCCTAAAATTAAAGCCAATGTTTACCTCACAAATATAAACTACCCCAGTAATAAGCTTTCAGTATAGTTTTTACCGATGACCTGAAGAACTTGGCTGGGGGGGACTGGATGCGGAAGGCAGAGGACCGAGTGTTGTGGTGCAACTTGGAAGAGGTCTATGTCCAGCAGTGGACTGCGATAGGCTGAGTTGATTGATGATGATGATGGTTTAAACTGAAAAAGCAGGGAACCAGGGAATCAGTTTCTCGTCTACCAGTTTACTTCTTTATCTTCTTATCGAGTCGATGGCCAATTTTGACAGGTTTTGTTGACCTAGTGTTCCACAACGCGCACTGTATTTTGTTTGGAGATCATTAGACGTCCAGTGTGAGTACAGCGTCACTTCTCAAACAATGGCTCACTTTCTATTTTGTATCGCGTGCCTTTTCACCTATACGCGTGACGAGCTAATGTTCGCCAATTCACAAAAAAAAAAATCCTTTATTCCCAATCTAATCTAAATCTAATTTGAGCTCATTCCATCATTGGACAACCTACTCATATTGGTAGACATTCCAACCTTACGCACGAAGCGTTTTGTTAACAGCTCTATTATGCGTATCGCTAAGCAGTGGCATTCCTTGCCTTGTCTTTATTTCCCAATAAGTATAATCTGGTGGTCTGCAAGGCTCGAGTGAATACTTTTTGCTGGGCAAGCATGCACCGTACCATGGAACATCGCCGACATCAGGTGAGGTTGCGGTCAAACGCAAGCCCAATAATAATAATAAACGAGTTAATACTTTATTCCTAGTAATAATTATATTTTCAACACACTCGCTCGTATAGTGGCTCTTATTGCACCGCTTTTAGGTTCATAATGCAGCTTATAACGCACGCGTGCTTTTTACTTTACAGTTTATTTTTAATTCTCAGCATAGAGTTTTTATTTCTAAACAAAATTGATTTTTTGGGAATAACTGTGTAATTACAATTTTGTCAACGAATTAATCATTAATTTGTCTTATTAATAAAATAATCAATTCATTAACTTTTTAATATTAGGCTTTTTGGCGGTTTTCTACCATTTTCGCACGCATAGCTATTACGTAACTTAACCACAGGCACGGCGCGCGAATAAAGAAATCCGTGTACTAATTTTTGACAAATTTAATATTTGTCTATAAGTGGTCTACAATATGTAAACAAAAAATCCTCGCAAGTGTGTTAAAATTGTCGTATGAAATACGTGAGCATTGTTCATTATACTCTTAGCTTCATTACGCCCTCGCCGATGAACAGCTAAGCTCACTTGTATCATAATATACTATTACACATTCATTTTTTTTTTGTTAGCCTGTACTGTCCCACTGCTGGGCAAAGGCCTATTTAAACTACCAAGTATAAACTATATTTCAGGACGGACTGTCCAGGACATTCTCCTAATTGCCCACACGATGGTCGCAGTACATATTTGGGACGTCTCGCGGCGCTGGCTCCCACGGGTGTGGTGCTTCGAATTAGCGCTCAATTTGGCGTTATGATTCGATTTACCCCCCCGACTTGGCAGTCAACTGACCGTAAACTGCTGGCATTTAGACTTCCCACTCTTCCCAGTGAGGTTTTTAACAGGAAGTACTCTGTCCACCAGGTTATTCGCTTTTTGATAGATTATATTACATTTCTCAATTTACCACATCCCTAAAATTACTTTTCATCATCATCATTTCAGCCGAAAGACGTCCACTGCTGGACATAGGCCTCCCCCAAGCATCGCCACAACGACCGGTCCTGTGCCTTCCGCATCCAGCGGATTCCCGCGACCTTCACCAGGTCGTCGGTCCACCTTGTGGGGGGCCTACCCACGCTGCGCCTTCCAGTACGCGGTCGCCACTCCAGAACTTTACTGCCCCATCGGCCATCCGTTCTGCGAGCAATGTGCCCCGCCCACTGCCACTTAAGTTTGGCAATTCTTCGGGCTATGTCGGTTACTTTCGTTCTCCTGCGAATCTCCTAATTTCTGATTCGATCACGCAGGGACACTCCGAGCATAGCCCTCTCCATTGCCCTTTGAGTGACTTTGAGCCTTCTTATGAGGCCCATTGTGAGCGACCACGTTTCAGTACCGTAAGTAATTACTGGCAACACACACTGATCAAAGACTTTCGTCTTGAGACACTGCTGTATTTTGGACGAGAAGATATTGCGTAGCTTCCCGAACGCTGCCCAACCGAGTCGGATTCGACGATTGACCTCTATCTCGAAGTTGGACAATAATGGAAAACAAAATAATGGAGACAATAATAATGGAAATTACTTTTAGTTTAAGTTAACTTTACCTTATGAAGAGGTAATGGTGGGTACATATTGTATTACAACGTTTTATTTGAAATAACTGATAACCTCTTACGAGGTCATTGTACTCATCATTATGACCAACTTTTACTATTATGGGATCAACCGCGAAAAAAAAACAGCTGATCTCATTTTTTTTTCGATTTATGTTGTTTTTTCGCAATTTCTGGGTTGGCCTCATAGTAGACGAGTTATGCGAACATAAATGTATGGAGCAGCAGATTTGTCTTCTTATTACATTTTAATGATGAACGTTTCAATTTTAACTGATTTTTGTTCGATATTACGTATTTCAAAAATCATAATTACATAACATATTTTACGTCTTTACTGGTGCATCTACCTTATTCTTTGTCTCTGCATTACCCTAAGGTTGTCTGGTAGAGAACGCCTATGGCGTTAAGACCGCCTTTGTACCCAGTTGTGCATAAAGAATTAAATAAATAAATAATTATCATCTAAACCTGGATACATTTATTGCGCAACATCAGTTTAAAATACGGTTTGAAATACGGGACAGTCTGCCCCGGTAGGACATCGAAAATTAATAATATAATAATAATAAATTCTTTATTGGCACTAAAAATGGTTTAACAAAAATTTGTTTAAGTAGGTAGGTACATAGTAAAAGGGCATTATCATTAATTTTGAACCGTTGGTGCCTGTACTAATGTAAAACACTGTACCACAGGCATCAGCGAACTTCCACTTATGGGGTACAGTACAAGTAAAGCACTTTAAGAAAACATTAATTGAATTAATTTGATAATATTAATATTAGGATACAAAATTAAAATAATATATTAGCTATCATGCAAGAAGTGGATGTGAGATAGGGTGAAAGAGGATGTGAGGTTGTATGTAGGGTGTGTATGGGGGTGGGTGTGAGTGAGTATGGGTGGGGGTGTGTATGGATGTGTGTGTGGAGTGTGTGTTTAGTGCAGCGTCAGCTAGCTGGGAATTATTAGTAAGTTTTCAGTGTCCTGATAGGTGTTTTTTTTTCAACCAGCTTTGTACAGATTTTTGCACTCTTTTACATTTAGTGGATAAAGGTACGTTATTTTGTTTATGAAATATGAAATTATGCTTGAATAGAACGCATACATTTGAATAAGACCGCCTTGACGCCAGCGTTAGCGGGTGCGGTGGCGGTAACTGTCCACGAGCGATCGTTGGGGTGTAATATTATTCAATAACTCATTTTAACCCAATTCATAAAACCTTCAATTATTTTATACCAGTAACAAAAAAAAACACAACAGCTAACATTTTATACAAACCAGTGGAAACACTCAATGAACCGGTTTCGTTTATTTAACTGTAAACATTAACAGTACTGTTTCTTTTATCCTAAAGTAAAACGTTTACATCAAAAAGTCTTATCATAACATCTAACGAAACAAATAACATTATTATGACTGAAGAAACCAACTGAACAAAGGCATGTTAATATCAACCATTTTTAAACTGAGCTTTGGGAAAATATACTTTAGCAACATTGCATATAGTTCAGTTTCTATTAAAACTTTATTTGTTTTATAACCTTTTCGATACGCCTTGTCATTCTGAAATAGATTTAATGTTTATAGGCATAAAGGTGATATTTGTGTGGGCTGCAATAATATGCATTTTTATTTTTCATATTGGCTTTAGTCTTTAAATGTTATCATTGAATCTCAGTATACTGTTTAGACAAAAGGGGTGAAAACAAAACAAGTGAAGTTCTTGAATAGGGGGTGAAATAACACGACACTTGACTCGAGAGCACTCGAGAACTGGATGTAATCGATATTACGATTTTATCGACTTTATGATTTATACGATTGCGAAGAAACAATTCAACAATTGTTGAATGAGTGTGTAATATTATTTTTGCGTGTGAGTTTTTCTTTTAATGGTTGTAATGGAAGGTAAGTACTAGAAATGCGGCTTTCTGCAGTTGTGAGTTAGTAAGACAAAGAATATCGATATTCTTTGGAGCCGGTGGGAAAAATAAGTAGTTAAGTATCAACGATGAAGTGTCAATACCTCTTAACTGTATAAAATGTTACAAAGAAAAACCAACTTACAGTTTGTCTTATATATATTGAAAAAAGTGAAAAGTTCATTGTAACAAAAAATACAGTTGGAGGTATTGAGGTATTATAACTTCATCGTATTAAATATAGTCGTATCAATCAACTCAGCCTATCGCAGTCCACTGCTGGACATAGGCCTCTCCCAAGTTGCGCTACAACGCTCGGTCCTCTGCCTTCCGCATCCAGTCCCCCCCAGCCACGTTATTTAGGTCGTCGGTCCACCTGGCAGGGGGGCGTCCTACGCTGCGTTTGCCGATACGCGGTCTCCACTCAAGGACTTGTCTGCTCCAACGGCCATCGGTCCTTCGACAGACATGGCCAGCCCACTGCCACTTCAGCTTACTGATCCTACAAGCTATGTCGGTCACTCCGGTTCTTCTCCGGATAATCTCGTTACGGATTTTACCCTTCAAATAAATTAGGTATCGACGATGAAGTGTCAATAGCTCCTAACTGTATAAAATGTTACAAAGAAAAACCAACTTACAGTTTGTCTTATATATATTGAAAAAAGTGAAAAGTTGATTGTAACAAAAAATACAGTTGGAGGTATTGAGGTATTATAACTTCATCGTATTAAATATAGTCGTATAGAATATTTTATTTTGTAGTTCGTAACTAAATGGTTATCCAAACTAATATATAGACTTTGCCCGAGGCTGCAGCAACTCAGCCTATCGCAGTTCACTGCTGGACATAGGCCTCTCCTAAGTTGCGCCACAACCCTCGGTCCTTTGCCTTCCGCATCTAGTCCCACCCCAGCCATGTTCTTCAGGTCGTCGGTCCACCAGGCGGGGGGGCACCCTATGCTGCGTTTGATTTTGTGTTGTCTCCACTCAAGCATTCGTCTGTTCCAGCGGCCATTGGTCCTTCGACAGACATGGCCAGCCCACTGCCACTTCAGCCCGAGGCGTAGTAATACCGCTTATCTAGCAAGAGCAATCGCACATCCCTTGGGAATTATTTTTTCCGGGATAAAAAGAGCTTAACTGCCTCGTTGGTCTAGTGGTTGCAAGCGCGACTGCTGAGCGTGGGGTCCTGGGTTCGATTCCCGGGTCGGGCAAAGTGTTATTGGGTTTTTTCATTATGAAATTCTCAGTAGCAGCCCGGAGTATGGATTTGTGCCCGGTTAATGGCAATAGGCTCGCCCCCTATTACATGGGACTATAACATAACTGGCGAAGTGTGGGTGTACTATGTATAGTACCAGAGAGAGTAGTATGTGTATGTGTTGTAGAGGTGTACCTCTGCCTACCCCTTCGGGGAAATACAGGCGTGATGTTATGTTATGTTAAAAAGAGCTTATATTTTACTGTGGATTGTGGTCTATCTTTGTGCCAAATTTCATCCCAATACATTTAGCCGTTTCAGCGTGATTGAGTATGAAACATAAAAACACTTTCATTGCACATTTTATAATATTAGTAGAAAGTAGGATGCGAGAGTAACTCTATCTGTTTGTTAATTTTTC
Organism: Asteroscopus sphinx; assembly: GCA_949699075.1. Lineage (NCBI taxonomy): Eukaryota > Metazoa > Arthropoda > Insecta > Lepidoptera > Noctuidae > Asteroscopus > Asteroscopus sphinx. The sequence goes on along the minus strand of OX453004.1, from coordinate 31,457,243 downwards.
ACGACTGAACCTCCATAACTGATTGTGATGAGACATCGTATAGAGATAGTCTGGAACCCAGAGAAGGACTTATATCCCGGTTCCCGACGGATGCGTAATAAGTATTTTTGTAATAAGTCGAATTATACGCAGGTGAAGTCGCGAGCAAAGTCTAGTTGTAAATACACAACTTGTTATCTTGGGAAATGTGAATTAGTTTTTCCGGGTAGAATTTCCAGTAGTCTACGCCTAAAAAATAAAGTAAACGTAGCGTAATTCGTAGTCCTTCGTAGCGCTTGCTACGCTCGTAGCAACTAAGGTCTTGCACAACGATTTTCGTAGCATTCGAAGATTTGTATTTTATACAAATCAACACAAAAATATTTTTTTTTAAATCTAAGAACGCAGCGTAGTTTGGTCCAGTCAGGTAGACCGACGACCTAAAGAAGGTATCTGGGGGGGGGGGCAAGATGCGGATGCGGAAGGCAGAGGACCGAGTGTTGTGGCGCAACTTGCATGGGAGAGGCCTATGTCCAGCAGTGGACTGCGATAGGCTGAGTTGATGATTTTCACATAATATTATTGTAGATCAATTAATATTCCTTGCGAAATAAAAACATTAATTTAAATAATTACACATATAAATATTGGCTTTCCCTGTTCCTACGACTATCATAGCCTATAATTTGCTTCTTCTTTTCTTAATATCACCCCATAAGTAGTTTGCTACTTATGGTAAAATATAAAATATATATTTTTGTAAATGGGGAGGCGTGTAGGTACTACAATTGCACATTTTATTAGCCTCCGTTATTCTTACTCGAACGCCAAAATAAATAAACTAAACAATAAAACCGTTTTGAAAATAGTAACAAGAAACCAGGCATTAGACTAACCGCACACCATACAATAGCTCGCGCGACAATGGTCGCCGAAACAAACGCGCGAGCTAATTTGAACTGACGACGAATCTGATCACACGTCTGAACCGCAAGTAGCTATTTGTTGTTGCATACGCCCACGATGTGCGGGTACATTGTTCTGTGTAATGCGGTACGGGATTTTTCGTTTGTTAATTTTGTAGGAGAGTTTTGTATGGAGATTTTGTTTGGAAGAAGACGTATAAGCGTTGCTGATAATAATGTATTGTAGATTGTGATCAATTGAACAAGCAACAAGCGTACGTGGATACTTAAAAAAATTAAAATTAAAATTCATTTATTTCAATCAACTTATAGCAATATCAAATCAAATATAACAATTGGATTATAGGAATGAATGAAATGAATGAAAAGGTACATGAGAATTGCAAAAAAATAAAATAAAATAAATTGTAATCAAAGATATAAATTGTCATATTATTATTATTTGATAATTTTCATAAATAAAATCATTTTCATAATGTGAACAATCGATACACGCGACTTGGGACTCGATTTTAATGACGTTTTATTTAAATAAGATAATTTTGTTTCTTTATGATGTTACTTTACTACCTAATTAACTGACAATTTCGGTTACATTTTAAAGAATATCCAGAACCACATAAATGCAAATTTTGAAATAAATAATTTGATGAAAAAGAGTTTTTTTCAATCACATTTTTTAAAAGAAAGCGAGTAGATATTGCATTGTAATTCAGTCCTCATCGGGAAGTTAATTTAAATCTATTGCAAAATTGGTACCAAACAGACAGACATGACTGAAAGCGAGATAATTAAAACGTAGTAAAATAATTAAATTATTTATAAATAAAAGCACATTCACTTAGACACTTACCACTTTCTGTCAAAATACCAATGTTTCAGTATTTATAAATAGTAATAGTGTTCTGAAACATTACCTAATTCAAACCAAAATATGAAAAATCCCGTCCGTCAATGGAACCCTACACACGTTTACTAACATGTAATCATTAGCAAGCGCGTGTGAAAACAGCCAATTTTGTCGCAACGTCGCGCGACTATAGAACGCGCGCGTGGTTTGATTCGTCGCCTATATTAGTTGATACGTTTGCGTTTGACTTATGTTTACAGAATAATTGGTACTGTAATTACATATTGGTGTTGTTGTAGGTGTGATTAGCTTGGGAAATGTTGTGATTTTGTCGTTCAGAGTATTTGTGGTCGTAATTCATAATCATAATAATGAGAGTGCTCTATACAGTTCTCACAATGGTGTGTGTATTCGACCAACCAGTAGACCAGCGAGGTGGTCTAAGGCCTCAACCAACTCATGACTAAAAAACAAAACAAAACTAGTCTGGCATACCCGATAAAATCATGTGAGTTATGAGACCAATTATAGAAAGAAAGAAAGAAAGAAAACCGGCCAAGAGCATGTCGGGCCATGCTCAGTATTATAGGGTTCCTTAAGTAGGTGTAATTACAAACGAATCAAATCGAATATTAATCATGGCTATTTTAGTTTTTGCAATAATCGGCAGCATTCGCGACTCAGAGTGTGTTGTTAGTAGCGCCATGTAGGGTTAAATTCAAGAAGCCAAATTTAAGACGTTTGTCATTTCAAAGTTACTTTTTGTGATTTTTTCAAATAGAAAGTAGCTAAAGGAGCATTATTTGCTATTATCATTTTTCTCTAAGGTCAATGACCTTTGAACTAGGACGTTTTAAGTATTTTTCAGTTTTCTCTCTATAACTCAAAAAATTATAATCACATTATACTCGAAATAATTTTAAAAGAGAGTTATCACAAAGGTCTATCAATGTGGAAGATTATAAGTTTCTACATTGCATAGTTTAGAAATGGCAGGGGGGGGGGCACATTGCAAGCCACTTTGGCGGGCTATATTACGCAGATGGTACACCTGATAAAAAAGTGGTGTATCAAACATTACCTTCATTTTAGTAGACCTATTCAATGATATCCCACACGAGGGGGTGCAGCGAAAACAATTTTTTTTTCTCCATTTCACATGTATGGACGCCACCCCTAAAATACGGAAAAACGATTCTTTTATTCTTTTAAAATTGAGATCTATATGTAGACTATTTTTTAACAAAATTTCATTTACTTATGTTTATAACTGTAGAAGTTATTAAGCTGTAAAGGATTAGGACAGACGGACAGACGGACAGACGGACAGACGGACAGACGGACAGACGGACAGACGGACGGACATGACGAAACTATAAGGGTTCCTTGTAGGACTTCGGAACCCTAAAAATTATTTATTGCCACAACAAGACGACATGCGGTAGGTGCACATAAAAAATACTTAATTAGGTACATTTCTTGAATCATTTTATCAATGTATGATACCTACTTAGCATGTCGTAGCTGCGGCAAAGAGGTCGACACTCAGCATGATGCTGTGTTGTAACGTGAGTCACAACACAGCGCTGATTTTCAGTGTCAATCCCAAGTGATGATGAGCGGGTGCCAAGCCAGCAAAAGCAGCCAATGATTATTATACCCAAAAACAAATAAAGCAATAATTATTATATAAGAGTGTGTGGGATGTGTGTGGGGGGTGTGTGTGTGCGTGTGAACTGTTACAAATACTTTATATTATATACACATACTTACATAACCATATTATTACATACATGATTATTATAAATGATAAAAAATTTAATAGAATCAACATTCATCAAGGGTTTGCTAATGAGACATACTGGACATAATAGATAAATTAAATCTCTAGTATCCCTGTGTAGTCTGTGGATAAATCGACTGTTTCGCAGCATAGCCGCATGTCAACGATCGACTCATTGTATATGCAAATTAGATACCACAGATTTGGTTCAAGTAACTCATAGTTTCCATACGCAGACACATGTAACTAGATTTCCAAAACTATCACCTTGTTAATTAGTTACTAGCCCATATATCAAAATGCTAGTGACACATCAACATCAATCAACTCAGCCTATCGCAGTCCACTGCTGGACATAGGCCTCTCCCAAGTTGCGCCACAACGCTCGGTCCTCTGCCTTCCGCAACCAGTCCCCCCCAGCCACGTTCTTTAGGTCGTCGGTCCACCTGGCAGGGGGGCGCCCTACGCTGCGTTTGCCGATACGCGGTCTCCACTCAAGGACTCGTCTGATCCAACGGCCATCGGTCCTTCGACAGACATGGCCAACCCACTGCCACTTCAGCTTACTGATCCTACAAGCTATGTCGGTTACTCCTGTTCTTCTCCGGATAATCTCGTTACGGATTTTATCCTTCAAAGAAACTCCAAGCATAGCTCGCTCCATAGCTCGCTGAGCGACTTTGAATTTGTGGACAAGCCCAGCTGTCAGTGTCCACGTCTCGGCACCGTAAGTCATGACTGGCAGGACGCACTGGTTGAAGACCTTTGTCTTCAAACTTTGCGGTATAGGCGACGAGAAGACTCGGCGAAGTTTGCCAAATGATGCCCAGACCAGACGGATCCTTCTGTTGGCTTCTTTCTCGAAGTTGTGTCTACCAAGCTGAATTGCCTGCCCTAGGTAGACGTATTCCGTTACAACTTCGAGTGCCGACCCTTCGACGAATATTGGCCTCGGCATGACATGCATATTGAACATGACTTTAGTCTTGTCCAGATTCATGCCGAGACCGACACGTCGAGAGGCTCCGTTTAAGCTGTGCAACATTTCGCCCAGTTGTTCCAGCGACTCAGCCATTACAACGATGTCATCGGCAAAACACAGTGACACAACTTTGACATAATCCAATATATCCAAAACTAAATGGTGACCACATTCATCCGTCCACTTGTCGATAACAATGCTTCCGCGATGTTGATCCACTAACCGGATTCAGGCCGGGGCCGCATCCCGGCGGATCTAACTGGATTTAGCCGGATTTTGGCAGATTTTAGACCGGTCACATTCGGATTTTGCCTCGATAGATACGCGCGGTGGTCCAACGTCCATCCACCGTGTATTTAACCACATTTCTAAGCGCATCGTGTTAGAATTTCAAATTTATTTGCATTAAGGAGCGTACTCACCGTGAAAATACGCGTGTAATGTAACATTTAGAGTTTACACCGGTGAATAAGTCGAGGCGAACATTACAGTGGCCAGATTTGGAATATTACAACTTCGAACATTACCGTAATGACTACGTTAAACCGAGCACTACAGTGCTCAGAACTTCGAATATTACAGCAGTGAATACGTTATCCCCATCTCTTCTCGTGGGTATCGTAAAAGGCGACTAAGAAGCTTACCAGAGGATGGGCAGCAGCGTTCTCTTCTAAATATTTATCAAACCAATTGCGCCCGCCTGCCAAGCGTGGCGATTATGGCATATTCTCCCCTTCTGGGGAGGCCTTTGTCCAGTAGTGAACTTCTTTTGGCTGAAACAATGATGATGATGAGTACGTTATGCCGAGCATTACAGTGTGCAGACTTGGAATGTTAAAACTTCGAACATTACGGCAGTGAGTATGTTAAGCCAAGCAATACATTGCGCTGACATGTAACTGTTGTTATACAATACAATACAAATACTCTTTATTGTACACGAAAAAATAAGCAATATACATGACTTATATACCAAATAAAACAAAACAAACAATATGACAAATATACCTTCGCATACCAAGTCGTTCCCAAAGAATTCGTGATAATTATGCTCATAGACTATTTGCTCCCAAGCTCTGCAGAACTAACGCGGGTGAACGTGCTCCCATGCGGCGAATTATGGAGTCATATAATGATAACTTTGCCGATACTGACCTATTTGTTATGTCACTCGCCCAATATAAAAACAATGTCACAAAAAAATGTTTTGCGAAATGAATTGTAAACTCCTTTTTCAAATTATGCATAATTATGCAAGTTTTGTATACCTACTTTAACTTTCGCTCATAATTAGATATAAGTACATTAATTCTGTCTGCAAAAGTGCTTGCTGTATTTGTAAAATTGTATGTATTATTTTGTGGATAACGGTGCTGGTTGCGTGATTACCTAAGTTTTGTATATCTTTTTGTTTGTATTATGCATTATTGCGCAATTGTTTGTTGTCCTGAAGAATAAAAAAATAAAAATAAATAAAATATATAGAAGTTATGTAGGTTCAATGGGCGGTCTGATCACTCAAGGCGATTTCTCACGGACAACCTTAGGATGGACAATATGGGCAAGTAAAGAGAGGGGTAGCACGCAGTATATAATATAATATAATACATATACATACTACAAAACATAAATACTATACATATATCTATAACACAACTACATAAATATGAGACAAAATAAACAAATAAATACAATATAATATTATAATAAAACAAAGTTTAACCGGATTAAATCGCGTATATTATTTAAATTGGTTTCCCTGACGTTTCGAAAGCTTTGCAGCATTTCGTGGTCGCAGGTAGACTAAGATGACAAGCGTCTTTACAAATATTTCTAAAAAAATATTTTAATCTACCGTACAATATTAAACTTTGTTTTATTATAATGTGTAGTGATCGCGAAAACCTAAGAAGTTACAATATAATATGTCTAAATATTATAACTATATCAATCAATGTTACACGCGTGAATGTAAGTATGTATGTAGTTTGTAATGTGCGCTGTTTATAACAAGCGAGGCCGAATGCCAAGCGGTTACAATAAGCAAATGTTCGTCGGTCAGTACATTGAGCTGGCATACTGTTGTAACGATATATGCTAATCATTGAATTTTCAATTGTTACATTACGTACACGAATGCTCGCGGTGAGTAGTGTGAGTACGTAGCTTAAGATTAGAAATTTTGAGTTGAAACGTTATATTCGATTTTGCATTAATGTAACGAGCATGAGACGAGTTTAGAAATGTATTTACTTTGATATGAGAAATGCGTTGAATATGATATTAGTTTGTTGATATAACTTGGGAATAATTTTGTCGTTTGCTTATGACTTTTCGTCACAGAATGTGGCTTGGAATTGCTGTCCACACCGTCGTTCGTAGTAATAATATATATTTGTAAAAAATTTGGTCGAAGATCTTAATTAGCTATTAGTAGTGATTTGTTGATAGTTCGTGCGTTTAGTGGCCGAAATAAGCCTTTTCCCACAGTTTTTTCTAATGAAACCCGTTGGAATAACTGGAAAGGTCCACTTACATGCGAGCATTATGGTATAGTTATGATGCTTATGATTCGGAAATAACTTTGGAATTATGCATGACGTCAATGATATTTATTATGGACAAAAATGTTATGAAGTCGTGACATCGTATAGCCGAACAGTAAAAAGCTATCATTCAAGACTAAGACTGTAGAGTAATACCCATAGAAATCGAAATGATTTATTTATTACTTAGATTATGGTAACTATTACCTTTTTGTCCGTACAAAAAGCGTCAACGGTTTCCCACCCCTTCATGTTATCCGATTTGGATATTTTTTTATAAGTTATCCACACCATGAAAAACTATGCTGATAAGTTTTTATACTGCAACAAAACGATTTGAGAACCAAACGGATTCGGAAACGCAACGCGAAATTTACGGAAACTCTTCCGAGAGTCATTTGTTGTAGGAAAGCACTCGATGTAAAATTAAAGAACTGTGAATAATAGCGTTTCCGAATCCGGTCGCTTTTTAAATTTGTTTGTTTCATAATAAAACAAGTTTAACCGGATTACATCGCGTATTATGATTAAAATAGGTTTTCTTGACGTTTTGAATGCTTTGTAGCGTTCGTGGTCGCAGCAAGTGGTCGTTTTGTTTCGTTTGCCGGTCAAATTTCACTTTGGAAACGGAAAATTTTTGAACATATGTGAATAGCACCGCAGGTGAGGTGGCGGTCAAACGCAAGCCCATTAGGTATGAAAAAAAAAAACTAATAACACACGAATGTCCATTTGGTTCCCCTAATTTAGATCACATTGATTCGTATAACTTCCAAGTTCTCACATTCTGATGGTGTCCACTTTAAACCAAGTTCAAAGAAATTTCCCTTATATTTCAGTCCCTAATGAGTAAGTATTATTAACAATCAGTCGGGCCCATAAGCAGGGCGCGACACCGGAAGAGCCCAGGGCTGGCAAACAGTTGGCTGTCGGCGTACACTAATTGTCTAAGTGCATAATGAACTTGTTGGTGGCAGCCCTAGAAGCCATCTTTGATATCAGGACGCAGCATACTGACGTTGACTTTGTTTTAATATCTTAGAGTTAAATTTTGTTTGACGAATTCTCTCGAACGACAACCCTTAACGATGTACCCCGCCACTGAAAGCCAACTTTATTTCATTAAGTTTAGAGTCGACTTTGCGATGGACAGTAGATAATATATATTATGGGGTATAATAACAGTTCTCGTCACCCTCAGTCTTTCAGTATGGATGTGTCGCACTCTCTATTGTCTCGTTGAGTTAATTAGAAAGTTGAGTCTCGCAAAAATGGCGGAGTTCCAAAGAGATGTAACTTCGATAGTTAGGAGAAATATTTTTAAGTTTTTTAATTACTTATACGTACCTATATTTATTTCTCGTTAACCTAAGTTGTGTGAAATTGAGAATATTATCATGTGAATTTGGGCACTCGTCGTTAAGTCGTTATTATTTGGTACAAACTCTGTGTAATTTTCTTTTCTGCAGTATATAAACTGTATGATAAAATGTATTGTATTTTACATGCGTTTAAACTACACATTTGATGTGAGGTGACATTAGTTTTCATAATAGTTGCGAACATAATTTTGTCAGACTACCACTCCATTGGTTAAAATGGGCGTTCTAAAGGAAACTCAACAGTCATTTTTGAATCAGAAACTAACTTCCCATGTTTTTTTAGTAGTTGAGCTCCTTGTGTAAGTACTATGGTGGTGGTACCAGTGATGTAACGAATGCCATTTTTTTTGTAGTTGAGCTCCTTGTGTAAGTACTATGGTGGTGGTACCAGTGATGTAACGAATGCCATTTTTTTAGTAGTTGAGCTCCTTGTGTAAGTACTATGGTGGTGGTACACACGGCTACACATCAAGCTGTACATTTCCAGTATAAGCTGACCTCGCATTGTATACGTTTTCTTTGAAACGCGAGGTCAGCTTATACTGGAAATGTACAGCTTGATGTGTAGCCGTGTGTACCAGTGATGTAACGAATGCCATTTTTTTAGTAGTTGAGCTCCTTGTGTAAGTACTATGGTGGTGGTACCAGTGATGTAACGAATGCCATTTTTTTAGTAGTTGAGCTCCTTGTGTAAGTACTATGGTGGTGGTACCAGTGATGTAACGAATGCCATTTTTTTAGTAGTTGAGCTCCTTGTGTAAGTACTATGGTGGTGGTACCAGTGATGTAACGAATGCCATTTTTTTAGTAGTTGAGCTCCTTGTGTAAGTACTATGGTGGTGGTACCAGTGATGTAACGAATGCCATTTTTTGAACATTCGCGAATGCGAATGCGAATGTTCAATTTTCGTAAACAAAACAAGTGAATTTTGAGGTTACAGTGTGAATAGTTATTTATTAACATGAGTAAATCAACTTCTAGTGAAATATGGACTTATTTTACACTTTGCGGTGCTGAACGAGCTAAATGCAAGCTGTGTAACAATGAATATTCAAGAACAGGAAGAACTACAACTGCTATGAGAATAGTGAGAATAGAGAATAATGTGTTTGTTTGATTATTATTTTTAGTTTTGTTCAAGAAGATGATTATATAACATGAGTAAAAACAAAACAGTAAAAAAAATCATAGAAGAATTGGTTTTTGTTTGTTTACATTGCATTATATATTTTTTGTCTTATAAGTTCTAATGAAAATTTAATTATTAAGCTTCATTGCCAAAAGTAAACATACATACATATTATCACGCCTGTTTCACGTTGGGGTAGGCAGAGACTATGGATTTCCACCTGCTATGATCCTGACACACCTCTTTCGCTTCATCTACGTCCATTAACCTCGTAATGCATGCTCGTTGGTTTAGAGTACTCTTAACCTGGTATTTTTTGAGAACGGCCGCGCTTTGATCGCCATACGTTCGCCGAGGTCGTCCCCTTCCAACTCTTCCATCCACACTCGCTTCGTATACTTGTTTCGTCAATCTCCTCTCGTCCATCCTCTCTATATGTCCAAACCATATTAACATACCTTTCTCAATCTTTGTCACTACATCTTCTTTCACTACACAACGCTCCCTTATCACGTTATTCCTTACTTTATCTCTCAAAGTTACACCACACCTACTTCTCAAAGCTCTCATTTCTACTGCATTTATTCTGCTTTCATATTTCTTCTGCCATACCCAACTTTCACTACCATAGATAAGTGTAGGCACTAACACTTCCCCATGAACAGCCAGCCGTGCCTTTTCCGACACTTTGCAGCTGTTCATGAAGGTGTGTAGCGCCCCATTCACCTGATAGTAACCTAGTGATAGTCACCCCAAAGAAAAATAATAAATAAATAATACCAAATGATAAAGTGAAGACTGATAATGTGCTTACGAGGTTAAGTTACTTTCCCTTGCATTAAAAAACATAGAAATGAATGGATTTTGATTTTATTAACCTACAATTATCTTCAAATTGTTTTTTTTTCTTCTGATATTCATATTCGCAAAACATTCGCAGAAACATAGAAATGAATGGATTTTGATTTTATTAACCTACAATTATCTTCAAATTGTTTTTTTTTCTTCTGATATTCATATTCGCAAAACATTCGCAGAAATCTTGCGAATGCGAATGCGAATATTCGTTACATCACTAGGTGGTACAACCATTCCTATTTCTGCCACCAAACACTGATGCTTGCATTGCTGTGTTCCGATGTGACGATACGGGTGCCGGTGAAATTACAATGACGTGAGACTTTCCATCTTTAGGTCTATGTTTAAATAACGCGATTTGCTATGCCATTTACATATGACTGCCTCGTTGGTCTAGTGGTTGCAAGCGCGACTACTGAGCGTGAGGTCCTGGGTTTGATTCCCAGGTCGGGCAAAGTGTTATTGGGTTTTTTCATTAGGAAATTTTCAGTAGCAGCCCGGAGTCTGGAATTTGTGCCCAGTCAATGGCAATAGGCTCGCCCCCTATTACATGGGACTTATAACATAACTGGCGAAATGTGGGTGTACTATACAACTCTGACTACCCCTTCGGGGAAATATAGGCGTGATGTTATGTTATGTTGTTTACATATGCACCATAACTGTGCTCAGCTCACCTCTCTCGGTACACATGTCGCGGCATCATCAAGTAAGCATCGCGAAAGCAAATATATATCCTTCACGTGCAAGGTGACTGGTGGTACACGAAGGAGCACGGTTTTTTTTGGCTTCACTATGATTGTTTGCAGCACTTCGTCTATATTTTTTACAATGTCTGTGGCTTTAACTTACAAACGAAGCCGCGGCTAAAAGTAATACCCAAAAACAAAGCAACGTCGGGTTATTTCTCTTTAAGTTTCCTTTCTGTTAAAATGTGACCTCTGGAACAAATCAGCTAATATACGTGGGACACTCAGAAAGTTTTGCGAAACTAAAAAAATTGTTCTATACGTACATATATTTTTATCAAATCTTCTCAAAGTACTTTCCACCAGCCTCTATACAAAGATTCATGCGCCTAAACCAGTTTTCAAAACACTTTTTCCAGTCCGCCGCAGACACCTCGTTTACAGCCTGCTCGAACGCAGCCAGCGCATCTTCCGGCGACGAAAATTGTATCCCTTTGAGCTGATTTTTTATTTTTGGGAATAAAAAGAAGTCACACGGTGCTAGATCAGGGCTGTAAGGAGGGTGACCCAGGAGTTTGACTGGCGTGCTGTCCAGGAAGTCCCTCGTTTTGAGTGCGGTGTGCGCAGGTGCATTGTCGTGGTGGAGCAGTAGCCCGCGGAGCCCTGTGTTTGGTCGCTTGTTGCTTATAACAGAGAAAACTTCTGGCAAACATTTGGTAGTATACCATTCGGCATTAATGCTTCTTTGATCCCGTAAGGGAATTGATACCAAGTGGCCAGTCAAATTAAAAAAGCTAGCGATCAAAATCTTACCCCCGCTTCTAGATCGCTTCACTTTGGTAGGCGTTGGCTCATTTTGAAACACCCAAACAGTCGACTGGCGCTTGGTTTCTGGGTCGTATTGATAAATCCAGGACTCATCACCTGTAACGATGTCGTAAACACGCCGAGACGAGCCTGCTTCAAATTTGTTAAGCATATCACGGCACCATTCCACCCGGGCCTGCTTCTGAGCATCGGTGAGGTTGTGCGGCACCCAGCGTGATACTATCCTCCTCACGCGAAGATGGCTGTGTAGAATCTCGTGAACGCTTCCCGATCCAATCTTCAATATGTGTTGAATCTCCTGATATGTAATTCGCCTATTGTCTTGGATTAAATTTTTCACTGCTAGCACGTTTTCTTCGGTAACAGCCGTCAAAGGGCGACCGCTTCTTTCGTCATCCCCCAAAGTTGGTCGACCGCGCTTGAATTCGTTATACCAACGATACACGGTTGCCTTGGAAGGGCCTTCATCCATGAATGCCATTTGAAGTCTATCGTACGATTCATCCGGTTTCAGGCGACACTTGAAATCGTATAAAATCATAGCTCTAAAATGTTCCCGGCGCAGATCCATATTTCAGTGAGACACAATACTTTGAATTAACTCGCAAAAAATGTGGAGGGAAATTTTGAAATTGGAACATACTTATTTTTACTTATAAATAATCATATTTTCGAAAAACATTATAACTGGCCAGTCTCCCATATATAAAAACTTTTTTTTGCAATACTTTCTGAGGGGCCTGGTATTTCTAAAACAAAAATTATACAGTTATTACAATAAATTGTTTAACTTAGGATCTTCTGAGAATGGAACGGACTTAAGCTTTACTGCTTCCAGAAAAAAAAAACGAAACGGTTGCTCTTTGTTTTGGCAATTGACAATAGTCTGTCATGACAATAAAATTGACAATACTAATTTTTAGGGTTCCATACGCAGCGTGGGTAGGCCCCAACACAAGGTGGACTGACGACCTGGTGAAGGTCGCAGGAATCCGCTGGATGCGGAAAGCGCAGGACCAGTCGTTGTAGCGATGCTTGGGAGAGGCCTATGTCCAGCAGTGGACGTCTTTCGGCTGAAATGATGATGAACATATAAATTATATTTTTAAATATTTTCATTAAAAAAATATAATTTAATAAAAATATAAATAAATAGTGACCGGCACCGGAATCGGGTACAGGGACCAAGCTACCGGCGGTCAGGGCTCCAGAGAAAGGAACCTCCTAACAATACACGGCGCGTATTCTAGGAGAACTGCTTTCTGCATTAGGACCTTATTATTTTAATTATTTTAACAAAATTATAAAAAATAAAGTAAACACAGACATTGTGTGTACCACCTGCGTAAGAAAGAGATATAAATATGAAAGACATAAGAAATCAACGCACAGTGCTGCACTTTTGGTGAACTCATGAATTAAATCAGTTTCAACGGGGTATCAGATCGATGAGTCGTACGAAACCCTTAGTGATCGAGTCCAACTCGCACTTTGCCGTTTTTTATGACAAAACTACCTTATACGGCGCAAAATAAAAGTGTTTGATCCGTAAATATAATTGTGTTCTCACAAACCGTTATTTTGAAAACAAAAACGTTTATTGCGGTTATGAAGACGCCTTGTTTTTCCGTTTGTCTGTTTGTTTGTCGGCATTTATTGGTTTTAGTTTTTGTTTTGGACTATTGTGTATTGTTTGTCATCTGTTGTCTGATAATGTGGGTTGTTTGAAAGTTATTATGTTCTTCGAAGGCGTTTAGTCGTAATTTAGTTAAAGTTTTATGACGTCAATGATGAGACCGCTGTTACACGCGCGACTTTGTTGATGTTGTTGAGATATTTCAGTTAAGTTTGACAAGTAAAAATTATGTAGTACACACGGCTACACATCACGCTGTACATTTCCAGTATAAGATGACCTCGCATTGTTTAGGTTTTCCGTAAAATGCGAGATCAGCTTATACTGGAAATGTACAGCTTGATGTGTAGCCGTGTGTACCATATAAGAAATAATAGTAGTAGTACCTAATACTGAAATTTTATCATCGTTATAATTTATAGCTATGATGACTTTTTACGATAGTTAATTACACAGCTATCAGCTGCTGAATTGCGTAACTCACTCGCGATCGCAATCAATAGGATTTCAATGTTCATTGCTCCGTGTGTTTTGACAATTCTTCTTATCGGCAACTATGTACCACGCAATGAATAATGCTGTGAATGCATTACACAATTGCCCCACTGTACTGTATTCACGTAACTATAGAATGTAGTTAATAATGAAAAAATAGTAATAAAAATTTATTTCTCTCTTCACAAGTAGTTGCAGTGCATTTAAGTTTCGATCAAAACAATGCTTTTCGTATTCTCTTATCTACGGCGATCGCTGTCAAAAACGAACTGCAGCATCACGGCAACTTGATGGGTGCCTCATGAAATTATGTGAGGGCTCAGACCGGGAAGTAGGTCCTACTTTTGAAAATAATTCTATTGACTAATGTCAATCCGTACTTACCTTTGAATGCCAAATTAGATAGATAGATAGATAGAATATACTTTTCTCCCACTTGCTCGGAAATTGGTTCATTATTTAAAAAAAAGAATACAACAATCGGCTCTTTTCCGTACGCAACGAAATAACAGGCCCGTAATGTCCAACAAGACAATAATAGAAATTTCTGGACACTTTTTATTTTTTAAATTATGTTTCCGAGGTTTTTAAGTACACACTTACATAAATTAGGTGTTTTTAGGTACAAAATATTTATCATTATACAGGCTGAATGCGCATTTTTTTTTTCAAATCTTTGAAAATAGAACAAGAACCGCGCGGGCGAATTGGTGCGAATGAAAATGAGATACTGTTGAATTAATTTGTGTTGTGTTTCCTCGCAAATGAGAGAAAAGTACTATACAAGTCTCGGCCGAAATAGCAATTAACGGCCTCGTTTAGTTAAAAAAGACTCGGCTTGCGCCTCGTCCTTTCTAAATCACTTGGGAAGTACTCGGCTTCGCCTCGTACTTCCAATATTACTCGGCCGTAAATTTATTCATTTCAGGCCTCGACAGTAATGTACTATTATTGTACACCATGAAAATAGTAGTAAACAGGAACAACGTATAAATTAGCCTTAAATTGGTTTATTACTTAGCGTTTTTAGAATTAATTAACCTTTCAATCAACTTAGCCTGTCGCAGTCTACTGCTGGATCTACCAAGTTGCGCCAGAACACCCAGTCCTTCACCTTCCGAGTCCAGTCCCTCCAGCTATACTCTTCAGGTCATCATTCCACCTGGCTGGGAGTTAACTTGCTGCGTTTGCCGATTCGCGGTCTCCACTCAAGGACTCGTCTGCTCCAGCAGCCATCGGTCCTTCGACAGACATGGCCAGCCCACTGCCACTTGAGCTTGCTGATCCTACAAGCTATGCCGGCTATCTTGAATATAATCACACAAAATACAACACCTACATATTAAACAGAAGAACCGGAGTGACCGACATAGCTTGTAGGATCAGTAAGCTGAAGTGGCAGTGGGCTGGCCATGTCTGTCGAAGGACCGATGGCCGTTGGAGCAGACGAGTCCTTGAGTGGAGACCGCGAATCGGCAAACGCAGCGTGGGGCGCCCCCCTGCCAGGTGGACCGACGACCTAAAGAACGTGGCTGGGGGGACTGGATGCGGAAGGCAGAGGACCGAGCGATGTGGCGCAACTTGGGAGAGGCCTATGTCCAGCAGTGGACTGCGATAGGCTGAGTTGATGATATTAAACAGATAATGGAAGAAAAACACCCCATACCGTTCATTAGTTTATTAAAAAACCTATCTATAAATGAATTTTCGTCACCACAATACGAGCACTATGAAGATTGCCTGCGCGTAGGCAACACAATGAAGCATTATCACTGGGAGGTCATTAACTGAGTGCATTCTTGCTGAAAAATAATAGATTATACAAAAGTAACGTATAGGATATAGGATACAGGAAGGACCGGTGGCACGACGTTAACGAGAGTTCATGACAGTTGATAAATATTGTCGTTCTGGTTAAGCAGTTGTGAAAAACGTTTATGTTTATTTCAGCTGAAAAACGTCCACTGCTGGACAAAGGCCTCCCCCTGTGGTGTAGTAGTACATGCCTACTACGGAATACATGGAATACATGGTAGACACCACACCCCAAAGAGGGGGGATATGCCATAATCGCCACGCTTGGCAGGCGGGTTGGCGATCGCAGTTGGTTGTTTAAATACTCAGAGAACGCTGCTGCCCATCCTCTGGTGAATCGCTTAATCGCCTTTTACGACACCCATGAGAAGAGAGAGGGTTTTTTAAATCTTAATACCGAAAGCAAAAGGTTCGGGCGTCAGCTTTTGGTCCCAAGGAGGTCGTTTTGCATTATTTATGTTTATCAAATCAAAAAAATGCAATTTACAATGCAATTGACACCAAAAACAAAAGATTTTGTTAAGATTTGTGGATGAACAGATTTCCCCGAAAACGTTAATCTCATCAAAATATTTAGGTAAAAATAGCCAATGCAGGTCAAATGAAGGCAGGACGTTGCTCTTCATTAAGAGGTTAACCTAAGATGTTATTGGGATTTATGTATTTTGATTGCTTGTAATCCAATTCTAAATATGATTATATTATATGCATAGGCAAGTAGAATAAGACATTTGAGGATGCTTCCCCTATATGGGTTGCAAAGATCGAATGTCAACTAGTTCCAATTTTACCTGAGATGGAAAAAAATTATTCGTTCTGAGATTTCTTTTGTCCCGCACATCGGTAACTATAGGCCTCGACAAGCGTGATCCACACAGCAAGAAAAGTAAGTGCAACAGCTTGATTCAAAGGCAATATAAGGCTGAAAACACTTCTACATAAATCTTAACCGTTGATCAACCGCAACTAACTAAAACAGGACCAATCCGTCCTTTAAAAAAATAAACCATAATGGTATGTCGGGTGAAGTGTCATGGGAAATTTGCGTAAATTAAAATAGGAAGATGGAGCGAATAGGCATTAAGCCTATATTGTGCTCACCCCGCTTTTGTCACTATTCGAGGCTCAACGGCATTCGAAGACTAACTAGCTAATATTCCCCTCTCTTTCTGTTTGTGTAGGGTTGAGAGGGATGCAAATATCCAGGTCATGTCTGCAGGCGGCTGTATTGTTGTGGTGTTGGAAAATAAGTAATTAGGTGCGATGTTTCTTTGTGTGATATTTTTTTATATTACGTTATGTATTTTTCTTGTTGAGGTTTTAATTAATGGTGTATAATAGTTACTTATTGCTAGATACCTATCACGTAGGAGAAGTTTTATAAGTAAGTTTTAGCTAGGATTGTTTAGTAAAAGTACGCTTCTTCGCGTGCTATGTCGCATTTTCTTAAAGAAATATTTATCTTTTTTTAAAAGAATACTCAGAACAGTCAGGACGTCTAATTTTGCATTAATAATTTAACAATTTATTTATTAACACAGAAAAACATGTTTTTTTTTGCCGAGGTACTAGACTTATTGTATTGAAAATATTCATCATCATCATTAACCCATTACGGTCCCACTGCTGGGCACGGGCCTCTTCTCAGAGTGAGAAGGTCTGCCTTAGTTCACCGCGCTGGCCTAGTATACAAAATATTGGTGTTAAAAAAAGGTAAGTAGGCTGTTTGTCGTTGTGTTGGTTACACTTACTGGCTCCGGCATTCGAAGAGATTTTGCATGAGGTAGAAAATAATATGTATTATATTGTGTCATCATCATCGGACATAGGCCTCCCCAAAACAGTTTGGGGGGATATGCCATAATTCCGCGCTTGACAGGCGGGTTGGCGATCGCAGTTGGTTGGTTAAATACTCAGAGAACGCTGCTGCCCATCCTCTGGTGAATCCCTTAGTCGCCTTTCACGACACCCTTGAGAAGATATAGGGTGGTGCAATTCTTTACGTCCGGCACCACACGGAACATTGTATTTTGTAGGACAATACTTTTATAGGTTTTGTAACCTAATGTCATTCGACTAAACCTAGTTAAACCTAGTTACCCGATATAATTCCCTCAATGGCCAAACGGTGTTTTTATTCTACTATTTTGCAAATTACCAAAAATAACTTTATGCAAACTAGCTCCCGTGGTTCTTTATCTCACAGCAACCGTGCATTTTTTCGGAATTTAGCCTACTTATATCTCTATGCAAAAAATCACGTCTATCCATAGATTTGTTGCTGCGTGAAAGAATAACAAAGCAACAATTACACTTTTGCATTTATTTATAGTATAGATCATAGACATATAAATTTCTATGGTATAGATAATAAGTAGGAAGTACGAGTACACACGGAAAGCCTACACAATGTGAGGTCAGCTTTTTCTGGAAATGTACAGCTTGATGTGTAGCCGTGTGTACCTGAACATTAAATTGTTAGTAGACAAGACGGCAACTGTGAAGGTTATTTTCATTTCAATACTTTCATTATTTTATGCTGTGCCTTTATTAAGTAATTTTAAGTAAATAATTGAGAACAGTCTTCAAATAATTCATAGTAAAAATATCAGAGCTGTAATATGTTTATTTTCAATCTAAATTTATTGTATATTGTGATACATAGGTAGTTACAGTTGTTAAAACAAAAAAAAAGTGCTGCTATGACCTGCCATATTGACGTACAATACATTTAAGTTTACATAAAAAAACACAGATATTCAAATTCAAATTCAAATTCAAAATTATTTATTTGTCAAACATAGGTATGATGTACAAGACATGGTGTTAATTTTTAAATAATCCAGTATCACTATGTTTTGCCTTGATAGGCGTACAAATTTGGTAACATAAAGATAAAGATAATACTTATTACAGATTTGTGGAAATTAATTGTTTAATAATAATAACTGTTTTTATTAATATATATTAATGAATAGATTAACAAAGAAATAGGACTCTTGTAACTTTACCTAAAGTTTGTTGTATCTGTCAGAAAATCATTTACTGAATAGTAAGCTTTTGTAATAGATTTTGCTTTATTATTAACTTTTTTGACACAATGAGGTTATAAAATAAGACTCACTTTTGGTTTATTAGGAGGTAGGTACTTTTTATTATAGGCTCGTATTTGTTTTTTGTTTTCGCAAAATTATGTAGCTCTAGCCATAAAAGTTATAGGTAACTTTAGATTTACAAGGTAAATAATTTTATTGGTCTGCTCTGCTATTTTCTAAAGATATTTGGGCTCTTTACCTGGCATGTGATCATTTCATCTATTGACCAGTTTATTTTGCAAAGAGCAAAATGATTACTTGCAGAAATCTTAGTATATTATAAACCAGGTTTTGGCAATAACTAAATTTTATTAGGCAAGCACAGATTGTTATAGACCGAATACTTGACACAATGCCCGTAATTAGTCTTTTGATATCCTTAAAAACCAATTGGTTAGGCATGTGACAATATAATAGTTTAATATTATAATAGAAGGCACTTTGTACAACAATATATATCTTACTCTACAGATGCCCGGGAGAGCTATTTCTATCAAAATTCACGAAAAAAAAAACATCAAGCTAATAAAACGCCTATCTGGTCAAAAACTTAAAGCTTGCTTAGAACACAGTTTACGTCTCGCATCAATAGATGGCGTTAGGGGTATCATAACATTTCAGTATAATCGTGAGTTCTTTCACCTTTAGCAAGTGATATTCATCAGCAATGTATTGTAAGTTACTTAACTGGTTACATGAAATATTTGTTGATAAACTGCATTTTTTCTTTTTTTGAATTCACGAAGTTCTAATTATTTATTTTATATTATTTAGTCCGTGTGGTGCCGGACTTAAAGAATAGCACCACCCTTATCTCTTCTCATGGGTGTCGTAAAACGCGACTAAGGGATTCACCAGAGGATGGGCAGCAGCGTTCTCTAAGTATTTAACCAAATGGCATATCCCCCCTTTATTGGGGGAGGCCTGTGTCCAGTAGTGGACGTCTTTCGGCTGAAATGATAATTATTTATTTCCACATAAAAATACATACATTTGGCAGATACAGTGTAGAACATAAACCAGTTTAGGTTTTTCTGTACACCGCTTGGTCCGTCGATATTCATTACAACAAGATGTGGGTGAACACGACATATAAAAAAATAAAAAAATCGGATTCAAAGGGTATTTAGTTACAGTCTATGGAAACTACTTTCATGTAGTGTGTAAAGTATATTTTTATAAAATGTCCTAGTTCGTCTCTATAGTCTATAACACGTGTATCAGAAATGCGTGGTCATAAAACCCAAGAGGTCAACCTTGAAATCGCGAAAAACAATCAGCTGTTCCATACATTTTGTCAAGCGTGATCAATGATTTTGTAGGGAAAAGCTGATCTTCATTTATTATTTATTTAGTAGGACATAGAAACTCCACTACTGCACTTAGTTGAGAGATAACCTTTTTATTGATTTTTTTTACAAACTGTCCGTTTTCCGTTCTGCAGTCATACCTCAGTCATTTAGTTCAGATAATATATCCCAAATAATCCCAATGACTGCCTCGTTGGTCTAGTGGTTGCAAGCGCGACTGCTGAGCGTGAGGTCCTGGGTTCGATTCCCGGGTCGGGCAAAGTGTTATTGGGTTTTTTCACTAGGAAATTCTCAGTAGCAGCCCGGAGTCTGGATTTGTGCCCGGTCAATGGCAATAGGCTCGCCCCCATTACATGGGACTATAACATAACTGGCGAAATGTGGGTGTATTATACACCTCTGCCTACCCCTTCGGGGAAATACAGGCGTGATGTTATGTTATGTTGTTATGTAATCCCAATAGTAATATATAAGTCTATGATATATCCCCTCAAATACGTCACAGATAGCCCCTCAAATATATCACTGATAATAATTTCCGAGAGATTAATAGAAGTGTTGGGTATAGAGCGTGAATTTGTCGCCGCGTGCAGGTGTCTCGTAGGATACCAGTGCGCGAACAGTTTGCTTGACCATCAGTGCTGTTTTGGACGCAGAGTCACTAAAGTTGTATTTTGCAGCATAACTAACAGCGGGTTTTTTTTGGTAGTTTAAAAAAAAAAAAAAAAAAAAAAAAAGCATTGAATGCTACATACATGGTAATTGCGTGTTTATATGTTGGTAGCAGCGAATCGGCGACACACGTTCCGTTATTAAAACAGATAATAGATAACATTTCTATAAATATATTTTTTAGATTTATATGGATAACCATAGTTTAGGGTGGGAGGGAGTTACTTATCTCTTCGGACGAGGCGCTTCGTATAATTATGATAGAACTTAACTTACAGGCATGTTGTTTAATCTATACTAATATTATAAAGAGGAAAGATTTGTATTTTTGTGTGCATGTTTGTAATGAATAAATTCAAAAACTACGGTGCCGATTAAAAAAAAAAAACACTATTAGAAAGCTACATTCACCCTGAGTAACATAGTCTATATTTTCATGTCCACCCGTGCGAAGCCGGGACGGGCCGATAGTCATTAATAATACTCGCACCTCACCCTGTGAGATTAGTACCACACATAATATAATAATTGTAGACTTTGAGAGTATTGAGGAAGATATTATATCAATCATTCATTCATTCATTTCAGCCGAAAGACGTCCACTGCTGGACATCCCCTAACCATCGCCACAGCGACTGGTCCTGGCGCCTTCCGCATCCAGCGGATTCCCGCTAATTAACATTCATTATGAATAAAATATTTAAAATTACTTCCATATGAAACTTAATTATATTGAACTAAGTTTACGGGAATTGTCGCGCACAATTAAATCAAAATATAACAAACATTTTGACTAATCTCGACGTTTCGGTCAAGTTTCATTGGCCGTGGTCACGAGCAGACTGAAGTATATGGGTGTCATCGTCTTGAGCGGCGGGTGTTTTCTCGAACTACCCGCGGTTGGTTTTTCGTAACGTCGCTGTCCGTAACAAGATATGCTGAATCACGACACACAATGCTGACAGTTTCGGCGGACATACATGTAGACATACCACGACGCGAACACTTCTCGATTACCGGATTCCACGAGGAGGACAACCTATATCCATCTTCCCGATTGAAATTATTATTATTATTGTTGGGTATACATTTTTGTATCTCGGCAATGATTTGCCGGTTTTTGAGAATAGCACGGGCCGAAGCCAAGTGCCAACCTTAGTGATTGATGAATTGGTGAGATGAAATAGTGCTACTTTGTAATGTTTGTGTGTGATTGTGGGATTGTGTTCGTGTGGTGACTGATGCATAAGAGTGTGATGTGATGAATTGTGCCTCATTCTCGTTCTGCAAGAACTTCCTGACAATTCTACAAGTGTTCAGGATAGCGGCTTTCTGTAGGCTCTTGTAAGTATATGGCGGTAGATCTAGGGTTTTTAAAGATTGGTGCAGTTGTTTAGGAATTACACCTGTGGTTGACAGAACAATAGGAATAATAGTGACGTTACTCAAACGCCACATCCTGCTTATTTCTATTTTCAGATCTGTATATTTTGATAGTTTTTCTGCTATTGCATTTTGTAAATTGTGTGTGTTAGGTACGGCTATGTCTATAATTTGTGCTGTTTTGTTAATTTTATCTAGTAGAGTAATGTCTGGTCTGTTGTAGTGTGTTGTTCTGTCTGTGAGGATGGCACGATCATAGTACAACTTGTGAGTGTTGTTTTCGAGAACCGTTTCTGGGTTATATTTATAATAAGGTGTTGGTGGTGAAGAAATTAAATTATATTTTATTGCTAACTTTTGGTGGACTATGTTGGCTATTTGATCGTGTCTATGTTTATTATTATTATTTGAATTATTTTTAGTTCAATATGAGTGAAATTCGCGAAAGTTTGAAACTTAATTAAATGAAAAATAAACAGTATTTTTTTAAATTACCAAATTGACTCAAAGTTATGTTAAGAACGAAACATAAGTAATGCCCTGAATAACTACGCATTTTGATACAAGTTGTATAAGGGCTTATTTTCGAGCTTAAAGCATTTTCTATCTCACTTAGAACGTTATTCCAAGAAGGTTTTAGTATAGCTATTAAGTTAAAGTTTTCACGTTAACTTTAAGCGTGAGAAGTTGCATTATTGTGCACTTACCAAGCTAATAAACAAATAGCACTAAAACCTTCACTGTAATTAATATTGTATTGTTTATTCTCATCTAAAACGTCTTCGCAGCACTAAAATTTTGCTAACTAACTGTTATTCACTATAAAAGGAAATTAATAATTTCCATTAACAATTTAATTTTACGACTAAGCTGAATTACCAATACTTTGATTGCTAATAAAGTTTTAACAAAACACTCGAACAAACTAAAGTTTCGGCTATAAAATGTAGAAATTGCTCACATTCAGGCTTGTTATTATTTTATTATCAAAGACTTTACTTCTTGGAATTACTTTTAGATCTTCGCTAAGACAAAAGGCCATCCTGTATTCAGAGGACCTACACCCGAAAATCAACTCTATTTTGTTAGAGTTAAAATTTAAATCTCATTGACAAAGAACAGACTTAAGTCCAAAAAGTATATACAGAGTGGTAATGAAAAAGTCATTTTATGATTGTAGAATATGTTTACGAGTATAATCCTAGTTATAATGGACAATAAGGTGTCGCCACAAGCTATTCCTAAAAACAATGGCACAAAAGCGTGTCCGATTCGCTCCGTAAAATGTTCACTTTACGACTATCTAATAAAGAATCGATTTAAAGTTAAATCGATGAGAAAGGTTTTCTTGTGTTCCTGTCTTATGCGGTATAATAATATTATGTGATTTATAGGTGTCTGGTGTCGGATACTAAAGCATTCAGTGGTGTGATTGAGTTAAGATTAAGTTTACCTGTTTGCCTCTTTGGGAAGCTTGAGGATGGTTATTTGTATGATTTATGGTTAAAAGAACTTACCTGTAAGTGAAGTTCAACCATAATTATACGAGATATTACATCCGAGATATTTCTTAACAAAGGTAGTCCATCCATGCATATCGCATCGGTTCACACTGTTTAAAGCTTGCTAAAACAAACTAAAATTAAATTAAAAGAATCGATGGCCTAATCGATTCCGTGCATACATACACCCCTATTTCAACCGGTACAACTCTAATAACGTCATTCAGTTTGGAGTCGTCTCTTGTACATTCTGCAAAAAAGAAATTGGGATGGCAGGGCGCGACCCTTGGCTGCGCTCTGTCTTAATGGGTGGGTGGGTGATAAATATCTCGGATGTAATATCTCGTATAATTATGGTTGAACTTCACTTACAGGTAAGTTCTTTTAACCATAAATTATACTTCTATATTACATCCGAGATATTTCTTAACAAAGGTAGATGTTTAGCGACTTTTGCGGAATGTAAGGTCAAGTTTACATCAAAATAATGGTTTTTCTTGTTAATTTATCAACAACAAAAAACCTAACTTATATAATATTCAAAATCAGTACATTCTGTAGTATGTGTATTTGCAATTGCTAATAAGATACATTGAACACAGCCCCAGTAAAGGATATGTCTTCTTCGAGGTTGGCAAGAAGTTGATTATAAAACACAAAGAACTACCTGTCCACCAGCTATTTTCTTAATTAATCGAAAAAACAGGCCATTACTTTTGGCCGAGGATGAGAAGGCGTGACATGTGCCGTGTGTTGTAAACACATCCATGTCGACGCCGCGCCGCACCGCGCCGTTGTCATTTAGCATCTGCTTAGTCCAGCGGCTCTGTAAAGTTGCACTATAGACAGGCTTTTTATGATTAGGAAAATATTACCAGTGTTGAGTAAATGGTACCAAGCCGTTTTATCTCCATAAAATACGGAGTTTTTGTGGGGCGAATGGCCTTGCGTTCTCGAACTGATGGAACAATCAGTTTTGGGTTGCGACTAGTAGGCGCTGAATCTTTAATAATATGTATTATGGATTTGAAATTGCAATGCAAGATAAGAATCTTGCGCAAATAGCATTAAAGTTAATAAACAATGAGGTCTGCATTCGTTGTCCTGTTGACAGTTCAAAATTAGTTACTCTCGGAAGGTATACAATGGCAAGTTATCATCGAAGTAAATTTATAAAAAAAAGAAATTAATTTAAATTAATTTAAAAATAAATTTGATCCAGTCACTGCAAGGCATCTTGGGAAACTAGGTTTCATTTTAATGCAATCATCTTCTGGATTTCACTTGCAATACAATCATCATCATTGTCATTTTTACAGTACATCTTTACCATTATTACCTAGTCCGCAATTAAGTAGATTAGAAATTAATATAAGGGGGTAACCCATATAACTTACTGTACTGTACTTAATCATACTGATTTTAAAAATAAGTGTAAGGTAAGTACTAAATTAGTTTTGTGTTGTTCATTAAGCATAAAGTATAAAGTAAATAAAGTATTTATTTATTTATATAATATGCTAGTTCATATATTTGAGATGAAGTCGCTGTGTATGTGCATTTATGAAAATTAATTTATTTTATTTCAAAAATGACATTATAAAATTTTATTGATAAAATATACACAAGTGTTTTGTTGAAAAACATCATACTGCTTTAGGGTATTTTTACTTAAGGCGTTAAACATTATGTTTATCGTATCTTTCGGAATATCTATTCCTTTCAAGCTAGATAAAGATTTGAAAAGGAGATTTATCTGAATCCACCATTGTCAAATAAGGGAACCATGGCTGTTTTGGCCGGTATGGTACAACAAAAAATTTAACATAACTATAACTAACCTAATGTTGGTATTTTAAAACGAGAGCAATTAGGGAAAGACATAAAATAAATGATATCTCATGAATAGTAAAAGCGACAATGTCATGTGCTTTTCAATCTCTTTTCCAAAAGAAATATAATATAGACTACATTTCTCATTAATCAGAGACGCAATCAATCTATGTTTAGTTCTCTAATTTTATTCAGTGCCTCTTGAAAATGCCCACATTGAAGTCCCATTAAGTGTCGCCACTGACGTGTCTAGAGACTGCGCGACGTCAGGATTGACATGTGATTTAATTAAGCGAATAAAAAGATATACCGCTGCTCACCCCACTGCCATATTTGTCTAAACATTTGAGATGGGGATATTATATTCCCTTTCTCTATTAATGTATGAGATGGCAGTTTTGCTACGGATTCTAAGCAGCATTTCCACGTTTCTGCAAAATTCTAAGAATGTGGTTAGTAGTTTTAAGTAAGTTATGTGAAGTTCCCTCTCTTTGATCAGTGGCCTCTAGCAGTCACTTCATACTCACAATATTTCATATTAGAAAATGAAAATTATTTTCATTAATTTTATTCCTAGCTTTGTAGCTAATATATGTTTATGATGCAAGTAACTTCAGTTAAATAAATTTTTAGGGACATCTCAGTCATAATATGTATTTACCATTATGTCATGGCAAAGCTAAGCACTTTCCCATTCAAGTACCTACATTATGTGTATATCCATCTCACTACCATAAGAGCTATTATAAATATCACCCATAAATAACAGTAGGGCATGTAGCAATAGGTAAATGTAACTAACAATAAACTTGAAATTACTGTTAATTCCCTACTTATAATTATGCAAACTTTTTAATATTTTTTCAAAAGGTTATACTACATTAATTATAAACACATAAATTTGTGTTCAGTTGAAGGCCAAGGTTACATTTAACTTAATATTATATCTTTAGTTATTAATAAAATAAACCCCAGGTTTTCTTTAAAAAGTTTTAGTGTTCTCATATAATATAATCATATGCATATAGTATGCTAGTATGGCAATAGGCTCGCCCCCTTTTACATGGGACTATAACATAACTAGCGAAATGTAGGTGTACTATACACCTCTGCCTACCCCTTCGGGGAAATACAGGCGTGATGTTATGTTATATAGTATGTTACCACTATATTCCCCTTGTTTCAGAGGTATAAAACTAGATGTTTTTAGTTTCATGAGAACAAATAATCATATGAAGCAGAACCAAGGAAATAAATATTGAGGTAGGTACCTAAGCGGTTAAATTCAACCAAAACATTGATCAAATCATAATATAAAAACTTTTGTAAAAGCTATGTGTAGAAAAGTGAAACCCGAGAAGTTTTCAGATATTAACTTTGCATAAAAATCATCTATTTTAAAATGATGGGTGTTTACCTACATATTCATACAGCATTATGGGTGTATCTATTTACAAGTATGAAACGTATAATTTGTAAATTTAGTAGGTGTTATAAGATTGCCCATTGTACATAATATATCTTTTCTGTATGTAGCTTATTTTTGTGTACAATATGGAGTATTTAGTCTGAAACCCATAGTTAATTTATGGGTTAAATACAGCACAAACAACTCGGTTCATCATTATATTTTAGACATTACATAGTAATTCTGCAATGTTATTATTAATTTCTACTTTTGAAAATGGAGAGCTAATATTTTAGCAGTGTTTTTTGAATGAATGGACTTTGTATCCTTTACATAAGGCAAGAAAACAGGGTCACCTGTTTTAAGCACCCAATAAATTAGGTATGCAAAAGGTAAATTGTATGCATTCAGCATGTGGTACCTCTATTATTGCCTCTGGTAGCTGTGGTGGGTATGCAGCATGGCTGTCACTTGGTTGCAGTTGCATGCCTGTTTTATGTTGATCTTCTTCATCCCAGCTGCTAGTTGCACATTGTAGTAGTGGCAGGCTGCAGACATCATTTTGTGTTCTGCTGATTAGAAGGAAACCACTTGTTTCCCAATAAGGAATTCTTCTTGGAATTTTATTAATGTGTTTTCACCAGTATAAAAGAAAATTTCTTTCAATTCTTTAAATAGTATTATACGATTTGTTATCCAACAAAAGTACTACAGTTTCTCTTCATTGTTTTTTCCTGGTAATAATCCGGTAAGAATTTAACTTATAAAAAACCAATTAAGTATGTTAAGTGTAGTTTTATTATTGCTTTGGTTTATTGTCATTAGTTTATTAGTATGACAGATCCATCTACCTCAAAATCTTCTTGATCCATTTTAAGGACCCATTACACTGGATTGAAGCCACCTCCGGGATCAGTTATAGTGTTCATACTAATAACAAAAATATATTACCAATATTTCTCCTATGAGGGCCTCCTTCTTTCCTAAACCCCTCCAACAGGATTCAACCCCAACGTTCAGATGTCTCATCAGGTAAATTATCCTCCAAGTTCAATTTTCTTGGCCTTGACAAGTACATAGTACTATTTGGGTACTTCAGTTGTAACCATTGTAGGCGGAAAGATTTTGATTAGATCTGATGGTATTTTACCTGTGATGGAGATGGCTTCCTTCAACATAACATCTTCATGATTATGTAGGTATGTTTTCCAATTTGGTGGTAGTTGGAGACAAACAGGCCGAGGACGTTCTAATGGAACAAGCCCACTCTGGGTCAGAGTGTCACTTTAGCTCTGCTCTGCATGTCATTAAGTGTTACTTTCAGGATAGCATCACGTACCATCACGTTAAGAAAGCACAATTAATTTGTTCCGGGATAATATCACGTATTACCACTTTAGGGAACAAAAGACATTTACCATCAGGATAACATCTCGTGTTATCACGTCAAGATGGTAAGAAATTCATGTATATAACATGATTTTTCGGAAACTACACTTTCACTTTTACGAAATGGTGGAATATAAAATTCATCTTCACGATTATCTACGAAGTATATAACGAACTTTCTTATTTATTTCTTTAAGAATATGTGTTGTAAATTAGATTAAATTCATAACTTCAATGAATTACATGAAAAAAACCTAAAATAAAAAATATTCGTGTGACCGACGCAACACACAAAAAATGAATGACGTTATTAGAGTTGTACCGGTTGAAATAGGGGTGTATGTATGCACGGAATCGATTAGGCCATCGATTCTTTTAATTTAATTTTAGTTTGTTTTAGCAAGCTTTAAACAGTGTGAACCGATGCGATATGCATGGATGGACTACCTTTGTTAAGAAATATCTCGGATGTAATATAGAAGTATAATTTACAGCTCTTCCTAAATTGTCTTGTGAAAATTGTTCAAGAGAGCTAGTACCGTTTAGGTACAAGTATCAGTGCCATTCAAGTAAAAATAATTCTAATTGTAGGTAAATCATCATCATCCTCCGAGCCTTTTCCCAATTATATTGGGGTCGGCTTCCAGTCTAGCCAGATGCGGCTGAACATCAGTATTTTACACGGAGCGACTGCCATCAGACTCCTGCAACCCAATTACTGGGCAATACTGACATTCGGAGGTTAGACTAGTTGTCAGACTTTCAGGCTTCTGACTACCCGTAACGACTGCCATAGATATTCGTATGATAACCGGGACCGACAGCTTAACGTGCTCTCCGAGGCATGGAGGGGTCTCGATGTGTAACGAAACGGTCACCCATCCACAGACTGACCGCGGCAAGTGCAGCTTAACCTTGCAGATTGTACAATCCGCGCAGTCGTTGCATCGCTACGAGCCCCTCTAATTGTAGGTAAATAATAAGTATAATTAAGTACATGTATAGGATACACGAAAAAAAAACTCCCAGTTTCCTGAATCTTGTCACACTATACGGAAGACTTTAAATTAAATTCTAATGTCTAACAGAAGTATAATTCCAAAATTAGTAATATTGTATTACAAAGTTATTTGAGGAAAGAGGTAGGGTCTTGAATGCCCCTAAGCCACTGCGACCTAAAAGATCTATTGTGACGCCTCTTGCAGCATTAATGCACTTCCCCAAGCTGCAAGTCAATCATAAAGTCGACTTTGATCTTGGTGGAGGAGGATTTGATCTCCTGCATTGAGACGACGTGGCCTCCAAGATGCTGGCTTCTGATGTGGTGCACTGCATCACATTCACATAGGATATGGATGGGCGTCTCATCCTTTTCGCGACAAAACCTGCAAACTGTGGTATCACTGAGGCCCATCCTGTGAAGGTGTTTGTTCAGCTTGCAGTGCCCAGTAAGGGTTCTTGTCAGGATTCTTATCTGATTCTTGTTCAACGAAAGCGCTTCTTTCGTAAACCTTTTTTTGAAGCCCACAAGTAGCGCTTTCGAGTGTTCTTGGCCTGGGGATTTTTCCCAAAGGCTAATACTTTGGTCAGTTCCCCAGTATTTAAGGTAGGCTGTAGTGGTGCATTTAGGAAGGCCACAGATTGGCTCCGGGCCCACATTGGGGCTTTCACCACCAGCTCTAGCCAGTTCATCAGCGGCTTCATTGCTCCTAATACCACAGTGTCCAGGTACCCATCCTAGTGCCACCGAGTTTGCCGCTCCTAGTGAGTTGTATTAGGTATTGATGTCAGATTCTGATGTCTTCTTTCAATTACTAACTTTTTTTTCTTGTGCGTGTAAATATCACTTATAAGATATACAGATGGGAGGGACCAACTGAAAAGCAGTGCTGTGCATACCTACATGCACAGCAAATACTGAGCTGTATCCCTTGCTACACATATTATGTTGCATACATGTTGTGTTCTCTGTCATTTGTCCTGTTACCTTTTCACATAGACCAGTAAGCCTCTAGACGCCGGTTAGCTGGACACCCCCGGTCACAACGCATATGCTCTACCACTGCATATCATACGTCCCTCCGCCAATCGGAACGTCACTCAGTCAGCGAGCGGCACCAATCATAAGGAATCATACCACCGAACTTTTGAGCCGGCCAATCATAACGCGCCCCCCGCCCCCCTGACCCCACCAACGTTTTACGACTGCGTTCGAATACAAAACTTTGTTTATGCGGAGTCTTATAGCTAACTGGTCTGTGCCTTTTCATGTAATACCAGGCCCCTCAGAAAGTATTGCGAAAAAAAGTTTTTATATATGGGAGACTGGCCAGTTATAATGTTTTTCGAAAATATGATTATTTATAAGTAAAAATAAGTAAGTTCCAATTTCAAAATTTCCCTCCACATTTTTTGCGAGTTAATTCAAAGTATTGTGTCTCACTGAAATATGGATCTGCGCCTGGAACATTTTAGAGCTATGATTTTATACGATTTCAAGTGTCGCCTGAAACCGGATGAATCGTACGATAGACTTCAAATGGCATTCATGGATGAAGGCCCTTCCAAGGCAACCGTGTATCGTTGGTATAACGAATTCAAGCGCGGTCGACCAACTTTGGGGGATGACGAAAGAAGCGGTCGCCCTTTGACGGCTGTTACCGAAGAAAACGTGCTAGCAGTGAAAAATTTAATCCAAGACAATAGGCGAATTACATATCAGGAGATTCAACACATATTGAAGATTGGATCGGGAAGCGTTCACGAGATTCTACACAGCCATCTTCGCGTGAGGAGGATAGTATCACGCTGGGTGCCGCACAACCTCACCGATGCTCAGAAGCAGGCCCGGGTGGAATGGTGCCGTGATATGCTTAACAAATTTGAAGCAGGCTCGTCTCGGCGTGTTTACGACATCGTTACAGGTGATGAGTCCTGGATTTATCAATACGACCCAGAAACCAAGCGCCAGTCGACTGTTTGGGTGTTTCAAAATGAGCCAACGCCTACCAAAGTGAAGCGATCTAGAAGCGGGGGTAAGATTTTGATCGCTAGCTTTTTTAATTTGACTGGCCACTTGGTATCAATTCCCTTACGGGATCAAAGAAGCATTAATGCCGAATGGTATACTACCAAATGTTTGCCAGAAGTTTTCTCTGTTATAAGCAACAAGCGACCAAACACAGGGCTCCGCGGGCTACTGCTCCACCACGACAATGCACCTGCGCACACCGCACTCAAAACGAGGGACTTCCTGGACAGCACGCCAGTCAAACTCCTGGGTCACCCTCCTTACAGCCCTGATCTAGCACCGTGTGACTTCTTTTTATTCCCAAAAATAAAAAATCAGCTCAAAGGGATACAATTTTCGTCGCCGGAAGATGCGCTGGCTGCGTTCGAGCAGGCTGTAAACGAGGTGTCTGCGGCGGACTGGAAAAAGTGTTTTGAAAACTGGTTTAGGCGCATGAATCTTTGTATAGAGGCTGGTGGAAAGTACTTTGAAAAGATTTGATAAAAATATATGTACGTATAGAACAATTTTTTTTGAGTGTCCCACGTATGTACCTATAGGTAGGTATATTTTATGTGTGTGTGGCAAAATAAATGGTTTAGATGATTGAATCCACCTGTGCCATCCACATTTTGTTAATCTTATAAATATAAATCCCTATACATAACTAGCTAAACTCTGGGGGCTCATGGCTAAGTAACTTACTTACTTACTTACTCTTCTGGCTCAGCGACCCAAAGTGAGTCATGGCCTCCGAAACAAAACTCTCCACTTTCCTCGATCTTGCGCGATATCTCGCTAATTGGTAGCTTGAAGCTCACGTAGATCAGTCTCCACAGCATCTCCCCAGCGATATCTGGGGTGACCTACTGGTCTACGTCCAGTTGGTTGGCCCAGTTACGCTTTCTTGGCTCCTCGATCTTCCCCCATGCGTTCGACGTGGCCGAGCCATCGCAAACGTTGCGCCTTGATTACGCCAATGATATTATTACTAGGCTCGTCCACTAGCTCTTCGATTTCGGCATTCTTCCGGACTCTCAGCGAACCATGCTGTGTTTTTGTCGGCCCCAGGATTTTACGGAGTACCTTCCTTTCTGTAACCAAAAGCTTGTCCTCCTCCTTAAGCGTTAGAGTCCAAGCGTAACAACCGTATATTAAAATTGGTCTTATAACGGTTTTGTCAATGCGCAGTTTGGTTTGGCTAAGTAACAACCACGTGGATTGTATTATCTGCGAGGTTAAGCTACAGTTTCCGCGGTCAATCTGTGGATGGGTGACCATTTCGTTGTACATCGAGACCCTTCTGTCGGTCCCGGTTGCCATACGAATATCTATGGCAGCTTAAACCACTGATGTTTTCCGCATCTCGTTACACTGGAACCCGACCCCAAACTCCAAGTACTCCAAAATTTTTGGAGTTGGGACAAGGTGAGTAGGATGATGACCTAGGTATACGTAATTAACGGCGACTGTGGTCTAGTGGTTCGAGTGTCGGACTGCTGATTACGAGGTCATGGGTTCGATTCCCACAGGACACAAATATTTGTGTGCTGAACATAAGTGTTTGTGTAGGTCTGGGTGTTTCTTATGTATTATAAGTATGTATTTACAAAAAAAAAATAGTATATAAGTATTATATTCATTGTCTAGTACCCATAGCACAAGCTCTGTTTAGTTTGGGACTAGATGGTGCTGTGTAAAATTGTGCCAATTTTTTTTTTTTTTAAATTAGTATCACCACCAGCTTAGCTAATAGCGTGATGAAAGTGTGATTTATAAGATGTTAGCTGAGTCCCCTTTAAGGGGTGAATGTTATGTACTCATCATAACGAACAACTTTTACTGAGGGAGCAACCCTGACACCACGAAAAAAAATTTGCTGTTCTCTACATTTATATTCATATAAATTGTCAAAATTTGTGGGTTTTTTTTCACGAATTTTTGGTTGGTCCCATAGTAAAAGTTGTTCATAGTTATGGGTATAATGACCCCTAATCAGGTTTATGGTAAACAAAAAATAATATTGTGTATCAATAAAAACATCTAAAGGAATTTACCTATCCAGTTTTCAGACTAGGTACCTACCTACCTATCTGCGTGCCAAGCCAAGTTTAAGCAAAATTAATTCAGTAATTTCATCGTAAAAAATAACAAACAAAGACACAAACTCACTCTCGAATCTATAATATTACTATTGATATGAGTGTGTGTGTGTGTGTGTCAAGAACGTCAAGGCCACAGCTGTACTTCAGATCATGTCAAGCTTGTGATCCACAAATTGTTTAACAGAGGTCAGAGGTTCATAACACCCACAAACAAATAACGTCATTACAACCCACTTCTATCAAATGAATAAAAGATAGATGACTGACTGATGATGAGAGCATAGAGCAACCGCAACTGCTTAGTGGATGAGAGGCTATTCGTTGAATCGTGTACAATAAAAAAAAATGTGAATTAAACTTTTAACAAGCAAAGTGCGTGCAAGTTGCAAGTGGCCGAGCGGAGAACGCATTTTTGGAAAGTTATTGTTTATAGTTGAAAATTTCACGTTGTATTTGATGTTACGTTGTTTTTATTATTTATTTAAAGTAATTTAATGATCTTCGTTGATTGTTTGTTTGGCGCCGACTCATAATTAGTTATTTTTCGCTTTTCAGTTTCTGTTTTCGTCGGTTCAATATTTTGTTAAAAAGTTTTATTTTAAATTTCTTTGTGGCTAAAATCTAACTCCAAGTCTCCATTATGTTGAAGTGTGTAGAACTACATTTATGTGTACCAAGTTTCAACAGAATCGGTTAACAGGTAAGAATTCAGTGGCTGAACATGCACTCATCCCCAGTTTTCCTACCCTTAGAGGTGGATTTTGATTTTGAAATTTAAATGGGACCAACTTCGAGATATACCCTATCCATAAAAAAAAAGAATCATTAAAATCGGACCAGTTTGTAAAAAGTTACGCGTGGTCATGCATAAAAAAAAAAAAAAAAGATACGCGTCGAATTGAGAACCTCCTCCTTTTTTTTCGTCGGTTAAAAAATATGTTTTTTTTTTTTACCTTGTCTTCAACTACTTACAATCGCAACGTTAACTTATATACCTTACTACTAACTTATATATACCTAAATACGTGTTATTGAAGTACCTACTCTTCAGGGGTCATTGTACTTATACGTGGGACACTCAGAAAGTTTTGCGAAACTAAAAAAAATTGTTCTATACGTACATATATTTTTATCAAATCTTTTCAAAGTACTTTCCACCAGCCTCTATACAAAGATTCATGCGCCTAAACCAGTTTTCAAAACTCTTTTTCCAGTCCGCCGCAGACACCTCGTTTACAGCCTGCTCGAACGCAGCCAGCGCATCTTCCGGCGACGAAAATTGTATCCCTTTGAGCTGATTTTTTATTTTTGGGAATAAAAAGAAGTCACACGGTGCTAGATCTGGGCTGTAAGGAGGGTGACCCAGGAGTTTGACTGGCGTGCTGTCCAGGAAGTCCCTCGTTTTGAGTGCGGTGTGCGCAGGTGCATTGTCGTGGTGGAGCAGTAGCCCGCGGAGCCCTGTGTTTGGTCGCTTGTTGCTTATAACAGAGAAAACTTCTGGCAAACATTTGGTAGTATACCATTCGGCATTAATGCTTCTTTGATCCCGTAAGGGAATTGATACCAAGTAGCCAGTCAAATTAAAAAAGCTAGCGATCAAAATCTTACCCCCGCTTCTAGATCGCTTCACTTTGGTAGGCGTTGGCTCATTTTGAAACACTCAAACAGTCGACTGGCGCTTGGTTTCTGGGTCGTATTGATAAATCCAGGACTCATCACCTGTAACGA
Organism: Asteroscopus sphinx; assembly: GCA_949699075.1. Lineage (NCBI taxonomy): Eukaryota > Metazoa > Arthropoda > Insecta > Lepidoptera > Noctuidae > Asteroscopus > Asteroscopus sphinx. Next base: position 31,421,909 of record OX453004.1, on the reverse strand, counting down.
TGTCGTAAACACGCCGAGACGAGCCTGCTTCAAATTTGTTAAGCATATCACGGCACCATTCCACCCGGGCCTGCTTCTGAGCATCGGTGAGGTTGTGCGGCACCCAGCGTGATACTATCCTCCTCACGCGAAGATGGCTGTGTAGAATCTCGTGAACGCTTCCCGATCCAATCTTCAATATGTGTTGAATCTCCTGATATGTAATTCGCCTATTGTCTTGGATTAAATTTTTCACTGCTAGCACGTTTTCTTCGGTAACAGCCGTCAAAGGGCGACCGCTTCTTTCGTCATCCCCCAAAGTTGGTCGACCGCGCTTGAATTCGTTATACCAACGATACACGGTTGCCTTGGAAGGGCCTTCATCCATGAATGCCATTTGAAGTCTATCGTACGATTCATCCGGTTTCAGGCGACACTTGAAATCGTATAAAATCATAGCTCTAAAATGTTCCCGGCGCAGATCCATATTTCAGTGAGACACAATACTTTGAATTAACTCGCGAAAAATGTGGAGGGAAATTTTGAAATTGGAACTTACTTATTTTTACTTATAAATAATCATATTTTCGAAAAACATTATAACTGGCCAGTCTCCCATATATAAAAACTTTTTTTCGCAATACTTTCTGAGGGGCCTGGTAAGTATCAAGAGTGGGATATATTTTTCACAATTAGCATTTTTCCATCCGAAGACGGAAAATTTCAAAAAAATCTTAAAACTGCTATAATTCGAAAACACATGACGCCCCCTGGTTCACGGGATCATTTTTGTTGGAAATGAGCCCAAGTTTTTATTTTTTATTTTTTTATAGTACAGTATGGCGAAACGAGCTAACGGCCCACCTGATGTTAAGCGGTTACCTTTGCCCATAACAACTTCAATACCACCTAGGCTGTTGCCTAAATGGCATCGCAAGTCATTTCGCCAAACTGAGACATGAAGATGGAAAGTCTCGTGAGACTAATTTCACCGGCACCCGTACCCTTCAGACCGAAACACAGCAATGCTAGCATCACTATTTGGCGGAGAAGTAGGTACGGTGGTAGTAATTCCCCGGACGAGCTCTTTCACAAAGGAGCTCTACTAATTCTGAAGTACCTAGGTATAACCCCTTTCTACCTATATCTTTTACTATGGGACCAACCCTGAAATCGCGAAAAAAAAAACAGATATTTATGTGAACACAAACGTAGGGAACGTGTTTTTTTTTCGCGAATTTAGGGTTGGTAATAGTAATAGTTGTTAATACTAATGAGTACAATGACCCCTTAAGAGGTAAGGACCCAAAAAAACGTTGTATAGGTGAAATGTGTATCACATTTGAAGAGCTCGTTTAGGCAATGCTATCGATCAACTTTAACTATGGAGTCAACACTGAAATGGCGCAAAATCGAATAAATTATGTATTAAAAAGCAAAAAATCTGCTGTTCCATACATTTTGTCGAGCGACATCGATGATTTTGTAGGGATCAGCTGATTCTTTTGTAATTTCAGGGTTGGTCCCATAGTAAAAGTAATGCTATGCTCTGTATGAGCTCTTCAAATATGATCACGCATTTGTGATAAGTTGTATATGACAGATCATAGAAGCAATTTTCACCCACAGATACGACCAGTAAAATAAAAAGCTCTAAGAAATATAAGCAGACTATAAAATTATAAATCCTACAACATTTGAAACCGATAGAGGATTACATCTTATTAAGTTATAATAGCAGGATTACTTACAACGTAAACTTAGGAACGAATCTCTATATTGAATGCTCTCTTTAATCGTTATCCAGCCAATAAAAAAATATTAAATCATTTATCTCTTAAAAGCTCATACGTTTTATTAGTACGAATATGTCGAGTTTTCGCACAAAAAAGGTGACATTCAAACGTTCACTCGTGGTCTATTTATATCACCATTTATTTGGTATACAACCAAATTCCACAATACAAGTGTGTAAAGTATTCTATTACTACAGTTACATCATGCATTGAGCCGCATTCAGTCGCTGACATGGCTCCGAACAGCTGCACGCCTGTTCCGCGCCACGGCACGCCGCTCTATTGTTACGACTGAAAGAGACCCACACACACCCATTGTGAGAGAAAACGAGACGAACATAGCGCCAAAGGAGGGGCGCAGGCTGTACTCGCCGGCCCCTCATTGGCCTGCGCCTCACCGCCCAAAAACCCCACCCCCCGCGCTTCGATACCCACAAGGCCCCGATACTAACTCGCCAGTCTATCGTCCGTCTTCGACGTGACACAATCGCTCCTCTCGTCTGTGCTCATTCACCGCTTTGTGCCATAAATCACCATAGAGCTAATGCTCTAACAGAACTTACGACTTAGTAATTAAAGTTCAATCAATATGTCAACATTGAGTCATCACCCGTACGCGTTTTCCATGCACCCGGGCATGCTGCCGGAGTACCCCAGCGCACCGCAGCCGTTACCGGCGACCTCGCCATCCGAGGGACACATCAAGAGACCCATGAACGCTTTCATGGTGTGGTCCAGGCTGCAAAGACGCCAGATCGCTAAGGACAACCCGAAAATGCATAACTCGGAGATCTCCAAAAGGCTCGGAGCAGAGTGGAAGCTGCTATCTGAGATGCAGAAACGTCCATTTATCGATGAAGCCAAGAGGCTGAGAGCTCTGCACATGAAGGAGCACCCGGACTACAAGTACAGGCCACGCAGGAAGCCCAAGCCTCCCACGCAAGGAGGAGCGCCCGGTGCCGGTGCCTTCCCGAGCTTCCCATTGCCATACTTCGCCGGTCCGGCTCATGGGGTTGGTCACCTGGACGCACTATCATACTCCGCCGTGCCACCGTACTTTCCACACCAGCTCGACCACTTGCAGTTCTCAAAGTTGATGGCACCGGCGGAGAAGTTGCCGACGGTGTCGTCGTCGGCGGCGGCCGTAGTGTCATCATTCTACTCATCGCTGTACACATCACCGGCGGCACCTCCAAAGCCTTTCCACTCGTCGTTGTTCCAACAGTATGGAGCTGCGCCGTCGTCACCGGTGTCCCCCGTCACCCCAACACAACACAGCCCTCATGATGACCAGCTGAGGCGGCCCGTCTCCGTCATATATTGAAGACCAACCTGCCTTCCTTGAAGGGTGCCCCATCTTTCGAGGTTCGGCAACACCGCACGAGACGGATCCAGCAGCTTAAGTGTAACAGACTGTGAACAAGAATCTAATGAACATTATTTATTTTCTAGTTACAATTGATGATGTTAAGTGCGTCTCATATCAAGTGGCTTGTAAATATGTTAAGGTAGACCCAGGAAGGGACGAATTAAGTTAAACTGTGATTTCTTTTGTTTTTGATGCGTCTATAAATATTTAAGGTAAAGTAGCGCCGGTTCGTTAGTTATGTGAAGTGAGATTGGTACCAAAAAGAGATTATTTTCTATAGGTGTCTCATGTAGCTGAATAGTTAAGTCGTGTATCGTCAACCCTGTATTTGTTTTAGTAATAACATAACGTCAGTTTGTTGAGTTATTTGTTTCTTACCTGAGTCTTCAGGGTTGTCTCGGTTTACTTTATCCATGTATAATTTATTTATTGGTTCCAACTGTAGATGTTAATTTAAGAACTAGTTGTCATAATCATAAGTCATTAGTACATCTCAAAATGTATATAATAGTGTATTAATTGAATTATCGATGTCAGTACCAACGATGTATTATAGATTTGAGAAAATAACTTTGTTAAATGCCATACAAAATAAACACTAAATTGTTTTTATTTTACTTTATCGTTTTAATTGACACCCTTTTAATTTTGTTTGACGTGTTGAGAGGTTCAAAGTGAAATAACTAATTGAATTAACATTCACTTAGGTGATTAGATTGAGGAGCCATTGAATTCAGTGATGTATAGACTTCTGTTGTCGAATAGATAGGCGCATTCCGGAATCCGATTTTAAACTTTCGAATTATTAAAATTATAGCATGATAATTATTTTCTCTACTTTTAATTTATTCAGTTTTAGTTATTTATTTCGGATTTCAAAGACGTTTGGATTTATTTTAATAACTGCTGATTATGTCGTCAGTTATTTTGACAGGTTTAGTGTTAATTACGAGTGTTCCGACTTCCGGGCACAGTCGAACTCTTTGAACTTTAATGTAGTTATATAATTAAATGACATTCAGTTCCTATTAACGTTAATTGGTATCAACATGATTTAATTTTGATTATAATTTCAATAAAGAAGCGGCTTTTGTTGGCGGCACATTCAATTAGTTTTCAATGTTGAAAATTTAACAAAATAAATTAGTATTTTATTAAATGACGTTTTGATAAGATTCATTATGCACAAATTAGTTAGTAGGTATTTATAATACCTATTTGTGTTTCTAATAGAGATAAACAAAACACATAAGTACCTTTCTCAGACAAATAAAATCCGTAGGTATGTTTTATTTCATTTTACAATTACAAATAAATTATTAATCTAATTCTTAACATTATGATTATTATCTTACAAAAGTAAATCATTACTTAATAGTAATAATTAAAAACATATTTAAATGTAAAGTTTTCACAAATTCTCAGTTTCAACTACGCAGCTCCGTCGGAAAATTAAAATCTTGACGCCTATGTTTCTTAAACAAAACTTTTTTCACTATCTTGTTTATTAAAAATTAAAATCTTGACGCCTATGTTTCTTAAACAAAACTTTTTTCACTATCTTGTTTATTAAAAATTAAAATCTTGACGCCTATGTTTCTTAAACAAAACTTTTTTCACTATCTTGTTTATTAAAATTAAATGTTTAATAATAATTGAATTTTTTATAGTGATTGTAATGTCTTATTTTGTCTTTCAATTTAATGCATATTTTGATGTTATCTTTAACTATCAAACAGCGTGTTTCGACGGAGGTGTCAAATTTTTTCGTATGATAAGGAGTTAGTCTTTACTCTTAGATACTGTCCTGGGTCAAGGTAAGTACATACTTGATTATAAGAAAAAAATAAAATGCTTCATGAGATAAATTTTGTACCAAAGTATATTAGAGGATGGGCAGCAGCGTTCTCTGAGTATTTAAACAACGAACTGCGATCGCCAACCCGCCTGCCAAGCGTGGCGATTATGGCATATCCCCCCAACATGCTTGGGGGAGGCCTATGTCCAGCAGTGGACGTCTTTCGGCTGAAATGATGATGATGATGATATTTTTTATACAAAAACTGTCCAATATATTTCTACACATATATTTTTATACACACACATAAGTTTTCCCGTACCTCGGAAGTCATTGCACTGTATAATTAATCATGATTACGTGTATTTATTTTAGCCATTCAATATTATTTTAAAGAAGATTTTTAACGTTTACAAACTGGCTTTGGGTTTTTTGACAATACCAAAATTATTTTCGGTAAAGATCACACAATAAGATTAATAACTACACAAAAGCGAATACTTTATAAGTATGTCATATTTTATGTTGTCGCGAGATTTATATTTTTTAACCTTTGCGTTGATATAAACATCATGATCGTAACTAAAAAGATAGTTTTGTTTGTTTATCTGTTTTTAATGCCATCTGATTAAAAAAAAAACAATAATTACCTATAAAACAGGCCATAGGCTTAATTTTAATCGCGGATGTTCTCAAAAAATGCCAGGTTAAGAGTTCTCTAAACCGACGAGCATGCATGACGAGGTTAATGGACGTAGATGAAGCGAAAGAGGTGTGTCAGGATCGTAGCAGGTGGAAATCCATAGTCTCTGCCTACCCCAATGGGAAACAGGCGTGATAATATGTATGTATGTATTGTATCGTATAATATGTTAAATCAGCCGATAAGATAAGTTGTACACTAGCGCATAAGTAGTTATTTAAGAAATTAATACAATCTTGTTGTGCAATAAAGAGGATTTGTATTGTATTGTATTGTTAAATGAACTTCTGCTGTGTAAAATTTACGGGAACAAAGTCACGTATGGTACGGCTATTAGTTATTCTAGCATTCATATTACTACTACGCCACCCAATAGATGGCGCTGTGCGCTTCAATTTTTTTATTTGTTTTTATTAAGACTTTAAACTATAGTGCTAAAATTTATTTCGTGTTATAAAAAAGAGAGCAGCTGCAGCCGAAGTAGGTGGAAACCTGTGTCTCGGCATGCAGCGCCAAACCCCACAGAACATTGGCATGATTATAATCAGCCGTACCTAGTTGTATTTATTTTTGTTGAATATCTAAATGAAGATACATAAAATAAAAAAATAAAAAAATTACTAAAAAGGACAATATTGAAGGTGTGTATGTCATTGTGTGTGTAGGTGATGTGTGTTTGTATTGTGTGGGGGTGAGTTAAGGTGTGTGTGGGAGTGAGTGATCTGTGAGTGTATATTTGGAAGTTCTGGACTAAGATCAAAGTTATACTAACTTGGAATATCAAGCAGTTTTTCAGTTTCCTCATATGATTGAGTTAGGAAGTATTCTTGTACTTTCTTTTTACATTGAGACTTGTTGAGTGAGTATATATTTAATATTTTGTTAATTTTATTATATATAAAAGGGCCCAAAAAAATATAGAATTTTCTAACGAATGATGTTCTTGGAGTACGAGACATGGGTGTAGAGACAGCGTGCCATCTACGCTTATTTGTCTTTTCTGGGATGTACGGCAGTTCACTGTGTTATTTCAAAATAATACTCAACAGAAACAATTGCCGTACAGTGAGGACTTGGCAGGACTGATAGAGTAACTTAGTAGGAAATCTTATGGCTTCTTATCCATTGCCAAAATATAGGAAAAAACAGGGATTCCTTTTTCATAGAAGTATGTAAGTAATGTTAATTGATAGTTTATTATATTATAATATGAAATATATACCATATTATACTTATATAATATATTGATGGCAATAAATTTAATTTCACAAAAAAATACAACCTAATTACTTACAATTAGGTATATACAACGTGTATCAGAAATGCGTGGTTATATTTGAAGAGGTTATTCAGGGGTTGCTACCGAACAACTTTGACTATGGGACCAACCCTGAAATCACGAAAAAAATGATCCTTACATTTTGTCGAGCGACATTGATGATTTAGTAGGGCACAGCTGATATTTTTTTCACGATTTCTGGGTTGGTCCCATAGTAAAAGTTGTTCTATGTTATGCCTTGAAAGAGCTCTTAAAATATGACTACGCATTTCTGATACACGTTGTATCTGAAACTGAGTTTTAAGAATGTATAATAATCTTTTAAAATAAAACTTCAAGCTTAATAAATAATATTCACGAACATAAATATAAAACAGACGCTAGGAGCAAAACAATATCTAGATTAGTTTGTACAGAAGTTGGGATCCATTCTGTCACCCCCGCCCTCATTGTGAGGATAAAACACGGTTTTCAATTTAATAATTACGAACCCTTTTATGTAGAGGGGCGTTTTTCAAATCAATTGTTTTATTTTATACCGTTCTTAGCTTTTACTATGGAGCTGCAAAGTTAGCGGGCGAGTGTGAAAATGATTTTGTAGTAAAAAATATTATAAAGTTGACAAGGAGGATATTAGAAATGAAATTATATATTCTGCAAATTGAATTTCAAAATCACTTAAACATCGGTTATTTTATAAACATTAAATATACGTAAATACACAGTTATGTTATGTCGATACCACAGTCCTCTGTAATCGGTATTATAAACAGGCCCAAGATTTTTAGGGTCGATTTCACATAAAATTGGGTACCACGAATGATTTTACACTAATGAGATCATGACAGAAATGAAATCTAAATCACGCTAATGGCATGCATATTTTTATTGGTTTACAAAGTAAGTTTAGCCTTATTTATATTGATGAAGATTACTGTCAACAAATTGTAAAAAAGTTTATTAATTGTTGTTTCGATGTCAAAGGTTTTAATATTGATCATAAGAAGACTTAATTTACATTTTTAAACCAATTAAAATATGCACAACATTAGTGTGATTTGGATATCATTGGTGTCACGATTTCATTAGTGTAACTTCATTCGTAGGCTGTGAAATCGACCCTTTAAACTTAACATAAAGAAATCATCATCATCAGCCCATTATTGTTCCACTGCTGGGCACGGGCCTCTTCTCAGAATGAGAAGGTTAAGGCCTTAGTCCACCACGCTGGCTTAGTGCGGGTTAGTGGACTAACACACGCCATCAAGAACTGTATGGAGCACTTTTAGATGTGGAGGTTTCCTCTTAATGTTTTTCTTTAGCGTTAGACATAATCTTATACTAATTCTATACTAAGATGGTAATCAGCTGTTACAAGATTTATTTTTATTATGAAACAAAAAAGGCACTTGGTCAGTAAACGAAGTTTAGGGCTGATGTTAGGATAACCTTGCATTGTCTATAATATGATGATGGCGTAGTGATGGCGTAGCGGTTAAATACCAGGGCTCCAAAAGTTCTCGATGGCTCGCATAGTCCGTCAACCCTTGTCATTCTAGGATAAACATGCTCAGCAGTGTTTTAATTGTGCGTAATGAAGTCAGATATTATGCGATTAGGTACGACAGCCCCCTGATTGTCAAAACAACAGCTGCGTACAGTCAAAGCTGCTATAACTGGCCACGGGTCCTTTAACAAACATCTTTTTGTCATAGGTGTTACGGACAGCCCACTGTGCAGAGCCTGCATGGTGGAAGACGAGACAGCAGCCCATGTGCTTCTAGACTGCCCTGAGGTCGCTACATACAGGGCCAAGTACTTCGGTAGCACAGGTACCCTCAGAGAGAGATCACCAGCAACACGAAGGCGTTGCAGGCATTTTTTGACGAGTTGGGGTGGGTCGAATAAGTTCCTACCCACATAAATAGATAGAATGGTTGTAATCACAATTTACTTGCTGCCACGCGCGCCCTGCCTACATGGCCATTCTATGAATTTCTGTGTTCCTAATACCCGTACGCAAAAAACTCGCTTAGACGTGTAGTTGCGGAAACCAGCCCGTTATACTATACTATAATATACTATACGATAGGTAGTAAGCGGATCCCTAACGCCTATTTCATGGCCACAATTTGGAAGGAATCCAACGACTTTTGAATTAATCATTAGTTCGGTAGGTCATTGTTTAGACTCAGTCTTTAAAGGGTTTCGGCGACTTCGCTGTCGAATTCGTCAAGTGGATTTATCTGTCGAAAAGTAAATTAATTTGACAATTGTTGAAGATTTTGTGTTGATTTGATATTTCAAGACTAGAAGAAGGTTAAGTTTTAGTGTTGTGAACACAGAAATGGATAGAATGGCCATGTGGGCAGGGCGCGCGTGGCAGCACCATGCACCATAGTGCAGGATATTTCAAAGCTGAGAAACAGCACGCCTTATGACTTGTTTCTGTTTCTATAAATACTGTAACAAAAACCAGCAAAAATGCCTTATTGTGCTATTTCTAACTGCAGAAACAAAAGCTGTAAAATAAATTTGATTAAAATACATTTTTTTTAAATAATGACGTCAAAATGTAGTTTGTTCGGAAAGTTGCCACGCATGAATCGCAAGTAAAATTATGGTTAAAACCATTTCCTCTATTTCTGTGGTTGTGAAACTTAATTATGTAGATTTTAATTAGTTAATTTAAACATACAATGTGTGATTTAAGTAACCGAAAACCTCATAAGGGCTCATTGCTGCATTAGTATGAACAACTTTTACTATGGAAACAATACTTAAATCGCGAAAAAATTAATTTCTGCTCTGTTCGCTTAACTCGACAAAATGTAGGCGAGAGCTGATTTTTTTTCGCAATTTCTATATTGGTCTCATAGTTAAAGTTGTTCATACTGATGAGTACAATGACCACTTACAAGGTTTTCAGTTATTTCAATTCACTTTGTAGCCGTACGGCTTGACAAAAAAAAAATCAATTCGTAGGAAAATTTCTTGCCTCTTAAATCATCATCATCCTCCGCGCCTTCTCCCAATTATATTGGGGTCGGCTTCCAGTCTAGCCAGATGCGGCTGAACATCTGTATTTTACACGGAGCGACTGCCATCAGACCCCCGCAACCCAGTTTACTGGGTAATACCGACATTCGGAGGTTAGACCAGTTGTCAGACTTTCAGGCTTCTGAATACCTCTAACAAAAACAAATCAATCCTTCTTGCCTCTTAAATAAAAACAAATTAACGAAAAACTTCCATTTTCAAAAGTATTCTCCAAAAACCGCGCATTGTAGGTAATTGGTTGGCCACCGACACAAAATACCCAATAATATTCAAATTTTCAAAAATGGAATCACGAATTAAGCCCGAGTGTTGGCAGCATTCGAGTATTTTCTCCCATTCGAGTGTGCCCCATTTTCCCCATTCCCAGCGCGGGTATTGTAGTGAAAATATATTTTGTATGGAGACGGCATCACAATGAGAAGTCCGTGTTATTTATTTAGATGTATTTCATTGTGCGGACCGGAGTTCGATTCCGGTGTGCTGCCAGACGGGAGGCAATCGAGTCAGGACCACTGTGCTCGTACAGGTAACGGATTGGCAAATAATTGAAATCTAGCCCCTGCTATTGTTAGAAAAATCTAACGAAAAATGTATTTGTGTGTTGTTGACTTAAAGTAGGTAAAAGAAGATGGAGGATATGTATTGAGAAGGTAATGCGTCTTGTATATAAAAAACGAACAAGTGCGAGTCGGACTCACGCACTAAGGATTCCGTATCACCCATCGACCTGATACCCCATAGAAACTGATTTAATTTTCGAGAGTTCATCAAAAGACATCAACCACCGTGCGCGCAATATAATTTTTTGCTTCTCTTTCTTACAAAGGTACTACCACGTATGTCTATGTTTACCCTATTTTTAATATTTGTTGCTAAACTACATAGTACCTATGTACAATAATCAGACTAAGTTTGACGCTGGTATGTATTACCGTTTTGGATATAGAGCAGGAATAAAAACGTTGAAAATTAATGCATGCTTTTCGTGGTTTCTTGTATGGGGACCCCCTTTGGTTTTAGACTTTTTTATTTTTAGTATTTGTCGTGATAGGGATTATAGCAACACATATTCTGAGAAAATTTCAACCGGCTCCCTAATACCCTTTAAAAGATACAGCCCTGTGACAGACAGACGGACGGATGGACGGACAGCGTAGCGAGAGTAATAGGGTTTTTTTTATAGTATAGGATGGCGAAACAAGCTAAAGGCCCACCTGATGTTAAGCGGATACCTTTACTCATAACAACTGCAATACCACCTAGGCTGTCACCTAAATGGTACCGCAAGTCGATTCGCCAAACTGAGGCATGAAGATGGAAAGTCTCATGTGATGTAGAACAAGAAGAATTGCATATTTTTGCAAGTGTCAATGTAACCTAGAATCAAAAGTATTTGTACGCCCCCAGTGGCAAAACATTGTAGCTGCTATACCTACTATTTAAACACCTTACATGCATGTGCTTTCACATTGTATTGTATACTCATGTTTGAAGCAAATAAATTTTTCATTCATTCATTCATTCATTGTAATTTTACCGGTCCGTGAAGTGTGTAGTCCGTGTGGTGCCGGACTTAAAGAATAGCTCCACCCTTATCTCTTCTCATGGGTGTCGTAAAAGGCGACTAAGGGATTCACCAGAGGATGGGCAGCAGCGTTCTCTGAGTATTTAACCAACCAACTGCGATCGCCAACCCGCCTGCCAAGCGTGGCGATTATGGCATATCCCCCCCTTAATTGGGGGAGGCCTATGTCCAGTAGTGGACGTCTTTCGGCTGTAATGATGATGATGAATTTCACCGGCACCCGTACCCTTCAGACCGGGTCCCATTTGGCACCCTCTGGTTACGGAACCCTAAAAAAAGTAGTTCTATTTGTTTAGACTTAGAAAGAAACAACAATGGAAATGAAATACCTGTTAATTATTGCAATAAGGAAAATGAGAAAAACGTGTGGAATCGTAGCACGTGGCTGTGCTAGTCTACAAACTCCTGAGGGAGAATGGAGTAATATTTTTCCTTAGTATTAATTATGATAAACATAAACGGTTTATGCGGAATAACATCGGTTATACTGGATAAAATACCTACCTAGGTCATAGACTAGTGTCATAGACAAAAAAAAATATCTAGGTTGTCTGGAAGATATCGCTATTAGCGATAAGACCGCCAATGAACCCTTATTTTACATGTTAGTCCTAAGTTTAATAATGTTATTGGTGTACAATATAGAATATTCTATCTATCTATCTATCTATATAAATTACCCGACGTAAATTAAATGCAAAACAGTTTTGAATCTTAAGTCTAAATGAAGTAGTCACTAGAGACATTTGAAAAGTTCAAAATTCAAATAATGCAGTGCGTATGTACCAGACATTCAAAAACCACAATTCTTAAAACAATAAAAACTTTCTAACAAAAAATAAAACCGACTTCAAAAACCTTAACTAAAAAGTAAAAAATAATCATTGTATGTATTTTAAAATCTTAACATAAACCAAGATTTTGAAGGCGGCGCGTGATTGACCCTTTGCGTCATATAAATATAATGTACAGTCGAGCGCATATCTATAGTAAAAAACAGTTTATGTGAATGTACATGAAAATCACGCGCCGCCTTCAAAATGTTGGTTTATGTTAAGATTTTAAAATACATACAATGATTATTTTTCACTTTTTAGTTAAGGTTTTTGAAGTAGGTTTTATTTTTTGTTAAAAAGTTTTTATTTCATACTTTTTAGTTGATAATTGCGAGGGTTGATTCATAAATGTTTATATAACCAATATGAGTTTATTTTTATTAACCTTTGTCATCCCACTGCTGGGCAAAGCCTCGCTCATGTTCTTCCAAACATCCAATCACTATCGTGAAAAAAAAACACGCATATCGGCCAAAAAATTCTCAGAAAAACGAACCAATGAGCAGATCATCTAGATACGCGAAGCTAAAATAAACTGATTTATTGAAGCTGGTTAAAAAACTGCTCAACCTAAGTCTATAACATTTATATGGGACCACCGCGCGGGCTTCCTCTACCAAATAAAAAAACAACCACGTAAATCGGCCCACAAATCTCGGAGTAATCGGTGTACATACATGACACAAAAAAAAAAAAAAAAAAAAACCTGCCGAATACATAATCTCCTCCTTTTTTTGAAGTCGGTTAAAAACCATCAATATTCAATCACGATCATCAATCACCAATCACGCTACAACAATTCAGTAAAAAATCAACAGAACCATTTCAAAATAATTCGCAAACATTTCAGTTGTCAATGCCACAAACAAAACGTCAAGACAAAGGCGCTGATGGCCAGTGTTGCCAGTTATAAAATAAACTGCAATAATGGCTGTTTCTCGATCGTGATTCGAAAATTTCTCGCGTCGATACCTATTGAAAGTGATAAATGATATTTATGTGTACAATGGTGTTGTCAAGATTAATTAAAGTTAGTGTTGCTTAAATAGTTAGTTAAGCAAAGACCGAGTAGCTTTTTGTGTTGTGTTCTATCAAAAGAGGTTGCATAGTATTGACGCCTTTGTTGGAAGTCGCCTTGTGGGATGGTATTTGTTTAAAATTGTTCACTTTGAGCCTAATCGTGTTATGAAATCTTCGTATATTGAATAGATTTACATATTGTATGTATTCAGATGTGTTAGTTTATTGATTAAGCAATTCTCTTATTAAACATGTTTGTATGAGACACAATTTAAAATAAATGATACGAAGAAGTTAAAGGAATTGTTGTAATAGAAATATGTGGAAAGATTTACTTTTTCAGGGTCGTTTATTTGTTATTTCTTATTGATGCAGAATTAATTGTTCACAACGTCAGAAGAAGGTTATGTCAATTTAATTATGGATTCAGAACGTTAGGTACCTATATAATTGAACCACTGTTTGAATAATGGTTCAACTTGACGTACAGTCACAATCCTTCCCGGTGGTACATTTTGTCGACAAAGTCCCTTGAACGAATCCTGCTACATTAGAGGTACCTACGGCTGCCTAACACTGAGCGCAAGTAATTGTAGCCTTAGTGATGGTTCAGCAGAAAGTTTGTTGATAGTACCTACTGTCAGTAGCAATGAATAAACAACGTGTTATTGAAATAACTGAAAACTCTTAAGGGGTCATTGTACTCATCAGTAAGAACAAATTTTACTGTGAGACCAATCCTGAAATAACGAAAAATATCAGCTATTCCCTATATTTGTGTCCACATAAATCTACGAAATGTAGGGAACAACCTAGCTGTTTTTTTTGGGTTTTCATTACAGGGTTGGTCCCATAGTAAAAGTTGTTCATACTGATGCGTATAATGACCCCTTAAGAGGTTGTCAGTTATTTCAATTACACGTTGTATAACTATGGGAAGCAGGGCCATCTACATAAACACATATTTATACACTCTATCTATAGACCGATAGCTATTGTTCGCGCATTTAAAGGCGTCGATAGGCAGATATTATTGCTTTTGATAGTACAATTTTCCTTTGTGGTAAATATAAGAATACTTCTTTTTTTTATGGTATAGGATGGCGAAACGAGCTAAAGGCCCACCTGATGCTAAGCGGTTACCTTTGCCCATAACAACTTTAATACCACCTAGGCTGTTACCTAAATGGTACTGCAAGCCGGTTTGCCAAACTGGGACATGAAGATGAAAAGTCTCATGTGATTGTAATTTCACCGGCACCCATACCCTTCAGACCGAAACACAGCAATGCAAGCATCACTATTTGGCGGAGAAGTAGATACAGTGGTAGTACTTCCCCGGACGAGCTCTTTCACAAAGGAGCTGTAATACTACTACTAAAACTTCTTTAGAACACCACACTATCTTAGTCAATCATCGTCTAAAAATTACTCCCCTTTTCAATAACCTTATCCCTAAGAGTCATCACTTACATCACATTCCACAAAAACATCCTGCGACCTTGATCAACACATTTGTGCATATTTTCCTAACAAACAAGACACAAAAAGAAAAACAATCTAAGAAACCAATGAAACTAATGCCACAAATAAAAAACGAAGAGGTATTAACATTATTTTCCGAGAAGACGAACACACAAACGATGGGATTACTCCCCCTACGTTCGTAAAGAAGAAAAATAAAAATAAAATAGCTGTTGAAAGTACATACAAATAAGGCATACGTTATATTGTGTATGGCAACCCTTATGTCGAGACTTGTGCTTAGAATTTAATACCATCGATTTTCTTTTAAGACGCAATACGTGTTTAATTTTTGTGGTATGAATGTGTAATGAAATTGAAGTGGTAGGTAATATTTTTTGTCAAGTATGTAGATATTATGGTAATTTCTGGAATGTTTATAGATTGTGTGGAAAGCCTTTCTTTATAATTAGCATTTCTTTGGGTGTTTGTCAGTGTCTGATTAGATTTGGAGTTGGTCAGTTCTTTGATTTTTGTTGTTGTTTCAACCTTTTGAAAAACATCAGCATAAAAATAATGGTCCTTTTATAAGTTCATTTGGCTAAAAAACACCAAAAATATGTTTATTAACTTACGTGTTCTACTCAAAATAAACAAATATTAGAAGTAATCGAAGGCTAATTAAAAATATAACAAACTATATCGACATAAAATATCAAGGCAATCATAATGAAAGTTCAATTAAAATGCATTATTCAATCAACATGTAGATAAACCACAATAACAAATGCATTGAATACGACAAAAAAGCTTTTGTCGCCACGAACGATTAAACTGTCGCGAATCGCATTAGTGACGCAAATGTGTCGCAATGAAAAATCGCAGTCGAATCATTGTGTACTACAATTATAATAATAAAAAGTGTACCAAACGCTTCCCTCACTTATTTTGACAAACAAAAATGGCCCTAAATTCGTTGATAGTAAAACTCACCTTTAAAACTACCAAAAATTTGGATACAATCTACATCAATTTGAACTTTATCTTCAGTTTCACTGAGTTCAAATTCATGTGTGTCCTCTTTTTTCGGCTGCTGACCTTTGTATATGAATAAATTAATTTGTAGTGAGGACTATTGTGCTATAGTTTCTATTATTGGACGATGTTAATTGTTAAAGTTCTCGGCTGACAGTTACGCGTTGGGTTAATGGGTAGACGGTGTTTCAATAGTTATTTATCCCATTGTAACAATGTTTTAGGATGAATAGTATTCACCAAATTTGGGTCTACAATGTTACGAACTTCATTCAGGAGTAAGTAAGTGATTGACCCGGACTCATTTGGATTTTGAAAGGCTTCTACGTGCATTTTAACAGTAGTTATTATAGCAGTCAATATAATGGTGGTGTTGTAATCTGTATTGTGTTGATCTACAATTATATTTGTAAATGTGTTTGGTTTTAAGTCTTAATTGTTTTCATCGGCATTTGCGTAACGTCTTAGCCGAGTCACGATTAAATACGAGCCTTTTTAATTAATGAAGGTAACAGTTTCAATTTGGTCATATACTATCGACTTATGTGAATTTCTCCTTTCTTATTAATTTCCCACTGCGTGACTATACATCTTAGTTTTGCTTGGTGGTCTTGCTAATAAAATACATCGCAATAAATTAAATTAAATTGCTTTATACCGTTCAGCATACTACTTTTGTTACAATTACCGCGATAAACTATATTGTTCTGTGTAAGTGTAATATTATGTGCTTATTAATTTATTACAGTATCGTGAATCAGTTTCATGACGCCAGAAAAAATTTAAACCTTCAAATCTATTGTTACAAATAATAGATTAGTAGATTATTTCATTGTTATCCATAGCAATACAATTCAGTTTTTATTATTGACTTGTCATATATCATCTTCCTCAATACAGAAGAATAGCAAACTCAAAGCAACAGTAGCCAACAGACGCATTAACAAAAGCAAAACGTGCCATTGTTGAATCAAATAAATATTCATAATTATCACTAATGATGGGACCAACATATTCAATTCATACATCAGGAGCAGGATGTGTGACGTCACACGTGTCCACATCACCATAAACGTCACCACCGTATCTTGTATGATTTATCTTTTCAACAATCATTTTTACAACGTTTCCCTCCTTCCCCCCTTTTGCTGTGATTAATGATGGATGAATTCCTGAATAATTACCAAGACTTTTAATATTCAAGTGATTCCGTAACATTTTGTACAAGCTAATTTCTACTCTGTGCATTTGTGTTAAAATTGATTTTTGATTGTGAAATTTAGATGACCCTTCAGAAGATGCTCAGTATATAAACGATTTTTGCAACATTTGATAATGAAAATGATTGTGTGCTGTAAAACGAGGGTGATAAAGTTCGTTTTTGATTGGTAATGTTGAGAATAACCAACAAAAACGCGAGTACCATTCAATGCAAATCTCACTCGAGTTTTAAGGGTAGTGTGCGTAATTTGTTATAATTGTCCCCCCATACTCATGTTTGTTCGCATGTGGCATTTTTATTGCGAATTAGTCGCAATCATTAATTTTGTTTTTCTTTAATAAAAAGTTAATATATCGAGTGCTCTTATTGTGGTAAATATAATTAGAATGGTTTTTATGATCGTTCTTTGTGTGGTTCTTGAATGCAAGCTATCGTTTACAATGAGTTTCATTGTGGATTGTTTAGTTTGGTTTTCTGTATGAAATATGGGGTATTTTACTATAGTAGGTATTATGTCCGTTGGTGAATGTAAATACTAAAGTATTTGATTGTAATGTAATTCAGTATTGTTATTTACTTTTCAAAGTTTATGAGTTATATTTTCAAACTAGTTTACGTTTTGCTTGTTACATACTTATTGATTCGTATTTCTTTGTATTGAGGCTTTCTTTTATTTATTTAATGAATCTCTGCTTTTAAATTGCTCAATGTATTTTTTTTTATTTTTTTTCATTAGAATTAAGATCTTCTGTACCAAAATCACACCAATAAAGATTCTATTCTATTCTATTCTATTGTCCTTTAAGTTATTTATTTATTATATTCATAATTGTACACATACACCAATCGAAAACAAAGACGGTAGTTTACAGATAGATTATGTAAGGTCGACCGCACGTCGGTGGTAACACTTTGACATTAGCAGCAAATTTATTTGGTAAGCAGTAAGGGTGATTTTCGAATTGACGTGTTACCACTGTCATGCTGTTGACTGTACAATGGGTGGTCTTAAGTTATTACACGTTAAAATAAGGTTTCTTTTAAGAATATACAAATGTAGAAAAATTATGTTTTTGAATGTTGCTTTCCCAAATATTATTTATTCTTCTGCCAAAAATCGTAATAATATAATATCCAGTTCTTTTATCTAATTGCGAGCATCCCTTTCCTCTTGAGAACCGGATACCACCGCTTCTTTTCGCTCGGTTGGACCTCTATGCGGGGCCTCTAATATACGTTGTATATCTTTTTAATAATATAATAAATACATGAATGATACCCGGCCAGGAACAAAGGGAGCTAACAATAACGATATCTATGTGGACCGTTCAAAATTCAATGGATTTTTGAGTGGTCTCGTTTGGATTGCATTGTTTGCTGTAAGCGATATTGTGAATTATGAATTTTTGAAGTGTTTATTTTTGTAGCGAGTTGCGGATAGTGAGCTAGTGTGCATACCCACCTTTCAATGTTTGATAGCGTTAAACTGGTGGTTTGATTTAGAGTGCTAACTTTGATATTTGGATCTGCTGGTATTTGATACGAAATGTAGATCGATGATTATTTGTAATTTTATCATAAGGTGACAAATTGGGAAATGGAACGAGATTTGATGACATGTGAGTTCGGAGAACAGCTGAGCATTTGTTCATGTTATTTAGCATTTCAGTGAGTTTACGAAATCGATGTTGTTGGAATTCACAAGAAAGGGACAACATAGCAGCACTTTTTAGGTTATAAGTACCCTTCAAATCATTCTAAGCAGTATATCGTCACTAAAATAATATCATCGCAGACCTTTATCAATGGCCCAAATCTTTTCATACTAACTAACCAATTTTCCAAAAAAACTATACTGGTCTTCTTTATGAGAACCAAACAATCAGACATAAAGCCGTACATACAGGAGTACATGGCTTGTTATTCAGTAGTACTCGAGCGGGACACTTGGTGACAAGTCGCTCGTGAACAATTTGCGGTGTGCCCCCTCCATGGGTCGTTAGCGTGATGTTATGCGAAGTAATGAATCCACTTCGGTTTGGCATGAAATGGTCTAGAACATGTGCGATGGCTTGATGGCTTGTGTGAGGGGCTCGTGGCTAAGTATTAACCGCGTAGGTTGAAGGATCTGAGAAGTTAAGCTGCATTAGCCGCGGTCAGTCTGTGGATTGGTGACCTTTTGCGTATGGCACTCGTGGGTCGCAGCTACGGTTGCCATCCGTCCGGGTTTCCCCGTATTTGTCCTAGTTTAGGAAGCGTCCGGGGAGCGTCCGGGTGGGGTTTCATTTGTAGTCCGGGGTTTAGGCTGCTGACTCATCTACCGAAAATAGCAGCCAAATTTTCATTTTTTTTTATTTTTTTACTTCTAACTTAAATGAGTAACATTTAAAAAAACACTGTTGATATGTCCGTGTTTAAAGTTACAAAATCCAGGGTTTTCACACTTCTTGTCCTGGTTCACAGATTTTAGAGATGGCAACCCTAGTCGCAACTGAAAATTAGCGTTGGGTAGTCAGTACCTGTACTGCTACCTAACATTATGCTGAGCTGGTGGCCCTTTGGCACTTACATTCATCATCATCATTACAGCCGAAAGATGTCCACTACTGGACATAGGCCTCCCCCAATTAAGGGAGGGATATGCCATAATCGCCACGCTTGGCAGGCTGGTTGGCGATCGCAGTTGGTTGGTTAAATACTCAGAGAACGCTGCTGCCCATCCTCTGGTGATCTCTCCCTTAGTCACCTTTTACGACACCCATGAGAAGAGATAAGGGTGGTGCTATTCTTTAAGTCTAAGTGGCACTTACATTATATTATTTATTTTAATGCTCTTTTTTGTTAATCTTGACTGCCTCGTTGGTCTAGTGGTTGCAAGCGCGACTGCTGAGCGTGGGGTCCTGGCTTCAATTCCCGGGTCGGACAGTGATATTGGGTTTTTTCATTAGGAAATTCTCAGTAGCAGCCCGGAGTCTGGATTTGTGCCCGGTAAATTGCAATAGGCTTGCCCCCTATTACATGGGACTCGACTATAACATAACTGGCGAAATGTGGGTGTATTATTACACCGCTGTCTACCCCTTCGGGGAAATACAGGCGTGATGTTATGTTATGTTATGTTCTGTTAATTTTGTTGTTTGTGCCAATAAACAAATTCTCTTTCTTTCTTTCTTTTCGTTACACATAGAGTCCCTTGCGCGCCTCGGGGAGCACGGGCTACTACGAATATCTATGGAAGTCGTTTCGGGTAGTCAGAAACCTAGTCTGGCAACTGGTTTAACCTTAGGCTGTTAGTATTACCCAGTAATTGGGTTGTGGAGGTCTGATGGCAGTCACTTCGTGTAAAATACTGATGTTCAGCCGCATTTGGTTAGACTGGAAGCCGACCCAACATAGTTGGAAAAAGGCGCGGAGCATGATGATGTGCTATGAATGAATGGCTTAAGGTTGAGTTTAACTGAAACTGTGCTTCAGACTATTTTATCGCCAACTCGCCTGCCAAGCGTGGCGATTATGGCATATCTCCCCCTTTTAGGGGAGACCTACATCCAGCAGTGGATGACTTCCGGCAAAAATTAATGATGATGCCTGAGACAGTATTGGGTAATTTGTAATAGGAATTAAGATATTTATTTATTTAATTCTTTATGCACAACAGGGTACAAAGGCGGTCTTAACGCCATAGGCGTTCTCTACCAGACAACCTTAGGGTAATGCAGAGACAAAGAATAAGGTAGATAGGTATATGGTTTTATGATATGTGAGAAATCAGCATTAAAAAACATTCTTTAAGGCATCGCATTGGCTTTGGAATTGTCCTTTTCTAAACGGCAAATTGTGTGTGTGAGAACAGAACGGAATCATGCTGTTTTAATTTATTTTTTTAAATTTTTGTACATATCTTGTCGAATAAACATGTAAATAAAAATCTACTCTACAGTAATCTAGAAATGTGCAAGATGTATCTTATTAAAAAAAAAGAATAGGAAAAACTATTGGCATTTCCAAATGGCAAGCGAAATAGTGAAACACAGACCTTACTTTGGAAAATAAATCTATCGAGCAAACTTTATTGAATCGTGTTTTTCAATTAAGAGAATCTAGTAAATATAATAACAAGTCATATTATAAATATTTGATCTACGTCGTATCCTAAAATGAAATTATTTTGAATCAAAGTCCCTATTTTCCCAAATCGTCGTCTCAAGCTTGAGATGATTAAAGAATGGTCTGTTTTAATATGGTGGAAAAAATAATTGCTGATAACTAAGTCGTACAGATGACAAAGATACTAGAAGAATCGGTTGATCTTGAATTGATTTTCTGTTTAGTTGCAGTTTTTCAAGAGGTCTAAACCAAATATGAGCGATCGTGCCTACTGGTTTTTATGATTTAGTTAGGGTTACAGATCTACAGAGGAACATGAACAAAAGAATGTGCTACGAGGTTCACGAGCCCGTAAAAATATCGATATGTGAAAAGTATAGGTTGATGTACACAGAAAGATATCCCATAAATATCAACAAAACCAAAACGACACTACATTTCAAAACAGTACCACAAGCACGAGTCCAATCTATAGAGACCACCCTTACAAAAGAGATAAAACATGGTATTTAATCACAAGCGATCGACCAGCTTCAATTATATGGTGGCAAATACAATTAAGCAAATAAACACTCATTCGCATATAGAAGCTGACAACGAAGGGGCTCACGATTCTTATGCAAATGACCCAAGGGGGGTCCCGGTTGTGAGAATTGCAATAAAAATTATTGCACGCCGAATTAATCTCGCTGTATGTTGTTTTGAAATTACTTGTGTTAATGATCATTTTTATGGTTATTTGTTGTTTCCTTATAGGGGAAGTGTTGAGCTATTGATATTAATCCGTCGTGTTTATACTTGGAACAATAATTTAATGTCGCGTCGTTAATAATATTTGTAGTGGCTGTTAAGAAATACATTTAAGTGTCTGTAAATCGTTGCAATCATTGGGATATATTTGTTAAGTATTTCCTTGTTCTATGCAAAAAATTATGATCAATATTTTTTTATGGCGTAGGATGGTGAAACGAGCTAAAGGCCCATCTGATGTTAAGTGGTTACCTTTGTCCATAACTACTGCAATACCATTTTAGGCTGTTACTTAAATGGTATTGCAAATCGCATTCGCCAAACTGAGACTTAAAGATGGAAAGTCTCATGTGATTTTAATTTCACCGGCACCCGTACCCTATCTATCTTCCTGTCTATCGAAATAACTGGTTACCTTCATCATCACCATCAGCTTATGGTAGTCCATTGCTCCATTGTCATAGGCCTGCCAATAGCATGCCACTGACTTCGACCTTCAGCCAATTTTATTTTGCTTCTACCAGCCACCATGGTGACCCTACTAGTTATTAAATCAATTTTTTTTTTTCATCAGATGATCGGACCTTATCATCATGCATAACTTTGGAGACTTAATTAATACTTACTAATACTTGAGTAATCATCATCAGCCTATATTAGTCTACTGCTGGACATATGCCTCTCAAATGGCACGTCACTGAAATCTTTGGCCAATCGCATCCAGTTTCTACCAGCCACCTTGCCAATATCATCGCTCTACCGAGCCCGAGGGCGTCCAACCCTGCGTTAGTCAATTCGTGGTCTCCACTCAAGAATACGTCTACCCCAACGGCCATCGGTTCTTTGGCTAATGACTCATTACTACTAATTACTTGAGTATTTGATATTTAATTATCTAGTGAAAAATCGTTTATGTAAACCTGCTACTAAGAAACTACATTAATATTTAATAATTAAATGTATTATAAGTATGTTACGACACCTTTCTTCTTCTATGCCTTCCACTACCAATAAATCAAGTAAATATTGTTAGCAGCAGTTAACAGCTAATTATATTCGAAATCAAAGCCAACAGTTAATTGTATGGTTTCTTCAAGTTTTGCCTCCTGCGAGCTGCATAAATTCATCGAGTATATGATGTAAATACGTGTGAGTAGGATTGATTAGGTTTCCTGAGTGGGACTTAATAGGTAATGGTGTAATTGAATGCTAGAACGTAGGTTGATTCTTGTTTCTTATTGGTTGAATCATAACTTTATGTTGTTGAAGTTTTGCTAAATGCTACAAGGTACATAATTTTTCTAGCTTCATACAAACCTTTTACGAATTTTGTCATCAGTCGCTTCTTGAAAGTGTTATGCTCTCAAACTTTTTTACTCAAAATAACAGAAACTATTCGCTCTTCTTCTTTTGTGTCGACATGAGCTACATAATTAATAAAATAAATAAATATTTTTGGGACATTTTTTACACAGCACCATTCAGTCCCAAACTAGGCAAAGCTTGTGATATGGGTACTAGACAATGGATGTAATACTTATAGGTAGACCGTTTTTAATAATGCTTATATGTTTTTTTTATTATGATTCCTCATGCCGTGGGAAAAAAATAGCCATTCAGCAGGTTGGTAGCAGGGCTGACTACCCAGGGTGCGCCGGAAGATCAATTAATCGTCACTCGTGGAGGCTTGCAATACACTATTCGCTATAAAAATCGTGGATTATTGTATCGGTTGATAAACCTTATTTTCTTTACCATTTGCTCTGAATTCATTCAGTACAGCTGCTGCTTCTTAAAAAACTGTGTTATGCAAAAATTTCGATAGCACCATAACCAAACCACTTATCTGTAAACAAAATACACACTCATCGTCCATCAGTCGGAAACTTAGCTCATCCAAACAATTCAGGGCTATCACAATGCTGATCCTAATCGAGGCTCACACCCTAACAATCTCCAACTATGCATTAAACGGTATGTACCCTAGAGACTGGACGGGCGTGACTTGCCCGTTTATCCCTAAAATCCGTGCCTATGCAAAAAGGGTCGTTCTGAAGATTGATTGTTTAACAGTTATATCAAGAGCTATAGTTGAGTTTCTTAAAAGCCTGGTCAGTGAGTTCGATTTACATTTTAAGTGGGTGTTCGATGTGGGGTTTGTAAAGTCATGTTTGTTTTGTGAGAAAAGATGTATGAAGTGTGAAATTTTTGTAGCGAAAAATCTTAGAAACGTATTTGAATAACATTTCGAGATGAAACTCTAACTAAAGTTCAATAATTCACGCATTATAATTGCTTACTTAATACCCAATTACCTATGACCTCGAAAAATCAAAGCGCAATGAAAATACAAAACAACAATTTAACCCTCTAGCCTCTGAAAATTCAATTCATGGATTTTTTTTTTCAAATTCTTAAATACTTTAGCAAACTTTCGTTTTGAGTACAAAATGTGTCAAACTTTTGTTTTCTATGCAACGTGACTCGTATTTTGTAGCAAAAATAAACTGAAAAATTGAAACGTCAACTGAAAGAAACGGCGATGTAACCTGGCCTCTGACAAAGTGGTTGTTAAAGATTACAAAACTCCACTCAAAGGTACCATTGTCGTCAAAAAATATTGTGTCCTTTGTACTAACTACAAATGAGGTATACACGAACTGAAAAATCCACAAATATTATTCAGAAAAGCTAAACGCGGATGTCATAAAGCACTTGACAATGACGCTCGTGTCGGCTGAGTTAGCGCACTAATTACTAACGAAGTACGCCTTGACAACGTTAAATTTACCGATAATAATTTGGAAAAAGTCATTATAACAATCGAATAAGGTCTAAATTAAAATACAGAGGAGCTTAAACATTTGTAATTTGGTACAATATTTGACGAGCGTGTTCGACAATTTGTGTCAAAAAATACACTTGTTATTAATGTCGTTATTAGTAAAGTTACGTAAACTTGGGCCTGACGAATCGCCCCGCCATTGTCATGACCTGTAAGTGTAGATAATCGGCTATTGGAAAATATTGGCGTTAGCAACTGATATCTATATTGTTGTTGCGATTTTGAAGCAATTAAGCAAATGAATCTGACGGTCTTTGTGCGAAAACTCGATTATTCACAAAATTCGTAAGTGGAGATAATTTCTAAATATTATTATGTTTGTCACATAATTCGCTTCGAATACTTTGACAACTTTGCGATTGTTCGACTTGTATATTACAGACAGCTCATTATTAGACGTATCGTTAAAGAAATCTTTTTGATAAATTAAATACCTGTTTAAGAAGATAAATTCGAGTGAATCTAAAACTCTCAAAGTACTTAGTTATTTTCATCTTCAGAAGACTAGACTTTTGCAAAGGCTTTTGCTAAGAAAAAGAAAATTATGTATAGACGTTGAAGGCATAAAATCTTTGTCTTCATTCACAAATGAACATTTATAAAATATTATAAACTAGCCTGTGTCCACGGCTTCACTCGCGTAGATGTCGTTCATCGCGCATCCCCCGGGAACTGTTCTTGTTCCCGGGATAAAAAGTAGCCTATATGTTAAGGCATTGGGAAAAATCGGGATTTTAGAATCAAAATATTTTCATTTGTGGATACGACGTTGATCTAATTATCATATTTAAGATTTTTCATTATATTTACTAGATTTTGGTGTAGGGAAAAAACGATTTAATGAAATTAGCTGGATAGGTTTATTTTCCAAAGTAAGGTCTATTTTTGCACTATTTCGTATGCATTTAGAAATTCCAATAATTTTTACTATTGTTTTTTGTGAATAAGATATATCTTGTACCTACATATCTAAATTCTGGTATAACAGATTTTTATTTAAATGTTTATTCGCTGAGACATTTGCAAAAAAACATCAAAACGGCGCGATTCCGCTCTGTTCTCACACGCGCAATTTGCCGTATGTTAGAAAGGGACGGTTGCAAATTCAATGCAGCACCTTAATACGGGTTATGTTCTATCTGTATACCAAATTTCACTAAAGTAGATACACCAGTTTTTTCAAAGAGAAAAAAACAAAAGGAAAGAAAAACAAAGAAAGAGTGTTGTGAAAGAGTAATAAACATCCACACATCCATCCATACATCCTCACAAACTAAAGGATTACAATTACAATTACAATAGCCTTTATTAACAATCTCCTTTAGTTACATGACATCTTAATTTCTAGTTTACATAAAAATAAAAGTATCTAAAACTAAGGGTAAATCTTCATTTATTTGACACCGGTAATTATTATATATTAAGATTGTCTTGCTCTTCAGCATAGGCCTCCCCAAGAGTTTTCCATAATGATCGATCTTGTGCTTTCCTCGTCCAAGTTGTTCCTGCTACTTTTTTAATGTCGTCCTCCCATCTTCGACGTTGTCTACCTTTTTTTCTTTTGTTTTGTCTAGGGCACCACTCTGTCAAGTCTTTGGACCATTTGTTTATCTTATTTCTCACTAAATGACCTGCCCAATTCCATATTAATTTTTTAATACAGTATTTGACATCAGTAATTTTTGTTCTTTTTCGTATTGACTAAAGTCGTACCCTGTCTTTTAATTTGATGTTGAGCATACTGCGTTCTATACTGTGTTGGCAGGTCTCTAGTTTTTAGGGTTCCGTAGTCCTACAAGGAACCCTTGTAGTTTCGTCATGTCCGTCCGTCTGTCCGTCTGTCCGTCTGTCCGTCTGTCCGTCTGTCCGTCCGTCCTAATCCTTTACAGCTTAATAACTTCTACAGTTATAAACATAAGTAAATGAAATTTTGTTCAAAAATAGTCTGCATATAGATCTCAATTTCAAAAGAATAAAAAAATAGTTTTTACGTACTTTAGGGGTGGCGCCCATACATGTGAAATGGGGATGAAAATTTTTTTTTCGTTGCACCCCCTCGTGTGGGGTATCATTGAATAGGTCTACTAAAATGAAGGTAATGTTTCATACATCACTTTTTTATCAGGTGTACTATCTGCCTATAGACCTTTGTGAAAACTCTCTTTTAAAATTATTTCGAGTATAATGTGATTATAATTTTTTGAGTTATAGACAGAAAACTGAAAAATACTTAAAACGTCCTAGTTCAAAGGTCATTGACCTTAGAGAAAAATTATCATAGCAAATAATACTCCTTTAGCTACTTTCTATTTTAAAAAATCACAAAAAGTAACTTTGACATGACAGACTTCTTAAATTTGGCTTCTTGAATTTATCGCTAGATGGCGCTACTAACAACACGCTCTGAGTCGCGATTGCTGCCGATTATTGCAAAAACTAAAATAGCCATGATTAATATTCGATTTGATTCGTTTGTAATTACACCTACTTAAGGAACCCTATAATACTGAGCATGGCCCGACATGCTCTTGGCCGGTTTTTTTAATATTTTGCTTTGTTAAACTCCATGTTTGACATCCATAGGTCATGCATGGTAGAATACATGAATTAAGTATTTTCTAACTAAAGGATTACATTACAACAAAGTTTCAAAGGATCATCACCCTCTTGAAAAGGATAATTGAAAACGCCAACATCCTCCAAGTTTGTATAGGCGACATTGTAGTGTCCACACGAACACGCAATAGCAGCTATTATTGCCCAACAATTATATATTGTCGTCAATAGCACATAGTACGACTTGTGTTAAATGCTTCACATGTGTTAATATGATAGATTTTTTAGCGCTCATTGTTAATCACCACGATAAGCAAATGTGACAATTTTTATTTAACTCTCAGAGGTCGCGGTTTGAGTTTGGAGATGTAGCGGGTGTATAAAAACACTTTCGGAAGCTCGATTTGAGACTGAGCAACGACGCTGACGCTTCAATCTGAATTATGAAATCTACTCAGCCTATCTCAGTTTGGGCGTCAGTGTGCTATTTTATATGATGCACTGTTGAAAATTTAAGAAATTTTAAAAATTTGTGAAATAAATAAATTTGATTTGATTTGATCGCAGTCCACTGCTGGTCATCATCATCATCATTTCAGCCAAAATACATCCACTGCTGGACATAGGTCTCCCCCAAGCGGTTTGGGAGAATATGCCATAATCACCACGCTTGGCAGTTGGTTGGTTAAATACTCAGAGAATGCTGCTTCCCATCCTCTGGTGAATCCCTTAGTCGCCTTTTACGACACCCATGAGAAGATATAGGGTGGTATAATTATTTACGTCCGGCACCACACGGAAAATAGCCTTGGACATAGGCCTCTCCTATTACATGGGACTTATAACATGAATGGCGAAATGTGGGTGTACTATACACCTCTGCTTAGCCTTTCGGGGAATACAGGCGTGATATTATGTTATGTTATGTTATGAGACTTTTCAACTTCATGTCTCAGTTTGGCGAACCTACTTGCGATACCATTAAGGCAACAGCCTCGGTATGGTATGGTAGGTATGGTATTGAGGTTGTTATGGGCAAAGGTAACCGCTAAAATCAGATGGGCCTTTAGCTCGTTTTTTCATCCTGTACTGTAAAAAATATTGAAGGATTTGGCAATCAGGAAAATGGAAATCTGACGGTACTTTCCTTACTTGACTTTAGTAATTCCTTTAACACCGTCAATTTCGATATCCTGCTTGATATACTTCGCTCTCTCAACATATCTCCAACGGCAATTGATTGGTTTCGTAGTTACCGTCGGTAACGTATTTGCATTGATGGTACTCTGTCCTCATGGTGTAATACTTCTGCCGGCGTACCACGGGGTGGCGTTTTTTCTCCCTTACTTTTCGCAATATTTATTAACTCAATTTCAAATCAACTTCTATCATCCTACCTCCTCTATGCAGATGACCTACAAATTTATTCACAGGCTCCATTACAAGAGTTGTCGGAGGCTGTTAAAATGGTGAACACAGATCTAGCACGAATATCTGAGTGGAGTATTGCTCATGGACTAAAGGTGAACCCTACCAAGACCCAATTCATTTTTGTTGGCAGCCCTGGGATGACTTCCTGAATTGATTGGTCACAATTTCCTCCAATTGTATTTGATGGTACCACAATACCTTTAAGTGATTCAGTCAAGAATCTTGGAATTTATATTGACAAAAATCTCTCTTGGAATCATCAGATGCAGGAAGTCAGTCGTAAATTATTTGCGTCAGCATGGTCCTTGAGACGACTACGGAATTTTCTCCCTACTGCTACCAAAACGGCGCTTGCTCAATCCCTCCTTCTCCCTATTCTTGACTATGCCGATGACGATTTAGATCTTACTGAGGCACAACTAAATAAGTTTGAGCGACTTCAAAATGTTTGTATCAGATTTATATTTGGCTTACGCAAATATGATCATGTCTCCGAATTTCGCACTAAGCTCAAGTGGCTCCCTATACGTTTTCGCCGGAATACCCATATTTTATCACTTCTCTACAGTATTCTGTTTAATCCCAAGACCCCCCTTTATCTCGAAGAACGTTTGGATGCTGATAAGCAATAGTATGTCAACCTACACGGAAGCCATTTCGAGTAAATCGTGTTTCAAAATTACGGCGGGAAAGTGTTCTTGTCCCAAAAAAAGTGATACGATTAATCAAAAAATGTCATCCGCCTGTAGACCCTGCCCCCCTAGCCAAGTTGACAATCTACAATCGTCAACGATATAGAAAACAATCAAAATGTATGGGTATGACATATCTCAACGAATGACTTTTTCGTTAAGATATTATGTCATTCCCATACATTTTGATTGTTTTCTATTAGCGTTGACGATTGTAGATTGTCAACTTGGCTAGGGGGGCTGATGCTTGTCATAGTAATTTCACCGGTACCCACATATATTTCCCTTTATTATTTATGTTAAAACCAATTAAATTAATTAACGTGGAAACAAAATATTACTATTTGACATATATGACAAATATCTTACATATATAATTAACATGGAACAGTGGACACCCTCGCATAAATTCTGTCACAGAACATCAGACATACTCGCATAGTTTGATTCCATCCATCTGCAAATGGGTCACATTCGGGTTAGCAATCAGGTGGTGTTTTTGTTTGTAACTTTGAGGAGTAGCTGTAGGATGTCCAGATTTAAGGATAAACGAATTAAATACGAGGATTGTTGAGCACGTTGCTTTCTCAATATTTTATTAGACCATTTTCTTGAATTTTACAATAAGGACATCTGTCATCTAACAGAACAAAAGTATTGATACAAACATAGATAATATAAAGTCAACAGGTGGTCTGTAAACCAATGATTAGAATTTCCACACCATATCTCCGCTGCTTCTTCTCCAATTGTACCGCCTCCGCAGTCGTGTCCACCGGAGCCTTTGCTCTTATCCGTTGATTTGCATCGCCTGCTTATAATGGGGCTGTTTGCCACAAAAG
This sequence comes from Asteroscopus sphinx, assembly GCA_949699075.1. Lineage (NCBI taxonomy): Eukaryota > Metazoa > Arthropoda > Insecta > Lepidoptera > Noctuidae > Asteroscopus > Asteroscopus sphinx. Next base: position 31,391,540 of record OX453004.1, on the reverse strand, counting down.
CATACAAGCGACAATGTCATTTAGCGACACAACACTAACGCGCCTGTCATTTTGTCAAACTTATGTAATATTCAGATTGTGAACTTGTAAAGGATTCAATCGCGTGTGAATCAAATTTAGTGCTAAATCAGCGTATCATAGTGCTAATTTTAAAATAAGATTATATGTTTTGTCAATTATTTGACACTGAATGGTGTTGTTAAATTTTAGCAATAGACTAGCAAAAAGTTAAAAAGACACACATAACACATAACATAACGTACGCCTGTATTTCCCCAAGGAGTAGGCAGAGGTGTATAGTACACCCACATTTCGCTGGTTATGTTATAAGTCCCATGTAATAGGGGTCGAGCCTATTGCCACTAACCGGGCACAAATCCAGACTGACAGACAGACTGGAAAGTTAAAAAGACGAAAACGACTAAGCGATTGTAGGATTTTGCATAAATCTATACAGTACAATACAATACAATACAAATAGTCTTTATTGTACACAATTTTTTATGCAACATACATCATTTATATGAAAGATATGTACATACAATGGGCGGTCTTATCGCTCAAGGCGATTTTTTCCAGACAACCTTAGAATGGACAATATAGGCAAGTAAAGAGAGGGCTGGTACACAGTATCTACTGTTTGAGTAGAATAATTATTTTATTTAGGAAACATACAGCAACGAACAAAATTTTTTTAATAATCATCATTAACATAGGTAGCCTATCGCAGTCCACTGCTGGATACAGGCCTCTCCAAAGTTCACACGTTCCACTGCTTTTTGCTATAGGTCATCTTAAAATCAGATTCCGAACTATTAATAAAAACATAACATAATATAACATAACATCACGCCTGTATTTCCCCGAAGGGGTAGGCAGAGGTGTATATCACACCCACATTTCGCCAGTTATGTTATAGTCCCATGTAATAGGGGGCGAGCCTATCGCCATCAACCGTGCACTAATACAGACTCTGGGCTGCTACTGAGAATTTCCTAATGAAAAAACCCAATAACACTTTGGCCGACCCGGGAATGAAACCCAGGACCCCACGCTCAGCAGTCGCGCTTGCAACCACTAGACCAACGAGGCAGTCATGAACTATTAATAGTATTAGTTTTATCTTTATTTATATCAGTTTTCCTGGTCCGTTGACTTTAGCCTAAGATCTTTTATTCATATTATTGTAAGTATTACCAATTACTGTAACTTAGGTAATAACAGTCCACGTTAAAGAGAGAAGAGGTTGGAAAGGAGGGAGGAGATTCTTGCTTTTTACACCAGAAGAAAAAACCTACCTTACTTATAAACTTGATTCTCATAAAATATAAGTTCCTACCTAAGAGGTACTGCAGCGCATCACAGACGTTTGCGGACGCGCTACAATGAATGTTAAATCAACCAATCATGCGCAAACGCTGCGCTTCTGTTCTGCGCAAAGCGCGCAGCCCCAACAGCATCTTGAGTACCATAAAGGATAGGTGGGACGCCTCCATACTGGAGCATTGGTTATGCTTACACGCCCCAGTGGCATAGATAAGCTACGTATTTTAATTAATCCCAATTTACTAACATTAGGTTGTAAGGGCAGCGAGGAACATGTGGTACAGATTGCTTTAAAACTACCGGAACAGAAGAGAGGTAGAGGCCGCCCGCCAATGACCTGGTGGTCAAACATAGAAAGAGACCTCAAGCAAGCACAATTGCCAGAACCGACAACCCAAGACAGAGTAACTTGGCGCAGAAATGTGAGGAGACCCGACCCCAAATAATGGGACCAGGGAAGGAAGAAGAAGAAGAGGTTGTAAGGGTAATGTTTACTAACAAAATGGATGCAAGTCTGTAAATAAATGATTTATTTATTATTATTAAGCATTCTAGCTCAGATAAGTCACAATAGGTGCGGCAGCCCGATGATGCCAGCCCGATGCAGAATTATGATTTGCGAAATTATGATAATGCGAAAAATTGATAATTTTCAATAGAGCCATCAGGCTTATAATGGAACCTTACAAACACAATCAAAAGCACAATCCAGGATTTGCTACTCGCTCTTAAATATATCACTACAAAGCTACTATCTTAATAAGTATGCCGATCCATTTCAATCGATCATTGATTGACGTGGACACAAAGGGACACTCCTTGCTTCGAGCATTCTTATCAGCATCAAGATTACACTAGCTCCAACGAATGCTTTAACGACCAAATTATTGTTCGGTAGAGATCTAAGGCGCTTTAGATTTGGATGAAAGTTGGAGCTCTCCCGTTGTGGTTATAGTGGTTTTTAGGTGTGAGCGTTTATGTCGATCTGGGCAGGGTTGTATTAAGGGCTGGAAATAATTAACTAAACTATGATTTTTGTGGAAATCACAGTATGGTTAAGACAATCGAAGGGACTATCGCTTGACAGTTAACTTATAACCAGAAATTCAAATATCTGTTCGCTTTTTGCTTTTTAAAGAAACACTTTTGTTGTAGTATACGATTCTGAGATATAAAGTGACATAACACAACTCTTTTTAGATGACGAAGCATGTTCAACAGTAGTTTCGAGAGTATTACGGTACGGTACTTAAGAAGAACTTACGTCTCGCTCTGGGTAGTTAGCCTTAGGTACTTGTATTTTCAGAACAGTTTAGATTTTTCTCATACAGCTTAGAAGAGGAACAATAGTTTGCTATAGCACCTTAAATCCATCCCTGTAAATATGACAAGTGATGGTCATCATCTTAAGTCGAGTATCGCTTTAATGGCGCTGTTTGATCTGATATAACGATATTTTTTGTTTCATGCCCTTTACCGAACAATGGTAGCCGATAATTCTGTTATTACGACCACTGTATGAGACAAATGAGAATGACTTGGTCGCGATTTATATTGGTCTTTATCTGAGAAAGTGTGTGATCAGCTGTTTAGTTTGTTGAGTAATTTGTTTGAATACGCAACTCACTCGCGTTCAAAAATGTTACTAATCGTTGTTTAGTTAAACTGGTTTTTAAGGCACACCAGTTACACTAACATTAGAGCTTGGACTAGCGTTGTTTCTATACTGTTTTGGGAGTAGCAGAAAAAGTAGTATTATGCTAAGAAAAATAAGAAAGAAGCTGTCTAGATTGCGGTCAAGGGCAGATCTATTTCTCATAAAAAAGTTCTAGCTTAAAGGCATTCCGGTTTGTAGGACTCTTCAACTGTTTCTGAAATTAAGTCACTGATGTTTGTGAGTTTTTCTATGGATCCGGATATTTATATGGACAAGAGGCAATAATCATTGTAGATGTGAGCTTTTTATAGACTGCTACAAAAGCAGTGGCAAGGGAATATTATATTGCTTGTTCATAACACTGGACAAACAGATGAGTAAGCACGGTATATCTAGTCGTAATACCATTTTGAAGAGCTTTTTAGGGTTTCGTACCCAAAGGGTGCTAACGGGGCCCTATTACTCTCGCTACGCTGTCCGTCCGTCCGTCCGTCTGTCTGTCACAGGGCTGTACCTTTGTAACAGTAATAGATAACGTTGAAATTTTATGACATGATTATTATTTTTCACAGAATATGTGTTACTATGGTGTCTATTACGACAAATACTATAAATAAAAAAGTCTAAAACCAAAGGGGGTCCCCATGCAAGAAACCTCGAAAAACATGCATGTTTTTCAACGTTTTTGTTCCTGCTCTATCTTCAAACTCAATCTTAAATACAACACCTCAACAACATATTTACGACTTTGCAATTCATACAAAACTAATATTGGCACTAATTAATCCAACCCTCGTACCGTGGCACGAGGTTCTAACGGACCACAGTTCAATAAAAAATATAATTTACCAAACCCTTAACACTGGGAATATAGAGGCGACATTAGATCGCTTGTATCTCACTGTTGGGTATAATGGACCATGCAGTTAATATGAACTGCAAACAAATAGTTAAATATTTTTATGCGATATCGCTCGTAAAACTTGATTGAACGGATATTTAACAGCTTTGGTTCAATGATAGGTCTTATTGGGACCTTAATGTATGTCTTATATGGCATGTGACAGTTATAAAGGTGGTTTTTGGTTCCAGTAATAATGTTAATGGTGATTGCGTTGGATGGTTATTAATTAACAAGTTGATGAATATAGAATTTGTCATTTTATCAACAATTCATTGTAATAAAACAAAGTTTAACCGTATTAAATCGCGTATATTATTTAAATTGGTTTTCCTGACATTTCGAAAGCTTTGCAGCGTTCGTGGTCGCAGGAAGACTAAGATGACAAAAAAACAAAAGTGTGATTACTGCGTGCATCGAAACGATTTATAATTAATAACGTTAACGATGGACGACGTCTATGGTTCAGTGGTTCAAGGGTCGGACTGCTGATCACGAGGTCGTGGGTCGATTCCCACAGAACACAAATATTTGTGTGATGAACATAAGTTTTTGTATTGGGCTGGGTGTTTCTTATGTATTATAAGTAATATTTACAAAAAAAAGTATATATCTAAGTATTATATCCATTGTCTAGTACCCATATTACAAGCTCTGCTTAGTTTGGGACTAAATGGTAGATGGTGCTGTGTAAAATGTCCCAAAATATTTATTTATTTAATTGTTATTTTTTTTTCGATAAATGGCTTATTCAGCGAGTAATAATTATTTTACTGATGGCTTTTTTATGACGTATTCAGCGTGTAATAATTATTTTACTGATGGGCCACTTGGCTGCTACATGCGCCTTAAAAGGATTTTTGGTGTTAAAAGGGACTTTTAAAGGATTTTTTTCCGTAATATGGGCAGCTTTATCAATTCGTGTAGATGATCACTATAAAAAGTGTTTTTAGATTCCGGTGGCTACGTGTAATGAATAAGACTTCCTACGTCTCTACATAATGAGGAACAATAGGTAAGTGCTAGTTTTCTGTAACTACTTCTGTTTTAATTGTACAAAAATGTGTATAATCTAAGGTGCCATCGCATTAAATTTGCAAGGTTACGTCATCGGCCACTTGACCTTCTGTTTGAACGCGTTTAAAAACAATTTCTACGATTTTCTGAAACCTATATAAAACTGTTATTATTCATAATCTCTCTATATTTCCTATCTATTTATATAAATTTCATGTGATTTGGCAAAAAAATAAAAAAGTAAATACAAAGAGAAAACTAGTTTCCACAATTTCCGCCGCTCGGCGGCACGCGGCACGCAACCGCGGTAGGAGTTATACCGCCAAGCAGCAATTGGCACCTTAGAGTGTTAAGCACTTTCTTTAAAAAAAAAGGAATCAGCCTTTTCATTGCGGAAATCCATGACAAATAAAATATGGAGTTACAATATTTGGTCTTGATTCCGCCAAATATGCTTCTTGCTTTTGTTTGCTTGCTTGCTTAGTTTATATTTTACACTTGCTTTTATTTAAATGATACTTCCGGGCAACCCTAACATGCCACGTTTTCTAACCTCCAACAAAACTGTCAATTCAAATCTATTTAAAATCAAATTCACATAAACGTCAAACCCGTCATAACTTAAGAAAACACGTCATGATTATTTAGAACCAACATGATTTACTTACCCCTACAAATCGATACCTTTGTTAAAATAACAGAAGCATGGGAATCTCAATCGGACATCCCTGAAACAGTTACAACAATGCACGGAGCCCCTTCAACTGGTTTTAAATAATACGTATTTAAAATACATGTGTCCGTACGTCTTGTGTACATTATTGATATTATATGATAGTTTATTTTAGTTTCATTGTAGTCCGAAAACAGTAGTTGGACGGGTCAGCGTTTTAGGGTTGATAGGATGGGTACGTGTTGAGGTTTTCTTGGGGACACATTTTGGGTAGATTTTATCCACAATTTTTGACACTTTTAATGAAGTGTAACATGTAGTTTATGCTGGATTTAGCAGTCGTGCCAAAAAATAATTAAGAAACGTATGTTATAAACTTGAAGTAGTAGTAGTAATAGAGCTCCTTGTGAAGGAGCACGTCCGGGCAGTACTACCACCGTACTTACTTCTGCTGCCAAATGATGATGCTTGCATTGCTGTGTTCCGGTGTGCCTTCACTACCCTTGTGCGGTGTTGGTGAAATTACAATGACATGAGACTTTCCACCTTCATGTGTCAGTTTGGCAAACTGACCTGCGGTACCATTTAGGCAACTGCCTAGGTAGTATTGCAGTTGTTATGGGCAAAGGTAACTGCTTAACATCAGGTGGGTCGTTTCGCCATCCTATACTATAAAAAAACAGTTGAGAATCATAAAATCCAACAACACAAGTCTTCAGTTATAACACGTTGTATAGGTACTTATAAATATTATAAATGTGAAAGTTTGTAAAGATGTTTGGATGTTTGTTACTCAATCACGTATAAACTAGTGAACGGATTCGGAGTAACTTGGTACATAGATAGAACATAACCCGGCTTAACATAAGGCAACTTTTTATCCCGGGAAAATAAACAGTTCGCGAGGGATGCGCGATAACGGATTTCTGTGATAAACCGAATTATATGCAGGCGAAGCCGCGGGCATAGACTAGGGAATTTTTTTTTTTTTAGTACTAAAACTTTTCAAGTTAAAGTCTGTAGTATAACTGTTCTGTATCTAATCTGTATGTCATCTGTATGTCATCATCATTCATCATTTCAGCCAAAAGTCGTCCTCTGCTGGACATAGGCCTCCCCCAAAAAGGGGGGATATGCCACGATCGTCACGCTTGGCAGGCGGGTTGGCTGTATCCTATGTGGTTTAAAATTGAAACTAATCTAAGAAACCTGTTTCGTTTTATTTGCATTTTCTTCCTAACTTACGTTCTGATTTCACACGTGTTCACCAAACTGACCACTTATCTCAAGCAAACGTTGGTCACCCTATTCCTTAGGGTTGCTTCTTTCAGGATTCTAATGCATTGTGACGGACGTCAGCGTCGTGACGACAAAACAAAGTAAGGGATTTTGGTCTACATAGTTAGTACGGGTCATCGCGCCCGATGCGATTTTGGACAACTTTTGACGGGTACACGTCAGTTATTATTATTTAAGTTGATTGACAACCCTAGTGACGAGTTTGAATTTGTTTGAGAAGGTAGGACTTTGTATGAAATTGGTATTAACAATAAGATTCAATTTCTTATAACTAAATCGGTTCTTGTAACTAACAATATAAAATATAATGATTTAGTTAGAGCTAAGCTATGATTTTGACGAATAAAGCTCGAAGTAGCATTTATTTGTTAATAAATTATACAAACATAGAATCATGTTTGATATGCCTATGATCTCACAGATTATACAGAGACGCAATTAACACCAAAGCTCTACTTGAAACTACGCTGTTATAAATGTCTTTGTGGAGCTCTGCTTGTGGCTATAAGATACTGCGCAGATCAATCGAAAACGTGGCTAACGCGGTCATGCTTTGGATGGGTGACCAAATTAAAAACCATTGTGCCTCGAAACCCTCATGCCTCAGAATCGTCCATGTATTTAATGTAGTGAAAGTTAGGTATGGCAGAAGAAAAATGAAAGCACGATAAATGCAGTAGAAATTAGAGCTTTGAGAAGTATATGTGTGGTGTAACTTTGAGAGATAAAGTAAGGAATAACGTGATAAGGGAGTGTTGTGGAGTGAAAGATGATATAGTGACAAAAATGGGGAAAGGTAGTTAAGATGGTTTGGACATATAGAGAGATGGACGAGAGGAGATTGACGAATCAAGTATAGGAAACGAGTGTGGATGGAAGAGTTGGAGGGGGACGACCTCGGCAAACGTATCGCAATCAAATTGCGGACGTTATCAAAAAAGAGGACAACAGACGAGCATGCATGACGAGGTTAATGGACGTAGATGAAGCGAAAGAGGTGTGTCAGTATCGTAGCAGGTGGAAATGCATACTCTCAGCCTACTCCAACGGGAAAGAGGCGTGATAATATGTATGTATGTATGTATTTAATAAGATAGAAATTGTGAACAGGTAGAAATTTTAAACCAGCAACCAGTCTAACCTTCGGATGTCTTATATCCAAAAACTCAGGTAACTGAAACTGACCGAAACCAATCTGATCCCAACAATTGGAACAAATTCGATGACATCGATCGATGGTAGAATCGATCAGTTGACGTCGATCGACAGTTTCTACTAAACCAAACTGATGTGCTCGATCGGTCGAGTTATATAAATAAATTAATCATTTAATAAATCAATTAATAATAATAATATAAAAAAAACTATTCATAATCGATCGCGAATCGATCGAGCATCGATCGACGATCGATCGATGACAGAATAGGTTACAGACCTACTGGTGGATAGCTCACTGTATACGGTGGTTTTCTACATCAACCGATCGACGTCGATCAATTTTCAACTGACTGTAGATTTATCGTCGATCCATAGTTGATAAATGTTTTATCAACCGATAACCGTCGATTAGCCTAAGTTACCACCCAAATCGATCGATTGGTGTGGCAACACCCTAACTTTTCTGTTTTAACTTTTCTATGCGTCAAGGACAGCTGTATTAACTCCCTTTGCCTAGGAGCGCAGATCAAAATCGCAAAAAATCCTTCTAAAGAGAATAGAATCAGATCAGGTCGGTATACTACTATAACCCACAAACCTAACACCGTAAACGTTACGTAACAACGAGTTTCATTTAATTAATCGAACAATTTAAAGCGTCACGTTTTATCACAGTGCCGTGTTAAGCGTCCTTTTGTCGTTTCAATTCGCTTCGTATTGTGTTCTGTTCTGTGCTTAAATCTCTCATCGTTAGTCGTGGCGTGTAAAGTTCGATTTAGTGGTTGCCATCGATCAAGTTGGTATGTGGCTTTAATTGTTTATGGTGGTTCTGTGAGGGGTAAGCAGAGTAAGTTGATGTTAGGTTAAATATGTCGTCAGTGCGCTTGTGAAAACCCGCATGTGGATTTTACTAACTTTTCAGAAACTGATGCAAACTAAGTATCTTATTTTTATACAGTGATAAATTTATTCAATCAACTCAGCCTATCGCAGTCCACTGCTGGACATGGGCCTCTCCCAAGTTACGCCACAACACTCGGTCCTCTGCTTTCCGCATCCAGTCCACCCCAGCCACGTTCTTAAACCATTAAACCATTTAAAAACCATTTGGACCATTTATTTTGCGATACATACATAAAATATACCTACATATTACATGCAAAAGTAACAGGACAAATTACTGAGAACACAACATGTATCATCATCATCATCAACTCAGCCTATCGCAGTCCACTGCTGGACATAGGCCTCTCCCAAGTTGCGCCACAACACTCGGTCCTCTGCCTTCCGCATCCAGTCCCCCCCAGCCACACAACAACATGTATACAACATAATATGTGTAGCAAGGGATCCTGCTCAGTATTTGCTGTGCATGTAGGTATGCACAGCACTGATTTTCAGCTGGTCTCTCCCATCTGTACCTATATCTTAAAAGTGAAATTTACGCGCACAAGAAAAAAATAAGTAAATGAAAGAAGACATCTGACATCAAATACCTAATACAAAAGATTGGAATTTTACGTTTTTTTATCTTCAGGTCGTCGGTCCATCTGGCGGGGTGTCGCTCTGCGCTGCGTTTGCCGATTCATATATCCATTCAAGGACTCGTCTGCTCCAGCGGCCATCGGTCCTTCGACAGAAATGGCCAGCCTACTGCCACTTCAGCTTACTGATCCTACAAGCTTTGTCGGTAATCTCGTTTCTGATTTTATCCTTCAAAGAAACTCTAAGCATAGCTCGCTCCATAGCTCACTGAGCGACTTTGAATTTGTGGACTAGCCCAACTATGAGTGTCCACGTCTCGGCACCATAAATAAATAAATGAATTAGTTAAATATAAATAGTAAATACATTTCTTAGTGTTACCTACATACATACCAACCTTACTTTTCTGCCAATTATCACTTTAACTGACGCTCACATTAGATCCAGATTAATCACTCGTGTATCAAAAACATTAAGTAATCATAAAGAAAGTAGGTGTATCTCGTCAAAATTATATTTTACACACGAAAAGCTCCTCCAAAATTGCTTTACATTGCTATTCAAAGTATAAACATTTCAATCCTTCTCAAACAGATGCAGCAATGTATTTACTCCAATCAATGCCATCAGATCTCAATAAAAGTATTTCTCAACATGTTTCATACTCGATTGCCAAACAAAGTCGCGTTTGTTTAACCGTATTGACATTTTGATGACATCTGTCAGTCGGCCATTAGAAAATAGCCGTGGGAATGTGTGGGTGATTCTGTTATTGTTATCTATTGTTCGGATGTAATTTGTCTGTTTGTGTTACTGGCCAGATATTGTCAATGACGGTTGAAGATTATTTTGTATTTATTTTGGTGGAATTATATTGGCCGCTAATAGCAATATCGAACTGTTTCTAAAGGATAAATAAAATAGGTTGAGCTCTCAGACCAAGTACATAAATAAATTATGTTTTGCTTATATGTGACTTGGTTTATAAACTATCCTCATGGATTCTCCTGGTTATGAACAAAACTAGAAACTACTTTCAGGCTTGCAATATACTAAAAATAATGTTATTTATTTGCAGAGCAAAAGATTAGCAAAAGATTGTGAAAGACAAAACAAAACAATAGTATGGTAAAAGTATGAATATGGTTGAGTTGAGCGATGGCTGATGCTCGCGTCATGCTCGTGAACGTTTGTTGAACGTCTGTCGGGACTAGGCAGCTTCTACAAACTATGGCAACTCTTTTTAGGTTTATTTCTATACAATATTCTCACTTTTAAACTCTTGTTTACTTCTGGTATTAACCTACATTATACTAACATAATTTGAATAAATTTGATGTAATAAACAATAATCTATTTTAAAAAGAGTTTATCTATGGAGTTTCTTGCTGGTTCTTCTCCATAGGACCCACAATTTGGAACCATGCAACTAGAGCCTGACGTTTCAAAACAAAAGTGCCTGTAATTAGGTTTATTTGAAATAAAAAACATTTGAATAAAGTATGAGAGAAATGCGCTACCAAAATACTGTTTATACCTAGTCAAATAAAAGTAACTAAAATAAACCTTCGCAATCACTAGAACCTAGAAACCATTTTTTTTTTTGTTTTTTTTTTTGAGTATAACCATTTATGTCAATAAACGATTATTTATTTATTTATAATTTGTTTTACATTTCTAAAGATGTTAAAACGACTCTATTTATTGACAATGTTTGTACACTTGCAGCCTAGGGATTGACTACACTCAAAAGGAGGTTTTTCATCTGAGCTCAAAAGACTTAAAGCACCTGTTATAGAAGATATGTAAACCAAACAGTTTTGTTAGTGATTTTAGTTTATAAAGTTGCCACTGATGGCACCTCTGTCTCTTGCTCGGTTTGTACTTGTCAAATATGTTGCATTTTGTTACCGAATTACAATTTGTCGTTCTAATATACATCCTAGTATTATTTATATCATAAAGTCCGTGTGGTGCTGGACTTAAAGAATAGCACCACCCTTATCTCTTCTCATGGGTGTCGTAAAAGGCGACTAAGGGATTCACCAGAGGATGGGCAGCAGCGTTCTCTGAACTGCGATCGCCAACCCGCCTGCCAAGCGTGGCGATTATGGCATATCCCCCCAGATCCCCCCCTTAATTGGGGGAGGCCTATGTTCAGTAGTGGTCGTCTTTCGGCTGAAATGATGATTATTTATCATAAAACCAACAGAACCCTTCGTGTCTAATTAGGTATAGGCAATTTAATTTTAATGAAATTTTTCAACCGTTGAAATTTCGTAATATTTTTCATCTTGAACTTGAAAATTTCTACTCGAAGTGAAAACTGCTTTAAAAATATCAATAGTTGAAAAATTCCATGAAATCCCATCCCTATATCCAATACAAAATACAACAATGCGTTCAGGTCACTGTTGGCGTTGCCGCGACACCAGGGCTTTTGCACCATCATGTGGAAGCGAGTCGCCTCTCTGATGCACCACGTGAGAGACAGCGCAAACAGCATCCTGATCACTATGGCTGAGAGGGTGGATGGCCTGACACCCAGGCACTGGACCAAGATGCAAGTTTTACCCATGAAGCGTGCCGCCACAGAAGGAAATGTACTTAGGCTTTAAATTGTTGCGTGTTTAATTGTATTGTTGTTGTGTGTAAGTATTCCTGGTGGTCTTCAAGGCTCGAGAGTGAATAGGTTTTAACTGAGCAAGCGTGAACCATCGTCGACCGCACTATCGCTTAACATCAGGTGAGGTGGCAGTCAAACACAAGTCCATTTTGGAATTTAAAAAAAAAACTGTTTTTACATTGAGTGTTACTAACAAAAACTATTTTAAATTAACTGTAATAAACAAATTATTATTATTATTATTACCTACTTCTATATCAGCTACTTCATCACTAAAAATGCTGACAATAATGGAAGTGCTTACACATAGAATATAATACAACGTGTTATTAAAATAACTGAAAACCTATTAAGGGGTCATTGTACTCATCAGTATGAACAACTTTTACTATGGGACCAACCCAGAAATCGCAGACAATAAATCAGCTGATCCCTACATTTTGTCGATATATATGATATGAGTAAAATGGCCCCTTAAGAGGTTTTCAGTTATTTTAATAAAACGTTGTATAGGTATTGTAGCTGCCTTATCAACACTTACAGACACTCTTCAAAAACACACTCAACTTCAATCACAGCTTCCAAGAAAACAAAAGGCCAACAAAGCTACCAATATTACACAGTCGATCCAATTCTCTGTTTGTTCGTCACATTAACACCGGTTGTTAAGGCATTATAAGGCAAACACGAGTGGTATGCTAGTCTTGTTCTTACCAGCGATAATTGGACAGATAAAGTGTGGAATTAGATCTGGTGGAGTTAACGCTTCTTATTTGTGTGTTAGAATGCGGCTGTTGGTTTTTAGGGTTCCGTACTTAAAGGGTGCCAACGGGACTCTAATACTAAGCTTACGCTGCACCATCGCACCGTGCGCGCGTCCGTCTTTTCATGCGTTTGTCATACATGGCCTTTTTATAGCATAGGGAGCCAAACGAGCAAGCAGGTCACCTACGATCACCTGAGATGGTAAGCAATGTCCTTCACCCATGAACATCCGCAACACCAGGGGAGTCGCCGATGCGTTGTCGACCTTTTAAAAAGACGTAAGTATGCTCTTTTATTGAAGGCTTCCATGTCAAATTTGTTCGGGAAGACCGCTGACAGAAGTTGGTTCCACAGTTTACTGTACGAGGCAAAAAATGGCACGTGAAACGTACAGCGATTGTCCGCCAATCATCAAGATGGTGAGGATGGAATTTAGATATATGGCGGGTGGTACGATGGTAGAAGTCAGCGGCTGGTATAATGGCTGTATCTTTTTAACCATAATAGCCAGCAAAACCAGCCAGTTAAAACTTTAATAGTGTTACTATATCCTCTATCATGGCAAATACTAAAGTAAATAAAATAAGGCACGACATCCTAAGTTCGTGAGCCCGGCTCGCACTTGGCTGGTTTTAAGTGATACTTGAGAGGTTGTGTAGTGAATTTTGTAGGCTGTGACGCTAGTATCAGTTAGTGAATCAGCACTATTTAATACTAGATTTTTTTCTATATAGGATTCTGCGAAATTCATACAAAATAAGCAACCTGTCCTGTGGCTTCTGGGAGTTTAATTGTAATTTATGTGCTTCTTGAAATAATTAACATAACCAACCCCCCTAGCCATGTTGACAATCTACAATCGTCAACGCTATAGAAAAAAAATCAATATGTATGGGAATGACATATCTCAACGAATGACTTTTTCGTTGAGATATTTCATTCCCATATATTTGACGATTGTAGATTGTCAACTTGCCTAGAGGGGCAGGTAGCATCTGAGTGGACAGTCAGCTTTGGCTAGTTCAGGGTAAGGCCTGTCCACCACGCTGGCTTAGTGAGGATTGGACTACACACACCATCAAGAACAGTATGGAACACTCTCTGATATGCAGATTTCCTCACGATGTTTTTCTTCACCGTTAAATCAAGTGACAATTAAACGTTGATCCGCAAAGTCAGACTGATTTTAAAAGTCAGAGGTGCGGGCCGGGTTCAAAATCACACTCTCCAGAAAAGAAGGCAAGTGTTTAATCACTAGACTACCACTGCTTTGACCCGTATAGCCCTATAAGGCAAAACCATCGTGAAAATTAGTAGCAAAAAAAGTAGCTAATAACCTTAAAATACAGGAAACTAGGGTAAACCAGACCATGGTTAAGAGTGTTAATTTGGTCAAATAATGATGATAACCTCACTTAGTAGCTGTGTGACGTTTCTCAGAAGGACACACGTTTACAAAATGAAGGACGACTTCTGTAGTACGCGCCACTGAAGTAGGACAGAGGAATGGAGTCGGTGTTAAAGATTTATTTGACGTTATGGATAATAATCTAGAATTAATTTTATGAACGAACGTGACTAAGATTTGTAAGGAATCTATTTAAACAAAAAAAACAAAATATCAATATAAGCTAAAAACTACAACATACACAGAACATGAAAAAAAAACATGATACAATTTTAACGCATTTACGCAGGTGGAGCGAATACTAAAGACGTAAATTGTGGAAAGAAAAATTGACTTATGAGCAGGATTCAAACCTAAAACTAAACACAAAAATACATTGTATAAAAAAATATGCCTGGTATGAAACCAAATAAATTTTATTGTAAAATTCTGAATAGAAGAATATAAACATCTTCTTATCAACTTCTTTTCATCTTTTAGATTTTACAATTTCAATAGAAATAATTTGGTGCCATAGCAGTACTGTGTTTTTTATTCATGAACTTTAGTGTTGCTACTTCAGAAATATAATAAATAATAAAAATAAAATAAAAATATTTTATTGTCAGGCATCGAGGCCCATAGCGTGTTAGTGTTACAAATGATTTAAAAACTATGTTAGTAGAACATTACACAAAAACAAACATCACAGTCACAGGAAGCTTCGTCAAGCTCCATGTAGAACATGAAGCTTGACAAACCTTCCCATTGTAGGCCCATCCAGCCTCTCTCCAAATACCTTCAGGATGCTGTTCGTGCTTCCCCTCACTCTGCGTATTACTGAGGCAACTTTCTGACGCATTATCGCGTAGTAATCATTAGTATGTGCATCAGCGAACATACTTGAGGCACTACAATAAGGTGGAAGCCTCAACAACACCCTGAAAGAATTGTTGTATTGGATGCGCAAGGTGTTGGCTGCTTTTTGGGTATGAATAGCCCAAAGGCTGCTGGTGTAAAATGTTTGGCAGTATGCCTTGAATATAGTTATTTTAACTGGTGCTGTGCAACCAGCAAACCTTCGAGCCACCATATTTCCCCTCATAGCCAACGCCCTGCGCTCCTTTTCCATATCCAGGTCATCTTTAAGGTCTTCCGTAACAATGTGGCCCACATATTTAAATTGGGTTACTCTCAGCAAAAGTGTACCGTTCAGTTTTACGGGAGGAACATATGATGGACTTTTATTTTTACCTCTAAATACCAACAGCTCACTTTTCTTAGGGTTATATTTTAGTCCATGATGCTCAGACACTTCACAAATATATATAGATAGAATGGAAAAGTGGGCAGGGCACGCGCGCCAACACTCTGCACCATAGTGCAGAGTTCTTGTTTCTGTAAATACTGTAACAAAAACCCACAAAAATGCCTTATTGAAACAGCAGTTTCTAACTGCAGAAACATTAGCTGTAAAGTACATTTGATTAAAGTAATTTAAAAAAAATTATGACTTCAATATGGGAGGCGTAGTTTGTTCGAAAGTTGCCACGCATGAATCGCAAGTAAAATTGTGATTACAACCATTCTACTCTATCTATTTCTGTGAGCGGCAGTGTAGTAAATTTAAAACAGAATCAAGTCTTCTCCACTCCCTTCTGTATCTCGTCAATGGTCCTGGCATAGTCCATTACTTAAACAAACCGGGGATTGTGTGTAGTGCCCACTTTGCACCCACGTTGCCCTGTTTGTCTGCCTACCCTCACAACACCGAGATGAAATGAGTATCACAGGAGATTGTCTTCATTATCCTTATGAGGCTTTGAGCCTGTATAAGATCTTGGCTTTGTCTTTTGTTGGTTTTGCTCATTTTTCAGGGTAAAATGGAATCAGGAATCTGTTTGACGAATCATCTGGTTCTGTTGTTTTTAAGTCTATTACATTTTCATAACGTCTGTTTAACTTCTCAATCTTCTCATTAGTAATCGCATAGTTGTTTTGTTAATCTACGATGTTTTGTGTTTGTATGTTTTCAGAAGCTAGAATCATAAAGATGGACCGACCGGAGGATGGATGGATGGATGGATGAATTCGTGACAAACTGGATACCCAGAAATGTAGGAAAAAGGAGAGGCAGACTTTCAAAAAGTGGGAGGATGGCATTTTAAAAATAAGAAGCGACCTTTGGGCCAGTACAACCAGACTACGGGACGAATGGAAACATTTGAAGGAGTCTTCTTACGTAAAGGAAAACTTAAATAACGAAAATACTAACACACAATACTAACAAAATATAAAGTTACGATTTTTATTTAATTACTGACACAATAAAAAAAAAAAAAAAAAAAAAAAAAAAAAAAAAAAAACAAACTCTAATTAGTTTATGTTTACATCTTTAGAATGTTTTTGTTATGTATACCACTGAACAAATAAATAAATAAAATAAAATAAATAAATAAATAACATACCTACATTTTTTTTTTAACAACAATCAATCAATACTACCGTGCCTACTTCTCCGCCAAATAGTGGTGCTTGCATTGCTGTGTTTCGGTCTGAAGGGTGCGGGTGCCGGTGAAATTACAATCACATGAGACTTTCCATCTTCATGTCTCAGTTTGGCGAACCGACTTGCGGTACCATTTAGGCAACAGCCTAGGTGGTATTGAAGTTGTCATGGGCATAGGTAACCGCTTAACATCAGGTGGGCCTTTAGCTCGTTTCGCCATCCTATACTATAAAAAAAAATAAAAAAAATAAAAAATCTCTGTAATTTTCTGTGTACCTACATAAATTGTTAAATAAATAAAAAACGGAGACCTCACGAGAAACCTTTTGACGAACTAAATTGACACATTACTCTCAAATAAAAAAAAAAATATGTTAGAAGGCTGTGAAATTGGTGTTGTGCGTTTGCGCATAACACCAATTGCTCGATCTTATTTTCGTTAAATATAGACCCTTGAATGTACAGCAGAGCTTAAAGACTGTCAGTGAAACAATGTTCTTCCGTGACTGTATGTTATGCATCGCAGACCCCTGCGGGCCTTGGTTGTAGTTTGAGTATCCATGACAATCGTTGCGGGTAGTCAGAAGCTAAAAAGTTTGACAATTGATCTAACCTAAGGATATCAGTATTGTCTAGTAACTGAATTGCGGGTTGCGGGGGTCTGATGGCAGTCGTTCTGTGTAAAATACAGATATTTAGCCGCATCTGGTTGGCTGGAAACCGACCCAAATATGGTTGAGAAAAGGCTAACTGAAAGTATACATGCATGTTTCAGGATCTGGATAACCTAGAGCGACGTCCTTATTTTCATTTAGGGAAACCAGATTTCGCATTTTGACGTTGTTAATCTGCGAGTACATTACGCTGCTGGTCCACTTTAATATACTAGGCAGAATACAGTGACATCTAGGCTTTAAGATCTTACCTTTATACTATTATTGTATTTCTGGCAAATAAACGTTTGATTATGATTATGATTACCTAATGATTTGTCTTGCACATCAACATCTACAAAAACAGAATGGTTCATAACTATCAATATAAAAGTAGAATTAATACATTATAATAGTCGTAACTGCCAAACTTAAGTAGAACTTCTTCTATCGTGTCGACATGAGCTACATAATGATAACGGCTCATGTCGTGGGGAAAGGATTAGCCAGTCAGCAGGTTGGTAGCAGGGCTGACTGCCCAGGGTGCGCCGGACGATCAATTAAATATCGTCACTCGTGGAGGCTCTTTTAATGCACCCCATAGTAGAACTGGGCGGGACAAATTGCTCATAGAACGGATGGTCGATGGGACAGTAAAGTTCTGGAGTGGCGACCGCGTACTGGAAAACGCAGCGTGGGTTGGCCTCCCACAAGGTGGACCGACGACCTGGTGAAGGTCGCAAGAATCCGCTAGATGCGGAAAGCGAAGGACCTGTCGTTGTGTCGATGCTTGGGGGAGGCCTATGTCCAGCAGTGGACCTCTTTCGGCTGAAGTTATGATGATGATGATGATGAATAGGCATCATCATCCTCCTGATCTTATCGCAACATGTTTATGGTCGGCGCAGCATTTTAGTTCCATACATCTTTTATCAGTCGTCATCTCAGTGTTCACTTTCTTTCTATCCATATCATCTTTAACACAATCCATACATATTTGGTCTGCCTCTATTCTCATAGCCATCCACATTCATACTAAAACTTTCCTCGTGACATGCTCCTTATTCCTCCGCATCACATGTCCATACCATGGTACTGTTGCTACTCAACTTTTTCGTCATTTATATCAATATTTGTAAGTATATCTAGCAACAAGTTTTCCACCACAAATCAGTAAATCACCGATACCTTAAAATGAAAAATAAATCTCGACTTTCACAAAACCACAAAACATTTGTTGTCCATAGAAAGCTATTTCCAACAATCTATATTATTGAAGACGCGTTGTACTATTATGCATTCTCGTTTATGGAAAGCGATATTTACAGGCGTTTGTTGAATACATACATGTTATTTAATCAGTATTTTTTGACAGGAAACGGTGTGTTTACTCGGCTGCTGTGGCTAGCGTGTGGACGAGTGTGTCGGCGCTTAGGTCTCCTTCAAATATTATGACATTAGCTCATAGCTCACTGTCATTTCGGGTGTAATGTGTAGGCCGGTGGAACAGTGCAGGCGATGTGCGATAGCTATGCCTGCTGAATCTATTTCAAAAGCAAGATTTGTTTATTTAAAATAAACTCTAGCTAAAACATAGTAGTTTAGATTTAATACAGTGAACACTGTGGATGAATTTTGAGAGTTTTGTCATTGGCCAACAATACTGATCTCACGAAATATTGTCAGAGAATTTAGAAAGAATACTTGTAGCAAAAGACGGAAATTAAGAAAACATTTTTTTATACATACAACAACCACATACAACGAATAGTATCTATCTATCGTAACTAACAAATCTTTAAATCAAATCTTCAAATTTTATTTTTTGACTACTAATAACTGGCAACACCACTAAGTGTCAGCGTTTTTCGTTCTTGATTTTCAATTAAATTTATTTAATAGGTTTTCACAATTTAAAGTACCCGCAAGGCAATAAAAGTACAATGAAAACGATTAAAGATGAAGAAAATGATAAAACCTCAAAGAAAACAAATTTATAGCACAAAGATGTTATAAAAACCAAGTAATGACAGCTGACATAAAGATGTCTGAAAATCAAGAATAAATAAAACAATGATAATATATGATAACAAGGAGTAAAGCCAGAGTACAGTGCACACGTCCACCACCTTCGGCCTCGTCGCTCAGCTCCGCCTCGCAGCTGCCGGGATCCAGCATACCCACCGTGAGTGCTGTGACACCGGCCGCCGCAGTAGCGTCGAGCTCGAGCGACGAGTATTTCTCTCCGCCGTCGTCACCATCACCAGCACGCCGGCGGGGAGGACGCCGACCACCGGACTGCCTGGGACCCCGAGGCCCACCGGCCTCTGTCAGGGCCCCCGCTCCCGGTGGTAGTGTGTCGCGCATGCGATGGACGCAATCGATTAACGAAAACGTCATGCGCGCATACTTTGGGGCTACAGAGGGAGGAACTAACCTGACCGCGTACCGTGGCCGGATGCTCGCTCTGTTTCAGGCCCTTGAACCTGCCGTCAACGTCTCGACGCAACGACTGTCGGATCAGGTGCGTGTCATTCAACGGGATCACAGGTTGGATGGCGCAGCGCTTGATAGGCTACGCTCTGAAATGCAGAGTAGCCGTGTCGACCATCCTTTGCCACAGCCCTCGACGCGATCACGAGTAACCCCTTTGGTAACGTCGGGGCCCAGTCAAGTTGGCGAAGAAGAGGAAGACACGGCTATAGCTGCAGGTACCCAGTACAATGACATACTGAGAAGTGCTTTGGAGGATGCACTACGGGATTATCGATCCACACCACCTGAACATAGGCCACGGTTGCCGCGTTTGCCTATGCACAACCGTAATAGAGCGCTGGTGTGTGCCCTGGACTCGCAATTATCAAATTTATTTGAGAGCAGCGAAGATCTCTACGATACGCACTCAATCCTGTACTGTGCGGCTGCCGCGGCATGTCGTGTAGCTCATGTCAAATTTCCAAATACTGACAGAGCTACGCGACCTAAATCTGCCGTGCCAGCTTGGCAGTGCAGGATTGAGCAGCGTATAAATGAGGCCAGGGTGCTCATTGGTAAGCTCACCTGCTTCAGGGAGGGCAATAAACGACCAAGAGTGATGCGCTTTGTGAGGCGAGCGTTCTCTGGGACTGATGTCAGTCCTGGAGAATACTCATCTCGTGTCACAGAGCGCATCGACTTCCTGAAGCAGAAAGTCTGTGCATGGGCGAACCGTATACGTAGATACAGGCGACGTGTGGATCGCTATACTCAGAACTGCATGTTCCAAAGCGACCAAAGGTGGGTTTATAGAACCTGGGAGCGACCTGACCAAGGTGTGGGTGACGTGCACCTACCGGATAATGATGCCATGAGTGCATTCTGGCGCAACATCTGGTCGGTGCCTGTTGCTCATACCGAGGGTGATTGGATGCAGGGGGTCCAGCAGGCATGTGAGCCAATCAATGAAATGGGGGAGATTGTCATCAGCTCCCAAGACGTAGCCAATGCAGTCCGTCCAATGTCCAATTGGAAATCCCCGGGTCCAGACGGACTGCACAACTTCTGGTTGAAATGGCTACGCAGCTCGCATGCCTGCTTGGCCTCACAATTCCAGTCATCTTTAGAGTCTGGGTCGTTACCACAATTCTTAACAACAGGAGTAACCCACCTGCTCTATAAATCGGGTAGTACTACGGAACCCAAAAATTATAGACCGATCACGTGTTTGCCGACGGTCTATAAACTTCTTACGTCCATTTTGAGGGCAAAACTTAGCCATCATATTGAAAGTAATTCCATTATGTCTGCTACTCAAAATGGATGTAAGAATGGGTCTCGTGGTACTAAAGAGCTACTTCTCATCGACATGGCCATTAGCCAACAGGTTCGTCGATCCCGAAGGGATCTGTCGACATGTTGGATAGATTACAAGAAGGCCTACGATTCCGTGCCACATACATGGCTCATGAGGGTGCTGGAGTTGTATAAAGTAAATTCAACTCTACGCGCCTTCCTGTTGTCATGTATGGGGCAATGGAGGACTGTTCTTAGCTATCCAGGATGTCGACAATTTCCGGGGAGTGATGAACCGATAAGGATCGAGCGGGGAATATTCCAGAGCGATAGTCTGAGTCCCCTGTGGTTTTGTTTAGCCCTGAATCCCCTAAGTACATTGTTGGACGAATCAGGGCTAGGCTACCGGTTGAGGAGAGGTGGCCAAGTAATATCCCACCTCCTCTACATGGATGATCTAAAACTGTTTGCCCCCACCGATTTGCGACTGATGGAGTTACTAAAGGTAACTGAAAACTTCAGTAATTCAATCATGATGGAATTCGGTGTGGACAAATGTGCGGTCATGCATGTGAAGCGTGGGGGGATAGTGGAATCCGCGGGTATTCAACTCTCGGATTCCATACAACTTAGATCCCTCTCCCCAACTGAGACCTACAAATACCTGGGTATGTCAGAGGCGTTAGGTATTAGCGAGGCCGACATGAGACAATCGCTGCAGGAGCGCTTCTTTGGCCGCCTGAAAAAAGTCCTTAAAAGTCTTCTTTCAGGCGGAAACAAGGTGCGCGCCTTTAACGGTTGGGTCATGCCGGTCTTGATGTATTCCTTCGGCATACTCAGGTGGACTCAGACGGAACTTGACGTCCTGGATAGGAAAGTCCGTACGCTTTTGACGGCATATCGTATACATCACCCACGTTCATCGGTGATGAGGCTGTACATCCCGCGGAAGTGTGGAGGTCGTGGCTTGTTAAATGCCAAGACCCTACATAACCGTGAGGTGTGCAGTCTGAGGGAATATTTCCTTCACGTGGACGTGGGAATGCATCGAGATGTGGTCGCAGTGGACAAAGGACTCACCCCGCTCTCCTTGGCTAAGGAGAACTGGCGCAAACCTGTGGTACTGGAGACCAATGATCGCAAGGAGGTATGGCAGAGCAAGGAGCTTCACGGGCGCTTCTACCGGGTTCTTCATGGGCCCGATGTAGATTTTAAAGCGTCCGTATCCTGGCTGCGTTTCGGTGACCTCTTCGGAGAAACCGAAGGCTTTGTTTGTGCGATTATGGACGAAGTTATCATGACGAATAACTACTGGAAATATATTGTAAAGGACGGCACAGTTGACATATGTCGGGCATGCCACTGTCCCGGGGAATCCATCCGACATATTATTTCTGGTTGTTCTCGTCTTGCTAACAGCGAGTATTTGCACAGACACAACCTGGTGGCCAGGATTATCCACCAGCAACTTGCCTTGAAATACAACCTTGTAGATGCAGAAGTACCATACTACAGGTATGTGCCCGACCCAGTTCTCGAGAACGACCATGTTACATTGTACTGGGATCGATCTATCATCACTGACAGGACTATTGCTCATAATAAACCTGATATAGTGGTGATAGATCGATCAGAGCGCCGCACAATGATTGTTGATGTTATCGTCCCGCATGACGAGAATCTCGTGAAGGCCGAAAAAGATAAAGAAATCAGATATCTTGACTTGGCACACGAGGTTGTCGACATGTGGGATGTTGACTCAGCAGTCATTGTGCCGATTGTCGTTACGGCCAATGGCATCATCGCAAAGAGCCTCGACCAACACCTGCAGAGGCTCTCGTTAGGCGGCTGGATCAAGGGCTTGATGCAGAAAGCGGTACTTCTGGACACGGCGCGTATCGTGAGGAGGTTCCTCTCTCTGAGGCCCTGACCACCGGTAGCTTGGACCCTGTTCCTGATACCGGTGGGCTACTGTTTTTATATATTTTTAAATGTTTTTATATCTTTTTGTTTTAAAAAATATTTAAAAATGTATTGAAATGTGTATATAAAATGAATAAACGGAATAATAATAAATATCTTCGGGACATTTTTACACAGCACCATCTAGTCCCAAACTAAGCAGAGCTTGTGATATGGGTACTAGACAATGGATATAATACTTATATACTTTTTTTTGTTGTTGTAAATACATACTTATAATACATAAGAAACACCCAGACCAACTCAAACACTTATGTTCATCACACAAATATTTGTGTCCTGTGGGAATCGAACCCACGACCTCGTGATCAGCAGTCCGACCCTCGAACCACTAGACCACAGACGTCGTCGACAAGACACAAGACATAGCTTGTAGGATCAGCAAGCTGAAGTGTCAGTGGGCTGACCATGTCTGTCGAAGGACTGATGGCCGTTGGAACAGACGAGTCCTTGAGTGGAGACCGCGAATCGGCAACCGCAAAGTTGGGCGCCAGCAGAGCGTGATGGATCGACGACCAAAGAAGGTGGCCCGGGGGCCTGGATAAGGAAGGTGAAGGACTGAGTATTGTGGTGACGCCTGCAATAGGCTGAGTTGATCTATCTTTATTATGATTTATCTTTATTATCTATTGTCTATAGCATAGCTTACACTGTACCCCATCCTAAGCCCACTCATTGTGGGATAATAATGAAGTCTATAATAGCACAATGTAAGTACCTACCTCCCTACAGTGAAACTAGTCCCGAAAAAGGAAATCACGATATTTTCCAAGATGGCCGCCGTGCATTTGACACGTCTCGCCCTGTTCAATGCGATGTGTTTGTTAAACATGTTGCTACTTAAACCTATTTAGATAATAGTTATTTGGAAACATATTTAGGGTTTAGGGAGTTATGTTGCAGGAATAACATGATAATATTAGATGTTTTGTATGCTTTTAATGTTTATTTTTTTATAGTATAGGATGGCGAAACAAGCTAAAGGCTCACCTGATGTTAAGCGGTTACCATTGCCCATAACAACTTCAATACCACCTAGGCTGTTGCCTAAATGGTACCGCAAGTCGGTTCGCCAAACTGAGACATGAACATGGAAAGTTTCATGTGATTGTAATTTCACCGGCACCCGTACCGTTCAGACTGAACCATAGCAATGCTAACATCACTATTTGGCAGAGAAGTAGGTACGGCGGTAGTACTTCCCCGGACGAGCTCTTTCACAAAGGTGCTCTACTACTATTAAAACTGTACTGTGACTAACTGTACTGTTTATTTGATAACAGCGATATAAAGCCAAAGAAGTAGTGATAGCCTGGTGGTTGAACGCTTGCCTTCCATGTAGTAGTAGTAGAGCTCCTTTGTGAAAGAGCTCGTCCGGGGAAGTACTACCACCGTGCCTACTTCTCCGCCAAATAGTGATGCTTGCATTGCTGTGTTTCGGTCTGAAGGGTACGGGTGCCGGTGAAATTACAATCACATGAGACTTTCCATCTTCATGTCTCAGTTTGGCGAACCGACTTGCGGTACCATTTAGGCAACAGCCTAGGTGGTATTGAATTTGTCATGGGCAAAGGTAACCGCTTAACATCAGGTGGGCCTTTAGCTCGTTTCGCCATCCTATACTATAAAAAAAATAAAAAAATAAAATAATTATGGTTAGGGAGGTCTGACTTCAAATCCGGCCCGCACCTCTGACTTTTCGAATTCATGAGTGGATCAGAATTTGATTATCACTTACTTTAACGGTGAAGGAAAACATCGTGAGGAAACCTGCACACCCGAGTGTTTCATACAGTTTTGATGGTGTGTGTTAGTCTAACTCGCACTATGTCAGCGTGGTGGATTAACTCCCCTGACCCTTTTCGCACTGAGAAGAGGCCCGTGCGCAGCAGTGGGATAATAATGGGCTGATTACGTAATACATATAAAGTCAAGATTGCATTAAAAGATTATTAAAAATAAAATTAGTAGTAGATTTTAGGGAAACACTGTGAGATAAACATTATTATTATTTTGAGGAAAGAGGTAGGGGTCTTGAACGCCCCTAAGCCACTGCGACCTGACAAGATCTATAGTGACGCCTCTTGCATCATTAAAGCACTTTCCCAAGCTGCAAGTCAATCATGAAGTCTATGACCTACTATGAACTTTGGGGAGGAGGATATGATCTCCTGCTTTGAGCTGACATGGCCTCCAACATTCTGGCTTCTGATGTGGTGCACTGCATCACATTCACATAGGATACGGATGGGCGTCTCATCCTTTTCGCGACAAAACCTGCAAACTGGGGTATCACTGAGGCCCATCCTGTGAAGGTATTTATTCAGTTTGCAGTGCCCAGTAAGGGTTCTTGTCAGGATTCTTACCTGGTTCCTGTTCAAGGAAAGCGCTTCTTTCGTAAACTTTTTCTTGAAGCCTGCTAGTAGCGCTTTCGAGTGTTCTTGGCTTGGGGATTTTTCCCAAAGGCTTACACTTTGGTCAGCTCTCCAGTTTTTAAGGTAGGCTGTAGTGGTGCATTTAGGAATGCCACAGATTGGCTCCGGGCACACAGTGGGTCTTTCAGCACCAGCTCTAGCCAGTTCATCAGCGAATGCCACAGTATCCAGGTACCCATACTAGTGCCCCCGAGTTTGTCACTCCTAGTGAGTTCAATAGCTGGACACGGAGGATAAATATACTAGTAAATAATGTATTTTTTTGGTAATAAAACTTAGGAAAAAATTATCATTAGATGCGCAAATGAGAATTCTTAGTGAAACTCTCTAAGTGAAGCACCTTCGGTCAAACACAACAAGGAGAAACAGGGTGGTGGTTTTAGTAGGTAAGATTCCGATGTAGTTACCCTTTGTCTTGCCGGGCAGTGGATATTTTTATGGATTTCCCCAAGCAAAAAATGTTATGTGATGTCAGCCAGGTTTGAATTGTTTCGGCTCGCTTGGTAGTCACCAATTTTAAACCATAACTATGTACGTGATGTGGCTGTACTTTTATAAATAAATAAATAAATAACTATATTTCAAAAATGCTTTAACACAACGTGTCAGCACTAAAAACTTAATTCTCTCCAAAGCCCTAAACAGTTTATAGCTTTTAAAGAGTTGTTAGGAAACTGACTCTGCGTTCATAAAGCACTGTGTTTATGTGCACCAAACAATGGCAGATAAATAATGAAACTTATCGAATGCGTTGGTTAACAAACATGGTGTTTGTTGCGGTTTGTTGGTGTTGGATGTTGGTGCTAATGTTGGATGAAAGGATTTGTGGGAGTGATGTGAGAATTCTCAAAGTTAACTGTCTGAGACAAAATCTACTTAAATCCATATCTTATTCTTGAGATATGAACACATCCAATATTTAATTTTTCTGGAAAATTCGCAGAACTATCATATCTGCTTAAGAATGTTGGTTATATGGATACAAACACAGCGTTAGGTGTTGGTACTCAAATGAAAGGAATCGATGAGCTCTAGACAATTATATGGTCCAAACTTCTGATGGCCATATCTCCTAAACTATAGCTCATAGACCCATTGTGTCGTAGTGGAATATTGGGTGAAAATAATAGAATTTAAACTTGTTACATGAAGGTATTCCTAACTTCAAATCTGTAGACAGAATGAGATAAATAAATAAATAAAATAAATAAATATCTTTGGGACATTTTTACACAGCACCATCTAGTCCCAAACTAAGCAGAGATTGTGGTATGAGTACTAGACAATGGATGTAATACGTATATACTTTTTTTTTGTAAATACAAAAAGACACACAAGACGCAACCAAAGTCAACCGATTCAGATATTCATTATGTGCAGATATATGATAAAGTCAAAGCCTTCTTTAGAACCTAAAAATAAATAACACGATTTTCCCGTAGAGTTAGAAAGTCCCACCACACGACTATAAGACCCACAACACGTATCAATAAACAAAGCACAACCATCCCAACTTCGCGAATTGAAACCCATTACGGAACAAATTAATGACATCGATGGCTCCGTCCTATTTACGGCTAAAGCGGCTAAATAGCTTATCCCCGTTTAAAGCTATTTACGGCCATTTATCGGTATTTACGGCCACCTGACGTGGCTGGTCAGCTTTGGTCGTGTTTATAAGCCCGTTGTCCGCGGACAGGCAACAATGCGACTATGGATTTATGCTGGCATTGAGTGTTTTTCTTGGTATAGTGTGGGGAGTTGCACCGTGGTCGTTGCTCAGACTTTGAAACTATAGTTTATGTTAGCCATTGACTTGTGTGTAAATTGATATCAAGTTAATTTCAGTGGTATTAGTAGGAACTCATATTATAACTTTCAGTTAACTTGCAAGTTTTCCGTTACAATTTATCACTAGCATCGAGACCCAACTCAAAGATACAGTTGACCTCACGTATTTGAATTACGAAAACCACTCTTACTGTTTACGAAATAAAGACGATTTCAAGGTCAAACTGTTCCCACTGACGTGAGGTTGAATGTATCTAGCTTATATTTTATAGTCATTTAACTTGATCAATCTAAACTAAGTACGTAAGAATCGAAACATTGGAGCCATTTTATACATTTAACGTAACACATTTCACTTTTCTTTTTTTGTTTAAGGTTTTATTACATAGTTTTACTTATAATTTTGCTACGCTCCCAAAGAAGAAGCCAAAGTATTCTTTCAAAAAAACTATAGTTAACCCAACTGTAGTTTAACATTCAGATCTCGATGTAACCTGTCGCTACAAATTTTTTGTTTAACTCCCTTTGTGGAAACATAAAGACGAGACTGGGGCGGGGGATGTCATGGTCGGATTAGCACTGATTTAGTGCCCATTTGCACTGGACGGACCTTTGACGGTCCATAGCTTTAGACCTTTTGGTGTTTATAGTTCAGCCTGCAGATTGAATACGGTTTTGGGAATTGGTAGAAGATTTGTATGGTTGTAAAGGGATTTGAGCGATTGGAATGGGACGGTCGGATTTTGGCTTGAATCTTGGTCAATATTAATTCCTTTGCGTTGTGTTTATGGCGAAGTATTTATGAATGCAGCGCATTGCTTTTTAGAATTTTAGACTGATTAGATGTAGTTTTTTGGTGTCCATATTATCAAACAGGCTGCCAGCACAATATAGAAGATGGCGACGTAAGATCATTACTACACACAACAATGTTGTTAGTCGATTTCAATTCATTGGTTAGAACTAGTGATGCAACGAATAGTACTTTTACGAATACGAATACGAATACGAATATCAATTGTCCTATTCGGCGAATACGAATACGAATACGAATAGCTGACTCTACTACAATAATATATAATAAAGCCTCTTTATTCCTTAATTAATATTGTTTAAAAGTACAAAGTAATTATTTTATAATTTTTAACGCATTTACGCATGCGAAGCGAAATCTAACGATTTAAATTGTGGAAAGAAAAAATCGCTCACGAGCAGGATTCAAACACTTGAGTGTTCACGGTAGCTTTGTGGCTAAAACACTGCCGTACTGAGCCAGGAGTTGCAGTTTCGAATCCTGCTCGTGAGCGATTTTTCTTTCCACAATTTAAATCGTTAATAACAAAGTACTTAAGATTTTTATAATTAGTAGGTGAATTAATCCCTCCTTTTTTGCCACTCTTTCCAGTCTTGTGCTGTTGTAGGACTTGTAGGCCAGTTTTGGCCCGTAAACAAAAAAAAGAAACAAAATAAAAACATGCTAGCGCGCAATGGAAAGAAGCCTACTGAATATAAAACTTATAGACAAACAAAAAAACACCACCATTCGCAAGAAGACAAAAGTGATAGACGCTTTAAAACACTCTCAGAAGTTGAAGTGGAAATGGGCAGGGCACGTAGCACGTTCTGTTGACACAAAATGGGCTAAAAGAGCAACCATGTGGACAGGCCCGAAAGGCAAAAGAAGACAAGGACGGCTCTGCTCAATTTTAGTACACAAGTTGATGAAATACAGCAGTTTTATAAATCATTGAAATACAGTTAACACACAGAAAATTGCTTTGTGGTGACTGATCATTGGTAACTATTACATGCTCACTCCTACCTACCAATTTTAGTCTCTACAAACAAAAACTAAAAAAAGGTCGCCACAATTGCTGACCATCTGTAAATGTAAACAAAAGATGAGAAAGTTTTATGATTTTATCAATGAATCTTTGTGTTTTTGCCGTCACGGTCGCAATAGATGCAAGTCGCAACGCAATATCTGCATGGAATTTCTAGGAATTTCGTTATTTACGAATGTCATCAAAGTATTCGGCGAATACGAATATTCGTTAATTTGATGATATTCGGCGAATACGAATATTCGTATTCGTATTCGTTGCATCACTAGTTAGAACTGGTTTCTTGTTCTTTAAAAAGTTTGTAATATCATCATTTTCTAATACAAAAACACTTATGATTAGGTTTTTTGAAGTCCTCATTTTTCACAGGAAGCTGTTAACTCGTATTATTTAGTTTGTGACCGTAATTGATGTCTCAAACTCTTAACTTTAGCGCCATGTTTAGACAGATATTCATTTATCACACTTTCACCACGTTTTTTCAAATCTCAAAACCTAATTACACCTTCACAAACCCACACCATATCAGATCTATACCAATGTCCAACGAGATAACCCCTCGTAAGCATATTGAAATATTATCTCGTAAAAGTCGCGTCCCCACCGGCTCGTTCAGGTTAACCGACCGACGCGAGATTGACGCTTTTGACGTATGGCTTCATTTGACTGACTTCGATAAACTAATGCCAACTCTATTCTGAAGCATTATAATTTCTGCAAACCCTTATGACTCTAGAAATAAGGTAGACTTTTGTTTAGATTATTGTTTTGCATTTCAGAAGGTTTTGTAAAAGGATGTTTCTGAGAGCATCTTTTTCGACCGCAACGTTATGAGATCTCCTTTAGTGTTTGAAAACAAAGATGTTTTCTGATGGGTGTTCGTGATTTAGTGATTTGCGTTTCGTTCGATGTATATTTTCTGTTGAATTGCAAAACAAAGGGTTTAAGTGTAATATTAAGACGATGGCTCTGTTGGCCGAGTTGTTTTTATTGAAATTGCTTTTTCCAATGTTGATGGATTTCTACGGACATATTTCTGCAAGCAATGTTGGTTATGGAATGATTGTTTGTGTTGTTCTCGTTAAACAGAATTAATAAGATTTAGCAACTTAAGTTTCTTGTTCACGGCATGTATAAATCAATATGTTAAATCAATTAACTGATAAGCCATGGAGATGGAGAGAAAGAGTGAAGTGAATGGAGATAGTGCTGAGCGATGGTCGATTTGCGCAGATGTTATGCATGTCTTCTCGATTTTTTTTTTGTATTCCTCCTGTAACCTACATTTTTTTACTTTTTTTTTTTTTTTTTTCGTGGTTTTGTCTTTAGCGCAACAAATATTTCTTCTTTATTTTCAAGAGTAAGAGAAATACGTATACCTGCCATCGTCGATATCATCGGTAAAGTGGCGGTCAAACGCAAGCCCATACAGAAAAAAAAAGTTAATGTGCTGTTTTCTTTATTTATTCGCATCCAATACAATGTCGAACCTGCAAATAAATTGAGGAACACTTTTAAGTATTTCAACGACATATGAAATCTACTAATTATGTTTAAAACATTGAACAGCTTTAATATAAGACGTTTAAGCAAAATTTCCTTTATTGCCTTTTAGGGACAAACCCATTTTGGGGTTGTTACCACATTTAAGTGATAAATTATGCATTTATTAAAAGTTTTCTCGTAAAACCGACAACATTTCTCTTCATCGTGTAATCCGAACCTTCAACTTTTACAAATAAGGTTGATTTTCTCGTGTAGGTTTGGTAGAATGTTAGGATATTTTAAAATAAGGTTTGTTGGGTAATAAAGGGCAAAGTTAGTATTTTTCTCTTGGATTTATACTGACATGGCACGGGATTGCATTTCTGTTTGGCCATTGTTATGGAACAAGTGTATTTTAGTGTGGTTTTAGGTCTTCAATTAGGAAACTTAATGTTTTCTTGAAGTATGAAGATGTTATGTTGAATTGGGAGGTGACTTCGTCGGGAAAATGTTCTTATTAGGGAGGTACAGAATTTTGACACGAGGAGTCTTTTGCAAATTTACATGACGTACGATTGTTAGCTGTTAAGAACATTATGGCCAAATGACTTACGGCCAAAATTAATATCCAATCTATCCGCGATTTGCCCTACTAGAGACAGGAATTTGACATAAGCTCTATACAAAATAAGTAAAATTTCTATCTCTAGTAGAGTAAATCCTGGATAGATTGGAAATTAATTTTAGCCGTTAATCTTTAATTAGTCAACTAGGCTTTCTGATAGTGACTCCATATTATCATCCTAAGAGGTTAATCGATGATAAAGTTATTTCCAAAATAAGAACCTCATGATCAGTTTCCATTTTTCCAGTCCATCCTAAAGCTGTCTGGAAGAGACTGCCTACCTACATACAATATCGATCGATCTGGTCGATCGTGATCGAGGGGTGAGACAAGGGGATGTAATATCCCCGAAATTGTTCACTAACGCGTTGGAGGACGTCTTCAAGACACTGGACTGGACTGGACAGGGTATCAACGTTAACGGCGAGAACATCTCACATCTCCGTTTTGCCGATGACATCGTTGTAATGGCTGAGTCGCTGGAACAACTGGGCGAAATGCTGCACAGCTTAAACGGAGCCTCTCGACGTGTCGGTCTCGGCATGAATCTGGACAAGACTAAAGTCATGTTCAATATGCATGTCATGCCGAGGCCGATATTCGTCGAAGGGTCGACACTCGAAGTTGTAACGGAATACGTCTACCTAGGGCAGGCAATTCAGCTTGGTAGACACAACTTCGAGAAAGAAGCCAACAGAAGGATCCGTCTGGGCTGGGCAGCGTTTGGCAAACTTCGCCGAATCTTCTCGTCGCCTATACCGCAAAGTTTGAAGACAAAAGTCTTCAACCAGTGCGTCTTGCCTGTCATGACTTACGGTGCCGAGACGTGGACACTGACAGTTGGGCTAGTCCACAAGTTTAAAGTCGCTCAGCGAGCTATGGAGCGAGCTATGCTTGGAGTTTCTTTGAAGGATAAAATCCGAAACGAGATTATCCGGAGAAGAACCGGAGTGACCGACATAGCTTGTAGAATCAGTAAGCTGAAGTGGCAGTGGGCTGGCCATGTCTGTCGAAGGACCGATGGCCGCTGGAGCAGACGAGTCCTTGAGTGGAGACCGCGAATCGGCAAACGCAGCGTAGGGCGCCCCCCTGCCAGGTGGACGGACGACCTAAAGAGCGTGGCCGGGGGGGACTGGATGCGGAAGGCAGAGGATCGAGCGTTGTGGCGCAACTTGGGAGAGGCCTATGTCCAGCAGTGGACTGCGATAGGCTGAGTTGATTGGTCGATCGAGCAAGCGTTTTACAGTTTTTTGATGATGATTTTTTAATAATTAATTAGCTTCTGCTATATACTTACTTTTTTATATTTCACGTTATTTTATATCATCTGTGTGATGTTAATACTACTTATTTGAATACTGTATATCTAGTTATATGGACCTACAAGTTTTTATGTTGATATTGTTGAATTTTTTAATGTGATTTTAATCATTCTATCTATGACTATCATTTTGTAAATTACTGTCTTCGTTTTTGTTTGGTGGTATATACAATAAAGAGTATAATAATTATTTTAATATTTTTTAAGCATTTACGCATGCGAAGCGAAGCCAAGTAAAGTTAAAAGTAAAGTTAAGTTTAAAGTTTGAAGTGAAGTTCCCAGGAGTCGCAGGTTCGAATCATGCTCATGAGCATTTTTTTCGTAAGAGTATAATAAATAAATAAATACCTAATATTATGATGACTGAGTTACACTACATAGTGTTCGGTCGTTTCCTTAACAATCTTATTTTGTGACTTGTACAAGATCGATAGTAAATAAAAAATTGTCTGTTAATAGAAGCTTGGTGTTGTTTTGTACTTACAGGAGAATTCATTGAAGTCTGACCTGTAGAAGGTGGATGGGAGGACTGGATGCGGAAGGCATAAGACTGAGTTTTGTGGCGCAACTTGGGAGAGGCCTATGTACAGCAGTGGACTGCGATAAACTGAGTTGATGATGATGAAGATGAAATTCGAAGAATTTTTAAAGTATTGTGACAAGAAAGAATAATTTTACATCTGTCTGAATTATATATTCTATTTTTTATTATTAGAAGAATGTGTAAAAATATAAAAGTTCCTAGTTATAAGTAAAATTTGCATGCTGTTGGTGATGGTTAAATGGGCTTGAACATATTTTTATCATGTAACAACATTCGATGTACCCTATTTATTGCAAATAAAGATATTGTATTGTATTGTATGAACTCTATGAATAAAATGAACATGTGAGATCCATTTTGAAAGTAGCGCAAGTGACAGAAAAGTTGAGATGCAGTAGATTGTCATGGTATGGAAAATTGGCCATGTGATGCGGAGGAATGAGGAGCATGTTACGAATAATGTTTGGAGTGTAAATGTGGGTGGCTATAAGAAAAGAGAAAGGCCTAAGAAAAGATTTTTATGTGAAAGATGATATGTATAGACAGAAAGTGAAAAATAAGATGACGACCGGTAGAGATGTTTGGAAGAAAAAGACATGCAGTGCTGTGCCAACCACAAATAAATTGGGATAAGGGCATTTATGAGGATGATGAATTATGTTTGCTGCTACTGCCTATTGAGTTTTATTTGCCCATCTTGTGGAATGTATTCCTCTTTAGTTATAAAATTATCCAATGAACTTAAGCTTGCCATTTTCACACCTTAACACCAGTTTTAACATCAAAAATGATAACATTCTACAAACCCCTTCAAATTCAAAGTACTCCAATCAAAAGCCATTCTTCACATAAATAAATCATTGTAAATCTATTTAAGTTTATTGTACTTCAATTGTGTACATCTTTTCCGGGTCTGCGTGCCTGGTATCACTATATCGTATGCTAATTCCCGCCGGCGGCCATCACGGGAAGTTCTCGTAAATTCTCGCCTGTTTCTTATCGAAGACGGTAACCCGCTGAGCGCTTCGGGTCAGGCAGAATATTCTAGAAAAGTAGCAAAATATCGTTGGGTATTGGAACAGCTACTGCGGTCATCAATTTGTGACTGTGATTTTTCTGTTGCACTATAGTTTTTTGATGCGTATGTTGAGTTATACCTACTAAGTATAGGTTCTGTTACAAATTGTTTGGACTTGCTGTCTTAATTGTCTGTTTGTCTATCTTTATTTTTTGTTGTGGCAGTAAATAATTTTTCTTTCTAATTCTGTAGATCTGATGATCATTCTTCTCGATGCGGTTGTACTTACTTTATTTCACCATTAAATTCTTTTGTTTTATTTTTGGGCTGAAATCTAAGAGTTAGCCTCAATACTACGTATTTGTAGGAATTGAAACTGCAACCCTTAAAATTTAGATATAAAGACGTTTGAATTCTAAGTTTCATGTGCGCATATATTGACTCTCAACGCAGTCAATCCACACATGCAACTCAGAACGCTTTGCTAGCTTTGTGTTCATGTGCTTATAAGATATCTAATTTGTTGGTAGCGGGGCTGACTGCCCAGGATGCGCCGGATGATCAATTAAATATCGTCACTCGTGGAGGCTCTTCTACCTCACTGGCTAATCTTTTCCCCACGGAATGAGCTATTATCATTATATAGCTCCATGTCGACACTTTAGAACAAGAGATCAATTTGTTTATTTGTGCAACAATCCATAAAGCAGTTCTTTTCATTTGCAAATTACCATGAAAATCACAAACAAAATAACCAGTTTGATTTAAATTAAACATTATTTGATGAGACGATAATTTTTTTTATTAATACGCATCTCACTCACCCTAAAACACTGCGCAACAATGGAAACAAACATATTTTGCTAAAATGCGGCTTATTTGAACTCTCACATTAGGGTTATTTACCAGTATAATATGAGATAAACTACCCTTTGGCAATTGAGAAATTAAAGATCTTGTTACATTGGTTTCTCAACAGCATAGTTTGATCCACCCTGCCCCTCATGTTGTTCTGTGAATAGAAACTGAGGAAAGAATTCAAGTTTTGGATGAAACGTCTTGGTAATTTTGGCAAGTTATACCCTAGTGTTTGATTGCTTACTAATAACCTGCTCATTTTGTGGTGGATTTCATTTGGTACAGTCATTGTAATTTAATTTTCTGTTGTATTTTGTTGAACGATTAAATGTTTTTGCAACTATCGCTGTTAATTCTACTAAGGTTTAATTTTTGTGTCTCTTCCTACTTTAGATCTCTGTTTTCTCTATCTGTCTCTTTCTCTGTATTCACCTCTTTCTATACATATTTCACCAGATTTGTATTCACCGGAGGATGTGCAGCAGCGTTCTCTGAGTATTCAACCAACCAACTGCGATCGCCAACCCACCTGCCAAGCGTGGTGATTATGGCATATCCCCCCTTTTTGGGGGAGGCCTATGTTCAGCAGTGAACGTTTTTTGGCCGAAATTATGATGATGATGATGATCTTCTTCTTCGTGTCATAGTTCTCATGTAGTACACACTGTATTCATGTGGTATTTGGCCACCGCTATGGCGTTGTTTGTGGCTTTGTTTAAATCGTCTCTTGTACAGGTAGTAGGGCACAAGGGACAAGTGAGCAAATGGGAAATGGACTGAATGGGGGCCCCGCAATCGCATTCAGTATTAGAAGTCTCGCATTCCCCATTTGCACATATTCTCTCTGCAGTGACCGACTTGAGTCCGCAGTCGGTTGAGGTGCAAGAGAAGAGCCTTCACGAGCGACGTCCAGCCTGCATATAGCGATTACGTCCGGCGCACCCTGGTAACGGCTAGCATTCGGTAACACAGAGTCTAGCTGGCCAATCTTCTCACCACAATGGTTCTCCAACATGATGATGACCAGACGTCCACTACTGGACATAGGCCATATTAAGGGGGGGATATGCCATAATCGGCAGGCGGGTTGGCAATCGCAGTTGGTTGGTTAAATACTCAGAGAACGCTGCTGCCCATCCTCTGGTGAATCCCTTAGTCGCCTTTTACGACACCCATGAGAAGAGATAAGGGTGGTGCTATTCTTTAAGTCCGGCACCACACGGACCAATGATGATGATGATGTTGATGATACATAATTATTTCACCTCTATCACACACTACATTAACTAATACGTCCCCAACGATTGCTTTTGTCGGTTCGCGTTATGTTTCGCTGCCATGAGATCTCTTAGGTAAATATTCTAGATCTCTACGATCTCTACATGCTCTCTACCTAGCTATATATTTTCAAAACCATACTTTACACTACACTTACTTACTTACTTATTTACTTTATACTTTTCACTGTCTATTTCTGTTTGTCTCTGTCTTCTGACATTTCATCTCTATCACACACTGTATATTAACTAATATGTTCCCAACGATTGCGTCTGTCGGTTCGCGTTATGTCTCGCAGTATTAATTTTACATTCATATGACGTCACGTCGACACGAGATACTATAATCCTCTTCCCATGGCCGGTACGTAGCGTCCGCAGAACAATCTCATAAGAATACTTTTGTTAATTACCTGACGATGTATGTTTCGTCTGTAGGTACTTTATAACTATGGATTACTAAAAATTAAAAGAGTTCTTTGTTCTAACTTATATAATAATTAAAAATAATTAAAGCTCATATAGGTAAATAAACATAAAAATAATAATAACTTCTTAGGTTTTCGCGATCACTACACATTATAATAAAACAAAGATTAACCGGATTAAATCGCGTATATTATTTAAATTGGTTTCCCTGACGTTTCGATAGCTTTGCAGCATTTCGTGGTCGCAGGTAGACTAAGATGACAATCGTCTTTACAGATATTTCTAAAAAAATATTTGAATCTACCGTACAATATTTATTAAAAATTAATTACTGCGTGCATCGAAACGATTTTAAATAATAAATATTGTACGGTAGATTAAAATATTTTTTTAGAAATATCTGTAAAGACGATTGTCATATTAGTCTACCTGCGACCACGAAATGCTACAAAGCTTTCGAAACGTCAGGGAAACCAATTTAAATAATATACGCGATTTAATCCGGTTAAACTTTGTTTTATTATAATAAAAATAATAGTTTTTTTTTAAATTAGAAAACAAAGTGTCTGTATGTACTACCAAAATCGTTAACCTTAGTATCTTGTAGAATTTCAGAATTAATTCAATTAACAAAATTACAATAATCGATAACTTAAGGATAAACTAACGATACACTTGTGGTCAAGAAAATCCCACTAGTCAAAAAAATATAAATCCTTTATTGCCTTTCTTATCTGAGTATCAATTGCAACACAACAACATAATTAATATTCTGCCGACGCTACTCCACACAGTTGCAATCACCCTTATCTGTATACCTTTACATAAACAACACTATTCGTCGTATTGTTGCAGAACAGATACTTTAAGCGCATCCCTATTGTGTGGACTGTGAGTGACAGCTAAACACAGGACCATTGTGCGCGTGATCCAGCGATCACGTTTGCACACGAATTAAACGGTGAATTATTTAGGAAATGTAGAAATGTCAGGACACCTTCTGGTAAAGAAAAAGAATGGAATGTATCAGCTGCTGATCAGCATATAAATTAAGAACTAGGAAAAGATAGTGGGTTAATTGTTGATGATAGATTACACTCATCATCATCCTCCTGCCCTTGTCCCAATTTATTTGGGGTCGGCGCAGCATGTTTTTTTCTTCCATACATCTCTACAGCCGTTATCTCCGTGTTCACTTTCTTTCTATTCATATCATCTTTCACACAAGCCATCCATATTTTCTTCGGTCTCCCTCTTTTCTTATAGCCATCAACATTCATACTTAAAACTTTCCTCGTAACATGCTCCTCATTCCTCCTCATCACATGTCCATACCATGATAGTCTGTTGCTACTTAACTTCTCTGTCACTGGCGCTACTTTCAGACTCCCTCTTACATATTCATTCCTTATCCTGTCCATTCTCGTTACACCACACATTCCTCTTAACATTCTCATCTCAGCTGCTTGCACTTATCTTTCATTAATTCCTTTCGTAGCCCAACATTCCGATCCATACAGGACAGCAGGTCTTATCATGGTCTTATAGATTTTTCCCTTCAGTTTAAGAGGAATTCGGGAGTCACATGTAGTTCCCGTGACCTGCCGCCATTTCAACCATCCTGTGTTAATTCGGTGCTTGACTGACCGGTCTATTTCGCCATCGCTTTGCACAAGTAAACCGAGGTACCGAAAGTCGAAGCAGACTGGCAAGGGCACGCCATCTAGCGCAATAGCAACAAATTACACTATGAACTGATATATCAATACAATCTACACCGCAAAGTGTAGTACTTTTATCTACTTTTAACCTACCACATCACTACATAGTTACAAGAAAAGGACTGCTTTTTGCGGGAGTCGAAATTATTGAAAGAAAATATATGTAAATGGACAACAGTATAATTTTTCTCTTAGGGTACTGATAAACCTGAGAATTCTCTTGTAACAGAACATCAAGCACTCGCCGTTTTTAAATGTTGTCGATCTGAACAGTGACCCAATTTGATAGTAATGTAATATTCGCTAGAATGCTCTCATCACAAGTGAATGCTCTATTGTATACTCACCCTTACTATGACAACGCCATATTGTAGAAATATGATTTCCCTTAAGTAAAACCGCAGTTGTGTATCTTATGTTTGTGTCTGAGCAAACAATATTACCTTTCATCAAAGCTTTACGTGTGCCATAGAATATGTTGAAACTAATTGAAGCAAAGATGAAGAAAACAGTATTCTATTTCAAGTATCAAAACAATATCAACCCAACAATTAGTCCAACAAAATCAAAATCGATAATACAAACAAGACAACATACAAGCAGACATGAATACTAAAGACTCCTTTGAAGTACGAGCTAGAACATGTAGTTTTACTGACAATGCCACCTATATTCATAACAAACAATGAGATGAGAATTAAGACGTCCGTGGACAAAGTCACTCATTAATTTTCAAAGTCTGTAACGAGGATGGCGACGCTAACTCGGGTAGCTGGTAGAACAAAGCGACAAGATTCCCGAGGTCACAGTAGATTAGAAACAGTAAATCAAGTGGAGAAGTAGTTTTATGATATTTGATGAGGACAGTAAGGAAGTGCTGAAATTAGAAAGTACGAATAAACAGGTCGAGACCTCCAGATTAAGCTGAAAGGATGACATGAGCTAACCTAGACCAGTAGTCGACAGTTATTTTAGTCTGCATTGATATAGCTAATAAGAGTAAATAAGAAATTGAATCAATTTGAACAAGTTAGTGATCATAGTACACTTATACCATTGGCGAGATCCCGAATGCTTGTGGGCTGATAATTTTGTAATGCACGTATTGCAATCGCTCTGCTCTGCTTACAGTTGCCCCAGATACAAACATAATAACAATTCTTATAAATTTATTGTATTTAGTTGTAGTTTAATAAATGTGCCAATCGGCCCACTGTATCCATATCAGATATTATAAATCTGTAATTTAATTGTTTCTCTACAAAATTTAAGTCACCTATTGGATAGAACGGTAGTGAAGTAATTATATTAATAAAAATCGGCCAAGAGCATGTCGGGCCATGCTCAGTATTATAGGGTTCCTTAAGTAGGTGTAATTACAAACGAATCAAATCGAATATTAATCATGGCTATTTTAGTTTTTGCAATAATCAGCAGCATTCGCGACTCAGAGCGTGTTGTTAGTAGCGCCATCTAGCGATAAATTCAAGAAGCCAAATTTAAGAGCTGTGTCATGACAAAGTTACTTTTTGTGATTTTTGCAAATAGAAAGTAGCTAAAGGAGCATTATTTGCTGTGATAATTTTTCTCTAAGATAAACCTTTGAACTAGGACGTTTTAAGTATTTTTCAGTTTTCTCTCTATAACTCAAAAAATTATAATCACATTATACTCGAAATACTTTTAAAAGAGAGTTTTCACAAAAGTCTATCAATGTGAAAGATTATAACTTTCTACGTTGCATAGTTTAGAAATGGCAGGGGGGGACACATTGTAAGCCACTTTGGCGGGCTATATTTCACAGATGGTACACCTGATAAAAAAGTGGTGTATGAAACATTACCTTCATTTTAGTAGACCTATTCAATGATACCCCACACGAGGGGGTGCAGCGAAAAAAAATTTTCCATCCCCATTTCACATGTATGGACGCCACCCCTAAAATAGGTAAAAACGATTTTTTTATTCTTTTAAAATTGAGATCTATATGTAGACTATTTTTAACAAAATTTCATTTACTTATGTTTATAACTGTAGAAGTTATTAAGCTGTAAAAGATTAGGACAGACGGACAGACGGACAGACGGACAGACGGACGGACATGACGAAACTATAAGGGTTCCTTGTAGGACTTCGGAACCCTAAAAAACCGGCCAAGTGCGAGTCGGACTCGCGCAGTAAGGGTACCATACCTCTCAACGACCTGATACCCGACATTACGAGAGTTTATCAAAAGACATCAACGTTCAGGTTCAGTGCGTGAAATATGAATTTTTGCATGTCTTTCATACGCAGGTACCACCACACATGTCTATGTTTGTCTTATTTTTAGTATTTGTTGCTAAACTACATAATATGCACTATAAGTTGACCAAGTTTGACGCTGATATATATTACCGTTTTGAAGATAGAGCAGGAACAATACCTATGAAAAAAATGCATGTTTTTTGAGGATTCTTGTATGGGGACCCCCTTTGGTTTTAGACTTTTTTTTGTTTTTAGTATTTGTCGTAATAGACACCATAATAACACATATTCTGTGAAAATTTTCAACCGGTTTCCTATTACCGTTCAAAAGATACAGCCCTGTGACAGACAGACGGACGGACAGCGTAGCGAGAGTAATAGGGTCCCGTGTGGCACCCTTCGGGTACGGAAACCTAAAAATGATGTATCAACCACTAAAATCTTTTGTTAAAAAGGCGTATGGAAGGCCTATAATATGATATTTGAAGCTTATTGAATGTATGCCTCAACCAAAAAAGGCAAGCATTGGTGACCGTAAAATCAATCATCTCTCTTCTCAAACTAGTGATGCTACTGATAGTTCTGATGGAGGTAATTTGTTAAGCAGGATTTGAAGACTTTAAAAATTATAGTTTTAATATAGCTGGTCCGTACTTTTTTCTTCTTTCTCTTCTTGATTCCCGTGTACTCGTTGACCGAGGATAGTAACATCTAACACATTTAAAGCGTGTTCCTCATCGATTTTAACTCAGTATCTTGATCTCCTTCGCTTTTCTGCTTAGCTCTGTAACAAATAATAATACTTATAAACTACTTACTTCTTATTCTGGAAATACTTGCGTCATCGAATGTAAGATCTTAAACAGCTCTAACCTACTGTCTCAGCCCAACAGTGTCAAGTGATTGTAATGACAAAAGATAGCCGAGCTGAGCCGCGTTACACGCTCACACAGGCTTTGTTATTCAGATGTTATCGCCACAGATGCTAATGTTGCACGTACAACGCCGTGAAAGCCTTTTCTTGGTTCAATCAACCACTGCTGACCACTATTGTTCGACGAGGTCCGATGAAAATGAATTTTGTGAGTCATGAGGAGGTTACGATTTTGCTCACTTGTGCGAAGGAATTGCTAATATTGTTTGTTTCTCATTTGATATGCTTGCTTGGATTTGTTTAACATTTTTGCAATGAAAATTTGGTGTGAATTAGTGTTTGGAAGAAGCCTATGTCAGGAGTATGTCTTTAATAGGCTAAGGTGTTTAGTGGTAGTAGAACTCCTTTGTGAAATAGCTCCTCTGGGGAAGTACTGCCAACGTATCTACTTCTCCGCCAAATAATGATGCTTGCAATCATGTGTTTCGGTTTGAAGGGTACGGGTGCCGGTGAAATTACAATCACATGAGACTTTCCATCTTCATGTCTCAGTGTGGCCACGGATAATATAATACTATAGTGTGGCGTACTGACTTGCGGTTGCCGTTGACCATTTAGGCAACAGCCTAGGTGGTATTGCAGTTGTTATGGGCAAAGGTAACCGCTTAATTTCAGGTGGGCCTTTAGCTCGTTTCCTATAATAAGTATAGGTTTAGGTAGATTCACAACTTTGGTTACATCATGGTTAAAACGACGCAAACTCAAAAACCATAAATATAGCCCTTAACCACCCGAAGTTGAGCGGTTAATGTTATCGTTATTTGTGACGTCATTTTAACCATTTTTAAAAAAGTGCAACCCGTATTTCGACTTAACCAGAGATTTGAGAGAGACTGCTGGTGAGGCATTAGTTATCATTATAGTCACTTGGTGAAACTCAGCCTAAGTCTTCTTTTTCGTCGTTTCGCTCTTGACAGAGCAGTCGTGGCCATCATGTACTATTGCCGGGGGCTGCTGTAGCTCACCTCACGATGCCTCGCC
The DNA here is from genome assembly GCA_949699075.1 of Asteroscopus sphinx. Lineage (NCBI taxonomy): Eukaryota > Metazoa > Arthropoda > Insecta > Lepidoptera > Noctuidae > Asteroscopus > Asteroscopus sphinx. Next base: position 31,348,820 of record OX453004.1, on the reverse strand, counting down.
TAAGTCTATCGCTTATTAGGGCTGAAAGACACTATTATAAGTAATTAATTTTTTAAATATAATATTATCAAAACCCTGGTAGATATCAAATCAGTATGAAGCGATTAATATACAGCATAATTGTATACATAAGATTAACCTTGGTTATGTTCAGTTACAACATGGCCCGAAGCTCCATACGAGTTGGTCCATGTCCTTTGGTTGAAGTCAAAATATTTGATGACACTACTTGGGGTCCACTTCGCAAAAACAACAGCCACTACAATGTTTGCTACATACTACATACAACTCCGACTAGAAATTGCACAATAATGTAGATGTCCCAATCCATAATATTTCTTTTTTTTCTACTGTATTTTACATTGGAGCTTCTTGGTAATCATTACCAGAAAGAATAAAGCCTCAAAAATTATCTCTTAATACGTTCCCATTATTTTTGAAAAGTGACTTCAAATTACTGACCAAAGTGGAACGAAGGGTCTTAAAAAAGTCGTTTATGACACAAAAGGATGGACACAATATGTGTCAAACTTCTGTTTCGGTAGTGAGCTGTAATCTGAACGGTATAGCGGCAAGGTACTCTACATTGCGTGGACGTGAAAGAGCCACATTTGTCATAGGCTTTGTTTTTAGAGGTACGTACATGACAGGTGTGTGTGGAGTTTTAAAGCAAACAATTTGTTGAGAAATTTTTAGAGATGACGTTTTGTATGTATTCAAAACGATGAAAAACTACCTTGGTCAACTTCAAGGTATTTTGCAAAGGATAACAAGAGAACCTTATCTTGCTTTTACAAGGATTGTTTGGTCAAATAGATGTTGCTTTATTAAGAACCAAAACCATACCTACCACATTGGCTTAGGGTCTTAGGGGCTCGTAGCGAAGCAACGACTACGCGGATTGTACGATCTGCAAGGTTAAGCTGCACTTGCCGCGTCAATCTGTGGATGGGTGACAGTTTCGTTACACATTGAGACCCTCCGTGCCTCGGAGAGCACGTTAAGCCGTCGGTCCCGGTTGTCATATGAATATCTATGGCAGTCGTTACGGGTAGTCAGAAGTCTGACAACTGGTCTAACCTCCGAATGTCAGTATTACCCAGTAATTGGGTTGCAGGGGTCTGATGGCAGTCGCTCCGTGTAAAATACTGATGTTCAGCCGCATCTGGCTAAACTGGAAGCCAACCGCAATATCATTGAGAAAAAGGCTTGGAGGATGATGATTGGCTTAGGATCTTATGCTCTTAGTGACTGAAAACTGCGTTTATTTAAGTTGAACGGAACCCGAAAATCCAGTAAAACACTAAAATAAGAAGGTACAAAACAAATAACCTTGACCCTCCAAAATATACATACCAGCAAAATCGATAACTCCCTCTGTATAATCGATTCCCAACAAACATAAGGGGAGTGTCACACAAAAATCGTTGGAGGACCATCGAAATCAGTTCCAATTGAATCTTCACCCCTTAAAACGGATTAATGCAACTCCCTTATGAGAGTTATGATTGTGTTCTATAGTATTCGGGACTCATCAATGGAAACGTTTAGTTGTTGGTGTTACATTGCTGGTTTTGTTCGTGTCGAATGCGTTCAAGATATCTGGTTACGATTTAACGTAGTCTGTCAAGAAGCGTGAGGTAGACAAGATTGAAATTTTGTTGCTCAGACTCCCAAGAGTCTTTCGGTTAATGAATCAAAAAATATTGAAGAAGAACTTGATGAATTAGTTTGGCATCATGAGAGTAGAAATTGCTACATCATAAGCGGCCTGGAGAAGAAAAGAGTTTACTTTAGAAGAAGCTCCCTGAGTTCCCACAGAAGCTGAACTTTTGATAGGCCGATAGCTTAGTTGGATTTATTGATGGGCATTTATCCGGATAAAAACTCAAAATGGATAAATACTCCAGTAAAAATGGATATTTATGAGTGTATACTCTTAATTTTTTTTAATTTGTACACGAATATTCATCCATTTTGAGTATTTATCCGGATAAATGCCCATCACTAGTTGGATTCCTAAGTAAAAGGACATACGGGTGTGTGCACGTACCTGTTTTTTCATACAAAAATTATTATTATGATCTAACTATCAGTTGACCGTTTAGTAATTCAATCTGTATAAAGTGAGCTTCTTGCTGTATTTGTAAATTTTTCATGTACCTATTATTTTGTGTACGGTGCTGGTTGCGTGATTATCTAACTCATGTATGATATTCTTTTTTCCATATGTTAATTTATTTCTTTTTTACCTTAACCAGCTCTATCTGCAAGCCAGTTTAAAATCTTTGATAAGTAACCTCCTTGGTTGCTATTTTTCGGAGTAAAAAAATCATTCTATTTTTAAATTACACGACAGATAATGAGTTTTCATCACAGGTTTTCATAGTAATTTATTCGGCCGCTAAATAGGACAGATATGGATTTTCATACTAATATTGCCAGCCACTCCTTGCATGTATTTGACTAGTACAGCAATTTCGATTTATCTCGAAGAAGGTTGTCAAAATAATGTTCAAATTTCCAAGCATGTTTGAAAAAAGTAAATTGTTGCCACCAATGTACTCAAAACTAACCGATATCATCAGATTATTTCCAGACTACCCTCAATGAAAGGGGACATCCATTATTGATGGTAACTTAAACTATGGTCCAAACAATATGGTTCTAGGTTCGTTTAGCACACGAGTGGGATCGTGAGGGGAGGATTAAAGCGGTGGTAACTGGCTTGTAAACGATTTGCACGGAGCTTTTTAATTAATAGGGAAGGTGACTATTTTTTTTTGTTTTTTTTTTCTTAGAAAAAACTAATAAAATATTGCATAAAATGTCCAACTTATAAGCGATTTAAATGTGTTCATTAGACAGAGACAGCAATATCAAACAATGACTTCATTGTTCAAAACCTTCCTAGTAACTTGACATCTCTCTGTACAATGTCCGTTTCGCACGTAAAGGACAGAAAATACCACCTCCAAAAACTTAAAAAGCGTGTAGGTATCTCTTCAATTTTTTCATGGATTTTGTTTATTTTTTCTACAATGTTATCCTTTCTGTACTTCCTTTTAAGTAATATTACATTTTAGGACATTTTTAACAGTAGTCAACTACCAGATTGCTGGAAACTGTTTTAGTGGCTTTTTATCAACAAACAGGATAATTAAACAAATAAATGAAAATAAAAATATATAATTTTTGGGACATTTTTACACAGCATCATCTAGTCCCAAACTAAGCAGAGCTTGTGTTATGGGTACTAGACAATGGATATAATACTTATATACTTTTCTTTTGTAAATACATACTTATAATAACATACATACATATTAGTGATGTAACGAATATTCGCATTCGCATTCGCGAATATTCGCATATTTTTGCATATTCGCATTCGCATTCGCAAGATTTCTGCGAATGTTTTGCGAATATGAATATCAGAAGAAAAAAAATCAATGTGAAGATAATTTTATTGTAGGTTAATAAAATCAAAATCCATTCATTTCTATGTTTTTTAATGCAAGGGAAAGTAACTTTATCGGTCTTCACTTTATCATTTGGTATTATTTATTTATTATTTTACTTTGGGGTGACTATTACTAGGTCACTATCAGGTGAATGGGGCGCTACACACCTTCATGAACAGCCGCAAAGTGTCGGAAATGGTACGGCTGGCTGTTCATGGGGAAGTGTTAGTGCCTACACTTATCTATGGTAGTGAAAGTTGGGTATGGCAGAAGAAATATGAAAGCAGAATAAATGCAGTAGAAATGAGAGCTTTGAGAAGTAGGTGTGGTGTAACTTTGAGAGATAAAGTAAGGAATAACGTGATAATGGAGCGTTTTGTAGTAAAAGAAGATGTAGTGACAAAGATTGAGAAAGGTATGTTAAGATGGTTTGGACATATAGAGAGGATGGACGAGAGGAGATTGACGAAACAAGTATACGAAGCGAGTGTGGATGGAAGAGTTGGAAGGGGACGACCTCGGCGAACGTATCGCGATCAAATCGCGGCCGTTCTCAAAAAATATCAGGTTAAGAGTACTCTAAACCGACGAGCATGCATGACGAGTTTAATGGACGTAGATGAAGCGAAAGAGGTGTGTTAGGATCATAGCAGGTGGAAATCCATAGTCTCTGCCTACCCCAATGGGAAACAGGCGTGATAATATGTCTGTATTGGGCACTTTGGGCAATGAAGCTTAATAATTAAATTTTCAATAGAACTTATAAGACAAAAAATATATAATGCAATGTAAACAAACAAAAACAAATTCTTCTATGAATTTTTTTACTGCTTTATACTTAAGTTTTTACTCATCTTATATAATCATCTTCTCGAACAAAACTAAAAATAATAATCAAACAAACACATTATTCTCTATTCTCACTATTCTCATAGCAGTTGTAGTTCTTCCTTTTCTTGAATATTCATTGTTACACAGCTTGCATTTAGCTCGTTCAGCATCGCAAAGAGTAAAATAAGTCCATATTTCACTAGAAGTTGATTTACTCATGTTAATAAATAACTATTCACACTGTAACCTTAAAATTCACTTGTTTTGTTTACGAAAATTGAACATTCGCATTCGCATTCGCGAATGTTCAAAAAATGACATTCGTTACATCACTGATACATATATATATATACATACTATTAATTTAGTAGTAGTAGAGCTCCTTTGTGAAAGAGCTCGTCCGGGGAAGTACTACCACCGTGCCTACTTCTCCGCCAAATAGTGATGCTTGCATTGCTGTGTTTCGGTCTGAAGGGTACGGGTGCCGGTGAAATAACAATCACATGAGACCATCCATCCATCTATCCATCTTCATGCCTCAGTTTGGCGAACCGACTTGTGGTACCATTTAGGCAACAGCCTAGGTGGTATTGAAGTTGTCATGGGCAAAGGTAACCGCTTACCAGCAGGTGGGCCTTTGGCTCGTTTCGCCATCGTATACTAAATAAAAAATAATAATACATAAGAAACACCCAGACCAACACAAACACTTATGTTCATCACAGAAATATTTGACGACGTCTGTGGTCTAGTGGTTCGAGTGTTGGACTGCTGTTTACGAGGTCGTGGGTTCGAATCCCACAGGACACAAATATTTATAACATGCACATAAGTGTTTGTGTTTGTCTGGGTGTTTCTTATGTATTTATAAGTATGTATATGTATAAAAAAAAGGATTTAAGTATTATATCTATTGTCTAGTATCCATAGCACAAGCTCTGCTTAGTTTGGGACTAGATGGTGCTGTATGTAAAAATGTCCCAAAATATATTATTTATGTATATTATTATTTACCCCCCCCCTCTCCCCCTTTTTATATATATATTTTATTTTTTATTTTTTTGCCCCCTATTACATGGGACTTATAACATAACTGGCGAAATGTGGGTGTACTATACACCTCTGCCTACCCCTTCGGGGAAATACAGGCGTGATATTATGCTATGTTATGTTGTTATTGCGATGCAACGACTGCGCGGATTGTACGATCTGCAAGGTTAAGCTGCACTTGCCGCGGTCAGTCTGTGGATGGGTGACCGTTTCGTTACACATCGAGAGCCCTCCGTGCCTCGGAGAGCACGTTAAGCTGTCGGTCCCGGTTTGTCATACGAATATCTATGGCAGTCGTTACGGGTAGTCAGAAGCCTGAAAGTCTGACAACTGGTCTAACCTCCGAATGTCAGTATTACCCAGTAACAGGGTTGCGGGGGTCTGATGGCAGTCGATCCGTGTAAAATACTGATGTTCAGCCGCATCTGGCTAGACTGGAAGCCGACCCCAATACAATTGGGAAAAGGCTCAGAGGATGATGATGTTGTTATTATTATTTATATTTGTGTCCTGTGGGAATCGAACCTACGACCTCGTGATTAGTAGTCCAACGCTTGAACCACAGACGTCGTCACAAATATTACAGAGTTTTGTAATTGTTATATTACACAATGTCTTCGGGACATTTGAGCAAACATAATAATCAAAATATAATTTTAATTATTATGTTTGACTAACCTGTTATTATTGATTTCTAGTAAAGTAAGTTACATGTACAGACATTGCAAAAAATATAGACGAAGTGCTGCGAACAATCATAGTGAAGCCAAAAAAAAACTATGCTCCTTCGTGTACAACCAGCGCTCACGCACACACCATGGACCTAAACGATATTTGCTTTCGCAATGCTTACTGGACGATGCCGCGACATGTGTACTGAGAGCGCAAGGTATGAGGTGCATATGTGTCGCTGGTTGGACACGAAGAAGCATAGTTTATTTTGGCTTCACTAGATTGTTCGCAGCACTTCGTCTATTATGTCTATGGTAACATGCAAGTGTTTCGCTAGATCCAGGAATTCTTGTAGTTATTTCAGTAGGTACCTACAATTTTAATTTCACAAGGTAAACAGTGTATTTTGGTAATCATCCGAAATTGATGATTATCGTAACTGATTTCGCAACAGAAATGTAAGTTAAATTAAAAATAATGTAATCTAAAAATTACGGCGTGTTTTAAAAAAAAAATCTTTCACCCGGAAAATCGATATTAATTAGGGAGAACAATGACATCATAAAAAAAAAACACATTACACCGTTAAGTATTACAATCCCGCCTAAACAAAATAATCTCCACGCAATAATAATACCAGCACCAAACATTACCCACTTTCCACTCATATTTGTAAAACTGCAACGAAAAATCACCCCCGCCCGATAATACGCGATAATCCATCGCACTGTGTTTAATTTTATTTGCGATTTAATTGTCCGCCAGTGTACAGTGCGTGCCAAATAAACTGGCTCGTTGAGTCGAGAGCGGGTGGTGAATGTTCAAGTGTTTGTTGTTCCTAATGAGATTAGACTTTAGGTATTTTTTTCTGCAACTATGTGTAATTTTCTGTAGTGTAGTGCAAATAAGTTGTGTATATTTTTGAGAAGTGTAAATGGAAATAGGTATTGTTATTCTGCAGTGTAATAGAAAAAAAAATGTTTCTATCAATTGTGTTTTTAGGGTTCTGTACCAAAAGGGAGCCAAACGGGACCCTATTACTCTCTCTACGCTGTCCATCCGTCCGTCTGTTTGTTTGTCACAGGGCTGTATCTTTTGAACGGTAATAGCAAGCTGGTTGAAATTTTTTCACAATATGTGTTGCTATGACTCCTATCACGAAAAATACTAGAAATAAAAAGTCTAAAACCAAAGGAAAGGAAAAAAAATGTTGAAAAAATATGCATTTTTTCAAAAAAAAAAAACCTGCCCTGTCTTCAAAACGGTAATACATACCAGCGTCAAATTTGGTTATGATTATAGTGCATACTATGTAGTTTAGCAACAAATACTAAAAATAGTGAAACCTGCGTAAGAAACGGATGCAAACGTTCATATTTCGCGCACGGTGCGTTGATGTCTTTTGATGAACTCTTTTAAATTAAATCGGTTTTTATCGGGTATCAGTTCGATGGATGGTACGGAACCCTTAATGCGTTAGTCGGACGCATTTGGCCGGTTTTTTCAATTAAAGCTGCGTGTTGATTCAGCTCTTCCTATGAATTATATCAAAACGACTGATTTACGTCACAGTCACAAGTCTGATAAAACCAAAACTATGAATTTTGTTGTATTTCTAAGGTAACTATTAGACGTTTAATCTAGCATCAGGATGAATTTCCCAAATGACTTATTTTTTTGTCTTCGGTGAAATTAGTATTTGAAAAAAGGAATATTGTTCTGAATTTTTTTTTTTGTATTCAATAGGTAGTTATTGGGTTGTGGCAAAAATATAATTTGCCTAGGACTATAAAAAAAGGTAGAAATAAATACATAAACCTCAATTTTTTTCAAATCGGTGCTGTCTCTCTACTTTTTTTACAAACAAAAAAGCTTATACACTAATAAAAATAAGTAAGTTAAGTATATAACTTATTCTATTTCATAGAATATTAGTTTTGTTATTAATATATAGCGTATTTTATTACATAATTAACGATTATTATTACTGAGAGGCACAAACGTACTTGTCCTGCAAAATGTTCTCATATCGCTGGACAAAAGTAATTTAAACTTAACTTTACATCGACGAGTCCGACAGCGTCCCCATCCCAATTTTATTACCCTCGTTAGTGTGTGCTAGTGCGCAGTCAGGACGGATGTGTGTCAAATCACTGCATATTCCCACCAATAACGTAAGTTCGCCATTTCAGTTGCTCCCGGACAATTATTATATATTATCGGTGGTTGCATTTTTCTAGTGTAATGAGTAGTTTTATTATTGTTGTTTGGTTCTAACAGAGGTAGTAAGTGAATTAGCTTCATTGACTGTTATTGAATTTATCCTAGATATTATGCATTTTTTCTAATTTTCTAAAAAGTGTGTTATTTCTCACGTCGCTGTTCTCATATCGCTGTAATCGGTGGTCTTTATTACCACCGATGTGATAATTTACACCGAAATGATAAGAAAAAATCAATCGGTGTCTTATATCTAATATCGGTGTTTTGATTCATGATCATCGCACAGTTTTGTTACATCGGTGGATTGCTTTATCATATCGCTAGATCATTTTATCATCTCGGTGAGTCGTTTTATCATATCGGTAGATCCCGTGTCATTTCGTTAAGTATACAAAGAAACAATGGAACATACAAACACATACATTATATACATACATACCTACATACAAACATTCATACATACATACTTACCTACATAGACTGCCAAAATCATTACCACGATACCACTGGGTAGTAGAAGATGTATAAATGTATCATTAGGGGAGGTCTGTATTCGGGAATGTACGTCTTTATGCTGAGGTGATGATGGTGAGGTGGAGCAATTGAACGCATTAAAGGTTTCTCTAGAAAATATTTTCTAGTTAAAAAATCGTAAGTACATAATCTATCTATATACTATAATAAAACTGTAAAGGTCGAAAAGTCTGTACATTGAGGTTTTTTTCGCGAAAACCGGCTAGGGGGACTAGAAATAAGCTATAGAACACGAATCAATCGTTTAAAAAATTTATGTCTGTCTGTCTGTTTGTTACCTCATCACGTGAAAACGGCTGAACGGATCGTAACGAAACTTAGCACTTGTATTGGTATTAGTCTAACTTAAAATATAGGGTATGTTTTATCTGAATCGGTTGAGTAGATCCAGCGATACAGCTTGACCCCTCTATTGTATTAACTTGCATACAAAGTAGAGGTCATGATTGTTGGTTGCATGCAGGTTGCAGGTTCCTAAAAATACAACTGGATTCTATTAGTATTATAGAAAATATAGAATAACTTAACATAGCCCATCACTGTCCCGCTGCTGGGCATGGCCCTCTTCTTGGAATGAGAAGAGTTAAGGAACTGGATATTGTTAGTGTAATAGATTATCATAACATAATCAGCTCATTACCTACTGCCCCACTGCTGGGCACGGACCTCTTCTCGGAACGAGAAGAGTTAAGAAACTAGAAAATATAGAATAACATAACATAGTCAACCCATTACTGTCCCACTACTGTCCCACTACTGGCCCTCTTCTCAAAATGAGAAGAGTTAATGAACTGGATATTATTAGTATTCTAGAATAACATAACATTATCAGCCCATTACAGTCCCACTTCTGGACACGGGCCTCTTCTCAACATAAGAAGAGATGTGGTTAGTGTTATAGAATAACATAATCAGCCCAATTACTTCCCACTGCTGGGCACGAGCGTCTTCTCAGAATGAGGGAGTTTAGGGCTAATTCCATGAAATTTATTTATTTATTTATTTATTTATTTAAACTTCATGCAACATGTGTACATAGGCGGACTTAATGCCTTAGGCATTCTCTCCCAGTCAACCTTAGGGTGATACAGAGATGACAAGGCAGGTGCAATATTGATTCACGACACAAAACAAGATGAGAAATAAATTACCACTAAAACAATAGATAAACATACATAGGTATATATATATAACATACAATAAGTACTAAATATATATAATAATATACTATTATAGTCATAGATAAAATACTAATGAAAAAAAAAAAAAAAAAAAAAAATGAAAATAATAATGAAATTCCATCACCTTAGCCGGTTGGTTGTAAAAACAAAATATAGTATGGTCGGTAAATAGTGTAATCGTCTGTGTAGGCGATTATATGTATATATTTGAAGATATTGTGTTCATAATTATGACACGATGTTATTTTCCGACATCCACGCGGACGGAGTCGCGGGCACAGCTAGTAATAAATAACAAAATAATAAATAGATAAAAAGAAAACATCATAATTGTTTAATTTTGTTTAAGAATACCGAGGCCATAACTAAAAGAGGAGGAGAAAAAACAGAGAAAGAGGTTGCTGGAAAGAATAAGAAAAGATAATCTCAAAAGAGATCCTGTGTTAAGAGAGGAGCATTTAAGAAAAGATAGAAAACGTTTAGCTAGACGAAAGGCAGCCGGACTTATCCCAACCCGAAGCCAAATGACTGCACATGCACGTCGCATTGCACAAAAAAAAACCGTGCCCGTGCATATTATTAGAGTAAAAAAGCTAAGGCAAATGTTGCCCGAAACAACCAAACAAGTGTTTCAGTGACCAATGATGTAACAGAATCGCTACCGAAAAATCGAGATAATAAGCCTGGTATTTCTCCTACCTACCTACCTAGGTACCTACTAACTAATTCCTTTTTGATGTTCAAAGTTGGATAGATTATCATATCGCTGGATATATACATCATTTCGGTGGATAAACTTTTCATTTCGGTGTACAGAAAAAAATATCGGTGCCGGTTTGTCATATCGGTGGAAACCAGAATTCAAACTGAATTTTCTCCTTAGTCTTATATGATACGTTGATTATATTAAATTTGGGGATATTTGATATCCTAAAGATTAAATAAAACCTGAAAAATATACAAAAAAAATATAAATGAAAAAGTTCACCGATATGATAAAAAAAATGGCATTTGTTGAAATTCACCCATCAGTTCAATCAATGACCTTGGTTAGATTGATGAAGATTGATCGTGTAATGGTACCTATAGATTGATGAAAAATATTAAAGCATTCTGATTTTTGGCGTCAATTCGTCAATCCAAGTTCAGGAGATGCCAGATGGAATGTCTAACGGCCAAAATTAATATCCTATCTATCCACGATTTGTAGATATAAATTGGACATAATTCTATGTAAAGGTAAGGTAAGGTCCATGCATTTTATGTAAAAAAGTATCTCTAGTTGGAAAAATTCACAATAGATAGGATATTTGGAACCGTGCAACTAGAGTCTGACGTTTCAAAAATGCTAGTAATTAGGTTTATTTAAAATAAAAACATATTTGAATTTGAATTTATTAATTTTGGCCGTAAAAGGGTTGCATTCAATACACGAGTCTGTTTTTGCTCGTAGAAAGTTTGTAATATAAGTAGATAATTGATTTAATTATTGATTAGCAAGATGATCTAAAAATAGGCTGGGGGGACTGGATGCGGAAGGCAGAGGACCGAGCGTTGTGGCACAACATGGGAGAGGCCTATGTCCAGCAGTGGACTGCGATAGGCTGAGTTGATTGAAGATGATCTGCTTCTAGGCTCGCACTGTTCGGAGATGATAACAAATGATGATGAAAATCAGCGCTGCAACATTTCGGTGTTGTAGCATATGCTGAGATGGGGGCCTTTTTTAGTCTCATACAGGTATGTCAATTTTAAGTTTTTTGTTATTATGTTATTTTTAGTTTTTTTTCTCTCGCCTGTACCGAGACTGAAATAAATATTTTCTTTCTTTTCTTTTCAAATTACAATACGTTACTTTTGTAAAAAACTACGACCGTTTACTACAGTTTTTTTTACGGTTGACTAATAATAAACAGTAATATTATTTAACCACTGCGCCTTTATTTTCTTTATAAGGGGCAAGAATCTAAGAAAAAGTAACCGACTTGAAAAGAAGTGAACCTAATTAAAAATATTAAATAGTTCACAATCAATTTTAATGTACCATACAATCGTACACAAAAGTGAAAAATACGCGTCATCATTCAGACTAGATTACGTGCAAATTGTGCGACATCAACGGCTGACAGAAAAGAAAGAAAAAATAGAAAAAAATCACAAAAAAATAACTCACAACAACAATACTTCGTTAGTTTACCCTTTATAAGCAAATGAATAGGTACACACAATGAGATAGGACGCATCCTTCCACTTACTGTCTCACGTTTGTGTTTACATATATAAATCTTAGAAAAGTACAATTGGAACAAAATGCATGTGTCACCTCCGTAATAATATGTTAATTTATATGTAATGTAATAAGTTTTTGTGTGAATGGGCCCAGCACAGTAAGGGCCTGCTATAGACACGTAAGGGCGATTCAATTGCGTTAATCCATTTTATAGCGTGTCACGAGCAGTTGGTTTTTTAAGTTATATGTACAGTCGTAAAGTTTGGTGTGGTTGGAAAGGTGCATAAAATCAGACACAGTGGTGGAAGGGTTACGAAAGTGGACCATCATTGTTTGCCTAGTTTATTATGGTAAAGACAAAATATAAAAGTATTTTTGTAAACCTTTTTAGGGTTCCGAAGTCCTACAAGGAACCCTTATAGTTTCGTCATGTCCGTCCGTCTGTCCGTCTGTCCGTCTGTCCGTCTGTCCTAATCCTTTACAGCTTAATAACTTCTACAGTTATAAATATAAGTAAATGAAATTTTGTTAAAAAATAGTCTACATATAGATCTCAATTTTAAAAGAATAAAAAAATCGTTTTTACGTATTTTAGGGGTGGCGTCCATACATGTGAAATGGAGATGAAAAATTTTTTTTCGCTGCACCCCCTCGTGTGGGGTATCAATGAATAGGTCTACTAAAATGAAGGTAATGTTTCATACACCACTTTTTTATCAGGTGTACCATCTGTGAAATATAGCGCGCCAAAGTGGCTTGCAATGTGTCCCCCCCCCTGCGATTTCTAAACTATGCAACGTAGAAACTTATAATCTTCCACATTGATAGACCTTTGTGAAAACACTCTTTTAAAATTATTTCGAGTATAATGTGATAATAATTTTTTGAGTTATAGAGAGAAAACTGAAAAATACTTAAAACGTCCTAGTTCAAAGGTCATTGACCTTAGAGAAAAATGATGTAAGCAAATAATGCTCCTTTAGTTACTTTCTATTTGAAAAAATCACAAAAAGTAACTTTGTGTTATGTTGAACACACTTCTTCAATTTGGCTTCTTGAATTTATCGCTAGATGGCGCTACTAACAACACGCTCTGAGTCGCGAATGCTGCCGATTATTGCAAAAACTAAAAAAGCATAGCCATGATTAATATTCGATTTGATTCGTTTGTAATTACACCTACTTAAGGAACCCTATAATACTGAGCATGGCCCGACATGCTCTTGTCCGGTTTTTAATATTCTTTATCAAAACTAAAGTATCCTATTGATATATTATAAATGCGAAAGTATTTGTTGGTTTGTTCTGTTTTCACGTAGCAACTGAGCAAAACGGATTGACGTGGTTTTTTGCAAAGAGATAATTTTTGAAGACGTCTGTGGTCTAGTGGTTCGAGTGTCAGACTGCTGATCACGAGGTCGTGGGTTCGATTGCCACAGGACACAAATATTTGTGTGATGAACATAAGTGTATGTGTTGGTCTGGGTGTTTCTTATGTATTATAACTATAAGTATGTATTTACAAAAAAAAAAGTATATAAGTATTATATCCATTGTCTAGTACCCATAGCACAAGCTCTGCTTAGTTTGGGACCAGATGGTGCTGTGTAAAAATGTCCCAGAAGTTTTTTTTTTTTTTTTTATAATTTATGGGTCAGAAATTTAAGTGACATAGGCCACTTTTTATCTCGAAATCATGTAGCCTATTGGATAAAGAACCATGGTAGAGAAACCGCGGGTAAAGTGTAGTATTTTAATAAGGATGAATGAGAGATATTAATTCATGAATGATGAATTATTTTCTTCTTCGTTCCGTCATCTTTTGGTTTGACGTAAAAATCTTATGTCAACCTTAGTTGGTTAGTTAGTTGTTAGTAGCCATATTTATACTATCATCTTCTCATAACACTTTTGATCTTAACTGTACAAACTAGAAACTCTTCCTATCCGCGGACCACGGGCACAGAAATCCGGTCACCCTAAATCACTCTCAATTGTCCCCAAAAAAACCCCATGCAAATGCCATAAAGGCCTAGTTGAGATTAGTTCACTATGAATCGAGTAATTAGGGGATTTATATGCAAAGTCTTTTCTGTGGTGCACATTATTAGTTCATAAAAGGCTATGGTAACACGGCTTAATGTAATTTTGAGTACGCCATATTGTGGGATGAGGCGGTCACTCCCGTTGTCCCAGATTTATGATCCGTACTGATTTAATAACTGTATGATAACGGATAATATTTATGGCCTGAACTGTACACTGTACTATTCCCAGGATAGTCCGTTGGGTCAGCATCTCATTATGAAGTGAATTTTTAAAGATTTATAGAAGTAACAGTTTCGGATTTCGTATCTAGCGGCCTTTCAACATATTAATTATTATTATTGTACGCCTTCAACATATTATTCGTGTGAAAAAACCCCATAAGACAGCACTTTATTCAAACAGCTTTTTAGGTATGGCTCCAAAAATATTTAATAAATTGCCTAAAAACATTAAATTGACTGATGATATACATACATTTAAAAAGAAGCTCAAAGATTTTCTTGTTCTGAATGCTTACTATTCAGTAAATTATTTTCTGACAGATACAACAAACTTTAGGTAAATACAAGAGTCTGATTTCTTTTTTAAACTATTCATTAATATACGTGGGACACTCAGAAAGTTTTGCGAAACTAAAAAAAATTGTTCTATACGTACATATATTTTTATCAAATCTTTTCAAAGTACTTTCCACCAGCCTCTATACAAAGATTCATGCGCCTAAACCAGTTTTCAAAACACTTTTTCCAGTCCGCCGCAGACACCTCGTTTACAGCCTGCTCGAACGCAGCCAGCGCATCTTCCGGCGACGAAAATTGTATCCCTTTGAGCTGATTTTTTATTTTTGGGAATAAAAAGAAGTCACACGGTGCTAGATCAGGGCTGTAAGGAGGGTGACCCAGGAGTTTGACTGGCGTGCTGTCCAGGAAGTCCCTCGTTTTGAGTGCGGTGTGCGCAGGTGCATTGTCGTGGTGGAGCAGTAGCCCGCGGAGCCCTGTGTTTGGTCGCTTGTTGCTTATAACAGAGAAAACTTCTGGCAAACATTTGGTAGTATACCATTCGGCATTAATGCTTCTTTGATCCCGTAAGGGAATTGATACCAAGTAGCCAGTCAAATTAAAAAAGCTAGCGATCAAAATCTTACCCCCGCTTCTAGATCGCTTCACTTTGGTAGGCGTTGGCTCATTTTGAAACACCCAAACAGTCGACTGGCGCTTGGTTTCTGGGTCGTATTGATAAATCCAGGACTCATCACCTGTAACGATGTCGTAAACACGCCGAGACGAGCCTGGTTCAAATTTGTTAAGCATATCACGGCACCATTCCACCCGGGCCTGCTCCTGAGCATCGGTGAGGTTGTGCGGCACCCAGCGTGATACTATCCTCCTCACGCGAAGATGGCTGTGTAGAATCTCGTGAACGCTTCCCGATCCAATCTTCAATATGTGTTGAATCTCCTGATATGTAATTCGCCTATTGTCTTGGATTAAATTTTTCACTGCTAGCACGTTTTCTTCGGTAACAGCCGTCAAAGGGCGACCGCTTCTTTCGTCATCCCCCAAAGTTGGTCGACCGCGCTTGAATTCGTTATACCAACGATACACGGTTGCCTTGGAAGGGCCTTCATCCATGAATGCCATTTGAAGTCTATCGTACGATTCATCCGGTTTCAGGCGACACTTGAAATCGTATAAAATCATAGCTCTAAAATGTTCCCGGCGCAGATCCATATTTCAGTGAGACACAATACTTTGAATTAACTCGCAAAAAATGTGGAGGGAAATTTTGAAATTGGAACTTACTTATTTTTACTTATAAATAATCATATTTTCGAAAAACATTATAACTGGCCAGTCTCCCATATATAAAAACTTTTTTTCGCAATACTTTCTGAGGGGCCTGGTATATTAATAAAAACTGTTATTATTATTAAACAATTAATTCAGACAAATCTGTAATAATTATTTTCTTTATGTTATCAAATTTGTATGCTTATCGAGTCAAAGCATAGTGATACTGGATTATTTATAAATTAACACCATGTCTTGTACATCATACCTACCTATGTTTGACAAATAAATCATTTTGAATTTTGAATTTTTTTCACCATGGTTTTAAACATCGTGAGGAAACCTGCACATCTGAGAGAGCTCTGGGGCCTTACTCGATTGGTTCGAGCTCTAAAGCAAATCGAGCTAATATCAATTCCTAGAAAAATGCAGTACGATTTGACAGTAACTCGAATTCAAATTCGATTGATACAGCACTCGATCCAGTCGGGACTAAGGCCCCAGTTTCGAGCGTTGAAGACAATACAACGTGTTATTGAAATAACTGAAAACCTCTTTAGCTCCAAACCTCATTGTACTCATCAGTATTAACAACTTTTACTATGAAACCAAATCTGAAATCGCGAAGAAAAATCAGCAGTCCCCTACAATTTTGTTTACATGAATCAACAGAGGCACACTTGAAAAATATTTTAGGAAAATACAAGTACAAAGTTACAGGCTGTATATTTATTTATGATCTGTATTATATATATTATTACATATTATATATCTAATCTATATGTATGCACAGACAGAGGAATAATAATAAAATACATAAAAATTAATAGTACAAACTTACACAGGCACTGCATGCTTTTGCTGTTTTTTTCAACTGAATAATATTATTATTTTTGATTAAAACCTGTGAAACCAAGAATTCAAAACCGCTACTATCCTTGTGTCCACTAAACAAATGCTTTAATCATGATTCTTTTGTTAGTTTTATAGTTCTATTAATTTTTTTTAGTTCTCCGATTAAAACAGCAAAAGCAACGCATCTTAATCGTCACATTCATTCCATCCAACATTATTAAACATGATCCTTGTCCAATTTTTTTATGAGTTGTCTAACTAAATTCTAAACCGTCACCTTTATTTCACGAACTTTGTTCCAAAGTGCGACACTTTCTTCTTGGACAAAGAAGGTCGGTCCCTTATAGTCAACAAAACGACCTATGAACTCATCCTTTGTCTGATTTCCAAACATTTCTATAGACATGTCCACGTCAATCAAAAACTCCCGTGTCAATTTTTTTGCTAATGTGAGTTTGATATGAGATGCAAACTCGGGGGAATGTGAGAAGTTCGCCAAGATCGCTGGGGGAAGAATTAAGGTGTATTCATGAACGTGGGGTTGATGGGGTACAATGTTGTTTGTTATTTTTGTAGCATCATTCTCTTTCGTAAGAATAGAGTCTATTGATTTGAGAAAATAGTCGCTTCTCTGATCGATGTTTAATCCCTATAGGTAAGTACTATTATAATTATATATTACATTATCATTGCTCTTGCTGCGGCTTTGCGCGCGTAAAAAGTTGTAACTCGCCCCGTATGATGTTCCCCGTCGTGGTTTTGGGAAAAGAAAAATACGTATTTCTTACATAAACATAACATACATAATCAGCCCATTACTGTCCCACTGCTGGGCTCGGGCCTCTTCTCAATATGAGAAGGTTAAGGCCTTAGTCTATCACGCTGGCCTAGTGCGGGTTGGCGGACTACACGAGAAACACACATCGAGAGCTGTATGGAGCACTCTCAGGTGTGCAGGTTTCCTCACGATGTTTTTCCTTCACCGTTAAAGCAAGTGATAATCAAATTCGAATTTCTTAATTATTATAATAAAACAAGTTTAACCGGATAATATCGCGTATAATGGGTGTAAGGGGAACGCTTCCGAAAACGAAGGAAAGTGCTGGTGATTACTGATACGAAACCATGAAAAAAAAATGCGATTCTTTTTTTAGTTTTTTTCATATATTTTTTTTGCATATTTCATACATAACCAGCTTTGGGCAGTTAAATAAAACTCATACATAATGAAAAATGCAAAAAAAAAAAAAAAAAGGAATCACATTTTTATTAGTGGTTTCGTATCATTAATCACCAGCACTATCACCTATCTTCGTTTTCGGAAGCGTTTCCCTGACACCCTGTATTATTTAGATTGGTTTCCTGACGTTTCGAAAGCTTTGCAGCGTTTTCTTAATTATTGTTTAATTGGAAGAGTATTTGTGTCAAGCGTGACCCCGGAAGTGTTTTTATAGAAATTTTAACTCTTCTTCTTTAAACGGGGATACCGTTTGGTTAAAATTTCGAAAAATTCGAAACACGTAATTTATTCATTGCTTTAAAGATTATCATAGTTTCGATACAATCCAGCCACGCAATAATATTCTCCCATACGAAATTTATAATTTAGGAAAAAGAAGATATAAGTATTTCATTACTTACTTTAATAGTACATTACTGTCGAGGCCTGAAATTAATCAATTTACGGCCGAGTAATATTAATATTGGAAGTACGAGGCGAAGCCGAGTACTTCCCAAGTGATTTTGAAAGGACGAGGCGCAAGCCGAGTCCTTTTTAACCAAACGAGGCCGTTAATTCCTATTTCGGCCGAGACTTGTATAGTAATTTTCTCTCATTTGCGAGGAAATACAACACAAATTAATTCAACAGTACCTCATTTTCATTCACGCCAATTCGCCCGCGCGCGGTTCATGTTCTATTTTCAAAGTTTTGAAAAAAAAAATGCGTATTCAGCCTGTATAATGATAAATATTTTGTACCTAAAAACACCTAATTTATGTAAGTGTGTACTTAAAAACCTCGGCAGCATAATTTAAAAAAAAAAAGTGTCCAGCTATTTCTATCATTGTCCTGTTGGATATTACCGGCCTGTTATTTCGTTGCGTACGGAAAAGAGCCGATTGTTGTATTCTTTTTTTTGAATAATGAACCAATTTCCGAGCAAGTGGGAGAAAATATTATTTTCCCCAAGTTTTGAGTAAATCGATCCAGGAGAAAAGATTTTTCATACAAACTATAACACCCTATTTCACCCCATTGGGGTGAAAAATTCCAAAAGTTATTTCTTAGGCCCGTATTACAGGACGATACTCAAGCATTAATCTCTGTTTAAAACTAGTTTTGAGTTGAGCTTTGATTTTAGAACATTCCTCAAGTAGAGATTTATTTATCACAGTTCAGCTGAGTTTAGCTTTATTTTATACTGTCACTTGTTTCGCTATTTGAGCAGAGTTTTGATCTGTAATCACGCTAGTGTGGTCCAGACTACACTTGAGTAGAGATTTATATTCAATTTCAGGTCAAATTCGTGTGTTATGTTGTTGAATTAAAGTTTATAATTACCGTTCTGGAATAAGACCGATACTCAAGTAAAGATTCTATCCTTAAGTAGTGATCAGGTGATTGGAGTTTAAACTGTACTTGAGGAAGCTTCTGTAATACGGGCCTTAGTGGGTGCTTACGTTACAAAAGGAACCTACCGTCCAAATTTCATGTTTCTAACCAGAGTATTTATGACTCTGCGTTGATAAATCAGTCAGTCAGGACGTGGTCAGGACATATGTCTTTATAAGTATAGATTTTATATACAGCTTTTTTAAATTTACTAATGAAATAGTTTTTTTTTTGCCTCCAGCACTAGAACACACGAATTATTCCTAATGCAGGAGCCGGGCTTCACTATTTTGTAAAAAAAGAAGATTTATGTCAATAAAGAAATAAAATAAAGAAATATAAGTTAGAAGACCGAGTTGGAAGGCCTAGGTAACAGCTGGGACTGAAAATACATGCAAAATAAATCAAGGTAAGTAACTCTTTATTACGAAGTTTTGAAGCCCGACCAAACTCACAAGTAAATTTTGCGGCTTCCTAAATGAGAAAAACTTGGAATGCTTTTATATGTAATCCTGAGCGATCCAATAGATCGCAAATCCAACATAAAACTTACATAAGTCATGTGCTTTTGGCTTAAGAAAAACCAGTAGGTAACACTTGTGGTAGATATTCGACCAAAGTTGCATTTTTGTATGGGGAAATATGTGTGTATGTTCACTTTATGTTACCATTTTTTGTGTAAGGTTCTATAATATAATTATGATCTAGTCTACAAGACTAATAAGTAATTTTATGTTAACTTAAACTGCTAATAATATTATTTATAAGAATATGTCCACTAGCACTTCATCGTCTCTTAAGGCGAAGTAACATTTTCATGTCTTTTATTAATATTCACTAACGGCAACATAAGCATTTTTTTTGCAGGTCTATGACATAATAGACGACGTCTGTGGTCTAGTTATTCGAGTGTCGGAATGCTGATCACAAGGTCGTGTCTGGTCAAGGTCGGGTTCAATTTCCACAGAACACAAATATTTGTGTGATGAACATAGGTGTTTGTGTTGGTCTGGGTATTTCTTATGTATTATAATAAGTATGTATTTACAAAAAAATATGTATAAAAGTATTATATCCATTGTCTAGTACCCATAGTACAAGCTCTGCTTAGTTCCGTCTAGTCCCACTAGACGGTGCTGTGTAAAAATGTCCCAAAAATATTTATTATTATTATTTATTTATAATGATGTAAGTTTCCTTTAATAATAAATACAGAAAAAGGTACCACAATTTCGATGTTTACGTATATACATTCTCTGCCGAGTTCATAGGCGTTCCCAACAAATTCCCTCAAAACAAAACATAGGCAACCTTACTAGTACGATTTTCCCTGAGAACCAATCCGAAAGAATCGAAGCCCGTTCTAAAAACTTTCCCACTAAAAAGGCTACGATAGAAGTTCACGTTTTGCCGACTTCCAACAGTTTCCAACGAAACCAATGTTTATACAGTAATTACCGGAGAAAAAAAAGTTTCAAACAAAAATTTGTTCGAACTCGATCCGAAGTTCCGAAACTTTGTCGTTAAGGCTTCGCGGTGGTTGCTTCAAAATATCGGACTACGGTTTCAAAATACTTCGTCCAAGTTTGGACAATAGGTCGTACTTAAAATTGAAGGTATTGTCCCTGGGCCACATTGTGTTGGGTTCATCGCGAGCATGTGACTCACTGGTGTAATCTGGAGCATTCAAATTAAATATTTGTTGTGGGAATTTGCGATTTGTCAAATGGCGGGAGATAAGTTTGTATAACAGCGTTTTTTTAAAGAATCTATTCTACCGATTCACGTTTTAAATCAATCATGAATATTTGACCGTTAATGACAGTTGAGAAAGATGGAAGCCGTTAAAAATTCTGCCATGACAGCGATTATGATTGGTGCATCATGTAAAAAATACATTCGACGAAAGAAAAGTTTTATACCGTCCATGGTATTTTTTTTAAAGCTGAAAACAAGCTCCAGATGATCACTGTTGATTATAAATATTATTATTTCCAATTAGACAGTAAGAAACCATCACAAAGTATTTTTTTTTTTTTTGTAACAAATACATTCAAGAAGTAATTAAGTCCAAGAAAATATGGAATTTTTTGACGCCTCCAAAATAGTGATAACATGACTGTGTCACAAAACAAATACATTTTTTGAAACCACGTACAGAACGGCCACTCACCTCCTCCCACCGATCCTACTTACCTCACCCCGCCCGAATTTGAGACCTCACTTCATTTGTCTGCCCTAATATTACACACATTTGGCAAGTGTACAAACGCCATTTGTTTGTATGAAGAATTGTAGGCACTTAAATCAACGCGGATGTGTGGAGTGTCCGGGGTGTAACTGTGTGTCAGTTTGAAGGCTCAACCACACAACTGCTTTTGCTGTTCTTAAATTTCAACCTCACAAAACGGATTTCTATTCTTATGCCTTCTCTGTGCATGCAGTAAGATTATGGAACTCACTCCCGCCTAACATACGGAATTCTCAATCCATATCTGTCTTCAAAAGACGTGTTAAAGAGCATTACTTTTCCTTTTAATTTGTTATTGCATAATATTTATATCATATTTACCTATACCTATATAATTTATATGTATTTATTTAAGTATCTATTGCTTTATTAGAACTAATTTTAAGTTTCCTATCTTTTTACACACTGTTGTCTACATTTCTTACTTATTTCTCATCTCGCAGGTCTGCTGGTAGAAATTTCTTTGAAATAAGCAGTACCTTTGTACTAGATAATTTTTATGCTGTCTCCTTTCATATGTCATTGTGTGTACATAAATTATAAATAAATAAATAAAAATAAATAAAACTGCGTTTCGATATTATGTGATCTTACACACTGCTGCGACAACGCGTCCCAGTACAAAATGTTCACAGAATAGCCCCCCTAGCTAAGTTGACAATCTACAATCATCAACGCTATAGAAAACAATCAAAATGTATGGGAATGACATATCGCAGGGCAGATATCGAAAAAACGCACGCGATTATATCTACCAACAGTAGCTGTGTGGAGGAGCCTTTATCTCCACGGCGGAGACATAATCAGTACGTTCCAACTACCTACCTGGTTGACAAACGCTAGTACCTATACCTATTCTACCCATACTGACTACTTGAGCCAAGCTAGACGAATCGAGACACATCAAACACTCAGTTTTCAGACCTCCTTTACACCACAATACCCTAGAACTGTTTGGTCAACCTGTCCAGTATAACATGACCCACGTATTTCTATGACAAGTCCCTTCCATCAGTTGTGAGTTGGACGGACGGGGGAGAGGTGACAGGTCCTTTAACAGTGGTGTTGTTCGTGTATTTGTCTTTAGGCTTAGACCGGCGTGCACGCTGTATCTGAGACAGGAAATTAGGTTTCGATGTTTGAATGTGGACGGGTATCTGGATGGTGTTATGCTGTAGAGTGCCAACTGCCAGTACCTACGATGAATTTATTGTAAAAGGTAAAAATAGGGTTACAAATTACAATGTACGTGGGTAAAAACAGATGACTTTTTGAAAATGGAATCAAAGATTACAAGCTTACTACCTACCTATTTATTTTTAATTCATTCATTTCAGTCGGAAGACGTCCACTGCTGGACATAGACCTCCCCCAAAGGGGGGGGGGTATGCCATAATCGCCACGCTTGGCAGGCGGGTTGGCGATCGCAGTTGGTTGGTTAAATACTCAGAGGACGCTGCTGCCCATCCTCTGGTGAATCCCTTAGTCGCCTTTTACGACACCCATGAGAAGATATAGGGTGGTGGAATTCTTTGCGTCCGGCACCTATTTATTTACTAGTGCAAAAAAAAACTTACTCTTTCAATCTGTGTGGCATGATTATGTAATATCATAAAAGTTTTAATCATTTTAGCTTTTAAGCCTATCTAAAATTACTAAAAATCTATGGAAATAGAGCTTAGATAATTATAAATAAATAATTTTTGTTTCTTTTCTTTCTATAAGAAAAACAATCATATTTTTGCAGCAAAAAAAAAACCAAGCAAATTCACTAAATCTGGTTAAACTCGATGACCACTAAGACAAAACAAAAACTGTTAAAAAACAATAACACTTTTCGAGATTGTAAAAGGCATAATAAATTCCTAAAGAAGCATTTTAAATTTTTGGATAACGTGGTCTGGAAGTTCACAGGCCCACTTTTCTGGGCAGCCGGTTCAAAACATGACAATACATGTAGTGCCAATGAGACTTTGTCAATGTCATACGTCAATGTTATCATAACACTTTCAATGTCCATAAAACAGACATAATATATGTGGGACACCGGTCACACTGGACAGGGAAAGGGTTTAACACCACTGGCTAAATGAAAACATTGCAAGAAAGCTTGGAGTTAATGGTCTGAAGTCAATTATTGTACCTTTCACGTTTCTTTTTCCTTCAGTGGGACAACTAAGTTTTTTTTATAGTATAGAATGGCGAAACGAGCTAAAGGCCCACCTGATGTTAAGCGGTTACCTTTGCCCGTAACAACTTCAAAACCATCTAGGCTGTTGCCTAAATGGTACCGCAAGTCGGTTCGCCAAACTGATACAGGCTGATATTTTTATTAAACTTTGGTCTCTTTAAACGTAGACTTCCGTGTGTCGCGGCCGATACGACAGACGCGCACGACCGACGCGCTGCGGCTGTCGCGAAAATACTAAGCACAATGGAAACTGAAAATTGTTGTTGTTTTCATACTGTTGTATGAAATGTCGCGTCAGCCGTAGCGCGTCGCTAGTCTGTTGCAACTAACGCAACCCATGAAAGCTCTTTTTTAACTGACGAAAAAAAAGCAGGAGGTTCTCAATTCAACGCGTATCTTTTTTCTTTTTATTTAAAGTAATTTAATGATCTGCGTTGATTATTTGTTTGGCGCCGACTCATAATTAGTTATTAACATTAGTTTAGTTAGGAAAAGACTAAAAGCTTAATTTTATTTTTCGCTTTTCAGTTTTTGTTTTCGTCGGTTCAATTTTTTGTTAAAAAGTTTTATTTAGCTTACTGTTTCACTATCACATACACTCAGCCCTTCATTCCACATTCGTCGTCTTTCGGTACAACAATGTTTTCGGAGATAGCCACGCTGGATTACAGACGGACTACCCACGTTGTTTGAGTTAGTGCTAACTTACTATGGATTTGTGTAGAATGAACACTGTGGCACATTGAAATATGTGGCATGTTTCAGGTATCTAACTTATTGGCTTGAAAATAGGTAGTTGTAGAATATTTGGAATTATGATAGAAACGCCATTAATCATATTTTATCAACGTAGACTAGACGTACGTGGGACACTTAGAAAGTTTTGCGAAACTAAAAAAAATTGTTCTATACGTACATATATTTTTATCAAATCTTTTCAAAGTACTTTCCACCAGCCTCTACACAAAGATTCATGCGCCTAAACCAGTTTTCAAAACACTTTTTCCAGTCCGCCGCAGACACCTCGTTTACAGCCTGCTCGAACGCAGCCAGCGCATCTTCCGGCGACGAAAATTGTATCCCTTTGAGCTGATTTTTTATTTTTGGGAATAAAAAGAAGTCACACGGTGCTAGATCAGGGCTGTAAGGAGGGTGACCCAGGAGTTTGACTGGCGTGCTGTCCAGGAAGTCCCTCGTTTTGAGTGCGGTGTGCGCAGGTGCATTGTCGTGGTGGAGCAGTAGCCCGCGGAGCCCTGTGTTTGGTCGCATGTTGCTTATAACAGAGAAAATTTCTGGCAAACATTTGGTAGTATACCATTCGGCATTAATGCTTCTTTGATCCCGTAAGGGAATTGATACCAAGTGGCCAGTCAAATTAAAAAAGCTAGCGATCAAAATCTTACCCCCGCTTCTAGATCGCTTCACTTTGGTAGGCGTTGGCTCATTTTGAAACACCCAAACAGTCGACTGGCGCTTGGTTTCTGGGTCGTATTGATAAATCCAGGACTCATCACCTGTAACGATGTCGTAAACACGCCGAGACGAGCCTGCTTCAAATTTGTTAAGCATATCACGGCACCATTCCACCCGGGCCTGCTTCTGAGCATCGGTGAGGTTGTGCGGCACCCAGCGTGATACTATCCTCCTCACGCGAAGATGGCTGTGTAGAATCTCGTGAACGCTTCCCGATCCAATCTTCAATATGTGTTGAATCTCCTGATATGTAATTCGCCTATTGTCTTGGATTAAATTTTTCACTGCTAGCACGTTTTCTTCGGTAACAGCCGTCAAAGGGCGACCGCTTCTTTCATCATCCCCCAAAGTTGGTCGACCGCGCTTGAATTCGTTATACCAACGATACACGGTTGCCTTGGAAGGGCCTTCATCCATGAATGCCATTTGAAGTCTATCGTACCATTCATCCGGTTTCAGGCGACACTTGAAATCGTATAAAATCATAGCTCTAAAATGTTCCCGGCGCAGATCCATATTTCAGTGAGACACAATACTTTGAATTAACTCGCAAAAAATGTGGAGGGAAATTTTGAAATTGGAACTTACTTATTTTTACTTATAAATAATCATATTTTCGAAAAACATTATAACTGGCCAGTCTCCCATATATAAAAACTTTTTTTCGCAATACTTTCTGAGGGGCCTGGTATGTATACCTTGGACGAATAAAAAAAGGCGGACGGAATCTCGCTAAACAAAAAGTGGAGCACCCATAGTATGACGGCTCGCTTAAAAGTACGGGCTGGCACGCACACATTCACACCCATAGTAAGACAAAAAGCCGCGATTACGCATAAAATCTCATGTGACGGTAGTCATTGTTGTAGTGTCACAAATAAAATAACAATATATATCTGCTGTGTTAAAATTCTGTCGAAATTATAATGGGTTTAGGAAAAAACGAAGTGCTTCAATCTTTTCTTAGCGAGATTCCGTCTGCCTTTTTTTATTCCTCTGAGACGATAACTGACACCTATAACTTTTGACGATACTTTAGTATGTTAAATTTTATAGCCTATGTTACTTCTGAATAAATTAGCTTTCTAATAGTTAAATAATTACTAAAATCTGTTTAGTTTCAAAGTTTATCTATTACACAATCAAACATGCAAACAAACAAACAAACAAATATTTTCTCTTTATAATATTAGTATAGAAGTATAGATTAATATTCATCATTGATCAAAAATTTACTGCCTTTTATAAACGCTACAATTTGTTCGCACATTTTAACAAATTAGCAACATAATCTAATCATTTTTTTCAATCAACGCCTACAAAAAACCGCCACAGTCACGAAATCTATGAAGACAAAAAAATGGCGCTTACCAGTTTTAATAACGTTATAATTCCCGTGAAATTATGTATCGCCTGCTAATTATTGTCGGAATAACATGTCAGAACAATGACGGCAGATACTGCTTCGTCATTCGGCGCTAGGCGGCATTTTAGCGCTACCTTTGCCTAATGATTTTTGTTGTTATGTGTTAACTATTAATTGTGTAGTGAGCGAAGAGGCTGTTGGAAATTATGAGAATCATAATTAATAAGGTTTTCTTGTGCTTTTTTAAGGTATCTAATCGCCTACTTTAGAAATTACACCATTTGTACAATAGGTGATTTTTGGTTTGGATTGTCTGTTGTGTCAAAAATGCTTTTGCTTAAAGGAGCTAATAATATTTATACATTAATGTCGTTCGTTTTTTTGTAATAAATAAATAAAATTTATTTATTTGTTTAATGTTAGTCTGGGTGTTTCTTTTGTATTATAAGTATGTATTTACAAGAAAAAAAGTACATAAGTATCATATCTATTGTCTAGTACTCATAGCACAAGCTCTGCTTAGTTTGGGACTAGGTGGTGCTGTGTAAAAATGTCCCAAAAATATTTATTTATTTTATTTCATCATTAACCTCGCCTTTTCCCAACTCTGTTGGGGTCGGCTTCCAGTCTAACAGCCTAACCAGATGCGGCTGAACATCAGTATTTTACACGGAGCGACTGCCATCAGACCCCCGCAACCCAGTTACTGGGTAATTCTGACATTCGGAGGTTAGGCCAGTTGTCAGACTTTCGGGCTTCTTCTTCTTCTTCTTTCGTGTCAATGGTTCACACTTTTTTTATATAATATTTGGCCACTTCTATGGCGGTGATCGTGGCTTCATTTAGGTCGGCTCTTGTACAGTTGACAGGGCACAAGGGACAAGTAAGCAAATGGGCCATGGACTGAATGGGGGCCCCACAATCGCATTCAGTTTTTGAGGAGTCTCGAATTCCCCATTTGCACAAATTTTCTCTGCAGCGACCGACTTGAGTCCGGAGCCGGTTGAGGGATTTCCAGACTGGCCACGGGAGATTGTGGCCTGGGGGCAGGTGTTCTTGCGGTACTACAAAATCAGGTGGTGGTGGGAGCCTTTCCTTCCACAACTCCGTCCTCATTGCGGCTGGATGGAGTTGTGAGGTCCGAGTGGAACGAATAAAACTCTTGCGGCTTTTCAACCGGGCTCTTGGGATTTGGTGTTCGAAGAGAGGGTGTCGATGATCGGTCTCTTGTTTCAGTTTCGGGCTTCTGACTCCCCGTAACGACTGTCATAGATGTTCGTACGGCAACTGGGACTGACAGGTTAACGGGCTCTTCGAGGCACGGAGGTGTCTCGATGTGCAATGAAATCGTCACCCATCCACGGACTGACCGCGGCTAGCTTAACCTTGCAGCTCATACAATCCACCCGGTTGCTACTTAGCCACGAGCCCCTCTTAATTAAATTTATTTATTTATTATAAATATAATGAGACTTATATCATTCGAAATGTACTGTGCCGTAGATGTGTAGAAAAAGAATCATGCGCGTATGTTGCCGTTAAGGCAGATACAACATACATAGGTACATGATTTCTCCATTCAAAACGGTAGGTACCTATTTAACATAGGTACACTACGACCAAAAGCGATACTAGTAGTTATAACAACGTCATTGGTAGTTCTTAGTTCATGGCCATGACAAGTCAGATATTCTAATTTGACAATGTTTAAACTCTTCAATCTTTCAAAAAAATACTTGGTTTGGCAGTGTTCTGTTAAAGTTTTACCGTTATCATTTAACAAGATGGTTTAATACAAGTGATAAACCTTAACTATCAGAAATATAATAACTTCTTAGGTTTTCGCGATCACTACACATTATAATAAAACAAAGTTTAACCGGATTAAATCGCGTATATTATTTAAATTGGTTTCCCTGACGTTTCGAAAGCTTTGCAGCATTTCGTGGTCGCAGGTAGACTAAGATGACAAGTGTCTTTACAAATATTTCTAAAAAAATATTTTAATCTACCGTACAATATCGAAACGTCAGGGAAACCAATTTAAATAATATACGCGATTTAATCCGGTTGAACTTTGTTTTATTATAATATCAGAAATATGTCGACCAGAATACAAACTTGGCTTGACTGGTGCATGGCTATAAAATTACTGTTCCTAAACCTATCTCAAAATTTCTACCATCCTATCTAAAAACCACATTAGCAAAATTCACGCCAATTACAGCAGAACCGTTTGAGGAATATCCGAAATATTCAGTTGCGTATAATATGGAATTAGTGAAAATATACCGAGTCACGATACACAGGAATTGGGTGATTCTCTAAGTTAATTTAATGGTGAAGCATGGGGGTCGGGGAGTATGGGGAACAAATTAGTTTCGTTCGGTTTATTATAGCTTGTAAACAAAGGTATCAATTATAGGTAGGAACAAAAGTTTACACTGAAAAAAAAAGGTTGTTTAAATGTAGCCCAACTTTAACAACTTTTAACTCAAAAAAGTGACTACAAAACTATTGAACTAAACTAACAAAATTTTTGTAAAAATTTGTTCTTTATAAGTAAACACTTTTGTTACATTGAGGTAATATGTATGTACTACGTACTGGAGCAAACATCAGGAACAAAAAAATTTGCACAACTTGCTGGCAGCGGAGCACGCGCGGCGCGAGCGTGGCTAAGCGAGTGAGAGTGCAGGAGCCCTAAAACGTGCTACAAACATTTTGTTTGAGGTATCTTCTCTAGTATCTACACCTCAAACCGTGCTCACCCCTCTCAGTAAAAATGTCGCGGCATCGTCCAATAAGCATCGCGAAAGCAAATATCTTTCAGGTGCATGGTGTGTGCGTGAGCGCTGGTTGTACACGAAGGAGCATATTTTTTTTGGCTTCACTATGATTGTTCGCAGCACTTCGCCTATATTTTTACTATGTCTGTGCCCCAAAGCAGCATCCGTTATAATTTTAGGACACACAGTAAAGTGTCAGGTAGAATAAAATAACGTCACACATCTCACACACTATTGCTGCTAGCAATTAAAAATGTGGCAACACTGCGTCAAATCCATTTTAATGGAATTATCCCAAGGCACTACTACCGTACCTATTTCTACCACCAAACAGTGATGCTTGCATTGCTCTGTTCCGGTGCACAGGGTACGGGTGCCGGTGACATTACAATCACATGAGACTTTCCATCTTCATGTCTCAGTTTGGCGAACCAGACTTGCAATAACGTTTAGGTGGTATTGTAGTTGTTAGGGCAAAGGTACCCGTTTATCATCAGGGCCTTTAGCTCGTTTCGCCATATAGTTTTTTTTTTTTTTTCTCGGGTAACTTACTGCTAGACAAATATTAATAATTAATAGTTAACCTCTCGAATTATATAACCATAATGAAAAATCTATTATGTCTCGCAAAGAAATGCGTCAAATATTAATACGAGACGCAAATATACAACATAAATAAGGCCTATTACAAGTTTTCACACTTAACAGAATAAACATACTTACATTGTACCATAAAAGGGTATCCTAAAAATTTGTGAAATGCTGAATATGTGTTATGTCGTGTCTGCTTGCTACATCGTCTTATTTCTGAATATTAATTAGAAGTAGTAACGTAAACCTATAAAAATACATTTGATATGAATTTAAAGCCAAAATAAAATATTGTTCATAAACAACATTTTTTATTTGGTTTTTAATTAAATAGATTTTTAATTAGACATTTTTATTTCGTTCTATACATTCATTTACATTTTTTATTTCAACAAAAATATCATTTTAAGTAGATACAATCTACTAAAACGCCTATAAAAAGTATTCTCAAACGCGCAGACAAAATGTAAAATTAAAATATCACCCCAGATCCATGATTTCATTTATCACACTAATAACACCTCTAATTTCAAATTTGGCACTAGTGTTGTCCATATCGGCGTAAAACGACACTCGTCGGCAATCAACGGCTCCGCAGGGAGTCCCACGTGACGGCTCGGCTGCCTCGGCTACCGGGGATGCACGCATTCACGCGAGACAATCCGCCGATTGTCAAGAATTCGACTAATCTCTACAATAATGAACCCTATAAACGAGTAAATAAAGTCCATACTGAGTAGAGTTTAACAATAATCGGTACGAAGATGAATGCACATCGTACAGAGTTTTCCGCTAATTATCATGGTAATACCCGCTCCAAGTACCCCTGCTGAGCTGAATTTTAATTTAATGAAGATTACTTATACTGGTGTAAAATATTTGTATAAATTAGAATAACTTATCGATACATTTTGTACAAAATATAGTCATTAAAAATTTTATGCGTATTTTAATAGCTTTTTACCGAAATAGGCATTCGCGTCTTTTATGGGCAAGAATAAAAGAAGTTACCAAGCGTTTCTGCAAGTAACGCACCTAATAAACTAACTGATTACTATTTTCCTCATAATAAAGGGAGCACAATATAAAACAATCTTTTAGTATAGAGGGGAGTGAAGAATGCTATTCATGGTACAATAAAAGCGTCTATCAGTCTCAAGCCTGCCGTTACAACAGAAGCAATCCAGATAATTCTCATTACACACATTTCACTATTCGATGTTTCTAATATACCATTATGTTTAGCCGCGGGAGGTCTCGATTGTGGCAATCGGCGTCTTTGTTGCACATCACTACCGAGTGAACGGATCCCGCCAAAATTTAAATGTCATCGTTCCAATTCGAAATTCAATTACGTGTAATTAATGCGGTGTGTTCCAGTGGCGGAACTGGATCTTTTACCGATTTGAAAACAATGGTTCGATCGTCGTCGGCGATTCAAAGCTATGGAACGCAACTCACGCCTCGTTTTTTTTTCTACGTTTTGTCGATTATAGCTTTTATTATGATAAATGTGTTGGTGATTTTTTGTGGCGCCTTTTTGTGCTAATATAAATCTCAATTTATTTAACTCTTTCATTATGTAAAATTATGTATTTCTGTTGATAGCGTCGAAAATTTTGATGAAATTTTGCGGACATCTTATTATTAATTAATTTGAATGAAAAAATACGAGTATTTCGGAAATATATAAAACAGATAAAAATCGACACAAAACCAATTTTTTTTTATTGTTTTTTTATTGCTTTAACCAGACCGTGACTTGCGACGTAATTTTTTCAAGTTTATTAAATACTAGCCTATGCCCGCGACTTCGCCCGCGTGAATGTCGTTTATCGCGCATCCCTCGGGAACTGTTCGTCTTCCCGGGATAAAAAAATAACCTATATCTTAATACGGGTTATGTTCTATCTGTATAGCAAATTTCATTAAAATCCAATCAGTAGTTTTTGTGTGAAGTAACAAACATCCATACATACATCCTCACAAACTATCACGTTTATAATATTAGTAGGAAGTAGGATTAATTTGTATGGAAAATTAAGAGTATTTTTAAAATATATAAAACAGACAAACATTGACACAAAAACCATAAATTGTTTATTTATTTTTTATTGCGTTAACCATACCGTGTTTAAGATATAATTACAGGTTAAAATGATAGGTGTTCGTAATAATATCTGGGTTGCCATGCCAACGGTAGCCGGAAAGTAATTATTCAACAGGCTCGGTCCGGAATAGAACACTGAACAGAAGTTTAGTGTTGAAGACAATGATTCATTGTGTAGAACAGGTATTAGGTACGCGTCTCTACTTAGGAGCACCATCATACAAATTATAGGCAGGATATTGAGCTGTTAAAATTTTGCTGTGGATATTATGAGAACAGCGGTGAACATCGATAGATTGGAAAAATAAACTAATGAAAAGAAAGACAGAAAACTTTACTTTTAGAAAGTAGACTTTGCCCACAATAATAGCTTAGGTTTTCAATAAAACTTTTTTTTTTTTTTTTGTATTTTTTTCAAACAGGTATTGCAGACAAAACATTTTATAATCACGTCCTAAACAGCACAAACAGCATGCTACATTATAAAACATAATGACACTAAGGACCGAGTTCACGGACATTGAAATAATCACTGTTTGCAAAATGAACCTGTTATTCAACAACAGATGTTTAACCGGGACGCGGGAATTTTCATGTTCACGACTCCTATCTGATCCTTGATTCTGAAACCGAGAGTTCTGGGAATGAAAGAACGAATGATGTAACACGATTAATCAA
The DNA here is from genome assembly GCA_949699075.1 of Asteroscopus sphinx. Taxonomy (NCBI): domain Eukaryota; kingdom Metazoa; phylum Arthropoda; class Insecta; order Lepidoptera; family Noctuidae; genus Asteroscopus; species Asteroscopus sphinx. Next base: position 31,315,878 of record OX453004.1, on the reverse strand, counting down.
AATGGTAACTAAATGGCAACAACACTATGAAAAGAACGACAATTTAAAACGGTTGCATATTAGGTAACTCTTCCAAAGTAAAAAATCCTAGTATAATGCTACTCTACACATTTGACATATCTTTTTAATTTGGCAGGATAAGCGGTCTTGGTTGTCATAGCAACCAATAAAACACGCTATTTTGATTTTTGAATATTAGGCAGCTTACACACTAGAAGTGTATCGGGCGGGCGCGTTTCTTCAAACATGATCAAATTCTGGTAGTTGTGCTTAGCCAAAAGTAGCGGTAACATTGTGCAGGTTTCGCGCGAGCATCGTTTATAAGTCGCATTGATTTTTATTTTTATTAATTATACAAAAAATTATAAATGAAAAAATAACGTACTACCTCAATACGACAAAAACAGTTATGTTTACATATCTATCATAAGTTTTCTCAATGCATAAGCAATATGTCTGCTTTGTTCATGTTCGTAAAATAAAAATGCACGCTCGAAAAACGGCAACGTGTTACGGCCCTTATTTTATTCGTTTTTATTGTAAATTTTACGAATACGGTAAAATGCTATTATTGTTTTGTTATCTTGGAGAGTAATAATCCTAATATTAATATTTTATGCAGCATAGACTCTTCAAAAATTACGAAAAACAATCAAATACAGAATATCGATTAATAACCTCAACAATTTCAACCATCAAACGTCAAAAATGTCTTGCTTAAATACCCGGTTAGTACTTAAACGACGTCCCCGACTTCTGTTAGAAAAATCGATTGATTACTGTGATATAACGGTTGTTTATCGTTGGTGAACACCAAAGTTCGGGTTAAACATCTGGTTTTTACATAAACATCTGTTATCTTCTGGGTGAACTTGCCCCTAAGTGACTACTGCATAAATCGAAACGATTTTAGTTAATAAAAAAATATATGGTAACTTATAATATATTTTTGAAATTATCTGTAAAGCCACGATCATCATCTTATGCTTGATTTCATCAATGGTAATTCCCTGGTTAATTGACCATTTACCTACAATTCCAGTACATTTTTCAAGTAATCGGCCGTTTAAACAGAGAATTAAAGTTGATAAACACCGGCCTTAGGGCCGAGTTCGCGGACAATGAAATAACCACTGTTTGCAAAATCAACCTGTTATTCAACAACAGATGTTTAACCGGGACGCGGGAATTTTCGTGTTCACGACTCCTATCCGATCATTGATTCTGAAACCGAGCGTTCTGGGAATGAAAGAACGAATGATGTAACACGATTAATCAAAATGGTAACTAAATGGCAACAACACTATGAAAAGAACGACAATATAAAACGGTTGCATATCAGGTCACTCTTCCAAAATTAAAAATCCTAGTATAATGCTACTCTATACATTTGACATGTCTTTTTAATTTGGCAGGATAAGTGGTCTTGGTTGCCATAGCAACCAATCAAATACGCCATTTTGATGTTTGAATATTAGGCCCCTTACAAACTCGAAGTGTATCGGGCGGGCGCGTTTCTTGAAACATGATAAAATTCTGGTAGTTGTGCTTACCCAAAAGTAGCGGTAACATTGTGCAGGTTTCGTGCGAGCATCGTTTATCAGCCGCATTCATTTTTATTTTGATTAATTATACAAAAAATTATTATGAAATAAATTACGTACTACCTCAATACGACATAACATTTACACATCTTTCATAAGTTTTCTCAAAGCATAAGCAATATGTTTCTTTGTTTATGTTCGTAAACGAAAAATGCACGCTCGAAAAACGGCAACGTGTTCCGGCCCTTATTTTATTCGGTTTTTATTGTAAATTTTACGATTATGATAAAATGCTATTGTTTTGTTATATTGGAGAGTAATAATCCGAATATTATTATTTTATGCAGCATAGACTCTTCTAAAATTACGAAAAACAATCAAATACAGAATATCAATGAATAACCTCAACAATTTCAACCATCAAACGTCAAAAATGTCATGTTTAAATACCTGGTTAGTACTTAAACGACGTCCCCGACTTCGATTAGAAAAATCGATTGATTACTGTGATATAACGGTTGGTTATCGTTGGTGAACACCAAAGTTCGGGTTAAACATCTGGTTTTTACATAAACATCTGTTATCTTCTGGGTGAACTTGCCCCTTAGTCTTCCTGCGATCACGAACGTTGCAAAGCTTTCTAAATGTTAGGAAAACTGATTTAAATAATGTACGCGATGTAATCCGGTTAAACCTGTTTTAGTGTAGACTTTGCCCGTGGCTTTCTTTTATCATCATCATCATTATTTCAGCCGAAAGACGTCCACAAGGACAGGATATGCCATAATCGCTACGCTTGGCAGGCGGGTTGGCGATAGCAAGAGAACGCTGCTGCCCATCCTCTGGTGAATCCCTTAGTCCTTAGCCGTGGCTTTCTTTGCCCACGTATAATTTGGTTTTTCGCGCATCACTCAGAAACTGTGTATATTCTCGGGATAAAAAGTAGCCTGTATCCAGGTTATGGTCCGTGTGCTTATTTTTATTCACATCGGTTCAGCCGTTTCAGCGTGGTTGAAGGACAAACAAACATACATGCTGATATTTTATGGCTTTTTTCCCGAAAAGGGGTCATTGTACTCATCATTATGAACAACTTTTACTATAGGAACAACCCAGAAATCGCGAAAAAAAAATCAGTTGGTCCCTACATTTTATCGATTTAAGTGAACACGAATGTAGGGACCAACTGATTTTTTTTTCGCGATCTCGGGATTGGTACCATAGTAAAAGTTGTTCACATTGATGAGTACAACGACCCCTTTTCGGGAAAGAAGCGATTAAAATTTCAGCACGTATTTATAATATGTATTAGGATTAAAACACTTTCGTGATCTACAGGTTTTTTATTTCCATTTAATTTATCTTTGGATTTTTTTTTTTTTCTGAACTCCTTTAATTAAGAAGTTTCACTTTTTTTTTCTTAGACCATGGCAAGTAATGATTACTAGTGTTTACCTTAGGGTGGTATGCCACTAGTCGAATTTATTTGTCTATCTAAATAATAAATTCTGTATCAAATTACACATCAGTTTACAAATTAATAAATAAAAACACACAATTTTTTAAATTTGTAATGCATGAATCATCAATGATTTAAATTATTAAATCAACTCTATTACACTATCAATCAATCAATCAACTCAGCCTATCGCAGTCCACTGCTAGACATAGGCCTCTCCCAAGTTGCCACAATGCTCTGTCCTCTGCCTTCCGCATCCAGTCCCCCCCAGCCACGTTCTTTAGGTCGTCGGTCCACCTGGCAGGGATGGACACTATATTATATGTGATTCTTAAGAAGAAAAAAAACGTACAGTCCGCAATTCCACAAGCCCATGGCCACCCAGTCAAGTAGGATCACAAATTCTAATAATTCAGTATCGTGGGTGGAATACGTGGTTTAAAAGTGAACTGGTTATAACTATGGTTAAAACTAAACAATTTGGGGGTGTGGTTACTGGTTACTACCAACATCCGTTGAGTACAGCGAGGTGTTAAAACTATTGTTCGAGAGCTTTTTGGACAGTCCGACACATTCATTATAATAGTTTATACAGTGACACTGACTTTTGGTTTAGTTTTAGTAAAGTTTGAGTAGCTTCTAAGAAATGAATTTATCAGAGAAAGTTTGAAAGTGGCGCCAGTAATAGAAAAGTTGAAAGGAAATCGTATGGGTTGGTATGGGCATGTGATGAGGAGGGATGAAAAGCATGTTACTAAGAGAGTGATGGATATGAATGTTCATGGAGAAAGAGAGAGATGGAGACAAAGAAAAGATGGATGGATTGCATGAAGAACGATATGGTTGAGAAGGGACTCAATGCTGGAATGACGGCTAATAGACAAAAATGGGAGAAGAAGACATTGCGCCGAACTACGTAATATTATATTAATTTATAATTAATTTACCTTTTTTTTTTAATACCGGCCAAGTGCGAGTCGAACTCGCGCAGTAAGGGTTTCGTACCACCCATCGACCTGACACCCCATAGAAACTGATTTAATTTACGAGAGTTTATCAAAAGACATCATCGCACAATGCGCGAAATATGAATTTTTGTATCTCTTTCTTACGCAGGTACCACCACATATGTCTATGTTTGTCTTATTTTTAGTATTTCTTGCTAAACTACATAATATGCACTATAATCTGACCAAGTTTGACGCTGTTATGTATTACCGTTTTGAAGATAGAGCAGGAACAAAAACGTTGAAAAAAAACATTTTTTTTGAGGTTTCTTGTATGGACAATGGTTTTTAGTATTTGTCGTGATATCCCTCATAGCAATACATATTCTGAGAAAATTTCAACCGGTCACCTATTACCGCTGAAAAGATACAGCCCTGTGACAGACAGACGGACGGACGGACAGCGGCAGCGTAGCGAGAGTAATAGGGTCCCGTTTGGCACCTGGCACCCTTCGGGTACGGAACCCTAAAAATGAAAATGATATGATGATCTCCCGCTGCTTCCCACGCCCGATCTCCTGATATTCTGTTATTTGTGGATGTAAATTATTGTGTATTAACTCTATTTATACTGAATGATTTTGAAGTCTTTAAGAGATGATTGTACCTACTCATCAATTTGAACAATTTTTATAGTAGGACCAACCCTGAAATCGTGAAAAAGAAAACAGCCGTTACCTACATGTTGTCGAGTTATGTGAACACAAATGTAGGAGACAGGATCCTTATATGGTTCAGTTAAGCGAAAGCGCTTCTTTTGTAAATCTCTTCTGAAGCCTACTATAAGCTCTTTAGCTTTCGAGTGCTTTTGGCCTGGGGTTTTTTCCCAAAATCTAATGCTTTGATGAGTTCCCCAGTCCTTAAGAATAGCCGAGGTGATGCATTTTGGAACCCGATTTCGGAACCCGATTTCGGAACCCGAAATAACTAAGGTAACTGATATAGCCTGAAGAATTACCAAACATAAGTGGCAGAAGGCGGGGCACTCACTGCTCGCATACCGGATGGCCGATGAAGCAGTAAAGTTCTGGAGTGGCGACCGCGTACTAGAAGTCGCAGCGTGGGTAGGCCCCCACAAGGTAGAACGATGACCTGATGAAGGTCGCGGGAATCAGCTGGATGCGGAAAGCGCAGGACCAGTCGTTGTGGCGATGCTTGGGGGAGGCCTATGTCCAGCAGTGTACGTCTTTCGGCTGAAATTATGATAATGATGAAGAATAGTAAAAGAAAAACGATTGATTGCCACAGTAACGGCCAAAATTAATATCCAGTCTATCCACAATTTGCCCTACTAGAGATAGGAATTTGACATGAGCTCCATACAAAATATGTCAAATTTAGATCTCCAGTAGGGCAAATAGTGGTTAGATTGGATATTAATTTTGGCCGTAAGACGTATCGATGTTCTGTTGTTCAGCCGCATCTGGTTAGACTGGAAACCGACCCCAACATAGTTGACTAAAAGGCTCTGAGAAAGAAATAAGACGCATCGGTATATAAAAAAATGTTTACAATAACGACCAGTTAAAAATACCAGGTTAAAATACATCTAAGGTCAGTGCTACACTTACCATCAGGTCAAATACAGTCCAATCAGTCAATGAACGCACGAACTGTCGCTCCAAAGTCACACAATACAATACTACCCTGCCGAGAGTTGAATGAAACCTAATGATTGTTATTGTTTCTAATTATTATACAATTATACAGAGTTTGTATGACTTCAGACAATATTAGCTGGGTTTTATGACCTTTTATGTCAATGTTCTTAGTGTTAAGGACCTGCCCTTGTGCGGTCAATCGGTAGTTCATGGAGTATTGAATTTGTAAACACGATTTTATACTTTAGTTGTAGGTTATAAAGATTATTTTAGTATTAGACTCGGACGAATAAAAAAAGGTGGACGGAATCTCTCTAAGAAAAGATAACCCACTATAATTTCGACTGAATTTTAACACACCAGATATGTATTGTTAATTTATAATATTTGAAACACTACAACAATGAATACCGTCACACGAGATTTGTTGCGTAATCGCATCTTTTTGTCTTACTATTAGTGTGAATGTGTGCGTGCCAACCCGTACTTTTAAGCGAGCCGTCTTTCTATGAGTGCTTCACTTTTTGTTTAGCGAGATTCCGTCCGCCTTTTTTTATTCGTCCAGAGATTTACATAACTTAAACATAAACATAACATCACGCCTGTATTTCCCCGAAGGGGTAGGCAGAGGTGTAATAGTACACCCACATTTCGCCAGTTATGTTATAGTCTCATGTAATAGGGGGCGAGCCTATTGACATTGACCGGGCACAAATCCAGACTCCGGGCTGCTACTGAGAATTTCCTAATGAAAAAACCCAATAACACTTTGCCCGACCCGGGAATTGAACCCAGGACCCCACGTTCAGCAGTCGCGCTTGCAACCACTAGACCAACGAGGAAGTTTTATACTTTAGTTGTAGATTATAAAGATTGTTTTAGTATCAGAAATTTTGGTGCAAAAATGACCTATCAGAAATAGCTGTAATGGTTCTGATTTCAGTTGTGTCGTAATAGTTTAATGAAAAGTTTAGATTCATAATACATAGTTACAAGTGTTCAATATGCCATCAGGATAATGAATATTAAGCTATTTAAATAAACGATAGGTCGCCCAATGGCCGAAATTCAACCGTAATTATGATCGAACTATGCCGATTTTTTTTTTTATTGAGAACACTAAAGCAAAAAATAGCAAATAAACAAAAAAAAAAAAAATCGTTTGATAAACAGAGGAGACAATGGTACTCACCCGTTTTTTCTTTGCCAATTTATTTTTAGATACTGGGTATTATTGTTTTATTAATTGAATGACCATTGTGTAGCATAACTAGGTATCGTCAATAATGAATTACTGTTGCAATAAACGAATATATTAAGACTATTACTGAAAGCTAATAACTAAATGGTTGTATCTTATAACAAGTGCGTTCACTATAATTATTCGAAGACCCTGAGCTTAGGGCTATGCTAGAATTCAATACCCTGAGCTTAGGGATATGCGAGAAGTCAATGCTTCTTCTGGTTACCGAGTTTATTTTTAACCGACTTCATTAGATCTTGTACATTTTAATAGGCTCTGCATTCTGAATGAATTGAGCGTTCACTTTCTGCAATTGTAAGAATATTGATAAAATCGATACCTAAGGGCCATGGTGCAACAAGTCTCATTTACCTATCGAGTTTACAGTTTTTTTTTAAATTGTTTTTTACTAGTTTCAGTGAAAAAAGTTATTTTGGCCTAACAGTTATATTTTTAAAGAGAATGTAATGTAAATGAGTAATATTTAAATTCAAATAAATTTTACTTGCTTTTTAAGTGATACAGAAGATGGTAACATTTAATATGTAACTTGTAGGCCACATTCCACAATTTTTTTGGATTAAGCACACTGTAAAATCCATTTTATTATTATTTCGTAGGTAATACTGATTCAGTTGGAACTGTTGGCAACATCAAAGTAATAATATTAATATTTATATTGAGCCACACTTAATAGTTCTGCTGGCAACACTGTTATGTGTCAAATTTCTTCGGGTTGGCGGGAAAAATAATAAAGATCGTGTTGTAGATTTTTTATTATTTTCCAAAATTTGCGTTTCTTCGAGTGTTAATATGTAATAATGGTGGATTATTAAATGTTAAGTGCTCGTTAACGTGTTCAAGTGTGGATAAATGGTACAAAGTTGAAAAACATGACTTTCGTATTATCTCATCATCCCCTCAGAAACCTTGTAAAATTTCCATCACTTTACTAGGATATAATATAAGTACAATGTTAATATGTTCTTGCAATGATTACGACTGAAGGACATGTATCCATGGTCATGAATAAATTAAAAAAAAAAAAAAAAGTTCTTTTTAACCTCACTTGCTCTATTCGCATGTAAATTTGTACGATTTTGAAATTATACTATTTTCATGATACAAGATCAGGTGTCATTTCAAGCAATCCAAAAGACCACTCTCACACCACTGCGCCACCAACAGGAACTGGGGTATCAAAATGGTGACCGCCGTAAGCTATCGAAAAGTCACGAAATTGATAACTCAATGATCTTGTCATGCGCTATTGATGGAAAACAGTGCCGTTGTATATGCTATGAATTCGTTTGTATCTATTGACTATATCCACTGAATTAACAATTATCTGTTTGCTCTGCTCCTTCATACCTACTTCTATTTGTCACAACATAACGCTGCCAATAAGAAAAATACTTTAATTGGCCTCAAAATAGCAAAACCCCAACTTATAACACCCCAAATGAAAGAGCTTTACATTTTACAAGATGTCGCCATAAAGGCAGGTCGACACTCTTCTTTCAGCATGCGAGTACGTCACACCTGCGTCAAAGTGCCTTATTACGGGTTTAAGGGTAGTGTAGCTTATCAAGCTTTGAGAGTAAAAGGCTCGGTTTTCCTAAAAAAACATCAAAGCTGGTTGGGAATGTTTTCAGTCGGGCTTTCGCCTTTTTTCAATGGCAATTAGTTAGCGTTTCTGCTAACGCTTCCACCCGCGCCTTGTGCAATTATAGCGTGGAGTAGTTGGGGCACTAAGATATAGGACGAGAAATGAGGCGGCATACCAGGCCCCTCAGAAAGTATTGCGAAAAAAAGTTTTTATATATGGGAGACTGGCCAGTTATAATGTTTTTCGAAAATATGATTATTTATAAGTAAAAATAAGTAAGTTCCAATTTCAAAATTTCCCTCCACATTTTTTGCGAGTTAATTCAAAGTATTGTGTCTCACTGAAATATGGATCTGCGCCGGGAACATTTTAGAGCTATGATTTTATAGGATTTCAAGTGTCGCCTGAAACCGGATGAATCGTACGATAGACTTCAAATAGCATTCATGGATGAAGGCCCTTCCAAGGCAACCGTGTATCGTTGGTATAACGAATTCAAGCGCGGTCGACCAACTTTGGGGGATGACGAAAGAAGCGGTCGCCCTTTGACGGCTGTTACCGAAGAAAACGTGCTAGCAGTGAAAAATTTAATCCAAGACAATAGGCGAATTACATATCAGGAGATTCAACACATATTGAAGATTGGATCGGGAAGCGTTCACGAGATTCTACACAGCCATCTTCGCGTGAGGAGGATAGTATCACGCTGGGTGCCGCACAACCTCACCGATGCTCAGAAGCAGGCCCGGGTGGAATGGTGCCGTGATATGCTTAACAAATTTGAAGCAGGCTCGTCTCGGCGTGTTTACGACATCGTTACAGGTGATGAGTCCTGGATTTATCAATACGACCCAGAAACCAAGCGCCAGTCGACTGTTTGGGTGTTTCAAAATGAGCCAACGCCTACCAAAGTGAAGCGATCTAGAAGCGGGGGTAAGATTTTGATCGCTAGCTTTTTTAATTTGACTGGCCACTTGGTATCAATTCCCTTACGGGATCAAAGAAGCATTAATGCCGAATGGTATACTACCAAATGTTTGCCAGAAGTTTTCTCTGTTATAAGCAACAAGCGACCAAACACAGGGCTCCGCGGGCTACTGCTCCACCACGACAATGCACCTGCGCACACCGCACTCAAAACGAGGGACTTCCTGGACAGCACGCCAGTCAAACTCCTGGGTCACCCTCCTTACAGCCCTGATCTAGCACCGTGTGACTTCTTTTTATTCCCAAAAATAAAAAATCAGCTCAAAGGGATACAATTTTCGTCGCCGGAAGATGCGCTGGCTGCGTTCGAGCAGGCTGTAAACGAGGTGTCTACGGCGGACTGGAAAAAGTGTTTTGAAAACTGGTTTAGGCGCATGAATCTTTGTATAGAGGCTGGTGGAAAGTACTTTGAAAAGATTTGATAAAAATATATGTACGTATAGAACAATTTTTTTTAGTTTCGCAAAACTTTCTGAGTGTCCCACGTATTTCGCGGATTTTTATTTTTGGAACGAAGTTCCTTATTATGTTCGAAGGTCCTTGCAGTAGGTGTGATTCGGGAGAAAATGTAGCGTCACGTCCCGCTAAAATTTGCCATATACCCATAGAGTACATTGAATATACGGACATAGAGAAGAGCTGACCTCACCTTTAAACGCTATCTGGTGGGTAACGTCAAAGTTACAGCTAACTATTAAATAAAACATACAAAATACTGGGGACCGAACCTGGGCCCTATTGTATCTCAGTCCGACGCATGTTTCTTCACATCTATGCTTGTATTTTAGTTGCGAAATTTAATATTATAATGAACCGGTCAAAAAATATGTATTTTCATGATAACTTTGTTCCTAACACGTAGGCACACGTTTTTTTTATTCTTTCAATCGTCCGCCTCAGATGTTGCTCATTTCATGAAGAATCGGGAACTTAGAGCCAGCTATTGGAAAACTAAAAATCGAGTTAAGGCCACCTTTTTACTAGGAATGTAATATAATGTGAGAGGTTCGAAAAAAACGAGGCTTAACTGTGAAACAATGGGCACATTATTTCACAGTTAAGCCTCGTTTTCTTTAGCATCAAAGAGGCATCTTTCCCTTAATGTTAAGTGGTGGAGCGGGTAAGATGTGCGAGGCATCTGTGTGAAAAAGATACGCGATGCTGTGATGGTATAATCATTACAATTCTCTCTGTCAAAAGTGTGCGCAAGCGCTGGAAGCTTTACTACTCACATCTCTCACTTCAGGCACTTTAGCGCAATCAGCACGTATACGTCATATAAAAATACTTATACTGAAGAAATTAATTCTACACGCTACTACGTAATAAAAACTTTCAGCTTACCGCATCCAGTGCACGCTTAATACAAATCTCTTCATTAGTGGCTCCGTGGCCGCAAATAGGGTGTCTTAAACTAAAAAAATATTGATATTAAAACCTCGTGGCGTTAATTAAGCCTTTCACTCGTTTAATTTTTAACTCAGTTAACCACGGAGTTTCGGGTAGTGCTAATTTATTTCATTAATTAGCAATGGTGAGTTTTGATCGGCCAAGCGACTAGTGTACAAAAGAAACTTTGTGAAAACTTGTGTTTACGTTACTTTTGTACTTAGGTTTGCTTTTAACAAGTAAAAATATAGGTATTTTTCTAAGAAAATACAGAAGAAAAGAATGATTCACGAGAACTGTCGGCTGCCAAGTTTTTACTACATATTATTATAAGTACGCTAAATATTATTTTGATATGATGAAGACTCGGTGTATTCTAAAATAAATAATGAGCAATGCGTGCAATGCTTCACAACGCGTAAAAAATTCAACAGTATAATAATAAATACTTTTATTATACAGCAGTCTTTATTCTTTGAATGAACATTTAAATCAGATAAGAAAAATAATAATAGTGACAATTAAATTGTGCCCGACACCTCCTAAACACTTATTAAGGTGTTATCTGCCCAAAATAATGGTCCTTTTTTTAACACAAGATCTCATTAAAATCGTACAATCTAACCATTAACTAATTGGTGAGGCCCTTGTATCATCCACATCGGTAGAGACCATAAAGGTATTATACTGACGATAGAAATGTCTTTGGTAGAGACAGACATCTTCCCGAAGCAACTTCTAATTAAACAGGACACTTCTCAATTTTTTCTGTTATCTTTTACATCAAAGTTGACAAGAAGAACGTCTAAAGGAATTCCAACTTTACCTCTTCAACTATAAGTTCCATTTTTGAAAGGAATGTTGATAAAGGCGTTTTAAGAGTTTAGGCGAAGTGAAATTGCATCGTCGGCTTCGAACAAAAGTGACTTGAAAAGGCAAATGAGCGTCTTCACAAAGTTGAAGCGATTAGCGTTTTAGCCGACGAAGTTGGTGGCGGAGGGTGTAAAAATGAGGGTGTTATGAGTGTGTAATCAAACATTATAAATATATATGCATAATGGTGGACAGTATTATAATGGAAGATATAGGTAATGAAGAAAATTAAGTAATGCCAAGTTCTATACCGATTCGCATTCAAGGGCTCCGGTCCTAAAGGAGAAAGATGATACAGATTAATTCTCAACTCATGCAGATAGCAAAATTTAAACTTAATTACCTATGTGCTGGACCTGAAACGGTGAGATTCTATAAATCGAAGACTAGGTCTCTCAATTTGTTATTATTTTATTTTAGAACCTCGTTTAATTATAAGAATAGGCATCGGGAAGTAAAATAAATCAACTGATTTACTGTATTCCGCTTACAAATAGTGTGACGAGACTGAACTGAAAAATGGTAACAAAATCATATAATATACACGTGGTAAGGGCCAAAGTAAAGTACTTTAAGAAACCATAACATGATTTGTTACAACAATAACAGATTCTAACAAGTCGTAAAAAATTGGCCAATGTAAACATTGTAACAATTCAACTTAAACAATCACGATTAAAGCTCTTTGCGAAGAGTTGTGTAATGAAAAACGAAAAAGCAGCAATACTAAACACGGTTTTGTTAACACTTGAACTGTGGACAATAGAGAAATTCTTACGATTCGACAACTCGCGTTAAGTTGCATAAGTTACACCAATTTTTTTCGCAAAAACTTTTACTTAATAAAACTGTGATGAAATCACCTGTAACTTTTTTTATTATTCAATAGAAATGTGAAATATTATCACGGACTGCGTAATACAGACGGTAAAAAAAATATGGCGAACCCAGCAACCTTTGTTGCTGATGAATAGATTTCTGAATTTCCAAGTTTCGTGATTAAGTATTCGGTGATTTGTTTCACACAAAAAGTTAGCTAATGTTTCTTCCTTCATCAATGTATTATTCATTAAAGGTGTAACATTTGGCAAAAAGAAGGGTTAAAGTAAAGTACTTTTTCGAGTAAATTAATGATTTTTTTTCAATAAACGAATCATACTTTAGGTTGAAACAGAAAATACTTTGAGCGGATTCTTGCATAGATTTGGACAACATTGTCAAGTTAACAATTTGAACTTTGTTTTAGGACTTCGAGTCAATTAGAAGCCATACAAAGATAGCAAATACATTTAACAAACTATCAGAACAACGCCTCCAATATCTATGTATACGTATATAACAGAGTTATCAACTCACACATACTGAAGAAGGAAAGCACAAAGAATAATTGTACATTATTTATTTTTCCAGTCATGTATTGAAGCAGAAAGTGTTAGAAGCATTAACAATTTAACGGTACAACATAACAGAGACATGAATAACTATAATTACACGCGTAACTATATGATTACACACTGTTCCGGGTTCTGTATGATCCGTCACGAGCCATGAATAGGCAATTTACTTCTGTACGCTGTCTGCCTTCAGAGGTCTTCATTCCACTAAATAAACCACACCAATCAACGTATTCAAAATGACTTTAAAAAATAACCAGACAATGTTGCATGACTCCATTTACAACAAACATGAATTTGCTGTTCCAAAACTTAACATTCTTCGTGAACCTCAAATCAATGTTGCAAGAAAATCGTACGTTGAACTGAATATGTAAGTTTGTACTAATGTAAGAACGCGCCAATTCACAATGGGGACTGACAATTGAAAATTTATCGTTTATAAAAACATCAGACATCGCACATAGCTTCAATAGAAACGTCAATAGTAAAGAGCATCATTTGGAAGCGCGCGCGCAAACCTAACTCACCAACTCTTTTTACTTTCCTCTGAATGTAAAAGAACTTTATTTCTTTGCCCATAAAGTTCAGAATCATTTTGAATTAACTTTTTAAGTATGAACATAATATAACATTTGCCTGTAACGGCTGATTTATGATGTGGTTCGGACACCCAAGGAACAAAAACTTGGTATCAATAGAACAAGAAACACAAATGAATGCCTGTTACAATACACACTGTAATTGTTTAGACAAAAGCATTAGCTTTGAATCCATTATGGATAACTAATGAACTATTATCAAATGACTTTGAACCTTACTAGAATATCACAGAGCCCAAATTAAGGGAGAATGGACAAGAGTTTTGAGACGTTAAAGAGTCGGTAGAAACTAAGTAATATCTTGAACCATCAAAGCTTTCGCCGATGGTTCTAAAGTTAATTTTTATGACATCTATACACAATAGAGAAACATTATGAAAGAAAAGACATTCCATAGTCGTGTCAACTATTCTTAACTATTGTTTTAAGGTCCTTCGGCATTTCCACTGTGTGCTTTTGAAATTTTTGGTGAGTAAATTACTCTCTCATTGTTTTCAACAAAGATGTTTGTGGACATTTAATTATTCTTTCTCTCTTTTCTGTATTTCAAAATTTGTTGGAGGTCACAGTAGATTGCGATTTTGAAATTTTTGTTTAAAGGAATACGTGTTCTAATATTTTTGAGTCATTTTAGGTTGAATTTTGGAAATATCGTGTGGTGTCGGAACCACAGTAATGAGCATTGTATAATTTCGCTAGCGACATAATGGAAACTTTATGGCGCATAAAGAATAGCTAATTGCAGTCGGTTCTGGAAATTGTTACGGTTAGTCCCATTTTAACTGTTCAATGTTAAAAAAAATGTTTTTGTAGTCTGCTCGGTGTTTGCTTAAGAATAATTTATTGACACCCGTAACCATAGTATTCCTTTTGTTTGGTAAATATTTTTAGTGGCATAGTTATTAATTTTAGAGAAATAACATAATCGTTTTGTTTATCTTGTGTTACAGTGTTACTGGAAAGTGGAAACCATTATAACATGGGACTATAACATGACTGGCGAAATGTGGGTGTACTATTACTCCTCTGCCTACCCCTTCGGGGAAATACAGGCGTGATGTTATGTTATGTTGTTGTTATTATAACGTACAAGCTAATAAGAAGACGTAACAAAAACAAAACTAAGCTTACTAATAATGGTTATATTTATATTGTTTATAATGTGCAATAGATATTACACAACAATATTCTTATACTACAGTGTCGTTTGGTCAAAACAGTGGGGCAATTGTGTAATGCATTCACTTTGACATTAGCTTTCATTTTGAAATTAAAGCAACGTTCATTGCGTCGTACGCAGTTGCCGATAACAAAGATTGTCAAAACACACGGTGCAATGAACATTGAAATCCAGATGATTGCGATCGCGAGTGAGTTACGTATTTCGGCAGCAGGCCCTAATTTGGTAAGAAAATTTGAAACCAAAATGATCAAAGGCGAATCAGAATGTTTGCAAATAAAATATTGAGTACGATACCAACCAACTATTTATTAGCCCACAGATAAAACACAATAGGTCTGTTTTCATTTGCATATTTCCAATCTTGATTTAAATAGCAGAATTCTCAATCATAACTTTGAGAACGGACGGACTGTGGATTCGATTTATAAATTCCCCGCCAAGACGGAGGGAGGGAAAAAAGAAAATAGAAAAAAAAAAACAATCAATTAGGTGAACTGTCATCGGCAGTGGCAAGGGAAAATGATAAAAGTCCAAGTTTCGACAACGATGTTCGTTATACCGATATCTTTGATTATTGATTTGTTTGTTCAGTGTATTGTTGGTGAATGCATGTGGTGTAAGTAATTTAGAGATATGGCGTTTTTGTTAGATTTTTGTATGATTCTGATGTTTGAAAGTTTTTTTATATTCATCAGATAAACGGATATCGAAACTTTATATATCTGCTACGGTGGACCGACGACCTGGTGAAGGTCGCGGGAATCCGCTGGATGCGGAAGGCGCAGGACCGGTCGTTGTGGCGATGCTTGGGGGAGGCCTATGTCCAGCAGTGGACGTCTTTCGGCTGAAATGATGATGATAATGATGATGATATGTCTGCTAATTACAGGGCTACTGCTAATTAATATTTGTGTTGGGTCTTATGTTACAGAAAAAGCTTATGATATGATTTTTGAACATTTTGCATTAACTAGGAATAGGAAGGTTTAAGTTTGCAAGTTTTAAAAGAAATCTGACCAACATGCAATATGGGACAGCGCTCATCACACTCCAAATACCAAATCTACTCAAGCTTCAAAATCAATTTACATCAACTTCCCTTATTTTTTACCAATAATCCTTGACGTTCATTCTCAAATATATTCACACTAAGCTATCCGCTAATTGCACAAAACATCCCTCTCTATACACAACAAACATAGAAAAACAACAATACACAGATTAGGGAACATCCAGATCGTATTTAAGATAAATGAGTATTTTCGCTAAACACGGCTTTAGATCGAAGACGATAAAGGGCAGATGTGGACCCAGCCTTATGTGACGTCACGAAGAGATATCGTTTTTTTTTGGAATTTGATAGTAATAATATTAGTAGGATGTGGCAATATTATTTCCTTTGTTGGATAATCTTAACTTTATATCCAGAAATAGATTTATGTCTGAGTAGGCCTCGTTAGTGGTCGCAAGCGCGACTGCTGAGCATGGGGTCCTGGGTTCGATTCCCGGGTCGGGCAAAGTGTTATTGGTTTTTTTCATTAGGAAATTCTCAGTAGCAGCCCGGAGTCTGGATTAGTGCCCGGTTAATGGCAATAGGCTCGCCACCTATTACATGGGACTGATAACACAACTGGCGAAATGTGGGTGTACTATTACACCTTTGCCTACCCCTTCGGGGAAAAACAGGCGTGATGTTATGTTATGTTAGACTTCGATTAGGTAATGAGTTCAGACCAAAGGAATAAGATAGCCGGAGCACGTATGTATAACTAGTGAATGAAGCCAGAAAAAGAAAACATATCATCATTTCAGCCGAAAACGTCCACTGCTGGACATAGGCCTTCCCCAAGCATCGCCACAACGACCGGTACTGCGCTTTATGCATCCAGCGGATTCCTGCAACCTTCACCAGGTCGTCGGTCCACCTTGTGAGGCGCCTACCCATGCTGCGCCTTCCAGTACGCGGTCGCCACTTCAAAACGTTACGGCCCTATCGGCCATCCGTTCTGAGAAAAAAAGGAGGAGGTTCTCAATTCGACGCGTATTTTTTAAATTTATTTTTTATGTATGACCACGCTTTACTTTTTACAGGGTACTTCGATTTTGATGATTCTTTTTTTAATGGATAGGGTATATCTCGAAATTGGTCCCAAATAAATTCAACTTCTTCATTTAATTCGACTCATAATTAGTTATTTACATTAGTTTAGTTAGGAAAAGACTAAAAGCTTAATTTTATTTTACACTTTTCAGTTTCTGTTTTCGTCGGTTCAATTTTTTGTTAAAAAGTTTTATTCTTTAATCATTATTTTTACATATAAATTTTCGTTACTATTATTCATAAGTAATAAAAATCATACATTCACGGCTTACGTCGGTCTAAGAGTTTTGAGAAAATATTTTCACGTGTTGAAAACACGATACTCGTTACATTTACCCCAATGAATGACTACACCTACGTTATGTTACGTAAACGCAACATTGTGCTACAAACATGACCCAATTCTCTCGCAACACAATAGCACAAACATTTTATTAGCACAATAAAGCACAAACGCTCTTTATAATTGAGCTCACAATGAACCAATAGGATTAAGTCTTTTCGATACACTTCACCAGACTTAACCTAATTGCAGACAATGAGCCGCCATTTTGGATTTGGAATTTGAAGTTTAAAATTCGAATTTGGAAGCTTACTTTAGCAGTTTTTTAACGGTGAAATGGTCAAAAAAATATGATGATACCGTATTTTTCTAATCATCATCATTCATCATTTCAGCCGAAAGACGTCCACTGCTGGACATAGGCCTCTCCCAAGCATATGTTGGGGGATGGGATATGTCATAATCGCCACGCGTGGCAGGCGGGTTGGCGATCGCAGTTGGTTGGGGGAACGCTGCTGCCCATCCTCTGGTGAATCCCTTAGTCGCCTTTTACGACACCCATGAGAAGAGATAGGGTGGTGCAATTCTTTACGTCCGGCACCATTCGGACCACACATTTTTCTAATAAATGTTCTAACGTTGTAAATTTTGTCGCATTTTAAAGTCTATCGCTCTATTTCTTTTATTTAAAATGATTACCATTGCTGGCTGGCTTAAATATTGGGTTACAAGACCACAGTGTTCTTTTTCATCGTCTACAACACCTTGCAAGTTCATCACATATCTATAATATCCGGTCAATTCCATTTTAAAGCAATATTCTAAGATCAAATTATAGGCTAACTAACCATTATGTCTTCTACGTCATCGAACGTATTAGCATCTTCAAAAATTCAGTGGATAGGTAGTAAAAAATCTAAACAAAAGATAAAGCTATCAAGAACCATTACAAAACAATTTAAGTTTCGCTTTAGGTACCATTAAAAGCGCTTTTCTATCGTGTAACATGAAAAGCCGTGACCAAACAAATTATTGAGTCAAAAGTTGAATACGTTTGTTCGCTATGTCCGTCTCTTTTATTCTCATATCTCCGTCCCTCTCGTGTACACTGGCGCACATATTAAGGGTACACGTATAAGCTGCTTATTGTATTTTTATAGTTATTTTGATCGTCGCACACAGGGTTTATTGTGTGGATTATCCTATATGAATACGGAATGGGGTATTACATTTATTGTGTCTCGATGTACACAGCTGATGTTTTTGGAAACAATGGGCTGCCGTGTTTGCGAATCGCCGGTACAACCTTTTGTTGGCATTAATTTTTTTTTATAACTCGTAAATATGTTCCAATTTTAATTGAAAACATATTTTGAATTCGATCTTTTATAATTTTAACAATGGATTTATGTCTGCCGTATATAGGATTTGCCCTTCGTCTATGTATAATTAGTGTTTTGACATACACCAGATAAGTATTGTTGGAGTCTTTATGTAAGGCTATATGAAATAAAATATGAAATAGTTAGTTCCTTTTTAGTTACTAACCCTGTTTGAAACTACATTTTATTTAGATATAGTTTTGTCAATATACAGCCTCGTTGGTCTAGTGGTCGCAAGCGCGACTGCTTAACGTGCGGTCCCGGGTTCGATTCCCAGGTCGGGCAAAGTGTTATTGGGTTTTTTCAGAACTACTTGAAAACTCTTAATATACATATTAAGAGTTTTCAAGTAGTTTCACCTAAAGGTGATTAAAATGTAAAATGCAAGGATTATGTGGCCATTATTGTTTTTACAGTAATTATAAACATATTCCTGCCTATTTGTTGTCTAGCAGTATGAGTCTGTCATGCTCACTTAAATGTCATGCTGATGGTGGCGTTAGTATCAGATCGTTAAGTTCCCTTCAATATGGTTGAGTTAAGCGATGGCCAAAAGTGGCCATTTTTCGCACTTTCTCTATCTACAACTACACTGAAGTATAATTTACAGAGTTAATAGTTTCTGATTAAACTACAGTACCTGTACTTCGATCGTTAAATATGAAATTTCGATAAATGATGTATTCAGCGAGTATTTTTTTTTTTACTGATGGGGTTGCCAATTGGTTGCTACATTCCCCTTAAGTGTCATATTCGCACTAGGCCCTCAGTAAACGGAACACAAATATCTAATCCTTGTTTTATAGTAATGTACGTATCGTTGATATAGGTACTTTCACTTGTACCTTGCGCAGAATTAGAGGCAGCTGATAAACTTCATCATTTTATAATAAACATGGATGAGACAAACGCTCCTTTATTTATAAAGACAGTTGACGTTCTTAAGAATTTAAACGCCACACAACCACAACAATACGATTATTTCACGTCTTTCACACCTCAAGCCAATAAAAATATCTAAAAGCCTAACATCTAGTGTGTTACTAAAAAACCCTTTAGCGTCCATAAATCGAATGCAATAAATGCCACTACCAACAATACCGAATTAAATATAAACCCGCACGAAGGAATACAAAAAGTAATGGATAACGATACAAATAGAAATATTCTCTTTACACGCATTCAACTATAGACAATTGGTCCCTATAAATCATAGACTTGACAAGAAAACACGGTTTTACAAACTTATAAAGTCACTCCAGAAACCAAATCTCAGCCAATCTTCAACCTTGTTGTTGTAACATAAGGTGTGCATGAATTAGGTGTGGACGTAATGTATTCTAAGTACGCAACACGCATCCGCCGCCCTAGCGTTTAAAAACGACTTCAATCGAGTTTCGCGTAAATTATGGGACAACCCTGAACAATGTGAAGAAAAAAGCTCCATTCGCTAATGGATTTTGTTCTCAAAAATTAATTTGGGGGTACTTGACAAAACTGTATGCACCCAATCAGATGTCAACGTTAGTTAGGGTTCAGCCTTTGTTGTTTTTGTGGGAGAATTTGAAAGGTAAAACCTACGCAACTTTTGTGGAAAAAGTAAGTTTTTTGTTATTAGCAGACTGAAGAGATATTTAATATCCCAGAGTAACTGGTTACCTTTTCTACACATACACTCCATATATTCTCATCAACATCATAAATATTCATCCACACCCTCTCCACATTACACTTACACTCTGCACACACGCTAAAATCAAACCACTCTCACTTAGCATTCATACACAACTCAACACATTTAAATTTTTCATTAGTCATTTCTGTAATTTTTATTTTTCTAGTTTTTCTGTTTTTATTAAGCTACTAATAGCTAACCATAATATTAATTATGTAAAAAAAAAAAAAAAAACATGTGTAAACTTTATTTGTATGGCTCATCCAGAATAAATGTATGTCACTATATTCCTGGGGATTGGCACTGTTCGCCGAGATACAGGTATCTCGCCTAGTTCGGCGGCAGAGGCTCCCAATGTGTGTATCAACAACGATAAATGTTTAATGTGTTAGATAATAAGTCTTCAGAGTTGTAATTTTTTGCATAAATAAATACATACAAATAAATACATACAAATTGTTAAGTAATTGCTTGTTGTTTTTCATAAGTTAACAAGCGTTACGACATTTCGTATGACTCATATTTTGGGTTAATCATCTTATTGGTTTCTCAATTCATCTTGAGAAGGCAAGGCAATTTTTGAAGAGCTCGAAAAGCTACTCATAACAAGCAATTGCTAAGACCACCATATCTACTTCTCCGCCAAATAGTGATGCTTGCATTGCTGTGTTTCGGTCTGAAGGGTACGGGTGCCGGTGAAATTACAATCACATGAGACTTTCCATCTTCATGTCTCAGTTTGGCGAACCGACTTGCAGTACCATTTAGGTAACAGCCTAGGTGGTATTGAAGTTGTTATGGACAAAGGTAACCGCTTAATATCAGGTGGGCCTTTAGCTCGTTTCGGCCTATACTCTTCTCTCTCTCTTCTATAGTGTCGACATGAGCTACATAATGATAATAGCTTATGCCGTGGGGAAAAGATTAGCCAGTCAGCAGGTTGGTAGCGGAGCTGACTGCCCAGGGTGCGCCGGACGATCAATTAAATATCATCACTCGTGGAGGCTCTTTTAATGCAATAAAAATAAAAAATAAAATAAAAAATTGCCACGATGACCACCCTTGATCAACGAATGGAATCAACTACGTATAATAAATTAGACGATGATTAATATTAAATAATATAGGTACTGGTTGGTGTTCATATTCTTTTTCCAACATCATAGAAACCGCTTTCTATTTATTCTTTTTTATTGAATGTATATATTTCTGAAAGGTTTATTTCATGATCTCTCTCAAGCCGATGTCAAAAAGGGATTGAAGCAACTGCCTCTCAGTCTCAGGTGATATGCTGTCTCAGATAATCCATTATAATAATAATATGTGTAATGATGTTAGGATCCTTAGTAATTAAGCAACGACTACGGAGGTGAAAAAAATCCCAAAAAGCATAAAAATACTGCTAAACAACCAATTACAAAAGCTGTTATTCAATTTGGTTTGGATTCATTTATAAAATGGATAAATGAATGGAACCCCTCAAAAGGATTTTCATTAGTTCTTAATTTATAGCAGCCCTATCCACCCTTATTACCTAAGGGCGACAAAACTTAGATCTCCGGGTTACAGGGTGAAGTGGCATTGTTTCACAGCCCTAGCCCCAGCTAACTTTTTAATTTATTAACGAAGGGGTTGCCACTCGTAAAAATTACTTTTATTGTTTGTAACGACATCTCGGCCTACGTGGTAACAATGTATATTATAATTCACTTTCAGAACGGTGTTGTCAGCGACCAGTGTTTCTTGAACTATTTCGAAAGACTTTCTGTTCTCAGTAAGGGGCTTATAGAAGTGGTCGATTTTATTAAAGACTCCACGTGTGGCATATAGATAGAATGTCAAGTGTGTTTTGTTATTAAGTTTATGTCCCGCTAAAGGTTGAGACAACGGCCTATGAGGTACCGAACCTGTTTCTTTAAATTGTAACGAATGATTTAGTGCACTGGGAATGATTTTTAGTGACGTCTAAATGTGATGGTTAGACAATGATATGGTCATAAATTTAATTTGGAAGTATTCATAGATGTGAGTTTGAACCTGTTTAGGAATAGTTATTCGAAGCTCGTTATTATTAGTACAGTTACATATAATTAGTTTTATTTCAACAGCCATAATGAAATACATTTTATTAATCTAAATAATATGGGGCTTGATTAGTGAACTATGAAATTGAGTTGATGGGGAAAATAAATGAGTTTTTCCAGTTTCTAACAGTGTGTTGGTTAGATTCATGATCTAGCTTTATTCGGACTAACAATAGATTCTAACAGTTTGGTTTGGCATAAAACATAATACAATATGGGCACCTCTAGTCATATCATAGATTACAAAAATAAAACTTTGAAAATGATGGCAGAATTTTGGATAAGTAGTGTTATTCACTTAAATTCAATAAAAGTGTTTACAGGGAAATAAAATTGCTTGATAAATACAGACTGATAAAATACTGACGGTGATAAATAATTAGTTCAACTATACTTACTTAACAATTAGTTACTAACAATTAGTTCGACTTTAGACGTCGTCCAAACATTAGATAGAACATTTAGAAAATTGTGGGAACAGAGATACACACATAACATAGTAAGGAATGAAGTAGACGCTTGTATTAATTATTATGCTGATGGTAAAAATAAGTCCTATAATTTTCTAACATTTCCTTAGTATAAATGAAAACAGAACCAACATTAACATAGGATAAAAAAAACTAAATAAAATTCCGGTACCCACAAACCCTTCACAAAATAACAATCTATAACTTTTCCGGCGTTGAATTGAAAACGGGAACTTTGGTAAACCGAATTTTACTTCGTATTCAAACGGGTCTAAGAGGGGAAGACATTATCGACACGGCAACACCACTCCACAGAGGCCCACTGTTGATTCTATCAAAAATCTACTCGAAATCACGCGGTCCTGGTAATGTATGGAGATTAGACGCAAAAAATCGTAGTAAGAATAGGAAAACTGACTGACTGATTGAATTTTGCTTTTAATCTTAGTATATGCTTCATTCTTTTCATATTTTTATTGAGATTATTCTTTATTATTCATTTTGGTAGTTTTACCGCCAAGATTCTATTCATCCACAATTTGCCCTTCTAGAGAGTGAAATTTGACATAAGAGAATTGTATGGATCTTATGCCATATTTCTATCAGTAGTAGGGCAAATCGTGGGCCGAAAGGATTCTAATTTTAGCCGGTTATCGTTGTCAGAGCAGCACATAAATACAAAACATATTGAGATGCTGCACCGACCCCAAATAAACTAGGATAAGGATGAGTCCTTGTCAGAGCAGATTTAATAAAAATAACTTGTCTTCCAATAACTCTTAGTGGTCAGCCAGTTATATCATATTTTATTGGAATGGTATCTATAAAAACAGATTTATTTATGAAAAACCTATGGTATCTAAAGCTATTGCATTAACAGAAGTAAGGGTCATCTGTTCCCAAAAGTAAAGGTCTATTTGGGAAAAGGTCAGGTTGATGTGAAATATATTTTTATGTAAATGTCGTGCCGATGTCGGCACAAAGCCTCTGTGGATCTCTGTTTAATGTCGGCTATAATATATAATAAATCTACATTTAAAATATCATAGATAACATGAGTAATTTTGTACATGTTCTAAGTCTCTGAAAATTCAATTTAGAAAGTTGGATATTACTTGGGTCATAAGGGTTTAAAATGACTAAGTATTATTTATTTATTTAATTCTTTATGCACAACTGCGTACAAAGGCGGTCTTAACGCCATAGGCGTTCTCTACCAGACAACCTTAGGGTAATGCAGAGACAAAGAATAAGGTAGATGCACCAGTAAAGTAGTAAAATATGTTTCGTACTACGGACTTATAATTACATATAATAAAAATAGATAAATTCAATGTATTAGAATTACTAATAGATCATGCTTATGTTCAGTATTGGTCATTTATTTGTTCTTATTTATTTATTTATTTGTTCAGTGGTATACATAACAAAAACATTCTAAAGATGTAAACATAAACACATTAGAGTTTTACCGTACATCAATATCATCGACTATACAAACAGGTAAACAAAAATATAGTTAACAAGATAGGATATTAAATAAGTACAATGAGGGTAGATACCAGATTTAAATAATTAGCTACATTTTGAAGGAGCGAATACCGGTGACTGCGCGAGCCGTCTTTAAAAACAGAGTGGTGGAGGGTAGTATTTATGTTGATACAGGTTGTTCCTTCAAATGCAGCAAACTTAACGAGAATTAGGATAAAAGGTCACTCATGATCGTGACTTTTTATCATCTCTCATAGCATTGTAGCAGCAATTTCAATCTGTAATACTTTGCCTAAGGCATTTAATGTTATGAAGAATTTTGTAGATTTTTCTGTTTCTCGCCTTAACACCATAAGCGTGTTGTTAAGACTGAGCTTATATTGCTATTAAATCTCTTTCTCTTCGCTTTTTCCCAATTATGTTGAGGTCAACATCCAGTCTAACCAGATGGGGCCGAACATCAGTATTTTACACGGAGCGACTGCCATCAGAACCCTGCAACCCAGTTACTGGATAATACTGACACCCTAAGGTTAGACCAGTTATCAGACTTTCGGGCTTCTGACTACCCATAACGACTGCCATAGATATTCATGTGGCAACCGGGACTGACAGGACAAGGAGGGGTTTCGATGTGCAACGAAACGGTCACCCATCCAAGGACTGACCGCAGCTAGAGCAGCTTAACCTCGCAGATCTTGTAATCGACGAGTTTACTACTTAGCCACGAGTGCTTCGAGCTTTACTGTTCTAAATAATTAATTTAAATTTAATAAATAATGTATCCAATGTAGCCTTGAAAAAGTTACCATTTTAAAAGCTTGCAATCTCAAAAATTCTATCATCGGTGCTCTCCACAGTTCTCAAGGGACCGTCCATATTTCGCAACGAATCGGCCGTTCCCAATCGTAAGAAATCCTTGCCAGATGTAAATAGCATAGGCAGAGCGCCGACCAATTCAAATTGACATTCATGGAACTTCACCATGTATCTTGTTAGGGGTCAAGTTAAAATAGTAGTACCACGGTATTATTCAGTCCAATTTAAACTGACCTGGAAATCATGAAGACGTGAACTGAAGAGAGGCTCAAGAGGTATTGGTTGGTATCCAGGGTACTTCGTGGTCGATATATTATTCGTGCTTGTTAAATTTCATTGTGCCTCCAAGATTTTTACGTGCTTATTCCTTAGGTTAGGTTATTTTATTTTCGTAAAGAGAATTTCTCTGAAATGGGATATTTTGAATAGTCTGCAGACTGTAATGTAACTTGTACTGCACCAATTTTAATATTGTGGGTCTCAGTTTGGAATAGAACAAATCACTCCGTAGCCTCAGGAGATTATAATACGTATGAGTTTTCAACTGACAGCTACGGAGATTATCTTCTACATTACGGTACATTTACGACATCATTCTGAAAGATTAGGTATCTTTCAGCACTGTGATAAACTTGTTGCGGATAAAATGGCTAAATTTAATTTCATTAGCTTCCCATTTCGTAAACTTCAAATTAATTTTAGTAGGCAAGAGACGACAAAACGACGATGACGGGTTGACGAAATGAGAAGATTAAGTTTCGAAAAAAAGGCCAAGATAAAAAAGGGTTAGTTGTGACTAACTGTTCAAAATGACCATGTTCAAATATTAACTGATCTGTCCAATGTTAGAATCTGCCAATACGACAAAATCTCAGCCTCAACATTCACCAAAAGCCGGGAATCCAACACAGCGAACAGAATGCACATAAATCACAACATAACGATGAACAAAAGTTAAACTGTCCAATGTGTTGCGTATGCATACCTTGGATCTGCGCGCGCGACTATTGTTAAAATAATTGTTATAGATCTGCATTGTTTGGCTGTATCTAATGGTGCACCTGTCTTTAAAAATAACATAGATTTTGTAAATTAAAATAAAAAGTAGATAGGTACTATAAATAAAGTTGTTTAAAGAAGAAGTGGTATTTTTATAAGTTGTAGTTGTAGTACAGCTTAGCTTAGCTTAGCTTAGCAGTTATCGAAATTACTCTATCTGCTGTGGGTATCAGAAGAGGTGGCTAATTAGTTTGTGATTATGTAATAAATAGGCTCAAAAATTCAATGAAAATATCTTGTTCGTGATAGCAAAGCTACCGAGCAAAATGCATTGTACGCAGTACACCCATAAACAACAGACATTGCACACAACTTTTAATTTCAAGGCTTTCACCCATTTTATGTATTCAATGTTTCTGGTTTTATATTCTTACCAATACTAAGACTCCCTGCTAAGGCAGACGACCAATTGACCATAGCAATATCATCACAATACTTTGGCTTTCCTGACAATTTCAACATTGATTGTTTAACAAAACCAAACAGTTATACTTTTATTTTAACACAAATGGTTCACGATGTTACGTGTCGTAAAAATTCATAAACAATAGTTTGAGAAAATCAGTAAAAATATAATACAATACAAACAATTTGTGACCAACATCAACCCGCTGTGACGCCCGCATCTGATGGGATATGCCACAAAACTAAACACCATAGGTTAGCGGAAGCCACCCTTTTGTACAACACAATGCTTTATTTTTGTATTACAAACGACACAAATCGCCGTATCCAGAAAATGTTCGCAAAACAACTGAAGCACCCCGTGGATCTAGCCGTAATTATTAGGAAAGGTGTGGAAAAATTACCGTATTTGCCGTTGATATTTGCAATGTAAAACCATTTTGAATCATACTCAATTGTAATAAGAACAGCACTAGGTTTTCGATAGAGATATGTGAAACTTTGTTAAAACTCAAAATTGTCAATGCAGTTTTGCGGGCAGATAAAACGAAATATCTGTCTTATACTTCGGGGCTTAGGGTTTAAAATCAAAAGCTTGCAGTAAAATATATAAGGAATAATGTTTTGTGTATATATTTTTATTTCTTCACTTGTAAAGGATCATTACCAACCATTGTTGGATAATTTCACGCGTTTGGGCGACACTGCGGGCGTTTGGAGCGAATTTAGCGGGAATTTCATTATAAAGGTTTGTATGCGAAGGTGAGTATTGTCCAGCATTTTTGTTAACAGTGGCATTTGGTTACTGTGAAATGCACAAAGGTGAATGAAGTCATCATTGAAACCTGTTTGGAAATAGAGCAACAGCTTCAAAGGATGAAAATGGTCATTTATGCTGTCAGTACGTTGTTGTTTGTTGATTACGGTGAAATTGTTGGTTCAATTTCATTGGAATAAAATATTATCTTAAAACTTTCTTCAAATTGGTAAAAATATTGTGTCATAATTGTGAAGAAAAAGTTAAGTAATACTCCTTTTAAACTGGGTTAAGTGGTTTAACATAATGCACAGTTAGGAAATTAAAAGTATTTTCTCATTGGAATCTTGTGAAAGAGAGAATGAATACAAGTGAATTAGGTAGGAATAATCGTACTTTCTGTAAATGATATACTCCAAGCAAGACAGTACTGAAATACAAAAAACTGTTCATGAAAACATCCTTCACTTATTCAGTTGATTTAACTTCAGTCGATGAAACACCATCAAATCATCTAAGTACAAATATCACACCTGAAGCTGGCAAAATGTTAAAGCATACTCCATATTTATGTCGACATGCTGAGACGGGAATTATGCATGTGAATGCATATTTATGCGAAATTCGCGTTAGGCTGTGTTGGGGCACAATACCTGTGAAACTTATAAGGATTAATGTTTGAATTAGTAAGTTATTGGCTGTATAACAATTTTGAGACATAAATTTTTCGTTGCGTAAATTTGTGAAATTATTTTTATCATCGTAATTTTTCATATTGTCGCAATATGGCTATTGAATTAGTTATCTAAAGGTAAATCTATTTATGGCCCCACAGATGGTCTGCTTCACAGAGGTTTATCGTGACATGTCCTTGGAAAATGTAGATTGAATGCTATAAAAAAGGTTTTATGAAAGTTTATACTCCACTAAAAAAAAAGTTGGTCACTTATTGCGACAGGAATATACCTAATGGTTAAATTAGGGTGCTGATCTAAATTGCACATTATTTGTAGACAATTTTAATCGCAATACGTGGGACACTCAGAAAGTTTTGCGAAACTAAAAAAAATTGTTCTATACGTACATATATTTTTATCAAATCTTTTCAAAGTACTTTCCACCAGCCTCTATACAAAGATTCATGCGCCTAAACCAGTTTTCAAAACACTTTTTCCAGTCCGCCGCAGACACCTCGTTTACAGCCTGCTCGAACGCAGCCAGCGCATCTTCCGGCGACGAAAATTGTATCCCTTTGAGCTGATTTTTTATTTTTGGGAATAAAAAGAAGTCACACGGTGCTAGATCAGGGCTGTAAGGAGGGTGACCCAGGAGTTTGACTGGCGTGCTGTCCAGGAAGTCCCTCGTTTTGAGTGCGGTGTGCGCAGGTTTATTGTCGTGGTGGAGCAGTAGCCCGCGGAGCCCTGTGTTTGGTCGCTTGTTGCTTATAACAGAGAAAACTTCTGGCAAACATTTGGTAGGATACCATTCGGCATTAATGCTTCTTTGATCCCGTAAGGGAATTGATACCAAGTGGCCAGTCAAATTAAAAAAGCTAGCGATCAAAATCTTACCCCCGCTTCTAGATCGCTTCACTTTGGTAGGCGTTGGCTCATTTTGAAACACCCAAACAGTCGACTGGCGCTTGGTTTCTGGGTCGTATTGATAAATCCAGGACTCATCACCTGTAACGATGTCGTAAACACGCCGAGACGAGCCTGCTTCAAATTTGTTAAGCATATCACGGCACCATTCCACCCGGGCCTGCTTCTGAGCATCGGTGAGGTTGTGCGGCACCCAGCGTGATACTATCCTCCTCACGCGAAGATGGCTGTGTAGAATCTCGTGAACGCTTCCCGATCCAATCTTCAATATGTGTTGAATCTCCTGATATGTAATTCGCCTATTGTCTTGGATTAAATTTTTCACTGCTAGCACGTTTTCTTCGGTAACAGCCGTCAAAGGGCGACCGCTTCTTTCGTCATCCCCCAAAGTTGGTCGACCGCGCTTGAATTCGTTATACCAACGATACACGGTTGCCTTGGAAGGGCCTTCATCCATGAATGCCATTTGAAGTCTATCGTACGATTCATCCGGTTTCAGGCGACACTTGAAATCGTATAAAATCATAGCTCTAAAATGTTCCCGGCGCAGATCCATATTTCAGTGAGACACAATACTTTGAATTAACTCGCAAAAAATGTGGAGGGAAATTTTGAAATTGGAACTTACTTATTTTTACTTATAAATAATCATATTTTCGAAAAACATTATAACTGGCCAGTCTCCCATATATAAAAACTTTTTTTCGCAATACTTTCTGAGGGGCCTGGTACAAGCAACTTACTTCAGATTAATGGCAATATTTAAATCCTTATCCAGAAAAACTACATAATAGTTATAATAAAACAAAGTTTAACCGGATTAAATCGCGTATATTATTTAAATTGATTTCCCTGCTGCAAAGCTTTCGAAACGTCAGGGAAACCAATTTAAATAATATACGCGATTTAATCCGGTTAAACTTTGTTTTATTATAATGTGTAGTGATCGCGAAAACCTAAGAAGTTATTACATAATAGTTCTTATCTTTATGATGACTCAAACCAAGGAACCAATCGCATCGCTGTTCTTAATTCAAATTCTAACACCGAACTGCCTCCCTGCGCATGCGCATGTGTGCGTGCGGCGACGGTACGTCTGCGCGGTCGCAAAGGAATGTGGCCGCAGGGAGGGATCGAGTCCCGGTTTGAGTGATGTCAACGATTTCTTAAATGGTTTTTTGTTTCGATTCCGATGGTATGATTTGGTTTTGTGTCTTGTCTTTATAAGGAGATCGAAGGTTTTTAAGATTCATATTTCTAAAACAGGTACCTATGATAGTTTTTAATAGTTGCAACTTACTAGATTAGAATATGATCTAGTAGTTAGAATACTGTTGAAAACAATGTGAGAAAAAAACGTAAAACAAAAACCGTATTCACTTTTCTTTTAGATCAGCAAGATTTAATTTTGAATAGACTGGTAGGTCTCTGGACTGGATGAATTTTGTCTCAAGTCAACCTAAAAAAATTATTGGCCATCTTTTTTACTTGACTTCAAATTAGTTTCTTTCCATGCGGGATGACATGCACCTGTACCATCATGGGAATATACAAAATTGTATTTAATCTGCAATATATTTTAAAATATACCTTTAAAAAGTTGATATTTTCACATTTGCTTCATACTTTATAAACATGAACCATCAAGGTTCCCAAATTAAATCATAATTTAACGTAACCCGACTTTAGACACTTAAGAAATGATTATACTCTTTCAAAATTTCTCATAAGTAAATTATCTGCTTTGTGAAGGCGGTTAGGTGACATACACGGCATTTGACTATCCTATGTTACAACTTTAATCTCAGGCTGAACCACAAAATGTTTGTATAGCTTAACTAATAATGTTTAGGGTTCCACTGCGGTGGAACCCAGAGAAAAATTGGGAAAGTAGTTTTGTAACAAAGTTGTTTAATCAAGTAACAATTTTAGCTAGTATACAAACGTTTTAACTGTATGATAATACAAGCTTTTCGGCCGTGACTTCGTTTGCCTGAATTCCCGTTTTTCTTATTTTCGCGTGAATTTTGGGAATAAAATATAGCCTAAAAATATAGGCTGTAAATATAGCCTTCTAGATAAAGTAACTTTCTAATGGTGAAAGAATTATTAAAATCGGTTTAGTAGTTTCAGAGTTTATCAATTACAAACAAACAAAAAAATCTTCCCTATTATAATATTATTACTGTATTATTATTAGCATTAGTAGATGTTAGTATATTAGTGTTTGTATTAGTATAGACTAGTATTGATGAATAAATTACTGTGTTTGTTTCAAGTTTCTGTGGTACATACCTACAACCTATTTATGACATTGGGAGAAATAAGTTACAATCAAATCCTGTAATATTCACCAGACCTGTCTTTACTTTACCTTGCGACGTTCATTCAATTAATAATAATAATAATTTATTCATTTATTCCTCTCACAATGGATTAATATAAAATAATAATTGGATTAATATTTTATCTTACCACAAAAACCATAAAGATAAACTGCAAATAACCGAAACAAGATTGCCAAGATGATCCAATTTGTATCCCTCACATCAAGAACCCTTTGAATCGAAATTTTCACACTTGACCGCTTTTATTACAATAAGAACTTTACGCTTACTTCTCTACCAACAGAATAGGCTATGATCACCAGCCCACTCGTTCTAAAGCCTCGAATAATAACATTATCATGAGAACCACAACTTATTTCTTTTAACCCGACCTCAAACACAAACATTCAGTCGAAAAAGAACTTTACGGTATTAAAAATAAAGTTTATAAAACCTGGAGCGAAGAGCAAAGTTATGATGGTGTATTAGAGTACATTTTTAAGCGTCTTTGTCGTTTGATCACTGCCCGAAGTGCCACAATACTCACTATAGACGCATTCAACCTTTTTGGTAACAGTTTACCTTATAAAACCTCACAGTGCAGTGAAAAGAAATAAAAGAAAATCCCAAATCAGAAATGTTTGAATTTCAAACTTATTTAACTTTAACAACAATAATCGTGTGATTTAAAGAGAATAGGGATTTTATCAGATTTTTATTAGGTTGGAAATCTGTTTTTGAAGACATTGTGTAAGGCTTAGGCATTTAAATTCTCACTTGAAATTATATCACTTTCATCATTTGCATTAAATTTTGATGTCACTTTTACGCAATTTTATACGTCAACCTCTTCAACTACAATAGCACCACTTACAGCAGTTCCATTAACAGTATTTATGCTCTCTCTATTAGTCTTACAAAAGTACCGATCAAAGCTATTAATAGGACCTTAACTAAAATCATTATGACAAACAACATACTTAGAAACAAATATTTGAAAGATCTACAATAAGAAACGCGATTAGACCCTTTTACATCAAACCGAAAGATGCGCATAAAAGGCATCGATAAAACAAATTTTTGTACGGAACAATATGACACTAAACCGAGTCAATGTATCGATTCACAATTGTTTTGGAAATAAAATCGATTGTCATTGGATAGTATCGGTTCATCTCACGACTGCCATAATCTTAGTGTTGCGATCGACGCAAAATATTTACGAAAATAATATAAAGGTGGGGTTGGATACTGCGATGCAGCGGGACCACTTTTGATCTTATTAAACTGGTGTTTCACTGATGCGATTTACTATAAAAATATTATAATTTGATACAATAATAATTAACGAACCCTAAAGAGATGAACTATGTAACTACGCCTTTATTTCTGATTCTAAAGCTGCTTACTAAAATAAATTATATTTCAAGATACGAACTATAACCGTTTTCTGCACAGCATGTCGTATGACTTCTATCCTAGTTTTGACCAGGATAGAAGTCGTTTTAAGAACGAACAAGGAACACAAACCCTAGGCCACTAAAACTAAAAACCATGGCAACAGAACCACACCTGCCCGTATCCGTGATAGCGTTGATAACGCAAGCGCTTAAGATTCACTTATTGTTCGATCAGCTCTTAAGATGCTGCTGATAAAACGCCCGATGTTGACAAAAGACGCGGCCGACCGCCGCTTTGTCATAATTCAGGGATCCTTAAAGTAATACCAAAGTTTTGTAGACGGTTTTGACTTCAAATAAAATATATTTATAAGGGTTAATTGTAATATTTGTAATTCCACACTGACATATTTCCATTGTATATACTTATAGATTGTGTAAGACGTATTGCAATAATTTAATGTCTAGTAGCTTTGACAATTGTAAATTAATTGTACCCAATAAATAATATTTTGTATGCCGGTCATACGGTGAGACATGATCTACCTGCCAAAAACCAGTAACATCTTTGTAAAAACCATGTTTCTTGCAAATAAAATCACTCTATCATCGAGTACTTCAGATTATGTTCAGTTTTCAATTAGGACTTAAATTAATATATTCTCTTATTTAGGATAAGGTAAATGTCTGATCCAAACAAATTATACAATTTTATAGCAGAAACACTGAATAGATTTCTTACAATTGCTTTCATTTAGGTATAAGTTGATTGTCGTAAATGTCGTAGAAAAAATATTTGGACTAAGTTTTCATTCGTTTGATGCTTATTTGATAGGAATTTCCTGATTTATTTGCGTTACAAGAATTGTGATTCCAAGTCGTGATAAAATTAGTATTTTAATTAATATTTTCTATGATGACGTATTGTTTGTTTTCATTAATGACAAAGGCAATGTTACTTGTAGTGTTTGGATTCATAGTTTTATCTTATTCATATACTGAACCCGTTCTTTCTGATCACAATACAAATAAAATCTTTGTCTTCCCGCCGCCATTATCTCGAAACGGACTAATAATTCATCGGACACCGTATGATCGTCGGCTGATTTATATGTGTTTGTCTTTGTATTCTACCTGTTTCTGATTCGTTACGCTTTTTGTACTCGAAGTCAAGAAACATTCAGAATATGACACGAATTATGACACTTGCAGTTTGGTTCAAACTGGTTCTTCAACTAGTAGAATTAAACATATGGTCATCCTTAAATATTGTATGGTTATAGCTTCGCAGCGTAAAACTGGGTTCAAGAAGTAAGTAAGTGGGTGTGTTGCTTATGTATTATAAGTATGTATTTACAAAAAAAAAAGTATATAAGTATTATATCCATTGTCTAGTACCCATACCACAAGCTCTGCTTAGTTTGGGACTAGATCGTGCTGTGTAAAAATGTCCCAAAGATATTTATTATTATTTATTTATTAGTAAAATAAATTAATGATGTTGATTCTTTGTTCACAAACTAAACTTGATTTATACTATCGCTTTCTTTTACTAATAGTAGATACAAGAAAAGGATGGCAAAATTTTTAGTGCTAACAAATTAATCGGAATTAAAATTTCCATAGAAGTTTAGTCGTGATCTCGGAACATGCCGATAAAAAACACGTATACTTATTTGACAACACTAAAATCGTTGCCATCCCTTTCTTGTATCTACTATTAGTAAAAGAGAGCGATAGTTTAAAATAAAATTAGTTTGTGAACAAGAGAATCAATACCAATATCGATGGTAAATTAGAAACCATTAAGAAAAGCTTTTGGAAATCTGCTAGACTGTAACACAAATATTTTCAAGTAATGGATTACAATAACGCCCTATGATACGATACACTTCAAATCTAGCTAATCCGCCATAAATCCAAATTACATCCTCACCATCTTGATGGTTGACGGTCAAGTATGCTTACCACGCCATTTTTTGCATTGTTTAGCAAAACTGTGGAATCAACTTCTCTCAGCGGTTTTCATGAGAGACGATATTTAATTGATCGTCCGGCGCTCCCTTGGCAGTCAGACTGGCTAATCTTTTCCCCACGGCATGAGCTAATTATGTAGCTCATGTCGACACGATAGAAGAAGAAGAAGCGGTTTTCAGAACAAATTCGACATCGCCTTTAAAAAAAAATCAGCAAAGAATCGGTGACTACTGGCGACCCCTGATTTTGCGGATGTCTATAGGCGGCGGTGATTGCTTACCCTTAAGTGACCCGCTTGCTCGTTTCTTCATCAACTTAGCCTATCACAGACCGCTGCTGGACATGGGCTTATCCCAAATTGCGCCACAACATTCGGTCGTCTGCCTTCCGCATCCAGTCCCCCCAGGTTCTACAGGTCGCAAGTTACTCGTTTGCCCTATTATTAAAAAAAAACCACATTAGAACATCATTCCACTCTCGTATTCAATGGATCAAAAACCCCTTAAAAATCTTTGACGTAAAATTAGTCCATTTCAAAATACAAAGGTCTTAATATGTCTGAATAGCCTACAGAACATCTTGGTTTTCTGTCATTAGCCTGCGACAGGCTAATAATTCATCACACACTATATGACGGATCGTTTTGGCTGATTCATAAGCGTATGTCTTTTCTTATACCTGTGTCTCCTTGTTTGTCATTTGTTTCGTATCGTTACGGTCTGTTAATAAAGTGGCATTGGTAATATGTTTCTGACATGTTTCTGACATGTTTTTGTGTCTTTACATACATGAAAGTGATTGTTGTGTTTTTATAGAGCAGTTTTTATGTTGTAGGTCCGACGTCATACCTACTCCTAGAATCTTTTCTACAAATGTTAGTCTGTCAATCCATATTTCTTTGTTTTGAAGGAAAGAAAGAAAAATGATTTATTCCCACAACAACACGACATATGGTAGGTGAATTACAGTTATATATACATAGTTGTAATATCATAAAAAAACCAGCCAAGTGCGAGTCGCACTCGCACAGTAAGGGTTTCGTACCACCCATCGACCAGATACCCCATAGAAACTGATTTAATTTACGAGAGTTCATCACAAGACATCAACGCACAGTGCGCGAAATATGAATTTCTGCATCTCTTTCTTACGCAGGTACCACCACATATGTCTATGTTTATCCTATTATTAGTGTTTGTTGCTAAGCTACATAATATGCACTATATAATCTGACCAAGTTTGACGCTGGTATGTATTACCGTTTTGAAGATAGAGCAGGAACAAAAACGTTGAAAAAAATGCATGTTTTTTGAGGTTTCTTGTATGGGGACCCCCTTTGGTTTAAGACTTTTTTTGTTTTTAGTATTTGTCCTGATACCCCTCATAGTAACACGTATTCTGAGTAAATTTCAATCGGTTACCTATTACCGTTCAAAAGATACAGCCCTGTGACAGACAGACGGACGGACAGCGTAGCGAGAGTAATAGGGTCCCGTTTAGCACCCTTCGGGTACGGAACCCTAAAAACGTAACTTTGCATGTCGTAGCTGCGACAAAGAGGTTGACACTCAGCATGATGCTGTGTCGTAACGTGAATCACAAACGCAGCGCTGATTTTCAGTGTCAACCCCAATGGCCGAGCGGGTGCCAAGCAACCAATAATGAGAGATGGTGATGGAGATGAGTTTGTTGAATCCTTAGTTTATTATCTTTAAAGAAACTCATTTTTATGTCACTATACGGACTAGTCACTTAGACTTAATTGTTGTGTCACGGAATGGCGAACTTCTGGTTTTACGCAGAGCCACTACCTATATTCACAAACCCCATTATATTTTAAGCTCCAAGCTCGATATAACTCGGTCATAAAAGTTATTTCTAGTTCAGGAAGGTGATTCGCCACCAACATTCCGGTGCTAACCATACCTAATAACCAAATTATTATAATCCAAGCGGCCTAACCAAAAATCATAAATCGTTTGTTTTTGTTACCCATCTTTAAACTGACAACCTTTTTCACGTGGATATTTTATTTTAACGCGAAAACAAACCGCATTGTGCCCTTGAATCATATTAACAGATATTATAATATACTAGCAACCTGTCCTGGATTTGCTCAGGTTTTTTCGTTATGAACAATTTTAAGGCGCATGTTGCGCAGCCAAGTGGTGCCCCCAACAGTAAAACAATAATTACTCGCTGAGTATACACCATTTATCGAAAATTAGTTTTTAACTATTGAAGTATAGGTACTATAGTTTAATCAGAAACTATTAACTCTGTAAACTATAGTTCGCTGTAGTTGTAGATAGAAAAAGTGCCAAAAGTGGCAGTTTTTTGCACTTTTTCTATCTACAACTACAGCGAACTGTAAGTTACAGAGTTAATAGTTTCTGATTAAACTACAATACCTGTACTTCAATTGTTAAAACGCATTTTCGATAAATAATGTATTCATCGAGTAATATTTTTTTTACTGATGTAGCAGCCATATCATGTCATATTCCATGTCACATTCTAGGCGGAGCATATCCCAAGATATACCCAGAAATAGGTCAGAATTTAATTTTAAAACGAACAGGAGAATAAAAAAACGCGTTTTTGCACTCATCATCAGCTTTATCTTAACTATTATAAAATTGTAAACGTCTGTTTGTTTGTTTGTTTGTTTGTTCCAGCATCACGCTAAAACTACTGGACCGATTTTGATGTTTTTTTTTGTTGTTTTAAAGCTGATCATCTGACTTAAAAACTGGTATGGGTTTTGAGAAAGAAAGAAAGAAAGAAAAAAAGAAAAAAAAAATCGTGGGTTGCGTACTCACCCGACAGATCGAAGCTTCTATGCATTTGCACGAGCGGATAGTAATGTACGATGGAGTGGAGTGGAGTGGAGTGGACAGGGGCTGGGACTGGGGATGGGACTGGGGACGGGACAGGGGACGGGACTGGGGACGGGACAGTGGACGGGACAGGGGACGGAACATGGGACGGGAAATGGGACGGGACATGAGACGGGACATGGGACAGGACAGTGGGACGGCACATGGGACTGGACATAGGATGGGACATGGAACAGGACATGGGACATGGGACGGGACGATAGTGATATGGTGGGACAATGGGACAGTAGGACAGTGGCAGTGGGACGGTGGGACGGTGGGACAGTGGGGCAGTGGGGTAGTGGGGCAGCGGGGCAGCGGGGCAGTAGGGCAGTGTACAGTGGGGTAGCGGGTTAGCGGCGCAGTGGGGCAGTGGGGTGGTGGGGCAGCGAGGCAGCGAGACAGTGGGGCAGCGGGGCGGGGCAGCGGGGCTGCGAGGCAGTGGGGCAGCGAGGCAGCGTGCCAGCGGGGCAGCGGGGCAGTTGGGTACCGGGGCAGCGGGGCTGTGGGGCAGTGGGAGAGTGGGGCACCGGGTCAGTGGGGCAGTGGAGTAGCTGGGCAGCGGGGCAGTGGGGCAGCGGGGCAGCGGGGCAGCGGAGCACTGGGGCAGCGAGACAGTGGGGCAGCGGGGCAGCGGAGCAGTGGGGAAACGGGGCAGTGGGGCAGCGGGGCAGGCTGTGGGGCAGTGGGATAGTGGTGCAGCGGTGCAGTGGGGCAGCGGGGCAGCGGGGCAGTGGGGCAGTGGGGTAGCGGGGCTGTGGGGCAGTGGGGCAGCGGGGCAGTGGGATAGTGGGGCAGCGGGCAGTGGGATAGTGGGGTAGCGGGGCAGTGGGGCAGCGGGGCAGTGGGTTAGCCGAGCAGTGGGGCAGCGGGGCAGTGGGGAAGCGGGGCAGTGGGGCATCGGGGCAGGCTGTGGGGCAGTGTGATAGTGGTGCAGCGGGGCAGTGGGGCAGTGGGATAGTGGGGCAGCGTGGCATTAGGGCAGCGGGGCAGCGGGGCAGAGGGGAAGCGGGGCAGTGGGGCAGCGGGGCAGGCTGTGGGGCAGTGGGATAGTGGTGCATCAGGGCAGTGGGGCAGCGTGGCAGTGGGGCAATGGAGTAGCGGGGCAGTGGGGGGCAGCGGGGCAAGCAGTGGGATAACGGGGCAGCGGGGCAGTGGGGCAGCGGGGTAGCGGTGCATGGGGGCCGTGGGGTAGTGGGGCAGCGGGGTAGTGGGGCAGCGATGCAATGGGGCAGTGGGGCAGCGGGGCAGCTGGGCACCGGGGCAGCGGGGCAGTGGGGTAGCGGGGCAGCGGGGCAGTGTGGCAGCGGGGCAGTGGGATAGTGGGGCAGCGGGGCATTAGGGCAGCGGGGCAGCGGGACAGTGGGGCAGCGGGGCAGAGGGGAAGCGGAGCAGTGGGGCAGCGGGGCAGGCTGTGTGGCAGTGGTATAGTGGTGCATCGGGGCAGTGGGGCAGCGGGGCAATGGGGTAGCGGGGCAGTGGGGGGCAGCGGGGCAGGCAGTGGGATAACGGGGCAGCGGGGTAGCGGGGCAGTGGGGCCGTAGGGTAGCGGGGCAGCGGGGCAGTGGGGCAGCGGGGTAGTGGGGCATCGGTGCAGTGGGGCAGTGGGGCAGCGGGGCAGCTGGGCACCGGGGCAGCGGGGCAGTGGGGCAGTGGGGCCGTGGAGCAGCGGGGCAGTGGGGCAGCGGGGCAGTGGGATAGTGGGGCAGTGGGGCAGTGAGGTAGCGGGGCAGTGGGGCAGTGGGGCAGCGGGGCAGTGGGGCAGTGGGGCAGCAGGACAGCGGGACAGCTGGGCACCGGGGCAGCGGGTCAGTGGGGCAGTGGGGCTGCGGGGCAGTGGGGAAGTGGGGCAGCGGGCAGTGGGCAGTGGGATAGTGGGGCAGCGGGGCAGTGGGGCAGCGGGGCAGTGGGGTAGTGGGGCAGTGGGGCTGTGGGGCAGTGGGGCAGCGGGACTGCGGGACAGCGGGACAGTGGGACAATGGACTGGACTGGAATGGACTGGACTGGACTGGACTGACGTGGGTTAGCAGAATTTAACGCGAGCGGAGCCGCGGGTAAAAGCTAGTATAAAATATTATCATGTCTAAAATCATCATCCTCCGAACCTTTTCCCAACTATGTTGGGGTCGGTTTCTAGTCTAACCAGATGCGGCTGAACATCAGTACAGACATTCGGAGGTTAGACCAGTTGTCAGACTTTCGGGTTTCTGACAACCCGTAACGACTGCTATAGATATTTGTATGGCAACCGGGACCGACAGCTTAACGTGCTCTCCGAGGCACGGAGGGATCTCGATGTGCAACGAAATGGTCACCCATCCACGGACTGACCGCGGAAAGTGTAGCTTAACCTCGCAGATCATACAATCCACGCGGTTGTTACCTAACCATGCCATGTCACCCTCCTTATCATGTCTAAGATCGATCTCGTAAAAACACTTTCAGATAGATTTTTTACTGTTTTTATACATTCAAAAAACAAACTAAGCACATATTTTATTTTAGTATAAAGATATTAAAATAACAGCGACT
This sequence comes from Asteroscopus sphinx, assembly GCA_949699075.1. Lineage (NCBI taxonomy): Eukaryota > Metazoa > Arthropoda > Insecta > Lepidoptera > Noctuidae > Asteroscopus > Asteroscopus sphinx. Next base: position 31,275,745 of record OX453004.1, on the reverse strand, counting down.
CTTGTGCGTCGTAAAATTAACAAGATGTCCGTATAATTTTTTATGACAAGACATTCTCAAAAGCGGCCTTATTATTGAATTTTATCACTTAAACGGTGTCGAATGCGAATTAATTAATTGGAATTCTTCTGATAAGCTGCTTATGGTATAATTACACAGGGAAATTTGTTTTTAATGTTTGTTAACTTGCGTGTCATTACAGTTTCCACCTGCGAAATTATCCTTTTCCTTAAACAAAGAAACTAGAAAGTGTTGGGAATTTACTTTCATAATGGTACCATGCCTATCGAAAGGCCTATCGATAGTATCGATAGTGGGTATCGATTGGACGGTATGTAACAATACAACGACGACGACGACGGTATGTCAAAAAAAAATCTAAAATTCAAAATTATTTATTTGTCAAACATAGGTATGATGTACAAGACATGGTGTTAATTTTTAAATAATACAGTATCACTATGTTTTGCCTTGATAGGCGTACAAATTTGGTAAGATAAAGATAATACCTACTTATTACAGATTTGTGGAAATTAATTGTTTAATTGTCTAATATGTTTTTTATATTAATTGTTTATTGTTTATGTTTATTATGTATGTCGATTGTTTGATAATATCGATAGTATCCATATTATCAAACAATCTTTACGATAATATCGATAGTATCGATTGTTCGAAATCATGCATATTGGTTTAGTATTGCATCATAACTATTGGTCATTTCTTAAATGAAAATTTCTTTTAAAAAAGTTGGAATTTCTATTTTCCTAATTTCGAATAACACACCACACCGTTATCAGACTGTGAGGGTGTTCCTACTTAACCATTTCTTTAATAATCATATACATCAATACTATCTAAACGATAGCACGATAGTATCGATACTATTGAATTATTTCGAACAATCGATAGTATCGTAAAGATTGTTTGATATTGGTGTCGATTCTCTTGTTCACGAACTAAACTTATTTTAAACTATCGCTCTCTTTTACTAATAGTAGATACAATAAGAAAGAGATGGCAATAATTTTAGAACTGTTATAGTACATTATGATACAAGTGAGCTAAGTTGACTACCGGTATTATAATCGAGGCTGGATTGCAGCCCGAGCCGAAGGCGAGGGCGTAATGGAGCCGAGAGTACACTTGCGAGGAAAAAAACATACACACATTTTAGACAAATATTGAATTTGTGAAAAATGGCGCGTGGATTACTGTAATTGTGAACTGTAATCGCACAGTGACATACAGCTATGCGCGCGCAGGTGGTCGAAGGAAACCGCCAAACAGCCTCATAGTAAAAATATAATAAATTGATTTTTTTATCTATAACACAAATTAATGTTAATTTGTTGACAAAAATTAATAATTTGATGAAATTAAATGTTTATTTATCATATTTAAATTAATACAGTTGATTTATTCCCAAAAATGTTTAATTTTGTTTTTTAGGCATAAAAACTCTTTGCTGCGATTTAAAAATAAACTGTAATGTAAAAAGCACGCGTGCGTTTATAAGCTACATTATGAACCTAAAAGCGGTGCAATAAGAGCCACTTTACGAGCAAGTGTGTTGAAAAATTAGTTTACGTGTTACTTTTCTTTGTATTTTAGTGGGCACGTTCCGAGATCACGACTAAACTTGTATGGAAATCTAAATTCAGACTAACTTGACAGTTCTAAAATTGTTCCATCCCTTTCTTGTATCTATTAGTAAAAGAGAGCGATAGTTTAAAATAAGTTTAGTTCATAAACAAGAGAATCAACACCAATATCGACATTTATATGGGTACATACCTTCATATCGATACTATCGATAGGCCTGTTGATAGTATGAATGATTTGGGGTCTTTCGATAGTCTATCGATTTTTAGCCAACACTACGGACAAGTAACTGATGATTAGTTAGATAAAAGGCTCCAATATAAACTACTCCAAAGAAATTTTCAAAAACATAATCAAAGCAATTCCAAGTCAAAACAAAATTCCACCACAGCATACCAAAGATATTCTACATTTCATCCATTCGCCACACTCTTCATCGAGCATCGTTTACTGAATACGGCCTATTGACGTGTGCCATTGATACCAACTTTATAACAGAAGGTGTTATGCCAAGAATGTCCGATCGACTTCTCCTAACGATTAATTTTTATATCGAAACTTTATGGGTGACGCTCAATGTGCGGTTTGTATTAAAAAAGGTATATATGTAAAATTTCAGATAAAAAATGTTAGCGTAGGATATGTAAAATTTGTAGATGTTAAGATTTTATGGTTGTCAATTTTTATTGTAAATTATATATATTTGATAGCGTGGTCGTTTTAATGGTAGTTTCTGGACCTCCATGTTATTTAGCGTGGGTAGAATTGACGAAAATTACAAGGCAATAAAGTGTAAAACTCATCGTCAACGGCCAATAAATGACTATTCGAAAGATAGTTCCCCGTAAAACATCATAAAGTTAGATATTGGAAGTATCTATCTATAGTGTCTAAATTACCAGCCTTAGTCGTAGATAGGCTTAGACTAACAAAAAACTATGTAAGTCTTTGTAGATAGGTTTATTGAACGATCAATAGTCAATTTTTCTACAATACCGACAGGTTCTGCGGTTAATTAAAATTTCTGACACAAAAATTAAAAACCTATATTTATTTGCCTTTTCACCAGCCATTCAGCTGTTCCATACATAAGTAGATAGAAAGAAAGAAAGAAAGAATTTATTTTAGTCTCGTTACATACGAGAAAAAAAAACAGATTAACAAAAACAAAAACACTAAAAAATTTAAAATAACACGCCTATACAAGACAAAAAAGGTCCCATCTCAGCATATGCTACAACACCGAAATGTTTCAGCGCTGGTTTTCGGATGGGTCCAGATAGTGAGGCCACGGATAGATACGAGCAAATACAAAATAATTACAATAAATAACTTACTTACTTAGTATATACTAACTTGATCAAAATATATGAAATAGTCGATTTTTATTTCACAATTTCAGAGTGGCCAAAGATTTCTTAGTAAGCCTTATCCTTTAGTTTATTTTTCACCTCATATCTATGAGAATTTGCACATACAAAAGGAAACAATGATCACAGTCTCTCCAAACTGGCTTAGCCCAAAAACACAGCTGTTCAAAAACATTGTTTTATTCGAACCAATCACATCTCCATACAAATTGGCCATATAAACCGCAAGGGTTAGAAAGAGTTGTAAGTGTTTCAACAACCATATACCCTGATTGGCCGATATAGCTCGTAAACAGGTAAGCGTTCATAGCTTACAAAACCTTTATTAAAAACGGTTTACTGCATCTATAAATATGTCTGAATGATATAATGGTTCTGTACATCTCGGTGTTAGAATGGACACTTAGATATAATTATTGTGTGGATGGTGAAGGATGTTGCCGTGACTTAGGTCCGTATCACAGAACGTTCCTCAAGTAAGTACCATTTGATCTTCAATCAACTAATCACTATTTAAGGATAGAATCGTTGCTCGAGTGTCGGTCTTATTCCAAATACGGTAATTATAAACTTCAGTTCAACAACATAGGACACGAATATAACCTGAAATAGGAAAGAAATCTCGACTCAAGCATGGTGTCGACCACAATTGAGTGATTACAGATCAAATCTCTGCGCAAATACCGAAACAAGTGAGAGTATAAAATAAAGCTAAACTCAGCTGAACTGTGATCAATGAATCTATGTTTGAGGAATGTTCTAAAATTAAATCCCAACTCAAAACTAGTTTTAAACAGTGATCAACGCTTGAGGAACGTTCTGTAATACGGGCCTTAGGAATAAGTTTGGCGGGGATGGAAAAGTCAGGAAAGCATAAGATAAGGATTGATAGATACATACAACAAGTAACAGAATAAACGCTAGGTCCGAAAGTCAAAATCACAAGTAGAATCGATTGGCATAGTTTTTATACCATGTTATAATTTACCATCATCATCATCATCATCATTTCAGCCGAAAGACGTCCACTGCTGGACATAGGCCTCCCCCAAGCATCGCCACAACGACCGGTCCTGTGCCTTCCGCATCCAGCGGATTCCCGCGACCTTCACCAGGTCGTCGGTCCACCTTGTGGGGGGCCTACCCACGCTGCGCCTTCCAGTACGCGGTCGCCACTCTAGAACTTTACTGCCCCACCGGCCATCCGTTCTGCGAGCAATGTGCCCCGCCCACTGCCACTTAAGTTTGGCAATTCTTCGGACTAGTCGGTTACTTTCGTTCTCCTGCGAATCTCCTCATTTCTGATTCGATCACGCAGGGACACTCCGAGCATAGCCCTCTCCATTGCCCTTTGAGTGACTTTGAGCCTTCTTATCAGGCCCATTGTGAGCGACCACGTTTCAGTACCGTTAGTAATTACTGGCAACACACACTGGTCAAAGACTTTCGTCTTGAGACACTGCGGTATTTTGGACGAGAAGATATTGCGTAGCTTCCCGAACGCTGCCCAACCGAGTCGGATTCGACGATTGACCTCTTTCTCGAAGTTGGACTTACCTAGCTGGACAGTTTGTCCTAGGTATACGTAATCGTCAACAACTTCGAGTGTAGATTCTCCGATGTTTACGGGAATGGGTGCTATATGGGAATTCGACATAACCTTTGTCTTGTCCATATTCATTTTAAGACCGACTCTATCAGAAGCTCTACTGAGCTCTCTACTATCTACTCTCTAATTTACCATGGACAAATAAAAAAGGTGGACGGAATCTTGCTAAACAATAAGTGAAGCACCCATAGTAAGACTGTAGTGCGGGCTGGCACGCACACATTCACACCCATAGTAAGACAAAAAGCCGCGATTACTTAACAAATCTCGTGTGACGGTAGTCATCGTCGTAGTGTCACAAATAAAGTAACAATATATATCTGGTGTGTTAAAATGCTGTCAAAATTATAGTGGGTTTAGGAAAAATTAAGTGCTTCAATCTCTTCTTAGAGATATTCCGTCCGCCCTTTTTTATTCGTCCAAGCATTTTACCCATTTTTTTATACAGTTTATTAAGCTTACATAGTTACAAACTTTTATTTTACTTCACTTGTTTATAGATACCGTCTGCTCTACCCATTTCCTTGGTCTGCTTGGGACCGCCGGTAGCCGTCATTAGAGTGGCCGCGAACTTACGACACCAATTTAATTGGAGCCTATATATCATTCAGTCCGTCCGTCCGTCCGTTCGTTTGTACCGTTTTATTGTTGGGCACAGTAGCCACTATAAACATGTGAAACGATTGTTATTCACGTACGTCGTAAACGTTGATTGTTGGAGTTTCTGCTGATATAACCTATGCTGAAAATGGGTTAACAAGGGAGTTAAAAAAAAAAGATGTATTCAGAAAATTACATTTAATTCATCAATCATCAACTCAGCCTATCGCAGTCCACTGCTGGACATAGGCCTCTCCCAAGTTGCACCACAACACTCGGTCCTCTGCCTTCAGCATCCAGTCCCCCCCAGCCACGATCTTTAGGTCGTCGGTCCACCTGAGAGCGGCGAGCACGGTTTGAGGTGCATGTGTGTGCGTGAGCGCTGGTTTGTACACGGAGGAGCATGGTTTTGATGGCTTCACTATGATTGTTCGCAGCACTATTTTTTACTGTCTGTGATTTCAGTCCAAGCAGCACTGATTACTTTATCTTCCAATATAAGATATCATTCATCTTCTCACTAAAAGCAATCAACTTAAATAATACTCATCAAAATATTCAAAGTCACATCTCATTTTATCCTTCCATTCTCAAAACAGATGTGTCACAATTACAACATTGTCTTCTAACAAACGTAATAACTTCGTCATAAACTCAACCGCGATAATGCAGCGCTTGACACAATATGCAGCGGCTGACACAATGTGCAGCGGCTGACACAATGTCTTATTAACAGATACCATCGCATTCGATTAACATTCCATTATGGCTTCCGGATGTGGACGAGTGACGTAAATGTCAAAATGCCATTTTTGTGCCAGATCAGAAGCGTGTGAGCGGTAGTTCGGTGGTCTTGCAGATTGGACTGTGATAATAATTTCGGCTTTATTTTTATCCTGATTATTTTTAATTATAAAAAGAGATGTTGATCGTATTTTAACTGACAGAAAATGTGCGGCCTCAAATTTCTCTTCGATATAACTTAACTAAAATACTGATACAGTGGCTAGTAGTGGTTAGACTCAACATCGTCGACTCTGACTTTATTAAGGCATTAATTCACATTTTCTCCCACTTGCTCGGAAATCGCTTCATTATAAAAAAAATACAACAGCAATTTCCAACACGACAATAATAGAAATTGCTTGACAGCAATTGCAGCTCGAGTGCTGTGCAATGCGGATGATAGACTCCCCAATCTTATCACACCTACCTAAATAAGGTGTTTTAGGTACACGAAATTTATTATTTAAAAGGCTGAATACGCATTTTGATTTTCAATAGTTTGAAAATAGAACAAGAACCGCAAGCGGTCGAATTAGCGCGAATGAAAATTAGACACTGTTGAATTTCCTCGCAAACGAGAGAAAAGTGCCTACTATACAAGTCTCGGCCGAAATAGCAATTACCGGCCTCGTTTGGTTAAAAAGGAATCGGCTAGCACCTCGTCCTTTTAGTATCACTTCGGAAGTACTCGGCTTTGCCTCGTCCGTCTAATATTACTCGGCCGTCAATTGCTTTATTTCTGGCCTGGGTAGTAATGATCGTGATTCTGAGTCGTGATCAAAGAAAAAAATATTTTTGTGGTTACCGGAATAAGATCTCATAAAGAAGATCCTTGTCATCTCTCAAACAGCCTACCAACCACATTAAGATCGCTGAAATTATGAATAATACATAACTCAATAAATTAAAAGGTGACAGAACATTGGTCAAAAGTCAGAACAAGTATTCTAAAAATGTCGCCGCGAATCCATTTCGTGATTAATCTACACAAAACCTTGCAAATTAAATTAGGTTTGGATACTACCTTAGTTTTGTAGCTCAGAAGATTATTTTTCACTCTTATCTTGTGAGGCATAAAGTTCAATTTAATGTTTGTTAATGGCAAATGATGTAAGCTTAGGTGTGAACTTTTAAGGTCTTAAGTAAAACAGATTTATGTCACGCTAAGGTGAAGCTTCGTTATGATTTTGATTACAAATACAGGGGCTTTTGATTACAGTTTTATGTTCGTTTGTTTGTTTATAAATGATTTTAAAATATCCACTAGAATTACTGAACTGAAGCTTCGCAGGTATATTATTGATCTGAAATAAATCATGTTATGGTATTAAATCAATAAGGTATCAATATATATTATCAAAAAACTCTTTGATAAATAAATACTAAAAAACTTTACTAGTGTGTACTTCTTTCTTGACATATCCTACTAATATTATAAATGAGAAAGTATGGATGTTTGTTTGTTAGTTTGTTTGTCCTTAAATCACGCTGAAACGGCTGAACGGATTTGGATGAAATTTGGCACACAGATAAAGCATAACCCGGATTAATATGCTATCCCGAGAATATAATTAGTTCCCGAGGGTTACGCGATATCATATTTTATCAAACTATACGCGGGCCACAGTAGACGAATGCTGCGAACAATATAGTGATGCCAAAAAAAACTATGCTCCTTCGTGTACAAACAGCGCTCACACAGACACATGCACCTCAAACCATACTCACCCCTCTCTGTACACATGTCGCGGCATCGTCCAGTAAGCATCGCGAAAAGAAATATCCTTCAGCTTCAGTTGTGTGCGTGAGCGCTGTTTGTACACGAAGGAGCATGGTTTTTTTGACTTCACTATAATTGTTCGCAGCGCTTCAAATTCAATTGTTAAAAACGAATTTTCGATGAATAATGTATTCAGCGAGTAATAATTAAATTACAGATGGGGGCGCCACTTGGCTGCAACATGCGTCTTAAAAGAATTTTAAACAAAAGTTGTTCAGATAACAGCCCAGTTTTTTGTTTCTGAAAATTAATAGTAAGTTTATAGCAACAAATTTTAGATCACAAATGGGACGACCTTTGCTTTTAGTTTCTTATTAAGTTGGTCCTTCACGGTGCTCAAAAAGGTTGTCTCTCCAGCACCTGGACCAAGCTACCGTGTTCAGTGTATGACGTCATGGTTCCAGTAGGTTGCATGAAGAGCAACCCGCTAATATGTCCCTGTCCACCAATACGAATGATGCCAAACCGTATCATTAAGGGGCCATGCGTAAAAATATGTGTTTTTGATGTTATTGTTTAAGGAGGTTACTCACCAGCCGAAAGGACTTTGTTTGCATGATCGAGCAAAAAGTATGTTATCTAGATATAAGGCAATATTATTTTGATTGTAACATAAAAATGTTACGGTAGCTTAGTGGCTAAAGCACTGGCGTACTGAGCCAGGAGTCGCATGTTCGAAACCTGCTCGTGAGTGATTTTTTCTTTCGACAATTTAAATCTTTAGATTTCTCTTCGCATGCGTAAATGCGTCAAAAATAATAAAATAATTAGTAAGGGTAGGCATATCTATACGACTTTGAATTAACTGCAAAGTTAGTCGAGTCGGTTAAGAAACTCTGTTTCTTATCAAAATATCGCTGACGTCACCCAAAGACGTACCATAGTGGAGGATAACTTCGATACCACGAGCAGTGTTCACGGTAGCTTAGTGGCTAAAGCACTGGCGTACAGGAGTCGCAGGTTCGAAACCTGTTCGTGAGTGATTTCTTCCTTTCCACAATTTAAATCTTTTTAAAAATGATAAAAAAATAACGGTTAACACAATTGATTGTAGTTATGAAGATTATGACCCTAATTTTCAAAACAAAGATATACATGGAACGTTAAGAAAAGAAATCGTAAATCACAGCATGGGCCTCATTTGGAAAGTTTTTATTTTAACCTTTCTCACAAAGCAATGCATCGTAAACATCATAACAGTTAACAAGCCACATTGTTTCAAACTTGGAGCTATTTCAAAAATAAACAAAACATTTTTTTCCGTCTTACCCATTTCGCACTGGTCTGCGGCCTCCTTTACGTCCATACTTATTTTATTTGTCTCATAATGGGCGTCCTAAGGCGAGGAGCGCATGCGCAGCAGGGTGGCTCCACACCACTACAACCGCATAAATTCAACATTTGTCACGGCATTAACACTCGAAAAAGGGTTTTTAACGTGTCACCCTCGTATCCGGTAATCTTTGGACTGATATTATGAATATTTTTGCTTTTTTAAAAAGCCTTTTGTTGTTCGCCGTGGAAATGGTGATATGTTAAAGGTTCGTTGAGGTAGCTGGTGTTTTTCTTTTTTTTTTCCAAGATTTTTAATTTATTTATAAACGTTGCGTTTGGTTGGGATGTTTAATTGTTGGAAGTGAAAGTTCAAAAGATAAGCTTAAAATTTTCAGAAGAAGTCATTCTAGAGCACATGTTGGGGGTTGGACCTTTCATGATGTTTATTTTTTGCAAGTAAGTCTACTTAAGAAGAACTTAAGTATATGAAAATGACTGCAGGTTGTCTAGTATGTTATTTTAGCAGTTCAAAGAAGAGTCTTTTTCACCTTTGAAGCCCCAAAATACTGAAAGAAAGAAAAAGAAATAAAAGAATGAAAATATATTTATTTACTGATTTTTTTATGGTTAAACTAACTAAAGGCTCAGCAGTCGCCTTGGCCCATAACAACTGCAACACCATCTAGGTTGTTGCCTAAATGATACCGCAAATTACATCCGCAAACTGAGAACTAAGGATGGAAAGTCTCATGCGATTGCAATTTCATCGGCGCCCGTACCCTTTGCACCGGAACACATCAACACAGCAGCACAGCAGTTCCAGCATTTTGTACCTAAATATTAGCATTCTTACAAACCTTTGCAATTCAAGCAGAAACAATTAAGAAATCTCCAGTCAAACATGAATGATCGATAGTCAGAACACAAGAGAAACAAACAGAACACATATAAAATAGCAACATTTAATAAATGCTCTCAATACAGATCATGATTTATAGAAATCGGGTAAATACCACCATTAGCGACCATCTGTATCATAAAAATAATCGAATTTACACGCCGGCGGACTGATATAAAGCTTAGTACAAGCATTATTGTCTATCTGACAATGGCATAAATGAACGCGTTAAAAATCGCGGAAAAAACTGTCGAATCGAGTAAAGAGCGATTGTTGTGCAAACTTATTCGATACGGTTAAATGGGGCGTTGTAAACGCGACGTCATTTACCCGCGCATGTGAACCATGTTTAATGATTTAGAAGCAATATTTTTCATTGTTGCAATCGATTTTGTAACTTATTTTTAGGCAATAAAGATAGAGGTTTGGTTGAGATTATTTGAAATTATTATAAAAATGAAATTATAGTAAGTATTGTGTAAGTAGCAAAAAAAAAAAGAAATATCTAGTTTTTTATTTATAAATATCGGCACCATTGATCGATAAATTGCTTCGGATCGCTGGAGTCGGTTTCTTTGCGTAAGTCCACTCATGCGCATTCAAGTAGGGTATTTAGGAGTTATGGATCATAATAGTTTCAGGATATGATACGATATTTCCGTTTCAGAAGTGGCGGTGCCTTTAGAACTATAATTATTTGTTTCCTCTTTTGAAATATTAAAAACTATTATAATATTTGAAAAGTGCATGAATTTGTAAGAGGTAATCTCTTGAACTACCGATTGTAAAGAGAAGATAATCCCATTATTTTCCATTATAGAATATTATAACTTTATAAGCTTATAATATAAACGGTTCTTATAAAGTTTCAAAAACAGTTCCAGCCCCTGCACATTATTATTTAAAATTAAACAATGGAACTTGAAAAAATCTGGTATCTACATTTTTACATCTAAATAACTTTACAACACGCCACAAAAAGTGGCTAACACTTTTAATTACCGAAAGATATCGAACAAAAGAAAAAAGACACAAATAATCCGTCTATTAAGTTCCATAACACCCATTTTATTGAGATACGATCGAACTACTATAGATAGGACATTACATACGCAATCAAAAGGAATGCACCGCACGATCATATAGAAAAAAAAAAAATGTATCTAATAAAAACAAAATAATATTAAGTAGACAGAGAAAAAAGCTTCAATGAGCAAGCGACGGGTGGACATCACTAGTGAACTAGCTTACGAACAAACTCAATTCTAACAAGCAAAATCCCACTCTAAGAAATCCTGACAAAGTTCAAAATTCAAAAAGAGATTCGAAGCGGCAACTGACTCGTACACCTGTTAAAAACCTTTAAATCCTTTACATATTTTTATAACGCATTCTTCAGAGCGCATTCTTTGTGTTTATTTTAGATGGTCTTTAAAGGAGGGTAGGATGATAAATAACGTATGATATTTGATTAAAATGACACAGCAGTTTGGCGGTGCTACAATGGCAGGTCCTGAGCTTCCGAAACAGAAACTACAAAGAGTTCGATCATTTATTTCTCAGTGAATTTCTTATTCTCAATTATATGGTGTCTGTTTATTTGTAAGAGCATAATACGACTCGTAATGAATCTATTCATGTAGCTATTGGTGTGTTTAGACATTCCTTCACTGACTATGACTTATAATTTTCATTATTATAGACACTCATTGATGAAGATGAGTTTCTATTTAAGAGTATAACAGAATCAAAAGGAAGGTATATAGTAGAATCAGCTGTCTTTGATCTTGTGCAGGAGAGTGCTAAGGTGAATGATGATGAATAGGTCAACATTGTGCTGGCCGGCAACAAAATAACAAATTCTACTAAACATAAATAAGTTTATTGAAGGATTATAGTTCTAGTAGTAGTAGAGCTCCTTGTGAAAGAGCTCGTCCGGGGAAGTCACCACCACCATAACTATTTCTGCCGCCAAACAGTGATGCTTGCATTGCTGTGTTCCGGTGCGAAGTGTGGGATGCCGGTGAAATTACAATCAGAGATTTTCCATCTTTAGGTCTCAATTTGATGAACGTAATTTGCAAAACCATTTAAGCAACAACCTAGGTGGTATTGCAGTTGTTATGGGCAAAGGCTTAACATCAGGTGGACCTTTAGCTAAACTACCGTCTCGAGCATCTGCACAAAGTTGCTAGCCTATCGGTTTGTTATCGAATACATTTCGGCGAGTGTGCGTTGGAATTGCACAATCTAATTCTCCCAAGTCCTTATTATCATCGGACCACCAGACGCACGGAATGCACTACCGTTATATTGTAGATATTCCACCCTTACGCACGAACCGTTTTGCTAATAGCTTTATCATGCGTAGCGCTAAAGAGTAGCATTCCTTGCAGATGTCAGTGTTTCCCGAGAAAAATAATCTGGTGGTCTTCAAGGCGTGAGTGAATAGGTTTTTGCTGGGCAAGCGTGAACCATCGTCGACCGCACCATCGCTTAACACTTAACAGGTGAGGTGGCGGTCAAACGCAAGCCCGATAAGAATAAAAAATAGCTCGTTTAGCCATCCTATGCTATAAAAAATATCGTTAACAAGTTGTTGAAACACAATTTCGCTTGAGATTGTGCTTACTCCTTAAAGGTAATAGGAGAGTTTTAAAATCTAGTTGAGGATTTAAATCTCGATACATCTGCGTCCATACGTATCGGACCGTGTGGCGTCGATCAGTCTGGTCCATTCCAAACTCGTTTGAGTTACAATACGTTTATATAACTCGTAACACTCGTAAGCTGGGCTTTTGATGTCCTTTTTTGTGGCCCAAGAAGCTCGGAGACAATAGTCTAGTGAACGATTGTTAGCGATTGTGTATGTGTTGTTACGTATGGCAGAATTATAATTAGGTTTCAAGGTTTTAGAAGGATAGTAAGATAAATACAGCATATCGTTTAAGATGATTTTACAATGAGATGGTGATAATAACGATATCTTTTAGGTTTTGCTGGTGTATTAGTAAGTTTAATATTGCAAGGAAACAAGGGTTTTCAGACAGTAGCGATAACAAGCCCATGGGTTCTGACCTCAGCAAAAGAACAACGAAGTTAACGCCTTGTTAATGCATGCTTGTGAATTACAATTGACTAACCATTACTATTTATTTGATTACCCGGAGAAGAACCGGAGTGACCGACATAGCTTGTAGGGTTAGTAAGCTGTAGTGGCAGTGGGCTGGCCATGTCTGTTGAAGAACCGATGGCTGCTGGAGCATACGAGTCCTTTACGAGGGAGACCGCAAATCGGCAAACGCACGCAGTGTAGGGCGCCCCCCAGCCAGGTGGACCAACGACCTAATGAAAGTGGCTGGGGGGGACTGAATGCGGAAAAAATGAAAAATAAAAAAATGAAAATCCTTTTATTTGCATGAAATGTGGTACAAGTAAAGGTGTTACAATAAAATTTTTGTTCTACACATTTCACCATTTTCGGTGTACAAATATTAAACAATGTTAACATGCTGAACAGTCTAAATAATATTTGTCAGGACCCTTAAAAATTAGTTAAACTATTTAGACTTTGCTGATTAATTAGTTAGTGCTCTTATATACATTCATTGTTGTAAATTTAGTATAATTAAATATAATATTAATTAAATGTTATGAAAACAATTATTAAATTTATTTAAGTCAATATTCAAATTATCATGTCACGGAATATAACGGAAGGCAGAGGACCGAGTTTTGTGGCGCAATTTAGCAGAGTCCTATGTCCAGCAGAGGACTGCGATAGGCTGAGTTGATGATGATGAACCATTACTATTTGAAGGTTTAAAAAATGAAGCAGATAATGATATAATGAAAAAAAAAAAAACGGTCATATGTAATCAAAGTTTACACTACACAATTACTTACTCCCATTAATTAAGTTGTTCCATCATCATACTTAGGGCGAAACCAATTATCTTTTAACTTAGGTACTCACAAAAATAAAAGTCACCTCCTTAAAAAGACGAAAACCATATTCCAATTAAAATACTAAAGTAATTACAGACGGTGAATCCGAACAACCGATTTTTAGGTCGACAATTTATCTGACATGCTAAACGTTGAATTTAAATAACGTATCTTTCATCACAGCTACTGCAACCCTTTCAAATTCATCCCTGCTTACCTGTACAACAACTACATAAAGTTCAAAATCTTCTTCGTTAGCTGTATTTGGATTCTGGTCAGCTACTTTACAAGTGAAGATTTTTTCAACCCGAGACCATTAAACAGTAATGAGTGGACTATGAAGTGGTACTTTGTGTACCACGTGCCACTCACAATGTACCAAAGAAACCAACTACCGTTCGTTTTAATACAATAGTTAAAAATAATTGTACAATTAACGTCTTGAATTGTAAGCGGGTAGTGGTTAATGGCTCTTGAGACAGTCCCGTGTATGTAATTGGAAGTCAAGACATTTTTGCTTTGTGTAATATTAATTTTATTTTCAATTATAATAACTCTTTCAAAAGTTAAGATGTGATTGTAATGGAATTTCTATCAGCTTTTGGAGCTGTTGTGCTAAGTTTTGTATTATTGTTATCGCCAAGTTGATCTAAAGTTCGCTATGCACACTATTTCATCAAAACATACGAAAAGAAAAAGCTCTTTTGTGTGCTATAGTTTAATCCATAGTAGCAATTTCATTTCTTTATTTTATTAAATGCGTGAAAACACTGCTTACAGTGTTATATAATATAAGAATTCAGTTTGGAATTCAATCTTTTTCAAAATCAAAGGTTTTATTTATTTGACAGAGTAGCTACTCATAATACTCCCAGAATGGGACTCATACAGATCCTATCTTTAGTCCCCTACTCAAACCATAGAATCAAAGTTAAAGTCCAAATTAAAATCCCATTCAGGCCCCTTTGTTATCTGACCGCGATCGTAATAAGACAAGAGAAGCTAATTCTATAAAAGCAAAGGGTGTCATACAATAGATAAACGATAATAAAATACCAACACATATTTTCAATCAACCAAGGGAAGATTCAAATAAGTCTGACCTTTATTTAGACGACATAAGAGCTATAGCGTATTTTCAAAATGGTCAATTGTGTTCTGCGGCAAAAATAATTCCGTATGTTTTGAGATATAGGATCAGTTAATTTTTCTAGTCTAATGCCTTTTCTGAATTGAATGTTATAGTTTCACACTAGGGGCGTCTGATTCTACGGATATTCTCACGGCAAATAAAGTATTTTTTGCTACCAATAAATAATAGTATTCCGAATATGTCATCCAGATAATCTTACATTGTTTGTTAATAACAATTTAAATTCAGAGTTAATTCTGTATTATACCAAGTTTCACTTGCAGGGGTTATATAATTGCAAAATACTCAAATGAAAACAAAATTCGATCTTCAGAATTGGATCTTAGTTCGTTGCTAAAAGCTTTTAGTTTGAATGAAATTTTGAATGAAACATTATACTACTTTGAACAACAATAACATAAGATTTATAATGAACGTAGTAAGAGTACATGCAACGATCATCACAAAATGGTGGTATACGTAGAAGCACACAAAACCAACAGCATCATAATTGCTCATGTTTATATAACAGAAGCCATTCACAAACCTACAGAAGCCGAAAGGAGATTTTAAACAAACACACCTTAGAATTTCTTTACATGGCCGTCTGTACAAAGAATGCTTCAAGTGGCCAGACCGACCAGACACCACAATGGTGGCCAGCTCGTGAAAAAACTAAATATTATCACGCACAGCTTGACTCGAGGTTGTCGCAAACAATGATGGTGAACAGCTTTACTCCAATGATAATACAAGGTATATTATGAACCTTTGTCTTTGTTACAACGATGCTGTAAAATTGGCCAATCATTTTTAAGGTCACGATTCCGAACATCTGCGTAAGATGAGAAAATTGTACGCCCCAAGCGAACTTCGTTAGCGTGCAGAGACAATTCCAGTTTTGCGAATTCCGATGGACACAATAAGACTCCAACAATTCCTTTTGGATAACAATAGAGTTATTGTCATAAAATAGCCAATAGGTACAAAAATGACGGGTTGCGAACGGCTTTGTGCGTACCGAACTTTCGGCTATTATGATGGATTCTTTGTTACTGGATATCCTCGGGGAGACGCGAGACAACGTCCATAATGCCACCGTGAAACGTATTTATAAACGTTATGATATGAATGGATAATATGCGAGACGCCATTGTGTTATTGTCGCACGACAATGCTGGCAAATCGAGGCCTTGAGTTTGTACAATTATGAGATTAGACACTCGACGGGCAAGGATGCTGATTTGACACCAGATGTTATAAGAATTGACCCCTTTGTGTGCTAGTATTACAATAATGTACTAAACGAATGTTCGCACTAAACATGATAAAGAAAACGGCTTAGATATTATTTGTTGTGAGAATATTTTACCAGAATAACTTGTATGGCAAGTTATCAAAGAAAAACTTAAATTAACGCTGCTGTAATTGTCAACTGATTGAGACGTCCTTCTGGACGTTATCTTCTGAGATTCTAAGGATTTTCTATATAACATCAGAAAATTAAATTTTCACAACAATCATCAAGTGACCAAATTGACGTTACAGATTAATATTTGGAAATGATGTGATCCATAGATTTAAGTTATAGTAGGCTGTAGGAGTTTATAATCAAAGGCTGTAGGTAGGTTTACTTCATGACAGGCCGCATTTGCCAGGCATTTTAAGGCTTACTTACGTGCGGCCAGTTTTGACATGGGACAGGTATTTTGAATTTCATAGGCGTGCGGCCGGCTTTGTTATGAGAAAGGCATTTTGATCAGTTTTTACCTGAGTTAGACAAGCTTTTTTCAAAAAAATCAGGAATTTTAGGAACCCTAGACAGGAAATCAGGAGGATAGAGATCTCTGTACTGAAATGGCTGTAAGTGCCGTAACCCTAGCTGTAGGTCCAACATTATACAGGTGTAAAAACACAACATATTTTTTAGCTCAGTCGGGTAATAAAACTCAACGCCCTCCAAAAACAAAGTGAAAAACATAGGTAAGTAAAATACCACGGGCACAGCGCGCCGCCATTGTCCACAGAATAGAATAAAAGATAAAAGAAAAAGGTAAAAAAGATTGTGTCGTTTCTGTTTGAACAATGACGGTTGTCAGAGGCAGCCATGTTGGATTTGACGCGCGTGAGTCTGACAAACGGGATCGCATTCTAAATATAGATGCAGTAATTGTAAAATTTATTGTCTGTTGTAAAGAATGTTGTTAAAATATTGTTTTAATTGTACGTACCTGTTTTACGGTGTTTTTTATTTTTAGGGAAGAAGATAGTATCTAATGGCTTTAATTTATGTTTTTGTCATCATTGCTGCAATGGTAGCAGTTTTTATTTACTAAATTGGGCAAATAAACAAAGTCATTTTGTTCAACTCATTCGTAAATTTTACCTATATCATTGGCTATGATACGAGAGTCCTAATTTTTTCTACCAACGCTCGGCAAATCATTGGCTAGTTAGCAACAAGGCTAGTTCAGCATTGTTCAAAGGTTCAAACCACATCTAACAATTTCGCCTGTAATTTAGGGTTAAACAAAGCTGTGGGGGGACCTGGAAGTCTCACACTGAGAGTCAACATGTCATGTGATTATGATTACTGCAGCTGTTTTTAATTTTGGGAACTGAAAGCCTTTTTTGTTTAATTCGATATTTCCCCAATCCAAGATAGGTAGCTGATTCTAATTTTCGGATCTAAAAACTGTTTGCCTTTAATTCGATTTTCGCCAATTTAAGATAGGTATTATGAATAGATTTTTCCAGTTCACACGTTTTCTGATATCATCTTTATCATTTTATTTTACTATCTTTTGAGGATAATGCTTGCATTTGCAACAAAAACTAATAATACCACTAGTCATCTTAGGTGGCCCTGACAGTTCTTCAGCAACAAAAAATTGTATTATTAAACTTAATGATATTGGTATGTTTTCTTTTGCATCCTTCTTTCATAGCTCTTGTTAAAGTACAATGACTTACATTAATGCATTTTCTTCGTCCATTGCCAATTTTGTACAAGAACAATCCATCACAGTATTAACGAAGTCAGCAATGGATACTAAAAAGTGGGTCTATCCTAAAATTCTAAATCATCAGATTTGATCTATTTTTTACCAAATATCATCAGAATTTTAACCAATACATAGATTTATTTGCAGTTTTTGTCACAAACAAAAACGATGCTTTCAATACGAGATCTGTTTCGCTTGAACAGACAAATCAATGAGCGTGCTCCACGAATTTTACGATTTACGTTTAAATTTCCACTTCGTTAGGCGATTTCGCGAAAACTAATGTTGGTTAGACACGATTCTTGTATTCTTTTCAGTGTCATTTTAGTTTGCTTTTGTTTGTGAAGATTTTAGCACGCGATAAATAGAATATTGCTATACTTCATGGAGTTTTTTCTTTGAGTAGGATAAGTCTTTCTAGTTTTTTTTTGTTACGAGATTATATCAGTCAGAACAAAAGGTCTATAATCTGAGATATCGGTGCATTTATTTCATCATTCTGCCATACCTAATTTTATTTATGCATGAGTTTTTGGTTTCTGAAGATAGTAGAGTCCAAATCCGAAAGTCTGACAACTGGTCTAACCTCCGAATGTCAGTATTACCCAGTAACTGGGTTGCGGGGGTCTGATGGCAGTCGCTCCGTGTAAAATACTGATGTTCAGCCGCATCTGGCTAGACTGGAAGCCGACCCCAATTTAATCATCCAGTGTATGTGAAACGTGAAACCATGATTTCTTGTAAATAAATAAATACTTTAATAGGGAAAAGGCTCGGAGGATGAGGATGAGTAGAGTCCAAATACAACTAGAAATTAGAATAATTGCTATGTTGTTGATGAAACAAATAATCAAATCGTGGTCAGTTAGTGCAATACAGTCAAACCTGAATGAGCGAGAGTTCAAGGGACTGGAATATTTTTCTCGCTCATGGAGGTTTTTCACTTAACCAAGTTTCTCACTTATAGAGGTGCAGGAGCGGTTTTTCTCACTTACAGAGGTAACTAAATAGCTGTAGAAACTTTCTTTGCAACTGTAAAAAGTTTGACAAAAAAGTCGGTGCAGATGCATATTTGGCCATTCTAAAAGAATGCGAATGATGAAATGCAAAAACAATGACCTGGGTCTGGGTGGGACACAAAGACGCTCGATTTGTTGGTTT
The DNA here is from genome assembly GCA_949699075.1 of Asteroscopus sphinx. Lineage (NCBI taxonomy): Eukaryota > Metazoa > Arthropoda > Insecta > Lepidoptera > Noctuidae > Asteroscopus > Asteroscopus sphinx. Next base: position 31,256,576 of record OX453004.1, on the reverse strand, counting down.
TTTTTGTTAGTTAGGCGAACCATATGTGCGTTAGTTCCACGACATTTAGAAAGTGTCATAACAGATAATAAATACGCTCAACTCTCGCTTATAGAGGTATAGGGCATGGAAGTCTCAGTTATAGAGGTCCAGACGTGAAAACCGACTCTCTCATATAGAGGTTTCTGTTTCTCGCTTGTAGAGGTTTTCGAGGCTCAAAATGACGGGACCTGGCAATTACTCTCACTTGTAGAGTTTTCTCGTTTATCCAGTTCTCACTCACCCAGGTTTGACTGTATTAGTTCAATCTTTTTAAGACAACCCTGTCTTGATTCTACCAATATGATTGTCCGTTGATTCTACCAATATGAGCTACAATGATAACGATGATGAACAATATTTTGTACCTAGAGTAAGACAAACGGATCAGGCGATAGAGTAGATAAGATGCTCAGGTTGACAAATAAAGCAAACAAATTGATTGCGCAATACGTCCCTACAAAAATCAACCCCTTATTATTACAAGTGTAAACCCCGAAATCGATTTTCTAACACTGGCACTGCAAAAACACATGAATGCTTAATTCCAATTCTCACAGTAGCTTTTCTACCAAAAATAACACACGGCATTGTACCGCCATATTGGATTCTAAGATTGCGTGCACAAGCCTTTGTGTCATTTCTTCTACTTTTTTTAGTGACAAAGAGATTTGATACGTCGTCGGATTTCAATGAATGGATTTTTAGTTTTTTTTCTCGCTTTTGACACCTGAATCTGGGCATCCCTTTTTGGGTAAACTGCTGATCAACTTTATTTCTTTTGTTGATAGATTGAAGATTTTGTCCGGATGCGAGGCTTTGGTTTTCGAATGAGTATCATTCCATTGATATTGAAGGTAGTTAGTTACCATAGTATCAATGAAAGGATACAATGGAGGCAAGTATTTCCTATGGCGCAAGAATGCCCGATTTAAGTCCGTATTTACAGAAAGTTCCTCAAGTACAGTTTGGTCTTCAATCATCAGATCACTACTTAAGGATAGAATCGTTAATTGAGCATCGGTCTTATTCCAACACGGTAATTATAAAGTTCAATTCAACTACATAACACACGACTTTAACCTAAAATAGGAAAGAAATCTCTACTCAAGCGTGGTCTCGACCACACTTGAGTGATTATAGATCAAATCTTTGTTCAAACACCGAAACAGGTGACAGTGTAAAATAAAGCTAAACTGTGATTCAGAGTTCAAATGATCTGATCAGTTCACAGTTTGTGATAAATTAGTTTATGCTTAAGGAATGTTCTAAAATTAAATCCCAACCTAAAACTAGTTTTAAACAGCGATCAAAGCTTGAGAAACTTTCTTTAATATGGGCTTTAGTTTTATTGCATAAGAATTTTTAGGGTTATTAAATTTTTTACTCGGATAATTATGATAAAATATTTGTTATTCCTATCATGTTGTTTCGGTTTAAAGAACTTTATTTCTTACTTAAGACAATCGTCACTTACATGAGAACAATAAATAAAAGTACTAATTATTAACTCGATGCGGGTAGAATTAAATACATAGGTATGTGGGTAGTTTTGTTGGCTGTCAACAGAACTGGTAAGAAGCGAGTTTCCTGCATTCTTGTTATAAGGCAGTGGCCCAAGTTTAAAAGATGTTATGAGTATTAATTGATTACCGTTTTTTTATAAAGTGTTTCGTTATTAAGGATATATACTTTTGTAGTATTAGCTATAACAATATATTTTTATCAGTATTTACTAACTATATCAATTCTTATTATTTATGTAAAACTCAAGATTTTTGCCTAATATTGGTGTAAATATAAAATTCGACTATTTTTTTTCTTTTTACAAGAGTAAGAGCAAAAGCTGTAATTACATTTCTCATATAACTACTTCTTTATATAATTAACATCATCATTCATCATCATCATTTCAGCCGAAAGACGTCCACTGCTGGACATAGACCTCCCCCAAGCGTCGCCACAACGACTGGTCCTGCGTCATCATCATTATTTCTGTATTTTTTTTTTAAATAAAGAATTAATGAGATTTCTCTTTTATCCCACCAATATTTTTGTCGTCCTCAGCAACACGAGAACAGATGTTGAACCCCAGTTTTTAGTTCTCTTTACTTCATAAATTGCTTTACAATAAAATTATTATCAAAATCCTAAACCTGGGAACACACAAAACAAGCCTTTCACACTTGAACATACAATTTAACTTATTTATCAACAAATTCATTACTTCTACCAACCCGCCCATTTTTCTCATGAACTGTTATTGTTTTCTACTTAGCTTGTAACTTGACTTGACTAAGTTAGTATTAACAATGATTATGACTGCTTAGTCTTCAATCTTCTCTGCGTGAAGATACGCCTATCGTAGAAGAGGCGTTGGTAAAGTTGCAAGTTCTCCTCAAGAATGGGGGACTCCCCGCTGTCTTGTTCTCAATGGGAACTGTTGTACATTATTAGAGTTTAATTTATCGTTTTAAGTGACGAATATATTAATAAAATTATGGTTTTGATTATGTGTGTTATGGTAGATAGGTTACTTAATAGTAAGGCTCGAATTTTAGGGCTTTTTATCTAGTTTTTTATTTAAAAGACTTGCATAATAAATAAAAAAATGTTTGTTTTCTTATCACAACATACTCATAAGTTATATTACTATAATTGTCATTGGATATTTGCCACGTAAGCCATTTTTGGTGAATTCAGTTTACCCGTGACTATGGCGCTTGTCAGAGAAGTCCGGGTCGACCGAACGTGCATTCAAAAATCAACTCAGCCTATCGCAGTCCACTGCTGGACATAGGCTTCTCCCAAGTTGTGCCACAACATTCGGTCCTCTGTCTTCCGCATCCAGTCCCCCCCAGCCACGTTCTTCGAAAGACATGGCCAGCCCACTGCCACTTCAGCTTACTGATCCTACAAGCTATGTCGGTCACTCCGGTTCTTCTCCGAATAATCTCGTTTCGGATTTTATCCTTCAAAGAAACTCCAAGCATAGCTCGCTCCATAGCTCGCTGAGCGACTTTAAATTTGTGGACTAGCCCAACTGTTAGTGTCCACGTCTCGGAGCCGTGAGTCATGACAGGCAGGACGCACTGATTGAAAACCTTTGTCTTCAAACTTTGCGGTATAGGCGACGAGAAGACTCGGCGAAGTTTGCCAAATGCTGCCCATCCCAAACGGATCCTTCTGTCGGCGTCTTTCTAGTAGTTGTGCCTACCAAGCTGAATTATCTGCCCTAGGTAGACGTACTCCGTTACAACTTCGAGTGCCGACCCTTCGACGAATATCGGCCTCGGCATGACATGCCTATTGAACATGACTTTAGTCTTGTCCAGATTCATGCCGAGACCGACACGCCGAGAGGCTCCGTTTAAGTTGTGCAGCATTTCGCCGAACGTGCGTTGGGTTGATGATATCGCCAAAGCCGCAGGAAACACCTGGATCAGGGACACACAAGATCGAAGAGGCTGGCAAGAGCTTAAGGAGGCCTAATACCCGGCAGTGGGGGATACCGGGCTAGGATGATGATGATGGTGCTTGTAACAGGGCCGAAATATCCGGAGCTCACAAAAAAGGATTTACATGGTAAATATCCTATCTTCTTCTTCGTGTCGATGGTACAAAAAATTACTGACAGTGGCACAGTAATCAGACGCCCACTGGCCCAGAAGTGCTTGGACCCAAGGAGCAGTATAGCAAGTGTGACATTGATCGATATTCATACGTACACAACTCATTTGGAAAAACTCTAATTCTTATTCTTTATTGCACACATGAAAATCACAACAATACATAATAGTTTTTGAAATTACATACATGTAATTTCAAAAACTATTATGTATTGTTAAACTTATTTATGAGTTAAGCTCGCCTTTGTACACAAAGGCGAGCTTAACTCATAAATAAGTTTTCTACCAGCAAACCTTAGAGTGATAGAACAAATATAAAATGTTAAAAATAAATAAATATGTAATACTCTTCGGTAAAAATAATCAAATTAAATATTAAATCATTATTAACTGTAAATTGGAAGTGATTATATCACTCAAAACTCACTCACTCAGTAATTATATCAATAAAAATAATCAAAGTAAATATTAAATCATTATTAATTGTAAATTGAAAGTGTTATAATCACTTTTAATAATTATTTCATATTTAATTTGATTATTTTTACTGAAGAGTTTTTCCAAATGAGTTGTGTCTTTACGTATGAATATCGGTTCTGATAACGTAGCTCACAGGAATAACAGGGTTTTTGTTATATTCTGTATAAAACAACGGATTTTTTCATGATTTCAGGGTTGTCGCCATTTAAAATTTGTTCCATACTATGCCCCGGACAAATTATCCAAATATGACCACGCATTTCTGATTCACCTATCCATACCTAGACATACCCGTGTACACTTAAAATCTGTGAGACCATTCCGTAAAAAAACAAATTTTCCTGAATGAAATAAGTGTTATTTACATCCTTCTTGTCTTTCAAATGCTCATTCAATATGCATTCTTCCCTCCATTCGATATTCTATCCAAAGATCTACTCATACGATAAAAAACCCAACCAACAAAATCACTTTCTTCACCAAACAGTAACAACACTTTCCAGATGTTTCTGCATCAAAATATTTTCTCAGCTACCATGGAGACACACCTATCACCCCGGGATACCATGGGACTGGTGTCGAAACCCACCCAAGTCCCACATCACTGCAGGAATGTTACTGCGAGTGCATGGGAGCGAGGAAGTAAGGCGGTGTCGCTCATGCTGGGCAGCCCGCCCATCGCAGTACCTGCAAGGAGTATTACATTCACACGATTAATTTTGAAGATTAATTTAAGGGGTGTAAGTGGGAAATAAGTTTCTGTAAAGGTTAATATAATTACTATTAACATTTTAGTATACAAACACTCCTAAGTTTTTGGGCACACAGCTAGCGCATTTGTTCGCATTTGGTCGGATTCGCAAAAGGTCGGATTCTCATTTCGTCGGATTCAGTACAGACGATAAGATAATACATTTATAATACATTGATTAAGTACCTATCAACGCACAAACTGCTTGAGTGGAGTAATCACAATATCAACAATGTGCATTTATAGTAACGCATTTACCTGGATTATTGACTCGATCTTCTTAGAGGAAAATGGTTATACATCTGCATGTGCATATATTTGTGGGCGGGAGGGCGGTGCTGCATGTTGCATTCAAGCTTGAATACCTACCTACCTACTTATTTCGCGGAATTAACACCTAATATTTTAACTTCATATTTTGTATTAAAATACGTGTAAGTTTAGCAAAAAATAAAAACTTTTTTTTAACTGTATTCCGGCAAAATGAGAATACGAACTTTCGCGTTTAATTAAAAAAATTGAAACGAGTAATTTTGGTAGAAAATATAAAACAGTTTTTCTTCATAACTGTATTCCGGCGAAATGAGAATCCGACCATTTGCGAATCCGACCAAGTGCGAACAGATGAGCTAGCGGACTAGATTTCAGAATTTCGAGTTCTATCTTCTTTGATCTTCCGTGTGGTCCCGGACGTAAAAAATTACACCACCCTATAATATATCTTCTCATGGGTGTCGTAAAAGGTCAGTAAGGGATTCACCAGAGGATGGGCAGCAGCGTTCTCTGAGTATTTAACCAACCAACTGCAATCGGCAACCCGCCTGCCAAGCGTGGCGATTATGGCATATCCCCCCAAACTGCTTGGGAGGCCTATGTCCAGCAGTGGACGTCTTTCGGTTGAAATGATGATCTTCTTTGACAGTCGGGGTTCAAACTATATCTCATAGATTACTCAGTGAACCTAGAATATAACTCTAGACCGCTCGCTGTGTGCCCGAATCTTCGATAATACATACTAATAGATACACGATCGACGCTCAAACAACGGCGCCATCAAAACTGTGCAATAAAATCAGACACGTGCACAGCAGACCGCAATAGGCGGTGAGACGTTTTACGATGCTAAAATGTGTAGAAAATAATACGATACTCCAAATGATGAATAAATGAAATATTAATGGATAGAGTGTCGTACTTATCGTTGTTGTAAACATAATAACAAATACACTTTATCGCGGAGACGTTTTTGGGTTTGATTTTGTACAAGACCGTGCATCTATAGTATATTTGATCAAAGGCGCCCTAAATCAGGTTATGAATTACGATTCAAAAAACGTTTACCGATTTTAGTTTCACTAACAATTTTGTAAACAAAGTCAGTTTAATTTGAAAAAAAAACAATTGTTTTGTAATCGCTTCGTAACTTTTTTGAAATGTCAAATTAAAGGGTTTGTTTGTACCTATTACTCATAAAGTTTGAAAGGTCATCGATGTTTTATAATTCTTATTTGGCCAAGTACTCTATGGTAATCTTTTCTGCTAATTTTTGTTAATTGAATGTTGTTAGATTATTCAATAAACATTTCATCATCCTACTAATATTATAAATGTGAAAGTTTGTGAAGATGTTTGGATGTTTAGATATTTGTTACTCAATCACGCTGTAAGGGCTGAACGGATTTGGATAAAATTTGGCATACAGATAGAACATAACCCAGATAAACATATAGGCTACTTTTTATCCCGGGAAGAAGAACAGTTCCCGAAGGATGTCCAATAAACGCCATCCACGCGGGCGAAGCCGCGGGCATAAGCTGGCTTAAAACTAATTTAAATTGTGGAAAGAAAAAATCGCTCACGAACAGGAATCGAACCTGCAACTCCTGGCTAAGTACGCCAGTGCTTTTAGCCACTAAGCTACCGTGAACACTGCTCGTCGAAATTATCCTCGATATTTTATTTCCACAATTTAAATCTTTAGATTTCGCTTCGCATGCGTAAATGCGTTAAAAATAATAAAATAATTAAAACTAATTGCTAATATTTGGAATATACTGTTCAACCCCAAAAAAAAAAAAACTATTATTTTTATTACAATAATGTGATTATAAGTAAGACACATAGTACGCTAAACAGGTCCAGCTATTTTAACCATAAACAAATTTAATTCTTAATAAAACTACTTAACAAAAAAAACTGTCATAAAACTACAATCTAAATCAAATAATCCTGCTAATGCAATCACTCTGACACATACAACCCATTCAAAATCCCATACAAAATACATTTCCATACAAAAATTATACACCCCTTTGATGTACACCGTAGAATTAGCATAGAGCATAATTAGTTGTATTATAACATAGTTAGTACGGTGGGCAGTTATTTTAATTCAAAAATAGACAAAATGGGACACAATACTTCATGTTTACCTAGTGTATGAATGTATAATTAATAATGATATATTGGTGCGGTCATGAGAAAATAGTGGAAGAAGAGATTACATTCAGTTAAGTGCATGTTGTGTACACGCCCTTAGGAAGCGAGTCAAAGGAGTAATACAGGATGACTATTTATTCACCATCCAAAATTTTTATAGGCATTACGTGCGTGCATTCCGTGCCCAGGAGAGCACGTTAAGCTGTCGGTCCCGACTGTCATACGAATGTCGATGGCAGTCGTTACGGGTAGTCAGAAGCCTGAAAGTCTGACAACTGGTCTAACCTCCGAATGTCAGTATTACCCAGTAACTGGGTTGCGGGGGGGTGGGTCTGATGGCAGTCGCTCCGTGTAAAATACTGATGTTCAGCCTCATCTGGCTAGACTGGAAGCCTACCCCAACATAGTTGGGAAAAGGCGCGGAGGATGATGAACGTGTATCAGAAATGCGTATTAGACATAGTTAGAGAGCTCATTAGGGAATGGTATCGAACAACTTTTACTACGGGGTCAACCCTGAAATCGCGAAAAATAAATCAGTCCTTCCATACATTTCGGTCCACAAGTATTGCACTTATCTATAAAACAACAGATATTTTTTCAAAGACTCTATACCCTGGCAGTCAGTCCCACTACCAACCTGCTGACTAGCTAATCTTTTTCTCACGGTTTGAGTTATTATCATTATGTAGCTCATGTCGATACGATAGAAGAAGAAAGACTCCATTTTTGAAAAATAAAATGCGCAATAAAATAAATTTTTCCGGAAAAATTATCCATTTACATGTGTCAAATGTCATTATTGAGATTCAATAGATGTCTTAATATTTGAGTATTGAAAAAGGCAAAACTTATTTTTATTTTTCTCAGCAAAGATCTTAATATTAAAATTTGGTTGTAGATTAAAAATTCATGGTGTATATGCACGTGCGAGAAAAAAATAGGTAAAGTAGTGACCACACTGCAGATTTTTAGGGTTCCGTAGTCCTACAAGGAACCCTTATAGTTTCGTTATGTCCGTCCGTCTGTCCGTCTGTCAGTCTGTCTTAATCCTTTACAGCTTAATAACTTCTACAGTTATAAACATAAGTAAATTAAATTTTGTTCAAAAATGGTTTAGATATAGATCTCAATTTTAAAAGAATAAAAAAATCTTGATAACGTATTTTAGGAGTGGCGCCCTACATGTGAAATGAGGATGAATTTATTTTTTTCGCTGCACCCCCTCTTGTGGGGTATCATTGAATAGGTCTACTAAAATGAAGATAATGTTTCATACATAACTTTTTTATCAGGTATACCATCTGCGAAATACAGTTCGTCAAAGTGGCTTGCAATGTCCCCCCCCCCCCTGCCATTTCTAAACTATGCAACGTAGAAACTTATAGTCTTCCACATTGATAGAACTTTATAAAAAATCTCTTTTAAAATTATTTCGAGTATAATGTGATTATAAATTTTTGAGTTATAGTGAGAAAACTGAAAAATACTTAAGATGTCCTAGTTCATAGGTCATTGACCTTAGATAAAAATGATCTTAGCAAACAATGCTCCTTTAGTTACTTTCTATTTAAAAAAATCACAAAAAGAAACTTTGTGTTATATTGATATGACACACTTCTTAAATTTAGCGGTAGGTGGCGCTGTTTGAAAAAACTCAAATAGCAATGATTAATATTCGATTTGATTCGTTTGTAATTAGACCTACTTAAGGAACCCTATAATACTGAGCATGGCCCGACATGCTCTTGGCCGGTTTTTTTTATTGAACAATCAAGTTAAATATTTGACTAATGAAAAAAAAGCTTACCTTCAACCTTTTTTCCATTTCCCGAAGTAATTGAGTGTTGTGGCGCAACTTGGGAGAGGCCTATGTCCAGCAGTGGACTACGATAGGCTGAGTTGATTGATGACTTGAGACTGAAAAAAATTTCATGTAATTTTTTCCGTATCTATTATTTTGTTGTAATTTTCTTGTGTGCAATCTACGTATACTATATAATAATATAATAAAGCTGAAAAGTTTCTTTGAACGCGCTAATCACTGAAACTACCAGTCAGATTTGAAAAATTCGTTTTGCATTTAATAAGCCAATTCTTGAGGAAGGTTATAAAATGCAAGCAAAGGGAAAAAGTCAGAAAAAACGCTAAGCGAATCGTAGTAATAGGGAAGGTGACTTTTTTTTTTAAATTAGTTTTTATTAGAAATCTCGAAACTTTTTCAAGAAAAATAAGTTAAATAAGCAACAGTGGAAAAACCAATAAAATATTTAATAAAATGTCCAAGTTATAAGCTATTTAAATTTGTTCACTAGACAGAGACAGCACTATTGAACAATGACGTCATTGTTCAAAACCTTCATAGTAACCTGACATCTCTCTGAACAATGTCCGTTTCGCACGACAAGGACAGAAAACGCCCCTTCCAAAAATTAAAAAACGTGTATCTGACCCATTTTTTTATCGATTTTGTTTATTCTTTTTACAATGTTGTCCTTTCTGTACCTTCTTTTAAATAATATAACATTTTTGGTAATTTTTGATAGTACTCAACTACCGGATTGCGAGGGCGGTTGATGCGACCCACGGCGGGATAAACCACGTGTAAATAATAATAATAATGTAATATATACTAGTAGTATATATTCTATGTCGCGGGGCTAGCTGTGCCCTGTGTAAAGAATAAGAAAAAAACGGAATTGTTACAACTTCCAATAAACATTATAAGCAAGTTTACTAATTATTCTTACAGCAGGTGACCTTACATAAAATTTCGGTAATGATTCTGTGCCAATACCCCAAAAAGAATGTTGTTGGTAACAAAAAAACAATATTTGAAGGGATAAATAAACGTGACATTATATTACGCAATCTCTTATACAAAACTTTTACTCGTGAATTTTTAAGATCTTAAAGCTTGAAGCACCGCAAAAACAAATGACTTAACAAACAATTCTGTGAAAGAAAACTTTTAAAACAAATTGTTTATTAAATAAATGTAATCGTTCATTACAAAATATTACAGCTTTGTCGTAAGGGTTTAAAACAATAGTCAACATTATTTTAATGAATATTATTACTATGTTATGGTCCCAGTACAGTTTTGTCAAATAAGTACTTTTTTTTCAAATGAGTACCGAATGTTATTTAATTGCTGTAATACTTACTAACATAGTTTTAAGTAAATGAATCCAAAATAAATGATTATTTAATTTAATTTAATTTTAATTTAAGTACACGCTTACATAAATTAGGTGTTATTAGGTACAAAATATTTAACATTATAAAGGCTGAATGAGCATTTTTTTAATTATGAGAATTTTCCAATCATTATTAACAACGACGCTTTAAATTGAGGTATTAAGCACTGACGTGCTACAAAAGATGACTCTTGTACACACGGCTACGCATCAAGCTGTACATTTCCAGTATAAGCTGACCTCGCATTGTATAGGTTTTCCTTACAACGCTAGGTCAGCCTATACTGGTTTTGTAAAGCTTGATGTGTAGCCGTGTGTACATGTCATTGGAAATAATAAGAAATTATACATAATAAATTTTAATAATAAAGTCTGGGGACTGCCAAGTAAAACTACACTTTTAAGTCAAAGTATGTTCTGCATGGCTCCCAAGTTGTACAACAAATTACCTAATGCAATTATAGACATTCAAAGCATGTCATTATTTAAATGTAAGGTCAAAGGGTATTTGATACAGAAGGCCTACTATAGTGTTAAGGAATATTTAGATGAGAGAATTTGACCATATGATAATTTTATATACTTGTGTAATTTGATATGACAATATGAGACTGACATTAATTATTTCGTTTATTTTTGATATTATGACATTGCAACTTTAATTAATGTATTTGTATTAAATTTTGCATGCTTACTTTGACTTTTGTACCCATTTACGCAAAATAAATGAATTGAATTGAATTGAATACATAAGAATAAGAATAATCTTTATTTTCTAAATAGTTTACAGGTTTACAATTCGCATAAAGCTAGTTTTACAAACTGTACTTATTTCTATGGTAGAGCACCTGTTACAGATCATTGTACATTTCCAGTATAAGCTTTCTTTGAAACGCGAGGTCAGCTTATACTGGAAATGTACAGCCTGATGTGTAGCCGTGTGTACTCATCAATATGAACAACTTTTACTTTGGGACAAAACCTGATACCGAGAAAAAAATATCTGGTGTACCCTATATTTTGTCGATTTATGTGAACCAAAATGTGATAACAGCTGATATTTTTTTCGCGAATTCATGATTGGTCCCATAGTAAAAGTTGTTCATACTGATGAGTACAATGACCCCTTAAGAAGTTTTCAGTTATTTCAATAACACGTTGTAAGTAATTATTTAACTGCAAAGTTAGTCGAGTCGGTTAAGAAACAATGTTTCTTAATAAGATATCGCTGACGTCACCCAAAGACGTATAGTGGAGGATAATTTCGATACCACGAGCAGTTTTCACGGTAGCTTAGTGGCTAAAGCACTGGCGTACTGAGCCAGGAGTCGCAGGTTCGAATCCTACTCGAGAGCGATTTTTTTTTTTTTTTTTTTTTCTTTCTTTCCACAATTTAAATCTTTACGTTGTATGTAACTTCATAGTTAGGTACCTACTCTAAATTTTAGAGTAACTCTTAAGTTACTCTAAAGTCACATAATAATATTATTTAACTTAGTCGTCTATAAAGATGACTAGTAACTCTTAAGTTACATATTATTCAAACTACCTTTTGAGTCTAAAGATAGTTTGAAGAGTTTGTTGGGCGTTTCTTTTGTATTTGCTTGTCCAATTTGAATTAGTAATTCTTCTTTCTTTTAGTATGTTAGCTCAAAAAGCCCAATAAACTATCTCAACAATGTATTTTAAACAAGAAAAAGTAATCGTTTATTCCAATACGTCACAGCTTCACGCCTTCGCCGAGAGTCCAAACACGGACAGTATCCTGAATTATGCGCCACAGAGTATGCACACAATGGATGATCAATAACAATTTGAAGACGAGGACGTAAAGTGATTTGTTGGTACACTAAAATGTTAAGTTGAGTGCACACTGTATAGCAATTTGTAACTTTTTTTTTTGTGAGGAAATTCCTCATGGAGGCACTCTGCCCGGGGAAAGCGGAGCCAGTGTCGAACTCTTACCGACTAAAAACCACCACGGTGTTCCTCTACCGACCCTTGGCTGGGGGCGTGGGAAAAACTCCCGTATTCACTCAACCATCCCCGGAGGTCCCGGCTTGCCACTAGTAGGCAAGCACTTCTCCTCGTGCGGCACCAACTTCGGCCGCACTTTCCTCTTGATTGGCGCACGCGGAACACTACGCGCCACCGTCATGGGCTCACTGGTCTGGCGGCGGGCCACCCTGAGTCCGCCGTCCGCAGGCCCACACCTAGGGTGACTGGAGGTACAATACGCCCTCTTGTGACGCCTAGGTCACCTCCTGCGGATGGGAAGAGAGGTTCTTGCCTCTCGAACCCTCTCCGCTGCCTCCTTAGCGAGCATCACCTCCTCGCAGCATAGACAGAACTACGGCCGGAATAGCAACTAGCCACTGACGATGCTTCCAAACGTGTGAATGGCGTAGCTGCATTCCAAAATCTGTCCGTGAATGTTGAAAACGTATGTTATTTCTAGAACAAGTCAAGCTTTTTTGGATGTCGTCATTAAATGGCTGACAACACCTATAAAATCAGACCTCTGAGGTCACTGTCGTTTCGTACAGAACTGAAAGAGAGGCAACGAGCCGAGGGACGTCGGATACGCCGCTCAACTTGAATGAAAATTAACAATATTTATTTAAAATAAAAAACTAAAAGCTTATTTGAAAAACAGAAACAACAAATGTTTAGATTATTGTCTTTCTCAAATGTTTTCTTAATTTTATTTATAATATTTAGTAAATAATAGAGATTGTTTGCTTTAAAGCAAGTTTTAAGAGGTTAGTTTACAATTCTTTTCTATCGAGAAAACTTCAAGAAAACGTGTTTTGGGCACAATACAGTTTCAGAAAATACGATCAAGATTAACATATTTTTTTCACTGCCACAAACTGAATAGATACAGCCAAAAATGTTTTTAAAAGAAGCCTATTTGGGGTATTTGGCTGTTGTCAGCGTCTTAAAACGACGTCCGAATAGATACATCGTCAGTGCCCAGCTTTACTGCACAACTTGTTAATAGGTTAAATTGTCATTAGTATCTAACAATCATATATAGGTAGCTATTATGAAATAATTAAAATAATTTAATATTTATTTTTCGTATTAGGTATTTTAGTGGCTAAAAAATTTTGTATTTTGTGTTTACTTCATTACTATAAAAACCAGGGTGATGGTTTAAGGGTAGCAGCCAAGTGGCGCCCCCATCAGTAAAAAATATTACTCACTGAATACATCATTTATCGAAAAGTTTTTAACAATTGAAGTACAGGTACTGTAGTTTAATCAGAAACTGTTAACATAACATAAAATCACGCCTGTATTTCCCCGAAGGAGTAGGCAGAGGTGTATAGTAACACCCATATTTCGCCAGTTATGTATAAGTCCCATGTAATAGGGGGCGAGCCTATTGCCATTAACCGGGCACAAATCCAGACTCCGGGATGCCACTGAGAATTTCCTAATGAAAAAATCCAATAACACTTTGCCCGACCCTGGAATCGAACCCAGCTCAGCAGTCGCGCTTGCGACCACTAGACCAACGAGGCAGTCCAAACTAACTCACTAACTCTAACTAAAAAACTAACTAAACACTAACACACACTAACACTAACTACAAACTATTAACTCTGTAAATTATAGTTCGCTGTAGTTGTAGATAGAATAAAACTTTTTAACAAAAAATTAAACCGACGAAAACAGAAACTGAAAAGCGAAAAATAACTAATTATGAGTCGGCGCCAAACGAACTTATAACAAGCAAAGTGCGTGTAAGTTGCAAGTGGCCGAGCGGAGAACGCATTTTTGGAAAGTTATTGTTTATCGTTGAAAATTTCACGTTGTATTTGATGTGACGTTGTTTTTATTATTTATTTAAAGTAATTTAATGATCTTCGTTGATTGGTTGTTTGGCGCCGACTCATAATTAGTTATTTTTCGCGTTTCAGTTTCTGTTTTCGTCTGGTTCTTTTTTTTGTTAAAAAGTTTTATTTTTCATTTTTTTGTGGTTAAAATCTAACTCCAGGTCTCCATTATGTCGTAGTGTCTAGAACTACATTTATGTGTGTCAAGTTTCAACAGAATCGGTTAACAGGTAAGAATTCAGTGGGTGAACAAACACTCATCCCCTGTTTTACTGCCGTTAGGGGTGGATTTTGATTTTGAAATTATGGTAATTTGCAATAAATGGGACCAACTTCGAGATATACTCTATCCATTAAAATAAAAATCATCAAAATCGAACCACTCTGTAAAAAGTTATGCGTGGTCATACATAAAAAATAAAAAAAATAAAAAATATATACGCTTCGAATTGAGAACCTCCTCCTTTTTTTCGTCGGTTAAAAAGTGAGAAAAACGGCCACTTTTGGCATAATTTGCTATCTACAACTACAGCGAACTATAATTTACAGAGTTAATAGTTTCTGAATGAACCTACCTGTACCTACTTAGATTGTTAAAAACTAATTTTAGATCAATTATATATTCAGCGAGTAATATTTTTTTACTGATGGGGCGCCACTTAGCTGCTACATTCGCCTTAAATGGTTAAATTATTTTGTTAAAAATATATTACAAAAAAGTCTTCAAATTAATTATTGGTAGAACTGACTTAACTTATAATTTTAATACTTACTCCTATTTCAAAAAACCCAGACAAGGTCTCTAAAAGAGAAAAGAAGAAGGACCCATCGCATTACCACTATAAAAACGTGACGAATTGAATTTACTCCTAAACCTCATTCACGGAATACCAAAGGCAAATCTCTCACAATACTTAAGCCTATAGATATTTACTTTACAGTCAATATAATTTATGTCCAACCATTAATTGCTGTCGCATATATCAGACGCGACCAGTCAACGCACTTGACGTACCGACTTGCGACCTGACTGGCCTGTGTGCACGCAGCTTAGGAATTGAAATTGAATTCTGCGTTATGAGCTATGATCCTGAAAGTAAAGAGGAGTGCACATTAGTTTGTTTTGAGATAAAGGTGGGGTAATTGGTATGACGAATTTTAGAAAGAACTTTGCTAAAGTTCCAATTTAGACCAGTCTATGGAAGTTATGAATAAAAGATGATGCTCACCATATACAATTCGATGAGGAGAATGTGTTGCAATTTATTTTAATAAACAGACAGTAAGTACTCCACAGATTTTTAATTAATAAAAATAATTAAAATTTTGAGGTTACTTTTTGCTTACAAAACTAATGTCAAACAAGTGATTGCCTAACAACTAAACAGTTTTACTTTTGTATTTCTATAATGTGAAGGTGCTAACAAGAGGTTTGCTATCAGTGGCTACATTTAACAGTGCTGCCAACGTAATACATTATAAAACCATAAAGTACTTACAAGAGATTGGTCAAAAATATGAAGTTTAATGGAGTACGTGTTTTACGCATGTAACTGTCGTACATATTTTATGTTTGTACAGACTCAGGCTATTCTTTGCGATGACCTTTGGAATCTAAATTGATGTGGAAGAATAGATTACAAATGGATAAACGAGATAAGAAGATGTCAACGTTTCTCTGTCAAAGTTTTCTGTCAATGTTTCTCTGTCAATTTATTTAAAACAAACGCAGTTTGAAAAAAATGTTCTGAGTACCCCAGTCGAAGCAATATAGTACATACAATATGTAAATCAAAGGAGAGACTGTTTCTAAAAACTTGTGAAAAAAAGTTTTTTGTAAAAACCTAAACCAATGTCATAGATTATTCAAATAAAATAAACCAGAAGGATTATATTTATTTAACACGCTTAAAATCATATATCACCCACAAACATACAAAAAATACACCCAATAGACTCGGACTGAACACACCAACATAAACTTCCAACAATTTTTTACACGGGCTTACATATTTCTTTCCCATTTTATTTCCCACGTCAATATGAACACTACCGAGGAATATCACGGGTTATCTGCCCGTACCTCAGTAAATCAGGATTAGCGCGCGTCCAAGCAGTCTCATTTGTGTGTTATTTATAAAGTAAATCCGCGGCACCTCGCTACGAGGTCACTGCGTGCGGAAAAATGAATAACTTGGGATTTTTACGATGTCACCTGAATGTGGTTTTTGTTTTTGGAATTCGAATGTGTTTTATTGGGTTAAAGTGGTTTTTATTTAGCTACTTAAGTTACTTATGTTATAAATGAGGTAAAATGAAGACTTTTGTAACCGAAATAAATATAAAATAATAACATAATTTGAGCGCGGAAATTCATGCACCCCGCTACAAAATCACTACGTGCAAAATAATGAATTACAATGTTTTCGTTGGTTTCTAAACTAATTAATGCCTTTATTCAAAGAAGACTTAAGAAATTATTTTTATTTAACCTGTTTGGTAAGTAAAACTTCTCTTTATATTAAATCAAATTGTAATATTGTATAATCAACGCCAATTATTTAACATTACGAGAAAACAAGAAGTTTTACTAAACAGAGCGTTATGAAAGGAAAAATATTTAAAGGTCAACCTTTTCATTTTGACTTAGTATTATGTAACCGCATTGGGAGAACTGTACCCACCCTCGCTACACCTTTTTGTATACAATCATTACGATAAACATTGTTATAATTAGTTATGTTTAAGTTTTTTTTTTCTTTAAAGCCAGGTCTTGCAAGAAAATAGGTTTGTTTTGAACAGAGAAGCCCCTAAGCGGGTATTAGCGAGACAAAATAAAAAGCATATGGCGTCAGTAATATAATGCAAAAACACTTCAATTGTTTATTGTGTGTGCAAATTGCTGTACAAACTATTGTCCGGTGTGCACGGGTCAAGGTAAAAGCGATTAGCGAGTTGTGTCGTCGCTCCGCTCTTGGTTTTATTATCGCTCCGCTACCCATTCAAAACTATAAAAGATGGAAGACACATTTATTTGGGTAATCTGCAATTACAAAATAATTGTTTGATATTATTCATCTATCATTAATTGATTCTTTTAAGGGGAATGTAGCAGCCAAGTGGCGCCCCCAATCAGTAAAAAAAATATTTCTTGCTGAACACATCATTTTCGAAAATTCGTTTTTAAAAATTGAAGTACAGGTACCGTAGTTTAATCAGAAACTATTAAAGATTTAAATTGTGGAAAGAAAAAATCGCTCACGAGCAGGATTCTAGCTGCGACTCCTGGCTCAGTACGCCAGTGCTTTAGCCTCTAAGCTACCGTGAACACTGCTCGTGGTATCGAAATGATCCTCCACTATACGTCTTTGGTTTTTTTTTCTTTCCACAATTTAAATCTTTAGATTTCGCTTCGCATGCGTAAATGCGTTGAAAAATAATAAAAATAATCAGAAACTATTAACTCTGTAAAACATAGTTCGCTGTAGTTGTAGATAATAAAAATGCCAAAATGGCAGTTTTTCAAAATGCATTTGACAGTTGGAAGCATGAGTTCACGCTTAGATTTGTCTCTGTATATAAGCCCCAACTACTACCAGAACCAAGCGCTTTGAGAACTCTTTCATAATGCGCACAACCAAGTTGTGGAATTCACTGCCGACATCTGTATTTCCGGGCACTCACAACCCTAACGCCTTTAAAGCTGGAGTGAATCGGCACCTAATAGGTTTGCTCGCTCCATGGTCGACCACATCTTGACAAATAAATAAATATAAATAAATATTTTTGGGACATCTTACACAGCACCATCTAGTCCCAAACTAAGCAGAGCTTGTACTATGGGTACTAGACAATGGATATAATACTTTTTTGTTTGGTGTAAATACACACTTATAATACATAAGAAACACCCAGACAAACACAAACACTTAGGTTCATCACACAAATATTTGTGTCCTGTGGGAATCGAACCCACGACCTCGTGATCAGCAGTCCTGTCTAGATGGCGGTCAAGAGCAGTGGGGTAATTGAGTAATGCATTGACATTGACATTAGCTTTCATTTTGAAATGATAACAATATTCATTGCGTGGTACATAGTTGCCGATAAGACGAATTGTCAAAACACATGGAGCAATGAACATTGAAATCCTATTGATTGCGATGGCGAGCGAGTTACGCAATTCGGCAGCAGATCTATATCTCAAAAAAAAAGCCTTAGGTAGCTGGAAGCCCTATATATTCGCTTTCGCTTAAAACTTTGCACCAATCATCCCAGGATGCCCTGAAGCACTACACATGGCCAATACATGGCGGATAAAGCCTTTTTTTCCGCGAACAATACGCACAAACATACAACGAAAGAGTTTTTCTAGTAATTGTGTGAGACGATGTTAATTTTAATCATTTTTAAAGTCAAACAATTTTATTTGTTGAGCAAAAATGTATCAATGGGGCATGGAGGTTAATTACTATTATGACAAAAAGACAGAAGGGTTTTCGTAATTCTTGCTGTTTTAGCCTTATTTCAAAGGTTTTTCCTTTCTTAAGATTCTTCGGTCTGGCCGCAGCAGCCGCACCCCTCTTTACACTTACTTGAACTTAGGGGTACATTGATACTTTCAATTAAATAGTCTGACACATAGGCTTTGCAGCTACAATCAGTGAGATGCTTCATCATCATCATCATTTCAGCCAAAATACGTCCACTGCTGGACAAAGGCCTCCACAAAAAGGGGGGATATGCCATAATCGCCACGCTTGGCAGGCGGGTTGGCGATCACGTACTCAGAGAACGCTGCTGCCCATCCTCTGGCGAATCCCTTAGTGAGATGCTTACATTATTTTAATAGGTGATTAAAATGTAAAATGTAAGTATGATGTGGTCATTAAAGTTTTGACAGTAATTCTATATATTCCTGCCTATTTGTTGTCTAGCAGTATGAGTCTGTCATGCTCACTTAAATGTCATGCTGATGGTGGCGTTAGTGTCAGATCTTTAAGTTCCCTTCAATATGGTTGAGTTAAGCGATGGCTGATGCTCGCGTCATGCTCGTGAACGGGTGCCGTCTGTCAGGACAGGTCAGCTCGTACATACTATGGCAACTCTTTTTACGTTTATTTCTAAAGGCAATATTCTCACTTTTAAACTCTTATTTATTTCTGACATTATACTCACATTAATTGAATAAATATTGATGTAATAAACAATACATACATACATACATATTATCACGCCTGTTTCCCATTGGGGTAGGCAGAGACTATGGATTTCCACCTGCTACGATCCTGACACACCTCTTTCGCTTCATCTACGTCCATTAACCTCGTCATGCATGCTCGTCGGTTTAGAGAACTCTTAACCTGGCATTTTTTGAGAACATCCGCGATTTGATCACGATACGTTCGCCGAGGTCGTCCCCTTCCAACTCTTCCATCCACACTCGCTTCGTATACTTGTTTCGTCAATCTCCTCTCGTCCATCCTCTCTATATGTCCAAACCATCTTAACATACCTTTCTCAATCTTTGTCACTACATCTTCTTTCACTCCACAACGCTCCCTTATCATGTTATTCCTTACTTTATCTCTCAAAGTTACACCACACATACTTCTCAAAGCTCTCATTTCTACTGCATTTATTCTGCTTTCATGTTTCTTCTGCCATACCCAACTTTCACTACCATACATAAGTGTAGGCACTAACACTCCCCCATGAACAGCCAGCCGTGCCTTTTCCGACACTTTGCGGCTGTTCATGAAGGTGTGTAGTGCCCCATTCACCTGATTACCAGCACTCACTCTCCTTTCAATGTCCTTCACATGCTTGCCATCTCTCGTAAACATGGAACCCAGGTATACAAAATCTTTCACTTGTTCCACCTTTTCGTCACCTATCAAAATATTGCACTCTGTCATAACTTCTTCCTTTTCAAAAACCAAAACTTTTGTCTTACTAACATTAACTTTCATTCCTTTACTCTTCAAAGCACCATCCATAATTGTTACCATCTTCTGTAACTCCCCCTCCGACGATGCAAGGATAACTTGATCATCGGCATAGAACATTACATTACATTTACATTTGACAAGTAACCCATTCATTTCTAAACCATTTTCACTCTCTTTCAAATCTTTCAAACAACTGTCCATGAATAAACAATAACCTATTTTAAAAAGAGTATATCCCTGGAGTTTCTTGCCGATTCTTCTCCATAGGACTCACAACTTGGAACCGTGCAACTAGAGCCTGACGTTTCAAAAGTGCATGTAATTAGGTTTATTTGAAATAAACAACATGACAATTATCGACACTTTAAGGGACGATCACAAGTATATTTTAAATATTTGGTTTCGTGATGATTTTTACCTAGGTACTTGTGATGCACAATGTAACAGTTAATATTTATTAAGATAATATTTAACCGTAATCCAAATTATAATTTTGCTATTATTTTCTGAAGTTGGTTTTTTTGTCGAACAATGGGGCACTGTCGGAAACTGAAAGGCGAAAAATAAAATGAAGCAGTTAGTCTTAATAACTATTTTCCTAACTAAATTAATGTAAATAACTAATTATGAGTCGGCGAACAAATAAACAATCAACGAAGATCATTCAATTACTTTAAAGAAATAATAAAAACAAAATAACATCAAATAAAACATGAAATTTTCAACGATGAACAATAACTTACCAAAAATGCGTTCTCCGCTCGACAACTTGCAAATTGCACGCATTTCGCTTGTTTGTTTGGCGCCGACTTATAATTAGTTATTTACATTCATTTAGTTAGGAAAATAGTTATTACGACTAAACGCTTCATTTAATTTTTCGCTTTTCAGTTTCTGTTTTCGTCTGTTCAATTTTTTGATAAAAAGTTTTATATTACATACGACATTCGATGAAAATCATCCAATTTCTTTGATGAAGGTCACATTGGACAAAGAAATTTGACGAATAGCATACAACCCTAACATTTTAATTTGATAATAATTATTATACAATGTTCTAAGATAAGATAGAGTGATCCTACAAAGTCTAGGAACCATTAATCTTCAATTTCGGTCGATCAGACTCAAAATGATTTCGAAGAAAGTACTCACACATACTAAAAAAGAAATTTCATTCACGTAAAAATTTCTTTCACGAGACAAACAAAAGGAATTTCTCAAAAATATAGTGGCGGTCAGAATCCAAAAATATTGCGTTCTTTGTAAGGGTATAATGTCCGACAATTGGACCCATTGAGCCACGTTGAGCCTATATTTTGCGCCTCTCTGCCCCCGTTTGGGGATAGCGGGTGTATCGTCGATTCGCATGAATCGCTACATTGTCATGTGACAAGTAGTTTCGGAAAAATATACCACCCTGTATCTGGCACTAATTTGTACAGGGACGAATTTTGGTTGGTGGTTTACGGCTTCATTTTTTTCGTTGATACAATTGATGAAGTTAGTAGTGGATGGCAGTTAGTCAAGAAATTATGGGGTAACTTTGGAAAGTTTTATTATGGTTATTTACTTAACTTTAACTTTGATTCTTTACATGACTTTGAATTATTCTGTTTGTTGTGCAGTTTTCGTTTAAAGTTTTCAAAGTATTTTTATGAGAGTTCTTTTTGCTTAATGCATAGAATCTATGACAAAGAGAAAAGAAAAGAAAGAAAAAATATTTATTTGCTTAAAAGGTGACGCACAAAATTACCAAAAAAAAAATTAAGAACACAGAACAAATACAGGTACAGAGCCAAGAAGTGTGGTAAGATATGCGTCACATCCGTGCAAAACGGCCACCGCTCAGCATATCGCTGTGCCTCATGTACGGAGCAAAGACACAGTGCTGGTTTTCAGCGACAGCCGGCGTCGACACAATAACGAATATAATATACTATGGCTTAATGTATTGAGTCAGAAGTAACCATCTGACAAGCTTTCTACTATATTAATTTATCTTTTAGAAACATGACATGTTATCAAAATCCTTACTTGAAAACTCCAAATCCGCCACTGCACTACAAGGTGCAACCCGTTGCAAAAACAGACAGAAATTGTCCAAAAATTCTAAACTTTACGTGATCAAGTCATTGTATGCGCACACCCGCCACAATGGGACACAATAGCCATCCTTAGCCACTCTTTATTCGCAACAATGCCACTTTTACTAACAATAAAAACCCATTCAGTACCACACAGTCCTTTGTCAATTCCAAAATTCGAACAAAATTCGACTTTCGTTTTCGAACATACATTTCGAATTTCGGGATTTCGGTCCTGGACTTTTGTGACATTTCCGAAAAATTTTGAAGGCCATGGCGTGTTTGCTATAGTTGTCATTGTTACCTACACCTATTGTTCGATTGTTCGTGCGTTACTGAATGGGATCAATGAGAAACATTTTAATATTACTAAATTATAAACGTCTTCCGAGAGTTATGCGCGCAAGAACTGCATGGAGTCGCCTACGAAACGTTAGATATTTGTCCCCTTACCTTGCATTCTCAAAAAAAATATTGTTAATCTAAGTTTTACCTATCGAAAGAAAATGCTTACAGCACCGTTCTCTAAGTAAATTTATTTTTATAGCTCTTAGGCCAAAACCTGTTGCTTTATTCTGAGACAATACACATATTCGCTCATACAACAGAACAATGACTTCATATTTTTTTTCCATGAGAGATATTTCAAACTCAGTGTTAAATATATAGATTGGTACATATTATTTTAACAAAATGTACATTTTGTTATTGACTGATGAGCGATATGAGAAACAAAATCTTATTAATAAAATAGAAACATATGATTAGAATTTATTTTAAAGCGAATGAGGACTTTTTTGAAAAAAATAACATAAACACAAAATTTGACCCTCTTAAAGCAATATCACGTTCATACCAGTCAATTTAAGTCATTCAACTGCTTAATCGAAAGTGATTTGAAGTCTGAACGGTCTTTCAATCAAATTGAAGAAACAAAAAGTATAAAAAGCTTTGAATTTGGATTAAATTAAAAAAAATCATTTCAGCTTTTGACCACGTCTGTCGTCTAGTGGTTAGAGTGTCGGACTGCTCATCACGAGCTCTTCGGTTCGATTCCCACAGGAACACAAATATTTATGTGATGAACATAAGTGTTTGTGTTGGTCTCGATGTACCTATGTACTTACAAAAAAAAGTATATAAATATTATATCTATTGTATAGTACCCATCCCATAGTACAAGCAAGTACAAGATGGTGCTAAGTGAAAATGTCCCAAATATTTATTGATTATTTATATAATTTTTTGTTGAACAACAAATGTTAACCAACTAAAATCTAATGTTGTGAACCCGCTATTAACTTGTAGAAGTACAGACTCTACTTCATCGAAAATTTTAATATAAGACTATAAATCAAATAACTACTCCATTTCTTTCCATAACCGCCCACGCAAACAATTTATTGCAATACGACACTGTCCCCACATGCATTCATACATCAACGATTCAGACAAACACTATCCCCACACGATACATCCGTACCCATACAACACCATACATCTCATACAACACCATACAATATCTTTGCATCACCTTTATTCTATTTCAACACTCTGGTACAGTTTTAATTGTCACTCTCATTTTTCTTATTGTCACAATTATCGTCTTTAATCTTTTTACAGTAAGGTTCATATTTCAATGCCGAATTCGCGTCTTAATCAACATCCGGTCAATATTGCCACTGATTGCACAATTGAGAGATTTAATGCCGGAAGTTAAGTAGTTGAGTTAAAGTTATTTGTATACAAAATAAAGTGTCAATGGATGAAGGGACTGTGTGACAAAATTCTTGAAAATTAGCTCATTCATGATTTTGACAGATGTCTCCATGTAGCAAGGTGTCAGATAAGTCTAAGAACTTCCTCAATTAATGTAGGTATAGTAGGAGACAGGAGTTAGTTAAAATTCACCACTATAAAACCGACGAGCATGAATGACGAGCTTAATGAACGTAGATGAAGCGAAAGGGGTTGGTCAGGATCGTAGCAGGTGGAAATCCCTAGTCTCTACTTTCCCCAATGGGAAATAAGTGTGATAACTTGGAAGAATAAAAAAGGCGGACGGAATCTCACTAAACAATAAGTAAAGCATCCATAGTAAGACGGCTCGCTTAAAAGTACGGGCTGGCAGCACACATTCACACCCATAGTAAGACAAAAAGCTG
Organism: Asteroscopus sphinx; assembly: GCA_949699075.1. Classification (NCBI taxonomy): domain Eukaryota; kingdom Metazoa; phylum Arthropoda; class Insecta; order Lepidoptera; family Noctuidae; genus Asteroscopus; species Asteroscopus sphinx. Next base: position 31,232,014 of record OX453004.1, on the reverse strand, counting down.
CGATTACGCAACAAATCTCGTGTGACGGTTGTCATTGTCGTAGTGTCACAAATAAAATAACAATATTTACGTAGTATGTTAAAATGCTGTTGAAATTATAGAGGGTATAGGAAAAAATTAAGGCTCGTATTACAGACGCTTCCTCAAATACAGTTTAAACTCCAATCACCTGATCACTACTTAAGGATTGAATCGTTACTTGAGTATCAGTCTTATTCCAGAACGGTAATTATAAACTTTAATTCAACAACAAAACACACGAATTTGACCTGAAATATAATAGAAATCTCTACTCAAGCGTAGTCTGGATCACGCTTGAGTGATTACAGATCAAATATCTGCCCAAATACCGAAACAGGTGACAATATAAAACGAAACTAAACTCAGCTGAACTGTGATCAACAAATCTCTGCTTGAGGGACGTTCTAAAATCAAAGCTCAACTTAAAACTAGTTTTAAACGGAGATCAACGCTTGAGTATCCTTCTGGAATACGGGCCTAAGTGCTTCAATCTTTTATTAGCGAGATCTTTTTTATTCGTCAGAGTGTGATAATAATATGTATGTAGTTAGTGAGCCTCCTTACTTACCTATTTGGGACCGTGCCACTAGAGCTGACCTTTTATAAGTATCTGATTATGATCTACATACAATAAAAACTTTTGACCTTACCGTAAATAGTTCTTAGGCCTGTATTACAGAACGAAACTCAAACTTTGATCACTGCTTAAAACTAGTTTTGAGTTGAACTTTAATATTAAAACATTCCTCAAGTATAGATTCATTGATGACAGTTCAACTGAGTTTACCTCTATTCTAAAATGTTACCTATTCAGTTGTAATCTCTGTTTTTTCATACTTGTCTTATTACTAAAACAATCTTGGCATGTCTTTTTTATGCAATTCATCAATAATAATTATTAAAAGACATTATGTTAAAAATTTCACACACTAATTAACATTTTTTAACCTAATTACATGTGCAGAACTAGTTTTTTGAATAAAAAGACGTGCCAAGATTGTTTACTAAATAAGACAACAGAGAAAAAACAGACCTTAGATTCGTGCTTGAGCAGAGATTTGATGTGTAATCATGTGTGGTCGAGACATCGTTTGAGAACAAACAATTTCCTTGCAGTTTCAGGTAATATTGTTGTTGAATTGAAGTTCTTGATGCAGTTGAATCTTGATTAATTACCATATTAGAATAATACCGATGATAAATAAATAAACAATACCTATGCTCAAGTGAAGATTCTATATGTTTATGTAGAGGCCAGTGATTGAAGATTAAACTGTGCTTGAGGAACTTTCCGTAATAAGGACCTTATATTGAGTATTGGTATTTTTTCGCCTTAGGAAGAATGGGAGATTGTACCTACCTATTAACTTTTTGGGCCTTCTTGTACAAATAAAATCTTGTTTCTTGTACCTTAGACTCTAGAGTATTCTACTACAGATAAAACGGTTAACAAAATGAAATAGCAATAGTATTTTAGTCAGTTGGCTGCCTGTTGTAATATTCTTTTACAAATTCTTTCAACTTTTACAATTTTATAATCAATCTTTTACTCAGCCAACCAGTTTTCTTTCATCACTAGATAAGGACGGAACTACTACCAAAGCTGATCGAGAATAACATGGAATTGCTACTTAGTGTCTTCAACCAAACCAAAGTTATTTAAGCCTTCCTCTATATTGTGCGCGGTACATTTGAAGCACTAAAGCTCAACTGGCCTTAAGACGTTCCTTATATCTCATTCACAAATATTTACAAATGCAGCTTTAATTTGTGACAATACATGAGACCGTTCCGTGGTTCATTCATAAGCTTACATTCAGTTTCATTCATGTTTGTCCAGGATCTTAGCGTTGCGTTCCTGTAATCCTATCATTGTCCAGTAGTTTGTAAATTCATTCATTGAAACTTGTATTTGGACCGGTGTTCCTATCTTTGAGATCTAATCTATGTGATCATCTGTTTCTGGGTATGCTGTGGATGCTAGTGCCTATTTCTGTTTTCTTTTTTGCAGCAGAACTCTAAATACAAATAAGGGATCTGTTTTCTCAAAGCCATCTTTAACTCTGCTGTTTTCTGTATGCAATCAGCCGAATCAACCAATTTACTCAAATTCTCATGTATTTAAGACCTACTTTGGAATGAAATGAAGAGAGCAGCAATTTATAATTATTTTAATTAAAGGAGTGAACACTGATTTTGTAAGATTATAATTAGTTATATATCAATTCACATAAAAAGGCCAAAAGGGTACACTGAGTTTATATAAGAAGCGTGTGAGATTATCTAAATTATGTAAATTATTATGAGTATAGTTCCGTTAGGTTACAGAATTCGTCTTTATAACCAACCTTAAGGCAAACCTTTCACATAGCATAATACAATCAATGCATTCTCAATAAAACTTATTCATTATTTCCAAATCTCATTTAAAGGGACATCTTTCGAAGAACATCATTCTGTTGAAGCACTTACCATTCAGTTCATTTATAGATACAATTTTACTCAAAGCATCAACAGCCTCCCTTCTGTTGTCTGCTGCAACAGACATAGCGGCACCAAGCTTATCTTTATTGTTATCTGAAGTTTCATTAACGTTCTCAGGGATATATTTTTTATTTAAAACCTTTATATATTTATGTACGTTGAAGTGTAAACTTTGTATTGTGTGCAAAGTCGGATTAAGGAAGTCCGTTTGGGTTGTTTTTTTTTGGTTTCACTTTGAGCTACCGATATATACGTTTGAATGGAAAATATTAAATGAAAATTATTAGTTATTACCTCGGCGAACGTATCGCGATCAAATCGCGGATGTTCTCAAAAAATGCCAGGTTAAGAGCACTCTAAACCGACGAGCATGCATGACGAGGTTAATGAACGTAGATGAAGCGAAAGAGGTGTGTCAGGATCGTAGCAGGTGGAAATCCATAGTCTCTGTCTACCCCAATGGGAAACAGGCGTGATAATATGTATGTAGGTATTACCAATAAGGTTTTCAGTAAAATGGTAAGACAATGCATATCAACACTATCCAACTATCAACAACATGTTTAATTATTTGGCAACATGTAATTTAGTAAAAAGTTATCAGATCAGTAACTGCACTATTGATTTCGGAATTCCTGTAATGGTAGCTGTATGTCGGTTAACAAATATATAAAAAATAAATAAATGTTTGTAGGTAAGCTATAATTTGTTGGAACCTTATATTTTACCAAGAAATATTACTTTTTACATAATATTATAAAAAACATTGTTGAAAAATGCATCATGTAATAATATCTGGTTGATTATTTTTTTGCATTGATGTATATTTTGTGTTACTTAGGTCTTATTAGATGAGATTGACGAAAACTAACAAACATTTATCTTTTTCTATAAATTTTTGAAACACCTGTGGTGTGCTGTAGCGTCTTGCATGACGTGAATCAATTTCATATAACTTTTTTGTATTAACTGTAGAGATACAACAAAAAATTAACAAATACCACAACCAGCTTAACCGCATCCAATATACACTACCATTTATGTGACGTCATTCAGAATTACCCACGCGTGATGATCTAGTCGAGTGACAAAATTAATTGGTTAAAGCCACAATAAAGTGCGTTACACACGATGTGGGGACAATGTCGCTATTGAAACCCGGATTAGTCGGTACCCGCTGCGACCAATTTTTCGCTTGTGAGAACACGGCTTTAAACAGTAGCGATGATGGAGCTCTTATTAGAATGAGCTCTTGGTTAGATTTTTTATGATTCTTATAAGTAGGTTAAAAGATTTTCTGATTAGTAATATTTACCTATTCAATATACAAAGCGCTATTTTCCGTAGTCGTCTGCAGACTATAAATTGAAGATATTGCTTGGTTTACTTTCAGAGCTCTGTTTATACATCTAAGAATAATAAACCCTACCAGATATTTCGTACTTTGACGAACAACATTTAAGGGATTCCCCTTAAATACATAGTGCACTACAAATACGTAAAAAATCATCACGAAACCAATGTATTAAAAAAAAAACTTGTGATCGTCCCTTATAGGGAAATGTAGCAGCCAAGTGGCGCATCAGTAAAAAAAATATTTCTAATCTGCATGAGTTGTAGATAGAAAAACCGGCCAAGTGTGAGTCGGACTCACGCAGTAAGGGTTCCGTACCACCCATTGACCTGATACCCCATAGAAACTGATTAAATTTACGAGAGTTTATCAAAAGACATCAACGACGTACGCGAAAAGTAAATTTTTGCATCTCTTTCTTACTTAGGTACCACAACATATGTCTATGTTTGCTCTAGTTTAGTATTTGTTGCTATATTACATTATATGCACTATAATCAGACCAAGTTTGACGCTGGCATGTATTACCGTTTTGAATATAGAGCAGGAACAAAAACGTTGAAAAAAGTTTTTCGAGGTTTCTTGTATGGGGACCCCCTTTGGTTTAAGACTTTTTTTTTTTTAATATTTGTCGTGATACATCATAGCAATACATATTCTGTAAACATTTCAACTGGTTATCTATTGCCGTTACAAAGATACAGCCCTGTGACAGACAGACGGACGGACGGACGGACGCACGGACTGCGTAGCGAGAGTAATAGGGTCCCATTAGCACCCTTTGGGTACGGAACCCTAAAAAGTGCGAAAAAAGGCCACTTTTGGTATTTTTTCTATCTACTACTACAGCGGACTATATATTACAGAATTAATAGTTTCTAATTAAATTACGGTACCTGTACTTCAATTATAAAAAAAAAAACGATAAATGATGTATTCATCGAGTAATAATTTTTTACTGATGGGGGCGTCACTTATGCTACATTCCCCTTAAGCAAGACTATACAGGTATGCAATGTGAAATGAATAAAAGTCTAAGAATATGCTGAAAAAGAATATAATTCAAAAACCAAAAGATAAAAGAGGTTGGAGAAAAAATACAAAAACAAAATGTTAGAATTTTTTATTAGACAAACATTTTTAAAATGTTGATCTAAAATAAATTTACACTTTTTTTTTAGATTATGTTGTAGATATCTATCTATCTATATCTATACTATAATAAAACTGTAAAGGTCGAAAAGTCTGTACATTGAGTTTTTTTCGCGAAAACCGGCTAGGGGGACTAGAAATAAGCTATAGAACACGAATCAATCGTTTAAAAAATTTATGTCTGTCTGTCTGTCTGTCTGTTTGTTACCTCATCACGTGAAAACGGCTGAATGGATCGTAATGAAACTTAGCGTTTGTATTGGTATTAGTCTAACTTAAAATATAGGGTATGTTTTATCTGAATCGGTTGAGTAGATCCAGCGATACAGCTTGACCCCTCTATTGTATTAAGTTTCATACAAAGTAGAGGTCATGATTGTTGGTTGGTAGCAGGTTGCAGGTTCCTAAAAATACAACTGGATTCTATTAGTATTATAGAAAATATAGAATAACATAACATAGCCCATCACTGTCCCGCTGCTGGGCATGGCCCTCTTCTTGGAATGAGAAGAGTTAAGGAACTGGATATTGTTAGTGTAATAGATTATCATAACATAATCAGCTCATTACCTACTGCCCCACTGCTGGGCACGGACCTCTTCTCGGAACGAGAAGAGTTAAGAAACTAGAAAATATAGAATAACATAACGTAGTCAACCCATTACTGTCCCACTACTGGGTATGGCCCTCTTCTCAAAATGAGAAGAGTTAATGAACTGGATATTATTAGTATTCTAGAATAACATAACATTACCAGCCCATTACAGTCCCACTGCTGGACACGGGCCTCTTCTCAGCATAAGAAGAGATGTGGTTAGTGTTATAGAATAACATAATCAGCCCAATTACTTCCCACTGCTGGGCACGAGCATCTTCTCAGAATGAGGGAGTTTAGGGCTCATTCCATGAAATTCCATCACCTTAGCCGGTTGGTTGTAAAAACAAAATATAGTATGGTCGGTAAATAGTGTAATCGTCTGTGTAGGCGCTTATATGTATATATTTGAAGATATTGTGTTCATAATTATGACACGATGTTATTTTCCGACATCCACGCGGACGGAGTCGCGGGCACAGCTAGTTATAAATAAAACAATTTTATTACAAGACAGACGTTGCCATCATATCATTCATCATTGCACACGATGTAACTCCTTCACCGCGTTGCATTTTGAAGTAACCTTCGGCACCCCACTTATCACCCCAAGAATTTTTCACAATCCAGAAAGGCTTATCACCCTCTGAAACAATTATTATTAATATTATTAGTAAAGGTAACCCAAGAGTATATTAAAAATAGTAACATCTGTAGGCGAAGAGCAGTTTAAAAATTGTAACATCTTCCCCTGCTAAAGTAGCAATATAATTAAGTAATCCTATCACCAATAAGTAAGTAAGTAAGTAAGTAAGTAACGTTTATTTCACCAACAATTTATACAACCACTTATAGCAAAACTCAAGGGCTAATATTTACATATAATATGTAACAAAAACCCTGTTGTTCTTGTGAGATACGTTATCAGAATCGATATACATACGCAAGGAAGGACACAAGTCATTTGGAAAAACTCTTGATTGAAAATAATCAAATTAAATATTAAACGGCGTTTTAGTTTTTTTTTGTCACCGGTCACGCTCGGCGCCTTACTTGACGCGGATTCATAGAAAAACGACCTAATTAGGACATTTTCGAGTCTTCAGATTGCAAGTGCAGGTAACATATCTGTACTTTTAAATATCATTGGCTACAACTAAAACCACCGCTACAGCTATACTGTAGTAGTTAGTTTTCAAATCTATAAAATGTTTTGACAATTATACCTTTTCCATATCCCACCAGCAGAACGGCATGGTTAACTCGACCGAAGTCACAAATTTGGTCGGGTATTATGTCTTGGTCTTTTGCAAGTTGTAACATCGAAGCCTTGATGGCTATAGTAAAAAGAAGAAAATATACATGAATATCCTTGCCTCTTTCAAAATACGCAAGAAAGAATGTAGCCGGTCATGCGACTTTATAAACAACATGAATTATTTATGAATACTATAATAATCATCATCATCCTCCTGCCCTTATCCCAATTTATTTGGGGTCGGCGCAGCATGTTTTTTTCTTCCATAAATCTCTATTAGCCGTCATCTCTGTGTTTACTTTCTTTCTATTCATATCATCTTTCACACAATCCATCCATATTTTCTTCGGTCTCCCTCTTTTCTTATAGCCATCAACATTCATACTTAAAACTTTCCTCGTAACATGCTCCCCATTCCTCCTCATCACATGTCCATACCATGATAGTCTGTTGCTACTTAACTTCTCTGTCACTGGCGCTACTTTCAGACTCCCTCTTACATATTCATTCCTTATCCTATCCATTCTCGTTACACCACACATTCCTCTTAACATTCTCATCTCAGCTGCATGCACTTGCCTTTTATTAATTCCTTTCGTAGCCCAACATTCCGATCCATACAGGACAGCAGGTCTTATCATGGTCTTATATATTTTCCCCTTCAGTTTAAGAGGAATTCGGGAGTCACATGTAGTTCCCGTGACCTGCCGCCATTTCAACCATCCTGTGTTAATTCGGTGCTTGACTGTCCGGTCAATTTCGCCATCGCTTTGCACAAGTGAACCGAGGTACCGAAAGTCGGAGCAGACTGGCAAGGGCACGCCATCTAGCGCAATAGCAACAAAACCGGAAAGACCGCCGAAATCGCAGAACATGTATTCCGTTTTAGTTCTGCTGATTTTCAAGCCAACGTTCTCCAGATTTTTTTGCCAACTTGCCAATCTACTCTGGACCTCAAGTCCATCTTCACCAACAAGGACAATGTCGTCAGCAAACAGCATGCACCAGGGTGCCTCTTCCTGGATTTCTGATGTCAAAGCATCCATTATCAGCAAGAAGAGGTAAGGACTTAGAGCCGACCCTTGGTGCAAGCGAATATGAATACTATAATAATAATAATAATAAATTATTAGCAACTAAATATGTTACACCGATGTCATGTGGACCAAGTGTTGTGGCGTAACTTGGGAGAGACACACAAAAACACACATACACACCCCCACACATTACACATTAACACTGGAAAATAATACAAAATTCACAACACGATCGTTCCGAATTTTTCCGCCAACCAAGACAAGTGGAAGGCCAAAGAAAACAGATGGATTGTGTGAAAGATCATCATCATCATCATTTCAGCCGAGAGATGTCCATTGCTGGACATAGGCCTCCCCCAAGCAAGGGGGGGATATGCCATAATCACCACGCTTGGCAGGCGGGTTGGCGATCGCAGTTGGTTGTCTAAATAATCAAAGAAAGCTGCTGCCCATCCTCTGGTGAATCCCTTAGTCACTTTTCATGACACCCATGGGAAGAGAGAGGGTGGTGCAATTCCTTACGTTTGGCACCACATGGAACGAAAGATGATATGGATGAAAGGAAAGTGAACACTGACGTAATGGGTACATGAGAACTATGGAAGAAAAAGACCAAATAAATTGAGATAAGGGCAGGAGGGAGTGTCCCTGCGTGATCGAATCAGAAATAAGGAGATTCGCAGGAGAACGAAAGTAACCGACATAGCCCGAAGAATTGCCAAACTTAAATGGCAGTGGGCGGGGCACATTGCTTGCAGAACGGATGGCCGATGGGGCAGTAAAGTTCTGGAGTGGCGACCGCTTACTGGAAGACGCAGCGTGGGTAGGCCCCCCACAAGGTGGACCGACGACCTGGTGAAGGTCGCGGGAATCCGCTGGATGCGGAAGGCACAGGACCGGTCATTGTGGCGATGCTTGGGGGAGGCCTATCTCCAGCAGTGGACGTCTTTCGGCTGAAATGATGATGATGATGATGATGATGAAGGGCAGGAGGATGATGATGAAGCGATGTAAGAGTTATCACTTTACCAATAGAGATGGGACCGTTTTTGTACAGCAATTGCTTTACTTTCTCTTGCGTTGTTAGATTGTATGAACGGCACCCAGTTAACTTAACCTTCAATTTGTTCTGATCGAACTGACATTGCCCGTCTTTTTCAAGGAACGGGTAGTCAACTTTGGATTCACATCCACCTTCCTTTATGAGCTCCCTGGTGAATATTCAATATGATGTAGGTATACTAAAACTACGAGTCAAACTATTGTTTTTTAAAGAAACATGATCTAGAACGACAACCTTTGAGGTTTCAGAACTTGTCCATTGGCTGACAATACATGTATAGTACAGTGACATCAGCTCTGCTATATTCGTATACTTAGCAGTATTCGTCAACAAGCTCTAGGATGTCTGTATGCTCAATGTCTATATTGTAGTCTATACAGCTTGTTGGTGCCATTACACCTTTTTGAACCATGAACCAAACATGCTTAATTGTTGTTGTTTTATTGTCTCTGTAGTCTAGTGGTTCGAGTGTCGGACTGCTGATCACGAGGTCGTGGGTTCGACTCCCGAAGGACACGAATATTTGTGTGATGAACATAAGTGTTTGTGTTGGTGTGGGAGTTTCTTATGTATTATGAGTACCATGTATTTACAAAATATATAGTGTATAAGTATCATATCCATTGTCTAGTACCCATAGTACGGTCGAACGCACGTCAGAGGTAACAGTTTGACATTGACAGCGCCTATATTTCGTAAGCAGTATGGGCAATTTTCTAGTTCAAGTGTTACCACTCCCAACCAGCAAAAAAGTCCGTTAAGAAATGCATTTATCCCTAAAAAGTGAAAATAAAGCGTTATTAAAGTATCCGTTATGACCGTGTGTTCTATAATAGCGACTTATATGATATTTTAGCTGTATAATATTATACAGTATTTTGGTAACAATAATAAGTGTCGTAAACGTTTACATCGACACCATATATTACGCCTTTATCACAGTACTATAACTGACGCCGCTACATCAAGTACAGAGTCATCTTGTACCAGGCCCCTCAGAAAGTATTGCGAAAAAAAGTTTTTATATATGGGAGACTGGCCAGTTATAATTTTTTTCGAAAATATGATTATTTATAAGTAAAAATAAGTAAGTTCCAATTTCAAAATTTCCCTCCACATTTTTTGCGAGTTAATTCAAAGTATTGTGTCTCACTGAAATATGGATCTGTGCCGGGAACATTTTAGAGCTATGATTTTATACGATTTCAAGTGTCGCCTGAAACCGGATGAATCGTACGATAGACTTCAAATGGCATTCATGGATGAAGGCCCTTCCAAGGCAACCGTGTATCGTTGGTATAACGAATTCAAGCGCGGTCGACCAACTTTGGGGGATGACGAAAGAAGCGGTCGCCCTTTGACGGCTGTTACCGAAGAAAACGTGCTAGCAGTGAAAAATGTAATCCAAGACAATAGGCGAATTACATATCAGGAGATTCAACACATATTGAAGATTGGATCGGGAAGCGTTCACGAGATTCTACACAGCCATCTTCGCGTGAGGAGGATAGTATCACGCTGGGTGCCGCACAACCTCACCGATGCTCAGAAGCAGGCCCGGGTGGAATGGTGCCGTGATATGCTTAACAAATTTGAAGCAGGCTCGTCTCGGCGTGTTTACGACATCGTTACAGGTGATGAGTCCTGGATTTATCAATACGACCCAGAAACCAAGCGCCAGTCGACTGTTTGGGTGTTTCAAAATGAGCCAACGTCTACCAAAGTGAAGCGATCTAGAAGCGGGGGTAAGATTTTGATCGCTAGCTTTTTTAATTTGACTGGCCACTTGGTATCAATTCCCTTACGGGATCAAAGAAGCATTAATGCCGAATGGTATACTACCAAATGTTTGCCAGAAGTTTTCTCTGTTATAAGCAACAAGCGACCAAACACAGGGCTCCTACTGCTCCACCACGACAATGCACCTGCGCACACCGCACTCAAAACGAGGGACTTCCTGGACAGCACGCCAGTCAAACTCCTGGGTCACCCTCCTTACAGCCCTGATCTAGCACCGTGTGACTTCTTTTTATTCCCAAAAATAAAAAATCAGCTCAAAGGGATACAATTTTCGTCGCCGGAAGATGCGCTGGCTGCGTTCGAGCAGGCTGTAAACGAGGTGTCTGCGGCGGACTGGAAAAAGTGTTTTGAAAACTGGTTTAGGCGCATGAATCTTTGTATAGAGGCTGGTGGAAAGTACTTTGAAAAGATTTGATAAAAATATATATACGTATAGAACAATTTTTTTTAGTTTCGCAAAACTTTCTGAGTGTAAAGATTTACACGATACTGTTTTGAAGCAATTTTGTGTTATTGTAGCTTCCAAATGAGTATTATAGTACAAGTGTTTAAATAGTGTTGAAAACACAACTACAGAAAAATAATGTACTGTTGCTGATTTTTACATCACTGTTAAGTATCAAATTTGAGCAATAAAATCTTCCAAATAGCTACTATAGTGTCAATGTCATAGCTGTCACGAGTATACTCTTTTAACACTGAAAGGTCATCAAAACACTATTTCGTAACTTGTTTATCTCATAGTGACGTTACAGAGCTTTTACCGCTTTTATTGGTCCTTTAAGATACATAAAAGTAGTATATTACTAGTTTAAATCAACCTAAACATCCTATAAAAGAAATTTAACATCGTTTTTACAACGTAAGTTCCGCGTTTTGTTTATAAAATAGCTGCTGTGTATATGCTAATGCTGTATATATGCTAATGTTTGTGAATCTTCAGACGATGATTATTATTATTATTTTGCAAAATATGCCTCGACAATCAAATTGTTTCATCTAAGATGTACCAAGGAACCCTATTTTTTACATGGCTGCCGATGGCTGTCACTGCTGTGCACTAATTAAGCCTATAGTAGCACGTGGGTACCTTTTTATCCGTTAATAGCAACATTGGAGACATTGCCATGTTTTAATTGATTTTTATTTAATAAATATTGAAAATTAAGGGGGGGCATTAAAATTATGTTAAAAAATACCTACTACTTTATCAGTAAAATTTTAGTCGCAAGTTAAATTTACTGTTTATCTAAGATAACACTAATTTCACAAGTCGTGAGCGCCATATTGCTAATAGTAATGTCAATTTACTTGCCACGTAATAATCTTTAATTTTATTTCACATCAAACTCACAATCCACACGAGAAATTACACTAAATTAAACTGTTCTATTAAAGATCCCCGATCTCTGTTATAGTACAAAAAAGTCCATTAATAGAGTCGTGGTGGCTTTTTTGTAACTGTTTTGTGATGTTTGCGCCACAAAATCACTGTTAAAACCTTGAAAAGACTTTTACGACATTATTATAGTACAATTATAGTACTAACTTGTGATGCATGGAGCTACAATAACTTGGCTTTGTCACAAAATTGCGATGTAACTGCGCCAAAACCTGCCTGGGTGTACGTTTACATCATTGTTATAGGACATATTTGATACACTAAATAGTGTGTCCGAAAACGTTCTCTCGATTGCTATAGTACACATTTTTGCTGGTTGGGCTGTCATGCAAGCTCTGCTTAGTTTGGGACTAGATGGTGCTGCGTAAAAATGTCCCAAAACATTTAATTTATGTATTTATTTACTTGACGTTGGATAACACATTTCTCATGAAACTCTTTCTTTACGGTATTAAGCTCTATGTTGAAATAGAACTGATGTCTACTTATCAGGGAACAAGGGATATAGTAAATAATATTCACATTAAGACTCCTGACCAACCACAAGAGCATATAACATTATTAAGTCATTTAACAATCACCAGATTATTTCACGACAGTACTAAATTACTACTTTAAAGAATGAGGATAACTACGTCAGGTTATAAGTACACCACCACCTTCTTCAAGCGCTCGTACACAAGTGAGCTCCTCCGCCAAAGACAAGTGTTTTTATCATCTCGGCATGTCACTCGATAGTGACAAATATACCCTCCTGTACTTTAATAAAAAAATACCAAAAAAATCTAAATCTAATATAATTAACAAGAAGAACTATATTTAACTACTAACTGTGATTTTACAGCCATAACCTGAATTATTAGAAAAATAAAACATCAGCAATGTCTATAACAGAACCAATTGACGCAACAGATTTATAATTATTTTGGAAATCATGACACATTTAATAACATTGGAGTCGTAAATTATAAATTCAAATCAGAATCAGAACTGCTGCCGAATTGCGAAACTCGCTCGCCATCGCAATCAATAGGATTTCAATGTTCATTGCTCCTTATGTTTTGACAATTCGTCTTATCGGCAACTATGTACCACGCAATGAATATTGTTATCATTTCAAAATGAAAGCTAATGTCAATGTCAATGCATTACACAATTACCCCACAGGGATACCACCAAGATCGCAATCCCAGGGTGACCCCCAAAGCTGATTTTGTGGTTACTCGATGTTTCAATGCTTTAAAGACAATAATGTGAGATACAATCATCATCATCATCAGTCCATTACTGTCCCACAGCTGGGCACGGGCCTCTTCTCAGAAACAGAAGGTTAAGACCTTAGTCCACCTGAGCACCTGAGAGTGCTCCATACAGTTCTCGATGGGTGTAGTATGCCAACCCGCACTAGAATAAAAAACATAAAACAAGTATTCATTACCTGAAAACAGTTGAAATGAATCCACCACCACAGCCGTTTGTCATTTTATTACAATCAACAATTTGTTGAACTGATAATTCTATATGCTCTTTGTGCTTGATTGCGTATTGACTCTCTATGTTTCCTGCAATAGATGGATCAATTATGATGTGGTTCCTATTAATAAATTTAAAATAAATAAGAAAACGATTCTATGGCGAAAGTATTTAGTGTTTAGTTTTCCCAAAAGTATCTATTCGATAAAATTACCCAATAGTAACTCACTAATTTTTGGGGAGAGTGTCACCTAGGTACAGTCAGCTGCACCAATTGGTTACCCCACTTACAAAGAAACTCTAGAATAAAATGACGCTGTGTGTACCATTGCTTAACAATGTTTGTTGTCAACATTTATCTACTTACCAATTGCACTACATGCATAGCAACATCCACAATTTTTTTGGTTCATAACCGTAGTTACGACATTGTGGTCACGCCAATCGAAAGACTCCGTCGCATCTCTATCTACTATGTCTGCATCATTTGCGTAGGGGCAGTCAGCCGTGTAATCGTGGTCTGCTTTCAAACCAGTGTACGAGTTGAGAAACTCTTCAGGAGTCAGATCCATAAATTTTGTTATTTCTGAAACAAATACACTTCATAATTAGTTTTAACTTTCGTTGTTTCATTTGTATTTATTTTACTAAATATGTGAGCTACATAAGTGTTTAATAATTAAAACTAATTACTTTATTTATTTTTATATATATATAATTTTATTTATTAAGCTATTAGGTATAGTTTCTTCGAGTTTAAAGATTTGTAATATCTTTCAAATTAACGAAATAATCGGCTGGAAATCTTATTGTTTCTACACTGTTCATCTTAAGCAACGATATATTTATGAATAACTAAATTTTTAGGATTCCGTACCAAAAAGGTAAAAAGGAACCCCTATGGTGCTTATTTTTTAATGATTTGAAATCTGAAACAGTTTTAAATATTGATTACCCAATCAACCAAAAGTGTTTATATGGGGTGTCATATGAAAGCCCCCTTTAGCTCCGTACTTTAAAAGTCATAAATTCTGAAATAATTTCAGTTAACAAAAGTTTGTGAAAATATTACAGGAAAATACAACGATGTTTCTAACCAGCACATTTTTTTTTTTAAATCATCAAACATCCTTTAAAAACTTAGCTATGCACGCGGTTCGGTTTTTTTAACCACAAACTAAGTATATCCGTAATAATAGGTACCTTTTTATACGTCCAAGGAAAGTATGGAACGCGAGTTTGACTCGCACTTGGCGGTTTTTTAAATCAAAAGATTGTTGCGAAACAGCGAAAATAAAGTCTAATCAAGTGATAAAAAAAGAAGGATTGCTTACTAACATAGGCATAAGCTTCCAAACTAAGAAGAACTTGTAGTATGGAAGTCAATAGGCGCTCTCAATCAGAAGTAAATAATACAATAATAACGCGTGTAAAGTGGATTTGTTTTACTACTTTTCTACTTTACCGAAAAAAATTTCGCCGTGCTCCTCATTCATGCGGTTAACATTTTCCAAATTATCTTTGAATATTTGGAACCTGGCTTGCTTCTCGTGTTCGTCAGCGTACTGTATTCCATGTTCTACCATGAAGTCATGGAAGTGTAACTCGGCATGGTCAAGATCATACGGTTGCATAGAAGCAACCACTTGCGAAAGGCAGTAAGCACTCAACAATAATACTAACAGCGATGACATTTTCAATTGAGTTTTCAACAAACTATACTTCTGTGAAAAAGAGTTACCCTTTTTATACAAAGCAAATACAATTTTCTAGTTAAGAATTCTACCTTATCAGAAATATTTAGATCGTTAAATTACTTTCCAAAAAAATCCAAATTAGTATGTCTAAATTTATTACCATATTTATTTTTTATTTCTTCATGATAAAACAGTAATTGACTGCCTCGTTGGTCTAGTGGTCGCAAGTGCGACTGCTGAGCGTGGGGTCCTGGGTTCGATTCCCGGGTCGGGCAAAGTGTTATTGGGTTTTTTCATTAGGAAATTCTCAGTAGCAGCCCGGAGTATGGATTTGTGCCCGGTTAATGGCAATAGGCTCGCCCCCTATTACATGGGACTATAACATAACTGGTGAAATGTGGGTGTACTATACACCTCTGTCTACCCCTTCGGTGATATACAGGCGTGATGTTATGTTGTTGTTATGTTGAAAACAGTAATTTATTTTTACCCATAACTAGTCTTCGTTCCAACATTTCTTCATGTTTACAGACTTTTTTATTTCGTGTTATTTTCATAAGATTTTTATTACTTAATACCAGGCCCCTCAGAAAGTATTGCGAAAAAAAGTTTTTATATATGGGAGACTGGCCAGTTATAATGTTTTTCGAAAATATGATTATTTATAAGTAAAAATAAGTAAGTTCCAATTTCAAAATTTCCCTCCACATTTTTTGCGAGTTAATTCAAAGTATTGTGTCTCACTGAAATATGGATCTGCGCCGGGAACATTTTAGAGCTATGATTTTATACGATTTCAAGTGTCGCCTGAAACCGGATGAATCGTACGATAGACTTCAAATGGCATTCATGGATGAAGGCCCTTCCAAGGCAACCGTGTATCGTTGGTATAACGAATTCAAGCGCGGTCGACCAACTTTGGGGGATGACGAAAGAAGCGGTCGCCCTTTGACGGCTGTTACCGAAGAAAACGTGCTAGCAGTGAAAAATTTAATCCAAGACAATAGGCGAATTACATATCAGGAGATTCAACACATATTGAAGATTGGATCGGGAAGCGTTCACGAGATTCTACACAGCCATCTTCGCGTGAGGAGGATAGTATCACGCTGGGTGCCGCACAACCTCACCGATGCTCAGAAGCAGGCCCGGGTGGAATGGTGCCGTGATATGCTTAACAAATTTGAAGCAGGCTCGTCTCGGCGTGTTTACGACATCGTTACAGGTGATGAGTCCTGGATTTATCAATACGACCCAGAAACCAAGCGCCAGTCGACTGTTTGGGTGTTTCAAAATGAGCCAACGCCTACCAAAGTGAAGCGATCTAGAAGCGGGGGTAAGATTTTGATCGCTAGCTTTTTTAATTTGACTGGCCACATGGTATCAATTCCCTTACGGGATCAAAGAAGCATTAATGCCGAATGGTATACTACCAAATGTTTGCCAGAAGTTTTCTCTGTTATAAGCAACAAGCGACCAAACACAGGGCTCCGCGGGCTACTGCTCCACCACGACAATGCACCTGCGCACACCGCACTCAAAACGAGGGACTTCCTGGACAGCACGCCAGTCAAACTCCTGGGTCACCCTCCTTACAGCCCTGATCTAGCACCGTGTGACTTCTTTTTATTCCCAAAAATAAAAAATCAGCTCAAAGGGATACAATTTTCGTCGCCGGAAGATGCGCTGGCTGCGTTCGAGCAGGCTGTAAACGAGGTGTCTGCGGCGGACTGGAAAAAGTGTTTTGAAAACTGGTTTAGGCGCATGAATCTTTGTATAGAGGCTGGTGGAAAGTACTTTGAAAAGATTTGATAAAAATATATGTACGTATAGAACAATTTTTTTTAGTTTCGCAAAACTTTCTGAGTGTCCCACGTATATTAAATACCGCTTTATATTTACCAGGCCCCTCAGAAAGTATTGCGAAAAAAAGTTTTTATATATGGGAGACTGGCCATTTATAATGTTTTTCGAAAATATGATTATTTATAAGTAAAAATAAGTAAGTTCCAATTTCAAAATTTCCCTCCACATTTTTTGCGAGTTAATTCAAAGTATTGTGTCTCACTGAAATATGGATCTGCGCCGGGAACATTTTAGAGCTATGATTTTATACGATTTCAAGTGTCGCCTGAAACCGGATGAATCGTACGATAGACTTCAAATGGCATTCATGGATGAAGGCCCTTCCAAGGCAACCGTGTATCGTTGGTATAACGAATTCAAGCGCGGTCGACCAACTTTGGGGGATGACGAAAGAAGCGGTCGCCCTTTGACGGCTGTTACCGAAGAAAACGTGCTAGCAGTGAAAAATTTAATCCAAGACAATAGGCGAATTACATATCAGGAGATTCAACACATATTGAAGATTGGATCGGGAAGCGTTCACGAGATTCTACACAGCCATCTTCGCGTGAGGAGGATAGTATCACGCTGGGTGCCGCACAACCTCACCGATGCTCAGAAGCAGGCCCGGGTGGAATGGTGCCGTGATATGCTTAACAAATTTGAAGCAGGCTCGTCTCGGCGTGTTTACGACATCGTTACAGGTGATGAGTCCTGGATTTATCAATACGACCCAGAAACCAAGCGCCAGTCGACTGTTTGGGTGTTTCAAAATGAGCCAACGCCTACCAAAGTGAAGCGATCTAGAAGCGGGGGTAAGATTTTGATCGCTAGCTTTTTTAATTTGACTGGCCACTTGGTATCAATTCCCTTACGGGATCAAAGAAGCATTAATGCCGAATGGTATACTACCAAATGTTTGCCAGAAGTTTTCTCTGTTATAAGCAACAAGCGACCTGTTGCGGCGTGATAGATCAGGAGGAAATGAAAAACTTCTGCTATGCGGCAGATGGCCTTATGGTCTTTTTATAATGTAAAATTTTCAAAAATTAACAGATAATGTGTTCATGACAAGCAAATTCTTAATGCCTATGGAGTTGGCGCGCTCCTACGCCGCGCCGGCCGGTGTCGCTCCAGATCGCTGCATCCTTCATGTTAGTGGCATTCAAAGTTGCGTGCCTTTCGCCAACAGATTGCGTTAGTAGGTTCGTGAACATGCCGGCCGCTTTGAAACCTTCAGGTTTCAACAGGAAACATTCTATGCTACTTCATCGGGGATTCCACAGTCTGCGCTGGTATCATCACAGGCTGCTGGTGGCACCGGGAGTGGGCAAATTTTTGTGAAAACTCGCTGTACAGGGCCCGTAGCTGTTTGGATAGTAGCTACGCGGCTCACACCATCTTTTCCTGTAAACACTTTTACAACTCGGCCCATACGCCATTTCAGAGGTGGTAAGTTGTCCTCTTTAATAACGACGAGCGTATTCATAGCTATGTCCTGGTTAGATGTTTTCCACTTAGTCCTCTTCTGAAGCTCAGAAATATAGTCGGTTGACCAACGCTTCCAAAACTGCTGTTTCATCTGTTCCACCCTTTCAAACCGCATCAGGCGGTGAAGCGGTACTGCTGACAGATCCAGGCAGGCTGGTGAGGTGAGTGGCCGGCCGATGAGGAAGTGTGCTGGACTTAGTGGAAAAAGGTCATGTGGGTCTGAGGACATAGGAGATATTGGACGGGAATTCAGGACGGCTTCGATCTGTGTCAAAACCGTGCTGAACTCCTCGTACGTTAAGTTGGCGGTACCTATAACACGCCTAAGATGGTGTTTACAAGATTTGACTCCTGCTTCCCATAATCCCCCAAAATGAGGAGCATAAGGGGGTATAAAGTTAAATTCTATATTTTCATTCGATAAATTATCTATAATTTGAGATGAATGATTTTTAAACATTGAGTGAATCTCTTTCATGGCCCCAACAAAATTTTTGCCATTATCAGAGAAAATTTGAGCTGGTTTACCCCGACGGGATATGAACCGTTTAAGTGCTAATATATACTCTTGAGCAGAAAGGGTACTGACAAGTTCAAGATGTATAGCCTTTGTTATAAAACACACCAATAAGCATATATAGCCTTTCTCAAGTTTAGCTCCTCTACCTTTGCGGTTCAATACGAATATGGGTCCAGCATAGTCCACTCCACACCGAATGAAAGGGAATCCAGGTGTTAATCGTTCAGAAGGAAGATTACCCATGATTGGTGCGATGATTTTTCCCTTCAGTCGTGTGCAGCGGACACACTGATGGACAACCTTTCTGGCCAAGTTCCTACCACCTAACGGCCACCAATTCTCACGCATGGTAGCCAGTAACAACTGGGGCCCAGCGTGAAGAAGTTGTTTATGCATATTCTGAATCAATAACAACGTAAAATAATGTTTGCTACACAAAAGTATCGGATGTTTTTTATCATACTCGAAATCAGATGAATTACTCAAGCGTCCGCCTACTCTTATTATGTCATTATTATCGAGGAATATATTAAGACTCGAAATTGCACAGGTTGTTTTCAAAGGTAAGTTTCGTTTTAATTGATTATATTCATTAGGAAAAGATTCACGTTGAACGAGGCGCGTCAACATCTGCGATGACTCACACAACTCGTTTACTGATAACGGCCCTGTGATGCGGTCATGTCGTTGTGTGCGTGAGTTCCGAATGAATCGCAACACGTAAGCACCAGTCCTCCTAATACGGTTATATGAAGAAAATCTTTCGAAGTTTATTATAATATTATTTTGTGTAACATCACAAACCATAGCCACCGTTTGTGATTTTAGTTCTGGGAGGTTAGTCGCGGGGACGTCACAATGAGTGGTTGCGCCTTGTTGTGACCACATCGACTCAGGATTTTGTAGAAACGGCGGACCGCTCCACCATAGACTACTTTCACTAAGTATGTCTAGACTAAGGCCGCGTGAGACTAAATCCGCTGGATTATTTTTACTACCTACATGTGACCATATAGCGTTAGTTGTAACTTCATTTATTTCTACTATCCTATTCTGAACGAATGTCTTTAATGAATGAGGAGACATTCGGAGCCACCCAAGAACAATAGTTGAGTCTGTCCAAAAGTAAGTTTTATAAAAATTCAAGCGTAGTGAGTCGGCAATTTTTCTGTATAACCGTGCACCGATTAAAGCCCCGCATAACTCAAGTCGCGGTATACTGACTGGCTTTAATGGCGCGACCTTACTTTTTGCACAGAGTAACTTAATTGTCACTGGGGAATTATCGGAATAGGTCCGTACATAGGCACATGCACCATATGCACATTGAGACGCGTCTGTAAAAATGTGCAATTCTATGTATTGTGTGTGAGCACTCATTACATGACGCGGGATACGCAATGTGTGTAAGTATGAGAGGGTATTAATAAATTTCTCCCAAGATAATATTACATCATTAGGGACCGGATCGTCCCAACTTATTTTACACAACCATAATTTTTGCATCATAATTTTTGCTATTATGATTGCTGGTGCTAGGATACCTAACGGGTCGTACACCTGTGCAATAATCGATAACATTATTCGTTTAGTGAGTTGGTTATTATTTTTCACTATTCGTGTAGTAAAATGTAAGTTATCATTTTTACTATACCAACCTAATCCTAATGTTTTGTTCTGACATTGTTCTCCCAATGACAATTTTTTAGATATGTCATGGGTACTGATGTCCATATTAAATTGCCATTTACGTAACGGCAGACACGCAGATTGCAAAGTGGTAGTTACCTTATCACACAACTGTAATAAATTATTTAAATCATCGTTTCCTACCAACACGTCATCTACGTAGAAGTCATTCATAATCACTGTAGAAACCTGTTCATCCTCACATTCTAGCGCGAGTTGGTGCAGACACCTTATACTAAGATAAGGCGCTGACGCAGTGCCGTACGTCACCGTGTTGAGCCGATATACACTTATTGGGTCCGATGGATGTTTACGCCATAATATTAACTGTAATTCACGTTGATCTGGCTGTATTAAAATTTGACGATACATTTTTTCCACGTCGGCACAAGCTACGTATTTATATTGCCTAAAGCGTAATAATATGGAAAAAATGTCGTTCTGAAGCGGTGGCCCAATAAATTGTATGTCGTTCAACGATTTGCCCGATGACGTCACTGCACTTGCGTCGAACACCGTCCGCAGTTTAGTCGTAGTACTGTTTTCATTTTGAACACCATGATGCGCAAGAAAATAGTGAGGAGAACCGTATGTATCTATTCGACTCATATGACCGAGACTTTCGTATTGATTCATAAAATCTATATATTTTTCCCTAAATTCCGGCAAACGATCAAACTTTCGTTCAAGCGACAACAAACGTTTTTTAGCTGCATTATAGCTCTCCCCGAGAACATCGGCAGACTCTTTTAAAGGTATGCGCACAGAGAATCTACCATCTTGTGTACGCATTGTCGTTTCAACGAAAATATTTTCGCATGTCCGGTCGTCGGCACTTAGGGTTTTTCCTACGTTAGGAATCTCTTCGAGTTCCCAAAACTGTTTTAATTGTAAATCTAATTTTTGCGAATAATTACACTGAACCTGATTTATGCGCAGGCCGTTATTATTATTATATAAAGGTCCAGACATTATCCATCCTAGCTTAGTATTCTGTAAGACAGGCCCGTTTTTCAACTTAATTTTGCCATCAATTAATAAGTCCCAAAACTTATCCGCGCCTATCAGTACATCAATGTCTGACGGCGAATGATACTTTGGGTCAGCTAGTTGGATATTGTCCGGAATAATTATACTATTTACATTTATATTAAATGCCGGTAACTTGTTTGTTATACACGGCAGCACTAAACACTCAATGTGAGTGTGATAATGCTTAACTTTAGATTGTAATTGTATTTTACAAGTGTGGGTAGACTGTGCGATTGTATGACCCACACCCGTAACTCGACAAGTGGACTGTAATAGAGGTATGTTTAATATATCGCATAACGATTTCGATATAAAACACTGTTGGCTACCGTTATCAAGAAGTACGCGTACAGTGTGATATTCGTTTTTACTGTCTGCAATATCCACCAATGCTGTGGACAGCAAGACAGTTGGTAACACAGAATGTGTTTGTTTATTAAGCGAATCAGTAGAATAATAGTCATAAGTAGATGCATGTAACGATGCCGAGATATTGGAGACGTCAGTAGAAATCGGTTGCGACTGTGTATTCGCCCCGCTCACCTGTGATGCGCCGTCTTCATTTAGGCTATCGACGTGAATCAAACTATTATGTTTTTTAACATGACACAATCTACACGGCCCGAATTTACACTCGTTAACCGTGTGGCCAGTGCGTAAGCAATTTTTACAAAGATTACTTGTGTTTACTAACTTAATCCTATCTTGTACAGATAAATTAATAAACTTAGAACACGTATAAATCGCATGATTACCACTACACATCGTACATACGCGTAGACTGCGCTTTGTGGCTGTGTTCTTATTATTATTATCACTAGTGTGGGTAGCGACGTAACTATGAGTAGTAGGAGATTGTTTCTTGTTTTGCATGTTTTCAGACGCTTTTTTATCGTGTATAGGTTTATTATGATTCACCTTAATCATTTCTAACATATCGGCCCTGTCCTTAAGAAACTTAAGCAAATCATCTAACTTCAAGGCTGATTTTGATTTTATTTGTGAATATGACTGATTAAGTGAACCTTTAAACTGTTCCCATTCACGCTCGGTGTCATGATCTAGCTTTGAAACAACCATATAAATAATCAAGGTATCCCACGAATGTGTTGGTTCACCCAGTGACGTAAGCGCACGTAGGTTTCTCAACACCATATCTATTAATTTTCTAATTTGAGCTGCCGATTCTTTATTTATTGAAGGAATTGTAAATAAGGATTTAACATGATTATGTACTAATAACCGGGGATTATTGAACCGATTTTGTAGTAGCTCCCATGCGTGAGTATAATTAGTAACCGTAAATTCCAAGGCCCCTATTACTTGCAGCGCACTCCCCGTTAACGAAGAACGAAGGTAGTGGAATTTCTGAATCGGCTCTAAATCCTCACGGTCATGGATCATACTACTATAAGAGTTCTTGAACTCCAGCCAGCTATCGTAAGAACCATCAAAGGTAGGTATTTTAATATCTGGTAATTTTACACATGTTTTACTTTTAGTGACTTTGGAATCACTATTGTCAAGTCCCTCCTTCTGCAGCAAGAGTTTAGCAGACGCTATAACCCTGTAAAACTGGTCTTCAAAACGTTCTCTTTCTTCCAATTGTTTTGTAAGATCGAGCTCGTCTGATTCTAGCTCAATTTTACTCTGTAAATCATTATAATTTTCTAGTAAACTTGAGCTACTTTCTACCCTTAATTTTAATTGTAAAAGTTGCTGCTCACTTAGCGGGCCATTACACTTCTTAACATGATTTTCTAAAATAGTTAACCTTCCTTTGATGACACCTCTTTTCTTTATTAATTCGGACATCATTAGCTCACTCATTTTAAGAGAAATATAAGAACAAGAGTACTCACGATTCCTGTGTGTAGGTAGGTATAGACACCGCCACTCAACAACTGAAATAACAGCACGATATTAACACAAACAGAATGATGGGATGGGATACTGGATTGGAAGCTCAGACCTGCCACTCCTCTTGATACGCTGCAGATTTCAATGCCACGTTGATCTCCTCTTCGTATTTTAATGCGAAGAATGCGGGAAGATCCTCCAAAGAACTGGCTCTGGATTTGGCTCGATGGACCAATATGTTGCGGCGTGATAGATCAGGAGGAAATGAAAAACTTCTGCTATGCGGCAGATGGCCTTATGGTCTTTTTATAATGTAAAATTTTCAAAAATTAACAGATAATGTGTTCATGACAAGCAAATTCTTAATGCCTATGAAGTTGGCGCGCTCCTACGCCGCGCCGGCCGGTGTCGCTCCAGATCGCTGCATCCTTCATGCTAGTGGCATTCAAAGTTGCGTGCCTTTCGCCAACAGATTGCGTTAGTAGGTTCGTGAACACGACCAAACACAGGGCTCCGCGGGCTACTGCTCCACCACGACAATGCACCTGCGCACACCGCACTCAAAACGAGGGACTTCCTGGACAGCACGCCAGTCAAACTCCTGGGTCACCCTCCTTACAGCCCTGATCTAGCACCGTGTGACTTCTTTTTATTCCCAAAAATAAAAAATCAGCTCAAAGGGATACAATTTTCGTCGCCGGAAGATGCGCTGGCTGCGTTCGAGCAGGCTGTAAACGAGGTGTCTGCGGCGGACTGGAAAAAGTGTTTTGAAAACTGGTTTAGGCGCATGAATCTTTGTATAGAGGCTGGTGGAAAGTACTTTGAAAAGATTTGATAAAAATATATGTACGTATAGAACAATTTTTTTTAGTTTCGCAAAACTTTCTGAGTGTCCCACGTATGATAAAAAAATTACGCCACAGTATCCAATTCGGCACAGTATGTTTTTGTTCCATATAAATCTATATCAGCCGTCATCGGTGTTCATTTCCTTCATAGCCATGATATCAATCACACAATACAAGCCTTGGACGAATTAAAAATGGCGGACGGAATCTCGCTAAGAAAAGATTGAAGCACTTGGTTTTTTACCTAAACCCACTATAATTTCGACAGAATTTTAACACACCCGATATATATTGTTATATTATTAGTGACACTACGACAGTGACTACCGTCACACGAGATTTGTTGCGTAATCGCGGCTTTTTGTCTTACTATGGCTGTGAATGTGAGCGTGTCAGCCCGTACTTTTAAGCGAGCCGTCTTACTATTGGTGCTTCACTTTTTGTTTAGCGAGATTCCGTCCGCCTTTTTTATTCGTCCAAGATACAAGCAATCAAATTTTCTTTGGTCTGCCCCTTTTTTTAAACCCATCCACTTAAACATGTAACTTTTCTTATACAATGCTCCTCATTTCTCCGCATCATATGCCTATAATTATCATTACAACCTAGATAAATTGAGAAACACAGTTATGAAATTCGAAAAAAGTGAGTAGTTTTTATTTCTCAGACGAAGCTTTGCGTAATAGAAAAATTTGGTTCTGCATTAGTCAAAGCGCATACCTTTATTAATTTAATTGTTTTTACATGGTAAGTTATTTTGTTATCACCTTACATATTTTAATCATAAATACCGACAGTATATTCTTGTTAAAGCCGCAAACATATACCGAGCGGGGCGGAATGGAAGCGTTGCGCCGCCGCCGGCGGGCCTCATCATATTGCAATGTACTGAACTGCATGAGAAAAGCGCACAGCGGCATCCTGCCGAGCGTTGCGATGCGTAACAGTATAACTAATCCGCCGCCACGCCGAGCCGCGCCACCCCGTCTGGTGGAAAGACAAAGCCAGGTGCAGGTGTTTGCGGCTCTAACAAGAAGATACTTTTGTATTGGCAGTATGACATGCACGCCGCGTCCAGCTCCGCTGCCGTACCGTCACGCTCGCTGTGTGTTTGAGCCTTTATATAAATAGTTTACCTTTAAAGGATGTATAAAAGAGGTAGTCTTCCAAAGGAGGTATTAATTATTATTGGTTCATTAAATGAAAATGTTTGATTTTGTTCTTGCTTTGCGGCGCTTGTGACAGCCTGGTACGAAACAATGTACTCGCTTGAAGAAGCCGACGCTAAACTTTGAGGCCTTTATACAAGAACACCACAAATTGTA
Source organism: Asteroscopus sphinx (assembly GCA_949699075.1). Classification (NCBI taxonomy): domain Eukaryota; kingdom Metazoa; phylum Arthropoda; class Insecta; order Lepidoptera; family Noctuidae; genus Asteroscopus; species Asteroscopus sphinx. Next base: position 31,206,068 of record OX453004.1, on the reverse strand, counting down.
CACCGATGAACACGAGAAACAAGCCAGGTTCCAAATCTTTAAAGATAATATGGAACGAGTTATTCGCATGAACGAAGAGATAGTCCAGTCTTCTGTAAAATATATTTAATATTTATAAAAATTTGACTATAAATTAAAAATTTGTAATGCCGTGTTTAATGTGTAATTGTTTCTTTTAGATATAACACAATTCATCGACCTAACTCTCGAAGAGATTACTATTTTTTAGGGTTCCGTACCCGAAGGGTGCCAAACGGGCTATTATTCTCGCTACGCTGTCCGTCCGTCCGTCTGTCTGTCACAGGGCTGTATCATTCAAACGGTAATAGGTAACCGGTTGAAATTTTCTCAGAAATTGTGTTGCTATGAGGTGTATCACGACAAATACTAAAAACAAAAAAAAGTCTAAAAGCATAGGGGGTCCCCATACAAGAAACCTCAAAAACATGCATTTTTTTCAACGTTTTTGTTTCTGCTCTATCTTCAAAACGGTAATATATAGCAGGACTCTCTACTCAGGATCTTTGCGGGTTTGCAAAATACCAAATCACTAAAACAATGAGCAATGGCTAATTGTTATTCGATTGTGTTTAGGTAGTATAATAATAGCCTTTCAGTTTCGGGAGCGTTTCTCTGACACCCAGTATAAGGTCTTACTTAAATAATAGCAAATATTTAGAGTGGTGAATCTACCACACTACTAGTACTAGTGGTGGACCTACTTCTCCGCCAAACAGCTTTCATTGCATTGTTTCGGTCTGAACGGTACGGGTGCCGGTGAAATTATAATCACATGAGACTTTCCATCTGCATATCTCAGTTTGGAGAACTAACTTTACCATTAACTTTACCATTTAGGCAACAGCCTAGGTGGTATTTAAGTTACTATGGGCAAAGGTAACCGCTTAGATAGAATGACCAAGTGGGCAGGACGCGCGTGCCAAAACTCTGCACCATAGTGTAAGGCATTTTAAAGCCTTTCTCAGTACGCCTTATGACTTGTTTCTATAAATATTGTAACAAAAACCCGCAAAAATGCCTTATTGTGCTGTTTCTAACGGCAGAAACGAAAGCTGTAAAGTAAATTTGATTAAAGTTAATTAAAAAATTAATGGCGTCAATATGGGAGGCGTAGTTTGTTCGAAAGTTGCCACGCATGAATCGGAATTAAAATTGTGATTACAACCATTCTATCTGGAGAAGAACCGGAGTGACCGACATAGCTTGTAGGATCAGTAAGCTGAAGTGGCAGTGGGCTGGCCATGTCTGGCGAAGGACCGATGGCCGTTGGAGCAGACGAGTCCTTGAGTGGAGACCGCGAATCGGTAAACGCCGCGTAGGGCGCCCCTCTGCTAGGTGGACCGACGACCTAAAGAACGTGGCTGGGGGGGACTGGATGCGGAAGGCAGAGGACCGTGCGTTGTGGCGCAACTTGGGAGAGGCCTATGTCCAGCAGTGGACTGCGATAGGCTGAGTTGCTGAACCATTCTATCTATTTCTGTGGGCGACCGCGTACTGGAAGGCGCGCAAGTCGTGTAGTCACATTGTAGTAGTACAAAAACGCCTCACGATCAAAATTCGCTTGAACTTGCGACGCGACGGTCGCTTAGTCGCGTTGTTGTTGGTGATATTGCATTATCGCGTGATTATCGCGCGAATGCTAGTTAGGAAACCTATTTGACACATGTCCGTTTACTCGCGGTCTAAAAAAACCGGCCAAGTGCGAGTCAGACTCACGCAGTAGGGTAGGGTTCCGTACCACCTGATACCCCATAGAAACTGATTCAACTTACGATAGTTCATCAAAAGACATCAATGCACCGTGCGCGATTTATGAGTTCTTTCTTATGCAGGTATATGTCTAATGTCTATAATAAAACAAAGTTTAACCGGATTAAATCGCGTATATTATTTAAATTGGTATTCCTGACGTTTCGAAAGCTTCTAATTCTAATGTCTATGTTTGCCCTATTTTTTAGTATTTGTTGATAATCGATAATCGTCGTTTGTATTCTACACTACAGTAGAACAACGAAACACGAAACCAATTATAAGTATTTTTTTATTTTTTTTTGTAATTAAATAATCTATTTACAAATGTACAATATTTACAACACAAATATAAAATACAAGTACAAAATAAAATTATATAAAAAGGCGTGCTTAGGCGTCAAAGTATTCCTCCACATCGCTGTCATCTGGAAAAGTGCCCAGAAGACTGGCAGCGTTGCCACGTTGAATGGCAACGCTTATTCTTTGGCCAAAGAACAAACCAGCCCTCTGGTCACGCGAAGTGTATTATAAGTTTGTTTAATAATAAGTATCTATTTATAATCTACAAATAAATAAATAAAGATACGAAGTAACTTCCTGATACTTTAATTGCGGCCGAAAAAGTAAAAAACATTCTATTCCACGCAAAACCATTACAAAAATTAATTTATTTTCTGTCAGTTCCACATAATATTTTATCTCCAGCCAGAGTTAACGAAGTAACAAAATCTAATATAATTTTCGACAGCAATTCAAATGATATCAAACGCATTAAAACGAGACAGCATTATAGCAACACAAAGTTTAATTTAACTCACAATACATTTTCAAGTAACAAACGCTATTATTGGCTAAACATCGGCCAAAGAACCCGCTCTTGTGTCAGTTTCATTTGATATTTCCATTAAATTTCAATTTCGAGTCTCATCTTCTGACAATGAAATATTTGATAATGGTTTCAAAGCGACTGCTACTGTTGCACCTATAGTATTTGTCTTCGATGTAATGAGAGAGAGGGTACTGAGAATGAGCAAATTTCACGCGGCTCCATGTATGGTGTAAATCCAGAATTCTGAGGAACTTATTGTTGGACGTTCATTGATGATTTTTTTTAATTCTCTCCGCCCCGCCGGCCATTGTGGGCAGCGATGGCGGTGGATACAAATTCCCTCACATCTTTAGGGTTCTGTGCGTGGAGGTTCCAATATGAAATTAAATATCTATAACCGTGTTTAAATGAAGAGTCGTTAGAATACAACTTTTTAACAAAAAATTAAATCGACGAAAACAGAAACTGAAAACCGAAAAATAAAATGAAGCTTTTAGTCTTTTCCTAACTAAACTAATGTAAATAACTAATTATGAGTCGGCGCCAAACAAACAAGCAAAGTGCGTGCAAGTTGCAAGTGGTCGTCCGGAGAACTCATTTTTAGAAAGTTATTGATCGTTGAAAATTTCACGTTGTATTTGATGTTATGTTGTTTTTATTATTTATTTAAAGTAATTTAATGATCTTCGTTGATTGTTTGTTTGGCGCCGACTCATAATTAGTTATTTACATTAGTTTAGTTAGGAAAAGACTAAAAGCTTCATTTTATTTTTCGCTTTTTAGTTTCTGTTTTCGTCGGTTCAATTTTTTGTTAAAAAGTTTAATTTTTAATTTTTTTGTGGCTAAAATCTAACTCCAGGTCTCCATTATGTTGTAGTGTCTAGAACTACATTTATGTGTGCCAAGTTTCAACATAATCGGTTAACAGGTAAGAATTCAGTGGGTGAACAAGCACTCATCCCAGTTTTCCTACCCTTAGGGATGGATTTTGATTTTCAAATTTAAATGGGACCAACTATCCATTAAAAAAAGAATCATCAAAATCGGACTACTCTATAAAAAGTAATGCGTGGTCATACATAATAAAAATAAAAAAAAGATACGCGTTGAATTGAGAACCTCCTCCTTTTTTTCGTCGGTTAAAAAATAATTATTGAAAATATGTAAAGGCAAGTTTAATTTGAGTGTAAGTAAGAAAGTTTAACTATCGACAATGGTGCCAACTTACCCATATACTACACTAAACTAATTTTAATCACGTTAGTTATGTCTATCTTATTCTTACAAACGTAACTAAAAAAGGACAGAAAACATTAAGAACTGTAAATTAGTCAATGCCCATGTAATCGACGAAGGAAAAATTGTCTTAATTCACGCTGATAATGAGCAAGTGGACATTAATAATACATATAACGGGGTTTGTTAGAAAGAGAAAGTGGGATTAAATTAGTTTCGTTTGTAAACAACTAAATCAGCACTACTCTCAGCCTGAAAACGCTTAATTACTAAACACGGATATTACAATGAGCGGTGCAATTAACAGCGTATTACCACAGTGTAATAATTATCTGTTCTATACTGTTATGTTCTGCTGCCGAATTGCGTAACTCACTCGCGATCGCAATCATCTGGATTTCAATGTTCATTGCTATGTGTGTTTTGACAATACGTCATGTTGACAACTACGTACCACTCAATGAATATTGCTGTAATTTCAAAATGAAAGCTGATGTCAATGTGAATGCATTACACAATTACCCCACTGTTCAACGAAAATAGTCACTTATAGTTTTTAAAGGCAACTCGGGACATTTTTTGACAGTTTTGAAGGCAGCTTGGGACCAGGGATGTTATGGAGCTCCGTAACCGTAACCGAAACTATCGGATATCCGAAATAAAAATATGTCCGTAACCGTAACCGTATCCGTGTCACAAGTTCCGGATAGTTTCATATAAGGGCGGAGTCTAAATAAAACGACACGTTTCGACAGGTTTTTGTTTCAACGCTCGCGCGCCATGTGAATATTGCAGTTTATTTGTTATTTCTAGTCATAACATAACCTCTTTCATAACTATATAAAACCTATAAATAAAACCAAATTATTACATACTATTTGTGTTTATATTTTACTTCAATCTAATATCCGTAACCGAAACTATCCGAAACTAACAAAATAATTACATATCCTTGACCGTATCCGAAACCGATATAATTTTATTGCTATATCCATATCCGTATCCAGATCCGAAATATCATATCCATAACATCTCTGCTTGGGACACTTCACTCTCGTGTTGGACGACTGGACGACGGTTTGGAGTGGCTAGACTGTGATATTACTATGACCAAAACGCTTGGTTGATGAATCGATGCTATCAGATGTAAAGACACAATAAAGATTATATTATTATGTTGTTTTTAGAAGATTAACTCCGATCAAAAAAACGTAGATTTTTTTGCAATATTAATTTTCCTGAATTTGTGTATAAAATGTAGTGTGAACGCTATCTAAAAATAAATAAGTAAAAAAGCTAGATACGGAACCTTCGAAATCCACAACCATACCCGCTGTTTTCCAACAATGGCTCCCCATTGTTACATTTGTATTTTAATACACACGACAAAATCGGTATAGATAAATAATGCTTAGTTTTTTTGGTCATTTGTTAAGCGTGAATGGTCGGTTCCAACGAGTCTGGCCACACCGCCATATTGACGTTCATTCATCATCAGCGTAGAATATATTCGTCATAAAATGTATACCACAAAAGTCTTTTGTATATATTTTATTTGGTCCATACGTATTGTCGGTATTTTTGTAAATTATTTGAGTCAAGTGGAAGAATTTTTAGAAGTGGTGTGGATTAAAGTTCTTATTGAAAGCACTTGCGTTATTACTGTTACTATTCAGTTAAATTGGTAATAAGTTTACTTATATCTTGTTGAGCACCATTGCATACTCCTTTAGATCATAAAGGATTAAAGGATACAACTCTGTTATTGATCGTTTACTTAAAAATAAGTGCCGAAGTTCACATTTTCTGTGCTAGCTAAATGTACGGCGACTATTTTATTTATTCCTGTTGACGGTATTTGCGAAACTAATATGATTCGAGTATTTCGAGTCACTACATAGTCAAATGTGTCTACCCGCAAAATTATTAATTTTATGAGTATGTAATTGTTTTGTTTTTAAGTAGAAATTTTTATTGAGTTTACTATTAGATGTATACTGTATTATAACACAGGAAGAAACTAACGTCTAAGATACAGGCTTGGCCTAGTTTAGACGTTAGTGTTTATCGATAAATGTAATTGAAACTTTGTTCATGATTGGTTTACTTTTATGTAATATTTTCTTGGTTGCAAATAAAAATTAAAAATAAATTTGGGATGCATTAAAAGAGCCTCCAGGAGTGACGATATTTAATTCATGATTCGGCGCACCCTGGACTGTCAGCCCCGCTACCAACCTGCTGAATGACTAATCTTTTTTCCACAGCATGAGCTCCCAAATTTTCGTTTAGGAATTTGCTTCTAACATGAACGATTAATATCATGGCGTATACAACATGTTATTGAAATAATTCAAAACCTCTTAAGGGGTCACTGTCCTCATCAGTATGAGCAACTTTTACTATGGGACCAAACCTGAAATCGCGAAAAAAATATCAGATGTTTCCTATATTTGTGTTCTACATTAATCGATAAAATGTAAGGAATAGCTGATTTTTTTCGCGATTTCAGGGTTGATCCCATAGTAAAAGTTGTTCATACTGATGAGTACAATGACTTCTTAAGAGGTTTTGACTTTTCAGTTATTTCAATATCACATTGTATAGTGTCTCAGTAACAATATTTTTGGTTTATACAATCATGTCACCAAAACACATTTCTTCAAATTTGTTAAATATTGCAATAAACTCTTCAAGCAACATACTAAGAATAAAATCCTTCATCTACCTTGAACTAATGACGTTAAGAAAATATCACAAAACGCAGGGTGTGAACCTCCCCTGTTCATATCTATATTATCATACACATCCGGTGCCCGCCCACCCGACGAATAAGTAATGTTATCCGTGCATTGCTCACAATGTGTTACACCTTACTTTTTTGTCGATGTAAAACGATATTGTAATCTGTATTGTTATTATCATGTCGGTGTTTAATAGCTGAGGTGTTAGTTTCTCCTTCATATGAATTGTAATCTATTTTATACTTGAATATATTTTTAATTACATTCTCATTCAGTTCTGTACTTGCTTTAAGTTTGGTTCCAGACTTTAAGCGTGGTTCAGATCCAAGTTCGAGTGAATCAGTTATGCCCTCATTTTTTGTACTGCAGTTGAAATAATAAGGTGGGAATGTATATCTGAAATAATTTTATCTTCCATGAATCAGGACTTGTGTATGTTATTCAATGCTTCGATTTTGGCATAACAATCATCTTTTGTTATCATCACTAAGCAAACTTTGACTTCTAATAATACCTCTACACAACGAAATCAAGTTTATTAAGAAAACAACGTTATACGTAAAAGGGTGCTTATCATATTTATCAATGTCTGCTCACCCCCTTAAAGACAGGCGTCGGACCGTGTCAGATCCTAACCAAACTGCCCGAGGCAAAGATTAGGAAACGAGTTATATCTGCTGTCCTTTTCAAAATTCTCATAAAAGAGTAGGACGGGTAGATCTTGCGACAGGGTTTGAGCAGGTTTCGAAAAAATCCAATGTTACTTGTTCGACAGGTTATAACAAGGAACGTGGGTGCCATTGTGCATTTAGTACCCGATTGTTATGGACTTAAGGAATTGAGGGTCGCCCTGAATGGTGAAGGACATTAGGAAGCATCATGTGAATGTAACAGAAATTGTAGTATGTAGATGACTTTCTGACCTTCATAAGCATCTAAATTGTGAGTATTATAGAGAAGATTCTCATAGGGTCGGAATGTTATATCCAAAAGTGTTTTGATTCCGTGTTTATCTCGTGTAATAAACTCCTCTTTCTATACGAGTAGGTGAATAAAATAATTGTGAATTTCATATTGGGAATGAATTAAGTTTTCCCACGGACTTAGTAAAAATATAGACGATGAAGCCAACAAAACCGTGCTCCGTGTGTCCTCCGTGTACAAACCAGCGCTCACGCTCACACATGCATATCAAACCGTGCTTTCCGCTCTCAGTACACATGTCGCGGCATCGTCCAGTATCTTTCAGGTGCACGAGTGTGCGTGAGCGCAGGTTTGTACACGAAGGAGCACGGTTTTGTTGGCTTCACTATGATAGTTTGCAGCACTTCGTCTGTATTTTTTACTATGTCTGTCAGTTTTCTATAGTTAGTCTACGATTTTGAAACTTGAGACCTACAATACGGTTTTATAGTATTATGTTCTAATGTAAATAAAGTACCTCTTGAAGTACCTACTGTAATTCGTTAATTAAATAAAGCAATTCAATATTTTGATCACGGATTTTAATACTTATTAACGATAACCATGTAATACATTTGACGTCAAATGTAATACTTATAATGTCATTACCCTAACGTACCTTAATTGCCTTAAAAAAACAACTACCTTTGAAGCTTACACCTTTACAATCGGTCCAGCGATTCCAAAGCAACTGGACACCAAACCTCAAGGGCTCTCGTAATATAGGGAGGGGATTTTGTTCCAAATACCCCATACATTTTCCATACAGATCAAAGCTTATATGGAAAGCCACTTGGCTTTAAACGCCACTCGTATAGCTTTGATTTGCTGAATAGAGCCTATTATAGCAAACGTTGTTCGTGTGTTATTCCAAATTGATCGTTTGTGGGTCCAAGTAATAATAAGGATCACTTTTGAGTAGAAAAACATTGAGTTTAAGGCCTGGTTATTTTTGTGGATCGTTTATGTCCCTTACACATCATTAAGAAGTTAATGTAATATCATAATAATAAAGTTCAATTTGGTTAAATAATTATGGTTTATAAATAAAATAAAATGAAATCCTTTATTTGCACCTTAAAATGTTCATAAGTTTCATATACAGGGTGGCCGTCACGTGTCACGTGTCCGCGGCAGTAACAACACTATCCTCAGAGTGTTCGCAGATCGGTGGGATTCCCCGATAATGCGGAGAAGGATGCAGCTCCACACTATATTTTAAATAAAGCTGTGTACCTGATTTTATACTTACTAAATTATTACTAACACTACTATGGACTCTGTCTGAAATACACTTTTTTTTTAAATTACATCTAAAGGAAAAATCTAAACTCCTTATGTCGTGCCCCATACGAAATGACCCCGATTTTTTATCATCATCATCATCATTTCAGCCGAAAGACGTCCACTGCTGGACATAGGCCTACCCCAAGCATCGCCACAACGACCGGTCCTGTGCCTTCCGCATCCAGCGGATTCCCACGACCTTCACCAGGTCATCGGTCCACCTTGTGGGGGGCCTACCCACGCTGCGCCTTCCAGCTTTCCAGCTTCGTCCAACTTCGAGAAAGAGGTCAATCATCGAATCCGACACGGTTGGGCGGCGTTCGGGAAGCTACGCAATATCTTCTCGTCCAAAATACCGCAGTGTCTCAAGACGAAAGTCTTTGACCAGTGTGTGTTGCCAGTAATTACTTACTGTACTGAAACGTGGTCGCTCACAATGGGCCTGATAAGAAGGCTCAAAGTCACTCAAAGGTCAATGGAGAGGGCTATGCTCGGAGTGTCCCTGCGTGATCGAATTAGAAATGAGGAGATTCGCAGGAGAACGAAAGTAACCGACTTAGCCCGAAGAGTTGCTAAACTTAAGTGGCAGTGGGCGGGGGGCACATTGCTCGCAGAACGGATGGCCGATGGGGCAGTAAAGTTCTGGAGTGGCGACCGCGTACTGGAAGGCGACTTGTTATAGTTTTCGAGAAATTCACGTTTTTATAAATGTACCTAGTCCCATAGAAGTTCTACTAAATAGGTCTTACATTTTCTTTGCCAATTTACAAGGTTAATGTCCCTGAACTTCTATGACTCCATTTAAAAAAACGTGAATTTCTTGATAACTACAAAAAATTGCGATACATTCATGGGTCATTTTGAATGTGTCACGACATGAGAATTAGTCTTGATTTTTCCTTTGGGCGCCATTTTATAGGCCACGGTTAAAACAATAGACAACAAGATAGTAAGTAATAAAAGTTAATGTTGCAACAGATAACTAAACTGAGATAAATTAATATCTTGTAAAGCTGAAAATAATTGACCTAACAACAATCCCTTATTATAATTCGCACTTGATAAAAAAAATGATTTGCATGTTTATTACAGGCACAAATACAGCACGGTTCTAAAAACACAAATTTTGTATCTGGTACCTGATATCTATGTCTATGCAAATAAAATATGAATCTTTCTTTCTTTCATTATAAGTAATATTTTACCAAGATCTTTTTTACGATAAGACCTTTTACTCTTAATACAATTTTGTTACCATACACGAATTAAATAATGTACATTCTACAGCCTACGCTTACATACGTTTTACTTTATATTCAATCGAGGATTCTCTGTGTCGATCTATTTTGTGACGTAATAATCTAAAAATAAAATACTCATCGCCCACAATGCTCACAATAATCCTTTCCTATATTTTCCTTTGACACAGAAATTACTGTCTGTATATTTTTAATAAATCCTTATGAGCACTGAATATTCAATAACAACATTGATGGTACAAAAATAGACATTTGTGTGATCGTATCAAAGCAAACAGTGGCATATGGTGTGTGACGTCACGGCCGCCATTTAATTTGTAATTTGATTTGATTACGATTGTGTTACATTAGGATGTCACAGTTTAGGGATATTTGAAGTCCCTTTAAGTGACAGTTGCAGTCACGCATGGAAAAAGTTTATTATGTTTGATGGTCTAGAATTTACGTATAATTAATTAATCGATTCAGCCTGTAGCATAGGGTTGCTATCCCCAAAATTTGAAAACTAGGATTTGAAGGTTGAAATCCAAGACATTTCGGTTTGAAAATAGGACAAACTATAAGAGCAGTATACGCAATGAAAAACTGGTCAATTTTATGAATGTATGTTCAATTAAAATATAGAAATGAATGAATGAATTATAAAATTAAACAACACCTAGGTACTAGACACTTTAAAATAATACTGTTTGACATTTTAAAACAAAGGATGTTACTAAAACGCTACTGAAAAACAATGCAAGACACCCCAAAAAGGAGGACATCTTCTGGGAAAACAGGATGGCCACTATGGCAGAACATTGCTGGGCAAAGACTTGTAGCTACACGACAGTCTTTCACGTCTCCTTCGGCTACGGTCTTCAGGTCATCAGTCGATCTGGCTGGGAGGCATAACATCACTCTTTTACCAGAACATGGGTCCTACCCAAGGACTCCACTGCTCCATCTGTCAGTAGTCTCAAAACCAATTCAAAGCTGATTACATACAGAAAGTAACGACCTAGACATACATGTATGTTACACCGCTTTGTTCCTTAAAAAACCGGCCAAGTGTGAGTCGTACTCACGCAGTAAGGGTTCCGTACCACCCATGGACCTGATACCCAATAGAAACTGATTAAATTTACGACAGTTCATCAAAAGACATCAACGTACCGGGCGCGAAATATGAATTTTTGCATCTCTTTCTTACGCAAGTACCACCTCATATGTCTATGTTTGCCCTATTTTTAGTATTTGTTGCTAAACTACATAGTATGTACTATGATGAATGATCGGACCAAGTTTGACGCTAGTACATATTACAGTTTAGAAAATAAAGCAGGAACAAAAACGTTACTAAAATGCATGTTTTTTGAGGTTTCTTGTATGGGGACCCATTTCGTTTTAGACTTTCTTTAGTTTTTAGTATTTGTCCTAATAGGGGTCATAGCAACACATATTCTAAGTATATTTCAACTGGCTACCTACTACCTATTACCGTTCAGTACGGACGGACGGACAGCGTAGCGAGAGTAATAGGGTCCCGTTTGGCACCCTTTGGGTACGGAACCCTAAAAAGTGACTACATAAACTATAAAGTAATACCTAATATTTATACATAACTGAACTTTAGTAACGTCTTACCAACATTTTGGTTGTCAATCCAGTTTGGTTTGGTTAAATATTTTTTTGCTCCGTTTGTTTCGAAAACCGTTTTGTTGCTCTGTCCAAACGATTTTTAATGCCAACGTCCATTGTTTAACCATTGTATTAATTAATTGGACACATGAGCTCTTAAAAAATGTATGTTTCCAAAACACATTTCATTCCAAACACTTATATTACAATACAATTAATAATATCATAGATAACCCAAAAATATTCCAGAATTTAAAATTCGAATGCTGGTGCCGTTCTGTCTGCCGTGGCAGACGTTACGGCACCTACCTGGCATCCAATCCCTGTTCCATCTCGCTTACGCACATAAGTTTATCAAATGAGTGGGCGAAACAACAATACATCATTCCTTTCATTTGAATGAAAAGGTGAAAAAAACATGGCGCGAGTACGATTTTGTTTGTTCTAGCCGCCCGAACTGACCCACGTCATTATAAAGTGTTATCTCAGATGAATATATTTTTAATGCAGGCTTTTTTCTTTTTTAAATGTGTGAGGAATGATATTCTGAATGTATCGAGTATGAATTGTAGTATATGTAGAGTTTTAAGATGATTAATTTATTATTTATATTTATTATTTGATCCGTGTGGTCATGTGGTGCCGGACGTAAAAAATTGCACCACCCTATATCTTCTAATGGGTTTCGTAAAAGGTGACTAAAGGATTCACCAGAGGAAGGCCAGCAGCGTTCTCAGAGTATTTAACCAACAAACTGCGATCACCAACCCGCCTGCCAAGCGTGGCAATTATGGCATATCCCCCCAAATTGCTTGGGGAGGCCTATGTCCAGCAGTGGACGTCTTTTGGCTGAAATGATGATGATGAAGAAGATCAATATCTTATCTATCAATATTTTGAATATCTTTGTGAGGTCCAGTAGGCAGCATGGTCAATAGAGACAAAAGTTTTGTCTACGAAAGAATAGACAAAGTTAAATTTTTGTTTCTTAAAATATAGTCATATTTTTTAATAGATTCCGAAATAATTAATCAAACGTTCTTATTCTTTGTTGTACACACATATATAAATTGATGTAACAGTAGGAAAGTTTATGTACACACGGCTACACATCAAGCTGTACAAAACCAGTATAGGTTGACCTCGCGTTGTAAGGAAAACCTATACAATGCGAGGTCAGCTTATACTGGAAACGTACAGCTTGATGTGTAGCCGTGTGTACATACTACATGAGCAAGCTTAACTCAGAAATAAGTTTTCTTACAGCAAACCTTAGCGCAATAGAGATCTTTGTTAACGTTTCGTTCAATCTAGTTGCATATAGAAATATCTATTATAAACAAATAATTCGTTTATAAACTATGATCTAACGACAACAATCTAATAGGAGAGGTTAGTTAAAATTGGTAATATTATCAGTTTTTTGACAAAACTGCTTTGCCATAGTTCTTTTACCTAACTTGAACACACGTTGCGGGCATTATTTTTATCTTGATTTTACTCTTATACTGCGGCCACCAGCGCCCGCGCGTCGCAAAGTGATCGAACTCCATTTTATTAAAGGTTTTATTAATGTACAAGGATGGTCGGAGGCATTTTTATATCCCTACCTTGCTCCCGAACGAGCCGGCGTGACGTGGGAACTGTGAGCGGTGACTTTTCATTTTTTTAGTGTCGTAGCATCTACATATGTCGCGTTTTAAAAGTGTGAGTTTGTTAGTAATTCTGCGTCCTCGTAGGGGATTGTTTTTTGGGGGGTTCTCGTCTTGCGATAGATTAGGGTTCTATTAATATGTTTTAAATATAAGTCATCATCATCGTCAGCTTATATGTGTCCAGTACAAGAACGCGTTCAGGGTGGTATTGGGGCTGCCCCGCTTCTGCAGTGCCTCGGGCATGTTTGCGGAGGCGCGCACCGACTGTTTCCACACCACCACGCGCAAGCGGTGCGCGTCCTTGGTGCGCAGGGTGCGGGCCAGCTCCAATATTGTCCTGGCAATGATTGCTGGGCGACTGGACTGCCCTTACATCAGGCATTGGTGTAACAGACATGTTGCTGGAAGTGCCTTTATGTGTATCTTGTATGTGTCTGTTTGTATCTTTTATGTCTGTTTTGTTTCTGTATTTTATGTCATATGGCTGCCAGTTACTCGAAATAACAGCATTTTATTTTATTTATTTATATTATAATAAAACAAAGTTTAACCGGATTAGATCGCGTATATTATTTAAATTGGTTTTCCTGACGTTTCGAAAGCTTTGCAGCATATAACCAATTTAAATAATATACGCGATTTAATCCGGTTAAACTTTGTTTTCTTGTTATGTGTAGTGATCGCGAAAACCTAAGAAATTATTATTTATATTAGTCCACTACTGGACATAGGCTTCTCCAATGGCACGCCACTGACATTGATATTCGGCCACCCGCATCCTGTTGCTACCAGCCACCTTGGCAATATCATCGCGCTGCTGAGCCTGAGAGCGTCCTACCCTACGTTTACCGATTCGCGGGCTCCACTCAAGAACGCGTAGAAATAGAAGTCATGCACATTTAGTTGCAATCTTGAGCATCAAGTCTTGTCCTAGTCGCAAAGTATGATGGAATTTCTCTAGCTTTTAGCACAGCCATTTTTCAATTGTCAATCTTTATTGGCTTGGGTTAGATGAGCTGGTCTTTTGTAGTACATCATACGCAAAGCTAAAACAAACAAAACCTTTTATTGATTTTCCATCAACTCAGCCTATCGCAGTCCACTGCTGCACATAGGCCTCTCCCAAGTTGCACCACAACGCTCGACGTGTCGGTCTCGGCATGAATCTGGACAAGACTAAAGTCATGTTCAATATGCATGTCATGCCGAGGCCAATATTCGTCGAAGGGTTGGCACTCGAAGTTGTAACGGAATACGTCTACCTAGGGCAGGCAATTCAGCTTGGTAGACACAACTTCGAGAAAGAAGCCAACAGAAGGATCCGTCTGGGCTGGGCAGCATTTGGCAAACTTCTCCAAGTCTTCTCGTCGCCTATACCGCAAAGTTTGAAGACAAAGGTCTTCAACCAGTGCGTCCTGCCAGTCATGACTTACGGTGCCGAGACGTGGACACTGACAGTTAGGCTAGTCCACAAATTCAAAGTCGCTCAGCGAGCTATGGAGCGAGCTATGCTTGGCGCTTCTTTGAAGGATAAAATCCGTAACGAGATTATCCGGAGAAGAACCGGAGTGACCGACATAGCTTGTAGGATCAGTAAGCTGAAGTGGCAGTGGGCTGGCCATGTCTGTCGAAGGACCGATGGCCGTTAGAGCAGACGAGTCCTTGAGTGGAGTCCGCGAGTCGGCAAACGCAGCGTAGGGCGCCCCCCTGCCAGGTGGACCGACGACCTAAAGAACGTGGCTGGGGGGGACTGGATACGGAAGGCAGAGGACCGAGCGTTGTGATTTTCCATAGTCCATCCAAAATATTTCAAGAAATATCTTTTGGTAAGTAGCACTCAAGTTTTTATTTCTAAATTACAATTACTTCATCAGTAGAGATGGGCCGACTACACACAGACTATTCGGCATGTTTTCTAGTCGGCGACTAGTCGGCAAAAATGAACGAGTGTTCAGCAATGGTTCAGCATTCATTTTCAGTACAGTCTAACAAAGCAATTAGTATCCAGGGTCGCCAGACATAAATTAAGTTTTCTCAGAAGATTATGGATGTTTACGAGTGAAATAATATCATTTTAATAACGGACAAAGTTAAACTGTATTCATATACAAAACCCTAATCAAACCGTTCTATAATAATTTCCTGAGAAATCTTCATCTATATTTGGCGACCTGGGATACGAATTGCTTTGTTTGACTGTACGTACAAAAAAATACAGAACAATGAAAATTATTCAATTAGCACCAACAAGATTTATTGTTATTTTCATAAATATTCCTAGCCTCAGAAAATAATATTTTACTGTAGTGTATGTTGAGGCTAGCAGGATAACTTGAATAATAATACAACGTATCAGAAATGTGAGGTCATATTAATTGAAGATCTCATTCACGGAACACTAACGCACAATTCAATCCTGCGAAAAATAAATAGGCTGTTCAATACATTTTGTCGAGCGACATGAATGATTTTGTAAGGAACAGCAGGCATCTCATAGTAAAAGTTGCAGTTGTTAGTTGTTGTTGTTGTTATAGTATGCTATGCCCTGAATGAGTGTTCTAAATATGACCGCGTATTTTTGATAACATAACACATAACATAACATGTGTTATGTATTTTTGATACAAGTTGTTTAATTTGGCAATTCTAGCCATTACTGGGTATCTCGTATTCATCATTATCATCATCATAATTTCAGCCGAAAGACGTCCACTGCCAGACATAGGCCTCCCCCAAGCACGGCACAATGATCGGCTCTGCGTCCGGCAGATTCCCGCGACCTTCACCAGGTCGTCGGACCTTGTGGTGGCCAACCCACACTAGTTACTATCTCGTACTATTAAACAAAAACATAACATAACATCACGCCTTATTTCCCCGAAGGGGTACGCAAAGGTGTATGGTACACCCACATTTCGTCAGTTATGTTATAGTCCCATGTAATAGAGGGCGAGCCTATTCCCACTGACCGGGCACAAATCCAGACTCCGGGCTGCTACTGAGAATTTCCTAGTGAAAAAACCCAATAACACTTTGCCTGCCCGGGAATCGAACCCAGGACCCCACGCTCAGCAGTCGCGCTTGCAACCACGTACCAGTATCTTATTCTCGTACTATTATCTCGTATTATTCTGTTGCTAATATTCGAAAAGGTGTTCACTGAAGACTCTGCAATCGTCTCAGCGAGCCGTAGATGCGCAAATTTAACCAAAGTACGGATGATCGGCATTGCCAACTAGTCGGCAATTTTCTTACCGAATAGTCGGCTAGTTAACTGATCGGCAAAACCTATAGTCGGCCCATCACTATTAATCAATCGTCCTCTTACAATGAGGTGAAAACACCAAAAACTATAAAATCACGCAATGATTTACACTTCCAACAAAATTAGACCTAGGGTTGTCACTTGGTCACACCAAGGGGCGGCTTCAACCATGTCAAATTAAATTGCTGCACACAAAGCAACAACAATGAATAATAAGGTAAACATTATTTATAGACCGTGTTTTAAATCTCATTTTATGGGAAATGTGGTCGAAGAGCTTAACGGCAGCTTAGAAGGTGAGGGGTGTCCTGTGTCCGGTTCTGTCCGGTTCGCCTAGATAAATCATTAGGGGACTTTTTGCTAGGTCATTGTGCCGTTGGAAAATGGTACAATCGGCATTGTTAGTTATTGTGTCATTTTGCATCGAGTGAAGCGGTAACTGGAATAACCGAAGCTCCTTATTAACTGTTAGTTGACTTCAGTGAGCAAATTTTATTTTAATTTTCAAACCCGTACGAAAAGCAGCAATTATTGCTAAGGGGTTTTGCAATAAAATTATTATTGCTTCTGTGGGGGTTCGCGATGGTTTTGTTTTACAAGCATTAGCAATGTAAAGAAAAATAAACTAATAAAAAAAATTGTTTCTAGTTTTTTTTTTGTTTCTAGACTGACGCACAAAATTATCAAAAATAAAAGACTGTCACGTCGTGGCCAGTGTTAGGAAGCTCAGGCAGGAGAACTCGCAGGGTCGAAGGTTCGGTGGCTTAGCACACGGTGACACACGGAAGTTGGAGGAGAACAGGAACTACAGGAACAGAACTCAGGAACAACAGGAACTAGTGGTACAGGAACTGCAGGAACTAGTGGTATGGAGGTATGGAACTCCTCTGAGGTATGAGGGCACAGAGTAGTACGGAGGGCCGGAGGAGTGGTAGGTCAACTCCGACTATAAAACAATTGAGCTGCTGCTATGTCCATGCAGCTAGCTCGGGCTGGATTCAGGTAGGTAGGTAGGTTGGTAGGTCGGCACAAACAATAAAAACACAACAGGAACGTTTTTGGTATACTGTATCTCACTAACTGGTAACTTGATACATTGACTATTTGTTAATAAAATAATATAATGATTATAAGACAGAGTCACAGACACATGAGTGTCTTTCAGCGTACAATATAGAACTGGATAAGTAAAATAATATAAAAAAATACTGTAATGGTCGGACACACGTCCATGCCCGGCCAAGGCTGCGATATAAGTCTCTTGTTTTAAGTAAAAAATAGAAAATTATGGAAGAATTTTAAAATTTTGAATTTGGATAGGTAAAGTTTTATAAAGTGGCCAGGAAATCCAAATAAGGTGGTGAGCAGCGTAACGAGTTTAGCCTCGTTACAAGACAGAACAAATACAAGTACAAAGAATCAAGAAGTGTGGTGTGTTGCCCTGGTGTGGTGTGTTGCCCTGGTGTGGTGTGTTTGTGTGGTGGGGATGAGGGTGTGTGTGTGTGGTTGTACACGTATTTGTAGAAGTTTTTTTAATTATCGTAATTCTGTACAAGTAGTAAGTAGTCGTAGTAGTAGAGCTCCTTTGTGAAAGAGCTCGTCCGGGGAAGTACTACTACCGTACCTACTTCTCCACCAAATAATGATGCTTGCATTGCTGTGTTTCAATCTGAAGGGTACGGGTGCCGGTGAAATTACAATCACATGAGACTTTCCATCTTCATGTCTCAGTTTGGCAAACCGACTTGTGGTACCATTTAGGCAACAGCCTAGGCGGTATTGAAGTTGTTATGGGCAAAGGTCGCTTAACATCAGGTGGGCAAAGGCCCACCTGATGTTAAGCGGTTAAAGAGCTAAAGAGCTCGTTTCGCCATCCTATACTATAAAAAAAAAACAATCGTTTATGATTTCTACTAGGTACATATATTTCATCAGTTCTAAGAAAAAACCTTAAAGTTGTGTTGTTAAAATTGTTTCATTGCGATCTGTTTGGTCTATGCAGCGATATTAGTTTAATCGATGCCAGTAATATTGGATGCAATTGCGGAGCTCTAGACAAAGCAGTATACCTTCTTGCCCACCTGTTCCCGGAAGAACCTAATGCAGGCCACGGAGAGAGGTATACAGTAGGCTTCTTTTGGTCAAAGACCATCTAATTAATAGCCATTGACACAAAAAGAAGAATTGATATTAGGTGACCAAGACAATAAGACAGCTGTCAAATGTGACGTCATTTGCAAATATGTGAAGAAGGGTGGGCCAAATGTGTGGTTCTGGGACAAAGGTACGGTAAGCAAGAGCGGAGGGTGGATCACATAGTTACCAGCCAGTTGTCTAATTACTTGGTCGAATAGTAGGTAAGTAGGTACCTAACAAATGTTTTAATTTATTCCAAACCTTAATCGTTTTAGAAGTTAATGCATGAAAAATAAAATGGTTTCAATCTCAGATTTAAACAATTTTTTTATAAAAATCATAAACAGACGAACCATCTGCTGTGGTCGTGAGTTTGGTGCTTACGACAACCTACCAATTATATAAAATGTGGAGTGATGGTGCAATGTAAGAACTGACGACAGAGGACGTCTGTGGTCTAGTGGTTTGTGTGTCGGGCTGCTGATCACGAGGTCGTGGGTTCGATTCCCAAAGGGCACAAATATTTATGTGATGAACTGAAGTGTTTGTGTTGGTCTGGGTGTTTATTATGTATTATAAGTATGTATTTACAAAAAAAGTATGTAAGTATTACATCCATTGTCTAGTAGGTACCCATAGTACAAGCTCTGCTTAGTTTGGGACTAGATGGTGCTGTGTCAAAATGTACTAAAATATTTATTTATTTATTTAAGAACTGATTGTGGTGTAGATTAGTCGTTTCGTTAACTCTATCCAAAGAAATTAAGCATCATAAAAAGGTATCAAGGGCCTCACTTCCGACTGGATCGAGTGCTGTGTCATTCGAATTTGAATTCGAGTTAGTGTCAAATCGTACTGCATTTTTCTAGGATTTGACAGCTCGATTTGGTTCAGAGCTCGAACCAGTCGGGAATAAGGCCCCAGATACTGTCAACCCTATTGATATTTAATGCCCAATTCACACAAGGGCAGGGTAGCGAGGCAGAGCAGTGAGCAGAACAGTACTGCCACTATTTGAACGCCCAAACAGTAATTGTTCTGTCGCAGCACAGCAGCTGTTGTGGCGTTCAAATGGTAGCAGTACTGTACTGCTTACTGTTCTGCCTCACTGTCCTGCCCTCGTATGAAATAGGCATTACGGCCGACCGAGAATTTACAAGGCCAAGATAAGGCACAGAGAACAGAAGCAGACGTGTGAGTGTGCAGAGACTCACAGATATAGTATACTTACTTGCAATCACCGAGCTTTGTTTGTCGGCATTTAATTTATGATGCAACTCTGCCGATGATAAAGGTACAACAATAAAAATGAGGCTACATCCCATTTGGTAAGCATCCCATTTCGTCAACTTTAATTTTGCATGAAATATCAACAACGTAACAACAAAAATTCAAATGAATTTGAAGTTTATCAAATGGGATTTCTTGTATTAAATGAAAAAGTTGATTAAATGGGATGTTTAGCAAATTAAATCAAATCATTTACTCGCCACGAGATATTGTGTATAAAGATATTGCAATTAATTACAAGTCTGTTATATTTTGCCTTTAAACCAGTTTTATTCGATTTTCTCTGCTGACGTACATACTTGGGCTTTGACAAAAAAAAATGATAATAGTAGATTATACAACAAGTGAAAAAAGAGGGAATTTAATTCGAGGGACTAAGTTGGATCCCGAGCAGCGAAGGTATCCACAGAAATTTATGAAATCGATTTTAAAATATTTCAAAAATTAAGGTACAATTTTTACACATATTTGGAACGAGAATCAAGTACTAAACAACCTCCTTCAATAAGTCTCTCGTTCAATCAGCCAACCTGTAGTATTTATTTTTTCTTAATTTAAATTTGATAGCTCCATCCAGCCAGCCAGTACGTACGTTCAGCACGTTTTATTCATTTCGTAGTACATAATTCGTGCTTGTTCCAAATTCAAAATGTTTTTATTCTTTTGTGAGTAAAAGAGAGTTTTTATTCACTGTTATCGATGAATAAAATGCCCTTTTTCGTGTGGCAATGGTAAAAAAATAATTATGAATTTAACTCACCATAGTTATCTATTACCTATATAAAAAAGTGTTATAGACTTACCGCGGAAAACGGTTAATATTTACGCCTTTAGCTAACAAAGTATCAGTTGGTTTCCTAAAAAAACTATTATGCGTGATTTTTAGACCAAGCTGTGTTAAAAAAATAATGGACCTAATTGGCTTTCAAAGTCAGTACAAATTAGTAAAACTTGATACTAAGGATACTAATTATTTCGTGATTTTTAAGGGTTTTGTTTATTTTTTTAGCAGTCTTCTTCTATCGTGTCGACATGAGCTACATAATCATAATGGCTCATGCCGTGGGGAAAAGATTAGCCAAGAGATTTTTAGCAGTAATAACTCTATTCAAGTTAATTATTTCTTAGGTTTTCGCGATCACTACACAACATAACAACATAACATAACATCACGCCTATATTTCCCGAAGGGGTAGGCGGAGGTGTAATAGTACCACCATTTCGCCAGTTATGTTATAGTCCCATGTAATAGGGGGCGAGCCTATTGCCACTACACATTATAATAAAACAAAGTTTAACTGGATTATATCGCATATATTATTTAAATTGGTTTTCCTGACGTTTCAAAAGCTTTGCAGCGTTTCGTGGTCGCAGGTAGACTAAGATGACAAGCGTCTTTACAGATATTTCAAAAAAAATAAAAAAAACTACCATACAATTTTTAATAATTAAAATCGTTAAATAATATACGCGATAGTATAGTATAGTATAGTATAACGGGCTGGTTTCCGCAACTCCACGATCAAGCGTAAAAAATATACGCGATATAATCCGGTTAAACTTTGTTATCTATTCAAGTTGTTATTCCTACAATCTAAAGATAACATGGTTGCATTTTCAAATTTATTTGGACGCTATTTTCATTCCAATATTATACAAATAAGCAACTGCTCTAATAAGAATAACAGTAAACAGTTTAGCGAGATTATTAGGTAATACATTGAGTAATAGTCCAACTAGAATCTAAGCCATATATTTTTCTGAGGAAAGAAGTGTTTTTTTTTTTTTTTTATGGTTATAGTATGGCGAAACGAGCTAAAGGCCCACCTGATGTTAAGTGGTTACCTTTGCTCATAACAACTGCAATACCACCTAGGCTGTTACCTAAATGGTACCGCAAGTCGGTTCGCCAAACTGAGACATGAAGGTGGAAAGTCTCATGTGATTGTAATATCACCGGCACCAGTACCCTTCAGACCGAAACACAGCAATGCAAGCATCACTATTTGGTGGAGAAGTAGGTACAGTGGTAGTACTTCCCCGGACGAGCTCTTTCACAAAGGAGCTCTACTACTACTAAATATGCAATAATATCACCACCATCATCAACATTTCAGCCGAAAGACGTCCACTGCCTGGACTAAAATCACTATAAGTTGACCCTTGATGGTGGCGCTGCTTGTCAAGGAACACGAACGATACGTCAAATTTAGTACATTAATTTATTATTTTTTGTTACGGTGAACATAAAGTGATAATTATGTTGTTTTAAGTGACCACAAAATATCATCCGTACTCATCATGTTTTTCTATAGCAACACACAGTTTATATACAGCCCATATACGCCTTATTACAGTCGACCGATGTCTGCAACATATCTATTAAATTTCACTAATGTAGTTCACCACTATTAGCCACTTGAAATCTTCAAAACAGATTCAACCACTTACATGAGCCGTCAAAGCTGCCGCGTTAGTGATTAGCCAATAGCCGCCTTGGTAGGGCCAATTGAATTGCAGTACCCTGCCTCGGCTAGTGGCAGAATTTATTGTACGCCTTATATTCAACATTAGGCGTCTATTGGGCTGTATGGTCATTGGTCTATAGTCATGTCCATATTAGTAGAGATGTTTTCGATAGTGGTTAATAGTATTCGATAAAATTAACCTTGACTTTGGCGGAGTCATCGTTGACATATTAAAGCCATAAACAGTAAATTCGAGAAAATCTAGAATTAATTTTTTTACAATATTTTTGACAGTGAACATAGCTTGCATTAGTATAGTTTTATGTATATTTTTTCATCCCTAGATACTTAATTAAAATTATAACAAATTCATGATTAATGATAGCATAAACCTCGGACGAATAAAAAATGGCGGACGGAATCTCGCTTATATAAGATTGAAGCACTTCGTTTTTTCCTAAACCCACTATAATTTCGATAGAATTTTAACACACCCGTGGGGTAATTGTGTAATGCATTCACAATGACATCAGCTTTCATTTTGAAATTACAGCAATATTCATTGCGTGGTACTTAGTTGTCAATTTGACGGATTGTCAAACCACACAGAGCAATGAACATTGAAATCCAGCTGAATGCGATCGCGAGTGAGTTACGCAATTCGGCAGCAGATATATTTTGCTATTTTATTATTTGTGAAATACGACAATGACTACCGTCACAAGAGATTTGTTGCGTAATCGCGGCTTTTTGTCTTACTATGGGGGTGAATACAATGTGTGCGTGCCAGCCCGTACTTTTAAGCGAGCCGTCTTACTATGGCGTCTTACTTAGCGAGATTCCATCCGCCTTTTTTTATTCGTCCAATGCATAAACGGATTCAATAATCGATCTATTAGCAGAATTTATGATCGTATACAATACATTAACAATATGTTATCCTAATATCTTTGGATTGTGCCTTACAAAGTAATTCACAATGAAAAAAAAAACCGACGACTATATCTTCCACTCGATTTATTAAAACTGACATAAAGTTACGCCCACTTAACCCTAACGTGGTGCAAATTTACTAATAGTTACCCCTTTTTGCAATTTTATATATCCATCCTTATCTAATGTAAGAGGACAGAGAGGAAGGCGAATACGTCCCTTGAAGCAATAAAATTGTCAGCGCACAGTCACAAATTTGACATTTATTGCAAAATTATACAGAAACACTTCCTATTATGTTTTTTTGTTGATTTTTATTATTTATATTATTCTTGGTATGTTTTGCATTGAGTGTCATCATCATCATCATCATTTCAGCCGAAAGACGTCCACTGCTGGACATAGGCCTCCCCCAAGCATCGCCACAACGACCGGTCCTGTGCCTTCCGCATCCAGCGGATTCCCGCGACCTTCACCAGGTCGTCCGTCCACCTTGTGGGGGGCCTACCCACGCTGCACCTTCCAGTACGCGGTCGCCACTCCAGAACTTTACTGCCCCATCGGCCATCCGTTCTGCGAGCAATGTGCCCCGCCCACTGCCACTTAAGTTTGGCAATTCTTCGGGCTATGTCGGCATTGAGTGTGCTTGTAACTAATTTAACATTAAAATGAAATCCGTGAATATTATCGTCATCTACCAGAACTTTGAGTGAGATTCTATGAGTACCAATAAATACACAATAAAGTATAAGTTATCCATTATCCACAGACATAGTAAAATATACTATCGGCCAAAATTAGATAAGATAAGATAAGATAAGATAAGATAAGATAATGTTTTATTTCTCGCCACAATATTTCACTTAAAATAACATTTCTTGTTATTATTAGTATTAAGATGAGATTTATTTCTCACCACAATACAATTTACAGTATACTGCGGGAGACTGGTGCCTAAACTAGGCGTAAGCCTGTATTTCAGGACACCAGGTCTCCTACCCTTGGGTAAAAATTACATTTTTCTTTCAGTTTTATTACTACATTGGCAATAGTGCGGTAAGTTGTTTACAAGGTATCATTTTAATTGCAGTGTTAGTATGGTTAGTATGAATTTGTATGTATATGTGTGTTTATTTGTGTGCATGTATGTGTTGTGAATATGTCTGTGGAGAGTGTGCGTGTAATGGGGAATTAAAATAATTAATGCAAGAGTGTGAATGACCTGTCATAATGATTTGTATGAGGGAGTGATTCTTTTCTTTGATTGTGTTATATTATATATATTATTTCGTATGTAGTACTTATGCTTAAATTGTGATACTTATCATTAAATAAACTATTATAGAAATAAACAATTTATACCAGGACAACAAGTAGTTTTTCTGTTTCATCATAGTTTAAGTCCTGGAGCCAGCAACTTACCTTCATTTTGCATTTGATCTTGGTAGTATTATAAACAGAAAGCAACTTGTTTATTTTATTATAGAGAAAGCCACCAAGATGGCAAAAGAAGCGGTTAGAGAACATGGTAGTGAGCTGAGTGTGATGGCGGTCTACGGGATCGAATCGTCTTTTACCACGACACAGTAAAGGGTTAAAGGAAAGGAGTCCATGCTGTTTTAGAACCGTTTGCAATATGAACAGCTGACGAACCGTTAATACTTTGGTTTCTTTGTACAAGAGCGCTGTTGGATAACGGTAAGGTAGGAACGAAGAAACCTTCAAAATGGCTCTTTGCGTTCGTTCTAGTTCCAAGATTGTGGATTTTGGAGCACCACCCCAAGACGTGATGCAGTAGGTTAATAGAGACTGAGCAAGGGCAAAGTAGGTTGATTTCCTCAGCTTTTCGTCAGCCACATGTCGTATGGTCTTAAAAACATATATTAATTTACGCAATCTGCGGTTAAGGGTGTTGATGTGCTCCTGGAACCTCATATTCCTATCGATTATTACACCTAGGTACTTCACATTGTCTATTTTATGGATGCGGGTGCAGCTGCAGGTGTTTTCGTTTTGATTAGGGCACGAGTGAGCTATTATAGAATACGAAGGCATCATTGGTGTCTTCTGCGCATAATTTTTTAGGGAAAAGGTTATGTGTTTTGTTTTATCCGCGTTAAGTGTAAGAACATTATTTTGCAACCACTCGTTCACAACGTTAAAACCAGACTGGGCAAGCGCATACACTTCGTGCCATGAGCTAGCGCTGAAAAGAAGGGCAGTGTCGTCTGCAAAGGTTACAATTTTACCATTAGAAAGGTTGAGCGTACCCAGATCGTTAATATATATAAGAAAGAGAGTCGGACCAAGTACGCTGCCTTGCGGCACGCCGTAGGCGATAGTGCGCTCTTCGCTGATGACGTCGTCAATCTTTACGCTCTGGGTACGCCCAACAAGATAGTTCTCAAAAAGTTTGAGTTGAACTCCTCTAATTCCCATACTTTCCATCTTCCGAATCAGAATAGGCACAGAAACCGTGTCGAAAGCTTTAGCAAGATCTAGGAATATGCCCAAGACCTTCTTCCCGCCATCCAAATTTGTGACTATATAGTTTGTCAGATCATGAACAGCGTCGGACGTGGATTTACCAGCCCGAAAACCATATTGAGAGGGTGACAGTATGTTAAACTTTTCTAAGTAGCCCACTAGCCTATTGTTCATGATCCGCTCTAATATTTTGGATAGGGCAGGAAGCACAGCTATAGGTCTATAGTTGTCGACACGGCTTCTGTCCCCATTCTTATAGATAGGATGTATAATAGATTTTTTGAACGCTCTGGGAAATTGACCCGATGAAAGAGCGAGGTTGCAGATATATGTAAGAGGTGGTACAACTGCAGCTATGTGTTTTTTTAGGAGGCTACTTGTTATTCTGTCCCATCCCATAGCACAGTCATTGCGTAGCGACCTTATTAATTTAGCAACCTCTTTTTCATCGGTCGGTAAAAGAACCATAGACTGCGAGATACCATTGTTAACAGTATAGGATGCATCGTAAGTCGGTCTATTAACAATATTTTCAGCGAGAGTCTTACCGATTTCCGCGAAGTATTTATTGGCTTTGTTAACAGATTGCACCGGAGTACCTGACGTATTTAACAAATGAGATGAGTTGTCCTTCTTTTTAATTCTATTTGATAGAGTGTTTATTGCTGCCCACAGCTTTTTGGAATTATTACCAGCATCACTTATCACTTTTTGCTCAAAGTCTTTTTTTATCTTTTTCAGTAGCTTATTGCAAAAGTTTCTGTATCTCGTAAAGGATATTCGTAAAATTTCATTATCAGGCGTCTTTTTAAATTTTTTATGTAGATTATCCCTATGTCGGATACAGCGGAGGAGACCTGGAGTAAGCCATGGCTTAGTGATTTTTTTTCGATTAGGGATTTTAATAGTTTTTGAATTTGACTCAATCACCTGTGTAATAAGGCCTATCATTAGCTCTGCTGCGACATTTGAATCTTGAGTGAGATAAACTTGTTCAAAATCAAGTTGTTTTATATCTGCATCTAACTGATCGTAATTGATCCGAACAGCTGTTTTTTTTTCAGTAAGTTTTGGAATTTTCTTGACTAGGAACAGCAGGACGGTTTCATGGTCAGTTAGTGCAGAGTGGGCTACTAAAGTTGAAGCAGGTAGAACTGTTTTTAGAATGAAATGGTCATAGCATGAATTGAGACGCGTGGGCAGTGAATGTGCGGGCAATAGACCATGTGAAGCTAATAGGTTGAGATAAATATGTTTGGATGAATCATGAAAACTATCGTGAATGTTTATATTTATGTCACCGGTAATTATAATATTTTTATAGTGCTTGATATTAATCAGGATCATGTTTAATGAATTAATAAAAATGGTAATATCTTTATAGCCCGGTGGACGATATATTGCTAATAGGACAGTGTTCTGGTCAATTTTTATTAGGAGACAGTTTGCTTCTAAGATTGAGGGTTCTTCCACGGAAACTCTAATATTACTATGAACATAAACGACTACACCCTCATTTTGTGTCAGATTGTTATCGGTTTTGAAGCAATTATAGCCTTGGAGGTCTGGGATATAGTGTGTTTTTGGGAGCCAACATTCTGTCAACGCTATTATGTCCCACTCAACCTTCGTTCTTGCGAGTACTGTATGCAACCCTGACATATTTTTTGATATACTTCGAATGTTTTGATTAAGGATTTTGAGTGAATTATTAGGATCGATGTTGTGTGAAATACAATCATCCAAGTCACAGGTGGATGAATCCGACACAGAGACAGAGTCTATATTGTTTATATTATTTTGTGTGTTATCGAATTATATTTATATATTTGTTAAAATTTGCATTTTTAGAGTACCAACTACTTGGCTTATGAAGCGTAGCAATATCCTGCCGGGTTATGCTCTTGGAAACAGTGCTATAGTAGAATATAGGGGCATTAAATAACGTCGATATTGAATAGTAATTCAGTGTATGAATTCCCGTAGTTTGTGTATACTTGTCAATTCGTAAAAATAATGGTAGTGTATAATTAAATGTAAAAATTCCCGCGATGTGTGTTTGTGTATAAATAGTTAGCAAAAACAGTCGTGTATAGTTTAAAATAGTCAATAATAGTAGTTGTGTAAAGTGTGTATACATTTTAGAATATGAAATAAATATGTGTTTGAGACAGTTTTGTACATATTTGTAAATAGGTAAGTTAGTGTTAGTTTTTAACATAATTACAATATTTTTTAGCAGGTAAAAGATAACAGTTATAGAAAATATGGTATGCCGTGGGAGTCTCGATAGTCATTTTTCTTTGCGTAGCTTAGCCAGGTCTTCTTCTGATTTTATAATCCGGCTGGACATCCCATCTCTTTCGCGGACGTATACCTTGCCATTTGCAGTCCAACATTGCTGATATTCACTGCTTTTAATGAACTCCCGAGCTAGATAATGGAGGCGTTTTGCCGTGGAGGTGAGTGCTTCTGTAACATATATTGGTTTCTTGGGTCCTACAGCATTCAAATGGGTGGTATTTAGACGATTTTGTATATTTTGTTTGTTGTAGTTTTTAGTACACTGTATAAATTGCTCTTTAATTGATGGTGACGAAAATTCTACAATGACAGTGCCTACTGTCTCTTTTTTACTTCTCAACCGGAAAATATTTTGGATTACAGATGGTGGAACAGGAAGGTTGATGGTGTTACCAAGTTTTATTACTAAGCCAGTAAGAGTTTCTCTGTTCTCAGGATCTGAAGTCGGGATGTTTCTCATTTCTATCGTAGACGCTTTTAAGTTTCTTTCCAGATAGTCCACCTTAAGCTCAAGCGTTTTTATCACCTTCTGGTTGTTATTACACTCAACCTGTAAGTGATTAATCTCTAGTATGGCATCATCATACTTATCAGATAAAAATTGTACAGAACTTCGGATTTCATCATTTTGTGTACGAATTTCTATGTTTTGGTTACGTATTGTGATGTTTTGCGACCTTATGTCATCAAGGGCCGAGTGTAAGGAATCAATTTTATTGTTTTGCTGGGTTTGTTGAAAAACAAATTCAGTAAACATGGACTTCATCTCAAGCATCATAGTTTCGAGGCGTTGCAACTCAACATCATCGCCTCGTTTTCGTTTCCTCTGAGTTACGTTTTCATTGGCTTGATTATTGGAACTCAATGTTAAATTTGGTTCAGAATTGTGCAAAGGAGAGGCTGACGTTTTCGGAGGCGAACGTCCAATCATTTTTGTTTAGTTGTTTTGAGAGATAGAGAACTATTTAGTATGGCACTTATATTTGTTTAGTAGCCTTAGTTACGGTCCACTCAGAAAAAGAACAAACATTAATCCAATGATAGCGTGCAGAGTTCTTTGTAAGTTATGTATTATGAGGCGCCTTACTCACTCAGCTATCGTAAAACTTTGTTTTGGATGGGCTGCGCAGGAATATCGCGTGTTCTTGTGTCAAGACAGCCTTCGGAATTCTTCGTGTCCCGAGGTGTCGTGTCTAGAGATGTTTTCGATAGTGGTTAATAGTATTCGATAAAATTAACCTTGACTTTGGCGGAGTCATCGTTGACATATTAAAGCCATAAACAGTAAATTCGAGAAAATCTAGAATTAATTTTTTTACAATATTTTTGACAGTGAACATAGCTTGCATTAGTATAGTTTTATGTATATTTTTTCATCCCTAGATACTTAATTAAAATTATAACAAATTCATGATTAATGATAGCATAAACCTCGGACGAATAAAAAATGGCGGACGGAATCTCGCTTATATAAGATTGAAGCACTTCGTTTTTTCCTAAACCCACTATAATTTCGATAGAATTTTAACACACCCGTGGGGTAATTGTGTAATGCATTCACAATGACATCAGCTTTCATTTTGAAATTACAGCAATATTCATTGCGTGGTACTTAGTTGTCAATTTGACGGATTGTCAAACCACACAGAGCAATGAACATTGAAATCCAGCTGAATGCGATCGCGAGTGAGTTACGCAATTCGGCAGCAGATATATTTTGCTATTTTATTATTTGTGAAATACGACAATGACTACCGTCACAAGAGATTTGTTGCGTAATCGCGGCTTTTTGTCTTACTATGGGGGTGAATACAATGTGTGCGTGCCAGCCCGTACTTTTAAGCGAGCCGTCTTACTATGGCGTCTTACTTAGCGAGATTCCATCCGCCTTTTTTTATTCGTCCAATGCATAAACGGATTCAATAATCGATCTATTAGCAGAATTTATGATCGTATACAATACATTAACAATATGTTATCCTAATATCTTTGGATTGTGCCTTACAAAGTAATTCACAATGAAAAAAAAAACCGACGACTATATCTTCCACTCGATTTATTAAAACTGACATAAAGTTACGCCCACTTAACCCTAACGTGGTGCAAATTTACTAATAGTTACCCCTTTTTGCAATTTTATATATCCATCCTTATCTAATGTAAGAGGACAGAGAGGAAGGCGAATACGTCCCTTGAAGCAATAAAATTGTCAGCGCACAGTCACAAATTTGACATTTATTGCAAAATTATACAGAAACACTTCCTATTATGTTTTTTTGTTGATTTTTATTATTTATATTATTCTTGGTATGTTTTGCATTGAGTGTCATCATCATCATCATCATTTCAGCCGAAAGACGTCCACTGCTGGACATAGGCCTCCCCCAAGCATCGCCACAACGACCGGTCCTGTGCCTTCCGCATCCAGCGGATTCCCGCGACCTTCACCAGGTCGTCCGTCCACCTTGTGGGGGGCCTACCCACGCTGCACCTTCCAGTACGCGGTCGCCACTCCAGAACTTTACTGCCCCATCGGCCATCCGTTCTGCGAGCAATGTGCCCCGCCCACTGCCACTTAAGTTTGGCAATTCTTCGGGCTATGTCGGCATTGAGTGTGCTTGTAACTAATTTAACATTAAAATGAAATCCGTGAATATTATCGTCATCTACCAGAACTTTGAGTGAGATTCTATGAGTACCAATAAATACACAATAAAGTATAAGTTATCCATTATCCACAGACATAGTAAAATATACTATCGGCCAAAATTAGTATCCAATCTATCCATAATCTAATAATCTACCTATCTATAATCTACTGGAGATGGAAATTTGACATATTTTGTAGAAGCTTATGTCAAATTCCTATCTCTAGTAGGGCAAATCGTGCATAGATTGAATATTAATTTTGGCCGTAAGTCTGTGAAGATATCCTGCTTTATTCAAAAATTAGAAAAATATCTTACTCTTCGCTCTGTGGTAAAGCAAAAAAAAAGAAGCCAGAAATTTTAAAGCGATGTTTCTCCGCGTTATTGAAAAAACTGAAAACCTCTTAAGGTGTCATTGTACTTATCAGTATGAACATTAAAATACTTTGACTTTGACTTTAACAACTTTTACTATAATAAAACAAAGTTTAACCTGATTAAATCGCGTATATTATTTAAATTGGTTTTTCTGATGATTCAAAAGCTTTGCAGCATTTCGTGGTCGTACGTAGACTAAGATGACAAGCGTCTTTACAGATATTTCTAAAAAAATATTTAAATCTACCGTACAATATTATTATTATTTATTTTTATTCAGTTATTTCAATAACTTTGAGCCTTCTTATCAGGCCCATTGTGAGCGACCACTGATAAGAAGGCTCAAAGTTACTCAAAGGGCAATGGAGAGGGCTATGCTCGGAGTGTCCCTGCGTGATCGAATCAGAAATGAGGAGATTCGCAGGAGAACGAAAGTAACCGACATAGCCCGAAGAATTGCCAAACTTAAGTGGCAGTGGGCGGGGCACATTGCTCGCAGAACGGATGGCCGATGGGGCAGTAAAGTTCTGGAGTGGCGACCGCGAACTGGAAGGCGCAGCGTGGGTAGGCCCCAAGGCGGACTGACGACCAGGTGAAAGTCGCGGGAAACCGCTGGATGCGCAAGGCACAGGACCGGTCGTTGTGGCGATGCTTGGGGGAGGCCTATGTCCAGCAGTGGACGTCTTTCGGCTGAAATGATGATGATGATGATGATTTCAATAACACGTTGTATAGCATCTTAGCGCACTGCCGTGTAATCAATCCGGGAACAAACGTTACAGTTAACTTTCACGCGCAATCTATTATGGGCTTATACATTTTGGGTTGTGTGTGGACTTGTCAAATGTCAAAAATTGCCAAAAAACTGGGGTGAACGTGGCATAGAAATGGTTTCAAAGTGGAAACATATTATTTAGCTTGAATACACGTGGATTGAATGTGGAAGCACCCGCAGCTTCGCTTCTATCGGGCGTCCCCCGACATTCAAGGGAAGTCACTTCGTGATCACTACACATTATAATAAAACTTGTTTAACCGGATTACCGGAAGCGGAACGAATGGATCAGAAGCAGAACAAAACTGAGTGACGTGATGGATTATATAGCAGCGAAGAAGTGGGCATGGGCAGGACACATTGCAAGAATGGATACCAACACCTGGACGAGAATTATTTTAGAGTGGAGACCCAGAGCCAATACCCGAGGAAGAGGCCGATCACTGCAGCGATGGGTCGACGACATTAGACGGCACGGAGGTCATGACTGGATGAGTCGGGCACAAGACCGCCAGGAATGGAAAAGAGGGAAGAGGCCTACATCCAAAACTGGATAAGTGACAGGCTCCAATGATGATGATGATGATGAACCGAATTACATTGCGAATATTATTAAAATTGGTTTTCCTGCCGTTTCGAATGCTTTGCAGCGTTCGTGGTCGCAGGAAGACTAAGATGACAAGCGTCTTTACAGCTATAAAAAAACTACAGTAGTCACTCACAATGACGTTATGTTTTACAGTGTAGTGACTTGGCGAGCCATTTGGGACTTTATTATTTTTTAAACCGGTGCTAGCGAGAGTGACTATTGCATGCATCGAAAGGATTTTCATTAATTAAAAAAGGTCGTTTTATTTTTTGAAATATGTTGAAAGACACTTGTTATTTTAGTATTTCTGCGACCACGGATGCTGCAAAAAATTCGAAACGTAAGGAAACCCAATTTTTACGCTATTTATTCCGGTTAAAGTTTTTAAGCTATTGCATAGCTTCTATCGCGGGCCTTGAGCGTGGAGACCGAATCCAGAAATTCCGTAACGAAAATAACCTAACACCCCCCACTCCGACCGGCACAGCGGTGATACTTTTTAGTTTTGCCATCAATTGATGAGTAGCAGAACTTTAAATGACTTTTTGAAATATCACGCTTGTCTCTTTAGTTCTGCAAATCGCCTCTAGGTGGCATTGGTTGTATCGGCGTTACTGCGCATACGTAATCCCCCTCTTCGCCCCACAATCTGGTGACTCATGCCTGCTTAGAGTTTCGGCGTTAGGGCACCTCCTCTTTGTATTTACATAAAAAATGCTATGCAATAGCTTTACCGCGGTAGTCTCCGAGTGCCACACGTCTTTTTTTATTTTCAAATCATATTAATCTATGTATTACATGACCTTAAGGTTAAAAAACAAAATAAATTCTGTGTTTCAAGATATTATTGTGTCAACTAGAACCGGATAAACTGATCACTAGTCAAAAACGAAAACGAAAACACATCTCGCATACGTAAATAAAATCATATTATTATGTAAAACCACAGATTAAGTTTGATGAAAGCAGAATACTAACAGACGAGGAAATATGAAGACCATCACTAAATAAATTATGTTAAACTTTAACAGTTAAGTCTGTTTTAAGCCGAGATCAATAAAACTGTGCGTCACATAACTCTTGCTTTAGTAATACGAGAGTGAAAGTGTCAATTTTTAATTTTTTATTTTTATTAATGTTTTTTAATTTTTGGATAGCGTTTCAATGGCGTGACATGGCAACCTAGATACAGCCTGACACACAAAACTGGTTTTTTTTTCTTAAAACCCTAACTAACGCTAGGCCAGTGTGGTGGACTACACAAAAAAAATAACCGAACTGTAGTGACAAAATTTTGGTAAGACGATTTGCAGAACTAAAGAGACAAGCGTGATATTTCAAAAAGTCATTAAAAGTTCTGCTATTCATCGACAGATGGCAAAACTAAAAAGTATCACCGCTGTGCCGGTCGGAGTGGGGGGTGTTAGGTTATTTTCGTTACGGAATTTCTGGATTCGGTCTCCACGCTCAAGGCCCGCGATAGAAGCTATGCAATAGCTTAAGCGCAGTAACGCCGATACAACCAATGCCACCTAGTGGCGATTTGTTGCGATTTTTTAACAAAACTGTTTATCTTTAAAGAACAAATTTTTTTGGTTAGGTAACTTATAGTAATATTTTCACTTTATTAATAAACGAAAGTTTGGCTACATTTAACAAAACTTTTTTTTTTCAGTGATAAGGCCTTAACCTTCTTATTCAGAGAAGAGGCTGGTGCCCAGCAGTGGGAAAACAATGGGCTAATTATGCAATACAGGATTTATATTTAATTTATTAATATTTAATAACCCTTTAACAGATGATTGTACTCATCAATTTGAACAACTTTTACTAGTGGACAGTGTTGCATAAAAATCGATCCATAGATCTATCGATAGCCCCCCCCCCCCCCAAATCAGTCATGCTATCGATAGTATCAATTGGAAGTTATCTAACAAAACTATCGATAGTATCGATTGTTCGAAATCTTGCAATAGTATCGATACTATCGTGCTATCGTTTAGATAGTATTGATGTAAAAGATTATAAAAGAAATGGGAAAGTAGGGATACACCCTATATAACAGTGTAGTGTGGGTGCCATACAGAAGGTAGGAAAATAAACTTTCTACAAAGATAAATTTTTATGTAAAAATGACGTGAATTTGGCGACGTCTGTGATCTAGTGGTTCGAGTGTCGGACTGCTGATCACGAGGTCGTGGGTTCGATTCCCACAGGACACAAATGTTTGTGTGATGAACATAAACATTTGTGTCCTGTGGGAATCGAACCCACGACCTCGTGATCAGCAGTCCGACACAAATGTTTGTGTGATGAACATAAGTGTTTGTGTTTGTCTGGATGTTTCTTATGTATAATAAGTATGTATTAACATAAAAAAGTATATAAGTATTAAACCCAATGTCTAGTACCCATAGTAACTCTGCTTAGTTTGGGACTAGATGGTGCTGTGTAAGATGTCCCAAAAATATTTATTTATTTATTTTTATTTATTATATACACATACCATCCTTTCATATTCAATCAATTCTTCTTTGGAATGAGCTACCTCTCGAGCTTAGGATGGCCACCAGTCGGGACTCTTTTAAAAGGAAAGTTCGGAAGTTCTTTCTAGATAAAATTTTGGCAGAATCATCTCATTAGTATTTTATCTATGACTATAATAGTATATTATTATATATATTTAGTACTTATTGTATGTTATATATATATACCTATGTATGTTTATCTATTGTTTTAGTGGTAATTTATTTCTCATCTTGTTTTGTGTCGTGAATCAATATTGCACCTGCCTTGTCATCTCTGTATCACCCTAAGGTTGACTGGGAGAGAATGCCTAAGGCATTAAGTCCGCCTATGTACACATGTTGCATGAAGTTTAAATAAATAAATAAATAAATTAAATACCACGGGGGCGAAGCCGACGTCAGCTAGTTATTAATCAATTATTCAAATACCTATTCAAATCATAATACGATACTAAAACAAAGAATTAACGACTTTCACTAGTTTTAAATAAAAAGTATGCTAAATCCAATTTATATTAATATATAAGACTATCAATTCTAAATTGGGTTAAATAAGCAGCGAGAATTAAATATTCATTGAAAAATTAATATGACGATCGTTTTAATATCTTTCCGTAATACGTGGGACACTCAGAAAGTTTTGCGAAACTAAAAAAAATTGTTCTATACGTACATATATTTTTATCAAATCTTTTCAAAGTACTTTCCACCAGCCTCTATACAAAGATTCATGCGCCTAAACCAGTTTTCAAAACACTTTTTCCAGTCCGCCGCAGACACCTCGTTTACAGCCTGCTCGAACGCAGCCAGCGCATCTTCCGGCGACGAAAATTGTATCCCTTTGAGCAGATTTTTTATTTTTGGGAATAAAAAGAAGTCACACGGTGCTAGATCAGGGCTGTAAGGAGGGTGACCCAGGAGTTTGACTGGCGTGCTGTCCAGGAAGTCCCTCGTTTTGAGTGCGGTGTGCGCAGGTGCATTGTCGTGGTGGAGCAGTAGCCCGCGGAGCCCTGTGTTTGGTCGCTTGTTGCTTATAACAGAGAAAACTTCTGGCAAACATTTGGTAGTATACCATTCGGCATTAATGCTTCTTTGATCCCGTAAGGGAATTGATACCAAGTGGCCAGTCAAATTAAAAAAGCTAGCGATCAAAATCTTACCCCCGCTTCTAGATCGCTTCACTTTGGTAGGCGTTGGCTCATTTTGAAACACCCAAACAGTTGACTGGCGCATGGTTTCTGGGTCGTATTGATAAATCCAGGACTCATCACCTGTAACGATGTCGTAAACACGCCGAGACGAGCCTGCTTCAAATTTGTTAAGCATATCACGGCACCATTCCACCCGGGCCTGCTTCTGAGCATCGGTGAGGTTGTGCGGCACCCAGCGTGATACTATTCTCCTCACGCGAAGATGGCTGTGTAGAATCTCGTGAACGCTTCCCGATCCAATCTTCAATATGTGTTGAATCTCCTGATATGTAATTCGCCTATTGTCTTGGATTAAATTTTTCACTGCTAGCACGTTTTCTTCGGTAACAGCCGTCAAAGGGCGACCGCTTCTTTCGTCATCCCCCAAAGTTGGTCGACCGCGCTTGAATTCGTTATACCAACGATACACGGTTGCCTTGGAAGGGCCTTCATCCATGAATGCCATTTGAAGTCTATCGTACGATTCATCCGGTTTCAGGCGACACTTGAAATCGTATAAAATCATAGCTCTAAAATGTTCCCGGCGCAGATCCATATTTCAGTGAGACACAATACTTTGAATTAACTCGCAAAAAATGTGGAGGGAAATTTTGAAATTGAAACTTACTTATTTTTACTTATAAATAATCATATTTTCGAAAAACATTATAACTGGCCAGTCTCCCATATATAAAAACTTTTTTTCGCAATACTTTCTGAGGGGCCTGGTATATGGAACCGCTTCTAAGAGCGGATTCTTTGCATTTATACTTTGAATCTATTCTAT
The DNA here is from genome assembly GCA_949699075.1 of Asteroscopus sphinx. Lineage (NCBI taxonomy): Eukaryota > Metazoa > Arthropoda > Insecta > Lepidoptera > Noctuidae > Asteroscopus > Asteroscopus sphinx. Next base: position 31,168,924 of record OX453004.1, on the reverse strand, counting down.
CCTACTAATATTATAAACGTGCAAGTTTATGAGGATGTATGGATGTTTGTATGGATGTGAGGATGTGTGGATGTTTATTGCTCTTTCGCGCAAAAACTACTGTATGGATTTTAATGAAATTTTGCATACAGATAGAACATAACCAGGGTTAACTTAAAGGCTACTTTTTATCCCGGGAAGATGAACAGTTCCCGAGGGATGCGCGATAAATGACATCCATGCGGTCGAAGCCGCGGGCATAGGCTAGTTTGGAATAAAACAGCATACAATATACAATATTCTTTATTGCATAAACAAGAGACAACCATAAAAGAGTTACATAATTTCTACAAATCTTAGATAACCATGATAATATATTACAAAAATCGGTAACAATTATTTTACACTGGCGTTTATCAAAACTGACAGTTAGGTGAATGGGGTTGCAGGCATCGGTTGTCATTAGACTGATTCCCCCTATCCCCCCGTACTAGTAAAAAACTGTATCACGAGCGGATAGTATTCCTCGTCCTCAGAACAACAAATACGCACAAGTCCATTCATGTCAATTAAACAGATCAAATTGTTATATTTCATTTTAACAAACTGTAGCGATATAGTATGATTATGTCAAATCTATGGGTAACAGTTTGACCTTGACAGCGTCTTATTTCGTAAGCAGTAGGGCAGTTTTCGTTATTCAAGTGTTGCCACTGACGTAAGGTCGGCTGTACCTATACGTGAGCTAGAATAACATTAACTGGGAAACTACGATAATACCTACCAAGAACCCAGTGCTTTTATAATAAAACAAGTTTAACCGGATTACATCGCGTATATTATTTAAATTGGTTTTCCTGACGTTTCGAAAGCTTTGCAGCGTTCCTGGTCACAGGATGACAAGCGTTTTTACAGATATTTCAAAAAAAAAACTACCGTACAATTTTCATATAATTAAAATCGTTTCGATATACGCAGTAATCACTCACAATGTCATTATGTTTTAGAATGTTCGCAGTTTGGGTCTTAATTATTTTTAGAACTGGGTTCCAAATACCTAGGTGGTAGCGAAATCCTAGGAAAGTATTATAGTATCATGGACGAACTTATTTATTCGTCTAAGGATATAAGTATGAAAACCGGGACCAACAGCTTAACGTACTCTCCGAGGCTGAGCGCTGAGGGGTCTTTATGTGCAACGAAACGGTCACCCATCCAAGGACTGACCGCGGCTAGTGCAACTTAACCTCACAGATACTGCAATTTACGTGGTTATTACTTAGTTATGAGCCCCTCCATGCCATCGCCACCACAGCATCTAAAATACAAAACAAATCGTCGCCCATACAGAGGTCCAATTGCAATTACATACAAATCACATTCATAATCCTTAAGCCTTCTTCACACTTTCGCTAACATCTGATGATTTCTCCTTCATAACACTTAATCTTAAGTAAGCACGCAGCCTATTAACTTTTATGGCATATTAACGAGGCCACATAACTAAAGATTACCTGGAGATTAGCGTTTATGTAACGGGGGATTAAATTTCGTTTAATGAGATATCGATTTAATGTGTGTTGATGGTCTTATTTAATGTTTCTGTTATAATTGGGGCTTGGAATTGTTTGTGGAGTAGTGTGGCAGGCAATTTATTGGGAATCGCCAATCGGCATCGCCCGCGTACTCGGCTTATCACAGAAACACGTCCAAAGGTCAATAAACTTTTTTATCCACACCAATTAATTTTTTTTATTTAATTAGGAAATTCTCAGTAGCAGCCCGGAGTCTGGATTTGTGTCCGGTCAGTGGCAATAGGCTCGCTCCCTATTACATGGGACTATAACATAACTCTGGCTGTACTATTACACATCTGCCTACCCCTTAGGGGAAATACAGGCGTGATGTTATGTTTATGTTTTATGTGTTTATTACAAATTCCCTGAACTTTGTCGCAGTCTTGGCGGCTCGTCACCACTAGCAGAGGATCGCCCGCCCGTGTCATTGCATACGAAATATGACCCTAATACAATAATTATAAGATTTTTATTCATTTTCTACCGAAGTTTTGGTTGATTGACAATTTCTATTAAAAATTATGTTTTTTTTTGTTTTAGCTCATTTTGCAAATGGATTTTTGACTTAGGCGCCGAGACGTGGACACTGATAGTTCGGCTAGTCCACAAATTCAAAGATGCTCAGCGAGCTGTGCTTGGAGTTTCTTTGAAGGATAAAATCCGTAATCGGCAAACGCAGCGTAGGGCGCCCCCCCCCCCAGGTGGACCGACGACTTGAAGAAGGTGGCTGGGGTCACTGGATGCGGAAGTCAGAGGACCGAGTGTTGTGGCGCAATTTAGGAGAGGCTTATGCCAAGCGGATTCTTGGAAAATTTTCTGAAAAATTAAGTGGTCAAAAGTGCCTGTATTTTTTCTTCTGACGAAGTGACGACCCACGTTTCTAAAGAAAAGTAGTTAAGTTTCATTGGTAGAATCCATCTTTAAAATGTCTTGACTGTATTTGGTTTCATCCTATAGGTAACACATCATCATCATAATTTCAGCCGAAAGACGTCCACTGCTGGACATAGGCCTCCCCCAAAGGGGGGATATGCCACAATCGCCACGCTCAGCAGGCGGGTTGGCGATCACAGTTGGTTGAATAAAAACGCAGAGAACGCTGCTGCCCATCCTCTGGTGAATCCATTAGTCGCCTTTTACGACACATGAGAAGAGACAGGGTGGTGCAATCCTTTACGTCCGGCACCACACGGAACGCACTTTATAAAATTATCCATATCAATATAACTTCCAAAACTTTCACAAAACAAGTCTTCCACTGTATGAGAAAACAAGTCTTCCACTGTATGAGAATAATACCCTAGAGATTGATTGATGATTGATGCCCATGAGACTGAGGAGTAAAAAAGTTGAGTAAAAACTACTTGAGAATTAAAAAAAAAAGATTGCAGATAAACCTTATTGAAGATCCATGAATCAGAGATGATTACGTATTTCTACACGGCTCAAAAAGGGTGAAAATCACAGAAATTGTCTTTCCCAATTCTTGTTTTTTTTTTCAAATACAAAGGACAAATATGGAATTGAGGACAGATGCGATTGTACGCAAGACCCAACAATGTGCGAAGACGGACAAAAAAATCGCACAATTGCAAAGAATTCTCAGTTCTTGTCTTTGTATGTTCCCCAATCGAAGTTATATTAAATTTAAAACCCTTTTTAAATACAATCGAATGATATTTATTGCGTTTTTTTGTTCGAATCGATTCGATTTCACCGTGTAATGCTCTAGATACGGACAATTGGAATAAAAAATCGTAAGGGTGCGTTATGGGTAACTTGAGGTCATACTTGCTCACACCCCTATACTTTCTGTTTGGAGACGTAGGGTTGTCACCAACAAATCGGTGTAAAATATAAGATGACATTTTTAAACCATTCTTTTTACGTGTACGGGGCCAATTTATGTGCCCTGCGAAAGAAAGATGGCGGCATTCGTCCCATTGCCGTAGGTTGCACATACCGACGTATGGCAGCCAAGATTTGCTGCGCCTATTACAGTGAAACTCTGGCCAGCAAATTCCAGCCCCTGCAATTAGGTTTCGGCTCTCAAGGGGGCTGTGAGGCTGCCGTACACGCCTTATCCACCTTTGTAAATAGCAATGAAGGCGAGGTCATCCTTAAGGTTGACATCAAAAATGCCTTCAACTCTGTAAACCGGGACACCCTGTTGTCTGAAATAAAAAAAGAAATACCCGAAATTTACAGTTTTCTTTGGCAATGCTACCGGCATCCATCCAAATTACTATATAAGGACCACCTATTAGAATCTGCTGTAGGATGTCAACAGGGTGACCCTCTTGGGCCGGCCATTTTTAGTTTGGCGATAAATCCAATTATTCGACAGATAAATTCAAAATTTAATGTGTGGTATCTTGGTATCAATCTTAGACGAATCCTTCTCAACATTCATTGAGGAGAAAATACAAAATTTTAATGATATTTCGGAAAGGCTTTTTAAAATTAATATGCATTCGGCGTATACTATTATTTGATATTGTTGTTTTGGACCTAAATTTACGTATATCCTACGCTCTTCTCACTTATGGAAGCACCCACAACTTTTGGACAAAGTAGACAAAATTATACGAAACACATTAGCTTCAATTTTAAATGTGGCCCTGGACGACCGAGCTTGGTTACAAGCCACACTTCCCATTCGTATGGGTGGTCTCGGCGTCCGCAAAATTTCCAGTATTAGTTTACCGGCGTTCCTGTCCTCGGTCCACAGTACTGAGAAATTAACCAGGAAAATTTTAGCATCCTCACTGGTTGATTTTGAGGTACCGTGTTTGACCGACGCTGTCAACGCTTGGAAAATGGCCTGTCCCAATACGGAGTTGCCCCTCATCTTATCTTCCCAGAGACGGTGGGACGGGCCGCTCTGCAGTTTGAGACGGAATCATCTATTAAATACGTCAGTCAATACTGCCGAGCGTGCCCGTCTGCTGGCTGTGGGTGAGTGGGAGGCGGGACTGTGGCTTCAGGCCCTCCCGTCACCCAACTTAGGCACTATGTTGGATAACACAACTTTTCGGTTCGCTACCTGCCTACGGTTAGGCGCTCCATGCGTTGCTCCACATCGGTGTCATTGTGGTGAAGCTGTCGACAGCCTCGGACACCATGGCCTTTCTTGTTGCAGGAGTGCAGGTCGCATATCACGGCACGCCAATATTAACGACATTATTCGTCGTACTCTTGCCACCGCCGGCGTACCAGCCGTACTAGAACCTAATGGCTTGGCACGTGACGATGGTAAGAGACCAGACGGTATGACGTTATTACCTTGGAAGTTGGGTAGGCCTCTGGTGTGGGACGCAACCTGTGTCGACACCCTTGCTCCATCCCATCTTCCTAGCTCGGCGGGCTGTGGCTGTGCTGCCGCTGCAGCTGCGGAGACCCTCAAGCGGCGCAAATATAGTAATCTTATTGGATACTATGATTTTGAGCCGTTTGGGGTCGAAACGCTCGGGCCATGGGGTCCGAGCGCTCGGCTCCTTTTCAAGGAAATATCTAAGAGACTGGTCGGCACTTCGCGTGACCAGAGGGCTGGCTTGTTCTTTGGGCAACGAATAAGCGTTGCCATTCAACGTGGCAACGCTGCCAGTGTTCTGGGCACGCTTCCGGATGACAGTGATGTGGAGGAATTCTTCGACGCCTAAGTCTACTTTTATGATATTTTAATATTATTGTTTCCGTTTTTTATACATGTTTATACATGTTTATATTGTATATATTATTAATATTAATGTAGATAGGTAGTAGTTAATTATAATATGTGTATTTATTAAATCCATGATGTAAATAAAATTAAAATTATTTTTATTAATTAATGTAAATCTAACTACAATTCCAAAAATTCAAAAGAACTGGCAAAGTAAATATTTTAGTAATTTATTCGCTGCAAAAAAAGATAAATTACTCAATGGTAATAGAATTAATAAAATGTAAAAGAACTATTCAAATGTCTTTATTATTATAACATAAAAAGAGACCATAATCTCGCCTTCAAAGGTACAATTTTTTATTCCATTTATTAGTAAAAAACTACAAAGACATAGATTATTAGAAATATTTAAACTCAATATGTTTAATTTATAACATCACAATTCTTCAATATTCTCATCAGAAATAGTCTGTTATAGTTATAATAACGTAATTTTAATAAAAATATAATCTAACATCACAAGTATTATTATATTTTACGATCACACAATCTTCAATTCTATTAATAATATTAAGTTTATTAGTGAAAACGAATTCAAACCGGTTTGTCACTTAATACTGTGGTATAAATCAAAACGGATTTGATTAATTATTGTAGAAATGAACAACACATTCACTTTTGATATAAATAAAAGCGAATTTAAATATAAATAGGAAATTAAGTTTAGTTTGTTTTAGGGAAAACCAATTTTTATTATTGCTTTGTTGAATAAATTAATAATTTGCTGTCCATTCAATATTTTTTGACATAATAGCATTATGTCAAAAAACATAGTTGGATATTTTATTTGTCTTAGTTGTACTTACCAAACTAGTTCTCTCAATACATTTATTGTGACGTGACGCAGAAAGATTATTAGTTATTGTTTGTTATTACATTATATTATCTCGATCAATTCATGATCTTACAATTTTTTCTTTAATATTACTTAACTGCGTGATTTCTGATTGACTCATTAAAGTTAAAATAAATAAAAATATCATACTTACTCGAAATCGCCAACCCTAGCAGTGACAAACGCATCGCAATTCGCAAGTACAGTAATTCCGCGACAGGTCACATAACGACAGCTCGTGAGAATGCGCGTACGCAGCTGACGGAGACAGCCGAATCGAACCGATGACAGCCGCGCAATGATCCGCATTGTTCGATTTTTAAATGTAATTTTGTTTATTTGGTAAATGGCTTTTGATTATTCCTTGAGATGAAAGCAAATAGGAGTGAGAAGGATTATATCAATGGTCTGGTAATGAAAGAAAAATAGAGTTGATGATACAGCTGCTTTTCATCAAGTTGAAGGTCTAAGAGTCGAATGAGGATAGGGTTACTTGGATGATCTTATGTAAGCTATGAATTGAAAACCTGCTGATGATTTTGCACAAAAGTAATCAAAGAAAGCTAAGAGTCATTAATTATCACAGTTTTCAACTAGATTTGAAAGTTAATAAACCCCCAATTGTAAGTCCACTGTCAACTGACTGACCTCAGGGATGGCGGCGGCACGCAGTGATCACGTATCTCGATAAGCATCCGGAAGGTGTATAGGGAGACAAGTCTCCATGGAGACGTACCTTACAGGCGTAGCACCGGGCTCCGGAGGCGTTATCATTATGTACATTCCCGGAGTCCTGCTTATTGTGCTGAAGATGGCCACCAGAGGGGTTTTAGTCCAGTAAACATTCCAGACACCCCGATGTAGTAACTAATAAGTAATCTGTGCCCCGGCCTCTCCCCTTCTTCTTATTCTATCGTGTCGACATGAGCTACATAATGATTATAGCTCATGCCGTGGGACAAAGATTAGTCAGTCAGCAGGTCAGTCAGTCAACTATGATAAGTAACCTATACTCTACGTATCGTACCGTCTTATTATCTTTGAATCCTTTATATTCCTCCAAAATAATACAGTCCTTCGACATGTATAACTTTTGTAACTTTGCGAGGTATTTTAAGCGTGATTGTATTACTTACGTAAGTTATAATGAAATGTATCACAGTTAATGAACTCTTTAACCGATTGACCGGACAATGGTCAGTGACCGGCCGTGACTATTGATTTGAACTTAACTTTATTGTTATTGATATTAAGACAAGTTGAGATATGGTTTCGACATGTGACAGTGTTCTAATCGTAGTAAATAGTGATGTTTACGGTCTTCTTCTTATCGTGTCAATGGTTCAAATATTGTTTGAATAAAAAGTGGCCACTTCAATGGCATTTTCAGTGGCGGCGAATGGATCATCTCTTGTGCAGGTGTTCGGGCCCAAGGGACACGTTAGCAATTGCGACATGGATTGCTCTGAGTCACCACAGTCACAGTGTGCTAGACTAGGGTCCCTAAACCCCCATTCACACATAATAAGTCTACAGCGACCAACCTGGGTGCGAAGGCGATTAAGTGACTTCCACACTGGCCACTGTAGATCGTGTCCTGGTTGTAACTTCTCCTGTGGAGTAATAATGCCAGGAGGAATTATGTTTACCGTGAAATCTTGTTACATTTTAATAGTGAGCAAGTGCCCAGTAGTGGGTAATGGAACGCTTCTTATACTAAGCTGATTTAAAAGAAAAGACAGAAAGAAAAATGATTTATTTAAAGTTCACACGAGATCACACAAAATAATAAAAACAGGTAATTAAAAATTTTAAACTAAAACATGTAGTATCAGTCTTTATCAGTGATATGACAATAATTACATAGCAAATACCTAAAAAATTTGCAATAGTCGACATTATAGTTACAATCGACCCCGAATAAAATAATAGTTAAGGCGAAGAAAAGGCGATGATAACAGCAACATCAATCTTAACAACATCTTGATAACATCAATCTTCTCATAAATAAAGTGATTTGAGATTTTAAGAACGAAATGCGTTGACTTATCGATGCATAGGTAAATGAAATTGTTCATAATTTTTTTTTTTTAATTAACCTGTCTTTGCACCAAGAAACGAGAGAATAAAGTAGCGTAAACAAGCTATTTCTGTAATTATGACGAACAAAAATAAGATTTTTTAAATTAGTAATGGGCTTGCGTTTGATTACCACCTCACCTGATTCTAAGCGATGCGATGATGGTGCGGTTGTATTACGGTATTAGGAACAAAACCCAAAGGAACAGAATTAGTTGTCATTTTGGACAAATTCAATGGAAAACTGACGCTACATGAGTTTTATGTTATCTATATTAATGATCGACCTTACACCCTTTAGACGCCTCATAACAGGCGACCGATGTCTGTCAACACATCAATGAAATTTCACTAATGTTGGTCGCCACTATTCACCACTTGAAAACTTCAAATCAATAGCCAATAGCCGCCTTGGTAGGGCCGTTCGAATTACAGTAGGCCGCCTCAGCTGCACGGAAAGAAAAATAGTCTTAAAACAAGTATATATTTATTGGTCAAGAATAATATAGTTTCATATATAGGGAACACTTTATATTCTTAAATCCAGCATTTTATTGTTTTGTTTTGAATGCTCAAAACAACTATTTATTATCTCAAATAAAGAAGAAATATTCTCGGTTGAAGAAAAAAACAAAGTCTTTTAAGAAGACGAGCAGATTTCTTGAACTTTGAGACATTGATTTTCTCGAACAGAATCAAATTAAGTATTTAAATTTAGTACTTTTATTGTCAGTTCAAAATAATGTAATTTCAATCAAAGAATGCACATTTTTCAGTTGATTTTATAAATTTTCTTAATTATAAAGTATATGCAAAAGTATAAAATTTCAATTGAGAATTCCTCTTCTAATGGTGAGTACATTAATGTTCTTAAATTAAATATCCGGATGTTTCATACTAAAACCAGATTGATCTTAGGTTAATGATTTCTGTGCATTCTCTGAAGAATATAATTTGCTTAGCTCAAACTTTATCATAATTAAAGGAAGAAAGAGTGCAATTTGAACTAAGAATTTTAGTTTTTTAAGGTGAGTATGTTGATATTCTTAATTTGAATATCCGGATATTTTATACTAAAACCAGGTCGATTTTAGGTTAATCATTTATGTGCGTTCTCTAAAGAATATCATTTGCTTAGCTCAAGTTTTTTAGTTATTTAAAAGAAGAAAGTGTGAAATTTGAACTAAGAATTTAAATTTTTTAAGGTGAATATGTTGATATTCTTAGTTTGAATATCCGATGTTTCATACTAAAATCAGATTTATCTTCGATGAATAATTTCTTTGTATTCTCTAAAGAATATCATTTTCTTACCTCAAGTTCTTTATTTATTTAAAAGAAGAAAGTGTGAAATTTGAACTAAGAATTTAAGTTTTTCAAGATGAATATGTTGATATTCTTAGTTTGAATATCCGGATGTTTCATACTAAAATCAGATTTACCTTCGGTGAATAATTTCTGTATATTCTCTAAAGAATATCATTTACTTAGGTCAATTTTTTTCTTATTTAATATAAGAAAATAAGAGATTCGAGTTGAGAATTACTTTTTGTAGATTAAACTATTAATTTTCTCAATTTGAAAATCCGCAAGTATCAAAGCAAGACCATTATTTAAACATTTATGAACCCCTGCTCAATGCAGTCTTTGTTATATTATATTACACCACCAAAACCGAATTACTATCGTAACTCAGACTGAAAATCCGAAAGTTTTAAGCTCAAACTGCTAATAACAATAATAAACTCTTGTAACACTAAGACACAGAAAAACAGTAAAAACACTTTAAATAAATAGGTATGGCGGGCTACTAATCATTCGCTTTGGTGTAACACATGTAAAAGGCCGCAATGCACAGGGATCCGTGCGTTTATTCTGACATTGCTATAAAACTTCCAGGATTAGTAAAATTAATAGATTAAGTTATACAATACAATAATTCTCAAAACAATCTGTTGAAACTTGAGCCAGTACCATGTTTCCATCTCTTATTAAATCTAGTATTGGTAGGTCAAATATCTTTAAAATTAAACTAAAATTACTTTATTATACCTTTTATTAAAACAACAAACTTTTTCAAAAAACTACCCCCCTTCTGAGACAGTGATTTATATTAATATCTTAAATCAACATACATATTTTAAAATGGTTGTTAATTATAACCATTGACTAGGTAGGTACTAAAACAATATTTTAAATCGCAAGTTCTACAATTGAAGGCAAATGTACTACCTTAATTCTATATCAAATGAAGTAACATTAATTCAGTAATTTCTTAAAACTCTAATTGTGGCAGAACTAGGTAATAATGAGTAATATTAACATCTTAAATCAACATACATATTTTGATTCACTTTATGAATTATATTTGGCGTCAAACAACAACAATCGTGTAAACTTGTAGATCTTCAATTTTCTTTTCCATGTCTCCGAATCTCTGAAACAAATAGCATTGTTGTAATTATTTTTTATTATATAAAGTGAATTTACAAACAGATAATGCTACTGAGTAATTCGTGATCACTGTTGGCTATAGGCACTAAATTATATTGTACGCTTATTTGTTCACGAAAGTAATAAGAAAGCACCCGCTACCACTCTTAGTGTTTAACAATTTTATAATCTTAAATATAAATAAAATAATTAAAAAACCCCAACTGCAAAAAACTGATAAGACAAGCTTAAGAATTTATTTTTAAACAATTATTAAAAAGGAGTAACTTTTGTTTGGACTCCCTAGATTGGGCAGGAGCCAATTCGAGGCAGCCTGGCCTGCTCCAGTCTGGGAGCCAAACTTCAGAAATGCTCAATGAAGTTCCACCGGCTGACGAAGACGAGTCCCAGGTACTTCATCGTCGACTCGACGCCGATGTTGTGGCGCGTTCCGAGGACCGTGAAAAGTGTGAAAACACACGACCTCGGACTTGTGCAGGGTCAAGTCCCAATTGCCGGATCCTCTCGACGATTGTCGCAACCCCACGTGTCGCGAGTTCAGCCGCCGACTTTTTTTTTTTTTTTTTTTTGCCGTGGGGAAATCCTCATGGACGCACTCCGCCTGGGGTAGGCGGAGCCAGTGTCGGACTCTTACCGACTAAAACCATCATGGTGTTCCTTCAACTACCTTAGCTGGGGGCGTGGGAACCCGTGAGTATTCACACAACCACCCCCGACAGGTCCTGGCCCGCCACAAGCAGGCGAGCCCCTTCTCCCCGTGCGGCCTAACGTTGGCCGCACCCTTCTAGGTGGCGCACACGGAACACTGCACGCCACCTCACCTCATGGGCCTTTACCAGCTGCGCCAACTACGCCGGCTGTGCCAGCTACGCCAGCCGCTGGTCGGGCAGCATACTACCCCGAGTCTGCTGCTCGCAGGCCCTACCTCCCGTAATTTTTATAGAGGTTTTCTTCCTCGCGGTCCGGGCGGTGAAACCAAGACCCTCGGTCCCAAGCGGCGCGAGAACACTACTCAGCGGGCACTCCTGGGGTTACGAGATCGACGGGGGCAGGGAAGGACAGTCCCCCCGTTGCCTGCCCAGTGGCAGGGTGAGTGCACACCGGGCCCGCCCCTGCTCCTCCACTGTGCCCTCTGTTGGCAACAGAGGGACACGTGGAGCAACTCCCCACTGGCCCAGAACGGGCCCCTCCCGCGCCAGAATATTCGCCACAGGCAATAAAATCCCCCGAAGGTTCATTCCTCGAAAGGATTTTATTGCCCGTGCCCAGGATGCACCGGCCTAACAACTGCCGTTCCCTCCAGACGTGTCCAGAAGGACAAGCAGCCGTCAGGCACACGTGGAGGTTTTCTAGCCAGCACCCCGTTCGGCCGCCGCCTGGTACGACCTCCCCTGAGCCAGGACTAGTGTGTCGTCAGCGTAGCAAACTACACTGACCCCGCTGGGGAAGTCTGCGCGCAGCACCCAGTCGTACCCGGTGTCCCACAGATTCGGCCCCAGGACCGATCCCTGTGGGACACCGCACGACATCTCTCGCCGGTTCCATTCTCCCTGGTGCCGGGGTAGATGACGGCCCTGTCCGTCAAATAAGCCTCGACCACACGACAGAGGTAGGTCGGCATCCAGTGATATCGGAGTGCATCCCTGATGCAACTCCAGGGCAGGGTGTTTTAGTCGGGGCCCGAGAGCCTCTAAGGCCAGAACCCAGGCTTTTCCAGGCAAGCCGTCGGGTCCTGGGGCGGTATTTTTGGCATTTAGCCTACGTACCGCCACTCTCAACTCTACCTAGGTCACCTCCAGAGCAAATTTTCCTGTAGCCTGTGATAGTCAAAATTCTAAAGCGTGTTACTTCTTTTCAGTTATTTTTGCAGTTTGTTTTTTTCAATAATTAGATTTTATTGTAATATTTTCAGCTGTGCTAGGTTTTGATAGGTACTATGTCACCGAGTACCCAGCAGTAAGTAGGTTTTAATAGTTTTTTTATATCCCTGAAAATCAAATATGGGCATTTTGGATTTAATGATATTTTTTGCTACTCTCTAGACTAGACGAATCCTATCACCTTCTGAGCAGTCAGGTAAATATGTGAACTTACATCTACATCAAAGATGAAATTTTCAATGCATTCTAGTGTTGAAAATTTTGTCCTTTTGTTTAATCTCCCTTTTGGAGGAATTAGGAAACAGAGCAGCTTAATTTGATCTGGAACTTTTTGATCTGAAACAATAATATGGACACTGTTGAAATAAATTAACAAACACACTATACTTATCGATAACTAAAATGCGGATACTTACCATCAACATGTGACCAAAATGAAGGTTTTTATTTTGTCCTAAGAATTGCCATACAACATGGCAATGCTACCTGCATTTTGGGAACATGTTTTAGTTTTGTTTTTACATACAGATTACTTTCTAGTAGGTAATTGTTCTTCTTTTAATTATTTGTTTGTTTAAAATAAAAATATTTTCTTACCATCATCAGGCTGTTGTCTTGTCTTTTCGTACAAAGTTGCCAGTGTGTCATCTCTGGAACTATCAAATTTTATACTAATAATTTTATTGATGAATGGATGCCACTTTGTATAAAAATTTGTAGAATTCTCCTTGTACTTTTGGTCAAAATCCAGGTTGATCTGAAATAAAGTTTTTGTTGACCTATTTAAATAACATTCTATAGGTAGACTGAATAAAGATTAGTAATTATAATACTTATTAAGATGGAACTTACATGTGCTGTGAGATATTCATTCAATTTCGATTGAATAAATATTCTGTGGCCTATTAGTGGGCACAGCTCCTTAAGAATTTCTTCACTTAAGGCATTTAATTGATCGGGTTTAATTTCATTTTCTGGAAAATAAAAATATCTGTAATAGGTTCACTATTGAGAATGCAGCTTTTTAAGGTAAGTAATTCATATTTTTAGTTTGAGTATCTGGAGGTTTCAACCTAAAACCATAATGATCTTTGCTGAATAATGTCTGTTTTAGAATAATAATACTATTATTTTAAGGTCTGTATGTTCTAGAATATCATTTGCATAACTCAAAAAAATGTTTAGTACTTATTAAGTACCTAGTCTTTTAAAACACGCGTGGGTGCGCGCCTGGGGAGACCCCCATTTCAAAGGCGAAGCTCCCGGCTCCCTGGCTAATCATACTATTTATAGAAATAGACCCACCTGTGGGTGCGAGTTTTCGCGTAAGGCCTGTAGGTAAGTACCTACGCTAAAATTCGCACGGGTGCACGCCTTGTTATCTATTTCAAAGGAGAAGCACTCGTAACTAACTAATTAACAAACACGGGGATCACATGCTCATACTTGGTATGGTCCCAACCATATGACCCTTGAAAATGTAGAACCATCCAGTTTTACTAAATGAAGCCACGTGCGTACCATGAGACACCCTCAGTAAATACCTAGTAAAGGTTAAGTAGGTAGTGATGAGAGTGTATTTACCTTTAAATCGGTCAATAACTAGTTCTGGAATACCCCATGTTCGTGGTAACGTATCTATGTCCGTCTCCGGGTTACACTTTCCATCAGCAACGTTGTTTTCGTCATCCATCTAATATTTGAAACACTGTAAATTAGAACAAACTTAACGATTTGCTACTAACAACTTTGTTCTTCAATACTCACTTTGATCAAATTCCTTTCCGAGTCCGTATATCTTGAAAAACACAATTCACCAAAACCCGTCATCACAACATCGCACGGCAACAGAGAAAAGTGGGGCGGAAAATCGGCTGCTGTCTCACAGAACATTTAATCCTAAACGCCGACTTCACCCCACTCTGCTCTGTGGCTGCCGAATGTAGGCGAGACGCGAGCGCATCGAGACAGTGCTGCCAGATAGCCCCCTCGCGTTTTCCCCCAACATTATGTACATTTTTCAGAGTTAAATTTGTATAACACAATATTGTAATAAACTTGGTTTAAAATTAAAGCCATTTTTAAATTGTACCTACCTACACGATTCAAACAAATACATGTAGCTACCTATCACCTTAATTTTTCACTCATGGTCAACAATAAAACCAAAATATGATTTTATTTATTGTTAAGATTAGTTTAACAAGATTCAAATAGGATTTTCAAACGTATTTTTTTGCCATATTTATAAGAAATTTGTCAATTTTCTTGTTTTTCCTCGACCATTTTAACAAGTTCTCGCCAGCGCATGAGATGAAGGCACGACTTTGGAGAATTGAACTGATTCAGAAACTGACTAGAAATATAAAATATTTATGCTTTCAAACATGAAAGTTCTATACAATTATATTGCGGAACAGAAAAAGATAAAACATAAGATTCTTAAGTGGATGCGTACCAATGGATAAAAGATTGGAAGGGTAATAATTTGTAATGTCTTTCTTTTTGGTTAATAAAAAGTCATTAGGGTCATTTTCAAAAACCATATGTAACGAAATATGTTATGGAAAGATCGTTTATTACTTTGGAAATATAGCACCTACCGGCATTATTTTATTGCCATAATTTAAGGGGTATAAGCCATTACTCAGTAGTGTATATGTCGCTGGCGTAAATGGCCAATGTTTACGTGCTTTATGTGATTTGTCTGAGCATTTAAACAAATGTATTAAACTTTGTGGATGTATTCATGTTTCTTTTTCCACATGGGAATTACTTGAAAACTAGAAATCAGTTTGTAATAATTTATTTTTGTATTGGTCTTAGTATTTTCCACTAAGTTTCAGTACAATCAAACAAAACGAATGGCTTTTGTACCTACTGTATTTCATACACTAATAAATCCCACTTAAAACATACTCCCAAAAATTGGGGAATCAATTTTTGAAATTGCAACACTCGTTCCTTTTTCTTTCCACTACCCGGTGGTTGGTTGTGACGTAGCACATCTTTCAAGAAACAGGATGTTGATTTAATAATAACGTTTTTCTTGGATGACTATTAATAATAATATGTCTCCTATAAGTCGTTATCTTTCAAGAAATATGATTTTGATTTAAGAAAAATGTTTCTTAGATGAATATTAATAATATTAAGTCTTCTATGAGTCGTTATCTTTCAAGAAACATGATTTTGATTTAAGAATAACGTTTCTTGGGTGACTATTAATAATATGAGCAATGTACGAGTCGTTATTTTTCAAGAAACGTGATTTTGATTTAAGAATAACGTTTCTTGGATGACTATTAATAATAGCCTTCAAGAGTCGTTATCTTTCAAGAAACATGATTTCCATCTTATCATTATCATCATTAGAAATCGTGTTCATTGAAAGATAACGTAGTAGGTATATACTAGTAGGTATATATATATATATTACTGTAAGAGTGTTCTATATACACTCGAGAGCAAAGAATTAAGGTCACATAAAGATACCTAAAAGTTTCGTTCGGTAAGTAGGAATGCTAGCTCAATGAAATAAATTGTGTTTAATAGATAATCAAATGTTCCTTAAATGCAAGTAATAAAATGTATGTGTCTCTTTGTCTTAAAAAAATACAGAAAAGCATTTATGTTTAAACTTTCTTGAGTTTTAGTACTTTTTATTTATTACTCCACGTGGGATTAATAAATAAAAAGTACTAAAACTGTCATCACTGCGGTTATGCGGTTTTGCATGCTGTACCCTAAGTTTCTCATACGATGTTGGGGAATATTCTCCCATTCCTCTACGAGCGCAACTTTGAGCTCTTGAAGCTGACGCTTTTTAACGACGAGCTCGAACGGTGTGTGAGACACCGACCCTTCCCCGAGTCATCGGGGAAGGGTCGGTGTCTCACACACCGTTCGAGCTCGTCCCAAGCATGCTCGATTGGGTTGAGGTCCGGGCTGCGTGCTGGCCACTACATACAGTTAATGTTAACGTTTTGAAGGTTCACAATTTCACCAGTATGAGGCCCGGCATTGTCCTGCATAAAGATAGCATCCTCTCCCAAATTGACCATAAATGGCCTAACGTATTCGTTTAGGATTTCTTCAATATATCTTTCGGTAGTTATAGTGCCGTTTTCTGAGAGTCGCAAAGAGCTGATGGTTACATCAGCTCTTTGCGACTCTCTGCAGAATTTCCGGCCCATACAAGTACGGATCCACCGCTATAGGCCACTTTCTCTTCGATGCATGCTTGCTTGAATCGCTCCCTTGGTCT
Organism: Asteroscopus sphinx; assembly: GCA_949699075.1. Lineage (NCBI taxonomy): Eukaryota > Metazoa > Arthropoda > Insecta > Lepidoptera > Noctuidae > Asteroscopus > Asteroscopus sphinx. The sequence goes on along the minus strand of OX453004.1, from coordinate 31,152,126 downwards.
TCTACATACTCTTGTTTTTCCGTCGTTTTTATAGAGTATAAATTTTGATTCATCTGAGAACATAACTCTTGACCAATTTTTAATACTCCAATTTAAGTGATTCCGGGCATATGCTAATCTCGAAATACGATGCCCAATTTAGGGCCATTTGTAGGTCTTAATTAATGGTTTTAAATTTGCTTCAGCATATTGTCGCTACAGTCCATGCACTTGGGTTATTTCCTCCGAGGCGTCGGAACTGATATGTAAGTGCAGTTCCTGTGAGAAAGCGGTTTCGAAGCATTGTGTTGACCAAGTATCGATCTTCGCGTGCTGTGGTAGGTACACCTGGCCCTGCCTGTTCCTGGTCTACGTAGGTTAGAGCCGGTTTCCTCGTAACGTCGGAGAACTCGTTGTACAGTTGACGATGACACACCAACGTCCTTGCTGTATCACGCTGATTACGGCCAATTTCCAGCATTGTGAGAATTCTGGTGCATTCTTCAGGTGTAAGCAACATTATAACAGCTTCAATTATGAATATTGAACATCAGAAAAGCTGTTTACATGCCTTTTTATATGAAGAATAGAAAGAAAAGCAAAAACAGATAAAGAAAATTCGTAGTTCCATTTACAAGTCCCTTTTTTATTTTGTCACGTTCTGATAGTGTAACTTTACAGTAACTAAAAAGTTTTATTACTTTCATTTAAGGAGAATTTATTTGTCTATTAAACTCAATTTATGTAATTAAGCTACCATTCTTAGTTTCCGAGATTTTCAGGTATCTATATGTGACCCTAATTCATTACTCTCGAGTGTAGTATAGATTTATTGGGTTTCTGACCTTTTATACATTATATATATATATACCTATTACTACAGATACCTACGACTTGTATAAAATTTTGACGATATTGCAGGGAGTAAAATGAGGGTTTATTAATTTCCTTTTTAAGTGTTTTAAATCTCCGTATATAATACACACCTAAATACCAAAACCATAAAGTTTAGGTCAGCAATCAGCCTTAACATTTGATAAATAATTTGTGTTAAAAAATAAATAGGTAGGTATGTATTCACTTACATTACATACCATTGCCATAGCGATAAATAATAAGTCGGTTATACATATAGGTATACGTAGAAACTTATATTCATTATAAATAATTTCAGATGTTTATGTAGCACCTACGTAATTCTTTTAGGAATAGGGAACGGAATACATAGGTAGGTACCTACATATTATTAATCCCTCCGTATTAGATTTAGTTAGTTGAGCAACTTAATATACCTAATAGTGTTAAATAATTTTATTCTTTAGAGCATGTACCTAATTTAGATGTTTATAGATTATTATCAGACTATACCTGCGTTTAGCTTTAATATTCTTTAATTATTTTATTGTATAATTTTATACGACTTAACCATATAAATATAATTAGCATATTTTAATACCATGTGCCATTCTCACAACATAGGTTATTATTATGTAATAGTAGGTTTTTCTATTAAGACTTTGAAGTTTGCAGTAATTTATTGCTTATTCCCATAGCTAGGTCACACGACGTGTCGGTTGATATTGCTTGGATTTAACAGGATTCTTGTTTAAAAATGTTAAGTCGTATCATATTTTGAAACATTTAAATTGCTAGTTCAACACCGTAACTTATTCCCCCAAAACAAAAAAGTCTTATTTAACAACATTGGACTACCTTTACTTGAATAATTTAGATTCTTACGTCAATGCTACTACTTGCTTACCCAATAACAAACTCTTCTCAAACTAAACACGTATTTTCTTATTAAAAAAAACGTTAGTATATCTTATTTTCAAACAATTTAGATTCCTAGTTCAACACCATAACTTATTTCCACATAACAAAAAAGTCTTGTTTGAAAACATTCGACGAACTTTACTTGAATAATTCAGATTCTTACGTGAATGCTGGTATTTACATATCCAAAAACAAACTTTCTTAAACCAAACACGTATTTTCTTACAACAAAACGTTAGTATATCTTATTTTGAAATAATTTGGATTCCTAGTTCAACACCATAACTTATTCCCACAAAACAAAAAAAAGTCTTGTTTGAAAACATTCGACGAACTTTACTTGAATAATTCAGATTCTTACGTGAATGCTGGTATTTACATATCCAAAAACAAACTTTCTTAAACCAAACACGTATTTTCTTACAACAAAACGTTAGTATATCTTATTTTGAAATAATTTGGATTCCTAGTTCAACACCATAACTTATTCCCACAAAACAAAAAAAGTCTCATTTGAAAACATTGGACGAACTTTAATTGAATACTTTAGATTCTTACATTAGTGCTACTATTAATTACCTAAAAACAAACTCTTCTTAAACCAAACACGTATTTTATTATACTGAATGTAAGTCTATCTTATTTCGAACAATTTTAGATTCTTCTTCCAAATCTGTTATTTTCTCACATTTAAATGCATTCTTCTTAGACCGAAAAAGATTTTTCTTCATCGAAAACTTTCCTACTTTCTGATTATGAGAATCATCAATTACTAACAGGAAGAAAATGAGGGTTTTGTTTTTATAATTTGTAGTTAACATGTTTTGATGTTTTATTTTTAGTTTAAGTAAATGGTACAACTTTTGATTCAAATATTAATAGCTCTTGAACTTAGAATATGTTCTTTTAAACTGAGACACATAAAAAATCTTAGCTCAAAAACGTAACATATTTTTCAGACAACACTCAAAACTTCTTAAAAAGAAAATCATTGTTTTGATTCTAGCAAATATAAGAAGAATAATATTATTTTTCTTGTAGAATATCATTTCGTTTGGACTAAGATATTAATTTTAGTTCAAGTAAATATTTATTTAACATTAAACAATATTCCTGAGAATAAAAATATTCTTGGAGGAAAACTAATTCCGCGAGCATTTTTTTCCGTGTGGTTGACAGAATTTATTGTATGCATTATATTCAACGTTAGGCGTCTATTGAGCTGTACGATCGATTCTATTAATCCACACTATTGAGACAACATTAGCATCGTGAAACATTCGAAAACTGTAATTCTGTCCACTAGGCTAGGACCTGTGATTTCTGAGAACTCCCGAGTCTCCCGACAAATATGAAACCTTTCCACTTAAACATCTAATACATATAAGCGGAACTACTAATACTGTGTGTACTTCAAAGGTTCCAAACCTGACATCCGACATTCTTAACACCATTGTACAGCACTCGACTAAATAACTATTTATAATATCTACTCACCCACTTCCGTTCGCAGCGTTATACTAATCATACACAATGACTTTCTCGTTACTGCCCTTAAGCCACAGACCAGTAAGCTTCAAGACTCCGCATAAACAAAGTTTTGTATTCAAACGCAGTCGTAAAACGTTGGTGGGGTCAGGGGGGCGGACGGCGCGTTATGATTGGCCGGCTCAAAAGTTCATTGGTATGATTCCTTATGATTGGTGCCGCTCGCTGACTGAGTGACGTTCCGATTGGCGGAGTGACGTATGATATGCAGTGGTAGAGCATATGCGTTGTGACCGGGGGTGTCCAGCTAAGCGGCGTCTAGAGGCTTACTGGTCTATGCCTTAAGCCTTCCTGATAGATTTTGTGACACAAACAAAATGATGCCATATTTTCATAAAAATACAGTCTAATTTCAATTGAGTCAAATCTAGATCAGTTTTCAAGAGTTGTGAAATGAATTAGAAATTTAAAGTCTTTTGAATAAAATTGAATTTTGATTGTGTCTGAAATCAAAGTAATTTGATGAATTTCCGTTTCTTTTTCAAGTTTTAAATTTTTTCTGTGGTTTCAATCTATTGGATTGTATTTGCATTAAGTATTAAGTGGTTTCGTCAATACCGGTTTAATAAAGATGTTGCTTTGCAAGAGTTGATCCTGATTCCTGTGGAGAGTTCATTATTATTAGATGACTGTGGGTTGTGGATAAATACATTCAAATATTGGCTGTGCATGAGGCTATCCGCGTTTAATATTTTTTAAGGAACTATTTACCAAAGGGCTATGGAGCGTATTATATTAAAAATAAGACTCAGTGATTGGATTCGTAACACCAAGATACGCTCCAGAACCGGTATTGCCGATGTAGGCAACAAGTCTGCCAGATTAAAATGGGAATGGGCGGGCCATATTAGCAGAATGCATCCAGAAAGGTGGGCAAGGATCGCTACACGGGTAGGCCGAGGAAACGCCGGCGGGACGATCTGGATAATTATGTTTTTCAAGAATTGGAATGTAGAAGCTACTGATAGGGAAGTTTGAAATAATATGGGGGAGACCTTTGCCAAGCAGTGAGACAGTAAAGGTAGAAAAAAAGAAGGAAAATTGGAATAGGTAATGTTTGTTGAATTTCCTTTTTTTACTGACCATGATGATGGTACCATAGCTTAAATAATATAGCATATGGCTCAACATTACATACACTTTTAGAAAATTAGTAAAACTAAATATCTAGGTAATATTTGTATCTCCTACTCATTTTTTAAATATAGGTAGCAAATATCAAAACCAGATCATTTTAACTACAAAGGGTTTACAGATATAATACAGTTTCCAAAAGCTCTCTGTATCATCGCATGTTTTAAAGTTTGCTTTTAAACAAGATCAAAATATTAATTTGTTAACGTTTAACATTTTAAGAGCATAAGAATGAGAACATATCAACAAAACATTCATTTTCATCATTCTAAATCAGAATATTCACACACAATCGCACAGAAGTGAACCAGCTGTACATTCCCGTAACAATACGCAACACCATGTATACCGTCAAAGCTGCCGATACAAACAAAACCTATGGGAATCTTTAACGAAAATCGGACATCGATAATCCTCCCAATGAACGAGGGCTATTACCAACTTATTTTACAACTAAACATGCAATATTCAACCTTATTGTTGAAGTAAAACAGTACTTTGTAATGACAAAGATATCATTGGTGCACCAAAAGCTCTGTATGAAATTACAAACTTTTTTGATGCAGTTAGTAAAACATTTCTTCTTCAAAAAGCAACTGTAAATCATTGCGATAAGAGTTCTCTTTTAGAATTTGAAAGAATAATCACAAACCACTAGTCGTCCATCAATAGAATGCAATCCCGCAAATCTGCATTCAAAATTAGATTGTTATCTGTTAATGTGGCCGGTTCCACAATATCCGGTTGGAACCAGTTATTGTCGGTAAATTCTACGGTAAATAAAATCGGGATTAGCGAAAGAAAGTCCTTACATTTTTATAATGAAGTACTTAATCTTCAGTTAATTGAATTGTGTGAGTTAAGTGGTGTCATCTGCCCCTTTCGAAGCACCATTCACCTTCCTACATAATGAGTATAAAAGGTTACTTGAATGACATTTTAAAGTCGGAAGTCCTGTACTTGCATACAGAAGAAAGTCCCATTCATTAGGATCTTAACAGATTTTATCTTATTTTAAAGCTATAACATGCTTGGTTACCACATTTTGTGCCATTTCTGTGGTATACTTAAGTACACAATTCTTCAATTCAGACAAAAGTCTCCGACTAATCGGAAGTTAAATAGTGTTTGTACAGCTTTCATAAGTTTGGCCAGTTTTGGGTTTTATTTTCTTTACGGGAAATGGACAGATGGACTGTGGACAGTCGTTTATAGTGAAGCATTTAGGTCATGAGAAATCACATTAGAGATGAGAGCCTTCTATATTCATTGTACAGTGGTGCGCATGATAAGCTGCGTCCGAATTTCAGCAAAAAATATGGGGATCTGGAATCTCGCCGTTTCTTGCGAAGATGTGTTAGTAGAAGTTAAATTCGATACCACGAGCAGTGTTCACGGTAGCTTAGTGGCTGAATCACTGATGGTCGCAGGTTCGAATCCTGCTCGTGAGCGAGTTTTTCTTTCCACAATTTAAATCTTAAAGTTAGTAGACAACTTATACGTATCACAGATCATGTAGAAGAACTAAGTATAAACAAAATATAAAAGTTTTCAGCTTCAGTGACTATGACAATATATCATGGTGATGATAGCTCCAACCTTTGGTTCTAAAAACATCGTATGTAGGGTTAGACAACAGGAATTTTCTTTACATGTCAGGAATTTAGAAATAAATAAATAAAAGAATCGACTCGGTTGGGCAGCGATCGGGAAGCTACACAATATCTTCTCGTCCAAAATACCGCAGTGTCTCAAGACGAAAGTCTTTGACCAGTGTGTGTTGCCAGTAATTACTTACGGTACTGAAACGTGGTCGCTCACAATGGGCCTGATAAGAAGGCTCAAAGTCACTCAAAGGGCAATGGAGAAGGCTATGCTCGCAGTAAAGTTCTGGAGTGGCGACCGCGTACTGGAAGGCGCAGCGTGGGTAGGCCCCCCACAAGGTGGACCGACGACCTGGTGAAGGTCGCGGAAATCCGCTGGATGCGGAAGGCACAGGACCGGTAGTTGTGGCGATGCTTTGGGGAGGCCTATGTCCAGCAGTGGACGTCTTTCGGCTGAAATGATGATGATGATGATGAAATAAAAGAATATCGAGACAAAGTCAGGAAAACTGAAAAGTCAGGGATTTTGTCAGGAAATCTAATTTTTTCATCTGGTAGCCCTAATCGTATGGATCATGGAATAGATAAAAAAGGTCCTATGAACTTTGACTATATACTTCCCTATGAATTATTGATTTCGTTTATTCATGTTGCTACCGAAGTCAAAGTTTTTTTTTTTTTTTTTTTTTTTTTTTTTTTCGAATGGGCTCTCGCAGGTGGGACCGAAGTCCCATTTCTTCTTAACCGGGCTTAGTTGGCGGAGAGTCCCATGTGGGACTCCATTCGCCGAAAGTTTTTTTCCCTAACTTATAAACTAAATACGCGGTATTAATAATAATACCGCGCGAAAGCGGGCGCCCCCCGAGGGGGGGGCTCGAACCTCGCTGGGGCATTGCAGGGGGGACCCCGCCGTTCCTATGTCCCCCTAGCAGCCGTTGCTGCATCGAATTGGTTTCCTCGAAAGTAGCGGACTTTCGGTCCCTATCGGGTGACGTGCTAAACGCCGTGAAGCGGCAAGCCTCGCCGGCGAGGCTAAGACCTACCTAGAAAACCTAACCAGTGGCTACGCAATAGCCTGCTCCTAGGAACTACTCTAGAGCATAGGGCCGGTCTCGCGTGACGAGATTATCTCCGGTTACTTACACCGTGAGGGCGTCCCCAGGGGGGAGCTCGGACCTCGACTCAGGGTGCAGCAGGGGGACCCCGCCACCGGTCCCCCCAGCAGCCGGTGCTGCGTCGGCATGTGTTTCTGTTTCTCGAGAGTCGGACTCTCGGATTCTGTGTGTGTGTCGCGTCGGTCCTCGCCGGCGGGGACGATATTTTGGACGACGGCGTCGGAGTGTGCTTGTACTTTTATCTGACTCCTGGAGGAGTGTAATAGCGTCATCGGGTTCAATGAGAGTGTGTCTGGGACGTCGGATTTTGCTAATAGCAGATGGCTGGTAGACGGTGGCTGCCACGACCAAGGGATTGGGGTGTTTGGGAGCGGAATCGAAATAGCGTTTTGAGACACGCTTGAAAAACTGCTTGATGGTCGGCAGTTTGAGGTCTAGGTGGAGGTCGACGTTGCGTACGTACCAGGGGGCGCCTACGGCCCTTCGCATGAAACGGTTTTGGAGGGTTTGGAGTATGTGAATTCTCACCGGCTTAACGTGTGCGAACACAACGCTAGCATAGGCGAGTATGGGGCGGATACAGGTGGTGTATATCCTTACTTTGAGAGGAGTGGGCAACTTACTGTGCGCATTGAGTAGGGGGTGGAGACGTCCGAGGACGAAGGCGGCACGGTTTTTCACCTTGCGGATATGCGGTCTGAAAGTCAGTCTACGGTCAAGGATCACTCCAAGGTATTTGGCTTTACTTTGCCATGGGAAAAGTCAAAGTCAAAGACAAAAGTTTTTATTTGGAATAAGCATTTACATGTACTTTCAAAACTTTAATTATGATCTAGTAGCACGGTTCCAAAATTTGGTCCTATGGAGAAGAGCCGGCAAGAAACTCCATGGATATACTCTTTTCAAATAATAATAGTACAATGATTTGTTAAATGATTAATTGGAAAGAATTGTGTGAGAATAATTTAGATTAATGACTGAGACAAATTCACTGAATTAAACTAATTACCTAATGACTAATAATGATTCTAAGTTTTGGCTCTAACCAACCCTTGGTTGGAGGGAACCCAACTATCCAATATTCTATGCCATTAATAGCTACATTATGTTCACATTTACAGCGATCAATTTCAAAAAGGTGTATATTAAAAAACTTAAATGTCAAAAAAAAACTCAAAACTCTGATTCAGCTGATTATCGACTACGCTGACGCCTGTTAGTTGGATGCCACTGAGGAGCTGTTAACCGAGCTTGACGCCTGCAAAACTTGTGCATTCGTTTTGTTTTTGGTCTCAGAAAAGATGATCATGTTTCTCACTTCCGCAAGGAACTCAAGTGGCTCCCGATTCGCCTTCGCAAGAACACTCGCATATTATGTCTCCTTTATAACACCCTTTACAATCCTAAATATCCTTCCTACTTACGAGAGCGTTTTTCTTTTTTCAAACCTTCTGATGCTCCTTGCAGATCTCACCTTAAAACTCTTCATAAATTTCAACCTCACAAAATGGATTTCTATTCTTATGCCTTCTCTGTGCACGCAGTAAGATTATGGAACTCACTCTCGCCTAACATACGGAATTATCAATCCATATCTGTCTTCAAAAGACGTGTTAAAGACCTTTCCTCATCATTTGTTATTGCGTAATATTTATATCATATTTACCTATACCTACCTATATAATTTATATGTATTTATTTATGTATCTATTGCTTCATTAGAATTAATTTTAAGATTCCTATCTTTTTACACACTGTTGTCTACATTTCTTACTTATTTCTCCTCTCGCAGGTCTGCTGGTAGAAATTTCATTGAAATAAGCAGTACCTTTGTACCAAATAATTTTTAATGCTGTCTCCTTTCATATGTTATTGTGTGTACATAAATTATAAATAAATAAGTAAAAATAAATAAATAAAAAAGCAGTAAAAAAAAAGGTCCAAAGGTTGTCTGGAAGATATCGCTATTAGCGATAAAACCGCCAATGTACCCTTATTTTACATGTTAGTCCTAAGTTTAATAATGTTATTGGTGTACAATAAAGAATATTCTATCTATCTATCTATCTAAATCACAATGTCAAAAAAAATGAAGTTTAACAAAAACCAATTAACTGTATAACGCTTTTTCTGCTAAAAAGAACTCTTTTTGATACAATTGACATCTCAGAGATAAACAGCCAATTCTATGGTTTCCTTAACCCTCAGATCAGCATACATGGGGACAACAAACAGGTTTCAGTACCACCATGATTTTATGGTGGATTTAACACGTTACAATCAAATTCATTGCACTATTTGATCTTATCATTGCACCTAAACAAATAAAGAACAGATCTATTTAAATGGAGATCGGGTCAAACTGAATTTGTACTGTGACTAAACTTTAATAAGGTATAGTTTGGTGTGATGATTTGATGTTGAAAAGGTAAAAAAAGTGTCTCATTATGTCATTTATTAGTATATAGTTGCATGTGGTCCAAGCGATGAGCTGAAGCATCATGGAATTCTTTCTACGAGCTTTTTCCCACTTATGTTGGGTTTAGCCTCCAGTCTAACCAGATGCAGCTGAACATCAGTATTTTACATGAAACGACCCCCGCAATCCAGGTAATCCACCCATATCCTAAGGATAGACCAGTTGTCAAACTTTTCAAGCTTCTGACTACCCGTAATGACTGCCATAGATATTTGTATGGCAACCGGGACCGACAGCTTAACATACTATTCAATTCACGGAGGGGTCTCGATGGATAACGAAATGGTTACCTAATTCACATAGGTCACTTAATATTGATACAATATTCTAACAAATAAATGAATTGAATTGAATTGACAGAAAATAGAAATTTGGTGCTCGCCACATCTTTTAACCGACCGACATTGCATTTACCTAGGATCAGTAAGCTGAAGTAACAGTGAGCTGGGCATGTTTGTCGAAAGACCGGTGGCCGTTGGAGCAGACGAGTTCTTGAGTGGAAACACGAATCGTCAAACGCAGAGTAGGGCGCCCCCTAGCCAGATTGAAATAGCTTGTAGAATCAAGCTGTAGTGGCAGTGGGCTGGCTTTGTTTGTCAAAGGACTGATGGCCGTTGGAACAGACGAGAGTGCTCTCTTTTAGTGGAGAACACGAATCGGCAAACGTAGCGTATTGCACTCCCAACCAGGTGGACCGACGCGACGATCTAAAGAAGGTATCTGAAGGTGGATGCGGAAGGCGGAGGACCGAGTGTTGTGGCGCAACTTGGGAGAGGCTTTTTTTTTGAGACACCTATTTATTATTTTATTATGTATTATAAGTATGTATTTACAACAAAAAAAGTATATACGTATTATATCCATTGTCTAGTACCCATACCACAAGCTCTGCTTAGTTTGGGACTAGATGGTGCTGTGTAAAAAATAAAAATGTCCCAAAGATATTTATTTATTTATTTATTATTATTTATTTATAGTTAATTAACACGGTACAAAAACCAATTACATTAATTAACATAGAAACGATACACAATATAACGATGATATTACAATTTACGGCGAAGGCGACTAAGGGATTCACCAGAGGATGGGCAGCAGCGTTCTCTGAGTATTTAACGAACCAACTGCGATCGCCAACCCGCCTGCCAAGAGTGGCGATTATGGCATATCCCCCCCTTAATTGGGGGAGGCCTATGTCCAGTAGTGGACGTCTTTCGGCTGTAATGATGAATGATGATTACAATTTACATATATGACAAATTGCATTAGCGTTTGTTGCTATTGCATGCTACACCAACCGGGGAGGCAGTGTGGTTATGTAGATGAGCCATGAGAACTGCAATTCATGGCATTCGTGATCCATCCAGCGTGGGCCCTTTTCGGGTCCCTCTTCGTATACAGAATCTTCTTCGGCAATGTCCGGGCACACTTGAGACATCTCCGCAACTCGAGGACCATGTAATGGGGACTTGGGAGTCCATTAGTGGCCTGCAAAAGGCGGAGTTGATTGATTGATTGATAAATTAAAAACTACACGCTTCCATCTCCCCACTTGCACCAAACCACAGTTTCGCACATCCTTGAGACATCTCCGCAACTCGAGGACCATGTAATGGGGACTTGGGAGTCCATTAGTGGCCTGCAAAAGGCGGAGTTGTTTGATTGATTGATAAATTAAAAACTACACGCTTCCAGCTCCCCACTTGCACCAAACCACAGTTTCGCACATCCAAGTGATCATCGCATTCAGTACAGATTAAGTCCCAGGTCTTGCGCTCGATCGAGTGCGAATGCCCACTCGTACGGAGTCCCATAGCCCATTGTTGTTAAGTAAAAACGTTGATACCAGTGAACGTTTGTCGCATTGTTTGAGCAGTGATCGAATTAGTGATGCGCGTTTGTGGGACTTGTGGGCTTTCGCAGTGAGGATTATGTCAATTTCGTTTATTCGATTTATTAGAGTAGATTGGTAGAGGGTAGTATTTGGTAGTCATTTGTCTTCAATTTTTTTTTTACGACGTCTGTGGTCTAGTGGTTCGAGTGTCGGACTGCTAATCACGAGGTCGTGGGTTCGATTTCCATAGGACACAAATATTTGTGTGATGAACATAAGTGTTTGTGTTGGTCTGGGTGTTTCGTATGTATAAGTATGTATTTACAAAAAAAAGTGATTAAGTATTGTGTCCATTGTCTAGTACACAGTCCAAGCTCTGCTTAGTTTGGGACCAGATGGTGCTGTTTAAAAATGTCCTTAAATAATAATAATAATTATTATTAAATTATTATTATTAATTTAAGTAAAACCTCTTTTGAAATAACATGGGAACCTGCCGCCAAATTCCGTAACTCACTCGCAATCGCCATCTGGATTTCAATGTTCATTGCTCCGTGCGTTTTGACAATCCATGTTATCGGAAACTACATTCATTGTTCATTGCGTGGTACGCCACTGTTGCTTTAATTTCAAAATCAAAGCTAATGTCAAAGTGAATGCATTACACAATTGCCCCACTGTTCATATTTGAAGAGTTTATTCAAGGAATACTATCGAACGACTTTTACTACGGGGACAACCCTGAAATCGCGATAAAACAAAAACAACTGTTCTATGGGTACAGTCAGAAATCTTTCCGGTGAACCGCCACTAAGGCTAAAATCACTTGCACTCAATGTATAATGGCAGCGGTAGCTATAAGTGTAATTAACAGGATTCGTTCAAGCGATTTTGTTGACAAAATGGACCACCGCGATGGATCGTGACCGTACATTTTGTCGAGCGACATCTATGATTTTGTATGGAGCCGTTTTTTTTGCGATTTCAGGTTTGGTTCCATATAGGGTTGCCATCCGTCCGGGTTTCCCCGGATTTATCCTAGTCTAGAGGGCATCCGGGTTTAAAAATGTAAAGTGTAATATGATTCTGTTTTGTTAGGTACATTTAAAATGATGATAAAAGATGACTACATTTAATTTTAAGGTCTGAAAATAAATAAAAAGGTGATTTACCTATGAAATTTTCAACTGTTTTTTATTACACTGACTTATGTTTAAAAAACCTGTTGACATGTCCGGGTTCTAGGCTCTAAAATCCGGGGATTTCACACGTCTTGTCCTGGTTGCCAAATTTTAGAGATGGCAACCCTAATTCCATACCTAGTAAAATTTGTTCGATATTAGCATTATCTGGAAGAGTTGGAACGAAACGTAAATTCTCATCCACTTGGTACGTCATTGGGTGACGTCAGCGATATCTTATTAAGAAACAGTGTTTTCATAACCGACTCGACTAACTTTGCAGTTAATTCATAGTCGCATAGGTATGAATTAACTGCAAAGTTAGTCGAGACGTGCCAAGTGGATGAGAATTTCGATACCACGAGCAGTGTTTGCGGTAGCTTAGTGACTAAAGCACTGGGCGTACTGAGCCAGGAGTCGCAGATTCGAATCCTGCTCGTCAGCGATGTTTTCTTTCCACAATTTAAATCACAAGATTTCGTTTCACATGCGTAAATGCGTTAAAAATTATAAAATAATTATGATTTACTGTTTAAATACTGGTATAACTAAAATTGGAAATAGAATTTTGCTTCATCTTAATTTCAAATTATATTGTATAAAAATAAGAAGATAATACGTCTTGTTTGTTTGCATAACACTCGAAAAATTCACTTCATCGGCAGACTTCATGAATGTGACATTACACAACAGATCAGACAATAAAAATTACCCACCCCAAAAAGACGAGTCGATAAGCATCATCAATCGAATCAATCAGACGCACGTCCACTCGACGTACAGTCAACAAATCGGAATCATGATCCACTCACTCAGCCGATAATTCGTATGAAATTGTCAAAACAGTAAAATTGTCTTCTTATAGCATCGTGCTGCACTTAGGACATTTTGAATATTAAGGAAACTGCGTTAATACGGTTCAGAGGGCTATGCAATTTTGAGCTTTGTTATTAAATGCAATAGATGAATAATTGGATAAAAAGTTACGTTTTTGAAAAAGCTAGAATTATGTTTTGAATTTCGAATTTACTGTCGTTCCGCATAGTTTACCTATAAAAAAGAAGAAAACATTTTTTTTTTCAAAAACCTATACGATCTCTTTCAATTCCAGAAGAATATCAATCAAATTAAAAGAAACTAACTGTCACTGTACAGTATAATAGGGTGTTTGACAATTTTTGAAAATGTACGTAAAACGATGGCGAAACATCCAATTAAAGCATTCATTAACAAATAATTACTAAAATATGCTTGTAAAATTAAATAATCAAGATTTTAAGTTCTCATTTTTAATTTCGCACTAAAACGCTAAGTCACGTGACATTATCGTCAACCTACGTCACTGTTCTTGTTCCGGTCAGTGTTGCCGGAATTCCCATAAAAGTACGACACGCTTACCAAAATGGTACGAATTTGACAAAAAGTAAAAAATCGGAACGCGGTTGAGACATGACTAAATACATGTAATAACATGTCGTTTTGTAGTTTGTGTTTGAATCACGCACATACAAAACAAAAGCTTTTAAATTACGTTCAAATTACCTACAAATGCTGATTAGTTTAATTGATAGTAAGTTATAAAGTACATAACCTGGCTTAATAATATAAAAATGAACCTAAATTAACAATTAACATGAATATAATTATTAATAATATACCTACTCGTTCAAAAACTGGTAAATTTCATTTTTACGATCATGGAAACATTTAGCTCGCCCTACGTCGTACAGGACTATGACGTCACCCAAAATGGAGGCCAAGCCTCAAGACGTTTTGTATCACGTGATCAACAGATTAAAAAATCTAAATTTCAAAGTGAAAAATAAAATATTTAGAATATATTTAAATTAACAAAACTTAGTAAAAGTTAATCTTCAACCTAAAATCTACGTTGTGTACAATATTCATAATTTTTGGCAATACCTGTCAAACACCCTATTGATAACAAGTTTGTTACCAGGGAAATATCTTTGAGCGAAACTCGACCTTAATTGTATTAGAATGTTTGTAGAAAATTAAGCTTATGGTGGGTCATGATTCCGTTTGGTTGAGTGTACCTACCTACTGCGCTATACATCGATATGGTGAGCTTCGATCAAGAGACGCATAAAGTTTGGTAGGTATTAGGTACCTAATCGGGGAATTTGAACTTTTGTAAGCATGCATTCTCAGTAATGTAGGTAACATTCAATTATTATTGTAATATAATATTTGATTAAAAATTATGAAATAGTGCCTTAATTCTGCTTAATTAGACACTTTTTCTTCATTCATGACTTACGGCGCCGAGACGTGGACACTGACAGTTGGGCTAGTCCACAAATTTAAAGTCGCTCAGCGAGCTATGGAGCGAGCTACGCTTGGAGTTTCTTTGAAGGATAAAATCCGAAACGAGATTATTCGGAGAAGAACCGGAGTGACCGACATAGCTTGTAGGATCAGTAAGCTGAAGTGGCAGTGGGCTGGCCATGTCTGTCGAAGGACCTATGGCCGCTGGAGCAGACGAGTCCTTGAGCAGCCTATAACAGTCCACTGCTGCACATCATAGATGTCTTCCAAGTTGCACCACAACACTCGGTCCTCTGCCTTCCGCATTCAGTACCCCCCAGCCACGCTCTTCAGGTCGTCAAACCACCTGGCAGGGGGGCGCCCTACGCTGCGTTTTCCGATTCGCTGTCTCCACTCAAGGATTCGTCTGCTCCAGTGGCCATCGGTCCTTCAACAGACATGGCCAGCCCACTGCACTGCACTTCAGCTTACTAATCCTACAAGCTATATCGGTCACTCCGGTTCTTCTCCGGATAATCTCGTTACGGATTTTATCCTTCAAAATAATCCAAGCATAGCTCGCTCCATAGCTCGCTGAGTGACTTTGAAATTGTGGACTAGCCCAACTGTCCACGTCTCGGCACCGTAAGTCATCACAGGCAGGACGCATTGGTTGAAGACCTTTGTCTTCAAACTTTGCGGAACGAGAACGACAACGACAACGAGAAGACTCGGCGAAGTTTGCCAAATGCTGCCCAGGCCAAACGGATCCTTCTGTTGGCTTCTTTATCGAAGTTGTGTCTACCAAGCCGAATTGCCTGCGAATTGAATTGAAGTATTCCATACAACTTCGAGTGCCGACCCTTCGACGAATATTGGCTTCGGCATGACATGCATATTGAATATGACTTTAGTCTTGTCCAGATTCATGCCGAGAACGATTCGCCGAGAGGCTTCAATTATGTGATTGGATCTATTTAAAATTCAAATGGGGCCTATTAATTGTATTTTTTTAATTAAATCTTATACGAGTTAAATTAAGATATTTTTTCAAGTAAGTATTTATAGAAATTTGAGATTTCTCTATGAGAATAATTTTTCGTTCAGATAGGATATTTTTTTTTTCAAATCGGTACAGAAAAATATTCAAATTCCTTGGAGATAATCATATTCTTGCCAGCTTCTTCAGTCACCAATTGATTCGAAGAGTGATAATCCAATCGAACAGTATCACGCACTTATTTAAATATCAATTAATCTGTAACAATAACGGATCGATCACTTTGACGTTTGCAATCATACGATCCTTAAACTTTTGCATAAGAAAGCTCCAATCAATCAAAAATTCGAATTCAGAATAAACGTTTCCAAATTCAAAATTCAAAAATAGAGCGATCCGTTCACGCCCGTTCATGCACAAAGGAACCATCGTGTTATATCGATTTTAAATTTGTTAAAAATTGTATTAGCATGAAAATGTCGATATAACGGATTTATTCGTCGTACAATGTGTGACAAATACGCGAAATTGTATCCCTTTGTAAGCCAAATGTATTAACATATGACATTGTGTCATGTGCATAGGCAGTGAAGGTACCGATATGCTAATGATATTTTATTGTGATCGGTGTGGTGAATCGCTTACGCAGTGAAATTATTTGTTATTACGCGATTTCATGGAAAATCTGATAGCTTTATGGCTGAGATAACATATAGGTGAAGGTATTAAGATTGTCTTGAAAAGTAAACTGATACTTATAAAGAATCTTTACAAAGTGAACAACGATATTTATTCCAATGGGCTATTTTGGCATACAGTTGTATTTGATGCATTCTCGTTATTTAGTCAACATATTATTTTAAATCTAAGGTTACCTACTGCGTGAATAGAAAAGAGAATTCTTTTCCTGGCTGTAGGTATTGTCCATCCTGAGGTTTTTTGAAGAAATGGCCTAGAGTAATAAGACCGCCCATTATTATCTTTAAAGTCAATAATAATGTTGCTTGTTTTTTTGAAAATAAATATTGCAAAAATTATGTCCCTGTACTGTTTCTTATTTCTTATTTTTGAATTTTGATAACCAATATAAGTATTTAACTTAAAATTTAATATAAAAACTTAATTTAATTGAATAATAATGTATTTCTAAAATTATTTTTTAAATTATTTATGCTATTCTAATTACGTATTTGATGTTCTTGTTAGTATTAATTTAAAATAAGAGACTGTACACTAACTAACTTATAACTATGGGTGAATTTGCCTGAAATAAAATGATATATTTTTTTTTTGTTCTGTCAGCTGCACAAAGATGTATAGGTACAGCTGACTAAATTAAAATCTCATTTTAATATAAGCAAAAGTAGGGATTGTAATCTTTCAATATTCCGTAACAGAATTTGATGATATCGTGAATTCATGAGGAAACCTACACACCTCAGAGTGCTCCACAAATTTCTTCATGGTGTGTGTAGTCCACTAAGGCACCAATCCGCAGTAAGACTAAGGCCAAAATTATTCTCATCTCTGAGTCTCTGAGCCTCTGCTCGTAACCAGTAGTAGGACAGTAACAGGCTGGTTATGGTAGCATCTGGCAATACTTACGAAAATCAGTATTTTTCTTAAATTTGTGTTTTTATTTCGTGTAGTAAAGTGTATACATCTTAGTGTAGCATACAATAAAGAGTTTTTTTGTATTGTATTGTTGCCAATTACCTACGTTCAGATAATCACTCTAACTGCCTATTTTATTTGCGAAGTTAAATTTACCGTAACTTTTTTTCTACAAATGATAGTTCTTGACTCTGAAACTTACAGCAATTACGTATAAGGGATTTCTGTTTTCGATTTTCCAAACCGATGACCGTTTCCTAGTAATTTTTGAAAAAAGAAACATTACTTTTATGAATATTATGTGTAATATTACCTTATAGGCACTAAAAGTATCTGGTTGCTTATTCATTTAGGCACATGCGATAATCTCCTTTTTACAGGGAAATTAAGATACTTACATATTAACCGAATTAAGTCATTGACGCGTTTCAAACTTTCAACCGGCTACTGGCTATATCGCGCTTATGAATTCATTTACTACCTATTTCATTAAAGAATTGTCAATTCAAGTGTGAACTTTATTACATGACATATTAGTCAAAATCTAGACAGGCATCTATTGAACAAATCAATAACATGTTTTATTAAGACAGGTCCACATAAATTTCATGCTCTAATAAAATTTTAAAATTGAATAGGTACAAGACTATTATTACATTTTACATTTATTCTCATTCAAAGAGTTTCATTATGGGCCATTTGCCTATTACTAAATTAAGTATTTATATCACATTGCCAATAAATGAATTTGTAACGGTCTGTTGAGTTCCGTTGTAGATCCAACGATGAATTTAAATCACAGTAGCAAAAGCAATAAAAATAACAAAGCTACCTGCATTTACACATGTTACGAAATCTGCATATTATACTTTTTTTGCCCCAGTCATATGTAAAAATCATTTATCGACGTTTTAAATCCCTTTATCTACGGCACATGTACATTGCGACGCGAATTGCTCAATAGATTTTTTATTGCCAATAAAATGTGTACGTACTTAATTTGCGTATGTTGCATTGTAGACCGCACATTGTGCGTACACGTCACTCCGTCGCCGCCCTTAGGGCGCGACCCGCTGCCCTCGTGTCGCCAACATTTCACACAACGTTACAATTCAATTATCGAACGCTTTCATTGTGTCATATTCATAATTTTAAATGGCCTTCCATTTTTGGTCGCCATGTCGATTTCTCGACATACCCTCATTTGAATTCGAAGTAAACATATGACATTTCTGAATTTTTTTGAGATTTCGGTAAGGGACATCTTGTATCACTTACAAATTTGCATGAACGTTGTATTGTAGTGTTATTGGATCATATAGTACATGATAGACATATGCTAATCCGATGTAGAAATTATATTGATCCTTAGAAGTTGAAGTTATTGCCTCCTTCGGTACGACAGAATGTTATTCTTCAATCTAGCTTCCGTTACGAATTCTATTGATGTTAAAATTTCATTATTGTGTATCAGTTCTTGACCTTAAAATATTCCAACGGTTTTTTGCATAGAAGTTGATACGTTATTGTGTTTTTTTAAGTAGATATTACGTGAATTGATGTGAGAAAACGAATTCTTATTCAGTTATAAATGCTAACGTATCTACCTAATATCATAGTACTAAAAAGCATGAAACTTTTTTTTTTTGCTGAAATATTTGTCTATTCAAAAGGTCATGTTTCAGCTGCCACTGAACTTTGGACGGAAAACCAATGGTTGGTCAGCTAGTCATCTACCTAAGCACACAAAAAAA
The DNA here is from genome assembly GCA_949699075.1 of Asteroscopus sphinx. Taxonomy (NCBI): domain Eukaryota; kingdom Metazoa; phylum Arthropoda; class Insecta; order Lepidoptera; family Noctuidae; genus Asteroscopus; species Asteroscopus sphinx. Next base: position 31,132,840 of record OX453004.1, on the reverse strand, counting down.
AAGTATTTTTTCTTTTTTGTAATGAATGAAATAAATGATTTTTAATAATTTTCCAAATATAGGGTTGTTTGACCAACCATTGGTTTTCCGTCCAATGTTCAGTGTCAGCTAGAACACAATCTTTTCAACTGATGAATTATTCATCATTTCAGCTGAAAGACGTCCACTACTGGACATAGGCCTCCCCCAATTAAGGGGGGGATATGCCATAATCGCCACGCTTGGCAGGCGGGTTGGCGATCGCAGTTGGTTGGTTAAATACTCAGAGAACGCTGCTGCCCATCCTCTGGTGAATCCCTTAGTCGCCTTTTACGACACCCATGAGAAGAGATAAGGGTGGTGCTATTCTTTAAGTTCGGCACCACACGGACTGATGACTGATGAATTATTGGTTTCTGTTAATTGATGTCAAAATAAATCGTGATTCGTGTATATTTTTTGTGATGATTCATTGGTTGCTTTTGCTACAATTTTATTGTGATAGCGTAATGATAAGTAAAGAGATTAATAGATATGTAAAAATTGCGAATAAATAAATAAACATATAAGAAATAAATAAAGAAGGAATAATTAAATCATTAAGGAAGGAGTAATTATTGGTTCATATTATTCTCAATTATTCTTTGTCATTAAAATCTCAACCGAGACCTTTGAGAGAACCTTTGAGGTCTAAAGATTGATTCTTAAACTACATTATTTGTAATTCTTTGTCAGAAATCTTTAAAAGCATTATCATTTAGAAACCGTATCATAAGAAATCTTAAATATTCAACAAAAAGTAATAGTAAATAATTATTAATTTTATTTCATCTTTGAATTTTTCTATAATAAGAAAATTTGCCCATTCCAATAAGATCTGTGTACCTATTATTTCTTAAAATATATTCAGAATTAAATTCAATTTCGATTATGTAGTTACTTTCGTTTATTAAAGTAGCTAGGTAATTGTATCCGGAAGGCAGAGGACCAAGTGTTGTGGCGCAACTTGGGAAAGGCACCGCAGTAGACTGCGATAGGAGTTGAGAATTACCTGATCTTCCTTATTAATGAAGTTTAGCGTGTTCAAATCTAGTCATAGTACCTATTGCCCTCTGTGCAAGTTGAGCAATTGCTTTTCCTATTTCTTACATCTTTTATTACTAAAAACAATTGATAAAAATGCATAATATATTTTATACAACGTTCCAAAAATACTTAGAGCTGGAGTGCTAAATTCGAAACTTTTTAAGACAAAATTGCAGTCATCAAAGAAAAAAAAAACCGGCCAAGTGCGAGTCGGACTCGCGCATTAAGGGTTCCGTACTTCTCAACGACTTGATACCCCATAAAAACTGATTTAAATTTACGAGAGTTTATCAAAAGACATCAACGCTCAGTGCGCGAAATATGAATTTTTGCATGTTTTTCTTACGTAGGTGCCACCACATATGTCTATGTTTGTCTTATTTTTAGTTAAACTAAATGATATGCACTATAATCTGACCAAGTTTGACGCTGGTATATATTACCGTTTTGAAGATAGAGCAGGAACAAAAACGTTGAAAAAAATGCATGTTTTTTGAGGTTTCTTGTATGGGGACCCCCTTTGTTTTAGACATTTTTTTGTTTTTAGTATTTATCGTGATACACCTCATAGCAACACATATTCTGAGAAAATTTCAACCGGTTACCTATTACCGTTCAAAAGATACAGCCCTGTGACAGACAGACGGACGGACGGACGGACGGACGAATGGACGGACGGACAGCGTAGCGAGAGTAATAGGGTCCCGTTTGTTACCCTTCGGATACGGAACCCTAAAAAGAAACTGCATTTTTATTAAAAAAAACTACATTTTAGATTTAGGTTCAGCCGGGGACCGAATACAAAATACTTCTCTTTATTGCACCATTACAAGTTTATTTATTTTCCTTATTTAAATTACAATATGAACATAATCACATAACACATAATAGTAGTTACTTGAGTATTAACTGTTCAAAAATTGTTATGTATATTTATAAAAAAAAAATCAATAAACTTTTGTGTAATATTAAAGGTTTTACTGAATTCTTTGTGCAGCCAATCCAGTTTTTGATTGGACTTATGTCATAAGATCACATGCATATAAAAAACCATGTTTAGCTTTACAGAGTAGAAAACTATCGATGATTTGTAGTCTACTAATAAAACGAATGAACATTCACAAAATATTAATAAAAACATCATCTCCTTTGATTTTCCACAAAATTTGTTCCTTATCAGCAACCTTATCAATTGGTACAATAATAAATAGGATGACATTTTTTTACAAAAATTAACCAAACAGGCATGGATATCTACCTGTTTAATTAATATCTATAGCATCATTAAGTACCTCCTATAATGTATTAAGAATACGTATAGAAATGTCGGTAATGCTCGCATTGGTTGACATATTCTTGTATGTTATTCGTTAGAGAATATTTTGTGATTCATACAGGTATTTTAATATTTTTTACTGGCATTATTAATTCGAAATATATGACTTTATTTGGTTTTCTTATTTATCACCTGAGGAAAAAATATTTTCTACTAAGACGTTGTAAATCTTGTTTGAATTTACAACCCAGTCTTGTTCAGGTTGACGTATAGTTATAGTTAAGTACTTACTTTGCTCATTATTGATCAATTACTTCTCTATAGAAATAATTTACGGGGTCTTCTGTGTGACCCCGCCATAGGCGATATGTCTGAATATTGTAAATTATTTAAATATATTTCAGACTTTTTTTTAGTTTCAACGGGTTAATATAAGAAGCTTTGGTGATTGGTCGTGGGTTCGATTCCCACAGGACACAAATATTTGTGTGATGAACATAAGTGTTTGTGTTGGTCTGGGTGTTTCTTATGTATTATAAGTATGTATTTACAAAAAAAAAAAAAAGTATACAAGTATTATATCCATTGTCTCGTACCCATATCACAAGCTCTGCTTAGTTTGGGACTAGATGGTGCTGTGTAAAAATGTCCCGAAGATATTTATTTATTTATTATTATTTATTTAAACGAAACCGCTGGTCTTTTATGGAGGAAGCCCTTACCCTCACTAATTGAGGGTTCATGTACCTATGCTACCTAATTTATTTACAATCAAATAATACCTATTCTAATTAATCTTTAATTTAATTTAATTTAATTTAAATAAATTTTTCTTATTGATTATTATACAAATTAAACTTATGAAAACTATTGTTATGACATGGAAATAGTAATGAATTTAACTAGTAGGTACCTATCGATGAAGTCTGTAACCGTTATCTATTATAATATTGTATTTTCTTAGTCATACATTTAAAAATAAATATTTATTGTGATAATTGTCTGTATTGCATGAAATAAAAGGCTTTTATATTTTTATTTATTTATTTATAAATAATTAGTAATTTCTTTGTCCAAAAATAAAATAAATAAATTGGGTACTTATTAAGGTTTCCAACTTTCGAGTTATACGTGTCAAGTTACACACATAAGTACAGATATAGGTATTTATTAAGAAACAAATAAAATATTGCACGCCTGCTTTGTTTTCTCAATAAGCAGTGTAACAAAATAACGCTAAGTGGCCATTGAGTGGTTCAGGTGAGACGACCGCTGGCTGTCATAAGAATTTATTCTTGTTTCATACACCATCTCATCATTGACAAAAAGACAACGCATCAGAGTGAGACCGCGGCTAAGAACGCGCGCAACCAATTTGCATTGTACGCCCGGCTAGTAAACGTTTAAAATTCTTTTTTCGGTCTCGTTCTGCATAATAACATCCGTAAGGTAATGGCAGTTGCTTGGCCAATGGGGAGGTGCGTCGCGCACTCGTGGGCGTAGTGGAGCGCGCGGATTGGTCCGCTCGCTCGGATTTATCACTCGATTTGTCGGTAGCGGCGTCACCGCAGTCGTGGCTCGCGATTGTCGATTGTCGCCATTGTGTCGAGCGAGCGACGGACGCGCGGAGCTCACGCTCGTTGAATTGCGAAACGCGATACGATAACGCAAATCGAGTAATCGATCGTGTAATAACAGTTACGTACACAATGACAACAGTTGTTAATAATAATTGATCATTTCATTTGTTTATTTTTGCATTTGAAATTGTGTGTGCAGTGCCGGCGGACTTTGTTTTTCACACGTGATTAAACTGCTTCATCGTGGATCTGGAGTTACATCAACGTGCCAGCGGTCACTTCATGAGGTAAACATAGTTGATTTGATAAGATTTCATAAAAAAAACTTCCGTTTGAACATTTATGATGGCGGCTGGCCACTGAGGTCGACACACCGGCGATGGTCGATGAACTTGTAACAAATCGATTTGTTTTGCTGTTTGTTCCACGACGATTCTAGTTTCCTGCTTTTTTGTTTAGTAAGTAAAAATACCCTCCATAATTTTTCTGAGAAAATCATGTCAAGGGCAACGCAGAGTTCAAGAAACTTGTACCTACCTACGGAGGGAATAGGTAATTTAGTTAGTAAATACCTATTTGATTAAGATTTTCCGTGCTTGTGTCTCATTATTTATGTAGGAATTTAATTTTTTTATTGTTAAGTATTAAATAAATATACCTGTATCCGCGGACGAATAAAAAAGGCGGATGGAATCTCGCTAAACAAAGACTGAAGCATTTTTTCCTAAACCCACTATAATTTCGAAAGCATTTTAACACAACAGATTTATACTAATATTTTATTTGTGACACTACAACAATAACTACCGTCACACTAGATTTTTTGCGTAATCGCGGCTTTTTGGCATACCTACTATAGATGTGAATGTGTGCTGGCCCGTACTTTTAAGCAAGCCGGTATACTATGGATGCTTCACTTATTGCTTAGCGAGATTCCGTCTGCCTTTTTTATTCGTCCGAGCCTGTATCTTTACCTTCATTATTAGAACATTTTTGTACATAAGTACGAATTGTACTAAAGTTGTTTATTAAATACCTAAGTACTTAATAATACTTACGTAAGTACACTGACTCTATCATCAATTTAAGTTGTCTGTCCATGTCGCCCTAACGTAGATATGTTAATTTAATTTAGGGCGTGACTACACTTATCAGTTTTATTATATCTACGGCTACTACCTGAAAAAAGAAATTAAAACGTAACAAATTACCTACGTAGCTTTGTGTAGGTACCTACCTAGCTATTTACTCATATAGGTACCTACCTAGGTAATTAATTTTGAAAATACCTACCAAATTAAGATCTCAATCCAAATAAGATTTCAAAAATGCAAGGAAAGGAAACAATAACTGCTCTAGAATAAAAATGTACACAACACAACACAGTTTTAATTCTAATTTTAATTAACTAATTCAATAAGCAATGAAAGATAAATCGATTTGGAAGGAAACAATATTATTATTTATTTATTATATTATATATTAGTAATCTTTATGAAAGTGCACGACATACTTACTGCCTCCATCTATTTCCACGTCTTCCTTGTCCATCCAAAGGTTGTCTGGAAGATTTCACTATTAGCGGTAAGACCGCTAATGTACCCTTAATTTACACGTTAGTCCTAAGGTTAAATAATGTTAATGGTGTACACTAAAGAATATTTTATCTATCTATCTATCTGATGCCACTTTCTCATTCTAAAGTAGGTACCTGTACCTACCTATATCCTCAGTATAAATTCAAAAGAATAAATTGTTATTATTCTTATGTTAAACCGCAGTTTTGGGTACATGGATGGTTAAACAGTTAAACTGTGGTATAGCCTACGAGCTAGGGTGACCAGGCGAAATTTCACATTTTTCGGCGCGTTCCAAATACAGGGTTAAGGGCCAATTCATTTTAAATATATTTTTTATAGAAATTAACACAATCTAAAACGAACCAAAATGTGAAAAAATCGAACTAAAAACAAATAAACTCTGGCATCCCTAATATAGCTACAAAAAAAAAAACCGGCCAAGTGCGACTCGCGGACTGACGCAGTCTGGGTTGCGTACTTACCTACCACCCAACAACCTAATACGCCATAGAAAATGATTTAATTTACGAGAATTCATCAAAAGACGTCAACGCACCATTCGCGAAATATGAATTTTTGAATTTTCTTACACAGGTACCACCACATATATATATATATCTATGTTTGCTCTATTTATAGTATTTGTTCCTAAGCTGCATAGTCAAACCAAACCAAACTACCTATATCAAACCAAGTTTGACGCTGGTATGTAGGTATTACCGTTTTGAAGATTGGACAGGCACAAAAACGTTGAAAAATAAGCATTTTGGTTTTAGACTTCTTTGTTTTTAGTATTTGTCGAGATAGAAGTCATAGCAACACATATTCTGAGAAAATTTCAACTGGCTACCTATTACCGTTCAAAAGATACAGCCCTGTGACAGACAGACGGACGGACGAACAGACAGCGTAGCGAGAGAAGTAGGGTCCCGTTTGCCACCCTTTGGGTACCGAACCCTAAAAACTACAATAGCATAATTACCTTGTTTTAAGTTTAACCGGATAACATCGCGTACCTATATTATTTAAATTGGTTTCCTGACGTTTCGAAAGCTTTGCAGCATTAGTGGTCGCAGGAAGACTAAGATGACAATCGTCTTTACAGATATTTCTAAAAAAATATTTTAATTTACCGTACAAAACTTAACATAACAACAACAACATAACATCACGCCTGTATTTTCCCGAAGGGGTAGGCAGAGGTGTAATAGTACACCCACATTTCGCCAGTTATGTTATAGTCCCATGTAATAGGGGGCGAGCCTATTGCCATTGACCGGGCACAAATCCAGACTCCGGGCTGCTACTGAGAATTTCCTAGTGAAAAAACCCAATAACACTTTGCCCGACCCGGGAATCGAACCCAGGACGCTCAGCAGTCGCACACAAAACTTGTTTTATTATAATGTGTAGTGATCGCGAAAAGACCACAAAACCTAACTACAATATCATTACTGTCCCGTATTGGTTTGGCCCAAATAAGTGTCATGGCAAAATTTGGTCACCGTAGCCAATGTTGATCACTTAAAATAATCTTAAAGAATAACCTATTCAAAAGGAATAACCTTTATAATTATTTATTATTTTAACACAATAACACATGTGGAGTGAAATCTAAAGATATAAATTAGGTCACCTAGAACCTAGAATAAATATGTTTATCATTTATTTATTTATCATTTATTGCATGAAATATGGTACAGAGGATATTGTAATATGTTCAGGTAGCAATCGCCTACTGAACTGAACTAAACCATCCTTGGCCCAGCTACCTAGGTTCTTAACCCATTTCGACAACTTAGCTATGCCTACTTAATCTTAAATTACAAAATAGGATTTAAGTAAAAACACATTTTGTATTTTTTTTTTGTATAACCCTGTCTTTGCTGTTGCGTAGACTGGTAAATTTTTTGTCGAAATGGGACGTTGATGAAATGGGACGTTGATGAAATGGGACGTTGACGAAATGGGACGTAGACGAAATGGGATATAGTTCGCTCATATTATAGCCAGCCCATGGACATTTTAGGTAAGTAGGTACCTACTTACTTGTCAGGAACAAAACGGCCAGATTGCCCTTAAATGAAGAAAACCGGCCAAGTGCGAGTCTGACCACCCATTGGCTAGTGTGGTTACTATTGAAATAATTCCAATTTCAATCCAATACCAATGTCAAAAAGTTACAAGAATTGAATATTTTTGATTAAAAATAAACACAACACACAATTTTAATTCTAATAAGGTTTAATTAATTTTAAAAACATTCAATTTCAAACCATTTATCGCATGAATTTAAATGTCAATTGACATTAGCGCAATGCCGATCAATCGGAATTATTTTCAAGAGTAAGGCCGCTGATACCCCGTAGGAACTATTATTCATGCAAAGCTGCGTGTTAAATAACCCTCCTTCTGGCGCAGTCGGGTTAAAAGACATCAACGCGGAATGCTTCACTGTTGGTGAAATATAATTTTTTTTCATCTCTTTCTTATGCAGGTTCCACCACACATGTCTGTGTATGCCTTATTTTAAATTATTTGTAAACTATACCCCTAGTATGCACTACAATCACACAAAGTGTGACGCTTGTATATATTACTAATTTTAAGATAGAGGAGGAACAAAAAACTTTGAAAAAATGCATATTTTTCAAGGTTTTTTCCTATTTTTTCTTTCAATTGTAGGTACCTAATGCTGCAAAGCTTTCGAAACGTCAGGAAAACCAATTTAAATAATATAGGTACGCGATTTAATCCGGTTAAAATTTGTTTTATTATAATGTATTATATAACCTATTGAAAGCTCTTAAATTTTCGCGAATTTCACTCATCAAATTTAACTATTTACGGTACTTTTCGCGTACATATATAACGTGTTATTCAAATAACTGAAAACCTCTTAAGGGGTCATTGTACTCATCAGTATCAGTTTTCAGTTATTTCAATAACACGTTGTATGAATCAAAACAAAACAAAAAAAATACTAACCTCGACGTTTCGACCAAGTTGCATTAGCCGTGGTCACGAGCAGACTGAAGTATGCGAGTGTCATCGTCTTGACCGGCGAGTGTTTTCTCGAACTACCCGCAATGAGCAAAGCGAAACATTTACTAATCAGCTGTCAAATCCTATGTTAAGTGTTGTGATTGGTTGTTAGTATTTTTCCGACCAATCACAAGAGCTGACATAAGATTTGACCACAGATCAAATTAATCAGCCATCCAGAAACCAGTAAGTTTCAAGTAATTAAATGTGGTTCTAATAAGAATTTGATGTCATACAATACAATGTGTAATTAAAATAACTGAAAACCTCTTAAGGGCTCATTGTACCCATTTAGGTACATGAGCTGTTGCCTACATTTTGTTGAGTTATGCGGACGAGCGGGCTTGGCCTAAAGTACGGTCAACCGCACGTCGATGGTAACACTTTGACATTAGCAGCATCTTTATTTCGTAAGCAGTAAGAGTGGTTTTCGAATTGAAGTGTTACCACTGTCATGCAGGCGACTGTACTAACAGATAGTCAGACCGACGGACGGACATGTTAATTGGACATGTTACTTAATTTCACATATTGTTATGGTACCTATATAATTGTACATATTTTTTGTTTGACATGATTTTAATTTTATTATTATTTAATTTAATTTATTAAAAATTTCAAGCTCTTCGATTTTATTGTGTTTTTTTTATGACGAATGATATCCACTTTAGGTAAGAACATGTTACACTGTAATTTTTTAACATCAAGAATGCTATCAAGAAGTTGTATGATCACACATACAACTTTTATGCTAATAGGTAAACTATTTGGGTTTTGATTTTTGAATTAGATTTTTTGCTTGTTTGACTACGGAACCCTAAAACACTACCCTCCTGAGGCAGTTTTGTAAATAAAATTACTTTGGAAACTACTCATACATTTTTTTTGCTGTCAACAGTGACAGATGATAGATATCACACAAATATCTTGCTAGATTTACAGACAGATTTTTCTGGTTTGAATAGTTTAGAAAATAATGCTGAAATTTTCAACTAACTCAATCATTCTCATAAGATCCTAATTACCTAGTGTAATGACAAAGATTGAGAGAGTTTGGGCATATAGATATGATGGGCTGGATTGACGAAACCAGTATACGAAGCGAGTATGGATGGACGAGTTGGAGGGGGATGACCTCGGCGAACATATCGCAATCAAATCGCGGACGTTCTCAAAAAATGCCGCAGGTAAAGAGTACTGCAAACCGACGAGCATGCATGACGAGGTTTAATGAACGTAGATGAAACAAAAGAGGTGTGTCAGGATCATAGCAGGTGGAAATCCATAGTCTCTGCCTACCCCTATGGGAAACAGGCGTGGTAATGTTTGTATGACTATGTGTGTAATTATCTACATAACATACAAAAATCGTAAAAGGAAGTATTATATAGGCACCCCTAGATTCATAATGTTTCGTTTGAAGGTTTAGAATTTTTGATAAAATTATGATCAAACTACTATCATACAGTTACAGACCATAACCCGGATTAATATATAGGCTACTTTTTATCCCGGGAAGATAAACAGTTCCCGAGGGATGCGAGATGAAGGGATTCATGCGGGCGAAGTCGCGGGCATAGGCTAGTAACTTATAAAACTTTGTTTGTTTGTTCGACCATCACGCAAAAACTACCAGACCGATTTCGATGAAACTTTTTGTGTTTAAGACGCTGACAACAGCCAAATGCCCCAAATAGGCTTCTTTTAAAAACATTTTTAGCTGTATCTATTCAGTTTGTGGCAGTGAAAAAAATATATGTTAATCTTGATCGTATTTTCTGAAACTGTATTGTGCCCAAAACACGTTTTCTTGAAGTTTTCTCGATAGAAAAGAAGTGTAAACTAACCTCTTAAAAAATGCTTTAAAGCAAACAGTCTCTATTATTTACTAAATATTATAAATAAAATTAAGAAAACAATTGAGAAAGACAATAATCTAAACATTTGTTGTTTCCGTTTTTCAAATAAGCTTTTAGTTTTTTATTTAAAAATGTTTTTGTTAATTTTCATTCAAGTTGAGCGGCGTATCCGACGTCCCTCGGCTCGTTGCCTCTCTTTCAGTTCTGTACGAAACGACAGTGACCGCAGAGGTCTGATTTTTTGGGTGTTGTCAGCCTCTTAAAAGCGGTATGAATTTTACGACAAAAGTAAACTGGAATGATCTGAAGAACCACGGGAGCGGAACCACGTAATTGATAATATGTTTTAGTTTCCAGTAATAGGGTGGCCATAATTTTACAAAATACGTGAGAATTTCTGAGCACACATAGGTAAGGTCAACCGCACGTCCGTGGTAACAGTTTGACATTGACAGCACCTTTATTTTGTAAGCAGTAAGGGTGATTTTCTAATTCAAGTGTTACCACTGTCATGCAGTTGACTGTACGTATACTTTATCTCAGATTGTGCACATACAGGGTATGAACATGTCAACTGTCTAGATAGCAGATACAATAGGTAAACAATCGCCCTTGTACAGTTGACTGCACGTCAGTGGTAACACTTGAATTACGAAAACCACCCTTACTGCCTTCGAAATAAAGACGCTATCAAAGTCAAACTGTTACCACTGAATGACGTGCCGTCCACTGTGCCACACATGGCTCATTGGACAGGGAGTGGGCTTAACTTATTTTTTTACCATCATACTTCTAACTAGTATCACAGAAAAATAACAAATAGAGTTCTAAACAAAATCTACGATATCCAAATGAAGTAGGTAATGGTGTGTTCTTTTTTAGGGTTCCGTACCCAAAGGGTGACAAACGGGACCCTATTACTCTCGCTACGCTGTCCGTCCGTCCGTCCGTCCGTCTGTCTGTCACAGGTCTGTATCTTTTGAACAGTAATAGGTAACCGGTTGAAATTTTCTCAGAATATGTGTTGCTATGAGGTGTATCACGACAAATACTAAAAACAAAAAAAAGTCTAAAAACAAAAAGGGGCCCTATACAAGAAACCTCAAAACTGCATTTTTTTCAACGTTTTTGTTTTTGCTCTATCTTCAAAACCGTAATATATACCAGCGTCAAACTTGGTCAGATTATAGTGCATATTATGTAGTTTAGCTGGAGGGGCTCGTAGTGATGCAACGACTGCGCGGATTGTACGATCTGCAAGGTTAAGCTGCACTTGCCGCGGTCAGTCTGTGGATGGGTGACCGTTTCGTTACACATCGATACCCCTCCGTGCCTCGGAGAGCACGTTAAGCTGTCGGTCCCGGTTGTCATACGAATATCTATGGCAGTCGTTACGGGTAGTCAGAAGCCTGAAAGTCTGACAACTGGTCTAACCTCCGAAGGTCAGTATTACCCAGTAACTGGGTTGCGGGGGTCTGATGGCAGTCGCTCCGTGTAAAATACTGATGTTCAGCCGCATCTGGCTAGACTGGAAGCCGACCCCGATATAATTGGGAAAAGGCTCGGAGGATGATGATTATGTAGTTTAGCAACAAATACTAAAAATAAGACAAACATAGACATATGTGGCGGTACCTGCGTAAGAAAGACATGCAAAAATTCATATTTCGCGCACCGTACGTTGATGTCTTTTGATAAACTCTCGTAAATTAAATCAGTTTTTATGGGGTATCAGGTCGTTGAGAGGTGCGGAACCCTTACAGCGCGAGTCCGACTCACACTTGGCCGGTTTTTTTTGTGAATAATCGTCAATACTAAAAGACAATGGCCAAAAGAAAAAAATATACTAGCAAGCGTGAAATCCATTTGTTTAACGGGTTCTACAGCGATTATTGGATATTCCAGTATAATCGTAGATTATAGGCATCGATGGAAAACGAAATGAACTTTTCCTCGGAATGTTTCCGCTTCAGTAAAGATTACCTCATTGGAAAAAAGTTTCAAGATGTCCTAAGAATATTATAGTCTGGTTCAAGGTCATACATATAGCATTGGAAATTGGATAACAGATGCGTTCGTGTATCACCAAGATGGCCTCACCAGCTCGTAGTCAACTAAGACAGTAACATCGCTCTCTCAATCAATGAACTCAAATAGCAAATCTAAGTCGAAGCTCTTGAATCGATTGAGATGCGTGCCAAAAGGCACATTGGCAACGTTGCGCTGGTTGATTCGGTACAGAGCCTTGAACATCGGCGCAAAGTTGCCAGCTCGGCGGTTTTTTTATTGGATGCATTTTGGTTAATGTGCGGTGGAATTGTAGAATATCATTCCCCCAAACCCATTACATCATTGTATGACCAGACGCACGGCATTGCTAGATATTACACCCATACGCACGAAGCGTTTTGAATTCCCTGTCTTCCTTCCTTGGAAGTCTGTGTTTCTCGATAGGTATATAATCTGGAGGTCTTCAAGGCTCGATTGAATATGTTTTTGCTGGGCAGGCGTGCATCATGGCTGCCTGTCATGACTTACGGTGCCGAGACGTGGACAGTTGGGCTAGTCCACAAATTCAAAGTCGCCAAGCGAGCCATGGAGCGAGCTATGCTTGGAGTTTCTCTGAAGGATAAAATCCGTAACGAGATTCCGGAGAAGAACCGGAGTGACCGACATAGCTTGTAGGATCAGTAAGCTGAAGTGGCAGTGGGCTGGCCATGTCTTTCGAAGGACCGATGGCCGCTGGAGCAGACGAGTCCTTGGGTGGAGACTGCGAATTGGCAAACGCAGCGTAGGGCGCCCAACGACGACCCGAAGAACGTGGCTGGGAGGGACTGGATGCGGAAGGCAGAGGACCGCATCTTGTGGAGCAACTTGGGAGAGGCCTATGTCCAGCAGTGGACTGCGATGGGCTGAGTTGATGATGATGATGAGGCGTGCATCATAGTCGAATGCACCATCGCTTAACATCAGGTGAGGTGGCGGTCATACAGCAAGCCCATTATGGCTAAAAAAGGCTTGGCTTACGTCCAGCTCTCATTTAGAACTTTGCCTCCCACATTTAGTCCACCTCAGCTATCTTCTTCAAGCAGCTTCTTCTTCTTTAGTGCAAGGATACCAACAATATCAACCAAAAATTTCAATACCAGGGATGCAACACAAACCAAAAAAAACCACAGAAACACAGAACTATCTCTCTAGACGACGACTATAGACGACCTCTGTGGTTTAGTGGTTCGAGTGTCGGAATGCAGATAACAAGGTCGTGGGTTCGATTCCCACAGGACACAAATATTTGTGTGATGAACATAAGTGTTTTTGTTGGTCTGGGTGTTGCTTATGTATTATAAGTATGTATTTACAACAACAAAAAAAGTATTTAAGTATTATATCCATTGTCTAGTACCCATAGCACAAGCTCTGCTTAGTTTGGGACTAGATAGGGCTGTGTAAAAATGTCCCAAAAATATTTATTATTTATTCATTATTTTATCTCGTAAATAAAATACTCCTGCCTGGTACATTTATGGGGCCTTACAAGCCCCGAATCGGCAATCTTTTATAAAACCAATTAGTGCCTGAACTGATGGCCTAATGAGCCCACAATCGCCTCTCCTTTATGGGGGTCGTAAAGACCCCGTATTTACTCGTTTACAATGGTGATTAGCCTTTGTAGTCGACCGACAATTTTTATTCTGTTGTGAGTTATTCAGGTTAATATGTAGGTGTAGGTAGGTAGGTAGAGAGATATTCTTAGTATGTGTGTTGGGTTGAAGTGTGATATCATGCCAGGAAGGGTATAAGAACAAAGCGTTTAACGTAACAATTTAAGCTTCCTTAAACTATTTCTTCTTCGGAAAATGGACACAGCTTCAACCAAACCAACGTGCACAAATGTCAGTGATCAATCATGCGTCATATGTATCTCTATGCCAGGTTATTAAACCTGACGCTGGTATTCAGCTGGATTCTTGTTGCAACAAAACTGAAACAAATCTGAATAAAGATGCAATACTTTATTTGTGATCATACTTCAAAATACATTGGTGTTGATCATAGAAATCTAAATAATGAGGTAATAGAAATGTTATCTACTATCTTTTATTACGAGAACGCAATTCGCCGGTTTTCCGCCACCAACATATAAATACGCAATCAAAATAAATTGAGTCAAAAAAACTACGCTGCTAGCTATGCTACAAGATACAATTTTAATGACTAAAACAGCACTGATGATCAACGAGATCCAGTCATAAAGCGAATTAATCCATCTAGTCATTTCGAGATGTAGACGTTACGATGTCTAGTCCAATCGAGATCCAGTCATTTCGCGATCTAGTCTTACGGGCAACCTAGACATATCGAGCTAGAGACCAAAAGATACCGACCCAGTAAAGGGTTCGCGCACTGGTGTCCTAAAAGATAGAGAAAGTTCACGCAACTTAGCCACTTCTACTACCTTTATTTAGATTTCTATGGTGTTGATTCTCTTGTTCACAATCCACTAAACTTATTTTAAACTATCGCTCTCTTTTACTAATTCGGAATGAAAATTTCCGTATAAGTTTAGTCGTGATCTCGGAAAGTGCCGACAATAAATACAAAGAAATGTAACACGTACAGTCGACTGCATGACAGTGGTAACACTTCAATTGGACAACCGCCCTTACTGCTTACGAAATAAAGATGCTGCTAATGTCAAAGTGTTACCACGGACGCGACCGTACTTATACTAATTTAATTTGACAGCACTAAAATTGTTGCTATCCCTTTCTTGTATCTACTATTAGTAAAACAGATCAATAGTATAAAATAAGTTTAGATTGTGAACAAGTGAATCGATACCACTGGGTAGTACACACGGCTACACATCAAGCTGTACTATTCCAGTATAAGCTGACCTCACATTGTGTACGCTTTCCGTACAATGCGAGATCAGCTTACGCTGGAAATGTACAGCTTGATGTGTAGCCGTGTGTACACGCAATTACCTATGTTTTACTACAATTCAACATTGGTAACATCAATCATTCATACCTATTATCACTTACAATTACTTAGTATCTACTTCGACATAAAGACTAACTTCAAAGCCGCAGTCCACCTCTTCGCAGTCGGTTACATTTTAACATGAGCTTGTGTTCTCGCCGCCAGCAAACAGTAGATCATGCGTGCGTTTGCGCATCCAATTAGTACCTCTCAACGAGCGCCGATTTCACTTAGGTACCTACTGACAGACGACTGTTTTTTTATGAGACAAAAGATGGTGTTACTTTTAAGGTTACCTATTGCACGATTTCTGGAAACAACTAGGTATTTTGTATCCATCAGTAATTTTATATTATGTGATCCTGGCTAGGGAAAAAAGGAAGTTTCTGACTTGTCGTCCTGTCTTCATAGAGTCTTGACTGTTTTATTTAGACTGTTTTCGCCTGAGTTTTCATTTACAATAAATCATCTATGTATACTTTTTCCACAATTTGTATTTTTACAATAAATCAATCAAATAGGAGCAGGGTTTGTCACGATAAGTATGGGTTCTTAAATTCTGGCTTCAGTTCTTCTTGTCATCAGTGATAATTCTTCTTTCTCGTAGCCTTTTCCAAGTTATGTTGGGGTCTGCTTCCAATCTAACCAGATGCGGCTTTAGATCAGTATTTTACGCGGAGCGACTGCCTTCAGACCCCCGCAATCCAAGTAATCCACCTATATCCGAAGGATACCCCCCCGCAACCCAGCTGAGTAATGCCGACATCCTAAATTTAGACCCAGACCAGTCAGACTTTCAGGCTTCTGACTACCCGTAACGACTGCCATAGATATTCTTACGGCAACCGGGACCGTCAGTTTAATGTGTTCTCCGAGGCACAGATCTTATATTACTATGTGATCCTGGTTGGGTTGAAAAGGGAGTTTCTGACTTATCGTCCTGTCTTCATAGAATCTTGTCTGTTTTGTATGGACTGTTTTATAAGTCTGTGTTTTAATTTACTTAGATACAAATCAAGGAGGAGCAGGTTTTGTGATTTAGATATTGTCACGATAAGTATGTCTTCAGTCCTTCTTATTATCAGTGATAATTGCATTCTCAACTCAAAATTCACAGGCCTATCAATTATTTTAGAAAACTTTTTATTTCTTTAATTTCTTCTTCTTCGTGTCGATGGTACAAAAATACTGATGATGGCACAGTAATCAGATGCTGCTGACCCAGAAATTACTGATGATGGCACAGTAATCAGACGCTGCTGGCTCAGAAATTATTGATGATGGCACAGTAATCAGAAAAGGAAAGTTCGGAAGTTCTTTCTAGAATTTTTTTTGGCAGAATCATCTCATTAGTATTTTATCTATGACTATAATAGTATATTATTATATATATTTAGTACTTATTGTATGTTATATATATATATACCTATGTATGTTTATCTATTGTTTTAGTGGTAATTTATTTCTCATCTTGTTTTGTGTCGTGAATCAATATTGCACCTGCCTTGTCATCTCTGTATCACCCTAAGGTTGACTGGGAGAGAATGCCTAAGGCATTAAGTCCGCCTATGTACACATGTTGCATGAAGTTTAAATAAATAAATAATCAGACGCTGGCCTAGAAATTTGCTACGTTTCGTGCATTGTCTTTCGCGTTATTGAGGTCGATTAATGTGCAAGTGCTTGGACATAAAGAGCAGCAAATAGCAACTGTGACATTGATTGAAGATCACTGCCGTACATGCAGGCTGTAGCCATTTGGTATATAACTATAGCTTGCTCATATTGCTTGCATCTGCCTACTTGGGTCCGCAATCGGTTAAGGGACTTTTTTGTAGGCCAGGGGAGATTATACCCTGCAAGAAGCTTCTCGCTGGGTTGTATGTAGTTTGCGGGTGAAGGTAATTTCTACAGCCATAGTTTCCGATGAGTCTCAGCTGGAGAACCTTGTAAAGCCTCTGTGGATTTATGGAAACTGGAGAATCTTTGGGCTCTAATTCCTTTAATTAAGAACAGCTATTGAGAAATAGATCAAAACCTCCAAAATACAGCTTGGAACATGACTTATATGACTCATACAACGACTAAATATTTAAAAAACCGACGGAACCGTCCTAACAAAGAATGTAAGCGCATTTTTCGAGCTTACAAGCGAAACCTCAAAGGTTCGACGTCTGACTGTTAATTGTCAAGACAAATTCTCTCGTTGTTTGCATCGGCGATGTCTAACGACCTAAGTAGTTTACAGTAGCGTATTTGCTCACTGCCGAGTTTGGTTTGGTCTTTGGACCTATCGGGCTATTTGGGAAAGGAGTCTGAATTTCTGAAATAGTCCTTAGAGATTTGAAATTGTTTATTGTTTTCAGGTCAGGATGACCGATTTTACATAATGATTTCACACAACTACATTATCATCCCTATTATTATTATTGGGGGGGACTGGATGCGGAAGGCAGAGGGCCTAGTGTTGTGGCGCAACTTGGGAGAGGCCTATGTCCAGCAGTGGACTGCGATAGGCTGAGTTGCTGATTATCATCCCACACAAAGAGAGGACACATACAATACTAAGTTATTTCATCATCATCATCATCATCATCACCATCACCATTATTTCAACGAAAGACGTCCACTGCTGGACATAGGCTACCCCCAAGCATTGCCACAACCACCACTAAGTTATTTAAAGTAAAAAATATTTTTTTTTTATTACTGTAAAATT
Organism: Asteroscopus sphinx; assembly: GCA_949699075.1. Taxonomy (NCBI): domain Eukaryota; kingdom Metazoa; phylum Arthropoda; class Insecta; order Lepidoptera; family Noctuidae; genus Asteroscopus; species Asteroscopus sphinx. The sequence goes on along the minus strand of OX453004.1, from coordinate 31,114,727 downwards.
TTCTAGGGACTTACGAAATGTCGACATTTTTGTTTGATAGCTATAATTTTTTTTAAATTACTGACTTATTGGGATTGGCGCTGATAGCAGCCGAAATACAGGCTTTGCTTGGTTCGGCTACAGATGCTCAGTTAACTTGTGATAAGAAAACATAGCCTGTATTAGGGTTGCCTTTACCTCTTAATTGCTAACGCTGGACAAAGACTTCCAAAACTGACATCCGGAAATTTTGACGAAACCAGGTTTTACCCCCGAAGCCCTTAAAAATACCTTATCAAGTAGTGGCCGGTTTTCCTCGGACACTTCATAAAAACCCACCCGGACTTCCTCGAATGCCCACCAAACTAGGACAAATCCGGGAAAACCCGGATGAAATCAGAAATCATTTATTCGAAGTAGACTCGTTTCAGCTAGTTCTTTTCGAACGTCATACATAGACAGGATGGATGGCAGCCCTACCTATGTATAGGTATTCTTTAAAAACTTTATTATTATCTTGTCAATAAAGGGGACCGAGGAGCTTTTAAATCTCATTTACGTGAAGTAACACCTAGTATACCAATTGGACAAATAATATTCTGCAAAAATCTGATGCCTTGACAGCACTTCACCCCTGCGCTTGTTAATGAGCGATAATGACAAATTGAGTGCCAGAATAACACCCGATTTGGGCCTTCAGTTTGCATGACGGCAAACAGTGGAAATTCAGTTCTTAAATAAATTAATTGTACTTGCCAGCTTGAAAGGACGTTACTCCTGGAATACAGGACTGTCCAGGGACCATAAATTTATTGAAAGTTGGTACTCATACATTTTTTTAAATTAAAAAAAGTTAATTAACAAAACCAAAAAACCCGACTGCGTGTAAAAATTACTGAAAATATGTAAACAAGACTTGTGTCAATGCATGGCATTCGCGACCCATCCAGCGCGACCCGTTTCCGGGTCCCTCTACCTGTACAGACTCTTCTTTGGCGATGTCCGGGTATACTTGGGACATCACCACAACTCGAGGGCCGTGCAATGCGGACGACAGACTCCCCAGTCTATCGCCCGCTGGCCTCTGTTAGGGCGGCATCAGCTCGGCGTAAAGCCGCCTGCGCCGACCCGTCCTCTTGCGGCGGATTGGATCAGCGAGGGAGTCTTCCTCCCTGACCCGCTCCGCCGCTTCCTTCTGCGAGATAACCTCCTCACAGAAGGACGCGACCACCTCCCACGCCTCCACACTGTCAGCCATAGCCTTAACCACAACTGGCAGCGAAAGGTCTCCCCCGATTGCTGCAGTGAGAGCACGGCGCTGCATCACCCAAGCAGGACAGTATGCAAGGGTATGAATGGCCGTGTCCTCACTACAGCCGCACTGGTGACACACGGGACTAGCCTCCCGTCTCGCCACTTTGTGCAGGTATTTGCCGAAGCAACCATGCCCCGACAAAACCTGCGTCAGACGGAAGGAAAGAGTCCCATGTCGCCTCCACATCCACTCCTCAAGCATCGGCTGGATAGCCCCCACGGTCCTATGGCCGGCACTGGGCATCTCCAGCCTCTCCCTCCACTGGCCCAATATGTCATCCTGCGCCTCCCTGCGCCACCTCTTTATGACTTCAGGCGGCGGGCGTCTGCCACTTTCCACCTGATGGTCCGCTCCTTGTCTATAAACTTCGGCGAGCACCTGGGCCTCCAGGTCCCAAGGGGGGGGTGCCCGCAAGTGCACACGCCGCTTCTGCAGATATTGTGCGGTATCCGCGTATGACCCTGACTGCCATGACTCTCTGCGGTCTCCGCAGCAGAGCCTTATTGTGGGCATTCAGGGACTCCGCCCACACTCATAGTTCATAGCCTAAGTAGCCTCCACCAGCCTGTTGATTTGATACTTTCACATGGACTTACCTACACAAGTCTTGTTTACATCTTTTCAGTTATTTTTACACGCAGTCGGGTTTTTTGGTTTTGTTAATTAACTTTTTTATTTTAAACTTTTTAGTTTTGTCATGTTTTATCGCGCTGATTCATTTTTAACGTTAAATATTTTGTTGTTTTTTAGCATTTCTCATTCCAAATTACATTTAAACATGTAAGTTGTATATATTTTTGTAAAGCATTTATTAAACCCTTTATTTTGATACCACACTCGATAGGTTTCGAAAGAAAAAATAACTTTGAAGCCATTTAATATGGCGCCAAAAAGCGGCCATTTTGATTTTTGTAATTTTAATATACCCAGTGTCACTTTCACGGTTAAGACGAATCTAACGACACCTCTCAAGCTATAATCCATCAAGCCGTTTAGGCTACAGAGCGTGCCAAAGAAATATACATACATACATACATACATACATACATACATACACACATACATACACTCGAAAAACATAACCCTCCTTCTGGCGCAGTCGGGTAAAAATAAATAAATTTCGTTTCTGCAACAAGTCTGCTTAGTTCAATAAAACAGAAATCCACTTCTCAAACTCTCTTGGCGAAACCATTTAGATGTTTTCTACCATTTATACTTATATAGTGTATAGGTATTCCAACAGCCACCTACAGAAGCTACTTATATGTCAATTGTCAATGTTTGGTGACACATTCACGTGCTACTGTCAAATTGTCTGCCGTGCTCGAAACTAGCCTTTTTTGTACTTTTGTAAAACAAACTAAGCATAAAAATAACGCGTTGTGTTGAAAACGTTGACAAAAGGTTATGGTAATTTTAAGGAAGGAGTGTCAATCTCGCCAATATTATAGGCAAGGTGTCTGGTAGCAACTGGATTCGAGTGGCCGAGGATCGATGTCAGTGGCGTGCCATTGGAGAGGCCTATGTCCAGCAGTGGACTATTATAGGCTGATGATGATGATGGTGTTAATCTCGGTTTTTTTTAGGTGAACCGCTCTAGAGTATCGAGTCCTGCTTTACACTACAATGTTGCAAAGCTGAATATTTTGTCGCCCTATTACCTGTTTGATATCAAGCACTTGTATGCAGTACTTCCTATCTTCCTATATCCCTGTCCTTTTCTTTCCCCCTGCTACACGCGCGCACGCCGCAGCGCCTCATACGGCTAATTAGTTCATCATTAGTCCTTGAGTAAACGACACGCGATATGTGTCCTTGAGAGACGCCCACGCAGATATTGTAACGCGAGTGAAAACAATTGATCATACTTTTAAAAGCCTAGCGTACAGTTTTATTATCGCAAATAGCGCTGAGACGAAAATACACCAGCTCCAGCCATCCAGAAGAAGCGGTGTTACCCGGCGCTGTTCACACCTGCAGGTTAGTCCCATCCATTGTACAGTCGACTCATCTCTCTTCCCAACGGCTGTACCTAATCCTGTGGCTGCAAGTGTGTATTAGGGAACAACAAGAAAACTACAGTCCACTTAAAATCATTTTATCAAACCGCCTAAACATACCTCCCTATATGTTTCATTGGTCCTTCGAGCCGGATTTTTTAGTCATTCGAGTACGAATTTCAATCTAAAAAACGCAAATATAGTAATCTAATTTCAATCCGCATTCTTTTTCGTAAAGGAAACTCGTAATCTCGAAAAATTCCGGGCGCTAAGGCCGCCATTTTATGATCACATTTTCACACGAGGTTGTCGAGAACCGTGTCTTATTTGTGCTGTTTACAATAGGTGAATAGTCGGTCAAATTATTAATATTTATCGCACCCCGCATTGGCAGCTATTTAGTTTATTAAATTTTCCGCATATTCAGTACAAATTACTATCGATCTCGCATCCGTCCGTACGTACTTAAGTACCCTCAAAGTCACGTTTTTATAAAATAATCCGCTTTCGTTTTCACTTCACGTTGCATTAATTTTGTATTTATGAACTCATCGCATAAATAGGTAAATACCTACTTATTATAATTTCTATACCGCATAGGTACTTAGACCGATCTGACTCCAGCGTCGGGGTTCAGTGCAATAGGTACCGTAACTACATTTTATACATACGCATAGGATAGTTACGTTACTACCTACCTATAATATTAATAACCGCTTCGCTTCTCTTTGTTTTCCAACGCGCATAGGAACTTCTTATCACCATGACCAGAGGTAAAAACGTAGAATCACCTGTCTTAGAGGCTGGTAGCAGTGAAGAACGAGTTCAGCTGTTACTTTTGCTATCTAAACGTGACGCTATGTTTGCCCGTATGCAATCTATTTATGAAACCGCTAAGAAGGTTGTGGGGGACGAAGATAGCCTATCTTCTCTTTTATTTACCACCGCTAATATTGATGATCTCCGCAAAGAATTCGAACAAATTTTAGATTCGTACAACACTATGAATTATAAATTCACCCCTAACGCGCCCATTAACTATCAACCCTGGACTTCTTTCGAAGAAATGTATTGTTTTGTCAAACAAATTCTAACGCAGTATGGGCCTGTTAATAAAAATATAGATATCAAATCGCAATCTTATTTATCGCCTAAAAAACCACGCTTACCTCCAATTGAGTTAATTTCTTTCAATGGTGATTACCGCAAATGGCCCCTTTTTTACCAACAATTTAAAAGTTTAATTCATGATAATCCCAACTTAACTAACAATGAAAAAGTACACTATTTAGTTGGGAAATTAACCGATACGGCTTCTGCAATTTGTAGTGGAATACTTCCAACGAGTGAAAATTATTCAGTTATATGGGACGCACTTATAAAAAAATATGATGACCCTCGATTATTAGCTAGTTCGTATCTTAATCAGATTATTAATTTTAAACCGCTCGCGAACAACAACGCTTCTAATTTAGATAATTTCATTAATTTGTTCGACGCCTCGGTTGAAGCGCTAAAACAATTAAAGTTAACTGATTTAGCCGATTACATCATTTTTCACATTGCTGTACAAAAGTTAGATTCCGAAACAGTTAAACTATTTGAACTTGTCAACTGTAAAGATAAGATTCCGTCATACAGAACCTTAATTGAATTTGTTAAGGATCAATCTAAGGTATCTTCACGCTCAATTCATAAACCCGCTGATAACCAATTACGTAACGACCGCAATAATAAAAATAGTTCGCAGAAATTGAAAACGTTCATTAGCAAAACGGAATCGAACCCGCGAACCGCTAGTCCTGACAATGGGTGTGGTACAAGTGAAAATAACTTTTGTAATCTTTGTAATAAACCTAAACATGATCACATGTATTTATGCGCATCTTTTGCGAATATGAATCCTCGTGAGAGATATAACGTCATTAAAAACAGTCATTTTTGTCATAATTGTTTGAGTACCAATCACAAAACTTTTAAATGTACCTCGCAACGTAATTGTTCCCAATGTGCCGCTAGGCATCATTCTCTCTTACATTTTAATTTGTCTACTCAAACGAACAATAATAATGTTAAAATAACGCCGCAAAATCAATCTTATAATAATCATTCTAAAACCGCTAATTCTTCCGCGTCCGCTTGTAACTCGCATCATGCCCCATCGATGCAGTCAGTCGGTTCAAACTCCGCACCTACAGATATTGTTCAAACTGATTCGCACATAGCAAAGAATGTGTCTGTGTGTAATGTATCATGTGACCGTATTGAACGTAATGCTACCACGACATTATTAAGTACCGCAAAAATAAAAGTTATAGATTCGTCTAACCGCACGCATTTTTTGAGATGTCTTATTGATCCCGGTTCCCAGAGTGATTATATTTCTTTGGCATGTTGTAAAAAACTTTCTTTACCTATTAAAACGGAAAATCGATTTTCCGAGGTTCAAGGTTTCGGTGAAATAACACAAAAAATCATCGGAATCACATCGCTTCAATTTACGTCTCGTTTCAATGACAATAATGCACACAACATCGAACCGATGGTTGTGGATCGTATTACGTCACAATTACCGGACTCACTCGTCGACGTATCATCATTAGATTATCTTCAGAACTTACAGCTCGCAGATGATACTTTTTGTGAACCCGGACCAATAGATGTTTTATTAGGAGTTAGTACTTATTGTAAAATAATATTGTCGCATAAAATTATAGGTAAAAATAAAATGCCTTCCGCTTTTGAGACATCTTTAGGTTACGTCATCATGGGTGACGCTCAAATTTTATATTCGCAACCCGCATCGCATATTTTTTGTTCTTTTACTCGAACTTCCGCACGCAGTTATTATCCGCATATTTTTTGTCGATGTTAGGCAAATGTATTTAGGTATTATGTTTAACCGCACGCACCGTAAATTTCAATTAATTTTATATCGCTTTTCTTTTAACGCACCGCTTGAAATTTACGAATTTAACCGGGTTACATCCGGTCTCCGCTCTTCCTTTTTAGGTATTTATGTTAATCGCACGCACCGTAAATTTCAACGCATTTTATTTTGCTTTTATTTACCGCACTGCTTGAAATTTACGAATTTAACCGAGTCGCATTCGGTCTCCGCACTTCTTTTATTAGCGTTACAAACCTTACGTCAACTCGCTAGTGACGAAAGGGAACGCTTCCTGCACGCTGCTGCAGTCGTCAAAAGAGTTTATATGGATTATTTGGCTTCTTCTGCCTCTTCTTTGCAAGAAGCAGTCAAGATAGCTGACGAACTGATCCATCTCTTTAAAGCTAGTCGGTTTGATTTAGTTAAATGGACTAGTAATTCCACTGAGTTATTAGAAACCATCCCCTTGTCACACCGCCACTCTGACTTTATCTCTTTCGATGAAGACAGCACATAAGATTTTAGGCTTACGCTGGCATCTGTCAGATGATAATTTAGTTTTTCGTACTTCACCGCACTCCATCAAAAGCACTAAACGTGCAATTTTATCCAGTGCCGCTCGTCTCTACGATGTTTTAGGTTTAGTTGGACCTGTCATTCTTTACGCAAAATTATTTATTCAAGAGTTGTGGCTTCTCCACCTAGATTGGGATGAGACCCCTCCATCACTTATTTGTAATATGTGACATTACTAATTTAAAGGAAGGTAAACTTTGCACATCTTCCCTACGCAAACTATGTCCGTTTTATTCCGATCTATTTTACGTGTCGGGGGACGATTAAAAAATTCCACGCTAACTTATTCTCATAAACATCCCGCTTTATTACCCAAAAAGGGACATATAATTGATATCTTAATTGATTCGCTTCATCGTCAACATTTTCATGCTGGTCCACAACTTTTATTATCAATCCTAAGACAGAAATATTGGATACTCTCCGCACGACGAATCGTCAGACAACGTATTCATAAATGTAATTATTGTTTCCGCTTGAATCCAAAGCCTACATTCCCGCTAATGTCAGATTTACCTAAATGTCGTTTAGAACAAACTAAAGCATTTCTGCACACTGGCGTAGACTACGCAGGTCCGTTGTATATAACGATGCATAGAAAGCGCGGTGTTAAAAGCCAGAAAGCTTACTTATGTCTTTTTGTTTGCTTAGTGACAAAGGCTGTTCACTTAGAACTTGCTTCAGATCTAAGTTCCGCTAAATTTTTAGACGCCTTTAAAAGATTTATTTTTAGACGCGGTCCCTGTAAATACTTATACAGCGACAATGGTAAAAATTTTGTTTCTTCTCAAGCCTATTTAAACGAACTTTGGGATTTTATTTCATCCGATAGTTTTTATCAGTCCTTTAGTTCTGAATTAGCAAAAAACCGCATTTATTGGAAATTCAACCCTCCTTATGCCAGTCATTTTGGAGGCATTTGGGAGGCTAACATAAAAAGTGTTAAGACACTTTTATTTCGTACTATCGGTAACCAAATTTTAACCTATGAAGAAATGTTGACGGTTCTCAATCAAGTTGAAGCTTTACTTAATAGCCGCCCTTTATACGTTTTGAGTTCCGATCCATCGGAACCAACCGCATTAACTCCTTCGCACTTTTTATCAACCGCACCATTAAATTATATTCCCGCACCTAATTTAAACGAAGAACGCACTAATTTGTTAAGTAGATATTTATTAATGGATTCTATAGTTCAGTCATTTTGGAAACGCTTTAAAAATGAGTATCTCCATAACTTACAATCTCGCGAAAAATGGAATACTCCATCTAACCCGCTTAGCGTAGGAACTATAGTCCTCATTCTTATTGAAAACGCTCCTCCATTGCACTGGCCTCTCGGGGTTGTCACTAGGGTTTTTCCTGGTAAAGACAATATTATCCGTGTAGCGGAAGTGAAAACCAAATCGGGAACGTACAAAAGGCCCGTCGTTAAACTTTGTCCGCTGCCAATGCAATAACTTACAATATAACACATAATTTAGTTTATAGTTTAGTTTTATTCTTTTGGATTCAGTTCCTTTGTATTCAGCACTTATGATACGATCCGTTGTAACGCAAATTTTGTTTTTATTTCCCGCACTTATAATATTCAAAACGCGATTTTCTTAGTTTTTTGTAATTTGTTGTTTTTCCGCAATATTTGATTTTTATTCATGAAGGGTTCCTTCATGGGCGGGGGGATGTTTGATATCAAGCACTTGTATGCAGTACTTCCTATCTTCCTATATCCCTGTCCTTTTCTTTCCCCCTGCTACACGCGCGCACGCCGCAGCGCCTCATACGGCTAATTAGTTCATCATTAGTCCTTGAGTAAACGACACGCGATATGTGTCCTTGAGAGACGCCCACGCAGATATTGTAACGCGAGTGAAAACAATTGATCATACTTTTAAAGGCCTAGCGTACAGTTTTATTATCGCAAATAGCGCTGAGACGAAAATACACCAGCTCCAGCCATCCAGAAGAAGCGGTGTTACCCGGCGCTGTTCACACCTGCAGGTTAGTCCCATCCATTGTACAGTCGACTCATCTCTCTTCCCAACGGCTGTACCTAATTAGTTCAATAAAACAGAAATCCACTTCTCAAACTCTCTTGGCGAAACCATTTAGATGTTTTCTACCATTTATACTTATATAGTGTATAGGTATTCCAACAGCCACCTACAGAAGCTACTTATATGTCAATTGTCAATGTTTGGTGACACATTCACGTGCTACTGTCAAATTGTCTGCCGTGCTCGAAACTAGCCTTTTTTGTACTTTTGTAAAACAAACTAAGCATAAAAATAACGCGTTGTGTTGAAAACGTTGACAAAAGGTTATGGTAATTTTAAGGAAGGAGTGTCAATCTCGCCAATATTATAGGCAAGGTGTCTGGTAGCAACTGGATTCGAGTGGCCGAGGATCGATGTCAGTGGCGTGCCATTGGAAAGGCCTATGTCCAGCAGTGGACTAATATAGGCTGATGATGATGATGGTGTTAATCTCGGTTTTTTTTAGGTGAACCGCTCTAGAGTATCGAGTCCTGCTTTACACTACAATGTTGCAAAGCTGAATATTTTGTCGCCCTTCTTCTACCCCTTAAACCCACCAATATTTTTGGATGCGGACGTCGTTTTAATGACTTCTTCCAAAAAAAGCTTGACTTGTTCTAAAAATAACATACGTTTTCAACATTCACGGACATATTTTGGAATGCGGCCACGCCATTTGTACTGTTAGATGCATCGTCAGTGGCACCCTTAAAATATTTCAATAATCCGAATGACTTTTGAAACTCTGCATATGTTTGAATAAAGTCTTAGTTCGACTGATTACGTTTACTGAAGTTGTGTTAACTATTTACTATTACGGTTCATTCATCATCATCATTTCAGCCGTAAGTCGTCCACTGGTGGACTTAGGCCTCCCCCAAAAGGGGGAATATGCCATAATCGCCACGCTTGGCAAGCGGGTTGACGATTGCAGTTGATTGGCTAAATACTCAGAGAACGCTGCTGCCCATCCTTTGGTGAATCCCTTAGTCGCCTTTTACGACACCCATGAGAAGAGATAGTGTGGTGCTGTTATTTACGTCCGGCACCACACGGAACCGTTGGTTCATTAATCGTATCTTACTTTACCTTTCTCAGCTTAGTACCTATAATTCTTCGGTCCAATCCACATCCATTGTCACATTGCATAAAATACTTACTGGAATCTGCTAGCCCTGTTAAAGAATTAAACATGCGAAAAACACATAAAATCCATTCAAAATTTTGAACGCACATACGGCCAAAATTAATATCCAATCTATCTACGATTTAACCTACTAGAGATAGAAATTTAAACATATTTTGTATGGAGCTTATGTCAAATTTCTATCTCTAGTAGGGCAAATCGTGGATAGATTGGATATTAATTTTGGCCGATAATGAAGCTATAAAACAGAGCTATCCGCAATCATCATAAAACCATTTGAAAACTAGAAAAACAATCCGGTTGTTACGTTAATTGCTGTTAAAACCTTATAATGCCTTCTAACATGGCGTCCGGTATTAAAGAATAACAACCAAACAGCATACCGTAGCACACGGTTGCACGGTGACAAATATTGACACATTCCTCGGACAAATATTCCCTTTTTTGACCCAAATACGTCCTTCCAAGAACATGGAACGCCGAGTTTTAAAAGAAAAAGGCTTTTTACAATGTTTTTGTGAATTTTGATCGGTAATCCGGGATTTGAATTTAATTAAGTGGGTCACCCTTGTTACGCACACTAGTGCACGTGTGTGTGTATACATTGATTAGGCGTTTAGGGGTGAGCAACACCGACAGTGTTTTCCTAAATGTGACACTGTGTTTTCATATCAGTGGTGTTACGGAAACACATGTCATTATTGTGTCGCCATTATCAGATGGTCCCGATTTAATGATGTTAACTATTTTTTTCATGTCTTGATACATGGAAGTCCGTCATTTTCTATTTTTATTAATTTAGTATAATTAACATAATAACACTCGTCTAGTAATTTTCCGCCACAACACTCGGTCCTCTGCCTTCCGCATCCAGTCTCCCCCAGCCACGTTTTTCAGGTCGTCGGTCCACCTGGCGGGGGGGCGCCCTACGCTGCGTTTGCCGATTCGCGGTTATTATACTTATATTCAAAAGTCAAAAGTTTTTATTTCGAATAAGCTTATTATGAATCTAGTTGCACGGTTCCAAAAAGTTGGTCCTATGGAGAAGAGCCGGCAAGAAACTCCATGGATATACTCTTTTCAAATAATAATAGTACAATGATTTGTTACATGATTAATTGGAAAGAATTGAGTGAGAATAATGTAGGTTAATGACTGAGACAAATTCACTGAAGTAAACTAATTAATGACTAATAATGTTAAATGTCTAACTAGGGCAGGTAATTCAGCTTGGTAGGCACAACTTCGAGAAAGAAGCCGACAGAAGGATCCGTTTGGGCTGGGCAGCATTTGGTAAACTTCGGCGAGTCTTCTCGTCGCCTTTACCGCAAAGTTTGAAGACAAAGGTCTTCAACCAGTTCGTCCTGCCTGTTACGACTTACAGTGCCAAGACGTGGACACTGACAGTTGGGCTAGTCCAAAAATTCAAAGTCGCTCAGCGAGCTATGGAGCGAGCTATGCTTGGAGTTTCTTTGTAGGATAAAATCCGTAGCGAGATTATCCGGAGAACAACCGGAGTGACCGACATCGCTTGTAGGATCGGTAAGCTGAAGTGGCAGTAGGCTGGCCATGTCGAAGGACCGATGGCTGCTGGAGCAGAGGAGTCCTTTAGTGGAGACCGCTAATCGGCAAACGCAGCGTAGGGCGCTCCCCCGCCAGGTGGACCGACGACTTGAAGAACGTGGCTGGGGGTGGACTGGATGCGGAAGGCAGAGGACCGAGTGTTGTAGCGCAACTTAGGAGAGGCCTATGTCCAGCAGTGGACTGCGATAGGCTGAGTTGATTGATGAATGTTAAATGTTGTAGTTAAAGGGATGTTAGTAAATTAACAATTAAAAATTAAATTAAATTAAAATTCATTTATTTCGGGTTTAACCCATACCATAAAAAACAATGAACCTGTATAATAAACAAGCAATATGCTTCTAAGTTTATGTTAAAACGCAATATTACGTGCATAAAGAATAATAAGAAGATAAATACAAGACTCCTTCAAACATACCACTTTCTTTCTCTCGCATCTTATCAACAAAGCGTTCATTACTTCCACTGCGCATTTCACTCAAACCGTCCTACTTAAGGAAACACCGTCTCGAGGGGAGGGCCAATCAGGAGCGAGCTCTTTAAAACCATCCTAGCATCATAAGCCATTATAACACCCTCCTCTATATTAATATTTTCCACATTTTTGGGCACGATAATTGTCAGTCATATTAAAAGTTACAATCTGTGCACGTGGTCCGTGTGTTGGGGCACTAATGCTCGTGTACTTGTTACGTGGAAACGGTTATTAATTTTTTAGGGTGTCTCTTGAATTTTTTGGATATTAATAACGTGATTTTGCAGTTATAGACTATAGTGATATTAATTGATGTTGCTAGGTCGCTACTTGTTTTTCTGGGGTGAAACAGATGCAGGCTGCTGTCTTTTTTTTTTAAACCAGATGCTATATCTATTAGTCGAACTAAATATACGACATGTTATTGAAATAACTAATAACCCTTTAAGGGGTCATTGTACTCATTATGAACAACTTTTACTATGAGACCAACACTGAAATCGCGAAAAAGAAATCAGGAATTCTGTGGGTATACCCTACATTTATGTAAAAAAAGTAAAAATTATTCAGGACCGAAACATCTTTACACTTTGCTTAAACCCGTCAAACTGTGTAACAGTTTGACGTGTGTGCCAGTGTGTCACTGTTACACAGTTTGTTGGCGGGATTAGCGCTCGTTTTTAATTTGAATTTGTTGTTGTTCATACTGATGAGTACAATGACCCCTAAAGAGGTTTTCAGTTTAATAATAATTTATCATCATCCTCCGAGCCTTTTCCCAATTATATTGGGGTCGGCTTCCAGTCTAGCCAGATGCGGCTGAACATCAGTATTTTACACGGAGCGACTGCCATCAGACCCCCGCAACCCAGTTACTGGGTAATACCGACATTCGGAGGTTAGACCAGTTGTCAGACTTTCAAGCTTCTGACTACCCGTAACGACTGCCTTGATATTCGTATGACAACCGGGACCGACAGCTTAACGTGCTCTCCGAGGCACGGAGGGGTCTCGCTGTGTAACGAAACGGTCACCCATCCACAGACTGACCGCGGAAAGTGCAGCTTAACCTTGCAGATCGTACCATCCGCGCAGTCGTTGCTTCGCTACGAGCCCCTATTTATAATTTATTTAAATATAAAAAAAACAGACATTATTTTAAAATGTGCAAAGATAAATTTAAGGCAAGCAGCTAATTAAATCTATATTTATAATCAAATGAACTTGTACAATATTATAAGAAACTCAGGTCACAATCACAAGCATTTTGCATGAAACTGTTTAGAAGTGAGACAAGACACGTTATTTCAATAATACGCTGAATTGGAGATAGAACCAAAAAATTCTTTAAATTCAGAAATATCTTGTAATATTTTTGTGTACCTTCTATTGCTAATTCACGATTTATAATTTAATCAATATCACTATTTGTTTCCAGTGCCGCTGGTGCGATGTGCGACCGGACTGGCTTCGGGGCGTCCATGGGGCACTTCTCCATGGGTCCCATGTCGGCCATGGGTGCAATCGGTACGATGGGTTCGATCTCCGCCATGAACGGCCCTCAGCAGAAGAAAGTCCAGGAGGAACACATAAAGAGACCCATGAACGCTTTCATGGTGTGGTCGAGGCTACAGAGGCGGAAGATTGCTCAAGATAACCCGAAGATGCACAATTCTGAGATTTCGAAGAGATTAGGTAAGTTTTATAATTCAAATTTTCAAGATAGTAGGTATTGCTCATGCTCATCACAATGCCGCTTGGTTTCAAGAGAAGCATTGGCCATCTTTACCTGAACAATGAGTTGGATTTGCTACTTTTCCCGTAAACGCAAGATCTTATTACTTGACAAGTTGACACGCATCACAACTGTACAGTTCTAAATAATTATGTTATTTTAAGTCCTATATGAGGATTTAAAAATAAACTTAAAAACAAAGTTAAAACTGACTTCAAAAAGAATAAAACAATTTGTGTAAGTGCCTTTGATTCAGTTTGATTTAAGAAAAAACGGTCTTTTTGAAGTCGGTTTTTTATTTTTATGGTAGGTATAGGATGGCGAAACAAGCTAAAGGCCCACCTGATGTTAAGCGGTTACATTTGCCTATAACAACTGCAATACCACCTAGGCTGTTGCCTAAATGGTACCGCAAGTCGGTTCGCCAAACTGAGACGTGAAGATGGAAAGTCTCATGTGATTGTAATTTCACCTTCAGACCGAAACACAGCAATGCAAGCATCACTATTTGGCGGAGAAGTAGGCACGGTGGTAGTACTTCCCCGGACGAGCTCTTTCACAAAGGAGCTCTACTACTACTAAAAAAAAAAGTAATGAAGTAAGTAGGTAGTAGTTTTTTAAAGTTTATTTATTTTTTCTATTTTGAGTGACATATTACCAATAGAAAGACAAGCGATTGCTGCAATTCCGGATTATTTGCTGTCATCCATTGAAGAGTTCCCTTGTTTATCTCCGAAGATATAAATAAATATAATAAATAATATAAATATAATACCTACTTGTCTTGCTATTTTCCGGTTGAAATTTTCAAAGAATATGTGTTGCTTTGACGCCTATCACGACAAAATACTAAAAATAAAAAAAGTCTAAAACCAAAGCGGGACCCCATACAAGAATCCTCGAAAAAAATGCATTTTTTTCTACGTTTTTGTTCTTGCTCTATCTTCAAAACGGTAATACATATCGGCGTCAAACTTGGTTTGCTTTTAGTGCATACTATGCACTTAGCAATAAATACTAAAAATACGACAAACACAGTCATGTGTGGTGGTACCTGCGTAAGACTGAGATGCAAATTTTTATATTTCGCGCACTTTGCGTTGATGTCTTTTGATGAAATCTCATGCTCTAAAGCAGCCATTCCCAAAGTGGGCGATAACGCCCCCATATGGCCGCTGCAGGCCAAAAGAGGGGCGGTAAAAGACCCAGAAAAAAAATGGGGGCGTTGTAATTTCATCTAGCTAGGAGGACTCTTAGACACCGAGTCTTAGAACTCTCAACTTTTGAGTAGACAAAATAAGTTTGGGAACCACTGCTCTAAAGGGTATCAGGTCAATGGGTGGTACGGGACCCTCACTGCGTGAGTCCGACTCGCACTTGGCCGGTTTTTATTTTTATACATGTTGCACGTTACTAGCTGGGACAATAAAAATATTTCTTTCTTTGTCTGTCTTTTCTGCCTGTATTAGATTCATGGCTATTCTTGCTTCACATTGAATTCCCTTGTATCTTCAACAAGCAACATCCTACTTAGTACCATTAAAGTTATACTTCAGCAACCAATACGCAGAATTCTTGCTATTTCGTCATAACATAAGTATCACGATAATTTCGTAAATAAATATGGCCGTGTTTCAACGTTACAGAAACAGCAAGGCTATTTGATCACATCATCACCACTACAAACAAAGTTTATGTATTGATCTGATTTGAATGTCGATCATAAATATCATAATGTATGACTGACGTGACGGTTAATCAGAGGGTTTCTTTCCAGTGTAAAAAGGCAAATTCAAATTTAAATTCAAAACGTTTTTGCTGAATAAAGCTTGTACATCTCATCTCTCTTTTTTGTTACTTGTCATATTTAGTAAACTGTCGTTTTAATGCAATTAGTCAATAATATTTGCTAAAAGCCATAATTTTAACAATTTCACACACTAACTAACATTTTCTGAATTAAAACTAGTAATTATATTTTATCAGTAGTTATTTGAATAAAGAGACGTGCCAAGATTGTTTTTACTAAATAAGATAAGAGAGAAAAAACATGGAAAAATCAGAATATAGATACATAACAAGATGTTGAGTGAATGTGCAGTTCACTGTGTTCTACCAATTAGGGCTCCAAAATATATTACAGTACATATAAGGTTATCTGGAAGATATCGCTTTTAGCGATAAGACCGCCCATACCCATAATTTATCCGTTGTTCCTGTTTACTACTATTTTCATGGTGTACAATAGTACATTACTGTCGAGGCCTGAAATGAAGCAATTTACGGCCGAGTAATATTGGAAGTACAAGGCGAAGCCGAGTACTTCCCAAGTGATTTTGAAAGGACGAGGCGCAAGCCGAGTCCTTTTTAACTAAACGAGGCCGTTAATTGCTATTTCGGCCGTGACTTGTATAGTACTTTTCTCTCATTTGCGAGGAAACACAACACAAATTAATTCAACAGTATCTCATTTTCATTCACACCAATTCGCCCGCGCGCGGTTCTTGTTCTATTTTCAAAGTTTTGAAAAAAAAAAATGCGCATTCAGCCTGTATAGTGATATATATTTTGTACCTAAAAACACCTAATTTATTTATGCAAGTGTGTACTTAAAAACCTCGGTAGCATAATTTAAAAAATAAAAAGTGTCCAGCAATTTCTATTACTGTCCTGTTGGACATTACCGACCTGTTATTTCGTTGCGTACGGAAAAGAGCCGATTGTTGTATTCTTTTTTTTGAATAATGAACCAATTTCCGAGCAAGTGGGAGAAAAGTATATTCTATCTATCTATCTACCTACCTCTCCTTGATTTTTTTTCTCTACCTTGCTGATTTGATTGCAGAAAAGCTTAAAGAAAACTCTTTATCGAAGCAAGACTGAACTCAATAATTCGTATCAATACAAACAAAACCTCAACATTGTTTACGATGTACCGTTTCTAAATTAACGTTGTGAGACTTATGAGTAACAAAACACCTTTGTCTGATAACTATTATAATATACGATGACGTCATTCCTCTAAGACATCTTTGTTTCGTACAATCTATTGAATTCGGCACAAGTAAATTACTATTATGCTAAGCGATGGATCCCACTCTATAGTTTCTAAAGGGCTCATTTTGATTGCAAATTGATCATTCTGATTGCAAATTGATCATTCTGGGATCTCGCATGGATTATGATTTATGGAATCAATTTAATATTAGTTTATGAAGTGAGAAGTGGTTGTTTGTAGGTGTTATTTGACAGTGTTGTGTTGTTTAGACTAGTTCATTGTCAGCTTTGTTAGGTTGAGCTAAGTTAAGGTGACAAGTGCTTGACGTTTTGCTGTTGAAATTATTCTTATTATTAATGTGTGTTAAGAAATTTCATAATTGGTAATCAATCTTGGCATGCCTTTTTGATGTAAATCGTAAATAAATAATTATTGAAATATAACATACTAACAAATTTACGTACTATTTTTTTTTATGAAATTAATAAAGCGACCTACCAAGTTTTTTTTTACTAAATATTACAATTGAAAAAAACTGACTTTAAAGCTAGGACTAGGGATGCCATCCGTTAGGGTTCCCACAGATTATTTCCACGTTATGGTAAAAATATAATTTTTTATCGATTTAAAATGTACCGTTCCATGCCATTCAATTAGACGTGGTTTGGGTCGGACAACTTGCATTTTTATTGAGACTGATACCCGTTGAGCATACACTAACAATTTTGAGATTTTGACAAATCACACACACCACACACACCATCACACCACCACACCACACCACCACCACCACCATCACCATCACATTTGCATTGACAAACATTTAATGTTTGGTCAATACACACATTTCTTGTATAGTAGTTCAGGGGTAAGGACCTGGTTTCTCCCAAATGTCCAGGGTTTTGGAAGCCTTTGCGTTGATAATTTAGATAATGGCAGCCCTATAGGGCGAACTTTGAAATGCTTGAGTTTAGAGTCGTACAAAAAAATGCTTGAAAATAAGCTGAACACCCACTCCTGAACAGTCCATCCATATCCCTTCCACAAAAACAAACCCAAATCTCAAAATATAGCACAAATTAAAAATAAACTGCATCCTAAAGACGAAATAAAAAATCGCCGCAATCAGCCAACAGAAGCTACACAGCGGGGTATTCTCGAAAATAATCAACAGCTCAAAATGTAAGCACAGTTCCGTATTTGAAATTTAAAAATGCCCAGAAAGAGGACACGAGCGGAAGAGTATGGAAATACGAGCAAAACCGGCCACGGCCATTCTGGCGGTGACGGCGAGAGGAAACGACATTTTCTATTTTTTCCCCCTTGGCTTTTTTCAACCTGGCCCGTGCGATGCGGTGTGTATTTGGTTTTAGACACCTATTTGTTAATATTGAAAATGGGGATTTATATGGTTCGGTTTTTTGAACAGATTTTTTTAAACACAATGGTAACAGGATTTTCCTGTGAATCCTGTGGTTAGAGACTAACGAGACAGATTTATCACCGTCACAGAAATAGAATGGTTGTAATCACAATTTTACTTGCGATTCATGCGTGGCAACTTTCGAACAAACTACGCCTCCCATATTGACGTCATTAATTTTTAAAAATTAACTTTAATCAAATGTACTTTACAGCTTTTGTTTCTGCAGTTAGAAACAGCACAATAAGGCATTTTTGCTGGTTTTTGTTACAGTATTTACAGAAACAATTCATAAGGCGTACTGAGAAAGGCTTTGAAATGCCCTGCACTATGGTGCAGAGTACTGGCACGTGCGCCCTGCCCACTTGGCCACTCTATCTATTTCTGTGTCACCGTTCTAGATTTAAGACAGAAATAATAGTAGATATACAACGTGTAGTGGAGATACGTGGTCATATTTAAGGAGCTCATACAGACAGGGAATGCTAACAAACAATTTTTACTACAGGGTCAACCCTAAAATCGCGAAAAAAATAACAGCTGATCCATACATTTGTCGCATGACATCGAGGATTATCTAGGGTTTATTTATTCATTTATAAAAAGTACAGCCACATCACATATATTAAAATAATCACTACTCATAAATAAACAGTAGAAATCATGTCTGATGTACCATCACAACACGGGAGTGTTGAGCCACTTGCTAAAATTCTTAATTCGGCCGTGTTGGCAAATCGGACCAAGTCGGATATAGGTACTTACATGAACAAGTTGCCCGATTTGTAAGCAAGTGGCTCAACTTTCGCGTGTTGTGACTGTACATGATAATAACAGCGTAGGTACATGACACTTATAGTTGGCTACAAAGAGCTACATGATTCGCCAAAGAGAAGTAAAAATCAGAAGAATTTTAAAAGTGAGTGCATACATTAAAATTAAAATTAGAACAAAACTAAAACCAAACCAAATATGAACCTATACTCAGACTAAATTAAATCAAAACAAAACAAAAAAGCAGTTTAACCTATGAAATAATTTTAATTTTTATCATTACCTAAATAAAACCATTTAAACCATTTATTTTGCCACACATACACAAAATATACATATTACATGCAAAGGTAACAGGACAAATGAATGAGAACACAACATGCATACAACATAATGTGTGGCAAGGGATCCAGCTCAGTATTTGCTGTGCATGTAGGTATGCACAGCACTGATTTTCAGCTGGTCCCTCCCATATGTATATCTTAAAAGTGAAATTTACGCGTACAAGAAAAAAAAAAAAGTAAATGAAAGAAGACATCTGACATCAAATACCTAATACAAAAAATTTGAATTTTACTTCGAATTTTAATTTAACCAAATTACCAGGCCCCTCAGAAAGTATTGCGAAAAAAAGTTTTTATATATGGGAGACTGGCCAGTTATAATGTTTTTCGAAAATATGATTATTTATAAGTAAAAATAAGTAAGTTCCAATTTCAAAATTTCCCTCCACATTTTTTGCGAGTTAATTCAAAGTATTGTGTCTCACTGAAATATGGATCTGCGCCGGGAACATTTTAGAGCTATGATTTTATACGATTTCAAGTGTCGCCTGAAACCGGATGAATCGTACGATAGACTTCAAATGGCATTCATGGATGAAGGCCCTTCCAAGGCAACCGTGTATCGTTGGTATAACGAATTCAAGCGCGGTCGACCAACTTTGGGGGATGACGAAAGAAGCGGTCGCCCTTTGACGGCTGTTACCGAAGAAAACGTGCTAGCAGTGAAAAATTTAATCCAAGACAATAGGGGAATTACATATCAGGAGATTCAACACATATTGAAGATTGGATCGGGAAGCGTTCACGAGATTCTACACAGCCATCTTTGCGTGAGGAGGATAGTATCACGCTGGGTGCCGCACAACCTCACCGATGCTCAGAAGCAGGCCCGGGTGGAATGGTGCCGTGATATGCTTAACAAATTTGAAGCAGGCTCGTCTCGGCGTGTTTACGACATCGTTACAGGTGATGAGTCCTGGATTTATCAATACGACCCAGAAACCAAGCGCCAGTCGACTGTTTGGGTGTTTCAAAATGAGCCAACGCCTACCAAAGTGAAGCGATCTAGAAGCGGGGGTAAGATTTTGATCGCTAGCTTTTTTAATTTGACTGGCCACTTGGTATCAATTCCCTTACGGGATCAAAGAAGCATTAATGCCGAATGGTATACTACCAAATGTTTGCCAGAAGTTTTCTCTGTTATAAGCAACAAGCGACCAAACACAGGGCTCCGCGGGCTACTGCTCCACCACGACAATGCACCTGCGCACACCGCACTCAAAACGAGGGACTTCCTGGACAGCACGCCAGTCAAACTCCTGGGTCACCCTCCTTACAGCCCTGATCTAGCACCGTGTGACTTCTTTTTATTCCCAAAAATAAAAAATCAGCTCAAAGGGATACAATTTTCGTCGCCGGAAGATGCGCTAGCTGCGTTCGAGCAGGCTGTAAACGAGGTGTCTGCGGCGGACTGGAAAAAGTGTTTTGAAAACTGGTTTAGGCGCATGAATCTTTGTATAGAGGCTGGTGGAAAGTACTTTGAAAAGATTTGATAAAAATATATGTACGTATAGAACAATTTTTTTTAGTTTCGCAAAACTTTCTGAGTGTCCCACGTATGTGTATTTTACAACATCGTATATTAGTATTTATAGACTTATAAGTCATAGTCAATAATTATGTTCATTTGGTACATACAAGTTGTACATAAATATCTCTTACGACGAGCTCTCAAGCTGATAAGATTTGTTTTTTTAAACTTGGTAGTTTGTCGTGAAATACGTCCAAATCGTGTATATGACTGGCTAAAGTGTTGTATTCATTTATGATTCCTATGGAAGGGCGACTGCAGACCTAGGTTTGTTTTCACAACAGGGGGTGAAAAAAAGTTTTCTTTTTTATTTTGCTTCAGGGTTGAACCCATAGTGAAAGTTGGTCTACGCTAAACCCTGATGACCACGATTTCCTGATAGGTACACGTTGTATATTACTATTGAGTAGCTTAGAAAGTTAAAATGTTACATTATTAAAGACTAGTTGAAATATTATTATATTTAATAGGCTATAATTTTTACCTTATACATTATGTAACAGTTCCTATACGGTTCAAAAGCCGCGATCGATCGATCTTGAATCTTGATAATTTTGATGATAAAATAGTAATCAGGTTTGCACACAAAATAAGAAAACTTTTACATCTTTATTCGTCTAAATTAGTATGACTCGCATTTCCCTCCACAAAATTCAACACCGAACAACCAACGCCATCTATTGTCGAAAGAAAACAACGCGTCCAATATTAGTTTTTCCTTTTGCAAGTGAAGCGAGGGCGACAAGGCTTTACGTAAAACTGGTATTGTCCTGTTCAAATACATGGCATACATTATTCATACTGGTACGTTTCGTCTTGCATTTTGTGCCGTTTGTTTGCATGTAAGGGAAAGGGAGGGAATAAAAATCCAAGTATTTTCTTTGTGATGTCTTGGTCGTTTTCGAATTAGGCGGAAAAAGTGTTATTACCTAATACATTGAAATCGAAATATATTGGTTGCACCCTACTCTAATAAATGTTTGAATTCTATGTCGTTTATCGAATTCACAGACAAAATGTTGTGATTTTTACGACGTCATAATTATACTATGTTCGGATTGATTGAGTCAAAAATAAAATAAATACTGCCAATGACAATTCAACAACTAGAGTAGGCTTACGACCACAAATTGTCGATTAGTATCGTTATAAGTATCGATTAGTATAAACGAAAATAATCCGGTAGTTGACTAAAGTCAAAAATTACCAAAAATAGAAGGTACAGAAAGAACAATATTGTAGAAAGAATAAACAGAATCCATAAAAAAATGGGAGAGATACACGCTTTTTAAGTTTCTGGAAGGGGCATTTTCTATCCTTGTCGTGCGAAACGGACATTGTTCAGAGAGATGTCAAGTTACTATGAAGGTTTTGAACAATGACGTCATTCTTCAATAGTGCTGTCTCTGTCTAATGAACAAATTTAAATCGCTTATAACTTGGACATTTCATTAAATATTTTATTGGGTTTTTCACTGTTACTTATCTTTCTTGAATATGTTTCGAGATTTCAAATAAAAACTTATAAAAAAAAAATAGTCACCTTCCCTATTGCTGTGGGATGAGTAAGGAATAGGAGTAAGTTGAGTACGGAAAAAATAATGACTGGGATGAGACGTAATAGGATGAATACGGAACAACCCTAATTATTGTCTTTGGGTCATGGATTTTGACGACGTGTGTGGTCTAGTGGTTCGATTGTCGGACTGCTGATCACGAGGTCGGGAGGAGGGGTTCGAATCCCACAGGACACAAATATTTGTGTCATGAATCTAAGTGTTTGTGTTGGTCTGGGTGTTGCTTATATATTATAAGTAGTATTTACAAAAAAAAAGTATATAATAATTTTATCCATTGTCTAGTACCCATGGTACAAGCTCTGCTTAGTTTGGGACTAGATGGTGCCGTGTAAAAATGTATATTTATTTGTTTTTAAACCTTTTTTAAACGGGTTTAAAATGTTTAAAACACTAGTTTTTATTAAACGAAAAAAACATGATTTAAAACATACGAATACATATTTGAAACTGTTATATAAAACTTGAAAAAAAACTGTTCTTTTTTCCATCCCTGATGTTGACTAGCTATATTCTGTATTTTACTTCATTATACTTTTCGACAACCAATCAACAATTAATCAGAAAATCCTTTACGATTCCCCTCTGTTTTAGACAAAACTCTCAAAACACAGCTATCGAATTCCCCAAACATGTGTAAACGCATCTGCGCAACCTGTCGACGAAATGCGCATTGTTTAACGATCGGTATAAATAAATGCACGTTTTGTGCGCCAAATCAATCGTAACGTCGATCGGCACAAAGGTATGGTGCACAATGGTGCGAAACTTTTTAGTGTGATTCAGTGATTCGTTGGATGTCGAACTTGTTGGTAGCGGAGTAGCGGACTTATTGCATGATTGGGGAATTATTGCAGAAGCAAATTCAATTTATAAATGGCTACATTATGATTTGTTATTTCAAGAAATTATTCAATTCATTATAATAAACAAAAAGGATTACATATCGTGTATTATTTAAATTGGTTTTCCTGACGTTTCGAAAGCTTTGCAGCGTTCGAACGTCTTTACAGATATTTAAAAAAATCAACAGCACGCTACTCTGATAAACATATGATACTGTGAGTGACTACTGCGTGCATCGAAACTATTTTAATTACTTAAAATTGTACAGTAGTTTTTTTTTTAAATATGTATAGACGCTTGTCATCTTAGTCTTCGACCACAAACTCAGAAAATCTTTCAAAACGTCAGAATAACCAATTTAATCAATATACGCAACGTAATCCGGTTATCAACTCAGCCTATCGCAGTCCACTGCTGGACATAAGCCTCTCCCAAGTTACGCCACAACACTCGGTCCTCTGCCTTCCGCATCCAGTCCCCCCCAGCCACGTTTTTCAAGTCGTCGGTCTACCTGGCGGGGGGGCGCCCTACGCTGCGTTTGCCGATTCGCGGTCTTTACTCAAGGACTCGTCTGCTCCAGCGGCCATCGGTCCTTCGACAGACATGGCCAGCCCACTGCCACTTCAGCTTACTGATCCTACAAGCTATGTCGGTCACTCCGGTTCTTCTCCGAATAATCTCGTTTCGGATTTTATCCTTCAAAGAAACTCCAAGCATAGCTCGCTCCATAGCTCGCTGAGCGACTTTAAATTTGTGGACTAGCCCAACTGTCAGTGTCCACGTCTCGGCGCCGTAAGTCATGACAGGCAGGACGCACTGGTTGAAGGCCTTTGTCTTGAAACTTTGCGGTATAGGCGACGAGAAGACTCGGCGAAGTTTGCCAAATGCTGCGCATCCCAAACGGATCCTTCTGTCGGCTTCTTTCTCGAAGTTGTGCCTACCAAGCTGAATTATCTGCCCTAGGTAGACGTACTATATGTAATCCGGTTAAACTTGTGTTTATTATAATGTGTAATCATCATCATTATCATCAACTCAGCCTATTGCAGTCCACTGCTGGACATAGGCCTCTCCCAGATTGCGACACAACACTCGGTCCTCTGCCTTCCGCATCCAGTCCCCTCCAGCCAAGTTCATCAGGTCGTCGGTCCACCTGGCGGGGGGCGCCCTACGCTGCGTTTGCCGATAATTATTATAATGTTGATTAATGTTGATTATTGTTATAATATGTAGTGTTCGCGAAAGCCTAAGCAATTATTATTCAATTCAATTCTTATTCTTTATTGCGCACAACAAAATCACAACGATACAAAATTATTTTGAAATGTCATGTTAAGTCATGTACAGTCGACAAATCGGAATCATGACCCACTCAGCCTATAATTCGTATGAAATTGTCAAAACAGTAAAATTTTCTTCTTATTACCGTCGTGCTGCACTTAGGACATTTTGAATATTAAGGAAACTGCATTTATACGGGTCAGAGGTCTATGCAATTTTGAGCTTTGTTATTAATGCATTAGATTAATAATTATTTTTTGCTATTATTGGTAAACTAACTGTCACTGCCCAATTAAATTGTTGCCAAGGAAATATGTTTAAGCGAAATTCGACCTAATTGTATTAGAATGTTTGTAGAAAATTAAGCTTATAGTGGGTTATGATACCGTTTGGTCAAGTGTACCTACTACATACTACATAAACAGTTTTAATACAAAAAGTTTTTTTTTTAGTAGAAGTCTCTAAAAACCATTAACTAGAAGCTAATCAAATGGGTGTATATTGCCGGACAAGCCTTTCAGACAGTAATCCCTGCATCATTGCTTGCCTTTTCCCGAAAATTGCTTCATATGGCCTTTAGAAAACAACGTGTTATTGAAATAACTGAAAACCTCTTTAGAGGTCATTGTACTTATCAGTATGAACAAGTTTTATTATGGGGCCAACATTGAAATCGCGAAAAAAAAATCTTTTCCCTACATTTTGTCAATTTGAATGAACACAAAATATGTGGGGAACAGCTGTTTTTTTGGCAATTTCAGGGTTTAGATCAATAAAAGTTGTTCATACTGATGAGTATAAAAAAAGCCCCTTAAAAGGTTTTCAGCTATTTCAATTACACATTGTATATCACGCATGCTATCCCATATTTTTAACCCACAACATGTTCGATTAATGACTGCTCACCACACTACACCCCCGTATGTCACACATGTTTGTTTTCATCAGTGTCTGATGCATACCCATAATAGTTTACACGTAGGGGCGTTGCAACCCAGTTAATATTAATTAAGGTGGGGGTGGGCCATTGTGTGATGCGTAATGGGGGACCAACTATCGCTGGTGTCGTGTAGAACTTGATGACTATGTAATGCATATTAATTGTAAGTTCTAAGTTAGTTGTTTGTAAGTGGTGTGTAGTATTATTATTACTGAAAGGAGATACGGACAAAATGTTGACAAGCACAGTTATTAAACTTGGTGTTGGAAAGCAGCATATGATTCTAAAGATTTCGGTAACTGTGTGACTTCTCTGTGGCATCTTCATCCTTCTGCCCTTATCCCAGTATATTTGTCATCGGCCATCATCTAATTTTTTCCATACATCTCTATCAGCCGTCATCTCAGTGTTCACTTTCTTTTATTCATATCATCTTTTATACAATCCATCTATGTTTTCTTTGGTCTACCTCTTTTCGTATAGCCATCCACATCCATTATTAAAACTTTTCTCGTAACATGCTCCTCATTCCTCCGCATAACGGGTCAATACCATGATAGTCTGTTAACTTTTCTGTCACTGGCGCTACTTTTATAACCGCTCTTACATGGCTCTTTCTATTCAAACTCAACGTTTGAATACAATTTTATTGATTAGATAAGATAACGTTTATTGTCAAAAAACAGTACATTTTTTACAAATATAAGACTTAATTTTAGGATAATGTACACAAAAGTGTTAGCATTAATAGATTAGATTAGTAGTATTTAGCTAGTAGAGTAGTAGCATTTTGTCTGTCGAAAGACCGATGGCCGCTGGGGTAGACGAGTCCTTGAGTGGAGACCGCGAATCGGCAAACGCAGCGTAAGAGTGACCGACATAACTTGTAGGATCAGTAAGCTGAAGTGGCAGTGGGCTGGCCATGTCTGTCGGTGGTGTTTGCTCCAGCGACCAGACGAGTCCTTCACAGCGTAGGGCGCCCCCCCGCCAAGTGGACCGACGACCTGAAGAACGTGTCTGGGGGTACTGGATGCGGAAGGCAGGGGGCCGAGTGTTGTGGCGCAACTTGGGAGAGGCCTATGTCCAGCAGTGGACTGCGATAGGCTGATTTGATGATTTAGCTAGACAAACTAACTACAGTCTGATATAAGCAAAATTGATAATGTGCATGAATACATACTTAAACGCTGGTGCACTACCAGGCTTTTAAGAACGTAACTCAAGCTTTGATCACTGTTTAAGAGTAGTTTTGCTAAGCTTTAATTTAAGAATATTCCTCTAGCATAGATTCATTGATTACAGTTCAGCTGAGTTCAGCTTTATTCTAAATACTAAGTTGTAAATTCGTGCTTGAGCAGAGACTCGATCTTGTAGCCACGCAATTGTGGTCAATTGTCGAGATAGCGCTTTACACAGATCTCTCTGCTATTTCAGTTTATGTTTTATGTTGTTGTAATTTTTTTCTTAAAATATTATCTAATCTTTTTGGAAAAGTTCACTACTGAATCTCTGCTAGAAGCACGATTTGAATTTCAATTCAGCGGAGTCTAGATTCTAGATTTATTCAAATAAGATTGATGCTCAAGTAACGATTTTATGCTTAAAGAGGCTGACAACACCTAAAAAATCAGACCTCTGCGGTCACTGTCGTTTCGTACAGAACTGAAAGAGAGGCAACGAGCCGAGGGACGTCGGATACGCCGCTCAACTTGAATGAAAATTAACAATTTTTTTTTAAATAAAAAACTTAAAGCTTATTTGTAAAACAGAAACAACAAATGTTTAGAATATTGTCTTTCTCAAATGTTTTCATAATTTTATTTATAATATTTAGTAAATAATAGAGATTGTTTGCTTTAAAGCATGTTTTAAGAGGTTAGTTTACAATTCTTTTCTATCGAGAAAACTTCAAGAAAACGTGTTTTGTGTACAATACAGTTTCAGAAAATACGATCAAGATTAACATATATTTTTTTTACTGCCACAAACTGAATAGATACAGCCAAAAATGTTTTTAAAAGAAGCCTATTTGGGGTATTTGGCTGTTGTCAGCGTCTTAAGAAGTGATCACAGGAAGATCAAACAGTAATTTGAGAAAGTTCTGTAATATGACCACCACCACCTGTTTGTCAGCTGTTTAGAACCCAGTTCTAAAAATAATCAAGTCCCAAACAGCACGCTATACTGTAAAAGATAATGACATTTTAAGTGATTACGGCGTGCATCGAAACGATTTTAATTAATAAATATTGTAATATTTTTTTAGAAATATATGTGCGACTTCAAACGCTGCAATACTTTCGTAACGTCAGGAAAACCAATTAAAATAATATACACGTTATAATCCGAGTAAATATGTTTTATTATTATTCTGTAATATGGATATAAAACGAGTGAGTAAAACTACATCTGCCATTAGTAATAAGAGCCACACACGCAGACCCACGTTTCGCCTAATCACCAACACCTCCCCATAATTAGTAATGCTTGAGAAATATCGCCCTCTTTCCACATCAGATAAGTATTAAAAACCACGACAGATGCTCCATTGTATTACATAACGACAACACATAGCTAATACCTAATTTACGACGATTTTCCTCGGTCCAGCTATCGTAGGCGTATCGACGTTTTTTAGACACTTTTTACACCAAACTTTTTTGTTTTCTAATATTTTTTGTTCGATGCAAGTAATTACCAGCGTACAAAACGCTATTGGATATTTTAGAGCGAGTACAACAGGGGCACGGCCAATAGTAGGACCGTGACTAATCTCCACAAAGAATTCTGTTCTCATATAAAGTCAATGTTTTTTGCCGCCAAAATAGTGTATAGTCCGCACAAATAACCTATACTCTTTGTAAGGAATCTATTAAAGTGATACTATAGTAAATTTTGTGAGAATGACTCTTCCGTTTGTAGTCCGGGAGCTCATCTATTATAAGTAACTGATACAAATTGCATAATACTTTTTTTATTCTGTCCAAAAAGGATGAGTTATTCATGTCTCGACTGGTTTTGTGTTTAAATTGATTTAAAAGGTTATTGTACTTTTGATGTCCGGTATTGACGCCGTCTTTAGATCTGATAGGAGATGCCATGTTTTTTACTAATTAACTAAGAGTTTTTTCGGCTGGCTGATTTGTTGTCGTATTCGAGATTTGGATGTTAATCTGACATTATGACGTTTCACTTTATCTCTTTCTGGAATTTTCTTTCGTACAGCACTTAGTGCAAATGCATCCTTCCTGCACTTCTATGCCATTCATCTAAATTCTTCTGGAATCTGCAGATGTTAAACTCATCGCACAAACTTTTTTGGTAGTGATGCTATGAGAAATTTCGACTGATGAGAAGGATGGTCCCTTTTGAAAAAATAAATATCTAATTAAGCACGCGTTTCCATAGGTTTCAGTTTTTCTGTTGATTTTTGTAAAGTGGAAAATATTCTAGATCTACAACCATAAGATTCAGATTTCTCAATCATGAGAATTATTGTGTGAAATATCTTTTAAAACGTCAAAAATCCGTTCTTAGAAATAAAACAAGAAAAGTGTTTAACCCGTGTAGATTCTTCAATAAAATAAAGTCGGTGACCATAAATTCCTTACTAGCCAATATAAGTCTGTTTCACTGGGTTAAACGGGTTAACCCAGCGTTCACGGTCTATTACCTACTATTTAGCAAACCGACACTTTCAATAAACCGAACAGGATCTTTCTCGTGTAGATTTTACATACCTATCTGGCTAAGTACTAAAGTTACCTTGTCACTTATTTGCTTACCGAATTAAGTAGGTACTGCATTTGAAATTTTTAACATTGGAGATTACATTTATTTTTGGTTACTTTTTACGCTGAAGGCGTTGACAAATGATGAAATAACAGTACAAAATATGACACAGAACATCCTCTTATGAGATATGTATCATATTTAAATTCCGCTTCCCTCATACGAGAAAAACCCTCAACAATAACATCCATACTTTAACCTGAAACCAGAGATTGATGTTAGTTTAAAAACGCTGTCTGTACATACGTAATACATAGTTATGTACTTGAAACGGGGCCGCTTATCGCTCCGTCGCAGGCACGACGCCCTACCGGGGGTGTTCGCAACAAAAATACTGTTGTTTCCTTATTGTTGCTGTCTGTTGTCGCTTGTTGCTGACTGTTGTCGTTGTTGCCGGTAAGGACCCCCGTTGTTTGCTGTTGTTTAATTACTAGCGTTTTTGTGACGCTGTGTAAACGATGTTATATTTTTGTTATGCAGCTCCGGGTTTAGTGGGTTATTCTTTTATTATTTGTAATTTTTTTAAACATTTGTATGTTTAAAAAAATTACAAATAATAAAGTAAGTTTAAGATGTCTAGCTGTTTTGTCAATATTTATGGAAAGCCTCGGTTTTGTTATGATCATCTCATCTTTGTAGTAACAAATATCTGTAGTACTCAAAATCAAAATTGTATGCAATACAGAATCTGCTAATATAAATACCTGAAACTGCTAAGAACTAACGCAATATCCGAACTCCATGCAACAGTTATTAGAAACAACTCGAACACCCACAAAAGCACAACTTACGAACAAACCTAATCCCCCCAACGACACCCCTGAAAAAATATCTATTAACATTTAATAAAATCATGACCTAAATAACGTTTCTTACCATTTCAATTTTACGGACGAAAGGGTGGCGGGTGCTCCTTCGCCATGCGTCTTTGTAAACCACCCCCTACCCCCTTTTTACCCCGTCCCACCCCCGTCCTCCCCCGTTTCACCATTGTCGCATGGCACACAAGCTTTCAGAGTAATGAAGAGCATTTTCGTCCGATTCTGAACACAATAGCCTCTTTAATACTAGGTAGAGAGGAAACTTCTTTGTTGACAACAGTATTGTACCTACTACCGTGTGTGTTTGGTGTAGCCATTGTTTTTTGTTATGTTTGTTCGCTCGATTGTAGCTGACAATGCTGTTATGTATGATCTGTCTAATGTTAGGTGTTTGATGTTCTGCGGATCGGAGTGTCTTCTATTTAGGGGTACTATGTAGGGGTAAGCAAAAAAAATTTCCTTACAATAAGACCGACACAATCGTTTTTCTTTCAACCGAATGAAACTCAATAATTCACATAAATCATACGACAAAATGATGACATAAGATATTTATTAAACCTACATAACAAATTTTTTTTTAAGACCATGCTATTTGGTTTTATGTTTTGCTGTGTGATTTTAATCAATAAATATCATTCGCTTCTCCCGCATATAATTAGGGTCTACTGTGTGCCAAATTTCATCCAAATCAATTCAGCCGTTACAGCGTGATTCCGTAACAAACATCCAAACATCTTCACAAACTTTCACATTTAAAATATTCATGCGATTCAACAACATGATATTATTATTTATAATATTCGTGCGATTCAACAACATGATATTATATTAAACCTTCACGACATATTTTGTCAATACATAATAAGTACAGTCGCCTGCATGACAGTGGTAACACGTCAATCCGAAAACCGCCCTTACTGCTTATGAAATAAAGATGCTGCTAATGTCAAAGTGTTACCACCGACGTGCGGTCGACCGTACCTACCTAACCTATGTAGATATTGTTGTGTTGATTGTTAATATATAATACGTAGGTAACGGTCTGTGTGTATAAATATATAATTCTCGTATTTTATATTAGACGCACGCACATTTTATTTAAATTAAACGCATATTTTCCATTTCTGTATCTAATTAAAGACAAATAACTAATAACCATTAATACCTAATTCCACAACTGAATACCGGAGAATCATTGTTCGGTGTTGCCATCGTACGCCATTGTTTTCCCGTAACGAACGGGCGCTGTAGGAAATAATTATTGTGTAGTGGCAACACTTTAGTAGTATCGACACGTGCGTATTGTTGCTACGATTGTTAGTGTTGCCTTTAATTAAGAATAAATAAATACCTGTAGGGTTGGCAGAACGAAAAATATGAGGGTTCGAAGGTTCGAATTATATAGTGAGAATGTAGGTATTATAGTCATATTAACTGGCTTTTTGTGGGTGTCAATATCAAACCTATCGATATAATATCCGTTAAATTAATTTTCATTATTCTCTGAAATTCATATTCACTGAGAAACGATTGAAATTGTTTAAGGATAAGAATAATTTATTTCGCAAAAAATACGGGTTCAGACAGATGGATAAAGAGTCACAGTTAGTTTCCACATATTTTGCCATAAGTGGCACGCAAAAAATTTATAACAATAATAATTAAAATCAGATTAACATAACATAACCAGCCCATTACTGTCCCACTGCTGGGCACGGGCCTCTTCTCTTTATGAGAAGGCTAAGGCTAAAAAAAAAAACAGATTAGTTTGGCATAAAAGAGTATACAAGGCGCCACTAGTCATACACTAATTCTGGCCAGTCCTCATCGTTACAAATAATTGAGCTAATTTATTTAGGTACTAGCCTATGCCCGCGACTTTGCCCGCGTGAATGTCGTTTATCGCGCATCCCTCGGGAACTGTTGATCTTCCCGGGATAAAAAGTAGCCTATATGTTAATCCGTATTATATTCTATCTAGCTCTAGTTCAGCCGTTCTTGAGTTATAAAGAGAGAGAAGAAGAGAGTCTTGTGTGACTAACTCGACTTTGTTTTATATATTTAGATATAGGTAAAAGATTTTTCCAGTGGCGATCATGATATTCCATAGGTTTGATCTATAAATGAAAACTGGCAGACTGTTTTATTAAAGTTGTCTCCGTAAATGCAACCTAAGTACGTCATTGGTCCTCGGAACCATAGAATAACTAAAAATCCCTAACCGAAACCCGTATTTAAATGACTGAAAACTAGTCAAATTATCCACACTTATGCAAGTTATACACCAGCCTGGCCGGAGAATCCTACCTTTATGTTGGAGGGACATGACACGACACCTCGTTCCTCCACAGTAAATAGGCCTGTCTATTCATTCTCCAACATAATTCATCCACTATAAACTTGGTCAACTTTTACGATGATGATTAATATAATATGAAGTTTAAATTTAAGTTTAATTATTTATCTCAAGGCTTTTATGTTTGTTCTTTTTATTTATAATGATGTTTTTTTATGTAAGTGATACTCAACCCAGATTCTCAAGATACAGGCTTGCCTAGTTTGAAAACCGCTGTTAAACTGTAACATTTGTACCAGTGTTTTTAAATTAAATACATTGTATACAGACTTAATAACTAAAACGACATTCGCAGACGCTCATCAATATACCTAATAGAATTGTAAGCTCGTCAAAAAACTTTCACGAAAACAAGAATTACGTGTCGAACAACAAATACATGCTGTGGCTATTAACATTATAATTTGCATTGTCCTAAAAACAAAAACGAAGAAAAAAATCTTACGCTCCACAGCTCCGAGGCACAATATGCACTGTGTTACTTTTGTAAAGAAATTGTGACACTTGTGCGCTCAAAATGTGAGGTGACAACCGTACACACTTCTTGTTGGAAAGCTGACTATATTTACAAAAGTATTTGTTCTACTGTGTTGAAAGGTTTGTTTTTCGCTTTGTCTTATGTAAATGAATGAAGGCTGTAATTAGCTAATATTGAATGTGTGTTTTGCGTTAATACTGGTGGCAATTGAATAAATATAGCATGGAATTTGTTATTGATTAAAGGTTGGAAATAAGTGTAACACGTTGGTTATTAATTGAAGTTGTTACAGTTAGTTAATTTTGCCAAACAGACCATGGAAGTTCTATGAAAAGGGGTTTAAAATATCGGAGTTAACAATTAAATTCTTAATCACCATAAACTAAATGAAAGCAGAATAATAATTGCCTAATCACGACATATCAGAGAATAGCGTAATCTATCAAAAACAGTATCCTTTCTCTTTCCCTGGGTGTTTGAAACCCCAACAGAGATCACAGAGAGCAAAAATAAATAAATTATATTCTTCGATTTGATAAACCACAAGTTCTGGCGAAGGAAAACCGATATGGACCTAGAATGCTCCGTGAGGCTATTGAAATTAAAAAAACATCCTAATTTTAATAGAGAAGATGGTTGGCAGCTACCACCTGTTTGGAACCCAGTCCTAAAAATAATCAAGTCCCAAACAGCACGCAACACTGTAAAAGATAATGATATTGTGAGTGATTACTGCGTGCATCGAAACGATTTTAATTAATAATATTGTACGGTAGATTAAAATATATTTTTTAGAAATATCTGTAAAGACGCTTGTCATCTTAGTCTACCTGCGACCACGAAATGCTGCAAAGCTTTCGAAACGTCAGGAAAACCAATTTAAATAATATACGCGATTTAATCCGGTTAAACTTTATTTTATTGTAATGTGTAGTGATCGCGAAAACCTAAGAAATTATTAAAAAAATATAAGTTCAATGACTACATTAAAGAAATCATTTCTTTATGATTTAATTTCTTTGTTTTACAAGCCTTTAAACAAGCCTCTCGGTTCGGGTCAATAATTTATACTAAATACAAAACAATAGTCTTTAAAACCATTTATTTATATCAATGACTTATTCAATTATACCAACAGATTACTAATCACGTAACAGGTCGCGTAATTACAAATGTCTATCTGACGAACTTTTCCAACTATAGAACTTGTGAAAACCTATTCGATTCGAGCGCGGACAATGCCTCCAATGCCCGGTCACAATCGAATAGTATCAATCATTGTTCTCGATGCTTTATTCGAAACCCAGTTAATTGACCTTTGCGAATTAAATCTATATTTATATCTAGTTTAATTGGTTTGGTATAAAAGTGCAAGATTTATATAGATTCTATAGTTCAGTTGAAATCATGTAGTACACAAAATAGCAAGAAGAAAAGAAAGAAAGAAAGAAAAATTATTTGTTGTAAAAAATAACTTCATTAGGTACATTTTAGGAATTGCAGTGCTACATTAGTTGTAACACAGTCTAGCTACTCCAGCAAACAGTCGTCCAACACGAGAGTTAAGTGTCCAAAGCTGCCCTCAAAACTGTCATACAATGTCCCAAGTTGCCTTTAAAAACTGTCAATGTCATTTTTTGTTGAACTACTGTATGGAACAGAAAATTACACTGTTGTTGTAATATCATAAGAAAAGTAACTTAGCATGTCGTAGCTGCGGCAAAGAGGTTGAAACAGAATGATGCTGTGTTGTAACGTAAGCCACAACACAACACAGCGCTGATTTTCAGTGTCAACCCCAAGTGACAATCTGATAATTATGTCAATATCATACAGCGATTTATTATTAAAATTAATTTGCAATGATTTTTCTATCTTGTCATTATATGTATTAAATGTCGCCCTAAAGGCACCAAATCAGTTTCTGACGTTTTCGTCTCATCGTAAGAAAAAAATAAAGCCGATTTTTCCCAAACAACTGCGAAACCGTCGACGTAATTTTAATAGAACATTAGTCTTTTATACCATTGTCGTTACTAAGCACACGATCCTATCATCCGCGCCGACAAAAGACACGAACCACCCCAAAGTATCGACATAATAATGAGGAACCGGGAAAAACTTCTGTTGTGGAATGAAAAGCGCAAATTCGTCATTAGGCGGCGCTTTCCGCCATTGTTGTTCCTATCTCTTTCACTCTTAGCTACGTTTAAACGCGCGCGAGCGAGACTACCGCTGGTCCTCGGAGCCGGATTGTTCCTTTCTATGTTAGCTACATTGTTTTCGCTTTTATACCCGCCTGAATTGGGATTGTCTTGTCTGTTTGAATGGACGATGGCGCCCCTCCACGGTGGATGAATACAACCTTCTATAAATGGGGGGAGACAAAGGGTTGGTCTCTTGAATCGCGCTGGGAGACAGGTCGTTGGTGCCTTCGATTATATTGTATCGATTCAATGGCTTTGTTTCAGCAATGAAGGATGGTTAGGGCAAATTGCTTTTCTGTTTTTGTTATATGGTTTTAATAGTTCATTTTCACCATCGAATAGAATACTAATGATACTCGATTTCTAGTTTTAGTAGCAGTTATATTGTTCATTTGATCTGGTCACGTACTTAAGTTTAGTAACACGCCAATTTTGAAATGCAGAAATAACCAATTTGGATTTAGCTCGACACGCTTAAAATATTGGCATGAAATATCGATGTGACATGGATGGAACATTTATTACGTCTGTCTGCGTAGTCAAAGTATTTTTTGCAATCTTGTACGCATTTAACCATCAATGTCCATTGATTGCCGTGAGCTATAGATAATTTTGTTCCGACAATGTTCGTTCATTCATTTCATCGTGCTTACTATCCTTAAGGCGCATGTAGCCAAGCCAAGTGGCATCCCCACCAGATAAAAATTATTACGCGCTGAATATGAATTATGTCGACGGACCAAGCGGTGTACAGAAAAACCTAAACTGGTTTATGTTCTACACTGTATCTGCCAAATGTATGTATTTTGTTTTTTTGTGGAAATAAATAAATAAATACATAATTTATCGAAATTTAGTTTTTAACAATTGAAATACAGGTACTGTAGTTCAATCAGAAACTATTAACTTGTAAATTTTATTATAGTTCGCTGTAGTTGTAAAAAGTGCCAGAAGTGGCCGTTTTTCGCTCTTTTTCTATCTACAACTACAGCGAATTATAATTTACAGAGTTAATAGTTTCTGATTAAACTTCAGCAGTGTTTTTCTAACTTTTCCATAGCGCGACCCCCTTTAGTAAAAATAAATGCCCGTGACCCCCTCGCTCTTCGCGTCAGCGGCGGCGGCGGTAAGGCTTTTTATTAAACATAATATTAAGAACTGTAAAACTTTTAACTTCTAAGTGACTGGGACCCCCCTGTACAGTGTTAACGACCCCCGAGGGGGTCGCGACCCACTGTTTGAAAAACACTGATCTACAGTATCTATCTGTACTTCAATTCTTAAAAATGAAATTTTGATAAATTATGTATTCAATGAGTAATATTTTTTTACTGATGACACTTGGCTGCTACATGTGCCTTAATGATGATTCCTTCCAGTTGGGTGATAGATGAAGATATACTTTCTTACAAGAATAGTGCTTGTGAAATTGTGAAGAAAATTGTGTGAATAATAGAGCCACGAATGGCGAGGTTAAACTGTGCTGGCCGCGGTCAATCCTTAAATAGGTGACCGTTTCGTTGCACATTGAGACCTCTCCGTGCCTCGAAGAGCACGTTAAGCTGTCGGTCCCGGTTGCTATAGGAACTGACTACTGTGGGGTAATTGTGTAATGCATTGACATTGACATTAGCTTTCATTTAGAAATGATAACAATATTCATTGCGTGGTACAGAGTTGCCGATATGACGAATTGTCAAAACACACTGAGCAATGAACATTGAAATCCTATTGATTGCGATGGCGAGCGAGTTACGCAATTAGGCAGTCTAATGCATTGACATTGACATTAGCTTTCATTTTGAAATGATAACAATATTCATTGCGTGGTACACACGGCTACACATCAAGCTGTACATTTCCAGTATAAGCTGACCTCGCATTGTATAGGTTTTCCTTCCAACGCGAGGTCAGCCTTTACTGGTTTGGTACAGCTTGATGTGTAGCCGTGTGTACGTATTTGCCGTTATGACGAATTGTCACAACACACTGAGCAATGAACATTGAAATCCTATTGATTGCGATGGCGAGCGAGTTACGCAATTAGGCAGCTGGTCTCACCATAGGATGTCGAATTGTCTGTATTACCCAGTTAGTGGGTTGCGGGGGTTTGCTTGCATTCGTTCCGTGTAAAATACTGATGTTCAGCAGCATCTTCGTAAAACTGGAAGCCAACCCCAACATAGTTGGAAAAAGGCTCGGAGAAAGAATTTGTGAAAAAAATTTAGATCGATAAAATGGAAAGCGAGGCTGACATTGCAAGGGCGACGGACGCCTCATACAACTAAAGTTGACAAAATCCCTTGACAAAAAATTGGTAATTTGCATTACATTTCAAAGACGTCAAACTGTAATCGATCCAAGACTGTTGACGTGTTGTGTAGACTCACATGCAATCCCGCATATCTCCCGTGGCGCGGCTCCGGCGAGGATCTGGTACAGGGGTGGTCGACAACTCCTTTTCTTTCACCACAACACTGGAATCACTATAGGTCACTGGGGGTTGTGTCCAGCAGATATCTTTATCACAGTCGTTTAATATGAGTTTAGATAGGGATTTTTTTGTTTTTGTTAGCGGAAGACTATATCACTACGCTCGCGTGGTTGATACCGTTCTAATTTTGCAGCGCAAGATCATGGCGGAAGGAAGCAGGATATTGCCTTCAGCCAAAAGCGGTGCAGGATGGCTCAGAGCAGTGTTACAGCTCATTTTCGGTGTGGCCACTTTGTCCCAGCGAGTGTTCGCAGGGAGCCTAATCACAACCCTGATAAATATTGGCTGATTCCACAAATCCTGTTGTCACTGCTATAAAAAAATAAAAAATAAAATCATTATTAATTATTTATTTCCAAAAAATTGTATTCTACGCAAATAAGTGATTCTTTCTTTCTTTTACATACATTTGGCAGATACAGTGTAGAACATAAACCAGTTTAGGTTTTTCTGTACACCGCTTGGTCCGTCGACATTCATTACAACAAGATGTGGGATGTGTGATGTGATTACTATGGCAACTCTTTTTACGTTTATTTCTAAAGGCAATATTCTCACTTTTAAACTCTTGTTTATTTCTGCCATTAACCTACATTATACTCACATTATTTTAATGAATTGGATGCAATGAACAATAAACTATTTTAAAAATAGTAAATCCATGGAGTTTCTTGCCGGTTCTTCTCCATAGGACCCACAATTTGGAACCGTGTGACTAGAGCCTGACGTTTCAAAAGTGCTTTTAATTAGGTTTATTTGAAATAAAAAACGTTTGAATTTGAATTATCAATTTTTAAACATCAAATGGATTCTGGTTTAGTATCGTCTCTCGCGTGGAATCATTGTCATTAACTTTCATGCTATAATAGTCAGCATGTTACGATTATTTACTTGAATAGAATAGATTTATTGTTGGTTGATTTATTTACTATTTGTACACTGAAAACGGTGAGATATGTAGAACATTTTAATGCAAATAAAAATGATTAGTATATAAGTATTATATCCATTGTCCAAGCTCTGCTTAGTTTCGGACTAGATGGTGCTGCGTAAAAATGTCCCAAAAATATTTATTTTATTTATAAAGGACATTGATAAAAATAGCCTTAAACTGTTACAAAGATGAACAATATACGAAAATTACATGCGAATTTTTTTCGTTTCATAATATATATTGTATTTAATGCGGACAGTACAAGAACCATTTTTTATATTTTAAGGAGTATCAATACATTAATGACGTAACCGGATAAAATTGTATCGTCTATGATATCTGTGTATCATCCATATTTTTATTTCGATACTCTATAGTCTATGAATCAAAATTATAGACTCCTTTTCACACAAGAAATTCCAAAAAATTGGCATCGACCACAGATGAAGCATCGACTGATAACTTGATGACAATGTAGGTTGTTTGACATAATGAAAAAAGCAAAACATGACATCAAAATAGCACAGAACAGATAGCTGTGATTATATGTGTCAAAATAGTAAATATTGTAAAAATCTAAAAATATATTTAGTACTGTCCGTGTTTATTAATTTATTGCAATACATTGGCTTCATTGAGTTGTATATGGTAAGCATCAACTTTAATTTGTACAGAAAAAGGCCGAGTCACTAAGGATCTTTAGCAATGTCCTTTTATTTATTATTTGTTTTGATTTGAAGCTCCTTAATGCGTTCCTTATTTGAAAAATTTCATAAAGAATTGAACTCAGTATCATATCCTTACTTTATTTCGATCCAAATCTATTGATGATACGTTTTTAACGCCATTCATAACAAAAATATCCTCCAAACCAGTTATTACCTCAAACTTTAAGTGTTATGTTATAAGCCTAATATTAAAAGAAAATAATATAGAAGATGGTTGCTAATGGCTATATTAAACAGTATGCTGTGAATTGGGCAATAAAAGACAAAGTTTCAGCAGTTTGGAGAACAGTTAGTGAATGTGTCAGT
Source organism: Asteroscopus sphinx (assembly GCA_949699075.1). Classification (NCBI taxonomy): domain Eukaryota; kingdom Metazoa; phylum Arthropoda; class Insecta; order Lepidoptera; family Noctuidae; genus Asteroscopus; species Asteroscopus sphinx. The sequence continues at coordinate 31,075,157 of OX453004.1, read as the reverse complement.
ATTCAGTTATATGAGTGCGAAATGTGACGAAATTTCGTAGTTTTTCGGTTTAAATTTTTACGTGGGTGTGAAACTTTTGGCTAGCGTAGTGTAAATAGCTGTAGGCTGAACTACGGTTATAAACGAAATACCAATAGAAGAACCATCATTACTTGTGGTTACCATAAAATATTCTTCAGGAAGATTCATTATTATCTAATAGTATTATGGGTGTTGAGCCCAGTTTTTTTTACTTTTGTTCAATCACTAAAACTTAAGAATGATACCCCTTCCCGGTCCGTCTAAGTACAACGGAGCCGTGGGCTAAAAGCTTATTGATTCATCGAACGCAATGCCCGTTGACTAGTGATTTTTTTTTTTTTTTTTTTTTAATGTTTAAGGTCTTAATAGTTAATTATTGGTACCTTAATATAATTACGATCTAGTCTACAAGACTAATAAGTAATTTTATGCTAACTTAAACTGCTAGATAATAATATTATTTCTAAGAATGTGTCCACTGGCACTATCTTAGCGTCTCTTAAGGCGAAGTCACTTTTTTCATGTGTCTTTAATTATAGTGAACAAATGAGAACGCATTAGTTTCATATGACAAGTTTCGAGACATTACATGTTAAATATTTTTTGGTGCAGTAAGAACGACCAAAGTTCTGCAAAAAAGTGCAAAAAAGCTGATTTTTGGAGGCTTGTACAGAATTTGTGTGATAAAATTTTCCATTTTAGTTTCAATAGAAACCTAGATATAGTACACAAAATACCAATTTGTTCAAAACAGACGGCCTACTATTGCCGTTGTTGTTATCAGAATATCGTTAAGTTACAAAATTACATGAACATTTTCATCAGATTAAGATTTCCACCAAACTTGTGTGTAATTTTGACTGCCTCGTTGGTCTAGTGGTTGCAAGCGCGACTGCTGAGCGTGGGGTCCTGGGTTCAATTCCCGGGTCCGGCAAAGTTTTATTGGATTTTTTAATTCTCAGTAGCAGCCCGTAGTCTGGATTTGTGCCCGGTCAGTGGGAATAGGCTCGCCCCCTATTACATGGGACTATAACATAACAGGCGAAATGTGGGTGTACTATTACACCGCTGCCTACCCCTTCGGGGAAATACAGGCGTGATGTTATGTTATGTTGTGTGTAATTTGGATATGAATTAAGAAAAAACTGTGACAACAGTAAACAATTCGGTTGCATCAATTGCTATAGTATTATCAATTAACATAAGGCACTGATTAGCTGCTATAATTACATAAAAATCATTTCTCCTCAGGTGCAGAATGGAAGCTTCTCTCCGAAGACGAAAAGCGGCCGTTTATCGACGAAGCCAAGCGCATCCGAGCCATGCACATGAAAGAACACCCTGACTACAAGTACAGGCCCCGGAGGAAACCCAAGACGCTGAGGAAGGAGGGGTACCCGTACTCCATACCGTACCCTAGCGTGCCCATGGATGCGCTGAGAGCTGGTGAGTGGAAAAACTGATTTATTACCTCTGATAACTCCTGCAGGCCTAGTTCGCGGTACTTCAGTGGCAATACGTGTGTCATAGATTTTGTCGACTTGAATTTTCAGAAATTTCTTAACCATTGTGAAAATCCATTATAAAAAATGCCACGCTATCATACAACGTGTTATTGAAATAACTCAAAACCTCTTAAGGGGTCATTGTACTCATTAGTATGAATAACTTTTATCGATTGATGTGAACAAAAATGTAAGGAACAGCAGATTTTTTTTCGCGATGTCTATGTCAGGGTTGGTCCTATAGTAAAAGTTGTTCATACTGATGAGTATAATGACTCCTTATGAAGTTTTCAGTTATTTCAATAACACGTTGTATATTCCGGGACGATCATAAAGGTATTATACTGTTACGTCAGTATAGAAATGTCTTTGGGGACGCTGGTGCGTGCTAAGATCTTTTTATTTATCTAGGTTATTATTAAACATATCCTGTGTTAAAAACTACATAAAGTAAGATCCTCTTTTAAATATTATAATAAAACAAAGTTTAACCGGATTATCATCCTCCGAGCCTTTTCCCAATTATATTAGGTTCGGCTTCCAGTCTAGCCAGATGCGGCTGAATATCAGTATTTTACACGACTGCCATCAGACCCCGCAACCCAGTTACTGGGTAATACTGACATTCGGAAGTTAGACCAGTTATCAGACTTTCAGGCTTCTGACTACCCGTAACGACTGCCATAGATATTCGTATGACAACCGGGACCGACAGCTTAACGTGCTCTCCGAGGCACGGAGGGGTCTCGATGTGTAACGAAACGGTCACCCATCCACAGACTGACCACGGCAAGTGCAGCTTAACCTTGCAGATCGTACAATCCGCGCAGTCGTTACATCGCTACGAGCCCCTCAAAGTTTAACCGGATTAAATCGCGTATATTATTTAAATTGGTTTTCCTGACGTTTCGAAAGCTTTGCTGTAAAAGATAATGATATTGTGAGTGATTACTGCTTCCATCGAAACGATTTTAATTAATAATATTGTACGGTAGATTAATTATTTTTTTTAGAAATATTTGTAAAGACGCTTGTCATCTTACGGCCAAAATTAATATCCAATCTATCCACGATTTACCCTACTAGAGATAGAAATTTGACATATTTTGTATGGAGTTTCTGTCAAATTCCTATCACTAGTAGGGTAAATCGTGGATAGATTGGATATTAATTTTGGCCGTTAGTCTACCTGCGATATACGCGATTTAATCCGGTTAAACTTTGTTCTCTTTTAAATACTATTAATAGCTATTCAATGATCAACGTAGATTTCTGGTCCTGTAGATCCCGATACACCTTTAAAGTTCCAAGAACCAAAAAATAAAGTTCAAAATGCCAGCTACACACGAGCCAACAAACAACATTGTCGCTAATTTCCCACTAATGGTCATTGTGTTCAACAAAAAAGTAATATTTTGTTGAGAGCTGTCATTATGCGTTATAAACCCTTTGTTTATTGCATTTTATTGTTACGTCGGCTTGATGGACGGATAACATGATCGTAATACGATTTGGAAGTTTTATATTGATAGGCTGTGGTCAGAATAATTTTGTGATTGTTTGGTAAAAGCCATCATTGATATTACCCAGTAACTGGGTTGCGGGGGTCTGATAGCAGTCCTCATCATCATCACCATTTCAACCAAAAGACGTCCACTGCTGGACATAGGCCTCCGGATATGCCATAATCGCCACGCTTAGCAGGTGGGATGGCGATCGCAGTTGGTTGGTTAAGTACCTAGAGAACGTTGTTGCCCATCCTCTGGTAAATCCCTTAGTCGCCTTTTACGACACCCATGAGAAGATATAGGGTAGTGCAATTCTTTACGTCCGGCACCACACGAAACTGATGGCAGTCACTCCGTGTAAAATACTGATGTTTACTGGTTAGACTGGAAGACGACCTCAACTTTGGGCAAAGGCTCGGAGGATGATGTTAAAAGCTATCATACAACACAGTATCATGCTGAGTGTCGACTTCTTTGCTGCAGCTACGACATGCAAAGTAGGTATCATACATTGATAAAATGATTCAAGAAATGTACCTAATTAACAACAATAACATAACATAACATCACGCCTGTATTTCCCCGAAGGGGTAGGCAGAGGTGTAATAGTACACCCACATTTCGCCAGTTATGTTATAGTCCCATGTAATAGGGGGCGAGCCTATTGCCATTGACCGGGCACAAATCCAGACATTACGGAGCTGTGAGCAGCTAATGTGGCTAACAGTTTCATATAGTTAACTCGGCAACCATCACCACCTACATTAATTACCTAATTCTACATAACTGTGCTAATTCCTACAAAATATAAGCAGTGTGAAACCCCAAATCGGGGTTTCCGTGCACGGACAATTTTGAAGACGCCTATACGCCTGACTGCCTACTCCTGCAACTCCGCGTCATACTACGGTCTGAGTACCTGCCACCTGCAACTACCTGCACTGCGGCCACCTTCCTACAGCGGACTACTAAGCATAGTGGTGTTTATTCAGACAGCGGACTAGAACCTAACGCGCGCTCGATGTTCTAAACTCACACCCGGCTTCACCAACCTACCTATTTTTGATATTCGGCTGCACCTACCCACCTATTATTATATTTTAGAAACTTGCCAATATTATTGTAACTTAACTTCTCTTACTAAATTAAATTATTTGTTATTGTTATAAAACTAATATTTTTATTTGTTTGATTACCTACCTATAGCCGAACGTTACAGTGGCTTGGCGTTTAATTCAGTTTTAATAATGATTTAATATTAAATTACATTATTTTTATTGAAGAGATTTTCCAAATGAGTTGTGTCCTTACGTATCAATATTGATTCTGATAACGTAGCTCACAGGAACAATAGGGTTTTTGTTACATACTGTATACCTTGTTCCACCACAGCATTTATGATTTCAACATTTGAGACAAGGATAATAATTTTTATTGGGTGCCTTTGATGTAAGCCTTCTTACTTCTACCTTCTTTTCTTAAAGAGAATCGAAATCGAGAATCGATTCTATCTCGGTATAGGCATCACGACAAATAAAAACGGTAGAATTGAAATAAAGTTCTTAGGCCAGGCAAGTGTTTCTAAAACATGCATTTCTCATAGTATTTAAATATGTAAAAATACCAGAACAATTTGTTCTTATTATTACTTCCACTACAAAACCAACATTCCATAAGATACCTTGACTTTTTTTTCGGTAATTATTTTCCTCACTGTTACGCATTTCATTCTACAAGAAAATCAGTCAAAACTATCGTTCCGCGCCACTCCACAATCCAATATCGTATTCCATCATATTCCAATACATTTTTTCAATCCGAAACAATTCCGTTATGTTACATTGTTACATTCACTAGAATGTTATAAAAGTTTCTGTACAAATAATAGCTACATAGAAGGCTGGCTACAAAAGGGCCGGTTGTACTGACGTTATCAGCCTATTCGTTGGATGTCATCGAATCCGCTATAGTCGAATTGGGATTACACAATTGCTGTGCCTCGTTTTGACGGGGCAGTGAAAAAGATAGTAGTTGAGTAGAGTACGCTTCATTGTTAGCGTTTGAGGAAATGAAGAATGATTAATGTTGAAAAGAAATTACTGTTAAAATAATTCTTATCACAAACCGCAATCTCTACAGCCTAGACGTAAACATATTGGCTTTTCGGTATTATTAATCATGAGGAAAGTAACTAGGTTTTTTTCCTAACAAAATTTGTAGGCTACGTACATAAAAAATATTTATATTCAACGACTAATTGGCAATTATTTTTTCAACAATAGTAATATAACTGCCTACATTATTTACGCGACGTTTAATTTAATTAAGTAATTAATTATGATAAATTTATTTACAATTCAACACAAGATATTTCTTTGCAATACAATGGGTGTTCATTTATCGTAAAGTAAATTGGAAATACTTAAAATTGAGTTCATGGCAAACGGCAACATGATGGGCATCACGCTTAAAGACCGTAAAAGAGCAGATGACATGTATGATTCTGTTTTTTTTATTATTATTATTAATATTTCGTATGCCTATCGGCGGGACATGGAGATTCTGTATTTTTTAATAACTTCTTGATTTAACCTGTGTTAATAACTTCTTAGGTTTTCGCGATTACTACACATTATAATAAAACAAAGTTTAACCGGATTAAATCGCGTATATTATTTAAATTGGTTTCCCTGACGTTTCGAAAGCTTTGCAGCATTTCGTGGTCGCAGGTAGACTAAGATGACAAGCGTCTTTACAAATATTTCTAAAAAAATATCCCATTATTATTATTTATTTGTATTATTATTATTAATCCGGTTAAACGTTGTTTTATTTTAACCTGTGTTCACAAAATAAATGAATATGAATATGAATATGAAAGAATATTAACAACTAGCGGCCCGTCCGGGTTCGCACGGGTTGACATGAAAATATAGCCTATGTTACTCAGGGTGAATGTAGCTTTCTAATGGTGATTTTTTATTTTAAATCGGCGCAGTAGTTTTTGAGTGTATTCATTACAAACATACACACAAAAATACAAATCTGTCCTCTTTATAATATTAGTGTAGACAAAAGTGGAAGATGTTATAAAGAAAGTTAGGCAACTGAAGTAGCGATGGACTGGACATATAGATAGATAGATAGAATATGTTTTATTGTACATCATGAAAATAGTAGTAAACAGGAACAACGTATAAATTATTATCGGTACATTGGCGGCCTTATCGCTAAAAGCGATATCATACAAAAGACAGCAAAGTGAAATGGACAAAAATTATAACAGAAGCAACCACGTGAAGACAGAAAAAAAGTGTCAGATAAGTGAAGAGATGGACAGATGACATAAATAAAGTTGTCGAAAGGTGCAATCTGGTCAAGGAAAGCAAACAATAGAACGTACGGAAGCAGCTGGTAGAGGTGCCACAGGGCACAGGACACGCTGAGCACTAAATCGAGAAACCTTAAGTTTAAGTTGAAAAATAAACTATGTATATACCTATAGGTACTATTAGGTACCTATTTTAGTATCAGCAATAAAAGCTTAATAACCATAAAAAATTTAGTTAGTAATTTATTCAGTAGTATTTTTTTTACATTGGGTCATAGGTTATTATTTCACCGTTAAATCCAATGTAACACCAATGTTAACTAAATAGCTTGTCAACTACTATCTTCCAGTAGCAAACAATTACTATAAACTCACTCCAGTAACTATCATCAAGTAAACGCGGCAAGCAGGTCAGTCGCCTGTTCTCAACAAAAACTACGCCCGCTGCACTGTCACGACAATACCTCGTGACTCCCAAAACGAAACTGAGAGACGTAACATTTTTACACGTTGCCTTTTATATCAAAACTATAATATATATTTGATGTGCTATTTACTGAAGTAATGTCGATACCAACACATAAAATTCGTTATTTATGATCGATCTCGATAGTCTTTGATTCGACGTCATTTCAAAATTGTTTCGTTTTATTAAAGTAGAAAGTTTAGTTGACGTCCTTTTCAAAGGTGTTTGACAAAAATGTTTATTTGTTGTCATCAAATGGCCACATATCATGTATCATTGGAAGTATTGCTGTATTGGATGCTTTGAAGATTGGCGGCTAATATTTTTTTTATATTTTTGAATTGTATTTGTACTGTGTGGTCTCTAGCCATGTCTCTGCTCGAGTATTATAAAGAGTAGTAGTGGTAACAGTGAGTTTCGGTGTTTTAAAATTTTTAATTTCTCTAAAAACAATTATGCCCTATTAAACAAAATCTTGTCGAAGTGATTTCTCAAATTCTTATAATATCAATCAACTTCTTAGAGCGGATTATTAATTAAGTGACAAGCTTGACACTAATTCTTTTTCCTGCTGATTTTAATGAAGTAATACTACTTGCTTTGATTCAATGCTATGTCATTTTGAAAACTCCAATTGTACACGACATTATTCTAAATGAAATTAAACTGTACCAAATTCATTGTACATAATTTGATATTTTTTTAAATCGCCAGCAAACAGTCTAAATGTCTAAACAATCAACAAAAATAGTGGTCCCAGATGCGACCCCTGAGGCACACCTGTTGGTAAAAATTGAAACAGTGTTTGGACTTGAATCCTTTATGGTATACTAGTTGTGATTAGTTTTCAAGTACGATTCACACCAACGCAGCAACGATCCATGAACTCCCATCCCATGTTTTCTAATTTAGCAAGTAGTAAATCGTGATTTACCAAATCGAAGGCTTTTTAAACTTACTACGCTATTATAGCTGTCGGAGCACATGAACATAATTCAATTACTAATTGTTGATCCCTGTTCATTTTCATGTCAAGATAGAGTACAATCACTACAAAATAAGCAATAATGTAAGCAAAACAATTTAAAAACATACCACACTTAAATAATGCTTACTACACATAATCGAAAAAGCGCTTACATCGTCACATAAGAGCGCCCGCCGCGCACTCAACAAAAGATTTCCAAATATGAAAAGCGAAAATGGAACGCATAGTTTAAACCGTCTTGGCTGCTTTTGACAGTTGACAGTTTTCACTGTCAATGTGAAAGTGACAATAGGGTTAGTTGGGGTGCGTCAAACCTCGTCCGTTTGGGGTTACTCCATGCGATTAAAATTATTGAAAGATTTCGCATTTTAAGCGATATGTGGGGTGTTATTGAATTTTAAAGGGTTGTTTGAGGTTTACGCTTTAAAATTTGTAAGGTTTCTTAACTTTGTAACTAGAAAAGAAAACTAGAAAACTTGAGCTGCGATTTTTTTCTGTTGTGACGAATGATTTTGCTTCTGAAAATAAAAATATGTAAAATTAAAAATATCGATTCCTTGTGCTATTTTAATCGGAGAAGATCATGAAAATACTTTCTTAAACTAGTTTAATATTAAAAGCACATTTTCTACTATCCAGTGCAGCCAACCGCACATCATTGGTCATACTGGAATTACGAAAACGGCCCTTACTGCTTACGAAGAAAAGACGCCGTCAAGATCAAACTGTTACGTGTGGTTGACAGTATACGTACTTTGTAAACGTTTTTCCTACTGCCTGATATCCCAACCTATTACAGAATTGACCGTATTCACTTTGACATCAACACAGCATTTATATACCATTCGTAAATTACCCAATTCACACAAGTTTTCACTTGCCGTCAAAACTGCGGCCACCGAACTAAACGTGGGCGGAGTCGGCACGTGTGTCGTGACCCTTAGTTAAGGGTCGCGCTATACTATGCACTAACATGGCTTTTAAGTTAATTGCAGCGGTGAATTTATGTCGTGAAATAAAACTAGGGGTGAATAATTACTTTCGCGAGTTCGAAATCATTTTTAATATGCCCGCGGATGTTTTAATTAGTAATATATTTTGTTTTGTGTGGAAGTACTTGGTTGATGTTTTTTTTTTACATTTAATTAAATATTTGAGTTTGATAAATATTATGAGCATGTAGGCTGGTAATTAGTTAGACGAAAATTAAGCTCTTTAATATTAATATGTTTACACGAAAATGTCGCTGTGACAAATCTACAATTTTTTTTTTACTATAAGGGGGATGTAAATAGGTATCTATTGTCTTTTTGACTATGACGTATCTATTCTTAGCCTCTACAATTTAACCTTAAGCTTAATGTATTACCTAAATATTAGTTGCAGCTACAAATATATAGTCACGATCATTCCCGGTGATACATTTGTCGACAAAGTCCCTTGAACGAATCCTGCAACATTACACGTACCTACGGCTGCCGTCGACTACTGAGCGCAAGCGATTTTAGCCTTATTGGTGGTTCACCGGAAAGTTTGCTGATAGTACCTATAAATCAAACAAAATAAATAAAAGCAACAACCGTTCTGAAAAGGAAAACGAACAAAAATATATTTATCTGCTAAAAGCCCTTTAACTCGTACGACACGCGGCCAACACGTGACGTCACTAACATTAGGGTTCCGCACTCCGTCGTAAGAGCTTGCGCACGCGCCGGACCCGCCCATTACGGGTAATTTGACCAAAACTTTGATAGGTTCATGTTGGTGATTTGGTCACAAATTGTGGCAATTGCTCTGATACAATTAGATTTGTTCAAAGGTTAGGAATACACGTGTTGGGTTCAAGCATTGGTATCAATTGTAGCCAATGTTTGTATAGAAGCGATTCGAACACTAATTTGACCACTAAAGTTTGTTTTTTCTCTCTTGTCTTATTTAGTAAACAATCTTGGCATGTCTCTTTATTCAAATAACTACTGTTAAAATATAATTACTAGTTCTGCACATGTAATTAGATAAAAAATATCTTTTAATAATTTATTATTGACGAATTGCATTAAAAATACATGCCAAGATTGTTTACTTAATAAGACAAGTAAGAAAAAACATAGTAAGTATACTTAATTTAATTTTGTTTTTGAAGATTTTGACTAAATTATTAATATTACAATTAAGATTTAAAATTGTAGCCAATGTTTGTTTTGAAGTGTTTTGAAACACTATTTTGAACACTACATTTTTTTTTAGTTGGTGATTTTGGCTAAATATTGTGTGATCGAAAGACTAGTTCGAAACTTCAAAGGTTAAGTTACACGTTGCTGAGTTCCAACATTAGTTCAAATGAATCGACTTTTCATATGATGAACATATTGCGGAAAAGAAAACAATAATTATCAAAATTAATTAAGTCCCATCACTTTCCTTCAGTTATGGTAAAAGTTGGTAATGACTGGGTGAGTCGGGCACAAGACCGCCAGGAATGGAAAAGGAGGGAAGAGGCCTACCTCCAAGACTGGATAAGCGACAGGCCCAATGATGATGATGATGATGATGATGATGATGATGATGGTGATGGTAACAGTTGTGAGTTTTGTCACAATTATTAGGCCTAGATCCCACGTTCCATCACTGGTGATTTCCTATTAAAGTTCGCAGTTTCGAACTGGCAAAGCTAATAGCGCTTTTATATTGGTTCTACAGAGTATAATCTTAACTTTATGGTCATCTTAAAGCCGTCAATTTTATAGTTAATAAAACAAACTAATCATTATAAAGTGAATCTTTCAACAAAAATAATAAAAGAAAGAGGAAAAAGTAAATAAAATACAGCACAGGACAATGTGTTGTTGTGCTGTTTTATTGTCCTGTGCTAAAAACCTACATATTTTTTCCCTTTTCGATGGGAATAAAATAACTGAACGGTACAAACAGTTTTTAGGTGAAACAATCAATGAATCGTTAACAATATACTTCGTGGATATGAAAATACGACAATAAATGAAAACACGGTTATTACTAGTCTATAGAAGCATTTTAAACATATAAATAAGTTGTTTATCAAACATTAAAAAAGATGACAATTTTGAACAAAATAAATATTAAAACATCGCAATAATAAGTAACACCAGGAGATCTACTCCCGTTCAACGATAAACGAACTTTCGTTCCGTCCGATACGTACACGACGAACGATAGATGTACCTACTACGGTTCACAATCGTAAACGATTGATTCCCTCGCAGGCATAGACAAGTCATCGTGAACGAATGAAAAGTCAATCTGAATGAATGTATAGTAACGTCACAGGTAACATACTGCCATTTTATCAATCGGTAAGTATCGGTTTTTGTTTTGAAGTTGTTTTAAAACAATATAAAATACACATTCATTAAAGATACTTATTTAAATTTGATTTCGTTACCAGAGAACTTCAAAAATTAATTATTTTAACTTAAACCTTTTTTACGGAGACTTGCTTGAAAAGTCTATTCTTATCCGACCAATTTTAAAAGCTGTTCAACATCATACTATTCCTTACATAGTGGTAGTAACTCAATTTGTTTGGCTAATACTTGTGATTTTTGACGTCGAACAGTGACTAAAAATACAACTAGATGGCGTTAACCTCACAATATGATTATATCGTGAAAATATAATTAATATAGGTAGTTCTAATGAGTATTGTAATCGTCTGTGTATATAGGTAAATAACTAAATATCAGTCTCTACCTATTGATAACGTATGATACATTGATAAATAACACAAAGTCATTTGCTTCTTTCACAATATTATTATTGTAATTGAATTTGTATTGGTTGAATGGGATTATTGTGTTCATGAATACCTAGGACATGATGTTTTTGCAACTTCCACACGGACAGGGTCACGAGCACAGCTAGGATTGAATAATTTAGTAAAATAACAATGTTTTTGACATATTAAATTTTAGTCAAGATTTGCACGGATGTGAAATATTTCTCCACGAAGCATAATACACGGCTTGTACGTCGTCTTCTGCTTCTTTCGATGGCCTCTTCGCGAAGAACTTCCTCAATTAAAATCAATCGCACCATTACATAACTGAGTGTTTGGTTTTGTTAAAATCTATAGTAAATATCACAATAACACTGTCCAACATGGTTCGACACGTAAACACTGCAAAAATAACACAGTACTTTCATAATTTTACTTTCAATAACTACTAAAATAATTAATAAAAATGATTACGATACCCAAAAGAGTCCTCTTGAGCAGTCGCATAATTTGAGGTTAAATTGACGACAAATTCGCTGTCAAATTCAACAGTTCGTCTAAACGATAATTGACCGGAGTAGGAAAAACGAGAGTCAAACGTCAAAACACGATTGTCGCATGCGATATCGTAAAGATAGTTGATCGGAGTAGCAATTGTGCGATGAATGTAACGATTAATCGAATGTCGTCAAACGCGAGTAGACTCCCAGTAACACATTTGTAATCATCTGTTATCATTGAGAAAGAGAGTTTAAAACCATATGGACTCGTACAGGTGTTTGACCCAACGATCTTTGCCTAGAAAAATGATCCTTCATTCAAAATTTGACGACGACTGTGGTATAAATAAATAAATAAATAAAAAAATAAAATAAAAAAAAAGACTGCTGATCACGAGGTCGTTTCGATTCATCGGGTTCGATTCCCGCAGAACACAAATATTTGTGTGATGAACATGAGTGTTTGTGTTGGTCTGGTCTGTATTATAAGTATGTATTTACAAACAAAAAAAAAGTATTATATCCATTGTCTAGTACCCAATGTACCCATAGCACAAGCTCTGCTTGGTTTGGGACTAGACGGTACTGTGTAACAATGACCCAAATTAAAAAAAAAAACCCTGTGGTTAAGCTATTAACTGGATTGGAAAATTCTTGATAAACATAACATAACATCACGCCTGTATTGCCCCGAAGGGGTAGGCAGAGGTGTAAATAGTACACCCACATTTCGCCAGTTATGTTATAGTCCCATGTAATAGGGGGCGAGCCTATTGCCATTGACCGGGCACAAATCCAGACTCCGGGCTGCTACTGAGAATTTCCTACTGAAAAAACCCAATAACACTTTGCCCGACCCGGGAATCGAACCCAGGACCCCACGCTCAGCAGTCGCGCTTGCGACCACTAGACCAACGAGGCAGTCTAAATAGTAAAAATAGTCTAAATTCTTGATGGTGTGTGTAATCTGCCAACCTGCAGCAGGTGAGATGCCTGTGCCTTGCAGTGGGACAGTAACGGTTTGATTTGATTTGATTTGAGGGAGTGGGCGACGTGTGAGCGGGTAGCGGAGAAATACTAGGTTACTTTTACCATTTTTGATTGAGTTGTGGACGAATGTTTCGCTGGTAATAAAACTGTTGAGGTAGCATTAGAGTAGAATCATGTTGAACACAACGGTCAGGATTCTCTAAAACAAAATAGTGTAGGGAGTGGGCGATGTGTGAGCGGGTAGCGGTTAAAAACTAGATTCTTTTCACAAATCTTGTTAGGATTATGATTGAGCTGTGGGCGAACGTTTCGCTGGTATTAAACCTGCTGTAGTAGCGTTGAAGTAAAATTATCTTAAACACAGCGGAGGAATCTCTTGAACAGGTAGTGTGAGAATGTGGGCTATGTGTGAGCGGGTAGCGGAGAAATACTAGATTATTTAAAAAAAATTAGATTGGGTTGTGAATTAATGTTTTGCTGGTATTAAATCTTCTGGAGTAACGTTGGAGTAGAATTATGTTGAACATATTGGTTAGGTATTACTTTTATTTTATATATAGTTTAAGCAAGCGTTTTCGTGTGTCAGGTAACCTCTCAACCTGCAGCTAGTCATGCAGCTGCAATGTAATTTGAGATTTTGAAAAAAACAACATAATTACCAAATTGAATTTATAATATTCTAATTGGGTTGTCTTAGGTCTTGCGTTTATTCTGTTACATGTTGTTTACAATTTTTAAATATTATTTTTGGAAATGTTACAATATGTTAACTGAAGTTTTCAGTCCATATCCCTATGGCCTATCGCGTCCTAAAATTAATTTTGTAGTCTTGTATTCACTTTTTATTTTATTTCTTTAAAATAATTACTGCACCATGAACTTTTCGCATAGCAACCATACAATTAGGTACCTCAACACAGTCGTCATTTTTAACGCTCCCAAATAATTGCCTGCCGAATAGTTGACTGCTGAATCGTGACAAACAATTGCCTGTCGCGTAGCGTAAATGATTGTTTAATAGTGGCACATGTAATAGGATGTCTAGTAGTGCATCGTGGGAAACAGTAGCTGCATCACTCTAGCTCAAACTGATATAATGCTATAATACTTTCACAGTTTGACGACGTCTGTGGTCTAGTGGTTTGAGGTTCGGACTGTTGATTACTTAAACAGAGGTTATCAGTAAATGTAATCAACTAATTGAATCCTGAACAGAGTGAGACAAAAGTCATCGATAGCATCTGTACTTTCACTGGTCGGTCCATAATGGTCAAAATACGACTGTAATGTGTTATGACGACTACTGTGGCCTATAGGTTCGAGTGTCGGACTGCTGATCACGAGGTCGTGGGTTCGATTCCCACAGGACACAAATATTTGTGTGATGAACATAAGTGTTTGTGTTGGTCTGGGAGTTTCTTATGTAGTATAGGTATGTATTTACAAAAAAAAAAGTATATAAGTATCATATCCATTGTCTAGTTAGTACCCATAGTACGGTCAACCGCACGTCGGTGGTAACACTTTGACATTAGCAGCATCTTTATTTCGTAAGCAGTAAGGGCGGTTTTCGAATTGAAGTGTTACCACTGTCATGCAGTTGACTGTTCAAGCTCTGCTTAGTTTGGGACTAAGTAGATGGTGCTGTGTAAAAATGTCCCAAAAATATTTATTTATTTATTTAATTAATTTGTATGGACCACAGAAATAGAATGGTTGTAATCACAATTTTACTTGCGATTCATGCGTGGCAACTTTCCGAACAAACTACGCCTTACATTATGACGTCATTATTAAAAAAAATATGTAATTTACAGCTTTTGTTTCTGCAGTTAGAAACAGCACAATAAGCCATTTTTGCAGGTTTTTGTTACAGTATTTATAGAAACAAGTCAAAAGACGTGCTGAGAAAAGCTTTGAAATAACCTGCACTATGGTGCATGTTGCTGCCACGCGCGCCGTGCCCACATGGACATTCTATCTATTTCTGTGGTATGGACGTATAATCTAATTGTCAAAGATATACACCATCTGACCGTTTTTTATGTATATTAATATTACTAGTATTAGCTTATATTTCGGTAGTCATGTCGACACGTTCGTTTAGCCCAAGCCTAACCTAAAAAATGGAAATACCGATTTTACCATCATGCTTTGTTTACCATCAAAAGATCCATAGAAATCAAAATAACATCACTTACAGGTAATTATTTGGATGCCGGTTGTCAATTTTCAAAACACCTGTCTCAAGAACTGACAACCAAAATCTAAACTCTAGGTCAGTAGTCAACAGATGTCTAATTTAGACGCATTCTTTTAGACTTTAGACAGGTGACGCACTAAACTGTTTTTGGCTGACACAGATTGGCCGCGGCAGGCTGACTGCGTAGTGTGTTGTCTCCTTTATATCAGAAATATACAGAGCTGTCAAAAATCAAAATAAAACATAACCTATTCAAATCAAATTCAGTCTAAGACAAAACTTTGCTATACAAACAATGAAGCTGAAGAAATAGAATAGTAAATAATTTTTTGACAAGCATTACTTTTTCAACGCGTATTTTAACAACTGTATGGGACGCATTGTAACACAAAACATATTTCAGAAAATTAGTTCATTGTGTCGCAACGCCCATACATAAATGCTTTATTATGTCTACAAGTAAAACTATATTAATTGTTATGCTAATTTTAATATAACAATGCCACCTTTTCATACAGTTTACGTATTCATATTAGTTATAACATGTTTTTCATTTATTGTCTCGTACAGCTATTAATAATGCTAATAATAATTGACGCAGATATTCAATTGTTTTATTGTTTTCTTGTTTGTAGTGTATGAGTGTGTTTTTTCTTGGTGGAAAATTGTTGTAATATTTTCTATATCGTTGCGTAGGTGTTTTAGCATTGAAGTCCCATATGATATTCACTTCTAGCTTCAATGTTTATGGGTAAGTGTATAAGATAGCTTATAGTTCATTTTAGCACTCGTCAGGCATTTGTCTAGCTCCGTTTTACTCTTAGAGACTAAGACTTGATTTTACCAACGATAATGCTCTGGTTATATGACCATTTACCCACAATTCCAGTACATTTTTCGAGTAATCAGCCGATTAATGATATTGATAAACACCGGCCTAAACGTTTCAAATGACAGTATCATCATCATCATCATTTCAGCCGAAAGACGTCCACTGCTGGACATAGGCCTCCCCCAAACATCGCCACAACGACCGGTCCTGTGCCTTCCGCATCCAGCGGATTCCCGCGACCTTCACCAGGTCGTCGGTCCACCTTGTGGGGGGCCTACCCACGCTGCGCCTTCCAGTACGCGGTCGCCACTCCAGAACTTTACTGCCCCATCGGCCATCCGTTCTGCGAGCAATGTGCCCCGCCCACTGCCACTTAAGTTAGTTAAGAATTGCCAATGACAGTATAGTGCGCGTCAAATAAATTGAGCATGCACATTGATCGATGTAAACGATTCTCACCTTGATGTCAGTACAGTAAGTAGAATGCGCAGTGGCATCAATCTTTGTTCAAGTTAGTTGCCGGCTACTACATAACATCACGCCTGTATTCCCCGAAGAGGAAGGCAGAGGTGTATAGTACAGCCACATTTCGCCAGTTATGTTATAAGTCCCATGTAATAGGGGACGAGCCTATTGCCATTAACCGGGCACAAATCCAGACTCCAGGCTGCTACTGAGAGTTACCTAAAGAAAAAACCCAATAACACTTTGCCCGACCCGGTAATCGAACCCAGGACCCCATGATCAGCAGTCGCGCTTGCGACCACTAGACCAACGAGGCAGTCATACAGCCGTAGGCCTGCTACTATCATCAACTCAGCCTATCGCAGTCCACTGCTGGACATAGGCCTCTCCCAAGTTGCGCCACAACACTCGGTCCTCTGCCTTCCGCATGCAGTCCCCCCCAGCCACGTTTTTCAGGTCGTTGGTCCACCTGGCTACTATACCTAACATTAACTAAAGTGGCACTGTAGGTCTACTCGCGTTTTACGAACGACAAACGAAGTACGAACTTTCGTTATGACTGATACTTACATAATAAAGATAGGCACATCAAAAAGGCACAATTAAGATAGACTACGGTTCACAGTCGTATACAATTTACCGGAGATGAGAAAAACAAACGTCAAAACACGATCATCGCATGCGATAAGGGAACGAATGGTTGACCGGAGTAGCAAATTGTGCGATGAATCGTACGATTTATCGAATATCGTCGAACGGGAGTAGACCTCCTGGGCAGAACGGATGTCCGATGTGGCTGAAAAGTTCTGGAGTGGCGACCGCGTACTGGAATTCGCAGCGTGGGTAGTCCCCCCACAAGTTGGACCGACGACCTGGTGAAGATCGCGGGAATCCGCTCGATGCGGGAAGCGCAGGACTGGTCGTTGTGGCGATGCTTGGGGAGGCCTATGTCCAGGAGTTGACGTCTTTCGGCTGTAATGATGATGATGATGATACCTAACAGTTACAAAATTTAGGTTTGCCACCGGCACTACAAGTAGGTACATTAACTGTACAGGCTCGCCAATTTTATCTAAGGGCCCGTTTCTTTCAGGTAACCAGACTTCAATCAATATGCCGAAAAAAATAAATATGAATAATACAATAATATACAGGGTGTCAGGGAAACGCTTCCGAAAACGAAGATAGGTGATAGTGCTGGTGATTACTGATACGAAACCATGAAAAAAAAGACATTTTTTTTTTTTCATTTTTTTTGCATTTTTCATTATGTATGAGTTTTATTTAACTGCCCAAAACTGGTTTTGTAAGAAAAATGCAAAAAAAATATATATGAAAAAATTTAAAAAAAGATCGCATTTTTTTTCGTGGTTTCGTATCAGTAATCACCAGCACCTATCTTCGTTTTCGGAAGCGTTCCCCTTACACCCAGTATATATATATTCAATATCAATATGGTGCATTAAAAGAGCCTCCACGAGTGACGATATTTAATTGATTTTCCGGCGCACCCTGGGCAGTCAGCCCCGCTACCTATCTGCTGACTGGCTAATCTTTTCCCCACGGCATGAGCTATTATCATTATGTAGCTCATGTCGACACGAAAGAAGAAGAATCAATATGCCAGGAAAATTCAAGTATGAAAAAGACCAATAGACACGCTCTGTCCTGTTATTGCTTACAATGTAAGCCACAAAAAGTACAAGAAACATGCTGAGTTTTCCTGTTTATTTTCTTAACAGAATTCCTAATTAAAAGCATGAAGAGTTTTTGTAACAAATGAGGGTGACTCAATTTTTTGTCCGCCAGTGTATTTTTAAGTTAAGAAAACTCTTGTTTGTTCAGCTGATGATGTTGCATTTTCCTTAACTACACCCAATGTAACAAATAATAGATTTGTCTCTCTTTTGTTGCAAAAAATGCCTTGTTTTTGTGTTATCCACGTGATTTCTTAATGAGGCGACTACAAAGAACTTAAAGCGAACTGGTTAAATCTGGATTGGTAGAAGTGATAGTCCACTGGTATGGAATTCTCATGGCGGTAAAAAAGGTAATTGTGCTACGGTAAATTTTAATGACAGTAGTTCTCGGTATTGCCATTGTAAAGACAAAAAAAACTGCAAAAGAACCAATATTTTTCCGACACACATTTCTAAAAGTTTCTAAAGGCAATAAATAATGTTGACGGAAGTACCATTGATGGTTGGATATATGAATATCAAAAATATAGTACAACACTACAAACACGAATTATTTTTTTTGTGTTGTGTAACACCAAAATTACCTGTGTACACAAATAAACATTTTGATTGATTGATTGTAGTTTAAGGGGAATGTAGCAGCCAAGTGGCGCCCCATCAGTAAAAAAATTATTTTTTTAAAAAAAAATTGAAGTACAGGTACTGTAGTTTAATCAGAAACTATTAACTCTATAAATTATACTTCGTTGTAGTTGTAGATAAAAAAGGTGCGAAAAACTGCCACTTTTGGCTGTTTTTCTATCTACAACTACAGTTAACTATGTTTTACATAGTTAATAGTTTCTGATTAAACTACAGTACCTGTATTTCAATTATTAAAAACATATTTTCGATAAATGATGTATTCAGCGAGTAATAATTTTTGTACTGATAGGGGCGCCACTTAGCTGCACGTTCGCCTTAATGAAGTTTGCTATAAAATACTTGAAAAAATCAATCTTTCAATAAATAACGTTTAATTAGTTATTTCAGAAAAAGTAAGGTTCAAAACACAAACATACGTATTCGTACGTATTGTATTCGACGTCGCATCGTGATACGTTGTGATACTAGTAATGTCGTGTCGTGCCTCGGAGAGCACGTAAAGCCGTCGGTCCTGCGCCTGATCTCTCTCCGGTCGTGTCGAATTGCCGTCCCATCGGATTATGAGAGTGAGAGAACAGAGAGTGCATCTGTGTTTGCGCACACACTTGTGCACTATAATATGTCCCGCGCAGAAGGCTAGTCTCCATTGAGATTGGCCGCCGTGACCGAAATTCGGCCGGGAGGACATTATTATTATTATAATGTCGTGTAAACTCGTGCCCTTGGAAATGTATGACGTGCATCGTAAAAATTCACGGCACGACGTCATGTAGTGAAAACTGACCATGCAATCCTGCACCCGGGACCGCATTTGATGTTCAAACTCAAAGATGACGCACAACATTGATGAAGATCAAGTAATTTTCCTAGTGAAAGAGCGTCCCGTACTTTGGAACAAAACATATCTCCATATCCCGAATCAACTGTGGCAATTTTTCTTCAAATTTCAACGTAGTCTTATCGAAAATGTCGTACCGTGTATTGTGCCACGATTTTTTACGATGCTTTTCGTAGATTTTCACGACTCGACATCGCATCGTTACAAAATGTCGCGATGTGCCACGATGAAACGTCGTATCGTGTGTTTATGTTTTGGCCCTAATGTGGACGTTTCTAAAACGAATCATAAAGCATGCGAAACATAATAAAGAAAAACTGTTACCTACAAATGTTGAAAAAAAAAATTACAATCGTACGATATTGTAGACTACTATCCGAACGTTTTAGGGGCTTTATTTTTGTATATTGAACAACTATATTATCGCCAAAAAAATCAAAAACCCTAATCCCCACTTACAGCCAAAACAGGCAACGCTAATCCATACAATAATCCAATAAATTGCTTATTCATGATTAGCATATTATATACCAGCAGTTTGTTACCGAACGGAAGTGTCCAATCGCGTGCGTCGCCGGAAGCTCCTCCCCCCGCCAAACTGCTTCCGGTCACGTGACGTCATTTACATGACAGTTGAGCACGGGACGTTAGGGAGAATGAACGTGTGGAGCGAGAAATTTTTGTTTATAGCTCTAGGAAATGACTTGCCGTTTTGTTTATATTTTTGCTTTGATTTTTTTTGGCATTTCGCACATATCGATTGCGTATTCGTGAGAACATTGTTTTTCTTCATTACTAACTATTGCCTCGTTGTTCTAGTGGTTGCAAGCGCGACTGCTGAGCGTGGGGTCCTAGGTTGGATTCCCGGGTCGGGCAAAGTATCATTGGGTTTTTCATTAGGAAATTCTCAGTAGCAGCCCGGAGTCTAGATTTGTGCCCGGTCAATGGCAATAGGCTCGCCTCCTATTACATGGGATTATAACATAACTAGCGAAATGTGGGTACATAACCAGCCCATTACTGTCCCACTGTTTGGGCACGGGCCTCTTCTCAGTACGAGAAGGCTAAGGCCTTAGTCCACCACGCTGGCCTAGTGCGGGTTGGCGGACTACACACACCATTGAGAACTGTATGGAGCACTCTCAGGTGTGCAGGTTTCCTCACGATGTTTTCCTTCACCGTTAAAGCAAGTGATAATCGAATATAAATCCGCACATGAATTCGAAAAGTCAGAGGTGCGGGCCGGGATCGAACTCACACCCTCCTTCATGGAAGGCAAGCGTTCAACCACTAGGCTATCACTGCTACTGTGAAATGTGGGTACGCCTACGAGGAAATGCAGGCGTGATTTTATGTATGTATGTACTAACTATTGCTTAAACTTAGTTCAAAATGTTTTACTTTTAACTCGTGCTGGTAGATAAAATAAAAACTGCAACAATATAATGTAATGCATCAACTAGGTAAGAGTCGGCTCATGGATCAATTCAAACCTAACAATATTAACATAATCAAACACAAACATTCATGTCACTCAACTAAAATCCTACCATACATACCTATCACTTAATACTTAATATCCATAACTACAAACAAGCAAAAACGATGATTTGCACAAGTTGTGGCTAATCTATCAATTTAACCACGGTTTGTTAAGTACGTCTGCGGACAACCCTCCCCATGCTATGAAACGGCGAAAATATACCCCTTGTCATTTGTTCCGATCGTTTTTGAAGGATACATCGAACTGGTGAAGGTTGTTTTAGGGTTCGATGAGATTATGTCGTGATCTGATTTTATCAATAAATTAATTAGTACTTTATTTACCTTTAAACTTTCTTTTTGGCCTGTGTCCAGCAGTGGACGTCTTACGTCTGAAATGATGATGATGAAACTTTCGAGTTGCATTATTACTTATTGATTTGAAACTGGAATTTACGCACATGGTTAAACCTATTTTAATCCCGACGTTTCGACCAAGTTTCACAACTGCTCGTGACCACGTCCAGTGGTCGTCCACGTCGAAACGTCGAGTTTAAATAGGTAGATAGGTATGTGAGCGTTAATTCCAGTTTCAAATTAATAAAAAAGTATGCTTTGATAGATATCCAGAAGTCCAAACTCCAGGTTTACTAACGTGCAATGATGCGCAGCATTTTAGGAAGCGTCGTCGATCCAGACCGCGAAAGCGATGGCGGGACGAGCAAGACAAATACTGTAACGACAACTGGTCATCACCGCAAAACCGTGACACATGGAAATCAAGAGGGGGAGGCCTTTGCCCAGCAGTGGGATCTTGCAGGCTAACTGTTACAGTAACAGTATGCTTTGATTAATATTAATGGTTTGTCAAAAAGCAATGGGACGGAGTATTCTGGGTATTAAACTTGTCGACCGGATCTAGAACACAACCATCCGTTCTAAGACGAAGATAACTGACGTCACTCGGAAAGCTGCCACGCTGAAGTAGAACTGGATTGGACACATCTGCTGCATGCCAGACAAGCAATGGGCCAAACTTACAACCCAATGGGTCCCTAAAAATGGCGAACACCAACGTGGTAGGCCCAGACGGAGATGCCGGTATGAACTGGACTCCTTCCAAAAAGACTGTAGAGAGAAGTGGAAAAAAGAGTAGAGGTTTTTTTCCTGCAGTGAAACAGTATAGGCTTTTAATAAATAATATAATACTGGTATCCTTTGACATGAAAAAATAATCTAATATTTGAGCAGAAAAGAAATTTGTAGTGGAAAGCCGATTTGTTATTGTTAGAGTATACTGTACAAGTTATTTTATTCATATTCATATTATTTATCTGCATTCCACAATGTAAATTAGGTGGTAAACATAATGGCTTATTATTACTTCTGTGTTCGTAATCGTACGGTATTATGTCAATTTCTATTTATCGAGTAGAATTCAATTCAAGTTCGTTACGATGATTTTCGATTCGATTATTCCGAATTGATTTTATTAATCGTATAGTTCTGAATCGGTCTGCAGTTTTGGTTACTTATCTTTATTATGGTAGTACCCACAAGTTATTTGATGTTCAATACTGACATAAACTCAGTATATTTATAGGCAAATGAACCCTAAAATAAGTACGAACAATTTGAAAACCCAAAACTCATTTCAGCCAAAACTCCTGAAATAAGCCACACATTCAGCCATTGATACCATCTAAGGTCACTCTATAAATCACCTTACCCACCTGACGGGACAGAAAATAAGCATTTTTCCGAGAAATTTAACACATTCAAATATAAAGAGTGGAAAGAAAAAACGGGGGCATTGAAAAGGAAACCCGCACGAAAATCCCATTTAGCCCGGTGTCCGACCTTTCTGTCGATCCCCACAATAGTGGAGCTATATTTACATATTCAGGGGCCGGTCGGAAGATGGTCATTATGAATGATATGGATTGTGACGTAGGTGAATCGTGTTTGAAATTACATTCATTGTTGGGTCGCTTTTAATTTTTGTGAAGGTTGGGTTTCGATTGAAAGTTAAAGTAACTATTTTTTCAGTATTTTTCATGTTGGTACGTAAAAAGTACATAATATTGAGAGGGTAAAGTAAAAGTTTTCTTCCGTCAAGGTTTGCGACTTTAAGCTGTTAGATACATTTTTATGTTTTCCACGTGGAAGAAGTTTTTCTTAAAATTGCCGAAAATTAAACGAAATGTTTTTCTCCAATGAAATTCGTAAACATTTATAACCAAGGCAAGGTTTTTCTTTTACTTCCCAAACTTCCACAAAGTAACAAAAATCACCTATTTTAATAACCCTTTTGAACCCTTTGAAGTACCTTTTTCAACTTTTAAACCAAGTTTCGAGTCGAAAAAGTCCCACGTAACGACTTTTAAGGAAATTTTCGTTTGTTTTATTAATTAAAATTAGTCATTTACAGTTTTGATGTTGCATTTTAGCGGTTTCTGTATAAACCGTTGGTAGAAATTAATTAGGTTTTTGTTGTCGGTCTGTTCGACCAACAGTGAGTTAATTTAGGGTTATGTGTGCAGCCTTTGATTTATTTGTAAGGTCTCGTTACGAGGAAATTTGATGGAGTTTCCACGTGAGTTAAAGATTAAGTACCTATTAAACCCTTGTTTTTCCTATTGGAAGTTATGAGGTAGACTCGTAGATCTAACTTAAAGGCTTATAAGGCTTTGCTAAGGCATATCAAACCTTTCTTAATGGAAATTAATTTTGCTTAGGTGGAATACTTGCTCGTAATAGAAAATGAATCGACGTACAAGTAACAATCTTTAAAAAAAGTTGTTTTTCTCTTTATAAGTACACTAAACACTATCGTATTAGAATATCCTAAGCTAAATAAGATGTTCTTTATTTTTAATCAATTACTGTATTCGATCTGAAATCGTAGGAAATACAATGCAATCGTCAATATATAGTAAAAATTAGCAATTTTCTTTAGTTGACTCGTGAGGGATTATAAACGGTAACACCTTGTAATTTTCTTTCATTCTCGGATAGGCGTGTATATAGTCGTTCAGGTATAAATTATAGGCACGTTAAATGTAATCACTACTTAGATAACTACCTTGTATGTCAGTCAGACGCAACAGATAATTTCCTTTGGACGAAGCAAAATTAATACTTGAATAAATCTACCATTTACTAATGCTTTATTAAAGAAATAATTGATGAAGGCTCTGCCGTCAATCAACGTCATTGTAAACAGCTTGAATTCATTCATATTTTGTGCGATTTAAATGAAAACTTGGTAAATCTGAAAATAAAAATCCATCGGGCACACGCCAATACCAGGAGGCCAGATACCCAAAAGAGATGACAGGGAATTTAATTATAAATATAATAAAAAAATCTCGATCGTCCCTTTCTAAAAACCTTGACAACGTACCTATTTGCGTTCGCGAAAATAAACTCCCAAGCGAATTCACGCCTTATTGCTTTGACGGAGAACTCATTGTCCTTTTAATAAACTTCTTTGTAATTTTGCTGCGGTTTATAATATATTGTAGATTCGACTGACGTCATCACAATAGGGGTGTCTGATATATTTTTTATTTAAATTCCATATTCGAATATTTCACGCGAGACATGAAGTGTATTTCGATTTACACGTAATAGCATTACGAGTGGTTAGATTGTCGTGACATCCTAATTTGGTCGTATTATAAATATTTTTAGGCGCGAGATTTGACAGTTCTATTTTATCGTTTTGACGTGGATTGCGGACGTAATTTATAGGTTTTAATTTCATCAAATATTATTTATGCTGATCTCTCTTACAATATTAAAAATTGAGAAATCAATATTCAAACAGAATTGAATTTTATTGTATTTTGCAACAATGTTTTTTATTTTACGATCTACATAATTAATACCCAAATGTAGATCAGTAAGAAAAATTACAATGAATCTTAATAAAACCAGATTTACAACTAATACATTATTCGTTCTAAATTAAATTACTAATTCTAATTCGAATTCATTATCAATAAGCGAGTAAACTAGCTTGGTTGAGGCGTATTTAATAAACACGTCTAAGGAACTGACCGTTAGTTAATAGCACTCGAGGGCGGGATTATTCGAAGCACAATGAAATAATTAATTGGTGCTCGAATCAGAGTTCCCGGAGCGCCATTATGAATGTGCGTCGGTCTATAGAGTACTGTCCATTACGGTGGCCACTTGCCGACTGGTGTGAATTAGACATTCCGTTCTAGCGTCTATGAATGTTTTGAATGTACTGTTGTGGAATTTGTTTTGAATAGTTGGATGTAATTTGGTTGTCTGTTTTGGATGCCGTTGCGTTGCCAGCTCTAGAAATGGCTATTTGGTTTCAATATTTCAAATGAATGAAAGAAAATATCTTAATAAATATCTTCTACACACAATTTACATACCTAGATCTAGAGGAAACTTCTTTTTCAGACTAAAGTTCTGTTGCCTCATCGTGAGCGAAAATTTACTGCTTTTTTATTCGGGGACGGCGGAGCCAATGTCGGTCTCTTACCGACCAAAACCACCACGGTGTTCCTCCTCGGAGATGCAGCGGTAACGTATTCAACCGCAGATCATGAGGGTACGATTTCCGGGTCGGGCAAAGTGTTATTCGGATTTTTCTGTCAAGAAAATTTCGCAGTAGCAGCCCGGAGTCAGGAAGTTGGTAGTGCTACACCGCCGTGCCTCAGAGAGCACGTAAAGCCGTCGCGTGTCGGTCCTGTGCCTGATCTCTCTCCGGTCGTGTCGGATTGCCGTCCCATTGGATTATGAGAGTGAGGGAATAGAGAGTGCACCTGTGTTTGCGCACAAACTTGTGCTCTTATTTGTAATAATTATGTCCTGCGCAGATCCTTAATTAATTAATAATGTCTCCGTTGAGATTAGCCGCCGTGACCTAAATTCGGCCGGGAGGACGTTATTATTATAATATATTTCGATGTATACCTGCTTCAATACATCAAAATCAATAAGTCATCTCTTTTATGACGTTATTACAACAATTATTTATTCTTTCACAGGTATGGCCGGTGGTGGCATGGGTCAAGCAATGGGTGGATACTACGGAGCAGCATACGGCCCGCTGGGAGCCAGCATGGCGGCAGCGGCGGCTGCGGCAGCTCAGCAGAATGCTATCTCTGCTGCTCTAACGCCTAACCCACAGGTAAAGTACCAGTTACCAATATAACTAGTTTTTAAATCCATTGCAGGAAAAATGCCTAAGGCGGCCCATACACCTACAATATACTTATGCAATATTTATATATTTATTTATTTATTTAAATGAAGATCAGGACGATTGCGCAATTATATTGTAGGTGTATGGGCCGCCTTAGAAAAAATGAATGTGTTCAAAGAGAATAATCTGAGCATACAAAATGTGCGTGCAACATAAACCATATCCATATTATTATTTATGTATAGTATTGAATTAAGTAAATTAATTATTGTTATTATTAAAGCGAAATCATTTACGGTCATTTCCAATAACCATTGTTGATTTATCCTACTACATATACACGGTGTCACGTTTCTCGTGGTCCAAACGAAAACCATTGATAAAGGGCACCATTGGCTATCAAAAATAACCCCATGTAGATGTACCTACATAGGTAGCTATGTTGCGCGAAATTCGCCAGTTTTCGAGAAAATCGCAATTTTCGTATTTGTCTCACAGTGCCTACAAAAAATGATTTTGCGCCCAAACTACTAACGCAGGACGTGCAATTTTTTCATGAATACAAACAACTAAAAGCCTTTTATGAAATAAAATAAACATTGCAAGTGACTTCTTTATGAATTCATAATTTCATCATCATTTCAGCCGAAAAATGTCCACTGCTGGATAAAGGCCTCCCCCAAAGGAGGGAGATATAGATATATATTCATATTTTATGTGGATGATATTGCGATCTTAACTTCTAGGTGGCCTAACGCAAAATTTAGAAGCTATAGAAAGCCATGGCACGTAACTGTTCCCATATAATACTACCAGAACCACTTTTCTTGACCTGTCCCGTTTATCTGCCAGCAGAAATTATTCTTTTTGGATTATTTCTTTCTATTTTTGACACAGATATTAGCAATTTTACTGATTACTATCCGGTGATATTACGCTGTAAAGAGGCCCTACCAATTCCAATATAAAAACAACCAGAGCGGCGATGATTGCCGAAAATTACCGAGAAATGCCGAAGCAACACCTAATAATCTGGGTGCTAATTATACCATCAGCCAGAAAGCGTGAAATCTTAAACGTTTTGCTTAAAACCATTAGCACCATAAAATGGAACATCATGTTATCATATTAGTGAAAATTTAACAAAAAATCTGAAGAAAAAAAAACTGCTGACACGTCGTAATTATGAATCATGTCAATAATTTTATCGTAAGTTTCAAAAATTTGCTAAAAAATTTGGTACTTAATGAGCGTTTAATAAGCTTGAGATTGATAAACCATATGTTATGGTGGAGAAATTGATGATTTTATGAAGGATGTGAAATTCAATTTGTAAGGGGTGTATTTTATAATATGTTACGATCAATTTAAAATCTAATTTTAACGCTGTGTTAGTATGAAGCTTAGAAATAATGAATAAATCGCTTGTAAGTTATGTTTTTTGAGTTTCGAGATCGAATATATAAAACAAATTTCGAATTTATAAAACAAAGTCGGGCTACTTAGGTACATCATTTATAGCTCAAGAACGGCAAGACCGATTTTAATCAAATTTGGCATACCGATAGAACGTAAATCGGATTAACATATAAGTTACTTTTTATCCCGGGAAGATGAACAGTTCCCGAGGGATGCGCCATAAACGACA
Organism: Asteroscopus sphinx; assembly: GCA_949699075.1. Classification (NCBI taxonomy): domain Eukaryota; kingdom Metazoa; phylum Arthropoda; class Insecta; order Lepidoptera; family Noctuidae; genus Asteroscopus; species Asteroscopus sphinx. Next base: position 31,047,090 of record OX453004.1, on the reverse strand, counting down.
TTCACGCGGGCGAAGTCGCGGGCATAGACTAGTTACTAATAAAATACAAAATTACAGCTACCCCCTCGGACGAATAAAAATGGCGGATGGAATCTCGCTAAGAAAATTTTGAAGCACTTTTTTTTTCTAAACCTACTGTAATTTCGACATAATTTTAACACAACATATATATATATATATATATATATATATATATATATTGTTATTTTATTTGTGACACTACGACAATGACTGCACACGAGATTTGTTGTGTAATCGCAGCTTTTTGTCTTACTATAGGTGTGAACGTGTGCATGCCAGCCCGTACTTTTAAGCTCACAGACAGAGACAGACAGCTCGTCTTACTATAAGTGCTTCACTTTTTGTTTAGCGAGATTCCGTCTGCCTTTTTTTGTAGTAACACGTGAAGGCCCTTTAAATGCATAATAATAATAAATGTGTGAATGTGTAATATATGTCCTTTTCAACAAAACAGACAAACAATCACATATTCTTTTGTGTCTTGATGACTCAACTTCTACTTCGTCCACGAACCCTCTCTTTGAATTTTTCTTAAGCACATAAAAATTATTAAGAGCTATAGTATAACTTACTTACTTACTCCTCTGGCTCAGCGACCCAAAGTGAGTCATGGCCTCCGAAACGAGAACTCTCCACTTTCCTCGATCTTGCGCGATATCTCGCCAGTTGGTAGCTTGAAGCTCACGCAGATCAGCCTCTACAGCATCTCCCCAGCGATATCTGGGGCGACCCACTGGTCTACGTCCGATTGGTTAGCCCAGATACGCTTTCTTGGCTCCTCGATCCTCCCCCATGCGTTCGACGTGGCCAGACATCGCAGACGTTGTGCTTTGATTACGCCAATGATATTAGGCTCGTCCACTAGCTTTACGATTTCGGTATTCATCCAGACTCTCAGCGTACCATGCTGTTTTTGTCACCCCCAGGATTTTACGGAGTACTTTCCTTTCTGTAACCAAAAACTTGTCCTCCTCTTAAAGCGTTAATGTCCAAATTAATTAAAACAATTTTATTAACATGCATACAAACACATATACAATAACTACCCTACAGCAAAGGTACAAAGATTAATATCTCAAAATTGAATCATATTCCTCCTGGTACACCACACCGGAGCATCCCCTATGTTAACAGCGGGTAGTCGCGAAATAATAAGCGGTCGAGGGGTTGTTCGGTAATTATGGTATTCTAATAAATGTAGATTTGTAGTCTTAATATAAAAGGAATACCTTCGAGACGCAAAACTAAACCGATAATAATCGATAATTGAGTATCGAGCATTTAGGTACGTATCGAGAAGTTTTTTTGATGCGAAGCTTCTATAGCGTTGTTGCGCGCTTGCCCACCGGAGAGTAAACCGAAAAAAAAGGCACAATTAACTTCCCCGCCATTCCCGTGCGCAGCTTCACTACTAATCACTACTGTCTCGACCAAAAACACGCTCACATAGCTCTTCGCACTCTTGTTCTATCCGCGCTTGCTTAGAAGCTTCACTTGTGTCAAGCATCCGCCGACGCCAACTGTTTTCTGCTATAGATTTTTCACCCTAGAAATCCACCTAGCCTGGATACTACTTGGCCCTAAGCAAAAGGTCATTATCATAAACCATCCCGCCATCAAGATTTTTGTGATCCAATCATTCAAATCAAGCCATTTCCAAGCCCTACAATAAGTAAACATCAACATCTGGCATAAATCCAAATCTACTCAGATTTACTTAAATAAATAACAGCTAACTTCGCCCACACAAACAACTAACCCTTTTTCAATCATACGTCAGAAAAAATAAAAGATTAGTTCTAAACGCCTACTTATTTAGCACATCTCATTGAATCCTGCAATCTTTTCCCCCAATCTTAACCGGATAGTTGAAACTGAACACCCATCAAACACAATCCGCTCCCCAGAACAAATTCGGGCGAATTAACACAATACTTGACACGTAAGCACCCTGCTAAAGATGTAGACACATTATGGTAAAATATCCGACCCTCCCATTGCTTCTTGGCAGGACATTTCTATCAATAACATATTTGTATTCTAGCTTATGTTCTTTGCATTTTTTATAGCATAGATAAGCGGAACGAGCTAAAGGCCCACCTTATGTTAAGGTTACCTTTTCCGATAACAACTGCAATAGGCTAGGCAAGGCTGCTGACTAAATTGTTTTGCAAAATCGCGTTCGCCAAACTAAGACCTAGAGATGGAAAGCCTCATGTGATTGTAATTCCACCGGTACCGTAACCTTCGCACCGGAACACAGCAATGCAAGCATCACTATTTGCAGCATAAATAGGTACGGTGGTAGTACTTCCCTGGACGAGCTCTTTCACAAGGAGCTCTAGTAGGTACTACAGCGGGTGTTTTCTTTATCCGTTGTTAAATCCTGCTTTTCTGGATTTAAAAGATACTATGACACTTGTAATAAATAACGGTGATGGTTACATCATGGTTTCAAGCTAAATCTATTTTATGTTTCAGCGTTTTACTCAAATGGCCACAATTACTTCCGCAAATTAATCATCGATACGAGGACAGTAATAATTTTCGAAATCTGCCTTAAAACAGTACATCTACGTCTATGTCTCAAAATTCGCAATCTTCACAATAATATGGCGACACCCTAATCGCACTCGCCCCTGGGACTTTGCCCTCCGATTTAAAAACCTTCTTCCCTCCTCTATTTGACGTTTAATCTTGTGAAAGTGACGTCTATGTTGGAGGCGGGAGAGAGATCGTTGTTTCAGCTTTATTGCATTATGTTGTGGATTATAAAATGATTTGTTTGTAAATACGTGATAGAATTAGAGGTTGAGTGGGGACTATAATGTGGGTAGAGGTTATGGTGGTATGTTCGCTGTCATATCGTTTATGTTTGTAAGTTAAGGAAGTAGTTATTTATAGTGGACTGGACACAGAAGTAACTTAGGTTATTAAACATTTTTAGGATAGTTTACCGAAAAATGATACTATAGAAATAAAATTATCCGGAGAAGAACCGGAATGACCGACATAGCTTGTAGGATCAATAAGCTGAAGTGGCAGTGGACTGGCCATGTCTGTTGATAGATGGCCGCTGGAGCGGACGAGTCCTTGAGTGGAGATCGTGAATCGGCAAACGCAGCGTAGGGCGCCTCCCCGCTATGTGGACCGATGACCTTAAGAAGGTGGTTGGGGGGGGACTGGATGCGGAAGGCAGAGGAACGAGTTTGTGGCTCAACTTGGGAAAGGCCTATGTCCAGAAGTGGACTGCGATAGGCTGAGTTGATGATACTATAGATGCTGATAGGAAATCGATTGAACCTTTAATTCATTTTTTATATGCATTTAGCTGTATTTAATAATGCAATTTTATATTGTGACAGTTTCCATTTATTGAAATCAGAATCCTCATGTATTGCAAGAAATTGAATAACACAGAGAATTGGCATGTCTTATTGAATAACACAGAGAATTGACATGTCTTGGAAATATTCACACAATACAGTCATATTTTGTCCATTATGGACCGACCAGTGAAAGTACAGATGCTATTGATAACTTTTGTCTGACTCTGTTCAGAATTCAATTAGTTGATTACATTTACTGATAACCTCTGTTTAAGTAAATGCTTTTAGCTCCAATATAAGCTTTCTCGAATCAAGTGATTGCTGTGTGAGATTGTTTTGAAATCTTAAAGCATATAAAATAATAATCATAATTGGTTTCTTTGAAGATTTGAATGAATGCATAACATCAATTTTATTATAAAGAGTTAGTAGATTTCTTCGCATGGTCACAGATAATATAGCATGGTCAACATAAAAACTCTGAAGCATAAAATCCTATATTTCCTCTGCATATATAGATTAGGCGATTCGGCCATTAGGGTGTGATTGGCGAACAAAAATTCTGTATTTTAAATTCATAACCGTTGATACATCTGTTAGTAACCATATGACTTCTGAAGGACTTGACCGATTTAAATCATAATTAACAAATATTTATTTTTGTCAAGACTATAGTAATTCATAGCTATGCTAGGATCCAGTAAGTGGCGCTGTAGTCAAGTTGTTAACAAATTTTATATTTATGGACTAATATGACTCATATTCACAAAATGTTTGCATATTATTGTCAAAAAAGAATGTCTCAAAATCTGGGCCCTAATTCACGTAATTTCATGACGCACCGATGAAGTTGCAGTGACGCTGCAGTTCACTGCTGGACATAGGCCTCCTGTATGTTTGATTGTGTTTAGTCAATAGTCTGCGGGGCTGTTAAAGGTTCTTATTTCAATCAATCTGCTGCTTGAGATCAATTTGATTTAAAAAAAAAACAACAACAATGTCTGCATAGACGAAGTGCTGCGAAAAATCTAGTGAAGCCAACTTAAAACTATGCTCCGTCGTATGCAACCAGCGCTCACGCACACACATGCACCTCAAACCGTGCTCACCCCTCTCAGTACACATGCTGCGGCATCGTCCAGTAAGCATCGCGAAAGCAAATATCCTCGCTATCGCTGGTTGTACATGAAGGAGCATAGTTTTTTTTTAGCTTCACTGTTATTGTTCGCAGCACTTCGTATATATTTTTTACTGTGTCTGAACCAAAAAAATCCTTTAAACATCATAACTCACACATCACACAAAAAACCTAACCTAAAACGCCGAGGTGTGACCAAAACATTTAATTAACCCTGCACCCGTCGGTATAGGTCTTTCGCACCCCCAACATTAATAGACCAACTATTGGATGATGCCGCGATTTTCCGATTACCGTGACCAATCCCCACTATACCGGTATACCGGTAGGAAACAATATAATCAGCCACCATTCATATCAACTGCAACTTTACCTGTGTTGTATTAAAAATGGTGATTAGGCGTTTTCGCCTTATTAGGGTTGGCTGTTTGGTATTGTTGATACAGTGATGATATAAACACGTTTAATTGTGATAGTTTCTTTTATCTTTTGTTGTTATCAGAAAGAAAATTTTAAACCTTATTTATTGTTGTTTCTTGCCCTCTGCTCTATACGTGCTTACTCTAAGAGATCCTTAGGCATATTAGCAGAAGCAGGCAAGTCCACATGAAGCTGGGTCTCTTCCGATCATGATTTTGTTATTTCTGACACCTAAAAAGGTTTTCTAACACAAAATGGGCGTGGCCTAGACGTTTGACCACTTTTGTTTGGGTCTAAACAAAATATATGTCCCCACAAGGTGGACCGAAGACTTGGTGAAGGTCGCGGGAATCCGCTGGATGCGGAAGGCACAGGACCGGTCGTTGTGGCGATGCTTGGGGGAGGCCTATGTCCAGCAGTGGACGTCTTTCGGCTGAAGTAATGATGATGATGAAACAAAGTATCAACATGTTTATTTAGCATGTTTTGTTAGATTTTTGTCGCAGTAGCGGGTCTCCTGTGCTTTAGACAATCGATTAATATACCTAAATCGGTTAAATTGTAATTTAATTTATTTTTATAGGTTGACATTTCTTGTAATTTTTTTTTTATTTCATAGTCTGACATGCTTTATAATTCTATTATAATTTTGTTTGTTTCAATATTTGATTATACTTAATTTATATCATTTTTTTAAATTTATTGAATGTGATTTAATTTTAATGTAATTTTGTTTTAAATAATAATTATTATTATTGCTATGTGGATCTTATTCTGAAATAAATAAATTTATCATTACTATATTTTATATAGTTTCTTTAAAAATAAAGCCACATGTCGAAGAAAGGTGTTTTATAATAAAACAAGTTTAACCGGATTATATCGAGTATATTATTTAGATTGGTTTCCTGACGTGAAAAAAAGTAAAAGTATTTTAGTTGATGGCAAACTAGTGCTTTAATCCTAACAATAATTTATTGTTAGCAGCGGTAGGTTACTGTTTAAAAACTCATCAGTAGCAACCCTATCGTTCGTAACCCACCGCCAAATGTTGAGTTCTTTAACGAACCATTGTGATTTCAGTATTCGATTATATTGATAGATGATTTATCCATGGTTATCGACGGGTGATATGGGTTACTTTCACGGTTGCTGGTACGGTTGGCGACTCATTAGCTACCTTGATCCGGTGTGAAATCAGTTTCGGAGTAATTTGCTACTATATTTTGATAAAATATTTACGAAAACTGTGTCGTAATTCTTAGGGCCTGTTTCACCACCTCCTGATAAGTTCCGGTTTACTTATCTGTCAAATAATTTTATGAAAATTTCGTTATATTTTTGAATTTATCTAGTTACATATTTATTTACTGGTGACATAGTTATTTACTATGTCTGTGGGTAGATAGTGCCTATCAGATGGATAATTATAACAGATGGATTGAGGGTTCTTGGATAATTTTATTATAACAAATTAATAGATCTTCTTTGGGTCCTGGAACAAGTGAAATTCCATTAAAAAGTAGGTAGACCTGTACCTATTATGTAGGTTAAAAAGTGTATCAATCAATCAACTCAGCCTATCGCAGTCCACTGCTGGACATAGGCCTCTCCCAAGTTGCGCCACAACGCTCGGTCCTCTGCCTTCCGCATCCAGTCCCCCCCAGCCACGTTAAAAAAGTGTATATTAATGACATTTAAAAAAAATCTCATTATGATACATACTCGAATTTTTCAATATAAATGTGTATTTCTACAATATTTTAAGGTAAACAAAATATTGTGAGAGATTTGTTTCCAGTAGTACAGTCGACTGCATGACAGTGGTAACACTGCAATTCGAAAACCGCCCTTACTGCTTACGAAATAAAGATGCTGCTAATGTTACCACCGACGTGCGGTCAACCGTACACTCTTGGTGTTAGCTTTAGTTACAACTCACGAATATCAACAAAACATTATTTGGTTATTAGATATGTACAATACATGATCTCCCACACAGCCTTTGAAGAGAGCATGGTCCTGTTTTCCTTTCAACTCCTTTCAAGCCTTAACCCAAAACATTCTTGAACAAAATCACCCTATTCCAACATTGATAAACGCCGCATAGTTTACGAAAACAAAAAAACCACGGCTCGTATATAACTGGCTTGCAATAAAATAGCCGTAAGGGCGGGCAGTAAACTCCGTACATGATGCCTGGGCGTCGGACTAATCCTGATTTAGCGCTCTAGCTGTGACCAGCCGTCGTATGTTATGCGCAAACGCACGCTACACACGGCTGCCTAGAACATCTAGCTTGTGGGCAAACTTGAGATTTCGATGAGATTCAGTTTTGATGTTCTGGGGGGTTGAGCCTTTTGAATATGGTTTGATGGTTTAAATATTCTATTGTTATGATTTTTATGTATCGTGATTCGTGATGCTTTACATTTAAATGCAAAGGATGAAGATTAAAGGGATCTTAAATAATGTTATGATTTTTGAATGGTTTGTTGCTGGTTATGTGTGGATTAATGTCAAATTGTCTGACTAATCTTGATTTAACATGGTTGTTAAATGTGAACGGGAAAGCCTAACAAGACATTTTTTTAGATCTATAATTTTATTTTAAACTAACTTCTGCCCGCTGTTTCGCTCGCGTGTAATTCGGTTTATCACAGAGAGACGTTATCGTGCAACCCTCAGGTACTGTTTATTTTCCCACGATAAAAAGTAGTCTACGTCCTTCTCCAAGTCCCAGGCTACCGCTTTGCCAGACTTCATTACAATCGATTCGAACGTTTAGTCGTTTAAAGGTAATAAACATACCGACTGACAAAGTTACTTTCGCATTTATAATATAAGTATGGATGTGTAGGTCGAGGTCTCCTCACTTCATTTGATGGCCAATATTTATTTTGTATGCAATATTGCAGACAAAATGTTAAAATACAATATTTGTAGCATGCACATGAAATATGAACAAGCAACAAAGTATTACAACTGTACGAAGACAGTAAATTGTAGTACACGTAACTTCAACCTGTATCCTTCCTTTGTTCGCCAAACAAAGTGCCCGTGTATGTTACGTCCAAACGATATTTTCCTCACAATATTGTGTAGGGCTCACTTCATTAAAAAATTTAAAATTCGAAGCTTTATTCGATTCCATTGTTACACGTGATTTGTGTGTCTGAGCGTGTAAAATACAGTACTGCATTACGTTTCGATACATCCGCACTCAATTTTGAACCTTATGTTTTGATTATAAAGTTGGATATCGATTGTGGGTGAATATTAAGTAAAGGGTTAAAGAAAATTCATATTTAATTTCAGTTGAATTATGTTATTTGTGAGTAATTCTTGTTAAGATAGATTATAGTTTTCTTACAATGGGCTTAAATGAAATGATCTTGGTATGCTGTTGACTTGTGAATGTTGAGCAATGTCTCGATTTATGATTTGTTTGCAATCCGTTTCATTATGCATTCGATATCCAGTAGTTATCCGATATTTATGATTAAGATATTGAAATGAAGACTTTATTCATTTAGTTGCGTTTCTCATGATTTCTTGACTCGTTTTGTAAAGGTCTTTTTTTCGTTTCATTTAGTTAAATATAATTAATTGGCTTTGACATTTAAAGTGGGTAGCTAATTATGTACAAATAACGTCTTTATTATAACACAATAACTCAAATTAACAAACTTGATTATCGTTCTATTTTCACAGAAACTTACTTTATTAACTTACTTACTTTTCAATTTTAATTGTTACACGAATATAGCACAACACTATAATCATCATCATCATTTCAGCCGAAAGACGTCCACTGCTGGACATAGGCCTCCCCCAAGCATCGCCACAACGACCGGTCCTGTGCCTTCCGCATCCAGCGGATTCCCGCGACCTTCACCAGGTCGTCGGTCCACCTTGTGGGGGGTCTACCCACGCTGCGCCTTCCAGTACGCGGTCGCCACTCCAGAACTTTACTGCCCCATCGGTCATCCGTTCTGCGAGCAATGTGCCCCGCCCACTGCCACTTAATTTTGGCAATTCTTCGGGCTATGTCGGTTACTTTCGTTCTCCTGCGAATCTCCTCATTTCTGATTCGATCACGCAGGGACACTCCGAGCATAGCCCTCTCCATTGCCCTTTGAGTGACTTTGAGCCTTCTTATCAGGCCCATTGTGAGCGACCACGTTTCAGTACCGTAAGTAATTACTGGCAACACACACTGGTCAAAGACTTTCGTCTTGAGACACTGCGGTATTTTGGACGAGAAGATATTGCGTAGCTTCCCGAACGCTGCCCAACCGAGTCGGATTCGACGATTGACCTCTTTCTCGAAGTTGGACTTACCTAGCTGGACAGTTTGTCCTAGGTATACATAATCGTCAACAACTTCGAGTGTAGATTCTCCTATGCTTACGGGAATGGGTGCTATATGGGAATTCGACATAACCTTTGTCTTGTCCATATTCATTTTAAGACCCACTCTATCGGAAGCTCTACTGAGGTCATCGAGCATTGTACCTAACACTATAATAAACAGTCCTAAAAAGAAACATACGCAAACATACAGACAATCTATAGCACACACATACATCCTACACACTCTTCACACACACCCCCACTATCACATACACACACGCGCCCTAGCATATATATAAACCACTTTTCTTTTATAATCCCTAGTTAATATTATTGTAGGTACTTAAAAACCTAGGAAATCAATTATTCGCTTTGGATACTGTAAGAACACACCTAATAAAGGTTTTTTGCTGTCACAGTGACAGCAGAACACTGACTCCTAAGTCACAGGTCCACCTAGTTTAGGAGTCAGGGTTTACTCTATTCGTGTGACCTTTAACTATAAAAATCAATGTATTCTAGTCTTAAGAATTCTTTATGGTTTTTTGTATCAATAAATTTATACAACGTGTATCAGAAATGCGTGGTCATATTTTAAGAGCTCATTCAGGGCATAGCATAGAACAACTTTTACTATATCAGCTGATCCCTACTAAATCATCGATGTCGCTCGACAAAATGTAAGGATCAGCTGGTTTTTTTTCGCGATTTCAGGGTTGATCCAGTAGTAAAAGTTGTTCGATAGCACCCCCTGAATAAGCTCTTCAAATATGACTACACATTTCTGATACACGTTTTATTATTATTATTATTAGGTAACTACCTAAAGGTGGGCACTGACGATGCATCCTTTTGGACGCCGTTTTAATGACTACATCCAAAAAAACATGACTTCTTCTAAAAATTACATATGTTTTGAACATTCACGGACAGATTTTGGAATATGGCCACGCCATTTGGACTGTTACATGCATCGTCAGTGGCCGCCTTTAGAGTAATAAGACACAGTGATAGTTTGATTCAAAGTTCCGCTCAAAGTTAAGGCACAGAAACAATCGATATGTCGCAAGCGGCACGTAAAATGTTCGCCGACACACACATTAGTGCGCGTAAACTGTACAGGACTTAGCCTTTTAAGGCCAACTTGAATTGGCTTCACGCCACATGCGACTCCCGCGATTCTAAGCCTAACTGTTCTAAGGTAACTACTCGAAAAATACATCAACTCACAAACTATCTTTGTTCTAGGTTGGTTCTTCAATGGACATGTCGAAATACTCCATCGAGGCTGAGAAATACCGCAGCTACGGCATGTACCCAGATCCTTCCCGCGGCTACCTGGACTCAGCCGCCCTCTCCAAGGCCTACATGTACATGGACCAGCAACAACAACGCTCCTACCCCGTCGACATCAGCAAGATGTACTCTGAAGCCTCGGCTGCTGCCATGGCAGGGCTCAGCTCCGTCGGGTCAGCCCCTTCAAGCCTCTCCCCGCGCTCCCCAGCCGAATCCCCAGACATGACGCCCAAAGCTCAGGACAGGACCGAAGGTAGCTCATCCTCAGGCTCCAACCCTTCACCATCCCTTCCTTACTACCAAGGATCCTCAAGCATCCTCATGCCACAGTACCCTGGCCAGTACCCACAGAGTACTCAGGGAGGACCAGAGTTTAGGCGACCTCTAACCGTCATATTTTGACCTGAAAACTAGTTTGTTGTTGTTGATTTTTATTTATTTGTTTATTTTTATAGGTTTTCGACTGCGAATTAATTGAAGGTTATTTTTCATTTGAATTCTATGAACGGCATAGAAATAATAATTGTTATTGCGACGAAATTCGGAGAAATTATTGTTCGATGTAAATTTAAAAATATAAATTGATTCTGTTAAAATAAAATGGTTATAATTTTATTGAAAAATTTGTACTTGAATGTTTTTCTGACTAAATTGATTTCATAAGATTTCTTTTGGTCTTTTAAAAGTAGTGTTGTACTATTTCTTATTTTTATTTTGTGCTCCAAAGTTCCTTCTTGATTTTCCTCGGATAGAAATTAAAGTTATTAGATTACTATGTGTACTTACCTATATGTACAATGTAAATATAGTTAGTTGTTTAGAATAGGAGCCGTTTCTTTATCGATAACAAACCATAACAAAAAGTCGCTTTATGCAGTATCCGTTGATAAAAAGCGCTTGAAACCTCACAGCATCACTTTTTTAAACATCAGAAATGATACAATTCAAAACTTATTTGTCACATCTGAAATAAAATCTATAAAATTTACTTTCAAACAGCGTTTATAAATAATTAGCCAAGACGTAAAAAATAGTGAACGTTTTCACTGGCGAGGCTATAACACTTAAGCTGAGCCCGCACGGCGATTTTTATTCGCGCGATTTTTATTCGTGTTTTTTTCATTCCCACCTTTTTTATTCGCGGAGAGCCTCACCTACCGCCGCGATTTTAAATGACCAAGGGCATTACTCCCGACTGGTTCGAGTGCTGAATCAAATCGAGCTAATGTCATATCTTAGAAAAATGCAGTACGAATTGACACTAACTCGAATTCAAATTCGATTGATACAGAACTCAATCCAGTAGGGAATTAAGCCCCAGTCACAGATTACTTATTAGTTACTACGTAACCCCAGTCTGCACGGCCTGGGCCTGTATATAATTCCGTGTGTTACAGAAATAGCTATGAAAAAGCGCGCAGTTGAAATTCGCAGTGCGGTCGGTGTAGGCCTTACCCAATGTGAAAATAGTCTCGATATCGATAAAGGAACACTTTTTAAAATTATTGCAACAGTATCACTTAAAATATTTTTTTCAAAATTCGTATTAACATTTCTTGATTAAATATTAGTGATATTATTGCAATAATTTATTGGAATTTTGAAGTCCAAAATTAATTACAACGACTTTTGATATTATTTGTAAATATAGTTAAAAATAATAATTGTTATATTTTTGTCTTTAGATTCGTACGTGTCATTTTGTAAAATAAAAATGTTTAAATGTCACAACTGTTTTAGAATGACGTAAAGTTTTTGTCGTCTACGTTTATAAAAACGTGTGTTTTATTCGGCTTTTTCTATTCCCAATAACGAACAGATCTAGTTTCATAGTGTTGTAACTTATACTTAATTTACTGACTGATTTAGTTATCAAGTAAAGAAAAATTAAGTACCTATTCAAAAAAAATCGATTTTTTTCAAAAGCTGATAATTATTTGAATAAAAATATGGCTTTGAATTTTTCCTATGTCAATGATTGGTATGTCTAGATGTTGTAAACCCGTATTTTTTAAGACAGATTATTTTAAATAGTTCCTAGTTTAATCGAGTTCTTCGTGTTAACATACATTCCATAATTTAATTAATTTAATCTGTCATTTGTAACTATGAGGTCCAAAGTTAACATTCCATCTGAATCATTCATCATTCATTATTTCATCTGTGATTTTCAATTGTTGACATGATTTAATTTTTATGTGTTTTTTTCCTTTCCTCAGTAGGACTTTTTTAAAATCATATTTATTACATCAATAATAAGGAATAACAGAAAAATAGGAAAATTTATATTAGTGAGGCCATTTTTTCACTTTGCATTTATAAGTTGCCATATAAATTTATAATTTCACTTTCGTATTATTGCAACCCAAATTGGAAAAAAATATACCTATCCTATAAGTGTAACACAAATTAAATTTTTAAACATAATAATATTTAGGAACATGAATTCTAATTTATGAGGAAAATAAACGTATTGTAAAAATATATATGATGTAAATTATAGTCGATTGTAATGACGAGACTATTCTCTCGATTAAAAAATATTATACGTAATTAAAATGATTAGAAATTTTACCATTGAATTTTATTTCACCAATTAAGTACCTAGTAATCTACCTTATTTTAACAAATGTGGGGGATTTTTTAAAAGCTCGCTTAGGTCCTACTTATCAATATAAATTACTAGAAAACAAATGGTTATCGTTTTCTAAAACATTTTGTTATTATTATTGTAGAAGTAAAAAGGTAATCTAAAGATCTATAAAATCAAGTCGGGTTAGTTATATCATTTGTAACACAAGAACGACTTTTTATCCCAGGAAGACGAACAGTTCCTGAGGGATGCGAGAAAAATATCTTTCACGCGGGCAATGTCGCGGGCATAGGCTATAATAGTTAGTACTTACTTCATCAACTCAGCCTATAGCAGTCCACTGCTGGACATAGGTCTCTCCCACGTTTAACTACAACACTCGGTCCTCTGCCTTCCGTATCACGTACCCCACAGCCACCTTCTTCAAGTCGTCGGTCCACCTCGCGGGGGGAGCCCTACGCTGCGTTTGCTGATTCGCGGTCTCCACTCAAGGACTCGTCTGCTCCAGCGGCCATCGGTCCTTCAACATACATGGCCAGCCCACTGCCACTTCAGCTTACTGATCCTACAAGCTGTCGGTCACTCCGGTTCTTCTCACATGGTTCTTTGGTTTTGTACTTCTTAATTTTTTTTAAATTTGTAACACACTTGAATTTGAATTTTACGTTCTACGGCCCGTAGTACCCGTAAACTAGTTTTGAGTTAGGATTTAATTTTAGAACATGCCTCAAGCAGAGATATATTGATTATAGTTCAGCTGAGTTTAGCTTATTTTATACTGTCACGTGTTTCGGTATTTGAGCAGAGATTTGATCTGTAATCACTCTAGTGGTCCAGACTAAGCTTGAGTAGAGATTTCTATACTACTTCAGGTCAAATTCGAGTGTTATGTTGTTGAATTAATGTTTATAATTACCGTATTGGAATAAGACCGATACTCTAGTAACGATTCTATTCTTAAGTAGTGATCAGTTGATTGAAGTTTAAACTGTACTTGAGGAACGATCGAACGATACGGGCCTAAATAACTTATTTTTCAACATGTTGATCATTTTAGTAAAATTTTCTAGAGATCTGAAAACTTATTCTGATTTCCATGTACAGTACCTCCAATTTATCTGTGAACTCAATGGCGAGCGTTGCTTTGGTGTTGCCAAACAATCGATAAGTGAATACATTTTGGGAAAATTCACATGTGTTTAAATATATTATTTTTAACAGCCCCAAAACCACAGAGAACATTTTTATATAAAGAAAATTAAAACAGCTCAGTGGTTTTTAATGATTTGGGAAAAAATTAAGCAGATTTCCAAGCTAAATTTGTTTTTTCATTGTTAATTGTAACTTATCTGTGTAAATACATGCTGAAATTTGAATCGCTTATTTCCCGAAAAGGGGTAATAGTACCTACTCATTATTATGAACAACTTTTACTATGGGACCAACCCTGAAATCGCGAAAAAAAATTCTGTTGGTCCCTACATTCTAACGATTTAAGTAAACACTAATGTAGGGACCAACTGATTTTTTTACTGTACGTACCTTAAAATGTGCCCAACATCAGTCATACCACAGGCATAAGAATAGACAATAGTACTAGTATAGAAGAGAATCTCTTTTATACCGGCCCCAAATGCCGCCTTACAAATACCTACTTCCCCCTTCAGCTTCTAACGTCCCTCTGTCGTCTGCGCTAGGTAATTTCTGTTTTCGATTACACTACTACACTAATATTTTATGGTGACAAGTGAGTGACACTACATAATTTGTATAGGTACTTATGTTTGAGAATGTAAAAAATAAATCACAATTGAAAATATCACTTACTTTTCTTCATTTTTGGGCAAACTAAAGAAACTAAGGTCTGGCGTGGTTTTTGAGTTAATTTTCCACCCAAATACATCGCAATATTTTGGCGCCATGACCGCAACTGACGGCACGCGCGTGCAAGCGTGAGGCGACGCAAACCCCGACTATGCATTCCCTTTAAAGGTACGCTAGACGGTAGGCTATTATCGTGGATTTGAACGCGTCTGGAGCCGGAGTTTCGTTTCTATACTAGTATTATTATCTATTTTATGCCACAGGGCCATACTCTATTATGTACAGACGTTATCATAATAAATTTCTTCCACTCCATACAAAATCAACATATCCATTTTTAAAGCGAAATAATCTATTTATTCAGTCATCAGCGCTCACTAGGTTGGTACACAATTTTAAAATTCATTAAAATAATAGTATACCCTTCGACGTTGACCAAATTATTGTACACACCCCAAAAACTCATTATCAACCTTAACTTGATCAAAATAAAGCATATCTTCATTGTCACAATTAATTATCGAGCAGCAATGAAGTATGAAATTCGTGAAGGCATATTTCCCCTATGTTTTTTAATAAAATATGCGCACTTGATAGATATCATTGCGCAGAGGCACAAGGGTAGTGATTTGGCATAAAATAAACAACTGAGCTGTCTTTTGTGCGCCAAATACGATGGAATAACATAAACAATAGAACCCTAGTAATGGGAAGGTGAAAATATACAGGATGGTGTCAAATGTTATGTAACAGTACAATAATTATTTAGAATTCTGCTGAGCCTGGATTGGAAAAAAATAACGGAAGCTATTAGCTCTCGTATTTATCGTGCTCGCCAGCCATCGATCAGGTTTGTCCAGCTTTTTGATGCATGCAATGCCAGATTTTCAGAAAAAGGCCTGTCTAAGGTAAAACATGCTAAAACGCAGCAATGAAAAATAATTTAGTTTAAATCTTATTTAATAAATCAATACAGTATGAAACACTTGTACTTGTACTTGTAAAGGAACATTACCCCTCTGTATAAATTGTTATTTTATTGAGATGTTGCTACACTGGTATATAGGTAGGTACACGTATTTTATATTCTTATTTATTTAAGAATACTATTTGTTAGATTTGTATATATTTGGTATGTATTTATGGATATTTAATAGAATTTATTTTCTATGTTTATACATGCAATATTTTCTATCATCATCATCATCATTTCAACCTAAAGACGTCCACTGCTGGACATAGGCCTCCCCCAAGCATCGCCACAACGACCGGTCCTGTGCCTTCCGCATCCAGCGGATTCCCGCGACCATACCATATTTTCTATGGTAGGTAAATATTTATTTATTTATTATATTATATTTTTTTTTTTTTTTTTTTTTATCTTTAAGCTCTTAATAGTTAATTATTGGTACCTTAATATAATTACGATCTAGTCTACAAGACTAATAAGTAATTTTATGCTAACTTAAACTGCTAGATAATAATATTATTTCTAAGAATGTGTCCACTGGCACTATCTTAGCGTCTCTTAAGGCGAAGTCACTTTTTTCATGTGTCTTTAATTAATATTGTCTACATCACTATTTTAATTTTAACACTACACTAACTCAAAAGGCTTTGTCCTTTTCAGTCTCCTCACTAAGCCTGTCAGCCTCCTCACTCAGCCAAGCATCGCCACAACGACCGGTCCTGTGCCTTCCGCATCCAGCGGATTCCCGCGACCATACCATATTTTCTATGGTAGGTAAATATTTATTTATTTATTATATTATATATTAGTAAACTTTATGAAAGTGCACCACATACTGCCCCCATCTATTTTTCACGTCTTCCTTGTCCAACCAAAAGTTGTCTGGAAGATATCGCTATTAGCGATAAGACCGCCAATGTACCCTAATTTTACGTGTTAGTCCTAAGTTTAGAGTGGTATTTTAACACGATTTTTTTTCCCTTCACGTATCTATCATCACACCAATGTCGGCAGCGTGCCTGTCTAAGCATTAAAATACCTATCAAATTCGAAAATGCCTGTCATGTGGTAACCCTAGACATAACTGGAATCGAATTCTGTCTACGCATGGTACAGTCTAACAAAGCAATACGTAATAGGTATACAAGGTATAGACATATAAATGAAGTTTTCTCAGAAGATTATGGATGTTTTCGAGTGAAATATCATTTTAATAATGGACAAAGTTAAACTGTATTTATACAAAACCCTAATCAAACTATTCTAAAATAACTTCCTGAGAAATCTTTATTTATGTCTGGCGACCCTGTATACTAATTGCTTTGTTAGACTGTACTAGGACCTACCTATAATGTTTCCAAATGGAAGCTCTTATTTCTACTGACCTAATTCTATCAAGAGTATTTCTTTTTTTTTCAATAGAAATCTAGTTAACGACTTAGGTAGGATATTTTTTGTATTTATCTTAGGTATTATAATATGTTAAGTTGTATAATAATATTATTGAAATAAAAGAGCCTCCAAGAGTGACGTTAAGTTTAATTGATCGTCCGTCGCACCCTGGGCAGTCAGCCCCGCTACCAACCTGCTGATTGGCTAATCTTTTCCTCGCGACATGAGCTATTATCATTATGTTGCTCATGTGCACACGACAGAAGAAGAATTGAAATAAAAATAACAACACGCTGTAGTTATATAACTTGCACCCCTGCCTGCACCATTACGACAAAACGAAGCAAAATAAACAATCAACGCGTCGGATGCAGTTCTCTTTCGATTGTTTTTATTATAAACAAAATCAGAACTAATAATAATATAGATTCGATGATAAAAGTTTATGCCCTCGCGATACTAAGAGTCATTGTTATTATTGTGATACCTACTTCAATTTAGAAGCATAAAAAATAGTTATTTTTGAGGAGGATCTTTATAGTAAAAATGTCCTACTGTTTTTTTATCAAAGCAAAGGGTTATGCAAAGTAAATAAAGTATCGGTCCTTTTTTATTGCTAATTTTTGTATGACTATAACATACTGTTTGCTTGATTAAGCAGAAAAGTGGCAATAAGTAGCATTAGTGATAGCAGTACGGTTGGTGATTGATTAATAATCAATCATACAAAAACATTCCTATTATAAACTAGCCTATGTCCGCGACTTCGCCTGCGTGGATGTCGTTCATCGCGCATCCCCCGGGAATTGTTCATCTTCCCGGGATAAAAAGTAGCCTACATGCTAATCTGGGTTATGCTTCGTCTGTATACCAAATGTCATTAAAATCCATACAGTAGGTTTTGCGTGAAAGAGTAACAAACATCCATCCATCCATACTTACAAACTTTCACATTTACCTATAATATTAGTAGGATAGTAGGAAGTAGGATGCGAAAGTTAATAAATAAATAAATACTTTTTGGGACATTTCTACACAACACCATCTAGTCCCAAACCAAGCAGAGCTTGTACTATGGGTACTAGACAATGGATATAATACTTAAATACTTTTAACACTTTTTCTTAAGTAACTCGGCATCTCTGTCCGTTTGTTACTTTTCACGACTAAATCTCTGAACCAATCGTAATGAAATCTGGCAAAGCGGTTGCCTGAGACCTGGAGAAGGACATATGCTACCTTTTATCCCGAGAAAATAAACAGTTCCAAAGGGATGAGCGACAGTCTTTCTTTGGTAAAACGAATTACACGTTAGCAAAGCAGCAGCACCTAGTTATAAATAAATCAAAAATAAGGTTGG
This sequence comes from Asteroscopus sphinx, assembly GCA_949699075.1. Lineage (NCBI taxonomy): Eukaryota > Metazoa > Arthropoda > Insecta > Lepidoptera > Noctuidae > Asteroscopus > Asteroscopus sphinx. The sequence continues at coordinate 31,028,391 of OX453004.1, read as the reverse complement.
CTGTAAGAAATCGCATTGAGCGATAAGACCGTCCATTGTACATGTGTTCTATATAAGTCATATATACATATATAAAAATAAAAATAAAATTAAATATGTTTATTTCAGACATTACTGCCCATAGTTTGTTAGTAATACAGAAACTTATATCTATGTTAGTAACAACGTAACATTATTTTAAATATCTTCTGTGACTGCCCGATGCACTGGTTACATGCACATGTGTATGTACCCAGTGCCTCATGATCGGGCAGTCAGGCTCATCACCAATAACCTTGAGAATGGTGTTGGTGCTCCCACGGACTCTGCGCATCAGTGACGCGACACGTGTGCGTATCACCGTATGGAACCCGTCAGTGTGCGCTAGAGCAAACATGCCTGACGCACTACAGAATCGCGGGAGCCCCAACATCACTCTGAAGGCATTGTTGTATTGTACTCGGAGAGCGTTGAAAGTCCCCTGCGTGTATCTGACCCACAGACTACAAGTGTATAGCGTTTGGCAGAAGGCCTTAAAGAGGGTTACTTTAACCTCTGCGCTACACTTTGCAAATCTGCGAGCCAGCATATTGCAGCGGACTGCCATCGCTCTCCTTTCCCTCTCAATGTCGGTATCATCCCTCAAGTTCTCGTCTACTAAATGACCGAGATACTTGAAAGACGATACCCTGACAAGAGAGCAGCTACACCGGTTAACATCACCGGCGGCACGTAGGCGTGTACACGTGTGTACAATAAAGAGTATTTACTAAATTAAACGAACTTACCTAAGTGAAGTTCTATTGTAATTATACGAGCTGCCCAGTCTTCGATTCTTCATATATTTATTATGTAGTACCACTATATTCCATTGTTTTACGCGAATATTGAAAGTCCAGAAAAAAAAAATCTTTGTTCTGGCAACTCTAACTTATGTCATTCTATTTAGAGCAATCTGCAATAAAAAAACTTAGCACATTCCGCTTAGATTACATACCTATAACTACTGTAATTTTCTAACTTCAGTCAAAGGGTAAACAAATTTTTGTTTTGGGTTTGGGAGGGAAACTACTATCGAAGACTGGGCAGCTCGTATAATTACAATAGAACTTCACTTAGGTAAGTTCGTTTAATTTAGTAATTATACTTGCTGCCCAGTCTTCGATTCTTCATATATTTATTATGTAGATGTTTAGAGATGAAGTTGGAAATTACATAAGTATTGAACATTCCGAGATAATTAAAATATCAGAAATTTCAAATCAACCTTTTATTGCAATATTAATCATTTTGAAACTATCAACTTAACTATTGTTTATTTACTTAAAATCACAAGTCGACTTGTACCAGTAGGTACTCTTTATTATTATTAGATTACATAATTAATAATCAGTCTGAACATTGCACAAGGTCTTAGCAGTAATTTTTATTTTATTTTATTTTATTAGAGGTATATTCTAATGATGTTGAAACTTTATGTTACACCTTCCCTATTTGCCATTGAGGTGAAGGCATGACCTTGAGGTACTTACCTACATTTCTTGATGTCTATGCCACTGTCTATCATTATTTGTTTAATACTATGACTAATGGTTTTGTTACTATTTATGAGGTTTTTTATAACTGATAAACAATTTTCAGTATTACCTAACTCTGGTTTTTCCAGTGTCTATGGATAATTTTTATGATATCTTAATGTCATAACAAAACAAAACTTAGGTCCCAAAGGAAATAAGGTAGCATAATACACACCTGTTGTTTTTCTACTGGAATGTACAGATATTTTTAACAAGTTATTTTTAACTGTACCCCTGTGTCACAATTTTCATTACCTTGTTATAGGTACTTTTATGAACCATTGACACAATAAGATGAAAAAATCAATTGTATATTTTAGTGTATTAACAGATAATGTCTGTATTATTTGTGCACTTCTAAGTGCTAACAGTATAACCTACCAAGTAATATGTAAGAACAACTTCTTTGATAATCAACCAAGAAAAAATAAAAAATTAAGGGCCAATGATGGATCCCAAGTACCTTTGTATTTTGGTCGACTTGGTCGTAGTTTAAAAAATACACTTGAAATATCTCTTTATTTGAACATCTGTACCTACCTAAGAATCTATTATCAATGATAATGCTGATCTAACGGAGTTGAGTGAAGTGTATGAAGCATCATACTTAAATTGTTCTGTAAGGAATTTGAATATATTTGAAATAATTATAATTCAAAGATTCCTTCACCTTTACAGAAAAAACCCAACACCTTTATAGTGTTATTGAGTATTGTTTAATCGCCTTATCTAACAGTGATAATACCATGACTTCAGTTGTCTCATCTCATATTAAAATAAAGATATCATAAAGAGGGTGAAGTTGTCTGAAACTAACAATAATTGACTTAAAGGTTCAAAAAACTATTCTTAATACAGCCATTGAAGTAATAAATTGAAACCAGGGTTGTGAGATCCATATGAGGAAAGAACTTAAGATTCTTCCAAATTCTTAATCAACCCCATTATTATTATATACATACATACATATAATGGCGGATATGCATAAAATAGGCAGTGGATAATGTTTCAGCAAATTAAGTACATTTCATAAAAGTTCTTTGGAAAGATCCCTTTGCTCTCTATTTTTAGTATTGCCTCTGGCAGCAATTACATCAAAACAGTCTGAAAACTAACAGTCTTGCTAAAAAAGCTATAGCCGACAGGTAGTTCTCTTTCACAATTAATATTTTTACTCTTATATTCAAGATCAGCTTCTTTGAAGTTTTAGGAATTGAATATTTACTCATTCAAATAATATAATAATATTGTTAGTTCATAATAGCTGTAGTATTGTTTATGTGTAAAATAATTTGACAGAATTTTTATTCATAAGCAAAAATTTGTACCTAATCCGATAAAGTAACTTAAAACTCAAAGTAAATATGATGACTTGACTTGTTGTTTTTTCTTATTCAAGAAAAACTATTTGCTGTAGTATAATAATTACAAAATATTTTTCAACCAGCACCAGATGTAGGTAGATATCTACCTACCAGCATAAATTTCAATAATTAAAATATTTAATACACTTTTTTGTAGTTTTCATGTAATTTATTCCACCATAGAAATTTTTGTTTATACTCTGTATTTATTTACATAATTGAATCAAAGTCATTAAGTATTATAATTAAGTAATTTCTCACATCTTTGATTTAATAAGTCATGTGTTTCAAAAAAAACATAACTTACAACATGGCAAAGCTGCTAAATTTCAATGAGCAGTTTTTTATGGTTGAGTAATTAGAATTGTGAATTATCGATCATCAGATTCATCATTCACTGACAAGATCATATCCTTCATGTTTACCAAATCTTAACACTTTGTAATGTATGATGAACAAAACCCATGACACTTTAAAAAGTTTCATAGTATTGTTACAATCTTTTGTCCAAAATGATGGTGCTCCAATACAGTTAATATTATCAAGCTAATAAATCACTGATTTAAAACCACTTTTTTAAATAGAGCATAAAAGATTTTTTGTAAGTCAGGAAACAGCATGCAAACCAAAACAAGTGTAATTAAACTCATATTATTTTGGAAGTGAAACCATATTATTGTATCTTTTGTCTTGATTTTTTATGAAAATTGTAAAGTATGCATCCTTTAAATCAATAGCGCATATGTAACCATTCCTAGAAATTTGTTTTTATAATGTTCTTATTTTTTCCCATTGAAAATTTTCTGCATGTACAAATTTGTTTAGTTTAATCTCCATTTGGCTACAGTAAACATGTTTGTGACAAAATCAATCAATCAATCAATCAGTCAATCAATCAATCAAAATGTTTATTTGTTTAAAACTTTCCTTTGACAGGCTGCATTTAGCAATAACCTCAAAATCTATAAATTTTCTTCAATAAAATTATTGTTTCAGTCATAAAAATTTTGAATTCAGTCATACATAAACAATTTATGTATGAGGCATGTATAATGCTCTTCTTAAGAAGAGATTATTAATCTGTTTATCCACAGTAAGATAACTTTATCCTGTGTGATTTCTTCCCAAAAACATATAACACGTTTATTTGCCGAACAATTAATATTGAAAATCAATAAAACATTTATGTTTGAACCAGATTCCAGTTCATGTACCTTACTTGCATTTTTCTGCTGGTACTCGTAGTACCTTCCAGGGGTCCTCTGTTGATACCTGCCCCCCTCCCCTTTTTAGTCTGAGTCCAGTTCAGGGGGCTTTGAAGTTTTCCTTATCATTGTATACTTATTTTATCTATACAGGCTTGAATGAAGCAAAGTTGGCGTTTCTTTAAGACTAGAGGGTGTTGCTTTATTAATAGCATGATTTTTAGTTATCACTACTAGTTCTAACTTTTCTCCAAGAAGAAAAAACTGTCTCATGACATTGAATTTGATGCTTTCACAGTACCTTTATTAAGAAATCAACTTTCTTTCATTTTTAATTTGTGTTATAATAAATATCACTCTATCTTGAAACATCTATTATAATATACCATTACAATGGTTCTTGTATTTTGGTCGCTGCTAATGGCCAATTGACAACCACTAATCTCATGTTAAAAGCTGTTCCCAAACTACCAACTGCTGCTAGCGATAATCCACACTTTTGTCTTTGTCTTTAATTGAGTCTCACAATCTATTGTGTCAACAAGTTTTGAGTTACAAGGTTTACCTTGAAAAAACTATATTGAGCTTCGGGGCATCATATAATAAAGTCAAGCTTCTTGGTATTTAATACTTTTTGGAAAGCTCATCGCTTACATTATTCTGTATTCTTTTTTGTTAAGATATTTACTACCCATTATTTCAGGGTGATTTTCATCAGCATAATATGCATTTTCATAGTTACAAGTATTTCCTGTAGCTTATAGTACAGTTTATTGGAAACCGTGGGCCCTTACGAAGCAGACATAGTACATAATAGACTTACTAAGCCTTATAACATAAAGATCACTGATCTTATCATATCCATTACTTCTCTCGTGAGACATAAGGTATACGTGCATATCATAGAACTTCTAGATATACATGTTTATGTGCTTTTCACTCCACTGGAGGACCTGTCGTAACACGAACTTACATGTTACAAGGACAGAGCACAGAGACAGACAATATGGCGCCATATAATTTTTTGCTATTGGTCTGAAAGCTGAAAAAATACCTGAAACACATACCTGTATCCTTTTTCATGATATTCTCAGTTAGATCTGGTATATCATTCGGTGATAGACTATATTAACATTCTATCAATGGTATTTCTCCTTCCGGCGTCAACACATTACACCCACCAAACTCGATATTTTTGGCGTTTTTTCCGTTTCTTCTCCGGCTTCTCCAATGTTTTCCTTAATTCTTCTTTTGGCATCGTGTTTTGTTTACTTTAAACTTAACATAACACCAAAAATCACTTGAAAATAATTTCATTCGTAAAAAACGTCGTCCGCGCAACAACGCGAAAATAGTGAATGACATAAGTTAGAGTTGCCAGAACAAAGATTTTTTTTTTCTGGACTTTCAATATTCGCGTAAAACAATGGAATATAGTGGTACTACATAATAAATATATGAAGAATCGAAGACTGGGCAGCAAGTATAATTGTATAGTATTGTATAAATCTTAGAATTTTCACCTACACTGATCATCCAAATTTTATTGTTGTTTAACTATAGAGTTATCATCATCATCATTTCAGCCGAAAGACATCCACTGCTGGACATAGGCCTCCCCCAATGGGCGGGATATGCCATAATCGCCACGCTTGGCAGGTGGGTTGGCGATCGCAGTTGGTTGAATAAATACTCAGAGAACGCTGCTGCCTATTAGTGCCCATCCCCTAGTGAATCCCTTAGTCGCCTTTTACGACACCCATGAGAAAAGACGGATGAACGGACAGACGGCATAGAATAATGGTCCAATTGGCACCATTTAGGTCCGTATCTACCACCGTTCGTTTTAGGGTTCCGTAAACCTAAAACTCTGTTCTTCATAATATACGTATTTTCCATCAAGAATTACACTGAAAATCAAAATAATTTCACTGTAATTACGACACTAAGCGCTGAAACTAGCATTCACACCTACTATAAATGCGGTCCTGCTTTAATAATGAACACTGTTATTAAATTTAATAACGGTAATTATAGAATCGATTATTACTAAGAACTGTTTCAATACACCTTGGCCTCCCAAGATGAGTCATACAGGTACGGCCTAGTTTGGAGCTCAGCAGATCCTCAAAATTTCAAATTACGTACCGTACGTAACTATTAAGTTTAGAAAATTGTATGACTGTGTACCTATAAACAAATTATTTTTATAATAACATGACGTACCTAACTGCCCTGAAAATCAAAATAATTTCCCTATACCTAATTATGACATTCAACACTTAAAGGTTTGCGTCTATAATTATAATGGAGGTGCTGCCTTCATATGAAAACTGTTATTAGATTTAATAACGGTAATTACAGAACGGTTATTTACTAAGAACTGTTTCAATAACGTTACGAATGCCCTGTGGTAATGTGAGCAGGTGTGCAATAGTTTCAAAATCTCATGTGTATAGGTGTGTTCGGGTCGATTTCACATAAAATTGGGTACCACGAATGATTTTACACCAATGAGATCATGACACAAATGAAATCGAAATCACGCTAATGGCATGCATATTTTTATTGGTTTACAAAGTAAGTTTAGCCTTATTTATATTGATGAAGATTACTGTCAACAAATTGTAAAAAAGTTTATCAATTGTTATTTCGATGTCAAAGGTTTTAATATTGATCTTAAGAAGACTTAATTTACATTTTTAAACCAATAAAAATATGCACAACATTAGTGTGATTTGGATATCATTGGTGTCACGATCTCATTAGTGTAGCTTCATTCGTAGGCTGTGAAATCGACCCGTTTAATAATAAAATTATTGTTGTTGAAAGGAAAAAATCCAAATGGTAGAATTTTATTAATTTAGGCTTAGGCTAATAAATGAGATAGAGTGATCATTTAATTTAAGGTCAAAGTTGAAGCACAAAAACCATCAATGTGTGTCCGCAAGGGGCACATCAAATATTCGCGGACACGGACACAAGCGCACGAGTAATATACTAAGTATATAGTCGGGTGGTTTTGGTAGTTCAAGTGTCACCACTGCCGTGTGGCTGACTGTACACACGTAGCCTTTTAAGGCCAACTTGAAATTGTTTCGCGCCACGAGCGACGACCGTGGCTCTAAGCCTAGTTATTCTAAGAGTGTAGGTATAGGATAGTTTTTTTTACAGTCACCTTTTACAGTCAGTTATACTCATGTAGAAGAGTCTTGAGTTCGATCCCGGGATTGGATCAGAATGTGATAATCACTTGCTTTAACGGTGAAGGAAAAATACCCTGAGGAAACCTCTACACATGAGAGTGCTCCATACAGTTCTCGATGGTGTGTGTAGTCCACCAACCTGCAGTGGGTCAGCGTGGTGGACCATGGCTTCAATCCCTGACCTAACCCCATGACCTGATTCACATGATTGGAAAGAAAGATTTTCTTGCAATTCCTTTCATCATCATCATTTCACCACCCTATATCTCTATGTGGTGCCGGACGCAAAGAATTTCACCACCCTATATCTTCTCATGGGTGTCGTAAAAGGCGACTAAGGGATTCACCAGTTCACCAGAGGATGGGCAGCAGCGTCCTCTGAGTATTTAAACTCTCTGGGTTCGATTCCCGGGTCGGGCAAAGTGTTATTGGGTTTTTCTTTAGGAAATTCTCAGTAGCAGCCCGGAGTCTGGATTTGTGCCCGGTTAGTGGCAATAGGCTCGCCTCCTATTACATGGGACTATAACATAACTGGCGAAATGTGGGTGTACCATATACCTCTGCCTACCCCTTCGGGGAAATACAAGCGTGATGTTATGTTATGTTATCCGGATTACATCGCGTATATTATTAAAATTGGTTTTCCTGACGTTTCAAAAGCTTTGCAGCGTTCGTGGTCGTTTCTGATGACAAGCGTCTTTTAAATATTTCAAAAAACTATTTTAATCTGCCGTACAATATTTTATTAATTAAAATCGTTTCAATTCACGCAAATAGTCACTCACAGTGTCAGTTTTACCGTGTAGTGGGTAGCGTTATACTGAAAACCAATTTTAATAATACCTTATAGTTACGCGATGTCATCCGGTTAAAATTGTTTTATTATAATTTGTAGTGATTGCGAAAACCTAAGAAATTCCTTTAATGTAGTAAGATCTCTTTTAAACAAAACGGATACCATAAATAATACGCTCAAAAGAAGAAAATACAGGTATCGTCGCCCATTCCCAAGGAAAAAATTGCCTTTGCAAGCAATGCAATGGGGTAAACAATTTAATACTAACAGTTTTCTTGTCACCACCGACCCCTGTGGTCAAAAATCAATTTAAAGAACAATAAGTTGACCATTCGCTCTCTATTGTCATTCTTGACAGGTCCCGACATGTCAAATGTCAAAACGGCACGTGTCGGCGTGTGCGCTTTAAAGTTTTATCGGATTTTGACAGCATCCTGTCAAAATGTGATCGTATTTTGAATAGTGGGTGACGGCGCGCGATAATGATTTTGGTTTGTTATTATTATTGAGGTGTGAATTAGAAATGGTATGCAAAATTAATAAACCACTGTACTTACCTACACTCTGTTTTTTGTTACTTGTCTTATTTAGTAAACAATCTTGGCATGTCTTTTTAATGCAAAAAATGTTACTCATTAAATAACATTTCTTAACCTTATTTCATGTGCAGATCTAGTAATTCTATTTTATCAGTAATTATTTGAATTAAGAAAAATGCCAATTTTTTTTACTAAATAAAACAAGTAAGATAAACAGACTTTAGCATAATTACGCAGTTATTCTAAGCTACTGTATAATTGTTAGTTTATAGAGAGTTTTTATTGTATCGAGTGATAGCACTATACAATAAGCTGTCTTTATCTAGGTACTGGAAATGATAGAACTCGTGTAGAATGTCGGTTCTTGGTAACTTCATCATTACAGCCGAAAGACGTCCACTACTGGACATAGGCCTCCCCCAATTAAGGGGGGGATAACTGGTAACTTATTTGACAGCAAAATCAAAAGAAACGAAAAGGGGTTGATTAAGTAGTCATAAATAGTTGGTAGGTACCTACTCTAATTTAGGCATTCGTGTGCCGTGTGTAATCACAGGCAGAGTAAAATGTGTTTTGTCTATTTCCCAAAATAAGGTTAAGTTATAATTATGTTGCTAACACATTGGACCCATTACTGTCTTAAATAAAAAACCGCCCAAGAGCATGTCGGGCCATGCTCAGTATTATAGGGTTCCTTAAGTAGGTCTAATTACAAACGAATCAAATCGAATATTAATCATTGCTATTTTAGTTTTTGCAAACAGCGCCACCTAGCGCTGAATTTAAGAAGTGTGTGTCATATGAGTAAATTCGCTAGGTGGCGCTGTTACTTTGTGTTATCAATATAACACAAAGTTTCTTTTTGTGATTTTTTTAAATAGAAAGTAACTAAAGGTACATTATTTACTAAAATCATTTTTATCTAAGGTTAATGACCTATGAACTAGGACGTCTCAAGTATTTTTCAGTTTTCTCACTATAACTCAAAAAATTATAATCACATTATACTCGAAATAATTTTAAAAGAGAATTTTTATAAAAGTCTATCAACATGGAAGATTACAAGTTTCTGCGTTGCATAGTTTGGAAATGGCAGGGGGGGGACACATTGTAAGCCACTTTGGTGGGCTATATTTCGCAGATGGTACACCTGATAAAAAAGTGATGTATGAAACATTACCTTCATTTTAGTAGACCTATTCAATGATACCCCACACGAGGGGATGCAGCGAAAAAAAAATTGTCATCCCCATTTCACATGTATGGGCGCCACCCCTAAAAAACGTTACCAAGATTTTTTATTCTTCTAAAATTGAGATCTATATCTAAACCATTTTTTAACAAAATTTCATTTACTTATTTTTATAACTGTAGAAGTTATTAAGCTGTAAAGGATTAGGACAAACGGACAGACGGACAGACGGACAGACGGATAGACGGACAGACGGACAGACGGACAGACGGACAGACGGACAGACGGACGGACATGACGAAACTATAAGGGTTCCTTGTAGGACTACGGAACCCTAAAAATGAAAAAAATCTGTTTGAGCAAAAGCAAAAAAAGCTTTGCTGCTCTTGCTTTTTGCAAAAAATGATTGATCTATTTATTACTATTATCTGCTCAACTGTCCAATTAATTAAGACAATGGACGTCGTCTTTAAAATTACTTTTGACAGACGAAGGGATGAGTATATTTTAATAACGTAAATGTTTAGGCAACGTCACAAAACTGTATCAAATATTCCACGTAGATAGGTAGCTACACCACCTTATTACGTGAATCTTCCCGCATATTTTAAACAAGAAATACAATAAATCTATGGTTTCGAAACTTGGTACAACTTTTGGTACAAACACATAATTTAGGTGCTGTCTGACATGTATTGTGGACGCCCCTCTGTCACTCTGAAAAACATCCTTTGTACTCACCCTCTGAGGACTTTAAAAAACCCTCTTTCTACCTTAAAGATTGCCCCTCTAAGATTGTTATTGATTATGAGTGATATCAAGTATTGACGTGCGTTCATTGTTCTTTGTATTTTTTTTTCAATCTGCCTTCGGCAGGGGAAATTCTTTTTTTTTTCAATTCGGTTGGAAAATATACTTGGCTTTTGAGCTTTTGTCTAGTTGTGTAATGATGCAGATAGATACAGGAATAAACAATAAAATTGGTTTCGAAGGGTCAGCAAATTGGTTTATAATTAAAATGTGTCTGAATACTACGATAGGTAGATTATGTGTAGGGCTGTGCAATTTTTTGCATGTGAGCAACTCAACCAAACAAAGTACGAGTATTAGTAACAATCAATGACAATCTCAACCTTTAATCTTATCCTTTCGGAGAAGAACCGGAGTGACAGACATAGCTTGTAGGATTAGTAAGCTGAAGTAGCTGTGGGCTGGCCATGTCTGTCCAGGACCGATGGCCGCTGGAGCAGACGAGTCCTTAAGTGGAGATCACGAATTGGTAAAGGCAGTGTAGGACGCCCCCCAGCCAGGTGGACCGATGACCTGATGAAAGTAGCTGGGGGGGACTGGATGTGGAAGGCAGAGGATCGAGTGTTGTGGCGCAATTTGGGAGAGGCCTATGTCCAGCAGTGGACTGCGATAGGCTGAGTTGATTGTTGATTGAATGACAATCTTCAAAAATCAATCAAATCTTTTACAAATTGTAGCCGTAGTAGTAGTAGTGTATTCCTGCTTTATGTTAAAAATGGTAATACATACAAGCTCCATCATCATCATTCATCATTTCAGCTGAAAGACCTCTACTGTTGGACATAGGCCTCCCCCAAGCATGTTGGGGGGATATGCTATAATTGCCACGCTTGGCAGGCGGGTTGGCGATCGCAGTTGGTTGGTTAAATACTCAGAGAACGCTGCTGCCCATCGTCTGGTGAATCCCTTAGTCGCCGTTTACAACACCCATCAGAAGATTTAGGGTGGTGCTTCTTCTTTATTTTCGGCACCACACGGAACAATCATTATCATGTAATCATTATATCATTATCATGGATAATCCATAGACTTATATATTACGGGATAATCTTATTTTCTTTGTCATTCTGTTTATAGACTACTGGTGGTAGGAACTAAAATATCTCCATCAACTCGTGGCCATTGCGAAAATCAACTTATTTTGTGGTGTCATAATTAAGTTACAGTTCATACAAGTTTTTTTTTATGGCACAGAATTGCAATACGAGCTAAACGTCAACCTAATCTAAAACGGTTACCTTTGCAGTTTTGCCCATAACAACTACAATAGCACGTAGGATAGAGATATGCTACTACTAAGCTCGCAACCTGAAGACTCAAAAACGTCCTAATTAGGACGTTTTACTATTAATCCGCGTCTAGTAAGGCAACGAGCATGATCCGTGGCAACAAAAAAACAAAATGCCGTCATGTGTGTACAGAAAGTATTCCAATTATGACACGAAAGTAACTTGAAGTACCTAATCAACTTACTTACTTTTTACTAGTTTATATGTATTGTGCTGCCGCTGTGTACGGAACATATTTTTCGTTGGTTTTGTTAGGGTATGACATATCTATATTTTTAAATATCATTGCGCGTAGGTTGTTGCCTGAATATTGCGAAAATTGCGTTCACCAAACTGAGTTCTAAAGATTGATTCTTATGTGATTGTAATGTCACCGCCATGCCACCCATCTATACCCTTCGTACTGAAACACAGCAATAGTTTGACGACAGAAATAGGTACGGTGGTACGGTGGTTTCTTTTCCCCGAAAGAGCAGCAGCTAGCAGTTAAAGCTAACGACTAATATTGTGTTCAAATTATGAGTCTGACCACAGAGATAGAAATAGATAGAATGGTTGTATTCACAATTTTACTTGCGATTCATGCGTGGCAACTTTCGAACAAACTACGCCTTAGGTACATATTGACGTCATTAATAAAATAAAAAAATCTTTAATCAAATATACTTTACAGCTTTTGTTTCTACGTTTAGAAACAGCACAATAAGGCATTTTTGCGGGTTTTTGTTATCATCATTACAGCCGAAAGACGTCCACTACTGAACATAGGCCTCTCCCAATTAAGGGGGGGATATGCCATAATCGCCACGCTTGGCAGGCGGGTTGGCGATCGCAGTTGGTTGGTTAAATACTCATAGAACGCTGCTGCCCATCCTCTGGTGAATCCCTTAGTCGCCTTTTACGACACCCATGAGAAGAGATAAGGGTGGTGCTATTCTTTAAGTCCGGTTTTTGTTATAGTATTTACAGAAACAAGTCATAAGTCGTTCTGAGAAAGGCTTTGAAATGCCTAGCACTATGGTGCAGATTGTTGGCACGCGCGCCCTGCCCACTTTTCCATTCTATCTATTTCTGTGAATCTGACGGATTCCGTATATCTAAAACAATATGAGTCTCAGGCTTATAGCTTTTATAATAAGCAAAAGTGTGACCACCAGAAGCTTATAGACCAACGTGTGTACACAAATTAAAAGCCGCTATCAACTCATCCTATTGTCACCACACAACCCCCTTGATTATTCACTACACAGTGGGTACAAAACCACAATACATTGTTGACTAGATCCATACTATCTCTCGTAGACAGACAGGCTCACTGATTGATATCTGTGTTACAAAAGTATTTAATTATGAAGCTTTTTATCACTCCTCGCGAATGCTGGGGAGTTTTGAGTAGGTAATGTTGAGGTTGGGGTGTGAAAAAGTCAGTGTTTATATGTATACTTATCTACTACCGTAGTCTGGTGCTTTTAACTCTAAGTGATAGTAAAAAAAAATAACTCTTTCATCCCCCCATCTCGGAAAGAGTATTTTTGCTCTTCGATATCTGAGTGCAAAAGCCGTTTTTATACGCTAGAGGATAAAGTAAATTGAATTTAGAACATCGTGTGCACTAAGTTTGTGAATTCAAAACATCATTAAACCTATTTACTTCTCCCTCCATGGTGCCGAATTTATCTGCCGAATCATACAACCTTTTTTAATTTGTTAAAAACTCAGACTCGGAACCTTCTTGGTGTACATACTTTTTTTTAATTTGCTTTGTGCGCGCCAGTTTCTTTTCACGTCATATTGTTAAAAAAAAAACTTGAAAACAAGTGAAAAACCTGAAATGAGTGGTTCTAGTAACGAGGAAGTTTTTTTGACGCCAACAGAATTGACTGAAACTGTTAATAATGCGCAAATGAGCTTTCTCCCTCAAAAATCACGCGAGAAGTACCTATTTGAAACAGTACGATATGTTTAACACGTGGCGACTAGCTAAAGGAGCCAAAACTTTCTCAGAAAACGTTTTGCTCAATTACGCCAAGGGAATCCGATGAATCGGTACAACTATTATGAATGACAGATAGTTTACCGAAAAACAGCACACAAGTCACTAACACCAACATTACAGTACCTACCTAACAAAAATATTACACTCAAGCACTGAGGTAATATGTACTACGTACTAGAGTAGACATCACGAACAAAAAATGTCGCGCAACTTGCTGGCCGCGGAGCACGCGCGCGGAGAGCGTGGCTAAGCGAGTGAGAGTGCAGGAGCTCTAAAACGTGCTACAAACATTTTGTTCGAGGTGTCTTCTCTAGTACGTAGTACATATTACCTCAGTGCACTCAAGCTCAACTTAAGTAACTGTAGCAACGTTACTTTCAATTTTTCTTAATTATACCTAAGTATTATTTGTTATAATGTTATAATTTAAAGATTATTCTGTAATACTTACCTATCATAATACATTATGATAGGTAAGTATTACAGAAATAATACTAATAATAATATTAATACTTTTATTTCAGTTTAGGTATTAACTACTACAGTAGTTAATACCTAAACTGAAATAAAAGTATCACTTACTAGTACTACTACACACTATACACTAGTGTATGTGTGTATAGTATCACTTACTCACTAGTAGTAGTATGATTGTAAATGTTTTTTTTTTGCATTTAGTAATTTCCTCGCTGAGGTGGGATGAAAAGAAGAGTACAAAGATTTTTCACCTCGTGCTCTTTTGATTCCTTCGCTTGCTCGGTCATCAAAATTGAGCACGCGGTTAAAAAGCAACTTTGCACTCTTGTATAAAAAATCTGGGGGCACGGCAGTGCCCCCGCCAAGTCGAGCAAAGACGAGCACGGCCGTACCATCCTTTTCTCGAAGCAACTCGCGGTACTTTATAATAACTATTTATTTGACTTACCAGCATTAGCAGGGCAATTGTATAACTGCATCGCAATCAAAAAAATGTCAATTTTGACGTTTGAATCCGAAAAAATGATGCAATCCGAATTGTGTAACTACAAAACTGTTGATTACGATGTCGGAGGGATTCATCATGAAAATAAATGAATGATAAAGCTTAAAACGCATACTTTCAGCAGCTTAGTAGCTTGTAGCTGTTAGTACTGTGCTCATATTTGTTATAACTTTTGTCTTATTTTAATGGTGTGCAAACAATAAAGTATACTCTATCTATCCATCTTTTTTTTTTTTTTTATAACATAGGGGGCAAACGAGCAAGCGGGTCACCTGATGGTAAGCAATCTCCACCGCCCATGGACATCCGCAACACCAGGGGAGTCACCAATGCGTTGCCGACCTTTTAAAAAGACGTATGCTCGTTTCTTGAAGGCTCCCATGTCGAATTGTTTCGTCAAAACCGCTGACGGGAGTTGGTTCTACAGTTTTGCTGTACGAGGCAAAAAATGACGTGTGAAACGTACAGTAGTTGATCGCCAATCATCAAGATGGTGAGGATGGAATTTAGATTTATGGCGAGTGGTACGATGGTGGAAGTCAGCGGCTGGTATAAGGTCGAACAATTCCTCAGAGCATTCCCCATTGTAAATGCGATAGAGTATGCATACAGATGCAACGTCTCTACGCAAGGCTAGAGAGTCAAGCCGATTGGGAACAATATAGTCGCCGATATATATCTATCTTACTTGCATAACGAAACGTTATCTAACATACATGTCGTCTTGTCGTGGCAATAAAGAATTTTTCTTTCTTTCTTTACATCGCAATGGATATCCCTCCTGACATCATTTACTTCATAATGAAGTCCCTCTATGTCATTACACAATTCCAATGTTTGATTGCGATGTTATCAACATCGTCTTCAATTTTACGTCAAAATGAAATTGTCCAATGAGTTACGCAATTGCCCTGCTGGTCTGGTAGGTATGAAGTGTTTGTTTGAACCACAGAAATCGAATGGTTTGAACCCTGGTACCCAATGTAATATCTAAGTTATGATATGAGTACCAGCGCGTGGAAACTCCCACGCGCTGGTACCCATAATCGGGCTTTTAGTTTTACGTTTCACGACTATTCGTTTTTCTTTGAAACCGCGTTCTTATCTGCTTAGCTTAATAATGAAGAAAATAGGATCACCAATAATTCATTTTTTTCAGCATTTCTCATTCCAAATTACATTTAAACATATAAGTTGTTTATATTTTTGTAAAGCATTTATATAACGCTTCATTCTCATACCCCACTCGACAGGTTTTGAGGAAAAAAAATTTTTTTACGACATAATATGGTGCCAAAAATCGGCCATTTTTATTTTTGTAATTTTCATATACCCAGTGTCACTCTCCTAACTACACCTTTCAAGCTAAAATCCATCAAGCCGTTTAAGCTACAGAGCGTGCCAAAGAAATATACATACCTACATACATACATACACTCGAAAAACATAACCCTCCTTCTGGCACAGTCGGGTAAAAAGCGTGGGTGATCATCGCATTTTCCCCTTGAACAAAAAGTCTAACATTTTTCAATGTAGAGGTCATTGGATAACCCGGGCTGGTATGATGAGAACTCAGTACCCTTCAGTCACCCATGAAAGAAAGAAGAAAGAAAATGTGTTTATTGGCACAAACAATCAAATTAACAAATAAGAAAAGAGCATTAAAATAAATAATAAGTGCCAAAGAGCCACCAGCTCAGCATAATGTTAGGTAGCAGTACAGGTACTGACTATCCAACGCTGATTTTCAGCTGCGACTCACGAGTGCCTTTATACGATCGAAACAAAATGAAGAAATAGTGCAATTACAATTCCAAATTTCATTTCCAATTTTTTTGTCATGTTGGACCTTTCGGTCAAGGGGAAAATTGCCATGATCACCCATGGTTTTTATAAGAATTTTATTGGTGATCGCATTTTCTTCATTATTAAGCAGACAAGAATGCTGTTGTAAAGAAACTGTCGAAAGACTTTAATTTACATCCTGGATCAGTTGATGTCCATGATTAAAGAAAATAAAGAATTTCATATTTAGGTCCGTATTACAGAAGGTTCCTCAAGTATAATTTGATCTTCAATCACCTGATCGCTGCTTAAGGATATAATCGTTACTTGAGCGTCGGTAATTATAAACTACAATTCAGCAATATAGCACATTAATTTAACCTGGAATAGGAAATAAATGTCTACTCAAGCGTGGTCTCGACCACACTTGAGTGATTACAGATCAAATCTCTGCTCAAATACCGAAACAGGTGATAGTATAAAATAAAGCTAAACTCAGCTGAACTGTGATCAATGAATCTGTGGAGCTACGAGGTATCCTGTTCCTCCAACTCAAAGTTGATGTTGGGCTCTTGTATATATGTTAACTTCCGTGTAAACTCTGCTTGCGCGATGTAGGATAGTTCTCGATGTCACCGGATAGATGTCGCTACAAATCTATGCTTGAGGAATGTTCTAAAATTAAATCCTAACCCAAAACTAAAGCCGTATTTTAAAAAATTCAAGATTTTAACATTACCCTGTCTGTACATTTTAGAAGTAGCTGTGTTTGTAAAGTCGAATCAAAATCTTTTTAAACGTTTAGCCGACGTAGTTCCACGAAATAGACGCGATAATAGTAAACTATGTCTCCACATAGCGAAGACTAAACTGATGCACAAAAGTGTCTGCTGTATGGCGCCGGTAATTTATAATAAAATACCTAAGAGTTGGAAGGACTTTAACACAACGCTATTTAAAAAAAGGTTACGAAACTTTTTAGCAACTAGAGCATATTACAAAATTAATGATTTTTTGAACGAAAAAGACTTTGTAAACCACTAAAATGAAATTATAAATTTATTTATTTGACTTCTGATTTATTGATTTTAATTTAATTTACTGACTTGGCATTTTTCGTTTTGCTTTTTATTACACCATAATGTCTTTTAATAATGATTTATATAGTATACCTAATAATATTTGAAATGAATGTTCATGTCGTGCTCACATATAACTTGTTTTTTTTTTTTTTGCATGCCAACTGGTAAAATATGGTTGAACTTTGTTTATTATGTTTACCACCATGTTATGTACATGTACCCATATTTGCAAAATAAAATATCTTTATCTTTATCTTTATCTATATCTTTAAACTACTTTTAAACAGTGATCAACGCTTGAGGAACGTTCTTTAATACGGGCCTTAGAGGGGATCGTGGTTAACTGATAACCACATGGATTGCAATATCTGCGTGATTAAGCTGTTTTTGCTGCTGTCCTGTGCTAAATAAAATCTTTCTTTCTTTCTTTTCTTTCTTTCTTTCTTAGGCGCTGTCACCGTGTGTGCCTTGGATGGGGAGCGTTTAGTTGCACATCGAGACCTCTCCGTATCTCGGAGAACATAATAAGCTGTCGGTTTTTTTTTTCTTTTTTCGAATGGACTCTCGCTGATGGTACCCGAGATAGGTACCTTAACTATTTAATCGGGCGGGTGGCGGAGAATCCCGTTAGGAACTCCATCCGCCGTAAGCTGTCGGTCCTGATTGCCATACGAATATACCAGGCCCCTCAGAAAGTATTGCGAAAAAAAGTTTTTATATATGGGAGACTGGCCAGTTATAATGTTTTTCGAAAATATGATTATTTATAAGTAAAAATAAGTAAGTTCCAATTTCAAAATTTCCCTCCACATTTTTTGCGAGTTAATTCAAAGTATTGTGTCTCACTGAAATATGGATCTGCGCCGGGAACATTTTAGAGCTATGATTTTATACGATTTCAAGTGTCGCCTGAAACCGGATGAATCGTACGATAGACTTCAAATGGCATTCATGGATGAAGGCCCTTCCAAGGCAACCGTGTATCGTTGGTATAACGAATTCAAGCGCGGTCGACCAACTTTGGGGGATGACGAAAGAAGCGGTCGCCCTTTGACGGCTGTTACCGAAGAAAACGTGCTAGCAGTGAAAAATTTAATCCAAGACAATAGGCGAATTACATATCAGGAGATTCAACACATATTGAAGATTGGATCGGGAAGCGTTCACGAGATTCTACACAGCCATCTTCGCGTGAGGAGGATAGTATCACGCTGGGTGCCGCACAACCTCACCGATGCTCAGAAGCAGGCCCGGGTGGAATGGTGCCGTGATATGCTTAACAAATTTGAAGCAGGCTCGTCTCGGCGTGTTTACGACATCGTTACAGGTGATGAGTCCTGGATTTATCAATACGACCCAGAAACCAAGCGCCAGTCGACTGTTTGGGTGTTTCAAAATGAGCCAACGCCTACCAAAGTGAAGCGATCTAGAAGCGGGGGTAAGATTTTGATCGCTAGCTTTTTTAATTTGACTGGCCACTTGGTATCAATTCCCTTACGGGATCAAAGAAGCATTAATGCCGAATGGTATACTACCAAATGTTTGCCAGAAGTTTTCTCTGTTATAAGCAACAAGCGACCAAACACAGGGCTCCGCGGGCTACTGCTCCACCACGACAATGCACCTGCGCACACCGCACTCAAAACGAGGGACTTCCTGGACAGCACGCCAGTCAAACTCCTGGGTCACCCTCCTTACAGCCCTGATCTAGCACCGTGTGACTTCTTTTTATTCCCAAAAATAAAAAATCAGCTCAAAGGGATACAATTTTCGTCGCCGGAAGATGCGCTGGCTGCGTTCGAGCAGGCTGTAAACGAGGTGTCTGCGGCGGACTGGAAAAAGTGTTTTGAAAACTGGTTTAGGCGCATGAATCTTTGTATAGAGGCTGGTGGAAAGTACTTTGAAAAGATTTGATAAAAATATATGTACGTATAGAACAATTTTTTTTAGTTTCGCAAAACTTTCTGAGTGTCCCACGTATTTAGGGCAGTTGCTATGGGTAGTGAAGCCCGAAAGTCTGAAAACTGGTCAACCTTAGGATGTTGGTATTACCCAGTAACTGGGTTGCAGGGTTCTAATAGCAGTCGTTTCGTCTGAAATACTGATGTTCAGCCGCATCTGGGGAGACTGGAAGCCGAACCCAAAATAATTAGTATCAGGCTAGGAGAAAGGATAGCTTTCATTTTGATATTATAGCGATATTCATTACGTGCTGGTCCATAGGTCAAATATACTATAACTATAGATGCACAGTGCACGGTCTTGTACAAAATCAACTCGAAAAAACGTCTCCGCGATAAAATGTACAGTCGACCGCACGTCAGTGGTAACAGTTTGACCTTGACAGCGTCTTTATTTCGAAAGCAGCTCGGGTAGTTTTCGTAATTCAAGTGTTACCATTGACGTGTGGTGGACTGTACTAATAATTCAGTTTACGACAACAACAAGTACGACACTCCATCCTTTGTTTGCACATTTGGAGTTTGGGGGTGGGGTCGAGGTCGTTGTAATAAAGCACTTGTTGGATGGAATATACAAGATTTTGATCTGTAATCGTGTCATATTTCTAGATCTGATGATAAATAATGTGCTAATTTACCTAAAAAAAATTAATTTTCTACGATTACTTAATACCTAAATTTTCACTTAGAAACATAGCGAGGGTTCGAGAACAAATCCCGAACGACTCGGAAAATAAGTCATCGGCGGTATTGTCAAAGGGTGGAAATACCTTCAAATTGTTTTGGTGGTGTCGCACGCATCGTTTTTGTGTCACAACGCGACACACGGGGGAATTTGTTTGTTTACAAATGGGTATTTACCAAAAAAAATTTTTTGTTTTTTTACTGATTCGTGTTCAGTATCATTGGTGTAGTCACCTCCTTAAATATGACAGGAATACAGATCAACATATTGTATATGTTTTATTTCTGGCACTAGATACATAATTATAGACTACATTATCACTACGAATAATACGACCTAACTGTATGGCTGCGGGGAGACGACTGCTGCGCTGCAATAAATACAATTAAGTGCCTTGTACTAAACCCATGCGTCAGCAGTGTCCCTACAGGAGTATAGTTTTTATATATTTTTTCTACACATTTTAGCATCGTAACGCTTCTCACCGCAAGCGTGGTCGGGAAGCATCTGAGAGCGAAACTGTGCACGTGACTGATTATTGCACAGATTTGATGGGACCGTTTTTTGAGCGGTGATCGTGCATCTATTATATATTTGATCATTGGCAATGAACATTTAAATCAACATGATTACGATCGCGAGCGAGTTATATAATTCGGAAGCTGGTTTGTGTCTCGAGCCGATTTTCATAATACGCTGGTCTACTGGCTGACCAGCAAACATTAAAATTGAAATCCAAAGAGAACCATTTCTTTACATACGAAATTATCTACCTTCTTCATACGCAACAACCTTTTCAAAGACTTCCAAGCTACAATACAAAACCATCTTATATCCCACACAATAATGTACATTTTCCTTCAACATGTTCAAATCCAATGTCACCCGATTCCTCTATTGTGTGCCATACACGACTATTGTATATGTTGTTATGAAATACTCATGTGTAATAGATTTCTATGATGAGTTTGATATTAAGAATGGTAGTGTATCAGTTCTATCAAAAGTAGGTAGGTACTGATGTCATGAAAACGAAATTAAGATCTTTTCAAAGAGCAGTAGAAAGAAGCATCAATCAACTCAGCCTATCGCAGTCCACTGCTGGACATAGGCCTCTCCCAAGTTGCGCCACAACGCTCGATCCTCTGCCTTCCGCATCCAGTCCCCCCAGCCACGCTCTTTAGGTCGTCGGTCCACCTGGCAGGGGGGCGCCCTACGCTGCGTTTGCCGATTCGCGGTCTCCACTCAAGGACTCGTCTGCTCCAGCGGCCATCAGTCCTTCGACAGACATGGCCAGCCCACTGCCACTTCAGCTTACTGATTCTACAAGCTATGTCGGTCACTCCGGTTCTTCTCCGGATAATCTCGTTTCGGATTTTATCTTTCAAAGAAACTCCAAGCATAGCTCGCTCCATAGCTCGCTGAGCGACTTTAAACTCGTGGACTATCCCAACTGTCAGTGTCCAGGTCTCGGCACCGTAAGTCATGACAGGCAGGACGCACTGGTTGAAGACTTTTGTCTTCAAACTTTGCGGTATAGGCGACGAGAAGACTCGGCGAAGTTTGCCAAACGCTGCCCAGCCCAGACGGATCCTTCTGTTGGCTTCTTTCTCGAAGTTGTGTCTACCAAGCTGAATTGCCTGCCCTAGGTAGACGTATTCCGTTACAACTTCGAGTGTCGACCCTTCGACGAGTATTGGCCTCGGCATGACATGCATATTGAACATGACTTTAGTCTTGTCCAGATTCATGCCGAGACCGACACGTCGAGAGGCTCCATTTAAGCTGTGCAGCATTTCGCCCAGTTGTTCCAGCGACTCAGCCATTACAACGATGTCATCGGCAAAACGGAGATGTGAGATGTTCTCGCCGTTAACGTTGATACCCTGTCCAATCCAGTCCAGTGTCTTGAAGACGTCCTCCAACGTGTTAGTGAACAATTTCGGGGATATTACATCCCCTTGTCTCACCCCTCTGCGCAGATGGATTGGCTTCGTCTTTTGGTCCTGGAGCTGAACAGTCATGGTAGCAGCGTTGTATAGGCATCTCAGCATCTCTATATACCGCTCATCAATGTGACATCGCTGAAGAGCATCCAAAGAAATCCAAAGAAGCATACTTGGTCTAAAAATACGGGATCGTAACAAAAGCAGCGACATTAGAGCAAAGACCAAAGTAACAGATGAATTATACATAACCGGAAAACTCAAATGGTAATGGGCAGGACACATCGCCAGAACCACAGATGAAGATGGTGAGACGGTGATGGTGAAGGTGATGATGGTGGAGCGAACGTGTCCTACATTGGTATCCACGGGACGGAAAAATACTCCGTGGCAGACCACTACACCGATGGCGAGACGATATCGACGCAATAGCTGGAAAAGCTTTGACCAGGACGTCCCAAGAAAGAGAGAGATGGCAACAGATGGAGGAGGCCTTCATCCAGAAATAGATGACACCTTAACTTATCATATTTTTCTATTAAGCTTATAGGTAGTACCTGAATCATGTAATTCAATTTAGGGAATAAAGGCTATTTTAATTTTATTTATTCATTTATGTTAAAGTAAGTACCGCTGAGTTTGCATAACAAGACATGATAATTTTCAGCAATATAGGTACCTGGTACAACCTTCTTTCTTATTTTTGATTAAAATTTAACTGAAGAAAACAAATGAAAATCTTTAATCAATTCAAAGCTTTCGTTCATATATTCACTCTTCGCTCACGCACATGTCAACATGCGTGGGACCAAAAACAGCCTCTTTCCACCCAAAAAATAATAACAAAAACAATTCAATTATACACCACAAACTAAAACAAAACGGAATTAATTAAAAATCGAAATCTCTCGAACGAAGAAGCCGATCTCGACGGTTTTAATTATTGGCCTATTGAACCCTGGCCTGCCTCTGACGCCGGAGTTCAGTACACCACAATAAAACTTGGTAGCGTTGAATTGGCCTCTATTGATCATAATTGGTCTGTGTACGGCCCAAGTGGAGCCAATCAAAGTTCTGCGGCGACAATTGTGCTGAACTCCATCTAATTGGTTGGCGGATTGATTAAAAACATTATAATATAGGTATCACAGTGTTTTTCTTGTTGGATGAGTTTTAGAGAATTGTGGGTTGAGAAGGAGTTAGCTTCTGCTTGCTTATTTGGGAGTAAGAGGTGAATGAGATAAAACAATAAAAACCTGTTTGAACCGGTGAGCGGGAGCGGCAACAAACCCGGGGTAAATCGCAGATTGAGCGAGCGAGCGCAGCTCAAATATTTCGGAAACTCTCAAGCTCAGTTACTTGCATCACAAATCATAACTCGAAGTAAACAGAGGCACAAATTAAGCTGCTCCGTGAGCCGGTTCACAGCTTCGGTTCACACAAGTGAACCGTGAGCTGAGCTGCAGCCCACGAATTTTTGTTGAGTTACCCATGTCTACTCAGCATCGGCATCGAAACAATTATGCAGTTTTTTAAATATATTATAGGATGGCGAAACGAGCTAAAGGCCTACCTGATGTTAAGCGGTTACCTTTGCCCATAACAACTGCAATACCACTTAGGCTGTTGCCTCAATGGTACCGCACCGCATGTCGGTTCGCCAAACTGAGATATGAAGATGGAAAGTCTCATGTGATTGTAATTTCACCGGCATCCGTACCCTTCAGACCGAAACACAGCAATGCAAGCATCACTATTTGGTGGAGAAGTAGGTACGGTGGTAGTACTTCCCCGGACGAGCTCTTTCACAAAGGAGCTCTACTACTACTAAAAGGACTTAAAACTCAGCCTCGATAGCTGGTTAAACTTTAGGCCGCATTTTCAGCGGTGCCCAAGTTTCAGGGGCGATTTCAGGGTTGCTCCCATAAGTAAATGAACAATAGATACGTGGGACACTCAGAAAGTTTTGCGAAACTAAAAAAAATTGTTCTATACGTACATATATTTTTATCAAATCTTTTCAAAGTACTTTCCACCAGCCTCTATACAAAGATTCATGCGCCTAAACCAGTTTTCAAAACAATTTTTCCAGTCCGCCGCAGACACCTCGTTTACAGCCTGCTCGAACGCAGCCAGCGCATCTTCCGGCGACGAAAATTGTATCCCTTTGAGCTGATTTTTTATTTTTGGGAATAAAAAGAAGTCACGCGGTGCTAGATCAGGGCTGTAAGGAGGGTGACCCAGGAGTTTGACTGGCGTGCTGTCCAGGAAGTCCCTCGTTTTGAGTGCGGTGTGCGCAGGTGCATTGTCGTGGTGGAGCAGTAGCCCGCGGAGCCCTGTGTTTGGTCGCTTGTTGCTTATAACAGAGAAAACTTCTGGCAAACATTTGGTAGTATACCATTCGGCATTAATGCTTCTTTGATCCCGTAAGGGAATTGATACCAAGTGGCCAGTCAAATTAAAAAAGCTAGCGATCAAAATCTTACCCCCGCTTCTAGATCGCTTCACTTTGGTAGGCGTTGGCTCATTTTGAAACACCCAAACAGTCGACTGGCGCTTGGTTTCTGGGTCGTATTGATAAATCCAGGACTCATCACCTGTAACGATGTCGTAAACACGCCGAGACGAGCCTGCTTCAAATTTGTTAAGCATATCACGGCACCATTCCACCCGGGCCTGCTTCTGAGCATCGGTGAGGTTGTGCGGCACCCAGCGTGATACTATCCTCCTCACGCGAAGATGGCTGTGTAGAATCTCGTGAACGCTTCCCGATCCAATCTTCAATATGTGTTGAATCTCCTGATATGTAATTCGCCTATTGTCTTGGATTAAATTTTTCACTGCTAGCACGTTTTCTTCGGTAACAGCCGTCAAAGGGCGACCGCTTCTTTCGTCATCCCCCAAAGTTGGTCGACCGCGCTTGAATTCGTTATACCAACGATACACGGTTGCCTTGGAAGGGCCTTCATCCATGAATGCCATTTGAAGTCTATCGTACGATTCATCCGGTTTCAGGCGACACTTGAAATCGTATAAAATCATAGCTCTAAAATGTTCCCGGCGCAGATCCATATTTCAGTGAGACACAATACTTTGAATTAACTCGCAAAAAATGTGGAGGGAAATTTTGAAATTGGAACTTACTTATTTTTACTTATAAATAATCATATTTTCGAAAAACATTATAACTGGCCAGTCTCGCATATATAAAAACTTTTTTTCGCAATACTTTCTGAGGGGCCTGGTACATACATACAATAATAAATACATAATAGATACATAGATACATTTGTACAATAGTTTAAATGCATATTCAATGTAATGTTTTTAATGGTGTACAATAAAGCATATATAAATAAATAAATAAATGTTGTTTGTTAAGGTGAGTTTTTTTCAATTCAATTATTCCTTAAAATCATTGGGGTGCATTAAAAGAGCCTCCACGAGTGCCGAAATTTTATTGATCGTTTGGCAGTCAGTCCCGCTATACCACCCTGCTGACTGGCTAATATTTTGTCCCACGGCATGAGCTGCTATGATTATTTAGCTCATGTTGACACGATAGAAGAACAAAATCCCATAACAAAATCTCAGCTAATAATATTATAATACCTTACATACATTTTTTATTTAATAATATTTTAAACATTTCAGCCTACCAATCGATCTGCTAGTTCACTAAACAAAACTACAAATCTATGGCAGTTGTCAATAAAAAAAGGGTCATTGATGGGATGGTGGCAAGGAATTCCCGGCTCCCAAGGAGTTTTTATGGTGTTTTCGGCCATAACTAAATGTCCCTGTGGGATTCTGACTCAGCAGTAAGTGGGTGCCATTATTTCTTTTTCAAATTAAGTACTTGATGAAAAGGTGTTGTGGTGGTGGTCGTTAATGATCCTTTTTAGGGTTCCGTACCCAAAGAATGCCACCATGAGAGATCATGAGGGATTCACCAGAGGATGGGCAGCAGCGTTCTCTGAGTATTTAAACAACCAACTGCGATCACCAACCCGCCTGTCAAGCGTGGCGATTATGGCACGTCCCCCCATTTGGGGAAGGCCTTTGTCCAGCAGTGGAAGTTTGTCTGCTGGAATGATGACCAAAGGATGCCAAACGGGCCCTATTACTCTCGCTATGCTGTCCGTCCGTCCGTCTGTCTGTCACAGGGATGTATCTTTTGAAAGGTAATAGGTAGCCGGTTGAAATTTTCTCAGAATATGTGTTGCTATGACCACTGTCACGACAAATACTAAAAATACAAAAAAATATAAGACCATAGGGGGTCCCCCATGGTCTTAGACATACAAGCAACCGTTTTTTTTCTTGCTCTATCTTCAAAACGGTAATACGTAGGTACATACCGGCGTCAAACTTGGTCTGATTATAGTACATACTATGTTAGTAGTTTAGCAACAAATACTAAAAATAGGGCAAACATAGACATATGTGGTGGTAGTTCGTACCTGCGTAAGAAAGAGATGCAAAAATTCATATTTCGCGTTCGGTACTTTGATGTGTTTTGATGAACACTCGTAAATTAAATCAGTTTCTATAGGGTATCAGATCGATGGGTGGTACGGAACCCTTATTGCGTGAGTCCGACTTATATTTGGCTGGTTTTTTTGCGTTTAACTTATGCCCAAGAAGAAAATCTTATTATACAAAACTTTACTAAGTATATATGAAATTGTAAGAGTAAAAAATCCAAAATATTGTATTTATGGTATTAGACGTCAGATGTCTTCTTTCACTTACTTTTTTTCTTTTGTTGTGCACGTAAATTTCACTTTTAAGTTGTAGGTACAGATGGGAAGTTGAAAATCAGTGCTGTGCATACTTACTTACATGCACAGCAAATACTGAGCTGGATCCTTTGCCACACATATTATGTTGTGTACATGTTGTGTTCACCTTTTCTGTAATAGGATGTAGGTATATTTTATTTATGTGTGACAAAAATTAATTGTTTAAAATGATCATTTTTTTACGTTTCAGAATCTTATGGGGGGGTTATGCAGTTATTTTTGATGGTTAATGTTAGAAATACTTAAATATTCATTGCTCTGTAAAGCGCTCCGCTTCACTAAAAATACCTACAGTGATACAAAGTCCAGGAGAAATCACATAGGTACGTAACAGCGTGTCTTAGAAAAAAGTTGTGTGTTGGGTTATCGGTCGTCACCATGGAGAAAAGAATCTTTTCTCCATGGTCGTCACGAACAAAGAAATTCAAAAATCTACTAATATTCCAAATTCAAAAATTCGAACGCGAATCCCAAACAGAACTCTATGAATGAAAATTAAAAAATAAAGTCAAGTCCAAGAAGTTTTATGGTGTCAGTTTCTAAGGGTTTTTTATCACTTCCTTTCCATTGAAAAGGGTGTTTTTCAATATATTTATAGTGGATATAAAGACGCAGGTGCTAAGTTATAAAGTTGCACCCCTACACCCAATGATTAGCCAAACGGTTGCCTGTTTGTTAATGCAACTCTTTAGGATCGCCGCCATATTTTTTCTAACCTATAAACTCGGCCATTCATGTAAATGAACGGTCGTTTTTTTTTAGATTTTACTCAAGATTGATTAGGTATAGAGTTTTTATGTGGGTTGTGTAAGAATGTGAAGCATATTCTTCTTATTTATTTTTACATAGAATAGGCATAGAGAATAGGTAAAATTAATGTCGAATATTTGATAAGTCGAAGGAATTTACCTAACTAAGTACCTACAACGCGTATCGGAAATGCTTGGTCATATTTTATTCATGAAATGCTATCGAACAACTTTTACAATCATCAACCAACCCCGAAATCGCGAAAAAAAATCAGCTAATCTATACATTTTGTCGAGCGACATCGATGATTTTCTAAAGAACAGCTGATAACTTTTTTTGCGATTTCAGGGTTCGTTCCATACTGGAAGTTATTCTACGCTATGCTCTGAATGAGCTCTTAAGATCACACATTTCGAATACACGATGTGTATCGTGGGGAGCCTGAAAAAGTCACCGTTCCAACCCTAGAATATCCTTCAGTAGGTACATTGTTACTGTATCACATGTCAAATGAAATTCGATTTTTATTTGTTTTTTGTTGAATAGATAGATAGATAGAAAGAATATACTATATTGTACACCATGAAAATAGTAGTAAACAGGAACAACGTATACGTACGTATACGTTGGACCAGATTTTAAATAAAATATCCTATACTTAAGTCTAGAATAAAGACGATTTGCAAGTTATAGGTACCTACTTAGGTATAAAATACCTATAATTGTGTAAAAACATATTTTTATGCTTTTTACATAAAATTAGATGGGTTCAAAGAGGTAACTAACTACTGGGTTCAAAGAGGTTTGTATACCCAAAAATTACATAGAAAATTATACTGCAAGATCCATTAATTTAATGAAACATTGATCACACACACACACACACACACCCCCACACACAATAACCAGCTAAGACGCTGAAACAGCAATGGCGTAGCAATGAAAATTTTAAATTTAATTAATGGCAAGTGGCGACAGACGATTATATTATTACGCGCCGCCATTGTGTGCCAGTCGGGCCCGGTCTCCCTGCTACGGTGACCAAGAAAATAATATGAAGGGACATTCCTATAACCTATTTGTTGGAGATCTAGAAATTACTTTCTTTCTTTCTTTTAACGGTTGCCGCGTTGATAAAAGGACAATAGTTAGAGAACTGGGATGTATCCCTCCAACAGTGTGTTGTTAAATTTGAAAATCAATTAACACAACTCGGCTGCCATTTCAAAAACCAGTTTTTTTTAAATCATAAATCGTTTCTATACATAATACTATTATTTAAATAAAATAAATAAATCAACAGTAAGGTGCCGGTGAAATTACAATCACATGAGACTTTTCATCTTCATGTCTCAGTTTGGCGAACCGACTTGCGATACCATTTAGGCAACAGCCTAGCTGGTATTGCAGTTGTTATGGGCAAAGGTAACCCGCTTAACATCAGGTAGGCCTTTAGCACGTTTCGCCGTCCTATAGGTACTATAAAAAATACCTCAAAAACTCAATAAGTGTGTCATTATAGGTACTATGCTAAACTCGGTAAAAAACTAGTAAGACGTTAGTATTTATTTATTTATTATATTCTTTATTGTACATACACCAAACGAAAACAAAGACAGTAGTAAACTACTGTCTTTGTTTGTTTGTTTCTGTAAACAGAAAGATCATGTAGGTACGTACGGTCGACCGCACGTCGGTGGTAACACTTTGACATTGACAGCATCTTTATTTCGTAAGCAGTAAGGGCGATTTTCGAATTGATGTGTTACCACTGTCATGCTGTCGACTGTACAATGGGCGGTCTTATCGTATAAGGCAATCTCTTCCAGACAACCTTTGTATTTTTTTGTATAGCAGGTTTTAGAGTGATATTACATACCTATAAACTTTTCAGGGACTAATATAACATAACTGGCGAAATGTGGATGTACTATTACACCTCTGCCTACCCTTTCGGGAAAATACAGGCGTGATGTTATGTTATGTATAAACTTTTCAGGGGCTGTCCCGACCTATGTTTTTACCCGCACCTGTTATACTTAGCTTAAGACCATACTGGGTTTTGATTTGGGGCAGCCAAACTGCATTGTGTGCTTCAAAACCTGAATCTTATGAATGGATGGAAGGAGTAAACTGCATGAAAAATTAAGGTAATTGAGCATTACGAGCGCACATTGGTACATAACATAGAAGTTGCGATATCACTAGCTATCTGAAATTCTGTTACAAAATGAAGAAAAATCCAAGAAAAATCTTGGCTAGAAGCCAAGCTAGCCGCTGTGGTACACTCACAGATAGCGCGGCGGTGTGTGCGCGCATTCACCGACGGATTCACGTACGTAAGAACTGGCTTGATCTAGCTCAGCTTGGCTTCTGTATGGATGCTTATTCATGTGGTTATAGGCACCTCCCCTGTTTATTTACTTTGTATCTTTCAACCCAAGTACTTTTTCTACAAAAACATTACAGACACACATTACACATTTGAGACGACCTCTGTGGTCTAGTGGTTCGAGTGTCGGATTGCTGATAACGAGGTCGTGGGTTCGATTCCCACAGGACACAAATATTTGTGTGATGAACATAAGTGTTTGTGTTGGTCTGGGTGTTTCTTATGTATTATAAGTATGTATTTACAAAAAAAACCGGCCAAGAGCATGTCGGGCCATGCTCAGTATTATAGGGTTCTTTAAGTAGGTGTAATTACAAACGAATCAAATCGAATATTAATCATGGCTATTTTAGTTTTTGCAATAATCGGCAGCATTCGCGACTCAGAGCGTGTTGTTAGTAGCGCCATCTAGCGATAAATTCAAGAAGCCAAATTTAAGAAGTGTGTCATTTCAAAGTAACTTTTTGTGATTTTTTCAAATAGAAAGTAGTTAAAGGAGCATTATTTGCTATGATAATTTTTCTCTAAGGTCAATGACCTTTGAACTAGGACGTTTTAAGTATTTTTCAGTTTTCTCTCTATAACTCAAAAAATTATAATCACATTATACTCGAAATAATTTTAAAAGAGAGTTTTCACAAAGGTCTATCAATGTGGAAGATTATAAGTTTCTAAATTCAAAATTCAAATTCAAATCATTTATTTGCGAACATAGGTAAAATAAAATAGGTGTTAAGTATAGTCTAATGTGTCTCTATGTCCTACCTTGACGGTGTACAAATTTATCGAAAAGAAATTAATACAATCATAATATTACCAATGATTAAAAAATAAAAACATTATATTAGATTTAAAAGTAAAATAAAAAATTGTTTGCTGTCAAATAATGAAAAAATTAATTATTGTACATGTCAGTAATAATGAAACATAAAATTGCAAATATCAATCTAAAATTCCTAAATAAATTATGCAGTACAAACGTCATTTTTACAATATACCTTTGATTATAAAAGCAATATACTAAAATTAACATCAATTTACCAATACAACATGTCATATTTTATCATTCAAGAAGCTTTCTAGGGAGTAATACGTTTTCTCAATTAAAAATAAAAACAGCTTTTTTTTAAACATACTGACACTTTCTGCTATCCTTATATTTTTCGGAACTTTATTATAGACTTTTGGGGCTATTGCAAATATGCTTTTCTGAAACAATGTAGTTTTGCATTGAACCAAATTCAGCTCACCTGCTCTACGTAGGCTACCAACTTGTGAATACTTAGACAGGTTGCGCCTGACGAATATGGCGGTTTCATATATATACATTGATGGAAAGGTTAGTATTCTTAGTTTTGGGAAATGAGGTTTGCAGCTGTCAGTCCTCTGTAGATACATAGTCCTCTGTCCTCTGTCTCTGTCCTCTGTACATTGCATAGTTTAGAAATGGCAGGGGGGGGGACACATTGCAAGCCACTTTGGCTGGCTATATTTCGCAGATGGTACACCTGATAAAAAAGTGGTGTATGAAACATTACCTTCATTTTAGTAGACCTATTCAATGATATCCCACACGAGGGGGTGCAGCGAAAAAAAATTTTTTTTCCCCATTTCACATGTATGGACGCTACCCCTAAAATACGGAAAAACGATGTTTTTATTCTATTAAAATTGAGATCTATATGTAGACTATTTTTAAAAAAAATTCATTTACTTATGTTTATAACTGTAGAAGTTATTAAGCTGTAAAGGATTAGGACAGACGGACAGACGGACAGTCGGACAGACGGACGGACATGACGAAACTATAAGGGTTCCTTGTAGGACTTCGGAACCCTAAAAAATAAGTATATCAGTATTATAGCCACTGTCTAGTAGCTACCCATAGTAGGTACAAGCTCTGCTTAGTGTGGGACTAGATGGTGTTGTGTAAAAATGTCCCAAAAGTGTAGGTATATATAAAGTAGGTATATTAAGTATTTTGTCATAGTGGTTTCCCAAATCCTAAGTCCTCATAATTTTAAGGACCTCTCTTTCAGGTGTGTCTCATATTGTTCTAACATCATATCCTTACTAGCACAGTTCGCCCCCACCCGAGACGCGTTAGGCGTCGCATTGTTGAGCAAATCCGAGCCAGGCTTGTACCTACTATAGCTTCGCTAAATTAATAGCACTGATAAGTGATATGACAATGTAGTAATGCATCATGCATTATTTCCCAGCCAAGAAGCATCTTCTGCTAACCATGGGCCTTCCAAAGACGGTGACGTGAAAATCGTCATCGCTTGGTAAACAGATCAGTGATCAAAATTAGGTTTAAAGAAGACATTGAGGTTATTTATTCTTAACCTGAACATGGTAAACGTTACAATGTACTATGTAACATTTATATTGTATATTTCTTTTATTAGTTTGGTTTTGAACTTTTTTTTTTTCGTATGGTCTCTCGCAGATCGATACCTAACATAGGTGCGGTCGACCGTACATCGGTGGTAACACTTTGACATTAGCAGTATCTTTATTTCGTAAGCAGTAAGGGCGGTTTTCGAATTGAAGTGTTACCACTGTGATGCTGTCGGCTGTACCCTAACTGCGCGGGTGGCGGAGAATCCCGTTCGGGACTCCATCCGCCGTAAAAATTCCCTAAACCTATTAACTTATATACTAAAATCGCGGTTGCAAAACCGCATAAGGGCATCCGCCAAGGGAGGGCTCGGACCTCAGCTTACTAGTGCATTGCGGGGGGACCCCGCCGCTATGTCCCCCTGGCAGCCGTTGCTGCATCGGGAATAGTTTTCTCGAAAGTGGCGGACTTTCGGTATATCGCGTGTATATACAGTCCAAGCATTTTTTTTTGTTGTGCTTTCTAGTTATGTATATAGCTGTATGTTGGATTGGCTGGAATTAAATATTGGTAATATTTTTTTATAAGAGTTCAAGTGTGTTTTTAAATTAAATTTATTAATTAGCTGTACAAACCCAGAACCGAGAGTGTCCGAGAGACAAATTCAATATTTAATCCTAGTTTTTTTTTTCAAGGAAATTGTTCAGTTCGATTTTATCAAACAAAAGGTAAGTTAGGCCAGAGGCCCAAACGTTTGGAGTGGGTAGGTAGGTACCCATTTTTAAAATAAATGTTGTACCTACATTCACACAAACCACCTTTAGTAGTGTGTATACCTAACATATTAGTACACACGTAAATACGTATAGAATGTGTGAGGACTTCTACCTTTTAAGTCCAGATCATAATTGATGATTATGTTGACCCTTGACTCCTTTCTCACGGCCTAAAGCTCACACCGCGTACGTTGTTCGAATGTTTTGATCTAACGTCAATGGAACGCAGGAATAATGCCGACTGGATAAAATAATGACTGGTGAATCATCACGCTCATGATTTTGTAAGATATAGGTACCTAGGTACCTACCTAATTAGGTAGGTAAGTATAATGTTAAGTATTACTACTTAAAAGTATTTGGTTGACTGTTACTCTTAAACTAGACAAGCCTACTCATCCGTGATAGTTTTCTGTGGTGCATTAGAAGAGCTTCCACGAGTGACGATATTTAATTGATTGTCCAGCGCACCCTGGGCAGTCAGCCCCGCTACCAACCTGCTGTCTGGCTAATCTTTTTCTCACGGCATGAGCTATTATAGAGACCAGAATCTGCCGTTGTAGGTAGACTCATCAGGCTGCATGTGACCTGATGAGCTTTGTTATAAATATGTATTGTGATGTGATGAATGTTTGTTTGTTTTATATATCTGTGACTAACATAGTTTTAAGATGAATATTGTTACTAACCAAATTATGGACACTCTTAGTCTGAAATAAATGATTTTATTTATTATCATTATGTAGCTCATGTCTAGCTCTAGACCACAGAAATAGATAGATAGAATGAAAAAGTCGACGGGGCGCGCTTTGCAACACTGCACCAGAGTGCAGGGCAAAAGGTCGGCGACGCATCGGCGACTCCCCCAGCGTTGCGGATTTCCATGGGCGGCGGAGATTGCATACCATCAGGTGACCTGCATGCTCGTTTGCCCTCCTATGTTATATAAAAAAAAAACAAAGCCATACTCAGTATGCCTTATGACTTGTTTCTGTAACAAAAACCACAACAAGAAGACTACTTAAACATAGAATTAGCGTGGTCTCGACCACAATCGAGTGATTACTTACAGATTATATCTCTGCTCAAAGACATAAGCAGGTGACAGTCTGACAGAATAAAAAATTATCTATTTTTATTATATGTACCTAATTATAAGTCCGTAGTACGAAACATATTTTACTTCTTTACTGGTGCATCTACCTTATTCTTTGTCTCTGCATTACCCTAAGGTTGTTTGGTAGAGAACGCCTATGGCGTTATGACCGCCTTTGTACCCTGTTGTGCATAAAAAATTAAATAAAGAAATAAAGCTAAACTCAGCTTTATTATTACTAGCAATGAACCCATGCTTAATGAATATTCTAAAATTAAATTTCAACTAGTTTTAAACAGTAATCAAAGTTTCAGATTCGTTTTGTTATTCAGGCCTAAGACTTTGGACAAAATTACTCCAAAGCCTTTGCAAAAACGTCTTTCTACGTCTCCATAGTAAGTAGTAAGAAAAACATATTTCAACAATAAACCCAAATAGGTATACTAGTTACACTGAAATTACTTTCTTCAATAACAAAAAGACAAGATATCTATAGCTTTGATAATAACACTGGTATATTGATATTATGGACGTAATCCCTTCATCCCAGACGACCATTCCTATTCAATCTCGCGCGGCCTCGAGAGGTTGTGGCTTATAAAAGTGGACACTGGCTATCAAACGTACGTAGATACTATCTTTGTGGGGTAGGCAGAAATCTAGATGTTTTTTAAATCCCCTTTTGTACTGCAATCTGTCCCAAGAGGACAATAAGCTGTACGTAAGATATACGTAGATTGTCACCAAAAAACTTAAACGACACAAAAGCACCAAAAACAGACACCCAGTATTCCGAATAATCAATACACAGCACAACACAGGTGTATATTGTCGTGGGGTATTACCCATTGAACGTGTCACAATACCCCATACAGCGCTGTTACCCCTGTTACCCCATAAACGGCGAAGCGTGTAGGCTCTCGCATTATTAATATTTTGTACCTACTCTACATGAGTTGAACTGAATAGGTACCCCGATTGATTTAAAAAGGATTAATATAGTGAAAATCTCTTTGGGGAAAGTCTGTCAAAGACTTTTTGTTGTTAGATTCGTTTTCATGTAAATAAGGAATTCGGTTACCTGCCAGCTCATAGTCGGCTACGTGTAGGATACCAATTTTAGGAAAGGGATCTTAAGTACCTATAATATACCTACAAGTACGTAGATAGTGAAAATTTTTTCAATACCTAATCTTGCATTTGCAGACTCTATCTACTGGCCGTAAGAAAATATATACTTGTAAAACTATTTACCTGCGGATGCCACAAACAGGACTCTTATACACGGTGAATTTTCTTTGGTTTTGGAAACGAAAAGGGGTCATTGTACTCAACATTATGAACAACTTTTACTATGGGACCAATCCGAAAACGCAAAAAAAAAACAGCTGTTGTCTATATTTTGTCGATTTATCGTACCTGTAATAAAACACCGTCACAACTCAAAAATCAAGAACATCGGAAAGTCACGTTTATATCTTAAACTTTAAAGGTGATTTCCCCGTAATCATGATTTTTGAGTTGTGACGGTGTTTTATTACAGGTGCGTTATGTGAACACAAATGTAGGGTTCAGCTGTTTTTTTTTCGCGTTTTCTGGGTTGGTTCCATAGTAAAAGTTGTTCATAATGATGAGTACAATTACCTACCCCTTTTCGTTTCCAAAACCAACGAAAATTCACCGTGTATGTAAACTATTTTTGTGGTTTTGATAGGTAGGTAGGTACCTCATAGGTAGGTTACATAGACGTAGGTACTTATCGGACGTGTAAAATTTGGACGATAACGGTAAACTACGGTGGATATCTACCTTTTTTTTTTGGTGGTCTTCTATCTTTATTCTTCAGTTTTTTTTTTTCAAAGTTTATTATGCTAGCTAGCTAAGTTTAGTTAGCTCTCAACATCAGTGCTGAGCTAGTAGCAGGGATTTTTTCATACCTTACAGTGCGGTTTATGTTAAGTGCGTAGGATAGGCATACTAACATAGTTATTAAGTAATATTTGTTACTTACACATTGAGTATTGTTACCTGTTAAATAAATGAATAATAATAATAAGGCCTTTATAATATTTTTACCTATTTGAATGCACCTCTACGTTGACTTCCAGAAAGCCCTGTACTATCTTCTCCGTCCGTTCGTCCGTTCTTCTCAGTCCTATGGAATATTTTCAATTGTAATTTAAGCTCCAACACAATCACGCACGCTCCGAGTCTCGCGAGCCGCGACTCGCGTTGTCGCGCCTGGCGATCAATAACATTGTCTGGCCGACACTCCGCACTTTGTTACGTCACTTTTACTGCGAAGGTTTAACTGTAGCATATAATGTGGAGGTTGGAGAAGCTTTTCAGGACTAGGAAGAAGGTACATAGCTATGTAATTTGCTAACTACTTGAATGAGAACTACCTAAATCTTTTCCTAAGATTACGTGGGACACTCAGAAAGTTTTGCGAAACTAAAAAAAATTGTTCTATACGTACATATATTTTTATCAAATCTTTTCAAAGTACTTTCCACCAGCCTCTATACAAAGATTCATGCGCCTAAACCAGTTTTCAAAACACTTTTTCCAGTCCGCCGCAGACACCTCGTTTACAGCCTGCTCGAACGCAGCCAGCGCATCTTCCGGCGACGAAAATTGTATCCCTTTGAGCTGATTTTTTATTTTTGGGAATAAAAAGAAGTCACACGGTGCTAGATCAGGGCTGTAAGGAGGGTGACCCAGGAGTTTGACTGGCGTGCTGTCCAGGAAGTCCCTCGTTTTGAGTGCGGTGTGCGCAGGTGCATTGTCGTGGTGGAGCAGTAGCCCGCGGAGCCCTGTGTTTGGTCGCTTGTTGCTTATAACAGAGAAAACTTCTGGCAAACATTTGGTAGTATACCATTCGGCATTAATGCTTCTTTGATCCCGTAAGGGAATTGATACCAAGTGGCCAGTCAAATTAAAAAAGCTAGCGATCAAAATCTTACCCCCGCTTCTAGATCGCTTCACTTTGGTAGGCGTTGGCTCATTTTGAAACACCCAAACAGTCGACTGGCGCTTGGTTTCTGGGTCGTATTGATAAATCCAGGACTCATCACCTGTAACGATGTCGTAAACACGCCGAGACGAGCCTGCTTCAAATTTGTTAAGCATATCACGGCACCATTCCACCCGGGCCTGCTTCTGAGCATCGGTGAGGTTGTGCGGCACCCAGCGTGATACTATCCTCCTCACGCGAAGATGGCTGTGTAGAATCTCGTGAACGCTTCCCGATCCAATCTTCAATATGTGTTGAATCTCCTGATATGTAATTCGCCTATTGTCTTGGATTAAATTTTTCACTGCTAGCACGTTTTCTTCGGTAACAGCCGTCAAAGGGCGACCGC
Source organism: Asteroscopus sphinx (assembly GCA_949699075.1). NCBI lineage: Eukaryota > Metazoa > Arthropoda > Insecta > Lepidoptera > Noctuidae > Asteroscopus > Asteroscopus sphinx. The sequence continues at coordinate 30,990,469 of OX453004.1, read as the reverse complement.
TTCTTTCGTCATCCCCCAAAGTTGGTCGACCGCGCTTGAATTCGTTATACCAACGATACACGGTTGCCTTGGAAGGGCCTTCATCTATGAATACCATTTGAAGTCTATCGTACGATTCATCCGGTTTCAGGCGACACTTGAAATCGTATAAAATCATAGCTCTAAAATGTTCCCGGCGCAGATCCATATTTCAGTGAGACACAATACTTTGAATTAACTCGCAAAAAATGTGGAGGGAAATTTTGAAATTGGAACTTACTTATTTTTACTTATAAATAATCATATTTTCGAAAAACATTATAACTGGCCAGTCTCCCATATATAAAAACTTTTTTTCGCAATACTTTCTGAGGGGCCTGGTACACTTGCTGTAATATAGGTTAGTACAAGAGTTGATCTGTAACACAACATCACGCCTGTATTTCCCCGAAGGGGTAGGCAGAGGTGTAGTAGTACACCCACATTTCGCCAGTTATGTTGTAAGTCCCATGTAATAGGGGGCGAGCCTATTGCCATTAACCGGGCACATATCCAGACTCCGGGCTGCTACTGAGAATTTCCTACTGAAAAAACCCAATAACACTTTGCCCGACCCGGGAATAGAACCCAGGACCACGCTCAGCAGTCGCGCTTGCGACCACTAGACCAACGAGGCAGTCAGTTGATCTGTAATCGTGCCTAAATGATATGTATAATGTGATTTGACGACCTCTGTGGTCTAGTGGTTCGAGTGTCGGACTGCTGATCACGAGGTCGTGGGTTCGATTCCCACAGAACACAAATATTGTGTGATGAACATGAGTGTTTGTGTTGGTCTGGTTGTTTCTTATGTATTATAAGTATGTATTTACAAAAAAAAGTATATAAGTATTAGGTACCTCTATATATCCATTGTCTAGTACCCATAGCACAAGCTCTGTTCTGCTCTTAGTTTGGGACTAAATGATGATGTGTAAAATGTCCCAAAAATATTTATTATTTCATTAATGTGCTTAGGCATCTAAAAATACTTGAAAAATTGGCATTCCAGGAATAGCAACTACTTGAATAGCACCTGAGCGAATCGCACCTAACGTAGGTATTCCACGAACTGTACCTACCTACCTACTTTCAATGTTTTTGACGGTTGCTCTTCGTGGAACAATACATTTATTAAATTTTATTCCACGAACAGCAACTACGTGAAAGTAGCTTCTAGTGATGTGGTGTATTTCATTGTTTAGGTCGTTATCAAATATGTAAAATATATCGATAAAAATCACCAGCATGTTTATATTTAATACAAATTACATGAAAGTATATAAATAATCACACAAATATTATAAATGCGAAAGTCTGTGAGTGTGTATGTATGTATATGTTTGTTACTTCTTTATATATTAGGCACACCGTAATGGATGGAGATAGAGGGACGCATGTTAAACGATAAAGAAATTATTTCACGACAACCACTATCGGCATAATTTGTACCAGAGCATGGAGTATGGGAATATAACCTGAAATCGCGAAAAAAATATCAGCTGGTCCCTACATTTGTGTTCACACAAATCGACAATAGCGATCAGCTGATATGTTTTTCGTGATAGATATCAGGGTTTGTCTCACAATAAAAGTTGTTTATAATGATGAGTAGAGAGTATTAAATAGGTACCATTACATTTTTTCTGGTGATCAAATAATAGTGTTTGTAAGTAGATATAGGGTAGGCTTAGGTATAGGTAGGGCGCGGTCCACAGGAGTTCCCGGAGCTCCTCTATTGTGTGCTGAGGTCGGCCACCGTGTGGTTTTAGTCGGTAGGAGTCCGACATACCCCTTCGCCTTCCCCAGACAAAGGGTATCCATGAGGACTTCCACTCGAAAACAAAAAAAAACAAAAAAAGGTACCTAATTGACGGGATGGTTATCAAAGTTTCATGAAATCAACTCAGTCTATCGGAGTCCATCGTATCAGTAAAGCTCAAGCAATCAATGATTGATAAAAATTAAATGAACGAGGTATGAAACGCAAGAAGAATATCCCGAAATGGGCTTATCTTTTTTCGCCCAGGCCAGTCATATTTTGAAGTCAATTTTACTTTTGCAGCCCGGCCCTGAGCCTTTACGCGAAAGAAGAAAACGCGACAAATTGCAATACGGGACTTGATGGTGAAATACGGTAACAGTCCCGTTATACGCGACGTATGACAACCCTAGCTAGTGATGGTATAGCTACTTGCATATAACTTTTTGTTATAAAATCTTCGCTTACACTGACACGCCTACGTCAAGTATTTTTTAATACTTTCTTATCAGCTCTTTACACCTCCCAAGACACTGTTCCACCACACCAATCAAATGAAATTGAGTTTAGGTAAAAACAAAATTTCAGCACATATCAAACTCCGCCCCCGTCTCTGTCTGCCAACCACACAATAGGTGAACAATACCCCACACAATGAGCACAAAGGGACCAACTGTCATCCCATTGTGGGGAACAAAGAAAGCCCCGCCCACAACAAAGGCGGCATTGTTTCATCTCAAATACAAAGATTCTGATTGGAGGAGAAAACGGTCGTGTGTAGGCCACCCGCGGTCAAGAATGTTTGGAAAAAATATCGAGCTACACACTTAGGAAGTGCATCAATTTATATTCCACTTTATCGCTTAAAAAATAGAGTTGTTTTTCGTGTGGGGGTGTAGAACAGATGCTTTTAATCGACCAGAATTTGATCCGAATTAAATTGACAGCTTTCTATAAATAGTGTTTTTTCAATGCGTTGTTGTTGCTGTTAAGGGAATATGAACTTTAAACTTTAGACGCTAGGGTGGGTTTAGGATTGTTGTTAAAATTGAGTTTTAGTTTTTCAGTTTACGACTGGGTGTATTGGTAGTTTGGAAGCCAGTTGTTAGATTTTGATGGCAGATACACGGGAGTTATAATTTATAACTTATGAGTAGTATCGTTTTAATTAGTTTATTGTATAATTAGGCAATAATTTATAAATAAGATATTATTATGCAGTAGGAATAGTAAGGTAGAGTAGGTAGGTACCTACCAACCGACCTACTTAGAAACATGGGGTAGAAACAGGGCCGGATTAACCATTAGGCAGAGTAGGCAACTGCCTAAGGGCCCCACATTGGCTAGGGGCCCCGCGCGCATACAAAGGTATTACCTAATTGAAAATGTTTCATAGGTAAGTAGGTACGATGAAAATTTCTTGATAAAATAAATAAATATTTTTGGGACATTTTTACACAGCACCATCTAGTCCCAAACTAAGCAAAGCTTGTACTATGGGTACTAGACAATGGATATAATACTTATATACTTTTATTTTTATCTATAATTGAAATTTGCGAGTTTTGTGACCGTGATCCGTTCATCAACTTGAAAAGAGCTCATGAACTTAAAACGGCTGAAAAGGGGCCCCGATAATTGCCTTTCCTAAGGGCCCCAACATGATTATTCTGGCCCTGGGTAGAAAGAAGGAATTTTAGAAGCCCAGATACTAGTAAGCTAGATACAGTCAAACACGGCAACTTTACCTTCTTGTGTCATCTTTAACCTAAGTAGGTAATCCAATATTAGTTAATGAAATACTCATTTATCAAAAATATCACCAGTTACAGTTATAATAAGTATCTACTACTTACTTAATATGGTATAATACTCAATTAATACTGGCAATACTATAGTTTTTCAAGTTGGCAGCACTACCGATTATCAAAATATGGCCGGGGATTTTTCGAGTCACACGTAAAAGTGCAAGTGCTTCGTTTTGTGGAAAATTCCTTGTTCAATTGAAAACTAAGTACCAACTAAGGTGAGGTGAGTGGAATTTCAATAGGTAGGTAGGTACTGGCCTACAGGGCCGGATTAACCATATCGGGGTCCTTAGGCAATGCAATTCTCGGGGCCCCTTTTCAGCTGTTTGAAGATCATTTGCTCTTTTCGGCATCACGGTTGCAAAACTCACAAATTACAAATTACAGATAAAGCATTTCAAAACTTTTGTTTATTATACAATACGCTACGTAATGCCATCCATTTTATTAGTTCTACTACTCGATACGAGATGGTTCTGTTCTGTAAGTACCTTTCATAGGTATTTCATGAACTGACAGCATACGTCGGAAAAAGCAATAATATCTACTTACCTATTGTCATTGAGGATACAAATTTTCCAATAAAAATTTTACTGTATGAAACATTTTCAATTACTTTTGTGCGCGCGCGGGTACTTGATGCGGGGCCCCTAGGCAGTTGCCTACTCTGCCTAGTGGTTAATCCGGCCTTGCCTGACTATATGTTGTAAAACTGTGTCTAGAATGAAAATCAAATTCAGTCACCGATCTTGCATAAGTATTTTCTGAAATATTTCTTCAGAAAGTGTTTCAAGAGTTTAGGTAGGTAAAGTTGCCAAAGTGCCTAGCGTGGCATCTTTAGCTACTTACGCCTATTTGATATAGGGTAAGTCCGGGGAAGATGGCCGTAAGGTAGAGATGGCCAACAAGAAAAAAACATACTAGTGCTCAACAGAGAGCACAACTCTCCGGCTAAATTGCTTTATGTAATGCTTAGGAACGACATTCCGCTTGAATTATGCCAAAAATAAAAGAAAAATTGGGAAATATAAGACTATTTTGTTTTACCTATAGCTCAAAGTAATCGAAGGGTTAATGCTACACAGTGTTAAGATGAAATTTTACGAAAAAAAAATGTTATTTTTATTGATTGCATAGTTCACCGATCAAACTCAATTATAACTTCAAAATTGCAAATGAGTTGATTATATTTTTTACAAAATATATGTTAGCATCTCTTCCGTACGATTAGGAGAGATGGCCATATTCGGTCGGGGTGAGATGGCCCGTACATAATACGAGACATTTTCATAAAAAAATGGGTAACAAATATCTGAGAAAATAAGTCACTGCGCGAAGAAACAAGAGCAAAAACTCATTTAAAAAATGTTAGAAATGGTAAACTGTGTATCAAGCGACTTTAAAAACCTATGAAGTACCAAAAAATACCCTAGTAAGACGATCCATGGCAAATAATGACAAAAAAGAATTTACGGGACCATCTTGCCTGTTCGGCGAAGAAAATTAGGAGTAGCTCCTTCTAGAAATAACTAAAGCGCAAAAAAAAAGTTAAACAGTAGCTAATGTTGATTTAAAGACTGGCCATCTCTCCCTTGCGACTATGGTAATCTTCCACGGACACTGGGAGAGATGGCCAATCATATAATTTTAAAAATTAATAAATCATTATACGAATTATGTAGAAATATTATATTTCTATTTTTTTTTTTATGATATTGTATTTCTTGTTATATTTTGAAAGTTTAAGTATCAAAGTTTAATCAAAAGTTGATTTGTGTGAATTTATCTTCATAGTTTTCATTTTACTGACTTCTGAAGTTACTAGGGCCAACTCGCCCGGACTTACCCTAAGTATTCAGAAAATATTAATAGTAGAGTCAGTCCGGGGGAGTTGGCCGTATTAAATTCCAGAAGCCAGTAAAATGAAAACTATGAAGATGAATCCAGTTCCGCTTATACCTACCTAATGGTATCTCAATGGTACTTCAGTAGACCGCACCACGGCAAAGGTTAGCTTGTCTTGTACAAACTTACAATCACACAAACCAGTTCCGCCGAAAACTAATGGTTTTATTAAAGGTTGTCTGGAAGATATCGCTATTAGCGATAAGACCGCCAATGTACCCTTATTTTACATTTTAGTCCTAAGTTTAATAATGTTATTGGTGTACAATAAAGAATATTCTATCTATCTATCTATCTTTATTTCCATTAATATGAAGCTGCACCTTGCACATTGCTCGCAGAACGGATGGCCGATGGGGCAGCTCTGGAGTGGCGACCGCGTACTGGAAAGCGCAGTGTCGGTAAGTCCCCCACAAGGTGGACCGACGACCTGGTGAAGGTCGTGGGAATCCGCTGGATGCGGAGGGCGCAGGACCGGTCGTTGTGGCGATGCTTGGTGGGAGGCATATGTCCAGCTGTGGACGTCTTTCGGCTGAAATGATGATGATGATGAAGCTGCACCTATGGGACCCTAAAAATGTATGAATAAAGCACTAACATAGTGAAAAATATAGGCGAAGTGCTGCGAACAATCATAGTGAAGCCAAAAAAAACTATGCTCTTTCGTGTACAACCAGCGATGCACCTGAAGGATATTTGCTTTCGCGATGCTAACTGGACTGTCGCTGATGTCGCGACATGTGTGAGAGGGGTGAACATTGTTAAAAGAGTCTTTGGTTGTTGTTGGGTGCATTCTTAGACCAACAGAAAAGTTGGTCTAAGGGTGCATTAAAAGAGCCTCCACGAGTGACGATATTCAATAAAATTGATCGTCCGGCTTACCCTGGGCAGTCAGCCCCTCTACCAACCTGCTGACTGGCTAATCTTTTTCCACGGCATGAGCTGTTATCATTAAGCAGCTCATGTCGACACGAAGAACAAGATTGCTGGAGGTGCATGTGTGTGCGTGAGCGCTGGTTGTACACGAAGGAGCATAGTTATTTTGGCTTCACTAGATTGTTTGCAGCACTTCGTCTTTATTTTTTACTATGTCTGTCTGTAGAATAAAGATTAATTTCATACACAACTGAAACGGTTTAGGTGTCTCTAAATAAAATACCTACCTACTGAATAATTCTTGGTAGGTATGTGAGCCTACAACAATCAGTATTATAGGTCAACCTACGCTCCTGAAGAAAATATCCGAAATCCGTACACTTTAAGCCAAATAGACGGACGCCACTCGAGAATGGCAAAATTGCCAAGTTGTCGTTAAACGTCGAGGGCACGTAGGTACCTAAGGGGCAAACACATTCGTCTAAGTGTTCCAGGGACTGGCAAATTGGCACTCAAGGTGGACGATGGTGCCAAGTCAATGGGTCGAGCAGCCTAATGATTTTGGCCCGAAGTGAATTTTGGATTTGTTGAAGACGTAGGTCGCTGCTAGAGGTAGGTACCTTAAGTCAGTAGGTATATACAAATGTACTATGTGTGTTTAAGTAAGTAGGTAGGTACTATCGACAAATCGTACGCCTTTCCACCTCAAGGTTTCTTTTCGTCTGGCACTGATTCACTGAAGAAACCCTGCCCCCATGGTCCTTTGTTTTCGTCTACCAATAGAATGTCGGGACGGCACAATATTTTTTGCTCTTGAGATATACAAAGCAACATTATGACTTGTTGTGAAAATGAAACAAATATATTATCAGTTAACCATTACTCAGCCACAAACAATGTCACAGTAGAGTGTAAAAAATACTATTGATAAATGCCAGTTGAACTGTGCAACTTAAGTGGAAGTTCTAGCTGAGTTGGGTATTTGTTATGCAGCTAAATTACTGACTCATATTTTTAACAGATTTATCAGAGGTTTGTCAGATTAGATAATTCAATTTAATTCAATTCAAGTCAAATAATATATTTCACAAAAAGTGTTAGTAACAATAAACTTTCTTTACACACTAGAGTTAGTTTGATACAAAATAAAATAAAAACATGAAAAAATAAGTTATTTATGAATGTAAGTAGGTGGTAAGTTATACTTAGACTCCATTTGAAATAACATTAGAAATGTTAACAAACCCTTATTACAGTAAATAATTGGTATTGTAAATACGTATTTGCTTTTGTCATCTTATGCCCACGGAATAGAGGTTAAAATCGGTTGAGTAAACTGTCAGTAGGTTTTTTAATGATTTTGGTTTTTGGTTTTTTATTTTATTTCATAATACAAACCCCAACCAACCAAGTCGCTGTTAATGTTACTTGACTCAAAAAAAAAAAAAAAAAATTAAGGGACTATGGTCGCTTTTGTAATAAGGACCCTATATTCAAGATTTACTAAAGCAAGTTTAAAGCATAAAACCTAAAAAAACATAAAACACGTTTAAAACAAAAGCTATTTAGAAAAGGTTGATACAAAATACTTTGCGGATAAAGATCCGTGGGAATGAACTGCTAGCCTATTAGACTGATTAAAAAAAACGTTAATAAGTTCTAAGGATACTTGCGAATAATACCATCTTCGATCATTCTTTGTTAAAATAAAAAGTCCTTATTTCAATACAAGTTCCTTGCAACATCTGCCAGTTATAAAACACGGTGCGGTGCAGTTTGAGCAAAAAATGGTTAGCTGTCCAAATCAATAAAGCTGCCTGTAAAAACTAACAAAGGCTTAACTGTGGGTGAAGGTGTCGTAATAACGTAAATAAGACTAGGTTATTAGGTATTTGTTTATAAAACTGCTTCAAATTTCGTCTTGTTCCTTATAACTATTAGTTCAATTGACATGAGATGTCGTGGTAAGTAATTTAATTAACTTCTTCTTCTTCTCAATTAACACAATTATTGTTAAACTAATTCAAGTTTTCAATAAAATTCAAATAATTTGTTCGGCGATTCTGTTGCACATTTTGATAAAACTAAACCAGACTAAATGCATCTGTTACTTTAATTTTCTATTGAAACAGAAAAAGACAAACGCCATTAGTTTAGTCCTTTCAAAGTGCGCAACTGAATCGACATCAATAGTATTATTGTTAATGATTTCACATTTTTTTACTGGCTACTTTCTTGCTGTACTACCTACGCCGTAGCCTACGTCGTCGCCCAAGTCTTCGATGTTTAAACAGAAAACAAATGAACAGAAATTAACAGGTAGCAAGGAGCACGAAGCAACTGCGAATGACCAAACCCGTGAACATAAATCACAGAACTATTGTTCCTAGTCCGTTAAAGTATCATACAGTAATAAAAACATATGGCTTTACAAAAACGGTTGTTTTAAAGACCCTAACTGGTGGATCCTGATTGGTGGAAAAAATAAAGGGCGGATTTCTTTATTTTTTGTTGTAAATGTAGCTTGCAAGCAAAACAGTTTCAAAACTGGAAAGGCTTGGGCTTTGCTAATAGTACCTATGGTTTAAGAAAATAAAATATAGGATTACGTATTTTTGAAGGACAATGGTTTTAGTAACTTTTTGATTAAATATACCAATTCGGTACAAAGAATTATTTTACGTAATTCTACCTACTAGGACCCATAAAATAAGGCCACAAACAAACGTTAAAAATATATTAAGTACCTACCTCGTACCTACCTACCTATATTTTTGTAGGCATAATACCTACCTATCTCCAAAATGAGAATGATCACACTAAATTATTCTTAAACCGAAAATAGGGTCACCCATCTCACAAAAAAAAACCATTACAAAGTCGAAGCAACCGTAATAAGACAATGCAGAATTGCTAAGCGGCATCTAGTGAATTCATTTACAAACTTCTTAGCGCCATCTGTTGTCAGTGAGTCGAACTAACTTAATAGCTTGTTATCAACCGAACCTCAGACAACTCTCTAGATTCTAACAAAATCGCGTTTGTTGACTAGTTTACTGATTTGATAATAGATGGCGCTGGATTCAATTTCAAGGTTCTTTGTTACGATTACGGCTATAAATAGCTCACCTTATCCAAAATGAATTTTTAATATTCATAATCGTTTATGGAATTCAATTCGTAGCAAAACTTTCATTTTGTTAGATCTTACCTGTAAGTATCCTACCATTGTTTCTGAAAATTAAATGGGTCATCTTTCTGAAGTCTAGTTAAGAGTTTTAATAAGACCATCTGTGTAATAATTTGTAAGTAGGTAGCTAGGTAGGTAGGTACATGTTTATTTCGTAATTCTTTGATCTCACTGAGTCACGAGCACAGCTGACGTGTTTAAAATATTGTTTTTATTATGCCACATTCCAATCAGGCAAAATACCTACCACGCTTGACTAAGCACTCGACTGTTATGCGGTCGCGGGTTCGATTTCTGAACTACCTACGACTTTACCTACACCACCTACAACCCTCGATACCTACATAAATATTTCAAGGTCAACGACGTTTTAAAAGATAAAAGAAATGTTGCTGTCAATAATAATTTTATTATGCAAACACCTATGTGTATGTACACACGGCTACACATCAAGCTGTAAATTCCAGTATAGGCTGACCTCGCGTTGTAAGGAAAACCTATACAATGCGGGGTCAGCTTATACTGGAAATTTACAGCTTGATGTGTAGCCGTGTGTACCTACATAAAATTATTACGTGGACACACAGTCGTCGTAGTAGTGAGGCTTATCAGTACCTATCACACTTATATTATCACTCATCCTCTAGACCTACTGTACCTACTAATGTATGACGAACCACGATAAAAAGATGTAAGCTTGTAAATAATAAGATGACGTCATCAAGATTGGAAGTTAAGAACAAAACTTGGTTCCAATCATGTTCGAATCCGTTCATCATAAGTATAAATAGCTATCTCCTAGCTAGTATGTTCTATAAGTAGGAAATTAACTACAAAACAAAAATATTCACGGCTCCATATATCATGCTAAAAGTCCAGTAGATACCTATAAGCTGACCTCTCATTGTACAGAAAGCCTGTGCCATGCGAGATCATCTTATACTGGAAAATAAGCTTGATAATTATGTAGCCGTGTGTACCTACCTTATTACCTGTTATTACCTAATAATATGAATAGCTAGGTACACCCCTATTTTGTATACATATAAAAAAATATAAGGGTAGTTCTGCTCACAATTTTACTCTGCAAATTTAGGGAACCATCTCTGAAATCTGAAATCGTGAAAAAAAATCAGGTGTTCAATAAATTTTGATCGAGTTACAGTACCTATCATATAGGTACCTACATACCTAAGTACCTATTGAATAGCTCTTTATCAAAATTGAGTTGGTAGAATGAAAGGCAGAGACTACCCTACCCTGTAGGCTGTGCTGTAGGTATGTTTTGGTAAGTAGGTATAGGTACACGCAAAATATAAGGGCAAAAGTATTAAAAATTTAGTCCCGTTATAATAGTTTAACATTCTCTTTGTAATAAATACCACGGCAACAGCATTTTACATATTTACGAGTTTTATGACATAAATTACCTATCATCATATCCACCGCTGGGAATACAGTTGGAAGATTCCTTTCTGCTCTCCATTCCATACTTTATTCATTTATTATGTTTTAAGAATCTACTTACATTTTACAATAAAACAAAAAAGTTAGTAAAAAGAATTTACCTAATAAAAATAATAAAAATCTACGTTCTGTCACAAAAATGTGATAAATATTATACAGATCGATTAAAATGAGAATATGATACATAATTTTAACTATCACTCACAAGGACCGTGTGGCCTAATGGATAAGGCGTCGGACTTCGGATCCGAAGATTGCAGGTTCGAGTCCTGTCACGGTCGAAACATTATTTTTGGATATTGTGTTCCTTATTCCTTTTGATTTTTTGTTGAATTGTATGTTTATTATTTAAATTATAGCGTTTTTTTTATGTAGAATGAATGTTTAAATGTTTGTTGCGGCTAAAATAAGTTTATAAGCATAAGCATTATGAAATTCGGTCATCTTAAATTATCATTAAATCTAAACAATTACCTACCTATTTCGTAAAAGGCGTAATTAAAGTTCTTTGTCTGCTATTTTTTATACGTGGAAATTTAAAGCAATTCTTAACAAATAGAAATATATTTTGTAAACATTTTATGCTTTTTCAAATTCTATGTTTGGAAAATTTATTTTGTTAGTTACATAATTTAAAATTATGCCATCTACCAGAGTATGAAGGAACTAGTTGCTAAGTACGTAGTTGGTCACCATGGTTGTTCTTTGTAAGGTTCCTTGTCAATATACCAGATGGCGTTGATTAAAACTTGTGGTCTTGTTCTAATCATAAACATAATTTAGCATAACATCACACCTGTATTTCCCCGAAGAGGTAGGCAGGGGCGTATCGTACACCCACATTACGCCAGTTATGTCATAAGTCCCATGTAATAGAGGCGAGTCTACCGCCAACATCACAGAGCTAAAATCAGTGGCGTAACAATACCGTTAGAGGCCGTGGCCAATTAATCGGATGGGGTCCTCCAAAGTTCTGCTAAAACGCTATTAAATTTAAAATCAATTTATCAGTGACCATTTTGTATTCTCTTTTATGCTACACTTGGCGAATGAGCTCTAAAACTGGGCGATATCTTTTTCTTACAAATGCGTTAAAATCTTGATAATTTTTTTGGTTTAATTTGTGCAGGTATGTACCTACTTTAATATGTTATATTTCTATGGGTATAAAATTAATTTACTAATTAATTTTACTAATAATAGGATTACGGCCCAGCGGGCCGTGAGCCCCTGGCATTTTGCTCGCCTTGCCATCCTATTGTTACGTTACGCTACGCCACTATTAATTAATTAAGGTGGCCACTTTCTGGGCCTGCAGGATATGAATATTGTACCATCAACACAAAGAAGAAGCTACGCCACTGGCTACAATACATACTTACTACCTAAAGTACAGTCACAGGCAGAATTCAACATGGCCAGTCAAAGGCCATCTCATATCCGGACCTTTGTACCCGCATCAGACGCGGGATAAGCAGAGATGGTGCTGAATTTACAAGGTTTTCTCCTCGTTATTTTTTCAAAGAAAGATTAGTATACACACATAAAATGTAATACTATAGGTACTTGTTAATGTTTTTCCATATGTAGTCTGCTCTCAGAAAAAAACACGTAGGTACCTATCTACTGTGTCTTATTTTAATATGTACTTAGTTCAGAACCTCAGACAACTCAACTAGTTTTCATTGTAATAAATTAATAGGGAAGTTATTATTTATTTTCATAGCACCCCTCTGCAGCTATTTCCAAAGGATAATAATATATAGGTAACGTTTTCTGTTTCTTGATTTTTATTAAACATTACACTTATCGTTGTTGACTGCCTCGTTGGTCTAGAGTGGTTGCAAGTGCGACTGCTGAGCGTCGGGTCCTGGGTTCGATTCCCGGGTCGGGCTAAGTGTTATTGGGTTTTTTCATTAGGTAATTCTCAGTAGCAGCCCGGAGTCTGGATTTGTGCCCGGTCAGTGGCAATAGGCTCGCCCCCTATTACATGGGACTATAACATAACTGGCGAAATGTGGGTGTACTATTACACCTCTGCCTACCCCTTCGGGGAAATACAGGCAGCAGCAGCAGGTTATGTTATGTTACACATTTTATCTCGTATTGTATTTAATCTTACTTATTTATTTTTTATCGTTATTTACCAACATCACGCCGCATTGATGTACGTTATTGTGTCGACGCCGGCTGTCGCTGAAAACCAGCGCTGTGTCTTTGCTCCGTGCATGAGGCACAGCAATATGCTGAGTGGTGGCCGTTTTGCGCGGATGTGACGCATATCTTACCACACTTCTTGGCTCTGTACCTGTATTTTTGTTCTGTGTTCTTGAATTTTTTTGATAATTTTGTGCGTCACTTTTGAAGCATATAAATATTTTTTCTTTATTTCTTTTTCTTTTTTCTTCGTTGCGAAAATCCTTATGGACGCGCTCCTCCCGGAGAAGGCGGAGCCAGTGTCGGACTCTTACCGACTAAAAACCACCACGAAAAACTGACACTTTAGACATTGTTTCTATCTACAACTACAGTGAGCTAGTTTCTGATTCTTTTTCTATCGTGTCGACATGAGCTACATAATGATAATAGCTCATGCCGTGGGCAAAAGATTAGTCAGTCAGCAGGTTGGTAGCGCAGCTGACTGCAAAGGGTGCGCCGGACGATCAATTAAATATCGTCACTCGTGGAGGCTCTTTTAATGCTCTTTCTGATTAAACAACAGTAGTACTCTGTACTTCAATTGTTAAAAACGAATTTTCGATAAAAATATATATTCAATTCAATTCAATTAATTTATTTCGTTTTGTGAACACAGGGTATACAGATGTTATTTACAAAAAAATTAAGATCCTTGCTATGTCCCGCCAGAAGGCATAAAAAACATTTAGGTATCAATACACTGTCACAATTTAAAAAAACATTATTAGATGTCAACACAGTAATAATGTCAAAATTTAAATTACAAAATTATAATAATGTCAATGAAATAAATTTAAAATTGGCAATATAGAAATGTCAAATAAATTAGCTAAATTTTCACTACATATACCTACATATAGATGGACAGTTAGTTATAAGTTACCTACTACAATTTGTCATTAAGATAATCATTAACAGAATAATATGCATTATATGTCATTCAATAATTTAAAAAGTTTTCGTTTAAATTAATTTTTGTTCGTGATCACTTTAATTTCATTAGGTAATTTATTATGTAATTTTGGTGCCATTGCATATATGCTTTTGTGGAGGAACGTAGTTTTAGTGGGAAGTAAATGCAACATTTTCGAGCGTCGTTGACTTTCAACACGTTTATATAGATGTACGTTGTTTTTAACAAAATTACATGCCTCATAGATGTAAAGTGATGGTAGGTACTGTTAATATTCTTAAGTTTTGGAAATGTGGCTTGCATGTATCCGTTCGTTTAAGTTTACGCATAGCTCGAATACACTTTTTCTGTGCTATTAGTACCTCTTCAATGTTAGTAGCGCTGCCCCAAAATATAAGGGCATTCAGCGAGTAATATTTTTTTTAATGATGGGGGCGCCACTTGTCTGCTCCATTCCCCTTAAAAATATATCTTGTACCTACCTACTTATACCTAGATAACTATGTATTTTAAGTATTTTTCAAATTCAACACATAACATCACGCCTGTATTTCCCCGAAGGGGTAGGCAGAGGTGTATAGTACACCCAAATATCGCCAGTTATGCTAGTCCCATGTAATAGGGGGCGATCCTATTGCCATTAAAGGAACACAAATCCAGACTCCGGGCTGCTACTGAGAATTTCCTATGAAAAAACCCAATAACACTTTGTCCGACCCAGGAATCGAACCCCAACGACGGCAGTTGGTTCAAATTCAAATGTTTTTTATTTCAAATAAACCTAATCACAGGCTCTTTTAAAACGACAGGCTTTAGTTGCACGGTTCCAAATTGTGGGTCCTATGGAGAAGAACTGGCATGAAACACCATGGATATACCCACTCTTTTTTAAATAGTTAATTGACTTGACCTAAGGTATGTTGAAAACTACAAAAAACAAATCTCAAAGTTACTTAATATCAATTTTTTATTCAACAGATAAGTAGGTTATTTAAGAAGAAAATTCTATCACTTCTCGTTTCTCGTCTACTTATGAGAAAACTATGATCCTCACAAATGATGCCGGCTTATAGGAGACGCGAAGACACATTATGCAAACAATCTTCGACCTCGAAACCAAGCGAGATGCTAAAAATTTATCACCAAAAAAACCTCTGCTAAAAGTCACAGTTCACCAATAAAAATGTATGGGAAAATTCTATTCTGTGGCAAACAGTAATTTTTTTTATATCAACCCAGACTTGAGAAATGGTGCGATTAGAAAATTGATGGCGAACTCTTGAAGACGTTTATTGGTGAAACGATAACCGGGAAGCTTTTTGGAAATATATTGAGATGATTTTTTACGTAACTAGGTGGTGATGCCACGATGTAGTAGTAGAGTGATTTACTTAGACAGCGCCATCTATTGGTGAGAAACAGAAATTACTTGTTTGTGAAAAACTGGAATATCATAATTTGTAAAAAGAACTTTTGAAAATTATTTTCAAAAAATTATAAGAGTACAGCTTAAATAAGTATCCCGCAACATTTTTTTTGAGATGAGATAAAAAGGCTTTTTGAGTAAGGCTATAATATATCTAACCCAGAAAAACATACCTAGTACCTAATCTAGCTACCAAAATACTGTGATTTCTTAACTAGTCGTTTTTATACAGACAGTCTTATTAGTAGGTAAACTACGTAGTAAAATATAAGTATAGTATGGCAACATAGCTATGACAAATTCACGTCAGTGTCAATGTTTGACAGCTGAAACCAAGCTGAAACGTGGCTGAAACCACAGATCTATTACCTAGCTGAAACAGTAAGAGGCACAGATCAGATACATGACATTTACCGCCGCTCTGGCACAGATTTGATATGTACTACCCGTACTAATGCGTAGGTACTAACGTCTAACACCCCTTCCTGATGTTTATTTTATTTTTTCTAAAGCATTGCCTAACTAATTGTCACATTTGTCTCTAATACAATAATACATAATTTAGGTTTACTGTATTTATATTTATTAGCTCGTTTTTACCCGTGGCCTCACTATCGGGACCCATCCGAAAACCAGCGCTGCAACATTTCGGTGTTGTAGCATATGCTGAGATGGGGGCCTTTTTTAGTCTCATACAGGCATATAAATTTTAAGTTTATTGTTAATACACTATTTTTAGATATTTTTTTTCTCTCGCCTGTACCGAGACTGTAATAAATATTTTCTTTCTTTCTTTCTTTTTCTTCCTCAGATCATCCATTATGACCAGACAGTGCTCTGTAAAATAATTAAAATAAACTTCATTTGCTTATAATGAATACTTTTATTGAAGTTACAAAGGAAGTGAAATACAATGTGAAATCATATCTTTCCAAAATCAAATTATCATCATAAGCCCACGAAGAATAACAGCGCTAACGAAAAATCCGAAACGCGTCACCGAAAATTAGGAGCGAAAGTTTTGCTATATAAAAATGAAGGTCTTATTTTAGGCCGACCGTCCCTTTAGGCGATCGCACCCTTCATAATAAACTTTAAGGAATAAGGAATATTTACAGTGAAAAAATCCCTTGGTATTATTTACCCAAAAAGGTTTGAAACATAAAGAAATTTCGCGCCATTTGTAAACAAACGATGCTTGTAGTTTTCTTCGCAGTAGTGATAAAATGTATGAAATACAGTTGTACCCTTTTTCGTTTTCCTGCATTGTGTAAGTCCTCATTTGAGGCATTAAGTTTTTAAATTATCTTCATGTATTGTTGTTTCTGTACTTGCTGCCTATATTCAAATTCAACGTTTTTGCTTCAGAAAGGCACAGCCATCAATAAATTAATTTGATTATTTGGCTTGTAATTTCTTGGTCTCTATAATAATAATAATTAATTTATTGTGCAGAAAAGATACATTATACAATTTTAAAATACACAACCATTCAATTTACAGGTGATTAGACCTTTATACAATCCGTAAGCATTTACAATATAAATGAAGAAATTAATAAAATAATTGGAATTCAATAAAAAATAAAAAATAAAAATGTTTGAGTCAAACGTCAAACGTGCGACTTCCCGAATCATCGCAATAATCAATGATCAAAGGAGTAATCACCACGTTTGGCAGAGGGGTAGTTTGTTTTATTATATTTTTTTAGGTAAACATACAGCTGGTACAGTAATAATGTAATAAATTATAATTTATTTCAGTGTTTGTTACCGCTGTCATACACTTAAGAATTACTTGCAAAGGAGAATGCCACGTTAGAGTAGAATGCCACGGGGCAGTCTAGTTGTTCCATAACCCTTATCCAAATGAAATAATTTAATTATTTTGAAATGCAGTTCATAGAAATGCACGTTTTTTTTGAAGCAGCTTTACAATTTTTGTAATAACACACACGTATAATTATGTTATAATCGTTATAAGTCATTTATAGCCACTCGAATCAGTCCTTATCTAAAACATAACCTCAAAATAATAAATTCTAAAATGTGCGAATTGCTGGTCCCGTTTAAAAAAATAGTTATACGGAAAGAGCTATTTCATTCTCCTACACATACATTGGGTTTGTTTGTGACACAATGACTTCTAATGGGTGTACTAAACACCATACGATAAGATAAGTAAAATAATCCTATATCCTATAAATCAAATAATTAATCAACATTCCACGAGTTTGTAACACACCAAAGACCACTTCTGCAAGCGAAAAAAAACCAACTTTAAAATGAAAGTTAAAACGTCTTTTTAAATAGGAAACCGGGCCGACATTTGATTTACGTTATATTTTCCACGCCACTATAATAATATGCTCGACCGGGCCGCCCGGATATGAGAGCCTTTTGACCGGTTCACGGATCACCGGGCAAGTTCCCGTTAACCGGGCATCGATGATAAATAGGGTTGGATGGAAGTAGATTCATTGATTTTAAATAGGGAATACGTTTTTAATTATTTTTCTCGCTGCCTAATTGTAGCCTGAGCCTTATACTAAGTAACTATGAAACATTTTAGCAGTAAATCTAGAAAGAAAGAAAGAAAAAATATTGATTTGCTTCAAAAGTGACGCACAAAATTACCAAAAAATTCAAGAACACAGAACAAATACAGGTACAGAGCCAAGAAGTGTGGTAAGATATGCGTTACATCAGCGCAAAACGGCCACCGCTCAGCATATTGCTGTGCCTCATGCACGGAGCAAAGACAGCGCTGGTTTTCAGCGACAGCCGGCGTCGACGCCGACGCTCGTCGCCGACGAGAGATACCTCACTACGTACAAACATATTGCACTAAGTTCACAGATTGGTATCCGCTAGTCGGCAAGTCATTAACATTCTCATCAGGTGCCGTCTAATACGGAAATAGGCGAGCATACTCGTAATTGCCGGATTACTAGTGACTTGATGAGAGCATTCGCGTTCCCACGATTTGTCGATAAAAAGCATCCTGTGTTAATCGTTGTGCCAAATTTCATCCAAATCTGGTGAGCCGTTTCAGCATGATTGAAGGACAAACAAACAAAAATCCATACTTTAGTATTTAATAATAATAATAATAATTTATTCATTTATTTAGAATTCTTCTTCTTAGTCGTTCACTCTTGGCAGAGTGGTCGTTGTTATATCAGGTCTCGAAAGTTGAGTAGCAGCTCTTGCGATGCGTCTCCATTCGGCTCTGTTATTGGCGCTGCGAGAACATTGTGTCATGGTGGAGTGCGTGATGGTTTTGATGAGGTCTGACCAGCGCGATGGAGAGCGACCGCGCGGTCTCTTCCCTTCAATCCTGCCCTGCACCACCAAGCGCTCCATTGAGTCCTCCTTCCGGGTTATATGGCCAAAACATTTGAGTATTCGTATTTGCACAGTCGACGATAACCTTTCTTTTATTTGCAGTTCTTTTAGGATCGATACATTGGTTCGGTGTGCAGTCCAGGGAATCCTCAATAAACGCCTCCAGCACCACATCTCTAGTGCATCGATTTTTCTCCGGTCGGTTATCTTCAACGTCCACGTCTCGGCTCCGTAAAGAAAAATTGGAAAGACCAGACTTCTCATGAGGCGTACCTTTGTGGCTCTGGTTATTCTTCGATCTTTCCAAATCTTTCGAAGCTTTTCAACGGCAGATCGAGTCACCGCACAACGTCGCCGTATCTCTACTTCGCAACCCCCTGTGTTTGTTATTGTAGATCCTAGATAGTTATAGCTCTGGCTCTAGCTTATTTAGAATATGAGTAGAGAAAACTAAAATACAGTGGCTAGATCTTATATCTCTCTTAGTTCGCACGAGGATCTACCGGGAAGCTGAGCGCAATAGGTTTTCTGTTGTGTCTAATTTATGTTGCATTCAAAGTAAATTAACTTACGTTTTTTTATTTGACTGCCTCGTTGGTCTAGTGGTTGCAAGCGTGACTGCTGAGCGTGGGGTCCTGGGTTCGATTCCCGGGTCGGGCAAAGTGTTATTGGGTTTTTTCATTAGGAAATTCTCAGAAACAGCCTAGTATACACCTCTGCCTACCCCTTCGGGGAAATACAGGCGTGATGTTATGTTATGTTATGTTTTTTTATTGTACAGGATGGCAAAAGATACCTTTGCTCATTAAAACTGCAATACCAATTAGGCTGTTGCCTAACTGGCACAGCAAGTCGGTTCGCCAAACTGAGACATGAAGATGAAATTAAAAGTCTCATGTGATTGTAATTTCACCGGCACCCTTCACGCTGAAACACAACAATGCAAGCGTCACTGTTTGGCGGCAGAAATAGGTACGGTGGTAGTACTTCCCCGGACGAGTTTCTACACATGGAGCTCTACTACTACTGAAATATAGGTTATAATAAAACAAACGCGTGGTTTTCCTGACGTTTCGAAAGTTTTGCAGCGATCGTGGTCACAGGAAGACTAAAATGATAAGCGTCTACAGGTATTTTTCAAAAAATTAATGTAATACATTATTATTTTTGTTTTATTATAATGTGTGGGGGTGTGTGTGTGTGTGTTATTGGGTATTTTCATTAGGAAATTCTCAGTAGCAGCCCGGAGTCTGGATTTGTGCCCGGTCAGTAGCAATAGGCTCGCCCCCTATTACATGGGACTATAACATAACTGGCGAAATGTGGGTGTACTATTACACCTCTGCCTACCCCTTCGGGGAAATACAGGCGTGATGTTGTGTTATGTTATGTTATGTTATAATGTGTAGTGATCGGGAAAACCTAAGATAAAACTCCTTACTTTAATTTTTGACAGTTGCTTATTAAATTGCTTTATTGCATGCCTCTCCACCTTGTTTTGTGTAAATGTCTTTGCAACGATCTTTTTAGGGTTCCGTGCCCGAAGGGTGCCAAACGGGACCCTGTTTCTCTCGCTACGATGTCCGTCCGTCCGTCCGTCTGTCACAGGGCTGTTCTTCTTCTCTTTCTTCTTTTATTATATTTTGACAATAAAAGTGATAATAAAAAATAATTAAATAAATCACCAGCGGATGGGCAGCAGCGTTCTCTGAGTATTTAACCAACCAACTGCGATCACCAACCCGCCTGCCAAGCGTGGCGATTATGGCATATCCCCCCCTTAATTGGGGGAGGCCTATGTCCAGTAGTGGACGTCTTTCGGCTGAAATGATGATGATGATGATGAAATAAATTAATATACGTTAATATATAATGTAACACCTTTAAATACTTGTGGAGTGCAATAAATGAATTGAGTATTGAGTATTGATCGGTAATAGGAAGCTGGTTGAAATTTTCTGAGAATAATAAAATAGAGTCTTAAACCAAAGCGGGTCCCCATACAAGAAACCTCAAAAAACATGAATTTTTTTCTTGCTCTATCTTCACGGTAATAATACCAGGCTCAAACTTGGTCTGATTATAGTGCATACTATGTAATTTAGCAACAAATACTAAAAATAGGCCAAACATAGACATATGTGGTGGTACCTGCGTAAGAAAAAGTTATATTTCACGCACGGGCGTTGATGTCTTTTGATGAACTCTCGTAAATTAAATCAATTTTGACGACGTCTGTGGTCTAGTGGTTCGAGGGTCGGACTGCTGATCACGAGGTCGTGGGTTCGATTCCCACAGGACACAAATATTTGTGTGATGAACATAAGTGTTTGTGTTGGTCTGGGTGTTTCTTATGTATTATAAGTATGTATTTACAAAACAAAAAAAGTATGTAAGTATTATATCCATTGTCTAGTACCCATATCACAAGCTCTACTTAGTTTGAGACTAAATGGTGTTGTGTGAAAATGTCCCAAAAGTATTTATTTATTATTTATGTGGTGGTACCTGCGTAAGAAAAAGTTATATTTCACGCACGGTGCGTTGATGTCTTTTGATGAACTCTCGTAAATTAAATCAATTTCTATGAGATAACAGTGGGTGGAACTGAAACGTACCTACTGCGTGAGTCCGAATGCACTTGGCCGGTTTTTCGTTTATTTTGCAGAAAGATGTCGTTATTTAAGACCATCAAACCACCTGATTGTTACTCCGATCGTACTATACTTTTCTTATATTTTGTATCGACTGTCCTTTCTTAATTTTCTACCTATGTGTCTTTTGTTTTTACTTTCTATGTAACCCCACCTATAAGTTGCCTGCTTGTGTTTATCACTGTGTTTTAAATGTTGCGCGTCGTTTTTCTTTCTTTCTTCTTTCTTCTTACTTAATTCCATATACCTAAACCGCTCTTCTGGTTCACTCAACATCATGCAATACAGCATAGAAATCAGAGCCAATACTTGAAATCGTTCGTATAAAATGATTCGATCCATAATACGGTCGGTATGATACTAGCATTTGGACCGTGAAGGGAATATCAGCGGAGAGCTTCAAATAACTATCAGAAAAGATTTGTATGTTTATTTGTGAATATGGAAAATATTTTTGTATTGGATTGATGAAGTACATACCACTGATGGCTACAGATGGAAGTATTTTTCTGGCCTATTTTGGAAATGGAAGGAAGTTTTTCTGAAGATATACGACTGAAATATTCATATCGCATTCCGGCTGTGCCATGTCAGCCTTATTAAAGTCATATTTTCTTTGTAACATTTCGGGATTAGAACTCTCTGTGACCAGAATCGGTCAAGTCGTTCAGAAGTTTGATTACTAACAGATGCACAAACAATAATATATAGGTATAAAAACTATTATTAAAATTTCTAAGGTTTTCGCGATCACTACATATTATGATAAAACAAGCTTAATACGTCCGTGTGGTGCCGGACGCAAAGAATTTCACCACCCTATATCTTCTCATGGGTGTCGTAAAAGGCAACTAAGGGATTCACCAGAGGATGGGCAGCAGCGTCCTCTGAGTATTTAACCAACCAACCAACTGCGATCGCCAACCCGCCAGCCAAGCGTGGCGATTATGGCATATCCTCCCTTTTGGGGGAGGCCCATGTCCAGTAGTGGACGTTTTTCGGCTGAAATGATGAAGCTTAATAACCGGATTATATCGCGTATATTATGCTATTAGCTGTGCTGTGTGACTCCATCCGCGTGGATGTTGTTTTTTTTTTTCATTTTTCTTTTTTGCGTGACAACATACAAGTACATATAATACATTTACAAACTACAAAATAAAATGATACAATATTTACAAAGTACAAAATAAAATTATACAAAAAGGCGCGCCTAGGCGTCAAAATACTCCTCCACACCGCTGTCATCTGGCATAGTGCCCAGAAGACTGGCAGCGTGGCCACGTTGAATGGCAACGCTTATTCTTTGACCAAAGAACAAGCCAGCCCTCTGGTTACGCGAAGTGTCGACCAGCCTCTTGGAGATTTCCTTAAAAAGGGACCGCGCACTCGGACCCCATGACCCGAGCGTTTCGTCCCCAAACGGCACAAAGTCATAGTTACCTGATAGGTTACTTTATTTGCGCCTATACTATCTTTCATTTTTTTTCTTTCCACAATTTAAATCGTTAGTTTTCGCTTCGCATGCGTAAATGCGTTAAAATAATAAAATAAGTGATAATTAAATTATAGATAAGATACAATACAATTGCAAACTATCCTGGGCATTGACGATGCATCCATTCGGAAAAAGCTTCATTTATTCTCACCAGTGGAAATACATTAGTAGGGATACATGGAACTTCAGATTCCACTTATCCCTACTGGTAGGGATAGATGGAATGATTTTCCATCTATACCTACCAGTGGGGATACCTTGGTAGGGATAGATGGAACAGATAAAGATAAAGATCATTTATTTGTCAAACATGCGTTTACATACAAATTAAAGCATGCAAAATATAAAATAAATTGAAGCACCTACATGTTTTTCCTTAAAGGAATGTCTATAAATTTCGAAATAATCAATCATTT
This sequence comes from Asteroscopus sphinx, assembly GCA_949699075.1. Lineage (NCBI taxonomy): Eukaryota > Metazoa > Arthropoda > Insecta > Lepidoptera > Noctuidae > Asteroscopus > Asteroscopus sphinx. The sequence goes on along the minus strand of OX453004.1, from coordinate 30,966,990 downwards.
AATAATTCAAAATAAAACCAAATAATAATAATATAGAAATTTATGTGAGAATATAAATTAAATAAATAATATTCTAGAAGTAGGTATGTATGTCATAATTTCATAGTGTCAGTTAGGAAGTCACTTATGCAATAATAACACTTGCCTGTTAATAAATTACGCATCTTCTTTTTAAACAGATTGTTACTTAATTGTTTGTAAAAATAATGGGGCCCATACAGAAGACGCTCTAATAACAGCCGATAATAACATGCGTTTTCAACATTCACGGAGAGATTTTGGAATGCGGCCACGCCATTCGGAATGTTGGATTCATGGTCAGTGGCATCCTATAGCTCAATTTCCTGACTGTAGAAGTTTCCGATTGCCGTAAATTGGCGACATTCTTCTTCTTTTTCATGTCGACATGAGCTACATAATAATAATAGCTCATGTCGTGGGGAAAAGATTAGCCAGTCAGCAGGTTGGTAGCGGGACTGACTGCCCAAGGTGCGCCGGACGATCAATTAAATATCGTCACTCGTTGAGGCTCTTTTAATGACTTGAGTGTCATAAATAAACGGCAAACAGGAACATCTGAGATGTAAAGCGTTGAGATTAGTTTGCAACTGTATTTTGAATGTTTTTAATTACGCGACTGCCTCGTTGGTCTAGTGGTTGCAAGTGCGACTGCTGAGCGTGAGGTCCTGGGTTCGATTCCCGGGTCGGGCAAAGTGTTATTGGGTTTTTTCATTAGGAAATTCTCAGTAGCAGCCCGGAATCTGGATTTGTGCCCGGTCAATGGCAATAGGCTCGCCCCCTATTACATGGGACTATAACATAACTGGCGAAATGTAGGTGTACTATTACACCTCTGCCTACCCCTTCGGGGAAATACAGGCGTGATGTTATGTTATGTTGTTTAATTACGCGAATTTTATTGGCCTTCTGATCCACACATGAATCTGAAAAGTTAGACGTGCTGGCTGGGTTCGAAATCACGACTCTCCTACATGGAAGGCAAGAGTTCAACCACTAGTCTATTACTGTTTTCCCTTATCACTTGTATTATTTAGGGCCGGTATTTCAACAGTCTGATAACTTTTAACTGAGGAGTAAATGTGACGTCTTGACAGATTTTCTATACTACAACTGTCAAAATGTCAAACTTATTCCTCAGTTAATAATTAACTGGCTATTGAAAGACCGACCCTTAAACATGTAATATTTTCTATGGTAGGTAAATATTTATTTATTTATTTATTATATTCATCATCATCATCATTTCAGCCGAAAGACGTCCACTGCTGGACATAGGCCTCCCCCAAACATCGCCACAACGACCGGTCCTGTGCCTTCCGCATCCAGCGGATTCCCGCGACCTTCACCAGGTCGTCGGTCCACCTTGTGGGGGGCCTACCCACGCTGCGCCTTCCAGTACGCGGTCGCCACTCCAGAACTTTACTGCCTCATCGGCCATCCGTTCTGCGAGCAATGTGCCCCGCCCACTGCCACTTAAGTTTGGCAATTCTTCGGGCTATGTCGGTTACTTTCGTTCTCCTGCGAATCTCCTCATTTCTGATTCGATCACGCAGGGACACTCCGAGCATAGCCCTCTCCATTGCCCTTTGAGTGACTTTGAGCCTTCTTATCAGGCCCATTGTGAGCGACCACGTTTCAGTACCGTAAGTAATTACTGGCAACACACACTGGTCAAAGACTTTCGTCTTGAGACACTGCGGTATTTTGGACGAGAAGATATTGCGTAGCTTCCCGAACGCTGCCCAACCGAGTCGGATTCGACGATTGACCTCTTTCTCGAAGTTGGACTTACCTAGCTGGACAGTTTGTCCTAGGTATACATAATCGTCAACAACTTCGAGTGTAGATTCTCCGATGTTTACGGGAATGGGTGCTATATGGTTATTCGACATAACCTTTGTCTTGTCCATATTCATTTTAAGACCCACTCTATCAGAAGCTCTACTGAGGTCATCGAGCATTGTACCGAGGTCCTCCATGGTCTCAGCCATGACTACTATGTCGTCGGCAAACCGAAGGTGAGTGATGTACTCGCCGTTTATGTTAATGCCTAGCCCCTTCCAGTCCAGAACCTTGAAGACATCCTCCAATGCAGCAGTGAACAGTTTCGGAGAGATCACATCTCCCTGTCTCACACCTCGCTGCAGAAGGATAGGTTTCGAGGCTTGGTCCTGTAATCGGACTGACATAGTGGAGTTCTCATACAAAGACTTTAACACTTCGATGTACCGATAGTCAATCTGGCACCGTTGAAGAGACTGTAGTACCGCCCAAGTCTCGATCGAATCGAAGGCTTTCTCGTAGTCCACAAACGCTAAACAAAGAGGCAAGTTATACTCTTCGGTCTTCTGTATAACCTGCCGCAGCGTATGTATGTGGTCTACGGTGCTAAAGCCTTTTCGGAAACCGGCTTGTTCGGGAGGCTGGAAGTCGTCAAACCTGCGCGAAAGACGGTTCGTAATGACTCTCGAAAACAGCTTGTAGACATAGCTCAGAAGTGAGATGGGCCTATAATTCTTCAGTAGAGCATTATCGCCCTTTTTGAAGAAGAGTACCACCACACCTCTGCTCCATGCCTGTGGAGTTCTTCCCTCGAGAATGACGGAATCAAACAGCTTCTGAAGGGCCTTAAGGATCGGTTTTCCACCCGCCTTCAGGAGTTCGGCCGTAATTCCGTCATCACCCGGTGCCTTGTTGTTTTTGAGCTGCTTCAGAGCCATCCTAATCTCGTACAGGCTGACGTCCGGGATATCTTCGGTATAGTGTCGGGTCAATCTAGCTCTTGGGTCGTGAGCCCGATTTACAGCGGGTGTCCGGGTGGACGTGTATAACTGTCCATAGAACTTCTCGACCTCCTTCAATAGCTCTGGCTTGGAGGATACGACTCTGCCATCGTCGGTCCTCAGTTTTGCAAGCTGGCTCTGCCCAATAGACAGGTCTCTTGCGAAGACTTTGGAGCCCTTGTTCTTCTCTATCGCGTCTTTAATACGTTCCGTATTAAATTGGCGTAGGTCACTTTTCAAGGACTTTTATTATATTATATATTAGTAATCTTTATGAGGGGCTCGTAGCGATGCAACGACTGCGCGGATTGTACGATCTGCAAGGTTAAGCTGCACTTGCCGCGGTCAGTCTGTGGATGGGTGACCGTTTCGTTACACATCGAGACCCCTCCGTGCCTCGGAGAGCACGTTAAGCTGTCGGTCCCGGTTGTCATACGAATATCTATGGCAGTCGTTACGGGTAGTCAGAAGCCTGAAAGTCTGACAACTGGTCTAACCTCCGAATGTCAGTATTACCCAGTAACTGGGTTGCGGGGGTCTGATGGCAGTCGCTCCGTGTAAAATACTGATGTTCAGCCGCATCTGGCTAGACTGGAAGCCGACCCCAATATAATTGGGAAAAGGCTCGGAGGATGATGATGATATTAGTAATCTTTATGAAAGTGCACCACATACTGCCCCCATCTATTTTTCACGTCTTCCTTGTCCAACCAAAGGTTGTCTGGAAGATATCGCTACTAGCGATAAGACCGCCAATGTACCCTTATTTTACACTAGCGGCCCGTCCCGGCTTCACACGGGTGGACATGAAAATATAGCCTATGTTACACAGGGTGAATGTAGCTATCTAATGGTGAAAAAAATTTTGAAATCGGCACAGTGGTTTTTCAGTTTATTCATTACAAACATCACACAAAAATACAAATCTTTCCTCTTTATAATATTATTATTATTAGTATAGATATAGATGTTAGTCCTAAGTTGAATTATTATAATTGTGTACAATAAAGAATATTCTATCTATCTATCACAACAAAAACATAGACTTCAAGACTCTAAAAATCTGTTTTACATAATCGCTTCACCCTGAAAGATTCACGTTATTATCAGCAGCCGTAGGTTATAATTTTATTCATAAGGAGCGCTGGTAACCACTCGCTGGGGCCGACGCTCCACATTATTATAGAAATTTCGGCGATACATGACCTTACTGTCGAAACCATTACTATAAGAATGAAGGTTCGAGTTAAGTGCGTGAATTTTATTTTACACAGGTTAACTCGTTGAACGAGGGACTTATTGAAGGAGTATGGTTCAGTGGTTGGTTTGCGTCAAATGGAACGCAAGAATAAAATATTTTTCTTTCTTTCTTTCTTACTTAGAACCTAACGGCTTGGTGCGATACGACGGGAAGAGACCAGGCGGCATGTCGTTATTGCCATGGAAGATGGGTAGGCCTCTGATGTGGGACGCACGTGCGTCGACACGCTTTCCATTGAATATATACTAACCACAAGAAGCGACACTTAAGTATATGTGCTCGTAAAATTGCCCGCGGTTATGTGTGCGGGTCGGGGCGAGCGCGGGGGCCGTGCGTGGTGCGCGGCGTGTGGAACGGGCAGTCTCTCGGCTTACAAAAAAAAAAGTATATAAGTATCATATCCATTGTCTAGTACTCATACCACAAGCTCTGCTTAGTTTGGGACTAGATGGTGCTGTGTAAAAATGTCCCAAGGATATTTATTTATTTATTTATTTAGTCTCTCGGCTGCCTCAGCCAAGGGCCGCTTCACGCGTACTACATATTATGTTTTAGTTTTAGACTACAGAAAGTTTAGTATTTGATTCTCGTTCGAAATAGGTATGTATAAAAATTGTAGGCACTGCCACGATACTTCGCGGTGATACATATTGTTGGCAAAATCCCTTGAACGAATCCTGCTACAATACACGTACCTACGGCTGCCGTCGAACACAGAGTGCAAGCGATTTTAGCCTTAGTGGTGGTTCACCGGAAAGATTTCTGAATGTACCTCAATTTTTAAATTTTTATATATTTTTGGCGAACCGACTTGCGGTACCATTTAGGCAACAGCATAGGTGGTATTGAAATTGTTATGGGCCAAGGTAACCGTTTAACATCAGGTGGGCCTTTAGCTCGTTTCGCCATCGTATACTATAAAAAAAAGCCAGTGTTTGCTAAAACCACCACTCTAAGTTAGCCGGGGGCACAGAATATAAAATAGCCGGAGGCGTAGGATAGACTTTGCATTCGCCAAACGCATGAGTATTACCCCTGTAAAAACTTCAATCTACGGCGCGGCGCATACGTTGCTTGAAGAAAATCTCATACTCACATCGACGCTAAACCGTGTTTCCAACAACGTGTTTTTGTAGTACAATCTCAACCTCGCGTCACACATCTGATGGTCCCCCGGTGGCCGTTGCGTGAAGCTCTCGTAGCCGAGCGATTATGATTTTATGTCGCTCGGTATACGTTTATTATTCACTGGTTATATAACGTATATTATGTTCTTGCCTTTCGTTTTGAAGCTTAAAAGTTTTTTGAGTTTATTGTAGTGTAGGCATAGAGCTGTAGGCAAAGATATTTAAAATAATAGATATGTCATACCCTAACAAAATAACCGAAAAAATGGCCCGTACGCAGCGGCAGCACAATAGACATAAACTAGTACCTACAAAGTAAGTAAGTTGTGAGTTAGTTACTTCAAGTTACTTTCGCGTCATAATTAGAACACTTTTTGTACATACACGACTGCATTTTAGTTTTTTTTTCAAGTAAAACTTCTTTAGGCACGCTTGACTTGGCGAGTAAGCTGGTGAATGCGTTATGGAGTTACGAAAAGTGAGGCGAACGGAGGGGGTAGTGCGGGACGCGGGGAACGAGGCGCGCACGACGTCCGGCCACGCGACTCAGCGCCGGCAGAGCTGACGCGCGCCCCGTCACCATTCCTTTGTTCTCATTAAAATAGTATTAATTAAGGGAGATATAAGATAGTGAAGTTTTACTTCAGTCGTGTGCTCTAAAGCACACTCGTTTTTTTTTGTCACCTGCCACGCCCGGCGCATTACTTGACGCGGATTAATAGAAAAACGTCCTAGTTGGGACGTTTTCGAGTCTTCAGATTGTGAGCGCAAATAACATATCTGTAATAATTTCTTAGGTTTTCGTGATCACTACACATTATAATAAAACAAAGTTTAACCGGATTAAATCGCGTATACATGCTGAAATTTTAATGGCTTCGTTCCAGAAAAGGGGTCATTGTACTCATAATTATGATCAACTTTTACTATGAGACCAACCCTAAAATCGCTAAAAAAATACAGGTGGTACCTACAGTCAACACAAATGTATGGACCAACTGATTTTTTTTTCGCGATTTCAGGATTGGTCCCATAGTAAAAGTTGTTTATAATGTTGAGTACAACGACCCCTTTTCGGGAAAGAAGCGATTACAATTTCAGCATGTATTATTTAAATTGGTTTTTCTGACGTTTCGAAAGCTTTGCAGCATTTCGTGGTCGCAGATAGACTAAGGGACTTTACTCATGAGGCGACGCGATGCGAGCGATATCGCATCAAATCTCGTCTTGAGTTGTACGTACGCACGGCTACATATCAAGCTGTACATTTCCAGTATAAGCTGATCTCGCATTGAACGGAAAGCCTATACAATGCGAGGTCAACTTTACGCAACGTACACACGTTCTAATTTATACCAAAAATATTTCCAACAGATTACTAGTTGCGCAACGATTACGCCGCGTCTCATAGGACACCAGTGCGCGAAACGTTTGCTTGATGTGTTATTTTAGACGCAGTCACTAAAATTGTATTTTGCAGCCACAGACATAGTACGCACGGCTACACAAGCTGTACATTTCCAGTATAAGCTGATCTCGCATTGTACAGAAAGCTTATACAATGCGAGGTTAGCTTATACTGGAAATGTACAGCTTGATGTGTAGCCGTCTGTACTATGTCTGTGTTTGCAGCATATCTAACAGATATTTTTTTTAGGTCAGTAACGCATCGGTGACTCCCCTAGTGTTGTGAAGACCATGGGCCATTTTTTATAGTATAGGATGGCGAGACGAGCTAAAGCCCACCAGATGTTAAGCGGTTACCTTTGCCCATAACAACTGCAATACCACCTAGTCTGTTGCCTAGATGGTTGATGGATGGACCGCAAGTCGATTCGGATAAAAAAAATATTTTATAGTATAAATGAATTTTTTGAATTACAAACTAATAATATTTAACAAGTCAAGTCAAGTTTTAAGTCGCTCAGCGAGCTATGGAGCGAGCTATGCTTGGAGTTTCTTTGAAGGATACAATCCGTAACGAGATTATCCGGAGAAGAACCGGAGTGACCGACATAGCTTGTAGGATCAGTAAGCTGAAGTGGCAGTGGGCAGGCTATGTCTGTCGAAGGACCGATGGCCGTTGGAGCAGACGAGTCCTTGAGTGGAGACCGCGAATCGGCAAACGCAGCGTAGGGCGCCCCCCTGCCAGGTGGACCGACGACCTAAAGAACGTGGCTGGGGGGACTGGATGCGGAAGGCAGAGGACCGAGCGTTGTGGCGCAACTTGGGAGAGGCCTATGTTCAGCAGTGGACTGCGATAGGCTGAGTTGATTGAATATTTAACATTATATGAATAATATTACGTTAATAGGATATAAATAACTGTGACAGCATATTTAATTAAATTATTTTATTTTAAAATAATTCTTTTAATAACGACAGTAGTGATGTCTTTAAATATTTGCATGTCCGATATGGGTAAACTGTTAATTTACAAAATACTATTATTTGCAATGTCAACCGCGCACTATATGTAAGAGTTAAGCAATAAATACTATTATTTGCAATGTCAACCGCGCACTATATGTAACAGTTAAGCAATAAATACTATTATTTGCAATGTCAACCGTGCACTATATGTAACAGTTAAGCAATAAATACTATTATTTGCAATGTCAACCGCGCACTATATGTAACAGTTAAGCAATAAATACTATTATTTGCAATGTCAACCGCGCACTATATGTAACAGTTAAGCAATAAATTATTCTGATTCTGATTCTGTTCGCCAAACTGAGACATGAAGATAGAAAGTCTCATGTGATTGTAATTTCACCGGCACCCGTACCCTTCAGACCGAAACACAGCAATGCAAGCATCACCATTTGGCGGAGAAGTAGGTTCGGTCGCTTGCTCGTTTTCCCCCCTATGTTATAAAAAAAACCTACAGAGCAATCCTGCAAAAAGTCCAAAATTGCTGACACCTCCTTTTATAACGAATCCTAAACAAATATGCTACGTGAAAGTGCCATAACAGTCAGAATATCATAGGAACATTGGCTTTATACCAGACCATAAGCTGCAGTAAATTCGTAACCCCGAAATATTACAGAATTCGTTCACGTATCGACGAAAAATTCGCCTTTCCCAGATCAACAAGAGATCTGGCTGAAAATCATCAGTGCGGAAAAACTCACAGGATTCTGCGGTTGACGCATGGAGCAAGGTATAAGCGAGGAGCGAGATATGAGAGACGCGGAATGAATTAAAATGTTTTTGGAAAAACACAAAAAAAAACTTAGGTCTTCGCGATTACTACACATTATAATAAAACAAGTTTAACCGGATTACATCGCGTATATTATTTAAATTGGTTTTCCTGACATGACGTTTCGAAAGCTTTGCAGCGTTCGTGGTCGCAAAAGTCTTCAATTCAATTCAATCGTTTATTGCGAATATAGGTAAGGTTCCTATTAATTATTAATTTATAGTCTAAACCTGTTTTATTAAAACACTTAAAAATAATAGCGATATCTTCCAGACAACCTTTGGATGGACAAGGAAGACGTGAAAAATAGATGGGGGCAGCATGTGGTGCACTTTCATAAAGTTTACTAATATATAATATAATAAATAAACCTTACCTACCATAGAAAATATTACATGTATAAATATAGAAAATAAATTCTATTAAATATCCATAAATACGTACCAAATATATATGCAATATTTACAAATCTAACAAAAAATAGTATTCTTAAATAAATAAGAAAATAAAATACGTGTAGCAAAAACTCAATAAAATAACAAATTATACAGAGAGGTAATGTTCCTTTACAAGCTTTTTAAAAGAAGCTAGCGACTGAGCACGTCTTATGGGCACAGGTAACGCATTCCATAAACGAGCAGCTTGGACTGTGAAAGATTTGTCATAGAAATGTACATACATATTATCACGCCTGTTTTCCATTGGGGTAGGCAGAGACTATGGATTTCCACCTGCTACGATCCTGACACATCTCTTTGGCTTCATCTACGTTCATTAGCCTCGTCATGCATGCTCGTCGGCTTAGAGTACTCTTAACCTGGAATTTTTGAAGAACGTCCGCGATTTGTTTGCGATACGTTCGCCGAGGTCATCATCATCATCATCATTTCAGCCGAAAGACGTCCACTGCTGGACATAGGCCTCCCCCAAGCATTTTGGAGGGATATGCCATAATCGCCACGCTTGGCAGGCGGGTTGGCGATCGCTGTTGGTTGATTAAAAACTCAGAGAACGCTGCTGCCCATCCTCTGGTGAATCCATTAGTCGCCTTTTACGATACCCATGAGAAGATATAGGGTGGTGCAATTCTTTACGTCCGGCACCACACGGAACCATAGGCCGAGGACGTCCACTTCCAACTCTTCCATGGCTGTAAAATGTACATATTGTTTTTCTCCCACTTGCTCGGAAATTGGTTCATTATTCAAAAAAAAGAATACAACAATCGGCTCTTTTCCGTACGCAACGAAATAACAGGCTGGTAATATCCAACACGACAATAATAGAAATTGCTGGACACTTTTTATTTTTTAAATTATGCTACCGAGGTTTTTAAGTACACACTTACATAAATTAGGTGTTGTTAGGTACAAAATATTTATCATTATACAGGCTGAATGCGCATTTTTTGTTTCAAAACTTTGAAAATAGAACAAGAACCGCGCGCGAGCGAATTGGCGTGAATGAAAATGAGATACTGTTGAATTAATTTGTGTTGTGTTTCCTCGCAAATGAGAGAAAAGTACTATACAAGTCTCGGCCGAAAAAGCAATTAACGGCCTCGTTTAGTTAAAAAGAACTCTGCTTGCGCCTCGTCCTTTCAAAATCACTTGGGTAGTACTCGGCTTCGCCTCGTACTTACAATAATACTCGGCCGTAAATTGCTTCATTTCAGGCCTCGACAGTAATGCACTATTATTCTACCACACACAAGCTTATAAAACTTCACAAAAGCTCATCACTTGTAACTAACACTACATTTCTATAATTCTTATCACGTCGGCAAAGGTATCCCAGTCAAAAAGTTAACTCGTGCGTTGTCGGCGCAGCCCCTGCAAACATTCCTTTGAGAAATCATGAGGCCTTTTACTTACATACCTTCTGTTAGAGGGAGGACGGCGAAAAAAAATGTTTTTTTGATGTTTACCCCCCCGAATTGAGAGTGAGGGCGTGAATTTTAATAGCCACGTTTGAAATTCAGACCGTGATTAGGAGGGAGAGTAATTAAAAGTTGTAAGGTGTGTTATCTGTAATTGTGAAGGTGTTAATGTTAGATTTGCCAAAGGTTGAGGCACGGGCGTAGCTTTAGCTTTCACATGGGGGCACCTTCACACGCGTAGTATATGTGTGCAATTTCAGTATCCTAACTCTGTGCCCTAACACCCCCCCCCCCCTTATACGCCAGTGAGTTGAGGTCTTTCACTAGGAAATAGGTTTAGCGGGAGTGACCGATAAAAAATATTATCCTTGTTTAAAAGGACTACTCCATCAGAAGAATGAAAGAAGCCATGGCAGTCAATCGTCGTTTATTACATTTCCTGGCAATAATTCTCAAGTCCAGATACAACATACAACAAGGCACAGCGCCAGAACTCACATTACTGGTGAAATGTATACGTCTGCCTATTCCTTCGGGGAGATACAAGCGTGATTTTATGTTATGTTCCAGCACCAGTTTTTTATTTTATTTACAGCATTTTGGAATGTCAGTGAGTTTTCAATTTCAATTTCAATTTATTTCCAAATAAATATAACAGTACAATTTTTGACAAAGGAACATGCAATCAACAACACGAAAAATAGGGTTAAGACTTTGCTTCCCAAAATAGAGCGGTGAGGCCCTGTGTTATGGGATAAGCAAAACGCTCTGCCCTCCAGAATTGTGATAAAGAAAATTATTGAGACTGATCTGTGTGCAAAAACAGATTCACTGTATACAAGATAAAATTATTAAATTTAGTACAAATGTGAGGTTATTTGAGTGAGTATGGGTAGTGTCCGTGTGAATGGGTGTGCATGTGGGTGTGTATGTGTATGTATTTGGGGGGGGGGGGTGTAGCGTATAATTATGGGATTAGGCGAGTGAATGTGAGTAAAACTAAAAATAAATTAATTTACATGATGGGTGTTTGGATAAATTTTTGGTCTATAACAATATAAAGTGTAAATAGTTTTAAAACACATAAAATTTTCATTTACACCGAGACTATTTAAAAAAATATCTGAAGCCGGCTAACACGAAATGTACAGCTAATTCGTCTTTTTATAAACATTCCAATGCGGTTTGCTACTACGTGTTTTGACATTGATTAATGGTCTTGCAGAGACGGTGCAATGGACTGTGAAACGATAGATGTAACTTGGTTCGGTATTTCGTAACAAGTTTCAAAGCTTGAAAAAATAACTACTGAGGAACTTAGCGTAGCACTTATTAAAGATGCCTTAAGAGCTTTCTCTCTATCTACAGAATGACCGTAAATCTACAGACTGACCTGAAAGTTGAGAATAAAATTACATAATTAGCTATCAGTATCTACTGCTGTCAGGGCTGGGCAAAATAAATGCTTTGCTTTAATTGAAATACAAATTTCAAAATACAGTATCGCAAGTAAGTAAAATACAAAATATCTTTAAGTAAGGTATTTGAAATACAAAATACAGTATATTAGCAATTTTTAATTGAAATACAAAATACAAATTACATACTACATAAAACTTTTTAACAAAAAATTGAACCGACGAAAACAGAAACTGAAAAGCGAAAAATAACTAATTATGGGTCGGCGCCAAACGAACTTTTAACAAGCAAAGTGTGTGTAAGTTGCAAGTGGCCGAGTGGAGAACGCATTTTTGGAAAGTTATTGTTTATCGTTGAAAATTTCACGTTGTATTTGATGTGACGTTGTTTTTATTATTTATTTAAAGTAATTTAATGATCTTCGTTGATTGGTTGTTTGGCACCGACTCATAATTAGTTATTTTCCGCTTTTCAGTTTCTGTTTTCATCGGTTAATTTTTTTATTAAAAAGTTTTATAATAACTTCTTAGGTTTTCGCGATCACTAAACATTATAATAAAACAAAGTTTAACCGGATTAAATCGCGTTTATTATTTAAATTGGTTTCCCTGACGTTTCGAAAGCTTTGCAGCATTTCGTGGTCGCAGGTAGACTAAGATGACAAGCGTCTTTACAAATATTTCTAAAAAATTATTTTAATCTACCGTACAATATTATTAATTAAAATCGTTTCGATGCACGCAGTAATCACTCACAATATCATTATCATTTACAGTGTTGCGTGCTGTTTGGGACTTGATTATTTTTAGGACTGGGTTCCAAACAGGTGGTAGCTGCCAACCATCTTCTCTATTAAAATTAGGATGTTTATTATTTTGTTTTTTGTTTATTTTTGTTTGTTAAGTTCTGGCGAAGGAAAACCGATATGTACCTAGAATGCTCCGTGAGGCTATTGAAATTAAAAAACATCCTAATTTTAATAGAGAAGATGGTTGGAAGCTACCACCTGTTTGGAACCCAGTCCTAAAAATAATCAAGTCCCAAACAGCACGCAACACTGTAAAAGATAATGATATTGTGAGTGATTACTGCGTGCATCGAAACGATTTTAATTAATAATATTGTACGGTAGATTAAAATAATTTTTTAGAAATATTTGTAAAGACGCTTGTCATCTTAGTCTACCTGCGACCACGAAATGCTGCAAAGCTTTCGAAACGTCAGGGAAACGAATTTAAATAATATACGCGATTTAATCCGGTTAAACTTTGTTTTATTAAAAAGTTTTATTTTTCATTTTTTTGTGGTTAAAATCTAACTCCTGCGCCCCGATTCAGAACCATACGATAACCAGTTGTCGATCGATTCGGTTTGTTATCTCTTTTTCTCTCGTTGCGTGAATCATAAGACGAAACGAGATAACAAACCGAATCGGTCGACAACTAGTTATCGTGTGGTTCTGAATCGCATAGCAGGTCTCAATTATGTCGTAGTGTCTAGAACTATATTTATGTGTGTCAAGTTTCAACAGAATCGGTTAACAGGTAAGAATTCAGTGGGTGAACAAACACTCATCCCCTGTTTTACTACCCTTAGGAGTGGATTTTGATTTTGAAATTTAAATGGGACCAACTTCGAGATATACCCACCCTATCCATTAAAAACAGAATCATCAAAATCGGACCACTCTGTAAAAAGTTATGCGTGGTCATACATAAAAAAAAAACAAAAAAAAAAAAAAATTCGCGTCGAATTGAGAACCTCCTCCGTTTTTTTGTTGGTTAAAAATAAGTAATCTCGACCAGCATGGGCTGAAAAGTAGAGGAAAACAAGATTAATTAATCAGTAAAACCAGAGTTTCCTTTTATGAACACTATATTTTTAAATGTACTGTCAGACAAACAGCCTCTTGTTGGAGAGTGAATAAAACCTGCTAAAGAAAACAATCTTTCTACAGGTCCTGATGAGCACAAACTTGTGTTAAATTGTATAACACATTTTTTTATATTTGGATAGCGCTCAAGAATTGAAAGCTCTTTGCTTCTATCATTTAGGAAGCTGACCAATTCTAATTCCATTTTAGATGTCTGTGGTTGATTAATGTCTCTGTTCTCATAAACAATAAAATCATCATCTTCTTTACTAGTGGTGCTACTCCTGCTGCTTCCATCCATTATTTCATGCTTTTTGTTACTTGTCTCTAAGGCATGAATGGCAAGATTTTGAATTATTTTCCTCTCATCTGCTGTGATGCTTTCTGGCAACCAAAGCATTTTATAACGAGGGTGGTAGCATGACGCCAATATGGCTCCATTTACTTCAGGCGACAGTTTAAAAAACTTATCAAATATTTTTTCCAAGCTCTCTTTTAGTTGTGATACAATGAAAGTAAAATGCTTCAAGTTGTTATCCTGCAGTCGATCTAATCTGGTTCTAACAGACATTAAAGTAGGCAGAAGTTTTCCATAGTAACAATTGTTGCCCTGAATGAATGTAATCTAGAGCTGTAGCAATTGGTTTCAATACTTCAATGAATTCCTCCAAGTATTCTAGTTCTATGGCATAGAAAGTGTTACTCTAAACCAACTTATCAAATAGGTCATTTAATATTCATTTGCTTCTCATAAGCTGCGCTACAGAATCATAGAGTTACATCTTGTGGGACAGGGATATATTAACTGATGTCCAAGACATGAAAGTGTTACTTTTAACCAACTTATCAAATAGGTCATTTATTTATTTATTTATTTAATTCTTTATGCACAACAGGGTACAAAGGCGGTCTTAACGCTATAGGCGTTCTCTACCAGACAACCTTAGGGTAATGCAGAGACAAAGAATAGGGTAGATGCACCAGTAAAGTAGTAAAATATGTTTCGTACTACGGACTTATAATTACATATAATAAAAAATAAAAAACATAGATAAATACATATGTACATTATACATATAATAAAATATATATATTATACATACCTACATATATAACTATAAATATATAACATCAAGATAATTCAAAGTCGAGCTGAATCTGCTAAATTGTTTTCACGGAAATATTTCCTATCCATTTAATATCCATTTAATATTGATTTGCTTCTCATAAGCTGCGCTACCGAATCATAAAGAGAGTTCCATCTTGTGGGACAGGGATATATTAACTGATGTCCAAGACACGAAAGTGTTACTCTTAACCAACTTATCAAATAGGTCATTTAATATTGATTTGCTTCTCATAAGCTGCGCTACAGAATCATAAAGAGAGTTCCATTTTGTGGGACAGGGATATATTAACTGATGTCCAAGACACTCACACTCACGATCGCTAAATGAAAGTTAAATGTATTTTAGTTAAATGTATTTTAATGTTAAAATGTATTTTGAAGCCTCAAGTATTTGAAATACTAATTACAAAATACTTTGTCGTCAGGTATTTGAAATACGAATTACAAATTACATTTTATGGAAGTAATTGAAATAAAAATACCAAATACGTATTTGTATTTCAATTTTAATTACAAGTAATTCAAATACTGCCCAGCCCTGACTGCTGTTTATTATTAAGCCTTTTATTTCCTTAACTGACAATTAAATTACATTTTGCATATTGGTGTACATTGATTATACAGTTAAGGATTTTTCTTCTTTATCTTGGACCAGTCTTGTCCGGCAGTCTTATTGATTTCGTCTACGCAGCATTCCTTTGGTCATCCTCTGGCTTTCTTGCCACTTGGGCCTGACCATCACGTTACCAAATTTGTCCATCTTGCAACGTGTCCGGCCCAGTGCCGTTAATGGTCTTCCAGTCTTAAATTAACAGCCGTGATAAACACCACGCTTAGCTAAAATTGGGAACACACCAAATGTCTTGTCATTTAAGTGAGCTTTTACCTCACTGACGGCGACGGAGGCGCGTGGACCTGGAGCAATGCGGTTAGACCTCCTTTACGGATTGGAGATAGTATTACATCGTAGTAACCACGGTTTTTTTTTGTTTCATTATGCATACGCACCTGCGTAAAGAGAAAGGTTAGCTTATTTGCCAAAAACCTTATTAGATCGGCCCTATCGACATCCTATGTCTGAAGGCATAGCTTTAATAGCAACCTTGTAAGCAGCTAACGACTACAATTTTATAAAATACTAACAACAGCATAAAATGGAACATCCTAACTTAGTATTAACCTAACTCAGGTAAATCGACCAGAACAGCGCCCGAAAATATAAAAGAAAACATTCCCTCGGACATCTAATTTAAAACGAGCAAGTCAACAAATGACGGTAGTCGAAATAACTAAGCTGTGCGGTCACCCCCCACCACGAAAACCATCAGTCTCACATCGACCGTCCGCGGTGTAAGACCTGCGGACTGTCGAATTAAAAATTAACTACCGTAAGGCGCTAGACGTGAAAATTTATCGGTCAGTCCACTTTGTTTATGGACGGTCGGACCTTTTAGGTGATTAGTTTTAGCTTTAAAGTGATTTAGGTTGGGTATTTTAGTTTAAAATTTTACGTTTATTTTGAGTTCCTGGTCTGATGTAGGGTTATGGGATTTTAATCTAAGGATGAAAACAAAGTGATGTTTATTTTTGGAATAAAAAGAGAAAGGAACAAAATAATCAATAATTCGACAGTAATTTGACTGAAGTTGTAAGAACTAATCCTAATTACATGTTAGACCAACTATGTTATTTATGTTCCAACTTTTAAGCGACAAAATGAATTTGAATTTTGAATTTTAAACAAAATATTTGAAGGTGCCAATTTTTTTTCTTAGAAGCCAAATAGCTCCTTATTACATGTTAACGAAATATCTATTAATTTAAGCTATCCAGTGCATTTCATTGTAGATCACCTATAATTACTTATAATGAAGATTTTTCAGAAATAGCTCTCCTCAATTCAAACTGGCGACGAGTTACTTCTAAAAAAAACTCAAATCTCGCAACCCTAATCCTCGTTAGTTGTTTCTTAGCACTAAACTTTAACGGGAGCTGTCTGGAGAAGTCAAATAAACGTTCCCACACTCCCAATTGAAGCGTATTCAATGTAGTAGCAAAGAAAATTGGAGCTAATCTGTAACGCGCCGGTTTCAGCTGAAATACTACCCTGAAGTATCGTAAGCGCCGCAATCGACGCCCGCCGTACTTTGTTATACTGTTTTCTTCCAAAGATAAAGTGAACTGTACAGATGTGCTTAGCTTAAAAAAGGTTTAAAGGGTTTTACTTATCATTCGACAAAAGAAAAACAAAAGAAAACACGAAAAAAAAACCAAAAAAAAAACATAAAGACATAAACAATAGACATAAAGAATAGGGAAGGTGACTATTTTTTTTAATTGAATTTTTATTATAAATGTCGAAACTTTTTCAAGAAAAATACGCAACACTGAAAAAACCAATAAAATATTTAATAAAATGTCCAAGTTATAAGCGATTTTAATTTGTTCACTAGACAGAGACAGCACTATTGAGGAATGACGTCATTGTTCAAAACTTTCATAGTAACTTGACAATCTTGACATCTCTCTGAACAATGTCCGTTTCGCACGACAAGGACAGAAAATTCCAAAAACTTAAAAAGCGTGTATCTCTCCCATTTTTTCATGTTTTTTTATTATTATTTCTACTATGTTGTCCTGTCTGTACCTTCTTTTAAATAATATAACATTTTTGGTAATTTTTGACTGTAGTCAACTACCGGATTGCACCACCCTTATCTATTCTCATGGTGTCGTAAAAGGCGACTAAGGGATTCACCAGAGGAGGGGCAGCAGCGTTCTCTGAGTATTTAAACAGCCAACTGCGATCGCCAACCCGCCTGCCAAGCGTGGCGATTACCCCTTAATTGGGGGAGGCCTATGTTCAGCAGTGGACGTTTTTCGACTGAAATGATGACTTATCATTTATTTTGACATGCTGCATGGAGTGGAAACGTTACAAGAAAAGGTGATATGTTTTAAAGTGCTTTTTTAAACAAATAATTGGAAAGATACTTTTAAAATGAAAGGTCAGACTTGTGTATGTGTATTTCGAGAATAATGTGTTTTTGGTAACATTATATCAACAGATAGATGTAATATTCATTTGATTAAAAGGCAAAGCCTACTAAAATAAGTGTAATCACGTAGAATCTTCGAGTCCATGATCTTTTGTATAATTAGAGTTTATTATAATCATTAACGTGGACATGAATTTAGCCAGCAGTAACAGCATTAGGTGTTCTTGCAGAGGTCTTTAATTTTGCAGTTGGTATTGCACAGAGAGTAGTATAGAGAGAGAGAGAGAGAGAAGGGGCTCACCTGCTAGTGTCGAGCCAGGGCTTGTCGGGGGTGGTAGCAAATGAGGAGAATTTTCCACGCATCGCCCAACGGTAGGTAGAGAAACACCGTGGTGGTTTTAGTCGGTAAGAGTCCGACTGGCTTCGTCTTCACTGGGTGGAGGTATGCTTCCATGAGGATTTTCCACGAAAAAAAGAGAAAGACTCCAATTGACAATTTGACATTTTTTATTTTATAACACCATTACATTTCATTATTCTGTGACATTTCGAATTGTATAATTAATTTTTTTTTTACTAGCATATCGATTCAAATTTCTCATTTAGATTTTAAATACAAATTTGTACGCCTGCTGGCATAACATAGCGGACTCTTTATTGTATTTAAGAACTTTATATTATTTTTTGTACCTATGTTACACAAATGAATAAATGACTTATGACTTAATTAACACAAAAAAAGGTTATTGGATTCAGAAATTGCAAAACGCGTTGTATAGATACTTTGAAGTTTGATCATGATTCCATATTTTCTCTCTGATAACTATTCTATCTTAAGACTTAGCAGTGTCGTATCTACACTTAATATCTTACTCTTTGGGGGATG
Source organism: Asteroscopus sphinx (assembly GCA_949699075.1). Lineage (NCBI taxonomy): Eukaryota > Metazoa > Arthropoda > Insecta > Lepidoptera > Noctuidae > Asteroscopus > Asteroscopus sphinx. Next base: position 30,948,402 of record OX453004.1, on the reverse strand, counting down.
GCGCAAAATGGTTAATATTCATGACAGTCTGCGGGCGGCGAGTGAAATTGCTTCACATTTTTTATGTCTACCACTCGTGCTACAGTCAAACAAAAGTCTTCTGCCTCACTTTACGGGTTTTGTAGTTGGTTATTGACAATTCTGGCCTAGTTTTTATGGGTAGGTGCGATGTCGCGCTTATTAGGATTTCTTGTTTTGGGTCTAATTTTCTAGAAAGTTCTAAGAATTCTTAGAGGGATGGTATAAATGCTGACTTTGTGTAACGACGGAATTAAAAGTATATACGCGTCGTTTGGTCATTTCTCTAAATTTGACAGGGCACAAACTTGTTACCCGCTATGAGTCGTATATAAGACGATTTATTTAAGGTTTTCTCTTACGCCATATTTCAGCTGAAGAAGTGACATTCCAACAATTGACCAGTAATTCTTTATTTTCTTATCTTTTTCATTTTTCATTTCTCACTTCACTCTTATAAAGCCATGTATACTAATATTTTATGCAGTGTGATTCTTTTGAGTAAATTCTGATTATACTAAAGTACCAAAATTTTTATAAGAACCTAAACATTAAAAAAACAACAACATGAAAGGTGCATTGAAAGAGCCTCCTCGAGTGACGATATTTAATTGATCGTTCAGCGCAGCCTGGGCAGTCAGCCCCGCTACCCACCTGCTGACTGGCTAATCTTTCTCCCACGGCATGAGCTGTTATCATTAAGTAGCTCATGTCGTCATGATAGAAGATGATAAGAACCAGATTCGCTACTGTTCATAGCGTTTTAAATTAAAAGCTAAATTGTCTACCTATATTATTCTCTGACATTGATCCTCGGCCACTCACATCCAGTTGCTACTATTGCAATCACAGAAATAGGTAGAATGGAAAAGGTGGTGGGGCGCGCGTGGCAGCACTCTGCACCATAGTGCAGTGCATTTCAAAGCCTTTCTCAGCACGCCTTATGACTTGTTTCTTTCTGTAAATACTGTAACAAAAACCTGCAAAAATGCCTTATTGTGCTGTTTCTAACTACAGAAACAAAAGCTATAAAGAACATTTGATTAAAGTTAATTTAAAAAAAATCATGACGTCAATATGGGAAGCGGAGTTTGTTCGAAAGTTGCCACTCATGAATCGCAAGTAAAATTGTGATTACAACCATTTTATCTATTTCCCAGGCACAAATCCAGACTCCACGCTGCTACTGAGAATTTCCTACTGAAAAGCCCATCAACACTCTGCCCGACCTGCGAATCGAACCCAGGACTCCACGCTTCGCAGTCACGCTTGCGACCATTAGACCAACGAGGAAATACAGATTATTCTCTGTGGTCTTAAAAGGTTTGAAGAAAATAATGGAATACAAATACGAACATTGACTCCTACTTTAAACAAATCTAAGAAATTTACTATTTTTTATACTTAACGGGCTTGCGTTTGACCGCCACCTCACCTGATGTTAAGCGATGGTGCGGTCGACGTGGTTCACGCTTACCCAGCAAAGGTGAGAGGATGGCAGTGAAATATTTCGACCCATCCTCACACCGGGCATCGTACCGAAACACGACTAGGTCGCTTGGCGGCACGTCTTTGCCCGATGGGCGTTCGCAAGCCGTCGGCCGTGGCCTACCACCATTATGTCACCTGATTTGCACCACCTACACGTGATCCCTGATCACGTGTAGGGATTCGGAAAAGGGGTACTCTCCCACGGACGTGGGTGACTCGATCCCCAAAAAAGATGAAAATTTGTTTAAGACACGTAAACAAGATGCAAAGTTGTTTAAGACACGTAGACATACTAAATTATCGCTGTGTCCTATAACTACGAATCCTGCTTACCCGCTTTCTGAAAAAAGTGAAAGTGCCACACTGACGCAGATCCAAACATTAGTTCTCGATAACTTATCAAAACGTATGACAGATTTGATGAAATTTCCGGTGAACGTTGGACGCTCAGAGCGGATATTACGTCTGCCGGTCCGATGTGGGTCACAGACCATTCAAATAGACCATTCCAATGGGTGTTCATCGATCTGTTGTGTTGGGGAAAAAGTGTGGCAAATACTGTAAAGGAATTGGAATGACGATAAAGTTTTTAGGTGGTAAAACGGTTGTTTTTTCTGTTTGTGATTATTTATTAGGTAGGTACCACAGGTAGGTACTTTCTTTTTATTGGATGAAATAGTTTTGTATTATGGGTTTGGAAAAAAGGTTTGTCAGAAATGAAAATGTCTACTGGCCAGAAATACCATGCTGGCCTCCTAAGGGTTGGTGAACTATATACTCACATTATACAGGGCGTGAAAAATACATAAAATTGGTAGGCCAAATATTTTAGCAAAATATTTCGCGGCAGACCCAGGCGAAGATGGCGGGACGAGCTGGACTCGTATAGAAAAGACTGATTCACAATTTCACTTGACCGGAAAGAGCGGAATAAGGTAAGGTAGGCCTTTGCCCTGCAGTGGGACAATTTAGGCTGAAAATAATAATAATAATAACACAACATGCAAAACACTACATCAGAAAAACTTTGTAAATATCAAGATCTTGCTATAGAATTAAAAACTCAATGGAGAGCACAAACAGTCCATATTGTCCCTATAGTCCTGTCATCCACAGCTCTTATTCCGAAGTCCCTTCAACAAATCTAAACACCTTACACATGCCTACATATACACTCCACATGCTTCAAAAAGCCACCATTCTTAACACTTGTCGCATCACCAGAAAATTTTTAACATCTTCTACACTATCATCCACGTATTCTATTTAATCATCCCGTCTTACGCTTGGCTTCGGCCCGCAGATGAGATTCTTCGCACTCCCAAAAAGAGGAGAAAACAAAAAGATATCAAAATAATAATAATAATAATTTGTCATGTTGATATAAAAACAAAACTTCACAAAAATCCACACACAACAGCAATATAAACATAGTATGTATGTCAAGTATTCAAACGCAGGACATTACAATCAATGAAATAGCACTAACGCTCGTCCAAACGTGCTGTGACCACGGGGCGGGGATTTGAGAGACTTTCCAACTAATTGCAGAATTTCTATGTGGTATACCTACGTATCTTGGCTTTTAAAAAGATGTTTTGATTGGTAGGTTTATTTAAATAAAGCGCGCTTGACACACGTTTTTGTATTATATATATTGGATGATTTTGAAGTCATTAGAATTTTTTTAAGGAATGATTGTGAACAACTTTTACTTTTTTTATAGTATAGGATGGCGAAACCAGCTAAAGGCCCACATCATGTTAAGCGGTTACCTATGCCCATAAAAACTTAAATACCACCTAGGCTGTTGCTTAAATGGTACCGCAAGTCGTTTCGCCAAACTGAGACATGAAGATGGAAAGTCTCATGTGATTGTAATTTCACCGGCACCCGTACCCTTCAGACCGAAACACAGCAATGCAAGCATCACTGTTTGGCGGAGAAGTAGGTACGGTGGAAGTACTTCCCCGGACGAGCTCTTTCAGGAGCTCTACTACTACCTATGAGACCAACACTGAAGTCGCGCAAAAAAACAGCCGTTGCCTACATTTGTGTTCACATAAATCGACAAAATCTAGGGAAAATCTGTTTTTTTTTTCGCGATTTCAGGGTTGATCCCATAGGAAAATTGATGAGTACAATCATTCCTTAAAGAATTGCTAATGAATTCAAAATCATTCTGTATAAGGTGTAACATTATTTGCTAAGGGTGATTTTATCTAAATCTATAGGTACCTTTTTTTTTTATTTTGTTTTCGGGTGGAAATCCTCATGGATATCCTCCGTCTGGGGAAGGCGGAGGGATATGTCGGACTCTTTCCGACTAAAACCACACGGTGGCCATCCTCAGCACAAAATAGAGGAGCTCCGGGAACTCCAATGGACCGCACCGGTGCCCTCTAGTGCTACGCCTTAAGCACGTCCCGGGAAACAATACTGTTTCCCTCACCGCAGCACGCGACCACCACGTACTGCTATCCTCCCCAGAATCGCTTAATAGACGCCTCGAGTCCCCAACTCTTAACGTCCGCGATCCCATCTATAGGTACCTACTAATGTTATAAAGAGGAAAAAATTGTTTTTTTGTACAAAAAACCATAGTAAAAGTTGTTCATATTAATGAGTATAATGACCCCTTAAGGGGAATTAAGCAGCCAAGTAGCACCCTCATCAGTAAAAAAATTATATAAAGCCAAAAGTGGCCGTGAAATTCTCAGTAGCAGCCTGGAGTATGGATTTGTGCCCGGTTAATGGCAATAGGCTCGCCCCCTATTACATTGGACTATAACATAACTGGCGAAATGTGGCTGTACCACACACCTCTGCCTACCCCTTCGGGGAAATACAGGCGTGATGTTATGTTCTTTTAAAAGTGGCCGTTTTTCGCACTTTTTCTATCTAAAACTACAGCGAAGTATAATTTACAGAGTTAATAGTTTCTGATTAAACCACAGTACCTGTACTTCGATCTTAACGAATTTTCGATAAATGATGTATTAAGCGAGTAATATTTTTTTTTATGGTGGAGGCTCAGTTGGCTCCTACATTCCCCTTAAGAGGTTTTCAGTAATTTCAGTAACACGTTGTATACAAATTAAAGAACGGGTTTTTCGATGTTGAACCCCGGGCATGTAACGGTGTTTGAAGTTGACGCATGTCATGGACAGAGGCTAGCAAGTTTTAAATAAAATAAATAAATAAAAGTACAGATACTTTTGTAATACAATTTGTTCCAATAAGTCATTCATTTAATAAATCATCCTGTTTAATTATGAAAAAAGCCTTTTTTCTCTTAGTTGATTATTTCTTTGCACAGTCCCAGCTGCTACCATTTTATTGTATTTTTTTTTTTTTAATCCTAGACTAATAATGCGAAGGTTCGAAAAACTTTGCACTCATGTAAAAAGTACAGAGTCAAGGACCTTGGCGTCCTTCATTCGAATTTTACGTGCACAGGATTATAAAAAGATTCGATTTTCTTTTTCTTGTTTATAGTGTACAATTGACGTGCATTTTATGATGGTTAAAAATCTACGCAAAAGTCTTCTATAAACCTTTTTGCGCCTTTCTAGGAAAAAAACAGACATGGAGACCGTTGCTCCGCTAAGACAGGCCAAGCGAGACATTGCAGCTTTTAATATTGATCACTGTGACTGGGAGAAGCTCGGTGGTAAGTGGACAGATTTCTCGGACAGAGCTCGGAGTCAATCAATTCAGCCTAGCGCAGTCCACTGCTGTACATAGGCCTCTCTCAAATTGCGTCACAACTCTCGGTCCTCTGCCTTCCACATCCAGTCCCTCCCAGCCACCTTTTTCACGTCATCGGTACACCTAGCGGCGGGTGCCCTACGCTGCGTTTGATGATTCGGAGTCTCCACTCAAGGACTCGACTGCTCCAGCAGCCATCGGTCCTTCGACAGACATGGCTAGCCCACTGCCCCTTCAGCTTAGCTTACTGATCCTACAATCTATGTCGGTCACTCCGTTCTTCTCCGGATAATCTCGTTACGGATTTTATTCTTCAAAAAAACTCCAAGCATAGCTCGCTCCATAGCTCGCTGAGTGACTTTGAATTTGTGGTCTAGCTCAACTGTCAGTGTCCACGTCTCAGCACCGTAAGTCATGACAGGCAGGTTAACTGGTTGAAGACCTTTGTCCTAAAACTTTGCGGTGGTTCCGACAAAAGACAGAAGCGACAACAAGGCAGCTCGGCACCGACCACGACGAACTTCTCGTGTCAGGCCGTGGTAAAGTAAGTCGCTGTCGCATCGGTCTGTTTAGTCACCAAAAACGTTGTGTTTTAGACACTACACCATGAATCTTCTAACAAACATAAAGGCCTTTTATGATGATATGAGTGGGAGTATAGGCCCGTACAAACCACAAGCAGGTGGGGCATGAGCAGCGCGGCAGACGTCACACTAAAAGGCAGACAGTTTTAAAGGGTTTTGACGGCGGGTTTGCCATAGAACTGCTTTCAATACGACATGTTGTATCGGTGGTCAAACAATACAACTGCCTCGTAACCGCTTTGACGACACACTGACGTGCCGCCCTGTTCAGCTCCGGTGTGGCCAGTTAGTATGACGGCCATAGTGATACAACGCAACCGAGTCGCTGCTACCCGCGCGCAACGCTGCTAAGTTTGTCGCTGGCGGGTCCAGAGCAGGGCAGAAGCGCCGCGGTTCGCCAGCGGCACAGCGGTGACACTCCGTGTACGTGTGAGCTCGCTCGCCGGTTACCTTGAGCGAGCGCGTGAATGCAATAGGCCTTGGCTGAGGCAGCCGAGAGACTGCCCATTCCACACGCCGCGCACCGCGCACTGCACCCGCGCTCATCCCGACCCGCACACATAGCCGCGAGCAATTTTACGAGCACACATGCTTAAGTGTCGCTTCTTGTCGTTTGTATATATTCTATGCCAGTGGGCCCACGCTAATATTCGGTGTGTGGTGTTTCATATCGTTCCTTATATTACAACTTACGCGGTCCCGCTTTCAACTGGGTCGGCCACTGACCTGCTTTTGGTCTATACGGGCCATTAAGTAACTAATATCTATCCAAGGCCTTGATTATAGGGCCTGTCCTTCAAACGGTGTCGGTAGCAGTGTTACATTAATAGCGATTCACGTATGCAAATTGTTCATCAGCTATTCAGTGTTTGGACATTCGTTATGCGCGTCCTACGTACAGCCTGTGTTACGCGCACACTGCGTGACTTTGTGGTCTAAGTGAAGGAGGTAGCGATAATTGGATAGATTTTATTCTAGCTTTTATACTGAAGGATTCACTGTGCTGCAAGTAAAAGAACGTAGTGTATTTTTTGCAACTCTATACATGTTGGTAGGAGTTTCTAATGTTACAAATTTAAATGTTATTTTGATTTTTCAATAAAGAACTACAGCATAAAATAAATCATTCTGTGTTTACACGTCAAGTCACTCAAAATAAACTTGTGACCATACCGGCAAAAAACTGCTACGGCGAACGGGCGAGCACTTATTTGATTCCACGACACATTAATTCTTTACCTACCGCTATACGTAATAATATCACTGATAAAAACATAAAATTTCCTGCCGAATTAAAATTCATGCGTGGTGTTAGAACACTGTCTAATCTTTATTTAGGTATTTAAGCTGTATCCAATACTTTAATTTATTACATTCATATTGTTTGTTAAAATTGTTAATGAAAGTAACATGTTGATATCCTAATTAATTTATTATTTTTAACGCATTTACGCATGCGAAGCGAAATCACACAGAAACACTGTTTATCAATAAAATATCGCTGACGTCACCCAAAGAAGTACAAAAAAGTAGAGGTTAATTTCGATACCACGAGCAGTGTTCACGGTAGCTTAGTGGCTAAAGCACTGGCGGACTGAGCCAGGAGTCGCAGGTTCGAATCCTGCTCGTGAGCGATTTTTTCTTTCCACAATTTAAATCGATATGTTGATATCCTTATTTCAATAAATGTGCTACTACGAGGATGAATTGTAAGTGCCACACTCAAACCCAGGAGGTTTAAGTGGTACTTTTTAGGGTTCCGAAGTCCTACAAGGAACCCTTATAGTTTCGTCATGTCCGTCCGTCTGTCCGTCTGTCCGTCTGTCCGTCTGTCCGTCTGTCCTAATCCTTTACAGCTTAATAACTTCTACAGTTATAAACATAAGTAAATGAAATTTTGTTAAAAAATAGTCTACATATAGATCTCAATTTTAAAAGAATCGTTTTTCCGTATTTTAGGGGTGGCGTCCATACATGTGAAATGGAGAAAAAAAATTTTTTTTCGCTGCACCCCCTCGTGTGGGATATCATTGAATAGGTCTACTAAAATGAAGGTAATGTTTGATACACCACTTTTTTATCAGGTGTACCATCTGCGAAATATAGCCCGCCAAAGTGGCTTGCAATGTGTCCCCCCCCCTGCCATTTCTAAACTATGCAATGTAGAAACTTATAATCTTCCACATTGATAGACCTTTGTGAAAACTCTCTTTTAAAATTATTTCGAGTATAATGTGATTATAATTTTTTGAGTTATAGAGAGAAAACTGAAAAATACTTAAAACGTCCTAGTTCAAAGGTCATTGACCTTAGAGAAAAATTATCATAGCAAATAATGCTCCTTTAGCTACTTTCTATTTGAAAAAATCACAAAAAGTAACTTTGAAATGACAAACGTCTTAAATTTGGCTTCTTGAATTTATCGCTAGATGGCGCTACTAACAACACGCTCTGAGTCGCGAATGCTGCCGATTATTGCAAAAACTAAAATAGCCATGATTAATATTCGATTTGATTCGTTTGTAATTACACCTACTTAACCCTATAATATGGAACCCTATAATACTGAGCATGGCCCGACATGCTCTTGGCCGGTTTTTACTTACTTTGATTGTGTATCTGATTGGTAATTTAATAAATAAATAAAAAATAAAAGAATTCCTTTTAAAATAAAGAAACTTCGATAAGATTTCAATCATTATTCTTAACTAGTTTTACCCAAACTCTCGTTGACTCAAGGTACATTTGGAAAATTTCATCAGCCCACTTTTCACTACCTCCTCGTTTGCTAATTCCTGCTACCCGATTCAGAATTTCTTCGATATCTTTGTTATCTCTTTTTCTCTCGTTACGTGAATCGTAGATGAAACGAGATAACAAACCGAATCGGTCGACAACTGCTTATCGAAATGTTCTGAATCGAGGCCTTGATCCTCCTACATAAAAATCCTTATTGATTTAAAACAGCAGTTAGAGTGGTATAGTGTCAAATCCGCTTAAGTGATTTTAGACCAAATTTTAACTATTACCATAAAATAAAGTACCATGAATTTCATTGTAAGATATAATAAAATAAAATAATGTAATGTAATGTAATGTTTTATAATTTTTTTATTTGATCATATAGATAAACTAAATTATAGTTCGCTATAGTTGTAGATAGAAAAAGTGCGGTCACTTTTGGCAAATTTTCTATCTACAACTACAACCAACTATAATTTACAGAGTTAATAGTTTCTGATTAAACTATAGTACCTGTACTACAATTGTTTAAAAGGAATTTTCGATAAACGATGTATTCAGCGAGTAATGAACTTTTTACTGAGTGGGGGCGCCACTTGGCTGCTATATGCGCCTTAGTTCCTTAAACTCTACTGGAACACGCTTAAAATTGTTTGCAAAAATTGAGTTCTGAATCCAATTCTGCTATAACAGTGCATTTTGAGTTTGAAATCAAATTTTTTTTTATTTTTTTTTCGATTTGTTTTTGAAAGTCATTATCTATAGAGAATTTTGATGTCTACTATACCCCTCTGTTCTTACTTGAATGGTAATCGCTACCTCCTTTATTTACACCACAATCAATTCGAGGCACTCAAAACGGAATGTTTTATGTCCTGTACGTCCATATCGTGTACGGAACACTTTGATTGACAGATTTTATTTAGGTTGCATCCCGAATGTCAAGTTGCATTCGCTTTTTGATGAAATAACGCGGTAAAAAAACGCAGTAAAATACGGATCTAACAAAACGCTGTGCGATTTTAATACTACTGTGTTTTTGTTTGGTTAGCGAAAAATATATATTTGTATGTAGCTATCATGGACCATGGCTGTATTGATATTTTTAGAGCACGGACAAATAAATATGGAGCCCACGTCGCGAGCGCATGAAAATGAAAGTATTTTGATTCTAAGTTTATGTTAAGGTTTTTTTTAGCGTTTGTGGTCGCAGGAAAATTAAGATAACAAGCGTCTCTACAGATATAAAAAAATACCGTACAATTTTTATAAATAAAATCGTTTCGATGCACGCACTAGTCACAATTTCGTTATATTTTACAGTGTAGTGTGCTGTTTGCTGCATTATTATGCTAACCAATTTCACTTTGTTCACTTTATTAAACAGCCACTGGTGGCTGTTTCGACAATGCCTTGTTGATTTTATTGGTTTGATGTTTGACATAGGCAATGTATGTCAATTTTCATACTTTTAATTTTTCTACTGTAAATAATTTAATAAATCAATTAAACAATTATCTAATGATATGTAGTTGTTGTAGTTGTGTAATGTGTCGAATTAAAATCACGCGTAACTCTTGCGACAGCACACTTTCACGTATTTTTTTAGATTTTCTGGAGCAAACTTGTGACTGTCACTGGCCGAAAACGACCTTTCTCAGTCAAGTGACGTCACTGGACGGAATTTAAAATATGGCACCATTCATGGAGATATCTCTTGAGACAGGGTTTGACCTATGCCATGGATATATGATGCCTCGCTACCGAAATAAGCAGGATCGGCAAGAAAGTATCTACTTCATTATGCAATAAGGCCATAAATATCGAGTTTCTATTTGCGTATTAGGTATTATGCAAACATGCAAATGCATATAATCCGATGTCTATTCATTACCTTCGTCACAGATAATATAATACGTAAAAATTACAAACCAAACCATGAGCAACATTGTACCTAATCTTAATTCTAGATGAAAACCCATAAAGATATCTTAGATTGCACCATTATTGCACAACCTGCTACAAATTTCATAAAATTTAGATTCCCAGGGTTGCTAGTACACAATAACCTTTTATCACCGGCATTAACAGCAATGGTTTCAGGTGATCACACACCGCCGAGCTGTTATAAAGGTACAATTTGTGCGGCAGTAAATACATCAGCTCAGCGTATATTTATGGCGATGAGCATTAAACTTACCCCAGCGACTAATGTAGATTCTAACACTGTGGCTCCTACTACGAACCCTCGATTGAAAGATGGAATTGATTCTGCCGTTAAATAGTAAGAACTGTTGTTGGTGATGCCATCGTGATGACGATATCTGACGAACGACATGTTCTGTGTATTTTGTTTTTATATTGAAAAACTAACAGCCTTCTTCTAAGGCTGTATAGGTATCTTATTAAAACTTCAGTGCCTTATTAGAAGATAAATCAAAGGAAGTGCGGTTTCTTCTAACACAAGCATATTGTTGCTTAAAGGAAGACTCCTAACACTGTAAAGCAATATATTTATAAGTTACTGAAATAAACTTTTTTTTTTTTTAAACTCTACGTCAAGTGTGATGGATTATCTTGTATCTTAAAAACCCATAAATACTGGGATCATTGGAGCTACTTGTTCTTAACGCTAGGTTGTGGCAGGGGCCAAGGGAGATGTTGTTTGAGGTCCCGGTAGCCCGTACAAACATTTTAAAATTTGCACCGGTCGTTCGAGCAATAAGCTCGAAGAAATTTGTATTCGTCCAAGCAAAAAAATATGTTTTACCGGGGCTCAAAGCTGGGCCCTGTAGTACTTCAGTCCGACGCATGATGATTCCTGCTATCTATGGTTGTATTATAGTAGCGAAATATAGCGTTATAATGAACCGGTCAAAAAATATGAATTTTAATAAAAAATCGTCCCTGGCCACACACGTTTTTTTCTCGTCCGTGGTCCTCTCTAATCCTCACTCAAAGCGATAATCTCGTGATTAGGTAACAATAGTACTATACCCTGAAGGTCAAATGCACAACTAGCTGAAACTATTTGGGAGAAGAGTTGACCGTTTCACTTAAATGCTTTCGTATATTGTTGCAGTCCAGTGCCATTGTGTGTACAAATGAGTGATTACTTGCGATTGCATGTGCGAACTTATTGCTAATGTTAGAATGGTTAAAAGGATTTATTACCATTATTATACTTGAAGGAACTCCTCTGCTGGTGTCAGAGCACGGTTTGAGGCGCATATGTGTTTTTTTTTTTTTTTTTATTTTTTTTATAGTATAGGATGGCTAAACGTGCTAAAGGCCCACCTGATGTTAAGTGGTTACCTTTGCCCATTACAACTGCAATACCAACTAGGCTGTTGCCTAAATGGTACCGCAAGTCAGTTCGCCAAACTGAGACATGAAGATGGAAAGTCTCATGTGATTGTAATTTCACCAGCACCCGTACCCTTCAAACCGAAACACAGCAATGCAAGCATCACTATTTGGCGGAGAAGTAGGCACGGTGGTAGTACTTCCCCGGACGAGCTCTTTCACAAAGGAGCTCTACTACTACTAGCATGTGTGCGTGAGCGCTGGTTGTACACGAAGGAGCACAGTGATTTTGGCTTCACTATGATTGTTCGCAGCACTTCGTCTGTGTATTCAATACATTAAATTATAGAAAAACGAAAAGTTCGATGAGTCTTTGGAATAAACTTTGGCTATTATACAAAACAAAAACAAATAAAGTCTTGAGCATCGGCGCAGAGTTGCTAGCCTATCGGTTTTTTATCGGATGCATTTCCGCGAGTGTGCGATGGAATTGCAAACTCTCATTCCCGCAAGCCCTTCCATCATCGAACGTCCAGACGCCCGGCGATGCGCCACCCTATGTGGTTATATGGTAGATACCTATTCCACCCTTACGCACGAACCGTTTTGCTAATAGCTTTATCATGTGTACCGCTAAAGAGTGGAATTCCTTGCCGGCGTCAGTGTTTCCCGAGAAGTATAATCTGGTGGTCTGCAAGGCTCGAGTGAATAGGTTTTTGCTGGGCAAGCGTGAACCATCGTCGACCTCACATCAGTTGACGTAGCGGTCAAAGGCAAGCCTGTTAAGAATTAAAAAAAAAACAGTACACACATAAAATATCTTCATAGGTATCAACTGTATACAACACATTTTCTTCCATGATACATCGGAAATGCGTGGTCATATTTGAAGAACTCATTCAGGGAATGAGTTCTTTAATGTGTTTATCGAACAACTTTTACTATGGAGTCAACCCTGAAATCGTGAAAAAATAAACAGCCGATCATACATTTTATCGAGCGACAGCTGGTTTTTCCGCGATTTCAGGATTGGTCCCATAGTAAAAATTGTAATGTTTTATGCTAGGCCATGAATCATTTTTTCAAATATGACCACACATTTCTGTTGCAAGTTGTATAAAAAACCGGCCAAGTGCGAGTCGGACTCGCGCAGTAAGGGTTCCGTACCTCTCAACGACCTGATACCCCATAAAAACTGATAAATTTTCGAGAGTTTATCAAAAGACATCAACGTACAGTGCGCGAAATATGCATTTTTGCATGTCTTTCTTACGCAGTTAGCACCACAAATGTCTATGATTGTCTTATTTTTAGTATTTGTTGCTAAACTTCATAATATGCACTATGATCTGACCAAGGTTAACACTGGTATATATTACCGTTTTGAAGATAGAGCAGGAACAAAAACGTTGAAAAAAACGCATGTTTTTGAGGTATCTTGTATGGGGCCCCCTTTTGTTTTAGACTTTTTTTTGTTTTTAGTATTTGTCGTGATACACCTCATAGCAACACATATTCTGAGAAAATTTCAACCGGTTACCTATTACCGTTCAAAAGATACAGCCCTGTGACAGACAGACGGACGGACGGACGGACGGACGGATGGACAGCGTAGCGAGAGTAATAGGGTCCCGTTTGGCACCCTTCGGGTACGGAACCCTAAAAACAAAATAACGCTTCAAAATTTCCTTCACATTATACCGTCGCCATCGTATTCGTTTTATTTCCAAGTTGGTTCTAAAATTTAAGTCTATACCTCGGACGAATAAAAAATGGCGGACGGAATCTCGCTAAGAAAAGATTGAAACACTTATTTTTTTCCTAAACCCACTATAATTTCTACATTATTTTAACATACATACATATTATCACGCCTGTTTCCTATTGGGGTAGGCAGGTATAATTTTAACACACCAGATATACCTATCATCATCATCATCATCATCATCATCATCATCAATTCAGCCGAAAGCCGTCCACTGCTGGACATAAGCCTCCCCCAAGCATCGCCACAACGACCGGTCCTGCGCTTTCTGCATCAAGCGGATACCCGCGACCGTCACCAGGTCGTCGGTCCATCTTGTGGGGGCTACCCACGCTACGTCTTCCAGTAGATAGATAGATATATAGATAGAATATACTTTATTGTACACCATGAAAATAGTAGTAAACAGGAATAACGTGTAAACAAACACGTAGTACGCGGTCGCCACTCTAGAACTTTACTGCCCCATCGGCCATCCGTTCTGCGAGAAATGCGCCCCGCCCACTGCCACTTAAGTTTGGCAATTCTTCGGGCTATGTCGGTCACTTTCGTTCTCCTGCAAATCTCCTCATTTCGGATATAACTATATTGTTATTTTATTTGTGACACTACGACCACAGAATATCTAATAGTACTCTACGACAATGACTTCCTTCACACGAGATTTGTTGCGTAATAGCGGCTTCTGGTCTTACTATGGGTGTGAATGTGTGCCTGCCCGTACTTTTAAGCGACCCGTCTTACTATGGGTGCTTCACTTTTTGTTGAGCGACATTCCGTCTGCCTTTTTTATTCGTCCAAGGTCTATACTTCGTTCGTTGCACCTTCGTCGCCTTCGTTGTCGTTGCGCCGCCGTCACGTGCGCGGATCGCTCCACTGACTTCGGAACACCTTGCGCAGGTGTTCGTGAAATTCAACAGTTTCATTGTGATATTTTTTATTTCCAAGCTCTTAGAACGAAGGTTGAAAGTCTTGTGAGCAAAATTTTTGGTAAGTATAATAATTATTTGAGTTTCTCGTTGGGCAGTTGATGCAGAAGGTGGGTAATTCTGGACAAGGCGCGCATTTTGTTGAAATTAAAACGTTACCCCACTATAGGATTTGTCCTGAATTGTGGGTGTGTTTAATAATACACATTTCACATGCACAAACATTCAGAACCGGAACAACTATACAAGATGTTGTTCTGTAACCGTGCCATATTTCTAGAGCAAATGGTAAATAATGTGCTCAGTCATCTAAAAATACTTAACCAATTCCACGATTACTTAATACCCTCATAGCGAGGGTTTGAGAATAAATCCCGAACGACTCTGAAAATAAGTCACCGGCGGCATTGTCAAAGGGTGAAAGTACCTTTTTTTGGTGGTTACGCACGCATAGTTTTTCGTCGCACGCGACACACGGGAGGAGTTTGTTTGTTAATAGGTATTTTATTTTTATTTTTATATCGTGATTTTTATTGATTCGTGTTCAGTATCAGGGGTATAATCGCCTCCTTAAATATGGCACGAATACAGATTGATTGACAACTTGTTGTATATCTGTGGATCAAACAAATATTTTTTCCATCTGGGAATCGAATCCGCGACTCGTTGCACAGCAGCAAAGCATTCAACCACTGCAACAATTGTATAATTAAAGCCCGTTTGGACTTATAACACCTTAACTTACTACTTACGACCGAAGAAAAGAGTTTGTCGGTCGGGCCATAACATCATTATTTTATCCTCATCTACACGTTACCAAGTATATTTTCCCAACAGTACAGTTTCACAGCTCCTTCGCAAAGCGAATTTTCCGTAACATTAAGCTGACCCCACGCTTGTTTTATATCCCACAACAAATATATTGCAATACATAACACCAACGCCAATTGTATATTTATATAGATGGAAAATTTTAGTTTTTGGTCTGGTATTGGAGTAAGAGAGTTATGGAGAATAATTAAACACGTTTTTAGGGTTCCGAAGTCCTACAAGGAACCCTTATAGTTTCGTCATGTCCGTCCGTCTGTCCGTCTGTCCGTCTGTCCGTCTGTCCGTCTGTCCGTCTGTCCTAATCCTTTACAGCTTAATAACTTCTACAGTTATCAACATAAGTAAATGAAATTTTGTTAAAAATAGTCGACACATAGATCTCAATTTTAAAAGAATAAAAGAATCGTTTTTCCGTATTTTAGGGGTGGTGTCCATACATGTGAAATGGAGAAAACAAAAATTTTTTCGCTGCACCCCCTCGTGTGGGATATCATTGAATAGGTCTACTAAAATGAAGGTAATGTTTGATACACCACTTTTTTATCAGGTGTACCATCTGCGAAATATAGCCCGCCAAAGTGGCTTGCAATGTGTCCCCCCCCTGCCATTTCTAAACTATGCAATGTAGAAACTTATAATCTTCCACATTGATAGACCTTTGTGAAAACTCTCTTTTAAAATTATTTCGAGTATAATGTGATTATAATTTTTTGAGTTATAGAGAGAAAACTGAAAAATACTTAAAACGTCCTAGTTCAAAGGTCATTGACCTTAGAGAAAAATTATCATAGCAAATAATGCTCCTTTAGCTACTTTCTATTTGAAAAAATCACAAAAAGTAACTTTGAAATGACAAACGTCTTAAATTTGGCTTCTTGAATTTATCGCTAGATGGCGCTACTAACAACACGCTCTGAGTCGCGAATGCTGCCGATTATTGCAAAAACTAAAATAGCCATGATTAATATTCGATTTGATTCGTTTGTAATTACACCTACTTAAGGAACCCTATAATACTGAGCATGGCCCGACATGCTCTTGGCCGGTTTTTTGGGTTAGGTGTTTGACTCCCAAAATATGGTGACTTTTTGAAAACATTTGCTGAGTCAATGTAGTAGTAGAGCCCGTCCGGGAAGTACTACCACCGTACCTACTTCTCCGCCAAATAGTGATGCTTGCATTGCTGTGATTTGGTCTGAAGGGTACGGGTGCCGGTGAAATTACAATCACATGAGAATTCCATCTTCATGTCTCAGTTTGGCGAACCGACTTACAGTACCATTTAGGCAACAGCCTAGGTGGTATTGCAGTTGTTATGATGGGCAAAGGTAACCGCTTAACATCAGGTGGGCCTTTACGCCGTTTCGCTTTCCTATACTATAAAAAAAAATTGACTTTGTGGCGGAATGAAGATCTTATCTTAGAACTTTGGTAATATCATCCTCCTTGCCTTTTCCCAATTATGTTGGCATCAACTACCTGCCTGACCAGACATCAGTATTTTACACGGAGCGACTGCCATCAGACCCCCGCAACCCAGGCACTGGGCAATACCAACATTTGGAGGTTAAACCAGTTGTCAGACTTTTTTGTTCATTTCATGACTTGCATGCAACAATTCAGCAGTCGCAATAACATTTTCTTGAATATTCCTAACGTCTCCGTCTAGACTGTTAAAAGTAAAATTATTAATAATACGAAAATGGTATTCGTATGCAAATGTACTGTTTTATCACATCTCGAGTTTTAACTATACACTTGAGAAATAAAATGCATACAATCCATAGAATCGGTGAAAGAGATAATGTTGGTTGCATAGTGGGACACATTTTGTAATAAAAAAATCAAGCTATTTATTAAACACACACATCATCATCATTTCAGCCGAAAGACGTCCACTGCTGGACATAGGCCTCCCCCAAGCATCGCCACATCGACCGGTCCTGTGCCTTCCGCATCCAGCGGATTCCCGCGACCTCCACCAGGTCGTCGGTCCACCTTGTGGGGGGCCTACTCACACTGCACCTTCCAGTACGTGGTCGCCACTCCAGAAATATGCAATGGAGCAATTGGCAATGGAGAGGGCTATGCTCGGAGTTCTATGTTCACTTTACGACTATTTTTAAGTATTTGAAGATGTAAACATAACTACGAGTACACTTCATCGCGGGGACGTTTTTTGGGTTTGATTTTGTACAAGAACGTGCATCTTTAGTATAATTGATCAAAGTTAGTATGATATACAAAATTATTAAAATTATTAAATTATTGATATTTTCTCGTCCAAAATACCGCAGTGTCTCAAGACGAAAGTCTTTGACCAGTGTGTGTTGCCAGTAATTACTTACGATACTGAAACGTGGTCGCTCACAATGGGCCTGATAAGAAGGCTCAAAGTCACTCAAAGGGCAATGGAGAGGGCTATGCTCGGAGTGTCCCTGCGTGATCGAATCAGAAATGAGGAGATTCGCAGGAGAACGAAAGTAACCGACATAGCCCGAAGAATTGCCAAACTTAAGTGGCAGTGGGCGGGGCGCATTGCTCGCAGAACGGATGGCCGATGGGGCAGTAAAGTTCTGGATTTAACACACGTTCAACAACAATTAACAATTTTAACAATTGTACAGTAAAATAGCGCACAATCTTATTCAAATAATATTAGGCAAGTATAATTGGAGTGCTGGAGTTGACCATCTCAATCGGGAGTGAAGATGTAGGGGAAAGAAGAGAAGGGTAAACACTAAGAGGTGTAATCATGAAAGTAATGATTTCTGCACAGCAGTCGCGCTTGCGATGACTAGACCAACGAGGCAGTCAACATATTACAAATAAATATCTAATCACAACTGAAGTGGAAACTACTAAACTACTCCACTCAAATAAAAAAAGCTTGTTTACAATATTTCAAAGTCACTACAACGCTCCTCACGTAACACATAATACAGTGTTGCGCTACTCGCACGGTGTAGCGCCGTGTGTAACCGGCTTAATAGCGTAATGTACGAAATATTGCAGTATAGAGCACGTTCGGAAACTTAGCTACTCACTCAAACAGCGTGGCTATTTGCTCTGTTGGGGAGAAGAAGAGGTAGGTAATGGGGAGAAGAACAGGTATTGGGGAGTTTTAACTACAGTTGATACGATAAGTTAGAGTATATTGAAGATGTAGAGATAGGTAATAATGTGACTGTGATGTGAATAATATAAGTGATGAAATATAGTTCGCTGTAGTTGTAGATACAAAAAATGCCAAAGGTGGCTGTTTTTCGCACTTTTTTTATCTCCAACTACAGCGAAGTATAATTTACAGAGTTAATAGTTTCTGATTAAACTACAGAACCTGTTCTTCATCTTATATTGCAAGACAAACTATATCTTTTTGTTTTCGCCTGTAACAAGACAGGGTGGTATGCCACTTGTCATATTTCTTTGTCCAATCCAATTTATTTGATGATCAGTGTTAAATACATACATACAACATAAAACATTTAATGAAAATCATCCAATTTTTTTGATCAAAGTCACATTGGACAAATAAATTTGACCAGTGGCATACTACTCTTAAATAGATTATTTATTTTACTTTTCTCTTCAGATAGCCTTTGCTCGGATGCGTTTTCAATTCTTGCTGTCACCAAGTTCTAAATGTGTCCAAAAATATCTACCACATAGATTCTTTATAAATATGGTAACTTTTACAACCTCGTAAAATCCCCTAAATCCCCAGTATGACCACATTTAAAATGCTACGTCTCTGGAACGCGAGCGACTGTATCTGGGACAGTTCCTCGCTTCGCCTTGCACCTCGGTGAGATCCTAGTTTTTAAAAAGTATAAATCGCTTTGTGAAGTTTCCATTGTGTTTTTAAGATTTGGCTTTAGATAAAGTTCTAGGTAGTAAAGCTTTTATCTAAATTACCCGTTTGATTTTGGCACGTTTTGGAAAGCGTTTAGGTAGTTCTCAGGGTGGCCAGCATATCGCAAATCCAAATGGATGTTGACCAACAATATTTTATTCAAAACTCGTTGTTTCATTTACAGCAACAAATACCTAGATCAGCGCTGCCAGACGTCCCGCTTTTTAGGGCTAAAAGGGGCATCCAGTGCAGTACAGAACAAATCACATAACATCACGCTTGTATTCTCCACGCAAAAACAATTAAATCACGCTTTTATTTGGTCACATGAAGTGTTTGTCATCTCTCTGTATAACAGAAACCAAAAATATCATTATTTTATTTATATTTGTCGCTGGCGATTTGTGGCTGACGACCTGGTGAAGGTCGCGGGAATCCACTGGATGCGGAAGGCACAGGACCGGTCGTTGTGGCGATGCTTGGGGGAGGACTATGTCCAGCAGTGGACGTCTTTCGGCTGAAATGATGAATGATGATGATGATTTGTCGCTGGATCTCAATAAATATTTTTCCATTGGATCCCAAATATTTTTTGGTACCTACATACTTCAAAAACAAAAGTAATATTACCTATATTAAAATGAGGGTATTTGTTGACCGCTTGTAAGTTTTCAATGGTATTTTTCTTAAAGTATTTCTATGGTACTTTTCGAAACCTACTTCACACAAGGCCAAACAAACAAAGCCCAGCCGCCTACCTAACTGATTAATGCCTACAACATTTTTGCGAAAAAAGTCTCAACGAAAATAGTCTACTATGTTATATAAAGTAAAGGATCGGGGATTTTTCTTAAACAACCCCTGTTGGGGGAGCGTTCATTAGCTATTAATTAAGGGTGGCCGCGCGCGAGCGATCTGTTCATTAATTCAGAGCATCGTCTGCGGCCAGTCTTAACAATGATTTTAGGGGACACTTACATTGGGATCAGATATATTATTTTTTTACCAAAAATCCCGGTTAAGATTAGTGACTCGCTTATGTATAGTCAAAGCACTAGTTTAAAAGTGCATCCACGAATGACGATATTTAATTAATCGTTCGGCGTACTCTGGGCAGTCAGTCCCGCTCCCAACCTGCTGACTGGCAAATCTTTTTCTCACGGCATGAGCATAGCTATTGTAGCTCATGTCGACACGATAGAAGAATAAGAAGCACTAGTTTCTAGTTAGTTGGGGATCCAGCAGAATACCAGCGTCAGGTTTAATAACCTGGCAATATGCTGAGCTGGACACCCATTTGTCACAATTTTGAGACACACATGGCGCATGACTGTCAATGACTTTTTTCCTCGCTTTGTTACTTCTTCACTATATCTATTTCTTGTTCATGTATATTTCTTTTGTATGTGTCTCAGTTGTGTCAAATAAATATTTTTCTTTTTCTTTCTTTCTTTAGTTTGAGTTAGTTTTGACCATTAAAATGTGATGAATGTGTCAGTTAGTTAGTAATAAAGTTGCAAGAGATTAAGATTTATTGCAACTTTATTAGTACTTTATTATACAGGGTGTCAGGGAAACGCTTCTGAAAACAAAGATAGGTAATAGTGCTGGTGATTACTGATACGAAACCATAAAAAAATGCGATTCTATTTTAAGATATTTTCATTAAAAAAATCAATTTTTCATACATAACTAGCTTTGGGCAGTTAAATAAAACTGATTTGCAAAAAAACCCCATTTATTTACTAAATTTTTTAAAGTTCGCAATGTAATTCAAATAAAATATCAGCTGGCGCTAGGGGTGAACGACATCCGCTCGCTTACGCAGTCTGTGTCGAAGCGAGCGTAGATAGGTTAGGTACACACGGCTACACATCAAGCTGTACATGTCCAGTGTAAGCTGACCTCGCATTGTATAGGTTTTCCTTACAACGCGAGGTCAGCCTTTACTGGTTTGTACAGCTTGATGTGTAGCCGTGTGTACGCGCGGCATTGATCCCGAGTTTTGTACGCTTTACATTGCAGTTTTGCAAAATACCAAATCACTAAAACAACGAGTATAAGGCTAATGGTTATTGGTATTCGATTGTGTTTAGGTAGAATAATAATAGCCTTCCAGTTTCGGGAGAGTTTCCCTGACACCCAGTATTATACACTACTTAGTAGTGATCACCTATTCTCTTGAAGAACCACGTTACTAGAAAATGTGGCTATAATAATAGAGGATAGGCAGGGTCGGAACATTATGTGCTCAATATTCGTATAGAAAAATAAGCCATTCAACCCTTTTGGATCAAACACAAAACACATCTATACCTACTGGGTACTTGTTTCATGACCATACTAAAACAGTATGTTTAGGACACGAAATAGAACTAAATACATAAGTACGTAGATATTACCGCATTTCACAATAACAACCCTTGAAAAACACATCCTTTTTTCAAGTAAACTGATAAAACTAAAATATAGAAGCCTTCTCAAGATTAAATCGACACTGAGCTCACACATTTTCTAAATCTAAGAGTCTACATACTGGTGCGAACTGGTTAAAACCGGTAAAGACCGGTTAAACCCAGTGTCCGTTGCCCCTATAAGATAAAATGAAGCTCTCACTTAATCTTAAGATTTCATGACTTGTTCGTTCAGGCTTCCAGCAAGACTTGTACAAAGGCTGGCATTAAAACGGATTTTAAACCATGGATTAAGTAAATACCTTGGGATTTTAGATACAATAGAGATGTGTTTTCATTCTGAATTTAAATGGATTTTATGCATAGCACTTTTGAGCCAGTTAATCATAATAAAGTAGACAGCAGCACAAAAATATATTTAAACATAAAAGAGCGTTTAGACATTTAACATTTGAATATTGGCATCTGTTAACGCACCTGCTTCCCGATTAAAAACATTTTAAACAAGCTGTTGTTGACAGATTCAGTTTGTTATCTCGATTCATCTACTATCCACGTAATGAGAGAAAAAGAGATAACCATGGAGAAAAGAAGGGAGCGGAGGTGCTGCAAGGCAATTTGGTCATGCGCCTTCAATTTGGTCATGACGTCACAGTGGGCGGAGCCGCAAAGCTTAATTTCAAGTGAATCATCACTGCGTTCGGTTCTCTTCGATTTAAATAGATTTTGAGAGGATTTTGAATATTTTTCTTGTTTTAACAATGAAGTGCGCTGTTGTTGGATGTAAAAATTGTTCAGGATCAAAACTAAAACATATTGATGGTATAACATTTTATGTGTAAGTCACATATATTTATATTTTCAATTTTAAAACATGCATTTTCTCGTTTCTTCGCCAAATTGTTGCTCGGGACATCTGTCGTCGAAAAGATGCATACTAATCACTTCTCACCGATAACATGTTTTTACATTATCAATGCATATTATGACGAAAATAATAAACACATTGTTTTAATTCATTTTAAATTCTAAAATGTTAGTTATTTCATAGATAAATTACATAATTACATGAAATAAGAGCAATTTAAAATAAGAAAAATAGGCCATCAGGCCATCTATCGGTGAGTAGTCAGTAATAGGGTCGATTTCATGTTTCGAATTAAAATGACACATTTTTGACGATTTTTGTAAACCCCCGTTTTATTGTTATCTGATGGTATTTAACGTTTGCTATAATGAAGTTATACACATACTATGTAAAAATACAGGGCGCATCTTGTTAAAAATAGAAGAAAACCAAAAAAATAGAAACACGAATGAATAAGTTTTTACACAAATGAAATTCTTTAATCGCGAATGAAATGTGTAGGACACTAATGATTTGCTAGCTGGACAACATTCATAACCATGATTTTATAAAACAAAAATACATAACAAGGTCTTGAATGAAGCGGGCGATGGTGATTCTAAGGTATCTAAGTGAGAAATAAAAACAAGGAACCTTGGATACGTTTTTTGAAGTGAAACTTCTGTATAGACGGGGGGTATTAGGAATCTTTAGTCACGAAAAAACATTACGGCCGCATGGAGGGGGTAGACAATATATCGCTTGGCGAGAGACGGCAGCGGCGGAGGGATTGAAAGGCTGATGATGATGATGATGATGATGATGATGATGGTGAAAATTCTATATATAGAAGATAGATATATATATCTTCTTCTATATATTAGGATTTTTCTCTCACGAAAAAGCGTTACGGCCGCGTGGAGGGGGTAGACGATATATAGCGGCGGAGGGAGAGAAAGAAAAATGGATGTTTTTTTTGGTTCCGGATTTAATTCAGTTTTTTTGTTTGATAAAATAAAATATGTTTAAATAAAAAATGCATTCATTAAAATCACTTAAAATGTACCTAACCTAACCAAAACATAATTTGCAGTAAAACTGCGAAAAAAAAACGAAATGTGTGCTGGGACACATAGTAGAAGTGAAACTTCAACGGACAAGTGGAAAAACGAATCGCAACGGACAAGTGGAAAAACGAATGGCAACTGACAAATGGAAAAACGAATCACAACAAAATTTTAACTTGAAGTTTTACGGGCTGATTGTTAATGTACTTATTCAATTTGAAAACCTGCCCGTAAAACTTCAACTTAAAATTTTGTTGCGATTCGTTTTTCCACTTGTCAGTTGCCATTCGTTTTTCCACTTGTCCGTTGCGATTCGTTTTTCCACTTGTCCGTTGAAGTTTCACTTGTACTATGTGTCCCAGCACACATTTAGTTTTTTTTTATTCAATTTGTATCCAATAAGTTTTTATGACAATAGTTAACTGCAATCTTGATATATCATAATCCAAAAATTCCAAATATTACGTAGCATTATTTCAGCAAAAATGTATTGAATACTTTAATTAATAAAAAAAAAATAACATTAGGTAAAATTTTTTTATGAACAGAATGTAACATACTTTTTATTATATTTCTATATACAACCTACAACCTAATTCTTAGCTTATACTAAACCTCTTAAGGGGTCATTGTACTCATCATAATGAACAACTTTTACTATGGGAACAACCCTGAAACCGAAAAAAATATCAGCGGTTCGCTACATTTGTGTTCACATAAATCGACATAATTATAGGGAACAGCAGATTTTTTCGAGATTTCAGGGTTGATTCCACTGTAAAATGTGTTCATAATGATGAGTACAATGATCCCAGAGATTTAGTATAAACTAAGAATAAGATTGGATATTTGTATAAGTAGGTATTTCTACTAATTTCTTATAATATATATTTTTAATGATTTAAATAGTGGAAAGAAAAAATCGCTCACGAGCAGGATTCGAACCTGAGACTCCTGGCTCAGTACGCCAGTCTTTGGGTGACGTCAGCGATATCTTATTAAGAAACAGTGATTCTTCTTTTTTTTTCCACTATTTAAATACCGATAACACGGTTTTGTGGGGCACAGTGATATTGCAAAATTTATACATGTATAAATAAATAAATAAATACTAAATAAATCGTTAGATTTCGCTTCGCATGCATAAATGCGTTAAAAATAATAAAATATATAATTTTGTCAATCAATTTTTTTTTTGTTGTATTTGCAATCAGTTTATACAATTAAAAAGATGGTTTGAGTGATTTTCAAGGTGATCTACATGAGGATACTTTATTGCGCTAGGCGCTATGTATGGCACGTTTTTAACGTACTTTTGCGTAAAGTTGTAAAACAAAAGTTGTGTAGTTAGACGTTATTTAATACTCATACTGGACTGGTAATCTGAAGGTCAAGCCGCAAGTGCCATATGGTACCCTTACATTATACCCTTTTAACCTTTTTCAACTTCGTTACTTTTTTTCAAATTCTAATCAGTCATTTTAAAGACCACGTCATTTGTGTAAAATTCAATTTCATTAGTGTTATGTTCTCACCACAAAAACGCACATAGAATGTTCTGGAATAAAATAATGTACTTTGTACGCCACAGTGGTGAGTAGACAAACTAAAATGAAAAATTGTTAGTGCTGTTACGCTGTAATAATTCATTTCACCGCTAGATGGATTTACAAAAAATGGGCGGATTTTCCATAGTGAGGTGGAGCCATTGCTGTACCTCGTCCTCCTGTCACCCGCATTCAGGCGACGCTTCTTTCTAAAGAGATTTTGCCTTGCAACACCTCCGCTCCCTTCTTTTCTCCATGGAGATAACAAACCGAATCGCTCAAAAACTGCTTATCAAAAATTTTCATAATCGGGGGAGCTGGTCACTTTTATAACCTCCACCCTGGTCCTGGTCCTGGTCCTTCTGTACCTGTATTTGTTCTGTGTTCTTGAATTTTTTTGGTAATTTTGTGCGTCACTTTTGAAGCAATTTAATATTTTTTCTTTCTGTTCTCCAAAAGGCTGTATTTAGGTCTCATATGTTAGGGTCACACCTAATCCCATTTTCCGGCCATAAATTCCAACACTGTTGCTGGTTGCGCGACTCAGGAATCAAATCTTCACGCGCAGCAGTCGTACTTTCGTCCTCCATTATAGTAAAATTGAAGCGATAAGAATACCGCCTATTTGGCACATCTGATTTATTTCCATAATCTGAGGTAAATACCTATTAAATTGTCAAAGGAAGTCGGCATTAAAGGGAGTGTGAATAATCCCTATTAGAAATGGCTGAGGTGCTGTTTTTATGGGTAATTGACGCTTTTTATTGCAGATAATGGGGTATTTCTATGGTGATATTATGGGGGAAGATGTATGCGGTATATCAACACACAGCATTTTCAATTTGAGAGAGAATTTCAAATTTTAGGTGAAAAGAGCTGAGCGTCATGTACCCACATTTTATTTTGGCTTTCGGTTGTGAAGTTAAGAGAGTGATTTACTGATATAAGATCAGAATTTTAAATAAGTATTTATTTAACCTATGGAAGAAATTCGTGTTTCTAGAGACATGACATTTACCGCTGGTAGTACGCGGTAAATGTCATGTCTCTGCGTGTTTCAAAGACCTCGTTTTTTTTATGGCATATGATGGCGAAAGAGCAAAAGGCCTACCTGATGTTAAGCAGTTACCTTTGTCCATATAACAACTTCAATTCCACCTAGGTTGCAAATTGCGTTCTCCAAACTGAGACCTAAAGATGGAAAGTCTCATGTGATCGTAATTCCAACGGCACCTGTACCCTTTGCACTGGAACACAGCAATGCAAGTATTACTGTTTGACGGCAGAAATAGATACGGTAATATTATTTTTCTTTTTCTTTTTATAAACAATATTTAAAAATGTATTTACATACATACATACATATTGTCACGCCTGTTTCCCATTGGGGTAGGCAGAGACTATGGATTTCCACCTGCTACGATCCTGACACACCTCTTTCGCTTCATCTACGTCCATTAACCTCGTCATGCATGCTCGTCGGTTTAGAGAACTCTTAACCTGGCATTTTTGAGAACGTTCGCGATTTGATCGCGATACGTTCGCCGAGGTCGTCCCCTTCCAACTCTTCCATCCACACTCGCTTCGTATACTTGTTTCGTCAATCTCCTCTCGTCCATCCTCTCTATATGTCCAAACTATCTTAACATACCTTTCTCAATCTTTGTCACTACATCTTCTTTCACTCCACAACGCGCCCTTATCACGTTATTCCTTACTTTATCTCTCAAAGTTACACCACACATACTTCTCAAAGCTCTCATTTCTACTGCATTTAATGTATTTAATAAGGTGAATAACGAAATAAAGGAACAATAATAATAGGCTTTCGTTAGGCAGCTGGGTCAAGGGCTTGATGCAGAAAGCGGTACTACTGGACACGGCGCGTATCGTTAGAAAGTTCCTCTCTCTGAGGCCCTGACTTGGACACTGTTCCTGATGCCGGTGGTCTAGTTTTTATATATTTTTAAATGTTTTTATTTATTTTTAAAAACATTTAAAAATGTATTCAAATATGTATATAAAATGAATAAACCGAATAATAACAATAATCCTCTTTATTGCACAACAAGATGGGTATTACATAAATTTGGTATTGGTTGAAGTCTAATTTTTTATCGCTGATTTTAATCAACGTCAATCCAGGCCATAGAAAGATGCTCAGAAGGCCCCATTCAATAACTAAGGCATGCTAGAACGTGCAAAGTATCCTAAAAAAAACAATTTGTTAGGTTAGAACCAATTTTAGACCTTTTCCAGTCCTTAGAGGAATAAGTGACCGTTCCTCTCAAAGAATAACTCACCCAAACTCCGGATCGAAAGGGGACCTCGGGAGTGACGTTTCGTGAATTTTAGTTGGAGTAAATAAGAGGTGGGTTTCGTTGCAGCGACACATCTTTGTTGAAGTTACTATGGTATGGGAAATCATACATCTGCCTGAGTTTGGCGTTGATACCTGCTTATTTTATAGTTTTGAGTGCCATTACAGATTTACAAGGGTTACAATTCGTATTGAGACCCTAGTAAATCTATTATGGAACTCAAAGCTATAAAATAAGCTGGTATCAACGCAAAAGTATAGCTCAGGTGGTCGGTTTAGTCCTGGAAAAAGGATTAAAAAAAATGGAGGATCCGCCCCCAGCCTAAGTAAACCAGCACCCTAATTGCGTGGTCGCTTTAATTTCGACTTTTACAACAATATTCCTTTCGTGATGCAATGAATATTGTCACAAAATATGGTGTAATCATGGATATTGAAATCAAAGTTCAATTAATATTTTACACGATTAGGGTGATATTTTCTTGCGCCAATGTCCATTTTATTGCCCAATAGCACTACCGATCTATTTAAACTTGCCAGTTGGATCATTATTCGGCGGTATAATTTGGTAATGCTCATAATAATAAAGTCTTCCTGGCTGAATTTAGGTCACGGCGGCCAATCTCAAAGGGGACTAGCCATCTGTGCGAGGCATAGGTATTGTAGTATAAAAGTGTGTGCGTAAACACATCAGGAGCAATATTTATTCCTTACACTCATTATTCGAGTGAACGGCAATTTGATACGACCGGAGAAAAATCTGGCATGGGATGCATTTACATGCTCTCTGAGGCACGAGGGTGGAACACCGACAACGTTCTGACTCAGGGCTGCTAATGAGAAGTTTTAGTGACAAAAACAGATGACATTGTGGCCCTGCAGGAAACGAATTCTGGAGAGAAATTCCTTTGCTAGGCACTTGGAAAAATCCCAATAACAATTTTTGCCCAACCCGGGAATCGAACCCAGGATCTCACGATCTGCGGTTGAATACATTAAAATATAAATAAATATTTTTGAGACATTTTACACAGCATCATCTAGTCCCAAACTAAGCAGAGCTTGTATTATGGGTATGACAATGGATATGATACGTATTTTTTTATTTTTTTGTAAATACGTATTTATAATACATATGAAACAACCAGACCAACACAAACACTTATGTTTATCATATAAATATTTGTGTCCTGTGAGAAAACCGCTAGACCACTAAGGCAGTCAATTAATAAAAGAAAGAAAGAAAAATAATTTATTTCCACAAAAAACCAGCGTGCAATACTCTTTCTGTGCAATGGTGGAACTCAGTAATAATTCATTTTCAATAAACATTACCATGCGAACGAAGGTAACCGATATAGCCAGAAGAATTGCCAAACTTAAGTGGCAGTGAGCGAGGAAAATTGCTCGCAGAACGGATGGCCGATGGGGCCGTAAAGTTTTGGAGTGGCGACCGCGTACTGGAAGGGGCAGCGTGGATAGACCCCCACAAGGTGGATCGACAATCTGGTGAAGGTCGCGGGAATCCGCTGGATGCGGGAAGTGCAGGACCAGTCATTGTGGCTTATGTCCAGCAGTCTTTCGGCTGAAATGATGATGATGATGAAACATCACCATGTGCTGTCTGTGACTCAATCTGGAAGAAGTAAGTACCATTCAATCTTTGATTTCAATCGCAACAGTGGAACGCACTCCAAAACAAAGCTACTTTTGTATTCTCCCACCGTTCCCCGCAGTGGCTAATGGCAGTGGTTGTCATAAGTATGTGGGCTTATATTATCTTCACGCGTTTTCCCAAGAGGGGTGATCCAGTAGTGTGGAAACATTCAAACTAGTTTTCTGAAAAAAAAAAAATTATAACGGTTCTTTTACTACTTCTGTATGAACCGTGAGGTTTATTTTTGAAACTTTTGCGACTTTTTATCAGGCAAGATAAAAGTATAGAAAAGAAACACCCAAAATTGTATTTTTCTTATAATTGTGTTTTGGATGTTTTTGTAGAAAATTATAGCTAAAACAATAAATAAGTTAGTCAAATTAATTTAATCATGCTAATTATAATTAATAATAGTCCTTGAGTGGAGACCGCGAATCGGCAAACGCAGCGTAAGGCGCCCCCCCGCCAGGTGGACCGACGACCTGAAGAACGTAGCTGGGGGGACTGGATGCGGAAGGCAGAGGACCGAGTGTTGTGGCGCAACTTGGGAGAGGCCTATGTCCAGCAGTGGACTGGGATAGGCTGAGTTGATGATGATGAATTATAATTAATAAGCCTGTTAAAAGATGTAGTTGCAACTTCACTAAGCATTGTGTCAATGTGTATATCATCATGATAATAAGAACATGGAACACTATCTCAAACACAGGAAACCAGAAAACTTTTCTTATAAGAGTAAGTACCAGGTTATTTAAAAATGCATCACTTTTAATGAAACAAATTCAGACCAGCTCGCACCCAAAATGCAGCAATCCTCTTTCCAACGCCCACGTACTCATTTCCACTACTTCATATTAAGAATTGGACTAGAAAATGATTTAGCTCTAAATACAGCCGGTAGAAAATGATTTTTGCTAAAAGCCGCCTGCTAAAAGCAAGCGCTCCATATTAGCTTGCGGTAACGCGCGACCGTGGCACAAGAAAAATAAAGATAGAAGTTCCACTTCTTCATACGACACTTATCATTATCTAAGCCTTTGCATAACTATATTGGAGTCGGCTTCCATTCTAACCAGCAGGGCAATTGCGTAACTCATTTGACAGTTTCATTTTGGTGTAAAATTTAAGACGATGTTGATAACATCGCAATCAAACATTGGAATTGTGTAACGACATAGAGGGACTTCATTATGACGTAAATGACGTCAGGAAGGAAATCCATTGCGATGTAAATGACGTCATGTATGTTAGATCACGTTTCGTTATGCAAGTAAGCTACTGCATAAGCTATATCATTCATTCAATTTCATGATGAATTCCTGCGCATCGTAATCAACAGTTTTGTAGTTACGCAATTCAAATTGTGTAATTTTTCCGGATTCAAACGTCAAAATTGTTGATTGAGATGCAGTTACACAATTGCCCTACAGATGCGGCTGAAGATCAGTATTTTACACGGAGCGCCTGGTAACAGATCCCCGCAACCCAGTTACTGAGCAATACTGACTTCCTAAGGTTAGACCAGCTGTCAGATTTTCGGACACACTTTACACGACACTTCACTCTCCACAAAAAATCCCCAAACGTAAACTTTTTTTTTTTTACTTTTTTTCAATTCATTATAGAATCTCTTCAGAGGCTTCAACAATGCAGACATGAAGCTACAGTACCAAGGTCACTACGCTTGGAAGATAGACTGGTCACTACCGTTGTGGCTGGCCATTTCTGTCGGAGGGCCGATGGCCGTTGGAGTAGACAAGTTCTTGAGTGGAGACATATAAAATGTACTCTGTGGTGGGAGTGGAGACCGCGAATCAGCAAACGCAGCGTAGGGCGCCTCCAAGCTAAGTAGACCAATGGCCAAAATAAGGTAATTGGAGTGGAGTAGTTGCGGACTGGGTATTGTGATGCAACTTGGGAGACGGCAGCAGCAGACCGCGATAGGCTGAGTTGATGATAGATGATGTTATAAAGACATAAGAGATACCGATTGCTGCTTATCCTCATGATATGTCCATACTCTTTCTCAGTCGCTGTGAGATTTTTTTTAAGCTGTTCTGATATTTTACCGTGTTATTTTTCATTATTTTTTGTGCATTGTTTGAAGTTGGTCTTCTGTATATTATTTAGAGGTTGTATTAGTGCACTTAAGTTTAGCTTAAAATGAGCCATCATTTTTTAATTTAGGATGTCTCTTGTTAATTTTTGCGTGTTTTGCGGCATCATTTTGTTTACTTGCACGATACCATGTGTATTATTTTAAAACATAAAGATAGTTAAAAGTTAATTTAATTCCCTCCCAACCCTTGTATTCAGGTTGTCAACATATTGATGAAAGTTATAGCCTACAACAATTTTATTAAGTTTACGTTAAGCTGTAAACAATTTCAAGCTTATGAAAGCACTTAACTATAATTTGTGACTAAAACCTATCAAGGTAAAACCGGTGGCCTAGAATCGGAACAAAAAAGCACTTGAGTCGCTCTGAAAGCGTAATGCAATGTGCATAATTGTAGTGTTGTGACGACACACGGCTGCTGTCACCGTAACCCATTTGCACCGTTCCATAAATCATATCCCAGCACTACGGATGTTTGGGACTTGGGGAAATATGTGGAGAGATCGGGGAACTTGGTTTAAGATTGATATATTTCGGTTTGTGTATGAAGAAAGGTCATACCGAAGTGGTGTAAGAATAAGAACTATAGGAAACCGGTGTGATCTCGCAGCGTCGTAAACGTTGTTTTTGAAAATGTGTGCATAGGTTCACCATTAATGTTGATTGGCAAACGACGAATCGTATTGATGAAGAAACTTAAGGAAAAATACTGCATTATTTTAACTAAACATAACTCCAGGATTCTGCAAAGTAAAAAAAGTAAGTAAGTTATGTTTAAAAATAGATTTAAAGGATTCTGGTGTCAACTTTTTCTATCCTTTTAGTTTTAGTGTTTGTTTTTCAGAAGGAAACTTTCTCGTTAGTTTATAATAGTTGAACAATCAGCAAGTTCATAAAATAAATGAGTCCTCTTTATTTCTTCCTTTCTTTCAACTTCTCTCTCAGTGCATTTTAAAAACCGTAGTCGTCACTGGAAAATCCTGTAAAAATATAAAAGATGTTTTATTAGGTAAACATTTTCAGAAAAAAAAAATCTGGAAACTTAAGTGTCCACTATAATCATGTGTTCATAGCTTTTGTACAGCATTGTGCTTTGATTGTCTCCAATGAAATAACAACAATATGGAAAACCTCAACTCATATTGCCAGAAAGAAAAGTTCAAACACTTCGTGTGCTCACTAGTGGCGACAGATTTTAAAATGGATGACAACCATCGTTTCGCTTTGTGCCCGCAGTGAGTGACTATGCAATTTGGTGGCGCTCTCCTTCGCCGTCATTCATTTGTGGATCTGTGTCATTATACTTATGACTGGATTGCATAGGTAAGCGAAAGAGTGAAGGCTTTTTTGGTAAAACGTTCGGTTGCTCTTTGAGAGTTTTTGGTGAGTTAGAAACTTCGTGCGATGCATGATACCTGAAAGCATGCTTCTCTCTTGGCATTTACGTGGGTATACGTTTGATTGCATAAGGAAGTGAAGGTTTTTTGGTAAAATTGTCGGATCATTAACTCAACTCAGCCTATCACAGTCCACTGCTGGACATAGGCCTCTCTCACACCACAACACTCGGGCCTTCCGCATCGAGTACTCCCTAGCCACCTTCTTTAGGTCGTCGGTCCACCTGGTGGGAGGCTCCCTACACCACGTTTGCCGATTCGCGGTCTCCACTCAAGGATTCGTCTGCTCCAGCGGCCATCGACCCTTCGAGAGACATGGCCAGACCACTGCCACTTCAACTTATAAATCCTACAAGCTATTTCTCGATCTCGTTACGGATTTTATTCTTCAAAGAAACTCCAAGCATAGCTCGCTCCGTAGCTCCCTGAGCGACTTTGAATTTGTGGACTAGCCCAAATGTCAGTGTCCACGTCTTGGCACCGCAAGTCATGACAGGCAGGAAGCAGTGTGAGCAGTTCACCTGATGGTACGCAATCACAGCCGCCCATGGACATCTGCAACAACAGGAGAGTCGCCGTGGACAAAACAATATACTACCCTCTTTTCTTGAAGGTTCCCATGTACAATCTTGTTCGGTAAAACTGCTAATGGAAGTTGATTTCATAGTTTTGCTGTAAGAGGCAAAAAATGCCGTGAATTTATCCTGGATTTCGATAGGTAAATCCAAAACAAATTATTAGAACGTCCATGTTATCATTCATATTATAAACAGATTGCCTAGACAAAGGGCTGTGAGCGATATACCATGCATGGCAGAGCGGGCAAGGCCTGGCGTCCAGTCTATATCTATTTACGTGAAAACTAGGGTGTGAATTGACTTGTGCATCGTATAACAGCTCGGGGCACCGCAGTCTGACTGCGGTAGGGGTGCGTAACATTTTTTTTGATGTTGGTAAAACAATAAAGTGATAAAAATGCGATGTGAAACAAATCGACAAGACCACTTAATTTTACTAAAATATTTACAACAAAATATCGCAGTGTCTCAAGACGAAATTCTTTGACCAGTGTGTGTTGCCAGTAATTACTTACGGTACTGAAACGTGGTCGCTCACAATGGGCCTGATAAGAAGGCTCAAAGTCACTCAAAGGGCAATGGAGAGGGCTATGCTCGGAGTGTCCCTGCGTGATCGAATCAGAAATGAGGAGATTCGCAAGAGAACGAAAGTAACCGACATAGCCCGAAGAATTGCCAAACTTAAGTGGCAGTGGGCGGGGCACATTGCTCGCAGAACGGATGGCCGATGGGGCAGTAAAGTTCTGGAGTGGCGACCGCGTACTGGAAGGCGCAGCGTGGGTAGGCCCCCCACAAGGTGGACCGACGACCTGGTGAAGGTCGCGGGAATCCGTTGGATGCGGAAGGCACAGGACCGGTCGTTGTAGTGATGCTTGGGGGAGGCCTATGTCCAGCAGTGGACGTCTTTCGGCTGAAATAATGATGATGATGATTTACAACAAATTTTCTTCCTACTCCTCTTTATTTCTTTTCAGCTTTGTAGATCTGTATGGAAGATAGAGTTATATTCTATGGTGATGGGAGGTAAAAGAGTAAAAACTTAGTACATTTTAATCTGACCGATCTGACGTCAAGCTTTTCCCTCAAAAAGAACCTGTTTCTTATCATTTTGGAGTACGTTTTTGGTTTAACCCTTTAACGGGCATAACGATCTGACATTGGAAACGTGTTACTGAAATAACTAAAAACCTCTTAAGGGGTCATTGTACTCATCATTATGAACAACTTTTACATTTACATTTGAGTTCACATAAATCGAAAAAAATTAAGGATCAGCAGATATTATTTTCGCGATTTTAGGGTTGGTCCAATAGTAAAAGTTGTTTAAAAGTTTAAACTAATGATTACAATAACCCCTTAACAGCTTTTCAGTTATTTCAAAAACACGTTTCAAATGTCAGATCGTTGTGTCCGTTAAATACAAAAACGTACTCCAAAATAATAAGTAACAGGTTCTTTTTTGAGGATAAAGCTTGACGTCAGATCGATCAGATTAATACGTACAATTTTTTTACTCTTTTAACTGCCCTCTCCATAGAATATAACACTATCTTCCATGCAGATCTACAAGAAAACTGCATACAAAGAAGCATGCATACCGTTTTATATGAGATGTTACTTCATGTTACTGAAAGAAAGAAAGAAAGAAAAAAATTTTATTTGCTTCAAAAGTGACGCACAAAATTACCAAAAAATTCAAGAACACAGAACAAATACAGGTACAGAGCCAAGAAGTGTGGTAAGATATGCGTCACATCCGCGCAAAACGGCCACCGCTCAGCATATTGCTGTGCCTCATGCACGGAGCAAAGACACAGCGCTGGTTTTCAGCGACAGCCGGCGTCGACACAAATTCACAAACATGATACTACCGCTGCGGGCGACGAGATTGTACTCGGACTGTACTGCACCGCTGCGAATGTTGAGTGCAGTTATTAAACTACGTCTGCCAGTTTTTGAGTTTAATCATAAGAGATACCTATGAGGCTGGCATAGTCACAACGGTGTGCCTCAAAAAAAATAAAAAAAACGAAATCTGTAATATATGAATAAACTATTAAGAGGAATGTAGCAGCCAAGTGGCGCACCGATCAGTAAAAATATATATTAATCGCTGAATAAAAAATAAATAAAAAAAAAGTGGCCGTTTTTCGCAATTTTTCCAACTTGGCTGCTACATTCCCCTTAATGTTGGCTTTTTAAGGTTCCGTTGTGTTGAAAGAAAACGTCGTGAGGAATCCTGCGCACCTGAGAGTGCTCTATACAGTTCTCAATGGTGTGTGTAGTCCACCAACCCGCACTAGGCCAGCGGCGTGGTGGACTAAGGCCATAGCCTTCTCGTACTGAGAAGGGGCTCATGCCTAGCAGTGGGACAATAATGAGCTGGATATGTTGTTATGGGTCTGCCCTGTAACTTAATCGTTCTATAATAATTTTATTACAAAATCTAGTGGTTCCGGGGATCAGGATTGCTACTGTAATAATATCCCCTAAAACCAGATGCTTGCTGAAACATGAAAAGCTTCATGAGCTTATAAATGAGCTATAATATGTCTCGACCCTACGCCCCACCTACCTTGGCATTTACAAGCAGAAAACGCAAAAAAAGGTAAAAAATATACATAAAGCCGCACGAGATATCATAACACAAGTGAAATCTTACATTGGGTTCAAACAAACAAATTATTTTATTATTATAATAAAACAAAGTTTAACCGGATTAAATCGCGTATATTATTTAAATTGGTTTCCCTGACGTTTCGAAAGCTTTGCAGCATTTCGTGGTCGCAGGTAGACTAAGATGACAAGCGTCTTTACAAATGTTTCTAAAAAAATATTTTAATCTACCGTACAATATTATTAATTAAAATCGTCCCTAGAATGCTCCGTGAGGCTATTGAAATTAAAAAACATCCTAATTTTAATAGAGAAGATGGTTGGCAGCTACCACCTGTTTGGAACCCAGTCCTAAAAATAATCAAGTCCCAAACAGCACGCAGCACTGTAAAAGATAATGATATTGTGAGTGATTACTGCGTGCATCGAAACGATTTTAATTAATAATATTGTACGGTAGATTAAAATAATTTTTTAGAAATATTTGTAAAGACGCTTGTCATCTTAGTCTACCTGCGACCACGAAATGCTGCAAAGCTTTCGAAACGTCAGGGAAACCAATTTAAATAATATACGCGATTTAATCCGGTTAAACTTTGTTTTATTATAATGTGTAGTGATCGCGAAAACCTAAGAAGTTATTGTTTTATTATTGTTAACGCATTTACGCATGCGAAGCGAAATTCAACGATTTAAATTATGGAAAGATAAAATCGCTCACGAGCCACGAGTGTTCACGGTAGCTTAGTGGCTGAAACACTGGCGTACTGAGCCAAGAGTCGCAGGTTCGAATCCTGCTCGTGAGTGATTTTATTCTTTCCACAATTTAAATCGTTCAAACAAACATCTCATACCCACCAGATAAACTGTGTACCTACTTCATTCTTCTATCTTATACCTACTGATAGTGGTATTTGTAAGTGTTTACTGTATACCATTTATAGATACATAGAATATTATTTATTGTACACCATTAACATTATTAAACTTAGGACTAACATGTAAAATAAGGGTACATTGGCGGTCTTATCGCTAATAGCGATATCTTCCAGACAACCTTTGGAATTGAATGAATTTATGTGAATGGCACAGGACCGGTCGTTGTGGCGATGCTTGGGGGAGGCCTATGTCCAGCAGTGGACGTCTTTCGGCTGAAATGATGATGATGATGATGATGTGAAATGTTTTACTTACATTTATTATTATTTATCCTTATCATGTTCCTCCAACTTACAGGGAGGATACTCCGACCAGGCTTGGTCTGCATCTGGTGGGCTACTGCACAACGGTTGATATTGGGCGCTTGCTCAGCTTACGCGATTCAGTATTTCTGACGTCATCTGCTACGTCAGTGCTAGTTCGCATGTAGCGCGACAGATGTCGCTACACCATACAAATACCAGAAACAATTCCAAATTATATAGGCCAATCAGGAACACATTCAAAAACTTATTTATCCAACTACCAACAGCACCGAACAATAATCCGAATGTTATGCACCCCTGTCGATGTCCAGACTCACTTGACCATTCAAATTTATGGGTTGTCGCCGCCATCGGCTTACACCACCGTGTTTAAACTATGCCATTATTGATTAACATATCACGGTGGATGAATATTTATGGTCCAAGTAATTGATTCTAACATAATAACTGTAGAACTTTCTTAACTCGCGAAGAGCTCGTAGCTTCGAGATAAATACACGGATTTTATGATCTGCGAGGGATGGGTGACCGCTTCGTCTAGGTGGTATTACAGTTGTTATGGGAAAAGGTAACCGCTTTCACATCATCATCATCATTTCAGCCGAAAGACGTCCACTGCTGGACATAGGCCTCCCCCAAGCATCGCCACAACGACCGGTCCTGTGCTTTCCGCATCCAGCGGATTCCAGCGACCTTCACCAGGTCGTCGGTCCACCTTGTGGGGGGCCTAACCACGCTGTGTCTTCCAGTACGCGGTCGCCACTCCAGAACTTTACTGCCCCATCGGCCATCCGTTCTGCGAGCAATGTGCCCCGCCCACTGCCACTTAAGTTTAGCAATTGTTCGGGCTATGTCGGTTACTTTAGTTCTCCTGCGAATCTCCTCATTTCTGATTCGATCACGCAGGGACACTCCGAGCATAGCCCTCTCCATTGACCTTTGAGTGACATTGAGCCTTCTTATCAGGCCCATTGTGAGCGACCACGTTTCAGTGCCGTAAGTAATTACTGGCAACACACACTGGTCAAAGACTTTCGTCTTGAGACACTGCGATATTTTGGACGAGAAGATATTGCGTAGCTTCCCGAACGCTGCTCAACCAAGTCGGATTCGAAGATTGACTTCTTTCTCGAAGTTGGACTTACCAGCTGGACAATTTGTTCTAGGTATACATAATCGTCAACAACTTCGAGTGTAGATTCTCCGATGTTTACGGGAATGGGTGCTATATGGGAATTCGACATAACCAAGTGTCTTGTCCATATTCATTTTAAGACCCACTCTATCGGAAGCTCTACTGAGGTCATCGAGCATTGTACCGAGGTCCTCCATGGTCTCAGCCATGACTACTACCAACCGGTAACCGCTTTATTGCCTTATTATTAAGATTTCTATGTTTGGTACCCACCCGGCTAATATTTTCTCGTACATTGTAGCACGTATGTACAGTCAACAAATCGGAATCATGACCCACTCAGCTGATAATTCGTTTGAAATCGTCAAAACAGTAAGGTTTTCTTCTATGCTGCACTTAGGACATTTTGAATATTACAGAAACTGCATTAAAACGGGTCAGAGGTCTGTGCCATTTTGAGCTTTGTTATCAATGCAATAGATTTATAATTGGATTGGAAATTATGTTTTTGATAAAGCAGGAATTATGTTTTGAATTTCGAATTAGCTGTTGTTTCACGTGGTTTTCCTACAAACAACTATATTTTTTAAGAAACCTATACTAACTTTTTCGATTACAGACCATTAATAAAATAAAAATAAAAATTACAAATAATAAAATGTCAAGTATGAAAAGTTGTCAAACAATACTCTTAACGGCTAAATTTGTGGAACCTCGGACGAATAAAAAAGGCAGACGGAATCTCGCTATTCAATAAGTGAAGCATCCATAGCAAGCCGGCTCGCTTAAAAGTATGGGCCTATATATGTATACGCACACATTCACATATATAGTATGCCAAAAAGCCGCGATTACGCAAAAAATCTAGTGTTACGGTTTACGGTAGTCATTGTTGTAGCGTCATAAATAAAATAACAGTATAAATCTGGTGTGTTAAAATGGTTTCGAAATTATAGTGGGTTCAAGAAAAAATGAAGTGCTTCAGTCTTTGTTTAGCGAGATTCCGTCCGCCTTTTTTATTCGTCCGAGTGTGGAACATACATTTAATTTATAATATCCTCTGTATCATATTTCACGCAATAAATGATAAATAAATAAATAACAATATTTGGAGTTAAACGTCAAGAATAAAATTTATAAAAATAATTTTATTGGTAAACTAGCTGTAACTGTCAATAGCTAACAAAATTGATAACAAGTCAGTTGCCAGGGAAATATCTGTTAAGCGAAATTCAACCCAATTGTATTAGAATGTCTGTAGGATATTAAGCTTATCGTGGGTCATGATTCCGATTTGTTGACTGTACCATTAAAACAACAAAAAAACTATACCATAGTTAAACTTCATACGTAAATAAAGTGTAAATGTGAGGATAACTAACTAGGGCTACCCCTAGTCCCGAGGCATCGAACTTTTAATTAGCTCTACTTTCAACTCTGTATTATTCAGGGTTGGTCGTTACAAAAAAATTGGTAAAGTTAGAATTTTTATATCAATATAATTAAAGTGCGCTAAGTTTTATAGAACAAGTTTGGGATTAAAAAAATTGTACATTGTAGTTTCTTGATACGAAATTGGAAAGAAAACTTTTCCTATTTGTGGTAGAAATGACAGTAAATTAGTAAGTTTTAGAAATCAATTGCAAAAATAAACTTGAAAATGATATGGAAATTAATGTAAAAACTGAATTAAAATCCATCATTTTTTTAAACGCTTACATTAGCTTCACTTGTAACTCTATCTCAATAACCTACATTGTTCTCACACAATTCTCAGCAAATCATGTCATCATTTCAGCCGAAAGACGTCCACTGCTGGACATGGGCCTCCCCCAAGGGGGGGGATATGCCATAATCGCCACGCTTGGCAGGCGGGTTGGCGATCGCAGTTGGTTGGTTAAATACTCAGAGAACGCTGCTGCCCATCCTCTGATGAATCCCTTAGTCGCCTTTTACGACACCCATGAGTAGAGATAAGGGTGGTGCTATTCTTTATGTCCGGCACCACACGGCACTAACAAAGCAAATCATTTAACATATATTTATACTATTTACCTACTTTGAAAAGACTATTTCCATGGAGTTTCTTGCCGGCTCTTCTCCATAGGACCAACATTTTATACTATTTACCTACTTTGAAAAGAGTATTTCCATGGAGTTTCTTGCCAACTCTTCTCCATAGGACCAACATTTTATACTATTTACCTACTTTGAAAAGAGTATTTCCATGGAGTTTCTTGCCGACTCTTCTCCATAGGACCAACATTTTATACTATTTACCTACTTTGAAAAGAGTATTTCCATGGAGTTTCTTGCCGACTCTTCTCCATAGGACCAACATTTTATACTATTTACCTACTTTGAAAAGAGTATTTCCATGGAGTTTCTTGCCGGCTCTTCTCCATAGGACCAACATTTTATACTATTTACCTACTTTGAAAAGAGTATTTCCATGGAGTTTCTTGCCGACTCTTCTCCATAGGACCAACATTTTATACTATTTACCTACTTTGAAAAGAGTATTTCCATGGAGTTTCTTGCCGGCTCTTCTCCATAGGACCAAAATTTTGGAACTGTGCAACTAGATTCTTAACGTTTTGAAAGTGCATGTAAATGCTTATCATCTCAGCCGAAAGACGTCCACTACTGGACATAGGCCTCCCCCAATTAAGGGGGGGATATGTCATAATGGCCACGCTTGGCAGGCGGGTTGACGATCGCAGTTGGTTGGTTAAAAAATGTAGGTAAATGCTTATACGAAATAAAAACTTTTGAATTTTGAAACTATGTAAATAAATAAAGTCGATTTTAACCTACTTCTAACTGTCGTATTGATTTAAAACTTTGCAAGTATAGTAATCTGTTGGTCTGGGTGTTTCTTATGTATTATAAGTAAATATTTCCAACAACAAAAAAGTATATAAGTATCATATCCACTGTCTAGTACCCATAGTACAAGCTCTGCTTAGTTTGGGACTATATGGTGCTGTGTAAAATTGTCACAAAAATATTTATTTATTTAATCCGGATGACAATACAATAATTTGGTACCAACGAGCTGATCTGAGTGCTGACCGGAGTGACCGACAAAGCTTGTAGGATCAGTAAGCTGAAGTGGCAGTGGGCTGGCCATGTCTGTCGAAGGATCGATGGCCGTTGGAGCAGACGAGTCCTTGAGTGGAGACCGCGAATCGGCAAACGCAGCGTAGGGCGCCCCCCTGCCAGGTGGACCGACGACCTAAAGAACGTGGCTGGGGGGGACTGGATGCGGAAGGCAGAGGACCGAGCGTTGTGGCGCAACTTGGGAGAGGCCTATGTCCAGCAGTGGACTGCGATAGGCTGAGTTGATTGGTTGTTGATTGAGCTGATCTGGTGATGGAGCCAGGAGGTGGATAGTGGAACTCTTCAGTTATAACACATATACAATATGTCGTTGTCTAGTAGTAATAAAATTATAAGCGTGGTAAATACACTCAATTTTATCGGTAAAAACATCTTACTTGTGGGTCCAATCCCAACACCCCCAAAGATAGAGCAATTTTAGTTACATACATAGACATCAGATCTGCATAATCTAACAATCATAACTTAAGACTTAAGTCACACAGAGGTCAGGTGTATAATATTTAATGTCATTTGAAACGTTATAACATACACAAGCTAAAAAATATTCAACTCTCATACAAAACTCAAGTTACTTTATAATATTTTGAATTATTAATAAAACTTTTAAACAAAAAATGTAACCGACGAAAACAGAAACTGAAACGCGAAAAATAAAATGAAGCTTTTTAGTCTTAATACTATTCTCCTAACCAAACGAATGTAAATAACTAATTATGAGTCGGTGACGAAAAAAAACAAAGTGCGTTCGAGTTGCAAGTGGTCGAGCGGGGAATGCATTTTTGGATAGTTATTGTTTATAGTGAAAAATTTCATGTTGTATTTGATGTTATTTTTTTTTATTAGTATGAAGTAATTTAATGTTCTTCGTTGATTGTTTGTTTGGCGGCACCGACTCATAATTAGTTATTTACATTAGTTTAGTTAATATAATAGTTAGGAGAATAGTATTAAGATCAAAAAGCTTCATTTTATTTTTCGCATTTCCGTTTCTGTTTTTCGTTGGTTCAATTTTTTGTTAAAGTTTTATTTTTATTTTAAAATTCTTAGGCTAAAATCTAACTCCAGGTCTTCATTATTTTGTAGTGTCCAAAACTACATTTATGTGTGCCAAGTTTCAACATAATCGGTTAACAGGTTAGAATTCAGTGGGTGAACAAACACTCATCCCCTGTTTTTCTACCCTTAGGGGTG
Source organism: Asteroscopus sphinx (assembly GCA_949699075.1). Lineage (NCBI taxonomy): Eukaryota > Metazoa > Arthropoda > Insecta > Lepidoptera > Noctuidae > Asteroscopus > Asteroscopus sphinx. Next base: position 30,905,950 of record OX453004.1, on the reverse strand, counting down.
GATTTTGATTTTCAAATTTCAACGGGACCAACTTCGAGGTGTGTATGTATCCATTCAAAAAACAACATCAAAATCGGACTACTCTGTAAAAAGTTATGCGTGGTCATCTCCTTTTTTTCGTCGGTTAAAAAAGATCAGCTGCAAATCCCTCTATCCAAATATATAATAGGAACGTTACCGCCTACGTCACAGGCTGCGCTTCTACGCTGACGCTACAGACTCTGCTGTCTACCCTGCGCTATGGAAAACCATTCGGCGTAGCAATCTCCTGTCTGTCTCATTACGTTATTATTTTTCGTGATCGCTTATATAGGTACAACACCTATGTCTATTTTTCCTATTTTGCTGTTTTTCTTTATAACCCAAAAGTTGACTGATAGATAATGCCATGTGGCATTAAGTGCGCTTTATGTAGGTACCTCTGGTTTACTGAAGCTTAAATAAATAAATTATACATGATCTAGTCCAAATATAAGCCCCATAATATATAACTTGTGTAGGTCTTCTAATCAAATTCCTGTCGAAACAACCATGGAAATAGTTAAAAGATTTGAAAAATAGTAATCCAAGTGAAAACATAGGCATAAAACCAAATGCAAACAAAGGCTAAAGCCGAGAGAGCTAATGCATCCATTAAAAGCACGCGGATTGGGTAAGCCCCAAAATGTTTAAACATTCTACTTTTAAACATAACGGAAAAGGTTTATAATGGATAAAGTTCTGTTTAGCGAATTTTTTTTTTAGAAAAAAAAAATATATATTGATAGATGTTGTTTATGATGTAATTTTGTATTTATTACTATTCTTTGTAGTAGATTAATGCGACAAATGAATTAAAATTAAGTTCGATAGGTTATTATATACGTGTTATTGAAATAACTGAAAAGCTCATAAGGGGTCATTGTACTCATCAGTACGAACAACTTTTACTATGGAACCCAACCTAAAATCGCGAAAAAATATCAGCTGATCCTTAAACTTTGTTGATTTATGTGAACAAACAGATTACTGGCCTAGAAAATATCAATGAGCTCCAGAAGTCTTAAAATAAATAAGTAGGTAATTGAAATATTTTTAACAATTATAATCTTAACACAATCGTTAGCGGTTTAAAAAGAAAATGATTGATAATAAGGGGAAAAGCTTGAAACTGACAAAAAAACTTTCGTGTTCGCTTTGCTCGCGCTTATTCGTTCACTTATGCTTATTATAAGCTAATATTCTTTTTACATTTTTATTTACATGACACAAAACCTAAATTTAAAAAAGGCACTTAAATTGAGGTCATGTTTACGCATCAATCTGAAAAAATATCGAGCTCGCTTCGCTCACGCTCGTATTCAGCTATATTTTCCTTTTTTCTGGCGTAGGTACCTATATTGTGAGCGACTATTCTGCTAAATTTTATATTAAACTAGCTTTTACCCGCGGCTCCGCTCGCGTTAAATTCTGCTAACCCACGTCAGTCCAGTCCAGTGTCCAGTCCAGTCCAGTCCAGTCCAGTCCACTGTCCCACTGTCCCGCTGTCCCGCTGTCCCGCTGCCCCGCTGCCCTACTGCCCCACTGCCCCACTGCCCCGCTGTCCCGCTGCCCCACTGCCCCAATGCCCCGCTACGCCACTGCCCGCTGCCCCGCTGCCCCTCTGCCCCGCTGCCCCACAATCCCACTGCCACATTGCCCCGCTGCCCTCTGCCCCACTGCCCCGCTGCCCCACTGCCCCGCTGCCCAGCTGCCCGGCTGCCCCACTGCTCTGCCACCCCACTGCCCCACTGCCCCGCTTACCCACTGCCCCGCTGTCCCACTGCCCCGCTGCCCTGCTGCCCCGCGGACCCACTGCGCCACAACCCCACTGCCCTACTGCCCGCTGCCCCACTACCCCACTGCCCACCCCTGCCCCGCTGCCACGCTAGCCCAATGCCCCCCTCCACTACCCCACTGCCCCACTGCACCGCTGCACAGCTGCCCCGCTACCCCATTGCCCCGCTGCCGTGCTGCCGTGCTGCCCTACTGCCCCGCTGCCCCACTATCCCACTGCCCCACTGCCTGCCCCGCCACCCACCACTGCCCCGCTGCCCGCTACCCCACTGCCCCACTGCCCCACTGCCCCACTACCCCACTGCCCCGCTACCCCGCAGCCCCTCTTCCCCACTATGCCACTGCCCCACTGCCCCGCTGCCCCACTATCCCACTGCCCCACAGCCTGCCCAGCTGCCCCACTTCCCTGCTTCCCCACTGTCCTGCTGCCCCACTGCCCCGCTGCCCTACAGCCCCACTGCCCCGCTGTCCCGCTATCCCACTGCCCCACTGCCCCGCTGCCCCGGTAACCCACTGCCCCACTATCCCAATGCCCCCAGCCACAGCCCCACTGCCCCGCTAACACACTGCCCCGCTGCCCCAATGCCCCGCTGCCCCAGTATCCCACTGACCCGCTGCCCCACTGCCCCATTGCCCCACTGCCCCACTATCCCACTGCCCCACTTCCCCGCTGCCCCACTATCTCACTGCCCCACAGCCTGTCCAGCTGCCCCACTGCCACACTGCCCCGCTGACCCACTGCCCCGCTGCCCCACTGTCCGGCTGCCCAGCTGCCCCCCCGCTGCCCCACTGCCCCGCTGCCCCGCTTCCCCATGCCCCGCTGCCCCACTGCCCCGCTGCCCCACTGCCCCGCTGCCCCGGGTAACCCGCTGCCCCGCTACCCCACTATCCCGCTGCCCCACTGCCCCGCTGCCCCGGTACCCCAATGCCCCGCTGGCACGCTGCCCCGCTGCCCCGCTGCCCCACTGCCTCGCTGCCCCGCTGCCCCGCACCACTGCCCCGCTGCCCCACTGTCCCGCTGCCTCGCTGCCCCACTGCCCCACAACCCCAATGCCCCACTGCCCCGCTACACCGCTACGCCACTGCCCCACTGGCCCACTGCCCCACTGGCCCACTGCCCCGTTGACCCGCTCCCCACTGCCCCACTGCCCCATTGCCCCACTGTCCCACCGTCCCACCGTCCCACTGTCACTGTCCTACTGTCCCACTGTCCCACAATCCCACTGTCCCACGGCCCACTGTCCCACTGTCCCACTGGCCCACTATCTCACTATATCACTAATCACTATCGTCCCGTCCCATGTCCCATGTCCTGTCCCATGTCCCATCCTATGTCCAGTCCCATGTGCCATCCCACTGTCCTGTCCCATGTCCCGTCTCATGTCCCGTCCCATTTCCCGTCCCATGTTCCGTCCCCTGTCCCGTCCACTGTCCCGTCCCCAGTCCCGTCCCCTGTCCCGTCCCCAGTCTCATCCCCAGTCCCATCCCCGGTCCACTCCACTCCACTCCACTCCATCGTACATTACTATCCGCTCGTGCAAATGCATAGAAACTTCGATCTGTCGGGTGAGTACGCAACCCACGAATTAATTTTTTTCTTTTTTCTTTCTTTCTTTCTTTCTCAAAACCCATACCAGTTTTTAAGTCAGATCATCAGCTTTCAAACAAAAAAAAATCATCAAAATCGGTCCAGTAGTTTTAGCGTGATGCTGGAACAAACAAACAAACAAACAGACGCTAGACGTTTACAATTTTATAATAGTTAAGAAGAAGTACACTTTATGTAACGGTTTTTAAAAACCGAAAAACATTGCCAAATTAGAGACAATACAATCATAAAACAAACGCATTTTAAACAAAATAATAGTGGCCTATATCTGATATAGCTGCCCCAGGCCTTGGAAATGGTAAGTCCGCCACTGCACTGAAGTGTAGCCACAAAAAATAAGCCCTTTTAAAAACAACTTTTCATAACAGCATGCAGGTAGTCTGAAATTATAAATGATATTAAAGCCTCTTTGCTAGTATGTTACCGAAACATTGCACGGCGATGTTGCACTTAAGTATATTAAAAATTTAATGTTAAAAGCAACGTATGATAAGGTCCTGTTTTATTGTACTGTTTTTGAGTTGAAAAGGATTTTCAGGAAGTTTTTTCTTGCTATTTAGGCGTATAAAGGTGTATTCAATCCACTTATCACTTATCTTTTTTTTATCACCAAGAATATAATGTTAAATAAATCAGAAAAAAAAACGGGTGTCGTCGGGGGCTCCTTACAGAAGTCAACGGGCTTCTACGTATTTCTGTTCTATGATATGCTTCTACACATTTGCAAGCGTAGATAGAAATTGCGCGCGAAATAACGGTGAGATTTTATTCGGCTAACAGTTAGCTGTTAGCCGAATAAAATCTGGCACCCGGTTTTTTCAGTTTTATTTTTCGTGTTTCAGCGTTGTATATAGGTATGTCGTCAACCTCCGATTACTGAAAAACAAGAAACAAACAAATAAGACAGGCTTAGGAGATTGCTGAATACCTACATAATTATCTATCATATTATAATTCACCAACCTAGCAATTTTCTTACTAACTGTACTCTAAAACAAGAAATTTTACAAGGGTGACGAATCGGGATACAACATAACATAACATCACGCCTGTATTTCCACGAAGGGGTAGGCAGAGGTGTAATAGTACACCCACATTTCGCCAGTTATGTTATAGTCCCATGTAATAGGGGGCGAGCCTATTGCCATTGACCGTGCACAAATCCAGACTCCGGGCTGCACTACTGAGAATTTCCTAATGAAAAAACCCAATAATACTTTGCCCGACCCGGGAATCGAACCCAGGACCCTACGCTCAGCAGTCGCGCTTGCAACCACTAGACCAACGAGGCAGTCAATACAAGATACAAGTACAAGTAGTAGTAGTATTATCGGGATACAAGTATTATATAAATATTTATTTATTTTTAGAGGGTGACGAATCGGATTTTTTTTGCATGGAAAAAAAATCTGGTGACGAATCGGGATCGTGACGAGTTGGGACTAACCCATTGAAAGCAAGTTTTGGTATCAAACTATATAGCATTAGGACATTGTAACACCTTTTGAGATAATTAGGCACTGGTGGTAAAGTAGGTTTAATTTATATTGTACACTTGTTTCTATCCCCTAAATTCAACATCTCTCTATCGCTCTAAGGTCTAAGTTTTGCTGTTAGAAAACTCTGATCTGAGTTAAGCTCGCCGATGGACATAAACTTTCCTACTATAATATAAATGTATATAATTATGTGTGTACCATAAAGAATAAGTATAAGTATAGACAACCTCTGTGGTATAGTGGTTCGAGTGTCGGACTGCTGATCACAGGACACCAATATTTATGTGATTAACATGAGTGTTTGTGTTGGTCTGGGTGTTTCTTATGTATTATATGTAAGTATTTACAAAAAAAAAGGTATATAAGTATTGTACCCATTGTCTAGTACCCATTGCACAAGCTCTGCTTAGTTTGGGACTAGATGGTGATGCGTAAAATGTCCCAAAACATTTATTACATACTTTTTGCGTAAAATTAAATCAAAACAAAACAAAAATTTTGACTAACCTCGACGTTTCGGCCAAGTTGCATTGACCGTAGTCACGAGCAGACTGATGTATGCGGGTATCATCGTTTTGAGTGGCGGGTGTTAGAAGATACAAGTTCAATTCCTGCATTTCCTGTCCACAAAAAAATATTTGTATAAGCCTATGCCCGCACATTCTCAGGAGCTGTTTATCTTGCCAGGATAAAAAGTAGCAATGTTAATCCGAGTTCTGGTCTATCTGACTTATCCGAGTGCAAAATTCCATCCAAATACGTTTCAGTGTGATTGAGTAACAAACATCCAAACTTGTTCACAAAATGCTTTATTATTTTTAACGCATGCGAAGCGAAATCTAAAGATATAAAGTGTTCACGGTAGCTTAGTGGCTAAAGCACTGGCGTACTGAGCCAGGAGTTACAGGTTTGAATCCTGCTCGTGAGCGATTTTTTCTTTCCACAATTTATAACTGACTGCCTCGTTGGTCTAGTGGTTGCAAGCGCGACTGCTGAGCGTGGGGTCCTGGGTTCGATTCCCGGGTCGGGCAAAGTGTTATTGGGTTTTTCATTAGGAAATTCTCTGTAGCAGCCTGGAGTCTGGATTTGTGCCCGGTCAATGGCAATAGGCTCGCCCCCTATTACATGGGAGTATAACATAACTGGCGAAAAGTGGGTGTACTATACACCTCTGCCTACCCCTTCGGGGAAATACAGGCGTGATGTTATGTTATGTAACAATTTATAACTTTGTCTTCACAAACTCATATTTATTAAATACCCCCAGTATATAATAAATAATCAGTCAGACAATAATTGAGTCGAAGCCGCGTCATTCTATGCAGGTTAATGCTAATAGCATCGCACCTTGCTCGGATGCCAATCAGGCGGCGTTGATGTCATTAGCAATTAGCACCCCGAGTTCAGTTCACGACGTCACCATCGACGTGGCAGGAAAATGAGTCTATGTGTATACATGCTTGTTGGAAGAGAGTATGTCTGAATAACTTATAGAATTATGTCAGAAATAAAGTTCTAGTATTATACCGTTTATTCCATAAAATAACATATTCTTTACATTTTTACAAACGAAAGAAAGAAATAAGAACATTTATAAAACTTTTTAACAAAAAATTTAACCGACGAAAACAGAAACTGAAAAGCGAAAAATAACTAATTATGAGTCGGCGCCAAACGAAATTTTAACGAGCAAAGTGCGTGTAAGTTGCAAGTGGCCGAGCGGAGAACGCATTTTTGGAAAGTTATTGTTTATCGTTGAAAATTTCACGTTGTATTTGATAAGACGTTGTTTTTATTATTTATTTAAAGTAATTTAATGATCTAAGTTGATTGGCGCCGACTCATAATTAGTTATTTTTCGCTTTTCAGTTTCTGTTTTCGTCGGTTCAATTTTTTGTTAAAAAGTTTTATTTTTCATTTTTTTGTGGTTAAAATCTAACTCCAGGTCTCCATTATGTCGTAGTGTCTAGAACTATATTTATGTGTGTCAAGTTTCAACAGAATCGGTTAACAGGTAAGAATTCAGTGGGTGAACAAACACACATCCCTTGTTTTACTACCCTTAGGGCTGGATTTTGATTTTGAAATTTAAATGGGATCAACTTCAAGATATACCCTATCCATTAAAAAAAGAATCATCAAAATCGGACCACTCTGTAAAAAGATATGCGTGGTCATACATAAAAAAATAAAAAAATATATATATATATACGCGTCGAATTGAGAACCTCCTCCTTTTTTCGTCGGTTAAATAATAAAAAAAAATTGCAGCCTACCGGGCCAGGATCTAAGCTACCGGCGTTCAGGGCCTCAGCGAGGAAGTGCTGGGCCAGAAAACCTCCTCGTGTGCCTGACAGCTGCTGGTCCTTCTCGATACGTCTTGGGGAACAGCAGTTGTTGGGCTGGTGCTCCCTGGGCACGGGCAATAATAATATAATTTTTACCGGGGGACTACTTGTTCAACGAAAGAAGCGCTTTCGTTGAACAAGAATCAGATAAGAATCCTGACAAGATACCTTACTGGGCACTGCAAGCTGAATAAACACCTTCACAGGATGGGCCTCAGTGATACCACAGTTTGCAGGTTTTGTCGCGATAAGGATGAGACGCCCATCCATATCCTATGCGAATGTGATGCAGTGCACCACATCAGAAGCCAGCATCTTGGAGGCCACGTCATCTCAACGCAGGAGATCAAATCCTCCTCCCCCAAGGTCATAGTCGACTTCATGCGATTGACTTGCAGCTTGGGGAAGTGCTGTAATGCTGCAAGAGGCATCACAATAGATCTTATCAGGTCGCAGTGGCTTAGGGGCGTTCAAGACCCCCACCTCTTTCCTCAAATAATAATAAATACCGGGGGACATAACTCTTCTTTGTACCGGTTAACCTTATTGCCTGTGGGTGGCGAATATTCAGGTATGGGAGGGGCCCGATGTGAGCCAATGGGAAGTCGTGTCCCTCTGATGCCAGTAGAGGGCACCACGGAGGAGCAAGGGCGGGCCCGGTGTGCATTCACCCTGCCACTGGGCAGGCAGCGGGGGAACTGTCCTTACCTGCCCCCGTCGTCTCGTCACCCCAGGAGTGCCCGCTGAGTAGTGTTCTCGCGCCTCTTGGGACCGAGGGTCTTACCTTCACCGCCTGGACCGCGAGGAAGAAAACCTCTATAAAATGTCTAAATGTCACTGTGGTAAGGAAATGTTTTTGCTTTTATTGATAACTAGCTGTGCCCGCGACTCCGTCCGCGTGGATGTCGGAAAATAACATCGTGTCATAATTATGAACACAACGTCTTCAAATATATACATATAAGCGCCTACACAGGCGATTACACTATTTACCGACCATACTATATTTTGTTTTTACAACCTACCGGCTAAGGTGATGGAATTTCATGGAATTAGCCCTAAACTCCCTCATTCTGAGAAGACGCTCGTGCCCAGCAGTGGGAAGTAATTGGGCTGATTATGTTATTCTATAACACTAACCACATCTCTTCTTATGCTGAGAAGAGGCCCGTGTCCAGCAGTGGGACTGTAATGGGCTGGTAATGTTATGTTATTCTAGAATACTAATAATATCCAGTTCATTAACTCTTCTCATTTTGAGAAGAGGGCCATACCTAGTAGTGGGACAGTAATGGGTTGACTACGTTATGTTACTCTATATTTTCTAGTTTCTTAACTCTTCTCGTTCCGAGAAGAGGTCCGTGCCCAGCAATGGGGCAGTAGGTAATGAGCTGATTATGTTATGATAATCTATTACACTAACAATATCCAGTTCCTTAACTCTTCTTATTCCAAGAAGAGGGCCATGCCCAGCAGCGGGACAGTGATGGGCTATGTTATGTTATTCTATATTTTCTATAATACTAATAGAATCCAGTTGTATTTTTAGGAACCTGCAACCTGCATCTAACCAACAATCATGACATCTACTTTGTATGCAACTTAATACAATAGAGGGGTCAAGCTGTATCGCTGGATCTACTCAACCGATTCAGATAAAACATACCCTATATTTTAAGTTAGACTGATACCAATACAAATGCTAAGTTTCATTACGATCCGTTCAGCCGTTTTCACGTGATGAGGTAACAAACAGACAGACAGACAGACAGACAGACAGACATAAATTTTTTAAACGATTGATTCGTGTTCTATAGCTTATTTCTAGTCCCCCTAGCCGGTTTTCGCGAAAAAAAACTCAATGTACAGACTTTCGACCTTTACAGTTTTATTATAGTATAGATTGATAAGATTTAGTATTTGTTGTTCAAGTACAGGATATTACTGAAATCATCTATGAGTATTAACTTTTGACATGGAGCCGTTTTTCAGAAAGACCCCGGGACAAAATAGGTCTAGAAACAGTGCCCACCAATTTTTTCCTACGAAATAACATTTGACTTGTAATAAAAACAAAATTCCCACTCAGATTTTAACAAGCAATCCTCATACAACAATACTCATAAAACGAAAACCATTTTAAATTCTGGCACAACGGACCCATCTCACACCAGACCCTGAGATTAACAATATCATATTGTTTATACATATGAACATTTTGATAAAAAAGGGACGATTTTGTACATTGTAACCAAAATGTTAAATGTTTGGTCTCAGTTAAAATTTATAGTTTACGAGGCAAGTTTAGCTCAGTCGTATATCATTGTAGGTGACATTGTGGTTATAGCCTTAAAACGTTTAAGGAGACTGTAGTTTTGACTAGAAAATGCTGCGTTTTTCTGCAGATGACGTTGTAGTACTTTTTATCTTTTTTGCACCTCTGTAAATCTAAGTAGTGTAAACATTGCGCAAAAACAAAATAATTTTACTAAAATTTAACATACGGTTAAGTGATGTATGAAGACAGAAAAGTGAATACTAATAATTGGCTCGATTAAAAAAATCATAATGATCACTAAATCGCTATTTAAAACGTGTACTACGTGTATTTTAGCAAGGTACCTTGCTGAAATATTCCATCATGACACCATGTAAGAGTTATATAAAAATGAGCTTTATTATTTTTAAATTCATATTGAAAACAGATTATTTATTATTTTAATGCATTAACGCATGCGGATCGAAATCTAAAGATATAAATTGTAGAAAGAAAAATTCAGCTGCTCCATAGGTACATTTATGTGTTCGCATAACTCGAAAAAATGTAAGCATAGCTGTTAATTTTTTCGCGATTTTTGCATTGGTCCCATTGTAAAAGTTGTTCATAGTAATGAGTACTATGACCCCATATTATTATGAGTTTTTCAATTATTTCAATAACACGTTGCGTCAGAAATAAGTTTTTGATGCATTAGTTTTACACGCATATCTTATCCTAACACATAACATAACATCACGCCTTTATTTCCCCGAAGGGGTAGGCAGAGGTGAATAGTACACCCACATTTCGCCAGTCATGTTATAGTCCCATGTAAAAGGGGGCGAGTCTATTGCCTTTGACCGGGCACAAATCCAGACCCCGGGCTGCTACTGAGAATTTCCTAATAAAAAAAAACCCAATAACACTTTGCCCGACCCGGAAATCGAACCCGAATCATCGAATCTTATCCTTCTTCTTCTATCGTGTCGACATGAGCTACATAATAATAACAGCTCATGCCGTGGGGAAAAGATTAGCCAGTCAGCAGGTTGGTAGCGGGGCTGACTGCCCAGGGTGCGCCGGACGATCAATTAAATATCGTCACTCGTGGAGGCTCTTTTAATGCATCTTATCCTACTAATATAATATTATACGAGTAGACGTGAAAGTTTGTGAGGATCAATCAATCAATCAACTCGGCCTATCGCAGTCCACTGCTGGACATAGGCCTCTCCCAAGTTGCGCCACAACGCTCGGTCCTCTGCCTTCCGCATCCAGTCCCCCCCAGCCACGTTCTTTAGGTCGTCGGTCCACGTGGCAGGGGGGCGCCCTACGCTGCGTTTGCCGATTCGCGGTCTCCACTCAAGGACTCGTCTGCTCCAACGGCCATCGGTCCTTCGACAGACATGGCCAGCCCACTGCCACTTCAGCTTACTGATCCTACAAGCTATGTCGGTCACTCCGGTTCTTCTCCGGATAATCTCGTTACGGATTTTATCCTTCAAAGAAACTCCAAGCATAGCTCGCTCCATAGCTCGCTGAGCGACTTTGAATTTGTGGACTAGCCCAACTGTCAGTGTCCACGTCTCGGCACCGTAAGTCATGACTGGCTGGACGCACTGATTGAAGACCTTTGTCTTCAAACTTTGCGGTATAGGCGACGAGAAGACTCGGCGAAGTTTGCCAAATGCTGTCCAGCCCAGACGGATCCTTCTGTTGGCTTCTTTCTCGAAGTTGTGTCTACCAAGCTGAATTGCCTGCCCTAGGTAGACGTATTCCGTTACAACTTCGAGTGCCGACTCTTCGACGAATATTGGCCTCGGCATGACATGCATATTGAACATGACTTTAGTCTTGTCCAGATTCATGCCGAGACCGACACATCGAGAGGCTCCGTTTAAGCTGTGCAGCATTTCGTCCAGTTGTTCCAGCGACTCAGCCATTACAACGATGTTATCGGCAAAACGGAGATGTGAGATGTTCTCGCCGTTAACGTTGATACCCTGTCCAGTCCAGTCCAGCGTCTTGAAGACGTCCTCCAACACGTTAGTGAACAATTTCGGGGATATTACATCCCCTTGTCTCACCCCTCTGCGCAATTGGATTGGCTTCGTCTTTTGGTCCTGGAGTTGAACAGTCATGGTAGCAGCGTTGTATAGGCATCTCAGCATCTCTATATACCGCTCATCAATGTGACATCGCTGAAGAGCATCCAGAACTGCCCAAGTTTCGATAGAGTCGAAGGCCTTCTCGTAGTCCACGAATGCCATACACAGCGGCTGATTGTACTCTTCAGTCTTCTGTATGGTCTGCCGAACAGTATGGATGTGGTCTACGGTGCTGTAGCCTTTTCGAAACCCAGCTTGCTCTGGTGGCTGGAATTCGTCGAGTCTTCCGGCGAGACGATTCGTGATGACCCTCGAGAACAGCTTGTACACATGACTCAGGAGTGAGATGGGTCTGTAGTTCTTCAGAAGGGTTTTATCCCCTTTTTTGAAGAACAGTACCACCGCACTCCCACGCCATGCCTCCGGTGTAGAGCCTTGTTGGATGACGGAATTAAACAGACTCTGTAGCTCCTTCAGGACCGGAGCCCCACCTGCTTTTAGGAGTTCAGTAGTAATGCCGTCATCGCCCGGAGCTTTGTTGTTCTTAAGCTGCTCGAGGGCCGCCCTAATCTCGCCCTGGTCAACGTCCGGAAGATCCTCGGTGTAATGGCGCGTGAGCTGGGCTCTTTTGTCGTCATTGCTAGGAACCGCTGGTCTCGCCGTTTTCGTGGAATACAAATGCCCATAGAAGTTTTCGACCTCATCAAGCATCTCGATCTTAGAGGTGACAATTTTGACATCCGCGGCTTTCATTTTCATCAGATGGGTCCTCCCTAGCTGCTGAGCGAAAACTTTCGACCCCCAATTTTGCTCAATCGCAGTCTCAACGGCGCGGGTGTTGGAGCGGCGGAGGTCACGCCGCATCAGCTTCCTAATCTGTAGGTTTAAGGACCTATTATCTGATGAAAATGAATGCGCGGCTGACATTTCCCGTCTTTTCCTCATCAGATTGAGAGTCTCAGTCGAAAGCTTGGGCATCTTGCTTCCACGCTGCGGCGAAAAGAATTTTCGAGACAGTTCCTGCAATGTTTTGACTATGGTGTTGGTTTTCTCCTCAATATTGCCAGTGGTTTCCAGCGAGTCGAATCGATTTTGAAGTTCCGCTTGGAACCTTTCGGAGCCCAAACTGGTTTGGAGCGGCGAAGGTCGGAGAGTAGACTTAATCATGCGCGTTCTTTCAGCTCTAAAATTGATATTTAGAGTGCCTCGGATAAGTCGGTGATCGCTTCCGGTGTTGAACTTATTGATCACAGAGACATCTCTAAATATGTGCTTCTTATCCGTCATGATAAAGTCTATCTCGTTCCTTGTCACCTTATCGGGGCTTTTCCAGGTCCATCTTCTTTGGGGCTTCTTCTTAAAGAAGGAGTTCATTAAGAAGAGCCCCTGGGACTGAGAAGAAGTTGACCAACATTTGGCCCCTGTGGTTTCTGTGCCCCAAACCGTAAGGTCCGATTTTCGATTCGCCGCGTTCTTGTACTCCCACTTTAGCGTTGAAGTCCCCCATAACAACGTTGTAGTGAGCCTTAGCGGTACTATTGATAGCCTTAGCTATGTCTTCGTACATCGCTTCGGCTATATCAGAGTATATGTCAGAGTGTGTCGAGGTCGGCGCATATACCTGTACTATTTTCAGCTTGTACCTATCATTTAGCTTTACTACAAGGTACGCTACCCGTGTCGACACACTACCGATTTCCAAAACGTTGTTCACGAGGGCCTTATTGACAAGAAAACCAACACCACCTTGGGAGAGCTGATCACCTTCGCGGAAGTAGAGCAAGTGTCCTGACTCGAACTTCGACTTGTGAGGATGAATGGATGTAATTATCGATGTTTGTTACTCTTTCACGCAAAAACTACTGTATGGATTTTAATGAAATTTGGCATACAGATAGAACATAACCCGGATTAACATATAAGCGACTTCTTATCCCGAGAAGATGAACAGTTCTCGAGGGATGCGTGATAAACGACATTCACGCGGGCGAAGTCGCGGGCATAGGCTAGTTATTTATATGCTGCAAAAGAGTCACTAGTGCGTTTTAAATGCAAATGTGTTGTCCCCATTACAGCCCAAAGCGTAAGGCAGCAATACTTTATGTACTAAGTTTCAGTTTTTACCATATGGGATGTAGGAGCATCAGCTTTTGTTGTTATAATTTCATGGAAGGAGAGTGACTTTTAAGTATCAAGTTTTCACAACAAAGACCTGGTTTTTTTATGTATTAACTAAAGGTGGTAGATCTAGAGTCCATTCAGTTATAATGAGTACTTAAATAATATAGTAGATACACTTGTAACTGAGAAGGTAAAAAGTGGCAACACTTAACTGAAATGGTCCTGGAAATATAAATAAATAATTAATAAATAAATGATTTGGGACATTTTTACACAGCACTATCTAGCCCAAAACTAAGCAGAACTTGTACTTTTTTTTTTTTTTTTTTGTATAGGATGGCGAAACGAGCTAAAGGCCCACCTGATGTTAAGCGGTTACATTTGCCCATGACAACTTCAATACCACCTAGGCTGTTGCCTAAATGGTACCGCAAGTCAGTTCGCCAAACTGAGACATGAAGATGGAAAGTCTCATGTGATTGTAATTTCACCGGCACCCGCACCCTTCAGACCGAAACTACTAATACCATGTACTATGGGTACCAGACAATGAATATAATACTTATATACATTTTTTTTGTAAATACATTCTTATAATACAGAAGAAACACCCAAGAAATGGGAACTTCATCCGATTACCTAGAGGGGCTGCTAAGCCGATCCAATGGAGTTCCCGGAGCTCCTCTATTTTGTGCTGAGGATGGCCACCGTGTGGTTTTAGTCAGTAGGAGACCGATATATCCCTCTGTCTTTCCTAGATGGAGGGTATTCAGGATGATTTCCACCCGAAAAAAGGGTGCAGTAAAGGAACCTCCATACGTGATCTCCATGCACCCTGGGCATACAGTTTCGCTACTAACCTTGCTACCTATCTAATCTTCCATAACGCAAGGGGACACTAGAAATAAAGTTATACCGTAGAATAGATAATAATAGTATTTTCTTTTCTTATGGTTATACCTTCATATTTCTGTTATCACCGACTGTTTAAAACCTCTTCCTACACGTTGTGCTTACGAGATAAAGCTGTAGTTCAATAATAAAAGCCAAATTTTTGTTTTTATTAAATTATATTTATTTATTAAATTTATGCACACACAAAGAAACTATAATAAAAATAGATAGGAATGAATAGTACAACACTATCCCCCAGTTTCTGGAAGGCTGATCAATTTGATCTGTTGTCAAATCTAATGTTAGCTCCTGTGATTGGCCGGCAAAAATGTTAACAACCAATCACATCGCTTGATCTGAGATTTGACAGCTGATTAGTTAATTTTTGCGTTGATCAGCCTATCGGAAACTGGGTGTAAGACTGGCCTGCGGCTTGGGGAGGTGCTGTAGTTTACTATTAGAGGCGTTAAAATAGATCTTTTAGGTCGCAGAGGCATAAGGGGTTTGCAGAGACCTTACCTCTTTTTCCAAAAACAATAATAATAAAGATTTTAAATTTGTGGAAAGAAAAAATCGCTCACGAGCAGGATTCGAACCTGCGACTCCTGGTTCAGTACGCCAGTGTTTTAGCCACTAAGCTACCGTGAACACTGCTCGTGGTATCGAAATTATCCTCCACTATGGTACGTCTACGTACGTACGTACGTCTTAGTGGCTGAAGCACTGGCGTACTGAGCCAGGAGTTGCAGGTTCGAATACTGCTCGTGAGCGATTTTTTCTATCCACAAATTTAAAATCTTTAGATTTCGCTTCGCATGCGTAAAAAATGCGTTATAAATAATAAAATTACTTAACAATAACAATAGTAAAAAGCACTGCTTTCTTTTTTAAGTTTTTTCCGGCAGACTTGCGAGAGTATTTTTTTTAGAAAAGAGATGTAAACACAGCGTATAAAGAAATGATAATTAATATACCCACATTAATATTAGGTACACTATAGTACATATACTAATACAAATCATAGTACATAGCTGCTATCGTCCTAGTATAATATACTGAAGTGCAAAATTGAACACAATATCAGCGATCAGACGTCATTTAGCATTGTAGCAGGAATTGCGACGATTATTATGTAAAGGCGCCAATTTGTCTTTAAAGGGACACACTGTCGAGGAAATAGGGAAGCAAATAAGGAAAACCTGCAGTACAGGTTTTCAGGTTTTACTATTTTCAGGCTTCCATATTACCTATTTTCAGTAAAAATAAAAACAAAACACAACACAACAAGAACAGAAAACAAAACACTAAACAGTTTAGAAAAAAGATTTTAGAAAGCTGTTATAGTTTATGTTTAGATTAGTGTGTGTTTCTGATTGTCATTTATTGGTGACATTCTTATCCTAAGTATCACAAATAAATGACAAACAGGAATATCTACTGGCAGAAGATTGAGATTTAAAACATTGAGATTTGTTTGAAAAAATAACGTTTTTAAATACGAGAATTGTATTTTTTTTCTAACGGTTAAGAATTAAAATATTCAAACGAAATATGATAAGTATAAAATGTATATATGAGAAGGATGATGCAGTGAAAGCCTAACGGTGTAATGGTTGCTTTCCATGCAGGGGGATCTGAGTACAAACCCGGGCCGCGCTTCTGAATTTTCAGATAAGAATTTGTTTATCACTTGCTTTGCTTGCTTGCTTTGTGAAGGAAAACATTGTGAGGAATGCTGCACATCACAGAGTGCTCCAAAAAGCCCTTGACGTTGTGTTAAGTCCATCAACTCGCAGTGGGCCAGCGTGGTGGACTACGCCCTGAACCCTTTTCCTTATGGCTGATGATGATGATGATGGTGATATAATCAATTTATGCTAAATAATTCAATAGCATACTGTATATATACTGTATACGGTATTTGCCTTCGACCTAACAAAGTTGTGGATATAATTATGCTAGATTCTAAAACTTAGCACAGTTGTGCTTTAGTATTTTTGGAGTAGCATAAGCATCATTATTTGGATAAGAAAACCCAGCATTTTACCAACCACCCAACCAACAACCTTAGCAGACCTACCAAAAGTGGAGGTTAATTTCGATACCACGAGCAGTGTTCACGGAAGCTCAGTGGCTAAAGCACTGGCGTACTGAGCCAGGAGTCGCAGGTTCGAATCCTGCTCGTGAGCGATATTTCTTTCCACAATTTAAATCATTAGATTTCGCTTCGCATGAGTAAATGCGTTAAAAATAATAAAATAATTAGTGAGGGTAGGCATATCTATACGACTTTGAATTAACTGCAAAGTTAGTCGAGTCGGTTAAGAAACACCGTTTCTTAATAAGATATCGCTGACGTCACCCAAAGACGTAACAAAAGTGGAGGTTAATTTCGATACCACGAGCAGTGTTCACGGTAGCTTGGTGGCTAAAGCACTGGCGTACTGAGTCAGGAGTCGCAGTTTCGAATCCTGCTCGTGAGCGATTTTTTCTTTACACAATTTAAATCGTTAAACCTTGCAGACCCAACTAACCCAACATGCTGGGTTTATCCCTCACTGAAATACCGGTGTTTCTTTAGATACTATCCAACTCACTCGCTTACATGCTGGTGTATTTCTTCACCAGTATATCCCATCTACCTGTCCTTTACCACCGAGATCCCTGAGTCCACGAAGCCTGTACTTACGTTGTCGTTCATTTGTTATCATTACTACCGATGCCGTTCCGGCTTTAAGGGTTTGTTAGGAGCCCCGCTATTTCTCTTATGTATTTATAAGCTTTGACAGTGGTATTAAGGACGATGTTTGGTGATTTAGGTACTGGTTTGTGATCCCTGAAGGGTTGGGCAGAAGTCGTGGAAGTTTGCAGATGACGGTATAATAGTCCTGTGATCCCGTTTCGTATGATGTTAAAGAAGTTTTATCATTTTGGCTACGCCATATATATTTTTCATGTTACGTGTGCACATGCTATAGCTTCTCGCGGATGTCGTAAAAGGTGACTAACTGCCAAAATAAATATCCAATCTATCCACGATTTGCCCTACTAGAGATAGGAATTTGACATAAGCTCCATACAAAATATGTCAAATTTCTATCTCTAGTAGGGTAAATCGTGAATAGATTGGATATTAATTTTGGCCGTAAGGGGTTCACCAGAGGATGGGCAGCTACGTTCTCTGAGTATTTATTCAAAACTGCGATCGCCAAGCTCGCTACACTGTAAAACATAATGATAATGTATGTTAGTGACTACTGCGTGCATCGAAACGATTTTAATTAATTAAAAAATGTAAGGTAATTTATTTTTTAAATACCTGTAAAGATGCTTGTCATTAGCCTTTCCGTGACCACGAACGCTGCAAAGCTTTCGAAACGTCAGGAAAACCAATTTAAATAATATACGTATATATATTGTTTATTTCTGGCATTAACCTACATTATACTCACATTATTTGAATAAATTTGATGTAATAAACAATAACCTATTTTAAAAAGAGTTTATTCATGGAGTTTCTTGCCGGTTCTTCTCCATAGGTCCCACAATTTGGAACCGTGCAACTAGAGCCTGACGTTTCAAAAGTGCCTGAAATGTTCATTTGAAATAAAAAACATTTGACATAATAACTTCTTAGGTTTTCGCGATCACTACACATTAGAATAAAACAAAGTTTAACCGGATTAAATCGCGTATATTATTTAAATTGGTTTTCCTGACGTTTCGAAAGCTTTGCAGCATTTTTTTTATATTGTGAGTGATTACTGCGTGCATCGAAACGATTTTAAAATATTTTTTTAGAAATATCTGTAAAGACGATTGTCATCTTAGTCTACATGCGACCACGAAATGCTGCAAAGCTTTTGAAACGTCAGGAAAACCAATTTAAATAATATACGCGATTTAATCCGGTTAAACTTTGTTTTATTATTAAAAAACATTTGATTTGTTTTTTTTATTTTTTACGCGATGTAATCCGGTTAAACTTATTTTACTGTAGTCTCTAGCATCTAATCAAACTATGAACTGCGATGTAGTTGAATCTATATAAACAGCAGAAAAATATAAAATTCAAAAATAGGTATAATTTGAGTACCTACTGAGTACCTACCTGAGTAGGCTGATCAAAAAAGTCATTGGCCGTACAGCGGAGGTGCGAAGACATCTTTGGTCTGCCTTTAATCCATGATCTATAACAGTATCCCGTAACACAATCCTATTCACCAATAACATTCAATCTCAATAAATATATCAATGCGCACTGTATTCGATTGAAACGCGTCGCGGCCATTTCGTTTTATTAGTACGAGCGTACTCCGATGCTATGCTTTCACCAATTTGATTTTATGTCTGCCTAGTACCTATATGTCAATTTCTTTATTGGTACAGTCGGCTACACATCAACCCAGACTGTTTGGACTTTGGACTATTAGAAGTTGAACGCTGCGAATCGTGCGAGAGGGCACGATATATTTTTGTTATGTCGTTCCACTCACGGCACCGGTGGCGGTGGCGGCGGCGGTATGCGCAAGCGGTGCGCCATTCATGCAGCGCTCTATTCATACTATGCCATACCTATAGATATGTATTATGCATGAATATTATTTTTAAGCAAGTTGAGCTCGTAATAATATGGGTTACGGTTGCACTAAACTTACAAGTTTGTTTTTCGATATTATGCGGTTGCGCTGCGCCTTTGCACCATATTACCTACTATTGTTTGTTTTGTGCCAATACATATATTATTTATCATCAATCATTATTTTATTAGTGTTAGCAAAAACGATGACTAATTAGAAAATTACTCCCTTAAGTTCACTCAACACAAACTCACTCAATTACCTACTTTTTCTCTTTAATTATTATTCTTATTAAGAGTGTAAAAGTAATAAGGGTTTTTTGTTTAATTTTATTCATAAAAGTAAACAAATAACTTGAAGCCTTACTAGGTTAGCTGGTAAAGTCCCGTGAGGTGAGGTGGCGTGCAGTGTGTTCGCTTGCTTGTGGTAGGCCGGGACCTGACGCGTGAATACTCACGGGTTCCCACGCCCCCGTCTAAGGTAGTTGAAGAAACACCGTGATGGTTTTAGTCGGTAAGAGTCCGACACTGGCTCCGCCTACCCCGGGCGGAGTGCGTCCGTGAGGACTTCCCCACGGCAAGAAAAGGTAGGTATATATATAATATTATAAATGCGAGTGTTTCTGTCTTTCTGTTTGTTACGTTTTCACGGCTAAACCCCCGAACTGATTTTGATGCCATTTGTATAGAAATAGGATGAACCCTAGGCAAGAACCTAAAATGAAAAAATAAACCACCTTCTCTTCCGTGCGCACTGGCAGAAGTGTCCATTGCTAAGTTTTATCATATTAAGTAGGTATGTTTTTTGATAAAACAGGTCCTAGTCGTTTAATTAACAAATGCAGTAAAGGCATTTTAGTTTTCCAATGCTAAACAAAATAAATAGCTAAATAACTTGATAAAGTGTTATGGGTATCATACACGGGAAGACTACACTTTTACGAAGTTTTGTGTGTTGTGTTTATGTGAGTGTAAGACCTGCATTGCGCAATTATTTTATTCCTAAATGCTAAACTGTGTTCGTTTGCACTTTCTTTACGTCACAACTTGACAACAGAGCATTCGACGTGATTTTGCACAAACGTAGTTGGAAGCCTGGGAAAATCTTAGACCAACAGATCCTGTTGGTCTAATGGAAAATATATCATTTCATAGGGACAAACGATTTGTCTGCCAGTAAGTAGATAAATATATCTGTTTGATACACTTTACAACAAAATTACTGAACCGATTAGGGGTAACTTGAAACTATAAGATCGTGTCCAGTAAAGTGGAGGAATATTGATTACTTGCTTTATTTTTCATAGGTGAAATACAAAAACAACGTTGAACTATTAAAAATCAACTCTTTATTTCAATGTAATAACAACATTAGTTACCTCTTTCTTTTAAGGCAAATAAAACTTTATTACTTAAAAGTTTAGCTAAGGGCCTACTCAGATATACCGCTGTGGGTATTAGCGAAAAATTGTGAGTGGTATTCCGCCGGGTATTTATATTCTAGTTTCGCGATAGCCGCGGAAGTTCATACAAATACCTACCTACCAGGCGGAATAATACGACTCGCTATTTTTCGCTAACCACAGCGGTAGCGATATTTGCTTTTGTTTATCTAAATCGGCCTAAATAGAGTCATTGCATGGGTCATCAATGTGTCTCCGAAATTACACGACAGTAAATAAAATCAGTCTAAAAGTCTAAAAATAATTAACAATCCAATGTATAGTTTAATATCAGATGTCACAGCCTTTATGTGGAGAATATTTTTGTATTCTTATTTTTATTATATAAAATAACTAATAAATTATGTCAAAATCTAAATGTAACTTCAAGTTGCCTTAGGAGCCAGCAATAGTTAAAAATATTAATACAACACAGTTGAAATGAGAGATTTTAATCAACACAAAAATAAATCAAAAATATTCATTCAGTTACAACCCTCTCTACTAATGGGTATGAGAAACATCCTCAAGCTACACTAATTTTGTGTAAACAGTTAAATAGTGTTATATTTACGACTTGAAAAATAACAGACAGTAGCAGAGTCAACTATTTTTTATATATATTTACAATCAAATATAGAACAGACTGTCCAAATTAACATAGGTAGCTATGACTTACCTCGGGAGCCGAACAATCGTAACAATATAAAAATTGACAATAAAAATAGTTACAACAGTTTATTACATAGGAGTAACATAAATCAAAACTTGAAAAAAAAAATGGTAATGAGATCACTATAATCATGAATTAACAAAGTTATTGATATTTAGAAATTAACACATAGTCAACTGAATCAGAACAATAATCAAACATAAGTAAGGAGCTCTCCACATATCGAAAGCGGTGCGGGGCAGCACAACCGCTGCCAAATGTTTATGTAACATGAGACAATCCACACCAAACGCGTCACGTGGCCAATGCACACCAGAGGGCCTAGTGCGAGTTTAACACTTACCACATACTTCTATCGTGATTTATAAATGACAACCTGTCTTTCATTCCAGTAACCAATAGCACACGTCACGAGGATCCCCCTCATCATATCCCACGTTTGGATAGCCGCTTGCCGCAAGTTATCTACGTTGCGCACTTCTGATACATCCTAATTGAGAACCATCTGCCCCCATAGGTCCTGGTTTGAGGTCGGGCTCTATGCACGCCATGGTATAACGTGAATATCCGGCTGAGCCTGGAGCCACGCCTGAATAATTCTGGCACTATGAACGGAACTGTTGTCCTGGCAAAGATGAATAGCTCTTGTCGGATGGTGCAGTCGCACAGTCGGCACCATCACATCTCGTAAAATGTCCACATACTGTTCAGAGTTCATGTGGCCTGATATTTCCACGAGTTCGCCAGGACCAACAGAGTTCATCCATCCCCAGAATCCCAAGCTCAGCCAACCACTCGACCTATTAGGTATTACGTTTTCAATAGCGTATCTCTCGTTAGCTCGCCGTTTCAATATTTTCGGATTTAAAAGTTTTTTCGTCAACAATAAATATGACGACATTATTTTACCAATCGAAATCATAATATTGCAAACAAAAATTTACTCTAGTCTGAGCACGGGCAGGAGAAAATACAATTTTTTTGGCCGGGATCCTAGTCTTTAGCCCAACGGCCTGTAATCTTCGTCGAATTGTTTGAGTTGATACCTGAAACAATAGTAAAAAATATATTTTCTGAAAAAAGAATTACAACTAATATAGTTAAGAGCCCATTAACATTTTTTTGACAATAAAAGTAACTAAAAGTGGATTTTTGGCGTTCTCTAATATTAGATAGAAAGATCTATAGGAATTTCCATTACTGAATTGGATAACGCGATACTGAGCTCACCAGCCCGCTGAGGCGGAGCCAGTGTCGGACTCTTACCGACTAAAACCACCACGGTGTTCCTTCAACTACCTTAGCCAAGGGCGTGGGAACCCGTGAGTATTCACACAACCACCCCCGACAGGTCCCGGCCCGCCACAAGCAGGCGAGCCCCTTCTCCACGTGTGGCCTAACGTTGGCCGCACCCTCCTAGGTGGCGCAAACGGAACACTGCACGCCACTGCGAAGCTCTCAAGGGAATATTTTTCCCGTTTTTGCACCATTTTTCATTTACGCTCTGCTCATATTGGTTCTAGCGTAATGTTATATAGCTTAAAGCATTTCTCGATAAATGGATTATCCAACACAAATAATTTTTCAATTCCAACCAGAAGTTCCTGAGATTAGTGCGTTCAACCAAACAAACAAACTCTTCAGTTTCATAATATAATATATAAAATATAAATATACATAAATATAATATATTTAATGTAGGTATATAATAATATGTTAAATTAATATAAAAATAAATAGTATATTTTCCCGTTTTTGCAACATTTTTCATTTATGCTCCGCTCCTATTGGTCATAGCGTGATGCTGTATAACCTAAAACCTTCCTCGATAAATGGACTGTCCAACACAAAAAGAATTTTTCTATTCCAACCAGTAGTTCCTGAGATTAGTGCGTTCAACCAAACAAACAAACTCTATATGCTATACATAATACATATATATTATGTAAATTTTTTTTTTTTTTTTTTTAATTTTCTTATTATAAATATTATTATATAAAATATATATAATATATTAATTATATATATGTATATATATATTTTATTATATGTATTATATTATGAAGCTGAAGAGTTTGTTTGTTTGGTTTAACGCGCTAGTCTCAGGAACTGCTGGTTGGAATTGAAAAAATATTTTTGTGTTGTATAGTCCATTTATCGAGAAAGGCTTTAGGCTATATAACATCACGCTATGACCAATAGATGCAGAGCATAATTGATAAAGGGTGCAAAAACGGGAAAAAAATATTCCTTTTAGAGCTTCCGTTGCGTGCGCAGCGTAAACGGTTAAAGTTACACAATGTTTTTAATGTTTATGACGCATAATACTTTAAGATAATTTGATTTAAAAAACTCAGTTTTCGTCTGATTTTTGCATCTTACACGCGAACTAATAAATACGCTTAATTGATTTGTTAGCAGTTTACTGTTGGAAAACTGTTGTGACTTGTGAACGTCTGTTTTTTTTTTTCAGATTTAATAAAATAAACGTAGGTAATTAGAAAAAGTAGTCAACTTACGCTATATTGTGTGGCAGTAACCTGCGTGTTCAAAAATGGCTGATTATTATGTTCCGCTACAATAGCAACACCTTGCTCAGCGCTGGTGGCGCGTTGGTAGAGCTGCCGGTGGTGAGCTGATAGGTCACCCCCAGTCTCCTCATTGCGTCGCAACCAAAAGTTTATTGTTGTCCTCTAAAACAAAATTATATTTAACTTAAATTTTATATCAACAGATACCTACTTAAATACTGTTGCAAAAAAACATAGGTATACCTAAAATTGTCTAATTTGTTATATAAATAATAAATAAATAGATAGCTCATTCATATAACTTGGGTCTCTTAAGGACGCGTTTGCAAAATAAATAGGTATCGAATCGCATCAATTGCACCTCTTTATTGACACGTCTCAAACACACACACACGCATAAATAGATAGCTTCAGGAATAATAAGTAGGTATTTTTGATACCTTGAAAAATATACATATTTGTTTTCTCTTATATTTTTGTGTTACGTAGATTTTTTGTGCTATAAATCAAGACAGTGAAATTAAGGGAAGATAATCCTTACTGCAAAATATTCACGCGTAAAAATAAAATATGTGAAAAAATTTACGTGATTTAATAATTTTTTCGGAAACTATTTGTAACATTTTCATAGTTTAATCACCTTTTTGAATTGAACATGTCTGCTTACCGGCTGTATTTTTAAACAACTATAACTACATATGTTACTATTAGAAGAAAAATGTTCCTAAACTCAATCCGATATCGTTAATTTGTAAGAAGAGGTAACCAACGGAAAATCGTTTTTACAATGTTAAAAACAAACAAAAACAAAAATTTCAAGAAAGAAATAAAACACAATTTTAAGATAAGGAAATAATCTATCCGTGGTAATTATTAGTTACATATGATTTTGCTTTATTTTGTCACAAAATCTACCGAAAAATTGCTTATTTCTGTCAGATTTGCAAACGCGTCCTTAAGGCAAGACTGATTACCTAGGCTAGGCTATTGCTGAGCCAGCGAAATACATCCTTGACCTCATCGTCACTAGTCAGTGTCGTCGGGGCTATCTATCGCCGTGTGGCACGTTGTCACTAATGTATTAAAAGTAACACTCACCGTTATTCCGGTCCTTCTTTTAATCTCTTTAATAGTATATCCACCTTCCCGCAACACAACTATCAGCTGCCGCTGTTGTGGGGTTAATTGTGGCGCCATTAATATTTGCGCAACACTCACTAGCACAAAAATTTACACAGTAAAAAAACAATTTGAGAACACTACGTAAGAATTTTTGCTCTGTAGGAACAATAACCCCAGCCGCGTTAATCCCAGTCGAGCGATAGTTGGGAACTAACTGACGTCACTGAAATGAGCAATATTTTTTTTTACAAAAAAAGTGCGTCTGTGTGTGTAGGCGCAACGCAACAAACGCTGTGATTGGCCGACGCCACGATACTTAGTCCCTTTCCGACGATTCTCTGTATTGCATGTAGCGCAGTTATGGGTATATAGGGTGTCTAGCTTGATGTGTCGCCGAGTGTACTATAGTTTTAAGCTGGCAGGAAGATTTTTTACTGATGCTGGTTGTAAATTTCATCAAAAAAAAAAAAAAACCAACATGGAAAAATACGGATGCGGAAGGCGGAGTATTTGGTATTGTGGCGCCGGCGCAACTTGACTTGACTGCAATAGGCCGAGTTGAGATTGCGATTATCAGATCGTTGTTGGATCGGACTGTTATAATAATTACCTAAATTCTGTTGTGATAATTCCCAAAAGTACCTAATATTTTTGTCAGGCAGGATTATTTGCATCATATTAATATTAATTATACAAAGCTCAAGTCCGATCGTGTATGGAGTATTGCAGTCACTTGTGGGATGGCTCCGCCAAATACCAGCTTGCGGCTCTTGACTCGATTCAACGCAGAGCTGAGAGGCTAATTGGTGATGAACTGTTAGCAAAATCTAAGCTACAAAGCTTAGCCCATAGACGCACAGTTGCTTGTTTGTCGGTGTTCTACAGGCTGTACTTTGGAGAGTGTGCGCAAGAGCTCCATGAGCTTATTCCGCCATCTCTTTTCTTTCATCGGACTACACGCCGTACCGCAGGATATCATCCACATTTGGTAGAAATCCCTACTATCAGGACCAAGCGCTTTGAGAACTCTTTCATAATGCGCACAGCCAAGTTGTGGAATTCACTGCCGGCTGTACGGTAACAATCTGTATTTCCGGGCACTTATAACCCTAACGCCTTTAAAGCTGGAGTGAATCGGCACCTAATAGGTCTGCTCGCTCCATCGTCGACCACATCCTGACAAAGCTGTCTAGATTGTGGTCAAGAGCAGATGTATAAATCATAAAAAAAAAAAAAAAAAATTGTAGTCTGACCAGCTGACTGGCTTATCTTTTCCCCACGGCTTGAGCCATATATCTTTATGTAGCTCATGTCGACACGATAGAGAGGGGCTCGTAGCTAAGCAACGACTGCGCGGATTGTACGATCTGCAAGGTTAAGCTGCACTTGCCGCGGTCAGTCTGTGGATGGGTGACCGTTTCGTTACACCTCGAAACCCCTCAGTGCCTTGGAGAGCACGTTAAGCTGTCGGTCCCGGTTGTCATATGAATATCTATGGCAGTCGTTACGGGTAGTCAGAAGCCTGAAAGTCTGACAACTGGTCTAACCTCCGAATGTCAGTATTACCCAGTTACTGGGTTGCTGTGCTGGGGTCTGATGGCAGTCGCTCCGTGTAACATACTGATGTGCAGCCGCATCTGGCTAGACTGGAAGCCGACCCCAATATAATTGGGGCAAGGCTCGGAGGATGATGATGTCGACACGATAGAAGAAGAATACCTACCTCTAAATAAGTTAATGGGTAGGCACAGACCAGTAAGTCTCTAGACGCCTATTAGTCGGATACCCCCGGTCACAAATCATATGCAGTAGCACTGCATATCTTACGCCCAGCTACCAATCGGGAAGTCACTCCGTCAGCGAGCGGCACCAATCATATCACCGAACATTTGAGCCGACCCATCATAACGCGCCGTCCGCCCCCCGGTCGCCGCCAACATTTTACGACTGTGTTCTCATGTAAAACTTTGTTTATGCGGCGTCTTGAGGCTTACTGGTCTGTGTGGGTAGGTAACGCATTATTTTACTTTATATAACATGAATTCCAAATAAACCTAACAGTTTGGTTAGATATCATTTATTGTGGAAAGAAAAAACGCTCACCAGCAGGTTTCGAACCTGCTACTCCTGGTTCAGTACGCCAGTGCTTTAGCCACTAAGCTACAGGGAACACTGCTCGTTGTATCGAATTTAACTTCCACTTAGTTTATGTCTTTGGTTGACGTCAGCGACATCTTATTAAGAAACACTGTTTCTTAGAAACTCGTAACAGACTTCGTAATACGATTTCCCTACCACACAAGCATATATCTCAAACCCAAATACGTTTACCAAATGCAATTACTTACACAAATGCACTCACTGACATAGACACACTCACAAACATATACACACACAACTATGCACACACAGAATCGTACGCGCCTACAATCGGTTGTTTGCACAAAGTTCGTTAATCTAGCCAGTTTGCACAGGAAGCCGGCTGATCATCTTCTAATTGTATGCGAATACCTAATGAGAAATTATGCGAACTACAAACTCTGCATTTATATGAGACGATGCCTACGTTGCTTTGGACTTCAGTGTAAAGTCTGGGTTCAATTGTTTTCAGTTGTTGATTCACTAAAACCATAGAAGAAAGAGACTAGACTCCACGACACGGAATTCTAGTGTGGAGGCTAGTGTTCTAAGTATTTTAACTGTAACTCTACTTTGATCAATAAATATTTTATTTTATTAATTTATAGAAGAATTAATAAAAGTGGTAATAGTGCTAAAACCTATGGCCGAAACCAACAGCATCAGACCCCATTATCTATTTTAAATACTGATTGTATCTTTGTGCAGTGTCACATTTTTCGAAGTATTTTATTCCTGCTTTATATTTATAAAAACTTTTTAACAAAAAATAAAACCGACTTCAAAAACCTTAACTAAAAAGTAAAAAATAATCCTTGTATGTATTTCAAAATCTTAACATACACCAAAATTTTGAAGGTGGCGCGTGACTGTCCCTTTGCGTCATGTAAATATAATGTACTGTCGAGCGCTTATCTATAGTAATAACCTCCTCCTTTTTTGAAGTCGGTTAAAAAACAGTTTATGCGAACATACATGAAAAACACGCGCCGCCTTCAAAATTTTGGTTTATGTTAAGATTTTGAAATACATACAAGGATAATTTTTTACTTTTTGTTAAGGTTTTTGAAGTCGGTTTTATTTTTTGTTAAAAAGTTTTTATTTCATACTTTTTAGTTGAGAATTCACAGAAAAACGAAACTATTAGTAGATCATCTAGGTAAGCGAAGCTAAATTAAACTGATTTATTGAAGCTGGTTAAAAAACTACTCGACGTAAGTCAATAAAATTTATATGGGACCACCGCGCGGACTTCCTCTACCAAATAAAAAACAACCACGCAAATCGGCCCAGAAATCTCGGAGTAATCGGTGTACATACATGAAAAAAAAAAAAAAAAAAAAACCCGCCGACTACATAACCTCCTCCTTTTTTTGAAGTCGGTTAAAAATGGTAACACATACAAGCTCCATCATCATCACCATCATCATTTCAGCCGAAAGACGTCCACAGCTGGACGTAGGCCTCCCCAAGCATCGCCACAACGACCGGTCCTCCACTTTCCGCAGCCAGCGGATTCCAGTGACCTTCACCAGGTCGTCGATCCACCTTGTGGGGGGCCTACCCACGCTGCGCCTTCCAGTACGCGGTCGCCACTACAGAACTTTACGGCCCCATCGGCCATCCGAGCTCCAAGCTCTGGTCTGATTGTAGTGCATACTCTATAGTTAGGTATAGTATACAACAAATAGAAGAAAACCGGCCAAGAGCATGTCGGGCCATGCTCAGTATTATAGGGTTCCTTAAGTAGGTGTTACAAACAAATCAAATCGAATATTAATCACGGCTATTTTAGTTTTTGCAATAGACGGCAGCATTGGCGACTCAGAGAGTGATGTCAGTAGCCGCTAGATGGCGCTATACAGTGCCAAATGTAATACACGGCACTTGACGCCAGCATTGGCGACCCAGAGAGTGTTGTACGACGCCGCTAGATGGCGCCAAATTTAAGAAGTGTGTCGTCAACATAACACAAAGTTACTTTTTGTGATTTTTTCAAATAGAAAGTAGCTAAAGGAGCATTGTTTGCTATAATCATTTTTCTCTAAGGTCAATGACCTTTGAACTAGGACGTTTTAAGTATTTTTCAGTTTTCTGTCTATAACTCAAAAAATTATAATCACATTATACTCGAAATAATTTTAAAAGAGAGTTTTCACAAAGGTCTATCAATGTGGAAGATTATAAGTTTCTACATTGCATAGTTTAGAAATGGCAGGGGGGGGGACACATTGCAAGCCACTTTGGCGGGCTATATTTCACAGTTGGTACACCTGATAAAAAAGTGGTGTATGAAACATTACCTTCATTTTAGTAGACCTATTCAATGATACCCCACACGAGGGGGTGCAGCGAAATAATTTTTTTTTTCCCCATTTCACATGTATGGGCGCCACCCCTAAAGAACGTAAAAACTATTTTTTTATTCTTTTAAAATTGAGATCTATATGCAGACTATTTTTTAACAAAATTTCATTTACTTATGTTTATAACTGTAGAAGTTATTAAGCTGTAAAGGATTAGGACAGACGGACAGACGGACAGACGGACAGACGGATAGACGGACAGACGGACAGACGGACAGACGGACAGACGGACAGACGGATGGACATGACGAAACTATAAGGGTTCCTTGTAGGACTTCGGAACCCTAAAAAGAAGGTAAATAAATAGAGTCATGGTCACACCTCGGACACTCAATACAATATGAATGCTAGCACCACCTACATACACAAGATTACGTCTGTTTACGAACGCACATACACTTATAGGTTAGGGATGCTCGCCACTCGTAGTGCCGACTGGGTTCCAAGCGCTTCTCAGTAGTTTTCAGAGATGGCGTGCTTGTATAGCGACTGGCGATTGACATCCATGGCACGATTGCAGTCCAACTGTGGCGACTGCGGGGCGCGGGCACAGAGTACATTGTAATATACTGGCGCGGGCGAGAAATCTTGAATTGGCGGGGGGAATTGAGTGGCCTTTCTGTACGTTAGTACCATTAGATATTCTGTGGCACGGCTACACATCAAACTAAATTTTTCCAGAATAAGCAAAGATAATATAATCACTACGTTTTAGTATAAGCATTAGATATAAGCTGACCTGACGGCTGAGCTAGTAAATAGACAGATATCTGTCAGACACATAACCTATAAGTATTATTTTTATTCCTTTGTTCAAGTACTGAAATAAAACGCATACGATCGAAAAGCAATCAAAAAACTATAAAAATCACAGTAAAAATTATATCTACTCGCACTACTCGTAAATGATCCGCCTTAAAATTTCAAAAGCTCCCTAGACAGGCCCGTAAAATTACGGTTTCTTGTCGAAACCACGTTATCTTTTACACTTCAAAACATACTTATTACCTTTGCAATAAGAATGATTTTTCTTCGTAAAAGTAGTGGATGGAGAACCTAACCTTACACTGTCTAGCAATTGAAAGTGCCAAGTTTACGAGCGAGCACTGTAATCGATCGATGACGTGACGAGTGTACCAATGTTTTGGCACTAAGTGTAAGTTTGATGGGTGGTTTAAAATTCCATGAAGTGTAATAAAATTTATCGTTGTTAGATTCATTGTATGTAGGTACAGTTATACTCAGCCTCAGACCAAAAGAATATGGTAGACGGAGCGCGTAGATCTAGCGAATGAAGCCAGAAAAAGGAATACAAAATGGCAAAGGTCTAGATTGCGGTCAAGAGCGGATCTATATCTCAAGAAAAATTCCATTCCATCATCAGTCCGTACTGTATGTCTAGTTGTATACTTGGTCCAGTCTGAGAATCAGTATTTACAGGTTAATTCATAAAAATCTAGGAAAAAAAAAGCCTTAATTCAGCAGTAGGTGTAAAAATAGCTACATAATGATGACGACAATCCAATAATCAGTCTGTTACGAGCATATTCGCTTTGTACACGACAGCGGTGCCATCTAGCGACCGCAACATTTCAGGAACCGTGAATTATTTTGACAGATTGTTCTCTTGATAAAAAAAGCTATAATTGGATAGATAATTTTATAAAACCAGGTGAAAAACGACTATAAATATGTAACATTTTCTTTATAAATGCAATTGAAAGTCAAACAAACATTGAGATTATATTAAGAACAGGACTTGAAACCAAAACACATAATATATCGTTCAAACCTGCAACTGTAAAAGAGGGTAGAAAATTAGTTTTAGCAGAATATGTACATAATGTAGAAGAACTGAGAACTAATGGCCAAAGTTACATAATACGAGCCCATATTATTAGGTAAACTTCAGTGTCATTTAATATTGAACCAGATTTAATATTGTTATTATAACTTACAATATCAGTAACAAGGTAATACCTACATGTAATTTTAGGTTACTTTTTTTCCTTTTTACAGCAAATATTCATCTCTTTCTTTGCTCCAATTTCCAGGCCGATTTCGGAAACGTGTAAAATTTACCCACACTATTTTGCCCAGTATTTTTACAGTACACAACACAACAAGAATAGTGACCCATTGTCTTCTTGAGCTCATAAATAGCGAAAAGAAAAGTCAGCGTTTCTTAGCGTGGAAATACAAAATATATTTGACACACCTTATGTGTTTCACATTTCTGACACAGCGTGCGCTGCGATCGATTTGTCTGTCACCACCAAGCACTTGCATACAGCCAATAGTTTAATTCATATACAGAAGGCTCATCAGAATGTAGCTTTTATGTGTTTTAAGAAAATAAAATATCAAACCCATAACCATGCAACCAACGCTCGTTAAAACAACGTCAACTTCCTTTTTTTTCCCCCTGATTATAAAGAACACGGTTCTCAATAATACATTACAATCTAGCCTACAAGACTAATAAGTAATTTTAATCTAACTTATTTTTCTACGTTGTATATGTTTGTTAACTAAGAATAATGTCCATTGCATTTACTTAGAGTCTGATAATATAATATAAAAACACTTTATTCATGTGTTATATGTACAGTAGCACTATTTTGTTCACTATTTTTCACTACACTAACTCAAAAGGTTTAGTTCTTTTCAGTCTTCGTACTATGTCCGTGTTGTCGAGCAGCTGGATGGCTTCGACATTCACATGTTGATTTCTTCTTCTTCGTGTCGACGGTACAAAAAATTTACTGATAGTGGCACAGTAATCACACGCTGCTGGCCCAGAAATTTGCCACGTCTTGTGCGTTGTCTGTGGCATCGATAAGTTCACTCAATGTGCAAGTGCTTGGACACAAGGAGCAGCATAGCAAGTGTGACATTGATTGAGGATCAATGCCACACATGCAGGCTGTAGCTGTTTGGTCTATATAGCCCCATTTGCTCATGTTAAGCCTGCATCTGCCTACCTGGGTCCGCAATCTGTTTAGGGACTTCCATATAGGCCAGGGGAGTTTATACCCTACAGGAAGTCTCTCACTGGGTTGGATGTAGTGTGCAGGTGGAGGTAATTTTTCCAGCCACAGTTTTCGACGAGCTTCAGCTGGAGAACCTTGTAGAGCCTCTGTTGATTTAAGGAAACTGTGGCGGCTCTTTAGTAGTTGTGTTGGTAGCTGGGCACCAAAGAGAGGGTGCCTTATGTCTGACTCCACATGTTGATGAAGCCTACGTTCGTGGGCTTCAGCAAATTTTTTTATTATGTTGGTGACGAATTCCATTTTAAGGTCACGATGGAGGTCGTCGTTTGTTATATACCAGGGAGCGTTGACAATTTCCCTGAGTACTTTATTCTGGAATGTTTGAATGATTTTAATATTACTCCGGTAAGTACAGCCCCAAAGTTGGATTCCGTACGTCCAAATCGGCATGAGTATTATGCTTGTATAATAATAATTTGTTAGGTATTGATAGGCAGGATTTCCTACCGAGTAACCAATACATATTTTTGTATCGCATATCAAGTTCCTTTCTTTTCTTTTTAACGTGAGCTTTCCAGCGCAGCTTTGCGTCAAGTGTAATGCCAAGGTATTTGGCTGTGTTTGCATAAGGCACTTGTAGACCGTTAATAAAAATCGGGTGGTTAATCACTTTTTTTGTTGGTAAAGTCAATGTGAATCGATTTGGATTCATTTAGTTTGATTCTCCATTTTTGTGTCCAGTCATAAACTTTATTCGCAGCCACTTGCACCTTTTCTGTTGCTTCCTTATGGCTTGAACCAGTGGCCATAATAGCGGTATCATCTGCAAAGGTCGCAATAGTCCTGATTAAAATAGTCATCAAATCTGATTTCTAATTCAAAGAACAGAACAAACATATCAACTATATATATCCGATTACATGAGAATTAAACGGCAAATTCTGACAAACGAGCCATCGGCCAAACAATGTTTGAGCAATTATTTGTCCGACGCGTCAAAGCCAACCCATGACAACCCACCAACGTGTAACAAATACACCAACCTGTATATAGTATTCCCGTACGGTATTCTATTCAAAAATGGACTCTATCTAGTACCATATAAAGTTTAATTTCCAACTAATATATTGTAGATTTATGTTGGTCTGAGTTAGCATATTTGTAGTGAAGTTTGCAATGCAGATTGGCCGGTTGTATGAAAATGCAAATAATGTGCGGCCATTGTTGTGTACGGTACGGGTCGGCGCAGAAGCGATATCAATTCAATTTCTGTATGTCTGTATGACAATTTTCGGAATTTGGAAGTTCAGATTTTGTAGGTAATTCTTTTATTTATTTGATTGGTCAATTTTTGGTTAAAATTGTGGAAGGTTTGGGCGGTTATGGCACTTATGACTGTAAACATAAGGCCCATTTGAAGTTGATTGAAAAATAGATTTTATTGGTATTTATAAAAAAATACCTTTGAGTTTATACAACATGTTATTGAAATAACTGAAATCTCTTAAGGGGTCATTGTACTCATTAGTATGAACAACTTTTACTATGGGACAAACCATGAAATCGCAAAAAAAAACGGCGGTTCCCTACATTATTTTCGCGTGGTGAATGGTAATTGTTAGTTCACCGGAAATATTTTTGATTGTACAAACACATTTAAACTAATTCACTGAGTCATAACTTTAAAATAATTAAGCTTGCACCCTGGGGAGTCTGGCAGAGGGAGAGGTGTGTATACAAAACTTGCTATGATTGAGTCACTTGCAATATTAATCATATTTAGATTAGCGAAAGGGATTTGTGGTTTGTGTAGTCAGAATATTGGAATTATTCAAGAAGGGTTTTTTTGTAAATGATTAGGATAATTAAAGGGTGGTTTTTTTTAGGCGAAACCGCGGGAAAAAGTTAGTAGTTAGTAGGGTTAGGTTGTTTTTGGTATTGTATAGGTACGGTCGACCGTATGTCAGTGGTAACAGTTTGACGTTGAGAGCACCTTTATTTCGTTAGCAGTAAGGGCGGTTTTCCAGAGTAACCGACATAGCTTGTAGGATCAGTAAGCTGAAGTGGCAGTGGGCTGGGCATGTCTGTTGAAAGACTGATGGCCGCAGACGAGTCCTTGAGTGAATACCGTAAATCGGCAAACGCAGCATAGGGCGCGCGCCCGCCAGCTGAACCGACACAATCTGAAGAGCATGGCTGGATGCGGAAGGCAGAGGACCGAGTGTTGTGGCGCAACTTGGGAGAGACCTATCATCATCATCATCATTTCAGCCGAAAGACGTCCACTGCTGGACATAGGCCTCCCCCAAGCATCGCCACAACGACCGGTCCTGTGCCTTCCGCATCCAGCGGATTCCCGCGACCTTCACCAGGTCGTCGGTCCACCTTGTGGGGGGCCTACCTACGCTGCGCCTTCCAGTACGCGGTCGCCACTCCAGAACTTTACTGCCCCATCGGCCATCCGTTCTGCGAGCAATGTGCCCTGCCCATTTTGGGAGAGACCTATTTCTCTCCCAAAATCCAAAATGGTTGCCATCTCTAAAATCTGCGAACCAGGATAAGAAGAGTGAAAACCCTGGATCTTGTGTCTTTAAACCCGGACATATCAACAGTGTTTTTTTTAAAGTTACTCAGTCAAATTAAAAGCAGTTTTAATGGTTATAAATCAACTTTTTATTTATTTTCAAACAATTTCCAACAAAATTTATGGTATTCAAAAGAACCTGAAGAAGGTGGCTGGGGGGTCTGGATGCGGAAGGCAAAGAACCGAGTGTTGTGATGCAACTTGGGAGAGGCCTGTGTCCAGTAGTGGACTGCGATAGGCTAAGTTGATGGCTGACGACAATCAATCAACTCCGCCTATCGCAGTCCACTGCTAGACATAGGCCTCTCCCAAGTTGCGCCACAACACTCGGTCCTCTGCCTTCCGCATCCAGTACCCCCAGCCACGTTCTTCAGGTCGTCGGTCCACCTGGCTGGGGGGTACCCTACGCTGCGTCTGACGATTCGCGGTCTCCACTCAAGGACTCGTCTGCTCCAGCGGCCATCGGTCCATCGACAGACATGGCCAGCCCACTGCCACTTCAGCTTACTGATCCTACTGACGACAACATAATCCGAATTAACTCATAGACAACTTTTTACCCCGAGAAGATACACAGTTCCTGAGGGATGCGCGCTAACGCATCTTACTGTGATAAACCGAATCATAATACGCAGGCAAAGCAGCGGACAAAGGTTAGTATTTAGCGGTTAGATTGTATTTTAATATTGTATAGAATCTTCAACGAGTTTTTTTAATAACTACAAACCTCTTAAAGGGTCACCGTACTCATCAGTAGGAACAACTTTTACTATGGGACCAAACATGAAATCGCGAAAAAATAATCAGCTGTTCACTATATTTGTGTTTACATAAATCGACAAAATGTAGGGAACTCCTGTTTTTTTTCGCGATTTCAGGGTTTGTCCCATTGTAAAAGTTGTTCATTCTGATGAGTACAATGACCCCTTAAGAATTTTTCAGTTATTTCAATAACACGTTGTATACTGTTGAACCCTCGTATCGTGTGGTCTAAAGGCAAAAGTAAAAACTCCGGAATGATTATCTTCAGCGTTTATTATTTAAACTCGTCTAAGTACAAAAGCACAACTCGGTAGCGTTCACAAAGGAAAGAGAACAAGATGGCGTCACAGTGTTGACATACTACAAACTAAAAAAACCACTGATTTATTGTTGCCATATCAATATATACAATATTAAAAACATTACAACATAACCTTGAATTATTCATCATCATCATCATCATTTCAGCCGAAAGATGTCCACTGCTGGATATAGGCCTCCCCCAAAAAGGGGGGATATGCCATAATCGCCACGCTTGGCAGGCGGGTTGGCGATCGCAGTTGGTTGGTTAAATACTCAGAGAACGCTGCTGCCCATCCTCTGGTGAATCCCTTAGTCGCCTCTTACGACACCCATGAGAACATATAGGGTGGTGCAATTCTTTACGTCCGGCACCACACGGGACATTTAATTATTATTTTAATTAAAATCCATTACACTTCACACCACATAAACTACCCATTCCATTAATAACTAAGCGACGTTTCAGTAGTGTACAATTTGGTAAACACAAAGACAATTAGGTTCCATTGTAAACCCACCCCGGGCCGTCACAGAGGCGTATCTATGGAAATTCGATTTTCCATGGACGACATGTTTTTGTCCCGCAGTGTACAATGGTGAGCATCTATTAGTATTTGCATTGTACTAAAGGGAATCTGCAATGCAAACTGGCATATGTAATGCTATGTCAATATGGTTATCTACATCCAAATTTGTTTACTCCCTTCTTTTCTCCATGGTTTAGTCATTTCAGCGTGATTAAAGGACAAACACACAAACAAAGGACCATACTTTCGCATTTTTTAACCGACTTCAAAAAAGGAGGAGGTTATGTATTCCGCGAGTTTTTTTTTTTTTTTTTTCATGTATGTACACCGATTACTCATATATTTACGGTTCGATTTACGTGGTTGATTTTTTATTTGGTAGAGGAAGCCCGCGCGGTAGACCCATATAAATTTTATTGACTTAGGTTGAGCAGTTTTTTAACCAGCTTCAATAAATCAGTTTATTTTAGCATCGCTTATCTAGATGATCCGCTCATTGGTACGTTTTTCTGAGAATTCTTGGTCGATATGCGTGTTTTTTTTTCACGATAGTGATTGGAGGTTTGGAAGAACATGAGCGAGACTTTGCCCAGCAGTGGGATAGCAAAGGTTAATAAAAAATATGTTCTCAAACTGGTTATATAAACATTTATGAATGAACCCTCGCAATTTTCAACTAAAAAGTATGAAATAAAAACTTTTTAACAAAAAATAAAACCGACTTCAAAAACCTTAACCAAAAAGTAAAAAATAATCATTGTATGTATTATAAAATCTTAACATAAACAACATTTTGAAGGCGGCGCGTGATTTTCATGTACGTTCGTTCACATAAACTGTTTTTTTTTTACTATAGATATGCGCTCGACTGTACATTAAATTTACTTTACGCAAAGGGTCAGTCACGCGCCGCCTTCAAAATGTTGGTTTATGTTAAGATTTTATAATACATACAACGATTCATCATCCTCCGAGCCTTTTCCCAATTATATTGGGGTCGGCTTCCAGTCTAGCCAGATGCGGCTGAACATCAGTATTTTACACGGAGCGACTGCCATCAGACCCCCGCAACCCAGTTACTGGGTAATACCGACATTCGGAGGTTAGACCAGTTGTCAGACTTTCAGGCTTCTGACTACCCGTAACGACTGCCATAGATATTCGTATGACAACCGGGACCGACAGCTTAACGTGCTCTCCGAGGCACGGAGGGGTCTCGTTGTGTAACGAAACGGTCACCCATCCACAGACTAACCGCGGCAAGTGCAGCTTAACCTTGCAGATCGTACAATCCGCGCAGTCGTTGCTTCGCTACGAGCCCCTACAATGATTATTTTTTACTTTTTAGTTAAGGTTTTTGAAGTCGGTTTTATTTTTTGTTAATTATATTAGTAGGCTTTGATCAAATATACTATAGATGCAATCGCTGCTCGAAAAACGGCACCAACAAAATTGTGTAATATCAGTAGCGTGCACAGTTTTGCTCTCAGCTGAAAATAATAAATTCAAATTCATTGAATTATATGTTAATTTAAATGTTTTTATTTCAAATAAACCTAATTACAGGCACTTTTGAAATGTCAGGCTCTGCTTTGCACGGTAAGAAAGACTTATTATCCAAATGTATTACAACACTATTCCAGAGTGGTAAGGTTTATATTAGGATGAAACTATGTTCACTTTACGACTATTTTTAAGTATTTGAAGATGTAATCATAACTACGAGTACACTTCATCGCGGGGACGTTTTTTGGGTTTGATTTTGTACAAGAACGTGCATCTTTAGTATAATTGATCAAAGTTAGTATGATATACAAAATTATTAAAATTATTAAATTATTGATATTTTCTCGTCCAAAATACCGCAGTGTCTCAAGACGAAAGTCTTTGACCAGTGTGTGTTGCCAGTAATTACTTACGATACTGAAACGTGGTCGCTCACAATGGGCCTGATAAGAAGGCTCAAAGTCACTCAAAGGGCAATGGAGAGGGTTATGCTCGGAGTGTCCCTGCGTGATCGAATCAGAAATGAGGAGATTCGCAGGAGAACGAAAGTAACCGACATAGCCCGAAGAATTGCCAAACTTAAGTGGCAGTGGGCGGGTCACATTGCTCGCAGAACGGATGGCCGATGGGGCAGTAAAGTTCTGGAGTGGCGACCGCGTACTGGAAGGCGCAGCGTGGGTAGGCCCCCCACAAGGTGGACCGACGACCTGGTGAAGGTCGCGGGAATCCGCTGGATGCGGAAGGCACAGGACCAGTCGTTGTGGCGATGCTTGGGGGAGGCCTATGTGCAGCATTGGACGTCTTTCGGCTGAAATGATGATGATGATGATGAGTATGATATAAATGTAGTAGGATTTGTTCATATCACACGTGGTATAACTGCCATATCTGCCGCATATTTAGCAGTAAACTCAGACACATTGACAAACAACTGTGTGACGTCACATTTACATGTTAATAACACAACGAGTCTGATGGTACTCAGTAGTTAGAAACGCGCGACCCCTTTTAGTGGCGCGGTGCTATGAAATGACGGCGGAAGTGCGTTTTATAAGCTTACGTACTACAAAAAGGACACCGAATGAAATGGGCCAACGTGTAGAATAAAACTAATATCATAGTAAAATAATGAACGAATATCATAGTAAAATGATCACCAAACGTATTTATTGCACCTGATTTGTAAGAAAACCACTCAGATCAATGTATTATTAGAGATTTACAATATAGTTTGTTATCGAAGTTCGTTAGATGGCGTTGACAC
Organism: Asteroscopus sphinx; assembly: GCA_949699075.1. Taxonomy (NCBI): domain Eukaryota; kingdom Metazoa; phylum Arthropoda; class Insecta; order Lepidoptera; family Noctuidae; genus Asteroscopus; species Asteroscopus sphinx. The sequence continues at coordinate 30,866,505 of OX453004.1, read as the reverse complement.
TATTATAAGTAATTTTTTTTTTTAAATATTGTCAAAACCCTGCTAGATATCAAAGCAGTATAAAGCGATTATTATATTTTTCAGGTACGGGTGCCGGTCACTAGGGATCACATGAGACTTTATGTCTCAGATTGGTGAACCGACTTGCGGAACCATTTAGGCAACAGCCTAGATGGTATTGCAGTTGTTATGGCAAAGGTACCTTAGCACCAGGTGGTTCTTTAGCTCGTTTCGCCATCGTATTCTATAAAAAAACCGGCCAAGTGCTAGTCGGACTCGTGCCGTAAGGGTTCCGTAGCTCTCAATGACCTGATACCCCATAAAAACTAATTTAATTTACGAGAGTTTATCAAAAGACATCAACGCACAGTGCGCGAAATATGAATTTTTGCATGTCTTTCTTACGCAGGTACCACCACATATGTCTATGTTTGTCTTATTTTTAGTATTTGTTGCTAAACTACATAATATGCACTATAATTTGACCAAGTTTGACGCTGGCTATATATTACCATTTTCAAGATAGAGCAGGAACAAAAACGTTGAAAAAAATGCATGTTTTTTGAGGTTTCTTGTATGGGACCCCCTTTGGTTTTAGACTTTTTTTGTTTTTAGTATTTGTCTTGAAACACCTCATAGCAACACATATTCTGAGAAAATTTCAACCGGTTACCTATTACCGTTCAAAAGATACAGCTCTGTGACAGACAGACGGACGGACGGACGGACGGACGGACAGCGTAGCGAGAGTAATAGGGTTCCGTTTGGCACCCTTCGGGTACGGAACCCTAAAAACAGTAGTTATTTAAAAAATCAACATAAAAAGACGTGCCATGATTGTTTACTAAATGTGACAAGTAAGAAAAAACAGAATGTACAGTCGGTCACGCACTGAAATGGGCCAATGTATGACAGAACCAGTAGGTCTAGACTGTCCAAAAAACCTCCACGTGTGCCTGACGGCTGCTAGTCCTTCTAGGTACGTCTGGAGAGAACGGCAGTTGTTAGGCCGGTGCATCCTGGGTACGGGGTATTATATTATCTGCTGTGGTACGGGCAATAAATATCCTTTCGAGGGACTTTATTATCCTTCGGGGGATCTTTGTGCCTGTGGCGAATATTCTGGCACGGGAGGGGCTTGATCTGGGCCAATGGAACGTGACTCTACGTGTTCCTCTAAAGTTATCAGAGGGCACAGTGGAGGATGAGGGATGAGGAAAAAAACCTTTATAAAAAAATACGGGAGGATAGGCCCTGCGGGTGTCGGACTCGGGGTAGTCTGCTGTAGCTAGCGTGCCTGGCTTAGCCCCCGTGGCTGGCGAGGCTGGCGAGAAAGGCGCGGCTGGTGTGGCCGTGACATTGGCGTATTAGCTGTATCATAGAGGGGCCGTGAGGAAGCGCGCAGCTATCTGTATACGCTGCCGGGGAGGGTGCGGCTGACGTTAGGCCGTACTAGGAGAAAGTGTTTGGCTGCTTGTGGCGGGCCGGGACCTGTCGGGGGTGGTTGTGCAAATACCCATGGGTTCCCACGCTCCCGGCCAAAGGTAGTTGAAGGAACACCGTCGTGGTTTTAGTCGGTTAGAGTACGACACTGGCTCCGCCGTCCCCGTGCAGAGTGCCGTGAGAATTTCTCCACGGAAAAATGTGAGCTAACAACTCTATAATTGTTCTTACTAAAGAAGGATAGGAAAACATTAACATTACATTACATTATTAACTTAATGTTAGTGTTAATAACATTAGCTACGCAGACGATATGGTGCTGCTGAGCCCGTCAATAGGTGGTTTGAGGAAACTTCTCAGCATGTGTGAAGTTTATGCTGAGGAACACGGTTTAAAGAATAATGAGAAAAAGAGTGAGTTTAGACACAGCCGTCCTCAGTCGTTTCATCAATTTGCATGTGAGAGGTGCGAATCGATGACTCGACATTTATTAATGTTTGTTATCTGTGTTTACTAATATATATATTTGTTTAAGTTTTTCATTGTTACTAACAAAAATGATTATGTAATGTTGTTTTCTGAAAATAAAATATTTTATTATTTATTTTTAATTTTTAACTCTTAAAAATTCGCATACACTTCCTTATGTCCGACTTCCGTCTTCACAAACTCGCAGTGCCGCACATCGCATGCAAGTTAACGACGTCATTAAAGCAGATGATTGCGTTACCTGTGCTGTTACTGTTACGCATAGTGTTAATTACCATTATGTTTACCCGTAGTTATTGTTAAGTGAGGTTATGGGGTAATTTCCCAGTGAGTGTACCGTCTAGTAATGCGTTTTTCAGGAGTTGGGTGTTAAATTCAATTAATAAGAGCTGTTCTCGCAAGGAAATCGTTTGTTTTTTTTTTGTTACAGCTTTATGATGAAGACCTGGAATTAGGTGTACCTAGTTAGTGTGATAACAGAAAAACCGGCCAAGAGCATGTCGGTCCATGTTCAGTATTATAGGGTTCCATAGGTAGGTGTAATTACAAACGAATCAAATCGAATATTAATCATGACTATTTTTTTTATTTTTTTTTATTTAATATACTTTATTGTACACACAAATACACATTAATGTTACAATAGGAAAGCTTATGTACATCGGCGAGCTTAACTCAAAAATGAGTTTTCTTACAGCAAACCTTAGAGCGATAGAGAGATGTTGATATATTAATAGAGGATAAAAACAAGTGTACAACAGAATAACAAAATTTTTGACTACATAACTTATCTAACAAAATTAAACTATTTACAAGTAAAATAATTATATTAAGATATATATAATTATATACATAAATAGGTACATACATATGTACATAAAATACTTACATATATATATATATATAAAAAAATACGATTACAATACATATGAATACATATGATTTATGGTGAAAGAAAATGCTCCTTAATTCTTTTCTTGAAGACATCCAGTGAACTAGTGACTATTTTAGTTTTTATCCGTTTTTGCAATAGACGGCAGCATTGGCGACTCAGAGCGTGTTGTTATACAGCGCCATCTAACGGGCCAAGAAGTGTGTCATGTCAACATAACATAGGAATTTTTATGATTTGTTTTTCAATAGTCTCTTTAAGAGCAGCCTATATCTATGGCTGTCGTAAGCAGCCACTAAGAGATTAGCTAAAAGGATGGCTGCTACATCGACCGGTGTTCTAATAACAGTAATAACTATCATGAATGTACTAATCCACTAAACTTGCCAAGTTCGCATGATTATGGTTACTCCCCCGATGGCTGTTATGGCAGACTATGGTGGGGAGTTATGTTTTATGATGGACATTATTCTGGTGTAACTATATGTGGAAATGGTTAGGGAACAACTAGAGCCTGACATTTCAAAAGTGCCTGTAATTAGGTTTCAGGTAAGGTTTTAGGTTTAGTTCCTTGGTGCACAGGGTGCGGGCCAGCTCCAATACTGTCCTGGCGATGATTGCTGGGCGACTGGACTGCCCTTACATCAGGCACTGCTGTAACAAACATGTTGCTGGAGTGCCTGAATGTTATTATTTTGTTGTCAGTTTTTTGACTGCCTCGTTGGTCTAGTGGTCGCAAGCGCGACTGCTGAGCGTGGGGTCCTGGGTTTGATTCCTGGGTCGGGTAAAGTGTTATTGGGTTTTTTCATTAGGAAATACTCAGTAGCAGCCTGGAGTCTGGATTTGTGCCCGGTCAATGGTAATAGGCTCGCCCCCTATTACATGGGACTTACAACATAACTGGCGAAATGTGGGTGTACTATACACCTCTGCCTACCCCTTCGGGGAAATACAGGCGTGATGTTATGTTATGTTATCTGTTTTTTTATGTATTTTATTTAATTTTATGTCATATGGGTACAGCTGAAACAAATGCATTTTATTTTATTTTTTTATTTGAATTAAAAGAAATTTAATTTGAACAGTTTCCTGTTTCCATAAGCAGTTGTCGATCGATTTGGTTTGTTATCTCTTTTTCTCTCGCTATGTGAATCGTAGACAAAACGAGATAACAAACCGAATTGCGACCTATTCTGCCCTGCAAACTACATTTTCCGGCTGGGTAATCTTTAAACCACTGAAAGAAGAAGAAAACAAACTCTGTAAAGCAGAAAAATTACGAGGATGCCTCTAAGATTAATTCGCTCATCATCCCATTACAGCTGCCGATTTATTGGAGACAATGTGGGCGGAGACACTTTTGAAAATTAGATATTTGAAAAAAACTATCGTCGTCACTGGAGGGGCTCGTAGCGAAGCAACGACTGCGCAGATTGTACGATTTGCAAGGTAAAGCTGCACTTGCCGCGGTCAGTATGTGGATGGGTGACCGTTTCATTATACATCGAGACCCCTCCGTGCCTCGGAGAGCACGTTAAGCTGTCGGTCCCGGTTGTCATACGAATATCTATGGCAGTCATTACGGGTAGTCAGAAGCCTGAAAGTCTGACAACTGGTCTAACCTCCGAATGTCAGTATTACCCAGTATCTGAGTTGCGGGGGTCTGTTGGCAGTCGCTCTGTATAAAATACTGATGTTCAGCCGCATCTGGCTGGACTGGAAGCCGACCCCAATATAATTGGGAAAAGGCTCGGAGGATGATGAATGTGGGCGGAGACACTTTTGAAAATTAGATATATGAAAAAACCATCACTGTCGCTCTTCGAGTGCTCAGCCTTCAAAGTAGTGAGATAAGGACAAATACAGCACCGACTGAATAGCCTGGTAAAAAAGTCATAGGTAGTTCGAGGGTTGACTCTAGACTTCTTTCTCCTTCGAAACTGGACCAATTTACTAGATATTATATTATATTTTACTGTTTTATTTTTTCATTAATAGTTGTCCTATACATGCTGAAATTTAAATCGCTTATTTCCCGAAAAGGGGTAATTGTACTCATTATTATGAACAACTTTTACTATGGGACCAACCCTGAAATCGCGAAAAAAAATTTTGTTGATCCCTACATTTTATCGATTTAAGAGAAAATACTACCCACATTTCATCTTAATCTGTGTCCTTAACATCATCATCATCATCATTTCAGCCGAAAGACGTCCACTGCTGGACATAGGCCGCCCCCAAGTATCGCCACAACGACCCGTCCTGCGCCTTCCGCATCCAGCGGATTCCCATGTCCTTAAAATACAAGGGTCAAATTGACAACAAAAACATACCAACTCACTTATTACTATAGCCTCTCGAGTTATGACCACTGTAATGACGTGTAATAATCGCCACGCGTCGGTAATACTCGGTAATATCCGGTAATACCGGGTAATATTTTAACGGGACACTTGCGGTTGGACTGGTAATAAACCGATACCTAACAGATGCCTGCTTGAGGGGTGGCATAGATTACGTTGCTGTACAGAGGGTACATTACCTAATTTACCTAACATTAGAGGAGGAACGAGGTATCATGTTCCGCGGTGCTGGCCAGAAAACCTCCAGGTGTACCTGTCGGCTGCTAGTCCTTCTGGATACATCTGGAGGGAACGGCAGTTGTAAGGCCGGTGCAACCTGGGTACGGGCAATAAATATCCTTTCGAGGGATATTATTATCCTTTGGGAGATCTTATTGCCTGTGGCGAATATTCTGGCGCGGGAGGGGCTCGATCTGGGCCAATGGGGCGTGATTTCGCGTCCCTCTGAAGTTAGCAGAGGGCACAGTGAAGGATGAGGGATGAGGAGCGAAACCTCTATAAAAAAATACGGGAGGCTATCCATATATATAGTCCATCGCCCGCAGGGCCTATGCCCTGCGGGCGATGGACTTGAAGTAGTCTGCTGCCTGGCGTAGCTGGCTTGGCTGGTGTTACTGGCATGGCTAGCGAGGCTTGCGAGGCTGGCTTGGCTGGCGTAGCCCCCGTGGCTGGCGAGGCTGGAGAGGGCGGCGCGGCTCGCGTAGCCGTGACATTCGCGTACTAGCTGCGTCATGGTGGGGCCCGTGAGGTGGTGCGTAGCGTTTCGTGTGCGCTACCAGGGAGGATGCGGCGACGTTAGGGTGCACGTGGAGAAGGGGCTCACCTGCTTGTGATTGGCCGGGAGTGGTTGTGTGAATACCTACGGATTCCCATGCCCCCGGCTAGTAGTTGAAGGAACACCGTGGTGTATCAGGTTCCTCCAACACAAAGTGAGGATCCTCCAACCGGGCTAGGGCTGCGCCTGGCGGTCTACTTGCCCAACGGTTGATGTTCGGCGCTTGTATTTATGTTAACTGCGTGTCATTCTCAGCTTTCGCGATTCAGTATTTGTGACGTCATCTGCTACGTCAGTCCTAGTTTGCATGCAGTGCGATAGATAGATGTTAAGCTTGAAATACTCAAACAAGCTACAGAATGATTACATACAAGCTACAGGCATATGGTTTCCCAGTTTTAGTAAGTTCAAGCGCATTGGTATTAGAATTCACTTGATGGGCAGCAGATAGGCCGCATTCAGGTAGAAAGACGGCAGCTGGCGCCAGTCCACCGGTGCTTATCGGCGCCGATTAGTGCCTGTAGTTAGCGTATGAAGTTTCCATACTCGGACCAAACATGCGCCTATAAGCGCTGTAAATCGGCTTCGATGCGTATTGGCCGCCATTACTTAGCCCAGAATATAAATGACTAAATTCCATTTCTCTGCTAGCTTCCATTATGTAGCGACATCGGTGCCGATAAGCGCTGGTGGATCGGCGCTAGCTGCCGTATTTCCACGGGGCCATTTACACAGCCATCCGGTGTGTTAGTGTTGCTTTAGATGCTCCTAAAATCACATACCACTCTTTATGTATGCATGTAAACTTTGTAGGTACCGTTGTTTGCTGACTTTGCATTATTAAACGAACCACACAATTGCCTAGCTAAAGAAGTAATAAAAAGCTATGTATGAAGCAAATTCATCTTAGCGTACATACCTTCTCCCTTTTACAAGCCGTTTCCTCCATAAAATCAATGGGATACATAAAGATAGGGGTAAAGCTAGCTGTTTAACGGTGAAGGAAAAGATCGTGAGGAAACTTGCACTCCTGAAAGTGTTCCATATACAGTTCTCGATGATGTGTGGAGTCTGCACACCTCGTATTAAGCTAGTAGTGGTTGACTAAGGTTTTAACCTTTTTATTAGGAGAAGAGACCCGAGCCCAGCAGTGGGGCAATAATAGTTTGCTTAAAAAGAGCCAGCGATACAATTAATACGTCCAGATGCGCCGGATGTCTGAGAGGAGAAGACGAATAACAACTGAGGTTTCTCTATTCTATTCAGTACTCTATGTAGTGTGTATGTGTGTAGGCATTTTACTCTCAATTTCCATAATTCCTATGATATCTGTATTCCCTTACTCTATGCGTTAACCGATGTAGTCAAGAGCGTATGACAGATGGCAGCGAGTGCGGTTGAGCTGCGTGACAAATGCGACCGCACTGCGACCGCGCGGCGTGACCGTGGCGTGAGTTGGACGGACGTGTGGCCAAGTATTGTGACTGCTATAGGAGCAGTATGTCGATTGAAAATGGATTTTGTTTTTGGCACTACTTGATTTTGTAATTTAATGTTCTGTTGTATTCAATGTAATTTGACTGGTAGAAAATAAAGCCTATGTCTCTGTCAGTCTCTGTGCCGTATTTTTCTTTAATAGTAGCTCTGTACACACGGCTACACATCAAGCTGTACAAAACCAGTAAAGGCTGACCTCGCGTTGGAAGAAAACCTATACAATGCGAGGTCAGCTTATACTGGAAATGTACAGCTTGATGTGTAGCCGTGTGTACATATTTTGTGAATATAGCATTAACGAATATTTTTTTTTTTTACATAACATTTAGCTGTAGTTTGTAGGTTTTTATAAGATCTAAAATTAATAAAAACGTGACATTACATTATGAAAATGTATGGCGTCGACCACATGTGTCTGTTGCGGATCTCTGGAGTGGTGCCACGTGCCACGCATCTTCAAGTCTAGTATTGTCGCGCCATCCGCGTCGCGACAGTCGCGCACGTCTGTCGCAGAATTGTCTTGACTTATAGACAAAATGAAGGGAAGCCTTTGCTCGGCAGTGGAACATGATCATCATTATTTCAGCCGAAAGACGTCCACAGCTGGACATAGGCATATGCTTGGCAATCACAGTTGGTTGAGTAAATATTCAGAGGACGACTTTTACGACTCCCACGAGAAGATACGCCATTTGCGTTTCGTTGATCGCGCTCGTCTGTCGCATCGGCCGCAACCCACGGAAGTCCACCTTAAAGTTGATGCAAATTACTAGTTAGCAATTCATCGCTATCATCAGCATAATAGTAATTTAATGAATTATTCACTAATTATACATTATACATCATTATTAGATAGATTATTGGGGTGCATTAAAAGAGCCTCCACGAGTGACGATATTTAATTTATCGTCCGGCGCACCTTGGGCAGTCAGTCCCGCTACCAACCTGCTGACTGGCTTAACTTTTCCCCATGGCATGAGGTATTATCATTATGTAGCTCATGTCGAACCGAAGAAGAAGATTAGATAGATCTAAAGCATTAGGTACTGTTATAGTCAGCCTGTATCAGCCCACTACTGAGAAAAAGCTCTCCCCTCCTGGTTTTGTTTTCTAATGTGGATCTTTCTGCGAGCCTTTTCCCAATTATGTTGGGGTCAGCTTCGAGTCTAACCAGATGCGGCTAAACACCAGTATCATACACGGAGCGACTGCCATCAGACCCCCAACCCAGTTAGTGAGTAATACCGATCCTAAGATTAGACCAGTTGTCAGAATTTCAGACTTACTACCCGTAACGACTGCCCTAAATATTCGTTTGGCAACCGGTACTGACAGCTTAATGAAGGCTTTTTTTTTTGCTCTCCAAGGTACAGAAGGGTCTCGATGTGCAACGAAATGGGCACCCATCCAAGACCTGACTGTGGCTAGGCTAGCTTCACCTCGCAGATCTTGCAATCCACATGGTTGTTACTTAGCCACGAGCCCCTCTCTGAACTTTAATGTGGATCTGAAGCATTATTAGCCAAATAATTTTCGTTACAGATCCAAAGACTTGTCGTTATTATAGAATATCCTGGCTTAATAAAGTTCTCTCGACCGAATTTCAGTCACGGCGGCCAATCTCTACGAAGACTAGCCATCTGCACGGGACATATTGTAATGCACAAAAGTGTGCGCAAACACAGGTCCAGTCTCTATTCCCCTCACCGGCAATCCGAAACGATCGGAGAGAGATGAGGCACAGAACCTTTTTTTTAGAGGCTTTACGTGCTTTCCAAGGCATGGGGGTGTAAACACCGCCAACTTCCTGGCTCCGGATTGCTACTGAGAAATTTTCTAGATAGAAAAATCCCGATAATAACACTTTTTGCCGGAACCTAGGACCTCAGGCTTAGCAGTCGAGCTTACAACCAACAAGGCAGTCACCTCTTAGCTTACGCAGTGGTTGAAAGAGTTGTGGGCTGCTTAAACTCAGCTGCTTGTAAGAATCGAATACCTTATATCGAAATACTTTGGACAGTTAAAAGAACCAACAAGTCCATTCTTGACAAACTGTCTATCAAAACAGGGGAAGGTAGAGGGGAAGCGACCACACGGACGATCACCTAGCTGCTAGCCAGAACAAGTTAAAGCTCTGACAACTTTGCCGATCAATGAAGTAATGAGGCAAGTTGAGAACCGAGATGTGTGAAGATTGTATCAGCCCTTCAGAACGGACACGACCCACAGAAATCTGAAATAGATAGAATGGAAAAGTGGCGCGTGCCAACAGTCTGCACCATAGTGCAGGGCATTTCAAAGCCTTTCTCAATTCAATTCAATTCAATTTAATTATTTATTTGCTTGAATACAGGTGTACATGGGGTGATACTTAGGTTAAAACAAAGTTCTTTTACCATATCCTACCTTAACAGGTGTGCAAATATGTACTTGTGATAATTCACATGAAATTAAACTAAACTAAATATTAATTTAGGCATACTGTTATCTATTACAAATATTAAAATTAGAAATACCATTATTTTATTATTATATAATTTTATTGTGACTTAACTAATTAATTTAATTACATTTATCATTTCTCAGTACGCCTTATGACTTATTTCTGTAAACAGTGTAACAAAACCCCGCAAAAATGCCTTATTATGCTGTTTTTTACTGCAGAAACAAAAGCTGTAAAGTACATTTGATTATAGTTAATTTTTAAAAATTAATGACGTCAATATGTAAGTCGTATAATAGTTTGTTCGAAAGTTGCTACGCATGAATCGCAAGTAAAATGTGATTACAACAATTCTACTCTATTTATTTCTGTGGACACGACCCTCAGTAATGAGGAACACACCTTTCGTATGAAGTTCTAAGATCCAGCAAATTGTATTGTAGATATATACTTCGTGATACGAATTAAATTTTCAATTTACGTACCCCCATCATTTATTACAAAATTCCTAGTGTGTACCACAATAATATCGTTCGTAATTTTTCTTCTTCCACCACAAAATGCCTGCGTCTCACATAATTGAATGTACGCTATAATTTATGGTTCTTGCACAATTTTTATAGCCTCCTGTGTTTAACGTGTCTGCTTCCAACGATTATGAACGCAGCTATGACGTTTGTCACGTTTGTCACCCCCTGCTTGCGGTAGCGTGAGGGTAGGACATCTGGTTGGAATATGTGTATGGAGTTTGGTGGGTGTGATTCGTTATCATTTTATTGTATCAGGCACAGAAATAGATAGAATGGTTGTAGTCACAATTTTACTTGCGATTCATGCGTGGCAACTTTCCGAAAAAAACTACGCCTTACATTTTGACGTCAATATTTAAAAAAACAAAAAATTTACTTTACAGCGTTTTTTCTGCAGTTAGAAACAGCGCAATAAGGCATTTTTGCGTATTAACTTTTAAACTATTTCTGTGGTATCAGGGTAGGTTCTTACCTAATAAATACAACTTAATAATACATATTACTTGAAAACATGGAAAGTTAAAACATACAATAGTTTGGTATAGTTCGTGCTAAGTGCAGTAAGTAATTAATTATTTTATGAACTAGTGAAAGCATGAGACCAACTAAATGGATATTGCTATTCAATTTGATTGTCTTCTTCTATTTCTGAATTTCAACGATTTACTGCAGAAGTATGATTAAAAACAAAAAGCTGCTATGGAATGAAACATGCATTTTGATAACGTCAGAATATTTAATGTATCGCTTAAAAAATCTTAAAAAAAGTTTTCAGTTACGATTACACGTTAGTCAAGAGTGAAAAATATATTCCATCCTTGTGATTTCAATAACAAATACTCAATTGATAGATAGATAAATCGTTTATTTAATACAAAAACAAGACACAGGACATACAAGTAAAAAAAGATATAAAGATAAAGAAAGACGATTGCATAGAAAATTGGAGTGATGATCTAAATTTTGACACACCTAGAATAGAATAGAATAGATTTTTATAGTTTGTCACAGGTAATTGAAAATACAGATGTTAAAACATAAAACAGTTTCACTGTAACATATCCATAAGATGTACAATATTAAGGGTGGTAAAGAAAAAAAATGGAGCTTTACAACACAACGACTTATGATTACAAAACCTATAAATAAAAACTAAATTTAAAAATATAAAGATCATTTAGAAATAGTTTCATACAATATAAAAAGTTTTCCTAATGTAACGTTAATGTATATAATATTCATGTAATATTAAAGCTAAATATATATTTATTTGTTATAACATATATAAAATTACAGTATCCGTCACGCGGGTTAACAGAATCTAACGCGAATCTAACCTAATAAACACTATCATACTTTAAAATTACAACAGCTCTAAACACTATACAGAAATAGTTATCCACCTTTGTTGCATTACATAGCGTACATTATAAAATGTGAGAGCTATTCCACGTTATTTATATTAAATTATAAGGGGACACACCCCTACAGAACCTGGTAAACTCAAGTATGTTGGTATGCGCACGATTGTCAATTATTTTAGAAACGATCAAATTGAAGGAAGTCTGGTAAATTTAGAACCACAGACTAGTAAGCCTCTCTAGACGCCAATTAGACGGACACCCCCGGTCACCAAGCATAATATGCAGTAGGTACCACCGCATATCATACGCCCCGCCGCCAATCGAGACATCACTCCGTCAGCGAGCGGCACCAATCATACGGAATCATACCACCGATCTTTGGAGCCGGCCAACCATAACGCGCCATCCACCCCCCGGTTCCCGCCAACATTTTATGATTGTGTTCTCATGCAAAACTATGCATATGCGGCGTCTTGAGGCTTACTGGTCTGTGTTTAGAACGCTGTCTTATACATGCTGAAATTTTAAGGCTTCTTTCCCGAAAAGGGAAAGTACTCATCATTATGAGCTACGTCAGATGAAAACCAAGATGAAATCAGAAATGACAAACTACCTACCTACTTCTGCCGCCACGGGTGCCGTTGAAATAACAATCGCATGAGACTTTCCATCTTCATGTCTCAGTTTGGCGAACCGACTTGCGGTAACATTTAGGCAACAGCCTAGGTGGTATTACAGTTGTCATGGGCAAAGATAACCGCTTAACATCAAGTGGGCTTTAAGCTCATGTTGCCATCATATAATAAAAATAAAAAAAGGAAATTTCAATAACACAGAAGTGCCCATATCTACAGTCATCTACATTTCTTGATTTTCTTCAAAATGAGATTCAGTCAACACAACATGTTTCCACTTCCTTGTTTACAGTTCAGCTTCCCCTAACATAGTGTCAGCCATCTTTATCACTCAACCCATGACCATAAGGGCCATAAAGGGCTCCGGAAGACATTGTAAAATATCCATTGCATTTCCCATTTCACCGCAGTAACCTATTTTTTCTTAGCAACAACTTGTAGGGTATATTATTTAAAAATTCTAAGATTCTACTGTAGATAAGTTTTTAAAAAAAATTGTCGTGATATCAGAACGTGCCGACTAAAAATAAGAAGAAATACACCACTAAATTTATTGCCATCCCTTTTTTGTATCTACTATTAGTAAAAGTGAGCGATAGTAAAAAATTTGTTTAGTTTGTGAACAAGGGAATCGATACCAATAACTCACTTCCTAAAGCTATCTGCTATGTCGTAAAGTCCTCGGTCAAAATACACTATAGTAAGTTTAATATCTTAAGTTTGCTCGTAAACTCGTAAAGTGGCAATTTACACTCAACCAGGTTGATTAATAATCCAATTATGTCATTGGGTTGTTCTCCAAACATACATAGAGTCGTAGTCATATACTCGTACAACGTTTCACAGAATAAACGCAAAACCTTAGACACCCAAATTAGAATATTGTGATTCATTAACTCAGCCTATCGCAGTCACTGAGGTAATATGTAGTACATATTACCTCAATGATCGCAGTCCACTGCTGGACATAGGCCTCTCCCAAGTTGCGCCACAACACTCGGTCCTCTGCCTTCCGCATCCAGTCCCCCCCCAGCCACGTTCTTCAGGTTGTCGGTCCACATGGCGGGGGGGCGCCCTACGCTGCGTTTGCCGATTGTGATTACTATTTACTAATATTTATTTTTTATCACAAAATGACATGGTTTAGGCATAAGTAAGTTCCCGAATTGGTTTCTGGATAGCTGCAGGGGTTAAAGGTAAACTGACACATGCAAACCCATTTTACTAATCTTTCTGAACCTCGAGGACCTACTCGGGATCCGCTGATATACTTATTTATCCTTAGTAACCAAAATGATTGTTGAAACAAAAATCGGTAATATTTAATATGGTATAAAAACACATCAATCGATTTTGCTGATGATTCTGAAAAAACCACTTTCAGGATTGACGTATATTCTGTTACATGTTGTATCATAATTTCAGCCGAAAGACGTCCACTGCTGCACCTCCTGGCTTTTTTTTCAAACAAAGCCAGTTATAAGTAGTGGTGCAAATATTCATTTATTTTTTGAAAACGTAGCGTTTGGTACGAAAATGAGCTGCATGAATTATATCAGTTATATCCCAAACAAAGGAATAAATTATATGTAGAATTACCTCTTTGGTCGTTGCCTCGTAACTGCCTCGTTGGTCTAGTGGTTGCAAGCGCGACTGCTGAGCTTGGGGTCCTGGGTTCAATTCCCGGTTCGGGCAAAGTGTTATTGGGTTTTTTTATTTGGAAATTCTCAGTAGCAGCCCGCAGTTTGGATTTGTGCCCTAGATTTGTGTCAATGGCAATAGGCTCGCCCCCTATAACATGGGACTACAACATAACTCTCAATACCAACAACACCTCTGCCTACCCCTTCGGGGAAATACAGGCGTGATGTTATGTTATGTTATCATCATCATCATTTCAGCCGAAAGACGTCCACTGCTGGACATAGGCCTCCCCCAAGTATCGCCACAACGACCGGTCCTGCACCTTCCGCATCCAGCGGATTCCCGCGACCTTCACCAGGTCGTCGGACCACCTTGTGGGGGGCCTACCCACGCTGCGCCTTCCAGTACGCGGTCGCCACTCCAGAACTTTACTGCTCCATCGGCCATCATTTCAGCGAGCAATGTGCCCCGCCCACTGCCACTTAAGCTTGGCAATTCTTCGGGCTATGTCGGTCACTTTCGTTCTCCTGCGAATCTCCTCATTTCTGATTCGATCACGCAGGGACACTCCGAGAATAGCCCTCTCCATTGACCTTTGAGTGACTTTGAGCCTTCTTATCTGGCCCATTGTGAGCGACCACGTTTCAGTGCCGTAAATAATTACTGGCAACACACACTGGTCAAAGACTGTTATGTTATGTTGTTATGTTATTACCTCTTTACAAAATTACGTCATATTGAACTACGTCTGCGGGACTTTTCGCGCACATAGGTACAAATTTATTTATTTAAAAAAAAATGTGACACTGGATATCACCCTGGTATCAGGGTACCCTAGGTACCCTGTGTTGCAGAATTCAGTCTCTTTCGATACGTAAATGACATTGGTTAAAACAGAATACCAATAAAGAAAACAAACAAACCTAAATTTTAAGATAACTGGTAAATCAAATGATTTTAACTAAATATCAATAAAATGTTTGTCTGTTTATCAAAAACCAAAGAAACATTTTAACTAACCTCGACGTTCCGATCAAGTTGCATTGGCCGTGGTCACCAAAGTGAATATAACCACTACGTTTAGTGGTCACCAAAGATAATATAATACTACGTAGTGGTCACGAGCAGACTGAAGCGGGTGTCATCGTCTTGAGCGGCGGCGGGTGTTTTCTCGTAAAGATATTTAAATAAGAGTGAAATTCGTGAAAGGTTAAAAACTTCTGAAGTTACGTCACCTTACAAGCAATTGGGATGTAGTAAATCAAGAAATACAATCAATATAATCTGTCAAAAAACGAATTGCCCCGTGGACAGAGTGTAGGTATACAGTTCAGTTGCCTTCTTCAATACACAGGGAAGAAGGCACAGATAAAATACCATAATTTCACAAAAAATACACAGAGTTGAAGTACCCTTATCTGCTTCCAAAACAACAATTTAAACAGAACTGGAAACGTCGAACAAAACAGTCAACAATTTGAATAATAACATTACAAAACGGCCAGAAACTCCACCGAACGTTATAACTACAAAAGTATGATTTTATCGCGATCGACGTCTCGAACGAATCGTCTCCCTAAGTGACCAAGTTTCTGAAGATGACTAAGTTTTCGCATAAATTATATTAGATAAGCGAAAATATTGTCTTCGGCGGCATATTTTCGGTATCTCAGATAATAAGTTTGCGAGCAAACATTTCGTAAGTTGTCAGTCTCAATATGTCACGAGGGTTCCAGTTGTTTTGTGTGGTAGCCCTGAGTTTCCGGGATATGGTAGGAAAATTGTTGTAGAAGTTTTGGTTGTTCATAAAATATATTTAATACGTCTTTGACTATTACAGTTGCACTAAAGATCGACTCGAAGGAATGTCCTGCACATTTATTTGGTCCTTTGAGTATTTCGTCTGAAAAAATTAAGTCAAAATCGAAATATTAAATTTCAATGAGACCATTTTGAATTGTTTAGAAGTTACGTTACAAAATATAGATTCAATGGAGAAGAATGGACTAGAAACTCCATGGTTACTATTTGTATGTACCTATGTAGGAAAAAAGGAAGGTATGTATCCTACTATTACAGCGAGTGAAAAATAGTTTTGTAAAACATGAAAACGATCAATCAATAACAAAAACTAACAAAACATACAAAATCCTCAAAATTACAAATTCTCAAATCATTTATTTACTAGAATATGATACATACAATGGATGTTACAGAAATTAAATGTTCTTACATATTCTGTCACATCTAATAACTGAAAATATTTCCGCAATATAAATTGCACAGGGTTATGAATCTAACAGAGACGACGCGACAGGCCGTCATCGCGGGGCGTGCATAAATCCAGATGCACTCAGACCGTTTGCGCGTGAAATAGAAACTCCGCGTGGCGCTGTGTTGCCTGTCACTTGCATAATATTATATTAATATTTACTGTTTGATATTTTATGCAAGTAAAAGCTTATTGAAAAGGAAATTAAAAAGGAAATTAAAAATCTGTCTTCGGTACTGGAAGTCAAAAGTATGTTGGTATGGCATCCATAACAATTGTATTAACACTGCTTTTTATTCTGTATGTGTACTGCTTTTGTTTTCTTTTAAATAAGGAGACTAAACAGAAACAAAATTCAGTTCTTTTTTTCTTTTGATTTATTAATATTATATGCCATATATACAAGGGCGGATCCAGCCTTTGTGTCAGGGGGGGGTCGCGTACTAATATCCAGCCATGGATCTAATTTTTTTTGATGCAGAGTTAGATTTCCCTTTAGGAAAAAACTTTCGACCAATAAAATTCTAGGATTTTCGTAATTTTTGCTAAAACATGAATTTAAGTGAATTTTAGACCTTTGAATTTTCTCTTTGTAGAATATTAATGTAACGGAATAGTTACTTGCAATACCTACACGCCAAAAAAGACGAAACGACAAAATACACAGGCGCGAGCGAAGCGAGCGTGAACTTTTTTCCAATTTTGGCTTTGTTCCTATTAAGGCTAAGCTCCCAAAATGAGGTGACTTTTTGAAAACATGTGAGTCGAACACATGCTTCAATCAACTCAGCCTATCGCAGTCCACTGCTGGACATAGGCCTCTCCCAAGTTGCGCCACAACGCTCGGTCCTCTGCCTTCCGCATCCAGTCCCCCCCAGCCACGTTCTTTAGGTCGTCGGTCCACCTGGCAGGGGGGCGCCCTACGCTGCGTTTGCCGATACGCGGTCTCCACTCAAGGACTCGTCTGCTCCAACGGCCATCGGTCCTTCGACAGACATGGCCAGCCCACTGCCACTTCAGCTTACTGATCCTACAAGCTATGTCGGTCACTCCGGTTCTTCTCCGGATAATCTCGTTGCGGATTTTATCCTTCAAAGAAACTCCAAGCATAGCTCGCTCCATAGCTCGCTGGGCGACTTTAAATTTGTGGACTAGCCCAACTGTCAATGTCCACGTCTCGGCACCGTAAGTCATGACACATGCTTGATGAATGTCAAATTTACATAGGTATATGTTTTTTTGAACCTTTATCTATCGTTTGATTAGACAGTTACATAATTTGTTGATTTTTGTTCGATACTTTTATTTTTTCAAAATCATGCGTTTTTAGAGATGTTCCCAATATTTCTCCTTTATTAATTAACTTAGCTGTATAAAATTTATGCATATAGGCAGATAATAAAGTTCACTAAAAACTGGCTAGAGGAAATGTGTACAGATTGTTTAGTATTCATGTAATAAAACGAAAACTGTTTTGAGACTTACGTCATTTACTTCCGTGTGTAAAACGCGCGGGAATGAATTTTTCGAAAATGTGTTCTATTGCAACTCGCATAAAATTTACGAGAGCGACCCGCAGTTGCGGGGTGTAAGGAGAGTGCGAGGGTGGAAATTGCGTTTTAGGAGCGTCCTCTTAACATACGTAACAGAATAGTTGCTTACAACATACGTCCGTACGTAGAAAAACCGGCCAAGACCATGTCGGGCCATGCTCAGTATTATAGGGTTCCTCTAAATTGCAAATGAATCAAATCGAATATTAATCATTGCTATTTTAGTTTTTGCAAACAGCGCCACCTAGCGCTAAATTTAAGAAGCTAAATTGAAAAAGGGTGTCATATCAATATAACACAAAGTTTCTTTTTGTGATTTTTTAAAATAGAAAGTAACTAAAGGAGCATTATTTGCTAAGATCATTTTTCTCTAAGGTCAATGACCTATGAACTAGGACGTCTTAAGTATTTTTCAGTTTTCCCATTATAACTCATCATTTCAGCCGAGTCCGTGTGGTACCGGACTTAAAGAATAGCACCACCCTTATCTCTTCTCATGGGTGTCGTAAAAGGCGACTAAGGGATTCACCAGAGGATGGGCAGCAGCGTTCTCTGAGTATTTAACCAACCAACTGCGATCGCCAACCCGCCTGCCAAGCGTGGCGATTATGGCATATACCCCCCTTAATTGGGGGAGGCCTAAGGTCCAGTAGTGGACGTCTTTCGGCTGATATGATGATTATAACTCAAAAATTTATAATCACATTATACTCGAAATAATTTTAAAAGAGAGTGTTTATGAAGGTCTATCAATGTGGAAGACTATAAGTTTCTACGTTGCATATCGAAAATTTATTTCGCTGCACCCCCTCGTGTGGGATACCCCACAAGAGGGGGTGCAGCGAAAAATTTTTTTTATCCCCATTTCACATGTATGGGCGCCACCCCTAAAATACGTTATCAAGATTTTTTTTTTCTTTTAAAATTGAGATCTATATCTAAACCATTTTTTTACAAAATTTCATTTACTTATGTTTGTAACTATAGAAGTTATTAAGCTTTAAAGGATTAGGACAGACGGAAGGACATGACGAAACTATAAGGGTTCCTTGTAGGACTACGGAACCCTAAAAAGGAAGGATAGAAAGACAAGCGCGAGCACAGTGAGCGCGAAATTTTTTGGACTGTTCTTGAACAATCCGATTAGCTCTTCACAAAAACTGTGAAAACATAGACATTATGTGACAAAAGAGTACGCATTTATTTGAGCACAACCCATTCTTGCGGCGCCTACAGCGGCTAATAGTAGACACCATAGCGTAGATAAGTAAATATAGATTCACGCTGTGGCAGCCCTACACCTGTATGGGCAATGAAATTGAGCTCCAGTGCGAGCGCAGCGAGCGCGAAATTTTTAGGTACTTTTTTGCAAACACAACCGTTTTAAGAGCTCCGATTTTCAAAAAACGAATTACTTATCATCTCAAAATAAGTTAGATTAAAATTACTTATTAGTCTTTTAGGCTAGATTGTAATGTATTATTAAGAACCGTGTTCTTTATAATCAGGGGAAAAAAAAAACTTATCATCTAATATCGATGTTTTAAGGTTCTTGAATTATTTTTACTTCGGCCAGGTTTTGTAAGGTTAACATCGTAGTTATTTCTGTTGTTGATGGTAAGCTAAGTATTCAATCGATTCGTTATCGATATTCAGGCGATCGGACGTAACGGAGTGATTGGAGAAGAGATGCTGCAAAATCAAACTTTAAATCACGCGAATTTTATTCACAATGAACGAACGGATTCGGGTGCGAAGTCAATTTAGTAATTTTTATGTGTGTATCTTGTTACATTAGTATGCACTCGTAACAAATACAAACATTCATTCATTCATTGTATATTCATTTAGTAAATTATGTATACAGGAAAAAACTGTGGTTGACCTAGGCCCAGGGGGGGGTCCTGACCCCCATTACCCCCCCCCCCTGGATCCGCCCTTGCATATATATATTAATAAATCAAAAGAATAATAGAACCCATATATATGGGTGTACCTTGGTTCACGTATTATTTATTTTACAAACAAAAAACTACTATTTTCTAACCAACTAAAAACAATCATCAGTCTACAAAAGACGAAATTACTTCATTCTCGCGGACCACAAAATTCTCATTGAAAATAAAGCAGTTGGAGTACGAGACAAGTGAAAAACTACAACATTTCCCTTGTTAAAACATACTATAACTCTAGCGGGTCGGGTCTGCATTTCCGCGTGAAGATGAGACCGCCACGTCTAAGAGATTTATACGCCGCTTACGGAAATTGACTGGGTAGCTAATACTGGAGACGTCGTGATGTGTTTTATTATATTAGTTTTAGTTTTGAATGTGTAATGTGGAGTTGTGAACGCGATGCTGAACGCGAGACCAGTGCCTACGTAGTAAACAGAACACGTCATTTTATTATTGTTCTGAAATAACTGTGCGGGTGCGGGGCGGGGAAAGCGGCAGCGCTTCGATTAGAATAAGTATGATAAAAAAAAACAATAACTTCTTCATTATTATTTATGAAATTTAATAATTACTTGCCGTATATTGAACTAATATTTATTTTAATAAATTGTTATTTAAATAAATAGTTGGGGTGTCTGAGGTTTTAAACTATAAAAATAACACATTGTATGTGTCGTAAGATAATCAGACAAATCGAACCTTAGCGAAAATCTTAGGATGATTGCAAAATACCGGATAATTGGAATCTCAGAAAGATTTCCGATATCATACGAGCCATTATCAGGATTATTAATATATAGGATAATCGGAAGCTTGAACGCTGATTTGCTAGTAAG
Source organism: Asteroscopus sphinx (assembly GCA_949699075.1). NCBI lineage: Eukaryota > Metazoa > Arthropoda > Insecta > Lepidoptera > Noctuidae > Asteroscopus > Asteroscopus sphinx. The sequence goes on along the minus strand of OX453004.1, from coordinate 30,845,811 downwards.
AGTCGTTTTATTAACATCTTCATTCTGGTTGGTCAGAACATGGCTCGAAAGACGAAGGAATGTAGCCGTAAGCCAATCAGTGCATCCGTCAGTACATAACATTCATATCAGCCAATCAGCGCTCATTACGTGAGCGGTTACTTACGACTAACCTAAAATAGGCCGGATTTTTGCAATAATCTTAAAAATTGCTCGGATGATAACGATAAACTTTCATAGATTTCAATCCGGTCCTTTGCAATTGTCCTAGGATTTTTGCAAAGATCCGATTCTTTCGATTATCCTACGACATATAGCATTGTATAGAAGAATGACTGACTAGCGCAAACTTAAGACTTGGTTATTGAATTGTCTTGCGGGAATACTACCATATCACCATCCTTGACAAAATACCCAACCAGCAAAAATGTGTACTATAGCAATCGAGAGAACGTTTTCGGACACACTATTTAGTGTATCAAATATGTCCTATAACAATGATGTAAACGTTTACCCAGGCAGGTTTTGGCGCAGTTAAATCGCAATTTTGTGACAAAGCCAAGTTATTGTAGCTCCATACGTCACAAGTTAGTACTATACTTGTACTATAATAATGTCGTAAAAGTCTTTTCAAAGTTTTAACAGTGATTTTGTGGCGCTTTCATCACAAAACAGTTACAAAAAAGCCACCACGACTCTATTAATGGACTTTTTTGTACTATAGTAGAGATCGGGGATCTTTTATAGTACAGTTTAATTTAGTGTCCTTTCTCGTATATATTGTGGGTTTGATGTGAAATAAAATTAAAGATTATTTATTGGCAAGTAAATTGATGTTACTATTAGCAATATGGCGCTCACGACTTGTGAAATCAGTGTTATCTAATCAGACAGTCAATTTTACTTGCGACTAAAATTTTATTGATAAAGTAGTTAGTATTTTTTAACAAATTTTTAATGCCCTTGATTTTCAATATTTATTAAATTAACAACATAACATAACATCACGCCTGTATTTCCCCGAAGGGGTAGGCAGAGGTGTATAGTACACCCACATTTCGCCAGTTATGTTGTAAGTCCCAGTAATAGGGGGCGAGCCTATTGCCATTAACCGGGCACAAATCCAGACTCCGGGCTGCTACTGAGAATTTCCTAATGAAAAAACCCAATAACACTTTGCCCGACCCGGGAATCGAACCCAGGACCTCACGCTTAGCAGTCGCGCTTGCAACCACTAGACCAACGAGGCAGTCGAGTCGAGGTATTTATTAAATTAAAATCAATTAAAACATGGTTATGTCTCCAGTGTTGCTATTAACGGATAAAAAGGTGCCTACGTGCTTACTATAGGCTTAATTAGTGCACAGCAGTGACAGCCATCGGCAGCCATGATAAAAATAGGGTTCCTTGGTACATCTTAGATTAAACCACTTGATTGTCGAGGCATATTCCGCAAAATAATAATCCTATCACTCTGCATTATCATTATCATCGTCTGAAGATTCACAAACATTAGCATATACACAGCAGCCATTTTATAAACAAAACGCGGGACTTACGTTGTAAAAACGATGTTAAATTTCTTTTATAGGATGTTTAGGTTGACTAAAACTAGTAATATACTACTTTTATGTATCGTAAAGGTCCAATAAAAACGATAAAAGCTCTGTAACGTCACTGAGATATACAAGTTATGAAATAGTGTTTTGATGACCTTTCAGTGTTAAAAGAGTATACTCGAGACAGCTATAACATTGACACTATAGTAGCTATTTGGAAGATTTTATTGCTCAAATTCGATACTTAACAGTGATGTAAAAATCAGCAACAGTACATTATTGTTCTATAGTTGTGTTTTCAATACTATTTAAACTCTTGTACTATAATACTCATTTGGAAGCTACAATAACACAAAATTGCTTCAAAACAGTATCGTGTAAATCTTTAATAATACAAGATGGCTCTGTACTTGATGTAGTGGCATCAGTTATAGTACTGTGATAAAGGCGTAATATATGGCGTCGATGTAAACGTTTACAACACTTATTATTGTTACATAAATGCTGTTTAATATTATACAGCTAAAATATTGTATAAGTCGCTATTATAGAACACACGGTCATAACGGACAATTTAATAACGCTTTATTTTCACTTTTTAGTGATAAATGCATTTCTTAACGGACTACTTTGCTGGTTGGGTATTGTCTTGCGAACTCGTGGGGACACTGCTGTCTGTCTTCTAAACATACTTCCTTATACATTTTTTTACGACTCCCTAAGGAAAAGTGGGGATGGCCTATTTCTTCCCGATTTTTTTCTCGACCGAGACCTACACTTTCCTGCCAATGACAAATGATCATTGTGTTTATCTTTTATTCCCAGAAACGACAGCCCAAATCTCTTAGCGCCCAAAACCTAACAATAAGCACTTAGTCTCCCGAAAAAAAAATTGTTTCTACATCGCAGTAACAACGTTGAGTTTATATAAAATGGCTCTCATTCTCACTGAATCGCCGTGGGACGTTGACAAACAGTTCGGCGTGAAAAAGATGTATTTTTCTACGATAAAATTCGGGTTGACGGCTGACTATAAATTTCTTTTTGTACGTCACACTGAGGTGATTTTCGCCCTGGATATATAAAAAAACGATTTAAGATGTAATTTGGAATATTTGTCAGGTTAATAAGAAGCTAACCTTTGTAATATGAAACGCTGATCGATATAATTATATAAATGATAACTGGATTGAGTTAGAGCTTTAGATTAATTTCTATCGATTTACATAGAACTTAATTCAGTCATCGACTTCAAAGCGACTCTGTCTGACTTTCAGGGATAACAGGTGTGACGAGGTTCTAATTAATTTTCATTTACAATTAGATTATCACATAATTGATTAGAGTCGTGTGGTCTCAGAGGAGATGAGGGGCTCGTGGCTAATAATAACCGTGTGGCATGCACTAGCCACAGTCAGTCATCGTATGGGTGACCATTTCATTGCACATTTATATGCCTTCGTGCCTCGAAGAGCGCGTTAAGCTATCGGTCCCGGTTCTTCTCCTGTCTCCGAGCTTTTTCCGATTATGTTGGGGTCGGCTTCCAGTCTAACCAGATGCGGCTGAACATCAGTATTTTACACGGAGCGACTGCAACCCAGTTACTGCGTAATACCGCTATCTCCTAAGGTTAGACCAGTTATCAGACCTTTTGGCTTATGGCTAGCCGTAATAACTACTTTAGATATTCGTATGGCAGCTGAAACCGACAGCTTAACGTGCTCTTTGAGGCACGGAGGGGTCTCAATATGCAACGAGATGGTCACTTATCTAAGTACTAACTGCAGCTAGTACAGCTTTACATCGCAGATCTTGCAATCTACGCGGTTATTACTTTTAATTGTTTTTATTTATGTGTCATCGTGATTTGATACAAAAATAAAAGGGGTACTGCTATTTGATACGGTGCCCCTGATGTGTTGCTCTTCGGTCTAAGGGTGATGATCTTTGGTCGTGTCTTGTTTTTGGTTGTGCTACTGTTGTACAAGATGCTTGTACCACAACTAAAAAGAAACAATAAATCTGAAGGATAACCTTCCTTCCCTTGGGTCCAATTTAGTAGCCAGCTCTTTTAAACAATACATACACTACAATATTTCATATCCATATACCCTAAACACACATAACAGCCATTTCACCCCTGAAGAAACTTAACGCCAAATTAAACCACCGTTTGGCGGCCAGGGTGAATAAATTTGTGCCAATATGTTGCTGGCCTAAGCTCTAAACGATATTAGTTAAAATTGTTTTTAAATACTAGGTTAGTTATGGGGGAGTGTTTATGGTCATGTGAGCACAGCATTTTCACTCCTTAGTTGCAAATATTCATCAGACATGGAAATTGGAAAAAAAAAATAGAATGGAAAATGTTTAGACGAATAAAGTTTTTTTTAAATAATTATTTTCTTTATTCTTTTAAATTAGGTATTTTGAACAAATTACAAGAATTTGAACAGTTTTATTTCGCGAACTCTACATATTCAAAATTAGTAAAGAAGATTAATTTATTAGATCAGTTACATAATTCATTGTAATAATATGCTCTAAATTCCTTAATTTAAGATTTTGTAAGTGATAATTTAATATCACATTTTTTGACCTGTTTTAGAAGCTTATTATTCTAGTCGTGTTAATAGGACGCCATAATTGGTAAGTGAGTAAAATGCTATTACTTCTCACTCAAAACATTCCTATCCACGCAGTATTCCGCCAGCTGCAGCCGGCGAAGGAAAATGTCGCGTAACCATGCGTTCATAATAAAACGGAACGTGTGTAATGTTCTGAGATGGAGACAGTTTGCGTCACCTGCGAACGCCAAGCTTTTACCTTCGTTTCAGCTTTTTCATAGACGACTGAGAATAATTTGCAAAAGTATTTATTTACCTTCCAAATGTGATTGTTCTCATAGGTAATCTTGTCTTAATTTAATATCTAGGAAGAAATCATATAAATATGCAAAGAAAAAATGGTACAGTACAGTTTGGTACAGTCTAACAAAGCAATTAATTAGTATCCAGGGTCGCCAGATATAAATAAAGTTTTCTCAGAAGATTTGGAAATTTTAGAGTGCAATATCATTTTAATAACGGATAAAGTTAAACTGTATTTACACAAAACCCTAATCAAACCGTCCTGTAATAATTTCCTGAGAAATCTTCATCTATATCTGGCAACCCGAAATACTAATTGCTTTGAGACTGTACCATTTCTTCCTCTGTTTGTCAACTGATTTGCTTTTTCGTTTAGTTAACTACTAGTTAACAACTGTTTAGTTGACGAGTTTTGGTGTTATCAATAAAAAAAATGCAAATAGTTTTTTTTTCGGCATAGTTCATATAATTTTGTTATGAATTACGGTCGAATTTCGACGATTGGGCGACCTTTCGTAATAATAATTGGGTTTTTTTACCCGACTACGAAAAAGCCAAAAGGTGGGTATTATCCCATATAGTGTATAATCTATGTATCTGACTAAGGTAAGCCCAAAGAGAGGAGGGATATAATTACTAAAATATCACGTAAGCGATAATAATAATAATGTCTGCCTGGTCGAGTTTTGGTCACGGCGGCTAAAATCTCAACGTGACTAGCTATCTGCACGGGACATATTATAGTGCACAAGTGTTGCGCAAACACAGGTGCAGGTCTTTTCCCTCACTCTCATAATCCAACGGGATCACAAATCAACACGACCGGATGAAGATGAGGTGAAGGACCGACGGTTTTACGTGCTCTCCGAGGCACGGGGGTGTAGCAATGCCGACTTCCAGACTGCGGGTTGCTACTGAAAAAATTATTGACAGAAAAATCCCAATAGCACATTTTGGCCGACCCGAGAATCGACCCAGGACGCCACGCTTAGTAGTCGCGCTTGTGACCACTAGATCCATCATCTTGGAGGCCACGTCATCTCAACGCAGGAGATCAAATCCTCCTCCCCCAAGGTCATAGTCGACTTCATGATTGACTTGCAGCTTGGGGAAGTGCTGTAATGCTGCAAGAGGCGTCACAATAGATCTTATCAGGTTGCTGTGGCTTAGGGGCGTTCAAGACCCCTACCTCTTTCCCCAAATAATAATAGTTCATAGTTATTTATTGATAATAGTAATTATTATAAGTCACATTTTAAGTAAATAAAATTACATTTTCATTTATAATTAATAATAATAACTAGATCCACGAGGCAATCGCCAATATTATATAATATGTAACTATAATGTAGTGTGACTATACGGTTATACCACAGTTTAGCCATTCCAAACAGTCCAACGTGAGAGTTGAGTCGTTGAATGTCCCAACTCCCAAGCTGCCTTGAAAACTGTCAATGTCTTGAGTTGCCTTTGAAAACTGTCAATGTCAATTTTCGTTGAACTACTGTATTAAACAGATAATTACACTGTGATTATACTAAAAACCTCAGGGTACTAAAACCGGTATTTATTCTAATGATTGTAAATGATTCATAATTTAAATAAATCAATAACGTATCCTTGTTTATACCTTTATGGTGTAGGCGATTTTTGGCGCAGTTGTTTTTTTTTTTCATTTTATTATTCTTGAGTAAGTCTAGCATGAGAGAAAAACATAAGTACACATCACACAAATAACCTAGTCAAACATTTCCCCTTTCGAGGAGACTTTAGAGGACAACAAACAACCAATCTGAAGGTAGTTACTTAAATAATAGATTAATAATATTAATCTAAATAATTGTGCAAATAAAGAACCAGCAACAATGAGGAAGCAAACCAAATAATATCCGGAAGCTACACAACACTGTTGGCCAAAAAAATTCGGCCACTACATTAGCAACATTGTCCGTACACTGTCGAGAGAACGGCCCGCAATTTCAATTTACGAGTGGCGATGCTATAAAATTGGCACGTGATCGCGTCGAGACAAATAAGTGGATATCGCTTATATGTGTATTAGTAATATTGCTCAGCAGTGTAGGGCTGTGTGGGGTGGAACGGGAAAATTGGACGTGGGATGATTTGTTTGAATTCTTGGCTATTGGGAACTAAATAAGGGGTCATAATTTATTCTAGAATCTTCATTATGAGAAGAAATCCTTATTCTGTCACATTTAAGAAAATATCATACAAAAGAGAAGAAAAAAAGAAGAAACTGTTATTTTTATGTAGTAAAAAAGCTTAAAGGTACGCGAGATAACCCTAACATAAGCTGCAGAACTAAATTGTGTAACAAAATAAAATACGTAGGTAGCACATAATATTGGTCCATTTTCCCAAATTGCGTCCCAGATGTGTGACACAAATAAAATATCATGACAAAATAATAATATAATCACATAAATGTAATTCTAGTAAACTATGAGATTTTTTTTTCTAATATCATTAAATAACAAACAAAATAATAAATAATATGGGACATTTTACAAAGCACATCTAATTCCAAACTAAGCAGAGTTTGTACACAGGCTTCACATCAAGCTATACATTTCCAGTATAAGCTGACCTGTCATTCTACGGATGCCTATACAATGCGAGGTCAGCTTATAATTGAATTGCATAGCTTGATATGTAGCCGTGTAGGGTACTAGACATTGGATATCACTTTTTTTTGTTAAGTACATACTTATAATACATAAGAAACACCCAGACCAACACAAACACTTATGTTCATCACATAAATGTTTGTATCCTGTGGGAATCGAACCCATGATCAGCAGTCCGACACTCGAACCACTAGACCACAGACGTCAAAAAGTTATTATCGTCTTGACGTCATTTAGATAGCGACTAGCGATTTAGATATTAGTCGCTATCTAAATTAAATAAATAATATAAATAAATAGATATTTTTCGCAAATCTAGATTTCCATGAAACACATAAAACACGTAGATTATTTTGTCAAACACATCAAATTAAACACGAAAAAAAAAAAAAAAAAAAAAAAAAATTAAAAAAAAAAAAATTCACAAACACGTAAATTTTGACATATATTATTATTTAATAGTTTAAGTTGGGCGTTTTTATGATAGTTTAAATTTTCACGTAGATGCTGTAACGCCCATCTACTTACGAGTATGATCATTAAGTTTTGCTCTCGAACCCAGATTTTTTAAAATTTTAATACCAACAACACACATAACATCATGCCTGTATTTCCCCGAAGGGGTAAGCAGAGGTGTAATAGTACACCCACATTTCGCCAGTTATGTTATAGTCCCATGTAATACGGGGCGAGCCTATTGCCATTGACCGGGCACAAATCCGGACCCCGCGTTGCTACTGAGAATTTCCTAATGAAAAAACCCAATAACACTTTGCCCGACCCGGGAATCGTACCCAGGACCTCACGCTCAGCAAAGTAAACAAACCATTTATTGCAAAATAATATAACTTTGAAAACGTACAGTACCAAAATACATTATAATAGCCATAAAATTGCATCTCAAAACACACACTTATTGTGTGACCTCAGTAATACAAGGGCCCTTCAAAATCCATAACTTTTGTGCCATGGGGTTAAAGCCCCTCACTTGAACAATACACAAATTGCAGTTCTAACACTCGGTACTCGGTACAATTTACTGCAAGCTCCTTGTCTAGTCGCACAGAGCACTTACCGAACAGAGGCAATGAAAGTGGATTGTACTGTATTAATGGCGCCCTTGAGGATAGTGAAATTGTTTGCAATTGGATTGTTTCTTGATTAATTTGGCTTTTGTATTTTTAAGCACTTCCTTAGAGAGAAGATGATTAGAAAGATACACAACAGGAAAATGGTAACTGATTAAAAAAACATGGAGAGTAAATAAAATGAATGATGTAGTAAACGCCAAAAGTCTATGAACATTTAACAAATAAGACAAACAATTTACCACTGAAAAAACCAAAATTTCTTTGTACTATGAATTATTGTTCAATCAAAGTAACCAGTACCACAGATAATATAATACTATACAGTACCTAACAGTAGAATCTGAAGGATTTTTTCGTTTCTGTATAAAATGCGTAGCGTGGGTAGGCTCCCCAAAAGGTGGATCGGTCGTGGCAATTCACTGGATGCGGGAAGCGCAGGACCGGTCATTGTGGCGACGCTTGGGGGTGGCCTATGTCCAGCAGTGAAGTCTTTCGGGTAGATGATGATGACGATGATTTATAAAAAATATTAAGGAAAATAGGCATTTTCAAACTACTAATACTAGGAATTTATAATAGTACTTTTCAATAACTACTCTGTGCACATGACCTTGAGATAGGCCAAGAGTTCGGGTGCGAAAAGTAACAGATGCTGTTAACGCAATTTAGATAATCGTTTGCGTAAATAAATAGCTGTCGAAACTCAATTAGGGTGCTGTAGTGAACGGGCAAGCCACTCGTTCTGTGGGAAGGCAAGTTTGGTAAACATCTGTTGTAATTTATACTTTATACGTAATTTTATACCAAGATGGAGATGTCCTATGGTTTTGCTCTGGTTAAAGTTGGGTGAATATTGGAAACATTAAAATTAAATTTTGAATGCAAAGGGTTTTCGTTGTAAATCGGAGTCTCGTAGGTACCACCACGTTAAATACTTTTAATGGTTTCTCCATGTATAATAGTGTTTTGAACAGTCTGTTCGTCCCAATATTTTTGACGCAGACTGTACGTTCCTAATACAGAAAATATCTTATACAGTCAGCAAAAGAGTTAGGTATTCAGGCAAACAGAAATATCAATACACTTACGCAGGTAACTGTGTCGCTAGAATTGTGTGTATGTGTGTGGATATTAAATTGTATGAACAATATTTTAAAAAAACCGGCCAAGAGCATGTCGGGCCATGCTCAGTATTATAGGGTTCCTTAAGTAGGTGTAATTACAAACGAATCAAATCGAATATTAATCATGGCTATATTAGTTTTTGCAATAATCGGCAGCATTCGCGACTCAGAGCGTGTTGTTAGTAGCGCCATCTAGCGATAAATTCAAGAAGCCAAATTTATGAAGTGTTTCATTTCAAAGTTACTTTTTATGATTTTTTCAAATAGAAAGAAGCTAAAAGAGCATTATTTGATATTATAATTTTTCTCTATGTTCAATGACCTTTGAACTAGGACGTTTTAAGTATTTTTCAGTTTTATCTCTATAACTCAAAAAATTATAATCACATTATACTAGAAATAATTTTAAAAGAGAGTTTTCACAAAGGTCTATCAATGTGGAAGATTATAACTTTCTACGTTGCATAGTTTAGAAATGGCAGGGAGGGGACACATTGCAAGCCTCTTTGGCGGGCTATATTTCACAGATGGTACACCTGATAAAAAAGTGGTGTATGAAACATTACCTTCATTTTAGTAGACCTATTTAATGATACTCAACACGAGGGGGTGCAGCGAAAAAAAATTTTTCATCCCCATTTCACATGTATGGACGCCACCCCTAAAATACGAAAAAATGATTTTTTTATTCATTTAAAATTGAGATCTATATGTAGACTATTTTTTAACAAAATTTCATTTACTTATTTTTATAACTGTAGAAGTTATTAAGCTGTAAAGGATTAGGACAGACGGACAGACGGACAGACGGATGGACATGACGAAACTATAAGGGTTCCTTGTAGGACTTCGGAACCCTAAAAAACTGGGCCTCATAGGCGGCGATAGCGATAGGTCATTGACGGTTTTTGTGTCAATGTAATTTAAATATTTTTTCCGACAAATAACAGGTTGAAAAAGCTGTTAATTTTTAACAGGTTTGAAAATGGTAGTTCTTTTTATGACATAGGGGGGCAAACGAGCAAGAGGATCACCTGATGGTAAGCAATCTCCGCCGCCCATGGACATCCGCAATACCAGGGGAGTCACCGATGCGTTGTAGTAGTTTTTTTTTTTTAATTATTGTACATATACCAAACAAATACAAAGACAGTAGTTTACAAAAAGATTATATAAATACAATGGGCGGTCTTATCGGAAAAAGCAGACAACCTCTTATCTCTTGTAGACAACCTTTGGATGGGCTAGATGAATGGGAACCGATCGTGGGTTGTTACGGGTGGACAGGTCACCTATCTCTTTTGTTGACTGTATATGACTTAGACATCCAGATTCATGGACAAAAGTAGTGTTGTCAGTTGAAATATACCTAACATGGTACACTTGGACATGGTTTGAATTAGTTAAAGACTTTGATATACTGTTACAGATTGGTTCATTGCTCATGACCTTTGCAACGAATAACATGGCATAAGAAACTAATGTTAGAAAGATTGTTTATTAACTTTCCCGTAGTATTAGTATCATTATCTTGGATGGGTATCAGAAAAAATAGGGTATATGAGTGGCTTATTGTTCAGTGAAAGATGGAAGTTTTTATTCAAGAAATGTAGTATTGTCCTAAAGTACAGGAGGCAGCGTTGCATTTGAATAAGTCATTTCATACAGGATGAAAATCATAACCCAAATAGTTTTCCCCTAATACGTCAGCATTCTAATCGTCAGCTACTCCAGTAGCGGTGGAGCTAAGGGTGACAGCATCTGAAAGACGTAAAAAAAAAAAACTACTTTGTGTGTGTTCATACGGTGACAAAATTTATGTGATAATTTTTTAGACCATTTTCAAGAAAAAAAAAGATTCCACCGCGGTTGTGGCATGCGGCGCTCATTAAGCTGATTATTGAATATTAATCAACTACTAGGAATGAACTTTATTCGGTATAAAATTCCTCACAAAAATGCAACGGTGCCTCCCGTATTAATAGGTTGGCGTGGCTAGGTCAAAATAGGTGTAATACTTTCCAAATGATTTTATAAGGAAAATTAAAACAATACTATCTTTTGACAACCTCTGTGGTCTAGTGGTTCGAGTGTCGGACTGCTGATCACGAGGTCGTGGGTTCGATTCCTACAGGACACAAATATTTGTGTGATGAACATGAGTGTTTGTGTTGGTCTGGGTGTTTCTTATGTATTACAAGTATGTATTTACAAAAAAAAAAGGTATTTAAGTATTATATCCATTGTCTAGTACCCATAGTACAAGCTCTGCTTAGTTTGGGACTAGAAGGTGATGTGTAAAATGTCCCAAAAATATTTATTTTTATTTTATTTTATTAGATATGTACCAAAAATCTTTATGGCTTGAGGTTTTTTAAAGTTTTTTTGGTAATTTAGTACGTCAGTGATTGAATGTTGGTGTCGTCAATTGTATGAAGTAGCCCAAAACCTAAATTGTTAAATCTGAATTCGGAGTTCATAATTTTTTTTATGTAAGACAAACATATTACAGAACGATCCTAAAGCGTTGATCTCTGTTTAAAACTAGATTTGAGTTGAGCTTTGATTTTAAAACATGCCTCAAGCATAGATTTATTAATCACAGTTCAGCTGAGTTTAGCTTTATTTTATACCTACTGTCACCTGTTTCGGTATTTGAACAGAGATTTGGTCTGTAATCAGTGCGCTCTAGTGCGGTCCAGACTACGCTTGAGTACAGATTTCTATTCTATTTCAGGTCAAATTCGTGTATTATGTTGTTGAATTAAAGTTTATAATTACCGTATTGGAATAAGACCGATACTTAAGTAACGATTCTTGGAATAAGACCGATACTGAAGTAACGATTCTATCCTTAAGTAGTAATCAGGTGATTGAATTTTAATCTATACTGAGTAACGTTCTATAATATGGGCCTAAAACTCTTTACTCGTTAAAACAACGCCAACACACACGCTCAATAACTCACGCCAAAAACTCGAAATAAGTATATAAGTAGAGTTCAATTCATTTATTTTTCCCGAACAGCAATCTATTAAGGGTGCGATAAGCGGGGGCTGCGTTAAAATAAATTGATTTTATTCAAATTTCTATTAAGGCACCGGCTCGCTATGTTTCTGGAAATTGCTACGGGCCCAGTCTTGTTATTTGGGAGTTTGGAACTCGAAGCTGGGTGGTTGGATGCGGCTTGATGACGTGTCACTGTAGCAATTTTTTCATATTAAAAAACCGGCCAAGTGTGAGTCAGACTCACGCAGTAAGGGTTTCGTAACACCCATCGACCTGATACCCCATATAAACTGATTTCATTTACTAGAGTTCGTCAAAATACATCAACGCACCATGCGCGAAATATGATTGTTTGCATCTCTTTCTTACGTAGGTGTCACCACATATGTCTATGTTAGCCTTTCTTTTAGTATTTGTTGCTAAACTACATAGTATGCACTATAATCAGACCAAATTTGACACTGGTTTGTATTACCGTTTTGAAGATCAAGCAGGAATAAAAACATTGAAAAAAATGCATTTTTTTCGAGGTTTCTTGTATGGGGACCCCTTTGATTTTAGACTTTTTTTAGTTTTTAGTATTTGTCGTGATAGGCACCATAGTAACACATGTTCTGTGAAAAATGTTTCAAATGGTTATCTATCACCGTTACAAAGATACAGCCGTGTGACAGACAGACGGACGGATGGACGGACAGCGAAGTGAAAGTAGTAGGGTCTCGTTAGCACCCTTTGGGTACGGAATCCTAACAATGGGCATACGTTTGACCGCTACCTCACCTGATGTTAAGCGGTCGTGCAGTCGACGGTGGTGTACGCTGGCCCAGCAAAAACCTATTCACTCGTGCCGCGATGGTCTTTTCTCCATACAAATGCTCTCGACTGTTTTCTTTCTGGTTTGTAAAATTTCTATATAAGCATGCAGCAGCCAAGTGGCGCCCCCATCAGAAAGAAAAATTTACTTGCTGATTATATTATTTACCGAAAATTAGTTTTTAACCATTGAAGTACAGGTACTGTTATGTAGTATGATCAGAAACTATTAACTCTGTAAATTATAGTTCGCTGTAGTTGTAGATAGGAAAATTACCAAAAGTGGTCGTTTTTTTATTCGTCCGAGGCTTCGTCTATCTTGCTCTTTTGGTCTGAGACTTGTAATTAACATTTAATTTAAAACATTATGTGTATTGTGCGGCTACGTAAAAAAATGTCCAAGGTATTACGTACACCATTTCTCCAACTCACTCACTGCACTTCTCTCGACCACTTTGGGACCGTCCAAAAGTGCCGCCTTTACCCCGATTCCCACATCCACCGCAGATTCCCACTCAAAGCTTGTAATTGAAAAGTTTGCAAGGAGAGATGTAAAGTGATTTATAAGACAGACGAAGTGTCGGTCCGACGACCTTTTTATTCAACGAAATCTTGTTACAATACTTAGGTACCTACGTCGATCCTGCAAGTTTCTAAATCGTGTGATTTATATGGTTTGAACACATAGACGAAGTGCTGCGAACAATCATAGTGCAGCCAAAAAAAAACTATGCTCCTTCGTGTACAACCAGCGCTCATGCACACACCGTGTACCTGAAGGATATATGCTTTCGCGATGCTTACTGGACGATACCGCGACATGTGTACTGAGAGGGGTGAGCGCGGTTTGAGGTGCTTGTATGTGCGTGAGCGCTGGTTGTACACGAAGGAGCATAGTTTTTTTGGCTTCACTATAATTGTTTACACACTTCGTCTATATTAATAATTTATCTATCCACGGCAAACATACGAGAGATAGAAATTTGACATAAAATGTATAAAACTTCATGGATATGTAGGTTAATAAATTACACCGAAAAAAAAAAAGTTTTTTTAAATGTAGCTAAACTTTATCAACCTGTAACTCAATTAAGTGACTTCAAAACTATTTAACTAAACTAGCCATTTTTTCAGTTTTGTTCTTTATAGGTGAACGGTTTTGCTAAATCAAATTAACTTTAATAACTTTTTTTCAGTGTACTTTGTCGGCTAATGATAGTTACACTTTTATGTTTTTGTCGAGTGGTTTTTGCGGCAGATTTGCTTTTTTGACCGGATTTTTCGTGTTCTAGTTTGCACTTAAAAAAGTCACCAATAATAGTCACCAGTAATTTTGGTATTCACATAATAAGTTTTTCAAAATTATTCGCAGGTTTTATTTGACTTTTCGGCTTGAACTGACATGAAGTACTAGATTTAATAAATTTTACCACAAACAGTAGACATACAGGCTTAGCAAATGTAATTATGAATTCCATAATATTCAAGTTATGTTTTCAAACCGCAGACATAAGTTTGCTTAAAAATGTAATATTCATTCCAACGTTTTATTACTCATCTACAACTTTTTAGATTAATTTACAACTTTTTTATTTTTTTTTCATTTTGATTTCAGCAATAAACTAGTAAAAGTAACGCTTGAAAGTTAAAACTGCATTTACAAAACATTAAAAATTCACTTTTCAGTGAAATTAACAAGTTTATTTACGCCATATTTAAAACTTGGGTTATAAATGACAAGGATCGACTTTATTAAAATAATTTACATTATAAATTGCGTTAAAGGGCAATTTCGGGCATTATGGGGCAGCGATGGGAATAAACAGGATGACCGTTATTTAAAATATGTATTTATGGGGAAATTGCGTTGACAATGACAATGGCGATAACATTAATATACCTACCATGTTTAATGAGCGATTCTGGCTACTTTGAAAAGGCGGGTGGTCCTGTCTTTTCAAAAAAATATACAACGTGTTATTGAAATAACTGAAAACCTCTTAAGGGGTCATTGTTCTCATCTGTATGAACAACTGTTACTATGGGAAAACTTACTTAAGGTTGAAAATACCAACTCATTCCACAAACTTCCTCGATAAGTCCTTTACGGTGCAGGTATTCGTTTGAGGAATGAGTTACCTGTAGGGATTAGACGTGCACAATCATTACCTATTTTTAAGCGATTAGTTAAGGAGCATTATCTGTCCCAGTAATGACATGAGTATGTTGTTGTCCTATATTCATTTGGTATATATATATATATAGCTATATTTATTTATTGTAATCGTGTGTAAGTTTATGATGTTATAGAGATACATGTATGTATATTTTGGCATATTATTTATATTTTTTACTAGTTAAGTTAGTTTAATTAGTTAAGTTTCCGATATCATTTAAGTGCACCGGTAACTACCCTTTGTCTCTTCCATGACATTCCAGTCCATTCAATGGTTGTCTGGAAGAGATCGCCGTGGAGTGATAAGACCGCCAGTTGTACACTAGCGCATAAGTAGCTATTTAAGAAATTAATATAATCTTGTTGTGCAATAAAGAGGATTTGTATTGTATTGTATGGGACCAACCATGAAATCGCTAAAAAATCAGCTGATCCCTGTATTTGTGTTCACATAAATCGCCAAAATGTAAGGATCAGCTTTTTTTTTCGCGATTTCAGTTTTGGTCCCATAGTAAAACTTGTTTATATAGATAAGTACAATGACCCCTTAAGAGGTTTTCAGTTATTTCAATAACACGTTTTGTTGGGTAATTGAAAATATACCCGATACCTCTTAGCACATATTTAGTACAAGGATCATAATTAACAACAACGATGCAACGATGACAACGACCTAAAGAACGTGGCTGACTGGATGCGGAAGGCAGAGGACCGAGCGTTGGGGCGCAACTTGGGAGAGGCCTATGTCCAGCAGTGGACTGCGATAGGCTGAGTTGATTGATTGATGCAACGATGCTTCATTTTGCAGGCTGTGTATTCCGGCCATTTAGGGCTTAAAAAACAAGTATTTTAACGTCAACAACCTACCTCTACCTCTGTGGTCTAGTGGTTCGAGTGTCGGACTGCTGATCACGAGGTCGTGGGTTCGATTCCCACAGGACACAAATATTTGTGTGATGCACATAAGTGTTTGTGTTGGGCTGGGTGTTTCTTATATATTATAAGTATGTATTTACAAAAAAAAAAGTATATAAGTATTATTATATCCATTGTCTAGTACTCATATCACAAGCTCTGCTTAGTTTGGGACTAGATGGTGTTGTGTAAAAATGTCCCGAAGATATTTATTTATTTATTTACACAGCTGTCCATCCACCAAACACGAAAATGTAATCAAAAGATTTTCCCTAATTACCACATTAGATAATGTTTTATCATGAACTAAAAATATCCTTCAGCGATCGACCTGTTGCTTCTCACTAATTAATTCTCTTAGTTAAGCTCGCTCAAGAGAAAAGCGAGAGAAAAAAATGGCGTGATGAAGGAATTACTTTTTTACGGGCCGTCGGGCCCGGCAGGCCTTTGGGCCGGACTTGTAATGATTTATTGTTAGCCCAGACCTCTGAGCAACGACTGTAGTTATCCATCATCATTTGTGGTGTGACCAAGTTTTGTGAGTGCGGGATAAAGGGTACTGATTTATTTATTTATTTATTCATGGTAACTTCACAGCTTACAGTAAATAATCAAATAATTAATCTGGATATTACGCCAATTACACTATTAAATTAAAATCATGAACTTATACAGAGCCTTCTTGGGCTTCTTGGTTACTGAAATCTTTTACCTAGCCTTAGGTACTAAAGTGATGTGTACTATATTTTGTTTTTTCTCTCTTGTTTATTTAGTAAACAATCATGGCACGTCTCTTTATTAAAATAACTACTGATAAAATATAAATTACTAGTTCTGCACATGTAACTAGGTTATCAAATATTATTTAGTGTGTGTGTGTGTGTGTGTTAACTAATGTTAACAATTTCACAAAAACAAATATTAAACACATTAGTGTTTAATAATAATTATTGTCGTATTTCATAAAAAAGACATGCCAAGATTGTTTGCTAAATAGGACAAGTAAGAAAAAACAGAGATAAGGTAACCGAATTTATTGGTTTGAAGTTCTTTTTATGTCAGTTCTTTATGTCATGGTTTAATAACAATGGAATTACAGAGTTATATGTCTCTTTACAAATATGAAATTGCATAAACACACCACGATAAAAAAAGGTGTCTATATCACCGATACTGAACACGAATCATAAAAAAACAATACCAATTTATGTTTTCTTTAAATACCTACTTGTAAACAAACAAATACCCTCCACGCTCGCGTGCGACACAAAAATGATGCAAGCGAAACCAAAAAAAATTGCAGGTGTTTCCACACTTTCCGTCGAAGACTTACTTTCAGAGTCGTTCGGGATTTATTCTCAAACCCTCGCTATGTTTCTGAGTGAAAATTTGGGTATTAATTAATCGTAGAATTTTTCAAGTATTTTTAGTCTTAGTCTTAGTGCTTAGTCATGCACATTATTTATCATTTGCTCTAGAAATATGGTTACAGATCAACAACTTGTATAGATTAATTGTCGTAAAATATTATATGTCCTGAAATAATCCATTTCATTCTTGGTAGCTTGGTCACTCTACTCAGGCTTTTCCTTAATTAATATAAATTACATTATTGTTGCAATGATTAATCGTATTAACGATTAATTTATTGTTATTGCTAACAATTGTTTTGTTATGCGATAATTAAGACGTGGCTATTGTTAGTTAATTCGAGAAGAAAAGATAGGTACCATAGTCTAAAAAGAAAGAGAAAAACCCGGATACCACGGATATACCTACTTTTAAATTTCTGGAATGATCACTAGGTATTGGAAGAAATGACAACATACACACATAAACACACCCCCACACAGATTGAAATGGCGACAGGGCTGCCAATTATACGAATAAAATATACTGTCTCTCTTTTATTTTGGTGTTATTTCGTTTTATAAATGCGAAAGTATTTGCTTTGTATAATTGTTTGTTTGTCCTTCAATCATACTTAAACGGTTTAACGGTTTTGGATGAAATTAGGCACATAGAAAGGCTATAACCCGAGTTAACGTATAAGCTAATTTTATCCCTGGAAGACAAGCAGTTCACGAGGGATGCAACATCGTCGAAAAGTAAGCAACACCAACGCGACTTAGGTGGCGAATGACATGAAACAAAGTTACTTAAAAGGATGAATAGCCACCTCTTGAACTGAAATAAATGGATGGATGAAATGACGACATTTTGTTTTTGTAAAAATGTAAGCAGTCGAATCTCCCGAAATCAGCTTTACGTAGTCATTCGGTACTGTTGGCAAAAAAGTGTTAGTGTATAGGAAATTAAAATAAAATTCAAACTATAACGCCACGGGTGAAGCCGTGGGTGCCATCTAGTATTAAATAATAATTAAAGAGAAAAGTACTAACATTTATTTTATTTCTAGCGAAATCTTTTCAAATATCAAACAGAAATAATATATATCATTTTCTCTTTTACTCCAAGATCAGCGTAACAGAAATACGTATATAATATTAATATTCTTCTTTCAATGAATATAACATTTCGCTAATTCATTTCAAAGTATGAGTGTTCGCGTTGCGTGTCCAAAATAATTGCTTTTGATGTACAGTCGACTGCATGACAGTTATACCATTTGAATTAGAAAACCGCCCTTACTGCTTACGAAATAAAGGCGCTGTCAATGACAAACTGTTACCACAGACGTGCGGTCGACCGTACCTACGTACCTGAGTACCCTAAATTAATAAGTAGACACGCAATGCGTTTGAAGATAACTGGGAAAATGGACGAAAGATACTGATCAAAAAGTAACCTTTTCTTTTAAAATGGTTCGGTCTGACCCACAGATACATCATTCTGATTATGAGTGAGGTAAGCAGGTGAGAAACTCATTAAGTGATTTGTAGAGTCTGACCAAATTTCGTTTTCATTTTGCGGTTTTCGGCCAAAATAATAATTTTCGGCAACGTTTAACAACGGCCGATTTTTTTTTTATTCTTGTATCGAAAACGATTTACGCGGTCGTGAAATTTTAATTTAGTTCAGCGGGTCAAGTTTATGCAGACAGATGCAGTAATTTATAGGCACAAAATTGCCTTTCCTTGCTTATCAATCTGTTTTGAGAGAAAAATATAGAGTTAATTTTCGTGTGTCAAGTTGTAACTTCGACCATTTAATTGAATTAAGTCATTGGTAATGGTTAAATGGTTAAAAGTGAAGGTTAATTTCGATACCATGTGCAGTGTTCACGGTAGCTTAGTGGCTAAAGCACTGGCGTACTGAGCCAAGAGGCGCAGGTTCGAATCCTGCTCGTGAGCGATTTTTTCTTTCCACAATTTAAATCGTTAGATTTCGCTTCACATGCGTTAAATAACCTCCTCTTTTTTTGAAGTCGGTTAAAAATAATAAAATATTTTTGTCTTTCTTTCAAAAGATTGATATTTTATGCATTTTATTTTTATAATACTTTTACCAAACAAAAAAATAATGACAAACGGTACATGTATGTACAGTCGACAGCATGACAGTGGTAACACTTCAATACGAAAACCGCCCTTACTGCTTACGAAATAAAGATGCTGCTAATGTCAAAGTGTTACCACCGATCTGCGGTCGACCGTACCTAGTACATGTTTATATTTTTTTGGTCTTTTTCAGCCGAAAATATAGCTTAATGCCAAATTTCGGTTTTGATTTCAGCCGAAAATAAATTTCATTTTCGGTTAATTATACTGATTATGATTATATTGGTGATCTACATACATCATACAAAAATATACAAAATGACAACTTCCTGCGACTACGTACACTGCAAAGCATTCAAAACGTTAGGAAAATCAATTTTAATAATAATACGCGACGTAATTCGTTTAAACGTTCTGTGGTTTAAACCATTAAGCAACACGGTTGCGGTTGCTCTATGGGTTAAACAATGTTTCATTAAGAAACAAAACGATTTGAGAACCGAACGGATTCGGAAACGCTATTCATAGTTCGTTAATTTTCACATCAAGTGCTATCCGATAGCAAATAGCTCTGAGAAGAGTTTCCGAAAATTGGCTAGAACTGTCAAAAGTTTTCAATTTCAGATTTCCGAATAGCGTTTAGAGAACGCTTTTTTTAACTTTCCTCTCGAATCGAAATAATTTTCGAAGGTTGTAAACAAGGGTGCTGTTTTTGATCACAAAAAGATGACAATCATTCTGCTAAAAAAAATCCCTTTTGTGCCGAAACCACACGGCATACAGAGCTCCAATAATATTAAACCCTTTACAATCACACATAAAATAAAACACACAAAATATATATCCAGATATCAAATCATACGCATTAAGCATACACCATAAACCCGTGCTATTTGCATGGAATCGCGACTCCATCCCATATCAAACAACAAAATACTTAGAACCACCATGTATACCTTCTAGCAACATTCCTTTGCAACTTAGTGTGAGGGTATAAGGTTGATTTTTGCTTGTATTTGGAAGAGGTATAGTTATATGTAATGTGGGGTTTTAGATAAAAGGCGTTTACAATTTGTCGTATCACAGAGCCTTGTTAGTGTGACATGGGTTGTGATGCCAGCATCATCGTTTATACTAACAAACATATTGGTCGGTATTCAAATCCGGAGACGTATGGTTGAACGTTCCGGGAATGACGGTTGTGCGATGATCGCAATGTCAAATGTTTTGGGAAAAACAATAAAGTCTCATAAGATAAATTAATTCAATAGCATAATCAAATCTTGCAAAACGAAAATTTAATAAAATTATAATGACATCAAGTTACTGAACTGAGCATTCGACGACTTAAAAAAGTTGACAGTTGACAATATAATTTCTTAACAATTTCTTTTTAATAGAGTTACTTATCACCCTGCAATAAAATTAAGAAATCGCGGGAAAAAAGCGCAGTTATAATGATCTTGGGGCGTAAAGCCCTGAAAAAACTTTGTCCTGTTGGGTAAATCGTTTTATCGCTAATTGTTTTGCGTAAATTTAAATTTATTTAAGAAGAAAATCGTCATTCGCTTGTTAATACTTACCATAAAATGTACTCAATTTGCCCATAAGCTTTACTTTGCCTGAGGAATTAACTTAAATTTTACATGCACTGACACTTTATAACGAACCAAAAGTTAGCGTTGTCACAGTTTGAAAAACTCCCCAAGTATGGAAAACATAGCTATTACAAATTATTTATTATTTTTAACGCATTTTACGCATGCGAAACGAAATCTAACGATTTAAATTGTGGAAAGAAAAGATCGCTCACGAGCAGGATTCGAACCTGCGACTCCTGGCCAGTACGCCAGTGCTTTAGCCACTAAGCTACCGTGAACACTGCTCGTGGTAACGAAATTCTCATCCACTTGGTACATCTTTGGGTGACGTCAGCGTCAGGAGTCGCAGGTTCGAATCCTGCTCGTAAACGATTTTTTCTTTCCACAATTTAAATCGATAGCTATTACAGTTTACTCAAAAAACAACTAAGCAAAGTAGGTCTTGTGGGCAAAGTTAGGGCATTTACGGCACTAGGGTTTGTTGCTATTACGAGCTGCAATATTTTTTTCTTCTCACCTTTTCCCAATTATGGTGGGGTCAGCTTCCAGTCTAACCAGATGCGGCTGAACATTAGTATACGGGGTAATACCGAAATCCTAAGGCTAGACCAGTTATCAGAGTTTCGGGTTTCTGACCGGCCGGAACAACTGCCATAGATATACGTATGGCAACCAGGACCGACAGCTTAACGTGCTTTCCGAAGTATGGAGGTGTCTCAATATGCATCGAAACAGTCACTTATCCAAAAACAGACCGTGGCTAGTGCAGCTTAACTTCACAGGTCTTGTAATTCACACAGTTATTACTTAGCTGCGTGCTCTTGCAAATTTTTCTGAAAAGTTACATTAAACAACCAGTAGCAATTGCTATTCACGCAATAACATCAACCATAAGCTGAGTTACGATTTGTGAGGTTTTCGGCTAATGATATATCATGGTGTTTATAATAGGGTTGACTAACAAGGGGATCCATATCATAGGGAAAATGTACAAGATTTATGAGAGAAATTATTACTATAGTTAGGCGGACAAGTATGTCTACCTGAAGAACGTGGCTGGGGGGATTGGATGCGGAAGGCAGAAGACCGAGTGTTGTGGCGTAACTAGGGAGAGGCCTATGTCCAGCAGTGGACTGCAATAGGCGTAAATATATCTGCTTAGCCAAATATCATGTAAGAAGGGAATCATATAGTACATTACTGCAGCGGCCGGCAACAGAAGAATTGATGGACGAACGTGGTCCATCAATGTCTAGTTGCAGCAAAATCTTGTTATGTACTTTCTTCAAAAAACGCGCGGAAATTAAAACTAAGTAGTACCTATTTAAATTCTAGAATGAATGACGAACAACAATAAGTTTTCACGCATCAATATGTTATTTTTTTTTCTATTTTACTTTAAACAGCCCTATTGTTCGAAATTTAAATAAAATTTATGATAAGTAACCTCCTTGGTTGCTTTTTCAGAGTAAAAGCTTACCAACTGCTGCCGAATTGCGTAACTCACTCACGATCGCAATCAATAGGATTTCAATGTTCATTGCTCCGTGTGTTTTGAGAATTCGTCTTATTGGCAACTATGTACCACGCCATGAAAATTGTTGTAATTTCAAAATGAAAGCTAATGTCAATAGGAATGCATTACACAATTGCTCCCGTTTATATTACCAATATGAAATGCAATAAAGAATTGAGTATTGAGCATTGCTTGGAATAGGTGCCTCACATAAATAACGAATTTGAAGATTGCCATTCTGGAAGGCTAGGTATTCTTTCTTATTTAACTATATTTACGGGACTAGTCGCGCACAATAAAATCAAAACATAACAAACATTTTGACTAACCTCGACGTTTCGATCAAGTTGCATTGGCCGTAGTCACGAGCAGACTGAAGTATGCGGGTGTCATCGTCTTGAGCTATTCTTTGTTTTTTTCTTTGCTTAAGGTTCAAATTAGATCAAATTAAATGAAAAATTTGCTTTTTCTAAATACAAGGGGGCAAGATTTATGGTCCTTGTAGGCGTGTCAGTAGTTATTTGGGCCAATAAACACGAAGATGTATAACTTACAAAAATGGCCATGGCATGGCACCTACTTTGAAAGTAGCTACGAGTATACATATAAAACTCCCTCGTCTTGTGGTCTCAGGTGTTGCAAACCTTTTAACAATACACTTACAAGACATTACTTCGCTTTTTGTAGAATAACCTGAGAACGCATGATATATGAACGTTGACTCCGACGAGCGACGCACTCGTTGCTAGACACGGTTTTTTTCGAGAAATGTATCTAGATTTTTGTCTCAAGTGAGCTATAAATTGATAGATCTGCTTACACTATGAGAAAATGTTGAAGGGTTTGATGTATTGTATAAGGGAAGATGTATGGGAAAATATCTACGTAACTTCTGACTTGCAACTTATTTTATTTTGCAAAAGAACGATTTTCTGCATTAAGATTGCACTTCCCATTTTGTTCACGTTTTGTTGTCTTTTTTCGTTTTGCTTTTGCCTACTAAAATTAATTTGAAGTTTACGAAGTAGGATTCCTTGTATGGAAAGAAAGTCGACGAAACAGGATGCTTACGAAATTGCATAAGTCACCTTTTCTTGAACTTGAAGACACCACTTGATTCTATTTTCATCATTCTTATTAGCAAATAGGATTTTGTGTTCGCGTAATGGAACAGCATTTTATGTGATTCCATGTTCGGACCTATATTAAAAATTGTTCATAATTATTAGAGATGCGCCGAATAGTTGTTTTACCGAATAACCGAATACCGAATATTATTTGGTTTAACCTTTACCGAACCAGATATTCGGCCGAATTTCAATTTCAATGTTTTTTATTTCAAATAAACCTAATTACAGGCACTTTTGAAAGGTCAGGCTCTAGTTGCACGAATGATTCGGATTACCACCATTACATTGTTTTGCCGAGTAAACAGGTTCTAACATGTAAGCTACGTGTCGCTACTGGCTAGATGACGAGCGAGCCGTACCTCACCGCTCGCTACCCGCTCACACACCGCGATGTCACTTTGCTTCAAAACATTACGTTTAAAAATAAATGTTGATTTAAGGTTTAAAATAAATGTTGACTATACTAACTATAGGTTAAGAAATAAATATGTTGTCTTTGACTTCTAAAATAACATAAATCTTACATAGAAGTTTTGTCTTTTAGTTCTATACCATGTCATGTAACCAAGAAAATAGAAATGCTTGAACCGAATATATTCGGCAACAAAACCGAATAATTCGGCCGAATACAAATAGTGGAAAAGATGCCGAATACCAAACGAATATTTGGCGCATCTCTAATAATTATGAGTAAAATGACCCCTTTTTATGTTTTGTATGAAATTAAAACTAATGTTGTATATAAAAACTGTTTAACTGCTAATCGTTTTCCCACGGCATGAACTATTATCATTAGGTAGCTCATGTCGACACGATAGAAGAAGAAAAAGAAGATCATTTGTTAGATTCAAATGAGGAAAACTGACTATCTAAAATGCTGATAGTTTAGCCACAAAAGCCACTTAGCTTAGTGCTTTGAGCCTAAGGCGTCACGTATCTAAGATATTTGTAGATTATAATATAAATTCTGTTAGACGTGTGAATACATCTGATTTCGGATTAAAAACTCTTATATCATAAATTAAAACAAGCATGAAATAAATAAAAACACTAACCCAAATTCTAAATAAGAAACGGAATAGGAAAAACATCTTTTTCGAGCTGTAATGAAGATTCAATTAGAACGAGATTCTTTATATACTTACTCCGAAGCGTGAATGGACCGCGTTGAAAGGACGAGGCTCGTGTAAAAATAACGTAAAACATAAATAAAAAAAACCTACTAACAAACTTATGTTTACATCTCCATCGATCAGGAAAGGTCCTTAAATTCAGGACGATGAAGTTGAAATTCAAATTTGCGAGGATTTATGAGAAGTGCAGTTAACTTTGCAGATTCGCGAGGAAGGAGAGACGCTCACAAAGGCGTCCGAGACTCCGAGTCCATATTCATACAAGTCCGGATGAAAAAGTTGGTACAATACGAGTCGCGTCATTAGGGAGTGCGCGCTTGAGTGTGGCTAAGTGGCAAGTTGCTGGGCTTACTGGGTACTCCGCACATTCGAGTTTCGAGAAGGAATTTCGCATTCGAATTCGAGACGGCTTAATTTAGGAGTTTCGAAACAACAAGAACAGGTTTTTGGGACTGGGTTGCATACGTGTGATGTTTATTGTTACCAAATAGATCTATTTCAATGCTCCAATTTGTATGCAACAAAGGAATTCTAATGGTTTGATATTGTTTTGGATATAGCAATGAAATTTCAACAATGCGATTTCAAATCTCCTTTGAAAACGTGTCTCCGGAAAACATACGATATAATTTTGTCCCGTGGTATGACATGATAGTTTAATTAAATTGTTTGATTAGCAAAATGATTATTAAGGCATGTCTTGATTAACTATTAATTGGATTTTAGTGAAGATACACAGTTAGGAAAACTTATGTCCGTCTAAAACGTATGTTATGATTGTCAGGATTAACGGCGCCTACTCTGACTGGTTCAGCATCGATAAGGGTGTGAGACAGGGATGTGTAGCGTCGCCGTGGCTGTTCAATCTATTCATGGACAGTTGTTTGAAAGATTTGAAAGAGAGTGAAAATGGTTTAGAAATGAATGGGTTACTTGGACTGCCTCGTTGGTCTAGTGGTTGCAAGCGCGACTGCTGAGCGTGGGGTCCTGGGTTCGATTCCCGGGTCGGGCAAAGTGTTATTGGGTTTTTTCATTAGGAAATTCTCAGTAGCAGCCCGGAGTCTGGATTTGTGCCCGGTCAATGGCAATAGGCTCGCCCCCTATTACATGGGACTATAACATAACTGGCGAAATGTGGGTGTACTATTACACCTCTGCCTACCCCTTCGGGGAAATACAGGCGTGATGTTATGTTATGTTTTATGGGTTACTTGTCAAATGTCTCCTCTATGCCGATGATCAAGTTATCCTTGCATCGTCGGAGGGGGAGTTACAGAAGATGGTAACAATTATGGATGGTGCTTTGAAGAGTAAAGGAATGAAAGTTAATGTTAGTAAGACAAAAATTTTGGTTTTTGAAAAGGAAGAAGTTATGACAGAGTGCAATATTTTGATAGGTGACGAAAAGGTGGAACAAGTGAAAGATTTTGTATACCTGGGTTCCATGTTTACGAGAGATGGCAAGCATGTGAAGGACATTGAAAGGAGAGTGAGTGCTGGTAATCAGGTGAATGGGGTACTACACACCTTCATGAACAGCCGCAAAGTGTCGGAAAAGGCACGGCTGGCTGTTCATGGGGGAGTGTTAGTGCCTACACTTATGTATGGTAGTGAAAGTTGGGTATGCCAGAAGAAACATGAAAGCAGAATAAATGCAGTAGAAATGAGAGCTTTGAGAAGTATGTGTGGTGTAACTTTGAGAGATAAAGTAAGGAATAACATGATAAGGGAGCGTTGTGGGGTGAAAGAAGATGTAGTGACAAAGATTGAGAAAGGTATGTTAAGATGGTTTGGACATATAGAGAGGATGGACGAGAGGAGATTGACGAAACAAGTATACGAAGCGAGTGTTGATGGAAGAGTTGGAAGGGGACGACCTCGGCGAACGTATCGCGATCAAATCGCGGATGTTCTCAAAAAATGCCAGGTTAAGAGTTCTCTAAACCGACGAGCATGCATGACGAGGTTAATGGACGTAGATGAAGCGAAAGAGGTGTGTCAGGATCGTAGCAGGTGGAAATCCATAGTCTCTGCCTACCCCAATGGGAAACAGGCGTGATAATATGTATGTATGTATGTAAAACGTATGTTTTATATTCAGTAGATATAATCTATAACTTTTTCATAATCTGAGTTCTTTTCGGCTTTGGCACAAAACATCACCACAGTGTAATTGTCTTTTCCATACAGTGTTTGAACGATTTACATAGACAGTTTTTAAAGGCAACTTGGGATATTATTTGTCAATTTTGAAGGCAGCTTGGGATACTAAACTCTTGCGTTGGACGACTGTTTGGAGTGGCTAGACTGTGACATCACTATGCAAACAATTGCTATTTGCTATTAAAACATTAGCTTCTCAGGTAATCTCATCACTTCATCACATCTCATCTCATCGCATTTCTATAAATAAAAAGATTATATCTTATTTATCTTTCTTTTCGCGAATTTCTTTCGAGAAGCACCTTTCGCCTGACACCGACTTCAACAGGATACTAAGTACCATTGAAGGTTCATCTCGCTTTAAAAAAGTCCTCGAACGCTTCCAAGTACGTCGATCTTGGCTATTTCGTTTGGTCTCGCACTCGATTCAAACGATTTCGGGCCAGTGATGTGCTAAAATATCCGCAAAAAATAAGACCTTAAATATTGATCGGATAAATCTTTTTGTGCTTCTGAAAGTGCAAGCCAGTGAAGTGTGTTGCCAGTAATTACTTACGGTACTGAAACGTGGTCGCTCACAATGAGCCTGATAAGAAGGCTCAAAGTCACTCAACGGGCAATGGAGAGGGCTATGCGCGGAGTGTCCCTGCGTGATCGAATCAGAAATGAGGAGATTCGCAGGAGAACGAAAGCAACTGACATAGCCCGAAGAATAGCCAAACTTAAGTGGTAGTGGGCGGGGCACATTGCTCTCAGAATGGATGGCCGATGGGGCAGTAAAGTTCTGGAGTGGCGACCGCTACTGGAAGGCGCAGCGTGGGTAGGCCCCCCACAAGGTGGACCGACGACCTGGTGAAGGTCGAAGATGCTTGGGGGAGGCCTATGCCCAGCAGTGGACGTCTTTCGGCTGAAATGATGATGATGAATGATGAAAGTGAAAGCTAAAATCTAGTAATTTCTTACCTACATAATTATGTTATTTGGATATCCTTCAATGTTTGTTATGATTTTTTTTTAACTGTAAAATCTAAACTAATATTTTCAACAGAAACACACAGTGTCTATCAATATAACTTTGGACAGTAGTTAATCATTTATTTATTTGCAGGAATATTTAAAGCATACAGCAGCGGGTGGTTTTACTAAATATAAAGCACTTAAAATAAATTCTGCAGCAGTTATATTTAATTAATTATTATTGTTTACGAGTTCGGAGTTCATTATATTGTACTTTTTTGTCGTAGGTAAATTCTTATGGACGCACTCCGCCGGCGAAAGACAGAGCTAGTGTCAGAATAGAATCTTACCGACTAAACCACCAACTATCTTTGGCCGAAATCACCATTTTATTGCCTACCTACCACTTCCGTTCAAAACTGTATACTGTATTCTGCTCATAATGCCTTTTTTTTGTATTGGATGAATAAAATAAACAAATACACTTATCATTGTTTTTATCTTCACGCCTTTTCACAAATATCAACAACCATTATTCGTTTCTATAAATTCTACATAAATTATCCGCTACGATATTATCACCGCGCGGATACGAAAACATCACATCACTATTTCTATTTGAATTCAAAGAAACACCTTCACTTGGAGATCGTTTGATGTGGTACGAGATCGATTTTGATTTGACGGTTATCAATATCAAGTTTGGATATCAAAATATGTATCAAAGAAATTGGTTGAGATCTAAATAAATAAAGGAGACGTGAGAAATCTTGTTAAAATAATATCTACGAGTTTTATTGGTACCTAAAATAATTTTATTTCTAAGAGAGTAAAAGAAGAAATTAATGTAGGTATGTTAGTGAAAGTTGGGTATTGCAGAAGAAACATGAAAGCAAAATAAACGCAGTAGAAATGAGAGCTATGATAATTGTGAAGTGAAAGAAGATTGAGAAAGGTATGTCAAAATAGTTTGGGCATGTAGAGAAGATAAACAATAGGAGATTGACGAAACAAGTATTCGAAGTGAGAGTGGATGGAAGAGTTGTAAGGGAACGACCTCGGCGAACGTACCGCAACCAAATCGCAGAAGTTCTCAAAAAAGGCCAGATTATGAGCACTCTAAGCCGATGAGCGTGCATGATTAGGCGATGAAGCGAAAGTGGTGTGTCAGGATCGTAGCAGATGGAAATCCGTATATTCTGCCTACCCCAATGGGAAACAGGTGTGATAATATGTACAAAATATTATTATATTATTATTATTTTATTATTTATTTGAATTTGAATTTGAAAATAAAAACCGGCCAAGTGTGAGTCGGACTCACGCAGTAAGGGTCCCGTACCACCCATCGACCTGATACCCCATATAAATTGATTTAATTTACGAGAGTTTATCAAAAGACATCAACGATCGTACGTGAAATGTGAATTTTTGCATCTCTTTCTTACGTAGGTACTACCACATATGTCTGTGTTTGCCCTATTTTTAGTATTTGTTGCTAAACTACATAGTATGCACTATAATCAGACCAAGGTTGACGCTGGTATGTATTACCGTTTTGAAGATAGAGCAGGAACAAAAACGTTGAAAAAAATGCATGTTTTTCGAGGTTTCTTGTATGGGGACCCCATTTGATTTTAGACTTTTTTTGTTTTTATTATTTGTCGTGATACACCTCATAGCAACACATTTTCTGAGAAAATTTCAACCGGTTACCTATTACTGTTCAAAAGATATACAGCCCTGTGACAGACAGACGGACGGACGGACGGACGGACGGACGGACGGACAGCGTAGCGAGAGTAATAGGGTCCCGTTTGGCACCCTTCGGGTACGGAACCCTAAAAAACAAGAAGAGATCAAGAAGACGGTAAAAACACGAGATTTTACTAGGGGATTCAAAATGACGAAGACGAAGTACCCTTTTATATGGTAGAAAAAGATGTTGCAATTACAAGCCGGCAGAGTAATATTTTCTCAACTATAACTTTAATATACAAAAATTAGTAGATTATTATTATTAAGAGCCTGTACAGTCCCACTGCAGGGCAAAAGCCTCCCTACTCTCCTTCCACCTCTCTCTGTCTGTGGCTAATAAGGACCGGTCTTTTTGAAAGTTGTCCAGCTCAATGACAAAAATAACTGATGTTACTCGGAAAACTGCCATGCTGAAGTGGAACTGGGCTGGACACATCTGCCGCATGCCAGACGACCAATGGGCCAAACGTACGGCCCAATGGGCCACCACAAATGGCAAACGCCAACGCGGCTGGCCTAGACGGAGATGGCGGGATGAACTGGACAACTGAACATTAGTAGATGGAAGAAATAAATAAATATTACCCTATTTGACACAAAACACATAGATACACAAACATTTATTAATTGAGAAAAAATAAAATAGAACATTATATGCCGTGCCAAAAGCAAAATTGACAAATAAATCCATAGTTCAGCATAAATGCCAGGCAACTAATGCCTGATGCTGGTTCTCAACTGAACCTATTGTGACTCGAACGTGACGTAAATAAACAAGTTTAAACTAAGTTAGTAAGAGTAACAATTGTCATAATAATAATAAGCCTTTATTACTATTATTTTTTTTTTTTTTTTCTTAATAGTTAATTATTGGTACCTTAATATAATTACGATCTAGTCTACAAGACTAATAAGTAATTTTATGCTAACTTAAACTGCTAGATAATAATATTATTTCTAAGAATGTGTCCACTGGCACTATCTTAGCGTCTCTTAAGGCGAAGTCACTTTTTTCATGTGTCTTTAATTAATATTGTCTACATCACTATTTTAATTTTAACACTACACTAACTCAAAAGGCTTTGTCCTTTTCAGTCTCCTCACTAAGCCTGTGTTGTCGAGCAGCTGGATAGCCTCAACGTTCACATGATGATGAAGTCTATATTCATGAGCTTCGGCATACTTTTGGATGATATCTTTAACGAAATCCATTTTGAGGTCCCGGTGAAGATCTTCATTTCTGATATACCAGGGAGCGTTCACGATGTCCCTGAGCACTTTGTTTTGGAAACGCTGTATTATTTTTATGTTAGTTTCTTTGGTACAACCCCATAGTTGTATGCCATAAGTCCATACTGGCATTAGAACTTGCTTGTACAACAATAGCTTGTTATGTTGTAGCTTGGTGTATTACTATTAGTAATAAAGGCTAAACTAATTACAATAATTACAAAATTAAATACTGTAAAAAACAACATTACACTTCGGTGTCCTTATCTATCAGCGCGACCCTTGACGCCGAGGTTCTAAATTACAATTTGTAATACTTACATATCGATGGGTCCTATGTATAAGGGCTAATGTGCAAATTGACAACTTTTCAGTAGAGGCTCTCAAAGTTTCAACTTGATATATTTTTAACATGCTTCAACAGATGTTTGTGAAACTTTGCATAGTTACTATGACACATATATTCTTCACTCTAACTAGATCGATTTATTTGTATAAATATTAGTTTTTTAATTAATGTAGATATGCCTATATACGTGATTTATTTAGTTTTAATCACATTGAAAAAAACTGGTAAAAAGGCCAAAGTGTCACTTTGGACGATTTACATGGCATAAGCTAATTTTGAAAAAACCGTGTATTTAAAATTTTTGACTAATCCTAATTTATAAAAAATATTTAAAATAAATAAATAACTTAAACAAACAATAATAATATATTTATTTCATGAAATAACTCACATTGACACTTATACGTTATCTTACTTGGTGACGTAATATTCTCAACCTTCAGTTAGGTCAAAAAAATGAAAAAAATAAAACAATTTAACTTCTTATTTTTTTTCCCCGAGAATTATTGAAGTTTCTGTAATGGAAAGGCAATCAAATAATTAATACTTGATGTTAAAAACCTTCCGAAATCACATTGGACTTGAGATCAATTAGTTTTTTTGTGTAGATACCTCAAACTAGGTTCGTAATTAAAGTTTTTTTAAATCAATACTTATTAAACATAATAAAAGATTCTTAAAACATTATCTAAGAGGAAAAACTAGAAGTAAATAAAAAATAACAAAAAAATAAACATTTTTAAAACGAAACGAAATCACTCATTGTCATCATTCATCATCATCATTATCCTCCTGCTCTTATCCCAATTTATTTGGGATCGGCGCAGCATGTCTTTTTCTTCTATACATCTCTATTACCCGTTATTTCTGTGTTCAGTTTCTTTCTATTGATAACATCTTTCACACAATCCATCCATGTTTTC
Organism: Asteroscopus sphinx; assembly: GCA_949699075.1. Lineage (NCBI taxonomy): Eukaryota > Metazoa > Arthropoda > Insecta > Lepidoptera > Noctuidae > Asteroscopus > Asteroscopus sphinx. Next base: position 30,813,406 of record OX453004.1, on the reverse strand, counting down.
TTCGGTCTGCCTGTTTTATTATAGCCATACGCATTCATACTTAAAATTTCCTCGTAACATGCTCCTCATTCCTCCTCATCACATGTCCATACCATGACAGTCTGTTGCTATTTAACTTCTCTGTCACTGGCGCTACTTTCAGACTCCCTCTTACATACTCATTCCTTATCCTATCCATTCTCGTTACACCACAGATTCCTCTTAACATTCTCATCTCAGCTGCATGCACTTGCCTTTCATTAATTCCTTTCGTAGCTCAACATTTCGATCCATACAGGACAGCAGGTTTTATTATGGTCTTATAGATTTTCCCCTTCAGTTTAAGGCAAATTCGGGAGTCACATGTCATCACTCATTGTCATCATTATCACTACCTAGTAATAATTATTGAATTAACATTTCATGCTACTATAAATACTCATGATAAACTGGTGGAATAATATTTTTGCGACATAACTCAATTAAGTCTTTTTTTTGGATGGATGTATTGGTAACAACTGATTGTATCATAGTTTTAAGTATTTCCGTAGATCTATCAGCCATTTGTCTTTTTGTTCTAACAGAAAGGTCAGAAATGTTAATGTGGTTTTCGAAAGCATCTTCAGATAGATCCAAATTGAAAAAAAAAATTATGGTTCATGTTAACTGACACGAACTTGTTTGATTTTAGACCAAGGAACTTTTTTTTTCTAATTTTTTAGTCCAGTTCAAACAAGCACTTGCTTGCATCTTTATGACGTCAAAAATCATGTTTTGAGATACATCTATCACATTATAAGGAGCTCCTTTTACTTTAGCCCATATAATTAATGAACTCCACTCAGACGGAGTATAAATATTCTTATGTCTTGAAGCTTTCTCAATTGTGGCGTGTATGGAATTATCCTCAATTTGTGTATGTCCTTTACGAAGTTGTTTAGCTGCATATATATACATAAAAACATTATCCTGTTTATATTTTGGCCAGTACAACTATCTGAACAAATTCTAAAATCATCACAGTCTTCTTTAGTCTTAAGTTTGATAATATTGTATACACAACTGATGACTGATTGGCCGTTGAAGTAAACAAAAACGCGGGATCTCCCCGCGTACAAGTCTCGAACAACCGTTTGGCCTTTATACGTTTAAAATTGTGTTACATAAGCCCTTTTACTGCAACAAAAAATAGTGTTTTCACTTATAAATGTGTATTTTTTTTTAGTGCACGTGGTAAACTAGAGTAAAAGGAAGCATTTAACACAAAAAAGTGAAAATGCTCAAATTGTTGCATTGGCCCATATACGTAGGACCCATCGATATAGGTTAAAAAAAATTAAGAACAAAGAGAAACACGTAATTATTTACCGTTACTGCTTTGTTACAAGGCGGACCGACGACCTGGTGAAGGTCGCAGGAATCCGCTGGATGCGGAAGGCGCAGGACCGGTCGTTGTGGCGATGCTTGGGGGAGGCCTATGTCCAGCAGTGGACGTCTTTCGGCTGAAATGATGATGATGATGATGATGACTGCTTTGTTACCGTCATGGGATGCTTGCATCATAAGAAAAATAGTTGAAGATAATGAAAAGAAGCTGTCGAAAAAATTGTAAGTCTTATCTTATCTAATAATTTCATAGGTTTTCGCTATCACTAAACATTATAATAAAACAAGTTTATCTTATCATTCATTTCATACCATAGTTGTGACAAAAACCATCATAGCTTTTCAGCATTTTCATCTTGGAAAAACTTGTCATGGGTCTCCTGAGATGTCTGGAGAAAATTTAAATTTTATGCAAGGAAACCCCCGGGCAAATACTAGTGAAACTAATTTACACGAGTAAGCCAAAGAATCGTGGAGTGAAATTAGATATTATAAGATTTTTCTAATAAAGTTCTTATTGGATTTCTAAGAAAAACTCGATAGATTGTCTCCTTTTCCAAGAAAAGTGTACTTCATAACTTTATTTAAATATAGAATTCGTAAATTAAATATGGTGCCCTGGGATAATTCTGGACATAAGATAATTCCTAATGTCATGTATGTATAAAAAAAAGAATTTCACGCAGACGTATGGCGATATTTTCAATTACTGGCAGCAAGGTTGAGACGTAATTTTCATTTACCCCTCACTTCACAATATCCGAAAAAAAATCCATTTAAACGGAATTACCCCAAGGCACCAACTTACAGATATGTTACTTGCGCTCGAAATCTGAAGACTCGAAAACGTCCTAAATAGGTCTACTAGGAATACATAGGACGTTTTTCTTTTAATCCGCGTCAAGAAGGCGCTGAGCGTGATCGGTGACAAGAAAGAATGCCGTCGTGTGTGTACAGAAAGTGTTCCAATTATGACGCGAAAGTAACTTGAAGTAACCAACTTACTTATTTTGTACTAGTTTATGTGTATTGTGATGCCGCTGTTTAAGGAACATTTTTTTCGTTTGTTTTGTTAGGGTATGACATACCTATATCTTTTAAATATCATTTTTGCTAGCCCATTTAATAGACGACAATTGTGAGAGCTAATACATTCTCTATGGAGTACTCACCCATATCTGGAATAAATTCTACGGCATTAGTTGTTCGTGCCTAACTATGAACGAAACGTACTGAGCCAGGAGTCGCAGGTTCGAATCCTGCTCGTGAGCGATTTTTTCTTTCCACAATTTATATCTTTAGAATTCGCTTCGCATGCGTAAAATGCGTTAAAATAATAAAATAATTATGAACGAAATTTTTTTTTTTCAGTAGGCGAAATTGTAAAAATTGTGAGCGATACTGCGGGTAATATCAAAACAGAGCAAAACCATAGAATATTCGGCGCAGCACACACTGGAGGAGTGCCCAGCTTGGGCCGCACAGCGCCGTGACCTCATCACTGCAGTAGGCGGCAGCGATCTCTCGCTTCCGGCCGTGGTTCTGTCTATGGTTGGAAGCGAGAGCGCTTGGGAAGGCGTCGTCACCTTCTGCGAGGAGGTGATGCTCGCTAAGGAGGCGGCGGAGAGGGTTCGAGAGGCGATAACCTCTCTTCCCATCCGCAGGAGGCGACCTGGGCGTCGTAGGAGGGCGTATGCTGACCTCCAGCCACCCTAGGTGTGGGCCTGCGGGCGGCGGACTCGGGGTGGTCCGCCGCCCGATCAGTCAAGGCCCGTGACGGTGGCGCGTTGTGTTCCACGCGCGCCAGTCAAGAGGTGGGTGCGGCCGATGCAGTTGCCGCACGGGGGGAAGGGGCTCGCCAACTAGTGGCGAGCCGGGACCTGCCGGGGATGGTCGGGCGATTACAGGAGTTTTCCCACGCCCCCGGCCAAGGGTCATCAGAGGAACACCGTGGTGGTTTTTAGTCGGTAAGAGTCCGACACTGGCTCCGCCTTCCCCGGGCGGAGTGCGTCCATGAGGATTTTCCCCACGGAAAAAAAAAAAAAAAAAAAAAAAAAAAAAAAAAAAAAAAAAAAAACCATAGAATATTAAGCAAAGTTCATGTGAAAAACTGCAAAACACTCTAAAATGACGTCATTCCTGTCAGTGACGTCATTTGCCTACCGGCGATGTTATGACGTGAGTTTTCAGCCAAATACTTATGAAGATGACGAGCTATAAAGCAGTACAACACAATAATTCTAATACGATCCTTATAATTTTATAATTTAGGGTCGATTTTCCATTGAAACCCATTGCACAAATTATATTCAAATAGGAAAAATCTAGGGTTGCCATCTGCGAAATTACTGGAGATATGAGTTCTGAAGCTCTAACATTTTAATTTAAAGTCACATATTTTTTTGTATTTATGGCTTGATATTTTCGTCTGCAATCTTCTAACTTGATTAAATGTCAAAAAGTTGAACGCTTTTATCAAACAACTCAGTTTTAAGCCACCATAAGGCGGTCCAATTGCAATTGTGCAATGATATTGACCGTTTAGGGGTTAGGTTGAAACACAAATGAAGATCGGGACGATACAATAATAATTGTGTAGGTGTATGGGCCGCCACAGGGCAATTAGAAAACAAAATGAAATGACTGAAATTTTTGTTCAGCAGTTGGTAAGTTATGCTCGTTGTGTATTTTTTTGTTGTTTGCCAAATTATTTAATTGATTATTATGTTTCAGATTTTTTCGGCCCCATCGGCCATCCTTTCTGCGAGCAATGTGCCATTCTTCGGGCTATGTCGGTTACCTTCGTTCTCCTGCGAATCTTCTCATTTGCTCCTTCAAAATTTAGTAGTAGTAGAGCTCCTTGTGAAGGAGCTCGTCCGGGGAAGTACTACCACTGCACCTACTTCTACCGCCAAATAGTGATGCTTGCATTGCTGTGTTTCGGTGCGAAAGACACGAGTGCCGGTGAAATTACAATCACATGAGACTTGTCATCTTTATGTCTCAGTTTGGCGAACCGACTTGCGGTACCATTTAGGCAACAGCCTATGTTGTATTGCCGCTGTTATGGGCAAAGGTAACCGCTTAACACCAGGTGTACCTTTAGCTCGTTTCGCCATCCTATAGTAAAAAAAAAATATTGAAGTGGAATAGCCCTACGGACTTAAAAGTAGGTTACTCCCGACAGGTACAATTTTCAGTTAATTAGTAGGTTTTTTTTTGCTACCACTCTAAAAAAACTACTGCACTTTGACTGCGAGTGAGCGATGTTGGAAATTTCGCGGCTTATTTACTTTAAAATTCAGTATATTTATGAGTTTTTTTTTTCCAAGTTTCACATTTCATTGATACCGTAACTGTATTTAGGGTGCGATAAGGACTGGAAATATTGAGTTCATGTTTTATTTTTTACGATTTTGTATTCGTATTTAAGTGTGACTGTAATTTATATTGAACTATGTTTACGGGACTTGTCGATCATAATATAACAAACATTTTGTCAAACCTCGACGTTTCGGTCAAGTTGCATTGACCGTGGTCACGGGCAGACTGAAGTATGTGGGTGACATCGTCTTGAGCGACGGGTGTTTTCTCGAACTACCCTCGGTTGGTTTTTCGTAACGTCGCTGTCCGTAACAAGATATGCTGAAAATGATGATAATGTCTATAATGATATGTGTATGATGATATCTGTAATTTAGGTGTATTTGAAGACCTCTGTGGGCAAGTGGGTCGAGTGTCGGACTGCTGATCACGAGGTCGCCCGGTCGTGGGTTCGATTATTTATGTGATGAACATGTGTTTGTGTTGGTCTGGGTGTTTCTTAGGTATTATAAGTATGTATGTATATCAAAAAAGTATATACGTTTTCATCGTCTAGTACCTATAGTCCCAAACTAAGCAGAGCTTGTACTACTTACCTATAGCTATAGTACAAGCTCGGTGCGGTGCGGTACGGTGCTGTATAAAATATTCCAAATATTTATTTATTTATTTACATTATTGTATCCACATGATGTCATACGCTTGTTTTGGCATTAGTTCTTTCCATTATTATGATATTGATTGTTTATTAAATACCTATAGGTATTGATAGTTGTCAGAAAGATTAATATTGCAGTCTGACTAATTGAACACCCCCTCCCACACACATACATACACTCCCATTCACTCATACTCACCCTACCCCTCCTCACCCATCCACATTCCCAATACACATACTTCACTTGCTGTTGTTAACTTTAATGACTGAAATGTTACGGTTAAAGATTTAAAAATTTAAATTGTGGAAAGAAAAAATCGCTCACGAGCAGGATTCGAACCTGCGACACCTGGCTTAGTACGCCAGTGCTTTAGCCACTAAGGTCTTCTGTAATGGTTTTTGGTCACTTTCATCGGCTTCCCCAATGGTCAGTGTTCAATGTTTAAAATATCCATTCATCAAGAAATTATTGAAGCGTAAAACACACATAGGACGGGTGCGGGTCGGGTGCGGATCGGGTGCGGATGCCTTTCGTGTGTTGTACACACTCTTAAAGCGGGGAATTGACTAGACGGACTTGCCCGCGGGCATGCCTGTGCGGGCGTGCCCGGTGCCGCAATACACTACACGAACTTATCAGTTCGCCTTTGACCGGCGACGCGGTCGGTTGTACAAATTATTATGACAACGCAAACACGAAAAATTTCAATAATTACTGGCGCTGCGAAAATTATTATTAAAATATTGCTAGATGAAAAGAAAAAGAAAATCGCAATTTAGGCCTAAAGTTTCGTAGAGATTCTATTTTTTTTACGATTGCCAATTCAGCTTCACGCCCGCAGGCATACCGCGGCACAGTCTGTTATTTTGCCTTAGTTGCGGCCATGTCCATTTTATGTTTTTATTCGATAGCTATAGTAACGATAAAGGTTTGGCAGAAATACCTATAGTGTTTTTTTTTATAATTATAAAGTTATTAAGGTTTCATTGAAAAGTGAGAAAAACAAAATTAATTTTTATTTTCGAAAATTGTTGTAATACATATTTAGTTAGTCCTTTAAATAAAGTAACAGCATAATATATATTTAGATAAAAAAATGGGGCATCGTACCTTTGATATATTAGGAGATTTTTTACTTTTACCGATTAACACAAAACATTTTTTTTTCATGTTTTCTTATCACGGTCGCATCTTATTTTCATTTAAATATATGCGTAATGTTATTGTCAATAATACACTAAAATATGACATGCGTCAATAGCAGGAATACGAAGATAGAGAGTTTCTAAATATTTTTGAAATTTCTATGGAAATAGGGTTGTCGCAATTGAATAAATAAAAAAATAAAATAAAAGTGCCAGATATTTCCCAAGTATTTAACTAAAAAAAAAAAAAAAAAAACATAACATAACATCACGCCTGTATTTCCCCGAAGGGGTAGGCAGAGGTGTGTAGTGTGTTAGTATTTAACTAACTTTGAGTAAACTCTTTCTCGTGTCTTTCTGTGTCTCTTTCTGGGTTTCTGTTGTCTGAAAACAATTACTATAATGTTCTCAATGCTCTAAGACTACAACGATACGTGACGCTAACCTAGCAGTCATCATCGGAGTTTGTCAAAACTTCTTGTGATGATAATACGAGTATATTATCATCAGAAGCGTCTGTTACCAATTCAGTATTAGGAATATCAGCAAAACTTTGCGGTAATGGATCATGGGTAATAATACACGCACACCGTAATTGTGAGCTGGTATTTGTGATGACATTAAAGACTTTTCCGTCAATTATGGTGAGGTATAATTTTGGATCTCCGACAACGACATATCCAGCAAAAATTTCCGAATAAATTAGTGAAAGATTTTCAATTTCTTCTTCTACCCAGTTCCTTTCTTCCAGAATCAGATCTTTTGATTCTGATCTGTATTGTATTTTTATTGGTTGGCAAAATCTAAAAGATTGTGGATTTGGGTTTGACCATAAGACAAAACCATCAAGACTTTTTATGCGCAACGGAATGTAGGTAGTAGCAAAGAGGCAGTGTTCGTCATCAATTTTATCAGAAAACGTTTGCTTATATGTTGACTGTCCTGTGCTACCATCAAAACCCCATGAACCCTCAAAAACGCAGTGAAGTGTATCTAACTGTTTTTGATTGCAATATTCCGAAACCCTTTGGTCGCAAGAGTCAATGATTCGTCGAAACGTGTGCATAAGTAAATCATTTAAAGGTACTTTGGCTTCTCGTTCTGATATTTCAATTTCAACATCAAGATAACAATGTTTTTTAGCTTTTTGTATCTTATAATAGGGAGGGTAAATATTAAATCATCGAGATTTGGCACCTTGTTGCATGTAGATATAGTCCTCCACTGATAGTTTTATATCAATCATTAAACAAAGAGCTTCATCAGGAGAATAGGGTTTGGGTTCCGATTTTGACTTTATGGTTCCTGCGATTTTTTTAGGCCGAGTTGGACTTTTCAAGCATTCCTTTATTATAAACTCAAACTCCTGAGTAGAACTTTTATTTAGTTTTTCGCCGGTTTCGTCTGTTACTATTCTCGACATAACTTTAATTAGTTTTGAATGAGGTTCTCCGTCAAGCGATTCCTAAAGATCTTTACGTGCACGGCGCTTTTGGCGATCACTTAAATTTTCATAAAATGTAGATGTGGAACTGGATGAAGCATCAAAATTAGTTTCAGGTTTCGGATCTATTGAAGGTTAGTCAAAGCTACTAGTTCCCGAAGTCGAAGGATTACTTTGTAATAAATGTGTATTTGATGTGAAACTGGAATGAGCGCCAAAAGAAGTTTCAGGTATCGGGTCTTCCAAGTTCTTGGGGTCTTAAAGTTTTTTGTAAGGCATAGCTACTACTTCTCGAAGTTGAAGGATTATTTTGTAATAAAAAATGTGCCTCATCCAATTCTATAATATTTTGTTGTGGTAAAGGACTTTCCTCGATATTCACTTTTGGTATTTCAATATCAAAAATAGTGGAAAGCCAGTGTTTGTTTTTATTACAAAATCGTTTGAAATTCCGTTTACTACTGCAATATAAAGTTCCACATTTACTTAAAAAATTTGAAAGATTGTAATTAAATTCATTGTTTTGGCTATCGATATTGTTCGGAATTCCATTTGGATATAAAGCGTTTAACACGATTAGGCATCGTTCCTTTGAATTGAGATCCAAAGGTCTTTTATGAACCCCGTGCAAATGTGCCTTATCTACCAAAATTTTATAAATTCCCAATTTCGTGAGTGATTTCTTCAGATCCGTGTTCGTGCTTTCGTTGTTAGTCGTTGGAGTTGCCACTCGCTGACCAGCATGAGGGTTGGCGCCCTCATGCCCCCCTTGCATTAAGTCCTCTGGTCGGGGCCCAGAAGGACATCCCCCAGCAGGACGGGTCAGTACCTGCTGAGGCAAAGCAGTGCCATGGGTCTTTGACGGCTCCATGACACCTCACCCCCGCTTCTCCAGATATTATGTATGGAAATTGGGTTTTGACATTCTATCTAACGAGGGCGGACCCCTTCCCAATTCCACATAATATCCTTCATCGAAGATTCATTTTGATGTAAGTGCATGCACTTACAAAACAAAAAAGAATAATAAACAAGATTTGTTACATGATTTGTTAGTTACAGGTGAATCTAATAAAATCGTGTTTGTGAAGACATGATTAGACCAAGGATAATGCTTCAGAAATAGTAATAGGAAATTATAATAATTGAAGAAGCAAATTTATTCCGAGCGAAATTGGTCGTTTGTTAAAGGCGCCTACATTAGTTGACAACCCTAAATTAAAACTTTAAAAATGAATATCTCCGAGTTCCTGTGTTCGTTGCTTCTTATTTTTTTTGTGGTTATACTTAGTAGTGTACTAAACATTTACACACAAAAATAAAATGCGACCATGTTAAGAATGACCATAAATAAAATTATTATGAAATCATGGAAAAAATAAAATTGACGCCTAGGAGAACGCATTTTTTTATGATAAAATAGATGTAATGATGCATTAAGTTAATGGCTAGCGTGCCATGAAACATTTATTGTAAAATGTTCATTATGAAAGCCTAAAACACGTTTCTATGGTTTCTATGGATTTTTCTCGATTTTCGAAATATTTTGAAAACTATGACACTTAAAACCACGGGGGTTTTAATAGAAGTTTTGTTTGGTTATTATCTTTCTAAAAGCCTCAAAAAATAAGGATGGCCGCAACTAAGGCAAAATAACAGACTGTGCGCGGGTAAGTCCGTCTATTGAAATCCTCAGTTTAAGCCAGATGCAGGTCGGGCGTGGATCGGGTCAGGAGTATGGCAGGTCTGTACGGCAACCTGTTTTCATATGGACGACAACACACGAAACGCTGGCGTGGTTCAGGCGCGGGCCGGGCACGTGCGCCCGTATTTCATATGTTGTCGTCCATATAAAACAGATCCGCCTTATTCCCGACCCGACACGCACCCGACCGTGCCTGACCCGCACCTGTCCCATATGACTGTTTTGCGCTTAAACCTCCCACTTTATCCCAAATTCCAACTGCATTATTGCAATTCATGAAAAATAAATTACACTTATTGAGCGCTCTTGAGAACCTACTAACGGCCGAGTCGGACGGTTATAACAAAGTACACTTAGTATAAAATCTAAATGAGCTGAAAACTTGAGGAATATTAAAAAGTAAGTGAAGAATAGACCGCGGCTGCTCACAGCGGAGTTAAAGAACAGTATACTGCCTTCGCTGTGCCAAGAAGTAAGGTTAAATGGAAGTGGTATAAATATGTTCCTTTTTAAGGTTCCGAAGTCCTACAAGGAACCCTTATAGTTTCGTCATGTCCGTCCGTCTGTCCGTCTGTCCGTCTGTCCGTCTGTCCTAATCCTTTACAGCTTAATAACTTCTACAGTTATAACCATAAGTAAATGAAATTTTGTTAAAAAATAGTCTACATATAGATCTCAATTTTAAAAGAATATTAAAATAGTTTTTACGTATTTTAGGGGTGGCGTTCATACATGTGAAATGGGGATGAAAATTTTTTTTTCGCTGCACCCCCTTGCGTGGGGTATCATTAAATAGGTCTACTAAAATGAAGGTAATGTTTCATACACCACTTTTTTATCAGGTGTACGATCTGCGAAATATAGCCCGCCAAAGTGGCTTGCAATGTGTCCCCCCCCTGCCATTTCTAAACAATGCAATGTAGAAACTTATAATCTTCCACATTGATAGACCTTTGTTAAAACTCTCTTTTAAAATTATTTCGAGTATAATATGATTATAAATTTTTGAGTTATAGTGAGGAAACTGCAAAATATTTAAGACGTCCTAGTTCATAGGTCATTGACCTTAGAGAAAAATTATCATAGCAAATAATGCTTCTTTAGTTACTACCTATTTAAAAAAATCACAAAAAATAAATTTGTGTTATATTGATATGACATATTTCTTAAATTTAGCTTCTTAAAATCAGCGCTAGGTGGCGCTGTTTGCAAAAACTAAAATAGCAATGATTAATAAATATTCTATTTGATTCGTTTGTAATTAGGAACCCTATAATACTGAGCATGGCCCGACATGCTCTTGGCCGGTTTTATTATATTATAGGATGACAAAACGAGCTAAAGGCCCACCTGATTTTGTGCAGAGATCCAGCAGATTACTAGCGTCAGGTATAATACCTGGCACATACTGAGCTGGACACCCATTTGGTACAATACTGAGACACATGTCACACTTTTTATTGTCTTATTACTTGTGTCCTGTGTCTTGTTCTTGTACTAAATAAACGATTTATCTATCTATCTAAGCGATTACCTTTGCCCATAACAACTGCAATACCACCTAGGCTGTTACCTAAATGGTACCGCAAATCGGTTCGCCAAGTTGAGACATGAAGATGGAAACTCTCATGTGATTGTAATTTCACCGGCACCCGTAATTTTCACACCAGAACACAGCAATGCAAGCATCACTGTTTTGCAGCAGTATTAGGTACGGTGGTAGTACTTCCCCGGACGAACTTAAATGAGCTCAAGCTTCGTATGTTATAACTCCAATGCTTCATGTTGAAACACAACACGTAAATCGTTTAGTTCAGATACATGAGGTCTAATAAAATCAAATTAAAATTATTCCTACATTGTGTTTGCATTTTAAATTGGAGTTTTGATGGCACTTTTCCAGAGGACCAATTACTTTAAAACCGGCCAAGAGCATGTCGGACCATGCTCAGTATTATAGGGTTCCTTAAGTAGGTGTAATTACAAACGAATCAAATCGAATATTAATCATGGCTATTTTAGTTTTTGCAATAATCGGCAGCATTCGCGACTCAGAGCGTGTTGTTAGTAGCGCCATCTAGGGTTAAATTCAAGAAGCCAAATTTAAGACGTTTGTCATTTCAAAGTTACTTTTTGTGATTTTTTCAAATAGAAAGTAGCTAAAGGAGCATTATTTGCTATGATCATTTTTCTCTAAGGTCCTTTGAACTAGGACGTTTTAAGTATTTTTCAGTTTTCTCTCTATAACTCAAAAAATTATAATCACATTATACTCGAAATAATTTTAAAAGAGAGTTTTCACAAAGGTCTATGAATGTGGAAGATTATAAGTTTCTACATTGCATAGTTTAGAAATGGCAGGGGGGGGGGACACATTGCAAGCCACTTTGGCGGGCTATATTTCGCAGATGGTACACCTGATAAAAAAGTGGTGTATCAAACATTACCTTTATTTTAGTAGACCTATTAAATGATATCCCACACGAGGGGGTGCAGTGAAAAAAATTTTTTTTTCTCCATTTCACATGTATGGACACCACCCCTAATATACGGAAAAACGATTCTTTTATTCTTTTAAAATTGAGATCTATATGTAGACTATTTTTTAACAAAATTTCACTTACTTATGTTTATAACTGTAGAAGTTATTAAGCTGTAAAGGATTAGGACAGACGGACAGACGGACAGACGGACAGACGGACAGACGGACAGACGGACAGACGGACGGACATGACGAAACTATAAGGGTTCCTTGTAGGACTTCGGAACCCTAAAAAGCGGACAACCAACTACTTGATCTTTCATAAGTGCAGATGCATTATGCCTATTTGCAATAAAACGTTTTCGAACTTTGTATGCTCGGCTATAACACATCAAGCTATACATTTCCAGTTAAAGCTGACCTCGCATAGTTCGGAAAGTCTGTACAATGCGAGGTCAGCTTATTCTGGAAAATTAAATAAATAAATAAATATTTGGGACATTTTTACACAGCACTATCTAGTCCCAAACTAAGCAAAGCTTGTACTATGGGTACTAGATAATGGATATAATACTTACAGTTACTTTTTTTTTTTTTTGTAAATAAATACTTATAATACACAAGAAACACACCCAGACCATATTCATATATTCATATTCATATTCATTTATTTTGTGAACACAGGTTAAATTAAGAAGTTATTAAAAAATACAGAATCTCCATGTCCCGCCGATAGGCATACGAAATATTAATAATAATAATTTAAAAAACAGAATCATAAATGTCAAAAATTAAGTACACAAAAAAAAAAAAAAAAAAGGTAAAAATATCTAATTCAACCATAATAATAATATTAGAAAATAATCAAAACATATGTACCAACACAAACACTTATGTTCATCACACAAATATTTGTGTCCTGTGGGAATCGAACCCACAACCTCATGATCAGCAGTCCGACACTCGAACCACTAGACCACAGGGGTCGACAAAACAAACAAACAAAAAAAACAAAAAACAAACAAACAACAACAAACACAAAAAAAAACATCAACAAAATTACAACAAACAACAAACAAAATTATAGCTTGATACATAGCCGTGTGAACGTCAGTCAACTACCTTGTTCTACTTAGTACCCATTCACAATAGGCAGAGAAAGGGAAGTTAAATCAATAATCTGAAGCCCCAAGAAGACAAACGTCTTTATTATAGAACGTTCCTTAAGTACAGTTTGATTTTTAATCACCTGATTACTACTTAAGCATAGAATCGTTACTTGAGCGTCGGCCTTATCCAATATGGAAATTATAAACTTCAAATCAACAACACAGCACTTTCAACGCAGCACCTTTTGCATAATAAGGTGATTAAAGATCAAAACTCTGCTTAAAAACCTCACTTATAAATTAGAATAACCTGAAATCAGCTGAACCGTGATCAATGAATCTATGCTAAACAGTGATCAAAGATTTGATTTTCGTTCTGTAATATGGGCCTTAAAGATAAACAGCGTTAATACCCAATGATATTAGTAAAGATGGGTTATATGTTCACAAAACAAACGAAAATAATGTTCCCTACGCAGCGACATACATAGGTACATACATATTTTTTTTCTTTTACATTTCTCTATATAACGGTATTTTGAAGCCTGATCGACACAAACACGCGCTGGCAGGAGCGGTATATACAGTCAACAAATCGGAATCATGACCCACTCAGCCGATCATTCGTATGAAATTGTCAAAACAGTAAAATTTTCTTCTTATTAGCATCGTGCTGCACTTAGGACATTTTGAATATCAGAGGTCTATGCAATTTTGAGCTTTGTTATTAATGCAATAGATTAATAATTATTTTTTGCTATTATTAGAGGGGCTCGTAGCGATGCAACAACTGCGCGGATTGTACGATCTGCAAGGTTAAGCTGCACTTGCCGCGGTCAGTCTGTGGATGGGTGACCGTTTCGTTACACATCGAGACCCCTCCGTGCCTCGGAGAGCACGTTAAGCTGTCGGTCCCGGTTGTCATACGAATATCTATGGCAGTCGTTACGGGTAGTCAGAAGCCTGAAAGTCTGACAACTGGTCTAACCTCCGAATGTCAGTATTACCCAGTAACTGGGTTGCGGGGGTCTGATGGCAGTCGCTCCGTGTAAAATACTGATGTTCAGCCGCATCTGGCTAGACTGGAAGCCGACCCCAATATAATTGGGAAAAGGCTCGGAGGATGATGATGGTAAACTAATTGTCACTGCCCTATTAAATTGATAACAAGTTTGTTGCCAAGTAAATATGATCAAGCGAAATTCGAACTAATTGTATTAAAATGTTTGTAGAAAATGAAGCTTATGGTGGGTCATGACTCTGTTTGTTTCTAGTGTACGTATCGTTTTCTTGTGCGAGACCGACTGAGGCTATGAGGCGATATTTCGCTCCTTTGTTCGCTTCTTTTTGATGCGCTAGTAACATAACTACCTCTTTTTATATTTTATACAATTTCTGTACCACATCATTTCTCTCTACATCCATGTCCTCCCTCAAACTTTAAAGGAGAGTAGTTAAAATTTTTCTTTTAAAAAACTGCTCCACCATCTCAAAACCCTCTAATGGAGGGAACCATTAGGCATTCATCGATTCCTAATTTATCTTACTTCTTTAATTGTTCTTTCTTTCCAAATCGATAAGTTACTCGAGAACTTTTTTACTCGATTACAATCGATTTTAAATTCGCAAAATGTCGTAAGTCTTTGCGATAATAATATCGCAGGAATTTTTCAAGTCAGATTATCGTATTGATGGCAAGGCTTAATGACTTTTTGGGGTAAAGTTTATTTTAAAAAGTTGAAAGTGGTTTGATTCGTAAATTTTTTTTTTAGAAATGCTTTCGAAGGCGTAATGAGTTTGTATGACTTAAGGTTCAGCTTCGGTCAATGGAAATATTTAATAGCACAGAATCGTAACTAATGGATTCTTAATACTCCCAACATAGAGAATGGAGATATAGCGTTAGGTGTTATGAAGAAGAGAGAAGAAACTTGGATACAACAGTGCGAAAAGTCAGGCTGAATCGAATATAGTTATTTATTTATTATATTCTTTATTGTACATTACACCAAACGAAAACAAAGACAATAGTTTACAGAAAGATTAAGTAAGTACAATGGGCGGTCTTATCGTACAAGGCAATCTCTTCCAGACAACCTTTGGATGGACTAGAAGAATGGGAACCGATCGTGGGTAGGTACGGTGTAAAAGTAGGTACGTTTCGTACATAATATACCTACTTAAATATAATAATATAAAGTACATGGAATTTACTTAAATAAGTATGAGAAATATACCAGGCCCCTCAGAAAGTATTGCGAAAAAAAGTTTTTATATATGGGAGACTGGCCAGTTATAATGTTTTTCGAAAATATGATTATTTATAAGTAAAAATAAGTAAGTTCCAATTTCAAAATTTCCCTCCACATTTTTTGCGAGTTAATTCAAAGTATTGTGTCTCACTGAAATATGGATCTGCGCCGGGAACATTTTAGAGCTATGATTTTATACGATTTCAAGTGTCGCCTGAAACCGGATGAATCGTACGATAGACTTCAAATGGCATTCATGGATGAAGGCCCTTCCAAGGCAACCGTGTATCGTTGGTATAACGAATTCAAGCGCGGTCGACCAACTTTGGGGGATGACGAAAGAAGCGGTCGCCCTTTGACGGCTGTTACCGAAGAAAACGTGCTAGCAGTGAAAAATTTAATCCAAGACAATAGGCGAATTACATATCAGGAGATTCAACACATATTGAAGATTGGATCGGGAAGCGTTCACGAGATTCTACATAGCCATCTTCGCGTGAGGAGGATAGTATCACGCTGGGTGCCGCACAACCTCACCGATGCTCAGAAGCAGGCCCGGGTGGAATGGTGCCGTGATATGCTTAACAAATTTGAAGCAGGCTCGTCTCGGCGTGTTTACGACATCGTTACAGGTGATGAGTCCTGGATTTATCAATACGACCCAGAAACCAAGCGCCAGTCGACTGTTTGGGTGTTTCAAAATGAGCCAACGCCTACCAAAGTGAAGCGATCTAGAAGCGGGGGTAAGATTTTGATCGCTAGCTTTTTTAATTTGACTGGCCACTTGGTATCAATTCCCTTACGGGATCAAAGAAGCATTAATGCCGAATGGTATACTACCAAATGTTTGCCAGAAGTTTTCTCTGTTATAAGCAACAAGCGACCAAACACAGGGCTCCGCGGGCTACTGCTCCACCACGACAATGCACCTGCGCACACCGCACTCAAAACGAGGGACTTCCTGGACAGCACGCCAGTCAAACTCCTGGGTCACCCTCCTTACAGCCCTGATCTAGCACCGTGTGACTTCTTTTTATTCCCAAAAATAAAAAATCAGCTCAAAGGGATACAATTTTCGTCGCCGGAAGATGCGCTGGCTGCGTTCGAGCAGGCTGTAAACGAGGTGTCTGCGGCGGACTGGAAAAAGTGTTTTGAAAACTGGTTTAGGCGCATGAATCTTTGTATAGAGGCTGGTGGAAAGTACTTTGAAAAGATTTGATAAAAATATATGTACGTATAGAACAATTTTTTTTAGTTTCGCAAAACTTTCTGAGTGTCCCACGTATATCATATAATATACTAATAAATACAAATATAAAGTATAGTAGTTGAGCAATTTCATGAAGTAGTGAAACAGATTGACAAGTAGTGTTCCTTTACTAATTTACTTTTTTTTATTTATTTCAGTTACGTGATTAAATCCTTTTTAAAATCAACATGAACCTTAGCCAAATAAAAGGAGTTCAAAAGCAAAAAAAATTGACAGTGACAGCGTCCGAATGAAAATTACTTTAAATTATTTGTGATTTTTGTATTTTGGTGTCGAGTGATTAATGGTTGATGGAAGGTTATGGTTACCCGTACCCACCACCGTTCCCACTGATGCGACCCCCGGATGGAGAGTACCCTGACCATGGAGATGGCTTTGGCGAGTATTATGGACTGGGGACCTTGAATGACGATCGGGAGAGAGGGAGGTAGAAAACCTTAATTTCCTTATTAGTGTGTCTGCGGCACCTTTAGATCGTGTCAGTTCAAATCATCAACTTCATAAGTAGCATCCATCAATTTGACAGTGAGGCTCAGACCAGAGCAGGCAATATTATATTTTCACCTCAGTTGATTGAATGTTTCCAATACTAATTTAACAAAAATGTAGATTTAACTACTTGTTATGCTGTTCCGTTAGTAAATTGTGGGTAGTGTTTGACAATATTGCATGCGTATTTAATTAGCGGTTGCAGCGCTGTTTTGAGCACGGAGATTATTTGTTTTACAAAAAAACAAAGAAATAGTGGTCAAAGAAAATTATCTGTACGAGATTTTTATTTTTATTGTTACACGAAAATAAGATCTGTGATAGCACGGTTTATTTAACTTCTTTTTCAATTGTAGACGGAGTCGATCAAAACAACGAAAGCGCAAATCCAAGCGTTCTCGAAGTGGCAGTTTACGGATGAAATCGCGGTCGCGATCGAAATCGCGTTCCCGGACTCGATCGAAGTCGCGATCACGATCACGGTCGAGGTCACGGTCACCGTCGCGATCCCGCACAAGAACTCGGAGTCGCAGTCGCTCTGGCACACGTCATCGCGAACTTAATTATAAGGAGCCCGGATTTCTTGATGCTTTTAGAGTTTTATATCTTTCTCGTAAGTCACTTCTCTATTTTCATTCTATATTTTTTTTATAGTATAGGATGGCGAAACGAGCTAAAGGCCCACCTGATGTTAAGCGGTTACCTTTGCCCATAGCAACTTAAATACCACCTGGACTGTTGCCTAAATGGTACTGCAAGTCGGTTCGCCAAACTGAGACATGAAGATGGAAAGTCTTATGTGATTGTAATTTCACCGACACCCGTACCCTTCAGACCGAAACACAGCAATGCAAGCATCACTATTTGGTGGAGAAGTAGGTAAGTAGGTAGGTTTTAAATCTTTTGCTCAGTTACTATTTTGTGAAGTCACTTTATATCATATTATACCATAATTAATCAGCTTGTCAGGCCTTCATTTTCCATTGCTGAAAATATTGAAAATGTTTTCATAGTAGGCTGCTGGATCTAGAGATGAATTGGTATTTTTGGAAGAAAACAATCTGTATTTCTAACTCTAAAGGTTGACTTACATTGATCGTGGCCGATGCAATACGACCGACACGCTTCGTCTGACGCGACACTACAACCGTAAAAAAATGAATGGTGTCGGCCGCATGTGTCTGTCGCGGGTTTTGGAAGCGGTGCTATACATTTTCATAGTGTTTAGTATTATCGCGTCAGTCACCCACATCTGACGCACCGGTCGCAAAGCACGGAAATCCACATCCATTAAAGAGATAGATTACAAAACCATTTTATCGATTTTCCTGTAGCATGGAAATGTAAATGTAAAATTATCAGTATTTTCCTTTCTCTACAGCAAGCAAACACAAGAAGAACCCGTCAAAATATTTGGCGACGAAAAAACGACAGGACCGCATCCAGGAGATCCTAAAGAGCGATGGCCTAGGCTCCAAAAGATGGCTGTTCTATCCCAGGATCAAGAACAAAAGTGAAGCTACTGTTGGCGCCGTTGCAGGGACTAGAGACAATGTTGATCAGAGAGTCAAGGTAAGAATTCAATCTCGTAACTCTTCTTTATGACTTTGTTATGCTTCTTGCTTCTTTTTCTTTTTTGATACGCTCTTGACAGAGAGGTCACGTAAACTTGAAAATTCTTCTCCACTCCTTTACTGGTGCGCTCTTAAAAGGACCATTGCCTGACGTATAGGCGATCTGCTGCGAGCTATTTTGCCTTTATTATGCCTAAACAACCTGTCTTAATTCCTTAAAAAGGGAAATATTTGAATAAGGGCTAGTTTTTCAATAGTCTGATAACTTTTAACTGAGGAATAAATGTGACGTTTTGACAGATTTTCTATACTACAACTGTCAAAACGTCACATTTATTCCTCAGTTAAAAGTTATCTGACTATTGCAAAACTAGCCCTAGCCCCTAATAAAAATATTTTCCAAGTTTTCTTTTACTTCTTTAAGATTTTCCTCTTTTTGTTATTAGAAGTTTTAAACAATGGTGTGTTTATAATTCTGTTTTTATTGCTACTCCAGCAGTGTTCACGGTAGCTTAATGGATAAAGCATTGACGTACTGAGCCAGGAGTCGCAGGTTCGAATCCTACGTGACCAATTTTTTTTTTCCACAATTTAAATAAATCGTCTGATAATATTTGTTCATCAGGTCGATGCAGATTTCTTTAGGAAATATAAGAAAAGCAAGAAGATAGACAACGACGCGCCCATAGCGAAGCTCAAGCGGTGGGAGCTGATATTCTATAAGAAGCTAGGCTTTATACAAGCCGTCTGATTTTGGTCTTTAGTTCAATATACGTAGTTATTTGGATTGTTGACAATTTCATTTTATCTTTTCGGCATTGCTGGGAAGGCCTTGGGGTGGTTATTTTGTTTTTTAGTAATTTTTTACATAGCACCATCTAGTCCCAAACTAAGCAGAGCTTGTGCTATGGGTATTAGACAATGGATATAATACTTATATACCTTTTTTGTTTGTAAATACATACTTATAATACATAATGAACACCCAGACCAACACAAACACTTATATGTTCATCTCACAAATATTTGTGTCCTGTGGGAATCGAACCCACGACCTCGTGATCAGCAGTCCGACACTCGAACCACTAGACCACAGAGGTCGTCACGGTTAGAACGACTTTCGTCAAATCGCTTTTTTGTCAAGTCCCTTTTTCGTCAAGTTGCAGTAGTTCGTCAAATTCCTTTTTCGTCAAGGCCAAAATAGTGCATTGAAAAAGAAACCTTATTTCATCAAATTATTTTTAATGCACGTTATACACAATGCGTACATTAAAGAAAAAAAACATTTTAACGATGAATTTGAATTATAAACAATTTTTACTATGGGACCAACCCTGAAATTGCAAAAAAACAGCTGTTCTTAATGTCGGGGTCTACTGGCGTTTCTCTAACGACAAACAAAGTTTGAACTTTCGTTCTGACTGATATCTACACAATAAATAAAGGCACATAAAAAGGCACAATAAAGATAGCTTACGTTTCATAGTCGTATGAAACTCACGGTAGATCAAAGAAACAAACGTCAAAACACGATAATCGTATGCGATATGGGAACGATGGTTGATTGAGTAGTAAATTGTGCGATGAATATATTGTCAAACGCGTGTGACCCCCAGCTTTGCTGAATTGATCAGGTGAACTACGTAGGTGGACCACGGGTAAGCAACCATCGTAAGCTCATCAGCAAGGTCTTGGTGGGTTTCTATAGTTTGGTTTTAACACGAAATAACGAATCAACACTAACAATTTTACTCCAAAATTCGTGGTATGTAGCTTCATCTCAATTAAAATTTTTACAACATAAATAGCCAACTTAATTCCTTACGCTTTCCCCTACCATAAGTATCTCAATTCTATGCCATAGAAACCCCACAAATTCGCCATCAAGAAACTATATAGAGAACGGGGCCCGTTTTTCCCGTAGAACGTCAATTTTCCGCGCGATAACTCCGCTATTCGGTACTAATTTAAAACTTTCGCTGTGTTTTAGACGAGCCATTAGTCCCCCCACTCAGCTTATATCCACTCGGATTATGGTTAAATTTATAGCTGCCTGCAACTGTTGGTTATGTAGGTAATCGACATTCTTTCTTCCATTTTTTCATTCATTCGTGCTTCATTTCATTATTTCTTTAAATGCTCTCTCTTGTGGTGCGTCACACTGTGGTCATACTATTATGTGTTCCATTTATGCATATAATACCCTCAGAGCAACAGAATACTAGAGAGAGGACAAGCCGCTGCGTTAAGGCTAACCGTTGTATGCACAGCGGGCATACACTACCGCTAGTTCAGGTCAGTTGCACCCGAGTGAGTATGCGCGCTAGTTTGAGAGAAAACTTTCTTTTATTTCCAAAATGCCGTAAGGACACAAGTGTGCGTGTTTCATGAATATGCGTACTTTTTGTTGTAATTTATTGATGCATTTCTTGCGTTGTGTGCGTAAGTTGAGCTTGCGATACTCGGGCTCCATGCAAACTAGGCAGCTTGCCCGATCTCCTTATATTCCGTTATCTGTGGTATTTATTACTCCATACAGGAGGGTTTGAGTTCGAACCCAGCTCGTACCTCTGACATTTCGAATTCATGTGCTGATCAGAATTTGATTATCAGTTGCTTTAACAGTGAAGGAAAACATCGTGAGGAAACCCGCACACGTGAAAGAGTTCCATACAGTTCTCAATGGTGTGTATAGTCTGTCAACCCGCACTTGGCCAGCATGATGGAATAAGGCCTCAAGCTTCTCATTCGGAGAAGAGAGCTATGACAAAAAAAGTGGGACAATAATGGGCTGCTTATATGCTTTATGCTTATGCTATGGTGTATGGTGTTATTCAAATACAAGAAATGGCATGGGATTTTTGAATCAGCAGAATCAATATTATTTGTGTAATTAAATATTTTGCATAACAAAGTCAGCTCATCTTTTTCCCACTGCTGGGAATCGGCCTATTTTCAGATAAATTAAGCCTTATATAATCTACCACAGAGAGACAAAAAGCTCCTTTAAGACTCAGAGAAAGGGCACCGGAGGCATATCACATTTCTGGTGTCTCCCTTATTGTGCTGAAGATTTGCTTGGGCCTCAGGGACAAACCTGGGAGGTTTTAGTGCGGTAATAATCCCACACATACCTTGCCTTCATATTTCATGGAAGTCAGCAGCCTCATAAAGGTTTCCTCCTCGCAAAAAAAACCTTCATTTGTTTGGTATGTTACTTATGATTAACTATAAATATAGTTCCTTCGTGTCGTGTGTACTATGGCACTACAGCAGGGGTGATGCCCAGCGCATGCTGAGTTGGTGACCCTTTTGGCATAGGCATGCATGTCTAGTTTTAGTTATTATATTGTTACTGTTGTGATGTCACTGCCTTGTGCTAAATGAAAGCTTTTGTTTTTAGGGTTCCGTACCCGAAGGGTGCCAAACGGGACCCTATTACTCTCGCTACGCTGTCCGACCGTCCGTCCGTCCGTCCGTCTGTCTGTCACAGGGCTGTATCTTTTGAACGGTAATTGGTAACCGGTTGAAATATCTCATTCAAAATTCTCAGAATATGTGTTGCTTTGAGGTGTATCACGACAAATAATAAAAACAAAAAAAAGTCTAAAACCAAAGGGGGTCTCCATACAAGAAACCTCAAAAAACAGGCATTTTTTTAACGTTTTTGTTCCTGCTCTATCTTGAAAACAGTAATATATACCAGCGTTAAACTTGGTCAGATTATAGTGCATATTATGTTGTTTAGCAACAAATACTAAAAATAAGACAAACATAGACAAATGTGGTGGTACTTGTGTAAGACAGACATGCAAAAATTCATATTTCGCACACTGTGCGTTGATGTCTTTTGATGAACTCTCGTAAATTAAATCAGTTTTTATGGGGTATCAGGTCGTTGAGAGGTACGGAACCCTTACTGCGCGAGTCCGACTCGCACTTGGCCGGTTTTTCTTCCTTATCAAGCTATTTTGAATAAAAAAAAGAATGATTCGAATGAATCATCAACTTCTACGAACCCTACTCCCAACATAATTAATCGATTCCAATTGTGTTGTCGGTCCAAACTTTATTTGTCTATTGCCTAACCCTCCTGTTATAAAAAATAATTGTTTCCGTATATTCCGCCCTTTCCGCTCAATTCACTGTTACCTTTCAATATATTTCTGACACGCGAACTTTTTATAATTTCCTCTTTGAATGGTCGTTTTAGGGAGTGTTGACGTTTCGTCTGTATTTATAATTCCAACAGTAATTACAGCCATTTATTCGTGTTAACAATTCCATTTTTGTTTTAATTGAAATTAACGAGTTTATATGTAATAAGCACATTCGATTTGTGATTGTTGTACTGTGACGGGGATTACCTATGTATGTTGTAACCAAATGGTAGGAAATGGTGTTACTTTTATCAGAAATCTTTAATTAAATGCTGTTATAACAATTTTTAAATACAAAGGAATGCAAAATAAAAAGTTGGTTATAATGGTTAAATTATGTTAAGTTAATATTTACCGCTGATACAATGCAGATACGGATTCAAAATTGAGTGTTGCAAAAAATCTTACCCAATGATGTCATTTGAGAATAGAAATCGCACTGTTAAGAGTTAAAAACCTTTCCGAGAATCGAGTTTCACCCTAACAAAAGTGTGGGGAAAAATTCTACACGCCTACGCACATGTGCTTTTTCCCGAGGTCCCTGGAGAAAACACGTGCACAACACATGCAAATATGCCACATGTCGATCAAAAATAAGTAGATTGATATATTCAGCTACCACTTACGGCCAAAATTAATATCCGATCTATCCACGATTTGCCCTACTAGAGATAGGAATTTGACATATCAACAATCAACTCAGCCTATCGCAGTCCACTGCTGGACATAGGCCTCTCCCAAGTTGCGCCACAACACTCGGTCCTCTGCCTTCCGCATCCAGTCCTCCCCAGCTCACGGTCGTCGGTCCACCTGGCAGGGGGCGCCCTACGCTGCGTTTGCTGATTCACGGTTTTGGTTGTTCGCGGCGGTTTGATTTGACATAAGGTCCATACAAAATATGTCTAATTTCTATCTCTAGTAGGGTAAATCGTGGATAGATTGGATATTAAGTTTGGCCGTTAGAATTCAGCTACTGTTATCTTTTGATGTTTCATTAGACGAGCTTCGGTTAAAAATGGTCAGCGTAGTTTTAAATCGATAACGTACATTTACAGTCCTACTTATGCTATTAAATGCGAAGGTATGGATGTTTGTTTGTTTATTTGTTTGTTTGATTCGATGAAATTTGGCACACAGATAGACCGACATCCTGAATTAAACTACTTAAATCCTACTAGAAATTATACCTAGATATTGCAAATAACTTCTAACCTTATTCTACTACTTTACTGGTGCATCTACCTTATTCTTTGTCTCTGCATTACCCTAAGGTTGTCTGGTAGAGAACACCTATGGCATAAAAACCACCTTTGTACCCAGTTGTGCACAAAGAATTAAATAAATAACAGAATAACTAAGCTCTGTTATAATTAAAATCACTAATCTCACTTCGTTTTCCATCACCACTGTTAACGAAATTGATAGGTAATTTAATTCTGATCTAAAAGATAATCTAATGTAAAAGTCCATACATTACGACAGCATTGCCTTATTTATAAACATGCATCTCACATCACTATAATTCACAAGAATCAAAATACTTTACATGCATAAATAAGTGGACGTACTCGTTATAATTTAAATTCATCCCCATGTTTACCCGGGGGTCCGGGAGAATCGGGGGTTCCTTTTAATATTTGCATTCAACTCCAGTGCTCCGACTTTCGTTTTAAAGTAATTGCTTGCATTTTATTTTGATATAAATACACTAGTCTGTTGAGTCATAAATGTCATAATTATCAAATGTTCGTGTTTTCTATTTATGTTTTTTTTTTCTAATTTGATGGTTTATTTATTTTTTGTGAGAGCTTATGACCAAGCCATTGTGAAGCAAATTACATTTATACCTACAATTAAGATGAATAATTAAGATCTATAAGGAGCATGTCAGATAGACTTGGGCAAATGCTTCCGTATTTATACCATATTATTCGCTAAGATCCTTTTAAAGGGTTCATGTACTTTATGCAAAATGCAACATTCATTTTTCATCAACGCACTTAAGGTTGACACTTGCAGCCCAACCCAGGCCATTAAACAAATAGATCTACAGCCATGACTTCAACAAAAAAATAAAATAAAAAGTATTAGTCCCGTGCTCCAATCAATTACGATGGCGATTTAAAGCAAACATCTGCCAAAATGTCGCAAAATGCCGCTCGATTTTGCCAAATTAATGCCGCCCAACACTAGAGCTCCCGTTGTGGGCTTGGATTGTAAAAAGTGGATCAGATGTCGGGTGGTCTTTTCTTCATAAATAAATATTTTTGGGACATTTTTACACAGCACCATCTAGTCCTACTACTAAGCAGAGCTTGTGTTATGGGTACTAGACAATGGATATCATCATTTCAGCCAAAATTTGTCCACTACTGGACACAGGCCTCCCCAAAAGGGGGGATATGCCATAATCGCCACGCTTGGCAGGCATGGATATAATACTTATATACTTTTTTTTGTAAATACATACTTATAATACATAAGAAACACCCAGACCAACACAAACACGTTATGTTCATCACACAAATATTTGTGTCCTGTGGTAATAAAACCCACGACCTCGTGATCAGCAGTCCGACACTCGAACCACTAGACCACAGAGGTCGTCATAGAAATGCTCTCGCCTGTTTTGTTTCTGGATTATGACCCTAGAGCAATGCTTTTATACGGTAAAAAAAATATCAACTACTTGTATGTCCCTATTTTTTCCATTTAGTTGTTAAATGATTTCTATAACTACTAGAAACCCTTGAAATTTCATGGAATTGCCTATTTAGACCGCGGTCAATAGAGGCCTAGTGTAAAAATTTCACAACTATTAATGAAAAAACAAACATAAGCGTATAGCACATATCCTTCTTATTCAGCGTATGAAATATCTTTTATATTGGTCTGGCTTCGAAGGAGAAAATAGACGAGAGCCAAACCTCGAATTATTACTTTTTTATTACGGCTATTGGGTCAAGACTCAGAGCTGCAATTGTACTTATCGCACTAATTAGAGGTCCAGCGCTCGCAGAGTGACAGAGATAGTTTCTTCAAATACTTACATATTTTTCAAGTCTCTTAGCCCGTATTTCCCTTTGTGTAGCCCAGGCAGAACGCCTAATTCACTTACATTCCAGTATTTTACATTCCCAGCGTGTGACCCTCCAAATGGCGCAAATAAAACATTAGATATTTACACTTGATCAGTTTTGCGCCCTTTCGCCTAATGCATTTAGTTTAATGAGCCTAAAAATGGTTAAAAAGGTCCACGGGCCACACAAAGTGTTCGGGATATTTAAATGTGTTTCGTCCAATTGAAGATAATCCCGTGACGTAATTTAAAGACGATCTTAAACATTTTATAAAATACGATTACGCTATACACGCTGAAATTTGAATCGCTTATTTCCCGAAAAGGGGTCATTGTACTCATCATTATGAACAACTTTTTCTATAGGACCAAACCTGAAATCGCCAAAAAAAATCAGGTAGTTCCTACATTTTATCGATTTAAGTGAACACAAATGTAGGGACCAACTGATTATTTTTTCGCGATTTCAGGTTTGGTCCCATACTAAAAGTTGTTCATAATGATGAGTACAATGACCTCTTTTCGGGAAATAAGCGATCCAAATTTCAGCATGTATATGAACAAAGGACATTGCCCATTCTCTTAGGAGCTTTAGGCCCCTCAAAAAAATTGCTATGTCACGGCCGTTTTAGTTTTATTTTGTAGACCAAGAATTATCTTTTATTATTCTGCAAACGATTTTAATTTTTTCACCCTAATTTAAGAGAAATCTAAAATTTTCCAACTCCTTAACTGATTGATAAGTACGCTCCGTGCATCGTTGGGCGATATAACTGAACGCACCCATAAGGACATCCAGAGACACCATGTATGGTGTTGCAAGATATAATTATTTTGTTAATCGATTTTTGAAGTCGATTTTGTAGTATTTTTTAAATAATAACATTGCAAGCTTTTATGTTTTTGGGTTTATTAATTAATATTATGAGAGCACCAAAACTCTTAAAATTAAATTGCACTGAAGTTTTCAGCAGGCACAATTGATTACCTTTCCCTTTCAGTGTCTTCTGAACGTTATCATTACTAAACTGGCATACAGAGGGGTCTAACTACATATCTATGATCAAAGAAAATGCGTTTCGTTTGAAACAATAGTAAATTAGGTAATGCGGGGCGTATGTAGCCTTTTGTGCTCCTTTTAGTCATAGTTCCAAATGTATAGGTGCACTAGATGTG
Source organism: Asteroscopus sphinx (assembly GCA_949699075.1). Classification (NCBI taxonomy): domain Eukaryota; kingdom Metazoa; phylum Arthropoda; class Insecta; order Lepidoptera; family Noctuidae; genus Asteroscopus; species Asteroscopus sphinx. The sequence continues at coordinate 30,786,173 of OX453004.1, read as the reverse complement.
TTTATTTTTTATTTATTTTACCACGTTTTTATTAACTCGCTTTCCCTCCTGTCTGTCTGTTCTCTGCACACATTTTGCAATCGATTTTAAACTCACTTTCCGATGAGCTAGAGACTTGAAACTGTAAACATAGCTCAGGACTGGATGGCAATGCAATATTATGATGCTGAAATGCTGATCTGATGAGCCCGGGTTCGGGTTTGTTAGATAATTTTTTGTTTATTTTAAAAACGAGGGATCCTATTTAAAAACAAATTTTTACTTAAACAATTATTTAAAAAAATTAAACAACCCACAAACAATTAATTATTCTGAATATTGTGATTCTAACCTAATAATTATTATTAAGGCAACGCCTAGGTGGTATTGCAGTTGTTATGGACAAAGCACTTGTTTATTTTTTGTTAAAATTAATATCGATACAATATTCTAACAAATAAATGAATTTAATTGAATTGAATTGCAAAGTAACCGCAAAAAACAAAAAAATAATATTTCAATACAATTAATTTTAATTTAGAAAAAACAACAGTAATTTGCAAGAACTCATAAATATCATGCAAATTGTTGAAAACCTATACCCAAATCTGTTCTTTGGAACTTGAATCACCACCAAATAACTCAGGCCGCTTCCATTGACCCACCATCCTTAACCCTTGTCTGGTGGTTATTCCCTCAGGTAATTTGGATGCAGAGTAGCTGGAAAAAGTTTTGTGCATGCTAGGGGAACTATTTCAAATGTTGTGTACGCTACTAGTATACCATAATAGTCACCTTGAGGGTATAGACAGGGATGGTAAACCTTTTTATTGATTGGTTTTAAAAGTCTTTGATTCGTTAATGCACGCAATGAAATTTTCATTTAACTTTTCTTGACGATCTCGTAAAATAAGATTTATTATTCGAAGCGTCATCTCATCATCATCATCATCATTATTTCTGTCAAAAGACTGCTAGAAAAAGACTTCCCCCACGAATCGCTACAACAACCGGTCCTGCGCTTTGCGCGTCCAGCGGATTCATGCAACCTTCACCAGATCCTCGGCCCGCCTCGGGGCCTATCCATGCTGCGCCTTCCAGTATGTGGTCGCCACTCCAGAACTTTACGGCCCCATCGGCCATCCGTTCTGCGAGCAATGTGACCCAACCACTGCCACTTGATGCTTCTTAACTTAAGTGCTGCTTATAATAATAAATAAAAATAAAAAACGGTTCGAATCCTGCTCGTGAGCGATTTTTTCTTTCCACAATTTAAATCTTTAGAATTCGCTTCGCATGCGTTAAATGCGTTAAAATAATAAAATAATTAAAAAACGTTTATTGCATAAAACATAGGCACAAGAAATTGAACTCTTGACTTCCAAACTAAGTAGAACTTGTATTATGGAAGTCAAGGCGCTCTCTGTCAGAAGTAATTATTACAATAACGCGAGTAAAAGATGCATGCAAGATTATGAACTCATGCAAGTATTTTTTATATTATATAAAACTTACATATTACCTATATGAATCATATTAAGACAAGCTCTGCTAGGAAACCAAGCCCATTAGGAATGAAAATAATTATTATGAGTTGCATGTTCACTTCAGCCAATGCCTTAGAATAATTAGGCATAGAACCGCAGTAGTCCCACATGGAGTGAAGCAAATTCAAGCTGGCCTTAAAAGGCTACGTTCCGTACAGTTTACTCGCGCATATATTGTGTGTGTTGGCGTTGCTGGCGAACACTACGTGCCGCTTGCGGGCACACATCGATTGTTTTTGTGTTTCACCTTTGAACGGAACTGTGAATGAAACTATCATTCTATGCCTTATTACTCTAAGACCAATGCATATATAACATTTACAGTGTTATGATTTCTTTTCTTCTGAATAAACTTCCTTGGCTTGTCAATTTTATCACATGGAAGTAGGGTACTTCATATTGCAAACGTGCCATAGATTAACATCCCTGGTAAAACAGAATGCGTAATTCTAAAAAGAGGGGTGAACACTGGAATTAAAGATTTACGCGAATTAAGGGTATCGGTACGTAAGGGTCGGATTTGAATTCAAAGCTTTGTCGGAATGTCTTTGTGTATTAATTAACCGTTTTATTTATGCTTTGTTTGATTATTTTGTTTGTCTCTTGAATGTAGGGGAGTTAATTGAGTAGATATCTACATAAGAAGTATACGAATATATTTTGTAATGATTACCTACATAATTAGTTGTGTGATTGAGTACCTATAAAATAGTTTCATTCACTTATGTAACTCAAGTAAAAAAAACATTAAAATTATGTTAAAAAGTAAACCTTAGATTTAACTTATTTTACCATGTTTTTAGTCCTGTCTGTTCGGTATAAACTAACTTTCCACTTAAAACTTTAAACGTAGTTTAGGATTGGATGACAAAAAGTAGGAAACAGCTGTTCCCTACATTTTGTGTTCACATATCAACAGCTGTTTTTTTTGCGATTTGAGGATTGTTCCCATAGTAAAAGTAGCTTATAATAATGAGTACAATGACCCCTTTTCAGGTTTAGTATAAACTAAGAATACTAGAATAAACACCAAAATTAGAATTTATAAAACGGTCATAAGACCTATACTGATGTACGGATGTGAAGCTTGGACAGTGAAACAAAGAGGAGAGCAAGCTCTTTGTAACAGAGAGGAGGGTCTTACGTAAGATCTTGGGCCCTGTGCAGAGACCGGATGGTACCTGGCGGATCAGGAAGAACGCTGAGATAGAAGAGCTCGTGGCTGAACCAAATGTGATAGGAGAGGCAAAGACTCACAGACTCCGTTGGCTTGGTCACGTGTAGAGAATGGGAGAAGATCGAGATGCGAAGAGAGCCTATCTGGGACGACCAAAAGGGCGACGCCCGGTCGGTCGCCCTAGATATCGCTGGAGCGATGTGGTGGAAGGCGATCATCTGGAGATCAGAGCCAGTGATTGGCGAAATACTGCCAAAGATCGCGGCAAGTGGCGTTCTCTCATTTCGGAGGCCAAGACACATTTTTGGTCGCTGCGCCAGCGGAGTAAGTAGTAAGTAAGTATAAACTAAGAATAAGATTGTATAGATCAGCGGTTCTCAAACTTTTTTGGTCACGGAACCCTTTTGACAAGCAAAATACTTGACGGAACCCTACAATAAAACAATAGTTTTTAAAAGTGTATTCTTTATTATATAAGCATAATAAAAGTACAATGTAACAGTTACTAATTATTACTTACTTTAACCACATGCCAAGTACAATAATAGAAGATATTAAAAATGAAAAAATCTTAACTAATGGGAGGTATGAAACTGTTTTTTATTTTTCATCAATTGGTTGATATCAGGTTTGATAGAAGACATTTGAAGTCTCATATCAGGTTCGGCGTCCAGTCTATTGCGATATTTTGTTTTCGTGGCTGCATAGGTTGAGAATCCTGTTTCGCACAAATATGTTGTTGGGAACGGGAGAAGAATATTCAGAGCCATTCTGCCAAGCATTGGATATTCATCACGGATTCTGCACCAAAAATCGTTGAGAGGCGTCGTTTTGAACAGTGACTCCATACTTGTGTCTGATGACATTTCTAAAAGAGATTCATATATCTCGTTTGACATACTTTCGGGCTTTTGCAAGTTGGGTAAAAAAGGATTATGAATCCATGAATTCAGCTTCATTTTTGTATTATGTTCTTCGGGAAAATACTTTACAAAAGATGCGCGCATCGAAGTGAGATATTGGACCAATTCTTCAAACACATCATCTTGAAACATTTCCGAGTCGTTATCGCTAACAAACTCACTGAGTGACGTAAAGCTTTCTATTTCTCTCTTACCAACGCAAATAATCCAAAAATCTAATTTTCTTTTGAAGGCAGTGATTTTGTTTTAGGCCTGGAACACTGTTGTCTGTTTACCTTGCAATGATAAATTCAATTCGTTCAGTTTTTGAAAGATATCCGCCATAAAAGACAATCGGAACAACCAAGTTTTATCATACAAACGGTCTTTCAAATTAAAAGAAACTGTATCTGCTGAAAGAAACATTTGTAACTCGGCTCTAAGTTCAAATAGCCTTGTTAAAGTTTTACCCCGAGACAGCCATCGCACTTCTGTATGGAGCAGCAGTGTTTTATGTTTGCTGCCATAATCTTCACACAATAATGAGAACAATCGGGATTGTAGTGGTCGTGATTTGATAAAATTAATTATTTTTACCGCTTCATCCATAACTAATTTTAGATTTGACGGCATTTGCTTCATCGCAAGTGCTTGTCTATGCAGAATACAATGGCTGGAACTACAATTAGGCGCTTTACTTTTTATTCGTGATACTGCTCCTGCTGTTTTACCTGTCATCGCCTTGGCCCCATCTGTACAAATGTCAATGCAATCGTTCCAACTAAGATTATTTTCTTTAAAAAATATGTTTATTTTATTAAAAATTTCTTCCCCGGTAGTGTTTGTGGGCAGCGGTGAACACATAAGCATGTCTTCTTCAAAAGAACGTTCATATGGATATCTTACGATAACCAGCAAGATAGCCAGACCAGTGACATCAGTTGACTCATCCATTTGCAAGGCGAATCGTGTTTTTTGTAGACGTGCAACTAGTTCTTGTTTGACTTAGCTTGCCAGATCATGGATTCGCCGTGAAACAGTATCGTTTGATAGCGGTACAGTAGAAAGATGCTTTGCAGATTTTTCATCGAGCATACATTTTGTTATGTCTAACACACATGGCTTTATTAAATTCTCAGCGATAGTGTGCGCTTCACCTGCTTGTGCAATGCGATAGCTAACTAAATATGATGCCTCCGTGGCCTTTTCATTGATAGTTTGTGTTACATGCATCATATTTTTTTGACTTTCCAATAACTGTTCTTTTTTACGAACAAAAAATTCTTTATTCTTGTCTTTAGACTCGGGGTGTACAGTTTCTAAATGTCTGCGTAATTTGGCAGGTGCCATGCAGTGGCGTGCAGTGGCCTACTTCACTTGAATTTATTTTTGGTGTAAGTTATTGATTTTTTTATGTAGGAAGATTTATTCAGCATTAATAGGTTTAATAAAGGATAAAGAATCATCGTACTTTGAAAAAAATATAATAACTTACACCACTGTTGAGTTTGAATGAGGAAGGCACTGGGTATTGCCTAATTGCCTATATGCAATGCACGCCACTGGTGCCATGGAACTATTAGGAAGCAGTTTACTACATAACATGCAGAGAGGTGAGCCGTTGGAATCAACAAATCCGAAACTGATATATGATTCATCATACTTCCTTTTTTTCGTCTTTGAAACCGGGGAGCTTGACGTCGTGGCATCATCGTCTGGATCGGTAATTGCTGTATTCTCCGCGCGTACTGCTTTTGAACATTCAGCGTCATTAGAAGATGTCGTTGCAACACGTTTAACACCTTTAAGCCAACGTTCCATTCTTCTTTATTAATAATGTTTCACGTCAGGATGGTAGGGTCAAAATAATGCACAATCGTTACTGCGTTTATGAGACAAAGTTTAGTCCAAAGAAGAAATGTACAAAACTGATACAATCAGAATACAGCGGGCAGTAGAACTTACAAGAAGGTAGCAGGCTAGCCAGCTTGTAAGTAGGTAGGTACGAACTTATCGCTCCGAACGCTAATCGTCAACTGACTGACGAGGCGCGACTTTTTTTATATAATAGCGCTTTTATACTTAGTCCTAGACTCGAACTCGAACATTCTCAAAAATACTCGAGTCGGCGCCTTTGATAAACAAAAAGCGGAAATAAAAATATAAATACAAAAAAATGCGTTGTAAACAATCTCGACTTTATGCTTTTGAAGATAGAGCCGAAAGTCGCTTGTTCACAACTATAGCGTCTAATTCAGAGGCGGCTTTTATCAAAGGGACTGCGCGCTCACAAGTATACGCGCGGCGGGCGGATTCAAAACGTTCGACCAGTGACCAGAGAGAGGTGTTTTGTTTTTTTTTTCTAAATTCTTGCGGAACCCCTACAGGGGTATCGCGGAACCCTAGGGTTCCGCGGAACACACTTAGAGTACCGCTGGTATAGATGGTAAGCAAGTGTACCTACCCAAGTTGAATTTATTTATGTATTTTTTGTATGTTGGATACTGAAGTGTTTCTTTAAAAACAGTTATGAAAAGGTGTAATAAGATTGCTTGTTCTTTTGAAAATGTTTAAAACCCCAACTAAGATTATCCAATTGCGTAGAAATAAATCTCTGTAGGTCTACTCGCGTTTTACGAACGACAAACGAAGTACGAACTTTCGTTCCGACTGATACTTACATAATAAAGATAGGCACATAAAAAAGGCACAATTAAGATAGACTACGGTTCATAGTTGTATACAATTTACCGGAGATGAGAAAAACAAACGTCAAAACACGATCATCGCCTGCGATAAGGGAACGATTGACCGGAGTAGCAAATTGTGCGATGAATCGTACGATTTATCGAATATCGTTGAACGGGAGTAGACCCCCTGGTTTTATTAATTCTAAAACAAAACTTAAGCATCTATCTGATCAAATAATATTCGAGTAATTTAATCAAAGAATAATCTTAAACACTAAGCTGTCTTTATTTTCTTTGAAAAAGAGACTCTATAAGCATAGCAAAAATATATCAAGCAAATACTTTGCCCGCTGCTCCGCCTGCGTGTAGTTTGGCTTATCACAAAAACACTTATCATCACGCATCCCTCGAGAACTGTTTATCTTCCCGGGATAAAAAGTAGTTTAAATGTTAATACAAATTATCGTCTACGTGTGTGCCACATTTCATCCAAATCCGTTCAACCGTTTCAGCTTGATTGAGTAACAAATATCCAAACATCTTCACAAACTTTCACATTATAAATATCATCATCATCATTTCCTCCAAAGGGGATATGCCATAATCGCCACGCTTGGCAGTTGGGATGGCGATCGTAGTTGGTTGGTTAAATACTCAGAGAATGCTGCTGCCCATCCTCTGGTGATCGCCTTTTACGACACCCATAAGAAGAGATAGGGTGGTGCTATTCTTTACGTCTGGCACTACACGGAGCACATTTATAATATTAACAAACAAATAGCCGATTCATCAAAGATTAATCTACTGATTAATTATAGGTATTGTAGAAGGATTTGACAAAATTTTAATTATAAATTAATTTGAAATTATTTCATAAATTAATTAATAAAATTGAAAGCGATTATCTGCACGTCAAAATGAACTACATAGTATTTAATTAATTGTTTTATTATGTTAGAGACGCTGAAATAATAAGTTTATTGGTTCATCTTTATTAATTTTGCTTAGATGTTTATTTTTCGAAACTTAGAGGAAAGTTTTATTAGTTTGTATCCTAAGACAATTTTAAATTATGATAACAGTTACTTGAAAACGTAAACAAAGAATATTGATTAAGTTTTGTTGTTATAGATATTATTTCCTGTTCTGTTTGGTTTTTCTATCATTTATTTTTCTTTCTTTATTATATTATAACAGCGAAATATAATATATTTCAATATATTTTGATTTAATTGTGCGCGACAAGTCCCGTAAACTTAGTTCAATATTTCAATGTATACGCATTTTTTTTTAAGTGTCATTGGGTTTTTTCATTAGGAAATTCTCAGTCGCAGCCAGGAGTCTGGATTTGTGCCCGGTTAATGGCAATAGGCTCGCCCCCTATTACATGGGACTTACAACATAACTGGCGCAATGTGGGTGTACTATACACCTCTGCCTACCCCTTCGGGGAAATACAGGCGTGATGTTATGTTATGCTATTGCTATGTGTATACGCATTTTGCATTTTTGGTGTTTAGACTTTAATATTATATTGTTGTCTATTTGATAGTTTGTGACAAGCAATTGCTTAATGTCAAGCGGTTAAAAAATAAAAGCGTATCCTCCTTGATCAATCCGTTGAGCTGGTTCACTTTCATAATGCTCACTTTCGAATTTTCATTGTAACATTTCACGCGATTTTTTTGCGGTGAGTTCTCTACTTAAAATCACAAACGTACTTTTTAACAGCCTGTATTATATTCACACAAAAATAGTACATTACTGTAGTGGCTGGCAACAGAGGCATTGATGGACGAGCGTAAAAATGTGGGTCGAGGAAAAGCCGAGGCACACATACGTGAGTCTATCAATGCCTGGTTGCGGCCAAGGCTTGTATAGTACTTTTCTCAAATAATACACGGAAATTCAAACTAAGTAGGTACCTAGTACATACCTTCGTAAATTCTAGAATCAATGACGACCAACAGTGATTTTTCACGCGTCACTATGTTAATTTATTTCGTTTTTACTTTATACAACTTTATTTTCAAGCTAGTTCGAAATTTAAATGAAATTTTTGTTAAGTAACCTCCTTGGTTGCTATTTTTCGGAGTAAAAAGTTCGTTCCATTTTTAAATTACACGACAAATATGAGTTTTCATAGTAATTTAGTAATTTATTTGGCTGCTAAACACTTTGACTATGAAACCTATCTATTCCTTTCTCAAAGGCTAAACAAAACAGATATGGATTTCCATACTAACATTGCTGGTGGCTGCTCGCATGTGTTTGATCAGTACAGCATTTTCGATTTATCTTGAAGAAGGTTGTCAAAATAATGTTTTAATTTCCAAGCATGTTTGAGAAATAGCACATTTACTAGATAGGCACTTATACGAAATACGTTTCCCTCCACTCCATTCAACATAAAGATCTCCAAACATGTCGACTCACATTAACAATTTTAATTCGAAATACCGCGGTCTATCAAAACGCCCTACCATTTATCATCACCGAAAACTTGGTATTATGTGGATCACAACAATTTCAACCAATTTAGGGGACCCATATCTTATAAGGGGTATACCTATTATTAAGATAGCAACGCATATTTATGAGTAAAGCGGCTATCATTAATCATGAATAGTGATAGACTGATAATTTTGTTTGATGGAATAATCTTGGTTATTATAAACGGATTGTTTAGGTGGGATACAGAGTGTGAGTATCGGAAATGCGCTCTAAATTAATTTTATTGTCATTATTACGTAATTATTCAGTATTAGTCAACGTGTATCAAAAATGCGTGGTCATATTGGAAGAGCTCATTTGCCTAGTTCTGTCGAACAACTTTTGTTAAGGAACCAAACTTTTAATAAAATAAAGAATTAAATAATTAATTAAAATATAAATTTCAATCAATCAACTCAACCTATCGCAGTCCACTGCTGGACATAGGCCTAAAATATAAATTTAATAAATATAAATTAATTAATTCCGAAATAAAGAATTATTTATTATTTATTTATTATTCCTTTATTCATCTATATACATATTATTTACATTTTTAAATATTTATACAAAATATATAAAAAAAAAACATTTAAAAATATAAAAAAACAGTAGCCCACCGGCATCGGGAACAGGGTCCAAACTACCGGTGGTCAGGGCCTCAGAGAGAGGAACTTCCTGACGATACGCGCCGTATCCAGGAGTACCGCTTTCTGTATCAAAAAAATGTATTATTATTATTAATAAAAAAAATCAGCTTATCCCTAAATTTTTTCGATTTATGTGAACACAAATGTAGGGATCAGCTGTTTTTTTTTGCTGGTGAAATTACAATCACATGAGACTTTTCATGTTCATGTTTCAGTTTGGCGAACCCGATTTGCAACCATAATTTTGAAAACAGCCTAGATGAATTCAGTTGTTTTGCAATGGGCAAAGGGATGGGCCCCCCGGCCCACACTATACTGAACAACAGTTAAGATTCCCTAAAACCAACAAATTATTTATTGTTAATTTTATGAAGTGCAATAATATAACAATAAATAATGTAAAAAAATTAATAAATGTTATAATTTACCAAAATAAATAAAAATCTCCTAATTCTTCTATCGTGTCGACATGACCTACATAATTTTAATAACAGCTCATGCCGTGGAGAAAAGATTAGCCAGTCAGCAGGATGGTAGCGGGGCTGACAGCCCAGGGTGCGCCGGACGATCAATTAAATATCGTCACTTGTGGAGGCTCTTTTAATACACCCTTAAATACATAAATCCCCTAATAACAACTTAAATAAAATTACAAATAAATGATGAACGTGGTACCTATTTAAATGCAATAAACGCTCTTTCTTCTCTCCTTTTTTTTTTTTTTTTTTTTTTTCCCGTGGGATAATCCTCATGGACGCACTCCGCCCGTGGTAGGCGGAGCCAGTGTCGGACTCTTACCGACTAAAACCACCACGGTGTTCCTTCAACTACCTTAGCCGGGGGCGTGGGAACCCGTGGGTATTCACACAACCACCCCCGACAGTTCCTGGCCCGCCACAAGCAGGCGAGCCCCTTCTCCCCGTGCGGCCTAACGTCAGCCGCACCCTCCTAGGTGGCGCACACGGAACACTGCACGCCACCTCACCTCATGGGCCTTTACCAGCTGCGCCAACTACGCCGGCTGTGCCAGCTACGCCAGCTGCTGGTCGGGCAGCAGACTACCCCGAGTCTGCTGCTCGCAGGCCCTACCTCCCGTAATTTTTTATAGAGGTTTTCTTCCTCGCGGTCCGGGCGGTGAAGCCAAGACCCTCGGTCCCAAGAGGCGCGAGAACACTACTCAGCGGGCACTCCTGGGGTTACGAGATCGACGGGGGCAGGGAAAGACAGTCCCCCCGCTGTCTGCCCAGTGGCAGGGTGAGTGCACACTGGGCCCGCCCCTGCCTCTCCACTGTGCCCTCTGCTAATATCAGAGGGACACGTGGAGCAACTCCCTACTGGCCCAGAACGGGCCCCTCCCGCGCCAGAATATTCGCCACAGGCTATAAAATCCCCCGAAGGTTAATTCCTTGGCAGGATTTTATTGCCCGTGCCCAGGATGCACCGGCCAAACAACTGCCGATCCCTCCAGACGTGTCCAGAAGGACAAGCAGCCGTCAGGCACACGTGGAGGTTTTCTGGCCAGCACCCCTTTCTTCTCTCTCCTACCAAACTGTGCTGTGTCCGACAGGGTCCATATTTGATCCTTAATCTTAAGCCTACCACCTGTTTATATTACTAATATGGAATGCAATAAAGAATTGAGTATTGAGGAAAGCTCCTGAGTGGGTGGGCATTTAGCTAGTTTTGTCATCCTATACAATAAAAAAAATATTGACAAAAATTAAGCAACATACATAATTTATTTAAAAATATGTAAAACGGGCAATGAACAATGCGATTTACAAGGAAGAATTTTAGTAAACGCAAAGCCTCTTTTTACATTGTAGTAATTACCTGTTACCGAATTTTTGCTTATTGTTTTGTAAAACATGGTTTGGTTGCCATGTTTTCGGCTGTTCGGTAGTTGGCAGCTGTGCTTACCTCTTTAGAAATAACAAGAATCTACCCTTACCTAAATAAGGACGTACGTAGCCAATTACCGACGAATAGAAAAATAAAGAAAAAACGCCGACACACTCAATCACGAAAGGCCCCAAAAGATTTACCCAATATTGGATTATATGGATAAAAAATCTATTTGTAAGCTACCCAATTGGTGCCGCCCTTAAAGTGTCCAGTGCAACTTATAGGGGGCAATTCACGGCAGATAACTCAATGTCAAAAGGGGCAGCAGGGATGTACTCACGGTTTGAGGGAAAAAATGTTGAGTGTCTCTGATTGAGTGTGTTATCATGAGTTGCGATGAGACTTGGTATAGTATGATAATAGTTTTTGCGCTCTTTGATGTTGCATGTTATTCAAGATTGTATTGGGGAGATTATTCACATCATTATTATTATTATTTGAGGAAAGAGGTAGGGTCTTGATCGCCCCTAAGCCACTGCGACCTGATAATCTATTGTGACGCCTCTTGCAGCATTACAGCACTTCCCCAAGCTGCAAGTCAATCATGAAGTCGACTATGACCTTGGGGGAGGAGGATTTGATCTCCTGCGTTGAGATGACGTGGCCTCTAAGATGCTAGCTTCTAATGTGGTGCACTGCATCACATTCGCATAGGATATGGATGGGCGTCTCATCCTTATCGCGACAAAACCTGCAAACTGTGGTATCACTGAGGCCCATCCTGTGAAGGTGTTTATTCAGCTTGCAGTGCCCAGTAAGGGTTCTTGTCAGGATTCTTATCTGATTCTTGTTCAACGAAAGCGCTTCTTTCGTAAATCTTTTTTTGAAGCCCACAAGTAGCGCTTTCGAGTGTTCTTGGCCTGGGGATTTTTCCCAAAGGCTAATACTTTGGTCAGTTCCCCAGTTTTTAAGGTAGGCTGTAGTGGTGCATTTAGGAATGCCACAGATTGGCTCCGGGCCCACAGTGGGGCTTTCAGCACCAGCTCTAGCCAGTTCATCGGCGGCTTCGTTGCCCCCAATGCCAGTGTCCAGGCACCCAACCTAGTGCCACTGAGTTTGCCGCTCCTAGTGAGTTCAATAGCTGGACACACTCCTTTACAAGTTTGGAGTCAATTTCTTCTGAATCCAAGGCTTTTAATGCTGCCTGGCATTATTCACATCATGGTATAATAAGATGTTTCACCAGGTATTCTCTTCCCGCGATGTCAGCGCGATGTCTCCAAGCTACGTCACGATCAGTGCTGCCATTGATTGATATCTTCAATATACTTAAGGAGATTTTTGTTCATAATGAATATAAAATAAATTCCTAACTAGCCTAACTATTTGTTATCTCGTGTTATTCATCTAATTAGTTAATAAAGGAAACTATATTAAATTACTAGTTAAAAAGTGATTCTTTATAGAAGAAAGTAAATGAAAAAATGCATTTTGCTCGGGTAATTTATTTTCACAAAGTGGCAGCACATCAAACTAACAAGTGTCACGCTAACAGCCCGCTATTGGCTCCACGGCCGATGACGTAGTACGGAGGCAATCACGTGACCTAGCTGTCACGGGAAGAGACTACCTGGTGTTATTATACCATGATTCACATAATGCCATAAGGGGCCATTATAAATTATGTCACACGTTAAGGGGGAGGAAGGGGGTCAACAAAGTTTGACATCGCGTGACAAGGGGGGACGAGTCACAAGCTTCCTGACGTCACATTTTAAACTAATACTAGATTGTTACTAACACTACTGTCTGAAATAAATAATCTGGAAAAAAAAAGAAAATTAATTGACAGCATAAAAATAAACGGTGATACAAATATCAAAGAAAAGATGAAAAGATGAAAGTGGAAGATTTTTCAAAAGGGTCAAAACACTTTTGAAAAATCTTCCATTTTGCTCGATCCAATCCCAACCAACCGGACGTAGACCCGTGGGTCACCGCAGATATCGTTGGGGAGATGGTGTGGAGGCTGATCTGCGTGAGCTTCAAGCTACCAACTGGCGAGATATCGCGTAAGATCGAGCAGAGTGGAATGTTCTCGATTCGGAGGCCATGACTCACTTAGAGTCGCTGAGTCAGAGAAGTAAGTAAATTTAAGAAAAATCTTAGAATAAAAAAACTGCTGAATTTGTGTTTATAAGTAAAATAGATTTTGATTTTATTTATAAATGCAAATTCAGCATTTATTCTAAGATTTTTCTTACTTTATCTTTAAGTAAAATTTTCTATTTTCAATGTTTAAAGTCTTTCGTAAGACATTGCATTGACCTGTATAAAACGCAACAAAAGACAAATAAATCACGTCAATTAATCCTTAATCCAAAAAATTACATTCTAATCTAAAACATGAATAATTTAGGTTTGTTTCACAACTTCAGCTGGCAAAACTGTCAAGCAATTTCGTACATTTCAAGATTTGGATTTATTATTTTAAAACAAAATAATTATAATTTTAAACAGTCACAGCTTGCAATGAGATCTCGCAAAATTTGAATATCAGATTATGGATGGCGTGTTGGTTTGTTCAAAATGAAATACTACAAGAATGTATTAATTTACATACATTTTATACTAAATGCGAGATTGGTAATATAAAGCACAATTTTCGCGACGAATGTATTTATTTGAAAATTATCAATATAACAGAACTCGGTATAATCGTAACGTCCATCCCTATCTTATTAGTTAAAATCCAAGGAGTATGAACTAATTAACCTTTTTCTCACCTACATTAGTAAAATAACACTTTCTCCGAATTGAACTACTTAATAGAAATATACATAACAATAATAAAAGCCATAGAGACATACGTAACTAAATAAATGATGGACGGTCTCCCTGACTATACTCCGTTGTATCGCACACTGACAAACAATACATGCGGATAGATACTCACGCATTGTATTACGCGCAGTTTTGTACTGAACTCTGTCCTACTCAATCGTTTGCCATAATACATATATAATATCACATTTCACACACACACACTATAATACGTTCGCATTGATCCTCAATCGTATTCAGGTACAGTCAACAAATCGGAATCATGACCCACTCAGCTGATAATTCGTTTGAAATCGTCAAAACAGTAAGGTTTTCTTCTATGCTGCACTTAGGACATTTTGAATATTACAGAAACTGCATTAAAACGGGTCAGAGGTCTGTGCCGTTTTGAGCTTTGGTATCAATGCAATAGATTTATAATTGGATTGGAAATTATGTTTTTTATTAAGCAGGAATTATATTTTGAATTTCGAATTAGCTGTCGTTTCACGTGGTTTTCCTACAAACAACTATATTATTTAAGAAACCTATACAAACTTTTTCGATTACAGACCATTAATAAAATAAAAATAAAAATTACAAATATAATGTCAAGTATGAAAAGGTGTCAAACAATACTCTTAATATGTGGAACCTCGGACGAATAAAAAAGGCAGACGGAATCTCGCTATTCAATAGGTGAAGCATCAATAGCAAGCCGGATCGCTTAAAAGTATAGTATGCCAAAAAGCCGCGATTACGCAAAAAATCTAGTGTGACGGTAGTCATTGTTGTAGCGTCATAAATAAAATAACAGTATAAATCTGGTGTGTTAAAATGCTTTCGAAATTATAGTGGGTTCAGGAAAAAATTAAGTGCTTCAGTCTTTGTTTAGCTAGATTCCGTCCGCCTTTTTTATTCGTCCGAGTGTGGAAAATACATTTAATTTATAATATCCTCTGTACCATATTTCACGCAATAAATGATAAATAAATAAATAACAATATTTGGAGTTAAACATCAAGAATAAAATTAGAAAAATAATTTTATTGGTAAACTAGCTGTCACTGTCAATAGCTAACAAAATTGATAACAAGTCAGTTGCCAGGGAAATATCTGTTTAAGCGAAATTCAACCTAATTGTATTAGAATGTCTGTAGTATATTAAGCTTATCGTGGGTCATGATTCCGATTTGTTGACTGTACCTTCATTAAAAAAAAAAAAAAAAAAAAAAAAACTAACTATTGTATGAATTTGTAGATTAGATAGCTAGATTTGCATGCTTCGTATTTAAACGACGACCTATGTGTAATTTTAAGAATAATGTAAGCTTCTCATATAAGTGAACTGAATGTTCTTTTTGAGAATAAATATTCTTTAAACCTAAACCTAACCATTATTTACCTACTTATAGAAAATTATATTCAGCCACCAAAAGAAATTATTTTTTCATTTGAAGCAATTTAAGTTTTCATTCATTACTTATTAAAAAATGCCCGTAGTAATGTTTGGATATCAAACCCATCATTATCAAAGTAATCATTAAGAATATTTTGATTTAATAATTTAATTAAATAGGTACACTCATAATAGTATGATTCCATTTTTGATTGGAAAATTTCTCATAGGTATTTAAAATTTGTCTAATAAAACATGAAAAAGTCAACTTCACGTGATGTTCCCAGGCGGGATATAAATGTTAATAAAATTTTAGTACTTACAAAATTAAACGAGTAGGAATGAGAGCATAAATTCCCTGCGAAAATATTTGTAGTTATTTTCGGATAGTTTCATATCAGTCGGTGTGCAAAATTAAATAAAGCATTTCTTGTTATTTTTCTAAATTTTGCGTTCCCTTTGAGTCCGGCCCCCTCAATGGAAGATTTCTTATCATCGCTTAGTTTTGAGTAAATCGCCAATGAAGGTCCCCAGTTGTTCGAAATGGAGTGATCTGACGGAAAGTGATCGAACGGTATAATTTCGTCATTCAGAATGAATCAATCAGCTGTTCCACTATTTGGTAGAAACCGACAATTGTTTTTAATTTAAATGGAATTGAATGATTGTTGATTTATAATATCGATTTGAGGAAAAAAGACACGTCTCTTATATCTGATGATAACATTATCTAGTTCCTCATCATCATCATCATCATTTCAGGCGAAAGATATCCACTGCTGGACATAGGCCTCCCCCAAAATTGGGGGGAAATGCCATAATCGCCACGCTTGGCAGGCGGGTTGGCGATCGCAGTTGGTTGAATAAATACTCAGAGAACGCTGCTGCCTTTTACGACACCCACGAGAAGAGATGGGGTGGTGCTATATTCTTTGTGTCTGAGACCACACTGAACAAATCCAGACAGTTTTATCTAGTTCCTATAGACATTAAAATATTCTGGAGAAGAACCGGAGTGACCGACATAGCTTGTAAGATCAGTAAGCTGAAATGGCAGTGGGCTGGCCATGACTGTCGATGGACAAGAGCAGATTTATATCCCAAAAAAAGATGGTCGTTGGAGCAGATGAGTCTTTGAGTGAAGACCACGAATCGGCAAACGCAGCGTAGGTTTAGCGTAGATTTCATATTTAATGTAATTATTTTTATTAAAGAGTTTTTCAAAACGAGTTGTGTCCTTACGTATGAATATCGATTCTTATAACGTAGCTCACAGGGACAACAGGGTTTTAGTTACATACTGTACAATGTGGCGTGATTTAAAAGATGATTACAGACGGAATCCATCCAGCACAAATTAAACGTAGTGATTTATATTCTCTTTGGCAGAAATCACTGCTTTCATGATAACTTCCTGTTCATGTTTACCTTACTTTCCCTTATGCTATGGATTGATTTGACCCTCAATTTATTTTCAGTTGTTAGTTAAAGAAAGTTTTTTAAGTGGATTCGAGTTGTCTTTGTGTTGTCTGGTTATAGTGTTTAAAGAGGCGGGGCAGTATGAATTTTTAACCATGTTACGATGTTTTAATGTGTTTTGTTTCATGAAGTTTGTTTGGAAGAAAAGTTTGTTTCGTTTTGTTTTGTCATTTTTCTTGTTCTTTTTTACGAGTTAGAAAATTAAAACGTGAAACTCGAAGGCAAGGAAAATACATTTACATTAATACAAAAACAAACAAAAAAAACGAGTGTTATTTAGACCACACGACTGAAGTAAAACTTCACTAACTTATATCTCCCTCTCAATTTCCGTTCGCCTCGCCCGTTCACACTTTTCGTAACGCATTCACCAGCTTACTCTCCAAGTCAAGCGTGCATAAAGAAGTTTTACTTCAAAGAACTTAATCGGAGAAAAGAATATAACAAAGTTGTTTATAGGAGGCTGGGGTTGCGATTGCTCTATGCTGTGGTTCCCAAACTTATTTTGTCTACTCGAAAGTCGAGAGTTCAGTCGGTGTCTAAGAGTCCTCCTTGCTAGATGAAACTACAAATCGCCCCCCAAGCCTTTACACAACGTCCCCATTTTTTTTCTGGGTCTCTTACCGCTCCCCTTTAGGCCTGCAGCGGCCACAGGGGGGCGTTATCGCCCACTTTGGGAATGGCCGCTCTATGCTATAGATAGCTTGGCCTGAATTTTATCTCATTGCCAGGAAAGCAGTAAACAGTGATAGCCTAGCGGTGGAACGCTTGCCTTCCATGCAGGAAGATCTGAGTTCAAACTCAGCCCACATCTCCAGATTCATGTGCGGATCACAATTTAGCCATCACTTGCTTTAACGGTGAAGGAAAACATCCTGAGGAAACCTGCACAGTGTGTGCAGTGACAGTGTGACAGTTTTCCACACAGTTGTCGAAAGTGTGTGAAGTGAGAAGTCCACCAACCCGCACTAAGCCACGTGGTGGACTAAATAAAGCCTAACCCATAATAAGAAGAGACCCGTGCGCAGCAGTGGGACACGAATGGGCTGATGATGTTATTATACTATAAAAATTACAATCGTACGTTTTCTTTTTGATGTGGATCGCTGAGGACACTTTTTAGTATGAGATCTTTCCCATACTAAAAAGTGTCCTCAGTGTTCTAAAACCGACGTGCTAAGTCACTGGCTAAAGATCACTGGCTATCAAAAAAATTGGACTCACCATCTATATCCCTTATCAATATCATTCATACAACATGTTTCCAGTCCAAACTAAAATCTCCCCTTTACAAAGGCAAACACAGACGATGCAAGTACAAGTTGCATACCACGGCTCCCATGAGACCACATAAAGAGCTTCCCTTCGAGAAAATTCGGGGGATTTTTCCTCACAGTACCAACTTACCCTATCCTCCCCTCACAAATTTAAATCTACAGTTTGCATCGACTCTACTGCAGTGTTCTAAGGTTGATTTTTGAATAAATTGCTTTTAAATTAATTTGGTGTTAAAGTACATGTTCTGTTCGTCACAATAGGGGTAAGTAATTTAATTGATGACGTTTTCGATTTAGGAAAATGGATGGTGCGTCGTTTTAGGATTAAAAATGCGATGTCCCCTCGCAGGCGTCTTTCAACTAAAATTAACAAGAGTGCGTCTATTTTGTTTGCGAATTCAAAGTAAATGGAACTGAGAAAGAAGGTTAAGTTATTTAAAGTAACGAATCCACGCCAGCTAAATGAGAAAAAACTTGGAAACCAACTAGTCTAAATCATTGAACTGTGGGGGTCAGTACAAACCAACGGAGTGGCGACGAAGCGGATTATTTAGTAACAATTGAAATTAACCTTATTTGGTTCGATTAGTATCAATGAATTGAATAGCGAAATAAAATCACAGGAGCTTCCAAGAGCCGCGAAGAGCATTCGAGCGGCTACAACCACTAGCATCCATAAGAGCCGGTCAACAAGAGTCAGTTTTCCTTGCAACCAGTGAGCTGGTCTTTGCCGCCACTCCATCGGCACACCTCGGACATTCAATACAATATAAACGCTAGCACCACCTACATACACAAGATTACGTCTTATGGTTCTTATACGAACGCACGGACACGTGTAAGTTAGGGATGCACGCCGCTCGTAATACCGACTGGGTTCCTAGCGCTTTTCAGAGATGGCGTGCTTGTATAGCGACTGGCGATTGGCATCCATAATCCATAGCAATCTTGCAGTCCAATTGCCGGCAACTGGTAGACAGGTGTGGGGCGCGGTGAGTGGCCGTTCTGGGGGCCTAGTACGAGTTTGACACTTACGAATACTTTCAAAGTATTCGTCGACTTTCATTAATAAATCTGTAGTTCCTCCTCGTGTCCGCCAGGGGCGCTACTGATTTATGAATGAAAGTCGACGAAAACGATGACAGTATTCGTAAGTGTGAAACTCGTACTAGGCCCACTGTACATTAGTACTATTAGATATTCTGTGCCATCGGTGTGCGCTGACCCTAGGGTTGGGATAACGCACTGCACTTCCACAGGCCGCAGAAGGAAGTCAAATGTAGGATACCATAACATAACGATAGGGGAATCAAGTAATATCATAAACTAGCTGATGCCCGTAGTTTCGCTCTCGTGGTATGTTGATAAAAAGTATAAAATCTGTTATTTTAGGATATGGCCTACCAATGTGCCAAATTTAATCCAAATCCATTTAGCCGTTTCAGCGTGATTGAAGGACAAACAAACATGCATAGTTTCGCTAATATAATATTATAGTAGAATGTCATTCTAGGCTGATTGGGTCTCAACTTTTTATCCCATCTATACAACTTATTCTTAGTTTATACTGAATGTACTTTTCATCGAACAGTTTTTACTATGAGACCAACACGGAAACCACGAAAAATAATCAGCTGTTCCCTATATTTTCTCGATTTATGTGAACACAAATGTAGGAATCAGCAGAAAAAGATGTTCATAATGATGAGTACAATGACCCATTTAGTATAAACTAAGAATAAGGTTGTATTTGGTGTTTCTTATGTAGGTATTATAAGTATGAATTTACAAAAAAAAAAAAGTATATAAGTATTATATCCATTGTATAGTACCCATATTACAAGCTCTGCTTAGTTTGGGACTAGATGGTGCTATGTAAAATGTCTAAAAATTATAATTATTTATTAATAATAATAATTAATAATAATTAAGCCTTTATTTCCCAAATTTAACACAACTAACAATTCCTCTTACAAAATAACATTTTATACATTGTTTTATCTGTTGGTATACTTATATTAATATTGAATTATTATACATTTAACAAGTAGTGTATTGTTGTGAGTATATGTAGTGTAGTAGGTATAGTGTAGTGTTGTGTGTAGGTAAGTGTAGGTATGTGTAATAAAGTGTAGTGTAGATGTTTGTAATGTGTATGTGTAGTTTATTATCAATTTACTATAGATTCATCATTATATTACTACAAAATATCACAAGATTAACAAAATAAAATTTTTGCTTACTGTAAGTATTATTGTTATGTATAATATTGTTATCTATAATTTTCATATTTTTTCAACAAAAAATTTGTTATTTATTTATTTTATATATAGTATCAACTGCAATTTAAATTCATGATAAGTTTCCTGTCCTAATTCCATTAGAATTATTTGTACATTGTGACTATATATACAAGTACCTATACTATGATATTGATTAACTTTTTTATTTTATTTTATTATTAAGTATGTTATTATAACAAATATGAACATTTATTATTTTGATATATGTTGTGAATTGTATTGATTATAATATTAAATTTCAAATAATTATTGGGGCGTCCATCTGCGGACATAGGCCTCCTCCATCTTGTTCCACTTCTCTCTATCCTGAGCATGACGCGTCCACGTGACCCCAGCGCTCTCTACGATATCGTCGGCCCAGCGGCGGCGCGGGCGTCCTGGTGGGCGGCGCTCGCCTCGCGGGTACCAATGTAGTAGCCTTTCGCTCCACCTGTTGTCGCTCGTTCTGGCAGTGTGTCCTGCCCAACGCCATTTTAAGCGACATGCCATTTTTGCTGCGTCCGTGATTTTGGTTCTCTTACGGATGTCTCTGCATCTCACTTTGTCCATCAGTTTGATTCCTAGCATACTTCTTTCGACTGATCTTTGGAATGTTTGGATTTTCTTTATTATATCCTGCGTGATAGGCCATGACATAATTATTTATTACTTATTATTAATTATAAAAATAGGTGCCATTAGGAAGTAAGAAAGAGGCTAAATACACTTATTTACGGTGATAGCATCAGAAGAATTAAGAAATAACTTAAAGAAATAAGCAATGCCTTTGTACTATTCACTTCAATGTATTTTATTATTATTTCTCTGTGTGTGCATAAATTTAATAAATGAATAAATAAGAATCAGGTTATTTTATTTAAAATAATTCAAAAACTCAAAGCCATAACAACCTAAATAAATTGGATATAGATGTATTTCCACAATTATTATTTTATTGTATTACAAAATTAAATAGCGGTCTTGTCCTTATTCCGTCATCGGAGCCGGCTCTTGTTTTGGCTGTTATTAGCAAATTATTCTGTAAATATTTAGAAGAAAATCAAATGTTTAACTGTACTGTTACTAAAACTCATAAATCTCATAAGATTATAATAATTGCTGGTTTAGGAATTCAAGTATGAAGTTGCCGCCTCACATTGAAAATTCAAACCCCTTTTTTTACGAAAATAAAGTGTTTGTAACTTTACATACAGGAGGACCCGATTTTTTTTTTACAATAAACCGGTAACCCCATAGTTCATAGTTCATAGTTATTTATTGATAATAGTAATTATTATAAGTCACATTAAGTAAATAAATTACATATTACATATTCTGTTATGCATGATTAATCATTAGATTGAAATCCCCAACAATGTTCTTTGAAGTTTTTTAATGCTTTCGACTTAGCAAAATTAAATTATTATTTGTATTTCGTATGAAAAAACAAAATTTAAAGTTCAGAAACAATCATGGCAACTTATAGAACACTTAATAGTGTACAAAATAATACAGGGTTTCCGGCTTATAATTATATACTTACGTACGTAATTATACGTATACGTAGGTACATAATAAGGTTTTTTGCGTCATCCAGTATAACCGCAGACTCGTCATGTGGGGTGCTGGCCAGGAAACCTCCACGTGTGTCTGACAGCTGCTTGTCCTTCTGGACACGTCTAGAGGGAACGGCAGTTGTTGGGCCGGTGCACCCTGGGCACGGGCAATAAGTCTTCTTTGGACCGGGGGACCTTATTGCCTGTGGCGAATATTCTGGCACGGGAGGGGCCCGATGAGGGCCAATGGGAAGTTGCTCCGCGTGTCCCTCTGAGAAAGCAGAGGGCACTGTGGAGGAGCAGGGGCGGGCCCGGTGTGCACTCACCCTGCCACTGGGCAGGCAGCGGGGGGACTGTCCTTCCCTGCCCCCGTCGGTCTCGTAATCCCAGGAGTGCCTGCCGAGTAGTGTTCTCGCGCCTCTTGGGACCGAAGGTCTTGGCTTCACCGCCCGGACCGCGAGGAAGAAAACCTCTATAAAAATTACGAGAGGTAGGGCCTGCGAGCAGCAGACTCGGGGTAGTCTGCTGCCCGACCAGCAGCTGGCGTAGCTGGCACAGCCGGCGTAGTTGGCGCAGCTGGTAAAGGCCCATAAGGTGAGGTGGCGTGCAGTGTTCCGTGTGCGCCACAGAGGAGGGTGCGGCCGTCGTTAGGCGGTACGGGTAGAAGGGGCTCGCCTGCTTGTGGCGGGCCGGGACCTGTCGGGGGTGGTTGTGTGAATATTCACGGGTTCCCACGCCCCCGGCTAAGGTAGTTGAAGGAACACCGTGGTGGTTTTAGTCGGTAAGAGTCCGACACTGGCTCCGCCTACCCCGGGCGGAGTGCGTGCATGAGGATTTCCCCACGGGAAAAAAAAAACAGTCAGCCCCGCTACCAACCTGCTGACTGGCAAACTTTTTCCCAGGCCATGAGCTATTATCGTTATGTAGCTCATGTCAACAAGATAGAAGAGAAGAAGAACTGGAGCATACAGCCGATCCTAGTTTAAACCTATATCACTAATAGGCTTGATTTCACCAACGATAATTCTCTGATTAAACGACCGTTTACCCACAATTCCAGTACATTTTTCGAGTAATCGGCAGTTTAATCACACAATTAACGTAGATGAACCGGTGTTAGGCCGGTGCCTAGGGCGGTGTTCATCAATGTTTATTCTCTGATAAAACAGCCAATTAATAAAAAAATATAATTTTAGGGAAACAGTAGTTTAACCAGAGAATTATCATTGGTGAATGAAAGCCTTAATGGCGTAGGTACCTATGTCACAAAGCAAGCATTACCTCTATTGGTGGCTAACTATCCAGCTATTAACTGTGGGCTAAACTGATACAAATAATAATATTGCTGCTTCAATTACCAGAGAGTTGGGAAAATAAATGACGTCATACACAAAAAAACTCCTTCATCAATAAAAAATTATCTACGCGACCCTTATACCGGAGTGCACGCACAGTTGAAAAACATGGCTTGTGCAATAAACTTGTTCTATTTATCGGTCCCCGGGGCAATGGGCTCGCCCCAACTCCGTGAGCGTCACGCAACTGTTTTACAACTGGCTGTAAAGTTACACGGTGAGTCATTGGGAATTTTAAATAGGATGAATATGGAGTTGGTTCTTAGGTCCTATACCAATGTATATGTCTATGTCCTATCCTATACCCTCCTTTGTTCCACATTGTTCACACACACACCACATTTGTTCTACCCGTAGAACATAAAAATCTACTTTATTTATAGATTGTATTGAAATAGTACCTATTTAAAATACAATCTATGAATTTTTGTTGTTTCCTCAAACGTTTTTTGACTCAAACTTAGTCAAGGTTGCCTTCTAGGGTTCCTCAAATAATATATATAAAAATCGTTATGCTTAGAAATTTCCTAAATGTATCTTAAGTCTTGTCTCGAGTCTTCTCGTTGCCTATACCTCAAAGTTTGAAGAAAAAGGTCTTCAACCAGTGCGTCCTACCTGTCATGATTTACGGTGCCGAGACGTGGACACTGACAGTTCGGCTAGTCCACAAGGTCAAAGTCGCTCAGCGAGCTATGGAGCGAGCTATGCTTGGAGTTTCTTTGAAGGATAATATCCGTAACGAGATTATCCGGAGAAGAACCGGAGTGACCGACATAGCTTGTAGGATCAGTAAGCTGAAGTGGCAGTGGGCTGGCCATGTCTGTCGAAGGACCGATGGCCGTTGGAGCAGACGAGTCCTTGAGTGGAGACCGCGAATGCGCAAACGCAGCGTAGGGCGCCCCCCCGCCAGGTGGACCGACGACCTAAAGAACGTGGCTGGGGGGGACTGGATGCGGAAGGCAGAGGAACAAGTGTTGTGGCGCAACTTGGGAGAGGCCTATGTCCAGCAGTGGACTGCGATAGGCTGAGTTGATTGATTTGATCTTAAGTCTTAAGGACATAAATAGCGCCGCGACGGATAATTGAATGGGTCTTGCTTGGTACATAATGATCCTCCGAGCCTTTTCCCAATTATATTGGGGTCGGCTTCCAGTCTAGCCAGATGCGGCTGAACATCAGTATTTTACATGGAGCGACTGCCATCAGACCCCCACAACCCAGTTACTGGGTAATACTGACATTCGGAGGTTAGACCAGTTGTCAGACTTTCAGGCTTCTGACTACGCGTAACGACTGCCATAGATATTCGTGTGACAACCGGGATCGACAGCTTAACGTGCTCTCCGAGGCACGGAGGGGTCTCGATGTGTAACGAAACGGTCACCCATCCACAGACTGACCGCGGCAAGTGCAGCTTAACCTTGCAGATCGTACAATTGCTTGGTACATAATATTTTCTATAAATTCTTCTGAAGATTTCCAGAATATAAACAACAATAATCACCTCACAAATAACACTTTTCCAGACTTGAGGAAGCCTTAAGGTTGGTCGCGATGTACCTTGAGATCTGTCTCACCAAAAGTAAGGAAAACTGTCAAGTGACGGAGATTTGTTGCAACTGTGAATACCACGGTGGAAATATTGTATTGAGTGAGGTTGAGTGGAGTCTAGAAATGAGTGAGGAAACAACACAGAAATATATAGAATGGGCAGGGCGCGCGTAGTAGCACCATGCACCATAGTGCAGGATATGTCAAAGACTCTCTCAGCACGCCTTATGACTTGTTTCTATAAATACTGTAACAAAAACTTTTTAACAAAAAATAAAACCGACTTCAAAAACCTTAATTAAAAAGTAAAAAATAATCATTGTATGTATTTTAAAATCTTAACATAAACCAACATTTTGAAGGCGGCGCGTGATGGTCAATCAGTTTTTATTTCATACTTTTTAGTTGATAATTGCGAGGGTTGATTCTTAATGTTTATATAACCAGTTTGAGAATATATTTTTTATTAATCTTTGCTATCCCACTGCTGGGCAAAGTATCGCTCATGTTCTTCCAAACCTCCAATCACTATCGTGAAAAAAAAAACACGCATATCGACCAAGAATTCTCAGAAAAACGTACCAATGAGCAGATCATCTAGATAAGCGAAGCTAAAATAAACTGATTTATTGAAGCTGGTTAAAAAACTGCTCAACCTAAGCCAATAAAAATTTCAATGGGACCACCGCGCGGGCTACCTCTACCAAATAAAAAAACAACCACGTAAATCGGCCCATAAATCTCGGAGTAATCGGTGTACCTACATACATGAAAAAAAAAAAAAAAAAAAAAATTAAAAAAAACCCGCGGAATACATAACCTCCTCCTTTTTGAAGTCGGTTAAAAACCATCAACAACAATGCCTTATTGTGCTGTTTATAACTGCAGAAACAAAAGCTGTAAAGTACATTTGATTAAGAAAATGTTTTTTTAAATAATGACGTCAAAATATAAAGCGTAGTTTGTTCGAAAGTTGCCACGCATGAATCGCAAGTAAAATTGTGATTACAACCATTCTATCTATTTCTGTGGGAAACAACTTAGATTAAGGGTTGTAGCACTCACGATCCCGAAGGTCTATCCGTCATAGGGCAGTGGGGGATACAAAACCTTCAACCATTAAAAATGTCATAGTTGACCACCGCTCAATGCTGTTTACACATAGACCAGTAAGCCTCTAGACGCCGGTTAGCTGGACACCCCCGGTCACAACGCATATGCTCTACCACTGCATATCATACGTCCCTCCGCCAATCGAACGTCACTCAATCAGCGAGCGGCACCAATCATAAGGAATCATACCGCCGAACTTTTGAGCCGGCCAATCATAACGCGCTGTCCGCCCCCCTGACCCCACCAACGTTTTACGACTGCATTCGAATACAAAACTTTGTTTATGCGGAGTCTTGAAGCTTACTGGTCTGTGTGTTTACGTGAACATTCTAATGACCGCTACATCAAACAACCACTATTTAAAACATATTTCCATAATCGCCACGCTTGGCAGCACATCAATACACAACAATCAATCATAAAAAACAAATAGTACAATACCGATAACGACTGAATACACAAATTTAGGTATTCGGTCCAACATGTAATCCGTCATGCGACCCAACCCGTTAGCTTTCGCATTATAAAGGGTTAAAAATCACTTCGCATAAATCTGCGCTGTCGGTCTAAATGACCCGCGGTGGTTTTCTGTGGTGTAACTATAAAATAATTGAGGCAGAAGACGTACTCAGTACAAAGTAAGATTTGGAAAGTACGTTTAAAATAGTGACTTTAAAATTCAAGTGTCGATTCTATATTAATCTAGATTGTGGACATATAAGTAATTTTGTCTTGGTTTGGTTGGTTGGTTGGTTGTTGGTTTTGGTTTGGTTGGTTTGTTGGTGTTGGACAAACAATTGTCATCAGGATTATACGAAAAAACTACGCTTGTAGTCTAATTACTGATGAACGGGGCTCTGAAGACCGACTCATGGCATAGTGCGTGGTGCGTGCAGACCCATCCAAACTTTGTAACCTATGCCGGTGACAAGAAACAACGTACCTAAGTAGTGTGAGCAGGCTAGTCCAGTCTTTTATTTATTTTCTGAGATATAGATCTGCTCTTGACCGCTATCTAGACAGCTTTGTCGTCTTTTCCCTGTTGTCACAAATCAACATTCAACCGCCTTTTTTAAAATGGATTCTTGTAAGAGACTTCAACAGATTAAGTAATAGTAACGTCTACGTGAAAGCCACAGCTATGAGAGTAGTGAGTAATGAGTGTAGTGGTGGACTGCAGAACACTGTATTGGTGGGCGTTAACGTGTCCGTGTGTGGTTAACGCGAAATAGGAGTTGGGCTTCTGTGTGACACTTAACTTTTATATGGCGCACTGTTATCTCAACTGTCAAATGTAGTTTTTCAGCGAACGCTAATAGATGGCGTTGTTTACAACTCAGTTGTTCCGAGTTCCGGTATTAACGGGCGATAGATGCGGTGTTTTTAATGGTTACCGGTACTTATTGGAAATTATTGGTACCTACAACTATGCTCAATAGTTACAGCAACACAAGTATGTCAGTGGGACTGTATGCGGAAAGCAGAGGACCGAGTGTTGTGGCGCAACTTGGGAGAGGCCTATGTCCAGCAGTGGACTGCGATAGACAGTAGATGAAGTGGTGGACGGTTCCTCCGCTATCAGCTAACTATGGTGGTCGATCAGTCTCGCAGCGATCGCAAATGGTGACAATCATCTTTAGTATAATGTATTACGTATTTATGTATGCGGAGTGACCAATATAACTTGTTGGATTAGCAAACTGAAGTGGCTGTGGCCGCTGTGGGCTGGCCATATCTGTCGAAAGACCGATGGCCGCTAGAGCAGACGAGTCCTTGTGTGGAATCAGCAAAAGCAGCGTAGGACACCCTCAGCCAGGTGAACTGACAACCTGAAAATTATAGCTGAGGTAGCCATCCCACTGGCCTACTGTGGGTTGGTGGACTACGAACACCATCAATAATTTTATGGAGCACTCTCACGTGTGCAGGTTTCCTCACAATGTTTTCCTTCATCGTTAAAGCAAGTGATAATCAAATTCTGTCACACACACATTCTCTTAACCAGCCCATTACTGTATCACTTCTGGGCTTCTTCTCAGAATGAGAAGGATCCAGGCCTCAGATTTTTAGTCGACGATTGATATTTCCATATGGTCCTAATTAACGGATGATATTTTGCAGTGACTCCGTATAAAAACCTGATGTCAAGCCGACGATCAAGGTGACAATGACAAGTCTAGTTGATGTTCATCCATAGCGACATCTATCGCGCTTCATGCGAACTACCACTGACATACTTGTTGACGTCACAAATCGTAAATCGCGCTATCAAAGTTTGACGAGCAGTTAGCTAGAACGCCCGACATAAGTCGTTGGTCGCGGCCCGTCAGGCAAAAAGACCCAGCTTGCGTCGAGGATCCTCCATTTGTGTTGCATTGCAGGGATATGGTACCTAATTTCTCCACGAATGTATTAATCATCTCCTTACAACACTCTACTCGTAGGCAAAGAAAAAAAAAACGATTGAAGAGAAACTGGCTATTTTCGCCAGAACAAGACGGTATCCAGTCAAAAGTCCAATTAAAAAAAGACAAAAGGCAGATTCCACTAGTTTTCCATTTCAAGTTTAGTCATCCGATTTAACCAGCAAGACGGCCTCTGTCGTAGCAAATGAAAAACTAATCCTCATTTGCATCTATTAAGAATTCATTTAAAATCACAATGCTCCGATCTTCACCGGCGGCAGACATCTTCGTTTTCTGAAACAAATCGAGCCTGTCTCTCAACGGAAGTCAGCGGCTTTAATTTCCGACTTTGACTTTATTTTTTGCAGTCGTTTTAAAGAGATTAGACTTTTGTTGTGTCTTGTTGAGATTTAATAGGAATTGAAAAGCTTGGAAGTTGCCAATACTGCGGCAATTTGATTTTAGATGTCTGATGGGTGTTCAACGTATTTCAGCGCTAGTTTACATCAGGTTGTAAAATCGTCGTAAATAAATTATTGGCGTAACCTTTTGCACACACGTTTGTCGTAAACAGTACATATTAGGCAACATTGTCGTAACGATGTAAATATAACGCAAAAAAATCATTTTATAATAAAAATTGAACACTTGACTTGACTTGTGTAAAAGTCCTGTGTGAATAAGACAGAAACGTGAATTATAAATTGTCTCGAATAAACAAAAACATAAAGATGGCACTATCACTGTTAAAAACGTGTATATGGGCGCGCTAGTGTTGCCATCAATTTGTTTACACTTTTTTGACAGGACTTAATATCTTATATCTTTATTACTAGTCAGTATTGAATGTTTCTTCCTGGCGTTGGTTGAACATTGCGCCATCTATTGTAATTTTAGAGTAAAATAGTTTTCCATGGCTTATAACATTAAAATATTAATTTATACTCGGACTCAGACCAATTATTGTTTAATTATAGCAATTCGATATTTATTGTTCCCTGTGAGATTCACAAATTGTTATAGTTCTAACTATTGTTATATCGCATAAAGTTACTATACTAAGTAAGTACTTTTATATTATGAAATCGTTTGAAATAAATATCCTTTGTTTCCAGAATTTGCTATGTATTTTGTATGTATTAATCATGAAATTCTGTAAATCATACTGATTTCTGTTGTATTTGTTGTACTTTGCAAATATCATCAAAGAAGATACCTTTTTGTTTAGCCCAGTTTAAGATTTTGTTAAATTAAATCCATGTTGTAAATAATGTTAATATTATGAAAATTATAATTCGAATATTCTAATTAGATTAATTAAATGATTCATTTAAATGTTGTTAATTTAATTTTGTAGTTCTGATAATTCCGCTTTATATTGTTTCATATTTTAATATCTGGCATGATTTGTTGGTTTACATAATGTTTAGAGATTATCTAAATAAATATTAGTTTTATCACGACGACTGTTTAATTATTTTAGTGTTCATTTATAAATTAAAATGTATTAGTGAATCCGTCGGGTGGGTGGGTCTATTTGTGTTGTACCTAGTAATATCAAGATGGAGAAGTGTATAATCTATGGATGGAGACACTGTGCTTTGCGTGGACTGTCATTATGGTTGTAAAACTTCTGGTCAGTTCATGTTATAATCGTGTAAATACATAATTTGGAGTAATCAGAAATTTATTTCGTGACTAGCTGTGCCCGCGACTCCGTCCGCGTGGATGTCGGAAAATAACATCGTGTCATAATTATGAACACAATATCTTCAAATATATACATATAAGCGCCTACACAGACGATTACACTATTTACCGACCATCCTATATTTTGTTTTTACAACCAACCGGCTAAGGTGATGGAATTTCATGGAATTAGCCCTAAACTCCTTCATTCTGAGAAGACGCTCGTGCCCAGCAGTGGGAAGTAATTGGGCTGATTATGTTATTCTATAACACTAACCACATCTCTTCTTATGCTGAGAAGAGGCCCGTGTCCAGCAGTGGGACTGTAATGGGCTGGTAATGTTATGTTATTCTAGAATACTAATAATATCCAGTTCATTATCTTTTCTCATTTTGAGAAGAGGGCCATACCCAGTAGTGGGACAGGAATGGGTTGACTACATTATGTTATTCTATATTTTCTAGTTTCTTAACTCTTCTCGTTCCAAGAAGAGGTCCGTGCCCAGCAGTGGGGCAGTAGATAATGAGCTGATTATGTTATGATAATCTATTACACTAACAATATCCAGTTCCTTAACTCTTCTCATTCCAAGAAGAGAGCCATGCCCAGCAGCGGGACAGTGATGGGCTATGTTATGTTATTCTATATTTTCTATAATACTAATAGAATCCAGTTGTATTTTTAGGAACCTGCAACCTGCAACCAACCAACAATCATGACCTCTACTTTGTATGCAACTTAATACAATAGAGGGGTCAAGCTTTATCGCTGGATCTATTCAACCGATTCAGATAAAACATACCCTATATTTTAAGTTAGACTAATACCAATACAAATGCTAAGTTTCATTACGATCCGTTCAGCCGTTTTCACGTGATGAGGTAACAAACAGACAGACAGACAGACAGACATAAATTTTTTCAACGATTGATTCGTGTTCTATAGCTTATTTCTAGTCCCCCTAGCCGGTTTTCGCGAAAAAAAACTCAATGTACAGACTTTTCAACCTTTACAGTTTTATTATAGTATAGATGAATCCTGATGAAACCTTGAGCTACGCGCCGCCATGTACCTACCTTGCTATGAGATTTCATCATGACACCATAAAAATTACATAGATAGCCATAAAATTACATATCTTAGGTCATGTTGAAAATGGGTACTGGCCAGAAAACCTCCACGTGTGACTGACGACTGCTTGTCCTTCTGGACACGTCTGGAGGGAACGGCAGTAGTTTGGCCGGTGCATCCTGGGTACGGGCAATAAAATCCTTTCGAAGGATTAACCTTCGGGGGATTTTATTGCCTGTGGCGAATATTCTGGGGCGGGAGGGGCCCGTTCTGGGCCAGTGTGGAGTTGCTCCACGTGTCCCTCTGTTGCCGACAGAGGGTACAGTGGAGGAGCAGGGGCGGGCCCGGTGTGCACTCACCCTGCCACTGGGCAGGCAGCGGAGGTACTGTCTTTCCCTGCCCCCGTCGATCTCATAACCCTAGGAGTGCCCGCTGAGTAGTGTTCTCGCGCCTCTTGGGACCGAGGGTCTTGGCTTCACCGCCCGGACCACGAGGAAGGAAACCTCTATAAAAAATTACGGGAGGTAGGGCCTGCGAGCAGCAGATTCGGGGTAGTCAGCTGCCCGACCAGCAGCTGGCATAGCTGGCACAGCTGGTGTAGTTGGCGCATCTGGTAAAGGCCCATGAGGTGAGGTGGCGTGCAGCGTTCCGTGTGCGCCACCAAGGAGGGTGCGGCCAACGTTAGGCCGTTTTTTAGAAATTTCTGTAGAGACGATTGTCATCTTAGTCTACTTGTGACCACGAAATGCTGTAAAGCTTTCAAAACGTCAGGATAACCAATTTAAATAATATGTATACGCGATTTAATCCGGTTAAACTTTGTTTTATTATAATGTGTAGTGATCGCCAAAAACCTAAGAAGTTACTATTATTTATTTAAATCGAGTAACCAAGACTCATAGGGTTAGTAACATTATTACTTAAAAACTATGTTAGTAGGTAATGTAATGTCATTGTTTTCTATATAAAATTAAAATGCAATCCAATTGTAAAACAATTTAAAACCAATAAAGATTCTTGACAGTAAAGTTCTGGAGTGGCGACCGCGTACTGGAAGGCGCAGCGTGGGTAGGCCCCCCACAAGGTGGACCGACGACCTGGTGAAGGTCGCGGGAATCCGCTGGATGCGGAAAGCACAGGACCGGTCGTTGTGGCGATGCTTGGGGGAGGCCTATGTCCAGCAGTGGACGTCTTTCGGCTGAAATGATGATGATGATGAAAGATTCTTGAATCACTGTTTCAGAATTCCAGCAGAAATTCTGGAGCAGCGATTCAAAAGACAGCAATCTTATCTGCCTGTAATCATATGTACCAAAGCATTTGACACTGTCTCTGTCCCCATATTACTTGCGAAAATGGAAGCTGTAGGTGTGCGCGGTATTTTTTTGGACATATTCAAAAGTTATTTGTCAAATCGGACTCAATGCGTAAAGATTGGCACTTACGTAAGTGATGCTGCTAGTCCTAGTTTTGGTGTGCCTCAGGGAAGTGTGTTGGGCCCCACGCTTTTTCTCATATACATAAACAATCTGTGTACTAATACATTAACAAACTGTAAAATAATCACGTATGCAGATGACACAGCATTGTTGGTATATGGGGAGGACTGGGATCAAGCCCGTTACTACGCCGAGATCGCGCTGAGGGATATAATGATATGGCTTAACTCGAACTTACTAACTCTAAATATAGAAAAATCCAAGTACATAACTTTTTCAATGAGAAGAAACAGCGCTCCTTCTCTAGATTCATTCTGTTTAAGGGCACATACTTGTAGCACTCAGTCTGAAACATGTGTCTGTTCTCCTCTTACATCAACTAAAGAAATAAAGTACCTAGGAGTAACCCTGGATTGTACATTAAGCTGGCATAAGCATGTGAGCAACGTGGTAACTCGAGTGCGGAAGTTAATGAGTGTGTTTAGAAAGTTAAGATACTGTGCCGATCCTGAAACATTAACTTCTGTATACCATGCTCTTGCACAGTCGGTAATATCTTATTGTATTGTGGCTTGGGGTGGTATAGGTCCAACTACCATGTTGCGTTTGGAACGTGCACAAAGGGCAGTTCTAAAAGTTATGACGAGAAAGCCTCGATGGTACAGTACTACACTCTTATACAAGGAATGTTCTGTCTTAACGGTAAGACAGTTGTTTATTTTGAATGTTGTGCTCCGTCGGCATTTAAGTGCATCATGTGAACAGGATGCCCGTCCGATGGGCCGTAGTAGGATGACGATTTATAAATCGGAGTTTCATAGAACTACGTTTGCGGCGAGGCAATACTATATAATAAGTACTCGTATTTATAATATCGTTCACCAAAAACTCAACATCCACAGGTCAGCCAGTAATCTTATAAAAAATAAAATAAAAACCTGGCTTCTAAGTCTGACGTATATTGAAACAGAAAAAATAATTAAATAAGTAGGAAATTATACAAATTTACATAAGCAAAACACATCCTCACGCACTGCACAGACACATATGTATACACTCACACACACACACCCCATATACAAACAGCTATGAATTGTTTTATTATTTTTTATTTTCTAAGTTTATTGTAATAGAATGTTAGAAAACAAAATTACTTGAAACTGTTTTATGTGTTAGGACTTAGAATGGAGGGCGCTGACAGCTGTCACACAGTTAATACTAGTTCAGCTGTCAACGTGACTAAATAAAATTGTACCAAATATCATTTTGATAAACTGTAAAAAGAACAAATTGTAAACTAGTAATTTTTGAACCTAATAAACTTTATATTATATTATATTATATCCAGGATGCTATTGGAGCTAGCCCGCACCCGACGTACCAAAGATGCACATCTTTTACGCATTGTAGCAAAAAAATCAACATACATGCATTTCGGCAAACATACTTGATGCGCTACAGCTATAAAAGGCAGAGATGGTAGAAATAGTGACTAATGGACACTGCCGTGCTAGGTGTATCACCTCGGGGTGCTAGCCAGAAAACCTCCACGTGTGCCTGACGGCTGCTTGTCCTTCTGGACACGTCTGGAGGGAACGGCAGTTGTTTGGCCGGTGCAGAGGAGCAGGTGCAGGCCCGGTGTGCACTCACCCTGCCACTGGCCAGGCAGCGGGGGGACTGTCCTTCCCTGCCCCCGTCGATCTCGTAACCCCAGGAGTGCCTGCTGAGTAGTGTTCTCGCGCCTCTTGGGACCGAGGGTCTTTGCTTCACCGTCCGGACCGCGAGGAAGAAAACCTATCTAAAATATTACGGGAGGTAGGGCCTGCGAGCAGCAGACTCGGGGTAGTCTGCTGCCCGACCAGCAGCTGGCGTAGCTGGCCCAGCCGGTGTAGTTGGCACAGCTGGTAAAGGCCCATGAGGTGAGGTGGCGTGCAGTGTTCCGTGTGCGCCACCAAGGAGGGTGCGGCCGACGTTAGGCCGCACGGGTAGAAGGGGCTCGCCTGCTTGTGGCGGGCCGTTACCTGTCGGGTATGGTTGTGTGAATACTCACGGGTTCCCATGCCCCCGGCTAAGGTAGTTGAAGGAACACCGTGGTGCTTTTAGTCGGTAAGAGTCCGACACTGGCTCCGCCTACCCCGGGCGGAGTGCGTCCATGAGGATGTCCCCACGGAAAAAAAAATGTGTTAGTATCACCTCATTTCATGAAACTTTTTATAAGCACGAAAAAGTGTGCACAGTTATTGACGAAATCGATTGCGAAAACTAAAAAAAAATAAGTTGTTATTTTTTTACCCGACTGCGCCAGAAGGAGGGTTATGTTTTTCGAGTGTATGTATGTATGTATGTATGTATGTATATTTCTTTGGCACGCTCTGTGGCCTAAACGGCTTGATAGATTTTAGCTTGAGAGGTGTCGTTAGATTCGTCTTAATTGTGAGAGTGACACTGGGTATATCAAAATTATAAAAATCAAAATGGCCGCTATTTGGAGCCATATTACGTCATCAAAAAATTTTTTTTTTTCATCAAAACCTATCGAGTGGGGTATCAAAATAAAGGGTTTTATAAATGCTTTACAAAAATATACACAACTTATATGTTTAAATGTAATTTGGAATGAGAAATGCTAAAAAACAACAAAATATTCAACGTTAAAAATGAATTGGGTACCCTATATATTTATGAGTGACTTTAAAAAAATTACATTAATAGCGCGATAAAACATGACAGCACTAAAAATTTTGAAATAAAAAAGTTAATTAACAAAACCAAAAAACCCAACTGCGTGTAAATATAACTTAAAAGATGTAAACAAGACTTGTGTAGGTATATCTGAAAGTATCAAATCAACACGCAGGCGGAGGCTACCTATGAACTACATATGTAATTAATGACCAAAAACATACGTAGCCTCCACCTGCGTGTTGATTTGATACTTTCAGATATACCTACACAAGTCTTGTTTACATCTTTTAAGTTATATTTACACGCAGTTGGGTTTTTTGGTTTTGTTAATTAACTTTTTTATTACATATTTGGAACGAAAATCAGGTAGGTACTAAACATCTTCCTTCAATAAGTCCCTCGTTCAACCAGTAAACCTGTATTTTAAACTCATGATTTACAGCTGAAATAACGAAAAAAAAACTGTGTAAAAACTACAACTCTTTTGCGAAACTTAATATAAAACCCATTCACTATACCGACGTTATAAAAAACTTGATAGTTAAAACAATCAGAAGCCGTGCCATTAACTCGTCCAGCTAGCAAGACCTCTATCAAATCCACTATTTCCCTTATTACATCTGATTTCAGTACAGAACCGTGGTCGGGAACAGGTCTTTTGAAACTGGTAAGTTGACTATAACTTTCGTCGCTCGAAGCCATCAAGATAATTGATTAATTAAAGCGCTGCAGCGTCCTCTAGTGAATTTTTCTTTTTGTTATATAATGCCTTTTTTATGAGTAAGGCGCTTGATAGCTTGACGTTTGATTCTACATTAATCATACCTGAAGACACAATGGGTTTCTGGTCGTTTTAAATTTACAATATTGAAATCAAACAATAAAATTTATGGGTTTTTCTGAAAAAAATATTTTTTGAAGGTACTGGACTTTTTTTTAAAATTTTTTTTTTTCTTTTTTTTTTCTTGTATTTTTTTTTTCTTATTTTGGATTTTCTAAAAGTTAATTTGTTGATTACTATTTTTGGTAATCTTAGACTAGTCCTAGTCTCTGGCTACCCCAAAAAAACATCAGGGGGCCTAGTAAAAGTTTGACACTTCCATAGTTTTCATCGACTTTCATTCATAAATCAGTAATTCCGTATTATTGCATGAAACGAAACCCTTTCCTTCGTGCTTTCAGCATTTCTTCACGAATTTTTTGCCTTTCTCTTCGTGCATTTTCGTTAAAAAATTCGGATGAAAAAAATCTGGTGCCTTGAAGATAGTGACTGTTTTCTCTGATGTATTTGGCCATTCTTTTGCTTAATAGCTCAATCACCAGTGCGCGGTTTTTCGTGCCGTTTCTGCCAATCCTTACATGTTTCCTCTATGTAGCCCATTAGATCTACAATCATTTCTTCGCGAAATAGATCGATAAGTCTCA
Organism: Asteroscopus sphinx; assembly: GCA_949699075.1. NCBI lineage: Eukaryota > Metazoa > Arthropoda > Insecta > Lepidoptera > Noctuidae > Asteroscopus > Asteroscopus sphinx. The sequence goes on along the minus strand of OX453004.1, from coordinate 30,749,340 downwards.
GGTGTGTGTTATTTTCAGGGTCATTGTAGTATTCGGAAAAACCATACAAAACAATCTTCGTATAGTTCTTCTCATTACAATTATTTTCAGTAGAATTTATTGTTCTAATTTTCAGATCTTTAATTTCGTTTTTAGGGTTCCGTACCCGAAGGGTGCCAAACGGGACACTAATACTCTCGCTACGCTGTCCGTCCGACCGTCCGTCCATCCGTCCGTTTGTCTGTCACAGGGCTATATCTTTTGAACGGTAATAGGTAACCGGTTGAAATTTTCTCAGAATATGTGTTGCTATGAGGTGTATCACGACAAATACTAAAAACAAAAAAGTCTAAAGAAACCTCAAAAAAAATGCATTTTTTTCAACGTTTTTGTTCCTGCTCTATCTTCAAAACGGTAATATATACCAGCGTCAAACTTGGTCAAATTATAGTGCATATTATGTAGTTTAGCAACAAATACTTAAAACAGTGGCGTGCATTGGCTTGCTTCACTTTAATTTAATTGTGGTGTAAGTTATTGATTTTTTGAGGAAGATTAATTTAGCATTAATAGGTCTATTTTAAGATAAGTAATCATCGTACTCTGAAAAACATATAATAACTTACACCACTATTGAATTTGAATGAGGAAGGCAGTAGGTATTGCCTAATTGCCTATATGCAATGCACGCCACTGACTTAAAATAAGACAAACATAGACATATGTGTGTAGGGGTGTGCGTGGGCGTGTGTGGGGGCGTGTGTGTGTGTGTTCTGTACCTGCGTAAGAAAGACATGCAAAAATTCATATTTCGTGCATATGTCTTTTGATAAACTCTCGTAAATTAAATCAGTTTTATGGGGTATCAGGTCGTTGAGAGGTACGGAACCCTTACTGCGCTAGTCCGACTCGCACTTAGCCGGTTTTTTTTTTCTATTTCAGTGTTTGTGTGTTGTATTTAGTTATGTCTAGTATTCTTAATTCATTTTGCTTCAATAGGGATTCATTTTACGTTTTACATTTTCCCGTAGTTTTGAGATTGTTTTGTTTATTTCTATTTGGATCGTATTTTGTAATTCTGCTATGATTGATTTGTTGTTTTCTTTGAGACGACATTATTATTTCACTTAAATTGGGCAATGTCTCATCTTGTGTGTTTATTGTATCGCCTAATAGACTTAGGTCAGAGTTCACCGTGCTGTTTTCCGTGAGAGTTGTTCTTTTCCTTATCGTGACATTATTTATTTCGGGGGATGATGTTATGATTTAGTTAGCATCGCATTAAAAATAATAGTAATAACAATCTCACCATGCTTTACATGCATGACTGCACATTTGTCCACACCGAATTCCATCCTAATAGAATTACTAAAGTTTTCAGTTACCCTTAGTAGCTCCATCAGTTGCAAGTCGGTGGGCGCAAACAATTTAAGGTCATCCATATAGAGCAGGTGAGATATTACTTGACCTCCTCTTCTCAACCGGTAGCCAAGCCCCGACTCCTCCAGCAAAGTACTAAGAGGATTCAGGGCCAAGCAAAACCACAGGGGACTCAGACTATCACCCTGGAATACGCGGTCAGATTAGTTCCTCCCTCTGTAGCCCCAAAGTATGCGCGCATGACGTTTTCGTTCATCGCATACGTCCATCTCATGCGCTGCACACTTCCACCGGGAGCGGGGACCCTTTCAGAGGCCGGTGGGCCTCGAGGTCCCAGGCTGGCCGGCGGTCAGCCTCTTCCTTCAATAGTCTTTTATCAGGCGGAAACAAGGTATGGCGGAAATAAGGCCTTTAACGGTTGGGTCATGTCGGTCTTGATGTAAGTACTCCTTCGGTATACTCAAGTGGACTCAGACGGGTCTTGACGCCCTGGATCCGAAAGTCCGCACGCTACTGACGGCATATCGTATGCATCACCCACGGTCATCGGTGATGAGGCTGTACATCCCGCGGAAGTGTGGGGGTCGTGGCTTTTTAAATGCAAAGACCCTCCACAACCGTGAGGTGTGCAGTCTAAGGGAATATTTCCTTCACTTGGACGTGGGTATGCACCAAAATGTTGTTGCAGTGGACAAGGGACTCACCCCGCTCTCTTTGGCTAAAGAGAACTGGCGCAAACCTGTGGTACTGGATACCAATGTTCGCAGGGAGGTATGGCAGAGCAAGGAGCTTCACGGACGCTTCTACCGGGCTCTTCATGGGCCCGATGTAGATTTTAAAGCGTCCGTATCCTGGCTGCGTTTCGGTGACCTCTTCGGAGAGACCGAAGGCTTTGTTTGTGCGATTATGGACGAAGTTATCATGACGAACAACTATCGGAAATATATTGTAAAGGACGGCACAGTTGACATATGTCGGGCATGCCACTGTCCCGGGGAATCCATCCGACATATTATTTCCGGTTGTTCTCGTCTTGCTAACGGCGAGTATTTGCACAGACACAACCTGGTGGCCAGGATTATCCACCAGCAACTTGCCTTGAAATACAGCCTTGTGGATACAGAAGTACCATACTACAGGTATGTGCCCGACCCAGTTCTCGAAAATGGTCATGTCACGTTATACTGGGATCGGTCTATCATCACTGATAGGACTATTGTACACAATAAGCCTGATATAGTGATGATAGATCGATCAGAGCGCCGCACGATGATTGTTGATCATCGTCCCGCATGACGGGAATCTCGTGAAGGCCGAAAAAGATAAAGAAATTAAATATCCTGACTTGGCACACGAGGTTGTCGACATGTGGGACGATGACTCAGCTGTCATCGTGCCGATTGTCGTTACGGCCAACGGGATTATCGCAAAGAGCCTCAACCAACACCTGCAGAGGCTCTCATTAGGCAGCTGGGTTAAGGGCTTGATATAGAAAGCGGTACTTCTGGACACGGCACGTATCGTTAGGAAGTTCCTCTCTCTGAGGCCCTGACCGCCGGTAGCTTGGACCCTGCTCCTGATACCGGTGGGCTACAATTTTTTTATATTTTTAAATGTTTTTTTAATGTTTTTTTTTGTATTGAAATATTTAAAAATGTAAAAAATAAGTAAGAAATATATTATAAATGTATTATAAATATATTATATATTACAGGACCAAGCCTCGAAACCTATCCTTCTGCAGCGAGGTGTGAGACAGGGAGATGTGATCTCTCCGAAACTGTTCACTGCTGCATTGGAGGATGTCTTCAAGGTTCTGGACTGGAATGGGCTAGGCATTAACATAAACGGCGAGTACATCACTCACCTTCGGTTTGCCGACGACATAGTAGTCATGGCTGAGACCATGGAGGACCTCGGTACAATGCTCGATGACCTCAGTAGAACTTCCGATAGAGTGGGTCTTAAAATGAATATGGACAAGACAAAGGTTATGTCGAATTCCCATATAGCACCCATTCCCGTAAGCATCGGAGAATCTACACTCGAAGTTGTTGACGATTATGTATACCTAGGACAAACTGTCCAGCTAGGTAAGTCCAACTTCGAGAAAGAGGTCAATCGTCGAATCCAACTCGGTTGGGCAGCGTTCGGGAAGCTACGCAATATCTTCTCGTCCAAAATACCGCAGTGTCTCAAGACGAAAGTCTTTGACCAGTGTGTGTTGCCAGTAATTACTTACGGTACTGAAACGTGGTCGCTCACAATGGGCCTGATAAGAAGGCTCAAAGTCACTCAAAGGGCAATGGAGAGGGCTATGCTCGGAGTGTCCCTGCGTGATCGAATCAGAAATGAGGAGATTCGCAGGAGAACGAAAGTAACCGACATAGCCCGAAGAATTGCCAAACTTAAGTGGCAGTGGGCGGGGCACATTGCTCGCAGAACGGATGGCCGATGGGGCAGTAAAGTTCTGGAGTGGCGACCGCGTACTGGAAGGCGCAGCGTGGGTAGGCCCCCCACAAGGTGGACCGACGACCTGGTGAAGGTCGCGGGAATCCGCTGGATGCGGAAGGCACAGGACCGGTCGTTGTGGCGATGCTTGGGGGAGGCCTATGTCCAGCAGTGGACGTCTTTCGGCTGAAATGATGATGATGAAGTAAGAAAATTTGAATAAATGGAATAATAATTAACTGATTGCTCAGATAACATAGATCCATTATTGTTACTAAAAAGATATATTTGAAATGGTTAGTAATATACATAGCAAATATAATAATAAAATTTCATGTCACAAATAAAACAAAATCATTAAAATTACAAATTAAATAATTGAAGCTAGTTAACAAATCAAACGAATAATTAATTCTCGTGGACGGATAGGGGTGTCCGAGTTCCCTTTTTTTGGGTATTTTGCAGAAACAAGCTTGACACTTCCATGTTTTTTACCCTCTGTTGCCATTAAATAAAAGCGGGCGTCGGAGACATTGACACACTCCAAAAATTATATATGCTATTACATAATGTGCATATTAAATAATTGATGTTGGGTACGCTTTGTTGACATCCTGCGCAAATGTCTGCCATTTGGAGTATTTTCTGTTAGTTTTCTACGGGTGGCGACCTCTAGCGGATTTTAATGGTATTTGTACTGATTGCAGTGTCACTGTCGATCGAACAGAACTCGCTTCCAGCTTTGAACGGTAGATGGCGCTGTTTTCAGACGTGATGGCGCAATGATTTGACTTATTGGTTAAATAACTAAATTTTATAAGAAAATGCACTTTAGATATTTGTCGTACCTTTTTTGGGCTTAGATAATTTCCAGAGATGTCCAAAGTTCGAGTTTTCTGCATAGGTATAATCCAATGGTTTGATATTACACAGGTTTGAATAGTTTTGCCGTTACACTTCACAATTACAGTATTTCTTTGGTTTTCATAGGAAAATCTCATGTACTGCAACTTGAGTCACTAAAGGTCTTCGAACATTAGAAATTTATTGCCTGCACGCCACAAGTGGTCTACTCATACACAATGACTCCACACACGCAACTCGCATCCACTACGCATATTGCTACTAGGTTCCACTTAGGCGCAAATATTGCGTAGCACACCACGGGCTACTTTACCACAGAATATCTAATAGACTTTACATGCTAAAGTAAATACTGACTGACGTATGCCGATTACGTTTCACGGGCGCGTGAACGTATGCTAGTGTAGGTACACACACAGAGCGGCGTACTCACACCTCAATGTCGCTCAAACACACATATTCGTCTTGTGGCTTGTGGCGCGATCGGCTAGATCTGAGAACGTAGCGAGTCACGGGTGAATCACTATATCTGGGGGCCTAGTACGAGTTTGACACTTTATAATACTTTCATAGTTTTCGTCGATTTTCATTCATAAACTACTAGTTCCTCCTCGTATCCGCCAGGGGCGCTACTGATTAATGAATGAAAGTCGTCGAATTCGATGGAAGTATCGGTAAGTGTCAAACTCGTACTAGGCCTACTGCAGGCGGGCGTAAAACAAGTCACTGCCCTTGTAGCTGATGGATCCTCGGCGGGCAGGGAACTGAGGGTTTCACCTAGCGGGGGTCTGGTCGCTCGGGCAGCGTGAAACATTTCGAGAGCCCCTACAGACACACAACAACAACACGCCTATATATTTCACCACAATCACAGGGTCAACGACCCGCCCCATACCCATACTTATGTCTTATATGGGTCGCGACCCCCGAAACCTCAGGAAAGGGGGCCCTACCCCCGAGCCCGATTCCTCGCGCCCCTTGCGGGGAAGTGGAAGTGGATTGTGGAATTTCGAATTTCGATTGAATGGATGACTTGCTTGATCTTTCTTTTATTTTCTGAGAGTAAAGTTTCAATAAGAGTAGCAATTCTGCAAGTGTCAGAAAGTTACCGCCCATCCAAAAAATACACTAATAACATTGTTTCAAAGTGTTGAGAGTATGTAGCGACCTTACCAATTCTCAGTAACGAAACCATAGCACGATCTAACTCGACCCCATCGCCATCTATTGAGACAAGGTGTAAACTTTTACAACAGCATGCTGTTTTTTTTAGATATTAGAAAAATAATATTTACGTTCGTACGACCAGGTGACCCCACAAATCCTACACCAGAAGAACGGCTATTGAAATGTTGAAAAAGTATTTGTAACGTCAATGAAACACGGGGGTCAGTGACAGACTGGTTTACTGCAAACTTAAACTAACCTACCCACTACCATTCCTTATAATCAGCGACCGATCGTCACAGTATTTAAGATTGATAGTAAATTATTAATATAAACGGTTTCACTCACGTTATTCCATCTGGTGTCTGGGCTCCGATCGAGCTTGAAACTCCTATTTTGTGGACCATTTTACGAATTTCCATAGTGTATCACGAAATATGTCTCGTACCCGTGAAATATTATGAATTGTGGTTTTTAACATGAATCGTATTAGGAATAACGTGAGTGAAACCGTTTATATTAATAATTATCTATCAATCTTAAATACTTTTTCAACATTTCGATAGCCGTTCTTCTGGTGTAGGATTTGTGGGGTCACTTCCCACCAGGGGGGCTAAAAAGAGCTTGATGAGTGGATCGTGGAATTTCGATTGAATTATGGTTAGAAATTGGTTTCGTTACTGAGAAATGAGAATTCGTAAGGTCGCTAGGTCGCTACCTACATACCTACTCACAAGTTCACAACACGCAGTGTTGCCAGATCGATTAAACGAAAATACGGTGCACAGTGGGTCAAAATTACCAGAAATACGGTATATTAGTTTAAAGAAATACGGCAGATTTACGGTGATAAATTTTCAGAATTTTCTGCCTATAATTGAAGGCAATACTGGTGATTGCGACGTAGTAACCCTCGGAACTCAAAATTTCTTGCGTTTTTTGCAAGCTGTAGCTTTATTTCACGTTATATACCTATTGATCGGAATATTTTTCGCGACAATAATCACAATATCGTAATAATATAGTGAGTAGTAGTAGGTATTTAGTACTAGTAGTATAACATCCTAGCTTTATAAGCTCCACAATATAAAGTTACTATCAAATTATCGATTATATTATCGAGCTTATAGAGCTAGGTTAATGTTATTATGAGCATTATTCAATAGATCATCATCATCATATCAACCAAAAGACGTCCACTGCTGGACATAGGCCTCCCGCACCTCCCCTAAGATTGAGTATATTGTTACAACAACCTACAACGTGAATTAGAGCTACAATTTGCAAAAAACAAACTGAATTTTGAATTTTGCATGCTACTAGGTACATCCACCACCACTGACTTGAGTAGCACACTAAAGTGATACAAATTTTTAATTTTTTTGGAAAATTACCAGTTCCAGGTTGGATTCCAAAAATTACGGTAACTTTCATACACCGTAATTTATGACTACGGTAGGTGACAGAAATCAAAATAAAAGCCAAAATTACGGCAGATCTACCGTAATTACGGTGCATATGGCAACACTGACAACACGACACACGTTGAAATTTGAATGGATGACTTGCTTGATCTTTCTATTCTATAAGAGGCAATTCTGCACGTGTCAGAAAGCTGCCCATTCAAAAATTACAATAATAACATAGTTTCCTTCAGGTCTTCTCGGCGCCCCCGCCAGGGGGCGCGAGGATCGGTCTCGGGATTAAATCCCTTTACCGAGGTCGCCATCTATGCCCGTAAATACGGGCATGTCCTTGGGTTGGACCTCTGTCCAAGCATAATAGCTGTGCGCCGCCTACCGTAAGGCTGGCGGGCAACACAGCTTTGTGAATAGTTGCTATATGTGTTCCTGTAGGAGCGCCGCGCTCACCGTTTTCACGGAAGCGCTTCTTCACGACGCCTTGGCGGTCAGACCCTACCGGGTGAGACCCCCGGTTTCCCAGGGGAGGCCCAGCAGAAGCCGACCAGCGACAAAGGCGTCGACTTAAGCGCCCTCTACAGGGGGATGCTGAACTCCGCTTTCGACGCAATCGGACTAGCCAATGACGTTTCGAGCTAAGAGGCCGTAGTATGTGTTTGAGCAGTTTGTACTGTGGGTAACACTGCTCAATGTTTACGTATGAATGCGCGCCCACGCATTCTACGTGTGAGTATAAATGCATGTACAGTTATGTGTGTCTGTGTTTAGTGCGCTCCGTGCCTATATTAACTTAGCACACGTCGCGCACTGGGATGCATGTTATGTTTGTAAAGTGCTCAGTGTTTGAATAAGTCACGTGTCATCCATGTTATGACTTACTCAGGCGTCAATCCGGTGGGTGGGAGCGGAAGAGGGCGACCTTGCTGGTGACCGCGGTTGCATGTCCCGCCACTCTCGGTGGCTTAGCCGGTTGTAAACAACGTGGCCATTCCACCGAGAATGACGGGTACCGGGTCCTGTCCAGCCATCAGGGCGTGCAGGACGTCCTGTAGGACCCGGATAACAGCCCCGAGGATATACTTCTTGTATTCCTCGGGCGTTGTGGGCACTCCAAGTCCCGCCGGTGCAGCTCCATTATTGTGCTGCTGCTGGCGCGACGTCTTGGGTTCGTTTTCTGTTTGTGGCGGCGCTTGTGTTCCTGTTTGGGAGGCGCTCGTGGTGGTAGTGGGATTCACAGCTGGTGGTGGATTCATTTTTGTCCTCACGGCGCCCCCTTTCACGGTGGCAGCAGCAGTGGGGACCTTGGGTTTTTCCGGCGGGGGAGGGGGGTCAAGGTCGCACTGGGCGTCGTGCGCGCCCTGCTCTTGTGCCTTGGAAGCTGCGGGGCGAGCCTTCCGCTTCTTCCCTCCGCGCTTCCTTTTCCTCCGCTCCTGGGGTTCAGTGTTGGCTCCGCGCGCTTTTGGCTCGTTTGCCGCCGCCATAAGCGTCGCACTCTGCGTCTCGTCGGCGCACGGCTGAGGCCTTGTGTCGACCTGAGCGCGTGGCCGGTGCTCAGTGGACTTGGCGACGGTGCCCGCCCGCTTGTTGCGTGCCTCTCGCTGGTAGACGGGGCACCTGTAGTTATTGGCAGTGTGGGGGCCTGCGCAGTTTGCGCAGGTCGGCGGCTCTTCTAATGGGCGTGGACAATCTTTCGATGTGTGTTCCCCGCCGCACCGCACGCAAGCGAGCGGGCGGTGACACAGATGCGAGCTGTGTCGGAACAACTGGCATCTGTGGCACTGAGCGGGTCCGCGTTTTCCGCGCCATGCCTCCACCTTGACACCACGCATGCACAACAGCACCGTGATGTCAAAGATCTCCCTCTCCGGCGTCCTTCGGAGCATGGCGTGGAAAACGCAGCCGGGTCTTCCATGGCGCGCCTTTATATGGCGCACGTACTCCGGCTCAAAACCAAGCGCGCGGAGTTCTTCTTCGATGTCTTACGGTTCCGTGTCTGCCGGCAGCCCCGTGATGGCCACCTTCAGGCTCTTTTCCGCTGGGAGCGAGTACGAGAACCAAGAGATATTCTCTCGCTTCTCGAGGTCCGTCAGGTATCGCTGCACCAGCCGGAATTCGTCTTCTGTCTCCGGGACAAAGCGTATTCCCTGCTGGTAGGGACGGGCACAAGGCGGGCGACCCAGCTTGTCCCGGATCGCTCTGAAGTGCTGTGCCCAGTTGGGTAATTTCTCAACAATTAAGGGTGGGTAGCGTGGCTTCTTTGTTTTCTTCTGCTGCTCTGCTGCTGTTGCGCTACCACTGGGCACGGCAGTGGGTTGCACGGGGGCTGCGGCAGTAGGAGACGGGCGCGTTGTCATATCCGAGTATGATGGGGTCGGCGTGGTTCGCAGCCTGCGCGGGTCGCGCTGCGGCTGCGAGGCAGCAATGCAGGGCCGCTTTGCCTCTTCAGCGGCGTCCTCTTCCGGGCTTCTTGGTCTACGCTGGGCTCTCGGTTCCAAGTTGAACTCGTAGTCAAAGCCCAGCGTATCTTGAGGCGGCTGGCCTAGGCCTAGCTGCGGAAGTTCAGGCTGCGAACACGTGATGTTCGGTTCGTCCTGTGTGGTTTCCCTCATGGCACGTATGGGCGTAACATAAGCTACGCCACATAGTCCGAACGACCCTGACGACGATATGGAGGCGTCCGATCCCACACGGGACGAACACGCCGACCGCATCGCCGGTGAGTCACGGGCTGAGATGCGAGGTGGTGCGGGTGACGCGTACGCGGCGGGCAAGACTGCTCCAGCCGGTTGCCTCTTCATCCGCGTGGTCTGCTCCGGGGGGGTCCTCCTGGGAGGGGTCTTCTTAGTCTCCAACGGGGCCGGGTTGCTCGACGCAGGCACACGTGTCCGCGGAGCAGCCTCGGTCGTGGAGGGCCGCGTCGCTCTCACCGAGCTCGACACCGGCGCACGAGTCGTCGGTGGAGCAGGGCGAGGGGGGGGCGCGGGATGTAGACGCAGGCGCGGGTTTAGCGCGACGCGCGGCCGCAGCGGGTATCGGTACCTACATTGGTACCGGACGGAATGTGGTTTGGTGGTGAGGCACCGCATGCTGGCGAGACGTCTTCGCCAGCAGAGCGGGCGCCGCTGGCGCGGCAGCTTGCGCTCGTGGAGGCACAGGGTCCGGGCTGGGTGAACGATGACGGAGCTCCGGCTCCGTCGCCATCCGATCCATCCTTGGCATGCTTCTCGTCGGGTAGATGGGGGGTTCCGGGTCCCCCGGAGGGGGTCGGGCACCCTGCCTGGGCATCGTCGGATGCGTGGCCTCCGCGACCGCTTCGGTATTTGATACCGGGCAGCTGCGGCAGCGCTCGCGCGAGCACTACGTCGGTCCGGGCGGGAATACACTCGCGAGTGAGGCACGACTCGACTGCGTGGCGGCCACGAGCAGTCTAATCAATCTAACATAGTTTCAACGTGTTATGGGAGTATGTAGCGACCTTACCAATTCTCAGTAACGAAACCATATCGCGATCTAACTCGACCCCGTCGCCATCTATTGAGACAAGGTGTAAACTTTTACAACAGCATGCTGTTTTTTTTAGATTTTAGAAAAATAATATTTACGTTCGTATGACCAGATGATAAAAAATACATCAGGTAAAGATTTCTTTAGTTTTAAATTATTATGTTTTTCTTTTTTACTTTAAGATAAAACAGTGACACATACTTAAATTGCTATTAAAAACACAGTGTTGATGAAAAAAAAACGAATTTATGTAAAAGTGTAACACACACAATGTCCGCGAAAAAATATAACCGAGTATAATTAGACGCGTGCGTTAATTTCGACGCGAGTTATAACATCTAAGGCCCGTATTACAGAAGCTTGCTCAAGTACAGTTTAAACTCCAATCACGTGATCACTACTTAAGGATAGAATCGTTATTTGAGTAGCGGTCTTATTCCAGAACGGTAATTATAAACTTTAATACAACAACATAACACATGAATTTGACCTGAAATATAATAGAAATCTCTAGTCAAGCGTAGGTAGTCTGGACCACACTAGAGTGATTACAGATCAAATCTCAGCTCAAATACCGAAACAGGTGACAGTATAAAACAAAACTAAGCTCAGCTGAACTGTGATCAACAAATCTCTGCTTGAGGAACGTTCTAAAATCAAAGCTCAACTTTAAACTATATTTTTGTTTACCTGTTTGTATAGTCGATGATACTGATGTACGGTAAAACTCTAATGAGTTTATGTTTACATCTTTAGAATGTTTTTGTTATGTATACCACTGAACAAATAAATAAATAATAAATAAAAAACTAGTTTTAAACAGAGAACAACGCTTGAGTATCGTTTTGTAATACTGGCCTAATACTTTTTCAACGTTTCAATAACGTTCTTCTGGTGTAGGATTTGTGGGGTCACTTCCCACCAGGTGTACGGTTGTTTCAATGTATTTTATTTCAAATAAACCTAATTACAGGCACTTTTGAAACGTCAGGCTCTAGTCGCACGGTTCCAAATTGTCCATCTTAGGATTTGTCCTGCGGTTTCAGGATTGGTTTCCAATGTTGTCAGTTTATAGGGAAAAATAAATAGTGTAATGGCAAAAAAGAAACCGATATGAATACTCAGTCATTACGATCAGGATCGATAGATCATAGGACTGTCCTAGCAATTTAAGTTTAGTATAGTATAGTATAGTATAACGGGCTGGTTTCCGCAACTCCACGATCAAGCGTGTATTTTGCGTACGGGTGGGAACTTACTCGATCCACCCTAACTCCTCGAAAAAGGCCAGCAACGCCTTAGTGTTGCTAGTGATCTCTCTGAGGGTACCTGGGTTACCGAAGTACTTGGCCCTGTATGTGGCGACCTCAGGGCAGTCTAGGAGCACATGGGCTGCTGTCTCGTCTTCCACCATGCAGGCTCTGCACAGTGGGCTGTCCGTGACACCTATGACAAAAAGATGTTTGTTAAAGGACCCGTGGCCAGTAATAGCAGCTGTGACTGTACGCAGCTGTTGTTTAGTAGCAATTTAAGTATACACATACTTAAATTGCAGGAACATTCTTTGCAAGGATCAATTTTCTCTAAGGTCAATGACCTTTGAACTAGCGTCCTAGTTAAGTATTTTGCAGTTTTCTCTCTATAACTCGAAAATTTATAATCACATTATACTCAAAATAACTTTGAAAGAGAGATTTTATAAAGGTCTATCAACGTGGAAGATTATAAGTTTCTACGTTGCATAGTTTAGGAATGGCAGGGGGGAGATACATTGCAAACCACTTTGGCGGGCTATATTTCGCAGATGGTACACCTGATAAAAAAGTGATGTATGAAACATTACCTTCATTTTAGTAGACCTATTCAATGATACCCCAAACGAGGGGATGCAGCGAAAAAAAAATTTCATCCCCATTTCACATGTATGGGCGCCACCACCCCTAAAATACGTTATCAAGATTTTTTTATTCTTTTAAAATTGAGATCTATATCTAAACCATTTTTTAACAAGATTTCATTCACTTATGTTTATAACTATAGAAGTTATTAAGCTGTAAAGGATTAGGACAGACGGACAGACGGACAGACGGACAGACATGACGAAACTATAAGGGTTTCTTGTAGGACTACGGAACCCTAAAAAGATCAGCATATCTAATTTTATCTAAAGAAGTAGGAAGTGAGTATTTATTGACTTATTCAAAATGACAAAACAGAACTGCATCCCATCACTATTGCTTAAATTTTTTAAATTGGATATCATTGGGTATCATTTTACATGGTGACATTAGCTCCTATCAGTTTACTATGTCTGAATCATCTGAATCATAGAATTACTACACATTCTATGATTCAGCTTAGATTAATAACACACAAGATACCAAATCCACGCGCACAATTTGATGCAACTAAAAGGGCGCCCAAACGGGCACACTACGCCCGGCAGCTCCGTAGTGTTCAAGGTTAACGCGTTTCGAACGCATCTCGTGTGTTATTAATCTAAGGTTTGAATAAAAATACTACTTTATGTTCCGGTAATCTCGTAATGCCGTTAACTCGTGTTTTAGTAACCCCTGTTATGCAACAGTTTCATAAACTACTATATACTATTGCTACATCACGCAAGAAAACCCTTTATTTACCGATTCGTGTGTCACACACACTGCCATGGTAAAACCATAATTTTTTTGCCATGTCATTGGTTATTCCTAATTTTGGTTCTATTTTGGCACAAGCGAAAGGCGGTGTGTCAGAAATAAGTAGTTTGGTAGGCAAACTACTCTGGATTAAGGATGCCCACAATATCCAGGTTTCTCACATATTGACCTAACCTGCAAGGGAATAAGTACTCAGCCACTAACCAACATGTACCTGATGAGCTACTCAATATTATATTGAGACTAAATGGTGCCCTGAAGTTAAAAACCTTGTTGTGTGTTTTTCTGATAGGTAATAAATCGTTAAAAATATAATTTTTTCGTCATTCATAGCCATATTTTTAAACAATGTATTTAAACAGAGAAGTTACAATTAATAACGAAAACATCAACTTAAGCTTGCCAATCCACTTTCTATTTATTTTTTTGACATGTGAAATTTGCCAAAATTAATCCACTTATCGATTGATTGGCTACATTAAAACAACGCTCACGGCCTCCTTTTTTTATTCTTTAATTTTAAACGATGCTTCAGTTCACAAATAAATTAGTTGAATTCACACATAGTCCAACTCGCTGTCACCTATATCTTCGATGGGTCCAACCGTCCTCACACCGACCATAACTCAGTGTTCCGAGCGATTAACCGAACTCAAATGTAGTGAGAGAAGGTTAATGAAGTACGTGCGATAGCCTCCAATGGTACCTAGAATGGTGAACTTGATTGACCTACCATGGGTGATATGTGTCGTGATTGTTTACAGAGCTTAGTTTCCGGGATGGTACTTTATAAAGGGCTGATGCTTTGCAAAAATGTTGTGTGGAGTGTGAAATACGGCGGAATGGAGACTGCATGGTTGATCATACTTGATTCAGACCTATTTGCTATTTGCGTTTCGCTACTTGCTTAGTTTAGGGGTAGTCAGAAGCCTGAAAGTCTGAGAACTGGTCAAACCTCCGAATGTCAGTACCTAATAAAAATAAATAAATAATATATTGGGACGTTTTTTACACAGCGAGGGTCTGATGGTTCTCCATGGTCTGATGGTAGTCACTCCGTGTAAAATACTGATGTTCAGCCGCATCTGGCTAGACTGGAAGCCGACCCCAACATTATTGGGAAAAGGCTCGGAGGATGATGATATTTGCTTAGTTGCGTAGCTCTTTATGAGTGTATTTGTGTAGAACTTTCGCGAATTTTACCCATATTCTTCTTCTTCTTCTATCGTGTCGACATGAGCTACATAATGATAACAGCTCATGCCGTGGGCAAAAGATTAGCCAGTCAGCAGTTTGGAAGCGGGGCTGACTGCCCAGGGTGCGCCGGACGATCAATTAAATATCGTCACTCGTGGAGGCTCTTTTAATGCACCAAACTCATATTGAACTATATTTACGGGACTTGTCGCACACAATAAAATCAAAACATAACAAACATTTTGACTAACCTCGATGTTTCGGCCAAGTTGCATTGGCCGCAGTTGCAGTCTGCTCGTGACCACGGCCAATGCAACTTGGCCGAAACGTCGAGGTTAGTCAAAATGTTTGTTATGTTTTGATTGTATTTGTGTAGTTGTTGCAGAAAGCTACATTTTCTTCCCGATCTTTCACTAGCTCATCGACCTGACACCCTATAGATACCTCATAACAAGCGACCGATGTCTGTCAACACATCAGTGTAGGTCACCATTATTCAGCACTTGAAAACTTCCGTGTTAGTAATTAGCCAATAGCCGCCTTGGTAGGGCCAATCAGATTGCAATTTGCAGTACCTCGCCTCAGTTACGGCCATAATTAATATCCAATCTATCCACGATTTGCCCTACTAGAGATAGGAATTTGACATAAGCTCCATACAAAATATGTCAAATTTCTATCTCTATTAGGGCAAATCGTGGATAGATTGGATATTAATTTTGGCCGTTAGTTGACAGAATTTACTGTACGCATTATACTCAACATTCAGGCATCTATTATTCTCTATGTAGGTACGGTCGATAGACTATCAATCAATCAACTCAGCCTATTGCAGTCCACTGCTGGACATAGGCCTCTCCCAAATTGCGCCACAACACTCGGTCCTCTGCCTTCCGCATCCAGTCCCCCCCAGCTAATTTCATCAGGTCGTCGGTCCGCGGTCGGATTCGCGGTCTCCACTCAAGGACTCGTCTGCTCAGCGGCCATCGGTCCTTCGACAGACATGGCCAGCCCACTGCCACTTCAACTTACTAATCCTACAAGCTATCTCGGTCACTCCGGACCTTCTCCGGATAATCTCGTGACGGATTTTATCCTTCAAAGAAACTCCAAGCATAGCTCGCTCCATAGCTCGCTGAGCGACTTTGAATTTGTGGACTAGCTAGAGTATAATTAACCTGAATAAAAAATAGGAGAATCCTGACTATGTTTCCATTGTTAACGTTAACTTTTCGTTGCAATTTCTTCGACGTTCGATTGATTTCGGTATTTTTTCGTACAAATAAACATTTATCTCTTTCACTTGAGAATTGGGGTGAATTAGAAGAGCCTCCACGAGTCACGATGTTTAATTGATCGTGCGGCGCACTCTGGGCAGTCAGCGCCGCTACCAACCTAAAACAACACGGTGGCCGACCTCAGCACAAAATAGAGGAGCTCCAGGAACTCCTGTGGACCGCGCCGGTGCCCCTCTGGTGCTATGCCATTTGGCACGTCCCGGGAAAGCGGTACTTTCCACACCACAGCAGTACGCGACCACCTCGTACTACTGTCCTCCACAGGGTCGTGTAATGGGCGCCTTGAGTCCCCCACTCTTAACGCCCACGATCCCCAAGGGTCCCCTGCCAGTACATGAGCGCCGCTACCAACCTGCTGACTGGCTAATCTTTTTCCCAATAGATTTTTAATGATAGATTAAGACTTGAGAATTATTCGCACTTCGATGAACACTTCCATCTCAATCGAAATCCACCTTCATCCAACCTAATTCCATCTGAAAATAGCAAAACAAATATTTTAATGAAATAATTAAAATCCACATAATCCTCTGTATCGAATTAAAATCGCAAATGTAAGCGCGATGTCAATTAAAACAAAAACAGTGCGGGACATCGCTTATTCGCTGAAAGCCGACTAGCGACGACCGAAAGCCGACGATCCGATTAGTGCGTCCAATAAACAAAGAGCACGGGCCGTTATTAATTTTCGATTGGTGCAGACGTCGCGAACGTTCCACTGTTTTAATTTGAATCGGGGATTATGATTGTTTGGAATCAGAGGTGTAAAGATTATCAACGGTTGTTTACGTTAAAACAAATAGGTATAACGTTTTGGGCGATAATAATAACTGATATTTTTTGTATATAATAATAATAATAATATAAAAAACTTGTTGGCATCAAAATTCCCATCACTATCTTTGCTCGACTAAACAGAACAATCGTGAACCACGATATATTTTATCAAAACATCGGGACGTGAGTCCCAGAAGACATCGCGACTGCAAGCAACATGATTCGCTTTATCTAACGAACGCTGGAGGCTGTGTGTTGCCCTCTCCCATAATTAAATAATATGACACAAGACAGAACATGCCTCAGGACAACAGGAAAAGATTAGAAATGGAACGTAAGAACGCTGTTCTATAAATGTCCTTGTTTTGATAAAGGCTTATTTACACGTCTCTAGGCTAGCACAGCCGTTTTCAATATCCTATTTATGGGTGTCGTAAAAGGCGACTAAGGGATTCACCTGAGGATGGGCAGCAGCGTTCTCTGAGTATTTAACCAACCAACTGCGATCGCCAATCCGCCTGGCAAGCGTGGCGATTATGGCATATCCCCCCTTTTGCAGTGCCGCCTACTGCAGTGATACAGTACGTCAGATACGTACGGTCGGCGCTGCGGGGCCTAAGCCGGGCATTCTACCAGTGGCCTTCACGTCCCTAAAATTGGGCTGAATTATATGCTGCTTCAGAAAAAAGAGCCCCCAGCCTTTAATTAAGGCTCAGCTGTTTATATTTACTTTCTCGTTTGCTTTAAAGAACTAATTGACTGGAACTCATCACTAAACGTCATCGTTAAAGAGTGGATTGCCATGCAGCGTGTGTTTCCCGATAAGTATAATCTGTTGGTCTTCAAGGCTCGAGTTAGTAGGTTTTTACCAACGACCATACAACCCAATAGACGCCTAGTGTTGAATATAATGCATACAATAAATTCTGCCTCTAGCTGAGGCGAGTACTGCAATCAAATTGGTCCTACTAAGGCGGCTATTGGCTAATCACTAACGCGGCAGTTTTGAAGACTCATGTCAAAACTGATTTGAAGATTTCAAGCGGCGAATAGTGGCGACCTACATTAGTGAAACATAGATCAGTGGTAGATATCGGTCGCTTGTTATAAAGCGTCTATGGGCTGTATGATCGTTGGTTTTCACTAAGCTAGCGTGTACCATCGTCGATCGCAGCATCGTTTAACATCAGGTAAGGTTGTGGTCAAACGCAAGAAAAACCCTCACTTTCCGCTAACAGTGGAAATCCAGTCTCTGCCTACCCCAATGGGAAACAGGCGTGATAATAATAATAATAATAAGTAGGAAATGTCACGCCAAACCTGAAACAATACAACATATCACAGTAGCATGCATCACACTAACTCAAAACGACTACACTCACAGACACATTCAACTTGCTAACATCATACACCAGAAACTCGCAAAGAAACACAATCTCATGCAGGACCCATACACACCATATTACAAATATTCACCTAGGGCAGTATTAGAAAATCAGTTCTACAAACTATATTATGACCGCACTATTATTACAGACCACACTATATATAACAATAGACCTGATATTACTCTAGTTGATAAAGAAAAGAAACATACGTACATAATAGATATAGCAGTACCAAACACTCACAATATACAGAATACTATTACAGAAAAAAAACCGGCCAAGAGCATGTCGGGCCATGCTCAGTATTATAGGGTTCCTTAAATAGGTCTAATTACAAACGAATCAAATCAAATATTAATCATTGCTATTTTGGTTTTTGCAAACAGCGCCACCTAGCGCTAAATTTATGAAGCTAAATTTAAGAAGTGTGTTTCTTTTTGTGATTTTTTCAAATAGAACGTAGCTAAAGGAGCATTATTTGCTATGATCATTTTTCTCTAAGGTCAATGACCTTTGAACTAGGACGTTTTAAGTATTTTTCAGTTTTCTGTCTATAACTCAAAAAATTATAATCACATTATACTCGAAATAATTTTAAAAGAGAGTTTTCACAAAGGTCTATCAATGTGGAAGATTATAAGTTTCTACGTTGCATAGTTTAGAAATGGCAGGGGGGGGGGACACATTGCAAGCCACTTTGGCGGGCTATATTTCGCAGATGGTACACCTGATAAAAAGGTGATGTATGAAACATTACCTTCATTTTAGTAGACCTATTCAATGATACCCCACACGAGGGGGTGCAGCGAAAAAAATTGTTTTTTCCCCATTTCACATGTATGGGCGCCACCCCTAAAGAACGTAAAAACTATTTTTTTATTCTTTTAAAATTGAGATCTATATGCAGACTATTTTTTAACAAAATTTCATTTACTTATGTTTATAACTGTAGAAGTTATTAAGCTGTAAAGGATTAGGACAGACGGACAGACGGACAGACGGACAGACGGACAGACGGACGGACATGACGAAACTATAAGGGTTCCTTGTAGGACTTCGGAACCCTAAAAACAGGAAATATACAGAACTACAAGAAGAAATTACTAGAGTATGGAAAATGAATAGAGTGACAATAGTCCCAATAGTCATTTCAACGACAGGTATCATCCCAAAACAATTATTTAATAGCTTAAATACACTCAACCTTTCTAAGTACACATACCTCACAATTCAAAAAGCAGCTATACTTAACACATGCAGGATAGTTAGGAAATTTTTACAGTTAGATTTAGACAATAGTATCACGCCAATGCAGACAATTCAGCCATCTCAAATTTACTTTGGTTTACACCCGTGAGATCTTAAAAAACCCCAGGTATTAGAAGCCTAAGAAAATTTAATTTAAAAAACAAAATAATAATAATACACTAACGACGTGTGAAACTAGCTTTTCAAAATAAATTTGTTCTAAACATAGAAACTGTTACACTCTCAATTAGAGAAACATGTCAGCTGCAAGATGTCTGCAAGTTGTAAAAATCAACAGAGGGAGAAATAGGTTAATGTTGCTGCAAGGCGACGATTGTTACTGCTTACTTGCCTCGATTTTAGTTGCTGTATGTTATTCTATACGATAATTATTATTCGTTTGTTTTTTTGTTAGTTTGTTTTTGTTGGGAATCCGCTGGATGCGGAAGGTGCAGGACCGGTCGTTGTGGCGATGCTTGGGGAGGCCTATGTCCAGCAGTGGACGTCAGCTGAAATGATGATGATGATGACTCACTAAATGGAATTAGCAACACATTCATCCGTATTTTGAAGATTTTTTGGAAATTCACTCGGTAACCTGCCTGCTACAAGAAAAACAACATACAAAGATCAAAAAGTTCCCAAAAAAAAACGGATATTTTTCTAACTCATTCATGAATCAAATCGAATCTTTCAATTAATTAATTGATTGTTAATTGGCACTACAATTAGACATAGTATTATATTATCTGTGACATAACTAAACTCTCTATGGAGGTGACCCGTTTGTTTACATTTCTGTTTAATTGTATTGACATTGACTTTACATTATAATCGAGTAACGAAACGCAAAACGCCTTTAAAGCTGGAGTGAATCGGCACCTAATAGGTTTGCTCGCTCCATCGTCGACCACATCCTGACAAAGCTGTCTAGATTGTGGTCAAGAGCAGATCTATAAATCATAAAAAAAAAAAAAAAAAAGAGTGCTCATGTGGCTCCATGGCTCAGATCAGTCTCGATTTTAGCCATCGATATATATGTACTACGTACTAGATGCGCTGTTAAGAACAACATGGTTACACGAGTTGTGGTTCCGGAACCACAATATCATTAGTCCACTTGACAGCTGTCACGCGAACACAAGTAAATATGTCGGCCTAATATTATTTGTTTTATCGGAATCAGCGAGTATTTTATGATTCTTTGGCGTAAATTTGCTTCGTTTTTTTGTTAAGTAACCCACTATTTCACCGTAAAAAAAATAACAACGCGATAATTAGTAAATATAATAAATTATCTTTCTATGTGCAAGTCCATTACGAAGCAAAGGCGGGAAAGTCCATTACGCAACTTTTCGCTTGTAATGCTTGCAATATGCAAGTTCTACACTTCGATACTAGATGGCGGTAGGTTGCGTTAACTGAATTTGGAACATGCTGTTTATACGAGATCGCGTCTCTATAAATTGAAGTCCTTGATTTTAGCAATAACTTTAAATCGATGAAATATTTCCGTATTCCGTCCAAGTCGTCACAAATCTCCATTAATTCAATCGGTGTACCTACTAATAAAAACACAACATTGTAGATAGCAAATAGTGCAACATCAGCACTCCGTACTTAAAAGCAACACTGTAACTTTATTATCAGATGCAACTTAACGCTTTCCTGAATAACTTCAAGTACTTATGTTTAGTGCATCTTGTAAACTTCAAAGTAATTTGCTTGCAACAAAATTTTGAAATGTTGCTCAGTCGGTTTTTAGAATGGTTTTAGTATTGGGTTTTTTATGTAATAAGATGGCGAAACGAGCTTAAGGCTCACCTGATGTTAAGCGGTTACCTTTGCCCATATCAACTGCAATACAATACCACCTAGGCTGTTGGCTCTATGGTATTGCAAATTGCGTTTACCAAACTGAGACATGAAGATTGAAAGTCTCATGTGATTGTAATTTCACCGGCACCCGTATACTTCGCACCGGAACAGAAATACAAATAAGTGTTGCCTGAAAATCGATAGACTATAATCAATTGTCTATATATAGTATCGAAAAACCCCCAATAAATCATACTATCCATTTCATGTTAGTCCTAAGTTTAATAATGTTATTGGTGTACAATAAAGAACATTCTATCTATTCTATCTATCGATAGTATCATTCGGAAGGTATCCAACAATACTATCGATAGTATTGATATTATCAAACTATTGTTACGATACTATCTATAGTATCGATTGTTTGAAATCAAGCGATACTATCGATAGTATCGATACTATATTGCTATCGTTTAGATAGTATTGCAATATAACTATCGGTGTTCAATGACGTTGTTTTTACATTGAATTTATCTTTTTAGAAAGTTCATTTTCCTAGCATCTGTATTGGTACACACCACACTGTTACGGTTTACCTACTTAACCATTTCTTTAATAATCTTATACATCAATACTACCAAACGATAGCACGATAGTATCGATAATATCGAAAGTATCGATAATATCGAAAGTATCGATAATATCGAAAGTATCGATAGTATTGCATGATTTTGAACAAACGATACTAGGTTGTCTGGAAGATATCGCTGTTAGCGATAAGACAGCCAATGTACCCTTATTTTACATGTTAGTCCTAAGTTTAGTAATGTTATTGGTGTACAATAAAGAATATTCTATCTATCTACTATCGATAGTATTTTAACAATAGTTTGATACTATCGATATTATTGTTGGATAACTGCCAATCGATACTATCGATAGACCTATTGATAGTATGACTGATTTCAGGGGGGACTATCGATAGATCGATGGTCGATTTTTAGGCAACACTAATACAAGTAGCAGTAGCAATCAACTGTTTGGCAGTAGAAATATGTACGGCTGAAGATACATTAAAACCACACAAAATAATACAATCATGAAGACAGATGGAAAATTCCAATCCGTAAAGTTACAACCATAGAAATCAAAATAATTATAAGGTAATAGAAGTGATAAAGGCGCTTGCATTTGTCGCCGCGTACAGGTGTCTCATAGGACACCAGTGGGCCTAGTACGAGTTTCACACTTACGAATACTTTCATCGTTTTCGTCGACTTTCATTCATAAATCAGTAGCGCCCCTGGGGGATACGAGGAGGAACTACAGATTTATTAATGAAAGTCGACGAATACTTTGAAAGTATTCGTAAGTGTCAAACTCGTACTAGGCCCCCAGTTCGCGAATCGTTTGCGTAACCATCAGTGCTGTTTTGGACGCAGAATCAATAAAGTTGTATTTTGCAGCATAACTAACAGCGAAATTGTTTTTAGGTTTTATTTTTCATTGAAGGCTAGAAACATGGTTGGCGAAATCGCGTATTATTTGTTGGAAGCGGAAAACCGGCGACATGCGTTTCGGTAGTAAAAGACAGAAGATAGTGATGTTGCATTGCTGTGTTTCGGTCTGAAGGGTACGGGTGCCGGTAAAATCACATGAGACTTTCCATCTTCATGTCTCAGTTTGGCGAACCGACTTGCGGTACCATTTAGGCCTAGGTGGCATTAAAGTTGTTATGGGCAAAGGTAACCGCTTAACATCAGGTGGGCTTTTAGCTCGTTTCGCCATTCTATACTATAAAAAAAAAACATTTCTATAACCTTATTATTCAGATTTCTATGGTTACAACGTGTGACATCTTCAAAATACTCACGATTTATTACGATTCAAAGTTACAATGTTCAACTGAAAATACGTTCCACATAAAACTATAGGCCAGGAAACTCAAAGAGGCATCCATTTCAACCAACTTCAAACTAAATTTGAAGCAAAAGGGAAACAAAGAACAAACTCGCAAACTCTCAAAAAGGATTTGTAATCAAATTCTTAGTTGGTATAATTGAAAATAGAGACGTCTCTGCGACGTGGTCGAGATGTTCTGAAACCATAGAGTAGATTCATGTAGAAGGCTCGGATGAATAGAAAAGGCGGACGGAATCTGGCTAAACAAAGACTGAAGCACTTAATTTTTTCCTAAACCCACTATAATTTCTATAGAATTTTAACACACCAGATTTATACTGTTATTTTATTTGTGATACTACAACAATGTCATATTAGATTTTTTGCGTAATCGTGGCTTTTTGGCATACTAGTTTCGCGAGATTCCGTCCGCCTTTTTTATTCGTCCAAGGAAGAAGGTATATTATTTCCTTTTTAGGGTTCTGTACCCACAGGGTGCCAAACAGGACCCTATTACTTTCGCTTCGCTGTCCGTCCATCCGTCCGTCCGTCTGTCTGTCACAGGGTTGTATCTTTTGAATGGTAATAGGTAGTCGGTTGAAATTTTCTCTGAATAATATGTGTTGCTATGACCCCTATCACAACAAATACTAAAAATAAAAATAAAGTACACAAAACCTCGAAAAAATGCATTTTTTTCAAACTTGTTTTGATAAAATTATTATAATCATACAGCATACTATGTAGTTTAGCAATAAATACAAAAAATAGGGAAAACATCATGGCATCATGGTAAGCATATGTGGTGGTACCTGCGTAAGAAAGAGATGCAAAATTCATATTTCGCGCACGGTGCGTTGATGTCTTTTGATTAACTCTCGTAAATTAATCAGTTTCTATGGGATATCAGGTCAATGGGTGGTACGGAACCCTTACTGGATGACCTGGACGACCCTTTTATAAACAAAATACTGCGTAACCTTAAAATATTGCAGGTAATAATATTAACACATTGTATGCAAGTCAATCTCCATCATCATCATCCTCCTGCCCTTATCCCAATTAATTTGGGGTTGCACAGCATGTTGTTTTAAGTATGCGAGCAAACATTTTACAACTATGATGAATTTATAAAATTGAAATTATGAATATTATTATTATTATAAAAATGATTGTATTTTTAATTGAATCAGTGTAATTTAATGGCGAACTTTATAAAATTGAGATGATAATAATCAAAGACATTTGTAAACTGTAATAATATTATTTAGTTATTTTAATTATGACTACTCTTAAATTTATGACATGCTTATTTTTTTGAATTTTTAATATTTTGTGACATTCGAATTTGACATTTATTTGCTATTGTGACTTTTATTTTATTTTTCTACAAGTCTATATTGTGAACATTATTATTTATGAATCTACTGACGTGTAAATTAACTTTACAAATAAATGAATATGAATATGAATGTAGAAAAGAGGCAGACCGAAGAAAACATGGATGGATTGTGTGAAAGATGATATGAATAGAAAGAAAGTGAACACGTAGATGACAGCTGATAGAGATGTATGGAAGAAAAATACAACTCAATCTCCATCTCTCTACGTAATACAGCCTTAGTTCGTACGTTCATTAGTAAGACACAACTCGGGACGTAGCTTTTAATTCAGTTAAACAGGAAGTTGGAAACGCAACCTGAAGTGACGCCTTAGTTATTTATTCGCTACTGCTTCTCCTACTGTGTCACCGTGTCGTAAATGAGATTTAAAATTTAAATTTGTTCTGTACACTTACCTAATTCGAATATTTTCGTTTTGATAAGTTAATTGACGTTAGTCTTTCTGCCCCCCTAGCCAAGTTGACAATCTACAATCGTCAACGCTTAGAAAACAATCAAAATGTATGGGAATGACATTTCTCAACGAATGTGTTGACTTGACTGCCTCATTGGTCTAGTGGTCGCAAGCGCGACTGCTGATCGTGGGGTCCTGGGTTCGATTCCCGGGTCGGGCAAAGTGTTATTGGGTTTTTCTTTAGGAAATTCTCAGTAGCAGCCCGTAGTCTGGATTTGTGCCCGGTTGATGGCAATAGGCTCGCCCTCTATTACATGGAACTATAACATAACTGGCGAAATGTGGGTGTGCTATACACCTCTGCCTACGCCTTCGGGGAAATACAGGCGTGATGTTATGTATGTATGTACCTTCTTACAATAAGGGTTACCAATTGGTAATATATAGACAGCAAAAATATAGTATATTGAAGGTATATCGTTGTTCTATTAGTGGTTGCAAGCGCGACTGCTGATCGTGGGGTCCTGGGTTCGATTCCCGGGTCGGGCAAAGTGTTATTGGGTTTTTCTTTAGGAAATTCTCAGTAGCAGCCCGTAGTCTGGATTTGTGCCCGGTTGATGGCAATAGGCTCGCCCCCTATTACATGGGACTATAAAATAACTGGCGAAATGTGGGTGTGCTATACACCTCTGCCTACGCCTGCGGGGAAATACAGGCGTGATTTTATGTTATGTTATGTTAAAAACTATTCCAATCGATTTTCCTGGTGATTCTTAACAAACTAGTTTCTCAAATTGCGTAATCAAAAAGTAACGTTCTATACATACATATACGTATAATAATATAAACGTTAATGTTTATAAAAAAAAAAAAAAAGATGTTTGGATCTTTGTTACACAATAATGCTGTAAGGGCTGAATGGATTTGGATGAAATTTGGCACACAGATAAAACATAGCCTGGATTATAGGTACAGGTATTTTCATACCGGGAAGATAAAAAGTTCCAGAGGTATGCACGATAAACGACATTCATGCGGGCGAAGCCACGGGTATAGGCTAGTAGTTTTATTAAGGAAAAACTTAAAATGAGGGCACCCGATATACACACATCCACAAAAAATCTAATCTGTGCCAAATACCTCCTTTATCCCGTATGATCCATCGCTATTTATCATCGTATAAGTCGTGGCTTGCTGTATAGTCTTCCTGTCGTCGCTCAAGGGTATGTCCAAGTGAAAAATTACTCGTAAATATTAACACTGGACTTTGGATGTTTCTAAGTCCGGTGTTATGAAGTGGAAGTATTAGTTATATTAGATTTGTGGGATTAGGGCTCTTGATATTTTGAGATTTTGGAGTGGGAAGAATAGTATAACGGGCTGGTTTCCGCAACTCCACGTCTAAGCGTGTATTTTGCGAACGGTTGGAGTGGGAATCACAGACATAGTAAAAATATAGACGAAGTGCTGCGAACAATCTAGTGAAGCCAAAAAAAATATGCTCCTTCGTGTAGAACCAGCACTCACACACTCATGCGCCTCAAACCGTGCTCACCCCACTCAGTACACATGTCGCAGTAACGTCCAGAAAGATTTTACTGTCTGTGTTTTTATTTAATCAAATTCTACAGATCAGAATATGATTATCTCTTGCTTTAACGGCGAAGGAAGATATCGTAAGGAAACCTGCACACCTAAGAGTGCTCCATACAGTTCTCAATGGTGTGTGTATTCCGCCAACCCGCAGTAGGCCAGCGTGGACAACTAAGGCCTTAACCTTCTCATTCTAAGAGACCGTGTCCAGCAGTGGGGCATCGGAATGGGCTGATGATGATGATGATGATGAAGATTTTACTCTAGAACTCTACGTAGGCAGATGGTGGATTAGATAAATAAAATAAAAAAGACGTGTGGCACTCGGAGACTGCCGCGGTAAAGCTATTGCATAGCATTTTTTATGTAAATACAAAGAGGAGGTGGGCTAACGCCGACACTCTAAGCAGGCATGAGTCACCAGATTGCGGGGCGAAGAGGGGGATTATGCATGCGCAGTAACGCCGATACAACCAATGCCACCTAGAGGCGATTTGCAGAACTAAAGAGACAAGCGTGATATTTCAAAAAGTCATTAAAAGTTCTGCTATTCATCGGTAGATGGCAAAACTAAAAAGTATCACCGCTGTGCCGGTCGAAGTGAGGGGTGTTAGGTTATTTTCGTTACGGAATTTCTGGATTCGGTCTCCACGCTCAAGGCCCGCGATAGAAGCTATGCAATAGCTTAATAATAAATGTTTTTGGGATTGTCTTGCGGCATCAGATTACTTGGGAGAGGCCTATGACTGCGATAGGCTGAGTTGATGTTGATGTTCAGATTACCTATACGGTATACCTGTTCAACCGGCCTGTACAGGCCTTTGTCCAGTAGTGGACGTTTTTCGGCTGAAATGATGAAAAAATGATACCTGTTCAATTTAATTAAAAACGGTAAGATGGCTTTACCATAATAACACTATCAAATAAAACTGCACCATCTTATACCCAACAATTTTAAAACCACATCAATATGTGAACGACTGTGGATGAACGAGTAATGTGATAAAGCTTGTCCGCAGTTGCATGCTATTGGCAATTTGCCACAAGCCCGCCACCTGAACGCCTCGCAGTTTGATCGTGTGTAAACACCCTTATTTGAGGTATTAAAATGTGATGGGTGGTATGTAAGTGTTAAAAAGATAATGTAATGTTACGTTTTGACTCTTGCAATTGTTTGAGTAGGTACGTTTGCGAATTTTGATGTGTTGGGACAGATTTTGTATAAAATAAATATACTGGGTGTAAGGGGAACGCTTCCGAAAACGAAGACAGGTGATAGTGCTGGTGATTACTGATACGAAACCACGAAAAAATATGCGATTCATTTTTTTTTTTTTTTTGCATTTTTCATTATGTATGAGTTTTATGTAAGGCGAATGCTACAGGGTAGCCCGCGAAATTCAAAATTTCTTGAGTTTTTTGCAAATTGTAGGTCTTTTTCGCGTTGTATATCGGTCGAAATATGATTTGCGGCAGTAATAACAATAAATCTATTGAATAATACTCATAAAAATTATTAACCTAGCTTGATAAGCTGTACAAGCTCGATAATATTAATTTACGATCAAATTATCGATTTTCGAGCTTGTAGAGCTAGGTTTATATGTTTTATGAGTATTATTCAGTAGATATATTGTTATTATTACCGCGAATCATATTTTGATTGATATACAACGACAAATAAAGCTACAATTAGCAAAAAACGCAAGGAATTTTGAATTTCGCGGGCTACCCTGTAGCATTCACCTTAACTTGGGTAGCTGGTTATGTAAGAAAAATGCAAAAAAAAAGATATATGAAAAAATCAAAAAAAAGAATCGCATTTTTTTTTCGTGGTTTCGTATCAGTAATCACCAAGCACCTATCTTCGTTTTCGGAAGCGTTCCCCTTACACCCAGTATATTTATTTACTGTATAACTAATATTTTTTTACAATTTAGGAGATTGACACTGAGCATTTATGATTTTTTATGTATAAACGTGCGCTTCAACCTTCATGTTACCCTCATGAAATAACTGAAAACCTACATTTTAGTTCATGTATGTAAACGAATGAGGTAGTTGTAATGAAGCACTTGTTGCAATATAGCTTACTTCTGGTACCAGATACATAATTATTATAGACTACATTATAACGACCTAATTGGCGCTGCGTGGGTAGGCCCCCCACAAGGTGGACCGACGACCTGGTGAAGGTCGCGGGAATCCGCTAGATGCGGAAGGCGCAGGACCGGTCGTTGTGGCGATGCTTGGGGGAGGCCTATGTCCAGCAATGGACGTCTTTCGGCTGAAATGATGATGATGATGATGAACTGATTGGCTGCGGGGAGACAACTGCTGCGCCGTGCTCTAATACCACGGAATCCGTGTCTAAAACCATTCAGCGCCTTGTACAAATCAATGCGTCAGCAGTAAAAAAAAAAAAAAAAAAACATTTATTCAGGACCATAACATTTTTACACATTGTATAAACCCGCCAAACTGTGTAACAGTTTGTCGGCGGGATTAGCGCTCGTTTTTAATTTGGTTCTTATTGCTAGTAAAACATCTATCTTAAATTAAAGTGACGTGATACTACAATTCACATAAATTCAAATGTACAGCAAGAACAGCAGATTATTGTTATTGCAGTTCCAGGGTTCCTCATACTGCCCCCCTAGCCAAGATGACAATCTACAATCGTCAACGCTAATAGAAAACAATCAAAATGTATGGGAATGACATATCTCAACGAAAAAGTCATTCGTTGAGATATGTTGACGATTGTAGATTGTCAACTTGGCTAGGGGGGCTGATGCGTACAATGACCCCTTAAGATGTTTCAGTTATTTCAATAACACGTTGTATACACTGTTACATATAAAGCTATACATTTCCAGTAAAAGCTGCCCTTGCATCGTATAGGATTTCCGTACAATGTGAGGTAAGCTTATACTAGAAATGTATAGCTTGATCTGTAGCCGTGTGTACAACAGAAACTTGGGATCTTATATTGTCACCAATAAGCTGTACAATGAACTGTCGTACACGGGCTGTACTTTGAAATAGCAAAACACTCTCAAGATACAGGTTTTTTTACTAAGGTGGAGAGATAGCAGACAACGATGCCTGTTGTTAATTTAGTTTATTAATATTTACAACACAAATATAAAATACAAGTACGAAATAAAATTATATAAAAAGGCGCGCTTAGGCGTCAAAGTATTCCTCCACACCGCTGTCATCTGGAAAAGTGCCCAGAAGAATGGCAGCGTTGCCACGTTGAATGGCAACGCTTATTCTTTGGCCAAAAAATAAACCAGCTCTCTGGTCACGCGAAGTGTCGACCAGCCTCATAGCGATTTCCTTGAAAAGTATACGCGCACTTGGACCCCATGTCCCGAGCGTTTCGACCCCAAACGGCTCAAAGTCATAGTTACCTGAGAGGTTACTATATTTGCGCCGCTTGAAGGCCTCCGTAGACGCGGCGGCAGCATCAGCACAGCCAGCCGAGCTAGGAAGGTGTGAAGGAGCAAGGGTGTCGACGTACGTTGCGTCCCACACCAGAGGCCTACCCATCTTCCATGGCAATAACAACATGCCGTCTGGTCTCTTCCCATCCCCTCTTATTAATTAGTTAATAAGATTTCTTATGTAATAGGGATCAGATTAAGAAGATGATAAATTAGCACGGCTGTTATCATCATCAGTACATTACTGTTCCATGGCTGGGCACGGGCCTCTTTTCATAATGAGAAAGTTGGCGAAATACCACACCATCGAGAACTGTATGGAGCACTTTCAGGTGTACCTACAGGTTTCTTCATGATGCTTTTCCTTCACCGTTAAAGCAAGTGATAATCAAATTCTGATCCACACATGAAATTGAAAAGTTAGTCAGACAAAAAAGGTACGGGCTAAGTTCAAACTCAAACCCTCCTGCATACAAGGCAAACGTTCAACCGCTAGCTTATCAGTAGTTCTAGTAATCTTAGTTTGACTATGCTTTTAAGTAAGTAAGTTATGTAAGTTTATTTATTTTCAAGAAAAAATGGTGTCACTTTTTAAATGTGACACTTAATCCCACACTAGGATACCCTGTGTTGCAGGATCCATTCTCTTTCGACACGTAAATGAAATTATTACAATACAATATTAATTAATTAAAGAAAACAAATATTATTTTTAAAGTAACCATTATGTGTGTGTATGACTGCTGAGCGTGGGGTCCTGGGTTCGATTCCCGGGTCGGGCAAAGTGTTATTGGGTTTTTTCATTGGGAAATTCTCAGTAGCAGCCCGGAGTCCGGAATTGTGCCCGGTCAATGGCAATAGGCTCGCCCCCTGTTACATGGAACTATAACATAACTGGCGAAATGTGGGTGTACCATGGATTCTACTACGGACAGTAGGTTCTTTCCTCGTAGGGGTGTACTATTACACCTCTGCCTACCCCTTCGGGGAAATACAGGCGTGATGTATGTTATGTTATTATGTGTGTGGCGGTGTGTGGCAATAAATTATTTAGAAAACAGACTTTCTCTCTTTCTGTCTTTATCAGCCTATATTTTCTAGATCATAGTCTTGATAGACTTATTTTTAAACAAGTTATACTTGTCAGGAGCGGGAAGAACTCTGGCTTGACAATAGGAATTGGCTCAGCGTAAAACTGGCACTTTGCCATGTAGCACCTGGTTTCAGTTCAAGCTATTGCGATTTGATCGCGTGTAAACATCTTTATTTTGAAGTGTTTATGAGCTTCTCATATTATTGAGACTTAACGTGCTTTCAGTATTATTAACATCAGCGGTACCCAAACCTGCACTGTTCTGAAACCGAATTAAAAATAAATAAATTATAGAACCCTAATACTAACTAAACGAAATTAAATGTTTTTAGGTTGTTAGCTTCCCTTCAACGGAACCCACTTTGAGAATCACTGATTTTCATCATGACATAATCATCCTCCTGCCCTTATACCAATACATTTGGGGTCGGTGCAGCATGTCTTTTTCTTCCATACAACTCTATCAGCCGTGATCTCTGTGTTCATTTCACATCATGTCATCATATTGGGCTGCAAACGAATAAGTGTTCAGCATCAACCTTCATCAAAAAAGCAGCAAAAATAGGAGCAAAAAAAAGCAGTGATAACCTAGTGGTTGAACGCTTGCCTTCTATGCAGCTGGTTGACATAGGGATAAACTCGCTGTGTGAGTCAATAAAGATGCAGTAACACTGTTCTCGTCACTTTAATTTTGAACCCGAACGGTATGCGAAACTCTCGGGAGAGCTCGGCAAAGTTTGGCTGTTTACAGATGCAGTTTATTTTTGTTTTACAAGTACCTACTTATTTAATTGCAAGCTGCTAGTATCGCGTTGACTGACGACGTGGTATCGAAAATCGAAAAAAAAGTGCTTGACAGTGACATAAATATGAAGAAACGAATGGGTGTAAAACAATGGATGAAGAGATTACAAGGCACAACAACAGACACAACAACACACAATACAACACAAAAATTGCGACAATATTTAATAGGTCTTTTCTGACAAAAAAAAAACTTTTTTGCATGAACATAGGTTTTATCTGATGATTCAAATTGATTCAAACGGTGATTTAATGCTGTCAATGACTTTTTTCTCGCTTTGTTACTTCTTCACTAAATCTATTTCTTGTTCATGTACGTATATCCTTTCTTTTGTATGTGTCTCAGTTTTGTCAAACAAATATTTATCTTTCTTTCTTTTTTCTTTGATTACTCGTTTAGAACTATTTGCTAGTTTACACCTTTGTCCACTGAGCCTTTCAATTGGGTCTATGGCGAAATTTGTAAAAAATGCTTTAATCCTGCAGTGGTTGCTTTCGGGATGCAGAAAAATGTTTAGCAGGAATTTTCTTATTTCTTTCTAGTAAAAAAGACCATAAATGATAGTTTTTGTCATGCTATGAGATGCACAAAATCAGGCCCAGAAAATAAAGTGTGGAAACGCAACGACAGCGTTTTGTCTATAGATCACCAATTTGTCTGCCAGCAAGCAAATTGAACCATCCACTAAAAAGTGCTTCATCATCACCATCATAATTTCAGCTGAAAGACGTCCACTGCTGGACTTAGACTACGAAGTAAATAACGCTAGCATAACTTATCATATTAATATTTTTTTCAAAGCCGATAATTTCCTCTAAAAATGCATATTTTAGTCAACCGCAGAGCTAGTCCTTTTACGTCTGTGACGACATCGACGAAAACGAAATACAACAAAGTTTTTTATGGAAAACCCATATGAAAACCATATTAAAATTTATGTGGCAAAAATGACGTATTACGAGCTATTATTTCAAACATTTTTATTGTTATGTCCCGGACAAATAAACATAAAAGACTAGGGTTGTACGTAAGCTATAAAACTGAAATATTTTGCCCTATTCGTCGCATAAAATTATATGATGGGTAACATGGCCATTTTAAGGGTACTAAATATTTTTTAAAGCTTCTCTGAAGGTCACCGGGGTTTTTTAATCTTCAAGCTGGGTTTTCATCAAGCATTACTAGAGTACTAAGTAAAATGGGTTAGCCAATCATCCTACCTATATTAGAAATGTGAAAGTATGGGTGTTTGTTTTGCTTGTCCCTCAATCACGCTAAAATGGCTGAACTGATTGGAATGAAATTTGGTGCTGGTGCATAAACCATATCTTGAATTTAACAGACATGATATTATTTCATAATAACGACGACGACGACGTCTGACGACGTCTGTGGTCTAGTGGTTCGATGATCGGACTGCTGATCACGAGGTCGTGGGTTCGATTCCCACAGGACACACACATTTGTGTGATGAACATACGTGTTTGTGTTAGTCTGGGTGTTTCTTATGTATTATAAGTATGTATTTTAAAAAAAGTATATAATTATTATATCCATTGTCTAGTACCCATATTACAAGCTCTGCTTAGATTGGGACCAGATGGTGCAGTGTAAAATGTCCCAAAAATATTTATTTATTTAATAAACATTACAGATTGCTATTCGACTGTGCTCAGACGGTGCATTATCACGGCTCTTGGAAAACAGAGATAATGATGCTTTTGGTGTTTTTTTAAATATTTTTTTTTTTCTTTCTTATCAGAGAAAACAGAGAGTGATCTCGTAGGTTTTCACGATTACTACTGTTGGATATAAAAACTGTATTGTAATGTATGAAGGCTGCATACACCTATGAAGGCTTAGTTTGTTTTTCTGTAAGCCCTCTCTGCTCTTGACGTTGTATTTGATAGACGTGTCGAATTACCAGAAAAAATATTTTATTTAGTATTCTTATTTGTTTCTATTCTTATCAACAATTAGCATCATTAACTCTAACAACTACACATTATAATAAAACAAGTATAACCAGATTACATCGCGTCATCATCATCGTCATCATCATCATCATAATTTCAGCCGAAAGACGTCCACTGCTGGACATAGGCCTCCCCCAAGCATGTTGGGAGGATATGCCATAATCGCCACGCTTGGCAGGCGGATTGGCGATCGCAGTTGGTCGGTTAAATACTCAGAAAACGCTGCTGCCCATCCTCTGATAAATCCCTTAGTTGCCTTTTACGACACCTATGAGAAGAGATAGGGATCGCGTATATTATTATTATTTAACTTTTCTATCACTGGCGTCACTTTCAAACTCCCTCTGATATGTTCTTTTCTTACTTTACCCATTCTTGTCACTCCATACATCCATTCTCATTTCTTCTACATAAAAACTTCTTTCTTCATGCAAAGCGTACAGGAGGTATTAAAGCAAAATAATTCTATAATTTAAACATAAATTCAAAGCAGTTTTAGAACTATGTAAAAATTACACTTTAAAACACTGTACAAATTAAAACAAAAAACAACTAAGATAACATTTTAAAATTAATTTAAATTCCAAAATTAACTCCAAAACGACATAGTTAAACGTTGAAACGTATTGTATCATTAAAGTTTCTAATACGGTTATTCTGCCTTTACAACTTAATATAATTTCATAATTTTCCACTGCCTTTTAATAAGAACGAGTTATTTCAATTTAAAATAATTAAGTGTTAATGTTTGAAATATTACTAGGGCGCTGTGAAATATTAACTAGCTCATTTTCGAAATTAATTTTTTGCTTTATATCTGTTAGCATTTTTGTAGGACTTCTTTCTTCAAGGAAACTATTCCTTGAATTTCCTTGACGACGTCTGTGGTCCAGAGGTTCGGACTGCTGATCACGAGGTTGTGGGTTCGATTCCCACAGGACACAAATATTTGTGTGATGACCATAACGGTTTGTGTTGGTCTGGGTGTTTCTATTGTATTATAAGTATGTATTTACAAAAAAAAGTATATAGTATAATATCCATTGTCTAGTACCCATAGCACAAGCTCTGCTTAGTTTAGGACTAGATGGCGCTGTGTAAAAATAGTCCCAAAAATTTCTCAAAATCGAATCTTGGATTGTTACAGGTGAGTGCTCTTGTAAGAGAGTGCCAGGATTTTATTCCTTCCAAAAACTTCTTCTACTCAAAAATATATTTAATATACTTATTTTTTTTTTTTGTATTTACATAAAAAAGTATACAAATATCATATCCACTGTCTAGTACACATATTACAAGCTCTGCTTAGTTTAGGACTAGATGGTGCTGTTGATGAAAATTACCCTTTTTTTTTTTACTTCTGGCGCACCTTTTTTTTTTGTTTTTGTTTACGAGTGGAAATCCTCATGGATTCCCTTCGTCTGGGAAAGGCAAAGGGGTATGTTGGACTCCTACCGACTAAAACCACACAGTGGCCGACCTCAGCACAAAATAGAGGAGCTCCGGGAACTCCTGTAGACCGCGCCGGTGCCCCTCTGGTGCTATGCCATTTGGCATGTCCCGGGAAAGCAGTACTTTCCACGCCACAGCAGCACGCGACCACCACGTACTACTGTCCTCGACAGGGTCGAGTAATGGGCGCCTTGAGTCCCCCACTCTTAACGCCCACGATCCCCAAGGGTCCGCTAATGTTTTTAAATCTTTACCACGGCAGACCACTAGATAATAAATAAAACCGAGAACCATTTTCAAAAAGCATATGCATCACTACCCTGACGAAATCACATCTCACTAGAACAGGTACCAAATTGTTTCATGTCCGCACTCGGTAGCGGTCGTATTCATAATGCAAGGGACAAAGTTTTTATCGTCTCAACCGCCAGTTTTCTACCGGTGAAATAAGGATTGCGAAGTTGCCCGAAGGTCAGCGAAGATTTCCGGGAGAAAAAGTTTTAGTTTGACACGTTTTGAGGATTTCGCTTTTTTCGTAACTATAAATAGTAGGTAGCTACCTATTCAAAAAGTATTGTAATAAAACTTTTTAACAAAAAATTGAACCGACGAAAACAGAAACTGAAAAGCGAAAAATAACTAATTATGAGTCGGTGCCAAACGAACTTTCAACAAGCAAAGTGCGTGCAAGTTGCAAGTGGCCAAGCGGAGAACGCATTTTTGGAAAGTTGTTGTTTATAGTTGAAAATTTCACGTTGTATTTGATGTGACGTTGATTTTATTTTTTATTTAAAGTAATTTATTGATCTTCGTTGATTGGTTGTTTGGCGCCGACTCATAATTAGTTATTTTTCGCTTTTCAGTTTCTGTTTTCGTCGGTTCAATTTTTTGTTAAAAAGTTTTATTTTTAATTTTTTTGTGGTTAAAATCTACCAACAATCTAACTCCAGGTCTCCATTATGTCGTAGTGTCTAGAACTATATTTATGTGTGTCAAGTTTCAACAGAATCGGTTAACAGGTAAGAATTCAGTGGGTGAACAAACACTCATCCCCTGTTTTACTACCCTTAGGGGTGGATTTTGATTTTGAAATTTAAATGGGACCAACTTCGAGATATATCCTATCCATTAAAAAAGAATCATCAAAATTGGACCACTCTGCAAAAAGTTTTTCTGTAAAAGGTCATACATAAAAAAAAAAAAAAAAAGAAAAAAAAAATATATATATATATACGCGTCGAATTGAGAACCTCCTCCTTTTTTTCGTCGGTTAAAAAAGAAGAATTGATTATCAATGAATGCAATCAAATTGATTAAATTGATATACAGTCAACCGCGTGTCAATGGTAACAAACCATTATAAGCGGAACTGTGGGATATTAAACATGAGGAAACCTGCATACCTGAAAAGGCTTATAAAAACACTTGATGATGTGTGTATTTCGGCCTGTACAAACGAGGTATTATGAGTATTAAATTTTATGGTATGTAGAACAAATAATCTGAGTGTAAAACATTATGGTGCAGAAGATTTATTATTATTGCATAAAACACACTCAATTTCTGTTAATTTTAGAATGACAAATAAGTAATTATGTTGCAATAAAACTTCAGCCAAAAATAAAATTCAATTTAAATTTCAATCCTCACGGAAGGCATTATGAGATAATTGCACACTTTTTCCTATCACCGATCAGAAGCGATTACTTCGTTAAAGATCGTAAAAGGTCGGAACGTGTCGGAACCTTATTACCGGCGGAACGTCGAATGGGACCGTTCGGAATGACTTCGGAACTCGACTTCTGGCGCTGCAATTTAAAACAAAGTTTCGAAAATGGAACGCTTCGAGACGCTTAATTGAAATAGTTGAATTTTTCGTACAAAGATTTCTGGGACTTTTGTGTGTTTTTTCTTTCCAACTTTCTCAAGTTACTGTTCTAAATTCCAATGTAGATTTGTTTTTTATGGACCAGATTTGGAATGGAAAGTTCAGTTTTGTGTTAAAAAGATTAATGGATTTTGTGCTTTTAGTCAAACTAGCGTAGGTATATACTTGGCTTTCTCTTTGTACTGACTAAAGCGATATTTCATAATATATATATAAATCTTTATTTCAGATCACAAACTAAGTAGATCCATATAGTGTTAGTAAAAACAAAAGAAAACCTAAAAACCTAATGTTAGTAACTTAAAATTAATAAATGTTGCTGAAGTTACAACTGGATATAGTTCGCACTAGACGTGTGAAGCCCTATCCAGCGTCGCAACATTGGACAATCCAATTGATGGTTTTTCATTAAGGAAAAGCATCAAAAAGGCCTCCAATTACATAAAACAGAGAAAGAACTACACCATAACAAAGGAAGTAATCAAACAAAATATTGAACTAACTCCTCAAGCGAAAATATAAGCACCTAATTCCTTCAACATTTTACGAGAAGCAACAACTTTTTAATAACTCAGTAACAAGAATAAAATGTTCCAGCAACCTACTTAAAAGAAAGTGTGGCTCTAAGTTAGCCTTCCTTAATCCTGCACGACACAAGGAATTGTTTAAAAGGGTCGAAAAAAATCGAAGGATTCCCGCAAGCCGGCCTCTTGTAAATAATTCTTGAAGTGGGCTTGTCTTCATACATCTTTTATGCAGCGTTATTTATGTGCTTTCGGTGTACAGCTGGCTTTATTCTTTCGAATGTGCGCAAAGAAAAATGAAACAAGTTTTGGAATAAATAAAAGTTTTACTTGAGCTGTGATGACGCGCTAACATTTTCGCGCAATGCTCTGATGAGTTAAGTTTTTTGAAAAAGTCTGGAAATTTTAATGGATGATTTTTTTATTATTTTTCTACAGATTTTAATTAATGGTCTGCTTAGAAATGGTTCTGAACTCATACTTATTTTAAGGATCGAGTTTTGTTTATGATTCTCGAAATTTTTAATTTATTTTTATTCAAACTAAACGTGAGGGCTTGCAATGTTAGGTGCTTATTGTGGACTTTGCAGCCATCTCTTTTGATTAAGCCGTAGTAATAAAAAAGTTCATGTTTTTCACCTCTGAAACTGTCGATTAATGGCCAGCTTACGTCTTCTATACTTTATCTATAGTAATGCTGAAGCTAAAATCAATTTCCCGAAGTCCAAAAAAGTCATCAACATGTTCCGAGTCATCTTCTTCTTCTTCAATTATTTGCTGAGCGATGGTCGATTTGCGCGGATGTGACGCAATCTTACCAAACTTCCCTTCTTGTTTTTATTTTTAGGGATATTGTGTTTTACTCTAGACGCAAATTAATATTTTTTCTTTCTTTCATGCCCCGGAGCCCTGCCCAAATTTATTGGAGTCGGCGCAATATGTTTTTGTCTTCCATTTCATTCTCCTCCGTCAGCCGTCATCTCATCATTTACTATCTTTTAATTCCTATCATCCTTCATACAATTCATCCATCTTTTCTTTGGTTTTTCTCTCATTCTCCATCCATGACCAGTCGTATTCATCACTCTCTTAGTTTCGTGCGTTTCATCTCTACTCAACACATACCATACTAAGACGAACGATTTCCTTTAAACTTGTCAATCATAGTTCAACAAAATCCTTGCTCAAATTTTACCCCCACTGCTTCTGCTTTTTTAACCAACTTCATAAAGGAGGAGGTTCTCAATTCGTCTGAATATAATTATGTTTTTTTATGTTTATTCGGTCATAACTCCAACATATTATAGGTACGCACCGATTTGGATTTTATTTTTGTTTAAGGCCTCCCGAGATGGTCCCATAAAAATTAGGGAAAATCTAATGAAGACCTGATGAAGCGGTAATTTTTTCTTAAAAGGTTTTTAGGAACAATTTTTTTAGGATGTGGCTGCAGTTGATCAAGTGATTTTGCTGAAATCTTGAAAGATTTATAAAAATATAGGTGTATCCTTAAAATTGTTGTAGGTAACTAACCATCACATATCCATATGATGTGAATAAATAATTACAGTCACGTAAACAACAACATATTTATACAACACTGTACAGTAAAAATATCACATCTAAATACCCATTCTTTTTGACGGCCGACAGCTTTCGCAAAAGTTATATTTTATGCAAAAACTTATTTCATATTTCATACTCAAAGTTTTGCGGTACAGAAAAAGTAGCTACTATCATTACAAAGTGAGGTAACTTAAGGCTATATGTGGAGTGTGGGTAGTTGAAAAAAATCCCATTAAAAGTCTCGGAATTGATCAACGTTTAACTTTTCTGCGTGGGAGTTTGTTTTAGTATTGAAATTACATGATGTTAGTAAAGGCGTTGTTATAACATTTTTTGGGGGCTGGTTTTTGTGAGTAGACTGTTTTTAGGTGATTTGAATATATGCAAAAAATCTGACTTTTTGTACCCAGAATGTATTACAGAGTAATTTTAGGTTGTTTTTTTAGAGATCGCTTTTAAAGCTACGAATCCTTTGCTGTCATTCGTGAAAGTTTGTTTAATAATCTGTCACACACTACCCAGTCAGCGTTGGGTAGTAGGTACTAGGTTTACCCGGGTAAATGCCGAATTAGAATTGACTTTAAAGATACTTCGGACTTTACCCAAAGAGCTTGGATAATCTTATATGTTCACCCGGGTAAAACAAAGTTTACCCATTCTTCTAACATTACCCGTAAGATATACACCAAAAACACCAAAAAGATTGCGTTGCCAAGCTTGGAGATAATTCAGATAATGTTATACAGTCTTACGTACCTGTAATTTCACCGGCCGGCACCTTTGTTGCGACCTCTGTCGCTCTGCATGCAAACTACCAACCACTGACGTATAAGATGACCTCACAAATCCTGAATCGCGCTTTTATGATATGTCGCGCAGCTAACATAAATAAGAATGCCCAACATATTACCACATCAGGGATTTTTTCTGAAGCCCGCGTCGGTTGTTTCTACGCTACGATGCGAAAAAGATGCTCCTCCCTAGTGTGCCGGGTGCGGGCCAGCCCCAACGTTATACTGCGCTGTATAGCAAGCAGGCTTGACTGCTTGTGTATGAATCGCTGCTGCAAGCTCTCAACCTCGGTGCTGAGCTTGTAGCAGGGATTTGCATACCATACAGTGCGTTTAGGTTAAGTGCTTAGGATAGGAATACTAATATAGTTATTAAGTAATATTGTTACTAACACAGCGAGTCATTGTTACTTGTTAAATTAAATAAATAATTCAATAATAATTATCAAACATCTCTTGACGTCTGTGGTCTAGTGGTTCGAGTGTCGGACTGCTGATCATGAGGTCGTGGGTTCGATTCCCACAGGACACAAATATTTGTGTGATGAACATGAGTGTTTGTGTTGGTCTGGGCGTTTCTTTTGTATTATAAGTACGTATTTACAAAATAATAAAGTATACGAACTTCACCCGACATTTCGTTTGTCTCTTCCGACGTAGCGATCAATTTTTGTTGGAAAGTTTATAGCGAAAATTTGGGTAGCGATCACCTAATAATTAAAATGTCATTAAATATCACAAATGATTACAGTAATATAAGAAAACGTAACTATAAACGTGCGGATTGGAGTAAGTATTCACAAAATATTTCAGAAAGTTCTACCTATTCTAATGACTGTTCCGAAAATATTCAGGAGATGTACGACAATCTAGTAGATACAATTAATTCTGCGGCGGATAAACATATACCTTTTGTTAAAATATGTAACAAACCCGATCAAAAGTTTAAACCAAAAGATTATTGGAGTCCAGATTTGTCTGAAGTGGTCGCACAGAGAAGGTTGGCTTTGGCTAACTTCAGATGGAACCCTACGCCTGATAATCTTACAAAACTAGAGAACATAACGGAAAAATCTCAGATGTTAATCCGAAAAGCAAGATCTGATAGTTGGCATAAGTTTTGCGATTCCTTTAATGAAAAGGTTTCGGCTTCTGATATTTGGCACCGTATGAAATGGGTTAAAGGGTTTAAACAACCAAAGGTATATCCCTCCATTGAAAAATCACAGGATTTATTGCATTCACTTACTGCAGATTGTGTTTCCAACTCAGAACCAACTTTTACATCCAGAAATCAATTGTTGGAGGGTGACTTTTCGATTCAGGAGCTTCAAAGCGTTTTAAAAAAAAAGGATTCATCTCCATGTGAAGACGGTATATCCTATACAATGCTTTATTATTTACCGGACATAGCCAAAAAATGTTTACTTAATTTATATAATAATATTTTCAGTTGTGGTGTTATTCCTTCTCAATGGCGAAACATACAAATAGTTCCTATTCCCAAAAGCAATAACAATATTAATAATGGTGAAGTTAAATTAAGACCCATATCCTTGATATCGTGTGTATGTAAAACATTTCATTTGATGATTTTTAAACGATTAGAATGGTATACGGAAAAAGAAAACCTACTCTCACCGTTTACAGTAGGTTTTAGAAAATCACATTCCTGTTTAGACTGTTTGACTCGTTTAGTTACTTACACTCAGATTGGCTTTTCCAAAAATATTCCAACGTTGGCTTGTTTTTTAGATATCGAGAATGCATATAACAATGTTTCAATTGATGTAGCCATAGACGTGCTTGATAATCTAAAGATCGGTTCGAAGCTTTGTAAGTATCTTTGGAGATTTTTAAGCGAGAGACATTTACAAATAAGATTAAATTATGGGAATAAAATAAGCAGATACACAAATAAGGGTCTAGCACAAGGAGATCCCCTTTCTCCATTACTTTTTAACTTGATTACGCACAAAGTAGGTCACAGACTTCAAAATGTAATAGTATCGCAATATGCGGACGACTTTGTTGTGTATGTCAGTAATAAGGACATTAAACTATGTGAAACGTATGTACAAAATGCTTTAAATTTGACAGTAGAGTTATTAAAGGAACTGGGATTGGTGCTATCTGCAAACAAGACACAATATTGTCTTTTTAGTAGGGGTCGTAGAAGGAATCTACCCGTTTTAAAGATAGAAGATAAACCTGTGATTTATTCTGAAAATACAAAATACTTGGGTGTGTGGCTAGACAGGAGTCTAAGATGGGGAAAACATATTAATGAGATTGTCAGTAAATGCTCAAAGTTTCTGAATATATTAAAGTTATTAGCAGGAAGTTCTTGGGGGGTACATATGACACATTTGCGAAGATTATACATATCCCTTATAAGAAGTCGTATTGACTATGGGTCATTTTTATACGACAGTAGTGTTAAAAGTCATATTAGCAAACTTGATAAAATTCAGAATCAAGCTTTAAGAGTTGTAGGTGGATTTATCAAACGTTCTCCAATCCATGTCATGGAGAGTGAATTGCATATTGCGCCTCTATTTATTAGGAGACAATATCTAGCTTATAAATATTCTTTAAAGGTTAGTTCTTGGTCCATAAATAGCACTACTAATTTAATTTCTGAAATGAGTGCTCTATGTCACATGAGATATTGGGATAATAAAAAAAAACCCTTACTTGTACAAACATTTGAGGATGTTAAACAAATTAATTGTGTTTCTGTAGATATACTTAGAATGTTTACTTTCGATGTTTGGTTGTCAGCCATGGATTTAAAAAAATGTTTAATTATTAATTTAGAAAGTATATCACTGGTTAAATCTAAGTATGAGCCCAATATTTTGATAAATAATGTTGTTAGAGAATTAAATATAAATTATAATGGATGGCATAAGGTGTATACTGATGGGTCTAAGGGCACTCATGGATTAGGTGCAGGGTTCTATGATCAGAGTTGTAATTACAGAGCAGGTTTTAAAATAATTACAAATGTATCCGTTATGACGCTGGAACTCATTGCAATTATGCAAGCCTTGTCCTATGCAATGGGGAAAAATTCTCGTAAAATTGTTATTTTTACAGATAGCAAAGGTGCATTGCAACACGTGGCTCGATGCGCCTCTGGCCTCAGAGGTACATCGATAGCTTACGATATTTTAAAAATAATTTTAGTTTTTATTAAAAACGGCGTAGAGTTAAGGTTGCAATGGGTTCCAGCGCATGTCGGTTTACGGGGAAATGAGGAAGCAGATCGTTTATCTAAATTGGCAGCGAAGGAAGGGGTCGTATTTAATTTTTTACCAGATTACATAGAATTTATTCATAAATTTAAAATTAAATGCCTTAATAATTGGAAAGAACATTTCAACATTAAATCCAAAGACAAAGGAATTTGGTACAAGACAATTCAAAGTGAACTTCCTCATATGCCCTGGTTTGACAGTAGTAGGTTGAGTAGAAGCTACATCAAGTTAGCCTTAAGATTGCGTTCCGGACATTATCCATCGGCAAAGTTTGCATTCTTAATGAAAAAAGCAAACTCACCGAACTGTAATATTTGCAATGTGATTGAGGATGTACATCATTTGCTGATGGATTGTGTTAGGAACCAGAATGAAAGGGAAGTTTTAATCAATGAATTTCATTTAAATAAATTAGAGGTGGGGTTAGTTCAAACAATCTTAGCACAACCAAAATCAGATGTTGCAAAAAGACTATGTCAATTAGTTTACTTCATTGATTAAGATTTCCCTTACTATACTTAGGTTGATCTTATATTGGTTTTAGTTAGATGGCATAAGGCATGATGGGGTTGACATATCCACATGGATAAAAACCCCAAATTCAAAATAGAGAAAAAAAAAAAAAAAAAAAAAAAAAAAAAAAGTATTTAAGTATTATATCTAGTACCCATAGCACAAGCTCTGCTTAGTTTGGGACTAGATGGTGATGTGTAAAATGTCCCAAAAATATTTATTTATTTATTTATCTTAGGCCGCGGCCACAG
Source organism: Asteroscopus sphinx (assembly GCA_949699075.1). Classification (NCBI taxonomy): domain Eukaryota; kingdom Metazoa; phylum Arthropoda; class Insecta; order Lepidoptera; family Noctuidae; genus Asteroscopus; species Asteroscopus sphinx. Next base: position 30,705,325 of record OX453004.1, on the reverse strand, counting down.
ATCAGATAATAGTTACTACGTAACAAATACATCACTTAATTTTATAATAAAAAAATGATAAAAATATAGTTCACTGTAGTTGTAGATAGAAAAAGTGCAAAAAACGGCCACTTTTGCCACTTTTTCTATCTACAAATACAATGAACTATATTTTACAGAGTTAATAGTTTTTGATTAAACTACAGTAGGTACCTGTACTTCAATTGTTAAAGACGAATTCTCGATAAATTATATATTCAGCGAGTAATTTTTTTTTAATTTTTTTTTTTTCGTTTTCATTTATACTTTTTTTTTTTTTTTGGCTGCTACATGTGCCTTAAATTCAACACCTCTGCCTACACCTTCGTGGAAATACAGGCGTGATGTTATGTTATCTTAAAAGGTTTTCAGTTAGTTCATAGTCCAGATCTGTATACCTTCTGTATGCGTAGAGGTGATTGTCTGGCGCCCCACTGATACTTGTACTTTCGGGAGTACGCTAGCCGGCAAGCAAATAACGCGACCTTGAGCGAGTGACAGACGGAGCCCTGGCGCGGCGCTCCAGGTAATTAGACCCAGCCTAGTTGGAGGATCCTTTCTTTGTGTTGGAGGGACATAGTACCTCGTTCCTCCACACCTTCAAACTAGAACACAAGAATGCTCCTTGGCGGCAGAAATAGGAACTTTCGTCTCGGAAAAAAGAATTGCTAGCTTATCAATACCACAAAGTCCATTTGATTACTCTCGTACAGTCGACTGCATGACTGTGGTTACACTTGAATTAGAAAACCGCCCTTACTGCTTACGAAATAAAGGTGCTGTCAATGTCAAACTGTTACCACTGACGTGCGGTCGCCTGTACTTGGTATCAACTTTTACGTCACGGATTAGTATGCGTATCCCGTACTCCAGAACTTTGAAAGTTATCTATTGAACTCACTTTGAGTTCGAATCGAGCCAACGTACTTTTTACGTATTTCGGAAACAATGTAGGTAGGTACCTACTGATATTTTTCCAATAGGTTTTTCTTTCGTAGTATTTGCTGAAAAGTTTTGCTTACACTTAGCCAGCTTTTTTATTATTGTTAAAGGTTAAACCGCACTTACGCGGCGCGGTGCATAACTGCAGCGGAGCGGCGCGACACCATAAATATTCTTTGTATTGATTTGTATGATCCTAACCGCACTTCGACGTCGCGGCAGCTGAACGGTGCGGCGCGACGCTTCAGTACAGGGCCAACCGCAAGTGCGCGGCGCGGCGCGTAACTGCAGCGGAGCGGCGCAACACCAAAAATATTCTTTGTATTTATTTGTATGATCCTAACCACATTATGGCGTCGCGGCAGCGGAGCGACGCGGCGCAACGCTGCAGAGTTGGCTCCTGGAGAATATTTTGTCACGCCGCACCGCTGCCGCTAGTGCGGTATAGCTAGCGTCGGCGGAGATGCGCAGCGCGGCATTTGCAATGTGAATTCTCTTGTCAGTTGTCATCTTGACAGCTTGTCAGTTCTCCTTATCACATTGTCTTTGGTCACTTCATGTTCAACCTTTGAGAAAGGAATTACTTTTCTTAGTCAAAGCGTACAACCTACAAAGATGGGCGATGAAAAACAATACTAGATGGCCAACAACTGCAAAAAAAATGCCGCGTGCGTTTAGAAAGTGCCGCGCCGCGCCGCTCAGCTCAAGTGCAGTTACAAAGTGCCGCGTCGCGCATCTCAAGTGCGGTTTGACCTTAATTTTAACGTTTCTGGTTTATCCATAGTATCTTCATACCCCAATGGGAAACAGGCATGTTATTTATTATGTATGTATGATACGGCTCTACATCAAGCTATACATATCCAGTATAAGCTGACCTCGCAATGTAGAGACTTTCCGTACAATGAGAGGTCTGCTTATACTAGAAAAATATAGCTCGATGTGTGGCCGTGCGTACACACGGCTACACATCAAGCTGTACAATTCCAGTATAGGCTGACCTCGCGTTGTAAGGAAAACCTATACAATGCGGGGTCAGCTTATACTGGAAATTTACAGCTTGGTGTGTAGCCGTGTGTACATGTACCGTACCGACACCTATAATATGTATATTATTGTTTTCTTAACTTAACTTTGAATATTTTTTCTCAAGTATTGTCCCTTTAATTCTTTCCCAGTTTACAAATCAAATAGAGTGCACTGCACATGAACAAATATTTAAAGTCAATGACAAAACAAATATACTTTAGGAAACACGACTTTGGGTAGACCGTCAATACGATTGAATTACTATGCGTGTACCGTCACGGTGTTTTCATTAATTGGGTGAACAGTTTTGTAAAGTAGATGCTGTTGTGTGTACAACTGTACAGTACTTTCATTGTTTTAGAGTATTTTTTTTGTATCATGACATGAGTGCGATTACAGATGCACCTACACATTACACATTCAAAAACTCCCAAACCGAGACGTTCGTTGAAACTAAATCGAAAAATAAATCAGCTGTTCCCCACATTTGTGTTCACACAAATCGACAAAATGTAGGGAACAACCACAGGCATAGTCAAAATATTTTTACCCGACTGCGCCAGAAGGAGAGTTATGTTTTTCGAGTGTATGTATGTATGTATATTTCTTTGGCACGCTCTGTAGCCTAAACGGCTTGATTGATCTTAGCTTGAGAGGTGTCGTTGGATTCGTCTTAATTGTGAGAGTGACACTGGGTATATCAAAATTATAAAAATCAAAATGGCCGCTTTTTGGAGCCATTTTATGTGATTTCAAAAATTTTTTTTTGCTCAAAACCTATCGAGTGGGGTATCCAAATAAAGGGTTTTATAAATGGTTTACGAAAATATATATATACAACTTATATGTTTAAATGTAATTTGGAATGAGAAATGCTAAAAAACAACAAAATATTCAACGTTAAAAATTAATTTGACTTTTCGAAAAAAACATTAATAGTATGATAAATAAAACATGACAAAACTAAAAAAAACAAATAAAAAAATTAATTAACAAAAACAAAAAAGTCTTGTTTATTTATTTTCTGTTATTTTTAGACGCAGTTGGGTTTTTTGTTTTTGTTAATTATTATTTTTATTTTCAACACACTTGCTCGTAAAGTGGCTCTTATTGCATCGCTTTTAGGTTCATAATGTGGCTTATAATGCACACGTGCTTTTTAGGGTTCCGTACCCTAAGGTTGACAAACGGGACCCTATTAATCTCGCGACGCTGTCCGTCCGTCCGTCCGTCTGTCTGTCACAGGGCTGTATCTTTTGAACGGTAATAGGTACCCGGTTGAAATTTTCTCAGAATATGTGTTGCTATGAGGTGTATCACGACAAATACTAAAAACAAAAAAAAATCTAAAACCAAAGGGGGTCCCCATACAAGAAACCTCAAAAAACGCATTTATTTCAACGTTTTTGTTTTTGCTCTATCATCAAAACCGTAATATATACCAGCGTCAAACTTGGTCAGATAAAGGTGCATATTATGTAGTTTAGCAACAAATACCAAAAATAAGACAAACATAGACATATGTGGCGGTACCTGCGTAAGAAAGACATGCAAAAATTCATATTTCGCGCACTGTGCGTTGATTTCTTTTGATAAACTCTCGTAAATTAAATCAGTTTTTATGGGGTATCAGGTCGTTGAGAGGTACAGAACCCTTACTGCGCGAGTCCGACTCGCACTTGGCCGTTTTTTTCATTATATTATTGCACTAGTGCTTTTTACTTTACAGTTTATTTTTAAATCGCAGCAAAGAGTTTTTATGCCTGAACTAAATTAAACATTTTTGGGAATAAATCAACTATATTAATTAAAATATGCTATATAAACATTTCATTTCATCAAATTATTAATTTTTGTCAACAAATTAATATTAATTTGTGTTATAAATAAAAAAATCTATTTATAATATTTTTATATTAGGCTGTATGGCGGTTTCCTTCGACCACCTGCGCGCGCATAGCTGTATTTCACCGCGCGGTCCGCGCGCCATTTTTATAATTTTTCACAAATTGAATATTTGTCTAAAATATGTAATTTATGTTTTTTTCCTCGCAAGTGTGTTGAAAAACGTCGTATGACACGCGTGAGCATTGACTATTATACTCTCGGCTCCATTACGCCCTCGCCTTCGGCACGGGCTGCAATCCAGCCTCGAGTATAATAGTCAACTTAGCTCACTTGTATCACAATGTACTATTACTGTCTGTGGGAACAACTGATTTTTTTTTGGCGTTTTCAGTGTTCTTCCCATAGTAAATGTTGTTCGTTATGATGAGTAGATTCACATAAAATATTTGCCATCATTAAAGTAAAACCTTATATAGATTGTTGCCTAAATTATATTGCAAATCGCTTATATGTATTATCTATGCGCCAAACTGGGGGTCTACTCCCGTTCGACGATATTCGATAAATCGTACGATTCATCGCAAAATTTGCTACTCCGGTCAACCATCGTTCCTTTATCGCATGCGATGATCGTGTTTTGACGTTTGTTTTTCTTATCTCCGGTAAATTGTATACGACTATGAACCGTACTCTATCTTAATTGTGCCTTTTTTATGTGCCTATCTTTATTATGTAAGTATCAGTCGGAACGAAAGTTCGTACTTCGTTTGTCGTTCGTAAAACGCGAGTAGACCTACTGAGACCATTATTTTGTTATTAGGCAAAAGACGATATTTTCTACAATTACTTATTGATCTAGTGGTTGCAATCATAACTGCTGAGCGTAGGGTCCTGGGTTCAATTTCCTGTCGGGCTATGTGTTATTGTTATTTTTTTCATTAGGCCAGTAGCAGCCTGGTGTCTGGATTTGTGCCCGGTCAATGACAATAGGCTCGCCCCCTTTTACATGGGACTTATAAAATAACTGGTGAAATGTGGGTTCATTACACCTCTGCCTGCCCCGTCGGGAAAATAAAGGCGTGTCATGTTTCTATTATCCAATATTCCAATAATAATCCAAATAAGAAAATTGAGTGTAACTATTATATTTCAAGCCATTTAAAATTAAACAAACTAATTTAAAAATGTAATCGCTTCTACAAACTTAATCATGTACGTTGATTGTTTATTGTTATTAGTGTTTGAAAATTTCAAGATCATTATACTCCAAAAGAATTTAAAAAAAAAGGTTATTTATACGGTCGCGAGTGAGTTTTGAATGAGATTTATTCTTAAAGGGAATATCCAGTATAAGCTATAATATAAGCTATCCTACTAATATTATAAATGCAAAAGTATGGATGTCTGTTTGTTTACTTGTTTTTTTATTGTCTTTCAATCACGCTGAAACGGCGGTACCGATTTGTATGAAATTTGGTACACAGATAGAACATAACGGATTAACATATGGGCTACTTTTTATTACATACGTAGTTTCCGAGGGAGGACAAAGTGAGGAGGCGCAAAAATGTCTTTTGGCGATAAACCGAATTGTTCGCGGGCCGAATCGCCACGGGCAAAGGCTAGTATTATAAAAAACGTGTATCAGAACTGCGTGGTCATATTTAGATCATTACTCAGGGCATAGCATAGCACAACTTTTACTATGATACCAACCTAGCAGTAGTAGAGCTCCTTTGTGAAAGAGCTCGTCCGGGGAAGTACTACTACCATACCTACTTCTGCGCCAAATAGTGATGCTTGCATTGCTGTGTTTCGGTCTGAAGGGTACGGTGCCGGTGAAATTACAATCACATGAGACATTCCATCTTCATGTCACAGTTTGGCGAACCGACTTGCAATACCATTTAGGCAACAGCCTAGGTGGAATACATACTATAAAAAAATGAAAAAAACCCGAAATCGCAAAAAAAAACAGCTAAAGTAAGTAAATTCTTTATTCACTAGAAACTTAGCCTATACATCAAAATCTTATTATCATTTAGGTAATTATGGCTATTCACAATTAGGTAAGCTGCCTTATAAACTAGGAAAACCTGTATCTTGTAGGACAGTGTTCTTTTATGGGTTGACACCACTTTAAAAAATAAAATAAAATATAATATGAGTAATAATGTTGATGATAAGATAACATTACAATAAAATAAAATTTGTTTTTAGTTGTAAGTCATACTTATGAATGAATAATTGTGTTTGTCTTGGTGTGGGTGTCCCCTAATCATCGCTGTCGCTCGACAAAATGTGCGGAACAGCTGATTTGTTTTTCGAGATTTCAGGGTTGACCTCGTAGTAAAAGTTGTAGCATTCCCTAAATGAGCTCTTAAAATATGGCCACGCATTTCTGATACACGTTTTATGAAAGTGGACTTTGTCACTCCGTATACTAAGTTTAGGTTTGAGGAAGAGTGAATCTCCAGTGCTCTCAATCGGAAATCTAAAGACATTAGAGAATATAAAAAAATGCTCTGTGTAACTAACATAGTGTTGGACTTCCGAATTTTTTATTTGTTGTTATTATATGCTTATTTTTATATATTTTTTCCTATGTCCAGCATTGGTCGTCTTTCGGCTGAAATAATGATGATGCTTATTTTTTTCTAATTGTTACTCAGAGGCACGTGGGTGCATTTTTTTTTCATACAAACCTTTTCCTGACAATTACGAACACAACAAAAATAAAACTGCCAAATCGGTCGAGCCGTTCTCAAGTGATGGCAATTGATTTTTGGAAATAGATATGGTATGATATCAGAGCAAAAGTAGCCAACATAGCCCGAAGAATTGCCAAACTTAAGTGGCAGTGGGCGGGGCACATTGCTCGCAGAACGGATGGCCGATGGAGCAGTAAAGTTCTGGAGTGGCGACCACGTACTGGAAAGCGCAGCGTGGGTAGGCCCACCACAAGGTGGACCGACAACCTGGTGAATGTCGCGGGAATCCGCTGTATGCGGAAAGTGTAAGACCGGTCGTTGTGGTGATGCTTGGGGGAGGTCTGTGTTCGGCAGTGGACGTCTTTCGGCTGAAATGATGATGATGATGATGATAGATATAGTATAGGTACCCTAAGAACTAAAACCTAACATTATAAATTTATATCGTGCAGTAGCAAAACTATCGCATCTATCTTGCAGTGGTAACGAGACCTATGTTTAATATTAAGAACTTTTTATTTGTTCTTATCAAAAGTTATCTTTAACCTTATATTAAATTCAATTATTCTTTGATTAAAAATTGCAGAACACTGATAGTAATTTTTTTTATAAAAAGCCAAATTGAAAAACAGTATTCATCTGATAATATTAATTCTTTTGCTAAGAGACATTTTGGTTTGATTTATTTTTAAATCTAAAAATTGGATGAGATATTTTCTTAATCTAAAAGCTTGTTTTTATGTTAAGAGGACGAATACAATTAAATAAATAAATATTTTTGGGACATTTTTACACAGCAGCTTCTAGTCTGAATCTAAGCAGAGCTATGGGTTTTTGTAAATACATAAGTACTTATAATACATAAAAAATAACCAAACCAACACAAACACTTACGTTCATCACACAAATATTTGTGTCCTGTGGGAATTGAACCCACGACCTCGTGATCAGCAGTCCAACCCTCGAACCACTAGACCACAGACGTTGTTATAATTAAATGCTGGATGTATATTTGATGATAAGACAAGTCTATCTACGGGAGACAGTTCTTATATTGAGGGTGTTAAAGATTGAAATCCATGTAATAAATAGACCTCATTCATACATACATACATACATATTATCATGCCTGTTTCCCATTGGGGTAGGTACTGCTACGATCCTGACATACCTCTATCGCTTTATCTACGTCCATTAACCTCGTCATGCATGCTCGTCGGTGGCATTTTAGAGAACGTCCGCGATTTGATCGCGATACGTTCGCCGAGGTCGTCCCCTTTCAACTCTGCCATCCACACTCGCTTCGACCACCACCACACCATTCACCACCACCACCTCATTCATAGACTTTCCTATTTTTAAAAGCTTTTATTTTACTTCAGTTGTTAATATGTTAGTGTGTTCGTTTGTTAGTAGGATGTTTGGAACAAATCTTGCAAGTAACTTTTGAACCAGTTCCCATTTACGGAATTTGCTGTAATTTGAGATACATAATAATATCATCATTTCAGCCGAAAGACGTCCACTGCTGGACATAGGCCTCCCCCAAGCATCGCCACAACGACCGGTCCTGTGCCTTCCGCATCCAGCGGATTCCCGCGACCTTCACCAGGTCGTCGGTCCACCTTGTGGGGGGCCTACCCACGCTGCGCCTTCGAGTACGCGGTCGCCACTCCAGAACTTTACTGCCCCATCGGCCATCCGTTCTGCGAGCAATGTGCCCCGCCCACTGCCACTTAAGTTTGGCAATTCTTCGGGCTATGTCGGTTACTTTCGTTCTCCTGCGAATCTCCTCATTTCTGATTCGATCACGCAGGGACACTCCGAGCATAGCCCTCTCCATTGCCCTTTGAGTGACTTTGAGCCTTCTTATCAGGCCCATTGTGAGCGACCACGTTTCAGTACCGTAAGTAATTACTGGCAACACACACTGGTCAAAGACTTTCGTCTTGAGACACTGCGGTATTTTGGACGAGAAGATATTGCGTAGCTTCCCGAACGCTGCCCAACCGAGTCGGATTCGACGATTGACCTCTTTCTCGAAGTTGGACTTACCTAGCTGGACAGTTTGTCCTAGATATACATAATCGTAATAATATGATTGTTATGTAAATTCGATGACAATGCAATATTATGATTTTTAGGAGCTAAAAAGATAAAAAATTAAATGAAGATGGAGATAAAAACTAGAAAACGGATCCCCTCAATGAATCACAGTAGATTGATGTGTTTGAGCTCAGTTTGATCAGCTCGAATCCGTGTTTATTAAATTAAATTAAATTAAATCATCTTTATTCGGGCATCTAGGACCCATAATGTGTTAGTACAAACTTAACAACTATTGTTAGTAACAATTCAATAAAATACACTAAAATCTACGTTTTGTCTGGATTCTCTCCACATGCATCGCTATACAACGATTCAAGAACAGATAATCCAGACGGCTGGCTATCATAGCCATGACGCGATTGGGGCTGGCTCGCACTCTGCAGAGCAAGTAAAAAAAATAAAGCTTAAAAAAAGCGAAATAAAAAGGTTTTTTTATAAAAGCTTGTCTTGAAAATAATATTTTTTAACAAAAAAGAAATTGGTATGTCATTGCTCGCAGAACGGATGGCCGATGGGGCCGAAAATTTCTGGAGTGGCTACCGCGTACTAAAAGGCAAAGATTGAGCAAGACCCCACAAGGTCGAACGACGACCTGGTGAAGGTCACCTGGTCGTTGTAGCGATGCTTGAGGGAGGCCTTCGTCCAATAGTGGGCGTCTCTCAGCTGAAATGATGATGATGTCAAAAAAACTTCCGCAGTTCCACAGTATGAAAAACGGCGACTTTTTCAAGAAAACTCAAGATAATCTTACCTATCTTACCTATCTTGTCTGTATATTTTTTTAACTTGTATCTTTAAACAAAAAAACCAAAAAAACCTTGCTCCTTCATGTATACCAGCGCTCACGCACACCACACACCGTGCACCTGAAGGATATTTGCTTTCGCGATGCATACTGAGGGATGAGCACGGTTTGAGGTGCATGTTATCAATTCTTTACATGGCGCAGTCGAATATAATTTTTTTTTTTAACAAACCGTACGAAGTGGTATACGGAAACTCGATTACTAGTAAACGTCGAGCAGAAATAGTGTCGGTGAAACATATCAAGAAACAGAGTGTGTATAACCTCGAAAATGGAATCTATGTTGCAACCACCGCACCCGTTTATTTTTGAAAATGACCTAAAAAACGTGACTTCTGGAAATATATGTAAAGACTGGGAAAAATGGAAAAGTTCCTTTATGATATATTATGAAGCTTGTGAATTGCACAGAAAAGAAAAGAAAGTTCAGATAAACATATTGTTGCATATAATCGGCGAGAAGTGTCGTGAAGTGTATGAGCAGTTTAAAGGAGAATATAGTACGATTGGTGTACTACTTAAAGCATTTGATGGATTTTTTCTACCAAAAAGGAATATAACAATCGAGCGGCATGCATTTTATACAAGAGATCAACAGGAATTTGAGTCAGTGGAGCAGTATGTGTTTGAGTTAAATAAAATTGCAAGAAAATGCGAGTTTAAGGAATTGTGCAATGATTTAGTTAGAGATAGAATGATATGTGGAATAAGAGATGGATCCCTACGGGAACGATTATTACGAGAAACAGATTTGTCTTTATCGAAGGCGGTGGATATTTGCATATTAGCGGAAAGGTCGCGTGTTCAAGCTAACGATATAAGACAAGAGAAGCAGGAGCATAATGTTAATGAGATTGTTACGTCTGAGCAGCAGAGAGATAATTATGTTCATCATGTAAAAGGACTAGACCACGAACTTCATCTGGTGTAAAAGGAAGTCAATCAAAATGGCGGACACCTCATCAAAAATATGCAAGTAACGATTCGCGTGTACGTGAGCGCTGGTTGTAGAAGAAGGAGCACAGTTTTTTTGGTTTCACTATGATTGTTCGCAGCGCTTCCTTTATATTTTTCTTGTATCCAAAACTGATCTAGTTGGTCTGATTGGCCGGTTGTCTTGAGAACTAACGAAGATATTTTATTTTTATTATGCAATTTTAGGTGCGGTCGACCGTACGTCAGTGGTAACAGTTTGGCTCTGGCGGCGCCTTTATTTCGTAAGCAGTAAGGGCGGTTTTCAGACTCGGGTGTTGCCACTGTCATGCGGTCAACTATACTTTTCTTATATTTTGTATCGACTGTCCCTTCTTAATTTTTTACCTATGTGTCTTTTGTTTTTACTTTCTATGTAACCCCACCTATAAGTTGCTTGCTTGTGTTTATCACTGTGTTTTAAATGTTGCGCGTCGTTAACTGTGACAATAAACTATTTTTCTTTCTTTCTTTCTTTCTTTCTTTCATCTACACAATAAAATTATTCTATGTAGATAACTTTACATATTTCCCAATCATAAAATTAGTCAGAATCATTAATATTTATAAATATTAATAATAATACTGTATACAATCTTCATAAAACTGCAGGTAGGTAGAAATTATGGTATCGAATAATAATTATGTTTGAGTGTGAATAATTACATACTCAGACAAACATATTCGATATTATATTACTTCATGTTACAAAGTTAAGTGCTTGTTATGTATAATTTGGAAGGAATTACCTATAACACCACAGGTGAATTAATTAAATTTCAAAATTCATGTTATACATACGTATAATTTACTGTGAAATGTAAATTAAAATAATAAACAATAAGAAGTGTTGAATTTGTAATTAATATCTTGTGGAACTCATGAGTATATGCCAAGTAAACAAAGACATGTGGAAATAATTTCACATGAATCGACAAAATGTAGGGATCAGTAGATTTTTTGTCTTTTTTTTTTTTTGGGTTCCATACCCAAAGTCTACCAACTATTACTCTGCCTACGCCGCCGTCTGTCCGTCTATCTAAAGCTATATCTTTTTAACCGTGATTGTTAGCCAGTTGAAATTTTCACAGAAGATGTGTTAACATGGCCTCTATCGTGGCAAAAAAGCTAAATATTAATACAAATAAAAGACACAAATAAAAAAGTCTAAATCCAAAGAGTATCCCCATACAAGAAACCTCGAAAAAAAAAAGCTTTTTTTTCTTTTTTTTGTTACTGCTCTAATATATACAAGCATCAATATTTGTATGATTTGACTGCATACTATATAATTTGACAAAAAATAATAAAAATAAGCCAAACATAGACATGTGCATGTGGTGACCTGCGTAAGAAAGAGATGCAAATATTCATATTTCACTAACAGTGCATCATCGCGCGTTGATGTTTTTCAACCCGCAGTGCTGCTTGCACCTTTGGTAAACCTTGTTCTCATGAATCGACGGGGTATCAGGTCGATCGGTTGTACAGAACCCTTACTGCGCGAGTCTGACTTGCGCATGACTGTTTTATTTTTGTACATCAAATTCAACGTCAAATTCATTTTAATTCCTTTAGTTTATCTAAAACAGACAAGCATCTGAAGAGACAAACAAGAGCATGAATAGAAAATTTGACGAAATTATTAACAGGCGGTAGTTTCCGAGTCTTCCAGGTCTCCTGCTAGGGTGACAAAGCAAGTGTCTAATTTAACTGAGACTCTCTAAGTTTGTTCATTAACTTTAACAAGATTTTGTTGCGTCACCCTTTGAGACTGCGCACTACGCTGAAATATTAAGAGAATTTTTTTTAAAGGTAGGTATATTTTGACGACGTAATTGCTTTCGCTAGGAACATTATTTTTTTAGTGGATTCTTTTATAGTGCACGGTTTTGTAGCCGCTTCGTACACGGTTTTATGTGCTGGATTTCTTTTAGAAGTAAGAGTAAATTCATGTCAATAGATTTAGTTTTTTTATGTAATGTATTAGTGTTTTTTTTTTTTTTTTAATAGTATAGGATGGCGTAACGAGCTAAAGGCCCACCTGATGTTAAGCGGTTACCTTTGCCCATAACAACTGCAATACCACCTAAGCTGTTGCCTAAATGGTACCACAAGTCGGTTCGCCAAACTGAGACATGAAGATGGAAAGTCTCATGTGATTGTAATTTCACCGGCACCCGTACCCTTCAGACCGAAACACAGCAATGCAAGCATCACTATTTGGCGGAGAAGTAGGCACGGTGGTAGTACTTCCCCGGACGAGCTCTTTCACAAAGGAGCTCTACTACTACTACTGTTTTACTGCTTTAGGCAATTATAGAGTATGGTATGAAATAAATCATGATATGTTTGTATGATTTTACATATTCAGCACTATTATGTATAACATAGTATGTCGGCTAAAGATTAATAAAAAAAAATCGTATGGAACAAAAATAACTTTGATAACATAAATTGTGTTTTTGACGTCTGTGGTCTAGTGGTTCGAGTGTCGGACTGCTGATCACGAGGTCGTGTGTTTAATTCCCACAGGACACAAATATTTATGTGATGAACATAAGTGTTTGTGTTCTGAGTGTTTCTTACGTATTATAACTATGTATTTACAAAAAAAAAGGAAAAGTACCTATTATATCCATTGTCTAGTAGGTACTCATAGTGCTCTGCTTAGTTTGGAACTAGGTGCGGTGTAAAAAGGTCCCAAAAAAAAATTTTTTTTTTTAATCCTTAGAAAAAAAATCTAAAAAAGAACTATAGGTACCCACCATTTTTCACACCTTTATTAAAATTCATAACAGCAAAGCCTGTGAAAGGTTTTTAATCTCGATCTAAAATACAAAAACTCACTATTTTTTTAAAGTTGCTAAAATCACGCCTGTAATGTCAGTTTAGCAAAACGTTCAATCTATTTATAAATTAACAAAAGGTGTAGCTGCAAACTTTTCTTTGGTAAAAAATATATAATCCACAAAGGCAGTTCCAAACTATCGGCTGAAAAATATCTTTGCGATGGAACTCTTAAAAAATATTGAGAGCGGAAATATTTAATTGCATTATTTTACAAGAAAAGTTGCGGGAGCCGTCCTGCATTCGACAGACTTTGTGGACGCCTTAACCGCTCAAAGAATGCAAGGAAAACTTTTATGAAAAACAAAAATGTTTTTAAATTGTTAGGAGTCATTGTAATTGGTGTCCGTTTTTTGATGAAAACGCTTTAATTTGTGTTAAAAATATTGTGTTTTTTCTCCTTTGAGAGCGAAATAGATCTGGATAATCTTCCTGTTTGGAAAAGATTTTAATAGTGCCCGTTACAAATAGTTAATTGTCCTACTTTCTGTGTCGTTGTTCCTATTTTCCAAAACCATACTTTCGAAATTCGAGAAAGAGAAAGTTACTTTTCTATTGAAATAGTGTATTTACCCGACAACAAAGGCCAGCAGGGGCAGCAGGGTTATGTTTTTCACGCGTATCTATGTATATAAGTGGGATTATTTATACCTTCGAAGTATCCCAATGCCTGATTGAATTTTAATGAGTGCGGTGTCTATCGACGGCTAAACCGTTAAAGGCTAGGTTTTGTTTTTAAAAAGTCTAAATGGCGGCCGTGAAATGCAAAATGGCGGGAAAAACAAAAAATAAATCTCGTTTTTTTTTTTTTTTTTTATACTATAGGATGGCGAAACGAGCTAAAGGCCCACCTGATGTTAAGCGGTTACCTTTGCCCATAACAACTTCAATACCACCTAGGCTGTTGCCTAAATGGCATCGCAAGTCGGTTCGCCAAACTGAGACATGAAGATGGAAAGTCTCATGTGACTGTAATTTCACCGGCACCCTTACCCTTCAGACCGAAACACAGCAATGCAAGCAATGCATGCGTAGTGCCGTACTTTCTGGGATATCATTGAATAGGTCTTTTAAAATTATTAAGGTGTTTTATTGACCATTTTACAGCCATAAGCTCCGTTTTCTTTCTTTTTCTTTCACAGCCCGAAAGTTGTGTATAATTTACATTTCCGACCATAATAGTTGTTCTGGTAGCTTGAATGAGGTGTTTATCATTTTCTTTGAACCGTGCGAAGATATGTATACGTGTATTTATTATTTATACAACTAAAGAACGGTGTTTAAGCCAAGAAGACCCGAACTCAAAAAATCTAGAAATTTTGTTGGAAATAGTAATTATTTATAAATTTAAAACGTAATTTTCTCGAGTTTTGTTAAGTGTCCTAGCCATCCATAAACATCCAATCAATTTAAATACCTCAAAATCAATAAATACCTACTGTTTGTTCAAAATAAACAGCGTGATTTTCAGCAGAATATAAATTATCTCTAGCAACCAAAACCCTCTGTCTCCCGATCAGAATTTAGTCCCGTTCCTTCCACTTAACCCGCATTCATCTATCTTCGATAGCTCGTTGGCTTTGCATTTACGGCGTCAAACTGGCGGTACTTCTCCCCGGGGTAGCTGCGACATTTAGGTCAAGAATGCATTGTCGATACTTAAGATATGTAGACGGGACTATGTTTGCTCCTTGCTGGTGAATCGAATGTAGTGTGTTAAGTTCCTTATGTAATGTTGTTTAAGAAATTGATTTAAAAACAAAAACATCGAAGAAAAACCGGCCAAGTGCGTGTTAGACTCACGCACTAAGGGTTCCGTACCACCATACATCTGCCAGTCTTATTTTTATTATCTTTTTATTATTATGTATGTTTTTGTTAAACTATGCTTGTATGTATTATTATTTTTAAGATAGAGCAGGAACAAAAATGATTGGAAAAAATCTCAAATGCACAAATACCCAGACCGGACTATCAGTGGATCACACAATATTTTTCCCGTGTAGGAATTGAATGCGATAACGAAAAAGCCGATTGGTCAGCTGCGGTGCCAATCGTGTCGTCAATAACGCGTCAACAATCTTCATGGTATTGTAGGTGTATCATCACTGCTGGACATAGGCCTCTCTAATATCACGCCTCGTGAAAACATCGTGAGGAAACCTGCACAACTGTGAGTGCTCCACACAGTTCTCGATGGTGTGTGCAATTCGCCAACCCACAGTAGGCCAGCGTGGTGGACTAAGGCTTTAACCTTCTCATTTTGAGAAGAGGCCTGTACCCATGAGGAGGCCAGTAATGAGCTAATGATGGATAAAACGCCACAGGCCTTGATCCTTTCTCTTCTTAGTCGTTCACTCTTGGCAGAATGGTCGTGGTTATATCAGGTTTTGAAAGTTGAGTAGCAGCTCTTGCGATGCGTCTCCATTCGGCTCTGTTATTGTCGCTGCAAGAACATTGTGTTATGGTGGAGCCTTGATTCTAGGAAACTCTTATTCCAGCTTCTACCAAATTGGGAAGATCGTTACGCCACCTAGCCTGTGAGAGATCTCAATGTCTTCCTAAACTATAACTGTTTGGCCAATAAATGAAATATTAACGTACATTTGAATAACAAATAAATCCATGTCCGCATTTAAACTGACTGCATTCTAACCTAACCACAGAACCATTATCACATCTGTCCGATACCCCAACCACAAATTTTAACCACTTCAGAATTATTCTGCATCATGATTTTAAACTGTTAGCTTTGCCGTCATATTGGTAACAAATAAAATTTCTAAAACAAATTTCACAAGTGCAATGAGCAGAAATGGATTTAAAAATGGCTTTATTGAAAATTCCGATCCCATCTTATGATGTTGGTTGATCACCCGTGAAATATTGGTATACGGGAACCCTGTAATTATTCTCAACCATCCACACATGTCTGGATGCAGAGATATGCTTTTAAAATCTGAAATGTAACCGAATTTTAACTTTGTTACTAACAAGTTAGGGCTTTGTATGACTTGTAGGGATTTTTCAACCAAAAATTGGTTTCGTTGAATGGACAATACATTGAGGCTGCGAATTGTTCGAATATTAAAAATCATTGAAGCATTATTGAATTGCTCTTTGCTATTAATTTGATGTTGGTTTGTGGTGTAAGCGGTAGTACATAAGCGGAGCATGTTGAAAGAAGAAATCCGATGTGAGACGATTATGTTGTGTTGTTTCCCCAAAAAGTGTCAAAAACCTAGCTCTGGGCAATGACGCGGTCCACTGGAGTTTCCGAAGCTATTCATTTGAAATACCCCTTCGCCTTCCCCAGACAAAGGGTATCCAGGAGGATTTCCACCCAAAAACAAAAACAGTAAAACCTTGGTTAGATCTCATTAGAGAATCATCATCCTCCTGTCCTTATCACGATTAATTTGTGGTCGGCGCAGCATGTTTTTCTTCTTCCATACATCTCTATCATCTCTTTTCATCTCAGTGTTCACTTTCTTTCGATCCATGTCATCTTTCACACAGTCCATCTCCATTTTTTTTGGTCTACCTCTTTTCTTATAGCCATTCACACTCATACCCAAAACTCGTAAAATGCTCCTCATTTTTCCGCATCACATTCATATACCATATTGATTCAGAATGTCATTGACATACCATGACGATCTACTGCACCTGTTTTTTTTGTCACTGGCGCTACTCATTTCTTATCCAAGAGTATAAGAAGAGTATGTATTTCTTATTGTAGGATGCCCTTAGGCCTGGTGGAGCGATGATATTGGCAAGGTGTCTGGTAGCAACTGGATGCAAGTGGCCGAGGATTGATGTCAGTGGCGTGCCATTGGAGAGGCCTATGTCCAACAGTGGACTAATCTAGGCTGATGATGATGATTTTTTTTGTGCTAGAACTGGTCATTTTCCATGGTATGAGTAATTAAAAGTGTGACAATCTAAGGCACGACTTCTCAGTAGCCAGTACAAAATTTCTGCTGTTAACAAAAACAACAGCATTGACATAACCTAGGCCCTAGTTTATACCACTAAAATGGGAAAAGTAGTTTTTTGCGCATTTCTCTTTTTTCGACGTTCAGAAATTGTGAATTGGGTAAGCCCAATTGGCTAAGGCCACAGATATTAATTACACCTAGTCTGTGGGCTTAGCCTATTTTTCATTGCAAATTCATCGCTATTGGTTTAACAGAAATGAATCACTTCAAGGAAAATTCTGGTCACTACTATGTGTAACTGGATTGGTGAGCGTTGAATAATGAGAGTTTTATTCTAAGTCAAAAGTTTTTATTTCATATAGACCATAAACGGGTACCTACTCATAAAAGGTCAATTCTAGTTGCATGGTTCCAAATAGTAGATCCTATGGACAAGAACCGGCAAGAAACTCCATGGATGTACTCTTTTCTAATTCATTGCCTAATACCTCTACTGTCTTGTTGGTCTAGTGGTCGCAAGCGCGACTGTCAAGTGTGGGGTCCTTGGTTCGATACCCGGGTCAGGCAGTATTATTGGTTTTTTCATTAGGAAATTCTCAGGTAGTAATCCGGATTTGCGCCGGGTTGATGGCAATAGGCTCGCCACCTATTACATGGGACTTATAACATAACTGGCAAAATATGGATGTACTTATTATACACCTCTGGCCCTCTGGCTAATCCTTCGGGGAAATACAGGGGTGAAGTTATGTTATGTTATCGCTTAATACAAGTAGGTAGCATTCAAATAAATAAATAAATATCTTTGGGACATTTTTACACAGCACCATCTAGTCACAAACTAAGCGGAGCTTGTGCTATGGGTACTAGACAATGGATCCTTGTATACCTTTTTTTTTGTACATACTTACTTATAATACATAAGCAACACCCAGACCAACACAAACACCTATGTTCAACACACAACTATTTGTGTCCTGTGGGAATCGAACCCACGACCTCGTGATCAGCAGTCCGACACTCGAACCACTAGACCACAGAGGTTGTCAAAGAATGTGAGACTTGTGTAGGTCAATGTCAGAATCAGAATCTTCTTGCCTGTACTTCTTTTACTAAAATACTATAGTCTATGGTGCATTGGTCATCGTGATTATACTTTTATACTTCAAAAACTCAACCACGCTGTTACTAGAACCCCAGCTCAAAACATTGCTGTGAAGTTTCGCATAGAGTAGCTCCGAGCCATAATGGATTTTAAAAGGGCCTGCCGGTTTGTTTTGCCAAACTTTTGCGTCGTTCTTTGTTCAACTATGGACCCGTTCATCTCTTATCGACATCTGTTTGGAAAATTGCAGTTATTGATAAAAAATTGGCATTGAAAATAAGTATATTGATTGCAGTTATTTGCCTGCTCAAAATTGATGGTTGTTTGAAAAGTTCCGAAATGAAATCTGAATACGCTGAATTTATTTTTGTTTTGCCCTTTCAACATTGACCCTTTCTCGTTTTTGTTGTTTGATTTTAAGTATCATGATATTTTATCTATTAGAAAACAAAGTCCTCTCTTGTAGATTTTAACGATGGATGATCAATGCAATGGATGTGGCTGAAAAAAAAGTCCTCACATTTTGTAGGCGATTTGTTTACAGTACCTGTACAAGATATAAATCGGTACCTTCTACAAATACTGGATGCTGTTGTGTTGCTAAATACATTAGAGTATTAAAAGACAAACTCTCTTTCCCTTATCTTATCTCATGGGTATCGTAAAAGGTCACTGAGGGATTCACCAGAGGATGGACTACAGTGATCTCTGAGTATTCAACCAACCAACTGCGATAGCCAACCCGCCTGCTAAGCGTGGCGATTATGGTATACCCCCCCCTATTGGGGGAGGCCTATGTCCAGTAGTGGACGTTTTTCGGCTGAAATGGTGATGATAATGATGATAAATAGGAGACAATATAAGTATCCAACGAACGCCAAGTTGATAAAACTATTTATACAACACGAGACGAGAAATCAAGAGTGATTTGACGACGTCTGTGGTCTAGTGGTTCGAAGGTCGGACTGCCGTCGTCGGTTGCTGATCTCGAGGTCGTGGGTTCGATTCCCACAGGACACAAATATTTGTGTGATGAACATAAGTGTTTGTGTTGGTCTGGGTGTTTCTTATGTATTATAAGTATGTATTTACAAAAAGAAGTATATAAGTATTATATCTATTGTCTAGTACCCATAGCACAAGCTCTGCTTAGTTTGGGACTAAATGGTGCTGTGTAAAAATGTCCCAAAAATATTTATTTATTTATTTAGTGGTAATGTATGTAAATATATTATATTTAAGTCTGCATTTTTTTTAAACAACGGCAAACAGCCATCCTGCATTTCAACAAGAGTAATGTCTTAAATATAAATGTATGTTTACCAGCAAACCAACTGTTTCTCGTTTAAATATGCATTACACTTAATAAATAAATAAATAAATAAATATCTTTGGGACATTTTTACACAGCACCATCTAGTCCCAAACTAAGCAGAGCTTGTGGTATGAGTACTAGACAATGGATATAATACTTATATACTTTTTTTTTTTAGTAAATACATACTTATAATACATAAGCAACACACCCAGACCAACACAAACACTTATGTTCATCACACAAATATTTGTGTCCTGTGGGAATCGAACCCACGACCTCGTTATCAGCAGTCCGACACTCGAACCACTAGACCACTTGTACGCTTGTCCAAGTTTACATTTGATATTGCTTCATGCAGACCACTTGAAGAAATCTTGTTCAGACAAGGGTACTGGCAAATTTATTTGGAGAAAAAAATAAAAGGAAAATCTTGTTCTAGATCGAGATTTACATAGAGAGATTGGCATAAAAAGTAGGTATACAAAATGGGGGCGCCATTAGTTGGCAAAATAACAACAAGAGCCTGAGTTTGTTTTGGGCATTTTTTCTCATGTGTTCAGTCATGCCTATACAAGGGCAGAGCAGCAAGACAGAGCAGTGAGCAGAAAAGTACTGCTACTATGTGAACGCCCGAACAGTAACTGTTCTGTCGCGGTAAAGTAACTGGGCCCCGAGTCTGCTAATTGACAAACGCTTCAGTTGGGTGTCGGTAGAGTGTCGGTGGAATAGTTTTAGCCATTTGGTATTCTACTAGTTATTTTGAGACCAATGGCTTTCCAATGACTTTCCACTGAACTACCATTGACTACAATTCAACTGCCATTGGACTATTTGCTATTCTGCTGTTATTTGACGTTTCCCACAATCGTCTTACGATGATTTTTTTGCCATCATATTTTTTTAAATATTTTTTTTTTGGTGATTTCAACTTTGGTCCCTAATAAATGTTTTTCATACATCGAATGTGTACAATGACCCCTTAAAGGGTCATTGTACATATTCGTTTTTTTTTTGCGATTTCGAGATTGGTCCCTTAGTAAAAGTTGATCATACAGATGAGTACAATGACGGATGAGTATAATGACCCCTTAAGAGGTTTCATTAACACGTCATATGTCGATTGTATTACCGCGTTGCACGCTCAAAACGTAAACGTAAAAGTTGTGCATACGGATGAGTATAATGACCCCTTAAGAGATTTTCAATAACACGTTGTACGTCGATAGTATTGCCTCGTAGTACGCTAAAAACGTAAACGTAAAAGTGCCAAAAGTTGCTCTTACGGATGAGTATAATGACCCCTTAAGAGGTTTTCAATAACACGTCTTATGTGGATAGTATTGCCGCGTAGTACCCTAAAAACGTAAACGTAAATGTTTTTCATACGGATGAGTACAATGACCCCTTAAGAAGTTTTCAATAACACGTGTGTCGATGTATAACCGCGTAGCGTAGTACGCTATCGATATACGTATTATTGAAAACCTCTTAAGGGGTCATTGTACTCATCCGTGTGAACAACTTTTACTATGGGACCAACCCTAAAATCGCCAAAAAAATATCAGCTCTTCCCTACATTTGTGTTCACATAAATCGACAAAATGTAGGAAACAGCTGTTTTTTTACGTTTGATGTGTTTTAATTATTTTATAGACATGAAAATCCTTAATTTAAATATTTCATTGATAATAACTTAAAAAAAGTTTGATAAAAAACAATACAACTACTAATGGTAGATTTAAATGGGCAACATCGATTTGAAAACAATTGATATCCCATTACCATTCTATTGCCATTCCGACGAGATTGACATTTAAGTTTTAGCAGAATACCCATTTTGTCACAGTTGTATAGGAGTGTCAGTAGGATGTCGGTGGAATGGCGATGGTTGGTTTTTATCAATTAAGGATTCACGTAGTTGCTTCATGTTCCAATAGTTACGTAAACGACGCGGCGACGTAGCGAACTTCGCTTCAAGTAACTTAAGCTAAGTTGGCTATTTATTATTATTTATTATAATGCTCACGCGTGTCATACGACATTTTTCAACACACTTGCGAGGAAAAAACATATGAACGTATTTTAGGCAAATATTGAATTTGTGAATAATGGCGAGCGGATCACTGTAATCGCACGGTGATGTATAGGTATGCGCGCGCAGTTGGTAGAAGGAAACCGCCAAACAACCTAATATTAAAAATATAATTTATTATTTATAACACAAATTAATGTTAATTTGTTGACAAACATAAATAATTTAATGAAATTAAATGTTTAACACAAATTAAATAGTTGATTTGTTCACAATTTTTTTAAATTTTGTGTAGACATCAAAATATTTTGCTGCTTTTATAAAATTAAAAAATAAACTGTAAGTACCTAAAGTAAAAACTAAAAAGCACTAGTGCGATAATATAAAGTAAAAACCACGCGGGCGTTATTATAAGCTACATTATGAACCTAAAAGTGGTGCAATAAGAGCCACTTAACGAGTAAGTGTGTTGAAAAATAATTGAAACATTTCAAACGTAAAAAAAACTGCTGTTCTCTACATTTCGTCGATTTATGTGAACACAAATGTAGGGCCGCGAAATCAGGAAAATGTAGGGATAAGCTGTTTTTTTTCGCGATTTCAGGGTTGTGTTCATAGTAAAAGTTGTTTATACTGACGATAATATATATGTCGATAATATTGGCAGGTGCCATGCTATCGATACTATCGATAGAGTAACTGATTCTCAAGGTTAGCTTTAGATACTATCGAAGCGATCGTTGCTATCGACCGTATTGATAGCTTTTTATGCAATACTATTCATAGCACTATTAGTGTCAAATACTATATAGACACTGACGATAGTATTGCTATAATATGTCAATAGTCAATAGTACATGCCCATCGATTGTGTAACTGATTCTCAAGGTCGCATTTATAGTCTAAAATTGAATATTATCGTCGAAATAAATTACTACAATACACAATTCAACTTTATTTTACAAAAAAAAAGTTCAATTGTTATAACAATAACTGCAAAAAAGGTATGTTTGCAAAATGACCTCTCAGTTGTAGTTCGATGGCAAAAAGTTATTGAGAGACGATTGTCAGAAACGTCAAATAACGAGTAGACTACCGAAACTTAAGCTATCGAGAAGACATTGATACACTATTGGTTTACAGAATAGCAAATAGTCCAATGGCAGTTGAATGGTAGAAACGAATGGAATAAAAATGAAAATGCTATGTATGCTGTGTTCTATACTATGTAATTTGTATGCCTTTCAAGGTTAAATATAGTGTGACTTAATATTTTAATTTTCCACAAAGTTTTTAACTATTACCTATGTTTCACAAATAAATTATTTTGATTTTAATTTTGATTTTGATTTTATGGTTTTTAATTTTATTGTAGTTCAGTGGAAAGTCATTGGATAGCCATTGGTCTCTAAATAACTATTATTCTGATGATGATGATGATGATGATGATGATGATGATGATTCGGATGAGTACAATGACCCCTTAAGAGGTTTTCAATAACACGTCATATCTCGATAGTATTACCGCGTAGTACGCTAAAAACGTAAACGTAAAAATTGTTCATACGGATGAGTATAATGACCCCTTAAGAGATTTTCAATAACACGTATATGTCGATAGTATTGCCGCGTAGTACGGTAAAAATGTAAACGTAAAAGTTGTTCATACGGATAAGTACAATGACCCCTTAAGAGGTTTTCAATAACACGTCGTATGTCGGATAGTATTACCGCGTAGTACGCTAAAAACGTAAACGTAATAGTTGTTCATACAGATGAGTATAATGACCCATTAAGAGGTTTTCAATAACACGTATGTCGATAGTATTGCCGCTTAGTACGCTAAAAACGTAAATGTAAAAGTTGTTCATACGGATGAGTATAATGACCCCTTAAGAGGTAGGTAATATCAATAAAATCCTTAATTTAAATATTTCATTAATAAAAACGAAAAAAAACGTTGATAAAAAACAATACAACTAATGGTACATTTTAATTGGCAACATCGATTTGACATTACCATTCTATTGCCATTCCGTCGAGATTTAAGTTTTAGCAGACTACCCATTTTGTCACAGTTGTTTATGAGTGTCAGTAGGGTGTCGGTGGAATGGCGATGGTTGGTTTTTTAGTGTAATTAGCAGACTTGGGGCCCTGTTCTGGCGTTAGAGGAGGCCTATGTCCAGCAGTGAACGTCTTTTGGCTGAAATGATGATGATGATGATGAATTAATATAGTACCTTCTGTATTCTTCATATTTTATGCTTGCTTATACTTAGTTTTTAAGTAGATTTTAGTTACTATACAAAAGTCTTAAAATTCTAGATTATGGGACGAAGAACATTAATTAGAAACTTTTTGCTAACATTTTTAGAACGCAAAAGTTCTACGCAAAATTTTATTTTCTATTTTAAAATTCAAAAACTTAATATACATACTAACTAAAGCAATATTTAACTTTTATAACACACATTACTTTGAAAAGATATTCAACTTTATTCCCTTATAATAATATTCACCCTTGAAATATTCTACACATATTCTGATACCACGTTATGAGCATTTTAATAAAAACTCATTCAGACTAACTCACAGGTGTGCGACGCGTTTTAATTGCAACGCTCATTATTAACTTTGTGCCACTGTGCGGCGCGACTTTACGTGATCTAGTAAATCCGGTAGTTGACTACAGTCAAAAATTACCAAAAATGTTATATTATTTAAAAGAAGGTACAGAAAGGACAACATTGTAGAAAGAATAAACAAAATCCATAAAAAAATGGGAGAGATACACGCTTTGTATGTTTTTGGAAGGGGCATTTTTTGTCCTTGTCGTGCGAAACGGACATTATTCGGAGAGATGTCAAGTTACTATGAAGGTTTTGAACAATGACGTCATTCTTCAATAGTGCTTTTTCTGTCTAGTGAACAAATTTAAATCACTTATAACTTGGACATTTTATTAAATATTTTATTGGTTTTTTCACTGTTGCTTATTATTCTTGAAAAAGTTTCGAGATTTCTAATAAAAACTAGTAAAAAAAATATAGTCACCTTCCCTATTGCACTGCGAGGTCTCGGACGAATAAAAAAGACAGACGGAATCTCGCTAAACAATAAGTGAAACATCCATAGTATTCCAAAAAGCCGCGATTACGCAAAAAATCTAGTGTGACGGTAGTTATTGTTGTAGTGTCACAAATAAAATAACAGTATAAATCTGCCCCACCCCCCTTAGCCAAGTTGACAATCTACAATCTTCAACGCTTAGAAAACCATCAAAATCAAAATGTATGGGAATGACATATCTCAACGAATGACTTTTTCGTTGAGATATGTCATTCCCATACATTTTGATTATTTTCTATTAGCGTTGATGATTGTAGATTGTAACTTGGCTGGTGTGTTAAATAAAATGCTTTCGAAATTATAGTGGGTTTAGGAAAATTCCGCGAGATTCCGTCCGCCTTTTTTATTCGTCCGGTTGCGAGGTGTACTGTGTCTTTATCCGTGTATTTTGGGGTCGGTAGAGTTTATACTAGTGTCAGTATATATTTACTGAGTGCAGGTAAATATTTTGGGTCGTAGAATGTAGAGATCCCACACAATAAATCATAATGTTCGGTCCAAGTAACCGAACACTTGCGAGCGCGGCTCTTTACAACAATCGTAGGTACTAAGGAATAATTATATTTTCAACTTCATAACTTCAGTGCATTACTAGGCATCGAACAGACCGGGTGCTGCATTCATTTAACATAACATTTAAACATCCTAATTATTAAGAACATAACATTTAAACATCCTAATTATTAAGAACATACAGCTTGTCAGAACTCAAAATAAACATTTTCTCTATTAATCCAGTGCTTTAATATCATTAAAACCTTGCACCCCGCACACATAATGTCCAAAAAAGGTTTCGATAATTGAACAAATTATACCGTTTTAGAATAATTGGAGGGAATTATAGAATTATCCCTTAAATTGAGCCCACCCCCAGGCTATGCAGTCATTATACGGGCATTTGGGGAGATGACTCAAGTCTCTGTTATTCATGTATGTGAACAGACATATTTCTGTAGTCCTTAACTCGAAAAGTACATTATATACATGCACATTATCACGCCTGTTTCCTATTGGGGTAGACAGCGAGTCAGCGACTATCACAGAAAAATTAAAAAACCAAAATCTTTGGCAACTATGGATTTCCACCTGCTACGATCCTGACACACCTCTTTCGCTTCATCAACGTTCATTATCCTCGTCATGCATGCTCGTTGGCTTATAGTGCTCTTAACCTGGCCTTTTTTTAGAACGTCGGAGAATTGAACGTCCTCGAGAAATTTAAAAATGATAACCCGAAAATGTATGATGTGTCTTTGAATTTCTTTCTACATTCGAAATTTTATGATTTTTTAAATCCTCTGACTTATATTTTAATTCTCCCAATATTTCAACAGATGGCGCTACTAGTATCGGTACTTGTATTGTAAAAAATTGTTGGAAATCATATTATGGTACATAAAAAGAGTAATCAATTTAATTTTAACTATTTTTAAGCTACTCTAGTCATTAATAGCAGTAGATTTATATTAAAATTGTTACTAGATTCCGATAAACTTATTTTTATTATCTGTGTAGTAGAAATGGGGATTCTTTTTTATTTGTGTCAAAATGTGATGAGTAATGTTGACACTTGCATGAAGCGTGCCATTATCTCCAAACTTATTGGCCTAGAAAAACTAAAAGCTGTTCATTAAAACAAGCAGTTCTAAATCACGGTTTATCGAACATCTAGCCTCTAAAATGCACGTTGCCAATCATAACTCAATCTAGATAAACGTTTATGCTTCTAATCCTTCAATAATCTAGTACTTACAAAAGATTTCTATCTCAAATCTGACTAAGCTATTATCAAAGCAATCGATTCATTGTTTCAAATAAATATCCCATCTGCAATTTTATTAAGACGTTATCGTCTATTAAAATTCATTTAGATTCTGTTTAATTTGCAAAACAAATGCTTAAGAGTCTAGACTTCCAAGGTAAATTAATTATACCTATAACTTTGGAACACTCTCATTATTTCAACTTGCTGCCCCTTTGAAATTTTGAAATTACCGGCTTTTAGACAAACACGAAAAGTAACAAAACAGTTAAAATAGTTTTTATTATAGGATGGAGAAACGAGCTAAAGGCCCACCTGATGCTAAGCGGTTACCTTTGCAACTGCAATACCACCTAGACTGTTGCCTAAATGGTACCACAAGTCGTTTCGCCAAACTGAGACATGAAGATGGAAAGTCTCATGTGATTGTAATTTCACCGGCACCCGCACCCTTCACACTGGAACACAGCAATGCAATCATCACTGTTTGGCGGCAGAAGTAGGAGGGTGATAGTACGGTCGACCGCACGTCGGTGGTAACACGTTGTCATTAGCAGCATCTTTATTTCGTAAGCAATAAGGGCTAGGTTTTCGAATTGAAGTTGACGTGCAGTCGACTGTACTTCCCCGGACGAGCCTACTACTACTGAGATAAAAGAAATGTTTTGTAGAAGGCTCGGAACCGGTTTGCGAAATACCGGTTAGTATGTACCAGTTTATTACGGTTTAGCTCCGAACTTTTCTTGAGAACGTGAACGTTTAAAGAACTTTATCCGAACCTAAATTAACCGGTTTAATCGACGAGCGCCAAGTAGGAAAGAAAAGAAAAGTAGATACTTACTAATTTTTGGATGTTTTGCAGCGGAACTGATTGAAGCAATGAAATAAACGTTCATCCCGAAACATAAATTTTATTTCTACTGAACAAAAATCAAGGCAAAGTGCAGCAGTGGACGTCTTTCAGTTGAAATGATGATGATGACTCTATGCTCGATGATCCAAAAATTCTAGAATGTTAGCTAAACGGTTATTTAATTAGAAAATAAAATTTATGTTTCGGAACTCCAGTTTAAATATTTTAATTAATCCACGCATAAAAATACAAAACTGCACTTAGGCCCGTATTACAGTAGCTTCCTCAAGTACAGTTTAAACTCCAATCACCTGATCACTACTTATGTATAGAATCGTTACTTGAGTATCGGTCTTATTCCAGAACGGTAATTATAAACTTTAACTCAACAACATAACACATGAATTTGACCTGAAATATAATAGAAATCTCTACTCAAGCGTAGTCTGGACCTCACTAGAGTGATTACAGAACAAATCTCAGCTTAAATACCGAAACAGGTGACAGTATAAAACAAAACTAAACTCAGCTGAACTGTGATCAACAAATCTCTGCTTGAGGAACGTTCTAAAATCAAAGCTCAACTTTAAACTAGTTTTAAACAGAGATAAATGCTTGAGTATCGTTCTGTAATACTGGCCTTAGTGCATTCACAGATTAGTGAATTACCCATGGATGATAAAAATCTAGGTATATATGTACGAATTGCATTTGTAATTTTGTCGGTAAAAAATCCTATGGCCCTATCATATTGTTGTTTTTTTTAAGCACTCGCATTCTGATCTATGCCTCTACCATGCTTTGCAACAAAAAAACAGTCGTGGTAGTTATTTTTTTTTACTTATGGTAGCCAGCTTACACAGCCACAAATGTCAAACATAAATTCTTTAAGAACAAGCATTAATAAAGGTGAAACTATAAAAGGGATGTCGCATGTAGCCCGCTGTTTATACTTTTTTTATCTAAAATAATTTACGTTTTGGGAACTTTCGTTATCTGTGGCAGGATCGGATTAGAATCGTGTAAATGTCATTTGGTATAAAACTTTTTATGGTTGAGTGAATTATTAAAGTAGTTAATTAATTAGTCGTTAATTTTATGTTAAGCTTCTGATTTGAAATATTTTTGATAAGGGCTCTTCATATTTATCAGGAATTTAATGAAGGATTATACTGTTTTTGTTTATATTAAATTATTAGAATAATTGTCACAATGTTGCTTTGGTCATTTAATTACGTCTATTTTAGGTACTTTGCATAATTTATGTAGTTCCCTGCTTACACAAAAAATGGCTGTTTATTTTTGGTGGTTCAATCAAGAATTCAAGATATAAAAAACGTTGTCCAACATTATTTAAATAAAATGACATGAATTGATTTGTAAGCATAATAAAATTATCAAATAGATAGCTTTTGTTTAAAACTAGCCTATTTATTAAAGAATTTTATTTTATTTGGGTTGCTTCTTGGATTTATCATCTTTAAATGCGAGCAGGGCGTTAAATTGATCTCAGTATTCAGTGAGATCTAGTTAAAAATTAGAGGTTGGTATATATACACCCTTTGATATGGCACTCAACTTCGAAGAGGCGAGCGAGGAAGAGATCCCTGGCATTGAATTACAATAAGATGACTTATACAGCGAGTGGGGCTGGGCAAGCTAAGTCCTGACTATTCGAATTCATGTATGGATCAAAATTTGATTATCACTTGCTTTAAAGGTGAGGGAAAACATCGTGAAGAAACCTGCATACCTGAGTGCTCCATACAGTTCTCGATGGTATGTGTAGTCTGCCAACCCGCACTAGGCCAGCGCGCAGCGTGGTGGACCTTAGGCCTTAGCCTTAACCTTCTCATTTTGAGTGAATGAATGAATGATATATTTATTTGCAAGAACATAGGTAACATTGAGTTCGTCTAAAGTTAAAATTGGGTATCACTACATTCGACATTTCAGTCGTGCAAATATTTTGATTTTCAATTAATTGTACATCATTTTTTAAAAATAAATCAAAATTTAAATAAAAATTAACATGCAATAAAATAATTTCCTTACAATTTCATTATGCGAATCAATAATCAAAAATAAATAAATTATATACCTACCTATGTAAATTTCCATCAATTAAATTACAAAGTCAATAAATTAAATACATTTTCGTCAATTTACTTTATACAAATCAATAAATAACTGAAATAATTAAAATTTATTTTAAAATAAAAAACCATGTCAATCAATCATTAATAAATGAGAAAGAGAAGAGGCCCGTGCCCAGCAGTGGGACATTAATAGGTTGATGATGAAAATGATAAAATATGAAGAAGTGAGTAGGTAGGTACTATATTAATTACTTGTCAAGAATTCAAATAAAATATTTTTGGTCTGTGAGTCATCACCATTTCAGCCGAAAGACGTCCACTGCTAGACATAGGCATCCCCCAATATGCCATAATCGCCACGCTTGGCAGGCGGGTTGGCGATCGCTATTGGTTGGTTAAATACTCAGAGAACGCTGCTGCCCATTCTCTGGTGAATCCCTTAGTCGCCTTTTACGACACCCATGAGGAGAGATAAGGGTGGTGCAATTTTTTTTTTTTTTTTTTTTTTTTTTATAGTATAGGATGGCGAAACGAGCTAAAGGCCCACCTGATGTTAAGCGGTTACCTTTGCCCATGACAACTTCAATACCACCTAGGATGTTGCTTAAATGGTACCGCAAGTCGGTTCGCCAAACTGAGACATGAAGATGGAAAGTCTCATGTGACATTCTTAATATATATAAATCTCGTGTCACAATGTTTGTCCTCAATGGACTCCTAAACCACTTAACCGATTATAATAAAATTCGCACACCATGTGGAGTTCGATCCAACTTGAGAGATAGGATAGTTTAAATCTCAAATTATAGTCGCAATTTTAATTTATTGCTAATTATTTGTCTGTTATTATTTGACAGTCACAATTATCTGTTAACTCCAAATGATTCTAACAGATGTCGATACCTTTCGACTGGGTTGAGATAGATGATAGATTTTAATGATATTTTTTGTGTAGGTACGTTCGAGTCCGGGTCCCTGCAGGGTTTGAATTAACAAATGGACCCGGTAGGTGGCGCTGCAGTCGTTGTGTCACCAAATTTGATTTGCTGATCAATTGATAACATGGGACGGGACATGGGACGGACGGGACAGGACATGTGACATGGGGGACGGGATATGGGACGGGACGGGACGGGACATGTGACATGGGGGACGGGACATGTGACATGGGGGACGGGACATGTGACATGGGGGACGGGACATGGGACGGGACGGGACATGGGAAGGGACATGGGCCGGGACGGGACATGGGACATGAGACGGGACGGGACGGGACATGTGACATGGGGGACGGGACATGGGACGAGACGGGACTTGAGAAGGGACATGGGCCGGGACGGGACATGGTACATGAGACGGGACATTGGACATGGGACGGGATGGGACATTTAACATGGGACGGGACGGGACATGGGACGGGACTGGACATGGGGTGAGATAGTGGGATAGTGGGATATAGTGACTGGACTGGACTGGACTGGACGGTCCGAATAAAAGGATGGATGGATGGATGGATGGATGAAACTGGGCTGGACTGGACTGAATTAACAGGATCCGTCACGTGGGTTAGCAGAATTTAACGCGAGTGAAGCCGCGAATATTTATTTCTTCTGTACATCTGATTGTCGCCTTTCTCACTCATCCTAAACAGCTGAACCGATTTGGATGATTTTTTTTGTGAATATTTCAATGGTTTCCTGGATGGTGTGAAAACACAATTGGATCCGGTAGGTGGCCCTTCTGTCTGTGTGTCACTGATCTTCTCCTAAATTTTAATTATATGTGGCGCTGCTTTTCCGGGCAGGACGACGTCTGCCGGGTCCGCTAGTATATATATATATACTCTCTCTTATATCCGGTACCACATGGAACAACGGTTCTGTGAGTAGGTAGGTTGTTTTTGTTGTTGACTTGTTGTTTTTGGTTGGTTGTGTTGAGTTAAGCAACTTTCCTATATTCAGTTTCGCTATATTTTAATTTTATTGTAACTAACTCCGATTATAACCTAACAGGATACACATCTCTTGACATAAACGCTTAACAGACAATAACAATGGTATTCCAATAAACTCAGAATATAAGTAAATATAATACGAAACTCAGATATAGGTATGTACATATAATGCAAGAGGACTTCATCGGTTAGTACATGCTGCAGATTTTAATCTGCAAGACAGCTCTAAGGGTCTGGTACAAGTCACAGGAAATCGGTGGGGTAGATAGTGTTATTCGCATCCATTACGCCAATCACTCATCCTCCGCGCCGTTTCCCAATTATATTTGGGATCTGCTTCCAGTCTTACCAGATGCGGCAGAACATCAGTATTTTACACGGAGCGACTGCCATCAGACCCCCGCAACCTAGTTACTGGGTAATGCTGACATTCGGAGGCTAGACCAGTTATCAGACTTTCAGGCTCTGACCACCCGTAATGACTGCCACAGATATTCGTATAACAACGTCGTTACGCCATCATTGTGGGTTAATATATAACTAGAGAGGGGTCGGCTTACCCCGTGTGGATGTCGTTTATCGTATATTGCGCAGGAACCATTTCGTTTTTAGGGATTTATAGTATTCTATGGACTTCTTCAGGTTCCAGACTATTTCTGGTACGAAGTTTCATCAAAATCGGTTCAGAGGTTTAGTCGTCGTGGAAAGGTCACAGAAAGACAGACAGACGTAATTACGCATTTATATTATTAGTGTGTATCAGTCCCTAAAAATCTGTTGCTACATCCCATTTGTAAACTTTACTTTTGACTCTTAAAATGAATTTGAACTTTACGAAGTGGGATTTCTTGTATGGAATAATAAAAGATGACGAAATAGGATGTTTTTAGGTGTTTTGTGAATAAGAAGTAGTAGATGTTGTTAGCTATTTTTTATTACTCTTCTTATCTAATCAGTGGAATAAAGGGTGTTTTTACTCAGTAGCTATATAAACTAACTAATTTGAATTAATTCTTACATGAAACTGAGTCAATTAGAGAATTGTTTTCGCTAACTTTATTGATTTACAAGGAAAATTCGCGCTCTATAATCTAATTAGGGTAATGTCATTTTTATAAATAAAAAAAGGAAAGTTTTCCTGTATCTTTTTTGGGTTAGGATTTGCATCACCTGTATAATGATGACATAACATAACATAACATAACCTCACGCCTGTATTTCCCCGAAGGGGTAGGCAGAGGTGTATAGTACACCCACATTTCGCCAGTTATGTTGTAAGTCCCATGTAATAGGGGGCGAGCCTATTGCCATCAACCGGGCACAAATCCAGACTCCGGGCTGCTACTGAGAATTTCCTAATGAAAAAACCCAATAACACTTTGCCTGACCCGGGAATCGAACCCAGGACCTCACGCTCAGCAGTCGCGCTTGCAACCACTAGACCAACGAGGTAGTCTGATGTCGATGACTTCTTATACAATTTTGAGATTCAAAACTACAGTACTGATCTGATCTGTTTGGTTCTCATTATATCACTCTCACTCACACACATTCTCTCGAGCGAAACCGTCAAAGTAATATCTTGTTAGTTTAGTGTAAAACCCGCTATCGCTTATGCCTTACACCAGATCAACACAGACGCTTCTATGGCGAAAGTAGACGATAAATCTTACCATTGTCACAGGCAGATGGCGCTCGTGTCCAGGTTTTTACCGCTATAACTTGGTAACAAAGAGCGTCCGCTTTTTGTGCCACCTGTCTTTATGGACTATGGACTGGTTTAGCGATTTTAGTTTTTGGTTTTAGTTTGTGTGGTTTTCATATGTGGTGGGCGAATACATTTATGATAGAGAAGTATTCTTCTTCGACACTCCATTATTTAAGGCCCTCTGTAGCTTACAGTTGTAATGCAGGGCACTAGCCGACGCGGGCGCAGAAATGAGCATCTGGATCGAGTGATCTTTTTTTTTCAGGGATATAATCAAGTGGACATTTAGTCAAAAATTGTCAAAACTCATAGCCAGAATCCAAAAAAAACCAACACAAACGAATGAAGCTATTATTTTCCAAAACGGCTACGAGCCGAATCACGGCAAATACTTTTTACTCTGTGTACGAGATTGTTAGGTATATCAAAAATTTGTACACAATTTGTCACAGTATTTTACAAAAAATCAAGGCTCTAAAAGATAAGTCCAGGAATCTATGAAAGTTTCATTGGATCACTCAATCCAGACACCTGATGGATTGAGTGATCCTGGAAATACAGTTTTTAGTGATGAAATACATGTTTTATTCTTTTCACCATAAAATTTAAGTTTCGAATACATTCGCCCCCCCACCCCTCCTAGCCCATTGACTGGCGACGCTCTTGATCAGGTTTTTTTTATTCCGTGTGATTTCCAGTAAATAATGTTGTATTTACTTGTTTATCGCAAAAGATCATTGCATTCAAGAACCCTCCCCCAGTTCCCTAAAGAAAATCATAAAAAAAAACTTTAAATATCTTCAAGACACATTCAGATTTATGAATTTCCATTTAAATTAATCAGTAAAGCTCTAATCTTGATCCCAAATAAGATAGTAATTAAGTACCGTATCAACGGGTGGTCCAATTAGTAACTTTATATAAACTATATCCTTCTCTTTTTTCTTTAGTAAATAGAAAGAGACATATAAAATAATATAGTCCCGGGGCTAAAATGCCGGTAGCTTAAGTAATTGAGAGTCGTAACAAACGCCATATTGGTTTTAGTACAGAAATAAATTAGTAAATCTTTTATCTTTGTTAGACTATTATAATTAAGAAACCGGCCAAGTGCGAGTCGGACTTGCGCAGTAAGGATTCCGTACCAACAATCGACCTGATACCCCATAGAAACTGATTTAATTTACGAGAGTTCATCAAAATACATCAACGTACCATGCGCAAAATATGAACTTTTGCATCTCTTTCTTACGCAGGTACCACCACATATGTCTATATTTGCCCTATTTTTTAGTACTTGTTGCTTGACTACATAGTATGTACTATAATCGGACCAAGCTTGACGCTGGTATGTATTACCGTTTTGAAGATAGAATAGGAACAAAAACGTTGAATAAATGCATGTTTTTCGAAGATTGTTGTACCTCCTTTGGTTTTAGACTTTTTTTATTTTTAGTATTTGTCGTGATAAGCACCATAGCACAGTATAAAGAGATACATCCTTACTCTGTGACCATAGTAACACATATTCTGTGAAAATTTCAACTGGTTATCTATTACCGTTACAAAGATACAGCCCTGTGACAGACAGACGGACGGACGGACAGCGTAGCGAGGGTAATTCTGTCCCGTTTGGCACCCTTTGGGTACGGAACCCTAAAAAGTAAGTGGTTATCTTAAGACTCTTCTTCTGATAAAAGACTTTATTTGAAAGCACAGAATAAGGAGTAGTTTGGTGAAGGTTAGACATAATCAGTACATTTCTGTCCCACTGGTGTACAGAGGCTTCTTCTCAGAATAAGAAGGATAAAATCCTCATCCACAACCCAGGCCAGGCTGGTGGACTACACACCAACAAAAAATATTTGGGACTCTCAGGTGTACGTGGCTATACATCAAGCTATGTACTCCAGTATAAGTTGACCTCTCATTGTATGGAAAGCCTGAAAACTGCGAGGTCAGCTTATACTGATAATCATAAATTGATGTGTGTACAAGTTTCCTCACGCAATTTTTGCTTCACCGTGGAATTCTGTTTTCTAAGTAAAAAAGTGTTCTGTCCAACAATGTAGGTTTGATCAAAAGGGACCAAACATACATAATTCCAAAAATGATTTCAACCCAACCTCAAAGTAAAATAAATCCAGCAAGTAACAATTTTACAAAATATCCAACGACGTTAGGCGAGACCTAGTTCTCGTGAAAGCTTTAATGAACCCATTCAAAAGGTTCGCAACCTCACCTAGTTGCCCTCATTTAATATTATGAGGAATATAACTATTATGTCATGAAAATAATTCTGTGGATAATCAGCTTCAAAATACATAGCACAATATAGTTATGTCAGCTGGTTACAAAATTTATAAAAAGAGCTCTTTTTAGGAAGACTATTACACCACCTTACATGAAATATTTTATAATATACCATTGCATAAGGCTAAGCCCGCACAGAGATTTTTATTCGCGTTGTTTTTATTCGCGCACTGACCCCCATTTGCCGAAAGGCTGATCAACACAAAAATTAACTAATCGGCTGTCAAATCTCAGGTCAAGCGATGTGATTGGTTGTTAGTATTTTTGCCGACCAATCACAGGAGCTGGCATTAGATTTGACAATAGATCAAATTGATCAGCCTTCCAGAAACTGGGGGTGAATCTCAGCTACCGCCGCGATTTTAAATCGCCAGTGCGGGCACCTGATTCCGTGCATTACAAGATTTAGCGATAAAAAAACTTGCGAACACTGAACACTGAATTTAAAATGTTCATATATTTTTCAATACCATATAAATTAGTGTAGTGACTAGTTAATACTGACATAAAATGTAGTGATAAGTGCTGCCTATAAAGAACACACGAACAAAGTGATAGAAACCAAGAAAAGTGATGGACGCATTCTTATATTTTAGTTTACATAGCCATTTAGGATGAAATTCAATTACTTATTAGCTTTAAAACTAGCTTGTTATATAAATAAATTATGACTCTTTTTACCCGACTGCGCCAGAAGGAGGGTTATGTTTTTCGAGTGTATGTATGTATGTATGTATGTATGTATGTATGTATGTATGTATGTATATTTCTTTGGCACGCCCTGTAGCCTAAACGGCTTAATGGATTTCAGCTTGAGAGGTGTCGTTAGATTCGCCTTAATTGTGAGAGTGACACTGGGTATATCAAAATTATAAAAATCAAAATGGCCGCTTTTTGGCGCCATATTAAGTCATCAAAAATTTTTATTTTCCCTCAAAACCTATCGAGTGGGGTATCAAAATAAAGGGTTTTATAAATGCTTTACAAAAATATATACAACTTATATGTTTAAATGTAATTTAGAATGAGAAATGCTAAAAAACAACAAAATATTCAATGCTAAAAAAATTATAATATAATTACAATATTATGTGTGACTTTAAAAAATAACATAAATAGCGCGATAAAACATGACAGAACTAAAAATTTTAAAATAAAAAAGTTAATTAACAAAACCAAAAAACCCGACTGCGTGTAAATATAACTGAAAAGATGTAAACAAGACTTGTATAGGTATATGTGAAAGTATCAAATCAACACGCAGGCGGAGGCTACCTGTGAACTACTTATGTAATTAATGACCAAAAACATACGTAGCCTCCGACTGCGTGTTGATTTGATTTCAATTTCAATTTCTTTATTTGCTTAAATGTGGTAGATACAGATGTCAGGTACAATTTTATTGAGTACGGCACATTTACCATAAATAGCATGCAAATGATAGATAAATCTGAATTTAAAGTCACAAAATTCATAATTACTAACAAGAGTTACATTAAACATTATTAAACTCATTTTTCTATGAAAGTCATCATCATCATCACTCATCATTATTATATAAAAATAATTAACTATTTTAAAATCATAATGAATTATTTTAACATTCAATTTAATTAATCATATTATTATAATCATTTTTACATTATTAATATTTGATCAGTAGGTACATAATATTATAATTATTTATGTCTAAATTTCAAAGCCATATCGTAGCTATAGAATTTGCAAGGA
This sequence comes from Asteroscopus sphinx, assembly GCA_949699075.1. Classification (NCBI taxonomy): domain Eukaryota; kingdom Metazoa; phylum Arthropoda; class Insecta; order Lepidoptera; family Noctuidae; genus Asteroscopus; species Asteroscopus sphinx. The sequence continues at coordinate 30,668,096 of OX453004.1, read as the reverse complement.
TTTTTTATGAAGTACTCCTCTATTGAATAGAAACTTTCTTGTAACAACCACTTTTTTAACATAATGCAGAATTTTTTGTAGGGTAGATCAGTAATCGATTTAGGTAATGAGTTGTAAATAAGGGGAGCCATGTAAACACAACTCCGCCTAAACAGTTCCAGTCTAGGTACAGGTATTTCAAAAGCCATGTGCGTTGCTTTTCTCTTATTTGTATTATCTCTAAGTACAAATAAATCAAGATTAGACCTTAAAAACTTGGCAACTTCATAAATATATATGCAGGGAACAGTTAACAAATTATGCGACTTAAACACAGGTTTGCAAGAATCCGACCATTCCATGTTGAAAATTGCCCGAATACACCTTTTTTGAGCAACAAAAATTTTTGATATGTCAGTAGAGTTTCCCCAGACGACTATACCGTAACGGATTACTGAACAGACGTACGCATGATACACCAATATGGAGGTACGCCTAGATGTAACATCTTTAACCTTTCTTAAGGCAAAAACAAATTTGTTGATTTTCTTACAAATGGTCTCAATGTGTTTCATCCATGTGAAGTGCTCATCGAGTATTACACCAAGAAACCTTGCACTATGTACCTGTTCAATGATATGACTATTGTACGCAATATTAATGTTTACGGGTTTACTTTTCCAAGTTTTAAACTGTAGCACATTAGTTTTAGAAATATTTATTTTTAATTTATTAATATCTAACCATTTAATAATGTCTTCTAATGTTTGATTTATTTCAATGTCATAATTTTGTTGATTTTCACATTCAATAATTATTGTGGTATCATCTGCAAAAAGAACACACTGATGCTTAATTGCTTGTGGCAGGTCATTTATATAAATCAGAAACAACAATGGCCCCAGTATGCTCCCCTGCGGTACACCACAGTGGTTAATTCGCGGTTCAGAATCAAAATTTTCTATTGTATTATTTAGGTTGTTAAATTTCGTAACCCTTGTGATCTGTTTCCTGTCAGTTAAATATGATTCGAACCATTTTTGGGCTGGACCCCTGATACCATATTTTTCCATTTTTCCAACGAGCCCGCGATGGTCAACAAGATCAAAGGCCTTACTTAAGTCTAGAAACAGTGCACAGGAAGATATTTTTGAATTAATATTATTCATGATAGCTTTTACCAATGTATAGATTGCCAAAGTTGTAGATTTATTTTGTCTGAATCCATATTGTTCTTTAACAAGTATGTCATATTTATCTAGGAATTTAAGCACCCTCTTATACATAACTCTTTCAAATATTTTTGATAAAATTGGAGTTAACGCTATCGGTCGGTAATTATTAACGTCTGATTTTGGACCCTTTTTATGTAATGGTTTTATTAAAGACAATTTCAACCTGTCAGGGAAACACCCTTGTTCCAAAGACAAGTTGATAATATATGCTAGCGGTGATGATATATATTGTGATATACTTTTAGTTAGTTCGGTTGTGATGTTATCGTAACCAGCCGACTTAGTATTTTTTAAGGTTCTTATGATCTGATAGATCTCAGTAGCATCTGTGGGTTCTAGAAAAATACTATTATTATGTGATTCTATGTTGCGAATATTAGTTTTATCATTATTATTACTAGTTGATGAATTATTATTAGCAATGTCAATGAAATAATTATTAAATTTATTTGAGATGTCTGATCCAGATGTAAGTGTTATACTATTGTCTTTGATATTACTTATATACTCTCTAGATGCTTCATTGCCCATGTTACGCTTAACAATATCCCACGTGGCTTTAACTTTATTATTTGCAAAGGCAATGTGTCTTTGGTTGCACATGGATTGTAGGTGATTCATACACTTCCTTAGTAATTTAGAATATGCTTTATAGTTACCCTTATTGTCATTATTTTTATCCATATAATATTTATACCTTAATGATCTCTTAGTTTTACTGCTAGTCCTAATTCCTTTGGTTATCCATTTAGGTTTATTAGTATTGTATTTTTTCTTTACTCTAATACATGGGAAACATAGTTTATACAATAACGTCAACAGATCATGAAACTTATCAAAGGCATCATTAGTACCTGATATGTCATATATTTCACTAAAGCTTAGACAACTGATATGCTCAACAAATTTATCAACATTTTCTTTATTAAGATCATTTATAGTCATAAAATAGTAACCTGTTCCCTTAATATCATTATTTTGCTGTTCAATTGTGACGATTTGTGCTGTATTATGATCTGAAAGGTAGAAGTTGTATGTTTCACCTCTAGCATTAGTAATATTTCCAATAATATTATCTATGCACCTGGTAAGCCTAGTCGGTTCATGTATATAGTATTGCATTCCATAATTATGCATTAATTCTTTAAATGTTATACTAGTTTTATCTGATATTAGCAAATCTATATTAAAGTCGCCGCAAATAACTATATTTTGTTTTTTGTTCCGAAGTAGTAGAAGGGTCTTTGCAAGATTATAAAAAAAAATGTTTGCGTCAGAGTTAGGTGTTCTGTATATACAAAGTATTATTAATTTCAATTGATGAATTTCTACACCACATATTTCAAAGTGTTTATCCATGGCAAATTCCGTTAATAAATCTAATTGAGTACTTTCATAGCCTTTTTTGCACAGTATGCATGTGCCTCCACGCCGTTTTTCTTGTCGTGAATAAATAGCCCCGAGATAGAAATTATTTATATTCAAGTACATTTCTTCATTTCTTTTTATGAAATGTTCAGTGAGGCACACCACCACCACATTTTTCTTTAAGTCGTGCAACTCATGTAGTGCTACTTCTAAATCTTGCATTTTATTTAACGCACCAGCGATGTTTTGGTGAAATATAGAAAACATTGATTTATTGACGAAAAAGCAAATTATCAGTTACTGTTGGGGCATTTGAGTTTACTTGCGATGTTTTATTGAGAATCGGAAAATAATAAGGTATTGTACCTTCTTTGGGCTCTTTGATACCACTAGAAGCAGACGTATTCTGAAAATTATCGGCTAATACTTTCCAAGTACCAATGCACTTTTTATTAAATTTGTGGTTGTTATAAGAGAGAAATTTTATATTATACTGTTTAACATTAATTAGATAAATTATTTGTTGTGAAATATCTTGTGTTTTATCTGTTTCTACAAATGTACAGTTTTTATAATTTCGAGTTAGGAGCTTTAACTGATTGTTTAGTTTTCGTTCATTAAGGAAACGATTATAAAGAACATTTACTACAAACACATTGCAATTTTTTAGAAGATGTAACGCTATAGACATTTCCGACATAAACTCAACTGGGTTTGAATCATTACTCCCTGTCATTATGATAACATTATCTCTTCTTGACAGTTGAGCCATGTTATTACAATCTGCCAATACATTTTTCGTTTTCGCATCTGGTTTTGTTACAGATTGTATGTTATAATCTCTAATAATAAGTATATTTTTGTGCTTGAGTAACTTCTGTACGATGCCTTTCCCTTGATTGTCTGATAAAAGAAATATTTTGCCACAATCCTCAGAACATTCTTCGTGATTAGATTGTCCAATATCAGTTTGTGAATTGGTGTCCTTACTGGCATCGCTGCATCCAATATGGTTATTATCGACGTCATTTTTAACATCGATAGATCTACCAATGTCAGATCTTGAGCTGATTACATTTTTACGGGATTCTATAGAGGAACGTATCTGAGGAGAAGACTTAGGAGTGTGGAAATCCAAGTCAAGATTAAGCTTTCTTGCAGACAAATTTGACTTTGTGATAGTCTGTCCTCTTTTACCTTTTTTTAGCTTGCTTGATGATGTCTCAACTTTTTTGTTGCTCAGACTAGTACACATTGTTTTAAGTTGCTCAGATTTTTTAATTTTTTCTTGTAATTTTATTTTCAGCTTGGAATTGTCTAAACTTAATTTTTCAATTTCTATGTGAGCACTCTGTAGTTGTCCCCTCAGTGTTTCAATTAAATTTTGTAACTCGATCACTTCATCACTCTTGATGTGAGTAGACAAATCCATCATACTCTTGACACTTAAGCTTGAAGAAGAGGAGTCCAGTGATTCAACAGAAGCACTTGAAAGGGACCGCAAAATGCGCTTCTTCCTAAGAGTCACATTATCCATTTTTATGCTGTGGTTGCAAGTTTTAAAATATAGATGGCGCTTCTCACCCTATGCCAAAAGTGTGACTTGGGTTTCGTACTGGAACGCTCCGGAATAAGCTAAGGATTAGCTAATTGCATCAAACTGGAACGTGCCCGTGTTTTATGAAATGTTGGTAGCACTGCAAACCTCGTAATAAACAATAATGATTTGAATGGAAAAATAAAACGAACACACGATTACAAGCAAAATTGATATAGCAATCAATTAGCTTTCTGGGCACTTTTATCGAAGTTAGTTCTTTGGCATTTAGTAAATTTGATCAGTTATTACTATTTTTGTTCACTCAATTTGTTTGTTCTGCAATTGTCAGATTCACTATGCACTTTTTATTTATCAGTATAAAACTCTCAAAGTTAATTTTGACGCCGGCAAACGATATCACTGAATATGTAACTTATTATAAACACACTGATATTGTTTTTAATAAGATTTACACAGTTCTACTACGTATATAAATTTTCAAATACGGAGCCGATGTTTACATTACGCTGCCAGTGTTGCCAGATTGATACTTTCACATATACCTATACAAGTCTTGTTTACATCTTTTCAGTTATATTTACACGCAGTCGGGTTTTTTGGTTTTGTTAATTAACTTTTTTATATACTTTATACTACTTTATAGTAAAAAAAATATTTTTCAAATAGTGAAGAGAACAAAGATACAACAAGAATTTTAGAACTATCAAATTAGTTTACGTGTTATTAAATTTTTTCGTATTTTTAATCGTGCCAATTCTGAGTCTCGGAACTCAGAATTGGCACGATTTTCCGAGATCACGACAAAACTTGTACCGTCGACTAATTTGATAGCTCTAAAATTGTTTCCATCCCTTTCTTGTATATATTATTGATAAAGGAGAGCGATAGTTTAAAATAAGTTTAGTTTGTGAACATGAACAAGAACACCAATGTCGACTAAACTTTTTAATCTACTTCATTTACGGCCAAATTTAATATCCAATCTATCCACGATTTGCCTTTCTACAGATAGAAATTTGACATAAGCTCCATACAAAATATGTCAAATTTTTATCTCTAGTAGGGTAAAATGTGGATGGATAGGATATTAATTTTGGCCGTTAGTGCTTCTCAAATAACATAACAATAAACCTTTCAATCTAGATATAATGCATATAGTATATATATGCATATTGTATTTATGTATTGTAACTGGCGAAATGTGGGTGTATTATACACCACTGCCTAACTCTTCGGGGAAATACAGGGGTGATGTTATATTATGTTATGTATTTATGTATAAGGATTTATAGAATATATTTTTGTTGTTATTTTATAGTAGTAGTATAGTATTTTATTTTATTATTAAATTATGTATCGAATTTGCACATCTGACAACACCATTTTCTGTCCAGTTCATTTTTGTCCATCCTAAGGTTGCCTGGAAGAAATCGCTGATCGCGATAAGGCCGCCATTTGTACAACAGTTTAAATGCATATTCAATGTAATGTTTTTTATGATGTACAATAAAGCATATATACATAAATAAATAAATAATATAAACGTTTCTTGGAACAATCTTGCGACTTGTGACGAAAGAACATAGCTAATGAGCTCTTATCAAGTCGTCGCCACGTCATGGTAGAAGCTAATTATGGCAGTGGCGTAGCTACCGTAGGGCTAGGCAGGGCAGTGCCGCAGGGCCCCCAAGCTCAAGGGGCCCCTCGGGCTCCATGAACGACGTTCGAAAAAGTTTCACAATATCCTAGTTGAATAAAGAATTTTCGACTTCTAACTTTTGCCCTGGGGCCCTTGGTTACATAGCTACGCCACTGAATTATGTTCAAGTTAAATGATCTTTGACTATTATTAAGTAACATTGACATATTATTATGGTGACTTGGGGTACTTATGGATAGGGGTTAATTCCGCTAAAATGGATTTTCAACGAATATCGTAATAATATCACGACACGAAATAGAAATGAGGAGATTCGCAGGAGAACGAAAGTGACCGACATAGCCCGAAGAATTGCCAAACTTAAGTGGTAGTGGGCGGGGCACATTGCTCGCAGAATAGATAGCCGATGGGGCAGTAAAGTTCTGGAGTGGCGACCGCGTACTGGAAGGCGCAGCGTGGGTAGCCCTCCCACAAGGTGGACCGACGACCTGGTGAAGGTCACGGGAATCCGCTGGATGCGGAAGGCGCAGGACCGGTCGTTGAGAATCGCCACAACGACCGGCTTGGGGGAGGCCTATGTCCAGCAGTGGAAGTCTTTCGGCTGAAATGATGATGATGATGACGATTACGACACGTACTAAAGTGAGGGACAGGTAGAATAAATGATGCCTCACACTATTGCTGCCGTCAAACCATTTTGACGGATTTACCCCATGTCTGGAATAACCCCAAGGCACATTATGGTTAAATCACAGACAGTAAAAAATATAGACGAAGTGCTGCGAATAATCATAGTGAAGCCAAAAAAACTATGCTCCTTCGTGTATAACCAGCGCTCACGCGCTCACGCACACACCATGCACCTGATAGATATTTCCTTTCGCGATGCTTATTGGATGATGCCGCGACATGTGAACTGAGAAGGGTGAGCATGGTTTCAGGTGCATATGTGTGCATGACCGCTGGTTGTACACGGAGGAGCATAGTTTTTTTTTGGCTTCTTTAGATTGTTCGCAGCACTTCGTCTATCTGTCTATCTTCGTCTGTCTGTGGGTTAAATATAAAAAATATGCAACATAGGGCATGGTATGCTTTAATAATGAGGAAAGTTATTACCTAGTTTTTTTTTTTTTTTTTCTATTCGTTGTTTTCTGCGAATGTCTGAAATACACGTGGATTCGCATTTTTCTTATTCTTTCAAGTAAATTAAGAAATGAAATAAAATGTAAAATTACAAAATAATTAAATTTTGTTATATTGTTGAAAATAATAAAGTTAACTTCCAGTACAATGAAACAATCAAATATGTTTTAAGAAATAATCTCAAAAAGAAACGCCCCCGGGTGGGCTCGAACCACCAACCTTTCGGTTAACAGCCGAACGCGCTAGCCAATTGCGCCACGGAGGCGATGGTGGGGCAAGCGAAATAGTCGTCGCCTATCTATAACCGTCATTTACCCATGACGTCACCACCTTGTAGCGTAGGGTTATCAATAAAACTGATAATGTGCGAAAATAATTTCATGATAACAAAATGTTCACATAGTTTATCGGTACAGGTGTGATATTTTGCATTTTATACAGCAATGCAATTAGCTACATCGGCATTATTTTAAATACCTAATATTTTTCATGATTTACTTGTTTATTTGATAATTAATGCCAACTATTAATTTCTAATCATATTTTATTGTAATAGGTTCCAGTATTATTTTGCGTTTAACCCATCTTTAGAACTGATTTGTAAAATATGACCTGTTTTTCTCAATATTAGACCAATGCACAATGGTTATAGCCAATGGCTGGTGGACCAATGTTTGGTAATGGTTAAGGTTATTCTTGTTACCACGTTCTTATTAACTCGCTTTTAGTCATATCTGTCTTTTCGGTACAAATTTTGAAATCGATTTTAAACTAACTTTCCCATGAGCTAAAGACTTGAAACATTAAACATAGCCTAGAACTAGATGACAATACACAATTAACTTGCTTCCTTTTTAAAAACATACTTTAAAAAAAACTGTTTCATAATTATTTTTCATTTTCAACACACTTGCTCGTAAAGTGGCTCTTATTGCACCGTTTTCAAGTTCATAATGTAGCTTATTCACTTGGACCTTTAAGACCAACAAATTATACTTATCGGGAAACATAGACGTTGGCAAGAAATTCTACTTCTCAGCTTATATTTTGCATTGTATTGCAACTTTAAACACCATCAAAGTACATAAGTTGGTACTTGGTACTCGTAAACATGTGGTGACTTTATTACAGCCAAAGCCGCGGACAACAGCTGGTCATTATAATTAATGACTAAAATATTAACGACGTAGTGTTGCCAGAGCTAATTATAAAGTTTTAAGGTGCGTAGTAAAATTCAACACCGGTGCAGTCATTATGGATGCTATGTGCAAGTTATTGAGAGATAATTATCTGATACATAATTAAAATAAGCATGTTTTTTTACTGAGAATCATTGAAAGTGAATACCGATGATGACGACAGCTCAGGGCCCCAATTCTCGCGTTATAGAGATATTCAATTCAATTAAAATGTTTTTTATTTCAAATAAACCTAATTACAGGCACTTTTGAAACGTCAGGCTCTAGTTGCACGGTTCCAAATTGTGGGTCCTATGGAGAAGAACCGGCAAGAAACTCCATGGATATACTCTTTTTAAAATAGGTTATTGTTTATTACATCAAATGTATTCAAATATTGTGAGTATAATGTAGGTTAATGTCAGAAGTAAACAAGAGTTTAGTAGTGAGAATATTGCCTTTAGAAATAAACGTAAAAAGAGTTGCCATAGTAGGTAGGAGCTGACCTGTCCCGACAGACGGCACCCGTTCACGAGAATGACGTGCATCAGACGATATTGAAGGGAACTTAACGAACCGACACTAACGCCACCATCAGCATGACATTTAAGTGAGCATGACAGATAAATGTCTTATTCGAGATAATCTCTAATTTTAAATCTCTACGAAAAATGTTGCCTTTAACGTCAACTGCTATGAACCGCTTTTTGTATTTAGAGCACTAGGCGTAGACATATCTCTAACGTGAGATTCTGAGAATCATCATCCTCCGAGCCTTTTTCCCAATTATATTGGGGTCGGCTTCCAGTCTAGCCAGATGCGGCTGAACATCAGTATTTTACACTGAGCGACTGCCATCAGACCCCCGCAACCCAGTTACTGGGTAATAAATAACGTGACATTCTGAGAATACGAAAACTTATTTTCAATCGACATTCGCCATCTTGTTTTGTCATTATGTCGAGTTCGAGATAATGTATATGACCCGACAAAAATCACCCCCCTGGAAGTCTACTCGCGTTTAACGATATTCGATAATCGTAAAGTCTGTTTAGTAAGGCAGATTACATGGGTAAGCTACAAGGTAATTGAAAAATAGTTTATAGGAACACCGTTAAACAATCATCGATGAATCAAACAGTTTTGATACTTTACATAAAAAACGAATCAGACTTTAATATAAAAACGCATACTTATACTTTAAAAAAATAACTTGTAACAATTTTTATCAATAAATAAATACAATACAACACAATACACACATTCATCAAAAAAGTGGAATGTGTTCGTATTTCATTTTTCCGTAAATAGCAAGCGCATAGAGTAATTTGACTGTTCTGAATATTTTCTGCCTTTTCACAATGACATTTATATTAAGAAAGCAAATTAAAATTATTAAGAGAACCTTGTGTGTGATTACAATGATTAAGGTGAATGAAACCGGGTAGCTCGCGAAATTATAAATTGTAGCATTGAACAAATAATAGTACTAGCTATTGTAGCTCTATTTCACGTTGTAGTTATATCGAAATATGATTCGCTGCAATAATTACAATATATCTACTAAATATTACTAATAGCTCTATGAGCTCGACAAGCTCGATAATATTAATTTACTATCGAAATATAATGACCTCCCGACCGAATTTCGGTCACGGCGTCTAATATCAAGAGATACTAGCCATCTGCGCGGAATATATTATAGTGTGCAAGTGTATGCGCATACACAGGTGCACTCTCTATTCCCTCACTCTCATAATCCGATGGGACAGCAATCCGACACGACCGGAGAGAGATCAGGCGCAGGATCGACGGCTTTACGTTTATCGAATTATCGAAGAGATAAATACAACTGCAATTAGCAAAAGAGGGTGACAAACGGGACCCTATTACTCTCGCTACGCTGTCCGGCCGTCCGTTCGTCCGTCCGTCCGTCTGTCTGTCACAGGGCTGTATCTTTTGAACGGTAATAGGTAACCGGTCGAAATTTTCTCAGAATATGTGTTACTATGTGGTGTATCACGACAAACACTAAAAACAAAAAAAAACTAAAACCAAAGGGGGTCCCCATACAAAAAACCTCAAAAAACGTGCATTTTTTTCAACGATTTTGTTCCTGCTCTATCTTCAAAACGGTAATATATACCAGCGTCAAACTTGGTCAGATTATAGTGCATATTATGTAGTTTAGCAACAAATATTAAAAATAAGACAAACATAGACATATGTGGTGAAACCTGCGTAAGAAGACATGCAAAAATGCACATTTCGTGCACTGTCCGTTGATGTCTTTTTGTAAACTCTCGTAAATCAAATCAGTTTTTATTGGGTATCAGGTCGTTGAGAGGTACGGAACCCTTACTGCGCGAGTCCGACTCGCACTTGGCCGGTTTATTTTTTATTTTGCGGCCTTCCCGCTTATATTCACCTTAAGATCGGCTTAAAAAATATCTTTGCATAATTTTTTTGTCAAATGGCTTGCGTTTGCCGCTACCGCATCATTATTATTATGATTATTGTATTTTTATTATTGACCACTAAATCTTTATTGTCTACCTACGAATCAGCTCTCGCAATGTCTCATAGTCTCACAGACCATGTTCTAGGAATCATAAACGCCCAATGACTGTCCAATTTATTTACTGCTCCGTGAATGAGCCTCCAAATCATCTGTAAGTAAGCACCTCAGTAAAAGATTACTTGGATTTTATGTACTGGACTCGTTTTAAGATGTCTGAGATTTTTATTTTATTTTCCAGGCTTTATTATGACTAATAACTAATTCCTAAAGTTAGCCGACTTTTACTAATAATTATATGTATAAACATCAATAAAATACCTAAGTATTGACACTAATTTGCACAGTAGTAGTTACACAATAATAATAATAACGTTCACAATAAATAATTTCACTTATTCGTAACTTTCATAGTTTACGAGTCCATAGTTTAGAAGTCCAAAACAATGGCAAAAATAAAAATAATCAAGAGAATAATAAAAACATTATTAATTAATAAAAATAATATTAAATAATAATTATTATTATGACAAAGTTTGGTTTATCAATGGACACAAACAATTGGTTTTTGACCACAAGCAACTGACATTAGTGATTATAATATCATCGCCTAATTATCTCAATACCTGTGTATCCAATTCAATAACTCAAATTCCATAACCGTGTTCTGGTGTGATGTGGTAACCGAATATAGAAAGTTATGAACCATATTTTAACAAATATTTATTGGCCAAACGTCTAAGGCGCTGGCTGCCGAGAGATGGTCCAATCTATTCCCATTAGACTCCATTGGTGAAATCCCTTTAGAAAACCAATTTCCTTAATTTAGTTGGTGGGATTTAATAAACGCGTACGTTAACCATTTCATGAAACTAAAACAAACGTTGTAAAAACCTGGTGTAAAATAACGTTTTTTTAATCTAAAATAAAATATTTAAAATGTAAATGATAGTTACATAGTACTTAATTTAATAATTGTATTTCCATATTTTTAGTACCCTATAGTTATTATATTTATACGTGGGACACTCAGAAAGTTTTGCGAAACTAAAAAAAATTGTTCTATACGTACATATATTTTTATCAAATCTTTTCAAAGTACTTTCCACCAGCCTCTATACAAAGATTCATGCGCCTAAACCAGTTTTCAAAACACTTTTTCCAGTCCGCCGCAGACACCTCGTTTACAGCCTGCTCGAACGCAGCCAGCGCATCTTCCGGCGACGAAAATTGTATCCCTTTGAGCTGATTTTTTATTTTTGGGAATAAAAAGAAGTCACACGGTGCTAGATCAGGGCTGTAAGGAGGGTGACCCAGGAGTTTGACTGGCGTGCTGTCCAGGAAGTCCCTCGTTTTGAGTGCGGTGTGCGCAGGTGCATTGTCGTGGTGGAGCAGTAGCCCGCGGAGCCCTGTGTTTGGTCGCTTGTTGCTTATAACAGAGAAAACTTCTGGCAAACATTTGGTAGTATACCATTCGGCATTAATGCTTCTTTGATCCCGTAAGGGAATTGATACCAAGTGGCCAGTCAAATTAAAAAAGCTAGCGATCAAAATCTTACCCCCGCTTCTAGATCGCTTCACTTTGGTAGGCGTTGGCTCATTTTGAAACACCCAAACAGTCGACTGGCGCTTGGTTTCTGGGTCGTATTGATAAATCCAGGACTCATCACCTGTAACGATGTCGTAAACACGCCGAGACGAGCCTGCTTCAAATTTGTTAAGCATATCACGGCACCATTCCACCCGGGCCTGCTTCTGAGCATCGGTGAGGTTGTGCGGCACCCAGCGTGATACTATCCTCCTCACGCGAAGATGGCTGTGTAGAATCTCGTGAACGCTTCCCGATCCAATCTTCAATATGTGTTGAATCTCCTGATATGTAATTCGCCTATTGTCTTGGATTAAATTTTTCACTGCTAGCACGTTTTCTTCGGTAACAGCCGTCAAAGGGCGACCGCTTCTTTCGTCATCCCCCAAAGTTGGTCGACCGCGCTTGAATTCGTTATACCAACGATACACGGTTGCCTTGGAAGGGCCTTCATCCATGAATGCCATTTGAAGTCTATCGTACGATTCATCCGGTTTCAGGCGACACTTGAAATCGTATAAAATCATAGCTCTAAAATGTTCCCGGCGCAGATCCATATTTCAGTGAGACACAATACTTTGAATTAACTCGCAAAAAATGTGGAGGGAAATTTTGAAATTGGAACTTACTTATTTTTACTTATAAATAATCATATTTTCGAAAAACATTATAACTGGCCAGTCTCCCATATATAAAAACTTTTTTTCGCAATACTTTCTGAGGGGCCTGGTATATATAAGTTTTATACCTAAATTAACTTTCTCATCAACTCAGCCTATCGCAGTCCACTGCTGGACATAGGCCTCCCAAGTTGCGCCACAACACTTGGTCCTCTGCCTTCCGCATCCAGTCCCCCACAGCCACGTTCTTTAGGTCGTCGGTCCACCTGGCAGGGGGGCGCCCTACGCTGCGTTTGCCGATTCGCGGTCTCCACTCAAGGACTCGTCTGCTCCAGCGGCCATCGCTCCTTCGACAGACATGGCCCACTGCCACTTCAGCTTACTAATCCTACAAGCTATGTCGGTCACTCCGGTTCTTCTCCGGATAATCTCGGATCGAATTTAATTAACTTTCTAATTAAGATTTATTTTGATACCGTCTTGTAGTTCAAGGATTACTTGTGTTAGCATTTTCATTTGTGTTAATATACTTAATTTGTGTTAATATAACGATCATGGATTCAATAAAAAAACAGTGTTAGCAGTTGCCATGGGTATTTGTCGGTCCTGTCCCTAATACTATAAAAAATACGAACTGTATAAATTCAAACAATATTTCTCTCTTCCTTATCCTCGCCCAACCAATCGAAGCTCAATCCTTACCTGTGATTTGCGCAAATCATTCCCCGTTGATTTATTTGAAACACCCACGTTGATAGTTGATTCATATTTGTATTTATTATTAGATGCTCAAAGAACTATTTGAAGACTAAAGAGTTTTGGCGAATAAGAAAGTAATTTCTATATATCGGTATCATGTTTCTTATAAGGAAAATATTATTGTGAGGGGTCATGTTTATTATTATTGGCTGGCAATTTTTTTCTTAATTATGTTGTAAAATTTAATATTCTAAAAAGAGAGACAAAAAATTAATTGAGTATAGCCTATTCCCGCGGCTTCGCCTGTGTATATTCGGCTTATCACAGAAAGATTTTATCGCGTATCTCTCGGGAACTATTTAAATCGGGAACGATGAAAAGTAGCTTATATATGTTATTAAATTAGGTTATAAATGTCATGAAAATCCGCTCACCATGATTGAGTAACAAACGTATTTATTTATTTATTATAGGATGGCGAAGCGAGCTAAAGGGCCACCTGATGTTAAGCGGTTACCTTTGCCCATAACAACTTCAATATCACCTAGATGGTTGTCTAAATGGTACCGCAAGTCGGTTCGCAAACTTTCACATTTTATAACATTAGTAGGATTTTAATCTGCCATGTATTAAACGACTAAATCAAAACTTTTAGAGCGACGTTGATGAATGATTTAATCTCGATTTAAACTCCGTTTTAATCTTAGTAAAATAAATTGAATCGTGTGTAAGCCATCCAAAGTTCTATTTACTCTAAAGATTTGTTCAGGATCATTAGCTACCGATATATTTAAATGCTAGCTTTTGCCCGCGGCTCCTTACTCGCACTACCCTTTATTCCCTCATCAACTCAGCCTTTTTTTTTTGCCGTGCGGAAATCCTCATGGACGCACTCCGCCCGGGGTAGGCGGAGTCAGTGTCGGACTCTTACCGACTAAAACCACCACAGTGTTCCTTCAACTACCTTAGCCGGGGGCGTGGGAACCTGTGAGTATTCACAGAACCAACCCCGATAAGTACCGGCCCGCCACAAGCAGGGGAGCCCCTTCTAACCATGCGGCCGCACACGGAACCCTGCACGCCACCTCACTTCATGGGCCTTTACCAGCTGCGCCAACTACGCCGGCTGTGCCAGCTACGCCAGCTACGCCAGCTGCTGGTCGGGTAGCAGACTACCCCGAGTCTGCTGCTCGCAGGCCCTACCTCCCGTAATTTTTTATTGAGGTTTTCTTCCTCGCGGTCCGGGCGGTGAAGCCAAGACCCTCGGTCCCAAGAGGCGCGAGAACACTACTCAGCGGGCACTCCTGGGGTTACGAGATCGACGGGGGCAGGGAACGATAGTCCCCCCGCTGCCTGCCCAGTGGCAGGGTGAGTGCACACCGGGCCCGCCCCAGCTCCTCCACTGTGCCTACTGTTGGCAACAGAGGGACACGTGGAGCAACTCCCTACTGGCCCAGAACGGGCCCCTCCCGCGCCAGAATATTCGCCACAGGCAATAAAATCCCCCGAAGGTTAATCCCTCGAAAGGATTTTATTGCCCGTACCCAGGATTCACCAGCCAAAGTCAAAGTCAAAGTCAAAGTATTTATTAGTGTGATTTTTGGTGATACAGTAGGTCTTATACATATTTTACGGGAACTCAAAAATCTACCCATTAGGGCGTACACTATTTAACAATGTAAGAAATTATAGAAAACATTGCATACAATTTAACAAAAAAAAAAAAAAAAAAAATTAATTTTTTATTTTCTATAAATTATTTCAGAATAATTATTAAAATGTCAATTCTGAAACATTCGATACATCTGGCATAGTACATAAAATCAGTCGCATTAAATTTTGTCAAGAAGGAATTCGTCAATGGTATAGTAACATTTATCAATTAGGAATCTACTTAGTTTACGTTTAAATTGTGTCAAGTTTGAATCTTTGATGTCATTTGGTAGCTTATTCAATATTTTTGGAGCCATGCAGAGTATACTCTTGTGCATAAGAGTGGTTTTTGAGCTTCTTAGGCATAATTCGTGACGATATTCTTGTCTTATCAATTTATAACGTTGATCTGAAGCTTTTTTAAATAGTTCGCTATTTTTCTTGACGAACAATGCCGTTCCCTTCAGACGTGTCCAGAAGGACAAGCAGCCGTCAGGCACACGTGGAGGTTTTCTGGCCAGCACCCCTGATCAACTCAGCCTATCGCAGTCCACTGCTAGACATAGGCCTCTCCCAAGTTGCGCCACAACACTCGGTCCTCTGCTTTCCGCATCCAGTCTCCCCCAGCTACTTTCATCAGGTCATCGGTCCACCTGGCTGAAGAGCGCCCTACACTACGTTTCCCGATTGTCGTCTCCACTCAAGGACTCGTCTGCTCCAGCGGCCGTCGATCCTTAGACTGGCTTAGACAGATATGGCCAGCCTACTGCCACTTCAGCTTACTGATCCTACAAGCTATTTTTATTCCCTATCCAGAATAAATGCCGAATTTTTTTTCCCCTAAATTTTAGCTTTCTAGGTTCAAGATTTTGTGCTGAGCGTTTTGTAGAGTGAGTCAGGACCTTTTTCTTATATTAATTTTTCTTCTAATCGATCTTGTGTGGCAGTATACATGCCGTTTTGACCCGGTCCGTTAAGAAAATAATTAAACCGGAGGAAAGAACTGAATACCAAAGTCATATATCGCCACAGACACCCTGTTAGCAAAAATGTGCTGTCAAGACGTCGGTAGCGTGGCGTACTGGCACAAGTATACTACTCGCCAGTTACAGGCATGCAAGTAATAACATTTCTTGCGGGTTCGCTTGCAAATGTATCCAAATTGAGCCAGCTACTTGCATATGGCCTTGCCGGTAGCTGGCATGCAAGCTACGGCTCCATTTACAGGCATGTGTATACCAGTCTTAACGGACCGGGTGAAAACGGCATGTATGTTAAACGTAACGCCCTTAAATCTCATTCAAATAATAAAACATGCCAGTCACATTTACAAATATTCCATGTAACTGCCCATTCATCATAAAATTCTAATATAAACCGCAAGAATATGTTCAAACAAATATTGCAAATTGAGCAAGAACCTTCGCAATCAAACCAGCTCCAAACTTGGATTGGTCCCAACTTGGCTGAGTTATAGCCAGCTTCCGTAGGTCCCCAATAAAATAGTTGGATTCCTTTCAAATCGATTCACTCCAGACCTCTATGATTTTCTAGTTTTTGACATTTTCATACAACTTTATAAAGCTGTTAGCTTTGGCTGTTAGGTTTGGTATTTGGCACGTAGTAATACGTAATGCATGAATTGGATTTCAATTTGATTTTTTCTAGTTATAGAGTCAGTTTAGGAGATCTGTTGTGATCACTATTTATGTATGTGATATGATGTGAATATACGAAGTAGTAGTAGATCTCTTTGTGAAGGAGCTAGTCTGGGTAAGTACCATACCTACTTCTGCCGTCAAACAGTGATGCTTGCATTGTTGTGTTCCGGTGTGAAGGGTGCCGGTGAAATTACAATCACAAGAGACTTTCCATCTTTATATCTCAGTTTGGCTAACTGACTTGCAGTACCATTTAGGCAACAGCTTAGGTGGTATTCCAGTTGTTATGAGCAAAGATAACCGCATAACATCAGGTGGGCTTTTAGCTCGTTTTGCCATCTTTTATTATATAAAAAAAATATAAATAGTGAGTGATTTAATAACAATCAACTGCTGATTATTTAGATTGCAAGTATAATTGGTTATGATTTATTGATTGGGCAAATTGTTATCGGTTGAAATATTGAAACAATTTCAGACCATACTGAGGGACAATAATGCGTCATCGTCAACTTTTTTACGTAATTTTATAATTTAAATATAAGCTATAGGTACTCCATTTATTATAACATCAGAAAAATAACGGTGAAATAACGATAGTTATTGTTTTATATTGTTGAAAAGACTGCATTTTAGTGTTTATATTTATATGTTAATAGTGAATACGGCACCTAATGGGTTTGCTCGCTCCATTGTCGACCACATCTTGACAAAACTGTCGAGATTGCAGACCTATATTCTCCTTGTTTTTATGTTTGAAGTCTAGTAAATAATTAATGTAGTCCACAAACCATTGAAGGAGTAAGTGTCTTGTTCTTTGATCAGAACCGAACAGAAATTTTTCGACTATTCATCAGTTGTAGATTTTTTTTGTTAAACCAAAGTATTCTAATTTAAAAAAACCGGCAAAGTGTGAGTCTGACTCGCGTAGTAAGGGTTTCGTACCTCTCAACGACCTGATACCCCATAAAAACTGATTTAATTTACGAGAGTTTATCCAAAGACATCAACGCAGAGTGCGCGAAATATGAATTTTTGCATGACTTTCTTACGCAGGTACCACCACATATGTCTATGTTTGTCTTATTTTTAGTATTTGTTGCTAAACTACATAATATGCACTATAATATAACCAAGTTTGACACTGGTATATATTACCGTTTTGAAGATAGAGCAGGAACAATAACGTTGAAAAAAATGCATGTTTTTTGAGGTTTCTTGTATGGGGACCTCCTTTTCTTTTAGACTTTTTTTTTGTTTTTGTATTTGTCGTGATACAACTCATAGCAACACAATTTCTGAGAAAATTTCAACCGGTTATCTATTACCGTTCGAAAGATACAGCCTTGTGACAGACAGACGGACGGACGGACGGACGGACGGACAGCGCAGCGAGAGTAATAGAGTCCCGTTTGGCACCCTTCGGGTACGGAACCCTAAAAAAGTATAAATAATACGACTCGCTTTATAGTAAAATAGTTTATATTCATGCCATTTTTCATTTAAACTCCACACACATATTTATTTTATTTGTATGTAAGATATTTTCAGTGTCATAAAGACTTGAATTGCATCTGTCGCTGTTAGGGATCATTTGTTATTACTTTTTATTGTGTTACAAAAGAAAATACTATAATATTTTTCTTTCGAAAATAGGGTTTGAATATTTACAACGTATTTCGATTTAGGTCTCATCTCGTTATTTGATAAACGACATACGTGTATATTTTGTTTAAAAATATTACAATTTTATTTAATGTTGAGAAGAAAAATCAACATGATGTTACGATAAGGCTTATAGCGCACTTGTGTGAATAATACTCCCAATCATACGTATACCTATTCTAAATGTAAAAGTTTGTGAAGATATTTGGATGTTTGAATGTTTGTTACTCAAACACGCTGAAACGGCTGAACGAATTTCGATGAAATTAGGCACACAGGGAGACCATAACCTGCATTAAAATGTAAGCTATTTTTATCCCTGAAAAATCAACAGTTCCCGTGGGATGCGCAATAAGTCTTTCTGTGATAAGGCGAAATATATCGCGGGCGAAGCCGCATGCAAATTATACAAACATACAAACATATTTAGCTTCGATCTTTACGACATGTATTGATTTCTATCAACACCATTTTGTATATCACTATAAATTTATCTTATCTGACAAAAGGATTTCTATAGACATACCTACCTCAAATTTAATCTCATAACACACATACATGATACACATAAAAATACCAGTTCTAAAAAGCTATAAATATCACCCAAACCGACATTTAAAATCGTCGTTCCAAATCATTCGACACACTCAAGAGGTATTCCACTATAACAACAAAGTATCCTTCAGTCGATTAAGGCCATTCTTTCCTCAGACGTCCGATAAAATAAATACGAACAACAATAAAAAAGGGGAAATATAAGGCCTCGTTGAGGCCAATCGCGTTATGACAGGTGACGGGGCTCAAAGCCGAGAAACGGCCAGTCATCGCCAAATGATTATCGGCCTCTTTGGATGTCAGATCACTTTTCGTTATTGGCCGCGATTGAAAAGAGAATTTCGTTTTTACTTTTTATTTTATGAATAATTTGAGTTCTTTTTGTTAAGTTGGCAGAATTTTTGTGATTTTATCTGAATTTTAATTGACTATGGTCAACCAAATACCGCG
Source organism: Asteroscopus sphinx (assembly GCA_949699075.1). Lineage (NCBI taxonomy): Eukaryota > Metazoa > Arthropoda > Insecta > Lepidoptera > Noctuidae > Asteroscopus > Asteroscopus sphinx. The sequence continues at coordinate 30,648,563 of OX453004.1, read as the reverse complement.
CTTTCGAAATGTTTCGATTTTTGTTCTTTGTAGGACATTCTGTTAGGTCCATGAATTTTGAAATCTATCATCGTAAAAAATTGTTCCCGTCCCATGTAATTTGGACTTTCTCAATTTTTTAAATTGAAGCAATATTGAATAATCTTCTTATTTACTGAAAAAATATTCTACGCAATTTATCACAGGAGTGTTCATAAATCAAAAAGTCCAATGTTTTACAAAGCAAAACAATTTAGTTAATGATCATAACTGATTAAAACAAAATGATTACGCTTAATTAAAATCCGTTGGCCTTTCAAAATTTTCCTTTGTAGCCCTTATTTACACCTCAAAGAAGGCGTTATTAAGGCACCTTGCCGCCTGAGATAGCTTCTTTGTAGAACCCCCCATTGTACTGCCGACCCCCTAAATCTTTGCTGGCGTAATAGAAAATATTGTTCATGAAATTAAGTTATTCTCAGTTGAGGATAATTTCGAGAAAGTTTTCGCTGTAATATTAAAATTAATGATTTTTGTCGTCGTAAAATTTTGAAAATTTTAGCCAGTTAGATAAGGTTAAACAATTTATGTGTAAAAGGTCATCAAATAAAGTATTTTGTTTTATCAGTGAATATTTTAATTATAGTTTGTAGCTAGATTTTTTGGAATTATGGATAAAAGTGGTTTGGGTATTTACATAGTAATTGTTCATGCTAATTTTATTCATTCATGTTTTAACTTTATGTTTGAAAACTAACTTCAAACTTTTGTACACTCCTAGTTATTTCTTTGTTTATTGCTTTTTGTTGCTTTATAGTATTTACTAAAATTGCAGACACATAAATCTTTTCTATTTTTTTTTTCAAGTTTTATAAGTGAAAGCCTAGAAGTGAATTGTCGATGAGTTCTTTCAAAATTATGTGGTTTTTAGTAATATTAGCCAAATTTCATAAAAAAGCGAAAAGCAATTGGTGGCCTCGAAACAATAGAAATTAATTTTGTCTATTTTTTTACCCTTACAAGGTGGACCCACGACCTGGTGAAGGTCGCGGGAATCCGCTGGATGCGGAAAGAAAGAAAGAAAGAAAAGAAAGAAAGAAAGAAAGAAAAGAAAGAAAGAAAGATTTTATTTGGCACAGGACAGTGACAGCACAACAAATGACATTAAATAAAGTACTAAAATAGATATAAGTAAAACACGAAGTTGCTGCCGGGCATGCCCATGCCAAAAGGGTCACCAACTCAGCATGTGCTGGCGTTGAACGTCCAGCGCTGATTTTCAGTTGGCACCCTGCAGCGACACACGGACGAAGGAACTGTGTTTATAGATAATTATAAGAAAGTACATATATTGGTCTAGGGTAAAAAAAAATGTGTTCAAATAAATAAAATATTTTTAATTAAAATAGAAAATGTATACGAATAAGATATGAGAATGTGAAGGAAAAATGGATAAAAATAAGTTTTCGAAATATGCGACATAAAAATATGAATAAAAAAAAGCCACAGAGTACATTGTAATATACTCGGAAAGGGCAGGACCGGTCATTGTGGTAATGCTGGGGGAGGCCTATGTCCAGCAGTGGACGTCTTTCGGCTGAAATGATGATGATGATGATTTTTGTTATCTAAGGCCTAAGGAGAGACGAGGAGGAGAGGTTCCCAAAGTTGATTCAGCAACGCCCCATTAAAATTTAAAATGAAAATGGTTAAACTTTAAACTTTTGTACATTCGTAGTTATTTCTTTATGTTTATTGCTTTTTGTTGCTTTATAGTACTGAACAAAATTACTCTTTTCTAGTTTATTTTTTTCAAGTTTCATTACTGTACCTACCCAGGAGAGGATTTTCGATGAGTGTGCTCAAAATGTTATGGTGTGTAGTGATAATTGCTGCATTAACCCATAAACAGGCGCAAAACCACCGGTGGCTATGACACGATAGAAAATTATTTGTTTCTCCTTAATATTATTCTACCACGCCCCCCTTCTACTAAAATGAAAACGCTTTGCCCCCCTTTCCTTCACCCCATTTTTATAGTTCTTACAGTTATCTTGCATCCATCTTTTAACACCTCGCCTGCTCCCCCTTTACATGTCATCACGCCTCCCAAAGGAGGACGCCCCCCACTTTGGGAACCCCTAATCTAAGGCATCTAAGGTCTACCAACAGCTGTTTATTTACTTGAGGATACGTGAAAACATCGCCGGGTCTTCTCGTCGCCTATACCGCAAAGTTTGAAGACGAAGGTCTTCAACCAGAACGTCCTGACTATCATGACTTACGGTGCCGAGACGTGGAAACTGACAACTGTCAACTGGGCTAGTCCAAAAATTCAAAGTAGCTCAGCGAGCTACGGAGCGAGCGATGCTTGGAGTTTCTTTGAAGGATAAAATCAGTAACGAGATTATCCGGAGAAGAACCGGAGTGACTGACATAGCTTGTAGGATCAGTAAGCTGAAGTGGCAGGGGGCTGGCAAGTCTATCGAAGGACCGATGGCCGCTGGAGCAGACGAGTCCTTGAGTGGAGACCGCGAATCGGCAAACGCAGCGTAGGGCGCCCCCCGCAAGGTGGACCGAAGACCTGAAGAACGTGAGAGGACCAAGTGTTGTGGTGCAGCTCGGGAGAGGCCTATGTCCAGCAGTGGACTGCGATAGGCCGAGTTGAAGATGATGACGTAAAAGATGTGTCATTAGCCGTCTTTGATGAATTAAAAGTCTTTTATTTCTAAGACATAAAGACTTAAGAGGAATTTATCGCATGGCTAGGCCGCGCCAGCTCATTGAGGTATTGGACAAAATTATTGCTGTCTCTATCGATCGCGAAACACACGCACACGCTCTGTGCGAGACAGCATTACTTTTGGAACGTTTTCGTTCGTAGTATTTATATTTCGTAGTTCGGTTTTTATTCAAATATTATGGTAGATACGGGGCTAGTTTTTTTAATATAGAAAATTCATTACTATTTCAATGCTCGTGATTGTATTTTAATTCTTTTATTTTCTTGGATTATCTTGAAAAATTTGAGCCTTTTTTATTAAAAACACGAGTTTTTTGTGTTACCTAATGTTATTTTGAAATTAAATTATTTGACGGGAAACTGACTAACCACAACCCTAGATATAATCATTTATTCAAATTTTAAATATAACTTTATACACAACTTGATACCTATCTTACTTACTTACTCCTCTGGCTCAGCGACCCAAAGTGAGTCATGGCCTCCGAAACGAGAACTCTCCACTTTCCTCGATCTTGCGCGATATCTCGCCAGTTGGTAGCTTGAAGCTCACGTAGATCAGTCTCCACAGCATCTCCCCAGCGATATCTGGGGCGACCAACTGGTCTACGTCCGGTTGGTTGGCCCAGATACGCTTTCTTGGCTCCTCGATCTTCCCCCATGCGTTCGACGTGGCCGAGCCATATAATTAATATAGGTAGATACCTATCTACCTATATTAATTTATATACAATATAAATAAGTACAAAATACAAATTAAAATATAACACCAAAAAAGCTGGACTTAGGTGTCGAAGAAATCCTCCACATCACTGTCATCCGGAAGCGTGCCCAGGATATTAATATATATATGCTGTGTACAAAATGTAGTCGAGTTTGTTTAGTCATTATCCAAAATATGATCGAACTCCGTTTTGTATGGAGCGCGCTCTCCGTAAAGTCCTCTTAAAACAATCAAAATCTCCCAAAACAGGTAAAATAGGTATCTAAACTGATTTTTCTTCCATTAAAAATTCAGAAGTAGCATTTGGAGCATGTCACCGAACTTGGATCTTCAGTTCGGTCCGGTTCGGTTGGGGTAGTTCGGATGATCCTTATTGGAAAACTTTTCGCTTTTCGATGTTATCCGAACGAATCTGATATAATAGTAATCGTTTCTCTTCAACGTACTTCGATTTTAGTTCAATATTGTTTTAGAAGTCAGGGGTATTTCGTTATCTGCAAGTCTAGTGAATATTATGATATTCTTTCAGATCGTCTTTATCATATCTGCCTGAAATATACAGTGCTACTTTTGAGGCATTAACTAAGACTGCTACGGCTAACAGCCCCATATTTATCAAGTTCTATAGTTTGTTTCGGTGTTATTTTTTTTTTTAATTAGGTTTTCAAACTGGACGTTACGACATTATATTTAATAAATAACATGTGTGGAAAAAAAAAAAAATATCACACTCAAAATAATTACAATAAAACACAGACGTTACAATAAAATGCAGACGTTTCAATAAAACACAGGATTACAACAAAGCAACAAACACTGCACAAACAACACACTGTTTTTTTTTTCTCATTGCGCTTTGCGGTAAGTGTGGTTCGGGAGAAAATATTACGTCACGTCAGATTTTTACAATTAAATAAAACATACAAAAAGGCGTTTTACAGGGGATCGAACTTAAGCCATGTGGTATCTCAGTCCGATGCTTGATGTTCCCTGCCATCTATGATTGTGTTATAATTGGAGCATCTTATTGAACCGGTCAGTATGTAGCGCATGCGTCTTTCAATAAATACCTTTAATTTCAGCGCAAACTTCATTCCTGACGGGACCCCTGCCTGCCACAGACCAATAAGCCTCAAGACGCTACATAAACAAAGTTTTGCATGAGAACACAGTCGTAAAATGTTGGCGGGGACCGGGGGGCGGACGGCGCGTTATGATTGGTTGGCTCAAATGTTCGGTGATATGATTAATGCCGCTCGCTGACGGAGTGACGTCCCGATTGGTGGCTGGGCGTATGATATGCAGTGCTGCTGCATATGCTTTGTGACCGGGGGTATCCGGTTAATAAGCGTCTAGAGGCTTACTGGTCTGTGTTGACTGCACACGATTATTTTTTTCAATTTATTAAATCTTTGTCTTAATTCGGTTGGCGATTCTTGTCTACAGTTAAAGAAACTTCGAAAACTATTATATTATCTGTGACCACGCTAATGTTAGATCCGGCTTTTTATCTCTTTTTCTCTCGTTGCGTGAATCGTAGAAGAGACGAGATAACAAACCGAATCGGTCGACAACGGCTTATCGAAAATGTTTTAAATTGGGAAGCTGACGTTAATCTTTCGGGCTTCTGACTTCTTCTTCTTCTTATCGTGTCATTGGTTCAAATAAGGTTGGAATAAAAAGTGGCCACTTCAATGGCGTTTTCTGACTACCCTGACTGTAATATATATTAATATGGCAACTGGGACCGACAGCGTAACGTGCTCTCTGAGGCACGGAGGGGGGTCTCGATGTGCAACGAAACGGTCACCCATCCAAGGACTGACCGCGGCAAGCGCAGCTTAACCTCGCAGATCTTACAATCTACGTGGTTAATACTTAGCCACGAGCCCCTTATGACCTTGTTATGGCAGCTAATGCTGATCATTTGATTTATTAGTCAATTTTTTTTTATTCGATGTTGATCCCATAGAAATCTTAGTAAAAAGGTAATAGAAATGGCATCGATGTCTTTTAATACCGGAACGCGTGTCACCCGTTTGCTGCTACCAACCCATAAATACGCAATTACGCCCACCATGTTTCTAGCATTCAATGCAAAATAAATTAAGCCTAAAAACAATTCCGCTGTTAGATATGCTGCAAAACACAATTTTAATGACTCTGCGTCCAAAACAGCACTGATGGTCAAGCAAACGATTCGCGCACTGGTGTCCTGTGAGACATCTGTCCGCGGCGACAAGTTCACGCGCCTTTTCCACTTCTATTACCTTATTATTTTGATTTCTATGCTCATGACCTAATAAATAAATCATCATCATCATCATCATTTCAGCCGAAAGACGTCCACTGCTGGACATAGGCCTCCCCCAAGCTTCGCCATAAATAAATAATAATAAATAATTATTTAATAAAACAAAGTTTAACCGGATTAAATCGCGTATATTATTTAAATTGGTTTCCCTGACGTTTCGAAAGCTTTGCAGCATTTCGTGGTCGCAGGTAGACTAAGATGACAATCGTCTTTACAGATATTTCTAAAAAAATATTTTAATCTACCGTACAATATTTATTAATTAAAATCGTAGCTTTCGAAACGTCAGGGAAACCAATTTAAATAATATACGCGATTTAATCCGGTTAAACTTTGTTTTATTATAATGTGTAGTGATCGCGAAAACCTAAGAAGTTATTAAATAATTATTTATTTCAGATTCAAAAATCCATACCACAAAACAAAAAATACAATTAAATTTTCAATTTACAATTATTGCTGACCATCTTTCGATTGATTCATGTGTCTTCTTTGATCCCTGATGTCAATGGATATGTTGAACCGAATATGTGCATTTTAGTTTCTATGTTGTATGTGAGTAGTTATTGGAACCATGGTATAATAAGATGTTTCACCAGGTATTCTCTTCCCGCGATGACAGCGCGATGCCTCCAAACTACGTCACGATCAGTGTTGCCATTGATTGATATCTTCAATATACTTAAGGAGATTTTTGTTCATAATGAATATAAAATAAATTCCTAACTAACCTAACAATTTGTTATCTTGTGTTATTCATCTAATTAGTTATTAGAGGAAATTGTATAAAATTACTAGTACAAAAGTGATTCTTTATGCAAGTAAATGAAAAAATGCATTTTGCACGGGTAATTTATTTTCACAAAGTTGCAGCACATCAAACTGACAAGTGTCACGCTAACAGCCCGCTATTGGCTCCACGGCCGATGACGTAGTACGGAGGCAATCACGTGACCTAGCTGTCACAGGAAGAGACTACCTGTTGAAACATCTTATTATACCATGATTGGAACAAACAGTATACTTATAAGATCAATGCGATAAGCAATCGGTAATGATATCTTTATTTGCATTTTTCACTGACACACAACATCCGTTCAATATGTCAAACGATTTGGATCAAATAGGTATGAGATCTGTGGGATCAAATGATTATGCTTTGTTTTAATATTGAAGAAATTTTATGAAAAAAATATCCAACATGTTAATCTATGAACATGGTTTACCTGCTTGCCAAATTTTATCTAAATCCGTTCAGCCGTTTCAGCGTGATTAAAGGATAAACAAACAAATACCGATACTTTCGTATTTATAATGAGTGTATGTAATCCACTATAGCGTTTGCTGGCAGCGGACGGTAAAGGAACTAATATCGCGAAAGCGATAGCTGCCGCCTGGCGGCAAGTCTTATCAAGTCTTATCTTATCGTCTTTTGCTACGAGATAAAGCCATCTATCAATCTTATTTATATGTTATGTTGTTCAGGAATAACAGGACTACCATTTAAACGCGCAAGGCAACCAAATTTTCAAATAAATAAAAAAACCATTTAATGTGCTTTTTTATGCCGGGATTTTGTTATCGGAAGTACTTCAACGTGTGTGATAAAAAAAGGTTTATTTTTTGTATATGAATAACAATTATTTTTTTGTAAGGGTTTCTTATTAAAATATTGAAATATCTTATAAGAAATGCAAGTACGCGAATTCAAGGACGCGAACGCCATTTTGTTTTTTTTTTATCAAACGCTTGAGGGGATATTTTATTTATTTGCCAACATGTACATCAACAATTCAAATTATTAGTAGGATATAAAGTAACTTTTATATTCATGTAACTTTGACTATGTAGGTACTGCCCTTGTGACGTAGTCTGCCCACCCTTCGAAGTAAAGCAGGGTAAAGATAAATGATACTGAAATGATGAAAGTCATTCTTATACGGTGACATCTTGATACTCTGTTAGAAATGGGGTGCGGTGACATTTTATTTTAATTTGGTTCCGTGTTGTTCCATATGATTAATTTATTTCGGGCAAGTACTATGTGGAAAATAAATGAATTAATCTGCATATGAATAGTTATTGTATTTTATAACTATAACTTTGATATTTATTACACATACAAATTGGGAAAAGACATTGGCTCCTGTAAAACAGATGTTTTAACCTATGAGTCAGTCCTTCACTATGCATATAAAACAACTTTTATGTCAATAAAGAAATTTCTTTATTTAGATAAGAAAAACAGTGTAGGTAAAAGTGTTATTTCAAAAACACAAAAACATTTGAACTTATGTTTTTTGTGTAATATGTTTTATTTAGGTGTTAACGGAACTTCGTAGGAACCATTGCTATTGATTTATGATTTAATTGCATCATTTGGATTTTTTTAAGCTCACAGTATATTGCGCAATCAATGATAATGATATATTATATTCAGTCGTTTATTTGAAAAATAAAAAAAATTGTGATTTACTCATACTCTGTTTTTGTTTTAGAAATAAACGTATTTTTTACATGAGAAATAAATAATAAGGAGCAATATTTTTACAATATAAGTACTTAATTCATTGAATAATGTCATCATCATCATCATTTTAGCAGTAAGACGTTCACTGCTGGAAATTGGCCTCCCCCAAAAGGGGGGGAAATGCCATAATCGCCACGCTTGGCAGGCGGGTTGGCGATCACAGTTAGTTGTTTAAATACTCAGAGAACGCTGCTGCCCAGCCTCTGGTGAATCCCTTAGTCGCCTTTTACGACACCCATGAGAAGAGAGAGGGTGGTGCAATTCTTTACGTCCGGCACCACACGGTACAAATAATGTGCACCTCTCTAATAAAAATTAAATATCTAATCTAACAATGATCTTAATATTTTCATCATGCAAAACAAATTCCAATTTAAATCGTTATAGTCATGCAAAGAAAATTTCACCCCTTTGAAAAAAAAAAAACCAGCTCAAAAACATTTCCCTGTCATACGCAACATGACTTTCAAAATTAAAAACCCCTCCTAAATGAGTTGTTTTAGATCCCCTCCAAGATACCATGAGATACACCTCCTGATAAGGTCTAGTACCCTTACCTACTGGACCCAGTTAATTGACTTCGTGAGTAATCGAATTCTTTTAACTGACTAGATGACTCCTTGATTGGGCACCGACCATTTTTTAAATAGAATTGTTTGTATAGGGTGACGGGGGTAAAATATTGACTGTACGCATGTACTACTGGTACATGATTATGCTTATATTTGTTTGATAAAGATAGACAGAGATAGATTGACAGAGAAGAGGATAAATAAAGATAGAGCACTACACATAGACAATAGATATAATTATGAATAACAAGTCTATTTAATTATGCACGCCATATGTATTTGGGTAGCTTCATTTTGCTTGTTTCACATCGGGCGTTGAAACCATTTGGATAGTATTTATCTGGTATTCCCTATCTCCAGCAACAAAATTGGCTTTGCTTTCCCTTTACGTGGGTATTGCATGAGCCAAATAAGAGGATTTCCTAGTATTTTAGTATCAGCTATTTCAGCGGGGTCCAGAGCCCAGCCTGTTTTAATATTCCCTTTCGAAATAAATATTTGGATAACCTAAACATAATTGTCCCGAGTCTGGGCGTTTGTGAATGTAAAATTTTGTATCCGTAAATGCACACAATTTTTTTCTTTAAAGAAAAAAAAAATTGCGGTCATCCTCCGTCAACAACAAACTTATCCTCAAAATTCATATTTTTTGTACGGTTCATTATAATGCTAATTTCGAACTATAATACAAGCATAGATGGCAGGAAACATCAAGCCTTGGACTGAGTTATCCTCAGTAAACCATGTCTTTTTGTATGTTTTTTTAATAGTTAAATTTGACGTGATGTTACATTTTCTCCGGAATCAATACCTTCTGCAAGCCGCGATAAGGGAATAGTAAAGACTTGATACTACTACTACTGCTTGTAACGAGTAACGTTAATAAAATTCAGTCTATTCATATAGCATGTTTTTTTTATGATCATTATTCCATACATATTAACATTAAGCCATGATATTAAACCCATCAGAAGCAAACACCGTCTTTCAGACCCACCCCAAAACATCTTTTATTAAAACAAACACTCAGAAGTGGTAAATAAACGACATCCCCATTGTTGCTCGGCCAAGTCACAATGTGACTTAAGCGCTTGAAGCTGCATAATCCCCATTGAAAGCGGGCTTCCTACTCTGGTCTTTATTTTATTTGATGCGGATTGTATTTTAAATGTTGAAAGACCGTATTGGCGTATTTTGAGAATAGGTACCGGAAAGATTTCTGACGGGTATTTTATTTAGGTTTATTTGTGATGGATCTCTGTTTAAAGCGTCTGTTACACGGTGACAAACCAGCCTCCCCACCAAGGTGGCCGCGCTGGTTTCCAACCACGTGGACAGTGGTTTGTCACCAAACTAAAAAAATTGTTTGATGACGGCTGTCAGCGACCAACCTCCCACCAAGGTCACCTTGGTTGGGAGGCTGGTTGCTCACCGTGTAGCAAACACTTAAGATTACTGGAAATTGGTATTTTTTTGATGGCACAAAGGAAGGGCCTTAAAGTTTCTACAGGTAGTAGCTGTACATTCCAACGAATGCAAAACGTAGCAAATTAGTTTCTGAATTTATTACAGAAACTGATATTGTTATGAATACCCGACTGATACGTCTATCTAAATATTAATACAAGATTTATCTAAATTATTGCATATTATAGAAAAGATGCAAAGTATTGCGCCTTCAACTATGCGTTTTAGAATTTTTTGAGTTTCACTTCAAAAAGTTTTGATGCAATAAGTCCTATGTAGACCAAGGCATGACTTTACGTGACTTTACGTCCGGCACCACACGTGTTCCATGTGGTGCCGGACGTAAAGAATTGCACCACCCTATATCTTCTCATGGGTTTCGTAAAAGGCGACTAAGGGATTCACCAGAGGAAGGGCAGCAGCGTCTCTGAGTGTTTAACCAACCAACTGCGATTGCCAACCCGCCTGCCAAGCGTGGCGATTATGGCTAGGCTATGGGGAGGCCTGTGTCCAGCAGTGGACGTATTTTGGCTGAAATGATGATGATGATGATGTAACCAAGGCACTGCAAAGTTGTTTTTTAATAGTGAATGTCTTTTACTTGAAATTAAAATTTGTGTTGCGCCCTACGTTGTGCCGTATGCAAAGGCCGTATGTGGCCATATACGATGTTTCATAACTTGATGACCAACTCAAAAATAACGTCTTCTGTTCTTTCGAGTCTGGTTTGCCTCCGAGCTAAATGCTATCCTTTTATTTAATATCCTATATCCTTCCGCACGTTCAGCAAACAAGTAATTTCTGTACCGGAGCTAGGGATGTAAGAAAACCGGGTGGCACCCCTCTAGTAATAAATCATTATACATATTTCCTATATTAATACCCACGATAGTTGCCCCGTGTTTAGCATGAGACGTGCTTCGCAAACGTGTTTGTATTGTGTAATGGTGGTTTAATATTATAAGTGATGTTTAAATGAGTTTCCCTCTGCTTTCTTTTGTGTACGTTTTCTTTTCTTTTTTTTAAAACAATTTAGAGTGTTTTTACCTTGATAACGTTAGATAAGCGTTATGCGCGTTGACGTTAGCGTCAGGTTTAATAACCTGGCAATATGCTGAGCTGGACACCCATTTGTCACAATTTTGAGACACACATGGCGCATGACTGTCAATGACTTTTTCCTCGCTTTGTTACTTCTTCACTATATCTATTTCTTGTTCATGTATATCCTTTCTTTTGTATGTGTCTCAGTTGTGTCAAATAAATATTTTTCTTTCTTTCTTTCTTTAGATATACGTCAAACAATGTTATCAAAATGTTTAGACACTTTATGACGAGTTGAGAAATTAATATTTTAATTGGTTTGAATTCTAAATAAGCGACTTATGATAGTGATTAATAATATAGCAAGATCGTTGTTAAATAAGGTTAGGACAAGTTTCCTTAATTGGTGTGCTGGCCAGAAAACCTCCACGTGTGTCTGACGGCTGCTTGTCCCTCTGGACACGTCTGGAGGGAACGGCAGTTGTTAGGCCGGTGCATCCTGGGTACGGGCAATAGAATCCTTTCGAGGAATTAATCTTCGGGGGATCTTATTGCCTGTGGCGAATATTCTGGTATGGGAAGGGCCCCATGTGGGCCAACGGGGAGTTGCTCCACGTATCCCTCTGATGTCAGCAGAGGGCACAGTGGAGGAGTAGAGGCGGGCCTGGTGTGCACTCACCAAGAGGCGCGAGAACACTACTCAGCGGGCACTCCTGGGGTTACGAGATCGACGGGGTCAGGGAAGGACAATCCCCCGCTGCCTGCCCAGTGGAAGATGGGGCCTGCGAGCAACAGACTCGGGGTAGTCTGCTGCTCGACCAGCAGCTGGCGTAGCTAGTGTAGTAGGCGCAGCTGGCGTAGCTAGTAAAGGCCCTTGAGGTGAGGTGGCGTGCAGTGTTCCATGTGCGCCGCCTAGACGGGTGCGGCCAACGTTAGGCCGTACAGGGAGAAGGGCTCGCCTGCTTGTGGCGGGCAGGACCTGTCGGGGGTGGTTGTGTGAATACTCACGGGTTCCCACGCCCCCGGCTAAGGTATTTGAAGAAACACCGTGGTGGTTTTAGTCGGTAAGAGTCCGACACTGGCTCCGCCTACCCCGCGTGGAGAGCGTCCATGAGGATTTCACCACGAAAAAAAAAAGGTTCCTTAATTAAATTGATAATAAAGTGTTATTGTAGGGCTTGTAAAGTCTTTGTTGTAAGGCTTAATGAATAGAGTTAAATTAATTTCAATTATTTATTAATAAAAAATCGTGCATACATGTCTTTTCGCTGATTCTCAAATAAATTAACAGATTAGATAATGCCATTTCCATTAGTACCTTTTATATCTAAGCCCGCGACATTTGCTTGCATATTCCCGCGGCATTTGCTTGCATATTCCCGCGCCAGAAAAATGCTTATCTTTTCAGGGGAAAAAGTAGCTTTTATGTCAATCCACGATATGATCTGTTCAAATTTCATCCAAATCAGTCCAGCCATTTCAGCGTCATTGAACGACAAACAGTCACACTTTCGCATTCATAATATCAGTAAGATTTACACTAAATGAGAGTAATATGTATAAGCAACCTTCTATAGAAATATTTTGGTTTGTAATATGACTTCGGATCATCTTTCATAACTGCTTTCCCTCGTGACAGAGGGGGTGCAATGATTGGCGTTTATGAATATTAATAAAGTTATGATTTTACTGCTCATCAGTGATTGATCGAAACACTTAGGGTGCATTTAAGCTTTGTTTGTGGTGATAGAAACAATAACATGACAATAAATTGCCTAGAGAACATTTATTATACTCAAGTAAAAAAAACGGCCTAAGTGCAAGTCGACTTGCGCAATAAGTGTTCCGTACCAACAACCCCTATACCTTTATTGTTTGCTATGACAGAAGCCATAATAACACATTTACTGTGAAAATTTCAATTGGCTGCCTATTACGGATAAAAAGATAAAAGTGACAGACAGACGGGTGCACGGACAGATGGACAGACGGCGCGTCGGTATCATAGGCTTAGTAATAGGGTCCCATTGGCACGCTTTCGGTACAGAACTCTAAAAATTATAACTTGGAAATACACAACAGAGCGATAGCCTCACTCTCCACTTGTGTTAGCTGCAACCAAATATGACTAAGACGGACTTACCACACACGTCCAGTTATAGCATAGTATAGTAGATATGCGGCTAGTTTTATTAACATGAAGTTTAACTTAATGTTAAATAATCGAGGGTTCCTGGCGAAGTAACAACTGCGCGGATTATACGATCTGTGAAATCTGCGAGGTAAAGCTGCGCTTCCCGCGGTCAATCCGTGGATGGCTGACCGTATTACCCAGTTAGAGGTTGCGGGGGTTTGATGGCAGTCGCTCCTTGCAAAATGCTGATGTTCAGCCGCATCTAGTTAGACTGGAAGTCGACCCCAATGTAATTGGGAAAAGGCTCAAAGAATGATGACTTAATGTTATACAATCAATAAATAGTGGACGTTGTATATTTTGTACAACACCTGGTTTACCCCATTATACGGAATACATTTTTCATAGTTCATAGTTCATAGTTATTTATTGATAATAGTAATTATTATAGGTCACATTTTAAGTAAATAAATTACTTTTTAATTTTTTTTTTTTTCATTTTTTTTTTTTTTTTTTTTTCTGCAGTCATACATTAATAGCGCGACTGCTGAGCGTGGGGTCCTGGGTTCGATTCCTGGGTCGGGCAAAGTGTTATTGGGTTTTTTCAATAGGAAATTCTCAGTAGCAGCCTGGAGTCTGGATTTGTGCCCGGTCAATGGCAATAGGCTCGCCTCCTATTACTTGGGCCTACAACATAACTGGCGAAATGTGGGTGTACTATACACCTCTGCCTACCCCTTCGGGAAATACAGGCGTGATGTTATGTTATGTTATACATTAATAAACCCTTTTAAAAATCAATTTTTGTCTGTACACAATTTATAGAAACACCGCTATCAATTGAAGTAGATTAGTACCTTTATTCCTCTAAACACTCCATTGCAATAGCAAAGTCTCTTCTGTAAAGTTGAACATTTTGATTTATCCATTGCCAAAACTAAAGCAATAATTACGGTAGTTATTTCAAAAGCCATAGATCAAGCAGCAAGTATTGTGGTACAAGCATTTGATAGAGAGTAGAGACCGCTCCCTATTGTTCCGAAATGTCCGTGCTCTACATAGTTATTGCTCGTCAAAACCCACAATAGTGCTTTTGAAACTGGTGCCTTATTCTGAGGGCAATAACCACTCGAGTGACCTTGGGTACTGGGAGTATCCAAACGTGTTTTGCCTCAAAGTGGCCTTGGGTACTGGTAGTACCCAAGCGAAGTGAATGTGGAGTACCTCATGAATATACCTAATATTTTTATAACTAAGAGTCATTTCTTTTTGGCAATATTACCATCTAGTTCCCTATGAATAAGTACGGCAATATTACAATCATTCACTCAAAGATTTAATATACATTTAGCGACAGCTTTAATATTTTATTAAAAAAAACAAACGAAACGACTAAATATTATTTTTAATCTCCGATCAAAACAAAATATAAGGTAAATATGAATTTTAATAAATCGACAAGAATTCTAGCTAACTAGTGAACGCTGCGCGTGCCGGATCGAAAGTGAGCTCTCCGTCGTACGCGCGCCTCCCACTATAGCTCGCCATGATGTCTGCATTGCGTCAGCTAGCCACGCCCATCGCTCCCTTCTTCATTGCAGTTTACCGCTAATACGGCCTCTCCTGACAAGTGAACGTCCACGTTCACCTGGTCGTTGGCACCATGTACAGCATCAACCACCGCAGAGGTTCCAGCCAGAGGGTCCTCGCTGAGACTAACTTCATTAGACACTTCGCAGTCAGACTCTTCAGCTGCAAGGTTGAAATCAAGGACAATTTGTAATTATTGGTTTAGGAATAGTACACCTTTAAATTAGAAAATTATAACAGTACAATCGTATAAAAGCAGTTAGAACAGCACAAGTACACATACAGGCGGTTAATTCACAAAATACTGTATTGGTGTAGCATTCCAGTGTAGGTATATAAGTGCGCAGTGTCAGTTGTTGAGCTAAGTTATTGCGTACGAACGACATGACCAAGTTAACATGTCGATGTGTGTGGTGTGAGAGTATAGTAGAGTTGACATGGCCAAGTTATCATGCCAAACATAGCCACGACATGACCCAGTTAGCATGTCGGAAACGTCAGTTTACATGACACAGTTAACATATAAACACAAGTACGATATGACTCAGTTAGCATATCTGTTACAGGCACAACATGACACAGTTAACATGTCGGCAACGTCAGTTTACGTGACACAGTTAACACATAAACAAGCATGATGTGACACAGTTAACACATCTGTTATAGGCACAACATGACTAAGTTAACATGTCAGCCTAAACAAAAATCCATGACGTGACGTCTCATACATGTTATGATACATGACATTATATGACACAAGTTAACATAGAATGTCTGTAAGTAATTTAAAATTTAAAAGCAAATAAAAACAGTGAAACTAACTGTTAAAAAATGCTGCACAAGACTCTGGAGACCATTCTCCGCGCCACGCCACCATATATTCGGCAGCAGCACTAGTGGTTTTGCCATAGGAGCCTGCAAGCAACCGCAACTCGTAGCGATTATGGGGCAATACTTTTATTACGCGATATGGACCACGCATCCCAGAATCTAGTTTGCCACTGATTTGAGCCACTTTAGCCACAAACACCAAGTCATTCATTTTAAAGCACCGAGTGACTTTCCGGTGTTTGTTAACATAGGAGTCTTGTTTTTCCCTATTCTGCTCTAGTCGTTCAGAAGCCATTTGTCGATTGAGTTCTCTTAAGGCCTCACGATTTGGGTTAGGATTGTCAAGGGCAACATCTCGTTTGAGGGACCTAATCACAGGCGTGGTTCCTTCTATACCGATAAGTAGTTGCATCGGTGACGTATGTGTTGTTTTATGCTTAGTACAGTTCAGGACAAGCTGTATCCTCCAGAGAGCGTCGGACCAGCTGCCATCTCTGTTTTCAGCCTCGACCCTTATCATGTTCAGCACAGTTCGGCAATAACGTTCGGCCTGGCCATTTTCACAGTGCATCTCGGGAGTAATATGGTGGATTTGACAACCCATATTAGTTGCCCAATTGCGAAAGAGAGTGCTTTCGAACATACGACCGCGATCGCAAACAATCAGTTTAGGTGACCCGAACAGGGAGAGAGCGTTTGTCATTACTCGAATCAGTTCGTCAGAGTCCTGTCGTTTTATTGCATACAGTAAACAAAATTTTGAGTAGGCGTCGACAATAATGAAAACAAACTTAAAGCTATTTGACTCTGGAAGTATACCTAGAACATCTACATGAATAGTATTAAACGGAGAATCGGGTTTAACCCATGATGATATCGGTTGATGAGGAGCCCTTGGAACCCTTTTGGACGAGACACAAATCAAACAATGCCCAATATATTTTTTAACAAAAGTCCGTAACCCGGGAAACCAGAAGTGCCGTAGTATTAGATCTACTGTTTTGTCAAAGCCAATATGATCATGCTGATCGTGAAAAATACGGAGTAAACTGAGTCTGTGTCCTTTAGGTATGAAACAAAGTAACCTAGATTCTTGACCAACGGGAGTATATTTGTAAAATAATAACTCATTATGGACTTCATAGCGTGACTGATCTAGTTCATTGTTATTGAGCCTATCCATTAACATACGCGTCTCCTCATCAGCGGACTGCGCTATCTGTGCCCAACTTTTTGGCTTATCAATGGTACAAACATCTATGGGATTCCTGCTGAGGTAATCAGCGTGAGACATTAGGGAACCTTTCCGGTATTCTATTATGAAATGGAAATCTTGCATATACATCCACCAACGCGCGACGCGAGGGAGGAGGTCTTTTTTACGTTCAGTAAGTTTGAGAGCATTGCAGTCTGTAACTATTTTAAATTTTATTCCTATTAAGTACTGCCGAAAGTGTTGAAGTGCTTTAATGACCGCGAGAGTTTCTAGTTCATAGGAATGGTACCGAGGCTCTGCACCTTGGGTAGTTTTACTAAAATACGCTACTACGCGACGCTTTTTGTTTGCATGTTCTTGGATTAATACGGCACCGTAACCGATGGAGCTCGCGTCTGTGTGGAGTTCTGTAGGTAAATTCGGATCAAATATAGCCAACACCGGCTCACTGGTCATACAGTCAATTAAATATTTACGAGCAGATTCTTGCTCCTCACTCCACACAAACGGCGCTCCACTATGCGTAAGTCGAGCAATAGGCGCAGTTTTAGAAGCATAACCAGCAATGTAACGGCGGAAGTAGCCAGCCAGTCCTAATAACTGTCTGACCTGCTTGACATTTGTGGGTACGGGTGAGTTAACCAAGGCATGCACTTTTCTGTCACTCGGCCTGACCTGACCTTGGCTAATTTTACGGCCCAGGTACTCTACCTCTGTAGCCACAAATGTACTTTTCTTTAAATTAACCGAAAACCCTGCAGCCGTTAACGTTAACATGACTTCACGCAGATCTGTCAAAGCTTCATCTACAGAATCTGACAGGATGCACACGTCATCAACGTAAACCAGTACTTTGCCAGAATCGATTAATAATTGCAACGTTTTCGATATAATTCGTTGGTAGACGATTGGAGCATTCGTAAGTCCGTAAGGCATTTTTAAATACTCATAATGCCCTTCGGGCGTCACAAATCCGGTTTTTGGTACGGAATCGTTATCGATCCGGATTTGGTGGAATCCGGTTGCCATATCAATACAGCTAAAGAACTTATGCTTTCCAAGTCTGTCGATATGGTCTTTTATAAGAGGCAACGGATAACGATCCCTTACCGTGATTGAGTTTAGTGCACGATAGTCCACACACATACGATCAGAGCCATCCTTCTTCTTCACAAGAATAATAGGGCTTGCGTAAGGAGACTTGGATTCACGAACAATATTTTTTTCCAATAAATCTTTGATGATTTCGCGTACCCTAATCTTTTCGTCAAGAGAAAGCTTGTATGGTCTATAGCAAACCGGCGTGTTGCTTGTTAATTCAATGTGCATGCTACCCGTATTAACAGTTGACAAGGCAGTGCCAATTATCAAGTTATCTTTAAATTCGGTAATGACTGACAACAGCTTTTCACGCTGAGCACCCTTAAGTGGTGTGTTGATAGCCGGTTGCTCGCTAAACTGAACATGCAACACACTGTTCGCGTGAATGGACTTATCAACACGAGTCAGACGTTGTTGTTTATTAATTCTTATATACGCAACGCCTTCTCGGTTTAAAACATCCGTTCCTATGATCACGGGTACGTTCATACAGGTTGCAGGAACAACAAGAAAATCGATTTCCAAAGAAATATCGTCGAATTCGATTATTAAATTAACGTGACTAGTCGATTCTACGTTTTGGCTACCTATGCCTCGCAAAAGTTGATATGTCGGTATTTGGTGACAGTTAAAATGTTTAAGTATCTCCGCTGATATTAGAGAAACGCGAGATCCGCTATCTATCAACACATCAGTAGGTACATTCTGTATTACTGCAGTTACAACATCGTTATCGGTCGAACTACCCCCTAACTCGCGACAAAAGTTTACTTTTTGTTTACGCGCTTCCACACGTTGTTTCGCAAAACATATGCTTACGTCATGACCGGCTTTTTTGCAAAAAGAACAAGTTTTAACCGCTTTCGTACTAGAGCTAGTATTGTCACTGCTTTTGCTATCGGTATTCGACGAAATATTGTCTTTGGGACGCGGACGCTTAGAACACGATCTTTGACTATGACCTACTTCACCGCAAGAAAAACATTTTATGCTTCTTATACCGCTATCAAATTGTCGTTTCCGCAGATTTCGATCAATACGAACGTTACGCACAGAATCATGGGAGGTACTTGGTTTTAAATAAATTGAAAAGAATTCAACTAAATCTTTTGGCAGTAATTTGGAATTAGCTGCAGCTGCACGAATCTGAGGGTCTGTTATGCCACGTATAACAATTGAAACTATTAACTCGTCGCTCAGACCTTTTACAATATTTAAGCGTAATAGTGAGCGTCTTGCGTAATCTGCGTACGTGGCATAATTGTCAGAATTCGTGTTCATCACATTAAACAGAATGCTCGCGATATCGATTCGTCTGGAGCACAGAGGTTTAAATTCGATTTTAAAATTTGACCAGCTGCGATCGTTGGTCACCCATTCCTTGAGCCAAGACTTCGCGTCACCCTTAAGACAGTTTGCAATTCGAGACAGGCACTCGTTGTCGTCCCATACGTTTATATCACGAGCCCTATCAACTTCATCGCACCAGGAATCGATATCATTCACACTCGGGTCAAAGTTTGAGATATAGAAATGGTTAGATCTTACTTTGGATAGTGCGCTTAACGCTCCGATGATTCTGTCCGTAGCGTCGAGGCTCGACGCCGTAGCTCCGGTGCCACTCGTACTCGCATGGGACTCGGGCGGCGGAGGCGGCGATGGTGACGGTGTCGAGGCAGCACACATGGCTGCGTTCGTGGCCACCACAGCACCAGCGCTCACCTCGTGCCCGGCCCCAGTGCCAGCAAAAAGCGGCTCCGTACCACGTGCAGCGTTCACGTCAGCGGTGCTTTCTAGGGCAGTTAAACGAGCCAGAATCGTCTGAAGTTGATCTCTGAGATCTGGCGCATCACTGCTTCTACCGACATTACTCCTAGTTACACGTCTACCAGGCATTTTCACAAAGTTTCAGGATAACCATAAAAATTCAAACAGAATGGATAGGACTGGAGTCCTATCCCACTTCTGAATTTAGCGACAGCTTTAATATTTTATTAAAAAAAACAAACGAAACGACTAAATATTATTTTTAATCTCCGATCAAAACAAAATATAAGGTAAATATGAATTTTAATAAATCGACAAGAATTCTAGCTAACTAGTGAACGCTGCGCGTGCCGGATCGAAAGTGAGCTCTCCGTCGTACGCGCGCCTCCCACTATAGCTCGCCATGATGTCTGCATTGCGTCAGCTAGCCACGCCCATCGCTCCCTTCTTCATTGCAGTTTACCGCTAATAATACATATTTTTATTTGGTCTGTTGTATCTACGTCCCGACTTGGCGGCAACTAATTTAACTTACTCTCGTATTTTTTTCGATGCAATGTGATTTTATTTTATTTCTACATAAAGAATAATCACACCACGCGTTTTAAACCATAAAACATCAAGGCTTAGTTCAACAAAAAACTATTTTGTTGGTCCGAGTATCTAGGTTAACAATTCACTTTATTGTTAAAGTTGTTTTCATAAATAAGACAAAAAATGCTCAATGTTTATGTTTACAACCGATTATTTGAGTAAAGAGATCATAAATTAAAACGAAACTTTCACGGATTCAAATGGCCTATTCAGAAGCATTATAAAAAACTTCAATTGTAAGCAAACTTCTTAGAAACAAAGTCATAAATAATGTTTTTTGTATCGTGCGGGCCGCGCGTTTTTACTCGGCTGATAACGTAATGAAGTGGTCACTCAACGGTTAAAAGACAGATGCGCCCGGTCACTCCAGCGGATAAGTACATATAATATTTTTGTCATAAATTATTATCCTACAACCTGGGTTAAGCGCATAAGGCTTTGTCCTGTTATAAGGATTTGAACCTGAGACTCCTGGTTTAGTAGGACCGTTTTTCAGCTGCTAAACTACCGTGAACTCTGCTCATGGTATCGAATTTAACTTCCACTCATACGTCTTTGGGTGACGTCAGCACATCCAATTGAGAAAGAGACTGTGTTCCATAATTTTTCTTTCGACAATTTATTTTATATGTTTTGACGACGTCTGTGGTCTATGGTTCGAGGGTCGGACTGCTGATCACGAAGTCGTGGGTTTGATTCCCACAGGACACAAATATTTGTATGATGAACATAAGTGTTTGTGTTGGTCTGGGTGTTTCTTATATATTATAAGTATGTATTTACAACAAAAAAGTATAATAATCTATACTATAATAAAACTGTAAAGGTCGAAAGTCTGTACATTGAGTTTTTTTTCGCGAAAACCGGCTAGGGGGACTAGAAATAAGCTATAGAACACGAATCAATCGTTTAAAAAATTTATGTCTGTCTGTCTGTCTGTCTGTCTGTCTGTCTGTCTGTCTGTTTGTTACCTCATCACGTGAAAACGGCTGAACGGAGCGTAATGAAACTTAGCATTTGTATTGGTATTAGTCTAACTTAAAATATAGGGTATGTTTTATCTGAATCGGTTGAGTAGATCCAGCGGTACAGCTTGACCCCTCTATTGTATTAAGTTGCATACAAAGTAGATGTCATGATTGTTGGTTAGATGCAGGTTGCAGGTTCCTAAAAATACAACTGGATTCTATTAGTATTATAGAAAATATAGAATAACATAACATAGCCCATCACTGTCCCGCTGCTGGGCATGGCCCTCTTCTTGGAATGAGAAGAGTTAAGGAACTGGATATTGTTAGTGTAATAGATTATCATAACATAATCAGCTCATTACCTACTGCCCCATTGCTGGGCACGGACCTCTTCTCGGAACGAGAAGAGTTAAGAAACTAGAAAATATAGAGTAACATAACGTAGTCAACCCATTACTGTCCCACTACTAGGTATGGCCCTCTTCTCAAAATGAGAAGAGTTAATGAACTGGATATTATTAGTATTCTAGAATAACATAACATTACCAGCCCATTACAGTCCCACTGCTGGACACGGGCCTCTTCTCAGCATAAGAAGAGATGTGGTTAGTGTTATAGAATAACATAATCAGCCCAATTACTTCCCACTGCTGGGCACGAGCGTCTTCTCAGAATGAGGGAGTTTAGGGCTAATTCCATGAAATTCCATCACCTTAGCCGGTAGGTTGTAAAAACAAAATATAGTATGGTCGGTAAATAGTGTAATCGCCTGTGTAGGCGCTTATATGTATATATTTGAAGACGTTGTGTTCATAATTATGACACGATGTTATTTTCCGACATCCACGCGGACGGAGTCGCGGGCACAGCTAGTAAGTAATATATCCATTGTCTAGTACCCATAGCACAAGCTCTGCTTAGTTTTGGACTAGGTAGTGCTGTGTAAAAATGTCCCAAAAATAACATCTCGCCTGTATTTCCTCGAAGGGAATAATAATAATAGGCAGAGGTGTAATATTACACCCACATTTCGCCAGTTATGTTATAGTTCCATGTAATAGGGGGCGAGCCTATTGCCATTAACCGGGCACAAATCCATACTCCGGGCTGCTACTGAGAATTTCCTAATGAAAAAACCCAACAACACTTTGCCCGACCCGGGAATCGAACCCAGGACCCCACGCTCAGCAGTCGCGCTTGCAACTACTAGACCAACGAGGCAGTCAAAAATATTTATACTTATATCTTTAGATTTCGCTTCGCTTGCGTAAATGCGTTAAAAGTAATAAAATGATTTCGATATCGCTTAGACAAAAACCCTATCTCGAAATAACTCCCCAGAATACGGCTTTAGGTTTCTGTTTAGGATCTGGCCCATGTCCGGCGTGTTAGCCCGAGGCATCGCTTTTGCGGAAAACACGCCTGTCGCTATGTCGCTGCCGATAATACAATACAGCTTAAAGGAATTTGTGTTGACGATAACGATCGATAAAATGGTCCACGTGAACATCACATTGTAAAGATTGTTTTGATTTTGTAAACTTGATTTATCGGTTTTGGCTTGGCTATATTTTGCTATGATTTGTGGGTTTTTAAGTTTAAAGTTAGATTTGTAGATATTATATGGTACCGTAAACTGCCCTAACTTGGCCCACAAGCCCTACTTTGCCTAGTAATTTTTTGAGTAAACTATAATAGCTATATGATTTCCGTACTTGAGGAGCTTTGAAAACTATGATAACGCTAACATTTGGTTCAGTTATAGTGTCAGTGCGTGTAAAAATTAAGTTAATGCCTTAGGCAAAATACGGCTTGTTGGCAAAGTTAGGGCATTTTACGGTACTGTAGAAGGCAGGTATGATGTTGAAAGACACACTTACTTACTTAGTACCTATGTTGGACTCTGGAAGACACACTTCACACGGAGACGGCGGAGTCAGTGTTGAACTTTTACCGACTAAAACCACCACGGTGTATCTCCAACTACATTTGGCTGGAGGCGTGGGAAATCTCTGTAGTCGCGCAACCATTCCTGACAGGTCCCGGTCCACCACAAGCAAGCGAGCCCCTTCTCCCCGTACGGCTTAACGTCGGCCGCACCCACCCTGGTGGCGCACACGGAACAATACGCGTCACTTGTCACAGCCACGAAAGTCACGCCAGCCACGCCAGCCACGCCAGCAACAAAAGCCACGCCAGCTACGCCAGGCAGGAGACTGCCCCGAGTCTGCAGCCGCAGGTCCCATCCTCCCGTCATTTTTATATAGGTTTTCTTCCCTATCCCTCATCCTCCACTGTGCTCTCTGCTAACTTCAGAGGGACACGCGGAGTCACGCACTATTGGCCCAGATCGGGCCCCTCCCGTGCCAGAATATTTTCCATAGGCAATAAGTTCCCCCAGTCCAAAGAAGCGTTATTTACCGTTCCCAGGGTGCACAGGCCCAGCAACTGCTGTTCCTTTCAGACGTATCGAGAAGGACCAGCAGCCATTGGACACTCGAGGTGGTTTTTTGACCCAGCATCTCCTTCTGATAAGCTTGATGACTCCAGCAGTCTCTGAGCAGGCTATGTTTAACAGTAGGATACTAATTACAGATGATGATGAACGACAGCTTGTCAGCAACAGCAGCTGATTTGCTTTTTCAATAATTAGCTTTCAATATTACAGTAGCCAATTTACTAACAATAGTTTATTCAGCGCTTTTAAATAATGCTGTAACTCATTTTCCTCTGTTTACTGTTATTATAATTTACAAGATGATAGACAGTTAATTTACTTCAAATTTTACTTCAACAGTTTGCCGAAAATAATTATTTCTAACTTCATAAAATAGGGAATTATTCGTCAACACAAAATCCGGAGAAAAGTGTTCAAAAGTTGGAATTGGAGCAACAGCTAAGAATAAAAAACTCGATAATTTCCGCTAAATGACTTTGCAGCAACAGTGGGAGATTTTTTGTTTGTCCGTTTGTGTGGTACCGGAAAATAGATTAAAATGGCCCCGAGCTGAAAGGAGCCACGTTGTGAAGGCATGCAGATTAAAAACAGCGGAAAAACTTGTATTTTTTGACAGAACAAAAGTGTACAATCTGGTAGAGCGCCTTTTAGGTCTGTAACTCTGTATCATAGGTTTCGTTTATCCTTTGAAACGCATAATGAGAATGCATTTTTTGTTATTTTGGCTAAAGAGCTCTTGATGCTATTTAAGAAATTAAAAAGGGTGGAAAAATTACTTACTCGGATGGTATATTGTTTTGGTAAAAAAGTATTCTGTAGTTGTTATTTTTTGTGTAATTAGGTATAACAAATATCGAAAAGATTTTTAATTATAATTAAACTTTTCCAAATTTCAATAAGAAATTATGGCTACATAACATTATGACTAACTAAATTTTTATTTATGAAAACTTGCCCATTATGGTCTTATTGCTGGGCACGGGCCACTTCTCAAAATAAGAAGGTCTTAGTCCACAACACCTGGCCTAAAGATAAAGTTGCATTTATTTGTTTAAAACATGTATGGTTGACAGGATCTTAATAGCATGAAAAAAAATATGTACTTTCAAACTTTCAACATGTCCTGAGTGCTTCCATTTACCGTCCTACCAAATTGCAACAAAATAATGTCAAATATTACAAACGAATAATGTCAAATAATAAATACAAATAATATCAAATCAATTCACAATCAGATACTGATCAGCATATGAATTCGAAAAGTCAGAGGTTTTTTTTTACTCCTGCTACATGGAAAGCAAGCATTTAACCGCTAGGCTATCGCTACTTCCTGAGAAATTGTACCTACGACATGAAAAATATTTTATTAGAAAATAAAACTTTTACGAATTCATATTTCCAATGCTACACAAACATTATATCACTTAGTGTAGCGAAACACCTGCCGAGAGTAGCGTCGCGGAACGTTCGACTCAATACGCTCGCAGTATATTTTAAGTAACCTATGACACATCAGCCAAAATTACGTCGCGTTTGGCGTAGCGCCGAACCTTTCGTCGAGTGTCTATTTCCACGAGAACGCATTTAATGTATTTTGCATATCAAGCGACATATCACGCGATACGTTACGCGACCGAAAATTCGGCGCGTCCTTTAAGTGACCACACCGACCGACGATGACGCCACGTAATCTTCCGTCACATAGCGCGCTGAAAAAGACGTCGCGTAATGCCGAACGTTCGGCGCGTTAGGTGTGTCATGCAAACCGAATACTACGACCGATAGTTCAGCCGCTGAAGTGTCGGCGACGTCACCTTCGGCAGGTGTGTCGCTACACTTATTGTCACGAACTCATAGAAATCTTAATAATAAGATAATAGAAATGTTCTCTACCATCTTTTAATACCGGAACGTGTGTCGCCGGTTTGTCACTACCAACACATAAATACGCAATTACGTCCACCATGTTTCTAGCATTCAACGCAAAATTAATTAAGCCTAAAAAATATTCCGCTGTTAGATATGCTGCAAAATATAATGTTAGTGACTCTGCGTCCCAAACAGCACTGATGAACAAGCGAAAGGTTCGCGCACTGGGGGCCAATCGCGCTAATTTTGAACGTATTTATCAAAACTAAACCATTGCCAAAAACGTTATATTAGGCATATTTCGTATCGCGCTAATCTTAAAACGGAAACGTTTTAGCTTTTCTTTGGAACATACGTTCATGAACGAGTGAGTGAACGATCGATCGGACTTTCCTTGAAATTTCGGTATCGCGCTAAAATTGACAGCGTTTAAAACCTAATGCGTTCCGTTGGGAACATATTTACCGCTGTATTTCGAACGTTCACGAGCGTTTTTGATTTAGTTCGTGCCGAGCAACTTTTGCAGTGTTTTCTGAGACGTTACTCAGACGTTAGTGAGATAATTTTAATTTGGAAACAATGAAATGCTAGAAATGTATCTCCATGTGTTAGAAAGTGATCGTGAGGTGGATGTGGCTGAAGACAGAGCATCGATTCGCAGGCAGATTGGCTGGCTAAGACCCTCAACGATTCACATAGGTATCGGAAATGAAGTTTATAAAAAGATATCGTCTTTCGACGAAGCTAGTGGCTGGAGACGAAGGAGTTTGTGGTATGTACAACCGAAGTTAAAAATTAATTTACATCATAATTTTTATTTACAACCTTTACCTATACTTAGCATCGTTTATTACATGTTTCAGATTTTGATAGCTTTATCATTTTACGCGACTGGTTCATAC
Organism: Asteroscopus sphinx; assembly: GCA_949699075.1. Classification (NCBI taxonomy): domain Eukaryota; kingdom Metazoa; phylum Arthropoda; class Insecta; order Lepidoptera; family Noctuidae; genus Asteroscopus; species Asteroscopus sphinx. The sequence continues at coordinate 30,621,757 of OX453004.1, read as the reverse complement.
CTACCAGACGCGCCGCCCAGTGGAAGACAACAAGTCCCACCCAGTCTCCCAAGCAAGTGTGAGCAAAGCTATAAAGTAAGTGGAGCAAAGAGCTAAGCTAAGAGAGGTACCTATATAGCTCTTCGAAGTGAAGTGACAGTGGTGCTCAATAAATCCAGGGGCTGTGAATGGGTATACATTCCCATTTCCCATTTAGACGAAGAATATAAATTGACAGTGAGAAAATAAATTTCAGTAGATCATGCCATGTTCATTGGACCTGTCTTATTTCCTATTAAAATGTACAATATGATATTCTTTATTTCAGTTTCTACAGAGCTACAAGGATGCTAGCGATTTTAGTGTTGATGACACCCATGTCATAGAATAGATACCTACTAACGACCCATGTTGCCATTGTAACACCCAGAACATGAGGAGAGCTACATGAACAAGAGGGGGTATCATTCTCTGAATGCTTTATAGTAAGTATTATTCTCAAATTGCACAATATTGACGGCATAGTTAAATAATATAAAATAATGCTTCTATTTTATTCATAAGTTACTGTAGCATAAAATAATCAGCCCATTATTGTCCCACTGCTGGCCATGGGCCTCTTCTCAGTATGAGAAGGTTAAGGCCTTAGTTCACCACGCTGGCCTAGTGCGGGTTGGTGGATTAAACACACAAGCCATTAAGAACTGTATGGAGCACTGCACACCGGAGGGTGTGCAGGTTTTCTCATGATGTTTTCCTTCACTGTTAAAGCAAGTGATAATCAAATTACTCCCTCACACCCTCCCCTACCCTGATCCACACATAAGTGACTATACATTGTGGCAATTGTTTAATCTACTTTGTGTTATTTTTAGATGTGCAATGCTGATGCTGATTTTTTTTTTGTGGACTCTAGTTATCTTGGGTCTAATTATGATAGCAGTGTGGGAAGACAGGGGTCATTGAGAGGTTGTATGAGGAGGATCAAGATGTTTACACATTAGTTGTTAACTTTTAAAAATGTATGTTTAGGTTAATATAACCGGATAAAATATGTTTATCTACCTTATTTTATTGTTGCAGGATATTCAGGATACCTCCAAAGAGCAACTCTTATGACACCAATACTAAAATACTATAAGTACCTGTACAGAGCTCCACATGTCTGCACGGACTGTAGTCTTCGATAAAAAATACTATTATTGATCGAAGACTGTTGTAGAGCATTGCATAGGACTGCTTAAGGCTTTAGTGGGATTAAAATGTTGTGATAGGTTTTAAAAATAAATATACACCTATATGGTTAAAAAAATCTTTATTTTTAATGTCTGACACTTCACATCTCTTCCTCGGAAAATGATACATACCTGAAACAAAATAAGAGTAGGTTATTAAGTACCCTAGTAGTTTATTAAGTAACCTTGCGTGATAGTGGTATATTATCAAAGTAATAAAATTATCATCCACTTATTTGTATGAGCTAGTGGCCACCCCTGTTATCATCAACTGATAACAGAAAATCTATTATTATGTTTTATTATTTACTTTTATATATTCTTATTTATTTATTATTAGGAAAACCAACAGCTATATAAGAATTAATAAACAGCTAGCATAGGTTACATTAAGCCAACACAACACATTTTATTCTGCTTTTTATCTACCAAAGATCATATTATAAACACTATTCATCTACTGTGAATCCACAACATTTCAACACAATTATTAAATAAGCCTCCTTCTGGCACAGTTGGGTAAAAAATAAAAACTTTTATTGTTAATAATACCTAGGTATGCAAACAATCTAGTGAAGCCAAAAAAACTATGCTCCTTCATGTACAACCAGCGCTCACACATGCACCTCAAACCATGCTCACCCCTCAGTACACATGTTGCGGCATCATTCAATAAGCATTGTGAAAGCAAATATCCTTCAGGTACATGGTGTGCGTAAGCGCTGGTTGGAAGCATAATTTTTTTTGGCTTCATTATGATTGTTTGCAGCACTTCATCTATATTTTTTACTATGTCTGTGCTTTTAGCCGCTTTTTGAATAAACAATGACCTACTTTCTGAGCATGAGATGAGAGATGAATTTACACACACTAAATGTTTTAACTTTAACTATTAGGTACTCACATTGCTCCACTCTTTTGGCAGTTTCACTAGACCCTCACAGTTGATCGTGTCTGCAAACTCACGCCAAAGTTATGTTAAAAGAGCCCGCACCTCTTTGGAACAGATAGACTCCGTCTAAGGGCCAGACCGGCCAGACCCTATTGGCCTTGACAAACTTCACCAACATCTGCATTTGCCGCCAAAGATAATAATATAATCACTGTAGGCAATTCTCTTTGACTGTAGGTAGTTGCTGCACGGTGGACGTACAGTTGCGTCGCGACCCTCGTCTCTGCAAATATAGAAACAAAGTATAAATCTTAACTAGCTGCATTATCAACATTGTTTATTTACATATCCTTATCTCTTCTCATGGGTGTCGTAAAAGGCGACTAAGGGATTCACCAGAGGATGAGCAGCAGCGTTCTCCGAGTATTTAAATAACCAACTGCGATCGCCAAGCCGCCTGCCAAGCGTGGCGATTATGGCATATCCCCCCAACATTTGCTTGGGGGAGGCCTATGTCCAGCAGTGGACGTCTTAAGGCTGAAATGATGAATGATTATTTACATAAACAGCAAAACAATAGGTACTTACTTGTCGTTTGAATGATCCAATCTAGTTGAGTTTATTAATATAGTTGTTGTTATTGTTGACAAACGATGCCAAACGTAGTGAAAGAGTACATTTCTTTAAACGTGATTAGTGATAAAACATTAATTAAATTAGCTTTGTTAGGTAAATTAGCCGCTAATAAATAACATTTATATTATTTATTTTTTTTTTATTTTTTTTTTAAGTATTATGGCCTGGTTGCTAAGACCTTTAAGCCAAGTCATTTTTTGTTATGTGAGTAGTTTTATGGCCTGGTTGCTTAGACCCTCCAGCCAAGTCTTTAGTTTACTCACCCTACCCTAGTAAAGTGATGGAAACTTTACCAGGTTTTGGAGCGGATGATGAGAAAATACGAAAGTCACGTTTTTCAACTTTGTACCATTTACCCACACTTGTACACGTTAACGAGCACTTAACATTTAATAATCCACCATTATTACACATTAACACTCGAAGGAACACAAATTTAGGAAAATAATACAAATCCACAACATGATCTTTCCGAATTTTCCCGCCAACCTTATATTATTTAATACACAGACCAGTGTTGCCGGCAATCAAACAAGAAATTACCCGTTCTGTCAAAAAAAATAATTAAAAAAAGTATTATGTTTTTTATTTTTTTGTTTATAGTTTTAAATTAGGTACCTAAGGGGCGTCGCGCCGCACTGACGTGATAGAAATATTAGGGGGCCTGTGGTGGCGAATATTTTTTTGAATACTTTTAAAGAATGTCAACCTGTGTGGATTCAGGATTTTGTTAATCAAAAGTAAGGGACGATTCTTCTCAGTGGTGGACTAATCCTTTTGGAGGCTCAAAGTGGTGTATAATGCAGGAAGCCTTTTATTAAAACGCCAAAAAGTTTTCAATCAACACAGCCTATCGCAGTCCACTGTTGGACATAGGCCTCTCCCAAGTTGCGCCACAACGCAAAAAGTTTTGCAATATGGCAATTAATCATAAGAAAGATAGTAGGGTGCGAGCGCAGTGAGCTCGTTTAGCTTTTGCGAAAACATGAAGAAAGCGTGAATGAAAATATAAGGCAATAGTTACTTGCATTATAGTTATGGCAAGGAAGAGGAAATCAGCAGAAGTATATCTAACAGTGCCAGCAAAGCGAGTGCGAATTTTTTATCTGGTCTTTGGTGCTTTCGGCTTTACCTCTTTATTAATAATGTGTACAAACCGTAGTACACTTCTTAGTCTGTGGTATAAACTAACAGAATATTTGTTTTCAACATATCACCGTAGGCTTGAACAACAACCGCGAGCGACGCGAGCTCGATTTTTTTGGACTATGCATGAACAAAGTGAGATAGCGCTTTACAAAGATTTATACATTTCAAATATTATTATTTCTTCATTAAATTAAATTAATATCCGACCAGCACATTAAAGAAGCAGAATAGTGTAGAATGATAAAGCAAACTAAACACAGTGATCCATCAATAAAAAACTACAACATTTTTTTACTAATATTGCGTTCGCCAAACTGAGCCATAAAGATGGAAAAGATGTGATTGTTATTTTGCCGGAACCGTACCCTTCGTCTGCCGGCAGAAACAGGTGCGGTTGTAGGACTTCCACGGAAGAGCTCATTCACAAGGAACTCTCCTACCCCACTAACTTTTGTTGAGTATCTTCTCTGTCCCGCGTGCCTAAAATTACTGTAATGACCTACATATTACAGTTAGTGACAATTGGCAAATTACCCAGATCAAAACACTGAGGGGGGCTCGACATGCTCTTTTTTGTGATTGTCGCAAAAATACCCGAAATTACTCATCGTTATTCGTTACCCGCCAAGAACCCGCTTAAGGCCTAAATTACACGAAATCGGGTAAAAATACCCATGCAGGCAACGCTGACACAGACAATTAGCTACATTTAAATATTTCATATGGCAATCAGTGTTGCCAGTTGCCAGATGTTTTTTTTAGCGATCGTACTAATCGTACACTAGTAAAACTAGAAAAAATACGTAGATCCGTTCCATTTGAAGGATACACCAAACAAACTTTCGCATTTTTTACATTAGAAGTATTACAAAAAATATTTAACTACATATTAGCTACGTCTTACACAAATTACTATGAACATTCCTTTAAATCGCAGTTATTTTATCGTCTTATGTACTCGTTAAGTAATTATAAACGGAAAGCGTTGTTCATAGCAGTAGTTTATTGGTTTTTTCATTTAATTTTATGAATTAATAAAACGGGCAAAAAATTATACAAATACTACTTAAGTTATACGTTTGGCAACACTGATGATAGACAATGAGTGACATAGACAATTTGACATACTAAAATAGTGCTGCTCCCTTCGCAACATGCTTAGTCGACAATCGATTGTAAAAGTATCACCAAGTATTTTTAATACTCGTGGCAAGCCCTAAACGTCACACGTTTGGTTTTACTTTGGTAACGTCAACGATTATAACGTTCAGAAAACATTAGCGCGATACCATTTTTGACAAAACTAAACAAAAGCTAAACCAAAGCTAAACTAAAACCTAAGACGTTCCGTTCAAACGGTTGATACGTTTGAAAATAGCGCGATTGGCCCCCTGGGGGCCAATCGCGCTAATTTTGAACGTATTTATCAAAACTAAACCATTGCCAAAAACGTTATATTAGGCATATTTCGTATCGCGCTAATCTTAAAACGGAAACGTTTTAGCTTTTCTTTGGAACATACGTTCATGAACGAGTGAGTGAACGATCGATCGGACTTTCCTTGAAATTTCGGTATCGCGCTAAAATTGACAGCGTTTAAAACCTAATGCGTTCCGTTGGGAACATATTTACCGCTGTATTTCGAACGTTCACGAGCGTTTTTGATTTAGTTCGTGCCGAGCAACTTTTGCAGTGTTTTCTGAGACGTTACTCAGACGTTAGTGAGATAATTTTAATTTGGAAACAATGAAATGCTAGAAATGTATCTCCATGTGTTAGAAAGTGATCGTGAGGTGGATGTGGCTGAAGACAGAGCATCGATTCGCAGGCAGATTGGCTGGCTAAGACCCTCAACGATTCACATAGGTATCGGAAATGAAGTTTATAAAAAGATATCGTCTTTCGACGAAGCTAGTGGCTGGAGACGAAGGAGTTTGTGGTATGTACAACCGAAGTTAAAAATTAATTTACATCATAATTTTTATTTACAACCTTTACCTATACTTAGCATCGTTTATTACATGTTTCAGATTTTGATAGCTTTATCATTTTACGCGACTGGTTCATACCTACCAGACGCGCCGCCCAGTGGAAGACAACAAGTCCCACCCAGTCTCCCAAGCAAGTGTGAGCAAAGCTATAAAGTAAGTGGAGCAAAGAGCTAAGCTAAGAGAGGTACCTATATAGCTCTTCGAAGTGAAGTGACAGTGGTGCTCAATAAATCCAGGGGCTGTGAATGGGTATACATTCCCATTTCCCATTTAGACGAAGAATATAAATTGACAGTGAGAAAATAAATTTCAGTAGATCATGCCATGTTCATTGGACCTGTCTTATTTCCTATTAAAATGTACAATATGATATTCTTTATTTCAGTTTCTACAGAGCTACAAGGATGCTAGCGATTTTAGTGTTGATGACACCCATGTCATAGAATAGATACCTACTAACGACCCATGTTGCCATTGTAACACCCAGAACATGAGGAGAGCTACATGAACAAGAGGGGGTATCATTCTCTGAATGCTTTATAGTAAGTATTATTCTCAAATTGCACAATATTGACGGCATAGTTAAATAATATAAAATAATGCTTCTATTTTATTCATAAGTTACTGTAGCATAAAATAATCAGCCCATTATTGTCCCACTGCTGGCCATGGGCCTCTTCTCAGTATGAGAAGGTTAAGGCCTTAGTTCACCACGCTGGCCTAGTGCGGGTTGGTGGATTAAACACACAAGCCATTAAGAACTGTATGGAGCACTGCACACCGGAGGGTGTGCAGGTTTTCTCATGATGTTTTCCTTCACTGTTAAAGCAAGTGATAATCAAATTACTCCCTCACACCCTCCCCTACCCTGATCCACACATAAGTGACTATACATTGTGGCAATTGTTTAATCTACTTTGTGTTATTTTTAGATGTGCAATGCTGATGCTGATTTTTTTTTTTGTGGACTCTAGTTATCTTGGGTCTAATTATGATAGCAGTGTGGGAAGACAGGGGTCATTGAGAGGTTGTATGAGGAGGATCAAGATGTTTACACATTAGTTGTTAACTTTTAAAAATGTATGTTTAGGTTAATATAACCGGATAAAATATGTTTATCTACCTTATTTTATTGTTGCAGGATATTCAGGATACCTCCAAAGAGCAACTCTTATGACACCAATACTAAAATACTATAAGTACCTGTACAGAGCTCCACATGTCTGCACGGACTGTAGTCTTCGATAAAAAATACTATTATTGATCGAAGACTGTTGTAGAGCATTGCATAGGACTGCTTAAGGCTTTAGTGGGATTAAAATGTTGTGATAGGTTTTAAAAATAAATATACACCTATATGGTTAAAAAAATCTTTATTTTTAATGTCTGACACTTCACATCTCTTCCTCGGAAAATGATACATACCTGAAACAAAATAAGAGTAGGTTATTAAGTACCCTAGTAGTTTATTAAGTAACCTTGCGTGATAGTGGTATATTATCAAAGTAATAAAATTATCATCCACTTATTTGTATGAGCTAGTGGCCACCCCTGTTATCATCAACTGATAACAGAAAATCTATTATTATGTTTTATTATTTACTTTTATATATTCTTATTTATTTATTATTAGGAAAACCAACAGCTATATAAGAATTAATAAACAGCTAGCATAGGTTACATTAAGCCAACACAACACATTTTATTCTGCTTTTTATCTACCAAAGATCATATTATAAACACTATTCATCTACTGTGAATCCACAACATTTCAACACAATTATTAAATAAGCCTCCTTCTGGCACAGTTGGGTAAAAAATAAAAACTTTTATTGTTAATAATACCTAGGTATGCAAACAATCTAGTGAAGCCAAAAAAACTATGCTCCTTCATGTACAACCAGCGCTCACACATGCACCTCAAACCATGCTCACCCCTCAGTACACATGTTGCGGCATCATTCAATAAGCATTGTGAAAGCAAATATCCTTCAGGTACATGGTGTGCGTAAGCGCTGGTTGGAAGCATAATTTTTTTTGGCTTCATTATGATTGTTTGCAGCACTTCATCTATATTTTTTACTATGTCTGTGCTTTTAGCCGCTTTTTGAATAAACAATGACCTACTTTCTGAGCATGAGATGAGAGATGAATTTACACACACTAAATGTTTTAACTTTAACTATTAGGTACTCACATTGCTCCACTCTTTTGGCAGTTTCACTAGACCCTCACAGTTGATCGTGTCTGCAAACTCACGCCAAAGTTATGTTAAAAGAGCCCGCACCTCTTTGGAACAGATAGACTCCGTCTAAGGGCCAGACCGGCCAGACCCTATTGGCCTTGACAAACTTCACCAACATCTGCATTTGCCGCCAAAGATAATAATATAATCACTGTAGGCAATTCTCTTTGACTGTAGGTAGTTGCTGCACGGTGGACGTACAGTTGCGTCGCGACCCTCGTCTCTGCAAATATAGAAACAAAGTATAAATCTTAACTAGCTGCATTATCAACATTGTTTATTTACATATCCTTATCTCTTCTCATGGGTGTCGTAAAAGGCGACTAAGGGATTCACCAGAGGATGAGCAGCAGCGTTCTCCGAGTATTTAAATAACCAACTGCGATCGCCAAGCCGCCTGCCAAGCGTGGCGATTATGGCATATCCCCCCAACATTTGCTTGGGGGAGGCCTATGTCCAGCAGTGGACGTCTTAAGGCTGAAATGATGAATGATTATTTACATAAACAGCAAAACAATAGGTACTTACTTGTCGTTTGAATGATCCAATCTAGTTGAGTTTATTAATATAGTTGTTGTTATTGTTGACAAACGATGCCAAACGTAGTGAAAGAGTACATTTCTTTAAACGTGATTAGTGATAAAACATTAATTAAATTAGCTTTGTTAGGTAAATTAGCCGCTAATAAATAACATTTATATTATTTATTTTTTTTTTATTTTTTTTTTAAGTATTATGGCCTGGTTGCTAAGACCTTTAAGCCAAGTCATTTTTTGTTATGTGAGTAGTTTTATGGCCTGGTTGCTTAGACCCTCCAGCCAAGTCTTTAGTTTACTCACCCTACCCTAGTAAAGTGATGGAAACTTTACCAGGTTTTGGAGCGGATGATGAGAAAATACGAAAGTCACGTTTTTCAACTTTGTACCATTTACCCACACTTGTACACGTTAACGAGCACTTAACATTTAATAATCCACCATTATTACACATTAACACTCGAAGGAACACAAATTTAGGAAAATAATACAAATCCACAACATGATCTTTCCGAATTTTCCCGCCAACCTTATATTATTTAATACACAGACCAGTGTTGCCGGCAATCAAACAAGAAATTACCCGTTCTGTCAAAAAAAATAATTAAAAAAAGTATTATGTTTTTTATTTTTTTGTTTATAGTTTTAAATTAGGTACCTAAGGGGCGTCGCGCCGCACTGACGTGATAGAAATATTAGGGGGCCTGTGGTGGCGAATATTTTTTTGAATACTTTTAAAGAATGTCAACCTGTGTGGATTCAGGATTTTGTTAATCAAAAGTAAGGGACGATTCTTCTCAGTGGTGGACTAATCCTTTTGGAGGCTCAAAGTGGTGTATAATGCAGGAAGCCTTTTATTAAAACGCCAAAAAGTTTTCAATCAACACAGCCTATCGCAGTCCACTGTTGGACATAGGCCTCTCCCAAGTTGCGCCACAACGCAAAAAGTTTTGCAATATGGCAATTAATCATAAGAAAGATAGTAGGGTGCGAGCGCAGTGAGCTCGTTTAGCTTTTGCGAAAACATGAAGAAAGCGTGAATGAAAATATAAGGCAATAGTTACTTGCATTATAGTTATGGCAAGGAAGAGGAAATCAGCAGAAGTATATCTAACAGTGCCAGCAAAGCGAGTGCGAATTTTTTATCTGGTCTTTGGTGCTTTCGGCTTTACCTCTTTATTAATAATGTGTACAAACCGTAGTACACTTCTTAGTCTGTGGTATAAACTAACAGAATATTTGTTTTCAACATATCACCGTAGGCTTGAACAACAACCGCGAGCGACGCGAGCTCGATTTTTTTGGACTATGCATGAACAAAGTGAGATAGCGCTTTACAAAGATTTATACATTTCAAATATTATTATTTCTTCATTAAATTAAATTAATATCCGACCAGCACATTAAAGAAGCAGAATAGTGTAGAATGATAAAGCAAACTAAACACAGTGATCCATCAATAAAAAACTACAACATTTTTTTACTAATATTGCGTTCGCCAAACTGAGCCATAAAGATGGAAAAGATGTGATTGTTATTTTGCCGGAACCGTACCCTTCGTCTGCCGGCAGAAACAGGTGCGGTTGTAGGACTTCCACGGAAGAGCTCATTCACAAGGAACTCTCCTACCCCACTAACTTTTGTTGAGTATCTTCTCTGTCCCGCGTGCCTAAAATTACTGTAATGACCTACATATTACAGTTAGTGACAATTGGCAAATTACCCAGATCATAACACTGAGGGGGGCTCGACATGCTCTTTTTTGTGATTGTCGCAAAAATACCCGAAATTACTCATCGTTATTCGTTACCCGCCAAGAACCCGCTTAAGGCCTAAATTACACGAAATCGGGTAAAAATACCCATGCAGGCAACGCTGACACAGACAATTAGCTACATTTAAATATTTCATATGGCAATCAGTGTTGCCAGTTGCCAGATGTTTTTTTTAGCGATCGTACTAATCGTACACTAGTAAAACTAGAAAAAATACGTAGATCCGTTCCATTTGAAGGATACACCAAACAAACTTTCGCATTTTTTACATTAGAAGTATTACAAAAAATATTTAACTACATATTAGCTACGTCTTACACAAATTACTATGAACATTCCTTTAAATCGCAGTTATTTTATCGTCTTATGTACTCGTTAAGTAATTATAAACGGAAAGCGTTGTTCATAGCAGTAGTTTATTGGTTTTTTCATTTAATTTTATGAATTAATAAAACGGGCAAAAAATTATACAAATACTACTTAAGTTATACGTTTGGCAACACTGATGATAGACAATGAGTGACATAGACAATTTGACATACTAAAATAGTGCTGCTCCCTTCGCAACATGCTTAGTCGACAATCGATTGTAAAAGTATCACCAAGTATTTTTAATACTCGTGGCAAGCCCTAAACGTCACACGTTTGGTTTTACTTTGGTAACGTCAACGATTATAACGTTCAGAAAACATTAGCGCGATACCATTTTTGACAAAACTAAACAAAAGCTAAACCAAAGCTAAACTAAAACCTAAGACGTTCCGTTCAAACGGTTGATACGTTTGAAAATAGCGCGATTGGCCCCCTGGGGGCCAATCGCGCTAATTTTGAACGTATTTATCAAAACTAAACCATTGCCAAAAACGTTATATTAGGCATATTTCGTATCGCGCTAATCTTAAAACGGAAACGTTTTAGCTTTTCTTTGGAACATACGTTCATGAACGAGTGAGTGAACGATCGATCGGACTTTCCTTGAAATTTCGGTATCGCGCTAAAATTGACAGCGTTTAAAACCTAATGCGTTCCGTTGGGAACATATTTACCGCTGTATTTCGAACGTTCACGAGCGTTTTTGATTTAGTTCGTGCCGAGCAACTTTTGCAGTGTTTTCTGAGACGTTACTCAGACGTTAGTGAGATAATTTTAATTTGGAAACAATGAAATGCTAGAAATGTATCTCCATGTGTTAGAAAGTGATCGTGAGGTGGATGTGGCTGAAGACAGAGCATCGATTCGCAGGCAGATTGGCTGGCTAAGACCCTCAACGATTCACATAGGTATCGGAAATGAAGTTTATAAAAAGATATCGTCTTTCGACGAAGCTAGTGGCTGGAGACGAAGGAGTTTGTGGTATGTACAACCGAAGTTAAAAATTAATTTACATCATAATTTTTATTTACAACCTTTACCTATACTTAGCATCGTTTATTACATGTTTCAGATTTTGATAGCTTTATCATTTTACGCGACTGGTTCATACCTACCAGACGCGCCGCCCAGTGGAAGACAACAAGTCCCACCCAGTCTCCCAAGCAAGTGTGAGCAAAGCTATAAAGTAAGTGGAGCAAAGAGCTAAGCTAAGAGAGGTACCTATATAGCTCTTCGAAGTGAAGTGACAGTGGTGCTCAATAAATCCAGGGGCTGTGAATGGGTATACATTCCCATTTCCCATTTAGACGAAGAATATAAATTGACAGTGAGAAAATAAATTTCAGTAGATCATGCCATGTTCATTGGACCTGTCTTATTTCCTATTAAAATGTACAATATGATATTCTTTATTTCAGTTTCTACAGAGCTACAAGGATGCTAGCGATTTTAGTGTTGATGACACCCATGTCATAGAATAGATACCTACTAACGACCCATGTTGCCATTGTAACACCCAGAACATGAGGAGAGCTACATGAACAAGAGGGGGTATCATTCTCTGAATGCTTTATAGTAAGTATTATTCTCAAATTGCACAATATTGACGGCATAGTTAAATAATATAAAATAATGCTTCTATTTTATTCATAAGTTACTGTAGCATAAAATAATCAGCCCATTATTGTCCCACTGCTGGCCATGGGCCTCTTCTCAGTATGAGAAGGTTAAGGCCTTAGTTCACCACGCTGGCCTAGTGCGGGTTGGTGGATTAAACACACAAGCCATTAAGAACTGTATGGAGCACTGCACACCGGAGGGTGTGCAGGTTTTCTCATGATGTTTTCCTTCACTGTTAAAGCAAGTGATAATCAAATTACTCCCTCACACCCTCCCCTACCCTGATCCACACATAAGTGACTATACATTGTGGCAATTGTTTAATCTACTTTGTGTTATTTTTAGATGTGCAATGCTGATGCTGATTTTTTTTTTTGTGGACTCTAGTTATCTTGGGTCTAATTATGATAGCAGTGTGGGAAGACAGGGGTCATTGAGAGGTTGTATGAGGAGGATCAAGATGTTTACACATTAGTTGTTAACTTTTAAAAATGTATGTTTAGGTTAATATAACCGGATAAAATATGTTTATCTACCTTATTTTATTGTTGCAGGATATTCAGGATACCTCCAAAGAGCAACTCTTATGACACCAATACTAAAATACTATAAGTACCTGTACAGAGCTCCACATGTCTGCACGGACTGTAGTCTTCGATAAAAAATACTATTATTGATCGAAGACTGTTGTAGAGCATTGCATAGGACTGCTTAAGGCTTTAGTGGGATTAAAATGTTGTGATAGGTTTTAAAAATAAATATACACCTATATGGTTAAAAAAATCTTTATTTTTAATGTCTGACACTTCACATCTCTTCCTCGGAAAATGATACATACCTGAAACAAAATAAGAGTAGGTTATTAAGTACCCTAGTAGTTTATTAAGTAACCTTGCGTGATAGTGGTATATTATCAAAGTAATAAAATTATCATCCACTTATTTGTATGAGCTAGTGGCCACCCCTGTTATCATCAACTGATAACAGAAAATCTATTATTATGTTTTATTATTTACTTTTATATATTCTTATTTATTTATTATTAGGAAAACCAACAGCTATATAAGAATTAATAAACAGCTAGCATAGGTTACATTAAGCCAACACAACACATTTTATTCTGCTTTTTATCTACCAAAGATCATATTATAAACACTATTCATCTACTGTGAATCCACAACATTTCAACACAATTATTAAATAAGCCTCCTTCTGGCACAGTTGGGTAAAAAATAAAAACTTTTATTGTTAATAATACCTAGGTATGCAAACAATCTAGTGAAGCCAAAAAAACTATGCTCCTTCATGTACAACCAGCGCTCACACATGCACCTCAAACCATGCTCACCCCTCAGTACACATGTTGCGGCATCATTCAATAAGCATTGTGAAAGCAAATATCCTTCAGGTACATGGTGTGCGTAAGCGCTGGTTGGAAGCATAATTTTTTTTGGCTTCATTATGATTGTTTGCAGCACTTCATCTATATTTTTTACTATGTCTGTGCTTTTAGCCGCTTTTTGAATAAACAATGACCTACTTTCTGAGCATGAGATGAGAGATGAATTTACACACACTAAATGTTTTAACTTTAACTATTAGGTACTCACATTGCTCCACTCTTTTGGCAGTTTCACTAGACCCTCACAGTTGATCGTGTCTGCAAACTCACGCCAAAGTTATGTTAAAAGAGCCCGCACCTCTTTGGAACAGATAGACTCCGTCTAAGGGCCAGACCGGCCAGACCCTATTGGCCTTGACAAACTTCACCAACATCTGCATTTGCCGCCAAAGATAATAATATAATCACTGTAGGCAATTCTCTTTGACTGTAGGTAGTTGCTGCACGGTGGACGTACAGTTGCGTCGCGACCCTCGTCTCTGCAAATATAGAAACAAAGTATAAATCTTAACTAGCTGCATTATCAACATTGTTTATTTACATATCCTTATCTCTTCTCATGGGTGTCGTAAAAGGCGACTAAGGGATTCACCAGAGGATGAGCAGCAGCGTTCTCCGAGTATTTAAATAACCAACTGCGATCGCCAAGCCGCCTGCCAAGCGTGGCGATTATGGCATATCCCCCCAACATTTGCTTGGGGGAGGCCTATGTCCAGCAGTGGACGTCTTAAGGCTGAAATGATGAATGATTATTTACATAAACAGCAAAACAATAGGTACTTACTTGTCGTTTGAATGATCCAATCTAGTTGAGTTTATTAATATAGTTGTTGTTATTGTTGACAAACGATGCCAAACGTAGTGAAAGAGTACATTTCTTTAAACGTGATTAGTGATAAAACATTAATTAAATTAGCTTTGTTAGGTAAATTAGCCGCTAATAAATAACATTTATATTATTTATTTATTTTTTTTTTTTTTTTTTAAGTATTATGGCCTGGTTGCTAAGACCTTTAAGCCAAGTCATTTTTTGTTATGTGAGTAGTTTTATGGCCTGGTTGCTTAGACCCTCCAGCCAAGTCTTTAGTTTACTCACCCTACCCTAGTAAAGTGATGGAAACTTTACCAGGTTTTGGAGCGGATGATGAGAAAATACGAAAGTCACGTTTTTCAACTTTGTACCATTTACCCACACTTGTACACGTTAACGAGCACTTAACATTTAATAATCCACCATTATTACACATTAACACTCGAAGGAACACAAATTTAGGAAAATAATACAAATCCACAACATGATCTTTCCGAATTTTCCCGCCAACCTTATATTATTTAATACACAGACCAGTGTTGCCGGCAATCAAACAAGAAATTACCCGTTCTGTCAAAAAAAATAATTAAAAAAAGTATTATGTTTTTTATTTTTTTGTTTATAGTTTTAAATTAGGTACCTAAGGGGCGTCGCGCCGCACTGACGTGATAGAAATATTAGGGGGCCTGTGGTGGCGAATATTTTTTTGAATACTTTTAAAGAATGTCAACCTGTGTGGATTCAGGATTTTGTTAATCAAAAGTAAGGGACGATTCTTCTCAGTGGTGGACTAATCCTTTTGGAGGCTCAAAGTGGTGTATAATGCAGGAAGCCTTTTATTAAAACGCCAAAAAGTTTTCAATCAACACAGCCTATCGCAGTCCACTGTTGGACATAGGCCTCTCCCAAGTTGCGCCACAACGCAAAAAGTTTTGCAATATGGCAATTAATCATAAGAAAGATAGTAGGGTGCGAGCGCAGTGAGCTCGTTTAGCTTTTGCGAAAACATGAAGAAAGCGTGAATGAAAATATAAGGCAATAGTTACTTGCATTATAGTTATGGCAAGGAAGAGGAAATCAGCAGAAGTATATCTAACAGTGCCAGCAAAGCGAGTGCGAATTTTTTATCTGGTCTTTGGTGCTTTCGGCTTTACCTCTTTATTAATAATGTGTACAAACCGTAGTACACTTCTTAGTCTGTGGTATAAACTAACAGAATATTTGTTTTCAACATATCACCGTAGGCTTGAACAACAACCGCGAGCGACGCGAGCTCGATTTTTTTGGACTATGCATGAACAAAGTGAGATAGCGCTTTACAAAGATTTATACATTTCAAATATTATTATTTCTTCATTAAATTAAATTAATATCCGACCAGCACATTAAAGAAGCAGAATAGTGTAGAATGATAAAGCAAACTAAACACAGTGATCCATCAATAAAAAACTACAACATTTTTTTACTAATATTGCGTTCGCCAAACTGAGCCATAAAGATGGAAAAGATGTGATTGTTATTTTGCCGGAACCGTACCCTTCGTCTGCCGGCAGAAACAGGTGCGGTTGTAGGACTTCCACGGAAGAGCTCATTCACAAGGAACTCTCCTACCCCACTAACTTTTGTTGAGTATCTTCTCTGTCCCGCGTGCCTAAAATTACTGTAATGACCTAATTACAGTTAGTGACAATTGGCAAATTACCCAGATCATAACACTGAGGGGGGCTCGACATGCTCTTTTTTGTGATTGTCGCAAAAATACCCGAAATTACTCATCGTTATTCGTTACCCGCCAAGAACCCGCTTAAGGCCTAAATTACACGAAATCGGGTAAAAATACCCATGCAGGCAACGCTGACACAGACAATTAGCTACATTTAAATATTTCATATGGCAATCAGTGTTGCCAGTTGCCAGATGTTTTTTTTAGCGATCGTACTAATCGTACACTAGTAAAACTAGAAAAAATACGTAGATCCGTTCCATTTGAAGGATACACCAAACAAACTTTCGCATTTTTTACATTAGAAGTATTACAAAAAATATTTAACTACATATTAGCTACGTCTTACACAAATTACTATGAACATTCCTTTAAATCGCAGTTATTTTATCGTCTTATGTACTCGTTAAGTAATTATAAACGGAAAGCGTTGTTCATAGCAGTAGTTTATTGGTTTTTTCATTTAATTTTATGAATTAATAAAACGGGCAAAAAATTATACAAATACTACTTAAGTTATACGTTTGGCAACACTGATGATAGACAATGAGTGACATAGACAATTTGACATACTAAAATAGTGCTGCTCCCTTCGCAACATGCTTAGTCGACAATCGATTGTAAAAGTATCACCAAGTATTTTTAATACTCGTGGCAAGCCCTAAACGTCACACGTTTGGTTTTACTTTGGTAACGTCAACGATTATAACGTTCAGAAAACATTAGCGCGATACCATTTTTGACAAAACTAAACAAAAGCTAAACCAAAGCTAAACTAAAACCTAAGACGTTCCGTTCAAACGGTTGATACGTTTGAAAATAGCGCGATTGGCCCCCTGGTGTCCTACGAGACACCTGTACGCGGCGACACGTTCACTCACATTTACCACTTCTATACCACATTATTTAGATTTCTATGCACGAACTCCTGACAGTGCAAATTCACATTCAATTCACCAAGAAAAATAATTTAAAAATTCTAACCCACCGAGCATCGATTTCCTAACCATCGCATCGATGCTACCAAATTGTCCACTGAGGTCAACCAGGCCATCGATTTCGCACCATCGCAGGGTTAACATGGGGTTAACCGAAACGCTACGTGGGAACGAGCGAAGTGATCCTATTCTCACGACACTAGTAATGCATTCATTTGTATTCGCCCGAGCAACAATAATATCGCCCGATCTTCTCCGTACACTGTTTTAAGAGTTATTTAAATTAAGTAACGGTTTCTGGTTATGCCCTAAAAGGATGTCCTGGATCGGGAGCGGGACGGTAATGAATTGGTGTCAGGTCTGGTGAAAGGACAATGCATCGTCGGAGTGTAAATCGTTCATACCGAGTAGTATGTGTTATGCATGGTCATATTCATATTTATATATATCCTTTCTCGTCCTAAATTTTGAATTGGTATTAAAAACATTTTGTGATCAAAATTAAAGTGCGTCCCTAATTCAATGTTTAAGAAAATCTAAATTTAAATAATTCAACTCATTAGTAAATCTTTTTTTCCCTTGCTATTTCTATGATAATCTGAGAAAACTGTTTCTATATATTGTTTTACCTATTTGTGTACCTCTGTTTGTTTCCAAAATAAAGTAAAATAAATAAATATTATCACAGCTGTTTCTCATTGGGGTAGACATAGTCTATGGATTTCCACCTGCTACAATCCTGGTACACCTCTTTTGCTTTAACTACGTTCATTAACCTCGTCATGCATGCTCGTCGGCTTAGAGAACTCTTAACCTGGTTTTTTTGAGGACATCCGTGATTTGATCGCGATACGTTCGCCGAGTTCGCCCCCTTCCAACTCTTCCATCAACACTCGCTTCGTATACTTGTTTCGTCAATCTCTTCTCGTCCATCCTCTCTATATGTCCAAACCATCTTAACATACCTTTCTCAATATTTGTCACTACATCTTCTTTCACTCCACAACGCTCCCTTATCACGTTATTCCTCACTTTATCTCGCAAAGTTATATACAATTTATACGCACACATTCAGCACTCATACTAAGAAGTTAATTATATCGTCGTATTTAACTGTCTAACAGCAGTATGTGATAATTTCAGTATAAAAACTAATAATTTTACGACAATTTGGCTCTTTGCAAAAAAGCCTTTTAACAATTTGGAGAGATTTAAGCACACAAATTGTAACAAGTTCTAGGGTTTCCCTTTCAACAAAGTGCTCCATTACTTTCCGTTCTTACGGTTAAAAAATCAAACTTGGCAACTGTCATCAGCAAGTGAACCGGGTTCGGAGCGACATTTGGTATTCATCCCGCGGACTCGGGTGTGTCACCTTGTCCAATGCCCTGAATACGACAAAGAAAAGATTTATTGACCATACAAGTAAATGGGTCAGATATATCATTTTAGTTAGTTATTGCGGTAAAATAATAAGAAATTCTTCGATTATATTTGGAGACTATGATTTGGGAAAGGAAGAATAATACATAAATATAATAAAACTAATCCTCAGTAAAAATTGTTCCTTCAGTCAATGCACGACGATCGTAAAGCAAATTGAGAAAAAATAATCGTAAATAGAAACAGATTAGTTACCAAACTTTTAAAATCAGAGAAAATTCTACAAAAGATTAAAATTAGAACATCTAAACTCTAAACCCAAAAGTAAGTTTTTACCCAACGCCACGTCTTTCCTTTGGAATCCGTTTTCATCGCGACACTCGATAAGTTTGCGCCCTGAGGGGCAGAAAAGCCCTTCCCCAAACTTCTTACGAAATTATTTGAACAAGAGTTCCTACCCGACCTTCTAAAGTGACCGAACTATACAACAGTCCCACACAAAACTGGCCCCTAGGGATTTAGAGTTAACGCTTTTCCGTATGATGAATTACACACAATTGATAAAGTCGACTTTCGCCTGAACAAGTTTGAGAATAAAAATAAAATAGTAGGTTAAATTGCCAGTGCTTACAGACACAGTGACTCTTGGAATGTGTGAGACAAATAAGAAATATGAAGTTGAGGCGGAAACTTCAGATTCTTTTGTTACGAATATGATTCTTATTGGTGAAAAGAAAAATAATAGATTTGCATGCGAACTTCTTCATAATCTTAATTGTATCAATATTTCATGTTTTGTGCAAAAATCCTGTAATATTATTATCTGTTTTCAAATTCCTTATTTTTACGTTTACGTAAGTTTAAAGACCCAACTTGATGCTGGCGAGTATTGTTTAAAAAAATCCTTATAGTGTTTATCGTGTCTTACCGTGCTTTACCTACATGTGAAATTACCAAAGAGTAAGACAGAAAGGATTATAAATGTTTATTCTCAGATTACGCATTACGGTACAAAATTTTATAGCCTGTGAAACAGCAGGTATAATTCTAAACTTAGATTGTAACTTAAAAACCTTCTGGTAAATTTATAGTTTGTCTTTGCTTTGACCAATGCGGTCAATAATACACAGACAAGTTATTAAGTTTATTTTAAGTAGTTGCTTAGTACAGTCATAGACTAGATATTAAATCGGTTTTTTTTTCTGCATTTTACTATAATTGTATATACCTCTCGCCCACACGTACAGTTGGTAATTGTGTGATCGAGAGGCACATAGAACAATACAAGGAAGTTGTAAGTAGGTAGTACGTACCGTACTGAACAGTAGAAATGTTGCCATTTTTAATCCCATTCTTTATCAGTGCATACGTCAGGATCAATATGTACCATTATCACCAGCAAACTGGTGGGTATGAAAACGCAAACTACATGCTTTTCTCGTGTCTCTTTGTCTATAGATATTTCTAAAATAAAGTTAATATTATTAATTGGTATCTAAAAATACTTCTTACAATAAAAGTGAAAATTCACAGCATAAAACCACTTCTACCTTTCATAAGACCGAAAATATTACAACAATTTCAAATTGTTTCACGTACACCTCGTTTATAAAATTCATTTGATTCAAGATTAAACTGAAGTGAGGGACGATATCATATACGTACCTCATATTATATTACATTGAACGTGTTGTGTTGAGAGATTGTCAAACGTGAGCTTTTTTGGGTGCCGACGATGGGAGGCAAGATTAAATAGAGAGATCTTGATAACGTAGACGAAGTAGCTATGCATTAATATGAAGGTGTTTGGTTTGAAGTTGGGAAGACGTAGGAGGACAAATTTGATTTGATTTTATCATAATAAACACATCACTCGATTTTCCATCCACCTATGGCTTCTAAGATAATACTGCTTCAATTATAGGTGGATTATAAGACAAAAATAAAATTAAATAAGGAGATTCGCAGGAGAATGAAAGTAACCGATATTGCTCGAAGAATTGCCAAGCTTAAGTGGCAGTGGGTGAGGCACATTGCTCGCAGAACGGATGGCCGATGGGGGCAGTACAGTTCTGGAGTAGCGACCGCGTACTGGAAGGCGCAGCGTGGGTAGGCCCCCCACAAGGTGGACCGACGACCTGGTGAAGGTCGCGGGAATCCGCTGGATGCGGAAGGCGCAGGACCGGTCGTTGTGGCGATGCTTGTGGGAGGCCTATGTCCAGCAGTGGACGTCTTTCGACTGAAATGATGATGATGATGATGACAAGATACAAACTTGTAAACCTGCAGTCAAATATTTCGAGATGTGGATTCATAATAAATATTTGTAGCCAAATTATTGAAGTCTTCCCGTTGGTAGAATTAACTACTTAACTATCATTTCTTAATCTCTATTTCATTGGAGCCGTTCATTCTTATTTATCTTTATTTATAAGCAAGCATAAACCTTTACACTTACTTTCATATTTTTATTCATATATTCCACCTAATCAGACGATAACATTCAATGATCATTGAGGTAGAAATTGTAATTTCCAATCCTCTATTACAAACAAAAATATATCATAACACCAATATACAACACCAATTACAAACGCCCAAACATGGTTAACTAAATATCTGATTATCGCTTAACCTTTCGATAACGTGGCGCATAAACAAAAAAGGACATCCAAAAAACCTCTGTAACAAATTCATTATGAGCACAACACGATACCAATTCCATTCACAGCTGGGCTATAACGAGGCTATTTACGTGCGTATATGTAAAAAGTCCCACCGTACGGTACGGTGTCCCGCAGGGCTCTCTTCTCGGACCCCTGTTTTTTAATGTGAAAATATGGAGTAATGACACATAATAAAATTCCTTTTAGACCGGACACGGGCTGGTCGGTTTTATAAATTGGTCTAAAATTTTAAGCGCACTCCATTCTTTTTATTGTATGTAATTTGTACGTTTTATTCAAGTGTGTTCTTGAATGAGTTGGAATAGGTTTTTCTCCATTTTGGGGAATGACTGGTAATTAATGGTTTGCTATTTTAAAGTTGTGATTATTTTTAATTTGACGAATGAAAAATTACATTGCACTCTTTCTAACCTTTAACAGACGAGGTCACTGAAAAGTTAAAATGAAAATTTAGATAAATTACAGGACGTCATAATTACAAAATGAATGGAGAAATAAAAAAAGTTCTGTGACAGTATCACTAACATTAGTTAGTGATACTTCATTAGAAGCTTGAAATAATAACGGTAAAAGTAATTGTATATTAATATAACAACAATGTATAATTTCTAGGAACTTATCACGCAAATAGATAGAGAATTATAAATGATGCCCCTCCTTTGTCGTCTATGCATCCATGTGGTGTTAATTAGGCGTTGGACATAAAAACACCGGTAGTATGCATGTGTATACTGATACTATGAATATTAGTTCGTGCCAATAACTGTAATATTTTTAACTATTTTGCTATAGTTTTCTATATTATATTAATTAAATATTGCCAACTGGTATTAAATAGATTAATAAGGTGTTTCACCGGGCATACAATTTTTAAGACAGCAACTATTTAAAATAATGGTTAAGTTATATATTTTTTCAAGTTTTTTTTTATGTATTTATACTGAAAAAAACTAACCATCATCGCTTTATAATTGTATTTGAATTGTTGAAAACCACCCAACATTCTCGAAAACGTTACTTTTTATAAAAAATAACTGACAGATTGTAGCAGAAATATTTTTATTTTTCTGATTCAATTCGTTGGTGTAATGTTCGGGACAAAAGATGTCCAAAAAGATTTATCGTGCTTTAATAAATGTTTCGCGAAGAAAAAATATTTATAGCCGAAATAAAATAGTATTAGAAAATGTTTTGAAATAAATTAAGTGGCTGACATTCTGGTAAAAGCTACTTATAAAATGTATAATTTATGCATGCAAAAAATGTTCATAATTTACAAAAATATAAATATTATTCGTTTATTTATAATTTATTAATTTATTATATTTTAGTTCTATTGGGCATTTTATTCAAATCCAGTTATTCGAAAACTTTTCAAAACTTTTTGGTTTTAAGTAAAATATTATTATTATTATTTATTACTTGATTACCAACGATACTAAATGACAATATAAAGTATCACTGATGAATGACTGTTTTACAGCAAGAGTTTCAAAAAATGTTTCAAATATTTATGTGTTTTTCAGATTTTAAATGATTGGCAACCCCAATTTAGTAACAAATTCAGATAATGGTGTTATTAATCTGTGACCGGAAATATTATCTAAAATTTAAACACAGCTGAGATGCTAGCTGATATCGTGAATGGCTGTTTTTTAAAGATATCTTAAAACTAACGATTTAAATTGTCGAAAGAAAAAATCGCTCACGAGCAGGATTCGAACCTGTGACTCCTGGCTCAGAACGCCAGTGCTTTAGCCACTAAGCTAATGTAAACACTTCTCGTGATATCGAAATTAACTTCCACTTTAGTACGTCTTTGGGTGACGTCAGCGACATCTTATTAAAAATAGTGTTTCTTATCCGACTCGACTAACTTTGCAGTTAATTCAAAGTCGTATAGATACCCTTACTAATTATTTTATTATTTTTAACGCATTATGCGTAAATTCGTACCGAAGCGAAATCTAACTATTTAAATTGTAATTTCGCTTCGCATGCCTAAATGCGTTAAAAATAATAAAATCATCTTGAAACTTTTGAGAAAAGTCGTGAGTGAAACAAAAGATATTCATTACTGTGTAGTCGATTCTTTCGACTTACTATTTAAAACTGTCTGAACTCCCTACATTCAGTAGCCACCCAAAGTTGTCAACATCTCAAATTAGATACCGACAAATAGCGGAGATATCCCGCCTTACTAATTAACGCTGCAGTGTTGATTAAGATGAATAATATTTAATGTACACTACATAGTTTTAAACAAAGGAATGAATGTCTTTGTCTTTTATTTTACTCAGTTACTCTTTAAGTATTTGAGCTTTGGGGGATTTCAAATTGAGTTGTTTGTTCTGTAAATAACTGATTACTGTACTTAACTTTACTGTAAGTTTGAGTGCATCGTCTTTTACAAAATATGGTTTAATATGTCACTTTAGTGAAACATCATTTTAATAACGGACAAAGTTAAACTTTGTTTATACAAAACCATAATCAAACCGTTCAATAATAATTTCCTGAAATATCTTCATCTATATCTGGCGACCCTGGATACTAATAGCTTTGTGAGACTGTACTAGCAGTAATTTATTTAAAAAAATGCATCGTGACCTTCAATGGAAATACCTTAATTTAATCAACCTATTACTTTATACATACATACATACTCCATCAATTAAAAGTATTTATCAAAACACATCTAAACGGTCAGCTAAAAGTTTTAAAAGTTTTTAGCCTAAAATACATATATTACTTACCACAAAAACTCAGTGTGATATTCTGTAACAACTCACTAGCAAACTCACTTCGGAATCCACAATAAAAAACCGGCCAAGAGCATGTCGGGCCATGCTCAGTATTATAGGGTTCCTTAAGTAGGTGTACAAACGAATAAAATCGAATATTAATCATGGCTATTTTAGTTTTTGCAATAATCGGCAGCATTCGCGACTCAGAGCGTGTTGTTAGTAGCGCCATCTAGCGATAAATTCAAGAAGCCAAATTTAAGAAGTCTGATTGATGTCAAAGTTACTTTTTGTGATTTTTTCAAATAGAAAGTAGCTAAAGGAGCATTATTTGCTAAGATCATTTTTCTCTAAGGTCAATGACCTTTGAACTAGGACGTTTTAAGTATTTTTCGGTTTTCTGTCTATAACACAAAAAATTATAATCACATTATACTCGAAATAATTTTAAAAGAGAGTTTTCACAAAGGTCTATCAATGTGGAAGATTATAAGTTTCTACGTTGCATAGTTTAGAAATGGCAGGGGGGGGGACACATTGCAAGCCACTTTGGCGGGCTATATTTCGCAGATGGTACACCTGATAAAAAAGTGGTGTATGAAACATTACCTTCATTTTAGTAGACCTATTCAATGATACCCCACACGATGGGGTGCAGTGAAAAAAAATATTTTTTCCCCATTTCACATGTATGGGCGCCACCCCTAAAGAACGTAAAAACTATTTTTTTATTCTTTTAAAATTGAAATCTATATGCATACTATTTTTTAACAAAATTCCATTTACTTATGTTTATAACTGTAGAAGTTACTAAGCTGTAAAGGATTAGGACAGACGGACAGACGGACAGACGGACAGACGGACAGACGGACAGACGGACGGACATGACGAAACTATAAGGGTTCCTTGTAGGACTTCGGAACCCTAAAAAGTAGTAAAAACAATACAAAAAAAATATTCACCGTTGATTTAGGGGGTTAGATTGACACTAAAGAATTTTTTTATAGTTTTCGTCGACTTTCATTCGTAAATCAGTAGCGCCCTTGGCGGATACGAGGAGGAACTACTGATTTATGAATGAAAGTCGACAAAAATTATAAAAGTATTCGTAAGTGTCAAACTCGCCCCCTAAATTAAGATCGAGTGTGAGTTCTAACAGATTAGCCACGGAAGTCTCAAAGTTGGGATCACAGAAGAACTAATGATCTTTTGGACGACTTTGATACAAACCCAGGACTTAATCACCAACTGGCAATGCAAATACTCATTATCATCATCATTTCAGCCGAAAGGCGTCCACTGCTGGACATAGACCTCCCCCAAGCATCGCCACAACGAACAGTCCTGCGCCTTCCGCATCCAGCGGATTCCCGCGACCTTCACCAGGTCGTCGGTCCACCTTCTGGGGGGCCTACCCACGCTGCGCCTTCCAGTACGCGGTCATCACTCCAGAACTTTACTGCCCCATCGGCCATCCGTTCTGCGGGCAATGTGCCCCGCCCGCTATGCAAATAGTAGACCAAACAGATTATATATTCAGCTTATTTCATTCTTAGTTCTTAAGTTTAAATTATGAGTTCTCACAACTCATGAACTGACTGGAAAGCAGCAAAAAATAATCTTCCCAAAATATTGAATTCTTGCTTCAGTAGCACAAGTTGATACAACAACATCAAATCCGTTAATATCAACTCTAAGTGAAGTGCCATCTACATCATCAATCACCTAGTTATAACCAAACAACTCGCCAGTCAACATATTAAGCGTCACATGGTAAATCCTTAGCCAGCTAATTAAAACCGTTGAGACAGATATCTTGGCTGACAGGCGGTTCCTGCTTGAGACAGCTATGATTTATTTAGTTCGGTGGGTAGTCAAATATGAAAGACAAAAAGTAGCTACGATTGTGACTGATCTGGATCACAAGAGTGATTTTTTGTATACATGTCTCAGAAATGAAAAGAAAACTTTTACTATACAATATGTAACAAAAACCCTGTTGTTCCTGTGAGGTACGTTATCAGAATCGATATTCATACGTTAGGACCAAAGACTTTCTATATACCACAGACCAGTAAGCTTCAAGACTCCGCATAAACTAAGTTTTGTATTCGAACGCAGTCGTAAAACGTAGGTGGGGTTAGGGGGGCGGACGGCGCGTTATGATTGGCCGGCTCAAAAGTTCGGTGGTATGATTCCTTATGATTGGTGCCACTCGCTGACTGAGTGACGTTCCAATTGGCGGAGGGACGTATGATATGCAGTGGTAGAGCATATGCGTTGTGACCGGGGGTGTCCAGCTAACCGGCGTCTAGAGGCTTACTGGTCCATGGTATATACTGAGGACACAACTCATTTGGAAAAACTCTTCAGTAAAAATAATCAAACTAAATATTAAATCATTATTAATTGACTGCCTCGTTGGTCTAGTGGTCGCAAGCGCGACTGCTTAGCATGGGGTCCTGGGTTCGATTCCCGGGTCGGGCAAAGTGTTATTGGGTTTTTCCATTAGGAAATTCTCAGTAGCAGCCTGGAGTCTGGTTTTGTGCCTGGTTAATGGCAATAGGCTCGCCCCCTATTACATGGGACTATAACTGGCGAAATGTGGGTGTACTATACACCTCTGCCTTCCCCTTCGGGGAAATACAGGCGTGATGTTATGTTATGTTGTTATGTTATTAATCGTAAATTGAAAGTGATTCAATAAATAATAATAATAATAATCAATTTTAATAATGATTTAATATTTAATTTGATTATTTTTATTATAGAGTTTTTCCAAATGACTTGTGATCTTATAACGTACCACACAGGAACAACAGGGTTTTTGTTACATGTTGTATACGGGGTCAACCCTGAAATCGCAAAAAAGAAATATCAGCCTTTCCCATAGACATAAAAATATAGACGAAGTGCTGCGAACAACCATAGTGAAGCCAATAAAACTGTGCTCCGTGTGTACACGGAGTACAAACCAGCGCTCACGCACACACATGCATATGCAATATATTTGTTTTTGGCAATGCTTCTGGACGATGCCACGACATGTGTAATACTGAGAGCGGTGAGCGGTTTGATGTGCAGGTGTGTGCGTGAGCGCTGGTTTTTACACGGTTTTGTTGGCTTCACTATGATTGTGCGCACCACTTATCTATATTCTTAGTTTATCTGTGGACTTTCCATAAATTTCGGTCGAGAGATATTGCACTTTTGTGTGAATTAACTGGTTTTTTTTAGGAAATCTGGGTTGTCACCATGTTAAAAGTTGTTCAACGCTTTGCCCTGAATATGCTCTCCAAATATAACTACGCATGTCTGATACCTTCTCGTACCGAGAAGAGGCCCGTACCCAGCAGTGGGACAGTAATGGGCTCTGGTTATGTTATGTCTGATACACGTCGTATTTATTTATTTATATACTCTTTATTGTGACTTTAAGCCTTCTTATCAGGCCCATTGTGGGCAACCACGTTTCAGTGCCGTAAGTAATTACTGGCAACACACAATGGTCAAAGAATTTCATCTTGAGACATTGCGGTATTTTGGACGAGAAGATACTGTGTAGCTTTCCGAACGCTGCCCACCCAAACCGGATTCGACGATTTATATCTTTCACAAGGTGGACCGACGACCTGGTGAAGGTTGCGGGAATCCACTGGATGCGGAAAGTCCTAATAAAGCTGAAGATCAGTTTCAGAACCTAAGTAAACGCCAAATCTATTGAAAATTCATAATACCCAAAGGTTTAGGTTTAGCTATTACCAAAAATAGCCATACCAAATTTTTATATCCCTTTTCTATCCCTTTCACCGTAATCAGTACAAAAATCCGACAATCCTAATTTAAGAAGGGGACTGTTGGCTCCGAAAGGCGCCCCGTTGTGCACCCCGCCTTATTTACGGCACATCACTCGACTACCAGATGCATATCTGTGAATAAATTAAGCCGCAGACACACTCTCGGGATGACTTTTTAATGTGGAACTGATCTTTAGTGGAATGACTTGAGATGTTAGATACCCCTTTCTGTTCATATAAATATGACTCAAATCTAGCTATATCATTTATTTTATATATATCATTTAGAATATGGTTTTCCATTTCCACCTAAATGAGCCTATATAGTTTAAAAAATGTGTTAATTGATTTAATTATCAATACAATTTCATAGAAAAATCAGTTTTACCAGCCTTACTTTCATTATTATTATTATTAAATGCCTGCAGTGTCCAACTACAAGACAAAGACATCCCTACCTACAGCGCTTTCAATTATCTCTCTCTATTGTTGTAAGTAAATAGTCTCTTTGGATGTTACAGCTCATCCCACCATTTCCACCTGGGCCTGCCGCGTTTACGTCTGCCATGTAGAGGGGACACTGCTTCTGTTGTGTTAAAAAAAAAATGGCTGTCAAATTCTCATTCATCATCATATGTCTTTACGTCAGAGGAATTTCAAAACTCCGTGGTTATTTAGCCCAATTCATGAAAGCGTCACAAACGGCCCCATAAAGTATGGCGGATGATACCGGTGTATAGAGCTGTTGTTACCACACAATTTAAAATGTTCCTATTTATTATTACGTATAAATAGGAACATTTTAAATTGTGTGGTAACAACAGCTCTATACCAACACCGGAATCATCCGCCATACTTTGTCATAGACTATCATTATCGTGTTAACCGAAGAGCTATGATAATATACCATAATATACCATGTATTAACAGCCATCATCATTTGTAAGCCACATCAGTATCACAAAAAATATAATCAGAGATATCGATATAGAAATAAAGCCTTAAATCGAGTCAGATTATTTTTTTGTAGAAGTTGAAATTTAAATTGATATGGGATTCAAGGAGCAAGGTAATGATAAAAAGAGGTTTTTTATTTATTTGTTAAAAGACTAACTGATACAATAATTTGTATGAAGAACGTTGATTTCGGAATGTTATAATGATAAAATCGTGAGGTATCCCAGCAGACGACATTCACTCTGCAAAAATCCAGACATTTGCCATCTTGGATCAGGAAATTTATTTGAAATAATTTGATGATTTTTTGTTTTATTTAACGCGTTTTTAAATCAAAAGCAAGTTAATATTGCATTGTCACCAGTTCTGATCAATGTTAAGTTTCAAGCCTTTAGCTCATCGGCTCATCATCAAAATCGATTGCGAAACACTGAAAGCGAGGTAATAAAAGCGTGGCAAAATATGTGAAAGCGAACTTGCCTTTCGCCATATTTTATTGTTTATTTTGATCTATAGTTTTCAATGGAGAGGTTTCCAGCAGGCAAAAGACGACCCCCTCTTTATTCGTAAAATGCGAATTAAGAGTTATCACAAGAAATAAGGACAAAATCCGTAACGAGATTATCCGGAGAAGAACTGGAGTGACCGACATAGCTTGTAGGATTAGTAAGCTGAAGTGGCAGTGAGCTGGCCAAGTCTGTCGAAGCAGACGAGTCCTTGAGTGGAGAACGCGAATCGGCAAACGCAGCGTAGGGCGCCCCCCCGCCAGGTAGACTGACGACCTGAAGAACGCGGCTGGGGGGGACTGGATGCGAAAGCCAGAGGACTGAGTGTTGTGGCGCAACTTGGTAGAGGCCTATGTCCAGCAGTAGACTGCGATAGGCTGAGTTGATGATGAATCCGTCTATCAACTGTGGTGATTATGGGAACATCCCTTAGGATCAGTCATCATGCTCATCGTGTATAGATAGAGCCAGTGTGAGACAAAATCATGACAAAACGCTCAGGAACTTATTTTTTTATATATGTACGTGGGACACTCAGAAAGTTTTGCGAAACTAAAAAAAATTGTTCTATACGTACATATATTTTTATCATATCTTTTCAAAGTACTTTCCACCAGCCTCTATACAAAGATTCATGCGCCTAAACCAGTTTTCAAAACACTTTTTCCAGTCCGCCGCAGACACCTCGTTTACAGCCTGCTCGAACGCAGCCAGCGCATCTTCCGGCGACGAAAATTGTATCCCTTTGAGCTGATTTTTTATTTTTGGGAATAAAAAGAAGTCACACGGTGCTAGATCAGGGCTGTAAGGAGGGTGACCCAGGAGTTTGACTGGCGTGCTGTCCAGGAAGTCCCTCGTTTTGAGTGCGGTGTGCGCAGGTGCATTGTCGTGGTGGAGCAGTAGCCCGCGGAGCCCTGTGTTTGGTCGCTTGTTGCTTATAACAGAGAAAACTTCTGGCAAACATTTGGTAGTATACCATTCGGCATTAATGCTTCTTTGATCCCGTAAGGGAATTGATACCAAGTGGCCAGTCAAATTAAAAAAGCTAGCGATCAAAATCTTACCCCCGCTTCTAGATTGCTTCACTTTGGTAGGCGTTGGCTCATTTTGAAACACCCAAACAGTCGACTGGCGCTTGGTTTCTGGGTCGTATTGATAAATCCAGGACTCATCACCTGTAACGATGTCGTAAACACGCCGAGACGAGCCTGCTTCAAATTTGTTAAGCATACCACGGCACCATTCCACCCGGGCCTGCTTCTGAGCATCGGTGAGGTTGTGCGGCACCCAGCGTGATACTATCCTCCTCACGCGAAGATGGCTGTGTAGAATCTCGTGAACGCTTCCCGATCCAATCTTCAATATGTGTTGAATCTCCTGATATGTAATTCGCCTATTGTCTTGGATTAAATTTTTCACTGCTAGCACGTTTTCTTCGGTAACAGCCGTCAAAGGGCGACCGCTTCTTTCGTCATCCCCCAAAGTTGGTCGACCGCGCTTGAATTCGTTATACCAACGATACACGGTTGCCTTGGAAGGGCCTTCATCCATGAATGCCATTTGAAGTCTATCGTACGATTCATCCGGTTTAAGGCGACACTTGAAATCGTATAAAATCATAGCTCTAAAATGTTCCCGGCGCAGATCCATATTTCAGTGAGACACAATACTTTGAATTAACTCGCAAAAAATGTGGAGGGAAATTTTGAAATTGGAACTTACTTATTTTTACTTATAAATAATCATATTTTCGAAAAACATTATAACTGGCCAGTCTCCCATATATAAAAACTTTTTTTCGCAATACTATCTGAGGGGCCTGGTATATAAGCGTCATGATGTACTCATTGAACAGCCGTACTAAAGGCGTAAAAATTACAACTAATTTATCAATTTTATTTACTACTTGTAATTTTGTTGTTGTTACACAAAATTAAGCGGCAGTGGGCGGGGCACATTGCTCGCAGAACGGATGGCCGATGGGGCAGTAAAGTTCTGTAGTGGCAACCGCGTACTGGAAGGCGCAGCGTGGGTAGGCCCCCCACAAGTTAGACCGACGACCTGGTGAAGGTCGCGGGAATCCGCTGGATGCGGAAGGCACAGGACCGGTCGTTGTGGCGATGCTTGGGGGAGGCCTATGTCCAGCAGTGGACGTCTTTCAGCAGAAATGATGATGATGATGATGATTTACTACTTATCATTTATTATTATAGATCTAATAACATATAATTGTTAAGTACGTGTGTTTGTCACCTAACTCCTCCTAAACGGCTGGACCGATTTGAATGAAATTTTGTGTGTATATTTCAATTGGTTCCTGGATGGTTTGAACACAATTGGACTCGGTAAGTGGCGCTGCTGTCGGTATGTCACTGATCTTCTCCTAAACGGCAGGGACGATTTTAATTATATGTGGCGCTGCTTTCCCGGGCAGGACGACGTCTGCCGGATCGTTAGTGTACACTGACGGCCAAAATTAATATCCAATCTATCCACGATTTGCCCTACTAAAGTTAGGAATTTGACATAAGCACCATACAAAATATGTCAAATTTCTATCTCTAGTAGGGTAAATCGTGGATAGATTGGATATTAATTTTGGCCGTTATATTATAAAGAGGAAAGATTTGTATTTTTGTGTGTATTGGTGTAATGAATAAACTCAAAAACTACAGTGCCGATTTAAAAAAAAAAAAACACCATTAGAAAGCTACATCTACCCTGTGTAACATAGGCTATATTTTCATGTCCACCAGTGCGAAGCCGGGACGGGCCGCTAGTAATAAATAAAATTGTCATCAAATAAAAAATCAATCGCTGAATAGGTACGTCATAGCGAAAGTGATTAATTTTTTATTTTTGTCCTTTGCTCGCAATAAATAGATTAGATTTTTATTTTAGATACATATTTTTTATTTCGACTCATGACTAGGACGCTAACAAACCTGATCA
Source organism: Asteroscopus sphinx (assembly GCA_949699075.1). Lineage (NCBI taxonomy): Eukaryota > Metazoa > Arthropoda > Insecta > Lepidoptera > Noctuidae > Asteroscopus > Asteroscopus sphinx. The sequence continues at coordinate 30,589,427 of OX453004.1, read as the reverse complement.
AGTATTTTTTCCATAACCTAACCAAAAAAAATCGACAATAGATAGATAGATTGAATATGCTTTATTGTACACCATGAAAATAGTAGTAAACAGGAACAACTTATAAATTATGGGTACATCTTATCGCTAAAAGAAAAGTGATAACTTCCAGACAACTTTTGGATGGACAAAGAAGACGTAAGATCTAGATCATGGGGGCAGTCCGTGGCATACTATTGCGTGTTTATAAACTAAAAACTAACACTAATATTCTACTAGAACACCACAAAACTTCAACATTTCCACTAAACGACGGACAGACAACAGAATATATTCAACCGACTCAGTCGTTACAGTTTTTTATTGCCCCCATAAAGCTCTAAGGAGGGTTTACACTTCCAACACAACATTGACGTCATAACATTGTAACCATTGTTACACATAATGTTACAAAGTACAGCATGTTAATGACTTTGCGCTCTTTAAAGACGTTATGAAAAGATTGCTGTCGGCGGTTTTATTAGGGATTAACGTGTAATATGGTTTTAAGATCTTTGAGTCTTTTTATGGGCTTCTTTCTTCGTCTACCTTGTCGGCTGATCATCTGTTTACCATGATTTATATCCTTGTCTATGAGATGACTGATTGTGGCAGCAAAAACCATTGCTCTCAAAATAAATTGGTACTTACCTTACACCGATAGTACTATTGGATATTCTGTGCTTATACTATACAAGCTGTTGATCTGTTTCCGTGCCATATTTACAGAGCAAATGATATTAAATGTACTCGATCGTCTAAAAATACTTATCCAATTATTCGGTTACTTAATAACCAAATTTTCACTTAGAAACATTAGCGAGGGTTTGAGGTAAATCCCGAACGCCTCTGAGAATAAGTCACTGGGCATATATAATAATAAGGCAGTGTAAAAAGGCGGAAAAATCTGCATATATTATTATATAAACACTAAGATATTTAGCTGGAAGTGGATGTATTTTGAGGTTAATGGAAACTGAATTATTGCGCTTCTCTAACCTACATTCCAGAGCACTCGTTTATATTGCCATCCATTAAAACAGTCCTCCAAAGTTTCAACTACCCACACTTGCCTGTAGAGTACACATACAAGGTCGTATTGCTGTGATTCGTTACCGCTTCCACAGAACACTTGATAGCAATTAAAAATTTTACTCAGCTCGCGCTACCGAAAACCTTTTTTTCGTTTCCATCGAATGCGTGGACAAATATAAAGCAATCAAATAAAAAGCCATTTCACTACGGAACAAGGTAACGTATTTCGTTTCAAAATTTTGTACAAATGTGATTTTTAGTTAAAAATTGCATGCGAGTGGAATAATAGTGCGATTGTTAAATTGATTTGAGTTGTTACGACTGTTTTAATTGTGTGTGCTTTCTGTTTTGTTGATTGTTGTGGAAATTATTTTGGACTGGATCCGGTTATATTGAAAAAAAAATATTGACGTCAATTTGAGGATTATTATTGTTTATTTATATATGCTTTATTGAACACCATAACAAAACATTACATTGAAAATGCATTTAAACCATTGTACGAATGGTGGCCTTATCACGATCAGCTATTTCTTCCAGGCAACCTTAGGATGGACAAGAATGAACTGGACAGAAAATAGTGTTGTCAGAGGTGCAAATTAGATACATAATTTAATAATAAAATACAATACTAATACTATTAAATAAATTCAAAAATATATTCAACAAATCCTAAATATACACAATAAGCAACGGTAAAGTATTTAAAAATTGTCACATATAGGAGAATAAACATGATCATAGCGACAAATAATGCTCTTTCACAAGCCTCTGGCAGCGATAACGCACTTCTAATAGGCACTGCAATGCATTTTTGTTTGAAAACAATCTACTTACTACCTACAATCTACATTTCAGCTGAAAGATGTCTTCTGCTGTATACCGCCCCCAAGCATCGCCACAACAGCCGGCCCTGCAATTCCTACATCCAGCGGATTCCCGTGACCTTCACCAGGTCGTCGGTCCACCTTGTGGGGGGCCTACCCACGCTGCGCCTTCCAGTAACAATTTTTTCTTTATTATAGGATGGCGTAACGAAATAAAGGCCCAGGCCTGGTATTAAGCGGTTACCTTTGCCCATTTGCCTAAATGGTACCGCAAGTCGGTTCGCCAAACTGAGACATGAAGATAAAAACTCTCATGTGATTGTAATTACACCGGCACCCGTACAATTCACACTGGAACACAGCAACGCAAGCATCACTGTTTGGCGGCAGAAGGGGTACGGTGGTAGTACTTCCCCGGACGAGCTCCACAAGGAGCTCCAAGACTGTATTCAGAATACTAGGTACTAAAAAGTCTCACAAAAACAGAGGAATCTTTAAGAAGTTTGAGATGCCTTATAAAGAACTTACTACAAGTTACTATAGCTAAGGTACTATTAGCAAACTTTCCGGTGAATCACCACTAATGATTAAATCGCTTGCGCTTAGTGTTTGACAGCGGCCGTAGGTACGTGTAATGAAGCAGGAATCAGGATTCGTTCAAGAGACTTTGTCGACAAAATGTATCACCGGGAAGGATCGTGGCAGTACCTATACAATACCGTAAAGCTCAGACCAAAACAAAATTGGTCTGAGCCTTATAGTAATAAACTTCACATAGGTTACAACAAATTGAAAAATCATCCCTACATACCTACCTACCTAACCCGGTTGAATCCACATCATAAATTCAAAACACAATATAACTAAAGTCGTGACCGACGACTCAATTAAACACCGCTGTCCCGTGTGCGCTCGCCCTAACCGCTGCCATTCGCCCGGAACGGATGGCTCCCTCGGGAGCGGATCTATTTGCGCAGTGTACGCTGCCCTTGTGAGACGTACTGACATAAACCCAAATATAGTTTATGCAGTGCAGCACGCGATGTAGTAGCTGTCTTTTTTATAATTAATGTGTTCTGACAACCCTGTTTATACAAGGTGTTGCCAGAATAAAAGTTTTGATCAAAGTGATTGAGAACTGAAAGAATATACAAACAAGTGGTGATCATTTCGTGATATAAGGCATTGGCCAGCAGCAAGATAAGTTGATATTTTTGATAACATTAAAATACCTTTTGGTTGCAGAAAACACAAGATAGAAAAGATTGGCATCAAAGAAAGTAGCAAATCCTAGCTATCAATAATGAAGAAGCTTTAATCGAGATAAAACATTCTTAGGTTTATGCGATCACTACACATTATTATAAAAAAAGTTTAACCGGATTACATCGCGTATATTATTTAAATTGGTTTTCCGGACGTTTCGAAAGCGTTGCAGCGTTCGTTGTCGCAGGAATCCGTCGTGGGATGTAGTCCGGTTAAACTTGTTTTATTATAATCTTTAATCGAGACTTTAAATAAGCTTGAAAAATATGTAGCGATATCTATCGTTCTTCATGCGAACTATCACGAATGGGATGACGAATTCTAAATTGCGCAAGCAAGATGTGACGCAAAGTTAGCATAAATACAGACGCCTGACATCATCCATTGAACCACGGCCAGCCAGGCAATAAGACCTTGCGTGATTGGAGGATCCTTCCTTTGTGTTGGGTGAAATTAGTACCTCGAACGTCCACAAAACGCTTTGAAATTATTTAAGCAGTGATCCGAAATTTTATCATTTTAAAATTAGTTATATCTTGTTTCACAAAGTCTCAAGAAAAGTTTAAATCACATGTGTTCGTAGCAGCGTCTACTTGTACCATAAACATCATAACCTGGTTTCTTAAAGGTCGCAAAGGATTGCTCCCTTGGGTCTCAGTCTATTTACGCAGGGTCTACTGCCCTTGCCACATGCCGTGTGAGTCATACCTACTGACATAAACCCAAATAATTTTTTGAATGTGTTGATTATACTCACGTGCAGTGCTGTGTTTTTATGAGAATGTTTGTTTGAGGGCGGAAAAAAATGGAAAGTAGTTTGCTTTATTACAATTTTGAAATTAGAAATCCGTAATTAACCTCCACTCTCATTTTCTAAAAAAAATGAATTTATTGTGAAATAACTCGTCCGGGGAAGTCTACCACCATACTTAGTTCTCCGCCAAATAGTGATGCTTGCATTGCTGTGTTTCGGTCTGAAGGGTGCCGGTGAAATTACAATCACATGAGACTTTCCATCTTCATGTCTCAGTATGGCGAACTGACTTGCGGTACCATTAAGGCAACAGCCTAGGTGGTATTGTAGTTCTTAAGAGCAAAGGTATCCGCTTAACATCAGGTGGGCCTTTAGTTCGTTTCACCATCCTATACTATAAAAAAACATTGTTATAATAGAAATGAGGTGGCGATCAAACGCAAGTTCATTAGGGATGAAAAGAGAATTAACCTTATGTCTTTGCCCATAACAACTGCAGTACCACCTAAGCTGGTGCCATAATGGTATTGCAAATAGCATTCGCCAAACTGAGACATGAATGTGGAAAGTCTCATGTGATTGAAATTTCACCAGCACCCGTGGCCTTCTCATCGAAACAGCAAAGCAAGCAAGCACTGTTTGGCGGCAGAAATAGGTATAGTTGCCGGCACGAGTCATGAGCACAGATTCCACTGCTTAAGTGGTCGAATTTCTGTTCACAGCAAAACAGACCAGAAACGGGCACTTGCATTGGCTTAATAATATGATAATACATAATTGAGTATACGTAGAAAACGGAATACTAGAATACGGTGACGACAGAGACTACCAAGCAGGTACAATTTGTGCTCACGTCTCGTGCCGGGAACTATACGGTGTGACAGGATGACAAAATCTTATCACACTGAAATCACTCATTCAACACACAAATTCATCAATCCATCGTATTATTTTAATGAACAAACAAAAATGATGAAAACTATTATGGTTTGTAATTAATTATTACAAATTGCATTAATTTGATAAATCCCCGATGTTAATTGGCGTGGCCGTTGTATAGCGATTGTCATTTCATTATCGACCAATGATTGTAGGTATGAAATTAATGAATTCTGAAATTCGTTGCTATTTTCATCTTGACAATGATGAGTTTCCAGTTTTATATTATTGGTGAACGGTGCTCTTATTACCTGACTGCGCGACAGCAAATACGGGATTATGTTTTTCATTTTATAAGTGTAGCTCGTTTAATCAGAATTTTATAAGTTTTTTGGCATAGTTACTATATCGTTATTGTTTTCTGTGGTTGTCATAGGAGACGATTTTAATAAAATGTCTATTGTTAGGAATCGAAGGAATAAAATGGCAGCACTGCGCTATGACAACTCACCAAAATCGGCCATATTGATAATCGGTCGGAACGGGGAGCGCATAGGTACTTAGCTACGAGTCTATATAACCCGATATGACTTGTCTTTTACCTTGTTATATTGTTGTAGTAACTTACTAATACTTAACCTAAAAATACCTCTCATGGTTGGTTTTGAGAGTCTGTGACTATTATTGAACATAGTCCTAGTCCTAGACCCTGATAAGCATTAAGCAGACAATACTTTTAACTGTAAAACTATGGTCACTTCAATTCAATTCGATAAACGTAACAATGTATAATGATGTAGCCGACAAGCAGTACTATTCTGTAAGATTAGAGAGGGAAAAAAATCTTTCAGTGATGCGGACTCTGAAGTGAGCTTGCTGTGAGATCTTACAGTTTTGATGCTTATGAAATTTCTACGATGGAGTGACAAGAACACCTAACTGTAATTTGCTTACAATTTTATTTTTTTCTTTATCAATAAACTTATTATTAGAAGTTGGTGTTTCTTAATTTATTTATTTGTAATAAAAAGAGCACCCCGGGTATAAAAGTAGTCCTGCAGCCGAATTGTATTAACTCACTCGCGATCGTTATCACGTTGATTTCAAGATTATTGCTACGTACATATATAATGTTTTCATATTCCATCAAACTTTAAACTAAGCAGTGAATATTGCTGTAATAATAAAATGAAAGGTTTTGTCATTGTAAGTATATATACTTACGTCAGTTATACAAAGTCTTTGATATATACAATTTATGTGGACTGGTTTGTGACAACATTTTTGCAGATATTTTTTAAATAGTTAACAAATTTCTTGACGGGTTTCTTGACACCATAAAGTGAAAATGTTTGCCACTCTCTCAATCAACTCAGCCTATCGCAGTCCACTGCTGGATATAGGCCTCTCCCAAGTTGCACCACAACACTCGGTCCTCTGCCTTCCGCATCCAGTCCCCCCAGCCACTCTCTTACAGAAATAATTATAATTTTATAGCTACAATAATTTACTGTAAATTACGAGTACGGTACGGCAGCACGTAAGTACAGTACTAGGAATATGAGCGGACCCACTCGTCTTGTGGACGTCTGCTGAATATAAAATATACATTTTCGCCTTCTTCTGTTGCGACCATAGATATATTATTACTATGGTTGCGACTACGTTTTATATTGGTCGTTTGTACGTCCCACACTTTATTCTTAAAAGGTCGAAGTACTGCGAAAAATCTAGTGAAGCCAAAAAAACCCTGCTCCTTCAATCAGCGCTCGCGTACACACATGGACCTCAAACCATGCTCAGTTGCTCACCCCTCTCAGTACAGTACACATGTTTCGGCATCGTCTAGTAAGCATCGCGAAAGCATATATCCTTCAGATGCATGGTTTGTGCATGAGCTCTGGTTGTATACGAATGAGCATAGTTTTTTTGGCTTCACTATGATTGTTCGCAGCACTTCGTGTATATTTTTACAATGTCTGTGTTAAAGGTACAAATAGTTGATATGTGCTCGTGTCAGGTTTTTATGGTCAAAACCAGCCACACATTCCAAACCACTGCAATTCCTATAAGCCACCAGTCAGTCAGTCAGTCTTCTCGTGTTTGACGAATGAGAAACGAAGTACGAACTTTCGTTGCGACACAATAAATATAGTCACATACACGGAATACTTGAAATTCATTTCCTCTATGGTCACATAAAAAAGACAATAAGGATAGACAATTGGTTAGATAATTTTAAAGGACATTGCTAAACCTGTACATGCTGAAATTTGAGTCGCTTAATTCCCGAAAAGGGGTGATTGTACTCATCATTATGAGCAACTTTTACTATGGGACCAACCCTGAAATCGCGAAAAAAATATCAGTTGGTCCCTATATTTGTGTTCACTTAAATCAATAAAATGTAGAGACCACATGATATTTTTTTCGCGTTTTCAGGGTTGGTCCTATCGTAAAAGTTGTTCATAATGATGAGTACAATGACCCCTTTTCGGGAAATAAGCGATTCAACTTTCAGCGTATAGATGTTATGAATGATGGTCACCATTTATAATTCGATGAGGATAATGTATTGCAATCTATTTTAATAAACGGACAGTACTCCACAGACGTTTAATTCATTAAAATCTTAACTATTTTGAGATAATTTTTTGCATACAAAAATAATTTCAAACAAGTGGTTGCCCAGCAACTAAACAGTTTTGCTCTTCTATTCCTACGTATGAAGTTGCTACCAACAAATCGATTGCGAAAATCGCTAACGTCAAGACTTCAACGATTATAGAAAGAGATAGGCCCCCAGGTTAGCTCAGTTTGATAGGTTGATTTTAGAATTGCTATAAATCAAAATATAGTGAAAACATAATAATCATCTTCATCATCATTTCAGCCGAAAGACGTCCACTGTAGGACATAGGCCTCCCTCAAGCACGTTGGGGGGGATTTGCCATAATCAACATAACAACAACATAATAAACATGATTAACAACAAACATGATTAACATGATTTAACATAATAATAAATCAATGTCAATGTTCATATTTTTATTATAGGTACATGAATGTTATTTTTTTCAATTATTACCTTCTTTTTATGCATGATTTCTAAGTGTCTTCAAGTTAGCTCAGTCTACCTTACCTATGTGTATTGTATCTTTTATAAATCATTTGAAGCTTAAGGTTTTAGAATTGGAGGTATATTACTAGCAGGTATCACAATTCTAATTTTATAATTCTTGAAAAAGTAACCTTTTTTGACCCCTCTAGCATGACGTCATTATAGTCCTCAATTCTTTGTACTCCAATCTGTAACATAAAAGTTTAATTCTAATTTAAAAAGCAAACATTCGCAACCCTTAGGAACAATGTTCAACCCTTCACGAAGGGGTTGGTATCATTGGGTAGCCGGTCAATTTAAATTTTATATCACTCCATGATTAGGTGGTGTACTTGGCGATGTGTTCAAAAATTAAAATTAATTGATAGGGGTTGCTGTTATCATAAATTAATGTGTATAAATTATGCTTATCGTAAGTAAAGACATTGTTCGGGTTGGTCTGATTATGTACATGTGTCAACACGATTTATTTATCGATTGCTAGTATGCTAACAGAATTTCAAAATTTCGAGGCCAAAAGGAGTGATTCTCGCTCTCCCAAGTTTGTTCTCAGTTCTCAGTAACTTTTTTATAAGAATCTAATATCTAATTTACGTGTGGTTCCGTGTGGTGCCGGACGTAAAGAATTTCACCACCCTATTTCTTCTCATGGGTGTCGTAAAAAGCGACTAAGGGAATCACCAGAGGATGGGCAGCAGCGTTCTCTGAGTAACCAACTGCGATCGCCAACCCGCCTGCCAAGCGTGGTGATTATGGCATATTCCCCCTTTTGGAGGAGGCCTATGTCCAGCAGTGGACGTCTTTATGCTGAAATGATGATGATGATGATTTAATTTACAAAGTTCTTTTACTTCTTGCGCGGTACCAAATGATTGTATTCGAAAAATACTCAAAAAATAATCAAGTCCCAAACAGCACGCTACGCTGTAAAAGTCAATGACATTGTGAGTGATTACTGCGTGCAATAAGTGTACGGTAGATTAAAATATATTTTTAAGAAATATCTGTGAAGACGCTTGTCATCTTAGTCTTCTTGCGACTAGGAACGCTGCAAAGCTTTCGAAACGTCAGGAAAACCAATATAATTATTTTTTTTTTTTTTTTTTTCCTTTTTTTTTTTTTAAACATACATTATTAGGACAAAAGCAAACCAAAAACCACGGGGGTTTGTCCGGAATGCCGTTATTCTGCAGACAACTTATTAAACTAAATACATAAATATGTGCAATAAATTAACAAACAATGTATTCGGCGAGCGACTGCCTGTTAAATAATGCTGGCCTTTGCTTTGGTCAAAGATTAAGCATTGCCATACTACGCGGCAATGCTGCCAGTCTTCTGGGCACGTTACCAGTTGAAAGCGACGCGGAGGGATCTTTTGATACTCCATTTTAGTTTTTAGCTTTAGGTGTAGTTTTATTTAAGGTTTTTTATTTTTAAATAATGTATTTAATATAAATAATGTACGCGATGTAAACTTGTTACACATTATTAATTGTTTGTCTCCACAATGCTTAGAACTTAATAGCAACTGAAAGTCCGTCCGATGAGCAAAAACCATGTAATTGTGCCGCCTCGCCATTGCAATTAAACTTTTTGTGCCCCCCACTGCGACAATTGTCGGCCATCTTCAGCTGAATAATTAAAAAAGTTCAAAGCGTTGAAGAAAGCATGGAAACATTGTTTGTTGGGTGTTTGAAAGTGTTGCTGTGTTTGGAGTTGCCTGTTCATTGTTTTATTAAGAGAATGAAGTCCATCTTTGGATTGTGATAGTAATTATAGATAGATAAATAGAAGATAGAATATTCTTTATTGTACACCAATAACATTATTAAACTTAGGACTAACATGTAAAATAAGGGTACATTGGCGGTCTTATCGGTAATAGTGATATCTTCCAGACAACCTTTGGATGGTCAGGGAAGATTATGATTATGATGAAACAAGTTTAACCGGATTACATCACATTATTTAAATTGGTTTTCTTGAAGTTTAGGAAGCTTTGCAGCATTCGTGGTCGCAGGAAGACTAAGATGACAAGCATCTTTACAGATGTTTCAAAAAAAAAATTTTTTTGGGTATTTTGATGTCAGTTACAGGTTAAATTATCTGCCATTCAAACCATTAATCAACTCTTTGCGTGCGACTTTCCTCATCAAATAAATAGGCAAAGAAAATTCTGTTCAGCAAAGAAAATACGGTTCAGTACCATTTTCTCCTCTGGCAACTATTTTTATTTTTGTTTTGTTTAGTAGCTATTGACGAGTTTTATTGTATAATAAAACAAAAAATGGAAATAGTTTTTCAGCATTGTTCAATTATACAAATTTAATGAATTACGGTCGGATTTCGACGATTGGGTGACCTCTCGTTTATTTAAAAAACATAGGAAGCCCACAAGATTTTTACTATTGAATCATATAACTTTAAATTCACAATCATAAAAACCGTCCTCTGAAAATTAGAGGTCCTAAGATTGAAAATCTCATAAGTAAAAATAGAGCCCTTCCTTAATGCTGAATGCATAGTGAAAAATAAGTGGAGCGAGCTTCCAAGGAGTTACCTGGACCGTCAGATAAATCAATATTTCAAGTTAATTTAAAATACTGCTAAAAGACTCGCACTGAATCGAAAGCTTACTGTTTAGTGTAGCGTTGACATAAAAAGTTTATTTACTTTTATGCTTTGGTGTTGTGTTAGCTTACTTAAAAAAAGGAGATGTTAATTTTGTATTCTTCTGTTTTCAACTTTCTACATTTTGGAATGCAAATTCTAAATCAGCAAAGTACGAAAAAATATATGGTGGTACTTTCAGATATCTTTTTTGAGATGCCTAAGCAATAATTTATAATTCTAAAATCGAATGTCTTCAATAATCATTATGGTTATTGTATCCTTTGGAATATTATAAAATTAAACTTCGTACCTCATCATCATCATTTCAGCCTAAAGATGTCACTGCTGGACATAGGCCTCCCCAAGAATCGCCACAACTACCTGTCCTGCACTTTCCACATCCAGCGGATTCCTTTGACTTTCAGCAGGTTGTCGATCGAACTTGTGGGGGTAGGCCCCCACAACCCCACACTACGCCTTCCAGTCCGCGATCCACATAATACCACACCACATAATCCCATTCTTGTTGTTAATACTCATAAGTCCTATACACTCTGAGCGATATACATGTCAAACGATCTGTGTATGCAAATGTTGTTACAAATGAAGACGTGCTCAGTTGACGAACTATCTCCTCGATTCAGAACATTCTCTATAAGCAATTGTCGACCAATTCGATTTGTTATCTCGTTTCATCTACGATTCATGTAACGAGAGAAAAAGAGATGATAAACCGAATCAGTCGAAAACTGCTTATCGAGAAACATCGCTTGATATTAGATACATAGTTAAATTTTTTGAAAATTATCTACCATGGTCACGTATACTTAATCTTTTTTCTATCTCCGCGTCTTTTCTCAATCTTATGTTGGGATCGGCTTGCAGTCTAACCAGATGCGGCTGAACATCAGTATTTTACACGGAGCGACTGCCAGCAGACCTCAGCAACCCAGTTACTGGATAATACCTAGGAGAACAGTACTTTACCCTTTAACTAGATTAAATAAGTACTTAAATTGTAAGCCTGTGCTAAAATCCTTCCATGTAATCTAGTCCAAGTTTAACAAATAAATAACTAATATCGACATCCTAAGATTAGACCAGGTGTCAGACTTTTGGGATTCTGACTACCTGTAACGACTGCCAAAGATATTCTTATGGCATCCGGGACCGATAGCTTATTGTGTTCTCCGAGGCACGGAGGGGTCTCTATGTGCAACAATGACCGCGGTCACCCATCTAAGGACTGACCGTGGCTAGCCTAACCTTACCTCGCAGATCTTGAAATAATAGCCGCTCCTCCACGAGACACCTATCATTAATCAGTGCCCAAAATAGACCTGAATAAGTAGTCAAATATAAAAATTCGCGAAATTTTTGAAACTATTTAACTTACCAACAGTTCGTGCAATCGGATATGACTAAGTTAGTGACTATCTTTTTTTTTCTTTTTAGCCTGTACTGTCCCGCTGCTGGGCAAAGGCCTCCATTAATTGCTTCCATCTACCGCGGTTCTGTGCCACCTCCTGCCAGCTGTCTAGAAAGACATCCAACTCATCTCTCCATCTCCTGCGTGAGCTGCCGTGCCGTGTCTCGTAGAGACTACCTTAACTCAAAAAAATATCATCAAATCAAACAACTTTTATTTGACTTTATAAAGCTCAATGAACTCCTAACCCTTAAGTGCCGGGCAAAAATAAGAAATCTCAAATAAAAACAAAAAAAAATTAAAAAAAAATCTTCTATCTCTACTTATACACGTGAAGCGACGTAATTCAATTTTATCATAGTGATATTAAGTGTCACGACACCTCGACACTAGTTTTATTCACAGCACGTTCTCTGTATCTAGAACTTTCTTTTCCATCTTCTTTTTTAAGTTAAAAGAAAAGATTTTTCTCAAATATTGGTATGACTATTAAAATTAATGCGTCTGATATATGCACATGAATTTTGGATTAGGAGTAAAAAGTACAATTTATGAAACCAGATTAAGTAGATGGATTAGTGTAATTTGTTAGTGCCTTCAAAAAGATTAGAAATTAGAATTCTAATATAAAAACTAACGTATTTTATTTTCATATTTGTTACACAAGGTTTTTGGTAACATTTTCCGTACATTTCTATAGAAAATTGCACATGTAACGTTTTTTTTTCTGTGTTCGAGCAGATATAATTCTATTCTAATTAAAAAACCGTCACAGCAACCAATTTCTAAATGTTATGGAAAGAAGAAAGAAAACATTTAAAGACATGACTATTAGCTTATAATAAAAATAGCCAAAGTAATTATTTTAACAACTTTAAATTTAAAGTCAGATAATAGTAGTGATAGCCTAGTTGTTGAACGCTTGCCTTCCACGCAGGAGGGTGCGAGTTCGATCCCAGCCCGCACCTCTGACTTTTCGAATTTACGTGCGGATCAGAATTGGATTATCACTTGCTTTAACGGTGAAGGAAAACATCGTGAGGAAACCTGCACACCTGAGAGTGCTCCATACAGTTCTCGATGGTGTGTGTAGTCCGCCAACCCGCACTAGGCCAGCGTGGTGGACTAAAGCCTTAACCTTCTCATACTGAGAAGAGGCCCGTGCCCAGCAGTGGGACATTAATGGGCTGATTATGTAATAGTAGTGAATTGTAAACAGAAACCATTTATTGCTCATATTATTCATGTCTAATTCATGTTTATATTATAAGTCTTAAATGGTCCTATGCTAAAAAAATTAAGATACCTACTGTGACGTCAATCTACGCTTTAAGTAAATAAAATACACATCATATACCTGTAACTGTAACTTTAATTTATCATCATTAGTGAAAAAAGTAGAACACAACTTTAAAAAACGAGCAAACATTAACCCTGCGACTGCCGTCTCGCTTTTTAATTTGTACTACGAATGTTAAAACGTAGTTACGTTTTACCTCGCAAACGATACAAATAAAAAAGTACGGAGAGGAGCAATATACGACTACGAGTAATTAAATTAATTAAAGTCGACGCGGCTGACGGACGCAACGTGTGTCCTTTTCTTGTTTTAAGACGACATTTTATTTAATTTGTGGGGACTTTTTGACCCACGACCGCGGGGGGTGGGTTTGATATCTAATTGGTTGTCACAGGAAGATTTTATCTGCTAATGTAATGAGATTTGATGTTTCATTCTATTTATATCTTGGTCTCGGAATGATTATAAAATCTGTTCGTAAAAACTGTAGTGAAATTTCGCTTCTGGAATAAAAATGTGGCCTTTTATTCTTGGAAGACGACATAATAAATAAATAATAAATATTTTGGGACATATTACACAGCACAGTCTAGTCCCAAACTAAGCAGAGCTTGTAATATGGGTACTAGAGAATGGATAATTACTTAAATACCTTTTTTTGTAAATACATACTTATAATACATAAGAAACACCAAGACCAACACAACCACTTACGTTCATCACATAAATATTTGTGTCCTGTGGGAATTTAACCCACGAGCCATGACCTCGTGATCAGCAGTCCGACACTCGCACCACTAGACCACAGAAGTCATGTGAATTTATGAGTGAGTTTTTTTATTTATTTAAAATAAAAAACACTTGAATAATAATGGGTTTGTATAGACGTTGTACAGATGATTGGTAGAAGTAAAGTTATACAAATTTTACTATGGGGTCAACCAAGAAAAACAGCTGATCAAGCGTCATCGGATTTAGTAGAAAACAGCTGTTTTATTTTGTGATTACAGGGTTGGCCCAATAGTAAAAGTTGTTCTATGCTGTGCCCTGAATTGGCTCTTCAAATCATCATCAGCCTATCACAGTCCACCGCTGGACATAGGCCTCCCCAATAGCCCACCACTGACTTCTATCCTCGGCCACTCTCATACAGTTTCCACCAGCCACCTTGCGTAGATCGTCACTCCTAACCATCAAGCATCCTACACTACGTTTTCCGATTTACGGTCTCCACTTTAAAATACGTCTACCCCAACGGTCATCGGTTCTTCGGCTAATATGGCCGGCCCACTGCCACTTCAGCTTGCTTATCCTGTGGGCTATGTCGACAACCTTGGTTTTCTGTCGGATCACCTCGTTTATCGGATCCCTCAGAGAATCTCTGAGCATAGCCCTTCCCATAGCACGCTGAGCGACTTATCATTTGTGAACCAGCCGTACCGTGAGTGTCCACGTCTCGGCTCCGTAAGTCATGACTTAATAAATAAACCTGTCATGACAGGTTAGACGCACTGATCGAAGTCTTTATGCTCTGTGGAATAGTTGACGAAAAGCTCGACCCAGTTTCCCCGAATGTAGCACAGCCTAGCTGTATTCTTCTGTTACTGTATTGTTCTGTTTCTGTTCTGTTGTTGTTGTGCTCTTCAAATATGACCACACATTTCTGATTCACGTAGTACAATTTAATCACGACTTTAAGAACCTCAGTATTTTCCTTCATCCAATAAAACCGCAACAGAGTGTCTCCAGGAGTTTGTGAAACAATTTAATAATAAAACAATCTTACAACAAATGTTGCCACAAATGGCTCATAATTTACATTTCTGCTGTCCCTTTTATAATATTTCACGCTTCCCGAACAGGGTACAATTTGCGGTTTTAAATCAGTCGTAACCGAACAGATGCGTTTGCGCACCTGTTGCAGTGAAAGGGTTAATTCGAAATAGCAGATGACTGTGTTTAGTATTGTACGAATAAATTTATTGGAAGTTCATAAATGCAGTCGGATTTATTATATACGTATCTGAAATCGAATATCAAAATTATTATGTAATAAAACAGCTGGATAATTATTATTTTATGTTTTTTTTTCTTTACGTATAAAGATGTCATAAATAATGATGAAAAATATAATGTCTCTTACAACACTTTGTTAAAATGATTTATTTCATCTGTGGTTTTTACTCTATACTAAATGCATGTATCACAAAGCATGTCAATGGTTTATAAATGATATGAATAGCTTTAACAATCTGTTACGTGGATTGATACAGCTTAAAGAGTTATTTTATAGAAATTCTCAGTGCTGCTTGACATGCGGTTGTGTTCCTAATTATAGGCCAGTTTTCCACTTATAAGGTATAAAATTCACAATTGTTCTCACCACATAAAAGTCATCATCTACTGTTAGGTACCTAGACTACATATCTTTCGTAATATCAAAAAAAAAAAACCCGCGGAATACATAAACTCCTCCTTTTTTTGAAGTCGGTTAAAAAGATGGTGGGCTAGGAAATTTTTTATAAAAAGAACAGCTGTATTCTTTTTTATAATTTTATCTTGTCTTATTTTTATTTAACAAAAAAATCGTTTTTTGTTTCGTATTGTTATTAAAATATTGATGAAACAGGGTATCCTGTTTCATCTATGAAAGAAAATTATACTATTTCAACTACTTTTTCAATTGTAAACTCACTTTCCTCTCAAAACTAGGTTCGCTATTTTTTTTACGATACTGCCACAAATCTGACATATGTATCCAATGTACTACCACCTTAACTTCAAGCGCCAGCCATCTGGCCGTCGAAAAAATAAAGTCACCAGCGCTTTTCGAATTCAGCGTCTAATTTGCATTAATATCGGTCTCCTTTATGTCTCTTTATTATCTGGTCTCTTTGAATGAATTACTTTCGGTTTTTGTGGTACGAAATTACAGGTTTTGTGGTCTGCAACAGCGTATACAAGCAGTTGAAGTTGGGAGGCAACATTGCTGTATTCAAGAACATTATATATGTATGTATTACATAATGTCTGTATTGCTTGTCATTTAGCAAGATGTCATGTCGTGTATGACATTTCAAAAAGGATAAATATTATTTTTATTGGCTGTTATATCTTAAGTAAGGAATATTTTAAAAAGCATTCTCGAATACTCAAGGTCATTAAATTCGCCTTATATTGAAAGACATTGCAGGTGGTTGGTTGACACTTCCCGTGACCAGATGGCGTGAATTTATTTTTGGACAAAGAATAAGCATTGCCATACAACATGGCAATGCTTCTAATCTTCTGGGAGAACGTTACCAGTTGACAGCGATACGGAAAAATATTTAGATGCTCTCTTGTAGTTATCAGTTTTATTGAAGGCTATTTAAGTTAATATGATGTAAGCACGGATGTAAATAGGCGGACGGAATCTTGCTAAGAAAAGATTGAAACACTTAATTTTTTTCCTAAGCCCACTATAATTTCGACAGAATTTTAACACACCAGTTGGTATATTGCAAAGACATTAAATATATTAAATCTCTTTGGTATATTGTAATTTTTTTGTAACACCACGACATTGACTACCATCACACGAGATTTATTGTAATCGCGGCTGTTTATCTTACTATTATATAGGTGTGAATGTGTGCGTACCAGGCCGTACTTTTAAGCGAGCCGTAGGTGGTTCAATTATTGTTTAGCGAGATTCCGTCCACTTTTTTTTATTTGTCCATAGATGTAAGTTTTGTATAGATTATTTTAAAAAAACCCATGCATCATTAAGCTGTCACTTTATCTTAAAAACCAAATTATGTTATTATAAACTGCCTTGAAACAAAATCGCAACGTTTTTTAAATGTAAACTTTTTATCAACAACATAATGGCGAAAAGAACCACTTTAAAAACCAAATTATGTTATTATAAACTGCCTTGAAACAAAATTGCAACGTTTTTTAAATGTAAACTTTTTACCAACAACAAAATGGCGAAAAGAACCACTTGCTTTGCATTGCATTGCACTTTTTTTTGCATTGCACCTCGAAAAAAATGCATTTTGACTGATGAAAACAGTCAAAACTAGTTTTGAGTAAGGAGGTACACAACACTCGGTCCTCTGCCTTTCGCATCCAGTTCCAGTTGTAGCGCAACTTGGGAGAGGAATATGTCCAGCAGTGGAGTGCGATAGGCTGAGTTGATGATGATGAAGGAGGTACGGTACCCTTAGTGTACGAGTCCGACTCGCTTTTGGCCGGTTTTTGCGGTTGAAAGTACTTTTGACTGGTTAAGGGTTGTGACGGTAACATGGGCATTAATAAGACTTCTGACGTTCAACCATTGTTATGTACTATTAGCAAACTTTACAGTAAACCACCACTAAGGCTAAAATCGCTTGCACTCAGGATTCGTTCAAGGGACTTTGTCGACAAAATGCGGGAAGCGAAGAGTCGTGACTGTACATACAATGTGTTGTTAAAATAACAGAAAATCTTTTACTTCTGTTTATACTTATCATTATCAAAAACTTTCACTATTGGTCCAACCCTGAAATCACGAAAACAATCGACTATTCCGTACATTTATGTTCACATAATTTCAAATTCAAATTCAAATGCTTTTTATTTTAAATAAAGCTAATTACAGGCATTTTTGAAACGTCAGGCTCTAGTTGCACGGGGTGCTGGCCAGAAAACCTCCACGTGCGCCTGACGGCTGCTTGTCCTTCTGGACACGTCTGGAGGGAACGGCAGTTGTTTGCCCGGTGCATCCTGGGCACGGGCAATAAAATCCTTTCGAGGGATTAACCTTCGGGGGATTTTATTGCCTGTGGCGAATATTCTGGCGCGGGAGGGGCCCGTTCTGGGCCAGTGGGGAGTTGCTCCACGTGTCCCTCTGTTCCCAACAGAGGGCACAGTGGAGGAGCAGGGGTAGGCCCGGTGTGCACTCACCCTGCCACTGGGCAGGCAGCGGGGGGACTGTCCTTCCCTGCCCCCGTCGATCTCGTAACCCCGGGAGTGCCAGCTGTGTAGTGTTCTTGCGCCTCTTCGGACCGAAGGTCTTGGCTTCACCGCCCGGACCGCGAGGAAGAAAACCTCTATAAAAAATTACGGGAGGTAGGGCATGCGAGCAGCAGACTTGGGGTAGTCTGCCGCCCGACCAGCAGCTGGCGTAGCTGGCACAGCCGGCGTAGTTGGCGCAGCTGGTAAAGGCCCATGAGGTGAGGTAGCGTGCAGTGTTCCGTGTGCGCCACCTAGGAGGGTGCGGCCAACGTAAGGCCGCACGGGGAGAAGGGGCTCGCCTGCTTGTGGCGGGCCAGGACCTGTCGGGGGTGGTTGTGTGAATACTGACGGGTTCCCACGCCCCCGGCTAAGGTAGTTGAAGGAACTCCGTGGTGGTTTTAGTCGGTAAGAATCCGACACTGGCTCCGCCTACCCCGGGCGGAGTGCGTCCATGAGGATTTCCCCACAGCAAAGAAAAACAAAGGCTCTAGTTGCACAGTACCAAATTGTGGGTCCTATGGAGAAGAACAAAATCGAGAAAATGTGGGGAACAGCTGGTTTTTTCGCGATTTCACGGTTGGTCTTATTAGTAAAAGTTGTTCATACTTAGTACATTGACCCCTTAAGAGGTTTTCAGTTATTTCAATAAGACGTTGTACATTCACAAGATAAATTTAATTAAATCAAAAAATTGCCACGCTAGTTGCAAAACTGCATTACACTACCTTGGTCTACAACTCTAAAAAAACACTGACACACTTCTTAACCTCAGCACGCAATAAATAGTGCTTCTTCAAATCCCCAACAAGCACCAGTTGTTTATGGTCATCCGAACTCCTGAGAGACTCATCCCGACCTTAGACGTACATTATCGTGCACAGGAGTGCCGTTTGTTTAGTGAATAAAATGTGATTTTCTGGAAGCTTGGGTATTAGGTACGTAAGTAGGTGATTGCTGTCACATGGTACTCACCGTAGTGAGGTGTTTGGGTAATTTATTTTGGTACAGTTTCGGTGATGGTGAAAGTTTATTTCTTCTTTAACAGATAAGCGATGGCGACATCTGTGGTCTAGTGGTTCGAGTATCGGACTGCTGATCACGAGGTCGTGTGATCGATTCCCACAGAACACAAATATTTGTGTGATGAACATAAGTGTTTGTGTTGGTCTGGGTGTTTCTTATGTATTATAAGTATGTATTTACAAAAAAAATTGTATATAAGTATTATATCCATCGTCTAGTACCCATATTACAAGCTCTGCTTAGTTTGGGACTAGATGGCGCTGTGTAAAATGTCGTCCAAAATATTTATTTATTTATATTGTAAGAAAAAATATGGTTTAAAAGCAGCAAAAGCAAGTGGTTCTTTTGCCTTTTGACCTTTTTTAATGTGTAGATACATGTTCTAATTTTATCTAGCTATCCATAATCCGGATGTACTGGTGATACGTTACAAAGACAGCTCTGTGACAGACAGACGGACGGATGGACGGACGGACGGACGAATGGATGGCGTAGGCAAAGTAATAGGGACCTGTTTGCACTCGTTGGGTATGTAACCCTAAAAAGCATTGAATATTACCAGGACTCTACTGAGGCATATCATGAATAAGATACCTATTAAATTTGTCCTTTAGTTGTCAATATACGATTTACACTTTATTTATCCTCTCCCAATATACTGGCTAAATAGCTTACGGTAATGGACCAAAGTCTTTTAATAGCCCTAAAATTTAACAAAGCTTAGGTTTATTGTCGAAGCGTTTAGTGTTGCTGTAAAGGTTATTTATTGTTTAATGGTTATATTGCCCAGATTTGTGGTGTCATGTGGTCCTAATCGATTTTTATTGCTAAGTTTTATGACTTGATTTGAACTAGCATTTAATGTAAAAGGGTGGATAAAACTTGTGAAGGTTGATTCATTGACTTGGTGGATTAGGTCACATTTATACATCGTTTGTATACCTACTTGGACGTTAGTGAAAATTCATTACCAGCATTTTTAGAGTTAGTATAGACATGGCAGACTGATAGAAGGTAATATAGAGAAGCCATTTCTGGGGCACTGGACCGTATGCATAGCTTCAAGTCGTGTGCCGTGGGTAATGGACTGAAGTACATGAATTGATTAAATTATAATTATAAACAAAAATTGAAATAATAAGAAACACGTTATTAAAGGCCGCGTGAAGAGAAGCCAATCGCGAAATTGCAGTAAATATGTCAAATTAAAAGATTATTTATATGTAATTATATTAACATAAGTAAGGAAAAAACTTCTATAAGTGAGGAATTTGAGGAAATGTTACATATAATACGTATATAAAGAAAAGCTTAATCTCTTGAATTTGATAAAAAATGAAACTACGACATCACGCTATAATTTGATAACATACAAAACAATACAAATACTCTTTATTGTACACAAAACAACAAGCAACATACATGATATAAATAGTGATTCACTTACAATGGGAGCCATGTTATCGCTCAAAGCGATTTCTTCCAGACAACCTTAGGAATGACATTATAGGCAAGTATAAAGAGGGGTAGTACTATCGATCAAAAATACTATAGATGCACGATCGCTGCCCGAAAAACGACACCATCAAAACTGCAATTGCAGTTTTGCTCTCAGCCGCTTCATGACAACGCTAGTGGTGAGACGTTTCACGGTGCTAAAATGTGTAGAAAGTAATAGAAAAACTATACTCCAAATAAAAAAAATAAAAAAAATATTATTTGAATTTGAATTTGAATTTCAAATGTGCAAACAAAGGATGGAGTGTCGTACTTGTCGTTGACACAAACATAATTACAAGAACACTGTCGCGGAGACGTTTTTTAGGTTTGATTTTGTACAAGACCGTGCATCTATAATATCTAGACCGTGCATCTATATATTAAAAGTTTCATTTTTATTTTTTTGTGGCTAAAATCTAACTCCAAGTCTCCAGTATGTCGTAGTGTCTGGAACTACATTTATGTGTGCCAAGTTTCAACAGAATCGGTTCACAGGTAAGAATTCAGTGGGTGAACAAGCACTAATCCCCTGTTTTCCTATCCTTAGGGGTGGATTTTGATTTTAAAATTTAAATGGGACCAATTTCGAGATAAACCCTATCCATTACAAAAAGAATCATCAAAATCGGACTACCCTGTAAAAAGTTATGCGTGGTAATAAATACTTAAAAAAAATAAAAAATTCAACGTGTCGAATTGATAACCTCCTCCTTTTTTTTCGTCGGTTAGTAAAATTAAGCTTTTTAGTCTTAATTACTATTCTCCAAACTAAACTAATGTAAATAACTTATTATACAAACAAGCAAAGTGCGTGCGAGTTGCAAGTGGTCGAACGGGAAGCGCATTTTTGGAAAGTTATTGTTTATCGTTGAAAATTTCATGTTGTATTTGATGTTATTTTGTTTTTTTTTATTAATAGTAATTTAATGATCTTTGTTGATTTTTTGTTTGTCACCGACTCATAATTAGTTATTTACATTAGTTAAGTTACAAGAACAAACAAAGAAAAAATATTTACGCGTCGAATTTGAGAACCTCCTCCTTTTTTTCGTCGGTTAAAAATAGCTACACGTATCATTATCATACCAACTATGTACTTACTTATAATAGTCCAATGCTGCTATTTTTTTTTAATGCTAACATAAATCATTGTCTAATAATAACAGCCTTGCATTGCGTCGGGTAGTGGGTAGTCGACACGCCTAAGGGAATTTACCTTTAAGGATCGCCGTAGGGCTTAAGAGGAAGACAAAAGAAGTAAATGAATGTAAGAAAATAATTATGTTTTAGTTAGCAACGTGCAACATGTAGCTTAAGCTTAATAAAAAAAACTGTTCAAAGAAAATGTTTAATGAAATAACTGTTTTAAAAAACGAATAATTTTGGTAATTGGATTTTTAACTGTTCAATTAAGAAGGTTTTCGAAGTAGCTGCCTTCGTTAAAATTGCACAGTTTTTTATTATTATAAGAATAGGTTGTGACAATTAGAATTACCTATTTAATTTTTTCCTAGTATTCGTAAAACTTGTTGTTTCTTTTGTATTTTTATGAGTAATCGAACGGATTCGGAAACGCTATTCATAGTTCTTTAATTTTACACCGAGTGCTTTCCGAGTTTCCGACAGCAAATGGCTGTCGTGATAGTGCGACACATGCGGGCGGCCCAAGACTTTAATTTTTTAAACCCGGACTACAAATGAAGCCCCACCCGGACGCTCCCCGGATGCCCTCTAAACTAGGACAAATCCGGGGAAACCCGGACGGATGGCAACCCTACGCATATGGTCCATGACTCACAACCATTGAACAAAATTGAGAAGACCAGGGTGCGTAGGTACTAATCGTTGCTTTGTAGCATTCGAGGCACAATATTTTTTTATGTTTTTTAATTACATATTAACTGCCAGCAACTAATCTCTGTAACTGTCATTTTGCCATGTCTCTGGTTTTTTCTGTTTTTTCTTCAATCAATGATAACGTCCACCCGTCGATCGAGTGACAGCATCTGTCACCTGTTGTCACTTCGTTTTATATCACTAATCTCTGTTTCCCGCTTCCGTCATATTTTACCGCACACTCTACATACCGGGAGTTTTTCTGATAAATATAAGAAAATCCATACAAAGTGAAGTGAATTCCTCAAGTAGACAGCCCAGAAGACAGCTGCGAAGATATGTGAGTTCAGTTTTGTAATTGTAACATAAACATCGACGCAAATAGCACCAACACCATAGTCCAGAAAAATCATAAATAATTCAATTGTTCAAAGGTGAAACTATTACACGTTCTCATCCAAAGAAGGACCTTTAGATGAAAAAAAAGAACTAAAACGAGAGGTGTCGTGGTGAATGGTGAACTGTTTTCTGTCTCGTCAGTATAGATGACGCTAAGCATAAAATATCAAAATTTTCGCGACAATCGAAATCTTACACTTTTTTCGGGTCGTTAGTATAAGTTCTATGGCCTAGCTCTCATTCGCTAAGTGTCTGGAGTCTGGAGTGTAATGAGCGTTAAGGAATTTCACACCAAAAGACTTATTATATCACTGACGGTCTTCTATCCCACGAGGTGAGCCCAAAAGGAAGCGATGAGAAAACAGTTTGTAGCTAGAGAGAAGAGCTCGCACGGGGAAGTACTACCACCGTACTAACTTCTCCGCCAAACAGTGATGCTTGCATTTCTGTGTTTCGGTCTGAATCAATCCACCCGGAGAAGACTGAGCCAGTGTCGGACTCATACCGACTAAAACCACCACGGTGATCCTTTAACTACTTTTGGCCGGAGGCGTGGGACATACTCCGTAGTCTCCACCTACCCCCGACAGGTCCCGGCGAGTAGTAGGCGAGCCCCTTCTACCCGTGCGGCCTCAACTTCGCGCGTGCGGAACAAAACGCGCCACCGACACGGGTCTTGATTGACTGGTGTGGCGGCGGGCTACCCCGAGTCCGCCGCTCGCAGTTGTTGGTGTTGTTGTTGTTGAAGGGTACGGGTGCCGGTGAAATTACAATCACAAGAGTCTTTCCATCTTTATGTCTCAGTTTGGCGAACCGACTTGCGGTACCGTTAAGGCAACAGCCTAGGTGGTATTGAAGTTGTTATGGGCAAAGGTAACCGCTTGACATCAGGTGGGTCTTTGGCTCGTTTCGCCATCCTATACCATAAAAAAACAACATTTATTCCCGCATCTTCTACCCCTTAAAAATATAACTTCGGTCAAGCGATCAGCCTTCTGTAACCGTCTGTTTATGGCACACGAATTAGGGTAATTACACCAATAATTGTCCCTTGCTCCAGTGGGAACGGTCGACCGTAAGTGACGGGACGGCTCTTTTGTTTTTTTTTGCCACATTGTCCACGATAATTTCTGATAATTGGGACGATAATTATATAGATACCCTTAGAATAATTGGTACATTGATACGTTAGGTTAGTTGTTGCAATTTATTTATTTATTTAATTCTTTATGCACAACAGGGTACAAAGGCGGTCTTAACGCCATAGGCGTTCTCTACCAGACAACCTTAGGGTAATGCAGAGACAAAGAATAAGGTAGATGCACCAGTAAAGTAGTAAAATATGTTTCGTACTACGGACTTATAATTACATATAATAAAAAATAGATAAATACCTAAGTACATTATACATATAATAAAATATACATATTATACATACCTACATATATAACTATAAATATATAACATCAAGATAAATCAAAGTCGAGCTGAATCGGCTAAATTGTTTTCACGGAAATATTTCCTTAACTTAATTTTAAAGGCGAGCCGACTAAAAATATTAATTTTGCATTTATTTTATATACCTCTTAGAAGTCTTTTAACGATGACATTTGTTTGTGAAAAATATCAAAGTCAATTACTTACTTACTTACTCCTCTGGCTCAGCGACCCAAAGTGAGTCATGCCCTCCAAAACGAGAACTCTCCACTTTCCTCGATCTTGAGCGATATCTCGCCAGTTGGTAGCTTGAAGCTCACGTAGATCAGCCTCCACAGCAGACCAGCGATATCTGGGGCGACCTAACTGGTCTACGTCCGTCGTCATTAAAGTGAAGTGATCATGATTATTGCGTTGAAAACAAAGATATTTAAAAGTACAGATATGTTACTTGCGCGCACAATCTGAAGACTCGAAAACGTCATAACTAGGATGTTTTGCTATAAGTCCGCGTCAAGCAGAGCGTGACTGGTGAAAAAAAAAACAAAATTGTCATCGTGTGTGTACAGAAGGTGAACTAATTATGATCCGAAAGTAACTACTTTATTTTAGTTTACATGTAGGTGTGCTACCGCTGCTTGCGGAACGTTCTTTTCGTTTGTTTTGTTAGGCTCTAACATCTATACTTTTAAATATCATTGCATTGGCTCGGACGAATAAAAAAAGGCGGACGGAATCTCGCTAAGAAAAGATTGAAGCACTTATTTTTTTCCTAAAACCACTAAAATTTTGACAGAATTTCAACACTACCAGATATATATTGTTATTTTATTTGTGACACTACGAAAATGATGTCACACGAGATTTGTTGCGTAATCGCGGCTTTTTGCGTAATGTCGACCTCTGTGGTCTAGTGGCTCGAGTGTCGGACTGCTGATGGCGAGGTTCGATTCCCACAGGACACAAATATTTGTGTGATGAACATAAGTGTTTGTGTTAGTCTGGGTGTTACTTGTGTATTATAAGTATGTATTTACAAAAAAAAAGTATGTAAGTCTAGTACCCATAACACAAGCTCTGCTTAGTTTGGGACTAGATGGTGCTGTGTAAAAATGTCCCAAAGATATTTATTATTATTATATTTATTTTGTCTTACTATGGGTGCGTGCAAGCCCGTACTTTTAAGCGTGCCGTCTTAATATGGATGCTTTACTTCTTGTTTAGCGAGATTCCGTCCGCCTTTTTTATGCATTGATTTAAAATCAAATGTTTGGCCTCATTGGTCTCTAAAAACAATGTACCAGGAACCGATAAGATACGATGTTTGGCACCCAAATATAGCATTACGAGTTAAAGACGTCCCGTCCCGCATCCGGGCCTGAACTGTGCAACAAATGTCCACCCACACGAACTGCTTACCCTCCTTAAGCTTGTTAGGTTGGCCGTTAATATATCATTAATGTGATCATCTGAATGAACAGCTAACAATAGCTCAGTCTGTGAAATAATGGGTCTAATATTCACCAGCAATAACTAACTAAAAAGCACGCAACACTGTAAAAGACAATGACATTGTGAGTGATTACTGCGTGCATCGAAACGATTTTAATTAATAAAAATTGTACGGTAGATTCAATTTTTCTTTTTTTAAATATCTGTAAAAGCACTTGTCATCTTAGTCTTCCTGCGACCACGAATGCTGCAAAGCTTTGGAAACGTCAGGAAAACCAATTTAAATAATATACGCGATGTAATCCGGTTAAACTTGTTTTATTATAATAACTATCCGGTTAAACAACCACTTACCTAAAACTCTAGTACAATTTTCAAGTAAATGGTTATTCAAACAGTAATTTAATGTTGATTAAACCGAGCCTAAGTAACTATCCTAAATTCCTAATCTTACTAATATTATAATGTGAAAGTTTGCGTTGTTGTTTGGATGTTTGTTACTCAATCACGCTTTAAGGGTTGAATGGATTTGGATGAAATTTTGCTCAGAGATAGAACATAACCCGGATTAAAATATAGGCGATGATATTTAAAAAAGTACAGATATGTAGTTGCGCGCGCAATCTGAAGACTCGAAAACGTCCTAAATGGGATGTTTTGCTACTAGTCTCCGTCAAGCAAGCAAGGCGCCGAGCGTGACGTATGACAAAAAAAAACACAAAAATGCCGTCATATGTGTACAGAAAGTGAACTAATTATGGCGCTAAACTAGCTTAAAATAAAATATACTTACTTTGTACTAGTTTATATGTATTGTGCTGCCGCTGCGTACGTAACATATTTTTCGTTGGTTTTGTTAGGGTATGACATATCTATACTTTTAAATATCATTGTATATAGGCATAGAATATATACTAACGACAAGAAGCGACACTTAAGCATGTGTGTTCGTAAAATTGCTCGTGGCTATGTGTGCGGGTCGGGGCGAGCGCGGGGGCCTGTGAACGGGCAGTCTCTCGGCTGCCTCAGCCAAAGCCTTTTGCATTCACGCGCTCGCTCAAGGTCACCGGCGAGCGGGCTCACACGTACACAGTGTCACCGCTGTGCACAGACCAGTAAGCCTCAAGACGCCGCATAAACAAAGTTTTGCATGAGAACACAGTCGTAAAATGTTGGCGGGGACCGGAGGGCGGACGGCGCGTTATGATTGGTCGGCTCAAATGTTCGGTGATATGATTGGTGCTGCTCACTGACGGAGTGACGTCCCGATTGGTGGCTGGGCGTAAGATATGCGGGGTATCCGGCTAATAGGCGTCTAGAGGCTTACTGGTCTGTGCCGCTGTGATATAGGCTACTTTTTATCCCGGAAAGATGAACAATTCCCAAGGGATTCGCGATAAACTAAATTCACGCGGCTTAAGCCGCGGGCATAGGCTAGTACTTAATAATAGTGAATTGTTAGACAACAATCTCAAACACGTAGATAAACATATTATTTATCACTAAAACCCCAAAATTAGACCACACACTACCACCATCGATCATCTATAAATTAAATACCCGAACGCAAAGACGAATGGCCGTTCATAATTCCAATTTCGAACGCTGATAAAAACCAAAATGGCCGCGTTCAACCGGCATTTATTAACCCTACCAGATCCTGTGTCCACGGTGATAAATACGGGGCGCTTCCCTTAACTTTTACCCGTGACTCATTATGGCATTTAAATAATTCGTGGCGGAGTTGCTTTTGATTTATGATACGGTCTCTGACACGGGTTTAATCTGTGCGTTCGTTCTGACAGTTGTGTGCGTAGTGTTTATGTTGATCGCAAATGGGTTTGTTTTTGTCACGATTTGCGAGTATATTTGCAATTTAGTAAACAATATCGTTGACTTTAAGTCAAGTAGTTGTGTGACCTTAAAGATAAATTGCGAACAGTTGACTTTGTGAGGTCGTGCGTGTGATTTATATTCTGTGCGAATTAGTTATAGTACCCAATGCTTCTAATTCAGTCTTTAACACAGCAAAAAACATTTCACAAGATGAATATGACATCGAACAATGCTGATACACATCATGTGAATGGCTCTTGAGAGCAAAAACGTTA
Source organism: Asteroscopus sphinx (assembly GCA_949699075.1). Taxonomy (NCBI): domain Eukaryota; kingdom Metazoa; phylum Arthropoda; class Insecta; order Lepidoptera; family Noctuidae; genus Asteroscopus; species Asteroscopus sphinx. The sequence goes on along the minus strand of OX453004.1, from coordinate 30,561,438 downwards.
AAATAAATGATTCTAGGAGGCTGATCTAAGTTTAAAAGGTGTTTGATTAATAGCCGCTACATTTGACATACACTTATACAGGTTACCTTAGACCACAGACATAGTAAAAAATATAGACGAAGTACTGCGAACAATCATAGTGCAGCCAACAAAACACAAACAGCGCTCACGCACACACCATGCACCTGAAGGATATTTGTTTTTGCGATGCTTACTGGCCAATGCCGCGACATGTGTACTGAGAGGGCTGAGCACGGTTTTTTTTGTATTTTTTTTAATTTAATTAATCACAGGTACAATTTCTTTAGTTTTACTTAACTAGAAAACTCGCCAAACTATCAAGTTTAACGGCGAGATGATGGTTTGAGGTGCATGTGTAAGCGTGAGCGCTGGTTTGTACACGGGCTTCATTATAATTGTTCGCAGCACTTTGTCTATATTTTTTTATATGTCTGTGCCTTAGACTTGAGACAAAACGCTTAGATCTTGCCATTAGCGAACAAATATATTTTACTTAAAATGTTTTTTTTACTCCTAACTCAAATTCACAAGTCATTAGTAAAAATATGTTCGTCTAGTAGACAAAAGATTAAGCTAATTGGTAGCGATGTGGTGGGTGAATCTCTTGCTAAAAAAAGTTATACAGGGTTATTTTTTAATCCTTTAAGGGTTGATTGTACTCGTCAATGTCAACGACTTTTACTGAGGGGTGAACTCTGAAATCGTTAAAAAAATCGGCTTTTCCATACATTTGGTCGGTAGGTCGGTTGTGTTTGTAGTGGTAACAGTTTGATATTGACATCACCTTTATTTCGTAAGCAGTAAGGGCGGTGTACACAGAATCTATATCCTTCTTCCATACGAAATTTAAGGAGCATCAGGCGAAAACAGCTAGCACCTGCTTCCATTGACGGCTCCCTACCTTAAGCACTTGAGCATCCTCGTCACGTAACACAAGATGTGTGGTGTAGTACACCTTGCACCTAGCGACACTATTTTTACCTAACAGTCGGTTGTACACCGTCGGTATGTTCTGAATCTATTCGCAAAGGGGATGCGATCGTGCGCCCTGAACTGGAAGTGAAGTGGAGTGGATGTGGTATTGACTTTTAGGAACTATAGTAGCAGCATATTGTTTTCTATTATGAAGAAGGCTGGCTTAGAAATTGGAAAAAGGGCTAGACCGGAGTTATTTTCACGCCAACAGGCAAAAAATCATCATCATCCTCCTGCCCTTATCCCAATTTATTTGGGGTCGGCGCAGCATGTTTTTTTCTTCCATACATCTCTATCAGCCGTCATCTCCGTGTTCACTTTCTTTCTATTCATATCATCTTTCACACAATCCATCCATATTTTCTTCGGTCTCCCTCTTTTCTTATAGCCATCAACATTCATACTTCAAACTTTCCTCGTAACATGCTCCTCATTCCTCCTCATCACATGTCCATACCATGACAGTCTATAAACAGGCAAAAAATCATATCACACTTATAGTGATCTTGAAGTTCAACTAATATTGTCTATAGTTTATTTATTTATTTAAATAAGTAATTAATTCATTAAACGCTCGAGAGACGTACTTACAGGAATTTAGACAACAGACAGAACAATTTTCTATTGTCTAATTTACTAGTAGCTTTAGGGCTTTATTGTGATAAGTTTAGCAGTTATCAAAGCTTATTATTAGGGCAGGTCTTAGCCGCTTAAAGGGTTAAAAGTCAATTGGATAAAACCTACTATTAGGTACAGTCGACTGCATGGCAGTGGTAACACTTGAATTAGAAAACCACCCCTTACTGCTAAGGAAAAAAAGGCGCTGTCAATGTCAAACTGTTACCCACTGACGTGCGGTCAACCGTACCTATAGAATTCTGTCCGTAACTCAAAAATCAAATCCCACTACTTTTATAAATACGCAAGTAGTATGTTTGTCCTCCAATCACTCTGAAATTGTTGAACAGATTTTAAAACGGATGAAACGGATAGATCTTGTCCTGGATTAACACATAGGATACTTTATTACTGACATACGAGCAAAGCCGTGGCCGTCAGCATCTTCATAGATCAAAATAACCATTGCCACCTCCAAAGTTACGGAGCGCACTCGGTTGCAGTGTACAAAGGACTGCGGCGGGACGTGCTCGCCATGTCTATTGCACTTATTTACCCGATACTTCTCGATTCCGCTTCTCGATTATCGATGTTCGGCGAAAGAGGGCGTGGTGCAACACTAGAGGTGAATTGGATTTGGTTGAAAATATTTATTTGAATTTATTAATAAATAATAAAACAAAGTTTAACCGGATTAAATCGCGTATATTATTTAAATGGGTTTTCCTGAAGTTTCGAAAGCTTTGCAGCATTTCATTTAATTATTTTTAATTCCGGTTAATCTTTGTTTTATTATAATGTGTAGTGATCGCGAAAACCTAAGAAATTATTATTAATAAATATTTTCAAAAGATTTTAATGTGTGGAAAGAAAAAATCGCTCACGAGCAGGATTCGAACCTGCGACTCCTGGCTAGGTTCGAATCCTGCTCGTGAGCGATTTTTTCTTTCCACAAATTAAAATCTTTAGATTTTCGCTTCGCATGCGTATATGCGTTAAAAATATTTTTTTTTTTTTTTCTCTTTTTTTAGAGTGCTAGGATAGAGTTGAAAATTGTTGCAATAGGTCAAAGTACCTATTTATTGTTTTTTGTTTGCAATAACTCAAAGTATTTATATCATAAAAATCATTATGAACTTCACATAATATACCATGCCAATCTATCGTATGGATATGTTTTATAAGTAAAAGAGGGAAGGGGTTTTTTTTTATTTTTATTTTTTATTCTTAACGGGCTTGCGTTTGACCGCCACCTCACCTGATGTTAAGCGATGGTGCGGTCGGGTCGGTCGTTAAGGGTTGTGTCATTTCTGGTATTTCACAACAACAGTGATGCTTCCTCCTTTTGAATTAAGGGGAATGTACCACACAAGTGGCGCCCCCATCAGTAAAAAAAATATTACTCGCTGAATACATAATTTATCGAAAATTCGTTTTGAGCAATTGAAGTACAGGTACTGTAGTTTAATCAGAAACTATTAACTCTGTAAATTATACTTTGCTGTAGTTGTAGATAGAAATAGTGCGAAGAACGGCCACTTTTGGCATTTTTTCTATCTACAACTACGTTGAACCTCGGACGAAAAAAAAGGCGGATGGAATCTCGCTAAACAATAAGTGAAGCATCCATAGTAAGCCGGCTCTCTTAAAAGTACGGAACAGCACGCACACATTCACATCCATAGTATGGCATACTGAAAGCAAAAGCCGCGATTACGCAAAAAATCTAGTGTGACGGTAATCATTGTATTGTTGTAGTGTCACAAATAAAATGACAGTATAAATCTGTTGTCTTAAAATGCTTTCGAAATTATAGTGGGTTTAGGAAAAACAAAAGTGCTTCAGTCTTTGTTTAGCGAGATTCCATCCGCCTTTTTTATTCGTCCGAGCATCGAACTTTATTTTACAGAGTTAATAGTTTCTGATTAAACTACAGTACCTGTAATTATTTAATTATTTTTAACGCATTTTACGCATGCATTTTTTTTTCTTTCCACAATTTAAATCTACAGTACCTGTAATTTTATGGTAAAAAAATTACTGATGGGGGCGGCACTTGGCTGCTACATTTTCCTTGATAAGAAAATTCATGAAAATTTAAAATATTTGCTTACGATTTTATATTTAAAATTTATCGTCACGTAAACTAAAAAGTACATCAAAGAACAAAGATAAAAATTATATAAAAAAGTTTATAAAAGATAATGTAGTACAATCAAGTTAAGGATAGCTGTTCTTAGAGTAATATTCAATAGATTTTATTTTCATAGTGCGTAATTCAAAAACTTTTTCACATAAAAGCAAGGTGGCACGCGGGTAACGCACGAAGTTTGTGTTTAAAAAAAATTGTTCACAGTCTGTGAACAGATAAATTTGCCTGACACACACAAAAGTTTGAGGGGAGCATTTAAAATTTTATTTCACCAATAAACTTTATAACACGGCCTAACCAAACAGAACTCTAAATAAATTTATAAATCAAACACCCGACAATCGAACGGGTTGGGTTTTAAAAAAATCCTTACAAAAAATATTCGTGAAGCGGTTCGAACTGGTTTGTAACCCTCAAACGCTGGGCTTATTGAGATATCAAATAAAAAATCAGCAGTCTCGCGCGGGCATCTAACAAGGCCCCCTTCAACAATGCTCCTTGATTTAGCTCAAGTTTATTGTGCAACTTTATTTATACGTTGTTCCCTACTAGACGCTATCCCATATTACTCTTCCCGCATCCCAACAACTTATATCAACACTGCAAGTAATCAAAACTCAACTTTGTCGCTCTACATGCACAGTCCACACTTCTTTGAGTATAGCTGGTGGACTAATGTCGAAGTTTTCAAGATCGTAAATTTACCAACGCATTTTATTAAGGATCTTGAATGTGTATGTCGGTTTCTGTGTGGTTTGATTGGAAATATGCTTATGGTTGTTTCGGTGAGCGGCCATTGGATTACGACTGCAGCGGCTGATTGCAGTGGAACATCGTTTAAGAAGTCGCTTTGAGGCATGAAGAATGTATGAGGGGAGGTTTTACGATGTGGGTAAATATTATATGATTGCTGGGTTATTTTATTTTTCTAACAATATTGTTCATTGAATGATGGAAGATGGTAGATAATTTAGTAGCAATGATGCTGCTCTTGATGAAGATTTGACATTTTAATTATATACACAACCGTTGATCTCTGATAATTAGACATTGATAATAATTTGGCTGAAAATACTCTCACAGCATATAAATTTAGGTAATTGAGTTCGCATAAAATGAAAATAACAATACATAACATAACCAGCTCATTACTGTCCCACTGCTAGGCACGGGCCTCTTCTCAGTACGAGAAGGCTAAGGCCTTAGTCCACCACGCTGGCCTAGTGTGGGTTGGCGGTTTACACACACCATTGAGAACTGTATGGAGCACTCTCAGGTGTGCAGGTTTCCTCACGATGTTTTCCTTCACCGTTAAAGCAAGTGATAATCGAATATAAATCCGCACATGAATTCGAAAAGTCAGAGGTGCGAGCCGGGATCGAACTCACACCCTCCTGCTTGGAAGGCAAGCGCTCAACCACTAGGCTATCACTGCTTTAAATAACAATAATAATTTTTTATTGTTTCCAACCATGTCTCAATTTCGTATCACCGTGAAGCAATGGTATCCATCAATCAAATTGAAACAGTGGACTGCAGAACGAAATCAAATTAACTGCTTTTATGACTTTTAAAAGCAACGAATCGCTGTTCAGGGTTACCGCATGGCGGTTTTCAAAAGGGTTTATTAAATCAATAATTACATCCTTCAGAAAAAGACAATCAAATAATTTATCTTGCATATAAACTTTGTGTGGTGTAATAAATTTTAACTTCACAATAAGTAATTGATAAGATAACGAGAGCATTGCGCATAAAACTTTTTGACACAGATTGCTCATGAAGCAAATGTTAATTTTTAAAGTTCAAATATATTTAATGAAAGGAATTATCTTGGTGGCTTGATGAATTTACTCAGCTTGTTGTAAAATCGCTCGTGACCTTTATTATTCATCATCATCATTTCAACCGAAAGACGTTCACTGCTGGACATAGGCCTCCCCCAAGCATCACCACCACGACCGGTCCTGTGCCTTCCGCATCCAGCGGATTCCCGTGACCTTCACCAGGTCGTCGGTCCACCTTGTGGGGGGCCTACCCACGCTGCGCCTTCCAGTACGCGGTCGCCACACCAGATCTTTACTGCCCCATCGGCCATCCATTCTGCGAGCAATGTGCCCCGCCCACTGCCACTTAAGTTTGGCAATTCTTCGGGCTATGTTTTTGTTTGTACTTTCGTTCTCCTACGAATCTCCTCATTTCTGATTCGATCACGCAGGGACACTCCGAGCATAGCCCTCTCCATTGCCCTTTGAGTGACTTTAAGCCTTCTTATCAGGCCCATTGTGAGCGACCACGTTTCAGTACCGTAAGTAATTACTGGCAACACACACTGGTCAAAGACTTTCGTCTTGAGACACTGCGGTATTTTGGACGAGAAGATATTGCGTAGCTTCCCGAACGCTGCCCAACCGAGTCTACCTGGATAGTTTGTCCTAGGTATACATAATCGTCAACAACTTCGAGTGTAGATGCTTACGGGAATGGGTGCTATATGGGAATTCGACATAACCTTTGTCTTGCCATATTCATTTTAAGACCCACTCTATCGGAAGCTCTACTGAGGTCATCGAGCACTGTACCGAGATCCTCCATGTTCTCAGCCATGACTACTATGTCGTCGGCAAACCGAAGGTGAGTGATGTACTCGCCGTTTATGTTAATGCCAAGCCCATTCCAGTCCAGAACCTTGAAGACATCCTCCATTGCAGCAGTGAACAGTTTCGGAGAGATCACATCTCCCTGTCTCACACCTCGCCTTTATTATAAATTTACATGATTAGGTACATTGATTTTTAAATTTTGTTGGCTTTCTGTTTCATTTATTTTATATTCTTTTAGCAGTGTCTTTTTATTTTTTGTGGAAGCCATGTTTTATACACAATTTTTATATATATTTAAATGTTAAATCTAATTTTACACAAATATTAACATTTTATTTAAACGACGTGAACCCTAAGCTCTACAACTTTTTGCAAACAACTCGGTCTATATCTGTACTGTCACTAACAAAAGTGCTCACTGGCTCTGTGTCTATTATTAATTAAAAACCAAAAACGTTCCAGTTAAGCTCGTGAGTGTACCGAAATCGAATCAAAGGAGTAATTCGAATGGAATCGCTGAATGAATTGATCGAATCGGTGGCAGTGCATCACTATTTTTATGTTATTTATTTTATACCTTATGTTTTGGGAGTTAAAGTTTATTTTTGAATTGTTATATCCTTATGCAAATTTGGGAGTTGTTGTAAAGTATTTTCAATTTTATGTGAACGAAATAAAGTGCAGTTTTAGGTTATTTGCATACGTTGTAAATTTTGATGTAGCAAACGCAGTTACGTGTGTAAAAGAGTCATGTTTGCAGAATTGTCGGTCGATATAATTCGGTTAAGAAATATTTTAGTGATGTTGTGATACTTGATTGCCAAATATCCGTTGGCCTAGGCGCACTTTTTTCTGTTTTATTTATTTTACGAGCACACATGCATAAGTGTCGCTTCTTGTCATTAGTATATATTCTATGCCTAAGTGCCGTTTGAGTATTTGGGGGTTACTGGAATAGAATGACCTGTCTGGAGCAGAGACGGAATGTTCACATTCCATGGGGTCGCGGTATTAGGGATGTGTGATCAATTTCCGCATTAGGACAAATACTATTTTGTGGTGTATGAAGGGCTGTTGATCTATCTACATAGTGATGCGTGTCCATGTGTTTAAAGGTGAGTACCTATAAACTAGAGAGGTTCCGCGTGGTGCCGGACGTAAAGAATTGAACCACCTATATCTTCTCATGGGTCTCGTAAAAGGTGACTAAGGGATTCACCAGTGGATGGGCAGCAGCGTTCTCTGAGTATTTAACCAACCTACAGCGATCGCCAACCCACCTGCCAAGCGTGGCAATTATGGCATATCCCCCGAACATATGCTTGGGGGAGGCATATGTCCAGCACAGGACGTCTTTTGGCTGAAATGATGATAAACTAGAGAATTTTCTCGAGCATTTCCATGTAATGAATCGTTCTTACGAATGCTACAGTACTAGGAAAAGTTCGAAACTAGAGCATTTTCTCGAATATCATCATCGGCATAATTTCAGCCGAAAGACGACTGCTGGAAATAAGCCTTCCCCAAGGAGGGGATATTCTATAATCGCCGTGCTTGGCAGGCGCGTTGGCGATCGCAGTTGGTGGGTTAAATACTCAGAGAACGCTGCTGCCCATCCTCTGGTGAATCCCTTAGTCGCCTTTTACGACACCCATGAGAAGATATAGGTGGTGCAATTCTTTACGTCCGGCACCACACGGAACATTAAATTTTCTTGAGTATTTCCATGTAATGTATCGTTCTTTCTAATGCTCGACGCTGTGTTTAACGAAATGCTCAGGCAGGTCAGCATTTACCTGTATTATTTCTCTCTATTTTGCGTTTACTATTTTTCTGAAATATCGGATCTACAGCTCGTGTCTTTGCTCGATGAAATTTTACACAAATTCGCATGTTGGTTTGTAAACTCAAGTTGTAACAAAGCATCGAGCGTAGTGCTCTATGCCCGTTTCGTGAAACAACGGTGAACGGTAAAACAGTATATAGAGCGGCTCGATGTTCTGTTATAAGTAAAAGCTCTAGTGTATACTCACCTTTAAGTCAACTACGACACTAAATCTAAGGTCTGCATTACGGAACGTTCCCTCAAGTATAGTTTGATCTTTAATCACCTAATCACTACTTAAGCATAGAATCGTTACTGTACTTGAGCATCGGTCTAACTCGAATACGGTAATTATAAACCTTAATTCACAACACAACATAACTTAAAATCACGCTTGTATTCCTCGAAGGGGTAGGCAGAGGTGTAATAGTACACCCACATTCTGCCAGTTATGTTATCAGTCCCATGTAATAGGGGGCGAGCCTGTTGCCATTAATCGAGCACAAAACTAAACTCCGGGCTGCTACTGAGATTTTCCTAACAAAAAACCAAATAACACTTATCCCGACCCAGGAATCGAACTTAGGACCAATAATAACATAACATAACACATAACATAACATCACGCCTGTATTTCCCCGAAGGGGTAGGCAGAGGTGTAATAGTACACCCACATTTCGCCAGTTATGTTATAGTCCCATGTTATAACAACGCAACCAACCAATAACCAACCAATAATAACGCTCATTAATCGCGCTTGCGACCACTACACCAAAATGAAACTTATAATTATAAAATTACTTACAAAATTAAATAATTACATACTCCAAAACAGAAACAAAAGTACCTAACTTTTCAATTATAAAATTTTGTAGAAATATTGACAACTTTTTCCACTATCGATCTATAACAAAAACTTTTTGGACAAAAATCTTTTGTTTTTTTTTCTAACCCAACATTATCATGGTTATGTGTTGAGTTTTCGATTGGTATTCATGAACAGCAAATCTGTGAAGATACGTTCGGAATCTTATTTCGGTTTCGGCTTCGAATTTTTGTATAAAATCCGCGAGACACGAGAAAATATTATGCGCATCTCTATAGTTTTGTCTTTTTATTGTTTTTGGGGGGAGAATGGGTGTTACACGAAAGTGGGTACACTCTAGTGCAAATATGATGAAAATTGGAGGGAAGGGTTGTGTTGTGGTTTGAGAAATAAGCATGTATTAGGCGGTTGTGGCTGTGTGTTATTTTGTGTACTTATAACCGTCCGTGGTTTCATGTTGTCCTATCCAAAAATCAACGATGCTTAAGTATTTAATTTCTGTGTGAGCTTATAATGCTGAGTATCAGATATACTTTTTGGCCTTATATCACAGACATGGTAAAATATATAGACGAAGTGCTGTGAATAATCATAGTGAAGCAAACAAAACCTATAACTTGTGAAACTTTTTACATGCACTCAATAGTAATCTTATTTAAAAAATATTTATTTATTAATAATTTTATTTATTTATTTATTTATTTATTATTAATAATACACCAACAGTTATAAACATCAGACATTATCTTATTCTAATATTACAGGTATATTATCCGATGCTTAAACAAATTAAAGGCGTACATAACATTCATAGGAGCTGTTTTATCATTATGCTTACCCGGTCAAAAATAAAAATAAAGTTTTTAAAAGAAGTACAAAAATAAACGGAACCTTGTTATAAAAACTAAAAATACGACAACGTTTTCTGCAAAATTAAACTAAACAATAATTTATAAGACGACTTACAAGCAGGATGTTATACAATAAAAATACAATAAAAATAAAGAGAAACAATGTCATGAAGTTACACGAAAATATTCAAATAAGATTTTTCGAATGCCACCCAAGGTGTCATGAAATATATCTAATTTAGAACTATGATGATGACTGAGTGTGTTAAATTGACTGAAAATTCGATTAAGAGGACCGTGTGCACCAATATTTGTGCGACAGAATGGAAGGCAAAAAGTTTTAATTTTGCATGGCATGAGCCTGAATATGGCGATCTGTAATATAATTTTAACCATTGTAACACCATGTATACCTACCCATATTCAGCAAATAAAGAATATTGAATTGAATTGAATAAAATCAGCTGTTCCCTACATTTGTGTTCACATAAATCGACAAAATATAGGTAACAGCTGATTTTCTTTTCGCAATGTAAGGGTTGATCTGTCGTTGGTCCCATAGTAAAAGTTGATCATAATGAGTTTAGGCATGGTCAACCGCACGGCAGTGGTAACACTTTGACATTGACGGCGTCTTTATTTCGTAAGCAGTAAGGGCGGTTTGTAATTCAAGTGTTACCACTGTCATGCAATCGACTGTACATTTGTACAAGCCTCAAGACGTCGCATAAACAAAGTTTTGCATGAGAACACTGTCGTCAAATGTTGGCGGCGACCGGGGGGCGGACGACGCGTTATGGTCGGCTCAAATGTTTGGTGATATGATTGGTGCCACTCGCTGACGGAGTGACGTCCCGATTGGTGGCTGGGCGTAAGATATGCAGTGCTACTGCATATGCATTGTGACCGGGGTTATCCGGCTAATAGGCGTCTAAACTAAGAATAAGGTTATACATATAGATCATCGAGTCACTTTCAAATACTCGTCAAAATAAGCCCAATTTTTTCAAGAGTCGTGCTCAAAAAGTTTTCATAATTTCAGAATATTTTCAGTGACGTTTTTTGTCAGTGTTGTGAAGCGAAAAATTTGTTTCATAGAGTAAGAGTTTATCTTACAACGATTTACATGGATCGCATTTTGAAACTAAGTTGTTTATCGCCAGAACAAGTTTATGGAAGTTGTCAGCAACATCCAGTTCGAAGTTGTTTCGGTGCCCACTCCATGCAATTAACATTTAACGGATTAATTATATTGGCTGTTGAGCTATTTATGTAGTAGTTAGTTATACTTTCCAGCTTTTTAAGTAGTTGTACTAGCCCCTGGTTAAATTGTGTTTTTAGGGTTCCGTACCCAAAGGATGCCAAAGGGACCCTATTACTCTCGCTACGCTGTCCATCCGTCTGTCTGTCACAAGGCTGAATCTTTTGAACGGTAATAGGAAGGTAGTTGAAATTTTCTCAGAATATGTGTTGCTGTGTTGCTTGCTATGACCCAAATCACGACAAGTACTAAAAATAAAAAAAGTCTAAAACCAAAGGGGGTACCCCATACAAGAAACCTCTAAAAATATGCATTTTTTTTAATGCTTTTGTTCCTGCTCCTTCTTCAAAACGATAATAGATACCAGCATCAAACTTGGTCTGATTATGTCGTGCATACTATGTAGTTTAGCAAAAAATATTTAATAAAGGCAAACATAGACATATGTGGTGGTACTTGCTTAAAAAAGAAATGCTAAAATTCATATTTCACGCACGGTGGGTTGATGTCTTATATTTTTATGAACTGTTGTAAATTAAATCATTATCTATGGAGTATCAGTTCAATGGGTTGTACGGAACCCTTACTGTGTGAGTCCGACTCCCACTTGGTTTTTTTTTTTCATTCCTTTTCATAGGCTTCAAAATGTCTTCCCAGCCGAATTTCAGTCACGGCAGCCGCGCGGCATGTGCCGTGGGTGACGTCATGTGACGTGATTTATTGCTCTCCCTCCTCGAATTACCTAAGCGACTGAGCGGCTAAAGCAAGTGATAATCAAATTCTGATCCACACATTAATTCGAATAGTCAGAGGTGCTGGCCGAGTTCGAACGTGGACCCTCCTGCATGGCTCAATCTTTCAACTGCTATATGCTTTCACTGCTATACGCAACATATAGCTTGTGCTTCAATCAACTCAGCCTATCGCAGTCCACTGTTGGACATAGGCCTCTCCCAAGTTACGCCACAACACTCAGTCCTCTGCCTTCCACATCCAGTACCCCCAAGTAACCTTTTTCAGGTCGTCGGTCCACCTGGCGGGGCGTCCTACGCTGCGTTTGCCTATTCGCGGTCTCCACTCAAGGAGTCGTCTGCTCCAGCGGGCGTCGGACCTTCGACAGACATGGTCAGCCCACCGCCACTTCAGCTTACTTATCCTACAAGCTATGTCGGTCACTCCGGTTCTTCCCCGGATAATCTCGTTACGGATTTTATCCTTCAAAGAAACTCCATGCATAGCTTGCTCTATAGCTCGCTGAGCGACTTTGAATTCGTGGACTAGCCAAACTGTCAGTGTCCACGTCTCGGCACCGTAAGTCATGACAGGCAAGACGCACTGGTTGAAGACCTTCGTCTTCAAGCTTTACGGTATAGATGACGAGAAGACTCGGCGAAGTTTGCTAAATGCTGCCCAGCCCAACTGGATCCTTCTGTCAGCTTCTTTCTCGAAGTTGTATCTACCAAGCTGAATTACTTGCCCTAGGTAAACGTATTCCGTTATAACTTCGAGTGCCGACCCTTCGACGAATATTTGCCTCGGCAGTCATGCATGTCAATGCATATTGAACATGACTTTAGTCTTGTCCAGATTCATGTCGAGACCGACGCGCCGAGAGGTTCCATTTAGGCTGTGCAGCTTACGCCTTGTGTAACTTACGCTTGCCTACCTGCCTATAATCTTACGATATATTTTCTAGTCCTAGTCTAGTCAAGAACGGAAAAATACCAGAAGAAAGCATCTTTTCCTTTTAGCGTAACTCCATTCTCATTACAAAAAGGCTTAACTCTCTCACCTACAAATGTATCTAAGCTGCGGTCTACCTAATCCAAAAGCCACTGAATTTCGGGGTGGTTTGCCATCCATTTTTTCCGCAACATATTTGGGCTATACAGCGTTAGTTGGATGTATAAATAGCGTGAAGATGTATTTCATGAGCAGGAAACGAGGCATGTTCCTGCCACACCGTGCCGCCCACAAGATTTGATATGTTCCGCTTTAGACCAGTGATAATATTCTTCTAAAAATTATTTTTATTTATTATATTATTTATTGTACGCGCATACACCAAACTAAAACAAAGACTGTAATTAAGAATGAAAAAGTAAATAATAATTATATATAATATATCTATAAGTTTTTGATGGTGTGTACTCCGCCAACCCGCACTAGGCCAGCGTGGTGGACTAAGGCCTGAATTCTTCTCATTCTGAGAAGAGGCCCGTACCCAGAAGTGGGACAGTAACTGACTGATGATGATGATGATATCTATCTATAAACTATAAATAATATTTTAGGCATAATTGCATTTGGCTTGGAATAAATTAGTTTATGGTGATTTTTAAGTGTTCTTTTTTAATTTCTCATGTTTAGGCCATATTCCAACCAAAATAATTAATATTTCATCTTCATTAATATACTTATAACCTTCTTTATAGGTAATTTTTAGCGCAATTCATTTAATAACATAAATACTCCAAAACGTTAAAACACAACCCAAAAAAATGCACCTGGAGCAAATCCAAAAGCTCGAAACGGACACCACCAAAGAATCTTGGTGCGGCAAGCTTTTAAATATTTCCCCGTCCTTGATTTATCGTTCGCCTTATAAAAGCCTCCCGCAGGGCGATATAGCCTTCCACGGCGAGCTTTTCGGCATTTTTTGCTTTAATAAAAATCGCGTCTTCAGTTCGCTCAGGGGGAATTTTAATTTTTCTGTCTAATATTCTTGTTAGAACATTTCGGAAGATCGGCCAGTGTGAAATTAAGGCGTCGAAACGACTATGATGGTTGTAAGTGGAAGATATCAAGAATGAGATTTAATAAAAATGGCACTTTTGTTTTGAAATAATTTTGTTAATGCAAAAATTAGGTTCGCATGTCTTCTAATAATGGAACTTACATTAAAATAATCACTCCGACTAATAATTTCACTGTCCTGTTATGAGTTAACATGTTACCGTCCAATACATTACATAAAGATAAAGACAAATGACATGTCGATTGTTTAACTATTGTATCTGAGTTTCGAACAGTTAACGTGTTAATAATGTTATTCATACTAGCATTTTCCTTTCAGTAAATGCTTTTCTTAGAGAAACCCACCTTTTTGGATCTTAAATCTTAATGTCAAGAAGGAACCTTATCGTCATTCTGATCACCTTTTCACTCAGAAATCTCACAGGATATGAGGTGCTTAAAAGAGCCTCCGCGACGATATTTAATTTATCGTTCGGCGCACCCTGCAATGGGCAGTCAGCCCCGCTACCAACCTGCTGACTGGCTAATCTTGTCCCCACGACATGAGCTATTATCATTATGTAGCTCATGTCGACACGATAGAAGAAGAAGAAGCATATGGGAGTAACACCAAGCCTCAATAACCACAATTCTCTGCCTTTAATCAGATAAAACTCAAATCCAAGATCTCAACACATCTGTACTTCCAACTACATCCTCCATACATTATTGAGTACTATTAAAATAGACTGATCAGACCAGAGAGCAGAGCGAGAGACAAAGAGTAGTCGCGATATAGCTGTCGTCCTACTGAACGACCCTCGTCTTATGCTACACTATTAATCACAGTCAGTATTAACTTTACAACGAGTATTGGAGTGTTGGATGTGGTATACTTTCAACAATAATGGGTACCTTTATTATTGGCTTGGGTACACCTACTGCCTTACTGTTTATTTTATGTCAATAAACCATTATTAGTATTTTATTATTCTCTTTATTCACTATATCAACATACACCTAAATTATATTTTTAAATATTTCTCTAAACACAAAAGAAAAATAAACATTTGTAAATACAAAAACGTGAAGTTGTGAAGAACCAGTATCGGGCACAGGGTCCAATCTACGGGTGCATGGTAGTCCGGGTTCTAAAGAGAACTTGGCTCAGTTTGGTGAACCGACTTGCGGTACCATTTAGGTAACAGCCTAGGTGGTATTTAAGTTGTTATAGGCAAAGGTAACCGCTTAATATCAGGTGGGCCTTTAGCTCGATCGCCTATCTTGGCATATTTTCCTTGAAGAGGAAGTCCAAACATTTGGGAGGATTGTCAGAGGACTCAGGACCAGCTTCGAGTCACTCTTTAGATTGGATGGGGCACCAACTGAAGACAGTCCACAGCTACACTATAGTAGTACCTATAGTCATATTCCGTCGGGAGGATGCAGGACTATTGCGAAATATGGAAACTAAAATATTTCAGGCATTTATGGCTATGGTGTGCTATGAACTGGTCAACCTTCTTTAGCCGAAAAAAACGGCGTATACCTTGTAACATAAAAAATCGACTCCAGTTGTATTATTGTAGGTGGGCAGTCAGCCCCGCTACCAACGTCCTGACTGGCTAATATTTTTCCCACGGCATGAGCTATTATCATTACGTAGCTCATGTCGACACGATAAAAGAAAAATTACAGTTTTACTACACAAAAACAGTTAGATGACGGTAATAGATCAATTAAGAAACCGACTTCAAAAATAATAAATAATTGTTGTAAAACAATTTAGGAAGTAGGTGCCTCCGATTCGGCTTGATTAAAGAAAAAATTGGCACCGGCTTCCTAAACTGTTTTACAAAAAATATTTTATTCTTTTTGAAGTCGGTTTTTACTTTTTTTTAGTTTATTTTATTTTACTATTGTAAGTGTCATTAACAATAGAAAGACAAGCAATTGCCGCAATCCCCGATGATTTGCTGTCATCCATTGAAGACTTCCCTTCGTTATCTCCGAAGATCTTTATCAGATCTTCACCAAATGATTTCTGAATGCAGATGCTTGATTTGTTAATGAAAATACCAAAATCGCTATATGCATGCCTATAATATTTGAGGAGTTCCCTCAATTCCACATGGGTTCTATTATCAGAACTAGATTTTGATAAAAATAGAACAAATCTGAAAGTATATCCTTTCGAATTTTTTTTTTTTGTACAAATCGGTTAATAAATGATGGAGTTCTGAGGTAATCTCAATTTTTGAAAACGGTTAAATAAAAACTTATGGATAGCGTGGACTATTGAAGTAAATTTCGTAAGCTTTAATACTTACCTATTATTACTATCTAAGCCAATAAGACATGACTGTCCACTCTCTTTAAAAAAAATCCCCTATTCATTGTTCTCGAGTCGCAGTTCACTCAACTCAGGCACAGTGTGTTGTGTTTGCCAAAATTTGGATTCTCAGATTGGTCAGTTCCTTCTTTGGAAAAACAGTTTTAGCAACAAGAATTTAATAAAATAAAACAAAGTTCAAAACAGCACACAACACTGTAAAAGATAATGATATTGCGAGTGATTACTGCGTGCATCGAAACGATTTTAATTTATAATATTGTACGGTAGATTAAAATATTTTTTTAGAAATATTTGTAAAGACGCTTGTCATCTTAGTCTACCTGCGACCACGAAATGCTGCAAAGCTTTTGAAACGTCAGGAATACCAATTTAAATAATATACGATATTTAATCCGGTTAAACTTTGTTTTATTTTATTATAATGTGTAGTGATCGCGAAAACCATAGAAATTATAACAAGAATTTAGATAAGACTTGATGCCAGGAAAAACTGGTTTGAAATTTCAGCTAAAACTTTTTTCTTGTGGCTGTTTTCTTCTACCCGTGGGAAAAAGATTAACCAGTCAGCAAGTTGGTAGCAGATTTGACTGCCCAGCGTGCGCTGAAACTTTTTTTTAACTTACACTTTATGTCAATTTCTATTAATCTAATAACTTCTTAGGTTTTCGCGATCACTACACATTATAATAAAACAAAGTTTAACCGGATTAAATCGCGTATATTGTTTAAATTGGTTTCCCTGACGTTTCGAAAGCTTTCTATTAATCTTCCAAGCGCTAGAGGACTGAAATGTCAAAGTTAAATTAATTTGTGCACGACGCATCCATATAAGATGATCTCTAATTTAATTATAGACTTCACGTCAAACGCAAACTTAAGGGTACTTAAACACTTATTTAAGTTACTTAACACTCAGTGAATTACGAGTTGACTACGCATTTATAGAAAACGAGCCGTTTGTAACTTGCCTAATCCTATTTTGGTTTACAGTTAAATAATTGTTGCTTGAATTTCGTCTTATATTATGTGTACCTATTAATTTGTTGATTTAAATGCGTGCTTTAGGTGTTACTTAAATAAATTGTATTTATGTTTAAAACCACACTGTGTTCAAAAGTTGTATTAAATTTTGTCCTCTGTCTGTAAGTCTATATTTTATAAATATTTTGTCCTAAAACATCATTTTTTGTGTGAAAAAACGGTGGTTGTTGGCTTTGATGTAGTTTTCTCATACGTAACCTAAATATAACTCAACGAAACCTTTAACATGTAATTTATGGAGCAAATTTTAAGTAGACCTCCTTGTGCAAGCTCGTCCAGGGAAGTACTACCACCGTATGGTGTCTCTTTCTGCCACCAAATACTGAAGCTTATATTGCTATCTCACATGAGACTTTCCATCTTTATGTTTCAGTTTGGTGAACGTAACTTCCGTACCCTGTATGCTTAGCATCAGGTGGACCTTTAGCTCGTTTTGCTATTCTATACCACAAAAATAAAAAAATCTCTTTTGAAAAAATATGAAGTTTTCATCCATACCTACTTGCGTATTTATTTATTTATGTCTAGATCCTTTGCGCGTTTTCAGCAGTTGTTACGCAGAATTTTGTTCGCAATAGTAAGGTGTTCGTTGATGAAGATTTTTGTTGAGTTTCCTTCAAAGCCTAGATCGGTTGATGTTATGCCTTTGGTTTTGTTTGATTAGAAAAATCCCTACCAATCGGTGTTATTATATCAATATTCATCAACTCAGCCTATCGCAGTCCACTGTTGGACATAGGTCTCTCCCAAGTTGCGCCAAAACACTCGGTCCTCCGCCTTCCGCATCCCCAGCCACCTTCTTCTGACCGCAACCAGTTCTCCCTAGCTACCTTCTTCAGGTCATCGATCCACGTGGTTTGGGGGCGCCATATGCTGCGTTTGCCTTATGCTTGGTTATTCAGCTTGGTAGACACAACTTCGAGAAAGAAGCCGACAGAAGGATCCAGTTGGGCTGGGTAGCATTTGCCAAACTTTGCCAAGTTACATATACCATAAAGTTTGAAGACGAAGGTCTTCAACCAGTTCGTCCTGCCTGTTATGACCTACGGTGCCGAGCCGTGGACACAGACAGTTGGGCTTGTCTCAATGGAGCAAGATATGTTTGGAGTTTCTTTGAAGGAAATCCGTAACGAGATTATCCGGGGAAGAACCGGAGTGTCCGACATAGCTTATAGTATCAGTAAGCTGAAGTGGTAGTGAGCTGGCCATGTCTGTCGAACGACCGGTGGTCGTTGGAGCAAACGAGTCCTTGATTGGAAATAGCACTATTAGATACTTTCGAGTAATTTAAAAATGTGTTGACTAAACGCACCTAGCAAAGTGGCGTGTTTCAGTACTCATTTCGTTTGCTAGTCGTATTCAGTTTCACCAGCAATCCTTTCTTCCGACCTGTTTAATCACAGTACATTCTAGTTCTTATCCTTACATGTGAGCAAATAAATATGCTTCTATCTAGAAGGAGGGCAAATAAAGAACCTTATTTAGTACCTACCCGCCTACACACGGTACATAAATATCGTAAAAGGGAACGAAGTGAGTACACATTTCACAGTCAAATATGACGTAGACAGATCCGAAAGTTTCTGATCTGACCCTTTTATAGGTTTGCTAACATTTGACGAATAGTGTGTTCTCGAAATAGACATTCGAGTTTCATTACTCCAAGTACACGATTTATTTGAGTGTGTTTTGTTTCTCAGCTAATAAAATACTAGCGGCCCGTGCCGGCTTCACACGGGTGGACATGAAAATATAGCTTATGTTACTCAAAGTGAATGTAGCTTTCTAATGGTGAAAAAAAAATTGAAATCGGCAAAGTAGTTTTTGAGTTTATTCATTACAAACATACACACAAAAATACAAATCTTTCCTCTTTATAATATTATATAATATTAGTAATTAGCTATTAGTTATTTAACAGTTCTAGAAGAGTTAAACTATAATTTGATTCACGAGGTTAAAGCAAAATGGCAATATTAGTTTTTGGCTTATTCGTTTTTGGTGTAGGTACGTTGTGTACTACTGAAATTGCAGCTCAGCTGATTCGACTAGTGTAGTATCTACTCGCTAGCAGATTGATGTCTACAGATATAGCTTCGAGACTAGTAGCCTAGCAGTACTTACTTACGTACTATCCGATTGTTCAATATTCCACTTCCAATGTTTCCTGTTGATATAATATCCCAGCGTTAATAGTTCTAGGTGGACCGACGACTTGGTGAAGGTCGAGGGAATCTGCTGGATGCGGAAAGCGCAGGTCCGGTCGTTGTGGCGACGCTTGGAGGAGGCTTATATCTAACAGTGGACGTCTTTAGGATGAAATGATGATGATGATGATGATGATGAATAGTTCTAGGTGTGTCTTCGACTTGCTAGATATTAGTTTGCTAGCTCACTATTTCTAGTTAGAAGCTCACTAATGAGTGTTTCTGCCACAGAAATAGATAGATAGAATGGAAAAGTGGGCGGGGCGCACGTGCCAATACTCTGCACCATAATGCATTCCAAAACATTTCTCAGTACGCCTTGACTTGTTTCTGTAATTATTGTTACAAAAACCCGCAAAAATGCCTTAAGGTGAATGCTACAGGGTAGCCCGCGAAGTTCAAAATTTCTTAAGTTTTTTGCTAATTGTAGCTCTGTTTTGACTTGTATATCAATCAAAATACGATTTGCGGTAGTAATAACAATATATCTACTGAATAATACTTATAAAAAATATTAACCTAGCTTCATAAGCTCTAGAAGCTCGATAATCGATAATTTGATCATAAATTAATATAATCGAGCTTGTACAGCTAAAGAGCTAGGTTAATATTTTATATGAGTATTATTCAGTAGATATATTGTTGTTACTACCGCGAATCATATTTCGATTCATACACAACGCGAAATAAAACTACAATTTGCAAAAAACGCAAGAAATTTTGAATTTCGTGGGCTACCCGTAGCATTCACCTTAATAAGCTGTTTCTAACTGCTGAAACAAAAGCTGTAAAGTAAATTTAATTAAAGTTAATTTAAAAAAAATTATGACATCAATATGGGAGGCGTAGTTTGTTTGAAAGTTGCCACGCATGAATCGCAAGTAAAATTGTGATTACAACCATTCTATATATCTATTTCTGTGGTTTCTCCCATTCGTTGATAGTTCATTAGTACACTATTTATCAGCTAATAGCTCGCCAATGTGACCGCACCCTTAAATTATCCACGGTAAGTAGAATTTAATAATAAATTAAGACGATTATATTTTCAGTAACCTTTTAATTTCTTTATCTATCTATCCTTGTATTTTTTGTTAAATTAATCAATTGTTCTTTTCTCAATCTGTCATGTATTGGAAACTTCATTCACAAAAAAAATACAAATCTATAACTTCACAGTTGATTCTTAGTAATACTTTGTTCAAACAAACAACATCATTAAAAACCCTTTTAAATAAACAAAAAACATCTTTATGAATCACTGTCGTAACATCTTTACTTAAGTGTCCACTGAATTAATAATAAGGATCAAAATAAAAGCGACGAAGCACTCGGGCACAACGATACCACTTAGATAATTTTGGACAGTTAAGTTTTTAAGTAATAGCTATTATAATTATTTAAGGCTAATTATATGTTGGACGTAATATCTTTATCTAACGTAACACACATTTATATCACCAATTAAGGGAGTGATCACACTTTTCGATGCGGAATCGGCTTGAGTCGGTCAGAAAGAGATTTTCGTCCATGCAATAAAAACAAAAAAATAAATTATTCGCCTCGTTTCAGCGCGGACAACGCGACTCGAAACCAAGATTTCTTTTTCGCTTTTATTCCATGGACATATAACTCTTTCTGACCAGCTCAAGCCGATTCCGAGTCTATAAGTGTGGTCACTCCCTTATCGGGCCACAAAAGCCTGAACATAGGAAGTCCAATGCCTGAATCCTTATCATTCTGAGAAGAGGCCTATACCGAGCTATGGGACTGCTAAAAAAATTGCGATATTGTGATGATCAGTCTTGCTGACCTTTCTTAGCCCTGTTAAGCACTTAACAAGCATACTGGGTGTCAGGGAAACGCTCCCGAAACTGAAAGGCTATTATTATACTACCTAAACACTATCGAATACCAATAATCATTAGCAATTAATTTTGGTATTTTGCAAACCCGCAATGTAAAGTGTACAAAACTCGGGATCAATGCCACGCATACCTAACCTACCTACGCTCGCTACGACACGGACTGCATATGCGAGCGGATGTCGTTCACCCCTAGCGCCAGCTGATATTTTATTTGAATTACATTACGAACTATGAATTCTTTTGTAAATAAATGGGGTTTTTTGCAAATCAGCTATATTATATATATATAATCAGCTATATATATATATTATTTGACGACCTCTGTGGTCTAGTGGTTCGAGGGTCGGACTGCTGATCACGAGGTCGTGGGTTCGATTCCCACAGGACCCAAATATTTGTGTGATGAACATAAGTGTTTGTGTTGGTCTGGGTGTTTCTTATGTATTATAAGTATGTATTTACAAAGAAAAAAGTATATAAGTATTATATCCATTGTCTAGTACCCATAGCACAAGCTCTGCTTAGTTTGGGACTAGATGGTGATGTGTAAAAATGTCCCAAAAATATTTAATATTTATATTTATTTAACTGCCCAAAGCTGGTTATGTACGAAAAACGCAAAAAAAGATGAAAAAATCTAAAAACAAAATAGCTTTTTTTTTGTGGTTTCGTATCTGTAATCACCAGCACTAAACCCTATCCTCGTTTTCGGAAGCGTTTCTCTGACACCCAGTATGATATCCATTTCATGGTTATACCGAGAACTCATTACCAACATAATTGGCAAGCTCTCTCAGAAGGGAAACTAGTGTGAAAATGGGCATTAGCATCAAATATGCACAGACCAAAGTCATATGGCGGCACTAACACCATTTCAAGTTTCCATTAGGTACGCACAAACTTCACTGTGGACGAAATTTTAATGAAAGCCTAATAATACCCTGCATAAATACAAAGCAACTATCAAAGTTTCTGTTTAGAAATTCAAAGGTTTATGAAATATTCAGTCGGAGAGCCCATTCTTGATGCGACGAGCCCTAATTTTAGGAAATTTGTCATTATGTCGGTAACCAAGCTGTAAATATCCACAAGAATGATGTAAAAAATTCATACGAAATCATCAACAGCTACATTCAATCGATCACTACACAATACAGGGTTAAATTAAATTACTTGGCGAAACTTCATAGACGTGCTGGGTATCTTTATCTAATGATAATAAGACAAGAAAAAATATGATTTTCAAACTCGTCATTTCATTGAAGGCAGCTCAAAGAGTCAACAGTCACGGGACGCGTGACCTTGTAGGTTTACACAGTATTTTTTAAGAAATATCAAACTTCATAACACTTCGTTTTTTTTTCAAATAAGTAAAAAATATTGTTCGCACATCGCACGGCCGTTGACCTCGTAATCAGCTGGCTGTAGTTGAAATTAAGAGTTCTGAAAATCATATTTTTTCTTGTTGTATTGTCATTAGATACCGATACCAATCATGACTGTGAAGTTTTGCCAAATAATTTGATTTAACCTTATACATGCTGAAATTTGAATCGCTTATTTCCCGAAAAGGGGTAATTTTACTCATCATTATGAACAACTTTTACTATGGGATCAACCCTGAAATTGCGAAAAAAAACAGGTGGTCCCTACATTTTATCGTATATAGTGAACAAAAATGTGGGGAACAAATGTTTTTTTTTTGGCGATTTCTGGGTTGTGCCTATAGTAAAAGTTATTCATAATGATGACTACAATGACCCCTTTTCGGGAAATAAGCGATTCCAATTTCAGCGTGTATCATAAAAAAAATACTGTTTACTGTTAGCCTGTAACATCCCACTGCTGGGCAAAGGCTACCCCCTTGATTTTCAATCTACACCAGCCGAAGACCTCATCCACATTATTCAAACACAAAATAGCCAACTCACTATCGACGATAGTGACTTAAAACTTGTCTTAAAACGCAATAACCGAAACGCCAACCTTTCATGTCATCCTAGCAGTACACCCGACCACCTGGCGAAAAATCATCGAGGCGGGAAAACTGGCGATTGGGAATGGTTTTCTCGAAAGTGGCGGACTTTCGGTATATCGGGTGGGTGACGCGTTTCGCAAATCCCCGTTAAGCGGCATGCCTCGCCGGTGAGGGCGAAGACATACCTAATCCTAACACAGTGGCAGTTAAGCCTACTCCTAGGAACTACTCTAGAGCATATGGTCGGTCTCGCGTAACGTGATTATCTCCGGTGGCGTCCCCAGGGAGCAGCTCGGGCCTGGGTTTCTCGAGAGTCGGACTCTCGGCATCTGTGTGGACGTCGCGTCGGTCCTCGCCGGCGGGGACAATATTTAGGACGACGGCGTCGGAGTGTGCTGGCAATTGTGCAGACCATAACGAAATATTTAAGGGAGAATACGACACCAAACACAAAGCCAGATCCGACAAATACCCGAGAGTAAAGTACATGCGACTCAAAATAAACAATAAGATCGACTACGGACAACAGTAGCACAACCAAAAACAAGACAACAGAACATCACCACCAATAGACCAAAGAGCAACACATCAGGGGCACCGTATCAAATAGCAGTACTCCTTATATTTTTGTATAAAATCACGATGACAAACAACAACATAACATAAAATCACGCCTGTATTTCCCCGAAGGGGTAGGCAGAGGTGTATAGTACACCCACATTTCGCCAGTTATGTTATAGTCCCATGTAATAGGGGGCGAGCCTATTGCCACTACCCGGGCACAAATCCATACTCCGGGCTGCTACTAAGAATTTCCTAATGAAAAAACCCAATAACACTTTCCTCGACCCGGGAATCGAACCCAGGACCCCACGCTCAGCAGTCGCGCTTGCGACCACTGGACCAACGAGGCAGTCAACCAAAGAAACAAAGAAAA
The DNA here is from genome assembly GCA_949699075.1 of Asteroscopus sphinx. Taxonomy (NCBI): domain Eukaryota; kingdom Metazoa; phylum Arthropoda; class Insecta; order Lepidoptera; family Noctuidae; genus Asteroscopus; species Asteroscopus sphinx. The sequence continues at coordinate 30,537,183 of OX453004.1, read as the reverse complement.
AAAACAAACAAAGAAAATCAATAATAATAATTTTCAAAAAACTGCGCCGCATAGCGCCAGTGGTGGCCAGTTGGTAGTACTTTCGTCCAGCTCGTCCCTCCATCGCTTTCGCGGTCTGCCTCGACGTCGCTTCGCTGTGTCAGGGCTCCACTGAAACAATTTAATTAATAAAAATTAAAATTGTACGGTAGTTTTTTTATGTCTGTAAAGACGCTGGTTATCTTAGTCTTCCCGCAACCATGAACGCTGCAAAGCTTTCGACACAAAACAGATTTAAATAATATATGATATATAAAAACATACAAGACTGCAGTTTTATGTACGAAATTTGCTATTTTCAATATTTTAAGACACATTCACTGCCGGTGGCGTGCGTCAGTTTGTTCCACCATATTTATGTATTAGTAGGTAAATACTATAATTATCTTGATTTTGTTACCTATATACATAACATACTCCAACGTCGGAATATCTAATTGTACATGCCTAAACATGGTTTCTGGTAGCGTCATTATGCGGTTGATCTTAGACCGCAAGACGCCGCACGATCGCAACGTGAATGGTTCGCCCTAACAATGCCATAAACAGGCTTAGCCGACGTACAGTCGACTGCATGACAGTGGTAACACTTCAATTCGAAAACCGCCCTTACTGCTTACGAAATAAAGATGCTGCTAATGTCAAAGTGTTACCACCGACGTGCGGTTGACCGTACATTATCTGGTATAATAAACCTATGTAGGTATTGCTCATGGTTTCATGAATTTAGGGTATACATACGTCAAAATGGTACCTTCTGTCATGATTTCCGAATTTATTATGAATCTGTTGCGTCAATTGGTTCTGTTCTTATGGCTGGCTAGCCAAGTTGACAATCTACAATCGTCAACGCTAATAGAAAACAATCAAAATGTATGGGAATGACATTTCTCAACGAAAAAGTCATTCGTTCAGTAATCTGTAGTAGTAATCTTGTAAAATAATCTGGTGATTGATAATGTGTTCAAGAGTCTTAATGTGACTATTACTATACTATTATCCTTTCACACATCGGCAGGGCAAATGCGTAACTCATTTGACAGTTTCATTTTGATGTAAAATTGTAGACGATGTTGATATCATCGCAATCAAACATTGGAATTGTGTAATGACATAGAGGGGACTTCATTATGAAGTAAATGACGTCAGGAGGGAAATCTTTTGCGATATAAATGACGTCATGTATGTTACATCACGTTTCGTTATGCAAGTAAGCAGCTGCAAGAATGCTTTTTAAGCTTTATCATTAATTAAATTTCATGATGAATCCCTCCGACATCGTAATCAACAGTTTTGTAGTTACGCAATTCGAATTGTATCATTTTCCCGGATTCAAACGTCAAAATTGACATTTTGTTGATTGCGATGCAGTTACAAAATTGCCCTGTCCTATTTCAACATAGAGCATACCGTAAAGAAAGAGTTATTTCATAAAACTACTGTATTCTATCAATACGCAGGTTAGATACCTATTCACTATACGATTTTTTTTCCACAATTTATATTCTTAATCCTGTTGAAGTCTAACAGAAAATAATGATACCCATAAAATTCATGTTGATGACTATCCAAATGACGTCATACCTCCCATAATTTTCGGTAGTCGCACCCGAACAATTAAAACCGATATTGGATCGTAAATAACTTGTGATTTTTAAAGTCCATAAAATCGTTTTGTTAGAACATAAAAATCTTTGAAGTCGTGAAAAATTAAAATTCTCGTCGAATTGAATGATCTATGGGTTAATTAGTGGGTGGGGCTTTATTTATGGTGGCCTTTGAAAAGCCGAAGGCGACGCGAGTATCCTGGGATAAGATAAATGTATGAACTATGCAGTGGCACTCAAAGTTGCGCAACCCTTGTAAAGTTAAGTTGTAGTGTATACAACGTGTTATTTAAATAACTGAAAACCTCTTAAGGGGTTATTGTACTCAACAATATGAACAACTTTTGCTAGTGGACCAACCCTGAAATCATAAAAATAAAATCATCTGATCCTTTCATTTGTGTTCACATTAATCGACAAAATGTAGAGATCAGCTGTTTTTTTTGTGATTTCAGGGTTGGTCCAATAGTAAAAGTTGTTCATACTGATGAGTACAATGAGCCCTTAAGAGGTTTTCAGTTATTTTAATAATACGTTGTATGTATAAATTAGAGAATAAATTGCCTCGTTGGTCTAGTAGTTGCAAGCGCGACTGCTGGGCGTAGGGTCCTGGGTTCGATTCCCGGGTCGGGCAAAGTGTTATTGGGTTTTTTCATTAGGAAATTCTCAGTAGCAGCCCGGAGTCTGGATTTGTGCCCGGTTAGTGGCAATAAGCTCGCCCCTTATTACATGGGACTATAACATAATTGGCGAAATGTGGGTGTGCCATACACCTATGCCTACCCCTTCGGGGAAATACAGGCGTGATGTTATGTTATGTTATGAGAATAATTAATGTTTAATGTTTTTTGGGTTTTATATTTTGTTTAGTGCTAGGTACCCAAGTCACACAAAACCGTTTAAACTTTAAACTTTTTTTTACTTTTGACGCTACCAAAAACGCAACAAAATTGAGAACCACTTCCTTACTAGACAAGGATAAATTGCCGTCAAAACACTATGATGGAAAGGGACGGATGATACCGGTATCCATGTTTATCGGTACTGACGCGGCTCAGATTAGGCATAGGGTAGACAAGAGCGCGGTTTAAATTAGATCACGTTCTCCGTTATATGTAAACGCGGGTTTAGTAACGATGAAATATTACTTTATTTTCTGTTATGTGTCGGTTTTCGGAAAGAATAAGGTTATGAGGCTATGAAATGTTTACGTGTGGAATAAAGTGTTTATTTTTTCGTGGTTTAGAAGGATGGGGAGTTTGATGGCTGCTTTGTTTACTTTAAGTTGGCTTCCAAGTTATAAAGAAAGATAGAAAAGTATTTATATTAATAATTGTTTACATAAAATATCAATTCCAATCCTACTATCCTACTATAGACGTCTGTAGTCTAGTGGTTCGATTCCCACAGGACACAAATATTTGTGTGTTTGTGTTGGTCTGGGTGTTTCTTATGTATGTATGTATGCAAGTATGTATTTACGAAAAAAAAGTATATAATTATTTTATCCATTGACTAGTACCCATAGCACAAGCTCTGCTTAGTTTGGGACTAGATGGTGCCGTGTAAAAATGTCCCAAAGATCATCATCATTTCAGCCGAAAGATGTCCACTGCTGGACATTGGCGTCCCCCAAGTAGCTTGGGGGTATATGCCATAATCACCACGCTTGGCAGGCGGGTTGGCGTTCGCAGTTGGTTGGTTAAAAACTCGGAGAACGCTGCAAAGAAATTTGTTTTTTTTTTAAATATTTGTGTGATGACCATAAGTGTTTGTGTTGGTCTGGGTGTTGTTTATGTATTATAAGTATGTATTTACAAAAAAAAAAAAAAAAACAAGTATTATATCCATTGTCTAGTACCCATAGCACAAGCTCTGCTTAGTTTGGGACTAGATGGTGCTGTGTAAAAAATGTCCCAAAGATATTTATTTATATTTATTTATTTATTTATAAATGTGAACGTTTGTGAAGATGTTTGGATGTTTCACACTGAAACGGCTGAACGGATTTAGATGAAGGGCACATAAATAAGTAGGTAAGTAAGTATTTTATTTTCAAGAAAATCGAGAGATAGATTGACCATAATCCGGAGTAACATATAGGATACTTTTTATCCCAAAAAGATAAACAGTTCCCAAGGAATTCACATTAAGGGGAATGTAGCAGGCAAGTGATGCCCCCATCAGTAAAAAAAATATTACTCGCTGAATAATTCATTTATCGAAAATTCGTTTTTAAAATTTGTAATATTGGTACTGTAGTTTAATCAGAAACTATTAACTCTGTAAAATATAGTTCGCTGTAGTTGTAGATAGTGTTACAAGATCGTGGATCAGCCAACCCAGAGAGCACTTCTTATCAGCGGAAGGAACGAATGAAGTCACTATGTCTTGTATTTAGTCAATTATTATACTTTCAATTCATCATATTTAAAATATCAAGCCAATTAAATTATTTAATAAATCTCGTCACTAGCCAACTTGATTATATTATATAATTTTAGCCTAATTATCAATTTAATTAACGATGTATCGATTAAAAGTTTAATCACGTTGGCAACACTGGTTTCCTAGAAATTATAAAATAACGTGTAACTGTTATTTGGCAGTCAGTCAGCCGCGAAACTTGGAATCAACAACATCTCTTGATGCTTCATGTTATTGCATTCATTACCTACGCCCAGGTTCAGGAGAACCCGCACACCATGGTTCACTTCCAGCAACCCCTTCGTAACAATAGAAAAAAATTCAAAAGTGGCCGTTTTTCGCAACGGGGTCCTGCGCTTTCCGCATCCAGCGGATTCCCGCGACCTTCACTAGGTCGTCGGTCCACTTTGTGGGGCCACCCTCACTACGCCTTCTAATACGCGTTCGCCACTCCAGAACTTCACTTCTGTTCAATGATGACCAACTAGAAAAAACGCCGAAACAAAGAAGCTCGGCCGTGTCTAACGATTAATTAAATTATTCAGAAAATTCAGCTAATTTAACAGACTGGTAAAGTATCGGCCTACTTCAGTCACGTTCCCGGGTTCGATTCCCGTATCGGGGACAAATTGATGAGACATTGCTAGGATTACAATTGAGTAAATAAAGTTGTCTCCCCCTTTTGCGCTTTAAAGTTTCTCACTTCAACCTCGTTTTGGCGTACGGACGTGAGAAGAACTCTAAGTGTCTTGTGCGTACTTTATATTATAGGCAATGATATTATACATATATAAAAAGAGGTAGATACGTTAGTTGCGTACCAAAATGAAGCACTCCGACGCCGTCGTCCTAATTATTGTCCCCACCGGCGAGGACGGACGCGACGTCCACACAGATGCCGAGAGTCCGACTCTCGATAAACCCAACACTATGCAGCAGCGGCTGCCGGGGGGACCGGTGGTGGGGTCTCCCAGCTGCACCCTGAGCCGACGCCCGAGCTCCCCCCTGGGGATGCCCTCACGGTGTCGCAACCGGAGATAATCTCGTCACGCGAGACCGGCCCTATGCTCTAGAGTAGTTCCTAGGAGTAGGCTTAACCGCCACTGTGTTAGGATTAGGTAGGTCTAAGCCCTCGTCGGCGAGGCTTGCCGCTTAGCGGCAATTCGCGAAACGCGCCACCCGCCCCCCGTTATACCGAAAGTCCGCCACTTTCGAGAAAACTATTCCCGATGCAGCAACGGCTGCCAGGGGGACATAGCGGTGGGGTCCCCCCGCAATGCCCCAGTAAGCCGAGGTCCAAGCCCTCCCTTGAGGTGGGGAACGCCCTTATGCGGTTTTGCAACCGCGATTTTAGTTTATAAGTTAGGTTTAGGGAATTTTTTCGGCGGATGGAGTCCATAACGGGATTCTCAGTTTTCGCGAAAAAAAACTCAATGTACAGACTTTTTGACCTTTACACCGATAAGGAACACCCAGACCAACATTAAATATTTGTTCCTGTGGGAATTGAACCCACTACCTCGTGATCAGCAGTCCAACACCCGAACTATTAGACCACAGACGTCGTCAAACATACATTTCAAAGTATAGGATGGAGAAATGAATTAAAGGCCCACAAGATGTTAAGTGGTAACCTTTGCGTATAAAATACTGCAATACAACCTAAGCAAGTCGCGTTCGCCAAACTGAGAGATGAAAATGGAAAGTCATCCTCCGAGCCTTTTCGCAATTATATTGGGGTCGGCTACCATGGATCAAGATGGAGAGTCTCATGTGATTGTATTTTCACCGGCACCCGTACCCTTTGTACCACAACACTGCAATGCAAGCATCACTCTTTGGCAGCCGAAGTAGGTACGGTGGTAGTACTTCCCTGGACGAGCTCCTTCACAAGGAGCTCTGCTACTACTACTATGCACTTATTATTAATAATTTAATATTCCTCATTGCGTCTTAATAAGGTGCATTTCTGCTTCAGTATAATATTTCTCGTCATGTCTTCTCAACATGGTCACTAAGAAAAATAATGTGACATAAATTAAAGACGCCGTTGTAGCAAAACTTCGGAGTAGCCTTATCTGTTACCAGCCTCGGGCATTTTGTGCCATCACATCATAAAGACTGAAATTTTGCACCCCATCAGTAAAAATTAAATTACTCAAATTCAAATTAACTTTATTTGCTCAAAATGTGGCACAAAGGATGGCAGAGGATGTACTCGCTGAGTACATAATTTATCGAAATTTAGTTTTAACCAGATGTAGTAAAGGTACTGTAGTTTAATTAGAAAAAAATACTGAAAACCTCTTAAGTGAAGTGAACCTCCTCTTCTTTTGAAGCAAATAAATATTTTTTCTTTCTTTTCTTTTCTTTAAGTAGAATGTAGCATTCAAGTGGCATCCATCAGTAAAAAAAATATTATTTGCTTAATACATCATTTATCGAAAATTCTTTTTTAACAATTGAAGTACAGGTACTGTAGTTTAATTAGAAATTGTTAACTCTGTAAATTATTGTTCACTTTAGTTGTAGATAGAAATGCGAGTAAAAAGTAAAGGTTTTTACTGATGGTGGTGCCACTTGGCTACTACATTCCCCTTAAGGGGAATACATCATTTATCGAAAATCCCTTTTTAACGATTAAAGTACAGCCCCCCTAATAGAAAACAATCAAAATGTATGAGAATGATATCTCAACTAAAAACCGGCCAAGAACATGTCGGGCCATGCTCAGTATTATAGTGTTAGTGTTACAAACAAATCAAATGGAATATTAATCATGGCTATTTTAGTATTTGCAATAGACGGCAGCATTGGCGATTCAGAGAGTGTTGTCAGTAGCCGCTAGATGGCGCTATACAGTGCCTAATGAAATAGACGGCACTTGACGGCAGCATTGGCAACTCAGAGAGTGTTGTTAGACGCCGCTAGATGGTGCCATATTTAAGAATGGTGTCATGTAAACATAACACCAAGTTACTTTTTGTGATTTTTTCAAATATAAAGTAACTAAAGGAGCATTATTTGCTACCATCATTTTTCTCTAAGGTCAATGACCTATGAACTAGGACGTTTTAAGTATTTTTCAGTTTTTTCACTATAACTCAAAAATTTATAATCACATTATACCCGAAATAATTTTAAAAGAGAGTTTTTATAAAAGTCTATCAACGTGGAATATTACAAGTTTCTACAATGTATAGTTTGGAAATGGCAGGGGGGGGACACATTGTAAGCCACTTTGGTGGGCTATATTTCGCAGATGGTATACCTGATAAAAAAGTGATGTATGAAACATTACCTTCATTTTAGTAGTCCTATTCAATGATACCCCACACGAGGGGGTGCAGCGAAAAAAAAAATGTCATCCCCATTTCACATGTATGGGCGCCACCCCTTAAATACGTAATCATGATTTTCTTATTCTTTTCAATTGAGATCTATATCTATACTATTTTTTTACAAAATTTCATTTACTTATGTTTATAATTGTAGAAGTTATTAAGCTGTAAAGGATTAGGACAGACGGACAGACGGACAGACGGACGGACATGACGAAACTATAAGGGTTCCTTGTAGGACTACGGAACCCTAAAAAGTCATTCGTTGAGATATGTCATTCCCATACATTTTGATTGTTTTCTATAGCGTTTACGATTGTAGATTGTCAACTTGGCTAGGGGGGCAGGTACTGTACACTCGACTGCATGACAGTGGTAACACTTCAATTCCAAAACCGCACTTACTGCTTAGGAAATAAAGATGCTGCTAATGTCAAAGTGTTACCTCGGACGTGCGGTCGCCTGTACTTTAATTAGAAACTATTAACTCTGTAAATTATAGTTCGCTGAAGTTGTAGATACAAAATATGCGAATAACGGCCACTTTTGGCACTTTTTGTATCTAGAACTACAGCGAACTATAATTTACAGAGTTGATAGTTTCTAATTAAATTACAGTACCTATAATTCAATCATTATTTTATTTTTTTCGATTAATGATGTATTCAGTGAGTAATATGTTTTTGTAATGATGACTGCCCCGTTGGTCTAGTGGTCGCAAGCGCAGCTGCTGACCGTGGGGTCCTGGGTTCGATTCCCGGTTCGGGCAAAGTGTTATTGGGTTTTTCCATTAGGAAATTCTCAGTAGCAGCCCGGAGTATGGATTTGTGCCCGGTTAATGGCAATAGGCTCGCCCCCTATTACATGGGACTATAACATAACTGGCGAAATGTGGGTGTACTATACACCTCTGCCTACCCCTTCGGGGAAATTACAGGCGTGATGTCATGTTATGTGTGTTATGAGGGCGCCACTTGGCTATTACATTCCCCTTAAGTGAGCCCAATTTTTTTAATTTGGCGGAAGCTAGATACAATGTTAAAGTGGGCCTAATGTTTTTATTTTGCGGTAGCTAGTTATAATTTTTCATCAACTCATCCTATCGCAGTCCATGCTGGACATGGGCCTCTTCCAAGTTGCGCCACAACTCTCGGTCCTCTGCCTTCCGCATCCAGTCCCCACCAGCCACGTTCCAGGTCGTCGGTGAGCCTAATGTCTTTATTTCGCGGAAGATAGTTATGTTTAAAGCACAGTTTAACCTATAGCCATAGCTGTATAGCTATGTGTGTGTTTAAGTATAGTTTAGCCTATAGTTTTTATTTATGATTGAAACTTACAGCAAATTAAATACAGTTCAACCTATCGGAGGGTAACAAACAGTTTGGCACAATAAACATGTTTCGTTAACAAAGGACATAGTATTATCACAGTGGAACCACATCCATTTTAATTTTACGGCATGTTACAGAAATTTTACATAAAGCTATTTGATGCAAAAGGTTTTTCACTATTATGCTTGTCACGCTTGTATATTTAGGAAGACTATCATCAACATCAACTCCGCCTATCGCAGTCCACTGCTGGACATAGGCCAATGAAATTTAGGAAGACTATGCTGATAAATAATTTATTTACTTAAAAAAATATTAGAAAACACCATATCAAAAACAATTTCATTCATTTTGTAATAAAATAATTATTCACATAATTAGCGGTACAGATAAGAAAACAGCCAAGTGCGAGTCGGACTCGCGTACCAAGAGTTCCATACCTTCCTTGGACGTATACTTTTATAGTTATTAATCTGTGCCTAATCATTATTGTGGTTGGGATTTCCTTGCCATTATTTTTTACTCTTTTGTTACGGAACCCTAAAAATTTAGGCATTCATTTCGATCAAACTGTAGATCAGGTATCAAAAATAGACAAAAAGCCATACAATATGCCAGACCAATCCACAGCACGAAGCTTGTATCTCAAACCATATTTCTTGTTATTTTACGCGCCTTGACAGTTGACGGATTATCAGAACGTCCCCGCCGGCTGCCCCCACTGTCGACTGTCAGATGTTAATAGTCGGCGTGAAGATACCAAGAACTGTGATAACAACATTCTGGGTGAATCTGTTTGTTTTGAAGTTTACATGGGTTGAGTTAAGACTTCACAACCTCTGAAAACTTATCTGGTACGTAAAGTAAGATTTACACCTATAGCGTGTTACTGAAATAACTGAAAACCTCTTAAGTGGAATATAGCAGCCAAGTGGCGCCCCCATCAGTGAAAAAAATATTACTCGCTGAATAAAACATTTATCGAAAATTCGTTTTTAACAATTGAAGTACAGGTACTGCCCCCCTAGCCAAGTTGACAATAAAAGTAAAAGTCATTCGTTGAGATATGTCATTCCCATACATTTTGATTGTTTTCTATAGCGTTGACGATTGTAGATTGTCAACTTGGCTAGGGGGGCTGTAGTTTAATCAGAAACTATTTACTCACTAGTTGTAGATAGAAAAAGTACCAAAAGTGGCCGTTATCGCGAAATAATTTATAATAATAATTCGTAATATTCTTTTTACTGATGGGGCGCCACTTGGCTGCTACGACATTTCCCTTAAAAGGTCATTGTACTCATCCGTATGAATAACATATACTCGCAAAAAACAAATCAGTTGTTCCCTACATTTGTATTCACATAAATCTACAAAATATAGGTATCAATTGATTATTGTTTTCGCAATTTCAGTGTTGGTCCCATAGTAAAAGTTGTTCATAATGATGAATACAATGACCCCTTAAGAGTTTAAGTAGGTATAAACGAAGAATAAGGTTGTAAATTGCCTGTGGATGTAGCACTTGTCTTTATCATTGTATTATACATATATTTATTATTACTTGTAAGTCTTGTAACGCATTGAAACTAACTTTTTGCAAACATCTTGAACCAAGCCCATTATTGAACTACAAACTACAACATACATAACATTCTATCTAGTACACCATCAATTTCTTCCTTAAATAATACGTGAACCAATACAATGTCGTTTTATTTATTCCGTATCATTTTTCGTCGCAGTACGAGCGCAATAGACAGAGAATGTAAGAAATATCGCTTCTGTTTGATACAATATCTTATTCACATTCGTACGTCATACTAGCTATTTCTCCATGTCTCGTACAGATTTATGGGTATCCTCTACGTGAAGACGGCGGTGTAATACTTTTGAGTGTATTTTGTCTGAAGTGTGTACAAATTGTCTATCAAGACTAGACACCATTGGTGCGGGATCTGGAAGAAAATGGGGGATACTTTTGTTTTCCCGATAACCTTCTTCTACCGTGTCGATATGAGCTATACAATGATCAGCTAGTCAGCTGATTGGCAAGGAGGCTGACTTGGCTGATTGGCAGCGAGGCTGACTTGGCTGATTGGCAGCGAGGCTGACTTGACTGACTGCCTACGCCGGACGCTCTTAAATATCACCACTAGTGGAGGCTTTTGTAATGCATTACTGATCACAGACAATGTTATATTGACTTGTATTGATATTCTATACTTTTTTACACTTTTATTTACAATTTGATGTTGTGTGTCTTATTAAACTTCTATTTTTTTACACGACTGCTCAAAAAAAGGAGTGTAATGTTTTTGACATTGTCATTTACTGTTTTTTATTTTTGACTTTTAAGTTTTTTATTAAACTCCTTTTTGAAATTGATCGCTGTAAATGTGAACATAAGGCATAGAGTAGTCAGAGGAGCTCGTAGCGATGCAACGACTGCGGAGGGTCTCGTAGCGATGCAACGACTGCGCGGATTGTACGATCTGCAAGGTTAAGCTGCACTTACCGCGGTCAGTCTTTGGATGGGTGACCGTTTCGTTACACATCGAGACCCCTCCGTGCCTCGGAGAGCACGTTAAGCTGTTGGTCCCGGTTGTCATACGAATATCTATGGCAGTCGTTACGGGTAGTCAGAAGTCTGAAAGTCTGACAACTGGTCTAACCTCCGAATGTCAGTATTACGTATTACCCAGTAACTGGGTTGCGAGGGTCTGATGGCAGTCGCTCCGTGTAAAATACTGATGTTCAGCCGCATCTGGCTAGACTGGAAGCCGACCCCAATATAATTGGGAAAAGGCTTGGAGGATGAATGGCATAGAGTATCGGATCATTGGGTCCTATTATGGTCGAGCCAAAACTTAAAATCATTATTAGTCATTAATTAGTTTACTTCAGTGAATTTGTCTCAGTCATTAACCTACATTATTCTCACACAATTTTTTCCAATTAATCATGTAACAAATCATTGTACTATTATTATTTGAAAAGAGTATATCCATGGAGTTTCTTGCCGGCTCTTCTCCATAGGACCAACTTTTTGGAACCGTGCAACTAGATCATAATTAACGTTTTGAGAGTACATGTAAATGCTTATTCAAAATAAAAACTTTTGACTAAAAATGCATCCTTGTTTTGGCCAATAATGGGTCAGTAGGTAAGTATAGTTAAAAAAGTCAAATTGGTATTTTTTTTCTTTATGCGTCCTTCTAGAAGCAGAAAAATATTTTTCTTTCTTTCTTTCTTTTTTTGGTATTTTTTTATTGTACAGCATTGCTATTCAAAATAAAGTGAGATGTGATTGCTTGGCGTGAAGACTACTATATATATCTGTCTAATCCTGTAACCTGTCTGCGACATATTAAACTATATTTACGAAACTTTTTGCGCACAATGAAAACAAAACAAAACAAAAAACATTTTGAATAACCTCGACGTTTCGGCCTAGTTGTATTGGCCGTTGTCACGAGCAGACTGAAGCATGCGCGTGTCATCGTCTTGAGCGGCAGGTGATTTCTCGAACTACCCGCGGTTGGTTGCTCGTTACCACGGCCAATGCAACTTGGCTGTAACATCGAGGTTAGTCAAAATGTTTGTTTTGTTTTGCAGGTGCAAATGGAGGCCAAGGCGGCTATGGTAAGGGCGAGGATAGCAGGAAGGACAAGATGGAGCTCTAATTCCATGAGGGCACTGCAAGAGAACCTTATGAAAGAAGACATCATGGCCATGCCCACGGATGCGATGCTAAAGGAGTACAGCTTCAATAGGCTGTTTAGGGTATTTATACCTCAGAGGTCTGAGTGGGAGGACGACATGCCTTGCAAATATCAGTCCACTGACGTTGTTTGGTTTACCGACGGATCAAAGAAAGGGGGTCTGGCAGGAGCTGGATTCCACGGAGGACGACCAAAGGTTAATAAATTCGCTAACCTAGGTCAATATACCACCGTATTTCAAGCGGAATTATTTGCCATCATTGGTTGTATCCGTGAAAGCCTGCAAAGGGCCTACATAAAAAGGCGAATATTTATATTCTCTGATAGCCAGGCAGTCCTAATGGCCTTAAAATCAGAGGAAATCGACTCCAAGCTTATCAAGGAGTGTGTCCAGCTACTAAATTCGCTAGGAAAAACAAATTCTGTGACACTAGGATGGGTACCTGGGCACTGCGGAATTAGGGGTAATGAAGCCGCTGATGAACTCGCTAGAGCTGGTGCGGAATGCCCCACTGTAGGGCCGGAGCCAATTTGTGGGGTTCCGAAATGCATCACCTCGGCTAATCTTAAGGACTGGGGAACTCATCAAAGCATTAGACTTTGGAAAAAAACCCCAGGCCAAGAGCACTCGAAAGCGCTTCTAGTAGGCTTCAGGAAGAGATTTACAAAAGAAGCGCTTTCGCTTAACAGGAACCATATAAGGATCCTGACTAGAACCCTTACAGGGCACTGTAAACTGAACAAACATCTACACAGGATGGGCCTCACAGATATCACAGTTTGCAGATTTTGTCGCGAAAAGGACGAAACGCCCATTCATATCCTCTGCGAATGTGATGCAGTGCACCACATTAGAAGTCAGCATCTTGGAGGCCACACAATCTCAGCTGATGAGATCAGATCCTCAAACCCCAAGGCTATAGTCGACTTTATGGTTGGCTTGCGGCTTGGAGAGGTGCTGTAGTATACTATTAGAGGCGTTACAATAGATCTTTTAGGTCGCAGTGACATAGGGGACTTGCATAGACCTTACCTCTTTTCCAAAATAATAATAATAATAATACTGTCATCGTCTTGAGCGGCAGGTGATTTCTCGAACTACCCGCGGTTGGTTGCTCGTTACCACGGCCAATGCAACTTGGCTGTAACATCGAGGTTAGTCAAAATGTTTGTTTTGTCGGCGACATTTTGGAAAACGTTTCGGGTCTCACCAAAAAGGTCTTTCCAGAACATCACCGTTGTGAGAAACAACAGGTATAATATTTATTAGGTTGAATATTTAGAGCTAGTTTACAAACTAAGCTAACTAGGGAGTTTTTTTACAATCGTATTTTTGACTGAGGCAAAAACGGGTTAGAAACGAACCTTTTATACCAGAAAAACAGTTGGAAATGAGCCCGAAAATCTGAATTTCAAATCAATAATGCTACGGTCAGATCTCTTTTAGTTCAGATCTATTATAAGAGCGTTTTTTTATAGTTTTTCCGGTTTGCCTACAACCACTAGTTTATTATTATTATTATTACATATTCAAAACAGCTTGTTTCTTGTTGCTAATAACAAAATAGATTTTCAATTTTTAATAAAATAGCCAATTCCAGCTCCCTACAGGCCATTAGGACCTCGAAAATAGCCGATTGCTATATCTCTTGTAAAGTCTATACTAATAGGTATTAGCTAATATTACAAAGAGGAAATATTTGTTTGTTGGTTTTAATCGATAAACTCTGAAACTACAGAACCGATTTTAATAATTCTTACACCATTATATAGCTACTTTATCTAGAAATGACAAGCAAAATTTTATTTCTGTACGCGGGCAAAGTCACATAACTAATAATAATATTCTTTTCTCCCACTTGCTCGGATATTGGTTCATTATTCAAAAAAAAGAATACAACAATCGGCTCTTTTCCGTACGCAACGAAATAACAGGCCGGTAATATCCAACAGGACAATAATAGAAATTGCTGGACACTTTTTATTTTTTAAATTATGCTACCGAGGTTTTTAAGTACACACTTATATAAATTAGGTGTTTTTAGGTACAAAATATTTATCATTATACAGGTTGAACGCGCATTTTTTTTTCAAAACTTTGAAAATAGTGTGAATGAAAATGAGATACTGTTGAATTAATTTGTGTTGTGTTTCCTCGCAAATGAAAGAAAAGTACTATACAAGTCTCGGCCGAAATAGCAATTAACGGCCTCGTTTAGTTAAAAAGGACTCGGCTTGCGCCTCGTCCTTTCAAAATCACTTGGGAAGTACTCGGCTTCGCCTCGTACTTCCAATATTACTCGGCCGTAAATTGCTTCATTTCAGGTCTCAACAGTAATGTACTATTATCCTACTATCCTAATATTATAAATGCGAAAATATAGTAACATCCCGAACTATCGACACTTTAAGGGACTATCACAAGTATTTTTTTTAAATACATTGGGTTCGTGATGATTTTTTACGTACTTTTGGTGCACTATATAACAGTTCAATCTTTATTAGATAATATTTAACCGTTTACATGGCACTTACAACATAACTGGCGAAATGTGGGTGTACTATACACCTCTGCCTACCCCTTCGGGGAAATACAGGCGTGATGTTTTGTTATGTTATGTTGTGTTTAACCGTATACCAAATTATAATTTTCGTCTTATTTCCTGAAATTGTTTGTTTTTTTGTCGAACAAACTGTCGGCAAATAAGGCTTTTACGTTAGTTTTGTTTGTTTTTACTTCAATCACGCTCAAACGGCTAAACGGATTTGGATGAAATTTGGCACACAGATAGGCCATAACCCTTTTTATCTCGACAAAATAAACAGTTCCCACAGTTCCAGTTCCGTTTATTTCCAAAAAAAAAGCCAAAGCCATGAGCATAGACTAGTTGTACTGTTGTACATAAATCTTTTACTTTTATTATAAAGTCAACACAAAATAAATACACTATAATTTTTTCACTATAACACTCAAAAGAAACGCTTTGATCTTAATTTTTTTTATTAAAATGCTCCTACAAGAAGTATGTACTGGGATTTTCTCCTTCATACGACGATGTCTGAAGCCGCTCCAAATTTTTTAGGAGCCACCTAACGTTCAGTTATGAGTCTCGGGACATATGAGACATGTCTGCGAAGAATTTAATATCTAACGCTGGCCTTACATACCGAGTATCGATTTTGTGGAATGTTACATTCGGATTTTTGAAGTGTTTTATGAAGCTGCGTGAAAAAGTATTTTTGTAACTTAACTAAGTACGTCTAACTACTTTACTAACTTAAGTTAGTATAGGTACTAACTCACTTACATACAAATAGGTACTACTTTAGCTAATTGTCTTTCAACTTTTTATTTTAAGTGCTCAAATAAAGTATCACGTATGGAATATTAAAGTAAGATTATTGCGAAAAAATACAAATTAATAAAACTTTTTAACAAAAAATTTTACCGACGAAAACAGAAACTGAAAAGCGAAAAATAACTAATTATGAGTCGGCGCCAAACGAACTTTTAACAAGCAAAGTGCGTGCAAGTTGCAAGTGGCCGAGCGGAGAACGCATTTTTGGAAAGTAATGGATTATCGTTGAAAATTTCACGTTGTATTTGATGTGACGTTGTTTTTATTATTTATTTAAAGTAATTTAATGATCTTCGTTGATTGGTTGTTTGGCGCCGACTCATAATTAGTTATTTTTCGCTTTTCAGTTTCTGTTTTCGTCGGTTCAATTTTTCGTTAAAAAGTTTTATTTTTCATTTTTTTGTGGTTAAAATCTAGCTCCAGGTCACTATTATGTCGTAGTGTCTAGAACTATATTTATGTGTGTCAAGTTTCAACAGAATCAGTTAACAGGTAAGAATTCAGTGGGTGAACAAACACTCATCCCCCTGTTTTACTACCCTTAGGGGTGGATTTTGATTTTGAAATTTAAATGAGACCAACTTCGAGATATACCCTATCCATTAAAAAAAGAATCATCAAAATCGGACCACTCTGTAAAATGTTATGCGTGGTCAAACATAAAAAAAAATATACTATATACGCGTCGAATTGAGAACCTCCTCCTTTTTTTCGTCGGTTAAAAATACAACAGGACACAAATATTTATGTGATGAACATAAGTGTTTGTGATGGTCTGGATGTTTCTTATGTATTATAAGTATATATTTACAAAAAAAGGTATACAAGTATTGTATCTATTGTCTAGTACCCACAGTACAAGCTCTGCTTAGTTTGGGCTGTGTTAAGGCCTACATGGTGCTGTGTAAAATGTCCCAAAAATATGTATTTATTTTATACATAAAATCTCGCCTGTATTCCCCAGTATACCAACAATTCGCCAGTTACGTTATCAGTTCCATGTAATAGGGGGCGAGCCTCTTGCCATTAACCGGGCACAAATCCAGACTCCGGGCTCAATATCACTTTGCTCGACCCGGGAATCGAACCCAGGACCCCACGCTCTCCAGTCACGCTTGCAACCACTAGACCAACGAGGCAGTCAACTTATAAGACTTTATCAAAATCATAGACTCGCACAAAACGTTGCATGTACAGGGCAAGGTAATTTAAAAACATAACCCTCCTGGCGCAGTTGGGTAAAAAATACCCGAAACCTCTTAGCTCTAACATTGTACAGCCTAACAAAGCAATTAGTATACAGGGTCGCCAGATATAGATGAAGATTTCTCAGGAAATTATTATAGACTGGTTTGATTAGGATTTTGTAGAAATACAGTTTAACTTTGTCCGTTATTAAAATGATATTTCACTCGAAAACATCCATAATCTTCTGAGAAAACTTCAATTATATCTCTTTACCCTATATACCAATTAAATAAATAAATAAATACATATTTTTGGGACATTTTTACACATCACCATCTAGTCCCAAACTTAGCAGAGCTTGTACTATGGGTACTAGACAATGGATATAATACTTAGATACTTTCTGTTTTGTAAATACATACTTATAATACATAAGAAACACCCAGACCAACACAAACACTCATGTTCATCACACAAATATTTGTGTTCTGTGGGAATCGAACCCACGACCTCGTGATCAGCAGTCCGACACTCGAACCACTAGACCACAGAGGTCGTCAATTACTTTGTTAAACTGTACACACGGCTAAACATCAAGATGTACACATCCAGTATAAGCTGATCTCGCATTATACGGAAAGCCTATACAATGCGAGGTCATCTTATACTGGTATTGTACAGCTTGATATGTATCCGTGTGTACTATGACCCTGAACAACGTTTGTTCTAAAACTTTTCATAATTCGAAACTTTTTTGTTTCACACAAAAATATGGAAATACTCTGTAGTTTGCATATTCTAGACGGCCGCCCGGGGGTCGCGTCATCGGTGCTGATGTCTAGTACAAATGTGCTCGAGCTTGCGGCGTAAATGCTACAGTATACGCAAATTTTACACACTTCAACTAAACAAAAAAATATTTTCTTTTGCCTATCTTTTTTAGTTTTGGACAAAGTCGTAGCACAAACGTTATTCGGTATCGTGATGCGAAGGTAACTTGGAGCTTTCGGGTATTTTTTCGATTACCCTGTATAAGCATAGTTTTTCCTACTGCAGGACAAAGCCCTACATTCATTTCTTCCACTTGTCTCCTGGTCTGAAGCTTGACTCTCTAAAGGATTGGCCGCAAATTGCCAAAGAACCATATTATTACTAATTATAATAAAACCAGTTTAACCGGATTACATTACGTATTTAAAATTGGTTTTCCAAAATTTTGGAAAGTTTTGCAGCGTTCGTGATCATAGGACGACCAAGATGATAGGCGCCTCGCGTGATCGCGAAAACCTAAGAAATTATTAACCTTATTTATTACATTTAAAAAGACAAACAAATTTTCTTTAAGTATTTTGTCCTGTAATGAAAATTATCCCTCTCTACTAATAACCCAAACCTCTTAGCCACGAAGCTTACCAGCAGCTTTCGAAAACGAAAGCTATGCAGCCAAGCCACCATTTCCTTTTATACTTATTTTTCTCAACAATTATTTCTAAGTACTTGAGACATGCAAATCACTTTGTGTGTAATAAATAGCCGGTTGTATTTCACCCGGGACGTTAGCCGTAAATCTGGTCGACCCTGATTGGAGTCGCAAATGTGCATAAGGATAAGATACCCGCACATTTGTTTGGTATCGACAAGTAGACTGATTAGAATCACCTGTTTTGTGGGTTGTGGTTTGAGAGATAAAAGTATGGAAAAGGTAGGACCGTTGAAAAAGTTGTAATGTATGGGACAATTGAGAGAGATTTTTGGATTCAATAACGGGTAAAGCAATCCTCGGTAAAAATTAGTATCGTTTGGCAGGAGGAGGGGTGTGGGAGCGGGAGAGGGAAAAGGGTGCCCCTTTTCCCTTGGCATCCACTCCCATGAAAAGGTAACGCACCGTTCTTGAGAAAAACAAATATTGTAACCTAACCTCAAAATACTCTAAAAGGCGTAGTCGGATGGGTTAATGACTTAATGATTTAGATAATATGACCACGAAGAGAATAGTGGGGACACTATTCCCTTCAAACCTAACCTGTCCGAATCGGGGTGCCCCAAGTCCCAAGCTCGCTTTCCTCGCTCTTACATCTAAGTTCTCCTAGTAACAGTAGTAACATTGCCTTTTATAAACACATACGATTAGTTGGAGTACACTAACTTTCTACTCAACTCGAGGAGAAACCGATTGAACGAAAACGAATGATAGTAAAACATGACGCAAATGGCATACTGTTTTATTTTACGTTCCGATTTATCGATTTTGCACAACATTTTACATCACGGACAATATACTGGGGCAGATTTGGTTGTCATTCGCCCATCTGATTGGAGGTTATCAAAAAATATGCATTACCTTTTAATAAGAATGGTAGCGTTATAATCGGGGACCCAACTCCTACCAGCTTTAAGCCCTTTCACCCCCCCAACTCCTGCCAAACGATACTAGATCCAACCCAAATAAAAATAAATACAATAAATAAATATTTTTTGAACATTTTTACACAGCACCATCTAGTCTCAAACTAAGCGGAGCTTGTACTATGGGTACTAAGCAATGGATATAATACTTACATTTTTTTTTTGTAAATACATACTTAAAGTACATAAGAAACACCCAGACCAACACAAACACTTATGTTCATCACACAAATAATTGTGTCCTGTGGGAATCAAACCCACGACGACCACGATCAGCAGTCCGACCCTCGAACCACTAGACCACAGACATCGTCAAAAAAACAAGAAACAAAAAAAAAAAAAAACAAAATCCTCGATACAAGTTTTTGTTTTGTTTTTGGGTGGAAATACTTTTGAATACCCTCCTTCTGGGGAAGGTGAAGAAGTACGTCAGATTTCTACCGACTAATACTAGGCGGTGGCCATCCTCAGTACACAATACAGGAGTTCCGGGAACTCCAGTGAGCCGCACCGATGCCCCTCCAGTGCTACGCCTTTGGCACTTCCCGGGGAAACAGCAATGTTTCCTCAGCAGCAGCACGCGACCATGACGTGCTGCTGTCCTCCCCAATGCCTCGAATTCCCCTACTCTTAGCGCCCACGATCTCAAAGGTCCCCCGCCATCGTCAATACATCATCATCATCATCATCATTTCAGCCGAAAGACGTCCACTGCTGGACATATATCCTACAATACATGTATCCTACTAATATTATAAATGCTAAAGTATGGATGTTTATTTCTTATGTTGTCACAGACAGATGGATGGATGGACGGATGGTCGGACGGACAGACAGACGGACGGATAGACGGACAGCGTAGCAAGAGTAATACGACCCTATTACTCTTGCTAGGCTGTACGTTTGGCACCTTTTGGGCGCGGAACCCTAAAAAAGAGGTAAAGCTTTTTAGTACTACTCACAACTCTATTTGACCAATAAAACATTTCTCGTAAATCGTTCAATTCCCTGCAAGTTACTTTGCACAAATCACCATAAAATATTACCTATAATTCCCAATTAAAATACAATCGAGAACTACCAAAAGCCTCCATTAACAACTAGGGCAAGCGAACGGGAAACCGACTGATGTATATCAGTTAGGAAAACTTTTTTCGGCGCCATTCTTTCTTTCTTTTTTCTTTCATTCCTTTGAACGGCTGGTGACAGGCCACTAATGGAACGATACTACGAATCCGCTCCGTACTTACGTTCAGAAATGGAAGTAGGGCTCTTTTGTTTAGCCTTTTTTGTACTAGTTCAGAAAGATGTTTTTGTTTATTGGGAAACAATATCAGTGTTTTTTTTTTATTTGCAGATAAAAGCATGGGATAAGACAATGTTGGTATGTTTGTTGTAATTAATGGAAGAAAATATTAGTCGAGTTTTACTAGACTTTCTTTATTTTATATATAAACTAGCGCACCCGGCAGACGTCATCCTGCCCGGAAAAGCAGCGCCAACTGACGAGTCCAATAGTATCTTCAAACCATTCAAGAATCCATTGAAATACACACACATAATTTCATCGAAATCGGTCCAACCGTTTTGTAGTAGGTGACAAACACGTACAAAAGAATTACATATACACTATATATCCCTATATATCCCTATATATATCCCTATATCTTGGGTGCGTTCTCCCCAGCCGCCTCCAAGTGTGTGTTGCCTGTTGGCTTCCATTGCGGTCCGGGGGAATGTTGTGGGACCAATTTGGGCCTCGCCGTAATCTGGGGACCGTTGGGGGAGCCAACTTGCAACAACGGCGTCTCACCCGGGACCTTAGACTAGTGACTTGGCTTCGGCCCTCTCCCTAGTCTATGCTAAGAGCTGTATCCAATTCCTTTCCCTATTCTCCTATCTAATTTCCTCTCACCGCCATTAGCACCACACCTCATCACACCACTCCCTCTCCCAGCGAATCCTTCTTTCCTAATTTCCTAACACCGGTGCTTTCCCCCACTAAAACCATTCCCCCCTTTTGTCACACTCCACGCCTATCTCCCGTTTTCCCCCCGCTCTACTCCCAAATCCACTCCTAACTCCACTCCGAACTGTAGCCCCTTGTGACTGGGTGGCTACGGGCCCGTAGTGAAAAGTCACGGGTAGGAGTAACAGGTCACCTGTGCTAGGACCTGCGCAGTGAGCGCCGTATGCGGGGATGACGGAGTCCTGAGGGGTTGAGCTAATCGGCGCTTGCGGTAATGCGTCCGTGAGGCAACACGCCCCCTTTGGTCCCGATTTCAAGCAACACGGCAGCCCTACCTGCTAGCCACAGGTAGGGAAATGGCCACGTGTCCCGTCAGAGGGCCACAGGCGAGAAGTGGGGGGTCCACAGAAGCTGTCTTAGATGGCTGATGTGGTGGGCAAAGGCCATGCTGACGGTGTAAGTGAGGGTTGATTAGTCGTTTTGGAGCAGGCCTGATTTGCCCCAGACGCCAACCCGATCGAACGCCCGATGTCGCGCTGTAAGCCAGCCTCTTGCTTCTATATCTGTTCCGGTAGTCCTAACGTCCGAGAAACTGTTTGTATTTCTCGGACGTTCCCAATGTGTGCGGGCTCCGTGGAGGGTGGGAAGCCGGAAGGATGAATTTAATAACCACTAATAGAATGGATAACAGGCCAACTATTACCGTCACTGGGGCGAAGTCGGTGAAAACCGATGACGCCTCCAAACAACACTCGGTCCGAAATGGTGGCTCTGCAGCCTTGTCTGCTGGCGTAAAACCACTCACGGACGTTTGTGGTAAGGGTACAGCCGCGGTGAAAACCGATGGCAGTGCCAAACTTGGCGGGATGCAGGTGCTGGGTAAAACCGGTGCTCATCCTTCCACCCCGATGGCGTCGACCTCTTCGGAGGTCAGACGTATAAACGATGCTTTCTCCGCAGCCTGGCAGGTCATGAGCCACAAAAAGGGTAAGGGCAATCGCCCGAACCCCGCCACTAAACCACCTAGTGACGCTCCCCCTGCCGGCGGTGTTGAGAAAGCGAACAAAAAGCGCAGGAGGCGGCGCAAGCCAGCAGCTGCAGCTTGCACCTTGCAAGCAAGCGCGACCGTCTCCTCCTCACCCATCCAGGTCAGTGTTGCAGCGCCGGATAAACCAGCCAGCAACCAGCCCTACTCCAGTGCAGGTGGGCGTGCGCAGACGGACGGTGCAAACCGCCCGCAATCTGACGCACTGCCGGCTGGTGCTCAGGAGAAAGGCTTGACCATACGCAACAAGTCTGCCAACCGACCCGGTCGGAATGCCCGAGCCAAAGCCAAGCGGGCTCTCGACGAGTCAACATCGCCTCGAGGGGAGCATAAGCGGCCGCGGCTCGGGGATTCCAATCGGACTGGAAACGTGTCATATGCCCAGGCCGTCAAGTCACCCCTAAGTGTCGCAGTCACCTGCGCGCGTACGGGGCATGTGACGAAGGACATAGCAGACAGGGTACTCGCGGAGATCCAGAAACGGATCATCAGCGAGTCCTGGTCCTCACCAGAGGATCAAAACGGACCTGACTTCAACGGGAAGCCGACGTATGCGGAAGGGGTCCTAAAACTTTGGTGTTCCAATGAACACACGCTCTCTTGGCTGAAGGGTGCAGTCGCCGATGTGGCTCTCCCCTCCAGCATCTCGCTAACGGTCAGGAGCCAGTCAGAGATCCCGCAACGTGCCCGCTGTGGCATCCTGATCCCCGATGAGCAGGGGGTTCTGGTGGACTCGCGTGACATAGGGCGCGCTTTAGCCTACCAGAATCGTTGGCTGGAGATCAAGAAGTGGACACTACAGAACGCAGAGAAACAACCTGGTGGGTGGTTTGTGGTGGTCGGAGTCCCTGAGGACCAAATTCCGACCCTGATGAAGAACGGACGCCGTCTCTCCTTTGGTTTGGGAAAGGTGTACGTGAAGTTTCGGGGTCGGAATGGTAAGTTTATCGACGTCCCTCAGGGCTGGGATCACACCACAGCCACACTGTCACGTACAGGGGCAACTGCCCCTACCAACGCCCCAACGGTCAGCGACGCGGCAACTTCCGACAAAGGGATAGCCGCTCCTGCCGTCCCAGATTCTGACCCAGCCCTGTCGTCGGGTGAAGACCTGGACGACCTACTGTCACCGGGTTCAGAAGTGGCCGAATCTGGAGGCCTATTTGCGGGGCTCACACTTGAGAGTGGCGAGGAGGATACGCCCAGCGATGGCGTCCCCTTCGTTGCAGTTTAACCTCCTTCAAGCCAACCTCCACCACAGTCAAACAGCGACGGCTCAGCTGCGTAAGTGGTTGGAGGTCCAGCAAACTGCCATGGTACTGATCCAAGAGCCGTGGATCAGAGCCGGCCTCATCAGAGGACTTTCTAACTTAGGAGGTAAGCTCTTCCTTGCTACAGATCATGACCACCCTAGGTCATGCATATACATATCAAAAAACATTAGAGCACAACCCTTAACAGAATTCTGTACCAGGGATATTTCTGCAATAAAGCTGCACATACAGCGAGATGCCATGGACATCGCGATAGTCCTCGCCTCGGTCTACATGCCAGAGTCAGAGGAGCCGCCCCCGTTTGATCTCACCCGACTGGTCAATTACTGCGAGAGGTCCGGGTATGAGATAATCGTTGGGACTGACTCCAATGCTCACCACCCATTATGGGGAATGGATACGCCAAATGACAGGGGTAAGAATTTGGTTGAATATCTTTTTACAACTAACCTATCTCTCCTAAACACAGGTTCTGAACCCACCTTCGTCACTAGACGAAGTCAAACAATTATAGACTTGACCCTCGCATCGGAAGGAGCAGCCAGTCTAATAACGGGATGGCACGTCTCGAAGGAGGCCTCATGCTCAGACCATAGGTGGATCCGCTTCAACCTCTTAGCCCACACTCGTGAAACACCACCGAGGCGGAACCCGCGCAAAACGGACAAAACCAAGTACTCCAGAGTTCTTGGCGCCAAGCTTGCGTCAATTGACGGTCCATTGACCTGTGTGGACACAATACAAATAGACAAGCAGGTAAGCGACCTCACACAATCAATGTTGGAGAGCTACCATAACGCGTGTCCGCAGACAATTCCACCTGCGACACCGGGGAAGCAACCTTGGTGGGGCCCGGAGCTCGAACGTAAGCGTAAGAAGGTGAGGAGGGCTCTTAACAGGGCAATGAACACCAGCTCAGATGAGGACTGGGATAACTACCGGGCTGCTAAATCCAGCTACAAAAAATGCATCAGGCTCTACAGTACCATGGGATGGCGAAAATTCTGTGGCAACATCGAGTCCTGCCAGCATGCAAATCGGGTAAGGAAGATACTGGCTCAGCAGAAAGATGTGGGGCCGGGAACTCTTCGCAAGCCGGACAACACGTTTACAACATCAGCGGAAGAAACCAGACGCGTCCTTCTTGAAACTCACTTCCCTGGATGCGTCTTTACTCAGGTAATAAACTGGCGTGATGTCCCAAACAACCCATCTACACACGATTGGCAATACGTACACGAGCTGGTAACAATGGAAAAACTCCATTGGGCCATCAAAAGCTTCCATCCCTTTAAAGCGGCTGGTCCAGATGACATCTTTCCTGCATTATTGCAATGGGGTGGTGTAGTGGTCATCAAAAGACTAGCCGCCATCATGAGAGCGTGCCTGGCCTTTAGATACGTTCCGAAGGGATGGAGGGAAGGGAAAGTCATTTTCATTCCTAAACCAGGCAAGAGTGATTACTCAAACGCAAAATCCTTCAGACCCATTAGCCTAACCTCCTTTATGTTAAAGGCGCTGGAACGGCTATGCGAAAGGGAGCTGAGGGACGGCGCCCTAAAACACATACCACTACATGCGAATCAACATGCCTATAGTTCCGGCAAATCTACAGAATCGGCCCTTCATTTGGTTGTTAGCCAGATAGAAGAAGCCATTCAACATAAAAGCATTTGTATGGGTACCTTCATTGACATCGAAGGTGCTTTCGACAAAACAAATTTCTCCAGCATAAGTAATGCCCTCTCCAGACATGGAGTGGAACCATTGCTTTCAGACTGGATCACCAACATGCTCAGCAAAAGAGTAGTACGCTTAGAAGGTGAAGTCAAGGCAGCCATAATAGCTAAAGGCTGCCCACAGGGAGGAGTACTATCCCCCCTGTTATGGAACCTGGTCATCAACGACCTCATCACAAAACTAAACGCGAGAGACTTTTACACGGTGGGATATGCAGATGACCTTACAATCCTTGTTCCAGGAAAGGTCACGAGTACTGTCTGCAATCTTACCCAACAAGCACTACGTATCGTAGAACGATGGTGCAGAGAATATGAACTATCGGTAAACCCCACCAAAACCGAACTTATCATGTTCACGCACAAACGAGCACTAGGATCATATAGCCTCCCTAGTTTGTTCAATACAGAACTCCAGCTGTCCGCCGAGGTTAAATACCTTGGCGTCATACTTGATAGCAAGCTGACATGGAGTAGTCACATCGAAAACAAACTAAACAGGGCCAGTATCACGTTTTGGCAGTGTAGGAGAATGATAGGCAAACGGTGGGGACTGTCACCTAAAGTAATCTTATGGCTGTACAAAACAGTGATCCGACCCATGATAACATATGGTGCAGTGGTTTGGTGGCCGCGAACTAAATTAGTTACAGCCGCAAACAAACTGCAACGGCTCCAGAGACTCGCCTGTGTGGCCACCACGGGCTGCATGAAAACAACTCCAACGGCAGCGCTGGAAGCCTTACTAGGCCTTCCTCCACTGCACCTATTTGTCCAACAAGAGGCCGCAGTGGCGGCGGTGCGGCTTAAATCGCTGGGTCTCTGGAGAAACTGCAAAACACACCACACTCTTATACTCGATGAACTCTCTGAGGAATTACCATTTATGCGAGCAATTAACGACCGCATACCGAAGGAGTTCATTTTTGACAAAAAATACAAGATCCAACTGTATGAGGACCATCTGTGCGAGGGTTTGAATCCCAGAGAACTTAGGATCTTTACAGATGGATCCAAAACGGAATCAGGTACAGGATGTGGGGTCTTTTCAGAAGACCTAAACATATTCATCTCTACGCCACTGGGTGTCTACAACACGGTATTTCAAGCTGAGTGTATGGGCATCTTACTGGCAACTGCAGCAGTCATGACACGGGAGGTAAAAGATCACTCTATTAGAATACTCTCCGACAGCATGGCGGTTCTACTGGCTCTCAACAGTTGTACTGTCAACTCTGGGCTCATCTACGAATGCCACCAGAAATTAAATCAGGTAGGCAGCTCCAACAATATAACCCTACAATGGATTAAAGGTCATAGTGGTTCTAGAGGCAATGACGCAGCGGATGAACTCGCTAGGAGGGGATCGAGTACAGACGTGGTAGGACCTGAACCCATAATACCTCTCCCTTTCGGTCATTTACGTACTCTGGTAAGGAAACGCACTAGAGACAAACACAACTACTCCTGGATAAACCACGAGGTATGCAGACAGGCTAAGGAAGCACTCCCCGTCATCGACGGTAAGATCACCAAACAGCTCCTCCGGCTGTCAAAACAACACCTACGTACGGTGACAGCCGCCTACACCGGACACGGTTCATTTAACAAACACCTCTTTGTCATAGGTGTGACTGACAGTCCTCTGTGCAGAGCCTGCATGGAGACAGAAGAAACAGCGGCCCACGTGCTTCTCAACTGCCCGGAGGTCGCCTCATACAGGGCTAAGTACTTCGGAGATCCGGGTACTCTCCGAGAGACAGTCAGCAACATCAAGCGTCTGCTGGCCTTCCTCGAGGAGCTGGGGTGGCTCGAGTAAACAAGTTATTCCCACCCACACGCAAAAAACACGCCGAGCGTGGAGTTGCGGAAAATGGCCCGTTATACCAATACCAATACCAAAATCCCTATATCTTCTCATGGGTGTCGTAAAAGGTGACTAAGCGTTAAGCGTTAAATACTCAGCGTTCTCTGAGTATTTAACCAACCAACTGCGATCGCCAACCCGCCTGCCAAGCGTGGCGATGTGGCGATTATGGCATATCCTCCCACATTGGGGCAGGCCTATGTCCAACAATGGACGTCTTTCGGCTGAAATGATGATTATGATGAAAGTCATTTAGCATTGTTATGAAATTGATTATAGTGACTACATTTAAAAAATAATCTGCTAGTGAAAGTAACGATTATAATATTTATTATGACCAGTATAGCTCAAGATACGGTGTAAAATTATTATTCTTTTATGACAGCCATTACATACCCCTACGCTACTACTCAACCGCAAACAATGATCTTATTCACATAGCATTCGACATAACGAAGGCTACCCATGAAACTAACATCACATTGATACAATTTAATTGACCTCCTGCTTAATTCTATCAAATATAAAATAAATAAAAAATAAATATGTTGGGACATTTTTTACACAGCACCATCTAGTTCCAAACTAAGCAGAGCTTGTACTATGGGTACTAGATAATGGATATAACACTTATATATTTTTTAATACCTACTTAAAATACATAAGAAACACCCAGACCAACACAAACACTTAAGTTCATCACATAAATATTTGTGTCCTGTGGGAATCGAACCCACGACCTCGTGATCAGCAGTTCGACTCTAGAACCACTAGACCACAGACGTCGTCAATATCAATCACATTTCATGTTAAGATTCTGCCTGATAGTTTTATAAACATACGTGGGACACTCAGAAAGTTTTGCGAAACTAAAAAAAATTGTTCTATACCTACATATATTTTTATCAAATCTTTTCAAAGTACTTTCCACCAGCCTCTATACAAAGATTCATGCGCCTAAACCAGTTTTCAAAATACTTTTTCCAGTCCGCCGCAGACACCTCGTTTACAGCCTGCTCGAACGCAGCCAGCGCATCTTCCGGCGACGAAAATTGTATCCCTTTGAGCTGATTTTTTATTTTTGGGAATAAAAAGAAGTCACACGGTGCTAGATCAGGGCTGTAAGGAGGGTGACCCAGGAGTTTGACTGGCGTGCTGTCCAGGAAGTCCCTCGTTTTGAGTGCGGTGTGCGCAGGTGCATTGTCGTGGTGGAGCAGTAGCCCGCGGAGCCCTGTGTCTGGTCGCTTGTTGCTTATAACAGAGAAAACTTCTGGCAAACATTTGGTAGTATACCATTCAGCATTAATGCTTCTTTGATCCCGTAAGGGAATTGATACCAAGTGGCCAGTCAAATTAAAAAAGCTAGCGATCAAAATCTTACCCCCGCTTCTAGATCGCTTCACTTTGGTAGGCGTTGGCTCATTTTGAAACACCCAAACAGTCGACTGGCGCTTGGTTTCTGGGTCGTATTGATAAATCCAGGACTCATCACCTGTAACGATGTCGTAAACACGCCGAGACGAGCCTGCTTCAAATTTGTTAAGTATATCATGGCACCATTCCACCCGGGCGTGCTTCTGAGCATCGGTGAGGTTGTGCGGCACCCAGCGTGATACTATCCTCCTCACGCGAAGATGGCTGTGTAGAATCTCGTGAACGCTTCCCGATCCAATCTTCAATATGTGTTGAATCTCCTGATATGTAATTCGCCTATTGTCTTGGATTAAATTTTTCACTGCTAGCACGTTTTCTTCGGTAACAGCCTCAAAGGGCGACCGCTTCTTTCGTCATCCCCCAAAGTTGGTCGACCGCGCTTGAATTCGTTATACCAACGATACACGGTTGCCTTGGAAGGGCCTTCATCCATGAATGCCATTTGAAGTCTATCGTACGATTCATCCGGTTTCAGGCGACACTTGAAATCGTATAAAATCATAGCTCTAAAATGTTCCCGGCGCAGATCCATATTTCAGTGAGACACAATACTTTGAATTAACTCGCAAAAAATGTGGAGGGAAATTTTGAAATTGGAACTTACTTATTTTTACTTATAAATAATCATATTTTCGAAAAACATTATAACTGGCCAGTCTCCCATATATAAAAACTTTTTTTCGCAATACTTTCTGAGGGGCCTGGTACATAGCTGCACATAGCATAGCTGACGCCCACGGCTTCGCTCCCGTAGTATATCGATAAAAAGAATCCTATATGTTAATCCAGGACGTGGTCTATCTGTGTGCCAAAATGTATTCAAATCCGTTCAGCCGTTTCAGCGTGGAAAAGGAACAAACACACTCACAAACTTTCGATGTTTATCTATGTTAAGTATTATATCCACGCATTTTACTGTACTCAGTCGCCATTCGTGAAGACCTATTATTGGCAGAATGAATCTTATTTATCATTATTAATCTAAAGTAATTGCGGTTGGTCTTCCAATAAATAAATATGTTAATCTATGACGCCCTGGTACATATGCCGAGTGGTGAAAAGTAACAAATACACCAACACACTAATAACTCTCGACTTTTATGACACCCTGGTAGGTACATTATTATAATGTCGAGTGGTAGTCATCAAAATAATTTATTTGTCGTTTATCGCGCATCTTCGGGAACTGTTTACCTTCCTGGGATAAAAAGTAGCCGTAGTAGTAGTAGTAACATCATAACATCACGCCTGTATTTCCCCGAAGGGGTAGGCAGAGGTGTAATAGTACACCCACATTTCGCCAGTTATGTTATAGTCCCATGTAATAGGGGGCGAGCCTATTGCCATTGACCGGGCACAAATCTAAACTCCGGGCTGCTACTGAGAATTTCCTAATGAAAAAACCCAATAACACTTTGCCTGACCCGGGAATCGAACCCAGGAACCCCACGCTCAGCAGTCGCGCTTGCAACCACTAGACCAACGAGGCAGTCTAGTAGTAGTAGTAGTATATGTTAATCCAGGAAATCCAGGAATGTTCTATTTGTATGCCAAATTTCATTCAAATCCATTGAGCTATTACAGCGTGAAGAAGTAACGATACATACAAACTCACAATCTTTCGCATTTGTAATATTTGTGTGATTTCTACAAAGCCTTCTTCAAAATACAATTACCTACAAAACACTACCGAAAATTAACAATACTGACTAGTAACAACATCTACCATTTGGTTTCCAACAGAAAAAAAAACAATTAGATACCTGTTTGAGCACTTTTTGTTTCTGCAATTTGCAACTGCAGGTCCGAGTCCAGCCAGTCTATGCCCGCCCGCCCTACAGTGCGCACGTTGGGCGGGAACGGAACTACGTAACGTGTAACGTAAACGTTTACGTTGAGACGAGAGTTTTAATTTGAGTGTTGTGCTGTGTATGAGGTGAGGGTTTTGAGGAGATCTTGAATGTATGTACCTACTTTTCTTTAAGTAGAATTCTGTTTTTTTAGGTACCTATGATTTTATAAGTTCTAGGAAATACAGACATAATTTTTTGGAAGGTTTTTTTTAGTTATTATCTACTCTAAAGTATACTCTATCCATCTATCACACTATCTAAAGTATACTCTATCTATTACACCAATAACTATTACATAGATGCAATATGAGCATAATGTAGCCATTAATGGCATAGTGTCAGATCGATGGGTTGTCCTATTATGGTCGAGCCTAAACATAATATAATTATTAATTTGTTTACTTCCGTAAATTTATCTCATCCATTCATCAACTCAGCCTATCGCAGTCCACTGCTGGACATAGGCCAGTCCCCCCCAGACACGTTTTTCAGGTCGTCGGTCCACCTGGCGGGGGGGCGCCCTACACTGCGTTTGCCGATTCGCGGTCTCCACTCAAGGACTCGTCTGCTCCAGCGGCCATCGGTCCTTCGACAGACATGGCCAGCCCACTGCCACTTCAGCTTACTGATCCTACAAGCTATGTCGGTCACTCCGGTTCTTCTCCGAATAATCTCGTTTCGGATTTTATCCTTCAAAGAAACTCCAAGCATAGCTCGCTCCATAGCTCGCTGAGCGACTTTAAATTTGTGAACTAGCCCAACTGTCAGTGTCCACGTCTCAGCGCCGTAAGTCATGACAGGCAGGATGCACTGGTTGAAGACCTTTGTCTTCAAACTTTGCGGTATAGGCGACAAGAAGACTCGGCGAAGTTTGCCAAATGCTGCCTATCCCAAACGGATCTTTCTGTCGGCTTCTTTCTCGAAGTTGTGCCTACCAAGCTGAATTATCTGCCCTAGGTAGACGTACTCCGTTACAACTTCGAGTGCCGACCCTTCGACGAATATCGGCCTCGGCATGACATTCCTATTGAACATGACTTTAGTCTCATCCATTAACATTATAATAAAAGAAGTTTAACCGGATTATATCGGGTATATTATTTAAATTGGTTTTTCTGACGTTTCGAAAGCTATGCAGCGTTCGTGGTCGCAGGAAGACTAAGATGACAAGCGTCTTTACAGATATTTCAAAAAATTATTTTAACGGTCCGTACATTTTTTTATTAATTAAAATCGTTTCGATGCACGCAGTAATCACTCACAATGTCATTATTTTTCACATTGTTGCGTGCTGTTTGGGACTTGATTATTTTTAGAACTGGGTTCCAAACAGGTGGTAGCTGCCAACCATCTTCTCTATTAAAATTAGGATGTTTTTTTAATAGAGAAGATAGTTGGCAGCTAGTTCTTAATTTTTGGAAATATCAGTAGAAACGCTTGTCATCTGTAACGACGTCTGTGGTCTAGTGGTTCGAGTGTCGGACTGCTGATCACAAGGTCGTGGGTACGATTCTGGACAGGACCCAAATATTTGTGTGATGAACATAAGTTTTTGTGTTGGTCTGGGGTGTTCCTTATGTATTATAAGTATGTATTTACAAAAAAAAAGGATGTAAGTATTATATCCATAGTCTAGTACCCATAGTACAAGCTCTGCTTAGTTTGGGACTAGATGGTGCTGTGTCAGAAATGTCCCAAAAATATTTATTATTATTCCTTTATTCATAAAATACCATATAAATTTACATTTTTAAATATTTTTGTATAAAAAGGAAAAACATTTAAAAAAATAAAAAAATAGTAAGCCACCGGCATCGGGAACAAGGTCCAAGCTACCGGCGGTCAGGGCCCTAGAGAAAGGAACCTCCTCACAATACGTGCCGTGTCGAGGAGAACCGCCTTCTGAATCTGGCCCTTGACCCAGCCACCTAACGAAAGCCTCTGAAGGTGATGGTCGAGGCCCTTGGCTATTAAGCCTCTGGCTGAAACAACTATCGGCACAATGATTGCTGAATCCACGTCCCACATGTCGACAACCTCGTGCGCCAAGTCCAGATATCTCATTTGCTTATGTCTCAGCTTTCACGAGATTCCCGTCATGCGGAACGGCGATATCAATAATCATTGTGCGGCGCTCTAATCGATCTATCACCACTATATTATTATAATTATTTTATTCGGCTTATCACAGAAGTACTTATCACGCATCCCTCGGGAACTGCTGCCGAATTGCGTAACTCGCTTGCCATCGCAATCAATAGGATTTCAATGTTCATTGCTCCGTGTTTTGACAATTCGTCTTATCGGCAACTATGTACCACGCAATGAATATTGTTATCATTTCAAAATTAAAGCTAATGTCAATGTCAATGTCAATGCATTACATAATTACCCCACTGTTTATTTTTCCGGGATAAAAACTAGCCTCTAATTTTTTTTTCTCTGATTTATCTGTGTGCCCATTCAAATCCGTTTAATCGTTTCAGCGTGATTCAGTAACAAACATCGAAACATCTTCACAAACTCTAACATTTTTAAATAAATATTCTGTTTTTATAAGTACATATATAAAGTAATTTTATCTTGCATTAAAACGTACGAAAAATTCTGTGAAGATCGTTGCTAAGAGTTGGTAGGAAAATTCTGTCAAAGAGAATCGCTTCGAAAATAATTTATTTTCGACAAGAGAACTTAATATTCGGATCAGTATTCTTCGCACGAAAGTGGTAGGTGTCAATGACCGTCTAAAGATTGCTATGCAATTTAGAAGAAAAAAACTGGTGGCGTCGAGGGACACCCGAGAGAAGCGAGGCTATACTATATGCATTTGCAAACGTGGATAAAACGCGCGTGCGGTTAACCGCACCGGTCACGTATTTTCTCGGTGTACTCCCGCGCGGCCGATGCTATAGAAGCTTCGTTTCAAAATACCTTTATCTACACTCGTATCGTAAAATTCGAATTATGAACTCGAAAGTAATGTCATAATGACATACTTTACGCACACGCACCTGTAATGAATTTAAAAAGTTTTATTACGATACAGTTTGCTGAACAAAACAATGCGGTAATTTAATTTTTTTTACATAACCGCACACTTCAGCCCAACTAAGGAGTTTTTAATGCAACTTCGACCTAACCAAGGAGTTTTCAAACCTTTTTTTTAGCAGTCGTACAGTTTGGCACCAATGAGTACACAAAATTCAGGGTGGCGCCACTTGTCATACATTGAAAAATTTTATCGTTTAAAATCGCGTTTTTGGCAGAACTTTTGATTGTCATATTGCTTTTAATTATATTTAAGTGTTTACAGGCATATTTTTTGTATGATAAAACAGAGATTGACGGAATCCTGACAAGGATAGAAAATTAGTTCCGATTATAATATTTTCGCCAGACTATATTTTATTATCTGTGTAGGCGCGCATCAGCGCGCGTGCGCGGCCGCGCGCCACGGCCGCGGCCTACTGGATTTGGTCATCGTTACTTGTAAATTTATTGTTATTGTTTACGTTATTATTATGGTTTTGTATGTCGAAAGTTTTAATCTGGGCAAAAATATCTGACTACAGCAGTGATACTGAACTGAGGAGAATATGACCCCGCCTGAATTTCTGGATGCAGCAACGTAAATGACGAACAATCTTTTACCAGAGAAATCAAGAAAAACAACGACAATGTTACCAAGATTTCAAGATTTTGACTTTGGTATTTTATTTAAAATTGTATGAGTGTAGATAAAATAGTGTATGAAACTGACATAATTAGGTATTAAAACACTCGTGTGATACTATTAAAAACCTCGCCTACGGCTCGGTTTTTAAACTCACACTCGTGTTTTAATAACCCCTATTATGCAACAGTTTCATAAACTACTATTATTAGATGACGATAATTTCAGGTGACACAGAATGCTTTTCATGGTTATTTCAACAGAGACGAAAGAAAGGGGAAAGAATATTGCTATTAAAGGCACCCGAGACGGGCAAACGGTTTGATTTAAAGACGTAGATTTTGATTCGAGTCTAACCATTTTGATTGTTTATGCGACTGATTTGAGAGGTTTGTCAAACAGTCACTTTCGCATTCTTTTTTTGTTTGACGCGTTCGTTTGAATTTGATCGTATCCACACTGTGTTTGAACAAACGCAGCATGGTTTTGTGCGGGCTTTTGTGGTGTGTAGCACTCTGTGCAGAATATGTTCATGTGTAAAACGATAACCTGAATTTGTACCATAGTTTATCAATCATCTGTTCAATCTTTTTACCAGATAGACCAGCCATTCCCAAAGTTGGCGATAACGCCCCCTTGTGGGTGCTGCAGGCCTAAACGGGGGCGGTAAGAGACCCAGAAAAAATATGGGGGCGTTGTGTAAAGGCTTGGGGGGCGGTTTGTAATTTCATCTAGCTAGGAGGACTCTTAGACACCGACTGAACTTTCGACATTCGAGTAGACAAAATATGTTTGGGAACCACTGAGATAGGCGATAATAATAATATATAATAATAAAATCTTTATTTCAGATCACAGATCCATATAATGTTAGTATGACCATAACCTATTGTTAGTAATATAATTAAACACAAAATTTCCTAATTAGGGACATACATGTCTCTCCGTACATGTATACCCGCCTAGTGCCTGATAAATGGTCCATCCTTAAATCTTTAGAATTCGCTTCGCATGCATAAAATGCGTTAAAATAATAAAATAATATAGGTGGAATATTTTGTGGTGTGCTTTTACGTACTTTAAAAAGCATTATTTCACTCTTGGTGGCATTATAGCTCAAGCCATGAGCCTCCGCATATCTCTCACAGACGACCAACAGTTCCCTCAGACCACCAATTGATGGGCTGAGCAGCACCATATCATCAGCGTAACTTATGTTGTTGACCATTTTGCCGTCAATAGAACAACCAACCATGGTGCTGCTCAGCTCACCAATCAATCGATCCACGTATAAGTTAAACAGACTGGGAGAGGTTAAACCACCCTGTCTCACTCCACATTGATTCGATATATTCATTCGATAAGGTTGTTTATTTATTACTAGCTTTTACCCGCGGCTTCGCTCCCTTGGTTCTTTATCTAGTGATAAAAAATTGCTTATGTAACTTTCCGAGTTCTCTATGCAAAAAATCACTTCAATTTCAATCCATTGCTGCGTAAATGAAGGACAAACCAGTAAACCCACTTTCGCTTTTATAATATTAGTAAAATTATAAATTTAGCTCAGCTGAGCTATTAATACTAAATTTGATTAACACTAAATTAATTCTATCACTCAGTCTTCTTACAGAACTACAAAAATTCTAACATGATCGTCTTCCATTCAAACAAATCCGATCCAATTTTAATCCATTCCTGGGCGGGTATCCCACGACTGCGTTGAGCATCGTCAGCATGCGATATGGAAGAAGTGGATCGAGTGGCTACGACATTATGTACACACAGCGTTATTAATTGGTTACCCTTCTTGTTCGAGAGTTTGTTCATAAGGGGGTTACCAATTGATGCAGCTGACTGTACATGTGCCAGACTCCTAAGTTATGGGTAAGAGCCATGGCGGATAGTGGGGAGGGCTGGGAGACAGTCGCGTTCTTCTACGAGAAAGTTATCTTGCAGAAGGAAGCGGCAGAGTGGGTCAGGGAAGAGGACTCTTACGTGGATTTGATCCGTCGCAGGAAGACGGGTCAGCGTCATTATGGCAACCTAATGCTACCCTAAGAAGGGCCTGTGGACTATAAATTGGAGGTCTATCGTCCAAATTACATGGCCCTTGAGTTGCGGTTATGTACAAAGTGTGCCCGCCTAGACATATCCGAAAGAGTGTAGTCAAAGAGGACGTGGGATGCCTGGAAGTAGGCCGCGCTGGATGGGTTGCAAATGCCATGAATTGTAGTCCTCGTGGCTCATCCACCTAAGGTGAGAGTGGGCATACAGTGGAGTTTTCAGTGGGCGCGAGCCCCTCATAATTACGCTGCCCCCCGGGTGGCGTGACATGCGACAGGCATTTTCTCCGCCTCAAAAAAAAAGAAGAAAGTTGTCTCTTGGCTTATGTCAAGTACAAAAACACTTCCAGCCCTCCAAACAAGGGGCCGGAAAAACAATAAAATTTCGATAAAACATCAAAATTGGCAATCTAATCAAAATTGAAACGAAAACCGTTTGATGTCAAACGAACCTTAATGTGTACTAATCAAAATTTAATTACTGTTAATTATTCACCTTTATTGAGAGTGTTTACACAGTCTGTCAAGAGATGGCAGTAGCAATCAACGTTGGTATTTAATTAAATTTTTATTAAATCGTTCAAAAAGTTTATTGAAACGTTAGAAGGTAGAATTTTTGTCATGTTTTTTTTTATAAAGTTGAAATGGGGCTTAACACAACCGTATTAATTAAATAAATAATTTTCTTGTTAAAGCATCCTACTATCTACCAGTATTATAAATGCGAAAGTATGGATGTTTGTTTGTTTGTCCTTCAATCACGTTGAAAGTAGTTTTTTTTTTTTTTTATTCTTAACGGGCTTGCGTTTGACCGCCACCTCACCTGATGTTAAGCGATCGACGATGGTTCACGCTTGCCCAGCAAAAACGTATTCACTCGAGCCTTGAAGACCACCAGATTATACTTCTCGGTAAACACTGACTTCCAAGGAATTACACTCTTTAGCGGGACGCATGATAAAGCTATTAGCAAAACGGTTCGTGCGTAAGGGTGGAATATATACCATATAACGGTGGCGCATCGCCGCGCGTCTTATCGTCCGATGATGGAAATGGCTTGGGGGAATTAGATTGAGCAATTCCAACGCACACTCGTAAAAATGCATTCGATAAAAAACCGATAGGCTAGCAACTCTGCGCCGATGCTCGAGACTTTGTAGTTTGGCATTGACCAGCGCATTGTTGCCAACGTGCGGACCTTATTTGGATGAAATTTGGTATATTATTTAAATTGGTTTTCCTGACGTTTCGAAAGCTTTGTAGCATTTCGTGGTAGCAGGTAGACTAAGATGACAAGCGTCTTTACAGATATTTCTAAAAAAATATTTTAATCTACCGTACAATATTATTAATTAAAATCGTTTCGATGCACGCAGTAATCACTCACAATATCATTATCTTTTACAGTGTTGCATGCTGTTTGGGACTTGATTATTTTTAGGACTGGGATCCAAAAAGGTGGTAGCTGCCAACCATCTTCTATAATAAAATTAGGATGTTTTTTAATTTCAATAGCCTCACGGAGCATTCTAGGTACATATCGGTTTTCCTTCGCCAGAACTTGTGGTTTATCAAATCGAAGAAAATTGTTGGGTTTGTCTAGGGCTCTAGGGCATGTTTACAGACTGCAGACTTTGTGGAACGCCTGTTCTTGACATCAGCTATATGTTCTTTAGCGCAGTGAAGCAAATTCAAATTGGCCTTAAAATGCTATGTATAGTACAGTTACGTGCGCCTATGTGTGTTTCAGCAATATAGACAAAGTGCTGCGAACAATCATAGTGAAGCCAAAAAAACCGTGCTCCTCCAGCGCTCACGCACACATCATGCACCTGAAGGATATTTGCTTTTACGATGCTTACTGAAGGATACCGCGACATATATACTGAGAGGGGTGAGCACGGTTTGAGGTGAATGTGTGTGCGTGAGCGCTGGTTGTACACGAAGGAACACGGTTTTTTTGACTTAGCTATGATTATTCACAGCACTTCGTCTATTTTCGGCGAACATTTTACGTGCCGCTTGCACACATCGATTGTTTTTATGCTTCAACTTTGAGCGGCACTTTGAATGAAACTATCATTAGTCTTATTACTCTAAGATCCTACCTTTATAATCTTGAAAGCTTGTTTGTTGGTTTTTGCTAACAGATAGTTGATGGGCTGAAGAACTACAAAACAAATGCTAATTTTTATCCAGGAAATTCACGATTCCTATGGGATGAGGAATCTCGGGAGCGCAGCCGCGGGTAAAAGCTATTAATAATATACCTAATTGAAGTTTTTCTGTCCTATATAATATTATAGTTCGTGACATACCTACAATATAGGTAGATATAGATTAGGAAGTGCGATAATCACACGCTGACTCAGCGTAACCTAATTAGCTGAAGCCTTTAAACATCGGCCTTTTGATAATTATGAAAATAGAGGGAAGCTACGATAGCCTTGAAAGGGAAGTAATCGAGATAGTCTTATGTTGTGAATTTGATGACGGACTTAAACATAATGACACACATCGAGACCGCTCCATGCCTCAGAGAACATATTAAGCTGTCGGTCCCGGTTGTCATACGAATATCTATGGCAGTCGTTACGGGTAGTCAGAAGTCCGAAAGTCTGACAACTGGTCTAACCTCCGAATGTCGGTATTACCCAGTAACTGGGTTGCGGGGGTCTGATGGCAGTCGCTCCGTGTAAAATACTGATGTTCAGT
This sequence comes from Asteroscopus sphinx, assembly GCA_949699075.1. Classification (NCBI taxonomy): domain Eukaryota; kingdom Metazoa; phylum Arthropoda; class Insecta; order Lepidoptera; family Noctuidae; genus Asteroscopus; species Asteroscopus sphinx. The sequence goes on along the minus strand of OX453004.1, from coordinate 30,498,128 downwards.
CGCATCTGGCTAGACTGGTAGCCGACCCCAATATAATTGGGAAAAGGCTCGGAGGATGATGATCCTCCGAGCCTTACTGGGTAATACCAATATTCGGAGGTTAGACCTGTTGTCAGACTTTCAGGCTTCTGACTACCCGTAACGACTGCCATAGATATTCGTATGACAACCGGGACCGACAGCTTAGCGTGCTCTCCGAGGCACGGAGGAGTCTCGATGTGTAACGAAACGGTCACCCATCCACAGACTGACCGCGGCAAGTGCAGCTTAACATTGCAGATCGTACAATCCGCGCAGTCGTTGCTTTGCTACTAGCCCCTCAAATTGGTACGGAGGATGATGATTGAATTATTATTTAGTTATTTTTATTTATCCCCTCACAGGCTGTATACTGCCTGGCAGCACAACTCCGACCGCAGTTGATTGCTGCTTGCTGCCACTCCCAAGGTCAAGTTTACGGCTGTTTGACATTTTGAACGATGCCGGCGATTAGTTAAAGAAATGTTTGTCTCGTTGACACAATAGTAATCTGGATATACACATAGCATCAAAAGTTCAAATAACTACAAACTAAAGATATAAATTGTGGAAAGAAAAAATCGCTCACGAGCAGGATTCAAACCTGCGACTCCTGGCTCAGTACGCCAGTGCTTTAGCCACTAAGCTACCATGAACACTGCTCGTGGTATCGAAATTATCCTCCACTATACGTCTTTGGGTGACGTCAGCGATATCTTATTAAGAAACATTGTTCCTTAACCGACTCGACTAACTTTACAGTTAAATCAAAGTCGTATAGATATGCCTACCCTTACTAATTATTTTATTATTTAATAATTTTCATTCGCGCCAATTCGCCTACGCGCTGTTCTTGTTCTATTTACAAACTTTCGAAAAAAAATGCGCAGTCAGCCGTTATAATGATAAATATTTTGTACCTAAAAACACCTAATTTATGTAAGTGTGTACTTAAAACCTCGGTAGTATAATTTAAAAAAAAACGGCCAAGTGCGAGTCGGACTCGCGCAGTAAGGGTTCCGTTCCTCTCAACTACCTGATACCCCATAAAAACTGATTTAATTTACGAGAGTTTATCAAAAGACATCAACGCACAGTGCGCGAAATATGAATTTTTGCACGTCTTTCTTACGCGGGTACCACCACATATGTCTATGTTTGTTTTATTTTTAGTATTTTTTGGTAAACTATATAATATACACTATAGTATGACCAAGTTTGACGCTGGTATATATTACAATTTTGAAGAATGAGCAAGAACAAAAACGTTGAAAAAAAATGCATGTTTTTTGCGGTTTCTTGTATGGGGACCCCCTTTGGTTGTAGACTTTTTTTTGTTTTTAGTATTTGTCGTGATTCACCTCATAGCAACACAATTTCTGAGAAAATTTCAACTGGTTACCTATTACCGTTCAAAAGATACAGCCCTGTGACAGACAGACGGACGGACGGACGGACAGCGTAGCGAGAGTAATAGGGTCCCGTTTGGCACCCTTCGGGTACGGAACCCTAAAAATAAAAACTGTCCAGCATTTTGTATTATTGTCGTGTTGGATATTGCTGGCATGTTATTTCGTTGAATACGGAAAAGAGCCGATTAGTGTATTCTTTTTTTTAAAATAATGAACCAATTTCCAGGTTATGGTCTATTTATGCGCCAAATTTAATCCAAATCCGTACAACGGTTAACGCATGATTAAGTAACAAACATCCAAACATCTTTACAAGTAGAATCGGGTTTTTTGTCAGAAATTTTGATTTTTACATCCTGTTAACACGAGATCAGAGAAAAAAGCGCCACTGCGCACTGCTAGCGGATATCTAGTTGGTACCCAGGCCACCAGGTGCATAAAGAATTCATTAAATAAATATCTATTTTTTCGAGACCAGCCTTCTTACTGAGCATTGGGACTACAAATTATCAGATAAACCTTCTTCTTCTCCTTCTTCTATCGTGTCGACATGAGCTACATAATGATAACAGCTCATGCCGTAGGGAAAAGATTAGCCAGTCAGCAGGTTGGTAGCGGGGCTGACTGCCCAGGGTGCGCCGGACGATCAATTAAATATCGTCACTCGTGGAGGCTCTTTTAATGCACCCTATAAACCTTCTTTATTTTAAGAGAGACCTCTGTCCAGTCTTATACACCCAACAACATAGTTTCAGAGGTTATCAATATCCTCAATTTCCCATGACTCACTGTACCAAATCCCCGACAAAACCAAGTTTAATTATTATATATCAACATCTCTCTATCGCTCTAAGGTTTGCTGTAAGAAAAGTCATTTTTGAGTTAAGCTCGCCGATGTACATAAGCTTTCCTATTGTAATATTAATGTGTATTTGTGTGTACAATAAAGTATAATAATATAATAATAATAAAGTTTAATTTCTTAGTTTTCCGCGATCACTGCACATTATAAAACCGGACCGGACCGGTCCGGTTAAACTTGTTGTATTAAAACCAAGTTTGTCTAAAATTTACAACACTACTAAGCAGTACCAGTACATCAGACAGCCTGCGTGTCTGTGTCCAGAAACCCAATTACCAACGCCAATGTCCAATGATTGGCCCCAAGAGTCCCGTTCGCACTTTCATTGGCTCTGAATTTTGGACTGAAGGAAATGTTATGGGACTTTTATGGAAATTTTAACATATATGAATATTATTTTCGCGGGTGTGAGGAAAACAGAATATAACAGTTGTTTCATGACAGCGTTGTAAAATAATTATCGTGGGATTTTCACTTCATAATATCTAGCCTGTGCTACAGTTACTTTTATTTCCTATGGTGTGCAAACAATGAAGTATACTATTATTAGTATTATATTATTATTATTTTTTCCAGAGTGTCGTTGATATACACCACAGAGAAAACAGTTTGGAAATTGGTAAGTTTTCTTTTAAATATAATAGGTAAAGTACCAATCTTCTTGGCGGCTCTGAAGTTAACGCTGCTCAGCGCCCCGCACTGCGATTGAAACCCGCGCACTCAAAATTTTGTTACTGCGCAGGCCATCGATCATACACCCTATAGTCGCCTCATAACAGGTTACCGATGTCTGTCAACACATCAGTGTAATAGGACTGATGTAGTTCGCCACTATTATATATAAAACTTCAAATCAGTTTTTGCCACTTATGTGAGCCGTCAAATCTCTGATTAGCCAATAGCCACTTTGGTAGGGCCAATCGGATTGAACTCTCCCGCCTCAGCTAGTTAACAGAATTTATTATACGCATTACATCACAAAATCACAAAATTACAGCACAAAAATAGCTGACGTCACCCGGAAGGCTGCCACTCTAGAGTGGAACTGGGCTGGACATATCTGCCGCATGTCAGACGACCACTGGGCCAAACTAACAACTCAATGGGTCCCTTGACATGGCAGACGTCAACGCGGCAGGCCCAGACGGAGATGGCGGGATGAGCTGGACTCCTTCCAAAAGGACTGGACTCTTGTAGCAATAGACAGGGAGAAGTGGAAGGAGAGTAGGGAGGCCTTTGCCCTGCAGTGGGACACTTCAGGCTTATAATAATTACATCACAGCCGCAAATGCCGCGATAAAGATTGGTGCGTATTCTACGTAGTTTATAGAAAAATAGCAGTGCTCTTGCGGCTTTGCCCGCGTAAAAAGTTTTAATATGCCCCGTATAACGTTCCCCGTCGTAGTTTTGGGGAAAGAAAAATACCTTATTATTATTTAATTTGAAGAGTATTTGTATCAAAGGTGACCGCAGGAAGATTTTTCATACAAACATTAACGTCCCTTTTATAACCGCGTTCGGATTATTTTCGAAAATTAAAATGAAAACACGTAATTCATTAACGGCTTTAAAGATTATATACCGAGTTTCGATTCAATCTAGCTACACAATAATATTCTCCCATACCCTATCCTATTGCACCCTCTTTTTGGAATATTATGTAAAAATAAAGGATAAATGTTTCATTACTTGCTTTAAAAAATATTTTCCCCAAGTTTTGAGTGAATCGATTCAGGAGAAAAGATTATATATACAAACTCTAAAACCTTATTTAACCCCCTTGGGATAAAAATTTTCAAATATCCTTCCTTAGTGGGTGCTTACGTTACAAAAGGAACCTACTGTCCAAATTTCATGTTTCTAGCTTGGTTATTTTCGGCTCTGCTTTGATGAATCAGTCAGTCAGGATATCTGTCTTTATAAGTATAGAAGATAATTTGATAACCTTTTCTAATTGAGTTCATGGTAAAATAAATAAAAAAATTCACGTTGTGGGCTCACGAAAAATGTTTTTTATTATAATTTACGTAACAATTCTTGTTCGTTACCTTAATTGAAAAACATGAAATGGTATAACAATTTATCTGAAAGATTCCGGAAAAATGGTATGGTTTCTAGGCAAAATCAAATTAAATAATTATTTATAAAATGGCGGTCACTGACATCGTTATAAGACCAAGACCAAATAATTTAGCGGTACGTAGGTATAAGGTTTCGTCATTACTGATGTAAATAATATTTTCTTATTGACCTAAATGGAAGTTGTTCGCCATTGTATAGCGAATTTTATTATTACTTTATAAACTAGGTACAAAAGATTTATTGATAATTTAATATATAGGTACCTTCAGCTGGATCTTCTGTGACCTTGTTTTGTTACTTCTTACACCCAACACGTTTTTCTAACAAAAGTTACTAAAGGACGTTAAAAAAAAAAAAAAACATTGCCTTAAACTGTTACAAAGATGAACAATATACGAAAATTACATGCGAATTTTTTCGTTTCATAATATAATATATTATGAAACGAAAAAATTTTCTTGTACTGTCCGCATTAAATACAATATATTATATTGTATTTAATGCGGACAGTACAAGAACCATTTTTAGGGTTCCGAAGTCCTACAAGGAACCCTTATAGTTTCGTCATGTCCGTCCGTCTGTCCGTCTGTCCGTCTGTCCGTCTGTCCGTCTGTCCTAATCCTTTACAGCTTAATAACTTCTACAGTTATAAACATAAGTAAATGAAATTTTGTTAAAAAATAGTCTACATATAGATCTCAATTTTAAAGGATAAAACAATCTTTTTTATATATTTAGGGGTGGCGTCCATACATGTGAAATAGGGATGAATTTTTTTTTTTCGCTGCACTCTCTCGTGTGGGGTATCATTGAATAGGTCTACTAAAATGAAGGTAATCTTTGATACACCACTTTTTATCAGGTGTACCATCTGCGAAATATAGCCCGCCAAAGTGGCTTGCAATGTGTCCCCCCCTGCCATTTCTAAACTATGCAACGTAGAAAGTTATAATCTTCCACATTGATAGACCTTTGTGAAAACACTCTTTTAAAATTATTTCGAGCATAATGTGATTATAATTTTTTGAGTTATAGAGAGAAAACTGAAAAATACTTAAAACGTCCTAGTTCAAAGGTCATTGATCTTAGAGAAAAATGATCATAGCAAATAATGCTCCTTTAGCTACTTTCTATTTGAAAAAATCATACTTAAGGAACCCTGGAATACTGAGCATGGCCCGACATGCTCTTGGCCGGTTTTATTTATATTTCAAGGAGTATCAATACATTAATGAAGTAACCGGATCAAATTGTATCATCTATGATATCTGTGTATCATCCATATTTTTATTTCGTTACTCTATAGTCTATGATTCAATATTATAGACTCCTTTTCACACAAGAAATTCCTAAAAATTGGCATCGACTGACAACTTGATGACAATGTAGGTTGTTTGACATAACAAAAAAAGCAAAACATGACATCAAAATAGCACAGATATCTGTGATTATGTGTCAAAATAGTAAATATTTAAAAAATCTAAAATTATATTTAGTACCTACTGTCCGTGTTTATGAATGTATTGCAATACATTGGCTTCATTGAGTTGTATATGGTGAGCATCAACTTTAATTTGTAACGCCTTAAGGCGGAGTCACTAAGGATCTTTAGCAATGTCCTTTCTCCTAACATAATTCGTTTTACAATACGATAAGTCAACTTATTCTTTACTGTAATACTTTCAACGTTGTGTTGATACGTTTTAAAACTTGAAGCGCTTTTCAAAATTAAAGCAAATGTTTGTGGACTTATCGTATTGTAAAACGAATTATTATATGTATTATATTTATCCCGGACGTGCCCCACGTTGGGCGCCAGTGTCACGTCGTTGACTCGGTGAGGGTAACTCAGGCAGGAGTAGGAGATGTAGTAGGAACTGCCGGAACGGAACTCAGAGGTATGGAGGTACGGAACTCTGAGGTACGGAGGGTACAGGGGGTCGGTAGTATGGAGGGTCGGAGGAGTGGTAGGTAAACTCCGACGGTGAGCTGCTGCTAATATATTGCAGCGAGCTCTGGCTGAAGGCAGAAACCAGGTAGTTAGGTGGTAGGTCGGCACAAACACAATAAAACACAAGCAGGAACTTTTTCGAATACTGTATCTCACTCAACTGGTAAATTGATACATTGACTGTTTGTTAATAAAATAATATAATGATTATAAGACACAGTCTCAGACACATGAGTGTCTTTCAGCGTACAATATAGAACTGTATAAGTAAAATAATATAAGAAAACTGTGTAACGGTCGGACACGTCCATGCCCGGCCAAGTCTGCGACACAGATGTCTGCGATATAAGTCCCTTGTTTTTGATGAAAAATAGAAAATTATGGAAGAAATTACAATTTTGAATTATTATAGGTGAAGTGGCCAGGAAATCCAAATAAGGTGGTGAGCAGCGTAACGAGTTGAACCTCGTTACATATTATTATAGCAGAAATATTTTTTCATTCTATTTATTTCTAACCAGCCTGCTGTATTATGATCCTAATAGCTTCACACAATTCCCGTCTTTTTACATCATTATCTTATATACAAAGTGTTATTGAAAAATTGCCTATTTAATACATCATTTCATGTATGAGTAATGTTTTTTTTTTTTTTTTTTTTTTTTTTTCTTCACATAACTAAACAAAAAAAAATTATGAACAGCCGATTTTTTTACAGTTATTCATACTGCTGAGTACAATGACCCCTTAAGAGATTTTCAGTTATTTCAATAACATGTTGTATATTATTTATACTGAAATGTCTGTAAATACCTTATATCATTATTTTTTTTCAGTATGGGTATGGTTTAACAAGCAACGTAATTTAATAAATATTTTAGCTTTTTATAGTGTCAGTACAAAATCTGAATAATTAAATTCACATAACACAGCGTTTCTAACGCTCGAGTCTCTAAGCAACCTACCCACAGAAATTAAAAAGGTACCTTGACATTATTTAATAAACAATCAGTGAAAAGGAAACTCACTTGCCAAGCTTTCACTTTGTTATCCCGTCCTGAAATGTAGCCAACTTCAATCTTTCCCATTCCGCATTTAATAGATTTTGTCATTATGAATTTGTGAACCTGTCTCTGAAGTATTTGAGTTTCCTTGTGAAACCAAGATTAAGGAAACTATTTGCGTCTCCACAAGCCTGAATGTCCGACAAGTTTGACTTTGTCAACCCATAAAAAAGTAAACCAATTTGAAGGTACAACAAGCCGCAATAGTCAGTAGCCGTCACAGGGTACATGCGACAGTTGTTGTCATGTAACACCGGTTTGGCACGGCGCTTGTCACACGTCAAACTTGATGTACGACGCGAATAAAATATAGGCGGAGGGTGTTACGGAAAAGGTGACGTCATTCGTCAATGGACTGGCACTTTTTGTGGCCGCTACCCTAGTTGTTCCATTTTCGAAATTGTTTTTTTTAAACTGTTTAAATTTTTTCGTTTTGTTTTCGTGCAGTTTTACGGTTATTGGGTGACTGTATTATTTTATCAGAATTTTTATATTGATATGTTGGCAGTTTACCGTTGGGGTGCATTAAAAGAGCCTCCACGAGTGACGATATTTAATTGATCGTCCGGCGCGCTCTGGGCAGTTAGCCCCGCTATCAACCTGCTGACTGGCTAATCTTTTCCCCACGACATGAGCTATTATTATTATGTAGCTCATGTCGACACGAAGAAGAAGAAGACCGTTGATATTTTAAATTTTGAGAATTTTTAGGGGTTGTGCAAAAGAGAGATAATAAAGGGCTTGGAGCATGTTCAGTATATTCTTCTTCGTGCATTTTAAGTCTTCCTGTTATTATCTATTCTCAGGAATTTGACAAGACCTTAACCAAATAAACACACGCACACACACACACAAAAAACACATGCCACGATTCCAACTCATCATCAAAACCGTCAAGACCATAGACATTAAAGACTTATAATTCAGTTTTAGATAACCATCAAACTGCACGCATGACGAATTTTTTTTTTTGCCGCAATTTTCCATCAACCCGTTATCACCGTACGAAGAATAAATAACCCCAGCTGTGATAAAATGTTAAGCAGACGTTTAATCACGGTGATAAAAAATAACAAATATGAAGACTTGCATTACGCGGGCCATCGTCAGAATAATAAAGGCCAATGAAAAATGATTGTTCCTCATTAGTAACTAGGGGAACAATTTTTATTACGTAATTATTGTTATTAATTACCTGCGTGTTTCCTGGCGAAATAGGCACTTTTCTTGTGACTAAGGAACGGGTGACTAAGGAATTTTAATATCAGGTTCATGAGCAGGATAAAAATCGTGACCTTTTTAATCGTCGAAAAATTAGAACAACAGAATTAAATAAAATTATTTATTTATTTTAGTATTAGCTAAACATGTTTTTTTAGAATAGAGTAGAACTTTTATTCGCAGGAAAAGTTGTTTTACGAGGTCTTATAATATGACAGTGTCAATAGAATCCACCGTGTTCCACCTTATAAAAAGGCAAGCAAATATTTTCGCAAATCTTATATATATTATGTCACATTCTCATTATCATTTACATTTATCATGTCAACTCAAACTTAATTTTAATAGACGCATTTTACAAATAAAAACAATGTTATTTTATTATCATGATCTATAGATGCCAATAGTATTTTTTAAATATTTACTGTTACTGTAATGGATTCACACATTTATCCATGTACAATAAAAAAAAGTTTTTTTTTTTTAATAGAATTGGTAATTAATTACCACTATTAGTATTGAGTACATTAAAAAAAAAACAGATGTAAAACTTAGTGTAGTTTAAACAAAAACAAAAAAAAACTTTTTCACGATCATTTTACTCATAATTGGGTGGGTTAAGAAAAAAAAACCAGAGCTGCAACGCAATTACTATTCCAAAAAACAAAATTAAATTGTACGAGAGACGTAACAACGGAGCGCAAGATATGGCAGACTTCGTTCCCCAGCACTAAACAGTAACTATCGAAGTACCTACGCGCTGCAAGGGTTAATTTTATTACATTGCCCTAACTATAACTCTGTTCCCATGTTAGTTAAACTTAATCTAATGTTTGTAATTGCTTTATCCCGTATCTGAGGCGTATTTGTGTGTATCTGTTTTATGGTATCGATTACTTGTTAGACCAATATAGTAGGAAGAAACGCGAAGTTTTGCTGGTTAAAGATATATCTATCTATTGGTAGTTTACGGCCGTTTCGTATGTGGGATTCATTTATGCTTTCGAAGTAGTAGTAGTGTATGTATATATACATGCTGAAATTTTAATCGCTTAATTCTCGAAAAGGGGTCATTGTACTCATCATTATGGACAACTTTTATTATGGGACTAACCCTGAAATCGCGAAAGAAAAATCAGCTCCGTGATTCAGAACCACACGATAACTAGTTGTCGACCGGTTCGGTTTGTTATCTCGTTTCGTCTTATGATTCACACAACGAGAGAAAAAGAGATAACAAACCGAATCGGTCGACAACTGGTTATCGTGTGGTTCTGAATCGGACAGCAGGTGGCACTACATTTTATCGATTTAAGTTAACACAAATGTAGGGACCAACTGATTTTTTTTCGCGATTTCAGGGTTGGTCCCATAGTAATAGTTGTTCATAATGATGAGTACAATGACCCCTTTTCGGGAATGAAGCGAATAAAATTTCGGCATGTATATTAAAGCGTAGGAATAGATCTGCCTACCAAGAGTTGTCTTATATCACCTTAGCAACTTAAAATGTCTTGTACACACGGCTACACATCAAGCTTTACATTTCCAGTATAAGCTGACGTCGTATTGTATAGGCTTTCCGTACAATGCGAGATGTACAGCTTGATGTGTTGCCTTGCGTACAACATATCTCTTCCATTTTACCCTTTAGTCACAGAATATCTAATAGTACTAACGTACTTTAGTATAGGTTTAATAGTCCTACACTTTAACGACACTAATTATAAAGAGCATACGTCTTTTTTTTAAAGGTCGGCAACGCATCGGCGACTCCCCTGATATTGTGGATGTCCATGGGCGGCGGAGATTGCTTACCATCAGGTGACCCGCTTGCTCGTATGCCCCCCTATGTTATAAAAAAACCCCTTATTTCCCCTTTCACAAATAAACCAGAAGTATGTGCCTTAACTCGAAACAAAACACAGCTTGATCTGCAAAAGTTAATCTAAACACCAGCCAGTTTAATCAAGTCGTCAACTTAATGAAAAAAAACCGGCCAAGTGTGAGTCGGACTCACGCATGAAGGGTTCCGTACCACCCATCGACCTGATACCCCATAGAAACTAATTTAGTGAGCTTATCAAAAGACAAACGATTGTACGCGAAATGTGAAGTATTGCATATCTTTCTTAAGTAAGTACCGCCACATAATTATGTCCATGTTTGCCCTATTTTTAGTATTTTTTGCTAAACTACATAGTATGCACTATAATCAGACTAAGTTTGACGCTGATATGTACTACCGTTTTGAACATAGAGCAGGAACAAAAACGATGAAGTAAATGCATTTTTTTTCGAGGTTTCTTGTATGGGGACCCCCTTGAGTTTTAGAGTTTATTTTTATTTTTAGTATTTGTCATGATAGACACCATAGTAACACATATTCTGTGAAAATGTCAACTGGTTATTTATTACTGTTACAAAGATACAACCCTGTGACAGACAGACGGATGGACGGACGGACGGACAGCGTAGCGAGAGTAATAGGGTCCCAAATACAAATACAAATACAAATCATTTATTCTGCAAATTGGATGTTAAAAATCACTTTTACAAGTCGGTTAATTATAAAAACTAGATGACATCGGCATTTCCTATATGACTACCTCTGAGAAGAAATACCGAAACAAACTCAGGGATCATAGTCTCTTTTAAAGTCCAGACAACAAGACAAGACAAGTTTGTTGTGTTATATAATAAATATGCATGGTTAAATGTATATAAACCAAATTGTCAAATTAAAGTATATAAATAAAGTATAATCCAAAGTCAATAAAAACTGTACAAAATAAAAGATGACGTAAACGTAAACCTAGATATAAAAAAAGACAATATTGCCTGTATCTAGCGAGCAGATCAGTCCCAAGCTTTTTTATCATCAAGATAATCAGAAATTTTATAGTATCCTTTATTGCAAAGTTTAATTTTAATAAAAGCTTTAAATCTCTTAAGGGATAAATTACGGACCGCAATGGGAAGTTTGTTGTAAAAACGTATACATTGACCCATGAACGAGTTGCTTACTCTGTGGAGACGAGTACGATGTACAGCAAGCACCCTTCGGGTACGGAACCCTAAAAATATCTAAAATTTACTATATTACAACATTATGAAACCACGCTTCAATTATTGTCCTAGTATTCCATAGGGCTAACCAAAATACAATCAAAAATCGACTTAATGCTTGAAATAATAGGGTGTATTATTGTTTGTAAGTTTATGGGTAAAAAGGGGTGAGTAATGAGTCACTTTAGTTTCAAATTGACTCCAGCGGGGAGCGCAATGGTAAGGTTCCCCATTTGTTTTAAAAAAATTGATTAATTAGTTGATGTGATGTTTTCATGTGAGAAAGTTTTGCAGCTTTTGTGATACATAAGTAATTATTTATTAAAATGATTACGGACTTCAATTATTTAAAATGTCTACCAACAATTTTATTGTTTACACGAGTTTTAAATTTTAAACCATATACAACGTGTATAAGGGATTCACCAGAGGATGGGCAGCAGCGTTCTCTAAGTATTTAAACAACCAACTGCGATCGCCAACCCGCCTGCCAAGCGTGGCGATTATGGCATATCCCCCCCTTATTTGGGGGAGGCCTATGTCCAGTAGTGGACGTCTTTCGGCTGTAATGATGATGATACAACGTGTATCAGAAATGCGTGGTCATATTTTAAGAGCTCATTCAGTACATAGCATAGAACAACTTTTACTATGGGACCAACCCTGAAATCGCGAAAAAAATATCAGCTGATCCCTACAAAATCATCGATGTCGCTCGATAAAATGTAAGGATCAGCTGATTTTTTTTTCGCGATTTCAGCGTTGGTCCCATAGTAAAAGTTGTTCGATAGCATACCCTGAATAAGCTCTTCAAATATGACCACGCATTTCTGATACACGTTGTATAAATAAAAGAATCATTAAATAAATAAATAAATATCTAAATATCTTTGGGACATTATAGTTTGATAACAAATAACTTTAAGGTAAACTCCACATTTACCAACTAGGTACAACATTTTCCATGCTAACTTTATACAGGTTGATTTCAACCCTTTAAGGGATGATTGTACTCATCAATTTGAACAACGTTTACTATGGGGCCAATCCTGAAATCGTGAAAGAAAAAGCTGTTCCCTATATTTTTGTATACAAATAATTACACACATCGACAAAATGTAGGGAACAGCTGATTGCTTTTGGTTCAAAAAACCGCTTCATGAAACCGCTTCTCTAACACACAAAAAAATAATTAGGGTCGTCAACGACCCCTCATTTACTTACCTTGTTAACAAAACACGATGCACTCAAACGAAACCCATGTAGGGTTCTAATTTCGAATTCAATCCTTCCATTAACCGACATATTTACAAAGAGCAACCAAAACAATAAAGGTCCACTCAGACTGACCTCACAGACCCGTCCAACTTGTCGATTTAAAGGGTCCCCGAATAATTTTCGGAAATTCGGAAATCTACATAAGATAAAACAAAGGCAGACCTCCGATGTGAATGATAACGGAAAACGCCTATTTCCTATTAGACGGGGGGACTGGGCTGCAAAATTTTGAAACGGACCAATTTGCATGTTAACACGGTCCTCGACAATGCGATAATTGAATACTCGGGGTACTTCGGCTTTAAATGTAATCTATTCTGGTGAGCCGATCCTTCGTCTGTTTTAAATTTGTTCAGGTACCTCTACAGGGTGTCCCATCGCATCAGTACTTCATGGAAGGAAAGTATTATCTTCTTTCTCTTTCTTTCTTTTGAGGGCTATGCTCGGAGTGTCCCTGCGTGATCGAATCAGAAATGAGGAGATTCGCAGGAGAACGAAAGTAACCGACATAGCCCGAAGAATTGCCAAACTTAAGTGGCAGTGGGCGGGGCACATTGCTCGCAGAACGGATGGCCGATGGGGCAGTAAAGTTCAGGAGTGGCGACCGCGTACTGGAAGGCGCAGCGTGGGTAGGCCCCCCACAAGGTGGACCGACGACTTGGTAAAGGTCGCGGGAATCCGCTGGATGCGGAAGGCACAGGACCGGTCGTTGTGGCGATGCTTGGGGGAGGCCTATGTCCAGCAGTGGACGTCTTTCGGCTGAAATGATGATGATGATAATGATCTTCTTTCTCCAAACCTTATTTACAATTATGTTGGGGTCTGCTTCCAGTCCAACCAGATGCGGCTAAACATCAGTATTTTACACGGAGCGACTGCCATCAGATCTCCGCAACCTAGTTACTGGATAATACCTACATCCTAACGTTAGATCAGTTGACAGACTTTCGGTCTTCGGAATACCCGTTATGACTGCCATAGATATTTGTATAGAAACGGGGATCGTACCAGCATGAACGGAAAAAAATATCATGCTGTATTTTTAAGGCACGCTTTCACCTATCGGTATCGTACGCATCTGACAGATCGCATTGTATTAAAAACCGGCCAAGAGCATGTCGGGCCATGCTCAGTATTATAGGGTTCCTTAAGTAGGTGTAATTACAAACGAATCAAATCGAATATTAATCATGGCTATGCTTTTTAGTTTTTGCAATAATCGGCAGCATTCACGACTCAGAGCGTGTTGTTAGTAGCACCATCTAGCGATAAATTCAAGAAGCCAAATTGAAGAAGTGTGTTCAACATAACACAAAGTTACTTTTTGTGATTTTTTCAAATAGAAAGTAACTAAAGGAGCATTATTTGCTAACATCGTTTTTCTCTAAGGTCAATGACCTTTGAACTAGGACGTTTTAAGTATTTTTCAGTTTTCTCTCTATAACTCAAAAAATTATAATCACATTATACTCGAAATAATTTTAAAAGAGAGTTTTCACAAACCGTAGTAGACCTATTCATTGATACCCCACACGAGGGGGTGCAGCGAAAACATTTTTTTCATCTCCATTTTACATGTATGGATGCCATCCCTAAAATACGTAAAAACTATTTTTTTATTCTTTTAAAATTGAGATCTATATATGTAGACAATTTTTTAACAAAATTTCAGTTACTTATGTTTATAACTGTAGAAGTTATTAAGCTGTAAAGGATTAGGACAGACGGACAGACGGACAGACGGACGGACATGACGAAACTATAAGAGTTCCTTGTAGGACTTCGGAACCCTAAAAATGCGGATTACGTCAACGGCATCTGAATGTCATAGAAATTCGTCGGCAATCCGTACACTGCGGATAGATGGACGCACTACGCTATATAATACGGATTCGTTTAACACCAAAAAAAGGGGGGGGGGGGTGCATTAAAAGAGCCTCCATGAGTGCCGATATTTAATTGATCGTCCGGCGCACCCTGGGCAGTCAGCCCCGCTACCAACCTGCTGACTGACTAATCTTTTCCCCTCGGCATTAGCTGTTTCATTATGTAGCTCATGTCGACACGACAGAAGAAGAACACCAAGGCAGCAATTTAACTTAAAAACACCTTATGTTATTTGGTGTTAGGCGGACCATACACCTATAATATAATTGTGCAAGCAATGATATTGACCGTTTAGGGGTGAGATTGAAAAACAAATGTAGATCGGGACGATACAATAATAATTGTGCAATATTAATATTACGCAATTGTATTGTGCTTTTTTGACAGAGATTTGATCCTCTTTATTGGCCCTGTCAATATCTACCAAAATAAGCCATAAAATACAAGAAAGTTTTTCTTCGCGATACTGTAAGTTAAATTCTGAGGCTGAGGGAAGAGTTTTTAATAATCTGTGATTGCAGAATATCTTATAAATTAAATTAAATCTCCTTTATGTAACTGTAAAAAACTTGACCAACTGCGACTTCGCCCGTGTATAGTTTCGCATTAAGATTTATCCTGCATCCCTTGGGAACTGTTAAGTTTCCCGGTATAAAAAGTAGCCTATATGACTATATCCGGGTTATGTTCTATCTGTGTGCCAAATTTTATCCAAATCTGTGAAGCCATTACAGCGTCATTGAGTAACAAATATTACCTTCACAAAGTTTCACATAATATAATATTAGTAGTAAGAAGTATGAGTTTTTTTTCTATAGTATAGGATGGCGAAACGAGCTAAAAGCCCACCTGATTTTGAGCGGTTACCTTTGCCCATAACAACTTCAATACCACCTAGAAAGTTACCTAAATGGTACCGCAAGTCGGTTCGCCAAACTGAGACATGAAGATGGAAAGTATCATGTGATTGTAATTTCACCGGCAGCCGTACCCTTCATACCGAAACGTAGCAATGCAAGCATCACTATTTGGCGGAGAAGTAGACTAGGTAGTACTTCCCCGGACGAGCTCTTTCACAAAAGAGCTCTACTACTACTGAAAATGACGTGAGTGTGATAAAGAAAAAAGAAAGAAAGAAAAATAGTTTATTGTCACAGTTAACGACGCGCAACATTTAAAAAACAGTTATAGACACAAGCAGGCAACTTATAGGTGGGGTTACATAGAAAGTAAAACCAAAAAAACACATACCTAGGTAAAAAATTAAGAAAGGACAGTCGATACAAAAAATAAGAAAAGTATAGTTGACCGTATAACAGTGGCAACACCCGAGTCTGAAAAACCGCCCTTACTGCTTACGAAATAAAAGCGCCGTCAGAGCCAAACTGTTACCACTGACGTACGGTCGACCGCACCTAAAATTACATAATAAAATAAAATATATAAGTATTTCATATTTCCAATATTTATAGTACTTTCCTTCCATGAAGTACAGCGATGGGGCATCCTGTATAGATGTGTGTGGATTGTGGATCCCTAACGGTGCCTCGGGCAGCGGAATCCCGCAAGAAAATATTGCATGTGATGGGTTTTCTATTCTGATTTGGACATGTAAAGAAAACAGAGTATATTTTACTTTATCTTTATCTTTAATAGGTAACTTTCGCCTTGCTTGTGAAACGCTATTTATTTCTGGTTCTCTACAGAATATCGAATTAATAATAATTTCTTAGGTTTTCGCGATCACTACACATTATAATAAAACAAAGTTTAACCGGATTAAATCAATAAAAAAATAAATAGATTAAAATATTTTTTTAGAAATAACTGTAAAGACGCTTGTCATCTTAGTCTACCTTCGACCACGAAATGCTGCAAAGCTTTCGAAACGTCAGGAAAACCAATTTAAATAATATACGCGATTTAATCCGGTTAAACTTGTTTTATTATTGCCACTTATTGTTCTTGATCTATATAAATAACATCCACGAAATTGGCCTAAAGGGAGACATTTCACTGTACGTTGACGACACTAGTCTGTTTTATTCTGGTTCCTCAATGTCGTCAAATCATAGAACAAGCTCAAAATGATTTAGACCTTCTACATGCTTGGCTCAAGTCAAACTTACTTACTATAAATATAGCTAAAACAAATTATATTATATTCGCAGCCAAAAATAAAAAGGTTGATCAACATAATAACTTACACATCGATGGTCAGGCATTAAGTAGAGTACATGAAGAAAAATATCTTGGACTAGTGCTTGACGATCAATTAAAGTGGAAACCACATATAGAAAACATTAAAAACAAACTTACGTCACTATCGGGTGCACTACGTGGTATAGTGCGGTGTCTCCCAAGACAGGTGCGTTATAATATATACAATTCCATGGTTAAGTCTTATATTACAGACTATCTGATTAAGGTATGGAGAACGGCTGCGAAAACGAACCTAAAAGTACTGCAAATTGCCCAAAATAAAATTATTATTTTATTATTTTTAACGCATTTACGCATGCGAAGCGAAGTCTAAAGATGTCACGAGCAGGATTCGAACCTGCGACTCCTGGCTAGTGAGCGATTTTTTCTTTCCACAATTTAAATCATCAAAATAAAATAATTAAAACTCTATTCCAATACAACTATTTAACACCCACTGAAAAGTTTACAAAGAAACGAAACATATGAACCTATTTCAAATATACGTGGGACACTCAGAAAGTTTTGCGAAACTAAAAAAAATTGTTCTATACGTACATATATTTTTATCAAATCTTTTCAAAGTACTTTCCACCAGCCTCTATACAAAGATTCATGCGCCTAAACCAGTTTTCAAAACACTTTTTCCAGTCCGCCGCAGACACCTCGTTTACAGCCTGCTCGAACGCAGCCAGCGCATCTTCCGGCGACGAAAATTGTATCCCTTTGAGCTGATTTTTTATTTTTGGGAATAAAAAGAAGTCACACGGTGCTAGATCAGGGCTGTAAGGAGGGTGACCCAGGAGTTTGACTGGCGTGCTGTCCAGGAAGTCCCTCGTTTTGAGTGCGGTGTGCGCAGGTGCATTGTCGTGGTGGAGCAGTAGCCCGCGGAGCCCTGTGTTTGGTCGCTTGTTGCTTATAACAGAGAAAACTTCTGGCAAACATTTGGTAGTATACCATTCGGCATTAATGCTTCTTTGATCCCGTAAGGGAATTGATACCAAGTGGCCAGTCAAATTAAAAAAGCTAGCGATCAAAATCTTACCCCCGCTTCTAGATCGCTTCACTTTGGTAGGCGTTGGCTCATTTTGAAACACCCAAACAGTCGACTGGCGCTTGGTTTCTGGGTCGTATTGATAAATCCAGGACTCATCACCTGTAACGATGTCGTAAACACGCCGAGACGAGCCTGCTTCAAATTTGTTAAGCATATCACGGCA
The DNA here is from genome assembly GCA_949699075.1 of Asteroscopus sphinx. Lineage (NCBI taxonomy): Eukaryota > Metazoa > Arthropoda > Insecta > Lepidoptera > Noctuidae > Asteroscopus > Asteroscopus sphinx. The sequence continues at coordinate 30,479,862 of OX453004.1, read as the reverse complement.
CCATTCCACCCGGGCCTGCTTCTGAGCATCGGTGAGGTTGTGCGGCACCCAGCGTGATACTATCCTCCTCACGCGAAGATGGCTGTGTAGAATCTCGTGAACGCTTCCCGATCCAATCTTCAATATGTGTTGAATCTCCTGATATGTAATTCGCCTATTGTCTTGGATTAAATTTTTCACTGCTAGCACGTTTTCTTCGGTAACAGCCGTCAAAGGGCGACCGCTTCTTTCGTCATCCTCCAAAGTTGGTCGACCGCGCTTGAATTCGTTATACCAACGATACACGGTTGCCTTGGAAGGGCCTTCATCCATGAATGCCATTTGAAGTCTATCGTACGATTCATCCGGTTTCAGGCGACACTTGAAATCGTATAAAATCATAGCTCTAAAATGTTCCCGTCGCAGATCCATATTTCAGTGAGACACAATACTTTGAATTAACTCGCAAAAAATGTGGAGGGAAATTTTGAAATTGGAACTTACTTATTTTTACTTATAAATAATCATATTTTCGAAAAACATTATAACTGGCCAGTCTCCCATATATAAAAACTTTTTTTCGCAATACTTTCTGAGGGGCCTGGTATAAGTACAATACATGTATACTTGTCAGAAAAATACTTCATAAAGACACACTCGCAGATCATATTTACAAAAAGGATACAAACCTACAAAATATTAACAAGGCGTGCAAATGATATTTGTTTATTTTTAACGGTTGCCTTCCATGCAGGAGGGTGTGAGTTCGATCCTGGCCCGTACCTCTGACTTTTCAAATTCATGTGCTGATTTTATTCGATCATCACTTGCTTTGACGGTGAAGGAAAAGAACAGTGCTCAGATGCTGAGAAGAGGCCCGTGCCCAGCAGTGGGACAGTAATGGGCTGGTTATGTTAATGTATAAATTTTATACAAAATAAGTACATTTAATAAAAAAAAGTAATAAAAATCCCTACATTTAATACCTTTTCTATTAAATAAACACATCCATGTAATGGAACACATTTATAAAAACAAAAACACATAATTTAAACTTTTCGTTTTGAGTAAACACGCTAATGCAACGCGACCTACCCGCGCCGCTCATTCACAACTCCACTACTCCTTGTGTAAAACTGTTGTACTTCTGTTTTGTTTTGGTAGGCCAAAAGTATTAGATATTTAGATAAGTATCAATGTTATATTATGTTTTCAAGCAAAGTCAACGCAATGCATACCTACATTATTTTTTAAGCTATTGTTGTATTGTATGGCATATTGTTTACTTTTATTTTTAAGTTTATGTTTTCTCTGTAAGTGAATTTGTAATTCTTTTGAGAAAATAAAGATCTTTAACCGTTATTATAATGTGTAGTGATCGCGAAAACCTAAGAAATTCTCAGTGTTTATGTTTCTGATTGCCGTTAATTGGTGACATTAATTAACTAAGTGTCACAAATAATCGGCAAACAGGAACATCTACTGCCAGGAGATTGAGATTTAAAGTATTGTAATTCGTTCGGAACTATATTTAAAGCATTGTAATTCGTTCGGAACTATATTTAAAGCATTGTAATTAGTTCGGAACTATATTTAAAGCATTGTAATTAGTTTGGAACTATATTTAAAGCATTGTAATTAGTTCGGAACTATATTTAAAGCATTGTAATTAGTTCGGAACTATATTTAAAGCATTGTAATTAGTTCGGAACTATATTTAAAGCATTGTAATTAGTTCGGAACTATATTTAAAGCATTGTAATTAGTTCGGAACTATATTTTGAACGTTTTTAATTACGAGAATTGGTCTTCTGGCTAAAAGAAAAGTCAAGTAACGTCTTTTTTCAGTTCATTCATTAATCATCTCCGGATTGAGAACGACTGATGCTTAAGCAACACATTTCCCTATGCCTACTTATAGCAATACATGTCAACCAGTGATGCTAATACAACTGTGTGATCACAGAAATAGAAAGAAAAGTTGTAATCACAATTTTACTTGCAATTCATGAGTGGCAGCTTTCGAAGAAACTACGCCTCCCATACTGACGTCATTAATTTTTTAAAATTAACTTTAATCAGATGTACTTTACGGCTTCTGTTTCTGCAGTTAGAAACAGCACAATAAGGCATTTTTGCGGGTTTTTGTTACAGTATTTACAGAAACAAGTCATAAGGCGTACTGAGAAAGGCTTTGAAATGCACTGCACTATGGTGCAGAGTGTTGGTACGCGCGCCCTGCCCACTTGGCCATTCTATCTATTTCTGTGCGTGTGATCTTTATTTAGATTAGCAGCATAAATGCAAATAGCACCAATAACACAATTAATGATCTAATTACAGAAACTTACCTAAAACCCGTACGTACACGTTTAATTATTGTTTGGCAATGGAATATTTCGAACTAATACTGGGTTTAGCAATATAGGTATTCACGCTTATCAGCTTTCATTTGGCGATAATTCAACGAATTATAACGCTTTAATAAACGTAATGTGAAGCTTAATATCTGCCAAAAACCGATGCTGAATAAGGGTTTAGGATTTTGTTTCTGAAAATGTGAGGCCAAAGACAGATAAACGTTTTTAATTGGTCGCCATTTTGTATCCAACAACTATCAGTACCCACTCATTCAACAAACAGCTGCCCAATTGCGTAACTCGCTCGCCATCGCAATCAATAGGATTTCAATGTTCAATGCTCCGTGTGTTTGACAATTCGTCTTATCGGCAACTATGTACCACGCAATGAATATTGTTATCATTTCAAAATGAAAGCTGATGTCAATGTCAATGCATTACACAATTACCCCACAGGTCCATAAACATTCGCCAAACATCATAGAAATCTAAATAATAAGGTAATAGAAATGTTATCTTCTGTCTTTTAATACTGGACGGCGTGTCACCCGTTTTCCGCTATCAACACATAAATACGCAATTACGCCTATGTACGTAAACGTATGTTACGTAACGGTCAAACTGAAGCCCATTCATAATCATCATCATTTCAGTCGAAAGACGTCCACTGCTGGACATAGACCTCCCCCAAGTATCGCCGCAACGACCGGTCCTGCGTTTCCCCCATCCAGCTGATTTCCGCGCCTTTTACCAGATCGTCGGTCCACCTTGTGAACGTAAGCCCAATAAAGAATTAAAAACCGGCCAAGAGCATGTCGGGCCATGCTCAGTATTATAGGGTTCCTTAAGTAGGTGTTACAAACAAATCAAATCGAATATTAATCATGGCTATTTTAGTTTCTGCAATAGACGGCTGCATTGGCGACTCAGAGAGTGTTGTCAGTAGCCGCTAGATGGCGCTATACAGTGCCAAATGCAATAGACGGCACTTGATGGCAGCATTGGCAACTCAGAGAGTGTTGTTAGACGCCGCTAGATGGCGCCAAATTTAAGAATTGTGTCATGTAAACACAACACAAAGTTACTTTTTGTGATTTTTTCAAATAGAAAGTAGCTAAAGGAACATTATTTGCTATGATCATTTTTATTTAAGGTCAATAACCTTTGAACTAGGATGTTTTAAGTATTTTTCAGTTTTCTCTCCATAACTCAAAAATTTATAATCGCATTATGCTCAATATAATTTTAAAAGAGAGTTCTTATAAAGGTCTATCAACGTAGAAGATTATAAGTTTCTACGTTTCATAGTTTAGAAATGGCAGGGGGGGGGACACATTGCAAGCCACTTTGGCAGGCTGTATTTCACAGATGGTACACTTGATAAAAAAGTGGTGTATGAAACATTACCTTCATTTTAGTAGACCTATTCAATGATACCCCACACAAGGGGGTGCAGCGAAAAAAAAATTTACATCCCCATTTCACATGTATGGGCGCCACCCCTAAAGTACGTAATCATGATATTTTTATTCTTTTAAAATTGAGATCTATATTTAGACTATTTTTTAACAAAATTTCATTTACTTATGTTTATAACTGTAGAAGTTATTAAGCTGTAAAGGATTAGGACAGACGGACAGACGGACGGACAAGACGAAACTAGAAGGGTTCCTTGTAGGACTACGGAACCCTAAAAAGAAGCTTTAGGCTTCCCAAATCATTCTGAGAAGACATACATTCCCAGTATTGGGATGGTAAAAGGCTTTACAGCACAATCTACAGCTACTATACAACCAAGTTAAACTATAAAATAGATTTATCCAAATAAAATGTATCACATGTTCTCTATTAGTGTACAGTGTAACACACAAAACGCACAGCTCCGATACTGGAGTTAATTCAATTAATTATACAACCTGTGTCGAACTTTGTTGTTTGAGTCGGGCTAGGATTATGTGGGTATCAGCCGGGTTCTGGTAAGGGTACTAATTTTGAGATGTCAAAGAGGGTTAGTGGTCAAGACTGAGTTTAAAATTCTAGTTTATATTCTAGTAGTCTAAATATTTAATTATACCCACCTAACTGTTTAAAAAATTTCAGTTACGAGTGCAGGAATTTTATATGGTGATAGGTGTTTTAGTTTTGGAATATAGTACTACCGGAACAGATTTATTAAATTCTAGCTTCTGCCCACTGCTTTGCATGCGTGTGATTCGGTTTATCACAGAAAGACGTTACCGCCGCATCCCTCAGGAACTTCGGTAGACTTCTGGATTATCTGTTTTTTTTTGTCATCATTCATTATTTCAGCCGAAAGACGTCCACTACTGGACATAGGCCTCCCCCAATTAAGGGGGGATATGCCATAATCGCCATGCTTGGCAGGCGGGTTGGCGATCGCAGTTGGTTGGTTAAATACTCAGAGAACGCTGCTGCCCATCCTCTGGTGAATCCCTTAGTCGCCTTTTACGACACCCATGAGAAGAGATAAGGGATTTTTTTTGTCGCTGGTGTTTAATATCTCTTACTCCATAATTCCAAAATCTCGTCGCCTAGCAACTTCTATATTTTTCTCAATAACAATTTTGACATTCAATCCTTAATGACTTCCGATTTCGACGTAAAGTAGAGTGCTAAGTTGCATTGCAGGATCAAATAAAACCAATAATTAAGATAAGATATAGCCTATATATAGCTTCAGACTATGGGCTTTTATCATACCTATACAGTTTCATTGAAATCTGTTTAGTAGTGTTTGCGTTATTGGAAAACAAACGCGTTTAGGTAACAGACACAGTTTTGACCAAAGACTTTGTATAAGTATAATAACTTTATGGTTTTGACATTAATTCTACTGTTTCATTATAAGTATAGAAGATCTATGACATCTGCTACATTCAATATTCCATGCCATCTTTGCACCTAAAGAACACCTAATTCATTTCACTCTCCTTCTAGAACCTGAAAATACGGTTTAATTTTAAAAGAACAAGCGATATCTTAAAATATCTAAAGCGCTGGCTTAAAACAACTCTTTTTTCAAGGAAAAGTATAAGCACAAAATCATAACCTTTACTCATAATCTGCCATAATCAAAGAGAAAACACGTAAACTCAAAATATACTTCTCCAAGTTTGGACGTGTCGAGGAATGTTCACAAGCTGCGCTCTGATTTATTGGTGTTCGCAGACGTTGTAACGGACGAAGCTGGGGGGGGGGGTTCAGAAGGGGGAATGTAGCTGGAATTCATTATAGGAAAGTATTTTTGGACTTAGGATTTGTTTGAAGGTGTAGAAAGTCCTCGAGTTGCCAATTTCAGCATCAAAAATGTCCCCAAATCGCATTAATGAAAATCTAGCAAAGATATCAAACGAATTATGTTTGATAGTCTTAAAAACGCAAATAATTTGAGAGTAATATGACTATAAATTTAAATAACATAGGTACCCGATGTAATCCGGTTAAACTTGTTTTATTATAATTTGTAGTGATCGTGAAAACCTAAGAAATTATAAATAATATGACTAGAATTAAGAATTTCGCAACGGTGTCTACAGACGTAACTTAAAAATGTGACTTAAAAATTTTGCAAAACAATTTAGCAGATTCAGCTCGACTTTGAATTATCTTGATGTTATATATTTATAGTTATATATGTTTTTTTTTTTTTTTTTTTTTTTTTTTTTTAATAATTGATTACCACATCAATTTATTATAATAAAAACACACATCTTATAATTAACTACTACCTATCTACATTAATATAAATAATATATACAATATAAACATGTATAAAAAACAGAAACAATAATATTAAAATATCATAAAAGTAGACTTAGGCGTCGAAGAATTCCTCCACATCACTGTCATCCGGAAGCGTGCCCAGAAGACTGGCAGCGTTGCCACGTTGAATGGCAACGCTTATTCGTTGCCCAAAGAACAAGCCAGCCCTCTGGTCACGCGAAGTGTCGACCAGTCTCTTAGATATTTCCTTGAAAAGGAGCCGAGCGCTCGGACCCCATGGCCCGAGCGTTTCGACCCCAAACGGCTCAAAATCATAGCATCCAATAAGATTACTATATTTGCGCCGCTTGAGGGTCTCCGCAGCTGCAGCGGCAGCACAGCCACAGCCCGCCGAGCTAGGAAGATGGGATGGAGCAAGGGTGTCGACACAGGTTGCGTCCCACACCAGAGGCCTACCCAACTTCCAAGGTAATAACGTCATACCGTCTGGTCTCTTACCATCGTCACGTGCCAAACCATTAGGTTCTAGTACGGCTGGTACGCCGGCGGTGGCAAGAGTACGACGAATAATGTCGTTAATATTGGCGTGCCGTGATATGCGACCTGCACTCCTGCAACAAGAAAGGCCATGGTGTCCGAGGCTGTCGACAGCTTCACCACAATGACACCGATGTGGAGCAACGCATGGAGCGCCTAACCGTAGGCAGGTAGCGAACCGAAAAGTTGTGTTATCCAACGTAGTGCCCAAGTTGGGTGACGGGAGGGCCTGAAGCCACAGTCCCGCCTCCCACTCACCCACAGCCAGCAGACGGGCACGCTCGGCAGTATTGACTGACGTATTTAATAGATGATTCCGTGTCAAACTGCAGAGCGGCCCGTCCCACCGTCTCTGGGAAGATAAGATGAGGGGCAACTCCGTATTGGGACAGGCCATTTTCCAAGCGTTGACAGCGTCGGTCAAACACGGTACCTCAAAATCAACCAGTGAGGATGCTAAAATTTTCCTGGTTAATTTCTCAGTACTGTGGACCGAGGACAGGAACGCCGGTAAACTGATACTGGAAATTTTGCGGACGCCGAGACCACCCATACGAATGGGAAGTGTGGCTTGTAACCAGGCTCGGTCGTCCAGGGCCACATTTAAAATTGAAGCTAATGTGTTTCGTATAATTTTGTCTACTTTGTCCAAAAGTTGTGGGTGCTTCCATAAGTGAGAAGAGCGTAGGATATACGTAAATTTAGGTCCAAAACAACAATATCGAATAATAGTATACGCCGAATGCATATTAATTTTAAAAAGCCTTTCCGAAATATCATTAAAATTTTGTATTTTCTCCTCAATGAATGTTGAGAAGGATTCGTCTAAGATTGGAGATCCTAGGAGGTGAAGTGAACTTTTTTCAACTATTTTGATATTTGGCGCTATTGCATGAAATTTTTGAATCGTCAGTTGTCGGTCAGTCGAGTGGGGAAGGTAGATTTCACATTTAGATGAATTGAGGTCAAGGCCAATAGAATGAAATTTTTGTTTTAGAAACTCCAGATCTTTAACAACTGTGTCCACGTCACCTCCTAGAGTCCCGTCGTCTAAATACCACACATTGAATTTTGAATTTATCTGTCGAATAATTGGATTTATCGCCAAACTAAAAATGGCCGGCCCAAGGGGGTCACCCTGTTGACATCCAACAGCAGATTCTAATAGGTGGTCCTTATAAAGTAATTTGGATGGATGCCGGTAGCATTGCCAAAGAAAACTGTAAATTTCGGGTATTTCTTTTTTTATTTCAGACAACAGCGTGTCCCGGTTTACAGAGTTGAAGGCATTTTTGATGTCAACCTTAAGGATGACCTCGCCTTCATTGCTATTTACAAAGGTGGATAAGGCGTGTACGGCAGCCTCACAGCCCCCTTTAGAGCCAAAACCTAATTGCAGGGGCTGGAATTTGCTGGCCAGAGTTTCACTGTAATAGGCGCAGCAAATCTTGGCTGCCATACGTCGGTATGTGCAACCTACGGCAATGGGACGAATGCCGCCATCTTTCTTTCGCAGGGCACATAAATTGGCCCCGTACAAAATATCAATGACGGCTTCGTTCACATTGCCGGAGAGCATTAAATTGATCAGGGCCGTAAGCTCCCTCAAGAGCGACTCACCAGCTTCACCGGCGCCCGAACACGTAAGGTCTTTCACGTGCTGGGGAGTCAAGCCGTCGAGACCGCCCGCAGAGCCGCTCCGGAAGGAGCCCACGGCTGTGACCAATTGGCGAGCTGTAACTGAAAGATTATGAGAATCAGGATCAGGGGGGTCGGGGAAGGAGAGGTCATCCGCAGGGGCTGGGTGCTTACTCTCCAGAGCAGAAAGTGTTTCTGAAGAGTAAGGCGCCACCACATCGCTACTGAAGATTATTCTGGCCGCGCCACTTATATCACCCTCGCTTAATTTTGATTCCACATGTTGCAATAGCCCTTTATGTGAGAGGTGATTCTGTGCTGGTAATTTAGGGTCGAGAGATGGGGTCGAAAAATTGCAGTTTTCTTTAATTTGTGCTGGTAGGGTTTTTTTAGATGCCAAATTTTTTTGTACATGCAGAATCCTATAAGGAAAGGTGAGTAGCTGTTCCCAGGCACTTTGTGAGTTTTCCCGGACGGCGAGACGGACACAACGGGCTAAACTTAATGCAACGAGCGGCCTCGCGCCGCGGGGTATTCTCTTTAAAACGGGGGTTGAATTTTTTAATTTAGATAATTTTTGCCAAAGGGGTTCACTATTGGTTGTAGTAGGTACTGGGGATAAATGTGTAGTTGAGGGGCCTGAAGGTACATTGAGTGGTTTATGAACCTTGCCGCAATGCACCTTCAGACCCCGTTCACCCTTAAAAAAACGTGCCTGAGAACAGTGCGGACATCTCACCAAGACATCCAGCGATGTGGTAGGTTGACTACCACCGTTTTCGGTGTCGCTACTGCCGACATTGCTTATCATGTAAAACTATTTAAAAAAAATTATAATGAAACTAAAACTATAACTTACAAGCTAATCTAAAACACATAATAAATATACAAATGACATCATAGTATAAAAGCTGACGTTGACGTTTATTTTACAGTGTCCATGACAACCGTCGTCCAGGCGAGGCGGCGTTATTGTTTATTAAAATATGAACAAATTATTTATAGCTTTTATCCGACTGTCACTTGGATAAACAATAAATAGGTAAAATAGATAAACGCCTTGCATTAGCATGCATTACATGTTGACACCTTGTCACCCAAGTCTGCGCCTAGATCACGTTGTACTATTGCGTTGGTCGCGACTGGTTGTAAACAACGATGCTGATACACACAAGAGCAAGGTCTTCTCGTGGGCTTAACACTCAACTAAAAGCCGTAATTTTGGAGCTTATCGGGGGTGAAATATTCATTAATTGATTTTAAATCGATTTTTCTTTTGCCCCGCCGAACTTGTAGGTGCTGACAGTTGCGTTCCGTTTTCCGTATTCAAATATATATGTAGGTATGTATAATATATATATTTTATTATATGTATAATGTACATATGTATTTATCTATTTTTTTTATTTTTATTATATGTAATTATAAGTCCGTAGTACGAAACATATTTTACTACGTTACTGGTGCATCTACCCTGTTCTTTGTCTCTGCATTACCCTAAGGTTGTCTGGTAGAGAACGCCTATGGCGTTAAGACCGCCTTTGTACCCTGTTGTGCATAAAGAATTAAATAAATAAATAAAAGAATGAATGAACACAGAATGAACTTAATTTATATTTAAATAAGACCTTTTTGTTACCTGTGAATCACAAATAAATGATTTTGATTTTGAAAAAAAAAAAAAAAAACAAGACTGTACCTACAATCTGACAAAAACGTCTATAATAAGCGGAAATGTTTTTTTTATCTTTATCAGTATTGTGCCAGTCTGTGTTTTATTATCATCCAAAACATGTGCGTTCTGCCAGAAAAACGTTTTTTTTAAATTTACTTATGTATGTAGTGGCGCCCTAATTTTGTGAACTCTTTTATGCCAAACTATATTAGCAACATCTATGGTGATTGTTCTAAGTTTGAAAACAGTTTTGTGAATAAAAAGTTGTTATTAGAAAATAAGATCAAGTAACTATAATAATTTGAAGAACAATTGTTATTGAAAACAAAAATATACGAATTCTAGAAAGAAATGAAGATCTTATTCGAAATTTACAGTAGCAACTACACAAACTAACAGATAATATCAAAAGGAGAACTTTAACTAACATGCTTGTTAAAACTTTACAGCATTTTCAATACAAGCAGACGTTATAATTTTCATCAAATATTATAAAGTCCTAATAAATAACGCTGAAACGGCTGAACGGATTTGGATAAAAATTGATATGGAGATAGACTATAATATTCGCATTCACGAATAAGATACTTTTTAAAGAAAAGGAAAAAATCGATCACGAGCAGGACTCGAACCTGCGACTCCCGGCTCAGTACGCCAGTGCTCCAGCCACTGAGCTACCGTGAACACTGCTCGTAGCATCGAAACTATCCTCCACCATGGTACGTCTCTGGGTGACGTCAGTGACATCTTATTAAGAAACAGTGTTTCTTAGCCGATAATTAGTAAGGGTAGGCATATCTATACGACTTTGAATTAACTGCAAAGTTAGTCGAGTCGGTTAAGAAACACTGTTTCTTAATAAGATGTCGCTGACGTCACCCAGAGACGTACCATGGTGGAGGATAGTTTGATGCCACGAGCAGTGTTTACGCTAGCTTAGTGGCTGAAGCACTGGTGTACTGAGCCGGGAGTCGCAGGTTCGAGTCCTGCTCGTCAGCAATTTTTTTCATTTAACAATTTAAATCTTTAGATTTCGCTTCGCATGTGTAAATGCGGTAAAACTATAAAAAAAATTAAGATACTTTTTATCTACATTACATAGAAGTACAGTGGCAGCCGTCAGCTATAGTTCATTGTAAGACTTTTATAGCCTTTTATAAACAGTTTCCGAAACTTTCCTCCCCTTATACTCCTAGTCTATTTGTAATAGTTTACCACAATACAAACAAATAATAAATAAAGATCTCATTCATATCGACTTTACTTAGTAAAGTGTATTCAAATGTTTCCCAGCAAACAAAATGTTTGCCAGTATTTCTCTGCAAATACTGATGGAAAGTATTCGCAGCCACGTCTAGGAGATTTGTTTTGGTAGCTATTGTTTGTGACTGTAGCGTCACGGTTTTCTTATTAACTATATACGGCATGAGAGCATTTTTGCTTAACTACAACGTGTACCAGAAATCCGTGGTCATATTTTAGGAGCTCATTCAGGGCATAGCATAAAACAACTTTTACTATGGATACAACCCTGAAATAGCTAAAAAAAATCAGCTGTTCCCTACTAAATCACCGATGTCGCTCGACAAAATGTAGGGATCAGTTGTTTTTTTTTTCGCAATTTCAGGGTTGGTCCCAAAGTAAAAGTTGTTCGATAGCATCCCCTGAATAAGCTCTTCAAATATGACCACGCATTTCTGGTACACGTTGTATAATGTTCCGTATGGAACCGGACATAAAGAATTGCACCACCTTATATCTTCTCATGGGTGTCGTAAAAGGCGACTAAGGGATTCACCAGAGGATGGGCAGCAGCGTTCTCTGAGTATTTAACCAACCAACTGCGATCGCCAACCCGCCTGCCAAGCGTGGCGATTATGGCATACCCCCCCCATTGGGGGAAGCCTATGTCCAGCAGTGGACGTCTTTCGGCTGAAATGCTGTTGATGATGATGATCTGTTCTTCAATTGTTAAATACTAATTTTCGATAAATGATGTACTTAGCGAGTTATTATTTTTTTACTGATGGAAGCGCCACTTAGCTCTTAATAGCGGTTGCCTTCGCCCATAACAACTGCAATACCACCTAGTTTGTAGCCTAAATGGTAGGTATTGCAAGTTGCGTTCAGACATAAAGATTGAGTCTGATGTGATTGTAATTTCACCGACACCCGTATCCTTCGCACCGAACAAAACGGTAATACATGCCAGCGTCAAACTTGATTTGATTATAGTGCATACTATGTAGTTTAGCAACAAATACTAAAAACATGGCAAACGTAGACATGTGGTGGTACCTACGTAAGAAAGAGATGTAAAAGTTCACATCTTTTGAAAAACTCTCGTAAATTAAAACAGTTTCTATGGGGTATCAGGTCGATGGATGGTACGGAATCCTTACTGCGTGAGTCCGACTCACACTTAGCCGGTTTTTCTCTGTCACTTCGCTCTGTCAACGAGATCTGAAGATTACTTATTCATGTATTATTTTACTACGCTATTGTTACGTCACTATACCAAATCAATACACATACCCATACATTTCCTTTATCATAAAACATTTAAACAACCGAACCTTTTATCGTCTCCAACAAATCGTAGAGCAATATCTCTACATACATAAAATAGATAGAGAATGGAGGTGCGAAATCCTGGCACGTCCCTCTACCTGCTCTATGGTAGAGTATAAAAGTCAGTACGTAGGGGTCGACGCGCATAATTCTCTCTGGAAGACAAACTACCCCTGTTTAAGGCGATGCTGCTGTTTTGGTTATGGGGAATGTGTGGGGAATTATTTCAGGAAATTGTTTATTGTTTCAGATGTTAGTTTAAGAAATAGTTTCAGGGTAATTATTTCCAGACTTGGATGTGAAAAGCACTTAATAAATAATAAATAAATATCTTTGGGACATTTTTACACAGCATCATCTAGTCCCAAACTAAGCAGAGCTTGTGCTATGGGTACTAGACAATGGATAAATTTTTTTTTTTTTTTGTGAATACATATTTATAATGCATAAATACAAATTCAATTTTAAATTCAAGTTAACTTTATGAAAGAGTCAGGATTCAAACAACGCAGACTTTTACAAAATACAACTTTTATTACAGGTTCAGCAGGGTTCAGCAGTATAAATTTTATAAATTACTTCATAGTTTAATGTCTAATTTAATATTTTAACAATCACTCCTAAGTGAAGAGTTTTGCTCGCTAAGAGCTCTGAATAAATATGAGACCCGAAAGGATTTTTTTTTTCGAATTGACTCTCACAGAATTGGTACCCAAAATAGGTCCCTGACTGCTTAGCCGGGAGACCCGAAAGGATCGTTCCCACTCGGATATATACTAATCCCCCAGGCCCCACTACCACGCACTGACCGTTATACAGTGTTTCTAGCTAAAATAATATTAACTAGGTACCCTCTTTTATAATATGAAGTTTACATTTTTTTTTATAGTATAGTATGGCGAAACGAACTCTAAAGGCCCACCTGATGTTAAGCGGTTACCTTTGCCCATAACAACTTCAATACCACCTAGGCTGTTGCCTAAATGGTACCGCAAGTCGGCTCGCCAAACTGAGACCTGAAGATGGAAAGTATCATGTGATTGTGCTTAAAATGTAGTACGAGTACCATAGAATAGGTAATATTTAGTACATAGGATGTTAAATTTTAATTATAGGTGCAGACACATATTTTTATATGATACACAGCATGCAAATTGTTACAAAGTACATAATTATTCATCACTATCACTTTAGCGATTGTAGTCTTCAACATAACATAACATCACGGCTGTATTTCCCCGAAGGGGTAGGCAGAGGTCTATAGTACACCCAGATTTCGCCAGTTATGTTATAGTCCCATGTAATAGGGGGCGAGCCTATTGCCATTGACCGGGCACAAATCCAGACTTCGGGCTGCTACTGAGAATTTCCTAATGAAAAAACCCAATACCACTTTGCCCGACCCGGGAATCGAACCCAGGACCCCACGCTCAGCAGTCGCGCTTGCAACCACTAGACCAACGAGGCAGTCTTCAATAAATGAATTATTATTATTATACAACTTAAAAACGATTTCACATCCCACATTGCTCAAATACAGTTATGAAACGTCTTTAGCAAGATTGTAGGTTAGAAAATGTCAGAATATGCAATTAAAGTATTAGCTCATAAAAGGAAACCATTTCTTTTGGCCCACCGAAATACAGCGTATATTAGTCAGACTCACGCAGTAAGGGTTTCCGTATACATTTTTGTATCTCTTTCTTACGCAGTTACCACCACATATGTCAATGTTTACCCTATTTTTATTATTTTTTGCTAAACAACATAGTATGCACTATAATCAGACCAAGTTTGATGCTAGTATGTATTACCGTTTTGAAGATAGAGCAGGAACAAAAACGTTGAAAAAAATGCATGTTTTTCGAGGTTTCTTGTATGGGGACCCCAATTGGTTATAGACTTTTTTCATTTTTAATATTTATCGTGATAGGACTCAGAACAACACATATTCTGAGAAAATTTCATTCAGGTACCTATTACCGTTTAAAATATACAGCCCTTTAACAGACAGACGGACGGACGGACGGACAGCGTAGTGAGAGTAATAGGGTCCCGTTTGGCACCCTTTGGGTACGGGACCCTAAAAAAATTGACAATTTATGATCGTAAATGAGCATGAAATAAGTTATTTCTATTTAGCAATCCCAAATCTTGCCCTTAAATGAAGAATTTTAGAGCTTCTAAACTATGCCTTGATAAGGGCCTGTACGCTGATTAATTTCGTTACACATACCGTAAGCTGTCAACAAATCGCTCCCTGTAATATTAATTGAATTTCTCCAAGGTTCTCCACATTAATTACTGCTAGGAATATAACAAAAATTAATTTCTTCGGAACCTAGGTACATGGGTTTGCAATTAGGCACGTTATTTTTGGCAGCTCTCGGTTATTTTTCTAGGGTCTAGTGATTGAATTGATTAAGTGAGTCTTTCTATCAGAAGCGTTTTTCTAATAGAAGACATATTTTTATTACATACATGCATATTAGTGATAAGCCTGTTTTTCATTGTGGTAGGCAGAGACTATGGATTTCCACCTGCTACGATCTTAACATACTTTTCTCAATCTTTGTCACTACATCTTCTTTCATTCCATAACGCTCCCTTATCACGTGAAGCTTGTATTTTGTAGCTCAGCGGGCTATGGAAAGGACCATGCTCGGAGTTTTTCTAAAGGATCGGAAAGTTGTCGACATAGTCCACAGGATAAGCAAGCTGAAGTGGCAATGGACCAGCCATATTAGCCAAAGACCGTTGATGTAGACGTGTTCTTGAGTGGAGACCGCGATTCAGAAAACGTAACGTGGGACGCCCTCAGGCTATGTGGAAGGTGGCTGGTAGAAGCTGGAGAAGAGACCTAGGATCGAATTTAGTGGTGTGCTCTTGGAGAGGCCTATGTCCAATAGTGGACTGGTGATGATAATGATAAAGAAGAAAATTATATATTTTGAAGAGGTTGTGGAATTAGGTAGTAGGCTGGTATATTTAAGCGAATAGTTAATACGTCTTATAAAAATGTAAAGGTATTTAGGCCGCCCGCATTTTAAGACGATACCTTCTACTGAGCAACCTGAGCCTGAAGCCTAAAGATAAACTTTCAAGGCTAAAGAAATATTTTTACAAATAGAAGGTGAATTTAAAAAGTTTTGGTATCGTAATCACTAAATTAAATCAGAGATATTTTGTTTTTGTCCGTAATCTCAGTAATAATCCTTGACGATTTTAATTATTTTGTATTGCCTTCTAATACATTAAAAAAATACTATAATGTGCGCGCCAGACTTAGCATATTTTCCTAAATAATAATAATAATAAATATTTCCGAGAGTTTTTACACACTAAGCAGAGCTTGTGCTATGGGTACTAGACAATGGATATAATACTAATATATTTATATTTTTTTTATAAATCCATACTACACAAGAAACACCCAGACCAACACAAACACTTATGTTCATCACATACATATTTGTGTCCTGTGGGAATCGAACCCACGACCTCGTGATCAGCAGTCCGACATTTGAACCACGTGACCACAGACGTCGTCTATATATTCGATCTATTTCGCCGATATCAAAACAACTGTATTCCAATAGAGTGCATTTTGTTTCGGCCAAACGACGCAAATATTTAGACAAATACACATGCAATTGAAACTATCGTTCCTTTATTTCGTTTAGTTTTTGCTCGATTCGAATCTACCTCTACAAAATTTAAAACAATCGGTTTTCAAACCCATAACACGCAAACGGGTGCAAATTAATGCTCTTTAGGGATATTTGCAGATCTTAACGCTAAAACGCAAATCAATGGAAGATACGACAATAACTATATTATACATTTAAAATCAACAGAAACAGATACAACAGAAATGAAATACCACATTCCATAGGCAGAGAGGCGATAAAATTACAATAAAGACACGGCTTAACGTGGAGTCCAGGACAAAATTATGATGGAATTTTGAAATTATTTGCAAGTCAAGACATGAGGACAGAGATTAAGAATTTCATGTTTTTGAGTGCCGAAGGACCAGTGTTGCAGAAACTGGTTGTATTATTTCCATTTTAGACGAGAGAAAACTACGGACAATGTGTGCCAAAATAGTTTTGGATGAGAGAACTGGGTAGAAAAAACTAAGTACGTAGATAAAAAAAAGGAACCGAGATATTACTTGAACATATTTTTGTAGATAAAAAAGCGGTACCCACCTTAGTTTAGCTAAATGTTGTTATTTAATTGACTTTTTAGCTATAAGGTAAAAGATATAATGAATTTGTTGTTTCTACCCAGAAGAGAAGACCTCTACTGAACTAGCTGCTTAGAAAAAACTAAAACTCACTCTTTGTTTTCTCAAAAATGGAGCTCAAGACTCCTTCGACGGATTTTCTCTCTTTGTGATAGTGTCGGATTTGCAGCCTTATCTGAAAATTAATACAACATATTTTTCAGCAAATATAATAATTAAAAAATATTTTCAGCATCTTTTCCTGAAACAATTATTATATCCTAAGAATACAACTATTTTATTCAGTTTTCTTCCGCTCACCGTTCGGTAGTATTCAGTACTCGTTCTTGCTAATCCCGAGGGCGTACTACATCACTACAAACCCGACACAAACTGATCCCGCCACTCATTAGCATTTAAATTAATTTTATTTCATTTTAATATCCCCGTTGTTCTAAGTAAGATATTGCTTAAGGAATATTTCTGCTGTTTAATTTCAGATATTGCCATTATTGTGTTTTATTACAGGGTTTAATAAAGTGTGCGTAACAAATAATTTAGTAGAGAACCGTATTTTTAATCATTAAATAATTTCATCAGTTTTGAGAAGTTGAGTCTTTTTGGCAAGGATAACGTTGGCTTAGCTTGTAGTGCCAACACTAATATCCTAAAACTAACTAATTATATAAATAAATAAAATGAATATTTTTGGGACATTTTACACAGCACCATCTAGTCCCAAACTAAGCAGAGCTTGTACTATGGGTACTCGACAGTGGAAATAAAATGGATATGAAATTGTAACGAACTTAGTCATAATAATCAGTTCTTCTTTGCAAAATAATTTGGAACATGATGAACTTGCTTTTATAATACCCATAAAATAAATTAAGTCCCTGGCCTTGATACCGCTGACTTCAAAAGAAAGCATACAAAAAATATATGGGATATACCAATTCGTTTTAGATGATTTTTATTTCCTCATACTCATAGCTAAATCCAATTTACCACCAATTCACAAATCTGACCTTATCTTAATAAAAAGATACGTACGCAACGAAACCAGAATCGACAGAATCCTAAAAATTATTGACAAAAATAAGAAGTTTATCTCTTACAATTTAAGGGCACATGCTAATTTTGGAGAAGATACGTACCCATACTTTGGCGTATAAAATTTATAAAGTATAATTTAAGCTCCATTCGCCAATAAAGAACGAAAGATAGGACGTAGGGACTTTGTTTTATTTCTTAAATTTTAATGGAAATGATACAGAAGATATTGTAGACGGACCTGTATCTGAAGGTCCTGAGCCTAGCAGTGATGATTAATCTTTGGACAAAGATAACGAAGCTCTAGATAATCTTTTAGCAAGTATTAATATAGGAGCTGACAGTTACTGAGATATTGTGTATGACAGTGAAATATTAAAGGCTTAGGGATTCGTAAGTCATGTAGGTAGACGAAATATTTGGGATAGAAGAGTATGGATGGCTCATGTAATTCCTACAGACTAGTTTCCTATGGATTATTTGTAATATATTAGTGTTCGCTCAGAATATCGCTGAAGTCTATTTTGAAAAAACTAGGTTCTTGTTCTTCTTTGAAGACGAGTTATTTCTACTAAATCAAAAAGTTTTTCTCAGTTTTATGTTTTTATTATGTACCTATATTATTAAAATAACAATTCTGTTTTTCCCTATGATTATTCCTTGGCTGGTCGTTTCTTGAAATTTACCTATTTTATTTCGACACTTCATAATTTTTCTGCCGAAAGACGTCCACTGCTGGATATAGGCCTCCCAAGCATCGCCACAACGACCGGTCCTGCGGATTCCCGCGACCTTCACCAGGTCGTCGGTCCACCATGTGGGGGCCTACCCACGCTTCCGGGGATTCTTCGCACCCCCTGCCCCGCCGTTACCTAGGCCGCTACCGTAACCAGGGCTAGCGGGGCCGCCGGGGATTAGGGGCCGGTTTGTTTTTGTGCTTGTCATGTTTGGGGGGATATGCCATAATCGCCTGCTTGCCAGACGGGTTGGCGATCGCAGTTGGTTGGTTAAATACTCAGAGGACGCTGCTGCCCATCCTCTGGTGAATCCCTTAGTCGCCTTTTACGACACCCATGAGAAGATATAGGGTGCTGAAATTCTTTGCGTCCGGAATCACACGGACGATTTCGACACTTAGCTATAATTTATTTTTAAGGAAGTTAAGTTAGTTAATTTTATGAAGTATAATGCTACTCTCACTAATTTTGTAAAGGTTACATGATAAGGCAACAGCACTTTATAAAATTTAAAACGTGCTAAAAATATATTTGCCACTTCGTTAGGTAATAAACGATATAAATTGTTATTCCAGTAAAAAATTGAACTTTAAAACACAATGCACTTGTCGAAAATAGATACAGTCTATACAAGACCAGTTAATTAGATCTCTGAAGATCCTATTATAAAACGCATAGAATCACAAACAGAGATCTAATAACACTGGTGCCAACGAACTTCCAAGATACCATCGGCTTTAGAATATGCAAACAATGAGCACTTGAGAGACCCATTCGATAAACTGAAACCTCTCCTGTTTTGAATACACTGCTGATTAAACAGAAACGTTTGAATTATGCGTACAATAAAACGGGCAATGTATTTAAAGTAGGTTGAATGAATGAACAAGATAATGATCAGTGATTATACGTAGTAGAGGGTGCAATTGTAAATTTTAAATAATTGGACAATAGTGTGAAATGGCGTGTTGTAGCCACTAAAGGAAATCACGCGGTGATTTTATTATGCCCGAAGCATTATTTGGCCCATCTACTTTTATATAACGCGATAGTTTGAATGGTTAGTTAAATAGTGTTATTTTCTTGCTAGTAAAGGCACAAAAGGAATCAGAATTTAATCTTGTAAATTGAAATTACCGTTGAATTTATTGTAATTTTGTTACGATTTTCATGTGAATGTAACCTTATTACGGAATATATTAGAATACTATTATTATTTTCCGTAATTAGGTTACTTTAATAGTTAATATAATAGTTCGTAGTTACGAACTATGAAACCTTTAAGCCCAACCTTTATAACTCTGGAATAGACTTGTCAATTTCTTGAATACATTTTATCGGACGGATAATTCCCGAATGAACAATTTCTCGAATGGAAAATTTCTCGAATAGAAAATTTCTTTAAAGGATAATTTCTCGAAATCCCATAATTATTTTTTACTCTTTTCTAAGTTCTTGGTTTTTTCAGCAGCAGAATTTGGTTTCTCTACTTGGTTGGCTAGGGGGGCTGGTTGCTATTTCAACAACGACAAAAATAAAAGACGAAACTCGTTTCCATCTAGATACGTATATGCCATGAACTTTACAAATTCTCTCACTAGCATCGTACGACGATTTCACAATCATATGACAGCTTTAAAGGTTATCATAATACCACTAAATCTTCATGATCAAGAGATTCGATTGACTTCAATCGTGTACAATTTGACTGTGTTGGGTTACGTAAAATCCGTTTTCATCTCGCCTCGTACAGTGTTGTCTTGACTCAAGAATTTGTATAATACGTGCCATTAAGGTAGATAACAAGACATTATTTTATTTTGTTGTATTTCTATTTTCTATCTTTGCCCTTCCGTTGCAAGAAAATACCATTCAAAATTATTACATTTACCAGGCCCCTCAGAAAGTATTGCGAAAAAAAGTTTTTATATATGGGAGACTGGCCAGTTATAATGTTTTTCGAAAATATGATTACTTATAAGTAAAAATAAGTAAGTTCCAATTTCAAAATTTCCCTCCACATTTTTTGCGAGTTAATTCAAAGTATTGTGTCTCACTGAAATATGGATCTGCGCCGGGAACATTTTAGAGCTATGATTTTATACGATTTCAAGTGTCGCCTGAAACCGGATGAATCGTACGATAGACTTCAAATGGCATTCATGGATGAAGGCCCTTCCAAGGCAACCGTGTATCGTTGGTATAACGAATTCAAGCGCGGTCGACCAACTTTGGGGGATGACGAAAGAAGCGGTCGCCCTTTGACGGCTGTTACCGAAGAAAACGTGCTAGCAGTGAAAAATTTAATCCAAGACAATAGGCGAATTACATATCAGGAGATTCAACACATATTGAAGATTGGATCGGGAAGCGTTCACGAGATTCTACACAGCCATCTTCGCGTGAGGAGGATAGTATCACGCTGGGTGCCGCACAACCTCACCGATGCTCAGAAGCAGGCCCGGGTGGAATGGTGCCGTGATATGCTTAACAAATTTGAAGCAGGCTCGTCTCGGCGTGTTTACGACATTGTTACAGGTGATGAGTCCTGGATTTATCAATACGACCCAGAAACCAAGCGCCAGTCGACTGTTTGGGTGTTTCAAAATGAGCCAACGCCTACCAAAGTGAAGCGATCTAGAAGCGGGGGTAAGATTTTGATCGCTAGCTTTTTTAATTTGACTGGCCACTTGGTATCAATTCCCTTACGGGATCAAAGAAGCATTAATGCCGAATGGTATACTACCAAATGTTTGCCAGAAGTTTTCTCTGTTATAAGCAACAAGCGACCAAACACAGGGCTCCGCGGGCTACTGCTCCACCACGACAATGCACCTGCGCACACCGCACTCAAAACGAGGGACTTCCTGGACAGCACGCCAGTCAAACTCCTGGGTCACCCTCCTTACAGCCCTGATCTAGCACCGTGTGACTTCTTTTTATTCCCAAAAATAAAAAATCAGCTCAAAGGGATACAATTTTCGTCGCCGGAAGATGCGCTGGCTGCGTTCGAGCAGGCTGTAAACGAGGTGTCTGCGGCGGACTGGAAAAAGTGTTTTGAAAACTGTTTTAGGCGCATGAATCTTTGTATAGAGGCTGGTGGAAAGTACTTTGAAAAGATTTGATAAAAATATATGTACGTATAGAACAATTTTTTTTAGTTTCGCAAAACTTTCTGAGTGTCCCACGTAATTTTAGCTTATTATTTAGTATTTTAGCGATATTATCCTGTACATATAAATACGGCAGTGGCTCGAGACGAAAGACTTTGGCCACTGTGTGTTGCCAGTAATTACTTACGGCACTGAAACGTGGTTGCTCACAAAGCGCCTGATAAGAAGGCTTAAAGTCACTCAAAGGGCAATGGAGAGGGCTATGCTCGGAGTGTCCCTGCGTGATCAAATCAGAAATGAGGAGATTTTCAGGAGAACGAAAGTAGCCGACATAGCTCGAAGAATTGCCAAACTTAAGTAGCAGTGGGTGGGGCACATTGCTCACAGAACGGATGGCCGATGGGGCAGTAAAGTTCTGGAGTAGCGACCGCGTACTGGAAGGCGCAGCTTTGGTAGGCCCCACACAAGGTGGACCACTGCTGGACATGGGCCTCCCCCAAGCATCATCACAACGTCCGGTCCTGCACTTTCCACATCCAGCAGTTACCCGCGATCTTCACCAGGTCGTCAGTCCACCTTCTGGGGGACCTACCCACGCTGCGCCTTCCATGGGCAACATACAATAACAAAATATATTAATTTAATGGGTAATGCTTTCATTGTCTACCTTTTATCATTGACAAAATTTTTTGGAGTCTTTATTGTTATAGCTGTATTAGCTGTGACTATGATGTTTTTTTTTTGTTAGAACTTAGGCCAGGAATGCGCCCGAGTTGTTTGAGTATAATTGAAACGCGGGTCACAGTCAAAACGTTTCAAATCTTGAACTCTGGTAATAGTTTACAAAAGGCATAAAACACAATTCTACGGAGCAAGTTACAACAAACTTGGAAACTTCGTTTTTCCATCCACAGATTAGTGATCTCCAAGATAATATATGGTCTGATGGCAGATTTGCCATCTCCTAAAAATGTCAGCGCCTATCACCGTGGGGTCGCCACAGAACTGTAATGCACCATAATCTGAAAAACAAATGATCTATCTATCTACCATGATGCTGCTGTCTAATAAATGGATTTTCCAAAGGTAAAAGAATTCCCGAAATCATAACATTGGAGTGCTTGCCTAATCTATATCTATACATATAATAATAATAATAATAATTCCCCCCGTCGTATCCTTACGTTGACGTCGTGGTGGGGCTTGTGCGCCTTAATGAGCGCTAGGGCTATACCGGTAGATACACTCATGCCGGACAGGTCTAGGGTGAAAGGTCAGACCAAGAGGGGTACCAATTTGTTCCTGGTCCACTCCCAGACCAAGAGCACTTTCCTTGCCTGAATTTCCTTTTTCTAATCCCTATTCCTACTTTTCCTTCTTTACCTTGCCTAATCCCAATCCGATCCCTACCTAAGCTTTTAGTCTATAAGCTTCCCTGTTTCCCTATCCCTCATAAGTACATAACATATGCGATGCGCCTAAGAAGTAGAATATTACCCCAGGCGGGTACCGTAGCCAACCGCGATGGAGAATCCCGCCCCGGGCCATCAGGCTCGGGCTGCCCCTCGTATTCTGGGGGGGGCACCGTATCGCAAACTTCTGCCCAGTTCATCAGAACTGTTACAGATCATCATCATCACGACTCATCATCAGTCGATAGTTTCCCGTCATCCAGTCTTTTCCCATCTGTCCCATCTGATAATCCATACTCCCATTCATCAACTCATTCAACCACAACAACTAATAGTATGCTACCGGAGGATGTTGTGCAAGAGACTGATTCAGTCATTAACCTTGCATCCACCACCGCCAGCCAAAAAACGCGTAGAAGATGGAGTAAAGCTATGAACGAGTACATCCTACGCACTTATCTGCAGCTTACCTTGATGGAAACTGAAACAAGCGGCTACTTACCCCCACTCCACACTAAGTTTATAGAAAATTTTCCGGAAATGCACATGATTAGTCGACAAAGAGTAGGCGATCAGAGGAGGGCTATCATGCGTAAAAAACTGCTCACACAGAGCGTTATAGACCAAATCTACAAGGAAATTCAAGAGCAAATAAATAACTTACAAATAAACGCACACACACAAAACACACATCCAACCACCCACACAGATGATCCTAATGGACACACTTATATTTCATCACATTCACAAATAACTAACAGTAGCCGAACCGGTCAGCGAATACGCTGGACCAAGGAGCACAACGAAACAATAATGCGAATATACTACAAAATAACGCTATTAGAGACTAACATATCAGCCTACAGAGGTCCTTTACACCAAGCATTCATTACAACATTTCCACATTTAGAACATATTACTGAGCAAAGAGTAGCTGACCAAAGACGGCTAATAATACACAATAAATACTTGAGCGAAGAAAGGCTGCAAGTTATCAAAGATGAAGTGTCAAGTGAACTACTTACACAAAACAGTAGAGATACACAAAACAACAGTAGTACTCACTTAGTAGTTACTCAACCAGAACTTGCTACTGAACAGCAGGACACTAACAACCTTAATTTTATTGACTCTGATATATACACCACACAGCTCACAGCTACCACTATGAATAATACTTTAGAAACTGTAACTGCACACTCAGATCAGCAAAAAAGTGCAGAAATAGAACAAACGTTTGAGGAAGCTTTTAACCATTTTAAAGACACTGAGCCTACACAGAGAAGTTACATCCCAAAACAAAAATCTTCAAAAAAACTAGCGGTCATTGTAAACTACATCAATAAACATATTCTTCCTAAATATATCGACGGTGACACAGAGTTTATTATCCTGCAAACGGTATTGTACTGCGCGGCTTGGGTGGCAGCTAAGACCAACGGAGCTAGGATAGAAATACCACCAACAGTAGAAAATAATTGTAGGTATATGAATAAGAAACCTAAATGGCAAGTAAGACTGGAGCGTAGAGTAGAGGAACTAAGAGCACAAATAGGCCGATTAACACAGTACATTAAGGGAAATAGAAGTAGTAAGACAGTAAAACACGTAAACTATATTTTAAGTCAATACAAAATACACGCCACACATGAAAACCATAACACACATCTATCTGAGTTTTTAGACACTTTAAAACAAAAACTTACCTTATTTAGCAATAGATTAAAAAGATACAAGACATGTTCACTACGTAAGACTCAAAACAAACAGTTTACAACAAATGAAAAACAATTTTACCGCGAATTAAGAACACCCGTAATTGACCCCACAACCAGCACACATAACAATCAGAACACCCGACGGACCCAACCAAATGTCACCTCACAAAACATTTCAGAGAATAACAGTCAAAATAATAGTGCTCCACCTGCTGATGATCTACGTAGTTTCTGGGCATCAATCTGGGGCCACTCGACTCAACATAATAAGGAGGCTGACTGGATTCGAGACGAACAAAACAAGTACTTGAACTCTGAACCTATGGATTTTCAATGCATACCCATTGATGTGTTCCATGACACTATAAAAAAATTACACAACTGGAAAGCCCCAGGGTCGGACAACATTCACAATTTCTGGTACAAAAAATTTACTCATATTCATCCATACATTTATAACCACATTAATAAATTCATAGAGCAGCCGCATTTATTACCACACTATATTACAGCTGGAACCACATACATGCTTCCAAAAGACCCAAATAGTTTATCTAATCCAGCAAAATACAGACCTATAACTTGCCTCCAGACCATTTACAAAATAATTACATCTTGCTTGACACAAATCATTTACAATCACGTAGATAAAAACAATATCCTAGTAGAACAACAGAAAGGTTGCCGAAAGTATAGCCAAGGATGTAAAGAGCAACTTACAATAGACTCGATACTACTTAAACAAACTAAGCTTAGGAAGTCAGATCTATATTCAATGTACATAGATTACAAAAAGGCCTTCGACTCCGTTCCCCATACCTGGTTGCTCCAAATCTTAGAAATCTATCGTATACACCCCCAAATTATTTCTTTTCTACAAAGTACGATGACAAAATGGACGACGAGACTGAGACTGGCCTCTGGTATGAATACAGTAATAACAGAACCTATTATGGTACAGAGAGGTATATTCCAAGGTGACGCTCTTAGTCCCCTATGGTTTTGCCTCGCACTGAATCCACTTTCTAATATGTTGAACACTACACACTTAGGATATGATTTGCACTATAAAGAAAATGACACAGACCTACTGACTGACGCGAACTATACAACGACGCATAAATTAAACCACCTTTTATACATGGATGACATAAAACTTTATGGCTCCACTGAAGAGGAACTACAACAACTAGCTCAAATCACTGAAAACTTTTCTAAGGACATTTGTATGGAGTTCGGAATTGACAAGTGTAAAATCAACTCAATAAAGTCGGGGCAACATTATGAACACCAATATCACATGCAGACTGGAGAACTTGTGGAGGCATTATCTGAAAATGAAGTTTACAAATACTTAGGTTACAATCAAGCGCAACAGATACTACACAAAGACATCAAAAACACTTTGACCAAGCAATTTAGACACAGATTAAACACTATTCTACGAAGTCATCTCTATTCCAAAAATATTTTCAAAGCTGTCAATTCGTATGCAATCCCCATGCTTACCTATTCTTTTGGAATAATAAACTGGACTAAAACAGAATTAAAATCCCTACAAAGAAATATCAACACCACAATGACCCGACACAGAAAACATCACCCCAGATCCTGTATTCAGAGAATGACGTTACCACGAAACGATGGAGGTAGAGGACTAATTGATATCCAAAATTTACATAATAAACAAATAGCTAACTTGCGATCCTATTTCCACAACAAGGCCCTTACTTCTTCTTTACATAATGCAATAACCCAAAATGACAAAAAACTCACCCCTCTTAATCTGACTGACAAAACCCAACAAAAGAACGAAGTACAGAATGACAAACAGACCAAATTAAACGAATGGAACCGGAAGGCGTTACACGGTCGACATCTTCACGACTTGAACCATCCCACCGTCGACAAGACAGCGTCGAACGATTGGCTTAAGCGTGGAGAATTGTTCCCCGAAACGGAAGGGTTCATGCTAGCGATACAGGATCAAGTGATAGAAACGAAGAACTACAAAAAGCATATTATGAAATTACCAAATTCATCCAATGACTCCTGCAGAAAATGCAAAGGTTCTCCTGAAACTATTCAACATATAACAGGAGCGTGCAGAACAATAGTCCAAACTGATTATAAACATCGACATGATCAAGTAGCAGCAATAATCCACCAAAATCTTGCATTCAAATACAAACTCATACCAGAAAAGACAGCATACTACAAATACACCCCGCAGACCGTACTAGACACAACAGACTACAAACTTTATTGGGACAGAACCATACTAACAGACAAAACAGTGCACTATAACCGACCAGATATTACCCTCCATGACAAGAAACACCAAACAGTATATTTGATAGATATAGCCATCCCTAACACACATAACCTTTCATCCACACACACTGAGAAACTCAGCAAATACACCGATCTAGCCACCGAACTAAGAACTCAATGGAAGGTAAGAACGGTCAAAATCGTTCCTATTATTCTGTCATCTACTGGAATCATACCTCACACACTACACACAAGCCTCAAACTCTTAGACATTCATCCACTCACATTCAAAATTCTACAGAAAGCAGTCATACTAAACACATGCAGAATCGTCAGGAAATTTTTATCCACAGATACAACTACCCCAGCTCTCGTGCTTGGCTAAGGCCCGCACGAAAGTGTAGAATTGAACCCAATTTGGAGAAACGAAAGTTTTTAAAAAGACATAATAATAATAATAATATAATAATAATAATAATATAATAATAATAATAATATACATATAATAAGAATGTAAGTCTGACGTGTCTGTACATTGTATATTTTTGCAAAAAAAAAAATAGGGAGGAATAAGAATAAGTAATAAAATAAATTTCGAGATTTTTTTTAATGTTTGTCTGTTTGTCTGTTTGTCTGTTTGTTTGAACGCGCATCACGTTAAAACTACTGGATTTATTTGAAATAATTTGTAACAAAATTATTGGGCATACTTTGAGGTTACACTTAGTCTTTATTTGATAAAAATCGGTTCACTCTATCAGAAGTTATGTCAATTTAAAGTTTGCTTAGATGTAGCGGTACTATTACACAATAATAGGTAGCGCTAAGGCTGAGGGCACGAAACGAGTGGTGGCCGGCGATGAATAAAATGGATGAATGACATTAGTTATAAGAGGTTGTAAGTAATGAAATCTATATCTATTCTATATACATATAATAAGAATGTAAGTCTGACGTGTCTGTACATTGTTATTTTTGCATAAAAATTAATAGGGAGGAATAAGAATAAGTAAGAAAATAAATTTCGAGTTTTTTTATGTTTGTCTGTTTAATATACTTTATTATGTGCCAACGACTTAGTAACATCACAATAATTATTTACAAGAAAAAAAATATAAGTTTGGCGCACACCTGCAAGGAAACTAAAGCCGAAATTCAGTTGTTGGACCTCCATTGTTTTAGATGAGTGGGTACGGTCATAAATTAAGTCGGTACTTTTGAGTGCATAAAACAACGACTACTTTACTTATCTATACATACAATAAAATCCTTATGAAGAAAAAACTGAAAACTGTTTTTTTTTAATAATAATTGCTATGCTTACTAGGAACGATAAATTGCAATTTTTAGAGTTGCTGTCTGTTTTTAATAGATAAACGCCAAAACTACTGGTGAATTAGTTGAAATTTGGCAAAAATTGCCGTTACAGACTGGCTCAGGTTATTTATAGTCTGCAAATCATCACGCTTTTGTACATGGGAGGTGAGTAATACCACATTATTATGTCTATAAAGCTGTTTTAAAGCAAATATTATGATATGTTTCAATTTATATACTTACCCATAATTGTCACCATTATGTTAAAAGAATCTTTTTTTTTTATCGACCATCACGCTATGTCTCAAGGAAGCTAAACGACAGTTTTTTTAAACCAGAACGCGTATTTCGTAGGTAATTACTAATTTGCCTAGCGTCCTCACGGATGTCTTGCGAATGTTTGTTCTGAAATCGAATCCCAGCTTCCGTCTTAGATTTTAGGTTTGTTTTTTGTGATGAAGTTATGTTTTAGATTTTTTTTAATCATTTTGTCTATTGTTAGTGTAGTGAATATTTTATGACGCACGGTCTTCCTTTTTCTCAGAATGAGAACTAGGTAACTTAATCCAACACGCTGGCCTGGTACTGGTTGGCAGACTGCAAACACTCTCAGATATGATGCAGGTTTTTATCATTGGTATAATCACGTTTACTCATATGGTACAAGGTGGTATGTAGGCTAAAGTCATAAACAATAGACACGAAAACATGTTCCGAAAAAAATTACGATGCTCAGTATCTATCTAAAAAAAAAAAAAAAACACTGTACAAACAAAACACATGTATCATAAAAGTAAAGAAGGAATTCTAAACACAATAATAATAAAAGTCATCAAAGTTAGATGAGTTTTTGAGCAAATTAAGACGAGTTGTTCGGAAAAATGTGAATTAATTCATATTAAAAGATATCCTAACAATTGATATACTGTTTTATTTGGAATGAAATGTGCTATCTAGCTCTATTTATTGTGATTATGGAATATCCCCCCAACATATGCTTGGGGAAGGCCTATGTCCTGCAGTCTTTCGGTTGGAATGATGATGATGATGATGATGAGGATCTAGCGCTATGTTTGCCGTTGCATTGAAGTTATAATTTGTGGAACAGCACCCGTCACAAAAAAAAAGTGAAGTCAACGACATGCCGAGGAAAAATAAAAAAAACTATCACGAAACCCGCGCCTAAATCAACCAAAACTTCATAGCAATGCGTAAAGATGTCGTATCTATTGTTTGAATAAAAAATCACATCAAATGGATAATAAGCTCATGAAAAACATCACAGCCGAAATAGATCATCATCATCCCAGCCTTTTCCTAACAGGTTGAAAAAAACTATTTTATGTGGCGCGACTCTTACTGTCTTACCTCCTACAATTCGATTACTTGGGGAAACCAATATTGTAAGTTTAAAGAAATACCTGTCGATTAATTCTTATGACTACTGGGACTGACAGTTTAACATACGTTTCTGGATTCAGAGAGATATCGATGTGTATGTAACAGTCAACCATCATCTAGCTAGGACATGAATACGCATTGAACGCGGGTCCTAAGCATAGTTTGATAGATATATAATTTTGTCACCGGTTTCAAGATTTAGGGTTTTTATTTGGAACAGCATTTTCCAATTAGAAAGAAAGAAAGAAAATATATTTATTTGCGTCTAGAGTGACGCACAAACTTACCAAAAATATAGAGAAAAAAAAAGAAAACAAATACTGGTACAAATATTCAAGTGGTAAGATATGCGTCACACCCGCGCAAAACGGCCATCGCCATTAGGTATAAGTATGACATTACATATTAAATATTGGGTGTTGTAGTTTTTAACGTCCTTAGTTCACATTTTTTGTAACGTTGTCTGCACAATAGAATTTCTCCTGTAATGTGCGTGCGTTTACAGACACTACGTTTTATCCTGGAATCGAACTTGCCTTCAGTGGCAAGTATAAACAGTTTTATTTCCCTTTTCATCATTTGAACAAATTAAATGTAAAACAGAAGGAATTAAATCATTTCCAATACAAAGGAAACATTTATAAATTGCTAAAATGTTTTATTTATTATTTATTTATTTATATATGCTTTATTGTACACCATAAAAGACATTACATTGAATATGCATTTAAACTATTGTACAAATGGCGGCCTTATGTTTTCCCAGTGAACAAAGTATAAATAATATTATAGTGTTATATTATTCCGTATCAATCAATCAACTTAGCCTATCTCAGTCCACTGCTGGACATAGGCCTATTCCGTATACCTACTAATAAAGAATGACTTTGCTACTTTACTACAAAGTTTTCTAAAAAAGAACTAGAAGACATCAGTAGATAATTATAGAAAATTACGACAATGTTTATATGAATACGACATGGTGTTACATTCCGACATCCACGCGGACGAAGTCGCGGGCACTGCTAGTATATAGTATATAACAAAAACTCTGTTGTTCCTGTGAGCTACGTTACCAGAATCGATATTCATGCATAAAGACACAACTCATTTGGAAAAACTTTTCAAGAAAAATACAAATTAATTATTAAATCATCATTAATTGTAAATTGAAAGTGATTATATCACTGAAAACTCATTCTCCCAGTGATTATACCAACAAAAATAATTACATTAAATATTAAATCATTGTTATTTAATTTGATTATATTTATTGAAGAGTTTTTCCAATTAAGTTGTGTCCTTACGTATGAATATCGTTACTGATAACGTATTAGCTCACAGGAATAACAGGGTTTTTGTTACGTACTGTAACACCGTGGTGGTTTATAGTCGGTAAGACTCCGACACTGGCTCCGCCCCGGGCGGAGTGTGTCCATGAGAATTTTCCCCTCGGAAAAAAAAGATGCCCAGCTTTGCGCCAAAAAATTTAAATAAACTTCATGCTTCCGCAAATTTTCCAGGTCCACTGCAAGGAACTGCTTTTTAGAAGTTATCAAACTGCATCGCTGTTTCAGTATGAGTATAGTGTAACTTCCGCAAATAACCATACTCAGTACATCGATTTTCCCTTAACGCAATTCCATGAGGGGCCTATAATTTCCTAGGGCGTAACACAAAGCCAATTGACCCACTTCTGAAAGTGTAACGTGTAACGTACTTGCCGGTAATATTTCACTTTTTTACATACAAGTGGCACGTGAGTCGTTTCACAAGTACTCGCGAAGTATTTCTTAATATTTTAACTGAATTTTTGTACAGTACTCTGCTGCAAATTACGTGATGGTCGTTAGAATGAGATGAGTATTATTTTGACAGTAAAAGGATTATTAAGCCCGTGAACGTCTGAACCACAGAAATAGATAGAATGGAAAAGTGAGCAGGGCGCGCGTGCCAACACTCTGCACCATAGTGTAAGGCATTTCAAAGCATTTCTCAGTACGCTTTATGACTTGTTTCTGTAAATACTGTACAAAAACCCGCAAAAGTGCCTGATTGTGTTGTTTCTAACTGCAGAAACGAGAGCTGTAAAGTACATTTTGGTTAAAGTTAATTTTTAAAAATTAATGACGTCAATATGTAAGGCGTAGTTGATCGAAAGTTGCCACGCATGTATCGCAAGAAAAATGGTGATTACAACCATTCTACTCTATCTACTTCTGTGGTCTGAACACACGCTTCGCAATGATATCCACCACAGAGCAACAGAATACTAGAGAGAGGACAAGCCGCCGCGTAAAGCCTGACCGTTGTATGCACAGCGGGCATACACTACCGCTAGTTCACCGTCAGTTGCACGCGAGTGAGTATGCGCGCTAGTTTGAGAGAAAACTTTTTTTTTTCATAAAGCCGTAAGGAGCGTAAGGATACAAGTGTGTGTGTTTTATAAGTGTGCGTGCTTTTTGTTGTAATTTATTAATGCGTTTCTTACGTTGTGTGCGACCGCGCCCGGCCCGTACCCGCACTATATGTGGTTTGCGCTTAAGACAAACCACAAAAAGATTTCGAACCATATCAAAAGATATTTAAAGTTCAAGTTGTATCACAAACATGTTCAGGAAGTAGAAGATACTTATACTAAAATTAGATTAGCATAAACACGCGCTGCACATGATAGTTCGAAAGTTTCTTTGACAGTTGGAAAATAAGCTTTCGTCTTGTTTCTGTATTGTTTATAACTGTTACTGCCTTTATAGGGGTTGTGCAATTATTTCTTCTATGGTTGTACTCAAAATTGGTGAGACCGCATTTGCAAGAACAAGGCAAGAGTTACATAGATATACAACCTTACTCTTAAGGCTCATTGTACTCATCATTATGATTAACTTGTACTATGGGACCAAACCTGAAATCGCGAAAAAAAAACCAGCTGATTCCTACATTTGTGTTCACATATAGGAATCAACTGTTTTTTTTTTGCAATTTCAGAGTTAGTCCCATCGTAAAAGTTGTTCATACTGATAAGTACAATGACCCCTTAAAAGGTTTAGTAAAAACTAAGATTAAAAGATTTTTTTTATGTTTTATGGCTCAAAGAGCTAAAGGC
Source organism: Asteroscopus sphinx (assembly GCA_949699075.1). NCBI lineage: Eukaryota > Metazoa > Arthropoda > Insecta > Lepidoptera > Noctuidae > Asteroscopus > Asteroscopus sphinx. Next base: position 30,446,996 of record OX453004.1, on the reverse strand, counting down.
TATTTAATTAAATAATGATGTTAGTAGGTAAACAATTTACGGATTAATGGATTTTTAATTCAAAATCAACCATTTTAAAAGGTTGGCAATAAACACTTTTCTATTAAAGACTATCGTACAATGGCTTGGGCTTATAGTAACTAATTTAAGATTTAGATATTTTTACCTTGTAAGTACATAAAATCCTTTACAAAAGAAAGCCTTAAAGTTACTGTTTAAAAAAAAAAAGAAAAAAAAACCTTTATTAGTAACCAAATACCTGTTTCAAAACAATGGAGCTCTGTCTCCTGAACTAGGTGACAACTTGTATCTCAAGGAAACAGTGCCTTCCCTAAGCTCTAAGTTTTATATTTTACTGTTGGACAGCAAAATATTATTGAGTAAACTAAGAATGTTATTATATTTATCAAATCAATGCACCCAGAAAGCATGAACATGAAACTACTCTTGCCATTATCATCGAGACCTTCCGAAATACCCTAACAGATAAGGACTCAGCCACATCTCATGACAAACTAAGCCCACACGATGACATTAATGACCATCGAGCCAATAGAGGCATGTCTACTCTGTGACGTCTGACACGCATTGACAGCTGCATCGGAAACCAACTTGAGAATAGTCTGGGGACTACGGACGTAAGGACTACAATCGCGTGAAGTGAGTATGTGACTTTTTTAAACGATATGTGTCATTTGATTGGTTGGGTTGATGTAGCTGGCAGTCTGTGCATTACTTCGTTTTTCTGACATAGAAGCCTTGGCGATTGCAAAAGATTTTTTATTTATTTATTTAATTATTTTTCGAAACAGAAATGAAGAGATTCGCAGGAGAACGAAAGTAACCGACATAGCCTAAAGAATTGCAAACTTAAGTGGCAGTAGGCGGGGCACATTGCTTGCAGAACGGATGGCCGATGGGCCAGTAAATTTCTGTAGTGGCGACCGCGTACTGGAAGGCACAGCGTGGATAGGCCAGCAGTGGACATCTTTCGTCTGAAATGATGATGATGATGATGATGAATTAATAAAAGCCGAGGGATTCCTATTTTTGGCACCGCGGCAACTGTAAATGCGAAAATCATCAACAATCATCTACGTGTCATGAGTCTGGTTATTCACAAGCTGTAATACTAGATCAGGGCCTTATTTCACCATAATGTCATGACGCGCCGATCAAGTTGCAGTGACGCTGCAGTTCGTATCTGACAGCGATTGCCGAAGATAAGAGAAAAAATATAAATAAATAAAATACGAAAAGCGTTGTTTTGATCGAAAGTTAAATGCAACTGCACTTGTTTAGTTACGTGAATTGGCCTACTGGCTGCAGGAATTGGTAAAAGTTGTTCGAAACTTTCAAAGTCGTTGTAAAGTAAATTCCAACGACAAAGCCGACGCATTATACAAACTCATATCGATTTGTTTAACAAACCATGTCATTTGATTGCCCATTCTCTCCATTACAGTAATTTACTGAAGTCAAATATTTAGAAAACCCCGATAGCCTGCAGCTACAAACTGTGAAAGCATGCGCATAGTGCAAACAGATGAGATGTAATCATCACTCGAAGCAAATTATGGGTGCGGTTTCGATACTGGGTGTGCAATTTATTTCAGAGGTTGTGCAGGTCGTGTTTTATTGTATAAGTAAGAGTGTCTAGAAATTATAACGAAAAAGAGGATGATACAAAACTAGTCAAGTGTGAGTCAGACTCGCGCTCTTAGGAATCTGCTGTACCACCATGGAGGACAGAATTTCTTCGTGTGTACCACCCATCGACCCGATGGTTAGGACGACATTCGTCAAATCGCTTTTTCGTCAAATTACTCTCTATGCAAGTCCCTTTTTAGGGTTCCGTAGTTCCTACAAGGAACCCTTATAGTTTCGTCATGTCCGTCCATCTGTCCGTCTGTCCGTCTGTCCGTCTGTCCGTCTGTCCGTCTGTCCGTCTGTCCGTCTGTCCTAATCCTTTACAGTTTAATAACTTCTACAGCTATAAACATTAGTAAATAAAATTTTGTTAAAAAATAGTCTACATAGACCTCAATTTTAAAATAATGAAAAAATCGGGATAACGTATTTTAGGGGAGGCGCCCATACATGTGGAATAGGGATGAAAATATTTTTTTCGCTGCACCCCCTTGTGTAGGATATCATTGAATAGGTCTATTAAAATTAAGGTAATGTTTCAGACATCACTTTTTTATTAGGTGTACCATCTGCGAAATATAGCCTGCCAAAGTGGCTGACAATGTGTCCCCCCCCCCTGCCATTTCTAAACTATGCAATGTAGAAACTTATAATCTTCCACGTTGATAGACCTTTATAAAACTCTTTTAAAATTATTTTGAGTATCTAGGAACCCTATCATTCTGAGCATGGCCTGACATGTTCTTGGCCGGTTTTTTATTAATTAAGTGCAGTAGTTCGTCAAATTCTTTTTTCGTCAAGACCGAAATAGTGCATTGTAAAGAAAACTAATTTCATTAAATTAATAGCAGGTACTTAATAGTTAGTATGTAATTAATAAATCGTATATTGAATAAATGTTTTTCAATTTTATATGATTTTTTTCACTGGGCGTTGATATCTTGCATATTTATTTTTATTATAAACAAAGATAAATTGTGGTTATAAAAAATCGCCCACGAGCAGGATTCAAACCTGTGACTCCTGACTAGGTAGGCAGGAGGTCACTTCACATACGTAAATGCGTTAAAAATTATAAAATAACCACCACACATGTCTGTATTCGCCTTACTTTTGCTGTATGTGTTGTACGGAGGAAAAAAAAAGGCGGACGGAATCTCGCTAAACAAAAAGTGAAGCACCCATAGTAAGACGACGAGCTAAAGATTATTGCACAGTTTTTATGGCGCCGTTTTTCGAGCGACGATCGCGTACCTATAGTATATTTTGATCGAAGATCAGCCGATTAAAAGTCTGCAATCTGAGCTTAAAGTTTCTTATAGATCATTTCTAAGAATCTAATCTTCAATCTTTTTGAAAAAATAGGTATTGTTTCTGTCCTTCACTGAATTAAATAATGTTTTAAAACTGCTAAAGTGCTTGAGTACGTTTGTATTTCTTCAGATATTTTGGTCCGTTGAAACAAGTTTCCAGATAAAAACTGTTATGTATTAATTAGGTGGGTAATGTAATTATGAATAAATCAGTCTGCATCGAGCTGTCGTGTTTCATTGACGTACCCTTATACACATCACTGGCGACGAGGAATTATCGATACTTACGCGTGTGCAAATATTGTTTAAAAATGCCTATTGGACGCATTGAACCTTATAGTTTAGGAAATAGCAACTGGGACGCTTACGTTCGACGAGTTAATCAGTTTATTACTTTGAACAGTATAAACGACTCGTTAAAAGTAGCCACGCTAGTGACGGTAGTAGGCGCGGAGTGTTATGAGTTAATGTGTGATTTGTGCGCTCCGGACACCCCAGAATCAAAAACTTACAATCAACTAGTTGCATTAGTGAAGGAACATTTGGAACCAGACAGATCGGAAATCGCCGAAAGACACCTTTTTCGGCAGAGAGTACAAAGGCAAGGTGAAAAAATACGGGAGTACCTTCAAGCGCTTAAACATTTAGCGAAAACTTGCAACTTTGGTGCCTGTTTAGATGTGTGTTTGCGCGATCAGTTCGTTTCGGGGTTAGTCGATGAAGACATGAGATCAAGAATCTTCGCAGAACGAGGTATAGATTATAAGCGCGCCGTGGAACTAGCGCTGGCGCTGGAGGCGGCGGAGCGGCACGCGGCTACGGCGTGTGCTTCGGCAGGCTCGGCTAGCGCACGGACTAGCGCGGCGCAGCAGGCGGACGACGGCTTGCATCGGATCGGCGCGGGCGCAGGCGGCTCGCGCGCTGGTGGTGGCGCTGGTGGCAGCGCTGGTGGCGGCGGCAGCGCCGGGTTTAGCGCTGGCTTCGGCCGCGCACAGCGCGCATGTTCCCGTTGTGGTAAATCGGGACATTCAGATAGCAAGTGTCGGTTTAAGCAATATAATTGCGATTCGTGTGGTGAAAAAGGCCATTTGAAGATCATGTGCAGAAAAAATAAGAGTGCAAAAGGATACAAAGGTCAGTTTTTTTTAAATGACTCTGATACAGATAGTGATAACAGTAATTTTTACAATTTAGTTGTTAAAAATGACGGCGATAGGCCATATTATGCAAATTTGATTGTGGAAAACATTAAATGTATGTTTGAGATCGACACAGGAAGTAAAATTTCTGTCATTTCAAAACATTATTACGATAGTCATTTTCCCAAAATACAATTACAAAATAAAATGTTAACTTTAAAATCATACACAGGTGACGTCATTGAGACGATCGGTTACATTGTTGTTAACGTTATTTGCGGTAAACATTATGCGCAACTAAAGTTATTTGTTATTGAGAATGGTGGACCTCCATTGATGGGTCGCACCTGGATCAAACAGTTAAAGTTAGCGATTGTGGAGTGCTATAATCTAACCGACGACGACTCGATGGCGACATCGTTACGTGATGAGTTCCCTGAAGTGTTTGCTGAAGGCTTAGGCACATTTAAAACTAAATTTCGACTTTACTTAAAAGATGACACTCCCATGTTTGTGAAAGCGAGGTCGTTACCATTGGCTTTACGCCAGCCTGTGGAGCAGGAGCTCGATCGGTTGCAGCGGGAGGGGGTGATATACAAAGTGGAACGATCAGACTATGGTACTCCTATAGTACCGGTAGTTAAGGCAAATGGCAATATTAGATTGTGTGGGGATTACAAAATTACAATCAATCCCCTGTTGAAAGATTACCATTACCCGTTGCCTCGGATCGAGGACCTGTTCGCGGCGTTAGGGGGTGGTGAGCAGTACACAAAATTGGACTTATCCAATGCTTTCCAACAATGTATTCTACAAAATGACTCGCAGCCGATGACGGCGATCACAACTCACATAGGTACCTTTGTGTATAAAAGAGTACCATTCGGTATCAAATGCATACCAGAAAACTTTCAAAAAATAATGGAGGAAACGTTGAATGGATTGCCGTCAACGGCAGTCTTTGCTGATGACATCTGTATTACTGGCAAAGACAGGGCTACACATTTGGATAATGTGAAAGCGGTGTTACAAAGGCTCGATCAAAATGGTTTAAGGATTAATTTCTCTAAATGTAATTTTTTCAAAGACAGTGTTACCTATTTGGGCTATAAAATTGATAAGTTTGGATTGCATACAGATAATAAAAAAATCGACGCCATTGTAGCAGCGCCCGAACCTACAAATGTATCACAACTTAAGAGTTTCATGGGACTCGTAAACTTTTATTCAAAGTTCTGTATTAATATGAGTGATATTCTAAGGCCACTTTACAATTTGTTAAAGAAAAGTGTGAAGTGGGAATGGACGGATGAGTGTAATAGGGCCTTCACCAAAATAAAAAACGTGTTAAGCAGCGCTCCTGTTTTAGCTCATTACGATCCAAGTCTCCCGTTAATATTATCAGTAGATAGCAGCGCTTATGGTGTGGGCGCGGTGTTGACGCAGCGGAGCGCAGACGGCTGCGAACGACCGGTTTGTTGCGCTTCGAGAACACTAAATTCGGCCGAAGTTAATTACTCGCAGTTAGACAAAGAAGCGTTGGCTATTGTTTTTGGGGTGACTAAACACCACCAATATGTATACGGACGGCATTTCATACTGCGCAGCGATCACCGGCCCTTGAGTTATATCTTTGGTAGAAATAAAGGGATTCCGGTGACGGCTGCCAGTCGCCTGCAACGTTATGCAGTTAAGTTGGCTGCTTACGATTTCGACATTGAATTTGTGACTTCGTCTAAAAACTGTTTTGCTGACGCCCTTTCTCGTCTTCCTCTTAAGTTGCCTAACAGTCAACCAAGAGGTAATGACAGAGAATGGAGTTATTTAAACTATGCACAAGACAACTTTCCGATCAGTTTCAAAGATATTAAAACAGAAACTGGAAAGGACGTGTTACTTAGCAAAATATATGGTTTTATAATGTACGGTTGGCCATCTGATAAATTATCTAACAAAATAGAAAAGATTTATTATGACAAAAGAGATAACATGCATATTGATCAAGGTTGTATTCTTTGGGGCTATCGAATTGTCGTGCCAACATCGTTAAGAGAATTAGTTCTGAGCGAAATTCATGACGGCCATCCGGGAATTGTCAAAATGAAACAAATCGCGCGTAATTATGTGTGGTGGGAGAACATAGATGTAGACATCGAGCGCGTGGCGCGGGAGTGCGTCGCCTGCAGGGAGCTGCGGCCCGCGCCCCCCGCCGCGCCGCTGCACTCGTGGTCCTGGCCAGCTGAGCCGTGGTCGCGTCTACATCTAGACTTCCTCGGCCCGTTTCATAATACTTACTATCTTGTCATTATTGATTCCCACTCTAAATGGATAGAGGTAGAAAAAGTTAGTACGACATCAGCAATTATTGTTATAAACTGTTTGAGACGCGACAATGGACCACCTTTTTCTTCGTCGGAGTTCGCTCGATATTTACAACGCAATGGTATTAAACACACTTTAATACCACCGTACCATCCTTCCAGCAACGGAGCTGCAGAAAACGCGGTACGGTCTGTAAAACGGGTACTTAAAAAAGCACAATTAGAGAAAAAAGATTTTGATACGGCGTTAAACAGATTTTTGTTTACATATAGAAACACGGAACAAAGTGCGACGGGACGCGAACCGGCGGTCGCTCTTCTAGGCAGACGGCTACGCGGACGTCTAGACCTGTTGAGGCCCGACGCCGCCGAGCGCGTGCGCAGCCAGCAGCTGCGGCGCGAGCTCGCCGGCGCCCGCCCGCTGCGGCTGCTGGCTCGAGACGAGCCGATTATGTTACGCGATTATACGAAATCCGATCGTAAGTGGACTGAAGGTGTCGTGACTGAGCGTACGGGGCCGGTTTCTTATACCGTTACGACGAACAATGGGCAAAGTCATAAACGACATATTGATCAATTACAAACGCGTAAATCGCGTCATTCATTAAGTAGGGCAGTTAACTTAAAATCTCTAGACGACGAAAATAAAGCGGAATCACCGATGATTAGGGCAGACTCAAACGTTATGGACGAGTTCTTTGATAGTGTCGGAGAGGGAGCAGGCAGCGTGCCACAGTCACCTCATTCACCGCCGTCAAATGCGCGATCCACTCCATCACCTGCTGATAACAATAATCGCGTGCGCAGGAAGGCTGCTATGCGTTGTGAGGGGAAGCTTAAAAATATGTAAGTTAAGTAAGTAAGTACTAAGTTTTTTGTGTTTCGAAATATGAGGGAAAAGTGTTATGTATTAGGTGGGTAATGTAATTATGAATAAATCAGTCTGCATCGAGCTGTCGTGTTTCATTGACGTACCCTTATACACATCAAAGAAAACCAAAAAAAAAAAAAAAGAAAAACTAGAAGGTATACTGTATTGTACACATAGTTTATGTAGTACACAGGAAGGCCCGTTGCACTGGCATGAATCGACAATAGAAGCGGAAAGTAGCCGGCCAGAGGTGAGTGCGGTTGGTACAAGATATAAGATTACAGCGAGTTAACATTTTCCAGAAAAGCTAACTAAGGCGCTTGAGTGCCGCGAAAGTCACTTTAGAAAAAAAATCACGAAATTACTAGTACAAAATTCAATCCCACTGCTGGGCACGGCGCTCTTCTCAGAATTGATGGATTTAGTCTACCACACTGGCCTACTGCTTGTTAGCAGACTACACACACCATTAAGAACTGTATGGAGCATTTTTAGAGGTGCAGGTTTCCTCACGTTGTTTTCTTTCACCGTTAAAGGTCCAAATATTTTATTTCTATCGATCTGTTTTTACAGCAAAATAAATTCCAAACTAACAGAATTATAGGAATGCAAATATCAACAAAAAGAACGTCTAGTAATTCTAGATAATTATAAAAAACTGCCGTCTATGTTTTTAAACTTAATTCTTAACAGTTTTAAATTTAATTTTTGCCTCGGCTGCCAAAGATAAAAGTCCTGGGAAAAATTGTGATAGGCAGTGGCTATTTTTTATGGAAATAACAAAAGGTTTTCGGAGTTCAATGACATTGCTTGCGCTCTATTCCAAGGAAACCATTATCAGCAAAGCTTAAGCATAATATGTAGTGTAGTTATACATTAGTTTACTTAAGAGAATACCAGTCTGAGGTGTCAACCAATCAACTCAGTTAATTGACCTCTCCCAAGTTGAGCTACCACACTCGCTCGTCCAGCTTTCAAATCTAGTCCACCCCAGCTACCTTCTTCAGGTAATCGGCCCGTCTGATTGGGAGGGTCTTACAGTGAGCTTGAGTCATAATTTCAGCCAAAAGATGTCCACTGCTGGACATAGGCCTCCCCAAGCATCGCCACAACAACCGATCCTGCGCTTTTCGCGTCCAGCGGATTCCCGCGACCTTCACGAGGTCATCGGTCCACCTTGTGGGGGGCCTACCCATGCTGCGCCTTCCAGTACGCGGTCGCCACTCCAGAAATCTTTTTTTTTTTGGGACATTTTACACAGCATCATCTAGGCCCAAACTAAGCAATCGGAATCGAACCCACAACCTCGTTATCAGCAGTCCGACAATCGACCCACTAGACCACAGAGGTCGTATTCTACTTTGTGATTGAGTAATAATACTAAAATAAAATAACTCCAATCTCCTAACTTGGGCCAATCCCCTAAGTAGCCTCTGGAGGCCAAGATAACAATTTAGCAGTTGCAACAAACCTGCCTATTACGCTCGTAGTCTCTCCATTGTTTTCCCGCTAAAATAATAACTGGGCAAAAACTGCCCGCGTATGCGGCGCCCCGAGCTTAAAAAACAAGGTCTTATGAAATGCGTTTTGATTAAGAGAACGCGGTCTAAAATTTGATATGCATTATTAATTTTAAGTTAGGTTGATGTTTTAAAATAGCTTTAATTTTATCTGTCTCCTAAGATACAGGGTATCCTAGTTTAGGAGGCAGGGTTTCACTAATTGCCCTTACCTTTTGACTGTTGTATCCTGGTTGTAAAAATGTTTATTGTTTGTATTGCAACTATTTCTATGTGTACCATAATAACTTAGTGTTTTACAAAAGGTTTTTGAATGAATTTTAATTAATTAAAAATTAATTAATTAATTAATTTTAATTTTTTTAAATTTAATTTAATTTAATTTATTTATTATGTACCTACTGTATAAAATGTGTGTACTTACACCCATTAATGACAAAATATCAGTGGCGAAGGGTATATATAACACGATTCCCACCGGCTTCACTTTAGAAATTGCTTAAATAATGATCAACGATATTTCTATGCTAATTTATTGTTCTAAAGTACAAAAAATAATGTAAACGTAAATTAAAAGTTGTCAAATTGTTTATTTTATTTTATCAACGTCCGATCTACTATTTCAGGATCGAACTATTTTAGTATTTTTAGGTACCTACGGCTTCCCTTCTGAAAATATTCACCCTTCGCCACTGCAAAATATAGTCCTACTTCTACTAATATTATAAATGCAAAACTATAGATTTTTGTTTGTTTTGTCCTTCAAGAACGCTGAAACGGCTGAACCGTGATAATATTTTTCTGTAATAAACCGCGTAGGCTACAAATACAAGACAATAACACAGGGTACTTGAATAAATACCCGAAACCTCTTAGCACTAACTTTGGATTATGACCCTGAACAACGTTTGTTCTACGACTTTTCATAATTCAAAACTTTTTTTTTCTTCCAAAACATTAAAATACTCTGTAGTTTGCATATTCTAGACGGTGGGACGGTGGGCCGGGGTCGCGTCACGCGGCGCGGCGTGGCTTTTCGACTAGTACATACGCGCTCCGGCTTGCGGCATTATTTACTATAGTATACGCAAATTTTACACACTTCAAATAAACAAAAAAACATATTTTTTTGCCTAACCTGTTTAGTTTTGGCTAAAGTCGTAGATCAAACTTTATTCAGGATCGTGATGCGAAGTTCTAACTTGTAGGTTTTGGGTATTTCTTCAATTACCCTGTATAAAACACACTTGTAATCTTTTGAGTGAGATTACTAATAATAATTTCTTAGGTTTTCGCGATCACTACACATTACAATAAAACAAGTTTAACCGGATTACATCGCGTATATTATTTAAAAGTGGTTTTCCTGACGTTCAAAAGCTTCGCAGCGTTCGTGGTCGCAGGAAGACTAAGATGACAAGCGTTTTTACAGATATTTCTAAATAAATATTTTAATCTACCGTGCATTTTGGGGTGCATTCAAAGAGCCTCCAAGAGTGACGATATTTAATTGATCGTCCGGCGCACCCTGGGCAGTCAGCCCCGCTACCACCCTGCTGACTAGCTAATCTTTTCCCCACGGCATGAGCTGTTATCATTATGTAGCTCATGTCAACACGATAGAAGAAGATCTACCGTGACATTACTAATATAGAATTAGAAATATTTATAACTAGCTGTGCCCGCGACTCCGTCCGCGTGGATGTCCGAAAATAACATCGTGTCATAATTATGAACACAATATCTTCAAATATTTACATATAAGCGCCTACACAGACGATTACACTATTTACCGACCATACTATATTTTGTTTTTACAACCAACCGGCTAAGGTGATGGAATTTCATGGAATTAGCCCTAAACTCCCTCATTCTGAGAAGACGCTCGTGCCCAGCAGTGGGAAGTAATTGGGCTGATAATGTTATTCTATAACACTAACCACATCTCTTCTTATGCTGAGAAGAGGCCCGTGTCCAGCATTGGGACTGTAATGGGCTGGTAATGTTATGTTATTCTAGAATACTAATAATATCCAGTTCATTAACTCTTCTCATTTTGAGAAGAGGGCCATACCCAGTAGTGGGACAGTAATGGGTTGACTACGTTATGTTATTCTATATTTTCTAGTTTCTTAACTCTTCTCGTTCCGAGAAGAGGTCCGTGCCCAGCAGTGGGGCAGTAGGTAATGAGCTGATTATGTTATGATAATCTATTACACTAACAATATCCAGTTCCTTAACTCTTCTCATTCCAAGAAGAGGGCCATGCTTAGCAGCGGGAAGAGGGCCATGCCCAGCAGCGGGAACAGGGCCATACCCAGTAGTGGGACAGTAATGGGTTGACTACGTTATATTATTCTATATTTTCTAGTTTCTTAACTCTTATCGTTCCGAGAAGAGCTCCGTGCCCAGCAGTGGGGCAGTAGGTAATGAGCTGATTATGTTATGATAATCTATTACACTCACAATATCCAGTTCCTTAACTCTTCTCATTCCAAGAAGAGGGCCATGCCCAGCAGCGGGAAGAGGGCCATGCCCAGCAGCGGGAAGAGGGCCATGCCCAGCAGCGGGAAGAGGGCCATACCCAGTAGTGGGACAGTAATGGGTTGACTACGTTATGTTATTCTATATTTTCTAGTTTCTTAACTCTTCTCGTTCCGAGAAGAGGTCCGTGCCCAGCAGTGGGGCAGTAGGTAATGAGCTGATTATGTTATGATAATCTATTACACTAACAATATCCAGTTCCTTAACTCTTCTCATTCCAAGAAGAGGGCCATGCCCAGCAGCGGGACAGTGATTGGCTATGTTATGTTATTCTATATTTTCTATAATACTAATAGAATCCAGTTGTATTTTTAGGAACCTGCAACCTGCATACAACCAACAATCATGTCCTCTACTTTGTATGCAACTTAATACAATAGAGGGGTCAAGCTGTATCGCTGGATCTACTCAACCGATTCAGATAAAACGTACTCTATATTTTAAGTTAGACTAATACCAATACAAATGCTAAGTTTCATTACGATCCGTTCAGCCGTTTTCACGTGATGAGGTAACAAACAGACAGACAGACAGACAGACAGACAGACAGACATAATTTTTTTAAACGATTGATTCGTGTTCTATAGCTTATTTCTAGTCCCCCTAGCCGGTTTTCGCGAAAAAAAACTCAATGTACAGACTTTTCGACCTTTTATTATAGTATAGATAGATATAGATAGATTACTAAGATCTGAGCTAAAAGTGACATGAAACCTAGTAAAAAGAAACAAATTAAGATCATAGAAACCACAAGCGGTACCTCTTAAAACGAACAGTCAACCTCAGAATTTCGAGGTGAACTTTGAAAAGCCAAGCATAATTCTAAGCGAGGGCATCGTAACGCCACGGGAACAATTGAAGTCAATAACTCTGGGTACAACTCCGGCCAACTATCCCTAACTTCGCCAGCTCACAAAGCCAGTAACGAATCGAATACAGTACAGCATTCGGAGGTTCTTGTTCCTGAAACGATTTATCAGCCAAGTATTTAAATGTTGCGATTTCTGTTTTGTTAATTTGTAACACTGATTTTATCTTAGAGTAATAAGACTAACCCCCAGTTTCTGGAAGGCTGATAAATTTGATCTGTGGTCAAATCTAATGTCAGCTCCTATGATTGGCCGGCAAAAATGTTAATAACCAATCACACCGCTTGACCTTAGATTTAACAACTGATTAGTTAATTTTTGCGTTCATCAGCCTTTCGGAAACTGGGGGTCAGAGTGATAATTCCATTCAAAGTTCCACTATAAGTTGAAGCACAAAAACAATGAATGTGTGTCCGTAAGCGCAACGTAAAATGTTTGCCGAATAATGTATGGAACGTAGCCTTTATTTATTTATTATATAAAGCCAATTTGGATTTTCTTTACTCTGCGTGCACCTACTACGGTTCTAAGCACACACACAATCAACTCAGCCTATCGCAGTCCACTGCTGGACATAGGCCTCTCCCAAGTTGCGCCACAACGTTCGGTCCTCTGCCTTCCGCATCCAGTCCCCCCCAGCCACGTTCTTTAGGTCGTCGGTCCACCTGGCACACACACAAGCGTATGTTTAATGTATGGGATGTAGCCTAATAAGGCCAACAATAATTTTCTTCACGCTGCGTACGTCTACTGCGATTCTAAGTACACACACACAAACTCGCGAATAATGTATGGACGTTTTTTGATACCACCGTAGCAGCAAAACAGTCAGAGACTAAAACACAATTCCACACACTAACACTATTTCTCGAAATTTCCTCGACTCCACTCAACCTCACCATACTCAGAGAACGCTGCTGTCTATCCTGTGGTGAACCCCTTAGTCGCCTTTTACGACACCAACTGTCAAACTTATTATGTAATTTTTTTTCGCTTGATAACAGTGTTTCAACCTGATTATTATAACCGATATTTTTTTAGGTATGCTACATGGATTTCGGTCTTGTATTATTTGTATGATACTCAATATATATATATATATATATATATTTTTTTTATGGTATACTATGGCGAAACGAGCTAAAGGCCCACCTGATGTTAAGTGGTTACCTTTGCCCATAACAACTGCAATACCACCTAGGCTGTTGCCTAAATGGTACCGCAAGTCAGTTCGCCAAACTGAGACATGAAGATGGAAAGTCTCATGTGATTGTAATTTCACCGGCACCCGTACCCTTCATACCGAAACGTAGCAATGCAAGCATCACTATTTGGCGGAGAAGTAGGCACGGTGGTAGTACTTCCCCGGAAGAGCTCTTTCACAAAGGAGCTCTACTACTACTACCATATGAACCTAATTCCAGTTTCCTCAATTTGAGCTCTAGAAATATCTATTTCGAGGATTCCTTGAGAAAATCTTAAGATAACCTCGATTGAATCAGAGTGGAAGAAGTTTCGAGGTACCTAACGTCATAAGTCGCTCAGCGAGCTATGGAGCGAGCTATGCTTGGAGTTTTTTTGAAGGATAAAATCCGTAACGAGATTATCCGGAGAAGAACCGGAGTGACCAACATAGCTTGTAGGATCAGTAAGCTGAAGTGGCAGTGGGCTGGCCATGTCTGTTGAAGGACCGATGGCCGCTGGAGCACACGAGTCCTTGGGTGGAGACCGCAAATCGGCAAACGCAGCGTAGGGTGCCGCCCGGCCAGGTGGACCGACAACCTGAAGAACGTGGCTGGGGGGGGACTGGATGCGGAAGGCAGAGGACCGAGTGATGTGGCGCAACTTGGGGAGGCCTATGTCCAGCAGTGGACTGCGATAGGCTGAGTTGATAACGTCATAGAATATGGGTGTAACACCCATATTAAACTATCAAGTGACGGAGATTTTTTGCAACTGTGAATACCAAGGAGGAAATATTGGTATTGAGTGAGATTGATTGGAATCTAGATACGTTTGAGGAAATAACTTTGAATGTGGGTGTAAGTGGTCTTGTCCAAACAATTTATTAACAACGGAATCTCGTGAGCAGATGGTTAGATATCTATGTTCCGAGACTTCCAAGTTGTGCTAACCACAGGAATATGTCGAAGTTTCTAGTACCCTAGTACCTATCAGACACGGTTCGTGAACTACCAAGGGCGGAGTGGTTAACTGAAGCTTTGATCAGATATAAAAGAGACATGACTGTTCAATACTAATTCAGTATTGGTTTAAGAGCAATTTGTGTCACTTTTTAGAACGTTTTTGTTTGTAGTGCATTAGCATGTAGTTTATTTTTTATGTCAAGTAGGAATCCAAATAGATACCCTACGTCTGGGTTTTCATACGATTTTCTCAGTTAAAGATCTTGTTTGTTTAATATGGTCATAATGTCGATGCATAACGGACCCACTTCTTAAGCACATACAAATATGGCTTTTTTAATGTCTCTTCTCGGTTAATCTAAGAAACCACTGCCTTAAGTTCAAGTGGAACATTATAAGGACTCCTATGACGGCGACGTCACTATTCTCTAGGTTAAAAGGCAAATAGCTGTGTAAGTACACCCGGTAAAGAATTGGCTTCACTGAGTCCAAACGAAAGTTGTTATCGTCTTCTACACCAAATCTATACTTTTTTATACACCATGATCATTGTTGCTAACAGAATAATTGACTTTATATTTACACACACATCCATTAAAACAATTTTAAAACGACCTTTATAAACACCACCACCTCTTCAATACTTAACTAAACACCCTTTAAAATCCAGTCATCTATTATTTCAAACACTCGCCAGCGAATTCAAAATCTCTCAGACATTTCCAGTCTGAAGTTCTGCCTCGATATAGGTCCAAAGACTTTAGTCTTACATCGTCGGCTGCTTTTGAAAGCGGGAGCACAACCTCTGTATTTAGTTATTTAAACTTAGGTACCTAGTTGGTAGTTTGTCTGTCTTTACTTTAGGATAGGCTGCTGTGTTATAGCTGTGTAGTTGGTTAAAGTTCTAATTGGACAGAAAGAGTTATTTATTAACCACTTAATATGATGCACCTTTCACTTTTCTTACTCCCAGTTTTTTCCACAATAAGTTAGGGTTGGCTTCAGGATATACAAATCCGGCAGAATATTAGTATGTTATATGTAGCGACTGCCAATCAAATCCCCGCAAAGTTTTAGAAATAAAATAAGAAAGAATATTAAATGATTAGGAATATTTACGCCATATTCATGGAGATCGGTCATCGCTTATTAGTCTGCTGTGACTTTCTTTCTTTCTTTTCATATTTATAATATTAGTGTGTATAGATTTACTATGTGCATTTACAAAGTTAGTGTGTATTACACGGGTGAGTACATAACAGGCGTTAAGATGAGAGATTGCAGAGGCTGCGTCGTATTTCATTTAGTCACGATTTATAGCTAGTGTCAGTGACGTGTGTGGTTCTTGATATATGTGGTCGAAAGGGTAGGCAGGGTTATATGTATACTATTGTATACGTCCTTAGACCAACAGAAAACGTCAATGTTGGTCTCAAATAGTAGCTGTAAAATTATTCAAATTTTAAAATGGGTGTTTCTCGGAATATTTCCCTAATCGTAAGTTTTTTTTATTTTTATAGTATAGGATGGCGAAACGAGCTAGCCACCTGATGTTAAGCGGTTACTTTTGCCCATAACAACTGTAATACCACCTAGGCTGTTAGCTAAATGGTACCGCAAGTCGGTTCGCCAAACTGAGACATGAAGATGGAAAGTCTCATGTGATTGTAATTTCACCAGCACCCTTCTGACCGAAACACAAGTGTCGTAAAAGCAATGATAGCCAAAAAAGTAGTTCTAGCCTAGTAGTTAAAAGCTTGCCTTTAGTGATATACATTTATCCGGATAAATACTCAAAATGGATAAACACACTCGAGTTAAAAGTAATAAATAAATATTTTTGGAACATTTGACACAGCACCATTTAGTCCCTAACTGAGCAAAGCTTGTACTATGGGTACTAGACAGTGGATATAATACTTATACACATTTTTTCGGAAATACATAATAAACACCCAGACCAACACAAACACTTATTTTCATAACACAAATATTTGTGTCCTGTGGGAATCGAACCCACGACCTCGTGATCAGCAATCTGATACTCTAACCACTACACCACAGACGTCGTCAAATGTAAAAGTAAACACTCATAAATATCCATTTTTTCTCGGGTATTATTCCATTTTGAGTATTTTTCCGGATACCTAAATACCAACTTCATTCCTTCCATGCAGGAGGATATGAGTTGCATCTCTGTATCCTATATCGCATATACAATGGGGAGTGCTCTGAGGAATCGCTCGACATTATACCAGCCCCCAACATACATCATAGTACCATCCACCATAAATCTAATTTCCATCTTCACCATCTTGATGGTTGGCGGTCAACTACGCCATTGTACAGCAAAGCTGTGGAAGCAATTGCCGTCAGCAGTTTTCCCGAACAAATTTGACATGGGAGCCTTCGAGAAAAGAGCATACGTCTTTTTAAAAGGTCGGCAACGCATCGGCGACTCCCCTGATGTTGCAGATGTCCATGGGCGGCGGAGACTGCTCGCCATTTCGAATTAATGAGCGTATCAGAATGTGATTATTACTTACTTTAACGTAAAAGGAAAACGTCCGTGAGGAAACCTGCACACCTGAGAGTGCTCCATACAGTTCTCGATGGGTGTGTGTATTCCGCCAATCCACAATACTCAAGCGCGGTGGACTAGACCTGCACTCTTCTTATGCTAAGAAGAAGCCCGTACCCAGGAGTGGGACGGTAATGGGCTTACTATTATGTATCTGTAAGTATAAAATTAAAGACTGAACTACAAAAGATCAGTAAAGGACATTGCTAAGAATAGCCCTAAGTCTGTACAAAGATAAAGAATATACGACAATTACATGAATATTTTTTCATTAATTACCATTCATCGTATTTAATGCAGACAGTACAGTAAACATTTTTTTATTTTAAAGAGTTAATCAATACAATAATAACGTGAGCAGCTATGATACTCCATTTGACTTCATATTTTTGACCAATCCCTTGAAAATACTCTATGGTTTTATAATGTATTACGTTGGCATCACTGTCAAAGAAAGCCAATGATAGCCAACCTCTTGTTAGCAACTTCACATGTATAGGAATAGAAGAGTAAAACTGTTTAGTTGCCAGGCAATCACTTGTTTGACATTGACATTCGTTTTTTTAAATAGTAAATATTTTAGTAAATTATACATCTGTGGAATACTGGGGTAGTGGGGCGTTTCACACCACGCTTGGTTCGGTTCGGACCGCGAGTCCGTTTATTAAAATAGATTGCAACACATTGCCATCACCAAATTGTATATGGTGAGCATCGTCTTTTATTCATAACATCCATAGGCTGGGCTTTAATGGAACTTTAGCCATTGCTAAATTTTAATAATTTGAATCAGCGTTATTTGCTGTAACAAATTAGGCCTAAAATACATTTCCTTTAGGCCTAATTTGTTACAGCAAACAACGCTGATTAGAATAGCAAATATTAAACACATAACGAAATTAAACGATAAAAAATCATCCCTATTAAAAAAGAACTCACAAAAAAAAACAAAAGAAACGTTAAGAAATTGCGAGTAAAAAATGAACGTTTACATTTAGCAAGTGTAGCGATTAATAAGAATGTAAACTCAAATTAAGAGCACGCCGGGATGTTGACTTGGATTCCAATTTAATTTCGTACACTTTATCTGGAGAATACCAAATAGATGGGCAAGGATGTAGAAAAAATATGTTTGGAAACGACAGAGTAAATTCTTTGTACGTTGACCATTCGAAACATTTTGTAATTTGCAAAGTTTGAAGGCAAAGGTCTTCAACCAGTGCGTCCTGCCTGTCATGACTTACGGTGCCGAGACGTGGACACTGACAGTTGGGCTAGTCCACAAATTCAAAGTCGCTCAGCGATCTATGGGCTCGCCCTATAGTTCGCATAAAACCATATCAGACATATGTATAATTGTACATCTCTTACCTGAGTAAGTAAAGTTATCTACCTTTTTTACGTAAGGTAATCTTTATGGAGAGGATGGGCAGCAGCGTTCTCTGAGTATTTAACCAACCAACTGCGATCGCCAACCCGCCTGCCAAGCGTGGCGATTATGGCATATCCCCCCAATATATGCTTGGGGGAGGCCTGTGTCCAGCAGTGGACGTCTTACGGCTGAAATGATGAATCTTTATGGATGCACTCCGCCCGAGAAAGACGAATAGGGCAGAGTGTCGGACTCTTATCCACTAAAACCACCACGGGACTAGGTGTTCCAGAAGGCGCCTGACCTATGGCAGTAGAACTACCACTGCATAGGGGGCTGCGGGGGCGCGGGATATGCTATACATTCTTTCATGAATGACGACGTCTGTGGTGAAGTGGTTTGAGTGTCGAACTGCTGATCACGAGGTCGTGGGATCGATTCCCAGAGGACACAAATATTTGTGTGATAAACATGAGTGTTTGTGTTGGGCTGGGTGTTTCTTATGTATTATAAGTATGTATTTACAAAAAAAAGTATCTAAGTATTATATCCATTGTCTACTACCCATAGTACAAGCTCTGCTTAGTTTGGGACTAGATGGTGATGTGTAAAATGTTCCAAAAATATTTATTTATTTATTCTACACCGACCCTCGATAGCTTGTATACAGACCTTAATTAATTAAATGTAAAAGATATTCATCACATTCACATGTAAATGTACGTCCCGGCAAATGGCCGCCATTTAAGTTTGTAAAGTAAAAATAATTAATTTTATCATAGTCCCGGAATAATTAATTTCATCATGATTAGGATTCAGTTTTAGGGTAGATTGTATCATTGTATTTGTAAACGCAGTTGGGTAAAAAACGATGACATTGTTTTTTTAAATGTATGGAGATTAATTAGACTGTGGAGGAGAAGATATGGTCACTTTTGTTATTATTTATGTGCAACTTTTCCCCAACAGTTTTTTAGACTGTTTTTATTATAGATTCGGCTGTATATAAGTTTTTTTTTACGAGGTGTTTTGTGACTGCTATCTGGTTTCCTGCAACCAGGTTAATGGGAAAATAAAAAAATTTAAAATACTTCGGACATTTTACACAACATCATCTAGTCCCAAACTAAGCAGGGCTTGTACTATGGGTACTCGACATTTGATATAATACTTATATACTTTTTTTTTATACCTACTTATAAAACATAAGAAACACCCAAACCAACACAAACACTTATGTTCGAATGTTTGACTCCCCATGGGCCCATGGCCTCGTTATCAGCAGTCCAACACTCTAACCACTCGACCACAGACGCCATCTAAATATATACGGATAATACAACGTGTATCAAAAACGTGTGGTAATATTTGATGATTGATTTGATTTGGTCTTGTTGTGCAATAAAGAGGATTATTATTATTATTATTTGGAGAGCTCACTGATCCCAATCAACTCAGCCTATCGCAGTCCACTACTGGACATAGGCCTCTCCTCTCCCAATCCTAACGCACCATCCGCCCCCGGCTCCCCGCCAACATTTTACGACTGTGTTCTCATGCAAAACTTTGTTTATTCGGCGTTTTGAGGCTTACTGGGGCCCTGAATGAGCTCTTACAAATACGACCATACATTTCTGATACACTTTGCATATTTAGTGGTGAAGGGGGGGCTAAGAAGAGACGATGCCATACCTTGTTCATTTTATTCCAACAACAATACTTCACAAATTAATTTAAAAAAAAGTCTTTCTTGTTTGATCGTTAAAACTAAAGAATAAGTGTGACGTCACCTTTATATTCTTTGTTTCTTTAGGGCCAAAACGCACACGATATTACTTTTAGCATCGGCACAGATAATATAATACTGCATCGGTGATCGGTGTTTTTTTTGGGCATCGATGCTGTATTGCGTTTTGATGACTTGCTGCGTTCGATCGCGGTATCGGAATCTCGAGTTTTAAGTTTTCTATTTTAAATAAACCTAATTACAGGCACTATAAAAACGTCAGGCTCTAGTTGCCAGGATCGGCATCGATGCTGCATCGTGTTTTGACAACTAACTGGGGCCCATTGCGGTATCGAAATCACGCATTTCAGCGTTCAGTCGCTGCATCGAGCGTCCAAAAATTTACTTGATTGCTGCAACTGGAGTTTGAACCTATGTGAGCTACCTATTGAAACTTTCGGACGCGGCATCGATCTTCCGAAAAGCTAATAAATCGTTGAACATCAATCATCATCAACTCAGCCTATCGCAGCCCACTGCTGGACAAAGGCCTCTCCCAAGTTGCGCCACAACACTTGGTCCTCTGCCTTCCGCATCCGGTCCCCCCCAGCCAGGTCGTCGGTCCACCTGGCAGGGGGGCGCCCTGCGCTGCGTTTCCCGTTTAGCGAGTCTGCTTTGGGTCTTATTGATGAAATCTCAAGTTCGTGTCAAACACGCATTCGATACTTGCAAACTTTGAACTGAAAATAGATATTTTATTATTTTAAACGCATGCGATGCGTTTTTTCTTTCCACAATTTATATATTTATGAAAATAATTATTTTGTGTTTGAATACAAAACACTAACTACCTAAATCAAACGATTACAATAGTTTTTTTTTTCTTTCCATTTTCTTCTTCGTGTCGACATGAGCTACAAAATGATAATAGCTCATGTCGTGGGGAAAAGATTAGCCAGTCAGCAGGTTGGTAGCGGGGCTGACAGCCCAGGGTGCGCCGAACGATCAATTAAATATCGTCACTCGTGGAGGCTCTTTTAATGCACTCTTTTTCTTTCCATAATTTATTTCTATAAATGATTTCCTTCACGTTCCTTGAATATACGCGAGTAGATCTGATAAGGATGTAGTATAAATTCTGTTTTATAGTATGCGCGGTGCGTACTGGCAGGAGGCGTTAACGTGCGCACGCGCACGCGCCGCGTTCAACCGTGACGCCACGCGCCAATGCACAGTGCCGGGGTAATGGCGACGGCGGGTGTAGTGATTTTAATTATTTTTGTCTGAGACTCTCAACAGTAAGGTTTTCGCATAAAAATTACTATTATCTACAGTACTAATTCAAGTACTATCTGGTATCAAGTCATCATCCTCCTGCCCTTATCCCAATTTATTTGGGGTCGGCGCAGCATGTTTTTTTCTTCCATACATCTCTATCAGCCGTCATCTCCGTGTTCACTTTCTTTCTATTCATATCATCTTTCACACAATCCATCCATAGTTTCTTCGGTCTCCCTCTTTTCTTATAGCCATCAACATTCATACTTAAAACTTTCCTCGTAACATGCTCCTCATTCCTCCTCATCACATGTCCATACCATGACAGTCTATTGCTACTTAACTTCTCTGTCACTGGCGCTACTTTCAGACTCCCTCTTACATATTCATTCCTTATCCTATCCATTCTCGTTACACCACACATTCCTCTTAACATTCTCATCTCAGCTGCATGCACTTGCCTTTCATTAATTCCTTTCGTAGCCCAACATTCCGATCCATTGGTGGGCGATGATTCTGTACCAATTTAAACTTCCTACATCAAATCTGATGGTCACACTGTCACCAGTGGCCTATCCATCGGAAAAATTATATCCATCCTAACTGGGAAGAAACTTTAGACCCTGGATAACGTTATGTTAGCTCAAGGGGCTCGGGGACCATGGAGCCATGGGGCAATGGAGTTTCTTGCCGGCTCTTCTCCATAGGACCAACTTTTTGGAACCGTGCAACAAGATTCATAATTAACGTTTTGAAAGTGCATGTAAATCAATCAAACAACTCAGCCTATCGCAGTCCACTGCTGGACATAGGCCTCTCCCAAGTTGCGCACAACGCTCGGTCCTCTGCCTTCCGCATCCAGTCCCCCCCAGCCACGTTCTTTAGGTCGTCGGTCCACCTGGCAGGGGGGCGTCCTACGCTGCGTTTGCCGATACGCGGTCTCCACTCAAGGACTCGTCTGCTCCAACGGCCATCGGTCCTTCGACAGACATGGGCAGCCCACTGCCACTTCAGCTTACTGATCCTACAAGCTATGTCGGTCACTCCGGTTCTTCTCCGGATAATCTCGTTACGGATATTATCCTTCAAAGAAAAAAATGTAAAAAAAAAATGTAATGCATGTAAATGCTTTTCCGAAATAAAAACGTTTGAAAAAGAGAATATAACCACTACGTTTAAAAAAGAAAGAAAAAAAAAATATTGCCACAACAAGACGACATGCAGTAGGTGAACATAAAAAATAACTTAATTAGCTACATTTTAGGAATGACAGTGATACATAGTTGTAACTTTTGATTTTGACTTTGACACTGGAATTCTAATCATCATCATCATCATCATTTCAGCCGAAATACGTCCACTGCTGGACAAAGGCCTCCCCCAAGCATCGCCACAACGACCGGTCCTGCGCCTTCCGCATTCAGCGGATTCCCGCAACCTTTACCAGGTCGTCGGTCCAACTTGAAAATACAAATTCTAATAACAATTCTTCTTTATTCTTGAATTCTAATAACATCAAAAAAATTGACAGATTTGCCGACGATTGATGTCAGGGGCGTGCTATTGGAGTGCCTATGCACTGAACTAATATAGGATGACGATGAGTGATTTATTTTATGAACCACATTTTTTTCTAAGATTATGTACTTAAATCCAAATTACTTCAAAATACGTAAAGATAACAAACAGTGAAACCAATTCGAGTGTTGCATGAAGTCGGGATAGAGGATACTCTCGTCACAAACACATAAACGCTGGGCGAACAAACACGGAGTACGACCAGGTATTGTCGCCGTTTGGGACGATTTCACTAACGGCCAAAATTAATATCCAATCTATCCACGATTTGCCCTACTAGAGATAGGAATTTGACATAAGCTCCATACAAAATATGTCAAATTTCTATCTCTAGTATGGTATATCGTGGATAGATAGGATATTAATTTTGGCCGTAAGACAACATGCTGATTGTTGGTCGGTTGGCCGAATCCATTGTTGGTTACGGTCCGATAATTTTGAATTTAGTATGTAATTAATATTGCCAAACTTAAGTGGCAGTGGGTGGGGCACATTGCTCGCAGAACGGATGGCCGATGGGGCAGTAAAGTTCTGGAGTGGCGACCGCGTACTGGAAGGCGCAGCGTGGGTAGGCCCCCCACAAGGTGGACCGACGACCTGGTGAAGGTCGCGGGAATCCGCTGGATGCGGAAGGCACAGGACCGGTCGTTGTGGCGATGCTTGGGGGAGGCCTATGTCCAGCAGTGGACGTCTTTCGGCTGAAATGATGATGATGATGATGATGTAATTAATATTTACCATCGGTCGCACCTATTTCTGCCACCAAACAGTGATACAGCTTACATTGCTGTGATCTGTTGCAAAAGGTCCCATACCTGGACCAACCCTGAAATCGCGTAAAAAATAATCTGCTGATCCCTACATTTTACATTTTGTCGATTCATGTGAACAAAAATGTAGAGGACACCTGATTTTTTTTTGCGATTTCAGGGTTGCTCCCATAGTAAATGTTGTTTGTTATTATGAGATGATTCACCACTTCAAATATTTTGGATTAATAATAATAATGTAGGACCTTATATATTTATGTTTTTTTATTATTGTAGGTATAACGGACTTAGAGAATTGACACCAAAACCTGCCTGAAACCCAGAAAACTCGTACATATTTCATTTTATTTGTACGCATGGAACATGCCAGTGACATGCCGTATCTATGTGAGACCGCAGGCCGCGTACCTGTACACCTGTCACCTCCAGCTAGCCAATTGTAACCACAACTTTATGTTCTGAATAATAATAAAAAAACTAGTATTTAAAAAAACCGCCCAAGAGCATGTCGGGCCATGCTCAGTATTATAGGGTTCCTTAAGTAGGTCTAATTACAATCGAATCAAATCGAACATTAATCATTGCTATTTTAGTTTTTGCAAACAGCGCCACCTAGCGCTAAATTTAAGAAGCTAAATTTAAAAAGTGTGTTATATCAATATAATACAAGTTTCTTTTTGTGATTTTTTTAAATAGAAAGTAACTAAAGGAGCATTATTTCCTAGGATCATTTTTCTCTAAGGTCAATGAACTATGAACTAGGACGTCTTAAGTATATTTCAGTTTTCTCACTATAACTCAAAAATTTATAATCACATTATACTTGAAATAATTTTAAAAGAGAGTTTTTATAAAGGTCTATCAATGTGGAAGACTATAAGTTTCTACGTTGCATAGTTTGAAATGGCAGGGGGGGGACACACATTGCAAGCCACTTTGGGGAACTGTGTTTCGCATATGGTATACCTGATAAAAAAGTTATGTATGAAACATTACCTTCATTTTAGTAGACCTATTCAATGATACCCAACACGAGGGGGTGCAGCGAAAAAAAATGTTCATCCCCATTTCACATGTATGGGCGCCACCCCTAAAATACGTTATCAATTTTTTTTTTATTCTTTTTAAATTGAGATCTATATCTAAACCATTTTTCAACAAAATTTCATTTATTTATGTTTATAACTGTAGAAGTTATTAAGCTGTAAAGGATTAGGACAGACGGACGGACATGACGAAACTATAAGGGTTCCTTGTAGGACTACGGAACCATAAAAAGATGTAACTCCTATAGCAGACCACTGTATTTCACTCTGACTCTTATAAGACTTGCTTTAACGGTAAAAGAAACATCGTGAGGAAACCTGCACAGCTGAGAGTGCTCTATACAGTTCTTGATAGTGAAATAGAAATATAAATAAACTGTATTGCATTAATTGTGGTACATAAAAGATCTTAAAATAATAATTGTTGGTGAGCACAATTTACCTCATAAGGCATACAAATCATACTATAGAATCATCACGTTAAAATTCTTACAGAAATTAGATGTCATTTTATTACATAGGAATATTATTAAGAAGGTCGCGGGAATCCGCTGGATGCGGAAGGCACAGGACCGGTCGTTGTGGCGATGCTTGGGGGAGGCCTATGTCCAGCAGTGGACGTCTTTCGGCTGAAATGATGATGAATGATGATGATGAATATTATTAATTTAGTCTTCTCGCTTAAGGCGCATGTTGCAGTCATGAGTAAAAAATTATTACTCGCTGAATACATCGTTTGTCGAAAATTCGTTTTTAATCATTGAAGTGCAGATACTGTAGTTTAATCAGAAACTATTAACTCTGTAAATTTTTATTCGCTGTAGTCGTACCTATACAGGGTGTCAGGGAAACGCTTCCGAAAACGAAGATAAGTGATAGTGCTGGTGATTACTGATACGAAACCACGAAAAAAAATGCGATTCTTGTTTTGGCTTTGTTTTTTTTTTGTATTTTTCATTATTTAAGAGTTTTACTTAACTGCCCAAAGCTGGTTATGTATGAGAAATGCAAAAAAATATAATTATATGAAAAAATCTAAAAAAAGTATCGCATTTTTTTTTCGTGTTTCGTATTAGTAATCACCAGCACCTATCTTCGTTTTCGGAAGCGTTCCCCTTACACCCAGTATAGAAAGCGTGCCAAAAATTTCCACTTTTGGGACTTTTTCTATCCACAACTACAGCGAACTATAATTTACAGAGTTAAGAGTTTCCGATTAAACCACAGTATTATCAACTCGGCCTATCGCAGTCCATGCTGGACATAGGTCTATCCCATGTTGCGCCACAACACTCGGTCAAACCGTATATACAGTGGAGCGCCACTTGGCTGCAACATACGTCTTAACAAATTTTATATTTATGGTCCAAAATGACTCATTGGTTTAGTGCCAAAAATAAAATCACAAAATCTGGACCAGATAGGTGGAGCTGTGAGCAAAGTCGTAGGCTAGTGCACTTATAAAAAAAATCATAAAAATATAAAACATGCATACCAATCAAAAAAGTAGGCATTTCCGGTAACTTTCAAATCATTTGGCCAATTGCATGCCGTAGCCGTGACAGTGGGATTCCCACTCAGCATGTTGATATAATCTATGAAACTCTGTGCCTTTATTTCCATTATAACCCCTAATTATATTATAAGCGCACTTCAAATACTGCGAACCCACTTAGGAAGAAGCTCCACATTATTTGCACATGCATCGTACACAAACTTTGGCGCCACTAACGTCACCACATTGTATGTAGTTTAATTATAAATTGTAGTTTATGACCGCACCTAAAAACCTTAATACGGTTAATCTAAAGTTAGGGTTGGCAATGAGAGAAGTCTAGATTACCATTTTTTGATGTTTAATCCATGTTTCGCTGATTGTTACAAAGGAAGACTATGTAAAAAACCGGCCAAGTGCGAGTCGGACTCACGCAGTAAGGGTTCCGTACCACCCATCGACCTGATACCCCATATAAATACCCCATAGAACTAACATAATTTACGAGAGCATCAACGCAACGTGCGCGAAATATGAATTTTTGCATCTCTTTCTTACGCAGGTACCACCACACATGTCTATGTTTGCCCTATTTTTAGTATTTGTTCTTAAACTACATAGTATTCACTATAGTCAGACCAAGTTTGACGTTAGTATATATTACCGTTTTGAAGATAGATCAGGAAAAAGAACATTAAAAAATGTATGTTTTTCGAGGTTTCTTGTTTGGGGACCCCCTTTGGTTTTAGACTTTTTCACTTTTAGTATTTGTCGTGATAGGCACCATAATAACACTTATTCTGTACAAAATTCAACTGGTTATCTATTACCATTACAAAGATATAGCCCTGTGATAAACAGACGGACGGACGGACAGCGTAGCGAGAGTAATAGGGTCCCGTTTGGCACCCTTTGGATACGGAACCCTAAAAAGGTTCCTTCAGGAGCTCATAAAACTAGTGGACTCTATTAATTAATGCTGGTGTATTCAATAAATGCGGAAGGCAGAGGACCGAGCGTTGTGGCGCAACTTGGGAGAGGCCTATGTCCAGCAATGGACTGCGATAGGCTGAGTTGATTGATTAATTCAATAAATGATGTAGGGCATCATCGCGTAATAATTTTTTTACTGATGGGGGCGCCACTAAGGTCTTAGTAGGGCCTTAATACTGCTGTGCTGTATACGTTCACTTTTCATACTCAAATATTATTATTCTTATTAAGAGCCTGTATTCACCCACTGCAGGGCAAAGGCTTCCCTACTCTCCTTCTACCTCTCTCTATCTGTGGCTAATAAGGACCAGTATTTTTAAAAGGAGTCCAGTTCATCCCGCCGCCTCCGTTTGGGCCTGCCGCGTTGGCGTTTGTCATTTGAGGGGGCCCATTAGGTCGTACGTTTGGCCCATTGGTCGTCTGGCATGCGGCAGATGTGTCCAGCCCAATTCCACTTCAGCATGGCAGCTTTCCGAGTGACATCAGTTATTTTTGTCCTGGAACGGATGACTGTATTCCTAATCCGGTCAACAAGCCTAGAATAAATAACACAAACAAGCACAATTCCCAAAATACTCCGTTCCATTGCTCTCTGGTAAACCTCGAGCGTGGTCCTCTGCTGAATTGTCAAAAGCCATGTTTGAGAACCATACTCAAATAATCTATTGTTAAATTATTATTTGTTGACTCCAATAATCCAGTGTTAGGCGGCCCATCCACCTACAATATAATTTAAATATTTAAATAAATATTTTTGTGACATTTTACGCATCACCATCTAGCCCCACACCGTGACACTTTCAAACAAGGTCCAGTTGAAAACCAGCGCCAGACACTAGTTGTCTGGCATTCTTGCTGAACTGAGCCTATTTGGTGCAGCCGCGGGGCACACAATTATACTTTTAGGAGTTTATGTTGATTAAAATTGTATATTATTGTTATTGTGTGCCTCTGGCTGTAGTAAATAAACCATTATTCTTTCTTTCTTTCTTTCCAAACTAAGCAGAGCTTGTACTATGGGTACTAGACAATGGATATAATACTTATATACTTTATTTTTGTAAATACATACTTATAATACATAAGAAACACCCAGACCAACACAAACACTTAGGTTCATCACACAAATATTTGTGTCCTGTGGGAATCGAACCCACGACCTCGTGATTAGCAGTCCGATACTAGACCACAGAGGTCGCAATATTTGTAATTGCGCAATGTTATTGATCGTTTAGGGGTGAGATTGAAATATAAATGAAGATCATACGATACAATAATAATTGTAGGTGTATGGGGCCGCCTTATATTGAGGAGTTTACAAAACCATTAGTTTTTATACTATAGGAACGTGACGTGTCAACCCTAGCAACGTAGTCGTAGCTCGAACCTTTGGTGACGAGCGAAGTTTTAAAATTATAAGTTATGAATAAATAATATCAAGTCTAGCCAACTAATAAAGGTCTGATCTACAAGAACTACGACAT
Organism: Asteroscopus sphinx; assembly: GCA_949699075.1. Lineage (NCBI taxonomy): Eukaryota > Metazoa > Arthropoda > Insecta > Lepidoptera > Noctuidae > Asteroscopus > Asteroscopus sphinx. The sequence continues at coordinate 30,418,299 of OX453004.1, read as the reverse complement.
ACGATTCACACCTGATGGAGCGGTAGTAGTAGGGATTCGAGAGTTCTGGACCGCTGATCCAAAGTCCCTTATTCGTCCGTCAGAGGGACAACGCAAACTAAAAAAAAAAAAAAAAAAAAAAAAAAAAAAAGTTTGGTATCAAATTAGGGGTTTTGGACCACGCCCGATCGAATGCAAGCATCCGTTTTTTGATATCTTCAATGGATGGAAAGTTAGCTTCTTGCATTCATTAGGACCTACTTCATTTGTAATCACCTAATTACAGTATCGAGCTCTACTTTCCTTTATTAATTAATCTCGTTAAGGTGAGCTCATTAAGGTTCTTAATCACCTGACGGTTTGCTAATGCCTTACATTTACTATTACTCACCACGTTTCTAGCTCAGGTATGCTACGAATCAGTTGACATGCATCATACTATAATCTGAATAAAACTACGTAATACTTTATTCAATCAACTTTATTCCCATTTTAGTCTTACATCTTAAAATATGAATGGAACATCTCATCCACTAAATTATCATTGTAAAATGTATTCTCTGTAAATAATTTAACAAAACTCTGCATAGAAAATCCCTTAAATTTATGTAACAAATACATTAAGCAGTACTCTCCACAAACTGAAGTCCAATCGTTCTGTATCCTATTGCTATTAAAAACCCATTGTCTTGAATTCCTCCTTAACAACGTTTGGTGATAACCTGTTGGTGGTCGACCATAGGAATCAAAATACTGTCCATTTTTGTTTTCATCAATGTATATAGCTATCCAGTGAGATCCTGGTTTTGTATCTGGGTCTAAATTGCTTATTATGAATGTTGGAATCCGAATGTAAATTGGTAATCTGTTTGCTGCATACACGTTATTTTGTAAAGACGGGTGAATTTTATATAAACATTCCTTGATCTGAATCGTGTTCATATTTGTAAGCAAAGTAATATAGGTTACTTAATACTTGTGCTGCCTGGTAAAGATTACTCTTGTGAATGTTTTAATTGATGATACGAACTGGATATTTAAAGGTTGTAAATAAAAAAGATGCAAGTTATGTTAGTAATTTTATTGATATCATCCTTATGTCTAAATTATAATCTACATACAATTTCATCTTAACTACTATAGTCTACGATTACATTGCGGTTCTTATCTATTTCAATTACATTATCAAACTCGGCGTAAACAATACAGTTGATAGTTTGAGAAAGAGAAGACTCAAAACGAACTTCCAATCTTACGCTACCGTTCCTTATCAGATTCCAATGACTTGATGAGTTGGCTGATAAATCCGGTGTCAAATCAAAAGCTAGAAGACAAAAACCTTTAGCATACTGTTCCCTAGATATTCCATTGCCTTCATTAAGAAAATGTATGCCCGTTCCTGAGAATAAGGTATGATAGGCTGCAGTGAAAATATTACTATTGAATGATGGTTGCAACGCTTTAGAAGGTATTTGTCGACCATCGATGTATAAACAAAATGAACTCATATCGTAGTTCTCAAAATTAAAGGGATTTTTAGTGAGACTACCATTGAACGCCGAGTTATTAACAAAACCAACTATACATCTTTTAGGAACTTGTCCAAGAAAAATATTATCGAGGGTTTTTCCCTGAACCCCGGCTGGTATCGTTAAAACTTTAACTTCGGCTCGAGTTATAGGATATTTAGCTGTAGTAGAGGCTAAAACTTTCTGATGTGCGAGTAAAACACTTGGATTGATTCGAGCTCTACGGACAATGAGAGTTGCATCTACAATGCATACTTTTAACTTTAAATCACTCGAAGTAGCCATCAAGTTAAATGTTTCTCTGGAACGAACTAATTTTACAGACATATCAACACCGTTTATCAAAAATTTGTCTTGGTTGAATAGATCACCATGCAAATGTCCGATCATTTCTATTTCCTTACTTTCAGTGGCAAATTCTTGTCGCTTTGTGAAGCCTTTATTACTGTCATCAGTTGAATCCATCTTTCCAGATGTATCTTCATACCAAAGACCACATGTCAGATGAGAGTCTTTAGCTGCAGGGGCATAATTCAATAGAGTTTCTATGTATGCACGGTATGCATATGTATTATTCGGAGGTGAGACGAGTTTTTGATTCAAATAAACATCAAGCTGGTTAAAAAGGGAATGTAACCAGTTATTAATTGGAGCTACAACTGTTGACGAAATCAGCTTTGATGAGTCTTGATTTAGTATTTTCGCTTTTATATGTACCAACGTATGTGATAAATCTATGTAATCATCACCTGCTCCTGGCACTTGAAACTCTATGGGTCCATCATCAGCAAGAGATGAAATTGGTTTGTAATGTATCGACATTCCACTTTCGATACTTGTTTGTGTAGATGGTAAGGCAAATAAATCTAATTCTGATTTGATGCACTCGCAGGAATGGTTATGTAAAAACGACATTTTTTAATTGTTTAAAGAAAATATGTCTTTTAATTTTTTATCGTTTAGTTTTATTTTCTTTGCAGCTTTCAGCTTAGTGGTTGATGGTGAAATGAATGGAGTCTGACGTCTCCTCTTTGTTATATATCCTGAGCCAGACATGTTGTTGATGCGATCAATTTTAGCATCTGCTTTTCTTTTTAAATTTGAGCTTGCCTCTTTAAACCGCGATTTAATAGATTCTTCCATAGGGCGTGAACTAAACATATCAGATAAGAGACCTACACCAGTATTTAAAGCTTCTTTACCAATCACTCGAGCTCCGCTAGAAAGTAATGGTAAAACTGATCTAAATAATCCACCCAAAAAGCTACCAACCCCGTGTCCACGCTGATAAGGGACTCCTTTGTAAATTACTCCGATGCCAGATCCAGCTTGATGTGAATAATAATGTTCATAAGGGCAAGTGGTTCCATCACCTCGAGAATGCATCATTGAATTTTAAAAAAATGGAGTTTAACACACACTGTTCCAAACTGGAATGGTATTTTTTGACCAGTGCTCGATCTTATATCTATCTCAATCGTATCAAACTCCCTTCGCATTACTGGTAAGTAGTGAGGTGGTGAGAATACATGCATTTTATTAGCTCCATAAATATACTTTGACGGATCCAATGGTATTATTCTCAGCAATGGAGTCATAACATCTCCAACTATCTGTGGTTCAATTATGTCACAATATACAAATAATTGTGGTGGTAAGCCTAAATGCAAATTAGCTGGATATTTTCCAAAACCTTTTTCAACGAGATTTCTATGTGGTTCGAATCCAAGTTGAAGAGATAACTGAGTTGACAACGATAGTGATTTTATACTATCATCCATTACTGACATATTAACAAATTTGGATAGTTCATCATAGCGAAATCTCACATTCTCTTTTATACTGTTCAATGCACTCAAGATATGATTGATATTGTCATAACTTGTAGCTGGAATATGAGTTTTGTAGTATACTGTAGAAGGTTTTGTTTCGTTAGGCATTTTCATTATTTTAGTGACGTAAACAATGTTTTCATGTTCTTGAACAGTAAACATTGTACAAGGATATTGAAACTCGACAATACCAACACACCACGTTCCTTCAAGTATTATGGACTTTGGTAGTTTAGTTGAAAAACGAGTTGTTAAGTTTTCTGGAAAATATTCCATAGAACTATTGCTGAGCAGTGTTAAATAAAAACTTTCTTTCATCATATTTGATTTAAGCTAGATGACAAAATCCAACTGTTAAATTTATCTGGATAACCTTTCCACTTGACTAACACTTCTTTTCTGTTACCAGATCGGCGAGAACGAATGATTTTATCTATTTTGTAACTTGAATTGGGATCATAAATTACTTTTTGTAGTTCTTTTTCATAAAATGTTCCTACAATTGGTTCATTTTGTAGATCTTTTAATGTGTAGACCACCCATGGAGACCGATATATTACTGATGAAATAACGAATATTTCATCACTCCAGTTGGATTCGTATCCCTTTTGAAATATGTGTTTATATTTCGTGATTCTTACATGATCTCCTACATGGAATTTCGGTGATGATACAATCGAACTTTTGGTATTCGTTTTCCTATCGTATAAGTTATTCCAGACAGTCATTATGTTATTCGAATTGACGTCACTTGGACACATTTTGATACTAGAATGATAACCGTGATTATAAGCACACAATAAATCTTGCAGAATATCTATGTACTTATAAGAATTTCTGTGGGTAAAATATCGCCACATTTTCATTTTAAGAGTTCTTTGGAATCTCTCCACGATGCTTGCTTTTATGTCTGGATTGTTTGTAGTATAGTAATTGATGTTTTTACTTTGGAAATATCTCTGCACATCTCTTGAAACAAATTCGGTACCTTTGTCGGATTGTATGTGAGTAGGGGTAGCATTAGCTTCAATAAATATACTTTCAAAACATTTTTTTACTGTTTCAGAATTTTTATTTCTCATAGCTCTAGCATAAGCATACTTAGAAAACACATCAATGACACATAGTATGTAGTTATAACCATCGTTATATTTGGAATACGTTCTCATGTCACTCAAATCCGCCTGCCAGAGTTCGTTAAAATTAGATAAAATGTATTTATTCCTAGGAAATCTTTTATGTACAGGTTTGTGCAGTGCATATGTTTCTTGCGACTGCAGCCATTTTTTAACATCCCTTTTAGTCATTTCACTTTTCATTGCATTCGTTAATTTTTCTATGCTACTATAACCAGCAGGGTGAGATGCATCATAATATATTTCGTTAATACGTTCTAAGGGATTCATCGCATTATCATCTAGTACGGGGTCCATTTTTCCCAGTCAACTTTCTTACGAATCTTTTTTAAGTATTTGCCAGATGGGTTAGACAATTCTTCATCTGTTGAAATCTCACCAAGATCTTTCAATGTAAGTTTATTTATATATTCAACTCGTTTTGGATTACCCAAGTAAGTAAGTGGTATTTTAATATCCTTCAACGTCTTTGCAAAAGTTTCCCAACCTATAGGATCATTTCTTTTAAGCGGTCTAAGTAAATCGTTTATTAAATCTACAATATTGCTTCCCGGAATTTTTTCATTATCTATAACTACTGTACCATCAACATTCCAATGAATTTTATTTTTACTTAATGAAATCAAATTCAATAATGATTCACCTTTCTTATAATAAGTTTGAGGTATTGAGTTCAGAATTTGATTTGTTGTGTAAAGAGGGACTGCAGTGTTCACTTCCTGTTTTTCTTCTTTCTTTGATGTCTGAGTAGAGACTGGATCTTGAGCTTGAGTTTCACCGTTTATATTTGTTTCAGTGAAATCTACATTTTGAGACATTATGGGTAATTCAATAGGTCGACGATTTTCTTCATTGAAGTGTAGATATCTTTGCAATACTTGTAAGTATAAAATACATTTTTTTCTATCGTCCATGTTGCTTTTTAAAATATTTTGCATTTCAGTATCTAATCTAGATGTAGGATTATCAGAATTACTGTGATGCTTTAATTTTTCTATCAGACTCGGTTCAATCAGCAACATCTTTTTAGCGTGTTCCATTGTTATTTTATTTTATTGTACAAGAGATCCAAGTAATGAACTCAAGATTGAACCTAGTATTATAGGTAAAAAAGCGCCACCTTTTTGTATGATAATATTTTTTCTTATTTTATTCGTTCCCTTCCGTACTAATTTGCGAAGTACTGATTTATATTTTTTTAATTTTTTCTTATTTTTCTCTTCTATTGGTACTTTGCCTTGAAGAACGTTGTAAATGCACTCGCAAATACAATTTATTTCTTCTTTATCACAAGATTTTAAAAGAGCTGTTCTATATTTTGGCTTAAGTTTATGAAGTGCTGACAGAAAGTCTTTATGCGTGTTGAGACTCCGCGACATTATTTATAAATGATGGGAATTTGTTGGTTCCTAGCATATTTAAACCCCTTTGTCGGTACATATACTTGACAATATCCATCTGATGGGAAAATACTTGTTTTGATGCGACATGTATCACTTGTGTTTTGTTTCAGATCAATCATTAAATACCCATGTGCTTCCTTGGTTGCATCTCTGTAGGCATCTTCTATGTATTTTGGATTTTCTGGTGAAACTTGACGTGCCAAGTATCGGATTTGTGTTTTGTCACGTGGGTTCTTAAAATAAATAATATAACTAGAATTCAATGAAATATCTCTCTGACCCTTGCCTTGATGAAATAGATTTTGTGTTATGTAAAACACACTTAAGTTTCTATGATGACTGCCTTTAGTAAAAATATCTACAATGCGTCCATCAGATTCCCTCATAAGATCATCAATAATAATAAGATTTGGTTCTTTACCATCAAACATATTAAGATCTGGAATACCCTGATAATAATTCACATCTTTCAAGTTATATAAAGGTTGCATTTCATCAAAGCACCATGTTATTTGAACAAAATTGGTATTGCAAATATATTTAACATATTTAATAAAGTTTGTAACAAAATTTGATTTCCCACAACCACTTGGCCCAGCTACAATTGCAGTGAACGGATGGACAAAGTGAAACATTCTAACACGTGTAAACTCTAGAGGGTTTGATAAGTAAATAAAAACAATTTCATGAGTTACATTCATTTTATTTCAAACATTGTAATAATTACAAATACAAAAAGCAGGTAAAACAATCCTTAATTAATATCTTACACTATTAACTCACTAAATGTAAAAAATTGGTATACTACTATAAATCTAAACACACATTATTCACATACTTAAATATTATTTACAAAAATTAAGTATCTACATCCATTATCTTAATTTATAATGACCCCAAGCTAATGTATCAACATTGTTAGACAAAATGAATCTTTTTGTGTCACTGTAAGATAAACATACTCTGTTTATTTTTTGTGTAAATATTGCATGTTTAATTGATCTAAATCTATACATAGTATCATATTGAACTCTACTGTTAAAAAGACATGATTTATAATTTTCCATTGTCATCCTTTTTGTGACACATTTGTTTACGCCTTTAGCTTTCGCTGTCAATTTGTTTTCAGTTTGAATCGCATACATTTTTGATCTTAGTCCTACAAATTCTTTCACAATTATTCCATTATTTTCGTCTTTAAAAAACCCTAACCTCTTTTTGTTGAGTTGTGGATAGTTAAACATGTTATTTGAAGGATAGTCGGATGTGTCAAATCGTGAAGATAGATCAGGTTTTATGTCTTCATAGAAATCGTTTGCGAAAACTTTATAAATCAAACTGTCTGTATCGGTGTACAATAATTTGCAGTCAAACTTAGTAAGCATGTAGTCATAATGAAATTCATACATTAATGTTTTTGATATATCCAAAATACAGAAACCTAAGTAAATCGGTTTATCGTAACAAACTTTTGTCTTTCGTAACTGTACAGCCACTAAGTTTTCTGAAAAAATGGAAAGGCTGCTAAATTCTGGTTTTGCAATAAAATCTTGCACACCTAAACTTTTACCACGATTTTCCCAGTGGGTTACTAATTTAACGTTTACTCTTTTTTCAACGTTTTCCATCGTTTTTCCGAAAACGGAATTGTTCATCAATTTGAAAAAATCTTTTTCGAAGTCTGAAACAGCTTTCGTTCTTAATTCGGTATTTAAGTCGATATACTTTTTTAACCATGGACTTTGTCGAAATTTTAGGATTCTATGAATTTTAGTTAGTTTAAGACCCATTTTTAGACATTGCTTGAGGTTTCTGTACTGAATTATGTATTTTACTTTATTATTTAAATTTGGTATAAGTTTTTTTTCTTTAGATTCACCTGCACAAATATTTTGTGGACATAATGGTAAATCCGAATGCAAATCATGAAGTTCCTCGGGATACTCTAAATCAACTTCTAAAATAAAACCATATTCAGATGTATCAGTAACTTCATAATTTGTATCTGGACTCACCCACTCGAAACCTCCCTCGGGTAGGTATTGCGACATAGCCCAACCATAAAGATTATTTGCATCAAAATAAGCTAAGTACGATGCAGGCACATTCTCATCATAACCATCTATATATTTATTATTAGCTTTTGCGTATCGATTACTACATTGAGATACGCCACCTCTGATGCCGGCCTTGATGAAAGCAATTTGGTCAATGTCTGTTAGTAATTCTAGCTTTACTTTTGTTTGTTTTAACATAGCATCCCAACTAAGCCCTGGAGCTGTATAATAATGGGTAGGATCTAAACCATAAGTTTTGAGACAAAGTCTTCGGAAATTTTCAAAAACATCAGCTAGCAACAAAACATCAGTTTTTAGATATAAGTTAGAATAATCTAACATGTTTTGACAACCAAAGTGTTGCCAAATATCTTGAGCACGGTTGTAATCATCATTTGAAATGTGAGTATCAGTTAGCGAACTATAAAACTGCTCTTTATTAGGCAAATTGGTTAATTCGAGAGAGTCATATGATTTCATAAACTCGTACGGGTAAACACCTTTTCTACGAAGTCGATCAAAGTCATCTTTCGAGGGGAAATTACTTTTCAGTTCGTGAATTTCTTCATCTTTTAGGTTTTTCGCCAACTGGTCGAGACTACAAGGTAAAAACTTGAAAGAATCTATGAACCTCAGACTGACTTGCTGGTTGTTTACCGTCAAATGCTTTGAAAACGAAACATACTTTTCTTTGTTTTGGGGAATTATATCAATTTCTCCTTCATCTAAATTGAGTGCATGAACAATGAAATGTGCATCGTAATTACTAAGATTGTGTAGAATCACAGGAATATGCCGTGGAGCGCGGAACTTTTTTTCACATATTTCATGTGCAACACCTCTAAAATTACCGGTTTGCCAATCAAAATCGAGAACTTTTTGTCCATTTAAGTCATTTTCACAAATGTGACAAGTTTTTGCGGTAGCTACTTTATTAGTATCTATATCTGATAGTGGCTTAGAATTTTTTTGAAAACAATTATTTCGGCATATTACTTTTAAATCATCATGTAAACGATTCATAAATACCTGTGCACAGTTTGGTCCACTGTATGTTTCATACTTAGCCAAATTGTTATCGAATGAGCATTTGATATAATATCCGAAACTATAAGCCTCATGTTTCTGAACATTGCTGGTATGTGATTTTGATGGGTCGTTAGCACTTGTTTCTATAGGGTTTAAAAACGCTTCAAAGTCAGCGTATATAACAAAAGGAATCTTCATTGTTTTTTGAAACTTATCAAACTCTAATTCATCATTTGATATGGGTTGTCCGAACCAATTTTTTTTCGTTTTCTCACTATTCGGTAAATTCGTAGTGATATGAGAACAGTCATGTTGTTGATGGTTAGTCAATCTGTCTCTAGTGGTAAAACTTATCAAACATCCGTCACATATGTAAACAGCACCATTTCTATTAGATATCTGTTTACTTACTAATCGTGATAAGTTTTTTATATAGCAGTAGTGACCGTTTGTCCCGTTTTGTATGTATAGCAGATTTATATGTATACTTTTCCGACATTTTGTAAAGTGAAGTGGACCTACAACACAATGATTCTTTGATTTGCTATCGAACTCTAATCCAAAAACATTAACACTTATATTGTTTTGTTTCTCTATTTTAGATATATCACTTAGTTTTACAGGGAAAGACACATCATCAAATTTTAGCTTACTTGAATGAGCACTGTATGATGATGGTCGTTCTGAATGTTTATTTACAGGATATAATGCTGAAAGTAATGCCCACTTAAAACATAAATTGTCCACGTTTTTTACGTTTATGACAGCTTTTTAGGGTTCCGTACACAAAGGGTGACAAACGGGACCCTATTACTCTCGCTACGCTGTCCGTCCGTCCATCTGTCTGTCACAGGGCTGTATCTTTTGAACGATAATGGTAGCCGGTTGAAATTTTCTCAGAATATGTGTTGCTATGACCCCTATCACGACAAATACTTAAAATAAAAAGGTCGATGGGTGGTCCGGAACCCTTCAATGTGTGAGCCCGACTAGTACTTGGCCGGTTTTTGTTTTTATGTCATTTGGAAGGTCAATATATGAGCTACCACGTAGCGGATTAAATTTATTAACATTCATATCGAAACATATAATGCCTTTAAGACTCCAACGACTATCTTTCTTTTCGAATGCTAATTTTGCAATAATTATACTTTTTACAGTATCGTTTAAAGATGAATATAAAATATTTAAATCATCTCCTTGACAAATAATATAATTAAACGTTTGAAAGTCAAATGTATTTATTAACATTTTTAAATGTTTAAGCTAAATTTACTTTAAAAACTGTATATTGCACAAAATTACAAATCTTTCCTCTTTATAATATTAGTATAGATATAGATTAGTATAGATAATTCTATTACCAAAAGCAGATTCAACAACAGTAACATTTGATACTGAATTATGCAATTATTTTTATGAATGTTGCTATTTAGATGGTAAGTAAAGTACAGTATTACACATTTTATATGGCCCACCGATGTACCTGCGCAGATGACGCAATTTAAGCACGCAGGAAATTGGTTAACCTACGTTACGTACACCTTACGGGGATTGCATAAGGTTGATTATATTTTTTTTATGTTTCTGGTGTTTTCGTCGATCGTATTTTCGTGGATCACCTAGAAGATTTTATCAAAGTTTTTTTTAAAGGAATTGTTGTTGTTGAAGATGGGACTGGAATATGAATACAATTCAGAATAATTTTACTTCAGTTTGCGTATAGATTCAAGGGATGTTCTATGCTGAGTTTTGTTAAATTATTTTCATTCGTATTTTAAGATGTAAGATTAAAATGGGAATAAAGTTGATTGAATAAAGTATTACATAGTCTTATTTAGATTATTGTAGGATTCGTGTCAACCGACATTACATAGCATAGGTACCTGAGCTAGAAACGTGGTGAGTTATAGTAAATGTAAGCCATTAGCAAACCATCAGATGATTAAGAACCTTAAGGAGCTCACCTTAACGAGATTAATTAATAAAGGAAAGTAGAGCTCGATACTGTAATTAGGTGATTACAAATGAAGTAGGTCCTAATGAATGCAAGAAGCTAACTTTCCATCCATTGAAGATGTCAAAAAACGGATGCTTGCATTCGATCGGGCGTGTTCCAAAACCCCTAATTTGATACCAAACTTTTTTTTTTTTTTTTTTTTTTTTTTTTTTTTTAGTTTGCGTTGTCCCTCTGACGGACGAATAAGGGACTTTGGGTCAGTGGTCCAGAACTCTCGAATCCCTACTACTAGCGGTCCGGCGCGCATCGGTGCGCATTTTATAATAAAGTAAAGGAAATTGAAATTTTCATTTGCCTTTAGTATTAATTAGTACAGGAAAAAGTGTCGCCAAAATCTCAAATTGACAACTGAAATAACACACAAAAATAATCATGTGATTAAATATATATATAATGGGACATTTTACACATCACCATCTAGTCCCTAACTAAGCAGAGCTTTTGCTATGGGTACTAGACAATGGACATAATACTTATATACTTTATTTTTTGTAAATACATACTTATAATACATATAAGCAACACCCAAACAAACACAATCACCTATGTTCATCACACAAATATTTGTGTCCTGTGGGAATCGAACCCACGACCTCGTTATCAGCAGTCCGACACTCGAACCACTAGACCACAGAGGTTGTGATTGTTAATGTTGTTTTTATTTAATCTTAATATGCCTTGTAAATATTTTTTATATATCAAAATTGTACACAAAACGGTGATATGATACATCATACACCTCTATGAGAATCATTTTTTGTTCTGCTATAATTTTCACATGTTAAAATTACACAATAAGGCAAATAATCTAGTATTTCACGTAAGCGTTCGAGACGTTCGGCGTCGTCGTGTCGCAGCGGGAAACTAAGCGCGATTAAGTTAGTGTTGCGGATCTCCGCTCAACTGTGCCACGCGTGTGGTAGCCGTATGGCACTTCCACCTTTTTTTCTATATTCTGTGTGAGTCTTTAACTCATTTTGCCATCCTGTACCATAAAAGCAAATTAACCATTATTTAGCATACCACCGCACATACCCTAAAGCATGCCTACTCACCTAAATTCCTACCCAAACAAAACACGGCAGGTGGAATAGAACGCCAAAACGAAAAGCTAATCCAATACTAGAACTATAATATAATAGATTTATATACAAAAATAGGACAACGCCATCCGTCAGCGCTCCTGACCCTTTACCCTTGTCAAAGCACAGATGCTACTGAGCCTTCGCTTATGAAACAATGTACATAGAAATTTTAATCTTTCTGCCTTGTAAATGGATGGATTTGTGTTGTAAGCTAAAGCGAATTTTAGCCCACCGAGCACGCTAAGAATTCCGTATTACAACACAAATGTCTTAATTTACCTTATTTTTACGTCAAAAAAAGGAGGAGGTTATGAATTCAGCGGGTTTTTATTTCCATGTACGTGGGACACTCAGAAAGTTTTGCGAAACTAAAAAAAAATGTTCTATACGTACATATATTTTTATCAAATCTTTTCAAAGTACTTTCCACCAGCCTCTATACAAAGATTCATGCGCCTAAACCAGTTTTCAAAACACTTTTTCCAGTCCGCCGCAGACACCTCGTTTACAGCCTGCTCGAACGCAGCCAGCGCATCTTCCGGCGACGAAAATTGTATCCCTTTGAGCTGATTTTTTATTTTTGGGAATAAAAAGAAGTCACACGGTGCTAGATCAGGGCTGTAAGGAGGGTGACCCAGGAGTTTGACTGGCGTGCTGTCCAGGAAGTCCCTCGTTTTGAGTGCGGTGTGCGCAGGTGCATTGTCGTGGTGGAGCAGTAGCCCGCGGAGCCCTGTGTTTGGTCGCTTGTTGCTTATAACAGTGAAAACTTCTGGCAAACATTTGGTAGTATACCATTCGGCATTAATGCTTCTTTGATCCCGTAAGGGAATTGATACCAAGTGGCCAGTCAAATTAAAAAAGCTAGCGATCAAAATCTTACCCCCGCTTCTAGATCGCTTCACTTTGGTAGGCGTTGGCTCATTTTGAAACACCCAAACAGTCGACTGGCGCTTGGTTTCTGGGTCGTATTGATAAATCCAGGACTCATCACCTGTAACGATGTCGTAAACACGCCGAGACGAGCCTGCTTCAAATTTGTTAAGCATATCACGGCACCATTCCACCCGGGCCTGCTTCTGAGCATCGGTGAGGTTGTGCGGCACCCAGCGTGATACTATCCTCCTCACGCGAAGATGGCTGTGTAGAATCTCGTGAACGCTTCCCGATCCAATCTTCAATATGTGTTGAATCTCCTGATATGTAATTCGCCTATTGTCTTGGATAAAATTTTTCACTGCTAGCACGTTTTCTTCGGTAACAGCCGTCAAAGGGCGACCGCTTCTTTCGTCATCCCCCAAAGTTGGTCGACCGCGCTTGAATTCATTATACCAACGATACACGGTTGCCTTGGAAGGGCCTTCATCCATGAATGCCATTTGAAGTCTATCGTACGATTCATCCGGTTTCAGGCGACACTTGAAATCGTATAAAATCATAGCTCTAAAATGTTCCCGGCGCAGATCCATATTTCAGTGAGACACAATACTTTGAATTAACTCGCAAAAAATGTGGAGGGAAATTTTGAAATTGGAACTTACTTATTTTTACTTATAAATAATCATATTTTCGAAAAACATTATAACTGGCCAGTCTCCCATATATAAAAACTTTTTTTCGCAATACTTTCTGAGGGGCCTGGTATGTATACCGATTTCTATTCTCCGAGATTTTTGCGCCGATTTACGTGGTTGTTTTTTTATTTAGTAGAGGAAGCCCGCGCGGTGATCCCATATAAATTTTACTGACTTAGGTTGAGTAGTATTATATAGTGAGTAGTTTTTAACGAGCTTCAATAAATCCGTTTATTTTAGCTTCGTCTATCTAGATTATTCTAGATGATCTCCTAATAGTTCGGAGAATTCTTGGCCGATTTGCGGGTAATATAAAAGTTTTTTACCCAACTGCGCCAGAAGGAGGGTTATGTTTTTCGAGTGTATGTATGTATGTATGTATGTATGTATATTTCTTTGGCAGGCTCTGTAGCCTAAACGGCTTGATGGATCTTAGCTTGAGAGGTGTCGTTGGATTTGTCTTAATTGGGAGAGTGACACTGGGTATATCAAAATTATAAAAAACAAAATGGCCGCTTTTTGGAGCCATTTTATGTGACTTGAAAAAATTTTTTTTGCTCAAAACCTATCGAGTGGGGTATCAAAATAAAGGATTTTATAAATGGTTTACGAAAATATACACAACTTATATGTTTAAATGTAATTTGGAATGAGAAATGCTAAAAAACAACAAAATATTCAACGTTAAAAATTAATTTGACTTTTCAAAAAAAAACATATACGTGGGACACTCAGAAAGTTTTGCGAAACTAAAAAAAATTGTTCTATACGTACATATATTTTTATCAAATCTTTTCAAAGTACTTTCCACCAGCCTCTATACAAAGATTCATGCGCCTAAACCAGTTTTCAAAACACTTTTTCCAGTCCGCCGCAGACACCTCGTTTACAGCCTGCTCGAACGCAGCCAGCGCATCTTCCGGCGACGAAAATTGTATCCCTTTGAGCTGATTTTTTATTTTTGGGAATAAAAAGAAGTCACACGGTGCTAGATCAGGGCTGTAAGGAGGGTGACCCAGGAGTTTGACTGGCGTGCTGTCCAGGAAGTCCCTCGTTTTGAGTGCGGTGTGCGCAGGTGCATTGTCGTGGTGGAGCAGTAGCCCGCGGAGCCCTGTGTTTGGTCGCTTGTTGCTTATAACAGAGAAAACTTCTGGCAAACATTTGGTAGTATACCATTCGGCATTAATGCTTCTTTGATCCCGTAAGGGAATTGATACCAAGTGGCCAGTCAAATTAAAAAAGCTAGCGATCAAAATCTTACCCCCGCTTCTAGATCGCTTCACTTTGGTAGGCGTTGGCTCATTTTGAAACACCCAAACAGTCGACTGGCGCTTGGTTTCTGGGTCGTATTGATAAATCCAGGACTCATCACCTGTAACGATGTCGTAAACACGCCGAGACGAGCCTGCTTCAAATTTGTTAAGCATATCACGGCACCATTCCACCCGGGCCTGCTTCTGAGCATCGGTGAGGTTGTGCGGCACCCAGCGTGATACTATCCTCCTCACGCGAAGATGGCTGTGTAGAATCTCGTGAACGCTTCCCGATCCAATCTTCAATATGTGTTGAATCTCCTGATATGTAATTCGCCTATTGTCTTGGATTAAATTTTTCACTGCTAGCACGTTTTCTTCGGTAACAGCCGTCAAAGGGCGACCGCTTCTTTCGTCATCCCCCAAAGTTGGTCGACCGCGCTTGAATTCGTTATACCAACGATACACGGTTGCCTTGGAAGGGCCTTCATCCATGAATGCCATTTGAAGTCTATCGTACGATTCATCCGGTTTCAGGCGACACTTGAAATCGTATAAAATCATAGCTCTAAAATGTACCCGGCGCAGATCCATATTTCAGTGAGACACAATACTTTGAATTAACTCGCAAAAAATGTGGAGGGAAATTTTGAAATTGGAACTTACTTATTTTTACTTATAAATAATCATATTTTCGAAAAACATTATAACTGGCCAGTCTCCCATATATAAAAACTTTTTTTCGCAATACTTTCTGAGGGGCCTGGTATAGTATGATAAATAAAACATGTCAAAACTAAAAAAAAAACTAATAAAAAAATAATTAACAAAAACAAAAAACCCGACTGCGTCTAAAAATAACAAAAAAAAAATAAAAACAAGACTTATCAACACGCAGGCGGAGGCTACCTATGAACTATTATGTAATTCATGACCAAAAACATACGTAGCCTCCGACTGCGTGTTGATAAGTCTTGTTTATATCTTTTATGCTATTTTTAGACGCAGTCGGGTTTTTTTTATTATTTGTTGTACAAAAAACTTTTTAACAAAAAATCGAACCGACGAAAACAGAAACTGAAAAGCAAAAAAGAACTAATTATGAGTCGGCGCCAAACAAACTTTTAACAAGCAAAGTGCGTGTAAGTTGCAAGTGGCCGAGCGGAGAACACATTTTTGAAAGTTATTGTTTATCGTTGAAAATTTCACGTTGTATTTGATGTTACGTTGTTTTTATTATTTATTTAAAGTAATTTAATGATCTTCGTTGATTTTTTGTTTGGCGCCGACTCATAATTAGTTTTTTTTCGCTTTTCAGTTTCTGTTTTCGTCGGTTCAATTTTTTGTTCAAAAGTTTTATTTAAAGAAAATTTGTGGCGCAAATCTAACTCCAGGTCTCCATTATGTTGAAGTGTCTTGAAATACATTTATGTGTGCCAAGTTTCAACAGAATCGGTTAACAGGTATGAATTCAGTGGGTGAACAAGCACTCATCCCCTGTGTCCCTACCCTTTGGGGTGGATTTTGATTTTGAAATTTAAATGTGACCAACTTCGAGATATACCTTATCCATTAAAAAAAGAATCATCAAAATCGGACCACTCTGTAAAAAGTTACGGGTGGTCATACATAAAAAAAAAAAAATACGCGTCGAATTGAGAACCTCCTCCTTTTTTTTCGTCGGTTAAAAAGTTGTTAACTGCCTCGTTAGTCTAATAGTTGCAAATGGCTGCTGAATTGGCAAAAGCAGTGTAGGGCACCCCCCAGCCAGGTAGACCTACGACCTGAATAAAGTAGCTGGAGGGGACTGGATGCAAGAGGCAGAGGACCGAGTGTTGTGGCGAAACGTGAAAGAGGCCTATGTCCAGCAGTGGACTGCGATAGGCTGAGTTGATGAAGTGACTGCTAAGCTTAATGTCCTGGGTTCGATTCCCGGGTCAGGGATAAAAAGTGTTATTTGTACATACTTATCGACAAATAATTTGAACATGCGCGGTGATCGATTTAAATTATTCTGCCTTTATATCATTACAGTAACATGCGCAGTGGCACCACCTTTGTTCAAATTATTTGCCGGCTACTATACTTTGTAAAATTGTCTTTGTTACAGAGAGTAACATCCTCCCGCTTTCTCTACAAAACTTAATTGTTTAGTACATTTCTGCAGCTGAGCTCTGTAGATATAAACGACAGCTGATTCAAACTAAATTAAACTTTAAATTGTTCTGCAATGAACACTCCTGCTCCCAACACTTAGATTTTTTTATTTTTCTACGTGATTACTTGATATTATTGTAATTAATTTTTCCCCGTCTCGTCTCGTGGGTGTCTTAAAAGGCAACTAAGGGGGGACTGTTCCGTGTGGTGCCGGACGTAAAGAATTGCACCACCCTATATCTTCTCATGGGTGTCGTAAAAGGCGACTAAGGGATTCACCAGAGGATGGGCAGCAGCGTTCTCTGAGTATTTAAACAACCAACTGCGATCGCCAACCCGCCTGCCAAGCGTGGCGATTATGGCATATCCCCCCAAACTGCTTGGGGAGGCCTATGTCCAGCAGTGGACGTCTTTGGGCTGAAATGATGATGATGATGATGAAGGGGGGACTTCATCAGAGGATGGGCAACAGCATTCTCTGAGTATTTATACAACCAACTGCGATCGCCAACCCGCCAGCCAAGTGTGACGTCCAGTGGAGGTCTTTCGGCTGAAATAATAATGATGATGATGATGACGTTGAAATTATTTTTCTAGTATGCAGCCTAGTGTTCCTATTTAAGTATACTCGTATTCTACTTACATGAAAAAAATGCGAGAGTATATAAGTATGGTGTCCTTCAATAACGCTAAAATGATTGAATAGATTTAAATGAAATTTTTCATACAGATAGACCATGTTCTGGATACACAGGATACTTTTTTCGACACAAACGCATCCTACTTCTGATGTATGATCTTCACACAAGTATTCGTGTTCAGACATGGTGTCCAAGCTTGTATTGGCATACGGGCGTGAAGTGTTTCAAATTTAAAACTAAAACGAACAAATCACACTCTAACATGCTAAATATCAAACCAGACACACCCACCCAACACGTAACAGAGACAGCTAAAATCCAGTGAGGCGATATTCAGGAACTCGCAGGTAGGAACAGAACAATGAAAACTTCGCCGACTGACTAATAAACGGCGCAATTCCAAATTAGTTGCAATTAGAAATTATAAATTGTTCGGTGTTGCGCGTTCCTGGAAAGTACACAGCACTAGTAACGCGGCTGGCCTCTGTCACTTTTAACACAGCAGCAATTAATTTAAAATTACAATACATACATACATTATTCTCTGCTACATTTCCTGAATTGATTTAGGATGTGTATCGGAAAGTTTTCATTGAATATTTTTTCAAATTATATTTTCGTTATTTGTACACACATTCTATCATATTCTCTTAGGATATAAAATGTGTAATGAAAAAAAATGCTTTGCATGCGGTAAAAGTTATGAAATAATATTCTCTTAGATTAAATAATAACACATATACTAAGCATATTCTTGAATACATCCCTCGTTCATCCAGTCATGCTGTATATCTTTACTCCGACTCCACATGTTGGCCCGAACGTTGGCACCAATGCTGTTCGGCTATCGTGTGACCCGAGAAAATGGCGTTGACCTGAACGTTGGGGCGAGCGTTGGTAGTTGGCCGTCGCGTGTCGGTTTTATCAAAGGAATTATGCACCAACGTTGCCGGTTTGCTCAGTCTTGCAGCAGTACTCATGCAGTAAGGTGCATCAAATGAGCTGGTTCTGTTCATTCGGTCGCCGCGTCGAACGCAATAGTTATAGAATTTCTAGAAATAAATATTTTTGTTTATTAACAAATAATACATTTTTCTTCAAAGACGACGTCCATTGTTTAAATATAGTTTTATTTTATTTGTCAATTTTAAAGTGCCCATTAGCTCTGACAGGACTAAACGAACATTATCTATTATCTCTAACGTGTGGACATAATTTACGGGCCAACGCTCGTACCAAGGTTGGGGCCAACGTGTGGAGCCGGCCTTATATTTAGGGGTTTACCAACCTCCATTAATAATTGCAAGACAATAATTAACATCAAATTAAAACCTGTACATTCCAAAGTAAAGGATATGACGTAAACCCACCAAATTATTTTTCACTCGAGCGCTAAGCAATTAACACTTATCTTAACTAGGTAATAAAACCAAAATGTACTCATTTTTATACAAAACATCGACATGGAAACCTTCGTGGTGATCGTAAGCATAGCAACAAATGCGGTAATTACACATGCATGTAAGTTTTTCATCATCATCACCATCAACCCATTACTGTGCCACTTCTCAATAAGATTAGTAGAACGGGTAAATCTAGTTTTACCCAGGTAATATCTTTAAAATTTGGCATTTACCCGGGTAAACCAGTAATGTTAGGTGATTTTTGATTCTCCAGCACGAGGGTTGATTTTGATATGATATGAGAATGAACTCCGACAGAGAAGTTAAGTAGCAACAGACTGTCGTGGTTATGGGCATGTGATGAGGAGAAATGAGGAGCATGTTACGAGGAAAGTTTTAAGTATGAATGTGGATGGCTATAAGAAAAGAGGCAGACCGAAGAAACCATAGATGAATTGTGTGAAAGATGATATGAATAGAAAGAAAGTGAACACGTAGATGACGGCTGATAGAGATGTATGGAAGAAAAACTTATGCTGCGCCGACCCCTATTAAATTGGGATAAGGGCAGGAGGATGTTGATGATGATTAGAATGAACTCCGACAAGCTTTAAGTTCGACAATGCTCAACTAGATGAAATAACATTTAGGCAATTAGTTACAAAGTTTAGACACGATGGTAAGGCAATTTGTTTCTTAGTCAATTAGCATGGTAGGTATGATTACAGCAGTGGCATCTTTCATTTTAGGTAGTGTGCTTATCGACGACCTCTGTGGTCTAGTGGTTCGAGTATCGGACTGCTGATCACGAGGTTGTGGGTTCGATTCCCACAGGACACAAATATTTGTGTGATGAACATGAGTGTTTGTGTTGGTCTGGTTGTTTCTTATGTATTTTAAGTACGTATTTACAAAAATTTAATTATTTATTTATCATCATTTCAGCCGAAAGACGTTCACTACTGGACATAGGCCTCCCCCAATTAAGGGGGGACCCTTATCTCTTCTCATGGGTGTCGTAAAAGGCGACTAAGGGATTCACCAGAGGATGGGCAGCAGCGTTCTCGTATTTCTCGTAGTTCTGAGTATTTAACCAACCAACTGCGATCGCCAACCCGCCTGCCAAGCGTGGCGATTATGGCATATCCCCCCTTAATTGGGGGAGGCCTAGTGTGCTTATAACTGGTTTAATTTTAAAAATTTCCACAGTACCACCGCCAGCATGTTTCGCCAACTTCAGATGGGATGACTGCGGAAGGTCACCCGAACCGGTCATGTACTACTGGAAAACTGGATCGAGATGCGAAGTCGGTATCTGGCGAGGCTGTCTTCCGAATATTAATATGTTCAGAGACGAGTATGAATGTGTATCGACATGTATATTCTCAGTACGAGCTCTCGCGCCGGACTGGCACAAAATCAAGTCTGAAGAAGAAATTACTGAGGAGCCCGACCTTATCACGGAATCAGTGACGAACGGGACTGAGACTGTTGAAGATGCTGGTACTACCGGTGCCGGTGGTGAAGATGCCACCGGCGGTGGCGGTGACGGTGGCGGCGGTGAAGGCGGTGGCGGTGGCGGTGATGATCCTGCAACCGATGTAATAACAACAACAACGGAAGATCCAGCAGCCCGATAGTGCTTATGTGTTTGACGAAAATTTGTAATTAATTAATATTTAATTGTATTAAATTATACAAGTTTAATCAGAAAACAATTTTTTGTGTAAAAAAGAGTAAAAATCAAATTGAAATATTTTATGGTCACAAGATTACGTCTGTATACGAACGCGCACATACGTGTTGGAGGTATGCTCGCCGCTCGTAATGCTGACTGTGTTCCAAGTGCTTCTCAGTAGTTCTCCAAGATGGCATGCTTGTATAGCGACTGGCGATTGACGTCCATTGCAATCGTGCAGTCTAGCATTCTGTGCCCATAGCACAGAAAAATAAACTAAAAAAAAGTAAAAACAGACTTCAAAAAGAATAAAATGACTTGTCTGAAACAGTTTAGGAAGTAGGTGCCTTTTATTCGGAAAAAATTGGCAACGACTTCCTAAACTGTTTCACACAAATCATTTTATTCTTTTAGAAGTCGGTTTATACGTTTTTAAAGTTAATTTTATTTTTCTATTTTTAGTAGCATTAACAATAGAAAGACAAGTGATTGCTGCAATCCCCGATGATTTGCTGTCATCCATTGATGAGTTCCCTTCTTTATTTCCGAAGATCTTCATGAGATCTTCACCAAATGATACTTTCTGAATGCAAATGCTTGATTCGTTGATGAAAATACCAAAATCGCTATATGCGTGTAATATTTGAGATTACCAGAACTAGATTTTAATAATAAAATAGGACCAATCTAAGTATATCCTTTTAAAAAAATAAAATAAAATTCCAAATCAGTTTAATAATCATGGAGTTCTGAGGTGAAAAACATAAAAAAAACTTTTTAACAAAAAATGGAACCGACGAAAACAGAAACTGAAAAGCGAAAAATAAAATGAAGCTTTTTAGTCCTCCTAACTAAATTAATGTAAAAAACAATAACAGCAAGTAGTAGTTTCTTCTCCTTCTTCCTTCCCTGGTCCCATTATTTGGGGTCGGCTCTCCTCACATTTCTGCGCCAAGTTGTTCTGTCTTTCGTTGTCGGTTCTGGCAATTGAGCTTGCTTGAGGTCTCTGTCTACGTTTGACCACCAGATCATTGGGGGGTGGCCTCTACCTCTCTTCTGTTCTAGTAGGTTGAAAGCGATCTGTACCACATGATTCTTGCTGCGTCGTCAACTGAGGCGAGGATAAACAAATTCTATTCCACACATGAATTCTAAAAGTCGGTGGTGCGGGCTGGTTTCGAACTCAGACCTTCCTGCATGGAAGGCAAGCGCACAACCTCTAGGCTATTTATTTATTTATACATTTATTCTCAGTCAACTAAAGCCCATAGATAAAATACATATAATACAAAAGAAGTTTTTAAACTAATTATACCTACATTATTAAATAAATAAAAAAGCTATACAATTATAAATTGTACCTACCCAAACTAAGCAGAGCTTGCGCTATGGGTACTAGACAATGGATATAATACTTATATACCTTTTTTTTTGTAAATACATACTTATAATACATATTTTGTATGGAAGAAAAAAACATGCTGCGCCGACCCCAAATAAATTGGGATAAGGGCAGAAGGATGATGACATACTTATAATACATAAGAAACAACCAGACCAACACAAACACTCATGTTCATCACACAAATATTTGTGTCCTGTGGGAATCGAACCCACGACCTTGTGATCAGCAGTCCGACACTCGAACCACTAGACCACAGAGGTCGTCGAGAACACAAGAATTAAAACACTATACGACACACATAACACAATAAGCGGTTTTAAAGCCTCAGTTTGTTAAAATAAACCAATTTCAAATTCATTGTTACAATCTCGTATACACCCAAAGAGTTATTATTTAAACTATACCCGGAAGATTGATTCACTGCCGCCTAGTGACTTAACCATTGGATTAATGGCATAATGGCGACTGGTTCTATCCATTGTTGGCTACAATACGCATTCAGCGGAGCAGACTTAGCTATGGCAGGGTTATGGGGCAAGATGTGAGCAGCAGCGGCAATGACAAGCGTATTTTTTTCTTTTGAAAGGTACTTTTACTGGTATCGTGGGACAGTACAGTACCATCGTATTCTCATCACACAATCAAATATAAGAATTATATTTGAACTAATAAACTATAAATATTTAAAAAAAACCGGCCAAGAGCATGTCGGGCCATGCTCAGTATTATAGGGTTCCTTAAGTAGGTCTAATTACAAACGAATCAAATCGAATATTAATCATTGCTATTTTAGTTTTTGCAAAAAGCGCCACCTAGCGCTAAATTTATGAAGCTAAATTTAAGAAGTGTGTTTCTTTTTGTGATTTTTTTTAAATAGAAAGTAACTAAAGGAGCATTATTTGCTACGATCATTTTTCTCTAAGGTCAATGACCTATGAACTAGGACGTCTTAAGTATTTTTCAGTTTTCTCACTATAACTCAAAAATTTATAATCACATTATACTCAAAATAATTTTAAAAGAGAGTTTTTATAAAGGTCTATCAATGCTGAAGACTATAAGTTTCTACGTTGCATAGTTTAGAAATGGCAGGGGGGGGGGACACATTGCAAGCTACTTTGGCGAACTGTGTTTCGCAGATGGTATACCTGATAAAAAAGTTGTGTATCAAACATTACCTTCATTTTAGTAGACCTATTCAACGATACCCCACACGAGGGGGTGCAGCGAAAAAAATATTTTCATCCCCATTTCACATGTATGGGCGCCACCCTTAAAATACGTAATCAAGGTTTTTTTATTCTTTTAAAATTGAGATCTATGTCTATTTCATTTTTTGTCAAAATTTCATTTACTTATGTTTATAACTGTAGAAGTTATTAAGTGGTAAAGGATTAGGACAGACGGACAGACGGATAGACGGACAGACGGACAGACGGACAGACGGACGGACATGACGAAACTATAAGGGTTCCTTGTAGAACTACGGAACCCTAAAAAGAGTATATAAGAGTATAAGAGCCATGGAGTTTCTTGCCGGTTCTTCTCCATAGGACCCACAATTTGGAACCGTGCAACTGAGCCTGACGTTTCAAAAGTGCCTGTAAATAGGTTTATTTGAAATAATAAACATTAGAATTTGATGAGCTAATTTTTTGTTCGTGATATCAGGGTTGACTCCATAGTCACAGACATAGTAAAAAATATAGACGAAGTGCTGCGAAAAATCATAGTGAAGTCAAAAAAAACTATGCTCCTTCGTGTACAACCATCGTTCACGCACACACCATGCTCCTGAAGGATATACAATTTGCTTTCGCGATGCTTACTGGCCGATGCCGCTACATGTGTACTGAGAGGGGAGAGCAAGGTTGAGGCGTATGTGTGTGCGTGAGCGCTGATTATACACGAAGGAGCATAGTTTTTTTTTGGCTTCACTAGATTGTTCGCAGCTTTTCGTCTATATTGTTTACTATGTCTGTGCCCATAGTAGAAGTTGTTCGATAACATTCACGAATGAGCTCTTAAAATATGACCACTTATTTCTGATACACGTTGTATAGTGGAATTATGAAGTCGTGTATCCTATGCCTTGTACCAGATCCAGCTTAATGGCCTCCTGTCCACACTTTCCAGTTTCCACCGTGTTCTCACTGTTCAATAAACACATTGAGATGAATCTACGTTAGATAATATTATGTTAGCACTGCAGGAATAGTTTCATGTGTGCCAACAGATTCTGTGTTTTGATTTGAGTGAGTACCTACACACATAAATAATCTTTTACAGTCCTACTACTGGGCACTGTTCTCAGACTTTTTTTAATTTTATTTTTCGAATGGACTCTCGCACATCGGTACCCAAAATAGTTGTCCTAACTGCTTAACTGGGCGGGAGCGGAGAATCCTATTCCATCTATTATATAAAAAAATCCCTAAACCTAACTTATAAACTAAAATCGCGGTTGCAAAACCGCATAAGGGCGTCCCCCAAGGGAGGGCTCGTACCTCGGCTTACTGCAGCATTGCGGTGGGGACCCTGCCGCTATATCCCCCTGGCAGCCGTTGCTGCATCGGGAATGGTTTTCTGGAAAGTGGCGGACTTTCGGTATATCGGGTGCTGTTCTCAGAAAAAGAACGGTTCAGGTGTTCAACATGCTGGCCTACAGCAGGCTATGTCATCATCATCATCATCATTTCAGTCGAAAGACGTCCACGTCCACATAGGCCTCCCCCAAGCAAACAAGCATCGCCACAACGACCACTCCCGCGCTTTCCGCATCCAGCGGATTCCCGCGACCTTCACCAGGTCATCGGTCCACCTTGTTGCCTACCCACGCTGCGCCTTCCAGTAAGAACGCGGTCACCACTCTAGAACTTTACGATCCGTTCTGCGAGCAATGTGCCCCGCCCACTGCCACTTATGTACAACAGGTTATGTATTTCGAGATATGTACAGCAGGTTATGTTTTTTTTTTATAACAGCTAACTGTGAAATGTTTCATAACATAACATCACGCCTGTATTTATTTATTTATTTGTATGTGTGTGTAGGCCGAGGTGTATAGTACACCCACGTTTCGCCAGTTATGTTGCAGTCCCATGTAATAGGGGGCGAGCCTATTGCCATTGACCGGGCACAAATCCAGACTCCGGGCTACTACTGAGAATTTCCTAATGAAAAAACCCATTAAAACTTTGCCCGACCTGGGAATCGAAACCAGGACCCCACGCTCAGCAGTTGCGCTTGCAACCACTAGACCAACGAGGCAGTTCAAATGTTTCAGAATTGACATTTAAATTATTATTTTTTTGTTAAATTGTAAGCAATGTCTTTTTTAACTTTTTATATTGTTAATAAGCACCCCTAATTCACTATACAAAAGATTTATTACAATTACCGAAAACTATAAGTAGCCCATTTGAATATTAAAAACGCCCCTTTTTATTCAAATTCGGGCCCCAAAACTTAACAATATAAAGTACATTGACGTTCCAACAAATACTGTCCTCTTAACTTATCGAATCTTTTTAGAAAAACATAAGTGTTTCTGTATTTTTGTTCAGAACTCGGCCTAAAATTGAACGTGATAAGGTTTAAAATCGTTAACTTACTATTTGGCGCTTACGGCATTCTTTCCGTGAATACTCTTTATGATGTCATTAAGAGCAATCATATTGGCACAGTGTGACATTTTGACAATAACTCCATGGGTGTTCCAACATTCGAGTGATTCTTAATTCAGGGGTCGTCTAATGTCGACGGCACGGTTGACATACAGGATGTCCCGTTGCCAGTGGTCCAAGGTAAAACTTATTAGAGGTCATGTCTATCTATCAGTCTGCATAGCCTTAATGTGGGGAATTTCTGAATCGTCAAAACTTTTTTTTCTTTTGTTTTTCAAGAATTTTGCGACCTTTTATCACATTTCTAGTCATCATGGCCAAACCGCTTCATAAATCAAGATGAAATAAATAGCAATTAGTTGATTTTTTCAGGCATAGCACAAGCTCTGCTTAGTTAGACTAGATGGTGCTGTGTAAAAATGTCCCAATTTTTTTAATTTTTTTTTCATAAGTTCTTGTATTATATCACAAAAATACACTATATCAGTACGTGTAAGCAAAACTTCAGCTTGATTTATGAAGCGGTTTGGCCATGATGACTAGAAATGTCGCAAGAGGTCACAACATTCTTAAAAAACAAAAGAACAATCATAATTTCTAAACGGTATAGACATTCTCTACACTAATGCTGCAAAGTGATAGCTAGACATGTCTTCTAACCAGGGTTTACCCTTAGACCACTGGCAACGGGACTATAGTTGCCGGCACGAGACGTGAGCACAAATTTTACCTGCGTGATAGTCTCTGTCGTCACCGTATTCTAGTATTCCGTTTTCTACGTATATTTAATTATGCATTATCATGTAATTAAGCCAATGCAAGTGCCAGTTTCTGGTCTGTTGTACTGTGAACAGAGATTCGACGACTTACGTAGTGGAATCTGTGCTCACGACTCGTGCCGGCAACTATACCTGTACAGCCGATCGTGTGGCTGTTGCCAACATGACGCGTATCGTGTATTTGATTCGCGCTTGGAAAAAGTAACTACCTACATAATTGTTTCGGTATAAGCGTATTTTCTGTCCAGTTAATTCTTGTCCATCCTAAGGTTGCCTGGAAGCAACCTAATCGCGATAAGGTCGCACTTTGTACAATAGTTTAAATGCATATTCAATGTAATGTTGTATTTTAAGGTGTAAAATGAATATTAAATTAATAAAAACATATATAAATCATCATCATTTCAGCCGAAAGACGTCCACTGCAGGACACAGGCCTCCACAAAAGTGGGGGGATATGATATAATCACCACGTTTGGCAGACGGGTTGGCGATCGCAGTTAGTTGATTAAATACTCAGAGAACGCTGCTGCCCATCCTCTGGTGAATCCCTTTGTTGTTAGTAACAATATTACATAATAATCCCTTAGTCGCCTTTTACGACACCCATGAGAAGAGAGAGGGTGCGGTGGTGCAATTCTTTACGTCCGGCTCTACACAGAACGTTCGAAATATTTATAATAAATGGCACCTTAATTTTTTAAATATTTTTTCAATCGATGTCATCAATAACTGTGGACACTATTCCGCGCTTACAAATCAAACTTTCATGCAGTGAGGTGATGCATCTGGCAGTGTTCGTCAGTCACTATTTCCACCCTCTCCGCCTTTTGTACTAGCCAGCAGAACCATAGACAGTCAGAGCTTGCCCGAGCATTTTGCTCCTGTACGCGTGATTTATCGTGGAATATTTTTTCCAATATTTTATTTTTTTATTTGTACGGACATTCTGACACATATTGTCTTAGATTATTAACACATATTATATATGTAACATAAAACTTTTTAACAAAAAATTGAACCGACGAAAACAGAAACTGAAAAGCGAAAAATAACTAATTATGAGTCGGCGCCAAACAAACAATCAACGAAGATCATTAAATTACTTTAAATAAATAATAAAAACAACGTAACATCAAATGCAATGTGATATTTTCAACGATAAACAATAATTTTCCAAAAATTCGTTCTCCGCTCGGCAACTTGCAACTTGCATGCACGTTGCTTGTTAAAAGTTTGTTTGGCGCCAACTCATAATTAGTTATTTTTCGCTTTTCAGTTTCTGTTTTCGTCGGTTCAATTTTTTGTTAAAAAGTTTTATGTTACATATTGTCAAAGAGATTTAATTCACTAGTAAATATTTAATGTCTTTGCATACCAGGCCCCTCAGAAAGTATTGCGAAAAAAAGTTTTTATATATGGGAGACTGGCCAGTTATAATGTTTTTCGAAAATATGATTATTTATAAGTAAAAATAAGTAAGTTCCAATTTCAAAATTTCCCTCCACATTTTTTGCGAGTTAATTCAAAGTATTGTGTCTCACTGAAATATGGATCTGCGCCGGGAACATTTTAGAGCTATGATTTTATACGATTTCAAGTGTCGCCTGAAACCGGATGAATCGTACGATAGACTTCATATGGTATTCATGGATGAAGGCCCTTCCAAGGCAACCGTGTATCGTTGGTATAACGAATTCAAGCGCGGTCGACCAACTTTGGGGGATGACGAAAGAAGCGGTCGCCCTTTGACGGCTGTTACCGAAGAAAACGTGCTAGCAGTGAAAAATTTAATCCAAGACAATAGGCGAATTACATATCAGGAGATTCAACACATATTGAAGATTGGATCGGGAAGCGTTCACGAGATTCTACACAGCCATCTTCGCGTGAGGAGGATAGTATCACGCTGGGTGCCGCACAACCTCACCGATGCTCAGAAGCAGGCCCGGGTGGAATGGTGCCGTGATATGCTTAACAAATTTGAAGCAGGCTCGTCTCGGCGTGTTTACGACATCGTTACAGGTGATGAGTCCTGGATTTATCAATACGACCCAGAAACCAAGCGCCAGTCGACTGTTTGGGTGTTTCAAAATGAGCCAACGCCTACCAAAGTGAAGCGATCTAGAAGCGGGGGTAAGATTTTGATCGCTAGCTTTTTTAATTTGACTGGCCACTTGGTATCAATTCCCTTACGGGATCAAAGAAGCATTAATGCCGAATGGTATACTACCAAATGTTTGCCAGAAGTTTTCTCTGTTATAAGCAACAAGCGACCAAACACAGGGCTCCGCGGGCTACTGCTCCACCACGACAATGCACCTGCGCACACCGCACTCAAAACGAGGGACTTCCTGGACAGCACGCCAGTCAAACTCCTGGGTCACCCTCCTTACAGCCCTGATCTAGCACCGTGTGACTTCTTTTTATTCCCAAAAATAAAAAATCAGCTCAAAGGGATACAATTTTCGTCGCCGGAAGATGCGCTGGCTGCGTTCGAGCAGGCTGTAAACGAGGTGTCTGCGGCGGACTGGAAAAAGTGTTTTGAAAACTGGTTTAGGCGCATGAATCTTTGTATAGAGGCTGGTGGAAAGTACTTTGAAAAGATTTGATAAAAATATATGTGCGTATAGAACAATTTTTTTTAGTTTCGCAAAACTTTCTGAGTGTCCCACGTATTGTATACAGAAATATTTTTTCAATTTTTTTTTCATTATGTGTGCATACGTACTTTCTACGTTCGTACGTTCTCGTTCACCTAGTCATGCTGTATATTTTATAAGTTACCTTGATATATCTTGCTTATGGTACAAACATCTACTTATGTCATAAAAATTATATGAAACTATATCTCCCTTGGCAAACAAAGAGGTCCCGCAGGCCGCTCAGTACACAAAGTAACAAGTTTATCAATAAATAATGTTAGGATAGATGTCTCGAGGAAACAACGCTGTCGATAATATGTGCGTTTACTGTCTACGATTTCCTGTCGGATCGTATCGTCAGGAGAAAATACCGGGAAAGGGTAGCCCGCGAAATTCAAAACGTCTTGCGTTTTTTTGCAAAATTGTAGCTTTATTTCGCGTTGTATATCAATCAAAATATGATTCGCGGTAGTTATAACAATATGTCTACTGAATAATACTCATAAAAAATATAAACCTAGCTCTATAAGCTCTACAAGCTCAAAAATCAATAATTTGATCCTAAATGAATATTATCGAGCTTGTACAGCTTATAGAGCTAGGTTAATATTTTTTATGAGTATTATTAAGTAGATAGGTACATTGTTATTACTGCCACAAATTATATTTCGACTGATATACAATAGATTCAAATCAAATCAAATCAATTCAAATATGATTTATTTCAGAAACAACAACAAACAACGCAACACAACGCAACAACGCTAAATAGAGCTATAATTGGCAAAAAACGCAAGAAAATTTTAATTTCGCGGGCTATCCTCTAGCAATCACCTCAAAACCTGCCCAGTCATGAAATAATTGGTGAAATTGTAATTATTTAAGTAATTTTTTTCGTTAGCCACGATATCAGTATTAAACTTTGTCACATCTACCGTTCTCTGTTTCTGTGCTAATGTTCAAATGTTTAGGTAAAATAGTTCAGGGATGATTGCCTGTCACAGAAGGACACCGGAAACTATCTCTGAATTTTTTTGAGTATTCGAATCAAAAATACATACATATCGTAACCTAACCGCTGCATTTAAAAGCTCCATTCACATCCATCTGTACCATTTATGCCAATCCGCTTATATTTTATGTGTTTCGGATCGTTTTATTGGCGGTCCGAAATTCCGCAAGTGTCAACACCGCATCCGTTTGCATCTATGGAATGAGGTCATTTAGGTCATCATCACCGGCCTTTTCTTTTTCGAACTTGGCGTGACCACTGCCGTGTGTCTAGATGAATAAGGTTTTATTATAATATTGAAGGGAAGTCAATATTCGTTCAAAATGGAGAGCAATAAATATTTTATGACTGATGTAAATGAAATCGATACACAATTTATAAATAGCATTTTCTTCTTTTGAAACGGTTTAGCGATAGAATTCTGATTGCCTAAAAACATTATACAGAATACATTTTTAAGGAGTGTCGATAATTTGCATAGTGGTTCAGTATCTGTTCCTTATCAGAAACACATAATTAAAATTCACTTTAAAACAAAATGAAAATTTGCCTTTGTATGGCGTGCGCTACAAAATTTTCCAAGTCACCTATACAAAGTCGATTGTTATATGTGTGTTTTTAGTGAGTTTTAATAATGTGGTTGCAATAAGTATCAGATACTGAACAACTATGCATATTACCCACACACCTTAAAAATGGATCCTGTATTTAATTTGCAAGTTGCAATCACTCATTTTTTAGGGTTCCGAAGTCCTATAAGGAACCCTTATAGTTTCGTCATGTCCGTCCGTCTGTCCGTCTGTCCGTCTGTCCGTCTGTCCGTCTGTCCGTCTGTCCGTCTGTCCGTCTGTCCTAATCCTTTACAGCTTAATAACTTCTACAGTTATAAACATAAGTAAATGAAATTTTGTTAAAAAATAGTCTACATATAGATCTCAATTTTAAAAGAATAAAAGATTCGTTTTTGCGTATTTTAGGGGTGGCGTCCATACATGTGAAATGGAGAAAAAAAAATTTTTTTCGCTGCTCCCCCTCGTGTGGGATATCATTGAATAGGTCTACTAAAATGAAGGTAATGTTTGATACATCACTTTTTTATCAGGTGTACCATCTGCGAAATATAGCCCGCCAAAGTGGCTTGCAATGTGTCCCCCCCCCTGCCATTTCTAAACTATGCAATGTAGAAACTTATAATCTTCCACATTGATAGACCTTTGTAAAAACTCTCTTTTAAAATTATTTCGAGTATAATGTGATTATAATTTTTTGAGTTATAGAGAGAAAACTGAAAAATACTTAAAACGTCCTAGTTCAAAGGTCATTGACCTTAGAGAAAAATTATCATAGCAAATAATGCTCCTTTAGCTACTTTCTATTTGAAAAAATCACAAAAAGTAACTTTGAAATGACAAACGTCTTAAATTTGGCTTCTTGAATTTATCGCTAGATGGCGCTACTAACAACACGCTCTGAGTCGCGAATGCTGCCGATTATAGCAAAAACTAAAATAGCCATGATTAATATTCGATTTGATTCGTTTGTAATTACACCTACTTAAGGAACCCTATAATACTGAGCATGGCCCGACATGCTCTTGGCCGGTTTTTATTTTAACTCTAATTGATAGTAATAATAGGTAGGAACAAGTAGGAACACTGTTTTTTCTTGTCTTATGTAGTAAACAATATTGGCATGTCTTTTTCATGCAATTCGTCAACAATGATTATTAAAAGACATTAAGTTAACAATTCCACACACAAAATATTTTTTTTAACCTAATTACTTATGCAGAACCAGTAATTATATTTATATCAGTAGTTATTTGAATGAAGAGACATTCCAAGATTAAACTAAGCAAAAAAAATTGATTTGTTACACTTGTTTTATTATA
Source organism: Asteroscopus sphinx (assembly GCA_949699075.1). NCBI lineage: Eukaryota > Metazoa > Arthropoda > Insecta > Lepidoptera > Noctuidae > Asteroscopus > Asteroscopus sphinx. The sequence continues at coordinate 30,386,168 of OX453004.1, read as the reverse complement.
ATGCCAAGATTGTTTACTAAATATGACAAGAGGGAAAAAACCGGCCAAGAGCATGTCGGGCCATGCTCAGTATTATAGGGTTCCTTAAGTAGGTCTAATATATCTATACAAACAAACGAATCAAATCGAATATTAATCATTGCTATTTTAGTTTTTGCAAACAGTGCCACCTGGCGCTTTAGCATTAGCTTAAATTTATTTAAGAAGCTAAATTTAAGAAGTGTGTCATATCAATATAACACAAAGTTTCTTTTTGTGTTTTTTTTTAAATAGAAAGTAACTAAATTAGCATTATTTGCTAAGATCATTTTACTCTCAGGTCAATGACCTATGAAATAGGACGTCTTAAGTATTTTTCAGTTTTCTCACTATAACCCAAAAATTTATAATCACATTATACTCGAAATATTTTAAAAGAGAGTTTTTATAAAGGTCTATCAATGTGGAAGACTATAAGTTTCTACGTTGCATAATTTAGAAATGGCAGGGGGGGGGACATTGCAAGCCACTTTGGCGAACTATATTTCGCAGATGGTATACCTGATAAAAAAGGTATGTATGAAACATTACCTTCATTTTAGTAGAACTATTCACTGATACCGCACAAGAAGGGGCGCAGCGAAAAAAAAATGTTCATCCCCTTTTCACATGTATGGGCGCCACCCCTAAAATACGTTATCAAGATTTTTTTATTCTTTTAAAATTTAGATCTATATCTAAACCATTTTTTAACAAAATTTCATATACTTATGTTTATAACTGTAGAAGTTAGTAAGCTGTAAAGAATTAGGACAGACGGACAGACTGACAGACGGAGAGACGGACAGACGGACGGGCATGATGAAACTATAAGGGTTCCTTGTAGGACTACGGAACCCTAAAAACAAACTTTAATAAGATAAAAGGCAAATTAGTCATCCAGCCATCATAATTCATTGGAATCGACATTCTTGGGCTTCTTTAGCTCTTAAGCCAATATTTACGACTTCAAAACATTCCCACAATTTATAGCCTTAAATGATACAATTTATCGAAGAAATAGTGACTAAGTTTTTAGCATACCACTAAAGACCAGGGTTGCCAGATCAAATTTACAAAATTACCGAACATTGCCTGGCGAAGGGATTTACTGAGGGTGAACCACAGACCAGACCAAACCAGGCCAGTTCCGTGTGGTGCCGGACATAAAGAATTGCACCACCCCATCTCTTCTCATGAATGTCGTAAAAGGCGACTAAGGGATTCACCAGAGGATGGGCAGCAGCGTCCTCTGAGTATTTAACCAACCAACTGCGATCGGCAACCCGCCTGCCAAGCGTGGCGATTATGGCATATCCCCCCAATATGCTTGGGGGAGGCCAAACAGTGGACGTCTTTCTGCTGAAATGATGATGATGAACCACAGATCAGTTAGTCTCAAGATGCCGCATAAACAACGTTTTACATGAGAACACAGTCGTAAAATGTTGGCGGGGACCGGGGGGCGGACGGTGCGTGATTGGTCGGCTCAAAAGTTCGGTGGTATGATTCTATTTTTTTTTTATTGTTAAGGATGGCGAAACGAACTAAAGGCCCACCTGATGTTAAGTGGTTAACTTTGCCCATAACAACTGCAATACCACTCAGGCTGTTGCCTTAAAGGAACCGCAAGTCGGCTCACCAAACTGAGACATGAAGATGGACAGTCTCATGTGATTTGTGCCGCTCGCTGACGGACTGACGTCCTGATTGCTGGCGAGGCGTATGATATGCAGTGCTACTGCATATGCGTGGGGACTGAGGGTGTCCGGCTAATCGACGTCTAGAGGCTTACTGGTCTAAGGGGTGTATACAATGAAACACTTACGGCCGTTTTCAATAACCTAAGCCAGCGGTTCTCAAACTTTTTTGGTCACGGAACCCTTTTGACAAGCAAAATACTTGACGGAACCCTACAATAAAACAATAGTTTTTAAAAGTGTATTCTTTATTATATAAGCATAATAAAAGTACAATGTAACAGTTACTAATTATTACTTACTTTAACCACATGCCAAGTACAATAATAGAAGATATTAAAAATGAAAAAATCTTAACTAATGGGAGGTATGAAACTGTTTTTTATTTTTCATCAATTGGTTGATATCAGGTTTGATAGAAGACATTTGAAGTCTCATATCAGGTTCGGCGTCCAGTCTATTGCGATATTTTGTTTTCGTGGCTGCATAGGTTGAGAATCCTGTTTCGCACAAATATGTTGTTGGGAACGGGAGAAGAATATTCAGAGCCATTCTGCCAAGCATTGGATATTCATCACGGATTCTGCACCAAAAATCGTTGAGAGGCGTCGTTTTGAACAGTGACTCCATACTTGTGTCTGATGACATTTCTAAAAGAGATTCATATATCTCGTTTGACATACTTTCGGGCTTTTGCAAGTTGGGTAAAAAAGGATTATGAATCCATGAATTCAGCTTCATTTTTGTATTATGTTCTTCGGGAAAATACTTTACAAAAGATGCGCGCATCGAAGTGAGATATTGGACCAATTCTTCAAACACATCATCTTGAAACATTTCCGAGTCGTTATCGCTAACAAACTCACTGAGTGACGTAAAGCTTTCTATTTCTCTCTTACCAACGCAAATAATCCAAAAATCTAATTTTCTTTTGAAGGCAGTTATTTTGTTATAGGCCTGGAACACTGTTGTCTGTTTACCTTGCAATGATAAATTCAATTCGTTCAGTTTTTGAAAGATATCCGCCATAAAAGACAATCGGAACAACCAAGTTTTATCATACAAACGGTCTTTCAAATTAAAAGAAACTGTATCTGCTGAAAGAAACATTTGTAACTCGGCTCTAAGTTCAAATAGCCTTGTTAAAGTTTTACCCCGAGACAGCCATCGCACTTCTGTATGGAGCAGCAGTGTTTTATGTTTGCTGCCATAATCTTCACACAATAATGAGAACAATCGGGATTGTAGTGGTCGTGATTTGATAAAATTAATTATTTTTACCGCTTCATCCATAACTAATTTTAGATTTGACGGCATTTGCTTCATCGCAAGTGCTTGTCTATGCAGAATATAATGGCTGGAACTACAATTAGGCGCTTTACTTTTTATTCGTGATACTGCTCCTGCTGTTTTACCTGTCATCGCCTTGGCCCCATCTGTACAAATGTCAATGCAATCGTTCCAACTAAGATTATTTTCTTTAAAAAATATGTTTATTTTATTAAAAATTTCTTCCCCGGTAGTGTTTGTGGGCAGCGGTGAACACATAAGCATGTCTTCTTCAAAAGAACGTTCATATGGATATCTCACGATAACCAGCAAGATAGCCAGACCAGTGACATCAGTTGACTCATCCATTTGCAAGGCGAATCGTGTTTTTTGTAGACGTGCAACTAGTTCTTGTTTGACGTAGCTTGCCAGATCATGGATTCGCCGTGAAACAGTATCGTTTGATAGCGGTACAGTAGAAAGATGCTTTGCAGATTTTTCATCGAGCATACATTTTGTTATGTCTAACACACATGGCTTTATTAAATTCTCAGCGATAGTGTGCGCTTCACCTGCTTGTGCAATGCGATAGCTAACTAAATATGATGCCTCCGTGGCCTTTTCATTGATAGTTTGTGTTACATGCATCATATTTTTTTGACTTTCCAATAACTGTTCTTTTTTACGAACAAAAAATTCTTTATTCTTGTCTTTAGACTCGGGGTGTACAGTTTCTAAATGTCTGCGTAATTTGGCAGGTGCCATGGAACTATTAGGAAGCAGTTTACTACATAACATGCAGAGAGGTGAGCCGTTGGAATCAACAAATCCGAAACTGATATATGATTCATCATACTTCCTTTTTTTCGTCTTTGAAACCGTGGAGCTTGACGTCGTGGCATCATCGTCTGGATCGGTAATTGCTGTATTCTCCGCGCGTACTGCTTTTGAACATTCAGCATCATTAGAAGATGTCGTTGCAACACGTTTAACACCTTTAAGCCAACGTTCCATTCTTCTTTATTAATAATGTTACACGTCAGGATGGTAGGGTCAAAATAATGCACAATCGTTACTGCGTTTATGAGACAAAGTTTAGTCCAAAGAAGAAATGTACAAAACTGATACAATCTGAATACAGCGGGCAGTAGAACTTACAAGAAGGCAGCAGGCTAGCCAGCTTGTAAGTAGGTAGGTACGAACTTATCGCTCCGAACGCTAATCGTCAACTGACTGACGAGGCGCGACTTTTTTTATATAATAGCGCTTTTATACTTAGTCCTAGACTCGAACTCGAACATTCTCAAAAATACTCGAGTCGGCGCCTTTGATAAACAAAAAGCGGAAATAAAAATATAAATACAAAAAAATGCGTTGTAAACAATCTCGACTTTATGCTTTTGAAGATAGAGCCGAAAGTCGCTTGTTCACAACTATAGCGTCTAATTCAGAGGCGGCTTTTATCAAAGGGACTGCGCGCTCACAAGTATACGCGCGGCGGGCGGATTCAAAACGTTCGACCAGTAACCAGAGAGAGGTGTTTTGTTTTTTTTTTCTAAATTCTTGCGGAACCCCTACAGGGGTATCGCGGAACCCTAGGGTTCCGCGGAACACACTTAGAGTACCGCTGACCTAAGCTATCTATATCATTAGTAAATATTAGGTACTCTGTTGAATAAGAGTATACCATCTGTCAGTTTTTACACTAAAAGAATATGAACAAACTGTACATCTGGTATGGTGTTTGTCATCTGCTTGACTGATCCAACTGGAGAATCTTTCATTATGCAGCCACTCTTTTTTAGGGTTCCGTACCCAAAGGGTACTAACGGGACCCTATTACTCTCGCTACGCTTTCCGTCCGTCCGTCTGTCGGTCACAAGGCTGCATCTTTGTAACGGTAATAGATAACCAGTTGAAATTTTCACAGAATATGTGTAACTATGGTGCCTATCACGACAAATACTAAAAATAAAAAAGTCTAAAACCAAAGGGGGTCCCCATACAAGAAACCTCGATTTTTTTTGCATTTTTTTCAACGTTTTTGTTTTTGCTCTATCTTCAAAGCGTCAAGCTTGGTCTGATTATAGTGCATACTATTTACTTTAGCAACAAATACAAAAAACAGGGCAAACATAGACCTATGTGGTGGTACTCACGTAAGAAAGAGATGCAAAAATTCATATTTCGCGTTCGATCGTTGATGTCTTTTGATAAACCCTCGTAAATTAAATCAGTTTCTATGGGGTATCAGGACGATGGGTGGAACGGAAACCTTACTGTGTGAGTCTGACTCACACTTGGCCGGTTAAAGGTACCTACTGCAAGAAATTTGTGAAATGAATTTAAAAAAAATACCGAACCTCTCAAGCTTCGGTATTTTTGTTATACCGAACACCAAATACGGGGCTGAAATACCGAACAGTTTGGTAAAAAAACCGAACACTGGCAAGCCTGCTAAAGAATAATGACTAGCCTGCATGTAGTCATATATATTAACTTATCACTGATATATTAGGGTTAAACAGTGGTTCAATTTCTAAGAATTGTGGACATAGTCATTGATCCACTTTTTATTTTGGATTTCTGCTCAACCATAGCTGCGCTGTGATAAATCTTGTTTCAATGTAGAAAAAATCTTACCAAATGCGAAAGTATGGATGATTGTTTGTTTGTCATTCAATCACGCTGAAACGGCTGAACTGATTTGAATGAAATTTGGCACACAGATAGACCATAAATTGGATAAATATATAGGTTAAACATTATCCCGGGAAGATAAACAGTTTCTAATGGATGTGCCATAACATCTTTCTGCGATAGACCGAATTATAGGCGGGTAAAGCCGCGGGCAATAGCTAACCTAAACATACCTGAACATACCTAATATATGTGATTGCAGGATCAACAATCAAACAAACATCCATACTTTCGCATTTATAGTCATCATTTCAGCCGAAAGACGTCCACTGCTGAACATAAGCCTCCCCCAAGCATCGCCACAACGACCGGTCCTGCGCCTTCCGCATCCAGCGGATTCCCGCGACCTTCACCAGGTCGTCGGTCCACCTTGTATGGGGCCTACCCACGCTACGCCTTCCTTTACGCGGTCGCCACTCCAGAACTTTACTGCCCCATCGGACATCCGTTGTGCGAGCAATGTGCCCCGCCCACACAAAGGGCAATGGAGAGGGCTATGCTCGGAGTGTCCCTGCGTGATCGAATCAGAAATGAGGAGATTCGCAGGAGAACGAAAGTAACCGACATAGCCCGAAGAATTGCCAAACTTAAGAGACATTTATAGTATTAGAAGGAAATTAAACGAATATATTATTTCGGACCAAATTCATTGTAAAGCAGTACGTATTATACCAGAAACGAATTGTTGGGAATAACTAATTTAATTAAAACCACATTAGGTAGGTACCAATTATAATATACTTACACAGTCAATGTTGTTAAAATTTTAGATGAAAATTAAACACAATACCTACGTTCCTAAAATTTTCATAGATAGTTCATTTTACAATTCAACTACAGCACAGTGAGCCGAAGTTCGTCGAAATGGAAAAAGTTAAATAGAAAATTATAGTTTGTCAAATGGAAATGCCTCGGGCCCAATAATTACAGTTTGATGTCTGTAATACTGTATCACTGGTTGAAATGGCTACTTTTATTGTAATACCCGTATTTCCAGTTTCAGGGTACGGCTCCACTGTAAAATAAGAAACACCTCGATTTCTCTGATAACCAAGTCCGTCAGACGTTTTTTTTTTTTTTGATAAAGCGTTTCCTTTATTTATATTACAATCTAGCGGTTAAGGCTACTAAGTAATTTAATTTTAACTTGCACTTCTAAACAACTAAAATTAAATTAAATTAATTAATTAAATTAAATTATTAAACCATGTTAGTAAAAAATAGTGTCTCACTCATTCCTAACCCTCCGTCACTGAGGACTGACCCTGATCGCCATGGGGTGGACTTTGTGATTAAGTTATCCTGTCCGACAGATCAGTTAATCACATGTACGAGTACGTACGATTGAAAGCAGTTTAATATGAAACGACTATCAGGAGTACTTTTTCAATATTTATCATTTATAAGAAATAAACGTGTGTTTCTTTGTAGAGATTATTTAGTGTTGTATGGACTGTCAAGTATAAATCCTACTTCCTTCCTACTTTCTATCCTACTAATCCTACTAATATTATAAACGTGAAAGTTTGTAAGGTTGTATGTATGGATGTATGGATGTTTGTTACTCTTTCACGCAAAATCTATTGTATGGATTTTAATGAAATTTGGCATACAGATAGAACATAACCCGTATCAACATATAGGCACTTTTAATCCCGAGAAGATGAACAGTTAAAAAGTTAAAAATAGATAAACGACATCCACGCGGGTTTAGCCGCGGGCATAGGCTAGTATTTAATAAGGGTATTTTGAAGTGACATATTTCACAACATTTTAGGTATTTTTTTTGTTTTACTCTGGACCAGGGGCCTTACTTCCGATTGGTTCAACTTCTGAACCAAATCGAACTAATTTTAATTCCTAGTCCTAGAGGAATGCAGTACGAATTGACACTACCTAATTTGAATTCATATTCTATTGGAACCGAACTTGATCCAGTCGGAATTCAGGCCCCTGGGATGTAAGAGCCCTTCTCTAAGAGGCTTCGAGGAGGTTGGCGAAAATATTTTTGTCTAAGGTTAAAAGATATAAAATTGTACGGTAGATTAAAATATTTTTTAGAAATATCTGTAAAGACGCTTCTCACCTTAGTCTTCCTGCGACCACAAACGCTGCAAAGCTTTCGAAACGTCAGGAAAACCAATTTAAATAATATACGCGATGTAATCCGGTTAAACTTGTTTTATTATAATATAACTATGACTAAAAGTGTTGTTTCAGTCGTAGAATTTTTTCTTTAAATGAATACAACTTATGAATCAATGATATTTAAAAGTATGGATATGCCATACCCTTACAAAACCAACGAAAAAAAATTTCCACACGCAACGGCAGCACAATACACATAAACTAGTGCAAAGCAAGTTACTTTCGCGTCATAATTGGAACACTTTCTGTACACACACGGCATTTTAGTTTTTTTTTTTTGTCACCGGTCACGCTCAGCGCCTTATTTGGCGCGAACTAATAGAAAAAACGCTCTATCTAGGACGTTTTAGTGTCTTCAGTTGCTAGTGCAAGCAACATATCTGGAATAGTGTAGTTCGTTCATGAATAACAGAGATACCACATTGTGTATAGAAGTTTTTCATTTTCTTTTGTCGTTATTAGATTGAACATTCGCAAACTTGGTTACAAAACAATAGAGGCTTAAGAGATTGTCTGGTTCTTCGGCTCTTCCGAGAGCAACACTTTTACAGGTATCTCTGAGAACTTCAGTTCCGTTCTCCTTTTGTTAAAATTCGTGTAGTATTGCAATAGTTTGGATGTTTTAACTATCATTGCGGGCAAAACCTGACCAGGATTCTTTTGTACTAAACAAGTGATAACATGAACAAATAGCTTGATATTTGCATAGGAGATTTGTATCTTAGGTACAGTTTTTTTTACGAGCCTGTTTTGTCCCACTGCAGGGCAAAGGCATCCCTTCCTTTCTTCCACTTTTCGCGGTCTATGGCAATTTGTGGCCAATCCTTTAAGTAAGAGTCCAGCTCATCCCGTCATCTCTTTCTGGGCCTACTGAGTTTTCGTTTCCGGCTGTCTGGGATCCACTCTGTTGTGAGTTTCGCCCATAGCCTCTCCAGGATGTGGCAGATGTGGCCAAACCCAGTTCCATTTTAACTTGGCGGCTGTATGACCTACGTTTGCAATTTTAGTTTGGGAACGCAGTATCGAGTTTCTTACACGATCAGTAAGTTTGACCACCAAAATAGTGCGCTCCATTGCTGCCTGACAGACCTCGAGTGCGGACTTCTGACCTTTGTGAAAATGTGTGGAATTGTTGTCGATTTTTGTAACTCTCTTTAATTCCGTTTTATATAAAAAAATTGCTCAATATTAATTTTGTGTACATTCTGAATTTTCCACACATTTTAAATAGAAATCACGTTAGCTCACAACCTTTTAAAGTCACAAAGTGTTTTGATACTATACACAGTATTTTTTATTGGTTAAAATAAAAATAAGTTAAGATTCTGACTTTTCTATACCTTCATGAAGCCAATTCATTCTTATTTACAGTGTGGAAAAATGTAATATCAACAATACCTGAATGCACGTCGCTCTCCTTTCTATTTGGTTATTTTTTTCTGCAAAAAATTAAAATAAACAAAGGTTACAAAAAATGGTGAACAATCAAAACGATTCTGTAAAAGCAAACTGTTGTTTTTTAACTAAACGGATTTGAAAACGCTTCAGCGTGCACAGATTTTTTGTGATAGCAAAATACTCTGACAATAAAATTGTCATGTAACTCATAGCTATAGGGAATAACTTTTTGGAGTAGGTACCTACTTGAGTTTTGTGTTTATTTTTGGCAAATTTCTTTATTAGCTGATTAGCGGTAAAAATAAAATCTTAATGGCCTTGAGTTGTTGCCTTGTGTTGTTGTTCTTTGTTTTAATTAAGAAAAGTATTGCATTGCAGTCAACCAGACATCATTTAGTGATAAGTGCTGCCTATAAATAACACATGAACAAAGTGTCTTCCCCTTAATAGAAATTAAGAAAAGTTATTGGACGCATTCTTAGATCATGTTTACATAGCAATTAAGTTTTAAATTAAATTACTTATTAGCCGCAGCAAGTATCTAGACTTGTAATTCAGTAGTAATTCAAATAAAGTATCTCAAAGATACATAAAAGTAAAAAAAAAACAGTCAACCTGGAAAACTTTGTCCTTTTTAGGGTAACTTTGATGCACCATTAAAAGTATGATTTGTTATATCATTATATTGAGTACCTTTGGATTCAAGCCAACTGATTATTACGTTATAAAAAAAATGGTTCTTAGACCAAAGTTACCGTGGTTTACTCTATACCGCTACCCTCAGCTTTACCGTTATATCAAAACATAAACAACCTGAACATAATTTATTTGAGGCGGACTATGTCAGCCTTAGGGACCATAGTTACCGTGGTTGACTGTATACCGTTACCCTCCTCTTTACCATTATATCAAAACATAAACAACCCAAACAGAATTAATCGAAACGTAAAAAACGCAATGAAAAAAACGGCAAAGTTTCCTTTTTGAGATTCCGGTAATTGTCATTTAATTACCAAGTGAAGGGAGGGGGATAAAAAAATAAAGCTTAGAGCTTCTTAATGGCCACCAATTTTCCGGTCTGCGGTCCCGGAAACGTTTTAGTCTGAAACATTGTTTTAGCGAGTATTCATTTTAAAAGTGAAAATAAAAATATATTTTTTTGGCTACGCGTTAATATTTGTGACCACTGTGCTGTAAAAATCATGTTTTTAAAAGTGGTGTATTTTTTTTCTATTTTTGTTAATGGTTTGTGTTGCGTAAGAAATAACAAAATATTTTATTTTGATATTTATTTATGGAGAAACAGCGATACCGGTTGAAAGCTTGCCTTCCCTGCATGTGTTTGAGTTCGAATCCGGCCCGCACTTGTGACTTTTCGAATTTATGTGTACGTGCCGTCTGTCGGGACAGGTCAGCTCTTTTTAGCTTTATTTCTAAAGCCAATATTCTCACATTTAAACTCTTGTTTATTTCTGAAATTAACCTACATTATACTCACATTACTTGAATGAATTTGATGGAATAAACAATAAAATATTTTAAAAAGAGTATATCCCTGGAGTTTCTTGCCAGTTCTTCTCCATAGGAGGGGCAATTTAGAACCGTGCATTTAGAGCCTGACGTTTAAAAAGTGCCAGTAATTAGGTATATTTGAAATAAAAAAACCGGCCAAGTGCGAGTCGGACTCACGCAGTAAGGGTTCCGTACCTCTCAACGACCTGATACCCCATAAAAACTGATTTAATTTACGAGAGTTTATCAAAAGACATCAACGATCGTACGCGAAATATGAATTTTTGCATGTCTTTCTTACGCAGGTACCACCACATATGTCTATATTTGTCTTACTTTTAGTATTTGTTGCTAAACTACATAATATTTACTATAATCTGACCAAGTTTGACGCTGGTATGTATAACCGTTTTAAAGATAGAGCAGGAACAAAAACGTTGAAAAAAATGCATGTTTTTTGAGGTTTCTTGTATGGGGACCCCCTTTGTTTTTTTGTTTTTTTTTTGTTTTTAGTATTTGTCGTGATACACCTCATAGCAACACATATTCTGAGATAATTTCAACCAGTTAACTATTACCGTTCAAAAGATACAGCCCTGTGACAGACAGACGGATGGACGGACGGACGGACGGACGGACAGCGTAGCGAGAGTAATAGGGTCCCGTTTGGCACCCTTCGAGTACGGAACCCTAAAAACATTTGAATTTAGTTTTTTTTTATCATGGTTTGATTTTTACTCGCTTCATCGGTGAAGGAAAACATCTTGAGGAAACCTGCACACCTAAGACTGCTTTATAAACTTATTGAGGTGTGTGTAGTCCGGCAAGCCACAGTAATCCAGAGTGGTGGACTAAGGCTTGAATCTTCCTCATTCTGAGAAGAGGCCCGTGCCCAGCAGTGGGACAGTAATGGGCTGGTTAGTACCTATCATATCATAAGTACCTCTTATAAGAGAGAGAGAGAGAGAGTTCCTCTTTTTCGTCAAGTGGATTGAAGAAAGCATTCTTCTGTCTGCTAATCCTAATAAAGGGTATTTATTCATGCTTATCGTTCTGCATAACTTTTAATATCAACAACTCTGTAATCGTTAAAAACAGCTGTTCTGGCCTTTACACCCCTCAATCGATCAAAAACCCAATAACACTTTGCCTGACCCGAGAAACAAACCCAAGACCCAACGCTTGGCAGTAGACATACTAGGCAGTCAAGTTAACATTATTTTCCTTTTCCGTTGCCATGACATTAATCTTGAAAGAAAATACCCTCACTAAAATAATAATGTCATCTATATACACAAATACACAAGATCATGAATGCAAATCAATTTATTTGTCATCAATTTAGTCAATTAAAGATTACTTGTTTAATCATTACCTCGTTCGGCACGTGTAGAGGTGCAAATTATCCCTCCCACCCCCCATTGTAATTATACCTCAACTTAACGGTCACATAAAACAATATTACGTATATAAAACTAAGCATAACAATAAAGTACGGTAATAAAAGTTAGTATTGAGTTTCTCTTAAAATTAAAACATTTCAATATGGGTTTGATGGAGTATTTGATGACTCACACGCGGTTACAATAGCGTAATAAAGTACTAACGATTCCTATTTAAAACTCTATGCAGTACCTATTAACTATTAACTAATGTTGTGTATCTATTTATTTATGTTTTTTTTTATTTTATAATATAGGATGGCGAAACGAGCTAAAGGCCCACCTGCCCCCCTAGCCAAGTTGACAATCTACAATCATCAACGCTTATAGAAAACAGTCAAAATGTATGGGAATGACATTTATCTGAACGAAAAAGTCATTCATTGAGATATGTCATTCCCATACATTTTGATCGTTTTCTATAGCCTTGACAATTGTAGATTGTCAACTTGGCTAGGGGGGGCTGATATTAAGTGGTTACCTTTGCCCATACCAACTTCAGTACCGCATAGGCTGTTACCTAAATGCACAGACCAGTAAGCCTCAAGATGCCACATAAACAAAGTTTTGCATGAGAACACAGTCGTAAAATGTTGGCGGGGACCGGGGTGCGGACGGTGTGTTATGATTGGTCGGCTCAAATGTTCGGTGATATGATTGGTGCCGCTCGCTGACGGAGTGACGTCCCGATTGGTGGCTGGGCGTAAGATATGCAATGCTACTGCATATGCTTTGTGACCGGGGATATCCGGCTAATAGGCGTCTAGAGGCTTACTGGTCTGTGCCTAAATGGTACCGCAAGTCGGTTCGCCAATCTGAGACATGAAGATGGAAAGTCTCATGTGATTGTAATTTCACCGGCACCCGTACCCTTCAGACCGAAACACAGCAATGCAAGCATCACTATTTGGCGAATTTTATCTATAAACTTTTTCCTTCCATATACCTAACTAAATCTACTTTTGATAGATAAAAGAGTAAAAGACAGAATTTAGTAGTAGTTTATAAATTATTGGGTACAGTTTTTCTGTTAATTTCCTTTTAACCTTAGATCTAAAATGATTATGTACCCTGACATATCTATTGTTTTATCCACAGCTGGACAAAATACTTCTACTGGAAAGTAGGTACGTATTCTTTACTCACCAATGACTGCAAAACCAACCTCCTCAATCTCAATACAAAACAAATCAAACACGCAGAAATATATTCAACATATTTCCTTATCGTATCTATATTTTAATATAGACCCCGTCATCAGAAGTGGGATGTAGAGAGTTATTTCAGCATTAGTGATTCTTAGCGCCAGCGTGGCTATTCTGTACGATCTCACTAGCAAACTCACATCTAAATCCGCATTGATTTTTTTTTGTATTGTTTTATTACTAATCACAGCGAATTTAGAAGTGAGTTTGCTAGTGAGATTTGTGGTGAGATCTTACAAAAAAGCACCATTCTACGCCGAAATTTAAAAAATTAAAAAGCTTAACAACACCTATCTCTGGATGTTTTAACCCAAACGCTGCGGCTGATGGGCTGATACGGGAAATAAATACGAAATAATAAGTCGGAAATGTAAATCGGTGAGCAGATGGTTGTGGCAGTTGGTGAGTTGATTTTTAAGATTTTAACTTCCAGAGAATTGTTTTTTGCGCAATTATGATACTGTCTAGCGGACAAATTAATTTGTTTGCTTGGTAAAGAGTTGGTTAAGTATTTAGGTCATTATTAATTTTGAGAAGAGGAGGGTAAGTTTTTGGAAGAGCGATTTTTCGGTATAATGTAATTTCAGTCAATATAGAAATTTAAATAATATGAGATTTTTATTTCTACGCTCCTCAATGACGTTATAAGCCTAATGAAATAAAATACATGCCGAAATTTTTATCGCTTCTTTCCCGAAAAGGGTTAATTGTACTCAACATTATGAATGAACAACTTTTACGATGGAACCAACCCTGAAATCGCGAAAAAAAAATCTGTTGGTCCATACATATGTGTTCACTAAAATCTATAAAATGTAGGAACCACCTGATTTTTTTTTGTGATTTCAGTATTGGTCCCATATTAAAAGTTGTTCATAATGATGAGTACAATGACCCCTTTTCGGGATAGAAGCCATTAACATTTCAGCATGTATAATGTTACCTTTATTAAAAAGTGGTGTAAACCATTTTACTCTCGAGTTTGAACAAACTATAAGTTTCAGGTTTTGAGTTATTTCAATAACACTTTGTACAGGTAGGTACTTAAGACGCTGATAACAGCCAAACACCCCAAATAGGCTTCTTTTAAAAACATTTTTAGCTGTATCTATTCAGTTTGTGGCAGTGAAAAAAATGTATGTTAATCTTAATAGTATTTTCTAAAACAGTATTGTGCCCAAAACACGTTTTCTTGAAGTTTTCTCGATAGAAAAGAATTGTAAACTAACCTCTTAAAACATGCTTTAAAGCAAAAAATCTCTATTATTTACCAAATATTGTAAATGAAATTAAGAAAACATTTAAGAAAGACAATAATCTAAAACACTATTGTTTCTGTTTTTCAAATAAGCTTTTAGTTTTTTACTAAATAAATATATTGTTAATTTTCATTCAAGTTGAGCGACGCACCCGACGTCCCTCCGCTCGTTGCCTCTCTTTCTTTTCTGTACAAAACGACAGTGACCGCAGAAGTCTGATTTTTTAGGTGTTGTCAGCGTCTTAAAGATAATTCTCACAAATATCAAAATATGAATGACATACCCACAGCAACGAATACAGAACATTACTTTGATATAAGAAACTTCTTATTAGAAGTATTTTTCATTGCACCATTATCATTGCACCGCCCTATATCTTCTCATGGGTGTGGGAAAAGGTGACTAACGGCCAAAATTAATATCCAATCTATCCACGATTAGCCCTGCTAGAGATAGAAATTTGACATATTTTGTATGGAGCTTATGTCAAATTCCTATCTCTAGTAGGGCAAATCGTGGATAGATTGGATATTAATTTTGGCCGTAAGTGATTCACCAGAGGATGGGCAGCAGTGTTCTCCGAATATTTAACCAACCAACTGCGATCGCCAACCCGCCTACCAAGCGTGGCGATTATGGCATATCCCCCCTATCCCGGGGGAGGCCTATGTCTAGCAGTGGACGTCTTTCGACTGAAATGATGATGATGATGACATGTACTTCAATTGTTAAAAATTAATATTCGATAAATTATGTATTCAGCGAGTAATATTTTTTTTACTGATGGGGGCGCTACTTGGCCGCTACATCATCCTCCGAGCCTTTTCCTAATTATATTGGGGTCGGCTTCCAGTCTAGCCAGATGCGGCTGAACATCAGTATTTTATACGGAGTGACTGCCATCAGACCCCCGCAACCCAGTTACTGGGTAATACTGACATTCGGAGGTTAGAACAGTTGTCAGACTTTCAGGCTTCTGACTACCCGTAACGACTGCCATAGATATTCGTATGACAACCGGGACCGACAGCTTAACGTGCTCTCCGAGGCACGGAGGGGTCTCGATGTGTAACGAAACGGTCACCCATCCACAGACTGACCGCGGCAAGTGCAGCTTAACCTTGCAGATCGTACAATCCGCGCAGTCATTGCTTCGCTACGAGCCACTTGGCCGCTACATTCCTCTTAAAACATAATACTTTGATATAAGAAGTATTTTTCATAACACCATTAACATTCTTTATTTTTATCTACATTTTAGTCTAATGAGTCTCAAAATATTGAAAACTACACCGTACACTTACAGTAACGACATGATATTATTAAGTAGGTAGTAACTTCACGGTTGTATGCAAAAATTCAAAAAACTGTAAACTATCCTTCAAGTATGTGTACTGTACGTGTGAAACAATATGGCTGCCTCTGTGGCGTCAGAGACGAGTGCTTGAGCTAATGAGCGGTAAGCAGACAAAGCAGTGTAACACAAAAGTTGGAAACTGTTTACAAATGAGTTACTTGCCCTTTTTACTGAAAATAGAGAATTTTTGTTTACATTTTAGAGAGTACAAAAGTAACTTAATGTTATTTATTTGTAAGTTGTATTTGTATAATTATATATTTTCGTTCGTTTGTAGATAAATAGGAAAACATTACTAGTTTATTGTCAACGTAAGAATTTGTGAAGAAAGCACGTGTTTTTATATAAACCCTGCGTCAATTCTGGACAAGTTCCAATCTGTGTACCGAAATTCACCCAAATCCGTTAAGATGACTGCGATACCTCAACTGACTACTGGATCAAAATAGTGGCAATTGTCCCATCACCAACTTTGCGGTATAAGCGACGAGAATACTCGGTGAAGTTGGCAACAGCCTAGATGCTATTGCAGTTGTTATGGGCAATGGTAACGCTTAACATCAAGTTGGCCTTTAGCTCGTTTTGCCCATACTTTCGCATTTATAATATTAGTAGGATAATGGAAGTGGGATATGCTTCCTTATTGCAAAGGGGTTGGCCAGGGAACTATGAATTTCTCTTATGGATCTGATAAGTCCATTTCACAATGCAACCCGGCCGTGACCGACTGGGAGCGATAGGATTAACAATATGCAATAAACTGTACGAGGAATTGATTCAAATTATAGATTGTTGCATCTATTTCGCTTTGGAATACGTAGTAGGATTTAGGTTAGCTACTAATCCTAAGAAATACTAGTATAGAAATCGAGATGTCTGTTTGGTTACTGCAAATTCATAAAGCGTCTTCATAAACTCAAAATCATACCTAAGATTAATGATTGGTCTGTTCCAACATGTACATCGTGATCACATGCGGTCCAGCTACAATATTGCGGCTTGCTGTAGGTGTGATTCGGGAGAAAATGTAACGTCACGTAAGATTTTTGCTTTATGAGGAAGCATATACACACCACGCTCTCTCTTTATTTCTCTTTATAGTGTGTCTGTGTGTGTGAAATTCGTTCTTGACGGGGTCCCCTAACCAACTGCAATATCACCTAGGATGTTTCCTCACGTGATTGTAATTTCACCGGCACTCCCTTCGCATCAGACATCAGTCGTCTCCCTTGCCTTCCTTCCTTCCTTTCCCTTCGTATCAGAACATAGCAATGCAAGCATCACTGTTTGGCTGCAGTAATAGGTATGGTGGTAGCACTTCTCGAAACGAGCTCTTTTGCAAGAAGCACTACTACTAAAACCTACGCGATTACAAATCTCCTTGTCATGACGCCAAGACCTGTGATTATGGCAATATCCTCCAAGTTGTCTACAAGAAGATAACTAATACATTAAGCTTCCCGACGAGAAATATGTATCTATTAAACAATCCATTCGCAACGCGATTAAAGTTAAAACAATCTATCGTCGGCAATCAACTGCCATGCAAATGCGTCACCGTTACACTGCAAATAATATTACAGTCCTGAAAATAATATTTTAACCTTATTATTATGCAATAAGGTGTATAATTGTGCATTACATATTTTTATAACTGTGAACATAATTTGGTTTTAGCATAATCAGAAAACAAATAAAAATCTCTTCAGTAAAGAACACAGCAGTCCTATTCCGAAACCGGTAAAGACTATATTTCTATGTCTCTAAGTTTTATGAACATATCAACAAGTTTGTCTGTTCGTCTGTCCCTAGGGCGAATTAGTAGTCGAGTGTTCATAGTGCATGCTTTGAAATAAGACTATCTGGATAGAAAATGTAAATTTCCGCAAGTTTATGCACCACTGCGTAGGAAATGCCGCGGGCAAATTCTAGCTTGATTACGCTGTGAATTTTCTGAAGGCATCAAGTATTCTGGAATAAATAAATTACTTAGTATTCTTGATATGCCCGCCGAGAATGTATAAATAAAAGCTCAGCTAAGACGCGGTATACTAAAAAACATTGAAAATGTTGTTAAGCAAGATTCCCAAATAAATTATTATATTTTTAGACTTAATTAGGTAAAATAAAAATATTCATCTGGAGATTCGCAGGAGAGCGAAGGTAACCGACACAGCCCGAAGAATTGCCAAAATTAAGTGGCAGTGGGCGGGGCACATTGCTCGCAGAACGGATGGCCGATGGGGCAATAAAGTTCTGGAGTGGCGACCGCGTACTGGAAGGCGCAGCGGGGGAAGGTGGACCGACCCCCCACAAACTGGACCGACGACCTGGTGAAGGTCGGAAAGCGCAGGACCGGTCGTTGTGGCGATGCTTGGGGGAGGCCTATGTCCAGCAGTAGACGTCTTCCGGCTGAAATGATGATGAATGAGCTCAATAATTATATCTTAACACTGTAAATAATACCTATGAATTCTTTTCATCATCATTCATCATCATTTCAGCCGGAAGAGACTGTAAGAGGACTTACAACTGAGTAAAATTTTGTATTTTCTATTTAACAGTAGAATCCATATATTATATGGAGTGGAAGGGACATCGTAAGGCAAACCTGTACCAGGGATTCAGTAGGTACTACTCTTGCAGATAAAGAATGGGATTGAAAGAAAATATTGGCATTTGTATTTTTCTCTCGCTCACACGTACGGTATTCTGTGAGCGAGAGGCACATAGAAAAGTAGAAGTACCGTCATTTTTAATTCCATAAAAAATAACCCGGCCGGACACCCCAGAGTTGGAAATTTTCATCGGTCTTTTAAAAATAAATCAGCTGTCCCATACCTACATTTTGTCGAGTTTAATGTTTGGAATAACAGATTTTTCTCCCACTTGCTTGGAAATTGGTTCAATATTCAAAAAAAAGGATACAACAATCGGCTCTTTTCCGTACGCAACGAAATAACACTGAATGTCTTCAAGAGAAGAATTAAGGAACATTTCCTCTCAACATGAGTTATATTACATGTTATGTATTATATATCTATATATATATATATATGAATGTATATATTCTGATGTATCTATTATATATTCTTATGTATCTATTATATATATTTAAGTATCTATATATTATTTATATTATTATTAGCTAGTACTGTAAGTAAATAAAGTAGGTTTAATTTATGTTGTACACTTGTTTCTGTCCTCTACATTCAACATTTCTCTATCGCTCTAAGGTTTGCTGTTAGAAAACTCAGTTCTGAGTTAAGCTCGCCGATGTACATAAACTTTCCTACTGTTATATAAATGTATATCTGTGTGTACAATAAAGAATAAGAATAAGAAAATAACAGGCCAGTAATATCCAACAGGACGATAATAGAAATTGCTGAACACTTTTTATTTTTAAATTATGCTACCGAGGTTTTTAAGTACACACTTACATAAATTAGGTGTTTTTAGGTACAAAATATTTATCATTATACAGGCTGAATAAGCATTTTTTTTTTCAAAACTTTGAAAATAGAACAAGAACCGCGCGCGGGTGACTTGGTGTGAATAAAAATGAGATACTGTTGAATTAATTTGTGTTGTGTTTCCTCGCAAATTAGAGAAAGATACTATACAAGTCTCGGCCAAAATAGCAATTAACGGCCTTGTTTAGTTAAAAAGGACTCGGCTTGCGCCTCGTCCTTTTAAAATCACTTGGGAAGTACTCGGCTTCGACTCGTACTTCCAATATTACTCGGCCGTAAATTGCTTCATTTCAGGCCTCGACAGTAATGTACTATTTTTAAAGACAATATAAAATTCCAACGCTGGGTGACTCAGAATCATTATACCTACTGAATTCTTGGTACTTATAGGTTTTTATCACGGTGTCCCTTCCACCCCGTATTACTTGTGTAATATTGTTATTAGCAACATTTTCGCTCCAGATATACCTATTTCATTTTCCTCGACAATCATCCTATACCATTGCAATAACCAACCCAGAATTAAAACAAGATACTTACCCAATATATATTATATTACCATACGCATATTTATCATTGAGCTGACTATAAAATGGATGGACCAGTCCTGTCCTCAGGAAACAGACGTAACTGTATATCGTCCGTTGATACTGATAGATTGCTATAGAACCTGTTACTAGTTCTGCTAGTATTAACGCCTAAGGACCATGGATGCAATGTATGAGAATAGGTTAATAAACCTGAGCCAATATGAAAATGGAATCCGGACCTATTTATCGGAATTAAAACAAATGACAACTTAAAGTCCGTGTTTTTTTATATACATGCTGAAATTTTAATGGCTTGTTTCGCGGTAAGGGGTCATTGTACTCATCATTATGAACAACTTTTACTATGGGACCAACGCTAAAATCGCGAAGAAAAACCAGGTGGTCCATTCATTTTATCGATTTAAGTAAACACAAATGTAGGGACCAACTGATAATTTTTTTCTGATTTCAGGGTTGGTCCCATAATAAAAGTTGTTCATAATGATGAGTACAATGACCCCTTTTCGGGAAAGAAGCTATTAAAATTTCAGCAAGTATAATTGATAGAGGAAAACGACATGAAGCTGGGTAGTCTCATGTGATTGTAATTTCACCGGCACCCGTACCCTTCACACCGAAACATAGCAATGTAAGCATTAATTAACTGTTTGACAGCAGAAGTAGGTAAGTACGGTGGTAGTACTTCCCCGTACGAGCTTTGTCACAAGCTCTATTACTACAAAAATGCACTCAAAGGCCGACCATACCGAGTTACAATAAAAAAAAAAAAAAAAAATTATGATACGTTTTTGAATGGAACTAAAATGACCACCTTCCGGATCCATCATCAGACCCTGGACACCATCT
Organism: Asteroscopus sphinx; assembly: GCA_949699075.1. Classification (NCBI taxonomy): domain Eukaryota; kingdom Metazoa; phylum Arthropoda; class Insecta; order Lepidoptera; family Noctuidae; genus Asteroscopus; species Asteroscopus sphinx. The sequence goes on along the minus strand of OX453004.1, from coordinate 30,365,287 downwards.
GTCACCCAACTTCTCATTGATACAAATCTAACGAACCCAAACTCGGTGTGTTTACGTTAACTACAGCCACAGACCAGTAAACCTCTAGACGTCAATTAGCCGGTCAACCCCGGGGGTGACCGGTCACCACGCATATGCAGTACTACTGCATATCACACACCCCGCCACCAATCAGGACATCAGTCCGTCAGCGAGCGGCACCAATCATACGGAATCACACAACCGAACTTTTGCGCCGACCAATCATAACGCGCCGTCCGCCGTCCGCCCCCCGGTCCCCGCCAACATTTTACGACTGTGTTCGCATGCAAAACTTTGTTTATGCGGCGTCTTGAGGCTTACTGGTCTGTGACTACAGCGGAGATCCTCTGACCATCTTCCAGCCCCGTCATCAGAACAGCTTTTAAGATCAATAATACAACATTATAATCCAGTTCTGAACTGAGTTGAAAGTTTCTAACTCTTCAGAAAGTTAGTTTAAAATCGATTGCAAAATTTGTACTGAACAAACAGGCAGGAAGAAGAGTTCATCAACACACCATGCGCGAAATATGTTTTTTTTTTTCTTTTTCTTACGCAGGTACCACCAAATATGTCTATTTTTGCCCCATTTTTAGTACTGGTTTCTAAACTACATGATATTCACTCTATGCACTATAATCAGACCAAGTTTGACGCTAGTATGTGTTACCGTACCGTGGGGGGGACTGGATGCGGAAGGCAGAGGATCGAGCGTTGTGGCGCAACTTGGGAGAGGCCTATGTCCAGCAGTGGACTGCGATAGGCTGAGTTGATGTGTTACCGTTATGAATATAGAGCAGGAACAAAAACGTTGAAAAAAATTCATGTTTTTTGAGGTTTCTTGTATGTTTGTTTATTTTTATATTTGTCGTGATAGGTGGTCATAGCAACACATATTCTGTGAAAATTAAAACCAGCTACCTACCACCGTTCAAAGGATACAGCCCTGTGACAGACAGACGGACGGACGGACGGACAGACAGCGTAGCGAGAGTAATATGGTCTCGTTTGGCACCCGTTGGGTACGGAACCCTAAAAAAACGTTAACAGCCAGCACCGACAATAACATACCAATTTTCACGCAAGCAATGTACAATGTACGTACTTTGCCAAGTTTCAAATGTACAAAAAGCGTAATCTGCGACCTGCCAAACCACACAAACCGTTGCCACCAGCTGCCGCTACGGCAATTCTTTTGTGCGAATATACGTACCAGTGTATAAAACTTCTGTATTAAGTTCTGAAGATCTTTCTGAAGTAATCGAGACGGGAGAAATAAGTATATAATTGTTGTTTATCGATGAATTGTTGTTATATTCTCGTAGTTCTAGTCATTTGATGGCCTTATTGATGCTTTCTGATAAAGATAATAAATAGTACATTATTGTCGAGGCCTGAAATGAAGCAATTGACGGCTGAGTAAGTGATTTTAAAAGGACAAGGCGCTAGCCGAATCTATTTTAACTTAACGAGGCCGTTAATTGCTATTTCGGCCGAGACTTGTATTTTTTTTATTTTATTTTTTATAGTATAGGATGGCGAAACGAGCTAAAGGCCCACCTGATGTTAAGCGGTTACCTTTGCCCATGACAACTACAATACCACCTAGGCTGTTGCCTAAATGGTACCGCAAGTCGGTTCGCCAAACTGAGACACGAAAATGGAAAGTCTCATGTGATTGTAATTTCACCGGCACCCGTACCCTTCAGACCGAAACACAGCAATGCAAGCATCACTATTTGGCGGAGAAGTAGGCACGGTGGTAGTACTTCCCCGGACGAGCTCTTTCACAAAGGAGCTCTACTACTACTAAAACTGTATAGTACTTTTCTCTAATTTGCGAGGAAACAATACACAAATTAATTCAACAGTAACAAATTTTAATTCGCGCCAACTCGTCCGTTCTATTTTCAAAGTTTTGAAAAAAAAAATGCACTGTCAACCTGTAAATTAATAAATATCGTGTACCAACACGTGTGTGTGTAAAAACACCTAATTTGTGTAAGTGTGTACTTAAAAAACCTCACTAGCATAATAATAAAAAAACTGTCAAGCTATTTATATTATTGTCGTGTTGGAAATTGCTGACGTGTTATTTCGTTGCGTATGGAAAAGAGCCGATTGATATATTGTTTTTTTAAAATAATGAAGCTATATCGAGTTAAGTAGGAGAAAAGATTATTTATTTGACAAACATGCGTTTACATACAAATCAAGCATGATGGTTTCTTTTACTGTTGCATGCAAGATGCAAAAGAAAAAGAAACACGTGAAGTGAAGGCTTGCCTATATATCAAGGAGTACAAAAAACCGTTTATTCTATAAATTAACTTATTTTATATTCTGAAATATTTTTTTAAACTATATAAAATAAAAACATTTAAAAATATATAAAAATAGTAGCCCACCGGCATCAGTAACAGGGTCCAAGCTACCGGCGGTCAGGGCCTCAGAGAGAGGAACCTCCTACCGATACGCGCCGTGTCCAGAAGCACCGCTTTCTGTATTAAGCCTATTATTATTATTAATTGAGGTATGTTAAACGCGTTTTACCAATAGGTAGCGGTACCGACTACGGTAGCGCTATTGGTTGGTGTAATTGGTCAATCAATTACATCAACGTTATTGAAAATGCCGCTTATTGCTAATTGCGCTAATATAAGATAAAACCATAGAGAAACGTAAAATAAATTCCACGCTCTCTTAGAAAGTTAGAAATGATTAATTGCCACAACAAGACAAGGAAGCAAGCACAAACGCAAGCTTCTCATTGGCAAGCGCGCTCGTGGCCTGATATTTATCTATGCGAATAAATAGACCAGTTTTGGAATTGGGTAGCCCATAAATAATCTCTATAAAGGTTAAACCGCACTTGAGATGCGCGGCGCGACGCGGCATTTTCTAAACGCACGCGGTATTTTTTTTGCAGTTGATGGCCATCTGGTATTGTTTTTCATCGTTCATCTTTGTAGGTTGCACGGTTTGACCACAGAGGAACTAGAGAGTAAGCTTCATACAACCACGCTATGATAGGTAGGTACACTACTACAAGCATGAGACGCGTGTGTGCGTGAGCACTGGTGGCGGCCTCGTCGCGTACACAAAGAAACCGGTTTATACCGGCTCAGCCAGTGCTCAAGCTAAGGGCGTACATCTAGCGCTTCGACTTTGTTTTCGTTTCCCCCGAGGGAGCGAGGGATTGTAGATTGTCAACTTGGCTAGGGGGGTAGCTCGATTAGTTTCCGTGCATCAGGTAGTCCCTATACATTTTTCACTTTATACACTACCAACTAGGAAATTTACAGTAGCTCTAAAAAAACGATCAAACGATCAATCAATCGATTCTCCTCTTGATTCTGAATAAACCAGTTTCTCAAATTGCGTAAACAAAACGTAACATTGTATAATATATCCTGAAAAGGAAGGGAAGTAACGGCTTAGGTAATTTGTGCAAAGTGATAGTACCGGGTACACGGTACACAGGTGGTATTAAATCCTGGATCTTGGAATCCGCTTAGCCAACCATCTCTTCCGCACCGCACTGGCCAGTCATTCAACACTAAATTCCTTCCGAAGTATGGTGGCCATGATGCTGACCGGAAATTTTCGAAAATGGTTCAACAAGATTCTTTTACAAATAGTGAAAAGAAACCAAAACAAATCAAAATAATTTGTTTGTAAAACAAAGGTACAAAAAGTTGGTGGACAATAAACAATATTATATTTACATACGTAATACTATGTTTCACCTTGAAAGGTATATATTTATTTGATAATCAACCCCCGACAAAAAAGAGGGTTGTTATGTTTGTATTATGAGTATGTATTTACAAAAAAAAAAGTATACATGCTGAAATTTGAGTCGCTTAATTCCCGAAAGGGGGTTATTATACTCATCATTATGAACAACTTTTACTATGGGACCAACCCTGAAATCGCGTAAAAAAATCTGTTGGTCCCTACATTTGTGTTCTCTTAAATCAATAAAATGTAGGGACCACCTGATATTTTTTTCGCGAATTCAGGGTTGGTCCCATAGAAAAAGTTGTTCACAATGATGAGTACAATGACCCCTTTTCGGGAATTAAGCGACTCAAATTTCAGCGTGTATAAGTATTATATTAATTGTCTAGTACCCATAGTACAAGGTCTGCTTAGTTTGGGACTAGATGGTGAGGTGCTGTGTAAAAAAATGTCCCAAAAATATTTATTTATTTATTATTATAGCAATGATTCTAATGAAAGTAGATGAATCGAAAGAGGTGTGTCAGAATTGTAAGGTGGAAATCTATAGTCTCTGCCTACCCCAATGGGAAACAGCCGTGATAATATGTACGTATGTATTTATTCTAAATTCTGAGATTTCAGTCTTAGAAACCTAAACAAATACCTCTACATTTATATTATATATATTTTTTTTTTTTCATTCTCACACAATATGGATCTTTAACAACTCTCATACAAACTCACACATAATTATACATATAAACATCCACACATCACACTTGTTTATCAACCTGCATGTACTTATATTATAATGCTCTTTCTCTTCCATCAAGTCATATTAATGCTTAAGTACTTTTTTATTACCTGTAATAGTGACAAAATAATGTACATGTATATACTTAAAACTAGGGTGAGGGCCTGGTGATCCATAACACAGGGTTCTCCCTAGTACGGACTCCAGTCTCTCGCAAAGGAGCTTTTTACGCACTTATTTGTTACATAATTCTAAGGTACCTATTTATATTATTAAGCCCACCTTTGTGAAGAGAGAAACAAAATTTTATTACTATTATTACTATTACTATTCAAAAAACTATCCAGTACAAAAACCAATCTTCAGGATCTGTCCTCAAAATCCGCATCTCGGGGCCCCACTACGCAAGGCCTCGCCTACCTCAGAGAGGCCCTTTGAGCTAGTCTCACGGATGCACTGAATGCCCGCTACCCTCGAGGCTCCATAAAACGTTCTCATTGCAAAGCTTTAAGTAATAAACTTTAAGTAAAAGGCATTTCAGTATTGCTATGTTTTGAGTACTGTAACTTGGGGTAGCTAAAAATTCACCGTATCAAAGTTACGGATTTTCGAGTATGACGAAACAATCGTCTGATTGCGGTAAAAGTTTTTGCTTTAGTCGGTTGAAGTTTTATATGTTGGTACGTTAATATTCGTTTGAGTGAGTCCTTGATTCGTAATAAAGAGAGAAACTGAGTTTTAGAAAAACATTAAAAAATATTTTTTTCGTTTTAACTCCAATGATATTTAATAGTATAGATATGTCATACCCTAAAAAAACAAACGAAAAAAAATGATCCGTACGCAGCGGCAGCACTATACATATAAACTAGTACACAGTAAGTAAGTTGGTTACTTCAAGTTACTTTCACGTAATAATTGGAACACTTTCTGTACGCACACGACGGCATTTTAGGTTTTTTTTCTCACCGGTCACGCTCGGCGTCTTATTTGACGCGGAATAGTAGAAAAACGTCCTAATTAGGACGTTTCCGAGTCTTCAAATTGCGAGCGCAATTAACATATCGGTACTTTTAAATATCATTGTGATAAAAAGAGATAATCTTACTTTCATTTTTCATAATTTTTCAAGGAAATTTTGCATGTTGGTTTAGTATTCCTTATCGCTAAATATTGCCTTTTTATGGCATACGCTACAATTTTTTTTGTCTCTCTCATACAAAGCCGACTTTTTTATTTTGATTTAAACTTAATTTTAGTACAGTGGTTGCGATAAGAAACAAATACTGAACCACTACGCAAATTTTCCGCCTATTTTAAGAAAATATTCTGTATAAAATAGGGAACTTTATAATTAATAACCTTGTGGTCGAAAGCTTGCCTTTTAGGACATAAGAATCCCTTCCTGCATCTCTAACTCATCAAATTTATTTTCCAATTGTGAAGGAAAACTTCATGCAAAAACCTGCAGGTCTGAGAGGGCTCCAAAAAGTTCTCGGTAGTGACTCAGACCAACAAAAAAGTTAAAAAGTACTACACCGTTGCGGTACTTCTTAGGATGTTATGCGTAGTCCACAACTCGCACTAGGCCAGCGTGGTGGACTTAGGTTTATATAACTACTTCTCATTCTGAGAACAGGCCTATAGCCAGCAGTGGGACAGTCATCATCATCATCAGCCCATTACTGTCCCACTGCTGGGCATAGGCTTCTTTTCAGAATGAGAAGTTTGGGACAGTAATTCAAGTTAGTAAGTGGAGTGGGACAGTAATGGGCCAATATTAAAACTTTTTTGTACCGGAAAGTAGCAAATAAACTCACATCTCAAACGAATACAAAATTGGATTGTGAAACAAAAATCAACCAACTTATCTGTAACAATATATCCATAGCAGACAAAATTACTTCAAATTCATCATTGGTTGCCCAATTGAGAAGCTAGAAGCGACCGGTTCCCAACAATGGACAATAACACCGAGACATATCTCTCGCTTTGTCACACATTCTGAAAATACCTTGATAAGTCATTTGAAAGTTGATATTAGACGATTTGGAGTTCTGTAGGTTAATGGTAAATCCAAACTACATCATCAATATGGCGAGACAAGTTAAAGGTCCACCTGATGTTAAAAGGTTACTTTTACCCATAAAAACTAAAATACCACCCAGGATGTTTCTTAAATAGTATTGCATATCACGTTTGCCAAACTTAAACCTAAAGATGGAAAGTCTCATGTGATTGTAACGACACCGTGACATGTATCCTTCACACCGGAACCACTACTCAGACACAAATGCTAGCACCACCTACATACACAAGAATACGTCTGTATTCGAACGCACACACACGTGTAGGTTAGGGATGCTCGCCGCACGTAATGCCGACAGGATTCCAAGCGCTTCTCAGTAGTACTCAGAGATGGCGTGCTTGTATAGCGACTGGCGATTGACATCCATTGCAATCTTGCAGTTAAATGGCCGTCAAACTGCGGGTGCGTGCGGGGCGTGAGCGAAGAATCTTAAATTGACGGGGGGCGGTGAGTGGCCGTTCTGTACGTTAGTACTGTTAGATATTCTGTATCGGAACATAGCAATGCAAGCATCACTTTTTACCCGACTGCGCCAGAAGGAGGGTTATTGGTTAGAGAAATAGTGGTGGTGGTAGTACTGTGGTGGTAGTACTTTCACGGACAAGCTCTTTTACAAGAATGCTCAACTATTACTAGATATGTGAAACGTTTTAATATGACGGTAAATGTTATCAATATGGTTCAAGTCACACGTAGTGATTAAATCGTTCTCTCTCTCTATCAGATTTGTATTTCAATTCGTATTTAAATTTTAATTGATTGTTCGGCGCACCCTGGGCAGTCAGCCCCACTACCAACCTGCCGACTGGCTAATCTTATTCCCATGGCATGAGTTAGCTCATGTCGACACGATAGAAGAAGAATATTATAGTATACTTAGTAGGAAGTACGATTCAAAATAACTTATATCAGAAACATGAAGTCTACGGAACCCGATACAAACTTCAGTAAACAATATATTTCTCACAAAACACAATATACTTCACTGTCACAGCTTCGACATGACGTATCACCGAGATAAACAGCATTGAGAATTTTATGTAGCCATTTGAACTTTGAAGCAGGCTGCTCACTAGAGATGCACGCACAAAGTCGCCGCATTCATATCGTCAGAATCTTTGACGATTTTATTCGTCCGAGGTCAGAATTTTTATTTTCTTAGCACTTGTTTGCTTGATACAATTGTGTCTTGCCATACCACCTTGGTTTATACAAACCTACTGGGCACAGACCTTTTTTCCAAATTAAAAGGTTAAGCCTTGTCGCACACGGGCCACGCCCTACAGCCACAAAACGCCACGACCTGTTAGCTGGAAGCGACTACTAAGAAGCGGAAACAAGTAACAGCCACATGTGTAGGTGGTCTACAAGTGATCGATAGCAGCTAGTTCTATTATTAAATTGCTATTGTTTGTGTTAGCGTTTAATGGTCGGTGGCGGCCACACGAAGCGAGAAGCCGCCTCTCGTGGCGTGTAACTTCCGTGTGCTAGCAAGTTCATATCATCATCATCATCATTTCAGCCGAAAGACGTCCACTGCTGGACATAGGCCTCCCCCAAGCATCGCCAAAATACCGCAGTGTCTCAAGACGAAAGTCTTTGACCAGTGTGTGTTGCCAGTAATTACTTACGGTACTGAAACGTGGTCGCACACAATGGGCCTGATAAGAAGGCTCAAAGTCACTCAAAGGGCAATGGAGAGGGTAATGCTCGGAGTGTCCCTGCGTGATCGAATCAGAAATGAGGAGATTCGCAGGAGAACTAAAGTAACCGACATAGCTCGAAGAATTGCCAAACTTAAGTGGCAGTGGGCGGGGCACATTGCTCGCAGAACGGATGGCCGATGGGGCAGTAAAGTTCTGGAGTGGCGACCGCGTACTGGAAGGCGCAGCGTGGGTAGGCCCCCCACAAGGTGGACCGACGACCTGGTGAAGGTCGCGGGAATCCGCTGGATGCGGAAGGCACAGGACCTGTCGTTGTGGCGATGCTTGGGGGAGGACCAAGTTCATATAAAACGTACGAAAACTGTAGTACGCAGCTCGGTGGCTGCGTTTTGTGGCTGTATCCCGTAGCCCATATTTGTCGACCCTAAGGCCTTAGTCCATCACGCTGGCCAGGTTGTAGGCTGGATGGGTCGCCAATGCCATGCATTGCAGTCCTTTTGGCCCATCCACCCAAGGCAAAAGTAGGCACACGGTGGGTTTTAGTGGGTGCGAGTCCCACATAACCACGTCGCCTCCCCGGGTGGTGTGACGAGCGATAGGCTTTTTCTCAGTCTCAAAAGAAAGAATGGTTTGGCGGACTACACAACACCATCGAGAACTGTTAATGTTACTCATTCTAATAATAATGTATAATAATGATGTATATGTACACACGGCTACACATCAAGCTGTACAAAACTAGTAAAGGCTGACCTCGCGTTGTAAGGAAAACCTATACAATGCGAGGTCAGCTTATACTGGGAATTTACAGCTTGATGTGTAGCCGTGTGTACAATTACTTACTAATATTTCTATGCCACTAATATTGTTTATACGGTAGCATTGACAAATAAGCGTGCATTGTTGTTTTTATTTTATTTTATGTAGGTACTCATGTGAATAAAAGTAAGAAGTCCAAAACATAGTTATCAAGATTATTTATTTATTTATTTAATTCTTTATGCACAACAGGGTACAAAGGCGGTCTATCAAGATCAAGGAGGTCTCGAAAATAATTTTTGCATAATAAAGCTGGGTTGATATCCTTTTTACTTTTAATATCTAAGATAAACAAGGTAAACTCGAACGTTCAAGTTTATTCTCAACATTATTTAACCGTAACCCTTAAGTAGCGACCCAATACAACCATAACCCTTAAGTAGCAAATAAATCGAACCCGGCGTAGAACAAAATCGTATCTGCAATTCATATTCGTAGAAAAACGACGTATCTGCAGTTCAGCTTAAGGCCCTACTAATAGCTAAGTGGCGCCCCCATCAATAAAACAAAAATTTCTCACAGATTACCTATATCATTTATCGAAAATTGTTTTTTTAACAATTGAATTGTACTGTAGTTTAATCAGAAACTATTAACGCTGTAAATTATAGTTAGTTGTTAGTTAGTTATTAGTTGTTAGTTAGTTGTTAGTTACTATATTTTACAGAGTTAATTCAATTATCAAAAACTAATTTTCTATAAATGATGTATTCAGCGAGTAACATTTTTTTTTACTGATGGGGGCGCCACTTGGCTGCTACATTCCCCTTAAGGTCTTTGGATAAGTTTGTAACACATTAATTTTGTTTCAAAAGCATATAATATATCATGTCAAATGTTACTTACCCAAAAAATGCAATATCTTGAATAACCTACGGCGGCTGTCCAAGTGTCCAAGTCTTACTGTAATTAATTAATACCAAAGATAATATAATAGCATTCAAAACAAAAGTCATGATGATAAAACGTAGCCGGTCATTCAAGTAGACTCGTAAATAACTGGCCCTTAGCAGGCCCGTGGAAGTTTATGTGAATAAATGCAAACAGCACTACGCAGGTAGCAATACCAGGATTTTGCTACTTCGGAGATAGCCCAAGTTACACAAAACCGGTTAAAGGTAAAAGTGAAAGCCAATATACATCTCCAAGTCTTACAAAAGATGTTTAATGCCATCCGAAAAGTATTAAGTATTGAGAAAATTTATAATACGGAATTAATATTTTGCAAATGCCATTTGGTAAATTTCGCCGAGTCTACTCGTCGCCTATACCGCAAAGTTTGAAGACAAAGGTCTTCAACCAGTGCGTCCTGCCTGTCATGACTTTCGGTGCTAAGACATGGACACTGACAGTTAGGCTAGTCCACAAATTCAAAGTCGCTCAGCGAGCTATGGAGCGAGCTATGCTTGGAGTTCCTTTAAAGGATAAAATCTGTAGCGAGATTATCCGGAGAAGAACCGGAGTGAGCGACATAGCTTGTAGGATCAGTAAGCTGAAGTGGCAGTGGGCTAGCCATGTCTGTAGAAATACTGATGGCTGCTGGAGCAGACGGGTCCTTGAGTGGAGACCCCGAATCGGCAAACGCAGTGTAGGGCGCCCCCCGCTAGGTGGACCGATGACCTGATAAAAGTAGCTGGGAGGGACTGGATGCGGAAGGCAGAGGACCGAGTAATGTGGTGCAATTTGGAAGAGGCTTAAATCCAACAGTGGCCTGTGATAGGCTGAGTTGATTCGAGTTGCCATTAAAAATCTTTTGTAAGACTTTTAGATGTATATTGGCTTTAAATTTTACCTTTAAATGGTTGTTACTTGTAAGATACTGATACTTTCAAACTCCTTCTGTAACTACATAGGAATTAGGAATCACTTCATAGGAAACCATGATCGGCGAAGTGACCGGGCGATCGTCTTATGCGCGTCTTTCTGTGGGACGCGGGTTTGATTTCCACACGGTTTTTTTTATTTAATTTATTTCCAAAGTATAAAAATACAAATAAATATCTTTTGGACATTTTTTCACAGCACCTTCTAGTCCCAAACTAAGCAGAGCTTGTGCTATGGGTACTAGACAATGGATATAATACTTAAGTACTAAATTTTTTTTGTAAATACATACTTATTATAATACATAAGCAACACCCAGACCAACACAAACACTTATGTTCATCACACAAATATTTGTGTCCTGTGGGAATCGAACCCACGACCTCGTTATCAGCAGTCCGACACTCGAACCACTAGACCACAGAGGTCGAAATCAAGACAAAGAAACATGCAATCAAAACGTATCAAGGTCCATAGATTATTATTCCGGGTCTGGGCTTTCGCGAACCAGGCCAGGAAACACACCTTTTTTTTTGAATGGTGAAAATTCCTGTCGTATGAGACAGCGTGGCTATGTGGGGCTTGCACACCCACTAAAAACTCGTCTTAGGTGGATAAACCGCGAAAACTAAAATACACGGTGTTCGCGACCCATCCTGCGCGGTCCGCTACTCCTGGGCCTCTTTCTCCGGTAAGGTTGTTCGGATACATTTAGGACATCACTACAATTCGAGAACCGTGCAATGCGGACGATAGACACCCCAATATATCCTCCACTGGCCCCTTTTAGGGTGACATTAGGTTGCCATAATGACGCCTGCGCCTGCCCATCCTCCTGTAGCGAATCAAATCCGCGAAGGAGTCCCTCTATCTGATCCATTCCAGAAGTCTTTAGACCAAACTTGTATTCTGGGAAATGCTGTCTGGCTATCAACAGTTTTCAAAACAATATAAAGATTTTTTTGAGTTTTTGACTTTAATTTATGAATCCTGTCATTTTGAGTCCCAGTATGGTGACCCTACCTCAACTGCCCAACCCCATCTTAAGGACAAAAGAGATACGATAAACTTGTTACTTTATAGCTAAGAAACAACTGACTGAAAAAAAACTTGGTACAATAGAATGACGTTCGCTTTTCCTTCACAATTTATTCATAAAATAAAATATAGGATACATTGTTTGTTAGCTATCTAATTTTATGAGCTAAACTTACGAAGGAAAGTTGTATTATGGGGACAAAAATTAGGGAGGTAAAATGATAGAAATATCGAAAAAGATATCGATATAAATATTGACACCAGGCAGATATCGATAATCAATAATATAGTACTTTCTTATCGATAATATCAATGTTTTGTAAATTAAGGTAGTTAAATAATAAAGCATATTCGAAAACGATATTTTTTTTATCGATATTTATCATAAAAAATTACATTGCCGATAATATTATCGACGACGAAAAATAGTAATTTTCTAAAGTTACTAAAACTTACAAGACAAAGTCAAATTTGTATCTGCTAAAGGCCAAAATTAATATCCTATCTATCCACGATTTCCCTTGCTAGAAATAGAAATATTACATAAGCTATATACTGTCATATTTCTATATTTAGCACCTAGGGAAAATCGTAGATAAAAAGGAAGATTTTTTTAAGACACGGAATTTGCCTTTGTCTTGTAAGTTTTAGTAACTTTAGTAAATTGCTGTTATAAAACTATAGTAAAACTACATCCACCGATTATATTATCGACTGACCTATGTAGTTTTAGCCGTAAAGCAAATATCAAGTGAATGAAATCGCTAAAATTCCAGCATGTTGATAGTCGTATCGGTAGTATCGATATTATCGTATCGGTAATGTTATAATAGCGATATATATATCGATATTTTCACATCGACATTATCGAAAGATAGATATATCGTTGCAACCCAGTCACAATACGCCACGTTGATGCAATGGCTGAGCAATTGGTAGATGTACACACGGCTACACATCAAGCTGTACATTCCAGTAAAATTTGACCTCGCATTGTATAGGCTTTCCGTTCAATGCGAGATCAGCTTATACTGGAAATGTACAGTTTGATGTGTAGCCGTGCGTACCTCGGAGTCCACGGGTTGTGGGTTCGATTCCCGCGCGGAACTAGTATTTGTATGCCCAACAGATAGTTTTATTTAACAAACATTGATAAATACGGTTTCTCATAGCGATAATTACGTGTTTTTTATTTGAATTTTTTTTTTTCTTTGGTTCTTTATGGATTTATACCGTACCAAAGTAAGCAACAAAAAGGTAACTAAACAAAGTACTATCTTCCCAAATGTCTATTAGCCAACACAGGCTGCAGTTCTTCAAAAGTCTTCCGCGGAGCCTGAAATAACCGTTTTATAAAAACAGAAGTCCAACAGACCCCAACAAAAAACTGAAACAAATAAAAAAACACGCGTTTATCGTTACGATAAACCGAATTTATTTATGTTTGTTAAAAATGCGTGTCTCAGTAATTCTTTTGGACAAAAACAAAAAGGGTCAGCTTTTTTTTCAAACCACCCTTAGCAGGTGAACGATTTGAATTAAAACCCGATAATTTGTTTAACGTTCGGATACGCCTGGAGTTTTGTTACCTTTCTCGTAATGTTTGAAGGTAGAATAATATTTAAGGATGCTAATAGGTGTTATTAGACGTGACTGATGTTTAGATTGGAGGTAATAAGGACCCCGTATTTTTATTTATGTGCATTTGATTAAAATTATTTTTGGTTTAATTATTATTCTGTGTGAGTGCATTTGAGCTTAAAAGGTTTAAAGAATGTGTCTATTTTAAATATGAGTGTTTCTTTAACATAACATAACATCACGCCTGTATTTCCCCGAAGGGGTATGCAGATGTGTATAGTACACCCACATTTCGCCAGTTATGTTATAGTCCCATGTAATAGGGGCGAGCCTATTGCCATTAACCGGGCACAAATCCATACTCCAGACTGCTACTGCTGTGTTTCTTTAAATATTAATAATAATACTATTTACTTGAATAAATTCACTAGGCGCCGGAGAGACTCCTGGGAGTCTATACAGATGATTTTCTATTACCTATCTACTTTCATCATCAGCCTAGATTAGTCTACTGTTGGATGGAAACCTCTTCACTGGCACGCCACTGATATCAATCCTCGGCCACTCGCATCCAGCTGCTATCAGTCATCAACATCAACTCAGCCTATTGCAGTCCACTGCTGGACATAGGCCTCTCCCAAGTTGCGCCACAACGCTCGGTCCTCTGCCTTCCGCATCCAGTCCCCCCAGCCACGTTCTTTAGGTCGTCGGTCCACCTGGCAGGGGGGCACCCTACACTGCGTTTGCCGATTCGCGGTCTCCACTCAAGGACTCGTCTGCTCCAATGGCCATCGGTCCTTCGACAGACATGGCCAGCCCACTGCCACTTCAGCTTACTGATCCTGCAAGCTATGTCGGTCACTCCGGATAATCTCGTTACGGATTTTATCCTTCAAAGAAACTCCAAGCATAGCTCGCTCCATAGCTATCAGTCACCTTTCCTATATCATCACTTAACCGAGCTAGAGGTCGTGCTACCCGAGGTTTGCAAACGGTCTCCACTGAAGAACACATTTACCCCAATGGTTAGCAGTTCCTCAGCTAATATAGCCGGCCCACTGCCACTTCAGTTGCTGATCCTACTTTACACCACTTGAAAGGTTAACGGGTCAGATTGGGCCCGCTGTCATTTTGGACGTAAGCTACTCCTATGATAAACATACAAGACCTGTCCATCAACTCAGCTTATCGCAAATAAATAATAATAAATTAAATCAATCAACTTAGTCTATCGCAGTCCTCTGCTGGACAAAGGCCTCTCCCAAGTTGCGCCACAACACTCGGTCCTCTGCCTTCCGCATCCAGTACCCCCTAGCCACTTTCTTCAGGTCGTCGGTCCACCTGGCGAGGGGCGCCCTACGCTGCGTTTGCCGATTCGCAGTCTCCACTCAAGGACTCTTCTGCTCCAGCGGCCATCGGTCCTTCGACAGTCATGGCCAGCCCACTGCCACTTCAGTTTACAGTCGCTAATAGTAGTTGAAAAAGACCTGTCCAGTTCGACTACTATTACATGATTGACATCTAATTAAGATTTTCTACATAATCCCTGAGCTAATACTTACTGTGTTGCCGTACTCGGAATATTCCTGTATCTCAAGTGCGTTTATACCTTTTTTGTCCCACTGCTGGGCATGGGCCTCTTTTCAGGATAAGAAGGCTTCAGGCCTTAGGCCATCACGCTGGCCTAGTGCGGGTTGGCGGACTACACATCAAAAATTGTATAGATCACTCTCAGGTGTGCAGGTTTCCTCACAATGTTTTCCTTCACCGTTAAAGCAAGTGATAATCAAATTCAGATCCGCACATAGTTTCGAAAAGTCAGAGGGACGGGACCTCGGGTGAATAAAAAATGGCGGACAGAATCTAGCTAAGAAAAGATTGAAGCACATAATTTTTTCCTAAGCCCACTATAATTTCGACAGCATTTTAACACACCAGATGTATATTGTTATTTTATTTGTGACACTACGACATTGACTACCGTCAAACGAGAGTTGTAACGTAATCGCGGCTTTTTATCTTACTATGGGTGTGAAACTGTGAATGTGTGCGGCCAGGCCGTACTTTTAAGCGAGCCGTCTTACTATTGGCGCTTCACTTATTGTTCGGCAAAATTCCGTCCACCTTTTCTTATTCCTTTTTTTATTCGTCCATGGACGGGACATATTCGAACTGTAACCCTCTTGAATGGAAGTACAGTACTTAACCGCTAGGCTATCACAGTTAAGTACTGATAATAAGTAGGTACCTTTTAATATAATTTAAATTGAACCATTTTTTTCATTTAACAATGACTTTCGACAAATTTTATCGTTGCTAAAAATTCAAAGTAGGTAATTGAAAAAAAAGTCTTGAATTGTTATGATGGCGGCTTTCGCGGGTGGTATTTTTGCGTCGTCTTTGTACAAAATACCTGTAAGGCGGGCCATGAAATGAGCGTGGGTTTTGACTTGCTTAATTTGTTGAAACAATGCTTTTTTTATTAAATCCGTTATGAGCAATCAGTAAGCAAAGCAGTAAAGTAAATAAGCAGTTAAGTATCAGTAGTAAGTAAATCTGCTATAAAAATACGAAACAAGTCATTAAAAAAAAACCTGTGTGCTTTATACCACACGACTGAAGTCAAACTTCACTAACTTATATCTCCTTCAATACAATTTCAATGAGAACAAAGGAGTGGCGGCGCGGCGCGCGTCTGCTCTGCTGGCGCGGCGGCGCTGTGTCGTAGCCGGGCCGTCGCGCACGCCTCGTTCCCCGCGTCCCGCACTACCACCTCCGTTCGCCTCACTTTTCGTAACGCATTCACCAGCTTACCCCCAAGTCAAGCATATGAGACTTTCCATCTTATGTCTCAGTTTGGCGAACCGACTTGCGGTACCATTTAGGCAACAGCCTAGGTGGTATTGCAGCTGTTATGGACAAAGGTAACCGCTTAACATCAGGTGGGCCTTTAGCTCGTTTCGCCATCATGTAATATATAATAATAGTGTAACATAGTACTAACTCTCCCGTTATTTCTATTTTCTATTCACATAGGTACTGTGTCTACGTTTTATTTTTATATTCTTCTCCTGTTGCAGACTACTGAATTAATTTATTTGAGAGATAAGCAGTACTTAAGGAGCAACTAGTCGAAACCCTTGTTTTGTCTAGGTTGAACTACGCAGACACGGTGTGCGGCCCACGCCTTTTGGCTCGTACGGATCGGCTCATTCAAAGGGTTCAGAACGCTTGTGCTCGATTTTGTTACAGAATTCCTTCCAGAAGCCACGTAACACCTTTTCTTAACAAGCACTATACACTAAAAATGAAATCGAGACGCAAACTACACTTGGCTTGCCTCCTGTTTGGTGTGGTTAAATACCAAAAGCCGGATTACCTATACAACAAGCTGAGTTGGGTGGGTAGTAGACGAGAATGCGAGAGAAGACAGTGTTTACAGCCACTCTCAATTCAGCTCCACCGTACAGCAGCTTTTAGAGGCACCTTTCGGTATGCGGCATCCAAAGTGTGGAATAACCTGCCACCACCTATTAGAGCAATCAAGACGATCGAAACTTTTAGAAGACGCTTACGGCAGTATCTGATAGATGCGCAACGGAAACTAGACATGATTAATGTTAATGTTTCTATTATATGATAATTATTATAAATGGATAGGTACATAACTATATGCAGGTTGTAGGTATTGCACATGCTCGGTGGTTTCCTTTTGCTGCTTATCGTGTCCGTAACTCTGGGGGTGCTGTTGCATCATCCGCGACAAGTGCGTGCCACCGCAGTTCGGAGACCTAGAAACAAAACAAACACAATATATTCTTTTTCCAACTTGTCGTGCTCTGCTCATTCTCGTTGTGTTTCTACTTACCCAATGTGGCTGGCCTGCTTGCGACTGCGGCGCACGGTGTCGGGATCGTAGCATTTTTTTTCTCTCCCTCCAGTAAAAAGCCTGGCAGACAAACGTCTGTGTTTGTAGTTTGGCATCTCGATGTTGAAGCACAACTAAAAAAACAGGTTATTGATGCTTGATCAGGAATCCCCAACAATGCTCTGCAAATGTTAATATTTTTACTACAAAATGAAAATTACCTTTTATCAACTTCGGAAATCTCCATCTATTATTTTTCGTACTTCACTTTTTTCTAGTAAGGTTTGGTTGATTATTAGTTTCAATATAACAACTGCCGGTAAAATGTCCGTCGCGCTCGGCTGCCCGCAGCGCATTGTTAGATTTGTGGGTAAATGCGTGCAAACGAACCTGTGACATGTATATGTATTTATTAATTGATGACGTCCGTTCCACTTATTTCCCATTTATTTAATATTGCTATTTTAACACGTATATATATATATATCACGATATTTATATTTTATATTATATTATTATTGCGAAAAACTTTCTTATTATTTTTATCTATGTTTAGTTTACTCACTGTAAAACTGATTTTCGTCCGTGACGCTTTCAAACAAGGTCCAGTTGAAAACCAGCGCCAGACACTAGTTGTCTGGCATTTTTGCTGAACTGAGCCTATTTGGTGCAGCCGCGAGGCACACAATTATACTTCTAGGAGACTATATTGATTAAAGCTGTATATTATTGTTATTGTGTGTGTTGTGTGGCTGTAGTAAATAAACCATTTTTCTTTCTTTCTTCTTCTTTCTTTCTTTCTTTACTTTTGTGCTCAAGTGTATTTTTTTTTACATCTTTTTTAAGTATTGTATGTGTACATAAATAAATAAATATAATTCTATGTACTTTATTTTATTATATTTAAGTATATTATGTACGAAACGTACCTACTTTTACACCGTAACTACCCACGACCGGTTCCCATTCTTCTAGTTCATCCAAAAGTTGTCTGGAAGAGATTGCCTTGTGCGATAGGACCGCCCATTGTACTTACATAATCTATCTGTAAACTACTGTCTTTGTTTTCGTTTGGTGTATGTACAATAAAGAATATAGTAAATAAATGAAATAAGTGGCGTCTGAGGACGCTCGATAGAAGCGAAGCTTCTACGCATTTGCAAGCGTGGATAGAACGCACGCGCGAATTAAAGGTGTCGTATTGTATCGGTTTTGGAGCTTCGTTTCAATATATATTACCAATAAATCGCCAAAAATATGCTCAACTTCATAGCCCCAACCGAAAAGTGTGTCACTCACAGACGCAAAGCCTTTCTGCAAGATTACTTTCAGCGATATCTTGATACTGCGTACAAATAGCAACGCAGGTAGGGTTGCTACTCTGACGTAATGGTGCTATACAGGAATTAGAGTTAAAAGAAAAAAAAAACTCTGTAAGACGTTATGAGCCAGTAAACTTTGGATTGTTTGAATCAGTATTCCTAAATGTTGAAAGGTATGTAAAGATGGTTTGCACCAAAAAAAATATGGTATGGCAATAGGCTCGCCCCCTATTACATGGGACTATAACATAACTTCACTTCTCGTCGCCTATACCGCAAAGTTTGAAGACAAAGGTCTTCAACCAGTGCGTCCTGCCAGTCATGACTTACGGTGCCGAGACGTGGACACTGACAGTTGGGCTAGTCAACAAATTCAAAGTCGCTCAGCGAGCTATGGAGCGAGCTATGTTTGGAGTTTCTTTGAAGGATAAAATCCGTAACGAGATTATCCGGAGAAGAACCGGAGTGACCGACATAGCTCGTAGGATCTGTAAGCTGAAGTGGCAGTGGGCTGGCCATGTCTGTCGAAGGACCGATGGTCGTTGGAGCAAACGAGTCCTTGAGTGGAGACCGCGAATCGGCAAACGCAGCGTAGGGTGCCCCCCTGCCAGGTGGACCGACGACCTAAAGAACGTGGCTGGGGGGGACTGGATGCGGAAGGCAGAGGACCGAGCGTTGTGGCGCAACTTGGGAGAGGCCTATGTCCAGCAGTGGACTGCGATAGGCTGAGTTGATTGATTGATTGATAACATAACTGGCGAAATGTGGGTGTACTATACACCTCTGCCTACCCCTTCGGGGAAATACAGGCGTGATGTTATGTTCATGTTGCATCAAAAAAGGATGGACGATAGGAGATTGATGAATAAGGTAACGAGCTGAGAGTGGATGAAAGAGTTGGAGGATGACCTCGACGAATGTACCGCAACCAAATCGCGGAATTTCTCAAAAAGGCCAGTTTGACAGTACTCTAAACATAGCATGCATGAGCGGATTTATGAACGTAGATGAAGTGAAGATGGCTCACTAGGCTAGGCTCGTGGCTAAGTAGCAACCGCATGGATTGTATGATCAGCAAGGTTAAGCTTCACTTGCCGCGGACTATCCGTTGATGAGTGACCATTTCGGTGCACATCGAGATCCCTCCGTGCCTCGTAGAGCACGTAAAGCTGTCGTTCCCGGTAGCCAAACAAACATCTATGGCAGGTCGTTACGGGTGGTCAGAAGCCCGAAGTCTGACAACTGGTCTAACCTCAGAATGTCCGTATTACCCAGTAACTGGGTTACGGGGGTCTGATGGCAGTCGCTCCGTGTAAAATACTGATGTTCAGCCGCATCTGGTTAAACTGGAAGCTGACTCCAACATAGTTGAGAAAAGGCGAGGAGGGTGAGGAGGATTAGATGAAGTGAAGATGTGTCAGGATTGTTGCAGATGGAAATCCATGGTTTCTGCCTACCTCAATGAGAAACAGGCGTAATAGTATGTGTGTATGAATGGTTATGGTTGAACTACACGATGGCGGGTTCATGCGTGCCCTCAGTTGGGACAGGTCTATTCAAATCGACCTGGCACTTTCTTCAAAAGGCCAGTCCAGGCGTTGTTGCCCTGCATTGTCCTCACACAAATACTTAATACAACATATCTGGACTTTTAAAGAGACTGATCCTTGAGTTTTTTTCGGTATTTCTTCTCAGAAGTAGTCATATAGGAAATGCCGATGATATCTAGTTTCAAAATAACCTACTTTTAAAAGTGATTTTTAACATCCAATAATTATTTGAATTTGAATACGCTTGCACATAGGTCATCAACTGAGCCTATCGCAGTCCACTGCTGGACATAGGCCTCTTGCAAGTTACGCCACAAAACTCGGTCCTCTGACGTCCGCATCCAGTCCCCCCCCAGCCACATTCTTCAGGTCGTCGGTCAGTTTGCACATAGGTACTATTGGGTAATATCGGAGTGCAAATTACTCTCGCAAGCCTTCAATCAAACTGTTTTTTTATGTAATTTTGTTTTTGATAAATGAAAAGTTTTATACTAAGTTGCAGGCAACCAATGAAATATCATATTGGCAATTTCTTATGAAGACACCCAAGTGAAGACAGGACTTTTTAAATTAGAAGCTACACAAGGGTTATACGCTTTGGCAGAAATCTCTGTAAGAAATCTGCAGTTGGTAGCCCTGCGTATAAAGCATATGATGAAGAATACCCTTTAAGCAACCTAAGGGAAAAATGTAAGCGACGTGGCTCATAAAGATATTAGTGATATTAGACAAAACGAAGACTCACATTTTTTACCTGATTGAAGATCCACTGAGCTGATAGGAGTCCAAAAAACTAGCTGAAGAAATTGGTCACGAAACTTATTAGTTTTCCGAGACTGAGATTTCTCTCAAATCGGTTATTCTGATTTAGAATCTCATCCCTCATCAAAATTAAAATTCTGATTAATAGTGTTGTCAGGTGCTTAGGTACCCCTATAAATTATTTCTTGTACAGTAAAACAGGTGTAAGATGTGTAGAGATTTTCCTAGACATAACAGTAGTTGAAATTCGCGAAAGTTTAAAAACATCTATAACAGCAGTGATTTGCTTTTATTGTTAAAACCAGCCCTAAAATTTCTCTAAATAACGTTTGATAATTTTTACTGTCCAACCAATGCTCCTTCATAACAAAAATATCATATTCATAATCTCAACACAGTTAAAGCTCGATTAAATTCAATCGCTTGATTAAATCACCTTTTTTGATTAACAAAAAGGCATGTCTTTGATTAAAATCGCACCTGATGGTAAGCCATCATGGTGCGTGGTGACGTGTGATGGTAGGATGGAGTACAATTTTATTGCCACAAAGTTTCACTAGTCAGTCATTCTTCCATACAAACTCCATAATTATGATGAATTCTCCCTAAATTGATGTTGTGGGTTCAAAACTAAGAATTACCTCAATTTGTCTCGTCGTTGTCTACGCTTGTATGGAAAGAGAACATAAAAACGATATTATAATAAAACAAAATTTAACCGGATTAAATCGCGTATATTATTTAAATTGGTATTCCTGACGTTTTGAAAGCTTTGCAGCATTTATTTTTTCATTTGTTTTATTATAATGTGTAGTGATCGCGAAAACCTTTGAAATTATTATAAAAACAATATTTTAAAGTAACAAGCGTCGAAACTCCCATATTTCAACACTAATTTTGACGCAACTTTGAGTGTAGATAAATAACTTATGGAGTATTAATTTTGCATTTTACCTTAGGAGCAAAAAATAATAATTTTAGTTTGAATAGATTCATTACAAAGATTTTTTACAATGAACATACGCCTAAAGGCCTGCCCATGAAGTTTTACGCGCTTCTTTTCGTTATATATCAATCAAAACCGTGCGGAAGTATGTATGTGTGCACGCACTAACACTACGTCTATAAAAAAAATAAAAAAAATAAAAATATATTAAATATTTGTAAAGACGCTTGTCATCTTAGTCTACCTGCGACCACGAAATGCTGCAAAGCTTTCGAAACGTCAGGGAAACCAATTTAAATAATATACGCGATTTAATCCGGTTAAACTTTGATTTATTACTACGTCTATAGTTTTTTTTTGCGTTCGATATGTATTTTAGCTGCGTTAACCTTAAGATACCTATTGACTCTACACTTGTAAGACTATTGCTTAAACAACTTGTGTTCACATAATTCAACAAAATATAGGGAACAGCTGATTTTATTTCGTGATTTCGTTGTTGATCCCATAGTAAAAGTTGTTCATAATGATGAGTACAATGAATCCTTAAGAGGTTAAGTATACACTAAAAAGAAGGTTGTATAGACCTCCTAAGATTAGTCCACATCACCATCTTCATAATAACCTACATTCAAGGCACTCTTAAGCCACAATGACAATCCTTCGCAGAGAATGGTAGGGTTGTCTAGCAAAAACGTGTTGGAATATTGTTACTGCTAATAGAGGCTCCAAGAGCGCCTCGTTAGGCGAGAAGTGAAGAGTGTGGATCCGCACCTGAGCCCCTTAAGTGGATGTATTGAAAAAACAATGATCTGGAAGGAAAATTCGGTGTACCAATCTAATATTTTAGTAAATTGTTACATGACATTTTTTAAAGGCTGCGTGGTGAACAGTTGAGAATAAAGCACTTACATATTTTCTTTTATTTACGCATGCGATGCGAAATCTAACGATTTAAATTGTGGACAGAAAAATCGCTTACGAGCAGGATTCGAACCTGCGACTCCCAGTGCTTTAGCCACTAAGCTACCGTGAACACTGCTCGTGGTATCGAAATTAACCTCCACGTTTTGATACGTCTATGGGTGACGTCAGCGATATCTTATTGAGAAACAGTGTTTCTTAAAAGTAAGTAAGTAAGTAGTGTTTTAGGCCTAAGTGGAATAATATTACAAGTCAATTTGTCAAACTGAACAGGTATGAAGATGGAAAATTACTTACATGAGACTTTTCATCGAAAAGTCTTAATTGTTAAGACTCATGTGATTGTAATTTGACCGGTACCCCTTCACACCGGAACACAGCAAGGCAAGTATTACTGTTTGATTGAAGCCGTCTGTGGTCTAGTGGTTCGAGTGTCGGACTGCTGATCACGAGGTCGTGGGTGCGATTTCCACAGGACACAAATATTTGTGTGATGAACATAAGTGTTGTTGGTCTGGGTGTTTCTAATGTATAATAAGTAAGTATATACAAAAAAAAAAAAGTATTATATCCATTGTCTAGTAACCATAGTACAAGGTTCTGCTTAGTTTGGTACTAGATAGTGCTGTGTAAAATCTCCCAAACATTACACCTCAAATCTTTTTTTTCGGCTGTTTACCAAAATAAACCACCACTTCCATGTTTAATTAATAGCTGAAGCCATTTTCCTCAAAGCAATTTTTTGAATAATTTTCTCGAAAATCGCATTTCGATAAGTACCAAACAGCACGCTATAAAAGACTGCCGACATATCTCCCGTAGATTACGCTCCACAGCAAAAATTTAGAAGTTTAATGACGTCATTTTTCGTCACCCCAAGCCTGGTTTATCGGCTTATTAAAGCAAAACGCGGCTATTAAATAAATATCGCGCCATCTACGGTCGGCCGCGGCTGAATGTGGGCGTGCCTTATTATCGTACAGTTTGAGTATCATGAGGTTAGTATTGTTGGTGAAAATGGGCATTTCTATGGTATTTTTTCTTATGATGATTCCGTGAAAAGAATGATATTACGTTTACATCCTCATCATAACTCACATCCCAAGTAAGTATCGTTTAAAGGTAAAAGTAAAAGCTAAGATACATCTCCAAGTCGTCCAAAAGATGTATAATGGCATCCGCAAAGTATTAATTGTGTTATATAGATTTTCTTCCTTTTTTTTTTGTTTTTTTTTTTGTTTTTTTTTTCCCTTTGGGTGAGGCCTTTGTCCAGTAGTGGACGTTTTTCGGCTTAGATGATGATGATGATAGATTTTCTCAATTCTTAAAGCTATATTTTTCTTTCTGTAAAGTATCTCTAAGATACTTCATTTGAATTACAATCTAGCTTTGCGGCTGATAAGTAATTCAAATCTAATTGCTATGTAAACATTTTCTAAGAATGCGTCCAAAAAATTTGCAGCAACATTAGCAACATTTAAAATGGCGGGAATAACGAAATTTGAAAATAAATAACGAATCATTTTGCATATCAAATATTATTAAATAATTTAAAAATGCCTTAGAAAGGCGCGCACCACAACATATGGGCAGCTAAATTGTAAACAGCCGTATTCCGGCCGATCCCGAAAGCCGCCATTTTCGCACTACGTCATCGAAGCCGTTGATAATAAATACGTCTATAATATAATAAATAGTCTATTGTTGTTAGTAAATAGTCTATAAAATACTTGTGATTTGAATAAGCTATCATATTTAGTTTCCGAGATATTAAGTTTTTTGTTGGTGACTCGGATTAATTGCTACTGAGTGTATATATTACATGGGACTTATAATATAACTGGCGAAATGTGGGTGTACCCCTGTCCACCCCTTCGGGGAAATACAGACGTGATGTTATGTTATGCATGTAAAGACGAACATAATTTCTTCGGTAAATAAATAAGGTTTCCTGAGACTAATCCCACTTCATCACTACCACTATCACTACATATTATTATGGAGTTATCTCAAAAACTACTATACGGAATTTCATTCGGTTTTAACCAATAGAAAGAAAGATTATCTAAAAAGGTTATGCTATTGAAAAATTGAAAGTTATTGGTTGGCGATCGCAGTTGGATGAATAAATACTCCAAGACCGCTGCTGTCCATCCTCCCCCTTAGGCGCTATTTACGACACCCACGAAAAGAGTAAAAGTAGACTTACTCGTACATATTCCATGTACAGCAAACTCCATGCATCATACATCGACACAGTTCCTCTCAAAACCACTGCTACACTTATATAATTAACGACACTTAGAAAACTAAGTTAAATTAACCAATTAAGCATTCAAGCGAGCGTTGACGAAGGTCGACTTACTTGCGCATGAGGTGCCGCCGATTATAAGGAAATTACCTATAAATCATTCTCGTGAATCGGGCCTGAGTTGTGACCTGGCTCTCTACTTGACTTATATTGGAATTGTTACGCGGATTTTTAGGTTACTTTTACTGTGTGGTTCCCAAAAAAAATGGTGAATTACTTAATTGTCCAGGGTTTTGTGTAAGGTGATTACGGAATTAAGTGGGGCAAGTTTGCAGCAGCATAATCCTGAGCGTTAAGAAATGCACTGAAAAAAGCAGAAATTTCATACAAACCAGCCATCACAACCTCTTAAAGATAGAGACAAAAATAAATTATGAAAGACTAAGGGTCCATGTTCCCCTCCACTCTGTCGTCGATCTCATAACCACACACCCAGAGGGAGTTTTGTGGTTGTGTTCTCGCGCCTCCTTTTGGGACCGGCCAGCGAGGAAGAAAACCACTTTACAAAATTACGGGAAAATGACCGGTGCATAGGATATTCGTCGAAGGGTCGGCACTCGAAGTTGTAACGGAATACGTCTACCTAGGGCAGGTCATTCAGCTTAATAGACAACTTCTAGAAAGAAGCTGACAGAAGGATCAAGTTTGGCTGGGCAGCATTTGGCAAACTTGTCCGAGACTTCTTGTCGCCTATACCGCAAAGTTTGAAGATGAAGGTCGTCAACCAGTGCGTCTTGCCTGTAATGACTTACGGTGTCGAGACGTGGACACTGACAGTTGGGCTAGTCCATAAATTCAAAATCGCTTAGGGAGCTATGGAGCGAGCTTTATAGAGGGAGCTTGGAGTTTCTTTGAAGGATAAAATCCGTAACGAGATTATCCGGAGAAGAAGTGACCGACATAGCTTGGAGGATTAGTTAGCTGAAGTGGCAGTGGGCTGGCCATGTCTGTCGATGGACCGAAGGCCGCTGGAGCAGACGAGTCCTTGAGTGGAGACCGCGAATCGGCCAGGCGGACCGATGACCTGAAGAACATGGCTAGGGGGGCTGTATGCAGAAGGCAGAGGACCGAGTGTTGTGGCACAACTTGGGAAGGGCCTATGTCTAGAAGTAGACTGCGATAGGCCGAGTTGATTAAGGGCCTGATGGACTTGGAGTAGTCCGCTGCCCGACTAGTTAAGGCCCGTGACAGTGCGCTCAGTATTCCACGTGCGTCACTGAGGTGGGTGCAGCCGCACGGGCAGCCTACTTGTGGCGAGCCGGGACCTTTTGAGAGTGGTTTATGAATGCAGTCTATCCCACGCCAAAGGTAGGATAAGTTAGAGAAACGCCGTGGTGGTTTTAGATGGTAAGAGTCTGAAACTGGCTCCAGCTTCCCTGGGCAGACTGCATCCATGAAGATTTCCCCATGGAGAAAAAAAGATCCGTGTACCATTAATCATTAATGAAAACCTACACAATATACCTACTTCAAATTATTTTACAGCCTAAATTAAAATACCCCGTACTCCGTAGATATTAGTTCCGCAAACAAAGCTTATAAAGTCATTAGATATTAACAATAATGTACGCTCTATCAGGTCTTGGGTTAAAAGCGTCGTTAGACCCCTACCTCTGCCCTATTCTCTCCCTTATTATACGCTATAATTATTTACATAATTAGTAGTGGTGGAATAGGTACCGCGGGTTAATGACCCTAGTTGCAAAGGATTAGAACATACTTGTATGTATCCTTTATAAAAGTTTTAAGCTGTAGACTATTCTCGTAATTAAAAATGTTCAAAATACAATAACGATCTAATCGCTATAGGGGTTCAGACACGGTCACGCGGCTTGAAACAAGCACGTAGATATTAGCTTGAGTCAAGCGTGTTTGATTGTTTACAATGTTTGCTTAATGCTTGAGTCAAATATTTACCTGCTATTGCCAAGGTTGATGCGATTTTATATTTTTGTGCTACCTTTTGACCGTATTCGCGAGCGGCTTGATCAAGCAGAGAGACACGAGTGATAATCATTTTAAGGAACAAAATAATTAAAGAGAGTTTCTGTTACTATTATTGTCGCTGTAAGCATTCGTCCAAAATTAGTAAAAATGTACGCCTGATATGAAGGCTCAAAGTCACTCCAAGGGCAATGGAGAGGGTTATGCTCGGAGTGTCCCTGCGTGATCGAATCAGAAATGAGGAGATTCGCAGAAGAACGAAAGTAACCGACATAGCTCGAAGAATTGCCAAACTTAATATACTATTTAATATATACTTAATATAATAACTTAACTGGCAGTGGGCGGGGCACATTGCTCGCAGAACGGATGGCCGATGGAGCCGTAAAGTTCTGGAGTGGCGACCGTGTACTGGAAGGCGCAGCGTGGGTAAGCCCCACAAGGTGGACCGACGGATGCGGAAAGCACAGGACCGGTCGTTGTGGCAATGCCTGGGGGAGGCCTATGTCCAGCAGAGGACGTCTTTCGGCTGAAATGATAAATGAATGATGAGTAAAAATGCCTCAGGTTTGATCAAGCCGTTTAGAATGTGAAGTGTATTAGCTAGCAAAACAAAACTACGTGCTTGTCGTCAAGCTGGTTGACCGTCTTTGACCGCTAATGTTGTAAATCTCAATATTATGTCAATAGATGTTCCTATTTGTTGTTTACTTGTGACAATTAGGATATTGAGAAAGGCCTTTTAATAATTTTGGTAACAGAATTAAAATAGGGAACGAAAAGGGTTACCTGTAATTAATAAAATTATTT
Organism: Asteroscopus sphinx; assembly: GCA_949699075.1. NCBI lineage: Eukaryota > Metazoa > Arthropoda > Insecta > Lepidoptera > Noctuidae > Asteroscopus > Asteroscopus sphinx. Next base: position 30,337,334 of record OX453004.1, on the reverse strand, counting down.
GATTTTTTTAAAAGTTATTTTGTTATTAATAAAGTTATGATTGTAGAGAGCAAAATAATAATAATTGTGTTTTGTCATTCGGAGTAACTTACTTTTGCGTTATGGATCCGTGACCCGTTCGGTTCCCGCACGAAAAAATATTTGTAAGGCAAATAGGTAGTTTTTCTAAATCCATTGCTTTGCTACATTTATGCCGATGTGTGTAACTATTTTATCTTTTGAAAACAGAATCTATTTAAAAGTAATTTTTGCTGAAACTTAATATTAGTTCACGTCAAATTGTGACGAACTGAATCGAGGCAAAATATGAACCTAATAAAAAGATTCCGTGAAGCAAATTGTTTTATGCAATTTCAACACCTTTTCAAATTATACGTCTTATCATCACCATAAACTATCACCATTGCACTAACCATCACCGACTACCCATTTACCAAACTGCCTCTAAAATGTGACGATGTATAATCAACGTGGGGTCGATCTGACCCCATATAATCGTTACATGCTTAATGACGGGTACAAATGTCCAGCGGCGTATAAAACATTTAACTAATCTAAGGTCACTATTGTCTTTTGTCAGGAAAGTGAGGGAAATGTGTAATGTTGATGGCAGTAGTGGACGTAGTGTGTTTTGTAAGGGTTGACCATTAATGTTGGTGAAAAAAACACTTACAATTGTTTTATACAGGTTTTCTGGTTGAACGAAGGACTTTTATTGAAGGGAGATGTGCAAGAAAGATGTGCAGTATTTGAATCTCGTTCCAAATATGTACAAAAAATGGCACCTTAATTTTTGAATAATTTTTCCAATTGATTACATCAATAATCTGTGGACACTATTCCGCGCACACAAATGAAAGTTTAATGCAGTACCTAAGGTGATGCACCTTTTTTTACCGTATGGAACTCCTCATCATCATCCTCCGAGCCTTTTCCCAATTATATTGGGGTCGGCTTCCAGTCTAGCCAGATGCGGCTGAACATCAGTATTTTACACGGAGCGACTGCCATCAGACCCCCGCAACCCAGTTACTGGGTAATACTGACATTCGGAGGTTAGACCAGTTGTCAAACTTACAGGCTTTTGACTACCCGTAACGACTGCCATAGATATTCGTATGACAACCGGGACCGACAGCTTAACGTGCTCTCCGAGGCACGGACCACCACGTATGGAACTCCTCATGGCCATTTTTTTATTCATTATTATAGCTTAATTTCTTGACAAAGCTTCTTTACAGCTGCACCCATTCTTAGTTCTCAAATGACAAGGCCTCTGTGCAGCTGCTATAGATTCCAGTATTTGAAATTCAAAGTGTATGTATTTACCTTCTATTGCTTTTTAATTTATTTAATTCAAATTATCAAAATTTCAAACAATGTAATGACTTAACCAAGTGTTCTGTAAGTTCACCATAGTGATAATAAATGAATTTAATTGAATTGACCGCACTCCGCCCGGGGACGGCGGAACCAGAATCGGACTGTTACCGACTAAAACTACCACGGTGTTCCTTCAACTACCTTTAGCCGGGGGCATGGGAACCCTCTGTATTCGCACACCCACCCTCGACATGTCCCGGCCCGCCCCAAGCAGGCGAGCACTTTCTCCCCGTGCGGCTTAACACTAGCCGCACTTCCCGGCGGCGCAAACAGAATGCTGCGCGCCACCACATGGGCCCCGCCATGACGCAGCTAACACGTCAATGTCATGGCCATGGGGGCTACGCCAGCCATGCCAGCCTCGTAAGCCTCGCCAGCCACACAAGCAACACCAGCCGCGCCAGCTACACCAAGCAGCAGACTACCTCGAATCCGCCGCCCACAGTGCCTATCCTGCCGTAATTTTTTATAGAAGTTTTCTTCCTCATCCCTCATCCTCCACTGTGCCCTCTGCTAACTTCAGAGGGAAACGCGGAATCACGACCCATTGGTCCAGATCGAACCCCTCCTGTGCCAGAATATTCGCCACGGCCAATAAGATCCCCAGGTCCAAAGAAGAGTTATTGCCCGTGCCCAGAGTGCAACGTCCTAACAATTGCTATTCCATCCAGACGTATCAAGAAGGACTAACAGCCGGCAGGCACACGAGGAGGCTTTCTGGCCCAGCACCTCGAGGTGATGCACCTAGCACGGCAGTGTCCATCAGTCGCTATTTCCACCCTCTCCGCCCATCCGACTAGCAATTCTCTTTTTATTGGCTAAAGGTATCAAGCTGAAATATACACGCTGAAATTTGAATCGCTTATTTCCTGAAAAGGGGTCATTGTACTCATCATTATGAACAATTTTTACAATGGGACCAACCCTGAAATCGCGAAACAAAATCAAGTGGTCCCTACATTTGTTGCCAACACGATTAAACATTTTATCGATTGAAGTGAACACAAATGTAGGGACCATAGGGATCACCATAGGGAGCACCATCGGGAAATAAGCGATTCAAATTTCAGCATGTATAGGTACCAAATATATATCGCCAATACCAACCCAGTGGCCATCTAATCTGACGCAGTCTAGTGCCAGACTCATGACTAAGTTATCACCGAAATAGAATAGCTGGCTAGCACAATAGTATTAGAATACCATAGACACACATAACGCATATATTAGGTTACGGACAAACCAAAGTCAAACCTCCAAACACACTCCAGACAAGGAAGGTCAAACTTCGAGATTCACGACGGATTATTTCGATCTTATGATGTCATTTAGACAAAACTATGATAATAGCATTGTTTGACTTCCTTTGGCGATATATTAGAATATTATTATAGACAGTACTAGATTGTTTGATAGTTTCTATTAGCTATACAAATGGACAGACGGTTTGATTTCTATGTATAGATAAGTGGTATTGTATATAGGCATTGATAGATGTTCGCCGATTGCTTCTGTGTGTTGTGAATATTTATTAGGATTACTGTATTTTTACTACCACTAGTGCTACACAAAATATGGCAGCGGCTAGGGAATTCAATCCCGCATCGAAACCTTAGTCCTGCAATCCCGCAGGTCATTAATCATTTGCAGGATTGCAAACACTAATAACATTATAATAATAATAATGTCCTCCCGGCCGAATTTCGTTCACGGCGGCCAATCTCAATGGAGACTAGACATCTGCGCGGGACATATTATAGTGCACAAGTGTGTGCGCAAACACAGGTGCACTCTCTATTCCCTCACTCTCATAATCCGATGGGACGACAATTCGACACGACCGGAGAGAGATCAGGCGCAGGACCGATGGCTTTACGTGCTCTCCGAGGCATGAAGACCATCCACAGACTGACCACGGCTAGTGCAGCTTAACCTTGCAGATCGTACAATCCACAAGCTTGCTACTTAGCCACGAGCCCCTTTAAAACAAACAACAACAACAGTTGTAATTATAACATTATACAACAATTGTCAAGGGCGGCCAAAGACTTTAAATTTTTAAACCCGGACTAAAAATGAAGCCCCGCCCGGACGCTCCCCGGATGCCCTCTAAAATAGGTCAAATCCGGGGAAACCCGGACGGATGGCAACCCTATGCATATCGGCCGTTCTATAGTTCCCGGCACGAGACGTGAGCACAAATTGTACCTGCGAGCTGCGTGGTAGTCTCTGTCGTCACTGTATTCTAGTATTCCGTTTTCTACGTATATTCAATTATGCATTATCATATAATTAAGCCAATGCAAGTGCCTGTTTCTGGTCTGTTGTCTTGTGAACAGAGATTCGACCACTTCCGCAGTGGAATCTGTGCTCACGACTCGTGCCGGCAACTATACCAATCGATGTTTTTAATGGTGGGACATGGTCTATGTTCCAAATCTGTTTGCCAAATTTCATCCAAATTTGTTCAACCGTTTTAGCGTGGTTGAAGGATAAACAAACATTCAGACATTTACTTATAATATAATATTAGTTGGATTTCTCATACGTATAAAATACAGGTAAAAAGCAAATTCATATTTCCTTTCCGTATTCAACAAAGTTGAGGTAAACCATTCATAATGGAATCAGATTTCAATTTACACAATTCTACTAAACAAAGCATCTGTAAGTTAAAATATTTTTATGTAAACTCCATTTGAATTTCAACCGTACTCGGTCATATTCAAGAATCAATTTTAATTCAAAGCCGCGTTAATTTACGAACAAAACCATGCAACTATGTAGTTGCAGTTCGTAAACTGTCACGGGTATATTATGAACCTTATTTTTGAAAACATAGAGATCATAATTTAGATTATGTAATTTATCGAAATGCAAAAATATGGTTGTAATTACAACAGGTGCGTCCGGCTGAGGTACAATAAGTAACTTGATTCTTATTTTTTTCGCGCAAGCCTACCTTACCTTACTTTACCTTTGTATTTCTGTGAGGTCGCATAATAACACAGGGAAAGTTGCTGCCGTATTAATTTTTGCAGTTATGTGTTATGTTATGAAATGGGCTAATTAACATACCTACATTCTGTCAAGTACATGTACTACTTATTTTCAAAGAAAGAGCTCGTCCGGGGACAGGGTTACCATATTACAGGCAGTTGCCGAATTTGACAGGTCTTTTAAGGCTTAGACAGGCGTGTGGCATTTATCAGAGACGGGCATTTTTGCATTTCTCGTGCGTTCCCAGGTAATTGCACGTAAGTTTTAATTTTCATTACTTCGTTTTACAAGGTTTTTACCTTAAACAGGGTTTTGTCTGAGAAATCAGGCAATTCAGGCACCCTAGACAGGTATTCCTCCATTCTGAAATAGTATCCGGGGAAGTATCACCACCATGCTTATCGCTTACGCTAATTAACAGTAATGCAACAACCATAAACACTTCATCTTCGAATGACAATGACATAGGCAACCGCGTAGTAGTATTGGGCAAAGCCATAACCCTTACATTAAGGTGGCCTGGGGCCTTAAGCCCGTTTCACCATTCCATACCATGACAACTCACTGATTTGCTACACAAAATTTTGGAACATATTTGTCTCAAAGCATTTAAAACATGACCTTGTGATTCCCAAACGTCAAACCAAACACGCGGTGCACCTCTATACCGACGGATGACTGACACGGACATCGAAATTACGGACAGACATCGCCCAACTTCAACTCCAACTGAATACTCAGCCATCTAGAACATTTATCTTTGGAGACGGCATGGTACCTTATCAAAACCGTTCTAGCAACAATCAGAAGAGACTTCATCTTCAGCTCTGTTTAACTCCTATTTAAAACTCAGCCCCACGACCTAGAACATTTTCTCTTAGGAGACGGCACGGTACCTTATAAAAACCGTACTAGCAACAATCAAAAGGGACTTCATCTTCGAATTGCAGTGAGTAATGGGCAAAGATAACCGCTCAACATTACGTGTGACTTCAGCTCGTTTCACCATTCTTTAACATTAAATCGCGTCTTAAGCTCGTTTTACCATACTATACGATTAAAAGTGCAAGAAATTATTACACAAAATTTTGGAACAGATTGGTTTCAAAGCATTTACAATATGACATTGAGATTCCCAAACAGCAAACTTAACACGCGGTGCACCTCAATACCGACAAACGACTGACACGGACATCGAAATTACGGACAGACATCGCCCAACTTCAACTCCAACTGAATACTCAGCCATCTAGAACATTTATCTTTGGAGACGGCATGGTACCTTATCAAAACCGTTCTAGCAACAATCAGAAGAGACTTCATCTTCGAATTGCAGTGAGTATTGGGCTAAGATAACTGCTTAACATCACGTGTGCCTTCAGCTCGTTTCACCATTCTATAACATTAAACCGTGAAAAAGTGCACGGAATTTTATTGTTACACATAATTTTAGGACAAATTGATTTCCAAACAATTTTAAAACATGACCTTGTGATTCCCAAACTTCAAACTCAACGCGCGGTGCATCTCTATACTGATAGACGTCTGACATGGCCATCGGAATTACGGACAGGCATCGCCCAACTTCAACTCCAACTGAAAACTCAGTCCCACGATCTAGAACATTCTCTCCAGGGAGACGGCACGGTACCCTATCAAAACCGTACGTGTTCCAGGCACTCAGTTTGTAACAAATAGCTACTCTGTGACTAGTGGCCGTTATAAAATATTATGGCAGGTGACGGGTAAAGGAACTGCTGAAGTGGGAATCTGGAGGAAAACCTGAATGAATAGACGTGCCCCTAGAGTATGTTAAATTAAATCTAATTCATATTTTGAAAGAAAGTTTAGAAAAAATATGTTTATGGATAATTTTGATTTAAAAAGGTATTTTCCCAGTAGTAGGATAAAATAGGATGAGAGCAACAGAAAGTAAATTTTCTGTGACATATGTAGGAAACCCTACAAAAAAATATTAAACATGAAACTGGCAACATTGCGCATTTGTAAAAAACTATTGCTCCGTTTCCGGTTCCTCTCCCTTAGCTGAGTCACTTGCGTTGCCCCTCAGCGTTTCTTGTGCGTGTTTTCATCTTGTTTACTAGGAAAATTTATAACCCGTAGTTTTCGTGCTCACAAGACTTTCAATTATAATACAGTCCACTCCGACTCCAATAATGTAGAAGAAGAAAAATTACAGAAGCCCATTAATAACCGCAGTGTTATTTTTAATTCATTAATAACACTTCAAGGGATGACTGTCCCAACAATGATATTTAAAAGTATAGATATGTCATACATACCCTAAAACAACAAAAGAAAGAAATGTTCCGTATACCCAGTGGCAGCACAATACACATAAATTAGTACAAAGTAAGTAAGTTGGTTACTTTAAGTTATTTTCGCGTCATAATCGGAACACTTTCTTTCTGTACACACACGATGGCATTTAAATATTTTTTTTATCACCGGTCACGCTCGTCGCCTTACTTGACGCGGATTAATAGAAAAACGTCCTAGTAACGTTTTAGAGTCTTCAGATTGCGAGCGCAAGTAACATATCTGTACTTTTAAATATCATTGGTACCAAATAATCAATTTCAACTACTTTTATTAAACACCAACTTTGAATTAGCAAAACAACTGTTCCATACAGTTTGGTCAAGTAGTTACCAACACAAAACATTTTCTATGGAACGGATGTTTTTTTGCTAATAAAAGTTAATAAAAAAAGTTGTTTAAATTAATGAGAACAATCATCCCTTATAAGGTTATTAATGAATTAAAAATAACCATGTATATTCTATGTCCCTTCCGAGTCTCGAATCTTTGAACCTTTTCTTAAATAAACAAGTGTGAATGTAAACAGACAGATATTTATCTGTATTTCGATGTTACTTACCCATTAGGAAGATGGATTGGATTGTTTCCACACTTACACGTCTAGACAACTTTTTCTAAGTACTTCATTCATTAGATGAAGAAACACGCGTTTAACTTAGACGTATGTGGCTTAAAAGGTAAAAGGAGCAAAAGACAGAGTGCTAGTCTTAGGTGAGCTGTAAGGCTGCGAATGCATTGGTAAGACCACAGCAGAGTGGTGTTTCCGAATTTGATACTTACACATACGCTCCACCAGGTGGAAAGACAACCTGAAGAATTTAGCTGGGGGGGACTGGATACGGAAGGCAGAGGCCCGAGTGTTGTGGCGGAACTTAGGAGAGGCTTATGTCCAGCAGTGGACTGCAGTAGGCCGAGTTGATGATGTTTCTGGCTGCGACTGAAGCGCGTGTGTATCACGATTGTTTCGCGTTGTCTGGGCGTATAAAATACGCTAAGTGCATAGGCTCTTGTGGTTTGTTTCCTCCCACAGGAACATAAACGCCTTTTCAAAGCGGAGAACCCAGCTACAACCAAATTTTCGACTCAAACCAAACCCATCGCTATATTTCGCACACACATCCATCAAACCTTTATATTATCTGACCTAACCTTTTTATTATTATTTTTTTGACGACTTCTGTGGTCTAGTGGTTCGAGTGTCGGACTGCAGATCACGAGGTCGTAGGTTCGATTCCCACATGACACAAATATTTATGTGATGAACATAAGTGTTTGTGTTGGTCTGGATGTTTCTTATGTATCATAAGTATTTATTTACAAAAAAAAAGTAGATTAGTATTATATACATTGTCAAGTACCCATAGCACAAGCTCTGCTTAGTTTGGGACTAGATGGTGCTGTGTAAGATGTCCCATTTTTTTAATTTTAATCCAATTTTCTACTCAAACCAAACCCATCGCTATATTTCGCACACATATCCATCAAACCTAATCGAATCCACCCAATATTGAACCATCACACGCCATGCAACATGCAACGTTTCTAGAATTTATTGGCAACGTAAACCCGTTGCAGATTAAATTCCAAAATATATAACTTTCAATCAACGTCTCACGTGCAGGCACACCGGCTGAACTTTAAAAATTTGAAATATTACTCAGCTCTGCGAATTGGGAGGTGGCGCGAGGTATAGAAGGGGGCGCGGGCGGGAAGAAGACAGTAAATAATAAGTCATAAGGTCATCAGAAAACCTCACGTTGGCGATACAATCGCATTCCACAAATTTCTTTGGTAATTCTTTTACAGTTCAGGCTGCTCGCCTGTAGAATGCTTTGCCAGTACAAGTGAGGCGTGCTCAATCTTTGCCTATATTTAAAAAACTGGTAAAAGATCACCTATCATCACTGTAATTTAAGTTTTTTTTTTTTTTTTTTTTTTTTATGTAATATTAAGAGATATTATATTATATTTATTACGTTTATTGTATTCATACGTCTTAAAATATTTTGGATTGATAATGTAGAAACTTATACAACATTTTATTGAAATAACTGAAAACCTCTTAAGGGGGTCATTTTACTCACCAGTATGAACAACTGTAAACTAAACTATTGTCTTTGTTTGGTGTAATGTACAATAAAGGATATAATAAATAAATAAACAAGTAATGAGTGTTTGTGTTGGTCTGGTTGTTTCGTATGTATTATAAGTATGTATTTACAAAAAAAAGTATATAAGTATTATATCCATTATCTAGTACCCATAGCACAAGCTCTGCTTAGTTTGGGACTAGATGGTGATGTGTAAAATGTCCCAAAAATATATATTTATTTTATTTATTTATTTAAACAACTTTTACTATGGAGCCAAATCTGAAGTCGTGAAAAAAAATCAGGTGATCCCTACATTTTGTCGATTCATGTGAACACAATTGAAGGCACAGCAGATGTTTTTCTCGCGATTTCAGGTTTGGTCTCATAGTAAAAGTTGTTCATACTGATGAGTACAATGACCCCTTAGAAGGTTTTCAGTTATTTCAATAACACATTGTAGAAGTTTATACATTATCAATCCAAATTATTTTAAGACCTACATCTACCAATAGAAAATAAGTCATATCAAGGGTGAAATTTATCATTTTGTTATTTTATTATTTTTAACGCATTTACGCATGCGAAGCGAAATCTAAAGATTTAAATTGTGGAAAGAAAAAAAAAAAAACTCTCACGAGCAGGATCCGAACCTGCGACTCCTGGCTTATTATTTAGTATTATGTTTTAATGTTAGTAAATAAGTACAATAATAATTACGTGACAAACGATAAATTCACTGGCTTCGTATTATTTTTGCGTCACTTGGTCATGATTGTCTAATGCGTGGCCCAGTGCATGTTATTCGTAAAGGAATAAAAGTTTTATGCAAACAAAAACAAACATAACTATTTTAGAAAATGTCTCAAAAAAATAAACTATTAAAATTATAAACTAAACTATTGTCTTTGTTTGGTGTAATGTACAATAAAGGATATAATAAATAAATAAACAAGTAATGAGTGTTTGTGTTGGTCTGGTTGTTTCGTATGTATTATAAGTATGTATTTACAAAAAAAAGTATATAAGTATTATATCCATTATCTAGTACCCATAGCACAAGCTCTGCTTAGTTTGGGACTAGATGGTGATGTGTAAAATGTCCCAAAAATATATATTTATTTTATTTATTTATTTAAACAACTTTTACTATGGAGCCAAATCTGAAGTCGTGAAAAAAAATCAGGTGATCCCTACATTTTGTCGATTCATGTGAACACAATTGAAGGCACAGCAGATGTTTTTCTCGCGATTTCAGGTTTGGTCTCATAGTAAAAGTTGTTCATACTGATGAGTACAATGACCCCTTAGAAGGTTTTCAGTTATTTCAATAACACATTGTAGAAGTTTATACATTATCAATCCAAATTATTTTAAGACCTACATCTACCAATAGAAAATAAGTCATATCAAGGGTGAAATTTATCATTTTGTTATTTTATTATTTTTAACGCATTTACGCATGCGAAGCGAAATCTAAAGATTTAAATTGTGGAAAGAAAAAAAAAAAAACTCTCACGAGCAGGATCCGAACCTGCGACTCCTGGCTTATTATTTAGTATTATGTTTTAATGTTAGTAAATAAGTACAATAATAATTACGTGACAAACGATAAATTCACTGGCTTCGTATTATTTTTGCGTCACTTGGTCATGATTGTCTAATGCGTGGCCCAGTGCATGTTATTCGTAAAGGAATAAAAGTTTTATGCAAACAAAAACAAACATAACTATTTTAGAAAATGTCTCAAAAAAATGTTTGATATTTTTTTTTCTTGGCCACAGAGCATGTTTGTAACCCCTTTACTCCTGTAAATATTTAGAATGAATATTGGTAGGACGATTTTATAAGCTGGTCAACAAAATTAGGGTAGATAGGTACACGGCAGCTTTTAGCATGCGGTCTTTTATAATGGGTCAGATTCAGTACATACATGTAAATTACTTCCTTTGACCGCCCGCCACGCCAAGATGTATGGTCATACTGTACAATGAGTAGAGTTACACAATGAAAATTAATGACAATATTTACTGTATTGACAACATTATTGGCTCGTTATTAATGAAATTGACTGTATTGGCGTTAGTACTATTAGATATTATGTGGTATTGGTGCAACAAATCCAAAAGGCACCTATACCAACCCTCTCTTTCTCTCCTAACTTCGACCAAACTATAAAAACTCGTTGCGGAAATCTCTCATATCCAGCCGAAGCATCGATACGCGAGGATCATCCCAGTTTTTACGACCGTCCGAAGTAGGATATAGAACGAAAAAACCCGAAAATAATATCGGGAAATACGAGCCGTAACCGATGAATTAGACCCACGGTAGTTTTCATCCGGGAAAGTGTGTATTTTTATTTAGTTTCGCTCGTGTTTATGTTTTGAATTTGTACCCCCCAGGGGGTCACGAACCCTATACAGGGGGTCAAAAAATAAAAACACCGGACATCAAAGTGGTGCTTAATCCTATGTATAGCGGTGGGCAAAGAAAGGGTCGCGGGGTTTTTTTTACCAAAGGGGTCGCGCTATTGCAAACGTTGAAAGCACTTACACTATAACATTAGACAAATTGACAAATAAAACATAACCCTAAAATACAAAGAAAAGTGTAAACATTATAATATATCTACATTAACATTGCTTGTAACCGAGGTTTGAGAAAATTTAATGAGTCTATGAACCTGGTCATCATCATCATCAACATTTCAGCCGACAGACGTCCACTGCTGAACATAGGCCGCCCCCAAGGTGGGGGGATATGCCATTATCGCAACGCTTGGCAGGCGGGTTGGCGATCGCCAATGCCACGGCGGTGGGGTATATGTCATGATCCACTTCTCCAAAGTTTCGGCTTATTAAAATAAGTGTTACAAACTCGTGGATCAGCCAACCCAGAGACAAGTTACTTATCAGCGGAAGGAACGAATGAAGTTACCATGTCTTGTATTTAGTCGATTATCATACTTTTAATTGGATGCTGATAAGCAATAGTATGTCAACCTACACGGAAGCCATTTCGAGTAAATCGTGTTTCAAAATTACGGCGCCAATTTAATTAGTTTGTTCAAGAATTTGCTGCAAATATTGATGATATGCAGTCATTATATCATAATATAAGTTTAGATCAAATTTCTCCCATTAAACTTGTAAAATCTGTTATATTCATTACAAAAACCGTTAAATTTGATATTACAAAATGCGCCAGCAAACATTTTATCTGAATAAACATTTCAAGTCTTATAACACATTATTGATAAACTGAAAACAATTAATTTAAATTCAATTTGATTAATGTCAAGTACCTTAACCCTATATTGATAAACGTATTATTAAGATAAAAATTGTAATGTTAAGGTGTTATCAATAAAAGCCATGATTTCTTACAATATTAAAATATTTATTTACCTCTTAAAAACGGAACAAATTAGGGACCATCGAGCGTTATTGGCTATTCAATCTTCAAGATTTACTTTGAATACTTACCTACCTACATCATAATCAACATTATCTAAATTAAAACAGTATTTAAAAATCAAAATCAAACTACCCACAACAAAATAATCTCGTTTCGTTCGACTGGTTAGGGTATCAACGTTAACGGCGAGAACATCTCACATCTCCGTTTTTCCGATGACATCGTTGTATGGCTGAGTCGTTGGAACACCTGGGCGAAATGCTGCACAGCTTAAACGGAGCATCTCGGCGTGTCGGTCTTGGCATGAATCTGGACAAGACTAAAGTCATGTTCAATATGCATGTCATGCCGAGGCCAATATTCGTTGAAGGGTCGGCACTCGAAGTCGTAACGGAATACGTCTACCTAGTGCAGATAATTCAGCTTGGTAGACAAACTTCAAGAAAGAAGCCGACAGAAGGTTTTAGTTAGGCTGGGTAGTATTTGGCAAACTTCGCCGAGTCTTCTCGTCGCATATACCGCAAAGTTTGAAGACAAAGGTCTTAAACCAGTACGTCCAGCCTGTCATGACTTACGGTGCCGAGACGTGGACACTGACAGTTGGGCTGGTTCACAAATTGTGAGCTATGGAGCGAGCTATGCTTGGAGTTTCTTTGAAGGATAAAATCCGTAACCAGATTATCCGGAGGAGAACCGGATTGACCGACATATCTTGTAGGATCAGTAAGCTGAAGTGGCAGTGAGCTGGCCATGTCTGTCGAAGGGCTGATGGCCGCTGGAGCAGACTAGCCCTTGAGTGGAGCGAATCGGCAAACGCAGCGTAGGGCGACCCCCACCAAGTGGACCAACGACCTGAAGAACGTGGCTGAACGTGACTTGTGGCGCAACTTGGGAGAGGCCTATGTCGAGCAGTGGACTGCGATAGGCTGAGTTGATGATGAATCAGACAACTCATTGGGCTCGGACTGAATAGTTGCTGTATGATGAATAATTTCAATAATCGACGAATGAGCTAGTGTTGTATTATCAGCCATAAATAGCAATCAACAGCAGCTAGAAACTCCAATAAATCCAGAGTATTCTCAAAGTCCAGATCTTGATCAGAAATATAAATATTCGGAAGGTATGTTTCCGCTGGCCGAACTTCTGGTAACCCCTCATTGAGACTGCTATTTGACGGAACCATACGCCTCTTTTCTTCAACATCGTGGCTAATAACCTCAAACTGAAACTCCTCGTCAGAAGTAGGACGCGACGCATGGCTTTCCTCGTGAGGTATTAGGTACATGATCCGCAAACATGGCTTCTTGATCTTGGCGGTGGCATTCTGAAAATAATTATAAAAATAAGACACAACTTGCAAAATGAGGGTATGTGCCAAAATGTAATAAGTTCGAGAACCTGAAGATTTGAGACAATGTCTGTCTACCCTGTTTGCGGATACTTACAGTCGTGAACCTGTTTGTTTTATTAATTCCCTCATTCCACGTTTTTCAAAAACGTTTCAAGTCATTTAACATACTATTGAAATAAACGAACGAACAAGTGAACGAGATTTTTTTGTAGCAATAACGTGTCAAGCTTTATAAAACTCTTACAAGCGCTAGTCAATAGTAGAATGTTTGTTAAGCAATAACCTGTTAATCAAAAATATTACATTTTGCTGAAATTAAGTAGTTAAGATAAGTAATATTACCACGGTTAGTATGTAAAACGTATTTAAATGTAATTTTAAACAGTATTCTGTCATAAAAAAGCGTTGTTTTAATAATTTTACCGGTAAAATGACCTCTAAACTTGTATAGCTAAAATCCTTATATTTATGTAATATTTGGACTTACCTTTGATGATATGGTATTCCCCAAGTCTTCTACTGCGTTTTCCATGTAGTATTCGTGGCTAGTAGTCTTGTGAGGCCCACTTTATACGTATAATTTTAATTAACTAAGGGCCAATGTTGTTTACACAGCCGAAAAAGGATAATACTAATTACGCAATAACCGATCATGTCCCATAACTTATTTTGACATTAAACAGATGGCGCCTAGGGTCATCAAACAATGTTTCAAGTGCCTAAACATCTTATTGCAAAATGTCTTACCCTTCGAACTGATTTCGTGTCAACCTTTTTATACTCATTTTTGGTATAAAAACCATTCAATCAGGTTAAAACCCTATTGAAAAACGTTCTTTGTCAGCCAAAGAAGCGTACTGCATCATTAACTCAATTTTCGAATTTTTGTGGGTTGACACATTATTGCTTATCAGCATCCAATTCATCGTATTTATTGTTACAACTTCCGGCTCCCGCCACCAACACTTCCTACAAATAGGTTACATTTTAAATGTCTACAATACTTTGTGATTAGAATTAATGATTATAATTGATTAAGATTATATTTACTTAATCAATTATAATCTTATCATAATTATGTTATACCAAAACGTTGTGACGTCACTACCGCTGATTATTTATAAAAATAGGTGGTAACGTTAAAACGGGGTCATTCTTCTGTTGTCGGTGGAACACAATAAACCTTGTGACTGGACGTCTACAGTTTATTTCTTCAATTAGCTATCGTGCTGCAATTTTGCTACCAACCGGCGTTACATCTCAGAAGTGGGATTTACCATCTGTGCCTTTTCTAATACCATATTTTCAAGTTTCAGAGTGGATCGTGTTGGTCTTGAAGGTCTGCCCCAGGCTCTTCACAATGTGATCGCCCGCTGGCATTCCTGGTCTGCAATCGAGCAGCGAGCTACAGTGTCGCAGAAATGCTGGTATGCTACCGAGACATCGCAAAACACTCCCGGTACAGCGAAGTACACCGCGTCCCAATTACAGGGATCACAGACGCCTCACCGGACACTACAGGTACGAAATGTACTTATGATTTTTTTTTATAACCTCTGATATTATGGAGAAATGGCAATTAAACTTACCCTCAAATATTGTCGGGATTGGTGCACATACTGCCACTAGGAAAAGTACAATTTAGACTTCATATTGACAATTTACAAAAGATGTGCAGAAACCACAACACTAATCTTTATATTAAAGATCTAATTATTTGGAAAAACTCGTATGTACTTCGCTAAATGTATAAAACAAACTAAGAAGAGTTTTGTTTTAAACCAAGAAAGTTTTTTTTAAGTTTTTTTTATTCACTAACGCGTGTTATGAAATGGATTTTTATTTTTTTAACAATAACGTGAAGTAGACATTGAGTTTCTCCGGGCTATAGTTACGATGTTTATATTGACACTGAACGTAATACAGATTCAACTATTTACTGCTAGTTACTACACCGCTGCTCCCGGTTTGATTTCCTTGTATCAAGAGTGATAAATATTGGCGATACAATTATACAGAACGACGAATGGATTCAATTTATGCTCACTAGCTCAGTTGTTTACTCACAATATTATGAGGATGTATTAACACCTTACATAATATAGTTAGGTTTACCCTCACAAGAAAAAATGTACTGTCTGATACAAATTTTGGTGAAATAAGATCCAAAGATCCAAAGATTTATTGCATACTAAGTGTAGGTACATAATTGGTGTTACATTTTATTGTTGTGCTTAGAACTTAGTAGCCTTTTGCAAGCATTGCAATATTGAGGGCCTAATACTAATATTATTATTATTTTAAATATTCTTCAATTGAGTAGTATGTAATAAAAGAGTGTAATGAGTCTTGTTTAATATCAGGCGAGGTGGTGGTCATACGGAAGCCCATTCGATAAAAAAATGATTTGGTGCAAAGATAATTTAATAATTTTGCGGAATGCAGTTGCGACCTTGATTCTAATATTTTTTTATAGAAATCAAAGAGGTAAAATAGAAATCTTTCTTAGTCTAATATACCTACGAGGAAAATAATCGAATAAAGAAAAAGAGCCACGGTATCGACGAAACAACTACTCACTGAAATAATACTACTTAACTAACTACTACTACTAATTCTACTTTACCGAAACAATGCGCAGATGAATTAATACTACCATTTTATGAACGAATAAACCAGTCCTTTGAAGACGTTTTGCCGAATAAAAAAAAAGCTCTTAGTATGCTGCTACCTGTATAAGATAAATAGAGAAACTGACCCAAATAATTAACGTCCAATTGCCCTCTTACAATACAATACAATACAAATCCTCTTTATTGCACAACAAGATTATATTAATACCTATAGTCTCAAAAACATTTGAAGAAAAAAAGCCTTTATGCAAATGGGTTTACCCGTTTCGTTTACAAATATAACCAAAAATAAAACTAACATTATTAATAATAAAAATATACAGTAGGAGTACTGCTTGAAGTGACAAAAACTTACGATAAAGCACAATTTGAAATATTATTAACTAACAATTATACAGCATAGGAATCCGCGGCAAATGTCTCAAATGGTTCACATCTTATTTAAAGGATAAAAAAAATAAAACAACTGGTGGAAATAGAATTTTACAGCCACATAACAAATTAAATAGAATGTTCCGGTCCAATAACAAACCAATCAACGCCATATTCCACAAGAAAGTGTAATACAAATTAAATAGAATGTATCCGGTCCAATAACAAATCAATCAACACCTTAATTCCACAAGAAAGTGTAATAGGATGTGTACTATTCTTTGCATACATCAACGACATCAACGACGACAACGACTCTCGTAAAAATATAACTGACCCTTGTTTTGTTTGCGGATGATGTATCAATACTTGCCTCATGTGAGAACAATATAAATCTAAATGGAAAATTAAATACTATACCTAACACTACAACATATTAGATGACACAAATAAATGTAAATTTTAGCTTCAACAGCTCTAAACTAGAAGAAGTTAGCAAATTCACCCTTATATTGTAAGACATAGACTCGCACATTAATTGAGTCGCATTAAAAAAATATCAAAAGAGCTATATCAAAATAATCGTAAGACATCCGAAAAAAAACAACTAGTTACAGACCTATAACTGCACTTGTTACCTACTACGCGTATCGCTATCCATGGCCAAATCAAATGTAGTGTCACGGGTAGTAGTCTAGAGTATAGACGCGCCCACAGTATGTATCCTACAGAGAACAATTAGAATTTTAGTAAACATTTAAGAAACCGACTGTTGTTAACTCCTACATTCGAGAACTGAAAATGCTAACCTTACCCTGTATTTACATTTTTGAAATATGTACATTTGTGCTTAAATACCCGGAGTTCTATACTGAATGATAAGACAAACATACTAGAATTAGGTAGACTTAGACATAAAAATAAAATAAAATCAAATCGCGGAAGTTCTCAAAAAAATGCCAGGTTAAGAGTTCTCTAAACCGACGAGCATGCATGACGAGGTTAATGGACGTAGATGAAGTGAAAGAGGTGTGTCAGGATCGTAGCAGGTGGAAACCCATAGTCTCTGCCTACCCCAATGGGAAACAGGCGTGATAATATAAATGTATGTATGTAGACATAAAAATAGACTAAACCTACTAACTTGGCGACTAGAAATACATTCCTCTACTAGTACCTTCGCCATGTCTATAAAAGTATATAATTAGTTACCAAATCTATTATAAAATGTGAATAAATATAATAGCTTAATAAACGAAAAAGCAAGAGCTAGTATATATAGTATAAACGAATATGACGATAAAATAAATATAAATGTGAAAGTTTGTGAAGATGATTATAATCTTTGTTGTCAAAAAACTATACAGCTATTTTAACTTATTAATTTGGCTATGTTTTGGTATTACAAAAAATATGAAGCATCTGTAACCAACCCTTATCCCCTCGAATTATATAACATTATCGTAGCCTTTGAAATTAATATTAGCCTGTTATTTTCATTTAACTGTAAACATTATCAGGTGCATGCATGTCCTCTCTTTGTGTATGATGAAAATGTATGTGAGTGAAGTGTGAGGGGGTGAGTATGAGCGTGTAAGTGTAAGTTGCATTAAAATAGTGATGAACATTCGGAATAAATTTGTGGATGTAATATCTGTGAATGATTTGAATGCATCCATTAAGTTTGTCATCGTAATCACTGTGCTGTATGCAGTAAAAGTTCAGTCTCCTCATAGTTCAGTTTTAGTAGGTATTCACACACTTTTTTCTTATATTGAATTTATTTTAAGGGGGTATATATTTAAGGCTCTATTTATTTTATTATACAAAAGGGTCCAATAAAATGTTTTGATGTTTGTTATTTAATCACGCGTTAACCGTTGAACAGATTTGGATGACATTTGGCACACATGTAAATGCATAGGTTAGAAAAAAAAGAGACATAAATAAACATCTTGTATATGGTACCCAATTAAATATATCATTCATTCACTTAAATCCCTATTAAAGTAAAAAAAAAAGTCCAATAACTTAATAAAAAAAATAGTAAAATATCCTATAACAATATATAAATAAATAATTAAATTACATGTAAATTTAAAAAAAATGTTGTCTTTGAATGATAACAATGAATAAAATATCCTAGACCGACTTATAAGTAATGAATAATAGTTCAATAAATCAAATATAAGCAAGAAATAACATTAATAACCTAATTTTAAAAAATTGTACTACAGTAAATAATTACCTAACAATTTAAAAAGATGTAACCACACAATTCATCAAAATGATAATTTTTAATAAAATTAAAGAGCAAAGAATTATAAATAACAGAATAATTGGATAAAACATTTAATTGCAATCAAACACAAACAAGCGCTTTTCGTCTGCTGTGCCTGTGTGTGCTGTGCCTGACAGGGTCCATTAATTGATCCTTAGTCTAAATGTTCGAATATAACTTAAATTATGGAATGCAATAAATAATTGAGTATTGAGATTAACATAGGTATAGATGGGCTATTAGGAAATTTCTATATGAATACTTTGATCCTATTCTGTGCTAAGACTAGTTTTGGATAGCAAATAGCAAAGGCACGTTATTTTAAAAACTAAAACGTGTTTGTTTATTTTGATATAAGATTTAAGTAATTCATGCATAATGTCTGTGTGACCTACGTAATATCTGTGTGACCTACGTAATATCTGTGTGACGTACGTAATATCTGTGTGACCTACGTAATGTCTGTGTGACCTGCGTAATGTCTGTGTGACCTGCGTAACATCTGTTTGACCTACGTTATGTCTGTGACTTGCGTAATGTCTGTGTGACTTGCGTAATGTCTGTGTGACTTGCGTAATGTCTGTGTGACTTGGACTTGTGTAATGTCTGCGTGACATCGTAAGGTCTGCGTGACTTCGTAATGTCTGCGGGACTTTGTAATGTCTGCGTGACGTACATAATGTCTGTGTGACCTAGGTACGATCGACCGCACGTCGGTGGTAACACTTTGGTATTAGCAGCAGCATCTTTATTTCGTAAGCAGCAAGGGTGGTTTTCGAACTGAAGTGTTACCACTGTCATGCAGTCTACTGTACGTAATGTCTGTGCGATATAGTTATATGACAAATATAATATATAATGAATTGAGCTAGATCTGTATGACCATTGAGTTAATTGAAAAATATAATATCTAGAAAACTGAGCTAGGTCTGTGTGACCACGAGGTAATTGACCAATTTAGTATCGAGGAAATCAAGCTAAATCTATGGGACGAGTTATTTTAAAAACATAGCTAATATCTAGGAAATTTCAATTTGTATGACCACGAGTAATTTGGAAAATATAATATCGAGGAAATTGTTGTTTAAATAATGAGATGAAATTATTTATTCTACAAAATTGGATATTAACATTACTTCTTTATTTTGATTTGAAAACTAGATGGCGTCGTCATAACTACTTTAATAACATATAGTAAACTAAGCTATGTGGAACGGTAGACTAGATCTGTGTGAACTTACTTGATGAAATCATGAAATGATATTATTTATTCTGCAAAATTGGATGTTGGAATTACTACATGTTGATTTTAAAACTAGATGGTGTCATCATACTTTAACATGTTTTAGTCTACTAAGCTGTGTGTAACGGTACCTACCTTGTCTTCTTTATCTAGAAGAAGTAAAGGCAGAAAATAAAATGAAAAATACTTATCGAGAGCAGATTTATTAGTACAACAAAAAGTAGCTGTTAAAAAGTAAAGTCTTCAATTAGTCGATCTCATTTTAAACACTATTAAATGAAAGCTTCGAACTGGTTATGTTGAAGTAAAACAATACCTAGTTACTATTAAATAGTTCTGTTCTTGAAAGGAATTATGGTGATATTACAAGAGTATCTAACTGCAGCATATTTATGAAGTCGAAGGAGTACAATACGAATAGTATAAAGTAAAAGAGTATTAAAAAAAATCATTTACTGCGTAAAATGTTTTATTGTTTCAGATAGACTGTGGTGACAACTTGATTGATCGCCGTGGGTCACGGCTGTTGCAGGATGGCCGAATGTTACAAACTCGTGGATCAGCCAACCCAGAGACAAGTTACTTATCAGCGGAAGGAACGAATGAAGTTACCATGTCTTGTATTTAGTCGATTATCATACTTTTAATTCATCGTATTTATTGTTACAACTTCCGGCTCCCGCCACCAACACTTCCTACAAATAGGTTACATTTTAAATGTCTACAATACTTTGTGATTAGAATTAATGATTATAATTGATTAAGATTATATTTACTTAATCAATTATAATCTTATCATAATTATGTTATACCAAAACGTTGTGACGTCACTACCGCTGATTATTTATAAAAATAGGTGGTAACGTTAAAACGGGGTCATTCTTCTGTTGTCGGTGGAACACAATAAACCTTGTGACTGGACGTCTACAGTTTATTTCTTCAATTAGCTATCGTGCTGCAATTTTGCTACCAACCGGCGTTACATAAGTCTACCAGATTCATTGTTCCGTGTGGTGCCGGACATAAACAATAGCACCACCCTTATATCTTCTCATGGGTGTCGTAAAAGGCGACTAAGGGATTCACCAGAGGAGGGGCAGCAGCATTCTCTGAGTATTTACTCAACCAATTGCGATTGCCAACCCGCCTGCCTAGCGTGGCGATTATGGCATATATCCTCCCCATTAGGGGAGGTCTATGTCCAGCAGTGGACGTCTTTTGAATGAAATGATGATGATAGTAACACATCACATTACATTCTTTTTGATTGTGAAAATTTTAACTGGCTACCTATTATGTTTTAAAAGCTACCGCCTTGTGACAGACTCACGGACGGATAGACGGATTGATGGGCAGACACACGTTATTAGTTTTCTCGCGTTTCTTGGAAATCTTATTCTTATACAAAATGCATGCATGACGAACAAGCCTTTCAAATCACTTTTTAACCTAAAATTTCGTCTTATTCAAAAAACTTTTATTTCTTTTCCAGGTACAGTCAGCATCACAGTCATCAGTTCCACATTAAGGTCAGCAAAAAGGTTACACATCTTAAAAATGCAATGCAAATTCATTTTTTAGTATACTTTCGAAAAGTTTTGGGCACATAAAGATCTTATGCACACAACGACTCATCGCCGCATTTTACCGTGTTCATATACTACGGACATAAATGTCACTGGCAGAGTTGTAAGTTAGCCATTTGATACAGTGTCTGGTTTTCGAAATTCATGGGAATTGAAATGAAGTTCTCTTTGTTTCGCTTGCGAAATCGTTGCGGTGAAGTGAATAAACAAAATGTCTACATGATTTGTTTTGGTCATTCAATGAACAAGGTTTGTACCTTTAACAAGATAGGTAAAATAAAAGAAACATGGTTTTGTGATAATCCTTTAAAGTAACTTCTCTACTGAGAAAGATGGGATATTAATGTAACGCGTTTGAATCAATAAGCGATGGACTTGTCAATGTCTTGTTTTTCATGGATTCAAATACGTTCTAAATAAATAGGTATTTCGGTATTTGCTGAAACATTTTGAGCACACATATTGTTGAGGCAAGTAAATAGTAATTTCATAGTGATTAGTTATTATATAAAAATAGTAATTTACTTGCCTCAACAATATTTAAATTAATATTATGTTTTCCTTGTAGGTACTTGACATAGACTATAAAAAGCGTCCTATTTCCCAATTCCCGCAACAAACAGCGTCATTCAAATAAACAATTTCATTCAAAAACGTTCAGTTTTTCCGGTTGAGCCTCGTTTTTTACAATATTCACGCTTTTTCATGCAATCGTTATGGCAATTCAATTCAGCTTTAAAAAACTTCACGTTAAGTTGCATAAAAATCGCGTTTTGGCTTTTATGTCCCCGGGACGATGTAATTGGGGCAATGCTTTTATTGTTTTTCGTTGTATTTATTTTTTGTGTGAGTACACACGGCAAAGAAATTAAGTAAATGTGTACACAGGCAACTGTCGTTGATATTGTGTGTTATGTATGGTCAAACCATCGACCATGCAGCCCAATAGACGCCTAATGTTGAATATAATGCGTACAATAAATTCAGTCAACTAGCTGAGTCCCATACTGCAATCCTATTGGCCTTACCAAGGCGGCTTTTAGCTAATCACCAGTGATCGGACTAGGTAGATTGAATTGGGGTAATTGATCCGAAACGTATATATTAATATGGGCATGCCTCCGGAATTTCGGAATTGGTTGAATATTTAAAAAAAAAAACCGGAACTTAGGTAGGAATTTTCTTGTGTTGTGGGCATAAAAACTAATAAAAAGGCTAAAAATAAAAAATGTATTCATGCTTCGATCGGAATTCGATTGTTTTTATTATTCAATAGATAAATAATAAATTAATTTAGTTTTGATACCTTCCTTTAAATTTTGAATTAAGTAGTAATAATATCACTACCAATATTAACAATATTTAATTGAATCCGGAAATACCGGAATTACTTTCCGGAAAAATTGATTATCCATGTTATTCTTTCAGTGTGCATTTATGGTACAAGTACCAAAAATCAATCTACCTACTCCGATCACTGCTAATCACTAACGCGGATGTTTTGACGGCTCACATCATCATCATCATCATTTCAGCCGAAATACGTCCACTGCTGGACATAGGCCTCCCCCAAGTATCGCCACAACGACCGGTCCTGCGCCTTCCGCATTCACAAGTGGTTAAAACTGATTTGAAGTTTTCAAGTGGCGAATAGTGGCGACCTACATCAGTGCTTTATCATTGATGTGTTGATAGACATAGTTTCACCATTCTGCACGACTTTTACTATTAGAGCGACTCACAAATCAAGAAAAAAAAACATCCGTTCCATACATCTTCCTCCGCGCCTTTTCCCAAGTATTTTGGGGTCGGCTTCCAGTCTAGCCAGATGCGGCTGAACACCAGTATTTTACACGGAGCGACTGCCAACAAACCCCCGCAACTCAGTTACAGGGTAATATCGACTTTCGAAGGTTAGACCAGTTGTTAGGCTTACGGGCTTCTGACTACCCGTAACGACTGCAATATATGTTCGTATGACAACCGGGACCGACAGCTTAACGTGCTCTCCGAGGCACGGAGGTGTCTCGATGTGCAACGAAATGGTCACCCATCTATGGAATGACCGCGGCAAGTGTACCTTAACCTCGCAGATCATACAATCCGCGTGATTGCTACTTAGCCACGAGCCCCTCTTATCCGTTCCATACATTTGATCAAATTCATATGTTTTTTATTTATTTCAAATAGGTAATAAATTTGATCGAGGTAGGTATCCACTTAAGTTTGTAGTAGTAAAGTAGTAGTAGAAGTAGTAGTACAGCTCCTCGTGAAGGAGCTCATCCGGGAAGTTCTACCACCGTACCTACTACTGCCGCCAAACAGTGATGCTTGCCTTGCTGTGTTCCGGTTTGAAGGGTACGGGTGCCGGTGAAATTACAATCACATGAGACTTTCCATCTTCATTCTCAGTAGCAGCCCGGAGTCTGGATTTGTGCCCGGTCAATGGCAATAGGCTCGCCCCCTATTACATGGGACTACAACATAACTGGCGAAATGTGGGTGTACTATACACCTCTGCCTACCCCTTCGGGGAAATACAGGCGTGATGTTATGTCTCAGTTTAGCGAACTGACTTGCAGTAACATTTAGGCAACAGCCTAGGTGGTATTGCAGTTGTTATGGGTTCAGAAATCCACCTAACATCAGGTGGGTCTTTTATTCGTTTCACCATCCGATAATATGAAAAAGTAAAATTTGTGCAGAATGATGAAGGGTAAATAGATAATAATTTCTTAGGTTTTCGCGATCACTACACATTAGTACACATTATAATAAAACAAGTTTTACCGGATTATATCGCGTATATTATTTAGATTGGTTTCCTGACGTTTCGAAAGCTTTGCAGAGTTCGTGGTCACAGACACAGACTAAGATGACAAGCGTCTTTACAGATATTTCTAAAAAAATATTTAATCTACCGTACAATTTTTATTTTTTTAAATCGTTTCGATGCACAAACATGTCAATGTCATTGTTTTTTTTTTTTTTTTTTTTTTTTATTTATTCATGACCATGGATACATGTCCTTCAGTCGTAATCATTGAACATATTATACTTGTATCCTAGTAAAGTGATGGAAACTTTACTAGGTTTCTGAGGGGATCATGAGATAATACGAAAGTCATATTTTTCAACTTTGTACCATTTATCCACACTTGTACACGTTAACGAGCACTTAACATTTAATAATCCACCATTATTACACATTAACACTCGAAGATACACAAATTTTGGAAAATAATATAAAATCCACAACATGATCTTTACGAATTTTCCCGCCAACCACAATGTCATTGTCTTTTACAGTGTTGCATGCTGTTTGGGACTTGATTATTTTAGTAAATAGATATTTTGAAATAGAATTTCCATTTATTTTATAACAACCATGAGAAAATAAACAAAGCGTCATCATAACAATATTTTGTTACCTTAGAATCCTCTAAACCTCTGAGACAACGCGACGTCAAGTTAATATTTGTCAACCTGTCCAAAAACGGAAACAGACAATCCTTATTGCGTCTTAACAAGGTTTAAATTACAACGAATTATCACAACAACACTGTGCAACTGTGTCGAGCAATTGACACCTCAAAAGCCCATGAGATTCGGCCATGCAAGAAACAAACGTAACTTTGTAGCTGTCAAAGTGATCAATGACGTTTCCTGTCACAGTAATAAGGTTGAGATCTCAGTGGCTTTTGAATTAGTGATGTTTTTTATATGTTTGTAGGTATCTGCTTGAATTTAACTTTGACAAGTTAAACCTCCTCAGTTGATACATGGAGTGGGTTCGTAAGTAGAAGAGCGTTTGACCCACTTCGCTAGGAATGCCGGTGGGAAATTTTAGTGTTTAAAGTATAAGCCAAATTTTGGTACCTACTATTGCACATGTATGGGCGCCACCCCTAAAATACGTAACCATGATATTTTTATTCTTTTAAAATTGAGATCTATATCTATTCTATTTTTTAACAAAATTTCATTAACTTATGTTTATAACTGTAGAAGTTATTAAGCTGTATAGGATTAGGACAGATGGACAGACGGACAGACGGACGGACATAACGAAACTATAAGGGTTCCTTGTGTTAGACAACACTTTTTACAATAAACTAATGTCTGCATATCGGTGGCAAAACAGTTATACAGAAGGTAAATAAAAGTCATATTCACTTTCCACCACGAGAGAACTCTGTATTTTTCATGTTAGTCACTTTAACACATGGCATTAATATATAACAATTTAAACTCAATTCACAACTATTGGAAATCAAGGATTTCTACAATTCACAGAAAATACTACAAAGGTTACATCAATACTGACCGTTGCAACAATCTGAATGCCCCCACTAATCAAAACCACAGATCTTTTATAGATCAGCAAAATCGAGTCAATACACGTTCCTTAATTCATTTTTAAGAATATTCCTTTTTAATTAAAAATCTTGGAAAGATATTATAAAAATTAAGTAGGTATCAAAAACAAATAAATATCATTATTATTCATTATAACATTTGGAAATAATTAATTTGACTCCGGTATTATTGGAAATAGAAATGAATATAAAACAAATTAATACAGCACAAAAACGTTAAATTAAAACATAAAATAATTCAAAACAAATTGAATAACATAGGCATTCTAACAGCTCGTCCATCCTGATAATAAGTACACGTCCTCGTGTACAGTGCGCGGCATACCCCACATTGACATGCGCAGTGACGCCACGCCAGTGGTACCATCATTGTTCAAGCTATTTGCCGGCTACTATACCTATTATAAGAATGAACTACTTATTTTAGTAATTACTTTTTATTTTCTATATGAATATTATCTTAACAATTTTATTGTTACGTTGGTAAATAATTATTCAATTAGCTTATCAATAACACATTGCCTTGTGCATAATAAAATTATAAAAAATCTATTACATAATTTTATAGCATCTAATGGGAGAGGCCTATGTCCAGCAGTGGACTGCGATAGGCTGAGTTGATGATGATGATGATGACAGCATGTAATGTATCACAACCTATTCCACATTTATAACAGATTTCAGATACTATGACAAATTACACATTGCTCATTTTATACACACTTTGTGCATTAAACTTTGCACACTTTGTGCATTAACCTCGCACTCGCTAAACAACAATCAATTACGTAATTTCACACCATGTATCACATCTTACAAAATACACTTTTGAACACATTTCACCACACTTTACACTTTGCGCGCATTGCGCATTTCATTGACTAATCTTCGCACACTTTGCATGAGACCTCGCACATCTTGTGCATTAGACCTCACACACCTTGTGCATTAGACCTCACACACCTTGTGCATTAGGACTCCCACACATTGTGCATTTAGACAAGCACACCTTGTACAGTAAGATTCACACACCTTGTGCATTAAGGCTTGCACACCTTGTGCATTAGGAATCGCACACCTTGTGCATTAGGACTAGGACTCGCACACCTTGTGCATTAGAACTAGGACTAGCACACCTTGTGCATTAGGACTGGACTCGCACACCTTGTGCATTAGGACTAGGACTCGCACACCTTGTGCATTAGGACTAGGACTCGCACACCTTGTGCATTAGGACTAGGACTCGCACACCTTGTGCATTAAGACTAGGACTCGCACACCTTGTGAATTAGGACTAGGACTCGCACACCTTGTGAATTAGGACTAGGACTCGCACACCTTGTGCATTTTTTATTTATTTGTACTTAAAACACAATACAGAGCACGAGGAACAACAGCAGGTTGTACAATCAAGTCTTAAGATTTAATGTCATTTTTCCGGCCCCTAAACTAGGTACGCAGACCTGTATCATTAGGACTCTTACACCTTGTGGATTTCATACTTTATACATACATATAAAAGCAAACCTTGCGCTTTGCTTTTATTTGTGTATCGCACACTTTTACAACCTAGCACACCTAGTGTAACTCATACATAGCACACCTTGTGCATAGCATATTTTTATATAGCACACTTTGTGCATACAACATTGCAAACCCTTTGCATCATATTAATTATACATCACACTTGCATCTAATACTTTTTCCATAGCAAACCTTACGCATTGAACATTTTTCTATCGATTACTTTGTACATACAACATCGGACACCTTGTGTGTCACACACAATTTACATAGCCCACTTTGTGCATCTTATACTTTTTGCATAGCACGCCTTGCGCATTGCACATTTTATATCGCACACTATGTTCATTCATCCACACCACATCTTGTGAATCTAATACATCATACATTGCTCACATTGTGAGTCGTATATATTATACTGTGCTATACACCTTGTGTACAGTCTCACCACCATATATATTTTTACGCACGCAGCAAGCCTTTTTCGGTCTTGCGTTGCCTTATTCATAATTATATACAATAATTTTAATAATTAGATACCAATCATACGTCGATACACGTCTAACTGACACTTGGAGAAAGAATCGTCACCCTTTTTTATTGTGTGTACCTTTTAACTATTAACTTACTGTGAAATGTACTACTCTGTGTACTCAACTAACTACTAGAAGATTTAAAACTCCAAATAACACATCAACAACATATACTTAGGTACTTTTGCAAATGTACGAAGCTAACTGGCCCGTACCTACACCTTGTGCGTCTTATACTGCATAACACACCTTGTGTATTGCATATTTGTATATAGCACACTTTTTGCCTACAACCTGATATATCTTGTGCATCTCACACATTATACCTTGTGTAACGTATACATTATACATAGCACACCTTATGCATCATTTATATTATACATAGCATACCTTGTGCATTAGTATTTGATAATACATGTGAATGTAAGCAATAATAATCATACGGAATATCATGTTTCTGCATCTTACACTGGCAACATAATAAAAGAAAAGCACAAACATATGTTTACTGTTCGTTACGATTTTTTTAAGTACTTCATGTAACTTAACATAACACACACATAACATAACATCACGCCTGTACCTCCCCGAAGGGGCAGGCAGAGGCGTAATAGTACACCCACATTTCGCCAGTTATGTCATAGTCCCATGCAACAGGGGGCGAGTCTATTGCCATTGACCGGGTACAAATCCCGACTCCGGGCCGCTACTGAGAATTTCCAAATGATTAAAACCAAATAACACTTTGCCCGACCCGGGAATCGAACCCAGGACCCCACGCTCAGCAGTCGCGCCTGCAACCACTAGACCAACGAGGCAGTCAACTTAATTCATTCATTCTTCAGTCATGTAACTTAATTTTCACTTATTTCTTTCTCTGATGAATTGGCAGTCCCATTCCCGCCAAAATATAACCACATGTACATTTTGACCACTGCATACATACATCCCTTTGTATACAGACGTACTTTTCATAATGAGTCCATTACACACACAATCAATAATACGATATCTTAAGAATTCTTGTCTATCTTGCGGTTCGTCAACATATTTTGCAACCTCATTATCTTATTTTAGTAACATTATTCGATTGACCGCTCGCATCCTGTTCTAATAAATGTCGACGGACCAAGCGGTGTACAGAAAAACCTCAAGAAAAACCTAAACTGGTTTATGTTCTACATTGTATCGGCCAAATGCATGTATTTTTTTTTTATGGAAATAAAAATATATAAATAATTAAATAATCTGTACTTTCCTCAATATCCATCCCATGTATAAGATGGGGGGTCTTTCTAGTGAGTTTACGGCCAAATAGATCCGAAACGGTCTGATGGTGACCCTCTTGTTCCTTAATATTACTCAACATGGCATTGAATCTGAACCAATCTGTCATCACACAAACGCTCGTCATCACCCCAATTTTGAGGAGCAAGCGAATACAAAACTAACCCGTCGCGCCTCTACCCGGCCACCCGCCCGTGGTAAGGCAAATTTCCATTCTTCTAACCCATTCCAATGTCATATATCAATTTCAGTCATTTAAATTTTATACCTGTATAAGATTTTGTACATACCCTGATCACACGTAACGTGTCGGCACACCCGTACCAAAATAATCCTTCAAAACCCCGACAGAAATATTTGATTTTGTATTTTAAATATCTTTTTAAAACGATAAATTTTGAGTGAGAGAGCATCCATAAATTTAAATTGTTCCCACTCTAAACTGACCCAATCACAGGCGCCCATGATTGCTCGACTCCAGTTGCTCGGACAACAGCAAGAACAAATCATAACATATAACACATAATCATATGGGTTCTTTCATTAGTTGTGAAAATCAGACTCCAATGGTCGATATGGAAAGTATGAAAGGGCATAGCAATCTTTGGAATGAGATGTAAACAGCCTCGCTTCCTTTCCCATAGATCCCAATCATGAGCACACTCAAAGAGTTCTCTAAACATATTTCTTATCATTAGCTTCTCATTTGTAACATATGGAATGTATGAAAGGATTGAAAGGGCATAGCAATCTTTGGAATGCGATGTAAACAGCCTCGCTTCCTTTCCCATAGATCCCAATCATGAGCACACTCCAAGAGTTCTCTAAACATATTTCTTATCATTAGCTTCTCATTTGTAACATATGGAAAGTATGAAAGGGCATAGCAATCTTTGGAATGAGATGTAAACAGCCTCGCTTCCTTTCCCATAGAACCCAATCATAAGCACACTCCAAGAGTTCTCTAAACATATTTCTTATCATTCTTCTCATTTGTAACAAGTTCTTGTTATAATAATGTTTGTCCTTTTCATTTCTTTCACTCTCAATGCTTTTGTCTATGCCTATGCGTTCAAACGCACACCATCCACACCCAACATCAAACATAACCTCATACGCCAACCTGGCACATAACCACCACACAACATTTAACAAGTATTATCGTAGTGAACTAAATTAACAAGTAATATGGATGACGTACTACGTACCTCATACTCATAAGCCATAAAAAAATCTGTGCACACTGCACAACCCATCTAAGTCACTGACCCAAAATACATATAAAATAAAAATACATAAATATTTTGGGACATCTTACGCATCACCATTCTATCCCAAGCCAAGTAGAGCCTGTACTATGGGTACCTACTAGACAATACAGTAGGTATATAAGAAGTATTTTGATAATTCACAAGTTTTACTAAATTGTTTGAATATTCAATCTGACCTCATCATATTGTTCAAATGCTGGCTACAAACCACCAAACTTTCCGTAATAATATTAAAATATAAAGAAAATTTAAAACCGACGAATAACCAATGGAGCATATCAACGAATTAAGCTATTCAGCGCAGCTCACCAAAAAATAAAAATATACTATGCTAAAATCACTCCGATTCGTCAACTAGTTTTCGAAACATTGTTCCTCTCAGTTAAATGTGCGTCGCGGGGCCAGCGCTGGCCGCTATGACGCCACTACATATCTCCAGGCTCACTCCGTTGCATGCCTGCGTTCTACGGGCTAGTGCTACATTTTAAAACTCTCATAATGTGTAAATCACATTGCAAAAATATTTTGTTGTGCTAAAATGCCCGAACTAGGTAGGCAGGTACATAATAAACTAAAAGGACAGCGAGCGCGTCGTGGCTGTGGAGTGACGTGCCACGAGCCACGACAAACGCGTGCGTGCGGGAGAAACCTCACAGCATCATAACTTCTAAACCACTTGATTCATTTGAACAAAACAGATAGTTATGCATTTTTAGACATTTAGACTCCATTGTGAAAAAGGTTCAAGCGATTCTCTGAACCCACTGATATTATCCATTGAACCTCAGATCTTCTAAATTCTATGCATTGAACATACAGGTGAGAATGATAAAAAAAAATGTCCCTTCTGTGAGAAGTGACCTGGCAAATATATCAACATACAAAACTCCTGGATTCCATAATTTAAATATTAAAACTGTTTTTGATATTGTCCTGGTTATGGTAAAACACATAGAAATTTCATTCTTATGAAATATATAAAAATATTAATGTAGGTATTATTAACGCTAACTCAGCTCACTAGGTATTTGAACTTTTTGCTTTAATCGGAATACCTACTCGCTTCGCATACTCTTTCAACAAGAGAGAACAACTACTTTGATTATTGTTTTATCATAAGTTTTTCATCCACAATGTATGTATGACTGATCCCGATCACTCGTGTATTAAGATTTCTTTATGTATATTTTAATTCCAAACTCACCTGGTTCCTTGTAATTCCTTCGCTCTCCTCGAGAAAACGATTCCATTCGTAAAACGGACCTGTGCCGCGTCTTTGATCTTCTGATTCATAATACTCGACCGAGAACGGCGCGTAGTGATCCTGCTTCTGATTTGTTAGACAACACTTTTTACAATAAACTAATGTCTGCATATCGGTGGCAAAACAGTTATACAGAAGGTAAATAAAAGTCATATTCACTTTCCACCACGAGAGAACTCTGTATTTTTCATGTTAGTCACTTTAACACATGGCATTAATATATAACAATTTAAACTCAATTCACAACTATTGGAAATCAAGGATTTCTACAATTCACAGAAAATACTACAAAGGTTACATCAATACTGACCGTTGCAACAATCTGAATGCCCCCACTAATCAAAACCACAGATCTTTTATAGATCAGCAAAATCGAGTCAATACACGTTCCTTAATTCATTTTTAAGAATATTCCTTTTTAATTAAAAATCTTGGAAAGATATTATAAAAATTAAGTAGGTATCAAAAACAAATAAATATCATTATTATTCATTATAACATTTGGAAATAATTAATTTGACTCCGATATTATTGGAAATAGAAATGAATATAAAACAAATTAATACAGCACAAAAACGTTAAATTAAAACATAAAATAATTCAAAACAAATTGAATAACATAGGCATTCTAACACTTGTAGGACTACGGAACCCTAAAAAGGAGGTCTACTACTCGCATTGACGACGTAGGTATGTGGTCTAGTGGTTCGAGTATCGGATTGCTGGTCACGAGGTCGTGGGTTCTATTCCCGCAGGATACAAATATTTATGTGATGAACATAAGTGTTTGTGTTGGTCTGGGAGTTTCTTATGTATTATAAGTATATGTATTTACGAAAAAAAAAAGTATGTAAGTATTATATATCCATTGTCTAGTACCCATAGCACAAGCTCTGCTTAGTTTGGGACTAGATGGTGCTATGTAAAAATGTCCCAAAAATATTTATTTATTTTATTTGATGATATACATAGCACAATTTGCTACTCTGAACAACTGCCCATGACATTCCCATACATTTTGATTGTTTTCTATTAGCATTGACGATTGTAGATTATCAACTTGGCTAGGCTGTCTTTCTATATCGCAAGCGATAAACATGTCTTGACGTTCGTCTCTCTATACATCGTTCAAAAGCATAAGTACGACTAATAACCGTATTATCAACTCAGCCTATCTCAGTCCACTGCTGGACATAGGCCTCTCCCAAGTTGCGCCACAACACTCGGTCCTCTGCCTTCCGCATCAAGCCCCCCCTAGTTACGTTCTTAAGGTCGTCGGTCCACCTGGCGGGGGGGCGCCCTACGCTGCGTTTGCCGATTCGCGGTCTCCACTCAAAGACTCGTCTGCTCCAGCGGTCATCGGTCCTTCGACAGACATGGCCTACCCACTGCCACTTCAGCTTACTAATCCTACAAGCCATGTCGGTCACTCCGGTTCTTTTCCGGATAATCTCGTCATGGATTTTATCCTTCAAAGAAACTCCAATCATAGCTCGCTCCATAGCTCGCTGAGCGACTTTGAATTTGTGGACTAGCCCAACTGTCAGTGTCCAATAACCGTATAATGATAGTTTATCTTTATTCTGCTTTTTATGTTCCCATCTTTATTGTATACTTACTTATATCAGTCGGAACCAAACTTCGCACAATGTTTAGTGTTCAATGACTAAATACCCCCAGGATCTTACACAAAAAAACACAACAAATAAAGCTGTACGATAAACTAACATTTTTATAACTCTCATCCTTAAAGACCTCGACTTCTGCCTATCCTTTTAAAAGCCTGACCTACTACGGAAGCCGTCCAATGCGCGCGCTTCGTAGTTTTCCTTGAAAAACTTAAATTGCCTGTTAGTTGCTTTTATCTTTGGAAGTTAAAACGTACTCTCTAAGCTGGCCCCCGATCAGCAACGATGCAGTTACCGAACTTGTAGATAGTATTACCGAACAGTAAGCTCATTGATTCGTCCGCAATTTTTTTGTGTTCCTGCTTTTAGAGGAGAGTGTGTTCGGATTCGGATAACAGGGAATAATTTTGTGCTAGTTTCTACAAAATTGATAAAAAATTACATAGTAAAACGTACCTACTTAGTAGCTAAATCGTTAGGTTATTTCAAAAATATGTGTTAACGGATTAGGTGAAAACACAGACCAGTAAGCCTCTAGACGCCGATTAGCCGGACACCCCCGGTCACCACGCATATGCAGTAGCACTGCATATCATACGCCCCGCCGACAATCAGGACGTCAGTCCGTCAGCGAGCGGCACCAATCATACGGAATCATCCCACCGAACCTTTGAGCCGACCAATCATAACGCGCCGTCCGCCCCAGTTTAACCCGCCATCATTTTATGACTGTGTTCTCATGCAAAACTTTGGTCTGTGGGTGAAAACTATGAAACGAGCGCTGAAAAAAATTGTAGGTTAAAAATACAGCTGAAATAACTAAGCGTCCTACAAAGATAACAGTTACAGTTACAAAATTAATAAGACATGTCTCTTATATGCCAAGTTTCTTGGTTGAAAAATGACGATTTTCCTTTGCAATTTTTTTCTCAGTACCTATTCCACATTACAAAGGCACTTAACGGCCTTTTAGTAATTGGACGGCAGATGGGATGTATGGTCGATGTGTTGAAGATATATTTTCTTAAAGATAGACACTAATAATTCGTTTCAAGCCTAGAATTCTATTTGCAACTTATAAATACATTAACCTAAAATTAAACTACGTAATAACTAAAATAGGGCATCAAAATATTCCTACGTATTGCTGTTAATTAGTAACGTGCCCAGCAGACTGGCAGCATTAGCACATTGTATGGCAATGTTTATAATTTGGCCAAAGTAGGTAGTACATGCCAGCTTTCTGGTCACGTGAAGTGTTGACCAACCGCCCTGAAGATGTCTTTTAAACTACTAAATACCATTTCCTATGAATATCAACTCTAAATCGTTAGTAAATTAATTAAAACCAACACTCACCTATACGGAAAAGTGTTAATGAACCATAAAATAAAACAGTACTTCACAATACAGAAACAAAATTAATGAAACATGAAATCGCCAAATGCGGTCGAAACATATTAAAATCGATTCTGCCATAATATTTCACGTTGCTGATATAAATCCACTACCATTTACCAGGAGACCGCACTTATTTGAGATTTCAATTAATATTGTTTACCAATGCTGTTTGTGTGTCTATGTAGAAATTACGTGTTTATCCAGTATAACGTTGATATAAATGAAAGCAATGGCTTCATCAATAATAGATAATTCATTTTTCGTCAAAAATAAATAGAGTGTTTTATGAGCAGCAATTTTGAGATTGAAATACTAATAGGTGTCCCTGCGTGATCGAATCAGAAATGAAGAGTTTCGCAGGACAACGAAGGTAACCAAAATAGCCAGGAGAATTGCCAAACTTAAGTGGCAGTGTGCGGGGCACATTTCTCGCAGAACGGATGGCCGATGGGGCCGTAAAGTTTAAGAGAGGAGACCGCGTACTGGAAGGCGCAGCGTGGGTAGGCCCCCCACAAGGTGGACCGACGACCTGGTGAAGGTCGCGGCAATTCGCTGGATGCGAAAAGCGAAGAAAAAGTGTTCTGTTATGAAAATAAATAAAAATAGTATTATTTTGTTCAGCAAACATACAGTTCGCTGAACAAAATAATAGAATTTTTCGTTATGAATTTTTTTTAATTCATTACAGTACTACGTGTGCGAAAAGTCTGTCATTACGACATTAGTTTTGAGTTCATAATTCGAATTTTACGATATGAGTTTAGATAAAATAATAAATAATACTAATTAAATATATAAAAAATCGTTAAATGTATTTTATGGTGTACAATAAAGCATAATAATATATAAATCACATTCCTCACGGCTTAGTTTACTATAAACATCACAACACTCCGCAAAATTACCTCGAACTACGGCATAACTTCTCAAGGTATACAGGTTCATTCCCTAAGTCCCACACGTACGCTCCCCGGTTGACCCAGCCAGTATATCTGGTAAACTTGCCAGGGTTATGACAGCCGGATTTATATCCTCGACGATTTTATATGGACTTATTTCGAGTTTAAAATAGTCTTCAACTTTCGTTGGAAGAATTGTGAGTTATTGAGATTCGTCGTGGGGAGAAAACACGGTTGAAGGTTTATTTTTGTGTGAGTGCAGGTTTAAGGTTAGATTAGTTCTATGTTGGTGTAAGAAGAAAAATTGAGAATGGTAATTAAGGAGATGAATAAATGAATTTAAGTTATAAGCCGGCTGAGCAGCGTTTGGGAAGCTACGCAATATCATACATTATAAGTAGATAATATAACCCGAAAACTAGTGATCTTTTGTATTGCCATTTCTGTCTAATCTTGTAGATCAAATTGATCAAACTATAAAATAGCTCCTTCTCAAGGGATTATTGAGAAAACTGCAATGTACACGTCAACCAAAAGACAAATAAAATTGAAACCAAATCTCGGAAGCACACACTCGAAATCTCGAAGCCGCAGTTCAGAAAAGTGAAGCAACATCATAAAAGTATATAAATTCAATCGCATCTCCAAATCCAGACGATCATGCAGGTGCTCTAGGAAATGAAAAGCAAACTCTGGTGCCTCCATATCTCATTATCGCCACCTAATCCTGCAGACGAGAGTGTAAAATATTCATTTATTCGATGCACAGATCTCACAGAAATAGAAACGTCAGAATCGAAGTTGAAGTTGATAGATTTTGAAGTTTTGAATCGAATTGAACTTTCGGCTAATCGATTAGATTCGGATAAAGTGCTAGATTTGACTAGTCGGACGCAACTATAAAAGTTTAAGGCTCATATAGTAACCAAGTGGCGCCCCATCTGTAAAAAAAATTTTACTAGCTGAGTACATCATTATTATGGTATAGTGGAGTTGCGGAAACCAGCTCGTTATACTATACTATACTATACTATCATTATTATAGGAAGTTCGGTTTCACCAATCGTAATTAAGATACTGTAGTTTAATCAAATTCAAATTATTTATTTGCTAGAATATGATATGATTACAGATGTAGGTGACTTATGATTAGTTTCAGCATATTCTGCCCCTTGGGGCGTGCAAATTGGACTTATACATATCAGAAACTATTAACTCTGTCACAGATAATAATAATACTATACTCTGTAAAATATAGTTCGCTGTAGTTGTAGATATAAATAACAACCGGCCAAGTGCGAGTCGGACTCGCGCAGTAAGGGTTCCATACCTCTCAACGACCTGATACCCCATAAAAACTGATTTAGTTTACGAGAGTTTATCAAAAGACATCAACGCACAGTGTGTGAAATATGAACTTTTGCATGTATTTCTTACGCAGGTACCACCACATATGTCTATGTTTGTCTTATTTTTAGTATTTGCTGCTAAACTACATAATATGCACTATAATCTGACCAAGTTTTACGCTGGTATATATTACCGTTTTGAAGATAGAGCAGGAACAACAACGTTGAAAAAAATGCATGTTTTTTGAGGTTTCTTGTATGGGAACCCCTTTGGTTTTAGACTTTTTTTAGTTTTTAGCATTTATCGCGATACACCTCATAGCAACACATATTCTGAGAAAATTTCAACCGTTTACCTATTACCGTTCAAAAGATACAGCCCTGTGATAGACAGACGGACGGACGGACGGACGGACGGACAGCGTAGCGAGAGTAATAGGGTCCCGTTTGGCATCCTTCGGGTACGGAACCCTAAAAATGCTAAAAACGGCCACTTTTGCCACTACAGCGAACTATATTTTACAGAGTTAATAGTTTATGATTAAACTACAGTATCTTAATTTTAATAGGTAAAACCAAACTTTCGATAAATGATGTACTTAGCGAGTATTTTTTTTTACTGATGGGGGCACCACTTAGCTGCTACATGCGCCTTAATCAGAATATGTTTGGAAATACAGAAAAATTTCTTGGGAAGTATTGAAATAACATTGAAAATTGCTAGTGCAAGAAATTATGATTATAGATCTGTCCATAAAACCGATTTATTACTTTTTAATAGTATTACTGTTTCATGTTTGATACACTTTAACCGCTTCAACGTCAATCATATCAATATGGATATTACTTACTACTGTTACTGCTATCTTCTTAACGTAAATCTGCTTCAACAAATAAAGCGATAAGCGTTGAACAGTGAGGTGACTAATTAATATCAGTACGTTTAAATACAGAGCTTCATTTCCGTGATTCAATGCTTGCACGAATCATATTCCATCATTTCATTTCATGTAATGATTAAATATTAGACTGTTTTAAATTAAACTGTGCTGCAAAATCTGAATTTCCATCTCCAAATGCAATAGTTACACCGCTATCCCATCAAGTCTTCAACAAAGACTTTCAGACTGCAGCGGTCGATAACGCATAAAGTTTAATTACAATTTCACCGCAATTAATACTAGTACGATTCAATAATAGGAAACTTCCCATGTTGCCTCCAAACTCCTTCTGCAATTTATAAATCTATGGCAAATTCAACTTCTTGGGAATGGGAAATTCCTATTCGCCCCCGACCCGATTGTATTGCTAATGAAGATGTGATTCTACCGACGTTTTATGCACAAATTGAAATGTTCAGAATCGCTTACTACGAACTCGATTAGTAAGATTAATTGAACTGGATTATTCGATTCGTCTAGACCTTTTTATTTAATTTTCGAGATTTTATGATTCGATTATACGTTTGCATAAATTATTTACTTTCTTAATGGATTCTTTGATGTGATACGGTGATTTGCGAATGTTATGTTGATGAGTAACTCGAAGAATGAAGATGATTTCGCTAAACATAATTACGTTTGGG
The DNA here is from genome assembly GCA_949699075.1 of Asteroscopus sphinx. Lineage (NCBI taxonomy): Eukaryota > Metazoa > Arthropoda > Insecta > Lepidoptera > Noctuidae > Asteroscopus > Asteroscopus sphinx. The sequence goes on along the minus strand of OX453004.1, from coordinate 30,298,509 downwards.
TAATATTATTTTCTTTTTCTACAGTTCTTACATACCAAGGCAAATCCACTGGTTTTTTGTTTTTGTTTTTAGTCGGTGTTAGAAAAATCCAAAGTAGATTTTTCCAGTACCTATATTCTTATAAATGAATGCTGCTCCATCTTTATATCTTAGTTTTCACCATTTATAATAATAAGCTTTTATTACTGATAAACTTATCACAATAATACCGGCTGTCTTCACTACGTCATCGTCCCAGCGTTTTCGTTGTCTACCTCTACTTCTTTTTGACCAATCTCTGATTTGCCATTCCATTACAGCTGTAGTCCACTTATTCTTTTTATCGCGTAGCATATGACCAGCCCATCTCCATTTTAATGTTTTTGTGTGAATGGTGGCATCTTTGAGTTTGGTGATTTTCCTCAGGTCTTTGGCTTTCTTTTTGTCTTTCCTTTTGTAGTTAAGTATGCTGCGTTCCATGCCTCTTTGACATGTAGTTATTTTTTGCAGGGTTTTTTGAGTCAATGTCCACGTTTGGCAGCCGTAAGTTAAGCATACAGGGAGTATACTGGTATTAAAGAGTTTTCTTTTCGAGGACATAGGATACTGATCATTTTTCATAACTTCTTTAAGTGACCAGTATCTGTTCCATGAGCTAGTGATGTTTTCACCATTTACAATATTTCAATTACAATAAAATAGTTACCATAAAAATAAATAAATAAATAGTTCCGTATGGTGCTGGACACAAAGAATAGCACAACCCCATCTCTTCTCGTGGGTGTCAGCGGTTCTCCGAGGATTCATTCAACCAACTGCGATCGCCAACCCGCTTGCTTAGCGTGGCGATTATGGTATATCCCACCCTTTTTGGAGTGGCATATGTCCAGCAGTAGAAGTTTTTTTGCTGAAATGATGATGATGTAGATGACTTACCAAAAACCTCATCAACCGAAATTCAATTTCCTTAGCATAACAATTACTTCCTTGTTCTAAGTCACAATATAAATAATATAATTTACTATACAATACGCAAAATATAAAACATTTCATAACAGATAATAGCACTATCAATCTAAGTTTTAAACAAGAAATCGTAGCTCATGACTATCAAACATTCCCCGAGGCGACCGATGGAATTAGTTTCGATGTTGCATAAATCTCATAGTTTTGTGTCTAGCAGTTTTCGAGATGTGGTGTCGTGATGATCAAATGCGCAACTTCAAGGGACGATACAGGGCGTTATTGGGGCTACACGATCGCCGCAGGCTGGAACGAGAGACAGGGAATTGTGTCCATTGTTATGCGAGAAATTGTGGTTGAACCAGGTGCTATTTTTGGTGAAAGTGTGCGGTAAATAAATCAAAATATTTATTTCACACACGTTCAACAATATTACACAATAAAATAGCGCTCAATCTTAATAGAGTAAGAGCATTAAATGCGCTTTTTATAAATTTAATCTTACTTACAGACTTCAGACAATAATTCTAAGTTAGAGCATTAAAACATTATTGACTAATAATGAGGTAGGCCCCTCCTCAATTCTAAACTTTTCCACGCTAAAGTAGGTCAGTAAAATCGTGCGATGATTTGAAACAAAGGTTTAGGACTTCAAAGAGATTCAATGAGTGACAATACTAATAAATAACGTCATTGGCCAGCGTCGCCCCCGCCCTTGCAGTGTAGCTAGTCTTTTTGCATGCATGAGTTTTGCTCGTAGGTAAAGCTTATTTGACACGCAGGAAAAAGAGTCCAAGCTTGACATTCGTGTTGCATCCAAACAGTATCGTTTTTTTACGCTGATAAATAAGTGGTAACTTCATCTCGACTTTATGAATGTTGCATTTGTTGTTGTCCTTTAACGGCATGGGTAAGAAAAAAATCTGTACGTTTTTAATAAAACAAGTTTAATCGAATTACATCACGTATATTATTTTAATTGGTTTTACTGAAGTTTCATTTACATTGTACGGTAGATTAATTTTTTTTTTTTTGAAATATCTGTAAAGACGCTTGTCATCTTAGTCTTCCTGCGACCACGAACGCTGCAAACTGCAAAACTTTCGAAACGGCAGGAAAACCAATTTAAACAATATACGCGATTTAATCCGGTTAAATTTGTTTTATTATAATGTGTAGTGATCGCGAAAACCTATGAAATTATTATGTAAGTTTTTAACAATAGATTAAAAAAAAGAACTTCTTGTAGCTTTAAATTGCATTCTTATTGACATCTTTGGTCTAGTGGTTCGAGTGTCGGACTGCTGATCACGAGGTCGTGGGTTTGATTCCCACAGGACACATATATTTGTGTGTTGAACATAAGTGTTTGTGTTAGTCTGGGTGTTGCTTATGTATTATAAGTATGTGTTTACAAAAAAAAACAAAAACAGTATTATATCCATTGTCTAGTACCCATAGCATAAGCTCTGCTTAGTTTGAGACTAGATGGTGCTGTTTAAAAATGTCCCAAAAATATTTATTTTATTTATTTATTTTATTTAATATAATCTGAAGACTTTATAATTTTATGAAACTGCTCGTTCGAATAACTAGAACCAAGCATCAATAAACGAAATACCGTGTGAAATTGGACACACTCACCTCCCATTGTGGGTAGCGTCACATCGCATTGTCGCCGGCGGCGGAACCCGCGTCCCGGGGCCGGCACGCCTGCCCTATGCAAATATGCGACCCCTAAATTGATGATAATCCTGCCCGTACAATATTGTGACCTTTCGCAATTGGATGTGGAGAAAAACCTATGTTAGACGGCAATTTAAATGTTTAGAAAAGTCTAGAATCTAATATCTAGATCTTTTTATTTAGTTTTGGAATGATCTATTTTTCTGTTATCTTGCTATGATTTTTGTACAATAAAGCTGGCAACGCGTTTTGCAATACCATTTATACAACAGCCTAAGTGGTATCGCAGCTGTTACGGGCAAAAGTAACCGCTTCAAAAGTTTTTATTTCGAATAAGCGTATAGGTACACGATCTTTCCCGATACATGATACATTTTGTCGACAAAGTCCCTTGAACGAATCCTGCTACATTACACGTACTTACGGCTGCCGTCGAACACAGAGCGCAAGCGATTTTAGCCTTAGTGGTGGTGTACCGTAAAGTTTGCTGATAGTACATGCAATTTCTTTTTATAGTATAGGTTGGTGAAACGCGCTAAAGGCCCACCTGATGTTAAGCGGTTACCTTTGCCATAACAACTTCAATACCACCTAGGCTGTTGCCTAAATGGTACCGCAAGTCGGTTCGCCAAACAGAGACATGAAGATGAAAAGTCTTATGTGATTGTAATTTCACCGGCACCCGTACCCTTCAGACCGAAACACAGCAATGCAAGCATCACTATTTGGCGGAGAAGTAGGCACGGTGGTAGTACTTCCCCGGACGAGCTCTTTCACAAAGGAGCTCTACTACTACTAAATTGTTAATTATGAATCTAGTTGCACGGTTTCAAAGAGTTGGTCCTAAGGAGAAGAGCCGGCAAGAAACTCCATGGATATACTCTTTTCAAATAATAAATGGTACAATGGTTTGTCACATGATCTCATGATGTCGGTTAATGACTGAGACAAAAAATTATCATCATGAACTTGTCTGTCGCAGTCCACTGCTGGACATAGGCCTCTCCAAAGTTGCGCCACAATACTCGGTCCTCTGCCTTCCACATCCTATGACATAAAAAAACAAAATGGCGACGAGCGCGTTTCCCATAAAAGCTTGCGTTTTAAAATCCTCAACACGGCAGCGTAAATCGCTAAGCTGGATTAGTACTTCACGATTACAATTCCAAATAATTTAAACTGAAGTGTATAAAGAAAGTTCTCGAAAGGCTTGATTTGAACAATAGCTTGCATTGTAGGTTTAAGTGTATTGGTGTTCAACGTTTTATACTGTTTTCAGTGTTTTGCTAAAGCTTTTATAGCTGGGGTGTGTGTGTGTTTGATTCATCTAGGCCTGAAATAGGAGACTTCCTCATACCGATATTATTGTTTATACCCAGAATTGAAATGTTAAATCAGTTCTTCTGTACAGATATGACATCTGGAAGAGTATGAAAGATCTAACTCGATTGCTCCAGGTCTTTATAAACCGTTGCTTGTGACAAATCTTGAGTATCTACTACCCAGACACGATACAAACGTAAAACTGTTGAAACTGTGTCGTGAGGTTCCTTTATAAATGCAGATAGTCGCCTTAAGAGGAACTGCATCAGACATACTATGCGCACAGACCAAGACCAAATACCCCAACAAGCTCTGGATTGGAATCCACAAGGAAGGTGTAAGCGTGGACGATTAAAACAAACTTGGAGGCGTACAGTCATATAGGCGGCCCAGTAAATTGGACTGACCTGGAGTCAAATCAAAAGTAATCAAAACTGCCAATGACAGACATACTGTATCTGCCCTTTGCCTCATCAGATGGGTGACATAGGAACACAATATAATTATATACCCAGCATTGAATATACGCCTCCTTGCTTTATTCCAACCAAATAATTTTTGGATGAATATCATCCATTGCCACCTTAATTAATAAAAACCGGCCAAGAGCATGTCGGGCCATGCTCAGTATTATAGGGTTCCTTAAGTAGGTCTAATTACAAACGAATCAAATCGAATATTAATCATTGCTATTTTAGTTTTTGCAAACAGCGCCAACTAGCGCTAAATTTAAGAAGCTAAATTTAAGAAGTGTGTCATATCAATATAACACAAAGTTTCTTTTTGTGATTTTTTTAAATAGAAAGTAACTAAAGGAGCATTATTTTTAAAGATCATTTTTCTCTAAGGTCAATGACCTATGAACTAGGACGTCTTAAGTATTTTTCAGTTTTCTCACTATAACTCAAAAATGTATAATCATATTATACTCGAAATAATTTTAAAAGAGAGTTTGTATAAAGGTCTATCAATGTGGAAGACTATAAGTTTCTACGTTGCATAGTTTGAAAAGAAATGGCAGGGTGACACAATGCAAGATATATAGATAGATAGATATAATATACTTTATTGTACACCATAAAAATAGTAGTGAACAGGAACAACGTATAAATGCGCAAGCCACTTTGGCAAACTGTATTTCGCAGATGGTATACCTGATAAAAAGTTATGTATGAAACGTTACCTTCATTTTAGTAGACCTATTCAATGATACCCCACACGAGGGGGTGCAGCGAAAAAAAATATTTCATCCCCATTTCACATGTATGGGCGCCACCCCTAAAATACGTTATCAAGATTTTTTATTCTTTTAAAATTGAGATCTATATCTAAACCATTTTTTATCAAAATTTCATTTACTTATGTTTATAACTGTAGAAGTTATTAAGCTGTAAAGGATTAGGACAGACGGACAGACGGACGGACTTGACGAAACTATAAGGGTTCCTTGTAGGACTACGGAGCCCTAAAAATCATTGGCAGACTACGTTTAGACAATGTAATGCTACATTGCGACTCCTTTCCATATTATTTTGTAAACGCAAAAACTTTGTGCTTAGAGAAACTTTATACCTTCATGCAATGAGCTTACATATTGCCTTCATGAAAGTTCACATTTACAATTCTCAACAGAAACCCTTAACAAAAACACAACGTATTCTACTTAATATTGTAAATGTGAAAGTTTGTTATGATGTTTTGATGTCTGTTACTCAATCACACTGAAAGAGCTAAATGGATTTAGATGAAATTTGGCACACATAGGACAATCCGGTCAAAATATAGGCTACTTTTTATCCCGGTAAAATAAACAGTTTTATTTTTATTTTATTTATTGGGGAAAACAAACAGTGACACATTACATGTTATATGATGAAAAAATTTTTTAACAAAAGCTGAGCAAATGTGTAACCAACAGCATTTTTCACAGAATATAAACAGATATACTTATAAATATCATTCGATTTAATATTCTAAATTCAAACCTACAAAGTACAAATACAAGATATGATAGAATAACAACGTAGGTAGCAGCAAAACAACTTATCAAAGCTTATAATATGCATGCGTGGGGTCTTGGGTTCAATTCCCGGGTCGGGCAAAGTGTTATTGGGTTTTTTCAGTAGGAAATTCTCAGTAGCAGCCCAGAGTTTGGATTTGTGCCCGGTCAATGGCAATAGGCTCGCCCCCTATTACATGGGACTATAACATAACTGGCGAAATGTGGGTGTACTATACACCTCTGCCTACCCCTTCGGGGAAATACAGGCGTGATGGTATGTTATGTTATAATATGCATTGAATAGGCTAAAGTAGATTAGGTGATGTTTTACGAAATAGGTAAAATATTAATGGTCTCAAATACAATGTTTCTAAATTTACCCGCAGAGAGGGCAAACATATCAATATAGTTAAAGTGCTTGTTGTAGTAACTTGTAAGCCTACGCAATTCCCAAGGGATGCGCGATAAGTCATTCTGTAATAAGCCGAATAATACGTGAGCAAAGCCGCGACCAAAGTCTAGTAACTAATATTACAAAAGATGTAAATTTCTTCCGCGCCCGCAATCTGTTCCGAGCTCAACCGTTTCAGACGAGAAAGGTGTTCAATGATTCATACAAAATGGATGAAGGGAATTCGCACGATTTTTCCGTTTCAATCCGAGCCGCTGTGAACGGGGAGTAGTGGCCAAGTCTAGATTTCTCTCCATACGTAGGTAATTCTTGGTTCCAGGAACCGTGCGATTTTGTAAAAAAAAATGGGAATATTTTTTTTGTTACTGGAATGGTAATAGTTTTGATTAGTAATACAATTAAATTTGAATATACTATAAACACAGACCAGTAAGCCTCAAGACGCACATAAAGAAGGTTTTGCATGAGAAAACAGTCGTAAAAATGTTGGCGGGTGGACGGCGCCTTATGGCTGGGAGGCTCAAAAGTTTGATCATATGATGAAGTGACTTCCCGATTGGCGGCGGGCGTATGATATGCAGTGCTACTGCACATGATTGGTGACCGGGGTTATCGGGCTAATCGGCGTCTAGAGGCTTACTGGTCTGTGACTATAACACTGAAAGTTATTAGACTCAAAAAAGTGAAGCTTTTTCCGAGTTTATAATCCTGATTTCTGGAAAAAAAAATAAAAAAACACTATTACCAATCAATTCTTTAATCGGATGACCCCAGTTTCCGAAAGGCTGGTCAACGCAAAAATTTACTAATCAGCTGTCAAATCTCAGGTCAAGCGTTGTGATTGGTTGTTAACATTTATGCCGGCCAATCACAGGAGAAGACATGAGATTTGACAACAGATCAAATTGGACCTTACAGAAACTGGTGGATAGTCTGTATACTTCTTTTTTCAAAATGGAAACATTTTCAGCAGTATATCTTAGTATTATGTTACCTACATAAGACATATTACTGTCACGCCTTAGTTTCTAACTCACACTACTTTTTAATAATCACTTTAGTTCCAGTTATGACCATCTCAACCTCAGATCCTCAGAACAAAAGGATCTCAACAATAAAGTTGGTGGCAGCACAGATAATATAATACTATTGGTGGCAGTAAAATTGCAAACCAATCAAATCAACAAAAATAAACCAATCCATTCAATCAAATCCCCTTTTTTTCTTTTCTTTTTTCCTCGAGAAGGAAACCTTCAAAAGGCTCGAGGCCTCATGGGGGATGGAGGCCAAGAGTGTGTGGGATTCTTACCCTCAGTAGCCGTCTACAGCACAATAAGGGGGTCTCAGGGAATGTAATATGCCTCCGGAGCCCTCCCTACGCTACGTCTGTAAGGCACGTCTCAAGAGAGACAATTTGTCTCCCTGTACAACTTCCCAGTTCACATGTCGGCACGTGACCACAGCATGCCACCGCCTTCCCAGAAGTCACTCAGTGGACAATCAGAGCCCCCACTCTGAATCCCCTACTATAAAATACCTTTTACTATTAGATACTCAGATCGATAAATCGGTAAATCAAAGTCATTATTTCCGAGCCCTCAGGTAGCCATTTTTTGTTTTTGTAGTATTCTGTGGAAGTTTTATAACACGCTTTAAATTTGTCAAAAGAAATCAGCAGAGATCTTTATCTAAAGATTAGAGGGTGACTTCCGCACTGTTCGTTTTACTGATAAGGAATTAAGAGGTGTGAAAGGCTTACAAAATTTGCTCCCGCACTGGGAAGGAAGAGATTAGAATGTAATTGATATTATCGAATCGATAACTGGCCATTGAAAGTGACTTCTATACTAAGATTACTAAGAAGCTGTATGAAAGTTGGTATTTGCGGGAAAAAGCAGAAAATTTTCTCATTTGTCTAGAACTCATAAGCTTTGTTGCTGAGTTTGTTTTCTATTCCTAAGGAAATCAGTATTATTAGATTGTTAATTAGATTGATTATAATACGTTGTAGTCGGGTTCCGAAGTTTTTAATAGAGTTTTCTACCACTGCAATCATAATTACTGTGGCATAAGCATATTTAGCATACCCACCGTACGGGTAATATTAAAATAAAAAGAGCTTTAGCCTACCTTGCTAGCCTTTTTTTTTATTTTTTCCTGCAAGGAGGAAACCTTCAAAAGGCTGCCGGCCTCATGGGGGATGGAGGCCGGGGTGTGTGGTATTATTACCCTCTAAAACCCCCCCAGTGGCCGTCTACACCACAATAAGGGGGACTCTGGGAATTTAATATGCCTCCGGAGCCCTCCATATGCTACGCCTGTAAGGCACGTCTCAAGGGAGACTATTTGTCTCCCGGTATAACTGCCCGGTTCACATGGCGGCACGTGACCACAGTATGCCGCCACCTTCCCAGAAGTCACTCAGTGGACAATCAAGAGCCCCCACTCTGGATGCCCGTGACTTCGAAGGCACCCCGCACTTCAATCGAGGAACGACCGGGCGAGGGGTACGTCCATTGCCCTGAAGGGCTAGGTGCTGGAGTGGTTGCCTCTCCAGCACCGCCTTCTCCGAGCAGGATCGGCCCTCTCTCGATCCCGGTCTGCAGCCTCTTTCTAAACCATGACGGTCTCACAAAAAGAGCTACTTCCCTCCAACCTTGCTAGCCTAGTGCGGGTTCGTGGACACAACACTCACCATGTGAGTGCTGTGTGCTCCAAAAACATCTAAAAATGTTTTTGGAGCCCTTTAAGATCTAAAGATTTCCTCACTATGTTTTCCTCACCGCTAATGCAAATAATTATCAAAATTATGTCGAATCATAGTTTTTTATTATGAAGACAACTTTCGCATAAAATATATATATATTAAATCATCATCATCATATAAAAATTTCAATCGGGAAGATGGATATAGGTTGTCCTCCTCGTGGAATCCGGTAATCGAGAAGTGTTCGCGTCGTGGTATGTCTACATGTATGTCCGCCGAAACTGTCAGCATTGTGTGTCGTTATTCAGCATATCTTGTTACGGACAGCGACGTTACGAAAAACCAACCGCGGGTAGTTCGAGAAAACACCCGCCGCTCAAGACGATGACACCCACATACTTCAGTCTGCTCGTGACCACGGCCAATGCAACTTGACCGAAACGTCGAGGTTAGTCAAAATGTTTGTTATATTATGATTTAATTGTGCGCGACAAGTCCCGTAAGCTTAGTTCAATATGAGTGAAATTCACGAAAGTCTAAAAACTTCTATCATCATCATCATCATTTCAGCCGAAAGACGTCCACTGCTGGACATAGGCCTCCCCCAAACATCGCCACAACGACCGATCCTGTGCCTTCCGCATCCAGCGGATTCCCGCGACCTTCACCAGGTCGTCGGTCCACCTTGTGGGGGGCCTACCCACGCTACGCCTTCCAGTACGCGGTCGCCACTCCAGAACTTTACTGCCCCATCGGCCATCCGTTCTGCGAGCAATGTGCCCCGCCCACTGCCACTTAAGTTTGGCAATTCTTCGGGCTATGTCGGTTACTTTCGTTCTCCTGCGAATCTCCTCATTTCTGATTCGATTACGCAGGGACACTCCGAGCATAGCCCTCTCCATTGCCCTTTGAGTGACTTTGAGCCTTCTTATCAGGCCCATTGTGAGCGACCACGTTTCAGTACCGTAAGTAATTACTGGCAACACACACATATTCTATATATATTAAATATAGAATATATTTATGTATATACGTGGGACACTCAGAAAGTTTTGCGAAACTAAAAAAAATTGTTCTATACGTACATATATTTTTATCAAATCTTTTCAAAGTACTTTCCACCAGCCTCTATACAAAGATTCATGCGCCTAAACCAGTTTTCAAAACACTTTTTCCAGTCCGCCGCAGACACCTCGTTTACAGCCTGCTCGAACGCAGCCAGCGCATCTTCCGGCGACGAAAATTGTATCCCTTTGAGCTGATTTTTTATTTTTGGGAATAAAAAGAAGTCACACGGTGCTAGATCAGGGCTGTAAGGAGGGTGACCCAGGAGTTTGACTGGCGTGCTGTCCAGGAAGTCCCTCGTTTTGAGTGCGGTGTGCGCAGGTGCATTGTCGTGGTGGAGCAGTAGCCCGCGGAGCCCTGTGTTTGGTCGCTTGTTGCTTATAACAGAGAAAACTTCTGGCAAACATTTGGTAGTATACCATTCGGCATTAATGCTTCTTTGATCCCGTAAGGGAATTGATACCAAGTGGCCAGTCAAATTAAAAAAGCTAGCGATCAAAATCTTACCCCCGCTTCTAGATCGCTTCACTTTGGTAGGCGTTGGCTCATTTTGAAACACCCAAACAGTCGACTGGCGCTTGGTTTCTGGGTCGTATTGATAAATCCAGGACTCATCACCTGTAACGATGTCGTAAACACGCCGAGACGAGCCTGCTTCAAATTTGTTAAGCATATCACGGCACCATTCCACCCGGGCCTGCTTCTGAGCATCGGTGAGGTTGTGCGGCACCCAGCGTGATACTATCCTCCTCACGCGAAGATGGCTGTGTAGAATCTCGTGAACGCTTCCCGATCCAATCTTCAATATGTGTTGAATCTCCTGATATGTAATTCGCCTATTGTCTTGGATTAAATTTTTCACTGCTAGCACGTTTTCTTCGGTAACAGCCGTCAAAGGGCGACCGCTTCTTTCGTCATCCCCCAAAGTTGGTCGACCGCGCTTGAATTCGTTATACCAACGATACACGGTTGCCTTGGAAGGGCCTTCATCCATGAATGCCATTTGAAGTCTATCGTACGATTCATCCGGTTTCAGGCGACACTTGAAATCGTATAAAATCATAGCTCTAAAATGTTCCCGGCGCAGATCCATATTTCAGTGAGACACAATACTTTGAATTAACTCGCAAAAAATGTGGAGGGAAATTTTGAAATTGGAACTTACTTATTTTTACTTATAAATAATCATATTTTCGAAAAACATTATAACTGGCCAGTCTCCCATATATAAAAACTTTTTTTCGCAATACTTTCTGAGGGGCCTGGTATATTGTGCTATTTATTTATTTTAGTTTGTAAACATGCAGTAGTACTTCACGGAGTGCCCCGATAATCTAGATCTTACGTCTTCTTTCCCATCCACAGGTTGTCTGGAATATCGCTTTTAGCGATAAGACCGCCAATGTACCCATAATTTATACGTTGTTACTGTTTATTTTCGTGGTGTAAAATAAAGCATATTCTATCTATCTATCTGACGCTACTTCGATACTTCCGACCTCTTCCCGGAACGAGCTAAAAGATAAGTGCAACTAATTAAACATGAACAGGGTTACCTACAAACTTTGTAATCACGATACTTCCTTATCAATAGCTTAGTTCTAAAATTAAGTCTATTTTGTACACGTGTTTCTTTGTTGAAAAACAGGAAGATGGGGCTAAAAGGGACTTTTGTTCTGGAAAGGTAAGACAGGTAAAGAAGCCTGTTTGTTCGATATTCTATTGCCTTTTTTGTACCGGTATAGAAATGGTACGAAGCCTTTGATGGTATTGGTGTTTGGGAATTTCCGATTTAGATTTTGGTGTTTTGGAATATGTATTTGGATCATGGTTTGTTTTGATAGCAATAAATATACCTACAACGTACAACGATTTCAGGTTTGGTCCCGTAGTAAAAGTTGTTCATACTGATGAGTGCATAAGAGGTTAAGAGGTTACCCCTTAAGAGGTTTTCAGTTATTTCAATAACACGTTGTATTTTTTTTGATTGACACTCTCAGCTCTCATCATAGCTCATAAAAGTCTGCTGCTATAGGTGCATGGGTACCTACCTAAAATCAAAAAAGGAAATTATCATAATCATCACTTCACCACGCTTCGCAGATAAATTTTGGCGTCCAGCGTCGTCTCAGTTCGTTGTTCTTTGCAGACAGAAAGACGCTGTTGCCTAGTTTCCTATCCTTGAGACTTATAATTTTACTTTTCTGTTGTTTTCTGTCAATAAGCTTATGACAATGGGCTGGCCATAATAGCCGAAGAACCGATGACCGTTGAGGTAGACGCTTAATGAGTGGAGACCGCAAATCGGCAAACGTAGCGTGTGACGTCCTCAGGCTAGTTGGAATGACGATCTTGGCAAGGTGGCAGAAGCACTAGAAGATGAATGAGAGTGGCCGTGAATCAAGGTCAATGGTATGCTATTAGAGAGGCATATGCCCAGAAGTGAACTGGTATAGGATGATGATGATGATGATGGAGCTTGTAAATATTTATTACAGGTTTTTACGTCTGCCACGCATAATCCTCAAATTAGTAAGTAAGTAAGTAAGTAGTAAGTAAGTAAATTATTTATTCACCAGAAACTTAGCCTATAGTTACATCAAAATCTTATCAGCTATAGTTAAGTAATTATGGCTATTTACAATCAGGTAAGATCCCTGCCCTACAAACTAGGAAAACCTGTATCTTGTAGGACAGTAAAGAGAGAAGAAAGAAATTGATAAATTACTGCCTCGTTGGTCTAGTGGTTGCAAGCGCGACTGCTGAGCGTGGGGTCCTGGCCCCTGGGTTCGATTCCCGGGTCGGATAAAGTGTTATTGGGTTTTTTTCATTAGGAAATTCTCAGTAGCAGCCCGGAGTCTGGATTTGTGCCCGGTCAATGGCAATAGGCTCGCCCCCTATTACATGGGACTATAACTGGCAAAATGTGGGTGTACGGTGTACTATACACCTCTGCCTACCCCTTCGGGGAAATACAGGCGTGATGTTATGTTATGTTATGTTTTACGTCTACCACGCGTAATCCTCAAATCGATGAATGTTGCATAGAACGTTCATCAATACATATATCATCATCATCATTTCAGCTGAAAGACGCCCACTGCTGGACATAGACCTCCCCCAAGCATCAACACAACGACCGGTCCTGCTCCTGCGCTTTCCGCAGAACGGATGGCCGATGGGGCAGTAAAGTTCTGGAGTGGCAACCGCGTACTGGAAGGCGCAGCGTGGGTAGGCCCCCCACACGGTGGACCGATGACCCAGTGAAGGTTGCTGGAATCCGCTGGACGCGGAAAGCGCAGGACCGGTCGTTGTTTCTATGCTGAACATTAATTTATTCGACGAAAACCATTCATCATCATCCTCCGAGCCTTTTCCCAATTATATTGGGGTCGGCTTCCAGTCTAGCCAGATGCGGCTGAACATCAGTATTTTACACGAAGCGACTGCCATCAGACCCCCGCAACCCAGTTACTGGGTAATACTGACATTCGGAGGTTAGACCAGTTGTCAGACTTTCAGGCTTCTGACTACCCGTAACGACTGCCATAGATATTCGTATGACAACCGGTACCGACAGCTTAACGTGCTCTCCGAGGCACGGAGGGGTTTCGAGGTGTAACGAAACGGTCACCCATCCACAGACTGACCGCGGCAAGTGCAGCTTAACCTTGCAGATCGTACAATCCGCGCAGTCGTTGCTTAGCTACGAGCCCCATTATGAAAATTAAATTCAATAGACTATCCATTGCATTTATTTTCAGTCAATTTTAATCTCTGGCTAAAACTGGCATTCATAAAATACACACTATTGTTGTTCTTCTCGCCCAGACCAGAACCAAAAAACATTTCTTATCTCAAACAGTTGGGGTTCACAAAGGGATGCTAAAATGGTGTTAGAATAAGCGCATTTTGTAGCCATAAAACCCAATGTTATCGTTGTTTATGGTTGCAGGTAATAGAAAAGTAGTTATTGTTTGTGCTTGTATTATAGTATTTCATAGAAATATCTAATGGAATTTGTAATGTCATCATACACTAAAAACTCTTGGGTCTTCTTGGGGGTACAAATCAAAAATGACTAATTTTGTGCATTGCTTGTATTACAAAAGACCTATAAACTATCTAATATAAGGCAACCTGGTATCTTAACACCATTCCACATTCCTCATGTGCTTTTTGACTAATTCAACAACATCAGCATCACACTAATTCAATTCAATTCATTTATTTTTCGTGAATATAGGTACAATACAATGGTTGTTATAATGTCAGAAGTATAATTAGCGCCTCTATATCCAGCCACTAATGTAGCGTACAAAATAACAATTACCTATATAACATTAAACAAAAAAATTGCTTTAAAATTACATTGCAAGTCATGATTAAACCATGCCTAGAAAAAAAACTGGCCAAGTGCGAGTCGGTCTCGCGCAGTAAGGGTTCCGTACTTCTCAACGACCTGATACCCCATAAAAACTGATTTAATTTACGAGAGTTTATCAAAAGACATCAACGTACAGTGCGCTAAATATGAATTTTTGCATGTGTTTCTTACGCAGGTAACCACATGTGTCTATGTTTGTCTTATTTTTAGTATTTGTTGCTAAACTACATAATATGCACTATAATCTGACCAAGTTTAACGCTGGTACATATTACCGTTTTGAAGATAGAGCAGGAACAAAAACTTTGAAAAAAATGCATGTTTTTTGAGGTTTCTTGTATGGGGACCCCCCTTGGTTTTAAACTTTTTTTTTGTTTTTAGAATTTGTCGTGATACACCTCATAGTAACACAATTACTGAGAAAATTTAACTGGTTACCTATTACCGTTCAAAAGATACAGCCCTGTGACAGACGGACGGACGGACGGACAGCGTAGCGAGAGTAATAGGGTCCCGTTTGGCACCCTTCGGGTACGGAACCCTAAAAAACCACATCATTCAAATTATTCACTCGTTTTAAAACATAATCTAAGTAATATGGTGGCCAGCGTCATCCTTATAACAAAAGTGAACATTATAAACTATAGTCAGTTAGAAATTCAGTAATGGTATAGTATGCCTTTTCTATTAAAAATGCAAGAACCCTATTTTTGAAGCCATTTGAGTCTCTTGTTTCAACTAATGTTACATCTTGATGCCAATTTGCCAAACAACACACCTAAATACTCCGAGTAAGTGCTATGAAACCACAGCATGTATTTTAACCACACTTAGAAGTCTACTCACCCATTCAAAAAGAAAGCGTGACGTCCAACCCATATAAATTCAAGAGTGAATGACGTAATCATGGAAGATGGCGCCCTACATAGCGATAATGAGAGCATTCATGACCTGACGCCATTAATGTCACATGCGCTATATAGGTATTCCACGCCCGCATGATTTGGTGACCCTTTTGGCATAAGCATGAAAATGCCCGATGTTTATTGGTTAAATAGGTACTTTTATTTTCTTATTTTATTGTTATGCTGTTTTGTATAATATAAGTGGGATACTTTATTGATGACCTCTGTGGTCTAGTGGTTCGAGTGTCGGACTGCTGATAACGAGGTCGTGGGTTCGATTCCCACAGGACACAAATATTTGTGTGATGAACATAAGTGTTTGTGTTGGTCTGGGTGTGTTGCTTATGAATTATAAGTATGTATTTACAAAAAAAAAGTATATACGTATTATATCCATTGTCTAGTACCCATACCACAAGCTCTGCTTAGTTTGGGACTAGATGGTGCTGTGTAAAAACGTCCCAAAGATATTTATTTATTTATTTATCCCATGTCCAGAGGCTAGGGGTCATTTAATCGCTTGAAAATAGCTGAGATGACATTTTATTTGCCTAGACCACAAACTTACTAAATTATGTATTTATGTTAACATGCGACACCACATGAATAACCTTACACGACTATTTGCATAGTAATACATGTGTACTACTAATACATACGGGCTCATTACTCATACATAATTATTATCTCTGTTTTTGTTTACGTATGTTGTCTGTGTCTCTCTGTTGTGTTTATGTTAATTTATGTTATTAGTAGATATGTCATTCAATTTTTAGATAGGCTAATGAGTTTCATCAGAAATAATTTTGAACAGCAGAAATCACCATCACTCACTACAAGATTTCGTTGTATCTAAAATTCATTTTTAACTATTGAAGTATTCTATCTCTATATCACTATCTAATATAGTCCGCTATAGTTGTAGATAGAAAAAGTGCCAAAAGTGCCCGTTTTTCGCACTTTTTCCATCTACAACTACAGTGAACTATAATTTACAGAGATAATTACTTCAATTGTTTAAAAAGAATTTTCGATAAATTCAGCAAGTAATATTTTTTTACTTTTTTTATATTTTTTCACTTGGCTGCTACATTCTCCTTAAAAGACAGCAAATCGAATTCAGTATTCGTTATTTAGAGTGAGAAATGTATTCAAGTTTATTAATAAAAGAATTGTATCAACAGTAAGTATACCATTATTAGCATTCCACATTAGGTGGTAAACATATATGGCTTATTATCTATAATCACAATTATGGACCCTGCAGGGCACAACAAAATATATACTGGGTGTAAGGGGAACGCTTCCGAAAACGAAGATAGGTGCTGGTGATTACTGATACGAAAGCACGAAAAAAAAATGCGATTCTTTTTTAAGATTTTTTCATATATATTTTTATTGCATTTTTCATACATAACCAGCTTTGGGCAGTTAAATAAAACACATACATAATGAAAAATGAAGAAAAATATGAAAAAATCTAAAAAAATAATCGCTTTTTTTTCGTGGTTTCGTATCAGTAATCACCAGCACTATCACTTATCTTCGTTTTCGGAAGCGTTTCCCTGACACCCTGTATAACAATCCAAATTATACTTAGATTATATTAAAATCTATAACGCAAACAAGAAAAACTCAAAGAAGTGATAGTCTAATTCCTTTGATATCATTGTTCTCTTCACCTTGAGTTTCTTCAGTGATGGAGTCAATAGCAGTCTGTGTGATAGGAGGTTTACTACTAATGGCATGTCTTTTTTGATTAGCTTAGTTATTTACGTTTGCCTTCCATGCAAACTCCCTAAGCCGCTAACCAGAACTTCTGAATTTTCAAAATGTGTGGATCATAATTTGGTCATGACGGTAAAGAAAAACCGGCCAAGTGCGAGTCGGACTCACGCAGCAAGGATTCCGTACCACTGATCGACCTGATTCCCCAAAGAAACTGATTTAAATTACGAGAGTTCATAAAAAAAAAGCTTATTATATTACCGTTTTGAAGATAGAGCAAGAACAAAAACGTAAAAAAAAATGCATTTTTTTTTAGGTTTCTTGTATGGGGACCCCCTTTGGTTTTAGACTTTTTTTTGTTTTTAGTATTTGTCGTGATACAACTCATAGCAACACATATTCTGAGAAAATTTCAATTGGTTAGCTGTTACCGTTCAAAAGATACAGCCCTGTGACAGACATACGGACGGACGGACGGAAGGACAGCGTAGCAAGAGTAATAGGGTCCCTTGGCACCCTTTGGGTACGGAATCCTAAACCACAACGTTGCAAGAAACTTGCACAACTGAGAGGGCTTGAAAAAGTTCTCACTGGTGTGTAGTCTACCAACTCAGACTAGGCCAGCGCAGCGTGGTTGATGAGGAGTTAGCACTCTTGATCTAAAAAAAGACCTGTGCTTGGGCGAAGAACAGGAATCGGCTCAATAAGCTAAGATCTTAACATGCTAAAATATAAATAAATAATAAAGATATAAATGGTGGAAAAAAAATCGCTCACGATCAGGATTCAATAAATTATATTATTAGCTGAAAGAAAAACACGCTTTATTAATTTATTCTCAGGTAACTAAGGCCCATAGATAAAGTAAATTTACACAACAAAGGTTTATAAACGAATACATAATTAATTTTAAAAAAAAACGATTGAATAATTAAGAGTGGGTGAAATTCAGTTCCTTAAATTCCATGACATAGTTATAGGTCGACCTAAAAAAAGATGTTAAAAATAAAAGAAACCTACTCAAAGTACAGGTTTCAACTTCATATATTCTTCTTTGTCCTCGCCTTATCCCGTTACCCGGGGTCGGCTTTTCTAACCATGTGGCGCCATCTCTCCCGCTGTTAGGCATCATCCTTCCTAAGGCCTAGCTTCTCCATATCCCTATGGATATTCGTCTACCAGGTAGTTTGAGGTCTTCCTCTCTCACTTTTATTTGTAGCCATGGAAAGGCACTTTTTTCACAACGTGGTCATCTGGTCATCATGTTGCGTGACCGTACCATCTCAACCTGGATTCTAAGAGTTTTTATTTACAGGAGCGACTCTTAAACTACCTCCAACTTAAAATCACGCCACAAAATTAATAGTACCAAAGAAAAACAAAATAAATCATAGCGAAAGCTTCTGTACTTTCCACTGCAAGTACCGATAACCAGTTTAATGAACAATTCCGCATTGTTCTGGCAGCAAGTTGCTTGTTCGTTAGTGCTTTGTGCAACCTACTTGCTGGTTCATTATCTGATTACAGATTGTCAACGTTTATGAAGGGTTTCAGTGGGATGCTAGGAAAAAGACTGTGTGGCGTAGGTTGTGAAGTTATGTGGCATATTGGGTAAGGTTGTGAGATTGGAAGACGGGTGAGAGGTCGTAAGGTAGAGTAAAAAATTCAGCTGCCGTAGACACAACTGTCTTCATACAACGTTATTGAATAGTAAAAAGATCATGTTGGAGAGGGACGACCTCGGCTGTAGATGCTGTACCATACTGACCATATTCGCGATCTGCTAACGTACTGAATTTAACCATAGTAACCAAGTTGATTTGACTCGGT
This sequence comes from Asteroscopus sphinx, assembly GCA_949699075.1. NCBI lineage: Eukaryota > Metazoa > Arthropoda > Insecta > Lepidoptera > Noctuidae > Asteroscopus > Asteroscopus sphinx. Next base: position 30,279,522 of record OX453004.1, on the reverse strand, counting down.
ATAAACACTATTCGATTCTCCTAGTGATTCTGAAAAACTACTTTCATGTTTGCACTGTACTAAAAACGTTGTGTATTGACCTTTAAGTTCCTTTCGACAACCGGCAAGGAAAGGAATTCAGACCAAAAGAATAAGATACACGGATCGCGTAGAACTAGCGAGTCAAGCCAGAAAAACCTGCCAAGTGTGAGTCGGACTCACGCAGTAAGGATTCCGTACCACCCATCGCCCTGATACCCCATAGAAACTGATTTAATTTACGAGAGTTCATCAAAAGACATCAACGAAAGTGCGCGAAATATGAATTTTTGCATCTTGCATCTCTTTCTTACGCAGGTACCACCACATATGTCTATGTTTGCCCTATTTTTGTTGCTAAATTACATAGTATGCACTTAATCAGCAAGTTTGACGCTGGTATGTATTACCGCTTTGAAGATAGATCAGGAACAAAAACGTTGAAAAAAATGCATGTTTTCCGAGGATTCTTCTACGGGGACCCCTTTGCTATTTTTATTTTTAGTATTTTCGTGATAACTCATAGTAACACATATTCTGTGATAATTTCAACTGGTTATCTATTACCGTTACAATTATACAGGCATGTGACAGATAGATAGACGGAATGACGGAAGGACTGCGTAGCGAGAGTAATAGGGTCCCGTTGGCATCCTTTGGGTACAGAACCCTAAAAAGGAGTGCATAATGGCAAAGAAGTACCTACTATTCTGCAATCTGGAGCGTATGCCTAATCCTCAAACTAAAAGAATAAGATGACGCTCCCGACCGCGGCTCGCACTCCGTCTTATCTTATTTTTTTGGTTGAGATTTTCCCAAAAAAATTAGAACAATCCAACATTATTCTCCTTCCTAAGGGACTTTACTCATGGCGCGACGAGACGCAGAATTGCATCGATTGCCGATATCGGGCAGATATCGCAACAACATGTGTTCGAAGAAAATGTATTGAAAATCGCAAATGTCTTCAGACAAGATCGCATGGATTGACGATATCGCTCACAGATCTGCTCGATATCGAATTGCATGTACGTTCTAATGACCTGCGATCCTATTTCAAATAAATTTCCGGGGGCGTGCGAGCGCTGGCATCACTTGTTTCGACTTGCACGCGCTTCTCTGTTCGGGATATCGATGAGTGACTTCTGTTGCTCAACTAGTAATCTGTTGGAAATATTTTTGGTATCAATTAGAACGTTACGTACAACTCGAGTCGACAATCGGTGCGATATCGCTCGCATCGCGTCGTGTCATGAGTAAAGTTCCTTACTCCAAAAACTCTTCACAAACAAGTTAACATCAAATACAGAATCAGTTTCGGACATTTACTCTCAGTAAGAGATCAACAAATCTACAAGCAATTCATCATTTCGCGAACCTTTATAATAATAACGAAACCAAGCGTGTTTCCTTCTGCAGTCATACTTAAAAAATACAAAATGGATGCTGTATCGCGGCGGCCTAATGGATTCCGCGGTCGGTTGTTCCATGTTTATTTTTTCCGCAGCTATCCAAAGTAGAATGGATTTCGCGTTTCTATAGAAAATTGAATATTTTAGAGCACTGAAAACCTTGATGCTACTAAATCTATTCGTGGATGCGTGAAATATAACTGCATTAAGAAGAAATGCGGGCAGAGAGACTTTTGAAGATTATAGGTGCGGCACGCTGTGATGGCGTTTTTGACGTTTGCCTGCTCATGAAGATCCGTAAATATTGACAACTACGTATGAAGAAGCAATTGCCGTACTTTATTTTAATAGTGATGCATTGTGCACTGCTACAGCAATATAATTTTTCGAATTACTAATCTATTATTCAAATTCAAATTCTATTTATTTCTACTGTTTTTAGGGTTCCGTACCCAAAGGGTGCCATACAAGAAACCACAAAAAACATGCATATTTCTCAACGCTTTTGTTCCTGTTCTATCTTCGAAACGGTAATACATACCAGCGTCCAACTTGGTTTGATTATAGTGCATACTATGGATGGTGGATTTGTGGTACGGAATCCTTACTGTGGGAGTCGCCCTAACACTTGCCCGGGTTTTTTTTATGTATGTCACAGAAAACTTGATTAAATAGCGATTAAACAAAATGGCTAAATAATTTGTTAAATTATTTACTTTATGTAGATATTATTCATAATAGCTAGTTGGAGTTGGTCAAGGTAATAAACCTGGTCCCAATCGCTAATAATTTGAAATGTGTCACAACACTATTGGGAAATGTCAAAAACGCCATCGCAGCGTGCCGCGGGTATAGGTATTATGTATTAGTATGAAGAAACTATCGCTATCGCTTTACCTCAAGTAAATGCGATAAGGACAACTGCAGTTCCGATTGAATAGCCTTAGTAATAAAGTCATAATTCGAGGTTTGGCTCTCGACTATTTTCTCCCCTGAAACTGGACCAATTTGAAAGTTATTTCATAAACTGAATAAGAAGATGATGTGTACTGTGCCGCTATGTTTTTTCTTTTTCATTAATAGTTGTCAAATTAATACACTAGGCCTCTGTAGACAGCGGTCTAAATTGGCAATTTAAAGATTTTTTGAGGGCTTCTAGAAATAATTTATCAACAAACAATGTATATAGGGGCGTATAAAAAGCTGATATTTACATTACTCTAAAAAATCATTGCCCTGGGTATTATAAATCGGAAAGAAAACAGTCGAGAGCGTTTGTATGGAGAAATTACCACTAACTTAATACTCATCCATTAGTTTGTATCATCAACTCAACCTATCGCAGTCCACTGCTGGACATAGGTCTCACCCAAGTTGCGCCACAACACTCGGTCCTCTGCCTTCCGCATCCAGTCCCCCCCAGCCACGTCCACCTGGCGGGGCGCCCTACGCTGCATTTGCCGATTCGCGGTCTCCACTCAAGGACTCGTTTGATCTAGCCGCCATCGGTCCTTCGACAGACATGGCCAGCCCACTGCCACTTCAACTTACTGATCCTACAAGCTACGTCGGTCACTCCGGTTCTTCTCCCAATAATTTCGTTGCAGATTTTATCCTTCAAAGAAATTCCAAGCATAGCTCGCTCCATAGCTCGCTGAGCGACTTTGAATTTGTGGACTAGCCCAACTGTCAGTGTCCACGTCTCGGTACCAAGCGGCAGGAAGGCACTGGTTGAAGACCTTTAAATTTGCGGTATAGGCGACGAGAAGACTCGGCGAAGTTTGTCAAATGCTGCCTATTAGCCAAACTGGATCCTTCTGTCAGCTTCTTTCTTAAAGTTTAGTTGATGTTTATTAGTTTGTATGAGGATTTTATTTTACTGCTCGTTTTAGTTTTGTAAGACCACCAATAACCTTGCTCTGAGAGAGCTTCATACACTTCTCGATAGTAAGTGTAGTCTGTCAGTCTGCCAACCCACACTAGGCCAGCGTGGTGGAGTAACGCCTTCTCATTCTAAGAGGCTGTGCCCAGTGGTTGGACAGAGTCGGACATTAATGGGCTGATTATGTATGTGGGCACCATATCAAATCGCGGTGCCAAAAACATAGCTAGTAATCCACCAACAAAACACCACTAAACTGTGCAATAAAAAATATAAAATAATTACCAGGCCCCTCAGAAAGTATTGCGAAAAAAAGTTTTTATACATGGGAGACTGGCCAGTTATAATGTTTTTCGAAAATATGATTATTTATAAGTAAAAATAAGTAAGTTCCAATTTCAAAATTTCCCTCCACATTTTTTGCGAGTTAATTCAAAGTATTGTGTCTCACTGAAATATGGATCTGCGCCGGGAACATTTTAGAGCTATGATTTTATACGATTTCAAGTGTCGCCTGAAACCGGATGAATCGTACGATAGACTTCAAATGGCATTCATGGATGAAGGCCCTTCCAAGGCAACCGTGTATCGTTGGTATAATGAATTCAAGCGCGGTCGACCAACTTTGGGGGATGACGAAAGAAGCGGTCGCCCTTTGACGGCTGTTACCGAAGAAAACGTGCTAGCAGTGAAAAATTTAATCCAAGACAATAGGCGAATTACATATCAGGAGATTCAACACATATTGAAGATTGGATCGGGAAGCGTTCACGAGATTCTACACAGCCATCTTCGCGTGAGGAGGATAGTATCACGCTGGGTGCCGCACAACCTCACCGATGCTCAGAAGCAGGCCCGGGTGGAATGGTGCCGTGATATGCTTAACAAATTTGAAGCAGGCTCGTCTCGGCGTGTTTACGACATCGTTACAGGTGATGAGTCCTGGATTTATCAATACGACCCAGAAACCAAGCGCCAGTCGACTGTTTGGGTGTTTCAAAATGAGCCAACGCCTACCAAAGTGAAGCGATCTAGAAGCGGGGGTAAGATTTTGATCGCTAGCTTTTTTAATTTGACTGGCCACTTGGTATCAATTCCCTTACGGGATCAAAGAAGCAAATGGAAATCCCTACTATCAGGACCAAGCGCTTTGAGAACTCTTTCATAATGCGCACAGCCAAGTTGTGGAATTCACTGCCGGCATCTGTATTTCCGGGCACTTATAACCCTAACGCCTTTAAAGCTGGAGTGAATCGGCACCTAATAGGTTTGCTCGCTCCATCGTCGACCACATCCTGACAAAGCTGTCTAGATTGTGGTCAAGAGCAGATCTATAAATCATAAAAAAAAAAAAAAAAAAAAAAAAAAGAAGCATTAATACCGAATGGTATACTACCAAATGTTTGCCAGAAGTTTTCTCTGTTATAAGCAACAAGCGACCAAACACAGGGCTCCGCGGGCTACTGCTCCACCACGACAATGCACCTGCGCACACCGCACTCAAAACGAGGGACTTCCTGGACAGCACGCCAGTCAAACTCCTGGGTCACCCTCCTTACAGCCCTGATCTAGCACCGTGTGACTTCTTTTTATTCCCAAAACTAAAAAATCAGCTCAAAGGGATACAATTTTCGTCGCCGGAAGATGCGCTGGCTGCGTTCGAGCAGGCTGTAAACGAGGTGTCTGCGGCGGACTGGAAAAAGTGTTTTGAAAACTGGTTTAGGCGCATGAATCTTTGTATAGAGGCTGGTGGAAAGTACTTTGAAAAGATTTGATAAAAATATATGTACGTATAGAACAATTTTTTTTAGTTTCGCAAAACTTTCTGAGTGTCCCACGTACATTTGAAGACACGGGCACTCTGTCTTCTTTCGTCTTCTATGTGAGAACAAATTATTTAAGCGATAGTGAACAGATTAGCCAATGAGTAATTTAGTAATGAGGGTGACTATGAGAAAATCATTGTACCAAATTAACCTCCAAAATCTCGCATACTTGTTTGATATTTCAACAAAAACGTCAAAACGATCCAAGTCCATAGATTAAAAGTCATGATTTCGTAAAATCACGCAATTTTATGACCTTTTTAGAATAATTTTTAAACGTCTAACTATTTCGCGAGATTCTGGAGTCTAGTTGACATTAATTGTATGTCGATTTAATAAAATAATCTTTAAATAATATTTCTAGAAGAAATGCTAGCAGCTGTAGTGAATAGAGAGTTAAAGTAAGGTATTAAAAATAAATTGAATTTAAACACAATCTGTGTTCCACAAGAAAAGTGTAAGCATTTAAAATCTCATGCTGCAATAGCAATAAATCTTAAATGTTTATAGCTTCCGTTCTTTTTCACGCGTATTAAGTAACTCCTTACAACATATCACAAGAAACTAACGGTTACATATTAGCTTTCAAATTAGTTGCTTATAACAAATTATCAACACCATTAGGTCAAATATTTTCTCTCACTTATTGATAAATAGATATTTCTGGAATTATTTCAGACCTTGATTCCTGAATAAGAAACGATAACACAGCTCAGTGGCGAAATAAAGCAAATCGAAATTCCGAGATAAATCCATTTTGCACGCAAAAGAATTCGAGAGAGCTTTAAAATGTAAAAGAAGCTAACAACGTTCCGTCAGATCGAATAAAATGAAATCTATAAAACTTTAGGAAATCCCTTCAATGGTAATTGTCTTGGAGGCATCTCCCTGGCACGTCCTTGAAGTTGAGTGTCCTGCACAAAGGCGGACAAATTAATAGCGCGCTAAAGATGCGCTGGAACTTAGTCGAATCCTTTCTTAAACTCCGAATGAGCGAAATGTACGAGTACAGCGAGTACTATTGAAATAAATTTTCACAAGGGAACCAAGAACAGAATGAAATTGTGCGATTCTCCTTTTTTTCAAGAATAAAACTGGTGTCTCGCTGCTCTTTTGTGGGAGCTACACACAGATGCCTTAGTACGTCGAACTTGAAGTTATGGTCGATGGTAATTGAAAACTTTATTGCCTAGTTTTTCATCAATTCATTCAGCCTTTTAGACATTATCTTCTCCTAAAAAGGAACGTAATGGCTGTTTTTACTACGGCAAGAAATTGGTTTGTACGCCGCAAACCCACGCAAGTCCTTTGACAGCTACAAACGGGCAAAGCCACGTTCATTGATCTATCCATTGTTGGCTTGTGAGATTCTTCAGACAAAAGCAGAGTAAAGTTTTCTTTCCTTCGTAATCCCTTTTTAATGCAGGTATGACAATTTCGCAAATTCAACAATATCCTCCTGCTGTACTGGTATAATATTTTACGCACATTAGTCAGACAAGTTATAAATACATTTTCTCGTTACTGCCGCATACACTAACTAGATTGTAGAAGTAACTGGCGCAGTGCCACAAAAATTATTGAGTAGTTTATGTTTAAAATTAATTTATTATGTTCTGTTCGTCATTGCTGGTGAAATTCTAACAGAACTAATGAGAACTTGACATAATGCAGCAGATAGAACCAAGGAAGACCAATAGCGCAGTAGATTGTGATGGACAGTTTATTTTTATCGTTATCAAAACGAAATTGAGATTATGATACCGATATGACATCATTTCGATAAAGAGTGTGTCTTGTTTTGATAAAGAGTATCAATGAAACAAGTCGTGTTATCGCATAGGCTCCGGTTGTGTATCGATAGTAAAGCATTATCAATTTAAATCGTTCCAGGTGTCTACACCGAGTGTATTCTAGCTCTAGAGATCGTTAAATGTTTATCGTTTAGGTTCACCGAACGTTAAGCCAGTGTATCTCATGCATAATAGCGGTTTTCTCATCTCGATATTCATCTGCCTTTCCTTTTATATCAGCGTTCTGTTTCGATTTTACGAGTTCCGTCCGAGAGCCGCGCGGCTTCAATGAGCGGGATGTAAACCGTTCGCATATCTATCCAAAATCAGTGCCAGGCAATATTGGACCTTATTTTGAAGTAGCAGGGATTGTTATGAAAGAATAAGGTGTAGTTCTAAGTTGGTCGATCGACAATAAGTCTTGTTTTGGCATTAAACCGCGATTTTGACTCAAAAGGGTCGATGAATGGTTGGTTCCCTTTGATTTTGACATCCGGTGCACGTGAACGATTATTCCTTCACAGCTTTCAAATAGCAATAAAAATATTAAATTTTCAAATGCAGGGAGCGAGATTAATATCGTCTGGGTTATTGTCTTGAGGGTCCTTCGGTTTTATCAAAATGTTTTTTTACAAATTCAAATTGTTTGGTCCCGGAGAATGATCGTCTTTCATACGAGGAAGCTATTTCTGTATTTGAATTGCTTATTTGCGTATAAAGTTTGTTTAAATGAAGCTATTAACTTCAGTGTAATTGGAATGCAAATTGATTTACAGAAAAGTATTTACTATTGCTACATTTAGTGTTAAGTTTACGAGAATTTCCAACGGTAAACGGTATCAAATTGATATGTCGAATATCAATCATTTACCAAAACGATCAATTATCAATGATGAATGATTTGTTATTGCTTGAATAGTTTCCAATTACAATCTGGGAGTTCAAAGAAAATATTGACTACATTGAGTTTGATTTCGTATGAGTATTTAGGTACTATAATTTTATTTTATTTATTTCTGAATTTAATAATATGATGTTACAACTATCAATACTTAAAATACATTATTTAAAAATAAAAATAAACCTTAAATAAAACTACACCTAAAGCTAAAAACTAAAAAGGAGTATCAATATATCCCTCGGCGACGCTTTCAACTGGTAACGTGCCTAGAAGACTGGCAGCATTGCCGCGTTGTATGGCAATGCTTAATCTTTGACCAAAGTAAAGGCCAGCCTTCTGGTCACGTGAAGTGTCGACTAACCGCCTAGAAATATTTCTAAATAAAAGGTGGGCACTCGGACCCCACGACCCGAGGGTTTTTACCCCAAACGGCTCGAAAATATAATTGTTACTAACTAAGTTATTATATTTTCGTCGTTTGAGGTTCTCTGCAGCGGCAGCGGCAGCGCCAGCACAGCTTGCCGAGCTAGGAAGATGGGATGCCGCAAGGGTGTCGACGCACGTTGCGTCCCACACCAGAGGCTTACCCATCTTCCATGGTAACAAAGACATACCATCTGGTCTCTTGCCATCGTCACGTGCCAAGCCGCTTGGTTCTAAAATAGCTGGAACGCCGGCGGTGACAAGAGCACGACGGATAATGTCGTTTATATTGGCGTGCCGTGCTATACTACCTGCACTTCTGCTGCAAGACAGAATAAGTTGACAACATTGGTCCAATTGTTAGTAAACACTTATGTACTAAGGGTTAGTATTAGGTGAATGTGCTTTGCTATATTGGAACATGATCTTGAATTGAATTTGCATGTCCAGCACAGCGTTATAGTATTTATTATTACTTTTGTCAGAAAATTATTAGTAGTGGCTCAAAAATTCAAAATGTGTCTTCTATTTGGCAAAAGGCTTCTCATAGTGACATCGGTGAACAATCATGGTAAGACCATGGTATAATAAGATGTTTTACCAGGTACTCTCTTCCCGTGACTGCTCACGTGAAAGCCTCCGTACTACGTCATCGACTGTGGAGCCAATAGCGGGCTGTTATCGAGATACTTATCAGTTTAATGTGCTGCCACTTTGTGTAAATAAATTACCCGAGGAAATGCATTTTTTCATTAACTTGCTTCTATAAAAAATCACTTTTGAACTAGTAATTTTATATAGTTTCCTTTAATTACAAATTAGATTAATAACACGAGATAAAAAATTGTTAGGCTAGTTAGGAATTTATTTTACATTCATTTTAAACAAAAATATCCCTAAATATATTGAAGATATCAATCAATGGCAACACTGATCGTGACGTAGGTTGGAGGCATCGCGCTGTCATCGCGGGAAGAGAACACCTGGTGAAACATCTTATTATGCCATGGGTATGACAATACAAGCTAGTATCCTCCCGTGACAAATATGAATATACATCTGTCACGTGACTGGTCTGAACTACGTCATAACTACTGATCAACAAATAAGCTTTGGCTCCTGTTATAGAACTTTGTTGTCATTGAACGAAAAAATATCAAAAATTGCGATATAGATCAGTCTATATCTATAGTGAGAACAAAGTACCTTAAATTATTATACCATATGAATAACAAAGCTCTACATACAACACTTTAGCACAATTTGGAATTCGATGGAGTAAACAGTTCAGAAGCAATGTAATGAGATGGCAAGAGATTACAAATTCTCAAAGATTCAGTTCCTGAAACCCATTCAGTATAACCATTTAATAATACGTACTAACAGGAAATATTTACTTAAAAACACGAGAACTAATATTGATCAACGCGGTTTTTCCACTATATTCGGTATCAGCAGGATTTGGTATGACAAATCAATTTTCATTCATTGTTAACAGGTGTAAATATTTTACTGTAATAAATACTTTTAGTTATGTAACTCTTACAAAATTTTCCAGAATTACAGAGGTATTTACATAACAACAATTTCTTAGATTTATAACTTGACGTCATGCTATAACGCCTAAAGTCATTGAATACAAACAAGTGTCATACTCATAATTCGCTGGTAAAGGCGATGACTTTTATCAAACTCAGTTCTACAAAAACTAGACCCCGCATTCGAAATTGCTCGGAAAAATCAATATTTACGTGGGACACTCAGAAAGTTTTGCGAAACTAAAAAAAATTGTTCTATACGTACATATATTTTTATCAAATCTTTTCAAAGTACTTTCCACCAGCCTCTATACAAAGATTCATGCGCCTAAACCAGTTTTCAAAACACTTTTTCCAGTCCGCCGCAGACACCTCGTTTACAGCCTGCTCGAACGCAGCCAGCGCATCTTCCGGCGACGAAAATTGTATCCCTTTGAGCTGATTTTTTATTTTTGGGAATAAAAAGAAGTCACACGGTGCTAGATCAGGGCTGTAAGGAGGGTGACCCAGGAGTTTGACTGGCGTGCTGTCCAGGAAGTCCCTCGTTTTGAGTGCGGTGTGCGCAGGTGCATTGTCGTGGTGGAGCAGTAGCCCGCGGAGCCCTGTGTTTGGTCGCTTGTTGCTTATAACAGAGAAAACTTCTGGCAAACATTTGGTAGTATACCATTCGGCATTAATGCTTCTTTGATCCCGTAAGGGAATTGATACCAAGTGGCCAGTCAAATTAAAAAAGCTAGCGATCAAAATCTTACCCCCGCTTCTAGATCGCTTCACTTTGGTAGGCGTTGGCTCATTTTGAAACACCCAAACAGTCGACTGGCGCTTGGTTTCTGGGTCGTATTGATAAATCCAGGACTCATCACCTGTAACGATGTCGTAAACACGCCGAGACGAGCCTGCTTCAAATTTGTTAAGCATATCACGGCACCATTCCACCCGGGCCTGCTTCTGAGCATCGGTGAGGTTGTGCGGCACCCAGCGTGATACTATCCTCCTCACGCGAAGATGGCTGTGTAGAATCTCGTGAACGCTTCCCGATCCAATCTTCAATATGTGTTGAATCTCCTGATATGTAATTCGCCTATTGTCTTGGATTAAATTTTTCACTGCTAGCACGTTTTCTTCGGTAACAGCCGTCAAAGGGCGACCGCTTCTTTCGTCATCCCCCAAAGTTGGTCGACCGCGCTTGAATTCATTATACCAACGATACACGGTTGCCTTGGAAGGGCCTTCATCCATGAATGCCATTTGAAGTCTATCGTACGATTCATCCGGTTTCAGGCGACACTTGAAATCGTATAAAATCATAGCTCTAAAATGTTCCCGGCGCAGATCCATATTTCAGTGAGACACAATACTTTGAATTAACTCGCAAAAAATGTGGAGGGAAATTTTGAAATTGGAACTTACTTATTTTTACTTATAAATAATCATATTTTCGAAAAACATTATAACTGGCCAGTCTCCCATATATAAAAACTTTTTTTCGCAATACTTTCTGAGGGGCCTGGTATATCTGACCTTTATAGCAAGCGAATCTAGGAATAAATTTTCTTTTGATTTGAAAATAATAACGTTAGTGTAACTTCGAATTCTTCTTTGGTGCATTTTCAGATATAAATATCAAATAAGTACACAGACACACAGAACTGAAACAAATAAATAAATATCTTTGGGACATTTTTACACAGCACCGTCTAGTCCCAAACTAAGCAGAGCTTGTGCTATGGGTACTAGACAATGGATATAATACTTATATACTTTTTTTTCGTAAATACATACTTATAATACATAAGAAATACTTATCATCATCATCATTTCAGCCGAAAGACGTCCACTGCTGGATATAGGCCTCCCCCAAACATCGCCACAACGACCGGTCCTGCACCTTCCGCATCCAGCGGATTCCCGCGACCTTCACCAGGACGTCGGTTCACCTTGTCGGCCTACCCACGCTGCGCCTTCCAGTACGCTTCCATTATACTTATAAATATTTATCCTCATGCGAAAATCGAACCCGTCACCCTTACTATGGGAGCTGGACTCTCCATTATTGCGTAAATATCAACATTAGCCTCTGTATTGCATGAACATCTTATTCAACTTACTCCTACAATTTTGCAAAACGATAAATCACACAGCATTCCAAAAAAAATCCGTGATAACTAAAAACAACAAAATAATTACCTAGCTTAACAAATCGATCACCGCTTCGTTCCAAAAGGCATTTTTTTGTTGCAACAAAGTGATTTGGGTGTAATCGAAAAGTAAAAACAATACAAACTCCTTTTTAGCTCGGAGCAAAAGTAAAAGCAATCGAACTAGCCTCGAAAGAAATTGAAAGAGAAAGTACATTACACGAGCGAACAGAAATTGTTCGCTTTGATTAAAATACTTTTACAGTAACAGTGAGCGAAGACTCCTTATCAATCGAAACGAGTATGTAAAAAAAGATGGCTGAAAACCGGTCGACTACTATTGGAAGTCGGGTGAAATAAAATTGTTCTATAGAGCTGTCAAACTTGAGTGCTGAAATCGGTTTCTTTAATAGCCTGTAGACTGCTATATAATTCTTTATAGACTAAACTACTACCTTTTTGGGAAATAGTATGATCGATGGATGCTATGAAGCGAGCTATGCTTTAAGTTTCTTGGATGGATAAAATCCGTAACGAGATTATCTAAAAAAAACCGGAATGACATGACATGACATGACATGTAGGATCAGCAAACAGAAGTGGTAGTGAGCTGGCCAGGTCTGTCGAAGGATCGATGGCAGCTGGAGCAGACGAGTGGAGACCGCAAGTCGTCAAACGCAGCGCAGGGCGCCCCCCAACCAGGTAGGCCGACGACCTGAAGAAGGTAGGTAGGTAGAAGGTAGGTAGAACCCCAGGGTTGACTGTACACGGAAGGCGGAGTACCGAGTGTTGCTGCAACTTGGCAGAGGCATAGGCCTCTAGGTCCAGCAGTGGACTGCGATAGGCTGAGTTGATTGTTTGATTTTGGATATCCTTAGAATAACAACGAGCATAGACTCATTCAGATAACGCACACAAAAAAAATAAAGTTGACACACGAAAACTTTCGTGTTTGGTTCTAGATGCGTTTTCTATGCGATATTATTTTAAGGAGATATCTTGGTACCAAACTTGGTGAACCACATCCACCATGAATCCGCCATCAATTCATCTACCAATATAAACATATCGATTTGCGTTGGGTTTGAATCAAACATCCCGTCAATATTACCCAGCACACTCATTACAACATATTAACTCTGCAAGCCTATAATTAGCAATACTGTGTATTTCATAAGTAATTCAGTCTGCAAGATCAACCCACTTGTAATTTAAAGAGCAACATTAAAAGATTAATTTCCTTTAATTCGTATGCAATCAATCAAGTTGCATTCACCGATAAAGTTTAACCAGTACTTCGAGTTACACTTAATGATAATCAAAACGGCTGTCCTAGAAACGTCACAGGCTTTCTGAATCAACTTATTTATTACAAACAGTCGCTTGGTCAATCAGCAAGCAGTTATTGTAAAAAATGTTAATGCAAATATCACTTTTATATTTAGGAGTGTAGAGCTCATTCTCCGTCGCGTTTATGTTGACGACATCATGATCTGCGGGGGCACACAAAAGCATCTTTCAGATGTAGCATTATTATTGATCTTTATCTCGCTATACGGGGCCCAACAATTCGACATGCATTATTTATGCTCGAAGGGAGACCGTTTATTGAAATCGTACGATACCAATGTAAGTATGACGCTTTCCTCGCTATCGCCACTGATCTAAACATTTCCGTAATGTCCCATTAAAATGTTGTACGATGCGGGCCATGGATATGTAGGTAAATTGTTTTATGTTGGGGAATGCTTGGTTTTCAATTTTATAATGTAGTCAGTTTTTGACTAGTTTTGTTCAATCGTTTTATGATACAATAAAATACTAACTTGTTGTAAGTATTTTTCTTAACTTTTACATCACAGAACATAAATGAACACTATTTTTGTACCGTCGTAAAAGAAATGAAGGCTCATATAAGTACAAAAGAATTTAACGTAAATTTAGCGTTTACCTAAAAGCTTAGTTTCCAGGAAGAAATGCCCTTTGGGAGAATAAAAATTAATTCATTAACGTTTAAAAAGTTTATCAAAACAAAAACAACCAATCAGACGAAATGGAGCCATTGAGCCGTGTTCTTTCTATTCACCGTTGGATAGGCTTAAGGGTAGGTAAGTACAAGCATGAAATTCAACTTTAAAAATGTGAAAGGTCGGTGTGTAGAAGCTTGGCTTGGCATTGTCCAAAATTTAATAATAAATAATAATAAAATTACATATTTTTCAGTTCTAGATGCAGCCATCAAATCACAATCACTTTTTTGGAAGAATACTCAACACAAAAAGATCGTTCAATACTCTTAAATAAAGTGAAAACATACTACATCACTTGCATAACATCTTACACAAAATGTATGGGTCAGCTCGGAAAAATGGGTCACGTCATGCTTGCGAGCGATATACGGTTACACGCAAAATGTATTTACCATCGCAATCTTAAAATGTTGTACTACATATTGCTTTATAAGATTTAGTATTGGTAACATCTTAAGAAGTACTTAATTAAATAAATCAATTGCTATGTAGAATTAATATAATGGGCACCTGAGAAGTGGATAAAGATACACGAAATAAATTACAAACGTTAGAAAATTCCAGGATGGATGAGAATCGAAAAAATCTATATACGTGGGACACTCAGAAAGTTTTGCGAAACTAAAAAAAAATGTTCTATACGTACATATATTTTTATCAAATCTTTTCAAAGTACTTTCCACCAGCCTCTATACAAAGATTCATGCGCCTAAACCAGTTTTCAAAACACTTTTTCCAGTCCGCCGCAGACACCTCGTTTACAGCCTGCTCGAACGCAGCCAGCGCATCTTCCGGCGACGAAAATTGTATCCCTTTGAGCTGATTTTTTATTTTTGGGAATAAAAAGAAGTCACACGGTGCTAGATCAGGGCTGTAAGGAGGGTGACCCAGGAGTTTGACTGGCGTGCTGTCCAGGAAGTCCCTCGTTTTGAGTGCGGTGTGCGCAGGTGCATTGTCGTGGTGGAGCAGTAGCCCGCGGAGCCCTGTGTTTGGTCGCTTGTTGCTTATAACAGAGAAAACTTCTGGCAAACATTTGGTAGTATACCATTCGGCATTAATGCTTCTTTGATCCCGTAAGGGAATTGATACCAAGTGGCCAGTCAAATTAAAAAAGCTAGCGATCAAAATCTTACCCCCGCTTCTAGATCGCTTCACTTTGGTAGGCGTTGGCTCATTTTGAAACACCCAAACAGTCGACTGGCGCTTGGTTTCTGGGTCGTATTGATAAATCCAGGACTCATCACCTGTAACGATGTCGTAAACACGCCGAGACGAGCCTGCTTCAAATTTGTTAAGCATATCACGGCACCATTCCACCCGGGCCTGCTTCTGAGCATCGGTGAGGTTGTGCGGCACCCAGCGTGATACTATCCTCCTCACGCGAAGATGGCTGTGTAGAATCTCGTGAACGCTTCCCGATCCAATCTTCAATATGTGTTGAATCTCCTGATATGTAATTCGCCTATTGTCTTGGATTAAATTTTTCACTGCTAGCACGTTTTCTTCGGTAACAGCCGTCAAAGGGCGACCGCTTCTTTCGTCATCCCCCAAAGTTGGTCGACCGCGCTTGAATTCGTTATACCAACGATACACGGTTGCCTTGGAAGGGCCTTCATCCATGAATGCCATTTGAAGTCTATCGTACGATTCATCCGGTTTCAGGCGACACTTGAAATCGTATAAAATCATAGCTCTAAAATGTTCCCGGCGCAGATCCATATTTCAGTGAGACACAATACTTTGAATTAACTCGCAAAAAATGTGGAGGGAAATTTTGAAATTGGAACTTACTTATTTTTACTTATAAATAATCATATTTTCGAAAAACATTATAACTGGCCAGTCTCCCATATATAAAAACTTTTTTTCGCAATACTTTCTGAGGGGCCTGGTATATACTAGCGGACCCGGCAGACGTCGTCCTGCCCGGAAAAGCAGCGCCACATATAATTATAATCGTCCCTGCCATTTAGGAGAAGATCAGTGACATACAGACAGAAGGGCCACCTACCGGATCCAATTGTGTTTTAACACCATCCAGGAAACCATTGAAATATTCACAAAAAAATTCATCCATATCGGTTCAGCTGTTTAGGAGGAGTTAGGCGACAATCAGATGTACAGAAGAAATAAATATTCGCGGCTTCACTCGCGTTAAATTCTGCTAACCCACGTGACGGATCCTGTTAATTCAGTCCAGTCCAGTCCAGTTCCATCCATCCATCCATCCATCCTTTCATTCGGACCGTCCAGTCCAGTCCAGTCCAGTCACTATCCCACTATCCCACTATCTCACCCCATGTCCAGTCCCGTCCCATGTCCCGTCCCGTCCCATGTTAAATGTCCCATCCCGTCCCATGTCCAATGTCCCGTCTCATGTACCATGTCCCGTCCCGGCCCATGTCCCTTCTCAAGTCCCGTCTCGTCCCATGTCCCGTCCCCCATGTCACATGTCCCGTCCCGTCCCGTCCCGTCCCGTCCCATGTCCCGTCCCCCATGTCACATGTCCCGTCCCCCATGTCACATGTCCCGTCCCGTCCCGTCCCATATCCCGTCCCCCATGTCACATGTCCTGTCCCGTCCGTCCCATGTCCCGTCCCATGTTATCAATTGTTCAGCAAATCAAATTTTTTTGACACAACGACTGCAGCGCCACCTACCGGGTCCATTTGTTAATTCAAACCCTGCAGGGACCCGGACTCGAACGTACCTACACAAAAAATATCATTAAAATCTATCATCTATCAGTTTTGGAGATCAAATTTACCTCTCGCAGGTCTGCTGGAAGAAATTTCTTATAGAAATAATAAATTTAATTAATTTTATAGCGTCAACAACACGTGGTAATTATGCTGTTAAAATGTAGCTTATATGACACGTTCATAGATTTACCATAGCAGCGCCATCTATTCATTACTTACTCAACCCAGTCGAAAGGTATCGACATCTGTTAGAATCATTTGGAGTTAACAGATAATTGTGACTGTCAAATAATAACAGACAAATAATTAGCAATAAATTAAAATTGCGACTATAATTTGAGATTTAAACTATCCTATCTCTCAAGTTGGATCGAACTCCACATGGTGTGCGAATTTTATTATAATCGGTTAAGTGGTTTAGGAGTCCATTGAGGACAAACATTGTGACACGAGATTTATATATATTAAGAATATATTACCATATTTTTATTCTATGATATTACTTTCTTCTTTAGAACAACAAGGCTTAGGAACTGCAGAAGTCACACGCGGATTGAAGCAATTTGAATTTCAAGCTACGTTCGTTTATTTTTTGGATGCCTGTGCCGTGAGTGTTGGCGAACATTTTACGTGCTGCTTGCAAGTAGGCACACATAGATTATTTTTCTGTATTAACTTTGAATGGAATTTTGAATGAAATTATCCCTCTGTGTCTTATTAGTTATTACTCTTAGCTTCCTTCTTATTCAACACAACATAACCAATAAACGAGCACCCAAAATAAAGCCGTCGCAGCCAGATATTCAAACAGAAACTGTTGTAAAAGAACAAATCGCTTCAAGTTGTGTGTTTGGCATAATAATTCCATCGAACGATAACCTGGGGATTCGCAGTGCCGTGAAAAATGAACTTTTTTATGGTGAAAGAGAATTAACTTGTAACGGATATAGGGCATGTGAGATCGGATACAGATTGTTATGATATATTTTTTATGGTATGTAAAAAGTTAACATAAAAGTCTATGTTGATACCGTATCTGCCTTTATAGCGTCTTCTGCTTGATGACGTTGTTAGTTTGAATGTTTCGCCTTACTGTTACGCTTTTGTTAACATAAAATGAAAAATATAATTTGTTCTTTTGTATGTAGGTACTTAGTCTTCTTTCATTTTCTGATGGCATTATGTCAACTGAATGAAACACAATATTCATTTCAAGCAACATCTGTTATCTTACACTTAACGTTAAATGTAGACGCTTAAATTGCAATTCTCGAATTTCCTACGTCTTACTCATAGTTGAGAACTCAAAATATGCTAGCACTATCTTCATCTCAGCTTCACTGAATATTCATATCAAAATTACTAGTTCTATAGCTATTAAAGCTTGCACTTGCGCAGTTTCAGATTTACTCTAGATAGCGAACAGGACTAGCAAAAACCTGATTCGGTCGTTATTATATGAATCCTGCTTACTCATAAGTGAAATCTGTGTTTAAAATCATGTCTGTTGATGGAATCACATATTTGCAAGTTAGTGACTCACCGAGGCTCATCAAAAGCAGAAATGTAGAAAAAAATGCATTAGCAAATAATTGCAAGGCCCTTCCAAAAATTTACAGCTCTCTTATCGTAATTGTTTTTAGATGACTTAAAAGAAACAAAAACGCCGTCCAAAACAGCAAGAAACAGCGTTAATTTCATAATAATGTTATGTTTCAAGCGTTTTTCCTTAAATATCTTCAATTTCAGATTATTATCCAATTATTCTCAGAAAACTGGCTGGTTAGTTTGACTTCTGTTAAAGTTCTTTTACAAAATTGTTTATGAAATTCGTACAAATAATATTTGTGAGTAATATTTGATTTGTGTGTGGATGCCAATCCCCGATACAGAGATTTGTAGTGTGAACCGATGATTATTGTTTGACTGGCCAAACGATCCTTTCCCCACAGCGAAACAAAATCTTTCATCAAAAAATCCCGCCCAGATTTCTGATATATCGAAAACCAAATGTGTTGTGTTTGTAAATATAATATGACGTGAACTACAATGGCCGCCAATAAATCACTCACGGTGCCGTGGACACAATCGCGATCGGAAGATGCCGGAACTACACTGATGAATTCCAAACCTCACCACGTCCATGCCATTGTTGGGAGTTGGGAAAAATATAATAGTCTACACGAGGTGTCTGATTCATACGATACATACTAGTGCCTCAAAAAGAAATGGCGTTTATAGTATTTGATTTAATCAGCAATTTACCTGAAATTACACGATGGAAGAGCCTTTGGATATTTGGATCATCAGTAGCCTCCTGTTGGAATGATGTTTAATATTTTTCTGTATTTAATATGCAATTAGGTATGTGTTTATTCAACTCAATATGTGTCATTCGATGTACAAGAGCCAGCAATTAGTATGTATCTTTGATTGATGACAGATGTAAATATGTGTCTATTTACATTGTCTGGCATTGGAATGATTGATTTGATACCTTTGAATAGACATTAAACTACCATATCGTTCAAATTATTTATCCAGAATTGTGGTTCAGCGCCAATGAACCTTAAATCTATTTCACGGTCGATGACAAACAATATGGTACTACTAAGTTCACCCTGACCTAACCTAATGTTAATTTAACAAACCTAACCAAACTTACTTAAGAAGTTACGTTAAATAAATTTGAAGTTTGAGCCGTTGTGACGATAGTACTTAGTGATACCAAGTTAATTTGTAGTCTATAATTTAAATTTTTGATAATGTTGTTTCTGCTTATCTCATTAGACGAATAATTGCAATGATAACCAAGGTTGGCTCAACTTATTTACATTGAGTTGTCATTTGCGTTTAATCATCACACTGCTATCTACCATCTATCTACTTTTATAACATACATGCATTAACTATTCACCTTCATTAATTATCTGCTTTTGTAACCATGGACTTCCCATTAGCAAGTCTACGCCTGCCTGCAACTCATATCGTTCAAACTATAATTCCAGCATTGTGGTCCAACGGAGATGAATCTGTAAGCCATTTCACGCTCGGTGACAAATTGCCACTGTACCTTTTATTGAAGCGTGCATAATAAAATTGGTTGAGTGCGCCCGCTCGCAATCTTGATGTGGACGTATCCGGCGGACAAAAAAGTTTTAGGAACAATGAAGGACGGATGGAGGTTATAAATTAATAATGAAATATGGCCGAAGTTTTATTGATGGGGGGTTAAATGTGTATTGTTGAGCGGTGGACTAACGTTGGCGATTGAAACTGTTTTGATCGTTATGGGATACCAACATTGTGAATGTAATGGAAATATTCGGATATCTACTGCCTCTGAAAACAATTCCAAAATAATTTATTTATTTTTAAGTATCATCTGAATCTAAATCATCAAGTCGTTCTCAACTACGTATAACTTTTTTACTATAGGTACTGCGACTTGCTGATGTCAATAAAAAACTTGAAATAATAAATAAAGAAAATTCGATTAACAAAAAAGATTTGCAAGAATTACAAGGCATCATTTCTTACGCATGAATCATGATACTACTTTACACAGCCATACATCAAAGCGAAGTACTTACAAATATTGATAAATGAATCGTGAAATATAAATAACGGCCCGTTTGGTCAAGTTAACTGAGACGAGAGTTTCACTTATATTATATTGTACTATCGTATTTATGACATCCACTTGTATCGTCAATTGGGATTAATGTGGGGTTATTTGTTTCTCTGTGGCAGATTAATTTGCAAAGGAAAATATTGTATTAGTAAATATTCATCATAATGCACCAATAAGAAAACGGTGGTTTTTGTCTAATTATTTAGATGTTATGTCATTGTATTATTCTTCTTGAAAGTCTACTGTTACTGATCATCATAACATAACAACAACATAACATTACGCCTGTATTTCCCCGAAGGGGTAGGCAGAGGTGTATAGTACACCCACATTTCGCCAGTTATGTTGTAAGTCCCATGTAATAATAATCATTTACTGATCATCATGTTGCCATAATCTCCACTTTATCTTTCATCTTTGTTCTTATAGATCAAAATGCTTCTAGCAGCTTCTAGATATGATTTTGTTTTCTTCCTCAAAGCAGTATGTAATCTAGGTAATCTTCAAACCTTAAATCTTGTCTTTACATAGGTCATGACCTGATATCGATACAGCTTGCAGTATTGCTTACCCTGTAATCTTATGTAGTCCTTGTAAAATCGTAAAATCAGGCCGACCGTAAAATATGGCTTTGGGCAAATATCGTTCTTCAACATTCAGTGTAAAATTGCAATTTTCAGACGAAATCTACATAATATTGTGAGATCATGATCAGAAAATATGCTGATTTTAATAAAATATAAACCACAATGCAAATAATGGCAGCGATGAATTCTGATAATGAATACCTCGGTTAGTATAATTTCTTCTCTACATTAATCTATCATGTACATCATTAAGTATGGAATTGTTGTTAGCACCCACAAATGTTGAAAACTTCCATCACTGCAGTTTTAAACAATGTATTCCAAAATGCCGCTTTGATGTCATCTCGCCGCTATAACAATGAAACCTTCCAATACTCAAGGAGCTTGCCGACAGCAGGTAAAGAAAGACACACCCAGGTAGCCAAACCAGTTAAACTTCCCCAGTCGTTTGCCGCTAGACTGGCCTAAACTTAAGTACGACACAGAACCGATTTAATGCAAATAAAGTGAACAAAAACAACAGCAGCGTGATTAATAACACTTATTTCGGGATAAGAGAGGGTTTGCCAGGATCACGCCAGTCGGATGCGCCCTATGCGTTCCCTCAAGCTAGACGGCCATTCGTTGATCGCTCGTCTCCCGTACTGTACCATTCCCTCATTTCCCTCAGTCGGTCGACCGCCTGCGTCGAGAGCGGACGTATTGCGCGCGCTACGAATTCCTCTCCACACGTAATCGTCGTAATAACCAACAAAAAATATAATAAACTGTGACTGGTCTGTGTTCACGTAACGTTCTCTCGTAAAGGGAAATACGGCTTTAGCTAACTGGATACAAGTCGGTTTAACAACGTTTATTGTTTTTAGTTGGCAAGTGCAAAATGTGATGTTATGTGTGCTCAACGAGCGTGCCGTCCTGTGTAACGTTGCCTCAAAGT
The DNA here is from genome assembly GCA_949699075.1 of Asteroscopus sphinx. Taxonomy (NCBI): domain Eukaryota; kingdom Metazoa; phylum Arthropoda; class Insecta; order Lepidoptera; family Noctuidae; genus Asteroscopus; species Asteroscopus sphinx. The sequence continues at coordinate 30,257,701 of OX453004.1, read as the reverse complement.
GAACTACATGGATGTAATGTGCTTTTAAAATTGGAAACTCATAATCACCGTGCTTCACAACCGGATTTTTTTATTGAGGTTGGTATAAATATTCAAGTACCACTATTACGCACAGCTATGCTGAGATAAGATTATAGTGTAGGTGTTTGTGCTAGACTTAAGAATGACTAATAAAGTCAAGGTGAGCGCTCTATAAACACAAATTAATTCTAAAATCAAATGTACATTTTGGTAACTATCAGTGCAAATCAACTGATCCAATACAGTAATAAGACTAGCCTGGTTTTTAGAATTATAGCTACGATTACGAAGCATTCAAACTACAAACAAATAGGTAGTCTGAAAGATGATTCAAACGATGTCGAAGAAATGAGGAATGTAAAAATTGCTTTACACAAACTGAATGAGATGATATTGAAAGAAAACAAAGAACAATATCGCAACGAATTGATATTGCGCTCCATTTCGCAAATGAAGGTCAATTGCATCGTGGACGGCTCATCGAAATGGTCAATAAAGAATTGGAATATAAAATAAATAACGATATACATTCTGATTTCCAGTTGCCTGATTATTTTGGCGCAAATCCAAGCATTGGTGGCTTTCTGTGACTATACTTACCACTTTCATCTTTGGAGGATATTTCCCAATATTATAGTAATGTCAAGATTTCAGATTTATCATAAGTTTCCTTTTTTGTATAAGTAACTATTAATTACATTCTCTTTTATCTGAAGTGGATACCTAATTTAAATTACTAGCCATTTCACTTCACGAGGAAAATAAGATTTTGGACAAAGATAAACTTTGTCTGGAATTTATTTTTGTTTCTTCTTTTTTAAGAGCGATATCGTTAGCAATGTGATTACTTTTATCGATGCTTAGTACTGTAGCATTTATCTCTTCAGTTTTATTTTCCTTTTCTACAAGCTTATCTACAATATAAATTTCTGTTTATTTCAACTCTCAATCTCGATCAGTATTTATAAAACGTTTAGTCAATCAAAGAATAATATTTCCTTCGTCGAAGTATCGACGAGTGAAGCGTATTTGATAAAACAAACATTCACGAACGTTTCTTTAAAGAGTTTATCTGTGTGGACGTTTAGTAGAAAATATTGTGTAAACATATGTAATAGTACACCGTTGGTCCGTGTGTTTGTTTATCATACTGTTTCTAAGAACGTAGTGTCAATGTGACCGGGCGGCGTATTCATTAACTGAAACGCGATAAATGTAAACATGCCACACTTACGCAATTGTAATCTTAGATATGTGTTTGAAGGAACGGGATTATAAATGTATGCATTGTAATGTTTTATAAATAATGTACCTATTTCAACGATATTTTATTGTAAGTGTAAATGATGAAGAAGTTAAAGCAGACAAATATGGCATTAAAGATAGAATAGAACTATAAACGGTAGAAACGGTGTTTTATTGTTTGTCTTTCCGAAGCACATAATACATAAACATATAGGTACATACTGAAGTGGTAATGATTCCTAAACCACTTACAATTTACTTGGATTAAGCAAAGTGTATTTTGAATTTAATTTACTGAACTTTTTTAGGAAATAACTTTACCAGAAATCTTTATTTTCTTTATAATAAATAACAGATGCGAAGCAAACTTTAAATAACCTAATTATTATAATAACAGCAACATTAGACTTATGAAATAGGTACATTTTATGTTTTCTTTACTCGCATTATTTTATTATAAAATTTCATTTTCTATCATTTATCTTCTGACTCCACGAAACATATTACATAATATATTGCCTTTCAAATTAACGAGTACATACAATTAATCTCTTAATGGTTATAAGCTCTTAACACAGAATAAAGATTTTTTAGACAAAAAATGTACATACACTACAGAAAAGTTTTATCGTTTCAATGGTTTAATCAAAATGCATCATTGTAAAGCCAAACAGCTCAAGAGTTTAGAAAAGATTCATTCTTTGGATTTCCATTTGGCTTAAAAACATTTTTATAATCCGAAGCATTCCTCTCAATGGGGATTAGAAAGGGTTTTAAATTAATATTCAAAATTCTTAACAAAAATTCTTTTACATTTTGAATGCTCATTATACCTAATCAACTCCAGTAGATACTGCAAAATGTATTTATCCAGTTGGATTCGAGTATTTCTTGAATTCAAAGCAAAAAATTATTAGAATTTGACTTGAATAAATTTCATGTAAAGAAGATTATCTCAAAAAAAAAAACACCCACACGTAACGCAATTGATGTCTAAATATTTTTTAACTCACTGAGCAAATGCTAACTAGAATTTGTTCTGATCTTTAGTACCTACCAATTATAAATCTAATTAACATTTGCACAAAGCAATAAACAACAAGAACACAAAAGCAATACAGTTAGAATACTACCCAGCCTAGATTCTCGAGTCTAGTCTTCGGTGACCTGAATACAATTACACAATTACCTCGTTTGTGCATTTTCAGAATCCATTCAATTTCTAGTGGTTGGAGGATACAAACAAATTATTATTTTGGGTAAAGAGGTCGTTTTATAAACCACACTGGTATTTTTAGCAGATTTGGACTTAAGTGTACACCTACATTTCTTCACTGAAGATATTAATTCTGATGTAATAATGATCAAGTCTTAACATTTTCTACCAGAATACTAAATCCAGAAAGCTATACTGAATATTTTTGAATAGGATAGCTCAATAGTACTGCTTAACCTGGAAATCTAACCAAAGCCTAGTGCTCAGCAGCATAGAGCTGTTGAACAGCCGTAGGGCACTAATTCCAGCTGTTTTTTGAGTTTCCCACGCGCGGAAATGCCAACAGCCTTGCGAGTGGCGGGTGGAAAATTCTAAGGGGAGCCGGAATTATTGGCCTACGACTGCCCAACACCGTCTTTTTATTACTGACTGATATTCAAAAATGCTATTCCTTGTTGGCACTGGCAAGCTCTCAAAACGCAACGAAAAATCAAGACAGTCGATCTCCGCCGGTCTTGAAGAAAGTAATGTAGCGACACCTATCGCGCTACGAACTACCACTGACGTATTTAATGACGTTCTAAACCCTGACATCAACCGTTGGGCCACGGCCCGCCAGGCAAGAAGACCCAGTCTGGTTAAAAGATCCTCCCTGTGTGTTGAAGGAACTTAATACCCATTTCTCCACAGCGGTATAAATATTTTGAAGTTAAAAAAGGAATTTTCATCCAGTGAATTCTGTTCACGTCTATTTGAATAACAAAGGCTTATAAAAACCAGTATCAACGTGTGTTTCGAATCTAAACGCAAAATATAATATCGAAGGTTCGAAAAAAAAAACGCTAAATGCTTTCTGTTTTATGCTTTGACCAAAAGCTTGCCTTTACAAAAACAACGTTAAAAGTCTTCTTTTATCCCTTTGATAGTAAGTTGGCAAAAAATTGCTTCCTAGAAATTGTGGCATTCAGTTCACATAATTCTCCACAAAAGTAAATGTACCTTAGAAATTATTAACTCAGCTTCGTCAGAGGCCTTGTCATTGATATGGTCTACGTGGGTAGTGTTCGGCGCAATACTTTTTGATCAAACGTTTAATGAATAGTCGAGAGGTTTTTGAGCAGTAGCTTTTCTATTTATAACAATAGCCTTTTCTGTTTTGCAGATGAGTGAATCATCGTTATTAAGTGTTTGACGGTCAATAGATTCAGTATTACTAAGCTTCTTATTTTGGGCAAACAGTTTAAATGTTTTTTTGTTGGAATGTAGGTCGATTAACGTCAATCTTTTAATTTTTATAATTTTCTTTTAACATTAATGTATAGATTTCAGTAATAAAATACCATAGAGTATCTCAATGTTGTAAAGGTCTATCTCATGACAGTAGATGTTCCTGTTTGACGTTTATTTGTGACATTTGTGTGTCGCTAGACACACAGCATCTATGAACCGTTTTGTATATCTGATTGTGTTCATATTGAATTGTGTCTGTAATCTATGTGCTTTGTGTCAAATGAATAAATATTTGCGACATTTTTAGTGCACAGCACCAACTAGTCCCAAACTAAGCAGAGCGTGTACTATGGGTACTAGACAATGGATATGATACTTATATACTTTTTTTTGTAAATGCATACTTATAATGCATAAGAAACACCCAGACCAACACAAAAACTTATGTTCATTACACAAATATTTGTGTCCTGTGGGTTTCGAATCCATGAACTCGTGATCAGCAGCCCGACACTCGAACCACTAGAACACAGACGTCGTCAAATGTTTCTTTCTTTCTTTTTATTTAAGACATTGAGTCTAGATCGGAACTATATTTTGAACGATTTAAATTTCGAAAATTGATCCTCTGTTCAATAGCATTAAAAAGTAATTCCATTATTCAAAGCTTGTAAAGCCAAATTAATAACAGATTTCGTTGAGGTTCTGTTATTATCAGTAATTATTTTGGCTTTAAGAATGATGAACTTCATTCGCAAGGTGATTTTGGCCGCATACATAAATAAAACGTTGTTGAAACGTAACTAATAACTCATAACTGACTCAAACGTGTTTCGATTTAAAAGATGGCTGTACATTTCATAACCGCGGTTTGTCGTAAAATAAAAATGACTTAAGACTTGAACGCAAGTTACTCAAGGTTGTTAGTTGTTACATCTTCTCGTAAAATATGCGAGTCGTGTACTTTGTACAGATTACGTAAAATCTTCATTGCTGTAATTATTTCACATGTATTCGTGTTCAATTAGTTTTTGTAACTGTCTTGTGGACTTGTAGTTTTATTACGTTCTTCAGATGTTTTCTTTTGTTAATGGATTTGCTTTCTTTGTTTTAGTTTTGGTAGGTGATTGCGTTTTTGTTTACTTTTGTTGAATTTATGATATGTGTTGTGTTACACAAAATTTTCATATCTTCGCAGAGTCTGATAAACTCGTGCTGATTAAAACAATTATGACATTAAAAACATGTGTCGTAAAGAGATCAGTAGAGTCCCACCGAATTTCATTTTCGGTTTTCGGCCGTTTTCGGCCAAAATTATATTTTTTTTAAACGAAAACGTGGTCGTGAATTATACTATTTAGACAGCGAGTCAACTTGCAGACATGCAAGCATGCAGACAGAAGCAGTAATGTATAGGAAGAAAATTGTCTTTCCTTGCTTATAAATCTATTTTTGACAAAAATATGAAGTTAATTTCCGTATTTTTCAAGTTTTAACATATATACGACCATTTAATCATTAAATTATGTGATTTAATAATTAAAAGAATGTTATTTCATAATATTTTATTATTATAGTTATAGTACTTTTACCAAACAAAAATTTATCGATGTAATAAAGTAGTACTTACATGTTTTTATTTTTTTGTACTATTTCGGTTTCAGTTTTCGACCGAAAATAAAGCTAATGCCGAATTTCGGATTCGTTTTCGGCCGAAAATAAAAATCAAGTTTCGGTCGGTCTCTAGAGACCAGTGATTATCCTAAACTTAACATTTTCTAATTAGAAATACAATAAAAACTTAAAGCTGTTACTATTATTATTATCTTAGCCACTTAGTTAAGATATAAAATAACCGGTCTTCCCATTAATAAGACAATGACTCAAGTCTTTGAGTGCGGTTCGGATTAATTTAAGTCATATCAAAGTTACTAAAATGTTTATGTTAGTTTTAAGTTTAAAGTTGACGCTTTAAACAGACATTGACTTAACAAGGTTCGAGAGAATGCGAAGTTTTTATGATACTTACAGTTGCCACTTTGTCTCTGAACGTTTATGTGTATTAAAATGAAAGAGTTTTCAATTTGATTAGATTTTGGTCAAATTCAAATTCAAATGTATTTTATTTCAAATAAAACTAGTCACAGGCACTTTTGAAACGTTAAGCTCTAGTTGCACGGTCCAATTCAGAACCAAAATATAGGTACCTAACATTTGTAGCATCACTATCATCAATATAAGTTTTCTGTTTTTTTTAGTAACTTACGGCCAAAATTAATATCCAGTCTATCTACGATTTACCCTACTACAGATAGAAATTTGACATATTTTGTATGGAGCTTATGTCAAATTTGACATATTTTTTATGGAGCTTATGTCAAATTCCTATCTCTAGGAGGGAAAATTATGGATTATTCGCTATTATTTTAATCTTTAAACTCGGATAACCTTGGTGAAATCATCGTTTCGTACGTCATAAGTTCATAGTTCATAATGAAATTTTATTATGATTGCTCAAAAATAATAATCTACTTATTGTTTATTTATTCTTTGTCTATTTGTTTATTTTGTTACTAGTGTGATTCTTTAGTTATTAGTTTGTCGTCATAGGAAAGAAAACGTATTTTTTTCTATTAGAATACTACCTATATTTTTAAGTCCAAAAATTGTTAGTATCAACTTTAGCAAGCAAATAAACCGCCAAGAACGTGCTAGTAAAAGTCAAAACCTAACTACCAAATTTACTTCACCATCCTCCTGCCCTTAACCCAATTTATTTGGGGTCGGCACAGCATGTTTTTTTCTTCCATACATCTCTATCAGCCGTCATCTCCGTGTTCACTTTCTTTCTATTCATATCATCTTTCACACAATCCATCCATATTTTCTTCGGTCTCCCTCTTTTCTAATAGCCATCAACATTCATACTTAAAACTTTCCTCGTAACATGCTCCTCATACCTCCTCATCACATGTCCATACCATGATAGTCTGTTGCTACCAAAGAGTATATAACCACTACGTTTAGTTGCTACTTAACTTCTCTGTCACTGGCGCTACTTTCAGACTAAATTCACTTCATGATTGTCATAATATGGTTCAAAATGATCCAAATTGCAATTCCATCTTTTTTTTTTGGGCCAGGAACTTTCGCGGACGTACCTACGCAGAATAACTCACCAAAGTATTATCACGATCAGATGAGTGGTTTAGGAACGCATAGAGGACAAACATACAAAGAAACATCGATTTTTTTAAATATAGATGACACAGGGACATTACTTCACAGAATACAAATATCTGTCTTTAGAAATAACCTTAATCTAGATATTAGACTCAAAAGCTAAATTATATCATTAAACATTCACATATGAGACCAAGGCTGTGCCCATTTAAGTTTTAATGTCACAACCGATCTGACGTAACCCTCTTGTGCGGTTGAATTGGTATATTTCGCCCTCTAAAACCTTTACATGTGATATTCTAATTTATTAGAATAAAATTTACTAAAGATTTATAATTTTAATGTTGGAAGCTGGGTAAAAAATCTGGGTAAAGAGCTCGTCGGGGAAGTACTACCACCGTACCTACTTCTCCGTCAAACTGTGATACTTGCATTGCTGTGTTTCGGTCTGAAGGGTAAGGGTGCCGGTGAAATTTCAATCACATGAGACTTTCCATCTTCATGTCTCAGTTTGGCGAAACGACTTGCGGTACCATTTAGGCAACAGCCTAGGTGGTATTGAAGTTGTTATGGGCAAAGGTAACCGCTTAACATCAGGTGGGCCTTTAGCTCGTTTCGCCATACCTACTCTAATATATAAAAAAAGGTAAATTTTCATGATAAGGATAGGTACTTATTTCGTTTTATTATCTAAAATATAAGAAATAGCTTAGCATGCATAAGGTATGAATATAAATAAGGCATAAATATGATAAACAAAAATATGACGAGCATAAATAAAATATGATGAATAACTTAGACGTGACAAACTAAATCAATTAAGCTTTTTCACTTCATGTTTATTTGTAATTTTTGTTATTTTATTATTATTGTTATGCTGTCACTATCCTATGCTAAATGAAATATTTTTCTTTCTTTATTTAGTGTATTTCCATTAAATAAATCCCTTTAGATGAAGCGCAAAACATCACATATCAAAAATTCATGGAATTCATGGAAGATCAGAGATATCCTTAACGTTATCGTGTAGTTATCGTCAACTTTTGTATGTACCTATACCCGCGGCACACTATGATGGCGTTTTTGACATTTTCCAGTAGTGTTGTGAAACATTTCAAATTATTTACGATTGGGACCAGGTTTATTACTTTGATCAACTCCAACTAACTATTAAGAATAGTATCTACTTAAAGTATATAATTTATCAAATTATTTAATAAACATATCGTCTAGCCATTTTGAGGGGCTCGTAGCTAAGCAAAGACTGCGCGGATTGTACGATCTGCAAGGTTAAGCTGCACTTGCCGCGGTCAGTCTGTGGATGGGTGACCGTTTCGATACACCTCGAAACCCCTCCGTGCCTCGGAGAGCACGTTAAGCTGTCGGTCCCGGTTGTCATACGAATATCTATGGCAGTCGTTACGGGTAGTCAGAAGCCTGAAAGTCTGACAACTGGTCTAACCTCCGAATGTCAGTATTACCCAGTAACTGGGTTGCGGGGGTCTGATGGCAGTCGCCCTGTGTAAAATACTGATGTCCAGCCGCATCTGGCTAGACTGGAAGCCGACCCCAATACAATTGGGAAAAGGTTCGGAGGATGATGATCGTCTAGCCATTTTGTTTAATCCCTATTTAATTAAATTTTCTGTGACATACATAAAAAAACAGTAGAAATAAATAGAATTTGGATTTGAATAACAGATTCGAAATTCGAAAAATTATATTGCTGTAGCAGTGCATCACTATTGACAATAAAGTACGGCAATTTTTCATTCATACGTAGCTGTTAATATTTACGGATCTGCTGAGCAGGCAAACGTCAAAAACGCCATCATAGCGTGCCGCACCTATAATTGTTTAATTACAAATACGCACACGGTGGCTCCGACTCTGATATAAGTAATTCCTATACAGAGTGTCAGGGAAATGCTTCCGAAAACGAAGATAGGTGATAGTGCTGGTGATTACTGATACGAAACCACAAAAAATATCCGATTCTTTTTTTAGATGTTTTCATTTTTTTTTGCATTTTTCATTATGCATGAGTTTTATTTCACTGCCCAAAGCTGGTTATGTACAGCGTTGCCAGACGTACGATAATTATCGTACATATACGATAATTTTGGCTCTGATACGATACAAAATTGATTGAAATACGCAGAAATACGATAATTTTGATGCTGAAAATAATTGCTTTTGTTCGTAGCTCAGCACTGTGTACGATAATATTTCACCAAATTCCTTGATATACGATAATTTTAGAACATCAGTACGATAATCCACTTGTACTCATCTGGCAACCCTGGTTAGGTATGAAAAATGCAAAAAAATATATATGCTAAAATCTAAAAAAAGAATCACATATTTTTTTCGTGGTTTCGTATCAGTAATCACCAGCACCTATCTTCGTTTTCGGAAGCGTTCCCCTTACACCCAGTATAAAATTTGTCGATAACTACACGATTTCGCAAAAACTCATGCTAGGGGCTCTCATCAGTAAGTAAGTAAGCCTTTATTTCTCAGAATAATCATAATTAACAATTGCTATCAACATCAAAAACAAAATAACATTCAATACATTGTTTTACAATATGCAATAATTATTACTAGAACAATTAGAATTGTTTTCTATGTATATCATTACATTACAACAAACCATAGCATCAACAACATAACATCAATACTTGCATTTTTTTTTTGTATTAAATAACATTATTTATATTATATTATTATTACATAAGAGTTTATTATTATATTATTGTAACAATTCCATTAGCATTATTTTATACACTTTTTTATACATATATCATATCAGTTTATTATTTTATTTTATTTTTAAATATTATATTACTATAACAAATATTAACATTTATAGATACTTATTTATTGTTTTATTGTACATCATTGTTTTATTATATAATTATATTGGATGTAATATAACATTTTAAAATCATTATTGGGGTGTCCATCTGTGGACTTAGGCCTCCTCAATCTTGTTTCACTTGTCTCCATCCTCAAATTTTTCTTCGTTTAGATTCTAGACAGAGGGTTTTGGTCATACTCCCCCACGATGACCAGTCGGCTTGGGGGAAATCTTGTTGATTTTTGAGATTATTTATATATTGCATGTTTTTCCGGTTTCCGATAATTAGTTACCTACTAACGTTTGGTGGTCTGAACTTATGAAAGGAATTGAGACCTGTTTCTCATAACGTCAAAGACATTTGTTCTGTTTATTTTTGTTGTAGTAATTGCAGTCTGTTGTTTTTTCGGTTGATTGTTAGTTTCAGGTGATGTTATGTCTCTCTTCCTTTTCTCTTTAATCAAGTTGTTTTCTTTTATTATTATTTTATCATATTGTAAGAATGCCAAATTGCCTTTAAGTCTTTCCTCATCAACTGTTTGCTGTAGTATTCGCCTCTTCTCTATAACTTCTTTCGAAAAGTGTTCTTTAATGTAAACATTCTTAAATTTCTTTTATTAGGGGCTCTCATCAGGCAGTACCTATATATAAAAAAAACTAAACACATCGAACTGCAAAATGTAAGTTATTACACAAAAATAAATTTACTCGTAGAACCCCACAAATACCTAGCTGCATTTATAAATGAAACATGTATTTTCTTCCACTACGTCAAAACACTACTAGATACGTTGACATTGACCAGAAGTTTCGTGGAAGGAGCCGTAAGTAACTTGCCAAGTCTGTAGTCTCCCAGGAGACCCATGGGGATCCAGGATGAAATATTACTCAATCGGATCTCAGCGGGTCTAGGATAATTGAGTTTGAAGTTGAAATACATGTTAGAAGATGCGTGAAATATCGATTTAGGGAGATTGCAGATTGCAGACAGTCTGCAAACTGTGGTCGATTTTTTGGTCGATGAAAATAAAAACCGGCCAAGAGCATGTCGGGCCATGCTCAGTATTATAGGGTTCCTTAAGTAGGTGTAATTACAAACGAATCAAATCGAATATTAATCATGGCTATTTTAGTTTTTGCAATAATCGGCAGCATTCGCGACTCAGAGCGTGTTGTTAGTAGCGCCATCCAGCGATAAATTCAAGAAGCCAAATTTAAGAAGTGTGTCATTTCAAAGTTACTTTTTGTGATTTTTTCAAATAGAAAGTAGCTAAAGGAGCATTATTTGCTATGATCATTTTTCTCTAAGGTCAATGACCTTTGAACTAGGACGTTTTAAGTATTTTTCAGTTTTCTCTCTATAACTCAAAAAATTATAATCACATTATACTCAAAATAATTTTAAAAGAGAGTTTTCACAAAGGTCTATCAATGTGGAAGATTATAAGTTTCTACATTGCATAGTTTAGAAATGGCAGAGGGGGGGACACATTGCAAGCCACTTTGGCGGGCTATATTTCGCAGATGGTACACCTGATAAAAAAGTGGTGTATCAAACATTACCTTCATTTTAGTAGACCTATTCAATGATATCCCACAAGAGGGGGTGCAGCGAAAAAAAAATAAAAATCCCCATTTCACATGTATGGACGCCACCCCTAAAATACGGAAAAACGATTTTTTTATTCTTTTAAAATTGAGATCTATATGTATACTATTTTTTAACAAAATTTCATTTACTTATGTTTATAACTGTAGAAGTTATTAAGCTGTAAAGGATTAGGACAGACGGACAGACGGACAGACGGACAGACGGACAGACGGACGGACATGACGAAACTATAAGGGTTCCTTGTAGGACTTCGGAACCCTAAAAATGAAACAAAACAATTAATTAAACAAAGTAAATGAAACATTTGGACACACATAATAACCGATGGAGGGTTATTATTGAAGTAAATGTTGATGTATAAGAAGAAAATGTTATTGTTACCTGGTAAAATACTGCAGGTAGAATGCAAATAATAATGTGCAATTATAGGGAACAGATAAATGTATATTGTAGGAGATTAACGGCCAAAACTAATATCCAATCTATCCACGATAAACCCTACTAGAGATAGAAATTTGACATATTTTGTATGGAGCTTATGTCAAATTCCTATCTCTAGTAGGGCAAATAGTGGATAGATTGGATATTAATTTTGGCCGTAAATAAATAATGTAAGTAATAGAAATATTGTCAAATAGAATTTTCATGTTGTAAGTATTGTATTGTTTGTTGTTTGAGGACCGCGTTGTGGCGCAACTTGGGAGAAGCCTATGTCCAGCAGTGGACTGCGATAGGCTGAGTTTAAGTATTGCATGTTGTGAAACGGCCAAATATGTGAAATATACATTTATTTTATAATATCCTCTCTGTACCATATTTCACGCAATAAATGGTAAAAAAATAAAAAAATACGTTCATAAAAGGTTATATTTACAAAATGTCGATGTCACATCGATCCAGCTGTGATGCTGTCACGGCAATAAAATTATTAACCTTTTTTTTCAACGATTAGCAAGCACTACCAGAAATGGAAATTTGGCATTGTGTACGGCACTTATGTAATTTTTTTATCCTTATTTGGGCAAATCGTGAACCGATAGGTTATTTTTGCCGTTAGGGGATCACATACCTACTTATTAGTACTTATACATGTTGGCTGTACATACTGTTAAATATTTTTTAAGCTGTTTTTTGATGATGCAATACTGATGGTTTATTTTTTCCCAATGAAACTACTGCCCGTATGGGCTCCTATTCATTCTCCCCACTTACCACAACCGACGGGTTCTCTTCAGTCTATTATTAGCTTCATTACAGCAATAACGTGGCTATAAAAAATTAACGAGCTAATATGAACATGTTTCTCACTGTGCTTCAGGTTAGGGCTTACGCACACGATTGGCGTTTGGACGATCAACAGTTTTATTGATAGACATGCATAGTTTAATACATTTATTGCTAATCAAATGTACTTTACAGCTTTTGTTTCTGCAGTTAGAAACAGCACAAAAAGGCATTATTGCGTGTTTTTGTTACAGTATTTACAGAAAAAAGTCATAAGGCGTACTGAGAATGGTTTTGAAATGCCCTGCACTCTGGTGCAGTGTTTGCATGCGTGCCCCACCCACTTTCCATTCTATCTATCTATTTCTGTGGGATGAAGATTCATTGTCAAACTTTTGAAAGATTTTAAATAAGTTTATGTTTACTTTCTTAATCGCTTATTTTGTCAAAACACTTTAGAATCTCTGTTCTAATCTAATAAACAAGAAACAGCTTCACTGAGTTGCATACGTTATCATCATTTCTGACTTCAAGTGGCTATGGAAACTTAAAAGACAGTCTCTGCATGCAACGCGGTATCTCTCAGTTCCCGTGTTATCTTGGGCACATCAGTATCTCTAATGAGATGTTGGTGCATCATTCACCAGTCAGTGTATCTTGGTCTGTGGCAAAATAGAAAACTAATAAAAAAAGTCTTGGTAAGTAGCGCTACCATAATATGATATTCTTAGAATAACTACACGTCACGTTAGAAGACCGAAGAGTATAACTTGCCTCTTTGTTTAGCGTTTGTGGACTACGAGAAAGGCTTCGATTCGATCGAGACTTGGGCGGTACTACAGTCTCTTCAACGGTGCCAGATTGACTATCGGTACATCGAAGTGTTAAAGTCTTTGTATGAAAACGCCACTATGTCAGTCCGATTACGGGACCAAGCCTCGAAACCTATCCTTCTGCAGCGAGGTGTGAGACAGGGAGATGTGATCTCTCCGAAACTGTTCACTGCTGCGTTGGAGGATGTCTTCAAGGTTCTGGACTGGAAGGGGCTAGGCATTAACATAAACGGCGAGTACATCACTCACCTTCGGTTTGCCGACGACATAGTAGTCATGGCTGAGACCATGGAGGACCTCGGTACAATGCTCGATGACCTCAGTAGAGCTTCTGATAGAGTGGGTCTTAAAATGAATATGGACAAGAAAAAGGTTATGTTGAATTCCCATATAGCACCCATTCCCGTAAACATCGGAGAATCTACACTCGAAGTTGTTGACGATTATGTATATCTAGGACAAACTGTCCAGCTAGGTAAGTCCAACTTCGAGAAAGAGGTCAATCGTCGAATCCGACTCGGTTGGGCAGCGTTCGGGAAGCTACGCAATATCTTCTCGTCCAAAATACCGCAGTGTCTCAAGACGAAAGTCTTTGACCAGTGTGTGTTGCCAGTAATTACTTACGGTACTGAAACGTGGTCGCTCACAATGGGCCTGATAAGAAGGCTCAAAGTCACTCAAAGGGCAATGGAGAGGGCTATGCTCGGAGTGTCCCTGCGTGATCGAATCAGAAATGAGGAGATTCGCAGGAGAACGAAAGTAACCGACATAGCCCGAAGAATTGCCAAACTTAAGTGGCAGTGGGCGGGGCACATTGCTCGCAGAACGGATGGCCGATGGGGCAGTAAAGTTCTGGAGTGGCGACCGCGTACTGGAAGGCGCAGCGTGGGTAGGCCCCCCACAAGGTGGACCGACGACCTGGTGAAGGTCGCGGGAATCCGCTGGATGCGGAAGGCACAGGACCGGTCGTTGTGGCGATGTTTGGGGGAGGCCTATGTCCAGCAGTGGACGTCTTTCGGCTGAAATGATGATGATGATGATGATGAACTACACGTAGAAACAAAGTTCGCGCGCACAATTTGAAGCAACTAAATTGGAGTTCAGTACAGCTTGCGCGCACCTATGTGTCGGTGAACATTTTATGTGCCGCTTGCGGGACACATCGATTGTTTTTGTGCTTCAACTATGAGCGGAAATTTGTATGAAACTATCACTCTATCTCTTATTACTCTAAGATAATACTGGGAAAGCTATACGATTTTACACGGTCTGCTTGAAGTAAAATAAATCGTATGCCATAAACAACAGCTTAATTTTCAGCTCGTAAAAACAAAAAATTAGGCAAGTCACAAACTGTCCCTTATGAAGTCGTGTTCATACTTCAAATTACTTTGTCCCTCAATCTTGATGTGATGGGCACTATTAAAAAGTAGCTAATAAAAATATTCCCGCATATCATAAAATTTATGGTACCTTGTACATTACAAAAGCCTAATTGCTAATTATAAAGTCTTTTGTGTTCTAATTATAAAATTATAGTAAAAACTATAATGATTTCAAGAGCTGGATTATATTCTAGCGTCAGCAAAAATTATTTACCATCTGCCATACCACATGTTTTTATGATTGCGATCTTGAAACGTAATAGGTTTGATAAGCTGTGCTCTAAGTGCTATTACGCGTTCCGTGTTGGTGTCAGTTTCAACTGTTTACCCTGCAAATGGAAAGCATAAACATTATAATGTGGCTAGCAGTAGCAAAAAATGCGATGAATTAATAAAAAAAACTAAATGATTAAGCGCAAAAAAAAGTGTACATTTACTAATTTTTTTTTGTAAATTAACATAAGTATCTACGGATTAAAAAACAGTAGACATGTTGTTCGAAAACGATAAATTTTATTTTTTTGTGTGTAACAGTCTTCGATCAAATTTTACTACAGATGCACGATCACCGTTTGAAAAATGGCGCCATCAAAACTGTGCAATAATGTCACATGCACAGTTTCGCTCTCAGCCTCTTCACGACCACGCGACGCCAGCGGTGAGATGTTTCACGATGCTAAAATGTGTAGAAAAATATTATTAAAAAAATACTCCAAATCTAACGAAGGATGAAGTTTCGTTCTTGTCGTTGTCATAAACATAATTACATGTATGTTTTATCGTGGAGACGTTTTTTGGGTAAGATTTTGTACAAGACTGTGCATCTATAGTAAATTTGATCAAAGGTAACAGTGATGAATAAAAAAATTGTACCCATGCATTATAAATGTAAATACAGGAAACACAACTCAAAAAAATGTGGGTACGGAACCTTAACATACGGTCTATCTTGATGCTAATGTTTTTTTAACTATTGTTAATACTTACAAAAAAAAGTAAAACATTTTATTACACACGTTATCGATTCTAACCGTCTAACGGCAGGTGTTCGGTAAAAACTTTAGAACCACAACATAGACTTCAAACTGAGCGTCACGAAATCATGTTTTTTTTGTTTCTTGTGGCTCAGTTTTTATAGGTTTTTTGTATTAACACGTGCTATGTTAGGGTAAACATTGGCGGCCGTAAGTTTGAACTTTAAAGGTGTTTCCAAATACAGCTGACGGTAAATTTAAATTACGGGCACTCTTTGAAATTATGTAAATGCTCTTAGCGTGTTTAACTTAGTTTAAGGGTTTAAAAAAAACATACAGTAGAGTAGCGGCTTTGGTTTAAAAAAACTCTTATGTTGTCATTCGTTCTTCTTTAAATTGAAGTTTACAAACTGTTTTGTTCAGATCATTTAATTTACTTAGATTCCTATTATTTATAATTTTTATATGAGTACAAAAAACACATGAAAATTAAATAATGCTAAAGCCACAGACATAGACGAAGAGCTGCGAACAATCTAGTGAAGCCAAAAAAAACCGTGCTCCTTCGTGTACAACCAGCGCTCACGCACACACATGCACCTCAAACCGTGCTCACCCCTCTCAGTACACATATCGCGGCATCGTCCAATAAGCATCGCGAAAGCAAATATCCTTCATGAGCATGTGTGTGCATGAGCGCTGGTTGTACACGAAGGGGCACCGTCTTTTTTTCTGGCTTCACTATAATAAATAAATAAATATAATAAATAAATATTTTTGGGAATTTTTAAACAGCATTATCTAGTCCCAAACTAAGCAGAGCTTGTGCTATGGGTACTAGACAGTGAATGTGTATTACATTCATTGTCTAGTACCCATAGCTACTACTTGTATACTTTTTTTTTTTGTAAGTACATACTTATAATACATAAGAAACACCCAGGCCAACACAAACACTTATGTTCATCACTCAAATATTTGTGTCCTATGGGAATCGAATCCACGACCTCGTGATCAGCGGTCCGACACTCAAACCACTAGACCACAGACGTCGTCATGATTGTCGTCACTATGATTACTCGCAGCACTTCGTCTATATTTTAAGCTATGTCTGTTGCCTGTGGCTAAGGCATTTTAAATTTATTTTATTATATTCAAAAACATTATCCTATCCATCTTACTTACTTGCGACACTTAAAACGAAACATCCCGCTGCTTACGTCATCGATTAATTACCGAACACACCCTGATCTGTTTCATGCTCAATTTATTAGATACACAACGGTAGCCTAACAAACAAATTAATAGTCCGTAACTAAATACACGTAACATAATTGTTATAAAAACATAATATTACATTGTAAAACATTGTTAAATTGTTATTCTCAACGCTTCATTTGCTGTTCCGCGGGCTTTTTCAACAGTAATGGCTGCCAGACAGCTGTCATGGTGATGTCAGTTCTAAATTTAAAATAAACATTTCATTTTTATAACTTTTATGAGTTGGTTGGGTTAGGTTAGTTTAATGTCGGCAGTTTGCTCAAATATCGTTCTATATTTGTATCGTTAAAAACTTTATGCTGCCCGTTTAGGGTTCTTAAAGTGACGTTTACAGTCATTATTTTTCATGTCCCACCTATGTACCTACAATATTTGTTATATTTTAATGTTTCGTCTGAGAAGCATCTGCTATACTTTTTAGTTTCTTATAGCTTCAAATCTCTTGAGACAGCACGATAAGTTCTTCAAATCTCTAGAGATAGCACGATAAGTTTTCAAATCTCTAGAGACAGTACGATAATTTCTTTGAATCTTTAGAGACAGTAGGATAAGATTATTTAATCTCTAGAGACAGCACGATAAGTTTTTCAAAACTTTAGAGACAGCACGATAATTTCTTTGAATCTTTAGAGACAGTACGATAAGTTCTGCAATCCTCTAGAGATTTTGCAAGACAGGGTACCTTGCAAAAACTCATCTGATTGTCACACTTGTCACAATGAATACCTTTGAAATCCCTTCAGCGTTTCTTTAGTGACACGTATACATTTCACACATCACTCAAAGGGAACTAAAGACGGCTTTTAGACTGTTGCTTAAAAAACTTTATCTCTAGGGTCGTTCGAAGCCTATCTCCGGCATTCAAGGCTTCAACTGTCGTCTTGACGGGAATAAAGCTTTGAAGACAACCGCGTAGGTCTAGTCTAAGTAAGACTGATGTATTGTTTCCAGAAATTATATGAAAGAAATTATTCGTCGATTGTTTTGTGTAACAAATGAAATGTAGATAAAACTTGAAGGAGATATTTACTGCTCTTGAAAAAGTATACTTAATACAAATAAGACTTGAAGAAATTTTTACCTGATTGACTTATTGTGCTGGTTTATATTGGACATAACATTATCTCCTCGTATGCCAAACCACCTTTTAAAGACGACATCCATTGTTTAACTATTATTTTGTGTTATTTTATTTGGCAGTTGAGCTCTTAAAACAATCAATTAGACGAACTTGCATGACGCGCACATGAACGGCAAACTACGGATGAACTAAAGCACCAATCCCTTTTTATTTCATCACGATGTACATACATATGATGTCTTAACTATACACCATTGCACTACCACTTACGGATAGATTCCATGTTACCTTTTTTGAACACACCATCTCTGACGCAACTTTCTAATAACATTTACCAACTAAACAGCTCACATCCTTGCTTCCAATCAATAGCACAAAGAGACCCGTTAAATGTCGCACCTCAATCATATCGTCACGCCAAACACACCTGCAGGATACCCCCCTCTCTCTCGTTATCATAGTGCTGGATAGAGAGGGGAGATTGGAAGCGCAATGTCACATGAAGACGTTAATACACAGAACTGATTGATGTAAATATAACTTATTAGATGTGTTGAGTAATCGTGGTGTTGGGTGTTGAATTGTTAATGCATTGGAACATTTAGCTTTGCTTCTCAATATCTCGATAAATGATGTATTCAGCGAGTAATCGTTTTTTAGGGTTCCGTAGTCCTACAAGGAACCCTTATAGTTTCGTCATGTCCATCCGTCTGTCCGTCTGTCCGTCTATCCGTCTGTCCGTCTGTCCTAATCCTTTACTTAATAACTTCTACAGTTATAAACGTAAGTAAATGAAATTTTGTTCAAAAATGGTTTAGATATAGATCTCAATTTTAAAAGAATAAAAAAAAATCTTGATAACGTATTTTAGGGGTGGCGCCCCTCGTGTGGGTTATTGAATAGGTCTACTAAAATGAAGGTAATGTTTCATACATCACTTTTTTATCAGGTGTACCATCTGCGAAATATAGCCCACCAAAGTGGCTTACAATGTGTCCCCCCCCCTGCCATTTCCAAACTATGCAACGTAGAAACTTGTTATCTTCCAAGTTGATAGACTTTTATAAAAACTCTCTTTTAAAATTATTTCGAGTATTATGTGACTATAATTTTTTGAGTTATAGTGAGAAAACTGAAAAATACTTAAGACGTCCTAGTTCATAGGTCATTGACCTTAGAGAAAAATGATCGTAGCAAATAATGCTCTTTTAGTTACTGTCTATTTAAAAAAATCACAAAAAGAAACTTTGTGTTATATTGATATGACACACTTCTTAAATTTAGCGCTAGGTGGCGCTGTTTGCAAAAACTAAAATAGCAATGATTAATATTCGATTTGATTCGTTTGTAATTAGACCTACTTAAGGAACCCTATAATACTGAGCATGGCCCGACATGCTCTTGGCCGGTTTTTACTGATGGAGGCGCCACTTGGCTGCTACATGTTTGGCGTCTGAAACAGTGAATTTGACCGTTTCGATGACCTATTAATTTTGTACTTCGAAATCTAAATAAAAATATCTTGATTTTTCAACTACCCAATCAACTCAATCAATCAACTCAGCCTATCGCAGTCCACTGCTGGACATAGGCCTCTCCCAAGTTGCGCCACAACGCTCGGTCATCTGCCTTCCGCATCCAGTCCCCCCCAGCCACGTTCTTTAGGTCGTCGTTTATTTCAACTACCCGTTTCGAATCAAATCAAAAGAATCTTATTAAAAATCTTATAAAATAGCTAAGCTTATTTTTTTAGAAATTTATTACAATTACATTTAAAAAATGTCAATTTATCATTAATAATGGACGACCTCTGTGGTCTAGTGGTTCGTGTGTCGGATTGCTGATCACCAGGTCGTGGGTTCGATTCCCACAGCACACAAATATTTGTGTGATGAACATAAGTGTTTGTTTTAGTCTGGGTGTGTTGCTTATGTATTATAAGTATGTATTTACAAAAAAAAAGTATATAAGTATTATATCCATTGTCTAGTACCCATACCACAAGCTCTGCTTAGTTTGGGACTAGATGGTGCTGTGTAAAAATGTCCCAAAGATATTTATTTATTTTATTTATTTATAATAAAATATGTAAAAATATACAACAAAAACAAATAAACTGTATAATTCATTGAGTAATAATCTAAGAATTAAAAGACCGAATGGAATGAGGACAAGATTAGCATAAGGACCGCATGACATTTAAATTCATTACAATAAGTTCTCCAAGTTCATTCACGAAGCGAAAAAGTAATTACATTCATGAAAGACGTCACTTTTCCTCAGTTTTTCTTGTTTTTTATAGCCATAAGACCGTTATTTTATCCATATGGCATGGAATGAGGATAAAAATAATAATATTTTGTGTGGTTTCATTCGATGTAAGGTTTTAGGAGCACCATAGATAATTTTCTATCTCTCTTTATCTTTTATTTTATTGTGTCGGTGCCGCACCAATAGTGAAGAGCTTTCTGTAGGCACTTTAAAGGTCATCACATCACACTGTGCAAAATGCAATAAGTACTATATATCATTATCTTCCGCGCCTTTTCCTAACTATGTTGGGGTCAGCTTCCAATATAACCAGATGCAGCTGAACATCAGTATTTTACACGGAGTGACTGCCATCGGACCCCCGCAACCCAGTTACTGGGTAATACTGACATTCGGAGGGTAGACCAGTTTTCAGACTTTCAGGCTTCCGACTACCCGTAACGACTGCCATAGATATTCGTATGACAACCGGGACCGACAGCTTAACGTGCTCTCCGAGGCACGGAGGGGTCTTCGTGTGCAACGAAATGGCCACCCATCCACGGACTGACCGCGGCAAGTGCATCTTAACCTCGCAGATCGTACAATCCGCGCGGTTGCTACTTCGCCATGAGCCCCCACAAAAAGTACTTACATATAAATATATTATCTTAAAGAATCTTTCGCAATATTGCTTGCCATACATTTCAATGAAGCATCACACCGCTGGCGAAATATGGGTGTACTAATACATACAGTTCTGCCTACCCGCGGAATATAGGCGTGATGTTATGTAATGTATGTAGGTAGTATGACTTCATCATCATTTCAGCCGAAAGACGTCCACTGTCGGACACAGGCCAGGTTGGAGAAATGTCATAAAATCGCCACGCTTGGCAGGTGGGTTTGCGATCGCAGTTGGTTGATTAAATACTCAGAGAACGCTGCTGCCCATCCTCTGGCGAATCCCTTAGTCGCCTTTCACGACACTCATGAGAAGAGATAGGGCTAGTATGGCTTACTTAAATGTATTGTTTGAATTTCCCCGATTAATTAATTATTTATCGCATTATATCACTGGCATTTAAAGTAACGGATAGCATCAGTTATCCTATACCTAATAAAAATTACGAAACGAACGAACAAAATGAGGAAAAAAAAACAGCGCTGTATCAAGAAAGGACTCAAAAGAACGGTGTTTAAAAAAAGAAAAATAACATCAAACGTTATCTACGGATATCCGTCAGAATAATTAATAAGTGCGATAGCTGTCGAATAATAATTAGCTTCCTAATTAGGTACTTTTAATAAAACAGCTCTTAATTAATATTCCATTCGTAAACGCATTAGGAGTGTCAATCTTATCTTTCCCTTTCTTTTAAATTAGTTGATAAGGGTTACCGGTAGTTGAAGAGACTTTGTTCTACTTTACAATGTATCTACATGGCCTGGTTTTTAAAGAGTCCAAAAAATACGAGAGACGAAGGTTGGAAGTGCTTAAAGTAAAAAGACCTTGAGCAATAATAGCTGGAGAGTATCCCAGATTTCAGACTTGGTTGTATCGCCGATCCAACTAACCTTGGTGTGAAGGTACTTCTAAATGACAGTTCCACCCACAGAAATAGATAGAATAGAAAGGTGGGCAGGACCCGCGTGCCAACACACTGCACCATAGTGCAGGGCATTTCAAAGCCTTTCTCAGTACGCCTTATGACTTTTTTCTGTAAATACTGCAACAAATACCCGCAAAAATGCCTTATTGTGCTGTTTCTAACTGCAGAAACAAAAGCTGTAAAGTACATTTGTATAAGATTATTTTTAAAAATTAATGACGTCAATATGTAAGGCGTAGTTTGTTCGAAAGTTGCCACGCATGAATCGCAAGTAAAATTATTTAAAGCTAAGCTACGCCTTACATATTGACGTCATTAATTTTTTAAAATAATCTTTAATCAAATGTACTTTACAGCTTTTGTTTCTGCAGTTAGAAACAGCACAATAAGGCATTTTTGCGGGTTTTCAGAAATAGATAGAGTAGAATGGTTGTAATCACAATTATTGTGATTACAACCATTGGTTGCACCTCAAACAACAAAAACAATTAAGTAGTTGATTTTCTGCCGTCCAAAGATACAAACAAAAAACACATACAAACCAACATTTTAACTGTCATCCGAAACAGGTAGACAGCGACTGACAGCGTGATGAATGCATACGATAGCTCCCAAATTATAATTAACATAATTATTTCTATAGTTTTATTACTGCCGCAGTTAAATTTTAATTATAACTGGTTTTATCTCGGATTCGTTAGTGTAAGTTTGGTAATAAGGGCTTTTCCGGTGGGAGATTCAGGCTGTTGCGTTCACAGGTTCGATGGTGGTATGTTTTTTGGTAGTAGCATGGTAAGGTATAACATTTCACTTGAAATTGTATACCTTTTTTTTTTCTTATTGTGTAATAAGATTATAAATTAGATGAGTGACAACGTCTGCTTGTAGGTAGTGCATTTGAGTTATATCATGGTTATAGGCAATTAAACAATAATCGATGAGAAAACACAGTCAAAAGTCATCTGTTCTAATTTTGCATAAATTACGAAAAAGAAAATCCATGAAAAGAAAAACAAAAACATCTGAACAAGGCCAAAACGGACCTCGTGTCACAAAACACCATACCCGGCGAAATAATCCGTTATTATGAATAACTTAACTAAAATCATCGATTTTGAAATCGAACAAAACACCAAGAGAAGACCAAGGCAACCATTCATGAAACTCGAAGATGTAACAGCATTAAAACACTAACTAATAGTTTCAAATTCTCTTTTTTCTTGACTCTGGATTACTACGGAAATTACTCTAAAAACTCGGCACGAAAATTAATTTAAAAGTATCCAACTATCTTTTAATCACAAAGTTGAAAGTCACTTCCAATAAAACGCCGGTTATGATGAAGATTAATTACGGGAGAAATTTCAGCATCGATTTTATGAGCTTAAATTATTACAGGTTTAACGAAATTAAGAATTTTGTGGACCTTCGCTTAGTCAAGATTATGGCGTAGATTTCGGCAAACGAAATTAGCTATTCTTTAGGTCGTTAATAAATCCGTAATGATTAGCGATGTTTTATTTAGAGATCAAATTTTTAATAAAGAATACCTACTATCTAGTAATACTAGAATTATGATAGCCGACCCCAACAGAATTGGTTAAGATTCTAGTGATTCTTATGAATGATGTTCAATTTTAAGAAGATTTAGGTATCTATAAAAGATTATGTTATTATTATTGATAGACATGTCTATAACAATATGGTCAGCGATTGATTCAAATACTCGTTCAATACATATTTCAGACAGTTTAGGTATAGCAAATTGTCGTCAAAGTGGAAAACTCCATTCATAAGATTTTGCACCTAATCAATAAAACTGCGTTGTAATTTCTTAGGTTTTCACGATCACTTCTTACACATTATAATAACAATTTAAATAATATAAGCGATATAATCCGGTTAAACTTGTTTGATTATAAAACTGAGTTGTTTTTTCAATAAGTGACAATAAAAAAAAGTACTTTAAAATCCAACTCTAATACTATCTGAAAACATGAAACTCATTTTTAGGGTTCCGAAGTCCTACAAGGAACCCTTATAGTTTCGTCATGTCCGTCCGTCTGTCCGTCTGTCCGTCTGTCCGTCTGTCCGTCTGTCCGTCTGTCCGTCTGTCCGTCTGTCCTAATCCTTTACAGCTTAATAACTTCTACAGTTATAAACATAAGTAAATGAAATTTTGTTAAAAAATAGTCTACATATAGATCTCAATTTTAAAAGAATAAAAGAATCGTTTTTCCGTATTTTAGGGGTGGCGTCCATACATGTGAAATGGAGAAAAAAAAATTTTTTTCGCTGCACCCCCTCGTGTGGGATATCATTGAATAGGTCTACTAAAATGAAGGTAATGTTTGATACACCACTTTTTTATCAGGAGTACCATCTGCGAAATATAGCCCGCCAAAGTGGCTTGCAATGTGTCCCCCCCCCTGCCATTTCTAAACTATGCAATGTAGAAACTTAAAATATTCCACATTGATAGACCTTTGTGAAAACTCTCTTTTAAAATTATTTCGAGTATAATGTGATTATAACTTTTTGAGTTATAGAGAGAAAACTGAAAAATACTTAAAACGTCCTAGTTCAAAGGTCATTGACCTTAGAGAAAAATTATCATAGCAAACAATGCTCCTTTAGCTACTTTCTATTTAAAAAAAATACAAAAAGTAACTTTTTATATTTCGCAGATGGTACACCTGATAAAAAAGTAGTGTATGAAACATTACCTTCATTTTAGTAGACCTATTCAATGATACCCCACATGAGGGGGTGCAGCGAAAACAAAATTTACATCCCCATTTCACATGTATGGGCGCCACCCCTAAAATACGTAATCACGATTTTTTTATTCATTTAAAATTGAAATCTATATCTAGACTACTTTTTTTGCAAATTTTCATTTACTTATGTTTATAACTGTAGAAGTTATTAAGCTGTAAAGGATTAGGACAGACGGACAGACGGACAGACGGACGGACATGACGAAACTATAAGGGTTCCTTGTAGGACTACGGAACCCTAGTAAAAATGGTAGTTTCAAAGGTATGTAAACACATATGGAGTTATTTAACACTTTAAAGCATCGAAAGGTTGACTTTATCCAAATCCTACTTCCTATCTAAAATAGATGGGCAATAAAAGTGATCAAATTGAAGTTTGTATTCTACCTGATATCCTCCGAACCTATTACCCAGTACACACCTTTCTCTATACCAAATCAAAAGCCATTCACACCGGTTCAAAATCTTAATCATTCGAATTCAACGTTCGTGAATGTATTATGAAGTAATTATTTAGTAGCGGGACTTCGGGACTAGATAAAAGTAGATTATGATACACCGTCTGATAACTTTTAATTAAGTTTACACCCAGTTCCCGAATAATGTTTATTCATTTCAACAATTAATTATTACTTACGTAACGTTAAAAGCTTTCAAAGCTTCTGTTCTGACATTAGTGTTAATTTTTCTTATGGGTCCGTCTTTATCAGTATCAAATTATTACTTTGGCTTTTTGGGCTCTATTAGAGAAATTAAATTACAATTTGGTCTTATGAAATCGTTTGAATCTGGAAATGAAATTACTTTAATATCAATTTCATTAGAAATGTTTTAATTTAGATAAACTGCAATCTTAATTTATTTGAGATGGTATTCGAGTTTGTTTGGTAAAACGTTTAGAAATAAATGTATTCATGCCATAAAGATTATTAAATCTTTACGTATTTTACAAAAAAAATCACTTAACCAAATCCTACTCGGTAAAAAAGTCTGGCCACTCCAAACGTTCAATTTAAAAAACGTTCGAAATCCGTTAAGAAAACAAAACATTCCATTCCATATTCAAAAAGAGTGAACAAAGAGCTGTCACTCAAACGAAGAACAGACACGCCTATGGAAGGTTCAATCAGAGGCCTCTTACTCCGTAATTACTTATGATTCTTGGTCAGTTCCGGCGTAATGACAGGGTACGATTTGATGATGCATTCTCTAAGGTCATAGAATAA
The DNA here is from genome assembly GCA_949699075.1 of Asteroscopus sphinx. Lineage (NCBI taxonomy): Eukaryota > Metazoa > Arthropoda > Insecta > Lepidoptera > Noctuidae > Asteroscopus > Asteroscopus sphinx. Next base: position 30,231,684 of record OX453004.1, on the reverse strand, counting down.
AAAGAGATGACGCAAGTGTATGATTAGGATGATAGTATTCATTACTTTTTAATTTAGTTGGGTCATCGTCGGCGTTTCTTCATATCATGTTGGAAAAGGAACATTCCGTTCTTAATGTACTTTAGATAGTTTATATTCTCTTTAAGTCTTCTTTGAGTTTTTCATTTCTCTTCCTAGAAGCTAATTATTTCCTCGAAAACATCTTTGAAATATTAACTGAGGTACTTCAACTAACATTAAATCTCGAGAAATGCAGTTTCCGTGTTTTTCTTCTCTCGAGAAATTGAAAGTGTTTCAAGTATAATATTTAGAGTTATTTTATCAAAATTTTATGGTGTACCGAGAATTCTCATAAGAACTTAATGATTCTTCAGTCTATTCAATTCAAAATGTACGTAAAACCAGACATCTAATCTAATACCTAATAAGTTTGACGAAGAATTAGTTAAGACAGTTTTCAAACGAAAATTGGACTCAATGGGAAAGAGAACAATAGTAATTGCAAATAGCTAAACGTAAATTTGATTACTTCAATTAATACAGAATTAGAACAGCCACATAAACGTCCATGAATCAGAACTAATTTTAGCACCTCTAGGCTCTGTGTACTTGATCTATGAGTCAACGGAGGAAGCGATAATTCGTAGGTACAAACGTACGAATCTGTGTTAATCGCGTTGTGAGCAATACAATGCTGGCCACAGCGGGGAGCGCCGCGTCGCGATTGAATATTTAATTGAATGTGGAGCGCACATGGCGAGGTGAACGACCATGGGCTTTGACCGGCGGTGGTCGCGTTATGTGATAAGGTATTTTAGGGATACCCCCAGTTGTGATAAGTTTTCGCCGTTCCAATTGCACCTTGTGATTGTGCTGATAATGTTGTTATTAAAGTCTTAATCGTATTTAAAATTTATGTTATGTTTTCGGATTAAAAACTCCCTTGAACAGGACACAAACATCAAACATCATTTCCTTTGCAACATAATATTTTTAAAACATTTTTAAACATTTTTGTCATTCAGAATTCAACTTAGTTTTCATGTATGTTAAGCTAAAATTTGTGTAAGTGGCAGTTACATCAATTATTATTTTGGATTGAGATACCAACTATACCACTATTATTTTGGACAAACATTTTGATTCCATAACTACTTATTTCCATTAAACCCTATTACCGAGTACATATCAAGATCGTTATGTAAATTATCCTAATTCGTACGTCATTATCAACCCTCTCTTGCGAACGGGCGCTCTCGGAGACCCATTGCAATATTCGACGCAGATTTTGACACAGTGAAATTCGCGTCAGCTGCTCTGACACAATGCTGTGATCCAATTTTAACGTACATCTGCCGCAAATGCCAAAGCTTATAGAATAATCGCGATTTTGGTGACTTCCAATTTAGTTGTGTTTGGTTTTATTCATATATTTTGTGCTGAATGTGTTTTTACATTCAGAATGAATGGTAAGGAGGTATGTTTTTGTCAACTTTCAGTCACAAAATAAACAAATTATAAATAATGTCTTTCGTTTCTAAATGCGACTGCGTTTTTTTTTTTAAAAAAACTTCAAAGATCTTGAAAATATTACCTTTTAATGTAAGCACTGCGAGCAAAATAAAGAACAAAAGAAAAATTTCTAATTAAAAATTAGAAAAAAACCACATTCCTTTTTACTACAAACTCATAAAAGAAAGGTTTGTTAATTGGGAGACCATGTTCTTCTAAATAAACATGCTCAGCTTTACTATGGAGTGTTGCCAAAATGGATTTTAATTTCGTCCAAATAAAAAGTCGAGCAAAAATTAAATCGAATGAAAATTGAGACTTTATAAGGCCAGCGCTTTGAATTACGGAACGGCGGAGCGCAGAAAAACAAAGAGAGATGGATTGGACAGACCTCTTTAATGTTAGCCTTATAAGTAGAACTTGTGTCAATAAATCGTTAACTAGGCTAGAACATTACAATATAATTTTAAATCCTTATACTCACCTTAACTCTAAAAGCCCTTTCATACCAACTAAGGGTCACAGCCAGAAAATCACCTTTTTAATGTTTATAAAATGTCTTTCTATTATACACCATAACGCTCCCTCTGGACCGCGGCCTAACACGCCGGGTGTCACAAAAATGGCGACAAAATCTAACGCGCGTGAATAATTTTCGTGACACAAATGCAACCGTTGTTGACTTTACGCTCCCCATTATTACTTTTTACGGTTTAACAAGCTCGTATTTTTACTTATCTCGTTGTGTGAATTGTTATTATACATTTTTTTACAAAGGGTGACAACCCTAGTTGTTGATCGGTGGATACAGTAGGGCTGATGCTATTGTGGTCGCATTTATCTCCTTCGTATACTGTGTCTGTGACGCTTTTTAAAACGCGAAACTTTTTTTATTATATCTTTTTTACAACTCTCTATAGTTTTTACAAGTTTGACGAGCGATCTCCGCTCGAAAATTTTAAGGCGATATTTAATACAATAGTCACGATATTTAATATTAAATTTGTAAAAGTTTTGACAGGCTCTGAAAAGATGTGTACTTACAATATTCTTATCATAAAATTTTCTGTAACGCTATTAGTTTCAGAGATCAAATTTCTAAGATTTTATTTGAAAATTATGATTTGACGCTATTACTCGTAATTTGCTGATGGCTAATTAATTTTTAATTAGTTCGTACGAAAAAAATACATGTTTTGAGCATGAATTGGTAGTAATGAAATATTTAGCACTTTTAGGTTAACAGTTTTAGGCATTCGCAATGCCTAAAACTAAACACAACACGAATCCTATTATAAATGAATCAACGTTAATTATTAGCCAGTATTTGAGTCTAACCGACAGTTATACAAAATCAATTAAATCAAAATACAACGGAACTACAACAGCTGACAACACTACCAATCCGATCAACCCGTACGCTGCAGCCTAAACAGAAAACAATAGAGCGACCTTTCAATAATAGAACATCACGATACCTACCAGATACGAACACGATATCAATTATGTTATGTCGATACTGGAAATTTCAAATTGATATCGAAGTATATTAAAAGTTTATTAGCTGTTTGAGGTTTGATTGTGATTTTTGTTTGCCGTGTCGAATAATTGGTATCGATTTTGGTTGTTTTCGACACCGACAGTAATAGTAATTTGGAGATATGATCGGATGACGGAATGTTTTGTTTGTTTATTTATTTAATTAAATATATTCATGGGGCACTGCTAATAGTTTACTAATATTAGAAATAGTTTTTTTCATTCTTCCATGAAATTTATGTCATAAGCAAAGAGTTATAAAGACATTTGAGCATGTTAGAGTAATTGATTTAAAAAAGAAAACAATGAAAACACAGCGCCATAGCTGAAGTCAATAAAGGCGCTCTAGTAGCTTCCCACGCAAATGTAAGGTATTCACAAAATTCAAAACGGATTTTTTATCGTAGCTCAAACTGTTAGAATTGCTAACGTGAAAGCAATATTCGTTCGGTTTTTTTAAGCACTGTAACGCAACTATTAACCTGTGTCAAGCATGAAGGAAAGCACAAAGCGATGGTTCGAGTGACCACGTTTTAACAACAATTTCACCGCACAAAGACCAATTACGATACCTAGGGTCGATCAAACGGGTATCGGTGAAAAATGGGTATCGTTCGGAACAGCAAGCATCGGAAGGGTTGGGCCCGTTTGAGAGAAATTTTGCGGCGTGATCGATGTTTTCGCGGACATTTTCCGGGTAAAATCCTGCGGACATAAATAGAAGATTATTGGAGATTTCGTTGAATTTGGTCAAGTGTGTATTTGGGAAAGAAATAGGATTTATTCCTAAATATCTTTGTGGGTTCATGTTAGTTAAAAGCTATATAATAACATTTATTTCTTTTGACCATGATATTTTCTTTACGTAATTTATTTTTACTCCAAAGAATATCTGCCTATCAATATATAAGCATACATTATTATAGTATTCAAACACTTGAAATACGTTGTTACTGACTTGGTTACTGACTAATATTTCGAACAATTTGCCTTGACTCTAGAAAAATATTTCCATTATTCCGTGATATAAAGTAAATACATAGTACCTACGAAAATATCTCTTATATTTTACTAACAAATATTACAGGAATGGTGAAATCAAAGACATTTGCGAGCTACTTGTAAGAAGTACTTTCAACTTATTATTAGGAATTCGCGAAATATTCCGATCACGAAACTGTTCTCGGGGAGAATAAATTTAATTTATTCTACTCCACCCGTTACCGTTTTTCATAACCTTATATATAAAGAATTCCAATTTTATCGTCGAAATTGTTATTTTCTACGTATTAGCTGTGTTATTTTACCTTTTTCTCCTTTTATTTATTAGATACCTTGTATTCGCATTCACTCAAAAAAATATGCATTCGTAATATCACTTGTGAACCTAAAATTTTTTCCATTGGTTTTCTTTTTTCTGTGGTTCCAGTATTTAAATTTTAACTAACCAACTGTTTGTTTTGATCATTTTATAGTAAATAATATTTTACTTGTATGTTGGTAATTATGTATTTAATGTTGAATTTTCTTAACATTGTATTATCCCTGTGATTATTGAATTTATACAAGATTGATATGATTCTAATCATATACATGGTACGTACAGTCGACTACATGATAGTGGTAACACTTCAATTCGAAAACCGCCCTTACTGCTTACGAAATAAAGATGCTGCTAATGTCATAGTCAAAGTTACCACCGACGTGCGGTCGACCGTACAAAACCACAGAACACACACAGCAGATGCACAGATTAGTTAATCGTTGACCACAGATAATTATTTAGGCCCCAACACCTACCATGTTTTTTTTTTCTAAATATTTTAACTTTAACAATGATAAATCCTGATTCTGATTCGAAAACTGCCTGTTGACAGACTGACAGAATCATTTCAAAATATGCCCATCAAAGGTTTCCTTTGGTTTATTCACTGAACCGAGTTTACAACACAATACTTCAAAACAATCCTGTTATGATAGTAGAAAATATCTCTAAAAAGCAACAATTTAAATGGAAACTTCAGTAGAAAGAAATAAAAACATAAAAGAAAGAAGCAGACACGCCGACTGTTTATCATGTGGCATAAGTTGTAACATTTTACGGAAGGAACGCTTTCTTCGAAGATGTTTGCAATCTCTCACAAGTTTTGCACGGTGCTATTTTTAACCCAACACATTGTTGCTGTTGTTGCATTGTTATTGTGTAAAAATAAGTGTCGATTTTGTAAACAAATCCCACTCTATACTACTTTGACGTCTGTGGTCTAGTGGTTCGAGTATCGGACTGCTGATCACGAGGGTTCGATACCCACAGGATACAAATATATAATTATGTGATGAACTTAATATGTATTTGTGTTGGTCTGGGTATTTCTTATGTATTATAGGTATGTATTTACAAAAAAAAGTATATAAGTATTATGTCCATTGTCTAATACCCATAGTACAAACTCTGCTTAGTTCGGGATTAGATGATGCTGTGTAAAATGTCCCAAAACATTTATTTATTTATTTTAATTTTATAACAAAATTATCGACTGCCTCGTTGATCTAGTTGTCGCAAGCGACTGCTAAACGTGGGTTCCTGGGTTCGATTCCCGCGTAGGGCAGTCTTTTATTGGGTTTTTTCATTAAGAAATTCTCAGTTGTAGCCCGGAGTCTGGATTTTAAATGAGACTTATATAACTGGCGAAATGTTAGTGTAGGATACACCCTGCCCCTTTGGGGAATACAATTTGAAGAATGCTATTGATTGATTCAACCGATCGTCTCCCTTTATTGTAGAAACTGTTACAACAAGACTTCAGATAGAAATAAAGTACTGTCAGCACCACGTCAGCACAGTGGGCTGCTACCATAGATTAATAATTCTAAGGCTGCTACACATATTTCAAGATATCAGTAAAAAAAAAAACTACATAGAATTTGTTTGACTGACTCATCGACTACCGGCCATTTCCCGATAACCTTAGCTCCACACGGGAAAGTACAAGCTTCACTCTTGAACTCATGGCCTGAATTTCTCTTAACAATACAAACAAGTAATATACGATACAATTAAAACACATTACTGATTGCATCTGACACATATTCCACGTCCCACAAACGATATCGCATTTGTCACTCGATTTGTCGTAAATAACTCGTCAAGGAATCTCATCACTAATTATTGGAGCGGCCATCTGTCGATTGAAGTATAAAACGATCAATACGTAGGGGTGTGCATTGAAGTAATGATCGATATTGAGGGGGGCCGATTGTGCAGTATTGTGATTGTGAATCGAGTTTATTTGATTTACGATTGATTTTTGTGTTGTTCAGTGTAGTGTGTAATGAGTTAGTAATTAGCGGAACTCAAAAAGGAGACCGCGAATAGGCAAACGCAGCGTAGCCCCCCCCCCCCACCCGCTACCGGTGGACCGACGACCTGAAGTACGTGGCTGGGGGGGACTGGATGCGGAAGACAGACGACCGAGTGTTGTGGTGCAACTTGGGAGAGGCCTATGTCCAGCAGTGGACTGCGATAGGCTGAGTTGATGAAGATTAGGACTCAAAATAATAACCCTGTGGCTCTTTATTGTTCGCGTAGCAAGATAAAGCATGGAATTATGGCAGGCGTTACTTTGCGGAAATCCATGACACACAAAATTATGGAGTTACAATATTTAGTGTTGTTTCCGCCACACTAGTTAGTCATGCTATGATTCAGTTTGCAGCACTGCCGTCTCCGTCCACAGATAATATATGCACATACAAAACGTTCTATTAATATACTAAGCAACATGCAACACAAACCGATACTCGACTTACTATACTAATTATACACGAAAATTATTAAATATAAATATATGTAGATAATATGTGCTGCATACTGCAAACTAGTTTGGCGGAATCAACACAAAATATTGTGACTCCACGTTTTGTATATTTGCGTAGTGTTTTCTCTAATGTTTATGTCCAATCATAATCTACAAATACTGTTATACTATCAAACGTTGAAAACGTATACAAGAAACACATTCAATTATAAGTTCGTAAGTATAATGCCCGAAAGCTAGAATTAGTACCAAAATCATATCAAGCTATCATCATCATCATTACAGCCGAAAGACGTCCACTGCTGGATATAGGCCTCCCCCAAGCATCGCCACAACGACCGGTCCTACGCCTTCCGCATCCAGCGGATTTCCGCGACCTTCAACAGGTCGTCGGTCCACCTTGTGGGGGGCCTACCCACGCTGCTATCAAGCTATACTTACTACAAAACCAAAATCAGCTACAAAATTACCAAAAAACTACCAATAGCAATCAAAATTTATCAAACTTATCAATTTATAATTATGTATTCAATTACCCAATTTAATTTATTTATCCAATAAATATAAAACAATTATTCAATTTTTCACTTACGCGGAGATGGTTACTATAATTTTCCTATATAGTATTTCACGTTAGTTATCATCTTAACTTATGTTGTATTGTCTTGGTCTGTGTAAGACTTCCTGGAAATCAACACTACACAACACTCATCTACCTACACTGTTCATAAAATACAACAGTAAAAAAAAAAAAAAAAAAAAAAAAAAAATTTAATAATCTTACTTATTTATTTTTTATGGTTATTTACCAACATCACGCATCACTGATCTACATTATTGCATTGTGAATTTGTGTCGACGCCGGCTGTCGCTGAAAACCAGCGCTGTGTCTTTGCTCCGTGCATGAGGCACAGCAATATGCTGAGCGGTGGCCGTTTTGCGCGGATGTGACGCATATCTTACCACACTTCTTGGCTCTGTACCTGTATTTGTTGTGTTCTTGAATTTTTTGGTAATTTTGTGCGTCACTTTTGAAGCAAATAAATATTTTTTCTTTCTTCTTTCTTTCTTTCTTCAATTCCGCAAAATACCACTCTAAAAGTCCGGAAGAGCTCATAACGGCGCAAATTCCTAATAACACTCGACAATAATCCAGTTATGTGCTGATATAACCTGATATAGCCAGTTATAACTGGATCTAACCAGTTATTGGCACAAGTCGTAAATTTTACGTGTACCAATATCGTGTTGCGATGTGCATGTGACATAAGCCGTGTTCGCCTAAATTGGACGCTATAGTAGCATCGTACTTCGGTTTTGTGATAAAAAATTTGGGATGTTTTTAATTGGAGCCTTCATCATCATCATCATCATCATCATCATCATCATTTCAGCTGAAAGACGTCCACTGCTGGACATAGGCCTCCCCCAAACATCGCCACAACGACCGGTCCTGTGCCTTCCGCATCCAGCGGATTCCCGCGACCTTCACCAGGTCGTCGGTCCACCTTGTGGGGGGCCTACCCACGCTGCGCCTTCCAGTACGCGGTCGCCACTCCAGAACTTTACTGCCCCATCGGCCATCCGTTCTGCGAGCAATGTGCCCCGCCCACTGCCACTTAAGTTTGGCAATTCTTCGGGCTATGTCGGTTACTTTCATTGGAGCCTTATGTGATTTTAATTAACTTTGTTTTTATATGATGAAGTGGAATTAGTTTCAGTTCAGTTGTATGGTGTAATTAGTTGAGCGTAAAATCTATTTGTTTAATCGAAAAAATCGTTAATAACAGAGTAACAGGAAATCATTTTAATTAAAAATTATGATTAATATCGACACCAGCGAAGTCAGCAGCAATTTTATGAAGTGACTATGACAACAGTTTTCATTTTGGCATTACAGCTATATTCATTGCGTGGTACATAGTTGCCGATCAGTTCGATTGTCAAAACACACGGAGCAATGAACTTTAAAATCAACATGATTGCGATCGCGAGTGAGTTAAGGTGGGCACTGACGAATCTGACGATGCATCCATTCGGACGCCGTTTTAACTACATCCAGAAAAGCTTGACTTGTTCTAAAAATAACATACGTTTTCAACACTCACGAACAGATTTTGGCATGCGGCCACGCCATTTGGACTGTTTGATGCATCGTCAGGGGCACCCTTTACACAATTCTGCAGTAGAAGAGGCAACAGGGTTAACTTAATTTAAAAAGACTAGCATTACATAATAGCACAACGACGAAATATCACAAAAGCTGAATAAACAATATCCATATTTGATCTACTCGTAACAAATTCAGTCCAAACATCGCAAACGTATCCATAAAGAATAAAATAAGCAGGTTCCCTTTAGAAAAGATTTATTCTCTGTACTTTCTGCGCGAGTGCATGCATGCATAGACATACATACAATGGAACACAAAGCCGCCTGTAAAGCAGTATTATCGGCATTTTATAGAGAATGCATTGCCTTTGAACACGACTAGAAGCAGGTTTTATTTAAAGTAACTTAGTTGCTGTAAAATAGTTGCTGTTTGACGCCGAAACTGGTGACTTTTATGTTGTTTTGTGAGCTTGAGCTTATAACGGAGTTGAGTGTAATGTTAAAACAGTTTGTTATTTGATTAATGCTAAGTTTTTTTTTTGCATTATATCTTATACTGTATGTAACAAAAACCCTGTTGTTCCTGTGAGCTACATTATCAGAATCGATATTCATACTATATCATATATCTAATCATCATCATCATCATCATCATTGCAGTCGAAAGACGTCCACTGCTGGACATAGGCCTCCAATAAAAATAATCAAATTAAATCATAATTAATTGTATAATGAAAGTGATCATATCACTCAAAACTCACTCACTCAGTGATTATATCAATAAAAATAATCAAAAAAATATTAAATCAGTATTATTTGCAAATTGAAAGTGATTTAATCACTTTTAATAATGATTTAATGTTTTATTTGATTATTTTTATAGAAGAGTTTTTCAAAATGAATTGTGTCCTTACGTATGAATATGAATATGAGTATGAATATGAGGACCGAGCGTTGTGGCGCAATTTGGGAGAGGCCTATGTCCAGCAGTGGACTGCGATAGGCTGAGTTGATTGTATGAATATCGATTCTGATAATGTAGCTCACAGGATCAACAGGACATACTGTGTGAACTAAATCACATCAAATTAGTTTAAATTAATTCCGCCAAATTTCGACTACACATAACGCGCTCCTATTGGCAAACCCACTCGTAGCCTGATTTTTATCAGTGCCCATAAATGTAATAGTTTCGGAATTGAACAGCTCTATAGGGTTTTATGCTCGATATCCTAACTATATCCCATTTTGTAAACATACAATTTAGTCAACTTGTTTTATTCTGGACAAGGAATCCAATTTCGTAAACTACAAATTTATTTTACTAAGCAATAGTTAACGAAACGGGAAGCTTACGAAATAGAATGTAGTCAATTCTATATCACAAAATAATAATATTCAAATAAAATTTTATAATAAAAAGTCGCGACCGCTATCATCAAAGTGTACATGTACCTATATACTTGTGTATTAATGTATGCGACAATATTTAACGGTCGTATCTATCTAGCACAAATCGTAGACGTCGTCGACCGATACGTTCCGATAACAGCCGATAGCTGATAGCGTTGGACACACAATGAGTGTCAGTGTTGCGAAAGTTTACTATGAATGTAAGTGGGTAGGTACTATGAATCATTTTTTAAAGTACCATACCGTAGTACAAATAGAGATAGGAAGAGATTGAGATATCTCTTTCCGCCTAGCCGTTTCCCAACTATGTTAGTGTCGGCCTCCATTCTAACCAGATGCGACTGAAAATCAGTATTTTACACGGAGAGACTGCCATCAGACTCAACCCCAATTACTGAGCAATATCGACATTTGGAGGTTAGACCAGTGGTCAGACTTTCGAGCTTCTGCCTAACCGCAACGACTGCCATAGATATTCATATGGCAACCGGGACTGATAGCTTAACGTGCTCTCCGAGGCACGGAGGGGTCTCGATGTGTAACGAAATGGTCACCCATCTTGAGATTGACCACGGCTACTGCAGTTTAACCTCATAGATCATGATCATAGGTTGCTGATCATGAGGTCGTGGGTTCGATTCCCACAGGACACAAATATTTGTGTGATGAACATAACTGTTTGTGTTGGTCTGGGTGTTTCTTATGTGTTGTAAATATGTATTTACAAGAAAAAAGCAAATAAGTATTATATCCATTGTCTAGTACCCATAGTACAAGCTCTGCTTAGTTTGGGACTAGCTGGTGCTGTGTAAAAATGTCCTTTTTTTTTTTTTTTTTTTCATTTCAGTCGGAAGACGTCCACTGCTGGACATAGACCTCCCCCAAAGGGGGGGATATGCCATAATCGCCACGCTTGGCAGGCGGGTTGGCGATCGCAGTTGGTTGGTTAAATACTCAGAGGACGCTGCTGCCCATCCTCTGGTGAATCCCTTAGTCGCCTTTTACGACACCCATGAGAAGATATAGGGTGGTGAAATTCTTTGCGTCCGGCACCACTTAACATTTATTTATTTATTTTATTTTATTTATAGATCTTTCAATAAACACGAAGTCGACCCTAGGAAAAGAGTAAAAGGGTGCTGTGCTGATGTATCTTCTGTAGTTCAAATGTTGTGATTTTGTGTTCAACTTTGAAGAAGATCTAATGATCTGTGAAAGGCTTGCTTGCTTGATTTGACAGAACTTGCTTCTCTGGGTATATAAGGAGTCTAAAGTATTATGCCAAGCATATGGAAAGCAATGTCTTACTGAAACTTTACGTTTATTGAAGTCATCAAATGGAATCTCATATAAGAAGGATTGGATAATACGAGAAAAAGAAGACAACATAATCCTACTACAAACTGATATTAAAATGCGAAAGTATAGATGAATGTTTATTTGTTTGTCCTTCAATCACGCTGAAACGGCTGAAAATATTTGGATGAAAGCCACACATAGGTATAGACCATATCCTGGATTAACACATGCGACACATACAACGTGTTATTGAAATGACTGAAAACCTCTTAAGGGGTCATTGTACTCATCAGTATGAACAACTTTTACTTTGGGACCAACCCTGAAATCACGAAAAAAATATCAAGTGTTCCCCATCCCCATATTTTATAATATGTGATTTTTTTCACGGTTTCAGAGTTGGTCCCGTAGTAAAAGTTGTTCATACTGATGAGTACAATGACCCCTTAAGAGGTTTTCATTTATTTGAATAACACGTTTCATAACTTGTATACGTGAGCAAAGCCGCGAGATGTAGGTATTTAAATCCTATGACAAAAACTTAGAAAACACTATTTTGTCATCAATAATTACACCAACTTTCCTATTTCTACGTTAATCCTAACAAATATAAGGATCCTGTCATTAGTGGATAATTCTCCAACATTACAATTCCGAAAGCACATCTTTATTTATCATCATAACAGCCTTTTTACATTCACGACAGACTTAAATCAAAACAGACAGTAAAGACACTTAATTTATAAAAAAACTCGAAGCTTTTAATAAAATTTTAAGGTGAATACACTTGGGAACAGAATTATTTTAATAGTAAATGGTGTTATCTTGGGGACGCGCCGCGAATCACAATAAGCAATTAGAACGTGAGAATAACAAAATAACAAGGCGAGAAAGCTCACTTCTAACAATGAGCGATAAGGGTCCACACAAAATAGTCGCTACAGAAATTACTCGCTTGTTTTCTGTGTTCACTTGGTATTTCTAGCATCAAAAATTTGCGTTTTTGCAACTGCATTGGTGATGCTTTGCATTCATTCTTTTTTCCTTTTTAAAACATTTCAATAAAACTTCCCAGCACTACATTTTCCCTAACTCCCACAGATCCTAAACAAAGCATCCAGTCTCAGTAGGATAAGTAGTTGTTGCTTTTATTTGTGCATCCGTTTCACACGGTTCCGTAGAGTTACGCTCAGCTAATGTAAACTCGCTTTATCTTGGATGTCGATAACAACCAGTGATGCACCTTTGTTAGGTGTGTGTGCATTTATTATCTGATTGAAAAAAAAAACTGACGCGTTTATCTATCGGTAAATGTGTCTGGTTTTTTTACTGTGGGAGAATCTGTACTCTTTGTAAAAAACCTAAAAACCAGAACCTGCTGTCCGTATGCAAGATATAAGTCGGGATTCATCATCATCATCATTTCAGCCGTAAGACGTCCACTGCTGGACACAGGCGTCCCCCAAGCATATATACGGGGGAGGCCTAAGTCGGGATTGCTGGCCTAATATTATCCACTTTGTTTGCGGTTTAAGACCAAAGGTATGATAGGAATTGTCTTTGATAGGCCTCGTTCAAGGTACCTATTTTAAATCATTGGCTTTGAAACGATCGACGTTCTATCTTCAAATCCTACAAAGAAAGAAGTCCGCTAGTTTACTTTTAAAACAACAGAAAAAGGTAAACCAACCTACCTGTTTACTTTGCTTCTATTATAAGGTATGCATGTTCTTGTACTATGTAATATATTAAAATACAAATCGCTTACACAACAAAACTAAATAGTGTAAAGAAATTCAATCCACTCAAGCACCCATAATATATTTCAAACGATCATTATTATCAAATTATCATAGTTTATGTGAAATAAACACCGAAACACATTACCCCCCTTGGTCGCAGTCGGGTCTCTTCGGCTAACTTCGGTTATCATCGTAATCAAAACCCGATATGTTTCATAAGTTCATAACACGTTAAAAATGGCTGTTTAACGCAACGTCAAATAAAAATATGCGTTATTATAGATAATAAGTTGTAATTTATAACTTAAACGTGTGTATGGAGAAATTATAGAATGGTAGATAGCAATATTATGTTAGTAAGGTTGTCACGTAGATAAATGAATTTATGATAGACGATTTCTGATCTAAAACCAAGAGATTAAACAGTTGTTTTAAATCGTTTCAATATACATACAATACGAAAGAGACACAAATAATACAATACGAATAAAAAAATGTTATATGAAATTGTCAGCTCAATTTCTAAGAAATAAATGAAAATTTGTAAATATTTTTTGATTAACTGAATATCAAAAACAAATCAGTTTTACACAAGCAAATGTACATAATCCACACAACCTTCTCCCTGTATTTTTGTACAAGCACCATAAATCTCATGAGATTGTTTGTTGGTGTTTTGGTCGGCGTTGAATGACTGTAAGTAATATGACAACAGATAAAATTGATCTTACTTTCAAAATTCTAAATGTGGATTAAACAGCAAACGATTTGAAGATTGGTTACTTAAACATTGCTTTACTTCAGGTCAACCCTACAAGAATAGAGAGGTGACAGCGATTGCCTTAATGCAGTGAAATTTCTCCAATTAGTGTGTTTCCTATCGAATTAATAGCCCATCTCGGGTACAATAAACGTAAGGTGTCCGGTTTTGAGTAATAAATTAGATTTAACCATAGATGTTGTTGGATGGCCACTAATAATGTGTTTTGTTGAAACATTTTCCGTTTATTGTATGGAGAGATTTGTCATGATAAGTTAGGCAGGCGCACACTATCGTGTACCTACCCGGTTGCCGGTAATAGACTGTCCCGAACTTCAATACAAGGTGATGATAAAAACTACCAATTTTTCTCTTTCTCAACTGGTAATCCTACTTCCTACTAATATTATAAATGCGAAAGTATGGATGAGAGAGAAAGAAAGAAAAAAAGTATTTTAGTCTCGTCACATGCGAGAGAAAAAACACATTAACAATAAAATTAAAAATAACATGCCTGTAAAAGACAGTGGATGTTTGTTTGTCCTTCAATTACACTGAAACGGCCCAACGGATTTCAATAAAATCTAGCACATAGATAGACTATAGCCCGGATTAACATATAGGCTACTTTTATCCTGAGAAGATATATAAATAAAAATAATTGGGACATTTTTACACAGCACCATCTAGTCTCAAAGCAGACAAGCAAAGCAAAGAGTCTAGTGCAGAGCTTGGAATATGGGTACTAGACAATGGATTTAATACTTATATACTTTTTTTTGTACATACATACATGTTGATACAGCCGTATCGAAACTTATATATTAACCTCGGTTATTGTCTATCTCTGTGCAATAAAAAAAATCTGTTCAGTTGTTTCAGCACGAATAACAAACATCCAAATATCCAAACATCTTCACAAACATAATATTAGTAGGATTCAGACGGACTGCATTTGAACTGCAAGCTGCAAAAACGCAGTTTGGTTGCTGTTTTGGTGCAGTTGATACAACCGTATCGAAACTGTCGACCGACTACTAAGTCTTTAGTCGTTCAAGCTGCACTCGACTGCAAGTATGCTGCGCAGTCGGTCGGCAATTTCGATGCAGTTATATCAACTCACAGACCAGTAAGTCTCAACTGCACCAAAACCGCATCCAAACTGCTGTTTTGTAGCTAGCTTGCAGTTCAATTGCAGTCCTTCCGAATAGACCGAGTATGTGTTTAATATAATTCAAGCTCTGCTTATAATGTTTTTGTTACCATTGATGTGGGTTTTCATGCATTCCACCCAAAATCAGTATGTAAATCCTACTACAAAGATTATTACACCTCATTCATTTAACCATTTTTAAGTCGATTCTGATTGCATAAGCCGACTTGACATGACACTACCGACTTCACGATAAAAAACCCAAATTTATACACAATAGCAATTTGGAAACTGTGTTAAAAGGGAAAGCAGAGACGCAGGTTATGGTGTCGCGTAGGGCTACCATATGACAGGCAGTTTTCTTATTTGACAGGCAATTTAAGGCTAAGACAGGCGTGTGGCTAGCATTGATCTGAGACAGCCTTTTTTCATTTTTTTGTCCTAAAAGAAAATAGGTAATTTGAAAGTATAAATTCGTCTGCAAAATACCACTTTTTGTAACTAGGTACAGTCAACTCCACGTCATTGGTAACACTTGAATTAGAAAATCGCCCTCAGTGCTTACTAAATAAAGACGCTGTCAATTTCAAACTGTAACGTGCGGTCGACCGTACATATTTATTTGATTTATTAAGTTAAGTATAAGTTTTAAACAAAAGTATTGCTCATTACTCAGTTTTACCCTAGACAGGCCTTTTTCTGAAAAAATTGGCATTTGAGGCACCCTAAACAGGCATCCCTTCATTTTGAGATGGTAACCCTAGTCACGTACCTATAGCAATAGGCAATCATGGTCAATATGACAGTGAATTTTGGGGATTATGATAAAATGATCACCGGATAAGCGATGGATTGGATGGAATGACACACGAATCACAGTTTAATCGTAAAAAGCTGTAAGTAGAATTTAATCAAATGAGCGAGTGTGAATATAAAAACTTTCACAATTTCTCGCTTGTCACATCTGAATATCGAACCCAGGAACCGAACTTCCATACAGAACTTGATTAAAACTGTTTTCCAGTAGTTTTGAAGATGTACATGACAGATAGGCTAGACAAATAAGCTAAAAAGTATTCATCACTACATAGTTCATGACATGCAAAAGTAAATAGTTAAAAGAAATAAGTTAAAAGCAGAAGTGAAATGAGAGAATGCAAGAATGGGGTTGGCGAGCGCTTAAGTAACACATCACGAAATATTCATACAAGGAAGGAACATCTTAAGATTCCGAGTATGCAAATATTACTTTGCCAACGTTTGAGGTGTGGTTCGAAATAGAAGCGGTGAGCGGATTATTAATTCATATTCATTTAATTCGTGAAGAATGTTTGCATTTCAATAATAAAATAAAAAATACATCAATTCACATCTGTTCAATAAACTAAAAATGTCAAATTAATAATAATACAATAATAATAATTCAGTTAGTAAAAATTCAAATAAAAATAACAATAATTAAATTTGTTGTTGTTGTTTGTTGTTTGGTGCCCGATATAATTTATAGCTCGTCCTAAATCGCAAAAATATGTTTACCTAATAAAAAATATATAAATCCACGAATAGGATGTAGCGCTATGTTCACAGGATGATTGCATCACGCTTGTGAATGTTACATTTATGTGTTGTTTTGAGAAAATCTTATATTTCTACTTACGTTCGAACCTTAGAACAATAAATAATTTGACCATGACTTATGATGGCAAATGTTTTAGCTGCGTTGATTGACAGCGCGATAAGAAATAACTGTTTGTCACTTTATCTTTTAAAGCGACAGTGCCATGTCCTTAAAAAAAATAGTCATGAATCTGCAAGCCGGCTACATTTGTACACATACCTTGCGAGAAAAGTAAAATGTTCAATCACCCCGCTTCAGCTCATAACTTACCGCTGCCGAAGCGACCTTGCCTTACATCAGTATATATCTGCAAGAACTCCGGCTGCGTTTAGTGCGGCGACAATGCCAAGTCGTTATTACGAATTATTGCACTTTTTTACTTACACCATACGCTTTCATATTTAGGGTGGCGGGCTTTCATATTGTGCGGAACCGTGGAAGGGATTATGTTGTATAACAGCACGCTTGGTTTTTAGGGATAGGTAGATATTAATGTTATATACCCTCATTTTACCGATGACGTCTTGAGGCTTAAATTAAATAAACAAATTACACCCATATACATTTCGTGCCGAAGATTGGGTAATTTTGATCAACCCTGTAAGAATGCTATTGTTATTTCTGGGAAGATATTGTAAGTCCTTAGGACCAATAATTTCTTGTTTGTATCTCTTTTTATTACGATACACCCAAGTTATTCAAAGCCAACAAAAAGCTACGGCATACACCATCAAATTATCATAAGAACCGCTTCTAATACCAAAAATACCAACAAAAACAAAGCGAATAGGTGTTTAATACCTTTCATACTCGTTGCTACATCCATATCCTATGAGGCATGGTAAAATGAAGCTATAAAGGGCCTGTGGTAGCGAAACGGCAGATGCATGCGGTTTATGATGATTGCACGTCAAGAAACAATAGGCACTTATTGTTTATAGACGCCTGGCGAGGCTCAAGAGTTAGAGGGACTGGATACGGCTATGTGTGTACTAAACAATACATACTGTGTGCACTGGGAGCCTAGTACGAGTTTGACACTTACAAATACTTTCACAGTTTTCGTCGACTTTCGTTCATAAATTGTAGCGCCTCTGGCGGATATGTTACACCTTCGGGCCCCCACCACCAACACTTCCTACAAATAGGTTACATTTTAAATGTCTACAATACTTTGTGATTAAAAGTAATATTGATTAAGGTTATTTATTCATCCATAGTTATTAATTATTGAATTAAATATCAACATGTAATAAGTAGCTAGGTATTATAATAATTTCATAATTATGTTATTCGAAAACGTTGTGACGTCACTACCGCTGATTATTTATAAAAATAGGTGGTAACGTTAAAGCACGCTCATTCTTCTGTTGTCGGTGGAACACAATAAACCTTGTAGTGGAAGTCTACAGTTTTTTCTTCAATTCGCTACCGTGCTGCAATCTTACTACCAACCGGCCTTACAGATACTAGGAGGAACTACTGATTTATGAATGAACGTCGACGAAAACTATGAAAGTATTCGTAATTGTTAAACTCGTACTAGGCCCCCAGTCCACCAGTATGCTTTCAATGCCTAACAGTACCGAGTGACCAACTTTGACATTTCATAAGTAGTACCTGTAACTTGGTTGTCAAAATAATAAAAAAATGAGTTTGAGTCTCGATATGTGGATGAGCGAAGGCAGATAAAACTCATAAACTTTGTTTTTGTGTTATATTCACCTTGAAAACGAATATAGATTAGTTAGCAATATGTAGTGCTAAGGTCCGCGAAACCCTAGGATACAGAGGATAGAAAGAGATAGATAGGGAGGATAGATAGGGATAGAGTATACTTTATTGTTTGCACGCCATAAAAATTATGAGCACAGTACTAACAAACTAACAATTAGCAGTCTTATCGTTCAAAGCAATTTCTTACAGACAACCTTTAGATGGACGATGGACTTGAAATGTACAAAAAAATGTAACGGACAGTTGGCTGTGTAATACAGAGAAATCGCATGTTAAACAATTAAGTATTTTATTGGTTTTGCCTTTAATAAATTTTAGAACGAATTGACCTAATCCTCTCAATAATACCGATACAAACTAAGAACTTAAGACAACACGACAGCGATTTAGCAAAGCCAAGTTTCGCTAGTCATATCTCTAGACCAACGCTGTTTCACCATAATAGTAACTCGAGAGTAATCTCTGGCTATTATCTGAATCCCTTTTTGATAAAACGTGAAGATACATAGTCTTCGCCGTTTAAGAAATGGCGCACAAATAGTAGTGAAAGTTTTATTTCAAAAGGATAAGATCTTAGTTGTGAGAAACATTCCGAATTGAACAGTTTTTATTATAACTAAGATAGTAGATATGTCTGTTTCTGTCTGTCTGTATGTTTAGAAAGTAGGTAGTTTATCATTTGAAATTTTGGTAACTATGTTTTTTTTTTTTTAAAGTACAGTCGACCGCACGTCAGTGGTAACAGTTTGACCTTAACAGCGTCTTTATTTCGTAGGCAGGGCAGTTTTCGTAATTCAAGTGTTACGTGCGTGTGGTCGACTGTACCTCTAACTTTGCCCACAAGCCCTACTTAGTGTGTGTCGAAAATTAAGTTAATGCTTCAGGCAAAGTAGGTCTTATAGGCAAAGTTAGAGCAGTTAACCGGTACCTTTCAGCTACTCCGACCAACTTAGGAAAAGCCCTTCGGTTTACTTAACTGGCAAATATAAGTGAATGCTTAAAAAAATTGTTTCGCTAAAATAAAAACTACCTATGTACGTGTTATTAAAATAACTGAAAACCTCTTAAGGAGTCATTGTACTCATCAGTTTGAACAACTTTTACTATTGGACCAAAGCTGAAATAGCGAAAAACAAATCAACTCATCCCTACATTTTGTTGATTAATGTGAACACAAATGTAGGGAACAGCGGAGTTTTTTTTCTCGATTTCAGGTTTGGTCCCATAGTAAAAGTTGGTCATCAAGGGGCTCGTGGCTAAGTAGCAAGCGTGTGGATTGTACGATCTGCAAGGTTAAGCTGCACTAGCCGCGGTCAGTCTGTGGATGGGTGACCATCGAGACCCCTTCGTGCCTCGGAGAGCACGTAAAGCCGTCGGTTCTGCGCCTGATCTCCGGTCGTGTCGAATTGCCGTCCCATCGGATTATGAGAGTGAGGGAATAGAGTGCACCTGTGTTTGCGCACACACTTGTGCACTATAATATGTCCTGCGCAGATGGCTAGTCTCCATTAATATTAGCCACCGTGACCGAAATTCGGCCGGGAGGACATTATTAAAAGTTGTTCACACTGATGAGTACAATTACCACAAAGAGGTTTTCAGTTATCTCAATAACAAGTTGTATAATGTTCCAGAAAATATTTACAAATTTAAAAAAAAAGATCTTCGATCCGCTCCCTCTTACATAGCACTTTTTAAACCCTCCATTCGGATCGTTCCAAAATTAATTTTCTCTTTTTCCCGCCATTTCCATTCAGCCAGTATCTCGGGCGATACTTTCATGTTATTCTCGATATCATTCGGCCACATCGGCATGTACGTCACGTCTTAACCCTCGCTCGCTAACGACGCAGGTTTATCAACTACACTGGACACAGTTGAAAGAGTTACTCTGTTGAGGTAAAAAGTTATGAAAATCGTGCACACTTTTTACAAAAAAAACACACTTGATAGGGTAGGCAGAACTTAAGGATATATATCTACTTACTAGCCTATGCCCGCGACATCGCGCGCGGGCGAAGTCGCGGGCATATGTCGCGACGGCACGACATATGCCCGCGACGTCACGACGAGTCGTATGTCGTTTATCGCGCATCCCTCGGGAACTGTTCGTCTTCCTGGGATAAAAAGTAGCCTATATGTTAATCCAGATTATGTTCTATCTGTATGCCAAATTTCATTAAAATGCATACAGTAGTTTTTGCGTGAAAGAGTAACAAACATCCATACATTCATACATCCTCACAAACTTTCACGTTTATAATATTAGTAGGATAGGAAGTAGGATAATTTTCATCAGTAATATTAGCATACATCGTCGAAGTCGAGTCATTCATTAAAAATATCAATAACACGAAAATTTCAACAAATATATCATTAATAGATTTGATAAGTAACGTATAAGATTTCTACAAAAATAGTTTTCAAACAAAAACCACCCAAAATTTCTATCGAAAGCAAACATTTCTCCTGCTAAAACATACAGCCAGTTTTTCTTCCACTCCACAAAAGCCGCAAAAAGTGAAACAATTCACGTTTTTTCATTCGCAACACGAACCGCAGTGGAGGATCTTTTATTGACTAGTGGCGTAACCCGACGCCGCACGTCTCCGCGAATCTCCGCGGAGCGTATGAAATCTGCGGCGTAGAATGTAATATTACACTTTGGCAATGATGTAAAATATAGAGAAGAGTCGTGTCAATTTTACCGTGGCGAACAAAGATAACCATGATGGCGCCGATCTATGTGGAAGGTTTTTATATCAAAGGGTATTTTTAGTTTTGTCTGTTTTGTCACCTGAGAAGTGAGAAATCTTCTTCTTCCGAGCCTTTTCCCAATTATGTTGAGGTCGGCTTCCAGTCCATCTATATGCGACTGAACATCAGTACTTTACACAAAGCGACTGCCATCAAACCCCCGCAACCCAACTGAGAAATGAAAAACAATATTATTTATGTACTAACCTATCTCGATATCGTATTTGTATCTTTGATATCGTGAAGCTGATAGTAGTCATTGTACTTTAGGAGAATCAAAACAAGAGTAGGTCACCCACCACAGATAAGATAGTTCATTATGCATCTTATCTTTTTGTGTGATAAAAACGTCAGGAAATGGAGTATTATGTGTTGACAGGACCTAATTTCTAAGCAACCTACTTTCATATTGTAGGTTATAAGCCAAGTTACTGAAATAAATCACATAATACAGTGACAACTGCATTTAAGTTCACTTGTTTTATCAAAATAAATGTTCTGTTCTATAATATGTGACTAGAAATTTTACACCTCAGACCAAAAGAATAAGAACTAGTAAATGAAGCTAGAAAAAGGAATCCTCAGACCAAAAAAGTAAGACTGATGCTCCCAATCGCGGCTCGCGAAAACTGTGGGCGGTTTAGTAGGTATACGCCTTTGCTATTTAGTATTCCTTTTGCTGACTTCAGTCACTTGTTCTACGCACTCCGTCTATCTTATTCTTTTGGTTTAAGTTCAACACTTATGACATAAAATTAATAATCTGCGCCGCCTCTATATTCTCTAACTAATCTATGTGCACTCGGGACCACATGAAAGCGGAGCGCGGTTTGCTTCTCTCGTCTAGTCCCTTCTGAAATTCTGAACTATGTCTGTATTATAACTAGGAACTAGTGAAACTATTGAGAGTTATACCAGCGACAAGTCAAAGTCTACTTAGATATAATAACCCTGCTTGTCTTCAAGCCAGGGCAAAGATATTCAGAGATATAATGCAGTTTAGAAATTGCTCACATTAAGTAGTTTTCTACTATGAAAGCATATTTTTAAGGACATTGGTGTCGATTTTCTTGTTCACAACATAACATAACATCACGCCTGTATTTCCCCGAAGGGGTAGGCAGAGGTGTATAATACACCCACATTTCGCCAGTTATGTTATAGTCCCATGTAATAGGGGGCGAGCCTATTGCCATCAACTGGGCACAAATCCAGACTCCGGGCTGCTACTGAGAATTTCCTAAAGAAAAAACCCAATAACACTTGGACCGACCCGGGAATCGAACCCAGGACCCCACGATCAGCAGTCGCGCTTGCGACCACTAGACCAACTAGGCAGTTCACAAACACAAACTGTTTGTTCACAAACTAAACTTATTTTAAACTATCGCCATCTTTTACTAATAGTAGTTGCAAGAAAGGGATGGCAACAATTTTAATGCTGTCGAATTAGTTGGCGTCTTCCTTGTTACTTGTTCGCATTTTTAGTCGGCACATTCCGAGATCTCGACTAAACTTGTATGGAAATTTTAATTCCAACTAATTTAACAGCTCTAAAATTGTTACCATCCCTTTCTTGTATCTACTATTAGTAAAAGAGAGCGATAGTTTAGAATAAGTTTAGTTTGTGATCTAGAGAATAAGCACCAATGTTTCATATAACTTAGAATACCATTTTTCGGATACAACATAAAAGAAACCACGAAATGCTGCAAAGCTTTCGAAACGTCAGGGAAACCAATTTAAATAATATACGCGATTTAATCCGGTTAAACTTTGTTTTATTATAACATAAAAGAAATTACACAAGAGTGCATGAGATATGTGGAAAAGACTTATTTATAAGAGGTATATAACCTCTTAGCTGAAACACGTTATATGTACATTGGCTATAGAGAAGACACACTGCATCACATCTGCACTCATTCTCATTATAACTCTATGAACAAACAATGAAAGTGGAGTGTGGTTGGGTATTGACGCCGCTCGGCCCCTGCTGACGCCCCGTATCGCGTTACTTGAGCGAGATGACGCTCATGCCTCGGTTTGCACGCATCTGTGATGGTTTCTAAACGAATTTCAGTAACACGATATTTGGAGTGGAGATTACAGTTGAGGATACAAGCATTTTTGAGGTTTAAAAGGATGTGCAGTGTAGAATAAGTGCGGATTGAAGGACCACGTTAAAAATGTGTTTAGTTCACATGAAACAATATGTATAATTGAATCGGTGTAATTTAATGGCGACTTTTATAAAATTGAGATAAAATAATAATATACTTAATTTAATAATTTTAATATATATCTGTTAAATTTATGACAAGCATATTTTTTTAATTTTTATTATTTTGTGACATTCGAATTTGATATTTATTTGCTATTGTGACTTTTATTTTATTTTTGTACAAGTTTATATTGTGAACTTTATTATTTATGAAACTACTGACGTGTAAATTGACTATACAAATAAATGAATATGAATATAAATTCAAGAGAGAGATCAGAAGTCTAGAAATTTGTACGTGTTATGTTATAATCTTACGGCCAAAATTAATATCCAATCCATCCACGATTTACCCTACTACCGAAAAAAAATTGACATATTTTGTATGGAGCTTATGTCCAATTCCTATCTCTAGTAGGGCAAATCGTGGATAGATTGGATATTAATTTTGGCCGTAAGACAGCACTTACATCTAATTTCTTCTTCTTCTTCGACGTTCCCTCACTGAGGTTCGCGACCACACGACGCATTTCCAAGCTATGCGGTCTTCCGCTGTGTGGACCGCTCGGTACATGCTGCCTCCGACAGCCCTCTCTAAAAGAAACCACAAAATTGACAATGACTATAAATAAGTGAAAATAACAAAAAATTATAATAAGTTAAATAAATGTGTTACTCCCGAAACTATCTTCACCATAAATTTACCAAACAAATCACAAATTACAGGTTTAATTTCAATATATCAGAGTCCAAAAACGGTCCCAATTTCACTACCAATCACCAGTAACAATTTACCTATCTCGTGTCCCAGGCCAAACGGCTCCCCAATAAAACATAGCCGTACATAGCCGGCACTAAATCTGCCACAAAGTACCGCTGTTTATTCGTTCAAACTGAATACAGTACAGTTCCATTTCAAAAGTTCAGTGGGGCTCTCCGAGAGGCTGCTTTAAATGGAGGCCTATTTTTAGTTGCAACCCACTTCTTCGTGAGTGGAAGTGAAAAGAGGCTGCCTTATAGTGGTACCTGGGAAATCTTGAGAGACTGGTCAAGTGCACAAATGAAAAAGTTTTCATATTTTTCACTTCTTATCGAGTCAATGAGAAATGTTGCTAGCTCAGTGTTCCGCAACGCGCACTGCATTTTGGTTGGCGGTCAGTAGCTCCTTGCGCGTGCAGGTAAACCTTTGTTTTCGGAGTGACTCGCAGCAATCACACTGAACGTCTGAACCGTCCGTGAATCCCCATTTTTAACCGACGAAAAAAAGGAGGAGGTTCTCAATTCGACGCGTATATATATATATATATTTTTTACAGAGTGGTCCGAATTTGATGATTCTTTTTTTAATGGATAGGTTATATCTCGAAGTTGGTCCCATTTAAATTTCAAAATCAAAATCCACCCCTAAGGGTAGTAAAACAGGGGATGAGTGTTTGTTCACCCACTGAATTCTTACCTGTTAACTGATTCTGTTGAAACTTGACACACATAAATATAGTTCTAGACACTACGACATAATGGAGACCTGGAGTTAGATTTTAACCACAAAAAAATGAAAAATAAAACTTTTTAACAAAAAATTGAACCGACGAAAACAGAAACTGAAAAGCGAAAAATAACTAATTATGAGTCGACGCCAAACAACCAATCAACGAAGATCATTAAATTACTTTAAATAAATAATAAAAACAACGTCACATCAAATACAACGTGAAATTTTCAACGATAAACAATTACTTTCCAAAAATGCGTTCTCCGCTCGGCCACTTGCAACTTGCACGCACTTTATTTGTTAAAAGTTCGTTTGGCACCGACTCATAATTAGTTATTTTTCGCTTTTCAGTTTCTGTTTTCGTCGGTTCAATTTTTTGTTAAAAAGTTTTATTGGAGATTATCTTTGCTTGTGCCAACTTGGGTCTGAAGTAAATTTAAGGATTTCCAATTTGAACACGGAAGTGCATGCCCAGGTGGTGGGGTTTCCTATGGTTTTGCATAGCCATGTTCCGATGGTTCCGGTTTCCGATGGTTTTACAAATAAAACAGGCGGTTCAGTCAGACGCTTCTCGCCAGAGATCGCCCCTTTTGAAGCATTGGTATCAGTCGGAACCACGCACCTGAAAAAGTTTTATTATTCCCTTGAAAAATATAGTAGATGAATATAAATTTGTCGCAATTTGATAGGCCTATATTTGGAAGTAGGCTATTGTCTACGTATTAAGTAAATAGTTTTCCATCAAATTTAAGAATAATGCCGTAGGGCCCATACGTAAATAACCAAGGCTGGTCCTCTATTTGGCTGGAACCTAATACTATTACTGGTGAACTACATTATACACACGTCTGCCTAATCCTTTGGGAATCACTGGCGAGACGGTCATGCTATGTAATCGTACGTTTCGTTGTAAGTTTTAAGCGATATATACCAATTTTTGCTTGCGTCAGCTTAATGATACTTACCTATAACTAAAATTTAAAGTTGGTGAAAGAGTTTTCTTGCATCGTATTTTTAAAGTCCTTTTTTTGCAAGATATACAACATGGATCAGAAATGCATGGACTGGGTGGTCATCGAACCTTTTACTACCGAGACAAACCCGAAATAGCAAACAATAAATCAGCCCTTCCTTACATTTCGGTCAAGAAGACACTTGTGTATGAATCAGCAATTTTTTTCACGATTTTACGTTCTACGCTATGTCCTGAACTCCTCTTCAAATATGACCACGAATTTCTGTTACACGTAGTATAGTTTTAATTTATACTTTGTAACTAAGACACCTTATAAAGCCAAAACACAATGCAAATACATATTAAGCGCTGAATTTAGTCTAAGCAATATTCTGAAATCATAATTCCATTCCAACGGTTCTAATTACTCCTGATCCTAGTCAAACCAAAGCGTACCCCGACAGGAGTTACCCTAAGATGAAGGGAAGGGAGTGTATAAATGCCCCGTCGCTCCCTCCTAACACTTACACCGAACAATATTTTGACCTCGCGTGTACGAGTGCCTGAAAGCCGCTTTTTGCACGAACGACGAGGGCTTTACAACTTTTTTTATATAAAGAAATGGGGTTTGAATAGAAAACCCACTTATTTTGCCCTAAGCAAAGTCTGAATATCGTCTAATGTATGAATGTCTGTCGTTTGCAGGTACGTCCCGTTTAGAGAACATTTGTGAGTATAAACTTGTTGATATTTTTGTATGTAGATCTTTGTAAGTTGTTAGTTTTTTTTTGGATAAAGCTTTGTAACTTGTGAATAGACGAATATATTTATATTGCTTTGGAAACGATGTACTTGGAAGCAATGTACAAATGTGATTGTATTGTTTTAGTCCTGACTAAGTAAGGCATACTAGGCAACCAACCCAGCTACACCATATAGTAGGCACTGGCTGGGATTGAGGAGGACATACAATATAGAATGTACGCATGGCTACACGTCAAGCTATACATTTTCAGTATAAGCTGACCTCTCGTTGTACGGAACGCCTAAACAATGCGGGGTCAGCTTATTCTGGCCTTTGTAGCTTAATATGTAGTTGTGTGTTCATTGTACAGCAAGACTTTTTAGCCGCAAACCGGCTCTTTGTTGTGGATTCGAAGCTTTGGCTTAATATAAGCTCAATTGCCAAAATCTGAATACGAAGATACTGTGATCAGAAAGCTAAAGTCACTATGTACCGGCCTTATTAGCTGAAGAACCGATAACCGTGGGGGTAGACTTGTTCTTGAGTAGAGACCGACACGTAGGGTAGGATGCCCTCAGACTAAATGGACTGATGATATTGGCAAGGTGGTTGGTAGCAGCCGGATGTGAGTGCCGAGGATAAATGTCAGTGGCGTACCATTGGAGAATCCTATGTCCAGCAGTGGACAAATATAGGCTGATGATGACGATGAATACGTAAAAATATACATCTTTGATCAAAAATTAAAAATACAAAATACAATATTATAAAACAAGTTTAAACGGATTACCTATATGGCGTATATTATTTAGATTGGTCTCCTAACGTTTCGTTCGTGGTCGCAGGAAGACTAAGATGACAAGCGTCTTTACAGATATGTCTAAAAAAATATTTTAATCTACTGTACAATTTTTATTATTAATTAAAATCGTTTCGATGTACGCAGTAATCACTCCAATGTCATTATCTTTTACAGTGTTACGTGCTGTTTGGGACTTGATTATTTTTAGAACTGGGTTCCAAACAGGTGGTAGCTGCCAACCATCTTCTCTATTAAAATTAAGATGTTTTTTTTAATTGCAATAGCCTCATGGAGCATTCTAGGTAGATATCGGTTTTCATTCGCCAGGATTTGTGGTTTATCAAATCGAAGAAAAAAAACACAATGAAAATACAATGTTGAAAATACCCAATTTAAAATGGAAATTTTGTACGATGCATCTTAAGAGATTAGTTTCTAGTATCCTCGGAAAATTATTTCTTACAGAGATGCTACTAAAAATACCTTTTCAATAGTAATAATTTTAACGCATACCGAATACTCTACTTACTTACTCTTTACTTACTTACTTACTCTACTCTTCTCTGATTGAATCTAAGTTTTCATTGTATGATGTTTGGATTACACGTGGATGCCTCACTCCATCCACCTGTTATAATCCCTTGATCTAACTACCTACGCCCACGAAAAGGGATAGGCCTTTTCTTAGCCAGGACTTAAGTAAGTAATTGGTTTCCAAAACTGAACTATTAAATGTGGCTGTAACTACTCGTATTTAACTTTTCATCCCAAACCAACTTGGAAATACAATTCAAATTAAACATAATAGCTTCAAAATCCAATCTAATTTCTTAGAATAACCAAAGGGGATTAGGTTTAAAGCTATATTGTAGTCCGATTTAGTTTTAAAACGGTCAATTATATTCTAGAAATAATCTACACATATAGTGGCTTTAGTTGATTGTTGGATTGAAGGACCAAAATCTGCAATTTTCTGATCCTTCGGTCTTCATTTCTCTGAACTACCTAAGAATACATAATAATTTGATGGAATAGGGTGGGAGATTTGTATCCAAGTCTGACATAGAATAAAGTCACGCAATCCATTTACTTTGAAACCTATCTCATGTCATTAGGTACGGTTGTAGGTTCGAAAAAGCGAAGACAGTAGATCTATTCGCGTTTGACGACCATTCATCGCTCAGATAAATGGTTTCTCCGAGATTCATCGCATAATTTGCTACTCCGGTCAATCATCGTTCCCAAATCGCATGCAATAGGGTATTTGACTATTACTCAAAATTCAAGTTTTCAATGTTATTTGAAGAAATAATAAAAATAACACCATTTATTTTTTTAAATAACCAAATGGATGATACACGCTTTTTAAGTTTTTGAAGGGAGCATTTTCAGTCCTTGTCGCGCGGAACGGACATTGTACTGAGTGGTGTATCTTTGCTATGGCGTTAATGTGTTATGACGTCAGATGGTAGTAGTGCTGTGTCTGTCTAGTAAACTATCTTAAAACGCTTATAGCTTGGGCATTACTAAAAATGTTTCATTCGTTTTTTCATTGTTGCTCATCTTTTTCGAATAGATTTAAGATTTCTAATAAAAAATAATAGTCAAATACCTCATTATCGTGTTCTGATGTTTGTTTCTCTCTTCTCCGGTCAATTTCATACGACTATGAACCGTTAACTATGTTGTGCGTTTTTAAGTCCCTATCTTCATTGTGGATGTGTCAGTCGTGACGAAAGTTCGTACTTATTTGTCATTCGTCAAACGCGAGAAGACACCCAGGTATCTTAAATTTCAAAGTTACTTATTGCCTTTTTAGATTATACAGTACATTTAATTGGTCTCATCTAATTCATTCGTGTCTGTCATTGCCAAAGGAAATACGTGCCTTTGCCTTGCAATTGTAGACAACGATACAATAGCAATAATTATATGAATATGCAGTAGTTATAGAACAAGAGTTCCTTAGCAATGGATGCAAGTGAACTATCTCATAATTACAAGTGCATCTGTTAATAAGATTCATGTTGATTTTATTTTATGATTTTAACTTGTGTAACTTGAGACCTAAATAATACCGTTTTTGGTAGACTGGTTTTAGCAACGACTATACAGCCCAATAGACGCCTAATGTTGAATAATAATATAATGCGTACAATAAATTCTGCCGCTGGCTGTACTGCAATTGATTGGCCCTACCAAGGCAGCTATTGGCTAATCACTAACGCGGCAGTTTTGACGGCTCATGTAAGAAGTCGAACCAAGATGGGCGAACTACATTAGTGAAATTTCATAGACGTGTTGCAGACATCGGTCGCCTGTTATGAGGCGTCTATGGGTTGTATGGTCGTTGGGTATGAGATACGCCTGCCAACGTTGAGGTACCTTGTTATCAACTCTCATTATTATGATAAAACAAAATTAACCAGCAAACAATTAAGCAACAATTAATTAAGCAATTAAGCAGTATTTGGCGGGTCGGGCAAAGTGTTATTGGGTTTTTTCATTTGGAAATTCTCAGTAACAGCCTGGAGTCTGGATTTGTGCCCGGACAATGGCAATAGGCTCGCCTCCTATTACATGGGACTATAACATAACTGGCGAAATGTGGGTGTACTAATACACCTCTGCCTACCCCTTCGGGGAAATACAGGCGTGATTTTATATTGTGTATGTAAAATTAACCCGATTACATCGCCTTCATCATGAAAATTAAAGAAAGAAAGAAAGAAAAATATTTATTTGACACAACTGAGACACATACAAAAGAAAGGATATACATGAACAAGAAATAGATATAGTGAATAAGTAACAAAGCGAGGAAAAAGTCATTGACAGTCATGCGCCATGTGTGTCTCAAAATTGTGACAAATGGGTGTCCAGTTCAGCATATTGCCAGGTTATTAAACCTGACGCTGGTATTCTGCTGGATCCCCGTTGTGACGTAGGATGTCGAGCAAACTACACATTAGTAATAGTTAGTTAGTGTGTGTGTGTGTATTAAGAGTGTGATTATGAATATAAATATATATATTAATTATACGATAAATATATGTGAGTGACTAAAATACAATTAGATAATTTCTAAACAACGTTATGTGATACTCGATAAAATACTTCCAAATAAAAAAACCAATAATAGATTAAAGACATAAATAAATAATTTATCTCTGGTTCCGCAGCAGGGCATAGCGGCTAGTCATCAACGCGATATCAGGTTTTTCTTAAATGATGGACGCGTTAGTAATTGCATTGCCTAGTTTTTTTTGTGCGTCAATGAGTTATTGCCGTAGTTTGTTTCTGAACACTCTCAAGGTTGGAAGGTTTCTTAGTGGCGGCAGTATGTTGTTCCAACATTTCGATGCCGCGTAGCCAAAACTACCCCTGAAAATTGGTTTGGTAACTATCATTATGTTCCCATAAAAAAATAAAGCATTAAATAATTAATTCCCTATTGAATCCGACAAAATCACATACTTTATTATTCCCAAAATCTGGATATCCATCCCTGTAAAAAGTGACGTTAAACAGACTTTCATCACTGTCCCCCCCTCTCTATACCTTCTACAGAATATTCTCCCGAGTGCTGTCATCAGTCACCATCCATCACTCCAAGGAAATTATATTGAAGATTAATAAGCTATTAAAGTCGACGTTTCAAGTCACGACCTCTTTGGTTTTGGAATTTGGAATAGCAATCGGTTAGAAGAACCTGTTACGATTTTTGATATGGTCATTTGTTTTGAACTATATTTACAGGACTTTTCGCGCACAGTTAAATCAAAACACAACAAACATTTTGACTAACCTCGACGTTTCGGTCAGTTGCATTGGCCATGGTCACGAGGAGACTACTCGCGGAAATTCGCGAAAATTTAAGAACTTCTAGGGTCATTTGTGTTCTGTACTGGTTGGCCATTTTGACCTTTATTATGTTGTCTGGCTCCAGTTGATGAAGTTATAAGGAGGTATCGAGACAACTTACGAATTTTGGCTTGAATAATTTTCTGAGTTGAGCTGCCCTTGTAGTAGTTGTAATCCATAGTTGTAAAAATAGGGCACTGGCCGGCGGCGGGCTCAGATCGCTTCATGCTCGAATTCGTTTGTTTTTTTCATAGAAAAATAATAATAACAACTTTATAAAAATCAGTACTCAACTTGACATCCTTTGATATAATTTTAACATGGTGTCATGTTGGAACCTCTCAGAAAGATACACGTTTTAAATAGAGATTTAGTGTCATCTTTGTGATTCTTTTTACCGAACCAATTATTATGAATTATTGAGTCTCTTAATCTATTTCTTATTCATGTATATCCTTTCTATTGTATGTGTCTCAGTTGTATCAAATAAATGTTTTTTCTTCGTTTCTTTCTTTCTATGATTCACGTTTGTCTTCACACAGCACAGAACCGTGTTCAATTTTGATAAAATGATTTTGTTTTTGGCCAATATTTACATTAATTACATTTACAGTTTCATTTCATCGCCTCAATTATAGCGTAAAAAAACATTTAATAAGAGCAAAATAACCACTTAAAACACGATCCCCGAAAATGTGGCCTTTAAAACTTTACCAAACAGCCCGTTTAACCGGAATGAAACGAAATGTAATATAATTTCCGACCAAAAAAATTCAACACACTAATTGCCGGATTTGCTTTTAAACTTTAAACAAATCCTACGCAACGTAAACTGAACTTTCACAATTCAACTTTGGCATTAAATTTACAAAGCTCCCGTTTAAATTATATAAAGGAAATTACACCTTAAGGCGAAGGTAATAAGATTGATTTGTACTGTAAAGGTAAGTTTGCTGAATGAGACCCTTGTTTTGACAACTCATTATTGGTATGTTCCTAATTGGGCAGTTCGTTTCGTACTCGGCTATCGGCTTGATACGACCGAATTCGGTACCCATTCCGACTGTTTATATTTGCCAAAGATATTTTCGCGTTTGCACAGCTGATTGCGTGCGATGAGGTCACCCCGCGAATCCAAATTGGATGATGTTGAATTCGATTTTAAACCTAACTTGACTGAAATTTAAGGGTGCAGGAAAATGTTCTTGGAATCTACTATTACGAGTTCATATTTATATTTCTTTGAGTTATCGACGTTTACATACCAGTGGGGTAATTGTGTAATGCATTGACATTGACATTAGCTTTCATTTTGAAATGATAACAATATTCATTGCGTGGTACAGAGTTGCCGATAAGACGAATTGTCAAAACACACGGAGCAATGAACATTGAAATCCTATTGATTGCGATCGCAAGTGAGTTACGCAATTCGGCAGCTGGCTGATTATTTTGTTATTTCTTCAGCTTGAGTTAATTTAGTAAAATCATTTATAAGTTACCATACCATATCATTAATAGTTCGACTGCAATATTATTTCAATCATATAAATCACTATTTTATCCTTAAAGGATTGCGCTTATAATATTTAACAAACTTATTTAAATTCTGAACAAAAAATCTGATTTTAATAATTCAATTGTTCTTCATCCTTTTTTTCCTTTTTCAAAATCAGAATTCGCATAAATTCGCAGCTCGCGCCACGATATCGTATTCCATCCGACAGCCCTCTTATTTACTTCCACGTTACATATTAAAATTTAACCCAAAAACAACAATGCGAGCTAAAATAAATCGCGTACCCTTGACTGCCTTACGCGGGAGCCGCTTAATTTTGTCAAACAGACCTCTACATTTTGACGTATACATTCGTACGCGTGCGGAATTACGGATTGTGACGTTAGCTGAATAACTGATTAGGAACGAACCGCACCTGTTGTTACTTTTATTGTACGCGCTGTTTTTTGTTCATTAAATGTTTGTCATGTGAACATGTGGTTGGAGTCGGGAAATGGAGATTGAACATTGTAAAGATGAAATATTCTGAGAAGAGAAAATTAGAAGAGATTGTATGCATTAACGAAAATAGTTCCATAACAAGCAGAGATAGGTCATGACAAAACATAACATGAAAAAAAATTGTTAAAATAAAGAAACAGCTTAGTTCCTTCAGAACTTGAATGAATGAGATGTTTCATTTGATAATAAAACCAATAAACACAGTTTCATTATCCGATATCAAGAAGTTACAAATAATAAAACTAGTGTTCGCTGAATTAGAAAACAAAATTAGCGGCATTAACACGGCAAATAAATTAAAATCGAAACAATAGTATTTTTCACATCATCAAAACGATATCACAAACATCACAGGACGAACACACAGTGCGCAAAAACAATGGTAAGCGATGCCAACTAAGTTTCGCAAAC
Source organism: Asteroscopus sphinx (assembly GCA_949699075.1). NCBI lineage: Eukaryota > Metazoa > Arthropoda > Insecta > Lepidoptera > Noctuidae > Asteroscopus > Asteroscopus sphinx. The sequence goes on along the minus strand of OX453004.1, from coordinate 30,197,711 downwards.
AATTTATTCCACACATAACCATTTCGAAAATTATGTAAATCTCCACGACTAACAAATGGATGTAAACATTGAAAATGTTGACGGCAGTAATTGTGACACGATTATTCAATTTGACGTTTTGCAATCAGCGGGCACAAACGAGCAAACACTCGTAATCAAACATGCCCGAATCGATTATCAACCCGATTCAATTCGACCGATAACGCGAATGTCCAATTCAATACGAATTTCTATCGTTCATTCGTGTAATTATTGAATTTTATGATCGATTCCGTTTATACCGATGTGTAATATTTAGATTGTAGCGTTGTCAATTTGTTGGTAAAATTCTTTTTGATGGCTAGTGGATGGGTCGAATGTTCTGTATGAGTTTTTACTTGGCAATTTATTCACAGCATCTAGCCCCAAGTTTTTACATAATCATAAACATAAGCTCACGCCTGTATTTCACCGAAGGGGTAGGCAGAGGTGTATAGTACACCCACATTTCGCCAGTTATGTTATAAGTCCCATGTAATAGGGGGCGAGCATATTGCCATCAACCGGGCACAAATCCAGACTCCGGGCTGCTACTGAGAATTTCCTAATGAAAAAACCCAATAACACTTTGCCCGACCCAGGAATCGAACCCAGGACCCCATGCTCAGCAGTCGCGCGTGCTACCACTAGACCAACGAGGCAGTTTTTAGCCTTCCTTTATTCTGAATGATCCCATCGTAAAATTTAAAAATAAGAAAAAAAATCCTAAATTTGATGAATCTAAGCTAGTCCCGGGAAATCTGCTATTACGCCTAGAGAACTAATTTCTTTTACCCAAAATACTTCAAACAACCAACCAGAGAATCAAAGTTCCAAAGCGAAATTAATGTCTAACATTATAATAATAAATGCGACTCGCAGGATTTTGGAGCAGCGTTACGAAAAGCACATAATATAACTATGTATATAAAGCAGATAGTAAAACAAGTTCCACTATTAATCCCAGGAGTTTGAGGCAGTAGTGATGTGCAACGGAACACGATATGCAAGACCAAGTTTTGAAGTGTTCCGAGATATTTCAGCTCCAATATAGCTGTGAATAAGAATTAGTGTGCCAACTGCTGCTTAATGTTTGACAAGTGTTTCTGTTAATGTATATTTTATTCAGAGCTCGGTAAATATCCCGAGTTTTTGAATGAATAAATCAAACATTTATCTAAACGTAGTTTTTCTGATTCATATAACGACTTTTAACTATTTTTTCAATATCAATCTTTGTTATAATTCTCCGAATCAGAGACTAAATTTACGCCTTCATAGACTGATTTTTATAACAAATTAAAATAATCTTCCTTTTAGACTTTGACAAAAATATATTTGAAGACATTTTAGTGTTTCTAATATTAAACATTCATGACATAACATAGTTTAATAAAGTCTAACGGCAGCTACATCACTAAAACACGAGTCTATTCCCTTGAGCCTTATAACTTACTTCCTTTTATGACACTATAGAATATTTTAAGTGCATTAAAGCGTCCGAAATGTAACGGGGGCTTAAAGAGGGTGGGGAGAAGAGACTCAGAATTGATGATATAGATTAAAGGTTGACAGTCTTAGACAATGCTGTATCTCGTCTCTATAGAGCAAGGAGTTGGAAATTGAATCATACATTTCACCATTTTGCATTTAGAGAGCCAAGTTCCATTTGATCTCCGCTTAGATTGATAGACTTTGATTTACTGCGCTTTGTATTGTTTAGTCGAAAAGCTTGATTTAAACTAAAATCAATAGATTTATAGATACATCTAAGCAATAAACTAAATAATGGTTCTTAGTTGTAGGATATGTGTGAAGGCACCGTAAAGTTTTTTTTTTATAAAAAGAAGAATCTGACTCTAAATTATGGTTTAAATGACAACAACATATTAACAACCCATGGATGCTCAAAAAAAACGAGGCATCAGAAAATATGGCCCAAATATTTTACCCAAATATACATTATTCCTCACACATTAAAATTCAAATGCCGAATGCCAAACACGTTCCAAGTTACACCAAAATATATTTCTGGGAGCAAGGAGAACCTAAATGATCCCCCTATTGTGCGGAACACAAATCGTCGATGCAGATTACAAAGGACCCTAGGGAGTGAACAGTCGCTTCGAGGAAAGCCCTCCGATCCCATTGTGATGAGCTCTTTGTCTTATTGGATAAGGTTCAAGTGATGAATGACAGCGAAGGTATCACAGTAAACGATCCTTTTATTGAGGAAAAAGAAACGTTAGAATTTGTTGATGACAAACATAAAGACGTTCAATTACTTTAAAAGGTTGAGGATGGATTAGCTGTCGAAGACGACGAAATTACGTTGTTAGTTTTTGGACGAATGTTACGGAATTGGCTTTGACGGAGTCTGGTATTTGTCTGTCTTGTTTCATGTTTACTCGTTAAAGGAGGTACAATTTATCCTAATCATTTTCGTTTTACTAGCGGCATTTTATTTATAAACTTTAAAGAAAATACGAACAGATTTTTTATAGTTTAGCTCTTGAAATGTTTTAATCCGTCAGACCGTGACTAATCTTAGGTTAGTTGCTCAATTGACCCTGTCAAAATAACTGTTTGAAACAAAATAAACCCAACTCAAAGATAAGCTGCTGAAATTTTAGAAAAACTTTGTAATCTTCAGAATCCCAGCACGAAAGTTTTGAGCTTAGACTAACATTATACTAAACCGCTTTATCTCATTGTTTGATTTATAGTTAGCAACTTTGAAAAGCGTTTCAGTTGCTGAACAAATTGAATCCACCAAAGTTGCCAGAACATTAACTATTACCTTCGATGCATTGTTATTTTTTTTTTTTTGTTGTTTTTAAGACTATTTGCACTCACAGATCTTTTTGTTATTCTAGAACTATTTTCTAAATAAAATGTGTAATTTATTCTGGACAGTATTTATGGCTGAAAGTTTTAGATATGTTTTTATAGCTTGACTTTACGGCTTTCTTAAAGTTTTCATAAGTATGCCGAAAAACCATTTCGTTATTTTATTTCTGTTCTTTTGCCAATTCTTTGGACTACGTTATGTTATCAGAAGTCAAAAAATGTCTGGTTTTCCGAACGGTTTTGTTTTTTTAATGAGGTTGAATAAAAAGATCCTCTTATTAATATTTTTCTTTTGATTTGTTCACGACTTTCGTATTATTTAAAAAGAAGGCTATTTTAGTATTCTGAATACCAATTATGTTTCCTTACTCTGTAGGTCTAAATATGTTTTTCGTAATGTTTTTATGCCTTTTGCGTAGGTTTGGATATAATTATTCCTGACACTATTTTATCTACAAAAATGCTAATTATATTCTTAATTCAGAATCAAGATTAATTGTGGAGCTTTCTGTAATCTCCACGATATTAAATTTGTATGAAGTTATTGTTTAAGTTTCTTTGAGAAATGATGTTTCCTTTTGTATTGTACGCGATATTAAATAGTATTTGTGAACTAATGGTATATATTATCTCTAAGTTATACAATCTTATATTTATAGCAACTACTGCAATTTGCTTAAGTTTCTAACGATAATCTACAAACTACTTGGCAAACTTGATCTTGCTATAGATTTAAATTGTGGAATGAAAAAATCGCTCACGAGCAGGATTCGAACCTGCGACTCCTAGCTCAGTACACCAGTGCTTTAGCCACTAAGCTACCGTGAACACTGCTCGTGGTATCGAAATTATCCTCCACTATACGTCTTTGGGTGACGTCAGCGATATCTTATTAAGAAACATTGTTTCTTAACCGACTCGACTAACTTTGCTTTAGCAATGCTTACTGGACGATGCCGCGACATGTGTACTGAGAGGGGTGAGCATGGTTTGAGGTGAATGTCGTGCGTGAGCGCTGGTTGTACACGAAGGAGCATAGTGTTTTTTGGCTTCACTAGATTGTTTACAGCAATTCGTCTATATTTTTTACTATGTCTATGTCTGTATGCCGATTCTCGTAATTAAAAATTTTCTAAATATAGTTCCAATCTAGTCTCAATTTCCTAAACGTCACACAACATCGTCAAAATAATATAAATGGTTTAAACTTGTTATGTTTTTGACATTTACAAGACTGGGATTAGATAAGAACTATATTTAGAACATACTACTACTACTAGAGTTAGCCATTGAACATAAACTATACACGCATTTACTGTAGGTAGTATATTCTAAGAATCGCGGTTAAACCTAGTTGTACCAATTTCCTTTGCAAGACGGATGCGGCTCATTCTCAGGAACAAATTAACTGACACAATCGTTTTAATAGGATAATATCACGCTTCATACAATTTGAGCTTTATTGAATGACTGACCGCTTAATTGCGGACTTGCTTTGTCACTCTTGTATTAAGATCCAGATATTTATCAAGATACGAGGCATATATTTAAATGTTTAATTACATAGCAATTAAAGCGATTAATGTAGTACCCACTTAGAATTCAATGTCACTTTATTCGTCACAGTAGTACAAAGTAAGTACAATTTTGAGTCGCGTTTGGTTTCTAGTAGTTTCTAGCAAATAAAACCTCTTAGTTAAATACCTAATGACTAGTTGATACGTCTCTAGTCTCTCTCAAATTAGGATCTTGGTTCTAAGGACCAGAAATGTTTGGAATATTTTAATTTAAATATCCATGTTTGAGTGCGTCGTTTTCAACGTCAATATCTGATTGATTTGCAGCATTATCCACCTACTCAATAATGGAATCCTTTACAAAATCAAATCCTATTTGATAATTTCACCATCCTTTCCCATACCTGTGGTAGGTACCTAGTACTTACCTATATATATGAAACTTTAAAGTACTAAACACCAATTTATTTTCGCCAGACGTACACTTCTGTTGGAAAGCTTTTCTGTTCAGAAAAATGTTGAAAAATTTCTCAACGTTATATTCTTGCAACAGCCAGCCTTTGTTAATAATTCATAGTATTGCCCGCACGACCACAATGGGGCATATTGTAGAAATAATAGTACCTACAGCTTGCAATAAAGAAGTAATGTGGTCATTGTCATCATTGTCTAGAAACATTTTTTTATATGACTCTATAAACTTTACTTTGCAGAAAGCAATTATTTGTCTGTATATAAAATAAATATACTTTTACAAGTTATATCAGATTCCATACTTACATTTATTTAGCAAATAAGAACCTAATAAGGCTATTGTTGCTCATCCCATATGCACTACACCCTATTTTCAGTGGCATTAAATGACTGACTGTCATTTTTAAATTTTATATACACTAACCCCCAGTTTCGAGAAGGCTGATCAATTTGGTCTATTGTCAAATCCAATGACAGCACCTGTGATTGGTCGGCAGAAATACTAACAACCAATCACATTGCTTGACCTGAGATTTGACAGTCGATTAGTTAATTTTTGTGTTGATCAGCCTTTCGGAAACTGGTGGTATATACCTAAAGGTTACTAAAGCTTATTATAGCTTTGGATAGAAAAATCTGATTACTTGATCTGATTAATTGTATCAAGTAATCAGATTTTTCTATCCAAAGCTTTATGATAATAATCATAGTGATGCGATCTGCGTCATTACTTTCTACGACATGTATTTCTTCTTATTCCCATCGTCAATTATCGGATTCCCTTCAGCTATTAGTCGATTTATATTGTCAACTATATTCAAATCAAAGTCAATTTAATTTCAAATGTACCCATAAACCGATTCCCAACACAGACCTTGTCAAAGTCAAAACGAGTCGCTCTGATTTCATAAACATTTACTACTCTATAAACTTCACCGCTTAGTTCAATATAAACTAGCGATTAACCGCAGGCGTAGCCGTTAACGGTACTAGTGTAGTAAAACGATAGAAACTAATAAAATTTGACGTGTGTAACCAACTAAAAGATCGTCACATGTGCGACAAATGAGAAGCCATTTTTTATTCACTTACGGGGCAATGAACGTTGTTCAATGGGAGACAGGCCCGTCTTGGTGTTGGTAAGGTATGAGCATTAATCGAAGATAAGGATTTATATAAACGCCTCATTGGTCTAGTGACCGCAATGAGCGAACGAGAGGCCCTGAATTCAACCGCCGATGAGTATATCGGTACTTAATTGGATTTTTTGGTGAATTCTCACTTACTGTACTTTTTCTTCTGTGATTCTGTGCTTACAATCAGTACCTATGGTTACAGTACTGGATTTTAATTGTGTCAGGAAATTGGCTATAGATTTCGCCTTCAATCACATAAAACTATCATAAGCGAACTAATATAGAAAACCAGATAGATATAGGTACCTGCATTAAGTAGGTACCGAATTCGTACTCTTTCGAGGATATGAGAAACGACTATTATAACTAAAGCTTTTGATCTCCTTCATTAAATCTAACTGGGCCTAGAGGTATAGCCTAGAGTCTAGGCTAAGATCTTTGTCCATCAAAAAGTTGGAAGATATGAAGATATCGCCAATGTACCCATAATTTATACTTTGTTCCTATTTTCTGCTATTTTCATGGTGTACAATAAAGCATATGCTATCTGTTTATCTACTGATTCTAAAGCTTCAACGTATAACGTCGCTCATTCCTCGCTCAGTTCCCACCAGATTAACATCTTTCACTGTCTTGATTCCAAATGTCGTAATAAGGTAATTCAAAGCTGTGACCGTTAAAAAAGGAATAAATCTCTAATGTGCTGTGAATACGACTCTGAGGTTTTAAAATGACGATGTCACAATAACGAAATGTCAAAGATGACGGTTTTGTCAATTAGAAAGTTACCGTAGCTTTTTATGTGGCATAATGATATGTTTTTGTATCGTAAATTGTGCGTAAGTAAAATTGGGTTAATACTTTTAAATTGAGCGTACAGTGTAAGTAACTCTATCACCTGTTTCTATTTTATAGGTATTTCTTCTATTGATGTTTAGTCTTTCGATAAGTCTGGTCTCAAATTCTAATGTTTTTAATTTCAATCAATCAACTCAGCCTATCGCAGTCCACTGCTGGACATAGGCCTCTCCCAAGTTGCGCCACAACGCTCGGTCCTCTGCCTTCCGCATCCAGTCCCCCCCAGCCACGTTCTTTAGGTCGTCGGTCCTTCGACAGACATGGCCAGCCCACTGCTACTTCAGCTTACTGATCCTACAAGCTATGTCGGTCACTCCAGTTTTTCTCCGGATAATCTCGTTACGGATTTTATCCTTCAAAGAAACTCCAAGCACAGCTCGCTCCATAGCTCGCTGAGCGACTTTGAATTTGTGGACTAGCCCAACTGTCAGTGTCCACGTCTCGGCACCGTAAGTCATGACTGGCAGAACGCACTGGTTGAAGACCTTTGTCTTCAAACTTTGCGGTATAGGCGACGAGAAGACTCGGCGAAGTTTGCCAAATGCTGCCCAGCCCAGACGGATCCTTCTGTTGGCTTCTTTCTCGAAGTTGTGTCTACCAAGCTGAATTGCCTGCCCTAGGTAGACGTATTCCATTACAACTTCGAGTGCCGACCCTTCGATGAATATTGGCCTCGGCATGACATGCATATTGAACATGACTTTAGTCTTGTCCAGAGTTTTTAATTTAAATAAACCTAATTACAGGTAATTTTGAAACATCAGTCTCTCGTTGCACAGTTCCAAATTATGGATCCTATGGAGAAGAACTGGCAAGAAACTCCATGGATATACTCTTTTTAAAATAGGTTATTATTTATTACATCAAATTCATTCAAGTAATGTGAGTATAATCAGTACCATAATGTAGGTTAATGTCAGAAATAAACAAGAGTTTACAAGTGAGACTATTGCCTTTAGAAATAAACCTAAAAAGAGTGGCCATAGTATGTAAGAGCTGACCTGTCCCGACAGACGGCACCCGTTCACGAGCATGACGTGAGCATCAGCCATCGCTTAACTCAACCATATTGAAGGGAACTAAACGACCCGATACTAACGCCACCATCAGCATGACATTTAAGTGAGCATGACGGACTTATACTGCTATACAATAAATAGACAGGATAAATAATACTGATGTTCAGCCGCATCTAGTTAGACTGTAAGCCGAATCCAACATAATTATAAAAAAGCTTAGAGTAAGAGAAGATTGAGCGTATAGTGTAAGTAACATTATAACCTGTCTCTATTTTTATAGGTACCTATTTCTATTACTGATATTTAGTCGTTCGATAAGTTTGGGGCCTTCAAGTTCTGTATCAATCGAATTTGAATTTTAATTCGAGTTAATATCAATTCGTACTGCATTCCTCTAGGAATTGACATTAGCTCGATTTGGTTCAGAACTTGAAACAATCGGGAGTAAGGCCTCTGGTGCTTAGGATGTCGGTATTGCCCCGTGACTGGGTTGGAGAGGTCTGATGGCAGTCGCGACCCCAACCTAACTGTCACAAAGACTCGAGAAAAGATAAGTCCTACAATAAGAAAATATTTTGTATCTAAATCTTGGCTATCAACGCTTAAATTCTCATTATTTACATCTTTACTAGCGTTCACTGTGCAATCCTTACCATCCGCTTTTTCCTTGACTATTATACGTGGGACACTCAGAAAGTTTTGCGAAACTAAAAAAAATTGTTCTATACGTACATATATTTTTATCAAATCTTTTCAAAGTACTTTCCACCAGCCTCTATACAAAGATTCATGCGCCTAAACCAGTTTTCAAAACACTTTTTCCAGTCCGCCGCAGACACCTCGTTTACAGCCTGCTCGAACGCAGCCAGCGCATCTTCCGGCGACGAAAATTGTATCCCTTTGAGCTGATTTTTTATTTTTGGGAATAAAAAGAAGTCACACGGTGCTAGATCAGGGCTGTAAGGAGGGTGACCCAGGAGTTTGACTGGCGTGCTGTCCAGGAAGTCCCTCGTTTTGAGTGCGGTGTGCGCAGGTGCATTGTCGTGGTGGAGCAGTAGCCCGCGGAGCCCTGTGTTTGGTCGCTTGTTGCTTATAACAGAGAAAACTTCTGGCAAACATTTGGTAGTATACCATTCGGCATTAATGCTTCTTTGATCCCGTAAGGGAATTGATACCAAGTGGCCAGTCAAATTAAAAAAGCTAGCGATCAAAATCTTACCCCCGCTTCTAGATCGCTTCACTTTGGTAGGCGTTGGCTCATTTTGAAACACCCAAACAGTCGACTGGCGCTTGGTTTCTGGGTCGTATTGATAAATCCAGGACTCATCACCTGTAACGATGTCGTAAACATGCCGAGACGAGCCTGCTTCAAATTTGTTAAGCATATCACGGCACCATTCCACCCGGGCCTGCTTCTGAGCATCGGTGAGGTTGTGCGGCACCCAGCGTGATACTATCCTCCTCACGCGAAGATGGCTGTGTAGAATCTCGTGAACGCTTCCCGATCCAATCTTCAATATGTGTTGAATCTCCTGATATGTAATTCGCCTATTGTCTTGGATTAAATTTTTCACTGCTAGCACGTTTTCTTCGGTAACAGCCGTCAAAGGGCGACCGCTTCTTTCGTCATCCCCCAAAGTTGGTCGACCGCGCTTGAATTCGTTATACCAACGATACACGGTTGCCTTGGAAGGGCCTTCATCCATGAATGCCATTTGAAGTCTATCGTACGATTCATCCGGTTTCAGGCGACACTTGAAATCGTATAAAATCATAGCTCTAAAATGTTCCCGGCGCAGATCCATATTTCAGTGAGACACAATACTTTGAATTAACTCGCAAAAAATGTGGAGGGAAATTTTGAAATTGGAACTTACTTATTTTTACTTATAAATAATCATATTTTCGAAAAACATTATAACTGGCCAGTCTCCCATATATAAAAACTTTTTTTCGCAATACTTTCTGAGGGGCCTGGTAGCTTACCAACCAGTTGTCAATGCTGTAAACAGCTTAACATGCTTGAACTAGAAGTTTTTAAACTTTCGCGAGTTTCACTCATATTGAACTATATTTACGGGAATTTTCGGGCACAGTGAAATCAAAACACAACAAACATTTTAACTAATCTCGACGTTTTGGCCAAGTTGCATTAGCCGTGGTCAGCAGACTGACCGCTGCTCGTGACCACGGCCAATGCAACTTGGCCGAAACGTCGAGGTTAATCAAAATGTTCGTTTTTTGTCTAGCAGACTTTGTGGATCATAAAATATGTATGTACATTAGAATTAAGATCTTTTGTACCAAAATCACACCAATAAAGATTCTATTCTATTCTCTTCTATTCTATTCAATATGATTGAACTAAGTGCACTTCTTTAACATTGTTTCAACAAGACTGAATTTACCATTCTATTCGAACTCATTAACTACTTGTATGCCAGTTAAGGCTTTACTCGATGGCTTGTTGTCAGCGTCGTCGCTTACGTGTATCAATTCAAGCGTTTAGCGCCGTGAAGCATGTAAACGCCTTATAACAACGTGACAAACAAAAGCGTTATTTAATGCCATTATAATGGGTATTATGCCCACTTTTCTGGGAGAGTGGGCGATGATGGTATCACATAGTGATAAGTGGACAAATCGTCACACTCCCACATTTCTCTGTGAAGTTGCTTAATAGTTGTCAATTGTGTGATGGATGTCCAATTTGAGTGTCTATTTGTTGCACTTGCGGGATTTTATTTGGTTATCTTACTTGACTGAACCAAATCGGCAGAACAAAGCATTGTCAGTGTCCGGGTATCAAAGCCAGGTCTTCAATACCGTTTTCAATCATTTTAGCAATACTAATTTTGATAATAGCAAAAGGGAGAAATATTTTCAGTACCCATATAAAATCGTATAATCATATTTCAAGTTACTGACTCCGTATCTACATTAACTGATTACTTATACCTCAGATCTGTCGTCAAATAAAATCAAAGAACCCCTACGTAAATATTCTTAGCGCTTACTCCATCCAAATTCTCCAAATACAATTCACGAGAACGAAATTCAGCCGATTTTTCGCTCGAAAATCACGAGGTGGTCCGATAAAACCCCTTCAAAGCGTTTGGAAAGCGAAAATCGTAGTTGAAACCGAATATTCAGTGTAAAATCTTTAAAGGTTTTAATTATACTAAGTGGCGACCAGAGCGAAGGGAGACCGACATCAATCTATTTAATGCGAGAGAGCAATACCTGCTCGGTGCAAAAACGATGTATTCGTTTGCCACACCATTCATTACTGGGCTAACGAGAGTTTGGTAACATTATTTGAAGTTGGAACATCGATAAAATGCGAACAAGCTGCAATTTTCGGTTTGCAATTTGGCAACGCGATGGGATCGATGTTTTGCGACAGCGGTTACCGTCAACAGTGCAATTGGCAAGCCAAGTTGGACAGGTGATCTGATTGGGAAAGTTGTCATGAGATGAAGAAGTTCTTATTTTGCCAATGTTTTTAAAAGTTGAGTTTTTTTTCTACTAACTATTTCAGTTCCTTTGTTCTGTGGTCTTGTCACGAAATGTGTAGGTTGACTCTTCCGATTATTTTCGGCAGAAACTGACAAAGAACTAGAGAAATATCAACTCAACATATCGCAGTCCACTGCTGGACATAGGCCTCTCCCAAGTTGTGCGACAACACTCGATCCTCTGCCTTCCGCATCCTGTCCTCCCCAGCCACGTTCTTCAGGTCGTCGGTCCACCTGGCGGGGGGGCGCCCTACGCTGCGTTTGCCGATTCGCGGTCTTCACTCAAGGACTCGTCTGCTCCAGCGGCCTACGGTCCTTCGACAGACATGGCCAGCCTACTGCCACTTCAGCTTACTAATCCTACAAGCTATATCGGTCACTCCGGTTCTTCTCCGGTTTTTCTGTTAGAGATATATGAACACTAATAATCCCTTGAATGAAAAAATATGAAAACTGTAATTTTTTTATTAATTCAGAAAAGAGATGTCATGCTTTTCGACGTTTATTGAGTAATGTCAATAAAAGTAAGTGTTACTTAAATTCTGAACACAGCAATGGTCATGACTCCAAAGAACATTTCAAAGAGCTATCACAATTACACCAATGCAACTACACATTTCAAACACTTCAATTTTGCAGAGCAATAATGATAAATGAAAATCGTAAATATAAACAAGCGCTAAAGCAATAAGCTTTATAATTAATGAATTCGTTCCACTCTTACTTATGATTAGCATGTACTTGCATACTAATTGCATTGCCCAAAGCACCGCCGGCGAACAAGACAGACTGTCGAGCGTATCGCTAATGACACTCCCCATTGCTGCTTTTATCCCCACGACTTCAAATTAAACATAACATGCAACGCAACGTAATCTAAATAAATTCAAAGAGGTAACCCCTAAATAGGGCGGTCAATGCGCCCTCACGCGCTCTTAAGACGCTACCCGACAGATTTGAAAAGTGTCTCCTCTTCCTTCCCCTGTCAAATTAAGTAGACTTTTTAAGTTGGCCGGATGAATTTTTAATTAGATTAAGCCCCAGGCCGATCGTGACGGCGCAAAGAGTATGAATGATGACTTAAAATATACGTACATTGTATGAAATATATATCAAGTACCGACCAATTTAGGAAGAGCTTTCGATGTTTTGATTTCCATTGATTGATAGTGTAAGTTATACTGGTAGTTAAATAGTTACACAATCGTTATGGAATTGAAGCAATGTATATTTTCCGGTGCATAATTGTATGTTGTGTGGGGTCCCGTTAGGCGCATCGCTGCAACGGTACGTCTATCACAAGCGGATTTCCTGGATTCGGTTCTCAGGCAAGATTGGAATTTTTAGCGTTGGTATAGCCTGGCGCAGTTTTTGTTTGGTAGGAATTGAACAATTTGAGGTAATCTTGTATTGCAATTATGTTGAGCTATTTATGAGTTGAGGATGGGCAGCAGCGTTCTCAGAGTATTAAACCAACCAACTGCGATCGCCAACCCGCCTGCCAAGCGTGGTGATTATGGCATATCCCCCCTTAATTGGGGGAGGCCTATGTCCAGTAGTGGACGTCTTTCGGCTGTAATGATGATGATGATGATTTATGAGTTTGATTTTTGCTGCGAAGCAGTTCTGGATTTGATGTTGAATAAGTTACTTTTTCTTGCGGAGTCCGTTAACATTTTTGTCTCGTATGGTTAACTATGATCACCATCACCAATACAATACCAATACGTCTGGTAGGAATGTCAAGACTGGTGATTACGGCAATTTTCCGTCTTATAGTTAATATTTGGGTTTATAGATGTCTACGGGCAGGGTACGACAATAAATTGTTCATAATTTACACGTAAACCCACTCTTATTTGTCTGTGCTTATGTGTTAGGTAAGTATGGAAATATAATTTCTAATGTTTAATTGAATTGTCATAGAAATTAAAATTGCCATTCTCAACAAACTATTTTCTGATATCTCTGTCCTTTCATATAAAAAAATTATCGCGCATCCCTCGGGATCTGTTTAGTTTCCTGAGATAAAAAGTAACCTATACAACATGTAACAAAAACCCTGTTGTTCTTGTGAGCTACGCGGTTATCAGAATCGATATTCATACGTAAGGACACAACTCATTTGGAAAGCCTCTTCAGTAAAAATAATCAAATTAATTATTAAATCATTATTAATCGTAATTTGAAAGTGATATAATCACTTTTAATAATGATTTAATATTTATTTTTATTGAAGAGTATTTCCAAATGAGTTGTGTCCTTACGTATGAATATCGATTCTGAGAACGTACCTCACAGGAACTATAGGTTTTTGATACATATTGTATTATAATCCTAGTTATGGTATATCTATGTGCCAAATTTCATCCATATCCGTTTAGCCGTTTCAGCGTGATTAAGTTACAAACATTCACATGAATAAACAATAAAGTAACAATAAACAAATATCAAGAAATACAATACAATACAATGGTGTCGATTCTCTTGTTCACGAACTAAACTTATTTTAAACTATCGCTCTCTTTTACTAAAAGTAGATACAAGAAAGGGATGGCAACCATTTTAGAACTGTCAAATTAGTTTACGTGTTACATTTCTTTGTATTTTAGTGGGCACGTTCCGAGATCACGACTAAACTTGTATGGAAATTTTAATTTCGTCTAATTTGACAGCTCTTAAATGGTTGCCATCCCTTTCTTGTATCTACTATTAGTAAAAGAGAGCGACAGTTTAAAATAAGTTTAGTTCGTGAACAAGAGAATCGACACCATTATATCTGAAACAATAAAGTTTACTTACTTACTTAATATTGTGTAATACATTTATCTAATGCTTATACTACTTAGTTTTAAACCAACAAACTTCACCAATGAAATGGAATAGGAGATCAAAATTCGTTCCAGTGGCCCCAGCTCAGTTTGGGTAGGTTCCAAATTGTGTGACTATGATGCAGTTAGAGCGCTGTCAAAAATGGCGCGACTTTAATAAAAACGTCGAGCCAAAGCTCTGGGGTTAGTTTATGACAAACATTGATGATATTGTTTCAAATGACAATTGCTGGTTTCAATCTAAACTTGTATTTTTATTTGGTTGCTAGGTAGGCTGACTGGTTGGCTGGTTGGTAGTTTGTTTGGATGCTAAGAGTTGAGGCACTTGAGTCTATTAAGTGACTCAGGGGAGGATAGCAGCACTTGGTGGTCGCGTGCTACTGTGGGAGAAACAATATTGTTTTCCCGGGACGTGCCAAGGTCCAATGGAGTTCCCGGAGCTCCTCTATTTTGTGCAGAGGACGGCCACCGTGTGGTTTTAGTCGGTAAGAGCCCGACATACCCCTTCGCCGTCCCCAGACGGAAGGGTATCCATGAGGATTCCCACCCAATCTTGGAATTCCTTCCCGACTTATTGCAACGATTACACAATACCAGTATTTAGTAGTAGTAGAGCTCCTTTGTGAAAGAGCTCGTCCGGGGAAGTACTACCACCGTGCCTACTTCTCCGCCAAATAGTGATGCTTGCATTGCTGTGTTTCGGTCTGAAGGGTACGGGTGCCGGTGAAATTACAATCACATGAGACTTTCCATCTTCATGTCTCAGTTTGGCGAACCGACTTGTGGTACCATTTAGGCAACAGCCTAGGTGGTATTGCAGTTGTTATGGGCAAAGGTAACCGCTTAACATCAGGTGGGCCTTTAGCTCGTTTCGCCATCCTATACTATATAAAAAAACAAAAAAAAAAAAACCGAGTGTCCATTATTGCATTGTGTTGCGTAACGTTGTCACTTGTCAATGTCACTAGTGTCAAAAACCATAGCCAACGCGTGACAACTGCGCGAGCGGCTCACATTTGACAACTTGGTTCAATGTTGCCATGTTGTGTGGTTTTGTGTTATGGTCTATGGAATTTCCAATCTTGCGTATTCATTAAATATTACACATTTTATCTCATATTGTATTTCATCATCATCATCATCATTTCAGCCGAAAGACGTCCACTGCTGGACATAGGCCTCCCCCAAACATCGCCACAACGACCGGTCCTGTGCCTTCCGCATCCAGCGGATTCCCGCGACCTTCACCAGGTCGTCGGTCCACCTTGTGGGGGGCCTACCCACGCTGCGCCTTCCAGTACGCGGTCGCCACTCCAGAACTTTACTGCCCCAACGGCCATCCGTTCTGCGAGCAATGTGCCCAGACCACATGTGTGTATTGTATTTAATCTTACGTATTGATTTTTTATCGTTATTTACCAACATCACGCCTCACTGATCCACGTTATTGCATTGTGAATTTGTGTCGACGCCGGCTGTCGCTGAAAACCAGCGCTGTGTCTTTGCTCCGTGCATGAGGCACAGCAATATGCTGAGCGGTGGCCGTTTTGCGCGGATGTGACGCATATCTTACCACACTTCTTGGTTCTGTACCTGTATTTGTTCTGTGTTCTTGAATTTTTGGTAGTTTTGTGCATCACTTTTGAAGCAAATAAATATTTTTTCTTTCTTTCTTTTCACCCGAAAACGGTAGGCTGAAGTGGTGTAGCTTTTAAAAAAACCCTAATTATTACACCTTATGTAGTAAAAGACTTTTTTACCATTGCTACTCGAAAAAGGGCATTTTATTCATCGATAACAGTGAATAAAACTCCGTTTTACTCACAAGAGAATAAAAACATTTTGAATTTGGAACAAGCACGAATTATGTACCTACTAAGAAATGAATAAAACGTGCTGAACGTACGTACTGGCTGGCTGGATGGAGCTATCAAATTTAAATTAAGAAAAAATAAATACTACAGGTTGGCTGGTTGAACGAGAGACTTATTGAAGGAGGATTTTAGTAATTGATCTCGTTCCAAATATGTGTAAAAAATGGTACCTTAATTTTTGAAATATTTTAAAATCGATTTCATAAATTTCTGTGGACGTTATTCCGCGCTTACAAATCAAAATTTCATGCAGTGAGGTGATGCACCTTGCTAGGTCAGTGTCCATCGGTGGCTATTTTCACCCTCTTTGCCTTTTGTACTAGACAGCAGACCCCGAAAAGTCAGAGCTTGCGCGAGCATTTTGACTACTATACCTACGCGTGATTTGTCGTAGAATATTCTTTTCATCTTTTTTTCTTTATGTGTAGGTACGCACATTCTACCATATTCTTGAATATGTCTCTCATTCACCCAGTCATGCTATATACCACTATTTATTTTCTCGCAGTCAATGGTAAAAAGTAGAGTACCCAACTCGTGAAAAAAAAATTCATCTCGGGCCTTGTATCCCTCGCTCCGCTCAGGATTCTATATATTCACGAGCGAAGCGAGTGGTTCAATCTTAGAATCCTTCGCTGCTCGGGATCCATCTTAGTCCCTCGAATTAAATTCCCTCTTTTTTCACTTGTTGTATAATCTACTATAGTATCACTGTAAAAATTACTTTCAAGTGTACACCAAAAACATCTATACTTTTTACAATAAAAAAAGTATTGGAGAAGTTAAATCTAGTGATCATTAGGTAGTTAATTTAGGTAAGTATCAGCGTTCCCCAATAAACAAATTGAACACAAACACAAAAAAAAACACTGTCAGAGAAAAACGAAAACAAACAAAATTATTATTTACTGTTAAACTTTCGCGTTACATTATTATAACATAACATAACATCACGCCTGTATTTCCCCGAAGGGGTAGGCAGAGGTGTATAGTACACCCACATTTCGCCAGTTATGTTATAGTCCCATGTAATAGGGGGCGAGCCTATTGCCATTGACCGGGCACAAATCCAGACTCCGGGCTGCTACCGAGAATTTCCTAATTAAAAAACCCAATACCCAATTGCCCGACCCGGGAATCGAACCCAGGACCCCACGCTCAGCAGTCGCGCTTGCAACCACTAGACCAACGAGGCAGTCATACATTATTATAACTTACTAGCTTTTACCCGCGGCTCCGCTCGCGTTAAATTCTGCTAACCCACGTCAGTCCAGTCCAGTCCAGTACAGTCCAGTCCAGTCCAGTCCAGTCCAGTCCAGTCCAGTCCAGTCCAGTCCAGTCCACTGTCCCACTGTCCCACTGTCCCACTGTCCCACTGTCCCACTGTCCCACTGTCCCACTGTCCCACTGCCCCATTGCCCCACTGCCCCACTGTCCCACTGTCCCACTGTCCCACTGTCCCACTGTTCCACTGTCCCACTGTCCCACAGTCACACTGTCACACTGTCACACTGTCCAACTGACCCACTGTCCCACTGTCCCACTGTCCCACTGACACACTGTCCCACTGTCCCACTGTCCCACTGTCCCATTGTCCCACTGTCCCACTGTCCCACTGTCCGACTGTCCCACTGTCCCACAGTCACACTGTCCAACTGACCCACTGTCGCACTGTCCCACTGTCCCACTGTCACACTGTCTCACTGTCCCACTGGCCCTCTATCCCACTGTCCCGCTGTCCCACAGTCCACCTGTCCAACTGGTCCGCTGTCCCACTGTCCCACTGCCACATTGACCCACTGTCCCACTAACCCACTGCCCCACTGCCCCACTGTCACACTGCCCCACTGTCACACTGCCCCCTATCCCACTGTCACACTGCCCCACTGTCACACTGTCCCACTGTCCGACTGTCCCACTGTCCCACAGTCACACTGTCACACTGTCCAACTGACCCACTGACCCACTGTCGCACTGTCCCACTGTCCCACTGTCCCACTGTCACACTGTCTCACTGTCCCACTGTCCCTCTATCCCACTGTCCCGCTGTCCCACAGTCCACCTGTCCAACTGGTCCGCTGTCCCACTGTTCCACTGCCACATTGACCCACTGTCCCACTAACCCACTGCCCCACTGTCACACTGCCCCACTGTCACACTGCCCCCTATCCCACTGTCACACTGCCCCACTGTCACACTGCCCCCTATCCCACTGCCACACTGTCCCACTGTCCACCTGTCCCGCAGTCCCACTGTCCCACTGTCCACCTGTCCCGCTGTCCCACTGTCCTGCTGTCCCACTGTCCCGCTGCCCCAATGCCCCATTGTCCCACTGTCCCACTGCCCCAATGTCCCACTGACCCACTGCCCCACTGCCCCACTGGCCTACTGTTCGACTGTCCCACTGCCCCACTGTCCCACTGTCCCACTGCCCCACCGCCCCACTGCCCCACTGTCCCACTGCCCTACTATCCCACTGCCCCTTGCCCCACTGCCCCACTGCCCCACTGCCCCTCTTGCCCACTTTCCCACTGACCCACTGTCTCACTATATCACTATCGTCCCATGTCCCATGTCCCATGTCCTGTCCCACTGTCTCACTATCTCACTATATCACTATCGTCCCGTCCCATGTCGTGTCCCATGTCCCATCCTATGTCCAGTCCTATGTCTCGTCCCATGTGCCGTCCCACTGTCCTGTCCCATGTCCCGTCTCATGTCCGTCCCATTTCCCATCCCATGTCCCGTCCCCTGTCCCGTCCCCAGTCCCGTCCCCAGTCCCGTCCCCAGTCCCGTCCCCAGACCCGTCCCCCTGTCCCGTCCTCAGTCCCATCCCCTGTCCACTCCACTCCACTCCATCGTACATTACTATCCTCTCGTGCAAATGCATAGAAGCTTCGATCTGTCGGGTGAGTACGCAACCCACGAATTTTTTTTTTTCTTTTTTTCTTTCTTTCTTTCTTTCTCAAAACCCATACCAGTTTTTAAGTCAGATCATCAGCTTTCAAACAAAAAAAAAATCATCAAAATCGGTCCAGTAGTTTTAGCGTGATGCTGGAACAAACAAACAAACAGACGTTTACAATTTTATAATAGTTAAGAAGATAATAAAAACTTACTTACTTACGTAAATTATAACTCATCATCATAATTTCAGCCGAAAAACATCCACTGCTGGACAAAGGCCGCCCCCAAGGGGGGGGGGGGGGATTGCCATAATCGCCACGCTTGGCAGGCGGGTTGGCGATCGCAGTTGTTTGTTTAAATATTCAGTGAACGCTGCTGCCCATCCTCTGGTGAATCCCTTATTCGCATTTTACGACACCCATGAGAAGAGACAGGGTGGTGCAATTCTTTACGTCCGTCACCACACGGAACTTAAATTATTATTATTTATTCATTGTTATTATTTTTAACCTCTATTATTCCACAGCTGGGCAAAGGCCTCCCTTTTCTTTTCCTCTCTTTTCACATAGTAAAACCAGGCTTATCTACGAGTTATTTATGTAGATGCATAAATAACACGTGAAAACTATTTTTTATTGATATTCTAAAGTGTCACTTCGACACTTTGTTTAGGCGTGTTGGCACTTTCAGCCACGTGTACTACAAAGTATCGGGGTCAAAATATGCACCAGCAGTAACAGGTTAGTGCCCTACAAATGCCAGGCTGACCCCTTTACCCCCTGTTGACATTTATACCGCAAAGGGACACAGTTAGGTGCTACGCTCTATAATTAAATGAGGGGTTAATAGGAATGGGAATATTTTTATGATAGGATTGTCTTGTCACATGGGACGGTTACATTATGTTTAATAAATTAGAACTATGTAGTACGTACTATGGTATAATAAGATGTTTCACCAGGTATTGTACCAGCGCGATGCCTCCAAGCAGTGTTGCCATTTATTGATATCTTCAATATATTTAAGGAGATTTTTGTTCATAATGAATATAAAATAAATTCCTAACTAGCCTATTTGTTATCTCGTGTTATTCATCTAATTTGTTATTAAAGGAAACTGTACCGAACTGTACTGAAACCGCACTCGCCACTTATTACGCCTACGCTTATGCATGGCTCAGCTATGGCATAACCTTATGGGGAAACAGTACAAACGCACCATTAATTTTTATCCTCCAAAAGAAACTCATAAGAATATTAGTAAATATCCAAGGTACAGAGAGCTGCAAACCCCACTTCAAAGACCTAAAAATATTAACTTTACCATGTCTATACCTTTTAGAAACCTGTAAATTTGTTAGAAGCCATCAAAACTTCTATAAAAAACGAGAAGACCAAAATCTGAAATACATGTTAAGGCATAAAAATCGACTAAATTTACCAAGCTCTCGTTTAAATATGCATTCAACCAGTCCCTATGTTATGTCAATAAAAATATATAATAAACTTCCGCCAGTGATAAAAAACGAAGAAAAAGACAATATTATTATAAAAAAACTAAAACAACTCCTATTAAATAAATGTTATTATGACATAAATGAATTTTTTGATGATAATTTTACATAAAATACAATAACTAATAACTAGATACCTACTTGATAATAATGTATATAAAAGTGACTCCTCCTCTCTCCTACTTTTTGCCGTGCCCGACAGGGCCCACATATGATACTTATAACTACACTTGAGAGCAATAAAATCGCACACCCCCTGTTGTTTAGTTTATTACTGATTATTTTCTTAAATCTAGAGACATTGAGTAAAAATCATTTGATAAAATGAAAGTAAACAAGCTTACCTTTCTAATGTCATAAATTTTTTATCATTGAGCTCCGAGTAACTTAGCAAAACAACCATACATAAAATTCCCCGAATTTACTCATTTTCGCTGGCACTACTTGCACCCTTACCCGCAAGAATAAAAAGGTCGCTTTTTTTGGATTTTTAATCTGTTGCATACCAAATGTCAACGTAATGACACCTCTACAGGAAGCATTCCGATTTACTGAAAAAACATGGATACTACGCCCGCAGAAGCCGCTCAAGTTATTGCCTTGCTTGAAGCAGGACAAAATCAAAGTGAAGTTGCTCGACTGCTAAATTTGAGTCGCTACTCCGTTCGACGTGTATACCAAAGATTCCGAGAGACTAGTGGCTACATTCAACGACCAGGATCGGGCCGTCAGCGCAAAACATCAGAGCGTGATGACCGCTTCCTTGTGACAAGGTCTTTGAGAAATCGACAGCTGAACGCGGTTGAACTGGGACACCAGCTTCAAGAAGTTCGCAATGTCAGTGTAAGTCGGTGGACAGTTAGAAGAAGATTGGCTGAAGCAGGATTGACTGCACATCGACCAGCAAATGGTCCAAAATTGACCACAGCTCACCGACAAGCCCGACTACAATTTTCCAGGGAACATTTAAATTGGACGTATGAACAGTGGCGGGCTGTTATGTTCTCTGATGAGTGCAGGATGACTTTACATGGTCATGATGGACGCTCTAGAGTCTACAGAAGATCATCAAAGCGATTTGCGCAATGCTGCATAAGTGAACGTGTTGCTTTTGGATGTGGATCGTGTATGTTTTGGGGTGGCATAGTGCTGGACACTAAAACGGACATTGTATTCGTCTCTGGGGCGAATACCGGCCCGAGATCGAGAGGACTGACAGCTGTGCGATACGTTGAAGAAGTGCTTGAAGATTATGTGAGGCCGCTTGCGTGGCTTATGGGAGAAGAATTTCTCCTTATGCACGATAATGCCAGACCGCATGTCGTTAGAACAGTTCGCGACTACATGGAAGATGTTGGAATCACCGCAATGGAATGGCCAGCTCATAGTCCTGACCTCAATCCGATTGAACATGTCTGGGATGAGCTTAAGCGAAGAGTTCGGGCAAGAAACCCGGCTCCTATGCGACTCCAAGAGCTTCAACTTGCCATTGAAGGGGAGTGGAATGCTATACCTCAAGAATTCGTTGTAAAATTAATACGGTCCATGAAAAACCGTTTAAAAGCTGTAATTAGGGCGAGGGGAGGGAATACACCTTATTAATAAACATTTTGAACAATAATTTTGTTTCGTTTTCATTCTGTTTTAAGCGAAATTTTTGGTGATTTTACGTGTATGTTGGGTTTTGCGCCCTAAAACCACTTATGGGTATTTTGTATACTGTTTTTTGGTATCTTTAGAAAGGTAGTGAAGTAAACTTTCAATTAGCATTAAAAAAAATCTGTCTTAATTAATATTAAGTAAAAAAAAAAACAACCTTAATTGAAAAAAGTCAAAGTGTGCGATTTTATTGCTCTCAAGTGTATAATGTAACACCTTTAAATACTTGTGGAGTGCAATAAATGAATTGAGTATTGTATATAATGACTAGTTCAAAAGTGATTCTCTATAGAAGCAAGTAAATGAAAAAATGCATTTTGCTCGGGTAATTTATTTATACCAAGTGACACCATCAAACTGATAAGTGTCACGGTAACAGCTCGCTATTGGCTCCACAGCCGATGACGTAGTACGGAGGCAATCACGTGACCTAGCTGTCACGGGAAGAGAGTACCTGGTGAAACATCATATTATACCATGGTACGTAACTACTGCGATTGCCAACCCGCCTGACAAGCGTGGCGATTATGGCATATCCCCTATGGCCTGAGGCACAGTAAATAAAGCAGTAAAGAAACTTACGTACAAACGCTCGATAAGCTTTGCTTGCTTTGCTTTTAGTAGTAGTAGAGCTCCTTTGTGAAAGAGCTCGTCCTGGGAAGTACTACCACCGTACCTACTTCTCCGCCAAACTGTGATGTTTGCATTACTGTGTTTCGGTTTGAAGGGTACGGGTGCCGGTGAAATTACAATCACATGAGACTTTACGTCTTCATGTCTCAGTTTGGCAAACCGACTTGCGGTACCATTTAGGTAACAGCCTAGGTGGTATTAAAGTTGTTATGGGCAAAGGTAACCGCTAAACATCAGGTGGGCCTTTAGCTCCTTTCGCCATCCTATACTATAAAAAAAAAAATACGTTGCACTCACACTCACTTACAGACGCACGCCTCAACAAGGCTCAGTGGAGTGCATTAAAAGAGCCTCCACGAGTGACGCTATTTAATTGATCGTCCGGCGCACCCTGGGCAGTTAGCCCCGCTACCAACCTGCTGACAGGCTAATCTTTTCCCCATGGCATGAGCTATTATCATTATGTAGCTCATGTCGACACGATAAAAGAAGTGGACATCGTAGTGCTGTCAGTACAAAAGGCGTGCGTTTGTGTGAGTGCGTTGTTTCGAGCGTTTGTACATAATTTCGTTACCGCTTTAGCTATATATTGACTGTGTCGAGGCCTATATCTAGGAGTGGACGTTTTTCGGCTGAAATGATGATGATGATTATATGGTACATAAGAATTTATGCTGGCATCGACAAGACGCGTATGTATGATAACCTCCTCCTTTTTTGAAGTCGGTTAAAAAGTGCGTGAATGACTGTGCAACTCTGTTTAACACTACCAGATTTTGTTATTATTTTGCGACTTCAAGTCTTACCAGTTTTAGTCTCCATCCAGCCGTAATGAGGACAACGTTGTGTAAAGAAAGGCTCCCACCATCGCCTGATTTGGTAGCACTGCAAGAACACCTGCCCCCAGGTCACGACCTTCTGTGGCCAGTCTGGAATTCCCTCAACCGACTCCAGACTCAAGTCGGTCGCTGCAGAGATGTGCAAATGGAATGCGAGACTTCTCTAATACTGAATGCGATTGTGGGGTCCCTTCCAGTCCATGGGTCATTTGCTCACTTGTCCATTATGTCCAGTAGGACAGATAGATATCATGCAGATAGTAATCTGCAGAAGCGGATTTAAACGAAGTCACGAATAAAGCCATAGAGGTGGCCAAATATCACATTAATATGTGAACTGAAGTGATTTAAACGAAAGATGATAAGTAACTGATGTATGAACTGAACACAGACATAGTAAAAAATATAGAGGAAGTGCTGCGAACAATCATAGTGAAGCCAACGAAACCGTGTTTCTCCGTGTACAAACCTTTAGTTAGATTGAAGAGCTTTTAATGACTGTAAGTTATTACTATTTGTATGGTAGCTAACCGAAAAAAACACACAACATCCTCCCACAATCTCAACGTTATACGTACAGCTATATACTCAACTATCATGACATAATTGTCTCTCCAATGATACATGAAACAAACCACGATAGCGCTTATATAGCTTAATTTGCTCCATTAGGGCCCCTATCACAGATTAAGCACATCCGCGCCGATGTCTTTGTGAAGCGATTGTACGAATACAGATGCTCATCGCTCATGGAAGGAAGCAATTAACTGTTTGGTTGATAGCACGGAAAATAACGGTGATTAATGGCTGCAGAAAAATTGAGGTTAATGAAATGTTAGTTAAAGTTAGATACTTAATAGGACTAATAAAGATAAAAAAAGGGTTTTGTTTATGTCTGCACCTCAGAGCAACAGAATACTAGAGAGAGGACAAGCCGCCGCGTAAAGGTTGGCCGTTGTATGCACAGCAGGCATACACTGCAGTAGTTTACCATCACTTGCACCCGTGAGCAAGCAAGCAAGCTAAATCTGAGAGAAAACTTTCTTTTATTTCCAAAATGCGGTAAGGATACAAGTTTGCGTGTTTCATGTACGTGGGACACTCAGAAAGTTTTGCGAAACTAAAAAAAAATGTTCTATACTTACATATATTTTTATCAAATCTTTTCAAAGTACTTTCCACCAGCCTCTATACAAAGATTCATGCGCCTAAACCAGTTTTCAAAACACTTTTTCCAGTCCGCCGCAGACACCTCGTTTACAGCCTGCTCGAACGCAGCCAGCGCATCTTCCGGCGACGAAAATTGTATCCCTTTGAGCTGATTTTTTATTTTTGGGAATAAAAAGAAGTCACACGGTGCTAGATCAGGGCTGTAAGGAGGGTGACCCAGGAGTTTGACTGGCGTGCTGTCCAGGAAGTCCCTCGTTTTGAGTGCGGTGTGCGCAGGTGCATTGTCGTGGTGGAGCAGTAGCCCGCGGAGCCCTGTGTTTGGTCGCTTGTTGCTTATAACAGAGAAAACTTCTGGCAAACATTTGGTAGTATACCATTCGGCATTAATGCTTCTTTGATCCCGTAAGGGAATTGATACCAAGTGGCCAGTCAAATTAAAAAAGCTAGCGATCAAAATCTTACCCCCGCTTCTAGATCGCTTCACTTTGGTAGGCGTTGGCTCATTTTGAAACACCCAAACAGTCGACTGGCGCTTGGTTTCTGGGTCGTATTGATAAATCCAGGACTCATCACCTGTAACGATGTCGTAAACATGCCGAGACGAGCCTGCTTCAAATTTGTTAAGCATATCACGGCACCATTCCACCCGGGCCTGCTTCTGAGCATCGGTGAGGTTGTGCGGCACCCAGCGTGATACTATCCTCCTCACGCGAAGATGGCTGTGTAGAATCTCGTGAACGCTTCCCGATCCAATCTTCAATATGTGTTGAATCTCCTGATATGTAATTCGCCTATTGTCTTGGATTAAATTTTTCACTGCTAGCACGTTTTCTTCGGTAACAGCCGTCAAAGGGCGACCGCTTCTTTCGTCATCCCCCAAAGTTGGTCGACCGCGCTTGAATTCGTTATACCAACGATACACGGTTGCCTTGGAAGGGCCTTCATCCATGAATGCCATTTGAAGTCTATCGTACGATTCATCCGGTTTCAGGCGACACTTGAAATCGTATAAAATCATAGCTCTAAAATGTTCCCGGCGCAGATCCATATTTCAGTGAGACACAATACTTTGAATTAACTCGCAAAAAATGTGGAGGGAAATTCTGAAATTGGAACTTACTTATTTTTACTTATAAATAATCATATTTTCGAAAAACATTATAACTGGCCAGTCTCCCATATATAAAAACTTTTTTTCGCAATACTTTCTGAGGGGCCTGGTATGTGCGTGTTTTTGTTGTAATTTTTTGATCCGTTTCTTGTGTTGTGTGCGTACATTGAGCTTGTGACACTCTGACTCAATGCAAACTATATTCCAGTTTTTATCTCTTTTCTTATTTAGTAAACAATCTTGGCACGTCTCTTTATTCAAATAACTACTGATAAAATATAATTACTAGTTCTGCACATGTACCAGGCCCCTCAGAAAGTATTGCGAAAAAAAGTTTTTATATATGGGAGACTGGCCAGTTATAATGTTTTTCGAAAATATGATTATTTATAAGTAAAAATAAGTAAGTTCCAATTTCAAAATTTCCCTCCACATTTTTTGCGAGTTAATTCAAAGTATTGTGTCTCACTGAAATATGGATCTGCGCCGGGAACATTTTAGAGCTATGATTTTATACGATTTCAAGTGTCGCCTGAAACCGGATGAATCGTACGATAGACTTCAAATGGCATTCATGGATGAAGGCCCTTCCAAGGCAACCGTGTATCGTTGGTATAACGAATTCAAGCGCGGTCGACCAACTTTGGGCGATGACGAAAGAAGCGGTCGCCCTTTGACGGCTGTTACCGAAGAAAACGTGCTAGCAGTGAAAAATTTAATCCAAGACAATAGGCGAATTACATATCAGGAGATTCAACACATATTGAAGATTGGATCGGGAAGCGTTCACGAGATTCTACACAGCCATCTTCGCGTGAGGAGGATAGTATCACGCTGGGTGCCGCACAACCTCACCGATGCTCAGAAGCAGGCCCGGGTGGAATGGTGCCGTGATATGCTTAACAAATTTGAAGCAGGCTCGTCTCGGCGTGTTTACGACATCGTTACAGGTGATGAGTCCTGGATTTATCAATACGACCCAGAAACCAAGCGCCAGTCGACTGTTTGGGTGTTTCAAAATGAGCCAACGCCTACCAAAGTGAAGCGATCTAGAAGCGGGGGTAAGATTTTGATCGCTAGCTTTTTTAATTTGACTGGCCACTTGGTATCAATTCCCTTACGGGATCAAAGAAGCATTAATGCCGAATGGTATACTACCAAATGTTTGCCAGAAGTTTTCTCTGTTATAAGCAACAAGCGACCAAACACAGGGCTCCGCGGGCTACTGCTCCACCACGACAATGCACCTGCGCACACCGCACTCAAAACGAGGGACTTCCTGGACAGCACGCCAGTCAAACTCCTGGGTCACCCTCCTTACAGCCCTGATCTAGCACCGTGTGACTTCTTTTTATTCCCAAAAATAAAAAATCAGCTCAAAGGGATACAATTTTCGTCGCCGGAAGATGCGCTGGCTGCGTTCGAGCAGGCTGTAAACGAGGTGTCTGCGGCGGACTGGAAAAAGTGTTTTGAAAACTGGTTTAGGCGCATGAATCTTTGTATAGAGGCTGGTGGAAAGTACTTTGAAAAGATTTGATAAAAATATATGTACGTATAGAACAATTTTTTTTAGTTTCGCAAAACTTTCTGAGTGTCCCACGTAATTAGGTTAAAAAAATATATTTAGTGTGTGAAATTGTTAACATAATGTCATTTAATAATTATTATTGACGAATTGCATTAAAAAGACATGCGAAGATTGTTTACTAAATAAGACAAGTAAGAAAAAACAGAGATTAGGTGGCTTGCCCGATCTACTTATATTCCGTTATCTGTGGTATGCACACAACAACTTATAACTAAGACAAAATAATTAAGTTGACAACTTACAACACTGCATAATAAAACATTGTCATTTAGCTCCTTGTGAAGGAGCTCGTCCGGGGAAGTACTACCACTTACCTATTTTTGCCGCTAAACAGTAAAGCTTGTTGCATTGCTGTGTTCCAGTGTGAAGGTCACGGGTGCCGGCTCATGACATTTTCATGTCTCAGTTTGGCCACAGGTTTGGCGAACGCGATTTGAAATACCGTTCAGGCAACAACCTAGGTAATAGTGCAGTTGCTATGGGCAAAGGTAACCGCCGAACATCAGGTAGGCCTTTAGCTCGTTTCATTCCACTCCATTGTATGCCACAAGAAAAACTTTAAAATAACCATTACTGATACCACCAAACTTGGCAAATAACAAGATGACCGCAAAGCTCAAACCAATATTCCTATTTTCTATTCGGTGCTAGTTTTTCTTAAGATAACCCCAGCGATAGTTAGCACAACTCTGCCCACCCTAACAAAGCGTGAAGAACCACCTAGTTCTCATACATAAAGTTTGTCCATTCATAGTTACCGTCACCCGAAGTTGTATTAAAACATAACTGAACTAAAGTTAGTACTAACTTTAGTACTTATACTATAGTACAATTAAAACTAGTTGGGTGTAACGCCCATGATTTCAATTATATCTCTGATTATATTATTCGCCTAGTTGTTCAACTATACGGCCGCGTTTTCTCTTTTGGGTAGGGTCAGTGGTCAGGGTTTCATCCTTGAAAGACTATACTTACAAGGATGGAACCTTGAAAAGGAAAAAAATGTCAACTGTGGTCTGGATGCAGAATAAATATGAGGCGATTCGCAGGAGAACGAAGGTAATCGACATAGCCCGAAGAATTGCCAAACTTAAGTGGCAATGGGCACATCGCTTGCAGAACGGATGGTTGATGGGGCTCAAAGTTCTGAAGTGGCTACCACGTATTGGAAGGCACAGCGTGGGTAGGCCCCCCACAAGGCGGACCGACGACCTGGAGAAGGTCGCGGGAATCCAGTGGAAGCGGAAAGCGCAGCACCGATCGTTGTGGCGATGCTTGGGGGAGGCCTATGTCCAGCAGTGGACGTTTTACGGCTGAAATGATGATAATAATAAGTATTTTCCATGATAGAGGCCATAACTTAACCTAACACTTATTCTATAAAAAAATCAACTAGCTATATAATAAATAGTACGCTCCAAACTTTATGGCGGCTTTGAAAACGAGTCGTATGCCTGTGCAGTAGCAAAATTTTAAGTACGCGGGTGTCAATCGGGGTGCAGAGCGCTGCGCAGCGCTAAATTCCCGGCCCTAGAGATAGGTGCGAATTATAACTGTTACGGTTACAAAGATACAGCCCAGTGACAGAGAGATAAACGAACGGACACACGGTGTAGCGTAGGCTATGTGATTGGTTGCCATTTTGGGTTCAAAACCTAAAAAAGATTTATTGAACAGACGCTTCGCTAGAAACTGGAAAACGAAAAATGTGAAAGAGACCATCGCAGAAATCTTGTTTAAATTCAAGAAAAGCAACCGTGTTAATAATTCCAACAAAAACTAAATAAAAATAATTGTGTACATAGTTTTCCAGGATCAGAAATAGTCTCGAGAGCACGATATCTACACCACGCTACCAATGAATAAGGAGTAAGCAGAGGTGATTAAATTAAATGGTAACGAGGGTGTTATAAAAATGTACTGCGGTTGTTAGAAGAAAAATTAAAGCAGATGTTAGAAATAAAAACATTCTTCTTTGTGGTTTTCAGAAAGATACATCTTACATACATAGATAGATAGATACTTAGAATATTCTTCATTGTACACCATTAATATTATTAAAACTTAGGACTAACATGAAAATTAAGGGT
Source organism: Asteroscopus sphinx (assembly GCA_949699075.1). Classification (NCBI taxonomy): domain Eukaryota; kingdom Metazoa; phylum Arthropoda; class Insecta; order Lepidoptera; family Noctuidae; genus Asteroscopus; species Asteroscopus sphinx. The sequence continues at coordinate 30,168,106 of OX453004.1, read as the reverse complement.
ACATTGCCGGTCTTATCGCTAATAGCGCTATCTTCCAGACAACCTTTGGGTGGACAAGGAAGTTGTAAAAAATAGATGGGGGCATGTATGTGGTGCACTTTCATATAAATACATAACATACATAACATCATGCCTGTATTTCCTAAAGGGGTAAGCAGAGGTGTGTACTGTGTAGTGCACCAACCAACGAGGTTGTATAGTCGTTGGCACCAACATTTGGCCAGTTATGTTTTAAGTCCCATGACTCCCATGTAATAGGGAGCGAGCCTATTGCCACAGCTATTTATACAATGTAGCTTTACTTATAATCTTGTGTAGTATTCGTTTGGGTTTTTTCTGTAGACATTTAATTCTCAGTAACAGTCTGAAATTTGAATTATCGTTCCCGATAAATGCCATAGTGGTTTGATGATACTAATAATGGCATGACGTATGTATGTATGTAATAAAACTTGTGTTTATGAGCACTGCCACTTCAGAAAATCAACCAATTACTCTTCAAAATAAGATTGATATTACAACAAAACTGGCGCGTGCCTTCAATTATTCAGCTGTTTTGCAGCATGTGTGATGTTTGTTACTTATTGGCAACATGTGTACATGTGCCACGTGTTAGCTCGACCTTCAGACTTCCCAACTTCTTTTTTACTACTTGTATCATAAAATATGTCTCTACAAAATATAAGGTAAGACTTTGCCAAAGATGGAGAATGATTGCTTGGAAGAAATCTGTTTGTTTCCGATTCAAAATACCAGAGTTATCTAAAGTTAAACACGTGTTTAAAATTAAAAGCTTATTCGACCAGACCTCCTCTAAAAATCTTAAAATGTTAATTCTAAATTGCCAATCAAGCGAGCACAAAATGTGTACGGGATCCCGAATAAATACCCAAATCCCGGCGGGTCCGGGATTGGACACGGGACTAATGTCGCGGGCAGCCGGACAAATAGAGCGCTGGATTAGCGACGCCTTGATTAACTAAGCCTGATGTCAGCCTGTTTTGTTATGCACCCCTGGTACTTTCAGCAGATTCAATGATTTTTCTAGAGAGTTTGGCTTGCGTTTTATGTCGTCACAATGACGTCACGTTGCTACTCGTAATAGAAACCACTTATTAAGGAAAATTAAACAAAATACTGTTTCAGCCCCGTCTATTGACCTTTGTTTAAATTCTACATGTTAATTCCGAAAACCGAAGCGCCACAACACAAAGTTGGCGATCCCGGATGGATCCCCAATCTCGGGGGGCGAGTCGGACACGGGAAGTAATGTCGCGGGCAGCAGAACAAATAGGATGTTGTATTAGCAACGCCTTGATTAACTAAGCTATGTCAGCCTGTTTTGTTATGCACCCCTGGTATTTCGCGAGATTGCATGTTTTTCTATGTCCTGCTGTTGTTGTCATCTATGAGGTCCAATGGACACACTATGGTTAGAGAGATTCAGTCAAGCCGAATTGAGATGCCTACCTACTTTAAAACTATTAATAAGTTTGTAATGGAAGTTTATAAGTAAATATAACTTATAATAAATCTTGTTGACGTAAATCCTAATTTTTTACCCGACTGCGCCAGAAGGAGGGTTATGTTTTTCGAGTGTATGTATGTATGTATGTATGTATATTTCTTTGGCACGCTCTGTAGCCTAAACGGCTTGATGGATCTTAGCTTGAGAGGTGTCGTTGGATTCGTCTTAATTGTGAAAGTGACATTGGGTATATCAAAATGATAAAAATCAAAATGGCCGCTTTTTGGAGCCATTTTATGTGACTTAAAATTTTTTTTTGCTCAAAACCTATCGTGTGGTGTATCAAAATAAAGGGTTTTATAAATGGTTTACGAAAATATATACAACTTATATGTTTAAATGTAATTTGGAATGAGAAATGCTAAAAGACAACAAAATATTCAACGTTAAAAATGAATTTGACTTTTCAAAAAAACATTAATAGTATGATAAATAAAACATGACAAAACTAAAAAAATTCAATATAAAAATTAATTAACTAAAACAAAAAACCCGACTGCGTCTAAAAATAACAGAAAAGATATAAACAAGACTTATCAACACGCAGGCGGAGGCTACCTATGAACTATTATGTAATTCATGACCAAAAATATACGTAGCCTCCGACTGCGTGTTGATAAGTCTTGTTTATATCTTTTCTGTTATTTTTAGACGCAGTCGGGTTTTTTGTTTTAGTTTTTTTTTTTCTAATTTTCTAATATTCCTCGAGCTTGCGCACTATTCCTTAGTTGAAAAAAAGGCATTACCATTATAAAAACGGAATTACCTTAAAACCTTTGAAATATGACTTCCATCAACATACCGTAGAATCTGGCTTGTTCACCTGGTGCTTTATTGCATAAGTAGCGGCGTGCGCGACCTCGCATAATGCCGTCCAGGCTACATGCATTACATTTGCGCTCGCTCAAGTAATGACATGCGATGCTTTCGCGTGTGGCGTGTAGCTCTACACGACGCGTGTGGTCCTAGTAGTTGACGAAGTTTCATAAGTTTTCTGGAATAAAAGTTATGGTTAAGCAGAAATGTAAAGAACTCTTTCTACTTATCATACCTGTTGCGGACGCAAGCCTGAACTTAATTAATGTAACTGAAAACTTGTGTTAACACAGCTGAAACGTTATGCACAAAGGCATGAAATCTAGCTATAATCACACTATAGTAGGTACAGATCATCAGCCAATCACAGTTTGATGAGTCATAAACCATGAACAAATCACAGGTCATAAGCCATACATAACTACAACTAGCTATGACTTGTAAAAATGTTGGAAGAACAGGGCAGCCGCAGGGCGCACTACGCGCCACTTGTGCCCCGCTGAATACTACTTAAGCGGGTGAGTAAGCGGCATTTTGTGTGGGCAATATATCATTCGATCGTGAAGAACTGATCCTGACGTCCTGAACCCTGAAGCCTGAAGAAAGAATAACGTATTAGTCGCCTAGAACAGAGCTACGTAGGAACGAGTGTACTTTCAATTTTAGTACACACGGCTACACATCAAGCTGTACAAAACCAGTAAAGGCTGACCTCGCGTTGTAAGGAAAACCTATACAATGCGAGGTCAGCTTATACTGGAAATTTACAGCTTGATGTGTAGCCGTGTGTACATATGGCAAGTGTCTTTCAACAGATCGTTTGTTTACTTTCATGATCCTTGGGTTGTCCTCAACAATACCACAAAGTATCCTGTGTTAATCCAGGGGGTCTACTCGCTCTTAACGATATTCGATTAATCTAACCATTCATTGCAAAATTTGCTACTCCTGTCAACATCGACCTTACCGCCTAATAGACGCCTGACGTTAAATATAATCATCATCATCATCATCATTTCAGCCGAAAGACGTCCACTGCTGGACATAGGCCTCCCCCAAACCTCGCCACAACGACCGGTCCTGTGCCTTCCGCATCCAGCGGATTCCCGCGACCTTCACCAGGTCGTCGGTCCACCTTGTGGGGGGCCTACCCACGCTGCGCCTTCCAGTACGCGGTCGCCACTCCAGAACTTTACTGCCCCATCGGCCATCCGTTCTGCGAGCAATGTGCCCCAATGTTAAATATAATGCGTACAATAAATTCTGCCAATAGCCGAGGCGGGGAACTGCAATCCGACTGGCCCTACCAAGGCGGCTTTTAGCAAATAATCACTAACGCAGCAGTTTTGACGGCTCAACATAAGTGGTCGAAACTGATTTGATGATTTCAAGTGGGGAATAGTGGCGACCTAAATTAGTTAAATTTCATAGATGTGTGACAGACATCCGTCGCCTGTTATGAGGCATCTATTGGTTTGTATGGTCGATGCCTGAACTATCGCACGCAGTGGTCGTGTTTTGACGTTTGTTTATCTGATCTCAGGTCAATTTCATACGAATATGAACCGTAGTCTGTGTTTATGGCGCCTTTTTTATGCGCCTACCTTTATTGTGTAGGTATCGGTTGGAACGAAAGTTCGTAGGTACTTCGTTTGTTGTTCGTGAAAAGCGAGTAGATCCACAGGACATGGTTTATATGTGTGTCAAATTCGTTCAGCACGGTCGAAGGATAATCAAACGAGCAAACAGATATTCTATATACTTTCGCACTAATAATATTAATTAATATAAATAATAATAATTAATATAAATAATAATAATTAATATAAATAATAATAATTAATATAAATAATAATAATTAATATAAATAATAATAATTAATATAAATAATAATAATTAATATAAATAATAATAATTAATATAAATAATAATAATTAATATAAATAATAATAATTAATATAAATAATAATAATTAATATAAATAATAATAATTAATATAAATAATAATAATTAATATAAATAATAATAATTAATATAATATTTTTATATTAAGTATATAGAATGTCTGTTTGTTAGTAATAATTAATATTATTAGTGCGAAAGTATATAGAATGTCTCTTAATACTATTAGGATTAAAATTCCTGGTCCACCTAAGTTCAACGGAGGCGTGGTCCAAAAGCTTGTTGTTTCGTCGAACGCGATACCCGTTTACTTGCGAGCAAGTGAGAACGATATTAGTGCGCGAAAATTTCATAAAAATTGTTCCATGAAATGCGTGTTTTTGAAAAAGCCTTACATGTATGTTTGTTATTTAGAATTTCCATTACATGCGCAAAGTTTCTAATGAGATGTTTTCTTTACTTTTACAATTAATGAGTGAGTACATTAAGAACGACCAAAGTTCGGAATAATTTGTGCAAAAAAGCAGATTTTTGGAGGCTTGTACCGAATTTGTTTAATAAAATTTTCAATTTTTATTTCAATAGAAACCTTGATATAATTAATGCCCAAGATAGCTATTTGATCAAAACATCAATTTTTTTTAACAACGCCTTAATCACATACGAGCGATTATATGAAAAGAATGACGGGTTGGCCACTCTTAACAGAGTTTATCTTTCAAAATAATGTTTAATGTCCAACTTTTTGGCCAAATTTCCGACGCCAAATATGATGCTAGTGTCAGGCTTTACCATTTTTGGGTCTGGCAACCCTAATTGTTAATGAATGATATAGTTACTCATAAATAATAAACACTAGATGCGTTTTAACTAACACAAACACACTAACTAACAGCTATGCATAATTAGAAGCAAGAAAACATAAACACAGACTTATAATTACAAAATCGTGTGCAACATACACAACCTTCTTACGACATTCCTCAGCTCATTCAACTTAAATGATATCATCACCATAATGATATCATTAATAAAACTGCGAGTCTACACCGCTTTATCACCTCACTATTGCGAAACACATTACACTTTTTCTTGTTCTGTCAGTTAATAAAACGCTCGCATTAAGGGGTTAATGCGAGCATTGAAGTTCTTGATGCGTTCACACGTGTAAGGTACAGTAGTGGCAAGAAAGTGTTATAAATTATAAATGATTAATAAATTATAAATGATTAATAAATTATAAATGATTAATAAATTATAATTGGTTAATAAATGATATCATCACCATAATGATATCATTAATAAAACTGCGAGTCTACACAGCTTTATCACCTCACTATTGCGAAACACGTTACACTTTTTCTTGTTCTGTCAGTTAATAAAACGGTCGCATTAAGGGGTTAATGTGAGCATTGAAGTTCTTAATGCGTTCACACGTGTAAGGTACAGTAGAAGAAAGTGTAATAACTTATAAATGATTAATAAATTATAAATGGTTATTAAATTATAGGCTAATTATTAGGGCTCTATTACATGGGACTAGAACATAACTGGCGAAATGTGGGTGTACTATTACACCTCTGCCTACCCCTTCGGGGAAATACAGGCGTGATGTTGTGTTATGTTATGTTATGTCATTAAATTATAAATGGTTAATAAGTTAGAAATGGTTAATAAATTATAAATGGTTAATAAATTATAAATGATAAATAGTAATTTATTAGTCAAGATTACAGTGGACCTAGTATTGCTGTTTAGTTTTAATTAGTTTAGGAATTATGTAGGAACAGATTAATTGATAAAATAATAAAATATTATTATTTCAGTGTAACACAGTCAATATAGAGTTACCTAGTTTAATCAATCTTCTATGTTAACGTTAAACTATTTGTTAACAGTTTACCTTGTATAATGTGGAATATCAAAACGCTAATATTACTATTTCGCATTCCTAAGTGCAAGTTTGTAGCATCTTGCACATGTTGATCGTACAACGTTTATCCTGGTTTATCCATAATTTGCATAATAAAATATTATTAAAGCTTTTATAAACATCAGAGTTATACATACATACATACATATTATCACGCCTGTTTCCCATTGAGGTAGGCAGAGACTATGGATTTCCACCTGCTACGATCCTGACACACCTCTTTCGCTTCATCTACGTCCATTAACCTCGTCATGCATGTCGTCGTCACCCAACTTTCACTACCATACATAAGTGTAGGCACTAACACTCCCCCATGAACAGTCTTTACACTGAATATAAATAAATAATAAGAAAAAGACTACAATACCAGGCCCCTCAGAAAGTATTGCGAAAAAAAGTTTTTATATATGGGAGACTGGCCAGTTATAATGTTTTTCGAAAATATGATTATTTATAAGTAAAAATAAGTAAGTTCCAATTTCAAAATTTCCCTCCACATTTTTTGCGAGTTAATTCAAAGTATTGTGTCTCACTGAAATATGGATCTGCGCCGGGAACATTTTAGAGCTATGATTTTATACGATTTCAAGTGTCGCCTGAAACCGGATGAATCGTACGATAGACTTCAAATGGCATTCATGGATGAAGGCCCTTCCAAGGCAACCGTGTATCGTTGGTATAACGAATTCAAGCGCGGTCGACCAACTTTGGGGGATGACGAAAGAAGCGGTCGCCCTTTGACGGCTGTTACCGAAGAAAACGTGCTAGCAGTGAAAAATTTAATCCAAGACAATAGGCGAATTACATATCAGGAGATTCAACACATATTGAAGATTGGATCGGGAAGCGTTCACGAGATTCTACACAGCCATCTTCGCGTGAGGAGGATAGTATCACGCTGGGTGCCGCACAACCTCACCGATGCTCAGAAGCAGGCCCGGGTGGAATGGTGCCGTGATATGCTTAACAAATTTGAAGCAGGCTCGTCTCGGCGTGTTTACGACATCGTTACAGGTGATGAGTCCTGGATTTATCAATACGACCCAGAAACCAAGCGCCAGTCGACTGTTTGGGTGTTTCAAAATGAGCCAACGCCTACCAAAGTGAAGCGATCTAGAAGCGGGGGTAAGATTTTGATCGCTAGCTTTTTTAATTTGACTGGCCACTTGGTATCAATTCCCTTACGGGATCAAAGAAGCATTAATGCCAAATGGTATACTACCAAATGTTTGCCAGAAGTTTTCTCTGTTATAAGCAACAAGCGACCAAACACAGGGCTCCGCGGGCTACTGCTCCACCACGACAATGCACCTGCGCACACCGCACTCAAAACGAGGGACTTCCTGGACAGCACGCCAGTCAAACTCCTGGGTCACCCTCCTTACAGCCCTGATCTAGCACCGTGTGACTTCTTTTTATTCCCAAAAATAAAAAATCAGCTCAAAGGGATACAATTTTCGTCGCCGGAAGATGCGCTGGCTGCGTTCGAGCAGGCTGTAAACGAGGTGTCTGCGGCGGACTGGAAAAAGTGTTTTGAAAACTGGTTTAGGCGCATGAATCTTTGTATAGAGGCTGGTGGAAAGTACTTTGAAAAGATTTGATAAAAATATATGTACGTATAGAACAATTTTTTTTAGTTTCGCAAAACTTTCTGAGTGTCCCACGTACATAGAATGAAATCAAATAAATGCGATAAATTTTAAAGGTGGATTCTACCACTGAAACAGAACCACTTTTCCTATAGGAAACGGGTCGTCATCGTCACTCGTCAGACATTTTTTTTTTAAATTACTTATTAGCCTCATGGCTAGATTGTAATTAAAATAAAGTATCTTAAAGGTACTTTATAGTAAAAAAAAAACCAGCAAGCGTAACATACCATTGTAGACAGTAGATTTGTCTACGGAAAAATAGACAAAATGACAAATTGTAGAACTAACAGGTGGGCCTTTAGCTCGTTTTGCCATAGAAAGAAAGAAAGAAAGAAAGAAAATTTTTTTTTTATTTGGCACAGAACACAGGACAGCACAACAATAACATTAATAAAAATACTAAAGTTAATTATAGGTAAGTAAAATATGAAGTTGCTGCATGCTGGCATGTCCATGCCAAAAGGGTCACCAACTCAGCATGTGCTGGCGTGGAACATCCAGCGCTGATTTTCAGTTGGCACCCTGCAGTAACACACGGACGAAGGAACATACTACATAATATATATACATGAAAAAAACTAAAAAGCTATGAGTAATTTTGTCCATTCATTCGTAGACAACTCCTTTGTCTACCGTAGTCATGCTACGCCTGCATCAAATAATTTTCCGTGTCTTATTACATCAACATTTGTTTTTGCCAATCAGTCCTTTCAAGAGGTTCCACCCAACCTTTTTACTAACAGCACAATAAGGTGATTAATAGCAATCTCTTGTCTTCCCAGCGTGGGTAGCATATACTAAGAAATACAAATAATTGCAGAAGTTTCATTACACACGATGTACGAAAATGCTGACTAATATAATGTCAGCTTACTGCAAAAGCAAAAAGTCACAATTACTTTCATAGAAAATGTTTGTCATTAATATGTTCTTGACCGAAGCTAACCCGTCCAGGGCGCTATCTAGACAGTGAACATCGCATCAACCCATTTAAGATTCAATGCCGAACAGCCTATGTTCACTCTTCTTCACTCATACCTAACACTAGTAAAAGAGAAAACATTAAATATGTTCATATTCATCACATTTGGAAATAAAATTGGTACTTGCAGTGTCTATAAATTATCACTGCTCACCATATTGATACCTGTAGGGATTTTTGTTTTCTAAATTCGAGATGCTTTCGCGTAACCAATCCCGTAGCGGCTACAAATGAGTAAATATCTCACGTTCTTACGATTTGTCCTTTTGACCTTTCCTAGGTTATGGTACCGTACACTTAGAAGACAAGCTGTGTATACCTACTTACTGCATTGTTTACTTAGGAGCCGATGATGTCATCCAAGCGACGCATAGAGTGTAGACAAACATTATTATAGAGCGACTTGATTCATGCTTAACGAGGATTTATGAGGAACAAAGAGTTGTAAGAAAATTATAATATTGTGTAAGTTAAGTATGATCTTGTGTTTATGAGAAACATAGTATGAAAACGCGCATCGATAAAAAAAGTTGTAAAAGTAAGTAAGTACAAAGTGATAATTGCAGCATCGTGATTTTTAGACAAATAGTTTTCGATGTAATAGTGTGTGGAAAATGACTTCTTGTGTGTTGTGACTTGTGACCAATGTGACTGAATGTGACCTTTTTTACGTGGGGAAATTCTCATGGACGCACTCCGCCTTGGCACAGAATTAATATAGTACTGGCCTGGCCTGGGGAAGCCAGAGCCAGTGTAAGACTCCTTTTGACCAAAATCGCCACAGTGTTTCTCTCACAGAAATAGGTAGACTATCTCTATTTATTTCTGTGATCTATGTCTAATGGTTGTCTATTCGATGTCTAATGGTTGTAATCACAATTTTACTTGCGATTCATGTGTAATTGATAACTTTCGGACAAACTACGCCTTACATATTGAAGACATTAATTTAAAAAAAATATGTTTAATCAAATGTACTTTACAGCTTTTGTTTCTGCAGTTAGAAACAGCACAATAAGGCATTTCTGCGGGTTTTTGTTACAGTATTTACAGAAACTAGTCATAAGGCGTACTGAAAAAGGCTTTGAAATGCACTATGGTGCAGAGTATTGGCAAGCGCGGCCTGCCTACTTTTCCATTATATCTATTTATGTGGTTCCTCTACCTTTGGCCGGGGGCGTGGGTTAGCTCTGCATTCCCTCTTAATCCCAACAAGTCCCGGCTCGCCAGCGCCACTATAATAAATAACGACTCTTTATAACAATTTTATTGATCTAGGGATGTTCCAAGTTTTTAAACAATGTGAATTCTAGCACTTTTTTTAAATTGTGTACTGACAATATATTTTGAATTGTTACAGATTTAGCGGGGATGACAGTAGCTCTACTAAAACAATTTTCCTGGTGAGTACTAACTTATATTTTTTTTAATTCTTCTGCTTCTTCTTGTCGAGAAGGCGAATGGCTAGCTCTAGACGCAGTTTTTCAGACCCCCAAAGGCCTCCGACATGGTCTAATATGGTAACATAACACACACATAACATCACGCCTGTATTTCCCCGAAGGGGTAGGCAGAGGTGTAATAGTACACCCACATTTCGCCAGTTATGTTATAGTCCCATGTAATAGGGGGCGAGCCTATTGCCATTGACCGGGCAACAATATGGTAACGGTAGATAGATAGGTACGCACGGCTACATCAGGCTATGCATTTCCAGTATCATTGTATGGAAAGCCTATATAGCGAGGCCAGCTTATATTGGAGTTTTGGCCGGTTACATCTTGTTCTAACCGGATAGAACTAGGTGTAACTGCTTCTAACCGTATCTTAAACATAGCTGCTCTCATATTTCTGTGCTTGATGTGTAGCCGTTGTACCTTCGGGTACTATTTTCGAGCCGTTTGTGGTTGAAGCTCTCAGGTCGTGGAGTGCTCGACTTTTACTCAAAGACATCTCCAGGCATCACCTAGATTTAAGTCCAAAACTAAATCCTTCTTCTAGCTTGATTCCTTCAACATAACATGGAATGGAATCTGCGATCGAACTAACCTTATTTTTAGCTGTGAGGAGGACACCTTCAAAAGGCTGCTGGCCTAATGGGGGTCAGAGGCCGGGGTGTGTGGGATTCTTGCCCACTAAAAGCCCCCCAGTGGCCGTCTACAGCATAATGAGGGAATGCAATATTCCTCCGGAGCCCTCCCTATGCTACGCCTGTAAGGCACGTCTTAAAAGAGACTATTTCTCTTCCTGTGTCCTTCCCGGTGCACATGGCGGTATGTGACCAAAGCGTGCCGCCGCCATCCCAGAAGTCACTTAAAACTACCTAGCACAGAAAAAGGCAATCGAGAACTGCCCTAAATAACCCATAAAGACTGCAAAACGTTTCAGAGGGGCTCGTGGTTTAGTAATGACCGCGTGGTTTGCAAGATCTACGAGGTTAAGCTGTGCTAGCCGCGGTATGGGTTCCCGTGTCGTTGCACATCGAGACTTCTCCGTGCCTCAGAGAGCAAATTAAGCTGTTGGTCCCGGTTGCAATACGAATATCTATGGCAGTCGTTACGGGTAGTCAGAAGCCCGAAAGTCTGACAACTGATCTAACCTTAGGATGTCGGTATTGTACAGGGACTTGGTTGTAATGGTCTGACGGCAGTAGCTCAGTGTAAAATACTGATGTTCAGCTGAATCTGTTAAGACTGGAAACCGACCCCAACATAATTGGAAAAAGGCGAGAATAGAGAAAACTGCAAAACGTTGCATCACGCTTAGTTCTGACTTCCTAACTTCAAGTAATACACAAGCAAGTAGGTTACACGATTAAGAACGCTATCAAAGAAAACGTTCCACTTTTAGCCCCTATTTAAAACTAGAACGCCTATAATAGGGTAATAGGGTGCATAATCTCCGCGAAATCTCGTACGGTGCACATAAAACGATAGTCGAGACATTTCTTGTTATCTCGCGTTCGTTCGACGCAAACGATTCGGAAAATCGAACGGAGCCGGCCCGTGTCGACTTCCATTACCGGTATTAGAGTGTCGAACGTTCGTCGCATCGCGATCGCTATCAACCTACGAGATAGCCCCCGTTTCGATCGCGGTTCGGAGATATTTATGCGAAGATTGACGCGCGTTTGATGTGATTTGAATGTTCAAATCCTGGGGAAAGAATATTTTATGGACATTCAGTCTGATTTGTACTCGGTTTTTTTATTTTTTATAGTATAATAAATAATAATAATAAATATTTTTGGGTTTTTTTACACAGCACCATCTAGTCTCAAATTAAGCAGAGCTTGTACTCTGGGTACTAGGCAATGGATATAATACTTGAATACTATTATTTTGTAAATACATACTTATAATACTTAAGGAACACCCAGACCAACACTAACACTTATATTCATCACACAAATATTTGTGTCCTGTGGGAATCGAACCCCCGACCTCGTGATCAGCAGTCCGACATTCGAACCACTAGACCACAGACGTCGTCAAAGTCAAGTATGGGATGGCAAAACGAGCTAAAGGCCCACCTGATGTTAAGCGGTTACCTTTGCCCATAACAACTGCAATACCACCTAGGCTGTTGCATAAATGGTACCGCAAGTCGGTTAGCTAAACTGTGACATGAAGATGGAAAGGCTCATGTGATTGTAATTACACCGGCACCCGTACCCTTCAGACCGAAACACAGTAATGCAAGCATCACCATTTGGCGGAGAATTAGGTACAGTGGTAGTACATCCCCGGACGAGCTCTTTCACAAAGGAGCTCTACTACTACTAAAAGTGGTTAGTGGCAATAGGCTCGCCCATGTAACTTATAACATAACTGGCAAAATGTAGGTGTACTAGGGTGTACTAGACACCTCTGCAAATATAATTCTTCATTGAAATACAGAACCTAGTAATAAAATGTCATTGACCACGACTATTTATTATTTGAGTAATTTATTGGAGATGAATCAGTATTTCTAGAAGTCTCGTACCTACTACAATATTACTATTAAATGAGTAACATATTTATTTATTTATTTATTTATATTTATATATGCTTTATTGTACACCATAAAAGACATTACATTGAATATGCATTTAAACTATTGTACAAATGGCGGCCTTATCGCGATCAGCGATTTCTTCCAGGCAACCTTAGGATGGACAAGAATGAACTGGACAGAAAATGGGGTTGTCAGATGTGCAATTTCGATACATAATTTAGTAATAAAATAAAATACTATACTACTACTATAAAATAACAACAAAAATATATTCTATAAATCCTAATACATAAATACTATATGCATATATACATATAAATAATAAGCAACGGTAAAGTAATTAAAAACGACCACATACAGGAGAAGAAACATGTTCATAGCGACAAATAATGCTCCTTCACAAGCCTCTTAAACACTGGCAGCGATTGCGCTCTTCTAATAGGCACTGGCAATGCATTCCACAAACGAGCAGCCTGAACCGTAAAGGATTTGTCAAAAAATGTTGTGGAATGCATTGGCATTTTCAGCCTTAAATTATTTGATGACCTAAGGAATAGCGTGTGAGTGTTGCAGAGGAATTCCAAACGTTTCTTCAGGTAAAGAGGAGTAGAAGGAGAGAAAAGCACGTTATAGAGAAGATAAAGAATATGAGCATTCCGACGAAGGCGAATAGGTAACCACTTGAGCTTAACGCGGAAATCAGAAACATGGTCATATTTGCGCAAACCAAATATGAACCTAATGCAGAAATTTTGAAGCCGCTCAAGTTTATTAAGTTGGTCTTCTGTAAGATCGAGATAGCTGACATCAGCATAATCAAGGATGGGAAGAAGGAGAGATTGTGCAAGCGCAGTCTTGGTGGTAGTCGGTAAGAAATTGCGGAGTCTTTTTAAAGACCCAGCAGATGCAAAGACCTTGCGACTAACTTCCTGTAGTTGGGCAGTCCAGGAAAAGTTCCGGTCGACGAAAATCCCCAACATACCTATGCTAATGATTAATATAAACGGTTTCACTCACGTTATATCATCGGGTGTGCCCGACCGGTTTCGGTTTTCGGTTTCGTGAGTGAAACCGTTTATATTAATCATTATGAATTTAACTCACGATAGTTATTATATAAAAATACCTATGCTAACTAGTAATTTTACGCAATTCACTTAATGCTATAAAAAAATAAGTACAAACATTCGGTATACCACGCTACCCGGAAAAGTCGTATCGGATTTAATTTCGGATTATTCAATGCAAAAAAGGCAGAAATGCAATCAATTATTTCAACTACAAAACAACCATTCACACACAAAAGAGAAAAATTATTACGCTCAGTTCGACAGATTTAACGCAATAATTTCTGGACGAAATATCAGCAATAAACGTACACCCCTGTCCGGAAATATTTTGCGATGCACAACGAATTGTATAGGGAAACGGTGGTAGATGCTGCGATACAGGGTTGTCCCCCAAACTTGTTAAACAAGGGATGCTTATCGCTTCATAGAAGACAATATAAAATACTGTATTCGGTATTATGTTTCCTGTCCCCTGAGAACAGGCATAGGGATTCGATTTTGCAATTCAAAAAAGTTTCTTCAATTGTTTCTGGTCGGGTAGTTTCATTTTTATTAGGATTTTTTTATCAGTGTAGGGTTTTAATTGTCCGTGACAGCATAAGTAATCTTTTATAAATTGTAATAGGTACATCATCATCTTCCTGTCCTGGTTCACCTCGGATACTCAATACAATATTTAAGCTAGCACCACCCACATGCACAAGATTACGTCTGTATACGAACGCACATACACGTGTGGGTCAGGGATGCTCTCCGCTCGTAGTGCCAAATGGGTTCCAAGCACTTTTCAGTCGTTTTCAGAGATGGTGTGCTTGTATAGCGACTAGCGATTGATATCCATTCGATATGATATATATTCATTTTATATGCGATGACCTCTGTGGTCTAGTGGTCCGAGTGTCGGACTGCTGATCACGAGGTCATGGGTTCGATTCCCACAGGACACAAATATTTGTGTGATGAGCATGAGTGTTTGTGTTGGTCTGAGTGTTTCTTATGTATTATAAGTATGTATTTACAACAAAAAAAAAATATAAGTATTATATCCATTGTCTAGTACCCATACCACAAGCTCTGCTTAGTTTGGGACTAGATGATGTGTAAAAATGTCCCAAAAATATTTATTTATTATTATTATTCCAATGTTCAGTTGCCGTCAAACAGCGGGTGCGTGCAAGGAATCTAAAATTGGCGGGGGGCGGTGTGTGGCCATTCTGGACGTTAATATTATTAGATATTCTGTGGCCCTGGTCCCAAACTACTTGGGGTCGGCGCAATACGACTTCTTCTTCCATTTTCCTCTATCAGCCGTCATCTCAGTACTCCCTTTTCAACCATATCATTCTTCACGCAATCCATTCATCTTTTCTTTGGTCTCCCTCTTCACCCATGAACATTCATATTCATCACTCTCTTATAGTAACATGCGTTTCATCCCTCCTCATCACATGCCCATACTAACGCAAACGATTTCATTTCAACTTTTCTAAAACTGGCGCCACTTTCTTTTATTAATTGTCCTACATAATGAGAACATTTGCTTTAATTCGGTTAATTGTTAAAATTGTCTTAAAATAAGGCAATTGTAATAAAACAAAGTTTAACCGGATTAAATCGCGTATATTATTTAAATTGGTTTTCGTGACGTTTCGAAAGCTTTGCAGCATTTCGTGGTCGCAGGTAGACTAAGATGACAATCGTCTTTACAGATATTTCTAAAAAAATATTTTAATCTACCGTACAATATTATTAATTTAAAAATCGTTTCGATGCACGCAGTAATCACTCACAATATCAGTGCTGTTTGGGACTTGATTATTTTAGGACTGGGTTCCAAACAGGTGGTAGCTGCCAACCATCTTCTCTATTAAAATTAGGATGTTTTTTTTAAATTTCAATAGCCTCACGGAGCATTCTAGGTACTTATTGGTTTTCCTACGCTAGAACTTGTGGTTATTCACCGTTAAAGCAAGTGATAATCAAATTCTGAATCGCACATACTATACTTTTCTTATATTTTGTATCGACTGTCCTTTCTTAATTTTCTACCTATGTGTCTTTTGTTTTTACTTTCTATGTAACCCCACCTATAAGATGCCTGCTTGTGTTTATCACTGTGTTTTAAATGTTGCGCGTCGTTAACTGTGACAATAAACAATTTTTTTTTTTTTTTTTTTTCTTTCACCTGAATTCGAAGTCAGAGATACGGGCCTGCATGGAAGGCGTTCAATCGCTAGGTTATCACGCTATAAAACTTACTTCAACTAATTCAAACTCTCTTCATAATCCTATAAAACAAAGCAATAACAAAATAGATGAATCACCTAATATTTCCGGTGACCACATACCTAATCTTTACGTAATTCATTTTACCTACAGTTTTGTATTACTCTGAATGAATAATGTCCACCTCATAACAAATCCACAAGTGACGTGTGAGACAAATACACAACTCACCACAAATTCCTTAACATTGAGGTCGACAGATAAACGGGAGGATAAACAGATAAATACTGAATGTAACGCTTCACTGAATATAAATATACCTAATCTAAACCTACATTCATAATACTAATAGGGAAACTATGTCTTGTATCTACTTCTTCATAGTCATACAACCTTATTCTTAGTTTGTTTACACAAAAACTCTTAAGGGGAATATAGCAGCCAAGTGGCGCCCCCCATCAGTAAAAAAAATATTACTCGCTGAATACATCATTCATCATTTCAGCCGTAAGACGTCCACTGCTGGACACAGGCCTCCCCCAAGCATATATTGGGGGGATATGCCATAATCGCCACGCTTGGCAGGCGGGTTGGCGATCGCAGTTGGTTGGTTAAATACTCAGAGAACGCTGCTGCCCATCCTCTGGTGAATCCCTTAGTCGCCTTTTACGACACCCATTAAAGATATATATACATCATCTATCGAAAATTATTTTTTAACTATTGAAGTAATAGTACTGTAGTTTAATCAGAAAGTAATAACTCTGTAAATTATAGTTCGCTGTAGATGTAGATAGAAAAAGTGCCAAAAGTGGCCGTTTTTCGAATTTTCTATCGTGTCGACATGAGCTACATAATGATATTAGCTCTTGCCGTGAAAATTTACATAACTAGGATTTCCCGAATAGTGCGTGCCAAAATATACTCTGCCATTAAAATATTCGGGTTTCTCCGTATAAAAAACCATCATATAAGTATTATAGTTACCAAATGGCGACCGCAAGTCGGAAAACCTTTCGTGCGACGGTTCCCCGTCACGTGAACCAACAATAGGGTCGGTCACGGTGAACTATTGGTATAAACAAACCAGGAACATTAGTTGCGGTAAACTAGGGGAGAACGACATTCACCGTTTCTACTAATTTACTATTGACAACCTGCTGACTACTGGTTAATCTTTTTTCCACGGCATGAGCTATTCTTATGAGCTATCATCTTATTGATACGATAGAAGATTATTTTACTAGACACATTTATAGATTACTTCTATTACTTCTTCTTAAAAATTTTGAATAAATCCTAGACTGCTTATATAGGCAGTTCTATAAGCAGTCTAGGATTTATTCGATTTTTTTAAAGTTATAAACGTTTTTGTTTGTTTGTTATATCCATACTATTATGACTGTGAAAGTAACTCTGTCTTTCTGTTTTTTATCTCATCACAGCTAAACCACTGAACCAATTTTGATGAAACTTGGTACTGAGATAGTATAGAACCCGATGAAAAACATAGAAAGAAGAAAACAAATGGTTTCCTGTCCCAGTTAACTGCGCGCAACATTTAAATAGGCTATTTTATTAGCGATAAATGTAATACACGCGGGCGAAGCCGTGGGCTACCTATAGTACATAATATATGGGTCTATGACAATAATATTTCATCATAATATGACCTTTTACCTGATAATCGGAAACAGCTCGCATTTAACTTTAATCAATAAAGCATATAGCAAAAATATTATTTTATAGGTCGCTATCACTGCGTATAAGTTTCATTTCTACTACTTACATAGTGTATACCCAAAACAGGGGTCCGAAACCTTTCGACGGCTAGTTATCGAACAATAGTCGTATTGTCTTGTCTATCCGGATTCAATCACCGGCTCTTTTGTTTAGCCACTCGATGACAAATTCGGATAGCGGGTGACATCAAGCTTTTTAATATTTATGGAGCATAATTGTTTACCTGCCCTTTTTCGTTCGGGTGAGAATGGGATGAGAGCGGCTAGTTTTGAACTATTTATAGATTTCGTACTGTTCAGTTTCGGACAAAGAAGGAATGGGTTTAGGACAAGGCGAGGCAGTAGCGTTTTTGTGTATGTTCTTGTGTCTTGATGTTTGTGTCAATAACAAAAAAAAATACAGTTAATTTCAGCGGTCTTTGCGTGTTTACAGGCTGGAGGTGAAAGGTGCAAAAACGTTGTAGGTACTTAGAGTGTTAGATTAAACAATTTTTCAAGTTTACTTGTGTGTTTTCGTTAAATTCGTCCATGCGCATAGAAAAATGTACCTTATAATGATTAAATCCATTGTTTTTGAATATCACAATATCAATTTAACGAGCAGTAAAACATATCAATAAAATACGATCGAATGTTTGTTTTTAACATAGCAATTTTTTTTTATAATTGCATCTTGTTCACGAATAAAAATGGTTGATATACGCCAATAAAGCTTTTTATTCGGCCAAAAAACAAGATGTATTAATAAGCTCGACTTGCAACGGCGAAAAGCGAAACTTTATTTTTGTACAAACGTCAACTTGACGTTTGACATTCCAAATCGAGAACTCGATTGAACAAAAACTCGTATTCGATGTCTCATTACGTTTTAAAGAGAATTTACTACGCATTTCATGTGCATTGATCGCGAGTATCTTCGCGCGATGTTTACATCAATTAAATGGCATTTGTGTTGCGAAAAAATAATCGATCATTATTCGATTCTCGATTCACTCGTGGATATTAAATTCGTAAGTACGACAGGTGTCATTTTAAATCGAATGTGCCACTTGAGGATGTGTAATCGTTAATTATTTTGGGTAGTGAATACGTTGCGATAATTTAATTAATACACAGTGTTGTCGAAACGAGTCACGCGATATAGCGTCATCGAAGGAAGTATAATGAATTGATGACAGAGTACGTAGCGATTCCAGGAAACATTTGTAAGGTATATTCAGTTGCTAAGAAACTGACACGTGCGAATAACCAAAGCTGCCATGCATGGTAGGATACCCCTATAATTTCTCCTGTCAGTATAAGGTGAAATTATCGTTATAATTCCAGGGTTGCCAGATAAATAATGTATTATTACACTCTTATTACTTCACAATAAGTGGTGTTAGTTAGCTCCGTTATTAAAAACAATTTCAAAGGCCTCTAATAAAAATCTTAATTCTGTAATAACTGTATAATTAGAGAACTTTTAAATCGAATTTTAACATGTTTGACAAAATTCAGCACCTTGTACTTAAAGAAATTAACGATTTTCACCTCAGGGTGAGCCTCTAATTATATATTATATTATATTGGTCTGAACCAAAAGAATAAGATAGACGGAGCGCGTAGAACAAGCGACTGAAGCCAGAAAAAGGAATACGAAATGGCAAAGGAGTGCTTATCATTCCGCTCACAGTATTCGCAAAGCTGCGATCGGGAGCGTACGTCTAATCCTCGAACTAAAAGTATAAGATTAACGATACCGATCGCGGGTCGCGAACACTGTGGTCAGAATATATATATATACCCACTCTTTTGCCATTTTGTATTCATTTTTCTTTCTTCAGTCACTAGTTCTACGCGCTCCGTTTATCTTATTATTTTGGTCTGTGAGGCTCACATTTACATTCTGGGATTTATGACACAGCTTGACTGAGAATTAAAGAGGGACATATTCAAGAATATGGTAAAATGTACAAATAATAAAAAGGTGGAACAAGTGAAAGACTTTGTATACCTACCTGGGTTCCATGTTTACGAGAGATGTCAAGCATGTGAGTGAAGGACATTGAAAGGAGAGTGAGTGTTGGTAACCAGGTGAATGGGGCACTACACACCTTCATGAACAGCCGCAAAGTGTCGGAAAAGGCACGGCTGGCTGTTCATGGGAGAGTGTTAGTGCCTACACTTATGTATGGTAGTGAAAGTTGGGTATGGCAGAAGAAACATGAAAGCAGAATAAATGCAGTAGAAATGAGAGCTTTGAGAAGTATGTGTGGTGTAACTTTGAGAGATAAAGTAAGGAATAACGTGATAAGGGAGCGTTGTGGAGTGAAAGAAGATGTAGTGACAAAGATTGAGAAAGGTATGTTAAGATGGTTTGGACATATAGAGAGGATGGATGAGAGGAGATTGACGAAACAAGTATACGAAGCGAGTGTGGATGGAAGAGTTGGAAGGGGACGACCTCGGCGAACGTATCGCGATCAAATCGCAGACGTTCTCAAAAAATGCCAGGTTAAGAGTTCCCTAAACCGTCTCTCTAATGGACGTAGATGAAGCAAAAGAGGTGTGTCAGGATTGTAGCAGGTGGAAATCCATAGTCTCTGCCTACTCCAATGGGAAACAGGCGTGATAACATGTATGAATGTAAATAATAAAAAACACGGTAAATACTGCGTACAGGAGTAAAACTGCTCACGCACACTGACTGACTAGGGGTTTGGCTGGCTAGTAAAAAAGGCGGCAAGGGTGGAAAATGCGCCGACGATGGAAACTGCCGCCGTGCTAGATGCATGACCTCACCTTCTTTTCCTCTATTCTTCTATCGTGTCGACATGAGCTACATAATGATAATAGCTCACGCCGTTGGA
This sequence comes from Asteroscopus sphinx, assembly GCA_949699075.1. NCBI lineage: Eukaryota > Metazoa > Arthropoda > Insecta > Lepidoptera > Noctuidae > Asteroscopus > Asteroscopus sphinx. Next base: position 30,147,404 of record OX453004.1, on the reverse strand, counting down.
AAAAGATTAGCCAGTCAGCAGGTTGGTAGCGGGGCTGACTGCCCAGGGTGCGCCGGACGATCATTTAAATATCGTCACTCATGGAGGCTCTATGACCTCACCGCATGCAATTTCAATTTGATAGCGCGGATCATTGTTCCAGTGAGGTCCCAGTAATAATTTCCTAAGTTTTCGCGATCACTACACATTATAATAAAACGTTTAACCGGATTACATCCATTGAATTGTCCTTTTTTTATGTTTTCGGATGGAAATCCTCATGGATACCCTCCGTCTGGGGACAGCGGAGGGGTATGTCGGACTCTTACCGACTAAAACCACACGGTAGCCATCCTCTGCACAAAATAGAGGAGCTCCGGGAACTCCATTGGACCTCGCCGGTGCTCCTCTAGTGCTATGCCTTTGGCACGTCCCGGGAAAACAATATTGTTTTCCCCAAGTAATTGATGACATCATATCGCCAATATTTAAACAATTGAGGTACCAAGTTCAAGTTCTAATTAAGTCCTCGTTCAACCAGTCACCCTTTTATAAAATTACAAAAACAAACAAAATAGCCGCCATCTTGGTCCATAAATTAAACTAATCTGACAGTGGGCTGATCAGTCATAGTGTCAGTTACGTCGCCAGTGCGCCTGCACCTCGCGTGCTAACTATCGGCAGTTGCGATCACCGGCCTATCGCACGCAAGCCTCCCCTGTGAAATGTTCCTTTTATTTTATATCCTTCGGGTTTACAAGCAGGTCATACGGGGAAACAACAATTTTAACTACAGGAAGTTATGGGCAAGTTATTTTTGTATTTGTACCTACTACCTACTATCTTGCAGTCAAAATTAACTACGAAGTGTGAGTAATAATATTATAAAACTTTTTAACAAAAAATTGAACCGACGAAAACAGAAACTAAAAAGCGAAAAATAACTAATTATGAGTCGGCGCCAAACGAATTTTTAACAAGCAAAGTGCGTGCAAGTTGCAAGTGGCCGAGCGGAGAACGCATTTTTGGAAAGTAATTGTTTATCGTTGAAAATTTCACGTTGTATTTGATGTGACGTTGTTTTTATTATTTATTTAAAGTAATTTAATGATCTTCGTTGATTGGATGTTTGGCGCCGACTCATAATTAGTTATTTTTCGCTTTTCAGTTTCCGTTTTCGTCGGTTCAATTTTTTGTTTAAAAGTTTTATTTTTCATTTTTTTGTGGTTAAAATCTAACTCCAGGTCTCCATTATGTCGTAGTGTCTAGAACTATATTTATGTGTGTCAAGTTTCAACAGAATCAGTTAACAGGTAAGAATTCAGTGGGTGAACAAACACTCCTCTCATCCCCTGTTTTACTAACCTTAGGGGTGGATTTTGATTTTAAAGATTTAGATTTAGTTATGCGTGGTCATAAATAAAAAATTAAAAAAAATGTATATACGCGTTGAATTGAGAACCTCCTCCTTTTTATCGTCGGTTAAAAAAGAAATTGATCATTTAACTTACTCATGCAAAGCCAACAGGTGTTTGAGAACAACATAATTTAAGATAAAAATAAAATGATTCTGACACACACACACTACAGTAAAACAAATAGGTAATATTTATGTCATGGGGCTCGTAGCGAAGCAAAGACTGCGCGGATTGTACGATCTGCAAGGTTAAGCTGCACTTGCCGCGGTCTGTCTGTGGATGGGTGACCGTTTCGTTACACCTCGAAACCCCTCCGTGCCTCGGAGAGTACGTTAAGCTGTCGGTCCCGGTTGTCATATGAATATCTATGGCAGTCGTTACGGGTAGTCGGAACAGAAGCCTGAAAGTCTGACAACTGGTCTAACCTCCGAATGTCGGTATTACCCAGTAACTGGGTTGTGGGGGTCTGATGGCAGTCGCTCCGTGTAAAATACTGATGTTCAGCCGCATCTGGCTAGACTGGAAGCCGACCCCAATATAATTGGGAATAGGCTCGGAGGATAATGACTCCTTCGTCTTAGCAATTAGGTTACATAGTACTCTCATAAAATATGCAGCTTCTGAAGAGCCTTATTAGCGATATACGTAAGTACATACTCGCACAGATAAGGCGCACAGCGATTTTTTTTCGCAAAATCTGTAACTCACGGAATCATATGCAGGTGCCCGCTCTCGCGATTAAAAATCGCGGTATAGTAAACATCTTAGTGCGCAACTAAAAACAGAGCGATTTGAAATCGCGCGATTAAAAATCGCTGTGCGGGCTTGACCTAAAGTATGGGCTTGATTGAAAATGGCGTCATTTGTATTTGCCTCTCGGTCACACGCACAGTATTGTGTGAGCAAGAGGCATAATATAGAACGATAGAAGTACCGCCATTTCCAATCCTATTCTTACTTACCTACTTCGCCCTGAATCTTGTTCCACTTTGTAAGAGCATATTCAAAGAAAATAAAATACAGGTTGCTCCATAAAATTTGTAAGCCCAACAAACATTTTACTGCAAATACTTTGAACTTTTTATTTAGCAAATTCCTTCCAGCAAGTTCAAACAAGTGAATTACTTTAGTAAAATAGTACGTTTCACTCACCCCACTTTACGCTTGCATTGTCGCGTACCCGCCAATTTTTGTTGAATCCCCTACTACGGAAAGTTAGTTTTAAAAGTGAGTTCCGTGTTGTAAAAGTCCTTTTTCGCTCATTTTGACGGACTCACTCAGTAAGGGTTCCATACCACCCATCGACCTGATACCCTGAATAAAAACTGGTTTAATTTACGAGAGTTAATCAAAGACCAGTGCATGTAAGCGAAATGTGAATTTTTGCATCTCTTTCTTACGTAGGTACCACCACATATGTCTATGTTTGCCCTGTTTTTAGTATTTGTTGATAAACTACATAGTATGTACTACAATCAGACCAAGTTTGTCGCTGATATGTGTTACCGTTTTGAAGATAGAGTAGGAACAAAAACATTGAAAAAAATGCATGTTTTTCGAGGTTTCTTATATGGGGGGACGCCCTTTGGTTTTAGACTTTTTTTATTTTTCGTGATAGGCACCATATTAACACATATTCTGTGAAAATTTCAACTGGTTATCTATTACCGTACAAAGATACAGCCCTGTGACAGACAGTCGGATGGACGGACGGACGGACAGACAGCGTAGCGAGAGTAATAGGGTCCCGTTAGCACTCTTTGGGTACGGAACCCTAAAAAAGTTTGCGGTCAAAGGACCCCCGTCAGGAACGAAGTTCCTCACGCTCACACGCAGTCACACTAGAAAGATAAAGAAAGAGAGAGCGTGTGGTGTGCGTATATGCCTGCTCATAACGCGAAAATCTTACGTAACGTTACATTTTCTCCTGAATCACATCTCCGCAAACCGCTTTAAGGAACTTTGTTCCAAAAAAATATAGTCTTCATACAAAATTCAGTCTTCTTTTTTTCGTGTCATATTTATTTTTGTGTTTTTTTTTCCAAAATATTCCTCCACTGTCGGCCGAAAAACCCATGGTAGGGGTGAATTAAGAAGTCAAGTCACGCGCTACCAACTTCTTTCGGTGTTCGTATCACCCTCGCCTAGTTACTTCTGAAGGGGCACTGTTGCCACCGCCCGTAACATCGATAAATGCGTAATACATTGTTGCTTTTGAGTGAAAACTTTTTTCCTTCACAAAAAATAAATGGCAATGGCAGATATGGTAAATTGGGTTTAAGTTCCATGGTCGGATGCCTTAAGACATTAGATGGACCAAAATAGTGTGTCAGCTGTTCATCACCCTGTATAAAGTTTATGGGTCAAGTGATTGAGATGGGTTGGTATGGGATTCGGGGCACGGCCTGTCACTGGTGCCGTATTGTGGTTTAACCCGAAATCCCGTGTCACCGAATAGTAAGTCGGCTCAGTAGCTCAGGTTTGAATAAAATAATCATTCATTTCGGACATAGCATCCATATATAAAGGTTAGTGACAATATAAAAACTATGTTAGTGGCACAGACATCAATCATAGTGAAGCCAACAAAACCGTGCTCCCGCATGTACAAACCCGCACACATCATGCACCTCCGTGTACAAACCAGCGCTCACGCACACACTATGCACCTTGAAGGATATTTGTATTCGCGATGCTTACTGGACGATGCCGCGACTTGTGTACTGAGAGCGGTGAGCACGGTTCGAGGTGCATGTGTGTGCGTAAGCGCTGGTTTGTACACACGGCTACCATCAAGCTGTACAAAACCAGTAAAGGCTGACCTCGCGTTGTAAGGAAAACCGCGAGGTCAGCTTATACTGGAAAACTACAGCTTGATGTGTAGCCGTGTGTACACGGAGCACGGTTTTGTAGGCTTCACTATGATTGTTTGCAGCACTTCGTCTTTATATTTACTATGTCTGTGGTTAGTAGGTATTACAGTAAACATTTTATTTTACTTATCACTCTGTCTACCCAGTGTTTCTGGATTGGACAGTCGTGATGGGCTGCAATCATTCCTCATCATTTCAGCCGAAAGACGTCCACTGTTGGACATAGGCCTCCCCCAAACGGAGGGAAATACCAAAATCGCCACGCTTGGCAGGCGGGTTGGTGATCGCAGTCAAACCAATCAATCAAGACAAGAGAGAGAGAGTGCAATCATTGCCACGTTTTTATTAACTCGCTTTCAATCTTGTCTGTCTGTTCGGTACAAATTTTGCAATCGATTTTAAACTTGAGAAAGAGACTTGAAACTAATAAACATAGCTCAGAACTGGATGACAATACAATATTAACTCGTTTTCGTTTAAAAAAACGCGGCATGATTTTTTTACCCGACTGCGCCAGAAGGAGGGTTATGTTTTTGAGTGTATGTATGTATGTATATTTCTTTGGCACGCTCTGTGGCCTAAATGGCTTGATGGATTTGAGATTGAGAGGTGTCGTTAGATTCGTCTTAATTCTGAGAGTGACACTGGGTATATCAAAATTTAAAAAATTAAAATTGCCGCTTTTTGGCGCCATATTACCTCTTCAAAAATTTTTTTTTTCCTTCAAAAACTATCGAGTGGGGTATCAAAATAAAGGGTTTTATAAATGCTTTACAAAAATATATACAACTTATATGTTTAAATGTAATTCGGAATGAAAAATGCTAAAAAATAACAAAATATTCAACGTTAAAAATGAATTTGACTTTTCAAAAAAAACATTAATAGTATGATAAATTAAACATGACAAAACTAAAAAAAAAAAAAAAATTAATTAACATAAACAAAAAACCCGACTGCATGTAAAAATAACAGAAAAGATATAACCAAGACTTATCAACACGCAGGCGGAGGCTACTTATGAACTATTATGTAATTCATGACCAAAAACATACGTAGCCTCCGAATGCGTGTTGATAAGTCTTGTTTATATCTTTTCTGTTACTTTTACACGCAGTCAGGTTTTTTGTTTTTGTTAATTAATTTTTTTCAATCAAATTATTTTTGAATTATTATATATTTATTTGAGCTACCGCGCAAAAAAGTAACAAATAGTGTAAGTAATTAATTAGGTACTAGCATTTTTCTATCTTTTTTTTTTAATTTATTTAACTTAGAACATACACAAAAATAATTACAAAAACACCAAAAACATCACAAAAACCTTACACAGGTTTGTCTGGATGTTGAGACAGTTTTGAGTTTAAAAAATAAGTAATTCATAAGCAAGTAGGAACTGATTTGCAATAATAAGTAATGCTTAGGTAGGTACTTAAACATTATGGGAACGTTTTAGATAAGCAGCACGACACAGGGCGCAGGTGACCGGCCGAAGCGAATGGAATGGACGGTTCAAGTATTGTTTGTATTATTTATGTTTAAAAAAATTATCTGTTATGTCTAATTGTGTTTCGGTTGGTATTTCATTAATGAATTCCATAAATTCTTAAAATCGTATTTAAGAATTTAAGTCACTTTTGACATTTACAACACTATTTTCTAGATCTGTGCTATTTTCACCTTCAACGAGACATAACTTTTACTGCTATTTGTATTAGCTCCTAAGTAGCTTTAAGAAGGCTTTACTTAATTAAATGTATCCCAACTTAAGCCTAATACATTCTCGTCTATTTACTTTTCAGCTTCAATACTGTAATCTGTATTCAGACATGTTTCTACTTTGATGTTGAAGTTGAATAGATTTCAATAAGATGAAACTACTACAAAGAAAATAAAGTAGGTGTATCAAACCGCCTACAAGTACGTGGGACACTCAGAAAGTTTTGCGAAACTAAAAAAAATTGTTCTATACGTACATATATTTTTATCAAATCTTTTCAAAGTACTTTCCACCAGCCTCTATACAAAGATTCATGCGCCTAAACCAGTTTTCAAAACACTTTTTCCAGTCCGCCGCAGACACCTCGTTTACAGCCTGCTCGAACGCAGCCAGCGCATCTTCCGGCGACGAAAATTGTATCCCTTTGAGCTGATTTTTTATTTTTGGGAATAAAAAGAAGTCACACGGTGCTAGATCAGGGCTGTAAGGAGGGTGACCCAGGAGTTTGACTGGCGTGCTGTCCAGGAAGTCCCTCGTTTTGAGTGCGGTGTGCGCAGGTGCATTGTCGTGGTAGAGCAGTAGCCCGCGGAGCCCTGTGTTTGGTCGCTTGTTGCTTATAACAGAGAAAACTTCTGGCAAACATTTGGTAGTATACCATTCGGCATTAATGCTTCTTTGATCCCGTAAGGGAATTGATACCAAGTGGCCAGTCAAATTAAAAAAGCTAGCGATCAAAATCTTACCCCCGCTTCTAGATCGCTTCACTTTGGTAGGCGTTGGCTCATTTTGAAACACCCAAACAGTCGACTGGCGCTTGGTTTCTGGGTCGTATTGATAAATCCAGGACTCATCACCTGTAACGATGTCGTAAATACGCCGAGACGAGCCTGCTTCAAATTTGTTAAGCATATCACGGCACCATTCCACCCGGGCCTGCTTCTGAGCATCGGTGAGGTTGTGCGGCACCCAGCGTGATACTATCCTCCTCACGCGAAGATGGCTGTGTAGAATCTCGTGAACGCTTCCCGATCCAATCTTCAATATGTGTTGAATCTCCTGATATGTAATTCGCCTATTGTCTTGGATTAAATTTTTCACTGCTAGCACGTTTTCTTCGGTAACAGCCGTCAAAGGGCGACCGCTTCTTTCGTCATCCCCCAAAGTTGGTCAACCGCGCTTGAATTCGTTATACCAACGATACACGGTTGCCTTGGAAGGGCCTTCATCCATGAATGCCATTTGAAGTCTATCGTACGATTCATCCGGTTTCAGGCGACACTTGAAATCGTATAAAATCATAACTCTAAAATGTTCCCGGCGCAGATCCATATTTCAGTGAGACACAATACTTTGAATTAACTCGCAAAAAATGTAGAGGGAAATTTTGAAATTGGAACTTACTTATTTTTACTTATAAATAATCATATTTTCGAAAAACATTATAACTGGCCAGTCTCCCATATATAAAAACTTTTTTTCGCAATACTTACTGAGGGGCCTGGTATTACTTGAAAGAATCCTTTTGAGTAGGGGTGATGAAACTTATCGAAGTTATTTTTTAACACTGAGGCACAAATTATTTTAAGTTATTACGTAATGAGGGTACTCTCAACTCAACTCAGCCTATCGCAGTCCACTGCTGGACATAGGCCTCTCCCAAGTTGTGCCACAACGCTCGATCCTCTGCCTTCCGCATCCAGTCCCCCCCAGCTACGCTCTTTAGGTCGTCGGTCCAACTGGCAGGGGGGCGCCCTACGCTGGGTTTGCCTATTCGCGGTCTCCACTCAAGGACTCGTCTGCTCCAGCAGCCATCGGTCCTTCGACAGACATAGCCAGCCCACTGCCACTTCAGCTTACTTAATGAGGGTACTCGCCACCCGCGATTATGCTTTTTGCTTTTTTGTATAATTTATAAGGAAACTGATCCAATGTGATTCTGATTTGACGACGTCTGTGGTCTAGTGGTTTGAGTGTTGGACTGCTGATCACGAGGTCGTGGGTTCGATTACCACAGGACACAAATATTTGTGTGATTAACTTAAGTGTTAAAAAAAAGCATATAAGTAGGTATTATATCCATTGTCTAGTAGTACCACCCATAGTACCAGCTCTGCTTAGTTTGGGACTAGATGGTGCTGTGTAAAATGTCCCAATTTTTTTTTTTGTGTAAGTAAATAAAATAAGAGCACAAGTTCCATCCATTTCGTTACACTCCAATCATAGTCAATCAATACACAATACTCGTATCTCTATGCTGAATACAGACTAGACTTGCCATTATGCCATAGACAATATTTTATTTATTTAAAGCAGTGTTGTCAGTTGTCAACTTATTTAATAGTGTTGTAGTTTTATTGTTAAGCGTCATTTTGAGCGCAGATATAAAACCTTTCTCTTTCTTTCTAAAAAAAAAACAAGATAAATATATCACCAAATCAAAGGTTGAGTTTAAATTCTACAAAATATATGATCGGTACACGAAATAATATAGCATTTGAAACGACACCGCAGAGCCAACCCGCCCACCAATCAGGGACAAAAATAGTCCTTTTCGGAGATATTTGAGAACCAATGATGATTTATGATACTTTTGGTTCTGTTCTAAACTACCTCAAAAGTTAAGTGAATAAGCTCTTTCAACAAAGGGAAGGAAGCCTTAAATCAACTCCTATCAATGACACGAAAGGGGAGAGCTAGATGAAATTATAACTTAGCAGGTTAATAGGCCTTTGCCCTGCAGTGGGACTGTACAGGCTCTTAATAATAATAATAATAGGTTAATAATTTCCAAGTATGTAGTATAACTACAATAATTTTCTTGGGCAAATAATCCATAATAATGATGAAGACATATTACTAAAGATACGAGAAAATACTCCAATAAACAACTTTCTCCGAAAGAAAATCCTTTCGGGTTTTTTTTCTGTAGAAATCCGCAATAATATTAAGATAGTTCTCAAAGTAAACCGGGACCCTATATACAATATCTTTGATTAATAACAATAGCCTTTCGAGGACGCTCATTACTGAACCAATGACACGTAGGAAACGCCAAGAGTAATAAGGCAGAAGACCTATTATGATTAATATGTGAGCGTTGACGTGAGCTCTCCGCGATTCACTAATGAAGAATGCCCCCGCCCCGCGCTGTCGCCTGTTTATATACCTCCCCCACCCACGCCCTGTGTGATTGATGACGTAGCCACAACGTCACAGCTATCCTGCTGGCTCTACGAGTGATGTGGGTGCGATCATTTATTTAATAACAGCTGTTGTGTAAATGTATAAAAGATGATCGTTTTTGGGTCAGTAAGGGAAATATTAATATGGAATCCCTTTATTGTGTTGTTGATTTCTCAGGATTTATTTCTGACTAAACTCTGACAACAGCTTCGCCCGCATACTGAAATAAAATATAGTCTATGTTACTTCTGGTTATAGTAGCTTTCTAATAGTGAAAGAATGATTAAAATAGGTTCAGTAGTTTCAGTTTGTTGGATGTCTTTTGGCTGAAATGATGATGATGATGATGATGATGATGATGATGATGATGATGATGATGATGATGATCACTATAATTCCTAAAATGTAGCTAATGAAGTTATTTTTTATTTTCACCTACCGCATGTAGTATTGTTGTGGCAATAAATCATTTTTCTTTCTTTCTTTCTTTCAAATGTTTATTTTCACCGGATAGAAAGTAGCCTATTCTCTATTTCATTACGATCAGTTCAGAGGTGTAGTCGTGAAAAGGTTACAGACAGACAGACAGATACGTGTAACTTTTGCATTTATAATATTAGTGTGGATATCTTTTTTCGTGTTAATGATAATAATTAATCTGGTGATATCTACAACGTGTTATTGAAATAGGTAACTGAAAACCTCTTAAGTCTTTCCTCTTTATAATATTATTATTAATATACAACTTTTTATTAAAATAACTAAAAACATCTTAAGGGGTCATTGTACACGTCAGTATGAACAACTTTTACTATGGGACTAACTCTGAAATCGCGAAAAAAAATACAGATTTTTGTTTTAGGGATTTTGGTTTTTATCATTATCTCCTTTATTTAATCGAATTTACATATAAGTTATATTTTTAAGTTTTTCTACAAAACAAAAACCAAAAAAAATATTAAAAAAAAAAAATAATTGTGGCCCACCGGTATCGGGTACAGGGACCAAGCTACCGGCGGTCAGGCTCCAGAGAAATGAACCTCCTAACAATACGCGCCGTATCTAGGAGAACCGCTTTCTGCATCAAGCCCTTGACCCAGCCGCCTAACGAGAGCCTCATGAGATGGTGGTCGAGGCTCTTTGCTACAAGGCCACTGGCCGTAACAACTATCGGCACAATGATTGCTGAGTCCACCTCTATCATTATTATCATTAACACGAAAAAATATATCCACATTAATATTATAAATGCAATAGTTACTCTGTCTGTCTGTAACCATTTCACGACTACATACCTGAACTGATCGTAATGAAATAGAGAAGGGCATGGGCTACTTTCTATTCGGTGAAAATAAACATTTGAAAGAAAAATGATTTATTGCCATACGACATGCGGTAAGTGAACATAAAAAATAACTTCATTACATTAGCTACATTTTAGGAATTACAGTGATCATCATCATCCACTGCTGGATATAGGCCTCCCACTCCACTGCTGGACATGGGGGGATATGCCATAAACACCACACTTGGCAGGTGGGTTGGCGATCGCAGTTGGTTGGTTAAATAGATGACGATTTGACGATGTCTGTGGTCTAGTGGTTCGAGTGTCGGACTGCTGATCACGAGGTCGTGGGTTCGTTTCCCACAGGACACAAATATTTGTGTGATGAACATAAGTTTGTGTTGGTCTGGGTGTTTCTTATATATTGTATGTATTTAAAAAAAAAGTATATAAGTATCATATCCATTGTCTAGTACCCATAGTAAAAGCTCTGCTTAGTTTGGGACTAGATGGCGCTGTGTAAAAATGTCCCAAATATTTATTAATTTAAATACTCAGAGAACGCTGCTGCCCTACACCTGGAAATCCCTTAGTCGCCTTTTACGATACCCATGAGAAGATATAGGGATTACAGTAATACATAGTTGTAATATCATTTCCCGAGTGTTAGAATAGCTATGTTATTCAATTTGTTTTGAATTATTTTATGATTTAATTTAAGGTTTTTGTGCTGTATTAATTTGTTTTATATTAATTTCTATTTCCAATAATATCCGAGTCAAATTAATTATTTCCAAATGTTATAATGAATAATAATGATATTTATTTGTTTTTGATACCTACTTAATTTTTATAATACCTTTCCAACATTTTTATTTAAAAAGGAATATTCTTAAAAATGAATTAAGGAACGTGTATTGACTCGATTTTGCTGATCTATAAAAGATCTGTGGTTTTGATTAGTGGGGGCATTCAGATTGTTGCAACGGTCAGTATTGATGTAACCTTTGTAGTATTTTCTGTGAATTGTAGAAATCCTTAATTTCCAATAGTTGTGAATTGAGTTTAAATTGTTATATATTAATGCCATGTGTTAAAGTGACTAACATGAAAAATACAGAGTTCTCTCGTGGTGGAAAGTGAATATGACTTTTATTTACCTTATGTATAACTGTTTTGCCACCGATATGCAGACATTAGTTTATTGTAAAAAGTGTTGTCTAACACGAGGAATACGCGATAACCTATTTCGCCGCGGGCAACAATGGCTAGTTCTTATTTGAGAACGACACAAAAGCGTGCTGATTAAAAATATTAACTTTCGTTTCTTCATTAACAGAAAAAAAAACTTTAAATCTCCTTCATCCGTTTTTTCGGAAATGAGAGTTGAAACAGCATCAAGCGGGAAATGAAAATAATTGTTTTTCTCCCCTTGTAGCAAATTGCTTTAGACGCAAGACAGGTAGTCTCTATCAATCAAAAGCCAAAGTAATTAAAACAGAAATAACAGAATTAGCAAGGAACTAAATCTTTGAAGAAAACAGGATCAAAGCAAGTATTAAAGGACATTGTTCCATAAGTGCCCAGCCTTTAGAAGTTCCGAATAAAAGATGATGCTCACCATATAAAATTCGTTGAAGGCAAGGACGTGTTACTTGTTGCAATCTATTTTAAACAGACAGTACTCCACAGATATCTATTCATTAAAATATTACTTAACTATTTTGAAGTTATGTTTTGCTTACAAAACGTATTTCAAACAAGGGGTTGCCTGGCAACTAGCTTAACAGTTTTACTCTTCTATTTCTGTAGATATAGGTGATAAAAATTGATTGACTGTCTTTAACAGTGGTGCCAACATATTTTTTCACAAAACCACTTGTAAAAATTAAGTGTCGTATACTTTTTCATTTATATAACTGAATACATATATATGTATAATTTTGCATTCCGCGAACTAGACGTGGGCGCCGCGTTGAAAAATGTCGGCGGCGGCGTGCTGAAGATTTTCAGTCGGCGGCGGCGTAGCGCCGGCGGCGTGGAATTTTTAATGAAAATTTTAGAGACTATTAAATCTACTACGCTTTGCACCTTCATTTGTTATGTCAATGCTGTCTCGGGTATTTGACGACAGATAGGTGACCGGAGTGCAATTCTAGGGGTGCTGAATTAGAAAATCTCCTCTTGTGGCTGCTAGTCCTTTTCGATACGTCTGGAAGGAACGGCAGTTAGTTGGGCCGGTGCATCCTGGGCACTGGCAGTAACTATTGTAACCCATTGTTCGTGGTGAATACTGTGACACGAGGGGTGGATCTGGGCCAGTGGAGCGAAACGAACGGGAACGGGTTGGGATGAGAAATCTCACCCTCACACACTGCCTTCTGGACCTCGGCACAGTGTAGGAACAGGGACTCGTTTACCCTGCCACTGGGTAGCCAGAAACCCGTGTGCCTGACGGGTGCTGATCCTTCTCGATAAGTCTGGAGCGGCCGGTGCACTCTGGGCACGGGAAATAAGTCTTCTTTGGACAGGGGGATCTTATTGCCTGTGGCGAATATTTTGGCACGGGAGGGGTTCGAACTGGGCCAATTGGCATTACTTCATGTGTCCGTCTGAAGTTAGCAGAGGGCACAGTGGAGGATGAGGGATGAGGAAGAAAACCTCCATATAAAATTACGGGAGGATAATAGGGCCTGCGGGCGGTGGACTCGGGGTAGTCGAGGTAGTCAGCTAAAGGTAGTTGGTGGAACACCGTGGTGGTTTTAGTCGGTTAGAGTCCTATACTGGCTCCGCCGTCCCTGGGCGGAATGCGTCCATGAGGATTTTCCCACGGCAAAAAAAAGGAAGAAGTTGATGCTCGCAATGGAGATGACGCAGAGGGAGCGAGATGCGACCACCACCCTCTCATTAGGCAGGAGACGGACCGGGCCTTGCAGGAGGGCGTACGCCGACCTCCAGCCATCCTAAAAGGGGGCCCGCTGGTGACGGACTCGGGGTAGCCCGATACCCGACCAGTCAAGGCCTGTGACGGTAGCGCATCGTGTTTCGCAAGCGCCAGTCGCAAGGAGGGTGAGGCCGACGTTAGGCCGCACGGGGAGAAGGCAGAGTCAGAAGAGTGGTTCAGGCCAAAATGGCCGGATTGTCGCGGTCTGAAGATGCATCCGAAGCCATAAGCGTTTTGAGAGTCGGTGGCGTCATGAGCTCTTCGCGGCTCTGGTACAAGCGCCGACGCTCTTAGCCAGTGCACTCGAATTCGGACTTGGTTACGGGTAACGAGGCCGTTAAATTCTGGCCCCAACAATCATGACCTCTGGACGTGGACCCACATCAGCGGGAAAGTATGAGGGCCTGACAAAGGCCAAGAGAGAGCTTATAGCCGTTCAAAAGGCGGCTGTAAAAGCGGAGCTCATTCGGAATGTTACAATCGGAATATTGACTCTCCCGGCAGTCCCTTTGCGGTTGCCGAGGTGGACGTGGACGAAAAGTCCACCCGGGCGTTCAACCAGCAGATGCAGGACACCGTGGAGGCCATTAAAAGCTTATCCAAGATAGCCACGGACCTAAGCTACATGAACCAAAAGGCCCTTACTCTTAATGTGGCATATTATTATGCGTGTATTGTTGAGGCTGCTGAAGTGCACCTCGGAAGAGAAGGCCAAGCTCCTGGTCGAGAACTCCCACCTAGCAGCTCAAATGGCTCAGCTTCGTAAGGAGTACGATGAGCTTAGGACAGCTGGAGAGGGACCAACGCCCGCGCGAGTAGTCTGATCTCCCTGCGCCCGCCATTCGGCTGCAGACCAAGAAATGTAGAGCAAGCGCGTGCGACATCATACACGACAGAAGCCTCAACGAAGCGCTTGATTAAGGCGCCGAGCCAGCCACTCTCGTTAGCCTCAACCACCTCAGCCTCAGCAGTCCAAACCCAGACCCGAGAGCCCCAAGGGTTAGAAGGGCAATGGTAGAAAAGCCACTCAGGCTGTTGCCATTGCCGCGACTGATCGGGAGCGCCCAACGACCTCTTAAAACGGGAGGATGGTTGGAAGACCACCGGCGCCAAAAAAGTAAGAGGGCGATGCGCACCGTTAGGAAGAAGGAGGCTAAAGTGGTGAAGGCCGAAAAAAGGCAGGCAGCCAAGCTCCGTGCCCCTTAATCGGTGGCTGTGGTACTCACGCTGCAGACAAGTGCGGCAGAGGGGCGTGAGCTACGGCGTGATTATTTCATATAAGCCAGATATTTTTATATAAGCCCAGGCAAATGTGTTTACTATTCGGGTGCAAGCCGAACTAACGAGCGAGCACGACACCTTCCACGCGTGCGTCTCTGCTCTAGGCACACGCCGCGGACAATTGGCGGCGGCGGCGGCGGCGTGCCGGGCAGACTTGGCGGCGTCGCGCCGGCGCGGCGCCCACGTCTACCGCGAACTGTGATTCCAATTTTGAATAAAAAATTTACTGTTTCTAACAACATACAACTCTACGTGTTAGAGTTGTATGTTGTTAATTCAATGTTGCCAACCTTTAAGCAACAAAACATCGCACCTAAACCATCTGAACGCGACTGTCGCTTTGATTAATAAGTGCTGTTGACATTTTAATTAACCCGGCTAAAAGTCGAGCCATGCTTTGTTTCAGCTGAATAGGGACGTGAAATGCCCCCGAGAATCTAGGTGTGTGAAAAGGCTTTTATTTTACGCATCGCTCGATATTGGGATGGATAATTTAGTGGCGGTTCAGTCTTTAGGTTTTCTTTGTGGATTAAGATTAGGGATACGTAGACACAAGATAGATCGTCGATTAAGTCTTGCCTATCTTTATAAATGTGCTTGAACTACGATAACACTCCGTTCACGATAAAATACAGTGAGTAAAGTAGTTCATACAAATGTTTATGCAAGATCCATGGACGGAAAAAAAATGGCGGACGTAATCTCGCTGAACAAAAAGGAAGCACCCATAGTAAGACGGCTCGCTTAAAAGTACGGGCTGGCACACCCATAGTGAGACAAAGATCCACGATTACGCGACAAATCTTATGTGACGGTAGTCATTGTCATTGTGTCACAAATAAAATAACAATACTGGGATCCTGCCAGGGAAACGCTCCCGAAACTGAAAGGCTATTATGATACTACCTAAACACAATCGAATACTCATTGTTTTAGTGATTTGGTATTTTGCAAATCCGCAGTGTATACCGTACAAAACTCGGGATCAATGCCGCGCGTACCTAACCTACCTACGCTTGCTACGACACTGATTGCGTATGCGAGCGGATGTCGTTCACCCCTAACGCCAGCTGATATTTTATTTGAATTAGGTACATTGCGAACTTTAAAAAATTAAGTAAATAAATGGGGTTTTTTTGCAAATCAGTTATATTTAACTGTCCAAAGTTGGTTATGTATAAAAAATGCAAAAAAATATGAAAAAAATATAAAAAAAGAATCGCATCACCAGCAAAAAAATATCAAATCACCGTAATAAATCACCAGCGTTTCCCTGACACCCAGTATATATCTGGAATTTTAAAAAGCTGTCGAAATTATAGTAGGTTTAGGAATAAATGAAGTGCTTCAATCTTTTCTCAGCGAGATTCCGTCCGCCTTTTTTTATTCGTCCGAAGACTGGTAATATCGCAAATCCGCATACATTAGAAACGTGTAAATTGTAATCTCTGTGGTTACTTCGTTAGAATAGGAGCTAGAAGTCTTACGCTTTCTATCCCTTTGTTTACAACCACAATATAACTATCTGAAACTTAACTACCTACTAACGCACTAGGACACTAGACGTGTTCAATCCGACGAAGCTGACACGGATGCAGTTCGGCTTCATTTCGGCTTCATTAGACAATGATACGTCACTGTACTGTCTGTTTCGTCGAAGGGTCGGCACTCGAAGTTGTAACGGAATACGTCTACCTAGGGCAGGCAATTCAGCTTGGTAGAGACAACTTCGAGAAAGAAGCCAACAGAAGGATCCGTTTGGGCTGGGCAGCATTTGGCAAACTTCGCCGAGTCTTCTCGTCGCCTATACCGCAAAGTTTGAAGACAAAGGTCTTCAACCAGTGCGTCCTGCCAGTCATGACTTACGGTGCCGAGACGTGGACACTGACTGTTGGGCTAGTCCACAAATTCAAAGTCGCTCAGCGAGCTATGCTTGGAGTTTCTTTGAAGGATAAAATCCGTAATGAGATTATCCGGAGAACCGGAGTGACCGACATAGCTTGTAGGATCAGTAAGCTGAAGTGGCAGTGGGCTGGCCATGTCTGTCGAAGGACCGATGGCCGTTGGAGCAGACGAGTCCTTGAGTGGAGACCGCGAATCGGCAAACGCAGCGTGGGGCGCCCCCCTGCCAGGTGGACCGACGACCTAAAGAACGTGGCTGGGGGGGACTGGATGCGGAAGGCAGAGGACCGAGCGTTGTGGCGCAACTTGGGAGAGGCCTATCTCCAGCAGTGGACTGCGATAGGCTGAGTTGATACGTCACTGTACGTAGGATTTTTCATAACGACCACTGTGTAGTCCAGTGCATTTCATTTTTTTGTTTCGTTCAATTTTTTTTCCGTAACAAGCATTTTGGAGAAGTAAATTTAAACTCCTTTATAGCTTACTTTATAATAAAGCCACAATTGAAACAAAAAGGACTAGTTTTAATAACGCACAACTAGAACAATGTAAACAAAGAAGAAAGTTAATTTTGCGCGCGGAGAAAAATATCGCAGGACAAACATGGCTGCTGCATAGTGTTGTAGCACGTACACGATTTTACAGTAATTTACATTTTTACGAGCTGAACGCTTGTTTTTTTTTTTGGGACGAAACAAAGGAATGGCTGACCACAGTATACAGGCCAGACTTACAGACTTTATTAAATCTCTATTAAATTTAGTTTATTTTAAAGCGTATCGCGCAAGCTTTCATAACTAATTTGTCTGAAATACAGACTTTTTAACCGTTTTTGCATATACAACTCTTCTTAGTCGTTCACTCCTGGCAGAGTGGTCGTCAAAGATTACGTCAGGTCTCAAAAGTTGATTAGCAGCTCTTGCGATGCGTCACCATTCGGCTGTATTATTGGCGCTGTGAGAACATTGTGCCATGCTGGAGTGCGTGATAGTCTTGATGAGGTCTAACCAGCGCGATGGAGAGCGACCATGGGGTCTCGTCCCTTCAATCCTGCCCTGCACCGAAAAGTGATCCATTAAGTCCTCCTTCCTACGTATACGAGCTAAAAAAATTATAAACCTATTTTGCATAAATACCTAATCAATATTTGCTTATACATATTTTGCATAAATACCTAATCAAAATCATTATTTGATTCGTATTTATATCCAGGTACTTACCATTTACCTAGGTATTTGAATTTGAGTTGTCAGTATAAACTTATCATGGTTTCGTTTTCAATCTCCGTCGAGGTAAAAAAGTCTGCCTATAAAATTAATAAAAATGTCTGCCGCCACACACAGCTGTTTACTCCATTCAATTTCGTCGTCTATTTATTAGCTAATGTTCCAGTAACAAATAAATATGTCACTGTCACTACCAAAATAGTCTACTACCAAACAAAATTACCTTTATTGCTAAAAGCATTTTCAATTTCAGTACTAGCTAACGTAATACGGAAGTTTTTGATGGTATCCATCAACATTTTTATCGAGATAGCTCTAATTCCCATTCGATTTGTCACACTAACTAGCTTTATACGGCGTCGCATATTAAGGTACACGGGGATTTTCTACTTTATGTTATACTGACAGAGTTGAAATTCGTAATAGAATATACGTAATAAATCTTGCCAGCCGCATTGCAATTTAATGACAAGCCCAGATCGAGTCAGACGGCAAAAAATTGTCGCGTCTGCGGTGATGTCATATTAGATTTATAAGGAATACGTCGAGTAGATAATTTATAGACGATTCACTGAACCGAATAAATACTTGTGTTTACTCTACTATTATATTTTATGGTGACATTTTTATCCCAATTTTGAATGTAAGAATGATTTATTTCATATTGCAATTAAATACTATTATATTATACGCTCCACTCATTAGCGTCGACGCATAATAGGCAAAAAGTTCAATAACAGATAAAATATGGAGGCTTATTATATAATAAAGCAACACGAATGCCTATAAACAAAACTAAACGAGACAAAGTCACATAACTCAATATGAATTGTGTTCATTTAACACGCGAACGGGTCGCAAACTATTCCAAGATAGAATCGATGTTCAATTCGATCGCAATCACAGGGGAACAGCACTAATCCAATGACATCATCGCCAGGTGGGCGGCTCTAGACAATTTAAATTTGAAAATGGAAGCGTTTGTTTGAATGATTTTTTTAAATTCGATTGTCTGGCTTCCTTTTTCGAAGTGCTAATAAAAACTTTATTTAGTAAACGTTTTAAGAATTTGTAAAAAGAATTCTATTATGTTGAAATGTTTTAATTTCAATACAGCTGCCGAGGTCGTTTATTTTTATGGGTTCTATTATAATTCTATTAAGTTGGAATGACAATAAAACCTTGAGAATTATGATAACTGGGAACAATGTGTTCAGATTGAACCGGTTCTATTTTCATCCGACTAAAAATTCTGTCCTAGATTCATGTTAACATTCCTGAAACTTTTACCACAGATTATGTAACATATAGTTACTCATTTACTGCTGAAAAGGGCTATCCTCTTACAGATACAATAATACAATTATCACTCCGTAAGTTATAGAGATATAAATTGTGGAAAGAAAAAATAAATAATTAAAATGGGATGCTGCTGACGTCACCAAAAGCCGTAAGTGGAAGTTAAATACGATACCACGAGCACTGTAGCTTAGTGGCTAAAGCACTGGCGTACCTACTGAGCCAGGAGTCGCGGGTTCGAAGCCTAATCGTGAGCAATTTTTTTTCTTTCCATGATTAAATCTTTAGATTTCGCTCCGCAAGCTTAAATGCGTTGAAAATAATTAAATAATTCGTAAGTTGGTAACTTAGTTATTAGTAGAAACATATCATAAATCGGCTTGGAGATATTGGTATTGGTATTACTATCCATTTCTCTTGGATCGAATAACCCGTATTCAGTTGGAGAAAACACAGCATATTAAGTTGGGGACAACACAGAAAACTAGAGTCGAAAAACACTCCCGTTTAATCCCTTATGTTTTATTCCTTGATCAACATGGAAATTGAAGCATGTATATCCGTCTTAATCAGCTCCATATTCATGAGTTTGCGTATAAATTATGTCAGTATGTTGTTCGCCATTTTTTACCAAACAAGGGAAGAGAAACTTTGAACAGTTTAACTTGAAAAACGTTAGTCTGATAGGTTGTATCAAATTAATCTGGCTTTAATTTTTTTCTTGTTAACTTTGTCGAAGCATATGTCGAAAGTTATCCATATAGGAATACCGTAAGATATGATTATAGGATGACTTTTATAAATAAATTAAGCAGTTTATCTAATAACACTACACGGTCAAAACAAATAATAATCTACTTTCCATTTAACGAGTCCCATACAGTAGATGAATTCGCATTTTGTTTTCAATAACACATTCAAGAAACACTGTTGATCTCCAGAAATCAAAAATCTCAGCAAATGTTTGATAAACCATCTTCATCAATATTAAGTACCTAATCTTAAAGAAAACTGACAGAACTGACTTCTTAACTCGACGATAAATCTTCAACGTAGAAACTATTACTTTGCCATCCCATTCCATTGGTCTCCGAAACATTATTTCGTATGAAACCAATAGTAGATTACCTATATTCAGTTTCCTGGCTGAGCAACTATCTTGTTGCTTCGTCTTTTACTTGTTTCCTTCCTTCTTCAATGCCTCAAACAGACATCTGCGGTCTAAGTTATAAGCTGAAGGAGTCTTCTTATCAGAAGTTATGGTAATAGTTAAACACTTTTTCGACCCTAGCCGGAGGTAATCTACAACCATGGTAGAAGTAAACGTTCAGTTTTGAAAGGACGTTGAACAACTGTTTGAGGGTTCATAATCACGAGGTTTGGTTTACAGAGTGGTGATCGTCACGATGAAAATTTTTATAGGGATTGAATGGTCTTGTTTATTGTCTTTTATAGGTATCGATGTTGTAGTATTGCGATTTAATACTTGTTTGCTTAAGGTAATTGTATATCATTTAGGGCAAAAACTGATGAACGCAGTACCGTTGAATATCAGTAAATGAAGGCACATTAATATATGGAAAAAAGTGTGAAGAAAACTAAAATAAAACAACAATGACGTCTGTGGTCTAGTGGTTCGAGAGTCGGACTGCTGATCACGAGTTCGTGGGTTCGTTTCCCACAGGACACAAATATTTGTGTGATGAACATAAGTGTTTGTATTGGTCTGGGTGTTTCTTATGTATTACAAGTATGTATTTACAAAAAAAAAAGGAAATAATTATTATATCCATTATCTAGTACCCATAGCATAAGCTCTGCTTAGTTTGGGACTAGACGGTGCTGTGTAAAAATGTCCCAAAGATATTTTATTTTATTAATGAACGAAATTCAAAATGAACAACGAGTAATATTTGATACTTCCTATTTCAATGTAAGAAATTGAATAGAACAGCTGTACAAACATAACATTTTATTTAAATAATTATGGACGTAATAATTATCGATAAGTAGTGTTAAAATAGCTATGTTATTCAATTTGTTTTGAATTATTTTATGATTTAATTTAACGTTTTTATGCTGTATTAATTTGTTTTATATTAATTTCTATTTCCAATAATATCCGAATATTGTTTTTGATACCTACTTAATTTTTATAATACCTTTCCAACATTTTTATTTAAAAAGGAATATTCTTAAAAATGAATTAAGGAACGTGTATTGACTCGATTTTGCTGATCTATAAAAGATCTGTGGTTTTGATTAGTGGGGGCATTCAGATTGTTGCAACGGTCAGTATTGATGTAACCTTTGTAGTATTTTCTGTGAATTGTAGAAATCCTTGATTTCCAATAGTTGTGAATTGAGTTTAAATTGTTATATATTAATGCCATGTGTTAAAGTGACTAACATGAAAAATAACGAGTTCTCTCGTGGTGGAAAGTGAATATGACTTTTATTTACCTTCTGTATAACTGTTTTGCCACCGATATGCAGACATTAGTTTATTGTAAAAAGTGTTGTCTAACAAATCAGAAGTGGGATCACTACGCGCCGTTCTCGGTCGAGTATTATGAATCAGAAGATCAAAGACGCGGCACAGGTCCGTTTTACGAATGGAATCGTTTTCTCGAGGAGAGCGAAGGAATTACAAGGAACCAGGTGAGTTTGGAATTAAAATTTACATAAAGAAATCTTAATACACGTGAATAAAACACAAACTTAGTACTCGTGGATAACTATAATTAAAAAAATAATTTTCAAAATACTTGTATAAGCGGTGGGAACGAAACCATAGCGTGATTTAGAAACACGCCGTAAAAGGGACAACGCCATCTAGTGATGAACGTAGTAACTAAAGAATTAACTTAACATTCCGCCGGCCAAGGACTACATGAGGTCCTTAGAATCATGTAAAATATAAGTGATGAGGTTAGATAACAGTGAATACGTTATGGTTCCGTTGGTTCAGTTTCAACAGGTAAAGGACACAATTTAGTAACGGGTCTTTTAAACACATGATCTTTATATTGTAAGGATACAACACGAGTTATGCCATCTTTACCAGGATGTTTCTCAACGACACGTCCCAAGAGCCATTTTCCAGGAGGTAATCGTTCATCTTTTACCAAAACTATTGCACCTAACTCCAGATCGGGCTGCTGTTTGTTCCACTTATATCGATGTTGTAAAGTAGTGAGGTACTCAGTCTGCCAACGTCGCCAAAGAGTTTGCAACATGCGTTGCACCATTTGCCATCGATTAAGGTAACCAGGGCGAACGTTGTCCAAATTTTCGTCTGGAACTAGAATAGGAGTTTCTCCTATTAGGAAATGGCCTGGAGTTAGTGGTGGTTCACTTAATGAAGAATTAATCAAAGTAAGGGGACGGGAATTAACACAGGCTTCCACCTGAGTGAGAAGAGTATAAAACTCTGTGAAGGTAAGACAACTTTGTCCGATAACTCGTTTCAGGTGGCCCTTAACGGATTTTACTCCGGCCTCCCATATGCCACCAAAATGTGGGGCTCCAGGTGGTATGAAATGCCAAGTGGTGTGATCATTCGCAAGTAATTCAGCTATCTCATGTATTAAATCAATTTTGGAATTTTGAAACTGAATTGCTAGTTCTTTTGAGGCACCTTGAAAATTGGTACCACAATCACTATATATATCTTTACAGTGCCCTCGACGTGAAGAAAAACGCTTAAAAGCGGCCATAAAAGCCATAGTACTTAAACTTTCGACCAACTCCAAGTGAATGGCTTTTGTGACCATACAAACAAAAAGACAAATATAAGCTTTGCTGGTACGTGTACACCTTCCCGAATACAATTTCAACGCAAACGGACCAGCAAAGTCGACTCCACTTGTTAGAAATGGGCGAGCTGGTTGGACTCGGTAGGATGGCAAATTTCCCATAAAGGGAGCTCGTGGTACTGCGCGTTGTCGAAAACAAGGGATACATTTTCGAATGATACTTTTAACTAGTCGCTTAGCACCAACTATATAATATTTCGAGTTTAACACATTAAGAGTTAGTTGGAATCCACCATGTAAAGTCTGGAGGTGAGCATCAGTAACAATAAGTTTAGTGAAATGACATTGACTTGAAAGAATAACTGGTGATTTAAAATCTAAATTTCCTTGAACATTAGCAAGACGGCCACCAACCCTCAAAATATGTTTATTGTCTAAAAAGGCATTAAGTGAATACAATTTGCTATTCTTGATAATCGTTTTACCTTGTGATAACAATTCAATTTCATTTTGAAAGGTAGCACGCTGTGACAATCGAATACAAACATCGCGAGCGTTTAACAACTCATTAGTACATAAATAATTCGTCCTATTTGAATCAAGTTTTAAAGCTTTAGTTTTACACATATGCACAAATCTCAAACAATAAGCAGTGACACGAATTAGTTTAGTTAAATTAGAATAGCGTTTTAAATGTGAGTGCCTTTCATCATCGTTTTTGTTAGTAACAAGCGATGTAACTTTGGATTTCGATTCTAACATAGTATCTGGCAAATTATCATTCCGATACACGACGTCAGATTGAGTTCTTAAAAATAACGGGCCTTCCCACCATAATGTCGCTTCTTTCAATTCGTTGGGACAAAGGCCTCGAGAAGCTAAGTCAGCTGGATTATCAGCCGACTGGACATGATGCCATTGACTACTGTCAGTTACATTTAATATTTCAGTGGTTCTATTAGCAACGAAAGTGGTCCACGAGTTAGGATGCTTTCGCAACCAAGCCAACACTATGGTGGAGTCAGTCCATGCGTAAATATTACTCTCCTCAATTGTTATACTAGTTTTAATATCACGTAACATTTTAGCTAAAAGTACTGCACCACAGAGCTCTAAGCGAGGAAGCGAAACCTGTTTAACAGGCGCAACCTTTGATTTGGCTGCTATAAGACGTATAGTGACAACATCGTCGATCAGAACTCTGAGATACACAACACAAGCATATGCAGTACAAGAAGCATCACAAAACCCATGTAGTTCAACGTTGGCATTAGTAGGTAACACACCAAGCCAACGAGGAAGCTGTATAACATTCATGTGCTCAATTTTGTTGTGGTAAGTACACCATTCATTATTTAAATCATCAGGTAAAGCATCATCCCAATCTAGACCAGCTAACCACAATTTTTGCATGAATATTTTTAAAACAATTACTATCGGCCCTAACCAGCCCAGAGGATCAAATGTCTTAGCAATTATTGATAAAACTGTTCTCTTACAAATAACGTGATCTGTTAGTGGATCAATTGACATCTTTAATTCAAAATTATCGCTTTGTGGATTCCATGCAATGCCCAAAGCTTTAATAGCATCGTTCATCTGAATATTCACAACGCTCTGATCTGATTGATGGGCATTTGGAATCTGTGATAACACTCGTGCACTATTCGACGCCCATTTGTGTAATAAAAATCCACCTCTTCCTAATAATTCTGTTATTTGTTGTTGCAGATGAATAGTGTCAGATTCATTTGACGTTCCTGTCATTAAATCGTCCATATAGAAATCTGTCTTTAATAGCGGAGCAGCAATAGGAAACTTGTCCTTTTCATCATCAGACAATTGGTGCAAAGTCCGAATTGCAAGATATGGTGCACAAGAAGTTCCGTAAGTAACGGTAAGTAGTCTGTACTCCTTTACAGCTTTATCGGAACCTTCCCGCCACAAGATTCTTTGAAACTCTGCATCTTCGCGTGCAGTAAGTATTTGCCTATACATTTGTTGTATATCTGCTACCAAACAGATTTTGTGTGTTCTCCATCTTGTTACTAAATCCTTTATATCTTGTTGCAGAGACGGTCCAATCAACAGTGCGTCGTTCAACGATTTTCCTTTTACAGGTGTGGCGCTGCCGTCGAAGACTACGCGTAACTTCGTGGTTGTGCTAGACTCCTTTACAATTGCGTGGTGCGGTAAGTAATATTTACTAGTTGTATTTATTTCATTTTCAGGTATGACTTCCATGTGACCCTGTGCTTCGTACTGTTTCAAGAACTTACAGTATTCTTCTTTAAATTCAGGCTTGTATTTAAATCTCTTCTCCATTTGTATTAAACGATTAAGAGCTAATTGCTTTGTATCTCCTAAATTCGTGTGACTCTTGAAGGGTAAACGAACTATGTAACGGCCCTCAGCGCTGCGAGTGTGAGTTTCCATATAATGCTCTTCGCACTGGGCTTCCAATTGTGTCAAGGCTCTTTCCTTGAATGTGTGTTCTTCCAGTTCCCAGAATCTTCTGAGCAACTGGTCTATCTCTAGTTTTGTGTGTGAGACAACAACATGATGAGCTTGTGAGTTAACATAACCTATTTGTCCTGAAATTAACCATCCAAGATGTGAATTGAGTGCAATCATCGCATTGTGTCTGTGTAAGCCATCGAGCATCAGTTGTGAATGCACTTCGGCTCCCAATAAAATATCTATACACCCTGGCATGTGAAATTGTGGATCTGCTAGATTCATCGTGCTTAAAAGAGGCCAGGAGTCCATAGAAACTTTTTGTGAAGGCAGTAATGACGTCAAACGTTTGAGTACGTAAGCTTGTGCTGTGAATATGTGTGTAGAATCATAAATAGAATGAAATTCTAGATTGACCATTGACTTTGTTGTTATGACTGTTTCATCAGATATCCCAGTGATTTTACCATTTACGGCAATACGATCAAGGTTAAGTATTTGTGCAGTTGTTTCAGTCACGAATGATGCTTGAGATCCCGGATCAATTAAGGCTCTCAGTTGGTAAGTAGCTCCGTTTTTTGCAATAATAACAACACGAGCTGTTGCTAAAACAACTTGGACATTCTCTGTTTCAGCTTTCATGCTAATAGCTTCGCGTGTTTCTGGCTCATTCTGTTCCGGGGTTGTGCTTGTTTTGGCTGGGCTTGTGAAATGCAAAAGTGTGTGATGACGTCGACTACATTTCTTGCACCTTGTACTTTGCCTACATTGTTGCACTGAATGACCCTTCACAAGGCAATTAAAGCATATGTTATTATTTTTAACAAATTCGTGACGTTTTGATACCTCCAAATTAGAAAACTCTTTACAGTGGCAAATATAATGCCCTTGAGAACAAAAACTGCAAGTACTTTCAACCTCAGTGACAAATGATTTTACAGCAGTTGGTTTTGTTGAATAAGATGAGGAAGTTTTCGGTGAATCTCTTTTTTGTGTTTCCTTTCTAGCGCTATTGACAACTTCTAATGCTCTGAATTGTGTTTCCAGATGAGATGCTAAAGTTTCAAACGACGGTATGTCTCGTGATGAACCAAGGGCTTGTTCCCAAAGTTTGTGAGTTTCTATATCAAGTTTAGAGACAACAATGTGAACAACTATAGCATCCCACTTGCTCGTCTCTACTCCAATGTTTTCTAGAGAGTTCAGGCATTCTCGTGTGGTGTCTAAGATTCCTTTCAGACCATACGCACATTCATTATTCATCTTACGCTGACTAAGGAGACGATTTAAAATATGATTCACTGTGATCCTTTTGTTGTCATAGCGATTCACTAACGTTTCCCATGCCTTATCATAATTAGCTTCGGTAAGTGTAAAATGTTTTAACAGCTGTTCAGCTTCACCGGAAATACTGGATTTCAAATAATGATGTTTCTCAATTTTGGACAATTTCTCATCATTATGAATGAGTGAAGTAAAAATATCTCTATAGCTAAACCAATCTGTATAGTTACCGGAAAACTTTGGAATACTAATAGGTGGCAACTTTGTCTTTCTAGCTACTTTTTCAGATTTTTCGCTGGGAAAAGTAGCAGCAGCTGTAGACTGCTGTGATTGTTCACTTGACAGATCAATTAAATGTTCTTTGATCAAAGTCTTAAAATCCAAATAAATTTCCTCAGTTATGTCAAAGTTAGCTAAAGGATCAAACTTTATTTGTTCGAGAACTTCACTTGTAGTATTCTTTAGAATGTCCTCATGTTGTTTATTGTAAGTTCCCCAGTATTCCGACAATGTATCTAGTCTAGTTTCCAAATAACCTCTGGTGTAGCGTGACTTGGAGGTTTTCTTCGTGTTACTATATAACTTAGAGATCCGCTCACTTAAAGATTTTTGTGCTGCACATAACTGCGCCATGTTTAATAAAGTTCCAAACACTGTTTATTTAGAAAATATACAAGTTCTAATAATGAAAAGTTTCCAAGTTAATTGTTCGCACAAAATTGTCTAAGTCACTGAAGTTAAAATTTTCTAAGTGTTTAAAAATACTTCTGTCCAAAGCCACTTACGTGAAATTTTACAAGTCCTGGGTCCGTAAAAACACAAGTGACCACGGCTGCGTTCACTTGACTTACCCACTTGGAATCCAGTCCACACTTGACACAATACACAATTTACACACAATACACAATTACAATTTTAAGAGTTAATTAATTATTACTTACTGTCACTTTTTCACTTACTGTCACTTTACTATCCGGTACGAAGGACCAATGAATAAAACACAAACTTAGTACTCGTGGATAACTATAATTAAAAAAATAATTTTCAAAATACTTGTATAAGCGGTGGGAACGAAACCATAGCGTGATTTAGAAACACGCCGTAAAAGGGACAACGCCATCTAGTGATGAACGTAGTAACTAAAGAATTAACTTAACAACACGAGTGATCGGTATCAGTCATACATACATTTGTGGATGAAAAACTTATGATAAAACAAATTGAATAACATAGCTATTCTAACAGCTCGTAGATTAATCGATAGTGACATCACTAGAAAAAATTACAAAAGTGCCTCGACTACTTCTAGCTCTAATAATTACATTCACTTATTTGACATTAACTGCTACATTTGTCAGTGATCAAAGTAATTGTGACTTTAAGTACCTAGATCTCGTTATTAGATTACTGTTTTAGCTTTAAGAAGGATCAGTGCGGAATGTCTTATTGCTAGAAATACTGACTCTGACATTATCTATTCACTATTCATGCCCTGCTTGTTATAACACACTCGTCGTACAAATTACTGCAGTTATGTGCGCAATAAAACGTTTTATACACACGTTAAAACTATTAAGACTCACATCTTGGCATAATAAACGACCTAGTATATGACCCAAATTCCAAAACTGTAAATTGTTTTCAAAAGGATACACAAATGGCGGATTATGCCACTTCTGCGCTGACAGCCAAAATATCTCTGCCACAATGCACCATAAACACAATAAAGGGTGGCATTATAAAAATAACAATGAGGAAAATTCTCCGCGTTTTTAATTATCCAGAACGCATAGCTGTATAAATCTCTGGAAGCACCCGCTAACGCAACCGCTCGTAAATTAAACTCTCACAAAGATTGTTCTAGAAAAGTCCGAAATAACGCGATTAAGCGAATGAAAGGGCCGAAATGAACAAAGCAAATGTGATTACCGCGTTGCCAGCTAAAAGAAATAGGTAATATTTCTTTTGTGGATTTGCTGGTAGCTGTATTTTTTTTAATTCGCCCTCTGGCTATCCGTTTTCCTTTATCCCATTCCTTTATTCATTGATAGCCGCAGACAATAGCGGTTTTAATCAAAATGGCCGATACAAATTTATAAATACACTTTTCGTAGAGACATGGTGGATTGAATTTTGTTTTATTGCCTCGTAATCCTTGTTGAGAATAGTGCCCACGCCTTGGCCTTGACTCTTGAAAGAGACTAAGCGTTCATGTTATATTTACCAATGACATAATACAATAGGAACCAAATTCCCTAACAGGATTATGATTATATGGTCAATCCTCCCAAGATTCAGATAGTACAACAATTTACAAAGGTCAAAGTCCTGTAGTGAACAGTGACCGATAAATTACAAAACAGTGGAGTCCATTACGTTCGTAGTAAAACTTCGCAGCTCTTAATGCTCTAGGTCCAAACCTCATAAAAGTAGAAACCTAGAATCCAAAGTAATACGCACGTCTAAACCATAAAACTTTCATTGCCACTAAACAATGACAATCAGACGAATGATCTCTGTTAAAAGCTTCAATGAAAAGGGGTTTAAAGTTCCCAAAAAGAGTGAAAAAAAAATTGCGTGCGAGTTGATGAATAAAATATGATTGCCATTGGTGTTACGAGTTCTTAACTTCAGTAATGGTTGATTATAATACTTGAGAGTGAGTAATCCCGAAGGATTTCGAAGTTTCAGCTTTAATAATATTTTGTTTAAGCAAAATCAATATTGTATTTTGTACTCCATATTCTTGCCATCATAATTACTTAAGGTAAGTTTTAGGATCAAGAGCACTGATTGAATTATTAACCAGACCTTATTTGCAATGATTAATTTCACCACAGCTATGCTTATTAAAGTTCCTCTGAAAGTATTAGTTTGTTAAGGTTCTAATTCATTGATTGCTCCTATGTGAACTACACAATTTGTCTTCACTATACTTCAAATGGTGCCAGACCTAAAGAATTGCACCACCCTATATCTTCTCATGGGTGTCGTAAAAGGCGACTAAAATTCACCAGAGAATGGGCAGCAGCGTTCTCTGAGTATTTAACCAACCAACTGCGATCGCCAACCCACCTGACAAGCGTGGCGATTATGGCATATCACCTGCATTGGAGGAGGCCTATGTCCAACAGTGGACGTCTTTCGACTGAAATAGTGATGATGGTGATACTCCAAATGCTTAAACAACACAATGCGATGAGACACTTCTTCCATCTTCCATCCCAAGCCTCCTGTCTCGTCTTAACCAACCGTGAACTAATACGACAAAGCCTCAAACATAACTATGTTCGTTACACCCGACGACACGACGACGCGACGGCGACGTGCCACAGGGAACTGACAAATTGTCGTCTGCCAACTTGACGGCGGCGCCCCAGCGCGGATATTGCCGTAACTGAAGCAAACATGGGGGAAAGTTTATATTTAATCTGAGACTTGGGAGTGTCGCAAAAAGCGCAATCCAACTTCGGCCTGCCTCGTTGCTTTTGTTTTTAGAATGACGGTTGTCTCGAATTAGCATCGGAAAAATAAGCGTTTGGATTGTGAAAAAGAGGAGTTGTTTCACGTATTTCCAATATTGGCATCTAATAGTCTGAGAATTCGAAAGTTCTCAAGTCTTAAGACTTCTCTTATGAGAATACTTTGTTTTCGGATGGCAAAACTAGCTAAAGGCCCACTTGATGTTAAGTGGTAGCTTTTCCCATAACAATAACTCCAATAGGTATCACCTAGAGTCTAGGTGATAGTACACTATTGCCTAAGTGGCATTTTAAATCGCGTCCAAACTGAAACATGAAGATGGAAAGTCTCATGTAATTGTAATTTCACCGGCACCCATACCTACCCTTCGTCGCGGAACACAGCAATGCAAGCATCAACTGTTTGGCGGCAGAAATAGGTACCGTGGTAGTACTTCCCCGGACGAGCTCTTTCACTAGAAACTATACTACTACTAATTTGCAAGTGTCATGTTCATTGTAATAAGATACTTGCAATCTCGACTCATTATTAACACAGCCAGATAATTAACGATCTCTCCCCTTTCCACGGGTAGTTTATTCATATTATAAGCTGGCGAAACGAACTAAAGGCCCACCTGATGTTACGCGGTTCAATCAACTCAGCCTATCGCAGTCCACTGCTGGGCATAGGCCTCTCTCAAGTTGCGCCACAACATTCGGTCCTCTGCCTTCTGCATCCAGCCCCCCCCCCAGCTACAGGGTACCCGCGGTTAAGCGGTTACCTTTGCCCATAACAACTGCAATACCACCTAGTTTGTTGCTTAAATGTTATCGCGAGTCGGTTCGCCAAACTGAGACATGAAGATGGGAAGTCTCACGTGATTGTAATTTCACCGACACCCGTACCCTTCGCACCGTCATGCAATACAAGCGTGTCAATGCAAGCGTCAACTGTTTGTCGGCAGAAATAGATACGGTAGTAGTACTTCTGCGGACGAGCTCTTTGAGAAGGAGCTCTACTAATTTGCAAGTGTCACTTACTTCATTGTAATAAGATACTTGCAATCTCGACTCATTATTAACACAAGCAGTAGATTAACGATCTTTCCCCTTTCCAAAGGTATATACCGAGACTCACGAGATTGACTATCTAAACTTAAAAAGTTATTCAGAACATTGTCGAAGGCTTCCGCGGCGTACTAATTATTTTTAATCGCCCCCAACTTTGCATATCTACCGAGGTTTTTATCCCAGATAGGGTTAACCACCGCACTAAGCCACTCTGGCGACTGACCCATAACGCTGAACTCTAAATTGTGTTTTAAGGACTCAAACGACAGTTGAAGTGGAACCACGTCAGATAGTACAGGCCCGGTTGGCGTAATATTGAGATTTGCATAAAATGAGGTCCTCTGCATAGAAGGTTGAAAATGTAAAGTAAATAAGACGAGTATTATTAAGAGTTTCAGAGATAAGTAATTGTACGGCAGCCGAGGTTGTCAGTTGAAGTTAGCTGAAGTAGAAATTCAACGCAGAAATTTCCTAGAATATACAGAATGTGTAATGGTTAAGTAGTAATATTGTTAATCTCTTCCACTTAGCTTAAGCCTTTAATTTAAATAGAAGGTTCACAATATTTTATGTTGTCGGATTCAAATCAGCTTTTAAGTTCTTGGATTTGATGCTGTCGAGTTTATTTAGATCTTTAAGAACTGTTACTTTAATAGCTCCAAAGATTACCTCACCTTTAAGGAGTCCAATGCTATAAGAAAATTATATACAGTAAAATAATATTAAAAATACAACTTTTCTCTATTAATAATTTCTTAGGTTTTCGCGATCAATACACATTATACTAACAGATTATATCGCGTATATTATCTGACGTTTCGAAGCACGTGACGTTTGCAGCGTTCGTGGTCGCCGGAAGACTAAGATGATAAGCGTCTTTTTCTCTATTAATTTCCTCTAAATACTATCTTTAATTTTACGCCAATTTAAATAAAAATAAACCTCCAAGATTAAAACACGAACTAAAAATACACACGCTATTTCCCGAGATCTTCAAAAATAATCTAGGAATGTAATAAATGAACGAGGACTAAGATAAATTCATTACAGCACTCAGCGCAAAAATATTATTCTCGGCCACATCTGGACACGCTAATGTGAAGATAATTGTATGTATAACTATAATAATATGTGCCGTAATTGCATGTATAAGTTAGGGAGATAAGGCCTTTTGGAGTTGCGGTGTTTGTGAGTTATGCTTGTTGTTATAACTACTGTTAGCATGAAATGTTGCTACATTTTCGGTAATATTGTTATTGTCAGAGTTTCATTAGGTCTTTGATAGTCCTTTGTGTTTGCTTATCAAAGTACTGTTAGTAAAGTTCTGGATATTATTATACTGGCAACACCATCAAATGAAATACCTCTGTAA
The DNA here is from genome assembly GCA_949699075.1 of Asteroscopus sphinx. Lineage (NCBI taxonomy): Eukaryota > Metazoa > Arthropoda > Insecta > Lepidoptera > Noctuidae > Asteroscopus > Asteroscopus sphinx. Next base: position 30,114,888 of record OX453004.1, on the reverse strand, counting down.
AAATCGCTAAAATTTTGTTACAAAACGATTTTTTCGAGATTTATCTAAAAAAATAGAAAGATACCTACAAATTAGCGAAAAACGTTACAGTAGCCTACATTCAGAAACGTGCAACTTTGTTTCTGCACTAGAAAAGCAAAACCAACGACGAGAGCCAACATTCACCCCAAAAAACAGGGGTTCTCCAACTCGAGCAAAAAGAACGTGACTGACGCAACGCAGGCCAATCAGCATGCGAGTAATTAAAACTTCTCCGGGACTAGTGGAGGGGAACTCCTGCCACCTTCGAATGCATAAACTTACACTAATTAGTGAGGAATTCTTTCGTAGTAACGCCCCGCAAAGATTTGGAACTTTGTACCAACTTCGACGGCCCGAGTGTCTCAGCTTTTAATTGGGAATCTTCAGGAATTCGCTTTGTCAAGGAATTCGCTGAACAAACTGTGACTGTTGATAATTTGTAAGTTTTCCTTCTTGTTGAACGACGGTAAACACTTCTAATTCCGAATAAAGGCACGCGTCCACCTATCAATATTGTACGCATCGGACGGATCGCATTGTATTCAAAAATGCGGATGACGTCATCTGTCAATATTGAAAATCCATCATCCTCCTCGCCTTTTCCCAACTATGTTGGGGTTGGCTTCCAGTCTAACCAGATGCGGCTGAACACCAGTATTTTACACGACTGTCATCAGACCCCCGCAACCCAGTTACTGGGTAATACCAACATTCGGTTAGACCAGTTGTCAGACTTTCGGGCTTCTGACTACCCGTAATGACTGCCATAGATGTTCGTATGACAACCAGGATCGACAGCTTAACTTGCTCTCCGAGGCACGGAGGGGTCTCGATGTACAACGAAATAGTCACCCATTGATAATCCAATTTATTTTATTTATTGCTTATAGAAATTCGTCAGCAATCCGTACGCTGCAGATATGTGGACGCGCTATGCTGTACAGATTCGTTTAATGCGATCCGTACGTTACCGATTGGTCGCAGCTTGCTTTTAAGGTACCTATCAGCAGCGTTTGGATTGCCGACGAATTTATACAAGCAGTCGGATTTCCAACTTTGACATTCAGATTCCGATGACGTCATAAGCATTTTTGAATACAATGTGATCCGTCCGCTGCGTACGAAACCGATAGGTGGACGCGTGTCTTAACGGAAACTCGTACGCTAACTTAATGTTGCGGATACTCCCGGTCTAACCTCCGCAAATAACATAACACGTGCCAGAAAAGTCTTCCACTTTACGACCTGCTTCGGGACCCAGCAAAATAACAGAAAATTGGCACATTCACAATATCTGTTTATTATACTCGGAATATGTCGTAACGAACGTGTATTCGGAACTATGTGTTCAACAGGAACCTATAATTGGGAACGGCGACGCGTTTATGTGGAAATAATACGCAAAGGAAAGGCACACAAGACGAAGTTACGGCAGGCCGACGGCACGGAACCGGCGCGAGCGGCAGGCGCGTTAATTAAGCAAGAATTTACTGTATTCAAACGCAAACTTTAAGTCAAACCCACCAAACTTGAGCACCGAATTTGTTTTCGCGTATATGTACTAGAGATGTGCCGGATATCCGTATCCGTTACTATTTGACGGATCTTGAACGGATCTTTTACATTAATAAATTTCATTAGGTACATATACGAAATTTTGAAGAAGGTACCAATGAAATACTAATAACTTCAAATGAAATTACTTTCTATTTCTTAAAATCACATATTTTTATAATAAAACAAAGTTTAACCGGATTAAATCGCGTATATTATTTAAATTGGTTGACCAACCAATTACAGGGAAACTAATTTAAATAATATACGCGACTTAATCCGGTTAAACTTTGTTTTATTATAATGTGTAGTGATCGCGAAAACCTAAGAAATTATCACATATTTTTATTTTTATTTAACTTATAACGTGTCTCCAAAAACAAAAACGTTAAACTATCCTGTGCCACAATAAACTATAAACAAAAACACGCGCAGTGCAAGTCAAAAAGCGTCAACTGTCGCTCTCACAGAAATAGATAGAGATAGAGTGGTTGTAATCACAATTTTACTTGCGATTCATGCGTGGCAACTTTTGGACAAACTACGCCTTACATATTGACGTCATTAATTTTGAAAATTAACTTGAATCAAATTAGTACTTTACAGCTTTTGTTTCTGCAGTTACAAACAGCACAATAAGGCATTTTTGCGGTTTTGTTACAGTATTTACATAAATAAGTCATAAGGCGTACTACGAAAGGCTTTGAAATGCCCTGCACTGTGGTGCAGAGTATTGGCATGCGCGCTCTGCCTACTTTTCCATTCTATCTATGTCTGTGGTCGCTCCGGTTACGCGCACCGGCGCCAACAGGGTACGAAATACTACGAAACTTGAGGTCCGTATTCGCGGATTTAGACAGTAATTATCCGTATCCGCGGATATATATTTTTAACAATCCAGCACATCACTAACATGTACGTATCTTGATAAACTTTACGAGTAGAAACTTATTACGTATGTTTGACTGGGGACGCATTAGTGCTGCGGTGGCGGTACATACTCCTAATCCGGCCAATGTTCGAATTTCGACTAATTTCTAGACGCATGAGGCACCCGGATTCGACCCAATTATAAAGCCGGGTAGACTCAAATTTGGACCAATTAGATGAGCCAACGAGCTGTGTCGCACTCGGGAGCAGTTTTGTCGGCAATATAATTTATTAGGGCGGCTCAAAGTCGAAGGCTGTAACCCTTAAAGACTCGAGTCAAATTTGATTACGGACGTTTTAAACGTGTCCCCTCGGCCGCACTCGAACTTTAAACGAATAGTCTGAGTTACCGGACCGGCCGGGCGGACACAATGATTGAGATAAAATTCAAGAGGCCATGTGGGTCTGGGTAGTAAAATTGTCATTTTTGGCATACCGAATGTCCCACGGTACAATGCAACACCATTATACCGTAGGAAGCATCGACCATACACCCTATAGATGCCTCATAACAGGCGACCGATAACTGTCAACACATCAGTCTTATATGACTATTACCGCAGGGCAATTGCGTAACTCATTTGACATTTTGATTTAAAATTTAAATTAGTATAAAAAATTTTAGTATACAATTTTTATTATATCTAATATAATAACAATAAATAATAACTTCTTAGGTTTTCGCGATCACTACACATTATAATAAAACAAAGTTTAACCGGATTAAATCGCGTATATTATTTAAATTGGTTTCCCTGACGTTTCGAAAGCTTTGCAGCATTTCGTGGTCGCAGGTAGACTAAGATGACAAGTGTCTTTACAAATATTTCTAAAAAATTATTTTAATCTACCGTACAATATTATTAATTAATAATCAAGTCCCAAACAGCATGCAACACTGTAAAAGATAATGATATTGTGAGTGATTACTGCGTGCATCGAAACGATTTTAATTAATAATATTGTACGGTAGATTAAAATAATTTTTTAGACATATTTGTAAAGACACTTGTCATCTTAGTCTACCTGCGACCACGAAATGCTGCAAAGCTTTCGAACGTCAGGAAAACCAATTTAAATAATATACGCGATTTAATCCGGTTAAACTTTGTTTTATTAACAATAAATAAATTTATTGTGCAAAAAAGATACATTATGAAACTTAAAAATACATACACATTCAATTTACATTAATTCCATAATTTTATTAGAAACATCTGTGTCTGAACTAGATAAGAAATATCTGTCTCTCAGACAACAGCGCTCTTCCCTATGTTGAAGCCACTTAAATATAAATTAGTTTATCTATACAAGCCTTACAAGCATTTACAATATAAACGACGCAATAATTGGAATTCAATAAAAATAATAAAATAAAAAGTTCGAGTCAAACATTGTCCTCCCTATGTGTAAAATGGAAAATGAGTGAGTGTAAACGATGTTAATAACATCGCAATCAAACATTGGAATTGTGTAACGACATAGAGGGACTTTATTATGAAGTAAATGACGTCAGGAGGGAAATCCATTGCGATGTAAATGACGTCATGTATGTTAGATCTCGTTTCGTTATGCAAATAAGCTGCTACAAATATGCGTTTTAAGCTTTATCATTCATTCAATTTCATGATAAATCCCTCCGACATCGTAATCAACAGTTTTGTAGTTACGCAATTCGAATTGCATTATTTTTCCGGATTCAAACGTCAAAATTGACATATTGTTGATTGCGATACAGTTACACAATTGCCATTATTCGCCACTTGAAAACTTAAAATCTGTTTCGACCACTTATGTGAGCTGTAAAAATTTCTGCGTTAGTGATTAGCCAATGATAGGGCCAATCCGATTGCACTACCCCGCTTCCCCGTACTCAGGGGCCTTACTTCCGACTGGATTGAGTGCTGTATCAATCGAATTTAAATACGAGTTACTGTCAAATCGTACTGCATTTTTCTGGGAATTGACATTGGCTCGTTTGGTTCAGAGCTCGAACTAAACGGAAGTAAGGCCCCAGCTAGTTGACAGCATTTATTGTACGCATTATATTCAACGTTAGGCGTCTATCGGGCTGTAGGTATGGTCGATGGACGCACGGTATCTCGTATTTAAAGTAAGACAAACGAGTTTAATAATATCGGAGTGAGTGTTGATGTGAATTGTCAAATCATTTGTATCAATTTCCACCCTGATATTGTCATATCCGTTTCCGGAGGTGGGGTGCGTCAGTTAAGAAAGTTTGTGTCGCGACTGACATGGAAATGAACTTATTTCCTGATTAAAATGAATAATGTTCAACAATAAATATGCAAACGATATGATCTAGATCCATTTATTTGACGACCTCTGTGTTCTAGTGGTTCGAGTATCGGACTGCTGATCACGAAGTTGTGGGTTCGATTCCCACAGGACACAAATATTTGGGTGATAAACATGAGTGTTTGTGTTGGTCTGGTTGTTTCTTATGTATTATAAGTATGTATTTACAAAAAAATCAGTATATAAGTATTATATCCATTGTCTAGTACCCATAGTACAAGCTCTGCTTAGTTTGGGACTAGCTGGTGGTGTGTAAAAATGTCCCAAAAATATTTATTATATTTTAGTCATTTCTAATCAGTACCATCCAGCAAAGTGACGCTTAACACTTGAATTTTTTTTCCGATAAAGCCATTCCATTAATATACAACGTGTTATTGAAATAACAGAAAACCTGTTAAGGGGTTATTGTACTCATCAATAATTATGAACAACTGTTCCCTACATTTTGTCGATTTATTTGAATAATTTACTTTTTCGCGATCACTACACATAACATAACATAACATAACATAACGCCTGTATTTCCCCAAAGGGGTAGGCAGAGGTGTAATAGTACACCCACATTTCGCCAGTTATGTTACACACTACACATTATAATAAAACAAAGTTTAATTGGATTTTATCGCGTATATTATTTAAATTGGTTTTCCTGGCGTTTTGAAAGCTTTGCAAGCTTTGTTTTATTATTTGTTTTATTAAAAAAAAACACTTGTTTTATTATTTTCAGCAGATCTATATAAAAATTTGAATGTGTGTTCCGTACATTTGGGAACACACATTCAATCTGCTCTTGACCGCAATCTAGACAGCTTTGTCAAGATGTGATCGACGATGGATAATTTATTTCAAGCTAACTTTGAGTGTATACACCGAAAGTTATCTATGCAATTGCCTACACACAAAAATCTGTAATTGGCTTTGTTCCATAGTACAAGCTCTGCTTAGTTTGGGACTAGATGGTGTTATGTAAAAATGTCCCAAAAGTATTTTATTTATTCACACTATTTATTTTCTACAAACGATAAATAAATAATCTTTCCTTAAAAAAACATTCCCTTTTCTTAAATAAACGAATATTAACAACATAAATCTCTTTTAAATAAAACACAGTATTTACATTTTTATTTATGTTTGTAACGAATAGGAGAAAGTATTTCTTTAAAACTCTCCGTAAAAAGACATTCTTTGTTATCAATTAAATTCTTTCGGCGTACTTTTTGTCTTGATTATTTTCCCGAAGGCTCGTTGTAACGAGAAAGTTACTTGAACAATTGATCATTCATTTAAATTGAGCTAGGACTAACATTTGCTTCAAAAATCTGAATTCTTTAGAACTTTTTTCGGTTAAAAACTTTGTTACGCTTTTAGGCGTAGTTTAAACATGAATGGTATTGAGATTTTTGCAGAAGTTTTTCAATCACGTTTAATGTCTGTGCGTTTGATATAAAAGCACTCATATTGCAAAACCGTTTATATGTTCATTATGCTTGAAGCTGTAGATAAAATCAATAAATTCGAATAAATTCTCGTGCACTATTTACTCTCATTGCATTTTTAATTCAACTCATCAATCTGTAGACATGTACTCAAGTCATCGGTCCTTCGACAAGCTGTCAGCCCACTACCACTCAAACTAAGTAATTCCGCAAGCTATATCCGTGATTGCAATAGCATAGTACATAATTATAATCATTACTGAGATATTGAAAACTAAAATGCAGTAATATTAAAAAATAGAACAACTATTTAAATGAAATAAAACACACAAAATATTAACCCTTCACTGAACGAAGCTTAGCACCAAAGATCGGGAGAGACATCAAAAAGGCCAAAAAAGCCTCAGACCCAATCGTCTTACCTTCCCGAAGTCGCCGAGGGCCAATTAAACGTTTTGAAATTGATTCAACGAATTCACGGGCCTTTGTAAACGTTCGTATTGACATTAGGCGTCGCTCGATCGCCGTTTGATGTCATGTCTTCAGTCTAAATCGCTTTTTATTTCGTGTTTTTCTTCGTGATTTTCGATCTTGGAGTCATTACGAAAGGCAACAAACAAATGAGTGTATAAACAGACTCAGTTAAGTTGTTTTTGTCTTGGGTTTGAGTAAATTTACTTTGGACGCTGATTTGAGGGAAAGAGGCAACTAAGATTCATCCGCAGCTTGGCACCTACAATGTCATGTCAAGTTAGTAAGAAGAAAAACCGGCCAAGAACATGTCGGGCCATGCTCAGTATTATAGGGTTCCTTAAGTAGGTGTAATTACAAACGAATCAAATCGAATATTAATCATGGCTATTTTAGTTTTTACAATAATCGGCAGCATTCGCGACTCAGAGCGTGTTGTTAGTAGCGCCATCTAGCGATAAATTCAAGATGCCAAATTCAAGAAGTATGTCAGGTCAAAGTTACTTTTTGTGATTTTTTCAAATAGAAAGTAGCTAAAGGAGCATTATTTGCTGTGATCATTTTTCTCTAAGATCCTTTGAACTAGGACGTTTTAAGTATTTTTCAGCTTTCTCTCTATAACTCAAAAAATTATAATCACATTATACTCGAAATAATTTTAAAAGAGAGTTTTCACAAAGGTCTATCAATGTGGAAGATTATAACTTTCGACATTGCATAGTTTAGAAATGGCAGGGGGGGGGGGACACATTGGAAGCCACTTTGGCGGGCTATATTTCGCAGATGGTACACCTGATAAAAAAGTGGTGTATGAAACATTACCTTCATTTTAGTAGACCTATTCAATGATACCCCACACGAGGGGGTGCAGCGAAAAAAAATTTTTGAAACCCATTTCACATGTATATGTACCCCTAAAATACGTAAAAACGATGTTTTTATTCTTTTAAAATTGAGATCTATATGTAGACTATTTTTTAACAAAATTTCATTTACTTATATTTATAACTGTAGAAGTTATTAAGCTGTAAAGGATTAGGACAGACGGACAGACACATGGACATGACGAAACTATAAGGGTTCCTTGTAGGACTTCGGAACCCTAAAAAGGAGATGGTTTTTGTAAAAATACACACTTTTTGTAAAAATAGATACGCTGTTTAGTCGTTTCGTTTCTACAAAGTAAATTTATTAACATAAGGGTAGGTGCCAAATCACATTGAATGACTATAACCTCGACCTTAATCTAAAAACGCCACCCTTTCCCAAGTTTCCTGCAAAATCACTTCTAAACTACAATTAATTAAAGAACTGTATGTAACACTGAAGTAATAAATCATTAAAATTACTCTGGAACCGTCTGATTAATCAATTAATCACTTGGGATTGGTCGCTCGTCTCACCGATAGGGCCTGAAAGACCCGCCGTGCGCAGCGGAAGGGTTGATTTATGAGAAAATAATGTTCCACTGGGAAATTTAAAGTGTTAACTAAAACTTAAATTGTTTCGCGAATTTCATATTAATTTGATTCGAAGCAGACGTTAAGTTTTGAGTGGCTTGTGTGAGCTAAGTTCGTAGGAGTTCGTGTTAGTTTACATAGCAATTAGGTAAGAGCAAGAGCTTCAAAAGAAATTTTAATAAGGTACGAACTTTTGTTTGCTTGTTTTGGAACGAACAAGTTGGTGCGCAGGTACTCAAGTTTTGAATCAATTAGTAATTAAACTTTCCTCAAAAACGGTCTTGAAGGTGGTGAACCTTAATATGTTTCGAATAGATATGTAATAAAATTAACTAAAAAAAGTAAAAACCTAATAAAAAAAAATAATGAAACAGTTTAACGAAGTAACCGTAAAGAAAGCGACGCTTGATTTAAGAATTTGTTTTAATTTTCTTTTTTGAGTGTCATAGATAGTGGTTTTTTTTGACAAGCGATTGCTGTAATCGCGTGTGATTTGCTGTCATCCATTGAAGAATTCCCGTGTTTATCTCTGAAGATCTTCACCAGATCTTCAACAAATTTAAATCGGAGTATCTCGGGAGAATACTCTTTCAAACAAAAAAATATATTTCAAAATCGTTCCACAATTGACGGAGAAATCGGTGAACATACATAAAAAAAGACATACAAAAAAAAAAAAAAAAAAAAAAAAAAAAAAACATAACATCACGCCTGTATTTCCCCGAAGGGGTAGGCAGAGGTGTACAATACACCCACATTTCGCCAGTTATGTTATAAGTCCCATGTAATAGGGGGCGAGCCTATTGCCATTAACCGGGCACAAATCCAGACTCCGGGCTGCTACTGAGAATTTCCTAATGGAAAAACCCAATAACACTTTGCCCGACCCAGGAATCGAACCCAGGACCCCACGCTCAGCAGTCGCGCTTGCGACCACTAGACCAACGAGGCAGTAGGCAAAAGACATACAGTTGAACATAAGTAATTAAAAAAAACAGATGATTACGATAAGAAAATTTAAGGCAATAGTAAGCACTCTTGATGGTGTTCGATATATTAGTATACGTGTAAGAGCAGGGTGCTGCAGCTGTCCATCGTCTTGATCCCTTCGTCACCTTTTAAAAATGACCAAGAAAAGAGGATGTTACCTTATTTACGCCAGAAGCTACACAGCACGATTAAGAAGATTAAAAACAGAACAGTCACATTTGATGCATTGCTACAATTTCTTACTTCTACACAAAAGAACAGAGGAACTTACTAGAAATTATATAACAAATTATTTTATTATTTTAACGCATTTTACGCATGCGAAGCGAATTCTAAAGATATAAATTGTGGAAAGAAAAAATCGCTCACGAGCAGGATTCGAATCTGCGACTCCTGGCTCAGTACGCCAGTGCTTTAGCCACTAAGCTACCGTGAACACTGCTCGTGGTATCGAAATTATCCTCCACTATACGTCTTTGGGTGACGTCGTCGTAATTAGATAGGGTAGGCATATCTATACGACTTTGATTTAACTGTAAAGTTAGTCGAGTCGGTTAAGGAACAATGTTTCTTAATAAGATATCGCTGACGTCACCCAAAGACGTATAGTGGAGGATAATTTCGATACCACGAGCAGTGTTCACGGTAGCTTAGTGGCTAAAGCACTGGCGTACTGAGCCAGGAGTCGCAGGTTCGAATCCTGCTCGTGAGCGATTTTTTCTTTCCACAATTTATATCTTTAATTATATAACAGCTAAAAGTTCTACTCCATCCGATCATAAAAACAAACCCAAGGTCACATTTCATGTCGTGGTCGACAGCATGCCCGAGGGTCGTTATTATTTCATTGCACATAAACCTAATACACTAAACAAGTATAAAGGGAGGCTTGCTATCGTTAAACCTGTGGAAAGAAATTATTCATACTATAAGATGAATACAAGGATAAATTTCAGTGGATTAATGCTGGACTAAGCTGGAAGCTCGAAGATTTTTTTTTTTTTTTTTTGAAATTCTACGAATCGAGTTGGTGGCTTCTTATATCTTACCAAGCGTTACTAAATAATACTACGGTGTACGCATCTGGTAGAAAACGAAAATCTAATTCTGAATAATAGTTTTTTTCATGTTTGAAGCATCGACAGCAAAAACATTGAATCCTTGATAAGAACAGTGCTTTCCTCCTATCCACATAGGTTGTATGTAATATTTTACGAATTATTTATATTTTATCATTGTATAGGTATAGACTATATTTATTGTTTTTTATACTATATTATATTGCGTTATAACAACAAAACATAACAACATCACGCCTGTATTTCCCCGAAGGGGTAGGCAGAGGTGTAATTAGTACACCCACATTTCGCCAGTTATGTTATCAGTTCCATGTAATAGGGGGCGAGCCTATTGCCACTAACCGGGCACTAATCCAGACTCCGGGCTGCTACTGAGAATTTCCTAATGAAAAAACTCAATAACAATTTGCCCGATCCGGGAATCGAACCCAGGACCTCAGCAGCTCAGCAGTCGCGCTTGCGACCACTAGACCAACGTTACGTTACCAACTATTGCGTTATATATTAGTTTATATATGAGTATATATACATGCTGATATTTGAGTCGCTTAATTCACGAAAAGGGGTCATTGTACTCATCATTATGAACAACTTTTACTATGGGACCAACCCTGAAATCGCGAAAAAAAATCAGTTGGTCCCTACATTTGTGTTCACTTAAATCAATAAAATGTTGGGACCACCTGATTTTTTTTTCGCGTTTTCAGCGTTGGTCCCATAGAAAAAGTTGTTCATAATGACGAGTACAATGACCCCTTTTCGGGAAATAAGCGATTCAAATTTAAGCGTGTATACCGAGGGGCTCGTAGCGATGCAACGACTGCGCGGATTGTACGATCTGCAAGGTTAAGCTGCACTTGCCGCGGTCAGTCTGTGGAAGGACGACCATTTCGTTACACATCGAGACCCCTCCGTGCCACGGAGAGCACGTTAAGCTGTCGGTCCCGGCTGTCATACGAATATCTATGGCAGTCGTTACGGGTAGTCAGAAGCCTGAAAATCTGACAACTGGTCTAACCTCCGAATGTCAGTATTACCCAGTAATTGGGTTGCGGGGGTCTGATGGCAGTCACTCCGTGTAAAATACTGATGTTCAGCCGCATCTGGCTAGGCTGGAAGTCGACCCCAATATAATTGGGAGAAGGCTCGGAGGATGATGATGATGATATGAGTATATATTTAGGTATATTTATTAGCATTACTTTACACATTGTGTCTACATCTCTGCTTCACATTTTCCTCTCGCAAGTCTGCTAAAAGGAATTTCTTAAAAAAAAATAAGCAGTGCTTTTGTGCTATTAATTTCTCTTTATTTTTTATTATTATTTGCCTGTGTATGCATAAATGTTATAAATAAACAGTTTCAGCTATACAAAAAAAAATACAAATTAGTTATTTTCTTGAACATTGTGAACTTAAAGTTTTATATTAGGTTGATGAGTAAGAGTAATTGCTTGTTTAATCACATCTCTTTACATCGGTAACAAAGGATCTTGAAGTAGTCAGTTCCCCCTTAATTGAAATTAATGTCTTGTGTGCCACCGCTTGTTTAACGTAGAGAGTAAAAGAAGAATAAAAAAGTTATCAGATCCTGACACATATTCTTTTGGCATACATTATAAGGATTGCTCTCATGTAGGTCAGGGTAATAAACAACTCGATCCTCTTAGTTACCAACAGAATGTATTTAATCCATTGAAGTTATGCCCCAAGTACATTAAACGCGCTGTGTTCCCAAAGAATCGCCACAAATCATGATAACTGCTTCACTATCGTTGTTATGTGTTTTATGAGCCGTCTCACCATATGCTGGGTTTGTAGGATGTAGATTTAGATTTTCTTTTATCTTATTTTTTTATAATCGCTAAAGTTTTCGATGTTTTTTTTTTACATTTTATAACAAAAATTATACTCATCATCATCATTTTCCTGCCCTGGTCCTAAATTACTTGGGGTTGGCGCAATACGTCTTCTTCCTTCTACCTAAGTAACAAAAAATGCAATTAAAATTGGGAAAAATACATTCATATCTTAAGTTATAATATTATATGCTATACTTATGCCACACTTAAAGATAAAAGACGTAAAGACGTTTATTTTCTCTTCCACAAATAAAATCTTAGACTAATACATTTGAGCTATTTAAGGTGGTGCATTTACACTGGTATAAAGAATTTATTTGTAGGAGACTGGTGCCTAAACTAAGCCGGAGCCTGTATTTTAGGACACCAGGTCCCTCCAACAATTTTAATCCGACAAAAATACAGTACAATCGAAAAAGAGTTATCAATGTACCAGAGATTGCAATATGGAAAAATATATTTTGTACGTGTAGTAGAAGAGTGACTTAAGAGATGTTTTGTTGTTAAGATAGTACCCAAATTGTATGTAAGAGACGTACAGGCCTATGATGATGGTGACGGCAAAAATATTCACGTAACTACACAAGTTCTCGGTACGCCAAGAAGAAATTCTATAAATTGTAATGCTCGTAATGTCAGCCATGTTTACAAACAAAATACTCCTCGAAGCAGCAACGCTAAATCAAGTAAAAGTTATTTCGAGAACACTCCATCAAGTTGCGGATATCCTGCTGATCGTTACGAGCGTCATAAAGGACCTGCCTTACAACATAGCTTGTTTAATACCCATAATTTATCAATATTGCCTATTACCCCATACTTTTGCGGTGACTCGCGGAATATGGACAGTTAACCCCCTTCCAGATGTAGGTCAGTGGTAGTTCCTAGTTGCCTGCTTAGTCCATTGTTGCCTCGTATTTTTCTTCTTGTAAATTCACTGAGACAGCCATTTAATTACATTATTCTTAGCATGACTCGGATAGCATCTTAATATTTGATGTTGAAGTATTTCCTTTTGTGTTATTATTTGGTTCTTGTCCAAGAATTAAAATATTTCCATCTTAGGAATATTTCTTGAAACGGAATTAGGTTGTGATAATACGATTTGAGATGGGAACATTAATAATAACTTTGCAATTCATTGTTGGCGAAGCTATTGTACAATTTTTGAAGATTTGTAGATTGTAAATATCTTTTTCAATGGGCAAACGTAATTTACAATTTATAAGACCTCAATTATCGATTTTACCATTATCTTGCAGTAGGTCGTTTGCTATTTTATATTTTTTACGTAAAATGAAACATGTGTAGGTAGGTACTTTAGTCTATGAAGTTTGAAACTATTATTGTTGAAACAACTCCCATTCAAGCATCAATTGGATCAGAAATACAGTTCGCTCTCTGTTCGGATTACCATCAAGAAAATTTGACAATCTTTTTGCATGGCGAAGCGCTGAATACAGAAAAGAATTTTCCTAGAAGTGTTCTCGTCATAATTGAATGCCTACTGAACCCGATGCCGGAGTATTCGGCACGAATCTAAAAAATCTGTGAGTCTTCCAATATTGGTATGTTTTTTTGCTTCTTCACCAATTGCTCCATATACGTGGGACACTCAGAAAGTTTTGCGAAACTAAAAAAAATTGTTCTATACGTACATATATTTTTATCAAATCTTTTCAAAGTACTTTCCACCAGCCTCTATACAAAGATTCATGCGCCTAAACCAGTTTTCAAAACACTTTTTCCAGTCCGCCGCAGACACCTCGTTTACAGCCTGCTCGAACGCAGCCAGCGCATCTTCCGGCGACGAAAATTGTATCCCTTTGAGCTGATTTTTTATTTTTGGGAATAAAAAGAAGTCACACGGTGCTAGATCAGGGCTGTAAGGAGGGTGACCCAGGAGTTTGACTGGCGTGCTGTCCAGGAAGTCCCTCGTTTTGAGTGCGGTGTGCGCAGGTGCATTGTCGTGGTGGAGCAGTAGCCCGCGGAGCCCTGTGTTTGGTCGCTTGTTGCTTATAACATAGAAAACTTCTGGCAAACATTTGGTAGTATACCATTCGGCATTAATGCTTCTTTGATCCCGTAAGGGAATTGATACCAAGTGGCCAGTCAAATTAAAAAAGCTAGCGATCAAAATCTTACCCCCGCTTCTAGATCGCTTCACTTTGGTAGGCGTTGGCTCATTTTGAAACACCCAAACAGTCGACTGGCGCTTGGTTTCTGGGTCGTATTGATAAATCCAGGACTCATCACCTGTAACGATGTCGTAAACACGCCGAGACGAGCCTGCTTCAAATTTGTTAAGCATATCACGGCACCATTCCACCCGGGCCTGCTTCTGAGCATCGGTGAGGTTGTGCGGCACCCAGCGTGATACTATCCTCCTCACGCGAAGATGGCTGTGTAGAATCTCGTGAACGCTTCCCGATCCAATCTTCAATATGTGTTGAATCTCCTGATATGTAATTCGCCTATTGTCTTGGATTAAATTTTTCACTGCTAGCACGTTTTCTTCGGTAACAGCCGTCAAAGGGCGACCGCTTCTTTCGTCATCCCCCAAAGTTGGTCGACCGCGCTTGAATTCGTTATACCAACGATACACGGTTGCCTTGGAAGGGCCTTCATCCATGAATGCCATTTGAAGTCTATCGTACGATTCATCCGGTTTCAGGCGACACTTGAAATCGTATAAAATCATAGCTCTAAAATGTTCCCGGCGCAGATCCATATTTCAGTGAGACACAATACTTTGAATTAACTCGCAAAAAATGTGGAGGGAAATTTTGAAATTGGAACTTACTTATTTTTACTTATAAATAATCATATTTTCGAAAAACATTATAACTGGCCAGTCTCCCATATATAAAAACTTTTTTTCGCAATACTTTCTGAGGGGCCTGGTATTACGAGATAGTACGGAGCGTTCCTGTATTTTTGGCAAAACTTTTTCCTTATTCGCTATATTTATGGGAGAATCTAATAATACAGTCGGTTTTGACGTCACACCTTAGATAAGATTATCGCTTCCTCAGCGTGCCTATTTGGTCCTATTTTCTTTAACTGCTCGGTACAAATTGGGTACGAGACAGCTAGTGTATGCCTGGGCAATACTGGAGGAGTGTCCAATTACTCGACACACTGTGTTCTACAAAAAAGGGAATGAGAATTTTGTTGTTCGCCTTTTTCTTGTTTCCTCCGATAACTGGCGAATGCTGTATTTATTTTTTTGCATTATCTTAAATTAACATATCTAGCCTTTTTGTTGGAAAGTTCTCAGACGTTAAAGTTTATGAAGTAAACGTTCACATGTAGGAGTGTGTCGCTCACGCTTTGTGCCCTAATGTTCAGAAGTTTAGAACTGATATAAAGTTTGTTTAACGCTTGAAGCCATTTATAATAAACGCAATAAATATAGATATCTCATGTTTATCTCCCGTAGTATGGTAATACAAGTTTATGGCAATGGCAAACGAGCGACTAGGAACTTGTAACTTGTCCTTGCACAGTATTGTGTCCATCAATTCGATACAAAGCAATCGATTCAATAGCTTTGTGCGCTGTTTGCTCAAGATAGAACAATATAAACTGTGTTGGAACAAGTACTAGGGCTTTAAATAACGTATAACATCTATAGTCGACTGCACGTCAGTGGTGTAATAACACTTCAATTAGAAAACCGCCCTTACTGCTTACGAAATCAAGACGCTGTCAATGTCAAACTGTTATCACTGTGGTCGACCGTACACTATCATAAAATCACAGGTAAACTGATATAGAAAAATAGCTACAATAATTAATTATTCGTTAATTATGGTATTAACATTAAATCCACCATAACAGGGGACGAGCTAATCACCATTTAAACCATAATAATTAACAATAACACCATTTCATTTTTTTTTATCAAATTACATTTGCCCAAAATTATTTTACGCGCGGTGTTTGCAAGTGTCAAATCATATTAATTTATGTTGGATTTATTCCCCGCAACACCTGTGTGTAGGGTGACCCGGCTAATCCTTATCAACGGATAATTCCCTTCGTGAATGCGATTATGGTACGCTGTGTAATTCACATAATTCATGTGTAGCTTATTATGAAAGGAAAATTTTACTGTAATGTTTTAAATTGAGGTAGTATATTATATTTCCTACTGGTGTAAAGTAAAATGTTTGGTGTATTAACAGTTAAGTAGTTTTTTTAATCCGGTTAAACTTTGTTTTATTATAATGTGTAGTGATCGCGAAAACCTAAGAAATTATTAACAGTTTACTGTTTTGAGGAAATTGTAAAAGACGGGGAAATGGGTTATAACATAACGATGCTCGTAGATGTTATACTTACAAGACATTACCGTTTATGCACTATCGCTTTTTTATATGTCAGCTGTCGTTATTTTTGACGGTACAATATTCAGTGAAATATCGCTTAGAATTTTATTACTTTTACCTGTACTTGCGTGTGAAAAATATTCTTTATTTTTCGTGTGTAGTTTGAAATTCATGGCATCTATTTTTACCGCCATCATAACTATGAAATGTTTAGTAAAAATAAAAACTTACTAAATAAAATACAAAATGTTTTCTCAGCTCAGGCAAATTTAAAAGAAAATCTTTTTATCTGCTCCAACCCATCTGTAAATAAGGCCGCCTACTTATAAATATCAAGCAAGTACTACAAATAGCCAGGGCAAGTGGCTCAGGACTATCACGACTAAGCAGGTCTCAATTATTGTCGCCCCTCCAGACAAGCGATATAATCCGCTTACCGCGACTGACGCGAAACATTAAGCGATAATTATTAATAGCGGCCTGTAATAACTGGACGACCTTGTTTGTGTAGCGGTTTTTCGTGGTGTGTTGTAATGTAGCTTAAGAAAATGTGTGGTGATATCAAGGATACCTAATATAATAAATACAGGGTTATTCTTAACTAGCCTGTGCCTGCGGCATCACCCGCGTGGATGTGGTTTATCACACATCCCTCGGGAACGGTTCATCTTCCCCGGATAAAAAGTAGCCTATATGTTAATCCGAGTTATGTTCTATCTATATGCCAAATTTAATTAAATTTCATACAGTAGTTTATGCGTGAAAGAGTAACAAACATCCATACATCCTCACAACCTTTCACGTTTTTAATATTAGTAGGATTCACCAATAACCCTTAAGAGATGACTGAACTCATCAATTTGAAAAAATAAAAACTTCAAAACTGACTCAACTCGACAAAATTTCATTATGAGTCGCTTTGATCCACATTTAGGCAGACAAGTGGTTAAAGGGTTATAACAACAACAACATAACATAACATCACGCCTGTATTTCCCCGAAGGGGTAGGCAGAGGTGTAATAGTACACCCACATTTCGCCAGTTATGTTATAGTCCCATGTAATAGGGGGCGAGCCTATTGCCATTGACCGGGCACAAATCCAGACTCAGGGCTGCTACTGAGAATATCCTAATGAAAAAACCCGATAACACTTTGCCCGACCCAGGAATCGAACCCAGGACCCCACGCTCAGCAGTCGCGCTTGCAACACTAGACCAACGAGGCAGTCAGTAAAGGGTTATAGTTGAATTAAAAATAACCCTACCTATACAGATATTATATTTGTAGAATAAGGATTTAATGTTGAAATAGATCACATAAAGGCTAAAAGTAAGAGATAAACTCAGGTAATTTGTAAACACAAAAAGCTCGTAAAATCAGGAATCGGAATACCTAAAATTTTATTATAAAAATTAAAATGTTTTACCCAAAACTCTGTAGGTGTTTGTACACCTTGAGCAATGATTTAAAGCAGTATTCAATTATGATAAAATTGTTCGGAAAAAAGCGTAAAAGTAATAAAATGTCCGCTTTTAGGTACGTCGTTAACATTCACAGGCTAACGATGTTATATTAACGAAGATAGAATATTTTATTTTCAGTCTCCAGACACTATTTAAAGGGATGATAAATTTAATAAAATCTACTAGCTAATGAAATAACACAATTATGTCGACTTGGTATTACGACACAGACATTTATTAAGGATGCCAAAATATACGGTTACCGGTAAAATATTACAGATTCTGATATAATTTATTGACGAGTTACCTAATACATACATAATTTATACCTATCCTACTCGTACTAATATTATAAATGCGAAAGTATGGATGTTTATTTGTTTGTTTGTCCTTAGTCACGCTAAATTGGCTTAATGTATTTTGATGAAATCTGGTACAAAGATAGACCGTAATCTAATCAAACATATAAGCTACTTTTTATCCCGGAAAAGTGAACAGTTCCCGAGGGATGCGCGGTAAAGTATTTCTGTGATAAACCAAATTATACGCAGACAAAGCCGCGGGCAAAGGTTAGTAATATTAGAAATGCGAAAGTATGGATGTTTATTTGTTTGTACTTCAATCACGCTTGAACTGCTGAACGAATTTGGATGAAATTTGGTACAAAGAAAGACTATACCTCGCATTAATTTATTAGCTCCTTTTTTCCTGGGAAATAAACATTTCCCGAGAGATACGCGACAACGTATTTCTGTGATAAACCGAATTATACGCATAAGCACAAACATATTTTGGCGATTTTTATGTATTGTTTACTGTCTCATTGCAGGGCAATGTGTCTTTTCAAAATGAAAAGGGTTAATTAAATCCTTAGTCCACCATGCTGTGTATGTGCAGGTTTGCGGACATCACCACACACCATCGAAAACTTTGCTTATGAGCGGATCAAGAAATCAAACTCAAACTATACTAGTCCCAGACCCTACGGTCTGAAAATTAAAGCCAAGCGATCAACAATAGCGGCCTTACTTATAATCGTTGTATAGCGATTTCTCTCTTTCTGTCATCAGTATTGTGCCATTCTAAGGAAGATGACAGTTACACAATAACTATACAATCGCTATTAATTATAAGTATTGTGTGGGTTGCAAATAAATAAATTTAAAGATTTAAAAGATTAAAAGATTTTTATTTTATTTATGCTTCGCATGCGTAAATGCGTTAAAAATAATAAAAATAATTAAATAAATTTATTTATTATTTATTTAATACCTACAAAGTTTATTAATATGGGGTAAATGATTATTTTTCCCATAAATTTTAATAAATCATAATAACTGTACAAGCTCAAAATCAAATAAACTTACGACATTTCCCCTTTTATACAATAACAACCCAAATGCAACAAGAAAAAAAGTTGAACTCTGTAATAACGACACCCCTCTCTAATGAAAGTGGAAGAAAAATCCCGCCAAAATTCCTTGTCACCCGCTTGAAGCGCGTCAACACAGATTAGTCGCCGACGTCGCAGCGTTCACTAATGTCGCCGGCTGTGCTTTCTTTTCTTTGCTCTTTTTATAATAAGAAAAATGTGTTGAGAGGTTATGAATGTTGTTAGTTTGAAGTGGGTATATTTATTTATTAACATACAAACAGCTTTACAGGAATCCCCAAATCGATAGTCCAGAACTACTGATAACATTATTACTAAATTACATAATACAACTAATTACACAATAAACTTAAATAATTATGTTATTATGTGCACCAGGAGTATAAGCGATGTAAAGTTATATGAGGAATTTTGAACTGGATAAAAATAGGTATTTAACTGTTTTCTAGTTTGCTAGTCGTCGGTTGCAAAAGCATTAATCTAATCATTTCAGTAAATATTAAGGGAACCTAATGAAACATTCGTTTAACCAAGAAACGACGTAAATTATACTTTATTTAATTCAATTTATTTGAAACAATACTTTCCCAAGAAACATAACATTCCTACATACAAATATTGTTTGCTTTGTTAACCATCAATTCGTTCTGTTACAGATTATATTTTTTATCGACATTCGTTCGTTCCAATTACATTGTTCACGGTGACTTCTGTACCGTGTGACGTTATAAAAACTGAAACCCTCATGGGAACGAACACGAAGAGTGAGAAAAATGATGAGCTGCTTCTTTCTATTGAAGGTTTTTTTGTGAATGTCGTAGGATAATAGGACCAATCGAATCTTTGCGAAAATCCTAGGATGATTCAAAAAGACCGGATAATTGGAATCTCAGAAAGATATTCGTTACCATACGAGCTATTATCAGGATCATTGCAAAAATCCCAGTTTTTGTAGGACGATTGGAAACTTGAACGCTGATTGGCTAATATAAGAGTCGATTTATAACATCTTCATTCTGGTTGGTCAGAACATGACTCGAAAGACGAAGGAATGTAGCCGTAAGCCAATCAGCGTGACCGTCAGTGCATAACGTTCATATCAGCCAATCAGCGCTCATTACGTGAGCGTAATAAAATTATATAAAAAGGCGCGCTTAGGCGTCAAAGTATTCCTCCACACCGCTGTCATCTTGAAAAGTGCCCAGAAGACTAGCAGCGTTGCCACGTTGAATGGCGACGCTTATACTTTGGCCAAAGAACAAACCAGCCCTCTGGTCACGCGAAGTGTCGACCAGCCTCTTAGCGATTTCCTTTAAAAGGATGCGCGCACTTGAACCCCATGTCCCAAGCGCTCATTACGTGATTACATGATTCGTACATGAGCGTTTATTTGTGAATAACCTAAAATAAGCCGGTTTTTTCCAATGATCCTAAAAATAGCTCTGATGATAACGAAAAACTTTCATAGATTCCAATTATCTGGTCCTTTGCAATCGTCCTAGGATTTTTGCAAATATCCGATTTTTTATTATCGACATAAATAAGACAGATTTAAGACAAATTTAATACAAAGATAACGACGTAAATCATAAAACAATTTGTAAATTTTCTATAGAAAGGTCAAGTTGACTCTGTTTGTGTTTCTTGAATTTAATATTGCCTTAAATATTATCACAGAGAAATAAAGAAAACATTCTTATAAATAACTAAACAGAATATGAATTGACTGACTTCTATATTACCTAAACCAAAACCCAGCCATTCCTTGTTCGACATCAACAATTGCAATATTTATAACATTATCGTTCCCATATTTTATTCTGAGACCTGTTGGTGATCTGATTTACAGGATAGCTTTCCAATAAAGATCTAGAATACCTCCTACTGTATCGGAATCTCAAGAATCTTGTAATAAAAGGAACATCTTTATACTTGATATATCTGGAATCTTAGTACTGCTCACGAGTCCAAACAATTCTCATAATTAAGTCTCTGATTCACAAGTCAGTTCTGTGACAGATTCGATTCGCACACCGCCTTAACATGCAAAACGAAGTCGATCTTCACAGAATTTTGTAATAAAAGGAGCATCTTTATACTTGATAAATCTAGAATCTTAATACTGCTGACGAGTCCAAACAATTCTCATAATTAAGTCTCTGATTCACAAGTCAGTTCCGTGACAGATTCGATTCGAACACGGCCTTAACATGCAAAACGAAGTCGATCTTCACAGAATACTATATTCGCTGCCTTTGCACGATTCCAACTTTTATTCATGCCAACTTGTTTCCCGGGCTTGTTTTTAGATAAAATTCGAAATAGATGCAATCTCTCGCTTGTCTGAGACGCAGAATCGAAAAATCTTCAAATACCTGGATACGGACGCAGAATGATTGCTATCTCTATACAGTTTTAGTGAGGGCTTATTTTCGATTGTCTCCCAACAAATGGAAAGGTATTTTGAAATGTCGTTTTAAGAATGTCAATAAAGAATTGGAGTTTCGCTGTTATGTTTATTGAAGATGCTTGGGATACCTGGATGTTGTGAAGTGACTGGATGTTTTATTAATTTTTTGATTTTGTGATTAAAGTCTCATTCAATCTTTGTTTAAGGGTCGTCAACTTCATAGATAGAATTCTTGACCTAATCATTATATTCGTTTAAGCACATATATTATAATAATTTACTAGTAGTTTAAGCTAAAGAGATGCGGGCAGAGTGACTTTTGAAGATTTGGTATTTGAAGAAACTATCGCTGTCGCTTTGCTTCGAGTAAGTGCGAAAAGGACAACTGCAGTTCCGACTGAATATCTTTAGTAAATAAAACTTTTTAACAAAAAATTGAACCGACGAAAACAGAAACTGAAAAGCGAAAAATAACTAATTATGAGTCGGCGCCAAACGAACTTTTAACAAGCAAAGTGCGTGTAAGTTGCAAGTGGCCGAGCGGAGAACGCATTTTTGGAAAGTTATTGTTTATCGTTGAAAATTTCACGTTGTATTTGATGTGACGTTGTTTTTATTATTTATTTAAAGTAATTTAATGATCTTCGTTGATTGGTTGTTTGGCGCCGACTCATAATTAGTTATTTTTCGCTTTTCAGTTTCTGTTTTCGTCGGTTCAATTTTTTGTTAAAAAGTTTTTTTTTTTTTTTTTTTGTGGTTAACATCTAACTCCAGGTCTCCATTATGTCGTAGTGTCTAGAACTATATTTATGTGTGTGAAGTTTCAACAGAATCGGTGAACAGGTAAGTATTCAGTGGGTGCACAAACACTCATCCCCTGTTTTACTACCCTTAAGGGTGGATTTTGATTTTGAAATTTAAATGGAACCATCTTCGAGATATACCCTATCCATTAAAAAAAAAAAACATCAAAATCGGACCACTCTGTAAAAAGTTATGCGTGGTCATACATAAAAAAAAAAATAAAAAAAAAAAATATATATACGCGTCGAATTGAGAACCTCCTCCTTTTTTCGTCGGTTAAAAAGTCATTCGATGTTTGGCTCCCGACTATTTTCTCCTCCGAAACTGCTGCCTAATTGTATAACTCACTTGCGATTGCAATCATCTGGATTTCAATGTTCATTGCTCCGTATCTCTGGACAATATTGCTGTAATTTCAAAATGAAAGCTTATTTCAATGTGAATACATTACACAATTACCCCACTGGACCAATTTGAAAAACATTTCATAAACTGAATAAGAAGAATGTGTGCCGCTGTTTTTCCTTTTTCATTAATAGTTGTCAAATTTATACACTAGGTCTCTGTAGACAGCGGTCTAAATAGACAATTTAAAGATTTTTTGAGGGCTTCTATAAATAATGTATCAACAAAAACCAAACAGGGAAAAAGCTGATATTTATTTCACTCCAACAAAATAATTACTCTGGGTATTTTATTATTTTAACGCATTTACGCATGCGAAGCGAAATCTAACGATTTAAATTGTGGAAAGAAAACACTGTTTCTTAATAAGATATCGCTGACGTCACCCAAAGCTGTACCAAGTAGATGAGAATTTCGTTACCACGAGCAGTGTTCACGGTAGCTTGGTGGTTAAAGCACTGGCGTACTGAGCCAGGAGTCGCAGGTTCGAATCCTGTTCGTGAGCGATTTTTTTCTTTCCACAATTTAAATCGTTTAATTACTCTGTGATTATAAACCAGAAAGAAAACAGTCGAGTGCATTTGTATGGAGAAAACATCACCCACATTTCCTCTTAAGCTAATATATTACAGCAACATTCCACATTTGGCGGCTTAAAGTGAGCTATACTATGTAATATGTCTTCCAATGTAACAAACTGCATGACTTTTTAAATCCTACAAGACCCATGGCACTTTCTCATTCTTTGATTGCCTTTAGCCTCAATCCTCATCAAAACATAATCAAACTGTATTCAATAGTATCCATAATTGCAGCACACCATGCATTACCATGGCTTACAATGAGCCTATCACTCGCTCATTACCACACCATAGAACATAATTGCAGTTCTGAGTTCCCGTTAGGTGACCTGCGCGTGCGCCGAGAACTAACGCTAATTATAGACCGAAGCTGTCACTGTGTTGGAGCGATAAATAGACGCCTTATTAGCAGGGAGACGTGAAGGTCATCGATTTGTTGTCAAAGCCCGGCTTTTGAGGAGTGCAGTAAATTAATACGATTTACTTCTGCGCTACTTATGGCTTACAAACATAGACGTCAGATCGAAGACAAAATTAATTGGGCTGACACACCGACCTGTGTTTAAATTTTAATTTGTTATAAAAAAAGTCTTTATTATTTCTTAATTAATTAGTATGTTTACGTATGTAAACAGTAATATAGTATAAATATAATCAATTAAGGACTTCCAGATTTTTCTGTCTGAAGCTTTCATCATCCATGCCTTGTCAGTCTAGACAAGGCATGGATGCTAGACAGTGCTAGATATGCCTACTGAATTATTGTTGACTTCGTTAACCCTAATTTATTGATTTTGACAGGTTATGCCTCCATCGACACTTGCATTTGTGATAGCAAGCCTTTCTCTTGTATCATGATTTGGGCATAAACATTAATATGTCTTTTTTCATCGTCGTTTCGACTATTAATTTTATTTATTTATTTCACTTTGTGTATTTATTTATTATTTGGGAGACCAACAGCAATTACTTTAGAATAACAATGTTAAATAACATACAATCTGCCAATAATAGGTCTTCACGAATAGCAACTGAGTACAGGTGCGTGGATATAATACTAAATAAATATAGATTAATTATCATTAGAATAACTAAAATTTCTAAAAGAAATCTAGACTAATTGCTTGCTTCGCCTGACGTCGCCGATTGCATACTTGTCACAAATATATCAAATAGCTTATGTCCAGCAGTGGACGTCTTTCGGCTGAAATGATGATGATGACTTTAATAACAACGGTCTTGGACCAATTATAGCAATTAAAGATAGAGGAATGACACATAAAATACATAGTGAACTACCCATCTTTCATAAATCTCTCTCGAAATGCTTCAGGCATACTAACTGAATCTTCTTCCAATCATTCGCAAACAGATCAGAACTCGGATTACAATCCAAGAGTTCATTGAGTGCGGTAAGAGTACGAGATACTGGCGATTTAGCTCGCGCTACAGTGCTACATGAAGGCACAGCACTGCAAAAAGCTTGTGCTTCCTGTTACGATGGTAACTGTCCGGTGTAAATAATCGAGCCAGCTCATTATGCAAATCTGGTGCATCAGTGGACTGTAATGTTATACTAACTCCACCCTTACCATTCAACAAATCCAGTTACTCCACTATCATTCGATGAATTCCATTACGCAAAATCAATTTATTCTAACATCAAGTCATCGATAGCAAATAATTTTAATTACAGCTAATCCAACATGGCGGCATCTGTCATCTGCATTCGAGTTGTACGGAAACGTCATTCACAGCAAAGACGCGGTCGTCAATAGACGCGTTCGCTTTTATTGCGGACGCTATTGAAATGCGGTTTATAGCATAGGGTTGATTAGTTTCCTGAGCTGGCTTGAGGGATGAATAGAAGTAGAATAAATGTGTGTTATTTTTTTGTTAGAAAAACGATTTGACAAGTTTTAAAAATGGAATGTCCCAAAAAAGTATGATACATGGATACATTATCTGAACGAAACAAGATTATCGTTTTAGAATTAATAATAACTAGAGGTCACCCATAGATCATTTAGAGGTGCCATTGGAGAAGCCTATGTCCAGCAGTGTACTAATATAGGCTGATGATAATGAGAAGTCACCCGTCGCTTCGCCTGCGTGGATATATTTTATTTATTTATTATATTCTTTTATCGCGTATAACGCAGGAACCCTTTCGTTTTTCGGGATATAAGTAGCCTATATCCTTCTTCCAGACCACCTTTTTACTAAATTTCATTTTAATGTGGTTGAGTCGTCATTTTATTAGGGTTCCGAAGTCCTACAAGGAACCCTTATAGTTTCGTCATGTCCGTCCGTCTGTCCGTCTGTCCGTCTGTCCGTCTGTCCGTCTGTCCGTCTGTCCTAATCCTTTACAGCTTAATAACTTCTACAGTTATAAACATAAGTAAATGAAATTTTGTTAAAAAATAGTCGACATATAGATCTCAATTTTAAAAGAATAAAAGAATAGTTTTTCCGTATTTTAGGGGTGGTGTCCATACATGTGAAATGGAGAAAAAAAAAATTTTTTCGCTGCACCCCCTTGTGTGGGATATCATTGAATAGGTCTACTAAAATGAAGGTAATGTTTCATACACCACTTTTTTATCAGGTGTACCATCTGCGAAATATAGCCCGCCAAAGTGGCTTGCAATGTGTCCCCCCCCCTGCCATTTCTAAACTATGCAATGTAGAAACTTATAATCTTCCACATTGATAGACCTTTGTGAAAACTCTCTTTTAAAATTATTTCGAGTATAATGTGATTATAATTTTTTGAGTTATAGAGAGAAAACTGAAAAATACTTAAAACGTCCTAGTTCAAAGGTCATTGACCTTAGAGAAAAATTATCGTAGCAAATAATGCTCCTTTAGCTACTTTCTATTTGAAAAAATCACAAAAAGTAACTTTGAAATGACAAACGTCTTAAATTTGGCTTCTTGAATTTATCGCTAGATGGCGCTACTAACAACACGCTCTGAGTCGCGAATGCTGCCGATTATTGCAAAAACTAAAATAGCCATGATTAATATTCGATTTGATTCGTTTGTAATTACACCTACTTAAGGAACCCTATAATACTGAGCATGGCCCGACATGCTCTTGGCCGGTTTTGAAACTATAATCTTCGATATTTGAATAAGCAAAAAAACGGGTGGTTCAGTACCATTTTGTCGTTTGCTTGTCAAACGATTTTCAATTTTTTTTTTCTGTTTAGTGGCTATTGACGAGCTTTAATGCTATCAATAAAAAAAATTGGAAATAGTATTTTTTTTCGGCATAGTTCAATCATATTTTTTTTATGAAATGTTCAATCATAAAAATTTCATAAATTACGGTCAAATTTCGACCATTGGGCGAGCTCTCAGTCTTATAATTCCATAATAAGAACATTGCCAAATTAAATAATTAATTTATGCTTATGTTGGATGCGGAAGGCAGAGGACCGAGCGTAGTGGCGCAACTTGGGAGAGGCCTATGTCCAGCAGTGGACTGCGATAGGCTGAGTTGATTGATTGATATGTTGTGACTTGTGTGACTAATTGCCGGTCGTCAATATCGCTTCTTCATAACCAATTTGTCATCCATCGCATTTACATACCCACATCATTTATATTGCAAAATGGCAATTAATTCGTAAGACCTATTACCATAAAAATTAACATCAACATGCTCATGATTATACCATACATCAATAAAATTGACCTCTTTCTTCAATTCTCATACAAAATTAAAAATCGGATCGTTAAAACCAAAACTGAAGGAACCAGTTTCGTAGCATGCCAGCTCGCATGAATGGAGCTATATTTAAGCGTGCAATGTAGGTAAAAAAGAAAAAAAGTTAAACCAGTATGGCGGCATAATTTAGTGGTAAAGCAATGAGTTGCCGCCAGGTGGCCCGCGACGGTGCGTCTGCGCACGCAACCGGTTCGCTCGTGAAACAAGTTGTGAAAAAACGGCGGCCAAGAAAAAAAAAATAGCTTTTCTGCTTATTTTTATTTTCGTGTAATGTTTTTAGCAGATATGGAATTGTAAGCTCAGCTTGACTAAAAGTGGGTTTACCACAAGATTAGAGCCAATATAATGATGGTGTCACCAAATCCTACTTTTAAAGCTGGTTCCGCCCTATTTGGTACATAAAATAAATGTTTCCGAAGCCTGAGGCCAGGGGCAGCACCCTGGCAGAAAAACACCTGCCTGGTTGAACAATTGTCTCTTTTCGCTACATCGTACTAAATATTACTACTAAAACTAACTAACTACTATTTGTGTTCACTTAAATCGATAAAATGTAGGGACCACCTGATTTTTTTTCGCGATTTCACGGTTGGTCCCATAGTAAAAGTTGTTCATAATGATGAGTACAATGGGAATTAAGCGATTAAAATTTCAGCATGTATCGTAGTAACTTACGAGCCAATCACACACAGGGCGGGTGCGGGTCAGCCGCGGGCCCGACCCGACCCGTGCCTGCCCGCCTTGTGTGTGATTGGCGCGGTAGTTACTACTATACATGTTGAAATTTTAATCGCTTAGTTCCCAAAACGGGGTCATTGTACTCATCATTATGAACAACTTTTACTATGGGACCAACCGTGAAATCGCGTAAATAAATCAGGTGGTCCCTACATTTTATCGATTTAAGTGAACACAAATAGTAGTTAGTTAGTTTTAGTAGTAATATTTAGTACGAAGTAGCGAAAAGAGACAATTGTTCAACCAGAAAGGTGTTTTTCTGTCAGGGTGCTGCCCCTGGCCTCAGGCTTCGGAAACATTTATTTTATGTACCAAATAGGGCCGAACCAGCTATGTGTGGTTTGCGCTTTAACATCAGATAAGGTGGCGGTCAAACGCAAGACCGTTTGTGTTCAGTGCCTTCAGGTTATTCCAAAATACAAAAGAAATCAGCAAGTTAGGTGAACCAACTTTTTTCTATGTCTCGGGTCGTCATTTCAGAGTTCAAACATTCTCCCATGCTGTCCCCCACAACTTGCGCCACAGAACAATGTCAACTTGTCAGTTAGTAAAGATCGAGATAAAGCGAGATGATTTGTGGATCCCACTCCACACTACATGTATCTTTAGATTAACGATACACAGTTTATACACGCATCCATTCATATTTTACTTCGGAATTTTAATATTTATTGTTTTGAAAGATAAGTAATGGTCATTCATGATGTTTGAGAGATATTTTGAGTCTTTACTAACGTTGATATGGTATTAAAATTATAAAGGAGATTTTAAGAGGCTAACCCGAGTAAGCTGATGTCAACTGATAACATAACATAACATCACGCTTGTATTTCCCCGAAGGGGTAGGCAGAAGTGTGTAGTACACCCACATTTCGCCAGTTATGTTATAGTCCCATGTAATAGGGGGCGAGCCTATTGCCATTGACCGGGCACAAATCCAGACTCCAGGCTGCTACTGAGAATTTCCTAATAAAAAAACCCAATAACATTTTGCCCGACCCGGGAATCGAACCCAGGACCCCATGCTCAGCAGTCGCGCTTGCGACCACTAGACCAACGAGGCAGTTAACTGATGTCCTTCATTAACTCAACTCAGCCTATCGTAGTCCACTGCTGGGCATAGGCATCTCCCAAGTTGCACCGCAATACTCGGTTCTTCGCCATCCACATCCAGTCCACCCCAGCTAAGGTACAATCAGAATCATCGTTGACACGATGGAGCCATAAACCAAAATTAGAATTAGAATTAGAACTCAAGTTAACTCTACACATAAATATTAATATAATATAATCTAATTTACATCCATAACTCATCACCGTAACTAAATCTTCAATTAATTAAAACACCATAAAGTAACATCGGTGTCCAATCTCCAATATCAAACCTTCAATATTTCGACTCGGCGTCGTAAAATAATTCAATCAATTAAACAAAATGGCTGACACGTCAATAAATAAAATATTAAATGATGCAAGGTGTGTCGAAAACTGTGGAAAACTGTGTCGATGGCTTTCTCATGGTGTGGCTTCCCTTTTAAGGTTATGTTTTGTTGTCAAATTATGCTAATATCGTTGTGGATTGTTTTTCATAGTTTTATAGCTTGCGTAAGCAAAGATCCAAAATATAGTATAACCAGTGTTGTACAATTGGAAACGATATTTTTATTTAAAATTGATTTACACAGACATTTTAGCAACTTGTAGTATTAAGAAAATGATTAAATATAAAGTCTTCGCGTCAGTGGTATAACTGACCTTTTGTCAGAATTGGCAAGCCCAAAACTTTGCAACCTCTACGGCGTTATCAGTGGCGGCGCAGAGGTCGCTCAAGGTGCAGGTGTTAGGGCACAAAGGACAGGATAAGAGGTGAGGCATAGTTTGAGGGACATTCCCGCAACTAGGTCCACCCTATCGCCGTTTTGTTGATGTAACCCCCAATCAATCAATCAACTCAGCCTATCGCAGTCCACTGTTGGACATAGGCCTCTCCCAAGTTGCGCCACAACACTCACCAACCCACACCCCTATGATGTAACCCCCACTTCCCAAGATTATAATTACATCTTCCCAGTTGGGTTCGAAGTCGGTTGAGTGACTTCCAAGTGGACCAGGGAAGGTTATACCCCGCAAGAAGATGCTAGGCTGGACTCACTACTGATAAATACAGAAGAAAATAACTAACTCCCATAATATTTGATTTGATTGGCGTCGGACAGAAGCTAAGCTTCTAAACAAGCGTGGATAGAACGTGCGCGTGCAGAGCTATGTGTGTGTTCGAGACATAGTGTAGCGCTAATGGAGGGGGATGTTAACGGTGACGTTCTTTCTCGATTTACTCCCCGACGACCGATTGCGCACCAATGCTATAGAAGCTTCGATTCAAAAATAAACAAAATCCAATAAAAACTGTATGGAGAATACATTCTCATAATAATTTCTTTTTTCGCGATCACTACACAATATAATAAATCAAGTTAAAGACGCTTGTCATCTTAGTCCTCCTGCAACCACGAACGCTGCAAAGCTTTCGAAACGTCAGGAAAACCAATTTTAATAATAAACGCGGTCTAATCCGGTTAAACTTGTTTTATTAGAATACATTCTCATTTTATTCTTCATACCAGGCCCCTCAGAAAGTATTGCGAAAAAAAGTTTTTATATATGGGAGACTGGCCAGTTATAATGTTTTTCGAAAATATGATTATTTATAAGTAAAAATAAGTAAGTTCCAACTTCAAAATTTCCCTCCACATTTTTTGCGAGTTAATTCAAAGTATTGTGTCTCACTGAAATATGGATCTGCGCCGGGAACATTTTAGAGCTATGATTTTATACGATTTCAAGTGTCGCCTGAAACCGGATGAATCGTACGATAGACTTCAAATGGCATTCATGGATGAAGACCCTTCCAAGGCAACCGTGTATCGTTGGTATAACGAATTCAAGCGCGGTCGACCAACTTTGGGGGATGACGAAAGAAGCGGTCGCCCTTTGACGGCTGTTACCGAAGAAAACGTGCTAGCAGTGAAAAATTTAATCCAAGACAATAGGCGAATTACATATCAGGAGATTCAACACATATTGAAGATTGGATCGGGAAGCGTTCACGAGATTCTACACAGCCATCTTCGCGTGAGGAGGATAGTATCACGCTGGGTGCCGCACAACCTCACCGATGCTCAGAAGCAGGCCCGGGTGGAATGGTGCCGTGATATGCTTAACAAATTTGAAGCAGGCTCGTCTCGGCGTGTTTACGACATCGTTACAGGTGATGAGTCCTGGATTTATCAATACGACCCAGAAACCAAACGCCAGTCGACTGTTTGGGTGTTTCAAAATGAGCCAACGCCTACCAAAGTGAAGCGATCTAGAAGCGGGGGTAAGATTTTGATCGCTAGCTTTTTTAATTTGACTGGCCACTTGGTATCAATTCCCTTACGGGATCAAAGAAGCATTAATGCCGAATGGTATACTACCAAATGTTTGCCAGAAGTTTTCTCTGTTATAAGCAACAAGCGACCAAACACAGGGCTCCGCGGGCTACTGCTCCACCACGACAATGCACCTGCGCACACCGCACTCAAAACGAGGGACTTCCTGGACAGCACGCCAGTCAAACTCCTGGGTCACCCTCCTAACAGCCCTGATCTAGCACCGTGTGACTTCTTTTTATTCCCAAAAATAAAAAATCAGCTCAAAGGGATACAATTTTCGTCGCCGGAAGATGCGCTGGCTGCGTTCGAGCAGGCTGTAAACGAGGTGTCTGCGGCGGACTGGAAAAAGTGTTTTGAAAACTGGTTTAGGCGCATGAATCTTTGTATAGAGGCTGGTGGAAAGTACTTTGAAAAGATTTGATAAAAATATATGTACGTATAGAATATTTTTTTTTAGTTTCGCAAAACTTTCTGAGTGTCCCACGTACAATAGGTGGACGAAAAGAATTCATGAAAAAGGGTAAGCTTAAGTATGACACTTCATCCCGAAAAGTAACCCTTCTAAAAGCCCAACATAACTGCCTACCACAGCACCAGTAACCGCATTATCCTCAATACTTGAATATTTCCTCTGACGAGAGCTCCCGGACTATTCTCTGCGCACCAACTCACGCAACTTACTAATTACGAGCCATCATT
Source organism: Asteroscopus sphinx (assembly GCA_949699075.1). Lineage (NCBI taxonomy): Eukaryota > Metazoa > Arthropoda > Insecta > Lepidoptera > Noctuidae > Asteroscopus > Asteroscopus sphinx. Next base: position 30,082,764 of record OX453004.1, on the reverse strand, counting down.
TGTAGCCTAAACTCTTGGAGCACGACAAACTTCCACTAAATACTGAGTGACGTTGGGCAAGGTCACAGTGTAAAATGAAATGAGCGAGGAAAATTTATAACATATTGGTAGTAACAGGGATGATTCACATGTTAGTCCTACATTTAATATTAATAATGGGGTACAATAAAGAATATTCTATCTATCTATCTATGCTGCTGCCAGTTAGACAAGTAGGGCAGCAACATTTTTTCTGAAGACAGTCGCACGGGATCGAAGATATCAATCTCATTATCATCATGCGATACTTCATTACAAAGGCGACACATTATAATGATAGGATTATAATAGGAGGTGTTATTTTTGAATACCTGAATATAGAATGAAGGGTTAGATTCTATCGTATCACACAATAACCTTTTTACAGAGAAGACCACATATTTCATTCATTTCATTTATTTATTCATTAACAATTTCAATGGTGTCTGAATATTTTAACAGGTACACGATAGCAAATAATAAAAAAATGGTTATTTGAATAATTTGTAATTAACTTAGCTAGGTAAAATATTTGTATGTTTTTGTAACTAATCATGAATGAACTTTTAATAATTCTTGTGCCATATTGTACTCGAAAAGATCCAAAATCTCATGAGAAAAGTTTATTTATATCTGGCGAGCTTCTCTTTGTTAGACTTAGTAATACTACTTGTGTTTGTTATACTTCTCTCTCTGTTAGACCGGTACTATTGTACATTCTGATTTCCGCTAGTCTTACAAAAGATCATCAAAAATTAAATTACTTTTTAATAAGCGTTATTGAGGCAATAAAATCTATTGCTTCAAAATGTGGGGGGAAGAAAATCGAATAATCCTCGCCTTTTAGGATTTACCGATTTCCATTCGCTGCACTAAATTCCATTTAACATAACGACACAACTTACCCCTTTCAATTAAAATGAAGCGGAGCGCAAAATGAGTCCTCTCCGTTCTCGCTGCCACCTCATCCATCGGAGGACCGCAGGGCAGGCGACCCTTGTTGCGTGAGAAACGAAACTTAGTTCAGTTCGCAAGAATGTGCGGTTCAACCGACACGGTTAATGTTCTGTAGCTAAGTTGAGACCGTTTTGGACTTAGATCATTGTAGGTACTTGGCATTGTTGTAATTTTAACCAAGCCTGGTCGAAGGAAAGTTAGAGATCTTGCTGCTGGAAGCAAAACAGTTCGCCGATGACATATTTCTTTGCTTATTTGAAAGAAAATTCTTGAGGCTAAAGACATAATCAGACTGGTATATTTGAACTTACATTTATATAGAACATAAAGTTATCTTAGTTGAGAATAAAATCTAAGATTTCACGGGCCACATACCAGGCCCCTCAGAAAGTATTGCGAAAAAAAGTTTTTATATATGGGAGACTGGCCAGTTATAATGTTTTTCGAAAATATGATTATTTATAAGTAAAAATAAGTAAGTTCCAATTTCAAAATTTCCCTCCACATTTTTTGCAAATTAATTCAAAGTATTGTGTCTCACTGAAATATGGATCTGCGCCGGGAACATTTTAGAGCTATGATTTTATACGATTTCAAGTGTCGCCTGAAACCGGATGAATCGTACGATAGACTTCAAATGGCATTCATGGATGAAGGCCCTTCCAAGGCAACCGTGTATCGTTGGTATAACGAATTCAAGCGCGGTCGACCAACTTTGGGGGATGACGAAAGAAGCGGTCGCCCTTTGACGGCTGTTACCGAAGAAAACGTGCTAGCAGTGAAAAATTTAATCCAAGACAATAGGCGAATTACATATCAGGAGATTCAACACATATTGAAGATTGGATCGGGAAGCGTTCACGAGATTCTACACAGCCATCTTCGCGTGAGGAGGATAGTATCACGCTGGGTGCCGCACAACCTCACCGATGCTCAGAAGCAGGCCCGGGTGGAATGGTGCCGTGATATGCTTAACAAATTTGAAGCAGGCTCGTCTCGGCGTGTTTACGACATCGTTACAGGTGATGAGTCCTGGATTTATCAATACGACCCAGAAACCAAGCGCCAGTCGACTGTTTGGGTGTTTCAAAATGAGCCAACGCCTACCAAAGTGAAGCGATCTAGAAGCGGGGGTAAGATTTTGATCGCTAGCTTTTTTAATTTGACTGGCCACTTGGTATCAATTCCCTTACGGGATCAAAGAAGCATTAATGCCGAATGGTATACTACCAAATGTTTGCCAGAAGTTTTCTCTGTTATAAGCAACAAGCGACCAAACACAGGGCTCCGCGGGCTACTGCTCCACCACGACAATGCACCTGCGCACACCGCACTCAAAACGAGGGACTTCCTGGACAGCACGCCAGTCAAACTCCTGGGTCACCCTCCTTACAGCCCTGATCTAGCACCGTGTGACTTCTTTTTATTCCCAAAAATAAAAAATCAGCTCAAAGGGATACAATTTTCGTTGCCGGAAGATGCGCTGGCTGCGTTCGAGCAGGCTGTAAACGAGGTGTCTGCGGCGGACTGGAAAAAGTGTTTTGAAAACTGGTTTAGGCGCATGAATCTTTGTATAGAGGCTGGTGGAAAGTACTTTGAAAAGATTTGATAAAAATATATGTACGTATAGAACAATTTTTTTTAGTTTCGCAAAACTTTCTGAGTGTCCCACGTATATCTAAAAGAGCGTATAATTTTGGACTTAAGAGATCATATAATTTTCGACCTTACATAAGTGTCTACATGCATAGTAATCTTAAAATAGACCTATAAATGCTAAATTAATCTTCCTACATCAAAAAATCAATAACTTACACCACAATTAAATTCAAGTGAAGTAGGCCAATGCACGCCACTGATGCATACATAATATTATCACGCCAGATATGTGTGGGGGCAAGTGTCGGGAAACTCTTCAAGGAATAATCCTTTTTCGGTTTAAAGATTTAATAATTTCCTTTTACAAATTGTGTAAAGAATTTTAATATAATGCAAATGAATATAGTTAATTATAATGTATGTCCGTTCCCACCGATGTTAGGATAGAAAAGGCGCCGACAATGCTAGGTGACGTTGGAAGCGCGGTGTTGAAATACGATCGGTCACGTTTGTGTGCTGAGCTTGCTGGTTCGCCTCGTAACACGCCTGTTTCCCATCGGGATATGCAGAGACTGGATATCCACCCACAACGATCCTTACACACCTGTTTTGCTTCATCTACGTTAATAAACCTTCTCAGGCATGCTCGTCGGCTTAGAATGCTCTTATCTGGGCTTTTATTGAGAACGTCAGGAATCTGGTTGCAGTCCATAAGTGCCTGTTTATGTGAAAAAAAAAACACCATTGTAGTCAACTTGTTGCAGATTTGAAATGAAAAGTTTTGATGTTGCAACTAAGAAATTTAATTTGTTAATTAAATTTCTTAGTTGCAACATCAAAACTTTGTTTTTATTAGATCTGGAGTGTTCTCCAGATCTAATAAAAACAATGTCACCTTCAAGTGTAAATGCCTTAAACCTTTCCAAGGTTACTCCAATACCCATGCTGTTCTTGCACCACGTTGAAGTTGATTCGTTCCGCACGTTCGCGCCAGTTAGTTGCTGTATCTATAGTGACCTTACGCTAGTAGTTATGGTAGCTATCGACAGAAAGGTATTAGTTTTAGTTTTTTTTTATCGATGTTTACTTCAAAAGTTAAAAACCTTCAAACTTGAAAATAGGTTGAAACACCCTATACTATAAAAATAAGTGACTTCTTGGCGGCTACGCCCATGATCCACGCCTGTGATAAGGTATCGCGCTAAGGTAAGGCCAAAGACATTTGTATACTGACGTACGGCGCTCTGGTATCGGTCTGTTTATTCACGAAAAACATTGTCTCTAATGGCCAAAATTAATAACCAATCTATCCACGATTTACCCTACTAGAGATAGAAAGTTGACATATTTTTTATGAAGCTTATGTCAAATTCCTATCTCTAGTAGGGCAAATCGTGGATAGATTGGATATTAATTTTAGCCGTTAGACAGTACACCATAAATCGTCTGTAACAGATTAAGACCTCTTGAAGAGGTCTTGGTAAGGTATTGATGAATACAAAAATGCATCAATGGGCTTTGATGGGACTATACAAATAAAAGTAAGAAATACTAGCACAATTTGACACAAGGCGTATTCCTTCTATATGAATATACAAGAATAATGAGATTAACGAATGCAATCCCCGGATTAAATTTATTATGCGTGAAAGAACGGGGGAAGAATACTAATCCTGGGGGGTTCTCCTCAGGGCTGGCAAAATTTATGGCAAGCACTGCAGCTTTGGCCAACAATATATAACGTGGATATGACAATACGACAATAAATGAAAACACGGTTATTACTATTCTATAGAAGCATTTTAAACACATAAATAAGTTGTTTATCGAAAATTAAAAAAACCATTTTTTTTAACAAAATAAATATTAAAACATCAAAGAAAAGAAGAAGAAGAGGTAAGAAGAGAGGTAGAGGCCGCCCGCCAATGACCTGGTGGTCAAACATAGGAAGAGACCTCAAGCAAGCACAATTGCCAGAACTGACAACCCAAGACAGAGTAACTTGGCGCAGAAATGTGAGGAGACCCGACCCCAAATAATGGGACCAGGGAAGGAAGAAGAAGAAGAAGAAGAAATATTAAAACATCAAGATCAACATCGAAATATTAAGTAACACCATTTGTAATCATTGAGAAAGAGTGTTTGAAATTAAATGGACTCACACAGGTCTTTGCCCTAACGATCTTTACCTAGAAAAATGGTTATACATTCAAAATTTAAATAATTTCCTGTGGTGTACGTTGTTTTATTTAATGTCGTATTGTCATATCCACCCCGTATAGGCGAAGATCGAAAATCTATACGTCAGCGAAGTACATGGCTGTAACTTATAATTTTATAGAAATTATGAAATAGGGCAAGACAGAAGAGCCATTGTGCATACATATATACTGGTGACCCTGCTTGATGTCCTGTCCCATCTTGAGGAATTTGAGCAGGTTGATTGGATTATTCCATATCTATGCATTGGCCTTTAAAGCATCGTCAGTCTTCAAGTGGTTACAGGTCTATAATAACAATATGTTTTTCTTTATGCTTGTCTATTTATACTAAAGGCTGACTGAAAGAGAATGCCATATGACGTTCAGTCTGTCTTACGTACTGTTTTAGTACATAAAAGTTTAATAAATAAATAATAAATCATCGTCGTGATCTTTGGTTTTTATACCTTAAACCCTTAATTTTTATGTTTGTAGAAACTGGATACTTGCAGCTTTCCATCCACTCTCTCATCATCATCATCATCCTGCCCTTATCTCATTACTTGAGTTGTCGGCGCAGCATGTATTTTTCTTCCAAATATCTCTATCAGCCGTCATCTCGGTGTTCACTTTCCTTCTATTCATATTATCCATCACATAATCCATCCATGTTTTCTTTGGTCTGCCTCTTTTCGTCTCGCCATCTACATTCATTACTGAAAACTTACCTCGTAACATGCTCATCATTCCTCCTTATCACATGTCCATACCATGATAGTCTGTTGCTACTTATCTTTTCTATCACTGGCGCTACTTTCAGACTCCCTCTTATACTCATTCCATCCACTCCCTCGTTACATATTTTCTTCCTACGTAAAAAAAATATAAAACTTACCTTCAATTTTAACAGAACCAAAAGCTTTGTTTATTACACATCTTAATTACATTAAGGATTTAGAATCAAAGTCGATATCAAAGTGTTCCGTATTTGGCACTTCCAAAATTTTTCTTCAAGAGTTGCGTTCAAGATTTGGCATCCCTGTTCTAAGGCGACGAACCCTGCCGAAGCTGGTGGCTCTTTGTATAGGATTCCGCTTGAATTACGAGTACCCTCTCGAAAGTATTACTTACTGTTCACGTTCCTTCTGCTTTAGGGCGAGTTCGACTTCAAACAGTTGCAGTGTCGTATGTTTCAGACGAAATCGCTTGTCTCTTTTTGAAGACAACAGGAAACATAATTAAATTCCTTGCAATTTCGTTCAATTGACTGGAAATATGAAAATGCCTTATAATGGACGTAGGTCTGCCCTTAGATGGGTACAGTCGACCGCACGTCGAATCACGAAAACCAATAAAGCCTATTTTAAAGTATATCCATGGAGTTTCGTGCCGATTCTTGTCCATAGGATTAACAATTTGAAACCGTGCAACTACAGTCTGACGTTTTAAAATTATCTGTATGAAGATTTATTTGAAAAAAAAAAGTTTGAACTGAATTGAATTAAAATTAATTATAATAAAAAAAACGCTTTTATAATTTATTTAATCGTTCAAGGACTATACAACTGATTTACTACCACGTCGCACTGTGTCGAATGCTCACAGATTATGTAGTCATGGTCCAACTTATACGTGATCGTAATATCTGTCGTGTCCCATTATTTATACTGGGATCGTAATACATTCTCTTTTATTATGAACTGTGATTAAGTGACTTTCAATTATATCGATATAATCCAAGTATTGTGATCAAAAGCTTTTGATGAGGCGATGAATTGATTTTAATGTTATTTTAGGTAATAAACTGTAATTAAATTAGTATGTGTTACTTATATTTTCACTTACTTATGTATGGCATAATTTATGTTGAAAGTAGTAACAAAAAACCGGCCAAGTGCAAGTCGGACTCGCGCTGTAAGGGTTCCGTACCACCCATCGACCTGATACCCCATAGAAACTGATTTAATTTACGAGAGCTCATCAAAAGACATCAACGTACCGTGAGCGAAATATGAATTTTTTGCATCTCTTTCTTACGCAGCGCAGTTACCACCACATTTGTCTATGTTTGCCCTATTTTTAGTATTTGTTGCTAAACTACATAGTATGCACTATAATCTGACAAAGTTTGATACTGGTATGAAGATAGAGCAGGAACAAAAACGTTGAAAAAAATGCATGTTTTTCGAGATTTCTTGTATGGGGACCCCTTTGGTTGACTTTTTTTTATTTTTAGTATTTGTCGTAATAGGCACCATAGTAACACATATTCTGTGAAAATTTCAACTGGGTTATCTATTACCATTACAAAGATACAGCCCTGTGACAGACAGACGGACGGACAGACAGCGTAACGAGAGTGACAGGGTCCCGTTTGGCACCCTTTGAGTACGGAACCCTAAAAATATACTACACGATAAAATTCTGATATAAATTACTGTGTATGAACTGTAAATGACTTTCAATTATAAATTAAATATATATATAATTATATATATTGTATAATCCAAGTATTTAAATCAAAAGCTTTTGAAGAGGCGATTAATTGATTTTAATGTTATGGATTTGATTAAGGAAATAAATTGTAATTCAGTTATATGCTACTTAAGTTTATTTAACTTACTTATATGTTTGGCATAATTCAGGTTAAAATAAGTATAGTAAAAACATACTACACAATAAAGCTCTACATTACTGTGTTGTCTATTTATGCACCATCTATATAGTTTAGAAGATTGTTTTAAAAGGAAACAAACAGACAAGGGGCAAGATTATTTATCTACAATTGTTCAATACACCAAATTCATTCAAATAATGTGAGTATAATGTAGGTATAATGTCAGAAATAAACAATAATATTAAAAGTGTAAATATTTGGTTATTTGAGATTTTCTGGTTTTTTATTTCCCATGTTTGTAAACGAAAGCGACATAATATTGAATTGTCATCAGATTCCAAGCTATGTTTAAAGTTTCAAGTCTGCTTAACGGGAAGTTAATTAAAAATTGATTGAAAAGGCAAACAGAGTTGATGAAAACGTGGGAAAAAATATGTATTTTTTGCACACTGATAGTACCAGGCCCCTCAGAAAGTATTGCGAAAAAAAGTTTTTATATATGGGAGACTGGCCAGTTATAATGTTTTTCGAAAATATGATTATTTATAAGTAAAAATAAGTAAGTTCCAATTTCAAAATTTCCCTCCACATTTTTTGCGAGTTAATTCAAAGTATTGTGTCTCACTGAAATATGGATCTGCGCCGGGAACATTTTAGAGCTATGATTTTATACGATTTCAAGTGTCGCCTGAAACCGGATGAATCGTACGATAGACTTCAAATGGCATTCATGGATGAAGGCCCTTCCAAGGCAACCGTGTATCGTTGGTATAACGAATTCAAGCGCGGTCGACCAACTTTGGGGGATGACGAAAGAAGCGGTCGCCCTTTGACGGCTGTTACCGAAGAAAACGTGCTAGCAGTGAAAAATTTAATCCAAGACAATAGGCGAATTACATATCAGGAGATTCAACACATATTGAAGATTGGATCGGGAAGCGTTCACGAGATTCTACACAGCCATCTTCGCGTGAGGAGGATAGTATCACGCTGGGTGCCGCACAACCTCACCGATGCTCAGAAGCAGGCCCGGGTGGAATGGTGCCGTGATATGCTTAACAAATTTGAAGCAGGCTCGTCTCGGCGTGTTTACGACATCGTTACAGGTGATGAGTCCTGGATTTATCAATACGACCCAGAAACCAAGCGCCAGTCGACTGTTTGGGTGTTTCAAAATGAGCCAACGCCTACCAAAGTGAAGCGATCTAGAAGCGGGGGTAAGATTTTGATCGCTAGCTTTTTTAATTTGACTGGCCACTTGGTATCAATTCCCTTACGGGATCAAAGAAGCATTAATGCCGAATGGTATACTACCAAATGTTTGCCAGAAGTTTTCTCTGTTATAAGCAACAAGCGACCAAACACAGGGCTCCGCGGGCTAATGCTCCACCACGACAATGCACCTGCGCACACCGCACTCAAAACGAGGGACTTCCTGGATAGCACGCCAGTCAAACTCCTGGGTCACCCTCCTTACAGCCCTGATCTAGCACCGTGTGACTTCTTTTTATTCCCAAAAATAAAAAATCAGCTCAAAGGGATACAATTTTCGTCGCCGGAAGATGCGCTGGCTGCGTTCGAGCAGGCTGTAAACGAGGTGTCTGCGGCGGACTGGAAAAAGTGTTTTGAAAACTGGTTTAGGCGCATGAATCTTTGTATAGAGGCTGGTGGAAAGTACTTTGAAAAGATTTGATAAAAATATATGTACGTATAGAACAATTTTTTTTAGTTTCGCAAAACTTTCTGAGTGTCCCACGTATTTTACACGTGAGCTGAATAAGATGTAAAAATACATAAATCGATCTCTTCCTACAGTAAAAGTCTCATAAAAGAAAAATATAGCATGAATTTACTGCTGTAATGGCTCAATTTACTTTTTTTTTTTTTTTTTCTTATTAGCAGTGTTAATGTTAACCTCAATTTATACAATATTAATCCTAGCCGAAACCGCTAAATACACAAGAACGCACTGTCATTGTTGAAAATTATATCTATAGCTCGTAACTTCCATAATATACTGACCCAAGCTGACCGCGTTTTAGTGTCCCTAGCCAACGTTCACTACATTCCATATAAAAGCTGGTCCTGATTCAAGTGACGTGTAATGTAATGTAACATGTAATGAAAAGCCCGAAATGAGGACAGCGAATGCCATGTGTTCGCGTAAAAACTGACTCTAGAGTTGCGATTCCGAATTTGACACTTACCGCAAACGCGATCGAATGCGTTGACTTTAATTCATAAATAAGTAGCGTCCCTAGCGGAAACGAGGAGAAACTAATAATTTACGAATGAATGTCAACGCATTCGATCACGTATGTGGTAAATTTTAAATTCTGAATCGGCAGATCAATCAGCATGAGCAAGTATCTTGTATAGATGTTGATCTGTAATCGTGCCATATTTCTAGATCTGATGATAAATAATGTGCTTAGTCACCTAAAAATACTTAAAAAATTCTACGATTATTTAATACCTAAATTTTCACTTAGAAAAAAAGCAAGCAAGGGTTCGAGAATAAATCCCGAACGACTCGAAAAATAAGTCATCGGCGGCATAGTCAAAGGGTGGAAATACCTGCAAATTGTTTTGGTGGTGTCGCCCGTGATACACGGGGGGAATTTGTTTGTTTACAAATAGGTATTAAAAAAAAAAAAAAAACTGATTTGTGTTCAGTATCAGTGGTATAGTCAGCTCCATAAATATGGCACGAATACAGATCAACATGTTGTATGTTTACAGTACCGTCAACACGATGAATTTGCGTTTCATTACACGATACATTACATTCCACGGGTTCGGACCCAGCTTAAAAGGTCCAACTAAGTAGCTAGCAACTAGCAACCGAAGTATCAATGGACTTTCATCGACCATTGTGCATAGTGTGCTGGCATCATAGACCAGTAAGCCTCTAGACGCCGCTTAGCTGGACACCCCCGGTCACAACGCATATGCTCTACCACTGCATATCATACGTCACTCCGCCAATCGGAACGTCACTCAGTCAGCGAGCGGCACCAATCATAAGGAATCATACCACCGAACTTTTGAGCCGGCCAATCATAACGCGCCGTCCGCCCCCCTGACCCCACCAACGTTTTACGACTGCGTTTGAATACAAAACTTTGTTTATGCGGAGTCTTGAAGCTTACTGGTCTGTGGCTGGCATACACAATGGCCACTAGTTTCACCTGAATAACAGTCAAAATTTAACCTGTATTGGTCTTCACAAAATAACCAGAGCCATACGTAATCTCATCCATTGATTCGAAACACCAACAAACTGTATACATCAGAGTGAATTTCCCAAAAAACATAAACAAATACCTTTTAAAACGAGCTTTTTATCCCCGGGCTTTTCATCCAACCAAATTGAATCTCATCACCCAAATTCGCTTCCCGAAGCATGTCACACATAATTACATGACTTGCATTTATCTATTCACTTGTTTATCTGTTCATCCCTAAGCAAAGGGGTGCCATTAACCTCAAGCTCATTAGCGAAACCAAAATAAAGCTTGCAATATAAAAGAATGAGTTGGCAAGTTTGACAGCCCTATTCATCACGGTGAATATTGCTAGGGCTGCCGGCGGGCTGAAATGTACGCAAATTGAACTTTTCCCACTTAGGCCTGAATGGGATTTTGTCGATACTGAAAAAGTGGGGTTGTGATAGCGTTCGTAATAGGCGTTTGAGTGGATCGTAGATATAGCTCTATTGTAGGTATTTGTAGGCTTACATAACAAGATGAGGGGGAATTCATAATGTTAGGAAGAACACAACAACAACAGTTGTGCGTAGGCAAGTGCGCTCGCAATGCTTATTAGCCATTAATACCACCCATATTTGTAGATCAAATGCTGGCTTTCGAGCGCCACTACGCCAACTTATAGATATTTATAATTCAAAATTTGTTAATATTGATGTTTTTAATCTATCAGCAATCAAATTTAGAAAATGCTTAGTCGATATTTTAAAGTGTCCATAGAAAGATTTTTTTTTTCCCTCTTTCTTTCTTGTAAATTTTAAGTTCCTTTTTAGTTTAGTTTTTTTTTTATATTCTTTATCACACGTAGCATATCCATGATAGTAACATGTGGATAATGATGTTAGTAGTATAGTAACTGTTTTATAATTTAAGATAATGATGTTAATAAGTAACTGTTTTAAACCTAATGTTAGTATTAATATTGTACTAATGTTTTTTATCCCGAAAAAAAAGATGAAAAAAAAAAGAACACAACTTCACAGCCTTATACATAGCGTTGCTAATATTGACCTATATTTACGGGACTGGCGCACAATTAAATCATAACAAAATAAACATTTTGACTAACCTCGACGTTTCGGCCAAGTTCCATTGGCCGTGGTCACGAGCAGACTGGTCAAAAGTTCCGTAAATATAGTTCAATATGAGTGAAACTTTTAGAACTTAAAAACTTCTATAGCGTTGCTAGATAAGTTTTTCCAAATATCGGGACATAAGGGGGAAAAGCAGGATTGTCGCTTCCTAATGCCGAGTACAGACCAAGCGAACGAAGGCTACTGAGCGAACTCGCTCGCTCAACATGGACGCTTAGACGAAAGCGAGCGAGAGCCAGCAAAGGCTCTTCGTTCGCGTTCGGCCGTGGAGTTCACTTTATGTGGACACAACAGCGAAACCGAGCGAGCGTGCGCTAAACATCGACGAAAATCACTGTTCGCCTTTGCTTGCCTTCGTTCAGTCTGTACCCGGCATGAGAGGGCTGAGACATCTAGCACCTTACTAATACACCTCTAAAAGAATGTTTGAATGGGTAGGCACTAGGCAGAAGTGCATTAACATGTTTTTGCCAATAAGTTTAACGGAACACAATACAATTGTTGTTATGGCTATTATTTATCGGGTATAAATTTGCCCCAGGGGACTGACATAGCTATTAAGTAAACCATACCTTCATTGAACAAAGAAATAAATTCGTTTATTACTTACTTTGATTCTTCGTTGCACTAATACTTGTTTTAATATAATTCATTTAAACTATGCCATGGACGAATATAAAACGGTGGACGGAATCTCGCTAACCAATAAGTGAAGCATCAAGCACAGTAAGACGGCTCGCTTAAAAGTACTGGCTGGCACGCACACATTCACATCCATAGTAACACAAACAGCCGCGATTACGCAACAAATCTCGTTTGACGGTAGTCGTCGTAGTGTCACAAATAAAATAACAATATGATTTCTGGTGTGTTAAAATGCTGTCGAGATATATAGTGGGTTTAGGAAAAAAATAAGTGCTTCAATTTTTAAGCTATTGCATAGCTTCTATCGCGGGCCTTGAGCGTGGAGACCGAATCCAGAAATTCCGTAACGAAAATAACCTAATACCCCACTCCGACCGGCACAGCGGAGATACTTTTTAGTTTTGCCATCTATCGATGAATAGCAGAACTTTTAATGACTTTTTTTCTTAGCGAGATTCCGTCCGCCTTTTTTATTCGTCCGTGCTCTATGCACACTTGTTTGTTACCTACATTAATTAAAACAAGATCTAACCAGTTATTTCTCGTTATTTCCAGATCTTTGCCCAGCAGATTGAAATGAGACGAAGAACAGACCAACGGGTATGTGAGGTGATTAATTTTATACCTATTTTAGTCCCGTGTTTGTATCGAAACAACAACACAACACCAAAAGTGGCCGTTTTTCGCACATTGTCTAGCTACATCCACAGCGAAGTATAATTTACAGAATTATTATTTTCTGATTAAACTGTACTTCAATCGTTAAAAACGAATTTTCGATAAGCGATGTATTCAGCAGTATAGCAGTGATAGCCTAGTGGTTGAACGCTTGCCTTCCATGCAGGAGGGTGCGAGTTCGATCCCGGCCCGCACCTCTGACTTTTCGGATTCATGAGCGGATCAGAATTTGATTATCACTTGCTTTAACGGTGAAGGAAAACATCGTGAGGAAACCTGCACACCTGAGAGTGCTCCATACAGTTCTCGATGGTGTGTGTAGTCCGCCAACCCGCACTAGACCAGCGTGGTGGACTAAGGCCTTAGCCTTCTCATACTGAGAAGAGGCCCGTGCCCAGCAGTGGGACAGTAATGGGCTGATTATGATGTATTCAGCGAATAATATATTTTTTTACTGATGGGGGCGCCACTTGGCTGCTACATTCCCCTTAAGAGGTTTTCAGTTATTTCAATTACACTTTGTATAGAATAAAGCTACGGGACAGGTGTTTTTATTATTCTGGGTATAGACCAACCGAACGAAGCGAAGGCATACGAGTATGTGTGATTTTCGCCGATGGACACCGCACGCTCGCCTTCGCAGTCTGTTGTGTCCACATAAAGTAAACGGCAGCTAAGAGCCCGGCCGAACGGAAACGAAGGCCTTCGCTGGCTTCACTGGCTTCACTGGCTCTCGATAAGTCGTCTACATTGATTCGTTTATGATAGCTTGGTAGCCTTCGCTTGTCTTCGTTCGGTTGATCTATACCCAGCATTATTAGGTCGATTGGTAATCAAGCAGTTAGTTTTTATTAACAGACAACACACTGCTGCATCTTTCCTCTATACTTACTTCTCCGCCAAATAGTGATGCATGCATTGCCGTGTTTCGGTCTGAAGGGTACGGGTGCTGGTGAAATTACAATCACATGAGACTTTCCATCTTCATGTCTCAGTTTGGCGAACCGACTTGCAGTACCATTTAGGCCACAGCCTAGGTGGTATTGCAGTTGTTATGGGCAAAGGTAACCGCTTAATATTAGGTGGGCCTTTAGCTCGTTTCACCATCCTATACTAATAAAAAACTGTTGTTTAATTTTCTTAAACCTACTTTGTTAAAATATTCTGTCAGGACTACTGAGGAATTAAATGAGGTGGTTTTTGATCTTTAGGCCACAGGATCATCCCTCAACGCATTTTAAATTACTGTCAGTTACGCCCGTCGTCGGTCTTCTCTCCCCAAGTAAACAACCGCTTAACAAAGTTATAGTTTGTAAAATTCAGAATTGTAACCCCCTTGGTTATCAGAATTAGTTACATGGCAAACATGTGACGCTATTTAGGCTCTGTAACGCGTTTTATCAAGTTTTAATACACTCATATCTGCTGAAAATAGCTGAATTGAAATACTTATAGTTACTCTGCATGTAGTGTGTTGGCATCCACTGCGATTGTAAATAAGATTTTACACTCTAGCAAAAACGTCTAAATTTGGAACTTATTTTCAATCTTTATCAGTATTATGTCAATTTGCGTTTTATCATGAAAAACATTTGTCTGTAAACACATTGAATTTATATGAATAAGACTATCAAAAAATCTGTCAAATACGCGATTTTAAAACTTGAAATTTTTCTATGCATGTGTGGCGCCTTCATTTTGTGCACGCTTTTATGCCAAACTGTAACTGAACCATTGACACAAAAGAAAAAATAAAATAAGAAATAGTGCTTTACTTATTTGCTTTAACATTCGAAATATACTGCGCCAACCTATTTTTTTCATGAAGAAATCATCATGGATGCACTCCGTCCAGGAAAAACTGCGCCAACCCTGACTCAGGGTTATCACTACCCATTTTATTTTAAATGTCCTATACAAAAGCTTCTCCAGAAACTATAACATATGAATAAAAACCTGTGTTTGGAATAATGTTATTCCAAATATATTCTGTTGCTTCTTCTCTGCATTGAATAGAATTACCATTCGTACTACGAGGTGTGTATAAAGTGACCCTTTCGGAAAAATAAAGTGTTTTTCGTATAAAACTATTGCCAGCATCAATGTTTTCGTATGAATTACTGCTATAAATATAAATTGTTCTTTTTATCTGGACAATGTATTTTTCCTTTATTCTATTATAGAGCCATATTTTTTCAATTGGAAAATTCGATAGTTTTAGATTTGAAGTATGGGTATTTCAATGTAAGTTTCTTGTATAAAAGGTTGATACAGAATTTTATAGCATCTTTGTTCAACGATTTTTAAAAAATGTAGTGGTACTTTTAGACTTAAGATTTTTGTAAACTCTCAACCAAATATTAGACGATTTTTTTCTTTACGAACCCATAAGTATCTCTTATTTCTTATCGCTGGAATAATCTGACTTGGATGTACTTTTTTTATTATTATTCTTAAATCTGAAGGATTGACTCCAGAAGGCAAATGACGGGAACAACTGGGAAAAGGAAATGGTGCCCTGTGCTTTGCAGTCAGACGCAAGAGGCTGATAATCAATGATATTTATTTATTTATTTATTTAATTCTTTATGCACAACAGGGTACAAAGGCGGTCTTAACGCCATAGGCGTTCTCTACCAGACAACCTTAGGGTAATGCAGAGACAAAGTATATAAGCTTATATTATATAAGCTGATAATAAAAAAATATTCAGCAATCATTGTACCGATAGTTGTCACGGCCAATGGCCTAATGGCCACCTTTAGGTGGCTGGGTCAAGATTTAGAAGGCCTCTCCTCGACACGACACATATTTGAGGAAGTTCCCGTCTCTGGAGCCCTGGCCACCGATAGCTTGAACCTTGCATGGTGTTAACTTTTTTCAATATTTTTTCTACAAAAATATTAGAAAATTATGCAATAATAATAATAAGAACTCTTAAATAATCGAGGCACAATTTTAAAAACATGACTCATTCATTGTAATCATAAAAAAAGTCTTACAACTTCAAACCAGTTGTTCAAGCAATGCAATGCAAATAAAATATCGGCACGCACGACTTTTACCGAAAGCGATGCGGAATCAGCATGCCAGGTGAAAGGTCGCTTCGGAATACATTAGCAGTTGCTACCATGAAAGAAAAAGGTACAGAAGGCTCACTACACAAAAGATAAAGATGGAGTCTATTTGAAACAACGTAACATAACATCACGCCTGTATTTCCCCGAAGGGGTAGGCAGAGGTGTATAATACACCCACATTTCGCCAGTTATGTTATAGTCCCATGTAATAGGGGGCGAGCCTATTGCCATCAACCGGGCACAAATCCAGACTCCGGGCTGCTACTGAGAATTTCCTAAAGAAAAAACCCAATAACACTTTGCCCGACCCGGGAATCGAACCCAGGACCCCACGATCAGCAGTCGCGCTTGCGACCACTAGACCAACGAGGCAGTCTATTTGAAAGGCTATCAGTAATACCAAATACAGCATTCTCAGATAGCGCGTTCCAACCAAGTTCTGGTGATGAATTGAAAATTTCACCGATGCAAGAGATATGGCTTTGTTGACACAAAAGTATCCTTAAAGTTGCCTTATAAACTGACTGCAAATATAACGTCCTTTTTCTGGAGATCTATTGCCAACATTAAACAGTGATATTGCCCTTCATTTTGTATTGATCGTTGATGTCGCGTTTGAAAAAAAATTGTGTTCTATTCATATGTCAGCATGATCTTGTTATAGCTCAGTGTAGGGAGTTAATCTTCTTTGTCTGCTTTTATTTGTGGTCATATATTACCATAAGAGTTGGGGCTGCAACGTGCGTGCGCGCAGAGCGGCGCATTGGACGCGGGCACGCGCGGTTAGGGGCAGTATGACGCGTGAGAACTTTAAGGGACAAGCTTTATACATAATTGTTGTCCTGTGTTATTTGATTGCCATCTAAATATAACAACACGCACCTAGAATAATTTATTTTTTGTTATGAGAAATTTCATCGTTAAGCTTGCTTTACAGATTTTTTTTATACAAGCATGACACTCTTTGAACGGGTCGTAGGTGCGCTTACACATCAGCGTACAACAAGTTATATTCCAAAGTAGCTCCTTGCCAAACGTTAAACAACACTTTTTCATAGGGATACGAGAAAAAAAAACGTGTGTGGTCAGGAGACCGCCGCCGTCAGAAAAGAAGTTCCTCACCCACATACACAGAGACACACTAGAAAGAGAGAGCGCGTGGTGTGCGTATATATATGCCTGCTCATAATGCAAAAATCTCGGCGAATGGAGTCCTACATGGAACTCTCCGCTACCAGTCCGGTTAAGCAGAAATAGCACCTCGGTGCCACCTGCGAGAGTCAATTCGAAAAAAAGAAAAAGAAAAAAAAACTCACTTGACGTAACATTTTCTCCCGAATCACACCTACCGGAGTTCCAAAACTTGCACTTGCTTACATTAAAACACAATCCTCAAGGTCTTAAAATTCGCCTCACAACTCCTGGCCCCACTACTCGCGGCGCTAATCTGTGCTGCGCTTGCACATTATGCGCCTCACGTCGCGCGCGCAGCTCTCGGAATGCAAGATGACCGATTACGTTTTTTGCTACAAACTACCACGCTGCCTTTTATGTTCAGACGGAAGGCATATTTATTAATAACGTTGTTAATTTGTTTTTGTATGCAGTCTGAATAGATGCAAATGACACATATGACGTAAGTGAATTACGTGGTAATCTCATCTAAGTTCTATGTATGATGCATTTGCATAATAAATCTTGTGATGGATTTAATTCTATAGTAATAGCAAAAGCCCCAGTCACTGACAGTGCCCCATTGTTCGACAAAACAACAACCAACTTCAGAAAATAAGAGCAAAATTATAATTTGGTATACGGTTAAATATTATCTAATAAACATTGGACTGTTACATAGTGCACCATAATTACTTAAAAATCATGACGAAACCAATGTATTAAAAAAAATACTTATGATCGTCCCTTAAAGTGTCGATATTGGGGATGTTACTTCTAACATTTTAACACAGGGCACTAAAAACCTATAACACGAGTGGAGCCCTGGCAATAGCGATGGGTATATCCCATACAATTTAAGGGTACACGTATTACCCACCTACGTAAAAGTAGTATCTGTCCTCTACAGTAACCCGGGGTTACTTTTCTAAATGATTCTTTTCTCCTGTCTTAAATCGTAGCAGTAATAATGTACAAACACCGAGACCCAGAACAATGTATACGTGGGACACTCAGAAAGTTTTGCGAAACTAAAAAAAATTGTTCTATACGTACATATATTTTTATCAAATCTTTTCAAAGTACTTTCCACCAGCCTCTATACAAAGATTCATGCGCCTAAACCAGTTTTCAAAACACTTTTTCCAGTCCGCCGCAGACACCTCGTTTACAGCCTGCTCGAACGCAGCCAGCGCATCTTCCGGTGACGAAAATTGTATCCCTTTGAGCTGATTTTTTATTTTTGGGAATAAAAAGAAGTCACACGGTGCTAGATCAGGGCTGTAAGGAGGGTGACCCAGGAGTTTGACTGGCGTGCTGTCCAGGAAGTCCCTCGTTTTGAGTGCGGTGTGCGCAGGTGCATTGTCGTGGTGGAGCAGTAGCCCGCGGAGCCCTGTGTTTGGTCGCTTGTTGCTTATAACAGAGAAAACTTCTGGCAAACATTTGGTAGTATACCATTCGGCATTAATGCTTCTTTGATCCCGTAAGGGAATTGATACCAAGTGGCCAGTCAAATTAAAAAAGCTAGCGATCAAAATCTTACCCCCGCTTCTAGATCGCTTCACTTTGGTAGGCGTTGGCTCATTTTGAAACACCCAAACAGTCGACTGGCGCTTGGTTTCTGGGTCGTATTGATAAATCCAGGACTCATCACCTGTAACGATGTCGTAAACACGCCGAGACGAGCCTGCTTCAAATTTGTTAAGCATATCACGGCACCATTCCACCCGGGCCTGCTTCTGAGCATCGGTGAGGTTGTGCGGCACCCAGCGTGATACTATCCTCCTCACGCGAAGATGGCTGTGTAGAATCTCGTGAACGCTTCCCGATCCAATCTTCAATATGTGTTGAATCTCCTGATATGTAATTCGCCTATTGTCTTGGATTAAATGATTAAATTTTTCACTGCTAGCACGTTTTCTTCGGTAACAGCCGTCAAAGGGCGACCGCTTCTTTCGTCATCCCCCAAAGTTGGTCGACCGCGCTTGAATTCGTTATACCAACGATACACGGTTGCCTTGGAAGGGCCTTCATCCATGAATGCCATTTGAAGTCTATCGTGCGATTCATCCGGTTTCAGGCGACACTTGAAATCGTATAAAATCATAGCTCTAAAATGTTCCCGGCGCAGATCCATATTTCAGTGAGACACAATACTTTGAATTAACTCGCAAAAAATGTGGAGGGAAATTTTGAAATTGGAACTTACTTATTTTTACTTATAAATAATCATATTTTCGAAAAACATTATAACTGGCCAGTCTCCCATATATAAAAACTTTTTTTCGCAATACTTTCTGAGGGGCCTGGTATGTAAGACATATAAACATTTGTTCCTAGCGGGAAATGAGCCGCGAGGGGCAATCCTCATGGACGCACTCTGCAGGGGACGGCGGAGCCAGTGTCGGACTCCTAACAACTAAAACCACCCCGGTGTTCCTCTAACGACTTTTGGCAACCCCTGGCAGGTCCCGGCTCCCAATAGTAGGCGAACCCGTTTTCCCCGTGCGGCCTAACGTCAGCCGCACTCCGGTGGCCCGCACGGTTATACTACGTGCCGCCATCACGGGCCTCGACTGATCGGGCGTTCGACTAGTTCCTAGGTTTCCTTCCTCGCGGTCTGGACGTTGAAGCCAATACCCTCAGTCCTAAAACTAGGCGCGATTAAACAACTGCAGCACTCCTTCTGGGGTTACGAGATTGACGGGGGCAGGGAAGGACACTGTCCCCCCGCTGCCTGCACTATGGCAGGTGAGTGCACACCGGGCCATACCTGCTCCTCCACAGTACCCTGTGCTGACATCAGAGGGACATGGAGCAATGCCCCATAATCCCATATCGGGCCCCTCCCTTGCCGGTTATTCGCCGCAGATAGGAGGTCCCCCGGAGAAATGTTATGGCCCAAAAAACTTTTGTTCCTTGCAGACGTATCGAGAAGTACCAGCAGCCATCAGGTACACGAGGAGGTTTTCTGGCCAAGCACCCCAATTATTCAACCACTGTACCAAACGGGCCGTTAAATTTTAACCTCTGCTCTCTACAGGGCTGACAGTGACATTAAACGTTTGTTATTTATATCTCTAAACTCCATCCCTTTCTCTATATTTTATATTAAAAGAAAAATATGAAAAGGCACAATATGAAATGAAATTTTACTCTCTCGACATTTATATTATATCTGGAACTTATTGCTTGTAAAGGTCAAGCTGAAATGCTGGAAAATATATTTTCTTTCAGTACGCAAGAATTAATAGTGAGTTTCATAATCGTATTTTATTCTCTTTGTGGTCGGTAATTTATTATATTATTGCGAATCGTTGGATTGTTATGAAATGTTTATATTTATGAGGAGTAGGTGAGGTTACATGTGCAGTAGTAATATATTCTACGTAAGTGCTTTTTGTACCAATTTTATTGTTAGTTGAGTAAATCTGTTTTTAGGTATGGTACCTAGTTTTTATCACATGATTCACTGGTCTGCTATTTTTATTTTTTTCAAGCTTTTTATGGAGTGTTAAGATTCGTTTTAATAGTCCTCAATGTGATGTAAAATGATTATTGATATACGTTCACATTTAGCAGATATCTATTATACAATGGTTATATGAAAAATGCGTCCAAACTTCTGGATAGATATCGAAATATCGAAAGTTTTAATTATTGCATTATTGTGAAAGTATCATCATCATTTCAGCCGAAAGACGTCCACTGCTGGAAGTAGGCCTTCCTCAAGCATCGCCAAAACGACCGGTCCTGCGCTTCCCGCATCCAGCGGATTCCCGCGACCTTCACCAGGTCGTCGGTCTACCTTGTGGGAGGCCTACCCACGCTGCGCCTTCTAGTACGCGGTCATCACTCCAGAACTTTACTGCCCCATCGGCCATCCATTCTGCGAGCAATGTGCCCCACCCACTGCAACTTAAGTGTGGCAATTCTTCTCGGTGCTTGGTTCTTGGTTTAATGTCGGTTACCTCCGTTCTCCTGCGAATCTCCTCATTTCTGATTCGATCACGCAGGGACACTCCGAGCATAGCCTTCTTCATTGCCCTTTGAGAGACTTTGAGCCTTCTTAACAGGCCCATTATGAGCAACCACGTTTCAGTGCCGTAAGTAACTACTGGCAACACACACTGGTCAAAGACATTCGTCTTGAGACACTGCGGTATTTTGGACGAGAAGATATTGCGTAGCTTCCCAAACGCTCCCCAACCGAGTAGGATTTTTTGTTGGAAAAAAGGATTTTTTTCTTTGGTTTGTCTGCTTCACCTTTAATATCCGCATCATACTGACGTCGCAACGGCCTTAACATTCGAAAAGTTTAGTAGAGTCGGTAGAGTCAATACTCTGTTATAGAGTGATGTAGAGTTCTGCTCACCTCTCTTCTAAGCATGAAGGTTAACAATGCTAGCAGTGCACAGAGCATACGTGACATGTACGATAGAGTCAATAGAAACCTATGCTTTATGTAGAGTGATGTAGAGATCTGCTCTCTGCTTACTAAGATGGCGTAAAGGTAAACAATGCTAGCACAGAGTATACGTGAAATGTATGGTAGAGTCTGTAGAGACCGATGCTCTATCATAGAGCCATGTAGAGTTCTGTTCACCTCCCAACCAAGATAGCGTAAAGGTAGATAATGCAAGCACAGAGCATACGAGACGTGTACGATAGAGTCGATACACCTGTGTAAAGTTGCATTTATTTATGCGCCACGATGCGTCCATTCTTATGGAAGTATGGCGTAAATAGGAGAGGGAGCGAGTCACACAGGAATTGAAAAAAAAAAGAATTTAAATTGAATTTAATTGTGTGTGGTAAAGTCTTGGTAAAGTCAATACAGACTCAATAGATATCAGGTCGTCCTACGTGATCGAATACGCGCGAAAGCGGTGCGACGCGATACGAAATTAAGGAGAAAATAGCTACCGCGTTGTCCACTTCGCGTCGCTCGAATTCGCTTCGCGCTGATTCTCGTTGGATTAATAGATTCAGAGATATTTATTCTGCCAACTAAGAAAGGGTACACATTGGCGTCATAAAAAAAAAATTGTAGTTGATTTAAAATTTCGCTTAACCGCTTCAATATTCGTGCCGCACCGCGTTCGCGTTACTTTACGCGAATTCGCTCACGTAGGACGACTTGTTTTAAGTGTTTGAACTTTATAAAAAAATTCTTTGTTAACAGTTTAGTAGTATTCAACTTCTCCAATATTTCCCGGGCCGTGGAATAAACAACTGAAAAATTATACAATATTCTATTATTGTCATATAAATAATTATGTACTTCACGGCTACATACAAGCTTTATTATCCAGTGTAAGCTGACCTTTCATTGTATGGAAAGCCTCTACTACAAGAGGTCAGCTTGTACTGGTTCGTGCTTCATATGTACCCGTGTGTACTACAAGTACATATTATTTCGATGATTATATTATTCTGCTTCGTGTCAGTGGTAAGACTGATCTTTTGTCAGATTTGGCAAGCACAAAACTTTGCAACCCCTACGGCGTTATCAGTGGCGGCGCAGAGGACGCATAAGGTGCAGGTTTTGGGGCACAAAGGACAGGGTAAAAGGTGAGGCATAGTTTGAGAGTCATACCCACGACCACACCCTGTCGCTGATTATCATATAATTGACTACATAAATACCGAGTTACCTTCTAAACTACAAAGTAATAATTCATATCGCTTTCGCCCATCACTTGCACTGTCCCCGCACTCCATCCACAGCACAGCGTAGTATCTCAGCAATGCTTAGCATAACACAGAGTGCACACTAGCGACCTTTCACGCGGTGGGAAACGGCGCAAGCGCATTCTATTTGAATATTTGCACACGACAGTGCGGACCCGGCTTTATCCCAGTGTTAATATTTCATGAACTGAAAATTTTTATTTAAAATTCAACATTGTGTGGTCGCCGATGTCCTTTGTTCTCCATTGTGTGTTTAGCTGTGGTATTGGTAAAACACGACACATGAAATTTTATTATCGTACTTTAAAAATGCTTTAACATAAAGTAGCTAGAAATTCCGAATCTTTGTAGATAATAGTAGTTTATGAAACTGTTGCATAATAGGGGTTATTAAAACACGAGTGTGAGTTTAAAAACCGAGCCGTAGGCGAGGTTTTTAATAGTATCACACGAGTGTTTTAATACCTAATTATGTCAGTTTCATACACTATTTTATCTACACTCATACAATTTTAAATAAAATACCAAAGTCAAAATCTTAGTAACATTGTCGTTGTTTTTCTTGATTTCTCTGGTAAAAGATTGTTCGTCATTTACGTTGCTGCATCCAGAAATTCAGGCGGGGTCATATTCTCCTCAGTTCAGTATCACTGCTGTAGTCAGATATTTTTGCCCAGAATAAAACTTTCGACATACAAAACCATAATAATAACGTAAACAATAACAACAAATTTACAAGTAACGATGTCCAAATCCAGTAGGCAAGGCGCGCGGCCGCGCACGCGCGCTGGTGCGCGCCTACACAGATAATAAAATATAGTCTGGCGACAACATTATAATCGGAACTAATTTTCTATCCTTGTCAGGATTCCGTCAATCTCTGTTTTATCATACAAAAAATATGCCTGTAAACACTTAAATATAATTAAAAGCAATATGACAATCAAAAGTTCTGCCAAAAACGCGATTTTAAACGATAAAAATTTTCAATGTATGACAAGTGGCGCCACCCTGAATTTTGTGTACTCATTGGTGCCAAACTGTACGACTGCTAAAAAAAAGGTAGAAAACTCCTTGGTTAGGTCGAAGTGGCATTAAAAACTCCTTAGTTAGGCTGAAGCGTGCGGTTATGGAAAAAAAATTAAATTACCGCATTGTTTTGTTCAGCAAACTGTATCGTAATGAAACTTTTTAAATTCATAACAGGTGCATGTGCGTAAAGTATGTCATTATGACATTACTTTCGAGTTCATAATTCGAATTTTACGATACGAGTGTAGATAAACTAATTTATACACCCTCAATTTAAACTCTAATCTATATTTAAGAGGCTGACAACACCCAAAAAATCAGACCTCTGCGGTCACTGTCGTTTAGTACAGAACTGAAAGAGAGGCAACGAGCCGAGAGACGTCGGATACGCCGCTCAACTTGAATGAAAATTAACAAAAACATTTTTAAATAAAAAACTAAAAGCTTATTTGAAAAACGGAAACAACAAATGTTTAGATTATGGTCTTTCTCAATTGTTTTCTTAATTTTATTTATAATATTTAGTAAATAATAGAGATTGTTTGCTTTAAAGCATTTTTTAAGAGGTTAGTTTACACTTCTTTTCTATCGAGAAAACTTCAAGAAAACGTGTTTTGGGCACAATACAGTTTCAGAAAATACGATCAAGATTAACATATATTTTTTTCACTGCCACAAACTGAATAGATACAGCTAAAAATGTTTTTAAAAGAAGCCTATTTGGGGCATTTGGCTGTTGTCAGCGTCTTAAGTAGCGAGACTACTACATCGTTTTTTAACAAAGGCAAACAAGGTATCATTCAATCAATAAACTAAATTAAACGCCAATGCGACCCATTTATATTTACTAAACATTCAAACAGCTGTGAGATTGGCGTGTCCATTTTAAATTTATTACTCGACACATGAACGAATATCAACACTAATAGTTTTCTATAATTGAGATTCAAATTGAGTTTCCCACGACTAGCGAGCGAATCGATCGACAAATATATCGAGAGGTTTATTAATCGAATCAATGTTTAGGCGGCACTATGTGAGTTTAGTTAGTGATGGGCTCATACTACCTCGCGACTAATCGTTATGTGTGTATAAGCCATCTAAATGTAACGAAACTAGTGATTACATTTACTGGTATTTTTTTACGTTTCAAATTATATTAAAATTTGTATTGGCTAAAAAACTGACCGCAAAATTTTCTCTTGGAAGTTAAATGAAACGCCATTTTTTTTGGTTATTTGTATAATTATGTTACAATTCCAAGAAATAAAATTATTCATAAACAGGGTCTATTTTAGAGCTTATCAATTATCACAGTTTTACTGGTGTGCATTTTTATGCGTTTATAAATGTCACAAAAATTAAGACACGAAAAATTTACCATATCATCAGTACGTAGTCTTTATCAACTGTTAAAGCTATTCTTATTCTTTTACAAAGAAATTTGATTTTTATGATAGCTAAATACAATGAAAAAGTGCATAATAAGGATTATTCAAACAGTAACTAACAAAATATAATAAATAAAGCTTAACAATACTTACTAATTGGATTAAGTTTATAATAGAGTTGCCATTAACTTTTATCTTAATATCTGATTTATTAGACATACAAAACAATATAGTTCTCTCATTTAAGTTAGCTGTAAATATTCCAATATAACTTTCGTTACGATGTTTTATTTCTAACTTAAGTTAAAACTTTATGAATAATAGTTATTTCTATGCAAAGTATCGTGTTCGTATTTTCACGGCTGATTTGAAAACTTCGTTATAAATAGATTTATTTTCAATGTTTTAAAAATGTAAATAACAGTTCATTCTAAAAATAAAATAATAGTACCTATTATAATGGTTTGAACCCCCTTTATTCCCAATTTAAACTGTAATTTGTCATCTTCATTCAATTAGTTTCATAAAAGCTTAGTTTGATTATAAAACAATTAATAAATACCAACTTAGAATTCTTTGTTAAGTCTTAATTTTGAAAATTACATAGCGTTGATGATCATTATTATGGAACGCTTGAATAAAAACGAAAAAAATGTGCCAAAACGTAGTTTTTATCAAAATAATGTAGTTGCCAGTCTATAAAATATCGATATAATTCTATAGACACATTGAATTTTCATCGATCCATCAACATGTAACATCACTACATAAGTATACAGCTGAATAATGAGATAACACGAATAGTGCGGTGCCATTAATCTTACGCGGGGTATAAGAATTTACTGTATTGGCACTTAGGCAGATGTAAGCTACAATTTATAGCCTAGCTTCAAAACTAGTTGGTTTAATCAAATTTTAATAAAACTGAAACTGGTTAATGTATTCTTGAAGTAATTTAACATTAATTAGTGAATAATCGACAGATGTATTAAGACTAATTGGTTAAGTCTGTATGAGAATACTAAAAAAGAGCATTACCAAACCTTTTAATATGTCGAAAAAGTTGAGCATTACCTATCCATCCAATATGAGTCATAAAAGTCAAGCATTACCAATCCCTTCAATTTGAGTCATAAAAGTTGAGCATAATTAATAATTTAAACATAAAGTAAACATCACACAACAATGTCGATGTGTGTCGACATCCCCTTTATAGTCACCAATTGCCTCCAGGTCGTCTCAAAAGCTGCAAAAGTTTTTTTTCGCAGCACATTAGCTACCAAAGTTCACCCAGCTACCACCAGATGCAAAATATGGACCGGGAAGCGCCCTCCACCTCTTGACTATATTACACCACAAGAGAAGCTACCGCCAGGACACGATCTGCAGTGGCCAGTGTGGAAGTCATTAAATCGTCTACGAACACAGGTTGGTCGCTGTAGACTTAACATGTGCAAATGGAGGTTTAGAGATCCTAATCTTGCTCATGTGACTGCGGTGAACCAGAGCAATCTATGTCACACATGCTGGTGTGTCCCTTGTGCCCGAACACCTGCACGAGAGACGATCTCTACGCCGCACCGCAACTAATGACGACATTTAAGTGGCCACTTTTTATTCCAACAATATTTGAACCATTGACGATAAGAAGAATACAGGGTGTCAGGGAAACGCTTCCGAAAACGAAGATAGGTGCTGGTGATTACTGATACGAAACCACGAAAAAAAATGCGATTCTTTTTATAGATTTTTTCATATATTTTTTTGCATTTTTCATTATGTATGAGTTTTATTTAACTGCCCAAAGCTGGTTATGTATGAAAAATGCAAAAAAATATATATGAAAAAATCAAAAAAAAGAATCGCATTTTTTTTTTTGTGGTTTCGTATCTGTAATCACCAGCACCTATCTTCGTTTTCGGAAGCGTTCCCCTTACATCCAGTATAAAGTCATAACAATTGAACATTATCAATTCCTTCAATTTGAGTCATACAAGTTTAGCATAACCAATCCTTTCAATTTGAGTCATAAAAATAGCACGACACGTTATCGTGGAATAAAAGATCCTGATAAACTAAAAAATATCTGCTTTCCCAATTATTATTCGTAGCTATCTAAATATACCTCATTGATACAAAGTATCCAACTTTGGCGCTTAATTAAACACAAGTCAACTTGTTATCAACTTTATCATAAAGATTTCATTAACATAATCTATTGATAACTTATCATTCCACTCAAGTTGGACATTCATACAAGGAATCAAGCTAACATACTTCGCATTGTCGCGTTCTTAGACCTGATGATAAAAACCAGTCTCGCAATAACCGTTGTCTGACAATGCGCTTCATTTTCTGAAATGTTCCAAGACGAGTATACGCCAAAATATCACAGCATCGACCACCCATCTACTTCCTTAATAGACCCACTCGGAAACCTACGCAAACAATCAGACATTCTCATTTGAGACTAATATCATGCAATACAGTGCCTGTGTTTGAATCTGCAACTAAATAGATCTTCATTCTCGCATAACACTGTAAAGGTTGGCGCACATTGGGTGTATATTAAGCCTTCACAATTACTCCAAAATTTTAACCTTTTGAACGCTATTGACTTCTATAAAAGACAAAGTTTTAGTGCTCTCCACGCCATGACTTTATTGAAAGACAAAATATTGTATTTTATTGTGATGATGAAGATGAATTTGTAGCTTTGCGCTCAGAGCTCGCTTTTTCTTTCATGACGTGTTGCTTAAAGGTATGTACATTCGGTGCATCTTTGGCAGCGTTATTAAGTTATTGTCTGGCAAATATTTTCAAGTCATCTTTTTTCCAAAAGCCGTGTTTCGATCGCCATCCATACATCAAGGGTTTTCAGATAGTGTACATCACTATGTATTCAAGACACTAATGACGAGACTTATGTGTAATATCAGTGTCGCCGTTTATACCCACGACAACCCCTGTCTTCTCTTTTGGACATAAACGTAAGATATTTTTCCACTCGATATACCTATTTATTTATTTTTTGGAAGACCAACAGCAATTACTTTTGGTTAACAATGATATGCCTATGTCCAGCAGTGGACGTCTTTCGGCTGAAATGATGATGATGATGATGTACAATGATATATAAGATACAATCTGCCAATAATAGATCTTCACGTATTCGTATATTATATAATACTAAAGATAGATTAATTATTATTAGAATAACTAAAATTTCTGAAAGAAATTTAGACTAATTGCTCGTCTCGCCTCGCGTCTTAAAATTTTATTGTTTTATATTAGACGTTGTTCCAGCTTTAATTTTAAATGCAACCTCCTCCTTACTATTTGTTGCATAAAACAATGGGTCCATGCCGATAAATAGACGGTAACCAATGCATATTGTTGTATCGTATAGTGGGCGTAAAGGTCGCTCAGACTCCCACGCAGCTATTAAATGGAGAATAGTGAAAATTACATTTGAAATGCATTATTTTGGATATGAACTGGTTTTAAGCTATTATTTCTGGGTTATGATATTATGGATAGAAAACAGTTTGACAGAAAGATGGCAATGATAGTGGGGCAATACTTAAGAGGAAAAAGCGCCTGTTTTACATACGTATAAATGCTGTGTATTGAACTATGTTTACGGGACTTGTCGCGCACAATTAAATCAAAATATAACAAACATTTTGACTAACCTCGACGTTTCGGTCAAGTTTTGTTTTGGTCGTTTTGATTTAATTGTGCGCGACAAGTCCCGTAAACATAGTTCAATATGAGTGAAATTCGCGAAAGTTTAAAAACTTCTAAATGCTGTGTAGTTTAAATGAGAGAATATTCCACTCATTCTCTGCCAGTAGAGGTTTTAAGAAGCAACTAGATAGTTGCTTGCTAAGCTTACTTATAAATAAACTACAGCTTTAAAATAAACTCACATAATCGGCTCAAAAGACGGCCAAGCTGTAATTGGAACTGAGCAGACCATGTCTGCTGCATGCCAGACGTACTGTGTGCCCAAATAGCACAAAACTGGTGTCCCGAGGCAGTTACACGAGGTCGCCGTGGGCTCTGAAGGAGATGGTTTGAAGAAATAAATGCAAATGCAATTATTTCTTCAAACCATCACCAATGCAATGCTTAAAAACTTAGAGAAAAATGTTGTCGGATCAAATCAGCTTTTAAGTTCTTGGATTTGATGCTGTCGAGTTTATTTAGATCTTTAAGAACTGTTACTTTAATAGCTCCAAAGATTACCTCACCTTTAAGGAGTCCAATGCTATAAGAAAATTAAATACACTAAAATAATATTAAAAATACAACTTTTCTCTATTAATAATTTCTTAGGTTTTGTTATTGGTTTTTTTTTTCATTATGAAACTCTCAGTAGCAGCCCGGAGGCTGGATTTGTGCCCGGTCAATGGCAATAGGCTCGCCCCCTATTACATGGGACTATAACATAACTGGCGAAATGTGGGTGTACCATTACACCTCTGCCTATCCCTTCGGGAAAATACAGGCGTGATGTTATGTTATTTTATGTTGTTTGTACGCAAAAGAGCCGGCAGGAAACTCCATGGATATACTCTTTTCAAATAATAAATAGTACAATGGTTTGTTACAAGATTTAGAAAGAATTGTGTGAGAACGTGGCTGGGGGGACTGGATGCGGAAAGCAGAGGACCGAGTGTTGTGGCGCAACTTGTGGGAGGCCTATGTCCAGCAGTGGACTCCGATAGGCTGAGTTGATGTGTCGAATATTGAGTTAATGACTCCGACAAATTCACTAAAGTAAACTGATTAATAATAATAGGTGGCTGGATCAAGGGCCAGATTCAGAAGGCGGTTCTCCTCTACACGGCACGTATTGTGAGGAGGTTCCTGTCTCTGGAGCCCTAACCGCCGGTAGCTTGGTCCCTGCTCCCGATGCCGGTGGAACACTATTTTTTATATTTTTAAATGATTTTTCTTTTTTTTTTCTTTTTGTAAAAAATATTTAAAAATGTATTTAATAAGTTAGTGATTAAATAAAGGGAATAACATAACACATAACATAACATAACATCACGCCTGTATTTCCCCGAAGGGGTAGGCAGAGGTGTAATAGTACACCCACATTTCGCCAGTTATGTTATAGTCCCATGTAATAGGGGGCGAGCCTATTGCCATTGACCGGGCACAAATCCAGACTCCGGGCTGCTACTGAGAATAAAGGGAATAATATTATGTTTAGGCTCAACCATAATAGGAAGGAATCCATGGATCTGACACTATGCCATTAATGGCTACATTATGCTCACTCATAATAATAATTGGCAAATATGATCAATTAAAATAACAAACTGTAAGCTTAAAAGCTTCACCCTTTGCCTGTACATTATAAACACACTCAAAGCAATACAATATCGTTCTAAGTACCCATACCTTCAATAAAGTACATTCATGCAGAAAACTTTTAACCCGAGTGCATGCATAATCGTGCTTTTAAAACCGATCGCAGCATATACATCTAAATTAAAGATATATACGCGAGCACAGTTCGGTAGGCAAGTTTACGCGACCTACTTTGAGCGAATCGATTGAACACTCGATAACTCGTAGCTTAATCACAATGTACGTGGAAAATTACCTGATAAACTATATGCGACATGGAGTTTTCTTCGTCATTGTACACGTACGGAACAGTTGTGGTATAAATGTTTTCTTCGTCATTATACTGTAGGTACAGTCAATAAGAAAAGTTGATGTACAGTCAACAAATCGGAATCATGACCCACTCAGCCGAGAATTCGTATGATATTGTCAAAACAGTAATATTTTCTTCTTATTAGCATCGTGCTGCACTAAGGACATTTTGAATATTAAGAAAACTGCGTTAATACGGGTCAGAGGTCTATGCAATTTTGAGCTTTGTTATTAAATGCAATAGATTAATAATTGATAACAAGTTTGTTGCCAGGGAAATATCTTTGAGCGAAACTCGACCTAATTGTATTAGAATGTTTGTAGAAAATTAAGCTTATGGTGGGTCATGATTCCGTTTGATTGACTGTACTTCTATTGTTAGGTAGGTATATAATTTTACCGACGAGAAAAATGATAAAAAAATACCCTAAAGTTATTTTTTAAATAGCAACTGTTATTTTTAAGTGACAGTTTTTTTTTTTTTTTTGATAAATTGTATTTCAACGTCATTACCTGTCATTTACAATCATTACTGCTTTTGTTTTAATTGTGATAGATTACTTGGTTTAAAAAAAATACGTTTTCTTTACAAATGGTCCACAGTTGCTAATTAAAAGTTTTATAATAATTCTTCAATAATATTAAGTCTAGTTTCACCCAATTTCGTATGCGCTTTATTCGATGCACTGTATACGCAATTGTAAAAAAATAGCTAAACCGCATTTTCGTTGAATATTAACTATGTGAGAAGTAAACATTGTTTATCTTGTTCGCTATTCATGTTGGAAATACATACATTAACTATATCCCAGCGACAACACAGCCCCTAGACGCCACATAACAGGCGACCGATTTCTATCACACATAAGGGAAAAATCCTGTATGTAAGCCGCCACTCAAACAATTTGAATCAGTTATGACCACTTCTGTGAGCCGTTGACACTTCCGTGTTAGTGAACACAAAATTTACAAATAAATGTTATAATGACTTCTTGCACAGTACGATTGTGTTGTAAAAACAGCAAGACTTTGAGTGTCCAGAAAGACGGCATAACATTTCATCGTTAAGTTAATAATGTCATTATCCAATTAGATTTTTCAACTGATTTAATATTTAATGAGAGTTCATCTTATACTGGTTAATTCGCAACGGACACCAAAGGTGCAGACGGCACGTTGATGTCTTTCACAAAACATCTCTTTCTTACGCAAGCACTTAATACACTATCTCTTTCCCTCTATTTAATTGTCAATGTAACTAGTGATGTACTAAATCTGTTATCGATGAAACAAAGTTCTCCATACTATCAACGAAATTGAAAAATATAGGTAGTAGAATATTTTGCAATCTAAAAAAAAAAAAAAAACTACGATTTCAAACATTCAATCTTTATATACCTATAACAGCCAGGGAGTCTACTCCCGTTCAACGATAAACGAACTTTTGTTCCGACCGATACGTACACGATAAATGATATATGTACCTTTATTAGGGTTCCGTAGTCCTACAAGGAACCCTTACTGTTTCGTCATGTCCGTCCGTCTGTCCGTATACCCATCTGTCCGTCTGTCCTAATCCTTTACAGCTTAATAACTTCTACAGTTATAAATATAAGTACATGTAATTTTGTTAAAAGATAGTTTAAATATAGATCTCAATTTTAAAAGAATAAAAAATGCGTGATTATGTATTTTAGGGGTGGCGCCCATACATGTGAAATGGGGATGAAAATATTTTTTTCGCTCCACCCCCTCGTGTGTAGTATCATTGAATAGGTCTACTAAAATGAAGGTAATGTTTCATACAGCACTTTTTTATCAGGTGTACCATCTGCGAAATATAGCCAGCTAAAGTGACTTGCAATGTGTCCCCCCCCCTGCCATCTCTAAACTATGTAACGTAGATATTTATAATTCTCCACGTTGATAGACCTTTGTAAAAACTCTCTTTTAAAATTATTTTGAGAATAATGTGATTATAAATTTTTGAGTTATAGAGAGAAAACTGAAAAATACTTAAGACGTCCTAGTTCAAAGGTCATTCCCTTAGAGAAAAATGATCTTAGCAAAGAATGCTCCTTTATTTAGTTCCTTTAGTTAGTCCTTTAGTTAGTTCCTTTAGTTAGTCCTTTAGTTAGTTAGTGTTCCTTCGTGACACACATTCGAGGCTTTTAAGGTCATCAGAAAACCTCACGTTGGCGATACCATCGCATTCCACAAATTTCTTTGGTAATTCTTTTACAGTTCAGGCTGCTCGCCTGTGGAATGCTTTGCCAGTACAAGTGAGGCGTGCTCAATCTTTGCCTATATTCAAAAAACTGGTAAATGATCGCTACCTATCATCACTGTAATTTCCGGCAGGTACATTATGTAATATTTAGACATATCGTATTGTATTTATTATGTTTATTGTATCTTATATTTATGTAGTTTTGTTATAGATATATGTATAGTATTTATGTTATGTAGTATATGTATTCTATTATGTTGTTACACTGCGTACTACCCCTCTCTTTACTTACCCATATTGTCCATCCTAAGGTTGTCTGGAAGAATTCGCCTTGAGCGATAAGACCGCCCATTGTACATGTGTTCTATATAAGTCATATATGTTGCTATCTTCTTTTGTGTACAATAGTATTTGTATTGTATTGTTGAAAAAAAATGACTTTCCTTCGTACGTACGTATTTTTACATTTATTACGTATTACTAATTACTACATATTTAACTGTCGAAAACATTGAAAATTTAAAATTAACTATTAAAATTACAGTAAAAACTACAACAAAAGACCCTTCTTTTGTTGTACAAACAAAATTATAGATCTCAAACGATTTTAAACCTAATTGACTACTAAGTTAAGTTAGAAATCGTAAAAATAAAGAAAGTCGCTAGCTAGCTACCAATAGCCAATAGCTATTTTACTTGGTCAGCTCACGGCAGCGCGGCGGCTGCCCGCTACACCGTAAACTTGTTGGTTATTCGAAGCAGTAGCCAATAGCTAGCTATCGTGTAGACAGATATCGTAGCCATTGATCGAAGTAGCCATGGCTATTTGTTGAATAGCCGCTATTTAGCTAGTTATTAGAGTAGCTACCCACTTCTAAGCCTTACTCCTGACCCCACCTGGATCGAGTGCTGTATCAATCGAATTTGAATTCGAGTTAGTGTCAAATCGTACTGCTTTTTTCTAGGAATTGAAATTAGCTCGATTTGGTTCAGAGCTTGAACCAGTCGGGAGTAAGGCCCACGATGTTAATTTACAACTTCCACACGGACAGGGTCACAAGCACAGCTAGGAATGAATAATTTAGTAAAATAACAACTTTTGTGTCACATTCGATTTTATTTAAGATTTGCACGGATGTGTAATATTTCTCCATGAAGCTACTTGGTCTTTTACTTCTTTCGAAGGCCTCTGCGAGAAAAATCCTCAATTAAAATCAATCGCACTATTACATCCCTGAAAATGTTTGGTTTTGTTAAAACCTATTAAATATCACAATAATACTGTCAAACGCGGTTTGACACGTAAACACTGAAAAAATTACTCAGTACTATCAGAATTTCGCTTTCAATTACTACTAAAATAAAATAATAAAAAAGATTTCAATATCCAAAAGAGACCTCTTGAGCAGTCGCATAATTTGAGGTTACATTAACGACAATTGTACAGTTTACTGTCTAATTCAACATTGTTTATATAAAAACAATCAGAAATATATCAAATAGGTTAGGTAAGGTTAGAACTGTGAGCGAGCGAAGCGAGTGGTGCCGCGGTAGCTGCTAGCGAGTACTAGAAACAAATTACAGTTATTAGTTGTTATATTCATTAGTCACAAAATTTGTTTTATTTGATTATATCGAATGGTATTTATAATGGCTTTATTATAAAAGCTCAAAGTAACAAATGCACTATTCGAAGGCTATACATATATAAAATTAATTTATTTAAAAAATGATTAGTGGTGATTAGATTTTTTTTTTTTTTTTTTGTCCTTTAAATTTAAGTTATTTTTGAGTAGGTTCTTTTCTTTTGAATAACGTTTTATTTACGTACTAATTAGCTGTTATAGTTTGCAATAATATTTTTTTTTGTTCCATGCTGTGTTCACTTTTAAATGTTAAGTAGGTCCAATAATATTTATACCTAGACGTAGTACCTAGTATGTTAATGTAACATTTTGTGTAATATTGCTGGGTAAAATAAATAATATAATACTACTACTAAATTAATTATTTTATTATTTAATATTTATTTACTATATAAACGGACAATTACCTCTTTTAAAATATCCGCTTTACAAAATAATAACTCCATATTCAACACCAAATAAATACATAAAGATATTTTTAAAGATATAATTATCTTAATTCTGAAAGTACAGAGCACCCGTCTTACTTTCAAAATTAAGATAATTTTGAAAGACTCCCTCCCTACTTGTAATACTTACTATTATTATAAGTATATTAATTACTTTATTATTAAATAATATTAAAAGAAATAAGAAGCTAAAATCCTTATAATTAATACTAAGTATTACATAAAAATAATATCGATAAAATAATATTTTATCGATATTATATTGTGTTGAATCTAAATCTGTCTCGTCTCTAACCCTACAAAGTTTGAAGTTTCTATGACATAATGACATTGTCAGGGCCAACCGGATCGCTGTACCCCGCTTCCTCATACCTCAGCTAGTGGCAGAATTGTTTGTACGCATTAAATTCAACAATATCCGTCTAGGGGCTGTGTCGTCGCTGCTATATCCGTATAGTTCGTAGTGGTCCCTAAAATGCCCCCGACATGAGAACTACCGTAAGCTCAGTTTGGTCCCATTTATGGGACGGAATAATATGTCAAACGTCACCCTAATTAAATATATGAATATTTAATGTACTATCTATCGAATCATGTATGAGTACGCCAATTAGGATATTTAAATAAAAAGCACGTGTGTCAGTGCCATTATATCTTTAATATTTAGCGCGTGCGCGTTATAATATATACCTTTGAAAATTCCAAGTGAATACTGCAATAACCGCCATTTTTTTACAATGATGATCGAGGCTAAAAAACATAAAATTTGTCGATTCTGGACATCCAAACTTTACAGAATCAACTAATAAATCACTCATCATATAATAATTCTTGGGAATAATGCTTCATATTGCTAAAACTAGTAGTGATAACAAAGTTTTTCATATCTAAAGTAGAAGTTTCCCGCCGATTGCGCGTTTTTCGTTGTATATTATCACTATTATCACACATTGTATCTAGTACGCATGGTAAAAAAATACCAGAATCTATTGAAAAATACAATAAACTACAAGAAAATAGCCATGTTTTAACGTAGAAACACACACGTTGATAAAATATAACAAAATCTTTGTTATCACTCTCCAATTTGCGATTCAGAATTAGCCGCCATACCATAGATGACATAAGTTATTACTTTTTTTTTGGACAATGATGTGTCAATGCGATTATGTGAATCGATTATTTATTGGTTTTTTTTTCGAACCGATTAATAAAATAAGTATTATAGGAAATCGATATTTTCATATTTATGATATCAAATATTACATGTATTTACCTACGTGAAAACAAAAATATATTTTTAAAATCATAAAAAATATTATTCGAAGTATTTCACCACATCTAGACTATAATAAAATTGTAAAGGTCGAAATGTCTGTACATTGAGTGTTTTTTCGCGAAAATCGGCTAGGGGACTAAGCAATAGAACACGAATCATTCGTTTTTATAATTTATGTCTATCTGTTTGTTACCTCATCACCTCAACAGCTGAACGGATCGTAATGAAACATTGCATTTGTATAGGTATTAGTCTAACTTAAAAGAAAGAGTATGTTTCATCTTAATTGGTTGAGTAGATTCAGCGATATAGCTTGACCCCTCTATTGTATTAAGTTGCATACAAATTAGAGGTCATGATTGTTGGTAATTGCAGGTTCCTAAAAATACAACTAGATGTCGTTAGTATTATAGAAAATATTGAATACCATAACATAGTCATTTCTATTCATTACTGTCCCACTGCTGGTGGGTATGGGCCTCTTCTCGGAATGAGAAGAGTTAAGGAACTGGATATTGTTAGTGTAATAGATTATCTCAACATAATCAGCCCATTACTGTCCCACTGCTGGGGACGGACCTCTTCTTAGAACAAGAAGAGTTAAGAAACTAGAAAATATAGAATAACAAAACATAGACAGCTCATTACAGCTGTCCCACTGCTGGATATGGGCCTCTTCTCAAAATGAGAAGAGTTAATGAACAGGATATGTTAGTGTTATATATATATACAAAACATTATCAGCCCATTACAGTCCCACTGCTGGGCACGGGCCTCTTCTTACAATGAGAAGAGTTAAAGAACTGGATGTGGTTCATCAACTCAGCCTATCGCAGTCCACTGCTGGACATAGGCCTCCCCCAAGTTGCGCCACAACACTCGGTCCTCTGCCTTCCGCATCCAGTCCCCCCCCAGCCACGTTTTTCAGGTCGTCGGTCCACCTGGCGGGGGGGCGCCCTACGCTGCGTTTGCCGATTCGCGGTCTCCACTCAAGGACTCGTCTGCTCCAGCGGCCATCGGTCCTTCGACAGACATGGCCAGCCCACTGCCACTTCAGCTTACTGATCCTACAAGCTATGTCGGTCACTCCGGTTCTTCTCCGAATAATCTCGTTTCGGATTTTATCCTTCAAAGAAACTCCAAGCATAGCTCGCTCCATAGCTCGCTGAGCGACTTTAAATTTGTGGACTAGCCTAACTGTCAGTGTCCACGTCTCGGCGCCGTAAGTCATGACAGGCAGGACGCACTGGTTGAAGACCTTTGTCTTCAAACTTTGCGGTATAGGCGTCGAGAAGACTCGGCGAAGTTTGCCAAATGCTGCCCATCCCAAACGGATCCTTCTGTCGGCTTCTTTCTCGAAGTTGTGCCTACCAAGCTGAATTATCTGCCCTAGGTAGACGTACTCCGTTACAACTTCGAGTGCCGACCCTTCGACGAATATCGATGTGGATGTGGTTAATGTTATAGAATTACATTACATAATCAGCCCAATTACTGTCCCACTGCTGGGCACGAGCGTCTTCTCAGAATGAGAAGAGTTTAGGGCTAATTCCATTACCTTAGCCGGTTGGTTGTAAAAACAAAATATATAATGGTAGGTGAATAGTGTAATCGTCTGTGCGCTTAAGTATATTAGAAGACATTGTGTTAATAAACATGACATGATGTTATTTTCCGACATCCACGCGGACGGAGTCACGGGCACAGCTAGTTGAAAATAAAGTATGTCGTTTGGCGCCGAATTTATCCACCTTCGATTGGAATAAGTTTGCATTCGTAATTCAAAATTTAAAAAATGAGCGTTCTGTCCTTAGACTAGGTAATAAACACTTTCTCCGCCTCAAAAAAAAAAAAACAAAGTTCCGCTCAAAGTTGAAGGACAAAAACAATCTATTTGCGCCCGCAATGGGCCACATAAAATTTCGCCGCCACACACACAGGCGTGCTATAAATATACGAACGTAGCCTTTTCAGGCAAACTTGAAATTACTTCACTCCACATGTGAATATTTCATTTCTTAGGCCTATTAGTTACTCTAAGATTCTATCCAAAATTATTCAATCAATACGGAAAAATAAATTTTATCTATGAAACAAATCTCGCAATGACGTTAAAAATTATTTGACAAAATAGCTACATTACATTTTATAAAAGCAACGGAGAGACATCTCTTGCAAAACCGGGATAAGTACCTCACCTATTACCTATAATAATGGTTTAGCTACTTATTATCAACTCTTTGAACCCGGCACACACTGACTTTTCGAATTAATAGGTAAGCGAATCAAAATTTCCGTGGACATATCATGAAGAAAGCTGCACATCCTGAGAGTGCACTAAAAAATTATGCGTGTGGTCTACCAACCGATATTCAGGCCAGCGTGGTGGACTAAGGTCTAAAGAAGAGAAGCACGTGTCCAACAGTGGGATAGTAATTATTGCTCACGCATAGCGAAAATCCTTCTCATTCTGAGAAGAGGTCCGTGCCCAGCAATGGGAGAGACACGGAACAAAAGAATATATTCTTTTCCTGTATGGGGAGAATAAAGGCATGATTATGTCATAGCTAAAATCAAATTTTGTACACCTATTGGATTTTCGCTAATATACTATTTGTGAGCACTTGTTTAGATCAATATTAACAAAGGCTTAGGCCATAGTCCACCATGCTGGCCATTCATTCTTAGAAGAGACTGTAACATGTTAATAATTTTGCTCACACATGGCAAAAGACAAATTCAGTACATTTCGATTTTGGTCAATATACTGGGCACACTGTAGTTTAGCTTACAAGGACTAGTGCTTAGGCCATAGTCCGCGGTGGACTGCGCGCTATGTTGGCCATTGATTCCGAGAAGAGAACTTTGCCCAGCAGTGTGACTGAATCGGTTATAATTCTGCTCACACATAGCAAAAGTTAAGTTCAGCACATTTTATAACATACAAAATTATGTCGTTAATACATTAAGTTTGAAACAAAAAACCTGTGCGGTCAGGGGACCCCCATCAGGAACGAAGTTCCTCACACACACACACACACAGGCACACTAGAAAGAGAAAGAGAGAGAGAGCGCGCGGTGTGCATATATGCCTGCTCATAACGCAAAACTCTTACGTGACGTAACATTTTCTCCCGAATCACACCTACCGCAAGCCGCGTTATGGAACTTTTTTAAACTTATTATTTCAAAAGATATAAATTGTGGAAAGAAAAATTTTTTTCTAGAATTCGCTTCGCATGCGTAAAATGCGTTAAAATAATAAAATAATTATTATTTCAAATTATTTATTTATAAGCTAAAAATAAATTAGTCGTATTCAATAATTAATGATGAATATTAACGATAAATAAAGAATTCATATCATTAAATTTTGCGGGACTAAAAACGTAAACGAACTTTGCTTTATTTTTTTATGATAATTTTTCGATTAGGCCGAATGAGTATCGATATGGCTAAATGAAACATTTGTATTGTGATAACAATTTTGGATAAATGGTCAGCACTAGTGATTCTCAACTTTTTAAAATTAACATTTATAATATATCGACGTAGAATTTTACGTAAATTTCATCGTGTCATTTATTATATTATGTGTCGTTAATGATAAAAAGTAATATGCCAATAAAAAGGAAATATCTTTAAGTTTCCCTTTTGCCAGCGTTTTAACAAGTGGTTAGGTTACTAATGTGCATTTTTTGAGCTTATCTAAGCCCTCTTACAATTGCATAGGTATAGAAATTTATGTTTTATATTCATTAAATTGTAAGTTGCATCCAGTTTTATAGACATAACACATAATTTAATAAATACTCAATAGATACTGGGTATTAAATTGTAGAAAAAACCTAAGTTTCACATTAAATTCATAGAATGAAAGTTGTATGCAAATTACCGATTTCATGAGATTTCATGACGTAATTTGCGACAAGTCGCCGAGTCAGCTGATATGACAAATGTCAGAATCTTGTCGAGCAGAGAGGTTAATATTAGTCGGCTACGTCGAGGAAACGAGTAAAAATCACGTACGCATACAGAATAGTACGTGATGCCGCTCGCTCCTGGTAAAACACTCGCCTTTCACAACACAAAGAAGTTGACGTAACGTTAGTACATACATCATTTTAACATGAGAAATATCTAGTAGGTATACGGAAGTAAATATAAGGTACAAAACGTGTATCGGAAATGCGTGGGAGCTCATTCAGGGTAATGCTAGTGAACAAATTTTACTAAGAGGTCAACCCTGAAATCGCAAAAAAACTATATGTATATGATATGCCCTGAACGAGCTCTTCAAATATGACCACGCATTTCTGATACACGTTGTATATTCAAGATTAGGATATCAAGGCATAAAAGTTCAAAAATGCGAAACAGAGTAACCCTGCCGTGCTTAACACTGGCCAATTACACCCACAAGTAAAATTCTGCAGCAACTTAGAAAGCATTGGATTTACACATTTAAAAACACGAGTTCCAATTTCAAAAACAAAGTCTGCGAATTTCGTACGAGCGTTTACACTGCGAGTGCAGCAGACAGCACTACATGAAAATAGGCGCTCCATGTAAAACGGAACGGCGCGGCGGGCGTTTCGTCGCGCGGCAAAACGCGGCTCGGCCCGGAACGCGATTATTGCAGCTCCAATGGCGCGATTAACCCTCCACTGGCGTGCTGTTGTCGTCTAAAATGTACTTTTTATACCAACATAATAGCATTGACAACGTTCTCGACAGCGCTCGTGTCCCATTTTACAACGTACAAGTCTTTAACTTTAGGAAGAAATGGGGGGAAAAGAGACTTTTCAAAATTAGGTATTTGACGAAACTATCGCTGTTGCTTTGCGAGCGCTCGGCCTCAAATAAGTGCGATAAAGACAACTGCAGCTCCGACTGAATAGCTTTAGGAAAAAATCATAATTCGAGATTTGGCTCTCGACTATTT
The DNA here is from genome assembly GCA_949699075.1 of Asteroscopus sphinx. Classification (NCBI taxonomy): domain Eukaryota; kingdom Metazoa; phylum Arthropoda; class Insecta; order Lepidoptera; family Noctuidae; genus Asteroscopus; species Asteroscopus sphinx. Next base: position 30,041,088 of record OX453004.1, on the reverse strand, counting down.
CATCTCCGAAAGTGGATCAATTTAAAAGATATTTCATAAATGGAATGAGAAGAATATTTACTGTGTCGCTATGTTTTTATTTTCTCATTAATATGTAGTTGTCAAATTTATACATTAGGCCTCTATAGACAGCGGCCTAACTAGGCAATTTTGAGAACTTTTGAGGGCTTCTAGAAATAAAGTATCAACAAAAACTAAACATAGGAACATACCAGAAGTTGATATTTATTTTACTGTAAAAAATCATTGCTCTAGGATAATAAACCAGGATGAAAATAGTCGAGAGTGTTTGTATGGAGAAAAGACCAATCCGCATTTCCTTTTGAAAAGTTTCCAGAAAAAAAAACCTTAAATCGTTTCCAAAAAGTCCGTAGTTTTAACCTTATTTTACTACTTTACTGGTGCATCTACCTTATTCTTTGTCTCTGCATTAGGTACCCTATGGTTGTCTGGTAGAGAAAGCCTATGGCGTTAAGACCGCCTTTGTACCCAGTTGTGCATAAAGAATTAAATAAATAAAATGTAGTAATAGATTATTGTAAACGACAAAAAGTCACCGAACCACGGCTCGTTGCGGTTTCGTTCAACTGTTCCAAATCCAATTGCACCATTAACCCGTAACTGCCGCGGCAAAACACGGGCACCACAATAAAATCAATGGGACACTTACACCGCCTATTTCATTCAAATAAATTCGCTCTATAGGCTCAAGTTCGCGGCTAAACCAGATAGAACCGGTATTAATCGAGTTCGGGAACATTCGAAAGTTAAGGCGACGATATACGACGTTTAATGATTTTAAACTGAAATCACGTCTAAACGAGTAGTGTCTTCGATTTAAAAAAAAAAAAGTTTAACTAGAAAAAAATCTTAATAATTTGGTATGTGAATATTTTAGATTAGGTTAACATTCCATGTGACTAACGCGGCATAAAAACGAGAATCACACAAAAACTACCAAGCGTAATTTGATGAATCTTTCACCTTTCTAAAGACAATTTAACTAACTATCTTTTACTGTATTTTTTTTTATCAAAGAGTAATGTGAAAAGTAAATAATTTTAATATATTGTACACTGGCGACGGATGACAGTACAGGACAGACATACAAACGGGAGACGGGAGGGATAGAAACGGAGATGCTGAAGGTCATTGACGCTTTGGGGTGCTGGCCAGAAAATCTCCACGTGTGTCTGACGGCTGCTTGTCCTTCTGGACACGTCTAGAGGGAACGGCAGTTGTTGGGCCGGTGCACCCTGGGCACGGGCAATAAGTTTCCTTTGGACCGGGGGAACTTATTCATCATTACATCCGATAGACGTCCACTACTGGAAAGGCTGGGAACTTATTGCCTCTGGCGAATATTCTGGCACGGAGGGGCCCGATGTGGGCCAATGGGAAGTTTCTCCGCGTGTCCCTCTGAGAAAGCAGAGGGCACTGTGGAGGAGCAAGGGCGGGCCCGGTGTGCACTCATCCTGCCACTGGATAGGCAGCAGGGGGACTGTCCTTCCCTGCCCCCGTCAATCTCGTAACCCCAGGAGTGCCCGCTGAGTAGTGTTCTCGCACCTCTTGGGACCGAGGGTCTTGGCTTCACCGCCCGGACCGCGAGGAAGAAAACCACTATAAAAAATTACGGGAGTTAGGGCTTGCGAGCAGCGGACTCGGGGTAGTCTGCTGCCCGACCAGCAGCTGGCGTGGCTGGCACAGCTGGCGTAGTTGGCGCAGCTGGTAAAGGCCCATGAGGTGAGTTGGCATGCAGTGTTCCGTGTGCGCCACTGAGGAGGGTGCGGCCGACTTTAGGCCGCACGGGGAGAAGGGGCTCGCCTGCTTGTGGCGAGCCGGTACCTGTCGGGGGCGGTTGTGTGAATACTCTCGGGTTCCCACGCCCCCGGCTAAGGTAGTTGAAGGAACACCGTGGTGGTTTTAGTCGGTAAGAGTCCGATACTGGCTCCGCCTGCCCAGGGCGGAGTGCGTCCATGAGGATTTCCAAAGGAAAAAAAAAAGAAAAAAAAAAAGTTCATTGACGCTTATCTGCGACTTAAGGAGATAGATGGCCAATTTCTGGAGAGATTTGTTTTAGAATTAAATCTTATTGTCTGTCCGAAGCGTTCATTCTTGGCAGTATTAAATTTCTTGGGAGTGCTTGACAAAAACTATAAAAGACTTCGCATGTAATACATCGAGCCTTGTATCCAGTTAAGTTGCATGGAGTTGGCTTGGAGCCAATTTTTTCATGTTTCCAGAGTTCCATTGTATGTGATCGAAAACCCTGTTGCTTTTATTGGCGATGAATTTGAAAATCTATGTACTTATATTGCCGAATCATGTAATGCGTCTTGAAGATATATTTCTTAGCGTTCAATTGCTTTTAAGAATTTTATTTTTTGTTTGTTGAATATAAATGATTGCCAGTAGATTTAAAGTAATGATTTTATGTTACAGCTTTTTGAATGTCACGATAATTCATGGTCTTTGCTGTCTTGATTTGATTGCTTCGTCACACTGTTTCTTTACTATTTATCTAAGTGTAGATTGTGAATTATTATTAAATTGTACCTTTTTTTTTGTTAACTTTCCTCTTAAGACACGGTAACCGATACATGAAGTACTCTCATTCCATTTATTCCAACCATAAGTAACCGACTAAATTTTTCATCTCAAAACTCTGTACAGAACCTTTAAAAAACACACGCCTTCACTTAGTCCTCAGCATTCGAGACACGAAAGCAAGGAAACAACTACCCACTTTATTGGTACATGCTGTCTCAAGCACAACTTGTTTATACTTAGACTAGACGCGTCCCGTGGTGCCGGCTCAGATTCCTTTACAGCTCATTGTAAAACCCCTCTTGATTTAGTTGAATGTAGGTCTGTGTTACTATCTAGGGAATCAAATAAAAGATGGTGGTATGCTGAGAATTAAATAGCTGTCCCGCGTTGAAAAAGTTGAGCAAAAGAAATTATAATACTTACGGCCAAATTCTCAAACGCAACTCAATTTTAAGTCGCCCTTAAGTATCATGCTGTCACTGTCACTCTAAGGTGCATTAAAGCGACAGAACGACTTTTAAGAAAGTCTTAAAGTTAAATGTCGATTGAGTATTTGAGGGATAGAAAACGATTGGATTGGAAGAAAATGACTCATGCTATTAGTTTCCAAAACCTAACTATCTGACATCCCTAAGTGAAAAAATAATTACTAAACATACAATATGATAAAACAAGTTTAATCGGATTACATCGCCAATATTACAATATGATTTTGTATTTAAACAACATTTTCACCACGGACTACTTTTCGATACATTCCATTGAAAACAAGCATAAACATTGATACAACTTACAGTCAATAAAATGAATAAGAACCAAGAGCAAACAAACAAACAAATCTACAACCCAATAACTCAGTAGCAGGAATAGATCGCCTCTAAGATAATATTTTAATGGTTCATTAAACAGCTCTATTCAACTTTCTAAGCCTAGAGAAAGTAGACATTTACGTGCCTGTATTATTTATTAGGAAAACGACATGCGCATGTCTGACGGACAGGATTTGGAAACCTGAAGTGTTCGGTGGAAAAGATTTATTTAGAGATAATTTTTCTTAGCCAGATGTACCAACGTGTTATTGGAATAACTCAGAACCTCAGACACCCCAACTAGTTTTTATTATAATAAATTGATATGGAAAGCAATTATTAATTTTCATTTATTATTGTAGAAGATATTTGTAGTTTTTGGTATCATGGTTACTTTAATCGATTCATAGCGCTAGATTCATTCACGAACGTACGACGCTTTCGACGCTACTGTGTCGGGAGGTGAATAGTTGAATACCCTCTTAAAATTAAGTTAAGTTGTAATAGTTTCAGGAAACAAATGTTACTCAAAAGTTTCCATCACACTTTTTTACTGGGTCTCGCTCGCCTTTGCGCTCAGCGCCGCGTCGTCGTATGAAACTTTTAGACTCGGCATGGTATGAAAATATTTTTTTTGGTAAAAGTTAACCTACGTTAAAAAGTAGTGTAATGGATTCTACTCTTGATTCTGAACAAACTAGTTTCAGGTTTTGAGTTAATTCAATAACACGTTGTATAAGAGATAACTATGAAGTTATCAGGTAGAACTGGCGATCTGCAGGGAAATATGCATCTTGAGTCCCAACGGACACTCCTACCAGCAAACAGTCACGATAAAATATTCCCGTAAATACTATACTGCATCAAAAGGATTGGTTAGAGTTAAGGCTCCCCCATCAGTAAAAAAATAATTGCTCTCTGATTACATCATTTATCGAAATGTCGGTTTTATCAATCGAAGTTAAGACACTGTAGTTTAATCAAAAACTATTAACTCTGTGAAATATAGTTCGCTGTAGATGTAGATAGAAAAAGTGCGAAAAACAGCCACTTTTGGCACTTTTTCTATCTACAACTACAGCGAACTATAATTTACAGAGTTAATAGTTTCTGATCTTCAATTGTAAAAACGAATTTTCGATAAATGATGTATTCAGCAAGTAATATTTTTTTTACTGATCACTTGGCTGCTACATGCGCCTTAAAGAAAGAAAACTCTGTTACTCATAATATCAATGTATTAATTCTAAATAATAATAAATTAATAATATAGATGTATAGATAGCCTATAAAGATGCCATACGATTAAATAAAAAAATATCTAAAGAAAAAATAAGTGATTGGTTAGCCGGTCAATCACTTATTTGTTGCTACTTTGCATATATTTATGCCTCCACGCATTTCCATATCCCCCTACTTTTTTAGCTTTCCTCATGCAAGAAGTACATAACACACTTAATCAAAACAAACATGGATCGAATAAACAAAACAAAAGAAAATCAAAACAATACGTCAACAAACAAAATCAGACAATCTGATATTAAGTTGATACAACCCCGAAACGCATCTCAAACAAACGACCAATTACGAAAGCGACTCTTGCGCAGACATTTGAACGAGCGTTGTGTTTGTACGTGCATTTACATAATCAGATGTTTTCATCGCGGCGGAAGGGTTAGCTCGACTATTATGACTACTGCAAATGACATGTTGGCTTTTGTTCCGTGTATGTGAAGACTGGGTTCTGCACACGAGTTTGTTCGTTGGAGCTAATAATTTCTTAGGTTTTCGTGATTACACATTAGGTATAATAAAACAAGTTTAACCGGATTACATCGCGTATATTATTAAATTGGTTTTCCTGACGTTTCACAAGCTTTGCAGCGTTCGTGGTCGCAGAAAAATCAATTTAAATAATATACATTATCTCAATGCTTAGGTATGTGGAGAAAAGGTATCTACGTCTACGTACTGGCCCTAAAATTAAGAGGAGATAAATTCTATACACAGAAATGTAATGTTACTTCCTTTATAGGCATATCTCCGTAGGGAAAATTTAGCTAACCAAGCAAAAAAATAATTACAACCTACTAATAGAGACACTAACCGTATCTAACCCGTCTTTTGCTACTACAATGCCCTTCAATACTTGTCAGCACATTCCTATATACTCGATAAATCCGATTAAGTTCCTAATCAGGCCTTCGGATGGCACGGAACAAAATCACAGGCCACCTCGATGCAAATGTGGACATACCACGAATGCTCCGTAGAACCGAATGGAACTATGCCAACAGTTATAAATATTTGATTTTATGTTACAGACTATTTGATTTCATTTGATTTGAGATTCAGTCGAAGACTAGGAATTTTGCTAGTTAAGATTGTCTTTTGTGAGAGTGCCAAATTAGTTTGAAGTGGGTTTGGACTATTGGAAAGGATTCTCGCGTTATGTTTCATCGCGTCCGCGTTTTGGTGTTATGCAATTGTGTGTCGTGTGCATAAACAATGTTGAAGTTTCTAGATCTCTGTGAGATTGAACAAGGCATCGTTGTTAGTAACAGACTTTGTTATCGCGTATTGCAATTACAATATTATCCCTCAGTTTCTGGATGGCTGATCAATTTGATCTGTGGTTAAATCTAATGTCAGGTCCTGTGATTGGCCGGCAAAAATGTTAACAACCAATCACACCGCTTGACCTGAGATTTGACAGCTGATTAATTAATTTTTGCGTTGATCAGCCTTTCGGAAACTGGGGGTATTTTTGGAATATTCAATTCAATTCAAATTTTTTTTATTTTTTATTTTATATTACAGCGATTGTCGTTAACATGTCTGTCGCCTACGAAATACTAGTGATTTGTTTGCAGTTTCTACAACCAAATGTTGTTCAATACTCTATTTATTGTCTAGCGTCGATATTAGAGCAATATCGATATTTTCTTTAATGTTCACATATATACTAGGAGGGATCAAAAAGTAGTGAGAACGACATACTCCTTGGTAAGAAAAAAAAATACTGGCAGGCATAGCTCAAATACATATTTGTAATATTAATAAAGGAAAAAATCTTCGATTCTCTTTTGTTTTTTTCTGAATGTAGTCATTTGTTTGCTTCGTGTCGGAACGTGTTCTCGAAAATGGAGAAAAACGAAGTGCGAGCCGTTATTAAATACCTCTGTTTAAAAAAGTTAACTACGCAAGAGATTCATTGCGATTTGGAGGCAACATTAGGAGAGTTTGCTCCGCCGTATTCCACTGTCGCAAGGAGGGCTTCTCTATTTCGAGTAGGGACAACGAGCACGGAAGACGACCATCGTTGCGGCCGTCCATCGACGTCAGTCACCCAAGAAAATGTTGCGAAAGTCGAGAAAATTGTATTCAGCGATCGAAGAGTTACCATCCGATACTTAATTCAAGAAACGGGCATTTCATATGGAAGTATTCAATCCATATGAAATATATATATATTCTCATGTATTATAAGTATTTATTTACAAAAAAAAAAGTATATAATTATTATATCCATTGTCTAGTACCTTTAGTACAAGCTCTGCTTAGTGGTGCTGTGTAAAAATGTCCCAAAAATATTTATTTATTTATATTGAAACAATCTTTGAATATGAGAAAAGTCTCCGCAAGATGGGTGCCGAGAATGTTAACCGACAGTCAGAAACAAAATCGACTTGACATTTCGAAGATATTGTTAGACAAGTTTCAAGAAGATTCTGAAAACTTTTTGTCTCGTTTCGTAACAATGGACGAAACATGGGTCCATCATAATAAAACAAAGTTTAACCGGATTAAATCGCGTATATTATTTAAATTGGTTTCCCTGACGTTTCGAAAGCTTTGCAGCATTTCGTGGTCGCAGGTAGACTAAGATGACAAGCGTCGTTACAAATATTTCTAAAAAATTATTTTAATCTACCGTACAATATTATTAATTAAAATCGTTTCGATGCACGCAGTAATCACTCACAATATCATTATCTTTTACAGTGTTGCGTGCTGTTTGGGACTTGATTATTTTTAGGACTGGGTTCCAAACAGGTGGAAGCTGCCAACCATCTTCTCTATTAAAATTAGATGTGTAGTGATCGCGAAAACCTAAGAAGTTATTATGGGTCCATCATTTTGATCCCGAGACAAAACAGAAATCTTCGCAAAGGAAACGGCCATCATCACCGACCCCGACGAAGTTTCGTGTCGTGGCACGCTTGTTTACCATTGGAGTAGGCAGAAACTATACAACGTTATTCTTAGTTTATACTAAACCTCTTAAGGGGTTATTGTACTCATCATTATAAACAACTTTTACTATGGGACCAACCCTGAAATCGCGACAAAAATCCGCTGAAAAATGTAGGGAACATTTTGTCATTTTTTTTGTCGATCGATGTGAACACAAATGTAGGGATCAGCTGATTTTTTTACGCGATTTCTCGTCCTCGTCAAACATGTGTTTGTTTAGAGTTCTCAAACAAACATTCTCGAGGAAATGTATTGAACAGAAAGATAGTCTTCCTTTTCGAAAAAAATTCCAAATACAAATTAAAATGAAAAGGTCACAATAATTTGGAACCGTGCAACTCGAGCCTGACGTTTCAAAAGTGCCTGTAACTAGGTTTTTTTAAATAGAATACTTGAATTTGAGAAAGGCCGGATTAAAAACAAAATATCTACGCTTAAATCGAAAGAACTTAAACGCCAGCCATTACACTCGATGAACAACTATTTCAAGATAACGATGATGATGATTTCTTTCAGTGTATTGCCCAATAAAGTTTGGTGCGTTTCCTTTCCAGTCCAATACTCGCATTTGGTCCAAGGACTGTCGCACGCCATTTGGACCCAAATGAGTTTAGAAATCACCCAAATTCTGCGGGTTGATTATTTCGGAATGGAATAAAATGACCCAAATAAAAATTCATGTTATTGCAAATAAAGAAAGCGGTTCGGTGTTAGCGTTTAAAATGTTTTGGCTACATCCTATCGATTTTTGGCTAAACGAATTTAGTTAGTTCAGTGTATATGACACAAAATGACATTTCTTTTGGAAATAGCCTCGGGGATAGGGATGCCAGGTGTCCGGCTTTAGCCGGGCTGTCCGGCTTTTTTTAAGGCTTTTGGTCAACCCTGCCCCACCAAAAGATGCCGACCGAAAGCGCGCAAGGGACTTACGCGGGCACGTATGACTTGCAATCTCGCGAGTTACAAATAAATTAGTAAGAACAAAATACTGATTCATAATAACATATAATTAAGAGTAGAGTCAGTCTCAAATGAATAACAGTAATAAATACACAAATAAAAGTATCATACATTTTTTTTCTTTTAGTTTGTCAGGCTTTCAGAGCAAAATGTCCGACTAAATATGAATCTGTGTCCGGATTTACTCTTTTTGAGCCTGGCAAGTATTTATTCTAGTTACAAACATTACAATACGAGTTTTTAAAGTAACATGGTCAGTAAAACACTATAGTATTATATTATCTGAAACTTGTAATTTATTACGGGATAACAGCGCCGAAATATGGACGTATCACGACGAAATTGGACATTTCAAATTTCAAAGACATATTACGGGACCGACGCCACGGGCATCAGCTAGTTTTAAATAAATATCACAATACTTTTAGCATCGGCGATCGGCGATTATGCGACTTTAACGATGTTGTATCGCGTTTTGGCGACTTATTGCGTTCGATTGCGGCATCGAAATTGCGCAGCGACTGCATCGATGCTGAATCGCATTTTGGCGACTAACTGGGTTCCATTGCGGTATCCAAATCGCACATTTCAGCGTTCAGTCGCTGCATCGAGCGTCCAATGCGACTTGATCACCGTGAATGGAGTTTGTATGTTTGCGGATTGAAGCGTTCGCTGGCGGCAACGAACTTCCGAAAATCTACTAAATCGTGAGTTAAATTCATAATGATTAATATACACGGTTTCACTCACGTTATATCATCGGGTGTGCCCGACCGGTTTCGAGCTCGAACGGCACACCCGATGATATAACGTGAGTGAAACCGTGTATATTAATCATTAATCTACTAAATCGTTGATCGCCAATGCTTATAAGTTTTTAATGTTAAGTTTTTTCGCCAAACTTTACTCCTCTATGATGGGTCTTACCGCCGCTATTGTGGCGTGACCGACTGCATCGACGCTGCATCGCGTTTGGCGGCTAACTGCGTTCCATTGCGGCATCCTAATCGTGCATTTCAGCGTTCATTCGCTGCATCGAGCGTCCAAAAAGCTACTCGATCGCCGCGACTGGTGTTTGTATGTGTGCGATTGAAGCGTTTGGACGCGGCATCGAGCTTCCGAAAATCGTTGATTGCCGATATGCAAAGTAGCATGTTTGCTTTGGCCCTAAGAATCGGAAAGTTTTATCCAGAACCACTCGACTGATAGTTTTATATGCAGTGTCGCGATGACATCTCGACAGTTTGAAAAATTGCGAAATTCCTAACAATTTGTCGTAAATAGTGAGGTGATAAACAAACAACTGTTGGTTATATCGATATAAAGGAAGTGTTGGTTAGTGTTGTGATTGTGAGGTGAATTTGTTTGTGTGTTTTAACCTAAATGAGAAAAGAGGATTGATCAGATTGTTGGTTTAGATTCAAATTCAAATTATTTTCATTTCAAATAGACCTAATTACAGGCTCTTGTGAAATGTTTGGCTTTAGTTGCACGGTTCCAAATGGTGGGTCCTATGGAGAAGAACCGGTAAGAAACTCCATGGATACTGTTTTTATTAAAATAATGTTTAAGATACATTCACAGACGAATAAAAAAGGCGGACGAAATCTCTCTAAGAAAAGATTGAAGCACTTAATTTTTTCTTAAGCCCACTATAATTTCAACAGCATCCTAACACACCCGACGGTGACAATGACTTCCGTCACAATAGATTTGTTTTATAATGGCGATTGTTAGACTTAGTATGGGTGTGGATGTGTGCGTGCCAGTTCTTATTTTCAAGCGAGCCGACTTACTATGGGTGCTTCACCGCCTCGCCTTTCTTTTTTCGTCCATGAATACAATACATCATAAACAAAATTTAATTCGTAGCAAGATAGGAGAAATTTCTGATATTTTACGACGTTCTCGCATTATCTTTCTCATCTTTACTATGTCTGACGAAAATCCCAATAACTTTCTAAACGTAAAATGTGAGGGAGACGCTGCTTTAAGTCACAGATTTCGCAAACGAACCGTGCAAGAATTGTGAATTTATCGACAGAATTTATCGACTAGTTAGTACGTGGGCATCACTATCTGTGAAGGTCGCGTTGATTTATAGTGACGTGCAACATGAGTTATCGATACCGGTGTCTCGATTCGATCGGCTGACAGGTTTTGTTTGAATCTTTGAATATTTTATCGTTTTATTTACAGTCGTTTTAAATTCTGAATATAATATTGCTATGTGGTCCTGCTACACGTGGTGTTGTTGAATATTTATAAAATAAAACCACAAGTTTACAGAAAGAAAATTTTATTAATGATACCATAGACTAATTTACATAATCATTCATGTTGATACTGATGAAGATTTTTTCAATTAATGAACCAAACAAAAACTAAATTGAATTGTTTATTTACATTGGAATGAATTTGTTAAGTTTCCATACAACTTGCTTAGCCGAGGTTCTTTTAAGAGATCAATGGACTCATCATAACGAATAACTTTTACTATGAGAGCAGCCGTGCAATGAGCAGGAGCACGTCATTAGGTTCAATATGTGACACAAAAACGTCAAAAAGTCAGTTACTGCGTTTTAGGGCCCGCACGGCAGAACCGTGCAAACGCGGAAATAAAACAGCTGTTCCTATTACACCTTATATTTTCACTTCGCTATCAAAATCGCCACAATAATAATAATAATGCCCTCCCAGCCGAATTTCGGTCACGGCGGCCAATCTCAACGGAGACTAGCCATCTGCGCGGGACCTAATATAGTGCACAAGTGTGTCCGCGAACACAGGTGCACTCTCTATTCCCTCACTCTGATAATCCGATGGGACGGCAATCCGACACGACTGGAGAGAGATCAGGCGCAGGACCGACAGCTTTACGTGCTCTCGAAGGCAGTACGGGGTGAAGCACCGCCAACTTCCTGACTCCAGGCTGCTACTGAGAAATTTTCTTGACAATCCCAATAACACTTTTTGCCCTACCCGTAAATTGAACCCAGGACCTCACGCTTAGCAGTCGCGCTTGCAACCACTACACAAACGAGGCAGTCTACACAATACACAGGGCTAAAATCGCCAAATAAAAAACATCTTAGAAGAGCGAACTAAGAGGCTATCCACAAACAACGGTAGACAACCCAAGTCAAGACGGGATTTATAGATTAGTTTGGTAACCAACCATTATACCCCACTTAGCCCGGGGGCCGGCAGAGATGGGGCTTATTCCACGTCTTGCACAATGGCTTCGGAACCCAGCTTTTGAGATTAGTTTGCAAAGCACAGACTATATCATCAGTTACTGTGCTTTGAGATGCCTTGTGGCTTCTGACTTTCGTTTGCCCTCTGTCTGTAATTAAATTTTAGTAAGCCAAGGATCTCTGCTTATACCGCAAGGGGAGATAAGGATAATTTTGTAAACTTCTTAGGTAGGTATGTACTCAATTGCGTCAGGGTGTGTTCATATAAATCTAAATAAAGATAATAGACGTGCAAAGGCTGATAAACTTGTCGCCGCATAAAGCAGGCGTAGCACGACCACTGTAGACAAGCGTTTTGTCTACGAAAGAATAGACAAAATGCCAGATAAATTATTTTATTATTTTTAACGCATTTTACGCATGCGAAGCGAAATCTAAAGATTTAAATTGTGGAAAGAAAAAAAAAGTGTTTCTTAATAAGATATCGCTGACGTCATCCGAAGACATTACCATAGTGGAGGATAATTTCGATATCACGAGCAGTGTTCACGGTAGCTTAGTGGCTAAAGCACTGGCGTACTGAGCCAGGAGTCGCAGGTTCGAATGCTGCTCGTGAGCGTTTTTTTTTTTTTCCTCAATTTAAATCTTTATGACAGATAAAGTTCTAAACAATGTAGTTTTGTCTATTCTTACGTAGACAAAACGCTTGTTTACAGTGGTCGTGCTCCGCCTGCAGGTGTCTTTTAGGACACCAGTGCGCGAACCGTTTGCTTGATCTTCAGTGCTGTTTTGGACGCGGAGTCACTTCAAATTGTATTTTGCAGCATATCTAGCAGCAGATTTTTTAGGCTTTGTTTGCAATGAATGCTAGAAACATGGTGGACATGGTTACGTATTAATTTATGTGTTGGTAGAGGATAACCGGCGACATGCGTTCCCGTAGTAAAAGACAGTAGATAACATTTCTATTACCTTATTATTTAGGTTTCTATGGAAGTGTTTTCTTTGCTACGGGATACCACCACGCACTGTAGAGATTGAAGCTAATTAACTTTCATAGACTAAAGTTTTATATTGAACTAGACATTGCTTAGTTATTAAAATCGGTTCAGTAATTACAGAGTTGATCGATTACAAACAAACAAACAATCTTTCCTCTTTATAATATTTTTTTTTTTTTTTTTTTTGTGTCAACCTGTACTGTCCCACTGCTGGGCAAAGGTCTCCCCCATATTCTTCCAAACTTCCCTATCAGTAGCTTCTTCAGTCCAATTCTTCAGAAACATGTCCAGATCATCCCGCCAGCGTTTCCTCGGCCTACCCCGGCGACGAATTCCTTCCTGAGGCACCCAATGTGTAGCGATGCTTGCCCACCTTTCTGGATGCATTCTGCTGATATGGCCCGCCCATTCCCACTTTAATCTGGCAGACTTGTTGCCTACATCGGCAATACCGGTCTTGGAGCGTATCGTGGTGTTACGAATCCGATCACTGAGTCTTATTTTTAATATACTACGCTCCTTTATAATATTAGTATAGATTAATTAAAGTAAAACTTAAAAATAACCATCTGTTATTAGTGTATTCTTAACGTGCTTTTTCCCTATACTTTTTAAGACATAAATATAGCATTGTTATTGTATTGTAAATTAAGAAACATGCCGTAGACATACACGAATACAAAATCAGAGTAACCTACTTAGAAGCACCTTACTTTTGCAAGTTTTGTTCTTAGAGCCCAACTTTTAACATATTAACATAAGACGTGGGCATACATTTTGCATTAAGCAGGTGTGTCCCCAAACATGACATTTCACATAAGACAAAGGTTAAATACACACAGGTGAGAATTACTCACATAATTCTTTCCTACGTGTCTTCTTAGTAGTAATCTCTGTTTTTAACCGACTTCAAAAAATGGAGGAGGTTATGTATTCCGCGGCTTTTTTTTTTTTCTTCATGTCAATCAATCAATCAACTCAGCCTATCGCAGTCCACTGCTGGACATAGGCCTCTCCCAAGTTGCGCCACAACGCTCGGTCCTCTGTCTTCCGCATCCAGTCCCCCCCAGCCACGTTCTTTAGGTCGTCGGTCCACCTGGCAGGGGGGCGCCCTACGCTGCGTTTGCCAATTCGCGGTCTCCACTGAAGGACTCGTCTGCTCCAACGGCCATCGGTCCTTCGACAGACATGGCCAGCCCACTGCCACTTCAGCTTACTGATCCTACAAGCTATGTCGGTCACTCCGGTTCTTCTCCGGATAATCTCGTTACGGATTTTATCCTTCAAAGAAACTCCAAGCATAGCTCGCTCCATAGCTCGCTGAGCGACTTTGAATTTGTGGACTAGCCCAACTGTCAGTGTCCACGTTTTTTCATGTGTGTACACCGATTACTCCGAGATTTGTGGTCCGATTTACGTGGTTGTTTTTTTATTTGGTAGAGAAAGTCCGCGCGGTGGTCCCATATAAATTTTATTTCTAACTTGTCTTATTTAGTAAATAATTTGCCATGTATTTTTAATGTAACTCGTCAATAACAATTATTAAAAGACATTAATTATGTTAACAATTTCACACACTAAATAACATTTATTTACCTAATTGCATACGCAGAACTAGTAATTATATTTTATCAGTTAGTTATTAGAATAAAGAAACATGCCAAATTGTTTACTAAATAAGACAAGACTTCAGTCTAACAGACCATATAGTATTATATTATCTGTATCTTTGATACTCTATGTGAATCAGCAATATGTATGTGTAAGCAAAGTGGAGCCAAACCACAAAAATTTACAAAAAAATGTTAAATACAGTAAAAAACCGGCCAAGAGCATGTCGGGCCATGCTCAGTATTATAGGGTTCCTTAAGTAGGTGTAATTACAAACTAATCAAATCGAATATAAATCATGGCTATTTTAGTTTTTGCAATAATCGGCAGCATTCGCGACTCAGAGCGTGTTGTTAGTAGCGCCATCTAGCGATAAATTCAAGAAGCCAAATTTAAGAAGTGTGTCATGTCAAAGTTACTTTTTGTGATTTTTTCAAATAGAAAGGAGCATTATTTGCTATGATCATTTTTCTCTAAGGTCAATGACCTTTGAACTAGGACGTTTTAAGTATTTTTCAGTTTTCTCTCTATAACTCAAAAAATTGTAATCATATTATACTCGAAATAATTTTAAAAGAGAGTTTTCACAAAGGTCTATCAATGTGGCAGATTATAAGTTTCTACGTTGCATAGTTTAGAAATGGCAGGGGGACACATTGCAAGCCACTTTGGCGGGCTATATTTCGCAGATGGTACACCTGATAAGAAAGTGGTGCATGAAACATTACCTTCATTTTAGTAGACCTATTCAATGATACCCCACACGAGGGGGTGCAGCGAAAAAAATTTTTTATCGCCATTTCACATGTATGGACGCCACCCCTAAATTACATAAAAACGATTTTTTTATTCTTATAAATTGAGATCTATATGTAGACTATTTTTTAACAAAATTTCACTTACTTATGTTTATAACTGTAGAAGTTATTAAGCTGTAAAGGATTAGGACAGACGGACAGACGGACGGACATGACGAAACTATAAGGGTTCCTTGTAGGACTACGGAACCCTAAAAAGTCAGGTCTTGCTGATTATTCAGTGTATGCTTTCAAATAACATGTAATGGTTATGGGATTTAACAATGCAATTCAACTGTTTAAAGATTTCAATGTAATTACAAGTTTTAGAACGCCATTTTCTCAGACGACTATTATATGACAACTCATAATATAGTCGTTTGATATTCCATAATTCTCGTACCTTTGGTGCATAATGCCGTTCAACTATACACTACGTGTCTGTGCCATACTGCATATAATGTAAGTAATTTAATAAGTAGTTCTATATAAATAACTGTCGTGTATAAAGTTGGGAAAAACGACTTAAAATCGTAAGCGTGTTTAAACGTAGTGCTTTTTTCTGCCAACGAATTTTTTTACGCTTTTGCCGCTTTTCGTTTTTCACTTCTAAAAAAATTGACTTTTATTTGTCTACATTACACTATTCTATTTACATTTAAACTATTTACAAAGTTCACTAAATAATATACAAACAAACTACAATCGTCGCGTAATTACCAAGAAGAACATTCAAAAACGCATTCACTCGTTGACGACGAAAAATAAACTAAGCGCCAAAGCAAAAGCAAATCAATCAAGGTCACAAACGTTTAAAATGTTTAAACGATACGAAAATAATCAACAAAATAAAAAAGTGCTTTCTCTAAACAAATTTTACGTAAACGAATAAAATTTAATTCTGCCGGTGTCAAACCACCACCAGTCAACTTTGAAATTGAGTCTTATATTCATAGAAATAAGGTTACATTTCAATCGTACTATTGAAAGCATAAGTTTGGTTTACGAAAAAGTCTAAACGAAATCTGCTTTAATCACAAAGCGTGCTTATACGCTTTTTTTTTAATTAGACTTTTTTAAGCGCTTTTTGTTTAAACGCCCACTTCTAGTCGTGTACCACGTTATCTGTTGGACGTGCTTAGCAGAATTAAGAATTTGCACTATAAATGTATGGCAGCGATAGATGGCGCCGTTTGTCTTAGAGTGACTGCGGGCAAAGCGGGACATTATTATTTAAACTTAATTTTTATGATACTCAGAATTTGTTCAAGTATTGTGAGATGGTAATCTGCTGGCTATTTAATGGTTGTTTGACAATTTTGTAGCAAAGTTGATATCAATGTTGTTCATCACAATTTTTTCTGTATTTTTTATAACAATTGTGTAAAACTTTTATAAACATCATAACTAAAAGCACTATTACGTATATTTTCATTAAATCTTCAAGTAAATCTCATAACATAACACTACAATAAAACAAGCTTTTCGTTTTAAGAAACTACAAAAAAAAATGAGTACATACAGTACAGAGAGAAAGATGAACTTGTTTGTGTAAAGTTCGAGAGAGAAACGCCGTAAATACGTGTTATCTTTAATAAAAGTCTTTACTAAGTTGCTATACGTAGTAAAATATCGTAGAATAGTAGAATTGATAATAGAGCTGAAGTATGAATATTTTTATAAAATTCCTGAGAATTGCTTTCAAATCTTCGACAATCGTTTATTCCTTGGTGACGTGTGAATGAATGACATGTACGAAATTTATTGACAGATTATCTTCTTCCTCGAATACTATGAATGAAGATATTGACGTAATAGCTTGGTTAGTTGGTTACTGAATTCTAAGCTTTCAATATGATTATTTGAAACTTGTCAAACACTTAAAACATTTTTTCATAAACATACTTCGTGTTTATGTCCAGGTGTTTTTGAATGCCTTGAGGGTTGATGAATGTTTTATCTCCTGTCGAATCTCAAATCAAGGGATGTTATTAATTAGCTTATTCTTGCGTTAATCAGACACTGGAGTTTAATCATCTCAAAAAAAAAAACAAACACATTTGATATTTTTTTCAAGAAAATAAATATTTTCCACCAAGATCTTGCTTAACAACGATTAGTTCTCAATAACGTGTTAACATATTCGAAGCTATAAACACCATAAAAAGAAAATGTCATCAATTACACATTTTTCTAACTAATTAAACTATTAACTTGTATGAAGCTAGCGACATCTCATCCGCCCACGATCCTCATAAATGTTATTACCGATGCGTTCATCCGAGCTAGACGCAACAATCGTAATTTATACTTCAACTACGAATATATTATATCTCCATTAGGTTTTATTGTGTTACTGACTCATTAGTATAATTTATTGTATTCAGCGACCAGGTCTATGATGTCTGCCGTACATCTACTCTCGCTGTTTAGCTCATCAGATTCATTTCTTTGTTAGTTGTTCTCGCTAGCTTTGTCTCGGTATCTACGCTTTTATAGCCAGTATATTTAACAAATGGAATACGTATATTTTTGCTTTCTAGAATTATGAAAATGAAAGAACGTTATTTATTATGTGTGCTAAAGGCAAAATATTATTGTTTATAAACAAATTCTCAATAAGAGTAATAGTAGTTTCTATAATAATCTTAGCGACCGCTTTACCGTTAAATTTTTATTCTTATTCTTTATTGTACAGGAAAAAAATACAGTATTTACTTACAAATAGAAATTACATGTACAAAGGCGAGCTTAACTCAAAAATGAGTTATTCAAAATAGTTTCGGGTCGAACGTGACATGAATAAAGTACTTGTTTACTAACTATAAAGTACTTTAACTAATAAGTACAACTTTTTAACATGCAACCAAAGCACGATGATAGAGCATAAAGCCATAATTTAGCTTCTAGTTAAAGAATCATACGAAACGGTCGAACGCCTTTCAAGATTTCAACAAACAAACTCTGCGTGAAGATAAGGAAATATTTGACTAAAAGGTTCTTGTCATCGATAAAAATAATCTGTATATTTTCTTATAATAAAACAAGCTCGAGTACGGGCGAACCGAAAAAACACATTAAGAATATTCCACCGATTGAATAGATCAATAAAAAGGAGACGAAGAAAGAAAAAATATTATGCAAAGGAAAAACTCGGTGAAATAAAGTGAAGTGAGACGCGCGAGTGAATACACCCCAGTCGGAAATGTTCAGTTATTTTGATTTATATCTGGCGTGCACTTGCGATTAGGAACCGGGAATATAAATCTTACTCGTATTAGGATCAAAATTTTCCCGAAAACATATTTTACAGAAATTCTCGGTATGAAAATTTTACTGGTCTGATCTTCATCTATCTATTGCACTAACTTTAAATATCATTCGGTGATTTAATCTCGCTCTAATCTCAAGTTATTTCTTTAGGAAAAATGAAAAATTTTCACCATTAACCTAATAGCTTTATGTTTGAAAATGGTACACCATCTGAATATTTAACAAGTAAAAATTCTTGCGACTTTAAAAGTCGTGTACATGCGAGAGAACCGGCTATCAGATCGCGAGTCCCGGGCGAGTTTTCACCTGCCCTGACAATTTTAATATAATAATATTTTCCTTGCGCCATCTCATTCGCAATATTAAAGTGGAGTCCCGCCATAATGCGGCAGGGTTTTTATTCAAATTACTATAATACCTTGTGGCTTTTATAATGAGTTCGCTCTAGTTCGTAATTTTTATAAACTACAGTGTTTTTAGACGTAAATATTGGAGTTGTATGATGTTTTAGACAATATTTGTGTATTATTATAAGTATCCCGTGACATATAACGGGATACTTAAACATCAAAATGTCATAAAAATTTCGTAAATAATTTTTCCTGAGTTCCCGATATTTCGGCGCTGTTACAAGCACCATGGTCACGGATAAACTATAGTTTTTGTGGGTGGATGTTTATGAGTAAATCAACCGATCTCCCCTCTTTTTTTCCGTGACCATGGTGCTTGTAAATGCGCCGAAATATCGGGAACTCAGGAAAAAAGATTTACATGGTAAATATCCCGTGACATATAATAATATTGTTACGACGGAGGGTTAAGCAGAGTGGACGGAAATACTTCAACCTCGATTTTCCTGGACTTAGAGACGTTTTCAGCAGGCTGAAATGCATTTTCAGTCCGTATCAGAGGAGGCTCTATCACATACCAAAGAATCGAAATTTTGAGTAAGTTGCCGTTGTTTTCAGGCGCCTGAAACATGTTTTCAGGCCGTTTCAGGAGCCAACAAATCCGATGCCGACATTTCCTGAAAACCCATTTTCAGGCGTTTTCAGGACCCCTTATGGCCATTTGACACCCACATGTAAAATTGTTGATGAGTGAGCGAGATAGAGCTAAATATCAGACAAGGATAGACGAAGAACCTTCTGGAAGAGAGTGAGCAGGATAGAGCTAATATAAGACAAGGATAGACGAGATTCGACAAGCTTCGAGAACATTCCATTCTAGAAGTGAGTGAGTGAGATAGAGGATAGATGAGGTTCGACGAGGTTCGAGAACTTTCTATTTCGAGAATGTGCAAGTGAGAAAGAGTTATCTTATGACAAGGATAGATGACGTTCGAGGACTTTCCAGTACCACGACTCGCGGCCTATATAAACGGCGCAGCTGATCGCCAGTTGGAGTTCAGTTGGGAACAAGCGATACAAGCGATAACATCGAAGCGATACTCGGAGCGATTTAACTAGTAACTTTGTGTGTTAATTAGTAGTTCAGTGTAATTGTGCTGTAATAAAGTGTTCTCTACGCATTTAATCGGCTTTCTATCCATATACGAACCCCCAGCTCGTAACATTTGGTGTCAGAAGTGGGATAGAAAATGCCGATTACGCCAAGAGAGGAGGAACCAGCTGGTAACGAAACGCCGAGTCGGATGCAGACGAGACAGTTAACGGCGAGACAGACAGCTCAGGACGCATCAAGAACTATGAGTCAGGAGGAGGTCGTCCAACAGGGACCTCAGCCTCAAGGTGGGAATAACGACATTGCCAGCTTATTCAATTTGATGCAGCAAATGGCAAGAAAGCAGGAAGAGCAAATACACGAACTAGCCAGAAGGCAGGAAGAGCAAGCCCGCGAACAAGTGCGCGAAGCACGCGAACAAGCCGCAAGGCAGGAAGAGCATGCACGAGAACTAGCTGCAAGGTGGGAAGCGCATGCACGCGAACTAGCTGCAAGGCGGGAAGAGCGGTTCCGTAGATTGGAGAAGGTACTTGATCAAGAAGGAGCATTATTGAAGAAACTTCATCCCTCTTATAAAAACAAACAAGATGAGGTAGAGATTAAGGTTGATCAAGGTATCGCTAGTGAAGCAGACACATCCGAACAAAATGAAGGTGAAGATGAAGTTAATATGTGTCAAAAAACTGAAGATGACTCAGAAGATACAGATGGCACGTTCAACCCGAGCGGGTCGGAGGAGGACTATAGCGACTTCGACCCGGAGGTGGGCAAGGGAGTGGTGGGCGCCACACAGCGCCGCAAGTCGTTGAGCCGCTGCCGCTCCGCTGGCGAGCCCGCCACGCACGGCCGCAAGGTCAAGGGCAAGAAGGGATGGCCAAGTAACCTGAGTCACGGTCGAAAAGCAGAGTCAGACAGCGAAGAAGAAAGTAAAAAGTCGGAGAATGAAAGTGAGAACGAGTCCGGAAGCGAGACAGAGGAATCTGAGCAGGAAACCAAGTCGAAGCGTGGGCGGACAGCGGCAGCAGCGCCGACCGTGGAGAAAGGCCGCAAGGGTGCCCTAGCTAAGAACGTCAGAGCTAAGGCCACGCCCGTCAAGCGGAAAGCACTCACACCACCTGCACAGAAGAAGGCACCCGCTGCCAAAGACGCGGGGCCACCAGCGAAGAAGAACAAGAAGGCTTCCTCAGACAAGAAGTACGGCGAGGGCAGCGTGAAGCTCAAGGAAGAAGGTAGCGCCGAGGAGTCCAACACGCCCGTCGACGAGAAGACCAAGAGCTCGCCCACTGACGAAGAGATCAAGACGTATGACCCTGGAGGGTGCAAACTTTATTTGGATGGGCCGTCACGAAGATCAAAGATGTCACCTACTGAATTCGAAAGGACGGACGCAATCAACCGAAGATTGTACACATTGATCGACTGGCCCGGTACTACGGAGATAATGATGCTCGGGACGAGCATGTCTTAGGAGGGGGTAGTGTTACGACGGAGGGTTAAGCAGAGTGGACGGAAATACTTCAACCTCGATTTTCCTGGACTTAGAGACGTTTTCAGCAGGCTGAAATGCATTTTCAGTCCGTATCAGAGGAGGCTCTATCACATACCAAAGAATCGAAATTTTGAGTAAGTTGCCGTTGTTTTCAGGCGCCTGAAACATGTTTTCAGGCCGTTTCAGGAGCCAACAAATCCGATGCCGACATTTCCTGAAAACCCATTTTCAGGCGTTTTCAGGACCCCTTATGGCCATTTGACACCCACATGTAAAATTGTTGATGAGTGAGCGAGATAGAGCTAAATATCAGACAAGGATAGACGAAGAACCTTCTGGAAGAGAGTGAGCAGGATAGAGCTAATATAAGACAAGGATAGACGAGATTCGACAAGCTTCGAGAACATTCCATTCTAGAAGTGAGTGAGTGAGATAGAGGATAGATGAGGTTCGACGAGGTTCGAGAACTTTCTATTTCGAGAATGTGCAAGTGAGAAAGAGTTATCTTATGACAAGGATAGATGACGTTCGAGGACTTTCCAGTACCACGACTCGCGGCCTATATAAACGGCGCAGCTGATCGCCAGTTGGAGTTCAGTTGGGAACAAGCGATACAAGCGATAACATCGAAGCGATACTCGGAGCGATTTAACTAGTAACTTTGTGTGTTAATTAGTAGTTCAGTGTAATTGTGCTGTAATAAAGTGTTCTCTACGCATTTAATCGGCTTTCTATCCATATACGAACCCCCAGCTCGTAACAATATATAATGTACTAACTTTTACCCGCGGCTTCGCTCGCGTTAAATTCTGCTAACCCACGTGACGGATCCTGTTAATTCAGTCCAGTCCAGTCCAGTTCCATCCATCCATCCATCCATCCATTCATTCGGACCGTCCAGTCCAGTCACTATCTCACTATCCCAATATTACACTATCACACTATCCCACTATCTCGTCCTATGTCTAGTCCCGTCCCATGACCCGTCGCGTACCATGTCCCGTCCCGTCCCATGTCCCTCGCGTCCCATGTCCCGTCCCGTCCAATGTCCCGTCTCACGTCCCATGTCCCGACCCTTCCCATGTCCCGTCCCCCATGTCACATGTCCCGTCCCCCATGTCACATGTCCCGTCCCATCCCATGTCCCGTCCGTCCCATGTCCCGTCCCATGTTATCAATTGTTCATCAAATCAAATTTGGTGACACAACGACTGCAGCGCCACCTACCGGGTCCATTTGTTAATTCAAACCTTGCAGGGACCCGGACTCGAACGTACCTACACAAAAAATATCATTAAAATCTAACATCTATCAGTTTAGGAGATCAGTGACATACCGACAGCAGCGCCACCTACCGGGTCCAATTGTGTTTTTAAACCATCCAGGAACCCATTGAAACATACACACAAAATTTCATCCAAATCTTATATAATACGTTCTTTAAATTAGAGGGGACCCCAGTTTACCATACCGAACGGGACGAACCTCGAATGTTTGACAGGTAGGAACAGTTTGTATGGGAAAATAAAATTGTTGTTTTTACTTATTTTCCTCGCAAATTTTCCACATTTTCTCACCTTTTAAACCTTCCCTGGACTACCACAAATATTTTAATACCAAAATTAGCCAAATCGGTCTAGCCGTTCTCGAGTTTTAGCGAGACTTTGATTTATATATATATAGATACTAATGTATGATAATGATTCTAATTATGCCAAAATTATCTTTAATGTAATATAAGTAATTCTCGTATTTTTTTGCAAAGTTGCAATTTTTATTAAAAGTGACGTGAAGAGTTCCAGTAGGTAATATTCAAAAGTATTCCGGTGGTTCATCCAACAGAAACACGATATTCTTTTTAACAAAATTTGATACCAACATCACTCGAAGCTTCAACTAAATTGCGTTCCAGAATTATTTTTACTCGACAGTACAATTTTTATTATTTCACTTTTCTCTCCTCGCTGAAACTAAGCAAATAGGACGAGATAATACTGTTGCTTCCGCTTCCGGAATTTTTAATTTACGCGCTGATACGATGCTCCAATATCCGGCCATCGTTCACCGAATCGGGTGAAGCTAGACTTTTATTAAAAAACAGTAGCACCATTTTTGCGATATTCATAAAACAAAGCATTTGTTATTTTTTCCCAACTCTCCCGTCGTCAATTGTAAAACGGTGAATTCTTCGAATGTCAATAAACATTGATGTTACACACATGTACATTTAATTCGGCTGAGCCATTAATCGGTTTAAATTAACCGTAATGTGGATCGTACAATTATGAAATCGTCGTAAAATTATTGTTGACAGACTGCACTATCCCACTCAAAGACACTGTGTAGAGCACAGAAATACATAGAATGGCCATGTGGGCAGGACGTGCGTGGCAGCACCATGTACCGTAGTGCAGGTTATTTCAAAGCCTTTCTTATCACGCCTTATGGCTTGTTTCTATAAATACTGTAACAAAAACCCGCAAAAATGCCTTATTTATTTATTTATTATATTCTTTATTGTACATTACACCAAACGAAAACAAAGACAATAGTTTACACAGAAAGATTAAGTAAGTACAATGGGCTGTCTTATCGCACAAGGCAATCTCTTCCAGGCAACCTTTGGATGGACTAGAAGAATGGGAGCCGATCGTGGTACGTAGGTAAGTAGGCGTATTGTGCTGTTTCTAACTGCAGAAACAAAAGCTGTAAAGTACAATTGATTTAAAAAAAAAAATTAAAATAATGACGTCAAAATGTAAGGCGTAGTTTGTTCGGAAAGTTGCCACGCATGAATCGCAAGTATAATTGTGATTACAACCATTCTATTTCTGTGGGGTAGAGGTTGCTACAAGTACATTTAAATAATTGTTCAATATTTATGTACTAATAACACTAATATAGCATATAAGCACAATCTGTTACTAGATCGTCAATAAAAAGTTATGGGCTTGATGACTGTAATGAAGTTTTTGCAACGAAGGTTCCTTATCGCGGCTTGCGGTAGGTGTGATTAGGGAGAAAATTTAACGTCACGTCAGTTTTTTACTATTAAATCAAACATACAAAATGATTCACTGGGGATTGAACTTAGGCCCTGTGGTATCTCAGTCCGACGCTTGATGTTCCCTACCATCTAGGATTGTATTATAGTTGCGAAATTTAGCATTGTAAAGGAAGGAAGGTTGTATCCAAAGAGAAACGATATTATTATGTCATACATTATTATTCATCATCATCACATCATTTCAGCCGAAAGACGTCCACTGCTGGACATAGGCCTCCCCCAAGCATCGCCACAACGACCGGTCCTGTGCCTTCCGCATCCAGCGGATTCCATTATTATTCACTATCTCTTTATTGCAATGTTGTTGAATGGAAGTCATTTAATGGTTATTCAGGAGATCCATAAAACGCTTAGGGTTTCAAGAAAGTAGTAAAAGTCGCCGAAGGAAAATCGTATACAATGTGGCAAACCCATAATGTATACAATCTTTACAATAAAAGCCTGTAGAATAGTGTTGCCATGAACAGTAAACCACAAAGTTGTAGGTACTTTAAAAGGGACTGGTAAAGTCTGGAATTCTCTTTGGCCTAGAAAGTTAAAGCGTCTAGATATTTTGGTGGACATTACAATAGAAAATTATTTTCCTATTTCATTTTCCAGCGTTATAAGCAGATTGTTTCTTAGTTTTACTATTTCCTAGAGCCCATAGTTTTACTATTTTGACCATTCTATAGCCTTCGAGATTCGGACTGCTGATCATGAGTTCGTGGGTTCGATTCCCACAGGACACAAATATTAGTGTGATGAACATAAGTGTTTGTGTTGGTCTGGGTGTTTCTTATGTATTATAAGTATGTATGGTGCTATTCTTTAAGTCCGTGTGGTGCCGGACTTAAAGAATAGCACCAACCTAATCTCTTCTCATGGGTGTCGTAAAAGGCGACTAAGGGATTCACCAGAGGATGGGCAGCAGCGTTCTCTGAGTATCCAGCCAACTGCGATCGCCAACCCGCTTGCCAAGCGTGGCGATTATGGCATATCCCCCCCTTAATTGGGGGAGGCCTATGTCCAGTAGTGGACGTCTTTCGGCTGAAATGATGATGATGATAAGTATGTATTTACAAAAAGAGTATATAAGTATAATAATATCCATTGTCTAGTACCCATAGCACAATTCTGCTTAGTTTGGGACTAGATGGTGCTGTGTAAAAATGTCCCAAAAATATTTATTTATCTCTCGAGAGTCTGAATACTCGGGAGTCGGGATACAAGCGTGAAAGTATTAAATATTCTATTTTCAAAGACAACAAATAATTCGCAAGTCTCTTACCAATTTCTCATCCCATCCCAATAATGTTTTCGCTCCACTATAAATTTTATGCAAAGCACACATCAGCCGAATTCGGTGTCAAATGCAGACTATCGTATATTCAAGCTATGTACACGTACGTACTTGGCAGCTTGTAAGCGAATAGCATAATGGAGGAATCAGCCGACACGACGTGCTGGGATAAACTCGAACTGATCGATATGCTGGGTATTCGTGCTTCAATTGTGGTTTGGAGAACGAAGAATACGGTTTGAAGTATGGAAAATTTTGAATAAGAGTGATAAGTTGTTGATATAACTGCGTGTCACTCTGATTGCAATGATCATACTTAAAAGCCGGGACAGCTGCCTTTATTTAGTATCAACTTCGGGAGACATTAATATTTTTTGTAACATCATCATCATTTCAGCCGAACGACGTCCACTGCTGGACATATGCCTCACCCAAGCATCACCATATCGACCGGTTCTGTGCTTTCCGCATCCAGCGGATTCCCATGACCTTCACCAGGTCGTCATCCACCTTGTGGGGGGCCTACCCACGCTGCGCCTTCCAGTATGCGGTCGCCACTCCAGAACTTTACTGCCCCATCGGCCATCCATGCTGCGAGCAATGTGCCCCGCCCACTGCCACTTAAGTTTGACAATTCTTCGGGCTATGTTGGTTACTTTCGTTCTCTTGCGAATCTCCTCATTTCTGATTCGAACACGCAGGGAAACTCCGAGCATAGCCCTCTCCATTGCCCTTTGACTGACTTTGAGCCTTCTTATCAGGCTCATTGGGAGAGACTGTGCTTCATTGCAGTAATTAATTACTGGCAAGTGGCAATACACACTGGTTAAAGACTTTCGTCTTGAGAAACTGCGGTATTTTGGACGAGAAGATATTGCGTAGCTACCCGAACAAAAAACAAAAAATGATATTAATAATAATAAATAAAAATCACCAGAGCACAAACTTCCTACAGTAACTTGGGTTTTACAACACATTTAATTTTATACCTCAACTTCCTCGTGAGATAACTTTACTATTTTCTTCTATAACGTGTACTCGTTGCAGTACTGCAATATGCACCAAAGACTGTTCAAACTGAGCTGAATGCCCGGAGGTCTATTCCTGAAACTAAAACGGGCAAAACGACCAGCAATAAACACAGACAACCGTAAATCAAATACACCGGACTGTTTTCGTCAGAGCGTATGAACAAAGAAAGAAGTTGTAGTTGAGACTGTGTTTAGAAATAATATTGAGGAAGAGAATAATTTATAAAACGTGTCATTGAAATAATTGAAAACCTCTTAACCTTTTCACCGCCACGGCATCGTAAAGGTTTTCGTGCCCTCAGCGCCACGTCTTCTATACAAGGTGTTGATCTGTAATCGTGCCATATTTCTAGATCTGATGATAAATAATGTCCTTAGTCACCTAAAAATACTTGAAAAATTCTACGTTTATTGAATACCTAAATTTTCACTTAGAAACATAGCGAGGGTTCGAGAATAAATCCCGAATGACTCGGAAAATAAGTCATCGGCGGCATTGTCAAAGGGTTGAAATACCTGCAAATTGTTTTGGTGGTGTGCACGCATCGTTTTTGTGTCGCACGTGACACACGGGAAGAATTTGTTTGTTTACAAATAGGTATTTAACAAACAAAAAAAAAATTTAGTATTGATTTTTTTACTGATTCGTGTTCAGTATCAGTGGTATAGTCACCTCCTTAAATATGGCACGAATGCAGAGCAACATGTTGTATAATACCTAGACGACAAATATTGTATGGACGTTAGTACAAAGTTATAAAGTCGTGGCGCTGAGGGCATGAAATCGTTTCTCTTCTATTGGCGGGGTCATTGTATCTATTTATTTATTTATATTTATTTATATATGCTTTATTGTACACCATAAAAACATTACATTGAATATGCATTTAAACTATTGTACAAATGGCGGCCTTATCGCGATCAGCGGTTTCTTCCAGGCAACCATTCTATACATATCTACTCATTAGTATAAACAACATTTACGGGACCAACCCTGAAATCCCGCAAAAACATATTCCTCAAATATTTTACTATTTTTAATGCATTTACGCATGCGAAGTGAAATCTAAAGATATCAATTGTGGAAAGAAAAAATCGCTCACGAGCAGGATTCGAACCTATGACTCCCGGCTCAGTACGCCAGTGCTTTAGCCACTAGTGTTCACAGGAGTTATGGGCAGCATAAACAAAATAGATTCCACTAGCCTCTGCTACCGGAATTTAGGTTAAAAAACCTCTAAAAAATCCTACCAAAACTGGAAAAGTGCAATCTTGCACACATACGTATGTTTGGTCATGTCATGTCAGTAACATTAGTGCTACGATATTTATAGCTGGCTATCGAACCTGCGCTAATCCCGAGCGCGCCGGATTGCATACGCATTGGGAGACAAACTGCCGCACCAATGCAATCAGCATGACGCTGGATCGATTTTGTGACGTTTGTGGAGAAATTACAAGAAATAGTTGTGAATACTGGATTGCGAGGGTCTGATGGCAGTCGCTCCGTGTAAAATACTGATGTTCAGCCGCATCTGGTTACACTGGAAGCTGACCCCCGACCCCAATATAATTGGGAAAAAATGCGAGGAGGATTATGATGTGTGACTGAAAACCTCTTAAGGGTCATTGTACTCATCAGTATGAACAACATTTACTATTTGACCGACCCTAAACTAGCGACAGAAATCAGCTGTTACCTACATTTTGTCAGTTTTTGGGGTTCGATTCACCCACGTCCGTAGTCGACGTCCGTCTTTTTCTAATCACGTGATCCTTGGGTGGTGCAAATCAGGTGACATACTGGTGGTAGGCCACGGCCGACGGCTTGCGACCACCCACCGGGCAAAGACGTGCCGCCAAGTGACCTAGTCGTGTTCCGGTACGATGCCCGGTGTAGCCACTTGAGAGGATGGGTCGAAATATTTCACTGCCATCCTCTCAGCTTTGCTGGGCAAGCGTGAACCATCGTCGACCGCACCATCGCTTAACATCAGGTGAAATGGCGGTCAAACGCAAGCCCGTTAAGTATAAAATATAAAACGAACACAATAACACGTTATATATTTTTTGGGATATGGTTTATGTCAACCAGTGAAGTAAAGCAGCGGTAGTGTTGTGGTTGCTTTCCTTTCATGCAGGAGGGTCTGAGTTCAAACCCGACCAGCACCTTTGACTTTTTGAATACATGTGTGGATCAGAATTTATCAGGTAAGGAATTCCACTCCTTAACGGTACCTCCAGTTTGCATTATTGCGCTCCGAAGAATAAAAAATGAAATGAAATAAATCGATACTGACAATACAAGGAACTCAAACCAAAAGAATAAGATAGACGGAGCGCGTAGAACTAGCGACTGAAGCCAAACAATGAATACAAAATGGCAAAGGAGTACTATTTCGCCCACAGTGTTCGTGAGCCGCGCTCCGGAGCCTCAAACTTATTCTTTTAGTTTGAGGATTAGATGTACAGTCGACTGCATGGCGGTGGAACACTTGAATTAGAAAACCGCCCTTACTGCTAGCGTAATAAAGGCGTTGTCAATGTCAAACTGTTACCACTGAAGTGCGGTCGACCGTAATCTCCAGATTGGGGCTTGCGAACACTGGGCAGAACAGTAGGTTTACTCACGGTTTAAATTGTGGAAAGAAAAAATCCAAAAAAACCGCTGAGCGATTTTTCTTTCCACAATTTACATCGTTAGATTTCGCTTCCCATGCGTAAATGCGTTAAAAATAATAAAATAAGTTAGGTATTCCTTTGCCATTTTGTATTCCTTTTTCTGGCTGCATTAGCTAGTTCTACGCGCTCCATCTATCTTATTATTTTGGTCTGAGACACTGAACTACAACCCCATGAGAAGATAGCAGAAATCCGTCAATGGCCGCTTCCCGCGTAAAGATGTCGCCGGCCATTACTCCTTTGTGCCCTCGCCTTTGTTCGGCGCCAATTAGTAGTAAGTTCCTGCCACCGCACCTTTAGCTCCCGAGTAGCGCTATTATCGCTTAATAGATTATGGCTCAGCTCCGCTTAGCTCGCTGCTTTGTCTCTAGTGGCAACATAACTTGAGCTAGTTTTGGTGGTGTAAATAATTTTGGTCGCGCTTGTAAGGCGGTGTTGTTAGAGCTATAAAGTTTCTTAATATCTCTTAAAACGTGGTCGTGTTTATAAAATAAGTGGGAACTTTGTTGATTTTTTGTTAATGAAATCTTAACGATAATCACAAAGATTGCGTTAGAAAAATACATATATAAGTAATACATACATATACACATATATTCATACATATATATGTAAGTAGCCATAAGCCATAGCTCAACTACCATAAAGCCCAATAGACGCCTAATGTTGAATGTAATGCGTACAAGAGATTCTGCTACTAGCTGAGGCGGGGGTACTGCTATCCGATTGGCCCTACCAAGACGGCTATTGGCTAATCACTAACGCGGCGGCTTTGACGGCTCATGTGAATGGTCGAAACTAATTTGAAGATTTCAAGTGGCGTATAGCGGCGACCTACATTAGTGAAATTTCATAGATGTGTTGCAGACATCGGTCGCCTGTTATGAGGCGTCTGTGGGGTGTCTTGTCGCTGCCATAGCTTAACCTTCCAAAACTAAATTAAAGTACCTAATGTACCTATTACACAACACTATTATCACAGTTTTGCCTGTGATATTATAAAAGGAAATAAAACGTCACACTATTCCTCAACGATTACAATAAGAGCGTCACAGTCCACAAAAGCAAGGTACAATTAAATTTCACCTCTGGCAACTCTAAAATGCTGAAGTACCAAAATCCCACAATAGCACATGGCAACACTGAGATCATTTTTCACCGTCGCGTCGGATGGAATACGTGTTTGTGTGGACTGACGGCTCCAAAATATAAATCAGACATAATGGTATCTGTACAAAGCTCTTTTGAGTTCACACTTGCCCGTTTTTGGGGTTCCATGGGAGGCAAAACTCATTTGTTATTGTCAACATTATAAATATTGTTTGCTGTAAACATTTTATAAGTTGGCTTCCTCTTTTCAGCTGGGGAGTCTTACATTATGTTCCATCTTACACATAACCAGATAGCTGGCTATAATTAAAATAAATAGATGAATATTTTTTGGAACATTTTTACACAGCACCATCTAGTTCCAAACTAAGCAGAGTTTGTACTATGAGTACTAGACAAAGGATATTATTGTGATACTTATATACTTTTTTTTTGTAAATACATACTTATAATACATAAGAGCCGGATATAATACATAAGAGGTGTGTTGCCAGTAATGACTTACGGTACTGAAACGTGGTCGCTCACAATGGGCCTAATAAGAAGGGAACGGATGGCCGATGGGGCAGTAAAGTTCTGGAGTGGCGACCGCGTACTGGAAGGCGCAGCGTGGGTAGGCCCCCCACAAGGTGGACCGACGAACTGGTGAAGGTCGCGGGAATACGCTGGATGCGGAAGGCACAGGACCGGTCGTTGTGGCGATGCTTTGGGGAGGCCTATGTCCAGCAGTGGACGTCTTTCGGCTGAAATGATGATGAATGATGAATACATAAGAAACACCCAGACCAACACAAACACTTTCATCCCACAAATATTTGTGTTCTGTGGGAATTGAACCGACGACCTCGTGATTAGAAAAAAAAGGAAAAAAGAGAAGGAAAAGATGAAAAGGTTTAGAGTTGCTTACTCCAAAGGGTCCTTCATTTGGTCATCGACACCTCTAGTGCAAAGTCCCAAGCATCGTTTGGCGGCTACACAAGAACCTCTTTACCTCAATTTTTCTCAATTATTTGTCCCGGAGCCCCTTCAACTTTAATTATTATTGGCGGCCGTAATCATATTTTTCCTGTAATCATTTTTCGAATACAATCATTAAACGCACTTGTTTCTGTCCTCTAATATCTCTCTATCGCTCTAAGGTTTGCTGAGAAAACTTATTTCCGAGTTAAACTCGCCGATGTACATAAACTTACCCACTGTAAAATCAATTTATACAACGTGGATATGACAATAATTGTAAACACGGTTATTACTAGTCTACAGAAGCATTTTTAACACATAAATAAGTTGTTTATCGAAAATTAAAAAAACCATTTTTTTTACAAAATCACATAAATAACATAACATCACGCCTGTATTTCCCCGAAGGAGTAGGCAGAGGTGTATAGTACACCCACATTTCGCCAGTTATGTTATAGTCCCATGTAATAGGGGGCGATGGATACATGGATGTTTAAATATTTACAAAATAAATATTTAAATATCCATGTAATAGTAATCATCTGTAATAATTTAAAAAGAGAGTTTAAAATCATATGAATTCGCAAAGGTCTTTGACTTAACGATCTATGCCAGAAAAATGATTTTACATTCAAAATAATAAAATTAAAACAATTGCCTGTGGCTAAACTATTAACTGGATTTGATTATTTTTTTGTGTACAGACAGAGAACGTGATACTCTGTACGTGGTGTTATTTAATGTCGTATTGTCATATCCAACCTGTATAAACTAATAATTTCTTATGTTTTCGCGATCACTATACATTATAATAAAAAAAGTTTTACCGAATTACATCGCGTACATTATTTGTCGCGTAGAAAGCTGCAAAGCTTTAGAAACGTCAGAAAAACCAATTTATTGTCATATCCACTTTGTATACAACGTGTTGATCTGTATTCGTGCCATATTTAAGGAGGTGACTATACCACTGAAATTGAACATGAATCAATAAAAAATAAAAAAACTTTAAATACCTACTTGTAAACAAACAAATTCCCTCCGTGTGTCGCGTGCGACACAAAAACGATGCGTGCGAAACCACCAAAAAGATAGGAAATCTACTACTTCCACCCTTTTACAATGCCATCGATGACTTATTTTCAGAGTCGCTCAAACCCTCGCTATGTTTCTAAGTAAAAATTTGGGTATTAAATAATCGTAGAATTTTCAAAGTATTTTTAGATGACTAAGCATATTATTTATCACTTGCTCTAGAAATATGGCACGGTTATAGATCAACAACTTGTATGTGTGTACAATAAAGAATAAGAATAACATCACTGATTAGGTCTACTATAAACATTCCTATACACCGTAACACGAATCGCACGGATTACAAAATCATCGCTCAAATTGTGTTGCACATCGATATTTCAAACTGCGTGTATGCAATTTGCTTTGGATTTTTTGCGATCTATTTCGCAATATCACTGGCTAGCACTACATTGGTAAGTGTGTGTGTATATGCTGGGGTTTACACATAGTTCTTTCACACGTAACTACTTTAAATTCGTCGGGTCAACCCAGATTAAAAGCAAGGTACAATTAGGTAAGATTGGCGAAGAAGCTATGATCACATACAGTGAAGATAAAATACATGTGCTTCTAAGAATTGTTGGCTTAAACTTTCGTGAATTTTAATAATATTTGAGCATATTTGACAATTTCACTGGCTCCAAGTGTTCGCGCACAGAATAATTTCAAAATATCACTTTAACTAACCTCGAAGTTTTGACGTTTCGATCAAGTTGCATTGACCGTGGTCACGAAAAGACGGCTCTGCCTACTTCAAATTATTTTTTCGACACTCTTGCTGGTAAAGTGCCTCTTATTGGACCGCTTTTAGGTTCATAATGTAGCTTATAACGCACGCGTGCTTTTTACTTTATATTATCGCACTAGTGCTTTTTACTTTACAGTTTATTTTTAAATCGCAGCAAAGAGTTTTATGCCTAAACAAAATTAAACATTTTTGGGAATAAATCAACTGTATTAATTAAAATATGGTAAATAAACATTTCATCTCATCAAATAATTTATTTTTGTCAACAAATTAACATTAATTTGTGTTATAAATAAAAAAAAAACTATTTATTATATTTTTAATATTAGGCTGTTAGGCGGTTTCATTCGACCACCTGCGCGCGCATTGCTATACGTCACCGTACGATTACAGTAATCCGCCCGCCATTTTTCACAAATTTAATATTTGTCTGAAATATGTGTATTTTTTTTCCTCGCAAGTGTGTTGAAAAACGTCGTATGACACGCGTGAGCATTGACTATTATACTCTCGGCTCCATTACGCCCTCGCCTTCGGCTCGGGCTGCAATCCAGCCTCGAGTGTAATAGTCAACTTAGCTCACTTGTATCATAATGTACTATTAATTAATGTATTAAGAAAATACAGCTACATAAATCGCAAAACTGGGGTACTGTGTCATTGATTTGCAAAACATTGTAGCTACAGAACCCTCCAATAAAACTCACTTCCGAAAGCTTTTATTGTATCCAACAGTCAGCGCACTAATTACACGGTGAAATTTTTCTCGACCTTGTCTCTCTAATGAACGAATGAACAAATGAGTGAGTGAACGGAATGTTTAGCCGTGTTTATTTAGAACTCTTTGTTCAAATACAGTTAGCAGAATGAATAGCAATGCCGTTCATTCATTCTTGTTTGAAATAAACGTGAAATATGAACTGTTTTTTAATGTTTTGTTCCGTTTGTTATGGTAGCGTTTTAGCGAGTTATTAAAAGAAGTTGACGAGTTTAAATGACAGAATGAAAAGGATGATGTATCTTATTGTTCTATTATCTTATAGATGTGTCGCCTGAGGCTTATATTCAGAGACAAATCTAAGCGTGAAGTCATGATTCCAACTTCAAAGCTTCCAACTGTCAAATAGCACTGTCTTTTGACAGTTAACTCATAACTCATGCTGAGTTCACGTTTAGATTCGTCTCTGAATATCAGCTTAAGACGCTGACTACACCTAAAAAATCAGACCTCTGCGGTCACTGTCGTTTTGTACAGAAAAGAAAGAGAGGCAACGAGCGGAGGGACGTCGGGTGCGTCGCTCAACTTGAATGAAAATTAACATTTTTTTATTAAAATAAAAAACTAAAAGCTTATTTGAAAAACAGAAACAACAGTGTTTTAGATTATTGTGTTTCTTAAATGTTTTCTTAATTTCATTTATAATAAATGATAAATAATAGATATTGTTTGCTTTAAAGCATGTTTTAAGAGGTTAGTTTACAATTATTTTCTATAGAGAAAACTTCAAGAAAACGTGTTTTGGTCACAATACAGTTTTAGAAAATACGATTAAGATTAACATATATTTTTTTCACTGCCACAAACTGAATAGATACAGCTAAAAATGTTTTTAAAAGAAGCCTATTTGGGGTGTTTGGCTGTTGTCAGCGTCTTAAGTCCTGGTCTGTGCTAGCTTAGCTTCAAATTCCTCACGAGCAAAGCAAGTGAGCGAGTTTCAGAATTTTTATTTAACCTTTTTTGAACTGAGACAATTATTTGTAGGTACCTTCATATGCCTCATTTCTTAATAACACTAGGCTAGCCTACAATTTGTATGGATTTCCATTATTTAACTAGTTAAATAACGGAAATCTGTACAAATTGTTAGGGTTAGGTATGGTTCAGCCGGATGGTTGAAATTCATTGCTTCAACGCACAAACACTGGTACAAACTTTTCCCCCAATTGACATTTTGAGCCAGCAAAAAATATCAGATACACCAGTTTTTTCGTGTACAACCCGCATGGAATAATTGTTATAAAGGGAAAAAGAAGTAAAAAAAAACGCAACCATATCCCACCAGCAAAGCAACGTAGTATCTATGTCGCTATTATTAAAATTCCCGTGTCCGTCAAAGTACAAAGCTATTTATCTATTAAAAATGCTATAAAAGCCACAGACACGTTCGCACGCTCGTGTGTCCACACGTTGCACAAAAAGTATGAAAAAAAGTGCAAAAAGGTGTCGACACGTTCGCGGGACAGGTCCGCCCGTGAAATATGGCCGACCCGGACACTCCCGAACGCGTGGACACCCTGTAATTTATTTATAACCCTGTATACTGTTAATGGATATATTTTTTAATGATTTTAATGCGGGGTTAGGGTGACATGATTATACGTGCAATAAAGGGACAATTTTATTTGGATGGGTTTTCGGACAAATTACATTTCATTTAACGGATTAATTTTGACGTTTTCTGGGACAAGGGACCTTTATGTCAATTACAGTATTTAATTATGTATATGACCACATTATGAACTGGAGAATCAGCCTATATTAGTCCACTGCTGGCCAGAGGCCTCTTCAATGGCACGCCACTGACATCGATCCTCGGCCACTTGCATCCAGGTGCTACCAGCCACCTTGCCAATATCATCAAAGTCATTATTATAATTTTTTGACTTAAAAGTCTCATAAAAGTCTAAATAAAAATCACATAAAATCAATTACGTGTTTATGTACACACGGCTACACATCAAGCTGTACATTTCCAGTATAAGCTCACCTCGCATTGTATAGGTTTTCCTTACAACGCGAGGTCAGCCTTTACCGGTTTTGTACAGCTTGATGTGTAGCCGTGTGTACATAAAATATTACACAAACAATCAAGAATGCCTATTTTTGTGCAAAAAATCCTTTTATTTCCACTAACTTTAACATATTTTAACGGTAAAAGGTTCACATTTTGTTTATACTCCGTGTATTTTTCGTCGAACAAAAAAATTACTTACTCTTTCAAATAAAGAAACACCTCTTTCTATTTTTTCCTCGAATTTCTATATTGTACGTTTTCCCGCGCCGAGACGTAAGTTAATAAATTACTTTCACATGTTACAACGTCTCAACAAAGCCCAGGTGTTACAGTTTCAGGCCATTGGCCTGACAAAGCAGCCTTTCCCTTCCTTTCCGTTTCTTTAGTCCATTGACAAATTTCACTCCCGATTGGGAAAGGGTTGATGTTAAAAAGACCGTCTGTTACTTTATTGTGTAGAATTTTCCTTTTAGAAGGCAGTTTCATGATCGCGATCGGAATAATAATAATATATTGGCCGCTTTTTTGTAATTTATTTAATGAAAAACTATTATTGGGTAATTTTGTTGCTATTTTTGCTAAATTTATGGTTACTGATATGGAATCTTGTTCGTTCTTGATAATCATGCTCGTGTATTCGCTTAAACGTGTCGTCGTAGTTAGCTTTTGAACACAATGTATTACTATAACTAACTTTGAGTTGCGTTAAACTAGAGATAGAGACCGATTGAAAATGGATTTTTGTTTTCGGCCGAAAACGAAACCGATATTCGGCATAAACTATATTTTCGGCC
This sequence comes from Asteroscopus sphinx, assembly GCA_949699075.1. Lineage (NCBI taxonomy): Eukaryota > Metazoa > Arthropoda > Insecta > Lepidoptera > Noctuidae > Asteroscopus > Asteroscopus sphinx. Next base: position 30,004,134 of record OX453004.1, on the reverse strand, counting down.
GAAAACCAAAACTGAAAACGAAAATGTCCAAAAAAATATAATTATGTACTACTTCTTTTATAACGATGGATTTTTATTTGGGAAAAGTAGGTACTATGACCATAAAATATTATAAAACAAATCTTTTAATCATTAAAGCACATAATTTATAAATTTAATGTCAATTGGTCGTACATATGTTAAAACTTGAAACACGAAAATTTACTTTATATTTTTCTTGAAAACAGAATTATAAGCAAGGAAAGGCAATTTTCATCCTATACATTAATGCACCTGTCTGCATAAAGTTGGCCCGCTGAACTAAATAGTAGATTTCTCAACCGCGTAGATCGTTTTAGTTTTTTTTTTCAGCCGAAAACAAAAAATTTCGAAAATTATTATTTTGGGCGAAAACGGCCGAAAATGAAATTCGGTCGGACTCTAAATAGAAACGAGTATTCTAATTCGAAATTATAATAATGCACCATCTTGTTTTAATGTACTAGTACCTAGTATGTTTTACTTTTTTTTTTTTTTTTTTACAGAGTACCGGCTCCATTCTACACAACTGCATCGACACATATAATTACATGTCAAAGGTAAGTACCTACCTTCACTTAGAAACACAAAAGATACTTGATCCTCGACACCTTAATAATATCTTTAGCTCAGTTGCCCAACTGAGCATAGTTCTTGACAGATGGCCTTTTGTTTTACGACCTCTGTGAAGGTTCACATTTTCTACAAGGACCTTCGCATAAAACTAGGACGTCCAATATCACGCCATCTGCCGTCCAATGATCCCCGGAATATCACTCAAAGAGCAAGAATTACGGGATCTACTCTGCTTTATTCGCGTCAACTGCGAAGGGGACAGTTTTCATAAAGGATGATTTCCCCGCCCATGCGGAATGCGTAAGAATAAAATTCCGACTTTACGACGGATGAGGAATGTATCAGAATCCTACAAGAGGGGAGGCCCTCTACCTCGAAATTGTAGCGAACTAATTACGCGCGACGATTCCGCATCGAACGAAACGCGAAAAACATTCAGCCTTTTATTTTTGTATTTGAACAAATTTGTCAATTACTTTTGAAGAGGGCCGTTTCGCTTTGACGACTAAAGAGAAATACATAAATTAGAGAGTTCCCTTTTGTTTCTTTATATCAAAAGCACAAAGTTTTAAAATCTTATTTAGACTCATTATTGTGCCGGTTTTTTCTTTGGTTACGCTAAAATTGCTATTTGGCTTTTTGTTGCGTTGTAAATCGTAGGGGCTTATTTTTTAATCCCCTCCCCGGGCTCGAGTACGCGCTGATTCACCTCACCGGCCTCACCTCGGACCGCAAATAATAAAACGCCTAAAACAAAGAGAATAAAAGAAAGTCCCGAATAATATTTACGCGGGTGCCCCCGTCCGACGGAAACAGAATGTTGGACTTAAATTTTCGGGGTTTTTCCCGGTTTTTCGGACAAACTTTGGGGCTTTTCCTTCCTGACTTTGTAACTGGAGTTTCGGACCACGATTTTAAGTTCGCGCCGCGGTTTCCTCTTGTCTTTTGTTTGAATTTATGTATTATAATAACCCCGGTAGGATATTATGAACAAGGTAAACTGATTTGGAAACATTCTCTTTTGTTGTTATTTCGGTAATGGCCATCTCCGAGTTCGCGCATTTCCATTTGGCGGAACGATCAAACTCGTCGGAATTAAAAATGTTATCACCATCCCGCTCGGGAAATTCTTTGAAAAACTCGACAGTGAACTGAATTTATGCTATTACTAATGTTACCTTGTTGTCGTTGTAATGGCTGAGTCGCTGGAACAACTGGGCGAAATGCTGCACAGCTTAAACGGAGCGTCTCGACGTGTCGGTCTCGGCATGAATCTGGACAAGACTAAAGTCATGTTCAATATGCTTGTCATGCCGAGGCCAATATTCGTCGAAAGGTCGGCACTCGAAGTTGTAACGGAATACGTCTACCTAGGACAGGCAATTCAGCTTGGTAGACACAACTTCGAGAAAGAAGCCAACAGAAGGATCCGTCTGGGCTGGGCAGCATTTGGCAAACTTCGCCGAGTCTTCTCGTCGCCTATACCGCAAAGTTTGAAGACAAAGGTCTTCAACCAGTACATCCTGCCAGTCATGACTTACGGTGCCGAGACGTGGACACTGACAGTTGGGCTAGTCCACAAATTTAAAGTTGCTCAGCGAGCTATGGAGCGAGCTATGCTTGGAGTTTCTTTGAAGGATAAAATCCGCAACGAGATTATCCGGAGAAGAACCGGAGTGACCGACATAGCTTGTAGGATCAGTAAGCTGAAGTGGCAGTGGGCTGGCCATGTCTGTCGAAGGACCGATGGCCGTTGGAGCAGACGAGTCCTTGAGTGGAGACCGCGTATCGGCAAACGCAGCGTAGGGCGCCCCCCTGCCAGGTGGACCGACGACCTAAAGAACGTGGCTGGGGGGGACTGGATGCGGAAGGCAGAGGACCGAGCGTTGTGGCGCAACTTGGGAGAGGCCTATGTCCAGCAGTGGACTGCGATAGGCTGATTTGATTGAATGTTACCTTCTCTTTACAATACCCACTTAGTGCTATTGAATAATTCATTGTATCGGCAGCCAACAATAGGCAAAACAAACAAACAAGCAGAGAAAGCTTTCGGCACTGTGGCATGTTTGTTTCGGCACTCTCCCTCCCCCCGCCACCCTCCCTCGGTGCATGTTACCTCTTCCGCTTTTAGAGGGCGCATCTGGAATGTGCTTTTAACGACAAATTCACGAGACCCCCAGATATGTTGGCGTGATAATAAATATGAGCTTAGAGTTTCATCCATAATTCAGTTGCGAATGTATATTTAATTTATTTCAGTTTGTTGAAGTGAAAAGTGGCAAAATTAAGTGCACGGACTCGAGCTTGGTACAATATTTGAGAAGTTTCGTGAATAATGAATGAATGAATAACATTATAAAGTGGGTGTTTCACAATGTTAAAGAAAGACCGTAAACTGTATACGCTTCGTAACATGTATACACTCTACTCTTAAATTGGGTCGAGCAATCAGTCACCGAAGTGGCAGGCACTTAAATTAATACTGCATTTGAAACTAACCACTTGCAATCACGGACGAATAAAAAAGGCGGACGGAATCTCGCTAAGAAAATATTGAAGCACCTTAATTTTTTCCTATACCCTAATTTCGATAGCATTTTAACTCCAGATACTACGACAACGACTACCGTCACATGAGACTTGTTGCGTAATCGCAGCTGTTTGTCTTACTATGGATGTGAATGTGTGCGTGCCAGCCCGCCCGCAATTTTAAGCGAGCCGTCTTCCTATTGGTGCTTCACTTATTGTTTAGCGGAATTCCGTCCGCCTTTTTTTATTCGTCCATGCTCGCAATAAACATGTTTGAAAGAGTATAAATAAGTACAAAAGTGTAGTTGGAACGGCACAAATACAAAAGCGAGGAGCACGGTCGACCGCACGTCGGTGGTAACACTTTGACATTAGCAGCATCTTTATTTCGTAAGCAGTAAGGGTGGTTTTCCAATTGAAGTGTTACCACTGTCATGCAGTTGACTGTACCTTCGATAGAATTGACTCAGACTGGTAATCCGAGAGATGTGAGTATACAATACGGCGAGGACACGAGTACAGTCGAACAAAGAGATAAGTATGCAGGGTCGCTAAGGGTGCATAGTTGCCGCCACGAGTGTCGATATTTAACATATTTGCTGTGCGCGAAGCAGACAATCGCCGTGACTCATATTATTATATGGGGTACTGCAGAGGGAAAGAGTTAATCTAACGCCCATTGCACCGTAGGCAGTCAACCTTGCTATTACTACCACCTTGCTGCCTGACTTACTAATACTTTTACCATGGCATGAGCTATTATTTTATTGTTCTTGCCTATACGAGATTAGAAGAAGGATCGCCAGATACACATACAATTTTGGCAAGGAATCATGGATGTTTTCGAGTTTCAATCAACTCGGTCTACCGCAATCCACTGCTGTACATAGGCCTCTTCCAAGTTGCACCACAACACTCGGTTTTCTGCCTTCCACATCCAGTCCCTTTCAGCTACTTTCTTCAGGCGGACGGTCCACCTAGTTGAGGGGTTCCTTACGCAGCGTTTGCCCATTCGCGGTCTCCAATCAAGGACTCGTCTGCTCCAACGTCCAACGGTCCTTTAAGGCACGAGTCGACCTATTGGTATCGTACGCATCGTACGGATCGTATTAAATAAAGTGTGTAGCGTAGTGCGTCCACCTATCTACAGCGTACGGAGTTTCTATCAGCAATCGGATTTTCAATATTGACATTCGGATGTCGATGGTGTCATCCGCATTTTCGAATGCAATGTGATCCGTCCGATGCATACGAGATCAATAGGTGGACGCGTGCCTTTAACAGACATCGAGTTTCGAGTTAATTATTGTACAAACTTGATCTTGAAATTTATACAAAACCTTATTTAAGACTATTTCTATCATGATTTCATTAGAAAGCTTCATACAGATATATCTATGCTAAACAATTCAGCGTACTTATCTATTTGTTCGACTGTACACGAGTACACGACAGAGACCCAGCTAAAAGCTGTTTGCGAATAAATAGCTGCTTTTAAAAGCAATAGTTTTTCTCGTGTTGCTTCTAGAATAGAGGCGCTTTTAAGTGATCGATGTATCTTTGCTGTTGTAATGTTTTATAATGTAACGTTGTGATTTGTGATGTTTTTTGTGTGTACTTAGTGCTTCTAAAGATATAAATGAGTGTATTGTGATTGGTGACACCTTTTGAGAAGATATCAATGCACGTATCAATAGTATTATTAGTTATTTCATTAAATTATTGTATTTTAAAATGGTTCCTTATAATAATGTATAACCCAGCAGACTGACTGTCTCCTTGGTCTAGTGGTTGCAAGCGCGACTGCTGAGCGTGAGGTCCTGGGTTCGATTCCCGGGTCGAGCAAAGTGTTATTGGATTTTTTCATTAGGAAATTCTCAGTAGCAGCCCGGAGTCTGGATTTGTGCCCGGTCAATGGCAATAGGCTCGCCCCCTATTACATGGGACTATAACATAACTGGCGAAATGTGGGTGTACTATGACACCTCTGCCTACCCCTTCGGGGAAATACAGGCGTGATGTTATGTTATGTTGTTATGTTATGGTAACCCAGCAGGCCACCAAATACCATGGCCTATCTGGAAATCCTTGAATTGACTCCGAAGCCAGATGGGCCGCTGCAGGTTACATTTAGTTAAATAGGGATACACAGACGGGGGTGCTGGCCAGAAAACCTCCACGTGTGCCTGACGACTGCTTGTCCTTCTGGACACGTCTGGAGGGAACGGCAGTTGTTTGGCCGGTGCATCCTGGGCGCGGGCAATAAAATCCTTTCGAGGGATTAACCTTCGGGGGATTTTATTGCCCGTGGCGAATATTCTGGCGTGGGAGGGGCCCGTTCTGGGCCAGTGGGGGAGTTGCTCCACGTGTCCCTCTGTTGTCAACAGAGGGCACAGTGGAGGAGCAGGGGCGGGCCCGGTGTGCACACACCCTGCCACTGGGCAGGCAGCGGGGGGACTGTCCTTCCCTGCCCCCGTCGATCTCGTAACCCCAGGAGTGCCCGCTGAGTAGTGTTCTCGCGCCTCTTGGGACCGAGGGTCTTGGCTTCACCGCCCGGACCGCGAGGAAGAAAACCTCTATAAAAAATTACGGGAGGTAGGGCCTGCGAGCAGCAGACTCGGGGTAGTCTGCTGCCCGACCAGCAGTTGGCGTAGCTGGCACAGCCGGCGTAGTTGGCGCAGCTGGTAAAGGCCCATGAGGTGAGGTGGCGTGCAGTGTTCCGTGTGCGCCACCTAGGAGGGTGCGGCCAACGTTAGGCCGCACGGGGAGAAGGGGCTCGCCTGCTTGTGGCGGGCCAGGACCTGTCGGGGGTGGTTGTGTGAATACTCACGGGTTCCCACGCCCCCGGCTAAGGTAGTTGAAGGAACACCGTGGTGGTTTTAGTCGGTAAGAGTCCGACACTGGCTCCGCCTACCTCGGGCGGAGTGCGTCCATGAGGATTTCCCCACGGCAAAAAAAAAAAAAAAAAAAAAAAAAGGGATACACAGACGAGTTGCAATGTGACTGTGGAGTCAATCGACAGGCGATGCCTCACCTTTTGACCTGCTCACTGTGCAATTCCACCTGCACAATCAAAGACCTATGCGAGGCTACTGATAGTGCTGTAACGTGGCTACATTTTGGTCCAAAATAATATAATTAAACTCAAATCGTAGACACGAAGAAGAAGAAGAAGACCACAGTATTGATAAGTCTTTAAATATTGCATGGCCGATATGGGTAAACAGATAAATAAATATATTTGGGACATTTTACACATCACCATCTAGTCCCAAACTAAGCAGAGCTTGTGCTATGGCTACTAGACAATGGATATTATACTTATATATTTTTTTTTTTGTAAATAAGAAACACCCAGACCAACACAAACACTTATGTTCATCACACAAATATTTGTGTCCTGTGGGAATCGAACCCACGATCTCGTGATCAGCAGTCCGTACCTCGAACCACTAGACCACAGACGTCGTCAATGTCAACTGCACAACTATACGTATGTATCAATTAATGAGTAAATTATTCTGATTCAATTACAGTCCATACATTTTTACTGAACATTTCCATTCTCCATGAATGGGTCGTCAACCAACGTCCCGCGAGATAACTTTAATTATAAGCTGCCCATAAATTAACGGAACAAATTGCTGGACGATACCATCGCGTTATCTACACATTTTTGTTAACCGGTCACATTGGTCCATATATCAACTAGATACCAACCCCTGTTTGTTTGAGGACTCGCGGGTTCTGTACGTTTAAATTGAAAAATGTTTTAATTAAAAGATCACAGATTTTTGTGTGAAGTGTGAAGATATCTTTATATTCTGCACGTAGTTTAATATAAATGTTTAAATGTATGTTTGTTCGTTATTTAAAGTTTAAAACATGTTCCTAACAAAAATATTAAAATATGCCCACAGCTTGGCCCGCGTATAATTAGGCTTTATCACAGGAAGACTTATCTTTTATCGCGAATCCCTCGGAAACTGTTTATTTTCCCGGGATAAAAAGTAGCCTTTTCTTCAATTTGGTTATCTGTGTCCGAAATTTCATCCAAATCCATTCAGCCGTTTCAGCGGGATTGAGTTAAATATTCAACAGAGTTTTACGTCTGCCTACTTATATGACAAAATAAATAAAATAACAAACATACATCCTCTATTAGGAATTAAACCAAAACTAAAATTAAGAATTGGCATTAGATTATGAACAAATGTTGTTGCTTTCAGCGCCTTTCAACACAAATGAATTTGATAAAAATGTAATTATTATTCACTAATTTGTGTAAAACTAATGGGAGAAGACACTGACTTCTGTAACACAGGTTTGTACCTAGCTCAGAAGTCAGGGACTTTACAGATATTATGTAAAAACTTTTGTGAATAAAAATGTATTTATTTATTATTATTCAAACATCTTCATAAACTTTCACATTCATAATATTAGTAGGATTTTTTAAACAAAAAAAAATGTATTTTCCATTTATCGGTCTTGTAATACCCTAAGGGAAAGTTTCTTTGAATGTTTTCGCAAAAAAAGATACTAAAAATTTAAGTATGTAAAATATGTACATGTCATGTCATTCCATATTTTACAAGGCAATCATGACAGATCCAATTATTTGTAACTCAGTAGAATTGAAACTCTTTTTATCAGCGATACGGGCCCTAAAGAAATTCAAGTTAAATTCGTGCTTGCCTCAACATAGCTGGAGTAACATAACTTTGAAAAATCGTTAGTCATTAATTACGTTTATCACCCCAGCCTAAATTAAGTCGAGAGATAGGAGTCCCTAATTCTAAGTCACGGACACTTTCCCAACAGGTATCGATCACCTAGTAAGCGAGAGAGTTTTTGAACCATTTTTTTTTCGTGTTTTAGTTTTTGTAAGACAATTGTTATAATGCTGAAGGGGCTCATGCCTAAGTAGCAACCGCGTGGAGTTTCAGTCCTTAAATGGGTTACCGTTTTGAGGTCACAAAAAGGTCTAGAAAAGGTTTACGAAAGAAGCGCTTTCTTTGAACAGGAACCAGATAAGAATCCTTACAAGAACCCTTACTGGGCGCTGCAAGCTGAGTAAACACCTTCACAGGATGGGCCTCAGTTATACCCCAGTTTGCAGGTTTTGTCGCGAAAAGGATGAGACGCCCATCCTTATCCGGAACCAGATAAGAATCCTGACAAGAACCCTTACTGGGCACTGCAAGCTGAATAAACACCTTCACAGGATTGGCCTCAGTGATACCACAGTTTGCAGGTTCTGTCGCGAAAAGGATGAGAGGCCTGTCACGTCGTGGCCGGTGTGGGTGGCTCGGGCAGGAGACTCGCAGGGTCGAAGGTTCGGTGGCTTGGCACACGGTGACACACGGAAGTAGGAGGAGAACAGGAACTACAGGAACAGAACTCAGGAACAACAGGAACTAGTGGTACAGGAACTGCAGGAACTAGTGGTATGGAGGTATGGAACTCCTCTGAGGTATGAGGGCACAGAGGGCCAGTAGTACGGAGGGCCGGAGGAGTGGTAGGTCAACTCCGACTATAAAACAATTGAGCTGCTGCTATGTCCATGCAGCTAGCTCGGGCTGGATTCAGGTAGGTAGGTAGGTTGGTAGGTCGGCACAAACAATAAAAACACAACAGGAACGTTTTGGGTATACTGTATCTCACTAACTGGTAACTTGATACATTGACTATTTGTTAATAAAATAATATAATGATTATAAGACAGAGTCACAGACACATGAGTGTCTTTCAGCGTACAATATAGAAACTCGGTTAGGTAAAATAATATAAAAAAACTGTAATGGTCGGACACGTCCATGCCCGGCCAAGGCTGCGATATAAGTCTGTTGTTTTAAGTTAAAAATAGAAAATTATGGAAGATTTTAAAATTTTGAATTTGGATAGGTAAAGTTTTATAAAGTGGCCAGGAAAACCAAATAGGGTGAGCAGCATAACGAGTTGGACCTCGTTACACTACCCGGGTGGGCCGGTGTAAAAAAATCTCTTAGATTTTTTTTACAAAGGTAAGTTTTATAAGAAAAATATAAATAAAGTAATATTAAAATAAATATTAATGGATGAGGTGAGTGAGTTATCTATATATAAATAAAAATACCCCTAAATCCCTGAACAATAATATTATTAATTGTTAACACCTATACATTTTGAGGTTGTGAAGGAAGACTTGGTACAGATTCATGCATCATCACTCAAAATTATTCATACATCATCACTCAAAATTCTTGCATACGGAGAGAGATATGGTACACATTAATAGGTGACACATACTCGTCAAGAAATCCTTCTGTTTACAATGACTTAAGGCTTATTTATTTAAATTAGGTGTCGTCGCCCGCACCTTTAGAAAACCCGATTGTATTTTTTTACGAGTTCCTACACCTCGACATATAAGGCTTATTTTTATCGAGTTATGCACCGCTCGAACACATAAGGCTTATTTATGTCGAGTTGTGCACCGCTCGAAACCTACAAGAGAGACTATATGAGTCTAAACCCATCTAGGGTAAAGTAAAAAAATAATAATAATAATACAATATAATAGAAGTAAAGAGAAGAAGTATAGATGAAGAATAGAAGAGTAGAAGAAAGAAGGATAGAATAGAAGGATAGAATATAATAGGAGGATAGAATAGAAGGATAGGTAGTAGAATAGAAATATATACGTATTAATACATATTATTATATGGATGCTGATAAGCAATAATGTGTCAACCCACAAAAATTCGAAAATTGAGTTAATGATGCAGTACGCTTCTTTGGCTGACAAAGAACGTTTTTCAATAGGGTTTTAACCTGATTTAATGGTTTTTATACCAAAAATGAGTATAAAAAGGTTGACACGAAATCAGTTCGAAGGGTAAGACATTTTGCAATAAGATGTTTAGGCACTTGAAACATTGTTTGATGACCCTAGGCGCCGTCTGTTTAAAGTCAAAAGAAGTTATGGGACATGATCGGTTATTGCGTAATTAGTATTATCCTTTTTCAGCTGTGTAAACAACATTGGCCCATATTTAATTAAAATTATACGTATAAAGTGGGCCTCACAAGACTACTAGCCACGAATACTACATGGAAAACGCAGTAGAAGACTTGGGGAATATAAGATCATCAAAGGTAAGTCAAAATATTACATAAATATAAGGATTTTAGCTATACATGTTTAGAGGTCATTTTACCGGTAAAATTATTAAAACAACGCTTTTTTATGACAGAATACTGTTTAAAATTACATTCAAATACGTTTTACATACTAACCGTGGTAATATTACTTATCTTAACTACCTAATTTCAGCAAAATGTAATATTTTTGATTAACAGGTTATTGCTTAACAAACATTCTAGTATTTACTAACGCTTGTAAAAGTTTTATAAAGCTTGACACGTTATTGCTACAAAAAAAATCTCGTTCACTTGTTCGTTCGTTTATTTCAATAGTATGTTAAATGACTTGAAACGTTTTTGAAAAACGTGGAATGAGGGAATAATTAAAACAAACAGGTTCACGACTGTAAGTATCCGTAAACAGGGTAGACAGACATTGTCTCAAATCTTCAGGTTCTCGAAATTATTACATTTGGCACATACCCTCATTTTGCAAGTTGTGTCTTATTTTTATAATTATTTACAGAATGCTACCGCCAAGATCAAGAAGCCATGTTTGCGGATCATTTACCTAATACCTCACGAGGAAAGCCATGCGTCGCGTTCTACTTCTGACGAGGAGTTTCAGTGTGAGGTTATTAGCCACGATGTTGAAGAAAAGAGGCGTATGGTTCCGTCAAATAGCAGTCTCAATGAGGAGTTTCCAGAAGTTCAGCCAACAGAAACATACCTTCCGAATATTTATATTTCTGATCAAGATCTGGACTTTGAGAATACTCTGGATTTACTGGAGTTTCTAGCTGCTGTTGATTGCTGTTTGTGGCTGATAATACAACACTAGCTCATTCGTCGTTCATTGAGCTTATTCATCATACAGCAACTATTCAGTCCGAGCCCAATGAGTTGTATGATTCATCATAATCTCAGCCTGTCGCAGTCCACTGCTGGACATAGGCCTCTCCCAAGTTGCGCCACAACACTCTGTTTTCTGCCTTCCGCATCCAGTCACGTTCAGCCACGTTCTTCAGGTCGTTGGTCCACCTGGTGGGGGTCGCCCTACGCTGCGTTGGCCGATTCGCGATCTCCACTCAAGGGCTAGTCTGCTCCAGCGGCCATCAGCCCTTCGACAGACATGGCCAGCCCACTGCCACTTCAGCTTACTGATCCTACAAGACATGTCGGTCAATCCGGTTCTCCTGCGGATAATCTCGTTACGGATTTTATCCTTCAAAGAAACTCCAAGCATTGCTCGCTCCATAGCTCACTGAGCGACTTTGATTTTGTGAACCAGCCCAACTGTCAGTGTCCACGTCTCGGCACCGTAAGTCATGACAGGCTGGACGTACTGGTTTAAGACCTTTGTCTTCAAACTTTGCGGTATATGCGACGAGAAGACTCGGCGAAGTTTGCCAAATACTACCCAGCCTAACTAGAACCTTCTGTCGGCTTCTTTCTTGAAGTTTGTCTACCAAGCTGAATTATCTGCCCTAGGTAGACGTATTCCGTTACGACTTCGAGTGCCGACCCTTCAACGAATATTGGCCTCGGCATGACATGCATATTGAACATGACTTTCGTCTTGTCCAGATTCATGCCGAGACCGACACGCCGAGATGCTCAGTTTAAGCTGTGCAGCATTTCGCCCAGGTGTTCCAACGACTCAGCCATACAACGATGTCATCGGCAAAACGGAGATGTGAGATGTTCTCGTTAACGTTGATACCCTAACCAGTCGAACGAAACGAGATTATTTTGTTGTAGGTAGTTTGATTTTGATTTTTAAATACTGTTTTAATTTAGATAATGTTGATTATGATGTAGGTAGGTAAGTATTCAAAGTAAATCTTGAAGATTGAATAGCCAATAACGCTCGATGGACCCTAATTTGTTCCGTTTTTAAAAGGTAAATAAATATTTTAATATTGTAAGAAATCATGGCTTTTATTGATAACACCTTAACAATACAATTTTCATCTCAATAATACGTTTATCAATATAGGGTTGAGGTACTTGACATTAATCAAATTGAATTTAAATTAATTGTTTTCAGTTTAGCAATAATGTGTTATAAGACTTGAAATGTATATTCAAATAAAATGTTTGCTGGCGCATTTTGTAATATAAAATTTAACGGATTTTGGAATGAATATAACAGATTTTACAAGTTTAATTGGAGAAATTTGATCTAAACTTATATTATGATATAATGACTGCATATCATCAATATTTGCAGCAAATTCTTGAACAAACTAATTAAATTGGCGCCGTAATTTTGAAACACGATTTACTCGAAATGGCTTCCGTGTAGGTTGACATACTATTGCTTATCAGCATCCATATAATGGTATAATATATTTGCCAAAATAAATACCAAGGGTAATGAGATGAGTGATAGTAAATATATATTTATAAAAAGAGTATATAGTTTGAATTTAAAAATAAATTGACTTATATCGCATTTGAAGTATTGGAACCTTTTTGGTTAAAGAAGAATAAAAAATGTAATTTTCGGAATATGAAAATTTTATTGACACTAGTTAAATGTGTCAATAAAATTTTTCAAAATAAATGTCACAGATTAATGATATATGTACTAGTATGATTGAAGAATTGAATAATATGGTGTGAATAGTGATTGTAATGTGTGCTCCGCAACAGTACACCAGAGTCGGTCTCGAAGACCTATGGATATACCGTTGGGAGTATGTAGCAGTACCAAGTGGAAGGATATTCTCCTTCGACGAGGATGTGTTATCTTCCAGCGACTTTTGGTAATCCAACCCAAGTTTTCTCAAGTTGGATTTAAACCTCAAGTGCCTTCAGTGGGTGTAGTTGCTGTTGAGCAACCGGTGCGGTATTATTGTATGTAAATGCAGTATGTTTATTGATTTGTATACTGTATAGTTTTGTATGGAGTTATGTTTGTATATTTGTATTAAATGTCTGATTAAAATGTGTGTAATTTTTTTGTAATGATGAATTTATAACAAACAGGTATAAAAAAGAAATCAAGAAATTTATGGGTTATAAAACAGGTGAAAATGATAAGTTAAATTATGGCCAAATAAGAATAATACAAACGATTATGTTGTCGCCCGGTGACTTTTGGAATTTTGAAAAAATAAATAAATGGTGGGTGATTATAAAAAAACAAAGAAAATAAATATATCACAATAAAATAATCAAAATACAGTTGGGCGCCAGTGTCACGTCGTGGCCGGTGTGGGTGGCTCGGGCAGGAGACTCGCAGGGTCGAAGGTTCGGTGGCTTGGCACACGGTGACACACGGAAGTAGGAGGAGAACAGGAACTACAGGAACAGAACTCAGGAACAACAGGAACTAGTGGTACAGGAACTGCAGGAACTAGTGGTATGGAGGTATGGAACTCCTCTGAGGTATGAGGGCACAGAGGGCCAGTAGTACGGAGGGCCGGAGGAGTGGTAGGTCAACTCCGACTATAAAACAATTGAGCTGCTGCTATGTCCATGCAGCTAGCTCGGGCTGGATTCAGGTAGGTAGGTAGGTTGGTAGGTCGGCACAAACAATAAAAACACAACAGGAACGTTTTGGGTATACTGTATCTCACTAACTGGTAACTTGATACATTGACTATTTGTTAATAAAATAATATAATGATTATAAGACAGAGTCACAGACACATGAGTGTCTTTCAGCGTACAATATAGAAACTCGGTTAGGTAAAATAATATAAAAAAACTGTAATGGTCGGACACGTCCATGCCCGGCCAAGGCTGCGATATAAGTCTGTTGTTTTAAGTTAAAAATAGAAAATTATGGAAGATTTTAAAATTTTGAATTTGGATAGGTAAAGTTTTATAAAGTGGCCAGGAAAACCAAATAGGGTGAGCAGCATAACGAGTTGGACCTCGTTACAGGCCCATCCATATCCTATGCGAATGTGATGCAGTGCACCACATAAGAAGCCAGCATCTTGAAGACCACGTCATCTCAACGCAGGAGATCAAATCCTCCTCCCCCAAGGTCATAGTCGACTTCATGATTGACTTGCAGCTTGGGGAAGTGCTGTAATGCTGCAAGAGGCGTCACAATAGATCTTATCAGGTCGCAGTGGCTTAGGGGCGTTCAAGACCCCTACCTCTTTAAATTTTTTTTGTGTTTTTGTTTTTGTAAAACAAATGCTGGAGGGGCTCATGGCTAAGTAACAACTGCGTGGACTTTCAGTCCTTGCGTGGGAGACCTTTTCGTTGCACATCGAGACCCCTCCGTGCCTCGGAGAGCACGTCAAGCTGCCAGTCCCGGTTGCCATACGAATATCTATGACAGTCGTTTCGGATAGTCAGAAGCCCAAAAGGCTAACAACTATTTTAACCTCAGGATAATAATTAATTGGGTTGCGGGGGTCTGATGGCAGTCATCCACTCAGCCTATCGCAGTCCACTGCTGGACATAGGCCTCTTCCAAGTTGCGCCACAACACTCGGTCCTCTGCCTTACGCATCCAGTCCCCCCCCCAGCTATTTCATCAGGTCGTCGGTTCACCTGGCTGGGGGGCGCCCAACGCTGCGTTTGCCAATTCGGTGGTTGGCGGTCGCCACTCAAGGACTCGTCTGCTCCAGTGGCCATCGGTCCTTCGACAGACATGGCCAGCCCACTGCCACTTCAGCTTACTGATGCTACAAGTTATGTCGGTCACTCCGGTTCTTGTCCGGATAATCTCGTTACGAATTTTATCCTTCAAAGAAACTCCAAGCATTGCTCGCTCCATAGCTCGCTGAGCGACTTTGAATTTGTGGACTAGCCCAACTGTGAGTGTTCACGTCTCGGCACCATAAGTCATGACAGGCAGGATGCACTGATTGAAGACCTTTGTCTTCAAACTTAACCAACCGGATCCTTCTTTTGGCTTCTTTCTCGAAGTTGTGTCTACCAAGCTGAATTACCTGCCCTAGATAGATGTTTTGATGGCAGTAGCTCCGTGTAAAATACTGATGTATAAACATAATTGGAAAAAGGCGAGGAGTAAGGAAGAATTTGTTATAATGCCGATTTATTGTTGTAACAACAGTTTTAAAATTAAAATACTGAGTTAAATATTAATTTTAACAATTTCCATAATGCTAGAGGCATTATGCAGAATATACCTCAATATCAAAAGTAAATCTACTATCACACGATTTTCACAATATTCAGCAAAAATCCCGAATATAAAACCTCCAGAATAAAACAGAAGAACCGATTCGTCTGTCTCAAATTGTCCATAAAAGCGATATCGAGTAACCCTCCTGTTGTCCCCTTCGAAGTCGTAACTAACGAACGAATGGCTTTCAAATGAGGGCCGGGAGCTAAGACATGGTAGACCATGAGGGGACCGCACATCTGTCCAACCCTCCCTACAAACGGCTAGCTTAATAGAACTATTCGGCCCTTCTGATCGCCTGGTAGCTTGCGAAGAGCGCGCCAAAATCGTAACCATTGACCCCTCGTTGCTTAAATCTTGTAGGGATTTTTAAACTAAGACTCTGTTCAGTTAGCTGGAAAAGAACGACTTTATCCTATATAATTCAGATAAGAAAGTTATTTATTTCTTCTCTCAAAAATAGTCATAGTCATCATAATTTATTATCAACTGAATGGTTACACGTCTAATTTTATATTATATATATTATAAAGGGGAAAGACTTATTTGTATGTTTGTAATCGATAAACTCTAAAACTACTGAACCAATTTAAATAATTATTTCACCATTAGAAAGGGATTTTATCCATAAGTAACATAGACTATATTTTATATCAGTACGCAGGCGAAGAGGCGGGCAAAGTTTCGTATAAAATAAAATCCTACTAATATTATAAATGCGAAAGTATGGATGTTTATTTTCAACGGATTTGGATGAAATTTGGCACACAGATAGATCATAACTCGGATTAACATATAGGCTACATTTTATCCCGAGAAGATGGACAGTTCCCGAGGGATGCGTGATAAACGACATCCACCCGCACAAAGCCGCGGCCATAGACTAATAATATTATAAAAAATATATAGTTTGGATATTTGGATGTTTGTTACTCTGTTGTAGTGGCTAAACGGATTTGGATGTAATTTGGCACACAGACAGAATATAACCTGGATTAACATATAGGCTAGCTTATCCCGAGAAGATGAACAGTTCCCGAGGGATGCAAGATAAACGACATAAGTTAGTGAAATAATATAATTATGAAAACAATTTCGATGATTTGAGTGCGAAAAGTATTATTGATTCATGTTTTTTCTTCCCTCTGTTGTGAAGAGTGACGGCGAATATCTCAGAAAGCCCTCAGTACAATTCATTCATCAGTCATGCCATCAATAAACTCGTCGAGGTCTAAAATAGATTTCCAAGTAAATAATTTTCCTACAAAATAAGGAATATTTGGATCAAGTCAGGCGTTATGATAAACGAGGCGTGAATTTGATTCTCATCTGGTTTTATATGGATTTCTCGTAAACTTTTTACTGTATGAGCAAAGTATTATGTTGATTATAAAATATATAAATAGGAAATCATTTGGCATGGGTAGGTAAGTTTTTTCATGGCGAAACGAGCTAAAGATATTAAGTGGTTAACTTTGCCTGTAATGCAATGTCCCTAGGTGTCATTGCAGTTGTTATGTTCAAAGTTAGTAGGTTGCCTAAATGGTATTGCAAGCCGCATTCGCCAAACTGAGACAAAAAGATGGAAAGTCTCTTGTGATTGTAATTTCACCGGCGCCCGTACCCTTCACACCGAAACACAGCAATGCAAGCATCATTGTTTGGCGGCAGAAATAGGTACGGTGGTAGTACTTCCCCAGACGAGCTCTTTCACAAGGAGTTTTACCTACTAGTAAAGTAAGTATTCAAAAAAAGTTTTATATAATAAACTGCAAAACATTTTCAACTAAACTTGATATAACTAAATTATTTACATAGTATATTTGGTTATTTTGGTGTACCTATTGGCTTACCATATTATTATTTCGGATTATTTTCAATATGACTTACGTTTTTTACGATCCAATATTTTAACTCCCTAAAAATAATATCAGAAGCCATTGATATAAGAAACTAAATAATAATAAATTCAATAACAAAAAGTTCTGTACAAGTTTTGATGACACACGAAATAATATCAGAACATGAGAAGCGAAACTAAAAAGGCTTGTAAAAATACCGACCTTCGGGCGTCTAGACGCCATCTTGTGCCAGACTTGCTAACTTGTTTACGATATGTTTTGACACATTATTTATTACCACTAATACAGCTTACTCGGCTAATACATGCTAAGTACTGCTTATAGATACAAAAGTTATATCAGTAACGACTTTGGCAATCAATACTCAATACCTACTCAATTCTTTATTGCATTCCATAATCTAGTTAATATAAATTCTGGTGGTAGGCTCAAGATTAAGAATTAGTAATGGACCCTGTCGGGCACAGCACAGTTTGATACGAGAGGACATACAGACATACTGCCGTCCGTTAACTAAAATGCCGTTAAGTGACATGTGGTCGATTTTCAGTTTTAAATAGCATCTTATACAGTTAAAAATTCTCTATCGATCTGTCTGGGACTCATTTTCGTATCTTTTATAGTTTTTGAAATAGAAGACAGCAAGAAAGTGGCTAAATAACACTTTTTATCAAAATGCAACACTAAAACACGGTTACGTAGCATAACTTATCTAAAAAACAGTTAAGATCTTTTAACTGCTTCATCACACCATCAAGTGCCCGAATAATGCATAGCTAAAAAATCGCTAATCAACTTTAGTATTCTTAACTATTTTTAAGACTAGTTTTATTTTCATTAATTTTTCGTAAACCTAAGCTAAAAAGGGGTTTCAAATCAATGCTAGGCAGAAACGAAGTTAAAATCACGTAACTGCGTTTTAGCTTATTATTTTGAATAATATTTACATTACAATACTACTCTCTTAAGCCTCTCTATTTTTTGTAAAGTTGAAGTTAAATTTATTTTGATACGATTGCTAAACTAGACCGTAGTTATGTAGCATTCCTTAAGTAAGTTAGCAGTTATCTGCTCCCGAGTCCTTACCCCGCCCTGGTACCAGCTTCGCACAATAGGCTGAAAATGAAGCTTCTTAGCCTTGGCACACCTTCAAAATCAAGTACCTTATTTTAGGAAAACTGTGTGTGTACTAGATTTATGTCTACAAAAGCGACGTTTTCTTTCTCTGCATCAGCCTCTTCATCAAGATGATCTTTAATTATTAACAAGCTCAGATTACAGAAACAAAAAATTTCATTCAAACAACAAAATATTTCTAAATTATATGTTTAGGCACATAGCAGACAAGTGGCGCCCCCATCAGTAAAAAAGCATTACTCGCTGAATACATCATTTATCGAAAATTCGTTTTTAATTATTGAAGTACAGGTACTGTACTTGAGAACTCTTAGTTAACGGACGGCAGCATACATGTACACACGTAAAGAAAGGGTCAATCACGCGCCGCCTTCAAAATGTAGGTTTATGAAAAAAAAATGAAATGCATACAAGGATTATTTTTTACTTTTTAGTTATTATAACAAACAAAACAATTGTTTTTTTCATCATTTATTTTATGACAATCGCATTAATCATCAATATGCATTATCATAATCATTATCATATAAGCAGTTTCAGCTGATTTCGCTTTTTTAAATGAATTGTTTTTTTATTGTTTACTTTCGTTCTAGCAAATCATACGTAAAAAAACTGTATCCAATACGCATCACTCTTTCTTTTATAAAGATGACACAGTAAGAAAGCATGACAGTTTTATAACGTCTGAATGCTTCTTCATCTTGCTGTCATTTATATTCCCCGATGCGATAACTACATTATTTTATCTGGCAACAAAAACCAACCTTTCCTTTGTATCGACCGTATCTCCCAACTTAAGATCACACAGTATCGATAAAATCAAAAGAGAATATCTATTATTATTTCCTGGACACCCTTTTTTGCGCACTTTTTTGGAAAAAGCAGGACTATGAGCGTAAATTATATGTTTATAACATACGCATTATCCTCACAAAGGGTCGAGGACGTGGGGTGTGCTGCCCCAATCTCCCCTGACGTTAATTCTCGCCCGTATTTGTGCACTCCCGTATTGGTTTAGATTCTTTACTTTTTGAGGAGAGAGGGGACAAGTAGTTACTGTAGTAGTTGCTGAATTTACTTCTTTAAAGTACGGAGTTTTTATTTGGCTATGTCACGCTAGGAATTGGTTAATAAGCAGAGAATCAATAGAAAAACAGCAGCTGTTAGTTTATACATGTCTGTTTATGTAATGAAACTACAACGAATTTAGGTAAATATGATACAATCTTTATAAGTTACTCCAATAATGGAATAGATTATTTCGTCACGTATGTATGTAATAATCTTCAGCCGTGATCTTAAGATCACTCGAAAAGTACTAAAAGAAATAGTTTCGAGCGCAAAAATAGTCCGCCAAACTTTTGTAATATATACCTAATGTAACGAAATAACCATCTCTTAATCTCAGATAATGTTGTTCCGAAAGTTTATTGTAATCACAAAATGTTACACAATATCTATGTCTACAGACCCTTACATCACGGCAAAATACTAGGACCAAGTTAAATGGGACTTTATCTTTATTGATATGGCAACATCAATAAGATTTATAAATATCAGGTTGGCGGGAAAATTCGTAAAGATCGTGTTGTGGATTTTTTATTATTTTCCAAAATTTGTGTTTCTTCGAGTGTTAATGTGTAATAATGGTGGATTATTAAATGTTAAGTGCTCGTTAACGTGTACAAGTGTGGATAAATGGTACAAAGTTGAAAAACATGACTTTCGTATTATCTCATCATCCCCTCAGAAACCTAGTAAAGTTTCCATCACTTTACTAGGATACAAGTATAATATGTTCAATGATTACGACTGAAGGACAAGTATCCATGGTCATGAATAAATTAAAAAAAAAAAAAAAAAAATTATAAATATCAGAACCAGGCAAACGTCACGTCCTATACTGCCTAACATATTGAATTAAAAATGTATTATATCATCCCATCCAGCCAGTATTAAAAGATTTAGTCCAAACCAGGCAAAGGTCATGTCCCATACTGCATATTATTACAAGAAAAATAACTAGCCTTAAAGAAACAAAAATAGCTACTAACTTTGATGTTGCCTGAATCTAAATAATCACATTTAAAAAACTGAAAGACCACAACTAACATAGCGGTAGCTAATTATAATTTAATCACTAGTTTACACAGACAGGGTCTTTGATCGGGGTGTTATTGTAATAACACGTGCAGTGAACACACGTGCCCGGCTGCGTATTGTAAACACCGGTTACACGTTAAATAACCCAATGGCGTTGTGCGTCGCGCGTAATCGAATTATGAATCGATAGTTTTTTTGTGCGGCCGCGGCCGATAGGGCTGTATTGGCAAGGCAAAAAA
The DNA here is from genome assembly GCA_949699075.1 of Asteroscopus sphinx. Classification (NCBI taxonomy): domain Eukaryota; kingdom Metazoa; phylum Arthropoda; class Insecta; order Lepidoptera; family Noctuidae; genus Asteroscopus; species Asteroscopus sphinx. The sequence continues at coordinate 29,983,423 of OX453004.1, read as the reverse complement.
TTGTTCATGTAAAATTGGTAATTTTGTGACAACAGTTGTTGGCGATTGTTTTTCAATAAGATTGTTCAGGGTATTTGTCACATTTTCCATTTAACAACTTTTTTTTATCCCATCGATTACTGTGTAAAGTATGATTTAATAGACACTCAGGTATATGAAAAATGCACGACATAGCTACAAGGTATCTAGGTGAATTAAAATGAATAAGCAGTGCCTTTGTACTCTCCATCCCTAATATGTATTGTTTAACGTGGTTTTTTTGTGTACATAAAGTAAATAAATAAAACACCCCGCAGCCATATATGATTTCCAAAAAACGGTAACAAAAACTCCCAAAATATTATGTGAATCCCTATCTGGCAACACTGACCGAGTAATCGAATAAAGTATCCAAACTTTGCAACTGGCTGAATGACTGTCAAATGATTGCAAAAAAAAAGTTGAAAAAAAAAAACGAACGCGCAGTGGAATGAAGCGAAAAATTCCAAAAATGCCAAGTTGCCGCTCGTTTTACACGAAAGGTTTTTTATCGATGGCATCGGTGATTGCTTTTGAATATTTTACCGACCAAACGTATTAAGTATTCACGTCATAACCGAAGTAAATATTTGATGGCTCTCTATCTTACCAAGTTATTAATATTATTGTTTGTTCGAAGAGACTTCGGTAAATATGAATGGCCTCTTGTTGTTTATTGGTGTTATATTACATGCAAGTAGCCCTAAAGGGAGAGGTCGAAAAATATGAACAAAAGGTCACCTTTACAATTAATACTAATCGTTTAGTTACATTCCCATTATTTTCATGGGTTTTCTAGAATTTATGTTTGGCGATTCATGTTCATGATGCATTTTGAAATTAAGATTTTCGACGTTCGGATACACGTTATAGAGTGAAGCAGAATATGCTCATTAAAATTCCATTCAGTCTAATGTTGCAGTTGTATCCGAACGTACATATACGGAGACTGCAGCAAGTTATCAAAATGTAATTAGAGATTATACAATGTATCTGTTAAGCCATACGTGGGACACTCAGAAAGTTTTGCGAAACTAAAAAAAATTGTTCTATACGTACATATATTTTTATCAAATCTTTTCAAAGTACTTTCCACCAGCCTCTATACAAAGATTCATGCGCCTAAACCAGTTTTCAAAACACTTTTTCCAGTCCGCCGCAGACACCTCGTTTACAGCCTGCTCGAACGCAGCCAGCGCATCATCCGGCGACGAAAATTGTATCCCTTTGAGCAGATTTTTTATTTTTGGGAATAAAAAGAAGTCACACGGTGCTAGATCAGGGCTGTAAGGAGGGTGACCCAGGAGTTTGACTGGCGTGCTGTCCAGGAAGTCCCTCGTTTTGAGTGCGGTGTGCGCAGGTGCATTGTCGTGGTGGAGCAGTAGCCCGCGGAGCCCTGTGTTTGGTCGCTCGTTGCTTATAACAGAGAAAACTTCTGGCAAACATTTGGTAGTATACCATTCGGCATTAATGCTTCTTTGATCCCGTAAGGGAATTGATACCAAGTGGCCAGTCAAATTAAAAAAGCTAGCGATCAAAATCTTACCCCCGCTTCTAGATCGCTTCACTTTGGTAGGCGTTGGCTCATTTTGAAACACCCAAACAGTCGACTGGCGCTTGGTTTCTGGGTCGTATTGATAAATCCAGGACTCATCACCTGTAACGATGTCGTAAACACGCCGAGACGAGCCTGCTTCAAATTTGTTAAGCATATCACGGCACCATTCCACCCGGGCCTGCTTCTGAGCATCGGTGAGGTTGTGCGGCACCCAGCGTGATACTATCCTCCTCACGCGAAGATGGCTGTGTAGAATCTCGTGAACGCTTCCCGATCCAATCTTCAATATGTGTTGAATCTCCTGATATGTAATTCGCCTATTGTCTTGGATTAAATTTTTCACTGCTAGCACGTTTTCTTCGGTAACAGCCGTCAAAGGGCGACCGCTTCTTTCGTCATCCCCCAAAGTTGGTCGACCGCGCTTGAATTCGTTATACCAACGATACACGGTTGCCTTGGAAGGGCCTTCATCCATGAATGCCATTTGAAGTCTATCGTACGATTCATCCGGTTTCAGGCGACACTTGAAATCGTATAAAATCATAGCTCTAAAATGTTCCCGGCGCAGATCCATATTTCAGTGAGACACAATACTTTGAATTAACTCGCAAAAAATGTGGAGGGAAATTTTGAAATTGGAACTTACTTATTTTTACTTATAAATAATCATATTTTCGAAAAACATTATAACTGGCCAGTCTCCCATATATAAAAACTTTTTTTCGCAATACTTTCTGAGGGGCCTGGTATAGGAAGATCGTATACAAATCTTATGGTGTTCACAAGTGTGTCTCGTGGGTCATTGTGTAGAACCATTACCGTCAAAATACATCATTATTTCATAGTTAACTACTAACTTAGCTTTCACCTAAGGGTAAAATGAACTAACTATTAGTAGCGTAACTTCAAATCACGTCACTCTTTTAAACAGATTTAATAGTTACAAGAATATCAGCTTCGCCCGCATATAATTCGTCTTATTATAGAAAGATGTTATCGTGCATGCCTCGGAAACTGTACATCTTCCGAGGATAAAAAGTAGGCTAGCTATAAAATATGTTAATCCAAGTTATGGTCTATCTGTGTATTTGCACACATCAAAAAATATCAGCTGATCCCAACGACGTCAATAAATAGACACGCGATCTCATATAAGCAGCATGTTCCAAATACAGTTGATGCAACCGTTGATAAAATTTACGTGTGTTCGCGAGACAGCTGTCACTTGTGAACCAATGACAGATGACAGTGTGGTTCCGGAACCATAATTCATGTAACCATGTTGTTCTTCTAAACAGCGCATCTAGTACGTAGTACAATATATCGAATATATATATATAAAAAACAGGTGGTCCCTAATTTTTTTCGATTTATGTAAACACAAATGTAGGAATTTTTTTCGCGATTTCAGGGGTGGTCCAGTAGTAAAAGTTGTTCATACTGATGAGTACAATGACCCCTTAAGAGGTTTTCAGTTATTTCAATAACACATTGTATTAAAACCACGTGAGCAAAGCCGTGGGTAAAAGCTATAGTAATATCACAGTCTAAGGAACTCTTTACTGTTTTATAATCTAACGGCCAAAATTAATATCCAATCTATCCACAATTTACCCTACTGGAGATAGAAATTTGTCATATTTTGTATGTAGCTTATGTCAAATTCCTATCTCTAGTAGGGCAAATCGTGGATAGATCGGATATTAATTTTGGCCGTAAGAGATCTTGTTACAACAATCAATTCGTAAAACCGCAGAAAGGTTGAAATAATCACGGAATATCGTGAGGTAACAGTACACAATCTTTTTGTAAATCGTATCGGGGCTACGCGGTTAATATAATGTTAATGAATTCCGTTTCCGATGTTAATTTTGGGTCGATCCGTAATAAAGTACATACCTTAAAATGTTATAGTTGAAATAGAGTGTTTAAATATGTATTAAACCTTATTTGAAAATAGTTCTGTTATTAATTTTGAAACGTTTATTTGGTATTTAAGCAAAACTATTTTACGTCAAAACGTTTTAAAGTCAGGAAAATAAATTTTATTAATATACGCGATGAAATCCGGTTAAACTTATTTTATTATAATGTGTAGTGGTCGCGAAAACCTAAGAAATTATTAAAACTATTTTAGTGAAAGCTTAACGATCTGTATTTTGCCATCTAGTTTTTATACACTTGTATTAGCTTCTAGAATTGCACCACCCTCTCTCTTCTCATGCATGGGTGTCGTAAAAGGCGACTAAAGGATTAAAGTACCAGAGGATGGGCAGCAGCGTTCTCCGAGTATTTAAACAACCAACTGCGATCGTGAATCCGCCTGCCAAGCGTGGTGATTATGGCATATCTCCCTCGTTTGGGGGAGACTGCGAACAATGCTAGTAAGCCAAAGAAAAGCGCTCAAACACACACCATGCACCTAAAGGATATTTCCTTTCGCGATGCTTACTGGACCATGCCGCGACATGTGTACTGAGAGGAGTGAGCAGTTGAGCACGGTTTAGGTGCATGTGTGTGCGTGAGCGCTGGTTTTACACGAAGAAGCATAGTTTTTTTTGGCTTCACTAGATTGTTCGAAGCAATTCATCTATATTTTTCACTGTCTATGGCCTAGGCTCCTAGTTACATTTCTGTTTCTGTACCCAATACTTTCTTCAATATCACGCTAAGACGACACGATATGACGGACTTGTAATTCATTATAATATCTTTGTACACGATATCTTGTGGCGAATAAATGATTTGATTTGATTAAGACTTCTTTTCTTTCAATAAAACCGAATACCTTTTTTGTGTGACTGTACACGAGGCACAGAACACCCCTATTCAGCCACTCGCAATTCCACAGATTAAACTGTCAATTTTAGTCTTGTATTTCTCTTATTTTTTTCGTGTAAGGAACCCTTCGTTACGAGTAAACGGTCCGTAATTTAGGGTTCCGCAGCTGCCGCTTGTGTAATGTTGATTGTATTGTGAGAGTACTTGGGTTGTAATCGAACACTTTACCCTTTTTATGTGGATAAGTCGAATATATAAATTTTGTTTACCGTAAAGAGCCGTATAAATGCTCATTTACTTTATTGTGCGATTTTTTAACGTTTTAATTGTTGAGGGCAATTTGGAAGTGACGGATTATTTTAAAGCATTTAACTTCTCTTCATTAATAATTTCTTGGGTTTTCGCGATCACTAACAACATAACATAACATCACGCCTGTATTTCCCCGAAGAGGTAGGCAGAGGTGTATAATAGTACACCCACATTTCGCCAGTTATGTTATAGTCCCATGTAATAGGGGGCGAGCCATTGCCATCGACCGGGCACAAATCCAGACTCCGGGCTGCTACTGAGAATTTCCTAATGAAAAAACCCAGTAACACTTTGTCGTCCGGTCCGCGAATCAAACCCAGGACCCCACGCTCAGCAGTCGCGCTTGCAACGACTAGACCAACGAGGCAGTCAATACACATTACAGTAAAAAAAAGTTTAACCGGATTACATCGCGTATATTATTTAAATTGGTTTTCCTGACGTTTCGAATACTTAAATAACGGCTTACCAAATTATTTGTTAAGCGCCAATTTTTTTTCGGTACATATAGGTAGTTAGTAAATTATTTTTTTACTGTCCACGACTGCTGTGCGAACTAACCTTAGACGAGCGTTACTCTTTAGCATTTAAAACGCTAATGATACCTGTCACGATAAATTCCTTGAGGCGACCCTTTATTTTTGTTTAGACGATCGGGAGTAGCAATTAGCACGGGACCTGCCGCGGGACTTTCATTACATTAATCCCGGACATAAATTGCGGCCGGAAATAAATTAAGTCGCGACTTAAACCGAGCACTTAGCACCAGAATTAACTGACGCTTAATTGAAACTAGACGAGTATAAAAAAGCCTCACGGTACAGCTGATAAGCGGACAAGTAATCCTCTTCTAAACAAAGGATTAAACTTTAACTCTAGTTTCCTTACCTTAGGCCCGTGTTAAAATATTCAACTGTGTTGTTTTTAACTCTGATTACAAGTTCTGGCGTAATCTCCGGATTGTTTTTTAAGATGAACATTTTTTGCAGTAAAAGTCATAAAGATTTGTTTCTTTAATCCGACGCTAAGGGTTGATGAAATTATTTCTTCAAAATCTAAAGGTTTTCCTCCCATTAATCTTTTAATAGGAAATACTTTCTTTACATTTGACGTAAACACGGATTGTTCAATCAAAATTCTGAGATGTACTTGGTATTCGGATTTCATCCTGGTCTTCATGTAGATAATTAAGTATGTATCTGTTACGGTAAAACTGGGTGGATGGGTTAAACTAGTTTTATCCGGGTACACCTAGAATTATCCTAGCCCTTTGGATAAAATCCGAAACTTCTTTAAGATCTCTTCTAATTCGGCATTTACCCGCATACACCTAGGTTTACCCAAAGAGTTTTGATAATCCTAGGTATACCTGGATAAAACTAGGTTTATCTGTTCTTCTAACATAACCCGTAACATAACTAAATTGTTAACATACAGCACTTCACTATAAACAAGATCTTACTAACGTGAATTTCGTTGGCTATACGTAATTGGCATCATTTTCGGATGTCAGATCCCTCATGCTCCTATTGTATAGAATAACATATATATTTATAATGAGGTCAAATATTTGCTTCAACTACATATCCTGATACTATTTTGATTTAATTTAAACAGTGTTGACGTTAAGTCAATCTTTGCTTTTCGGTCGATATCATGATAATATTTGCCGAAACATCTGCTGGGTTGGTCACGTGGCATACAATTCTAACCGTTTCGCTCAATAATGGCATCAATTTCACACAAGTCCCCCACGGGACCCAAGGGACCCTAAACTAATATTCTATAGGATCAATACCGCCTGACAAAGTCACGGCGTATTGTGACTTTATCCGCCATGTTGTTAGTTTTCACACGATGCGTCAACAGTATTGTTAATAGCATACTGTTGTTACAAATAGTAAAAGAAAATTAATGTTGTAAATGTTATTTCTCATACATTATTAATGATCCAGGCTTGTATAAATAGGATCTTTTTAATCCAGACCAAATCATTGTTATTAGGGGAAAAAAAAGAAGTCGAATAAATAGTACCTACTACGCTTCCGACGTACATTTTCTCGTTATTCTCGAATATTATTATTAGGTATTATGTATTAACGAGATGCTCTGTAATAACAATGTTGTAATCTCAGATGTATAAGGTGACCTACTTTTTACATTTGTTGATATTGCTTACTACTGGCAGGGATTTTGTAAGATACAGATGGGGAAATGTAAATAATTTTAATGAGGTTTGATTAAAATAAAAACCGGCCACGTGCGAGTCGGACTCGCGCAGTAAGGGTTCCGTACCTCTCAACTACCTGATACCCCATAAAAACTGATTTAATTACCCCATAAAAACTGATTTAATTTACGAAAGTTTATCAAAAGACATCAACGCACAGTGCACGAAATATGAATTTTTGCACGTCTTTCTTACGGGGGTACCACCACATATGTCTATGTTTGTCTTATTTTTAGTATTTGTTGCTAAACTATATAATATACACTATAGTCTGACCAAGTTTGACGCTGGTATATATTACCGTTTTGAAGAAAGAGCAAGAACAAAAACGTTGAAAAAAATGCATTTTTTTTGAGGTTTCTTGTATGGGGACTCCCTTTGGTTTTAGACTTTTTTTTGTTTTTAGTATTTGTCGTGATACACCTCATAGCAACACAATTTGAGTAAATTTCAACCGGTTACCTATTACCGTTTAAAATATACAGCCCTGTGACAGACAGACGGACGGACGGACGGACGGACAGCGTAGCGAGAGTAATAGGGTCCCGTTTGGCACCCTTCGGGTACGGAACCCTAAAAACGTAACAGTAATACTTTCATAACAAACATGAAAAAAAAAATTGGCGTATGCTTTTTAATGTTATAGGATGGTGAAACAGGCTAAAGGCGCGCGGTTACCTTTGCCTATATCATCTGCAATACCACCCAGGCTGCTGCCTATTGAAAGTCGCATAATTAAATCGGAAAATATTAACACTTAACCCCAGTTTCTGGAAGGCTGATCAATTTGATCTGTTGTCAAATCTAATGTGGGCTCCTGTGATTGGCCGGCAAAAATGTTAACAACCAATCACATCGCTTGACCTGAGATTTGACAGCTGATTAGTTAATTTTTGTGTTTATCAGCCTTTCGGAAACTTGGTGTAAATCAATACCAGCCTTAATAGTACTTTACATAATTAAGTCGGAAAATATTAACACGAAATCAAAACATTTTTTATATATTATAGTACGGCGAAGCATTTTTGCCCATAACAACTGCAATACCACATCGTACCACAAGTCGGTTCGCCAAACTGAGACATGAAGATGAAAAGTCTCATGTAATTGTATTTTCACAATAACAACAAACAACAATCTATCATATTCAGAAAGATTACATACTCCACGATCAACCACCACGATACTACGAGTAGTGTTCACGGTAGCTTAGTGGCTAAAGCACTGGCGTACTGAGCCAGTAGTCGCAGTTTCGAATCCTGCTCGTGAGCGATTTTTTCTTTCCACAATTTAAATCGTTAGATTTCGCTTCGCATGCGTAAATGCGTTAAAAATAATAAAATAATTAGTAAGGGTAGCTATACGACTTTGAATTAACTGCAAAGTTAATCGAGTCTGTTAAGAAGCACAGTTTCTTAATAAGATATCGCTGACGTCACCCAAAGACGTATAGTGGAGGATAATTTCGATACCACGAGCAGTGTTCACGGTAGCTTAGTAGCTAAAGCACTGGCGTACTGAGCCAGTAGTCGCAGGTTCGAATCCTGCTCGTGAACGATTTTTTCTTTCCACAATTTAAATCGTTAGATTTCGCTTCGCATGCGTAAATGCGTTAAAAATAATAAAATAATTAGTAAGGGTAGGTATATCTATACGACTTTGATTTAACTGCAAAGTTAGTCGAGTCGGTTAAGAAACAATGTTTCTTAATAAGATATCGCTGAAGTCACCCAAAGACGTATAGTGGAGGATAATTTCGATACCACGAGCAGTGTTCACGGTAGCTTAGTAGCTAAAGCACTGGCGTACTGAGCCAGTAGTCGCAGGTTCGAATCCTGCTCGTGAGCGATTTTTTATTTCACAATTTAAACTGTAAGATTACATACATTTTAAAAGTAAAAAGTAATTGTTATTGTCAATGTTCTGTATATGCGACCAGACAGAAGACCAGGCCCAAAGGAATAACCTCAACACAGGGGCGAGGGGTCCTTTAAACAATGGCAGTATTTTTCCTTAAGGTCACTGGTTCCGGCAAATGTAAAGGGGAATTGAAATTCCCCGGTGGACTAAACTCCATGTCCCCCTGTCGTCTATGAGTATAGAGGTATACATATACTATATACGTACACATTTAGATATATTTAACCAAACCTATGTCAGTATACTACCTTGCCAAAAGTCACAAAATACAACTATTTTTGGTGACCTATCATTTATGTACTTTATGTAGTACAAACGCACAGATACTTAAAGAAAATTACACTTTTTCTTGACACTTTTTTTTTTACCACGGCTGTGGTCTATTGGTTCGAGCGTCGGACTGCTGATCACGAGGTCGTGAGTTCGATTCCCACAGGACACAAATAATTGTGTGATGAACATAAGTGATTGTGTTTGGCTGGGTGTTTCTTATATGTACTATAAGTATGTATAAAAAAAAAGTATATAAGTATTATATCCATTGTCTAGTACCCATGGTATAAGCTCTGCTTAGTTTGGGACTAGATGGTGCTGTGTAAAATGTCTCAAAAATATTTATTTTATTTTATTTAAAAAAATAAAAATAACGAGCAACTAAGCAATAAAGAATTGCACCACCCTATATATTCTCATGGATGTCGTAAAAGTTGACTAAGGGATTCACCAGAGGATGGGCAGCAGTGTTCTCTGAGTATTTAACCAACCAACTGCGATCGCAACCCGCCTGCCAAGCGTGGCGATTTTGGCATATCCCTCCCTTTTGGGGGAGGCCTATGTCCAGCAGTGGACGTCTTTTGGCTGAAATGAACACATTATGATGATAACGAGCAACTGCAACGTCTTCTGCTCAATGCAACAACTACAACAACAACCATTGACTCCCCTCTCTTTCACTCACCACCTCAGACCAACTGGTCTGAGCTCGCCACTTCCAGTTCATTCTTACCCAGTCAATCTGTTCGGATACGTTCACACAATTCCACATTTAGCGATTTTTAAATCAATAGATGTTATAAAGATTGTGGAAGAAGGACAACTAAAAGCGATTTTCAATAGACATTCTTAATACCACCCCTTACAGACGTGTTTCATTTGTCTCAGACATCGTGCCATTTGTTCGTGATAGCTTAAGGCGCCACTAGCAGCTAGGTGGCACCCAATCAGTAAAAAAATAATTACTCGATGAGTACATAATTTATCGAAAATTAGGTTTTACCAGTTGAAGTATACGTACTGTACCCTAGCACGAACAATTTTGACGAATCGAAACGTTAACGTAAGCGTTTTTTAATCAAAAATACAACAGTTCTATTACATTTTGATTTGATTTTATGCATAATGCGCACTTTGTATCATACTGATATATGGTTAAAAGCTCAAAGTTAAAATAATATTATGTCTCAAACGAGTATTTCAGATCCAAAATTCACTTACATTTTCGTTTCGATACGTCAAAATGATTTGTGCTAGGGCTGTACTGTAGTTTAATCAGAAACTAGTAACTCTGTAAACTATAGTTCGGTCGGTGTAATTGTAGATAAAAAAATCCGAAAAACGGCTACTTTTGGCACTTTTTCTATCTATAACTACAGCGAACTCTTATTTTGAGATTTAAAAGTTTCTGATTATGCTACAATACCTTTACTTCAATCGGTTAAACCGAACTTTCGATAAATGATGTACTCAGCGAGTATTTTTTTTTACTGATGGGGCGCCACTTAGCTTCTAGTAGCGCCTTAAGCTTCCTCGCTTGTTCCGTTTCAGTTGCATTATACGTCTGTTCCATTATTCTTTCGCCAACAGTTTCCCCATGTCGGCACCAGATATCCGTGTGTACGAAACCTCGCATAGAGTATAGAGCAACAAACAATACGGGGAAAACTCCTTTAATTCAATTGTAGGTGAAGCACACTTCGCCCGGCAGCGGGACGTTGTTTCGCACATTACCCGGGCAAATTGCGTTTCCGATGTCTGCCCGGGACATCGGCCGTTTAACTTAATTGTCGCCTAGCATTATCTTATCGGGACATAGGGTTTATTTATTTTTATGTCGTCGACGTATCGCGAAAGAGGTCCGGCCTTTATCCCGAAATTGTCGTTTTTATGGTTACTGCTTTTTTATTTTGGCGCATCCGTATATTTATTTTTATAAAATTAAAACGATACGCTGCCTGTATGGTTTTGGCAGTGTTTTCCGTATTTCTGGTTAGAAAAGAGTTTAAAAAGTGTGTAATTCAGATTAGGAAATTGTACCAACGCAACGGTGAAAAACATCACTATCTTCATTTCATCATCATCATCATCATCATTTCAGCCGAAAGACGACCACTGCATCCAACTATCCATCTAATCAAAGTCAAATATGGACTAAAACTAAAGATTTTAAGAACTAAGTTTCTTAACAGACTCGACTAACTTTGCAGTTAAATCAAAGTCGTATAGATATGCCTACCCTTACTAATTATTTTATTAAATAAATCTTTAGATTTCGCTTCGCATGCGTAAATGCGTTAAAATAATAAAATAATTTGACTAAAACTATTTTGCTTAATTTATTTACTTAACATTTCAAGTAGATTACATAATGACAAAAAATTATTATATTATTTAAAATGGAGATCGTACTAATTAATTCAAAAGTAAAGACAAGCAAGGTTTCATAAAATTCTGAAAGTTGCACATACGAAACTACCAAACATTTTCCTCAAACACGCAACTCGAACAAAAAAATTCAATACACAAAATTAATTAAGTACAAAATCCACCTACATAAATTCCTAAGTTAATTCACACATTTCATAAAAGATAAATTTGTTAATAAATGTAAAACAATTGTAAATTAAAATTACAACATGTTTTACAGTAACTAGAGCTCGACACAGCCGACGGTGCGTGAAGCGATGCCGGCTGAACAGTGCAAGCGAAGCGAGAATTAACTGCAGCTATAAAATATGTCACGTGGAATAGTCTGGCGAAATTAAATTTATTTAGTAGGTTACGATGTCAGATTATTTAGGTTATGCTTTACTTGCGAGTTTATTAATTTGGGTTTTTATTAGACCATATTCATGATCGAAGTTTTTAAACTTTCGCGAATTTCACTCATATTGAACTATATTTACGGGACTTGTCGCGGCCAATGCAACTTGGCCGAAACGTCGAGGTTAGTCAAAATGTTTGTTATGTTTTGATTTTATTGTGCGCGACAATATTCGTTCATATTCATTTATTAGTTGAGTTTGTTTGTTAGTTTATATTTATTTATTTATATTCATGATGTGCGGGATGTCTTTTATTAATCATTTCCATAAGATTATTTGACACTAAATTTCAAGCTGTGACTCTGATTGAGACTAAGTTAGCCACAATGATAACCTGTTCTAACACGAACAATTGATGGGCACCAAAGCACTGAAAGTATTTCTCCCCAATGGTATGGGGTGACCGATTTCAATGTTTTAAACCCAAAAGCTTTAACAGCTGTACTGAACAAGTAAAGGTGACGCTGTTCAAAGAAAGAAAGAAAGAAATAATATATTTTAGTCTCGTTACAGGCGAAAAAAAAACAGATTAACAAAAAAAACTTGATGGTAGATATTCCACCCTTACGCTTCATGCGTATGGGTGGAATATCTACCATTTATACTATCCGTTTTGCTAATAGCTTTATCATGCGTACCGCCAAAGAGTGGAATTCCTTGCTGGCGTCAGTGTTTCTTGAGAAGTATAATCTGGTGGTCTTCAAGGCTTGAGTGAATAGGTTTTTGCTGGGCAAGCGTGAACCATCGTCGACCGTACCATCGCTCTGAGTGGCTAGTGCGAGTTTGAAGCTTACGTATGCCATGGTATAATAAGATGTTTCACCAGGTATTCTCTTCCCGCGATGACAGCGCAATGCCTCCAAGCTACGTCACGATCAGTGTTGCCGTTCATTGATATCTTCAATATACTTAAGGAGATTTTTGTTAATAATGAACATAAAATAAATTCCTAACTAGCCTAAATATTTGTTATCTCGTGTTATTCATCTAATTAGTTATTATAGGAAACTGTTTAAAATTACTAGTTCAAAAGTGATTCTTTATAGATGCAAGTAAATGAAAAAATGCATTTTGCTCAGGTAATTTATTTTCACAAAGTGGCAGCACATCAAACTGACAAGTGTCACGCTAACAGCCCGCTATTGGCTCCACGGCCGATGACGTAGTACGGAGGCAATCACGTGACCTAGCTATCACGGGAAGAGACTACCTGGTGAAACATCTTAGTATACCATGACGTATGCACGATCGATTGCGTCAACATTCATTACATAAATTAGTAGCGCCCCTGGCGGAAACGAGCAAGAATGATTTTTCTGATTTATGAATAAAAGTCGACGCATTCGGTAGCATTTTCGATACCGATAAGTTAAATTTCAAACTCGGAATCAGCACTCTGAGTGTGTTGTCCGAGCGGTTGGACTCGCCCTTGTTGCAAAGGTGGATGCAACTTCATGTTAGTGCCTCCCCATTTGTCATTTAAATTTAATTTAGTTCGTAGTGACATGATAAGTACCGAATTCAGTTAAATTGTATGAATTGAAATTTAATTTATTTTTAAAGGTGACATGTCTTTTTTTTTATTTTATAGTCTGACATGTTTTTTAATTATTTTCTAATTTTCTTAGTTTCACCCCCAGTTTCTGGAAGACTGATTAATTTGATCTGTTGTCAAATGTAATATCAGCTCCCGTGATTGGCCGTCAAAAATGTTAACGACCAATCTCATCGCTTGACCTGAGATTTGACAGCTGATTAGTAAATTTTTTGCGTTGATCAGCCTTTCGGAAACTGGGGGTCAATGTTTGAATAAAATTTATGTAGATTTTTTTTTCAAGTGATGATGAAAACACCATAAACATTCATAAAATTCAAACTTGCACAGGAAAACAAACTTTACAAAACAGGGTGGACGTACCCGTCGTCGGCGCCGCTATATTTATTATCCGATTATTACCACAAAACGCTTTCACATTACAGTGCCCCTCGAACGTGTTATTGCACAGTCCGGCAGCAGGGGCGCTCACCCTACCGCGTCATGTGAGACGTGAATTTATTCAATTAAAACCTAGTTGCCAGATCGTTATTCGAATATTTTCGATGTGATTAAAAAGTGATGTACTAAAATTGAATGTGTTTTTCGGTGTTAGCTAAATTGAGCTGTGGTTAATTGGTTTTTTGTTGAATTTTATTGAACATGGAATATATTGCTAATTCATATTGCCGATGCAATGTCTAATATAGTTTCACAAAATAAAAGTATGTAACAGACAGGTAGTAAAAGTTAGGCAAAAAATAACTGCGATCTTTCCCCAAATACCAAATTCCCCAAGAAAGAATCCTAAATAACGTTGATGAAACGTAACGTCGATTCAATTCCATAATGGCGCGCGATTTTACTCCCAACACGACCCACATTTTCTGTCAGAATCGTAGGAAGAAATGACAATAACAAAATAACCACAAATTTCTTGTCATAAACGTTTGATTCGATAAGGCTAGCCGCACACCAAATACACAGTTGCGGCAGAGTCACACTTTTTCTAGCCCTCCCATTGCCACATTAAAAATCTTCATCAATTAAGGTGAATGCTACAGGGTAGCCCGCGAAATTCTTTTTTTTTTTTGCGTTTTTTGCAAATTTAAGCTTTATTTCGGATTATATATCTGTCAAAATATGATTGGCGGAAATAGTAACAATATATCTAAATACTAATATTCATAAAAAATATTAAACTAGCTCTGTAAGCTCTACAAGCTCGAAAATCGATAATTTTATCGTAAATTAATATTATCGTGCTAGTACAGCTAATAGAGCTAGGTTAATATTTTTTATGAGTATTATTCAATAGATATACTGTTATTATTTCCGCCAATCATATTTTGACCGATATACAACGCGAAATAAAGCTACAATTTGCAAAAAACGCCAAAATTTTTGAATTTCGCGGGCTAGCATTCACCTTAAGATAATTTATTCTTTATTATGAAGGACCACAAATAAATTGTGACGACATGCGCGTATAAGTAAAACACTTATTTCTATCGTTCGCTTGTGATAAACGAACAAGCGGCAAGCAAAATTTTGGCGAAAATTGTGTCTCTGATGTGTAGCCCGCTTTACGTATATTTTCGTTTCCTCGGGTTCTCTATTCAAAAGGAGTTTGAATTAATATCAGTTATTTTTGAAATATCGTCGAGATGAACGGACGTCTGTGGTAATCAGCGCTCGTGGTTTGTATGAATAATAGTTTTTGGAGAGACGACAAAACGCTTTTGTCATAGGTTGTTAATTAATAACTCAAGATCTACGAAAAAAACATTGCTCTCGAAGGACTTTATTATTATTTGTTAGAGTAAACTGTAGAGATATATTATTATTTGAAATCTAGACGTGCATAAGACCCTAATACGTGCGTAAAATAAATTAATTGTAAAAACTTTTCTGTAATCCCAAGTCAGACTTTTCGACCACTGATTTCTTAAAATCCTTTTCGGTGATTTAATTAGGCACTTTAATCCCAGTAATTAAGTTCTCTTTTAGAATTAAGAATTTCTACTTATGAACTTGTGATCTTAATTCATCTGTCTTTACGATTCGAAGAAACAGCTCCAATGTCAAACAAGTTCAAGTTGATAGTTTGATCTGTATAATTAAGAAGCTTGACATTCAAATTTACATTCTACGAAAAAAAAACACTTTTTTCTTCAAATTTAATTCTTACCAGCCAGCAGACACTTTGCTCTAAAGTTTGACTTGGCAATCACAATTTTTTTTTAAAGAATGATTAGAGACTATGGTTTTTACTCGGCACATATTATATCTTTAATTAAAGATGCCATCCGTGAATTTAAAACTACAATAGTACTTGTACCAAACCAACATCCTCGTGCTGCGTAATTACAAAGTCAGACTTTAGAGCAATTTGCTAAATTGAGAGTTAAAGGTAATAAAAATGTCAGACTTGCTCTAGCCTCTCATGAGATATCAGAACTTTAAACGGTAAAGCAAGCTACACACGCGTTGTTTTAACTGACAGTTTTAACGATTCCGTTGGACTGTTCAGTTAAAATAAGTGGAAAAAACTGATAATTGACAAGTAATCAAGTTTTCATCAGGTAAAAGTGTTCATACTGTCAGTTAAACTGCACGTGTGTAGCCCACTTAAAAAGTACACGGGAATTGTACACACGGGATAAATTCTAACTCCGTACTTTAGCAGTTCCTATTCCTATCCGTTATTACAAGTCGAATGCAACTCTAAATTCGAAACCAACTAACTTCCCTTCCTGGCAACGCTTACCAGGGTCATAAAGTTGACATGACCATGACTCACGGCGCACCATCGCAGAGTGGTTTACAATTAGTTAAGAATACGTCGCGGCGCCGCCCGACCAAATGATGTGCGTGGAATAGCGAACTGGAGCATTATTCTGCAATTTATTACTGAAGCTATAGTTAGGTACGGTACTTATTATTCAGGTTTAATACTTGTAGTATAACTGTCGGGCGGTTTAGGTTTCTATGGCCTGCTTGAATGGTCCAGGCTAGTAGTAATGTTGTGTGGCAAGTCGTTGAGCTCCCTAAAATATTTTGTTGAGCTACACTGCTACACGATGGCTGATGCATACATGCCATCCATAGAAATCTAAATAATAAGGTGATAGAAATGTTATCTAATGTATTTTACGTTACGTTTTATTATACGTTACTACTTAATACTCTGAAGCCATAGCACGAACAATTTTGAAGTATCGAAACGATAATGTAAGCGTTTTTTTATGCAAAATTAGAACGGTTCTTGTATATATTGATTTAAATTTATGCATAATACGCACTTTGTATCATACAGAGATATGGCTAAAAACTTTATGTTAAAAAAATATTATGTCTCAAACGAGTATTTCAGATCCAAAGTTCACTTACATTTACGTTTCGAAACTTCAAAATGGTTCGTGCTAGGGCTATGAGCACTAAAATTAAAAAATACGTGCTAAATTGGCTTCTTAGTCTTGATTATGCCCAAAACTGAAGATCATTTTACAATTTTAAAACATATAATAAAAACTTGCTAATAAAACACACATCCTATCCACACAAACATACACATAGTATATACAAAAATCAACAACGCACCACTCACCCACACAATACACTCTCACATCAACTACACTTACACCCATGGCTTAGTAGTAACCGCCACCAATTTACTTATTTTTGTTTTTTATTATACTACCAACTTCCAATATCAATTACTATGGAACAATGATAAGCTAAATATTATTATTATAAATTATTACAGAACTTAGAGTTTATTCTTAGGGAAGGCACTCTTTCCTGAGATACAGGTTGTCACCTAGTTCAGGAGACAGCTCCATTGTTATGAAACATATTTGGTTGCTAATAAACGTTATTTTATTTTAATACCGGAAAGCGTCTCGCCGGTTTGTCGCTACCAACACGAAAATACACAATTACGCCCACCAAGTTTCTAGCATTCAATGCAAAATAAATTAAGCCTAAAAAAAACCGGTGTTAGATAAGCTGCAAAATACATTTTTAGTGACTCTGCGTCCAAAACAGCACTGATGATCAACCAAACAGTTCGCGCACTAGTGTCCTACCGCTTCTATTACCTTATTATTTAGATTTCTGTGATGCCATCAGATGAGACAGGTCCACTAAAATCGTCCTGTTAACTTCATCGACATCCTTTTTGCTACACTAAAAAATAAAAATTATTAAGTTCTATAGAAATCTAATTATGGGAATGTAAGTTAGAATTTTCTTTTACTACTAGCATTTATAACAGCAGGCAAGTTTTAAATTCCAATAATTATCGCTTGTCTTAAGCTGAGAAGTTACAAGACAGTAATATATGGGCAATTAATTTTACAACAGTAGCAATCAGAATGCTTTATTGCGACATGAACTTTTCAAGATGGCGGCTAAGAAACTTGTCTGGCACTCATCAATTTTTATTAGCGCTATGACAGGTGCATTAATTACTTAATTACAAGTTATATGTGGAATTTTTATGTTAATATGTTTATTAGTTGCCTTTTAAGTATCGAATTTATTGTATTTTAATAAAGGAGTGACGAAATTTTAATTTATGGATAATTATTGAAAATGTCATGCATACCATTTTTCATTGCATAAAAAATGCACACGTAAAAGAAATTAATAATGTCATCATCAACGACTATTAACATTCTAATTTTAATTTATAATTCATTCCTTATGAACGTCATGATTTCATAAATTAATTGGAATTCCAAAATAGCCCACTTTGCACCGCTTTCTAGTACTTATTACCATTACCCGACTACGGCAAAACCAAAAGGAGGGTTTTGATTTTAGTAGGATATGTATGTATGTATTTTTATTCTTGAGAAATCTGGGTTTTCTTTTGATATGATGTTATTATTATAGCTACAGGTGGAAAGCTTCTACATATCAATAGGTACATTCATTTTCATACCTTCTGCGAGACACTCAGATGGCTTGCATTTAGTATCAAATATGACTAATTAACTATGACTTTACATATGTGTAATTTTAGGCATTTTATTGTTGTGCTGCTACTGACCTGTGCGAATAAAACTTTTTCTTTCTTTTTCAAATCCTAAACCGTAAAAAATACTTTTTTAACAGTCACTGCGCATACAATGCACAATTTTTTACAAATCTTATTCAGTGTCGATCTTTTGGAAAGTAGGTTCGAAAGTTAGGAATATCAGAATAGGGGCATTATCCGGCTGACTTGGCTCCTTCGTTAGCTGGGCTCCGAAGCCGTCTTAAATACGGCCAGTCGGGTGAAAAATACAGATACCGATGAACTGCCGTGTAGTGTCTGGGCTCAAACCATAGAAATCTAAATAATATAAAGTAATAGAAGTGGCAAAGGAGTTAAAGTGTCGCCGCGTAAAGTGTCTCGTAGGACACCAGTGCGCAAACCGTTTGCTTGATTATCAATGCAGTTTTGAACGCAGAATTATATTAAATATTTACGGTTCGAATGGTAAATAGAGTTCAGTGTTTACACCAAAAGGTTTTTATAACTAAGAGTTTATTTGACTTACTGATTAAACTTTTTAGTGGTGTTCGCTGCTTAAGCTTTGATTAGGATTTATACGGAGATGAGTTAATTATTAAAACTTATTTACTGTTTTCATACCATTCATTGATAATCTCAACCAACAGATCGTAAATAATTCATTAATTATTCTTCCTTGGAGTCTTATGGCCTAAATTAATATTCAATCTGTCCATGATTTGCCCTACTAAAGATAGGAATTTGACATAAGCTCCATACAAAATATGTACAAAATATTCTTTACAACCGTGGTTTACGCTTGTCTGTAATAATAAATTAAATAATAAACATCATCATTCACAAACAATCATATCCTCAAAGAAATACAAGCTGTGTTAGCTCGTATTACTTGCTTTGCTTGATTATCAATGCAGTTTTTTTTTATTTTTTATTTTTATTCTTACCGGGCTTGCGTTTGTCTGCCACCTCACCTGATGTTAAGCGATGGTGCGGTCGACGATGGTTTTGTTTTGAACGCAGAATCACTAAAATTGTATTTGGCAGCATATCTAAAATCAGAATGTTTTTCTTTTTAAGTTTAATTAATTTTGCATTGTATGCTACGCAATTACGCCCACCATGTTTCAAGCGGCAAACCGACGAAACGCGTTCCGGTATTAAAATAAAATAAATAAAATAACGTTTATTAGCAACCAAGTATGTTTCAAAACAATGGAGCTCTGTCTCCTGAACTAGGTGACAACCTGTATCTCAGGAAACAGTGCCTTCCCTTATACTAAGCTCTAAGTTCTGTAATAATGTATAATAATAATATTTAGCTTATCATTGATCCTTAATAATTGTTATTGGAAGTTAGTAGTATAATAAAAAACATAAATAAGATAATTGGTGGCGGTTACTAGTTACTACTAAGCCATGATGGGTGTAAGTGTAGTATTAGTGCATTCAGGTATTAAAAGACATAGATGACATTTCTATTACCATAATATTAAGATTCATATGGCGCCGACCAAAAGAATAAGATTTTTTTTGCTGTCCCTTTTTAGTTACGTTATTTTAAAAATGTTATGTTACTGCCTTAGATGTTAGTGATGGTCAAGATATTTTTCGTTATTGTGGAAGTTGCTGTATTTAGCATTTTAGTAAAAGCTAATACCACAACCACAGGTGACTGGCTCATCTTTTGCAAGTTACAACAATCGCTATAATGATACGAAAATACAAAAGAAAAACTTTTAAATTCAGAAGTGTACTCTAGATCTTATTTGAAAGGCCAGCAATAAGAAAATTTTCGGCAAATTAAAATAATTTTATGACTTCAAACTTTTAAATGTTCAATAGGTATCAAATTACGTGCCGTACTCATTCAGCCATTATACTCAAGTTTAAAAAATCTTGAAATACGAATGCGTTCGGAACTTACATCAAAAGTCCATTTCGGGCGATACGTCTTGGAATCGACCAACTATCGAGATTCGAGCGTCTCCACCTTTTGAAATTCAACGATATTTTAATGGCCACTATCGGGCTGGGTCGATTGATTTCTTTTTTTCCTTTTTTTTCAAGTTCCGCTCTCGAGCTTTGACAGAGCCCGATATTGCTTCGAAGCCCGACTTTTTATTTACGGTTCGAATGGTAAATAGAGTTCAGTGTTTACACCAAAAGGTTTTTATAACTAAGAGTTTATTTGACTTACTGATTGAACTTTTTAGTGGTTTTCACTGATTTACGCTTTGATTAGGATTTATACGGAGATGAATTAATTTTTAAAACTTATTTTTCATAGCATTCATTGATATATGTATAATAATTAAGAAATGTATGCATCTCAACCAACAGTTCGTAAATAATTCATTGATGTTATTCTTCCTTGGAGTCTTATTCCTTACAACCGTGGTTTACCCTTGTCTGTAATAATAAATTGAATAATAAACACTAACAATCATCATCATTCATCATCATCATTTCAGCCGAAAGACGTCCACCGCTGGACATAGGCCTCCCCCAAATATCGCCACAACGACCGGTCCTGCGCCTTCCGCATCCAGCGGGTTCCCGCTACCTTCACCAGGTCGTCGGTCCAACTTATGGGGGGCCTACCCACAATGCGCCTTCCAGTACGCGGTCGCCACTCCAGAACTTTACTGCCCCATCGGCCATCATTTCTGCGAGCAATGTGCCCCGCCCACTGCCACTTAAGCTTGGCAATTCTTCGGGCTATGTCGGTCACTTTCGTTCTCCGGTGAATCTCCTCATTTCTGATTCGATCACGCAGGGACACTCCGAGCATAGCCCTCTCCATTGACCTTTGAGTGACTTTGAGCCTTCTTATCAGGCCCATTGTGAGCGACCACGTTTCAGTACCGTAAGTAATTACTGGCAACACACACTGGTCAAAGATTTTCTAACTAACAATCATATCCTCAAAGAAATACAAGCTGCGTTAGCTCTTATTACGATGCATTTTGGATCACTATCGCGTGAATAAAATCAAGTTACTAACAATGTCATTTCGAGTGCGTTATGTTAGTAAACCACTCCACACCGCAATGAATTTCAGCTTCGATATGATTTGTTATAGCAATACAAATATTACTAACTACCGACCATTTTAAATAGACTTCGAATAACAGGAATTGTTAATACAACCGTGTGTCAACGTTAATTGGTAATTTCTACATAATATTTGTTTACGTTGGAACTGATTGCGAATCGGTGGCTTTTAAATAACGTTATTGTTAGGTTATAAATTTATAAAGCTTGATTCAGGTGAACGCACATTTGTAGGCGCCGAACGCGCCGAACGAGCCGAACGAAATGAATTTTAGAATCCTTTCTATGAAATCCTATGAAATCTCGCTCACCAACCCGCATCGAATCGGCGGGCTGACTACGTAAGATGAGTGACCAGTAACCGGTCCCTAAACCGTCGCGAAATCGTCGCGCGATCGAGTCGCAGATTTGGTATTACGTACGCGAAACTGCCTCGGTCGCGGTCCGGTTTCTAATTCGTCGCTCACAACGAAATCTTAATAGAAACTAGCGCCACTGGCGACCGACGCGGCGACGGCAGTAACCGTTCAAGGTTTATTTAGTTTCATGTTTCAGTCAGCTGGTATCAGTGAAGTGAGAGGTGCTTTGTGAGAGTTATTTTTATAAATAATGATGATTATTTGAATACACACATGAGCCTATTAGTGTAATGTGGGGTCACAGTGTTCTCAATGTTTTGTTTATATTCAACGAATTGATAACAATACGATAATGGAGTCACGATGTTTCTATCATTTAGTTTTAGTACCTAGGTACTTGTAACTATTTTTTCTCGCTTCCTTTTCAGTCATCGCCTACAAAAGTAAAAATGCCCTAGCCATAATCCAATAAACGTAAGTAGGTGCCTACATAAATGAAAACAAATATTATCACTAAACTGTTACAAAACAATTTCACTAAAACACCACTTTTTGACCTGGTGAAGGTCGCGGGAATCCGCTGGATGTGGAAGGCACAGGACCGGTCGTTGTGGCGATGCTTGGGGGAGGCCTATGTCCAGCAGTGAACGTCTTTCGGCTGAAATGATGATGATGACCACTTTTTGTCTTTTAGCATTAGATTTTATATAATAAAATTCTTTTAAAATAATATTTACGAACTTCTACTACTTTTACTTGATATAAAGGTCAAATAACTGAATAGAAACTACTCAGAAACTGCCATTTGTCTGGTTTCTCTTTGACAGTTCAAATTCCTCTACAGTCCCCGTCGCGTCGCGGTCGCTGCGCTTACGTAGTACGAATTTTGGAGCTTTCGTAGCGATTTTCAGTTACGGTTCAGTTTCTGGTTTCGTTTTTAGTGTCTCAGTTACTCGCTTGGGGCAGCACAGTCGGTAACTCGATCCGTGGTGCGAATTTGATTATGACAGTAACTATTTCGTAATTATCACCGGTCGCTAGGTGGTTTCAGCTTAGATAGTCAGGGTGCGGGATAATCGCCCGAAAAATTCGGAAGACACTTACAATTCTAGACGAATTCGGATTACGTCACCAGATTCGGCACGGAAAAAGTGGATGAAGCGGCCGATTCGCCTGAGTTCTGTCAGTTGCGTTAGTAATAAGTAAGAATTAGTAATACAATTTTATTTCTCTCTTCACAAAGGTGGGCTTAATATAAATAGGTGCCTTAGAATTATGTAACAAATAGGTGCGTATAAGCTCCTTTGCGAGAGACTGGAGTCCGTACTAGGGAGAACCCTGTGTTACAGAACACCAGGCTCTCACCCTAGTTTTAAATATAGGTATACATGTACATTATCATCATCATCATCATTTCAGCCGAAAGACGTCCACTGCTGGACATAGGCCTTCCCCAAACATCGCCACAACGACCGGTCCTGTGCCTTCCGCATCCAGCGGATTCCCGCGACCTTCACCAGGTCGTCGGTCCACCTTGTGGGGGGCCTACCCACGCTGCGCCTTCCAGTACGCGGTCGCCACTCCAGAACTTTACTGCCCCATCGGCCATCCGTTCTGCGAGCAATGTGCCCCGCCCACTGCCACTTAAGTTTGGCAATTCTTCGGGATATGTCGGTTACTTACGTTCTCCTGCGAATCTCCTCATTTCTGATTCGATCACGCAGGGACACTCCGAGCATAGCCCTCTCCATTGCCCTTTGAGTGACTTTGAGCCTTCTTATCAGGCCCATTGTGAGCGACCACGTTTCAGTACCGTAAGTAATTACTGGCAACACACACTGGTCAAAGACTTTCGTCTTGAGACACTGCGGTATTTTGGACGAGAAGATATTGCGTAGCTTCCCGAACGCTGCCCAACCGAGTCGGATTCGACGATTGACCTCTTTCTCGAAGTTGGACTTACCTAGCTGGACAGTTTGTCCTAGGTATACATAATCGTCAACAACTTCGAGTGTAGATTCTCCGATGTTTACGGGAATGGGTACTATATGGGAATTCGACATAACCTTTGTCTTGTCCATATTCATTTTAAGACCCACTCTATCAGAAGCTCTACTGAGGTCATCGAGCATTGTACCGAGGTCCTCCATGGTCTCAGCCATAACTACTATGTCGTCGGCAAACCGAAGGTGAGTGATGTACTCGCCGTTTATGTTAATGCCTAGCCCCTTCCAGTCCAGAACCTTGAAGACATCCTCCAATGCAGCAGTGAACAGTTTCGGAGAGATCACATCTCCCTGTCTCACACCTCGCTGCAGAAGGATAGGTTTCGAGGCTTGGTCCTGTAATCGGACTGACATAGTGGCGTTTTCATACAAAGACTTTAACACTTCGATGTACCGATAGTCAATCTGGCACCGTTGAAGAGACTGTAGTACCGCCCAAGTCTCGATCGAATCGAAGGCTTTCTCGTAGTCCACAAACGCTAAACAAAGAGGCAAGTTATACTCTTCGGTCTTCTGTATAACCTGCCGCAGCGTATGTATGTGGTCTACGGTGCTAAAGCCTTTTCGGAAACCGGCTTGTTCGGGAGGCTGGAAGTCGTCAAACCTGCGCGAAAGACGGTTCGTAATGACTCTCGAAAACAGCTTGTAGACATGGCTCAGAAGTGAGATGGGCCTATAATTCTTCAGTAGAGCATTATCGCCCTTTTTGAAGAAGAGTACCACCACACCTCTGCTCCATGCCTGTGGCGTTCTTCCCTCGAGAATGACGGAATCAAACAGCTTCTGAAGGGCCTTAAGGATCGGTTTTCCACCCGCCTTCAGGAGTTCGGCCGTAATTCCGTCATCACCCGGTGCCTTGTTGTTTTTGAGCTGCTTCAGAGCCATCCTAATCTCGTACAGGCTGACGTCCGGGATATCTTCGGTATAGTGTCGGGTCAATCTAGCTCTTGGGTCGTGAGCCCGATTTACAGCGGGTGTCCGGGTGGACGTGTATAACTGTCCATAGAACTTCTCGACCTCCTTCAATAGCTCTGGCTTGGAGGATACGACTCTGCCATCGTCGGTCCTCAGTTTTGCAAGCTGGCTCTGCCCAATAGACAGGTCTCTTGCGAAGACTTTGGAGCCCTTGTTCTTCTCTATCGCGTCTTTAATACGTTCCGTATTAAATTGGCGTAGGTCACTTTTCAAGGACTTTGAGATCTGTCTATTGAGCTGCCGGTACTTAGTCGCATCATCTGAGGACTGCAGAATCATCTCGCGTCTTTCCGCCATAAGCTCAAGGGTGTGGTCAGAGAGCTTTTTGTTTCTATTTGTACGACGGGTCCTAAAGATCCTAGACCCGACCGTATGGACAGTTTCCACAAACCCATCGCTGTAATCGTCCACTGAGCTCCCTAGGCATTCGAAACGATTCTGAAGTTCGAGCTGAAAGCTCTCGGGGTTTTGGATTTGGATCGGTGCTGGACGGAGCGTAGACTTCATCAGTCGAGATCTTTCCAGCTTGATGTTCAGATTCAATGTGCCTCTTACCAAACGGTGATCGCTTCCGGTTTTGACCGCGTTGATCACAGAGACATCATTGAATATTTGCTTCTTCGTCGACATAATGAAGTCAATCTCATTTTTTGTTACACCATCAGGGCCCAACCAGGTCCACTTCCTATGCTCACGCTTTCTGAAGAATGAGTTCATCATATAGAGTCCCTCCTTCTCCATAAAGCCGGCCAGTAGATGACCCCGGTGGTTCCGATATCCATATCCAAATTGCCCCACTCGCAGCTCATCATCGTAGCGATTGCCCAGTTTCGCGTTGAAGTCTCCCATGACAACAGTGAAGTGAGTTTTAGAGCCATGCATGGCTCTCGAGATATCCTCATACATGGTCTCCACCTCATCGTCGGGGTGATTCGAGGTCGGGGCGTATACCTGTATAACCTTCAACGAATACCTTTCGGTTATTCTGAGTATAAGGTACGCCACCCTGGTCGAAACACTCTCGATCTTCACTATGTTGTTCACAAGAGACTTGTGGACGATAAACCCGACACCGCCCTGGGAAAGTTGATCGCCCTCCCGGAAATAGAGCAAGTTACCGGATTTGAGGATTATCGTGTCCTCCCCCTCTCTTCGGACTTCAGATAACCCTACGATATCCCATCGTAACCTGCTCAATTCTTCCTCGAGTTCGACAAGCTTCTCGTCGGTCCGCAGTGTACGTGTGTTGTATGTTGCCAGGTCCAGTCTTTTTTTGTTATGGTAGCCGGATCTCTGCCGGGGATTCTTAGCACCCCCTGCCCCGCCGTTACCTAGGCCGCTACCGTAACCAGGGCTAGCGGGGCCGCCGGGGACTAGGGGCCGATTTTTTATTGTGCTTTGCATGAGGGGATATGCCATAATCGCCACGCTTGGCAGGCGGGTTGGCGATCGCAGTTGGTTGATTAAATACTCGGAGGACGCTGCTGCCCATCCTCTGGTGAATCCCTTAGTCGCCTTTTACGACACCCATGAGAAGATATAGGGTGGTGAAATTCTTTGCGTCCGGCACCACACGGACGTACATGTACATTATATGTTGTCACTATTACAGGTAATAAAAAAGTACTGTAACGAGGTCCAACTCGTTATGCTGCTCACCCTATTTGGTTTTCCTGGCCACTTTATTATACTTTAATCAATCCAAATTCAAAATTCAAAATTATTTTCAAAAATGGCTAATTTTCCACTGTTTTAGCTCAGTTTCTATATTGTACGCTGAAAGACACTCATGTGTCTTTGACTGTGTCTTATAATCATTATATTATTTTATTAACAATAGTCAATGTATCAATTTACCAGTTGAGTGAGATACAGTATTCCAAAAACGTCCTTTGTTGTGTTTTTATTGTGTCTGTGCCGACCTACCACCTACCTACCTGATTTCCTGAATCCAGCCCGAGCTCGCTGCATGGACATAGCAGCAGCTCAGTCATTTTACAGTCGGAGTTGATTTACCACTCCTCCGGCCCTCCGTACTACTGGCCCTCTGTGCCCTCATACCTCAGAGGAGTTCCATACCTCCATACCACTAGTTCCTGCAGTTCCTGTACCACTAGTTCCTGTTGTTCCTGAGTTCTGTTCCTGTAGTTCCTGTTCTCCTCCTACTTCCGTGTGTCACCGTGTGCCAAGCCACCGAACCCTCGACCCTGCGAGTCTCCTGCCCGAGCCACCCACACCGGCCACGACGTGACAGTACTTAAGCATAAATATGACTTGATGGAAGAGAATGAACATTATAATACAAGTACATGCAGGTTGACAAACAAGTGTGTGTGTGTGTGTGTGTTTGTATGTATATGTGTGTGTTTGAATGAGAGTTGTTAAAGTTCCATATTGTGTGAGGAGTGCATATTTGAGAGTGAGTGACATGAGGTGCGTTACAACTTGTACGTTACGTTGTAACGCAACTGATAGAATAACCTTAGGTTACCTAACGCCTTATTTCGGCGCGAATAGGTGTGCGATCTGAATCGGGCATGCAAGATTAAAAGATTTGACTCTCAGCTAGAATAAATACAAATGCCCGACATCAACTGTTGAGCCGTGGCCCGCCAAGCAATAAGACCCAGCCTGGTTAGAGGAACATATAACATCTCGTTACTCCAAATTCACTTTAACGGTGAATGAATACATCGAGAAGAAACCTGAATACCTGAGAGTGCATCATAAAGCTCTCCATGGTATATGTATTTACATACTACTCGTATGCTGTGAGAATGCCGCGGCCGACCGTTGAAAAATGACGTTATAGGGCACTTTACAGAGTTGCTATTGGTCAGTATTGGTACTAGCCGAGCCTAGCTTGAGGTGCCGGTACGAGGGAGCGGGAAGTGAAAACGGCATTGTCACAACAGACAGGTGGTATAGTCAGCCAATCCCCACTAGGCCAGTGTTTTTTTTTTAATATTACGAGATGGCGAAACGAGCTAAAGGCCCACCTGATGTTAAGCGGTTACCTTTGCCCATAACAACTGCAATACCACCTAGGATGTTGCCTAAATGGTTGCGGTTCTGGCGAACTGAGACATGAAGATGAAAAGTCTCATGTGATTGTAATTGAGTGAGTGTGGTTGACTAGCGCCTAAACTTACAATTCTGAAGAGGCCCGTGCCCAGCAATGGTACAGTTATGGGCTGTTATGTTCAATCTTCTGTTTTCAAATTGTCTATTTGATGAAATTTTAATCACCTATGTCGTCTGCTTTAAATTAAATTCTAACGCAAAATGCTGTATTATACAATCGTCATCTCCATTAATATAAGCCCTGCGGACTATTAGCTGTCATTTTCACGCGTACCTGCTCCTAATTTGTTAATTGATCTGACAATGCAAACAATAGGTACACTTCTATTCCAAATTCGAATTGTAGGTGCTGGCCGAAATGATTAACTTTCATGTTTCGAATCATCGCAAAAGAGAAGTTTATAAAAAAAAACGCATATGCTGTTTTTTTTCTTATTTTTTTTGTCAATTGTCCTTTTCCATACTCCCATAAAACACTAATAAAAGAAGTTATACCATAAGACTATTGTTTTTATGATTGAAAATACATTGCAAAACCGTAACCGCTGTACAAACACCTAAGCGATCCTCAATCGCACTACATCAATATTTACCGTGACAACACCAACACCATCCTCTATGCAAATATTTTGGAGTCCTCCATAAACAGAGGTATTGTCGACGTGGATTAACTTTCCGTTAATGACACCGGTACATGCACCCTCAAGCCTCCAGCCAGTCTAGCCGACTCCTTTATGTATTTACTTACGTATGAAGTATGTATACAGACTGTTTGGATTACTGCCTGAACTCATAAAGTAAGATAGTTGTTAATAATATGTGGTTGAGTCAAGTGGAGTAACTAAACGCTTAGAATACAATTTGACTTTTTGACATCTGTAAAACATCACATGCATCCATCAGGCATTTAATTTCTATGTCATTAAAATATCGCATTAAAATTAAAAAACAAAATTCCAAATTCAAACACACCCAATAACCATCTGAATAAAAAAACATAAGTACCAAAAATACAGTTGAACATCGAAACAAAACAAAACTCAATAAGCACACTGGCGCCATTGATCATTTGGTAACGCACGGAACAGTTTACGAAAGTTTCCAATTTTCGCTAACGACCCGCGAAGAGACTGGCCGGTTAGTTCATTATTTTCCAAAATTGTACGTGAGGGTTGCCTTTTTCTGTTTCGTAACTTGATGTATGATTAAAGTTTTTGTCCTTGCCTCGTTTTCTTTTTTTTTCTGTAGTGTTATTTGGCGCGAAATCCGTGTTCAAGTTACTTGAGGAACTTTTATTATCTATGGTTTTATGAAGTTCGAATGTTTTATGTTAATTGTGTTTCAAACGGAGTTGATAATGTTTATTTTGATAACTGAATAATTATTTTGTTTTCGACATAATTATGAATTACTGCTCATATGGAACATTTTGTCGCCAATTTAACGGTTTAATAAGCTTAATAAGGATAAATTGTCGCTAATTCATAACAGTTTTTTTTTTTTATTCACAGATTTATTATGATAAGACTTTAAAAACTTACTGCCAAAATATACGGTTGAAACTACTTAGCATTAAAATAATGTATTAACTGGCAATTTTTAAAGCAGCCTATTTAGCATTTAATTATTCCATTCACAATTAAACTAAAATTTTCCTTCTAAATACGAGGGTCTTAAAAGTGAAATTCGTCGCGTAATCAACCGTAACCTTGGAGCCAACATTTACCTGTCTTTTCTCTTAATATCTTAATATTCCAGTACATTAATAACAATTAACGCTCTCTCGCCTTCAATAATTCAATCTTTGCCTTCGGAGTCGAGTTAGAGGGAATTAAAACATTTCCACCAATGCCTCGGGGGAGTTTAAAGGGGAATTTTGAAGGCGTTATGAAAATTGACGTTATCTATTTTTGTATTTTACTTTGAATTAATTTGGCTGGGGAAGTGTAGCGAAAATAAGTTCACTTTTGTCTATGAATGTCGGAGACGTGACATTTAATTTTGTCATGTCCTATGGATAGAAGTGGGAGTTTCTAATTATAAATTCTCTTTCTCCGAACCTTTTATCAATTATGCTGGGGTCGGCTTTCAGTCTAACCAGATGCGGCTGAATATCGGTATTTTACACAGAGCGACTGCTATCAAATCCCCGCAGCCTAGTTACTGGGTAACGACATCTTAAGGATACACTAGTTGTCAGACATTCAAGCTTTTGACTAGTATAACGACTGCCATAGAAAATTTATTTTTGTCAACTGGGACCGACAGTTTTACGTGCTCTCTGAGGCACGAAGGGGTCACCCATCCAAGGGCTGACCGTGGTTAGCGCAGCTTAACCATGCAAGTCTTGCAACCATGCGTTTATTACTTAGTCACGAGCCACTTTTCTAATTATAAAATATGTATTTGATAATTTCCCTAGAGTCTGACCACGCTAACTCTGCAGTGGAATCATGGCAACACCGTAAGCAATAACTATCAAAATCTCTGCAATGCTTATTATTCCAATGCGAAGTTAGTTTCGTCAGACTAAATAACTAAGTACAGACCAGTAAATTTAACTCTGCATTGGAATAATAAGAAGATAAGATAAGACTACAGAGACTTTGATAGTTATTGTTTACAGTGTTGCCATAACTCCACTGCAGAGTTAGTGTGGTCAGACTCTATATCATTTGAGACTAAAATTCCCAATAAATACTACATGTTGATCTGTATTCGTGCCATATTTAACGAGGTGACTATACCACTGATACTGAATACGAATCAATAAAAAAATCAATACCAATTTTTTTTAAAATGTAAATACCTATTTGTAAACAAACTAATTTGAAATTACCCCCGTGAGTCGCGTGCGACACATAAATGTTGCGAGCGAAACTACCAAAAAAATTGCAGGTATTTGACAATGCCGCCGATGATTTATTTTCAGTCGTTCGGGATTTATTCTCAAACCCGCGCTATGTTTCTAAGTGAAAATTTGGGTATTTTTAGATGAAGCACATTATTTATAATTTGCTCTAGAAATAAAAATAATTCAATTAATAATACTCAGTAGCAAGCCGGAGCCGGGGGCGAGCCTATTACATGGAACTATAACATAACTGGCGAAATGTGGGTGTACTATACACCTCTGCCTACCCCTTCGGGGAAATACAGCCCCCCTAGCCAAGTTGACAATCTACAATCGTCAACATAGAAAACAATCCAAATGTATAGGAATGACATATCTCAACGAATGACTTTTTCGTTCAGATATGTCATTCCCATACATTTTGATCGTTTTATATAGCGTTGACGATTATAGATTGTAAACTTGGCTTAGGGGAGGCGTGATGTTATGTTATGTTGTTATGTTATGCTCTAGAAATATGGCACGGTTACAGATCAATAGTTAATCCACAGTAAACTATTTTATAATCATACAACTTATTTGTTGCTAATTAAGTGTTGCATGTTTACGTAAGAGTAAGATAGTATACATATGTATGAGCGCATCTCGCCGTTAAACTTGATAGTTTGGCGAGTTTTCTAGATAAGTAAAACTAAAGAAATTGTACCTGTGATTAAATAAAAAAAAAATAAAAAAAATACATCTTCTATAGTTACCAACTCTCATCTCTCACCTACAACAAAACAACAAAAATGTAACAAATACAATCCATTTTACCTGAAATCCGAGCCCAACATCAAACATCCACACACATCCAGATAAATAAATAACTCCGTAGTTATAATGTATCGTGGAGGCGCCGTATTAAATTTGGTAGCACTTTAATGCTCTTGGGCTGAGCTCTTGACGCCTATGCTCGTAAACTAATGTTATTCGGCGTACTACGCGCCCAGGGAGACCTCGAGGCAGCCTTGCGGCTTCGGATATAAATTTTTCATGAATCGAGGACGAGCAGAGGGATTGAAAAAAGCCTTCCGCAATATTGGCGCTCATTGATTGGGCGTGGCGATTTGAGTGACGCGAAAGAGATTGGTTTTGATGTTGGCAAGTCAGTTGAGAAACTTGAGTTGCCCATTTTATTGTGGCATCGCATTTGGGATTTCTGGTGGTTCGTTTTCAGGGTTCCGTACCCAAAGGGTGCAAACGGGACCCTATTACTCTCGCTACGCTGTCCGTCCGTCCGTCAGTCCGTCTGTCTGTCACAGGGCTGTATCTTTGTAACGGTAATAGATAACCAGTTGACATTTTCACAAAAAAATGTGTTGCTATGAGGTATATCAGGACAAATACTAAAAACAAAAAAAAGTCTAAAACCAAAGGGGGTCCCCATACAAGAAACCTCGAAAAACATGCATTTTTTTCAAGGTTTTTGTCCCTGTTCTATCTTCAAAACGGTAATACATACCAGCGCCAAACTTAGTATGATTATAGTGCATACTATCTAGTTTAGTAACAAATACTAAAAACAGGACAAACATAGACATACGTGGTGGTACCTATGGAAGAAAGAGATGCAAAAATTCAGATTTCGCGTACGTTTGTTGATCTCTTTTGATAAACTCTCGTAAATTAAATCAATTTCTACGGGGTATCAGGTCGATGGGTGGTACGAAACCCTTACTGCGTGAGTCCGACTCACACTTGGCCGGTTTTTGGAATACAGTTCCTTATAGGGGCTTGCGGTAGGTGTGATTTGGGAGAAAATGTAGCGTCACGCTAAGATTTGCGCTATACTGAATATACGCACATAGAGTTGTCAGCTGACCTCACCTTTAAATACCATAACATAAAAAAAGAATTTTTTCCGGGTTATGATCTATCTAAGGTGGTAAGGACAAACAAACAGACAAACAAACATCCATACTTTTTCACATTCATAGTATTAGTAGGATTTGTTACTTAACTTTTAAATTCATAACTTATTCCTTGTAAACGAAATGAAACAACTATAAACTCGGTCCGCCAACTATAAAACTCTTTGGCTGACCAATATTGATCCTTACTACCGAACTAGTTACCGAACCGTGTTTTTCTCAGTTACTTTCCAAGCCTTTGCGTATTTTCAATTAAAATTTCTTAATCAAAACTGTAACGTAGCAAGTATAGTATAGCTCCAGGTGTAATTCTCAGCATATTAAGGCAATCTGCACCGACGATGTGGCAAACTAGCTCTGTATCGCCGCTAGCCATAAGCATAATTAATAGTTAGGTAAAGGTGGGGGGTTTATCCCCTTAAGACCTGCCACATATGACGGGGTGATAATGTATGAAAATGACGCTGACAACACCTAAAAATCAGACCTCTGCGGTCACTGTCGTTTTGTACAGAAATGAAAGAGAGGCAACGAGAGGAGGGACGTCGGGTGCGCCGCTCAACTAGTTTACTTTTTTTATAAAATTTAAAAACTTATTTGAAAAACAGAAACAACTGTTTTAGATTATCGTCTTTCTTAAATGTCTTGTTAATTTCATTTATTCTTATTTTTATTTTTTTCTTATTTTGTAAATAATAGAGATACTTTTTGTAAATAATAGAGGGCAAACAGCCCTAAAACATGTTTTAAAAGGTTAGTTTTAAAAAAAACTATCGAGAAAACTTTAAAAAACGTGTTTTGGGCACAATAGAGTTTTAGAAAATGCGATCAAGATTAACATTTTTTTTTTTCATCCACAAACTGAATCGATATAGCTTAAAATGTTTTTAAAAGAAGCCTATTTGCGGTATTTGGCTGTTGTCAGCGTCTTAAGTAAAAAATCTTTGAAAGTAACTTCCCGATGAGCTTCTTGAAACTTTATATACAGCTCAGAACTCGATGACAATGCAATATTAATTGCTACTATAAAGGCGTGATCTCATGTTATGATAAACGCTCGCGAATCGGTTTTGCTCCGAGCGGGCGTTTACGAAAAACCAGCTTAAAAAATTTCGAACCGTACCCAAGCCATAGAATAAAAAATAATACGAGTACCCAAGCCCCGTTAATACATCAAAATATAAAGAGATGTCAAAACTTAAGATCTACTTTAGAAATAAGAGCGATTTAATAATACGGGCCTTTCTCAGACTTTGTAAAACATAAAAATATTAATTTTGTTTCTGATTAACAATGCAGATGCTTTCAGAAAGTTGGATGTTTGTTTTAATTTTATTCCACTTAAGCACTAGGTACAGCGTCTGAAAATAATTTTATCACAATTTTTCACGGAGAGAACAACGCGGCGTCGCTTTAATATTTATTAGTAAGTATTTGGACTTTCCCCCTAGACAAATGGACTGACGACCTGAAAAGGTAGCTGGTGGGGACTGGATGCGGAAGGCAGAGGTATAGAGGTGGTATTAATATTTGTATGCCACCTGTGGCAGCACACAGAGAGACTACCTATAATGTACCTAACACCAAAAATACCTGTGTACACTAATAAACATTTTGATTGATTGATTGATTGAGGTCCAAATATTGTGGCGCAACTTGGGAGTGGCCTATGTCTAGCAGTGGACTGCGATAGGCCGAGTTGATGATTTGGACTTTGTATTATTAACATAACATAACATCTCACGCCTGTATTTCCCAGAAGGGGTAGGCATAGGTGTAATAGTACACTCACATTTCGCCAGTTATGTTAAAAGTCCCATGTAATAGGGGGCGAGCCTATTGCCATTAACGGGGCACAAATCCAGACTCCGTGCTGCTACTGAGAATTTCCTAATGAAAAAACCCAATAACACTTTGCCCGACCCGGGAATCGAACCCAGGACCCCACGCTCAGCAGTCGCGTTTGCAACCACTAGACCAACGAGGCAATATAACGAGGTAGTATTATTTGTATTATTAACCTGCGACTAATAAACTACAGCGACATTAAAAATAGAACTTGAATGCTATTATTGGCTATCGTACAAAGCACGCCATATGAAACCACATCCACTAAAATTAACAATACATTAATGGACTTTGAAGCACGTCCAACACGATTATCCAGCGAGCCAGCCAAAACGACTGAAACATCAAAAACAGCAACACTCGCCACAGCGATGTCCGCTATATAATGTAGGTACAGTCGAACTAAGAGATAAGTGTAGGAGAGTAGTTTGATCAAGACCTCTGACTTCAAATTCATGTGTGGATCGGAATTTGATTATCACTTGTGTTCACGGTTAAGAAAAACATCGTAAGGAAACCTGCACTCCTGAAGTGCTCCATGATGTTTTTAATGGTTTATGTACCTACTCAGCCAACACGCACTAGGCCAGTAAGGCCAGCGTGGTGGACGAAAGCCTCATCCTTCTCATACTGAGAAGAGGCCCGTGCCCAGCAGTGGGAGTAATGGGCTGGTTATGTGTATGTAAATTACTACTACTACTACTCGCGCAAATAAAGAATGGGATTAGAAATAGCACTATTGTCATATGTACCTTTCGCTTACACAATACCGTACGACGTCAGAGCGAAAGGCAAATACAAATGCCACCATTTTCAATCCCATCCTTTATCTGCGCGAGTAGTATAGGAAATAATACTATTTTTCAGTAAAAATTATAATTAGACATAGTTGGACGTCCAATGGACGGTATTTATTAAAAATATAATTAATAATAATAATAATAATGTCCTCCCGGCCGAATTTCGGTCACGGCGGCCAATCTCAATGGAGACTAGCCATCTGCGCGGGACATATTATAGTGCACGAGTGTGTGCGCAAACACAGGTGCACTCTCTATTCCCTCACTCTCATAATCCGATGGGACGGCAATTAAAAAGTAAAAAATAAAATAAAAAAAAATTAAAATATAATTACAAAGTATTCATAATTATTTTCTAAGAAAATTTCATCTAAAATTAGCGACCCTGCATACGTATCTCTATGTTTGACTGTACATTAGCATTTAGTTATGAATCAATTCCAAGATTCTCTACGAGTTGGAGGAGTCCGGGGGTTGGTGTCCGAGGGTGTTGGTGTCCGGACTCGCAACAGTCCGATTGAATAATCAATCAGCGAAATTCAAATAAGGCTGGCAACAGGCGTCGCTTTACGGTAACGTGGAGCTGTTTTTGAGCCCATCTTAAACGAGATATTGTTTTGCAGACTCCGTTTATCTTACGATTAGAAGTGTGTTACTCAGCTCAGAACCGGTTATACAGATCAATAAGCTTGAGCTGTTGAGCTGCAGCTCAATGACAAAATACGCAGCTCACGGCTCAAAGAATAGTATCTATCTGTGCGACAACTTTTGTTGCACGGAAGATAAAATATGTGTATATAGATAAAAACCTGTTTGAACCGGTGAGCTGGAGCGGCGACAGATCCGCGGTGAGTCGCAGAGTCAGCAGGCGAGCGCAGCTCAAACAGATCGGACGGTCTTTAAGCTCAGCGACTTGCATCACAGGTAGAACAGCTCGAAGTAGGCAGATACACAAATTGAGCTGATCTGTGAGCCGGTTCACAGCTCCGGCTCACTGACCTGAACCGTGAGCTGAGCTGCAGCTCACGCATTTTTGTTGAGTTACCCATGTCTACTTACGATTAAGTTTAGATTTGCGTTGTGTTGTGCAGTTCTGAAGTTTGAATTCCTTGTTACTGATTTTGATAGTTTTGGAGTTGTCTTGCAGTGAGTTCTTAGTGAGAATCATAAGTTTTGTTGTGATTAAGATGGACATAACATTTATTTGGTCGTTTTTATGGGATGGCGAAACAATTTCAAGGCCCACCGGCAGTTAAGCGGTTACCGTTGGCTATAACAACTACAATCCCACCTAAGCTGTTGCCTAAATGGAAAGAAGATGGAAAGTTTCGTGTGAATGTAATTTCTCCGACACCCGTAGGTACCCTTCACACTGGAACACAGCAATGCAAGCATCACTGTTTGGCGGCAGAAGTAGGTACGGTGGTAGTACTTCCCTGGACGAGCTCTTGCTCAAGGTGATCTACTACTACATAACTATAGCTATGATGAAGTGTGTTTATAAAGATTGCCAGTTGATGTAAAATAGATCATAATAAATAAATATTTTTGGGACATTTTACACAGCACTATCTAATCCCAAACTAAGCAGAGCTTGTATTATGGGTACTAGACAATGAATATAACACTTATATACTTTTATTGTAAATACATACTTATAATACATAAGAAAAAACCAGACCAACACAAACACTTATGTTCATCACATAAATATTTGTGTCCTGTGGGAATCGAACCCACGACCTCGTGATCAGCAGTCCTACACTCAAACCACTAGACCACAGACGTCGTCATCTTACAGTTAGATTGCATTATTTTAAAATATTTTTCTATTATATTTCTTCGGTTGAAATGTTTTATTATTTCTTAATGTTTCTTGAGGTTTATTGAAAAGTTAATTTCGTTTATTCAATTGACTTTTTGCGTTCTCTCATCTAAAAAGTAGGCTAGCTTACCAAAAATAATAAGAAAGGTAAATAACATTCTTTACTGAAATATAAGATTATTTTCACAAAAACCAATATCATTTCGCAAACTCATCACAAAACGAACTTACCGTTTAGAGAAGCCATCCAATATAATTTTCTGAAGAAAAAAAACATTGAAATAATTTCATCCCATTTAAGTTTCAGTTGGAATAAAATTCAGGGGCTTATTACAATCTGTAATCTTATCAGGAGCAAAGCCATTCCACCATTTAGGATTTGAGCAAAGCCTATTTTGTGGGAACGGAAAAATCTGGAACAATTACCAGCAGCCATGAGACAAGCATTTTCTGAAAGTAAACCTATTAAAGAAGGGAACAAAGCGTTGGGTATTGGAACTTACGCGCTATTGCGAGGAAATGATTGAGGAATTAGTACAACAGACTAGATTTGTTGGATCGTGAACTAATTCTTGAAATTAGTAAATTTTATCAAATAATTCTGGGAACATACCAGGCCCCTCAGAAAGTATTGCGAAAAAAAGTTTTTATATATGGGAGACTGGCCAGTTATAATGTTTTTCGAAAAT
This sequence comes from Asteroscopus sphinx, assembly GCA_949699075.1. NCBI lineage: Eukaryota > Metazoa > Arthropoda > Insecta > Lepidoptera > Noctuidae > Asteroscopus > Asteroscopus sphinx. Next base: position 29,945,536 of record OX453004.1, on the reverse strand, counting down.
ATGATTATTTATAAGTAAAAATAAGTAAGTTCCAATTTCAAAATTTCCCTCCACATTTTTTGCGAGTTAATTCAAAGTATTGTGTCTCACTGAAATATGGATCTGCGCCGGGAACATTTTAGAGCTATGATTTTATACGATTTCAAGTGTCGCCTGAAACCGGATGAATCATACGATAGACTTCAAATGGCATTCATGGATGAAGGCCCTTCCAAGGCAACCGTGTATCGTTGGTATAACGAATTCAAGCGCGGTCGACCAACTTTGGGGGATGACGAAAGAAGCGGTCGCCCTTTGACGGCTGTTACCGAAGAAAACGTGCTAGCAGTGAAAAATTTAATCCAAGACAATAGGCGAATTACATATCAGGAGATTCAACACATATTGAAGATTGGATCGGGAAGCGTTCACGAGATTCTACACAGCCATCTTCGCGTGAGGAGGATAGTATCACGCTGGGTGCCGCACAACCTCACCGATGCTCAGAAGCAGGCCCGGGTGGAATGGTGCCGTGATATGCTTAACAAATTTGAAGCAGGCTCGTCTCGGCGTGTTTACGACATCGTTACAGGTGATGAGTCCTGGATTTATCACTACGACCCAGAAACCAAGCGCCAGTCGACTGTTTGGGTGTTTCAAAATGAGCCAACGCCTACCAAAGTGAAGCGATCTAGAAGCGGGGGTAAGATTTTGATCGCTAGCTTTTTTAATTTGACTGGCCACTTGGTATCAATTCCCTTACGGGATCAAAGAAGCATTAATGCCGAATGGTATACTACCAAATGTTTGCCAGAAGTTTTCTCTGTTATAAGCAACAAGCGACCAAACACAGGGCTCCGCGGGCTACTGCTCCACCACGACAATGCACCTGCGCACACCGCACTCAAAACGAGGGACTTCCTGGACAGCACGCCAGTCAAACTCCTGGGTCACCCTCCTTACAGCCCTGATCTAGCACCGTGTGACTTCTTTTTATTCCCAAAAATAAAAAATCAGCTCAAAGGGATACAATTTTCGTCGCCGGAAGATGCGCTGGCTGCGTTCGAGCAGGCTGTAAACGAGGTGTCTGCGGCGGACTGGAAAAAGTGTTTTGAAAACTGGTTTAGGCGCATGAATCTTTGTATAGAGGCTGGTGGAAAGTACTTTGAAAAGATTTGATAAAAATATATGTACGTATAGAACAATTTTTTTTAGTTTCGCAAAACTTTCTGAGTGTCCCACGTACGTTATTTACATTTGTAAGGAAACTCTCTGAGGTAATGTATTAATTTGGTATTATGTAAAACGAAATACGCTGTTGTCAATCTTTTTTATTTAATTTTATATTTAAAAAAAATCTAATCTAATCTTTTTTTTTTTTTTTCTAGTTATACTGCGCTGTATAGCCAGCAGGCTTGACTGCTTGTGTGTAAATCGCTGCTGCAAGCTTTCAACTTCGGTGCTGAGCTTGTAGCAGGGATTTGCATATCAGTGCGGTTTAGGTTAAGTGCATAGGATAGGAATACTAACATAGTTATTAAGTAATATTGTTACTAACACGGTGAGTCATTGTTACTTAATCAATAAATAAATAATAATAAATTTATATCGAGGACTTCCAATAAAAGATGTTACACAAAAAATCACAAGTAAACAAACAGTTATAGGAATCTATCCAGATAGATACCTACCAGAAGGACATCCATGGAATTTCTTGCCGGTTCTTCTCCATAGGACCCACAAATTGGAACCGTGCAACTAGAGCCTGACGTTTCAAAATGAAAAGTGTCTGTAATTAGGTTTATTTAAAATAAAAAACATGAATTTGAATTTGAACATGGTATACTCCTTCCATTAAAGGAAGCCACAGAATGCACAAAATTAATGACTCAGCTAACATGAAATTAAGATGAATTATTGATTTATTGATATTGATGACTCTTGGCCTTTGTTCTTTACAATTTATTATGATTTATTTCTTTCTCCTTGAAACAGGAAATTAAATGTAATTATTTGGTCTGCAAATTGGATGTTAAGATCAATTTTACAAGTCAGTTCTTTTTTTAACAAGGCGGCTTCGGCGATAATACATGTCCCAAATACATATTGTACGAGATACGAAATAAAACCGGCCAAGAGCATGTCGGGCCATGCTCAGTATTATAGGGTTCCTTAAGTAGGTGTACAAACGAATCAAATCGAATATTAATCATGGCTATTTTAGTTTTTGCAATAATCGGCAGCATTCGCGACTCAGAGCGTGTTGTTAGTAGCGCCATCTAGCGATAAATTCAAGAAGCCAAATTTAAGAAGTCTGATTGATGTCAAAGTTACTTTTTGTGATTTTTTAAAATAGAAAGTAGCTAAAGGAGCATTATTTGCCATGATAATTTTTCTCTAAGGTCAATGACCTTTGAACTAGGACGTTTTAAGTATTTTTCAGTTTTCTGCCTATAACTCAAAAAATTATAATCACATTATACTCGAAATAATTTTAAAAGAGAGTTTTCACAAAGGTCTATCAATGTGGAAGATTATAAGTGTCTACGTTGCATAGTTTAGAAATGGCAGGGGGGGGACACATTGCAAGCCACTTTGGCGGACTATATTTCGCAGATGGTACACCTGATAAAAAAGTGATGTATGAAACATTACCTTCATTTTAGTAGACCTATTCAATGATACCCCACACGATGGGGTGCAGCGAAAAAATATTTTTTTTCCCCATTTCACATGTATGGGCGCCACCCCTAAAGAACGTAAAAACTATTTTTTTATTCTTTTAAAAGTGAGATCTATATTCAGACTATTTTTTAACAAAATTTCATTTACTTATGTTTATAACTGTAGAAGTTATTAAGCTGTAAAGGATTAGGACAGACGGACAGACGGACAGACGGACGGACATGACGAAACTATAAGGGTTCCTTGTAGGACTTCGGAACCCTAAAAAGAGGGCGCTGACTACAACCAAATGCCGCCGTATTGGATAGACGCTCTCGGCCGACACTTCTGCTTCAACAACGAGCCGCACAACAGCTCTGAGTTATTATTGTGTAACTACTTAAATAAATTTTACTTTTATGATATTAAACCGCCTTTTTACTGAGCTCTTACAATATTTAAGTATAAAAATTGAAAATGTAAAATGTGACCCAATTTTGTAATCCTAAAATACGCAAACCGTTACAATATTTGGTCTCCCGCCTAAAGCGAGATTACCACGTTAACAAGGTGTTAAAGTGCCTATTGTTAAAAGTTCGCTTTAAATCGGCGAGTGTTAAAGCAGTATTGTTTAAAGTTCACTTTAAATCGGGCCCGCTTATTATATCTTAAGCCGACACCTGGGGATATAATCGTACTGCTACTCTGCTGCTCTTTGTACTGTTCTCAATTGTTTCTTCGTAAAGTGTTGTTCAGATCGGTGTTCCGATTCAAGACGAGTTAGAGGATTTTTGAATGAAAATTTTCATGGTTTTGTGTATCATTGCCATCTCGTGGTTATTGGTTACAAAAAAGTATTATAGAATAACGAAAAAATTTATTAAGAGGGATGATTTAAAATGCAGCTGTTTCCTGCTATACTAAAGAAAAAGAAAAAATGAAAGAATAAATATCCCAAAAATGTCCCAAAAGTATTTATAAATAATATTTATTTTCTTCAAGGATGTGCACAAAAGCACAAAAAATTATAAAAGTTATATAAAGTTAAGTAAGATATGCGTCATTCCCGCGCAAATCGGCCATCGCTCAGCATATTGCAGTGACGCATGCACGAACACATGCCACAGCCCTGGTTTTCAACGACAGCCGGCTACACACAATGATTTCGTTCGATGCCTATGCCTAATACTCATTTTCTATATTATATTATTTCATCCTACAAAAATCAATACTAGACGTTGGTTCTGAAAAACGAATTAGAAATGAAGATACGTTACGCCTTTAGTCCCTTAATACAATGGGCAAGTGGGTTGGTGACCGCACAGCCAATAAAATGAACACCAGTCAATAATCCATTACGATATAATAACATTTGCTAGCTCTATCTAGAACGAGCATTACCTACATAGTATGTAAGTCCACAAGCCAATGTCCTGTAAAGGTTTACCCGCTGTCGAAGAATGATAAATGGTTCTCGCTCTCGGTAAGGTAAAGTTTAAGTGTACATAACTGTTGTGCACTGCGTGTGGTCCTCATAAAGTGTATAAACGCTAAGCAGTCAATGCAGTAATTAGGTACTTGGTTTTACGATATACGAAGGTACAGCTTTTTTATTTTTGCCGTGGGGAAATCCTCATGGACGCACTCCGCCCGGGGTAGGCGGAGCCAGTGTCGGACTCTTACCGACTAAAACCACCACGGTATTCCTTCAACTACCTTAGCAGGGGGCGTGGAAACCCGTGAGTATTCATACAACCACCCCCGACAGGTCCTGGCCCGCCACAAGCAGACGAGCCCCTTCTTCCCGTGCGGCCTAACGTTGGCCGCACCCACCTAGGTGGCGCACACGGAACACTGCACGCCACCTCACCTCATGGGCCTTTACCAGCTGCGCGAACTATGCTGGTTGTGCCAGCTACGCCAGCTGCTGTTCGGGCAGCAGACTACCCCGAGTCTGCTGCTCGCAGGCCCTACCTCCCGTAATCTTTTATAGAGGTTTTCTTCCTCGCGGTCCGGGCGGTTAAGCCAAGACCCTCGGTCCCAAGAGGCGCGAGAACACTACTCAGCGGGCACTCCTGGGGTTACGAGATCGACGGGGGCAGGGAAGGACAGTCCCCCCGCTGCCTGCCCAGTGGCAGGGTGAGTGCACCCCGGGCCCGCCCCTGTTCCTCCACTGTGCCCTCTGTTGGCAGCAGAGGGACACGTGGAGCAACTCCGCACTGGCCCAGGACGGGCCCCTCCCGCGCCAGAATATTCGCCACAGGCAATAAAATCCCCCGAAGGTTAATCCCTCGAAAGGATTTTATTGCCCGTGCCCAGGATGCACCGGCCAAACAACTGCCGTTCCCTCCAGACGTGTCCAGAAGGACAAGCAGCCATCAGGCACATGTGGAGGTTTTTTGGCCTGCACCCCTCGTAGGTATTTTCTAGAATGTATACGAACGACCCAAGTACAGTGTAGTTAATAGCTTGTGTGAAAAAAGTTACGTCGTATTTTATGCAGCAAAAAACCAAGTTTTCTTCAGTTCACAACAAAAGGCAATCAATAATTTCTGTTAATTAATTTTTGAGTTAAACTCACCTTTGTACATGAAGTATTTTATGTTCTGATTGTGTTTATAATGTGTTCAAAAATAAGAATTAAAACGCCAATCTGCATCTACCTTTACATAAAACAAAGAAATTGGAACGATCTTTGCAAACCCTTTATTGAAAATGTTTGTATGTACCCTTTATTATTCAGTGATTTTATAAAAAAAATATTAACAACATTTTCCTCTCAGCGTTAAAGGCATTCCTATTTGATTGTACTTACACTTAGAACTATAGATACATTTGTGACTTAATTATGAATGTGTAGAGAGAGATACTGGGAATAAAAAAATCATTTTTCTTTGCTTGTACATACAATATACATATACATCTTAATAATTGATGAATTTTCCAAGAATGTCTTCAGGCACGTGTGTGTCGTATCAGTTTTTCCACGAAAAGTATTAGTAAAGTTACAAGCACGTGTAAAATTCAAGATGATGAACAATAAAACAATAATTTGTGCCACGTTACATAACTTTCAACGAAACCGGTTAGTTTTTTTAAAGTAACAATTACATTAAATTTTTATTTTATTATAACCACGTTTTTTTTATTAACTAGCTTTTGTCATATCTGTATGTTCGGTACAAATTTCGCAATCGATTTTAAACTAACTTCTCGATGAGCTAGGGACTTAAAACTTTAAACATAGCTCAAGACAATGCAATATGAACACGCTTTCTTTTTAAAAACGTGGTTTAAAAAAATCCATGTCATAAAATTATTAGTATTTCGTTGCATGTCTAGCTTTAAAAGGTGTTCAGATACATATATTACATATCACCGCTACAGCCTATTCTATATTTTTCTATTTAAATAAAATAAAAATATTTTTGGGACATTTTTTACACAGCACCATCAAGTCCCTAATTAAGCAGAGCTTGTGCTATGGTTACTAGACAATAGATATAATATTTATATACTTTTTTTCGTAAATACATACTTATAATACATAAGAAACACCAGACCAACACAAACACTTATGTTCATCACACAAATATTTGTGTCCTGTAGGAACGACCTCGTGATCAGCAGTCCAACCCTCAAACCACTAGACACCAGACGTCGTCAAAAAAAAAAAAAAAAAATGTTAAAAAAAAAAAAACTTTTTAGGGTTCCGTACCCGAAGGGTTCCAAACGGGACCCTATTACTCTCGCTACGCTGTCCGTCCGTCCGTCCGTCCGTCTGTCTGTCTGTCACAGGGCTGTATCTTTTGAACGGTAATAGGTAACCGGTTGAAATTTTCTCAGAATATGTGTTGCTATGAGGTGTATCACGACAAATACTAAAAACAAAAAAAAGTCTAAAACCAAAGGGGGTCCCCATTCAAGAAACCTCAAAAAAATGAATTTTTTTCAACGTTTTTGATCCTTCTCTATCTTCGAAATGGTAATACACACCAGCGTCAAACTTGGTCAGATTATAGTGCATATTATGTAGTTTTGCAACAAATACTAAAAATAAGACAAACATAGACACATTGAGAGGTACGGAACCCTTACTGCGCGAGTCCGACTCGCACTTGGCCGGTTTTTTTGTATTATAGCCCTTATTAAAATGCGCATTTTGACACCTTAATTATTTTTATACTCCTGAAACATCCGTAGATTGAAGCGAAATCTCACTATTTCTGAAAACTGGCCCGTACCGGACCGATCGAAAAAACATATTCAATGTTAAAAAAGGTACTTGTTAAGTACAGCCAAAACGTTTCAGAAGCAAATTATACACAAATCACGAATCTTCAATCCTTATCGCCGATTGTGTCTCAAATGTGGGTCAAAGCTATGCACGGCAACACATGAGTTATCGCGAGTCTCCGTAATGGCGTCGTTACGTGTTTTAATGCGCAAGTTCCACCATAACATAGAATATGATGGGAACTTCTCGAATGTAGGTGAACGACGGGCAATACATTCACGATAATTATGTAGATATGCGCAAATACATGACGTTAGTAACAAAGTTTTAAGGGTTGTTTTAACTTTTGAGTTAAAGTGTCCCCTTGCGAGTATATTGTGCCAAATGTCTAGAGCAGCCATACTCAACCTTTTTTTTATAGGGGGCCACAAACGCGTTTCAGTCATGGTGTCGAGGGCCCAAGCAAAAATTATTTAGGTATAAACGTAATTCCAAGTTAACGATGTAGTTTATTAATGAAAAAAGAATTTTTAACAAAGATGTTTACATGTTTTAACACGATTTTTGATACTGTGAACACTTTTTCAAAACTTTATCAAGATCTGGCTTGTCGCTACATGCTATTCTTATAACATCATCCAGATGAGAATCTGTAAGTTTGTTTCTGTAAACGTTCTTTGTGTATTTCATTTTTGAAAAAGACGATTCGCACACATACGTAGACCCAAAGAATGTTAGTAGGATTTGGGCACATCTTTGGACGCTTTTATATTTTTGGGGAACAAAAAATCGGTGATATCGCTCGGCTCCCATTTCTGAAACATCCATTCTCTGATGGGCGCGAAATTTAAAATAGTTTACAATAAATTTGTAACTTTAGATGGGCCAATAACAAAGGCCCGCCGGGCCTCATGCGGCCCGCGGGCCGCAGGTTGAGTATAGCTGGTCTAGAGTGTATTTAATAAGTATTTACTTTTTAACGCTGGTTGACAAACACTTGATACTTTCCCCGATTTTAATTGTATTCGAGAACTAGCGGACGCCCGCTGCTTCGCTCCCGTGGTACCTCTATAAAAAGTATCCTATGTGTTTATCTGGAATATTGTCTATATGTGTGCCAAATTTCACACAAATCCGTTCAGCCGTTTCAGCGAGATTGAAGGACAAAAAAATCAATGCTTTCGCATTTAGTAGGATTTTAGATAGTATTTTGCTTTCACGTTTAACTAGTTTCAAGTATAATATCGGATGGATGGATAGGATATTAATTTTGGCCGTTACACGACCATTGGGCCCAACTGAAAAATCAATGGGTCCCTTTACATGGTACACGTCAATGTGGCAAGCCCAGATGGAGATGTGTGGATGGAGTGGGATGAGCTGAACTCCTTCCAAAAAGAGTAGTCTATTTTAGCAACAGACAGGTAGAAGTGGAAGAAGAGTAGGGAAGCCTTTGCCCTGCAGTGAGACACTTCAGGCTTTTAATAAATTCTTATTAAAAAAATTGCCACGATCGAGTAAGAGGTGATCGTGGCTAATTAGCAACTACGCTGATTGTATGATCTGCGAGGTTAAGCTACACTTGCCGCGGTCTGTCCGTGGATGGGTGACCATTTCGTTGCATATCGAGACCCCTCCGTGCCTCTCGTTAAGTTGTCGGTCCCAGTTACCATACGGCAGTCATTACGGGTAGTCAGAAGCCCGAAAGTCTAACAACCTCCGAATGTTGGTTTTGCCCAGTAACTGGGTTGCGGGGGTCTGATGGCAGTCGGTCAGTGTAACATACTGATGTTCAGCCACATCTGGTTAGACTGGAAGCCGACCCTAACATAGTTGGGAAAAGGCGAGGAGGATGATGAATGTATAGGAAAGTCTGCAGCTCACTCCAAAAACATAAATCTTGGTAAGATCGCGATATCCATAAATAATTTACGAATCTGTTTCCATCACAAGGATGAACTTGAAACACGGAAAGAAAAGAGAAATTATTAATAAAAGGTAACAACAAAACATGTCGGATCAGAGCTCCATAATTCAGCCGTGGGACGTCGCCCGGAAACCGTGTAACCGCCGGTTCCGGTTGCTTTCAGTTCACTCGTTCGACGACGTCTTAGGGTTCAATTGCTGCAGGCGTAGCATGACCACTGTAGACAACCGATTTGTCTACGGAAGAATCGACAAAACTACATTGTATAGAACTTTATCTGTCATTTTGTCTATTCTTTCGTAGACAAAACGCTTGTCTACAGTGGACATGCTACGCCTGCTGGTTAGTTATCCAGGCTACAAAATAAATTTATATTAAATTATTATTATTTAAATAGCGCACATAATCTTACTGCATAAAGATTGGTCGTTATTTTATTATGTAATATTTGTTATGGACCTGTGAGAAATAAATAATAACATAACAACATAACATAACATAACATCACGCCTGTATTTCCTTGAAGGGGTAGGCAGAGGTGTAATAGTACACCCACATTTTGCCAGTTATGTTATAGTCCCATGTAATAGCGGGCGAGCCTATAGCCATTGACTGGGCACAAATCCAGACTCCGGGCTGTTACTGAGAATTTCCTAATGGAAAAACCCAATAACACTTTGCCCGACCCGGGAATCGAACCCAGGACCCCACGCTAAACTTGTTTTATTATAATGACGCTAAAAGAACTATCAACATGTAGCAATACATAATTTGTATAAATTGATGTAGGTTCAAATGGCTTTACAATGTTTCAATGTCTCTTTCTTCGTCTTATTCAGGCGGCATTAGTTTATGTAATTGGAAAAATTATGTACAATTATCGTATTATTTTATTGTGTAGCTCATTTACAGATTTTATTCAATTTCGACACAGATGTATTTTTGTTATGAAATTAATTACTTATGACTTATGACGTTATTTTTTTAATTCAAGTTATTTTTTTAGGCTTCCATACCCGAAGAGTGCCAAACGGGACCCTATTACTCTCGCTACGCTGTCCGTCCGTCTGTCTGTCACAGGGCTGTATCTTTTGAACGGTAATAGGTATGTGTTGCTATCACGACAAATACTAAAAATAAAAAAGTCTAAAACCAAAAGGGTACCACACAATAAACCTCGAAAAACATGCATTTATTTCAACGTTTTTGTTACTGCTCTATCTTCAAAACTGTAATACATACCAGCGTCAAACTTGGTCTAATTATAGTGCATACTATGTAGTTTAGCAAAAAATAATAAAAATAGGGTAAAAATGTAAATTTGTGGTGGTACCTGCGTAAGAAAAAGATGCATAAATTCATATTTCGCTCACGGTGAGTAGATGTCTTTTGATGAACTCTTGTAAATTAAATTAGTTTCTATGGGTATCAGGTCGATGGGTAGTACGGAACTCTTACTGCGCGAGTCTAACTTGGACTATGCCGGTTTTTTAGATCATTTGTCCGCCCCACCTGGTTATTTAGTCATCCGTGCACGCCTAGCCTTAAATATTCGATTTCATTGTTTAACACCTCAACAGGATTTTGCGAATCATGTCTGCTATTACATACCTACATAAATCCGAAGCACAAAATATTCCCACATTCGTACGAGGGCAAATATTTGTGAGGCCTACAGAAATTCATTCAGATATTCTGGATATTTTTGCATGCGATTTGTTTATGTAAAAATACAAGCAGAGTGAATTTCAGTGTGTTACTATGAGTTATATACGCGTTCATTTGTTTATTTCATTCTCAGTAAAGTAAAATCCATAATAACATAACATAACATCATGTACAATCTTTGCTGCTGCTACGACATGCAAAGTAACTTTTTTTGATGTTACAACTATCAACTAACTATACCAGGCCCCTCAGAAAGTATTGCGAAAAAAAGTTTTTATATATGGGAGACTGGCCAGTTATAATGTTTTTCGAAAATATGATTATTTATAAGTAAAAATAAGTAAGTTCCAATTTCAAAATTTCCCTCCACATTTTTTGCGAGTTAATTCAAAGTATTGTGTCTCACTGAAATATGGATCTGCGCCGGGAACATTTTAGAGCTATGATTTTATACGATTTCAAGTGTCGCCTGAAACCGGATGAATCGTACGATAGACTTCAAATGGCATTCATGGATGAAGGCCCTTCCAAGGCAACCGTGTATCGTTGGTATAACGAATTCAAGCGCGGTCGACCAACTTTGGGGGATGACGAAAGAAGCGGTCGCCCTTTGACGGCTGTTACCGAAGAAAACGTGCTAGCAGTGAAAAATTTAATCCAAGACAATAGGCGAATTACATATCAGGAGATTCAACACATATTGAAGATTGGATCGGGAAGCGTTCACGAGATTCTACACAGCCATCTTCGCGTGAGGAGGATAGTATCACGCTGGGTGCCGCACAACCTCACCGATGCTCAGAAGCAGGCCCGGGTGGAATGGTGCCGTGATATGCTTAACAAATTTGAAGCAGGCTCGTCTCGGCGTGTTTACGACATCGTTACAGGTGATGAGTCCTGGATTTATCAATACGACCCAGAAACCAAGCGCCAGTCGACTGTTTGGGTGTTTCAAAATGAGCCAACGCCTACCAAAGTGAAGCGATCTAGAAGCGGGGGTAAGATTTTGATCGCTAGCTTTTTTAATTTGACTGGCCACTTGGTATCAATTCCCTTACGGGATCAAAGAAGCATTAATGCCGAATGGTATACTACCAAATGTTTGCCAGAAGTTTTCTCTGTTATAAGCAACAAGCGACCAAACACAGGGCTCCGCGGGCTACTGCTCCACCACGACAATGCACCTGCGCACACCGCACTCAAAACGAGGGACTTCCTGGACAGCACGCCAGTCAAACTCCTGGGTCACCCTCCTTACAGCCCTGATCTAGCACCGTGTGACTTCTTTTTATTCCCAAAAATAAAAAATCAGCTCAAAGGGATACAATTTTCGTCGCCGGAAGATGCGCTGGCTGCGTTCGAGCAGGCTGTAAACGAGGTGTCTGCGGCGGACTGGAAAAAGTGTTTTGAAAACTGGTTTAGGCGCATGAATCTTTGTATAGAGGCTGGTGGAAAGTACTTTGAAAAGATTTGATAAAAATATATGTACGTATAGAACAATTTTTTTTAGTTTCGCAAAACTTTCTGAGTGTCCCACGTATGTATAAAAAGGCAAAGAAAAAACGGTTCAGTACCATCTTCTCCTCTGTGTGTCAACCGATTTACTTTTTTTTTTGTTTATTAGCTATTGAAGAGCTAGTTATCAATAAAAAAAATGGAAATGTTTTTTTTTCTTTTTTCGGCATAGTTCAATCATAAAAATTTAGTTAATTACGGTCGAATTTCGACCACTAGGCGACCTCTCGTTCTTAAAATCATATAAAAAAATATTTTGATGTGCATGTCATGTTGTGGCAATAAATAATTTTACTTTCTTTCTTTCATGTCTGTATTTCTCCAAAAAGGATAGCTAGAAGTGTATAGTACACGAAGTACACCCACCATTCGCCAGTTATTTATAAGTCCCATATAATAAGGGGCAAGCTTATTGCCATTAACCGGGCACAAATCCAGATTCCGGGCTACTACTGATACACTTTTCCCGACCCGGGAATCGAACCCAGGATCCCACGCTTAGCAGCCGTGCTTACAACCACTAGACCAACACCTTAATAACAATAAAATATCCATCGATCATCCACAAACATCCACATAATCACTAGTCACTACGCTCCAATTTCTTATCCACATCCGCAAGTGAAAATAAAATATACGGAACACTGAATTATTTATGATAGATACACGCTTTCGATACTTTTTTCTAAGATGGCCGCCACGGAACCGGATGTCCCCGGCGAATCGTTCCGAGGCGTTACGGAGACTATATAAATTACATCTTTCAATACATCTGAGTATTTGAAAAGGTAAGAAAAATGTTTTTTGGGATAAAAATATCAAGTGTGTTGGATCAACCCCAGCTTTACAAGTTAAAGAGAATCTTTGAGTTATGTTATTGGCGTGAACTTGAAACTAAGCCCTTGCTTTTGATAAAGTGTTTGCGCGAAATTAATCTAGGATTAGGTAGACCTTTGTTAAATATATTTTAGCTTCAAACGGTTTTATAGTTGAGTGAACATGAAACGTAGATGATGCTTGATGAAGGTGTTAATAACCTTTTTTTGAAAGGTAAACATTTCAGAGAAAGGTGGCAGATTCGTTGAATATTTTTTATATTCAATCAAAATACAGAAGTACAGGTAATTTTTTATATCTTTTTATTTTTTTACAAAATCTTTACAACTAATTATGAAGTCTACTGCATTGTTGGTACTTATATAAACACAAAAATCACGTACATAATATATCAGGACAACTATGTAATTATTTGATAGTAAATTAATAATAATGATGTACTACAAAATTATTATTTTATCAAGCAATGTAGCTAATAGAGTTAGTTTAATGTTTTCTATTAGTATTTTATTAGTGTTTTCTATTATTATACACTAGATGTATTTCGCCTAACATATTATTTCGAGAAATAGAGCTACAATTTGCAAAAAACGCAAGAATTTCCCGGACTACTGCGTAGCTAATAGCTCAACAAAATATTTATCGGTTTCAGACATAAATTATAAAATAAATAATTCGTGATGTTTATAAAAATACAATAAAATACAACAAATAATACAACATTATAACTTCTTAGGTTTTCGCGATCACTACACTTTATAATAAAACAAGTTTAACCGGATTATATCGCGTATATTATTTTGATTTCACTTTCCTGACGTTTCGAAAGGTAAATCTGCAAATCTGTAAAGACGCTTGTCATCTTAGTCTTCCTGCGACCACGAACGCTGCAAAGCTTTCGAAATTTCAGGAAACCAATCAAAATAATAGACGCGATATAATCCGGTTAAACTTGTTTTATTATAATACAACATTAATTTAACATTTTTAGTAATACAATAGCAACTCATATAATATTCTAGACTAAACCACACACTTTACAAAAGCTCTCAACAATCCCTTACCCACACAATACTTAACGCATCTCACTAAAGCGGCTTCCATTAAATATCTAGCAGAACATTTTTCGCGACACCGCGGCAAGCCAGCCTTCCATTATTTATGGGCCGCACCTGCGCACTACACTTCTTTCTGACACCTCTCGACACTGCCTAGAGCGCTCTCGCTGTCGGCGACACCGTGTTATTAACGGCCGCCGTGTCTGGTGCCAAATATCTCTTGTTTTTATGAGGGATTTGGTTAGTATTAGTACGTGGGACACTCAGAAAGTTTTGCGAAACTAAAAAAAATTGTTCTATACGTACATATATTTTTATCAAATCTTTTCAAAGTACTTTCCACCAGCCTCTATACAAAGATTCATGCGCCTAAACCAGTTTTCAAAACACTTTTTCCAGTCCGCCGCAGACACCTCGTTTACAGCCTGCTCGAACGCAGCCAGCGCATCTTCCGGCGACGAAAATTGTATCCCTTTGAGCAGATTTTTTATTTTTGGGAATAAAAAGAAGTCACACGGTGCTAGATCAGGGCTGTAAGGAGGGTGACCCAGGAGTTTGACTGGCGTGCTGTCCAGGAAGTCCCTCGTTTTGAGTGCGGTGTGCGCAGGTGCATTGTCGTGGTGGAGCAGTAGCCCGCGGAGCCCTGTGTTTGGTCGCTTGTTGCTTATAACAGAGAAAACTTCTGGCAAACATTTGGTAGTATACCATTCGGCATTAATGCTTCTTTGATCCCGTAAGGGAATTGATACCAAGTGGCCAGTCAAATTAAAAAAGCTAGCGATCAAAATCTTACCCCCGCTTCTAGATCGCTTCACTTTGTTAGGCGTTGGCTCATTTTGAAACACCCAAACAGTCGACTGGCGCTTGGTTTCTGGGTCGTATTGATAAATCCAGGACTCATCACCTGTAACGATGTCGTAAACACGCCGAGACGAGCCTGCTTCAAATTTGTTAAGCATATCACGGCACCATTCCACCCGGGCCTGCTTCTGAGCATCGGTGAGGTTGTGCGGCACCCAGCGTGATACTATCCTCCTCACGCGAAGATGGCTGTGTAGAATCTCGTGAACGCTTCCCGATCCAATCTTCAATATGTGTTGAATCTCCTGATATGTAATTCGCCTATTGTCTTGGATTAAATTTTTCACTGCTAGCACGTTTTCTTCGGTAACAGCCGTCAAAGGGCGACCGCTTCTTTCGTCATCCCCCAAAGTTGGTCGACCGCGCTTGAATTCGTTATACCAACGATACACGGTTGCCTTGGAAGGGCCTTCATCCATGAATGCCATTTGAAGTCTATCGTACGATTCATCCGGTTTCAGGCGACACTTGAAATCGTATAAAATCATAGCTCTAAAATGTTCCCGGCGCAGATCCATATTTCAGTGAGACACAATACTTTGAATTAACTCGCAAAAAATGTGGAGGGAAATTTTGAAATTGGAACTTACTTATTTTTACTTATAAATAATCATATTTTCGAAAAACATTATAACTGGCCAGTCTCCCATATATAAAAACTTTTTTTCGCAATACTTTCTGAGGGGCCTGGTACAGCAAATGATGTAATTAATTCGTATGTAATCTTTGAATTTGATAAGGTAGCGTCAAAGTCATCGTCAAGTCGTCTTTGACGCTTCCTAGAGGAGACGGGGTAAATATTAAGAACCACCTTATTTACATAATTTCTAAATTCTAATTTAATTTAGAACTTCATTTTTCCGGTTAGTATAACAGAAACCATTTTTTATGCCGACTTGATGCAAGATTCAAGATTCAAAGATTTATTGCATACAAGGTGCATTTAAGTGTAGGTACATAATTGGTGTTACATTTTATTGTTGTGCTTAGAACTTGGTGGCCTTTTTTTTTTCTTTTTTATAGTATAGGATGGCGAAACGAGCTAAAGGCCCACCTGATTTTAAGTGGTTACCTTTGCCCATAACAACTGCAATACCACCTAGGCTGTTGCCTAAATGGTATCGCAAGTCCGTTCGCCAAACTGAGACATGAAGATGGAAAGTCTCATGTGATTGTGATTTCACCGGCCCTTCAGACGGAAACACAGCAATGCAAGCATCACTATTTGGCGGAGAAGTAGGTACGGTCGTAGTACTTCCCCGGACGAGCTCTTTCACAAAGGAGCTCTACTACTACTACTCTCTCTCCTTTTACAAGCATTGCAATATTTAGGGCTTAATACTATTTTTTTTTAAATATAACTATGTCAAACATACATAAAAGTGAAACATTTATCATGCATTCTTATTACACAACATAACATAACATCACACCTGTATTTCCCCGAAGGGGTAATAGTAAACCCACATTTCGTACATTACATTATTAATATCATCATCAACTCAGCCTATTGCAGTCCCAAGTTGCGCCACAAAACTCGGTCCTCTGTCTTCCGCATCTAGTCCCCCCCAGCCACGTTCTTCAGGTCGTCGGTCCATCCTCCCCGATTGAATCGGGGAGCTGGTCACTCTATGCTGACTGCACCAATTAATTTAAAAAAGTATTTTACAGAATAAAATAAAATGTTTTCGCATGCTATGTACCACCCTTCCCACCCTTTATTTATTGCAGTTTTGCGGTAGACCGCTACACACATTGTTCTTTTGTTATCACAACAAAATATTATTTGCTAAATTATTACCGATCATTTTATTGAACGTTTCTTTGTTGTGCACATGTTGCAAAAAACGGCAATACTAAATACGCCAAAGCATTTTTAAAACTTGCATTTTTTTAAACGGCTTTTTAGGGTTCCGAAGTCCTACAAGGAACCCTTATAGTTTCGTCATGTCCGTCCGTCTGTCCGTCTGTCCGTCTGTCCGTCTGTCCGTCTGTCCGTCTGTCCTAATCCTTTACAGCTTAATAACTTCTACAGTTATAAACATAAGTAAATGAAATTTTGTTAAAAAATAGTCGACATATAGATCTCAATTTTAAAAGAATAAAAGAATCGTTTTTCCGTATTTTAGGGGTGGTGTCCATACATGTGAAATGGAGAAAAAAAAATTTTTTCGCTGCACCCCCTCGTGTGGGATATCATTGAATAGGTCTACTAAAATGAAGGTAATGTTTCATACACCACTTTTTTATCAGGTGTACCATCTGCGAAATAAAGCCCGCCAAAGTGGCTTGCAATGTGTCCCCCCCCTGCCATTTCTAAACTATGCAATGTAGAAACTTATAATCTTCCACATTGATAGACCTTTGTGAAAACTCTCTTTTAAAATTATTTCGAGTATAATGTGATTATAATTTTTTGAGTTATAGAGAGAAAACTGAAAAATACTTAAAACGTCCTAGTTCAAAGGTCATTGACCTTAGAGAAAAATTATCATAGCAAATAATGCTCCTTTAGCTACTTTCTATTTGAAAAAATCACAAAAAGTAACTTTGAAATGACAAACGTCTTAAATTTGGCTTCTTGAATTTATCGCTAGATGGCGCTACTAACAACACGCTCTGAGTCGCGAATGCTGCCGATTATTGCAAAAACTAAAATAGCCATGATTAATATTCGATTTGATTCGTTTGTAATTACACCTACTTAAGGAACCCTATAATACTGAGCATGGCCCGACATGCTCTTGGCTGGTTTTTAAAACAAGTAACCAAAAAATTCAGAACTTTGCATACAAATTCAAGAAAACCATGGGTAATTCAGTGTGGAAAGATACTCAGATCAAAAGACCAAGACCAATAAGATAGACGGAGCGCGTAGAACTAGCGAATGAAGCTAGAAAAAGGATTACAAAATGGCAAAGGAGTACCTACTATTCCACCCACAGTGTTTGCGAGCCGCGGTCGGGAGCGTCAATCTTATTCTCGTAGTTTGAGTATTAGACGTACGCTCCAGATTGCGGCTCGCGAACACTGTGGACGGAATAGTAGGTACCTATGTACTCCTTTTTCTGGCTTCATTCGCTAGTTCTACAAGAATTTCGCTAGTTCTAATTCACACAGACACCTGAGGCATATAACACACCGAACTCACATCCCAGTCACTACACACTTACAGATAAATACATACAAAAATACAGACACACAAACACACACTTCGCGCAATCTTAATAATTTTCTTTTCTCTTATGTTTCATTTTATCATGACAGAAGACAGCCTTCTTCTAAGGCTGTATAGGTATCTAATTAAAACTTCAGTGCCTTATATTATATTAGAAGATAAATCAACGAAAGAGCGGTTTCTTCTAACACAAGCATATTGTTGCTTAAAGGAAGACTCCTAACACTGTAAAGCAATATATTTATAAGTTACTGAAATAAACATTTTTTTTCTACGCTCTCCGTCTACCTTATTCTTTTGGTCTGAGGAAAGATATTACTTATTTGTAAAAACGTTCGGGACAAAGTTTTTCCAAACTCTAGAATTGCAGGAAGCTTATGCTTGTTATACTCGTTCATACGAAGGCAGCGTTCCTCAAAGCACCACGGTCCATTGTGTTCGACCCAATTAAGTAAAAACATCACGTTTCTCAAACTAATTCTGTAATAAATCACACAGCGACGTGAACCGTTTCCAATAAGTGCGGTCCAGCAGCTATTAGTCGTGCCAACAGGTGCAACACTTCATCATAATTAATTTGATTCCGTTTGTGGACCGCACCGCATACATATGCATCGGCCGGCGTTTGGGTAAGCTCTTATATCAATAAGTTATTTAAGCAAATATTGAATAATTAAGTCACGTATGTTGGTTAACGGTTGTTTATTAGTCTGTGGCAGGTTGTTACTCTTAATTTTCTGCACTGCGGCAAAATATGTTTTGACACAGATTAAGTACTGTTTTGCATCCTACATTATTTGATAGGTATCTGAATCATCATCATTTCAGCCGAAAGACATCCACTGCTGGACATAGGCCTCCCCCAAGCATCGCCACAACGACCGGTCCTGCGCCTAATTAATCAAAAATATTACTTGAAGCTTCACTTACCCCCAGATACTGGAAGGCTGATCAATTTGATCTATTGTCAAATCTAATGTCAGCTTCTGTGATTGGTCGGGAAAAATGTTAACAACCAAACACATCGCTTGACCTGAGATTTGACAGCTGATTAGTTAATTTTTGCGTTGATCAGCCTTTCGGAAACTGAGGGTTACTCTACCTAAACGTCATAATACCACAGACCACAGACCAATAAGCCTCAAGATGCCGCATAAACAATGTTTTGCTCGAGAACACAGTCGTAAAATGTTGGCGGGGAAAAGGGGGCGGACAGCGCGTTATGATTGGTTGGCTCAAAAGTTCGATGGTATGATTGGTGCCTCTCGCTGACGGAGTGACGTCCCGATTGGCGGCGGGGCTTTGAGACCGGGGTTGTGAACAACTTTTACTATGGGACCAACCCTGAAATCTCAAAAAATACAGCTGTTCATACAAAATCATCGAGGTCGCTTGACAAAGTATGTGAAACAGCAGTTTGTTTTCGCGATTTCAGTGTTTGGCCCATAGTAGAAATTGTTCGCAATTATGGTACTAGGTTTAGGTAGTAGGCCACCGTAATAAGACGATAAATAAATAATAAATTAATTAATATTTTTGGGACATTTTTACTAGACAATGGATATAATTTAAGACAAATATTTGTGTCCTGTGGGAATCGAACCCACGACCTAGTGATGAGCAGTCCGACATTCGAACCACTAGACCACAGACGTCGCCATTATCTTTAGTATCCAAAATTAATTGTGAAATTAAAATGGGTAAAATATAACTTACTAACTAAACTAAACTAAAACTTAACTAAAACTATAGCAATCGATTATTTTAGTTACACATCGTATAAATAGAGAAAATAGTGTCTTGAAAATAGTGTAAAGCTATGAGAACTTTTTATCATCAAGCTGTATATTTCCAGTATAAGCTGACCTCTGATTGTACGGAAAGCCTGTACAATGCGAGGTTAGCTTATACTGGAAAAATATAACTTGATACAAGGACGAATAAAAAAAGACGAATGGAATCTCGCTAAGAAAAGATTTAAACACTTATTTTTTTCCTAAACCCACTATAATTCTATTTCGTCAGCATTTTAACACTAGATATATACTGTTATTTTATTTGTGACACTACAACAACGACGTCCATCACACGAGATTTGTTGCGTAATCGCGGCTGATTTGTTGCGTAATCGCGGCTGATTTGTTGCGTAATCGCGGCTGATTTGTTGCGTAATCGCGGCTGATTGTCTTATTATGGGTGTGAAAGTGTGCGTGCCAGCCCATACTTCTAAGCGAGCCGTCTTACTATAGATGCTTCAATTATTGTTTAGCAAGATTCCGTCTGCCTTTTTTTATTCGTCCATGGCTTGATAGTAGTCGTGTGTACAAGCCCTTTTTACCTTAACTTTCTATACCTACTATACCTATATATTTCAGAAGTTTTCTCGATAATTTATCAAAAATATTTACCTCGTAAAGTATGAAAACAGTTATAACATGGAGTTCAGAAACAGTATGTGTAGGAAACATAAGGATAGGAAGCCATAACAGAAACTTCCCACTAACCCAATAACGAAAAAACACTATTGATTGATGGCGACACAACAAACACTGCGAAAGTTATAGTAACAAAAAACATGGCGGAAAAGTGTTAGTCTGAAAGTTGATAGAAAACATAACAAACAGTGTTGTGTTGACTACATACACGGACGAGTAAAAAAGGCAGATCGAACCTTTTTGAAGTAAAACTTCTTGACGGACGCTTGACTTGGGGAGTAAGCTAGTGAATGCGTTACGAAAAGTGAGGCGAACGGAGGGGGTAGTGCGGGACGTGGGGAACGAGGCTCGCGCGACGGCCGGCCACGACGCAGCGCAGGCAGATGTACGCGCGCCGCGCCGCGTTTCCTTTGTGCTCATTGAAATAGTATTGAGGGAGATATAAGTTAGTGAAGTTTTACTTCAGTCGTGTGGTCTAAAGCACACTCGTTTTTTTTTTGACAGCTTTTAAAACAGTAGACGGCAAATTTTTATTTTATTTGTGACACTACGACAACGACTTGCGACACACAAGATTTGTTGCGTAATGGCGGCTTTTAGACTTATTATTTGTGTGAATGTGTGCGTGCCAGCCCGTATTTCAAGCGAGCCAACTTACTATGGGTGCTTCGCTTATTGTTTAGAGAGATTCCGTTCGCCTTTTTTTATTCGTCCATGACTACATATAATAATTTCGGTATTGACATCTATTTTTGATTTAGAGCTTTAGATCTCTTTTGATCCTACGAAATTGGTGCTTACACCTAGTCCACGATGCTTATACTTAGAACTCATTCCTTCTTTAATGAAAAATACAGAAACTACTGTCTTCGTAGACTACAGCCAAACAAAATATCTGATTATTTTAGTAGTAGTAGTAGAGCTCCTTGTGCAGTACCACCACTTTGCATTGCTGTTTCGATCTGAAGGGTACGGGTGCCGGTGAAATTACAATCACATGAGACTTTCCATCTTCATGTCTCTGGCGAACCGACTAGCGGTACTATTTAGGCAACAGCCTAGAGCCTAGTTGGTATTGCAGTTTTTATGGGCAAAGGTAACCGCTTAACATCAGGTGGGCCTTTAGCTCGTTTCGCCATCCTATATTAAAAAATACAACTCTGTAGAGACTGGCTATCTATCAGAATATCCGAAACATACATCATCATCATCATTTCAGCCGAAAGACGTCCACTGCTGGACATAAGCCTCCCCCAAGCATCGCCACAACGACCGGTCCTGTGCCTTCCGCATACAGCGGATTCCCGCGACCTTCACCAGGTCGTCGGTCCACCCACGCTGCGGCTTCCAGTACGCGGTCGCCACTCCAGAACTTTACTGCCCCATCGGCCATCCGTTCTGCGAGCAATGTGCCCCGCCCACTGCCACTTAAGTTTGGCAATTCTTCGGGCTATGTCGGTTACTTTCGTTCTCCTGCGAATCTCCTCATTTCTGATTCGATCACGCAGGGACACTCCGAGCATAGCCCATACTCCGAAACATACATAATTAAAACTACTACTAAAAAGTGCAGCCAATACACTCGCAAACAAAATCCGTAAAAGACCAAACAAAGTTCTTAGCTTTTATAGCAAGCAACCGTCCTACATAACTCCTGATCATCCGATTATATGGACTACCCGGTTTATGTACGTTCAGAAAATAAAAACATAACCGTAAATAGTCGGGTATGTGGACCCGGGTTTGTGTCCTAAGGCCCGGGCGTGTGTCCTATGACCCTCGACAAACATCTACCCGCACGCGACGCGCAAATATTTGACCTCCTATTATTGACCCCACACCTTGTGTTCTCCGCCTACATACTTTATTGAGGGACTAAGTTACAGGTGAAAGCGGGGTATGATTATTATTTATTCTAAAGTGACAGAGAAGCGTATTAGCGCAATGTTCATTTGTCTAGTATTTTTTATTTTCTATACCCGCGGCACGCTATGATGGCGTTTTTAACATTTTCCAATAGTGTTGTGACACATTTCAAATTATTAGCGATTGGGATTGATCTTTCACGCTAAAACTACTCTATGGATTTTAATGAAATTTGGCATACAGATAGAACATATCCCCGATTAACATATAGGCTACTTTTATCCCGGGAAGATGAACAGTTCTCTAGGGATGCGCGATAAACGACATTCACGCGGGCGAAGTCGCGGCTAGTAGTTAATTAAATTTTCAAGCCCGGAATGATAAAGATTAAAGTTCGCAGTATTCGCACTCGCTTCTTTTTAACCCTTGTCTATCAGTTTTTCCAAGAGTTTTTTTTTTATTGTACATAAATGTTACACAGCTTACATTTACAATAGTTATTGCCAAAATGCACAGCAGTTTGTCGGCAGCGAGTTCTCTTAAATTTTATACATTTATTATGCGAGCGTGCAACTTACAAAGTTACAACCTTCAATAGAAGTTGGTGTAGAACTTCCAAGTTGCCAATGATCTCGTGCGTGTAAGCTGTTACTTGTTAGTAATATGACAGAGGGTAATCCTTTCCTTGGCATTGGATTCTGGCATTCTGAATAAAGGATGAACTGAAAATAAAATTGAAATATCGAAAAAAGTTTATTTAAAAACCAAAATACCCGACAGGTCGTAAAAAAACTGAAAAGATGTTAATAATTTGTATTTATAACTCCTTTACTGTCACGCGGTCCGGTAAATACGGGGCATTAATAGAAGCTAAGCTTATACGCTTTTGCAAGAGCAGATATAACGCGCGTGTGAGTTAACGGTGACGTTTTCTCGGTTTAGTCCCTGCATAAGAGCAACGACACTAGGAGCTTAGCTTCAAAAATGCTTTTTGGCACATCAATCAGCCAGTGCTCTGCGTTAAACCAAAAACTCGTCTTATTAAACGAAATAAGTATTTTAAAACAATCCACTAGTCCTTAAAGAAATTTTGGTAGACATTCGTGAAAGTAATACGGAAACACATAACACTTACAATAAATTTTCATCGACGCATTTTCTTTCAACTTTCCCAAGGACGCTATAGCTGAATTAAAAAACATTTACGCATAAAGTTGTTGCTTAACATTAGCGAGTTATACTACCACTGGTGCTTAACCCTAACTTAGTTACACATTTCTATTAAGTCGCCATTATAAAAACTTAACCCGTAACCCGTGAGTCAGTACCGTAAAACTCAAAACTTTATACGTTCCGTTTTATTGGTTCCGGGAAAGGGTTTTATGCACGATTTTATTAGTAAAACGCTTGCAAAACTAAGGTTGAAACTAAGTTTATAATGATGAAATAGTCTGATTATAAGATAGAGATAATGGCATACTAGCTTAGCGAAAGGCCTTAGTAGGCATTCTTATATTTTTTGTAGATTTTCTCCAAAATAATGCCAAAGACTTCAAAGTTACTAGGTAGGTATTTAATTTACAAAATTGGTGATCAAAACTGACATCAATTTGTTATGCCTGTTTACACGGTGCGAGCTACTTGCCTGAGAGTAGACAGCAACACGCATTGTGTAGTCGTATGACAGTAACTCGGCTTGCCTGTGCTGTTTACACGATGCGAATAGCTGCTTAGTTTCATTGCGAGTCGTGTGCTGGCTAGTTACTACCGAACCGCTACCATCCTGCTGACTGGCTAACCTTTTGCCCACGGCATATGCTATTATCATTATGTAGCTCATGTCGACACGATAGAAGAAGAAGACTACCGAACGCGTCCAAACGATGCGAGTGATGCGTGAGCTACTGCCATATGAGTGGTGGAAGAAGGCGAGTGGAAACATAAAATGTTGTAGTAACTCGCATGCGAGCTACTCTCCAACTCACAACTCATAATTCATAATAATCTCTATTTCTGCGCACTTCACTGCATATCGCTGCTGCATACAGCTACTCGCACGCTAGCTCGCACCGTGTAAACTAGGCATTAGTATTACGAGTTAATGTAAATATAAATAAATAAATGATATTCTTATCATTCCCGCGCAAATTTTTTTAACGCTTTATTCTGCTTTTACAGCAAATGATAACTTTAAGCAATAACCAAACTATACCTCTAAATAATAGCTTCCGACAGTTTTATAGTACGGCTTTTAACAGTCAAGCTCATAATCTAACTTATTGCTCATTTTAATAAAATTCATGTTTATTCACTATTATTCTCAGCAAATACAAGAGATAAAACGGAATCCTAACTAGGTTTACTGGCTAGCGGTTAGTTTGATTAAATAATTTCACCGGAGCTTATATTTCTTCCAGTCTGAAGGAAAATTTACGATATTTCTGGAACACAATAAAATCAATTATCGTTGGAATTATTAGTCTTCAGTATTTTTCGCTATATCGGTTTAGGTTATATTATGGTCAGTTATTTTAAACGTAAGTAAATAAGACACAAATAAGGATATATACGAAGAGCATCACTCTCAATGTTCCGTCAATAAATCAATAAGACAGAGGCACACTCGGCCATACGTCAGTGGTGACACTTGAATTACGAAAACCAAGGGTGGTTTTGCTACTTACAAAATAAAGACGCCGTCGCCGTCAAGGTCAAACTGTTACCACTGACGTGAAGTTGACTGTACCTGTGAGTAACTTAGAACTGAATTCTAGGAATTGACACTGAAAGCTCTTTCCAACACTGAAAACTATTATTTCTCAATACATATGCTTATGTTCCTTCCACGAAGGGATAAATTAAGATAGAACAGGAACAAAAAACATTTTGTTCGAGGTTCCTTGTATGGGGACCCCCTTTGGTCTTAGTCTTTTTAGTATATTTTTATGTTAAGATGCCATAATAGTAACGCGTATACTGCGAAAATTTCAACGGGTTACCTACATCGGTTACAAACCCTCTGCTGTTAGTCATAATGTCCGTCCGTCCGTCCAGATTGTACAGACGACATTTGACATTATGGCGTAAGCATAGTAATACGGTCCCGTTGGCACCCTTTGGGTACAGAACCCTAAAAATAACCCAAGATGTAGTTTAAAAGCTACGCCATCCGCCTCGATTCCCAAGGTCGTCTGCCTCCCATTTCGCTCGCATATTCTTAATTTACGACCACAGTTACCATAAGAACTCACTTGAAACTCGTAAAAAGCGTCAGTATCAACAAAATACGTTACTGTCCATTAAACTGGGCCATTTGCGAACGATCGTCAATGCGTATGTGACGCTATAAAAATGTTGAGGCATTTTTTTGGTGCCTGCTACTATGGTGATAGAATTGTTTTTCCGTTTATAATGACAACAAAAATGACTACTTTAAAAGTAGTCTTATCATAAAATAAATCTGGATATAAACCAGGAATTCATTAAACAAAGACGAAAAAAAAACAAACGGATGGCATCGGGGGACGCCCGACCGAAACGAAGCTTCTACGCATTTTATACTCGGATAGGACCTCGGATATTAATATAACCGATCACTTGTTTACCAATTAAACAAAATACTCACACAGAACTCGCATGGATTCTACATTTTCTACACAATTTTCAGTAGTACGGGCTCCAAGAATAGAGTTTACTACACCCTCGGATGAAAAGCCTCGATCGTCATGCGATAGCGCCGGGGAACTAGCTGTCTTGATAAGACTGTGGTAGTGATCTTCTAAACATTTAAGGTATCATTCTGTATAGCTAAAATGAAAGATAATTTTTTTTTTTAAATAGGTAATTTTTTTCAAATTTGAATAAACCTAATTACAGGCAATATTGAAACGTCAGGCTCTAGTAGTATGGTTCCAAATTGTGGGTCCTATGGAGAAGAACCGGCAAGAAACTCCACTATACTTTACCTACAGAAAATGTATAGCGTAATATGTAGCTGTAGTGCGTACATACATCATATCATATCAATCAATAATTTACAGGTCTTACTCATTGTTAAAAATGTAGTAGTAGTTATGTAAGTACATGTACCCTGTAAGGGTGTTTGTGAGCTTTATAAATAACTAGCTTTTGCACGCGGCCTTCGCACGCTTCGATTTCGGAAATCTAATCTAATTGAAAACATACAATAATGAAATACGTTTTGATTAGGAATGCGCAGTAGGTATAAAGAAAGAAAGAAAGAAAGAAAATATTTATTTCAGTCTCGGTACAGGCGAGAGAAAAAAAATCTAAAAATAGTGTATTAACAATAAACTTAAAATTTACATGCCTGTATGAGACTAAAAAAGGCCCCCATCTCAGCATATGCTACAACACCGAAATGTTGCAGCGCTGGTTTTCGGATAGGTCCCGATAAAAAAAATAAAAAAAATAAAAAAAAAAATGGGTCAAGCTGTATCTCCAAATGACACAACCCATAGGCCTGCCTCATATTGCATCCAGCCCAGCCCAGCAGTGCCAGGCTGCGCGCTATTGTAGTTTTTTTTTTATGGATTTAATTTAAAAAATAACCGATGTCCCATAAAAAATTTCATTCCCTAAATTACCCCCTTTACGGGTTGATTTTCCAAAAACATCAACACACGTATTTCACTTTCAGCCATAAGCCAAATCCCATTTTTCATTGAAGGACTTCAAAAATAACGGATTTTCATACAAACTTTCAATCACTATTTAACCGCTCTAGGGTATCAGTATTCGAATATACAAATGCTTGGAGAAATTCTTGGCAGCCACAATGTAGGCAGAATTATGTTTATTCTAACTAACATTTGGACATAGTACACATAAATCGTGCTGATATTTCGATGGACACATAGATACTGCAGAAATATTGCGGGTCATCTGCATATGAGACTATGGTTCTGGTATAAATTGTTTTATGGGTAATTTATTTGTTAGGCTGTGGAAATTGATAAATAAATATTTTAGGACTTTTTACACAGCACCGTCTAGTCCCAAACTAAGCAGAGCTGTGGGTACTAGACAACGGATATAATGCTTATGTACATTTTTTTTTGTAAATACACTTATAATATACATAAGAAACACCCAGACCAGCATAAACACTTATGTTCATCACACAAATAAATTATTATGATTTATAATTATCATAAATTACGAACTCGTAATAATTCCAATTGATATTATTGTTATTTATTGTGGTCGCAAGCGCGACTGCTGAGCGTGGGGTCCTGGGTTCGATTCCCGGGTCGGGCAAAGTGTTATTAGGTTTTTTCATTAGGAAATTTTCAGTACCTAGCAGCACGGAGTATGGATTTGTGCCCGGTTAATGGCTATAGGCTCGCCCCCTATTACATGGGACTATAACATAACTGGCGAAATGTGGGTGTACTATACACCTCTGCCTTTTTTTTTTTTGCCACGTGGAAATTCTCATGGACGCACTCCGCCCGGGGTAGGCGGAGCCAGTGTCGGACTCTTACCGACTAAAACCACCACGGTGTTCCTTCGACTACCTTAGCCGGGGGCGTGGGAACCCGTGAGTATTCACACAACCACCCCCGACAGGTACCGGCCCGCCACAAGCAGGCGAGCCCCTTCTACCCGTGCGGCCTTACGTCGGCCGCACCCTCCTTGGTGGCGCACATGGAACCCTGCACGCCACCTCACTTCATGGGCCTTTACCAGCAGCGCTAACTACGCCAGCTGCTGGTCGGGCAGCAGACTACCCCGAGTCTGCTGCTCGCAGGCCCTACCTCCCGTAATTTTTTATAGAGGACTTCTTCCTCGCTGCCTGGGTGGTGAAGCCAAGACCCTCGGTCCCAAGAGGTGCGAGAACACTACTCAGCGGGCACTCCTGGGGTTACGAGATCTCTGCCTACCCCTTCGGAGAAATACAGGCGTGATGTTATGTTATGTTGTTATGTTATAAATTACGCACTCGTAATAATTCCAATTGATATTATTGTCAATGTTTTGAAAAAAGAATACCTAAAAATTTATCACAACACAAATTATTGTTATTTCGTGTTCACTAAAGAGCCTCTCAGCATACAGAAGAGGTTCATAGTTATTACAACACTATAATATCCAATCTTAAGCTTCACAATTTTTGTGACGTTATTGTCTAATATAAGACCCATAAAAAACCAAGTAAACGAAATCTAGTAAAACTTAATCTCCCCTTTATTTTAGAAGAAAAGTAGGTATATCGTACAAAAAACTAACATAAAATCCAGCCTACGTCCAAAAGTAAATCCAGAGTGCCCAAACTTTCAACGGAATCCTATCAAGATTTATACGGCGACTAGATCCCATATCTATCCCGGCGGATATCACTCCGATCGCTTAATGAAACTTAAGAGAATACTTTGCCAGTAATCCAATATGGCGAATGGCTACGACGACGCCCCGGGATTTATTTCCCACTCGATACGAATCGCGATACGGACCCGCCTCCCACCATACGTAATTTAAGTTCCCGAATGCGGACTTATTCCGGTATCAAAAATAAATTATAAGGGAATCCCGGTGTGCGGACGGGAGTCGTTGTCACCCTACTTCGTGTAATGGTCTTTTAACGTAATGGCTGCTTTAGTGCTCGGAGGTTTTGGACAAAATATAGGTTTTCAGGTTGTCTTTCTAAATTTTTTGAGCTTTTAGCTCGAATAGACGAAGCTCTCAACGTACCTAATGTAAAGAACAGCAATTTATTACAGTTTCACATTCCTACCGAGATTTTTTTGTTTGTACAAAATAATGAATAAATCACTTGTTTTTTTATTATAAATAAATACTGGATAGTTTTTTTTGCAGTGCTGTAGCATAGTGGTTCAGTAACTGATCCTTATCGCAAACCTATTAAAACAAAAAAATGACTGCACGGGAGACAGACAATTTTGTAGCCACCGCCATACAAAGACAAATCTTTGTATTGTTTTAAAGAGAATTTTTATAATTTGGATGTGATAAAGGACAGACACTGAACCAATACGCAAACCATAGTATGGTATATATTCTGTACTTGCGTAAATGTGTAGATAAGATTTTTTTAAGACTCCAAATCAAAAGATGTCCACGATAGCGTAAAAACTTACTTTATCTCAACGTAATTCAAATACAAAAATTTCTCGTATTTTGATCTAGAAATATAAGTCTATTTCTCATTATACAACATTATTTTGTGGTGCACCCGACAATTTTCCCGCTGAGAAATGCAGCGAGCGTGGAAGAAAAGATGACAGATTCTCCCGAACTCCCCCGAAGTTCCCCGATTCAAGCGTTTCAATACAAAGAGCTCTTATCTCTCACGATTCGTTACATTTTAATGTGCATATTTTGTATTCGAGGATGTTATTGCATTATTTCGAGTTTGATTTAAAACGAAGCGTTCATTGCTCGATTTTCGTACATTTTCGACATACAATGATTTACTACTTACTGCTATGATTAAGAACTTGTAAATGATTGGAGCAATGGACTTGGAAATGCTGTAAATAATCATTAGAGAGTACTTACATAAAGCTATTGAAGTTTTGATTGTCATTAGATTTTGCACTTTAAATATATGTAGTCTTATTGTTAATTAACTACAACTTTTGAAATGTATTTAAGTAACATTTCATTTGGCTTTCGCCAAGTAAGGCTTGGATATATCTCTAGGCAATTTCATACTGGCATCTTTTAGAATATGATATTACAAAGCTCTAGACAGACTAAATAAATGTTATCAAAGACGTAATAAAACCTTCACAATTGTTATTAAAGGTAGGTACTTCAACCCTTTCTCATATCTTTGACTTGCTTTATTATAATAATATCTTTATTACAAGTCTCTTTTACTGTTGGAAAGCTTTTAGTTTACCCAATCATTCAATTTCACAGCCTACGAATGAAGTTACACTAATGAGATCGTAAAAAAAATTATATTCAAATCACACTAATGATATACATATATTTATTGGTTCAAAAATGTAAGTTGTCTTCTTATGATCAATATACCTTTGACATTGAAACAACAATTAATAATCTTCACAACTTGTTAACAATAATCTTCATCAATATAAATACGGCTAAACTTACTTTGTAAGCCAATAAAAATATGCATATCATTAGCTTGATCTATCATTTGTGTCACTATCTCATTCGTGTAAAATCATTCGTGTTAGCCAATTTTATGTGAATACAACCCATTATAGTGCAATGAAAGATGAACACCGGGAATGACAAAACATGCATGCACAACATTGCGAATAACCTTTACAATGGGACCAATCCAGAAATCGCAAAAAAAAACTGCTGTCCCTACAAAATCATCAAGGTTGCTCGACAAAACGGAAGGAGATTTTAATCCAATCGTCACCTATGGCAATATGATCACTTTTTATAAAAATAAAAACAATACTAAACTTTTTACGCGGATATAAAGCACAATAAAGCACCTAGCTCAACATTTTTGCACCAAGTCCCTATATCTCGAACAATAATAATATTTAAATAAATGAGCCAGCTACCACAGGGTGGTTCCCGCCCCCTTCCGCAGCATCCATTAATCTAAGTTGGAAGTAGTCAGAACATTGCACAGATGCCTCAGCGTCTTGCACTAGACTGAGAGCTGAGAGCAAAGACCTCTGGGCCGTTTCATCATCATCATTTCAGCCGAAAGACGTCCACTACTGGACATAGGCCTCCCCCAATTAAGGGGGGGATATGCCATAATCGCCACGCTTGGCAGGCGGGTTGGCGATCGCAGTTGGTTGGTTAAATACTCATAGAACGCTGCTGCCCATCCTCTGGTGAATCCCTTAGTCGCCTTTTACGACACCCATGAGAAGAGATAAGGGTGGTGCTATTCTTTAAGTCCGGCACCACACGGACTGGGCCGTTTGATATCTTTTATACCACGTTATGTGCTGACCGGTTTTATGTGGATAGAAAGAAAATTGTAAAACGTAATAGATTTTCTCTAGATTTAGTGTTATTTAAGAGTAATAGAGGTTTTTCTTACTATAATACATGGAAAAGTTTCTGAAATAAATAACCACATGCGACTGAACATCTATATTTTACACGGAGTGGCTGCCATCAGACCTCCGCAACCCAGTTACTGGGTAATACTGACATCCTAAGCTTAGACCAGTTGTAGGCTTTCGGGGGTGCTGGCCAGAAAGGGGTGCTGGCCAGAAAACCTCCACGTGTGTCTGACGGCTGCTTGTCCTTCTGGACACGTCTAGAGGAAACGGCATTTATGGGCCGGTGCACCCTGGGCACGGGCAATAAGTTTCCTTTGGACTGGGGGACCTTATTGCCTGTGGCGAATATTCTGGCACGGGAGGGGCCCGATGTGGGCTAATGGGAAGTTGCTCCGCGTGTCCCTCTGAGAAAGCAGAGGGTACTGTGGAGGAGCAGGGGCGGGCCCGGTGTGCACTCACCCTGCCACTGGGCAGGCAGCGGAGGGGCTGTCCGTCCCTGCCCCCGTCGGTCTCGTAATCCCAGGAGTGATGCTGAGTAGTGTTCTCGCTCCTCTTGGGACCGCGGGTCTTGGCTTTACCGCCCGAACCGCGAGGAAGAACACCTCTATAAAAATTACAGGAGGATGGGGCTGCGAGCAGCAGGCTCGGGGTAGTTTGCTGCCCGACCAGCAGCTGGCGTAGCTGGCGTAGTTGGCGCAGCTGGCGTAGTTGGTAAAGGCCCGTGAGGTGAGGTGGCGTGCAGTGTTCCGTGTGCGCCAAAGAGGAGGATGCGACCGTCGTTAGTCCGCACGGGGAGAAGGGGCTCGCCTGCTTGTGGCGAGCCGGGACCTGTTGGGGGTGGTTGTGTGAATACTCACGGGTTCCCACGCCCCCGGCTAAGGTTGTTGAAGGAACACCGTGGTGGTTTTAGTCGGTAAGAGTCCGACACTGGCTCCGCCTACCCCGGGCGGAGTGCGTCCATGAGGATTTCCCCACGGGAAAAAAAACTCTCCGGGGCACGGGGGTGTCTCGATGTGCAACGAAACGGTCAAATATCCAAGGACTGACCGCAGCTAGCGCAACGTAAACACGTGCCGATTATTCGGCAGAAATGCCGAACATTCTACCGAATAAAGTTGCCTCTATGCTTGTATAAAGTAGGATACAATTACAGAATCCATATCAAGTGTGTCTTATCATTTATTTTGCCTAGCTAATGAGATACATACAATTTTACAG
The DNA here is from genome assembly GCA_949699075.1 of Asteroscopus sphinx. Lineage (NCBI taxonomy): Eukaryota > Metazoa > Arthropoda > Insecta > Lepidoptera > Noctuidae > Asteroscopus > Asteroscopus sphinx. The sequence goes on along the minus strand of OX453004.1, from coordinate 29,913,097 downwards.
ATTTTGCACAGAAAAAATAAAACGAACGATGTCAATGTTTTACAAGCCAAGATACAGGTTAACCTAGTTTGGGGATCAACGTTCATCTGAAATGTAACATGTTACTTATTTTGGAAATAAACGATTATTATTAATGTTTTGTCGCTAACTAGATGACGCAATAACAAACCCGGAACATATGGCCGATTATTCATATTCGTTAAAACCCTTATTCGGCCTATCACTGCTTTTAAGTCAAACCCATCACCCAGGGCCTTATCAAGATCGTAGTCGCGTTTGCATCTTTACTTGAATAAAAATATCTTCTAAAATACAGAATATCTCTTGATTCAGTAAAACACAATTCTCAAACCACAAGAACATGCGAAACAAATCAAATCGTAGAACCCGCAATTTCTTATAACGTCTAAGCTATTCAACCGATTAGGGAGGCAATTTTCTTTCAGCAATCCGGAATTATCTGCTATCAATCGGACAAAAGGAATGGACCAAGTTATTCCGCGAACGTTCGCCGATTTATCACAGCGATAATTTGTTTTATACACTATTGTTTGGGGGTGGACAAGACAAGTGTCTTGATGACTTTGAAGGACTTGCGAGTTGACAATCAACGCATCTTTGTTGCTTTTGGCAGGGCGGGCAGATGTGTTTTGTTTTGAGAATCTGATGAGTAATGGTTGTTGTGATTGTTGGATTGTATTTAGAAGCAACATATACAAAGCTTTTTTTTTAAATATCATTTTCTAAAATCTGTTTTGAGCTCCGGGAACTCCTGTGTACAGCGCCGGTGCTCCTCTGGTACTATGCCATTTGGCACGTTCCGGAAAGGCAGAGCTTTCCACACCATGGCAGTACGCGACCACCACGTACTACTGTCCTCCGCATGGTCACGTAATGGGTGCCTTGAGTCCCCCACTCTTAGCGCCCACGATCCCAAGGGTGCCAGTACATGACGACGGGATAGTATACCTGGAGATTTTAAATTTGCAAGAAATATTTCTTAAGTGCATGCAAAATGCAAATATGATAAGTTTTTTTATATTCCATCTCTAAGATGGTGAAAAGGTGTGGTAAAGTTTGTATGAAGAAAACACGGGAGCTCCAATTTGTGCTACAGAACTATAATGATTGGATAAACAAACAAACAAAATTAAACATTCCATTCAATGTGCAGGTTTGTTTTAATGACATATTTTAAAGTCAATATTTTGCAAATGAGGTATAATTTTACAATGATACAAGTATCAAGCGATTAGCGTTTTCATCATCCTCCGAGCCTTTTCCCAATTATATTGGGGTCGGCTTCCAGTCTAGCCAGATGCGGCTGAACATCAGTATTTTACACGGAGCGACTGCCATCAGACCCCCGCAACCCAGTTACTGGGTAATACCGACATTCGGAGGTTAGACCAGTTGTCAGACTTTCAGGCTTCTGACTACCCGTAACGACTGCCATAGATATTCGTATGACAACCGGTCAGCGATTAGCGTTTTGCATACTGTAAATTATTATGAAAAAATCTTGCGATTGAGAAGCGATTTCATGTCTCCGGTAATCTAGCTAGACACGTATTTAGGAAGCCTTGTTTATTTTCCGACAAATCAGTTTTATTTGATGTGTTGATGATTCAAAGGCACAATTTGCTATTGTAACAGAATTAGGATGAAGGAATTGTGACGTATCTGCTTTCCTATAATGAGAAAAGGTCCTTTTGGCTTTAAAGTCTCGTGGCCAACGGCTTATTAGCTGACACAACAGGGTCTCCGTGGCCGCTATATGAATGCAGTAAAGGATTACATGCAATAGATGTACAAATATAAATAGTTAGGGGAAGCTATGAGGTATTTGTTGCTTTTCCCGTAAGGAGGAAGAAAAGAAGGCTTACGTAAGAACCGGGGTCCGAGAAGCAGAGGTCCCTTCAATTATAATCTAAAACAAAACGGGTGTTTATTATTATTACTCCAGTGATTAGTGATTCAGTACATGTTGTCTGGATGTTTAAAAAGACAGTGAAATGTCTGTAAAAGTGTTTAATAAGATTTCAAATGCATTTAAGGAAGGCCCCGTACAGCTAAAGAGCAAACTATTACTGAATGTTGGCAAAATAAAGATCATTATTATGTTTTTTATAATTATAATAAGATCTTGTAACCAATCTGTTTCATGCAAATAAATACTTTGAATACTTTTCTTTCTTTTGTCTTTGAATAATTTCTAGTAGAGAGAGCTATGAAACGCGGCTGGCATTCAGAATGTAAACCATATTACAAATTAAACTAACGACTAGTTAAAACTCCTACTTACAGAAATTGTTATATCGATTATTTAAAAGAGCCTTCAGGAGTGACAGGAGATTGCAACGCAGTAGCCCGTGGAATTAAAAATTTCCTTGTACCTATTAGTTTAATATCAAATTATAGATTTAATCTAATACCGAATAACTATATATTATAAGTTAATGTTCAATGAGTATTATTCAGTAGATTATTGTTATTATTTATTGCAAATCATATTTCGATCGATATACAACGTGAATAGAGAACAATTAACATAAAAATACGCTACAATTTGCAAAAAAAATGCGGTCTCTTGCGTCTCAATCACCCGCAACTCCTGGGTATAGTCAATCTCGAACCCAACCTTGCAAATTAACTGAAAAATTAGAAAAAAAAACATTGGCAATCATGGGGACTGCCGAGTCACATTAGAGAGTCGCATTTTTTTTTTACATTTCTTTTTTATTATACAAGACATTTAAAGTAAGTACCTACATCAAAATAAACTCGCCAAACTGCTGATGCATTTTGTAGGCATTTTGCTCCTTTAACACATTTTACCTTAAATGCTACCTATTTTAATTAATTTTACTTATGATTCTAACGTAACCACTTTTCTAGATTATCCAAACAACCCTTTAAGGACCTTTTTAAGCTTCATTTTATATTTAATTTTATTATCTTCCCTTATAGCCGGATACTAATTACAGAACCTAGGCACAAAATACTGTCGTGTTCTTTCCCCCTAATAGTTATTTACTTTCTTAAAACTTCGTTATCTTTGTAAATTTTTAGAAACTTACAGAATTCACCACACAATTAAACAGATTGTTTCAACTATTTGCTGGAGATTATTGAAATAACCATTAGTGAATCGTTTCACATTTTTTTTTTTTTTTTTTTTTTATAAACGCCTACTATCATAGTCTACTCCTACTACACTAACTTCAATCGGTGATCTTTAAAATCAGTTAGACATAACTATTTCATTATGAAGCTTCAATTAATTTTATTGCAGATTTGTTCGTAATTATCAAACAAGAATAAGTGCTCAGCATTGGCAAATAAATGGGCGGAAAACGGTAATTTCTTTCATGAATTCCCTTGCTCAGAAATCGTGGAAAATTTGTTCAATTTTGGTATATCGGTAGGACAGTCCTCATATCGGTAGACATACCGAAAAATCGGTAGGTTCAAGACCACTGACGTAGGGTGACGCGATCTCATAAGTTTTGCCCCTACCAAAAATCGCTTAAGACGCTAACAACAGCCATATACCCCAAATAGGCTTCTTTTAAAAACATTTTTAGCTATTCAGTTTGTGACAGTGAAAAAAATATATGTTAATCTTGATCGTATTTTCTGAAACTTTATTGTGCCCAAAACACGTTTTCTTGAAGTTTTCTCGATAGAAAAGAATTGTAAACTAACCTCTTAAAACATGCTTTAAAGCAAACAATCTCTATTATTTACTAAATATTATAAATAAAATTAAGAAAACATTTGAGAAAGACAATAGTCTAAACATTTGTTGTTTCTGTTTTTCAAATAAGCTTTTAGTTTTTTATTAAAACAAAAAATTGTTAATTTTCATTCAAGTTGAGCGGCGTATCCGACGTCCCTCGGCTCGTTGCCTCACTTTCAGTTCTGTACGAAACGACAGTGACCGCAGAGGTCTGATTTTTTAAGTGTTGTCAGCCTCTTAACGCTACTAAAGAAGTTTTCACTACAATTATAACAATTTATCACTTCTGACGTTTTTAACTTAACCCACATCGATGGCCCACCAGTGTTTGTTAGTAAAATACATTCAACACTGCCATAGCTAATTGTGAGTGTATTATTTCGCAGTCAGTCGCAGTGGAAAATAATTAATTATATCGAAACGTGTTTCATTAGTCCTTACAGCGTTTATGCAATATTAACAACTGAATAACGAAGCTTTTAGTTTTCAAATAGCGTGGTGTAACGTCTAAATATTATGTTTAAAATTGATTTTGCATTGAATGTTTAGGTTGGCAGTTCTGAAACTGGCGGTTATTTATATGCATGTTTTTAATATCCCTTACCTTCTATCATTGTTTAATAATCTAGATACAACTATATTGATCGTAATAAGGGTAATGATAACTAAATTAATGTAAATTTTGAAGCAGCAATAAGAATTTTTGGGCGTTGAAATAATACCTTGATTTATTCTCGAGTAATTTTAAATTAGTGTCGAAAAATTTACCTTTTATCAACGACGTCAATTAATAGACACGAGATCTCATATAAGCAGCATGTTCCAAATTCAGTTGACGCAACCGTTGATAAAATTAACGTGTGTTCGCGAGACAGCTGTCAAGTGGACAGATGACAGTGTGGTTCCGGAACCAAACTCGTGTAAACATGTCGTTCTTCTAAACAGCGCATCTAGTACGTAGTACATATATATCGATGCCATTTCATCATCATCATCATCATCATTTCAGCCGAAAGACGTCCACTGCTGGACATAGGCCTCCCCCAAACATCGCCACAACGACCGGTCCTGTGCCTTCCGCATACAGCGGATTCCCGCGACCTTCACCAGGTCGTCGGTCCACCTTGTGGGGGGCCTACCCACGCTGCGCCTTCCAGTACGCGGTCGCCACTCCAGAACTTTACTGCCCCATCGGCCATCCGTTCTGCGAGCAATGTGCCCCGCCCACTGCCACTTAAGTTTGGCAATTCTTCGGGCTATGTCGGTTACTTTCGTTCTCCTGCGAATCTCCTCATTTCTGATTCGATCACGCAGGGACACTCCGAGCATAGCCCTCTCCATTGCCCTTTGAGTGATTTTGAGCCTTCTTATCAGGCCCATTGTGAGCGACCACGTTTCAGTACCGTAAGTAATTACTGGCAACACACACTGGTCAAAGACTTTCGTCTTGAGACACTGCGGTATTTTGGACGAGAAGATATTGCGTAGCTTCCCGAACGCTGCCCAACCGAGTCGGATTCGACGATTGACCTCTTTCTCGAAGTTGGACTTACCTAGCTGTACAGTTTGTCCTAGGTATACATAATACATAAACATTTATTTTATACACCGTCCTGTAAAAAAATCTTCGTCGTTCTCTTGAGTTTTTCTCCCTGTCATCCACTTAACCAAATATATTATAAGGATTAATTAACTCAATGCCATCTCCAACGCTAAAATAGTCTCCCAGTAATTAGTTCTAGTTAAGTTAAGTAATGGTAATTCGCCGTAACAGCACGTGTGTGTACCGCCCGAAACAAATGGGATTTGAGCCAGGGCTTAAACTTAATCTGGGTTTAGTTCAATGTCGATCGCGTGATGGGACGGTAGTGATATTCCCATTTGGTCCTTAGGTACAGATGAAAATTTTGTGTTGTTTTGCTAGCAAGCTGTACTAAGTAGATAATTTACCTCGGTAGTTTTATTTTTCAGACTGAATAATTTGGCTAAAATTGACAGGTTTTTTTAGATTATTTATTATAGATTGTTTATTCAAGTCACTGGGTGTGTCAGTACAGTCAACCACACGGTAGTGTAGTGGTGGTAGTTAAGAAACACTGTTTCTTAATAAGATATCGCTGACGTCACCCAAAGATGTACCAAATGGATGAGAATTTCGTTACCACGAGCAGTGTTCACGGTAGCTTAGTGGCTAAAGCACTGGCGTACTGAGCCAGGAGTCGCAGTATCGAATACTGCTCGTGAGCGATTTTTTCTTTCCACAATTTAAATCGTCACAAGGTAGTGGTAAAACTTGATAAAGACGCTGTCAAGGTCAAACTGTTACCACTGGTTACCACTAAGTGTTGTCTACTGTACGATTGTCAAAGCAAAAATAAATAAAAGTTAGTAGTGTACAAGGAATCCAGACGGCCTGATAAAAGAAGCAGAACGTTTAAGGAAAATAAATGTCGTATCAAACAGGTCACAAAGAAAAACTGATTCCCTCGTCCCTCGTCTTAGTATTATATCCAGTACCCATAGTACAAGCTCTGCTTAGTTTGGGACTAGATGGTCCTGTGTAAAAATGAGCCAAATATTTATATACCTATATTTTTTACCCTTTATACTGTCGCATTTCCTTCATAAAAAGAAATCAAGCAAAAATAAATGCATGTAGTTTTAAGTTCTTCTGCAAGTCTTTAAACTTAAAGTCATGTACACTTTGTAAAGTAAAATATCCCGAGGCAAATATTTTATGGAACAGTCTTATTTTAATTACTTTTCTCAAGACGGAGTGTGTGTTTAGCTTTTTTGTAAAAAAAAACTGTACTTATTACTCACATAATTAAATACTGCTTGAAAAGCTAAAGAGATGGTAAAGCATTATTTTATTACAGTTATGTTTACGTCTTAGAAGATTCAAAACATTGCAATTAATTTCCACAAATGTCTTATAAAGAACAAGAAAGAAAGAAAATCTTTATTTCAGTCTCGGTACAGGCGAGAGAAACAAAAAACTAAAAATAACATATTAACAAAAAAAACTTAAAATTGACATGCCTGTATGAGACTAAAAAACCGGCCAAGAGCATGTCGGGCCATGCTCAGTAGTATAGGGTTCCTTAAGTAGGTCTAATTACAAACGAATCAAATCGAATATTAATCATTGCTATTTTAGTTTTTGCAAACAGCGCAACCTAGTGCTAAATTTATGAAGCTAAATTTAAGAAGTGTGTTTCTTTTTGTGATTTTTTTAAATAGAAAGTAACTAAAGGAGCATTATTTGCTATGATCATTTTTCTCTAAGGTCAATGCCCTATGAACTAGGACGTCTTAAGTATTTTTCAGTTTTCTCACTATAACTCAAAAATTTATAATCACATTATACTCAAAATAATTTTAAAAGAGAGTTTTTATACAGGTCTATCAATGTTGAAGACTATAAGTTTCTACGTTGCATAGTTTAGAAATGGCAGGGGGGGGACACATTGCAAGCCACTTTGGCGAACTGTATTTCGCAGAGGGTATACCTGATAAAAAAAGTTGTGTATGAAACATTACCTTCATTTTAGTAGACCTATTCAACGATACCCCACACGAGGGGGTGCAGCGAAAAAAATATTTTCATCGCCATTTCACATGTATGGGCGCCACCCCTAAAATACGTAATCAAGATTTTTTTATTCTTTTAAAATTGAGATCTATATCTATTCCATTTTTTGTCAAAATTTCATTTACTTATGTTTATAAATGTAGAAGTTATTAAGCGGTAAAGGATTAGGACAGACGGACAGACGGACGGACATGACGAAACTATAAGGGTTCCTTGTAGGACTTCGGAACCCTAAAAAGGCCCCCATCTCGGCATATGCTACAACACCGAAATGTTGCAGCGCTGATTTTCGGATGGGTCCCAATAGTGAGGCCACGGGTAGATACGAGCAAATAAATATAATTACAGTAAACCTAAATTGTGTATTATTGTAAATGAGACAAATGTGACAATTAGTTAGGTAATGCTTTAAAAAGAAACGTCATTTAACGTGTGCCAGGTGTGCCTCCACCTTTAGATCCGCATCATTTGTCCATGACATGACAAACGAAGGGATGCCACGCCAATGCGCAAAAGGCAAGGTTCCAAGACAGGCATCTTACATTTTGTTATATTGCAAGCGAAGTACCTTATTCATACAAAATATTGTAAAATAATAAAATAAGAACGGTATCCGATATATTCATATTTATGAGCCAAACTATAAACAATACAATGTTACAATATAATTGCATAACCCATGTACAGCGTACATAAACGTTTACCAAAATAGGGACCCGCATCCGCAAAAATGAATATTATTACATTTTCATTTCGCATAAACTGCTACATGAACCCCATTCTGTATTCATTGTAAAATGATCGTATTACCCTCGCATTAAAGTTTAAACTACAACGGATTCATACACGGATGATGTAAAGTACAGAGTGTGCATTTACAAAGACCGATAGAACAGTTTATACTTTTTGCTCGCGATCACGACACCGGTAACGACTTCCCTTGCAAACGCGAGGCGAAAATGCAACGATTCCAAAATACATGCGAATACCGACGCCAACGCGTCGCTTAGCAAACCTTTGTACAGACACGAGCAAAAGGTACATCGATTGTTCCAATACAAACGGAAATATTGTCGAGCGTGTGAAAAATGAATATTTTTCCAACTGAACGTACCCCAACGCTAGTTGTGGAATTCTGACGCTCGAAATTTACCTCGCAATTTATAGTCGTAAAACAATAGATTTCCGAACAAAAACGTTCGAGCAGATTGTCGAAACGTTCGTAAACTCGTTTAAATTGGTGGTATGTCCGCCGGACGGTCGGACAGTTTTCCGTGAAAAATTACCGCCGAATGGCGGCTAAGCGGTGCTTTTAGCCTAGTTTCACAACGAGCGAAGTCACGGCACGACCTGGCGATTTCCTCGGACCACACCGTTCAATTTACCGGAACGCATCTGCCAACTAAATAGGTTGGCCCGTGCGCCTTTGCGCTCGCCTCGGAACGTCTTAGCTCCTAATAAACGCTGCCGTAAACGGATTCGACATTCAAAAGTTCAAAGTCGATTAAAATAGAATTAAGAAGTAGAACGTTGGGCGAAATTCAATATTGGAATTCCCGAATGTATTTGATCAAAGAGTACTAATTGTACAATTCAAGTGGTTTTATTGCCGGTGGGGCGAGTGGAAGGCGAGCAATTTGGCGGTCTGACCGCAAGAGCCGCGCATGTTTATTAGAGACAAAGAGCCCACTGCGTCGGCCCCCGATTTGCATAACGGTCTGTGTCGTAATTAGAAACCATCTCGGACGTCCCTCCTTTGTCCCGTCATGTCTGGAGGGGACTACGTCAAACGCCTTCTATTTAGCCGCTTACAGGATAAGCCGTATAATCCTACAGAATTAAAATAAAATGTGCAACGTGTTTCTCGGGTACGGTCATAGTAAACTCTTGAGCGCGGTGTAATTTTCCTAATAAAACATTTATTCCTAAGATTAAGACATGGCTATGATTTAATTTGCGTTTTACTTTGTGTTGTAGAATTGGATGAAATTGTATTCTTCTTTTGACGTTAGGATTATATTTTAATAAAGCAGCCCGGCCTTGGATTAAAACATAACATGAAGTTTGTACGACTCAATGTCATAACAGGCTCAGAAAAAACGTAACCTCTAACAAAATTTAATTTAAAACAGACAGGTTATGAAATTTTTAATATACGCACCACAAATGTAGCTTACAATTTTCGCGTCAGCATTAACATGAAAAATAAGCACCACAAACACCACATGCGTACCTTAAGAGCAAGATAATTTATTACTAACACCGTTCATTACTCAAACATATACTTACGTATACGATGAAAAATCGTTTAAAGAAATTGCTTACGTACTCCCAAGTAGGTACAATAAATCGTTCTCTAAGAAGCGCGCAGTGTTACACACAACAGCGGCGGGGAGGGCATAACTCATTAACTCGAGGCGCGTTTACGAGGTCCGCTATATCGCGGGCCACGCCGGGATAATGACGCTAAACCGATATCCTTATTTACTGCAAATTGCGTCGGCTCTTACATCTAGGCCGATATGGTATTGGGGTTCTGCTACAAATATCTTGTTACGTTACTTGATTAGTTTTGTTTCATGGTTAAATTGAAAGTTGTAGGGCATAATGTCAGTGTTTTATGGGAAGCGAGTGTCTTAAAGAGCAGGAAACTCGTTCAGTAAAAGTCACAGCTATAACCAAGGTCTAGTTGAACGCGAGTTAGAAATTTCTATGATCAATATTTCTCTCAGGACATTTCCAATTACTACACCAATGAATAATAATTAAATTGGTTTCTCTAACCACTAAATACTAAATTAAATCACAACTGAATATTAAGATTCATTTTGGCCCTTTTCTCCGTTTCTATCAAAGAGCCATTATTTTAACAGACTAAAGTTATTTCAATATTTTAGGTATATCTTATTAAACAGGTTCACTTTTAATTAATTCTCAGCCGCTCAATACACGCACAGCGTCAATAATATTCCTAGCAATACAACCATGAAATTTCCCAAACTCACAAGTTGAATACGGACAAGCAAATCATCCGTGAAGTGAGTTTGCAAAGGGCACGCGTCCGTAACGCAGCTTCGTGAACTCGTGTACAAACGTCAAATGCACAATACGTCCATTGTAATGGCGGATTGATTTAAACAAAAGTAGGCGTTAGTAACGGTGGAAATGGCGGGCTATTTTAAGTGGCAATTATTCGCAACTGTATAATTATGGTGGGCATAATAAAACGCAAGGCCCCGATCCCTTGCACTTAAATGGGGATTCTTAATTATGTTTAATTTTAATATCCGTTCGTTCGTTTATTCTCAAAGAAATACAGGGCTACAAGTACTTTTTTTATTTCTTCTGTGTTTAATGTTTTGTTATTTAGTTACACTGTGAAACTGTGAACATTAAATGACGTCATTATTTAACGTAATGTAACATTAAATTTTAGTATGTATCATGTTTATTCAACCATGCAGGTAATCTAATAATACTTGAATACGGAATAATTGAAAGTGATTAGTTCAGCAATTTACTCCTAATTAAATTGGACAATATCGATTAATCTCGCTTTATTAGTTTGCGACAATAAGAGCAGCTTTACACTACTAACGAATAAATATTGCGTTCAATTCCCGTCGTGCGCAAGAGTAATTAAAGAGGTTTAGACCCGTCAGCAACCTTAAAAGAAAACCTTAACTCATAAGCTGGCTGAATGATCGAACATCTTCTTCAAAAAAAATATGAAGTTACTCTACAACTCAGACCAAAAAATGAAATAGACGGAGCGCGTAAAACTAGTGACTGAAGCCAGAAAAAGGAATACCAAATAGCAAAGGAGTACCTGTTATTCTGCCCACAGCGTTCGCAAGCCGCGATTGGGAGCTATTTAGCATTCCATTTTCTGGCTTCATTCACTAGTTCTACGCGCTCCGTCTATCTTGTTTTTGGTCTGAGCTCTACGAATACAAACATCAATTGATGGTAGTTTGCCATAATTTACTGCAGCGTAATTGGTTAAAATATGTATTTTTAACCATTTGTCCTTTTTATTGTTACAGGTCAGCACAACGAAGGAGCGTCCACATAACGCCCACCACAGAACACCAACGGTGAGTACTACAGGAGTCTACTCTTAAGTGTCTTAATTAGTCTCCAGCAGCTCATCTGCTTCTAAACTGCCCTGAGGACACCACATACAGGGCCAAGTACTTCGGTAACCAGGTACTCTCAGAGAGTTCACTAGCAACACCAATGCGTTGGTGACGTTTTTTGAGGAGTTGGGGTGGATCGAGTAAGTTCCCATCCGTAGGCAAAAAACGCGCTTAGTATAGCGACACACCTGCCGAAATTAGCGTCGCCGACACTTCGGTGACTGAATTATCGGTCGTAGTTTTCGGCTGGCATGACACACCTAACGCGCCGAAGATTCGGCACTATGCGGCGTCTTGTTCAGCGCGAAAAACGAACTGAAATGTTTTATTTTTCTTGCCATTTTTCGTCTATGGGAATGGGTCGTCTGTACATATTACTCCTTCGTGCGATTACTGGCCAGGAACACGAAGAAAGCGCGCGCTTTCAACTACGCGCGCAGTAGTTTTGGCTGCGTAACGCATCGCGTGATGTGTCGCTTGCCATGCAAAATACATTGAATGCATTCTCGTGGAAATAGCCGCTTGACGAAAGGTTCATAAGATGATGATGATGATTGACGTGTCATCATAAGTTACTTGAAAAAATACTGCGAGCGTATTGAGCCGAACGTTCGGCGACGCTTCTCTCGGCAGGTGTATCGCTACACTTAGACGTGGAATTGCGGAAACGAGCCCGTTATACTATTCTATACTAAGTCCCTTAATTTCTCTTATGTCTAATATGAATAACATTTTTTATTAGCTTTGCTTTTATATTCCCCTAAATATTAATTTTAATACCAACAAGATACGCTTATTATTACAATTTAGTATAAATTCTCGGAAGCTTCAATTTGAAGTAAGTAGGTCTACTATCAAGTTACTTCATAAGATACAGTTTACGCCCACGGCTTATTTACTTCACAAAGATCTCTATAATTATGAATTTAATGTTTATTTCTACAATAAACTCACGGGAGCTATTGACGATAACTTCTAGGTCTTCTAAATACGAATAGTTTGTTGTTTTAGTATAAATATAAAATAGAGTTGCTACAGGTTTGTAATTTTACTGTGGATTATATTAACTTGATGTAAAAAATAACAAAAAAAAACGGCCAAGCGCGAGTCGGACTCACGCAGTAAGGGTCCCGTACCACCCATCGACCTAACACCCCATAGAAACTGATTTAATTAACGAGAATTTTTTAAACTTTCGCGAATTTCACTCATATTGAACTATATTTACGGGACTTGTCGCGCACAATAAAATCAAAATATAACTAATATTTTTATTTGTTATATTTTGATTTTATTGTACGCGACAAGTCCCATAAATATAGTTCAATATAATTTACGAGAGTTCATCAAAAGACATCAACGCACCGTGCGTGAAATATAAACTTTTGCATCTCTTTCTTACGCAGGTACTACCACATGTATATGTCTACCCTATTTTAATTTTATTATTTGTTGCTAAACTACATAGCACAAACAAACCAAGTTTGACGCATGTGTGTATTATCGTTTTGAAGATAAAGCTGGAACAAAAACTTTGAAAAAATGCATGTTTTACGACGTTTCTTGTATAGAGACCCCATTAAGTTTTTAATTTTTTTAATTTTTAGTATTTATCGTGATAGAAACATATAGATCATAGCAAAACATATTCTGAGAAAATTTCAACCGGCTACCTATTACCGTTCAAAAGATACAGCCCTGTGACAGAAAGACGGACGGACGGACAGCGTAGCGAGGGTAATAGGGTCCCGTTGGGCACCCTTTGGGTACGGAACCCTAAAAAGCAGGTAGGCTGTTATATTTTAAAAAGGCACTATTCACAAGGACAGTTACAATTTCATGTGTCTAACCCAATAGTTTAGGCTCATAGCTGTCATTCAAACATGAATCTGTTATATTTACTTCAAACATAATACTAAGCTCAAAAATAAATAGCTACAGTAAGAAAACTCCACAGTCTTATAAGACAAAAGCATGGCTTTTTAGTATGTACTACGACTGAGCGATAAATGCGAAATGTAGCCCATATTAATATTCCTACACTCGGTTTTTCTAGCTTGTCTTATTTATTAAACAATTTTGGCATGTCTTTTTAAAACTGTGCTAAAACTGCGTGCGAGCGAGCCACCCCTCTCTTTACTTGCCCATATTGTCCATCCTAAGGTTGTCTGGAAGAAATCGTCTTGAGCGATAAGACCGCCCATTTTACATATCTTTTATATAGTAGTCATATATGTTGCTTAATTTTTTTGTGTACCATAGATAATATTTGTATTGTAGTGTAAAACTAGTAATTATATTTTATCAGTAGTTATTTGAACAAAGAGACCAAGATTTCTTACTAAATAAGACAAGTAAGAGAGAGAAAACAGACTTTAAGTGGAATAACAGCTAGCATTACCTTCTAAATTGTAAGTCCAGCATTGGACTGCGCTTAATATGTTTTCAAGCTTATTCGTAAAGTTTCTAAGATCTATAATTTTTTTATTAAGCACAAGATGGCTATAGCTTTCAAAGTCCCAGTAAATACTCTATATATATCTGTCTGTATGTATATGTGTCTCTAGGTATATTAAACCGCTTTCTGTGACGTGACGTAGTAATAATTAGATTTATATAACAGAATTCACTGAAACAGATACTGTTCAATTAATATAATTAAGATCGTTATTAACATTGAGTTACGGTATCGAGGTTTTGTTATTACTACAGCATTCCATAGTGACAGACATTGTTTCCTTCAAGGTGGAACCTTTATTAAAAAATTAAAGAAAATTGTGTCGTTTTTATTTTACGTCAAATACCAAAATTCGACGTTTTGTTATTTATTGTTCACTATCATCATCAACTCAGCCTACACACAGTCCACTGCTGGACATAGGCGTCTCTCAGGTTGCGCCACAACACCCTTTCCTCTGCCTTCCGCATCCAGTCCTCCCCAGTCACGTTCTTCACGTCGTCGGTCCACCTGGTGGGGGGCGCCCTACGCTGCGTTTGCCGATTCGCGGTCTCCACTCAAGGACTCGTCTGCTCCAGCGGCCGTCGATCCTTCGACAAACATGGCCATTGGCCACGCACGCACGCTACTGTTCACGCAGACTACAAAATAAATTTATTGTTTTTCAAACGTGAGATTGTCAAAAAGTGAATCTTTATGTTTAATGCTTTGTCAAATCACACTAGAACAAAATTTTGATACTTATTGTACAATGATGTATTCTGTGACATAGTGTCAGTTGTTGATGCTAGCATATTACAAAAGCCGCATCACACAAAAAAAAAATGGTTTTAAAAATCGAATAGTCGAATACATTCAAACGACCTCAAAGTTTCACCTCTACGTTCTTCCGTTCACCCTACAAAAGAATGAAACACTTGATTAAGTAGCAATATTCCTGAATCACATGTTCTGTAATTCAGTTGCGGCTGTGTTCCGGAATCGATTGCTCTAAAGAGCCACTCTTTACCTCTTTTGTTCTAATTGTGGAACGGCGACACTGTTCTAACCAACTTTGATGCTTTTTTGTTCGAGTCCTCATTCTGAATAAGAATGAAGTGTTTTAGAAGTGATTGGAATTTACGGTTCGTTGGCTATGGAATTGCGGGGTTCTCATTTGATTCTATATTTTTGTAATGTATACTGCCGTGGCCGGCAACCGAGGCCTTGATGGACGAACGTGAAAATGTGCGCCGATGCACACATACGTGAGTCCATCAATGCCTGGTTGCGGCCAAGACTTGTATAGTACTTTTCTCAAATAAGGCGCGAAAATTCAAACTAAGTAGTACCTCTACCTATACCTATGTAAATTCTAGAATCAATGACGAACAACAACAATTTTTCTCGCGTCAATATGTTCATTTGTTTCTTACAGCTCTATTTGCAAGCCAGTTCGAAATTTAAATAAAATCTTTGATAGCTTGTAACTTCCTTGGTTGATATTTTTCGGAGTAAAAAGTTCGTTCCATTTTTAAACAACACGACAGATATGAGTTTTCATAGTGATTTATTTAGCCGCTAAACAGGACAGATATGGATTAACTAATATCCGGCCGCTGCTCGCGTGTATTTGACCAATACAGCAATTTAGATTTATCTCGAAGAAGGTTTTCAAAATAATTTTCGAAAGTTATTTTGTTACTTTTAATTCTACATATACCATCTACTTCCTCCGAGCCTTTTCCCAATCATGCTGGGGTCGGCTTCCAGTGTAACCAGATGCGGCTGAACGTCAGTATTTTACACGGAGCGACTGCTATCAGACCCCCGCAACCCAGTTACTGGGTAATACCGACGACAATCCGACATTCTACGGTTAAACTAGTTGACCACTTTCGGGCTTCTGACTTCCCGTAACTACTGTCATAGATGTTCGTATGGTAACCGGGACCGATAGCTTATCATGCTCTTCGAGGCACGGAGGGGTCTTAATGTGCAACAAAATGGACACCCATCCGAGGACCGACCGTGAATAGCGCAGCGATCTTACAATCCACGTGGTTATTACTTAGCCACGAGCCTCTCCTAATTCTACATATACTGGATGACTTTTTAATCACCATCCACATTTTAGAAAGGCATTAGATATCAAACAAAGACTCCATTTTTGGAAAAAAAAATTAGGTACATTTTTTGCAATAAAATTATTTTCCCGGAAAAATTTACAATTTTTGTATGGTTGCAACGTCATTTTTGAGATGCAATATCTCAATATTTTAGTACTGAGTGATAATAAAAGGAAAAACATGTGTTTTATTATTTCCAACACAGTGATTTATAAGTCAAAAGTAAACTTTGTGATGCCATATCTCAATATTTTAGTACTAAAAGAAAAACACGTGTCTTATTATTTTCAGCAAAGATCATAATGAAAAAATTTGGATGGTAATTAAAAAGTCATAACATAACATCACGACTGTATTTCCCCGAAGAGGTAGGCAGAGGTGTATAGTACACCCACATTTCGCCAGTTATGTTATAAGTCCCATGTAATAGGGGGCGAGCCTATTGGCATTGACCGGGCACAAATCCAGACTCCAGGCTGCTACTGAGAATTTCCTAATGAAAAAACCCAATAACACTTTAAAAAAAAACTTAATTAAAAAGTCATGGTGTATATTATGACGCATGTTTCCCATTGGGGTAGGCAGATATTGATTTCCACCCGCTACGATCCTGATACATCTCTTTCGCTTCATCTACCGGTCATTAACCTTCTTATGCAAGTATAAATCAATTTCGAGTCCTCTTACTCTGGCCTTTTTTTGAAAACGTCCTTTTTATGAGAACTTGTAATTCTGCTGTCAACGTTTTTCTTACTGGCCTTTATGCTGCTCATCTATGGGAAGACCAAAGCATTATAGTTTTAAAACTCCTGCAGAGTGCATAATACAACCCACGATATACATAATTAAAATAAATGACTCATCGTGCACTCTGTAATTTCCAAACTTTTGAGTGCAAAGTTTTAACCGGGTTTGTTATTTACGACAGTAACTTCACACGGCCTCCAAAAAGACCCTCATGCATATTTTTAAAAGTAAATTCATGCAAACGAAAAAACCTTATAACGAATACAGACACCGAGAATATTTGTTTGAAAACATTAATAAAGTCAAGTTTGAAACATAAAAACCATTGATAAAAACTGTTTTAAGATGTAAAAACGACACGCCACGCCATGCTTAAGTCTGTTTTTTCTCTTTTGTCTTATTTAGTAAACAATCTTGGCAAGTCTCTTCATTCAAATAACTACTGATAAAATATAATAACTAGTTCTGCACATGTAATTAAGTTAAAAAATTTTATTTAAGGTGAAAGTTACAGGGTAGCACGCGAAATTCAAAATTTCTTGCGTTTTTTGCAAACTGTAATTCTTTAACAATTATTATTGACGAATTGCATTAAAAAGACATGCCAAGATTTGTTTACTAAATAAGACAAGTAAGAAAAAACAGAGTGTATATTGAAGTTCGTCGAGAAACAAGCCATCTCTCATAATTAACCCGCGTAAACTTAATTTGCACAGGAACGTTGCCCGCCATATTTTTTGTTTGCAATTTCATTTCATTACAACTGAATTCATAATTTTAACCCTTGAAGTGCATCGTGATATTTTATTAAATAAACCAGCTTACGGTTGGTGAGACCTAATTAAATATTTGAGAACCCTACTAATATTGTAAATGTGAGTTTGTGAAGATGTTTGTTTGAAAGATGTTTGGATATTTTTTACTCAATCACGCTGAAACGGATTTGAATTAAATTTGACAACCAGATAAACATAAAGTCTATTTGTGATAAGCCAAATTATACGCGGGTGAAGTGGCGGGCAAAGTCTAGTACTTTTATAAAATGTAGCTTTACAAAACGTAATTTGTGAGCTGTCAGGGCAAAGTATCTATTTGTTTGGAGTTTCGAATAGGATTAAGTCAGTGACAAATGAATAAGTTTATTCGTAACTAAAACAAGAAATAGAACTACAGAAAATGGTCGAGTAAATCTTCTGGTCGACTCGTTTCGTTTCACGCAAAAATATCGTACGGCATTGATTGAGGTGCGTTCGCAAAACAAACATTCATCAACAGCGCGATAATTAGCAATGGCTGCGTTCCGAACACGTACGCCCCCCAAAATTCGATTCGGCAACGGTTAATCAGCACCCGAACGCCAGTAATAGGTACCTAATGCGACAACTAATTTCCCCAAAAGAAGTACTCCACCTTCTACCTCCCAGGTTTTTATTGTGGCCACTCATGATTCTCGTCACGATCCCGTCTCTACTCAACCCCCGCTACCCTGCCCTCCGCATCCACGGTGTGCAGTCATCAAGCCCGAAAACTTGCGAATTAATACGTGCTTAGATTCCGTGCGAAGGAGACGCGGATAGGAAAGAGATTGTTATACAACTTGTCCGCGAGTTCCAAATGAAATCTGTTAATTTCCGAACGACTTTCCCCGCCCTTTTTGCGTTTCCCTGACGGATGTTAAGAAGTTTCCGAATTCTTAGTTTAAACCGTTGATACAAAGGCTTGTGAGTTTTTCGGCTAATTACTTGGGTAACTTTGGCAAAGGCACCTTCGCCTCTGTAACGTGTAAAGGAAAAGTTTTCTCGTTCATATAATATGTATGATAGTTACTTAACTTTGTCTTCTGCGTAGTGTGAACATTTTCTCCACATTAGTCAGATTCACGATTTCATAATTAAGTTTGAAAAATTACCACATTGTAGAACTTTAACTTAGAAGATTTAATCGTCAACTCAAGTCATATTCAAGAATTGAGTTTTCTAACTTCATAGAATGCTTTCTTAGAATGAATTTGCATACAAATATTGTAAATCTTGTTAACTGACTCACAGCTTAATGTATTATTTGAATGTGTAGTCAACACATAAGTAACACAGATAAATGGGATGTTCTAAACCTAAGCATGGCATTAACTCGGTCGAAATGCGTGTTTCTGGCGCCAATTTTAGTAGTTTATACGTACGAACTAGTAAATTTCGCGGCAGAAGCGCTATATCAATGCTTATATATCATCGGAGGCCGCACTAATCTCGGGGCACTCGAAACGCGAGCAATTTCGCGATCCTTGCGACTTGGAGCCTCAAGCGGCGGCCGCGCCCCTTGCTAACTTAGTGCCACTTGTCTGCGCCTCTCTGACGCCGTAGGGCTGCACGGCAAAGCCTAAGATGCTTTGATGGCTTCAAATAGCTTATTGACATAGTGATGTAGGTGCAGTTCTTGGTTACAATAAGAATACACAATCGTACACAATTTCTTAAAAACCTGTCCTCTAACATTCTAAGAATCCTAATTAGTAAAAGCTTTCAAACTTCTGCATTCTACCTTGATTGGCGATTCAATTATCTACAAGAGATCCGAAGAGAAATTACGGGTCCCGTTTTATTTGGCCCAGTTATCGAACATGATATCTAATAGCAGCTATTCAGAGGATATCGTTATACTTTATTATATAGAAAACCCTTATCCTAACCCGAAAGGGCTGCTCGATCCGAATTGATTTACCTAAACACTAAACAGTCACTAGAATCTAGGGCAACACTTAGTGCGACCTGAATTACGAGCAACCCTAACTCAAGCGTCAGCACTGTTCGGACCCTCTCGTCGGTGTTCGGGTGCACTCGGCATTATTCGGGAACTAAACAGAACCTATCAGAACTAATTGGCAACGGAACGTAGCGAGCCCGCAGATTGGGACTTCATAAGATTAGCAAAGCTCTTGAGTGTACTTTCAGTACAAAATTGAGCACCACCCGATGTACTTACTTTAAGGCTTCAATACCTAATAGGTACTTGAATACGAGGAATTTTTATTGAACCTCACAAAAGAACTTACCTGCTGAACAGTAAAATTTTCAAGGAGAAATAACAGCCAAACAAATTATGAGCATGTGAAAGTAGCACATATTTATCAAAGTCAAACAGTCATATTTCTTGTACACGCTTTCAAAGTGTTATCAAAGCTGAGTGAAGTTACGCAAGCGTACATTGTACATACAAAAAGAAATCGCGTAACATCGACATTTAACAAATGATACACGGCCCTCCAGCCGCCCTCTACAAATCGCTTCACAATTGTCGATCCCGCCTCACATTGGCTAATCCGATATCAGTAAAAGTAAATTCAACTCGCACATCAATAACCATTTTGACAGTTAAGCCGCCATTTTTCATTTGGCGCGCAACGTTCAAAAGTGGAATCCAAGCGAAAATCGCGGAGCCAGAGGTCGCGTTCGAAACAAAAAAGCTTCCTTGTACCGAGGCGCGCGCAAACATCGAAACTGCATCGAGAATCCTCTTTTAAACCCCTTATATTGCAGCTTTAATCTCGCTGTAGAAACTTTCTGCTGTAACTAACGCAGCGATGGAATGGGAGGTGGAATTTTGCTCGTCTAACGTTGAAACTGGGGCGGTACTGTAGATCAACTTCCGAGCCATTTATTCACAAATCGAGTTATTGCACCTCTCGCAGATCGCTTTACATAGGTCATTTGTGGAAATTACACGTCGCCGCAACTTTTCGTATTCTGTTCAAGATTAATGAATAAGCTGGTAGCAACGTTTTTTTCTAAGAATAATGCAATATTTCCGTGAAATAAGCTCACGTTTTCTTAATTTCCTTCAAAGCGGTGCATAAGCCTTAATTTATGACGTAGTTTGGTGAAGATAAATTTGTTTCTGTTTATCATCGTGGAACTTTAATAAACAGAGCTTTACGGTTATGCAGTTTCACGTTTATTCACATCAGAACGTCGTAATATATTTTGAACGTAAGCCCTTGTCCCATTAATGCGTCTGTTTGCAGAATTCCACAAAGGCAAATCTAGTTATAAGTGTAACGCCGCGCGTCCAAACACTGTTATCCGTTTATTTCGCTACGTACTGTTGCCGCATATCGCAAATTAAATAACGTGTTTCGACTATGAATAATAGCCGGGCCCGGCATCAGAACGCCCCTTACGATGTTACAATTTGAAATTTAAAATAACAACAATTTTATTGTTTAGGGAATGCATGCGTACTTTTAAATTTGGAACTTGCACACATTTGTTATACATTTTATGGCATCCATCAGTGATGTGGCAACGTTACGAAAATGTTTGTCCTGGATTCTGAATTAATTTTCGACCTGATATATAAATGGGTATTGTCTTTTGCTACACGGAGGTATAAAGAAACTATAGGTACTAATAAAATACCTCGCAAGTTCTTTTCTAACAAAGCCTGCGATGTTTTTACTTTCAATAAGATGAGTGTCAGGACATTAAAATAGGATCACAGCCTGTTCTTTGCGTGAATTACATACTTTAACTGGGATAGGGATATGGTGACATACGATACGATATAATTTCCAAAATGATTATCAGTATAGAGCCAAGTGGAGGAGAATACTATTAGCAGATTAGCAATACATTTTTTAATAGTCTATGCTGAGTTAAAACTTGGTCTTTGATTCGATAAAGAAAAACAAATCTCAGATCTTATGCCTATATTATACTTATCTAGCAAATATTTGCTACAGCTTCTTTAAAACCATTGAAGGATAAAGTGATGGACAATTAATAGGCCTCAAGGTCTGCATAACAAGAACCAGAACCTTACCACAAAACTGAATAACAATGCAATTACCATTGTTACAGCTTATTATCATAAATGAAAACCGGAGGCATAAAAATCATTATCAACTTATTCACCGCCACATATAAGGCCGGTGTTTCGACACAAATTTCGCATGTCATACCTACCTGGCCCGTAGTTTCATAAGCTTTATTAAAATTCCCGTGGCAGGGAGGGGTCCGATTCTAGAATATCGTGCGCCAGCCTTATTATATTCGATCTCGCAACGCACGCAAACGTTTTGACGTACTAATTGCAGGCGGGGTTGTTAGATACAAGTCACGGCATACCGTAGGGTGTAAAGCGGGCTTATTATGACCTTTACAAGGCAAGCTTCTAACAATTTTAACAGGATTTAAGCGTACGTAGGAGAAATATTTCGGCACATTGTTCTGTGAGGAATTTAAGTAACAATGTTGTGAGTTTTAGGCACGATGTCACGTTAATTTGTAAGTGTGATGCTGTTAATTGCTGTAGGTAATGTGTACCTTCATAATATGCACACATGTATAACTAATTACGTGAAGGTGTGCGCGTGTTTGCTTTGTTTGAACTACGGTATTAGAAGCATGATATATTGTGGAATTATGTTTGCTTTTACACTGTTTTTCACTTATTGTTAGCATCAGCGTTAAAAGCGAGAATATATGTGTAAGTCACACGCAGTATTTTGTACCAATGACAAGTTTGTTTTGAAGGCGCTGTTAAAATAACTTAGTATCTTGCGTTATTTTGGAGTACCTTTTTCTCAATTTAGCGAGCAATACTATAATACATCTTTTTGTAAAAACTTCTAACATCCTACGATAACAAGCAACTAACACAGCCTTTTCGCCTAAATTAGCATGAAAATAATTAAAAATACTCTCTCACAGCAATATTAATCTAAATCGTAAATGCATCGTAACTTTGCACTATTTAATACGACAAAATGCACACGTAAGCTGCAATATCCTCATTGACGTTATTTATTTGCATCCTCTACGTTTCCCGCCATGCTTATTGAGTCCGTTTGCAGCCGGTGCTCGCGATTGGCGCGAATTTTTACGATTATTTTAAATTTCGAACATAAAATTCGAACGTCCAACGCTTGGTTCGATCGAACGACTTTGTTTTAACGGGCTGTAAGAAATTGTGCTGGAGTTTACTAAATAGGTTTTATGAACTCTTTTAATTTTCTGTAAGTTATACATAACAACATGAAGTTACAATAGTTTTGAGTGTTTGACGATGTTTTATATGGTCTACCGATCTGATACTAGGTACTGGCCATATTTTAAATTACTTTATATTTATATTAAAATCTTTGGAAATACCAAAACTTTCCACTTTTCAATATGAATTTATAGTTGAAGTCAAGTCCCCGTAAATAAAGTGTGTGAGTAGTACTTTGGTTTTTTTATTTTTATTCTTTTTCTTTCGGGGGATTTTTCAGTCATGAAAATGTCACAAACAAAATAAGGTAATAAAATAGAAACAGAACTTAAATTAAAACTATGGTACTCGCAACCTTAAGCCCAAACCAACCATTTTGAGAAGCGTCCTTGCCTCATCTGACAACGGTGAGGCTAAAATGCTATTATAAAAACCTAAACTGAACCTAGAGTTACCAAAAGCGTGACGTCTTTGAGCCTCATTGCGACTACACTCCGCTAAAATATGATGCACATCTTCTATGACTCCGCACATACTTGTACTTTGGTCTGAGGAGTAGTAGTAGATACTTTTGTTGACCTTTACAATTGCAAAGCATGGCAAGGGTTGATAAATAACTATATACAGTAGGTACAAACTTATATGCTCAAACCCTTATTCCTCGCAGTCCAAGAATAACATGTAAAACATACTACTTACATTATTTTATTCTATATTTAAATTCTGTGACGTCATGTTCGTTTCTAACATGAAAAGCCGTGTTTTGCAACCCTTTACTTATTATTTTTATCAACATGGCAACTGCGATATACATACAAATAAAAATCCATTTTCACTACAACCTCCTTGCTTGCGTGACGTCTCTCAACCACTTTTTTTAATGTTCGTAAATAAAAAAAAGGTCGGACCATATTCGTCCTACTTGGAACACGCACGGGTCTTAATATTTCAATATTTTTTACCATGATGTTATCTTTGTAAACATAACTATTTTATATCATTGGTTAGGATGGTTTGGGTAATTTCGTTATTAATTTTTGGAGCAATTTGACCTTTGTTAATTTTGAGGGGAGATGGTATCGTTAAAATTTAATTTAATTTTAATAATGAATGTTGGTTAAGGGCCATGAAAAAGTGTTTTTAAAAATTATGATAATATCCAAGGTCTTTAACGTTTATTACAAATAGTTTTTTCTACCTGGTGTACTGTTAGAACAATGAAAAATAATGCTATAACTAAACCTTTCTTACTTAGTATTAGATTTTTACTCATTCAGACAAAAAATAAACAACTTTTTGACGTAAAAAAACATAACGTGAATTTATAGCCTCAATAAATTTTGCTTACCTAACAGTTTATTACAAAATATTCCCTTCCATTCAACTTAATAAACTAACCATCAAAAATAGCCATTAATACTCATCAAATTATTACGGAATAATTTATTCGCGCCATTTCCCACTCAATTCATATGAGGCGTGATTTGCAACATTGGCCCTGATTATACCATCAACATCGTGACAGCTGTTCTATCAATCATTTTCTATCAGCTCTCATAGAATCAATTACGGCCAACAACTGTTGCACAACCAATGCTCTACAAAATATAATTGCTTCGATATGACGAGCAAATCATGTCATTTCAATATGTCACATTCCATGTTGTTGTAAATAGAAAGTACGAGTTTGCAATGAAATGATTATAATCAAAGCAAAATTTCTATTAACGGATTTATTATGTAATTGCAGTACAGAGTTTCAGAAAGAAAACGTAAGGTTAAAGTTTAAATCTACTTCAAAGTCTTCAAACAAAGAACTGATAGTTCTGTTATTGATTGTCTTTTAAATAAATATTTTAAAGATTTAAATTGAGAGAAAAAAAAAAAAAAAAAAAAAAACGCTCACCAGCAGGATTCGAACCTGCGACTCCTGGCTCAGTACGCCAGTGCTTTAGCCACTAAGGTACCGTGAACACTGCTCGTGGTATCGAAATTATCCTTCACTATGGTACGTCTTTGGGTGACGTCAGCAATATCTTATTAAGAAACGGAGTTTCTTAACCGACTCGACCAACTTTGCAGTTAATTCAAAGTCAAAAAAAAAAGTAAATATTTTAGTTGTTTTTTCACGAAATACATCGTTCTAAGACAACGACGTCAATAAAATAGACACGCGTTCTCATATAAGCAGCATGTTCCAAATTCAGTTGACGCAACCGATAAAATTTACGTGTGTTCGCGAGACAGCTGTCAAGTGAACTAATTAATGACAGATGACAGTGTGGTTCTGGAACCATAACTCGAGTAACCATGTTGTTCTTCTAAACAGCGCATCTAATTAAATAGAATAAACTTTAACATTTCGTACAATAACGATACGGTATTTCCAACTACTATCGAGCAATAAACTGCCAAGCTAATGGCCATAAAGGTGTTACTACAGTATAAAATATTTTAAACTTAGTTTATAAAATTTAGAATGCATCTCAACTTTTGCATTAAAACTTTATTTTACAACCTCTATCTGCATTATACATAAACACTGATTGCGTCAAACAAACATTGATTGATTGCAAACGCAGCGTAGGGCGCCCCCCCGCCAGGTGGACCGACGACCTGAAAAACGTGGCTGAGGGGGACTGGATGCGGAAGGCAGAGGACCGAGTGTTGTGGCGCAACTTGGGAGAGGCCTATGTCCAGCAGTGGACTGCGATAGGCTGAGTTGATGACTGATTGCGTCATAAACACATCATCATGTATAAACTACACAGATCTATTACCTAATAAACTACGTCTTTGGAAGACCAGCGTATTGACAATTAATAATGGCGCTACTTGCAAAAGCAACAATATCAAATTTAGTACATATATCTGAAAGACTCATATTTCACGACCTATAGTGATACTTGGGTATCGCTTTAAGTGGTACCAATATACATCTCTATGTCTTACAAAAGATGTATAATGGCATGCGCAAAGTATGAAAGTTGTTTATACAACTTTAAAGCATACATTCAGAGACGAATCCAGGCGTGAACTTATGCTTCCAACCATCAAATAGCCCTGCATACAGTTAGAAGCATACTTAAACCTAAGCTTGGGTATTGAACAAATCTATAGTACAGAATTAATACTTTTCAGTTGCCATCTTTTGTAAGATTGAGAGATGTCGGGGTCTGGACATCTTTTCTAAAGCAGCAGCCAAGTGTCCTAGGCTGTTCTTGGTTGAAGTTGAAGATCTTGGTCTGGGCACTTCGAAGCGTATCTGTCTCGGTTCTTCCCCATTGCCCCCGGTGGCCCCGGATTTTACTTTTACCTTTAAACAGTTTTTGTATTACTTGGGTGGTAACCACAGACCAGTAGGCTTACCTGTCTGTAGTGGTAACATAACCTAGCAATTCAAGTTGAACGCTTGCTTTCCATACAGGAACGTTGAGTTCAAACTTAGTCTACACGTTCGTCTACCTACAGATGGGAGGTACCAGCTGAAAATCAGTGCTGTGCATACCTACATGCACAGCAAATACTGAGCTGGATCCCTTGCTACACATATTATGTTGTATACATGTTGTGTTCTCAGTAATTTGTCCTGTTACTTTTGCATGTAATATGTATATTTTATGTATGTGTGGCAAAATAAATAGTTTAAATGGTTTTTAAATAACCAGCTCATTACTATCCCACTGCTAGAAATGGGCCTCTTCTCAGAATGAATAGCATCTAGGTAAGCCTACTGCGGGTTGGTGCACACAACATCAAGAGCTGTATGGAGCAGTTTCAGGTGTACAGGTTTCCTCACGATATTTTCCTTTTCCGTTAAAGCAAAAGATAATGTATTTATAATCCGCACATGAACTTGAAAAGTCAGAGGTGTGGGCCGGGTTCGAACTCGAACTCCTACCAGGGCTCCGTTACTAGCGTCAAAGTCACGCGGTAGATCTCTTCCCTAATCTGTGCTCCTGCATGGAAGTCCTCAGTATTTCCGAATTTATGTGTTGATCAGAATTCAATAATCACTTGTGTCAACGGTGAAGGAAAACATCATGAGGATATCTTAAACACTTTAGAGTTTGGGAATACTTCTAAGTGTTCTCGATTTTGTAGTCCGCCAGCCCCGTACTATGCCAACATGACGTACTACGGCCTCATTCTGAGAAGAGGCCCGTGCCCAGCAGTGGTACGGTAATGGGCTGGTTAGGTTGGTTAATTTTATTTCACCACCTGCCAAGATACACTGGACATCTATTATGACACACGTAAAACCTAACAATGAACAAACGAATGCGTGTTTCATCGTCGACGTACATCAAATGACCTCTGCCTGTATATTTTTTTTTAATGGTCTACTCGCAGATGGCACCTGCTCCCCTAGCCAAGTTGACAATCTACAATCGTCAACGCTAATAGGAAACACTCAAAATGTATGGGAATGACATATCTCAACGAAAAAGTCATTCGTTGAGATATGTCATTCCCATACATTTTGATAGTTTTCTATAGCATTCACGATTGTAGATTGTCAACTTGGCTAGGGGGGTTGACCTGACTGACCCTGACTGCTTAACCGGAAAGGTTACGCAGGGAGGACCTAAAAATTTCCCTAATCCTAACTTAAAACTAAAACCGGTTGCAATAACCGCATAAAAGCGTCCCGCAGCCGTTGCTGCATCGGAAAGGGTTTTCTCGAAAGTGGTGTACTTTCGGTGTTTCGGGTGGGTAACGCGTTTCGCGGATCGCGGTTTGCGGCAAGTCTCGCCGGCGAGGGCAAGTGACCTACCTAATCCTAACAAAGTGGCGGATCAACCTATTCATAGGTATCAGCATCATCGGTCTCGCGAAACGAGATTCTGCCTGCAGAACACCGCGTTCCTTATAATGCGACATTTCGCCACCCGTAACCGATGGCCGATGGCGCACTGATAATAAATGCAACTTTTATAAGGCTTTTTATCGCAACGGAACGGAATTTATGCGTTCACAGCGGTTTAACAGTTCCCACGGCGATGCTTTATCGCGCTGAATGCTTTTTTAATTTGCCCATAAAATATTTGCTTTGATGATACTTTTAATTAATATTTTAATGCGTTTTAAATATTTTGATGGTTTCTGTTCATAAATTTTCTGTAATACGCATTATCATTTATTTCGAATATCAGAGTTAAGTAACCGTTATGTTATGATGAACTTAAAAATTTGTTTTAATATTTTGATATTTGCATTTAAGTTTTCAAAGAGGCGTGATAAAACTGGGCAAACTGTTTCCATTGCCACAAAACTAAATGACATTTTAAAGATAAAGATAAAGATGTTTTATTTAGCAAATATGGGTACATGGTACATGTTACAACCTGTATTCAGAAATGCATGGTCATATACAACGTGTAACTGAAATAACTGAAAACCTCTTAGGCTCGTATTACAGAACGATACTCAAGCGTTGATCTCTGTTTAAAACTAGTTTTGAGTTGAGCTTTGATTTTAGAACGTTCCTCAAGCAGAGATTTATTGATCACAGTTCAGCTGAGTTTAGTTTTATTTTATACTGTCACCTGTTTCGGTATTTGGGCAGAGATTTGATCTGTAATCACTCAAGTGTGGGCCAGACTACGCTTGAGTAGAGATTTCTATTATATTTCAGGTCAAATTCGTGTGTTATGTTGTTGAATTAAAGTTTATAATTACCGTTCTGGAATAAAACCTATACTCAAGTGACGATTCTGTCCTTAAGTAGTGATCAGTAGGCCTAGTACGAGTTTGACACTTACCGATACTTCCATCGAATTCGACGACTTTCATTCATTAATCAGTAGCGCCACTGGCGGATACGAGGAGGAACTAGTAGTTTATGAATGAAAATCGACGAAAACTATGAAAGTATTATAAAGTGTCAAACTCGTACTAGGCCCCCAGGTGATTGGAGTTTAAACTGTACTTAAGGAACCTTCTGTAATACGGGCCTTAGGGCACATCATTATGAACAACTTTTACTATGGGACCAATCCAGAACTCCTCCACTACACAAATCCACTACTCCATACTATGTTCGCATAACTCGAATAAATTAGGCAACAGCTGTTTTTTTTCGCGATTTCTTGATTGGCCACATAGTTAAAATTGTCCATACTGATGAGTACAATGGCCCCTTAAGAGTTTTTCATTTCAATTACACGTTATATGTTGCAACCTCACCAGAGGATGGGCAGCAGCATTCTCTGAGTATTTAACCAACCAACTGCGATCGCCAACCCGCCTGCCAAGCGTGGCGATTATGGCATATCCCCCCCTTAATTGGGGGAGGCCTTTGTCCAGTAGTGGACGTCTTTCGGCTGTAATGATGATGATGTTGCAACCTAGAGATGCACCGCAATCAATCATGCCATCGATACCCGACCAAACTATCACACTTTTTTATTGTATTTTTACTTTTATGTCCTGTGTCTGGTTTTTGTAAACGTTTTATCTATCTATCTATCTAAACTTATGCGATTTCATAAACCACAAGTCCAAATTCGGTTTCCAGTAAAACAGAGTTATGTCTGTGTTGCACTTCAGTACGGAAGCGGGCAGTGCATTTGGCCGCGAATTTAGCGAAGTTATTCGGCGAAAGCGGCGCGGCCGGTCACTCGCGTATTGTTCCCGACGCCGCCGCCGCCGTCCGCATCGCGTACGAACCCAGTTCCGTTCCGTGCCACATAAAGAACCCCCTTTATTGCTCGCCGCTCGTGTGTGTGTAATCTATGCGTAGTAAAACCCTGAGCAAGAAAACTAATTCGAACATAAAGATCGTGGCGTTTTTGCTTGGAATTGTGCGGAGCGAAATTTTCATTTTATTTCTGCAGGTAATAGCAGGGGTAATAAGCGGTAACAAGTTTATGTTCAATAAAATATCAAGATAAACTTTCATTGTTTGAACTAACTTGGATTATATTTGGAAACTAACACATTTTTCAAGTACCAAAAGTTCAAACATAGCATAGAACAACAACTAGACGTCTGTTTTCAGATGCGTTACGGTTTATTTAAATAAGCATAAAGTTGTTCCCGACAGCCGGAAACGGCGGCCATTTCGCGCGAATCTTGTTGAATTATTTGTGCAAAATGGCCGCCTGTGACCGTCACTTATGCTTTGTCCGGCGTACCGTCCAGAAACACGACGCGTGAACATTATGTTATGGCGATATAAAACCACTAATTGTTCTCGTAAAATGCACGCTTTTTCGCAATAAAAATTCTCATATACCAGTACAAATAAACCAGCACTATAGCTGAGCATTAAACCGTGGCCGTAATTAAATTCGCAATAATTTCATTTGTTGTAATTTCCCTCCATAATCGTATTTAGTACTTACACGGGTATTCAGTAATAACAATATTATTTACTAGGTACAACACTCGGTGGAAATCGTAATTAGATTATGACAAGCACGACGGTAAATTTACACCTTATTGAGCGTAATACAGATTATCAAAATACCTGTAAATAATGTTGAGTGAAATATTTCAACGCGTTACTCTATAAATATCTCTTTATCCCTTGTTTTGACATGTCAAGATAAAGCCTAATTAAAAACAACAAGCGGGCCGCCGACAACAGATTAATCGGTCCCGTGTAGAGGCGCGGCTGTAACAAATATAATAAATTAACTCCACGTATCGTAATCGATCGTGTGTAGCATCGAGATGTTGACTTTTCAATTAAGTCGACTGCCGATCTTGTGCCGACAACCGTACGATTAATCAATCGTGGTCGGACGAATCGATGCCCGCCCCGTACCACGGGACGCGCCAAAATTATCACGAATTAATGGACCCCCAGTCTGTGCGGAGAACTATGCTCACTCATGTTTTATTTACTCGTCTCTTCCTGGAATAGAAATAGCCAAGGGTCGCTTCTCATTTACCTATTACAGTAGTATTGATTCATCTCCAGCACATTTTTTGGCTGTTCGAAATAGTATGTGGGTAAAATCTAAAATCACAAACACAATGTTGTGATTCACAAAATTATTCAGTTAGCTTAAGTCAATTTTTAAACTCATTTACATTCAAGTTGAAATTTTCACGTAAAATTTACACGGTGACAGGTGTCAAATACATAATTTTTTGTTGTGATGTCTCTTTT
Organism: Asteroscopus sphinx; assembly: GCA_949699075.1. Classification (NCBI taxonomy): domain Eukaryota; kingdom Metazoa; phylum Arthropoda; class Insecta; order Lepidoptera; family Noctuidae; genus Asteroscopus; species Asteroscopus sphinx. The sequence goes on along the minus strand of OX453004.1, from coordinate 29,882,201 downwards.
ACACTTATTTATAAGGTATCGTTCTATCCTGCTGTCACTGTAGGTACCCATGCTATATTAAAAAGATTATGTATGAAATCAAATCAATCAAATGGACATGGACCTCTCCCAAGTTGCGCCACAATACTTGGTCCTCTGTCTTCCGCATCCAGTCCCCCCCCCCAGCCACCTTCTTCAGGTCATCGATCCACCAGCCATTCGTTTCGCCAGGTGAAATCAAATACGGCCAAATTTTTAAGATGGATTCTACCAATGATACTGACCAACTTTTCCTAAGATTCATTGAAAATGTTGACTTCCCAAAAAAAAAACCTTTGCGATAAAAAAATTAATTGTACAGAAATTTAAAAAAAACTGTCGTCTGACGACCTTCGTTTCTTAGGAAAAGTAATTCAGTTTTATTGGTTGAATCCAAATTTGAAATTTGTCATATGATTTAGTTTTCAGGCTGTATAGACTTTAAATCGAGTCAATTCGATATTCTAAGTGAGTTTATCATTCGTAGTTAGGCGCTATCTATCGAGTCCAACATTTCGATTCGATACCCAATACTCTATGCACGAAGTAATTACTTTTAACATCAATCTTGACCTCGTTTCGAGATTGTGTTACGATTAAAAGAACAATATTCTATTGTGAACGCTTTGAAATTCAACTTCAATGAAAGTTGGTAATTTCTTCGAACGTCTACGTAGATTGTTTTGATAAACAGAATAAATAAGTTGATTATGAATCAACAAAGACTACTGGCAGCAAAATAGATTACCTTTTTATTTATTAATCGACACATTGTATAAACGATTTCTTATTGCTTTCGATCAGTTTAATCACAAAAGAGGTTTTAATCACAAAATAAAGATCGTTTTTTAAACATGAGATACCTGCGTGGTTACAACTTACAATAGAGGTATATAAAGACCACAACATACGGTGTACTTATTTTTTTCTGACATTCCTTATTTTAAACATACACAGTCTTTCATTTATTTTTATACATTCTTATTTCAAACTGTTCTTATTTGTTCGAGATAAAAAGTAAAAACAAACCAATAAACACACGTTCGCATTTTTAATTTAACGTAAGATTAGTAGAATTGTGATCAGGAGGCGTTGTGAAAGAAAAGGCTCCCACTACCGCCTGATTTTGTAGCACCGCAAGATCACCTGCCATCAGGTCACGGTCGAGGCCAGTCTGGAAACTCCTCAACCGAATCCGGGCTCAAGTCGGTCGCTGCAGAGGGGATGTGTCCAAATGGAGAATGCGAGACTTCTCTAATACTAAATGCGATTGTGGGACCACCATTCAGTCCATGGTCCATTTTCTCACTTTACCACCCACTTATGCCACCCATATTGTCTTCTACTTTTAAACGAAGCCATAAACAATGCCACGGAGGTGGCCATATATCACATGAACATAATGTAAATTGAAAGAGAACTATTAACACGCAAGAAGAAGTAGGGTTATTTGATTTATGAGCCTATGCTGTCCCATAGTAAAAACAAAAATAACCTGTTTAAATTACTTTTTTTTCTTGTGGTAAAACGATTATCTTTACAAATAGTATTTATTTTACCTACAATATATCATATCCTCTATCTATCATCTTGCCCCCCGCCCTTTTTTTTCGTGAAGAAAATCCTGATGGACGCACTCCGCCCGGGGAAGGCGGAGCCAGTTTCGGACTCTTACTGACTAAAAACCACCACGGTGCACCCGCCACAAGCAGGCGAGCCTCTTCTACCCGTGCGACCTAACGTCGGCCGCACCCTCCTCAGTGGCGCACACGGAACACTGCACGCCACCTCACCTCATGGGCCTTTACCAGCTGCGCCAAATACGCCAGCTGTGCCAGCTACGCCAGCTGCTGGTCGGGCAACAGACTACCCCGAGTCTGCTGCTCGCAGGCCCTACCTCCCGTAATTTTTTATAGAGGTTTTCTTCCTCGCGGTCCGGGCGGTGAAGTCAAGACCCTCGGTCCCAAGAGGCGCGAGAACACTACTCAGCGGGCACTCCTGGTGTTACGAGATCGACGGGGGCAGGGAAAGACAGTCCTTCCGCTGCCTGACCAGTGGCAGGGTGAGTGCACACCGGGCCCGCCCCTGCTCCTCCACTGTGCCGTCTGCTGATATCAGAGGGACACGTGGAGCAACTCCCCACTGGCCCACAACGGGCCCCTCCCGCGCCAGAATATTCGCCACAGGCAATAAAATCCCCCGAAGGTTAATCCCTCGACAGGATTTTATTGCCTGTGCCCAGGATGCACCGGCCAAACAACTGCCGATCCCTCTAGACATGTCCAGAAGGACAAGCAGCCGTTGGGCACATGTGGAGGTTTTCTGGCCAGCACCCCACTTTACCACCCACTTATGCCACCCATATTGTCTTCTACTTTTAAACGAAGCCATAAACAATGCCACGGAGGTGGCTATATATCACATGAACATAATGTAAATTGAAAGAGAACTATTAACACGCAAGAAGAAGTAGGGTTATTTGATTCATGAGCCTATGCTGTCCCATAGTAAAAACAAAAATAATCTGTTTAAATTACTTTTTTTTCTTGTGGTAAAACGATTATCTTTACAAATAGTATTTATTTTACCTACAATATATCATATCCTCTATCTATCATCTTGCCACCCGCCCTTTTTTTTCGTGAAGAAAATCCTGATGGACGCACTCCGCCCGGGGAAGGTGGAGCCAGTTTCGGACTCTTACTGACTAAAAACCACCACGGTATTCCTCTACCGACCCTTGGCCGGTGACGTGGGAAACTCCTGCATTCGCCCAACCATCCCCGGCATGCCATGCCATGGCCATGTTCTATTCCTCAAAAAAAAAAATTACTTAACTTTAAAAACTTGCGAAACATAACTGGCGAAATGTGGGTGTACAATACACCTCTGCCTACCCCTTCGGGGAAATACAGGCGTGATGTTATGTTATGTTGTTAAAAACTTACCCATCAATAACACCGCGATTATATATATGATTTGGGACCAGCAGTAATAGTTGTGGCCGCATCGGATTGTCGGCCGCGTCACACGACAGTTTGCGGCATCAGGGCCCCAATTAGATTAAATCTAGAGATGCACACAAACCTAACTATTATAGTAACCGATCCGAACAATGACAGAGTTTCGACAAACTAATTGTTTCGATAGTTATTCGGAAGTAATAAACTTGCTTCAAATGTTCGGTGGTGGTTTGTGTCTGTGTGTGTGTGTGTGTGTGTGTGTAAAGTTCGAGTTATGGAGTTGGATATTGAGATTTCAGATACTATAAGTAGTCTCCAGAGAGGCCGTAGCCAGAAATTCACTTCGGGGGGGGGGGGGGGGATCGAGCCCTGGACCAGAGACAATAAGTAACAACTACCAGTTGGTATATAAAAAATAACCCAGTACCTATACGTACAGTACATCATCTCATCATCATGATTTCAGCCGAAAGACGTGCACTGCTGGACATAGACCTCCCCCAAGTATCGCCAAAACGACCGGTCCTGCGCTTTCCGCAACCAGCGGATTCCCACGACCTTCACCAGGTCGTCGGTCCACCTTGTGGGGGGGCCTACCAGTACGTGGTCGCCACTCCAGAAATTTACTGCCCCATCGGCCATCCGTTCTGCGAGCAATGTGCCCCGCCCACTGCCACTTAAGTTTGGCAATTCTTCGGGCTATGTCGGCTACTTTCGTTCTTCTGCGAATCTCCTCATTTCTGATTCGATCACGCAGGGACACTCCGAGCATAGCCCTCTCCATTGCCCTTTGAGTGACTTTGAGCCTTCTCATCAGGCCCATTGTGAGTGACCACGTTTCAGTGCCGTAAGTAATTACTGGCAACACACACTGGTCAAAGACTTTCACTCACAAAAACATCACATCACCACATCACACATTATTTATCGGGCAATCCCTCGGGACCTGTTTATTTGCCCGGGATAAAAAGAAGCCTACATGTCAATACGGTCATTATGGTTTATCTGTGTGGCAAATTACGTCCAAATCCGATTAGTGGTTTCAGCGTGATTGAGGAATAATAAACATCCAAACATATTCACAAACTTTCACATTTTATGTTAGTACAGTCGACTGCATGACAGTGGTAACACTTCAATTCAAAAACCACCCTTACTGCTTACGAAATAAAGATGCTGCTAATATCAAAGTGTTACCACCGACGTGCGGTCGACCGTACGATAAAGAGGTAGCCAGAATGTTCGCGTAGCGAGTCGAACATCTGCTACGACGGCGTAGCAAGCGTAGGTCATCATCTTGGTTACGTCGTAGCAACTGTGCAATTATTCTCTTGTTAACAATTATACATTATACTTTAATATGTAGATGTTAGTTGGTAGTATAGTGATGCTCATAACTCTAAAACAAATAATATAACAATACGCCATCACTTCCCGTGGGTGTAATAAGAAAATACAAAAAAAAAACAGTAAGGCTGCAGTGTCCACCTGTGAACCCATATAACATCTCACTACCATCATCAATCTACCAGCCAAGTATGGTGTTTATGGGATTTCCCCCCTAGGCGCGGGCCTTCGGAGGTTGGGGGAGAGCCGAGTACAGCTGTACACTTTTAAGGGCTGATATAAATTGTGACGTAAAAGAAAACCGGCCAAGTGCGAGTCGGACTCACACACGGTTTATATATTTGTATTTAGACTTTTTACTATTTTTAGTATTTGCTATTTTAGAGGCCATAGTTATATTCTGTAAAAAAATTATCTGGCTACGTAGTACGGTTGAAAAGATACAGCCCTATGATAGATAGACGTACGGACAGACGGCGTCAGCCCGTTTGATACGGAACCCTAAAAAGGTAGAACGACGAATCATTTCTTTAGATTAATTCATACTGTGCTCTATATTAATTAATAAAATAGGTATTTAAAAAAAAAAACTATATTTTTTTTCTTTCTTTCTTTAATAATATATTTTTAAGTTAAACGGATTTATTGAAAAGAAAAATAATGATGTAGATAATGTAGACACTAAAAGCTGAAAAATAATTAGGTAGGTCCTAGGTACCAGTCATCACACCACTCTCCTCATCAATCTAGGCCTATTGCATTGATCAGACTCAAAAATAAAATCATGGGGACTTTTTTAGAACACAAAGTCTAAACACCCTAATCTTAAGTCACAAGTTATGTCATATTGAGAACACTCCAGGGGTCTACTTGCAAAATCGATAATCGACATTTTGTGACCGTCGATTTCACGATCGTATACGAAGCAACGGACAATTGTCGGACGTAATCCTACTCTAACTTATAAATGAAATTGACTGTTTTTTTACGCGTAAAACAACTTGTTTTTGTCAAACATTGTCTATATGACTTCTTAAAAAAGTTCAGAATATTTGTGTATGAATTCGATTAACGACAAAGCGTCTCGAAAAATTTGGGGTGCATTAAAAGAACCTCCACGAGTGACGATATTTAATTGATCGTCCGGCTCAGCTTGGGCCGTCAGCCCCGCTAACAACCTACTGGCCGGCTAATCTTTACCCTACAGCATGAGCTATTATCATCATGTAGCTCATGTCGACACGATAAAAGATCGGAAAATTTATTAGAATAAAAAATTAAATTCATTTATTTATTGTGAAAACAGAGGCCCACTTGCTAGTAAAAACTTAACAACTAAGGATTAGTATTATAATAAATTGAACAATACAAGCATTTAATTTTAATATGATCGACAAGATTGCCCTTGTTGCACCAACACATTAACAAAATGCCGGAGCATTATGTGAAATTAATGGCTAAAGGATTTTTTTTTCACCCCTCCATTTTCAAAGCCTATTTATATTCCTAGATTGCGTTGCACTTAAAGCTGGTTATGCGCTCTTTTGAAAGCGCTTTACAAATTCTTTCGACCATGATACGTGACAACGTTTTTTAAGTTCGTGAGCGCGTTTTTAGGGTTCCGAAGTCCTACAAGGAACCCTTATAGTTTCGTCATGTCCGTCCGTCTGTCCGTCTGTCCGTCTGTCCTAATCCTTTACAGCTTAATAACTTCTACAGTTATAAACATAAGTAAATGAAATTTTGTTAAAAAATAGTCTACATATAGATCTCAATTTTAAAAGAATAAAAAAATCGTTTTTCCGTATTTTAGGGGTGGCGTCCATACATGTGAAATGGGGAAAAAATATTATTTTTCGCTGCACCCCCTCGTGTGGGGTATCATTGAATAGGTCTACTAAAATGAAGGTAATGTTTGATACACCACTTTTTTATCAGGTGTACCATCTGCGAAATATAGCCCGCCAAAGTGGCTTGCAATGTGTCCCCCCCCCTGCCATTTCTAAACTATGCAATGTCGAAACTTATAATCTTCCACATTGATAGACCTTTGTAAAAACTCTCTTTTAAAATTATTTCGAGTATAATGTGATCATAATTTTTTGAGTTATAGAGAGAAAACTGAAAAATACTTAAAACGTCCTAGTTCAAAGGTCATTGACCTTAGAGAAAAATTATTATAGCAAATAATGCTCTTTTAGCTACTTTCTATTTGAAAAAATCACAAAAAGTAACTTTGAAATGACACGCTTCTTCAATTTGGCTTCTTGAATTTATCGCTAGATGGCGCTACTAACAACACGCTCTGAGTCGCGAATGCTGCCGATTATTGCAAAAACTAAAATAGCCATGATTAATATTCGATTTGATTCGTTTGTAATTACACCTACTTAAGGAACCCTATAATACTGAGCATGGCCCGACATGCTCTTGGCCGGTTTTATTTAATATTATGTAGTTTATTGCGTTACCTTAAACGCTAAAAGAAAACTCTGCATCGCAAATGTAATTTTTGTGCAAGTTTTAATAAAATTGCCCTGAATGTGTCCAAACCTTCGATCAAATATACTACAGATGCAAGGTCTTGTACAAAATCAAACTCAAAAACATCTCTGCGATAAAATTTACTAGTAATTATGTTTATGACAACGAGTAGTACGATACTCCATCCTTTGTTTGCACATAAGTTTAGTTTTTTTTTTCTACACATTTTAGCATCGTGAAACTTCTCACCACTTGCGCGATCGTGAAGCAACTGAGAGCGAAACTGTGCACGCGACTGATTTATTGCACAGTTTTAATGGCGCCATTTTTCGAGCGGCGATCGTGCATCTATTGTATATTTGATCGAAGGTGCAACCTCTTTTGCAATTGCTTTTTCGGTCTCGAAACAGTTATTATAAAAATAAAATATTTTTATCACTTGACAATCGTAAAAACACGCATAATGATATCTGCTCATCTCCATTTAGACAAGAATCAATGAACACCTTTCGTGATCAAAAACGGGTTTTATTTACAACACATTTTCTTTTTATTAAACTGTAAAGTAACATACAACTTATATTATAACTTTCTCAAGATATAACAACTTGGACAGTAAAATTAACATATTGTATAATAAACCAAGTCTCGTTATGGGCAAGAACTCAAGAAAATTACAATCAAAATCGCTAAATCTCGAATTTTATCACAAACACTGCTTCACGAATTCCACCGTCGCCTTTGCTAATATGTTCTGAACGCGTCGACGTAATTTAAAAGTATTAGAACCTTGGGAACTTTAACACGTTAAGATTTTTAATATTCTTAACCTACATTTATTCTGCTGTTGAAAAAGCAACTTTATTTCTTTAATAATACGGTTGGGTACATTTTTATATGCAAAGTGCATTCCGTTAGACTCGGGACATAATCGGATAGAGGCTATAAATCTTTCCGGACGCTCCTACTCGTGTTTCGGCCGTATAGAATTTGTTCACACGACATAATTCATTATCATACGTGGATCTAAACAATTATTGCGCTTCCAACGTGTTTGTAATGTGATTACTATCTATGTTTTATTAATATATTTATTGCAATGGGAAAAACAAAATGGAGGATGCCTTTTGAACAAATTGAATGAATTAGGAACTTCATGAAGCACTCTTAGGTGTACAGAATGAACACATAATGAAGATTAATGTTATTAACTGTTTAAATCATCTTGATCACTGTCTGTTCATCCCACAGAAATACATAGAATGGTTGAAATCACAATTTTACAATTTTACTTCCTATTCATGCGTGGCAACTTTTCGAACAAACTACGCATTACATTATGACGTCATTTAAAAAGAAAAAAAGAAATGTTCTTTACAGCTTTTGTTTCTGCATTTATAAACAGCACAATAAGGCATTTTTTCGGGTTTTTGTTACAGTATTTATAGAAACGAGTCATAAGACGTGCTGAGAAAGGCTTTGAAATATCCTGCACTATGGTGCATTATGGCATATCCCCCCCTTAATTGGGGGAGGCCTATGTCCAGTAGTGGACGTCTTTCGGCTGAAATGATGATGGTGCATGGTGCTGCCACGCGCGCCCTGCACACATGGCCATTCTATCAATTTCTGTGGTTCATCCTGATAATTTTGACGCTGACTGCATGTATCTTTTTTAAAGGCTGCTCAATTGACGGCTGAAATTAATATTCTATCCCCTACTAGAGATAGAAATTTGACATAAGCTCCACATATTTTTTGTCAAATTTCTATCGCTAGTAGGACAAATCGTGGATAGATGGATATTAATTTTGGTCGTGAATCTGTTGTCAAATCTCACGTCAACTGCTGTGGTTGATTGACTAAAATACAAACAATTTTTGTTTTGTATAGTGTTGGATAGCAAAACGAGTAAAAGGCTCACCTGATGTTAAGCGGTTACCTTTGCCCATAATAACTGCAATACCACCTAGGTTATTTGCCTGAATAGTATTACAAGTAGCGTTCGCCAAACTGAGGTATAAAGCACAGATTACATATAAGTTACCATAAAGATGGAAAATCGCATGTGATTTTGACGACGTCTGTGGTCTAGTGGTTCGAGGATTGGACTGCTGATCACGAGGTCGTGGGTTCGATTCCTACATGACACAAATATTTGTGTGATGAACATAAGTGCTTGTGTTGGTCTGGGTGTTTCTTATGTATTATAAGTATGTACAACAAAAAAAAGGATACAAGTATCATATCCATTGTCTAGTACCCATAGCACAAGCTCTGCTTAGTTTGGGACTAGATGGTGCCGTGTAAAAATTTCCCAAAACAATTTATTTATAATTTTAATTTCACCGGCACCGTACGGGTGCATCCTTCGCATCGGAATCAACTGATCATATTATTATATAGAAAGAAAGAAAGAAACACACTACACTGAACTACTTACATTTAAATACCCTAAACTTTATATTATCTGTGCCTAAACTAAGATATTTGCATGTCAATAATTTGACTAAAGTTGTAAGAACTAATCCTAATTACACGCAAGACCAACTGTGTTATGTAAGTACCAACTTTTATGCGAATAAATGAATATGAATGAAAGATTTTTTTAAGCTATTGCATAGCTTCTATCGCGGGCCTTGAGTGTGGAGACCGAATCCAGAAATTCCGTAACGAAAATAACCTAACACTCCCCACTCTGACCGGCACAGCGGTGATACTTTTTAGTTATGCCATCTATCGATGAATAGCAGAACTTTTAATGACTTTTTGAAATATCACGCTTGTCTCTTTAGTTCTGCAAATCGCCTCTAGGTGACATTGGTTGTATCGGCGTTACTACGCATGCGTAATCCCCCTCTTCGCCCCGCAATCTGGTGACTCATGCCTGCTTAGAGTTTCGGCGTTAGGGCACCTCCTCTTTGTATTGATAAAAAAATGCTATGCAATAGCTTTACCGCGGCAGTCTCCGAGTGCCACACGTCTTTTTTATTTCAGTCTCGGTACAAGCGAGAGAAAAAAAACATATCATACATGCATGCATTTATCAGCCTTCAGAAACTGTTTGTGAACTCCTACAATCTTCACGAACTATTTATTTTCTCAAGTACCTACGTAAAACAATACGTACGTGCTTATAAATAATCATATTTTCGAAAAACATTATAACTGGCCAGTCTCCCATATATAAAAACATTTTTTCGCAATACTTTCTGAGGGGCCTGGTACCGTCTATAATTTTCAATTTCAATACAATCCCAATAAAGAGAAGTGAATAAATATCCCATGTCCCAAACGGCGAGACAAATGGCCGTCGCGGACCATAGACTATACTAGCGATTGGCCTTAGCGGGGGTCAACTAACGCCAGATCCCGGGGCCCATGTATCACGAGAACAGTGCATGTGTCGGGGTTTTTCTGTTTCGGGATAAGTAGGGGGCTGAGTTATAATTATAGAAAGCCTAGTGAAAGAATTGGTACCTGTATTCGTACTTTCTTTATATTTTATGTCGACTATACTTTCTTTATATTTTATGTGTTTTAGGGTTCCGTAGCCAAATGGCAAAAAACGGAACCCTTATGGATTCATCATGTCTGTCTGTCTGTCCGTCCGTATGTCAAAGCCACTTTTTTCCGAAACTATAAGAACTATACCGTTGAAACTTGGTAAGTAGATGTATTCAAATGGATGAAGATTTTCACACAAAAATAGAAAAAAAAAACAATAAGTTTTGGGGGTTCCCCGTAGTTAGAACTGAAACCCAAATTTTTTTTTTTCATTACACCAATGCGTGTGGGGGGGTATCTATGGATAGGTCTTCAAAAATGATATTAAGATTTCTAACATAATGTTTTTCTAAACTGAATAGTTTGCGCGAGAGACACTTCCAAAGTGGTAAAATCTGTGTAACTTCTAAAATAAGAGAATAATAAAACTAAAAAAAATATATGATGTACATTACCATGTAAAATTCCACCGAAAATTGGTTTGAACGAGATCTAGTAAGTAGTTTTTTATTAATACGTCATAAATTGTAAACCGCAATTTACCAGCATTTATTATTAAAACATCGATCAAAGTTACAACGAACTACAAGAAATTTTATATTATGTTACTTGCTGCTACGGAACCCTTCATGGGCGAGTCCGAGTCGCACTTGGCCGCTTTTTTTGTTTTAATTTTTTTTGTATACCCACCTGTGTTAGTTACCTGTTTGTGTTTTGTATCACTGTTATAATAAATTTTGCGCGCCGTTAACTGGGACAATAACCCATTTTTCTATATATTTTTTTCTTTCTTTACCTATAAAATCTTTATTTCAGAAAAAGCTTGTGACGTGAGTGTGATGTTATTTCACATAAAAATAAATATATTCTCCTTATGAAGGAGCTCGTCCGGGGAAGTACTACCATCGTACCTATTTCTGCCGCCAAACAGTGACACTTGCATTGCTGTGTTTCAGTGCGAAGGGTACGGGTGCCGGTGAAATTACAATCATCTCATCTTCATGTCTCAGTTTGGCGAACCGACTTACAGTACCATTTAAGCAATAGCCTAGGTGGTATTGCAGTTGTTATGGGCAAACGTAACCGCTTAAAATCAGGTGGTCCTTTAGCTCGTTTCGCCAACCTACAATATAAAAAAAATTTGGGCAATGAATTTAAATTAGTAAGTATACAGGGTAGATATGACATTACGACATTAAATAAAACCACGTACAAAGTATCACGTCCTCTGATCGTATACAATTTTTTTATCAAATCCAGTTAATAGCTTAGCCACAGGAAATTATTTTAATTTCATTAATTTTGAATGTAGGACCATTTTTCTAGGCCAAAGACCTGTGCGAGTCCATATAATTTTAAACACTCTTGATGATTACTAATGGTATTACTTATTATTTCGATGTTTTAATATTTATTTAAAAAAACTATAAACATGTTATTTATCTGTTTAAAATCCTTCTATAGGCTAGTATTAATCGTGTTTTCATTTATTGTCGTATTGTCATATCCACGTTGTATAATCAAGACAGTTCTGCGTAGATTTAAAAGTGACACTTTTTCTAATATAGTATCTACTTACACATTGTTGTACCTGTACACGTAAGACTGATACACTGAATAACGTGATAAAGGTGATAAAATAACTCTCAAATCACTACAATCTACCAAAAAATACAATATTCACGTACCCAACAACGCAAATTGTTAATAGACCCTGTTTATCATCGACCAACAAAATATAGGCGGTCCTTATCGAGGGAGGACAAATGTGCCCCCTCCCCCGACCCCTCTCTGGGAACCGCCATGAATTACACCAACTACTGGCATTAGTCACACCATCACGTCATAACCTGACCTTACAGCCTTCAAAACGTGAAATATGAGGACATTTAAACTGGGTGCCGCCATTTTTTAATTCTGGTAGAAGTGACAATTTGTCAACCAGGTGACTTGGAAATATGGTAGTTTTATATTGCCTATTTATTTGAATTAAGAGTTACATATCTATCTTATTTTTTTGGTATTTAGCTTTCCGATAGTTTTTACACTGTTTCAACTACAAAACATTAGGTACATAATTATGCCAATACTTACAAGCTAAATGCATGTAACCAATGATATTTAAAAGTATAGATATGCCATATCCAATAGATCTTATCAGGTCGCAGCGGCTTAGGGGCTTTCAAGACCCCTACCTCTTTCCTCAAAATAATAATAAAAAATGCCATATCCTAACAAAACTAACGAAAATAATGTTCCGTACGCAGCGGCAGCACAACCACACATAAACAAGTACAAAGTAAGTAAGTTGGTTACTTCAAGTTACTTTCGCGTCATAATTGGAACACTTTCTGTACACACACGACGGCATTTTAGTTGTTTTTTTTTGTCACCGTTCACGCTCGGCGCCTTACTTCACGCAGATTAACAGAAAAAACGACCTAATTAGGACTTTTTCGAATCTTCAGTTGCGAGTGCAAGTAACATATCTGTGCTTTTAAATATCATTGCATGTAACCAATATAAGGCGAACTACCTACTCATATATTTAAGTATAGCAGCATATAATTTATAGCTTAATTATAAGGGTAAATAGTTTAAATTTGTGTGATACTTTACGTGCCAATCAGTTAGGCATGTCATTTTAATGCAGTACCACGTCACATCAATCAACAGCAGTTTATAAAACGTTGGTCCTTCGAGTCCGACTCCCAAAAATCACCGACTGCAAGGACCAAACTTGATCGAAAATTAACACAGTTTAATTGCATCCGAATCGTGTCCACCATTGTACATATGTGAGGGTGACCCCAGTAAATCTCCGGCTATCCTATTAAGATAATAATCAGCAATTCGCAAACATCGACCACGGACCAGAACCCCCCATAAGTAATCCCAGAGGATTTAAATCGTAAATTTTTGGTAGGATTAATTAGAATTCCTCTGGCACAGTTTGTGATATGGGATTATCCTGTACCGCTAAACGCTGTCATAACCGTTAGTCAGGGTCCCTGCTCTCCTTTATGTGTAATTTCAAGACCCCATATCTATGTCGGCCTAGGAAATTATGTTCCACTCACAGTAATATGGGATTAAACAATTTAGAACCCGAAGTTCATATAAAATAAAATAATAATATGTTGTTGGTTATCCTTGGGGTTTAGTGTTGAGAAAATTACCATTATGTTTGTACCAGTTTTCGTAATAGAAGCGTACATTTTCTTCATAATGTATTTGTGCCAAAGTAATGCTTTTATGAAGAAAAACAAATAACAGAACAATATCTCAGCAGAAAAGGTCTCCTTGATATACAAGACAGGCTGACCGTCAAAACGGGAAACCCGATGTTTTAGAAATAAATATGAGTTAAAACTATAGTTTGTGTATTTTGGTATCAGTAATAAGGGCTTCTTCTTCTTCGTCGATTTGCTCTTGACAAAGCAGTCGTGGCTATCATGTACTATTGCCGGGGGCTGCTGTAGCTCACCTCACGATGCTTCGCCACCCTTCCCTGCTTTCGGTTAGTCTGGTGCATTCATGTAAGGGCCGGCTCACGGCAGACTTCATTAAATCAGTCCATGGCATGGGAGGTCTTCCGCGCACTCTTGAGCTCTCTATTCTGCCCTGTACGACAAGTCGCTCTATAGAGTCGTGACTACGCCACGATACATGGCCGAAAAAATTGAGGATGTGGGATCGCACCAAATAAAAGTATGCAGCCCTTTCCCAACAATGTTTCCAATCCAACTAGGTATAACCAAAAATTTATGTACTATACTAAATAGCTCGAGGCAAGAGAAAACAACTGCCGCAATTTTCCCATCATATTATATCAGCGCTACATTCCCAAATCGAGGTCTGCATAAATTCCTACTCCATACAAATACATGAGCGTCTATTACCTAAATGAATAAAGATAACAAATACATTGGCCTCCATATAGGTCTTGACAGTCATACACTTTCCATGTAAATTTGTACTCCATGTACAGTCAGCATCAAAAATATTAGGACGAACAGACTGTTAAAAATAATGAAGGTCAATTCTCGAAATTAAAAATATAATGTACCGATCTGGTCTCAGTGGTGTAAATGGCAGTAGACGTTCATGTTTGATGATTAATTCTAACATTTACGACAATAACATATTGATTATTTTATTATTTTAACGCATTTTACGTATGCGAAGCGAATTCTAAAGAAATAATGTATTATGTATTAATCAATATGTTAAAGATATAAATTGTGGAAAGAAAAAAAAAAAAATTTTTTTTCTTTCCACAATTTATATCTTTAGAATTCGCTTCGCATGCGTAAAATGCGTTAAAATAATAAAATAATTAGTAAGGGTAGGTATATCTATACGACTTTGATTTAACTGTAAAGTTAGTCGAGTCGGTTAAGGAACAATGTTTCTTAATAAGATATCGCTGACGTCACCCAAAGACGTATAGTGGAGGATAATTTCGAAACCACGAGCAGTGTTCACGGTAGCTTAGTGGCTAAAGCACTGGCGTACTGAGCCAGGAGTCGCAGGTTCGAATCCTGCTCGTGAGCGATTTTTTCTTTCCACAATTTATATCTTTAACATATTGATTGTTGATCGAAATTATATCTTAAACATTTTAAATTACCACTAAGGAAATAAGCTTTATCTCTGTAATTCTCAATGGCATATTTTTTTTCCAAAATGACAGTTGTCGTGTGAGTATAATACTATAGTTAATTCTGAAACAACCCTTGTGTCATTGAGATTTACTTTAATTTTCTAAGTTATTTAGATCATTTTGAACAGTCTGTTCGTCCCAATATTTTTGACGTTGACTGTACTTATCGTTTCTGAAAGGCTGATCAGCGTTACCAAATCTCACGTCAACTGCTGTGGTTGGTCAACCAAAACAGTAACAACCAATCATATCGCTTAAACTGCTGATAAGTGAACTTTAACAGTATTTCATCCTGATATTTTTATGCTGACTGTACCGTATCGAATGTATGTAGAACTCGAGATACAGAAGAAGGTTAACTGAATACATATATTAAACAAATATGACAGAATAAACAGAGAAGGCACCAGTTCAACTAATTTTACAACAACCCTCGTGTTTCACCCTTCTAATATATTCATAAGACAATAATCGTTATCGCATATCGCCCATACTGTGCACTTGAGCGAACTTGGAGTTACAATCAAAACTTGGCTCCCTATACATAGAGATGCACAGGTATAGATAGATAGATATATAGGGCTTATATTAGTTTATTACTCGATTAATAGCTGTGATAACAATTGACACACAATTTATGAAAGGACAGGTACTATCAACAAACTTTACGGAGAACCACCACTAAGGCTAAAATCGCTTGCACTCAGTGTTCGACGGCAGCCGTAGGTACGTGTAATGTAGCAGGATTCGTTCAAGGGACCTTTGTCGACAAAATGTATCACCGGGAACGATCGTGACTGTACCTAAACTAAGTAGAGCACATACCTAGTAATGAATCTAAAGAAGGTCAAATAATACTTACTTAATAATTTCTTAGGTTTTCGCAATCACTACACACCACCACCTGTTTAGAACCCAGTTCTAAAAATAATCAAGTCCCAAACAGCACGCTACACTGTAAAAGATAGTGACATTGTGAGTGATTACTGCGTGCATCGAAACGATTTTAATTAATTTTTTTTTAAGGTAGATTAAAATATTTTTTAGAAATATCTGTAAAGATGCTTGTTTTAGTCTTCCTGCGACCACGAACGCTGCAAAGCTTTCGAAACGTCAGGAAAACCAATTTAATTAATATACGCGATATAATCCGGTTAAAACTTATTATAATACTTACTTACTTCTCTGGCGTAGTTCCGTGTGGTGCCGGACACAAAAGACTAGCACCAGCCCATCTCTTCTCGTGACTAAGGGGTTAACCGGAGGATGGGCAGCAGCGTTCTCTGAGTATTTATACGTTCCTGTTTACTACTATTTTCATGGTGTACAATAAAGTATATTCTATCTATCTATTTATTCAACCAACTGCGATCGCCAACCCGCCGGCAAAGTGTGGATATTATAGCATATCCCCCCCTTTTAGGGAAGACTGAAATGATGATAAGGAATCTTTTGGCTCAGTGACCAAAAGTGAGTCATGGCCTCCGAAACGAGAACTCTACTCTTTGCACGATCTTGCGCGATATCTCGCCAGTTGGTAGCCTGAAGCTCACACAGATCAGCCTCCACAGCATCTTCCCAGCAATATCTGGGTCAAACCACCGGTCAACGTCCGGTTGGTCGACCCAGTTAGTCCCTTGGCTCCTTGATCCTCTCCCATGCATTCGACGTGACCGAGCCATCGCAGACGTTGTGCTTTGATCACGCCAATAATATTAGGCTCGTCAACCAGCACTTCGATTTCGGACTTTTTCCGGGCACTCAGCGTACCATGCTGTGTTTTGTCGGCCCCAAGATTTTCCGAAGTACTTTCCTAAATAATGTCATAACATAACATAACATCACGCCTGTATTTACTATTTGGTGTACTATAGTACACCCACACTTCGGCCAGTTATGTTGTAGTACCATGTAATAGGGGGCGAGCCTATTGCCACTAACCGGGCACAAATCCAGACTCCAGGATGCTACTGAGAATTTCCCAATGAAAAAACCCAATAACACTTTGCCTGACCCGGGAATCGAACCCAGGACCCCACGCTCAGCAGTCGCGCTTGCGACTACTAGACCAACGAGGCAGTACATATTTACTACGGTCTACCAATATCTTTAACGACTATGGATATTCAAGTTCCTAGCTTATACGACGCTAAACTCATAAAATAAACAACAATAAATATAGTCGATTTTACTACTCTTTAACAGCATTGCTAGACGGTGACCTGACTCGACTAAGTAATCAGTTTGTATATGGTCGAGTTCCCTGTAATCGAATAGCGCAATAGAGGGAGTACATCACTACTAAGTTCTAGGGCGTTCTAAATGCCCCGGGACAGCACTTGGAGCGTGATGAGAATCGTAGCCACTGAAGAATTTAGAGGAATAATGTATATGAAACACAATGCCCTTATTTAGCTCTCCGCGGATTGTACGACATGATACATTTTGCCCCGCAGTGACAGTTCGACCCGTGGCATAGAATAGGTAATAATACGAGTATAGAAATGGATTTCTTTTGCACGGACCCCAAATGCCGCCTTATCAAAACCTACTTCCCTCTTCAGCTCCTAACGTCCCTCTGTCGTCTGAGCGTGCTGCCAGGGCTTTTAGCTGCTAAATATTAAATGCGTTATGTGTTGGTTTAGTTAGAAAAAATATTTTTGATTGCTCTTTACTATTAAATCATTATTTTATCCTAGTTTTACGTAATAAATATTTACTTACTCACATTATTAAATTTTATATTTAGATAGATACCTACTTTACATATTTAGATAATTTGCACTAAATGAAATGAGTTCAGTACCTATAAATGACCCACGGACAGAGAGAAACTAAGGTCTGACGTTTTTTTTGAGTTATTTTTACACCCAAATACATCGCAATATTTTGGCGCCATGACCGCATCAGTCTGACGGCACGCGCGTGCAAGCGTGAGGCGACGCTGCCTCGACTGTTCGATCCCCTTAAAGGTACGGTAGACGGTAGGATATTATCGTGGATGAACGCGTCTGAGGCGCGATTTTCGCTTCTAGTCTTCTCTTTTCTTATGCCCGTGGCTCGTCTATGCCGCGATTGTATACTGAATTTATTTTCTATTTCTGCGAACAGTAAACCAATTTATTTACAGTTACGTGATATTAATCTGAATTTCAATGTAATTAACTCATTTATTTATCGTTCATCGGAAGAGACTAATCAAAAACTGAATTAATAAATTTAGGAAAGCAAATATTCCCTTCCTTCCTTTTAAACAGTTGTTTGTTTTACACTTTTAGTGGTATAGAAACAAAAACACATAACCGCTCGCTCGATTTCTGACAACATGAACAAAGTTAGTGTAACAAGCAGGAAGATATCCCGAGAAATTCCGAGTATCAACGAGGATACACTCGTTAAAAGTATTTGCTGACAACTGACTCAACTGCAAGCTATCTGCTAACTAACTTCATTGAGAATTACAGTTCCAATCGCCTTCGGAAATGCATCTAGGGATGCGCGTGTTATCGCCGTCGCCACGCGGCGCAATCCCCCTCCAAACTCCTTCCAACTCCACCTAACTCCTCTTATTTATTCCTCATATTCCCCGCGAAGTGCGCTGGAGGATTATTGGCCTGTTATCGGGAGTGGATAAATTACTTTATTACTCGCTGGCGGAGAACCCTTTTGGCGCTGTAAAATGGGGAGCATCGAAGCTATTTTCACGGCGGAATAACGCTCGTTCCGCTTATAAAAGGATTCATTTTTTAAATCGATAGGTATTATTTTGCGTGTGAATAATCGTCCGGCGTTATGGAAAAATGAATGTGTCGCACCAGCGACCTTCCCGCTCGGTCGCCTTCGATATTTTCGGTCAAGTGTTTTTCTATCGCGCCGGACTGAATATTGTGATAAAGTACTATCAGAGCACATTATTATAAAGGTGACCGTTTTTCTTCGACGTAGTGAAACGATCTTCATAATTGTCTGATGTAAATATCAGTTCTGAAATTCGACGTATCTGTATTACTTAGCTACTCATTTAATATAATTATCAACCCAATCTTATCTTCGGTCAGTCCCATTGCCTTTGGCTACTAAAAACGAAATCATGCTAATTTCGAAAATGGACTACCCTTCAATTAATTATTAAGGAACTGAAAACCCTTTTAACCTCGTTTGGTAGGAAACGTAACGGTGGAATGGGTGCGGTCATTTATCTTTATAAGTGTTCGGGGTATTATAGTGGGGGTGGGGGCATTCATTAGGCAACTTAATGTACTAATATCATTAATCGACTGGAGTGGACATCACTATTTTTGTGAAATTAATACTATGGCAACACCGAGGCTTATTAAGTCACATCACTCCAGAAAATGTGAAATTATAGTTTTTTATGCAAAATTAAGTGAATTATTCACTATGAAAGAAGAGTTTTATTCGTAAATGTTACCACGCCAATACAAGTGGGTGCTCCAATATTCAACAAACAGGCTTGTCTGTTGTTTTGTTAATCCAGCCGGATTATCCCACTTACTTGGAGTTTGATCAATTTAAACACCGTCACTGAAGCCTTTTAATAATCTCTTTGTTTACGTTTAATTCCGGGCTTCGGGTCTTAATTCTAATGTGAGTAATGTTGCCCGATTAAAATTATTATACGCACAGTGCGGTCGATGATGGTTTGGGGAATTTTAAATATTTACATTCAAGTTTCGATTACACGTACCTACGTAACATTCATAAACACACACTATAATACGTTCGCATTGATCCTCAATCGTATTCAGGTACCACCATTCAAAAAAAAAAAAAGATAGCTAGATTTGCATGCTTCGTATTTAAACGACGACCTATGTGTAATTTTAAGAATAATGTAAGCTTCTCATATAAGTGAACTGGACATTCTTTTTGAGAATAAAGATTCTTTAAACCTAAACCCTTATTCCTGATATTTAGGTTAAAGTAACGAATAAATCCCTTCTGATATAATTCATATTTACATTGCAGCATTAAAACTCAATTTAAAACTACCAAACGGACTCGCGCAGTAAGGGTTCCGTACCACTCATCGACCTTATACCCCATAGAAACTGACTTAATTTACGAGAGTTCATCAAAAGTCATAAAACACCGTGCGCGAAATATGAATTTTTGCATCTCTTTCTTACGCAGGCACCACCACATACGATGTTTGCCTTATTTTTAGTATTTCTTGCTAAACTACATACTATTCACAATAATCAGACTCAGTTTCACGCTGGTATGTATTACCGTTTTGAAGATAGAGCAGGAACAAAAACATTGAAAAAAATGCATGTTTTTCGAGGTTTCTTTAATGGGGACCCCCTTTGGTTTTAGACTTTTTTATTTTTAGTATTTATCGTGATAGCTTTGACAATATACCTATAGACCAAATGTCAAGAACAAAAATTTGATACATTCAAAACCCTGCCGATTTGCGTAGTACACGCGAATTACGCACACACTCACATTCAAACCAAGCCGAACTGTTTATTGTATTTCGAATCACCGAACGTGTCACCACGACACTTAACTGTCAAAGAGCTTTGAAAATTAAACCGACGAAAACAGAAACAGAAAAGCGAAAAATAACTAATTATGATACGGCGCCAAACGAACTTTTAACAAGCAACGTGCATGTAAGTTGCAAATGGCCGAGCGGAGAACGAATTTTTGTAAAGTTATTGTTTATCGTTGAAAATTTCTCGTTATATTTGATGTTACGTTGTTTTTATTATTTATTTAAAGTAATTTAATGACCTTCGTTGATTGTTTGTTTGGCGCCGACTCATAATTAGTTATTTTTCGCTTTTCTGTTTCTGTTTTCGTCGGTTTAATTTTTTGTTAAAAAGTTTTATTTCAAAATTTTTTGTGGTTTAATTTAACTCCAGGTCTCCATTATGTCGTAGTGTCTAGAACTATATTTGTGTGCCAAGTTTCAACAGAATCGGTTAACAGGTAAGAATTCAGTGGGTGAACAAGCACTCATCCCCTGTTTTGAAATTTAAATGGGACCAACTTCGAGATATACCCTATCCATTAAAAAAAGAATCATCAAAATCGGGCTACTCAGTAAAAAGTTATGCGTGGTCATACATAAAAAAAAAAAAAAAAAAAAAAAAAAAAAAAAAAAAAAAAAATATACGCGTCGAATTGAGAACCTCCTCCTTTTTTCGTCGGTTAAAAATCTTAAAATGCCTTCGTATGTCGTGAAACGGTGCAAAAATAATTCTACAGCGCATAAAAAATCAGATGGAATTAATTTTCACAAGTTAGTAATTTATTTTAATCATATTTTAATGTTTACAATTCATTTTCTTGTAACCTTACCGCGGCAAGGAATATTCCTGTGTTGCATGTTAATAAATTATAATTTACCCCAGAAATCGGGTAAAATTAATAGTCATGTTATTTTTACGCTTTTTTTACTTTTTAGCTTTCCGAAAGACCATAACAGAAAAAAAGAGTGGGTTGAAGTAATACGTAATAGCATAAATGAAAATAATTGGTCACCATCCAATTATTCACTCATTTGTAGCGAACACTTTGTTGAGCATGATTTATACATGACTAAAAACGTGATCCCTTTTTTTGGGCTGCGCTGCAGTCGGGTGACAATTTCTATTAAAACAACATAATGAATCCTTCACATCTACCACAATGGAATCCAATGAAATGAGTAATTTTTGATAATTTTGCAAATAATTTACCAAGGAATAGTACACAAGTATCCAACCAACAGCAGTAATTTTATTTTTAGTATAATGTTCCATTTTTTAAGTAACTACTATGAATAATTAAACCCTGATTAATTATATTTCAATTGTTTTTCTTACATCTAGCATTTTCTTCGCTGCAGTGAGATGAAAAGTTGTGTGTTTTGCACGGCTGCAAAATTATTTGCGTCTCGTGCCTTTACATTTGTTTGATTATATTTTTGAATTCAATCTTAAATCCTTCGCTTGCTTTATTGAAAAAAACGCGCTAAATAACAACTTTACAGTCTTGCATAGCAAATAACTATTTTTTATTATATAGTTATATTCTATGTACGGTCGACCCAGTGGCGTGCATTGGCCTACTTCACTTGAATTTAATTGTGGTATAAGTTATTGATTTTTTCATGTATGAAGATTAATTTAGCATTAATAGGTCTATTTTAAGATAAATAATCATCGTACTCTGAAAAAAGGATAATAATTTACACCACTATTGAATTTGAATGAGGAAGGCACTAGGTATTGCCTAATTGCCTATATGCAATGCACGCGCCTGGGTCGACCGCACGTCGGTGGTAACACTTTGACATTAGCAGCATCCTTACTTCGTAAGCAGTAAGGGTGGTTTTCGAATTGAAGTGTTGCCACTGTCATGCTGTTGACTGTACGGCCAGGGACATGAATTATTTAGCAAATTGAGACACAAATTTTGCCATATTTTGCCTTTCTAGCCCTGATCCTAGTTGGTATACTGATAACGAATGACAATAATTGTGATTAGTAATATACGGAAAATTTAAATTGACAGTCAATTTGCTAAACAATCCCTTTCCGTGACTTTTCATAATTGGATCGTATTAATGATTTAAAGACTTGATATTAGTCGTGGTCAGTTGTTTGATATCAGGGGTAAAAAGATTTTATCTAGCAACACTCCCATCGCTGTCAATGTCACTCATACATTTGCAGACCCTGCATCAATTCAATGTTCCGCTGGAATTTGTCTTGAGTTTTTACTTGGTCTATGCGTGATAGGTACCATAGTAACACATATTCTGTAAAAATTTCAACTGGTTATCTATTATCCTTACAAAGATACAACCCTGTAACAGACAGACGGATGGGCGGACGGACGGACAGACAGCGTAGCGAGAGTAATAGGGTCCCGTTTGGCTCCCTTTGTGTACGGAATCCTAAAAACTAGAAGCCTTTGCTTAATACCATTCCATTTTACACTAACCCAAACATTTTTAACGGCAAGCCATTTTCTCTCACCGCAGGTCGGGGTTCGGGGTTTAGGGTACACTACAAAATATAATCGTTCGCATAATGCTGTTTCTGACTCTTTAATTACGAAACTATGTGTTATGTAGGAAAATAGCGAACGTTACAGAGAAAGCTTATAATGGCTTGCGAAGTTTTCCAGTCGTAAACCGATGGTTATTATGTTAAACCTCTTTTCTGTCAGCAATAGTAACAATGCTGGAGGAAAATGTAACTTTTTTTATTGTCGTATTGTTTATGTTTTCCTCTTGTTCGAAAATGGAATGGAATGGATTTTAAAATATTAATTTGACGTCTTTCGCTTATTGTTTGTCATTTATTTTTTATGAATGTGTAAAACCCAAGTAAAACCAAACATTAGAACCAAAACCAATATTTTGGTCCTAATGTTCGGGAGAGTAAACTGTTGCAAGAAGCGTTGAAAATGGATTAAAACTTGTTTTATAAACCTCAATTTTTATCCGTCGGATATCTATATTTATGGTTTCATTAATAATTGAACCTTGCTTTAGTGAATAAACAGTAATTTTAACTTAAATTCCTCTGTACATAAATAACACCATTCAATGGACCGATGTCACAACTCGTCTGACAATAAATTACCGACAGATGAAATGTGCCGCCAGCCCTACCCGTAAATAATAAACAGAGTACAAAAATAGTCTTTTAGATTAATAATTAAAATGGATTAAAGGTTATACTTGTGCTCCTCTGATGCAAGCAGTGGGCACTGTGGAGGAGCAGGGCGGGCGCGGTCTGAACTCACCCTGCCACTGGGCAGGCAGTGGGGGAACTGTCCTTCCCTGCCCCCGTCAATCTCATAACCCCAGGAGTGCCTTCTGAGTAGTGCGCAGCGCCGAGAGCGCCTCTTTGGACCGAGGGTCTTGGCTTTACCGCCCGGACCGTGAATAAGAAAACCTCTATAAAAATATACAGGAGGATGGGGCTTGCAAGCAGTAGACTCGGGGTAGTCTGCTGCCCGACCAGCAGCTGGCGTAGCTGGCACAGCTGGCGTAGCTGGCACAGCTGGCGTAGCTGGCAGTTGGCGTATCTGGCACAGCTGGCGTAGCTAACACAGTTGGCGTAGCTGGCATGTTGACGTGGTGGCATGCTGGCGTAGCTGGCGTAGCTGGTGTAGCTGACACAGCAGGCGTAGCTGCCACGGCTGGCGTAGTTGGCGCAGCTGGTAAAGGCCCCTGAGGTGAGGTGGCGTGCAGTGTTCCGTGTGCGCCACCGAGGAGGGTGCGGCCGACGCTAGGCCGCACGGGGAGAAGGGGCTCGCCTGCTTGTGGCAGGCCGGGACCTGTCGGGGGTGGTTGTGTGAATGAATACTCACGGATTCCCATGCCCCCGGCTAAGGTAGTTGAAGGAACACCGTGGTGGTTTTGGTTGGTAAGAGTCCGACACTGGCTCCGCCTACCCCGGACGGAGTGCGTCCATGTGGATTTTCCCACGGCAAAAAAAAAACCTAGACTTTTTTATTGCAGAACTTTGAATGGTCTTATTCATCATAATTCAATTTAAGTGTTTACAGGCACCTTTGTTGCATGATGAAATACATACTGACAAATATCAAAAGTAGTTACAATTACCTATAGACGTTTTTACCAAACTGTCACTACATTTTAAATTTACCATTAAACAATACCAAAGCCAAAAATAGCGAAATCCCGCTTTGTAGTTTCGTATCAGAAACCTACGTTAGTATTCCACAAAATCCAAACATAATCGAGATATCGAATATGTGATTCACCCATATCAGACTTAAACAAAACGTTTTAAGCTTTCGCGACCAATCTCGAACAACCGTCCCAACTTGGCCGTGGACACCTCCTAGTTTTATACCAAGTTTAAACGTGAACCGTCCGAACGGATAAGATCTCATTTCATTAACATAAACAGCGCTTTGTTTAATCCTGGATGTGAGACAACGATTTGTCTTTGTTTCTTTCTATTAAATTCAACGGAAACCACGAGACACGAAGCGCCATTTTGTTTTTACAATTTTTAAGTTGGCAACACTGTAGCGCTTTACTCGTTTTACAACCATTACTGAATAAAAGTTTGTAAAATTACAATGAGCGTTTAAGATGTAATCTCTAGTTTGAAAAGAATACATATTGACAACGTAGTGATGAATTGAAAATTATCCTATTTTATACAATAAATTTGGAATATTGTTCTGCCAAATGAAATTCGATATAAAAAGTTTCAGTAAAATGATAGCTAACCATATAATAAAACATAACAAACAAGAATAAACAATAAAACATAGAACAAACAACAACAAAACAAACAACAAAAACAACAACAAAACAAAAAACAACAACAATAAAACAACAACAAAACAAAAAACAACAACAATAAAACAACAACAAAACAATAAAAAAAAAACAAAAAAAAACAACAAAATAACGACGAAACAACGACGAACAATAGAACATAGCTAATTTACATTAAATTGAATTAAATAATAAATTCGCTTTGAATTGAATGTTGTTTGCCATGTTTTATGTGGGTGATTAAAGTCCACAAGAATAATATTATAAAAATAGTTGCCCCTGTTCACCTGGGTGATTTATTTCCAAGGTGTACACATGACACCAATTATGCCGAATCACTTCACCTAGGTGATATCACCTAGGTGCAATGATTCCGAGGTGAAATAAAGAAACCATAAATTCCACTTTGTTCACCCAGGTTAACATAGTGGAATAAACCATTTTAATTAATATATTGCGGGGATTCATTGTGAAAAATAAGAAATATTTATTAAACAATACGATTGTACTACTAATTATTTATACAAGGTGTTATTGAAATAACTAAAAACCTCTTAAGGGGTCATTGTACTCATCAGTATGAACAACTTTTACTACGGGCCCAACACTGAAATCGCGAAAAAATATCAGCTGTTGTTATTTGGGTTCGACAAAATGTAAGGAACAGCTGATTTATTTTTCGCGATTTTAAGGTTGGTCCCATAGTAAAAGTTGTTGATACTGATGAGTACAATGACCCCTTAAGATGTTTTCAGTTATTTCAATAATACGTTGTATTAACGGTTTCATTCACGTAATTCCATCGGGTCTGCCCGACTAGTTGCTACTATTTTGTATTACTATTTTGCGCACAAGGTGATTTGTAATTCGACCTATTCCATGAAAGGGGTTATACTAGAGCTCATTTGCAAAAAAAATGTTCTCGTCAGTCATTTGTTTTCGAGTTACAGCAGTTTTAAGATTTTTTTTATATTTTCTTCTATCTTGTCTTAGGATGGAAAAATGCGAATTGTGAACAATCTATCCCACTCTGGGCACTCAATTAACACTTTCCTGAAAGAACTCCTGTCTCCCGATCCCACTTATTGGTTTTTTATGAACTACAATCATCTTTGATCGACCAAAATATGCCGCAGATATTCATACAACCTAAATTACACAACAGTATAACCAAACTCGCCTCGAACAAGACATAAACTCAGAAAATGACTTTAAGCAAAGTGGTTTACGGGAACATTTTTGTTGCAAATGAGCTCTAGTATAACCACTTATGGAATAGGTTGAATTACAAATCACTCTGTATAACCCTAATTTTACTCTGTAGTAACACCCATTTGATGACGTCAATAAGTAGTAAGTACTTAAGACGTATGCCTAGAATATGAGCATTTATTGGTATCAGCACATATTGCGTTCACATAGGTATTAGACGGAGCTATATGCCCGTAATGGGTGCTAATCCATCTCAGTCATGTACACTTCCATTTCCTCGGGACGTGAAGGAACGTTCGGTCACTCTGAACGTCGGATATTTCATACTATAGGGGAAAAAATCTATCCCACAAATGTGTTTGAGACCTAAGTGAAACCATTTTCGCTGTGACATCGAAATAAATTACTTCTATTTTTTTCGCGTGATATTTACTAAACCACTGGAGAAGAATTTATGAAGTTTGTTTACGAAAATAAGTTATCATTAAGTTATTATTGTATTTCTATACAAAATAAAAGTACATTGCTAAAGTTCCATTGGTGCCCAGCATTTGGAAGTTATGAATAAAAGATGATATAACATTCGATGAAGGCAATGTGTTGCTATCTATTTTAATAAACGGACTATACTCTACAGATTTTTATTTATTAAAATATTAACTTTTTTCAGTTTATGCAGGAACAACCTATCAACTAAACAGTTTTACGCTTATATTCCTGTAGATGTAATGGTGCCAAAAAGAGTCTGGCTGTCTTTAACAGTGGTGCCAACGTAATAAATTATAAAACCATAGAGTACTTACAAGGGTTTGGTCAAAAATATGAATGAATGAATATGTCAAATGGAGTATCATAGCTGTTCACGTTATCATTGTATTGATTAACTCTTTAAAATAAAAAATGTTCACTGTACTGTCCGCATTAAATACTTTGAATAGAAAGTAATGAAAAAATACTCATGTAACTGTAGTATATTTTTTTTGTCTTTGTAACAGACTATTCCTAGCGACGTCCTTTAAAATTCTGCTACAATTAGAACAACTACAAACAAAATATAAGCGTGCAAAACTTATTTATATATTCGAATACCATATTTAGACTATTCCTAGCGACGTCCTTTAAAATTCTGCTACAATTAGAACAACTACAAACAAAATATAAGCGTGCAAAACTTATTTATATATTCGAATACCATATTTAAAAGCAAATAAATATTTGAATTTGAGTAGTTGGTTCACAAAGCATCATGTGATATGATTATGAAAAAAAATTAAAAATTAATCGGCAAGAGAAAACAAAACATAATAGAATTCCAAATTCGAATGTTACGCGTGATTACGTTTCGTTTAACATAGAGGCGCGTTAAGCCCGACTCATTCAAGATCACTCGACATAATTAACGCCTACATTGAGTTATTTACACGCCCGTATGTGGGGTCGGAAACGGCAGAACGCGATTGACGTTCCTAATTCTTAATTTATTTACGAAATCTATCCGAGAAACCTGATAAAAACCAATCGATGCGGAAAACAAACAAGAGCTGCTACTCTACCAGACATATCGATTGTTGATGTTTTTATGACACATGCAGTTGTCTTTTTAAACCATATCATAAGTTTGCCTTAAAAAGAAAGCAGCAATTTTACGCTTATATGCATCAACAGTATAAAATTTATTGCACGGCCAGCTAGCCCAACACGCCTCAATTCCGCCATATTTATTTTCTTGTTTATAGCTTTTAATCAACTGACATTTCCGTGACTGCAACACTTACGCTGTGGATGCACGAAACCTGCTTTAGTCTGTCCGTTTCATTATAATTTTAACTTATTATCCGCTTTATGATATTTCATTTACATTCTCCGTGTTCTAACAAAACGTAAGTAAGTAACGCAACACAAAAATGTTTGCTTTTGTTTTAATAATATTTGTTGAAAATAATTACAGCCTACAGGGATTCTGTTTTTGATGATAAATTTGTTTTTTTTTTGTTATTCTGTTATTTTTAGTGTAATACAAGAATACAACGAGTTATTGAAATAACTGAAAACCTCTTAAGGGGTAATTTTACTCATCAGTATGAACAACTTTTCCTATGGGAACAAGCTGATTTCGCGAAAAAAAACAGGTATTCCCTACATTTTATGTTCACATGAATCGACAAAATGTAGGGATCAGCTGATCTTTGTTCGCGATTTCAGTGTTGGTCCCATTTGTTAATACTGATGAGTACAATGACCCCTTTAGAGGTTTTCAGTTATTTCAATAACGTTGTACATGTTAGGGGTTTTATTTTTATTTTTATAATTACATATATATTTTAGGGTTAGAAGCCGAAGTGCGGTTACACCTAGTTCTAACTGGTTATAACTAGGTATGTATAGGCGGTCGCAGTTGGTTATGTTAGGTTTAGTTCTAACCGGTTAGAACTAGGTGTAACCGCATTTCAGCTTCTAACCGTAACTTATATGAAATGTAAGTAGAAATCTACCTGAAAATAAAGTATTTTAAATATTTGTCGTACTAATATTAAAACGTTAAAAGTCAAAATGGATCTCACAGAAGTCAAACGATGGTTAACATGCGAAATTATGGGCAAGTGATTGATGTTACGCCACGAATTTTCTTGCGAAAAACTACGGTGGGTGTCACCCCATCGATCAGGGGTTGCCGGTCCACATCCAACTACTACTTAATGTACTTATTGCACGTGATCGATCACCCTCAGACGACACCGGAATCCATTAAACCATGTCTAATTGATCGCTGGAGGAATTGAAAATGGCAAAAAGTAGCCGGACGACGCCGGCGGGAGGAGGCTCAAGTATTTGCTGTGCAACTATGCAGGAAGTCGTCGGCGAGGGTGGACGGAATGGCTTCGGTGAAATTTAGGAAATTCCAGTTGGAAATTGTTAAAATACATGGGAATAATACTTAGTAGCGCATTTGTTGTTCAACGAAAAATGTCTAAAGTTGTTTCGAGAGATTTGCGCTGCGAGAGTTTTGAAACGAAACAAACTTCAATGATACAGGATTGTGGGTAAACTTGTTAGCTAGGTTTCAACATCAACATTTTTATAAACAAACCACGAACAACACTTCCTGATTGGCAGAACAGAGCGGTCCTTGCAGACTTTTAATAGCCCTTTCATTATTTTCTTATCGAGCTTTTGCCGATGATTTACGACATATTATGCTGGTGCTGTGTATAAAGCGTGGTATTATTCTGTAAACCTATAAACTGGTATATAAAACCATAGTGTTTATGCATCATGTATATATATAAAATGGCGGTATTATCGGTTAAGGAGAGCACGCATGTGGATCGCAACGCGGCATACCAAAGATTGCGGGCACGCCGACCTGGCCCGCCATGTATGTATGTGCACATGAGATTATATATGGCAGACTATACCCAGACTAAAACTAAACAATAGTCCATATGATATTATAGGTAAATATGTCTGGTAGTTGAGGCAGTTCGGAGAAGAGTGTTATAAACGCTTGAGCGCGGTGGACCTCAAATTGCCGGCCCGGACCTTACTCGATGTTGAACCGTTATGTTTCTTACAGGTAGTTGTAATACCTAGAAGGGACCTTAATCTAGGCTATTCAATGTTTTATTACCTATCAAAATTGTCGTATCTATAAAACAAATAATTTACGAAGCCTAGTTCTACAGTAATCAAAAATGATTACCGTAGAACTTTTTTCTTCAAGAAACTGATCTTGTATAAGACATGAGACTACTCGCACAAATAAAGAATGGAAGTGAAAATGGTGGCAGTTCTATTGTTGTATGTACCTCTCCCTCACACGATACCGTATGCGTGAGTGAGAGGCAAATACAAATGCAGCCGTTTTCAATCCCATTCCTTTCTGTACGAGTAGTAGATACATTCAAGCACATATCGAGGTGGCAAACCAGTTTAAGCAGAACTTCTTTTGTATGATATTTACAAACATAGCCAGTTCCGTTTAGTGGTTTATTACCATTGATTTTAATTGTGTATTAGATCATGAAACAAGCTAAAGACCCACCTGATGTTAAGCGGTTACCTTTGCCCATAACAACTGCAATACCACCTAAGTTATTGCCTAAATGCTATTGCTAATCGCGTCCTCCAAACTGAGTCTTAAAGGTGGAAAGTTTCATGTGATTGTAATTTCACCGGTACCCGTAACCTTCGCTCCGGAATAGCAATGCAAGCATTACTGTTTGGCGGCAGAAATAGGTACGGTCGTATATAGTACTTTCCCGGACGAGCCCCTTCACAAGGAGATCTACTACTAATGGGGGGACCATTTGACCATACCTACTACCTGTCTGCTACGACGACGACGACGAGACGACGACGACGAGTAGTACATAATGCAAATTTCAAAAGACATACTACTTGAATACTCGACCACTGACCACTGGCAATAAGGCGAGCTACCCTTTTATACCTGTCACACAATAAATCCTATTGCCCCAATAATTAAGAGAAAACAAAAAGGTATTTCTCAAGACAACCTCCATGTTTCTTGAAGGTACTGGAAGCCCACAATGGTCCATGATTGCGCCGTGCGCCTGCATAAATCACCTGTATATTGTGTGAGCAAAATCATAAGATGTTACAGGAAAATTAACGGGAACTAAACAGAAAGGAGGAAAAAAATTGCATAGGTAATTTTATTTTTATTGTTAATGAAGTAGGTTAATTAACTTGAAATATTCATGTTTTTAATTTAACTGTGCGAGCTTACGTTTTTATAACAAAGTAACTTTAGTACTTAGTAGCTGCAATTAGACTAATTATGAGGTTAATTATGACTAATTATTGCTCTATGTAGGTGTGGAAGCGTCTCTCACAAACTGAATTGTCAGTAACGGTGCTTGTAAACCACCCCTCTTCAGCAAAGCCAGAACCAACACTATTCGTCAGACCAGCGCCAGACCCAGCAATCCCAGCATTAGACAGACAGCTGACAGTCAGCATCTTTTGCGATGTGTTCCAAACACAAAGTTATAGAATTTTCAAATCATCGATTTTTTTTATTAGCGGCCAGTGACAAGTTCCGATCATCTGTTACCAGATTTATTTCACACTGGACGATGTGAACTACGCCTATCTATGAATACTGGCCGATAAACATTCATAAAATATTCCACAGAAATATTCAGACATATCACACACGTCATGCGGTAATATAATTTAAAATAAACGTACAGTGACTTTATTATCTTCGATTAAACGAAAGTATGAAAACCTATATAAATATAAAAGCTTGAGAGATTTAAGCGAATGTAAGTAAATGTAGGGTGTGGTCTCATGGGCCTCATAGACGAAATCCTACACTACAAGGTGTAGCAAAAGATATAGCACTGGAGTGGCACAGGTGCGGTCGACTGGATCGCCTTCTCCAGACTGAAATCACTGAATGTTTCCATGAGGATTTCCACCCGAAAACTAAAAAAGGTACCAATTGAAGGTTCCAATCCCCTACGGGATTCTAGTCTGTGTCAAAACATAATTCACTTAACATTGCCTCTAAGAAATCTTAGATAATGCGTTACCAGGTTCGAGACTCATTTCAGTCATTTATTTCACTCGCTCGTTGTTCGAGGCTCGTAATTGTACCTCTATTATACCTTTGTCACCATTCCGAAGGTGCTTTTGAAAGGTATTCTCAAGAAATATTAACTTAATATCAATTATGTCGGTGCCTAATTAAATTCGACCTTCGGAGTCGACTATTAAAATCTCAGTTTTGTTAATTTAGTTTTGCGAGGCAATTTTAGTCTTAGATACAAAAGATTTTTTTCTTAATTATTTTCAATGAAGGCAGACATTATCTTCGTCAGTAATTATCTAAAACAATGATCCTAGGAAAAAAAAAGCTATATTTGCTGTTCATTTCTTGTGAACTAGTTCCTTCGTTCCTTCATTTAACAATTTTATTCGCTTCATAGGTATTTAATATATTTTATTGATATAAGTCTGCATTGATATGATAGCATGCAGCAGTAATCAATTACTAAATAAATAATTTATACGCCCAGTATCATCATCATCATAATTTCAGCCGAAAGACGTCCACTGATGGACATAGGCCTCCCCCAAGCAGTTTGGGGGTATATGCCATAATCGCCACGCTTGGCAGGCGGGTTGGCGACCGCAGTTGGTTGGTTAAATACTCAGAGAACGCTGCTGCCCATCTTCTGGTGAATCCCTTAGTCGCCTTTTACGACACCCATGAGAAGATATAGGGTATACTCCCAGTATAATTAATCTTAAATTATTTCAATAACGACCTTATCATCCACTCAATTCAACGAGCTTATCTCGAACGCCATAACAAACTTTAAAACGCTGTCAAATTATCTATCGTCGTCAAAATCTAATAAATATGGGTACTGCTCGGAAATCTCGACACAATAAAAATAAACCTACGGACGAACGGTACCTGAAAACACGTGATTATCCCGCGATATATCCCGCGACATGTCCCGGGCTATTGTTTCGGAAATATCTAACACGCTAATGTCCACTTAATTTAGTTCAACCGAAGCCACAAAAAGGGAAAACACAGAAGAACCAGTACTCTGAGGATTTTGAAACTTAGCGGCAACTGCCTAGATGAAACAATTTTCGAGCTTTCGCAATGATGGAGCGAACAAATCTTGCTAGTGTTGCAATTCCATACTAGAGGTGGTGATTAAAACTTATAACATTTCATTTAACTCAATAATTCTGTTTAACTCTTAACTTCATTAATAAATACTGAGATGTTCATTAAAAGTTCTAACTTCATAGTCATATCATAACACTCATAACAATGACCGTACTGTACCTATACTCCTCGGATTTAACGTAAACAAGTAGATACACTACCTTATTACTAACAATAATACATAGAATTGTGAGTCTTATCGTAGTAGAAATAGGTTTTATTATTAATTCAAACTAAAAAATAACTTTTAATGTTTGATTAATGTTTACAAACTATAAGTTATAACAATAATATTTCATTCACTGCTTCAAAAGTAATATAGTCTGCACTTTAGTCATTGAACTAAACGAACACGTGAATTATTTACCCACCTTAAAAGTTATAATTTTAACTTTTAATTTAACAAGTTATTTTCTTATAACTTTTAATATTTAACATTTTTTTTTTAACTTTTAATTACATCTCTATTCCATACACATTGAGATCTCTCTG
This sequence comes from Asteroscopus sphinx, assembly GCA_949699075.1. Taxonomy (NCBI): domain Eukaryota; kingdom Metazoa; phylum Arthropoda; class Insecta; order Lepidoptera; family Noctuidae; genus Asteroscopus; species Asteroscopus sphinx. The sequence continues at coordinate 29,848,506 of OX453004.1, read as the reverse complement.
GGTCTAGGAAATCATGATAAGTCGCTCTCAGTCCCGGGTAGCTCATGTGAAAACAACTGGTCCTTCTATACCTACTTATTACGTGATCGATAGACTCTTGCGCATGTGCGCGGGTGGTCCGGCCACCCAGCCACATCACAGTTATCGATAACGCACCACACTAGCTCCACTAAAGTGCGTTACATGTCGATTTTATCGACCGCCTTAATTATAATAGTTGGCCGCCGCCTCTATTTATCGATGACCAAGAAATATGAGATAGGGCGACAAGGAAGCTTAATATACCACAGATAACCTCTGCGTCGGTTTATTTTGACGTTTGCTTTTATTATCTGTGCTACGACGATAGTCGATAGCGAGCGACTTAAGCCGCGAGCTTTAATGCACCATTCATTTTTATTTTTCATTCATTCATTTTTAGGGTTCCGAAGTCCTACAAGGAACCCTTATAGTTTCGTCATGTCCGTCCGTCTGTCCGTCTGTCCGTCTGTCCGTCTGTCCGTCTGTCCTAATCCTTTACAGCTTAATAACTTCTACAGTTATAAACATAAGTAAATGAAATTTTTTTCTAAAATAGTCTGCATATAGATCTCAATTTTAAAAGAATAAAAAAATAGTTTTTACGTTCTTTAGGGGTGGCGCCCATACATGTGAAATGGGAAAAAAAAATTTTTTTTCGCTGCACCCCCTCGTGTGGGGTATCATTGAATAGGTCTACTAAAATGAAGGTAATGTTTCATACATCACTTTTTTATCAGGTGTACCATCTGCGAAATATAGCCCGCCAAAGTGGCTTGCAATGTGTCCCCCCCCCTGCCATTTCTAAACTATGCAACGTAGAAACTTATAATCTTCCACATTGAATGACCTTTGTGAAAAATCTCTTTTAAAATTATTTCGAGTATAATGTGATTATAATTTTTTGAGTTATAGACAGAAAACTGAAAAATACTTAAAACGTCCTAGTTCAAAGGTCATTGACCTTAGAGAAAAATGATCATAGCAAATAATGCTCCTTTAGCTACTTTCTATTTGAAAAAATCACAAAAAGTAACTTTGTGTTATGTTGAACACACTTCTTCAATTTGGCTTCTTGAATTTATCGCTAGATGGCGCTACTAACAACACGCTCTGAGTCGCGAATGCTGCCGATTATTGCAAAAACTAAAATAGCCATGATTAATATTCGATTTGATTCGTTTGTACACCTACTTAAGGAACCCTATAATACTGAGCATGGCCCGAACATGCTCTTGGCCGGTTTATTATAAATGTACATAGGAGATTATTTTGTAGCTACAACTTTGAAATTAATTCCTGCTCCTAAGAATTTGAAACATCGCAGTAGCCAGCAATGTCAATTCTTATCTTTTCAAATGTCACAGACATGAAGGGTTGGTATTGAGGTACGACTTCTCCCCAGTAGCGTTATTTCATAATCCAATTGATATCCGTGTCACTGTCAAGTGAATTAGCGAAAAAATATGGCACAAGTTTGCTTAATTGCTTAGTTAATAAAAAACATCAACATACTAATAAACAGGGTAGGGTATTACGTCATCATTTTCCAATTTGCCCCTCGTATAATGTTGATTGGTGAGAACCTTCCATATCAAAGTAATCGGCTTTTAATTAAAAGGTAATAACCGGGCCCGGTAATAAGGTGGACCGACGACCTGGTGAAGGTCGCGGGAATCCGCTGGATGCGGAAGGCACAGGACCGGTCGTTGTGGCGATGCTTGGGGGAGGCCTATGTCCAGCAGTGGACGTCTTTGGGCTGAAATGATGATGATGATGATGAACCGGGCCCAAACAAATCCGCATCGCGAACCGACCACCGACCGCCGCGCCGCCCGAACAATGTTGTCATCCGACGTATCGACGATTTAGAAACGGTTCCCGTGATTCGATACGCGAGAATACCTCGCGGTATTTCCTTACGAAGTATCTTAATTGCGGCTAATTGCAAGAAAAGCCCTCCCATTAGAGCCCTCCTCGCAAAAAGTAAACGAATTAACAGACACGTAGCTCGCTAACAAAGAGGCGGTAAATTCGTTTTAAAACACCCCCGGTTCAGGTGCGAAAAAGCCAGCTCTAAGTAGAATAGATTAAAGTATGCTAAAGCAAACAAGGCGAGATTTTCCTGCGATAAAATCGTAAAGTTCCATTTTTTGCTGTACTGTAATAACAAAAAACATGTTTGTTCATTTAAAAAAAACAACGCAATAGCTTTTGTATTCGAATAAATTGGAACGTTGTTATATTCAAATTTGGAATTGAGCTGCGTTTTGTTTCTTCGTCGCACGTTTTACAAAGTGACCGTTAATGCGGCGGTTAATTGACCGACTCATTAGTGGCAGACAGTGGCGGAAGGCGGCATCTCTTCTGAACTATACTTAGCGTAACATTCGTCCACAGTGACCTTTAACTCGACGGCACACGGTTGATTCTTCAGTGGTAACGTTTCCCTAATACTGAGAAGTGTTTAGAATCATGCGAACTGCATTCGGTTTCCGCTCTCGCAAGTTCAATACCACTATGACTGCACTTAGGGCTACCGTGCTCTCTACGTTGAGAGTCATTCAATGGATTTCTTTTCAGTCTAGAATTTGTATCATTTTATTGATTTTCATTCTCGTATGAGGCACCTGTATGATTTGTTAGATATTCAATTGCAATGAACAGAAAGAAGAACAGGAATTTTTAATTAAATCTCTTCACACTCATAATTATAAAATATTTCAATAATTTCTTTAATTAAATCTACACCACACACACCCCTGAAACTGCGGTAAGCAGGTGAAGATATTTAACGCGGCGTATAAAATCTGTGGCGACGTTTATGTCCGCCCATAGATATGATACAAGCGCACATACATAGCGTCCCCGAAGCATTCGCGCTAAATCGAACGCACTCAACAATTAGTGTGTAATATAGTACACGAGTCGGGGTTGCTAATGCAATTTCGCTAATTAATCTATCGATAAACCGCGGTTTTCCGCGGACGATAATGATGGCTGAATGCGAGAATCCCAGTACGCGCAAAATATACATTCTGCATTGAGTTTACTTTTTCTTTAGGCTTACGAAACTTAATTTTGCATATTTTTTGTATGTTTATGAATCTTAGGAGTCTTTCTCAATAATAAAGGGAAGGGGAAGAGAAGGGGTCGCTTTTTGCAATAAAATCGTAATTAATTACTTAGTCCAATTTTATTCAACTTTTTTAATTAGTCAATAAATAATAAACTGTAAATTATGAAGCTAACATGCTGACCTTTTGTTTTGGTCATGATACCAATAACTAATTTCCATTTAGGTAAATGTTTTATTAAATTTTCTTTTTTTCTTTTCAGGTAAGTCTTACATTTCAAACAACCTACTTTTCACCAGTAACGTAATACTAAGAGCTAAACTGGGTAAGTATGTATTTGATTATAATCTTATTTCTAAGGAACATACATACATACATACATATTATCACGCCTGTTTCCCATTGGGGTAGGCAGAGACTATGGATTTCCACCTGCTACGATCCTGACACACCTCTTTCGCTTCATCTACGTCCATTAACCTCGTCATGCATGCTCGTCGACAAATTAAGAATGTCGTAATCATATCATAACCCTTTAGGGGTATACGTTTAATGTCGTAAGACTCGTAAGTAAGGAGCCAAAACCGTGAAATAATCTAAACACATGAGTTATGTTCTTAGTATTTCTGTTGTAACGAAACAATGCTAAATAGTTTAATTCAATCATCATGACACCATCCAAAAGATGTTCTACTTACAAATATAAAAAAAAAAAACAGTTTTATTTGTGTTGGGGAGACATTTCATTCATCTTGCAAATCCTATATAGGAAAGTCATAAGCCCAATAGACACCTAATGTTGAATATAATGCGTACAATAAATTCTGCCACTAGCTGGGGCGGGTACTGCAATCCGATTGGCCCTACCAAGGCGGCTATTGACTAAGCACTAGGGCTTCGATTCCGAGATTCCGAGATCTCGAAATATCGGAATCTCGCTACATTTTCTACGTATTTACAATATCGGTATTAGGAAGTAAAATATCGGAATTCCGATATCTCGATATTTTCCAAAAATTTATGAGAACATCAAAAAATCCGAGAACTAGTTATTGTTTAAGCAAAGACTAGTGCTGTGCCTCGAATGTTACGACAAACTTTTTAATTTGTAATGTATTTTCCATTCATAAATCTAATTTTTGTTGAATATTGATCATTGGCAGAGTTAAAAGACTGGCCAGAAACTGCTAGTGAGAAAATGCTTATGCTTTTATTGCTTATAAAGTTTTTGTTCCCTTATTAATGTCAATTTTTGTTATTGTTTTTGAACTACAGGCCCATCTCACTTCTAAGCCATGTCTACAAGCTGTTTTAGACAGTCATTACGAACCGTCTTTCGCGTAGGTTTGACGACTTCCGGCCTCCCGAACAAGCCGGATTCCGAAAAGGCTTTAGCAGCGTAGACCACTTACATACACTGCGGCAGGTAATACAGAAGACCGAAGAGTGTAACGTGCCTCTTTGTTTAGCATTTGTGTACTACGAGAAAGCCTTCGATTCGACCGAGACTTGGGCTGTACTAGTCTTTTTAACGGTGCCAGATTGACTATCGGTACATCAAAGTGTTTGTGTTTGTATGAAAACGATTACAGGACAAAGCCTCAAAACCTATCCTTCTGCAGCGAAGTGTGAGAGAGGGAGTTGTGATCTCTCCGAAACTGTTCACTGCTGCATTGGAGGATATCTTCAGGTTTCTGGACTGGAAACGGCTAGGCATTAACATAAACGGCAAGTATATCACTCACCTTCGGTTTTCCGACAACATATAGTCATAGCTGAGATCATAGAGGACCTCAGTACAATGCTCGATGACCTCAGTAGAGCTTCCGATAGAGTGGAAATATGGACAAGGCAAAGGTTATGTCGAATTCCCATATATCACCCATTTCCGTAAATATCGGAAAATCTACAGGGGAAGTTTATTTAAAGAAGATTATGTATAAAGTCCTAGGACTTTAACTAATCAAAGACCTAGGACAAACTGTCCAGGTAGGTAGGTCCAACTTCGAGACAGAGGTCAATCGTTGAATTCGACTCGGTTGGGCAGCGTTCGGGAAGCTACGCAATATCTTCTAGTCCAAAATACTGCAATGTACTTGCTACTTGCTGTTTTGCTGGACGGCCGGTGGAAAAATATTCATAAAACAAAAAGAGGGCTTATCATCGATACGTATTAACAATGAGTCAGATCTTCAAAAACTGAAAGCCACTAATTGACTAACCAAGTGGTACTCTTGCATGCTTTTTGTTTTACAATTTTTAATTTTTTTTTTTTGTTTATTATCACTACTTGTACTAAGATAACAAATATCACTATGTATTTGAAAGTAATAATAAGTTCATGTATTTACACTATTCACCCACTTCATTCATACTTACTTACTCTTGAAAACACTTCTACACATTCAAAACAGGTTATCACTACACTCATCTCGAATTTCATCACCTACTCACACTCGCAACTAACACTATGGCCCTCATGAACCCTTCAACCACATATTTATATAGTTATGAATTACAATTCAAGAAGTTTCGTGTCCACTTGTTTTATAAAATAACTCTAAATGGATGACAGTAATACAGTTGGTAATGACCTTGATATGATTTCAGTATCTGAATCGCTCATTTGTTCTCCTGAGGTCTGCTCTAGCATGTTGAATCCGTCTGAGACTTCCTGGAAAATTTTATCCGTAAATATCAGAAGCATTAATGCTAATTTTGATAGCTTGATTGTTCTTCTGCAAAGACTTAACACTCCACCTGATATTATAACTCTGTCAGAGTGTTGGTTAAGTAAAGCCCCTATTATTCCAATCTTACCTGGTTATGTATCATACAAAAGCAAGTTCTCTAATCAGAATGAGGGTGTGGTTATTTATGTGGATAGCAGGATCGAACACACAATTTCTGAACCTGACATTATTGACGCTAATTGCCTTATATTCAAGCACCATCAAGAAATAGCTATAGTTTCAGTTTACCGTTCACCTTCCTATAAAAATTCTGACAGCTTTGTTACGTCTCTTGACACTATTTTAAAATCACTCAATTCATCTAAAACTGTCACAATTGTTGGTGACATTAATATAAATATTGGGAATAACAAAGATAGTTCTGCTGACCTATACCTAAACATGACCTCGTCTCACGCCTTGCTACCTGCTCATGTCTTCCCCACGAGGAATATTAACTGTCTGGATCACGTTATGCTTAAAAGCAATAATAAGGCTATTACATTTGTTATGGATTCTTTTATTACTGACCATGCACCTGTACTACTTTCCTGTGCACGTCAAGTCAAAGCTTGCTCAATGAAAACCTCACTTGAGCGTATAGATATTCCAGAAGTTGTTAAAACGCTCAGTGATACTGATTTTTCTCAAGTTTTGCAAGAAAATGACGCAGAGAAGGCTTCAGAGTTGTTCATTGACATTTTGTCGAGAGTCATAAAATCTCATTGCAGCGTGGTTCAAATATCACGGAGAAAAAAGATCCTTAAGCCCTGGATTACTCCTGGCCTTTTGCGATGCATTCGTAATAGAGACAACCTGTATCGAAAAACTAAAAAAGCACCTTTAAACCACATCCTAAAAATAACTTACTGCCGGTATAGGAATTTCTGCAACAACCTTTTAAAAAAGATTAAAAGGGAATACGAGAAAAATGAGCTTCAGAAGGCCAGGAGAAACCCTAAAGCCACTTGGAAAGCGCTGAAAAAAATAGCTTATTTAACTAGCACTAAAACCTCATCTATTGAATTGCTTAAAATTAATGACAATAATCCTGTAAAGTCTGTCGAAACCGTGAACAGTTTCTTTGCTGGGGTTGGACAGAACCTAGCAAGTAAGTTAATCTCTGGTTCCTTAAATCAAAATGATGACTCGCTGGATTGGAATGCAGGATTACGGCGGCAGTCTCAGCTAAACTCTATGGCATTGCTAGAAATTGAAATTGATGAAATTGAGCACACTATCCTTGGCCTCAAAGAAAACTGCGCATTGGGTTGGGATAAAATACCTGCTTCTATAATAAAATCAGGTCGACACGTGCTTATCCCTATAATTAAACATATTTTCGACTTATGCCTCGCAACCGGTGTGTTCCCAAAAGTTTTCAAAAAGGCCCTTGTACACCCCATTTATAAGAGTGGTAGCAGAGATAGTGTCAATAACTACAGACCAATATCTGTTTTAACCTCCTTATCTAAAATATTTGAGAAAATTTTGAATCAAAGGCTGATTAAATACATAAATAAAAATAAAATACTCGCTGACAGCCAATATGGGTTTAGAAGTGGAAAGTCCACTGAAGATGCCGTCTTGGATGTTACAGATACAATTATTAAAAACATAAATACTAAAATGAAGACAGTTGGCATTTTTCTGGACTTATCCAAAGCTTTTGACACTGTCTCTGTTCCTACTCTTTTGCAAAAACTGGAGAACATTGGAGTGCGGGGTATGATTTTAAATGTGTTCAGGAGTTACCTGACAGACCGTACACAAAGTGTCATTATAGATAATGTTGTTAGCACAGAATTACCGCTAAGTTACGGGGTGCCCCAGGGAAGTGTGCTTGGCCCTACGCTTTTCCTCATTTATATTAATGAACTATGTTTGCTTGAAATGGAAAACTGTAGAGTAATTGCCTATGCCGATGATACTGTACTTCTGGTCCAAGATAACACATGGGATAAAGTAAGGGAAAGGGCTGAAAATTCTCTGAGTGTGGTCATGACTTGGTTGAAAAGGAATCTTCTAACCCTCAACTTAGACAAATCAAATTTTGTAACTTTTTCTCCTAGGGTTACCTCCCAACCGTCAACCTCCTTTACCATTCGAGGCCATAGATGTGGAGTTAAATCCAACACTGGCTGTGATTGCTACCAACTAAATCGCACAAACTGTGTTAAATATTTAGGTGTTATTATTGATAGCAAACTAAGTTGGAATGCCCAAATTGAAAATTTAATTGCCCGCACCAGGAAACTTATGTATGTTTTTAAAAAGATAAGATCTGTTGCTGATTTAACTACTTTAAAAACTGTATATTATGCTCTAGGACAGTCAATCTTGGCTTACTGCATCACTTCTTGGGGTGGTGCCTATAAAACTAAAATGTTGCGGTTAGAGAGAGCCCAGAGATGTATATTAAAGATCATGACCTGTAATCCTATAAGATTTCCAACAGCCGATCTTTATTCACTCTGCAAAGTTCTGACAATTCGCCAGCTTTACGTATTTAAGGTATTACTACGCAAACATGCAGCAACTCCTTTCGATGCAGATTTTGTTAAGAGAACACGTAGGTCTGATATGGTGTGCAAGTTAGAAATGGCAGGTACTACTCTTGCAAGTCACCAGTATCACTTTCTGAGCCCCAGACTTTATAACAAAGTAAACAGAGAACTTCAAATCTATTCACTAACCTTAAATAAGTGCAAAACCAAAGTAAATGAGTGGCTATATACACTTTCTTATGAAGATACAGAAGGTCTGGTCATAAATTAATAATTCTCACGCAATAATACATCAACACACAAACATACCTCTCACATATCCATACATTACACATACACACTCAAATACTTAGATGATGTTAAATAGTAACTATTTGTATTTTATCTAAATATTTATTTCACTGGTTTTATTTTTGATCATGTTTTTCAAGCACAGTTATTGCATTATATTCCTGTAGAATCTGGAGGTGGGCGATGGCAGCTGCGACACAGTGCATACTACTGCAGCTACTATCGTACTCTTGTACCTTGTTATACTTGTAATAATGTTGCCCAATAAACTTTATCTTATCTTATCTTATCTTAATGTCTCAAGAAGAAAGTCCTTGACCACTTTGTGTGTGTTGCCAGTAATTACTTACGGTACTAAAACGTGGTTGCTCACAATGGGCCTAATAAGAAGGCTCAAAGTCACTCAAAGGGCAATGTAGAGGGCTATGCTCGGAGTGTCCCTGCGTGATCGAATCGGAAAGTAGGATATTCGCAGGAGAACGAAAGTAACCGACGTAGCCCACAGAATTGCCAAACTTAAGTGGCAGTGGGCACATTGCTCGCATAACGAATGGCCGATGGGGCAGTTAAGTTCTGAAGTGGCGACCGCGTACTGGAAGGCGCAGCGTAGGTAGGCCCCCCACAAGGTGGACCGACGACCTGGTGAAGGTCGCGGGAATCCGTTGGATGCGGAAAGCGCAGTTCCGGCCGCTGTGGCGATGCTTGGGGGAGGCCTATGCCCAACAGTGGACGTCTTTCGGCTGAAATGATGACGATGATGACAGGCCGTACAGGTTTATTAGATCATAAAGACCCATTAGTTTTCAAAAGCAACACTTTTGGCATAATCTCCACTTTTTACTCTACAAACAAGATAAGGTTTTATTTTAAATCGAGTCCTGGTACTATTTAAAAATATTGTGTCTCAATATCGGAATCTCGGAATTCCGATATTTTGAGGTCAATATCGGGTCCAATTCCGATATTGGAAAAAAGGCGATATTGAGAAGCCCTACTAAGCACTAACGCGGAAGTTTTGACGGCTCATGTAAGTGGTCGAAAATGATTTGAAGATTTCAAGTGGCGAATAGTGGCGACCTACATTAGTGAAATTTCATAGATGTGTTGCAGACATCGGTCGCCTGTTATGATTTATCTATGGGTTGTATGATCGTTGTATGCCCCCTTTGACATATAGTTATGATTCTATCTCCTTCTTTTTTTATCATTATCCTGTCGCAACAAAAACTCCTAAAATACTTTAGTAAAATACCTACTCGTAATACAAAAACAAGAAAACATTCCAAACTTCAGAAGATTTTCAAGTTTGAACCTCCTTAACAAAAGGCTCTTAAACCTTTTTCATTACCTTGACGCTGACACGGCAGCCATCTTTCTCTTTCACTCAGCTAGCGATGCGCGATGGCGAGATGTTAAAATAGATTGTTTCGCATGTTCAAACATCTCGATTCTCGATGATTTTCTCTCGAACTCGATGGACTTGAGTCGATGCAAATGCATCATGCAACCACAAGTTCGCTAAATCGCTGATTCACTCACGGTCGAGAGAATCGAAACTCGAGACTCATCGGGACAAACAATAGTCTGCAGTCGCTGAGGACAAACGAGAATCATGGTACAATTCTGACACCGGCGACAGTGATCGACCACAGCTGCAGCTACTGTTGCTAACTACAAGCGACACTATTTAGTTTGTATTTTTGTAGGCGATAGTTTCGCCGCATTTGGAATTTTCCTTCATAAAATCGAAAAGAAAATGTATAGGAACCACTAGTGTTGCTTGAAGTCGGTGACAGTTGCAACTGCGGTCGGTCGCTGTCATCTGTCACCGGTGTTGGAATTGTACAGTCGATGGTAACACTTTGACATTAGCAGCATCTTTATTTCGTAAGCAGTAAGGGCGGTTTTACGAATTGAAGTGTTACCACTGTCATGCAGTCGACTGTACCTTCATTCGCGGCAAGTTCGAACTTCGAACGAGTGCATTTGACACGCGAGTCCGTCAACCCGAAACAATCGAAAAACATTTCAGTTATTTTCTTGGAGAGCGAGTCGATCGTTGACTCACTTGAAATTTATACAACCGCGATTGTTTCATCTCGAAATCGCCCAACGCTACTCGGCCACAGACTCGGCTGTCTTCAAGACGGGTAGCAACTGTCGCCTCCTTTCATGTCACGACGTTAAAACTTCTGGAAGGGGCTCATAAAACTAAAACGCTTTTCTTTACATTTACATATTTTTTGTGGTGAAAGATTCAGTGAGACAATGTTTATGATTTTTCAGTGCGTTGTTTCAAAATCTATACTAATATTATAAAGAGAAAAGATTTGTGTGTTTGTCTGTATGTTTGTAATGAATAAACTCAAAACTACTGTGCCGATTTCAAAGTTTTTTCACCATTAAAATGCTACATTCATCCTGAGTAACATAGGCTATATTTTCATGTCCACCCGTGCGAAGCCAGGACGGGCCGCTAGTTTCCATATTAGTGTATAATCTATGGCCGCTAGTATTTCATAAATATATTGTCATAGCTATAGAAGTGTGCCTAGGGTAAAGGCAGGATAGATACTTTACGAATATGCCTCATACGGAACTAAGTTTACGGGACTTGTCGCGCAAAAAAAAACACCCTAAAATTTATTTATTTATTCTTTCAAAATTGTGTTTTAAGGTTCCGAAACACGTAAGTCAACAAACTAATGCCAATACCGATCAATTACTCACTCTATGGTACTGTAATTAAAATACATGTTATTCAAAGATAGACGTGATAATATTATTAAGTCCAAAACATGAAAGCACTTAATTGGCTCGATCATAAAAAAATCCAAACATACCTCGGAAACACCGAATTTTCAAACAGTTTCCTAAATGTATCCTACACTTATTGGTATTTTGGTATGACATTTTTCCTAAATATAGTTTAATTATTTTTAAATAATTTTACTAATTCATTTTATCCAAAATACACAATATATTTTCTGAGTATTTTTTTTTCGCTTGTATGCACTTTCTTTCGGAGTGACGTCAACCATGCCGCACTACACCTTCCCGCCAAGCCTCGTATTTTCCTTGTCGCTCACTCTCATTCCGCGGCGTTCTGGGCCACACGCGTGCACCATTGTGCGGTGATTGGCGGGTCACTGAGTCATTGAGACTCGCGGGGAAGACGCCTCGTATATATGCCATATTATATGCCTAGGACATTCGGATTTTAGGTTTTTAGATATTGGGGACGTATCCCACTGCGGCATCTATCCTACCTTTACTTTATATATTTTCTTTTATTTTGCTGCACTCGTTAGGAATTGTTTTTATTTGTAATCTAACTTACATATAACATAACAACAACATAACATAACATCACGCCTGTATTTCCCCGAAGGGGTAGGCAGAGGTGTAATAGTACACCCACATTACGCTAGTTATGGTATTGTCCCATGTAATAGGGGGCGAGCTTATTGCCATTGACCGGGCACAAACAACACAACACAACAACAACACACAACACAACTTACATATAAATGAGAAAAATCACTATATATTTGTCCTTTCATTGAGTCTACATTTAAGCGCATAAATTACATTTACAGCTCCGTTCTAGACCGGGATGTTCATTAGTAACCAACCCAGCAACGGACTATAAAACGTACAGAGGAGGCAATACAGCATTACACAAACACATATTCATATATTATGTTGTATAATACATACACTCTTTACATGCTCATTAAAGTCATCTTCACATTAATTAACACATTCTTACGCATCTCATTCGTTCTCTAAAGCATATCTAGTGTAATTAGCTACACGTCGAGGTAGCTCGTAAAAGTGAAGCGAGAAAACGCCAAAGTTGGCGATGGTTTGATGAATTGCCGGTAATGCGAGTTCGCGTTTGACTCCGTGTGTGACTTGTTACTCGTTATAACTTATACAATGTATATTATTATGTTGTATTATTATTTATGTCATCATATAGTCATGTATGTTTCTGTCTATACGCGCATAGCTCGAAAAGTCCGAAAACTACTAAACAGTTTTAAGTATTTTGATGAGATAGAATAATATTTTTATGGTATTATTATTATTTATTTATTTCCAATATACATTATTCTACACGATACAATAATATTGCCGTACACGAAAACCGCTAAGAACTTATCTGTGTAACGGTGAGTCGTTCATTTTATATTCTATTTATGACAATGAGCTTACATACAAAAATTAGATGATGTTATGGGATAGTAAGCACAGACTACTAGGGGATACTACGTATCAGACGGACGACTTAGAACATTTTTTTTCGTCAATAGCGGAGTGCTTCCCTAGAGTTTGACATTTAACTTTTTTTAAATTCGGCTTGATTTCGTAGGCTCATTGTTGGCGAAGGAATTATCCATACGTCCAAGCACGGCGCGGGGGGCGGGGGTTAGGCTTTCTATTGAACATAAATATTTATTTGAATATTTATAGGAATAATTCAATAAAAAAACATTTCTTTTAAACCATCTTTTAATTTTTTAACTTTTAGACACAATAGTTAAACAATTCTGTTATGCCGAACACATACACTAATTTTTTTCGGACTTGTCTTTTTAGTAAATAATCTTGACACATCTTTTGCAATTCGTTAATTACAATTATTTTTAAGCCATAATAACTTAGAACAACATAACACAATAATATTGTTACTTAATACGGGATATTTACCATGTACAACATTAAAAGACATTATGTTAACAATTTCATACATTAAATATATTTTTTTTACCTAATAAAATGTGCAGAACTTGTAATTATATTTTATCAGTAGCTGTTTGAATAAAGAGACATGCCAAGATTGTTTACTAAATAAGTCAAGAGAGAAAAACAGACTTAAGGTCCTTTACATTATGTTACAGCAGCCCTTAGTAGTTTCTCTGTTTTTGCTGACCAATGTAGAACCATTACATGAATGTAAGCTGTGTAACAAATCGTCGAGAAGAGATATGAACTCCGATGTATTCTTCAGAGCTTCCCTTCCATCAACATAGCAAGCTGTAAAAAATAATAATATATATTATTTTAAACGTATTTACGCAGGTTTTTTTTCTTTCCACTATTTAAATAGTTAATAATATAGATACTAAGTTATCCATTAAATAGCCCAACAGCTAATGCATTAATCTGATAAGAGAAAGATATGAACTGCATTCCTAAAGTATCTTTAATTTAGCTTAAGCCCGAACAGTGACTGTTCTGTCGCAGCACTGTAACTGTTCAGGTGTTCACACAGTAGCAGTACTGTTATGCTCACTGTTTTGCCTCACTGTCCTGCCCTCGTGTGCGATAGGCATTTCTTAGTTGAAGCAGTCAACAGAAATATAAGTAATATGTAACCCACACTCAAGTCTTTCTTTTAAGTCACAAAAAAAGAAGGTTGTTGAATATATAAAAATGAACTAAAACTTACCGGGTTTGGAGTTTGTCTTAAGTTGTTGTTGGAGCCAATTGGTTCTAGCGGGGCTTAATATGATGTACATACACCGTTTATTGGAAACATTTGGCCCTAGCCGGGGCTGAGCGATTAAATCCATTAAAGGATTCTGAAATCGCTTGTTGTATGTGTGATCATCGTTTTTCCTTTTTCTCGTATAATCATGATCAACGTGAGGCAGGCGTTTTTCTGTTAAAAATATAAATATGGTTAGGTACTGCAGAGGTTATTGTTGTTCTGTTGGGTCGACATGAGCTACATAATGATAATAGCTCATATTGTGGTGTAGAGATTGGTCAGTCAGATGTCTTTTAATAATTATTAATAATTTAAAGTGCAATTCAACTTACGTAGGTCTACATCTGTACGTGGAAGTTACCACATCTGTACTTGGTTCTCGTCTTTCATAAATAAAGAAGGATATGTAAGCCGAATGCAGCAGTCAGTCTTTGCAAAATGCTTATGGCACACCCAGTTTCTGGAGGTCCTTTGGAGTCATATTTCAAACATAATCACTATTGACGCACTTCACCCACTGTTTGAGTCCTATTAGTGTCTTAGGGAATATCTGTAAAATTCCTTTTGTTGGACCAAGCAAGAATACAACAACGCCTAACATTGCGTACACAATGACGTATTACAGGTTTAATGGAGATAAAACACGGAGAAAAATAGTCGTCATTACTTGAATCAATCAACAATTTATAGTAATTATAAGTAAATAAACCTCAAAAATTAATAAATGAAAAAAAGACAAGACTGAAGGGTTGTCAGATCGAGTATCTGAATTTTCCCCATATTCACTAATTTGGCAAAAAAATTCCCATTTTTTTCAACCAGGAAATTTTACAAATTAATAAATATAAGACAGTGTTTATTCAAAAAATTGCTAAAAGAACATTTTATAGTGTATCGTGGATCATTTTTGAAAATTTCCGTACTTCGTCTGTATTCAAACCTTCAATTATTTTCCCAGAGACATTATATAAACTAGTACAATATCTGTATTGTATCTGTGTTTTCCTTTCCCCAAAATTTGCCCAGGAATTTCATTCCCAAAATTTCCCCAAGAATGATTTTTTTACCCAAAATTGCGAAAAAACCCCCACCCCTAACCATGCAAGACTGATTATTATTTTCAAAATGGCCAGCGAGGGGTAAGAGCTGAAGTAAGGGGAGGGCGGTAAATGTCAATATCTAGGTGAGCGCTCATCTATGTTTGTCTATGATTATTCTGTATAGCGCAATTTTTTTGTTCGAAGATAACCTGCCGTGATAGTAAGGTTCAGGCGACAAAGGTGTAGTGATGCGTTACAAAAAATATTTTAAATTTGTACTTATAACCTTGGACGAATAAAAATTCTTTTCATTCGTCCAAGCTTATAACTTTTCGAACGTTTATTGTAAAGGGTTTGCAGATCATCTGGTATAGCATAGCCTAGTATAGTATTATATTATCTGTGGCTTAGCAAAACGAGCAAAAGGCTTGATGAAACGGTTAACTTTGCCTATAACAACTCCAATACCTAGGCTGTTGCCTAAATTATATTGTAAATAGCGATCGCCAAACTGAGACATGGAGATGCAAAGTCTCATGTGATTGTTATTTCACCGGCACCTTAGGGTCCATATTAAAGAATGGAGTACCTACAGTTTATCCTAATTGGAATTTGGAAGTAGCACTTGATAAATAACCTAACTGGTCTTGATTATCCACTTTGCCAAACACATTGAAATAAAATAAACAAATATGTTTCGGACATTTTTACACAGCACCATCTAGTCCCAAACTAAGCAGAGCGTGTGTAATAATAATATACTTTATTTTTTTTGTGTACCGTAAATGACGCAGTATACGGTATTATTAAATTAGCATTTGAGTGGATAATGCTGTTCATCAACCATAATAAACAAATAAATAAATAATTTCTTATTGAACTATTTTTACGGGACTTGTCGCGCACACTACAATAATAATTTTATTTTTCGCAAAAAGTTTTTTACATATATCTGTAAAGTCCCCGACTTCTGAGCTAGGTACAAACAAACCCGTGTTACAGAAGTCAGTGTCTTCTCCCATTAGTTTAACTCAAATTAGTGAATAATAAAATACAGTTTTGTAAAATATATTGGTGATGTGGAGTATGTGTTGTGTTTGTGGGCGTGTGTGAGGGGTGTTCGCGTGGGTGTGGTGTGTGTGAGTGTGAGTATAAATTGAATGTTCTATTCTTAGTCTAATGTCAGAGACGGCTATATAGCAGACGGACTAATGTATAAAACCTTTATTACCCCGAATGACAGCTTCCAGATAATGTTCGGACGAATTTAAATGGGTAATTATTAATAACGAACTTTGTCTGCCGTTAAAATTATCTGAAATCCATTTAACTCGCTCTGATTTCAAATAGAAGGATGTTTTTTGTGTAAAGAATAAATTCTCTTTCGGGAATAGTACAACCTAAATGCTGTTTACATGTAAATGTTCGCATCAAGTATTATAATAAACGTGGCTCATTATTTTAATTCTATAAAATGTTGATGTTAGCCGTAATTTTATTGTTTGCCTAATAAAATTATGATTATAAATTATTATTTACTAGGGCGCCCTGCCAGGTGGACCGACGACCTAAAGAACGTGGCTGGGGGGGACTGGATGCGGAAGGCAGAGGACCGAGCGTTGTGGCGCAACTTGGGAGAGGCCTATGTCCAGCAGTGGACTGCGATAGGCTGAGTTCGTTGTTGATTGAATAAAATTATGAGATGAGCAAATTATATTGGTACAGTCAGCTGCAAAGAAAAAAATACAATACAATACATATAAATAACTGGTTCGCAAAATGTAGAGATATAATCAACAACTAAAGCACGGCTGAAATCAGACTTTATGATTTGAAATAAGTATTTTAAATATGAAAATAAGGTATTTTAAATCCGGCTCGAAGGACCAAAATGTTGTGGATGATATAAAAAAATAAAAACTCCTTGTTCGAATTTTAATTACGTGGAGTGTATATTTCCTAGGATAATCGGAAAAACCGGATCTTTACTGCAAAGGACCAGATACTAGGAATCTAAGAAATATTTTCGTTTTCATCCGAGCTATTTCAAGCCGGATCCTATAATTTTCGCAAAGATTCGATTCGTCTGATTATCCTACGACTTATACATCTTATTGCAGCTGACTGTACCGTTTTACTCTACATATTTCATGCATACAAAATGGACTTAACAAATTCATAATCATGCAAACTGGCCTAACTTTAAATATGACCTTATTACACATCAAAAGTGACCCGAATGCGAAACACCAAAGACTACGGAGTTACAGACACATGGCAGGTAGAGAATTAATTAATTCGTGCTCAGCTATGCGCCTGCGTCGCGTATGCATGAATATTAAATTTAGTCACAGATAAAATGCTAATTCTCGCAATATGCATACATATTTAGCCTGTGGTGAGTTAGAGGGCAGATAACGCCTTTACCGATAGCGAATCGGATTAGCTCGGCTTAATACTCTGTTTGCATCTGTTCTCTGGATTATTCTGATTTTTATTACACACACGACGTATATTTACTTTGAATTAAGTTCATATTGGGCTGAGCAGCATTTGGCAAACTTCGCCGAGTCTTCTCGTCTCCTATACCGCAAAGTTTGAAGACAAAGGTCTTCAATCAGTGCGTCCTGCCAGTCATGACTTACGGTGCCGAGACGTGGACACTGACAGTTGGGCTAGTCCACAAATTCAAAGTCGCTCAGCGAGCTATGGAGCGAGCTATGCTTGGAGTTTCTTTGAAGGATAAAATCCGTAACGAGATTATCCGGAGAAGGACCGGAGTGACCGACATAGCTTGTAGGATCAGTAAGCTGAAGTGGCAGTGGGCTGGCCATGTCTGTCGAAGGACCGATGGCCGTTGGAGCAGACGAGTCCTTGAGTGGAGACCGCGAATCGGCAAACGCAGCGTAGGGCGCCCCCCTGCCAGGTGGACCGACGACCTAAAGAACGTGGTTGGGGGGGACTGGATGCGGAAGGCAGAGGACCGAGCGTTGTGGCGCAATTTGGGAGAGGCCTATGTCCAGCAGTGGACTGCGATAGGCCGAGTTGATAAGTTCATATTGGTTTTTGTCAGTGTTGTGTCCATAATCGAGAATTATTTTCGGTTTTACAAATATGTACCTATTCTAGAGCACGTTAATAAGCTATCGGCCCCGGTTGTCATACAAATATACACACCGGCACAATTAGCGGAACAGAAAAAAAAGTGAGACTATGAGATAATAACGCATATATTTGACGAAAATGTAATTAGACACAAAATAACAAATTGATTAACATCTTTTAACAACGACTTTGAAAAGTCTTCGTTATTTTTTATTGAAAAATAAAGAAATTTGAAATAAGTGAAATTTTTAGATGATTATGAACCATCACAAAAAATAAAAAAAAGTAAGCATTAAATGATTTAACAATAAAATTAAAGCAAAATTAATAACGAGTGTTTCCCCCTCTTGCTCTGATTACGGTTTCCATTCGTCTGGGCATGCTACAGATTATGTTATCGATGATTTCTTGAGGCAACCGCTCCCACTCCTCAAGTAATGCGTTTCCAAGTTCATTCAGATTGTTGGGGGGTGGCATTCTGGATTTAACCCTTCTTTTTAGCAAGTCCCAGACATGCTCTATCGGATTCATATCGGGGGAATTTGCTGGCCACTGGTCACCATCACCGGTATACCTACGTGGCTCAGATATGCCTGTACCGATTGTGCACTATGAGCACGAGCATTATCTTGCATTAGAATAAAGTCGTCACCAATAAATGGGGCAAATGGTACAACATGTTCTTCTAAAATGTCTCTGATGTATCGATCTGCTGTCATGGTCCCTCCTGTGACTATTACTAACTCCGTGCGAGCTCCCAAACATATCCCTCCCCAAACCATAATCGAGCCGCCACCATAAGCCACTGTGTGTTCAAAATTAGACTGTATGTGGCGTTCTCCTTTGCGTCTCCATATTCGCTGTCTCCCATCGATCTGTTTTAAAAGAACTCTGCACTCATCAGTAAAGAGAACCTGCTGCCATTCGTTCAAATCCCAATGACGATGTTCTCGCGCATAGCTTAATCGGTTTACGCGGTGACGTCTCTCAAGTTTTGGGCCTTTGGCAGGTATATACGACCCTAAACCAACTTCTTCAAATCTCCTGCGAACTGTACGCTCACTTACTCGTACTCCTCGAACGTCTTCCAGTTCATTTCGAGCTTGTACAGCCGTTAATCGCGTTTTCCTACGAACTCCAAGTTGTAAAAAACTGTCATCTCGCCTCGAGTACATCTTTTTCTACCTTGACCCCTCCTCCTCACAAGAGAATTAGACGATCTGTACCGCTGGATGCTGCGATGAATCGTTGATACTGGTCGACGAAGCCTTGAGGCAATCGATCTGTAGGTATGGCCATTTCTTCTCATTTCATCAGCCCTAATGATTTCCAGTGATGTTAAGTCAGGCATAATAAAGAGCTTTTAATAAACAAAATTGCCTATAGAATAACAAATTTATAAAAAAACCGGCCAAGAGCATGTCGGGCCATGCTCAGTATTATAGGGTTCCTTAAGTAGGTGTAATTACAAACGAATCAAATCGAATATTAATCATGGCTATTTTAGTTTTTGCAATAATCGGCAGCATTCGCGACTCAGAGCGTGTTGTTAGTAGCGCCATCTAGCGATAAATTCAAGAAGCTAAATTTAATACGTTTGTCATTTCAAAGTTACTTTTTGTGATTTTTTCAAATAGAAAGTAGCTAAAGGAGCATTATTTGCTATGATAATTTTTCTCTAAGGTCAATGACCTTTGAACTAGGACGTTTTAAGTATTTTTCAGTTTTCTCTCTATAACTCAAAAAATTATAATCACATTATACTCGAAATAATTTTAAAAGAGAGTTTTTACAAAGGTCTATCAATGTGGAAGATTATAAGTTTCTACATTGCATAGTTTAGAAATGGCAGGGGGGGGGACACATTGCAAGCCACTTTGGCGGGCTATATTTCGCAGATGGTACACCTGGTAAAAAAGTGGTGTATCAAACATTACCTTCATTTTAGTAGACCTATTCAATGATATCCCACACGAGGGGGTGCAGCGAAAAAAATTTTTTTTTCTCTATTTCACATGTATGGACGCCACCCCTAAAATACGCAAAAACGAATCTTTTATTCTTTTAAAATTGAGATCTATATGTAGACTATTTTTTGAATAAATTTCATTTACTTATGTTTATAACTGTAGAAGTTATTAAGCTGTAAAGGATTAGGACAGACGGACAGACGGACAGACGGACAGACGGACGGACATGACGAAACTATAAGGGTTCCTTGTAGGACTTCGGAACCCTAAAAACCATTAAGTGCAATTTTTCAAAAAAATTACATTTACGTAGTTATTAGTCGAACAAGTTGACAAAACGAATTGTTCGGGAAAATAAAACAAATAAATGAAAAAAGTGTATGTCATCTAATTTTCTATTTTCAAATTCGACAATAAATTCAAAAAAATTTCATAACTGGCCAGTTCCTCAAGTAAAAGATTTTAAAATCCTGCTTTTTTTGTGTTCCGCTAATTGTGCCGGTGTGTATATCTATGGCAGTCGTTATGGGTACTCAGAAGCCCAAAAGTCTGACAACTTGTCTAACCTCCGAATGTCGGTATTACCCAGTAGTTGCGGGGGTTTGATGGCAGTCGCTCCGTGTAAAATACTGATGTTCAGCCAATCTGGTTAGACTGGAAGCCGACCCCAATATAATTGGGAAAAGGCGAGGAGGATGATGATTCTATATTCAGCATTAACAGCTTTAAGGGTGGCTCTTCACCAGACTTGTGCGAGGAAGGAGGCTTGCCTTCCTCAGAGGGTCTGTTTTCGAACCGGACCTGCACAGACTTTTCAAAATCATGTTCCTACAGATCTGACCTTGAAAATAGCTTACTTCTGACATATAAACGGCTATCATACAATCCACTGTTACACCATATTATTCGATGAGGAGGTCGAATCATCTTTCACACTATTGTGAAAGAACAGTCACAATTGTACAGTCAGAATTTTTTGCGGTGAACCACCACTAAGGCTAAAATCGCTTGCACTGAATGTTCGATTTCGATGGCAACCGTAGGTACATTTAAAGTAACAGGATTTGTTCAAGGGATTTTGTCGACAAAATGTACCACCGCGAAGGATCGTGACAGTACATCAATTTTACTATGATGAGGACAGCAAGATTTACAACAAGTTGATGAAATAAATGAAAACCTCTCAAGGCACAATTGAACATTGTCAAAAAAAAAAAGTCAGGAATTCCCAACATTTTGTCGATTTATGTGAACACAAATGTAGGCAACAGATTT
The DNA here is from genome assembly GCA_949699075.1 of Asteroscopus sphinx. Lineage (NCBI taxonomy): Eukaryota > Metazoa > Arthropoda > Insecta > Lepidoptera > Noctuidae > Asteroscopus > Asteroscopus sphinx. Next base: position 29,826,991 of record OX453004.1, on the reverse strand, counting down.
TTTTTTCGCGAATTCAGTTTTGGTGCCATACTAAAAGTTGTACTATAGGTATACTGATGATTACAAAGACCCCTGAAGAGGTTTTCAGATATTTCAAGAACTCGTTGTATAATATTCCCCCTTCCTCGTCACTTAGAACACTAACGAACAGATAAAGATTTGTCTACACGGATACAGAACCACATATTCGTAAATACATTCAAGAGTCTGATATTTATAGACAAACAGACAGCAACAGATAGACAAACAATATATTATCACGAAAACGGATGTTTGTATTCAATTACCATGTAAATATTCAAATAGGATTCCAAGTTATAATTTCACTTCAATTTATGTGTCTAGTTTATGATGTAATCGAGACTTCGTCCCGAAATTAGTCTTAAGGGGAATGTAGCAGCCAAGTGGCGCCCCCATCAGTAAAAAAATTATTACTCGCTGAATACATTAACATAACATAACATCACGCCTGTATTTCCCCGAAGGGGTAGGCAGAGGTGTATAGTACACCCACATTTCGCCAGTTATGTTATAAGTCCCATGTAATAGGGGGCGAGCCTATTGCCATTAACCGGGCACAAATCCAGACTCCAGGCTGCTACTGAGAATTTCCTAATGAAAAAACCCAATAACACTGCCCGATCCGGGAATCGAACCCAGGACCCCACGCTCAGCAATTGCACTTGCAACCAATAGGCCAACGAGGCAGTCAAAAAAGTCAGTCAGTTTGAATACATTATTTATCGGAAATTAGTGAATGTGCGAAAAAAAGTGCGAAAAACGGCCACTTTTGGCATTTTTTTCTATCTACAACTACAGCAAACTATATTTTACATAGTTAATAGTTTCTGATTAAACTACAGTACCTCTACTTCAATCGTTAAAAACGAATTTTTGATAAATGTTGTATTCAGAGAGTAATGTTTTTTTTACTGATGAGTGGGGGCGCCACTTGGTTGCTACATTACCCTTAAGGCCAAGGCAGGCACACACTATACTTGTAGCATCGGCAATTTGGTCGCTTTTTGGGATCTCGATGCTGCGATTGAACAAATACCGAACATTTTGATCGTTCGTGTCGGAAGCTAGATGCAGCAATTATATATTTCACTCCACCAGCTAGCTAGCTGACTAGAATTGCTCAAAAACGCAATTTTTGTACTGTAATTTACAGACAAAATCAAAATTATTGATGATTGATGCAAAATTGCTGATCGCCGATGCTAGAAGTATCCTGTACCCTGTGTGCTTTGGTCCTTAGTGCTTATAAATCTGATAGAAATTGTAATCCCTCTAATTAAACTAATGAAGTGTCTCAGATCTTATACGATTTGAGTGAATTAAATTTCCCATCCCAGTAACAAAGTGACCTAAGCTTAGTCAGAGAATTTTCATAATTAATCTGATCATTTTTTTTCGAGTTACGTCATTTTAGTAAATGCGGCTTTAAGGGTTGATAGAGATTTATTAATTAACAATCTTTTAGCTGATAATAATGTAATTCGTAATGGGTCTAGACGCAAACGTTAAATGTAGCAGATTAAATAAATTAATCCGAATTTATTTGCGGCCTGTCAGTAATATCTATATGCGGCGTAAGATTTGCGGCCTGTCAGTAATATCTATATGCGGCGTAAGATTTGCGGCCTGTCAGTAATATCTATATGCGGCGTAAGATTTGCGGCCTGTCAGTAATATCTATATGCGGCGTTAGATTTGCGGCCTGTCAGTAATATCTATATGCGGCGTAAGGGTTTGCAAACAATTTGGGAATATTTTAAAATAAAAAGGTTTGTTTACCTTGGTCCATGCTCTTTATTTTAATGGTGTGAGCAGTATTTTATTTACACTGGATAAAGAGAGCATCGCTTGATTTATTTGTTCGTTTGGTCTTTTTCTGAAAATTAGTAATCTGTTTGTATCAAGTTTTAGATGAAAAGGTTGGATTTAAAATACGATGAACATTGTCGAATCATCATCTTCCTGCCCTGTTCCCAAATTACTTGGGTTCGTCGCAATACGTCTTCTTCTTCCATTTTCTTCTATCAGCCGTCATCTCATCGTTTACTCCATCTTCATCCATATCATTCTTCACACAATCCATATTTTTTTTCATCGGTCTCCCTCTCCCCCTCCGCCCATGAAATTTTTTATTAACCACTCTCTTAGGCCCGTATTACAGAAGCTTCCTCAAGTACAGTTTAAACTCCAATCACCTGATCACTACTTAAGGATAGAATCGTTACTTGAGTATCGGCCTTATTCCAGAACGGTAATGATAAACTTTAATTCAACAACATAACACACAAATTTGACCTGAAATTGAATAGAAATCTCTACTCAAGTGTAGTCTGGACACTTGATTGATTACAGATCAAAACTCTGCTCAAATACCGAAACAGGTGACAGTATAAAATAAAGCTAAACTCAGCTGAACTGTGTGATCAATAAATCTCTGCTTGAGGAACGTTCTAAAATCAAAGCTCAACTCAAAACTAGTTTTAAAGCGAGATCAATGCTTGAGTATCGTCCTGTAATACGGGCCTTAGTAACATGCCTTTCATTGAACATCGTCGAATCACAGCAACATATCGTTGACTTTAATAGAAAATGTAATGTAATGTCCGTAGTACTAAACTTATTTTACTACTTTGCTGGTGCATCTACCTTATTCTTTGTCTCTGCATTACCCTAAGGTTGTCTGGTAGAGAATACCTATGGCGTTAAGACCGCCTTTGTACCCAGTTGTGCATAAAGAATTAAATAATAAAATGTACTGTAGTTAATAAGTTTGGTTAGTGATACTTATGGTTGGATTTTAGGAAAATTGTGGAAATTAACACTGGAGTTTGACCCCGCTAACTCTGATTTATGGTTATACCGTAAACTATAACTTTCATGATATATTTATTCTAATGCAATTTTAGTTTTGTCAGACCAAGTACAGACCAGAAAAGTTAACTCAGCATTTGAATATAAATATAAGATCATTACAGAGATTTGATAGGTAGATATTAAACGATTTAAATTGTGGAAAGAAAAGATCGCTCACGAGCAGGATTCGAACCTGCGACTCCTGGCTAAGTACGCCAGTGCTTTAGCCACTAAGCTAATGTGAACACTGCTCGTGGTAACGAAAAATGCAAAAATGTGTGCGTAAAATGCGTTTAAAATAATAAATAATTAGGTAGTTATTGGTTATGGTGTTGCCATAATTCCTATGCAGTTAGAAAGTCTCAATTGAAACCAGCCAATCTCAAATTCCTTATAAATTATACTTTATAATAACACTAGTGCAGCGTGCCTTTTCTGTAAGACTAAGGACTCACTGTCGAGCTCACTTCTGAATTCGCAGTGCAATCTCCAATTTCGTACTATATTTACTACTTATCACTGCAAATTCAGAAGGAGCTTGCTAAGGAGTTGCCCGATTTATATTGGTCAAGTTATTAGCGAAGTGAAAAAGTACAGTGGGTAAGGACAGTAGTGTAAACCGATCGGAAAGTGGCGAGTCAACGGCTTTACAGAACACTGTGGCTGCTATACAACGTGTTATTGAAATAACTGAAAACCTCTTAAGGGGTCATTGTACTCATTATTATGAACAACTTTTACTATGGGACCAACCATGAAATCGCGAAAATAATATCAACTGATTCTGATAGATAGATAGATAAAACGTTTATTTAGTACAAAACAAGACACAGGACACAAGTTAAAATACAAAAAAAAGTGTGATATGTGTCTCAGTATTGTACCAAATGGGTGTCCAGCTCAGCATATGCCGGGTATTATACCTGACGCTGGTATTCTGCTGGATCCCTGCAGTGATATACGGACGTCGAGCAGACCAGATACATGAGAAAAATTGAGAATGATTGCTTTGCGTTTGAGTGTGTTGTTTTTAATTTGAGTATAATATTCACAAAAAAAAAATTGTATGTATATTAAGAGTGTGAAAGGAATGAAATAAATAAAAATATATTTAAATAAATGTATTTATAACCGTAACAGGAAAAAAAAAATGTGAGTAAAATATAGTAATTACCAAATTATCACATTTTTGTTTTTGTTCCCAGCTGATTTCTTTTTCGCGAATTCAGAGTTGGTCACATAGTAAAAGTTATTCATACTGATGAGTACAATGACCCCTTAAGATGTTTTCAGCTATTTCGATAACACCTTTTATAAATCGGGCTTTACAGAATAGCACTGTAGCTGCTACATAAGCCTACCCAGTCCTCATTCACATTCCAGCCGAACAACACAGCCATCACAACTACATCAATATTAATTTTAAAACCGCACCTCCCAGAGATACCGCAAAATATCCTTCTAAATTTAAACGGCAAATACCGCGAACAATAGCCGGGCTTTGTCTTTGTGGTATTAACCCATTAATAACATTAACAATGCGGTATACCAGCCGCTGGGTAATTGAACGCCGGTCCATCTGTTATCTTACCCTGGCCTAATGAAATTGTCTGTGAACGCTAATTAATTATGCTAAGACTGGATTCGGATACCCAAAACACTATTATAAGACCGGATACCCAAAACACTATTAGTGTTGGGAAAAATCTAGAAGTAGGTCATAATTTTAACTCAGTATTTTCAATTTGGGTTCTTAGCCTTTTCACCGCTAATGACACCTATACATAGAAGACAATGACTTCGTGCCCTCAACGCCAAGCCTTTAATCTCCATACAATATGTGTCTTCAACAGAAGACGTGGCGCTGAGGGCACGAAAACCTTTACGACGCCGTGGCGTTGAAAAGGTAAATTGAAAGAAAGAAAAAAAAAAAAGAAAGAAAAATTATTTACTGCCACAACAAGACGACATGCGGTAGGTGCACATAAAAAATACTTAATTAGGTACATTTCTTGAATCATTTTATCAATGTATGATACCTACTTTGCATGTCGTAGCTGCGGCAAATTGCCGTGTATTTCTTCATTTTGTATTTAGGGGTCCGTTATGTACTGGTCAAAATTCTACTAATTTTATGCGACGCTTGTCATCTTAGTCTTCCTGCGACCACGAACGCTGCAAAGCTTTCGAAACGTCAGGAAAACCAATTTAAATAATATACGCGATGTAATCCGGTCTTTGTATTGGTATTATTACCATTATTTGTAACCTATGACACTCCTGCAAAATCTTTCAATGTGTTAAGGCTACAGGAGGTCACAAAGCAACAACCACACAGCTCATAAACGCCTCATAACAGGCGACCGATGTCTGTAACACATCTATGAAATTTCACTAATGTAGGTCGCCACTATTCGCCACTTGAAATCTTCTAATCAGTTTCAACCACTTACATGAGCCGTCAAAACTGCCGCGTTAGTGATTAGCCAATAGCCGCCTTGGTAAGGCCAATCGGATTGCAGAACCCCGCCTCAGTTAGTGACAGAATTTATTGTACGCATTATGTTCAACATTAATAAATAATGTCCTCCCAGCCGAATTTCGGTCACGGTGGCCAATCTCGATGGAGACTAGCCATCTGCGCGGGACATATTATAGTGCACAAGTGTGTATAATCCGATGGGACGGCAATTCGACACGACCGGAGAGAGAGATCAGGCGCAGGACCGACGGCTTTACGTGCTCTCCGAGGCACAAAGGGGTCTCGATGTGTAACGAAACGGTCACCCATCCACAGACTGACCGCGGCCAGTGCAGCTTAAACTTGCAGGTCGCACAATTGTTGCTACTTAGCCACGAACCCCTTATTCAACATTAGGCGTATATTGGGCTGTATAGTCGTTGTCACAAAGATACAGACAAACATACATAAACCTGAAAAACATTACCCTCCTTCTAGGGCAGTCGGGTAAAAGACCAGAATAATTTCATTAAATTCGCGATGCTAATCAAGGCTCATACGAAGATATTATGGAACGAGATCGTCTTACATATGCGAGAACGTTGACCTAATTGCGTAAGGCGACAGGGGCCCATCCCGGCCCATTTAATAAAGCCCCCGAAATAAAAAGTAGAGGAGAAACCTACACATGGCGACGCACGAAAATGTTATTTTGCACATTTCCCTCAAACGCTCAACGCTCAGCGTAATCCCGAGGATTGGGCTTCACATTCGCAACAATACATTTTCCAAATTGTCTCCTTGAAGACGCAATAATTTAAAACCGGCCAAGAGCATGTCGGGCCATGCTCAGTATTATAGGGTTCCTTAAGTAGGTGTACAAACGAATCAAATCGAATATTAATCATGGCTATTTTAGTTTTTGCAATAATCGGCAGCATTCGCGACTCAGAGCGTGTTGTTAGTAGCGCCATCTAGCGATAAATTCAAGAAGCCAAATTTAAGAAGTCTGATTGATGTCAAAGTTACTTTTTGTGATTTTTTCAAATAGAAAGTAGCTAAAGGAGCATTATTTGCAAGGATAATTTTTCTCTAAGGTCAATGACCTTTGAACTAGGACGTTTTAAGTATTTTTCAGTTTTCTGTCTATAACTCAAAAAATTATAATCACATTATACACGAAATAATTTTAAAAGAGAGTTTTCACAAAGGTCTATCAATGTGGAAGATTATAAGTTTCTAAGTTGCATAGTTTAGAAATGGCAGGGGGGGGGACACATTGCAAGCCACTTTGGCGGGCTATATTTCGCAGATGGTACACCTGATAAAAAAGTGGTGTATGAAACATTACCTTCATTTTAGTAGACCTATTCAATGATACCCCACACGATGGGGTGCAGCGAAAAAAAATATTTTTTCCCCATTTCACATGTATGGGCGCCACCCCTAAAGAACGTAAAAACTATTTTTTTATTCTTTTAAAATTGAGATCTATATGCAGAGTATTTTTTAACAAAATTTCATTTACTTATGTTTATAACTGTAGAAGTTATTAAGCTGTAAAGGATTAGGACAGACGGACAGACGGACAGACGGACAGACGGACAGACGGACGGACATGACGAAACTATAAGGGTTCCTTGTAGGACTTCGGAACCCTAAAAAAAGGCGTAGCCTTGGGACTCGAACTTGTGATTTCATTGTCGCGTTGCGCGGATAACGCGGCCCGAGGTGCCTATTCGCGTTTTTATTTACGTTCCAACACTTTTTCTTAATGACGATGATACATAGCGACAATTTCTTACAAAATCTCTACATTAAATTAAAAGGGTTCCTCAGGGAGCTATTGTCGGTACAGTGGTAATGAATAACTTTTGCGAGGGAATCGGTGTGTATTACACAGGTTCATGCAATAACAGTTCTCCGCGGGAGGCTTTGCTTGCATAAAGCTGACAGCAACCATGGAGGATGTATTAAATCAGCCAACGTTGAAAAGATTTAATCGGAATGCTTTCTCACTAACTGTGAGTTTGCACTGACGAAACATTCACATAAAAACATGTTGAAAAGTAAATTTTCTGTCAATGTATCGAATCGCGTTCGCATTATCACACAACTTGTTGAAACGAAACTTGTTTGACATTTCATAGTCTATTGACATGTTTCACAATTAATTTCGATACACTTCAAAGTATCTGCTTTCGGCCATACATGTTTACCGACCTCATTGGATAACACAAAAAACGAGATTTATACAATTTTTGACACATGATTAAGCATCAGTGAGAACGTCAGCCGTGACAAATCTGTAGACAAACATGTCAATGTATAAGTTTTTAGTCAGTGCAAACACAGCCAACAACAAATCTTGAAATCTGTCAAAGAATTTACCCAGTTTTCTGCAGTGCGAACGTAACAATCAACAAAACAAGTTGTGACATTAGTTTCATATGACAAGTTTCGAGACATTACATGTTAAATGATTTTTGGTGCAAACCCACAGTAAGACCGCTAAGCAAACGAAAGGTCTGCAACGTTGTAGGTTGTTCTTTTATGCAGCTTGCAATGTAATTAAAGTGCTTATATTACCGTCGCTCATACGCTCATATGGTATTTTAAAAATGATGTTTTTTAGAATTGAGGAGATTCGCAGGAGAACTAAAGTAACAATACAATACAATACAAATCCTCTTTATTGCACAACAAGATTATATTAATTTCTTAAATAACTACTTATGCGCTAGTGTACAACTGGCGGTCTTATCGCTCCACGGCGATCTCTTCCAGACAACCATTGAATGGACTGGAATGTCATTGAAGAGATAAAGGGTAGTTACCGGTGCACTTAAATTATATCGGAAATTTAAACTAAACTAACTTAACTAGTAAAAAAATATAAAAAAAATATCCCAAAATATACATACATGTATTATCCTCTATAACATCATAAACCCGAAGAATTGCCAAACTTAAGTGGCAGTGGGCGGGGCACATTGCTCGCAGAACGGATGGCCGATGGGGCAGTAAAGTTCTGGAGTGGTGACCACGTACTGGAAGGCACAGCGTGGGTTGATAGATTGATAGATAAGTAGGCCCCCCACAAGGTGGACCGACGATCTGGTGTAGGTCGCGGGAATCCGCTGGATGCGGAAAGCGCAGAACCGGTCGTTGTGGCGATGCTTGGGGGAGGCCTATGTCCAGCAGTGGACGTCTTTCGGCTAAAATGATGATGATGGCGATATGGTATTTTCACTAGTGAACACAGCGAACATCTTACATCGTTCATATTACTGAAAACTGATTCTTTTTTAACCGACTTCAAAAAAAGGAGGAGGTTATGTATTCGGCGGGTTTTTTTTTTTTTTTTTTTTTTTTTTTTTTTTTTTTTTTTTTTTTTTTCATGTATGTACACCGATTACTCCGAGATTTATGGGCCGATTTGCGTGGTTGTTTTTTTATTTGGTAGAGGAAGTCCGCGCGGTGGTCCCATATAAATTTTATTGACTTAGGTCGAGTAGTTTTTGAACCAGCTTCAATAAATCAATTTAATTTAGCTTCGCTTACCTAGATGATCTACTAATAGTTTCGTTTTTCTGTGAATTCTCAACTAAAAAGTATGAAATAAAAACTTTTTAACAAAAAATAAAACCGACTTCAAAAATCTTAACTAAAAAGTAAAAAATAATCCTTGTATGTATTTCAAAATCTTAACATAAACCAAAATTTTGAAGGCGGCGCGTGTTTTTCATGTATGTTCGCATAAACTGTTTTTTACTATAGATAAGCGCTCGACAGTATATTATATTTACATGACGCAAAGGGACAGTCACGCGCCACCTTCAAAATTTTGGTTTATGTTAAGATTTTGAAATACATACAAGGATTATTTTTTACTTTTTAGTTAAGGTTTTTGAAGTCGGTTTTATTTTTTGTTAAAAAGTTTTTCGGTATAAAATGTGTCAATCATACTTGCATACAGTTGCTTTAAACGAAGCTACAAAAATAAAAATAATATGATTAAGTAATTTCCTCATTGAAATAATCAATTTGAGGTCACAGACATAGTAAAAATATGAACGAAGTGCTGCGAACAATCTAGTGAAGCCAAAAAAAACTATGCTTCTTTATGTACAACCAGCGCTCACGTACACACGTGAACTCAAACCTTGCTCTCCCCCTCTCAGTACACATGTCGCGGCATCGTCCAGTAAGCATCGTGAAAACAAATATCCTTCAGTTGCATGGTGTGTGCGTGAGCGCTGGTTGTACACGAAGGAGCATAGTTTTTTTTGGCTTCACTATGATTGTTCGCAGCACTTCGTCTATATTTTTTACTATGTCTGTGTCGGAGGTTAATATTGTTATTAAACGCACCACGTTACACGTTTCGTGTTAGTAGGAATCGATTAGTCATTTAGTAGCAGTCCACTTGATAAGGTCATGCCTTGCCGCTCGACTTTATAAAGGGTATAAAGCGTTGTTACGCAAATTGGTCCCTTTTATGTTAAACTTCAAAGTTAATTCTGACATTGATATACGTTGACTTTTTAAAGGTTGCTCCAGTCTGATCGCATGATTCGTTGCCTTTGAACTGTCTGGCAATTTTTTTTAATTCAAAATTTGTAACTACTACTTGTTCTTAAAACGAAGTATCCAGATTTCAGGAACATTTGATGGTTTCATTTAAATTAAAACTTTATTGTGCGTGTCTTAAACTTTAAATTGAAACATCACTGACGCGTCGCCATCTACATTACTGTAATTGGTGTAACACCATTTACTTTAATGAAAAACTCAGAACGTATCTATTCTGAGTGATATTAAAGTGAATTGCATATGGAGAACAGCACAAACTAATTGTTTACCCAGACGAATAAACGAAATCGCAACAAGATTGCATTTGCGTAATGGGAACAAAGCTCCAGCGAGAGACCTCCGAAACAACTACATCTCGCCGACCTTAATCCAATAAAAATAAAGAAGATATTCGCTTGTCTTCTTATTTCCACCTTCACCAGTTGTTCCGACCACCTCTGATTTCCCAAAGGGCTTTATTTTTTTAAATCCTCAACGTTAAAAAGGTGAAAATATTGTACTTGTGAATTTTTGAATCAAGTTTCCTTGTTTCTTTGCGGCGTTTTCTTGATTTTTCGTCGCCAAGGGATCATTAATGTGAGCCCTCGGGGTTTAGGGCACTAGAAACTTGTGAGGAGCCGTCTAGGGTGAGCCTAATCAGGAAGGGTTGTGACGGAGGGTTGCGCAAACAAGGGAAACTTAGGACGACTAGTTGTTAGTCACAAAAGCTTTCGAGGACTCAAATCTTTCTTTGAGGAATTTAATGACTGTTGCCGCCAGAATGCGTTGAATACTTAATTACACGCCAGGTCATTTTTATACAACGTGTTATAGATATAACTGTAAATCTTTCAAGGTGTCATTGTACTCATCAGTATGAACAACTTTCACTATGGAACCAACCCTGTAATTCCGAAAAAAAAATCAGCTGATCCCTACATTTTGTCGATTCATGCGAACACAAATGTACTGATTAGCTGATATTTTTTTCGCGATTTCGGTGTTGGTCCCATAGAAAAAGTTGTTCATACTGATGAGTACAATGACGTCTTAAGAGGTTTTCAGTTATTTCAATAAAACGTTGTATAGGCATTTAGACTGGAGTGGTACCTACCTATCGTCGTTTTTACAAAAACGCTCATTCATTTTTGCACTTTCAGTATATATCCGGTATGTGTGTTTGCGCGCATTACACTCGCTATTAACACTGTTGATGTTGAGGGATATGTCTGGCTAAAGCATCATCCTTATTCATCGCACATATATACTAAATCCAGCGACGGGGGCTGTGTTTTCGCTGACTAAACCAGAAAAGGGGTCATTGTACTAATCATTTTGAACAACTTTTACTACGGGATCAACAATGAAATAGCAAAAAAAAAAAAAAAAAAATGTAGGGCTTCCATAGTAAAAGTTCTTCAAAATGATGAGTACAATGACCCCTTATCAGGTTTGTATAAACTAAAACTAATGTTGTAAATGTAACCACGGCGATGATGTTAACTGCTACACATAAGCACCATATCAATAGGTACGTAAAATGGGTAGACACGCATTCTACAACAAATTATAACATGTAAATAAAATATAATAAATATTTTTGGGACATTTTACAAATCACCATCTAGTTCCAAACTAAGCCGAGCTTGTGCTATGGGTACTAGACAATGGATATAATACTTATACATTATTTTTTTGTAAATTCACACTTATAATAAATACATAAGAAACAACCAGACCAACACAAACACTCATGTTCATCACACAAATATTTGTGTCCTGTGGGAATCGAACCCACGACCTCGTGATTAGCAGTCCGACACTCGAACCACTAGACCACAGAGGTTGTCAAATTAAATATTTTATTTATCAAAAAATTCACTATTTAATTGAATTTAAAATCCAAGGGTCAAAGTAATTGAAAGCTTCCCAAAGCACTATCGGCCTAAATTAATATCCAATCTATCCACGATTTACCCTACTAGAGATAGGAATTTGACATAAGCTTCATACAAAATATGTAAAATTTCTACCTCTAGTAGGGTAAATCGTGGATAGATTGGATATTAATTTTGGCCCTATATCCTTCTTTTATAGCTTGTTTTTATATATAAAATTGTTTCATAAAACACGAATATAACACGAAACTCATAGTAAAGGCAATATGTATATGAAATTAAGCTCAAAACACACAAACACGTATAACAGTATTGACCCACTTTGCTGTTTTTCTACACTGTGTAAATCATGGTGTAATATCACTGTACATTAAGCACTGTTGCGATTTATTCGCAAATAAATATTTTTAATAGTTAATACAATATGATTGTATGAATATTGTGGATAAAGGCTTCGTTTGTGTGTACTGGCTCAAAATGGCAACTGAATTAAACGACAGCTGTATTCATTTTCAGCCTATATTTGATAGAATTGATTATGTTTAGGGTTTCGTACACAAAGGGTGCCAAACGGGACCCTATTATTCTCGCTACGCTGTCTGTTCGTTCGTTCGTCCGTCCATCTGTCTGTCACAGGGCTTTATAAATGTACGTATAGATTCAAAAAGGAATGGTAATAAAAGTTTAAATTTTCTTAGAATATGTGTTGCTCTGACCGCCTATCACGACAAATACTAAAAATAAAAAGTTTTTTTTAATATTACACGATCGCGAAACGAGCTAAAGGCCCATCTTTTGTCAAGCAGTTACCTTTGCCCATAACAAATGCAGTACGATCTAGGCTGTTGCCTAAATGGTACCGCAAGTCTCTTCGCCAAACTGAGACATGAAGATGGAAAGTCTCATGTGATTGTAATTTCCCCGGACCCGTACCCTTCGCACCGAAACCATAGAATAGGTAATAATACTGTTCTCTTTTCTTATGCCGAAACACAGCAATGCAAGCATTACTATTTGGCGGAGAAGTAGGCCTCCCCCAAGCATCGCCACAACGACCGGTCCTGCGCTTCCAGCATCCAGCGGATACCCGCGACCTTCACCAGGTCCAGGTCGTTGCTTCGGTCCAATTTGCATACCTACGCTTCGCCATCCAGTTCGCGGTCGCATTCCAGAACTTTTCGGCCCCATCGGCCATTCAAGTTTGGCAATTCTTCGGGCTATGTCGGTTACCTTCGTTCTCCTGCGAATCTCCTCATTTCTGATTCAGTCACGCAGGTACACTCTGAGCACAGCTCTCTCCATTGCCCTTTATGTGACTTAGCCTACAGGCTCAAACACAGGCACAAGCACAGGCAAGTACAGTCAAGTACTGGCTGGCTTTAGGGTCATTTTAATTCAACGTAATTAACTATATACGAAGTATACTGGCATTAATTCTGGATTCATGGATACTGGCAATAATATTCAAGACTCCAATTTTTCCCCGACGCACAGATAATATAATACTATACTAGCCCGACGCAACCACGTTTGCATTTCTCATCAAATATACCTAATATTACACATGTGATTCCTCCTAATTTTATTGGGTATGTGACTGCAATTTTTCAATTCATAATATTTTATTATTAATATTGACTTGCTTTCAAACGTTTTGATTCCTTCTTATTACTTGCCACAGTCTTTGCAAACCCTTTGCGCATATAGCATTAAATACTGGTTTATCCTGTATGTTACCTGTGTACCAAATCCAGTCTCAACAAGATGCTATCGAGAATATTACCATGGGACCCACTCGAGTATATTGAAATTAATTCACAAGGATTTAATTTACAAAAGTACTGCTCGAGCGAAACTTGATATCCTCTAAACACAGGCTATAAAAGTGAGTTGCCGTGTCGTAAACAGTTACTGAGCAATGAAGGTGCAACGTGCAGGTCTGCACACAATAAACACTGTGTCGTAGCTGGAACACAGCTCACAGAGCGCCCATAGCGTCGATATGGCGAACAATAACAGCCCTCGTAAAATTTGATTAACCCTTTACACGCCGCACTAAAATATTGATGTATAATATTCACGCTTATTCCGTTTCACAACACATCTTTTTTCGTTTGAAACTATTTCGTATTTTAATATAGGTACTAAATTGGTATAAAATAATGTGAAACGGACTACCAATTATGTGAAACTAATTTGAATAGCGTAAACACGTAATTATTTGTTCGTGATGTTGTTTTAGCTGACAATAAAATTAGTCTTATCTAAATTTTAACTAATTCATTATGTTATCAGTATAATTTATTGTATTATTGTGGTCAAAATATGAAATAGGTACCTATATGATTTTAGGTTTATAGGTGTACTTTAAATAGTGTAGTAATTACTACACCAATTAGTTGTTTTTATTATAAAACAAAACGTTTCGGACGAGTTTCGGACCAAGTCCTCTATTCGTTAGAAGCTATTAGTTATTCTATAATATAACTTCAAGTTCTTTGCAACATCATCCATCCTTCCTGTTTATAACTTAATGGTATTTTTTACTATGTCTGTGCTTAATGGTTGGATTCCATTACTGCTATGTACAAAACTCTATAATATTTGATTAAAATAAAATGTCAACAAGGCCAAAAACAATTGCTAAAAAATATTAAAATATTGCCATAGAATAACATATCTCTGTTTACGGGTGGCTGTTTCTGCCTGCAATATGCCTGTTATTAAAAGCTTTTAGCTTCCGCATATAACGAACGAGTAATAATAGTAATAGTCTATGATTTAGATGCCACCTACATGTTTTATGGGTAATATCGTTTATAGAAAACCTCGTTTTATGCATATGACTAGGCGAATGGAAGGAAACAACGGGTTTTAGATAGAACGCGTTGTCTATAACTTTAGTTCTAAGATTCTGGGATATTAAACGAAAGATAGAAAGTACAGTGGTAGTTCGTCAGTGGTAACACTTGTCTTATGAAAACCGCCCTTACTACTTACGAAATAAAGACGCTGTCAAGGTCAAATTGTTGCCACTGTCGTGGTGGTTACTGTGCGAATGCAAGAAATTTTATACCTCTACTTCACAGTAATAGAATATAATAGAATAGTATTTATTTGCATCAAGCATGGTACAATAAGGTGCTAGAAAACTTTTTTTTTAAATGATTATTTAATTATTATTTTTAGATTAGATTACATTATTCTTTTGTATGTAGATATTTACATAAAGTCAAATAGGTATAATCACATAGAAAGTAATGTTAATAAAGGTCAGAAATAATCACACCATCATCCTCCGAGCCATTTCCCAATTATATCGGGGTCGGCTTCCAGTCTAGCCAGATGCGGCTGAACATCAGTATTTTACACGGAGCGACTGCCATCAGACCCCCGCAACCCAGTTACTGGGTAATATTGACTTTCGGAGGAAACCAATTGTCAGACTTTCAGGCTTCTGACTACCTACTATAGATATTCGTATGACAACCGGGACGGATCCGAGGCACGGAGGGATCTCGATGTGTAACGAAATGGTCACCTATCCACAGACTGACCGCGGCACGTGGAGCTTAACCTTGCAGATCGTACAACAAACATAACATAACATCACGCCTGTATTTCCCCGAAGGGGTAGGCAGAGGTGTAATAGTACACCCACATTTCGCCAGTTATGTTATAGTCCCATGTAATAGGGGGCGAGCCTATTGCCATTAACCGGGCACAAATCCATACTCCGGGCTGCTACTGAGAATTTCCTAATGAAAAAACCCAATAACACTTTGCCCGACCCGGGAATCGAACCCAGGACCCCATGCTCAGCAGTCGCGCATGCGACCACTACACAAACGAGGCAGTCAGTACAATCCGCAGAAATAATCACATAATTATCAATAAAAGCCATATTATATGAAGTTTTCAACAACATTCCACAAATCAAAAAACAACTTCTGGAAATAAAGTTTCTCAAATTCATTTCACACTAGTCATTGAGCTCAAGAACGAAAAATAATATTATTAAAGTTATTTTGAACAACATACACGTAAGAAGTTTATCTATAACAATCCCTTTTGAACCCTAGACGGGTCCTTAAGTGATTGCGAAGTGAGGGCGTAGGTCGTGTCCCCCTTGACCGGGCTTGATAAAAAACTGAAAATAGTCTATGGAAACTGAGTAAAAAGGTATTTATGGGCTATAACGCTCTTTTTGATGATGAGACCAGAATATTATACGTGATTTACATATTATTCATCCTGCCATGGTATAATTCGCGATGGCCCAAGGCTACGTCACGATCAGTGTTGCCATTGATTGACAACTAACACTGATCGTGTTTCATTGATTTATTGATTAATTGTTGCCTAAATGGTACTGCAAATCGCATTAACCAAACTAAGATGGAAAGTCTTACGTGATTGTAATTTAACTGGCACCCGTACCTCTCACACTGGAGCACAGCAATGATGCAAGCACAAAGACTTATATATTAAGCTGTGCAAGCATCGCTGTTTGGCGGCAGAAATAAGTACGGTGATAATACTCCCCCGGACGAGTCCTTTCGCAGGGAGCTCTATTACTACCCAACGGTATGCAAGGTACCTCAACACGCGAAAACCTGACTCAAGAGTTGATTTAACGTAATTCTCATCAGACTTACCTATGCGAAATTATAATTTCGCAGTGTTATTATAAACGTTGTTGCTACTTATCAACCTGATCCCCTAATCACCTTTTTCAACACCGTGTCGACCTATTTTTAACCGTAATCACACGGCTAAAATTATACAGTATTTTATCTAATGTTAGCCTGAGTAAGTGACAAAACAAACCCCAAATTTCATGTTTTTTATAATTGAGCAGCACTGTATTTATTTAAAACGCTGTCCCTAAATTACTGCCAATCCCCTAGGGCATATCTTTGTATTTTATTTTGAAATTTTATTATTTACCTACATCGGCATCGTCGTGGTAATTTTGCTAAAATATTACCTACTACAAAGTTTAAAAGAAAATACTTATAAACTAGAGAAATGGGGAAACCTACCCCCGGTGGGGTAATTACTTAGGTAAAATGGTGTTAGGTCAAACTTTAATGGAATATTTATGTAGGTATTTTACTTTTGAATAGTGACTTTCTTGGTACCCAGGTTCTCAAGATACAGGCTTGCCTAGTTTGAATACCGCTGTTAAACTATAACCTTTGTACCAATGTTTTTTAATAAATTTATTTATTATTTATTTATTTACTCAGATAAACACACCCATTTTTTTTGTAAAAATTTCACGGTGGCTGCCGTGGTTGTGAAAACCGTGCTCGTAAATTATCATGGTATTTTTTGCGATTAGTACAGTGTCCGGACATAGAGCTAGACAGACGCTTACAGGTAGTTTATTTTATGATATTTACGTGGTATTTATTTTAAGGTGAAGCTGGTATTTGTCTAGAGTTGTAGAACAGGTTATTAGAAAGAAAGATTAGTACAACGCGCAGTTTCAAATAAATTTCATTATTATTTTACATGTAATGTTATATTTTTTAATAATATTTTTATTAAATTCGATAAAACTAAATCAATTTTCAAACAACAATCGGTTGTTCCAAATACCTCCTGTTTGCTGCCATGACACACACACACACACACACACACACACACACACACACACACACACACACACACACACGACACACCGTCATATTCTCACTCAGTCCCGTGGGTAAGAAATCCCTATAATTGTTATAAATCACCATCTATCCCAGAGACCAGCGCCAGACTGAGCTAATGGCCGATATTCGGGCAAAGGCATTAATAAAGAACGATTTGGGGTCGAAAAGTCGCGGAAATAAGTTCTGGAAAGGGCTTTTGTGTCGTGTGTTAGAAAAGTCGGTTCTACAAACCTTGAAGTATATGGAATCGTGTAGATAGGTTTTTTTGTGAGGCCCTTTAGTAGGTTTTACTATTGTTCGTGTACGTGTACTATCAAAATCTTTGACTCATAGAATCACACTTTGACTATATTTCGTCATCTTAAAGCCCTTTAAACGTCAAATTTAATGGTTCAGTTTTAAACCTCAGAACAATGAGTTTTAGACACATAATACATGTGGATACGCCATATCCACATACACGGATATCCACAGGTATCAAAATAAAAGCCATTACAGAAACACATTCTAAAAAACTACATGAAAAATACACTTAAGGGGAATGTAGCAGCCAAGTGGCGCCCCTATCAGTTAAAAACTTATTACTCGCTGAATAGGTACATCATTTATCGAAAATTCGATTTTAACTATTGAAGTACAGGTAGGTACTGAAGTTTAAACATCATAAACTATTAACTGTGTAAATTATACTTCACTGTAGTTGTAGATAGAAAAAGTGCGAAAAACGGCCACCTTTGGCACTTTTTCTATCTACATACAACTACAGCTAACTATATTATTTTACAGAGTTAGTAGTTTCTGATTAAACTATAGTACCTGTTCTTTAATTATAAAAAAAAACTAATTTAAGATAAATGATGTATTCGGCGAGTAATACATTTTTTACTGATACTTGCTAAATACTACTTGCCTGCTAAATTCCCCTTAAGTACCTCTTTTTATTTTCTGAAAGAATTCTCTCAAGGTTTTTAGGATACCTCTTTTTATTTGATACCTACATCAGGATTTTCACAAATTAGTATCATAAAATCCTTCAAATTCGTATTCAAGTCGGCTCGTCTTTCCAACGAGAGGTTTCAAAAGTAGATTTCAGAAGAAGCCTATCAAATCAAAGTTGGGAAGTTTCAGAATCAAGTTATGACAATCAGCGAACTAGATTTTGGTAGATAATTTAATCTAAGATATCATAAATCTAGTAGTTATGGTTAGGTGGTTTACCTGTGATATTGACTTGGTTACATTATCTTCATAAAATATCTCAGTATCTGCTAAAGGTTTTCTAAAAATAAAAAAATTACAAGATAATGAAAAATTATAAGACAACAATTTCTGTATCTAAAGGTTTCTTACGGCCCAATTAATATCCAATCTATCCACGATTTGCCCTACTAGAGATAGGAACTTGAAATAAGCTCCATACAAAATATGTCAAATTTCTATCTCTAGTAGGGTAAATCGGGGATAGATTGGATATTAATTTTGGCCGTTAGTAATCAAATATGGGATAGTTGAGGTGTTGAGGATGCCTTGCATATTATGGTGGAATATGTCCGGCACGAGGACATCACATAGTGAGAAAGGTATTGCAGGTTTTTGTCATATCCGCTGTGTGAAACGGTGGTTTGCGACGACGCGACGTTCACAAAGTGAATTTTAATGTAGTTTATTTTTTTGAGTCGTATTGTAAGAGAAGGTCCAACGGAGTGACATAGTCGTGTTTGACTAAGCTCCTAAAAAAATGATTAAAAAAAAATTAGTAATCAAATACATACTTAAGTCATACATTTTTTTCTTCAGTACCTAATATGCAATATATATATGTATTGTGTGAGATTGATGCCTCAACTAGGTGAAAACATGAAATTAAACGGAATTAACACAAATATAGAAAAAAAATATCAATTCAAATTAATTTCTCTCTTTGAAATCAATACCTTATTCTATAGAAAAGCCTAACTAATAAATCATATTAAAACTTTATTTATTAAAATGAACTTATCTAGCTCATTATTTCTTCTTAACTAGATTAAACACAGCCGAGTAGATTTCAATATAAAAGTTTGTAGTCAAAAGTAAATTCTGATTTAATCAACAAAAGTAAGATCACTCTACTTTCCACAAATTCCGTACTTTTTGATATTGTTTTTAATTAAATCTTTTCTTATTTAACTGCTTGGCCGAATTTAGGGTTTCTTTCTCGATCAAAATTATTATAAGCAAGTCAAAAAGACAGCATAAGAAAAAGACCTTTATTTACAATTTGGTATCTCCCGAAATATTTATAATAAAACCTCTTTACAACTTTGTCTTATTATCACATAGACAACTTATTTGTATCAGGCTGAAAACACATTTGAAACATCGCGAATTTCCCGCGCATTGCTGTCAAGTTTCAAACAAGGAACAAGTCGGCCATAACGCGATATCGCTACGCGGTGCGTGTAAAGTTCTTAAACAATAGTGTATCTGAGTTCACGCACGAACTTTCTACTATTCAGACGCTAAAAGCCTTTTGTTCTTAACAAAAAGCCTCTGTAACTCATGCAGTAACACTTGAGACTGGCTGATTGGTACAAGTGCAAATAACTGAACTTAACACTGTTTTTTTAAATATCTTTACTTGTGTCATGTCAGTGCCAGGAGTGTCCGTCAGTGAACATGTTAAATCCTCTTTGTCAGTGAATTTTAGACCTTTGTGCACTTTGTACACTCGAATAATTTTCCTATTCTTCTTTAAGAGCCCTCTTACATTTTTTGACGGCAACGAGGAGTGGATTTTTGGCATTCTCATTCTAATTTATAGAAAGATCTAAAGAAATTTCCATTGCTGAATTAGATATCGCGATACTGAGCCCAGATCATATGATACAGAGCCCACGTCGCTAGCGCAAGAAAATGTAGTAGTCTTTTAGTCTTTTTATTTTAAGTTTCTGATAAGATTTTTTTTTATTATTTCCATATCTTAACTTTATTAAGTTGGCTAAAGTCTGAAGTTTTATGTGATGTATTTTTTGTTAAGAAACTCTTAACTATTATTTTAGGAGTAAATTAAGGTTTAAAAAACCTATTTTCTGTTAAAAAAATTGGTATTTTAAAATGGTCATTTAGTTGACCCAGAGACATTTTGTTTAAAGTCGTAAATTTTGTATCAATAGGAACATATTCCGAATATTATGGTCTATTTTAAAACAATTTATAGCAAAAGATAAAAGAGATCCAGGACGTTGAAATACCGCTACGTAGCGGCGGGTAAAAAAGGTTATTGTTAATAAATAAATGAAAATTCTACAAAATTTTGTAACTGCAACATGAATAAAACTATCACATTCCACTAACAAAATTAACACATCTATTACCGAGATCTACGACGCCAAAAGTAACTTAAAACGCAGATTTCTCGTGTTTTTTGTAACACGGCTCTTAATAAATACGATCCTGATACGATACAGTAGGCATACTATGGTAGAACGTTGATGCAACGTCAGAACCCAGAATATTTCTCAGATATCAAAATTTACAGCAGGCGCAAATATACCAAGATCGTCTGAATACCTACAGCAATTTACACACGTCACGGACCATTTACTTAAAGCGAACATCAAAGAGGATTGAAATTTCTCAGAAATAGTTAGTAATGTCGGTATAACGGCATCGCTCGTGACTTGAGCCCAGCGTTCCTGCTGGGGGCAATTTTACCCCTTATCTTCTGGAACCTTAGCGCGTGACGCGAGGTTATTTACGCGCCCGGCGCCGCCCCTAATCCCCTATTTATTCCCGGAGATGTATCTGAAAATTAGGGATCACGTCTAAGGAGGGATCCCCGGGCTGCTGGTTAATTTGCGGGATTCAGGGATCGCGGTGTTTCGGCGCAGAGACAACGCCACGTAATGATTATGATACTGATATGTTGTGAAACACTGATTGCGAGTTGTGACGATGTTTATTTAGCTCGGCGTTTGAGGTTTGTTTTGTTGGAAACAGTTGCAATTTCTTCACTTCAAAATATGTTTTATTTTTATTATGTTTAATAAGATAAGTTGTGGAAACAGTAGCTTTTCCAGTAGTCTTGGGTAGCACACTTAAAAAAAGTGAGAATTATGCGAGGCGCTCTTTTGTTAACTGTGCCACCACACTGTGCGAGCACGATTGAGGCGAGGCTACATCATGTACTGTATGATGTATGTGCTAAGGTGCACTATATACAGTATATGCACAGTAACGCATTCTCACATGCCACAGATAACTTATGCGTCCATTACACGCACGCGACTCGCGAGGCATCGAAATCGTGGTAGCACAATGTTATAAAATGAGTGAGTGACTCTTTTTGAACTAGTGAGTAGCTATAATCGTGCTAGCACACGTGCTGAGTCACCCAACACTATATGACATGATGACTGATGAATGAATTGTACTGAGGGCTTTCTGAGATATTTGCCGTCACCCTTCACATTTTAAAGATTTAAAGAGATCTTTGGCGAAATTGGGGGTGGGTGGGAAATGTGAGTGTACTATTACACCTCTACCTACCCCTTCGGGGAAATACAGGCGTGATATTATGTTTTATGTTTGTTTGTTGGCGAAATTGAAAAATATATTCTACAAGTAAACATCCTTCAATGTCATCACAAATATTTAAGCAATGGTTTTATTTCCATTCATCATCATCATCATTTCATCCGAAAGATGTCCACTGCTGGACATAGGCCTCCCCCAATAGGGAGGGATATGCCATAGCCGCCACGCTTGACAGGCGGGTTGGCGATCGCAGTTGGTTAGTTAAATACTCAGAGAGCGCTGCATGCTCCTCTGGTGAATCCCTTAGTCGCCTTTTACGACACCCATGAGAAGATAAAGGGTGGTGCAATTCTTTACGTATGTCACCACACGGAACATTTCCTTACATGATTTATCTAAAAAGAAAAACAAAGAAATATATTTTTTCTCTTCTCCTCCTTCTAAGCAACAAATCAAGACGAAAATGTTACCATGAAGGATGTTATTAGAATACATTTTTAAATTTCGTCTAAAATCTCTTGAAATCTTTAAAAAGTGCTAAATTAGAGCAAAACGGCTGTGAAACTTTAAAGGCCTCTTAATAACTTATGATAAACTTTCCCAACTAATGAATTATAATTTAAAGCAATCCCAGTATTATGATACCAAAAAGAGATATAAAATCCAGTCTTGTTAAAAACCTACATTCTCTTCTACATCAATACAAACCCATATAAAATTCGCAATTCATCTGGCAGTGCGCAGTTAAACCCCGCGTTAACCTCTTCAAATAGCTCCATTCGGGTCGACCCCCTTTTCAATACACTATAACATACCCATTGCCCCGCGAATGGGCGTTTTAAAACACTTTTCCGTGTGTTTAGGTCTCCACCGATCTCTCTTTAATGTCTACGGCCCTGGAATGAGACAAGGCGCGTATAGTGATTGCAGATGAGACGATTTTATCGATTGTCGAATAAAGATAATGGAATTTAGAATATAAAAAATATTCGGCGCTGACTTTCTCAGTTTATGATTTTTTGAGCATCCATGACGAGGTTTATGAACGTAGTAAAGCGAAAGAGGTGTGTCAGGATCGTAGCAGGAATTTCCCATCTGGTTTGGCAGAGACTGTGGAAAACCATAGTCTCTGCTTGCCTACCTTAATGGGAAACAGGCGTGATATGTATGCATAAAGTTTTTTTTTTTTTGTTTATTTATTAAATCAATTAGAGTTACATATTGATAACAGGTATATACCACACAAACCATCGCGGGTTTAACATGTTTAGAGCTCATCGCCGTTGCTTGTCAGATTATACAATTTTTTTTTCGGTGTAGGTTAATTAATTTTAAGTAACAATATCTGCGGCTAATTTGACAAATTCGTTGACAAATAACAAACACATCGCTCATTCCACATGCACAAAGCACGCGAAAATTTTACAACATTTATATATATTTATATATAATTCGATGACAAGTAAACAATTTTACAAATCGAATTTTGCTTAAAATTAATTGCATGAATGTTTCATTTAAGTGTATATTTGTATTTGTTTAAATTTGCTTTAATATTATTTGGATCATTTCGGTTTCGAAGTCCTATTATTGTGAATTAATAGAATCGTAACAATACTTGCAACTTTCAAATTTGGACATGATTTTCCCGATGAAATATATTTTTCGTCTTACCACCCATGTTTCTTAGCGAAAGTTGTTCAGTTTCGTATCCAACTTTAAAAATTGACGGATGTTAATTCAACCAGTATATACTTTACTTTTTTTTGCCGCAATTACGACCCATACTGACCCGAACCCATAAGCACATCCACACCAAGCCTCATTCATTAGATTTCAATCATCCCAATCGAATAACTCAAATACTCTGCACATAATCGTGGCACACCTCTATCCGTCTAGAGACGTGACAAGAAACCCACTATACGCCTTTAACGAAACCTTTGAGGGCAGGCGGACGGATTTTCAATTTTGAAAGCGAATCTCAAATGTCCTTGGGACGCGACGAGATTATCTTAGTTTACTAAGATGTATTTTCTAGAAGAGCTATTTGGTTTTGTAGCGAGTAGGCAACTAACTCGCCCGTTTACAACGCAGCACAGGATCACGCGATGCTACGTCATATGAGGTGATGTTCCGTGACGTAGGCGCTAAGTGTCCGCCCGCTTCAATATGGCCGCAAGATAACGTAGCCATTAAGCTACGCCCCCTCATTAGGACGCGTGCGCATCCATTGTCTACGCGCCGAGCGGCAACATGGCCGCCCGTTAAGCTTGCGTTCAGTGGTCGGTAGCCATATTGGGTTAACGCCTACTCATTAGCTCTTGCGCAGAAACGGTCAAGTGCGAATCGTTATTATTATTAATTAAGTTTGTATATAAATATCGTAGCTTGCTTTGTGTTCATTCATTCTGCTTCGCCCGCTTGATAGCTACGCATTGTAATTAGATTAGTCTTCTTCACTGGTGACCCCGCTTTCAAGAAAAACATGCCGCTATCTGAAAAGGATTTGTTTCATGAAACATACAGAGTGGGAGTAAGGACACCCACATTCAACCCAGATGACCCGACACTATGGTTTGCTCAACTCGAAGGTCAGTTCACCCTTTCTAATATAACCACGGACTCCACCAAGTTTTACTTTGTCCTGGCCCAGTTGGAACCCCAGCATACTGCGGAAGTGAGAGATTTAGTAGTTTCTCCACCAGCAACTGGCAAGTATGAGAAGCTGAAAGCTGAACTGATCAAGCGACTGTCTGCATCACAAGAACGTAAGATTAAACAGTTGATCATGCACGAGGAACTTGGCGATAGAAAACCATCACAGTTTCTTCGTCACTTGCAGCAGTTAGCAGGTCCAACTGTTCCTGCAGATTTCATACGAACCATCTGGTCAAGCAGACTCCCTGCCAACTTGCAAACCATAGTCGCGTCGCAGATCAACATGAATCTGGAGGATGTAGCTGACTTAGCGGACCGCATTAACGATATCGTTCCAGTAACCGGGCAAGTAGCTAGCACCAGTACTTCCGCGCCATTACAAACCGAAACTTCGGCTATTGATCTGTTGACTCAGACGGTAGCAGAATTGAGTCGTAAATTAGAGGCGATGAGTATGGAGTTACGAGGTCGCCGCCGCTCTCGTGCTGGAGATTCGAGACAAGGGTCACCTCGCCGTTCCCGTTCTCGCTCCCGACCTGGAGACCACCCTTACTGCTGGTACCACTACCGGTTCGGTGACAGAGCAACAAAATGTACGCAGCCGTGCAGCTACAATAAGAAGCCGGTAAACTACCAAGGCAGCCAGTAGTGGCGGCTAACGACTGCCTAGCTACAACGAGCCGCCTGTTCATCACAGATCGGAAGACAAAAATACAATATCTGGTGGATACGGGTTCAGACCTGTGTGTTTTTCCACGATCTGCTGTTCGGGAGCCGCGCACCAAAACCAAGTACGAGTTATTCGCAGCCAACGGTACAATTATTGCCACTTACGGATACCTGCCACTCACTGTGGACCTTGGACTTCGTCGTGCATTCACATGGCAGTTCATAATAGCGGACGTAAATAGGCCTATAATAGGTGTCGACTTTTTAGGTTACTACAACCTGCTGGTTGACTGCCGTAACCAGCGTTTGATAGACGGTGTCACTGCACTCACAGCCTGCGCAACACGTCAAAAAACTGCTGAGGTCATATCGTCTGTTCGCACAACCAACAAAGATGCAGATTATCATCAGATCTTGAGGGAATTTCCTGATCAACACAAACAAATGTTACTTTGAACAAACCGAGGTGAGCTTTCTAGGTTACAAAGTTTCAGCAGCGGGTATCAAGCCACTGGAGTCGAAAGTACAAGCCATCCAGGATTTCCCAACTCCCAAAAATGTTAAGGAGCTGAGAAGGTTTCTCGGAATGATGAACTTTTATCGCCGATTTATTCCTGCCGCAGCTCCCCTGCAAGCGCCCCTGAACAATCTTTTGGCCGGGCCGAAAATCAAAGGTTCTCAACCAATTGTGATGGCTGCAGAACTTCTGGAAGCCTTCAACAAATGTAAGCAGAGTCTTTCAGAAGCAACACTCTTGGTTCACCCGAACCCACAGGCGGAGCTGGCCATACAAACAGATGCATCAGATGTGGCCATCGGAGCCGTCTTGCAGCAAAGACAGGGTGAAGAGTGGCTACCGCTGGCGTTCTTCTCAAGGAAGCTGAGCCCAGCGCAGAAGAAGTACAGCCCATACGACCGGGAGCTCTTGGCGATCTATGAGGCTATCCGGTATTTTAAGTTTATGGTCGAAGCCCGAGTATTTTCGATCATAACGGATCATAAGCCGCTAACCTTTGCTTTTAGCTCACCTCGTGAAAACTGTTCCCCTCGCCAATACCGCTACTTTGATTTTATTAGCCAGTTCACGACTGACATAAGGTTCGTGGCTGGCAAAGACAACGTAGTAGCGGATACTTTATCACGAATTAATGAGATTAATTTGCCCTTAGATTACCAGTCCCTGGCCCGTGAGCAAGAAACCGACGCAGAGCTGCAAGATCTTATTCAGAATGGCTCCAGTCTGAAGTTGAAAAAAGTCAGACTACCAGAGTCGGGTATCGAGGTATACTGCGATGTCACAACAGGTGTACGTCCATTCGTCTCTAAGCCATTTAGAAAGCAAGTCTTTAATACCCTCCATAACCTAAGTCACCCAGGCGGTAAGGCAACAGTCCAACTAGTGACTGATAGGTTTGTTTGGCCTGGAGTAAGAAGGGACTGTCGACAATGGGCTAAGGAATGCCAACCATGTCAAGCAAGTAAAGTGTCTAGGCATACGTCAGCACCTTTGACGGCTTTCCAGACACCTTCAGCACGTTTTCGCCACATTCACATTGATTTAGTTGGTCCTTTACCTTTATCTTCTGGCTACAGGTACTGCCTCACAATTGTCGACCGAGTGACACGTTGGCCTGAGGCGTACCCGCTTCAGGACATCACTGCTGAGACCTGCGCTGCCGCCCTAACCTCAGGGTGGATCGCGCGGTTTGGCTGTCCCGAGCACATCACCACCGACCGGGGCAGGCAGTTCGAGTCCCACACGTTCAAGGGGCTTGCCGCCTTAATCGGCGCGTCTCACCACCTAACCACTGCTTACCATCCCGCAGCTAACGGCCTAGTGGAAAGGCTACACCGCCAGATGAAAGCCGCCATCACCTGCCATGCTACATCGAGCTGGACTGAAGTGCTACCATGGGTCCTCCTCGGCATCCGCACTGCATGTAAAGAAGACCTACAGGCATCAGTAGCAGAACTGGTTTATGGCGAGCCACTCCGTCTACCTGGTCAGTTCTTCGCTTCCGCCTCCGAGGAGGTAGTAGACATGGGCAGCCTCATCAGCAGACTTCGTGCCCATATGACCAAGCTGACGCCACAACCCACGTCTTGGCACACTAGTTCCAGTCGACCGTTCTACGTGCCTAAAGACCTGGATACAACGACCCATGTCTTCCTTCGCCAGGGACCAGCAAGAAGATCGCTCGAGGCCCCTTACCTAGGGCCGTACAAGGTGCTTCAGCGTGGCCAGAAGACGTTCGACATCGACGTCAGAGGGAAGACACAAAAAGTCACGATAGACCGCCTGAAACCAGCCTTCGTCGCAAAAGATCCTTCATCCCTAGACCACCAACCCAATGAAGGTCAGACTGAAGCAAGAAAGACGAGGAGCGGGCGCACTGTCAAATTTCCCGATTACTTTCGCCCGTAGTTACGGTCTCACCGGGGGAGTGGTGTAGCGAGTAGGCAACTAACTCGCCCGTTTACAACGCAGCACAGGATCACGCGATGCTACGTCATATGAGGTGATGTTCCGTGACGTAGGCGCTAAGTGTCCGCCCGCTTCAATATGGCCGCAAGATAACGTAGCCATTAAGCTACGCCCCCTCATTAGGACGCGTGCGCATCCATTGTCTACGCGCCGAGCGGCAACATGGCCGCCCGTTAAGCTTGCGTTCAGTGGTCGGTAGCCATATTGGGTTAACGCCTACTCATTAGCTCTTGCGCAGAAACGGTCAAGTGCGAATCGTTATTATTATTAATTAAGTTTGTATATAAATATCGTAGCTTGCTTTGTGTTCATTCATTCTGCTTCGCCCGCTTGATAGCTACGCATTGTAATTAGATTAGTCTTCTTCAGTTTATATTTGAATTATCCTAACTGTGGTGGTCTTTATTCTATTGTGTGAAGTTTCATTTCGTATATTGTCTTGTTCTGTTGGCAATCGTGGAGTCATTAGTTTAGTTTTTATTTGGGTGTCTTTTGTTTTGTCGTTTTTGCTCATCATTCGCTTGTTCCTTTTTGTAATTGATTTCATCATCATCATCATTTCAGCCGAAAGACGTCCACTGCTGGACATAGGCCTCCCCCAAGCATCGCCACAACGACCGGTCCTGTGCCTTCCGCATCCAGCGGATTCCCGCGACCTTCACCAGGTCGTCGGTCCACCTTGTGGGGGGCCTACCCACGCTGCGCCTTCCAGTACGCAATTCCTTCTTGTAATTGATTTAAAACTTATTTTTATCCCTAAGTTTATTTTGGCAAAGATATTTTCATATGTTATCAATTCGGCAAGGCGAAACTTAGTGGATCTTATAAAATTCTGGCACATATAAAAAAGAAAAAGTAAACAAAATAAAAGTAGGTACCGGGTAAACCGGGGTGAGTAGGAATGTAGGGGGTAATAGGGACAAAAGTGGGCAAGGATTTTAACATTGAAATTATTGTTAGATTGTTCTCTGAATGAAAGAGTATAATAAAAATATTTATAGATTTACAGACTTGTAAATATATTCAGAACCAGAAACCAAGACATTGACAGATGATATTAAAAAGCGAAGACTAACACTTCATAAAAGATCTATCACAAAAGTGGCCAGTGTTGTCTATAAAGGTCTATACAGCAATACACAACACCCTCCCACAACACAGGCACCTTTAAATCTTGCTTACAGAAGCCCAAGCAGCTCGGTAAAGCCTTCGTGTTTGATACTGCCCAAAGGCTTTGTAAAAATATCTGCTACCATTTCACCCGTAGGCAAATAGACCAGCTCAAAGCCAAAAACATCAATAATCTGTCTTACATAATGGTAGCGTACACTAATGTGTTTTGTACGCCTATGGTGTATTGGGTTCCCTGCCAGTTTTATTGCGGACTGGTTGTCACACGACATAATAACATGGCACGGAAACTCCAGTTCCCGTAGCAGCGCCCTGAGGAATACCGCCTCTCTTGCAGCTTCGCTCAGGCTAATGTACTCCGCCTCGGTAGACGATAGCGCAATACAAGACTGTTTATAGCATCCCCATGAAATGGTATTACCAGCGTACTTAAAAACGTAACCCGTATAAGATTTACGGTCTGAATCAGCAGCCCAGTCTGCATCTGCGTATCCTTCCAAAGCGGGGTTTACATTGTGTTTCTTAAATATTAAGGCTTTCTGCTTAGTACCCTTAAGATATCTAAGTATGCGTTTGGCATGATGCCAGTGTTCAACAGTATAGCAACTATTGAATTGACTAAGGTATGCAACAGCGAATGAAATATCGGGACGAGTAGTTACAGATAAATACATTAAACTACCTATTAATTCCTGGTACGGAAGTTTAGAATCAACATTATTCTTAGTGTTTGTAGTAGCGACACAAGAATTATAAATGTCAGTAACCATCGGAATCTTTACACACTTGCAATCGGTCATACCGAAACGGTCAAGTAATTTATCAATCTTATGTTCCTGGCTAAGTTTAATGCAACCATTATCTCGATCTACTTTAATTCCTAACATATTTTTAACCTGACCTAAGTCCTTAACTTTGAAATATTTAAGTAATGATTTCTTTAAAGTTGTTGCTAAAAAACTGTCATTATAAAACACGAAAAAATCATCAACGTATAAAGCAATAATACAAATCGACTCACCAACTTTTTTGATGAATATGCATTCCTCCTGCTTGCATTGGTAATAACCTAGGGTAATCAGAACATCCTTTACCTTTTGATACCAAGCACGTGAGGCTTGCTTCAACCCGTAGACAGCCTTACGCAATTTATAGACCTTATTCTCGTTCCCAGTAGAGATAAACCCTTCCGGTTGGTGTAAGTAGATTTCTTCCTTTAAATCACCATTTAGGAAAGCAGTTTGTACGTCCAAATGATCAATAAGCAGATTCAGTTGTACAGCTAATGACAACAGTAGTCGCATTGAGCTATGACGGACCACCGGTGAAAAGGTATCAGTATAATCTTCACCATATCTCTGGGTAAATCCTTTTGCAACTAGCCTTGCCTTGTAACGTGTAATGTTACCTTCAGAGTCTCTTTTAAGTGTGAAAATCCACTTGTTTTTAACAATGTTTTTGTTAAGTGGCTTCTCGACTAGCTCCCAAGCTTTGTGAATACTAAAAGAATCTATTTCTTCTTGCATAGCTTTCAACCATAGTTCTTTGTCTTCACAGCTTAAAGCCTCCTTCACACTTCGTGGCTCAATCGGTTCTACAACATTCTTCACGTTGGCTACATTGCAGGTTGGTTTCAGGTTTCTAGGGCGTAAATTATATCGATGGCCAATAGGTTCAGATTCAGTAGTACTATCTACCAAAGAATCTCTGCTAGGACTTTGTTCACACTCCGCCTCAACATAAGTATCCGACGACTCAGCATGAACAGGTAGCTCCGCCTCAATCGGTGTAGCTCCCAGATCGCCATCGTCAGCACCACCTGTAAGAAAATGAGGTACATTTTCCGTTCTGGCTTTTGAATGTCTCCCAGGAAAAACAGATTCATTAAACACGACGTCACGTGAAATTAAAATCTTTTTATTTTCGGGATTGAACAAGCGATAACCCTTTGTATTGTCCTCATATCCTAAGAAAATATATTTTTTACTTTTAGGATCTAACTTTTTACGTTTAGTAATATCTACATGTGCATATGCCTCACAACCAAAAATACGCAGATGTTTCAGGCTCACACTCTTACCAGTCCACAATTCTTCGGGAATTTTACCCGATAGTTTTGAACTAGGTGAACGATTAATAAGATATGCTGCTGTACAAACAGCCTCAGCCCACATCTTGTCATCTAATTGAGCATTAAAAAGTAGACATCTTACTTTTTCAAGTAAAGTCCGGTTTAGTCTCTCAGCTGCACCATTTTGTTGAGGACTATATGGTACAGTAAGCTGGTGAACTATACCCTTACTTTTCAGAAAATTTGTTAAGTCTGTATTCACGTACTCACTACCGTTATCAGACCTAAGCACTTTTACAGTACTGCCACACTGATTTTCTACAAGATTAATAAATTCTTTAGTATATTTACTTACATCGCTTTTCTTGGCGATTGGATAAGCAAATACTTTTCTGGTGTGATCATCAAGAAAGGTAAGAAAATACCTTTTGCCTCCAAGAGAAGTGGTCGGCATCGGTCCGCAAACATCCGTATGGATCAGGTCCAGCCTTGCCTTAGCCACCTGCTTATCGGAAACTGTAGGAAAAGGGGTTCGGGCTTGTTTACCCTTTAAACATACATCACAAACTTCCTTCTTAGAGTCAATCTGTAAATTTAAATCAACATCATTAGTAACATGCTTTAAAGTTTTTAAGGTTTTAAAGTTAAGGTGTCCTAATCTGTCATGCCACATTTTCATGTCGTGTACGCTAGGCTTAATCAAATTAGCTTTACCGACGATTGCAAGTTTGTAAATTTTTCCGATTTGCTTAGCTCTTAAAACTACAACACCATTTTTTATAAAATTACATTCAGTCTTAGTAAACACAATATTGTAGCCCTTTTGTGTCAAACTATGTACAGAACACAAGTTAACAGTGAGATTAGGTACAAACATCACATCAGTTAATGTTATATTGACGGTTTTACCATCTAAGTCAACTGAAAAATTAATGTCACCTATACCACACACGTCTAACTTCTTGCCATTTGCAACACAAACCTCCTTCGTCGATGACGGCTTCAAGGAATTAAACCACTCGCGACATCCTGTCATATGGTTCGTAGCCCCGCTGTCAATGAACCAAGAACTGTTATCAGCACTGATTGTCGATAAGACCAGGTTAGTAGATATACTCTTTTGAGTACAATCCTTCTTCAAATGACCTTTTGATCGACATTTCCAGCACCACAATTTCTTCTCTTTATTCGGCGAACTGGGAGGTTTTGATGTACTAGCATAAGGACTCCTGTTGTCGCACACTTTGTTCTTGTTTTCAACACGCTTCCGTGTAAACAAACAATCATTGCCAACACCTACGCTACCTTTCCATCTGTTGTCTTGTAACAGTTTCTGTTTCACCATGTCTGTAGAAATATCAACTCCCGAGTGCTCTAAGGCCATTATCATGGGCTCGTATTCATTCGGCAAACCTTGAAGCATGACGGCAGCAAGGAAATCATCATCGAGTGGCTTATTCATTGATCGTAGTTGATCACTTAACGATAAAATTTCATTAACGTAAGATTCCATTGAATCGTAATCAACCAGCTTGATTGAACACAAGCTACGAAGCAATCTTAACCTCCGATACAGCCCCTTGTCATCATAAGCCCTTTGTAAAGATTCCCAAACTTCTTTTGCAGTTTTCGCTTGCATTATATGAGGGTAACATGATTTGTCCACTACTAAACATAGCCTAGACCGAGCTCTCTCCTGCCTACGGGATGTCTGCTCGACACTCTCTCCAGGAATTGTATCTCCGACTACACTACTCCACAAGTTCTCAAATATAAGTAGATTTTTTACTTGAAAGCTCCAGTCACGGTAGTTGCTAGCACCTTTCAATTTTTCGGTAGAATTAATTGTGTGTAAACCACCAAAATCCATATTTTCAGACTTGTTCATTCTTAGAATCAGCAAAGATAAGGTCCATAACCTATTGTTAGATTGTTCTCTGAATGAAAGAGTATAATAAAAATATTTATAGATTTACAGACTTGTAAATATATTCAGAACCAGAAACCAAGACATTGACAGATGATATTAAAAAGCGAAGACTAACACTTCATAAAAGATCTATCACAAAAGTGGCCAGTGTTGTCTATAAAGGTCTATACAGCAATACACAACAGAAATAAGATAGTTTGTTGCCCACAAATACTTTAGAATGTTTACCAAATTATGGCAAAACATTTTTGAAGTCTTTGTGGTCTGTCTTATTTCAATTTTAAAATCCTAGCCCACGTTTGTCCCTACAGCCCTGCATTCACCCCGTTTTACGTTACCGTTTTAGTGTTTTCAATAATTAATACTAATAATTTGCCAATACTATTTCCTGTGATTTCTATAAAATACATTCTGTCTAAAAAAACATAATAGCAAAGTAAACTACAAATAACAACACAACTTTCGCCAACCTATCAAGACATCGTAAGTTCACTATTTACTTACCACATTTTAATTCTATGTTACTTACTTAGCTTATTTATTGTAAAACTCATCACGTCGCCGTCGGCACTACAGCTCCCGGAATATAACTCTCAATTAATTAAGAAAATTCAATATTTTACCCAATAAGACGTTTTGCAGTAGGTAGGTGCGAAATAAATACAATTTATCATTTATAATCAGTTAAAATATTTATACGAACTTATATCATTTTATAGATAGAATATTCTTTATTGTACACCAATAACATTATTAAACTTAGGACTGACAAGTAAAATAAGGGTACATTGGCGGTCTTATCGCTAATAGCGATATCTTCCAGACAACCTTTGGATGGACAAGGAAGACGTGAAAAATAGATGGGGGCAGTATGTGGTACACTTTCATAAAGTTTACTAATAATATGTCTGTATATGTTTATTTTATGTCTGTGTTTTTAAACTGGCTAGAACAAAAGCAGAGGTAAATATTTAACTTGCTCTACCCTGAACAAAACGAACTAAAGTTTTCCACCAGTATACCAATAAAGCGCTTTCATTGTTCTTCATTAAAAATTTGAAAATTAAAAATAGAACGTCAAACTGACAAGTAATATTTTTTTATAAAATGACGGACTTGTAATTCATTATAATATCTTTGTACACGATATCTTGTGGCGAATAAATGATTTGATTTGATTTTGATTTGATTTGAAAAGAGTTTGGAGTTGTTGTCGTAGGTGATAACTTCGTTTTTTTTAATGATTTACTTACATCTTTCCATATTAAGCTAATAATAACGTAGGTAATATAAACACCGATTAATTTAATCTTCACCGATTTCATTGGAGTGGTTTAACGGCCAAAATTAATATCCAATCTATCCACGATTTGCCCTACTAGAGATGGGAATTTGACATAAGCTCCATACAAAATATGTCAAATTTCTATCTCTAGTAGGGTAAAGCGTGGATAGATTGGATATTAATTTTGGCCGTAAAACAGTCCATGATTAAACATGGATTAAGGATGAAGAATTGAGACGAACAAAAGAAATACAAAACAAAAAAGTAAATAGGTACAGTCGACTGGCATGACAGTGGACACTTGAATTAGAAAACCGCCCTTACTGCTTACGAAATAAAGCCGCTGTCAATGTCAAACTATTACCGCACTGACGGTGACACTGACTGTGCGGTCGACTGCACCCTAGAAACAGTAATTCCTATCAATAAAGTATTCATAGCATGCCATATTTTTATGTCTGAACAAGTGTACACTTAGAAAACAAACATACAGAATCGATTATGAAACAAAACGGATTATTATATTATGGCAGCAAATGTTACTAATCATATTAATACTTTATAAACAGTCGGAAATGCAGCCAGACCTGGCTCCGAGCCAAATGTATAACTTTGTGATAATCAAATGAGACGTTGTATTTTATACAAGTTAATAATGACAGGATTTTCATTAGAGCAACTTTTTTGGAAATAAAACCGACTTTAATTATTAATTTCGAGTCTATTGAATACACCATTTTCCTTTTTATCGATAAAACTAAATTTAATGTCGATTCAGGATGCATCAATTTCAAATTAGTCTAATTCCCAATTCCATTCTATATTCAACGCTATTATAAATAGAAGACACAAAGTCCCTTTTCAGTAAGGAACTCTAACTGAGGCCCAAAGTAGTGAAAGGGTCGCTACAGGGCAATGGACACCCTCGACAAAGACCCTCGGAGGTCACATACCTCCTCTAAAAGGGTTTTTGTAAACACTGTCTCCTTTCCGATAGAAAACGCGTTTACTTTATCTAACAATATCTTCTTAGAAAAGGGGTAAACCACCCTTCTTTTTGCAGAAATCACTACTTTAAATGTATACTGTTGTGTCGTACACTTTTATTTGCGAAGCGAATCGAGACTGAACGTAAGAGCTAGACGTTGAAATAACTTTATCTTTGGTATAAATTGTATGCTATTTCCATTTATGAGCTGATTGGAGAATATGAGAAGAGAGGGAAAATGTTGGGAGACCTGATAAAACACGGTCATTTAATAAAGACTAATAAAGAATATTGATAGGAAAGGAGCAAGACCGAGAAGAGCATCATGCAACAAGTACCTAAAGGATTATAATTATTTCAATAAAAAAATGAAAAATATACCACGTTTAGAAACAGCACAATAAGGCATTTTTACGGGTTTTTGTTTCAGTATTTATAGAAACAAGTCATAAGGCGTGCAGAGAAAGGCTTTGAAATAACCTACACTATGGTGCATGGTGCTGCCACGCGCGCCGTGCCCACATGGCCATTCTATATATTTCTGTGGTCACATTATTGAAAAAGATCTTCGGTATACACTAAACTAATAATCGGCTCATTAACTCAAACCGCAGTTTCGTTGATCTGGCGTATAACATTAGAGAGAACATAATATATGTCGGCCACCTTTAAAAAGAAAAATGTAGTAATTCCTTGCATTCCTAGAACCCATAACGCTTATCGCAAACGACCATAATTCCGGCCAACCCGCTTTAATAAAGTTCTTACTGAAAACACTAGCCAAGCTATTTCAAAGGAACCAACAAAAGCCTTTCCTCCAAGTAAACATTTTTAAACTAGCGCAGTCATTACGACCATTTTGTTTTACGTTTCACAAATACGTTGGTTGTTAAATTGAAGCCGCTAGTGACACAGCAAATTACTTTTTAGAGGAAATTTTGCGTACTCACTGTTGTAACGAGTGTTGGGTGGCCCAGACCGCAAACAAACAAACCGACCAACTAAAACTTTTAACTTACGAACTTGGTCGGTCCTGAATTGCGTAATAGTTGAGCCGGCGACCTGCGCCGCGTCATCCGTAGGCTCTGATGGTCGGTAATGAGCGCAATGACTGGATGCCAGTGTCGGCGACGTAATTATATGGTATTATTTGGCTATGGGTTGTGCCGGAGAAATGTACGCCAGTAGGTATGTGTGGATTTCATGATTATACTGTGAGCAATGAAATGGAAGAGCGGTTTCCAGACACTTAGTATTGACAGCCTTTGGCTTAGTTTAATCCTATAGGCTTTTGGAATTTAACTAATAAAGCTGATGTTGAAATTGATCCTACTTAAAATTCTATTTTAAATATAAGCTATAGTAAGATTAGATTTAAACCTTTATGGAATATAAACATACATACTTTTATCATAAAATACTCAGACGTTAAACTCTGATCAACCCCTCACATGAACGCGCAACTGTTCAAACAAAAACAAAACAAATCCAATTTCTATTACTATTTCTATTTGAAAATAAATTAGCCCGCTTACTTATGTACTGGCCACTTCAAAGCACGCCTCTATAAAATACGCCATTTACCGAGCCATGTCGGAAAACGGCATAAGTATAACGTACAATTCTTGGAATTACGTCCAACTATAAAATTGTCATGAGAACCTGGTAAGTTAAAAAGCGAATAAAGCCTTTCGATCGTTTACCCGTTCCAGTTATGGGAAATTGTGACTGCATTTAATGGAATAGTTATAAACATAGAGTGTATCATAATCGTGGGCCTAGTGGGAACGGCCATGTGGGTAGGCTGGCCCATGGTTAATGCGTACAGCTGAAGAATTGGGGCCACGAGACGTAAAGTTTTTTAACGGAAAATAGAGCTTCCGTCTAACTTATACGTTGTATGATGATGTATAACTTTGTATTAATGTAAAGCCATAATAAATCGGACGAATAAAAATGGCGGACGGAATCTCGCTAAACAAAGACTGAAGCAATTATTTTTTTCCTAAACCCACTATAATTTCGAAAACATGTTAACACACCAGATTTATACTTTTATTTTATTTGTGACACTACGAAAATGACTACCGTCACACGAGATTTGTTTCGTAATCGCGGCTTTTTGTCTTACTATGGGTGTGAATGTGTGCGTGCCAGCCCGTACTTTTAGCCAGCTAACCTAGCCGTCTTACTATGGGTGCTTCACTTTTTCCGTTCGCCTTTTTTTATTCGTCCAAGCATAATAATTATCCTCTTTATTGCACAACATAGAAAACATGATAATTAAGCCATACAACATTTTGACAAGAAATATTTACAGACTTTATTTGCAACTTTAACTGTATTTCTAACAAATGAAATATTAAAAAGTCTTTATTTTTACTGCCTAAATAATCGACCAGGGATCAAGGCTCAGTCATTGTGGACGTTATCCTGTTCGCATTAAATCCATTTAACATTTTCTAAATACTATAAGTACGTCTACACTCTTTACACGCAGTCTTGATTAAAGGTGTTCACAACGGCTACATATCAAAGACGCGTTGTAACGACATGCTATATGTATAGCGCATAATATTTTTTATGCTATAATATAGCATACAGCACTCGTTAGAAATCTCAGTCCGCGTTCGGGGTTAGGCGCGGCGCGGCGCTCGAAACGCTACGAGTATGTGCGCGTTATTATATTCATTATCAGCAATGTGCGAGTGCGAGCACGAGCGCATAGGTGAACCACAGTCTGCGTTGTAGCTCCTTGACTTGCTATATAGCAGGCTGCGTTAGTTAATGTAATGTAAGCCGCCTGTTATTGAAATGATAATGAATATCAAGTCGGCAAAAGTTACGCCGCCGAGTCTCGAATTGCAACGTGCGTTAGAAAATAGACCTTATTACAATCTTCTTATATTCTATAATTGATCGTATGGCACAACTTAGCAACAAATATCTCGACTTAATATCTTAAACAAGACGACGAAAAATTTATAGCAGATAGCAGGTCTAGTACCTGTTAAGGAAATAATAGTATGCGCCTGCTTTTTGTATATAATAGGTTATATTTTCTGCTATCTAATATAACGAACATCTTTAGTCTTGATCAGAACATTTTCGCACCCGCTACCTCTTCTAACAGCCCACTAACTTGAAAGCCAAACAAGCTCTCTATAATAAGCCCATTCCATTTACGTTTCCAACATTTAAATTATACTGTTTGCGACGAATCCCAGTATTTGCTTCTCAATCACGACATAGGTAATTTGCGCGATTGGAATAAAATTATCGTGTGCTACCCTCCATTTTGAATTAGCAGACCACCCCAGTGCCGAGCCAGTGGCATGCCGTGACGATTGGCAAACGTTGTGGTTGGCAATAAGATGTAATTGAAAGGCTCGAATGTTTTGTTCTAAAATTGGATGGATGTAGGGATTTTCTTTGTAGTCAGTCTAAATAGTTATTATACTTGTGTCATTAAAGGGGTCTTAGTTTTCAGCATATTAAAACTAGTTTGTATTAGATATTATTATGATTATTTATGTACACATAACACATTTTATTATAGAAAACATAAAGAATAAAGACTTGAGCACAAAGGTACAACTTATCTTTGAAATAAATTTCTTCCAGCAGACCTGCGACAGGAAAGAAGGATAAAAGAAAGACGTAGACACAGTGTGTGACATTAGAAACATACATTAATTAGATTAGTAACAAACAAAGAAACCAAACAATGATGCTTGCATTGCTGTTTGTAGGGCGCGGGTGCCGGTGAGATTA
This sequence comes from Asteroscopus sphinx, assembly GCA_949699075.1. Taxonomy (NCBI): domain Eukaryota; kingdom Metazoa; phylum Arthropoda; class Insecta; order Lepidoptera; family Noctuidae; genus Asteroscopus; species Asteroscopus sphinx. The sequence goes on along the minus strand of OX453004.1, from coordinate 29,788,005 downwards.
CAATCACATGAGACTTTCCATCTTCATGGTTCAGTTTGGCGAACTTACTTGCGGTACCATTAAGGCAACAGCCTAGGTGGTACTGAAGTTATTATAGGCAAAGGTAACCGTTTAAAATCAGGTGGGCTTTTGGCTCGTTTCGCCATCCTATACCACTGAGGTATTATGTACTACGTACTAGAGAAGACATCTCGAGCAAAATGTTTGTAGCACGTTTTAGAGCTCCTGCACTCTTACTCGCTTAGCCACGCTCGCACCGCGCGTGCTCCGCGGCCAGCAAGTTGTGCTAAATTTTTTGTACCTGATGTCTGCTCCAGTACGTAGTACATGTTACCTCAATGTCCTATACCATAAAAAAAACTGGCAGCTAATTTTGACAGCAAGTGTGTTAGTAATATGAGACTCTAAAACATTTCTACTATTACATTACATTATTACATTTTATGCATATAGGATATGACAATTATGTTTGTGATAGGAGGAGGTGCGAATCGGTCAGACAAACCCGACAAAAAATATTGAAAAAACAAAGTTAAATATAGCCAAACATTAACGACCTGTAACTCAAAAAAGTGACATTATAACTAGGTACATGGTAACATACGTAACCAATTTTTTTGTTATTTATAGGTAAACAGTTTTGTTAAATCAAATTAACTTTAATAACGCCTTACCAAATTGTTTGTTAAACTCCAATATTTAGTTCGACATCACTGTAGTTTTCGATCAATAATATCATCGAAGACAGTAGTGCAATAAAACATCACGGAATCGCCATGTTTCCATACGCTAATTGAATTCTACACCGCGTTTTTTTAGTAAGCTATGAAAACTGTTAGGAATAAATTACTCCAATCCAACATTATCTATTCTATTATCATTCGATTCATTAAAAGGGTTTTGATTATAAAAGAACAGCTGCCTAATTGCGTAACTCACTCGCGATCGCAATCATCTGGATTTCAATGTTCATTGCTCTGTGTGTTTTGACAATCCATCATATTGACAACTACGTACCACGCAATGAATATTGCTGTAATTTCAAAATGAAAGCTGATGTCAATGCATTACACAATTACCCCACAGTTTTATAATTAAGTTTATGTCATTGTTCACAGATGTCGCCGTTCTGTGCCGGTCGACGGCTAGCTGCCTTCTTCACGTCCAATGCTTTCCTGGTAAGTATCAGTTTCTTTAAAAAAATACTTTAAGGTGAATGCTACAGGGTAGCCCGCGAAATTCAAATATTTTGGCGTTTTTTACAAATTGTAGCTTTATTTCGAGTTGTATATCGGTCAAAATATGATTGGCCGAAATAATAACAATATATCTACTGAATAATACTCACAAAAATATTAACCTAATGACTAATATAAACGGTAGTTATTATATAAAATATTAACCTAGCTCTATTAGCTGTACTAACTCGATAATATTAATTTACGATCAAATTATAGATTTTCGAGCATGTAGAGCTTATAGAGCTAGGTTAATATTTTTATGAGTATTATTCCTTAGATATATTGTTACTATTTCCGCCAATCATATTTTGACCAATATACAACGCAAAATAAAGCTACAATTTGCAAAAAACCCCAAAAAATTTGAATTTCGCGGGCTACCCTGTAGTATTCACCTTAAATCTCGGTAATCTGGCAATGTAAGCACGGCTACATATCACGCTATACTTTTCCAGTATAAGCTGACCACTCATTGTACGGAAAGCCAACAATGCGATGTCAGGTTATACCTACAGAAAATGTATAGCTTGATGTGTAGTCGTGTGTACCAATGCAAAAGGCACTGATAACCTAGAAGAGAAATTTATATTTACTGCTAAAATAAAAGCAGAATGAGACATGTGGAATGGTCAAGAGCCAACAGAACTACATACTCCCATGATCGAGGCCCCACGTCAGAGATCAATAAATTATGTCTTTATTATAGAAAGAAACATAGACATAAGCAATGACTACAGAGGAATAATTTTCTTAACCAAACAATACCATAAGAATTATCTTCAAACCCATTCCACTTATTTGTGTTCCCTGCTATTGTAATTATAATTAATGGTCTCAGTACTTACCAAACTAATTTATGTAGATATACCGTCTAGACACTGGATCTAGATTAACGCAACGCGTGACAATGACTGGATTAATTAATCGTTCGCAGTTAAATCACAGACACTCCCCAATAACCGACGTTAATCAATAAAAGACAATACACACAAATTCAATAACTCGAAAAATACATTGGGAGAGCGCTACGGACAAAACTACATATAATATATGTATCATCGCTTTACCAATTACGTGTTCGCGTAATAAATCTCGATGAAAATATTGATAACGCTGTGACGCATCCAGCAATGAATTACGCGCGTAAACAACATGTACGTAATTTATCCGCGCTGTTTATGTAATTAATTCAGTTATGGTATAGTTGAGCGGATTGGGGGCGGGCAAGCCGTGCGGTTGAGGAGCCAACCTCAGGCTCTGCGTCAATCGAATCAGGGCTCAGACGGACGATATTATCTAGTCGCTTACGGGTATAGGCAGGCTTAGAGCTATTAGAAAGCTATGGTTGTTCGGACAGTGTCGTAGGGTCAATAATGCTGGAACAAATCGCCGATAAAACTTGTAATGTCCAAAAGTAGATACTTTTAGGTAGGTACCGTTAATTAAGTAATACTGCAACTACCTTCAAGAAGAAATAGGATACGCCATTTACCTCCCCCAACGGAAATAGACACAGATCTAAACGCCACCATCTCCGGCAAATTATTATTTGCCTATTAGTGAGCAGACAATTAACATTCCGGTTGAAACGAAGCGCGGCGGACGGCGTCCGTCGCTCCAGTGCGTCGTTCCTGCAATCTGCATAATGCGCGACACTCATTTACCGACCGTTTGTGAACGACAAATGAAGCGAGCGCAACTGAAAATGTTTAAAACGTCCAATACAACTAGACCCACATCTTTCAAAACCGCTAGAGGCGCCCAGATGTCAACCGCGACTGGTTATTTCTGCGCGGCCGAAACGCAAATAGGTATTCGCGAAACTGTGGCATGTCTAATAGCGCGTGAACCCTGTGATTGTTCGCTTGGGATGGCGTCCGTTTATTTATTTTACGAATCGATGCATTCTTTGTGGAATGCTTGTTCGAATTTCATTTAATGGAACTTTTCGGGAATGACGCAAGCATCAGTCGTATAAAGGAAATTAATTTCCATTTTAATAACATAACTGTAATATGGTTCTGTACAAATACAACGAATTTACGTAACCACGGATAAGTAAGCAGGTCTCGCTAACTGGGTTTGTTTTTAAGCAACCTATGATAATAACACTAATTGCCTGGTTACCGGTTGAACCACGTCCAGTCTCTGGCACTTATTGGATTTAAACATTACAATAGTCAATAACATGCGACAAAATGTATAGGTACCTAATGCAACAATACCGTTATAAACGATTGTTGTATAAGCAGTAAAAATACAGATTTTTAAATCAATCTGAATTTTGTTTCAAAAAGCCGGGTTGCTTTTGTTGCTTTCGATTTCCACAAAAATACTGAAAATTTCGGGAAAATAACATAAAAGGGAAGACTTACATTTCAGCTTTAACGAGGAAGCCCTAGAAGCGTCGAAAAATGATTTTCAATCCGATATAAGGACCAACAATCGAAGCGCTGCGCTGCACATGTTCTAGATTTGACGAAAATCAACCTTAAGCTACAAGTATATAGAAATGAAAATGTTTCGCAAGCCTGCTAGTGCAGACACAACTTCCAGAAATCACAATAACATCACAGTCAACAAATATACCATTTGAATCTGGAAATATCCCATGTAACATAATAGGCAACTTGAAAACTTGCTACTTACTCGATAAATTACAGTTGAATCGAATCCCATTACAGATGTTCATCGAGAATAAACCAGTTGTAACAAATCCTTTAACACGCAAATAGGTTCTGTTTAGTTACAACCCAATCGGTTTACGTATGTACCATGATGTATGTTTCAATTTGAATAAGCTTAATAAGGTGTGCTTATAAGTAATTATTGAGCTTAGGATGGCCACCAGTCGGGACTCTTTTAAAAGGAAAGTTCGGAAGTTCTTTCTAGATAAAACTTTGGCAGAATCATCTCATTAGTATTTTATCTATGACTATAATAGTATATTATTATATATATTTAGTACTTATTGTATGCTATATATATATACCTATGTATGTTTATCTATTGTTTTAGTGGTAATTTATTTCTCATCTTGTTTTGTGTCGTGAATCAATATTGCACCTGCCTTGTCATCTCTGTATCACCCTAAGGTTGACTGGGAGAGAATGCCTAAGGCATTAAGTCCGCCTATGTACACATGTTGCATGAAGTTTAAATAAATAAATAAATAAATAAAAACGAATTTGCCAATTATACTTAGTCTTTGTACCGCGGTCCTCCATGGTCTCTCAGCCATAACTACTATGTCGTGCTCGATGACCCCAGTTGAGCTTCCAATAGAGTGGGTCTTAAAATGAATATGGACAAGACAAAGGTTGTGTCGAATTCCCATATAGCACCCATTCCATTCAAAGTCTTTGACCAGTGTGTGTTGCCAGTAATTACTTACGGCACTAAACGAAACGTGGTCGCTCACAATGGGCGTGATAAGAAGGTTCAAAGTCACTCAAAAGGCAATGGAGAGGGCTATGCTCGGAGTGTACCTGCGTGATCGAATCAGAAATAAGGAGATTCGCAGGAGAACGAAAGTAACCGACATAGCCCGAAGAATTGCCAAACTTAAGTGGCAGTGGGAGGAACACATTGCTCGCAGAACGGATCCCCGATGGGGCAGTAAAGTTCTGAAGTGGCGACCGCGTACTGGAAGGCGTAGCGCAGGTAGGCCCCCCACAAGGTGGACCGACGACCTGGTGAAGGTCGCGGGAATCCGCTGGATGGGGAAAGCGCAGGCCGGTCCTTGTGGCGATGCTTGGGGGAGGCCTATGTCCATCCAGTGGACGTCTTTCGGACGAAATGATGATGATAATGATGAAAGGGACAGACAGTACGGACCCCTAACTCCCCTCCTCCCATTATACAACCTTATTATACTTTATACTAAACCTCTTAAGGGGTCATTGTACTCATCATTATGAACAACTTTTACTATGGGGCAAAATCAGAAATCGTGAAATAAAATTAGCTGATCCCTACATTTGTGTTCACGTAAATCAACAAAACATAGGGATCAGCTAATTTTTGTTTCGCGATTTCGGGGTTGATCCCATAGTAAGATTATATACGTCTGTGACCTAGGGTACGTAGCTTGACTTATAGGTTATAGGGCAGCCTCAGGGCAGCTTAACTTGTCCATTTAACTCAACATATCAAGAGTTTACTTGGGCTCTGTATTTTTCTTTCTATTTTCAATTTCACATTTACGTGAAATATCGCATAGTATTTCAATATCGAAACTTATATATTTTATACAGTATATATAATATTACCGTGATCCACCATATTACTACCTGTGTTGCCAATAGAGTATACACGCCGCATTAATTAATAGATGATTGGTTTAGTTATCTCCATAGTATGCGAGACATAACTTATGTATGTGGGAGTATACAAGCTCTACAGAAATTGAGTTTGGTTCAAGTTTTTGTTGAAGGAGTAATAATAATTTAATTATTAACGAAAACATGAAGGAACATACTCACAATTTTTTTCAGCGGGTGTCTGGCAGTTTCTGAACGCTGATCAACGCAAAAATTCAAATCAGCTATCAAATCCCATGTCAAGTGTTGTGATTGGTTGTTAATGTTTTTGCCGACCTATCACAGGAGCTGACATTGGATTTAAGAACAGATAAAATTGATCAACATTCAAGAAACTACGGGAAAGTCTCCTGTTTCGAATAATTATTTATTCTTAAAGGTGCGAAAAAAACGGAACTACTTATAGGTACTACCTATCTTGATGATGATAAGACGAATGAAAAGATGAAAACTTGATTATTTTATTATTATTAACAGTCTGTAGCGTCCCCCTCCTCTTTCAGTCGTATTCCTCAATACTGAGGGTCGTGACCTCCCCCATGGATTTCTTCTGAATGATGTTACGCCATCTTTTGCGATCACCTGCGGCCAGGCCAGCTTTGTGATCAGAGACGGAATAGATAGCTTTGTGATAGATGCAGATCTGGTCAGACCAACGTGTGGGACAGCAGCTTCGTGCTCTTTTCCCTTCCACTTTGCCAGTGACAATGAGTGTTTCCAGATTGTCACCCGTCTTTCTGGCAATGTGACCGAAGTACTCTAGAACTCTCCGCAAGCAGATGGTGGAGTCTTGTGGTAATTTTTAATTTGTTAAGAATCGATACGTTGGTCGTACGTTACGATACGTTATATACTCCCTTCCCTTTTTTCACTTGTCCCTGTCTTTTGCCGTCTGGGGCCAAACCTTCAGATAGGAGTCAAGTTCGTCTCGCCAGCTCCTTCTGGGCCTGCGGCGTTGTCGTTTGCTGCTGTCTGGGACCCACTGTGTGATTGTTTTCGCCCATGGCTCCTCCGGAATGCGACAGATGTGTCAATGTGATGTGACACCAGATGTGGTCACTGACCAGCCAGCTGTGTGGCCTACATCAGCAATTAGTTTTTTAGAACGCAATAAAGAGTTTCTTACACGATCAGAAGTTTAACTCCTAGGATACTGCGTTCCATTGCTCTCTGACAAACCCTAATTTGATAAGAATTCTATATTTTTCAACCTTTTCAGAATGACAGGCTTGCGATCGTTCAGTCTCGCCTAATATATTCGAAATCGTAGTACAAACAAGATAGCGCACGTTTTTCTCAAAGTTAACTTTAGCTTTGAAGCAGGTTTATAATCTACATTTGCATTTAGAGATTACATCTCCATACTACTTTTAAAATATAAACACGAAACAAAATGCAAAAAATAGGAACGCTAGCGCGGAACAGCCTTAATCCTATCCTACTAATTTTATAAATATGAAAGTTTATGAAGATGTTTGAATGTTTGGATATTTGTTACTCAATCACGTTGTATGAATGGATGAAATTTGGCATACATATTTGTATTGTATTTCTATTGAACATAACCTGGATTAACATATAGGCTACTTTTTACCAATAAACGGCAATCAGAAACATCAACAGTCAGGAGATTTAGATTTAAGACATTAAGATTGAGCTTAGGTTGGAACTATACTAACTATATAATTACGAGAATTGACCTTCTGGTATGGTGGCGGTCAAACCCAAGTTCATTATAAATAAAATTTATCTTGTACGTTGTGATACTTTTCACTCAGCAGTAACACAACGGAATTAAAGTTGTAATTTCCATTGTGCGATAGCGCAGAAAAAATTGTCCTTACCTACTCTCAGAATCAATGATTTAAGTGACATATCCTTTATCGATTCAAATAAACTTAATATTTTTTTTCGATCTTCGAACTTCAGTTTTCCCTTTTCAAATCATGTTTTCAGCTATTTCTTTTTGTTTTTTTTTCTAAGGTGAAATTTTTCCACCCTGACCTAATTCAGCAATTTTATATTTAGTCGTTGGCCTTTACGTCTTCATAAGTCGCATTTTTAATCAACAAACCCTTGGAACGCGCTAATTTGAATAACGGACTACGCAAAAGGGTTGTTTTAGGGTACCGCACTAATAAACGTGAGAACGGTCGCGGTAATGGCCCGTATTAAGGTTGGGTCAAGAATTGGGTCTCGGTACCGGTATCGATGACTTTGGGCCACCCTAATTTTGGATACCAATGTGTCAGAGATAATTTACTTTGTAATTATTAGTCAGAACTTAATACTGCTCTTCGATTTACTGAAGGAAAATTTTTCTTCAGTTAGACTTCTACATCAACTCAGCATTTCGCATTCCTCTTATTTATAAAAGCGTCTTCCATTGCATTAACATTGCCATGATCAGGTGAAAATAGGTAACCTGATTGTGGTTCCAAAAATACGTAGCCTACCTGAAAGTTTTACAACCCAACCCAGTAGTAGGCTAGACACACAGTCATGGTAAAAAAAAATATAGACGAAGTGCTGCGAACAATCATAATGAAGCCAAAAAAACCATGCACCTTCGTGTACAACCAGCGCTCACGCTCACGCCATGCACCTGAAGGATATTTGCTTTCGCGATGCTTACTGGACGATGCCGCGACATGTGTACTGAGAGGAGTGAGCACGGTTTAAGGTCCATGTGTGTGCATGAGCGCTGGTTGTACACGAAGGAGCATAGTTTTTTTTGGCTTCAGTATTTTTCTTTGCAGCACTTCGTCTATGTTTTTTTACTATGTCCGTGGCTAGACATAGTTCAGATAAATATTACGTACCCAGTATATTTGATTTTCCAAGTCTAAAAATAATTACAACTATTTCAAAACTAAACCGATTTTAACACCGAGTCCCATCACTACGATATTCCAAAACTGGGACATTAGCATTTATAAACGGCATGTGCTATTGGTCTGAAATTGTTGCGGATCTATTAGTGGCCGCACGGATGCGCAGGATTAAGCCGTTTAACTAATAGCACTCGAGGGCCGGGAATGTGTGCTGTAGAACCTATAATACTCGCTACTAAACTTTTATTAAGTAATAGAATGTTGTGAGGTATTGTTTACTGAAATGGCCCGTCAACGATGCATAAGATTAAGGGCCACTTGCACCATCGTTCTTAAATGTGTTTAAATTGTATTTAAACCATAAAGGTAGTATATAAATGTCTTTGTCAAACACATTTATATACTACCTTTTAAGTCAAACATTCTTCATTCTTCTTCTTGCACCAAAGTATTTGGTGTACTAAATACGTTTAAGAACCCGTTAAACTTAAATGCTCTGTTGATCTTATTTAACGCTGCTAAACGCGTTTAGGAACTGTCTTCAACAAAATATGGTGGGGATTTTTTGTTCGTATTGAGGTTGTTTTGAAATAAGTATGGATTTTTATGAATTGTTCTCTCACAATGATAAAGAAAATAAAATTATGTTATTTTACGGCAATTTTTAGTAAGAAACAATTTATTTCGAGAATATTTCTTCTTACAAAAACCATTCCGTATATATAACAATAAATAACATCGCACTTGATTAGCAAAACTGACAGATTGGTACATTTAAATATAATTTATACCTATAACTTATTTTATAAATTAAAGGTTGGTTGGTACCTTAGCTACTCATTTATTATATTTTTTTTGTATTCTGCCCCGATCACTACCTATGTTATCTATATTACTCATTTTATGTTAGGTTACGAACAATGCTGTCTCGCCTACGAGATCCCGTTACGGCGCAGCCCTCTGGTTCTTCGAATTCGTTTTTTTACGCAAAATCCCACAAACTTATCCAACCCGGTGGCCGGCGGCGCTGTGATCGACGACGACACGATGCACTATCACCAGGAGAGACAAGGAAAGAACGAGAAAGAATGACAGTTTGACAAATGTTTCAAGTAGTACAATTTTTGCTCACCGAGTCAGTTAAGTTTGCGGGGCTATAGCGAACTGATTTACCGACACGATAATTGCATTCAACTAAATTGACATCTGTTACGCCTGGTATAAGGCTTCCCTAAATGCGTTTAAGCTAAACAAGTTTAGGGTGTTAAACACATTTAACTAAATGAATTTAAAAAATATTTAAATAGAATTTGGTACAAGCGGCTCTAATAGTAATAATAGTAACGGCCAATGGTCTTGTAGCCAAGAGCCTCGAACAACATCTTAAGAGGCTCTCGTTAGGTGGCTGGCTCAAGGGCCAGATTCAGAAGGCAGTTCTCCTCGACACGGTACGTATTGTGAGGAGGTTTCTGTCTCTGGAGCCCTAACCACCGGTAGCTGTCCTGCTCTCGATGCCGGTTGAACGCTATTTTTTTTATTTTTAAATGTATATCCTTTTTTTTTCAATATGTACATATTTCAAAATGTAAATTTTAAGTTCATTAATGAATAAAGGAGATGATATTAAAACCATTTGTTTCGAACCACAGTCCATATTACACACAAAATATTATTACTAAACACTATTTAATAGAGACTTGTTTGGCTGCTGGCTTTTGCACAGTCAGCCAGAGTCTCATATGGCTGCCAAACAGTCTGACGGCAAGCAAACTGTTGGAACTGCCTCTCACCCGACGCAACAGAGATGCAATCCAATTCCAAAGCTCGTAAAAATATGTTGTTGTAAAGAAGTGTGCTGTGTAGGTTTTCGAGGCAGTAGATAGGTACAACAGGTAACAGATGTATAAGAAAAAAAAAACATCACATTATTGCTACACCAAAATGGTCCTTACTCCTTAAAAAACAAACCTGCCAAATAAATCAATCCACGACAAAAAATAACCATGAACACGTCCGACAAATTAAATCAAAAATTGGAACCTCTCCACAATTAAAAAGCATTAGTACAGGCCCGCGATTCCGCGCGGGCGCACACTTCGCCTTAATTTTTCCATCAACGGGCGGGGAACCACAATTATGCGATTTGCATACCTATCGCGGCCGCCACTCGACGCGACGCATTTTTGTACGCCTACCCGCTACGCCCTTTCTGTGTACACCGGCTGAAATAATTTGTAACTACATGAGGGGAAATGTGGGAATACATACATAGAGGCCTTTTTGCGTAGGTATTTGACACCTAAAAAAATATACAAGCAGTTTTAGGCCTTACCTACGAAATAGGCTGCTCTGTTTTCAGTAAATATTTGGCTGTACACGGAACAAAAGTAAGACTTCATTTGTTTTCTAAACTCAGAGTGAAACAAAACAATGGAGTCAATTAGATGCCTATTTGTCGCGCGCAACTTGTAAAAGTCAATTAAGGAAAGCGGGTCAAAGTGTCCGGAGATCTTGCGAACACACACAGACTCAGCGACAGTTTATGCAGCTTAAAACACAGTTTTCCTTTAATCCCCAAGCTAAAATAAATGTTTAACTTCTTAAAATAACTATTCTGAACACTAAAACAACAAAACAAACAAGGCAACACTGAAACCATTAAAGGTATCATTATACGGCGCTATCTGCAAAAAATTCAAATTTCCTTCGAGCGTAGTGCAAAACGGTTCAAAACAACACGTTGGAGCACGAGTTTATTGGATTTTAGCGGAAATTTCACTCGCACACGGGACGAAACGTGCAAAACAGCCAACACTGTTTGTGAATCACCTCCGCATATCGAATTTTGATTCCTGATTTGTATCGGAACAACCAGCGACCCTATAAATAGGACGGCACGCGGGATGCGCAAATGGAATGCAAAATGTTGCGGATGCTACCGGACACACCGAAATCCACGTTTTATGGATAAAACCCGGGCATATGCCGGCGTAAAATTTCGGAACAAAAATACTACTACTATACTGCGATACAATAGAAAAGCTTTTTGTACACACTCCATCCAGCGAAATTGTTTTTGCGTACCTACATAACGTGTATAAACAATTTTTCATGTAACCGGCTTTATCAAGTTTCATTAGAAAGTTTATCTTGAAAACAAAGTCCGTCTGCCTTCTTATTGTAATAACCGATTCTCGGAGGAGCAACGCAAACACTCGAAACTTGCTCAATGCTATCTTGGATGTCCAATTGAGTTTCCATCCTGTGCCACTCCTCCATAGAATGCTTATAACCCACTTAGCCGACAAACTACTGGTAGCTTTGTCTTTTAAAGTAAGGAGATTGTCGGCGTTGCATCTATCAGCAATCTCGTAACAAAATTAATCTCGACTTTGTAATTCTAAAGTCGAATCTCGACTACACTCGGATCTCCTTGCTAATTGTTGGAAAGAGGAAACGTAATAAAAGTGCAAGTCTTTGAAGCAAAGAAGCTGGCCCCGAGCGCCTCCGAGGAGCGCATTTTAATAAATTAAAACTGCGCAAAATTCCCATTCCAATATCATTTTATTTTCCTTTTTGCGCCCGGTCCGGAGCTCGCTCGCTTTACATTGATTCCATTTTACTGAAAGACCATCAATCTACTGTCCTACTTCTGCGTATTAAAAACTTTTCGTGTATTTTCAAAGAAAACGTACGTGGTTCAGTAATTGAAATCATTCGGATTCACTTACACGTTAGTGGACAAACGGCCGACCTACGTTTGCGGTCCAGTTCACGCTTAACGAAATGTTGCTACTGGAATTGAGATAGCATTCGGGTGTACGTTTAGCTTGTAAACACAGCTGTGATACAGCTATGCTTTTTACAAAATGTACCTATTCACTGAAAGGCTAGATTCAGCTTTAAGACCAACTGCATATTCAGTGTCAGTCGATGGTTGAGATTTAAAACTGGAATGCTTTTGAAACTGGAGTCTCGAATAGTTTCGTGTGTTAAGAGTAATTCGATTAAGAGCTCGCTGCGTATAAACTGTAACCAGGCTCTAATGGCGTTGTTTTCTAAATTCCAGGTGCTGTTGATATCGCTGGAGCTACTCGCGTCACGGAGTGGGGCAGCGGCGCTGGCGAACTGTCCTACTGGCTGCAACTGCAACGACGACACACTCGTGGTGGTGTGCGAGGAGAGCCGCCTCGACGTGCTGCCCATCGCCCTCAACCCCTCCATCCAGCGGCTCATCATCCGCAACAACAAGATCAAAACCATCGACAGTTCGATGCAGTTCTATGCAGAGCTGCAACACCTAGACCTCTCGCAGAACCACCTAGTCAACATACCCACAAAAAGTTTCGCATATCAACGCAAACTACAGGAACTACATCTTAACCACAATAAGATATCCTCAGTAACAAACACAACTTTCCAAGGACTGAATTCGTTGACAGTTTTGAATTTAAAACGAAACTTTTTGGAGGAACTAACGAACGGAGTTTTCACCACCTTGCCAAGATTAGAAGAACTGAACTTAGGTCAAAACAGAATATCAAGGATCGAGCCCAGAGCTTTTGCTGGCCTATCAGCTCTGAGGATCTTGTATTTGGATGATAACCAGCTGAGTTCAGTGCCAACTACTTCCTTCAGCCTCTTAGGTAGCCTCGCAGAACTACACGTTGGCTTGAATGCGTTTTCGTTCCTACCTGACGATGCCTTCGCCGGTCTCAATAGACTGACGGTATTAGATCTAAACGGAGCAGGACTCTCCAATATTAGTGAATTTGCATTCAGGGGTCTTCCAGGATTAAGGAGTCTCAATCTCTTCGGCAATAGACTAATCACAGTGCCCACGCTCCAGTTGTCTGGCCTTACAAGATTAGAGGATTTGTACATCGGACAAAACGAATTCCTCTCTCTGGAAAGCCATTCTTTCAAGGGGTTGAAAAATCTGAAACTGTTAGATATCACAGGTGCTACTCAGTTGGAAAGAATTGAGAAAGGAGCGCTCGAAGATAACATCAATTTGGAAACAGTCGTTTTGGCAAATAACAAAAAATTGGCAATCATAGAAGACTGCACATTATTGGGTTTACCGAAATTGAAGCATGTTTCTCTAAAAGATAATGCCATTGTAACATTAAGCGAAACTGTGTTTATTGGTAAAGAGTTAAAGCAGTTAGATTTAACCGATAACCCTATCTTCTGCGACTGTCAGCTGCTATGGCTTCAACAATTGCTGAATGATAAGAGCAATTTCACACAAATACACTGCGCGAGTCCCGAACACTTGAAAGACAAACCACTAAGAAACTTGAACGCTGATGATTTGGGCTGTGTCCTCCACGACACACGGCAGCAGACCATAATCTGTATTGTGGTAGTTGCTTGCGTCGCCGCCATTGCAACATTAGTGCTAATATTGTATAGATATCGCAAGAGCATGCAGGAGAAACTGAAAGACTACAACTGGAACAAGGGGCGCAAGAACCTCGAGTATCACAAGCCCATCTCCACGGAGGAGGACTGCATAGTGCGCGGCATCCACCCGTCGCAGTACCCCGCGCCGCACGCGCCCGGCCTCAGGCCCATCCCGGTGACGGAGCTGTAGCTAGAGCTTTACGCCTCCCCGAGCGTGTTCTTCATGTCAGGCGGCCAGGGCTCCGCGCGGCGGCCGCAGCGCTCGGGGGGCGGCGCCGGCGGCACGCTGCCCGCCAACGGCTTCACGTACATCGGCGGCGACGCGCGCCCGCACCAGCCGCTCACGCTCAACAACGGCGCACCGGCTCACCACTTAAACAATGGCTCTTTGCGCTCCCTGCCCGATAAAAAGAAAAACCGCAACGGCGTCGTCTGTCACCCGGAGAACTTCCAGCGCAACCTCGACACGCGCTACTCGAGGAAGCAGGAGAACGGGTATATGCGCAACTCGGAAACCATAATCGGTTTCCCGCGCAACGACCGGGAGTATGAGCGGGAGCGTGCGGACTACAGCGAGCCCGAGTACTCCATCATCCCGGAGAGCGGCTACGGGCGGGCGCTGGACGACTACCCGCGCTCCTGCACACACTCCAACACCTTCAACTGTTGAGTGCGCGCCTGAACTATCTCAATCGTTTGTGATCTTGTAATTCTAGCAATAAATCTTCATTCCATTAAGTTTTCTATGGACGCGGTCAGTCGTGACGGACGTAGTGCTCTAGAGCGGTTAGTGACATTAGTGTTTCGGGTCCGGTGTACGTTCGACCAGTGAGGACTATCCTTCGTATTCGTTTTAAAAGAGTACCTTATTTGTAAATTATAAATTTAAGTAGTGATGGATCTATTTTTCAATGGGACGTGGGGGCTCGGGGCGTATGAAAGTGAGACTTTCACACGAGACAACGGTACAATGTACAGACTAGTCGAGGCAGCGAGGGGGGGCAGCGCCCGAGTCGGGGCCCGCCGGGGAGCCCCCTCTATGATGTACATCATAAAACATTGTGATTTGTAATTTTTTCTACCAGTGCGGTGGATTTTGTATTTGATTTTGTACAAAAAACCATTCCATATGATATCTTTTAATGTCTAATATTTTATTTATAAATGAATAAAAGTAAGTGTGCGTTAAATAAGACACCAATATGAAAAATATTAGAATTAATGAATGTAAATATATTTATACTATATTGAGATATTTATAAAATTTAATACAATCTTGTTCTTCTAAAAATTATCATAAAATTATTTCGGGATATTGTATTGTTTGCTATTATGACTGATATCCTAATTACGAGATTTCTTATGTCTGTCACTACCTACCTATAATTAAATACCTACTTACACTACATTTCTTATTGTGTAAAAACGAACGCACCCATTATTTCTAATACGAACACCTTCTAACACTTTTATGCTCAATCCTAATATTGTATCTAATTTATTAAGATTGATGTTGAAGAAGAAACGATGTCTTATTATTGTCATTTAAATGTACCTTACTGTTAATTTTTATCGTTCTGTTACCTATTTGTTTAAAGACCCATAGAATGAATGATGTGTGATCTGTTCAGAAAAGTTTTGGCATCTGCTTATAACATAACATCACGCCTGTAGAAGTTTTCAAACTTTCGCGAATTTCACTGATATTGAACTAAGTTTACGGGACTTGTCGCGCACAATTAAATAAAAATATAACAAAACATTTTGACTAACCTCGACGTTTCGGTCAAGTTGCATTGGCCGTGGTCACGAGCAGACTGAAGTATGTGCGTGTCATCGTCTTGAGCGGCGGGTGTTTTCTCGAACTACTCGCGGTTGGTTTTTCGTAACGTCGCTGTCCAACAAGATATGCTGAATCACGACACACAATGCTGACAGTTATATCACGTCTGTATTCCCCGAAGGGGGAGGCAGAGGTGTAGGTTAGTCCACCCACATTTTGCCAGTTATGTTACAAGTCCCATGTAATAGGGGGCGAGCCTATTGCCATTAACCGGGCACAAATCCAGACTCCAGGCTGCTACTGAGATTTCCTGATGAAAAAATCCAATAACACTTTGCGCAACCTGGGAATCGAATCCAATCCAAAAATCGCTTGGCAGTCGCATTTCCGACCACTAGACCAACAAGACAGGCTTCTGGTTATGCCAGTAATTAGCTGACAGGTTCTCAATTACCGAAACGATGCATACAAATTAACTTAGCCCGTATTAATTAGATTAATTGCAATCAGATATAAACATCGCCCCATTAGCGGATCCCGCCCAAGTCACGTACAAGTAACTGTATGGATAAGTGGGATATCAAGTAACCTATTTATTTATGCAATCAATCCAAGTACCTATTACTGCAGTATTTTTTAAAGCAACGCCCAGTCAGTGGCGGCTCTAACTTTTTATAAGGATAGAACGACATTGTCCTATAGCCCCATCGTAGGCTCTGGGTGCATTTAGTGCGGGGCCCTAGTATTTTTTTTACCTTTGATAACAAATTAACTACAATCCACATGCAAAATGTAAGGAAAACCGTAAAATATCTAGTTAAAGAAAAAAATGCAGTTTTTTTTTTCTCCCAAATCGAGTTCACGGCTCCTTTTTGTAGGTAATCAGATTTGGCTTTGCAGGTTCTCCTTAACTAATATGACAACCGCGAGCACAGCGAGGAGCAAGCGCGATATATTTTGTTTACCCACAAAAACATTTCTTCGCATTTGAAAGCCTTTTCGATGTTGGCACCTCTATTCCACTTAGCACCTATAGCAGTCGCTCCTCTCGCTCTATTCTAGGGCCGGCCCTGCGCCCAGTTATAAATAAATAAATAAACAATAATAATAGTTATTACTTTTCTAAACAGATCATGCCATTTGCAATAACGTGCCTGTTGTTCCATCTTCGATGTTACATAAACAACACAATATTTTCTGTAAACTTTTATCTTGTTTTTATCATTTTAATTAAATGTTCTTGCCATATTCCAATAAGGCATGAAGGTATTATAAAATAGGTATTTGATTATATTTTTATTTTGTAGAAAACGTTTGATAAGTAAAGTTATGATAATTATTATAAAAGCGTCTGTTATATTGCAACTGTCGTTGGCTAAGAAATAGGTAACTCATTAACTGCAGATTTTTTTCTCTGAAAGATAATGACTTCTTGCAGTAGGTACATAAGCCAGAACAGTGTAACGATTGCTAGGACAGTGTAACGATTAGAATTGTGATAAGAACAAGCTTTTTTTAATAAACGAGGTAATTAAGTCGCTAGATATAGTGTTGCCGATCTACATGCTGAAATTTTAATCACATCTTTCCCGAAAAGGGATCATTATTCTCATCAGTCATCATTATGAACAACTTTTACTATGGGACCAACCCCGAAATCGCGAAAAAATCAGTTGGTCCCTACATGTGTGTTCACTTAAATCGATAAACTGTAGGACCACCTGATTTTTTTTTCGCGATTTCAGGGTTGGTCCCATAGTAAAAGTTGTTCATAATGATGAGTATAATGATCCCTATTCGGGAAAGAAGCCTTTAAAATTTCAGCATGTACCTATAGTCGACTATCGATGGTCCACGAAAAGCAATAGTATCGATAGACTATCGATAGTATTATCACTATTACTGTCCAATACTATCGATAGCATTATCACTATTATTAGTGTCCAATACTATCGATAGTAACAGCACGTACCACGCTATAGATAGGGTAACTGATTTTCAAGGTTAACTATCAATAGTTTGGCAACACTAGATACCTTCTTAGTGCCATTTTTGTGTCTTCTTGGATTATGGTCGTTTTTTACTCCAGTTTTATATACCCACACGACATACTTACCTGATTTTGGTGTTATTGAGTTATTGTAAATATGGAGAAATTAAAGACTAAGCAATTAAGGCATGTGTTAGTGCCTAGTGAATGCCTAAAAAAGTATACAAGAAAAATGATGAATACATATGAAAACATTGTGATTAGAGTACTCACGACATTGTAATAGAAATCATCGGTCATTTCTGTATTTTATTGTAGTTATTACCTACATACAAACTCGATAAATATAACATACCTCAAATTTAATTGTGTTTTATTTGTTGTTAAACCTAACATTTAAAGGAAAATAAATATTTATCAGGCCCTAGTAATACAATAGACGAAGAAGTAGAATACGTAACGTACGTACGTAGTAAGTACTAGCATTACAATGGTTCCGTATGGTGCCGGAGGAAGAATTGCACCACCCTCCCCCTTCTCATGGGTGTCGTAAAATGCGACTAAGGGATTCACCAGAGGATGAGCAGCAGCGTTCTCTGAGTATTTAAACAACCAACTGCGATCGCCAACCCGCCTGCCAAGCGTGGCGATTATGGCATGTCCCCCCATTTGGGGGAGGCCTTTGTCCAGCAGTGGACATTTTTCGGCTGAAATGATGATGATGATGATGAACGTGCGTCAGGCTGGCCCGGCCCCGTGGCTTTAGGTCGCGAGATATGTATTATCCGAATGTACTCCTCTTCAGAAGCATTTGTACTTACTAAATTTTCAATGTACTGCTCTAATAAAAAAAATAGAAGCATTTAAAGGGGGCCGGGCCAGCCTGACGTTTTCAGCCCGGCCCCATCTGTACCACGACAACTACCAAACTTGCTGAGAAACTGGTGCCACAGAAGGGATGTACTCCGTATAATACACGTACATAGTGCTTAATTTAATCTTAAAACCTAATATTTTCCGAGATATTGAGGTTTTAAAGGGGCCGGGCTGAAAACTGTATCGACAGCATTAACTGGATAACCACGAAAGCTATAAGTACCTATCCTAGGTACGAAATAATCTCCGGCGAATTTAGAACACTTGTACTTCTTTCTTTTCAAATTAAACCCTCTAAATATATAAATATAAGTAATTTAAATTCGGCTGGCCCGGCCCCTTTCAGTCGCTAATATCACTCTCAATATCATATCAATTTCTTTAAGAAGGCGATCTTCGCATTCCAATAAAGCAGTACATCAATGCAGTTTGAGTCCTGTGTCTATCAGCCGTGTATTTGAGAAGATAATCAATATTTAAAAATGTACTGGTCGAGTGACCATCAGTCAAATGCTTATTTTCAGGACATTATTTATCATAATCATAACTATTAATAAATAACCGAGGAGATGATATGTATCTTTAGCTTGGACGTGGGACACTAATGAAACACGACACAATACATAATCCTACTAATATACAGGATGATTTGTATTTCGACCTATTCCATGATAGGGGCTTATACTAGAGCACATTTGCAACAAAAATGATCCCGTGAACCAAGGTTTGTTTTCGAGTTGTAGCAGTTTAAGTTTTTTTTGATATTTTCCTTCTTCGGATGGAAAAATGCTAATTGTGAAAAATTTATTCTACTTTAGGCAGTCAATTGACACTTTCCTGAAAGCTGATGAATGATCAATTACTATCACACAAAATTCATGGCCAACATTTTCATAAACTCTGAAATAAATGGTCATAAATCACAAGTTATAAAAAAAAATCATCATCATCAAGTACCCTTTACATTGCAGAGAATTACTGGAAAAAAATGTATATGATATTTGGCGTATAAATTACAGAAATAACATCCTCGTTTTATAAGCTATCCAAAATGGTACCGTAAAATGCCCTAACTTTGCTAACAAGCCCTACTTTGCCTATGCCTTAGGCCTAACTTGATTTTTACACGCACTGACACTTTATAACTGAACCAAAGTGTTTAGCGTTGTCATAGTTTTCAAAGCTCCCCAAGTACGGAAATCATAGCTATTATAGTTTACTCAAAAATAACTAGGCAAAGTAGGGCTTGTGGACCAAGTTAGGGCAGTTTACGGTACATATGTGGTCAAGTTTCGTAAGGGCTTGGAAAAAAATGCAGTAATAGCAGAATTGGGAGCACTTTGCTTGAAGTAATTTTCTACATTTATATCGTGTTGTTGTTGGGCCAGAAAGTAACTTAAGCTACTTATATACAGGTAGTCCCATTGCGAAAGTGTGTTTGTTGGTTTGTATCCCTTTCACGCAGTAACGGAGCAACAGATCAACATCCGGTAAAATTACAGTCTCATGAGACTTTCCATCTTCATGTCTCAGTTTGGCGAACCAGTAACTCAGTTACCATCTATTGAGAATTATTTTTCACATTAGAACCAATTTTTGAAGTAATGTATCTATTGAGAACTTTATTTCTCGTTAGATCTATTGTGTAGATCTATGAGATCCATGATGGTTCTATCGAGAATTATTTTTCTCATTAGAACCAATTTTTAAGAAATGGATGTACGGAGAACTTCCTTTCTCTGTAAATCCATTCCTTTGATTGCTACCTTGAGAATCACACTTTCTTCTGAGTGATAATTAGTGCTTTGTACTACACATTCGAGGAACATAAATAACTAAATCTTTATTAATTGAAGTTTTCACGCTTTTCCAATGTCAAAAATTTTGTTGTATTTATTTCTAGACTACTCAGGCAATGATTAAATGCCAAGCTCCAGGTGTTGTCCTTGCTTGACTAGTAAATGAAAACACTTAGACTGTATTTCAGGACTGGTTGAATTTTTGTTATTGTGGTGGTATAAAGGATTAAGAATAAATAAATAATAATAAATAACTCAATAATTATGATAACATTTAATAATGTCCTGAAAATTCGAACTTAACAGATGGTCACTCGATCAATAAATACAAACATATTTTAGATTTCAATTATCGTCTCAAATACACGGCTGATAGACGCAGGACTCAAACTGCATTGATGTACTGCTGTATAGGAATGCAAAGATCGCCTTCTTAAAGAAATTGATATGATATTGAGAGTGATATTAACGACTGAAAGGGGCCGGGCCAGCCGAATTTAAATTACTTATATTTATCTATTTAGAGGGTTTAATTTGAAAAGAAAGAAGTACAAGTGTTCTAAATTCGCCGGATATTATTTCGTACCTAGGATAGGTATTTATAGCTTTCGTGGTTATCCAGTTAAAGCTGTCGATAAATTTTTCAGCCCGGCCCCTTTTACACCTTAATATCTCGGAAAATATTAGGTTTTAAGATTAAATTAAGCACTATGTACGTGTATTTTACGGAGTACATCCCTTCTGTGGCACCAGTTTCTCAGCAAGTTTGGTAGTTGTCGTGGTACAGATGGGGCCGGGCTGAAAACGTCAGGCTGGCCCGGCCCCCTTCAAATGCTTCTATTTTTTTTATTAGAGCGGTACATTGAAAATGTAGTAAGTACAAATGCTTCTGAAGAGGAGTACATTCGGATTATACATATCTCGCGACCTAAAGCCACCGGGGCCGGGCCAGCCTGACGCACGTGATGATGATTACAAAGAAACCACACTACAAAACAAGGGGGCATATTATAGTCTTCGGTCTACTGTATAGGATCGGATACTACAGTCGAAGTTGTTGACCAGGGGCCTTACTCCCGACTGGTTCGAACTCTGAACCAAATCGAGCTAACATCAATTCCTAGAGGAATGCAGTACGAATTGACGCTAACTCGAATTCAAATTCGATTGATACAGTACGCGTAATAGTTATAACTGTGCCGTTGTTAAGTGAAAAACAAGTGGCTGCGCAGTAGTCAATTTTGCAACGAAATCAGTAGCGCGCATGCGCGGCAAGACACTGATAGGTTGTTTATCTGAATGGCAAGATGGCGGGGGACCGCAGTCTCGCTGTCACAGTCGTTCGTTAATTTTCATAACATAACATCACGCCTGTATTTCCCCGAAGGGGTACGCAGAGGTGTATAGTACACCCACATTTCGCCGGTTATGTTATAGTCCCATGTAATAGGGGGCGAGCCTATTGCCATTAACCGGGCACAAATCCATACTCCGGGCTGCTACTGAGAATTTCCAAATGAAAAAACCCAATAACACTTTGCCCGACCCGGGAATCGAACCCAGGACCCCACGCTCAGCAGTCGCGCTTGCGACCACTAGACCAACGAGGCAGTCCGCTAATTTTCGATGCATCTTTATATCCTGCTCACACTTATTACACCACTGTACCTGCGCGGCCCTTTGCAAAGCCTGCACAGACCAGTAAGCCTCTCGACGCTTATTAGCCAGATACCCCCGGTCACAAAACATATGCAGTAGCACCGCATATCTTACGCCCAGCCACCAATCGGGACGTCACTCCGTCAGCGAGCGGCACCAATCATATCACCGAACATTTGAGCCAACCAATCATAACGCGCTGTCCGCCCCCCGGTCCCCGCCAATATTTTACGACTGTGTTCTCATGCAAAACTTTGTTTATGTGGCGTCTTGAGGCTTACTGGTCTGTGAAAGCGTGGTATCAGAGCGGCATATTACGCGTACTGTACAGAACTCATCCAGTCGGGAGTACAGCCCCAGAATGTATAACATAAGCAGCCCATTCTTGTCCCACTGCTGGGCACGGGCCTCTAAAGGTGGTTTCACACCGGCGAGGCGTGGCGTGGATGGGCCGAGCGAGAATTGAAATATTTATTGGTACAACATTCGTCCTTGAGTGGAGACCGCGAATCGGCAAACGCAGCGTAGGGCGCCCCCCTGCCAGGTGGACCGACGACCTAAAGAACGTGGCTGGGGGGGACTGGATGCGGAAGGCAGAGGACCGAGCGTTGTGGCGCAACTTGGGAGAGGCCTATGTCCAGCAGTGGACTGCGATAGGCTGAGTTGATGATGATGATGATGACAACATTAAACTTTATTGCTGCATGAATAGAGTATTTATTGCATTGCAAAACGGTACATCGCGAGCAGGTGCGTGCCTGGTCGGCGCGAGCTCTCGATGTATAGTCCAATAGAACATAAAAGGGAGCAGAGGCCTTTGTTCCGATATCCATATTTGACAAAACAGTTCTCAATGATGTACATCTTTCGGTGTGAAGGGTCAGCGAGATTTCAATTCACGCCCATCCCATCCAATCCTCGCCTCGCCAGTTTGAAACCATCTTAATCGTAATGAGAAGGTTAAAGCCCGAAACAAACTATCGGACGCAACTTAATAGCCTGCACATCGCGACAGACGCTGGGCGACTGAAGGAAACATCCGACGAGCCAGATATTTGTCGGACGTCCGAGCGCTAAGTATCAGCATCAGTCGCGTCCGTTAATTTGGTTCTGGCTTATGGCCTTAGTCCAGCACACTGCCCTACTGCGGGTTGGCGGACTACACACCCCGTTGAGAACTTAATGGAGCACTCTCAGGTGTGCAGGTTTCCTCGCGATGTTTTCCTAATCAAATTGTGTATCTATGTATACGTTATCGTTACGCATAGAAGCCGAAGTTCGGTTGAACTCAGATTCTACTAATAATAATAATAATGTCCTCCCGGCCGAATTTCATTCACGGCGGCCAATCTCAATGGAGACTAGCCATCTGCGCGGGACATATTATAGTGCACAAGTGTGTGCGCAAACACAGGTGCACTCTCTATTCCCTCACTCTCATAATCCGATGGGACGGCAATTCGACACGACCGGAGAGAGATCAGGCGCAGGACCGACGGCTTTACGTGCTCTCCGAGGCACGAAGGGTCTCGATGTGTAACGAAACGGTCACCCATCCACAGACTCCCAGATTCTACTAGCGCTCTGTGATTTCAGCAAAAACTAGCCGCGGCGATCATTTCAGATCTCTGCATTTACTTAAAAATTCATTTCCATTTTCCATCCACCCACTACAATCAATCAAAAATAAATATATAATCGAAAATAATTCAAAATCAAAGTTCACGTCCCATCGCTTTTTAATATAGAGAGCTTATCATTGTAGGGAAATATTTAAATTATGGAAAGAAAAAATCGCTCACGAGCAGGATTCGAACCTGCGACTCCGTGTACGCCAGTGCTTTAGCCACTAAGCTACCGTGAACACTGCTCGTGGTATCGAAATTATCCTCCACTATTGTACATGTTTGGGTGACGTCAGGAAAATTCAAAATAGGTAAATAAAAATGTTGATCTTGAGTATTTCTTTATTTGAAATTAACAGTGTTGTTTTTTACTGTAACTTACGGATAACATTACTGCCGTGCTTGTGATATATACAGTAAGTGCCTTGGAGACAGTTTCGAGAAAAAGGCGGTCAAAGTTTTTTTACAACTTTTGACATTTCTCCTGAAATAGAAATCCTACCCAAGTCTTTTCAATTTTGTAACGTATAGTATAGGTCTGCTTTACAATATGTATGTTTTTATTTTAGTTTAGAGATAATATTTTAGTTGAAAACCATGAAAAATATTTATGTTAAGGAATGAAAAATTAAATAATTAAACTTTTCTTAACATTGGTACAGTAAGTGCGTGACTTACTGTAATCATCTTTAGTTTGAAGTTACATACTGCAACAATGATTACGAAATGAGGTATGTTTAAATATAATCACCAAAATAACACTACTCTTACTGTAAATATATTATGGTTTAGTAGACCTATGTTTTATTTCTATCACATATTATAATAACAGCAAGTGCCACTTACTGTTAATATGTGACACTTGGTAAAAAATCTTCTTAGCTTAGAAATATTAATAGTAAGATTTACTTACTGTAGCAATACCTAGGAAATAGTTTTAACATTATGAAAAAATCAACCATATGTGCCCATACTGTATTTATAATAAGTATTCCTGGCGCAAAATGTGTCTTACTGTAATTATGCTTAAGCTTATCTGAGGTTATATCCCACATTTCCAAACTTTGAATACACAGAAATGTAGCTCTCAATCTCTCACATTCCGAAAAAAATGTGACTTACTGTGATTATCGCAAGCGCGGCAGATTATTTAAAAGATGTTCTTTATTGGATCACATAACATTCTGTGCTTGTTTAAGTTAATACCCATATTCGTATACACACTGGTAAAAAACTATATTCTAATCTCTGTTTTTTCTTACTTGTCTTATTTAGTAAACAATCTTGGCATGTCTTTTTAATGCAATTCGTCAATAATAATTATTAAATGACATTATGTTAACAATTTCACACACTAAATAACATTTTTTAACCTAACTACATGTGCAGAACTAGTAATTATATTGTATCAGTAGTTATTTGAATAAAGAGACGTGCCACGACTGTTTACTAAATAAGACAAGAGAAAAAACAGAATATACTATGATACATGCCAGAGAAGTTTTAATCCAAAAGCCATTTTTTTACACATCAGTGTAATCCGTGTAACCTTAAAAATGTGATGTATGTCAGAGTAGTTTAACTCAAAAGGGTACTTTTACCATGGCAGTCAGTTTCAATTTCAAATCGTTGTAGGAAAAAAATACATGCTGAAATTTTAATGGCTTCTTTCCCGAAAAGGGGTCATTGTACTCATCATTGTGAACAACTTTTACTATGGAACCCATAAACCGCGAAAAAAAATCTAGTGGTCCCTACATTTTATCGATTTAAGTGAACACAAATGTAGGGACCAACAATTTTTTTCGCGATTTCATTGTTGGTCCCATAGTAAATTTTGTTCATAATGATGAGTACAATGCCCCATTTTCGGGAAAGAAGCCATTAAAATTTCAGCATGTATAGTAATAAAAACCCAATGATAAAAACCAGTCTAGTTGTATCTATATCGTAGGATAACCAAAAAAAAACGGATCTTTGCGAAAGTCCTAGGACGATTGCAATGGACCCGAAAATTGGAATCTATAAGATTTTCGTTATCATCCGAGCATTTTTTAGGATCATTGCAAAAACCCGGCTTATCTTAGGTTAGTTGCGAATAACCGCTCACGTAATGAGCGCTGATTGGCTGATATTAATATCATGCACTGACGGATGCGCTGATTGGCTTACGGCTTCTACTTCCCTAGTAGGTCTTGATTATCTGCATCTTGGGCGTCAAAACGCTGGTCAAATTTTTTCAACAGTGTTGCTGAAACGTGAGCTTTTGCAGGAAGTTCGTCTGAAAACATACAAAAATATTTAAATAATGGGTATAATTTATGTTCGGTGCTCACGAACGCTGCAACGAAGTATTTTGTAAACTGAAATGATTTTGAATCTTATTTTAATAAAGATACCGCTCACATTTCGTTGATATCGTCACGAGACTTGTCATACGGCGCGCGGCTGGGTTCCCTATGCCTATTTCATCATCATCATCATCATCATTACAGCCGAAATACGTCCACTGCTGGACATAAACCTCCCCCAAATATCGCCACAACGGCCGGTCCTGCGCATCCCGCATCCAGCGGATTCCCGCGACCTTCACCAGGTCGTCTATGCCTCATCATTTCAGCCGAAAAACAAAACCTCCACTGCTGGACAATGGCCTCCCCCAATGGGGAGAATACATATGGTATGGGTGTTGCTTATGTATTATAAGTATGTATTTACAAAAAAAAAGTATTTAAGTAATATATCCATAGTCTAGTACCCATAGCACAAGCCCTGCTTAGTATGGGACTAGATGGTGCTGTGTAAAAAAAAATTCCCAAAGATATTTATTATTTATTTATTCATGCGTGGCAACTTTCGAACAAACTACGCCTTACATATTGACGTCATTATTTTTTAATAATTAACTTTAATCAAATGTACTTTACAGGTTTTGTTTCTGCAGTTAAAAACGTGTGCGTCATCCCAGCGAAAAAGTGTCGAATTTCTTAATTCGAGATAAGTAAATCGTTAGTGTATGACGTCGTGTAATTGTGTATGAACATTTCAGATTTGTGTGTCCAACCCTTTTTGGGATATTCATCAAAAACGTTTTCCGTTGGAACGACGTCTTCCCGGCGAGACTTTTTTTTTCCAAAGGACGTAAGTAAAATAAAATAGTTACATGGATTAGAGTATAACGAAAGGTAAATGTGTATGCATAAATGAGATTTGTGTGTCTAAAGACTCCGAAGATATTCAAGTTTCCGCTGCGGTGACGTTTGGCTGATTGCTGGATATCATAAACGGTTAGGCGAATAGTTGTGACTTTTTTTACACATGTAGCGATTCTTTTGTGTGTAATGTTTATGAAAACAGACTTCGAAAAAAAATTACCGCTAGGAAGCTATAAATTTTAAAATGAAATCAGGTTATTAGGTCCTAGTACTGCGAATATGAGCTCCGAAGCCTAAATGTTAAAGTTTATTTGTACCTTATAAATGCTCACAATGTCATGTTAAATCTCATCGATGTACTGTAAGTAAATAATGAATTATGAACAAAATTGCTAGGTCTGGGCCACGATGTTGTTCGCCATTCGATTGAACGAGTTTACTATGGGTTGGCAAATTAAAAGGTATCTCATTCGTTAGTGTATTAGTTCAATTATCCATCTGTAAAATTGTAGCCCAATACACTTAATAATTAAAGAAATATAATCAAAAAACCAATGAGAAGCGCAATACAGAGATAAACCAACCAAGTTTGAATGTGTACTAAAAAGCGGCCGCGCGATACATGGTGCTTACCTTCCAAAATTGTTAGTACAGTACCGTTTTTATTTTGGTACATGTGCGTACACAATTCTTTAGTTTTTATTTTCTCATTTTACTTTACACAGTCATCAGTTGAATTATTTCAAAATAAGTAGGTACTATTCAGTTATTGACATGGGGTCACTAAGAACAAATTATAATATTGTAAAGAGACCACGACTGTGGTGCTAAAGTTTTACGTATTATGTGAGATTTCCATGTAGGTAATTAACATTCTTGGTTTAGAAGTTACAAAGTTCTGACAGACAAATGGATTTGAATTTCTTTTTTTACAGGTTCCGTCCGTGTGTCCATCCGTTTAACTTGAAGACGAAAAAACAAAAAAATCATTCAGTTAGTGATTTGTATTATTATTTTGTTTTTGTTTTGTAACGGACACTCAAGCATAGTGAATTTTTGTGTTTTATTGCGAAAAAAGTTATTAAAATCTTAAGTTTAATTTTTTTCTTACTTCCTTTGTTCTTCATATCGGATTCAACATAAAACTATCTCGTGTTGTGTTTCCTAGCGTTTTTATTTATGCTATCTGTGTCGATCTAGTATAAACGTACCTATGTTTGGCAACATACATCCAAAGTCGATAGGACCCCGTACGTTGACAGTGGGCTAAAATAAAGAGGTAAACAATGAACCACGGTTCACTGTAGCTGCTAATGTTCTCGTCTATTCACATTTACAATTAATTTCACTGCACTTGTGGCATAGTCGTTAAGGTGGTCACCTCTCTATTGACACCACGCCAAATGTTGTCGGTTCGATCCCCACATGCAGTTAATTTATTATCTACGTAGAGCTGGTTACGAATAATATACATAATCTTTAATTTTAATAAACATAACAACCTACATTAATGTAGATACCTACTGAGCTTATGAATGAGTCAATTATTGTAACTGATCTGTGATTTTAAACATTAAGTAACTTAATTAAAATTAATTAACGAAAACATAAAACCCCGACTGCGTCTAAAAATAATAGAAAAGATATAAACAAGACTTATTAACACGCAGTCGGAGGCTACGTATGTTTTTGGTCATGAATTACATAATAGTTCATAGGTAGCCTCCGCCTGCGTGTTAATAAGTCTTGTTTATATCTTTTCTGTTATTTTTAGACGCAGTCGGGTTTTTTGTTTTTGTTAATTAATTTTTTTATTTGAATTTTTTTAGTTTTGTCATGTTTTATTTATCATACTATTAATGTTTTTTTTGAAAAGTTAAATTCATTTTTAACGTTGAATATTTTGTTGTTTTTTAGCATTTTTCATTCCAAATTACATTTAAACATATAAGTTGTGTATATTTTCGTAAACCATTTATAAAACCCTTTATTTTGATACCCCACTCGATAGGTTTTGAGCAAAAAAAATTTTTTTAAGTCACATAAAATGGCTCCAAAAAGCGGCCATTTTGATTTTTATAATTTTGATATACCCAGTGTCACTCTCACAATTAAGACGAATCCAACGACACCTCTCAAGCTAAGATCCATCAAGCCGTTTAAGCTACAGAGCGTGCCAAAGAAATATACATACATACATACATACATAAATACATACATACATACACTCGAAAAACATAACCCTCCTTCTGGCGCAGTCGGGTAATATATATAATATATATAATAGCTATACTTATTTTTTGTATCAATACTTTTTCTATATCTTTTATGTTGATTTTAGTATGTAGATTTTTTAGGGTTCCGAAGTCCTACAAGGAACCCTTATAGTTTCGTCATGTCCGTCCGTCTGTCCTAATCCTTTACAGCTTAATAACTTCTACAGTAATAAAGATAAGTAAATGAAATTTTGTTCAAAAATGGTTTAGATATAGATCTCAATTTTAAAAGAATAAAAAAATCGTTTTAACGTATTTTAGGGGTGGCGTTCATATATGTCAAATGGGATGAAAAATTTTTTTTCGCTGCACCCCCTCGTGTTGGGTCTTGAATCTACTACAATGAATGTAATGTTTCATACATCACTTTTTTATCAGGTGTACCATCTGCGAAATATAGCCCGCCAAAGTGGCTTGCAATGTGTCCCCCCCCTGCCATTTCTAAAGTATGCAACGTAGAAACTTATAATCTTCCACATTGAAATACCTATGTGAAAACTCTCTTTTAAAATTATTTCGAGTATAATGTGATTATAATTTTTTGAGTTATAGAGAGAAAACTGAAAAATACTTAAAACGTCCTAGTTCAAAGGTCATTGACCTTAGAGAAAAATGATCATAGCAAATAATGCTCCTTCAGCCAGTGGCGGTTCTAGGGGGGGGGTCGTAGGGGTCATGACCCCCCCAAAATCGTACACGTCAAATTGACAAATCTCCTAAAAATTAACAATTTACAAAAATAAATAAAATAAAAGATTGACTTCCTGCTTAAACGTCCAAAAGTAAACAATGAAATGAAAACTAGGTAAGTACTACTTACTCAAACACGATATCACACGGCATCTACTCGTACGTCAAAAAATACTTAACATTATTTTAGAGTTTTGTTTATGTACTGAATTTCAATTTACAACAAAGGTATTACTTTGTCTAAAAATAAAGTATGAATGATGTTTCCAGTTTAATCACAAATAATATCACATACGACGGCGGTAGTTCATTTTGTCGAACGGTTTGCGCTACTTTACATGAGCCTGCCGTTGCGATTGGACACTCAAAGGTGCAAGCGATTGAAGCTTTGGCGGTGAAAAAATATATTTCACGCTCGCTTCGCTCGCGCTTCTTCATTAACCTGCATGGCCTACAACTCCAAAAAATACACTTAAATTTAATTCAACTTTTCGCATAAATATGAAAAATTCCCAACGTTCGTTTCCTCTTTGTTGACGTTCATTTTGTAAGTAACTATTCTGTTACATAATAGACTAACTCCAAACTTTACCATGTCAAAGCGAAAAAAAAAAAAGGGAAATTTGGACCTTGAAACTGTACGTAAGCCAAGTTGACCCCCCCCCCAAAATCTTGGGCTGGAACCGCGCCTGCCTTCAGCTACTTTCTATTTGAAAAAATCACAAAAAGTAACTGTGACACGACACACTTCTTAAATTTGGCTTCTTGAATTTATCGCTAGATGGCGCTACTAACAACACACTCTGAGTCGCGAATGCTGCCGATTATTGCAAAAACTAAAATAGCCATGATTAATATTCGATTTGATTCGTTTGTAATTACACCTACTTAAGGAACCCTATAATACTGAGCATGGCCCGACATGCTCTTGGCCGGTTTTTATTATTTTGTTGTTGTTGATTTTTTTGCACGAGTTTTTAAGTACCTATACATACACATATCTACAATCGATAATAATTAGTAAATTGATACTTTTGAAAATAAAACTAATTAAACTCCAGTTGTTTTTCATTTTTACTAATTATTGTGTACGCACCTGTACCAAAGTACTACACCAATAACAATAAGTATGCTAACAATTTTGGAAGGTAAGTACCATGTATCGCGCGGCCGCTTTTTAGTACACATTCAAACTTGGTTGGTTTATCTCTGTATTGCGCTTCTCATTGGTTTTTTACGTCGTTAAAAGTCACAACTATTCGCCTAACCGTTTATGATATTCAGCAATCAGCCAAACGTCACCGCAGCGGAAACTTGAATATCTTCGGAGTCTTTAGACACACAAATCTCATTTATGCATACACATTTACCTTTCTCTAATCCATGTAACTATTTTATTTTACTTACGTCCTTTGGAAAAAAAAAGTCTCGCTGGGAAGACGTCGTTCCAGCGGAAAACGTTTTTGATGAATATCCCAAAAAGGGTTGGACACACAAATCTGAAATGTTCATACACAATTACACGACGTCATACACTAACGATTTACTTATCTCGAATTAAGAAATTTGACACTTTTTCGCTGGGATGACGCACACGTTAAAAACAGCACAATAAGGCATTTTTGCGTGTTTTCGTTACAGTATTTACAGAAACAAGTCATAAGGCGTACTGATAAAGGCTTTGAAATGCCCTGCACAATGGTGCAGAGTGTTGGCACGCGCGCCCTGCCTACTTGGCCATTCTATCTATTTCTGTGATCAGCACCTTAATGTGTAGTGATCGCGAAAACCTAAGAAAACATTGTAATGTTAATATTTACCTTTTAAAACCTCTTCATCATTTTGTACATCTACAAAGCATTCGACATTATACTTCATGAATAGGTTCCTTATGCATTTCAGGAGATGGGTCTTGTCCAAAATTGTTACAATTTTATGTCCCTCCCAAGTAAAGAATGGGTACACTTTTGTCAATCCCAGATCATCCAATACTTTATTATGGACCCTGGATAGGTCCCACGCCGTCACTATGAGTCTAATTTTAAAGCAATTGTTTAAAATCTCCAACCAGCCTGGGTCTTATGCCTGCGGGCAAATTGCTTGTCTCTGTCATGGTTACCATGATTTTGGTATCCCTCTATTAAATTTGATCTCTATCAAACTGACTGTCTCGTTGGTCTAGTTGTCGCAAGCGCGTCTGCCAAGCGCGGGATCCTGGGTTCGATTCTCAGGTCAGGCAGTGTTATTGGGTTTTTTCATTAGGAAATTCTCAGTAGCAGCCAGGAGTCTGGATTTGTGTCCGGTTAGTGGCAATAGGCTCGCCCCTTATTACATGCGACTTATAACATAACTGGCGAAATGTGGGGGTCTTGTATTTCACCTCTGCATCACCTTGGGGGAATACAGGCGTGATGTACTATTATCGCATCGAAAGGATAATGTACAAATATTTTCATAATCTATTTGTCTGTCAATACATAACAAGCTATTGTTGTATAAGCAAGTTCTAATGCCAGTATGGACTTATGGCATACAACTATGGGGTTGTACCAAAGAAACTAACATAAAAATAATACAGCGTTTCCAAAACAAAGTGCTCAGGGACATCGTGAACGCTCCCTGGTATATCAGAAATGAAGATCTTCACCGGGACCTCAAAATGGATTTCGTTAAAGATATCATCCAAAAGTATGCCGAGGCTCATGAATATAGACTTCATCATCATGTGAACGTTGAGGCTATCCAGCTCCTCGACAACACAGGCTTAGTGAGGAGACTGAAAAGGACAAAGC
Organism: Asteroscopus sphinx; assembly: GCA_949699075.1. Taxonomy (NCBI): domain Eukaryota; kingdom Metazoa; phylum Arthropoda; class Insecta; order Lepidoptera; family Noctuidae; genus Asteroscopus; species Asteroscopus sphinx. The sequence goes on along the minus strand of OX453004.1, from coordinate 29,755,554 downwards.
CTTTTGAGTTAGTGTAGTGTTAAAATTAAAATAGTGATGTAGACAATATTAATTAAAGACACATGAAAAAAGTGACTTCGCCTTAAGAGACGCTAAGATAGTGCCAGTGGACACATTCTTAGAAATAATATTATTATCTAGCAGTTTAAGTTAGCATAAAATTACTTATTAGTCTTGTAGACTAGATCGTAATTATATTAAGGTACCAATAATTAACTATTAAGACCTTAAACATTAAAAAAAAAAAAAAAAAAAAAAAATTTGTCTTTCTGCCATATTAAATTTAACCTTTTGCCCGCCCCATTCGGAGTCGGATTTATCTGACAAATATTTTCGTTTCCATTTCGCCCACGTCGTATAGCATGATTTCACGACTCCATTTGCCATAAAAGTATTAATTTTAAGAAAACCAAGCGGTTAAAAGATTAAACCCTCAAATATTTGTGGGTTTGTGCCTGCTTCTATTAGTATTCTGTTGAGTAATTTTTCTATGTCCTTTGTGAGGTAAGAGAAAACACTCGCTCTAACAGGTTGTAGCATGTGCTCCGTGCATGAGGCACAGCAATATGCTGAGCGGATGACCGTTTTTCGCGGATGTGACGCATATCTTACCACACTTCTCGACTTTTCTTTTTTTTTTCTTTTCTTTTCTTATATTTATTCTGCGCTTTCCTTAAATTTTCCGGAAATGTTGTGTGTCACTCTTGACACAAATAAATTTCTTTTTTTCTTTCTTTAGCAAGCTGGTGTTTTTTTTTAAAGTGTTAGTGTAATTGTTTTGTCTTCGATACTCTTCCTTTTGGTTTCTTTTTACAATTACGTAACCGGTTTCTAAGCAAAACAATTTCATTTTTCATTTTATGTAATTTTTTTTCATTTTTTGACCTTGATTTCAACCGTTTTCTTAATCTACAGATTTCCCTAAAGCTCTTGATACAAATATTATATAGTTCTTTCTCTCTTGCCGTTAATTCACTAATTTTATTTACTCCCAGTGGCCTTAAGATGCCTTTACTTTTCTTTGTTTTAAGTTTTCCATATTGTTCGGTAATCTGGACATCGTTTGATGTTCCTGGTATAGAATTATGTATGACTAGACTGGGTACGTAGGATATTACTGGTTGAGGTGCTCCGATTTCAGAATGGTGTTCAGAGTCTTGGGTTGTGATGTCCATCCATTCTGCAGGTTGTTCGGGAAAGTTCTATAAAAATAAAATAAAAACATTTTACTTATTGTGCATCAGAGAGCATTTTTAGCTGCCTGACCAAGATCAGGTCATTAATTTTATCATACCCGAGCAGATTACATTATTACCTTGAGTTGCAGTCATTCCAGATAAAATACAGTAGAACATTGATAACTTAAACCACAATAACGTAAAAACCTCTATAAATCAATAAAATGTTGTGTTCCCTTCCCCTCAGAGCCTAAAACCTCTATTACTTAAAAGACAAAAGCTCTACAACTTGAACAAATAATCTGAGTATTAGCCCTCTGTAACTCAAAGGGTGCAGGGCGAATTTGCCGTCCTATAGGCTTAATTTTAACCCAGAAACTGGGTAAACCGAGTCCTGCATGGTACAGACAGCGAGACTGGCTTGATGGTTGGCCGCCCCCAGTGTTCGCCGCCCGGGGTCCTGTCCCCTCCCTAGATCCGGCCTTGACTAACACAATCGCGAAGAAGTACCAATCTGTATTTTATGGTTTCTGTTGACAGATATTGATAGGGTCAATGATGAGAATTAAATCTCACCAACAAACATAGCATCTTAAATTAAAGGAAATCCATGAAATAAGAACTAACAGTAAATAAAATAAGGTGTTTTTAGGGTTCCGTACCTAAAGGATGTCTGTCACAGGGCTGTATCTTTTGAACGGTAATAGGTAGCTGGTTGAAATGTTCTCAGAACATGTGTTGCTGCTGTGAGGGGTATCACGACAAATAATAAAAATAAAAAAGTCTAAAACCAAAGGGGGTCCCCATACAAGAAACCTCGAAAAACATGCATTTTTTTCAACGTATTGTTCCTGCTCTATCTTCAAAACGGTAAAACGTACCAGCGTCAAACTTGATTTGATTATAGTGCATACTATGTAGTTTAGCAACAAATAATAAAAATAGGGTAAACATAGGCATATATATATATAGCGTAGCGATTATGGCATATCCCCCCCTTAATTGGGGGAGGCCTATGTCCAGTAGTGGACGTCTTTCGGCTGTAATGATGAGACATGTGGTGTTACCTTCGTAAGAAAGAGATGCAAAAATTCATATTTCGCTCACGGTGCGTTGATGTCTTTTGATGAACTCTCGTAAATTAAATCAGTTTCTATGTGGTATCAGGTCGATGGATGGTACGGAACCCTTACTGCGTGAGTCCGACTCGCACTTGGCCGGGTTTTTTTTAAATAAAATGTACTGCCTTGGTGTAATTTTTGTGAAATTTACCTAAGCTAATGTTAGATTTCATGATTTTTCTTCAATCTAAAGCACATTGTTTATTGGAGAGATTTGATTCTCCTTATAACCACAGATTTCGTAATGCTATAACGGTCAAAATTAATACCCTAAAGATGGAAATTTGACATTAGCTCCATACAAATTGTGTCTTCATTACACTTACTTCTGATACCTCAATGGCACTTAGGACATAACTGTGGTTATTAGAAGTGATGATAGATGATTTGGCTGAATGTGTCTTGTCCTGTGTTGTTGTTGATTGTGGAGTTTGCATTTTTATGGCTTCATTCTGAAAACACAACAAAAAACTGTTGAAAATCTGGTGAAGCATTTAAGGGCCATGTTCAAAGATATGTATAAACAGAATTACAATCACATGAGACTTTCCATCTTCATGTCTCAGTTCGGTGAACCGACTTGCGGTACCATTAAGGCAACAGCCTAGGTGGTATTGAAGTTGCTACGGGCAAAGGTAACCGCTTATCATCAGGTGGGCCTTTGGCTCGTTTCGCCATCCTATACTACAAAATAAATGAATAGTAATTTAGTGTTCTTATTAGGTTTATCAATAGAATAAATCATCCAAGAGCAAACTCTTAAATTTATTTGTTCATTGTCAGTAGATTAACACCCACATTATTAGTCGTTTCCTCAAAAGTTTCTTGACTCAAACTCAGTCAAGGATGCCTTAAGAGTTCCTACAATATCAAAATCGGTATTCACTGAATGTTGAGGAAATAAATAACGCCACCATAAATTCATCAAAATCGGTCACTTTTCAGAATAGGAACTACAAGAATCACGTCGCAAATTACACTTTTCCAGTCTTGAGGAAGCCTTTAAGACTTTTGAGTTCTTCCTCACCTTGAGTAAGGAAAACTGTCAAGTGATGGAGATTCTTTGCAACTGTGAATATCACGGAGGAAATATTGTATTCACATTCAGTGAGGTTGAATGGAGTCTAGAAACGTTTGAGGAAACATCTAATAGTGGTATGCCACTGGTCAAATTTCTTTGTCCAATGTGACTTTGATCAAATAAATTGGATGATTTTCATCAAATATTGTATGTAATAAAACACTGATCATCAAATAAATTGGATTAGACACAGAGATTGAACAAATAAATTTGACCAGTGGCATAAACACCTAAGAATATGAGTGTCAGACATTCTTACATCCACAGAGGATTGCCGAGTTGATACTGAAGGTTCCACTAGAAGGTTCAGCCAGAATAGGGGCAGCCTTGTGCAGCCTGAATATTTTCTATTTTTGTGAAAATGACACTCTTATTATATGATGTAATATAATATGTTTTTTATTTATATTTAATACAAAATCTTTACTAATATTATGAACAGGGGCCTTACTCCCGACTAGATCGAGTGCTGTATCAATAGAATTTGAACTTGAGTTAGTGTCAATTGGTACTGCATTTTTCTAGGAATTCACATTAGCTCGATTTGGTTCAGAGCTGGAGCCAGTCGAGAGCCCCAGGATAGATTTGTTTGTTTGTAATAGATAAACTCTGTAACTACTGAACGGATTTCAATCATTCTTTCACCATTAGAAAGCTACTTTATCCAGAAGTAACATAGGTTATATTTTATTTTAGTATGCGGGCAAAGCCATGGGCACAGCTAGTAAGTAAATATGTTAGTGTAGCGACACACCTACCGAGAGTAGGCGCCGACACTTCAGCGGCTTAACTATTGGTCGTAGTATTCGGTTGGCATGACCTAACGCGCCGAACGTTTAGCATTATGCGGCGGCGTCTTGTTCAGTGCGCTACGTGACGGAAAATTACGTGGCGTCGTCGTCGTCGTTCGGTGTCTTCACTTAAAGTACGCGCCCAACTTTCGGTCGCGTAACGTATCGCGTGATGTGTCAAGGCAGTAAAGCTGCTGCTGTAGCTGCTGATCTTGGTCTTATCATACCAGAGCAGATTACTACTTACTGCCTTGAGTTGCAGCCAGTCATTCCAGTTAAAATACAGCAGATCCTTGATAACTTAAATCACAATAACGTAAAAACCTCTATAAATCAATAAAATGTTGTTCCCTTCCCCTCAAAGCCTGAAACCTCCATTACTTAATAGACAAAACCTCTACAACTTGAACAAATAATCTGAGTATTAGCCCTCTGTAACTCAAAGGGTGCAGAGGGCCGATTTGCCACCCTATAGGCAATTTTTTTTCCCAGAAACTAGGTGAACCGAGTCCTGCTTAGTACAGACAGCGAGACTGGCTTGGTGGTTGGCCACCCCCAGTCTTCGCCACCCGGGGCCTTGCCCACCCTCCCCCTCCCTAGATCCGGCCCTGACTAACACAATCGCGAAGAAGTACCAATCTGTATTTTATGGTTTCTGTTGACAGATATTGATAGGGTCAATGATGAGAATTAAATCTCACCAACAAACATAGCATCTTAAATTAAAGGAAATTCATGACCAAACACAGACCAGTAAGCCTCAAGACGCCACATAAACAAAGTTTTGCATGAGAACACAGTCGTAAAATGTTGGCGGGGACCGGGGGGCGGACGGCGCGTTATGATTGGTCGGCTCAAATGTTCGGAGATATGATTGGTGCCGCTCGCTGACAGAGTGACGTCCCGATTGGTGGCTGGGCGTAAGATATGCAGTGCTACTGCATATGCTTTGTGACCGGGGGTATCCGGCTAATAGGCGTCTAGAGGCTTACTGGTCTGTGTGACCAAACCACAGATTATAACAGTCAAAATTAACATCCTAGAGATAGAAATTAGACATTAGCTCCTTACAAATTATGTCAAATTTCTATCTCTAGTAGGGTAAATTGTGGATAGATGCGATATTAATTTTGGCTGTTAGTCATTTCATTACACTTACTTCTGATACCTCAATGGCACTTAGGACATAACTGTGGTTATTAGAAGTGATGATAGATGATTTGGCTGAATGTGTCTTGTCCTGTGTTATTGTTGATTGTGGAGTTTGCATTTTTATGGCTTCATTCTGAAAACACAACACAAAACTGTTGAGAATCTGGTGAAGCATTTAAGGGCCATGTTCCAAGATATTTACATACAGCATTACAATCACATGAGACTTTCCACCTTCATGTCTCAGTTTGGTGAACCTACTTGTAAATATAATATGTTTTTTATTTATATTTAATACAAAATCTATACTAACTTATAAACAGGAATGATTTGTTTGTTTGTTTGTAACTACTAAATGGATTTCAATCATTCTTTCAGCATTAGAAAGCTACTTTATCCAGAAGTAACATAGGCTAGTAAGTAATAAATATATAGTATAATCTCACTAATTCAATAGACTGATACATCCAATAATGTCCAATAATCCTCACAAAAATTTTCTAACCAACAGCTTAATTGGAGCATGGAATAAGCTCCCAAAAGATGAAGTCTCAGCCCAAAATGTAATTCAATTTAAAAACAGATTTCACAAGCATCTTCTCGAACTTAACAATAAATAAAAGTGGGGATAAGCAGGATACAGGCACTGATCAGTTGTTTCAACTGTTGCCTGTTTATTTTATAATAATAATAATCAGGCACCCTCCACCCTCTACGCCTATTAGTTCCGTCGCCGCGTCGTCGTCTAGCAGTCTATCCTCAAAATTTATGTTGTTTCTGTATAATCCAGTAATCTGAACATTCCAATAATCCGGCACCCTATGGTTTAGAGAGAGCTATTACTATGTTCAGAAGGCCTAGAACAGATAAGAAGTTCTGTGACATGTACCTGATTGAACACATTTTCTCTGTTATCTAGTAGTTCCTCTACTTCAATGGAATCAGGAACAGCAAATTTGCTTAGTTTTTGTCTATTTTCATCATAAAATTGAGTGGAATTAAAATGTCTTCCACATAAAACTTTATTTGTAGTATAGAGCGGTTTTAATAATTCCACCGAAGTCCAATCTTGACTTGGCCAACAGTATGTGGCCCATGCACGAGCCCTGAAAAAAACATAGAGAGTCAACACATAGTAAAGGTATGCAACTTGGGCAAGCGAGAATAGGTTGTGCACATTAGACATGGGCTAACTAACTCCGGTAAAAGATTGGATATGTAATATATCATTCCAAGTAAAGATATATGTCCAATTATAATATATTAATATGTATATAATATATGTTTTTTTTTTTTTTTGAGACATTTTTACACAGCACCATCTAGTCCCAAACTAAGCAGAGCTTGTGCTATGGGACTAGTACCCAATGGATATTATACTTATATACTTATTTTTTTTGTAAATACATACTTATAATACATAAAAAACACCCAGACCAACACAAACACTTATGTTCATGACACAAATATTGGTGTCCTGTGGGAATCTAACCCACAACCTCGTGATCAGCAGTCTGAACCTCGAACCACTAGACCACAGATGTTGTCAAAAATATCCATATCTGCTTAATATCTCCGGGACTGAAGTAACTTTACATTGCATGCTATGTCTGAGATTGATAACTCTGGCTCCTAAATAAATCCACCGGAATGAGGCTGGATATAATGTAGCCGATTTGATAGATCCGCAGAACGATTAGGTGAGACAGTAACTTAATAATTGATTTCCTTTCATACTTCACAGGCTTAGACCTGCCAATCAAATAAAAAAATGAATGGCGTATTTAAGTTTTTCTTTCCATATTGTTGTCATCAGTGTCGAATTTCGGTTGTTGGAGTTACTTGATATAGGATATGTTTATTTATTTTAAAGTGAAGGAGTGATACATATCCGCTTTGAGATATAAATCCGAAGATATAGATGTGTCCCGAGTTACCCATGCATTGCATGATTTTACAAGAAGTCTTAATATAATGTAAGTTTTCTGTAAAAATAATATGAACTTCCAACTCAACGTCAATTAATCCAAAGCTTAACCTCCAGTAAGCATTGCAACATATATATTCTTCAGGTGCATGGTGTGGCCCTGAACGCTAGTTGTTTTTTTGCTTCACTATAATTGTTCGCAGCACTTTGTCTATATTTTTTACTATGGCTGAGCTATTAAGTAGAAAAAAGGGTAAAGTGTCGCTTTAGCGTGATTAATCAAGTTGGACAAAAGTTTTGTACCTAAGGCGACACTCTGACCGAACTGTGGCCATAGCTGTCTAGCTATGGTCTAGCTACGACAACTGATATAAAATAACATTCTACGTATTCACTTACTTTGTAATATTAGTACTTCCTGGATTAGGAAACCTATGATAAGTAACCGTCAAGTCTTCAATGCGTGTCCTACCGCACTTAGCACATTTACGATAGTTGTTCATAGACATTTTCACAAAGTAAACACAAAATTGTGAACGAATTAAATCAAAAACACTAAAAATAAACAGGCAAATTAACATAACCTAGAAAACATCCCATCTGTAAACTCGGACTCTAAGAAGCACTAGATCTAGATATTGAACGTCTTTTCGTTAGTAATTTGTATACAGACAAGAAACCAAAGAATCCAAGAAACAATCCAGATAAACCTTAATGCAGTTGGATAAATTAAATAACAATTTGATCAAAATCAAATAAAACTGACAAGTTGACAACAACATAACAACATTACTAGTGTTGTTTGTCAAGTCAGTAGGTCAGTACATACATATATAATTAATTTGTGGCCAAGTCTAACAAGTCTAGCCCGGTCCAAGTAGCCAAAAATTCGGCGCAAAGTAGCCTAAATTTGCATAATTTTTTTTTTCTGTTATGTAGCCTAAAATCGCCTAATTGATAGTCGGGTAGCCTAAAAAGGCGATTTTTTTACGAATAAATTTTTGAAGGCAGGATATTATCGAAAACAAAACTTATACAGTTTGGCAATCGCTTAACCGACAGAACTTTGAGTAGTCTTGTTCGGTTTAATTAAATTAAATTATTACAATACTGACAAAGCTAAAACATTAGTTCCGTTTATAGCCGTTTTTTCAGATTGAAAACGTAGCCTAGTATTAGTAGTAGCCTAAATGGCGACCAGTCGCCAATAGCAATTTTTGGTTGCCCCGACACCCTACGAGATAGCCTAAAAGGAGAAAAATTGACAACACTTTGCATCACCGACCACAGATCACAATATAGCAGTGCTGCCAACTCCAAATGTTCAAATTATCGCATTTTTGCGTCGAAATTATCGTTTAACGATAAAATTATCGTACAATCAGTAATATAAAATAAAATATTGTCAGGAAAAAAGGGAAAATATTATATTTTGATTACTTTTGAAATCTAGGTCTGTTTGAAATTATGTTGATGATGATTTCGACGATTGTAGTAATGTTTTTAATAGTAGAATAAAAAAAAAACTGTGTTTTTAAATACGTACGGGAGGGGTACAGAAATTCCTTGTAGGTAATAAAGAGCAGCGCGAGCACAATTTTTTTGTGGTTTTCTGAACACTTCAGAGCTTTTTAAGTGTGGTTTAAATGGTTTTAAACTGAGTTTTAGGGGCTTTGTCTTTTCATATGCTTGCCATTTGAGGCACTTTGGACTGCATCTAATTTAATTGCGTTATTCATTAAGGAAAAGTTGACTAAAGCACAGTAGCAAGACGAGCGAAGTGATTTTTTTTGTAGTTTGCATTACACCATACCATTTTAAAAGGAGTTAAGGTACATGCAAATTGTTTTGAAACTGGTTGGGCTGAACCTTTGAGTATATACCATACCTATGGTATATACTCAAAGGGAACCTACGTACCTACCTGAACCTGAACCTACGTATAGCGCACATGCGCTACAAGAGAGCAGTGCGAGAGCATATATTTCTTAATAGAATACGATGTATTTTAAGTGTATTCTAATCTAAACGCCTGTTATGAGGCGTCTATGAGGTGTATGGTCGATGTTTTAAACAGTGATCAAAGCTTGAGGAACGTTCTGTAATACGGGCCTATGACTTTTTTGGCACCTGATGAAAGTTTTCCAACCCAGGGTACTTTATCAGAAACTGAATTAAAATTGGTGGTTAATATTCTCTTTGAAAATTGATTCCAAAATGTCGACCACCAAAGGGCGCTGAGACAATCTGGCTTTACCCTGATAAATAGCTACGGCCGCCGCTGTGTGCGGCTTCAATATAGAACACTATAGTTCTAGCGAAGGGTTTCATGATGAGTCAATGAACACACAATATATTATTATTTTCAACGTAAACGCTCGCAAGATATAAAAAATTCAGACCCAAGGTCAATGAACTTAGAACACGACTCAATTTCGAATGTTGATTCATAGGATATTGACCTCAACCTTCCGGCAGAACAGAACCACAGAGTACATTTATACATAAACAGAACCTATTACTCAATCACGCTGTAACGGCTGAACGGATTTAGATGAAATTTGGCATACAGATAGAACCTAACCTGGTTTAACATATAGGCTACTTTTTATCAAGGGAAGATGAATAGTTCCCAAGGGAGGCGTAATAAGACTACATCCACGCGGGCGAAGCCGCGGGCATAGGCTAGTTTTCCATAAACTTGAGGCACAGATAATATAATACCTTGAGGTAATAAAAAAAAAACGAATTGTTCATTAATTTATTTATAGTATGCAACATTTTATTTATTAACATTACAAAATTGTTCAGCCTTGTGATGGGAGAAGCCAGTTTCAGCTGATGCGCGGATTGACATGATTTTGTAAATAAATAAAAAAGATATGAGTTTTAGGCGCCTGTGTTAGAATTGGAATATCATGAGTAGTTTTCACTTATGCTGTACACTTAGAACTTCTCCTCCTCAAGACCGTGTTTGAAGAACATCATGATGGGAATCTGTGTGCCGTCTATATCTCTGTACTCCATCATGGCGACCATGCCATCACAATCCATGGACTCTCCAGTGAAGAACTGGAGCTCCTTAAACCTACCGAGGATGTCCTTCATGACTTTGTTCATGTTGGTCTTGAAAATGTCGACCTGGTCAGGTGCCGTCTCTTCCAATTTTGCAACTAATCTGGAATTAGAGAAGATTATTTTGATAAGGAACTTATCTGATAAGTTTTAAAATTGGTTTTTACATCCAGTAAGAACATTAAAAGTTACTTTCAAGTGAGTAAATGGATTACATAATGTAATATTTCGTACAACATGTTATTGAAATAACTGAAATCTCATAAGGGGTCATTGTACTCATCAGTATGAACAACTTTTACTATGGGACCAAAACTTAAATTGCAAAAAAAATATTGGCTTTAGCTGTTCCTTACATTTTGACAATTTATGTGAACACAAATGTAGGAACATCGTTTTTTTTTTCGCGATTTCAGAGTTGGTCCCATACTAAAAGTTGTTCATGGTAATAAGAGGCTTTGAGTTATTTCAATAACACATATGCTACACTGTTAACTCCATTCCTACGATTTTATGTTCTTTAAATTGAAAGTTTTAGTATAATGATTATTATAAAATGAATTTCAAGTTTTTCGAGAGAATGCTGAATGATTAGATATTAAACTGGGATTTTTATAAAATACAAAAACAACATGTTTTATTCGATAGACATAAAATTATAGGAATGGAGTTAGCAGTTTAGCATTTTTAGCCAATGTTATAATAATTGATAGAAGAGTTGTCAGCTCCATTTCATGAACAAACATTACAGAATGAATGTTTTTTCACTAGAGTTATATGCTCTTGCATCAAATGCTCCATAGGATGACATTGATGGTCAACCAGTGGTATTAGGATGATGCATCACAAATCTCCAACCTTTTTTCTTTGAATAATAAAAAATAGTCTTAACACAAAAAAAATGTAGAGGTTCTAGGCAAGTTATGTGCAGTTTACAAATGATAAACAACATTATGATGCAAACAACTACAGTATGCAAAAAGTCGAATAATATGCTGTGTCATTACTTATCTGCTGGGTGGGACCTACAATGTGTTATTGAAATATGTTTTTTTTGCAATTTCATGGTTGTTCCCATAGTAATAGTTGTTCATAATGACGAGTAAAATGACCTCTTAAGAGGTTTTTAGTTATTTCAATAACACTTTGTATATGGAATACAGAAATGAGTTAATGTAAAATTGTATTGCCTATGCTATACTTTGTAGTACAAACAAGATAAACCATTATTCAGGCACCTAGATTTTCCATAATTGCAATAAGGTAAATGTACATAATTCTGAGACAAATAATGTAGCACAAGATAATTAAAAATTAATTCTAATGAATCTTTTCATCAACTTTGTACTACATTCATTTAAATAAATTTCAAACAAATTTCGTTCACTTAAATTGAATAGAAAGCTGTCCAAATTAATGCAAGGAAGTTTGTTAATTACAGGCAGTGTTTAATAATGGTAATAAACATAACCATAGCTTTATGTGCTCTGCACACCCGGCCAGTTCAGTCTCTGGCTTAGTGTATAAATACATTTGAAGATGGGTCAGTGAAAACCGTGTTCACTCATTCACTGAACTGTCTTCAAATGTATTCATACACAAAGCCAGTGGATTGAAATTACTTGCGAACTGGCTCTGAAGTACATTGAGGTTGCAGCCAAGAATAAAGTAACCATTTAGAGAGTCTATAAGGATTATCACTTATAGGTCTAATCTAGACTTATATGGTGATGAAAATATTCATAATTCATACAAAACAGCTGAAATCATCTTGAACTTAACCCACACTGATAAGAAGTTATCTTTACTAGACTTGCCAAAATATAGATAACGAACTGGCTTGATTACATAAATATTTAACATGCCATGTTTTACAAGCTGTCCACATGTAGAAAACATCTCATAACATAGAAGATACAATTTTATTAAGCTTTTATACTACTAGCATTTTCATAAATCTGACAAAACATGGTAGAAAAATTACTCAATCAGTATGAAGACTCAAGAGATAAGAATTAACAGATATGGAAACTGGCTATTTACCCTGTATACTATTATAACAAAACATATTTGTTGGCAAAAATTCAGTTTTTCTTACAAGATTGTGTAAGATTTTTATTGAGAGTGACTCATAATGCATTTCAGTGAAACACTTTTCTATAGTGCAAAAATACATGGTATGACTAATAACAACCAATGAGAGGATAGCGTAATGTGCAGCAATTACATGATTGGCTGGAGTTTTATCAACATAAAGCTATGTACTCCAATCCCACAATTTGAATTGAGAATAAGAATCTAGTGACACACCTTAAAACCATTTTCAATGACACAGCATATGTTTGCATTGCACTAGGAGTAGGTAGTAGGACATTTTATTTTCCTTTCACCACCATTAACTTAGTGAAAGTTATCCACAGTATGAATAACTTGCCTTCAAACCTGTAGCACTTTTCAATGAATACACCATTGTTTAAAATTTATCATAATCACTTAGACACTCACTTTTTCATGTAGTCTTTGAGGTATAATGTGTAGGATTTCTTGTCACCGAAAGCGTATGTTTCGCAAAGCCTGTGGTTCAGGACTATGTCAACACCACTTTCAACTGCAGCATCTGTGCCTTCGTCAGCCTCCTCAGCCGAGGGGTTGAAGCCTTCGATTTGAATATCGCCGTGTGCTCTCGTCACCAGTCTGCCGGTCACTTCGTAAATTACTTCATCGACCAGTTTCATTTTATATGAGTCTGAGAACATCTCATCACCTGAAAGTAATAAATCATTATTTGAAATTCATGTTCATGGCTTTCTTGATCTCTTAAATCGTCGATGTGGCATTATATCTTGCAAAAATTTACGATGAGACATCATCACATCACTGCCCGATGAAATGTCAAAATCACTGTTATCAAAGATGCACATTTTAATGAAATATAGAAATAAACTTTATCTGAGAATCATAAGAAACACAATTACCAGTAATAATATCTTTATAGATCCTCATTTTGATGGATTAGAGGCGATTAAAAATAATAAAAACCGAAACAACGGCTTCTTGCCCCAAGAACTAAACCGGAAAGGGCTTTGAAAAGAAAAAAAGGAAGTTCTCAGTGTTGCCAATTTTTGACAGCTGAGTGCTTAGGCTGAGAAGATAATAAATTAATCGACAAATTCATCAAAATCAAAACAAAAAATAAGAAATAGTAATGAGATCAGATAAATGATCAAGTGGATGATTTACTTTACTTGTAATAACAATGTTAGAATATATGTAATTTAATATGAATTTAATCATTATTATTCTCTTATTTTTAGTGTGTAAATAAGCTTTTGAAAAAACTAAACGTAAATGTCATTTGGGAAGTTGACGGCGGCAGGGCAGGCAGGAAATAGGTGGCGCTTTCAGTTCATAAAAAGATGGAAGTATTTCTATATAATTCTAATGTTTGTCGATTATGTGGTGAAGAAAATGATAATGGAACTTTATTATATTCGAGTGAAGAAAATAGCCAAAACTTGTGTGAAGTAATTAACACGTATTTGCCTATAAAGGTACATAGTTTATTTATTGTGATTTGTTTTGACTTCAATCGATATGAAAATAAAATGGCTGACTATTTATACAAATTATCTTTTTCTAACTTATTTGTATAATCTATTGCAACAATAAATGGGAATAATAGTACTAGACATTATAAAAAAATGTATGATATATCGAACTAATAACTTAATTTTATCTATTTATAGTAGGATCGGTTTTATGTTCTTGATTTTCAAATGTCAAGTTTTTATTTTTTCTTCAATTCAATCGCAAATTCGCGGCACATATTATGTTTTTATTTATGTACATATAAAATATTAATAAACTCTGTTTATAGTATTATTTGTATCTATAAAATATCGCTACAAGATAATAGTACCTAATATATATGCTAATAAGAAAAAAATGGTGTTATTTTAGGTGTTCGATGATGGACAACTGCCTCGTACAATTTGTCCAGGGTGCACCATACAATTGGAAGCCACCGTAGAGTTTCTAACTCTTATTATAAACGGACAAGTAAGTTGATTGTGAAAATTACCATTTCCCACTTGGTACCACAATGCCACAAAGATAAATCTGTGACCACATTTTTAAAATTAATAAAATTCCAGAAAGTTATTCGTGAACTTCATCTCAGAGAAAAAGAATACAAGAGAACAGTACTAATTCCCACAAACGAACAAGAGATTATTACAGAAAACATAATTTATGAAGGTAAGTGTTGACGGTATGGTAAGTGTTGATCACATAGGTTTTAGAATGCCATGAACTTTGAATAATATCACACTAGTCATGATATATCAGCATCCAATCAAAACCTACTTTATGAAACAAACCTAGATACTTCTAGTCGGCATTCTGGGCGCACTTGTGTCATAGGGGTAATACATTTGTGTAATCCGTAATATTTCTGTTAAGCCATTTGATAAGTTTGTGGAAGAGTTGTAATGTCGTTTAGTTCAGCGATTCCTAAAGTGGGTTCGGCAGAACCCCTGGGTTCCACGAACAAGATAAAAACATTTTATTGAAACAAATTGAGTTTGTTTAGTTAGTGTTGGTGTTGCATATAATAAAAAATTATCATCAACATTATCCATGCCTTTTCCCAATTGTCAATGTATGTGGTCTAGTGGTTTGAGTGTCGGACTGTTGACTATACCAGGCCCCTCAGAAAGTATTGCGAAAAAAAGTTTTTATATATGGGAGACTGGCCAGTTATAATGTTTTTCGAAAATATGATTATTTATAAGTAAAAATAAGTAAGTTCCAATTTCAAAATTTCCCTCCACATTTTTTGCGAGGTAATTCAAAGTATTGTGTCTCACTGAAATATGGATCTGCGCCGGGAACATTTTAGAGCTATGATTTTATACGATTTCAAGTGTCGCCTGAAACCGGATGAATCGTACGATAGACTTCAAATGGCATTCATGGATGAAGGCCCTTCCAAGGCAACCGTGTATCGTTGGTATAACGAATTCAAGCGCGGTCGACCAACTTTGGGGGATGACGAAAGAAGCGGTCGCCCTTTGACGGCTGTTACCGAAGAAAACGTGCTAGCAGTGAAAAATTTAATCCAAGACAATAGGCGAATTACATATCAGGAGATTCAACACATATTGAAGATTGGATCGGGAAGCGTTCACGAGATTCTACACAGCCATCTTCGCGTGAGGAGGATAGTATCACGCTGGGTGCCGCACAACCTCACCGATGCTCAGAAGCAGGCCCGGGTGGAATGGTGCCGTGATATGCTTAACAAATTTGAAGCAGGCTCGTCTCGGCGTGTTTACGACATCGTTACAGGTGATGAGTCCTGGATTTATCAATATGACCCAGAAACCAAGCGCCAGTCGACTGTTTGGGTGTTTCAAAATGAGCCAACGCCTACCAAAGTGAAGCGATCTAGAAGCGGGGGTAAGATTTTGATCGCTAGCTTTTTTAATTTGACTGGCCACTTGGTATCAATTCCCTTACGGGATCAAAGAAGCATTAATGCCGAATGGTATACTACCAAATGTTTGCCAGAAGTTTTCTCTGTTATAAGCAACAAGCGACCAAACACAGGGCTCCGCGGGCTACTGCTCCACCACGACAATGCACCTGCGCACACCACACTCAAAACGAGGGACTTCCTGGACAGCACGCCAGTCAAACTCCTGGGTCACCCTCCTTACAGCCCTGATCTAGCACCGTGTGACTTCTTTTTATTCCCAAAAATAAAAAATCTGCTCAAAGGGATACAATTTTCGTCGCCGGAAGATGCGCTGGCTGCGTTCGAGCAGGCTGTAAACGAGGTGTCTGCGGCGGACTGGAAAAAGTGTTTTGAAAACTGGTTTAGGCGCATGAATCTTTGTATAGAGGCTGGTGGAAAGTACTTTGAAAAGATTTGATAAAAATATATGTACGTATAGAACAATTTTTTTTAGTTTCGCAAAACTTTCTGAGTGTCCCACGTATGTGTGATGAACATAAGTGTTTTTGTTGGGCTGGGTATTTCTTATGTATATTAAGTAAATACAACAAAAATATATGCAAGTATTATAGCCTTTCTCTTATAGTACCCATAGTATTAGCTCTGCTTAGTTTGGATGGTTTTAGATGGTGCTGTGTAAAATGTCCCAAAAACATTTATTTATTTTAAAAGTTGGGGGTCAGCTTCCTGTCTAACTAGACGGTGGCTGAACATCAGTATTTAACACAGAGTCACTGCCATCAGACCCTCTCAACCCAATTTCTGGGTAATACTGATATTCCGAGGTTAGATCAGTTGCCAGACATTCAGGCTTCTGACTACTTGTAATAACTGCCACAGATATTCATATAACAACTGGGACCAACATCTTATGTGCTTTCGGAGGTATAGAGGGGTCTCGATGTGCAAGCAATGGTCACCCATCTACAGAATAAAATAAAAAATTATGATCAATTTTTCTAGTGTTCCCAAACTATAAAAGTTTGAGAACCTCTATATTAGTTCATTCAGTTACCCGTTCCATGCATACATTAGAATCCAGTTTTTTAAAATTCCCAGTAAACACTAGCGATGGAGTGTACCAAGTTGAACACCCAATTGCCTTACAAGTTGCTGGTCTTGAAAAGCCAAAGCGTAAACGTGGCAGGCCACCAAAAAAGCCCAAAACTCCTGAAGAGTTGGCAAAGGAGGCAGCTGCCAAAGAGCAGGAGGTAAAAAAGGCTAAGAGAAGAGATTATAGAGAAGAAGAGCCAACTGGTAAACGGAGGAGGAAAACTCCGACAAGATTCAAAGAAGCTGTTCAAGTAATATAAATTGGTTTAATATTTTAATAACATTCAGGGACTGAAAACCGTTATAATTTCGATACATGTTTTGACGAATTATGGTAACCCTTACCTACGGTAACCGTTCGAAAATATAGCGCTAACCGCTATGTAGGTTACCTTTAAATACCGGTAACCAAATGGAAAAATCTTAAGACATCGAGTTACCTATTACGTCGTATCGTGTATAGCAAGAGTGCATCCATCATCCGCTACGCGTCTCTCGAACCATCAGGAGCTTACTGCGCGGAGGCGGTTTACATATATCTTATATCTTGACTAAGGTGGCATTATCTGTTTTAACAATGATATGATTCCTTGGTACTAATTTTATAGGAATTCCATAGTTGTTGCAGCATTCTTCTTCATCAAATTCAAAATACTTATTCTTTGAAATAGGCCTAATTACAAGCACATATGAAACGTCGACTCTGCACATAATAATATCTCCCAATATTTATTTAGCACCTAACCTATAACCTACGCTTACACTACGAGTGTTTTTTTTACAACATAGGAGGGCAAACGAGCATGCAGGTAACTTGATGATAAGCAATCTCCGCCGCCCATAGACATCCGCAACACCAGGTATCATCGGGTGGGGATCATCAAGGTGACCAAAGTTTGCACGGGTCAATATTTTCAAGGTCAACAACCACTGAGTTAGAAGGTCAAAACTAATCAGCATTTTATAGGGCTTCGTATTTATTACCAAATAACTTTCGGGACTCGCTGAGGTGTTCCCACACCTCAGCGAGTGCGAGTGCGAGAGCTCAGTGTTCTATCACCCTACTACTCCCGTAGTAGGGAACACCATGGTGTCAATGGCCTTGACCTTGATCCAAGGTGCTTTACCTTGACCTTTGACCTTGTGGGCAAGGTATTTTTTCTTGATCAACACAGATGGTATTAACATTAATCCTAAGGTTCTTGACGACCTCTGTCGTCGTTCAACGTAATATATTTATTTATATTAATTGGCACAGGGATCATTGAATTTAACCCTATGGTCAATGACCTTGTGAAACGACATTTCGACTCTCACTCACTCCGACTGCACGTGGTTAGACACTCCTACCCCTAGAGTTTAATTTAAAAGCGTGAAGCCAGAAGCTCGGGATGGAGTTCCCGAGTTTAACACGAGTGCACGAAGCCGTAGTATAACGAGAGGCCCTAGGCCCGAGTAATCCAGTCCATTCCATTGCATGGTGTTTCCCCCTACCCTGCTACTCCCACATCCCACCGGGTCCCGAAGGTGTGATTAAGTGAAGTTCTTCGCAAAAAATTCCAAAGTAATTTTTAGCACAAATAAAACGAATTCTCTTTATTTCATAGTACCCTATCCTCTACCCATGTCTCGAATAAGAACGCTAAGGGGTCGAATTGAAAGGCACAGATATTTAGGGTCAAAATTTAAATAGACCGCGTAATAGATAGATGTAGCACAAGTCGAAATTGATAATGATAATCTATTGTTGTTTTGAGAGATGCATTTGAACTTTGGTCAAATTTCGACCACAGGCTATACTAGTATAGATAAGTTTGGAAAGTTAAGAGGATACTCTTATTTCTTTAATCGTAGGTTAGTAGGTAGTTCATACTAATTTTGGATCACATTTACTGCAAAAAAACCACCAGCAACTACATGCAATATTTTTCTACTAACAGAGAGGTCGAACGAAACTACCAGGTTCAGTGGTAAAACCACTATGTTAACAACAACACCGCTCGCGGGTAAGTCCGCTGTTGGTGCTGCGCGGGTGGCGAACAAGACACAGTGGCAACGTCGCTTTGTGTCAATGTCGCCGGTAAGTACTACGTAGTACTATTTTCTAAACTGTGACGACGGTAACGCCGCGTCGCATCGTGCATCGTTTCGTAAAATAAATGATATTTTTTACCGGTTACCGGAATTTTTCAACCGGTATTAATGACGTAGTTAATAATTTCTTAGGATTTCACGACCACTACACATTATAAAACAAGTTAACAAAAATAAAATTAAAAGTTAAATAAATTTAGTTAAAATTAAATTTTTCGGTCACCTAAACGGGTTACCGGTATTACTGAAAACTGTGGTACCTTAAAAATACAAGTATTTGAAATACCGGTTTCAGTCCCTGAACATTTTACATAATTATTATTTAAGTCTTTGACATCTTACACAAAAGTGATAAAATGGTGTCCCTTTCTTGCATCTACTATTAGTAAAAGAGAGTGATAGTTTAAAATAATTTTAGTTCGTGAACAAGAGAATCGACACCAGCAACAATTTTTTTTAGTAGTAAATAGGAATCTGTCAATTGGATCTCTAATTTTGGTCAAACAATATTGAATTAAAGTTAATATTTTTTATTATCTACATATTTTACCCGCGGGTTCGATCCCGTGGTTCTTTATTTTAAACACTGGCTGACACCCGTGGCTTCGCTCCTGTGTTTTCTTTATACAAATTTTCAACCCCTCTTTAACCCCTTTAGGGGTAGAATTTTCAAAAATCCTTTCTTTGTGCTCACCTACGTTATCCAAGGAACTCTTGTGCAATATTTCATCGACCAGGGGGTGATTCTCACGTCCTAGATATTATCTCGAAACAAGATGGTGAATGTCGATTGAAAATAAATGTTTTCGTATTCTCAAAATGTCATGTTAGAGCAACGTTAGAGATTGTCTACGCCTAGCGCTCTAAATACAAAGAGTGGTTCATAGCAGTTGTAATTACCGATGACATTTTTGGTAGAGATTTAAAATTAGAGATTAACTAGATTTAGACATTTATCTCTATAACGCGAGAATTGGGGCCCTGTTGTCTGTCAGTCAGTTTTAAGAATTTTATTAAGTAGATTGATAATGACGTCAATCGTTTTATTTCGTTGAGTTATTATAACATGGTGAGATTTGTTTGTCCTTTTCAGGGTAAAGAGCTTGAGAGGATATTTAAAGAAGAAGGAGTGACAGATGGAGACGAAAGTGAAGCTGAGATTAAAACGGAACTTAACCCAGAGCTAAAGGCCCCGGTGTCGAAAGAGCCTGAAGTCATAGGCCATTTAGAGGAATCTGGTGAACTGGTTGTTGTGGTGAAAGGCAAGGGCCGCGGGAGGCCTAAAGGTAAAATAGTGTGCACAATAAATCATTTTATATAATAACGACATGATCTGATTTCAGATAATAAGTTTGGTGTGGTACAAGATCATCTTCTCAAAAAACTATTTATGAACTATAAAATATATGTCATGGGTAATTTGAGAAGAACGCGTAAAACTAGTTTTACCCGGGTAAACCATCCAAGCTCTTTGGGTAAAGTCCGGAATATCTTTAAAATCAAATCTAATTCGGCATTTACCCAGGTAAATCTTGTTCTACCTAAAACTGACTGGCGGCGGACCGGCACGCCGTCAAAACGCCCGGCAGGACGGCGCTGTGTACACTGTCTCTGTGTCTGTGGGTTTGCAGCTTAAAGCCTAATTATTCCAAGACCTCGGGTAATAATTTTAAACCTTATTTACAACATCATATCTAACACAAACACATTCCAGGCCCGATGCGCCCAACTCGCAAGGAATGTGCAATATGCGGAATGGAGTTTACTTGCACTGGACGATACATGTCGCACGTGGCCCAACATGGGCCAGTATTGTACCAATGTGGGGAGTGCTCCGAAACCTTCACTACTAGGCTACACTTCAACAACCATCAGAAGGAGCTTGGGCATACTGGACAGAATATTATACCCCTCAAGAAAAATGTTGAGAGAATTAGAGCTAAGGTAGGATTATCTGATTACTTACATACATACATATTATCACGCCTGTTTCCCATTGGGGTAGGCAGAGACTGGATTTCCACCTGCTACGATACTGACACACCTCTTTCGCTTCATGTACATTCATTAACCTCGTCATGCATGCTCGTCAGTTTAGAGTACTCTTAACCTGGCATTTTTTGAGAACGTCGGCGATTTGATTGCGATACGTTCGTCGAGGTCGTCCTCAACTCTTCCATCCACACTCGCTTCGTATACTTGTTTCGTCAATCTCCTCTCGTCCATCCTCTCTGTATGTCCAAACCATTTTAACATCCTTTTCCTTTCTCAATCTTTGTCAGTACATCTTCTTTCACTCTACAATGCTCCCTCATCACGTTATTCCTTACTTTATCTCTCAAAGTTACACCACACATGCTTCTTAAAGCTCTCATATCTACTGCATTTATTCTGCTTTCATGTTTCTTCCGCCATACCCAACTTTCACTACCATACATAAGTGTAGGCACTAACACTCCCCCGTGAACAGCCAGCCGTGCCTTTTCATACTTGCCTTTTCCAGCCGTTCCTTTTAATGCTCAAACGCAACTCAATTTCAAGTGGCCCTAAGTATCATGCTGTCACTGTCACTCTTAGCTGCATTATAGCTGCAGAACGACCTTTAAGAACGTCTTAAAGTTAAGTGTTGTTTGAGTATTTAGGGGTTAGTGTCTTGCCTGCAGCTTATCTATACAGCAACTTACTCCATAAGAAAATGATTTATCCTTTTGAAAATAAATGATTAAATTTGTTACAAGACTTATCTAAAATGTACCTTCATTTAGTAAATTTGGTACCATAAAATGCCCTAACTTTGCCCACAGGCTACTTGCCTAAGGCATTAACTAATTTTTTACTCGCACTGACACTATATCGGCCAAAATTAATATCCAATCTATCCACGATTTACCCTACTAGAGATAGAAATTTGACATATTTTGTATGGAGCTTATGTCAAATTCCCATCTCTAGTAGGGCAAATCATAGATAGATTGGATATTAATTTTGGCCGTAACTGAACCAAAAGTTACCGTTGTTACAGTATTAAAATCTCCAAGTGCGGATATCACAGCTATTATAGCTTATTCAAAAAACAACTAGGCGAAGTAGGGCTTGTGGGCAAAGTTAGTGCATTTTACGGTATCAAATGTTTATCAATATTCTTATTTTTTTTTAGTATACCTGCTTATATCCCAGGCACTTAAGAAACCTTAGGCTCTTGTTGTTCGAAGCTACGATATGCGCCGTTTAAAGCAACAGCAATGCTAAAAGGAGTATTTAATAAATATTTTCCAAATCTTTCAGAAAAATGTAAAATCAAAACCGGAAACAATAATACCAGATGAGCTGCCAGTCAAGTCTGATTCTCCATCTGTACATATCATAGACAACGTGTTATTGCCTATACCAAACTCCTTACCGGATCTCAACCCGCAGCCAATAGTTGTTGATAATGACGAGCCCGGTACAGAGTTCCTGAAAACTGAAAGTCCTACAATAGAGATTACTTCTAGTCCTAGTGTTGAAAGTGATGTGAAAATTGTTGGTGAGTAATAAAATATTATTAGTATTTTTTTTCTTGTGTGTTGACATTGGTGCCGGATTTTCTTTTAACACACTATACGTGGGACACTCAGAAAGTTTTGCGAAACTAAAAAAAATTGTTCTATACGTACATATATTTTTATCAAATCTTTTCAAAGTACTTTCCACCAGCCTCTATACAAAGATTCATGCGCCTAAACCAGTTTTCAAAACACTTTTTCCAGTCCGCCGCAGACACCTCGTTTACAGCCTGCTCGAACGCAGCCAGCGCATCTTCCGGCGACGAAAATTGTATCCCTTTGAGCTGATTTTTTATTTTTGGGAATAAAAAGTAGTCACACGGTGCTAGATCAGGGCTGTAAGGAGGGTGACCCAGGAGTTTGACTGGCGTGCTGTCCAGGAAGTCCCTCGTTTTGAGTGCGGTGTGCGCAGGTGCATTGTCGTGGTGGAGCAGTAGCCCGCGGAGCCCTGTGTTTGGTCGCTTGTTGCTTATAACAGAGAAAACTTCTGGCAAACATTTGGTAGTATACCATTCGGCATTAATGCTTCTTTGATCCCGTAAGGGAATTGATACCAAGTGGCCAGTCAAATTAAAAAAGCTAGCGATCAAAATCTTACCCCCGCTTCTAGATCGCTTCACTTTGGTAGGCGTTGGCTCATTTTGAAACACCCAAACAGTCGACTGGCGCTTGGTTTCTGGGTCGTATTGATAAATCCAGGACTCATCACCTGTAACGATGTCGTAAACACGCCGAGACGAGCCTGCTTCAAATTTGTTAAGCATATCACGGCACCATTCCACCCGGGCCTGCTTCTGAGCATCGGTGAGGTTGTGCGGCACCCAGCGTGATACTATCCTCCTCACGCGAAGATGGCTGTGTAGAATCTCGTGAACGCTTCCCGATCCAATCTTCAATATGTGTTGAATCTCCTGATATGTAATTCGCCTATTGTCTTGGATTAAATTTTTCACTGCTAGCACGTTTTCTTCGGTAACAGCCGTCAAAGGGCGACCGCTTCTTTCGTCATCCCCCAAAGTTGGTCGACCGCGCTTGAATTCGTTATACCAACGATACACGGTTGCCTTGGAAGGGCCTTCATCCATGAATGCCATTTGAAGTCTATCGTACGATTCATCCGGTTTCAGGCGACACTTGAAATCGTATAAAATCATAGCTCTAAAATGTTCCCGGCGCAGATCCATATTTCAGTGAGACACAATACTTTGAATTAACTCGCAAAAAATGTGGAGGGAAATTTTGAAATTGGAACTTACTTATTTTTACTTATAAATAATCATATTTTCGAAAAACATTATAACTGGCCAGTCTCCCATATATAAAAACTTTTTTTCGCAATACTTTCTGAGGGGCCTGGTATTTCTTTCTTCCGAAAAATTGAAAAAGGACAGAAAATGGCAAATTAGGCTATGCTCTTACGGGAAACATAGACGCGACATACAACGTGTTATTGAGATAACTGAAAACCTCTTAAGGTGAATGATACAGGGTAGCCCGCGAAATTCAAATTTTTTGGCGTTTTTTTGCAAATTGTAGGTTTATTTCGCGTTGCATATTGGTCAAAATATGATTGGCGGAAATAGTCACAATATATCTAAGGAATAATACTCATAAAAAACATTAACCTAGCTCTATAAGCTGTATGTTAATGGCAATAGGCTCGCCCCCTATTACATGGGACTATAACATAACTGGCGAATTGTGGGTGTACTATACACCTCTGCCTACCCCTTCGGGGAAATACAGGCGTGATGTTATGTTATGTTATAAGCTGTATAAGCTCGGAAATCTTTAATTTGATCGTAAATTAATATTGTTGAGCTAGTACAGCTAATAGAGCTAGGTTAATATTTTTTACGAGTATTATTCAGTAGATATATTGTTATTATTTCCGCCAATCATATTTTGACCGATATACAACGCGAAATAAAGCTACAATTTGCAAAAAACACCAACATTTTTTAATTTCGCGGGGTACCCTGTAGCATTCACCTTAAAGAGTCATTGTACTCATCAGTATGAGCAACTTTTACTATGGGAGCAACCACGAAAACGCGAAAAAAAAATCAGATTATCCCTACATTTTGTCGATTTATGTGAACACAAATGTAAAGATCAGCTGATTTTTTTCCTGATTTCAGGGTTGTACCCATTGTAAAAGTTGTTCATACTGATGAGTACAATGACCCCTTAAGGAGAATGTACTAGCCAAGTGGCGCCCCCATATTTTTTTTACTGATGGTGGCGCCACTTGGCTACTACATTCCCCTTAAGGGGTAATTGTACTCATCAGTATGAACCACTTTCACTATGGTACTAAAGCAGCACTTTTACTACGCGAAAAAAATATCAGCTGTTCCCTACAATTGTGTTTACATAAATCGACAAAATGTAGGGATCAGCCGATATTTTTATGCGATTTCAGGGTTGGTCTCATAATAAAAGTTGTTCATTCTGTGATCAGTACTGAAAACCTCTAAAGGGGTCATTGTACTGATGTACAATGACCCCTTTATTTTTAGGTATTTCAATAACACGTTGTAGAGGTCATTGAGAAACCCTATTCCCAATAACAGACTATTACGACCTAATATTATGATACAACTACCTACTGAACTTTCTAGATTCAACCACAGACGCTACAGTGACAGAGAAATCAGACGCATTAGAACAAACTGAAATAAGTCCGACTGGCAAAGTGAGACTCAAGTGTAACCACTGCGAGAAGACTTTCAGCAGTAAACAGAGCAAGTCTTTGCATATCAAGGTAAGAAGGGTACATTAAATTTCTTAGGGCCGGTTTTATATGGTTCCGTAGTCCTACAAGGAACCCTTATAGTTTCGTCATGTCCGTCCGTCTGTCCGTCTGTCCTAATCCTTTACAGCTTAATCTTCTACAGTTATAAACATAAGTAAATGAAACTTTGTTAAAAAATGGTTTAGATATAGATCTCAATTTTAAAAGAATAAAAAAATCTTGATAACATATTTTACGGGTGGCGCCCATACATGTGAAATGGGGATGAAATATTTTTTTCGCTGCACCCCCTTTAGTGGGATATCATTGAATAGGTCTTCTAAAATGAAGGTAATGTTTCATACATCACTTTTTTATCAGGTGTACCATCTGCGAAATATAGCCCACCAAAGTGGCTTGTATGTGTCCCCCCCCCCTGCCATTTCTAAACTATGCAACGTAGAAACTTATAATCTTCCACATTGATAGAACTTTGTAAAAACTCTCTTTTAAAATTATTTAGAGTATAATGTGATTATAAATTTTCTAGTTATAGAGAGAAAACTGAAAAATACTTAAGACGTCCTAGTTCAAAGGTCATTGACCTTAGAGAAAAATTATGGTAGCTAATGCTCCTTTAGTTACTTTCTATTTGAAAAAATCACAAAAAGTAACTTTGTGTTATGTTGACACGACACACTTCTTCAATTTGGCTTCTTGAATTTATCGCTAGATGGCGCTACTAACAACACGCTCTGAGTCGCGAATGCTGCCGATTATTGCAAAAACTAAAATAGCCATGATTAATATTTGATTTGATTCGTTTATAATTACACCTACTTTAGGAACCCTATAATACTGAGCATGGCCCGAAATGCTCTTGGCCGGTTTTTCAATGTGTAATTTTGACAATTGTAATGTAGGCAATCTGTCAATGCGTCACGTTTATTCCTAATTTATTGAAAAATTGGCCCTATTTTGAACGGTCTATTTGTGTCGATATTTTTGACGCTGACTGTAAGGCGTCATTCTAAGGCATTGTCCTAATACAACACGGCTACGCGACCATCGCAAGTTCAACCTGCACTTTTGATCGCGGGTTCGCACGAACAAAATACGCGCGAGCCTGCGATTGTAAAAGCATGTGAAGAATAGGTGTCCTAATTGACAATCGCGCGATAATGTTATGTCACGAACAAAATGCTCTAATACTATATATTTTTTTTTTTTTTTTTTTTTTTATTTGAGGAAAGAGGTAGGGTCTTGAACGCCCCTAAGTCACTACGACCTAAAAGATCTATTGTGACGCCTCTTGCAGCATTACAGCACTTCCCCAAGCTGCAAGTCTATCATGAAGTCGACTATGACCTTGTGTCGAAGCGATCTTCATGTCTCCATGTATCGATGTGTGCAACGCACGCACACATCGGAATACACTTCTTAGTCTGTGCTCACTAGGTTCTCAATCGTTGACCGCGGTGCATGCGTATATCTAATTACCTACATAATTGTAATTTATTTACGTCATTCAATAAACGGCAAAGAAGTTCCAAGTCAAACATCTTTTCATCTTATCCTTCACGAAAACCCTCGCCGCAACATTTGGTCCTTCAAAACCGGATTCGTCAGGCAGAGCAGAGGTGAGAAAAAACGAACCAGCAGTGACGTTGGAGTTGGCGTGAAGAGGTGAGGTGAACAATAATCATACTGGACAGCATTGCAACCTTGCGAGTGGCGAACTGGGGAGACTGTTTAAAGATAAGCCAAATCCTTTCGTTTTGCCTTGTTAACATTTTTCTACCGTGTCACTTGTGTCAGTGTTGTCTATATTAATTCATAGAATCAATTATCTATCTACATCATATTTTCAAATACGATACATCGTATTCTTAACAGCTACCTATTGCTACAAGAAGTAGGTCAAGCATCTATAACCAATATTTGCTTACCTACCTACAGCTAACTAAAAAATATCATAACAGAAGATTACGCGTTATTCAAATACATAAATTGCGTAATTAACTGTTATTCAATTCATTTCTTCAATACTACTGTTACAACAACAAATTTTCTAGAATTGCTAACAATTTACGGTTTGCAAAATACCGTAATTATTATACACCTACCTACGTATTGTTGTAATAGAATATCATAACAAATATCGCTTATATCGACGAATATTAGCTATAATACATATTAGGTACCTAAATAAAATAATAAACTAAACACATAATTAATTCAATTTATGGTACCTACCCTAACAAACAAATAATAAAAAATATAAAGTTATCAATACATTGTAACTATTTGAGACATAACATTACTAGTTTACCATAATAGTGTTATAGTCAATTTAATAATACACAAACATAATTAACTATCTACATAAAATCAAAATCAAGTAGGTAGTTCATAAATAAATCTCTCGCGATTCGCGTTACTTCCGCGCCGGCCGTTCCAGGTTCTAAGGCGCTCGACGCTCGCGTTCCAGGTTCTAAGGCGCTCGACGCTCGCGTTCCAGGTTCTAAGGCGCTCGACGCTCGCGTTCCAGGTTCTAAGGCGCTCGACGCTCGCGTTCCAGGTTCTAAGGCGCTCGACGCTCGCGTTCCAGGTTCTAAGGCGCTCGACGCTCGCGTTCCAGGTTCTAAGGCGCTCGACGCTCGCATTCCAACGATTTGGCGCACGCTAAGTTAAGGCGCACCATTTGGTATTACAATTATTTCTATACTTGCATATTTTTGTTGCTTTGTTTTTCTGTTTAGCAAATAATGGCAGACGAACAACTTTTAATTAAGAAGCGAGCCAATGTGAAAGGTCGTTTGACGTTGTTCAACAATTACGTAAATAATTTGCCGGAAAAACTAAGTAACGAACTTAAGTTGGAACTTGAGTTACGGATTTCAAAATTAGAACTATTATTCGATACTTATAACGACATTCAAGTGGAAATAGAATGTATTGCATCGAATCCTAACGATCAATTAAAAGAGCGTGATTTGTTCGAGTGTATGTACTTTAAGGCGGTTGCACTTGCTAAGTCGAAGTTAGGAACGGCGTGCGATCGGGACTGCGTTTCGGATGTAAGCAGTGTGGCGCAGCACAATAAGGCGAGTGTCAAGCTTCCGATCATTCAGCTGACCAAGTTTAACGGAACTTATGGTTCCTGGCTTGAGTTTCGAGATACATACGTGTCGCTTATCCACGATAATCCAGACTTGACTCCGATTAACAAGTTTCATTACTTACGGTCTTCATTAGAGGGCAGTGCCTTATTAGTGATAAAATCAGTAGAATTTTCATCAGGCAACTATACCGTTGCATGGAAATTAATCTGTGATAGATTCGACAACAAAAGGATGCTTGTGGCTAATCATGTGAAATCCCTATTTAATGTGTACTCAATACAAAAGGACACATCATTTAATTTAAAAAGATTAGTTGATAGTTTTGTTAAAAACTTTAGATCTTTGACCACATTAGGCGAACCCACTGACAAATGGGACACCTTATTGATTTATATGCTTTCTAGTAAATTCGATCCACAAACTTTAATGGAATGGGAAAAATTTAAAGCATTGCATGAAAATCATGAATTACTTTTCGAAGATTTACTTAAATTTACGAGAAATAGATCGGAATTACTAGAGACTTTAGAACAAAGTAAAAATAAATACCCAAAACAATTGGGAACGCACAGTTTAGCCACTATCAATAATAATTATACAAAAAATAAATGTCTTGTATGTCAGGCTGATCATGTTATTTATTATTGTAAAACTTTTTTAGCTTTATCTAACAAAGAAAGAGAAGCTAAAGCCAATACATTAAAATTATGCTTAAATTGTTTAAAACAAGGACATCCTACAAAGAAATGTTTTTCGAGTCCGTGCAAAAGATGCAATAAAAAGCATAATTCTTTGATTTGTCCAGAACTATCGTGCAATGAGATTGGCAACGATCAGGTAGCATTATCATGCGCTGTGGTATCGCCACAAGGATTGTTATCTACTGCATGCGTGACTGTTCATTCAAGTGGTGATCAGCAGCGGCGTGTACGAATTATGTTAGATTCTGGTAGTACACACGGCTACACATCAAGCTGTACATTTCCAGTATAAGCTCACCTCGCATTGTATAGGTTTTCCTTACAACGCGAGGTCAGACTTTACTGGTTTTGTACAGCTTGATGTGTAGCCGTGTGTACTTCTAATTTTATTACCGATCGTTTATGTAAACAACTGAATTTGCCTACTAGAAATTTAATTACGACTATTAACAGCTTAAATAAAAATGTGTCAGTTGCAAAAAAATGTTGTGATATTACCATACAGTCGCTCCACTCTAATTTTAATGTAACTTTAACCTGTATTGTGATTTCACAAATCACTAATCCATGGCCAAATTCGCCAATTGATAAACACGATATTAAAATACCTAAATATATAAAATTATCGGATCCCGAATTTTATAAACCGTCCGATATTGAGATTTTGATAGGTAACGGTATTTTTTGGGACTTACTCGAACCTAAACAAATAAAATTAAAGTTTCAGAATATTACGTTGCATAAATCAAAATTAGGTTGGATCATGGGTGGTTCAATTAAATCAAACTCATCCATTATTAGTAACTGTTCCGATTCTCAAACATTAAGCAATCAAATTTCAAAGTTTTGGGAACTGGACAGTATTGTTACATCGCCAAACAAGCATTTAGAATGGTCGCCAGAAGAGACCGAGTGTGAACAACATTTTGAAAGTACCACTACTCGCCTTTCTGATGGCAGATTTAATGTTAATATACCTTTAAAAACATCCGCGAGCGTTTTAGGAGACTCGTACAGGTTGGCAAAATCAAGGTTTATGCAAATAGAAAATAAATTTCATACTAATCCAGAATTAAAAAATCAATACATAAATTTTTTACAGGAATATATAAGCTTAGGCCACATGAGAGAATCAAAAAGTTTCAACAGTGATCACATTTGTTATTTTGCACCTCATCATGCTGTCGAGCGACAAGATAGTTTAACAACGAAGCTTAGAGTTGTTATTGACTGTTCAGCTAAATCATCATCAGGTTATTCATTTAATGAGTTACAGAAAGTAGGTCCAACAATCCAGGATGATTTATTTTCGATATTACTTCGGTTCCGCCAGCATAATATTATACTAACGGCGGACATCGCAAAAATGTATCGCCAAATAAACGTTGATGAAGAGCAGCGTTGTTTGCAGCAAATACTTTGGCGCGATGATCCAAATAAACCCCTGAAAGCTTATGAACTCAATACGGTCACTTACGGCACTTCTTCGGCTCCGTTCCTAGCGATACGGTGCTTGAAGCAATTAGCTAATGAGTGTACTGATGCTTCTATTCAAGAAATAATTTCTAAAGACTTCTACGTCGATGACTTAATCACCGGTGCTCAGAATGTCGATCAAGCATTGCATATTTATACAACTGTAACTGAACAACTCAATAGCGGCTGTTTTCCTATAAGAAAATGGTGTTCAAATAATTTAGATGTGTTAAACAGAATAAAAACATTTAACATTACTTCTAATGATCGGTTTGACCTGTGTCCTAAAACTGTTTCAAAAACGCTAGGCATTAATTGGGATCATACAACTGACAGCATTCGTTTTGATATACATTTAAATAAACGTAACAAAATAACAAAAAGAAATATTTTATCTACTATAGCACAGTTGTATGACCCATTAGGTTTAGTCACTCCCGCTATATTACAAGCAAAAATTACACTACAAAAGTTGTGGTTGTGTAAGCTTTCCTGGGACGATGAAGTCTCAGAAGCTACAAAAAAGGCATGGGTGCAATTTGTAAGCTCATTGCCAAAATTAAATAAACTCAGTATACCTAGGCACACTATGTGTAACAAATATATTACGTTGCAACTTCATATATTCACAGACGCTTCAGAAGAGGCTTACGGAGCTTGTGCTTACGTAAGATCTGTCGCGGAAAATAACGAAGTGTACGTCCATTTACTGTGTTCAAAAAACAGAGTAGCACCTCTCAAACCGCAAACATTACCGCGTTTAGAGCTTTGTGGGGCTCTGTTGGGAGCCAGACTAAATGAAAAAATTATCAAATCATTACGACTACAATTTAATGAAATATTTTATTGGACAGACTCCACAATTGTTCTTGGTTGGCTCAACACCCCAACTTGCAAGTTACAAACTTTTGTAAGGAACAGAGTAGCCGAAATACAGTCCACTACTAACATGAATTCATGGAAACATGTTCCGACAAATTTGAATCCGTCCGACTTTCTGACGCGTAGCATGCACGTTGAGATGTTGTTAGACTGTGAGCAGTGGTGGAGGGGTCCGCAATTCCTGAAACATAAAAATTCATTATGGCCTACATTTAATTTAAAAAATAATAAGCTGTCCTTACCTGATTTAAAGCAGGAAATTACATGCATGGCATCTCAGTCATCAGAGTCGTTGTTTCCATTTAATAAATACTCAATTTATTGGCGTATGCAAAAATCAATGGCATATGTGCTACGGTTTATACAAAATACAAAAAATAAATATAATAAATATACTGGACCTTTAAATGTTTCTGAAATTCAATCAGCAACTTATAAACTGGCAAGAATTTCACAGCAGGAAACCTTTCCTGTCGAATATAAAGCTTTAGAATCAAATAATTCATTAAAAGCTGGAAATTCATTATTATTACTTAATCCATTTTTCGACGATACTTTAAAATTGATTAGGGTAGGCGGTCGTCTCCAAAACTCGGAATACGAATATAATAAAAAACACCCAATTTTGTTACACAAAAAACATATATTTACCAAGCTTCTATTCAGCCATGAGCACAACATTTTAATGCATGCTGGACCGCAGCATTTGTTATACTCAACTCGTGAAAATTATTGGACTATAGGAGGACGGGACTTGGCGAGGTATGTGTCTCGAAACTGTACTACATGTAATCGTTTTCGCGGTAAGACGGTAGCACCCATTATGGGAAATCTACCAAAAGAGAGGCTTAGTACAAGCTATGCATTTCAATGTACAGCCTTAGATTATGCGGGACCTGTTATGATTGCTAACAAAGAAGGGCGAGGCTGTAGGCTTATAAAATCCTACATATGCGTCTTCGTGTGCTTCACCACAAAAGCCATCCATATTGAATTGGTCAGTAACATGTCTACCGCAAATTTTATTTCGGCCTTGAAGCGTTTTATCAGTCGTAGAGGTAAACCCTCATACATTTATAGCGATAATGGTTCTAATTTTGTAGGTGCTAAAAACGAAATAAATAAAATGATATCTTCTGATGGAGACATCATCATTAGTACTCTCGCACAACAGTCAATCAAATTTAGCTTTTGTCCTCCACACTCGCCACATTTTGGTGGCCTACATGAAGCTGGTGTCAAATCTGTAAAACACCACCTAAAACGAGTAATAGGTAACTCAAATTTAACTTTTGAACAATTAAATACAACACTGACACAAATTGAAGCAATACTAAATTCACGACCCCTCAGTCCATTGTCCTCTGATCCACAAGACCTATTACCACTTACTCCGGGTCATTTCCTTGTTGGCAAACAACTCACGTCATTACCAGAGCCAGACTACGCTGATGTTCCAACCCACCGTCTCGATCGATACCAACGTATCGAGCAACTTCGGCAACAGTTTTGGTCAAGATGGCACAGAGAGTACATCACGGAATTGCAAACCCGCACCAAATGGAAACATTCACAAGGATCACTAAGCATTGGAGATCTCGTTCTCATCAAAAACGAGCAATTACCTCCTATGAGATGGCCCTTAGGCAGAATTGTAAGCATATACCCTGGAACTGACGGCGTGGCTAGAGTAGCAGATATTAGAACAGCATCTGGAACCCTAAGAAGATCGTTCTCCAGGATTTGCCCTCTACCAACACCAAACCAAGATGAGGATTGAAGCAGCGACGCTTCAATGAGGGGCGGCATGTCGAAGCGATCTTCATGTCTCCATGTATCGATGTGTGCAACGCACGCACACATCGGAATACACTTCTTAGTCTGTGCTCACTAGGTTCTCAATCGTTGACCGCGGTGCATGCGTATATCTAATTACCTACATAATTGTAATTTATTTACGTCATTCAATAAACGGCAAAGAAGTTCCAAGTCAAACATCTTTTCATCTTATCCTTCACGAAAACCCTCGCCGCAACACCTTGGGGGAGGAGGATTTGATCTCCTGCATTGAGATGACGTGGCCTCCAAGATGCTGGCTTCTGATGTGGTGCACTGCATCACATTCGCATAGGATATGGATGGGCGTCTCATCCTTTTCGCGACAAAACCTGCAAATTGTGGTATCACTGAGGCCCATCCTGTGAAGGTGTTTGTTCAGCTTGCAGTGCCCAGTAAGGGTTCTTGTCAGGATTCTTATCTGATTTTTGTTCAACGAAAGCGCTTCTTTCGTAAACCTTTTTTTGAAGCCCACAAGTAGCGCTTTCGAGTGTTCTTGGCCTGGGGATTTTTCCCAAAGGCTAATACTTTGGTCAGTTCCCCAGTTTTTAAGGTAGGCTGTAGTGGTGCATTTAGGAATGCCACAGATTGGCTCCGGGCCCACATTGGGGCTTTCAGCACCAGCTCTAGCCAGTTCATCAGCGGCTTCGTTGCCCCTAATGCCACAGTGTCCAGGTACCCATCCTAGTGCCACCGAGTTTGCCGCTCCTAGTGAGTTTAATAGCTGGACACACTCCTTTACAAGTTTGGAGTCAATTTCCTCTGAATTTAAGGCTTTTAAAGCAGCCTGGCTGTCAGAGAAGATGAAGATGCACCTATTAATATAGGTCCTCTGCAGACTTAAACGGACACATCCAATAATGGCAAATAATTCCGCTTGAAACACAGTGGTGTGCTGGCCTAGGTTGGCGATTTTTTTTACCTTTGGCCGCCCACCGTGGAATCCGGCTCCTGCTAGACCCTCTTTTTTTGATCCGTCGGTGAACCAAACAACATCAGTGGACTGAGGCTGGCCTGGCGTGTCGTCCTTCCACTCAGTCCTCTGAGGTATGAATACCCTAAACAGCCTATCAAAGCTGTATTCTTTTAACATTGCATCAGTGGGCATGGCAATGATGTCTTTCTTCATAAGGTTCTCTTGCAGTGCCCTCATGGCAGTCGACTTCCATCTTGTCCTTCCCGCTATTCTGGCTTTTATCATTGCTGCCCTAGCGTCCATTTGCACCTGCACATGCAAAGGAACGAGATTAAGCAGAGCCTCAAGTGCAGCGGTCGGAGTCGATGCAATTGCTCCTGTTGTTATGAGACACGCGAGTCTCTGGAGGCTTGAGAGAGCATCCCTGCAGGTAGTCTGATGGGTTGGTCTAATACTATACGACTATCGCATATTCGCGCGAACGTTGTTCGTGCGAGACCCCGATCAAACGTGTAGTCTCGAGTAGGTGTGCTAATTAGCATTCGCGGAATATTTTTTTTTTCATATAAACCTCATTACAGGCACTTTTGAAACGTCAGGCTCTAGTTACACGGTTCCAAATAAGCGCCTATGGCGTTGTCCTTATATAAAGCGACTACGTGACCATCGCAAGCTTGTGCGAATTGTGTTCGTGATATCGCGCGATCATCGCGAGAAATGCTAGTTAGGACACCTATTCAACACATGAGGAGGGCCTAGCATGAGTTTTTGAAATTTTATATGGGACTTGTTCAGTTCCAAATACGCACACGTGGCGGCGTGGCGCTGGTAAAATTCCCAGATAAAATTTGTCGAAAACTACACGATAACGGTATCTATTGCTTTATTACAACTAATTTTAAGTTTCTTGTCTTTTTTTTCACACTGTTGTCTACCTTTCTTACTTATTTGTCATCTCGCAGGTCTGCTGGTAGGAATTTCTTTGAAATAAGCAGTACCTTTGTACTAAATACTTTTAATGCCGTCTCCTTTCATGTTATTGTGTGTACATAAATTATAAATAATTCAATAGATAACGTTAACTACACGATACTGTAAAAACTCTTGTTAGGCCCTCTGTACGTTTGATTGCGGGATCGCACGTACAAAATTCGCGCGGCAATCACAACTTCGTTGTATTAGGACGACGCCTAACATATCGTTTTTTTTTTCGCGAGTACAGTCTAACAAAGCAATTATTATCCAGGGTCGCCAGATATAAATGAAGTTTTCTCAGAAGATTATGCATGTTTTCGAGTGAAATATCATTTTAATAACGGACAAAGTTAAACTGTATTTATACAAAACCCTAATCAAACCATTCTAATAATAATTTCCTGAGAAATCTTCATCTACAACACGTTGATCTGTATTCGTGCCATATTAACGGCCAAAATTAATATCCAATCTATCCACGATTTACCCTACTAGAGATAGAAATTTGACATATTTTGTATGGAGCTTATGTCAAATTCCTATCTCTAGTAGGGCAAATCGTGGATAGATTGGATATTAATTTTGGCCGTTAAGGAAGTGACTATACCACTGATACTAAACACGAATTAGTAAAAAAAACAATATCATTTTTTTTTTTTTTTTAATACCTATTTGTAAACAAACGAATTCCCTCCGTGAGTCGCGTGCGACACAAAAACGATTCGTGCGAAACCACAAAAACAATTTGCAGGTATTTCCACCCTTTGACAATGCCGCCGATGATTTATTTTCAGAATCGTTCGGGATTTATTCTCAGACCCTCGCTATGTTTCTAAGTGAAAATTTGGATATTAAATTACTATTTTATTATTATTTGTACGGCGAACTATACCTACAGTATATTTTAGCCTAATCATCATCTTACACAATTTACACAAATCAACCTTAATATCAAATCAGTACGTCATTAGACCGCAACGAACGTCGTCGCGCGTGCTCCCTCAGCCCTTTATCAATTTATTCTGTGTGTACTGTCAATATACGGTTTTAACAGAAATTAGCATTTATCATTCTGCATCAATCATGGAACTTCTACATGGTCCTTCGAGCCGGATTTTCATCGAATGTTTTCAATGAGTATGGCCCTTGGCACCATAAACTGTGATTTTTTTTTGATTTTTTAATTGAGAGGCCAAGATACCCCTACTTGCTGCGTCCCATGGATTTTCTTCTGACTTAACGTAGTGCCAGCAATCTGGTTTAATTACGTCAGATATGCTTCTTGTTCTGTTCGCTACGAAAGTTTTCCAGCGCCCTGGATCACCCTGCAACCAGCCCAAGACGATCATCGAGTCTGTCCACCCAAACACGCGTACTTTTTGATCTCTGAAACAGTCGATCACTTTTTTCATCAATCTTCCTAGTAAATGTGCTCCAGATAACTCCAATCTCGGCAAGGATATATAAGGACAATTTTCGAAATCGGGACTAATCGAGATTTGGCAACAACTAATACTATCGAAGTTTGATTTTGTCTCATAATACGCGCGTAAATAACTGCGGCATAAGCTTTTGTCGATGCGTCACAGTAGCCGTGCAGTTCGATGACGTCATGTGGTTGATAACCGATCCATCGCGGGATTTTACATTAATTCATGTTTTCTATGTCTGCTCGTAATGTATCCCATTCCCTGCTGATGCTTTCTGGAACTTCTTCATCCCAGTGCTTGATATCTATCCATAGTTTTTGGAATAGTAGTTTGAGCTTAGTTGACACAGGAGTGATCCACCCCAAAGGGTCGAATAATTTTGATATTTCATTTAGATTCAGAACGTTTTCGATTCGTTTTCTTCTTTTATTATTTTACTGAGACACATATCACACTTTTTTATTGTATTTTTACTTCTATGTCCTGTGTCTTGTTTTTGTACTAAATCAACGTTTTATCATTTGCTCTAGATATAAGGCACGGGTACAGATCAAGATCTTGTTTATCTGGCGACCCTGGTTACTAATTGCTTTGTTGGACTCACAGACCAGTAAGCCTCTAGACGCCTATTAGCCGGATACCCTCGGTCACAAAGCATATGCACTGCATATTTTACGCCCAGCCACCAATCACTCCGTCAGCGAGCGGCACCAATCATATCACCAAACATTTGAGCCGACCAATCATAAAGCGCCGTCCGCCCCCCGGTCCCCGCCAACATTTTACGACTGTGTCCTCATGCAAAACTTTGTTTATATGGCGTCTTGAGGCTTACTGGTCTGTGATTAGACTGTACTTGACCGTACAATCAGGTTTTGGTCATGGTATAATAAGATGTTTCACCAGGTATTCTCTTCGCGCGGTGACAGCGCGATGCCTCCAAGCTACGTCACGATCCGTGTTGCCATTGATTGATATCTTCAATATACTTTAGGAGATTTTTGTTCATAATGAATATAAAATAAATTCCTGACTAGCCTAACTATTCATTATCTCGTGTTATTCATCTAATTAGTTATTAAAGGAAATGGTTTAAAATTACTAGTTCAAAAGTGATTCTTTATAGAAGCAAGTAAATGAATAAATGCATTTTGCTCGGGTAATTTATTTTCACAAAGTGGCAGCACATCAAACTGACAAGTGTCACGGGTTGGCGGGAAAGTTCGTAAAGATCGTGTTGTGGATTTTTTATTATTTTCCAAAATTTGTGTTTCTTCGAGTGTTAATGTGTAATAATGGTGGATTATTAAATGTTAACTGCTCGTTAACGTGTACAAGTGTGGATAAATGGTACAAAGTTGAAAAACATGACTTTCGTATTATCTCATCATCCCCTCAGGGGGCCTAGTACGAGTTTGACATTTAGGAATACTTTCATAGTTTTCGTTGACTTTCATTAATAAATTAGTAGTTCCGCCTTGTATCCGCCAGGGGCGCTACTGATTTATTAATGAAAGTCACCGAAAACGATGAAAGTATTCGTAAGTGTCAAACTCGTACTAGGCCTCCAGAAACCTAGTAGTTTCCATCACTTTACTAGGATATAAGTATAATATGTTCAATGATTACGAATGAAGGACATGTATCCATGGTCATGAATAAATTAAAAAAAAAAAAAAACAAGTGTCACGCTAACAGCCCGCTATTGTCTGCACAGCCGATGACGTAGTACGGAGGCAATCACGTGACGTAGCTGTGACGGGAAGAGAGTACCTGGTGAAACATGTTATTCTACCATGGTGTTGGTGTTGTTGCAGGCGACGCACCTGGGCGAGCGTCCGTACGCGTGCGGCGAGTGCGGCGCGCGCTTCGCGTACCCGCGCTCGCTGGCGCTGCACGCCGTGTCGCACCGCCGCCGCCGCGGCGCCGCCAAGGGGTTCGCCTGCGACCTGTGCGGGAAGGTCACGACACTACATTCTATTTTTTCTCTCTTGTCTTATTTAAAAACTATATAAGTATTATATCCATTGCCTAGCCTAGCACTCATAGCACAAGCTCTGCTTAGTTTGGGACTAGATGATGCTGTGTGAAAATGTCCCAAACATCATCATCCTCCGAGCCTTTTCCCAATTATATTGGGGTCGGCTTCCAGTCTAGCCAGATGCGGCTGAACATCAGTATTTTACACGGAGCGACTGCCATCAGACCCCCGCAACCCAGTTACTGGGTAATACTGACATTCGGAGGTTAGACCAGTTGTCAGACTTTCAGGCTTCTGACTACCCGTAACGACTGCCATAGATATTCGTATGACAACCGGGACCGACAGCTTAACGTGCTCTCCGAGGCACGGAGGGGTCTCGATGTGTAACGAAACTGTCACCCATCCACAGACTGACCGCGGCAAGTGCAGCTTAACCTTGCAGATCGTACAATCCGCGCAGTCGTTGCATCGCTACGAGCCCCTCAAAATGTCCCAAACATATTTATATTATTATTTTCTTACTATTTAACTATCACACTGGTCAAAGACTTTCGTCTTGAGACACTATTTTGGACGAGAAGATACTGTGTAGCTTCCCGAACGCTGCCCAACCTGTTAGTGTTTCTGTTGCCATCATCATCATCATTTCAGCCGAAAGACGTCCACTGCTGGACATAGGCCTCCCCCAAGCATCGCCACAACGACCGCTCCTGCGCTTTGCATCCAGCGGATTCCCGCGGCCTTCACCAGCTCGTCGGTCCACCTTATGGGGGGCCAGTGGCGTGCATTGGCCTACTTCACTTGAATTTAATTGTGGTGTAAGTTATTGGATTTTTGATGTAGGAAGATTAATTTAGCATTTATAGGTCTATTTTAAGATAAATAATCATCGTACTGTGAAAAAAGTATAATAACTTACACCACTATTGAATTTGAATGAGGAAGGCAGTAGGTATTGCCTAATTGCCTATATGCAATGCACGCCACTGTGGGGGGCCTACCCACGCTGCGCCTTCCAGTACGCAGTCGCCACTCCACAACTTTACTGAACCATCGGCCGTCCGTTCTGCGAGAAATGTGCCCCGCCCAGTGCCACTTAAGTTTGGCAACTCTTCAGGCTATGTCGGTTATCTTGATTCTCCTGCGAATCTCCTCATTTCTGATTCGATCATTATCACTATTCTCTTATTATTTAACCATCGACCATACACCCCATAGACGCCTCGTAACAGGTGACCGGTGTCTGTGAAAACATCTATAAAATTTCACTAATGTAAGGTCGCCACTATTTGCTACTTGAAATCTTCAAATCAGTTTCGACCACTTATATGAGCAGTCAAAACTGCCGCGTTAGCGGTTAGCCAATAGCCGCCTTGGTAGAGCCAATCGGATTGCAGTACCCCGCCTCAGCTAGTAGCAGAATTTATTGTACGCATTGTATTCAATATAAGGCGTCTATTGGGCTGTATGGTCTATGGCAAGCGCTAATTGACTTTAGCCTAAATTGAATAAATGCTATTTTGATTTTGGTATATTTGTTAAGTCACCTTAATTTCAAATAGCTTAACATATTCTTTTCCCACATTCAGGTCCTGAACCACCCATCGTCGGTAGTATACCACAAGGAAGCGGAGCACGCGGGCCAGCGATACGTGTGCAACAAGTGCGGCAAGTCGTTCAAACACAAACAGTTGCTGCAACGACATCAACTGGTTCACTCGCAAGACCGGCCATATAATTGTAAGGTAAGTTTTTAGTAACTTTTCACGTAGATCACTATACTACGAAAATTACAGATATATATCTATATAATCTTAATCATTTATTTGCAATCAATTGTTAAAAAATAATTTTCGATATATGATGTACTCAGTGAGTAATATTTTTTTTACTGACGGGGCTTTTAGTAGCGCCTTAAGCTGTCAGCCCCGGTTGAACCGAATATCTATGACAGTCGTTACGGGTAGTCAGAAGCCCGAAAGTATGACATATAACCCAGTAACTGGGTTACGGGGGTCTGATGGCAGTCGCTCCTTTTATAGTACTGATGTTCAGCCGCATCTGATTACATTGGAAGCTATCTCTAACATAATTGGGAAAAATGCTCGGACAAACTTACTACTAGATAACTACGCTAAAAATGCTCTGAGGAAGAACCATAACTACGCTAAAAATGCTCTGAGGAAGAACCATAACTACACTAAAAATGCTCGGAGGAAGAACCATAACTACGCTAAAAATGCTCTGAAGAAGGACCATAACTACGCTAAAAATGCTCTGAGGAAGAACCATAACTGCGCTAAAAATGCTCTGAAGAAGAACCATAACTACGCTAAAAATGCTCTGAGGAAGAACCATAACTACGCTAAAAATGCTCTGAGGAAGAACCATAACTACGCTAAAAATGCTCTAAGGAAGAACCATAACTACGCTAAAAATGCTCGGAGGAAGAACCATAACTACGCTAAAAATGCTCTGAGGAAAAACCATAACTACGCTAAAAATGCTCTGAGGAAGAACCATAACTACTCTAATAATGCTCGGAGGAAGAACCATACCTACGCTAAAAATGCTCGGAGGAAGAACCATAACTACGCTAAAAATGCTCTGAGGAAGAACTATAACTACGCTAAAAGTGCTCGGAGGAAGAACCATAACTACTCTAATAATGCTCGGAGGAAGAACCATACCTACGCTAAAAATGCTCTGAGGAAGAACCATAACTACTCTAATAATGCTCGGTGGAAGAACCATACCTACGCTAAAAATGCTCGGAGGAAGAACCATAACTACGCTAAAAATGCTCTGAGGAAGAACCATAACTACGCTAAAAATGCTCTGAGGAAAAACCATAACTACGCTAAAAATGCTCTGAGGAAGAACCATAACTACTCTAATAATGCTCGGAGGAAGAACCATACCTACGCTAAAAATGCTCGGAGGAAGAACCATAACTACGCTAAAAATGCTCTGAGGAAGAACTATAACTACGCTAAAAGTGCTCGGAGGAAGAACCATAACTACTCTAATAATGCTCGGAGGAAGAACCATACCTACGCTAAAAATGCTCTGAGGAAGAACCATAACTACTCTAATAATGCTCGGAGGAAGAACCATACCTACGCTAAAAATGCTCGGAGGAAGAACCATAACTACGCTAAAAATGCTCTGAGGAAGAACTATAACTACGCTAAAAATGCTCTGAGGAAGAACCATAACTACTCTAATAATGCTCGGAGGAAGAACCATACCTACGCTAAAAATGCTCGGAGGAAGAACCATAACTACGCTAAAAATGCTCTGAGGAAGAACCATAACTACTCTAATAATGCTCGGAGGAAGAACCATACCTACGCTAAAAATGCTCGGAGGAAGAACCATAACTACGCTAAAAATGCTCTGAGGAAGAACTATAACTACGCTAAAAATGCTCGGAGGAAGAACCATAACTACGCTAAAAATCCAGAGCGAGTAGCAGGGATCTACGAACCTAATGTCCATCAGCGATACCGATAACGCAGTTGGCGATATTAAAATAATTTCATTTCCTATTTCAGTCGTGCAGCGCATCTTTCAAGACGAAGGCGAATCTTCTGAACCACTCACTGCTGCATTCAGGCGTGAAGAAGTTCTCGTGTGAGATATGCAAGCACAAGTTCGCACACAAGACTAGTCTCACACTGCACATGAGGTGGCATACCGGTGAGAAAAGTTAATGTCAGAATACTAAATATGGGGAAGAGAATATGAAATAGTTTATTTTAGTGATAATCTCAGGTCAGCATAACCAGGATTGTGGATATTCTAGAACAGTGGTTCCCAAACTTATTTGTCTACTGCCCTTTTTGAGAATAAATTATTTTTTTAGCGCCCCCATTTTTTCACCTACTTAAAAACCACTATAACTTCAAATTAAATTAATTAATTATCGTGTGCTATAGCAGAGATTAAACATTCATTCTAAACGAGACTTTTACTATAACCCGCAAGAGTTAACTTGAGACCTAAGTGCAGTAGGTAGTACACAACGGCGCTCGGGTCTTAAGTTAACTCTTACTTACTTACTTACTCTCATTGGCAGGTGTAGCCCACACCTGCCAATGAGAATGATTATTGAAACGCAACTTTATAGTATTCAGACAGAAATCGGGCGCAAATCGGGTTCATCATCATCATCATCATTTCAGCCGAAAGACGTCCACTGCTGAACATAGGCCTCCCCCAAGCATCGTCACAACGACCAGTCCTGCGCCTTCCGCATCCAGCGGATTCCCGCGACCTTCACCAGGTTGTCGGTCCACCTTGTGGGGGGCCTACCCACGCTGCGCCTTCCAGTACGCGGTCGCCACTCCAGAACTTTACTGCCCCATCGGCCATCTGTTCTGCGAGCAATGTGCCCCGCCCACTGCCACTTAAGCTTGGTAATTCTTCAGGCTATGTCGGACACTTTCGTTCTCCTGCGAATCTCCTCAATTCTGATACGATCACGCAGGGACACTTCTTAACAGGCCCATTGTGAGCGACAACGTTTCAGTGCCGTAAGTAATTACTGGCAACACACACTGGTCAAAGACTTTCGTCTTGAGACACTGCGGTATTTTTGACGAGAAGATATTGCGTAGCTTCCCGAACGCTGCCCAACCGAGTCGGATTCGACGATTGACCTCATTCTCGAAGTTGGACTTACCTAGCTGGACAGTTTGTCCTAGTATAATCGTCAACAACTTCGAGTGTAGATTCTCCGATGTTTACGGGAATGGGTACTATATGGGAATTCGACATAACCTTTGTCTTGTCCATATTCATTTTTAGACCCACTCTATCGGTAGCTCTACTGAAGTCATCGATCATTGTATCGAGGTCCTCCATGGTCTCAGCCATGACTACTATGTCGTCGGCAAACCGAAGGTGAGTGATGTACTCGCCGTTTATGTTAATGCGTAGCCCCTTCCAGTCCAGAACCTTGAAGACATCCTCCAATGCAGCAGTGAACAGTTTCGGAGAGATCACATCTCCCTGTCTCACACCTCGCTGCAGGATAGGTTTCGAGGCTTGGTCCTGTAATCGAACTGACATAGTGGCGTTTTCATACAAAGACTTTAACACTTCGATGTACCGATAGTCAATCTGGCACCGTTGAAGAGACTGTAGTACAGCCCAAGTCTCGATCGAATCGAAGGCTTTCTCGTAGTCCACAAACGCTAAACAAAGAGGCAAGCTATACTCTTCAGTCTTCTGTATAGCCTGCCAGCGTATGTATGTGGTCTACGGTGCTAAAGCCTTTTCGGAATCGGGCTTGTTCGGGAGGCTGGAAGTCGTCAAACCTGCGCGAAAGTAGTAGTAGAGCTCCTTTGTGAAAGAGTTCGTCCGGGGAAGTACTACCACCGTGCCTACTTCTCCGCCAAACAGTGATGCTTGCATTGCTGTGTTTCTGTCTGAAGGGTACGGGTGCCGGTGAAATTACAATCACATGAGACTTTCCACCTTCATGTCTCAGTTTGGCGAACCGACTTGCGGTACCATTTAGGTAACAGCCTAGGTGGTATTGCAGTTGTTATGGGCAAAGGTAACCACTTAACATCAGGTGGGCCTTTAGATCGTTTCGCCATCCTATACCATAAAAAAAAAAAAGACGGTTCGTAATGACTCTCGAAAACAGCTTGTAGACATAGCTCAGAAGTGAGATGGGCCTATAATTCTTCAGTAGAGCATTATCGCCCTTTTTGAAGAAAAGTACCACAACACCTCTGCTCCATGCCTGTGGCGTTCTTCCCTCGAGAATGACGGAATCAAACAACTTCTGAAGGGCCTTAAGGATCGGTTTTCCACACGCCTTCAGGAGTTCGGCCGTAATTCCGTCATCACCCGGTGCCTTGTTGTTTTTGAGCTGCTTCAGAGCCATCCTAATCTCGTACAGGCTGACGTCCGGGATATCTTCGGTATAGTGTCGGGTCAATCGAGCTCTTGGGTCGTTAGCCCGATTTGCAACGGGTTTCCGGGTGGACGTGTATAACTGTCCATAGAACTTCTCGACCTCCTTCAATAGCTCTGGCTTAGAGGATACGACTCTGCCATCGTTGGTCCTCAGTTTTGCAAGCTGGCTCTTCCCAATAGACAGGTCTCTTGCGAAGACTTTAGAGCCCTTGTTCTTCTCTATCGCATATCTATTAAATCAGCGTAGGTCACATTTCAAGGACTTCAAATCGGGTTATTTAACAAAAACATGATTGCCCGTGGTCTATTATTTACGAAAATTACCTATCTAGGAATACTAATAACTATTAAAATGCGAAAGTGTGTCTGTTGCTTTTTTATTTGTTTGTTTGTGTCTACTTTCATTTAGAAACGGAGCGA
The DNA here is from genome assembly GCA_949699075.1 of Asteroscopus sphinx. Classification (NCBI taxonomy): domain Eukaryota; kingdom Metazoa; phylum Arthropoda; class Insecta; order Lepidoptera; family Noctuidae; genus Asteroscopus; species Asteroscopus sphinx. The sequence goes on along the minus strand of OX453004.1, from coordinate 29,710,603 downwards.
CCGATTGACATGATTTTTATTTTATGTATTCAATAAAACAGGACAGATATATGAACTACGTGGAGAGAAATATCGAACCAAGTTTGAGCAATCTCTTAATTAATATTAGTTGATGTTCACAAGTTGTAGTCGAAAGTCGAGAGTTCAGTCGGTATCGAAGAGTCCTCCTAGCTAGATGAAATTACAGATCACCCCCCAAACCTTTACACAACGCTCCCATTTATTTTCTGGGTCTCTTACCGCCCCTTTAGGCCTGCAGCGCCCACAAGAGGGCGTTATCGCCCACTTTGGGAAAGGCTGTCTAGAAGGTAGTTCCACAAGAAGTGCTGAATTTTTTCAAAAGTATAATAATGTTAAGATCCCCCGAAGACTGGGATGATATAATTTTTGTTTGGAAAATTGGGTCTGTCGGTGTGCTCACTACCGTATATCCTCGTACTAACTAGGAATCCAACTAAACTGTCGATCGATTAAAAGTGTGCCGTGTACGGGGGGCTTAATTATATTACTTTAAAAGTAGTTTAAAAACCGTGTAGCGACTAGCGACATCTATCGCGCTACATGCGAACTATCAATAACGTACTGGATGACGTCACGGGTCCGAATCGCAAGAGCAAGATTGTGACGCGCAGTTAGCATAAATACAAAAGCCCGACATCAACAAGGCAAAAGACCCAGCCTGGTTGGAGGATCTTCCCATTGTATTGGAGGAACATAACAGTAACTCGTTGCTCAACAACTGTAATAAAAAAAACTGGCCAAGTGCGAGTCGGACTTACGCAGTAAGGGTTCCGTACCACCCATCGACCTGATACCCCATAGAAACTTATTTAATTTACGAGAATTCATCAAAAGACACCAACGCACCGTGCGCGAAATATGAATTTTTGCATGTCTTTCTTACGCAGGTACCACCACAAATGTCTATGTTTGTCCTATTTTTATTATTTGTTGCTAAACTACATAGTATGCGCTGTAATCGGACCAAGTTTGACGCTCTTATGTATTACCGTTTTAAAGATAGAGCATGAAGAAAAAATGTTGAAAAAAAACATTATTTTAGTATATGTCGTGATAGAGTTCATAGCAACACATATTCGGAGAAAATTTCAACCGGCTGCCTATTACTGTTCAAAAGATGAGCCCTGTGACAGACAGACGGACGGACAGCGTAGCGAGAGTAATAGGGTCCCGGTTGGCACCTTTTGTGTACGGAATCCGCCTAAAAGTGGCGTAGTCCATGCCTACGTATTTTTTTAATGCTTTGTTTCATTTTCCGTATAAATATTTCAGGTCAGAAGCCGTACTCGTGCGCGACGTGCGGCAAGAGCTTCAGCCAGAAGGGCAACCTGTCGGAGCACGAGCGTATCCACACGGGCGAGAAGCCGTTCCAGTGCTCGCTGTGCCCGCGCCGCTTCACCACGTCCAGCCAGCACCGCCTGCACGCGCGCCGCCACTCCGCCGAGCGGCCCTACACCTGCGCGCACTGCGGGAAGAGGTACGTGCACGTTCCAGTGTACAGTCCGTTACAATCCGATCCAATCCGATCCAGTCTGATCCATTCCACTCGGATCCACTCCCCTCCACTCCAATCCGTCCCAGTCCCACGCCTACACCCACTCCCACGCCCACTTCCAGTCCCACGCCCACTCCCTCTCTCACTCACTCACACACTAACTCATTCACTCACTCACTCATCCCGCCATCGTACATTACTATCCGCTCGTGCAAATGCATAGAAGCTGTACCACGCCCACGCCCGCTCCCAGTCACACTACTACGCCCTCTCCTACTCCCACTCAAACGCCCACGCCCCCTCCAATTCCCACGCCCACTCCCACTCGCTTACTCACTCATTAACTCGTTCATTTACTCACTAACTAACTAACTCACTCACTCACCCACTCACTCACCCACCCAACCTTCGTACATTACTATCCGCTCGTGCAAATGCATAGAAGCTGTACCATGCCCACGCCCAGTCGCTCGCCCACGCCCTCTCCTACTCCCACTCAAACGCGCACGCCCATGCCCACTTCCAGACCCACGCCCACTCCCACTCACTCACTCACTTACGCACTCACTCACTCATCCAGCTATCGTACATTACTATCCGCTCGTGCACATACGTAGAAGCTGTACCACGCCCACGCCCACTCGTACACTCACTCAAACGCCCACCACCACACCCACTCCCAGTCCCACGCCCACTCCCAGTCCCACTCCCATTCACTCACTCACTAACTAACTCGCTCACTCATCCAGCCAGCGCACATTACTATCCGCTCGTGCAAATGGGTAGAAGCTGTACCACGCCCACTCCCAGTCACACGCCCACGCCCACTCCTCAATCAATCAATCAACTCAGCCTATCGCAGTCCACTGCTGGACATAGGCCTCTCCCAAGTTGCGCCACAACGCTCGGTCCTCTGCCTTCCGCATCCAGTCCCCCCCAGCCACGTTCTTTAGGTCGTTGGTCCACCTGGCAGGGGGGCGCCCTACGCTGCGTTTGCCGATACGCGGTCTCCATGCCCCCTCCCAGTCCCACGCCCATGCCCACTTACACGCCCACGACCACTCCCACGCCCACTCTCACTCACTCACTAACTCACTCACTCACTCATCCAGCCATCGTACATTACTATCCGCTCGTGCAATTGCGTAGAAGCTGTATCTCGCACACGCCCACTCCCAGTCACTCGCCCACGCCCTCTCCTACTCCCACTCAAACGCCCACCCCCAGTCCCACGCCCACTCCCACTCACTCACTCAACTCACTCACTTATCCAGCCATCGTACATTACTATCCGCTCGTACAAATGCGTAAAAGCTGCGATCTGTCGGGTGACGACGCAACTCACGAATTAATTTTTTTCTTTCTTTCTTTTTTTTCTTTCTCAAAACCCATACCAGTTTTTAAGTCAGATCATCAGCTTTCAAACGAAAAAAGTTTCATCAAAATCGGTCCAGTAGTTTTAGCGTGATGCTGGAACAAACAAACAGACGTTTACAATTTATAATAGTTACTAGCTTTTACCCGCGGCTCCGCTCGCGTTAAATTCTGCTAACCCACGTCAGTCCATTCCAGTCCAGTCCACTGCCCCGCTGCCCCACTGCCCCGTGCCCCACTGCCCCGCTGCCCCACTATCCCATTGCCCCACTGCCCCGCTAACCCACTGCCCCGCTGCCCCACTACCTCACTGCCCCGCTACCACGCTACCCCACTGCCCTGCTACCCCGCTACCCCACTGCCCCGCTGCCCCACTATCCCGCTGCCCGCTACCCCACTGCCCCGCTGCCCCACTATGCCACTGCCCCACAGCCTGCCCGCTTCCCCACTGCCCCGCTGCCCCACTGCCCAGCTGCCCCGCTGCCCCACTATCCCACTGCCCCACAGCCTGCCCCGCTTCCCCACTGCCCCGCTGCCCCACTGTCCCACTGCCCCGCTGCCCCACTGTCCCGCTTCCCCACTGCCCCGCTGCCCCACTTTCCCACTGCCACGCTCACCCACTGCCCCGCTGCCCCGCTACCTCACTATCTCTCTGCCCCACAGCCTGCCCCGCTTCCCCACTGCCCCACTGCCCCGCTGTCCCACTGCCCCGATGCCCCACTATCCCACTGCCCCGCTGCCCTGGTAACCCACTGCCCCGCTGCCCCACTATCCCACTGCCCCGGTAACCCACTGCCCCGCTGCCCCACTGCTCCGCTGCCCAGCTGCCCCACTGCCCCGCTGCCCGTCTATCCCACTGCCCAACTGACTGCCCCGCTGCCCCACTCCCCTACTGCGCCGCTGCACCGCTACCCCGCTGCCCAGCTGCCTCGCTACCCCACTGCCCCACTATCCCGCTTCCCCACTGCCCCGCTGCCCCACTATGCCACTGCCACGCTCACCCAATGCCCCGCTGCCTCACTATCTCTCTGCCCCACATCCTGCCCCGCTTCCCCGCTGCCCCACTGTCCCACTGCCCCGATGCCCCACTATCCCACTGCCCCGCTGCCCTGGTAACCCACTGCCCCGCTGCCCGTCTATCCCACTGCCCAACTGCCTGCCCCGCTGCCCCACTCCGCTACTGCCCCGATGCACCGCTGCCCAGCTGCCCCACTGTCCGGCTTCCCCACTGCCCCGCTGCCCCACTATCCCACTGCCACGCTCACCCACTGCCCCGCTGCCCCGCTGCCTCACTATCTCTCTGCCCCACAGCCTGCCCCGCTTCCCCACTGCCCCACTGTCCCGCTGCCCCGATGCCCCACTATCCCACTGCCCCGCTGCCCTGGTAACCCACTGCCCCGCTGCCCCACTATCCCACTGCCCCGCTGCCCCGATAACCCACTGCTCCGCTGCCCCACTGCTCCGCTGCCCCACTGCCCCGCTGCCTGTCTATCCCACTGCCCAACTGCCTGCCCCACTCCTCTACTGCCCCGCTGCACCGCTACCCCGCTGCCCAGCTGCCCAGCTGCCCCGGTACCCCACTGCCCCGCTGCCGCGCTGCCCCACTGCCTCGCTTCTCCGCCCCGCTGCCCCACTGCCCCGCTAACCCACTGCCCCGCTGCCCCACTGTCCCACCGTCCCGCTAACCCACTGCCCCGCTGCCCCACTGTCCCACCGTCCCACGGTCCTACTGTCCCACTATCCCACTGTCCCACTATATCACTATCGTCCCGTCCCATGTCCCATGTCCCATCCTATGTCCAGTCCCATGTGCCGTCCCACTGTCCTGTCCCATGTCCCGTCTCATGTCCCGTCCCATTTCCCGTCCCATGTTCCGTCCCCTGTCCCGTCTACTGTCCCGTCCTCAGTCCCGTCCCCAGTCCCATCCCCTGTCCACTCCACTCCATCGTACATTACTATCCGCTCGTGCAAATGCATAGAAGCTTCGATCTGTCGGGTGAGTACGCAACCCACGAATTATTTTTTTGTTTTTTTCTTTCTTTCTTTCTTTCTCAAAACCCATACCAGTTTTTAAGTCAGATCATCAGCTTTCAAACAAAAAAAAAAACATCAAAATCGGTCCAGTAGTTTTAGCGTGATGCTGGAACAAACAAACAGACGTTTACAATGTTATAATAGTTAAGATAATTGGTTGTTGCGCAGGTTCGTGTCGCGCGGCTCGTGGGCGGCGCACGCGCGGCGCGAGGCCGGCGGGCGCGCGCACCGCTGCGCGCAGTGCGGCCGCGCCTTCGCCGAGCGCTGGCCGCTGCTCAAGCACCTGCGCGTGCACTCCGGCGAGCGCCCCTTCCGCTGCCCGCACTGCCCGCGCGCCTTCGCCGACTGCTCCAACCTCAACAAGCACAAGAAGGTACGTGTACTCACCGCTGCGCGCAGTGCGGCCGCGCCTTCGCCGAGCGCTGGCCGCTGCTCAAGCACCTGCGCGTGCACTCCGGCGAGCGCCCCTTCCGCTGCCCGCACTGCCCGCGCGCCTTCGCCGACTGCTCCAACCTCAACAAGCACAAGAAGGTACGTGTACTCACCGCTGCGCGCAGTGCGGCCGCGCCTTCGCCGAGCGCTGGCCGCTGCTCAAGCACCTGCGCGTGCACTCCGGCGAGCGCCCCTTCCGCTGCCCGCACTGCCCGCGCGCCTTCGCCGACTGCTCCAACCTCAACAAGCACAAGAAGGTACGTGTACTCACCGCTGCGCGCAGTGCGGCCGCGCCTTCGCCGAGCGCTGGCCGCTGCTCAAGCACCTGCGCGTGCACTCCGGCGAGCGCCCCTTCCGCTGCCCGCACTGCCCGCGCGCCTTCGCCGACTGCTCCAACCTCAACAAGCACAAGAAGGTACGTGTACTCACCGCTGCGCGCAGTGCGGCCGCGCCTTCGCCGAGCGCTGGCCGCTGCTCAAGCACCTGCGCGTGCACTCCGGCGAGCGCCCCTTCCGCTGCCCGCACTGCCCGCGCGCCTTCGCCGACTGCTCCAACCTCAACAAGCACAAGAAGGTACGTGTACTCACCGCTGCGCGCAGTGCGGCCGCGCCTTCGCCGAGCGCTGGCCGCTGCTCAAGCACCTGCGCGTGCACTCCGGCGAGCGCCCCTTCCGCTGCCCGCACTGCCCGCGCGCCTTCGCCGACTGCTCCAACCTCAACAAGCACAAGAAGGTACGTGTACTCACCGCTGCGCGCAGTGCGGCCGCGCCTTCGCCGAGCGCTGGCCGCTGCTCAAGCACCTGCGCGTGCACTCCGGCGAGCGCCCCTTCCGCTGCCCGCACTGCCCGCGCGCCTTCGCCGACTGCTCCAACCTCAACAAGCACAAGAAGGTACGTGTACTCACCGCTGCGCGCAGTGCGGCCGCGCCTTCGCCGAGCGCTGGCCGCTGCTCAAGCACCTGCGCGTGCACTCCGGCGAGCGCCCCTTCCGCTGCCCGCACTGCCCGCGCGCCTTCGCCGACTGCTCCAACCTCAACAAGCACAAGAAGGTACGTGTACTCACCGCTGCGCGCAGTGCGGCCGCGCCTTCGCCGAGCGCTGGCCGCTGCTCAAGCACCTGCGCGTGCACTCCGGCGAGCGCCCCTTCCGCTGCCCGCACTGCCCGCGCGCCTTCGCCGACTGCTCCAACCTCAACAAGCACAAGAAGGTACGTGTACTCACCGCTGCGCGCAGTGCGGCCGCGCCTTCGCCGAGCGCTGGCCGCTGCTCAAGCACCTGCGCGTGCACTCCGGCGAGCGCCCCTTCCGCTGCCCGCACTGCCCGCGCGCCTTCGCCGACTGCTCCAACCTCAACAAGCACAAGAAGGTACGTGTACTCACCGCTGCGCGCAGTGCGGCCGCGCCTTCGCCGAGCGCTGGCCGCTGCTCAAGCACCTGCGCGTGCACTCCGGCGAGCGCCCCTTCCGCTGCCCGCACTGCCCGCGCGCCTTCGCCGACTGCTCCAACCTCAACAAGCACAAGAAGGTACGTGTACTCACCGCTGCGCGCAGTGCGGCCGCGCCTTCGCCGAGCGCTGGCCGCTGCTCAAGCACCTGCGCGTGCACTCCGGCGAGCGCCCCTTCCGCTGCCCGCACTGCCCGCGCGCCTTCGCCGACTGCTCCAACCTCAACAAGCACAAGAAGGTACGTGTACTCACCGCTGCGCGCAGTGCGGCCGCGCCTTCGCCGAGCGCTGGCCGCTGCTCAAGCACCTGCGCGTGCACTCCGGCGAGCGCCCCTTCCGCTGCCCGCACTGCCCGCGCGCCTTCGCCGACTGCTCCAACCTCAACAAGCACAAGAAGGTACGTGTACTCACCGCTGCGCGCAGTGCGGCCGCGCCTTCGCCGAGCGCTGGCCGCTGCTCAAGCACCTGCGCGTGCACTCCGGCGAGCGCCCCTTCCGCTGCCCGCACTGCCCGCGCGCCTTCGCCGACTGCTCCAACCTCAACAAGCACAAGAAGGTACGTGTACTCACCGCTGCGCGCAGTGCGGCCGCGCCTTCGCCGAGCGCTGGCCGCTGCTCAAGCACCTGCGCGTGCACTCCGGCGAGCGCCCCTTCCGCTGCCCGCACTGCCCGCGCGCCTTCGCCGACTGCTCCAACCTCAACAAGCACAAGAAGGTACGTGTACTCACCGCTGCGCGCAGTGCGGCCGCGCCTTCGCCGAGCGCTGGCCGCTGCTCAAGCACCTGCGCGTGCACTCCGGCGAGCGCCCCTTCCGCTGCCCGCACTGCCCGCGCGCCTTCGCCGACTGCTCCAACCTCAACAAGCACAAGAAGGTACGTGTACTCACCGCTGCGCGCAGTGCGGCCGCGCCTTCGCCGAGCGCTGGCCGCTGCTCAAGCACCTGCGCGTGCACTCCGGCGAGCGCCCCTTCCGCTGCCCGCACTGCCCGCGCGCCTTCGCCGACTGCTCCAACCTCAACAAGCACAAGAAGGTACGTGTACTCACCGCTGCGCGCAGTGCGGCCGCGCCTTCGCCGAGCGCTGGCCGCTGCTCAAGCACCTGCGCGTGCACTCCGGCGAGCGCCCCTTCCGCTGCCCGCACTGCCCGCGCGCCTTCGCCGACTGCTCCAACCTCAACAAGCACAAGAAGGTACGTGTACTCACCGCTGCGCGCAGTGCGGCCGCGCCTTCGCCGAGCGCTGGCCGCTGCTCAAGCACCTGCGCGTGCACTCCGGCGAGCGCCCCTTCCGCTGCCCGCACTGCCCGCGCGCCTTCGCCGACTGCTCCAACCTCAACAAGCACAAGAAGGTACGTGTACTCACCGCTGCGCGCAGTGCGGCCGCGCCTTCGCCGAGCGCTGGCCGCTGCTCAAGCACCTGCGCGTGCACTCCGGCGAGCGCCCCTTCCGCTGCCCGCACTGCCCGCGCGCCTTCGCCGACTGCTCCAACCTCAACAAGCACAAGAAGGTACGTGTACTCACCGCTGCGCGCAGTGCGGCCGCGCCTTCGCCGAGCGCTGGCCGCTGCTCAAGCACCTGCGCGTGCACTCCGGCGAGCGCCCCTTCCGCTGCCCGCACTGCCCGCGCGCCTTCGCCGACTGCTCCAACCTCAACAAGCACAAGAAGGTACGTGTACTCACCGCTGCGCGCAGTGCGGCCGCGCCTTCGCCGAGCGCTGGCCGCTGCTCAAGCACCTGCGCGTGCACTCCGGCGAGCGCCCCTTCCGCTGCCCGCACTGCCCGCGCGCCTTCGCCGACTGCTCCAACCTCAACAAGCACAAGAAGGTACGTGTACTCACCGCTGCGCGCAGTGCGGCCGCGCCTTCGCCGAGCGCTGGCCGCTGCTCAAGCACCTGCGCGTGCACTCCGGCGAGCGCCCCTTCCGCTGCCCGCACTGCCCGCGCGCCTTCGCCGACTGCTCCAACCTCAACAAGCACAAGAAGGTACGTGTACTCACCGCTGCGCGCAGTGCGGCCGCGCCTTCGCCGAGCGCTGGCCGCTGCTCAAGCACCTGCGCGTGCACTCCGGCGAGCGCCCCTTCCGCTGCCCGCACTGCCCGCGCGCCTTCGCCGACTGCTCCAACCTCAACAAGCACAAGAAGGTACGTGTACTCACCGCTGCGCGCAGTGCGGCCGCGCCTTCGCCGAGCGCTGGCCGCTGCTCAAGCACCTGCGCGTGCACTCCGGCGAGCGCCCCTTCCGCTGCCCGCACTGCCCGCGCGCCTTCGCCGACTGCTCCAACCTCAACAAGCACAAGAAGGTACGTGTACTCACCGCTGCGCGCAGTGCGGCCGCGCCTTCGCCGAGCGCTGGCCGCTGCTCAAGCACCTGCGCGTGCACTCCGGCGAGCGCCCCTTCCGCTGCCCGCACTGCCCGCGCGCCTTCGCCGACTGCTCCAACCTCAACAAGCACAAGAAGGTACGTGTACTCACCGCTGCGCGCAGTGCGGCCGCGCCTTCGCCGAGCGCTGGCCGCTGCTCAAGCACCTGCGCGTGCACTCCGGCGAGCGCCCCTTCCGCTGCCCGCACTGCCCGCGCGCCTTCGCCGACTGCTCCAACCTCAACAAGCACAAGAAGGTACGTGTACTCACCGCTGCGCGCAGTGCGGCCGCGCCTTCGCCGAGCGCTGGCCGCTGCTCAAGCACCTGCGCGTGCACTCCGGCGAGCGCCCCTTCCGCTGCCCGCACTGCCCGCGCGCCTTCGCCGACTGCTCCAACCTCAACAAGCACAAGAAGGTACGTGTACTGTACACCAACACTACATTCACTCTGAGTCACCTTCGCAAGCCAGACCTATGTCTAGCAATGGACTGCGATAGGCTGAGTTGATGAACCTATGCAATGTAATTTTTTTTTGTAAGCGCGAAAATATTTATACCTTAATTTATTTCTAACACGCCTCCCTACAAAAAAAAAAATTATAATGCTACGCCTCACCTCCCACCGCCACAATTATAATGTTCCTATTACAATAATCTTGTGTCCCGTCTTTTAAACGACCCACCTGGCCCCCTTCACATGTCATCACGCCCCCATTTTGAGAACCGCTGATTTAAGCCAATCATATCGCACCATATTTACGCGCGAAACATCTCCGCTATTGGTTTGGTTGTTGCGTACGGTTCATGGTGACATCCGCTGCTTGATTGCGATTTGCCATACAGTACACAAATATTATAAGCGAGATAGCATGAGTCTCGTGTTGTTGTATTTCATATCTAAACTTAAAGTAACAACGCCTGTTTTTCATTAGTTTATAAGTGTTTTTAGTCTGCGTTAGATTACATCTTTCTGCGCTGACGAATAACTTACAGAAGGAACACTTATCAGTCTTTTCTCCCAATTGCTCAGAAAAAAAAAATACCAATCGGCTCTTCCGTACGCAACGAAATAACACGCCAGCAATTTCCAACACGACGGTTACATAAATTGCTGGGCAGTTTTTTTTTAACTAAGCTAGGTTTTTAAGTACACACTCACATAAATAAGGTGTTATTAAGTTTATAATATTTATTATTTTAAAGGCTGAATGCGCATTTTTTTTTTCAAAAGTTTGAAAATATAACAACAACCACACTCGAACGAATTGGCACGAATGAAAATTAGATACTGTTGAATTAATTTGTGTATTGTTTCCTCGCGAATGAGAGAAAAGTAGAAAGACAGAAAAAGATTTTATTCTTGCGCTCCATTTGACGCACACACAACCAAACACTACAAGTAAAGTCATAGCTGAAATAGCAATTAACGGCCTCGTTTGGTTAAAAAGGACTGGGGCTCGCGCCTCGTGCCTCGTCCTTTTAAAATCACTTCGAAAGTACTCTGCTTCGCCTCGTCCGTCCTATTGGACAAAAAATAATTATATAATATTTTACTCGGCAGTCAATTGCTTTTTTTCTAGCATGTATTGTAAAACAAGAGTATCTTTCCTTACGCTATTGATTTCATCCAAGTCGAATGATCATCAGAAATACTACTTCAGTTCATTACCATTGAGTTTTATTGTGAGTAAATTATAAAGCTATTTAATTAAAACTTGACCTTCCTTGTTTCCACCTGTGATGACTTGGTAAAGTCGCTTTTCTGTTAGGGTTAGCGATTGTACGAGTTAGCGGCTAAAAATCGTAAAAAAATATGTGACAACATTCCCATACCTTCCACAGCAAGTCCACAAACAGATTAGTCTGCTCACCAACTCGAACCAGCAGCTGGTACCATCACCGAAAACTTCCAAGGCGGAACAAGCAGGCTCGCCACAAGTACTGTCGCAGCCGGAACAGACCATCGCGATCCCGGAAACGTTGCCGATCAAACTGATGGAGGCCCAGGATGAGCAGTTGGAGGAACGCGTCATATACGTCACGTATGACGTCGATGAGGCGGAGTCAACCGCCTTCCACATACTAGACCAGGAACAGGTAAATGCCTAAGATATACGAAGGAGGGGCTCGTGGCTAGTAGTAGTAGTAACCGCGTCGATTGCTAAATGTGCCGAGTTTAAACTGCACTAGCCGCGGTCAGCTTGTTTTTATACAGGGTAATTGAAAAAAAACCCGAAACCTAACTTTGTATTATGACCCAGAACAACGTTTGTTCTACGAATTTTCATAATTTGAAACTTTTTTTCATACAAAATATGAAAATATTCTGTAGTTTGCATATTCTAGACGGCCGACGAGAGGCCGGCTGGGGTCGCGTCGGTGGGGCTGTACAAACGCGTTTGGGCTTGCGGCGTAATATGCTATAGTATGTGTAAATTTTACAGAAATCAAAGAAACAAAAGATTTTTTTTTGCCTAACCTGTTTAGTGGACCGACGACCTGGTGAAGGTCGCGGGAATCCGCTGGATGCGGAAGGCACAGGACCGGTCGTTGTGGCGATGCTTGGGGGAGGCCTATGTCCAGCAGTGGACGTCTTTCGGCTGAAATGATGATGAACCTGTTTAGTTTTGACCAAAGTCGTAGAACAAACGTTACGAAGTTACTACTTGGATGTTTCGGGTATTTTTTCAACTACCCTGTATATTATGGGATGGCGAAACGAGCTAAAGACCCCCCCCAGTGTTAAGCGGCTACCTTTTCCCTTAACAACTGCAATACCACCTAGGCTGTTGCCTAAATGGAACTGCAAGTGGGTTCGCCAAACTGAGACATGAAGATGGAAAGTCTCATGTGGTTGTAATTTCACCGACAGCCATACCCTTCACACCGGAACACAGCAATGCATGCATCACTGTTGGGCGGCAGAAGTAGGTACAGTGGTAGTTTTTCCCTGGACGAGCTCTTTTAAGGAGCTCTACTACTACTAAAAGTTCAGTAATACAGTTCTAGGATGGGTGACCGTTTCGTTACACATCGAGCGAAGCTCCTCCGTGGCTCGGAGAGCACGCATGCTGGCAATTAAAAGTTTTATCTCCCACCGAAATATTAATTAATTAAAATTTTATTCTGAAAACTGAATACTATTTTTGGGGGCAGATGAAACTTAATTTCCAGATGGGAATAATCCCCATTAATACAACATGTTATTGAAATAACTGAAAACCTCTTAAAGGGTCACTGTACTCATCAGTATGAACCACTTTTTCTATGGCCCCAACCCTAAAATCGCGACAAAAATTCAGTTGATCAGCACATTTGTGTTCACATGAATCAACCAAAAGTAGGCATCAGCTGTTTTTTTTTTTCGCGATTTCAGGGATAGTCCCGTAGTAAAAGTTGTTCCTACTGATGAGTACAATGACCCCTTAAGAGGTTTTCAGTTATTTCAATAACATGTTGTATGTTCGGGGACAGATAACACGAAAATTCTCATCTGTACCCATTCGAGGACAGACACTCGGGGTCAGATGGGAATACCCACATCTTTGTCTGATAAGTTTTTTCTTGTCAACATTCCAGACAGATACTCTAGAAGAAAACAAAGTTCTGACAACATGTGAGCTGTACTCTGGCCCTTCCCTCCTGGTGCCGCAGCCTGAGTACGAGCAACTAGAGCTGCAACACGAGCAGCTAGAGTTAGAACACGAGCAGCTGGAGTTGGAACACGAGCAGCTTGAGCAAGAGGAAATAGAACAGCTGCCTGAAGAGCTCGTGTTGGACGGACAAGAGCATAATATGCCTGTAAGTGTTGCAGTAGATTAGGTGTGCCTGTCGTTCCGTGTGGTGCTGGACGTATGATAAATTGCACCACCCTATATCTTCTCATGGGTGTCGTAAAAGGCGACTAAGGGATTCACCAGAGGATGGGCAGCAGCGTCTTCCGAGTATTTAACCAACTAACTGCGATCGCCAACCCGCCTGCCAAGCGTAGCGGTTATGGCATATCCCCCCAAAAATGACCAGTCAAACAATTCCAGCAGTGGACGTCTTTCGGCTGAAATGATGATGATGATGAGGCGTGCCTGTCCATTATTATTTATTTATTTAACAGACAACAATGAGAGTGTGTTACTGACAGTGTAACAACCTATGTAAGCTCAATGTAGACATGGGTTTCTTATAACCTAAACTACCAGTTACCATGATAAAGCGACTGGATATTCTTTCAAGGAAAATTACTGGGTTCGATACTCACGCCTTCTGTCAGTTTTTTGAAAGTCCTTGAATGCAGTTTTTCATTTCTCTAAAATCGACATCGTGGTTCCGAAGAACTAAGTTCTGTAGCTCTGTATAACATATCATTCTTTACTACAAATACCCAGACCAACACAAACACTCATGTTCATCACGCAAATATTTGTGTCCTGTGGGAATCGAACCCACGACCTCGTGATCAGCAGTCCGACACTCGAACCACTAGACCACAGACGTCGTCAAAAAGTCGTCTTTACTCCAGAGACTGACATGGGTGTTGAAAATAGGCATTGAAAATAGGTTTGAGATCAATTGAAATATCAATCAACCAACATAGGGCAATTCACCCTCATATCGAATACTTTTTAGCTATAACATTATCAGAACATCATTTGATATATTTACTGGTTCTTTGGCCTCAGCTAAATTAAATATGTCTATGTTAATCTCCTAGTGGGTACTTCGTACACCAAGTAGTACAATTTTCTGATAGTTTGTCGTTTTAATCAGTGATAGCCTAGTGGCTGAACGCTTGCCTTCCATGCAGGAGGGTGTGAGTTCGATCCCGGCCCGCACCTCTGACTTTTCGAATTTATGTGCTGATATTCGATTATCACTTGCTTTAACGGTGAAGGAAAACATCGTGAGGAAACCTGCACACCAGAGAATGCTCCATACAGTTCTCAATGGTGTGTGTAGTCTGCCAACCCGCACTAGGCCAGCGTGGTGGACTAAGGCGTTAACCTTCTCGTATTGAGAAGAGGCCCGTGCCCAGCAGTGGGACAGTAATGGGCTGGTTATGTTGTGTATGTTATGTCGTTTTAAGTAGCTACTTGTTTATTTTTGTAACCGTCTTCTACGCATGATGTGTTCACTGCCTAATCCTAATCTGTGTAATCCTAGCCTTGCTTATCTGTCACAACCAATTTGTGAACTAAAAAATAAATAAAAAAAATTGATGAATGAACATTTTCGTAGGTAACGGATGAGCAGGGTAATCCGCTCCACTTCACGATGCAAGATGGCACGCGACTCGCCATCACGTCCGCCGATGGGAAGTCTTTACAAGTATGTATTATATTGACACGATAATATTATGTTTATTTATTTATTTAAATTTCATGCAACATGTGTACATAGGCGGACTTAATACCTTAGGCATTCTCTACCAGTCAACCTTAAACAGACCTTACCTTACCTTGCCTTATACAGAGATGACAAGGCAGGTGCAATTTTGATTCACGACACAAAACAGGATGAGAAATAAATTACTATTAAAAACAATAGATAAACATACATAGGTATAAATATATGTATAACATACAATAAATATATATAACATACTATTATAGTCATAGATAAACATACATACATATTATCACGCCTGTTTCCCATTGGGGTAGGCAGAGATTATGGATTTCCACTTGCTACTATCCTGACACACCTCTTTCGCTTCATCTACGTCCATTAACCTCGTCATGCATGCTCGTCGGTTTAGAGAACTCTTAACCTGGCATTTTTTGAGAACGTCCGCGATTTGATCGCGATACGTTCGCCGAGGTCGTCCCCTTCCAACTCTTCCATCCACACTCGCTTCGTATACTTGTTTCGTCAATCTCCTCTCGTCCATCCTCTCTGTATGTCCAAACCATCTTAACATATCTTTCTCAATCTTTGTCACTACATCTTCTTTCACTACACAACGGTCCCTTATCACGTTATTCCTTACTTTATCTCTCAAAGTTACACCACACCTACTTCTCAAAGCTCTCATTTCTTCAAGAAATTGATTGATTTTTTATCAAGAAAGAACTTCTAAACTTTCCTTTTAAAAGAGTGTGTGTAGAGCATAAATATTGAAAGTGGGGAGTTAAGTAAAGAGGGTGAAGGGGGGAATTAAATGTATTTACCGCCTTTACCTCTTCAACGCCACGGCGTCTTAAATATTTTTGGTCTTAAATCGTTTGTCTGTCTTCTATAGGTGTCATTAACGGTGAAAACTACAAGCCGGGAATATGTCCCGGCTTGTAGTTATAAGTTTTTACTTCATTTCAGGTTATAACACAAGATGGTCAAACCATACCGGTTGAGATTAACGGATACGCAGATGAAGAGGTAAACATTATTTTCTTTCAAAAGCATGGCAAGCGTTAATTAAAAACGGTTTCATCAATCTTGCATTTGCACCGAATTTCTAAATCGAATGCAAGCGCGGATAGAACATGCGCGTGCGTTCACGGTGACGTTTTTTCTTTACTCCTGGCGGCCGAGTGTGCAACGATGCTATAAAAGCCTTAATGTAATCACAACGATACATAACATGGCCTATATTTCCTCGAGGGGGTAGGCAGAGGTGTATAATAATAGTACATACAGACCAGTAAGCCTCTAGACGCCGCTTAGCCGGATACCCCCGGTCACAAAGCGTATACAGTAGCACTGCATATCATACGCCTCGCCGCCAATCGGGACGTCACTCTGTCAGCGAGCGACACCAATCATACCACTGAACTTTTGAGCCGACCAATCATAACGCGCAGTCCGCCCCCTTTACTGTGTTCTCTTGCAAAACTTTAGTAATGCGGCGTCTTGAGGCTTACTGGTCTGTGATCGTACACCAACAAAGTCCCATGCAATAGGGGGCGAGCCTATTTATTGTCATTTATCATCAGTATTTCGGCCGAAAGACGTCCACTGCTATGTCCAGCAGTGGACGTCTTTCGGCCGAAATACGGCTTCCCCAAGCATCACCACAACGACCGGTTCTACGCTTTCCGCATCCAGCGGATTCCCGCGACCTTCACCAGGTCGTCGTCTGTCCACCTTTTCATTAACCGGGCACAAATCCAGACTGGGTTGCTACTGAGAATTTCCTGATGGAAAACCCCCCCAACACATACATACCCCTCCCCCCGACAAAAACACTGCCCGATGTGTACTATCAGAAAACTTTCCGGTGAAACACCACTAAGGCTAAAATCGCTTGCGCTCAGTGTTTGACGGCAGCCGTAGGTACGTGTAAAGCCGTGTCTCCTGCTACCAAAATCTAACAAAACATGTTAACATTTTGCTTAGTCCAATCAAATGTAGCCAAACAGCTAGGCCACGCCCCCATTTTGTCAAAAAAACATGTTAGATGTTAGAAATAACAAAAATATGGTCGCAAGAGACGCGGCTTAATGTAGCAGGATTCGTTCAAGGGACTTTGTCGACAAAATGTATCATCGGGAAGGATCGTTACTGTACGTTACTGTACATAACATTTTGATGATGTAATCTAGAGGTGTAATGGATATGATAGTTCGGATCTGGATACGGATATGTATAGGAATAATATTATATCGGTTTCGGATACGGTTACGGATATGTATTTATTTCGGATTATCCGTTAGTTTCGGATAGTTTCGGTTACGGATATTGGATTGAAGTAAAATATAAACACAAATAGTATGTAATAATTTGGTTTTGTTTATAGCTTATGAAAGAGATTCACGTGGCGCGCGAGCGGTGAATCAAAAACCTGTCGAAACATGTCGTTTTATTTAGACTCCGCCCTTATACGAAACTATCCGAAACTTTTGAAACGGATACGGTTATGAATATATTTTTATTTCGGATATCCGATAGTTACGGTTACGGAGCTCCATAACATCCCTGATGTAATCATTATTTTATTTTCAGGAGGTGGATAATCCAGACACGATTGTACATCAGCTCAATTTACAAAAGAGCGTTGAATCCAACGTGGCGTGTCCTGTTACTCATTACTATACGATTGTTTAAGTTATTTATGAACAAGGCTGTGTTTACGAGACAGCCCACATTTTATTATATTAATGCAACGCTATGCCGTGTACTATTTGCTTTACGTTGCATTCAAATGGCCATGGAACTTGTATTCATAAGTTCTTTGATTTAAATTATATTATGACGTGTCACGGACTCGTCGCGATTTATTCGCCTGAGGAGGGAATAAGATAGCTCTTAGGGCCGTAATTCACCAAAGTGGAGAGGAGAGATGTCTCGAACGACCAAAAGGTTTACGTTATTTTCACATCTCTCCGCTTGTGTCCGTCTATTTAGCAGGCCCCAATCAGGTTTTTCAACAGGCCGATAGCTTATCATTAAAGGTGCTTTTTTGTATCAGGAAAATATTGATACTTAACTAGCCTATGCCCGCGACTTCGCCCGCGTCAATGTCGTTTATCGCGCATCCCTCGGGAACTTTTCATCTTACCGGGATAAAAAGTAGCCTTTATGTTGATCCGGGTTATCTTCTATCTGTATGCCAAATTTAATTGACGACGTCTGTGGTCTAGTGGTTCGAGTGTCGGACTGCTGTTCACGAGGTCGTGGGTTCGATTCCCACAGGACACAAACATTTATGACATGCACATAAGTGTTTGTGCTGGTCTGGGTGTTTCTTATGTATATTATAAGTATGTATTTACAACAACAAAAAAAGCATTTAAGTATTATATCCATTGTCTAGTACCGATAGTACAAGCTCTGCTTAGTTTGGGACTAGATGGTGGTGTATAAAAATGTCCCAAAGATAAAAAAAAAAAAAATTATAATAATACCGTAGTTTTTGCGTGAAAGAGTAACAAACATCCATACATCCACACAAA
The DNA here is from genome assembly GCA_949699075.1 of Asteroscopus sphinx. NCBI lineage: Eukaryota > Metazoa > Arthropoda > Insecta > Lepidoptera > Noctuidae > Asteroscopus > Asteroscopus sphinx. The sequence continues at coordinate 29,692,570 of OX453004.1, read as the reverse complement.
CTTTCACGTTTATAATATTAGTAAGATATTATTTAGGTAAAAAAAAGATTTTGATGATAAGCTGTCGCCAGTCGAAAAATGTAATTAGGGCCTGCTGAAAAGACACACTGCTTGGCTTATTGGTTGTTTACCCATCACACACACATTTTGCACGTTGAAAACCATACCGACACTAAACGAAAAACCTGTTTTTGGGAAAATCGCCCGTTTCATCAAAACTATAAAAACATTTTCCAAAAACGGGTTTTTCATTAAGGGGAATGTAGTAGTGGCGAGTGCCAAGTGGCGCCGCATCAGTAAAAAAAATTATTACTCTCTGAATACATAATTGATTGAAAATCCTTTTTAACGATTAAAGTACAGGGGGTCTACTCCCGTTTGACGATATTCGATAAATCGTACGAATCATCGCACAATTTGCTACCGGTCAACCATCGTTCCCATATCGCATGCGATGATCGTGTTTTGACGTTTGTTTCTCTGATCTCCGATCAATTGTATGCGACTATAAACCTTAGTTTATATTTATTGTGCCTTTTTTATGTGCGGATCTTTATTGTGTAGGTATCAAAGATAAAGATATTTTATTTTGCAAATATGGGTACATGGTACATAACATGGTGGTAAACATAATAAACAAAGTTCAGCCATATTTTACCAGTAAGCATGCAAAAAAAAAAAAACAAGTTATCAGTCGGAACGAAAGTTCGTACTTCGTTTGTCGTTCGTAAAACGCGAGTAGACCCTCTGGTACTGTAGTTTAATTAGAAACTATTAACTCTGTAAATTATAGTTCGCTGTAGTTGTAGATACAAAATATGCGAAAAACGGCCACTTTTGGCACTTTTTGTATCTACCTACCATTCCCCTTAAGTGTTGGTATGAATTTTAACATACGATTTGTACTCTCCAATTTGGCGAATCTCGGGCCTTAGCCTAGTTCAAACTATGCTTGTAATTAAGTTGGTTACGCTCATTTAGCTGTTTAATTTTATTCGCCATTCAACTTAATTATAAGCATAATAATTCTGGACTCGACTTCATTTCTACTAACCTCTCTATACTAAGTTGCTGCCTTCCAACTTTGTCGCAATATTGATTGATGGATCTCTTATGATATTATTGATTTTATTTAGTATACGTAAATTATTTAATTTTAATTATAAATTAATGAAAATACAGTTTTAAGTTTTTTAAATAGCGTCGCCAATGTAACAGTAGTACAATAAATAATAATTAATAAAACACAATTTCTTGGCCAATAGTTTTAGACAGTATTATTGTAATTCAATATAATTGTTATGTAAATACGAATTAAAGTTAATTTTTGATGATTATTTATAATAGTTTTATTTATTTTTCACATTTAACAACGTCATTTAAATAAAACAAGATTAACCGGATTACACCAACATTAACAACTGCGTTACATTAGTTAAACCAATTTAAATCATATACTCGATGTAATCCGATTAAAATTGTAATGTGATCGCGAAAACCTATGAAATTATTAATGATATTCAGTCGTCTTTCCCTGCGATGTCGATTTATTGTTAGAGCGATTCCAATAAAAAAAATTGTGTAAATATAATATAAAGATATTATTTTATCTTATATTGTGTGTGCCATAATCGCCACGCTTGGCAGGCGGGTTGGCGATCGCAGTTGGTTGTTTAAATACTCTGAGAACGCTGCTGCCCATCCTCTGGTGAATCCCTTAGTCGCCTTTTACGACACCCATGAGGAGAGCGAGGGTCATCACGAATCGTCTCGCCGGAAGACTCGACGAATTCCAGCCACCAGAGCAAGCTGGGTTTCGAAAAGGCTACAGCACCGTAGACCACATCCATACTGTTCGGCAGATCATACAGAAGACTGAAGAGTACAATCAGCCGCTGTGTATGGCATTCGTGGACTACGAGAAGGCCTTCGACTCTATCGAAACTTGGGCAGTTCTGGATGCTCTTCAGCGATGTCACATTGATGAGCGGTATATAGAGATGCTGAGATGCCTATACAACGCTGCTACCATGACTGTTCAGCTCCAGGACCAAAAGACGAAGCCAATCCAACTGCGCAGAGGGGTGAGACAAGGGGATGTAATATCCCCGAAATTGTTCACTAACGCGTTGGAGGACGTCTTCAAGACGCTGGACTGGACTGGACAGGGTATCAACGTTAACGGCGAGAACATCTCACATCTCCGTTTTGCCGATGACATCGTTGTAATGGCTGAGTCGCTGGAACAACTGGGCGAAATGCTGCACAGCTTAAACGGAGCCTCTCGACGTGTCGGTCTCGGCATGAATCTGGACAAGACTAAAGTCATGTTCAATATGCATGTCATGCCGAGGCCAATATTCGTCGAAGGGTCGGCACTCGAAGTTGTAACGGAATACGTCTACCTAGGGCAGGTAATTCAGCTTGGTAGACACAACTTCGAGAAAGAAGCCAACAGAAGGATCCGTCTGGGCTGGGCAGCATTTGGCAAACTTCGCCGAGTCTTCTCGTCGCCTATACCGCAAAGTTTGAAGACAAAGGTCTTCAACCAGTGCGTCCTGCCAGTCATGACTTACGGTGCCGAGACGTGGACACTGACAGTTGGGCTAGTCCACAAATTTAAAGTCGCTCAGCGAGCTATGGAGCGAGCTATGCTTGGAGTTTCTTTGAAGGATAAAATCCGTAACGAGATTATCCGGAGAAGAACCGGAGTGACTGACATAGCTTGTAGGATCAGTAAGCTGAAGTGGCAGTGGGCTGGCCATGTCTGTCGAAGGACCGATGGCCGTTGGAGCAGACGAGTCCTTGAGTGGAGACCGCGAATCGGCAAACGCAGCGTAGGGCGCCCCCCTGCCAGGTGGACCGACGACCTGAAGAACGTGGCTGGGGGGGACTGGATGCGGAAGGCAGAGGACCGAGCGTTGTGGCGCAACTTGGGAGAGGCCTATGTCCAGCAGTGGACTGCGATAGGCTGAGTTGATTGAGGAGAGCGGCTGGTGCAATTCTTTACGTCCGGCACTACACATAACCTACTAGGCCTACCTACCTACTACCTTACCTGGCCTACTAGGTTTTATTTGCTTAACAATTTATATAAACGGTAAGTTACAGAGAAAAATTGTTTAAGAAAATATAAATACCAAGGCGTACTGCTTATCTTAACTATTATAAAATTGTAAACGTCTGTTTGTTTGATTGTTTGTTTGTTTGTTTGTTCCAGCATCACGCTAAAACTTCTGGACCGATTTTGATCAATTTTTTTTTGTTTGAAAGCTGATGATTTGACTTAAAAACTGGTATGGGTTTTGAGAAAGAAAGAAAGAAAGAAAAAAAGATAAAAATAAATTCGTGGGGTGCGTCCTCAGCCGACAGATACGAAGCTTCTACGCATTTGCACGAGCGGATAGTAATGTACGATGGAGTAGTAATGGACATGGGACGGACGGGTCATGGGACGGACGGGACATGGGATATATGGGACATGGGACGGGACGGGACATGGTATGGGACGGGACTTAGGATGGGACATGACATGGGACGGGACGAGATATGGGACAGGATGGGACGGGACATGGGACGAGACAGTACATGGGACGGGACGGGGCATAGGACGGGAAGGGACATGGGACGGGACGGGTCATGGGATGGGACGGGACGGGACATGGTTTGGGACGGGACATGGGACGGGATGGGACATTGGACTAGACTGGACTGGACTTGTACGGACGTGTACGGACGTGTTGTACGGACGTGTACGGACGCGTACGCACTTGTATGGACTTGTACGGGCGTGCACGGACTTGTACGTACGTTTACGGACTTGTACGGACGTGTACGACAGACGTGTACGGACTTGAACAGACATGTACGGACGTGTATAGACTTGTACGGACTTGTACGGACGTGTACGATGGACGCGTACGGACGTGTACGGACTTGTACGGACGTGTACGTTGGACGCGTACAGACTTGTACGGACTCTTACGGACGTGTACGGACTTGCACGGACGTGTACGACGGACGTGTACGGACTTGTATGGACTTGTACGGACGTGTACGGACTTGTACGGACGTATACGGACGTGTACGACGGACGTGTACGGACTGTATGGACTTGAACAGACATGTACGAACGTGTACAGACTTGTATGGACTTGTACGGACGTGTACGACAGACGTGTACGGACGTGTACGGACTTGAACAGACATGTACGGACTTGAACAGACATGTACGGACTTGTACAGACGTGTACGGACTTGTACGGACGTGTATGGACTTGTACGGACGTGTACGACGGACGTGTACGGACTTGTATGGACTTGTACGGACGTGTATAACAGACGTGTACGGACTTGAACAGACATGTACGGACGTGTACAGACTTGTATGGAATGGTACGGACGTGTACGACAGACGTGTATGGACTTGTACGGACGTGTACGACTTGTATGGACTTGTACGGACGTGTACGACATACGTGTATGGACTTGTACGGACGTGTACGGACTTGAACAGACATGTACGAACTTGTACAGACGTGTACGGACTTGTACGGACGTGTACGGACGTGAACGGACTTGTATGGACGTGTACGACGGACGCGTAGACTTGTATGAACTCGACTGAACTAGACTGGACTGAACTGGACTGGCCTGAACTGGACTGAACTTTTTGTATAATTTTTTTTTTGCGAAATCCTCATGGACGAACTCCACCTGGGGTAGGCGGAGCCAGTGTCGGACTCTTAACGACTAAAACCACCACGGTGTTCCATCAACTACCTTAGCTGGGGGCGTGGGAACCCATGAGTATACACAAAACCACCCCTGACAGGACCCGGCCCGCCACAAGCAGGCGAGCCCCTTCTACCCGTGCGGCCTAACGTCGGCCGCACCCTCTGCGGTGGAGCACACGGAACACTGCACGCTACCTCACCTCACAAGCCTTTACCAGCTACGCCAGCTGTGCCAACTACGCCAGCTGTGTCAGCTGCGCCAGCCGTGTCAGCTACGCAACTGTGTCAGCTACGCCAGCTGTGCCAGCTACGCCAGCTGTGCCAGCTACGTCAACTGCTGGTCGGGCAGCAGACTACCCCGAGTCTACTGCTCGCAGGCCCCACCTCCCGTAATTTTTTACAGAGGTTTTCTTCCTCGCGGTCCGGGCAGTGAAGCCAATACCCTCGTTCCCAAGAGGCGCAAGAACACTTCTCAGCGGGCACTCCTGGTGTTACGAGATCGACGGGGGCAGGGAAGGACAGTACCCCCGCTGCCTGCCCAGTGGCAGGGTGAATGCACACCGGGCTCGCCTCTGTTCCTCCACCGTACCCTTTGTTGGGATCAGATGGACACGTGGAGCAACTCCCCACTGGCCCAAAAGTCCCAGAACAGGCCCCTGCCGTGCCAGAATATTCGCCACAGGCAATAAGATCCCCCGAAGGTTAATCCCTCGAAAGGATTCTATTGCCCGTACCTAAGGATGCACCGGCCAAACAACTGCCGTTCCCTCCAGACGTGACCAGAAGGACAAGCAGCCGTCAGGCACACGTGGAGTTTTTTCGGCCAGCACCCCAACTAGACTGAACTTAACTTGACTGAACTTGATTGAACTGGAATGAACTGAACTGGACTTGACGGGACTAGACTGAACATGACTAATCTTGACTGAATTGGACTGAACTGAATTGAACTAGAGTAAACTGAACTGGACTGAACTTCTGATGGCCATAATTCAATTTATCCTACAGGCAAAGACATTAAATATTTACTAGTGATAGACAGGACAAGACGACCAAAATCGTAATCCAATACTTGTTACTAATTGGTAACAAGTCTCTCAGTCTAATGTCATACCCCTGCATGTTAGGTCGCATCCGTGTGTTGACAGTATAGCTACAACAATAACAAATTTTGGAGAAAATATGCCGTGTTGCGCATTGCGATATTGCAAATCACGTTATGGGAAAATTACTGCATCTGACTTCAGTTTATTTTCGTTAGTATTTTTTATATTTAACTAGTAAATAAATATAATAAATAATTTTCGTAAATCATTCTAGAACATGTGCTAATATTGTAATAAGCGCCATCTATTGTTGAGTAGCTTAACTACTGCCTTGTTAGAGATGTGATGTTTATCGATTTTGTTATCGATAGTAAATAATAAATATAATACTGTTTAAGTATTGAATGCAAACATAATCATGTCATTATATATAAGTATATAAACAAGTGCTATTCGTTCAAGTATGTTGCTGGTATTGTAGGTTTCCGCCAGTAAATAATGTAGCACGTGAGAAGTGGATACGGTTTGTTCAAATAGATCGCAGAGAAGAAAATTGGCTTCCAGCTGCTGCATCAAAATTATGCTATAAGCATTTTAGAAGAGAAGACGTCTACTTCGGGATATTTTTCATTGTGAAAAATATTGATAATTTCTAGAATTATGAGCGTTTGCATGAGAAAAGCTGGCAAAAAACGACCACATTTTTCAGCATTTTTCGATTTAAAAGAAAGGTTTTGTTGTGATTCATTCAATATTGTTTATATTAGGCTGACCGCCCTGTAGCAAACGAGTCGCTCAATACACTTGCCGTGACACACACGTATTTTTATTTCTCTCCATCGACGCCATACAAAAGTGAACCTTATTCAAATCAACAAGTTTTGTTTTTTAAAAAAAAATATTTTTGTGTATTGTAGCCCTTTTTAAAATACGCATTTTGACACCCTAATTATTTTGATACACTTAAAACTTCCGTAGATAAAGCGAATTAGCACTAATTCTGTAAACTGGCCCCTACTGGACCGATCGAAAAAACATTTTCAATGTTAAAATTGGTTTTCTTACAGCAAACCTTAGAGCGATAGAGAGATGTTGTTGTATGTTACTATATGTCGCCGTCCCCGGAGAATAACATGATAATCGCTATTGTCTTAGTTTTCATGTTATGCCATATTTGAGATCCGTAGGTCTTAATACAGCTTTACAATTTTTTTCATAATTTTTTTGCTGTTATTTATGGAGTTATAAAATTATGTAATAGTTTTCAAAGTTATTTCTACTTTATATTGTTACGCGAATAAAATTGCCAGACAGTGTTAATAAAAAAAATTTGGAATTATAAATATGGTAAAATCTATAGCAATCATGTTCTTGTTCCAACTATTTGGTAAAAAAAAACGCTATGTATGTTGTCATTTTATTCACGTAAAAATATTCCCCATTGCGTTGACTAACGTAGCCTTGATAAAAAGTTTCTGTGTAGGCTGGCCATGTCATTCGAAGAACCGATGGCCACTGGAGCAGATGAGTCCTTGAGTGGAGACCAAGAATCGGCAAACGAAGCGTAGCCCCCCCCCCCCCAAGCCAGATGGACCGATGACCTAAAGACAGTGGCTGGACATGACTGGATGCGGAAGGCAGAGGACGCGAGTGTTGTGGCGCAACTTGGGAGAGGCCTATTTCCAGCAGTGGATTGCGATAGGCTGAGTTGATGATGATTGAAAGGCGAGATGAACGCGCGTTCACAAAAAAAAAACGAATAAGAAAACAGCTTGCTTAAGAATAACTACCTATTGCTTTTGCTCTAAAGAAAGGCGTCACATAACACATAATATCTGAATTTGTTACATCAAATCCACAGAACCGAAGAGCAGGAGGACTATGCAAATGACTATAGGATGAAGAAGCCATGCTTTGACCATCTCTTGAAAATGGTTTCATCACACTTGTCAAAACAAGATACCTGCGTCCTGCATGCGAGAGACCGAGAGTAGCATAACCCCTACAGAAAAATTGGCTGCTGCATTTATCTCGCGACTGGCAGAACTATATCAATGTGCTCATGAACGTCCTGCATAATCAGCCTATCACAGTCCACTGCTGGACATAGGCCTCTCTAAATAGCACGCCACCGACTTCTATCATCGGTTACTATCATCCAGTTTTCACTAGCCACCTTGCGTCGATCGCCACTCCACCTAGGTTTAGGGCTTCCTACGCTACATTTTCCGAATCGCAGTCTCCACTCTAGAACACTCCTACCCCAACGGTCATCGGTCCTTCGGCTAATATGGCCAGCCCACTGCCACTTCAGCTTGCTTATCCTGTGAGCTATGTCGACAACTTTGGTTCTCTGTCGGATCACCTCGTTTTGGATCCGATCCCTCAGATAAACTCCGAGCATAACCCTTTCCATAGCACGCTGAGCTATTTAAAATTTGTAAACCAGCCGTATCGTGAGTGTCTACGTTTCGGCTCCGTAAGTCAGCGTCCTTTCGGAAAAGTTATCCATTTGTTTCTTAATAACTAACTAAGCCAATTACTGTACGTAGTGTTTTGTGAAAGTGACGACTTTACGACAAGTTATGTAAACTATTTCAGAGAATATAAACAAAGGACTGCAAGAATTACTGCTATAATAAGAGATTGACGTGGCTGGCGAGGACTCAGATTCAGCCTACTACAGTCATGGTGTGTACTAAGTTTTACTTAGTTACAAAAATGTAGGAAAATCCCAAAAATACAAGGTACAAGGTGTATTCAACAATTGAACATGAATGAATTATAGTACACAGGGTTGTATATACTCCCAATCAGATGTACGTCATAATAATAGATGTTACAGAGTGAGTTCTATGACATCAAGCTTAATAAACAACAGGAATTGGATCCAAGATTAAGCTGGTCAGAAAATATCGCAGTCCAAAGTTATAGAAGTGAATTTTTCTCATTTGCAGCGGCATATTCTACGATATAAATATGATTTTGATGTGGAGTATTCCCAAATGGATACCCAACCTCAACAAAGGGTACCAGCAAGAAGGAAACGGGGTGCTATGCGGACTGCATCAAACACACCGAACTCTGCCACTGAACATGAGTGGAAAGCAGCATATGCCAACTCTCTGCCACTACCCAAGGCTCTACATGCTGATCTGATGAGTCTTTGTAAGGCCAAAGCAATCCCATCCTATTATCATGGGTTTTATGAGGTCCCTAACCTTTGTCGGGAATTCTGAGAGTCATGCACAAGAAAATGACAAGCGAGATGAGGAATAATAATTTTTTGTTCTAAGTTTATTGTATTAATTTTAAATTAAACAATCGTTGATTACTATAACTTAGTTTCATTGACAAAACAAGAATAACAGTTCAAAGTGTGATTACCATACAAAACATATTCAATATTAACCAGAATAAAATGATAAGTTACCATAGAATAAAATTATAAGACAATGTTGCAATATTAAGCCTCGCTTGAAAGAACCGAGAATAAAATGACAAAGGACAATACAAACTGTTGACGCAATATTTTTTTTACTAATATCTTATTTTGCTAATATCTTTTTATTAATTAAAGTTATTAATTATATACTACATTTACGGAAATACAAAATAAATTAGCTTTCATTTGAGCCTTCTTGCTTCTGTTAAAGTCCAGTGATTGGCGAGCAATCAACAAAAATCAGTTTTTTATTTTTCCTGAAAAGTTAAGTTTTTGCAATTGTCATTTTATTCCCCGGGGACGGCGATGTTATGTTTTATGTTAAAAAAAGTTAACTTACCTATATTTACTTAAATGAGTTTGCTATAATTTAAACATAATTTTATGAATAAATAAGTTGTAAACACTGAAACTACTGAAATAATTTTATTGCTTTCCTAATTATTGTCACTTATTTTTATCTTTTCAAATGTGAAAAAAAAATACATTTATCGATATTATCGATACTCTGATAAATGGTAACACCCCTACCACAAGTTTCTAGTTTCTACTTAGCTTCACCCAGAGTTGCCAGACCTATAGATTTTTCTGTAGATCTATGGATTTTTGACGTCGCCTACGGTTATACGGATATCGATAGCAAATCTATGGATTTTTGAACGTAATAAGTTATTCTCTCTATTTAATGTACATAAAAACTCACTTAGGCAATAGGCTCGCCCGCTATTACATGGGACTATAACATAACTGGCGAAATGTGGGTGTACTATTACACCTCTGCCTACCCCTTCGGGGAAATACAGGCGTGATATTATGTTAAAAACACACTTTAAATGATAATGACACTGACACGGGCAGAGAGAATAAACTTTTACACTTAATAAAATTGTTTTTCTGTCATAGACGCGTTTTGCTTATTTTTGTTTAGTTTCCAATATTTATTTACCAGATTTTAACTATATTAGGAGTAAAGGCAAGTCTAAATAGTCAGACAAAGCTTTAAAAAAGTCTCTAGATCTACGGTTTTCATAAAGGGGAATCTACGGATTTTTAGATTTTTCAAGTTTAATTCACGGATTGAAAATCGGATCTGGCAGCACTGGTCACCTACCGGGCGATAGCTGAATTATATTTTACACTCTGTTTTTTTTATTTGTCTTATTTAGTAAACAATCTTGGCATGTCTTTTTTAATTCAATTTGTCAATAATAATTATTAAGAGACATTATGTTAACAACTCCACACACTTAATAACATTCTTTAACCTAATTACATGTGCAGGACTAGTAATTATATTTTATTAGTAGTTTTTTCAATAAAGAGACATGCCAAGATTGTTTACTAAATAAGACAAGAACGAAAACACAGACTTGAATAATTTAATACGTGTTTCTGCTATTTCACGATAGATGTCGTCATTGTAACTTGGGATCAAAGTTTTTCTTTGAGTTTTCGTCTGATAGCCTCTCTATGCCCTATATTAAATCTCTTTGCCTACAGGATATTATTTTTTCATGAAGTGCATACCAGTTTTCAAGTCTAAACACAAAAAAAAACAAAATTGGTCCCGCAGTTTTTGCGTGATGCTCGAATAAACAAACAAACAGACATTTACAGTTTTGTAATAGTTACAGGAAAACAGCTAATTATTAACAGGATCCGATACGTGGGTTAACAGAATATAACGCGAGCGGAGCCGCGGGTAAAAGCTAGTTTCTAAATAAAAATCTAGCAGACCTCCGAGAGATTTCGACATGCAGCATGCCACTAAAAATATAGCTTCTGCATCTCAAAACTTCAAGTTTTTAGGAAATAAAACAACAAATTAATAAGAAATTCAATATTATTTCGTTATGGTTTTAAGTAATACAATATATTTGCATACCATATACTATCGGTAGTATTATTGATGACCAATCATTAAACAATGAAAAATGATATTCATCAATTCTCCTTTAACATTCGTTTAATAAATAGCTGTATACAAAAAAACAATTATTTACAGGATAAGGCAGTATAATTACCACGTAAAGTGTGCCTTGTCTTATTTTTAGCTATACAAGCAGTAAAAAAATGGGAATTGAATTAAAATTGAATGGGGTCATTTAAACAAATCTTAGCTCCAGTCAACTTCAACGTAATCACTAAAGAGTTAAATATTATAACGAATAAGCGATATTATTAGTTTGTGAACTTGTTACTTTATGTGTGAGGAGACAGTTCTACTAAAACAAAATTAATGTATCAAAAATTATCGACCGCAGTCTGACATTTTGGCTGTTACTTTTTGAGACAATTTAATGAATTTGGAACGTATCGACCATCTCACTAATACATATGGCAAACATTGCGATTATACACTGAATAACACATTGGAACTAACGCAGCATTAACCATCGCATATATACGTTAAACCATGGTATAATAAGATGTTTCACCAGGTACTCTCTTCCCGTGACAGCTAGGTCACGTGATTGCCTCCGGACTACGTCATCGGCTGCGCAGCCAATAGCAAGCTGTTAGCAGTGGCGTGCATTGCATATAGGCAATTAGGCAGTACCCAGTACCTACCCCATTCAAATTCAATAGTGGTGTAAGTTATTATATTTTTTTCAGAGTACGATGATTATATATCATTTATTAGACCTATTAATACTAAATTATTCTGCCTACATACAAAAATCAATAACTTACACCACAATTAAATTCAAATTAAGTAGGCCACTGCACGCCACTGGCTGTTAGCATGACACTTGTTAGTTTGATGTGCTGCCACTTTGTGTAATAAAATTACCCGAGCAAAATGCATTTATTCATTTACTTGCTTCTATAAAGAATCACTTTTGAATTGTAATTAAATACAGTTTCCTTTAATAACTAGACTAGTTAGGAATTTATGTTCATTATGAACAAAAATGTTAAATATATTGAAGATATCAATTAATGGCAACACTGATCGTGACGTAGCTTAGAGGCATCGCGCTGTCATCGCGGGAAGAGAATACCTGGTGAAACATCTTATTATAAACGTTAAACGAAGCGATCCGATGACACCACGGACAGTACCGCACTCTGCCACAAGCTCGACACGGAAACTAATTACAACACAAACACGCGGGCGCGATACGTTACGAATACAGAACCGATCGAAGCAAACATAACAAACTCGATTCGAGCCGACAACCTCCCTAACTGTACAATATGACACAGGCACCGCTGGGACCGCCCGCCCGGCCTCGCATTACCTACAAATTGATTACTATGACTCGAGACTGATCTCACGGCGACGGACGGACGGGCCGGCCGGTACAGAACACTTCTGTCGACAACACACCTTTACACAAGCTAAATTAACATAATTTTCATGTTCAATAAAACAGCTTCCGCCGAGCAAAACGCACTAAACGATATTTTAAAAATACAATTGTAATGGACACTGGCACTATTGCCCTACCATAGCGTTTAACTGAAGAGTAAAAAGGCTTGACTCGACTGCCGCCGGCGACTAGATAATGGATTCTTTAAAATTGAGTGTGACGTCTATATGACGAGCGCCATGTCCTTCTTGCTGGGCAGCTGCACCTTCTTGCCCTGCCACAGCGAGTTGTGTATCGTGAAGGCGTCGATCGTCACCGTCAGGTGCTTTGTGTGCACTTGCGAGAAGCATTTGCTGCCCGAGTTGTATCTGGAATAAGTGAAGGCATCATGAGTTACAAACTCGCTAAAATAAATCAGTTTTATACATAAGTCCATCCAAAGGTTGTCTGGAAGATATTGCTTTTAGCGATAAGGCCGCCAATGTAACCATAATTCACACGTTGTTCCTGTTTTCTGCTATTATCATGGCGTACAATGAAGCATTCTATTTACGTGTTATTGAAATACCGACGGTTTTGGTCCTGCGCCTGATCTCTCTCCGGTCGTGTCGAATTGCCGTCCCATCGGATTATGAGAGTGAGGGAATAGAGAGTGCACCTGTGTTTGCGCACACACTTGTGCACTATAATATGTCCCGCGCAGATGGCTAGTCTCCATTGAGATTGGCCGCCGTGACCGAAATTCGGCCGGGAGGACATTATTATTATTGAAATAACTCAAAACCTCTTACGGGGTCACTGTCCTCATCAGTATGAATAACGTTTACTATGGGACCAACCCTGAAATCGCAAAAAAAATACATATGTTCCCTACATTTGTGTTCACATTAAATAAATATATATAAATATCTTTGGGACATTTTTTTACGCAGCACCATCGAGTCCCAAACTAAGCAGAGCTTGTGCTATGGGTACTAGACAATGGATATAATACTTATATACTTTTTTTTTGTAAATACATGCTTATAATACATAATTAACACCCAGACCAACACAAACACATATGTTCATCACACAAATAGTTGTGTCCTGTGGGAATCGAACCCACGACCTCGTGATCAGCAGTCCGACACTCGAACCACTAGACCACAGAGGTCGTCTTATTTATCGACAAAATGTAAGGAACAGTCAGGATTGGTCCCATAGTAAAAGTTGTTCATACTGATGAGAACAATGACCCCTTATGAGGTTTTGAGTTATTTCAATAACACGTTTTATACAAGTCCTACATATTCCCTCTTCGTACTGGAAGCCGCAGCGTGGGTAGGCCACCCACAAGGTGGTCGACGACCTGGTGAAGGCCGCAGGATTCCGCGAATGCGGAATGCGCAGGACCGATCGTTGTGGCGATGCTTGGGAGAGGCCTATGTCCAACAGTGGACGTCTTTCAGCTGAAATGATGATGATGATTCCCTCTTCATCAAAAACCCGTTCAACAAACCGTTACACTAGTCATATGAATTGATACGACGTTACCCGAGTAGATTTCAATCTTTAATATTTCAAGCACTCAAGCCTTGAAAATTCTGCAATAAAATATCTTTAAACTTGATAGCTAGGACAAACCACTCGGGCGACGACAAGTCATTAATTTCTTCCGGAAAAGGGAGCGTTCAAGTATTACGTAACGCAATTTTTGGAGATTTTTGATGACCCCTCCCTCCCCCCCACGTAACGCACCGTAACTTTTTCATTTACCTCCCCTCACCCCTAGTAAAACGTTACGTAACCACTGCCAAGTGACCATTTTTACCTGAAAGTCACAATTATGTGGCGTATAGTACCGGAAAGTCGCTAATATACCTATGTTATTGTTTCAATCGCGTTAATATTATTTATTAACATTTGAATTTTTAAAAATGCATGAGAAAAAAATCTCTACGCGACCGTTCTGAAGGGTTAAAACAATGTTACGTAACGTGTAGTTCAAACCCCCCTCCCGCCCCTGTAACGCATCGTAACGTTTCAGAAGACCCCCCCCCAAATTCGTTACGTAATACTTTAACGCTCCCAAATGACCTGCGAAGAAATTATTAACCGTTGCAAAAGTTACAAATCGTACTTACTTGAAGAACTTATCGAACATCCTATCATTAACGTGTTTGGGCCCCGTCCCGTACAGCTTGGTGACCTGTTCGGAGTCGGGGCAGTAGGAGTACAGCGCCCGGAACTGGCAGCCCGCGTCGCGGAACAGCACGAGGAAGTGTTTGCTCTCGGAGCGCGCGATCTCCTCTAGCACCCGGCGCTTGGCCTCCGCGTTCACGGCGCCCGGGAACACGCAGTACTCCACCGCGTTGAGCATTATGCCGCGGTTCGACTTCGTCGTCGGCTGCTTGTATAATCTTGGACCTGTAGCGTTTGGGAGATTAGTATTTGCGTTGGAATAATTACGCTATACACGCTGAAATTTGAATCGCTTATTTCCCGAAAAGAGGTCATTGTACTCATCATTATGAACAACTTTTACTATGGGACCAACTCTGAAATCGCGAAAAAAAATCAGTTGGTGAAAACATTTGTGTTCACTTAAATCGATAAAACCACCTGACTTTATTTCGCGATTCCATTGTTGGTCCCATAGTAAAAGTTGTTCATAATGATGAGTACAATGACCCCTTTACGGGAAATAAGCGACTCAAATTTCAGCGTGTATATCTGGCTACTAAATAATTAAGAAATTTTATTTTACAATAGTTGTACAACCGAATTCTCAAAAGAAATTCGCTAAAAAAAACGGACATTTTGATTTTAGTGGATACAAAGGCTGTTTGAATTTTGAATTGATTTTGTTTTTGATTTTTTTTGTACTGATTGATAGTGTGTAACAACTCCGAAAATAATGTCAAATCATCATCCTCCTGCCCTTATCCCAATTTATTTGGGGTCGGCGCAGCATGTTTTTTTTCTTCCATACATCTCTATCTATAAATAATGTCAAATGAATCTCATATGTTTCAAATGCTTGCAATTATGCATATTTGGTTAAAATTATCTATCTAATGTCTTGTATTTCTAAGTATAGCGTGACTTCTCAAGTAACTTCTCTCAGTTATGTTTATATACAACTAAATTAGTAAAAAACTATGTAAAAATGCACAGTGAACGCACAAAGTTAAGTGCCGTGATTATTATGTGTTAATCTTCAATTCGGTGAGGAAGCGAGTTCGAAGCGAGTCAAAATGCAAGTTCGTTAGATCAAAATGCTGTTCGTAAAACCATGCCTTATACATAGATGATTTCTGTTCACAGTTGGCATGACATCGCTCAAATACGGTGTTTCATCAACTCCATTAGGCTTGTTTCAGAGCAATGTGGACCGTCCGGACGGAACTCCGCAGCGGAGACACACGTGTGGCGATAGAACATTGAGTGACGCGGATTGCTCCGTACGGAGCACAGATGGAGTCCGTACAAGACAACCGCGCTCTATTAAACTGATCACTCGATTCAGAGCACTGCGGCCTTTATGCACGCTGAAGGCCCGCAGGCGGAGTCCGTACGGACCGTACGCCGTGCACTGCTCTGAAACCAGCCTTAGTGATTACTGTGTCGCTCTCTCTACTATACGTGTTGGTGGCCGACTAGCTATCTATCTTAGTAATGATATAAGACCTTTGCGTCGACTTCTGTCGGAGCTCCCTAGACGGACAAACAATTAGTTGTAATAAGTGCTGTTGGGTTAATTTATTTGTTTAATTAATTGTAGCGGGGTTGTGCATTTGTAAGTTTTATTTAAAGGAATTTTAACGTTAGGATAGTGCTCCATTTATTGTGCATTTGTTTGGGTCATTTCCTGTCAAATTATTAAAAATATAATAAATATAATTAAGATCTTGGTGTAACCTTCTTATGATCGAACTCATAATTGCCCTCTATTACATATATTACAATAATTACGAGTATTAAAGTATATATTTATTTTGGTGACACCAGAAATTTATTGGAAAGAAGGGTATAAATACATGAACGGGGAGATTCTGTTAAGTTAACAAGAGACGATATGATTTTTCCATCATCGTTTAGCAAATCATGCCATTTCCAGTCCGTTGATTAACAAGATGGTGGCAGATAGAATCGTACTGTCTGTTGCGATTACACATCGTTCCGAGTTTACCCTTCTTTCCCATAAATGTAAAGCCGCGTTGACAAAGTGAACTTTGATCACTACTTGGACTATACTTTGATCGTTGTAACAGTAATCAAAACGCACTTTTAGGCTATGTCCTAAAACAAAGCGACTACGCGACCATCGCAAGTTCACGTAAATTTTTATCGTGCGAGTCCGCGATCAAAAGTAATCATAAATCATAAATCTTTATTTCAACAAAATGGAACAACTTACATTTTTTTAAATTACAGTACTTTTTTGTGTAGGTACTAGTGAATGTTTACAACAGAAGATAGAATAAATTAGTACCATAAAACATAATTATCACTTACGAGCGTAGCAAGTTGTATCAAGTGCGATTAGCACTACCCCCCGTACTAGTTAAAACTGTATTACGGAAAGAATAGGTCTTCTCCTTCTCGAACACAAACATCGTCATAAATAAATAGTAAGTCTCATAATAATATGGTTGGAGGAGCGCGCACTCACACGGTGTAATATTTTAAAGGTAGGTACATGGAGAAAACTAAAGTGGGTGGCGCACGCACGTCCAACCAGTTAGAACAGTATGTCACTAGATAAAAGTACCGCACAAAACAAAACAAAAATAAATAATGTAAAATAATGTAATGTATCCTTATCAACAATATAATAATGTTATGTCACAAAAAAAGTGCGCGAACGGGATTCGAGCAAGCTTGCGATGGTCACGTAGTCGCTTTGTATTAGGACAGCGCCTTACTGTTGCCACCACAGAAATAGATAGATAGAATGGTTGTAATCACAATTTTACTTGCGATTCATGCGTGGCAACTTTCGAACAAACTACGCCCCCCATATTGACGTCATTCATTTTTAAAAAAGAAATTTAATCGAATGCATTTTACAGTTTTTGTTTCTGCAGTTAGAAACAGCTCAAAAAGGCATTTTTGCTAGTTTTTGTTATAGTATTTACAGAAACAAGTCATAAGGCGTACTGAGAAAGGCTTTGAAATGTCCTGCACTATGGTGAAGAGTGTTGGCACGAGCGCCCTGCCCACTTTTCCATTGTATCTATCTATTTGTGTGGTTGCCACGTTCATAGCAACGCCAACGGTCCAAGTAGTCATTAAAGTTCACTTTGTCAAACCGGACTGATCGTGTCAACGCGGCGATATTGCTGAAACTTTACATCTATATTGTGGATATCTAAAAAATCCCTGCAAATAAAGTCTATAACATTAGTTTGAAATGAATATAGGTAGGTGGTAAGCTCACCCGAGTAGTCCATGATGGAGGAGTGCGTGGAGGAGACGTCGGAGGTGTCGTCGCTGGCGGCGTGGCGCCGCTTGCCGATGGCGCCGGGCAGCGAGCCGGGCCCCGACGCGGGCAGCGCGCGCAGCCCGGGGGACGCGGCGCGGCGCGGGGGGGTGGCGCGGCCCAGCCCCGAGTCTGCGCACCACGCTACGTTACACCGACACTCGGCCTCCCTACTCACACCCTCACCAGTACCCACATCTATGTTACACCCATTGCCCTGACTTATCATCTTTAGCGTTGTTCCTATTCATCAGCCAATTTAAGTAGATCAATTAATTGATTAGAAACCTTAATAGGGAAGGTAAATAACTTTTTTTTTATTAGTTATTAATAGAAATCTCGAAACTTTTTTAAGAAAAATAAGTAACAGTGAAAAAACCAATAAAATATTTAATAAAATGTCCAAGTTATAAGCGATTTAAATTTGTTCACTAGACGGAGACAGCACTATTAAAGAATGACGTCAGTGTACAAAATTTTCATAGTAACTTGACATCTCTCTGAACAATTTCCGTTTCGCACGACAAGGACAGATAATGCCCCTTCCAAAAACTTAAAAAGCGTGTATCTCTTTCATTTTTTCATGGATTTTGTTTATTCTTTCTACAATGTTGTCCTTTCTGTACCTTCTTTTGAATAATATAACATTTTTGGTAATTTTTAACAGTAGTCAACTACCGGATTGCCCTGACCTATCTATATTTGCGGAGTCTCCTAACACAGGCATTAATTGCTTAAAAGGAGACTCCAAACACTAACTTGTAAAATTATTTGTTTAAGCACAATAAACTATTTTGTATTTTTGTATTTGTATCATCTTTAGCGTTGTTCCTATACATCAGCCAATTCAAATAGTTTTTGATTAGAAACCTTAATTCCATAACACAATATGGTACAGTTTCCATTCTTTCTCCTAGTCTATTCCCAACTATTTTGAGATCGATTTCCAGTCTAACCGGCTCGGTCGACTGAACATCGGTTTTAACACGGAGCTACAGCCATGATACCCCTGCAACTCAGTTGTTAGGTAATACCGACATCCTAAGGTTAGAATGATTATTTCCATTGCAACTAAAATATTTTTATGACCTTTTCCAGTTTTTGTCATTCAAAAATCTACTTAAATGACCTGTGCTTAAAGTTTATATTCATGTAAGTTGGTTTAATTGGCTTTAGTATAGTTTAATTTTAAGTAATCTTGTGTCCTTTATCATAATACCCTCGAGCCAGTAAAGATAGTACTGTAAACAACCAAAGAATTTAATGCAGCTTTACTTGCAATGTCCTTTCCTATTTTTTTTTGTTTTTGGTTGAGATAGTATTGCCTTGCAATATGTAAAAAAATACTCTAACTTATTATGAACTAGGCTCGATTTAAAAACCCTACTTAAACTACTTTTTATAAAGTACACTATTATACACCACAGAAGTTATTATATAATTTATTTATCCAACATTTTACTGATTCTCCAGTTAGTACCACAGATTAAAAGTTATAATTTTATTGACTAGCATACAATTAAAATTAGTAAAGAAAATTATTCTGTCAATACCTAATTTCCTTCTTCTATCCGAGATTTGTTTATAAAAAGCGTAAAATACTAAATGTGTGTAATAACTACGTATACAGGGTGTTGTCTACTGCCGCTAAGCAAAACTAAAAAGGCAAAACTGAACAAAAGAAGCGACATTTTGTATTTTACGTTATGCGTACACATGATACACATATAAATACAGATTTTTAAACGAAATAATTATGAAATATGTATACTGTTTGGTCTAAAATGTAAACACTTACAACCATATTATGATGGGAACTAATTATTAAGGTGTTGTATACAGGGTGCTTATTTGAATCACATCCAGCTTTTCAACTTAATTATTGAACATCAGATAATTATCACAAAAATCGAAAATAATGCAAAGTATATCTGGCTTAATCCATTCATCCTTTAAAGATTTTCAAATTGCTTCAGAATCTGATGAACAAATACCACATCAAGCATTTTTGGGTTTTAATATCGATGGCTTAGTTATCAAAAGCCAATTATCGTAATTAAAAACGTTCAAACTTATGTACCATATCTTTTGCCAATAAATTACTTAATTACTTACTAACAAAATATAGTTCCAAACTAATATCAATCCATTATAATATAAAACTTTTTAACAAAAAATTGAACCGACGAAAACAGAAACTGAAAAGCGAAAAATGAATAATTATGAGTCGGCGCCAAACGAACTTTTAACAAGCAAAGTGCGTGCAAGTTGCAAGTGGCTGAGCGGAGAACGCATTTTTCGAAAGTTATTGTTTATCGTTGAAAATTTCACGTTGTATTTGATGTGACGTTGTTTTTATTATTTATTTAAAGTAATTTAATGATCTTCGTTGATTGGTTGTTTGACGCCGACTCATAATTATTCATTTTTCGCTTTTCAGTTTCTGTTTTCGTCGGTTCAATTTTTTGTTAAAAAGTTTTATTTTTCATTTTTTTTGTGGTTAAAATCTAACTACAGGTCTCCATTATGTCGTAGTGTCTAGAACTATATTTATGTGTGTCAAGTTTCAACAGAATCGGTTAACAGGTAAGAATTCAGTGGGTGAACAAACACTCATCCCCTGTTTTACTACCCTTAAGGGTCGATTTTGGTTTTGAAATTTAAATGGGACCAACTTCGAGATATACCCTATCCATTAAAAAAAGAATCATCAAAATCGGACCACTCTGTAAAAAGTTATGCGTGGTCATACATAAAAAAAAAAAAAAAAAAATATATATACGCGTCGAATTGAGAACCTCCTCCTTTTTTCGTCGGTTAAAAACAAGTTTAACCGGATTATATCGCGTATATTATTTAGAGTGGTCGCAGGAAGACCACGAACGCTGCAAAGCTTTCGAAACGTCAGGAAACCAATCTAAATAATATACGCGATATAATCCAGTTAAACTTGTTTTATTATAATGTGAAGTGACCGCGAAAACCTAAGAAATTATTAATCTCAATGCTTTAAATCTCAATATCCTGGCAGTAGATGTTCCTGTTTGCCGTTTTATTTGTGACACTTAGGTCATTAATGTCACCAATAAACGGCAATCAGAAACATCTACTGCCAGGATATTGAGATTTAAAGCATCGAGATTAGTTTGGAACTATTTGGAACTATTTTGAACGTTTTCAATTACGAGAATTGGTCTTCAGACTTCGTAACTCCGTTTGACCAGTCACAGGAGAAAGAAAAAAAAAATCTACGGCACTATTTCAAAAAATTTGATTATTCAAATGGGAGTTACGAAATCTGATAACCAAGCCGATATACACCTTGTATCTTTATCACTGATGGATTGTCGTCCTTGATTTCTCTCAACATAAGCAGCAGTCCAAAATGATCTGTTTACTATATTTATATCAATTTCCAAGATTAGACAGTATCCTTTAGTTGACTGTTACAACCAGTGGAGGACAAAAACATCATGCATTATAAATTTTTCTTACCTTGTCTGTTTACCAACTTAAACATAATTACTGAAAGTAATATTATTAGCTTCACTTAGTTATTTCTTAGTCACTTTGAAGAAATAAGATTTTGTAGTAGATTCAAGAATATTGCATTGTAGAAGGGAGATTTTGTAGATGTTAATCATTATCAATTAACCACGTATATCCCTTTATATTAATTA
Organism: Asteroscopus sphinx; assembly: GCA_949699075.1. Taxonomy (NCBI): domain Eukaryota; kingdom Metazoa; phylum Arthropoda; class Insecta; order Lepidoptera; family Noctuidae; genus Asteroscopus; species Asteroscopus sphinx. The sequence continues at coordinate 29,670,879 of OX453004.1, read as the reverse complement.
TTGACTGTTTATTAAAACACGGTTGTAAAGTGTTTAACCAACGAATAAGACGATGTCACACCAACACCAAGATATAAACATATAAATATAAAACATGCGCTAACTCGGACCGAGTTACCATACGACCATATGATACCATAACCGGATAGTGGCCTCTGTACACGATGGACGATGATTCAACACCCATTAATAGAAGAAGCTGCTTTTACCGAGTTTTTTTTCTTCTTAACAATTGGACGACGTTAAAGACAACGAATTAAGCGGCAAGCGATGATCGGTCACTTGAGTCGTTGTTTCTTAACGCCGTCCAATTACTTTTAATTAGGACTTTATGACCCAACCACCACGAGTCAAGACTCCTCAGCCAATGGCATACCCCCAGTTTCTGGAAGGCTGATCAATTTGATCTGTTGTCAAATCTAATGTTAGCTCCTGTAATTGGCCGGCAAAAAAGTTAACAACCAATCACATCGCTTGACCTGTGATTTGACAGCTGATTAGTTAAATTTTGCGTTGATCAGCCTTTCGGAAACTGGGGGGTAAGTCTTTTATTGTTTAGTTATTCTTATTGGCTTTACAAATGGGTGTCAAAGTGTGTCCAACGTATGCCATTGTGTACAGTAGTCATAAATATAATAATTATGTAGTACTTATATATCGCCAATGACCCAAATGAAATAAATGTGCACAAGACGAAAGAACGCAGACCGACGCGGCGCAATGTGACGTTATATTATGAGTTCTATGTCTATTAGGAGACGGCTTATCATTAAGTTTCTTTCAATTATTATTGTTTACAGTTAATACGAAATTAATAAGCAATCCGTGATATATTAATTCTCAAGTAGAAAGTTAGTAATTATAACATAAGCGAATTTGATTCTTGTCTATTAACAAAAATCACAGGAAATATAAGGTTTCTTTCTTTATTTAAATTTTCTCTCAGTTTACCTGAACGGAAACTTCTACTTGGAGTTAATGAAATAGTTTGGTTATCTTAAATCTCAATCAACAGACACAGAACGTTCCACTGGACACGTGCGCACGCGCCGGTCGCGGAGCAACAGAAAGTAAACCCAACGCACCACAAGCGACGGTAGTATAACCGCCTATATCAACGTGAGTCAAGCCTTTATCTCGTGTTTACAAATGCTCTTACCGCACAAATTCATAAGAGAGCTTGACTTCCGTCCCGCCTTAAAGTTACTCTGGTAACTGGTATATTTAGACCTTCCACGTGACGACTGTGGTTCCTCATTCACGCGCTCTGAAATGTTTCCTATACATGTCATCACGCAACTCACATGCAATGCGAACTCCATTCTGTTATGTCAAATGCAGCATTCGATGTATTGAGACATGGCCGCGCCACGTCAAAGCATGCATCGATCACACAAGCGATTCGATCTCTTTACACAATATGGCAAACAAAATTAATGCTATAACAATATACCGCGATAGTAAAAATTGTATCACATCACTTTATGTATTTACAAATTCGAGAACCAATTTTGTAAATGCGCGGAAGGTCTAGAGGGCGTATCGAAAAATTTGGAAAGAAAGCTTTTATGAATATATTGTACCACTCAAATTCAAATTGCAACTACATATTATATGGCCAAAAAAAGGGTATGAAGCATAAATTTTGCAGATTGGAGTGGTGTCTATTATCTATGCGATGCTGAAATCATACACATATAAAATAAATCGATTATAAATATAAATAATTCAATCGAAGCATTCTACTAAAACCAAAATCGGAAGAAGCGCCTTCATACACACTATGGAATATCTGATCGTGTTGCCAACCTCACAGTTGTGAGTTCATTTATTTATCTCAGGGATTTAGCTGTTTGTGATACAACTTAAAAATATTACTGAAAACAGCTTTCACCTCGACGACATGAAAATTTCATTTTTACGTCAATAGAGTTCGGAATTCTTAACTTAACAGTTTTATTATCCAAATGGTAATTTCCATGTCGTCGATGCAAAAAAACGATGATGAAATAAATATTGGTAATTTGTTCTGATTTCAAGTATTTTTATCGACTAATTGGATCATTCTCATAGTGATCATTGTTGAATTCCTGCGTTTAAAAATCGCTGCACTCAATATCAAAACAAATCACAGTACAAAATGTACCAATTCCATTTACGAATAACTGACGAAACAACCAATGAGTGTTTATTCAGTTACTCACGTCACAAATAGTTATTCTTAAAAGGAAAAGGCTAGCGAAGCGAACGCCAAAGTGTTAGTGTGTCGAGCGAGCGAGAGGGAGATAGTCCCCGCGAGTAGCGTGACGCGTGCGACAGAGACGGACTCACCTCGGGAGGTCTTGCAGGAGCCGCGCCGGCCGAGTGGACCACTCGACGCACTCCCAGGGGACATTCCACCGCGCTCCTCTACAGGAGACTCTGAAAATTGAATCAAGATTTATTTAGTACAATATATAAATAAAAGATTCTATGTTGATCATGTTGGCAGAAGTAGTGTATTTTTATTAGTAAAAAAATTACGGATATAATAATTCAAGCTTACATTTATAATCATGCTTCAAAAAACTGTATAATCAAATAAAGCATAACAATAAACTAAAAGCGTTAAGCGCTTGAAATTGACTTTTGGAACAACCGATGTTGCACTTGCAATCTCTTCAGTTAGCTGTTAAAAAAACACTATCATTAGTGTTTCAAGTAGTAGACTGACACGTGGTCGTGGCTACACTGCAAATATGACAATTCGATTCCATTAATTCAATATTCGTGGCAGAGACATGATCTGGGTTTATTGCGCAATTACTTCTTCCCATCAAAAGTGGGGCGGTGAAGAGTATGAGTACAGACTTTTGACTTCTGACTTTCAAAAAAAGTGCTAATTTATTTCAGTCCTCCTTGAATAACTGAGATTTTCATTCTTTTTTGCGGGTGTCATGTTTATTCGCAGTAACATGGCAAAACATTCTGTTTAACAAATCCCTAGGGATTTAACTAAATACCGGCTTGAACATATCGCTCACTCACCGACCAATCTTGATTACAGCTCCTACAAATACAAAATGTGGAGTTACAATATAATAATATAGCGTTGATTCAGCCAAGAAGGGTTCAAAGGGCAAAGGAGAGAGCTATGCTCGGAGTGTCCCTGCGTGATCCAATCAGAAATGAGGAGATTCGCAGGAGAATGAAAGCAACCGACATAGCCCGAAGAATTGCCAAACATAAGTGGCAGTGGGCGGGGCACATTGCTCGCAGAAAGGATGGCTGATGGGGCAGTAATGTTCTGGAGTGGCGACCGCGTACTAGAAGGCGCAGCGTGGTTAGACCCCTCACAAGGCGGACCGACGACCTGGTGAAGGTCGAGGGAATCCGCTGGATGCGGAAAGCGCAGGATCGGTCGTTGTGGCGATTATTGGGGGAGGCCTGAGTCCAGCAGTGGACGTCTTTCGGCTGAAATGATGATGATGATTCCGCGAAACTAATTCGTCAAGCTTGAGTGCAATATGCAGCACTGCTCCAATATGCAACATGTCATCGGTTGTCCCAACAATCCTTCATAATATCATGCAGTGAGTGCCCCTTACCTCGGTAGAGTCCGGCGCGCTCGGCCAGGCTGTCCTGCGAGCCGCGGTAGTAGTCGCGCCGCATGGTGCCGCCCGCTACACACAACACAACGTCAAGCGGAGCTGCGCTATGCTGAAGCTTTGTTACGTGTTCTACTGTTAGGGGTGATGTAGTCTCACTATCATTTCATTAGCTGACGCCGGAGGCTTCGCTCCCGTGTTTACTACAAGCATACCACCTTTTTAACCATTTAGAGATGGAATTAAAAAAAAAAACTTTGGACATTTTTACACAGCTCCATCTAGTTCCAAACTAAGCAGAGCTTGTATTATGGGTACGCACGGCTACGCATCAAGCCGTACATTTCCAGTATAAGCTGATCTCTCATTGTACGGAAAGCCTATACAATGCGAGGTCAGCTTATACTGGAAATGTACAGCTTGATGTGTAGCCGTGTGTACTAGATAATGGATATAGTACTTATATTTTTTTTTTTTGTAAATACATAATTATAATACATAAGGAACACCCAGCCCAACACAAACACTTATGTTCATCACACATAAATATTTGTGTCCTGTGGGAATCGAACCCACGACCTCGTGATTAGCAGTCCGAAACTCGAACCACAAGACCACAGACGTCCTCAATGAATCTCGTATTGCACCTCCAGTGTTCTCAAGGAATATTTCCTCCAAAGGAGAATGTAAAAAAAAAAAACAAGAGCCTACATACACAAACACTATGTATCTCAGAATTTTAGTTGTGTTTTGAGATGTAATTCTGTGTAGGCGTCACTATCCAATTCGATGGCTAAATTGGATTTTTTGTTTCATCAATGGTGATTTTTTCATTTGCGTTTAGTTTTTTGTCCATACCTTGTGAGCATTCTCCTTTCAAATATCTAGATCGATTTAGACTGTGCTATGTTTGTGAGTCAGTCAGTCACTCAGTCACGGAACTGTTTTATAGCTATAGATTATAATTTCCGTAAGAAACATTCAATCGCTTCATTTTATCTACAGCATTCTAGTGTTCGTTTAATTTGAAATTCGGTTTAAACGTATTTTTACTTCTCAAACAACATTACATAGTTCACTTATGTTTTGATTTGTTGTTTTATAGTAGACACATGTAACCAGTACTGGATTATATAAGGTTGTTATTGTGATGAAATATTGAAGAGAAACTTCTAGAGCATCGTTGCCGGGGAGTAAACCAAGAAATAATCATCAACTCAGCCTATCGCAGTCCACTGCTGGACTAGGCCTCTCCCAAGTCGCGCCACAACACTCGGTGAAATAACGGTGACCGTTAACTAGAGAACGCGTTCTATCCGCTTGCAAATGCGTATGTAGAGGCTTCGCTTTTGTCTGGCGTCCCCCGACGCCACCCGTTTTTAGGGTTCCGAAGTCCTACAAGGAACCCTTATAGTTTCGTCATGTCCGTCCGTCTGTCCGTCTGTCCTAATCCTTTACAGCTTAATAACTTCTACAGTTATAAACATAAGTAAATGAAATTTTGTTAAAAAATAGTCTACATATAGATCTCAATTTTAAAAGAATAAAAGATTTGTTTTTGCGTATTTTAGGGGTGGCGTCCATACATGTGAAATGGAGAAAAAAAATTTTTTTTCGCTGCACCCCCTCGTGTGGGATATCATTGAATAGGTCTACTAAAATGAAGGTAATGTTTGATACACCACTTTTTTATCAGGTGTACCATCTGCGAAATATAGCCCGCCAAAGTGGCTTGCAATGTGTCCCCCCCCTGCCATTTCTAAACTATGCAATGTAGAAACTTATAATCTTCCACATTGATAGACCTTTGTAAAAACTCTCTTTTAAAATTATTTCGAGTATGTGATTATAATTTTTTGAGTTATAGAGAGAAAACTGAAAAATACTTAAAACGTCCTAGTTCAAAGGTCATTGACCTTAGAGAAAAATTATCATAGCAAATAATGCTCCTTTAGCTACTTTCTATTTGAAAAAATCACAAAAAGTAACTTTGAAATGACAAACGTCTTAAATTTGGCTTCTTGAATTTATCGCTAGATGGCGCTACTAACAACACGCTCTGAGTCGCGAATGCTGCCGATTATTGCAAAAACTAAAATAGCCATGATTAATATTCGATTTGATTCGTTTGTAATTACACCTACTTAAGGAACCCTATAATACTGAGCATGGCCCGACATGCTCTTGGCCGGTTTTTATATATCAGACTTCAAAAATGACGAATTTTTATACAAACTTTAACTTTTAACTTTTTTTTTATTAGATTTATTGCGTTGTCCAATATTGTTAAAAGCTATTATTTTCTTCATCTGGTTAGCAGAGATTTAAATAACGATGCAATTTGTATGAAAGTTAACCTAAGTGCTGATTTAGAGTTTGAGACTTACGTTATCGCTATCGAAAACGCCTCACACTCAAGATTGCCTAGTGCGAGTTTGAAACTTATACGCAATCGATTGCGTCGACTTTCATTCATAAATTATTAGCGCCCCTGGCGGAAACGAGGAGGAACTACTGATTTAGAATGAAATTCGACGCATTCGGTAGCGATAGTGTATGTTTCAGACTCGGAATCAGAACTCTGAATAGATTCATAAAGATGTGAGTTGCCGGGTAAAAATATTCCCTAATAATTGTGTGCGAGGAAACGCCTGACGACAATAAAATCAATGCCATAATTCTAAATTCAAACAACGTCAATAATTAACACGTTTTTTTTTCTTTTTGAGACTACATCACAACCAGTTATTTAACTTGCTTACAATATTTTAATTTTCGGTAATACTTCCAGCATAACACATCTCTTTTGGGAACATAAAAGGTGGCAGCATACCAGTCCGCAAATTAATATTATAAAAGGGAAAAGCTAACATTTAGTGCGGCTTCAAAAAGTTAAGGGAAATTAGCAAAAAGAAAATTTTTACGTGTTCAGTTCAGTGTTTTCCTTAAAATTCATTGTTATAGGTTTAATAATTAATAATATTATGTTTTCTTATTTTTGTGGTTAATATTATTTGAAATTCAAAACAATCTGGGGGGTTTCTTTTTTACAAGTACAGTCGACTGCATGACAGTGGTAACACTTGCATTAGAAAACCGCCCTTACTGCTTACGAAATAAAGGTGCTGTCTAACCACTGACGTGCGGTCGCCCGTACTTTGTATACTCCTTTAAATTATTTGTTTTCAGATTCGAAATGTCGAGTGTAACATGTAATGGTGCTTATAAACCTGAGCATTCACTCGTGTTGTGTTATTATTATTTATCGTTTTTAATTTTTGTCGAACTGAACAGTGGCAGAACTTCGTAACAAGGTAATATTTTGCTAGAATGCTCATTAACAGTGAATGCTAGGGTTTATCAGTATCTTAACAATGGGTCAATCAATATTTTTTTTACACTGCTTTAATCAATAAACAAAGTTTGCTGTGTACTTACCTACCAAAGGTAAATACGAGTTTATCTTATAATTAACTCTTCATGACAATTGATTGCTTATGTCATAACCACTAAACAAGATTTCCATGAAAATTGTGGTTGCTCGGTGGACAAACCACTTTTTCCACAAATATCCCACAGACTTCAATGTCCCCTGATTCACCCACTTTATAATAATTTAAAAAACAGTTTTTGATACGTCAGTCATTTTAAATATGTAATAGGTGTATATGATTGTCAATCATCATAACCATAATAAAATAAAATTGCTGAACGAAAACAAAAATATTTGGAATAAAAAAAGTCGATTGACCCAAATAACAAAACCAAAACAGAACGCGTGTCGGCACTGCATCGCGTGCGCAACGCTCAACTAAAGGGCAGTGCTCAACAAAAATCGTGCGGGCACACAAACGTGGCGCGTACCTGTGAGGTTGGTGGCGGAGGGCTGCTTGCCGGCCAGCATGCCCTCCGCGGCGTGCAGCGCCGAGCTGTCCACGTGGATGGTCTTGGGTCTCGCGCGGGAAGCATGTGCTTTGCCGCGCAATCGCGCCGCGCCGCTGGTGGGGGTAGGCGCGGGGGTCACAGTACCGCCCCTATTTAGGCTTTCGAGGAACTCCGACTTGTCTAAGTGTTTGCCCTGGAAAGTTTGGAGTGTGGAGCTTTAATATGGGCTTGTCAGAAAAACAAACTTTTTTTTTTGGTTTGATTATAATATTTTGTATAGATTTGAATCTCTCCCTTTTCTGAGGAAATACGCAAAAAGTAAAGTGTGGACAAGCTATTCTGTCTAGATTCCGCACTGCAGAAATTCATTTTAAAACTATTTTTCTCATTCAAAATCTCTTTACTTACCTGATAGATTGAGATTTACAATTTCAATCATGTACAACCTTCAATCAATAGGTATTATTGATCGAAGTGTTCAACACATAACAGTCTGTTTTTTTTTCTTCTAAAATATTCTCACAATATCAGGCATTATGCGAGCCGGACAAGAGGTTAGTTCGAGAGTCATTTCGGTTACTTCTCATTGACTCATTGGACTGTCTTCAAGTGTATCCGTACACGAGGCTAATAAAAGGCCAGACTGAAGTGACTCGCGAACTAGTCTTGTGCCTAGCGCGCAATATTTATTTTATTTATTTATACCTATATGCTTTATTGTACACCATAAAATACATTACATTGAATATGCATTTAAACTCTTGTACAAATGGCGGCCTTATCGCGATCAGCGATTTCTTCCAGGCAACCTTAGGATGGACAAGAATGAACTGGACAGAAAATGGGGTGTTCAGAGATGCAAATTAGATACATAATTTAATAATAAAATAAAATACTAAATTAATAAATAAAAATATATTTTATAAATACATAAATACTTTATGCATAAATACTTTATACATATACACAAGCCTCTTACTGGCAGCGTAAAAAGAAGTGTGCAAACACTTCTTTTTTTAGGTTTCCGTACCCAAAGGGTGCCAAACGGGACCCTATTACTCTCACTACGCTGTCCGTCCGTCCGTCTGTCTGTCAACAACTGTACAAACAACAACTGTACTGTACTGTACTGTCTGTTATCAGTAATAGATAACCAGTTGAAATTTTCACAAAATATGTGTTACCATTACTACTATAATGACAAATACTAAAAATAAAATAAAGTTTAAAACTAAAGGGTCTTGCTCTATCTTCAAAACAGTAATACATATCAGGCTCAAACTTAGTCTGAAGATAGTACATACTATAACTAGAAATATGGCAAACATAGATATATGTGGTAGTACCTGTGTAAGAGAGTTGTAAAAATTCATATTTCACGCAAGGTGCGTTGATGTGTTTTGATGAACTCTCGTAAATTAAATCAATTTCTATGGAGTAACAGGTCGATAGGTGGTACGGAACCCTTACTGCGCGAGTCTGACTCACACTTGATCGGTTTTTTTTTTATATTGTACTATGGCGAAACGAGCTAAAGGCTCACCTGATGTTAAGCGGTTACCTTGGCCCGTAACAACTTCAATACCACCTAGGTTGTTGCCTAAATGGTACCGCAAGTCGGCCGTAAGCCGTACCCGTCCTTCAGACCGAAACAGCAATACAAGCATCACTATTTGGCGGAGAAGTAGGTACGGTGGTAGTACTTCCCCGGACGACTTCTTTCACTTCTAATCATTGAGGTAATATGTACTACGTACTGGAGCAGACATCAGGAACAAAAAAATTAGCTCAACTTGCTGGCCGCGGAGCACGCGCGGCGCGAGCGTGGCTAAGGGAGTGAGAGTGCAGGAGCTCTAAAACGTGCTACAAACATTTTGTTCGAGGTGTCTTCTCTTGTATGTAGTACATATTACGTCAGTGCTTCTAATAGAAAAAAAAAAAAAAAAAAAAATTAATTTAATTAATTTCGAAAAAATTGAGAGAATTTATTTAAATTATAAATAATTAACTGTTGTTTTATATATATATAAAAATAATATAAATAATGTAAAAAGTGCCTGACTCGATTGAAAGCAGGAATTACCTACATATTGTTTTGTTTTTAGTTGAGTTAGATACTTTCACCTTAATTATAAGTTAGCTCAGTCATTAAATTTGTGCATGCTGTGGCCTCCTGTAAGTGAAGGAGTACACCAAATAGAATCCTGTATCTGTCACTTGTGATTTTTTGTGTATATCTTTTGTTGGAGGTCCTCAATAATATAAATAAATAAATAGGCACTGGTAATGTATTCCACAAACGAGCAGCCTGAACCGTAAAGGATTTGTCAAAAAATGTCAATGCGATAACTTACCTCTCTCTCCGCCTCCTCAATGGCCTTCTTGAGCTTGTACTGGTGCAGGATGGCCTCCCGCCTCCTGGCCTGCTCCTCCTTCCTGGCCAGCTTCATCTCGGCGGCGGCGTCGTCCCGCGCGCGTCGCGCGGCGGCGGCGGCGTCGGCCCGCGCTCGTGACTCGTCGGCTCGCTGCCGTCGTTGCAGCGAGAGGAGCATTATGCGCTCTTTCTTTCGCTCCATTTCTTCTGCTGAGTTCTGCGGATGTGATGTGGTGACGTTAGACGACCATTAGACGTTCAATATGGGGTCTACATAGACCAGTAAGATAGATAGATAGAATATTCTTTATTGTACACCAATAACATTATTAAACTTAGGACTAACATGTAAAATAAGGGTACATTGGCGGTCTTATCGCTAATAGCGATATCTTCCAGACAACCTTTGGATGGACAAGGAAGACGTGAAAAATAGATGGGGGCAGTATGTGGTGCACTTTCAAAAAATTTACTAATATAAAGTAAGCCTCATCAACTCAGCCTATAGCAGTCCACTGCTGGACATAAGCCTCTCCCAAGTTGCGCCACAACACTCGGTTCTCTGCCTTTCGCATCCAGTCCCCCCAGCCACCTTCTTCACTTCAGGTCGTAGTCCACCTGCAATGGCGTAGCTACCGTAGAGCTAGACGGGGCAGCGCCCCGGGGCCCCCAAGCTCAAGGGGCCCCTCGGCCCATTGAACGACATTCGAAAAAGTTATATATTATCCTAGTTGAATAAAGAATGTTAAACTTTTAACTTTTTGCCCCGGGGCCCTTGGTTACATAGCTACGCCACTGTCCACCTGGCGGGGGGCGCCCTACGCTGTGTTTGCAGATTCGCGGTCTCCACTCAAAGAAGCCTATAGACGCCAATTAGCCGGATACCCCCGGTCACTAAGCATATACAGTAGCACTGCATAACATTCGCACCGCCGGCATAACATAACATAACATAACATTGGTACGTCACTACGTCAGCAAGCGGCACCAATCCTACCACCAAATGTTTTAGCTGACCAATCATAACGCGCCATCCGCCCCCTGACCCCCGTAAACATTTTCGCTCGTATTCTAATGCAAAACGATGTTTATGCGGCGTCTAGGCTTACTAGTCATTTTTTCACTAGGAATTTTTCATTGTTTTCGTCGACTTTCATTCAAAAATCATTATTATCATGTTGTTATATCACTCTTTACCATTACACAATCGATCTGACATCGATCTAACCAAGGTCATGGATTGAACTGATGCTAGATTGATTGGTTGATTGACGTCAAGTGGTCACCTATGAATTTATAGAAGGTATAGTAATCATAGTATTTTTAATGCGTTATTTTGTACTCCATACAGTAGTGGTTCTTGGATTTTAAAGTTTAAAAATTAATCATTGACAAGTCTCATAATGGCGATGCTTGGGGGAGGCCTATGTCCAGCAGTGGACGTCTTTTGGGTGAAATGATGATGATGATGAAGTCTCATAATAAGTAACTCGAAATTATCTTCAATTGAAATGTCAAACCAAACAACTGTATATCATTTCTAGTCTCAATTAAAAGCATATAAGCAAATAAAATTATCATGAATAAGTTATACAAATCGCACCTTCAAAATCAAACTGACACTAAACAAGGAAAAAGCTGTTCGCCTTTAAAGTTTATGCTCTAAAGGCGATTAATCAAAGGATTTTCGTTTAGTGTCGGTTTGATTTTTAAGGAGCGAAGTGATCTTTACCCGATTTACGGCCAAAATTATATCCAATCTATCCACGATTTGCCCTACTAGAGATAGGAATTTGAAATAAGCTCCATACAAAATATGTCAAATTTCTGTCTCCAGTAGGGTAAAAAGTGAATAGATTAGATATTAATTTTGGCCGTTAAACTTATACCAAAATGCACTAACCGGGTCAGGATTCAACTCGCCGATGAGCAAGGCGGCGGGCTCGGCGTTGTTGGCGCGTTGGGCTCGCTCTCTAGGTGGCGTTTCTCTGCGCTCCGAAGAAACGTCATTAGATCGTAACGCTTGCTCCAACCCACTACTCCTGTGGACCACGAACTCTTCCTGCGCCGGCTGAGACAACCGATCGTTCCACGTGTTCTCTGGACTCCGCTCCGGACTAATATCAGTCGATCGATCCTTCTTCGGCGAACCTCGTTTCGCCCGCAAAGGAGGCTTCGGCCTTTTCGGTTGATCGTTATCAAACGATATGTAGAACCCTTTCTCGTTCTGTTCGCTGACGTCTTCCTGGTCGAGTTGCTGGAACGAGTTCCTGCTGAGGGAGGGTCTCGTCGGGGAGGGGATGCGGTAGGTCCGCGTGCCCGACGATATGTTCAGTCTATTGATTCCCTGCCGGAGTGCGTCGTCTTCCGCGTTGCCGATGAAGGAGATGTTTTGTGGCTCCATGTCGTCGGGCTGCTGCGGCTGCAGGGGGGTGTGGGGAGCCTGCAGCTGCTGCAGACTGACAGGCTCTGATCTCCGCGTGACCTCAGGAAGGGACCCCTGCCGCTGCGGCGTCTTGGCACGTCGCTGCGGGCTGTGCGCCAGCGGCGGCGACTGAGAAACGTACTGGTTGGGATTTATCACAGTGTAGCTTAAATGGTTTTGTGGTTCTCGAATGTTCTCGGTTCCGTTCTGGTACCGGTCGTTGTTGTAATGCACCTGGAAGGGTTGTGGTTGCTGGTTGGTTCGGTCGTGTAGCACGAAGCCTTGTTGTGGTTGCCAGTTCCGATCGGGTGGCGGTTGCGGTGAGGGGGACTTCCACGTTCGTTGCGCTGGCTCTGGTGTTGGTGGACCGAACTGTTGATGGTTTTGCTGCTGTTGTTGTTGTTGATGTTGCTGATGCAGCTGAAAGGACAACAACAGGTTGAGACTAAATTGTAATACATTTAATGTAAATTTTTGTACATAAACTGCAACCCACACCTTGATGCATTGTGACGATTTGCTGTAAGCTTGCGACCTGACACTATAACACAATAATTACATATGACTTCAAATTGCATTAATCAAATCGTTAATACTTTCTGTGTAAAATATGAACTAAATAATGCTAGAAATAGATTTCATCAGTACCATAAAAATTACTGTTATCCTAGCCTCTATATTAAATAAGTGGGGATTTTCTTTAAATATAGGACAAGATATTTTAATATTATCAACAATCTACATCATATAACTGTCTGAAACGTGCAACCGACCTGCCACCCTCGCAATTCACTGTCGTGCTGTTGTTGATGTTGCTGCTGCTGTTGTTGGGCATGCTGCGCCCACGTGCGGCGCGGCGGCGGCGTTGCATCGTGGAGATAAAACTGTTGCCGGCCAAAGTCCTCTATATCCCTATACTGATTGTACTGTGGATACTGCTGCTGCTGTTGTTGTTGTTGCTGGTCGTAGTTATATAACTGGTGTTGTTGTTGGACTTGCTGCAGTTGTTGGTGTTGTTGTTGGACTTGCTGCAGTTGTTGGTGTTGTTGTTGGACTTGCTGCAGTTGTTGGTGAAGTTGGGGTTGGAATTCGCGCGGTATGTGCGGCGTGGAGCCGAAGCTGGCGAGCCCAGGCCGGGACACATTGTGCTGTGAGCTGAATTGGCTGTGCTGCAATGTTAGGCGCGAGTCAGCATGGTGTTGGCTTTGAGGCACGGTTCACAATTTCTCATTCAGTGTCAAAGCAATCATAAGCATCAATTTAAATAGAAAATATTTATTTTGGAAAGTGCTCAAAACTCTTTAAAAAATCCTGTATTGATTGTATGCGATTTGAACAATTATATTTTCAATTGAATCAAGTACACCTTGTGCAGTTGGCCTTATGTCGGTGGTAACACTTGAATAACGAAAACCACCCTTACTGCTTATGTAATAAAGACGCTGTCAATGTCAAACTGTTATCACTGATGTAAGGCTAACTGTACCTAGCCATGTGTTACTTTTTATTAAGTAAATAGAGAATGCAACCAACCCGCATCATGGCAGCATGGACTAAGATTTAAACCCTCCTAATTTTGAGAAGAAGTACAGGCCGATCAAGTTGCAGTGACGCTGCAGTTCGTATCTGACAGCTACTCCAAAGATAAGAGAATACGAAAAGCGTCGTTTTGATCAAACTTAACTGCAACTGCACTATTTTAGTTACGTGATTTGGCCTACAGGAGAGTAATGGACTGATTCATGCTTATGTTCTGCTATTGTGAACCGTAGCCTCAAAAAATTGTATAATGCATGTGAGTGTGTGATTACATGTGGAATGAAGCGCTGAAACTTTATCAATTAATTACAAATCAAAACTCAGGTTTATGTTCACGCAGTTATTTAGGTTAGCTGTGCTGTTCGTTTGTACTTTGTATATTCGTTTAGATATAAAGTTTTATTGTTTTATTTAAAAAATCTTTACAAACAAATGGGGTGTTGACTAAGATTATTATTCACTATGAAATGGTTCACACCAAGCTATGCGAATAAAAATCCAAGTTCGACGATATTGTTTTTATTCATTCTATAATATCATCCATAACTTGATGAAATACCAGAAAAATACTCATTGTAAAATTCTCTTTGTCAAAAGAAAACATATAACCTTCAGTCGAACTTATAATTTTAAACACAAAACACTCTTGGAAATGCGCAATACCATAGCATCTGTACATCAACTTACCAATAGTGGAATGTTGGGTGGATATTGTTGCTGAAGTTGATGTTGATAAGGCGATTGCGGTGGTTGCGGGGGTTGCGGCTGCGGCTGTTGTAGTTGCTGCAGCTGCGTTTGTAGTTGCTGTTGAAGTTGCGGTTGTTGGAACAACTGTTTTGCTTGTTGTTGCTGTTGTTGTTGATGCTGTTGTTGTTGATGCTGCTGTTGTTGCTGCTGCTGCAACTGCGTTTGTTGACTGGCGAGCCGCGCGATGTCGCTCTGTATATCCTGCAGGCTGGAGTTCATTCTGTAAGTGCCGCGCAGTAACATGGTATTGGATTTTAAGCCAATATTATGTTGATGACTTTCGGATGGGTAAAATGAGTGATTAGATATCATAAACTTCGGGTTGCAGAGGTGATAATATTAAAATAGATAGCAAAAATCGTTGCTTTTCTTTCTCTTCTGAAGATAATTGAAAAGAACAATTTATCAAAATGATTACAAGCACAACATTAATACCTACTATTTGTTCATAAAATTACGTCGAAATACGATTGGAGTAAGGTTTCGATCAAATATACTATAGGTGCACGATCGCCGCTCGAAAAACGGCGCCATCAAAACTGTGCAATAATCAGTCGCGTGCACAGTCTCGCTCTCAGCCGCTTCACGACCGCGCTAGCGATGAGACGTTTCAAGATGCTAAAATGTGCAGAAAAATATAATATAAGCTGTAATCCAAATGTGCAAACAAAGGATGGAGTGTCGTACTTATTGTCGTAAACATAATTATATTACAAGAACATTTTATCGCGGAGACGTTTTTTATTTTGTACAAGGCCTTGCATCTATAGTATATTTGATCGAAGCAGAAAGGTAAAAAAAAATGTAAACCCAGTTTTTGTGTGTAAATTAACAGGCATTTATTTAGGTAAAAGCCGACCAACCCAATATTATCTGAATAACAAACCTACACAACGAGTTGACCCAGCTGTCTTATTTCATGTTACTGAATAAATGTCACGCGTGTCCAGTTAATAAGCTATTATTTGCAAATAAACACAAATAGTTTACACAGCTGTTTAATTTCTTGTTACTGAAAAAAAGTCACGCGTGTCCAGTTAACAAGCTATAATTTGGGTAAAAGCCAACTAACATAGTATCATCTGAATATCAAACCGACACAACGAGTTTACTCAACTGTTTCATATTTCTTGTTTCTGAATCGTGTCCAGTTAACAAGCGACTACAATAACGTCTGTGTAATAGTTCTGGAAAGTATTTTTATAAAGTCTGTAAGCACAGACATTGTAAAAAATATAGACGAAGTGCTGCGAACAATCTTAGTGAAGCCAAAAAGAACTGTGCTCCATCAAAGCAAATATCCTTTAGGTGCATAGTGTGCGTGTGCGCTGATTGTACACGAAGGAGCATAGTTTTTTTTTTGGCTTCACTAAGATTGTTCGCAGCAACTTCGTGTAGATTTTTTACTATGTCTGTGGCCGTAAGACGCAAAATCAGAGGGATTTCGAAGTTACTCAGCTCTATGAGTCAACTCAAAACTAATTTAATTAAACGTTTAGATATCTCCGGTGCTTCTATATCGGAGTTATCAATCTTTAAACTGCAATAGATGTAGTATTTATAATGTTATCTTGCTTTTGTTTTACTTATTGGGTTGTTACCTAAATGGCACTGCAAATCGCGTTCGCCAAACTGAGACCTAAAGATGGAAAATCCTATGTGATTGTAATTTGACCGGCTCCCGTCCGTACCCTTTGCACCGGAACACAGCAATGCAAGCGTCATTGATTGGCGGCAGAAATAGGTACGGTGGTTGTACTTCCTCGGACGAGCTCTTTCACAAGCTCTCCTAATACTTTGGAAAGGAATATTCCTTGAGTACTCTGGAGGTCCACTACGAAAGAGACAGACCCAGCGATGAGCAGTAATAATTAAGACGCCATGCACCCCCTCATACACTCTCCGATTTATTTGTAGAAATTTGATTAGATTGTACTTTAAACAATAAAGTTCTTCTAAAAATGGTAGTACTTACTTGGCAATAGATTGCTGGTACTGTTCCAACACCGCATTGTCCACAGAGTCCCGCTGACTCGGAGGCTCCACCACCAAATCCTATACATAACACACTCTTGTACCAGCTCAAATAATCCAACACTAACGTTCCAATTCTCAAACGCAACTCAATTTTAAGTTGTCTTAAGTTCCATGGTGCCATTGACACTGCATTATACCGAGAGCAGTGCGGATTTATCTGCGGACCTTCCGCGTGGAACTCCGCGAGCGGAGACACGTGCATTAGAACATTGTTTTACAGTGATGCGGATTGCTACGCACGGAACACGCTCCGCGTCGGATCCGTAAAAGCCAATCGCGCCGCAATAAAACTGAACACTCTATTCAGAGTACTGAGGGCTCTACGCATGCGGACGGCCCGCAGGCGGACAGTCCGTACGGACTGTGTGAAATTAAGTAAAGTTTCAGAATTCAAAGTATTTCTGCGTATTACATCTCGTGTTGATTAACTGTATTTAACATTTACTAGATTTTTTCAATTATTTTGAAAAGTGTAGACTCTACATGTGATTCGGAAGTACTCGAAAGATTGCGAAGTATTTTATGGTTTAAGTTAAACAATACGTGATACAATACTTTTAAAATTACCATTGATTATATTCCATAATAAGTAATAAATAATTTTCAGAGTTCATTGTTTCAGCAATTTCTATTTTTTTTTTTATTAAAACTAGAACTTAAGTGTCAAATATCATGTGATTTTTATATCGTACAATGTCACATGCAATTTAATCACAATCTCATGCCAATTAACAATTTTCATTCGTGTTTTAAACTTCGATATTACCCTTACCCTTTACCAGTTAAATTACAATATTAAAATTACTATCGTAAATAATGGCCGATGCAACGAGACTGTCCATTGAAGTTTTAGATGCAGAATTAAAAATAATAAAGGTTTGATGAATTATCTACTATTGTTTATTGATCCCATTTTTGACTAGATTTACTTTTCGCCACAACAAAAAACTAAAAATAACACTTATTCACAGTATTATAATAAGCGATTCCTATGGTACAGTCGACTGCATGACAGTGGTAACACTTCAATTCAAAAACCGCCCTTACTGCTTACGAAATAAAGATGCTGCTAATGTCAAAGTGTTACCACCGACGTGCGGTCGACCGTACTATAATTTTAAATATTTTCCCAAGACTAAAAACACAAAATTCTTTCCCAAACGACAACACAAAATAACTATAACAAGACTAACAAAAACAAAAGCAAAGAGGAACAATCTGCTGCTGCAACACTTTGTTGCTGGAACAAATGGTTGCAGCAACACCGTGATGAAGTATCAAATGGTTGCTGCAACATTGTGTTGCAGTAACTGGGCTCATTGCATCAGCCAGTATCAACATTACCTGTATCGGCGGCTCCCCCTGCTTGCTCTCTTCGGCCGGCGTCCGCGCACCCTTGCCCTGCAACACGCGCGTGCACCCGACACCGTCACACAAACGTAACGCAACTGTGCGTCACACATGCTGATGCATGCTAAGGCTAACAATACACGGTTCACTTCTGCCTTTCAATTTAGAATTTTAGATAAAGCAACTAAATTGAATGATCACAATTTTAATAATAAAAAGTAGACTTGGCCCTTAGCCCGCGTAGTATTTGGCTGATCACAGAAAGACTGATCGTGCAACCCTCGGGAACTGTTAATTTCCCCGGGATAAAAAGTAGCCTATATTTTTATCCGGGTTATGGTTCATTTATGCCAAATCTCATCCAAAACAGAGTGATTAAGTAACAAACATCCATCTTCACATTTATAATTCAGTAGGTTCTGTAAATTTGTGAAGATGTCTGTGTCCCTTTTACTCAATTACGCAAAACGTCTGAACGGATTTGGCTAAAATTTTGGCAATAAACCATCTCCTGAATTAACACGAAAGTTACTTTTATAGAAACGAGCTAATACGGGGGCGTCAGATAGTATAAACATAAAAGTGAATCATTCAATGCATCTTGTACTGTTCTTTTCGACTGAAATTAATCAATTTGGTTGGAACCGTGTATTATTGCTATTAGGGTTGGTTGGGATATATCGAGATGGGCCATGGAAATTATATTTTTTAAACGCGAAAACATTTTTTATTGAGATAATTTACTGATATCGTGCAGTTCAGTATTCTAAACTTCTATAAATTACATGAAAAGGTAAGTTAGTTTTTAAAAACGTCTTGCAAAGGGGATATATTTCCAACCAACGGACACATGCTTACAAATAAGTGTAGGTAATGTATGGGGCTCTCCTACAAATTAATGTGCTTCTTTTAAATGTGAGTCAAAGGTACTGTGAAGTGGGCTGGGATGTTTGACGATATAACTAGGAATAAATTTTATTACCTTCAGATAATTTATGTACTACTAAGATTGAATATTAGTAAAATATGATTGCGCTGCAAAATATTCATGAGTTCTATATAATATAATGATTTCAGAAAAAAGCTGCCAATTTTAAAGAAGTTATCTGCATTTTGCTAGTAGCTACCGTATTTTAAGCATTTATTAACGAAATTACAAATTGAAAACGCAAATATTTAATGAAATAAACTTAAGTTTATACTTGAATACCTTTAAGATTTCCAATCTTTAAATGGTTCAATGTTATGTATCGAATAAGCCGTGTAAGCGTGTACGGAACTAAAATCTGTACAATAAAAAGATAAAGGAATATGGTAACGAAGTGATAATAAAAAAAAGTAAATATCAAAAAGGTCTAGACTAAACGGAAAGGGCTCAACTCTTGAGCCGGCCACTCACCAAGGAGGCCAACTGGTATTGCAATAACGTATCCTAATGAAATAGAAAGAAAAATGTAATTTACATATCCGTCGGTAATAGAAAACAAATTGAGAGAGGAACATAATAATATTAGTAGCATTGTGCTGTATTTGAACGCATTTTATATAACTATTTCTTGACGTTTTGTGGAGGAACGATTTGATCACGTCGGGGTCACCGAGGTATTTATTATATTCCTTCAACACAAAGGAAGAAAGGAAAGAAGGAA
Organism: Asteroscopus sphinx; assembly: GCA_949699075.1. Classification (NCBI taxonomy): domain Eukaryota; kingdom Metazoa; phylum Arthropoda; class Insecta; order Lepidoptera; family Noctuidae; genus Asteroscopus; species Asteroscopus sphinx. The sequence goes on along the minus strand of OX453004.1, from coordinate 29,651,286 downwards.
GGAAGGTCCCTCGACCAGCTCCCCGATTCAGAATATTTTCGATAAGCAGTTTGCGACCGATTCGGTTTGTTATCTCTTTTTTCTCGTTAAGTGAATCGTAGAAGAAACGAGATAACAAACCGAGCCGCGTTCTATGGTTTCTACGGTTGATGTCAAGCGTTCGTAATTATGCTAGTTGCGCGACAAATCTTGATAACGCGATTCAAGACTCGTGACGTCACCCAGTACGCCAGTGGTAGTTCGCGTGTAGCGCGGTAGATGTCGCTACAGTTTTATAAAATGCGTTCTAAAATTGTGTGTAGTATGTTAAACAGAAATATTGAAATACCAATCAGTAACAAATATCCGGTGTTATGTAAATTTATTATTTACTACTTTAATTACTAGTAATTTACTTCGGTTTAATGGCAAAATTAGTTTTAATTAGAATTACTCAAAACATTGCAAAACAGACGACCAAAACCAATAAGTACCTACCATGTATTTGGTCATACTCGACATCATATTTTGTAGACCTTATCTATCATCAATTAAATCTATCTACCAAAATACATTTTATCACTCACTCTCACTCTCAAACTCTAACTAAATTTAACTAGACTCAAATGTCATGGCGGATGACGTGAACACAGAAACACATAGGACGTCATTACTGCTTTAAAACTTCAAAGACAATACAAACATTTTTGCCGCCGTATATCCCCACAAACAGATATACATCACGTACACACCCTATTCTCAGGTAGATATCAAATTCTCATCAGGGTTTCAATTAAATGGTTCAGAAAGGCAGAGGACCAAATGTTGTGGTGAAATGATAGAAAAGAGGTGTTTGTAAAAGCCACGAAATCTAAAAATACGAGTGGATCTGATGCCGTGCAGATGACGTCGTTTACGTTCTTAATTTCATGGCATAAACGGATTGTAGATAAAACTAGATCGTTTTTTTTTAATGATATATAGATCTGCTCTTGTATATTTAGAACATTTTAACAGTAACGTAACGGCCAGAGGCGTATTTTTGTTCCGTGTTTGATATGACGCTACGCCCATAGCCGTCTAATTTTACCAAGTCAAAGCTTACAAACTGCCTTGAACCGCGTTAATTTGCAAATATTACTAAGCCACGCGAGCGCGACAATCAGCTGAATGCGGAAAGCGTAGGACCGGTCGTTGTGGCGATTCTTGGGGGAGGCCTGTGTCCAGCAGTGGACGTCTTTCGGCTGAAATGTTGATGATGATGTTGACAAGCTGCGTGATCCAGTGTCGTAATGCACTCACTTGCATTTTTCTTATGACAAGAGAAAAAAAAGGTAAATTAGGTGTCATTTTCAGAATGTCAACATTATCTCAGTCTCCGAAAGTATTAAATTACGAGAATCGGCCCTCTGATGTCAAGTCCATCATTGCGAAAACATCCTTATTGAACGCATGATGAGAATTTGACGTCGACCCGAACCAAACATTAACACTAAACCCTCCAAATTCAACCCAAACTCACCCTAGTAACAGCTTGTAGGAACGCTTGCTGACCAAACTGCTGCCTCTGCCTGTTGACGGCCATCTCCATGCGTCTCTTCTCCTGTTCGATGCGTCGCCGTTTCTCTTCTAGCTTTAAACGGATGTTGTTCAGTTGTGCGGCCATCTGCCCCCCGCTTGGCGTCGTTGATTCGTCTGTGATGTCTTCGCCATCTGAAGACGGTAGTTGAGAATGGTTAGTGAGGAAAGGAAGTCTTTGCAAAGAATGTTGACGAGATCTTGCTTGTGAGAATCGGAATGCTTCTTTGGCTTGGCCGTTGGGTAGTTGTTATGGAGTTCTAGACGTGTAAATTATCCATACAATCAACTCTGTTTTTGAGCTTCGAAGAAATAAAATCCATGACGGCCCTTACTTTGAGTTCGCCCATGCCTGAGTTTTTATAACAGCATAATGTGAGGTTTACCCCTTTTATCACACAAAGACACAGCATACAGCTAATTTGTAGTAGTAGCGAAGCGTGCACGCGTGTCACGTTGGCAAACTTCGCTGAGAAGTTTGTCGCCTATACCGCAAAGTTTGAAGACGAAGGTCTTCAACCAGTGCGTCCTGCCTGTCATGACTTATTGTGCCGAGACGTGGACACCGACTGTTGGGCTAGTCCACAAATTCAAAGTCGCTCAGCGAGCTATGCTTCGAGTTTCCTTGAAGGATATAATCCGTAACGAGACCGGTGAAGAACCAGAGTGACCGACGTAGCTTGTAGGATCAGTAAGCTAATATGGCAGTGGGCTGGCCAATACTGGCCATGTCTGTCGAAGGACCGATGGCCACTGGAGCAGAAGAGTCCTTGAGTGGAGACCGCGAATCGGCAAACAGCGTAGGGCGCCCCACCGCCATGTGGACCAACGACTTGATTAAAGTAGCTGGGTGGACTGGATGCAGAAGGCAGAGGATCGAGTGTTGTAGCGCAACTTTTTTTTTATGATTTATAGATCTGCTCTTGACCACAATCCAGACAGCTTTGTCAGGATGTGGTCGACGATGGAGCGAGCAAACCTATTAGGTGCCGATTTACTCCAGCTTTAAAGGCGTTAGGGTTATAAGTGCCCGGAAATACAGATCATCATCATCATCATCATTTCAGCCGAAAGACGTCCACTGCTGGACATAGGCCTCCCCCAAGCATCGCCACAACGACTGGTCCTGTGCCTTCCGCATCCAGCGGATTCCCACGACCTTCACCAGGTCGTCGGTCCACCTTGTGGGGGGTCTACCCACGCTGCGCCTTCCAGTACGCGGTCGCCACTCCAGAACTTTACTGCCCCATCGGCCATCCGTTCTGCGAGCAATGTGCCCCGCCCACTGCCACTTAAGATACAGATGCCGGCAGTGACTTCCACAACTTGGCTGTGCGCATTATGAAAGAGTTCTCAAAGCGCTTGGTCCTGATAGTAGGGCTTGGGAAAGGCCTATGTCCAGCAGTGGACTGCGATAGGCTGAGTTGATAGTGCACACGTACGGTCACGATCCTTCGCGGTGACACATTTTGTCGACAAAGTCCCTTGAACGAATTCTGGTACTTTACACGTAGCTACGGCTGCCATCGAACACTGAGCGCAAGCGATTTTAGCCTTAGTGGTGATTCACCGAACAGATTTCTGACTGTACATCTGTGTGCGTAGCCGTAAACTCAGACGCTCACGTACAAATAAGCCGCGCTCGTTTCGTGAGATAAAAGGACTATAGTGAAAGAACCCTGTGCAAGAGATTTCTAACCTAAGGTTTATTAGTTTAAAGTTTATTTTAAGTTGCATTGGACTTCTGAAACATGTAATAGATTATATCATACATATCGGGACTACCGTCTACCACTTATAACGCTACTAACTGGGTTGATGGTCTTGCTGCATGAACTGTTGTTGCCACGTGGTGGTGTTGGGCGGCGGCGTCGAGAACGTCGTGCTCTTCCGCCTCTCCGGCTCCTCCTGAACACCTGGACATCAACCGACAACCATCACTGCTTATATGTATACACCTATAGTATATACCCACCAGAAAACTTTTATAGAAGACTTTGTTGATCATTCTACACATCTTTTACTATGAGACCGACTCTGAAACCGTGAAAAAACAGCTATACTATACATTTTAATCGCGTAAGGAATTCTGTACCTGTATTTTCTGTAGAAAAATATTCGCTCTCTAATTGGCTTGGACATTGACTGTGACATTGCCCGAGCCAATAAGAGCGCGAATATTTTTCTATAGCTGATACCGACAGTAGATATTAACATTTAGTAAAACTCATAATAGAGGTACTGCGCTGGAAAAAGCTTTTTTTTCACTATTTCAGACTTGGCCCTACAGTAAGTAGAGAAAAACGATAAACAAAGTCTGCCCAAGTTTTTCGGGTATATAAACTTCTTTGTGGTATACACCATAGTCTAAACATTTCTACTTAGAAATCACTTTTACTATAACACAAATTTTGAATTTGGAATATGGGAATATGTGGTCTTTAACGACAGACTGTAATTTTCAACGTCTGTTTGACTAAATAAGTGCTTTATCGATAGGTTAACCGAATACAGTGTGCCGTTAAACTCAAGCGCAATCAAGGCGAACATTCAAAGCGGTTACGTTTAGGCCGAAATTTTGATTCAAGTGCCGCAGAAGCGAAGTCACAGGCTAAGGAATGGGAGAACAAACTTGTTGACATACTGGAGTTAAAGTCTATTTTTGGTATGTACAAGAATGTTCTCCCATGTTTTTGCGCGCTGCAAACAAACAAACCTGTCTGGTCACCATTACTCCTATTTGTAATCTTATTCAAGTCGGCGAAGCTAGTTTTGATCGCATCGCCGTCGGTGGAGTCCCGGTCGTTTAGGAAGAACCCCCCGTCGCCCCCGCCCTTACATTGGAACCCGAAGTTCTCTTGTCTTTCTCTAAACGTTATCGTGTCACTGCTCAACTGCCGTCGCATCGGGAAGTAAGGTTCGTTATCTGTGCTCTGCGGCTGCGAGCTCTGTCGTTCGACTTTTTGTTTGTCTTCTGTTTTGGAACCGTTTTGAAAGTCGCCGTGGAAGAATTGTATTGAGCCTCGGATGTCTTGCCGGGATGAGCGGAGAGGCGGGTTGTAGTCGAGGGGTGCTGTGGAAAATCAAATATAAATTATCACCATTTTGTAAATTCTTTTTGTACCAAAACAATCAACGTTTAAAATTAGATAATGACGCGAAACAGTGCTATTGCTTTAGTATTTTTAACATATCATAAACTTTGTGATAACATTCATGAACATTAGAGATCACGAAAGGGTAAATCAGCAAAGGTCATAAACTAATATGTAAGTGGTCCAAAAAGTCGCCTTTAAGGACACCGCAAGGTGACTCCTTAAAGCCGGGATCGAATTAAGTCCCTCCTTTCACTGTTTCGCAAAACCACTCCTCTTCAGTCCCATTTTATTCACCACCAAACAAACTCACCAGAGGGCGCGGAGATCTTCCTAACATTAGCGACAGTAGCCAACTCCTTCTCGGGATTTCGGCCAGCGAAATGCAGTCGGTCCTGCGAGCCCCCGAAGTTCTCCACAGTGAGCTGACTGTCGTCGGAGATGGAAGAGCGACGGGAGCGGCGCCCCGAGAATGACGCGTCGCGGGTGTCCTGCCAGTTGGACGGACGACCCGCCGCCGTTAGGTTCAAATTTTCTAACGCTGGAACAAGGAAATATCGTGAGAATCATTTAAGCAAACATAACGTAGCAATATGTTATGATATGTATGTTGTATTCAGCTTGGTAGACACAACTTCGAGAAAGAAGCCAACAGAAGGATCCGTCTGGGCTGGGCAGCATTTGGCAAACTTCGCCGAGTCTTCTCGTCGCCTATACCGCAAAGTTTGAAGACAAAGGTCTTCAACCAGTGCGTCCCGCCAGTCATGACTTACGGTGCCGAGACGTGGACACTGACAGTTGGGCTAGTCCACAAATTTAAAGTCGCTCAGCGAGCAATGGAGCGAGCTATGCTTGGAGTTTCTTTGAAGGATAAAATCCGTAACGAGATTATCCGGAGAAGAACCGGAGTGACCGACATAGCTTGTAGGATCAGTAAGCTGAAGTGGCAGTGGGCTGGCCATGTCTGTCGAAGGACCGATGGCCGTTGGAGCAGACGAGTCCTTGAGTGGAGACCGCGTATCGGCAAACGCAGCGTAGGGCGCCCCCCTGCCAGGTAGACCGACGACCTAAAGAACGTGGCTGGGGGGGACTGGATGCGGAAGGCAGAGGACCGAGCGTTGTGGCGCAACTTGGGAGAGACCTATGTCCAGCAGTGGACTGCGATAGGCTGAGTTGATTGAACCTAGCGATTGAACCCTTGCCTTCCACCTGCATGGAAGGCAAGGGTTTAACGTTCGAGTCTGAGTTCCGACCCGGTCTGCACCTCTTGACTTTTCGGATTCATGTGCGGATCAGAATTTCATTATCACTTGCTGTAACGGTGAAAGAAAATATCATGAAGAAAACTGCACACCTAAGAGTGCCCTATAAAGTTATTGTTGGTGTACGTAGTCCGTTTACCCGCAGTGGGCCAGCGTGGTGGACTAAGGCCTGAGGCCCGTGCCCAGCAGTGGGGTAGTAATAGGCTGGTTATGTTATGTGTAACAATTGTGGCATGGTACATTTCTCAGTGGGGTGCATTAAAAGAGCCTCTACCCGAGACGATACTTAGTACGTCCGGCGCACCCTTTTTAGTCAGCTTTGCTACCATCCTCCGTGACTGGCTAATCTTTTCACCACGGCATGGAATTTTATTATAAAGCTCGCGTCGACACGAATAAATAGCGTTTTTAGCTTGTTCCGGACGTATACGAACGTACTTTGGAAGATAAACAGTTATAGTAGCCGGCATGAGTCGTGAGCACAGATGGACAGTAGTAGGGGCAAGTTCACGCATGTACACTTTCGACCAAAATAATTTAGTATCTTTGGTCACTAAATTTCACCGTTAGCGTTTTATAAGGATTATGTGTAGTTATAGAAAATACAAACTTTCACGAATTTCACCCATATTATGATTTTAGGACTTTTTTTTACGCACAGATAACACAGAAAACATTTTGACTTTTAATTTATTAAGCTATTGCATAGCTTCTATCGCGGGCCTTGAGCGTGGAGACCGAATCCAGAAATTCCGTAACGAAAATAACCTAACACCCCCCATTCCGACCGGCACAGCGGTGATACTTTTTAGTTTTGCCATCTATCGATGAATAGCAGAACTTTTAATGACTTTATGAAATATCACGCTTGTCTCTTTAGTTCTGCAAATCGCCTCTAGGTGGCATTGGTTGTATCGGCGTTACTGCGCATGCGTAATCCCCCTCTTCGCCCCGCAATCTGGTGACTCACGCCTGCTTAGAGTTTCGGCGTTAGGGCACCTCCTCTTTGTTTTTACATAAAAAATGCTATGCAATAGCTTTACCACGGCAGTCTCCGAGTGCCACACGTCTTTTTATTTTTACTATTTAGTTATCGATGTACAGGTTTTTTAACTCGCATTCGTATTCTCAGCAAGTCCTTTCATTTGATACCCATATTGTACAAAATTTCAGCTCAATAGGTTGAAGATATCTGCTTCAAAATTGAGTTGCAAGATTCCACTCTAACAAATATATTTACATACGTACATACATTGCAAGTTAAATCATTCATCATTTCAGCCGTAAGACGTCCACTGCTGGACACAGGCCTCCCCCAAGCATATATTGGGGGGATCTGCCATAATCGCCACGCTTGGCAGGTGGGTTGGCGATCGCAGTTGGCTGGTTAAATACAATCTTGTAATAGATAAAGGAAGATGAAGAAGAAGAAAAAAACTATTTTTAATTCAAAACATTAAACACTCAAAAATCTAAATATAAATTAATTACAACAAAACTTTTTAACAAAAAATAAAATCAATTTTTACAAATTTATTGACTTAGGTTGCGCAGTTTTTTAACCAGCTTCAATAAATCAGTTTATTTTAGCTTCGCCTATCTAGATGATCTGCTCATTGGTACGTTTTTCTGAGAATTCTTGGCCGATATGCGTGTTTTTTTTTCACGATAGTGATTGGAGGTTTGGAAGAACATGAGCGAGACTTAGCCCAGCAGTAGGATAGCAAAGTTTAATAAAAAATATATTCTCAAACTGGTTATATAAACATTTATGAATGAACCCTCGCAATTATCAACTAAAAAGTATGAAATAAAAACTTTTTAACAAAAAATAAAACCGACTTCAAAAACCTTAACTAAAAAGTAAAAAATAATCATTGTATGTATTTTAAAATCTTAACATAAACCAACATTTTGATGGCGGCGCGTGATTTTCATGTACGTTCACATAAACTGTTTTTTACTATAGGTATGTGCTCGACTGTACATTATATTTACATGACGCAAAGGGTCAATCACGCGCCGCCTTCAAAATTTTGGATTATGTTAAGATTTTAAATACATACAATGATTATTTTTTACTTTTTAGTTAAGGTTTTTGAAGTCGGTTTTATTTTTTGTTAAAAAGTTTTTATTTCATACTTTTTAGTTGATAATTGCGAGGGTTCATTCATAAATGTTTATATAACCAGTTTGAGAATATATTTTTTATTAAACTTTGCTATCCCACTGCTGGGCTAAGTCCCGCTCATGTTCTTCCAAACCTCCAATCACTATCGTGAAAAAAAAACACGCATATCGGCCAAGAATTCTCAGAAAAACGTACCAATGAGCAGATCATCTAGATAGGCGAAGCTAAAATAAACTGATTTATTGAAGCTGGTTAAAAAACTGCGCAACCTAAGTCAATAAAATTTATATGGGACCACCGCGCGGGCTTCCTCTACCAAGTAAAAAACAACCACGTAAATCAGCCCATAAATCTAGGAGTAATCGGTGTACATACATGAAAAAAAAAAAAAGCCGCGGAATACATAACCTCCTCCTTTTTTTGAAGTCGGTTAAAAAGAAAAATAAACTGTTATAAATTCGAAAATGTGAGTCAATAAAGTTGAACCGAAAGTGTACGGTAGCCGAATGACACCTAATTGTCCAATAGACGACGAGCATCGACTGTCGACCAATCGCGAAAATGCAATGTTCGGCGTTGGCACCCCGCGCTCCTGTCATTCCACCAAACAGATCTATAAATGAACTTCTGCGCAGGTGAAGTTTGTGCTCACGACTCGTGCCGGTATCTGTACCGAAGGATGTGCGGCAAATGACATCCACGCGGGCGAAGCCGCGGGCGCCCTCTAGTTACGTATAAAAAGATATTTGGATGATGCGACTGTACGTTACAATTTGTTGTCTTTGAAGAATCGGCGTCTGTTGCCAGCAATAGCTGAAAGAGTATCATCATCATCATCATCATTTCAGCCGAAAGACGTCCACTGCTGGACATAGGCCTCCCCCAAGCATTGCCACAACGACCGGTCCTGTGCCTTCCGCATCCAGCGGATTCCCGCGACCTTCACCAGGTCGTCGGACCACCTTGTGGGGGGCCTACCCACGCTGCGCCTTCCAGTACGCGGTCGCCACTCCACAACTTTACTGCCCCATCGGCTGAAAGAGTATAATAAAACAAAGTTTAACCGGATTAAATCGCGTATATTATTTAAATTGGTTTCCCTGACGTTTCGAAAGCTTTGCAGCATTTCGTGGTCGCAGGTAGACTAAGATGACAAGCGTCTTTACAAATAATCCGGTTAAACTTTGTTTTATTATAACGTGTAGTGATCGCGAAAACCTAAGAAGTGAAAGAGTATACTAAAAGTAAACTGTATACCATTATCATCATCCCTCCTTGCCATGGCGGCGAGTGTGGTGACGTGTCGCGGGCGGTGCACCACGAAGTCGTCGTGCGCCGGGCTGACGGAGCGCCGCTCCGGTGTGGAGCTGGCGGAGCGGCGGCCCACGCGCGACCGACTGCTCAGCGACGACGGCGAGCGAGGCACTGCGCACGTATACGAGTGACAATCCACACTTATAAAAGCGAAAATGGTGTTGATTACCTTATTCCCCAACTTAATTCTTAATTTAAACTATTCATATCTTTTTTTAGTGTGAGTGCGACTGCTGAGCGTGAGGACCTGGGTTCAATTCCCGGGTCGGGCAAAGAGTTATTGGGTTTTTTCATTAGGAAATTCTCAGTAGCAGACCGGAGACTGGATTTGTACCCGGTTAATGGCAATAGGCTCGCCCCCTAATACATGGGACTTACAACATATCGCTCACGAGCATTATTCGAACCTGCGACTCCTGGCTCAGTACGGCAGTGCTTTAGCCACTAAGCTACCGTGAACACTGCTCGTGGTATCGAAATTAACCTCCACTTTTTGTACGTCTTTCGGTGACGTCAGCGAAGCGAGTTTAAATCTTCAGATTTCGCTTCGTATGCGTGAATGCGTTAAAAATATTAAAATAATTAGTAAGGATAGGCGTATCTATACGACTTTGAATTAACTGCAAAGTTAGTCGAGTCGGTTAAGAAACACTGTTTCTTAATAAGATATCGCTGACGTCACCCAAAGACGTACAAAAAGCGGAGATTAATTTCGATACCACGAGCTTATTTCCTGATTTCCTTTCCTAAATCCTAATTAGAATTTCTGCATTCAGAGTTGTGTAATAAGCGCTACAGCAAGAAGTTTAGAACTTTCAAATTAGTTCACGTGTTACGCTTCTTCATATTTCTAATCGGCACGTTCCGAGATCACGACTAAACTTGCAAGGAAATATTAATTCCAACTAAGTTTACAGCACTAAAATTTTTGTCATCCCTTTCTTGTTTACTTTATTGGTAAAAGAGAGCGATAGTTTAAAATAAGTTCAGTTTGAGAACAAGACAATCAACACCAGTAACTCTCACCTCATAACACTAATTACTAAACCACCAAAACAATCGTAACGAAAGAAAAAAAATATTGATACGATCAGACTCAAAAGGACCACCACATCAAGCATCAAACCCTATAAAGATGAATTACGGGCTGTCCAATTCCGAAACTGTTTTATTTGTTCACACAGATAAATATCACGTCACGAGTGCGCTTGCCAATAGGAGCGAGCTTGGCTTCCTATTGCCTCGCACAATGACACGCCCAATCGAAAATTGGCGGAATTGATTTCAAATAAAGCAATTCTAATGACGTCTCTATAGGCTTCATATGCTCGATGGATCTCATATCATGATGAATCTGGCTTGCAGTAAAAACTTTATTTCTTGACTTTACCTTTTTTTTTTTAAATGAAGAAATGAACAGACTGTTCAAAACGATCTGAACAACTAAGAAACTTTTACTTTATCACAATGGGATAAAATTCTTGTCAGAATGATAGTTGGCGTGTACCGTGTTCATTCTAAAACATCCCATGAGTCATTGAGTTACAACATAACATAACACATAACATACTGCCTCGTTGGTCTAGTGGTCGTCATTGAGATAAGCATAGTTTAATTTTCTTAATTGTTAAGATCATTTTGAACAGTCTATTCTGTCTGTGTTTTGACGCTGACTGTATGTAATGGCACTTACCTTGGCGTATTCGTCCAAATACTTGCTTAATTTGGCCAATAAAATAAAGACCCTATTTCTATTTCTATAAAGTTCATTTTATATTAGCGAAATAACGCAAATATTTGTACAAATACGACAAGTCCTAGACTAATAATAACATATCAGGTATTTGATATTCATTAAATTATTCAAAGGTATTTTAGGAAAAAATATAGAGATCAAATTCTAAAAATATTTTTTAAGTCTGATCATTCAAATGAAAAATAAAAACAAAACAAACACATACAACATTCAAAAATAAAAAACTGACTAGGATAAATCTACTTGAACAATCATATAGCAACTAGAAATTAAAATAACAATCTGCAACTTACTTTGCAGAACATCTCACACCTTGACAATAAAAGTGAGTCAATTCAAAACCGGCCAATCGATTTTAATGCATAAAACGACTTGAGAAAGTATTAACTCGATTTGCCAATATTTTGAGTAGAGTCATTTTGATTCTTCATAAAAACAAAATAAGAGAAATTAATATTTTATGTAATCAACTCACTCACCCTCTTGCATATAAGATTTTTAAACACAAATATTAAGTTAGTCTACGGACAATAAGTAACAAGCTTCAAGTTTTACCATAAACCAAAGAAATACAAAACCGTGGGGTTACTCTTGAAGATAATTTCGATACCAATCCAATCAAAAAGTACATAAGTATTATATCCATTGTCTAGTACCCATAGCACAAGCTCTGCTTAGTTTGGGACTAGATGGTGAAGTGTAAAATGTCCCGAAAATATTTATTTATTTTATTCCAATGACAAAAAGTGACAAGATAAATGGGTATTTTTGATTAAAAATATACACAATACACAACTTCAATTCTAAAAAAGGATTTATTAATTCTAAAAACACTAAACTTTAAAACAATTTAGTGTTAATTTTGTATTCGAAGTACGGTTTGACAGTAGTCAATCCGTACTTCGAATACAGTAGACAGTGGTAAAGTGGTATGGTAAAACTTGATGGCCTACGAAATCGAGCAATAAAGCCCATAGAGACTTAATCACAACGGCTTTAGTTTGAAATCAATTCCGCCAATTTTCGACTGGACATAACGTACTCCTATTGACTCGACTCGTACAATACCACGCGTGGGATCATAGCATCATTGCGCTAGCCAATAAGAGCACGCCCAAGCATGCTCCTATTGGCAAGCGCGCTCGTAGTTAGATATTTATTTAAGCAAATCAATAGAACAGTCACGGAATCGGACAGCCCGTATGTCATCTCTATAGGGTTTAGGTAATGCTCGATGGTCTACGTCTACTGTGCTAGCATCACTACGTCATAGCAGGGAGCCATGAGGACATAACGTCATTGACTCCAAAGTGCCCAGAAAGCATTAAGATTCCCATGCAAAGCGCTAGTTCCGAAGCCCATCAAACCGTGTTATATTCCAGTTAATATAAAGCGCATTATGTGAACGTGAAATTATTAAAACTTACATTTATAGGGACACCCTATAAAACAAATAGACATTCCAATGTAAAACATTTATTACGACAGTTGTTGACACACACAGACACACACGCAAACAAAACAAAAACAAACTAAACACATTTGACACTAGGTTTTTTTGGGGAAGGCGAGTGCACACTAAGATTTATAGATAACTGTGATGACTAATTGTGGGAAGAGCTTTGTTGTAAAAAATTTTTCAAATGTAGTTTCGTATTTACAAAAGTTAACTAATACATTTTTAATAACTTTGTCACATGTAACAGTTTTATTACTTTTATATTTTCACAAAAATTTCAATGCTTCTGAACAAAACAAAATGTGTAGTGAAATTGAAAATATTTATCTTTCGCTCAAATTATGGGTCATGAGAAGAAATCACTAGTATTTAAAAGAGAAGACACCCACAAAACAGTTCAGGGGCCGTGTTATCAAGTGTTAGAAACATCATTGTTCCGTTGCTAAAGAGAGACAAAGCTATACAGGACGTATAGCGCTATCCTTCTTTGCACCGGAACAATTATGGTTTTGTAGGTGCGGCACGCTATGATGGCGTTTTTGACGTTTGCCTGCTCATGAAGATCCGTAAATATTAACAGCTACGTATGAAGGAACAATTGCCGTACTTTATTGTCAATAGTGATGCACTGCTACAGCAATATAATTTTTCGAATTTCGAATCTATTATTCAAATTCAAATTCTATTTATTTCTACTGTTTTTTTTTTTAATTTGATTAAATAGCGATTAAACAAAATGTCTAGACTAACGTCTGTTTATTGAATAATTTGATAAATTATTTACTTTATGTAGATATTATTCATAATAGCTAGTTGGAGTTTGTCATCAAAGTAATAAACCTGGTCCCATTCGCTAATAATTTGAAAAGTGTCACAACACTATTAGGAAACTGTCAAAAACGCCATCATAACGTGCCGCGGGTATAACAACTCATAATACGGCTCGTGTACTCAGAGATGTTCTATGAATGGTGACAGGACTGCAGCTAGATTGTTGCATATGTTGTTGTCCTTGCCTTCCCCCGGTGTAAGAAGCACACAGCACTAGTCGTGACGTGTACCTGCGAAGGGTGGCAGCGTGGCGTCTGCGGCTCCGGAGCGAAGCTGCGGGATGGGCGCGGGCGCGGGCGGCGGCAGCAGGCGCTTGTGCCGCACGCCGTGCGCGTTGCCGCCCCCCGCCCCCCCCGCACCGCCCGCTGCGGACACCACACCCGCTCAGCACGCGACTCGCGCTATCACCCTGCCTTGACTACGTGCACACCACCACACGTGGAACATTGACGCACACAATCATCTTTCCACGATAACCAACGACTTCAATACATAGACACGCGATCTCGTATAAGCAGCATGTTCCAAATTCAGTTGACGCAACCTACCGCCATCTAGTATCGATGTGTAGAAGTTTCGTATTGCAAGCATTACAAGCGAGAAGTTGCGTAATGGACTTTCTCGCCTTTGCTTCGTAATGGACTTGCACATAGAAAGATAATTTATTATAGTTACTAGTTATCGCATTGTTAATTATTTTACGGTGAAATAGTGGGTTACTTAACAAAAAACAAAGTAAATTTACGCCAAAGAATCATACAATACTCGTTGATTCCGATAAAACAAATAGGAAAACAAAAAAAAAAAAAAACAAATAAACAAATATATTATATTTCCGATAATATAATATATAATAATATTAGGCAGACAAATTTACGTGTGTTCGCGTGACAGCTGCTGTCAAGTGGACTAATGACAGTGTGGTTCCGGAACCACAACTCGCGTAAACATGTCGTTCTTCTGAACAGCGCATCTAGTACGTAGTACATATATGTATATATCGATGACAATAACACATTTTTTTGTGCGATATTGATATGGATTCCATTAATATCTTATCTTAATCGATATGTTAAAGAGGACTTCATAGCAGCTGCACGTGCGTTTAAATTAATGAAAGCAGATGACCTAGGCTTTCAAGATTCGCCGTTGCGGGTTTACGTCAATGATCACCTAAGTGCGGACTCGAAATTATTACTTAACAAAACTAGAGAAGCTGCGAAAGGAAACAACTATCAGTACGTTTGGGTAAAATTTGGAAAAATACATGTCCGTAAGAATGAAACCTGTCGTACATTCACTGTGAATAAGCTCAACGATTTAAACAAAATTGTTTAACAATTCGCATAATGATTTTACTTCTTCTATACTTTAATATAATTGCATGTGTTATATATTTATTCCAGTTTTTTAAGTTTCTTTATTATTGTTTCATCATAGTTCGTGAGGATGATTACAACACTAACAATATGTTTAGTACCTCTGTCTCGTCGAATGCATATATATGCTACATATATCACTCACCCAGCGGGTGGCCTGTGATCGATCAACAACGCCACTTACACTGGACTGTTTACGTTCGGGTAAAAAATGCAAATCATGTAATTGTCTCGCTCGCACTAAGGCTCGTAGTATTGAAGTGTTGCAATCAAAGCGAGGTAGTTGCTTATGCGCATGGTTTGTCACTATATCCATATTTTACTAAACGCTCCCATCTTATAGCAAAAGTATTTTTACTTTACCTACTTAATATAATTATTAACAACGTTAACATACCGCTGTTTCTAAATATTGAGTATATATATAGGCTGTTGTTACTATTAAAGTTTCTTAATGGCTAATAACAATAGGAATACGCACATCGGTAGTAACCTAAACATTTTTTACCAAAACGTACGGGGTCTACGTACAAAAACATCATTATTTTATAGGAATCTGTGCCTTAGTTCGTATGATATTGTAGTAATAACGGAGACGTGGCTAACCGAAAGTGTGAATGACTCTGAGTTATTTGATAATCGTTACGTGGTGTGGCGACGTGACAGGGATTACCAGCTAACAGATCAGACCCGCGGTGGTGGAGTTCTCATCGCAATACGGGTTGATATTTGTGCTCATTTGCAATCTCAGTTTAATTCTACAGCGGAGGACATGTGGATTGCTATACCTATCAACCAATCAAGCCGTAAAAAGCGCTTTAACCTTTATTTATGTGTCTTATATTTGTGTAAGCAAAACCTAGGCCTAAGCTTTTCAAATCAACTGAATAATTTCCTTTCTAAGTTAGATGAAATTATGACTAATCATCCGGACGACCAATTTTTGTTACTTGGTGACTTTAATTTAAGTGACATCTGTTGGAAACTCAATAATAGTGATAATTCGTTGTCTCCAAGCAATGTAAATAGTAACGATGAACATTCCTTCATCGACGTATTACATACACATAACCTTAAACAGTACAACAGTGTCATTAATGTTAATTCTAGAATATTAGACCTTGTGTTAGCAAATGAGAATGTAACTGTCTCAGAATGTGGTGATCCCTTGGTACCAATTGATCCACATCATAAATCACTTGTTATAGTTATAAATATGATCGGAGTGTCGTATCTAAAACCAGCTGCTCGTGTTAAATATATGTTCGAAAAGGGTAACTATAATGCAACTAACTCCGAAATACTTGACCACGATTGGCATAATGAGCTGTTAAATAAAAACATTAACGATGCTGTCGATTATTTTTACTCTTTCCTTAAGCAATTAATTGAGAAACACATACCTAAATCAAAATTTAATACTAACAATGCGTTTCCTGTTTGGTATTCACCAGCGTTAAAAAAATCTATTAAAGAAAAATTTAAATTCTTTCGAAAATATAAAAATTATAATAATCGGTCGGATCTTGAGAGTTTTAAATTATTAAGAGATAGGGTTAAAAGATTAGAAAATGAATGCTACTTAACTTATATATCTTCAGTAGAACAGTCAATCAAGAACAATCCGAGGTATTTTTGGACTTATGTTAAATCTCGTCGTAAAACATCTAGCATTCCAAGCTTGATTAAATATGGTGATACAGTTGCAAATACTGGCGACACTATCTGTAATTTATTTTCTGAGTATTTCTATTCAACCTTCTTGCAGTCGTCTCAAACTGCTCCTGTCGGTAACCCTTGTGCGACTACTGATTCACTATCTCACATATCTAACGTTCACGTAAGCAGTACTGAACTTATTAAGATTCTCAAGGAACTGGACCTCACAAAGTCCGCTGGACCAGATCAGGTTCCTCCTATTTTCTTGGTCAAGTGCGCAGACACCATTTCGTTACCTGTCGGTTTACTTTTTACCAAATCCCTGTCAGATGGTGTTGTTCCATCTATATGGAAGTCTGCCTTCATAACCCCTATCCACAAAAAGGGCTCAAAAATTGATGCTTCAAATTATAGACCGGTCTCAAAATTATGTATACTAGCCAAAGTATTCGAAAGAATTATTCATAACCAATTATATGGTGCATTAAAACACTCATTCAATAGCTCTCAGCACGGATTCCTGAGAGGGCGTTCAACGACATCCAACCTTATACTCCTGAACGATTTCATATCTGAAGCAATGAGTAAAGGGAAGCAGGTCGACGTCGTTTACACAGATTATAGCAAATGTTTTGATAGAATTGATCACAACATGCTAATTTACAAATTGGACCAAATTGGTATAAGAGGAGACCTTCTCCGATGGTTTTCTTCATACATATGGAACCGATCTCAAGCTGTTGTGATCAATAACTACATTTCTAGTTGGGTTATCGTACCCAGTGGGGTGCCTCAGGGCTCCCTTCTTGGCCCATTGCTCTTTTTGATCTTTGTGAACGACATCGGTCATTGCTTTCATCATGCTCAATTACTATGCTTTGCGGATGATATGAAAATATTTAAGGCCATCTCAACTGCTTCAGACGTGTCAGACCTACAGGCAGATCTTACTCGCTTAGATAATTATTGTTCTCGTAACAAGCTTGATTTAAACCCTACCAAGTGCTCGGTTATCTCGTATAGCAGGAAACTAAATACCATCCTCTCTGATTATGTATTGAAGGGGCAGAAACTCCAGAGGTGTTTTAACATACGCGATCTGGGTGTTATTCATGACTCCAAGTTACTATTTGATGAGCATGTTGACAATATTATCTCTAGGGCATATCGGGCATTGGGCTTTGTGATGCGTATGTCAAACAGTTTTAAAGAGGCAAAAACATTAAAAATATTATACTGCACATATTATTATGTGCGTAGCATATTGGAATATGCTAGTCAAGTTTGGAACCCACGTTACGATAAATACATCTCTCGGCTTGAGAGAATTCAAATGAAATTTTTAAAATACTTATGCTACCGCTTAAAATGCAAATATGCTTCAAAAGATTACTTAAAACTGTGTGCTAAGTTTCACATTTTACCATTGACTATACGGCGTGAAGTAGCGGATGTCACATTTATGATGAACATCATATCGGGTTCTGTTGATTGTCCCGATCTCCTTTCAAAAATAGCCTTCAATGTACCAACGAAGTCCGTAAGACATTATACTCCCATCTACGTACCTCTGGTATCCTCCAACTATCGTCAGAATGCGTTCCTGTGGCGAGCGAGCAATACCGTCATCAAACAATGTAAACAGTTTGAACTTGATATATTTGTGACAAGTATGCAATCGGCGAGACGAGCGATTAGTCTAGATTTCTTTCAAAAATGTTAGTTCAAAAATGTTAGTTATTATGTTATGTTATGTCAGATATATTCTAATATTCATTAATATATAATTAGTATTATATCCACGCATACTATAGTCAGTCACCATTCGTGAAGACCTATTATTGGCAGATTGTATCATATCTAACATTGTTATACTAATGTAATTGCTGTTGGTCTTCCAAATAATAAATAAATAAATAAATAAAATAAATCTGTGCGTCGCGCTCGTGTAACATCCCATTATAATGCGTTTATGCGAATCCAAGCGATATAGGCTCCGAATTGCAAAAGCAAGACAGGGTGACAAACATTAGGAACGGAATTTCATTCAGCGAAGCGTTCATTCGTTTTAATACTAATTCAAACTTACCTCCCACACATATTGTAACGATATAATAAAATAAAGTGAATTTTACACGTAATTTGATAATAATAAATACATTGAAATTCAGATAAACATATTGACAATTTGGTCTTTGTAATATGAACCCCGAATGTGCTTAAACTTAGTATTGCCAATAAATAAAATTAAAGCATTATCCAACCATTTCCTTGGAGGTTTAAATTTTTAATTTCTAATATTAGTAGGCAAAGAATCTTTGATATTATGACCACATACTCCCATTAATAGTTAGCATGCATTACGGAGGGTATAATTTGGATCAACGGGGTGGGGGGGGAGGATCAAAGTCGTGTAACTCACCACTTCCGGGGTATTTAACAGATTTAACCGGATGAACTTCCAGCATATTGAAGAGATCGGCGAGCATTGCTACTAAATTTTGTCGCATTGACCTGAAATCAAACAACAAAATACATAAATATGAGTCCTGTAACCTTCCGACACGTATCGACGTCCCACTACTTACTACTTGCGGCCAAAATGTTATACCCCATCTATCCACAGTTTGTCCTACTAGAGATAGAAATCTGATATACTCAACTCAGCCTATCGCAGTCCACTGCTGGACATAGGCCTCTCCCAAGTTGCGCCACAACACTCGGTCCTCTGCCTTCCGCATCCAGTCCCCCCCAGCCACGTTCTTTAGGTCGCCGGTCCACCTGGCAGGGGGGCGCCCTACGCTGCGTTTGCCGATTCGCGGTCTCCACTCAAGGACTCGTCTACTTCAGCGGCCATCGGTCTTTCAACAGACATGGCCAGCCCATTGCCACTTCAGCTTACTGATCCTACAAGCTATGTCGGTCACTCCGGTTCTTCTCCGGATAATCTCGTTACGGATTTTATCCTTCAAAGAAACTCCAAGCATAGCTCGCTGAGCGACTTTGAACTTGTGGTCTAGCCCAACTGTCAGTGTCCACGTCTCGGCACCGTAAGTCATGACATCAGAAATCAGAAATCTTATATAAGCTTCATAAATATTATGTCAAATTTCCTTCTTTAGTAGGGCAAATCGTAGATAGATAGGATATTAATTTTGGCCATAAGACAACATAAAAACCAAAAACACCAATTTCCAACAAAAACTAATCTACAATGATACCAACCCTCGCATATAAGTGACATCCTCAGGCATCATATGGAACACGTCGTGCGGCAACGCTGTCCGGCAGAAGTCGTACACGAGCATGAGGTTGTGCAGGCAGTCTTGTATGGAGGCCATGCGGCCGACGCGCACGGCCGTGCGGGGAAGTGCGTCCGGACAGTAGAAAGAGATCAACGCCGCTAGCGCTGTGCCGTCGCAAATTTCTTGGAGACTTTTCAACATCGGTACGTGCGATGAGGTGTCCTCCTGAAATTGTGGTTAAATTCTGATATAGTTCAATGCTATTATTCTTGAAGTACGTAAAAACTTTCTGCAACGGATTTTAAATGTGGCAGGACTTAACTCCCTTTGACAGCAGTCGTTGGAGACTTCTTTAAGGCTATTCGGAAGGGTCTTATTGGTGTCGATTCTCTTGTTCACGAACTAAACTTATTTTAAACTATGACTCTCTTTTACTAATAAAATCATCGCGTTATAATTGGAACACTTTTTGTACACACACGACAGGCATTTTTAAGCTATTGCATAGCTTCTATCGCGGGCCTTGAGCGTGGAGACCGAATCCAGAAATTCCGTAACGAAAATAACTTAACACCCCTCACTCCGACCGGCACAGCGGTGATACTTTTTAGTTTTGCCATCTATCGATGAATAGCAGAACTTTTAATGACTTTTTGAAATATCACGCTTGTCTCTTTAGTTCTGCAAATCGCCTCTAGGTGGCATTGGTTGTATCGGCGTTACTGCGCTCAAGCTATTGCATAGCTTCTATTGCGGGCCTTGAGCGTGGAGACCAAATCCAGAAATCCGTAACGAAAATAACCTAACACCCCCCCACTCCGACCGGCACAGCGGTGATACTTTTTAGTTTTGCCATCTATCGATGAATAGCAGAACTTTTAATGACTTTTTGAAATATCACGCTTGTCTCTTTAGTTCTGTAAATCGCCTCTAAGTGGCATTGGTTGTATCGGCGTTACTGCGCATGCGTAATTCCCCTCTTCGCCCCGCAATCTGGTGACTCACGCCTGCTTAGAGTTTCGGCGTTAGGGCACCTCCTCTTTGTATTTACATAAAAAATGCTATGCAATAGCTTTACCGCGGCAGTCTCCGAGTGCCACACGTTTTTTTTTTTGTCACCGGTCACGCTCGCCGCCTTACTTGACGCGGATTAATATAAAAAAACCGGCCAAATGCGAGTCGGACTCGCGCACCGAGGGTTCCGTACCTTCCTTGGACGTATAAGAAGTTATTTAGTTGTGCATCTAGCTATAACTGTGCACGTATATGGTTTATGTTTATGAAATTAAATGTTTTATTTTTATATTTGATTGAATGAAAGGTTTACGATCACGTCATAAACGTTTAAAAAAAAAACTACTTTACATTTTTTTTAGTTTTATCATTCTCTTATTTTAGAAGTTACAGGGGGGGGACGCGTTTTACCATATTCAGTTAAGAAAAAAATGATATTAGAAACCTCAATAACATTTTTGAAGACCTATCCATAGATACCCCACACGTATGGGTTTGATGAAAAAAAAATTGTTTCAGTTCTAAGTATGGTATCCCCCATTTTTTTTTTTTTTGTGTGAAAATCTTAATGCGGTTCACAGAATACATCTACTTACCAAGTTTCATCAGTATAGTTCTTATAGTTTCGGAAAAAAGTGGCTGTGACATACGGACGGACTGACGGACTGACAGACAGACAGACATGACGAATCCATAAGGGTTCCGTTTTTTGCCACTTGGCTACGGAACACTAAAAACGTCCTAATTAGGACGTTTTCGAGTCTTCAGTTGCGAGTGCAAGTAACATATCTGTACTTTTAAATATCATTGGCCAAAGGCTCACTTAATGTTATGCAATTACCTTTGCCCATGACATCTGCGACAAGACCTAAAATATTTGTTCGTCAAACAGACATGAAGATGAAAAGCCTCATATATTCTCTTCGTTTAAGTTTTATTGTTATCACGTCTATGAACAGGCGTAAGGTATCCAGTGCCCCGATTCAGAACCACACGATAACCAGTTGTCGACCGATTCGGTTTGGTATCTCTTTTTCTCTCGTTGCTTTAATCACCAGACGAAACGAGATAACAAACCGAACCGGTCGACAACTGGTTATCGTGTGGTTCTGAACCGTGCTACTTTGGCACAGAATATCTAATAGTACTAACGTACAGAACGGCCACTCACCGCCCCCCGCCTATTCAAGATTCCTCGCCCGCGCCCCGCACGCGACCGCAGTTTGACGGCACTTGGACTGCAATCGTGCAATGGATGTCAATCGCCAGTCGCTATACAAACACGCCATCTCTGAAAACTGCTGAGAAGCGCTTGGATTATTCCAGTCAGCTCTACAGTACATCCCTTTTTTTTTTTTTGAAGTGGGGAAATCCTCTTGGACGCACTCCGCCCGGGGTAGGCGGAGCCAGTGTCGGACTCTTACCAACTAGAACCACCACGGTGTTCCTTCAACTACCTTAGCCGGGGGCGTGGGAACCCGTGAGGATTTACACAACGACCCCCGACAGGTCTCGGCCCACCACAAGCAGGCGAGCCCCTTCTCCCCGTGCGACCTAACGTTGGCCGCAGCCTCCTAGGCGGCGCACACGGAACACTGCACGCCACCTCACCTCAAGGGCCTTTACCAGCTATGCCAGCTGCGCCAACAACACCAGCTAAGCCAGCTGCGGGTCGGGCAGCAGACTACCCCGAGTCTGCTGCTCGCAGGCCCCATCCTCCCGTAATTTTTTATAGAGGTTTTCTTCCTCGCGGTCCGGGCAGTGAACCCAAGACCCTCGGTCCCAAGAGGCGCGAGAACACTACTCAGCGGGCACTCCTGGGGTTACGAGATCGACGGGGGCATGGAAGGATAGTCCCCCAGCTGCCTGCTCGGTGGCAGGGTGAGTGCACACCAGGTCCGCCCCTTCTCCTCCACTGTGCCCTCTGCTGGCATCAGAGGGGCACGTGGAGCAATTCCCCACTGGCCCAGAACGGGCCCCTCCCGCGCCAGAATATTCGCCACAGGCAATAAAATCCCCCGAAGGTTTCCCTCCAGACGTGTCCAGAGGGACAAGCAGCCGTCAGACACACGTGGAGGTTTTCTGGCCAGCACCCCATGGCATGCATCCCTAACCTGTACGTGTGTGTTCGTTCGTATACAGACGTAATATTGTATATGTAGGTGGCGCTAGTGTTCATATTGTATTGAGTGTCAGAGGTGTTACTTTAGTCCATACCTCAGCCTTATTAAGCGCGGTGCAGGCGGCGTTGATCCAGCAGAGCAGCCCGTCCTCGTGCGGCGCGGCGGAGGAGGAGGGCGGGGGGGCGCCCGCGCCGAACCGCTGCACCGCCGCCGACACGCGGTCCGGCGTCACCACCTCGCGCGCGTACAGCACCATCAGAGCTTCTATCACAGCCATGTGACCACTCTGGAAACGACAATTAACTTTCTTAGGTAGGTATAGTCAGAAATCTTTCATACACACCCCCACTCCTCACAAAAACATCACAAATAATACACATACCCATTCAAGAGTAAGCTGAGAATACCTAAACATTGTTCACTTTTGTTGCTTTAAATCAGCCTTTCCCAAAGTGGGCGATAACGCCCCCTTGTGGGCGCTGCAGGCCTAAAGGAGGGCGGTAAGAGACACATGAAAAAAATGGGGACGTTGTGTAAAGGCTTGGGGGCGATTTGTAATTTCATCTAGCTAGGAGGATTCTTAGACACCGACTGAACTCATCGGATGACATTCATCCTTCACATTAGTTTTTATATAAGAATCGATTATGTTTGTTTTATTTTGAATAATAGATACTCTGTCTGAATACTATAAAGTTGCGTTTCAATAATCATTCTCATTGGCAGGTGTAGCCCGTAAGAGTTAACTTGAGCCCTGAGCGCCGCTGTGTACTATCTACTGCGCTTAGGTCTCAAGTTAACTCTTGCGGGTAAAAGTCTTGTTTAGAATGAATGTTTAATTTCCGCTAATATAAATCACAATAATAAATTAATTTAATTTGAAGTTATAGTGGTTTTTAAGTACCTAGGTGAAAAAATGAGGGCGCTAAAAAATAATTTATTCTCAAAGTGGACAGTAGACAAAAATAAGTTTGGGAACCACTGCTTTACATCATATTCTAAGGATTTCATGCCCAAAACTGTCTATTAATATACAGGTTAAGGTTACCCTAGATTAGGAGGCAGGGTTAGTAACATTTTGTACAGATTTTGCAACATAGAAGAATTGTAACCCAACGGTATTCTACTTTTTTGTATCACTCTAAATCGTTCTTGTAACTTCTGTAATTTTTGATAAATAAACTATTTATTATTATTATTTCGGGTGAACCACCACTAAGGCTAAAATCGCTTGCGCTCAGTGTTCGACGGCCTGCCGTAGCTACGTGTAATGTAGCAGGATTCGTTCAAGGGATTTTGACGACATAATGTACCACCGGGAAGACGTCCACTGCTGGACATAGGCCTACCCCAAAAGGGGGGAAACGCCATAATTGTCACGATTAGCAGGCGGGCTGGCGATCGCAGTTGGTTGAATAAATACTCAGAGAATGCTGCTACCCTTTCTCTGGTGAACCCGGGTAGTCGCCTTTTACGACACCCACAAGAAGAGATAGGGGTGGTGCTATTCTTTGTGTCCGGAACCACACGAAACAGCCCGTACAGTGATGAAAATGGCCTGCACAGATTCATAGATATAGCCCTAGTGTTTCGACAAGTAGAAATCTTGATAAAGTAGATTAAATAAGGTCTTATTACAGACCAAAGAAGTAGTTTTCTTTCGAGCGGTGGGCGAGGGTTTTATACCCGCGAACCCCTGGCTTCACCTATGCGTATTTTTAACTGACAAAAAAAAGGAGGAGTTTCTCAATTTGACGCGTATATATTTTTATTTTTATTTTATGTATGACCACGCATAACTTTTTACAGAGTGGTCCGATTTTGATGATTCTTTTTTTAATGGATAAGGTATATCTCGAAGTTGGTCCCATTTAAATTTCAAAACCAAAATCCACCCCTAAGGGTAGTAAAACAGGGGATGAGTGTTTGTTCACCCACTGAATTCTTACCTGTTAACTGATTCTGTTGAAACATGACACACATAAATATAGTTCTAGACACTACGACATAATGGAGACCTGGAGTTAGATTTTAACCACAAAAAAAAAAGAAAAATAAAACTTTTTAACAAAAAATTGAACCGACGAAAATAGAAACTGAAAAACGAAAAATAACTAATTATGAGTCGGCGCCAAACAACCAATCAACGAACATCATTAAATTACTTTAAATAAATAATAAAAACAACTTCACATCAAATACAACGTGATATTTTCAACGATAAACAATAACTTTCCAAAAATGCGTTCTCCGCTCGGCTATTAGCAACTTCCACGCACTTTGCTTGTTAAAAGTTCGTTTGGCGCCGACTCATAATTAGTTATTTTTCGTTTTTCAGTTTCTGTTTTCGTCGGTTAAAATTTTTGTTAAAAAGTTTTATTGTTCTAATACATCATAACATCATGCCTGAAATCCTTGAACGGGTAGGCAGAGATTTATAGTACACCCACATTTCACCAGTAATGTTATAAGTACCAGGTACAATAAGATTTGGTTCAACCAACCAATTCAATTCAGATTTATAAGTACATCAGATATTATAAAGGGCTTAATGGAAATATACTCATGTATAAGAATATCTGAGTGACATAATGGTTATTGGCATCCGAGCGTAGGATGGCTTTATTTGTTAGGAGTTAGGAAGTATTAAGTCATTAAGCAATGAAAAATGTAAGCGACAATGAACTCTGGCGAGTTAAGTCCATGTAGAAAACGTTGATTTGTTCTTGACCGCAATCTAGGCAGCTTTGTCTAGATGTGGTCGACGATGGGGCGAGCAAACCTATTAGGTGCCGATTCACTCCAGCTTTGAAGGCGTTAGGGTTTAAAGTGCCCGGAAATACAACACAACTTGGCTGTGCGTATTATGAAAGAGTTCTCAAAGCGCTTGGTCCTGATTGGAGGGATTTCTACCAAATGTGGATGATATCCTGCAGTGCGTCGTGTAGTCTGATGAAAGAAGACTTTTTCAGCAACATTTTTTTTAAATTAAAGGCTTTAAGATAGATCCAATGTAGCAAGAAGTAAAATATACCTGTTAAGTAATATTAATATACGATCATGACAATCCACGATACTGATTATATCAATAAATTATATATGAACAATATCATATAAATTTTTCAGACATAATGAACTAGTAGAACATTTATTGAATGTTTCCATTCCATTTATTGATAATGGACATATGACCAAGTTTCCAACTGTTTATTCACACCATAAAATAATGGATTACATGGTATCGCTATGTTTTCACTCCCAAGGTAAAAATGCACACAAATAAAGTACAGTTACCTGTACAAATACTATGACTATGACAGAAGATGACGCAATGCGTTTAATTCCAGATATAAACTGTTTATCATTCTCGACGATATCTGTCTGATTAGTATTCCCTAGAACGCAACGGTGTGTTTATTTTTGCGATCAATGATAAGTACGGTCGACCTCACGTCAGTGGTAACAGTTTGATATTGACAGCGTCTTTATTTCGTAGGCAGTAAGGGCGGTTTTCCAATTCAAGTGTTACCACTGTCATGCAGTCGACTGTACATGAGGTTGTCTGATGATGACATCGTTAGTTTGTTGATGTTTCTCTCACACTTTACCATAAGAACTAAGGCATTATTGGCACAGGGAACAAGAAATATCATAATAACATTAACTGTATTAGTGAAAATCGTAGATTGAAACGTCCATCCGCTTCTATATTGATGTCTTCTTGTATTGATGAAGAGCAGTTTTTATGCGATTGGTCCGAGCACTGGTTTTCTCAATGTTTTTGTATGGCGCGAAAACGTGGTGCAATAAGAGTAGGCTCCCAAAATGAGGTGACTTTTTGAAAACATATGCTGAGTCGAACACATACTTTATGAATGTGTAATTTAGATATATGTTTTTTTGTACCTTTATCTATCGTTTGACTAGACAAATACGTAATAGGTTGATTTTTGTTCGATACTTTTATTTTTTCAAAATCATGCGTTTTTAGAGATTTATCGAATATTTCTACATTATTATTCAAGTTAGCTATATAAAATTTATACAGATAGGAAGATAATAAAGTTTATTAAGTACTGGTTAGAGTAAATTTGTATAGATTATCTATTATTCTTGTAATAAAACGAAAACTGTTTTGTGACTTACGCCATTTACTTCCGTGGTAAAACGCGCGAGTACGATTTTCTCGAAAATGAGTTCTATTGCAACTCGCATAAAATTGAGGAGAGCGGCCCGCAGTTGCGGAGTGTAAGGGGAGTGCGAGGGTGGGAATTACGTTTTGGGAGCGTCCTCTTAAACGTCGCAATAGCAGCTAGATTGATGCCTTCGAGATGTGGTGTTGGCGAAGACTACTTCGGATACCATGGACCGCAATGAAAACTAATCGAGTCTATACTGAAGGAGCTCGACATCACCAAACGACTATCCACAATATGCCAGGAGCGTGCCCTCAGCCTTTTCGGACATATAATGCGATCACCTAGGCATTGTCTGGAAAGGCTCATGCTACTGGGCCGGATAGAAGGAAAGCGCGCTCAAGACAGAGCACCGGCAAGATGGTCAGACGCGGTCAAGAGGGCTGTCAGAGGCAGCATGTACCAAGCGGTCCACACAGCGGAAGACCGCATAGCTTGGAAACGCGTCGTTTGTGGTCGTGATCCTCAGCAGTGAGGGAACGACGAAGAAGAAGGTTTCATATTATGTAGTTAGCCTTATTAATTTAATAATAAACTGCCACACATTTTTTTCTGCCACCTATATTCCATTAAATTCCTGCATGCCGTTTGGGTGTACCGCCATAACTTGAGCGGATAGATTGTAACTTGCTGTAGTAACTGCCTACCCTCTCATGGAAACAATGCGTGTTGTTATACAAATAGGTTGAATGTTAAACTTACAACCTGGTATTGATTGAGCCTTGAGAGCAGGGGGTCTACTCCCGTTCGAGGATATTCGATAAATCGTACGATTCATCGCACAATTTGCTACTCCGGTCAACCATCGTTCCCTTATCGCATGCGATGATCGTGTTTTGACGTTTGTTTTTCTCATCTCCGGTAAATTGTATACGACTATGAACCGTAGTCTATCTTAATTGTGCCTTTTTAGGGTTCCGAAGTCCTACAAGGAACCCTTATAGTTTCGTCATGTCCGTCCGTCTGTCCTAATCCTTTACAGCTTAAGACTAGGCTCCCAAAATGAGGTGACTTTTTGAAAACATATGCTGAATCCAACACATGCTTGATGAATGTCATATTTAGATACATGTTTTTTTGAAATTTTATCTATCGTTTGACTAGACAGTTACATAATTAGTAGATTTTTGTACGATACTTTTATTTTTTGAAAATCATGCGTTTTTAGAGATTTTTTGAATATTTCTCCTTTATTATTTAAGTGAGCTATATAAAATATATGCAGATAGGAAGATAATAAAGTTTATTAAATACTGGCTTGAGGAAATTTGTATAGATTGTTTAGTATTCTTGTAGTAAACCGAAAACTGTTTTGAGACTTACGTCATTTACTTCCGTGGTAAAACGCGCGAGAATGATTTTCTCGAAAATGAGTTATATTGCAACTGCATAAAATTGACGAGAGCGGCCCGCAGTTGCGGTGTGTAAGGGGAGTGCGAGGGTGGGAATTACGTTTTGGGAGCGTCCTCTTAATAACTTCTACAGTTATAAACATAAGCAAATGAAATTTTGTTAAAAAATAGTTTACATATAGATCTCAATTTTAAAAGAATAAAAAAATCGTTTTTCCGTATTTTAGGGGTGGCGTCCATACATGTGAAATGGGGAAAAAAATTATTTTTTCGCTGCACCCCTTCGTGTGGGATATCATTGAATAGGTCTACTAAACTGAAGGTAATGTTTGATACACCACTTTTTTATCAGGTGTACCATCTGCGAAATATAGCCCGCCAAAGTGGCTTGCAATGTGTCCCCCCCCCTGCCATTTCTAAACTATGCAATGTAGAAACTTATAATCTTCCACATTGATAGACCTTTGTGAAAACTCTCTTTTAAAATTATTTCGAGTATAATGTGATAATAATTTTTTGAGTTATAGAGAGAAAACTGAAAAATACTTAAAAAGTTCTTCAAAGTTCATTGACCTTAGAGAAAAATTATCATAGCAAATAATGCTCCTTTAGCTACTTTCTATTTGAAAAAATCACAAAAAGTAACTTTGAAATGACACACTTCTTAAATTTGACTTCTTGAATTTATCGCTAGATGGCGCTACTAACAACACACTCTGAGTCGCGAATGCTGCCGATTATTGCAAAAACTAAAATAGCCATGATTAATATTCGATTTGATTCGTTTGTAATTACACCTACTTAAGGAACCCTATAATACTGAGCATGACCCGACATGCTCTTGGCCGGTTTTTTTATGTACCTATCTTTATTATGTAAGTATCAGTCGGAACGAAAGTTCGTACTTCGTTTGTCGTTCGCAAAACGCGAGTAGACCTACAGGGGCTTAGCTACCGCCGTATCAGCCGTATCAATGATACGGGGCTCCCGAAGTACAGGGGCCCCGACATGTGTAAGTAAAAATTCGTAAAATGTTATCTACAATAAATAAACAGGGCCCCCCAACAAATTTTGATACCGAGCCCCATTTACGACTACTGCTTGAGAGAATGTTACTCAAAATCGAAGGGCGGATAAGACAGCAAAAACAAATAGTACTTATGTGTTATGATGATTCATCATCATTATTTCAGCCGAAAGACGTCCACTGCTGGACATAGGCCTCCCCCAAGCATCGCCACAACGACAGGTTCTGCGCCTTCCGCATCCAGCGGATTCCCGCGACCTTCACCAGGTCGTCGGTCCACCCTGTGGGGGGCCTACCCACGCTGCGCCTTCCAGTACGCGGTCGCCACTCCAGAACTTTACTGCCCCATCGGCCATCCGTTCTGCGAGCAGTGTTCCCCGCCCACTGCCACTTAAGTTTGGCAATTCTTCGGGCTATGTCGGTCACTTTCGTTCGTTTCGTTATGATGATTAGGTTTGATAATATCATTATGGTTGTTCCCTTAACGCCTATAAAAGTGAATATTATTTTACTACGTTTCTATTAACTTGCTTTCAGTCATGTCTGTCTGTTCGGTACAAATTTTGCAATAGATTTTAAACTAACTTCCTGATTACTACACTTTAAACATAGCTTAGGACTGGATGACAATGCAATATTAACTCGCTTTCTTTTCAAAAACGAAGTTCATCAAATTATTCAATCGGTTGATTTCTATAGCTTTGCAAAATTTTCACGCATCTGCAACGATTATTTACATAACTGGCTATCTATAAATATTTTCATACTATTTGCATTGATAAGATAAAAGTGGCCTTATCGTTCATAAGCTAGATACCTTTTCAGGTGTTTATTTTTGTCATAGCTTGTTGTCTGGGTAATTTAGTAAAAATATGAGATCATGAGAAAGATCGCGGTACAGCACAGAGCAGCGCGATATCCAATCAATTAATCAACTCAGGCTTTGGAGACCTTTCCTGAGATGCAATATAACACAGGTACAGTACGCGCAATTTAATTTGGCCGGAGTGAAGTCAGGCACTGCGCAGGTTTCCCCTGGCTGCCTTCAATTGACACCCGAAGCCAAAGCCCGAGGCATAAGAAAAGAGAAGACATTACTACCTATTTTATGCCTGAGGTCCCGATAGGCCGAGTTGAGTTGTATCCAGTGATAGAAAAGTTGAAAGGAAATCGTTTGGGTTGGTATGGGCATGTTATAAGGAGGGATGAAACGCATGTTACTAAGAGACTGATGAATATGAATGTTCATGGATGGAGAGGGAGACCAAAGATAAGATGGATGGATTGCGTGAAGAATGATATGGAGGAATAGGGATTAAATGATGGGATGACGGCTGATAGAGGAAAATGGAAGAAGAAGACGTATTGCGCCGACCCCAAGTAATTTGGGACCAGAGCAGGAAGATGATGTTCTTATGCAAAACTTGGTTTATGTAGCGTCTTTAGGCTCACTGGTATGTGTGTAGCATAGCATGACATGACACCTTATTAACTTTGCCCGAAGCTATGCACTAAGTGTCGATGTAAAAACCGCAATAATGCATTAAGTAATGGTCGCCGGTCCGTTACCGACAGCTTAGTAATCTGTTTACCGCACTAGTCTAGCGCAGACGGTTACTACACAAACGTGCAAGGAATGCAAATCAATTCAACTGATACATTCTGTGTTTTCCTTTCATTTCCAGACGAGTTTGTTTACGTTGTCTCACGAAGTGTGAACTGTAAAGCGGTTTTTTATAACAATCGAATCTAATAATTCGAATAACACATCGAATAGGAAGGATCCGGTAGGCCAATTCACGTAATTAATTAAAGAAGAGCAGTTGCAGTTAAGTTTTGATGAAAACAATGCTTTTCGTATTCTCTTATCTACGGCGATCGCTGTCAGAAACGAACTGCAGGGTCACTGCAACTTGATCGGCGCGTCATGAAATTACGTGAATTACGGCCCTAGCAGTGGATGCCATAATGATTTTAGTTCTCAGGTGGCAGCAAATGGACTAAATCGGAAGCCTAAGCAATGGCACCATAGGATGTCGAAACGAGCTAAAGGCCCACCTGAAGTTAACCGGTAACCTTTGCCCATAACAACTGCAATACTAGGCTGTTGCCTCGATGACAGTGCAAGTCGCGTTCGCCAAACTGAGATATGAAGATGGAAATTCTCATGTGATGTGTTTATAATAACATCTTTCTGCAGTCAGTAACGCGGGGAAGTAGTCTATACTATAATAAAACTGTAAAGGTAGTGCGCATAAGTAGTTGTTTAAGAAATTAATATAATCTTGTTGTGCAATAAAGAGGATTTGTATTGTATTGTATTGTATTGTAAAGGTCGAAAAGTCTGTACATTGAGTTTTTTTTCGCGAAAACTGGCTAGGGGGACTAGAAATAAGCTATAGAACACGAATCAATCGTTTAAAAAATTTGTCTGTCTGTTTGTTACCTCATCACGTGAAAACGGCTGAACGGATCGTAATGAAACTTAGCATTTTTATTGGTATTAGTCTAACTTAAAATATAGGGTATGTTTTATCTGAATCGGTTGAGTAGATGCAGTGATACAGCTTGACCCCTCTATTGTATTAAGTTGCATACAAAGTAGAGGTCATGATTGTTGGTTGTATGCAGGTTGCAGGTTCCTAAAATACAACTGGATTCTATTAGTATTATAGAAAATATAGAATAACATAACATAGCCCATCACTGTCCCGCTGCTGGTCTGGTCTTCTTGGAATGAGAAGAGCTAAGGAACTGGATATTGTTAGTGTAATAGATTATCATAACATAATCAGCTCATTACCTACTGCCCCACTGCTGGGCACGGACCTCTTCTCGGAACGAGAAGAGTTAAGAAACTAGAAAATATAGAATAACATAACGTAGTCAACCCATTACTGTCCCACTACTGGGTATGGCCCTCTTCTCAAAATGACAAGAGTTAATGAACTGGATATTATTAGTATTCTAGAATAACATAACATTACCAGCCCATTACAGTCCCACTGCTGGACACGGGCCTCTTATCTTAACTATTATAAAATTGTAAACGTCTGTTTGTTTGTTTGTTCCAGCATCACGCTAAAACTACTGGACCGATTTTGATGATTTTTTTTGTTGTTTGAAAGCTGATGATCTGACTTAAAAACTGGTATGGGTTTTGAGAAAGAAAGAAAGAAAGAAAAAAAGAAAAAAAAAAATTCGTGGGTTGCGTACTCACCCGACAGATCGAAGCTTCTATGCATTTGCACGAGCGGATAGTAATGTACGATGGAGTGGAGTGGAGTGGAGTGGACAGGGGACGGGACTGGGGACGGGACTGGGGACGGGACAGTGGACGGGACAGGGGACGGAACATGGGACGGGAAATGGGACGGGACATGAGACAGGACATGGGACAGGACAGTGGGACGGCACATGGGACTGGACATAGGATGGGACATGGGACAGGACATGGGACATGGGACAGGACATGGGACATGGGACAGGACATGGGACATGGGACGGGACGATAGTGATTAGTGATACAGTGAGATAGTGGGACAGTGGGACAGTGGTACAGTAGGACAGTGGCAGTGGGATGGTGGGACGGTGGGACAGTGGGGCAGTGGGGTAGTGGGGCAGCGGGGCAGTGGGATAGTGGGGCAGTGGGGTAGAGGGGTAGCGGGGCAGTCGGGCAGTGGGGCAGTGGGGATGTGGGGCAGCGGGAGAGTGGGGCTGCGGGGCAGCGAGGCAGTGGGGCAGCGGGGCAGGCTGTGGGGCAGTGGGATAGTGGGGCAGCGGGGCAGTGGGGCAGTGGGGTAGCGGGGCATTGGGATAGTGGGACAGCGGGGCAGTGGGGCAGCGGGGCAGTGGTGTAGCGGGGCAGTGGGGCAGTGGGGTAGTGGGGCAGTGGGGCAGTGGGGCAGTGGGGTAGCGGGGCAGAGGGCAGTGGGTATGTGTGGCAGCGGGGCAGCGAGGCAGCGGGACAGTGGGGCAGCGGGGCAGCGGGGCGGGGCTGCGGGGCAGCGAGGCAGTGGGGCAGCGAGGCAGTGGGGCAGCGGGGCAGGCTGTGGGGCAGTGGGTTTGTGGGGCGG
The DNA here is from genome assembly GCA_949699075.1 of Asteroscopus sphinx. Taxonomy (NCBI): domain Eukaryota; kingdom Metazoa; phylum Arthropoda; class Insecta; order Lepidoptera; family Noctuidae; genus Asteroscopus; species Asteroscopus sphinx. Next base: position 29,617,810 of record OX453004.1, on the reverse strand, counting down.
CTGGGCAGTGGGGCAGTGGGGTAGCGGGTATTGGGATAGTGGGGCAGCGGGGCAGTGGGGAAGCGGGGCAGCGGGGCAGTGGTGTAGCGGGGCAGAGGGGCAGTGGGGTAGCGGGGTAGTGGGGGGCAGCGGGGCAGGAAGTGGGGCAATGGGATACTGGGGCAGTGGGGCAGTTGGGTAGCGGGGCAGCAGGGCAGAGGGGCAGCGTGGTAGCGGGGCAGTGGGGTAGCGGGGCAGCGTGGCATCGGGGGAGTGGGGGGCAATGGGTTAGTGGGGCAGCGGGGCAATGGGGCAGTGGGGTAGCGGGGCATTGGGGCAGCGGGGCAGCTGGGCAGCGGGGCAGAGGGACGGCGGGGCAGAGGGGCAATGGGGCTGCGGGGCAGTGGGGCCGTGGGGTAGCTGGGCAGTTGGGCAGTGGGGCAGCGGGGCAGCGGGGCAGTGGGGCAGCGGGCAGCGGGGCATTGGGGCAGTGGGCAGTGGGATAGTAGGGCAGCGGGGCAGCGGGGCAGAGGGGCAGAGGGGCAGCGGGGCAGTGGGGCAGTGGGGCAGCGGGGCAGCGGGACAGTGGGACAGTGGACCAGTCCAGACTGCAATGGACTGGACTGGACTGGACTGGACTGACGTGGGTTAGCAGAATTTAACGCGAGCGGAGCCGCGGGTAAAAGCTAGTACTATAATAAAACTGTAAAGGTCGAAAAGTCTGTACATTGAGTTTTTTTTCGTGAAAATCGGCTACGGGGACTAGAAATAAGCTATAGAACACGAATCAATCGTTTAAAAAATTTATGTCTGTCTGTCTGTTTGTTACCTCATCACGTGAAGACGGCTGAACGGATCGTAATGAAACTTAGCATTTGTATTGGTATTAGTCTAACTTAAAATATAGGGTATGTTTTATCTGAATCGGTTGAGTAGATCCAGCGATACAGCTTGACCCCTCTATTGTATTAAGTTGCATACAAAGTAGAGGTCATGATTGTTGGTTAGATGCAGGTTGCAGGTTCCTAAAAATACAACTGGATTCTATTCGTATTATAGAAAATATAGAATAACATAACATAGCCCATCACTGTCCCGCTGCTGGGCATGGCCCTCTTCTTGGAATGAGAAGAGTTAAGGAACTGGATATTGTTAGTGTAATAGATTATCATAACATAATCAGCTCATTACCTACTGCCCCACTGCTGGGCACGGACCTCTTCCCGGAACGAGAAGAGTTAAGAAACTAGAAAATATAGAATAACATAACGTAGTCAACTCATTACTGTCCCACTACTGGGTATGGCCCTCTTCTCAAAATGAGAAGAGTTAATGAAGTGGATATTATTAGTATTCTAGAATAACATAACATTACCAGCCCATTACAGTCCCACTGCTGGACACGGGCCTCTTCTCAGCAGAAGAAGAGATGTGGTTAGTGTTATAGAATAACATAATCAGCCCAATTACTTCCCACTGCTGGGCACGAGCGTCTTCTCAGAATGAGGGAGTTTAGGGCTAATTCCATGAAATTCCATCACCTTAGCCGGTTGGTTGTAAAAACAAAATATAGTGTGGTCGGTAAATAGTGTAATCGTCTGTGTAGGCGCTTATATGTATATATTTGAAGATATTGTGTTCATAATTATAGCACGATGTTATTTTCCGACATCCACGCGGACGGAGTCGCGGGCACAGCTAGTTGAATATAAATTATGCCAATAACCCCTACGATCAAACCTTGATGCCAACTTGCCAAGCGTACTGAACTAAAACAAGACGAACCTGTTGGAAGAATTTGCTATCTGGAGCACTGTCTGTTAGCTCATAATACATAAGACTCAATTCCTCAAACATGTATGCTGACTCACCATTTTGAGAGGATTTGTTTGTATGAGCACTGTTTCGGTGAGTGCGCAGTCGGGCGGGTCGGGAACATGCACGCCCTTCCTCGCGAAGGTCTGGAGTATGTTCCAGTGGTTCAGACTGTGGTAGTTGGGGTCGGAGTACATGTTGGCGAGCGCCAGGCAGTACAGCTCGGCGTTCGCCAGACCGCCAACTATAGGCGGCTTCAGGTGTTCTTGGTCCTGGAAATTAGAAATGCACAAGATTAGCATAAAATGTTATGTATATGGTCATAGATTTACATAAGTTTTGGTGATTCGCGACACTTTTGACTTGACTTCTGACGATGTTTTCAAATAATCCCTTAAGACCTTGAGGTAAGCCCTTCATGACGCAATATAAATATTTCACACTGCAAGTACTGGAAATTAGAAGATATACGAAACGCAAAAAGACCTACATGTAATAAAAGTGGATCGCTCAAATATCAGAGAACACTCTAAGGTGTAGTACTCATAGGATAAACCAGGCTTAACTGGCCAGTTAGCACGTATAAATCACCAAGATTTACTTGAGTCTTTAAAGGACTTAAGATAATGTCTAGACTGGTTTATTACATGCATGGCAGGAAGAAAACATCAGTGGCGATGGGTCCAAATCGCACGATCCATATCCTACCGGCTTCCCTTTGTAAACTGGTAGGCACTTGAAAAAGTCCAAGGCTTATTGTCCAGTGTGGACTGCGATAGGCTGAGTTGATGAGGCACTCAAAACATTACTGAGACCAGGGCAGCAAGATGATGGTGGTACAGTCGGAAATCTTTCCGGTGAACCACCACTAAGGCTAAAATCGCTTGCACTCAATGTTAGATGGCAGCCATAGGTACGTGTAATGTAGCAAGATTCGTTCAAGGGATTTTGTCGACAAAATGTACCACCGGGAAAGATCGTGACCGTACACATTACTACTGCGATTTTTTCACCCGCTTCCCTTTTGAAAATATTCACCCTTCGCCACTGGAACATATGACAACAGACATTTAAGTTCCATTGCAAAATGCAACCGATGCAACCAGAATTGATGCAACAGAAACTTCTTAATTGCTAATAGGCGGAGCAAAACTAAATGTTGTTGCACTAAAAAAGCATCAGTTTACTGCATCGACTTTAAACCTAGTTTACGATAGGCAGTCTAAACTTATTCGACCGTTTCAAAGTTACAGCTCTAAACGAGAACTAGGGCTTGGGTACAGATAACTATGTAACTTTGAAACTTATTTTTGTTTGCCAAAGATATATAGGCTTTGGGGAATAGGCAATAACTTGGAAGTATCTTTAGAATCTTGGAATTAAAGATATAAATTGTAGATTTGTAGAATTGATCCTGCTCGTGAGCAAATTTTTCTTCCGACAATTTAAATATCTTTAGATTTCTCCCGCTTGCGTAAATGCGTTAAAATAATAATCCTGGACCTGCTTGCATAGTTCATTATGATTTAAAAAAAGCTATGCTTATTATTAATTTTCCGATTATGGTATCCCTGTTGACCAAATCGAAGTTAAAGTATTACAAGGCCAAGGTCCAAAATAGAAACCAACATACCTGGAGGACCTAATACTTGATAAAGAATTCTGCCAAGGGACACTCAAAACCTTTCCAAAGAATCTAAGTAATATCGTCCGAAAATTCCTAGTTCATGACAGGGGGTCTTCATAATAACAGACATAAACTCCAATAAAACCGTTAGCAATGCAAACAATGTTGGGCGTGCAGTGATGGGCCCTGAATCTAGATCAATGTTAGGTCACGTCCTATTTTTAAACGGAACAAGCTACTTACGAGCTTTTAAGTACCTATCAGCTGATGTTATAGAGGCTTCTGTTCTGATAGTATCTATTAAATGATGAGAGATAGTAGGCGTATAAGGTCTGAAGATTGACGTTGATTTGCTTTGGTGGGCAAAGATGACCATGAATGTGTAATATGTGTATCATATAGGTACATTAGGTACTCTGATATAAGAAGAAGTGCTATTGTTAGTTGACAATTTACTTTGTTTTGGCAGCGTACACTTTACGAATCACAAAGAAAACATAAATGAATATTTAAAGAAATCATTTATAAACAATAATATTTTGAGCAAAAACATAGACTATGTTTATATTTTATTAAATTATGCAAAGTTCTCAATGTCAAGAGCTTCAATAAAAACATTGTCTAAAATAATTACGTCAATCAAAACACAGTTATTGATTTGCAAATTAAAATACATCTTCATTAACCTTCAGATCTGCGTAGTTCAAGAATCTATGAGTAAATGTATTTTAGGGTGTGTTAACCGGTGTCACAAATGGGGTGAACACGTTAACCTTGGTGGGACAGGTGCGGCTAGGCTAGACGCTGCTGGGGTGCTGGCCAGAAAACCTCCACGTGTGCCTAACGGCTGCTTGTCCTTCTGGACACGTCTAGAGGGATCGGCAGTTGTTTGGCCGGTGCATCCTGGGCACAGGCAATAAAATCCTGTCGAGGGATTAACCTTCGGGGGATTTTATTGCCTGTGGCGAATATTCTGGCGCGGGAGGGGCCCGTTCTGGGCCAGTAGGGAGTTGCTCCACGTGTCCCTCTGATATCAGCAGAGGGCACAGTGGAGGAGCAGGGGCGGGCCCGGTGTGCACTCACCCTGCCACTGGGCAGGCAGCGGGGGGACTGTCCTTCCCTGCCCCCGTCGATCTCGTAACCCCAGGAGTGCTCGCTGAGTAGTGTTCTCGCGCCTTTTGGGACCGAGGGTCTTGGCTTCACCGCCCGGACCGCGAGGAAGAAAACCTCTATAAAAAATTACGGGAGGTAGGGCCTGCGAGCAGCAGACTCGGGGTAGTCTGCTGCCCGACCAGCAGCTGGCATAGCTGGCACAGCCGGCGTAGTTGGCGCAGCTGGTAAAGGCCCATGAGGTGAGGTGGCGTGCAGTGTTCCGTGTGCGCCACATATGAGGGTGCGGCCGACGTTAGGCCGCACGGGGAGAAGGGGCTCGCCTGCTTGTGGCGGGCCAGGACCTGTCGGGGGTGGTTGTGTGAATACTCACGGGTTCCCACGCCCCCGGCTAAGGTAGTTGAAGGAACACCGTGGTGGTTTTAGTCGGTAAGAGTCCGACACTGGCTCCGCCTACCCCGGGCGGAGTGCGTCCATGAGGATTTCCCCACGGCAAAAAAAAAAAAAAAAAAAAAAAAGGCTAGACGCTGCTATTATGTCGAAGTTAATAAATAACATAGACAGCATTTTTCAAGAGCTTCTGACATTTGCTGGCCATTTCGTATTGAAAGCAAAGCTCGTAGGAGGAGCGTATGACACTTGAATCTGTGGAAATCAACGCGCAGGTAAGGGTCCCAGAAGCGTTGTAAGAACGCCATTATTTATGTTGAAACCTGTTATATTTTTACCCCCAATCTAACTACTTAGGTCGTTGACTTTCCACATTTAAATATTGATTAAGAACTTAAAGAAATAATTGCATAAGAATCAGAATATTAAGTAGCGTCAGTGTCAACAATCACAGATTCAGTAACGTGTTTGAGTCCAGCAGATTAGGCAAACCCCAAATAAAAACTGGTTTTATTGCAAAATCGAAATATTACAACATAAAATTACCATCTCATTGACCATGAAGCGCTGACAAACGAAACGTGTGAAATATGGCTGGTCAACACTGGCCTCGATAGCTCTCACTTTTAATCTCGATTCTCGATAATCTCATATCGATACACACGCATTCAATGCAATTTCATGCAGTGAATGGGTTTTCTTAATGACCACCACGGTCTTGGTTTTTATGACAGACATTTGACAGAATGTTTGGCTACTAATATATTGTGCAAACTCACTAACGGCCAAAATTAATATCCAATCTATCCACGATTTTCCCTACTAGAGATAGAAATTTGACATATTTTGTATGGAGCTTATGTCAAAATCCTATCTCTAGTAGGGCAAATCGTGGATAGATTGGATTTTAATTTTGGCCGTAAATGGACAATTCAGAACGTTTTTACTTATTAAAGACTCAAATTACATACTGCCACAATATTTACTTCAGTGAATCAGGCACTTGGACATTTTATACATAGTCGGTTTAAGACGAAATTCTCGCCCACGTAGACTAAATTCGGATAGTTATTAAATTATTCAGACAGACTAGAATTGGTATCCTTGACCGAACTTGAAGGATAACGAAAGGAATGTGCGCAATAAATATCGTGTTAGACCAAAACTATCCCAAATTCGAGAACCACTACGCAGTTGAATCATTGTGTCTGGACTCTGGATTGAAGGTGTGCAGACTGCGTGGAACGTAGTCCACATTAAAATAACAAAGCCGACACATAATGACTCTGAAGTCTGAACTAGACGTGAACTTCAAATTACTAACAAGGAAAGTTCCACATAGGGACTCTCTAATATAGTTTCTTAACAATTCCCTGCCGACACCCGAAGCTATTTCGCAAACATCGAACCAAACAATCCAACGGACAACAGAATCGCATTACCCGGGCCACATTCTCCTTTGAACGGATTCAAGTTGAAAGAAAACAATTCCACACATGATACAATAGCTGCTATTACTTTCGTCGCAAATATGTAACTGGTTATTAAATTTTGACAAAGAATGTCACTCATGTTAATAAACGTTGAGCAGGTCATCGCTCATTTAAATAATCGTTAACATCATCATCCTCCTGCCCTTATCCCAATTTATTTGGGGTCGGCGCAGCATGTTTTTTTCTTCCATACATCTCTATCAGCCGTCATCTCCGTGTTCACTTTCTTTCTATTCATATCATCTTTCACACAATCCATCCATATTTTCTTCGGTCTCCCTCTTTTCTTATAGCCATCAACATTCATACTTAAAACTTTCCTCGTAACATGCTCCTCATTTCTCCTCATCACATGTCCATACCATGATAGTCTGTTCCTACTTAACTTCTCTGTCACTGGCGCTACTTTCAGACTCCCTCTTACATATTCATTCCTTATCCTATCCATTCTCGTTACACCACACATTCCTCTTAACATTCTCATCTCAGCTGCATGCACTTGCCTTTCATTAATTCCTTTCGTAGCCCAACATTCCGATCCATACAGGACAGCAGGTCTTATCATGGTCTTATAGATTTTCCCCTTCAGTTTAAGAGGAATTCGAGAGTCACATGTAGTTCCCGTGACCTGCCACCATTTCAACCATCCTGTGTTAATTCGGTGCTTGACTGTCCGGTCTATTTCGCCATCGCTTTGCACAAGTGAACCGAGGTACCGAAAGTCGGAGCAGACTGGCAAGGGCACGCCATCTAGCGCAATAGCAACAAAACCGGAAAGACCGCCGAAATCCCAAAACATGTATTCCGTTTTAGTTCTGCTGATTCTCAAGCCAACGTTCTCCAGATTTTGTTGCCATTTCGCCAATCTACTCTGGACCTCAAGTCCATCTTCACCAACAAGGACAATGTCGTCAGCAAACAGCATGCACCAGGGTGCCTCTTCCTGGATTTCTGATGTCAAAGCATCCATTATCAGCAAGAAGAGGTAAGGACTTAGAGCCGACCCTTGGTGCAAGCCTACAGCCACACTGAACTCGTCGGTGTTGCCAGCGGCCGACCGAACGTGGGTACTGGATTGGCTGTACATAGCACGAATTAACTCCACATACTTTGCAGGCACACCTTTCTCTTTCAGCGCCCACCACAAGACCTCGCGGGGTACTCTGTCGTACGCCTTCTCTAGGTCAACGAACACCATGTGCAAGTTCTTATGCGCACGTCTATACTTTTCGCATATTTGGCGGAGTGCAAATATGGCATGCGTTGTCCCACGACCTGGCATAAATCCCATCTGGTTTTGGGTGATCTCACTCTCCTCTCGCAATCTTTTCTCTATCACCTTCTCCCATACTTTCATACTGTGTGACATGAGCTTTATTCCTCTATAGTTGTTGCAGTCTTGTACATCACCCTTATTTTTGAAGATGGGCACTAGCGTACTATTACACCATTCTTGTGGGATCGTTTCTTCATGCAACAACTTATTGAAGAATAAAGTCAGCCAGTAACATCCATCTTCTCCTAATAATTTCCATACTTCTACTGGTATACCATCTGGTCCCACTGCTTTCCCATTTTTCATACCTCGAACCGCCCTTCTGACTTCTTCCATACTAATTTCATTTACCAAACCCCTATTTACATGCACCTCTTTAAGTAGGCCAGACCATACATTCTCTTCATTCATCAACCTTTCAAAGTATACCTTCCAACGCTCTTTTATTTCATCATCTTTTGCTAAGACCATACCTGCATCATCTTTTATACATTTTATATGAATTATATCTCTTGCTCTCTTTTCTCTAGACTTTGTTATGCGATAGAGCTCTTTCTGGCCTCTAGGGAATTCCAACGCGTTATACAAGTCATCCTGAGCCCGAGTTCTCGCCACAGCTACTGTTCTTTTTGCCTTTCCCTTCCATTCTTTGTAGATATACTTCTTTATCTCTTTTAAATCTATATTTATGTTTTCAACATCCTGCCATTCTTTAAACGCACTCTTTTTTTCCTCAAGTATCTTTTGCACTTCTTCATTCCACCACCATGTATCCTTATCAATTATACCCTTCCCTTTCGATTCTCCACACACATCTTTTGCTATTCTTCTTATACCATCAGCTATTTCATTCCAACATTCATTCACAGACTTCCCTTCCATTTCCTTCATTTCCATCATTTTATCTACCACTTTTTCCCTGAAAACACTCGCAAACTCCTTCTTTTCCAGCATGCGCCATCTTGTTCTGGGTGGGGGCCGTTCTTTGTTCCTGTTAAGCGGGACACTGATTTTCACCTCCATTATGAGGAGTCTATGTTGCGAGACTAAACATTCGCCCGGCAGAACTTTACAGTCTTTGACTCGATTAAAACTATTTCTTTTAATGAGAAATTAATCAATCTGAGTCGTGTGGTGGCCACTTTTATAGGTTATGAGGTGTTCGTCTTTTTTCTTGAACCACGTGTTTGTTATCGCTAGGTCGAATGCAGTAGCAGCTTGTAACAGTGTCTCGCCGTCAGCATTACGGTTTCCGTACCCCCACCCCCCATGCACTCTTTCATACCCCTGATTACATTTGCCTACATGCCCATTAAAATCACCGCCCACAAATATCTCTTCACTCTCTGATATATTCATTATCATAGCATCAAAGTCCTCCCAGAATTTTTCTTTTACTACATCTTCACACCCTGTCTGGGGTGCATACACACTAATTACATTCAAGACCAAAGTCTCCACAATCACTTTTACAACTATTATTCTATCGCTAACCCTTTTAACATCCGTCACACATTCTTTCAACTCACTATCTAACACTATGCCAACACCATTACGCTTTCCATCGTTTCCACAATAATAAAACTTATAACCTTCTCCTATCTCTCTCGCCTTTCAACCCTTCCACTTAGTCTCTTGCAAACACGCTATGCTTATTCGTCGTCTTTTTAACACATCTGCTAACTCTCTTCCTCTTCCAGTCATCGTACCTATATTCCAACTCGCACATTTCAGTCTAACATCCCTCATTCTCCGAGCTTGCTTCTTACGTCGCACCCGCCCGTTATGGTGCGACAACCCTTGTCCGCTTCCCACAGTGGCCGGGTGCTGCCCCTGCGCGTCGCCTACGGGGTACGCCCTAGTCCTAACATCACAACAATCTTTTATACTCATCATGCTGCTAAAAGGTTTCGGCTTCAGTTTTACGACCGGCCGCCTGCCTGACATCAACCCTCCTTGGGAATGCTTTTGTTGGTGGTTAACCGCCACCTACGGTTTCATTGCAATCTCTCTAGCCAAATCATACCATAACCAGCCACCAGGTTCAGATCATAACATACCAAATAAGCTCTACTAACCAGGAAATAAAATTTTTATTATCGTTAACAAATTACGCTAATAGCAACGTTGTTGGGAGGAGACGCGATGCGGCGCCGACGCAGACAGCAGACTGCGACACTACGTGCTTTTAGACAAGTATTTGAAAACTTCGATCAACTTGGAAATGTTTGAGAAGTTTGTCTTGAAAATCTGCAGTAAAAGTTGATTGACCAAACAAATATAATGGCGAAAAGTGACAGGACATGAGTCATAGACGACAGCACAATACCTAGTTTTGTCTCAAGTATAGGAGATTTATTAGTTATATTACTAACAGGATTTCGACAGTTTTCGTATTTTAAAGAAGAACAAGAATTCACCGTTTTTGTTCAGCCAACGATCGATCGTATTTATTTCAGTTTGTTTGTTTATTGAAATAGCAAAATGTTTCTTTGGGTTTAAACAAAAGTTGACAGTGTAATTAATAAAAACATAATCGAACGTGATAGGCTGACAATTTGTAGAATTGTCTCCTAGAACTTCAAATAATTGGTTTCAAAACAAGTTCTCTGAAAACGACTGGAACATTACTTCTGTATTGATTTGTGACGTAATGGATATTACATAATAAAAAATGTAACTGGATTTATTAAAGCACCGTGTGGGCGACATTCGTCGAAGCACGTTTTGTTGAGAGAATACTCTGATTTATTAGTTGAGAAATTGTTTACTAAAATAGCCTCTGGGGCAGGACAAACGTGACCGTCTTTCATAATTCCTTAAATAGCATTTAATTAGGTTTTCTCTTCCATCATTGAAAACTCGCATAAGTTAAAGCTTCGCTAGAAAGCCCTCAAATGTTGAATTGCATTAGCATAATTGATTAACTGAGTGAAGTCGTACACACCCATGAAACCCAACTTTTCTCATGTTAAATGTTATCACTATCACTTATTGTGACAAAAGTATGTGATGTATGATTTCGGAGAATTACAAAACACATATCTGTTTCTGTACGGTGTTTGAATTGCTCTCAACTAATTAACTTATCTTCGGATCGGATCATTCACACGCCCGTGAGAACGGCGCTGTGCATCAAGCCATCTACCGAAAGAAACTTCACCGACTTTTTGCCTTTGTTACGCGTTGAAGTACAGTTTCGTTCATAGATAGTAAAAGCGAACTCTTCCTAATCTATGAGACAACGTACAGCGTACGTAAATCCAGTTACAAGTAAGTTATTTGGACATTCATACAATAGGTGTCGGTAAATATACTCAAAGATATTTTTGCAGAACTTTAGCGCAAAAAGAACAAGAAACATAATGCAATGCAGTAATTCATTTCCACGGATGGCATATCAGAATGTACGATCAATTCGCGAGACAACGGTCCAAAAGTTGCTGTACAATCTCACGATTTACATTTTGGATTGGAGAAGGACCATTTTAGATTGAATCTTCCTTTTCTGATCAAATACATTTAAGTGAAACTTATCTCGGTTTTCCTTTACGGATAAGTGAAACCCTTAGTGCATCAAAAATTAAAAGACGCACTGCACCGCTCTCATGCATTATATTGACACGTTTGATAAAAAAGAGCCTATAACAAATCTAGGCTTTATTATTACTAACGGAGAAAATCAGTCATACCGAGTTCATTCGTATGATAGAGCCGCAGGCAAATAATTAGTAGGAGCAGTTATTAGCACTGATTTTCAAAGCGTAGCACCATTCACAGAATCTCATTTAACATGAAACACATGTTCATAAAATTAACAATACCGATGAGATTCTACTAGCCTGACGTGCACATAATTAAGCGGCGGCGTGAGCAGCACGACAAAAAGACGCAACAAGACGGCGACAAGACTCACGACAGCGTCTGGCTGCACGCACGGGTCAAGGAGAAAGGCGCCGTCGAAGCCGGCGACAAAATACCATTACTTAATCTGTAATTCCCACATTTTCTTCAATTCACTCATATTTACGAGAGGAATGTTGCTGTGGGCGAAGCCAATTGTCTCTCGTTGTTTTTCTAACTATTAAGTATACTGTCAAGATATTGCAACGAACTTATTGCCAGCTTATTGTTGTAACTTTACTGCCTAAAGACAAATATTGTATTACTTAATTATTGTTGAAAGCAAGGATCAACACCCGACGCCAAATAAGAACTGTTATCAATGATTAAATCTGGACAGTTAATCACTGATAACAGTTTGAATCTTTCAGATATCTAATTTGGTACTGTACAGGCATAATGTTATAATTTATACCTGAGAATTAATAATAAAATCTCGAAATTCTGCAATACAGCCAGCTTGGTACTTAGAACTTACGATACAGTGATGCCGAATCAAACTGATACAACTCAGTAATGGCGTTGACTCATTCATTCATTCATCGAAAGCTAACATCCAGTTATTGCGAATAAAAACGTGTGAATTTTTTTTAAGGACATGTTGGTCAGCCATGGACACAGACACAGACATCATAAATAGGTATTATCACATAATGTTTATTTATATTATATTTTGAGTTTTTGACACCTCAAAAGCAAGGGAAGATTACTTTTTCATTGTATGAAATATTAAACACTTATTGGTCTGGTTGGAACAGCGCTCTAACCAACACCGAAATTGGAAGAACAAATACATAGTAGTTAATTTATTCAGGATGGGTACTGCTGGTTTCTTCTAGAATAAGTAATTTGTAATAAGTTTCAACACAAAACCTATCCGGATGTTCTGCTTTGGCGAACATCCTTAGAAAACACTGAAGCGTGGCAACCTGGAAATCAAAACTTAGTCCACCGTTTAACAAACAAATAGTCACAATGAGGTCGCCGACATGATAACAATAACTATTGAAAGATAAGATTTTGTATTCACAATCGCAGTACACAATATTGCAACGTCAGCACTGAAAGTAACGAAAGAAATTATAAAATTAAAAAAACTAAACCAAAATAAATCCGGAAAAACATCATCCATGTATAATAAAACCAGCTGAGTCACCAGTCACCGGCGAAAAGAACAAAAGATCACCAGTTTCCCAATAGCGGAAACGACGTAGACTATTTTTAAAGCGACGCGACAATTTTACCTTTTGCCTCTTTTGGAACAGATGCACATTCCAAATTCAACCTTAAGTAATAGACTATCGGAAATTTTCATTACTTCCAGAAAAATAAAAATAAGTTGGTAAAACGAATGTGCGTTCATTAGGGAATATTTTCGACATGGAAATCGGTTGGAGACGATTTAGAAGAGCCAGAACACCGCGACTTATAACATTTCAAAGGGACATTACCATTACGTTTATTTATTTGGAATGAAATCCGTTTAGCCAGGTACATAACATTAGAGAACAAGGAAATAAACCCTTAGTTGCAAATGCTGCTATTGTTTAATCCATGTAAAACTGGACGGTGATTTTATTGCGTTGGCCGTTTTATTACTATAGGAAATAAGACTTTATCGTTATAGTCTATCTTTATTGGTCGATACTAAACAAGCCTCAGGAAATTATTGGTCACCGTTTTTTGCCAATGTCTGGTTGTCGACCTTAAAACAAAGCAATATCATCCAAGTAACCTTTGTTTAGGGTTCAACCATCCCAAGAGTGTATACAAAATGTTCAAAAGTAACAACCGACGAAGAAAAATACGCATCATCAATCCCGGATTCACCCACGCATTCAATGAACAGTTAACTAACATAGATATTAGCAGACAATAGTTAATTTAGATGATAGAATTAAATTATTGCTATTACACATCGCTCAATTGAAGCATGACTTCGATACAGATTACTTATTGAGAGCATATGGTGACCTAAGCGAATTTGCTTTTACAGACTTTTATAAAAGGGATCGTATAACTTTGGGAATAGACGAGGCATCTTCTCAATATCGTCCTTTATCTCCTGAAAACTTTCAACTGCTCTAGTTTCCACTTAATAAATCATCTCTACGCGGGAATATAGCAGGGGCGCACAATGTAGATTGGAAATCTGTGAAACCAATCCCAAGAGAACTTTGCATTGCAGTGTTCTCATGCCCTAAGTACAGATATATCTGATCCAAACATAGTGGGTCCTTGAACTCGTTCGCAACAACAATCGTTAATGGACATCCGCTGTACTACCAATGATAAATGAACAGGCTTCTTGGAAATCATCGGAGAAAGGCTAACAGACAAAACAAATCATGATCTCGATGGATATTTGATTCGCTCGTTTTAGAACTCGTGGACAGCTAATACAATTGCTTGCAAAAATTTCTCTGATAAAGTTCTTGCAAATATAGTAACTGGATATCAATTACAGAGGAAATTTTGTATTAAAGACTATTCAATTCAATGTCAGGGTGATCACGTTACCAAGACAACAGTGAAGACATTAGTGTCATCATCTTAGATATCGTCTCAATTTATGGACTGGCTCATACATATATAAATTCTAAAGTCGTGAAGAAGTATTTGAGAATCAGAAGTATTTCCAATCATCCAACAAAAAGATTCCTTAAAAGTTATAGACTGCATTATCACAATTTTATTTTCATCTGTTGTCATGAGACTAGTCGAAACATTTTTCTAGACAGTCACTTTTCAACGGAAGAAAGCAGTATATCGCCTTACATTTCTATTTTGATTCCGCTTCTTCCTCATCACGGTCATTGTGTTACACAAACCACCACTGGGTTAAATAAACTCATAAGGACGTAATTACTAGGGACACTCCTATAAGCACATTTTGTTCACTGCTGAAAGCTCGCGTGACACTAGTTACCAACCCCAAGCAACTGTGGTGGGATGGTTGCGATCAATATTGTACCATGTTCATGCTAAACTTTTATTTCAAGGGCACCCTTTCGAGCTGGCAGCTGATAAAAATGGATTACGTATGAAGAGTAAAACCGAAATATTTAATCGATTAGTGTTAAGACATACGGTTTGACAAAGGTTTTATTTAACTCGAGGGGAACTAGTGTCTTTGTGATAATTTCTGATCCTCACTTGGTTCTAGAGCCTAGATTTAAATTTCGCCAAAACCTTATTAAAAAAATAATGCATGTTATTTACGAGTAACTTATTCTATTTTAGTTGAAATTTGACGAGATGGACGGCAGACTTTTGCTCTCTAAATCGATATGTCCTAACCAGTTCCGTAAATAGGGCTGTGCCAAGGGTGCCCAGGCACAGGGCACAGACCCTGGAGGGGCGCAGAAATGACCAGACCAGGACCAAGTTTTGGAACATGCATGGGCGCAGTGAAGGCTAGTTACGGTACTGGTCCTAACTAATATTTACACAGAAATAGTAAAAATACATTTATATGAGTATGCTATGCCGTGAGTTATACATGTACTGTTTAAACGAGCACTTCATATCAATTAACATACTAAAGAAAAAGAATTAAGGATCGGATGTTGAAACAGCGAGATTACATAAGTATACGGCACAAAACTGATAAAACCGGCCTAAAAAACGAAAAAAAAAAGAACAAACGAAGAAAAAACTGCCTAGGCGAAATGACGGATTTTTATTTTATGATAACAACTATATGTAACTCATTTCTAGCAAATAAACATTCTTATTCTTATTCTTAAAGCTGAACCACAGGCTGAACGTAAAAACTTTAATTTTCGCAATTTAACTTCGGACGATTCCGTAAAAGGAAATTAAACCTATTAGTCTTAAGATTGTAAAATCAACAGAAAGCGAACACTTAAACACGTTAATCAAGATCTGCAATTTAATAGAAGCAGGTCAATACAGAAATTCTTATATAAATAAACAACAGATTGAAAAAGTTATATCGAAGAAAACCTCGTAGCGGTATGCTGAAAAACAAACAGGGGTCGAGACGAACGGTCAATCCTGAAGGCGGTCTGTGGAAATCAACCGCAGTAGGCAATTTCTTTTGTACAGTCGACCGAACGTCAGAGGTAAAACTTGAATTACGAAAACCACCCTTACTGCATACAAAAAAAAAAAAAAAAAAAAAAAATACAAATAAATAAATAAAAACGCTGAAAAAAAAAAAAAAAAAAAAAAAAAAAAAAAAAAAAAAAAAAAAACAAAAAAAAAAAAAGACGCTGTCAAGGTCAAACTGTTACCACGTGACGACGACGACGACGGTGACGTGACGTGACGTGCGGTCGACTGTACTAGCACATAGAGCAAAGTCCGAGCAGGCAAACTAATATCCTTTATGTAACATTCTATTTGTTCGCTAGCTGAGAAATGCACTTTTATTAAAAGTAATACGATGTTAAGTTAAAACGAAACATTCTAAAATAAATGATCTCATACTTCGTAATGGTACAGGGTACAGTAGCAGATTATAAATGATTATGTAATTTGTGTAACAAGACACTGCATTAGCCTTAGAAATATGAATCCTGCCTCCATTTGGGACAAAATCCGTGATCAAATCAAACACAGCGCAGACGTAAGTACTGTACAGTATAAATAATTCGAACCATAAAACTGTATAAACACAGACTTCGAATGTGTTTATTATCTTTAGTCAATGATGAGCGAGGAAAGATATAAGCAAAAGGAATATTAACTGTTTACAACAATGGAAGCATCTATTAAAACCGTCTATAGTTGTATACAAACCGAACCGAGCGAGAGAACAAATGTAGTGGAAATTCAACTTAGAAAATGTATGAACATTGACCGTGCTACGGGGCAATGTTCTTTTATCTACATCAAAGAATCTAATGTTGTGGTTACAGCAAATATGTTTGAAGAGATACCAGCAACGTAACACGTTAACGTCAAACTGACATTTTTTTCCATGTGGCTATATAATTCGTCACGCTTTCTTGGGGTAAATACTCACCTACTACTGGTACTTTTATAAGAACCTATGAATAGAGAGTTGCTAATGCTGGTGTGAATGTCAAAATGACTGTAAGTATAGGTTGGGATGACCTGGTTAGTTGCTGTAAGGATTGCGAAGGTGAGAGGTCATCGCTCTGAGTTAACTACGTGAAGGAAATAGCCAGTAACTAACGTATTGCTGGCCTGGTATATCCAGAAAAGAGTTTTAGCAAAGAAGATTTGGATATCGTAGTAGCAAATGACAGCATTGTCACATTTTTCACCCGACCGGAACTACCTAAACAGTTTCCTCAAAAAGCAAGTACAAGGTGAAAAAAATTACATTGCGACCATTTGATGACAGCATAATTTCAGATCCACTCATCATATCAAATTAAATCAGCGATCCGTTAAAAATTGTGAGTTTTAGTACTTTCAGTAGTACCAGTGATGGGAGCAATACAACCAAAAAAATTGGCAAACTAAAAGTTATGTCCAGTTTCTAGACTGTTAGAAAGAGCAAAATCCGTCACTAATCAGAATAAGATTTTTATAACAATACTACATTTATTGCGGATCATAACATAAGCATAACAGAACTTGATTACTTTCTGTGATATCTTTTACCTTTCAATGGATTTAACTGAATAGTGATTGATGACCGAAGACCATTGACTCCTTTCACATTTCCTTTTTGAGAGGGACCATTCCTAGCGAGTAGAAACCAAATTGTAGTTACGTCATGTTGTAGTATTTATGCACGTTACATGCTACGCTATCGTGATTTGTTGACCTAAAACTGCGATTACTGGGCAATTTCAGGAAAATCAGTGTTCACGAAAACGAAGGGAAAACATTTTGTATAGACAATGATAAAAGAACATTCTGATTTTATTTTGAAATCGTACACTTCATAAAATTGTGTTTCACGATTTGATTACGAACGAAGCTACTTTTTGGATCGGGTGAAATCGAAAAACCAATGCTAAAAGTAACTCAGAATTTCAGAAACTTGATGTTTTTAGGTTTGCTTATTATTTTGAATATAAGTAATATAACTGATCAGAACACTACTGCTGAATTTTATTGAAGTTTGATCGACAGGTGTTGGGATCGACAATTTGGACATCGGAGCGTGAGAAATCGGGGGGAAAATCGTATTGTCTCAAAATACAGACACAATAGAGTATTATATGAAGTCAAGGATATTATAAAGTAATATCACCTACCATTCTTGTCAAGACCTAAATAAATAAATAAATATCTTTGGGACATTTTTACACAGCACCATCTAGTCCCAAACTAAGCAGAGCTTGTGCTATGGGTACTAAACAACGGATATAATACTTAAATACTTCTTTCAACTTCAAAAAGTTAAAAGAAAAAGTAGGTAAACAAAAGGCTGAACTCACCTCATGATCCCTATAGAAGGGCTCCTGAAGGTTATCCGGGACCCTGTTGTTGAACGCCTTCGATAACAGCCATTTAACTGACGCCCGTTGCTTCGACTGAAACAATACAAAATAAAAATATTACTTATCGCGGTTACCAACAAGTAGTACGTAGAAGGAGTTCATGGACTATGGCCGCCTGACAGATAAAGCCCGAAACAAACTATCGGACGCAACTTACAGTCACGACCGTAGTCTGCACATCATGATATAATCCAGAGAGCCAGATATTCGTCGGACGTCCAAGCGCTCAAGGTCACGTCCGCGACTTATTGCTGATAGTTTGCACACCGGTGTAAAGTTATTGACCAGATACAGCATCAGTTGCTACCGTCGGTCCCGACTTGTAAGTTGCTTTCGATAATTGGTTCTAGCTTAAATGTGTGTGCATGAAGGCTGCATATGAAAAATCTAAAATTATACATAAGTCATACTTGACATCATTAATATTAATAACTTCTTAGGTTTTCGCGATCACTACACATTATAATAAAACAAAGTTTAACCGGATTCATCATTACAGCCGAAAGACGTCCACTACTGGACATAGGCCTCCCCCAATTAAGGGGGGGGATATGCCATAATCGCCACGCTTGGCAGGCGGGTTGGCGATCGCAGTTGGTTGGTTAAATACTCAGAGAACGCTGCTGCCCATCCTCTGGTGAATCCCTTAGTCGCCTTTTACGACACCCATGAGAAGAGATAAGGGTGGTGCTATTCTTTAAGTCCGGCACCACACGGACCGGATTAAATCACGTATATTATTTAAATTGGTTTCCCTGACGTTTCGAAAGCTTTGCAGCATTTCGTGGTCGCAGGTAGACTAAGATGACAAGCGTCGTTACAAATATTTCTAAAAAATTATTTTAATCTACCGTACAATATTATTAATTAAAATCGTTTCGATGCACGCAGTAATCACTCACAATATCATTATCTTTTACAGTGTTGCGTGCTGTTTGGGACTTGATTATTTTTAGGACTGGGTTCCAAACAGGTGGAAGCTGCCAACCATCTTCTCTATTAAAATTAGGATGTTTTTTAATTTCAATAGCCTCACGGAGCATTCTAGGTACATATCGGTTTTCCTTCGCCAGAACTTGTGGTTTATCAAATCGAAGAAAATGGTTGGGTTTGTCTAGGGCATGTTCACACACTGCAGACTTTGTGGAGCGTCTGTTCTTGACGTCAGCTATATGTTCTTTAATTCTAGTGGCTATACTACGCTTTGTTTGCCCTATGTATGATAACCCACAATCACAATCAATCTTGTAGACCCCTGCATCTTGTAAGGGAATGTGACACTTCACCGGTCTGAGGAGTTGGCTGATCTTTCTTTGGGGCTTGAAATAGGTTTTGATAGAAGCACGCTTCAAGATATGACCAATTCTGTCGGTGACCCCTTTGATGAATGGTAGAACAGCAGGTCGACGATCAACTGTGCTGGGTTTCAGGCGGCGTTTGCGATGGGGATGTGGAGCTTGCTTTCGGAAACGAACAGGAGTATACTTTTCAATGTGGAGTTCTCAACCGCGGTCATTAAAACTTGGGTCTCATAAACTTTATTAGCTCCTTCGCCAAGCCAAGGCTCAAAGCGGCTTGACCCAAATCCAGTTTCTATTGATCATTTCAACGCATGACATATAAAATCATAAACTAGTACAATGGATGACAAACTGCGTATCTTAAGAGTCGTCATCTATGTAGTTAACGAGGTAATAATTGCAAATAGCTGTTCTATTGAGCCAGTTGTCGGCTGTCAATTGCCACAATTATTGTCAACCGTCAACCACTGCTATGTTATGGCAACGTCCGCTTATTGTGATCGCAATGATCAATAGTGGAACCGAAGTGGTCCTTGTCCCAATTTGAGTACTGCACTATCATCGCTCACTACTCGTTAATGTGATAGTAGATTGATTGTAGACAAGATCAAATAAATTAACATAAGAATACAAGTAAAAAATAAGAATAAAAAAAAACCCCCAACCAGTCCATTCTCTATTCGTTCTTTCATTAATTTTACACATTCATCAGCTTAGAATCCTTCATCAATTTATCCTCATTTCTCTTTTCTGCTCCATCATCAGAGCGTGATCACCATTTATCTATAACCTATTCATTGAAACCATTCTAATGAACCCAAACACGATACTTCTGCTGTAAGTTGGTGAGGAGTTGGGTACCCTGTAGATTCCAGGCAATGTTGCAGCATCAGGTTAAGGTTACCATGTTTTGCAATCTGTGTCACAGATATACACCAGGGGTGTACCTTTCCATCGGGAGTTAAAATGAATACGTCGACAGACCAACAGAAATAGGCGGCGCATGTAACTGTTATTTAGTTAGTAAGCTGCGTAAAGAAAATTGATTGTTATTTATCTCTGTTACAAATACTACATTTAGTACGCGTTACGCTTACGCTTGATTCATAATGACATGACACTAAGCTTTATAAAGTACAAAGTTCGTTTCGTACGTTTTATATTGCATGAATAAGTTGGCAAACGCGCCTTGAGCACTTAAATATCATTACTTCATATGCCTGATAATAAAAGTTACATCACGAGACAGCATAAATATGATGTCATAAAATATGACCGCGAAGAGCGTAACCCATATGTGAATATTGTACAATGTCAAGGTTAGATGTATAGATCCGAATAATCCAATAAAGCCGTTGCGTTGTTAGTAAGTTGCATAGATGTTGATAACCCCATCGCGTCGCGGCAACAACCCATTCGTCATGCAAGTGAGAAAGCAAGCACGCGAACCATCACTCTCTGTTATTAATTTACTGTAAACTAATAGTTAAAACATGCAAACGCATCGCGATGCTAAGAAATCCGTTGAGATGCAGAATTTTAATAACACGTACGTACAGTTAAGCCACACGGCACGGAGAAATTATTCGAAGATTTCAGATGATATTAGAAATTCTACCCGTACTAGACTCATTTTGCAAATGAATAGTGAAAACATCGCAGTCCGTCACAAAAAGATCAGTCAGCAACTTGAAATTTTACCAGCACGATCAAAGAGTTGCATCAAAACCTCTTCTTGAACCAGCCGAGATTCACAAAAAAAAAAAAAAAAGTTACGTTCAAAGCGGAAACATTAGAAGAGACTGATACATTGAAGCAGGACGGGGCAAAAAAATGAACAAGATGAGCTTAGCTATCAATAACAGTATCAGAACGTCGACAAATCATAAAGCTAAAAGGTCGGGCGCGTGCCGGCGCATGCGGCCACGGATAAAAATAGTCCACTGCACGGAGACACTCCCGAATAGGAAGCTACTAGGACGGCTCGATAAGGAATGTCACAGTAAACGGCTGTTGTATCAGAGATTAAAAGGAAACTGGTGTTTGTATATATAATATGTATTGTAATGCTGTATTTTTTCAATTGATTCATCTAGGACGGGTGGCAGCAGATACATGTTGTTGAAAGTCGAAGACCGAGTTGAATAATTAATAGATTAGCTGATAGCTGTCCATTAAATCAAACTGATGATTGATGAAAATGATAATTCATTTATTAAATTGTAGAATAAATTAATTTTAAATCAGATTTGTAAAAACTAACAGACTTATCGCTTAAAAGCAATCAGAAACAGTTAATCGGATATCGTTCATATTAATGAATGTGTGACATTGAATCCAATTGAATGTGTCTATTTTGCGTTGGTGTAAACGTTTTCTCCGAATAAAAACGAGGACTTAACAACTGGTTGAATTTAATTTAAAAAAAATATACAGAAGAATCCATTGAATTGCTCGTGAGAACTTTATAATCCTATGGATATAATAAAGGATTCTTTCATATCACTAATTAGTTCAAAAGCTAATTTGGAGTCAAGACAACAATTTGGCAATGGCAGAGATTTTCTGACATGATTATTAAAATATTCTTGTAAAGACCTCGATGTAGTAAAGAACTACCGAGACCCTATAATTCGGCTTGTCAAATACTGAAGCTGTTTATTTGCACTGAAAAAGGTGGTGTACAAGCCAACTAGACTAATTAATACAGTTACGGCCGTCTACACCTGTAGGCGTACCCCACCCCAGGGAACTGTCGTCGGGTAGGTAATCTTGTTCCAATGTTTTATTAAACCAATCCAACGAATATTTTAGGTGGTCAGCACAAACTGATTCTCGAGAGAGACCTGGGTTACAATTTACTCTATTTAGAAGCTGCAATTGGCAGTTTAACAATTCTTTGATGCTCTGCCTTAAACAGCATTGAGAAAGAGGGATATCTACATTATATTTTTTGCAGGCGAAACGCTAACCAATCGGTCTAGTTGATTACTACTGCAAATCTTTCAAATCAGTAGTTTTTGATGTATTGCTGCTGCAGTCATTAAATACGAACCGTTGTTGCTATACGCGGCTCTAACGCAGAGGCATCAACTTGCTCGCTAGTTCATTATACCAAATTACCATCAACCATTAGAAAATATTTAATTGCATCGGAATTTACCTTACAGAACTTTCTCAGTTTTTGTATACAAATATGTTTCTTTAATAATTTCTAGCTAATTAAAACAAGCGTCAACTAGGCGTGCTTGTATGGTCGACCGCACTTCAGTGGTAACATTTTGACATTGACAGCACCTGTATTTCGTAGGCAGTAAGGGCGGTTTTCTAGTTCAAGTGTTACCACTGTCATGCAGTCGACTGTACGTGGATGGAGAGAAAAACTTCAAACTGGTATTAATGTAAATATTTTGATGTCAATTAAATATAAACTAACCATAAAGATTATGCATGTAAATCTAATTCACTAACGAATTAATTAACATTGTTTATCTGTCAGGAATCCCGTCACCGTATAAAATATTTATGTTAAACGTCACCAGTAAGAACAAGAATGAAAAGTATGTGCATGTTTTCAAAACAGCAGCTGTACATTCATATTTATTTAGTTTCCTTATGCATTGTACTTTAAAGGAATAAGTGTATATCCAACATCTCTCTACGGAGCATTAAACTCTAATTGTATCTCGAATTCATAAAGCAAAAGAATACTTACTAGAGGAGAGAGAACAGTATTGTATCAAGAAAATAGTTCTTGCCCAGGGAGTCTACTCGCATTTCACGAACGACAAACAAAGTACGAACTTTCGTTCCAACTTATACAGGACCTACAGAATAAAGATACTCTTAAAAAGGCACAATAAAGACAGACTACGGTTCATAGTCGTACGAAATTGATCGGAGATCAGAGAAACAAACGTCAAAACACGACCATCGCATGCGATAAGGGAACGATGGTTGACCGGCGTTGAATGGCACGATTAATCGAATATCGTCAAACGCAAATAGACCCCCAGGCTGCAAAACAGAAGCAAATTGAAATCAATTCTAAGCACCAGGTTCACACATTTAAAAAACCGGCCAAGAGCATGTCGGGCCATGCTCAGTATTATAGGGTTCCTTAAGTAGGTCTAATTACAAACTAATCAAATCGAATATTAATCATTGCTATTTTAGTTTTTGCAAACAGCGCCACCTAGCGCCTAGCTAAATTTATGAAGCTAAATTTAAGAAGTGTGTTTCTTTTTGTGATTTTTTAAATAGATAGTAACTAAAGGAGCATTATTTGCTACGATCATTTTTCTCTAAGGTCAATGACCTATGAACTAGGACGTCTTAAGTATTTTTCAGTTTTCTCACTATAACTCAAAAATTTATAATCACATTATACTCGAAATAATTTTAAAAGAGAGTTTTTATAAAGGTCTATCAATGTTGAAGACTATAAATTTCTACGTTGCATAGTTTAGAAATGGCAGGGGGGGGGACACATTGCACGCCACTTTGGCGAACTGTATTTCGCAGATGGTATACCTGATAAAAAAGTTGTGTATGAAACATTATCTTCATTTTAGTAGACCTATTCAATGATACCCCACACGAGGGGGTGCAGGGAAAAAAATATTTTCATCCCCATTTCACATGTATGGGCGCCACCCCTAAATTACGTAATCAAGATTTTTTTTATTCTTTTAAAATTGAGATCTATATCTATTCCAGTTTTTGTCAAAATTTCATTTACTTATGTTTATAACTGTAGAAGTTATTAAGCGGTAAAGGATTAGGACAGACGGACAGACGGACAGACGGACGGACATGATGAAACTATAAGGGTTCCTTGTAGGACTACGGAACCCTAAAAACATAAACACAGTCGGAGCAAACTCATTCAATTTGCAAACTTAAGGAGCGTTTCGCTCGTAAAGAGTCGACTATTAAGTACTTTCATACACCACGCTATAACATATAGCAAGTGGAGCGGGCAGGCCACTCTCTACACTCAATTCTTAGCAGTTAATTGCTGAGCAATTAGCGAAGTCGTCACTGAACACACATTTCACTCTCTCCCGAGGTTTGGGTGGTTTGTCTACACTGTTTTGTAGGAACACATACGGTGTGTGGTCAGTGCTGGCTCATTAGTGCCATCGACTTCGCTAACGGAAGAATGCACTTCCTCCATGATCGTCAACTGTAACCACCACAGATTTGCATCGAAGCACCTCAGTCCAAGCGGAACTCAAAGACTAGACAGGTCGACGCTACATCATCGATGCTTTCACGAGCAGATGTCTTGCTTCATGAATTATTACGCGATCGTTTAAAGTACAGACACGCAGTAGCAAATAGTGATTTCAAAGGAAACCTGTTTTGAATGCATGCCCTCAATGCTTTTATCCTTCACGAGGATTAAATTATTTTGTCGAAGCTGGGCAGACTACACTCGCGCTGCACTCGCCTGACCCGTAGAACAAAGGGCAATGTAACTTACTCGTACTAATATCGTTTTCGTTTATATATTAATAATGTAGTTTGTGGATTGCGGAGACGTAGATTATGGCGCATGTTTAACTTAACAAGACTTAAACACGCAATTGTCAATTGAATGCTTCTTTGAAAATAATTGCTGTTGCCAACTTACATGCAACGTATATAAAAACGGCTAAATTCAAGGAAATTGCCAAACCAACAGGATTGATAAGAAAATGGGTAAATAACGAGATAGAATCTATTAAACGGGGTGAAGGTTCGTTGCAAAACAATCGTGAACAGTTAACTGAGCCGGTTATCGTCGATTCGGATCGGAGCCTCGCGGACCGCAGCAGTCGATGCGTGGAAACTGGAAAGGTGCGTTGGCACCTGCAGCCCACGCGATCCACTGAGGCCGTGCGCCCACGCAGCTCCCACACAAGCTTGCCAGTACTTTAACTTATGGCTCTCAAGTCCCAAGCTCTCTTCTTTACAATGTGTGCGAGGGAGATGATAAAACGATTTCAATTTTGACACTTCTGTGATTGATCAAACTAGCTTACACCAAATATGTATTTAGGCTGTTTGCTAAAATATTAGTGGCAAAAGGTGGCAAACTATAAGAGGCTCACTACGCAGAAGCCATAATTCTTAATAAGACATTGATATTTAACTAGTAAATTGAATTTATTTACCTACTTATTGCACACAAAAATTATAATGAGGGAAATACCAATAAAGAATAGTCTTTATTGGTATTTCCCTCATTATAATTTGGTTTAATTTCAATAAATATTATGTAATATGAATGTTTTATTCTTTGAGTAGGTATTTAATAATAATATACCCAAAGGTTTTATTTGTTAATCTGAAAAACTGATCAAAGTATAGAATGTTATAATTTTATGGTTCCGTCATTATATCACGGAAAGAAAATTCATTTATAGCTAGCGTTAAACAGGACAAGAAAATAAAACGTTCTTTGTATATTGAACCATTAATAAATATCACATCGTGTGTCGCGTAATAACATGAACTAGTATTACACACCAGACATTACATTCTTCAAGCCACACATTTTGGCATTTTAATAGGTCAGCCTGTCTCCCGAACACGATATCGTATAACTGCATCTGCTGGCAATGGCTGCTATCCAAGCCAGAACTTGTTGTTCTATGAACATTGTCCAACTTTGTATGTACATACAACCTAAATGAACACCTGTTATAGCCATCTTCCTAGGAACAGCTGAACCGAGACAAACGATAAGACAAATAAGGTCAGAACTCGGAATTCAAGACAAAAATTCAAGGAAGGAACATCGCAAGCTCGAATCTGAAGCTCACAAATATACACAAGAAATATCGTTTATACGAAGTCCATATATTCAACAAGTTTGACGAGAAGTGATTCATGGGTGACCAAATATGGGATACAACTTGGACAACCGGCGACGCTGAGAAAAAAAATTCTTGTCCCTAAGAACTTATGCATCAATACATATTCATTGGAAGCTACTAACATGGGCAAACGGCCGAGTTAATTCTAACCACCTGAATGGAATTTTGCAAGGCTTCCATTAAGCACTATTAGATTACCATAATTGGTACGTAGGAAACAAATAACTGGGATCACGAAGTCTATGTTGAGATGAACCTTGTAAGTACAAAATAACTTTAGCATCGAAAGACTATAATAGACAATTGAATCGTGACCTGCATTTATGTACAGATCCATAAAAACGCCAACGTTTTTATAATTCACGATGTCTCTCTCACTAAGGCCTCAAGTAACAGGAAGCAGGAAGTTTCCAGAATTTGTACATAATTTAGTTTGTGTGTGTGTAAATGCTCTATCTATGGCATAGATACGGGCTCTGTCATAGAGTACATAGACTAGAGGCAATCGTACCATTACTGCGCTTTACCTTCTAGCGGAACTAATGCAACACACAATTAGTTTTGCGGTGCAGGAAATAAGAAATGGTTTGCTGCTCTGAGTCATTTCGATCCACCTGACCGATGGTTACTCAGACAATTTCTGCTTAAAATAGTGGTTAAGGCAACAAAAAAAACGATAATAGGCAATAAAGACCTGATGAAGATGAAATATAAATAGTTTGCTAAGATTTAGCCGCTTGCTTTCATTAAAAACGTAAGTAGGATGAGGACTTCGGTATCCGAAATAACCCTACGGGACACCCCGGAAGCTGTGGCAGGATGTTGTAAACGATGATATAAAGGCCTGCTCTTGATTCTTGGCTTGATCACTGGGAATGGTCAGAACAAAGTGAAATAAAGTCAAAACAAAGTGAAATCCGACTTTGTCGGAAAACAACAAATTACACATTGTAGCAGACGATAGTGGATTGCATTCGTTTGGAAATTATGAATTCTAAACAGCGGAATACTGCTATTACAGAAATGTCAACAGATCACTGATGCGATGAAGTCATAACTAGCGAAAACTATAAATATGCCAAGCCCACGCAGCCTCGATTAAACATTAACTTTATTGTAGAGCAAATTGCTGTAGGTTGTATACCTACATAGTAGACGAGAAGAATAAGAAACAGAAAAAATTCATGACAGCTACCAAAAATTACGGCTTTAGATTTACAATAAAAATAAAATGAAAAATCTGTCGTTAAGAGACAAGGACATTTTTTATATCCTCACAAACAATTATATCATATTCGGTAATTACACAAATGACTGTCTCTGGTACGGATGAAAATTTGTGTGATCAGCTACACGTGAGCAATGTTAATGAAAATTACAGTGGCCTCAGAGTCGGAGCCTACGTTGATACTAACGTAGCACTGTCAAGGCCCATTGTGAATGCTACTATGGAAGTGGGAGGAAGTTACCGTTCATGCTGATTCAGAATAAAATAATCTACATACAAGTTCCTCTAGAGATTGAAACAAATGACAAAGAAGCGCTTATCGACAATTGAAATATTTTCGTGTCTATCGTCATTGTTGTCAACGATAACAAACGCTATGTTTAAGTCGAAATTGTCATGCCCGATAAGTTATCGCATAATCCAGTACGTTCTCCCGATGTTCTTTCTCTTTATAACTACGCGAAATTCTCATATACATGTTACACTCTGAAACTAAACTAATTCAGTAAGCATATTTGATTTATCTGTCTCCCAACGTATGACCCAGTTGCACCAGTTGGAAGGTGCAGTAGAGATATCTCGGTGAAAGTCGGAGATGTGGCGCCTATGCAAAGGGAGCAGCCGACGACGACTAATATAAACATTTCGTAACCACTATTATAAGTACAAAACTACGGTCGATCGATATGACCGCTGGCTCATTCGACTATTTATTAGGCATTACATAGCCCATTACGTCAGAGCTCGATCAAAATATTGATAAAATGATTACTTGTGTCGAAAGTTGTTTTATGAGTAGTAAACGTTGCGAAAGCGATACATGTTCAGTTGACGTCTCCAATACGCGAGAGTACATTATTCTCGTTAGATATAAGTTTGTTGAAGTAAATAAGCTTGAAGGTGGCATCACCATTCCACGCACGAAGTCTTTGATCACATTGTTGGTAGAGCAAACGAATATTAAATAAATAGTAGGTACTGGTGAACAATGGTAGGCGTCGCCTGTGCCGAGCTGCCGACATCTGGCCCAACGGCCCAGAGCTTTTTACCGCATAAACTCACCACACGCGACTTCACAAATGTGTGGCCTAAAATTGAATTTCTTACATGCGATTTTGGGGCGTGTAATTTAAAAATATTTGACCTACATACAAAATAATACAAATCATTATTTTATCAATATACAAATTGCATTTTAAAGAACATAAAACTAAATTATGCAGCAATAAATAAATTAAAAGCAATTAGGTATTCAAACACAGCTAATGTTTTGTTAGATGTAGTACCATAACCTCTGCAAAAAATCTAAGTAGGCGTTGAGAATTTACTAATCGAAACAACAAATATACGTTTAACTGTTCAAGGTTTCTTGTCCAAATACAAATTTAGAAATCTTCATTAGAATATGAAGCGTGGAGGTATAAAGAGATCATCGTATAAATGGTAATAAAGCTTCAGTAGAATCTTGGGTGAAAATATAATGCTTTTAGATCAAGTCGTGTTTATCGAAAATTTTAATAATAACTTAGCAAAAAATGTAACGTTAGATTTAGAATTCATTGAGATACGTTTATTATTCAGTTTAAAAACTTAAACAAAAAGAGAAAAACTAGCATGGGAGACACAATTATAGCAAAGAGGAACATTTTATCTTCCACATAACTAACAAAGATTCGTATTTTAATAACAATCAAAATATTTATCTACGAAATCCATTAGTGGAAAGTTTAATGTTGATTCCGTGATTCTCGATACCATCTCAACAGATCTCAAGTAAGCAAGCAATTCGATTCGGTACTCGGTAACACCATAAAAACGTGTTTATAGCGAGTTTTTACCAAGTTCGGAGATCTTAGGAACAAAAAACATTACGACGAAATGCTCAGACAGCCGAAGTTCATATTACAACAAGTTCTTCTGGAATTTTCCTGGTCTTTAAATGGTTTAAAGGAACAGGTCTTTAAGTCGTATTAGCATAGTATTAATAACTGTAAAGACAACATAGTTACGAACCTGAGAATCCTGTCTGTAACTTTCAACAACAACAACAGCAACATAGTAAATGACGAAACTGCATCCGAAGTAACAGTCCTGAACTTCTGAGCCAGTTACTTTACATGCAAGGCCCGTTTTCGAGATTTCCCATGGATGTTGCGGAGCATAATACTAGCAGTTTGCACGACATAACCACTTGCCATAGAATCCGGCCCAGTGAGGGAATTGCGCAAGAATCCCTCGCATCTCCGACTGAGATGTGTGAAACGCGCTTTCGCGGAATACTATTGGGACTTGAATGCCTTGTGATGTGTTGAGAATTCTGGAAGCACTAAATGATTTCCCTCCGACTTACTCGGCCAACGCTTTATTGTTTCCCGAGTGGTTTGTATCTGTTCGATTTTGATATTTTATAGTTTACTTCCTTGCTATATTAATGTTAAAGATCTTTTCATGTAATTAAACAGATTTCTCTTTTACACGTAATAATTTCTAAACTAACTCTTACTTATTCAGTAAGAAATTCCAAACAGGAAAAATTTGGTAATAGTATTAATTCGTCAGGCTTATCCGAAGCTTCTAATATCTGTAAGACTCGACTAGAGATGATTACTTCAAATCACTCATCGCTATTACAAATGCATTATAAACAGAAATAAATAACAGTCTTGATCTTGAAATTAGACAAAAAAATATCGCCTTTGTCAATTTTACAGAAACCGTAAGACTTCCTACTACGCAACAAGCAGAAATTATTATCGGTGAAGTGGTTACTGGTTACCCAATCTCTATAATACGAGATATTTATTGTTGAGATTACCCGTGAAAAGCTTTCTCAAAAAGTAGACAATTACAAGGAAAAACAAATCGTGCACTGTAGTAGTATCATAATTTGAAAAGAATCGTCAAATTGAATCCACAAAAGTATTTATTAATCCGCAGATTTTACAAAAATATAAATAAGAGCATTGGAATTGTCACGAATCTCTAAAGAAATGCAAGTATTGAAAGAACGATCTTTTGTTCAAGACCCGTCAGTCAATAGTTTTCAGTTTTCACCAATTCGGTACACTTGCGAAGAATTACTTGCCAGGTACCAGGTGAGTGTTGATAACAATTGTTAGACTAACAATAACAATAGTTGATAACATTATTGCTCTATGGTATCAAAGGATACAAGACCTAAAACAGTTTGACAAAATCGTCATTACAAGAATCAATAGTCATATTAGCTTCTTTTAAATCTCTACAATCCGTGCACACATTGCGACTTTTCTAGCAAATAAAATTATCTACAATAAATATGTTGTTATGTACATGAAGTGCATGGAATTTTAAATAACAAGTAAATTCGTATGCAAAATGTCAGATGCTTGCGATAACGAGATAAAGAGAGGCAGTGAAACACGATAACATCTCGTCATGAGAGCTGCTTCGTTTTGGAGAAAGTGATGTTATAACCTTGAAACAACTATTACATACATATTTTTTCCTTGTGTCTGGATTTTCTTTAACTAATGGTGTTAGTTTTGAATCTTCAGATTTGCATTGCGGTTAAAATTTTGTTCAATGCACTTATTTTTACTGATGCGATTCGGGTGAGAAGGAAAGACATAGATCCTATTGACACTTCCATGTTGTGAAAGTCGTGATAATAGAGTTGTAATATTTAGTAGTTGCATTGTGCAGAAAACCTATTAAACCCGTGGAGCAATTTAACCAACCATATTTGCAGTGTTTTGAATGGGACTGTTTTGGTAGGTACAGTCAAGCAGATCCTTCCCGGTGGTACATTTTGTCGACAAATCCCTTGAACGAATCCTGCTACATTATACGTACCTACGGCTGCCAGCGAATATTGAGTGCAAACGATTTTAGCCTTACTAGTGGTTCACCGGAAAGATTTCTGACTGTACATTTGGAACCTGCTTAAATCATACCAATGATAGTATTATATGCTTTAGGTTTGGTCAAAAACGAGAGGGGATTCCACCGAAGAGAATCAATCTGAATGGCACCCAAAGGAATAGAACCCCAGCTATGAGGTAAAGCGCAGATGCTATTCGCATTTTGGTGCTCGCGGAAACGGGAGGGGAAAAAGATCAAATAACTTCAATACAGAGGGCATTGGTACCAAATAAATGTAGGTCTGAAAAGTAATAACAGGTAAGTTAGAAGTTGTATGATGAATGAAACATTTAAAGAAGAAAGAAAGAAAAATGATTTATTGCCAAAACAAGACGGCATGCGGTAGGTACACATAAAATAACTTCATTCCCGTTTTTTTATGATATAGGATGGTAAAACGAGCTAAGTCACATCAGATCTTAAGCAGTTACCTTTGCCCATAACAATTGTAATACCTCCTAGGCTGTTGCCTAAATGGTATTGAAAATCGCGTTCGCCAAACTGAGACGTGAAGATGTCACCGATTACACCGGCATCCGTAACCTTCGCACCGGAACACAGTAATGCAAGCATTACTGTTTGGCGGCAGAAACAGGTACGGTTTCTCATTAATTTCAGTCGATACTTAGAACAAATGAGCGACAGTTGACATTTATCTTTAAGATTTATAAACAAAGGCTGACAAAGGCCTATGCTAATCTTTGACCACATCTCCATTTGTATATTTGTATACTATACATGACATATGTCAAAATTCTAAATAGTTTGTAATCTATCAATGTAGGAGAAAATGTCTAAACACTGGACTTTAGACAGGAGTCATTATAACGAGAACTACTTTGTCATACAGTTTTTGTTATGTTTCAACTCGCATGTTTTGATTTTGTGTAACCGATTGAGTACTTCGAGAGCTTTGTTCGTCAATGGCAACAATTCCGTTCAGTATACATTGCTCTCAAACATTCGATTGTTAGCATGTGATTTGTACAAACACATTGGCTTCCGGGAGTCAATTTCACTTTTCGCAATGACATCATGTTTGTTACCAATATAGTTGTCCAATAACGACACGGCCGACCAAGCATTTGTACCAAGAATAATGTAGTCTTCAACAAGTGTTACAATTAAGACGGGGAAATTGAAATTAATTGATATATCGAAGTAATATAATTAATATTTTAACAATAATTGAAATGATTAAAGACTTATAAGAAATAAGAGATAGTAATAAGATGATGCTGCTTAAAACCTTAAAAGTTTGAGCAATAAAGCACAGGATAACGCAATAAAGAATCGAAACTTTATGATTAAAATAATGCATAGGTAATGATTGGTTGCAAGCTCATCGTCTGCGGGCATCTCGGTCTAGGTAATTCATTTCCTTCCGCCGGCAGGTGAGCAGGTTGCCGGCGAATGGACATTTTACGTTTTATTTGTAGTACTTATTAATACCTAATTATAGTGTCTGCGATATTATCCGGAGAAGAACCGGAATGACCGACATAGCTTGTAGGATTAGTAAGCTGAAGTGGCAGTGGGTTGACCATGTTTGTCGAAGGACCGATGGAGCAGACGAGTCCTCGAGTTGAGACCGCGAATCGGCAAACGCAGTGTAGGACGCCCCCCAGCCAGACGTGGACCGACGACCTGATGAAAGTAGCTGGGGGGGGACTGGATGCGGAAGGCAGAGGATCGAGTGTTGTGGCGCAATTTGGGAGAGACCTATGTCCAGCAGTGGACTGCGATAGGCTGAGTCGATTGATTGATTGATAGTGTCTATTAGAAATAAAAGGAGTGGTCACGATATCAACGTCTTTACTTAATTAATTATAACACAAATTGTCCTCTAAACACAGTTATTCGCAATACACTATTACTCGTTACGTGGTATCTCCGCGACTGAAGTCCCACTCCACACCACGTATCTTCCTCCGAACCCCCCTTGTCTAACCTCATACCTATTTTATGCCACCTATGTTAAATTACATTGTACCCATATTTTGCAACCTAAGCTAAATTACATTGTAAGTACTGGATATCCTTGGAGCGACAACATCCGGCCGTCCTGCATACGCATACGTCCTCGAATGCGTTTGGTCTGGTGCATCAGCTGAGAACAAAAACCATGTTTAAGTTGATCAAAATCTTATACCCTTAGTTTGTTTTCCCATCGCCGGCAAACAAACAAAGAATAATGACATTATGTTATCTGAGAATACTTTATTCCATCATCGGCCGGTATCCTCAGATAGACATCTTTACCATCATTGCAATGCACTGAACATCTAAACACACTGTTCCAGTAACGGTCAGTTTGTTTAGATGATCACTAACCTTGAGCACGTTGACATTAACATAGCATAACATCAATTCTATCCTTAGCTGTTCCATCAGCGGTCAGCCATATAACACAATAGTTAATTCAATTATACTTTGCTGTTCCATCGGCGGCCAGCAATATAACAATAATTAACCAAATTCTATCATTTGCTGTTCCATCAGCGGTCAGCCGTGTAGAACTTTACTGGTTATAATACTATTCCATCTTATGCTGTTCCATCGGCGGCCAGCCATGTATAATTAACCAAATTCTATCATTTGCTGTTCCATCAGCGGTCAGCCGTGTAGAACTTTACTGGTTATAATACTATTCCATCTTATGCTGTTCCATCGGCGGCCAGCCATGTATAATTAACCAAATTCTATCATTTGCTGTTCCATCAGCGGTCAGCCGTGTAGAATCTCACTGGTTATAATACTATTCCATCTCATGCTGTTCCATCGGCGGCCAGTCATGTATAATTAACCAAATTATATCATTTGCTGTTCCATCAGCGGTCAGCCCTGTAGAACCTTACTGGTTATAATACTATTCCATCTTATGCTGTTCCATCGGCGGCCAGCCATGTATCACCTTATTGGTTCAATCTATTAACCAATAACCACTTCTTTCAGATTTGCAATTCTAAATAGTGTTCGAAGCCTGTGCATCAGACCTCCAAATAAAACCAAAATTACTGATAAGCGTTTTCATGTAACTGATATTTATAAAGTACCTGACAACATCCGAGCACTATCCTGTGTCCGTTACACCACCATCACCAATTGTTATCCACGGCTTCATGTTTTCCACGCAAGAAACATCTTCATACTCTTCATAGCGTTTAGATATCCTCTCTGCGCCTCGAATGTCTGCCACTTTATATCTGTCATGGCCTAAAATCTAAAATCTGTATCACCTCAAAGGGGCCTTTAGATACCGGTAGCAATTTCGAGCTCTGACCGTCATTAGCCTGACTTGGAATCTTTTTTACTACCAAATCGCCTACTTTAAATTGATAAGCAGCTTTCCTTCTCGCATCAAAATTTTCCTTTTTGTTTTTCATTTTATCATCCACCTACTTTCGAAGTTCCATCACATCAATAGGTTAATTATCTGCGATAACCTTATCAGAATCCATTTGTAATCTGTATCCGAAGAACATTCCCTAGGGATTGCTGATGTGGTCTTATTAACAGAGCTATTGATGCTCTGCTGAATGCTATCAATGTGTAGATCCCATTGATTTATAGTCCATGTTTGCACCCTTTCTGCGTAGGGCTTCCAAAATTGTCGCATTGTAGCGCTCCACTTGTCCATTAGAGCGTGCATAGCAGTGGCAATAACATGCTGTCTAATGTTTTTTTATTTTATCCAATATTTAACAAATTACTTGATGCCTTATTATTTGCTAGATACATTGTCTCGGTACCAACCAGCGACGAGCATATTCTGTTTTACGATACACATTGCCCAATAATTCATAAGTATTAAATCTCTTCTTATGCGCCTCGGCTTCACCTGACTCTAATATATCATTAAAATACAAATACTCAATAATAATAATCTTGCAACTGTAGACTCTCATTTATGACAGGTGATTTATAACCTGGGTTCCTGCTGAAAGCATCAACATGCTGCATCTGCGTTCCATGTCTGTGTGCTACATCGAATGTAAACTCTTGCGTTTGCAATGCAACACCCATCTACATATCCGAGATTTAATTACTTTTTTTTTTATAGAATATCTGTCAGCATTACAATCTGTTACAATTTTAAAAGTTATTCCCAACAATTAGTGTCCGAACCAACTTCTGCAGTTCTACTGTGACCCCTAAAAATTCCAGCTCAAACGAGTGATAACGCTTTTTCTCTGCACTACTTTGATGACTATAAAAAATAAATGGGTTTCTCCCCATTTTTACCAAAATACAGCCTATACTACGCTAGTATTATAAACAGATGCCAATCTGTTTACATTATAACTGGCAACTTTGGATTAAATATTGTCAGTTAAGCTTCTGCTTACTGAAGCTTTAAGATTTCAACAGCTTGTGCATGACCCCAAAGGTAACTGAACTTTGAAAGTTAAGTTTTCCAAGTTATGATTATACCATTTTCTTGTAGTACTCTTAAAACTATCTGCAAACACTCAACAATTTTCTCTAAAGTCTCAATCAAATCATTCCTATATAATTAATATCGCGTTCACAACGAAGCATTTCTAATACAGTATTCATACAAACTCTTCCACTCTAGTCTAGTATACATAATCTGTATTCTCCGTGAAATTCCTCCCTATCAGCAATTTACAACTAGACAAAGGGCCTATTATAGAAACGTTACCAAGAACACAACAGTATCTACTTTAAGAAGTAACGAACCTGCCTCGGTATCCTGAGTGCGTGACTCATAGTTGAAGCCAGTCAAACAACAGCGTTGCTTAATTTTAAAAGTTAAATTTAATTCGTGTACCAAAGTCCTTGTAATCAATGAACAATCGCTTCCCATATCAATAAAAGCTTAAGATGTGCTTATCAGTTTCACCTCAGAATCCTTCTCGACATTTGTACCCGCGCTCGTACTTGGCTTTGAGCGACACGCAAGCTTTAGGTGGCCTGGCTTGTTACAAAAATTGCATTTTAAATTACTATTGTTTTGTTTACAATTAAAATGCTTATGCCCACCTTCACCACAAGTAAAGCACTTTATTCTGGAATACATAATAGTCGAGTCCCCGCTCGATAATCCAGTTTCTTTTCTACGATAGAAAAAGGTCGGGAAGCATGTTGTTTAGAAACTAGGCTACTAGTATTTTTTTTTGTTGCTAGGTTGTGCTATACGATCAAGTATAGAATATAAATCCATTGTTATAAGGTCTATCTTCTAACGAACGTTGCAATTTTAGACTCGGCGGCGTAACTTTTGCTGACTTGATATTCATTATCATTTCAACAACAGGCGGCTTACATTACATTAACTAACGCAGCCTGCTATATAGCAAGTCAAGGAGCTACAACGCAGACTGTGGTTCACCTATCTATGCGCTCGTGCTCGCACTCGCACATTGCTGATAATGAATATATGTAATAACGCGCACATACTCGTAGCCTTTCGAGCGCCGCGCCGAACCCCGAAAGCGGACTGAGATTTCTAACGAGTGATGTATGCTAAGCATAAAAAATATTATGCGCTATACATATACTATGTCGTTATAACGCGTCTTTGATATGTAGCCGTTGTGAACACCTTTATTTACTATGCAGAAATGACGCTAAATTATCACAATATCGGAAATTTCCAGACTCAGTTCTTATATTCTTATCCCCAATTAGCCCTACAATTATCGAAATTATATCTTTATCGGAAAACAACAAATTTAATCTATTGATTCTACTTTTTCTGCTGGAAATGAAATTCATACAAAGACTGACCTTCAGCAGGATTTGTTTGCATTAAATCCATAAGCATTGTATACATGTTACGCTTAGCTTCAAATGTATCTAGTAAAGTGGATCGCCAGTGTCTCCATCGCCACGAAGTCCACCGTGTTTCTGTTTTCAGTAATGAATCATACCAGGTTTTAGCAGTGTTTTTCAATTTCTGTAGAGCTTGATACTTAATTTGTTTATCTGACCACCCAAACGAACGGGAATTAGCTTCAACCACGTTAATCCACATCGCTATATCATCGACTAGTGGGTCAAATTCTGTTATCACCGAAGAAAATATGACATTTTGGTTCACGACTTGGGTTCGACTCCGGCAGCAACGGCGCGCACGCTTTGCATGCTTGTCCCTCGTGCGTCGGTGGCCGCGCTCCGAGCTGCTGTCGGAACTTGAGCTGCTGTCTGATCCACTTGAGCTGCTGCTGCTTGTCGTGATTGAAGACGGATCGCGCCCGCGTCCGCGCCTACTACGTGACGAGGAACGCTTCGATCGGCGGCGGCGCCGAGAGCGAGCCATCCTATTTCTTTTATTATTTTTAATCATGTCATCACTAGGCCGAAACGAAGGCATTGCGTTTGATCGATCCCACTTCTGATATTAGAAATAAAAGGAGTGGTCACGATATCAACGTCTTTACTTAATTAATTATAACACAAATTGTCCTCTAAACACAGTTATTCGCAATACACTATTACTCGTTACGTGGTATCTCCGCGACTGAAGTCCCACTCCACACCACGTATCTTCCTCCGAACCCCCCTTGTCTAACCTCATACCTATTTTATGCCACCTATGTTAAATTACATTGTACCCATATTTTGCAACCTAAGCTAAATTACATTGTAAGTACTGGATATCCTTGGAGCGACAACATGTCTGCGAATAATATCACAAATATAAAATTGATAAAATACAATAATCACCTATTGCATATTAAGTAATTATTTCTGTATGTCACTTACAAACCTTTTACAGAGATAGACAACAGTGAACCCAATGCATCACTATGACTACCACATTCTAAAGCAACTATAGTTGTTTTTCCTGCGTGTATTAAAAGCCCAGAAGTTATTGGCTAAGGTATCCTCAAAGGAAGCTTTGAGTGACCCAATACTTTAATACACTTTCCATACATTTAAAAATTAGTAACACTTTCCTGTTCTCTGCCTCCCAAATAGTTAAGAATTTACCCCACAAAGCTACAGGGTTGTACAAAGCCAAGAATACTAAATAACTATTATCATAGCTTGTCTGCGAAGTTGCAAACTTCTAAAATAAGTCGACTTGAACATTTAGCGTGCAATATTCCCACAATAACGAAGCTATAAGATTAGCAGCGAAACATATTAGGCTAGGCAATATAGCAGATATGATTTAAACAGGCAATTTCTTGACGGGCGTGAATTATAAAGCTCGACCACATGAAAGTATCCGCGCGGAACATTCCTCTTTGCTTTCTCTGGTACGACCATCACAGCGAATGTATTGTGCTGTGCCTCAATACCTGTATTAGCTGTATTGATGTTGATACGTAACCGCATTCCGTGTTAAGTAATAAATAATAACATATAATACGTAATTACAAACGAATTCGGGAGTGGAACGATTAATTTAATTACGTATAGGCGGTTTAGGCACAAAGTTTATTTTTGTCTTCTACGAAAATTGTTGTGTAAGGATGACGAAGTCTGTGATTTATTGCTGATAATTTTCGTTGGTATTTTGTTTAGTTTAATGATTCGTGGTTTTTTTTCTTAATCTAGGTCTTCTAACAACTTGGGAAAGAGGATTTGTTCTTCATTTACTTAAAAATACAAAACATGATCTATAAATTATAACCAATATGGAAACAGGACAAAATAACGCAACAGATGGCGTAACTCAAGGATACCAAACCGTCACAGGCAAAAATAATGTTTCCCTGACGGTTTGTTTGGTACGATGATTAATGTGTGTATTGCCTATTTATACTCAGCACTGTACTGTTACTAAAACTAACAATTAACGCCTTTACGACACATGTCATAATCATAACATTCATAACATAAAAGGACTCATTCAATTTGTCAATACAGTCTTAACAAAAGATATAATACATGAAGAAGCAATGCTACATTGTTAAGTATCATAAAACCAAAGTAAAACTCGAAGAAATTCAGCAAAGCATACTTGATGAAAGAAATCAGAGATTTCACAACAAAATTAAAATTTCCCCTCAGATATAACACTTAAGAAGCGAGTGTGACGAGTTTAATTAATATTTTCTTTGACGATTGTTAGACGTTGCATACGTGCTATAATTATGAAGAAATTCTTTAGCAGACTAATCTGGGAACGAATCTTCACAGCGAACCGTACACTTGCCTTAAGAGCGTTTCTAATCTTTGATCGACGTCCGCCTTCGATTGTGACTGCTTTAGATTTATTTCGTCCATTCATTTCACTTTGATCATTTTTGAAAGTATTAGTTTCATTAAGGCGTGGGTAATAAGTTTTGTTGGTAGAGCTTCCATATTGCGTAATGTTAGCCATAGCGTAGCCAGAGTTACTTCACCGGGCTACCTACTTAAATCGAAAGCCGAACAAACTATTAAGACTTTTTGATGTTTTGCATAAGCAAACAGCAGGGTGTTCCCATTTGTAATGCCGCACTTAGAAACACTGTAGCAACAAAAGGTATCCAAGGACTATTCAATCAAGAATGCATCAAACAATTAAGACGAGAATGTGAGCCAGCTGTAGATGATGGAATTTAACAAATTACAACCTTCCGGACAAGGCGACACAGACGATAACATTGCAAAATCCTGTCGTGTGGATGTGCCTACGTAAGGCAACCGTAACAAGGTCCTCGCCATATAAGAGGGTCGTGGGCGGAAGCATGCACCAAGAGGTGGCTCCACAATATAGTGCCGTGTCGCAATATGTCCGGCTATCTCTGCTGGAACTGTGTCAAACACTAAAGATACTTAAAGCTAGAAAAGGTATAATGTGGAATTCAACTGCAGAATTTATAAAGTGGCATTTCAATCATTTCATGTACAAATTTACTTTCCCAAGATTTTCAGTTTGGCTGTGAGAATCCTTTTCGTCATCTCTCGATAGCTTTAATTAGATTCTTAAGGAAAACATGTCGGCCTCATTTACGATAAACTAAGCATTCCAAAAGCTACTTCCACGATGAGGTTAACTAGTTTATGTGCAACAGATAAACAGATTTATACTCATTATTTAAGCGTGAAACAAATATTTTTCGTAAATTGCGGATCATTTGTGGATCAGGGTTTCATTACAATTTTACGTTACGTTTCTAAAAATTGTAACGCGAAAGTCCGAACATCAATGGCTTATTCAAATTTGTTTTATCGGAGTTTAAAAAACTAGCGGGTGGGAAAGGAAACCACGTCGAACAATCGAGGTGAATTACTAGGTAGGTACTCTCCATTTCCATCGAGTGTATTATTATCGCGACGATAGTATTGGATTCAAGGCGTTTTCTTTACGCACTGATGCGGGCTAATACAAGAAAGTACAAAAGAATGGAAGTATTTGATGCAGATCGAAGGATTGAGCTGCCAAACTTAAGTGGCAGTGGCGGGGCACATTGCTCGCAGAACGGATGGCCGATGGGGCAGTAAAGTTCTGAAGTGGCGACCGCGTACTGGAAGGCGCTGCGTGGGTAGGCCCCCCACAAGGTGGACCGACGACCTGGTGAAGGTCGCGGGAATCCGCTGGATGCAGAAGGCGCAGGACCGGTCGTTGTGGCGATGCTTGGGGGAGGCCTATGTCCATCAGTGGCCGGCTTTCGGCTGAAATGATGATGATGATGATGGAAGGATTCAACGCTTTTTATCAAGATTTTGAACAGTTGCAAGAAACCTACAATCTCGCCAATAAGACGACTAGTTTTCCAGCTTTATGATCCTCAATTGTAGTTAGCTAAGTGGAACGTTTGTTTCAATTTGCTATATTAAGAGTGGACACGATTCATAATAATTCGGATAAGGTAAAAAGCGAATAAGCGCTTGCTGGTCTGGGTCGGTAACCGCAGAGTGATGCGCTCCTTTCGCGGATGGTGAGCAACGAGCCGTGATCCGCCAGAGATACAGCCACGGTCTGTTGGCCTAACCTTGGCCGTATCCATCCCGTATATTCCTCAACGGATCAGGGTGACATCATCATCGAAAAGTATTGTTCTAATAGTCCGTGTGAGGCCAAGGCCGGATTTTTGATCGATTCTAATATCACACAGCGGAATAATAAAAAGGAAAGTAAGGTTGATGACCCCACCGTGGACGGTTACAGTCAGTAGACTGATGGATTTGTCCGGACTCTTTTTTTAGCTGCCATAATGCGGTGTGCCGAACCAGTTTCGAGATTTTGGTAATACTGTCCGCAGCGGCGCCGAAATAAAGCAATAGTGATCAATGAGAGCGGTGTAGTAAAATTACAGATTTCGTTATCCACTCACGAACACAACAGTAGGTATTTTATGCACTAGTCTAGTAATTTTAATACGCACGTATACATTCTAATGGCACTTGTAGAGCGAAACTTTCTAGCACTTTTATTTTTTGTTAAAATTGCAGTCAATTTCATGAATTTTCTGCACATTGTAATCCATTACAATTTAATCTGGAGTATTTGAATCGAGTGCTCTGGAAAGGAAACTTGCTTTGATGTCAATTATACTTTCAAAGAAGACGCATTATCACCAACTGATTAAGTAAACTAGTAATACATGAATTGCATAAGTCATATATCGTATATTATCATATCGCAAACAAACTTATCAATGGCATCGATTCATCGCGCGGATTGTGGTATATACCACATTACAGTCACACCTCAAAGTACCTATTATAACGCATCAACCACTCATTATCGTCGGCATTCCAACACAGACATAGTAAAAAATATAGACTGCGAACAACCATAGTGAAGCCAACAAAAACCGTGCTCCTTCATGTACAACCAGTGCTCACGTACACACCATGCACCTGAAGGATATTTGTTTTCGCGATGCTTACTGGAAGATGCCGCGACATGTGAACTGAGAGGGGTGAGCACGGTTTAAGGTGCATGTGTGTGCGTGAGTGCGTGAGCACTGGTTGTACATGAAGGAGCACGGTTTTTGTTGGCTTCACTATGGTTGTTCGCAGCACTTAGTCTATATTTTTTACTATGTCTGTGCATTCCAAACATAACATTATCATTAATCACTTTGCTTAACTGTTCCTAACAACGGAGTTCTTACCGAAACGGCAACGGAGTTGCTGGGCCCGACCCCTGCTTCAGCAACGGAGTGCTGTCCCTCGGGCACGCTAAGAAAACGGCGAAGGGTGCCATATCCAGCCGCTGATGCCACCATGGCTACCATAGTTAATTCACAATCACAGCACAGTTACCACTGGTTCTCCTTGTGACATCACTCGCGCGGGCGTGTTCGATAAACTAGCAGTACGCGCGCACGGCGACCTGCGCGCGCGACGCGTTTCAACTGCGCGCCCAACTCTGCGCCGCGCCCGCGCCCCCTACCACGATACCGATAGAAGACAAGTTTGGACGAACTTCGATAAGCGTGTTGGTTTTGTTCGCACTTCCGTTGACGACTTTTAAGATTTTATGAAAGAGTTCCTAATGTTTAAACTTTTTTTTCTTCATTTCTGTTTACCAGATTATGTAAAGGGGAATTGAACACATTCTATCCCAGGTAGTTTGAATGCTTCAACAAGTTTTTAATATTATCATTATCTTATCAAAGTAGAGGATTTAGCAGAAGTGGTATGACAGCTAAGTTCCAAAACATTCAAGAATTATAGCAAAAATGTGACATACTTGTGAAAGATTGACCAATGTTTGCACAGACAGTCTGTGACAGACTGTTTACCATGCATATTTATGTATCCTCAAAAGTATCTATTGTAAACTGTTTTGAGAACTGCCATTTAACAAAAAATATCATAAAGAAGTAAATTAACACAACATAAATGTATACATAAATAAATAACTCTATACGGGCAACAGTGGCAAGGGGTCCATATAACACGATTTCCACCGGCTTTCCTTAAGGAATTGCTCAACAACATTTTTATGCTAATTTATTGTTCTAAAGAAATGTAAAATTAAATTAAAAGTTGTTAAATAGTTTTTTACTTAATTAACGTGCAATCTTAGCTATTTTATTTAGGATTTTTAGGTACCTACGGCTGCCCTTTTGAAAATATTCACGCTTCGCCACTGATGGGCAA
The DNA here is from genome assembly GCA_949699075.1 of Asteroscopus sphinx. Taxonomy (NCBI): domain Eukaryota; kingdom Metazoa; phylum Arthropoda; class Insecta; order Lepidoptera; family Noctuidae; genus Asteroscopus; species Asteroscopus sphinx. The sequence continues at coordinate 29,574,449 of OX453004.1, read as the reverse complement.
TTGGGCAGTACAACAACACAGCATTTTTACCCGACTGCGCCAGAAGGAGGGTTATGTTTTTCGAGTGTATTTATGTATGTATGTATGTATGTATGTATGTATATTTCTTTGGCACGCTCTGTGGCCTAAACGGCTTGATGGATTTGAGATTGAGAGGTGTCGTTAGATTCGTCTTAATTCTGAGAGTGACACTGGGTACATCAAAATTTAAAAAATTAAAATGGCCGCTTTTTGGCGCCATATTACCTCTTCAAAATTTTTTTTTTTCCTTCAAAACCTATCGAGTGGGGTATCAAAATAAAGGGTTTTATAAATGCTTTACAAAAATATATACAACTTATATGTTTAAATGTAATTTGGAATGAAAAATGCAAAAAAATAACAAAATATTCAACGTTAAAAATGAATTTGACTTTTCAAAAAAAAACATTAATAGTATGATAAATAAAACATGACAAAACTAAAAAAAAAAAAAAAAAAAAATTAATTAACAAAAACAAAAAACCCGACTGCGTGTAAAAATAACAGAAAAGATATAAACAAGACTTATCAACACGCAGGCGGAGGCTACCTATGAACTATTATGTAATTCATGACCAAAAACATACGTAGCCTCCGACTGCGTGTTGATAAGTCTTGTTTATATCTTTTCTGTTATTTTTACACGCAGTCGGGTTTTTTGTTTTTGTTAATTAATTTTTCAATTCTACAAGTACCAAGCTAAGCTTCATTATTTCATCTTTTTTATCAATATTTTAACACATTAGCTGTCCAGTGTGCCATACTCGGTACACAGCCATTGTTTTACTATTGTATCTACATCTCGGACTGTGAACTTGTTAAGAAGCCGGGTTTTATTAGTTATACCTTTTTTCACTTACTAATGGGAACTACACTGTCTTCCCTCTGTGACATGCTTTTTTGGTCTGTACCATTCACATTTTATAAGCAGGCATTTGCAAAGATGAATAACAATAGCATACCTAGTATTGAATCAGACATATTCAACAATAAAAAATACAATGAGATTCCAATAAGAGTATACATGTATGTATAACCAGCAATGATTCAATTTTTTTCAACATTATTGGTATTTTATCTATTATACAAGAAATGTTTACTACAAATCCCATTTGCTCATCATCATCATCAACTCAGCCTATCACAGTCCACTGCTGGACATAGGCCACTCCCAAGTTGCGCCACAACACTCGGTCCTCTGCCTTCCGCATCCAGTCCCCCCCAGCCACGTTCTTCAGGTCGTCTTTCCCCCTGATCCCAAAATCCCATCTGCTGCTAACACAAAAACTCAGAAAGTTAACTAATGCTAAAGATTCCAAAAAAGTTCTGACCTCTAATATTAAAGTAGGTAGGTATTTTAGTGAATATTGCATGAATGTATACTTAGCACACAATATGCAATGTGTGTGACACATTTTCTCTTTGCATTGTATTGGCAATGCACATCAACCATACAACTCATAGATGCCTCATAACAGGCAACCGATGTCGGCAACACATCTATGAATTTTCACTAATGTATGTTGCCTCTATTTGCTACTTGAAAACTTCAAACCAGTTTCAACCACTTATGTAAGCCGAACATCCACATAAGTGATTAGCCAATAGCCGCCTTGGTAGGGCCAATCGGATTGCAGTACCCCGCCTCAGCTAGTGGACAGAATTTATTGTATGCATTATATTCAACATGAGGCATCTATTGCTGCTGTAATCTATAGGTGGATGTAATGCATAACACTCCATGAATAATCTTCATGTGGTATTGTTAAACCTCATATGGCAAAATATATTCAGCTACCAGGTTATGACCAAGGGAGCTGTAGCTTGTGGGTCCCCAAATCTGCAAGGGATTCCAGCACCCATGTGGAGGAAAACTCAAAGTTTAAATTAGAATGCAAAATGAAATATTTCTTTCCACAAAAATTCATACACAATACATATTGTAAATAAAAATTAAATAATTGAGCCACCATTAAAAGGACATGAAGGTACTTGTTCTACTGCAGGAGTACCAGTGGCAGTGGTCCCAGTAGCAGTACCCTGGTTACTCTCATATTTGTCATAGTCTTGGCGTCTAAGGCCCATATTACAGAATAATAGTGTATGGTAGATTAAAAGATTTTTTTAGAAATATCTGTAAAGACGATTGTCATCTTAGTCTACCTGCGACCACGAAATGCTGCAAAGCTTTCGAAACTCAGGAAAACCAATTTAAATAATATATGCGATTTAATATGGTTAAACTTTGTTTTATTATACCCTGATCACTACTTAAGGATAGAATTGTTACTTGAGTATTGGTCTTATTTCAGAATGGTAATTATAAACTTTAATTCAACAACATAACACACAAATTTGACCTGAAATAGAATAGAAATCTCTACTCAAGCATAGTCTGGACCACGCTAGAGTGATTACAGATCAAATCTCTGCTCAAATACCGAAACAGGTGACAGTATAAAATAAAACTAATCTCAGCTGAACTGTGATCAATAAATCTCTGCTTGAAGAACATTTTAAAATCAAAGCTCAACTCAAAACTAGTTTTAAACAGAGATCAATGCTTGGGTATTGTTCTGTAATACGGGCCTTAGACAAAATATGAAATGCACTAAAGGCCAAAATTAATATCCTACTTATCCACAATTTGCCATACTAGATTTTGAATCATTCTTCAATCAATTTGATGATTTTGAAGTCATTAGCAATCCTTTAAGGGGTGATTTCAGTAATTAATTTGAATAACTTTTACTACGGGACCAAACCTGGGATTGCAAAAAAAATCTGTTCCCTGCATTTGTATTCACATAAATCCACTAAATGTAGGGAACAGCAGATTCAGCTGAGCAAATCATGTAAAAATAGGATATTAATTTTGGCCATTAGCGCATTTCATATTTTGTCCAAGACGCCAAGACTTTCCAAAAGAAACTTAGAAATAAGTATTTGTCACGCTAGCATGAAATAATTATATCAATCTTTAATCGGTGATTGATATGAGTCACAAGATTGGAGTTGAGTCATAATGAAGGTTGTGAAATAAAAAACAAGAAAATGTTCGTTTAGTTACTGAATCCATGAATAGTATGATTTGTAATTAATCTGATGCATTGTAATACCTAGAAAATAATAATCTTACATATTTTTTTGATTGAAGTAGCTACATATTTGCATTTTAACAAGCTTTTAATATAAACTTTCAAGTAAAAATTAATATAGAAAGTAAGTAAGCAACACATTGTCTTCAAATTAGCAATTTTCTATCTAAATGTTTACATTTTTTATTTATAATAATACAGAGATTTAAATTAATATTAAGTTAATATTTTCGTAGGTTTTCGTCACTACACATTATAATAAAACAAAGTTTAACCGGATTAAATAGCTTATATTATTTAAATTGGTTTCCCTGACGATTCGAAAGCTTTGCAGCATTTCGTGGTCACAGGTAGACTAAGAAGTAGAAGCAGAAGAAGTAGAAGTAGTTAATATTAAGTTGTCAAAGTAATTTTTTTTTTAGCATTTACATGCACTTTCAAAACTTTAATTATGAATCTAGTTGCACGGTTCCAGAATGTTGGTCCTATGGAGAAGAGCCGGCAAGAAACTCCAACTAACTTGAAAACACTGCTTTATATTGTAACATATGTAAAATAACTTGTTTCATAAAGTAATTTTAATAACTTTAACATGTTTATAATCCACATTTCGTACTCTCCTATAGAGATAATTTTCAATTGGATTATAACTAAGTAAACTTTCTAAAACAGAAAATGGTTTGACAGAGTAAATATTCAAGAACATTCTAGTGATAGTAAGCTAAGACATAATTATAAAAGGAGCAAGACAAAGACACACACAGACATAATTGTGTGTGATATGACAAATAAGGCTCATAACAATGTTCTAATGCCAATAATTTATTCTGTTAGTGTGGGCAGCTACCTCCAGCGCCCACTGCTTGCCTTGATTTGTTTTTATATCTATGAAGCCATGAAGTTTTACCTTTTTTAAGCAATTGAAATTACAATACACAGTAATTCACTTAAAATATCTTCAGGGTGTTACTTCAAATCAAAAACATACATGTACAAAGTATGTTTTACTATACAGCCCACTGCAGTTGGAACACTCCAATGCAAATTTCAAAAGCACCAAGGCGATATGAGTAAGCCAAAGGTGAAATGATTAAAAACCGGCAATTATCCGAGTGGGGCTCACCTGTTTTGTGTCCACACAGTCCGTGGCCTCCATGTTGGCATGTGATCTCTCCTGCCGCTCCATGACTTAGGAAACATCAGAATCTCTTATACCATTTACAAGGCGTTATAAAAGCACACAGTACAATACTAAACATAACAATCGCGATGGACTCAACAATTTTTAACGAAACAATGTCAGCGATTGCACTTATCACGTACTGCACTATAGGTCCGTTACACTTATTCGATCTTAATTTATCAAGCACAGTCACTGTTTTAAACACATTTTAATCGTTTTGACATAATAACTAAGCTTCAGACTTGATTTTTTTAACTACTATACGAAAAATACAGTTGATCACCATCTTAAAATTTTCACACATTCCGTCATCGAGGCCGACTGACGGTCGCTGCCCTAGAGGATGCTTCATTACACGCATAGTAATTTAAAAATGTCATATTTGAAAACTTCTTGAAAAGATGCTGGAAGTGTTAGAAATATTATGAATACGCGAAAGGTTCACAATTAAGTTGTGGCTATTTTAAAGCTTTTGTTTATTTTTTAGCATATATTGAGCGCATGTCATGGTCATGAGTTCTATGATATTTTCATGTAAAATGGAACGTTCTCAGGTATGATCATGATATCTGTGCTTTGAAAATGGATCTGTGGGTATGATCATAGATTTTAACATCTATGGGTATGATTGTTATCACAGATTAATAACATAAGCCATCATAGTGTTAGAATAGCTATGTTATTCAATTTGTTTTGAATTATTTTATGATTTAATTTAACGTTTTTGTGCTGTATTAATTTGTTTTATATTAATTTCTATTTCCAATAATATCAGAGTCAAATTAATTATTTCCAAATGTTATAATGAATAATAATGATATTTATTTGTTTTTGATACCTACTTAATTTTTATAATAACTTTCCAACATTTTTATTTAAAAAGGAATATTCTTAAAAATGAATTAAGGAACGTGTATTGACTCGATTTTGCTGATCTATAAAAGATCTGTGGTTTTGATTAGTGGGGGCATTCAGATTGTTGCAACGGTCAGTATTGATGTAACCTTTGTAGTATTTTCTGTGAATTGTAGAAATCCTTGATTTCCAATAGTTGTGAATTGAGTTTAAATTGTTATATATTAATGCCATGTGTTAAAGTGACTAACATGAAAAATAACGAGTTCTCTCGTGGTGGAAAGTGAATATGACTTTTATTTACCTTCTGTGTAACTGTTTTGCCACCGATATGCAGACATTAGTTTATTGTAAAAAGTGTTGTCTAACAAATCAGAAGTGGGATCACTACGCGCCGTTCTCGGTCGAGTATTATGAATCAGAAGATCAAAGACGCGGCACAGGTCCGTTTTACGAATGGAATCGTTTTCTCGAGGAGAGCGAAGGAATTACAAGGAACCAGGTGAGTTTGGAATTAAAATTTACATAAAGAAGTCTTAATACACGAGTGATCGGTATCAGTCATACATACATTTGTGGATGAAAAACTTATGATAAAACAATAATCAAAGTAGTTGTTCTCTCTTGTTGAAAGAGTATGCGAAGCGAGTAGGTATTCCGATTAAAGCAAAAAGTTCAAATACCTAGTGAGCTGAGTTAGCGTTAATAATACCTACATTAATATTTTTATATATTTCATAAGAATGAAATTTCTATGTGTTTTACCATAACCAGGACAATATCAAAAACAGTTTTAATATTTAAATTATGGAATCCAGGAGTTTTGTATGTTGATATATTTGCCAGGTCACTTCTCACAGAAGGGACATTTTTTTTTGATCATTCTCACCTGTATGTTCAATGCATAGAATTTAAAAGATCTGAGGTTCAATGGATAATATCAGTGGGTTCAGAGAATCGCTTGAACCTTTTTCACAATGGAGTCTAAATGTCTTAAAATGCATAACTATCTGTTTTGTTCAAATGAATCAAGTGGTTTAGAAGTTATGATGCTGTGAGGTTTCTCCCGCACGCGCGCGTTTGTCGTGGCTCGTGGCACGTCACTCCACAGCCACGACGCGCTCGCTGTCCTTTTAGTTTATTATGTACCTGCCTACCTAGTTCGGGCATTTTAGCACAACAAAATATTTTTGCAATGTGATTTACACATTATGAGAGTTTTAAAATGTAGCACTAGCCTGTAGAACGCAGGCATGCAACGGAGTGAGCCTGGAGATGTGTAGTGGCGTCATAGCGGCCAGCGCTGGCCCCGCGACGCACATTTAACTGAGAGGAACAATGTTTCGAAAACTAGTTGACGAATCGGAGTGATTTTAGCATAGTATATTTTTATTTTTTGGTGGGCTGCGCTGAATAGCTTAATTCGTTGATATGCTCCATTGGTTATTCGTCGGTTTTAAATTTTCTTTATATTTTAATATTATTACGGAAAGTTGGGTGGTTTGTAGCCAGCATTTGAACAATATGATGAGGTCAGATTGAATATTCAAACAATATAGTAAAACTTATGGATTATCAAAATACTTCTTATATACCTACTGTATTGTCTAGTAGGTACCCATAGTACAGGCTCTACTTGACTTGGGATAGAATGGTGATGCGTAAGATGTCCCAAAAAATATTTATGTATTTTTATTTTATATGTATTTTGGGTCAGTGACGTAGATGGGTTGTGCAGTGTGCACATAATTTTCTATGGCTTCTGAGTATGTGGTACGTAGTACGTCATCCATATTACTTGTTAACTTAGTTCACTACGATAATACTTGTTTAATGTTGTGTGGTGGTTATGTGCCAGGTTGGCGTATGAGGTTATGTTTGATGTTGGGTGTGGATGGTGTGCGTTTGAACGCATAGGCATAGACAAAAGCATTGAGAGTGAAAGAAATGAAAAAGACAAACATTATTATAACAAGAACTTGTTACAAATGAGAAGCTAATGATAAGAAATATGTTTAGAGAACTCTTGGAGTGTGCTCATGATTGGGTTCTATGGGAAAGGAAGCGAGGCTGTTTACATCTCATTCCAAAGATTGCTATGCTCTTTCATACTTTCCATATGTTACAAATGAGAAGCTAATTATAAGAAATATGTTTAGAGAACTCTTGGAGTGTGCTCATGATTGGGTTCTATGGAAAGGAAGCGAGGCTGTTTACATCTCATTCCAAAGATTGCTATGCCCTTTCATACTTTCCATATCGACCATTGGAGTCTGATTTTCACAACTAATGAAAGAACCCATATGATTATGTGTTATATGTTATGATTTGTTCTTGCTGTTGTCCGAGCAACTGGAGTCGAGCAATCATAGGCGCCTGTGATTGGGTCAGTTTGGAGTGGGAAAAATTTAAATTTATGGATGCTCTCTCACTCAAAATTTATCGTTTTAAAAAAGATATTTAAAATACAAAATCAAATATTTCTGTCGGAGTTTTAAAGGATTATTTTGGTACGGGTGTGCCGACACGTTACATGTGATCAGGGTATGTACAAAGTCTTATACAGGTATAAAATTTAAATGACTGAAATTGATATATGACATTGGAATGGGTTAGAAGAATGGAAATTTGCCTTACCACGGGCGGGTGGCCGGGTAGAGGCGCGACGGGTTAGTTTTGTATTCGCTTGCTCCTCAAAATTGGGGTGATGACGAGCGTTTGTGTGATGACAGATTGGTTCAGATTCAATGCCATGTTGTGTAATATTAAGGAACAAGAGGGTCACCATCAGACCGTTTCGGATCTATTTGGCCGTAAACTCACTAGAAAGACCCCCCATCTTATACATGGGATGGATATTGAGGAAAGTACAGATTATTTAATTATTTATATATTTTTATTTCCATAAAAAAAATACATGCATTTGGCCGATACAATGTAGAACATAAACCAGTTTAGGTTTTTCTTGAGGTTTTTCTGTACACCGCTTGGTCCGTCGACATTTATTAGAACAGGATGCGAGCGGTCAATCGAATAATGTTACTAAAATAAGATAATGAGGTTGCAAAATGTGTTGACGAACCGCAAGATAGACAAGAATTCTTAAGATATCGTATTATTGATTGTGTGTGTAATGGACTCATTATGAAAGGTACGTCTGTATACAAAGGGATGTATGTATGCAGTGGTCAAAATGTACATGTGGTTATATTTTGACGGGAATGGGACTGCCGATTCATCAGAGAAAGAAATAAGTGAAAATTAAGTTACATGACTGAAGAATGAATGAATTAAGTTGACTGCCTCGTTGGTCTAGTGGTTGCAGGCGCGACTGCTGAGCGTGGAGTCCTGGGTTCAATTCCCGGGTCGGGTAAAGTGTTATTTGGTTTTTATCATTTGGAAATTCTCAGTAGCGGCCCGGAGTCGGGATTTGTACCCGGTCAATGGCAATAGACTCGCCCCCTATTGCATGGGACTATGACATAACTGGCGAAATGTGGGTGTACTATTACGCCTCTGCCTGCCCCTTCGGGGAGGTACAGGCGTGATGTTATGTTATGTGTGTGTTATGTTAAGTTACATGAAGTACTTAAACAAATCGTAACGAACAGTAAACATATGTTTGTGCTTTTCTTTTATTATGTTGCCAGTGTAAGATGCAGAAACATGGTATTCCGTATGATTATTATTGCTTACATTCACATGTATTATCAAATACTAATGCACAAGGTATGCTATGTATAATATAAATGATGCATAAGGTGTGCTATGTATAATGTATACGTTACACAAGGTATAATGTGTGAGATGCACAAGATATATCAGGTTGTAGGCAAAAAGTGTGCTATATACAAATATGCAATACACAAAGTGTGTTATGCAGTATAAGACGCACAAGGTGTAGGTACGGGCCAGTTAGCTTCGTACATTTGCAAAAGTACCTAAGTATATGTTGTTGATGTGTTATTTGGAGTTTTAAATCTTCTAGTAGTTAGTTGAGTACACAGAGTAGAAATATATTACCAAAGTTAGTAGTATGTTCATTTCACAGTAAGTTAATAGTTAAAAGGTACACACAATAAAAAAGGGTGACGATTCTTTCTCTAAGTGTCAGTTAGACGAGTATCGACGTATGATTGGTATCTAATTATTAAAATTATTGTATATAATTATGACTAAGGCAACGCAAGACCATAAAAGGCTTGCTGCGTGCGTAAAAATATATATGGTGGTGAGACTGTACACAAGGTGTGCTATGTATAATATATACGACTCACAATGTGAGCAATGTATGATGTATTAGATTCACAAGATGTGGTGTGGATGAATGAACATAGTGTGCGATATAAAATGTGCAATGCGCAAGGCGTGCTATGCAAAAAGTATAAGATGCACAAAGTGTGCTATGTAAATTGTGTGTGACACACAAGGTGTCCGATGTTGTATGTACAAAGTAATCGATAGAAAAATGTTCAATGCGTAAGGTTTGCTATGGAAAAAGTATTAGATGCACAAATTGTGATGTATAATTAATATGATGCAAAGGGTTTGCAATGTTGTATGCACAAAGTGTGCTATATAAAAATATGCTATGCACAAGGTGTGCTATGTATGAGTTGCACTAGGTGTGCTAGGTTGTAAAAGTGTGCGATACACAAATAAAAGCAAAGCGCAAGGTTTGCTTGTATATGTATGTATAAAGTATGAAATCCACAAGGTGTAAGAGTCCTAATGCACAAGGTGTGCGAGTCCTAGTCCTAATGCACAAGGTGTGCAAGTCCTAGTCTTAATGCACAAGGTGTGCGAGTCCTAGTCCTAATGCACAAGGTGTGCGAGTCCTAATGCACAAGGTGTGCGAGTCCTAGTCCTAATGCACAAGGTGTGCGAGTCCTAGTCCTAATGCACAAGGTGTGCGAGTCCTAGTCCTAATGCACAAGGTGTGCGAGTCCTAGTCCTAATGCACAAGGTGTGAGAGTCCTAGTCCTAATGCACAAGGTGTGCGAGTCCTAGTCCTAATGCACAAGGTGTGCGAGTCCTAGTCCTAATGCACAAGGTGTGCGATTCCTAATGCACTAGGTGTTCAAGCCTTAATGCACTAGGTGTTCAAGCCTTAATGCACAAGGTGTGTGAATCTTACTGTACAATGTGTGCGTGTCTAAATGCACAATGTGTGCGAGTCCTAATGCACAAGGTGTGCGAGGCCTAATGCACAAGATGTGCGAGGTCTCATGCAAAGTGTGCGAAGATTAGTCAATGAAATGCGCAATGCGCGCAAAGTGTAAAGTGTGGTGAAATGTGTTCAAAAGTGTATTTTGTAAGATGTGATACATGGTGTGAAATTACGTAATTGATTGTTGTTTAGCGAGTGCGAGGTTAATGCACAAAGTGTGCAAAGTTTAATGCACAAAGTGTGTATAAAATTTGCAATGTGTAATTTGTCATAGTATCTGAAATCTGTTATAAATGTGGAATAGGTTGTGATAAGTTGTGATACATTACATGCTGTCATCACCATCATCAACTCGGCCTATCGCAGTCCACTGCTGGACATAGGCCTCTCCCATTAGATGCTATAAAATTATGTAATTGATTTTTTATAATTTTATTATGCACAAAGCAATGTGTTATTGAAAAGCTAATTGAGTAATTATTTACCAACGTTACAATAAAATTGTTAAGATAATATTCATATAGAAAATAAAAAGTAATTACTAAAATAAGTAGTTCATTCTTATAATAGGTATAGTAGCCGGCAAATAGCTTGAACAATGATGGTACCACAAGGCGTGGCGTCATCGTCACTGCGCATGTCAATGTGGGTTGTTTGCTGCGCACTGTACACGAGGACGTGTACTTATTATCAGGATGGACGAGCTGTTAGAATAGCTATGTTATTCAATTTGTTTTGAATTATTTTATGATTTAATTTAACGTTTTTGTGCTGTATTAATTTGTTTTATATTAATTTCTATTTCCAATAATATCAGAGTCAAATTAATTATTTCCAAATGTTATAATGAATAATAATGATATTTATTTGTTTTTGATACCTACTTAATTTTTATAATAACTTTCCAACATTTTTATTTAAAAAGGAATATTCTTAAAAATGAATTAAGGAACGTGTATTGACTCGATTTTGCTGATCTATAAAAGATCTGTGGTTTTGATTAGTGGGGGCATTCAGATTGTTGCAACGGTCAGTATTGATGTAACCTTTGTAGTATTTTCTGTGAATTGTAGAAATCCTTGATTTCCAATAGTTGTGAATTGAGTTTAAATTGTTATATATTAATGCCATGTGTTAAAGTGACTAACATGAAAAATAACGAGTTCTCTCGTGGTGGAAAGTGAATATGACTTTTATTTACCTTCTGTGTAACTGTTTTGCCACCGATATGCAGACATTAGTTTATTGTAAAAAGTGTTGTCTAACAATAGAGGTAAGCGCTTGGCGCGAAAATTCGGAAATCTCATGTTGTGGATTTTGTATTATTTTCCAAGTGTTTCTTCGAGTGTTAATCTCAGCGACAACACAGCCCCTAGACGGATATTGTTGAATTTAATGCGTACAAACAATTCTGCCACTAGCTGAGGTATGAGGAAGCGGGGTACTGCGATCCGGTTGGCCCTGACAATGTCATTATGTCATAGAAACTTCAAACTTTGTAGGGTTAGAGACGAGACAGATTTAGATTCAACACGATATAATATCGATAAAATATTATTTTATCGATATTATTTTTATGTAATACGTTACGTAGTATTAATTATAAGGATTTTAGCTTCTTATTTCTTTTAATATTATTTAATAATAAAGTAATTAATATACTAATAATAATAGTAAGTATTACATGTAGGGAGGGAGTCTTTCAAAATTATCTTAATTTTGAAAGTAAGACGGGTGCTCTGTACTTTTAGAATTAAGATAATTATATCTTTAAAAATATCTTTATGTATTTATTTGGAGTTGAATATGGAGTTATTATTTTGTAAAGCGGATATTTTAAAAGAGGTAATTGTCCGTTTATATAGTAAATAAATATTAAATAATAAAATAATAAATTTAGTAGTAGCATTATATTATTTATTTTACCCAGCAATATTACACAAAATGTTACATTAACATACTAGGTACTACGTCTAGGTATAAATATTATTGTACCTACTTAACATTTAAAAGTGAACACAGCATGGAACAAAAACAAATATTATTGCAAACTATAACAGCTAATTAGCACGTAAATAAAACGTTATTCAAAAGAAAAGAACCTACTCAAAAATAACTTAAATTTAAAGGACAAAAAAAAAAAAACTAATCACCACTAATCATTTTTTAAATAAATTAATTTTATATATGTATAGCCTTCGAATAATGCATTTGTAACTTTGAGCTTTTATAATAAAGCCATTATAAATACCATTCGATATAATCAAATAAAACAAATTTTGTGACTAATGAATATAACAACTAATAACTGTAATTTGGTTCTAGTACTCGCTGGCAGCTACCGCGGCACCACTCACTTCGCTCGCTCACAGTTCTAACCTTACCTAACCTATTTGATATATTTCTGATTGTTTTTATATAAACAATGTTGAATTAGACAGTAAACTGTACAATTGTCGTCAAATCAATTTATGCGACTGCTCAAGAGGTCTCTTTTGGGTATTGAAATCTTTTTTATTATTTTATTTTAGTAGTAATTGAAAGCGAAATTCTGATAGTACTGAGTAATTTTTTCAGTGTTTACGTGTCAAACCGCGTTTGACAGTATTATTGTAATATTTAATAGGTTTTAACAAAACCAAACATTTTCAGGGATGTAATAGTGCGATTGATTTTAATTGAGGAAGTTTTTCGCAAAGAGGCCTTCGAAAGAAGTAAAAGACCAAATAGCTTCATGGAGAAATATTACACATCCGTGCAAATCTTAAATAAAATCGAATGTGACACTAAAGTTGTTATTTTACTAAATTATTCATTCCTAGCTGTGCTTGTGACCCTGTCCGTGTGGAAGTTGTAAATTAACATCGTGGGCCTTACTCCCGACTGGTTCAAGCTCTGAACCAAATCGAGCTAATTTCAATTCCTAGAAAAAAGCAGTACGATTTGACACTAACTCGAATTCAAATTCGATTGATACAGCACTCGATCCAGGCGGGGTCAGGAGTAAGGCTTAGAAGTGGGTAGCTACTCTAATAACTAGCTAAATAGCGGCTATTCAACAAATAGCCATGGCTACTTCGATCAATGGCTAGTTGGCTACGATATATGTCAACACGATAGCTAGCTATTGGCTACTGCTTCGAATAACCAACAAGTTTACGGTGTAGCGGGCAGCCGCCGCGCTGCCGTGAGCTGACCAAGTAAAATAGCTATTGGTAGCTAGCTAGCGACTTTCTTTATTTTTACGATTTCTAACTTAACTTTAAATGTCAATTAGGTTTAAAATCGTTTGAGATCTATAATTTGTTTGTACAACAAAAGAAGGGTCTTTTGTTGTAGTTTTTACTGTAATCTTATTAGTTAACTTTAAATTTTCAATGTTTTCGACAGTTAAATATGTAGTAATTAGTAATACGTAATAAATGTAAAAATACGTACGTACGAAGGAAAGTCCTTTTTTTAGGGTTCCGTAGTCCTACAAGGAACCCTTATAGTTTCGTCATGTCCGTCCGTCTGTCCGTCTGTCCTAATCCTTTACCGCTTAATAACTTCTACAGTTATAAACATAAGTAAATGAAATTTCGACAAAAAAATGGAAAAGATATAGATCTCAATTTTAAAAGAATAAAAAAATCTTGATTACGTATTTTAGGGGTGGCGCCCATACATGTGAAATGGAGCTGAAAATATTTTTTTCGCTGCATCCCCTCGTGTGGGGTATCGTTGAATAGGTCTACTAAAATGAAGGTAATGTTTCATACACAACTTTTTTATCAGGTATACTATCTGCGAAATACAGTTCGCCAAAGTAGCTTGCAATGTGTCCCCCCCCCTGCCATTTCTAAACTATGCAACGTAGAAACTTATAGTCTTCAACATTGATAAACCTTTATAAAAACTCTCTTTTAAAATTATTTCGAGTATAATGTGATTATAAATTTTTGAGTTATAGTGAGAAAACTGAAAAACACTTAAGACGTCCTAGTTCATAGGTAATTGACTTTAGAGAAAAATTATCATAGCAAATAATGCTCCTTTAGTTACTATCTATTTAAAAAAATCACAAAAAGAAACACAAACTTAAACACTTAAATTTAGCTTCATAAATTTAGCGCTAGGTGGCGCTGTTTGCAAAAACCAAAATAGCAATGATTAATATTCGATTTGATTCGTTTGTAATTAGACCTACTTAAAGAACCCTATAATACTGAGCATGGCCCGACATGCTCTTGGCCGGTTTTTTTCAACAATACAATACAAATACTATTGTACACAAAAAAAGATAGCAACATATATGACTTATATAGAACACATGTACAATGGGCGGTCTTATCGCTCAAGGCGATTTCTTCCAGACAGCCTTAGGATGGACAATATGGGCAAGTAAAGAGAAGGGTAGTACGCAGTGTAACAACATAATAGAATACATATACTACATAACATAAATACTATACATATATCTATAACAAAACTACATAAATATAAGATACAATAAACATAATAAATACAATACAATATGTCTAAATATTACATAATGTACCTGCCGGAAATTACAGTGATGATAGGTAGCGATCATTTACCAGTTTTTTAAATATAGGCAAAGATTGAGCACGCCTCACTTGTACTGGCAAAGCATTCCACGGGCGAGCAGCCTGAACTGTAAAAGAATTACAAAAGAAATTTGTGGAATGCGATGATATCGCCAACGTGAGGTTTTCTGATGACCTTAAGAGCCTCGAATGTGTGTCACGAAGGAACACTAACTAACTAAAGGACTAACTAAAGGAACTAACTAAAGGAGCATTCTTTGCTAAGATCATTTTTCTCTAAGGTCAATGACCTTTGAACTAGGACGTCTTAAGCATTTTTCAGTTTTCTCTCTATAACTCAAAAATTTATAATCACATTATACTCAAAATAATTTTAAAAGAGAGTTTTTACAAAGGTCTATCAACGTGGAGAATTATAAGTATCTACGTTACATAGTTTAGAGATGGCAGGAGGGGGGGGAACACATTGCAAGCCACTTTAGCTGGCTGTATTTCGCAGATGGTACACCTGATAAAAAAGTGCTGTATGAAACATTACCTTCATTTTAGTAGACCTATTCAATGATACCACACACGAGGGGGTGGAGCGAAAAAAATATTTTCATCCCCATTTCACATGTATGGGCGCCACCCCTAAAATACATAATCATGCATTTTTTATTCTTTTAAAATTGAGATCTATATTTAAACTATCTTTTAACAAAATTACATGTACTTATATTTATAACTGTAGAAGTTATTAAGCTGTAAAGGATTAGGACAGACGGACAGATGGATAGACGGACAGACGGACGGACATGATGAAACTGTAAGGGTTCCTTGTAGGACTACGGAACCCTAAAAAAGGTACATATATCATTTATCGTGTACGTATCGGTCGGAACAAAAGTTCGTTTATCGATGAACGGGAGTAGACTCCCTGGCTGTTATAGGTATATAAAGATTGAATGTTTGAAATCGTAGTTTTTTTTTTTTTTGTAGATTGCAAAATATTCTACTACCTATATTTTTCAATTTCGTTGATAGTATGGAGAACTTTGTTTCATCGATAACAGATTTAGTACATCACTAGTTACATTGACAATTAAATAGAGGGAAAGAGATAGTGTATTAAGTGCTTGCGTAAGAAAGAGATGTTTTGTGAAAGACATCAACGTGCCGTCTGCACCTTTGGTGTCCGTTACGAATTAACCAGTATAAGATGAACTCTCATTAAATATTAAATCAGTTGAAAAATCTAATTGGATAATGACATTATTAACTTAACGATGAAATGTTATGCCGTCTTTCTGGACACTCAAAGTCTTGCTGTTTTTACAACACAATCGTACTGTGCAAGAAGTCATTATAACATTTATTTGTAAATTTTGTGTTCACTAACACGGAAGTGTCAACGGCTCACAGAAGTGGTCGTAACTGATTCAAATTGTTTGAGTGGCGGCTTACATACAGGATTTTTCCCTTATGTGTGATAGAAATCGGTCGCCTGTTATGTGGCGTCTAGGGGCTGTGTCGTCGCTGGTTAATCTGTAATAATGGTGGATTATTAAATAATAAGTGCTCGTTAACGTGTGCAAGTATGGGTAAATGGTACAAAATTGAAAACATGACTTCGTATTTTCTTATCATCCCCTCGGAAACGTAGTATCTCTTTACTAGGGTGAGTAAACTAAAGACTTGGCTAGAAGGTCTAAGCAACTAGACCATATAACTACTTACATTGTATAACAAATTATATTGAAAAATTTGCCAGAAGGTTACTTTTTACCCACGACGGAACGGAGAAGGTGTAAGCGTTTAGGGTGAGAGGTTGTTTGTTTGTTTGTTTGTTTGTGTGTGCAAACGAATGTTCCCATTTATCTCCAAAACGGTTTGTCCGATTTGGATACGGTTTCCTGAAAAGGGTTTGTGATTCATCGGCAATGGTTCTTAGATAGGTGTTATGGTGTTTACTCGCCAGGGGGCGCTGCAATCAATATTTTTAGTGCAAACGAATGTTCCCATTTATCACCAAAACGGTTTGACCGATTTGGACACGGTTTTCTGTAAAGGGTTTGTGATTCATCGGTGATGGTTCTTAGATAGGTGTTGTCGTGTTACCTCGCCAGGGGGCGCTGCAATAAATATTTTACGAACGTTAAAATGAAGTTTGACTGATTTGGATACGGTTTTCTGTAAAGGGTTTGTGATTTATCGGGTATGGTTCTTAGATAGGTGATATCGTGTTAACTCGCCAGGGGGCGCTGCAATCAATATTTTTAGTGCAAACGAATGTTCCCATTTATCACCAAAACGGTTTGACCGATTTGGACACGGTTTTCTGTAAAGGGTTTGCGATTCATCGGCGATGGTTTTTACATATGTGTTATCGTGTTGACTCGCCAGGGGGCGCTGCAATCAATATTTTTCGAACGTTAAAATGAGGTTTGATTGATTTGGATACGGTTTTCTGTAAAGGGTTTGTAATTCATCGGGTATGATTCTTAGATAGGTGATATCATGTTAACTCGCCAGGGGGCGCCACAATCAATATTTTTCGAACGTTAAAATGAGTTTTAACGTATTTTCCCCGAGATGGCTTGACCGATTTAGATACGGTATTTTGTAAAGTTCTTGAGATTTATTACCCGACTGCGGCGGAGCCCAAAAGGAGGGTAATGTTTTTGCTTGGTATGTAGGTATGTATGTATGTATGTCTGTCTGTCTGTGTCTATGTTCCCTCCTAGAGGATAAACTGGTGAACTGATTTTAATAATGAGGTATCCTTAGATTCGTCTTAAAAGCGCGAGTAACATAGGCTATAATTTTTTACAAAATAAGTCAAAATGGCGGATTTTAAGCGTCAATAAGTAAAGTAATTTAAAAAAAAAATCAAGGCCCATAACCTTGTGGGGTGTCAAAATAAAGGGCTCGAGGAGACAATTCTAAAGACGTAACTCATTAAAGGTTATATATAACTAACTTGTATAAATTTAATAAATAATGTTTTCTCTTATTTAAAAATGTGTTGAGAAATTCAATTAATTAATGAATTCAATTAATGTCTCGCTGTTTCAAAGTATTGTTTTTTTTCCTATTGGTCTTGCTTCTTGGCGGTCAGCGCCACCTCACCTGAAGTTAAGCGAAGGAGTGGCCTGACGGACTATAATAGTACATGCTTGCCCAAAAAAACTTAGCCTGTAAATTTTCTGCTTATATTGATTTAAACGTAAATTTTCAGGCGTAGATAATCACTATGAGCTCATAAAGTCTTCAAATAAATAATTGAAATATTTTTACACTCTTAACTTCAGAATCAATATAATCCTTATGGAGTGCCATTTTTCAGGGGGTTGTTAAAAGATTGGTAATCAAATCGAGTAGGAATATTGTCTAGTGTGTCTGAGCCTGGTAGTTCTGCTTTGTAGACACAACTTCGAGAATAAAGCCGACTGAAAAATTCAACATAATTTTGAAAACTTCGCAAAATTCTATCGCCGGCCGACTATTAGGACCGATGGATCTCTTTTCGTTTTTTCATCTAATGCCTAGTTTAGATACTCGCTGAGCAGAGACAAAGAGGCACGAGTACGAGCATGTAAATGACTTGTTCAGGTGTATTCGGTACTGTCGTGTCATACAAAAATTATTTGCCGAGCTATTCGCCGAATTATTTGTCCGATAATCTAAACGTTGCACTATTATAAGGGCCGGTTTTTCAATGGTCTGATAACTTTTAACTGGGGAATAAATGTGACGTTTTGACAGATTGGCTATAACTGTAAAAATGACAAACTTATTCCTCAGATAAAAGTTTACTTACTATTGAAAGACCGACCCTAAAACTGGTAAATGTTGTTTGTTTGTTTATATGTTTGTTTGTATGTTTATATGTTTGTAAGTTTGTTTGTTGGTTTGTATGTTTGTTTGATTGTTAGTTTGTTTGTTTGTTCGACCATACTGAAAAAAAAATTCGCGCTCGCTTCGCTCGCGCTTTCATTCTACGTTTTTTTCAACTTTCTTGGCTTATGTTGTAAGCGACATTACATAAATGTTGTTAAAGTTTGTTTGTTGGTTTGTATGTTTGTTAGTTTGTTTGTTTGTTTGTGAGACCTAACAGAAAAAAAAAAGGTTACTTCCTGTTTATATGACCCAGCCCAAAAGGTTTTTCACTATTACATGAGTAACGTCACATCTTACTTTCTCGCAGTAGGTATACAAAATAACCTCCTCCTTTTTTGAAGTCAGTTAATTATGTTTTTATACAACAAAACTGAGATTATTTCTGCATTTCTACTGTGATCAACCTACAACTAAGAAACGTCGTGGACATTGTGACTTGTAAAAGTGTAGAACCTACTTACTGAATAAGTATCATTTGAATTTTTGATTATCTCATAGAAATTTTATTCGAGCACAGTCCAAGAAGACTCAAATAGCAAATACATGAAAATAAAAAGATGAAAACTCCTTTTTAAATACGCAAAAGGGTGCGGTATTTGCAAATGAAAAAAAATAGAGCTCGCTGCGCTCGAGCTTAGGTACTTGTGATGTTAACCGGTTCCAGTATTATATTATCTGTGCCGGTTCAGATATAACCATGAAGTTAGAATTTATTCTAACTTCATGGATATAACCAAGAATAACCGGTTATTTAAGAAACCGATAAACACCGGTTATTTGTTTGATAAAACCGTTACTCGATTGAGCACTATTTTACGAACTAGTGTGTATCGGAACAATTTTTGTAGTATATCGTTTTTACTACTGTATTGGGCGTGTATCAGAATGAATTTGAACGCAGACCCTTTATTGTCTTTAAATTCGAGAAATACCCAGTAAATATAAATACGACGGATAGCGGACGATCAAATACGAACAAATATAGGCAATTACGCCCTCCACACGACCACATTCACTTGTATTCGCCGATCATTGGCCATCTTTTAGAAAGCCCTTTAGATATTATAGAAAATTTGATAAAAAAATCTGGTGTTTATATTTACCGGTTTTAACCGGAGAAAAACCGGTTATTTGTGAAAAATAACCTGAAATTACCGGAGCAGACATTTGTAATAGGTTAACATCACTAAGGTACTTTGTGCCTTTGTCTTATGTTTCCGATGTACCTATATGTTATGTTCCTCATAACTACCTCATCACTAATAATAAGGTGAATGCCACAGATCAGATAATAGTAGCTAGCTAGTGAATGCTACAGGGTAGACCGCGAAATTCAAAATTTCTGGCGTTTTTTGCGAATTGTAGCTTTATTTCTTGATGTATATTGGTCGAAATAAGATTAGCGGAAATAATAACAATATATCTACTAAATAATACTCGTAAAAAATATTAACTAAGCTCTATAAGCTGTACGAGCTCGATAATATTAAAATACGATCAAATTATCGATTTTCAAGCTTGTAGAACTAGGTTTATATTTTTTATGATTATCATTCAATAGATATATTGTTATTACTACCGGAAATCATATTTCGATTTATACACAACGCGAAATACAACTACAATTTGCAAAAAAACACAAGAAATTTTGAATTTCGCGGGCTACCCTGTGGCATTCACCTTAAGGTAACTTTTAATAATAAAAGGATACTTTTTATCACTATCAGGTAAGTTTTGACTATAGCGCGCTGGTATTACTGATCATAAGTTAAGTAACAGCTCAGATAGTGACAGCTATATGTTATCTGTGGTGACTGGTGCACTGCACTGCACAGACGTACTAAGCTAGGAACAAATTAGAAGACTCGACTGTAAGTCAGGGCCCTGACAGACTTTAGTTCGTTTTCCTGCCACATGTCACCACCTATCGCGGTTTCGATTTTTTTTATCTGTGGGGTGTTTGATGCCAATTGCCATGACGTTCTAGTTATTAGGGCTGTTGATATTTTTTTAAATATCGAATTTTCGATATATCGATATTTTTAAATATATCAATATCGGAGGTTGATATATCGAAAAAAAATATCGATATTTCGATATATCGATATTTTTTAACAGACGAAAAAAAAGAGGAAGTTCTCAATTTGACGCGTATATTTGTTTTTTTTTTTGTGCCCACGCATAACTTTTTACAGAGTAGTCCGATTTTGATGATGCCTTTTTTTGAGTTCCGTAGTCCGTCAAGGAACCCTTATAGTTACGTCATGTCCGTCCATCTGTCCGTCTGTCCTAATCCTTTACAGCTTAATAAACTCTACGGTTATAAACATAAGTAAATGAAATTTTGTTAAAAAATGGTTTAGATTTAGATCTCAATTTTAAAAGTATAAAAAAATCTTGATAACGTATTTTAGGGGTGGCGCCTATACATGTGAAATGGGGATGAAAATTTTTTTTTCACTGCACCCCCTCTTGTGGGATATCATTGAATAGGTCTACTAAAATGAAGGTAATGTTTCATAAATCACTTTTTTGTCAGGTATACCATCTGCGAAATACAGTTCGCCAAAGTGGCTTGCAATGTGTCCCCCCCCCCTTCAATTTCTAAACTATGCAACGTAGAAACTTAGTCTTCCACATTGGTAGACCTTTATAAAAACTCTCTTTTAAAATTATTTCGAGTATAATGTGATTATAAATTTTTGAGTTATAGTGAGAAAACTGAAAAATACTTAAGACGTCCTAGTTCATAGGTCATTGAACTTAGAGAAAAATGATCTTAGAAAATATTGCTCTTTTAGTTACTTTCTATTTAAAAAAATGACAAAAAGAAACTTTGTGTTATATTGATATGACACACTTCTTGAATTTAGCGCTAGGTAGCGCTGTTTGCTAAAACTAAAATAACAATGATTAATATTCGATTTGATTCGTTTGTAATTAGACCTACTTAAGGAACCCTATAATACTGAGCATGGCCCGACATGCTCTTAGCCGGTTTTCTAAAAATATGGCACGGTTACAACATCTTGTATAAGGTTGAACACGCAGGTCTTCAACAATTATTAGGTTTGAGATACACTTAACTCCGTCTTTGTCACCGGTTCCAGTAAAAGATCGGATGAAGCAAGTTGATCTTAAATTATAATGATAGCTAATTATCAAAGTTAATTCTTTTTCTTCTTTCATGTGGAAATGAGAAAATCGAAAATAGCTCATGTTGAATATTTTCGAGCCAGCAAAGTCTTTATTTTATATATTTATCAAACAAATTAAATTATAAATGTATGAAAGTGTTAGGTTATAGTTCTTAGTAATTATTATTTAATTTAAATGAGACAATCATGTGTATCAATATTTTTCAGTAAGAGTTGTTAAAATGTTACTGAAAAAAAATCTTTTTAACTTTGCTCAATGTTAACCACACACTAAATAGAGGTAGAGATGCTAAGCTCTTAACGCTGACAGTGACAATAAACAACAAATATTTCAACAAACCAGAGTAATCTGTACAAAATTACATATCGTTTTAAGATAATAAGTAAATAATTAAACTAGGAATAGAGAAAAAAACATAATAAAGTTTAATGATAAGATAATTCGCGAGTTACCGCTTCTGTTTTCAGTGCAGTATTGTGCGTGAACTTTTCGTCTTAAGAAACAAGTGAAACTAATGCTATTTCGTATCCCCAAGAATGATAATTTAGAGCTTTGTTGTTGACATTATTTGTGCCTACAAAATCATCATCCTCCGAGCCTTTTCCCAATTATATTGGGGTCGGCTTCCAGTCTAGCCAGATGCGGCTGAACATCAGTATTTTACACGGAGCGACTGCCATCAGACCCCTGCAACCCAATTACTGGGTAATACTGACATCCGGAGGTTAGACCAGTTGTCAGACTTTCAGGCTTCTGACTACCCGTAACGACTGCCATAGATATTCGTATGACATCCGGGACCGACAGCTTAACGTGCTCTCCGAGGCATGGAGGGGTCTCGATGTGTAACGAAATGGTCACCCATCCACAGACTGACCGCGGCAAGTGCAGCTTAACCTTGCAGATCGTACAATCCGCGCAGTCGTTGCAACAAAATATAATATGAAAATGATGATGATCCTGTTTTATTTCCCTTAATCTGGGTTTGGGTTTTGGTTGACACAGGCATGGAGAAAATTCTGTATGCCTGCGTCTACCGTTCACATAGCGGAGATCAGGAGACAACCAGGCTCACACAGTACCTTAGTAAGGCGGCGGATGCGGCCCAGCAACGGTACCCTTCGGCCCAGTTAGTGATTCTGGGGGATTTCAATGCCCACCACCAGGAATGGCTTTTCCCATACCAGATCACTGACCACGCAGGGAGAGAGACGCGAAAGCTGGCTTTAGCGTTAAATCTCACCCAGCTGGTCCAAGGGGCAACGAGGGTGCCTGATGTTGAGTCGCACACAGCCAACTGTTTGGACCTTCTGCTGACAACTGATCCAGACCGGTATTCCTTGTCGGTATCATCACCCTTAGGTAGTTCTGACCACTGTCTGGTGAAATCTGTATCCGTCTACTCTCCGCCCGATCCCAGCCCTAGAGGCATCCGGCGAGTGTGGTGGTACAAAGCAGCAGATTGGGATGAGATGCGGTCGTTTTTTGCATCTTATCCTTGGCAGCCGACTTGCTTCTCTTCTGATGATCCTTCAGTTTGTGCAAGCGCCGTGACGGACGTGTTGCGTCAGGGGATGGAGTATTACATTCCATTTTCTGATGTAACAATGTCTGGCGAAGCTCGTCCATGGTTTGGGGCCGAGTGTAGAAGCGCTGAGGCGCTGAAACACACGGCATACCTGGAGTGGGTCGACGCTCGAAACCGCAAAACTAAGGACTTAAGCGATAAGAAGAGAGCTTTCAACAAGGCTGCCAAGTCCTGTAAGAAGGCTTTGCGCAGAGCTCGATTTGACCACATAGGCCGAATAGGTAACAAACTCGCTTCTTACCCGTCGGGTAGTAAGGCGTTTTGGTCCCTGGCGAAGTCAGTCGAATCGAACTTCTGTCGCCCCTCACTACCTCCACTGCTGAAGCCTGATGGGTCACTGGCCCACACTGCTGAGGAGAAGGCAAACTTGTTTGCCTCTCTCTTCGCGGATTCTTCACGTCTCGATGCTGGTGGCACTACACCCCCTTCTCCACAAAATGGATGTGAGACTTGTATGTCGGATATTCGCATCCACCAGAAGGAGGTCCGTAAAACGCTACGCAATCTTGACGTGAACAAAGCCAGTGGCCCCGACGGTATACCAGCCATAGTCCTTAAAACCTGTGCGCCTGAATTGTCTCCGATCCTGACACGCCTATTTCGTCTCTCGATGGTGACTGGTAAAGTGCCGAAATCCTGGAAGCAGGCTAATGTGCACATTAGCCTGACTGGTTGCAACCAGTGCCCAAAAAGGGCAGTCGTGCTGACCCTAATAATTACAGGCCCATCTCAGTAACGTCCATACTCTGTAAGAGTATGGAACGAGTACTTAATAACAAGCTCCTAGGATACCTTGAAGCTAATGACCTTCTGAGTGACCGACAATACGGTTTCCGCCGAAACCGGTCTACCGGAGATCTTGTGTATGCCTCCCACATTTGGAGTGAGGCCATCGAGAAACACGGAGAAGCGATTGCCGTTTCTCTTGACATCTCGAAGGCCTTCGACAGGGTCTGGCACGATAGCCTTATAAACAAGCTTCCTTCATTCGGCCTGCCTACTGATCTGTGTAATTGGATCTCAGACTTCCTGAGGGATCGGTCGATCCGAGTTGTCATTGACGGCTGCACGTCCGACCAATTGGCTATAAATGCCAGGGTCCCTCAGGGCTCAGTACTCTCCGCAACTTTGTTTTTGCTCCACATAAATGATCTGCTAAGACCCGGCACCTTTGGGTACGCAGACGACAGCACCGTTGTTGAGAGTTACACATCCAATGCACGAGCGAGTCGGACGCAAATCCAGTCTCTTAGAGAGGCCATGGTTGAACGCTTGCACTTGACCCTGAAAGCTGTCTCCGAATGGGGTGATGCTAACTTGGTCAAGTTCAATGCTGCTAAGACCCAGGCGTGCCTGTTTTCTGCTAAACGGAGTCAATTTGAACTTACTCCAACTTTCTGTGATGCATCCGTGCCGATAACTGACCACCTTGAGCTTCTTGGCGTGTCACTAACATCCACCCTAAACTTCGGCTCATACATAGAGTCCAAGGCTCAACTTGCTGCCAAAAAGCTGGGCATCCTCTCTAAGGTGAGGCGGTACTTCACACCTGAACAGCTGCTCAATTTGTACCAAGCACAAGTTCGGTCCTGTATGGAGTACTGCTCTCATCTCTGTGATGGCTCGGCTAAATATCAACTGGCGGCTCTCGAGTCGATTGAGAGGCGCGCCAAGAGGCTCGTTGGCAACGATGCGCTGGTCGACGCCAAACTACAAAGTCTCGAGCATCGGCGCAGAGTTGCTAGCCTATCGGTTTTTTATCGAATGCATTTCGGCGAGTGTGCGTTGGAATTGCACAATTTAATTCCCCCAAGCCCTTTCCATTATCGGACGACCAGACGCACGGCGATGCGCCACCGTTATATGGTAGATATTCCACCCTTACGCACGAACCGGTTTGCTAATAGCTTTATCATGCGTACCGCCAAAGAGTGGAATTCCTTGCCGGCGTCAGTGTTTCCCGAGAAATATAATCTGGTGGTCTTCAAGACTCGAGTGAATAGGTTTTTGCTGGGCAAGCGTGTACCATCGTCGACCGCACCATCGCTTAACATCAGGTGAGGTGGCGGTCAAAGGCAAGCCCGTTAAGAATAAAAAAAAAAAAAAAAAGAATTCTAATCTTAAAAAGTACCTACCTATAACTACAGAATATATGGAGCTACGACGACCTACAAATATAGCTATACCTAGCTATCTACCTACACGCGAAGGTAGTGACAAAATGCAGGGCGGCAATTTAGTGAAACTAAGCTCCGGAGTCACTGTCGCATCTGTAGCTAGCTACTAATATAGTAATCTGTGCTGTAAGTCGCGACCGTCGGTCGCGGCTGATGCTGTATCTGGTCAATGAAGTTACACCTATGTGTGCAAACTGTCAGCTATAAGTCGCGGACGTGTCCTTCACATGACCTTGAGTGCTCGGACGTCTGACGAAAATCTGGCTCGCCGGATGTTTCAATAAGTCGCGGACGCTTTAGCTGCATTTGCACAGTGATCGGTCGCGTCCGAGCGGCTGTCAGTCGCCAACTATAATAATGCTGTAGGGTAGCCCGCGAAATTCAAAATTTTTGGCGTTTTTTGCAAATTGTAGCTTTATTTTGCGTTGTATATCGGTCAAAATATGATTGGCGGAAATAATAACAATGTATCTATTGAATAATACTCACGAAAAATATTAACCTAGCTCTATAAGCTGTACAAGCTCAATAATATTAATTTACGATCAAATTATCGATTTCCGAGCTTGCACAGCTTATAGAGCTAGTTTAATATTTTTCATGAGTATTATTCAGTAGATAAATTGTTATTATTTCCGCCAATCATATTTTGACCAATATACAACGCGAAACAAAGCTACAATTTGCAAAAAA
This sequence comes from Asteroscopus sphinx, assembly GCA_949699075.1. Taxonomy (NCBI): domain Eukaryota; kingdom Metazoa; phylum Arthropoda; class Insecta; order Lepidoptera; family Noctuidae; genus Asteroscopus; species Asteroscopus sphinx. Next base: position 29,548,073 of record OX453004.1, on the reverse strand, counting down.
CACCAAAAAATTTGAATTTCGCGGGCTACCCTGTAGCATTCACCTTAATGCATCTGACTAACCTACAAAAAGTTATTAAATAAACCAGTCAGTAACTATAATTTTCTTTTGACATAATAATAACATGTAGAAGCTGCTATCAATGAGGTTTTTAATCTGAGCTATCAATTCAATACGTAGTGTCTCTATGTAGTCTGTGGTTCCGTGTAAGACACTGACTTGTACCTATGGACCAGTAATACCTACGAAATAAGCGTGGTATACCTACAATATCCGGGTCACCGTTATGGTGGCCATAGCTAGGGAAGTAAGTAATCAAAACTAAAAAGTATCGATATCGATGCTCGTGTTTCGTACCAGAGATGTGTGCTGATTAAAATCATTTTCAAGTAGTAATAAATAATGCAATTATATCAAATAGTAGTTCGGCTGTCCCTAGGACATAAAAAATCAAGCTTCTAGGTCAAGGCAATCATACGGCTATGTCACATTTTGATTCTCGCAAACTCACATAAAAAACCTATAGGGTACTTCGCGTTGACCTAGAATCATGAAATTTGGCCAATATATCGAAATATCTTATTTTTTTCAATATATCGAACTCCGATTCTATATTTAAAAATATCGATAGATCGAAAATCTGATATTTAAAAAATATCAACAGCCCTAGTTTGTTTACTTGACAGCTCATGTACTATTGGCCACATTGCGGGGTAAGCGGGGTTGCCACGCGGCGTAGGTATTTTGACATCCCGTAAAGATGTTGCCAAACAGAGAATATACAAATAGCATGCGATCTCTTTCACCAGACGACATAACACGTTGGTTAACAAGAGACAAAGAATAGTTTCATAATTTAATAGATATCTGTATAAACTAGTTGGATATAGAAGAATGGGCCACTTCCATGGGTTTAATTCAATGCGTCTGATGCGATCGTGCACATTAATAAGGCGCGACTGTCTGTCGCGACCACAGATTAATGATATATGTACTAGTAGTCGCGACTTATAATTTGTTCCTAGCTTTAGAGAATCCATGGCCGTTAAATAAATTAATTAAAAAGACGTACCATACTAGAGTCACACAGACCAAGTAGAGATGCTACGCATGACAGCTGTATAATTCATCATTAATCTGTGGTATAATTTGAGGTTATGTCAAAATGAATGTGATGAATAAATAAAGAAGTTGTTTTGTTTAATTTTATTATGCCGCGTGAAAAAAGTCGGTATCGAGACAGGCGTAGTTCTTCATACAGTTCCGAATCATCTTACGAGCGAAAGAGATCGAAAACCAAACACAAACGTAGATCTAGGTCCAGAGATCGGTCGGAATCAAGCAGCCTTAGAAGAAAACGGTCTATTTCGAGATCCAAACACAGGAAAAGGAGTTATACTAGAAGTCTGTCTAGGGATAAATACGAGTCAAAGTCCAGGAGACGATCATCTTCCAGAACTCGGTCGAAGCGAGATCGATCGCGATCATTGTCTAGTTCTCGGAGTAAATCTAAATACAGCAAGAAGAAATCTAAGAGATCACGTTCTTCTAGCAGTCGGAGTAGTTCCTTTGATATTGGTAAGTTTATTAACTTATTTATTAAAATTATTTGTATAAAATAGACTGACGGTCTTTCAATATGCCAAATGATAAAATAAATAAATATTATTGTATGTTGTTTCTATACTAGAGATTTAGCTAATAGTAGCCTAATTATTTACCTATAAACACATGAAGCCAAAAAACAGCTCCTTCATGTACAATCACATGCACAGACATGCATCTCAAACCGTGCTCACCCCTCTCAGTACACATGTCACAGCATCATCCAGTAAGCATTGCAAAAGCAAATATCCTTCAGGTGCATGATGTGTGCGGACACTTGCTGTACATGAAGGAGCATAGTTTTTTTTACTTCACTATGACTGTTCACAGTACTTGGTCTATATTTTTTACTAAGTCTATGCCTATAAATATTCTATAATATCTCTTATGTAGGCTGTTGGCTAGTAAATGTGATATTAAGTGTCTTCACATGACACCCTGCATTCCATGATCAATAATATACCCTATATTTAACTTCTCACATTGCAGAGCGTCCAACCCATGTAAAGAGGATAAACCCAGATGACACGGAAACCAAATTGGAAAAGGCTATCAAAGCCGCTGAAGCTGCAGGATTGACTATGACCAAAATACCAACCTATGAGTATAAGGAGGTGGAAATCAAGGAGGATATGCCTACAATACATGATAGGAACTTACTGGCCGAGTTGAATAGTGACTCATTTGTAGCAAAACCCTTTACATCCACAAGGAGTAAGAAGCAGTCACAGAATATTGTGATAGATTTGAATTCTCAGACTGTAAAAGTACCTGATTCTGATATTAAGGTCCCAAATGATGATTCTATTATCAACTTTGATGTGAGTGTATATTTATGTCTCTCTCAATCTGGGTCTCTTGCAATGTCAATCTAACATAACATGTTGATATTTTGTTTAAACTAATCAAATGCTCCTAGCATAATTTTTGGCCTGATGGCCATGCCTTTTTTCATTTTGTTAGAAAAATATGGTTGCAGGAGACCCAACAATTATTTTGCAAGATGTTATTTTTACACTGAGTTACATTGTGTATGTTGATTACAATTACACATTCAAATTATACACCCTTATTACAACTTTAGACCATGTTCAGTCACTTGTTTAAATTAGGTCTAATGTCAAACTCAATTATTATTAATAAAAAAGATGTTTAACCCATTTGATGCAGCGGATGCTGCTGATCGGCGTTTTTTAATTTCACATCCAGGTGTGGATAACTCTGGTCGGCGTCTATTTGATCCTTACAAGGTGTACCTTGTAAGGCGCGGTTTGGCGTTCATGCTCAAAACGCGCCACACCAGGCTGATAAACATAATTCTGGTCACTGCAGCAATGGGTTAAGCCTAGGCTAAACCTATTGCTAAACCTGATTTTGTAATATAGTGCATTATTGTTGTCATGAGATATTACTGATTAGTATAAGTATGCAAGTGTATTAGTAGATTTATTAGTACAGTCGACTTCATATCATTGGTAACAAAACCCGGCCGGATATGTGGGTGGCAGCGACCAAACACCCCATAGACAAACACCCCGTTAGTGATTAGCCGATAGCTGCCTTGGTAGGGCCAATCAGATTACAGTACCCCGCCTCAGCTAGTGGCAGAATTTATTGTGCACATTATATTATTAGGTGTCTATTGGGCTGTATGGTCGTTGGTGGCTGGCTATACCAACTTTCACCAGATTTTAATTTCATGACTTTTTTGCAGGAAATGCTAAGTGAAGAAGAATTAAAGGAAATGTGGATACAAAAGCTGTACCATTACAGAAAGAAAATGATAAGAGGTGAATTATAAGAGAAAGAAAATAAATGTTCAGTATTGTGACAAAAGTGGGTTTAAAATTTGAATGAATAAACAATTACTGTTTATTGTAACTTATATATGTAATAAATACAACAATATTCCAACAAAAACCGTCTTTTTGCATTAATTATTTTCTATAAAAACCTAATTCTAATTATATTTTTCTGGTAGTGTTGTTTCAACACATTGCATCAAAAAGACTGAACTACCAAGGATGAACAGTTTATTGCTAGATATTTGACTATGACCCCTGTCGTACTGCCGTAGGTTATATCATTGGGTAAACATAACCATAGTTATAATCTTGTATTCAGGAGCCCAATTGCATAATAAGCGGGCTATACAAAGCACTGCAAGCTGAGCCCTGCATGTATAGTTACTGCCAAATTGTATATTTGGAGGCCTGCTAATTTTAATCTGTGCAGCAGGGTACAGATTAAAAATCGCAGGCCTGCAAGTACACAGTAAAATTTAGCAGAGACTGCATGCAGGGCCCTACTTGCAGTGCTTTGAGTAGCCCACTATACATATACAGCAACAATAAGGATTGATTATTACAAACTAAAGTAAGTAAGTATTCTAACAGTTTATTATGAATATGCTGATAAAAACTTCACATTTCAGTAACATGTTCTAGGAGTCCTGAAGATCTGTCTGTTGCACCAGTTATATCAGTAGAATCAATAAAAACAAATAACAACCTAAAGTACTTTTATTTAACACATTAACATAACCGGCAGCCGCAACTCACAATTTCAAATGCTTTGTAACTACTAAGTCGTCTATATTTACAGTGACGCGATGGCGTACAGCCCCTAGCCCCTGATGGTCGTTTTCACATGTTGTTCCTCTCTCGCTGAATACGACTGCTGTATGTCCGTGACACCAGGTTCCACGCATCCATATATCTATCCATGCACATTGCTATACATTTTTGTTCCGAATTGTCCAGCGCCGTACCAGGTTTATTGATGCACTTTTTGAAACATTTCTCCGACATTTTCGTCAGTAGCTCCTGAGCGTTCGCGATAGCAATTTGTTGTTTCACTTGATCCATCAATTCTTCTTTCTGTGGTCCAGAGAGGGAACCCGTGGACAGTGTATCCATTGTTGATATACCTTTTTTGAGATTTTAAAGGATGATCCAATTTATGAAATTTTGTGATAATGACAGTATAACCTCAAATTTCTAATTGACAGCGAGTGGAGCACAGACTACTTAGAAGATACTACGTATCAGACGGACGACTGCCTTGAAATTTTTTCATCGATTAAGTAATCTGTAGCAGGGGGAAAATAGAATTTGACATTTGCAAGTAGGTAGGTTTTCAGTATCTATATATCTATAGGTAGATAGGTATAAAAATCTATGGGTATAAATGATACTAGTGTATAGATAGGTAGGTACTAAATGTTTTATTATATTTACGTGGGCTTATAGGTAAAATTCACTAAGTGACATTTTTAGCAAAATATACATCACTTTCGGCTGATAGGGAATTGGATGGAAAAAAAAACTGATTTTTGCCAAAAATGTCACCTAATGAATTTCACCTTTATACCCATACTGTTAGGTACGTACAGTACTGGACTGTGTCTGGGATATTAAAATTTAAACAACAGAACATTTTTTAGTTGATTTATTTTTCAGTTTTTTTATATATTTTTCATACGCCATTTTTTGAATTTGCGGCAGTACCCCCACTCGTTTTTCGAGCCGCACAATATCGGTTCCCCCTAAAATTTTATTAATTGTGTTACACCAGTTATGGATGGCAAATTTCACAACAATTAATGCAAATTGATTGTTTCGGTGTTTCGGGCAGTTTATTTCGTACGTCATTTTTGATTTAATTTCTTTTAAAATAGTTTTGGAGATATAATTTATGTGAGGGCTATTTTCCAGAAAATTATTTGTCGTTTCCATAACTGTGCCGAAACACCGAACTGCTTTCTCAGATGGGTAGCTTAGTCGCTTTTTACATTGGTTGTACTCCCTGTGACTCACCCATTCATGAATTTGAAGAGGTGATTCAGATGTCAATAAATTTTTACATTCGTCACAGGGAGTTCTTTCTAACACTTTTCTCACTACCCATCCGGCAGTGTACGCCCGAGAATGGACTTCCAGGCGTTGTTGTCTTGCCCGATTGACAACTTCATTCACATTGTCAGGATGATCAGGCAAATTTGACTTTGACCGAGTTGGTGAAGTTGGTGAGGTTGTTTCAGTCTCACATTCGGCTTCAAAAGTGGAACTTGTTTTCAGTTTTAAAATTTGAGACATGCTCAAAAGTTGGTCTGCCCGATCATCCTCACAGTTAAATGTATCATTGTGAAATTTGATCATCCGTGTTATCAGAAGTGATCTGAATGTGCAAATGAAGCTGTAGCAGTCTGGGTCATTGTGTCTGAAGTTATACGCCCTCACTTGCCCAAAAAAGTTTTCAACTGGATCAGAGTTGAAATAGCGAGGACGCATAACTTTTAGACCCTGCTCTTGAAAGAACTGCCACAGCCTCATTAAACTTTTCAAGGTAGTAACACAGCTTTTTAATGTGGGCACTGATATTGTGTTGCCTTTTTCATCCAGAAATTGAATTTTTTCTAAAATGTTAATGGCGTCCTTCCAGAATGAATGGTGCTTAGTTGTGGAAGTAACTGCCCTCCGCAGGTCCTTTCCTTTTGTATGCTTATGGTGGAGGGCAGCACCATTGATGCTGTCAAATAGGTTGTCGAAAAACTTCACTGTTTTTGCTGTGTTTGGCATGGTGTCACTCACTGGTCTTCCATCGGCATAGTGAGCTGGAAATAGAAAATGATTATATTTAAGGTTTGTAGTATATCATAGAATCATAGTCAAAATAAAGAAAAGAAGAATAGGAGCCCACCTAACCAATTACAAAATTAATATGACTTTTTACCATCTGAAAAAAAAAACAGGGTCTGTCATGTAATAATAGATTTATGAAAAAAATAAAGTGAAAACAAAAAATCTGCTGTTTTGACATGTTGTCGAGCAACATTGATGACTGTTGTAGGAAACAGTAGCCCTAGCACAAACCATAGAAAAAGTTGTTCTTTATGATAAGTACATTCACCCCTTCAAAGGTCCCCAGGCCCCAGCTTATGTTACATCTTATCAGTTTTTCAAATATATCTTTAACAAGATATGGCTCAGATAGTTTTTTAATAGTATAGAAAAAAAAACTTACAAAACTGTGAAGTATACGAAAGGGCAGCAGATACGGTGGAACTGAACACACGCGCGGCAGTTTTGACCTGCAAATTTTTCATTTCAATTAATGCTTACAAATCTGAAAAGCAATGCAGTAAACAATAAACTGGGTGTTTATTAGTAATACCGTGCACTACATCATTTTACTGTGCAGTATAAATTGGCCGTTTTTATTAGCATGGCATATACTTAATTATTGACCAAGCAACTAGGTTTCCAAATCAACAGTAGCATCACAGGAACATACTACCATTCCAAAATGAGACAGTTAGGTCAAGTGAGAAGTTCATTTATAAATAGTATTAAAGTTGTTTTGGAATGCAAAGAAAATACAAACCTTCATTTTATTTCTATTGCTCATTTTCTCAGGAATGACATGATGATCATTGAGTTTGTGAAGAAGTCTTGAGTCAGCATGGTTACAGTCTGTCAAATACACGTCTACAATATCCTGCCATTTGGAAATTTTTCCATCCAATTTAATACATTTGTTAAGGAAGTTATTTCTGAAACCCTTAATTATGTGTGAGGGGTCGTAGATAATGTTTAATTTTAGTCCGCATAACTCCACAGTGTCATCTGAAAGACAATAATTATAAATTAGATTGGAATTTAAAATTCAACAAAAAATGTTTAATGTTATGATATCCTGATGTATGGTCTATGTATGTGCTATTGGCACAGATAAAGAATGGGACTGAAAATAGTAGCATTTGTATTCGCCTCTCGCTCACACATATAGTATTGTGAGAGTGAGAGGCACATAGAACAGTAAAAGTGCCGCCATTTCCAATCCCATTCTTTATTTGCATGAGTAGTATGTGTATTCTTTACCAACCTGTTGGCAGATCTGCAATGAGTTGTGCTCGCCTTGTCTCTTGTTGAAGCTCCCCAAGAGCTCTGCGAAATGTCGATCCCTGATCGCAGATTGTAGCAATGGGCCTAAGCCCAATCTCTATGGATGCAGTGACAACTTTTTTTATTATGCGTTTCAGCTCAGCTGGATTAGTTGCACCTTTACAAAAGTAAAAGGCAAATGGTTGCTGCCATTTATATACAGCTCCTCTTAACATAAAGACAAGAGCTTGGTCTGCAAACTCTTTATGTTTTTGATCGAAGTGCACAAATCCATTAATATTATCTTTGTTTTGATTGAAACTTAGCCGTTCATCAAGGTGCATCTCATCAAAAATTATGGAGCAAAATTTTTTGTTAGTGTTCCATGTGGCAACCTGAAAACAAAATAAATGTTACTTTTTCATTGTGCACTACACACATGTGGGATATATCACACTATACACATAAGTTTGAAAATGACATACCTCTTTCTTCATTACTTCAATAAGCACAGAATTTATCCCAACTTCAATATTCAGCTGTGATATTAGCTTATTCAATGTGGATTTTGAAGGTAAGATGAATATTTTCCGTAGAAATCTGTAACACTTTGGGCTCTGTTTCATAATAGATAGTGCAATTAGTTTTTCAGAGTCTGTAAATCTGTGGGCCTGTTTCTTTTTCATACAAAGGTTTATTTGCATCTGCATTATTTGCTTAGCATATGGGTTCATCTTACAAGTAAGCTCTTCAAAAGAGTTCTCCTTAGAAAATTTCAGTGCCCTTTTTGCCCTCTTCAGATAATCAATTTGGTGCTTAGATTTATTGTATATCTTATACAGCTTTGCACAATTGGGTGTTAATTGGTTTATTTTACTTATTAGTCTTTTTCTTGATGCCTTTGGTGTTTTTAGGAGAATCAAACCTGGGCCTGCAAAAAAACTTCATCTCATTATCAATATTCATTTGAGATTATAATTTGGAGTCAGTGTTTCATAAACAGCTACCAGTTGCTGACTGCCTTGTTGGTCTAGTGGTCGCAAGCCCAACTGACGAGCGTGGGGTCCTGGGTTCGATTCCCGGGTTGGGCAGTGTTATTGGGTTTTTTCATTAGGAAATTCTCAGTAGCAGCCCGGAGTCTGGATTTGTGCCCGGTCAATGGCAATAGGCTCGCCCCCTATTACTTGGGACTATAACATAACTGGCGAAATGTGGGTGTACTATTACACCTCTGCCTACCCCTTCGGGGAAATACAGGCGTGATATTATGTGTTATGTGTGTGTGTTTCATAAACCAAGGAGTCTTCAAGTTTCAATTGATTAGGTTAAAGTAGCATTCAATAGCTAGGTAAGCATGCACTATTGTCAACCATTTCATTGCTTAATACTTTGTGAGATAGTGGTCCAACACAAGCCTATTTATACTAATATTATTAAGAAGAAAGATTTGTTTGTTTGTTTGTAATCGATAAACTCTAAAACTACTGATTTTAATAATTCTTTCACTATTAGAAAGCTACTTTATCCAGTATAACAATTATACAATATAACATAACATAACATCACGCCTGTATTTCCCCGAGGGGGTAGGCAGAGGTGTATAGTACATCCACATTTCGCCAGTTATGTTATAGTCCCATGTAATAGGAGGCGAGCCTATTGCCGTTAACCGGGCACAAATCCATACTCCGGGCTGCTACTGAGAATTTCCTAATGAAAAAACCCAATAACACTAACAAACACACACTAACACACTTTTATACAATATAAAATGTCGAAAACTTAGTACAATAATAATAAAAACTTATTTCAAGAAACCAACCTTTTGCTTGAGAACTGGTTGATGGATGAGCAATTAAAATTGATTCTGTTGGTGAATAATGACCAGAGTCCTTGCATATGGAAGCTACAGCTGTAACAATATATACATACCATACATTAAGACCACATTTACTATGTACTCAAGTGCAAAAAAATTACACATGGCAAAAATTGAAATTTACAAGTAACCAACCTTTTGCTTGAGAGCTGGTAGATGGATGAGCAATATAAGGTGATTCTTCTGCCGAGTGATGACCAGAGTCCTTGTATATGGAGGCTGAATCTGTAAAAACATAAATACCATACATTAAGACCACATTTACTACATACTCCTGTGCAAAAAATGACACATGGCAAATTGACATTTACAAGTAACCAACCTTTTGCTTGAGAGCTGGTAGATGGATGAGCACTATAAGGTGATTCTTCTGCAGAGTGATGACCAGAGTCCTTGTATATGGAGGCTGAAGCTGTAAAAACATATAAATACCATACATTAAGACCACATTTACTACATACTTCTGTGCAAAAAATGACACATGGCAAAATTGACATTTACAAGTAACCAACCTTTTGCTTGAGAGCTGGTCAATGGATGAGTAATGTAAGGTGATTCTTCTACAAAGTGATGACCAGAGTCCTTGCATGTGGAGGCTGAAGCTGTAACAACATATACATACATCATTGCCATAATTATTATACTAGTATAAGTCATAAGTATTAGTGTTTTTTTTATATTTAATCTGTATTTCTTGGTGGCTTACCACTGAATCTCGCAACCTTTGGAATTGGTTCTTCATCTTTGAAATAGGAATGGTCTGAATGTCTTTTCTTGGTTATTTCTTCACATTTGTTGGCTGAAATGGGATTAAAGACAGTTGACTTATACATTTTATATTGAATTAGCATGAACAATATTTAAAAAAAAACAGTTAATATCGTTTTAGGCTACTTACAAATATCATCAATGTGTAGTGCGGGAACCCCATTGGTAATTTCCTCAGGTGTAAACAATGATGGGTAGGCACCATACCTCAGTCGGGAATTCGGCCTGGTAAACCTTTTCTCAAAATGTATGTGACAAACCGAGAGTTTAGCAAGTTTTACTTTCGGTACATTTTTGAGATTTTCAGAGTTTATACAGTCCAACCACTTATTAAGTCTAATATCATCACTCACGGGGAAATAATGTAAAAATGCGTCCTCTCGCTTATTACTACAACCAACAACACAGCACTTTGGTGTCCGCATAATTGTTGCTCTCCGTTTATAGTTTTGCACCAAAAATAAACGACTTTAATTAAATCCTCGGAAAATCAATTACAAAAACTCGACGAAAACAACAGAATTTACGGAATTTATTTACTCACAGGAGAAAAAATAACTAACTGACGCTACTACTGACAGCTAACTACAACCAGTCAAAGATGGCGGCGACCCAGGCCACCGCGGGGGAGGAATGCGGTGCGCGGAGGACGCGGTTCTATTTTCCCCCTTCGCTCTACAGCAAAAATATTTTCTATGGAAGTGAACCGGCGGTGGAGTGGAGTGAAGGAAGACGGCCGGGCGGCCGATCAAAAAATACGTAATGTTGCTACAACAGTAAAATAATTCTCCCTGATTACAAAACCGTTGTTATTTTTATACGTCTGTGTCAAAACCAAACTCAAAAGACTATAATTAATTTTCTAATCACGTTAAATGTCATTCAAATAGTGGCAAAATGAGGCGCTTATGCTCTTGAAATATCCTGGGTGTGTTGCAGTTTAGTTGGCGTTATTGTGCGTATTAATATTATCTACAGGTGTGAGAAGACCGCACTATGTGGATATGCAATACGACTTCTCCTTTAGCGTTGTGCGTTTACAGAAAAAAATCCTACTTTCATGCATAAAAACTTCCCAACCCAGGTCAAATTAACATTTAGGTGTTTTATTATTTTTAACGCATTAAATTTATCCATGCCAAGCGAAATCTAAAGATATAAATTGTGGAAAGATAAAAAACGATAATGTCACCGGAAGAAGTAATCATCACAATGATTTTACATAAGTAATATCATTGAATCATCATCATCAACTCCACCTACCGCAAGTAAGAAGACGTAAGCGGAAGTGAAATTTGATACCACGAGCAGTGTTTGTTCACGGTACCTTAGTGGTTACTTAGCAAACCCAAAAACTAAGACGGAGGCTGGGATTCGATCTCAGAATAAAACATTCGCAGGACATCCGTGAGGACGCTAGGCAAATTAGTAATTACCTATGAAATACGCGTTCTGGTTTCTAAAAACTGTTGGTTAGCTCCCTTGATATATAGCGTGATGGTCGATTAAAAAAATGGTTCTTTTAACATAATTCAATTCAATTCAATTCATTTATTTCAGATAAATTACAATAAATTATAAATCATCCATATCTATATTACTAGCACAATAATAATTATAATATCATGCAAATATATAATAATCCATACAATAAAAATTTAATAAACAATATGTCATGCAACAAAAATAATAATGATAAAATGTCATACATATCTATATTACTAGTACAATAATAATTATAATATCATGCAAATATATAATAATCCATACAGTAAAAAATTAATAAACAATATGTCAAGCAACAAAAATAAAATAAAAATAAAATGTCATACAGAAAAAATACAATATATGTCCTAAACTAATGGAAACACTGTTTCAGGAACGGGCTACATGCATTTTTGTCCAGCACTCCATAAAGGAGCAGTCAGTGTCCATTCTTCCAGCAATGAGTTGCAGGAAGCTGTTGGGGCTGCCCCGCAAGCGGCGCATCAGGGACGCTATTCTCTTGCGATGTATCGCTGTAAAGCCATCTACTTTTGCGTCTGCGAACATACCTGATGCGCTACAAAAGCATGGCAACCCCATCAACATTCGGAACGCATTATTGTATTGGACACGCAGGGCATTATAAGTCTTCTGCGTATGCTTCACCCATAGGCTGCACTTATAAAACGACTGACAGTACGCCTTGAATAAGGTTACTTTCACCTGTGCAGTGCAACGTGCGAACCTACGGGCCAACATATTAGCTCTGACTGACAATGCCCTGCGTTCCCTCTCTACATCCACATCGTCTGTGAGGGCCTCGGTGACCCAGTGGCCCAAGTATTTAAACTGCGGCACTCTCTTGAGAGCACTGCCAAGGGGAAGACCCTGTGCGCGCAGTCCTCAACGGCATGGCCACCTTGATTGGTCAGTCAGCGCCACTGCAATGACCAAGCCGTTGAGGATATTACATTGGAACGCCGGCGGCCTCAGGAAAAAGGTCGCCCTCCTCCGCCCACTCCTACAGGAACAGGACATCGACGTGGCGCTTATAAGCGAGACGAAACTGAGTCCTGAAATCCCGCTGCGATTCCCGGGTTATCTCGTTTATAGGAAGGATGAGCAAGCGGCTACCGCAGCATACCGCGGTCTGGCGGTCATTGTCAAGAGAAGAGTTGTCCATCAAGAGTTACCTATACCACAACTCCAGAGCATGTACGCGCTGGGTGTCCAACTCCACGTCGCCGGCAATGATTTGTGCGTGTACGCGGCCTACAAACCGCCACAAAACACGCTGCAAATCGCCGACGTACACGTACTACTAGCAACACCCCATCCAACCATCATTGCCGGTGACTTAAACTGTAAGCACCCGGCGTGGAACTCACACGCAACCAACAGGGACGGAAGACAACTCTTCAATGACGCGGACACCCGCGGCTACGAAGTGTCCGGACCCGAGATGCCAACACGGTACCCACAAATCCAGCAACACACACCGGATGTTCTGGACATTGTCGTACACCGCGGGCTGCCTTGCCAGATCGCGCAAGAGACGCTGGATGACGAACTACTGTCTGACCATCAGCCAGTACTCGTCACCCTCACAGGGCACACCACACGCTATGCTCGTCCTACGCCACGTCGCCACACGGACTGGACAGCCTTTACGGCGTAGCTGGAGACCACCACGCCCACTCGGCCTATCACAAATACCGCTGATGTCGATGAGCTGGCGAACGAGCTCACCGCCAGCATGAAAAATGCCCTCCAAGCGGCGACTGACACTACTCCTGCACCACAGGGGCGCTACACGACGCTCCCTGCACACCTCACGCGCAAGATCGCCGCGAAGAGGGAACTACGCAGGCGGTGGCAAACAACACGAGACCCAGCACTGAAAACCCAGCTTAACCGACTCACGGAAAAGGTGAAGGCCGAACTACAGGACCACACCACCGAGAGTTGGGAGAACTTTATCGAAGCAGAGAGCGACTGGATGTCGGTACACCGTGTGTGCCGGCATCTTAAGAATACCCCAGCTCCGGTGAGACCAATGCTTAACAGCGACGGGGCGTTAAGATACACTGCAGCAGACCGGGCAGAGATCTTCTCCTCTCACCTGGAGCGACAATTCACGCCGAACCCGACCAACGACATTGCACATGTCGCAACAGTCGAGCAACGCCTTGGAGTGTACTTCAACACGCCGATAGCCCCCGAGGAAGAACCCATTTTCATCTCCCCGGGCCAGGTGCGACGCGCGATTCTCCGCACCAAGCCAAAGAAGGCACCCGGTGTGGATGAAATCAGCAACGCCGCACTACGCCACCTACCGCCACGCACGGTGGCCGCGCTCGCGCGGCTATACACCGGCATTCTCCGCACCGGGAACTTTCCACAAGCATGGAAGGTGGGGAGAGTCGTGATGATCCCCAAGCCCGGGAAAAACCCTAGGAAGCCAGAGGGCTATCGGCCGATCACCCTCCTGCCGACCACCTCCAAGGTGTTCGAAGCACTCCTGTTGCGACACATGACGCCACACGTCACACCGAGACCAGAGCAATTCGGCTTCCGCGCTGAACATAGCACGACGCTCCAGCTGTCGAGGGTACTGCACCTCCTGACAGCGGCCGTGAACAAGCGGGAATACGCCGTTGCAGTATTCCTCGACATGGAGAAGGCGTTCGATAGAGTCTGGCACACCGGTCTGCTCTACAAACTGTCCCTGACAACGACGCCCCGCCGCATAGTACGGGTGGTCTCCTCCTTCCTACAGGATCGGACAATTAAGGTTGCGGTGGAGAACCAACTCTCCAGCGCTCGCCCCATCGCCGCCGGGGTACCGCAGGGGAGTTGCATCTCGCCTGCGTTGTACTCCGTTTACACTGACGACATTCCCGCCACGCACACATCGACACTCGCGCTGTATGCTGACGACGCCGCGTACATCACGACGTCTATGAACGTCAACCACGCGGCGGTCAAAATGCAGCGCGCCCTGGACGACCTTCCCGACTGGCTCAGCAAGTGGAGACTGTCGGTAAACGTAGGTAAGACGCAGGCGATGATAGTGACGACCAGGGGTCGTCCCAACCCATCCAACCTTAAATTACAGGATACCAGCATCGAGTGGGCCTCCACGGCTAAATACCTGGGGGTCACACTCGACAGCAGGCTCAGCATGGCGAAACACGTCCAAAACACGGTCGCGCGGGTGCGATCTACCCGCTTCCAACTTCGCCCCGTGCTCTCTTCGCGCCTCCCATTACGAGTCAAGCTGGGTGTGTACAAAACGTACATCCGGCCCCAGCTGACTTACGCTTCCCCAGCCTGGCTCGCCCTCACGAGCGAGATACACCGCCGAAAGCTTCGAGCGCAGCAAAACATCACGCTGCGCCAAATAACAAAAGCCCCTCGCTTCGTGAGGAACACTGTGATCCACAGGGACCTGCGCGTAGAGAGTATCGAGGACTTCACCGCAGCGATGGCGAAGAAAATGTTCGCGCGCGCCGACGTCTCCGCCTGGGCCCACATTAAGGGCCTGGCACCTTGGCACGCGCGCCCCCCTGACGCCAAGCGCTTTCCGCACGACCTGATTGCGGACGTGATCGCCCCACCACCGGATTGACTCTTGAGCAGACCATAATCACGTTACACGTGGTCTGCTCATACAAAATGTCTCCACAACGAAACTCGCATCCACTACGCATATTGCTACTAGGTCTCACTTAGGCGCAATATGCGTAGCACACACATGCACTACTTTACATGCTAAAGTAAACACTGACGTACACCGATTACGTCTCACGGGCGGGTGAGCGTATGATAGTGTATACTCATAGAGCGATGTACCCACACCTCAATATCGCTCAAACACACAATTCGTCACGTGGCTTGTGGCGTGATCGGCTAGATCTAGAGCGTAACGAGCCACGAGTCAATCACTATATCTGCAGGCGGGCGCCAAACAAGCCGCTGCCCTCGTAGCTGATCGACCCTCGTCGGGCCTCCCCCAGGGAACTGGGGGTCTCACCTAACGGGGGTCTGGTCGCTCGGGCAGCGTGAAACACTTCAGGCGCCCCTACAGACACACAACAACAACACACGCTGCCGCGGAGCAATCCCGCGGCCTAGAAATATTTCACCCACCACAGGGTCAACGACCCGAACCAAATTACCGACCCATACTTATATGGGTCGCGATCACGACACCACGGGAAAGGGGGCCCGAACCCCCGAGCCCGTTTCCTCGCGCCCCTTGCGGGGCGCAGAGAAGACTACGACTGGAGAGCACTGCCATTCAATGTGACTTGCGGGACGGTGTCATAGCTTTTCGTACATGACTTGAACACCATCATTTCACTCTTGCTCGAATTATACCTGAGCCCATGGGCCTCCGCATAGCACTCGCACACTTTTATTAAGCGCCTTAGGGCACTGATTGATGGGCTCAATTAATGGGCTCAATTGATGGGCTGATTAATGGTGACAATTATGGGTATATAAATTGAAACATATCATAATATTTGCTGTAAGCTTTGAGTATATACCATATTTTGAGTATATATATGGTATATACTCAAAGGCTGTAAGACATAGCTTTATAGACATAATGTTGTATAAATCACCTCTCATGCAAAAAAGCGTGATGATTTGCAGACTATAAATAACCTGAGCCGGTGTGTAACGGTAATTTTTGCCAAATTTCAACTAATTCACCAGTAGTTTTGGCGTTTATCTATTAAAAACAGGCAGCAACTCTAAAAATTGCAATTTATTGTTCCTAGTAAGCGTAGCAATTATCATAAAAAAAACCATTTTTCAGTTTTTTCTTCATAGCGATTTTATTATATGTATAGATAAGTAAAGTAGTCATTGTTTTATGCACTCAAAAGTACCGACTTAATTTATGACCGTACCCACTCATCTAAAACAATGGAGGTCCAACTGAATTTCGACTTTTGTTTCCTTGCAGGTGTGCGCAAAAGTTATATTTTTTTTGTTTAAATAATAATTGTGATGTTACTAAGTCGTTGGCACATACCTGCCTGGTATTACTCTAATGTATTTTTTTTGCCTGAAAGCAAATTAACAGTAAAAAATCACAAAAATCACGCCAGATTGAGCCGGAACAGGCGACGCGGTAACAGGCGCGCGTGGCTGCGGTCAATTTGGATTCGTTCAAAATTAATATTAACATTATTTTAAACATTTCATTACTTACAACCTCTTACAACTAATGTCATTCATCCATTTTATTCATCGCCGGCCACCGCTAGTTTCGTGCCCTCAGCCTTAGCGCTACCTGTTATTGGGTAATAGTACCGCTACATGTTAGCAAACTTACTTTCTGGTACACTTTAAATTGACATAACTTCTGATAGAGTGAACCGATTTTTATCAAATAAAGACTAAGTGTAACCTCAAAATATGCCCAATAATTATGTTACAAATTATTTCAAATAAATCCAGTAGTTTTAACGTGATGCGCGTTCAAACAAACAGACAAACAGATAAACAGACAAACATTTAAAAAAAACTCGAAATTTATTTTATTACTTATTCTTATTCCTCCCTATTAATTTTTTTGCAAAAATATACATTGTACAGACACGGCAGACTTACATTCTTATTATATGTATTATTATATGTATATATATGTATATAATATATATATATATAGATATATATATTATAAGTTCATAGATATTGTAATTTTTCATAAAAATTCAATAAATTGACCAATTCCGGAACCGTGTATAGGAACTTAGTTCCGGGATTGAAAACCTTTCTATACACCTAATTAAAACCCTGATTAAATGATTTTTTTTTCTTACTTATTTATTCCTTACCTTCGTGACATTAATAATGTAATTATAATATAGCCCTCAATTGCGTAACTCAATCTTTTAAAACAAAAAAAAATTATCTGTCTCAAATATCTGTAATTTTATAAGAATAGTTAAAATAATAGCTTAGCAGATTTAAAATACTACCACTCCTGTGGGCCTAGTACGAGTTTCACACTTACGAATACTTTCATCGTTTTCGTCGACTTTCATTCATAAATCAGTAGCGCCCCTGGCGGATACGAGGAGGAACTACAGATTTATTAATGAAAGTCGACGAATACTTTGAAAGTATTCGTAAGTGTCAAACTCGTACTAGGCCCCCTGAATAGTAAGGCCGGTTGAACTATATCGACAATGCGAAAACGATGGACGTCATATCACTAAAAATCACTCCTACACGTGTCAATTTCGCACATATACTCATTTCGCTTTCGGTGACGTGATATTGACGTGACAGTTTCTCTATAGTATAAGTAACTCAATGATTTCAACACTGTGTTAACCATAAGATGGGGAATCATTTAATGAAATGGTAGCTCTAATTTAGAATTTAATTTAAAAACAAAATATTATTGTTTATGGGTATAGAGATGCACCACCATCACTTATTCTAAATTTTTACGGTTTTTATATGTCGTTGAAATCGACGAGAATTCCTTGATTCAAAATGATGTTTTTTTACTTGTAAATTTTGTGATGGCAAAGTGCAGTGTCTCTGGTCTGTTTTTGTTTGACAGATCATGACCATCGAGATGTAAACCTCTGGAGGCGCCCTATTGTTCTATATTATACACCTCGTTTAGAATAAAATAGAATAGAATAATAATTTATTTGCAAAGAATGTAGGTACATGAAATAAATGTGTTAGCGGTAAAGTGACCCACCTTGAATGAGGCATGCAAACATTTTTGATTTTAATTAATTAATAAATTAAATTTAAAATTCATAACACTAATAAAACAATAATCAAATCTATTACATTACCTGAATAAAATATAAAAATATGTAGGTATGTCACGAGTTAGGTAGGTACTTAACTTAAAAACGTGTGCCTGACGGCTGCTTGTCCTTCTGGACACGTCTGGAGGGATCGGCAGTTGTTTGGCCGGTGCATCCTGGGCACGGGCAATAAAATCCTGCCGAGTGATTAACCTTCGGGGGATTTTATTGCCTGTGGCGTATATTCTGGCGCGGGAGGGGCCCGTTCTGGGCCAGTAGGGAGTTGCTCCACGTGTCCCTCTGATATCAGAAGAGGGCACAGTGGAGGAGCAGTGGCGGTCCCGGTGTGCACTCACCCTGCCACTGGGCAGGCAGCGGAGGGACTGTCTTTCCTTGCCCCCGTCAATCTCGTAACCCCAGGCCGCATTAAGCTTTTCTAGTAGAGTTTCGTGACTGACACAATCGAAAGCCTTGGTCATATCTGTACATATTGTACAGATATGATGTGTGTTTATACAAATATCTACTAAATCAAAGCTGCAAAGCTTTCGAAACGTCAGGAAAACCAATTAATATACGCGAGTCGCGATATAATCTGGTTAAACTTTGTTTTATTATCTATTAAATCGTTATAGAAATATGAATCTATACTTTGTCTCTTGTTAACCAAGGTATAATGTCGTCTGGTGAAAGAAATAGCATGCTATTTGTATGTTCTCTGTTTGGCAATATTTTTACGTGACGTCCGAATAGCTACTCTGCACGGGTAGTAATCTTAGAACAAAAATTTTCAACGTTATGTCTATGATTTTAGATGGGTTCAATAATAGATTTTGACAGTTACTTCGTCCCCCTCGGCCTTCCCCTTCTGGTCTTTATATTGTTGTTATATACCTATGTGTAGTATACATGTATAATCTCAATTATTGAAGTAATTCTCTTTGTAATTAACTCTTTGTAAAATGGGCAGTCTAAACTATGTACCTATCCCATTTAAAAGTTGAAATATACTATTCAGTTTTCTACAAAGTTTAATATAACTAAATAAAAACGTACATTACGAATTACGGTTACGAAATGTTTGTTAACATCTGCCCAACAAACAAGCCTACTACTAGCCACTAGCACATCAAGCCACTGTTATATGATCACATCAGGTAAGCAAATAATAATATATTTCATTTCAATGTTAAAGTGTAATATTTGACAATGAACTTTTCAATCTGCATGCAGTACACACTACAGAAAACGATTATTTCAGGCTTCTGGGGGCCAAACTAAGCTTAATGAATTGATACACAGGGAAACAAGCCCTTCCCACCAGATGGTTCAAATAAAACTAGGAGTTGGGAGATTAATACAATACCGCTTGAATATTATTTGTTTCTTTTTGCAAACATAAGTATACTACATGCTACCGCAAGTTGGAAATCATAAAATATCACTCATAATGCAATACTATAGGGGACACTTCTAAGTACTCCTTGCCTATCTGGCCCTTGTGCCCCTCCCAGAAACAAATCCTGGATCTGCCGTTGACCACAGCAATAGGATTCCATTTGGACCCTTCGGGTGTGGAATCTTAATAATATTAATGCTGTTGTAAAACTATTTTGTATTATTTCAGATACTGAGATGCCACCGCCTACATACAGTTTTGTTGGAAATCATTTGTTAAATGAGGTAAGCAACAGCTTTTTTCATTTTCTTTAATGGCATTTATATTTAAAAACAAAATAATATGAATAATAATATTATAAGTAGACCTCAACAAAGTAAGCTGTGTGTGAATGTCACAATCAACTGAGAAATGTTTGAGCATAACGGTAGGCAGGGTAAAGTTCTAAAGACATTTCTATTAAAAAATGGTTCATCATTATCAGCCCGTTACTGTTCTACTTCTGGGCACGGGCCTCTTCTCAGAAGGATTCAGGCCTGAGTCCACCACGCTGGCCTACTGCGGGTTGGTGGACTAAACACCATCAAGAACTGTATGAAGCAAGTGCTTCAAGTGGATAGGTTTCCTCACGATGTTTTCGTTCACCGTTAAAGTAAAAAGTGACAATCAAATTCTGATTCGCACTTGAATTCGAAAAGCCAGAGGTATGGGCCGGGTACGAACTCAGATCCCCCTGCAAGGATGGCAAGCATTCAACCACTAGGCTATACTTTAAATTACTAGGTTATAATGTTCATTCCGGGACCCATCTGGAAACCAGTGCTGCAACATTTCGGTGTTGTAGCATATGCTGAGATGGGGGCCTTTTTAGTCTTTTACAGGCATATTATTTTTAATTTTATTGTTGATGTGTAATATTATCTCTCGCCTGTAACAAGATTAAAATAATTATTTTATTTCTTATTTCATTTTTTTTGATTTATGTAAATGCAATGATAACATTGTAGATATTAATGTAAAACCAAGTAGTTAAAAGCCTTAATTTTCCTTGCAGGTAATGTACAATCAAATAACAGTCCCTTCAACACTGAAGACGATGACTCCTGTGGCTAGGAAGATCCTGTGGATGCAAATCAAACAAGAAAATGTAGAATTTTATTCTGATTAGAAATAACTGAAAAAAAAACATAATGTTTATAGGAGAAAATTGAAAAATAAACAGATTTATGTAAAAGTAATGGTTTTTATTTCACTTTCACTATAAAAAATAAAATATTAGCAATGCATGTATAGGTACCTACCTACGCATGAATAAGAGGCAAAAGCCTTGTATCCAAGGCCGAAATTTAAAAACCTTTTGCTTGGTTGGAAGTTGAAAATAATGTATTATCTGTGCTTGTCATTTTCTATTATTGAGGCTACTCTTTGGTTCCCTATCGACCAAATTTCTTGTTCGGAGATTGTCGTCTGATGCGTAGCATCTCTACTTGGTCTGTGCTACTCTGCGTGGCAAAAATCTACTATTTCTCAGACCAAGTAGAGATGCTACGCATCACTATTTTAAGGTTGTGTGTTGTCAAGTAAACGAACATTTTGTATTTGGATTGCGAATTTTGGCTTAAAAAACGGTCCCAAATTTATTGTTCGTACTGTGGACAACAAGTAATGCAAATATAATGTGGATTATAATAAGTTTTGATTACTTACATCCCTTGCAATGGCCACCGTTTTATGGGCCCGGATAGTAAGTATAGCACACAGACAGACGTCTATTTTATGCCACGCATATTTCGTAGGTATTTAAATTCCATAGGTATAGGTCAATGATCATGACAGATGGCACAAAATATAAATATGACAATTGAATTAAGATAGGTACAAGTCAATGCAACAGAACAGACAGGAAAGTTGAGTTTATAAACAAAAACATAACCAAAGAAAGCGACGTAGGTAAATATTAAGAGAATAATAAATTTGGAGATTTAAAAAACCTGATCAGCAATGGAACAAGAAGAAGATGTAGCTAGTTCTTTATCACATGATGAGCTACTGGAAGTCACTCAATCCTCTCTAGCAACACTGCTTAGTAGCGATTCTTTGCTGAAAGACCTGCCTAATGATATTATTATTGAAGAAGTTCGATCTCAGGTATATCAAGTTCTAAAAACGCCGTCAATCAAAGTTAGTTGGTTTCATACTCTGGTATAGGAAGGCTTGCTTTTATAAAGTACACTGAGTAAGCGGGTTTGTTCAGAATTAGGCATGATCATAGTGCTGCTCGTCTCTGGTTGTGGCTTTTAATTGGCTTGAAATACAGGGTAATTGAAAAAATACCCAAAACCTTTTAGCACTAACTTTGTATAACCCTATAACCCTGAACAATGTGGGTTGGCAGGAAAATTTGGAAAGATTGTACATTATGTTGTATAATAATGTTGGATTATTAAATTTTAGATGTTCGTTAAAGTGTACAAGTGTGGGTAAATGGTATAAAGAAAACTGGACCTTTGTATTTTCTCATCATCCCAACAGAAACCTAGTAAAGTTTCCATCACTTTACTAGGGTGAGTAAACTAAAGACATAGGTAAAAGAAAGCAACCAGGCCATAAAATTATTTTCTCTGTGAAACCAAACTACTGAACAATGTTTGTTCTATGAAACTTTTTTTATACTACTACTTACTTCGTTGCCACAGCAACCCAATATGTGTCTTGGCCTCCGAAACGAGAGAACGCCACTTGCCGCGATCTTTGGCAGTATCTTGCCAGTCACTGGCTCGAATCTCCAGAAGAGCGCCTTCCACCGCATCACTCCAGCGATAGCTAGGGCGAAAGACCAAACTTTTTTTATACTAAAATATGAAAATACTCTCAAGTTCTAGACAGCCGATGAGCTTTAAATAACGAGTTAATAAAAGGCTTGTAAAAATATATATTTTCAGATCGCTGTGGAACATGGGCAGTCAATCACAATTTTTGTATCAAGAGATAGTGAGCCAACTTTAAAAGTAATTGTAAGTTATTCAAATGACCTAATCTGTTATTTATTTATTAACAGCTGCCTACTGTACTTACAGTTGCCCAACACGTACAGCAGGCACGGTTCTAGGGGGGGGGGGGGGGGTCACAGGGGTCATGACCCCCCCCCCCCCAAAAACCATCCAAGCTGTACCTCAAAATTATCCTAAAAACTAAACAAGAAACATTAAGTGTTATTTCAAATAATAAGTTGTCACATCTACTCGTAAGTAAAAAAATACTTAACATTATTTTGGAATTTTGTGTAAGTACCTACTAAAGTTCAATTTACAGCATGACCGCATGGGTAATGGGTATTATTTTGCTCAAAATAAAGTATGAATGAAAATTCCAATTCAACTATAAATAATATCACACACGACGGCGATATTTCATTTTGTTGAACGGTTTGCGCTACTTTGCACGAGCCTGCCACATGCCGTTGCGATTGGAAGGAACAAGCGATTGAAGCTTTGGAGGTGAAAAAATAAATTAAAATTAAAATTTCGTGTTCGTTGCGCTCGCGCTTCCTTGTTAATGTGTATTTTGGGCTTCTGTTGTGCTACATTTTTATATTAAGTATATCACTCGGCGCGGATAATAAATGGAATTGAAAATGGTGGCATTTTTATTCGATGTGTCTCACGCTCACACAATACTTTACTTGTGAGCGAGAGGAAAATACAAATGCCGCCATTTTCAATCTCATTCTTTATCTGCACGAGTAGTACATAGCCTAAAACTCCAAAAAATACACTTAAATTGAAGTCAACTTTTCGCATAAATATTAAATTAAATAAATTTCGCGCTCGCTTCGCTCGCGCTTGTACGCACCGGTAGTTTCTCTTTGTCGACACGCATTTTGGGAGTACCTATTCTGTTGCATATTATACTAACTCAAAAAATTTTGGTAGTCGTTTTTGCGTAAATTAAAAAAAAAAAAACAGGTTTTGCTGGTACAATTGGACCTTAAAACTGGACGTAAGCCAAGCTGACCCCCCCCAAAATCTTGGGCTGGAACCGCGCCTGACGTACAGTAGGCCAAGTTATCATTTAGGTACATATATAATTCTTATAAAAGTCTAATCATAATTACTTAAAAATTTATGACAAAAGCTGACAAATTGGTTTATTTTGGTGTAAAAAATATCAACTTCTGGTTGTTGAGCAATCAGAGTGTTGAGCAATGAAACAGCATTATTATTTGGAGCATACTGGGAAGTGCATGTGCGTGAGAGTGGCGCCGCCAGTAGATTGCGCGCGCGCAGCCGTGTGTACTTGCCGGGTGCGGATAGGGAACAGCGAGCGAGGCTTGTTGTCAATTAGTTCATTTCGTTAGTTATAGATTATAATAGTAATGTATCAGCATTACTTTTCTTGGTATTTCCTTTTTTGGATTTTCAATCGGTTCACACTATAAGCAGATTAAAATAAACATAATAGTAACATAACACTATAGTGGAGAAAAGATTATGAAATAAATAATAACTAGTCCATTTTATTTAAATATATATCGACTGCCTCGTTGGTCTAGTGGTGCAAGCGCGACTGCTGAGCATGGGGTCCTGGGTTCGATTCCCGGGTCGGGCAGTGTTATTGGGTTTTTTCATTAGGAAATTCTCAGTAGCAGCCCGGAGTCTGGATTTGTGCCTGGTCAATGGCAATAGGCTTGCCCCCTATTACATGGGACTATAACATAACTGGCAAAATGTGGGTGTACTATTACACCTCTGCCTACCCCTTCGGGGAAATACAGGCGTCTTGTTATGTCATGTTATAAATTGTAAAAATAAAAATTCACTCGCAAAATATCTTCTGTTTTATTTCTTTTGGCTTTAAGTATAACTCCTACACGCTGTCCTGGCTGCAGGTGATCGCAAAAGATGATGTGACATCATTCACAAGAAAGTTATCCGTGGGGAGGTCCCGACCCTCAGTATTGAGGAATACGACTGAAGGGGGATAACTCCTACAAGTATTAAAATAACTAGATATACAGTGTCATAGCTAGGACTGGCTGCCAGGGGCGCAAACCTCAAGATGGTGCACTTGCAGACCTGCAGGCGGCTGAGGCATGGGCACATTAAATTTCCCAAATTAAATATGAGGTTATGCTATTCTTTTCTTCTCTAATTAGTTTTGGGGGAACATAATTTAAATCTTGCCCTGGGCACTCATGACCTTAGCTATGATACTGGATGTAAATATTCAACTTCTCTTTTACAGATTCCTCAAAATGCAACAGTAAGAACTCTTAAGAAAGCAATAGAGAGGCACTTTGAGCTATTTCTAAAGAGGGCTAGAAATAAAACCAAGATTTCATGGAAGTATATCTGGAAGACTTACCACCTGAACTTCGATAGCATTGCCTTAGATGACAATAATGCCGCCATCCAAAACTATGGAGTCACCAACAAAGTCACACTTATGTTCAAGAAGAAGAAAGGAAAAAAAAACAGTTAATTTAGTAGCTTCAGTTTGCCATGATTAACCCTGTACTGGCCCCCAAACAATGAGTCATCTTTTATGCTGTTCCTTGTGCCCCAACACCTGTAGCCTGGGCGATGATTGTGTGTAAAAGTGGCAGTTTGGTTCAAGTTTGTTTTTACATCTTACATGGCACCATCTAGTCCCCAACTGAGCAAAACGGGCCGAGATTATGAAAAAAAAAGACACACAATAAGAAATATTTAGTGTAATTTTTAGCAAGAATCCCTTTTAAGGGTTCCGTAGCCAAATGGCAAAAAACGGAACCCTTATGGATTCGTCATGTCTGTCTGTCCGTCCGTATGTCACAGCCACTTTTTTCCGAAACTATAAGAACTATACTGTTGAAACTTGGTAAGTAGATGTATTCTGTGAACTGCATTAAGATTTTCACACAAAAATAGAAAAAAAAAAACAATAAATTTCTGGGATTCGGGTTTTTCATGGCAGAATATAGCTGCACAAAGATTGTTTTTATGACAATATTCATGTAACACCTACCTTACCTATATTCGCAATAAACGATTGAATTGAATTGGTTCCCAATACTTAAAGAACTGACACTAAAAAAAAAAAAACTGCAAACCCATACTTGTGGGGTATCTATGGATAGGTCTACAAAAATGATATTGAGGTTTCTAATATCATTTTTTTCTAAACTGAATAGTTGGCGCGAGAGACACTTCCAAAGTGGAAAAATGTGTCCCCCCCAATAACTTCTAAAATAAGAGAATGATAAAACTAAAAAAAAATACATGCTGTACATTACCATGTAAACTTTTCCACCGAAACTATTTTGAACGAGATTTAATACGTCATAAATCGTAAACCGCAATTTACCTTTCTTTCAATCAATTCAAATATAAAAATAAACATTTAATTTCATAAACATAAACCTTATTTAACCACAGTTATAGCTAGATGAACAACTAAATAACTTCTTATACGTCCAAGGAAAGTACGGAACCCTTGATGCGCGAGTCCGACTCGCACATGGCCGGATTTTTTTATTTTCGTCATTAATAAATGAAAATTATTATCAGAAAAATAAAAAAGTAATTTTTGCTGATAATGTCACAGTTTAATTCAATGGCAATAGGCTCGCCCCCTATTACATGGGACTATAACATAACTGGGGAAATGTGGGTGTATTATACACCTCTGCCTACCCATTCGGGGAAATACAGGCGTGATGTTATGTTTATGTGACAGTTAATTTTACCTTTAAACCGACGATATTGTGTGCAGGTTTATCACAACACTCCTTCACCGTTAATGCAAAATAAAATTCCAAGTTAATTTGTAAAAGCATTTAATCATAATGATAAAATTCTATTAAGAACCCACAATTACATAACTATTTATTTAATGTATTTAGATGACTTAAAACATAATTTGTTATACTTTCCTCAAGTAATCTAATGAAACTGTCTAGCTATAAAACAAAAATGTACTCTTTTTAAGTTTAGTAGTATTTCTCTCCTATTCTTCTCATACAATGTATTAACAAAATAAAACTGAATAGATAGTACAAACAGCGTCATTAATTAGTTACCCCTCTTGTTCGAGACTTTGTTCGTAAATGAGGCAACCAATTGTTGCAGCGGACTGTACATAATGTGTACACAGTAAAATACATAATATTCTTTAGTGGTTTTACTCCAAAGATCAGTAAGCCTCTAGACGCCTATTAGCCGGATACCCCCGGTCACAAAGCATATGCAGTAGCCCTGCATATCTTACGCCCAGCCACCAATCGGGACGTCACTCCGTCAGCGAGCGGCACTAATCATATCATCGAACATTTGAGCCGCCCATTCATTACGCGCCGTCCGCCCCCCGCTCCCCGCAAACATTTTACGACTGTGTTCTCATGCAAAACTTTGTTTATGTGGCGTCTTGAGGCTTACTGGGCTGTGTTTTACTCATATACGATAGTCAAGTTATAGACATTATTAAAATAATACATTGCAAAAACCTGGTTCATATAATTATAATAATGATAAAGTGCTAAGTTTCTATTTCTCAAACAGGAAAATCTGTCACAGTAAATCTTATTATTACTTGATATACTTCATGCATTTTTCGTACACTAACGGCCAAAATTAATATCCAATCTATCCACGATTTGCCCTACTAGAGATAGGAATTTGACATAAGCTCCATACAAAATATGTCAAATTTCTATCTCTAGTAGGGTAAATCGTGGATAGATTGGATATTAATTTTGGCCGTTAATGATGAACAAACACAATCTAATAAAGATGTCATGCTTTTGATTGAATAGTATAATAAACAATATATACAACATGTTATTTAAATAACTGAAAACCTCATAAGGGGTCATTGTACTGATCAGTAAAAACAACTTTTACTGTGGGACCAGCGACCATACAACCCATAGACGCCGCATAACAGGCGACCGATGTCTGCAACACATCTATGAAATTTCACTAATGTAGATCGTCACTATTCGCCACTTGAAATCTTCAAATCAGTTTCGACCACTTACATGAGCCGTCAAAACTGCCGCGTTAGTGATTAGCCAATAGCCGGATTGGTAGAGCCAATCGGATTGCAGTAGCGTCAGATAGTGGCAGAATTTAGTGTATGCATTATATTCAACATTAGGCGTCTATTGGGCTGTATGGTCGTTGTATGGGACCAACCCTGAAATTGCGAAAAAAAAAACATCTGTTCCCTACATTTTGTCGATTTATGTGAACACAAATGTAGGGATCAGCTGATATTTTTTTCGCGATTTCAGGTTTGGTCACTTACGGCCAAAATTAATATCCAATCTATCTACGATTTGCCCTACTGGAGATAGATATTTGACATAAGCTTCATACAAAATATGTCAAATTTCTATCTCTAGTAGGGTAAATCGTGGATGGATAGGATATTAATTTAGGCCGATAGTAAAAGTAATTCATACTGATCAGTAATTTTTCCGCGATTTCAGGGTTGGTCCTATAGTAAAAGTTGTACGGACTGATCAATACAATGACCCCTTAATAGGTTTCCAGTAATTTTAATAACACATATACATATGTAACGTAAATATAAAAGAACATTATCTTTTTTATGTATTCTAAACTTGTTTTACATTCATTCGGTGTATGATTTTTAAAGAGCAATGAATACGTAGTTTATTTTCAGAGTTGCTCGAAGTCGGGCTGCGGCGGCGGCTCCTGCGGCAGCGGCTCGAAGTCGCCGAGACTGTAGTGCGGCTCCTCGTGGCGCGGGGTCGCCAGCGGACGGTCGTATGTGTCCTTCAGCAGCTCCGGGTCATGCTGGTGGAATATGTATACATAGATAGAGTATACTTTATTGTTTGCATACCAAGGACGAATAAAAAAAGGCGGATGGAATCTCGCTAAACAAAAAGTGAAGCACCCATAGTAAGACTGCTCGCTTAAAAGTACGGGCTGGCACGCACTTATTCACACACAAGACAAAAAGCCTCGCGGCTTTAATTGTTGTGTAATCGCTTACACAACAATTCTCGTGTGACGGTAGTCATTTTCGTATTGTCACAAATAAAATTACAATTTAAATCTGGTGTGTTAAAATGCTGTCGAAATTATAGTGAGGTTGAAGAAAAAAATAAGTGCTTCAATCTTTTCTTAGCGAGATTCCGTCCGCCTTCTTTATTTGACCGAGATGCACACCACAAAAATAAAATCAAAGTGAGCACAAACATGAGCATAGTACGGTCGACCGCACATGAGTGGTAAGTTTGACATTGACGGCGCCATTATTTCGGAAGCAGTAAGGGCGGTTTTCTAATTCAAGTGTTACCACTGTCATGCAGTCGACTGTCCTAACAATTGGCGGTTTCACCGCTAAAAGCAATTTCTACAATATTTCAACAAAAAAAAAAACTAATTTACTGGGGATCAATAGGTATGTTATGTTATCTAGTCGCAGATTATGATAAATCCTCCGCAAATATTTGTGCCACTGCCACTTGGCACTTTTTCTATTTATAACTACAGCGAACTATATTTGACAGAGTTAATAGTTTGATTAAACTGCTGTACCCTTACTTCAATTCTGTGCATTAGATTTTCGATGAGTTTTGTAATTTTATAATCTGTGAAATGCTAATCATACTTATTAAACTAGTATTTAAAAGTTACTTCTGACATGTTTTATTTGCCCTATTCTTATTATTATTATTATTTACAAAATATAGCCTATGGATCATATGTGTTTTTGGTCCTATCGCTCACGGTAAGACGGTGAAAACGCGATAAATATAAGCGTCTAGGTTCTTTATTTGGTTACAAAATATGGATGACATCAAATTGTCCTGTTATCTGCGGGAGAAGCGACGTATAGCTAGGCCGAGAAATTCTTGATAGATTTAGTGCAGATACAAAAAAACTGCAATTATAATACAAACCTGATCAGACTGTAACACGGAGGGCGGCGCGAGGTCATCCAGCGACAACTGCGTGTTGAGTACCGACGGAGGGGCGTAGTCCGACATCGCTACCACGCTGTCGGACTGTTTGGGACAAAATACAATGTTTTAGCTTTATAGAGTGTCTCAATGTTGTAAATGTCAATCTCATGACTGTAGATCATAAAGGTATTATACTGACGTAATAGAGGCACTGTCACCTCATTATCACGTCACCGAAAGCAAAATGAGTATATGTGCGAAATTGACACGTGTAGGAGTGATTTTTAGTGATGTGACATGGACGTTTCCGCATTATCGATATAGTTCAACCGGCCTTACTTTTAAGGAGTGGTGGTATTTTAAAACTGCTAATCTATTAAGTAACTATTGTTTTAAAATTACAGATATTTGAAACATAATTTTATTTGTTTTAAAAGATTGAGTTACGCAATTAAGGGCTATATTATAATTACATTATTAATGTCACGAAGGTAAGGAATACATAAGTAAAAAATAAAAAAATCAATTAATCATCATTTCAGCCGTAAGACGTCCACTGCTGGACACAGACCTTTTTTTTCCGTGGGGAAATCCTCATGGACGCACTACGCCCGGGGTAGGCGAAGCCAGTGTTGGACTCTTACCGACTAAAACCACCACGGTGTTCCTTCAACTACCTTAGCCGGGGGCGTTAGAACCCGTGAGTATTCACACAACCACCCCCGACAGGTCCCGGCTCGCCACAAGCTGGCGAGCCCCTTCTCACCGTGCGGCCTAACGTTGGCCGCACCCTTCTCAGTGGCGCACACGGAACACTGCACGCCACCTCACCTCATGGGCCTTTACCAGCTGCGCCAACTACGCCGGCTGTGCCAGCTACGCCAGCTGCTGGTCGGGCAGCAGACTACCCCGAGTCTGCTGCTCACAGGCCCTACCTCCCGTAATTTTTTATAGAGGTTTTCTTCCTCGCGGTCCGGGCGGTGAAGCCAAGACCCTCGGTCCCAAGAGGCGCGAGAACACTACTCAGCAGGCACTCCTGGGATTACGAGACCGACGGGGGCAGGGAAGGACAGTCCCCCCGCTGCCTGCCCAGTGGCAGGGTGAGTGCTCACCGGGCCCGCCACTGCTCCTCCGCAGTGCCCTCTGCTTTCTCAGAGGGACACGAGGAGCAACTTCCCATTGGCCCACATCGGGCCCCTCCCGTGCCAGAATATTCGCCACAGGAAATAAGGTCCCCCGGTCCAAAGGAGACTTATTGCCCGTGCCCAGGGTGCACCGGCCCAACAACTGCCGTTCCTTCTAGACGTGTCCAGAAGGACAAGCAGCTGTCAGACACACGTGGAGGTTTCCTGGCCAGCACCCCGCTGGACACAGGCCTCCCCCAAGCATATATTGGCCATATATGCCATAATCACCACGCTTGGCAGGCGGGTTGGTGATCGCAGTTGGTTGGTTTCACTCCACTTCACTCCACCTCCACTTCCACTCCACTTTCATTCATCCATCTATCCATACTTACAAACTTTCACATTTATAATATTAGTAGGAAGTAGGATAGGATAGGATTTTTGGAACTAAAAATTTTGACTTTCTGTCTCCATAATAATTTGTCATCTTCGGTTGAACTAGTTTTTTATCTCTAACTCTTCTTGTATTATATTTATTTTTAACTTTTACTTTATACTCGTCACTTCGTAGACTTACCACTTTGAATATTTACCATTATTAAAGTAAAGATCTTTATAAGAAACAAACACCGACCCGAACAAATTCCGTAGGTATGGATCGTTGGTGATTTCACTAAAAGATACAGTTATCCTTAAAATATCTACTGCAAACCCTGTAGTTTTTTCGAGGCTTTCAGTTTTTTTTTTTTTTTTTTTTTGTTGTATAGGATGGCGAAACGATCTAAAAGCCCACCATATGTTAAGCGGTTACCTTTGCCAATAACAACTGCAATACCATCTAGGCTGTTACCTAAATGGTACCGCAAGTCGGTTCGCCAAACTGTGACATGAAAATGGAAAGTCTCATGTGATTGTAATTACACCGGCACCACACAGCAATGCAAGCATCACTATTTGGCGGAGAATAGTAGATACGGTGCTTATTCGTTTTAACATTTGTGCCCATCCATTTTTCTTTAATAACAGCATTTACAGGAAATCAGAAAGAAGCCAACAGAAGGATCCGTCTGGGCTGGGCAGCATTTGGCAAACTTCGCCGAGTCTTCTCGTCGCCTATACCGCAAAGTTTGAAGACAAAAGTCTTCAACCAGTGCGTCCTGCCTGTCATGACTTACGGTGCCGAGACGTGGACACTGACAGTTGGGCTAGTCCACAAGTTTAAAGTCGCTCAGCGAGCTATGGAGCGAGCTATGCTTGGAGTTTCTTTGAAGGATAAAATCCGAAACGAGATTATCCGGAGAAGAACCGGAGTGACCGACATAGCTTGTAGAATCAGTAAGCTGAAGTGGCAGTGGGCTGGCCATGTCTGTCGAAGGACCGATGGCCGCTGGAGCAGACGAGTCCTTGAGTGGAGACCGCGAATCGGCAAACGCAGCGTAGGGCGCCCCCCTGCCAGGTGGACCGA
Organism: Asteroscopus sphinx; assembly: GCA_949699075.1. Lineage (NCBI taxonomy): Eukaryota > Metazoa > Arthropoda > Insecta > Lepidoptera > Noctuidae > Asteroscopus > Asteroscopus sphinx. The sequence goes on along the minus strand of OX453004.1, from coordinate 29,515,747 downwards.
CGACCTAAAGAACGTGGCTGGGGGGGACTGGATGCGGAAGGCAGAGGACCGAGCGTTGTGGCGCAACTTGGGAGAGGCCTATGTCCAGCAGTGGACTGCGATAGGCTGAGTTGATTGACAGGAAATCTGGAAGTTATGAAGTTAGCCGGTCAATATTTTACAGCATTTTTAGCCCGGCCGCACATTGTCATAAAATAGCACCGTATTTACATTTTAATACGTCAAAAGCAGACATACGATCCGGAAAATTCTGTCAGTCTGCGGGGCTGGTACTAAAATTAACTGTATAAATGTAAAATAAGCATTATGAAAGTAGTATTGTCCTGCAGATACTTACCTGTGAAACGCCTCTTTGCCATAGACGTACAACATACTATTATAACATCGTAAAAGTACAACCATGGTATAGGTTCCGGCGCGTCAGATTTTTTCTGTGATCAATGAATGAATCATTATGATTTCCTTCCAATGTGCGGCCGGACTAAATCAACCTTTCAATACTTTCAACCGACTTCAAAAAAAGGAGGAGGTTCTCAAGTCGATTGTATTTTTTTTAAAGCAGTAACGGACACTAACTTGTGACATGTATGGTGCTAGGCAGTACAAAAAATATATAATTGAAACTATCGACATATCGATATATTTTGAGCAATCCATATGCGAAACGGTTTCATTTTCACGTACACAATATTTTTTTATCTAACACATAATTATTTAAAATAACATATTATGTAGAAAATAGGGTATTTACTGCATGTTATTAATGTATTACTAAATAATTTTAAGAATAACTTCTATGAAAATAAGCATTATGAAAGTAGTATTGTCCTGCAGATACTTACCTGTGAAACATCTCTTTCTTTAGGTTAATAATGTAAATTACACAGCAGTATAACACAGAATACTACACGAATACGATTATTGATATTAATTGGATAAAATACAGAACGATTGTGAAATAAATCATAAAATAATACGAGATTATATTTTGATGGGACGCTATGGGAGATTACAATTGTCAAAATCGGTTCTACTGACATTTTATTATGTCTCTTTCTAGCATATAGGTTTTTTCGTAAAGATCGGTATCTCAGTCGCACACTGTAGTGGTCTATTACGTCAGTATAGAAATGTCTTTGCTGTAGATAGTCCTGTTTGACGTTTATTTGTGACATTTAGGACAGAGATTGGATTGGAACTATCATTTCAGCCGAAAGACGTCCACTACTGGACATAGGCCTCCCCCAATTAAGGAGGGATATGCCATAATCGCTACGCTTGGCAGGCGGGTTGGCGATCGCAGTTGGTTGTTTAAATACTCTGAGAACGCTGCTGCCAATCGTCTGGTGGTACCCTTAGTCACCTTTTACGACACCCATGAGAAGAGAGAGCTTTCGTATTAATCTAATCGAAAAAGGTTGCTAAGGAATCATGTCAAGCGAGCTTTAATTTTTCGAAATATTAATATAGGCATTAATCAAGATTGGTAGAAGGTGTAATTGCAGATTTTACTTTGTCACACTAGTCAGGTTGTATGTCTGACCCCAACATATTCTAGGTAAGACTAATGGCCCATCTCATGCGACCAAAATCTAACAAAACATGATAAAATTTTGTTTAGGCCAATCAAATGTAGCCAAACTGCTAGGCCACGCCACCGTTTTGTAAGAAAAACATGTTAGATGTTAGAAATAACAAAAAGATGGTCGCAGGGGACGCGGCTTAAGATAATAGGATTATCAAACGTCCAAAATGCATACGGCAGCATTTGTGAAAGTTGATCGGCAAACAAAACAATTTGAGAACTGAACAGATTCGGAAACACTACTTATAATTCTTAGTAATTTTCATATCGAGTGCTTTCCGACAGCAAATGGCTCTCGGAAGAGTATAAATTTACGACTTCGATTCGTCTAGAACTGTCAAAAATTTTCGATTTCAGATTTGTGAATAGCGTTTAGATACGCGTTCAGTAACTTTCCTCTCGGATTCGAAATACTTTCGTAAGTTTGTGAATAAGGGTGTTGCTTCACAATGAAAATTTTCGATATTCACAAACTTCCGAAAGTATTTCGGGGAGCTGGTCCCACTTTTTCCTAGGATTACAAGCCATGCTGAGTGGTGCTACAATTTCTAAGATCTTTTCCCCAGCTTTGGTCTGCTTTAGGATAAATGATGATGTATGACTCACCGACTCGACTGCTGGTGTATCTTCAACATGTTTGCTGATAATGGGCAGATCTTCGCCGCCGATAGTATTGATGCGTGCTTCTTCCTCAGTGCGGTACGCAGACTTGTGGTCACACATCAGCAAGTGAGTCAGCATGTCCGTACCTGCCCAAGTTTAGCAAGTTCTAGTGATTTTATTTTTTGTGATTTTTTTATAGATAAAATAATTCAAGTTTAACAATGTCCCATAAAACCTGGTGATGGGTGGTCGAGCATCTTCAAAATACATAAATAACAAGGTCTTGACTCTGAGTTTGTTTTGGCGTTTCTTCTCAAAGGGTCACCTAGCTAGGAAACGCCGGAGCCATCTAGCATAGTGACATGTAAAAGTGATGAAAACAACCTACAGGATAAATATTTTGATTACGTTCTTATGCAATTTACCTTAAAAGTAATGTTTGTTTTCTTTAATTAATATTGTAACCATTGCATTTACGTGTGGAAAGAGAGTGGATCCTACAACAGAGGTTACCCAAGCGTGGAATCCAATGTCACGAAGTGGGCTTGGATTCGAATCCCACTTCTGATACTATTAGGAAGATTTTTTTTTTTTTTCTGCCTCGTTGGTCTAGTGGTTGCAAGCGCGACTGCTGAGCGTGGGGTCCTGGGTTCGATTCCCGGGTCGGGCAAAGTGTTATTGGGTTTTTTCATTAGGAAATTCTCAGTAGCAGCCCGGAGTCTGGATTTGTGCCCGGTCAATGGCAATAGGCTCGCCCCCTATTACATGGGACTATAACATAACTGGCGAAATGTGGGTGTACTATACACCTCTGCCTACCCCTTCGGGGAAATACAGGCGTGATGTTATGTTATAATTTGTATACCACCACATTTGTTGTCTTTACGATTCGTCGGTACAAATTAAATTGCCTCTATTACAGGAGTGCTAGTGCTACGCGTAGGAATGTAGAGTCAAAAAACCGCCTATCAGTTTTTTTATTGTCTTTGAGTGTCACATTTAAAATGTGTAACTTTTTTTGAAGATTACCTTATTATCTTAAGTGAATCTGTTTACATGGATAATCATACCCCATAAACATAACCAGCCCATTACTGTCCCACTGCTGGGCACAAGCCTCTTCTCAGTACCCCACATGTGGCTTATTGAGTGTACCTTGAAGCATCTCCACACACTCTCCACAAAATAATTATAATCACAATTACGTTTGCCAAGTATAATGATAAATATATCGAGTCACAACTCACAGCTCACTACGATTCATTCAACCAGTGCTCTATTTGGATGTTTTGGTTCAGTCAATTTATTTTTCGGACCGATTTATTTTCAAATATTTTTTGGTGCAACACGAGGGCCGAGGGGTCTTTAAGTGAGCGGCCGGGCACAGTAGCCGCTGTGACGTAACAATGTAGTGCAGCGAGTTGTGCCTCTGTGAATACTCACCGACAGTAGTGTTATACCCGCACACGCAGTGTGAGCGGTATGGCGCGTCACGAGGGGCGTCCTCCAGCGAGTGCGGCCCGGCGCAGTAGCCGCTGTGACGTAACATCGCGCGGTAACATGCCGTCGCGTACGAACATTTAGTGCAGTGGGTTGTGCCTCTGTCGAATAAAACATGAAAAATAATAAAGTGAATATTTAAAATGGAGCCACATATTAACACTCATATTCGACAAATAAACCAGTGTAAATCATCTGTAGAACTGTACATGATTAAAAAAAAGACGTGTGGCACTCGGAGACTGCCGCGGTAAAGCTATTGCATAGCATTTTTCATGTAAATACAAAGAGGAGGTGCCCTAACGCCGAAACTCTAAGCAGGCATGAGTCACCAGATTGCGGGGCGAAGAGGGGGATTACGCATGCGCAGTAACGCCGATACAACCAATGCCACCTAGAGGCGATTTGCAGAACTAAAGAGACAAGCGTGATATTTCAAAAAGTAATTAAAATTTCTGCTATTCATCGATAGATGGCAAAACTAAAAAGTATCACCGCTGTGCCGGTCGAAGTGGGGGGTGTTAGTTATTTTAGTTTCGGAATTTCTGGATTCGGTCTCCACGCTCAAGGCCCGCGATAGAAGCTATGCAATAGCTTAAAAATATGTTTTAACTGACTATAAGTTAATCGTTAGACAAGTTTAACCTTTCATTGGTGCAATTGAGGATCATTTTCCTAAAATGATATCCTTATGATCATAATAGGTGGAAATTAGCATGCTTAGCTATACAAAAAGTAACAAATTTCCACCTTATGATCATTAGGATGTAAGCTTGTATGTAACGGTCTTTGAAGAGTCGCTCTTCGTTTTAAAAACCAATTTTTTATAAAGCATTTTTTACTTTGAGACTTGAAGAAGACAAATATTATTTCAAATTTGTGGTATTTCCTGAGCCAATAGGAGCGCGTTATGTCTAGTCGAAAATTGACGTTATTGATTTCAAACAAAGTGGACGTTATGACGTCTCTATAGGTTTTAATGCTTGATGTTTTGCATACTTCTGTACATTATTGAGGTAGCTTTTTGCATAATATTTCAGATTAGAAGAAAGAAAAAGATTTTATTTTTGCGTTCGATTTGACGCACACAACAAACTAAGACTACAATAGTAGTACATAATACTTTATAATTTTATCACAAATTAGTACCAAGTGAATTCTCTTTGAAATTAGTGTTGAACACAATTGACAACTGACAACACTGAAAACACACAAACTATTGTCTACAGCATAAGGGTAAGTCCAGTCTATTGCAGCTAAACACAATAATGTCTTGATGGCTTCTTCAGATTCCGATGCCTTCTTCAGGTATTCAAACTATAACCAAATAAACTTTTTATGCTTACAAGAAATGCTTATCCCTGTCTAACGGTGTGTCGCACTCCCTACAAAGCATGCCATCAGGCAGCACCAGCGTTAAGTTTTCGAACGTATCTGCAATCGTATGGTTCCCTGAATCTTTAACTGGTGGACGTGCCTTGTTCTGTAACAAAACGTTAGTTAAATTCATGGGTTATTAACATGGAAGACGTAAGTGTACAGAATAAGCATGAGTTTTTGAGATATCGGGTAGTTACGACAAATTTTATATGGGATTGTTTAGTTCCAAATACGCACACACATAGACTGCCACGTTGGTCTAGTGGTCGCAAGCGCGACTGCTGAGCGTGGGGTCCTGGGTTCAATTACCGGGTCGGGCAAAGTGTTATTGGGTTTTTTTCAGTAGGCAATTCTCAGTAGCAGCCCGGAGTCTGGATTTGTGCCCGGTTAGTGGCAATAGGCTCGCCCCCTATTACATGGGACTTACAACATAACTGGCGAAATGTGGGTGTACTATACACCTCTGCTTAACCCTTCGGGAAAATACAGGCGTTATGTTAAATACGCACACGGCACGGTGGCGCTGGTAAAATTCCCATTTAAAATTTGTCGATAACTACACGATACCTCAAAAACTCATGCTTTTTTATTAATAAATAAAAAATGAAAATGTTTTCGTGACATTTTTACACAGCACAATCTCCATGGGTACTCGACAATGGGTATGATACTTACATACTTTTTTTTGTCAATACAGACTTATAATACGTGGGACACTCAGAAAGTTTTGCGAAACTAAAAAAAATTGTTCTATACGTACATATATTTTTATCAAATCTTTTCAAAGTACTTTCCACCAGCCTCTATACAAAGATTCATGCACCTAAACCAGTTTTCAAAACACTTTTTCCAGTCCGCCGCAGACACCTCGTTTACAGCCTGCTCGAACGCAGCCAGCGCATCTTCCGGCGACGAAAATTGTATCCCTTTGAGCTGATTTTTTATTTTTGGGAATAAAAAGAAGTCACACGGTGCTAGATCAGGGCTGTAAGGAGGGTGACCCAGGAGTTTGACTGGCGTGCTGTCCAGGAAGTCCCTCGTTTTGAGTGCGGTGTGCGCAGGTGCATTGTCGTGGTGGAGCAGTAGCCCGCGGAGCCCTGTGTTTGGTCGCTTGTTGCTTATAACAGAGAAAACTTCTGGCAAACATTTGGTAGTATACCATTCGGCATTAATGCTTCTTTGATCCCGTAAGGGAATTGATACCAAGTGGCCAGTCAAATTAAAAAAGCTAGCGATCAAAATCTTACCCCCGTTTCTAGATCGCTTCACTTTGGTAGGCGTTGGCTCATTTTGAAACACCCAAACAGTCGACTGGCGCTTGGTTTCTGGGTCGTATTGATAAATCCAGGACTCATCACCTGTAACGATGTCGTAAACACGCCGAGACGAGCCTGCTTCAAATTTGTTAAGCATATCACGGCACCATTCCACCCGGGCCTGCTTCTGAGCATCGGTGAGGTTGTGCGGCACCCAGCGTGATACTATCCTCCTCACGCGAAGATGGCTGTGTAGAATCTCGTGAACGCTTCCCGATCCAATCTTCAATATGTGTTGAATCTCCTGATATGTAATTCGCCTATTGTCTTGGATTAAATTTTTCACTGCTAGCACGTTTTCTTCGGTAACAGCCGTCAAAGGGCGACCGCTTCTTTCGTCATCCCCCAAAGTTGGTCGACCGCGCTTGAATTCGTTATACCAACGATACACGGTTGCCTTGGAAGGGCCTTCATCCATGAATGCCATTTGAAGTCTATCGTACGATTCATCCGGTTTCAGGCGACACTTGAAATCGTATAAAATCATAGCTCTAAAATGTTCCCGGCGCAGATCCATATTTCAGTGAGACACAATACTTTGAATTAACTCGCAAAAAATGTGGAGGGAAATTTTGAAATTGGAACTTACTTATTTTTACTTATAAATAATCATATTTTCGAAAAACATTATAACTGGCCAGTCTCCCATATATAAAAACTTTTTTTCGCAATACTTTCTGAGGGGCCTGGTACATAAGAAACACCAAGACCAACACAAACACTTATGTTCATCACACAAATATTTGTGTCCTGTGGGAATCGAACCCACGACCTCGTGATCAGCAGTCCAACACTCGAACCACTAGACCACAGACGTCGTCTAATCTTATGATATAGATCTGCTCTTGACCGCAATCTAGACAACTTTGTCAAGATGTGGTCGACGATGGAGCGAGCAAACCTATTAGGTACCGGTTCACTCCAGCTTTAATGGCTAGGGGCTCTGTCGACCTTACAACAGTCTTAACAGATCTTGACAGTGTCTTTATTTCGTAAGTAGTAAGGTCGGCCGCGGTAGTGTGCTATGGAGCACACATGTAGTGTGGTATAGCTCGCTATGCTTGAAGTTTCTTTGAAGGATATAATTCGTAACGAGATTATCCGGAGAAGAACCAGAGTGATGTAGGCTCAGTGAGCTGGAGTGGCAGTGGGCTGGCCGTGTCTGTCGGGAATAAGGACCGATGGCTGTTGGAGCAGACGAGTTCTTGAGTGGAGCGAATCGGCAAACGCAGCGTAGGGCGCCCCCAGCTAGGTGGACCGGTGGCCTGAAGGTGGCTGGGGGGAACTGGATGTGGAAGGCAGAGGACAGTGTTGTGTCGCAACTTGGGAGAGGCCTATGTCCAGTAGTGGACTGCGATAGGCTGAGTTGTTTGATTGAAGGACAGTTTTTGTAATTCAAGTGTTAGCACTGAATGATATGAAGTCGACTGTACTAATTGTGAGCCATTTTTACTTAGGGGTGAATCCTAAATAGCAAAGAAAAACCCGCTGATTTATACATTTTGTCGAACAACATGGATCAAATGTTTGAAACTGCTGATTTTGTAGGGTACTGTACCCAAAGGGTGCCATCTATACTATCCATCTGTCTATCTATCATAGGCCTAAACCTTTTTAACCGTATTAGGTAGCCAGTTAAAAGTTACACAAAATATATGTTACTACGGCCTCTAACATGGCAAAAACTAAAAATATTTTTTTCACAGGCATGTCTGGAAGGCACAGAACCTTTAGTCACACCTCGGACACTCAATACAATGTAAATGCTAGCACCACCTACATACACAAGATTACGTCTGTATACGAACGCGCACTCACGTGTAGGTTAGGGATGCTCGCCGCTCGTATTGCCGACTGGGTTCCAAGCGCTTCTCAGTAGTTTTCAAAGATGGCATGCTTGTATAGCGACTGGCGATTGACATCCATTGCAATCTTGTAGTCCAATTGCCGGCAAACCGCGGGCGGGTGCAGGGCACGGGTGAGGAATCTTAAATCGGCAGGGGGCGGTGAGTGGCCGTTCTGCACGTTAGTACTATTAGATATTCTGTGCTTTAGACCCATTTGGTACAATACTGAGACACATAACACACTTTTTATTGTATTTTTATTTATATGTCCTGTGTCTTGTTTTTGTACTAAATAAACGTTTAATCTATCTATCTATCATTAGTGCGCGAGCCAGACTTGGCCGGTTTTTTAGTCACCCCTTTTTCCGAAGAGACTTTTGATCTTCATGTCTCAGTTTGGCGAACGCGATTTGCATTTAGGCAACAGCCCCCCTAGCCAAGTTGACAATCTACAATCGTTTAGAATCGTCAACGCTAAAGAAAACAATCAAAATGTATGGGAATGACATATCTGAACGAATGACTTTATCGTTGAGATATGTCATTCGGATACATTTTGATTGTTCTCTATTAGCGTTGACGATTGTATATTGTCAACTTGGCTAGGGAGCCAAGTTGACAATCTTAATGGGCAGCTTAGGTCTTCTTAACGTGTCAATGGTTCAAATATTGTTTGAATAAAAAGTGGCCACTTAAATGTCGTTATTAGTGGCGGCGTAGAGATCGTCTCTCGAGCAGGTGTTCGGGCACAAGGGACACACCAGCAAGTGTGACATCGATGGCTCTGGTTCACCGCAGTCACATTGAGCAAGATTAGGATCTCTAAACCTCCATTTGCACATTTTAAGTCTACAGCGACCAACCTGAGAGCGAAGATGATTTAATGACTTCCACACTGGCCACTGCAGAACGTGTCCTGGCGGTAGCTTCTCTTGTGGCGTAATAAAGTCAAGAGGTGGAGGGCGCTTCTTAGTCCATAAATTTGCATCTGATCGCAGTTGGGTAAACTTTGGTAGCTAATGGCTAATGCATAATAAACTTTAGCTGCGTAATAACTTGGGTGTTGCAGCAGTTACGGGCAAAGTTAATCGCTTAACACTAGGTGGGCCTTTAGTTCGATTCGTTATCCTATACCATAAAAAAGTGACAAACAATATTACACTCACTCTGGGCTTGGTAATCAAATGTTCTTCGGAGCAGAGTGGAGTTGCGCCTTCCACTGTAATGTGGTCACGTACTTGATGTTCCTTCAATTGACCTGAAATTAACACATCATCATCATCGCCTTCTCGTACTGAGAAGAGGCCCGTGCCCAGCAGTGGGACAGTAATGGGCTGGTTATGTTAACACATCAGTCTTAAATTGTTAATTTAAGGTGAATGCTATAGGGTAGCCCGCGAAATTCAAAATTTCTTTAGTTTTTTGCTAATTGTAGCTTTGTTTTAAGTTGTATATCAATCAAAATACGATTGGCGGTAGAAATAACAATATATCTACTGAATTATACTTATAATAAATATATACCTAGCTTTATAAGCTCTAGGAGCTCGATAATCGATAATCTGATCGTAAATTAATATAATCGAGCTTGTACAGCTTATAGAGCTAGCTTAATATTTTTTATAAGTATTATTCAGTAGATATGTTGTTATTACTACCGCGAATCATGTTTCGACCGATATACAACGCGAAATAGAGCTACAATTTGCAAAAAACTTAAGAAATTTTGAATTTCGCGGGCTACCCTGTAGCATTCACCTTAAATCTTAACATTATTAAATTTTTTCATGCAGAAAATTCTTAACATTTTTTTACAGAATTTATCCCAATATTTTTTGTGAGAGCGAAGAGATGTATTTCTTAATGCCATACAATACGCGTAATATAACTGTGCCGAACTAAATCTAGGCTTTGCGAAGGGTCGCGCAGGAATAGTCGCGTAATAAGTGTGATGAGGGCCCTAATTCACGTAATTTCATGACGCGCCGGTCAAGTTGCAGTGACGCTGCAGTTCGTTTCTGACAGCGACCGCTGTAGATAAGAGAATACGAAAAGCTTCAAATCAATGATCGAAATTTAACTGCAACTGCACTGTAACGCACTTCTTTAGTTACGTGTATTGGCCTAAAAAATTGAGCTAACTTTGGAAAATAATTCTATAGAGAAAATTTTGTCAAATTGTGTTTTCCTTACACCATAATCTAGTAAATATCATCAAAAATCATATTAAATAACAATTAGTTCCACATCTCATCTACAAATGACAGTATTTTGAATCAAATGGACCCTATTTTCATCAATGCCTGCCCTTAAAGCGGAAAACCGAAATCCATGTACTACTTGCGCAGATAAAGAATGGGATTGAAAATGGCAGCATTTGTATTTGCGTCTAGCTCACACTTATAGTATTGTGTGACCGAGAGGCACCATTTTCAATCCAATTCTTTATCTGCGTGATGAGTAGTTTGATGATCTGCGACAGTTTTCTCGAACGGATTCCCGCGGCTGAAGAACCACCCGTATAGCATGGCCTATATATATATATCTCTCTCCAAGCCAGTTTCGGCTACGGCGATTAGGCTCCTAAATTTAATAAAAGTCTTAAGAACATGGATGTTTTGCTCTGATATGACTGATGTACCCTATTTTGCTGAAAAAGTCCGCATGCAACGACAACACGTTAGGGTACCATCCACGAAATGGTACACAAAGTTAAAAGGCGGTCGATTTTTTGTTGATCTCGCTTCTCATCCAGTTCTCGCCTCCCGTTCCTTTCAAAGTTTTGCACATTTAGCATGGCCTATATAACTCACCGAGATGCACAAACTTGAGCACGCATCTGTTGCATCGGACTTCCATCTCCTTATCCTGGTGTTGCTTCAAGTGTTCCAGATACAACACCACGTTGGCGGTCAACTCATGCCCGTCAGCGTACACCTTTATGACCTGCGAACAAAATATTTTTGTTACTCTCCACTCGTGGACCTGAATATCTTATAGCAGTAGGTTTCTTTAGTTAGTAGTCCTAGCCCAGGCACCCCCCCCCCCACCGCCAGGAGGACCGACGACCTGAAGAAGGTGGCTGGGGGAGACTGGATGCGGAAGGCTGAGGACCGAGTGTTGTGGCGCAACTTGGGAGAGGTCTATGTTCAGCAGTGGACTGCGATAGGCTGAGTTGACTCTTGGACTTGAATATCTTATAGCAGTAGGTTTCTTTTGTTTTAAGAGAGTCGAAGGACATACGGCCGCTGGAGCACGCGAGTCCTTGAGTGGAGACCGTGAATCGGAAAACGCAGCGTAGGGCACCCCCCGCAAAATGGATCGACGACCTGAAGGTGGCTGGGGGAGACTGGATGCGGAAGGCCGAGGACCGAGTGTTGTGGCGCAACTTGGGAGAGGTCTAGGTCCAGCAGTGGACTGCGATAGGCTAAGTTGAGTCTTGGACCTGAATATCTTATAGCAGTAGGTTTCTGAAGTTTTAAGGAAGTCTGATACAGTTTCCGAAGATCTTGGAAAAGAGCTTTTTCATGTCAGATGTTTCTGATGATTTCATGTCGCAAGTAACACGAGATCGTGATTTCAGGATCCAAACGACGACCAGGTGCCAGGTGCGACGAGTTCCACTAATCACTACTTGTACGTTAATCCTTTTTAATGATTTTCGATGTCTAGTTAGGCGCTGCCTTATTTTAATGCTAATACAGGTATTAAGTACTTGTTGTAAGTAGCGGCACGTGTCGCACGCGCAGGTTGTGTTACCTTCAGGCAGTAGGGACACAGCACGGTGTCCGCCTTGCAGTGCGCGGTGCGGTAGTGGTCGGCGGCGGCGCGGTGTAGTAGTGGCACGCGCAGGTTGTGTTACCTTCAGGCAGTAGGGACACAGCACGGTGTCCGCCTTGCAGTGCGCGGTGCGGTAGTGGTCGGCGGCGGCGCGGTGTAGTAGTGGCACGCGCAGGTTGTGTTACCTTCAGGCAGTAGGGACACAGCACGGTGTCCGCCTTGCAGTGCGCGGTGCGGTAGTGGTCGGCGGCGGCGCGGTGTAGTAGTGGCACGCGCAGGTTGTGTTACCTTCAGGCAGTAGGGACACAGCACGGTGTCCGCCTTGCAGTGCGCGGTGCGGTAGTGGTCGGCGGCGGCGCGGTGTAGTAGTGGCACGCGCAGGTTGTGTTACCTTCAGGCAGTAGGGACACAGCACGGTGTCCGCCTTGCAGTGCGCGGTGCGGTAGTGGTCGGCGGCGGCGCGGTGTAGTAGTGGCACGCGCAGGTTGTGTTACCTTCAGGCAGTAGGGACACAGCACGGTGTCCGCCTTGCAGTGCGCGGTGCGGTAGTGGTCGGCGGCGGCGCGGTGCGCGGACACGCGGTAGTCGCACGCGTCGCACGCGTAGGGCAGCTCTAGCGGCGCGTGCGTCTTCTGCATGTGCGACGCGAGGGTTAGAACTGCTGCGAAACGGACCTGGAGTAAGAATATGGAAAATTTGAGTATGCTGAATTTTTTATTGGGTGTGTAGAATTCCACATGGATCATTTCTATTGCAATTTTTTTCAAACCATGATATTATAATATTGAGATTTAATAAATAATAGCGATGTAGCAGGAAATAATTCAAAGCTTATACGAGAGAGCTCTGACAATAATTTATTTATTAAAGTTATTCTCATGTTAACATTGCGTAAGTATTGTAATGAAATTGCATTATTTGCTCTGCTAAGCAAGGTAAAGAACATAACATCACGCCTGTATTTCCCCGAAGTGGTAGGCAGAGGTGTATAGTACACCCACATTTCGCCAGTTATGTTATGTTATAGGGGGCGAGCCTATTGCCATTGACCAGGCACAAATCCAAATTAGCAAGGTAAAGGGTGCCAAAATATGAGTTTCTGAGCTATGTTCATATGAGTTTGTGTTTTGCATGATACGTCTTTTTACATTTAATAGTGTTTTATCGTATATTAACAAGTCCAAAGCTTTATAAATGGCTTTGTAACTCACCTCACAGATGAGACAGGCGTATGTGAACAGTTCAGGTGACTTAGTGTCAGCGGGGTGCGTGTGTATGAGATGTGTGTCGAGCTCCTCCTGAGTTGGGAAGCGAGCGAGGCAGTAGGTGCATTGCGATGGGTTTGATGCATCTACTTCAGGCGGAACCGCGTGACCGAACATGTGGGTCATTAGGGCCACATTCTCGTTGAATTCTTCATGACAGACTGGGCACTAAAAGAAAGGGGGATTAATTTTTAAAAGAGAAAAAAATACTAATTCACTGCGTATGTCACTATCATCATCATTATTTCAGCCGAAAAAAACCTCCACTGCTGGACAAAGGCCACCCCAAAAGGGGGGGGGGGGGATATGCCATAATCACCACGCTTGGCAGGCGGGTTGGCGATCGCAGTTGGTTGTTTAAATACTCAGAGGATGCTGCTGCCCATCCTCTGGTGAATCCCTTAGTCGCCTTTTACGACACCCATGAGAAGAGAGAGGGTGGTGCAATTCTTTACGTCCGGCACCACATGGAACACTATATCACTGTATATCACTATTTCAGTCACCAATCCGAAATAAGCTGTATATCCATTGGTCTGCATGGAATCAGAACAGATTTAATAGTCAGCTGTAAAACTCCAGAGTATAAAGCGACTACGCGACCACCACAGGTATGCGCGTATTTTGTTCGTGCGATCCCACGATCAAACGTATAGGTAGGTGTCGAATAGTGTCCTAATTAGTCATGTCACGGACAAAGTGCGCAAAAGGGATTCTCGCGAACCTGCCATTGTTACGTAGTCGCTTTGTATTAACAACAACGCCTAACAGTGGCGAAAGGTATAACACTATTCCCACTGGCTTCACACAGATCAAATAAATTTCTATGCTAATTTTAATTAATAAAATAAAAATTAAATTAAAAGTTGTTTAATAGTTCTTTTATTTTATTAAAGTGCACTAAATTACCCCCACCCGTAAATTATATCCAACCCAGTGAGAAGCTCCCTGCAGGTCATAATCTCCCCTGGCGTACATGGAAGTCCCTAAACCGTCTGCGGACCCAGGTAGGCAGATGTAAGCTGAACATGAGCAAATGGGGCTACGTAGACAAAACGGATACAGGTTGTAGCTGTGGCGTTGATCCTCAATCAATGCCACATCTGTTATCTTGCTCTCTTTGCCCTTATACCTGCACATTGAGTGATCTGAATAATGCTACAGACAATGCAATTCAGGTGGCCAATTTCTGGGCCAGCAGGATATGATATTGTACCATCGACTCGAAGAAGAAGATTAAAGTGCGATCTTAGCTATTTCATGATTTTTAGGTAACTACGACTTCCCTTCTGAAAATAAAGTAAAATGAAAGAGGCAATAATTCTAGAAAACTTACTTCTACAGCAATAGCAGTCTTCACAAAGTCCCCATTCCCTCCAATCTGTCCAAAGTAGTACCTTTCCATGGACACCGTCTCTTCAGGGCGGACCTCCTTCTTGATATTCTTCAGAGGTAAATCGTCCAGATCATCGTCGATGTAGGACTTGGCTTTGTTGGTGCGGCGGCTTCGAGCTGTGGGCTCTTGTGTGGCGTCTTTTTTATCTTTTGGTTTTTCCTTTTCTTCTTTTATTTTTGTTTTTCGGCTTAGGGCTAGAGGGATCTGTGATCAAAGAATTATGTTTTTAACACACTTTTATTAGGTCGACCTGTATGTAACTAACTATGTTCCATACAGGTCGACGTAATAAAAGCGGTTAAATTATTAATTAAAATCGTTTCGATGCACGCAGTAATCACTCACAATATCATTATCTTTTACAGTGTTGCGTGTGTTGGAATTGGAACACTGGGTTCCAAAAATAATCAAGTCCCAAACAGCACGCAACACTGTAAAAGATATCGTGAGTGATTACTGCGTGCATCGAAACGATTTTAATTAATAATATTGTACGGTAGATTAAAATACTTTTTTAGAAATATCTGTAAAAGACGCTTGTCATCTTAGTCTTCCTGTGACCACGAAATGCTGCAAAGCTTTCGAAACGTCAGGAAAACCAATTTAAATAATATACGCGATTTAATCCGGTTAAACTTTGTTTTATTATAGTCCAAATAATTTAAAATCTATTATAGCTTGGATGAAGGACCTAGACTTGTGCTTACTTAAGAACAAACATTTTTTGGACATCATCATCATCATTTCAGCCGAAAAACGTCCACTGCTGGACAAAGGCCTCCCCAAAGGGAGCATATGCCATAATCGCCATGCTTAGCAGGCGGGTTGGCGATCGCAGTTGGTTGTTTAAATACTCAGAGAACGCTGGCCATCCTCTGACGAATCCCTTAGTCGCCTTTTACGACACCCATGAGAAGAGAGAGGGACATATACCAAAGAAAACTTAGGAAAAAAACAAAAACTGAATGAAAAAGGAAAACAAAGGAAGAAAGTTACAAAAATACTAATAAAAATGTAAAAAAAAAACAGAAAGACATACCTCCTCGTCTTCTTCTTCAATGTATGTGGACTTTTCCTTCTTCTTCTTCTTGGGTGGCGGTGATGGCGACGGTTCTTTCTTCTTGCGGCCGCGCTTGCCACGACCAGTCTCAGGTTCAGGCTCTTCCGGTTTGTCTTTTTTCTAGAGGTTTCAAGAAGAAACATGTCATTTGTTTTAAGATGTTGAATCACATTGGAATTTAGCCTGAAGATGTCGAATGCGTAACTTTTTAAGGCGCATGTAGCAGCCAAGTGGCACCACCATCAATAAAATAATTATTACTCGCTAAATACATGATTTATCTAAAATTAGTTTTTAACTATTGAAGTACAGGTACTGTAGTTTAATCAGAAACTATTAACTCTATAAATTATAGTTCGCTGTAGTTGTAGATAGAAAAAGTGCGAAAAACAGCCACTTTTTGGCATAAAAGAGTATACAAAAAAAATATGGGGACGCCATCAGTCACATTACAAAATCGAAACGCTAAAAACGCCCTTCTGGCAGAATTCATTTTTCAATTTCGCCTAAAAACTTTAAAAATGGCTTAAAATTAGAGCGAGATGGCTGTACAACGTGAAAGGCCTGAGACTGAATAGGTTTTATTACTTTCAATGGTTTCTGTAAGCGGCGACAAAAGAAGAAGAAGTTAGAAGTTAGTTAAGAAGTTTTTAGTTTCCCATAAACATGTCCAGGATTTACGAAACTTATAAAGAGCTGCTACTGGTGATGGTGGCGTAAAAATACAAAAACAAAAAAAAACTGTTGTACTGACCTTGCCGCCAACAGGATACTTCCAGTTCTTGAAAGGATTAGCAGCAATCTTGTTGAGCCGAACCGTGATCGGGTCCTTAGACTCCATTTTGCATTGTTCAGATAAGTGAACCACTATGTTGTCAAATGCCTGGCCAGGAGATATGCCGTACCTGGTAGCGAGAATTGGTTGGCATGAATGGATATATGAACCAAAAATCATCCAGATAATCTAGTTCAGCCATACTCAACCTTTTTTTTATAGGGGCCACAAACATGTTTCAGTCATGGTGTCGAGGGCCGCAAGCAAAAATTATTTAGGTCTTAATTAAAACATAATTCCAAGTTAACGATGTCGTTACTTTATTAAGAGAGTATGTTCGATTTAGCGCAAGTCAAAATCTGCACGATCTATCGAATGGCACACTCACTACGGCACGATACAATGGTTCCTCTGTGTGCGTGAGTGCTGAACCGTTAGCACGAATAATTTTGATACTTTTATTTTTTTAGGATCTATTTTATGAATTTTTTTTTATGAATGAAAATTTAAAAATTAAATATGTTTTTTTGTAAATATTATAACGGATTCGGATTCTACTTATCAATGCAAATATAAAATGCTGCCTCAGTGTTTTCATTTAACAAGTATTTTCAAAGATGTAGATAGCGATTTGAAGTTTTTTTTGTATGGAGAGAAAATTAAAACCTTACATTACCTTAAAGTTTCGTGTATAGATCCATATAGTGCTAGTGCCAAACTACACTAAATACATACTCTGTTACTTCAAAAATCTTCGATTTGGTTATACAAATAATTTTTATTTTAAAAAAATCGTCAGTTAAAGATAAAATTAACATTGGAGTTTTACGCTAAAACCGCACAATACCTTAAAGATTTATTTATAGATTCATATATTAGAGATGCCAAACTATAATAAATACATACTGTAATGCTTCTAAAATGTTCAATATGGTTTTACAATTATTTTTAGAGATACAGTCATTTGAATTTTTTTATGTATGTAGAGAAAGACGTTTTACGCCAAAACTTTACGTTACATCAAAGTTTCGTGTATATATGCATATAGTGTTTGTGCCAAACTACAATAAATGTATACTCTTTTGCTTCCAAAATCTTTGATTATGCTTTTAAAAATCATTTTTATGAAGAAAAATTTATCGACAGTAGGAAATAAAGTGTTAATTAACATTTTTACGCCAAAAACTCACAATACCTCAAAGAGTAATTTATAGATCCGTATAGTAGAGGGCCAAACTACAATAAATAATAACTTTAATGCTTCCAAATGTTACGTTTTACAAGTTTTTTCAGAGATCTAGAATTACTAGTAATTTGAAGTTTTTTTATGTATGTAGAGTAAAGCGTGTTATGCCAAAACCTTACGTTACCATTACCACAAAGTTTCGTGTGTATATTTGCATAGTATTTGTGCCGAACTTCAATAAATGTACTCTGCTGCTTCGAAAATCTTCGATTAGGCTTTTAAAAAATATTTTTATGAAAAAACTATAATATCGACACTAGGAGATAAAGTGATAGTTGGCATTTTACGCTAAAACCTTACAATACCTCAAAGATTCATTTATAGATTCGTATAGTAGAGGTGCCAACCTAAAATAATCCCACAGTGCGCCGGCGCCGCCGACGGTTTTTAGACGACGCCGCCGCTGATTTGCGTATCGGCGTAAAATCGGCGCGAGTTCTAAATGTTTTAGAACTTAGTTTTAGGAAACCCTACAACAGCACTCACACTCTTCTCTAATATATTTCTAACTTTCAAACATAGACACGTTTAAGTGCCTATACCTAGTACATAAGAATAATAAAACCGGCCAAGTGCGAGTCGGACTCGTGCAGTAAGGGTTCCGTACCTCTCAACGACCTGATACCCCATAAAAACGGATTTAATTTATGAGGTTTTATCAAAAAACATCAACGCACAGTGCGCGAAATATGAATTTTTGCATGTCTTTCTTACGCAGGTACCACCACATATGTCTATGTTTGTCTTATTTTTAGTATTTTTTGCTAAACTACAAATAATGCACTATAATCTCACCAAGTGTGACGCTGGTATATATTACCGTTTTGAAGATAGAGCAGGAACAAAAACATTGAAAAAAATGCATATTTTTTGAGGTTTCTTGTATGGGTAAAAAAGTCTAAAATCTTAGACTTTTTTTTGTTTTTAGTATTTGTCGTCCGTCCGTCAACCGGTTATCTATTCCCGTTCAAAAGATTCAGCCCTGTGACAGACAGACGGACGGATGGACGGACAGCGTAGCGAGAGTAATAGGGTCCCGTTTGGCACCCTTCGGGTACGGAACCCTAAAAAGTAAAGTAACGACCAACCAACCGTTGCACCATTCATGTTCCATATTTCCGTACCATAAATTACAAAAACTAGTCCGTTCCCAGCAGTGGGACAGTAATGGGCTGCTAATGCTTATGCAAGTCACGGGCATTGGGTTAAATAATAAAATATAATATAATAATAAAATAAAATTCTCAGCAAGTCCTTTCATTTGGTACCCATATTGTAGGAAACCATAAAAAACTTAGTCCGCCATATTGGATTTAGAGTGACGTCACTTTATTTTTCAAGTTACTCTCAGCAAGCCCTTTCATTTGATACCCATATTGTAGGAGTGCATTAAAAATAACTAGTCCGCCATCTTGGGTGTTCCGCCATGTTGAATTTAGAATGACATCACACAGCTAACCATGCATTGTCATCCAAACTAAACGTGTATACAAAATTTCAGCTCAATCGGTTGAAGATATCTGCTTCAAAATTGAGTTGCAAGATTCGACCTTAACAAATTACATACATACATACATACATTGCAAGTTAATAAAAAGCTTGTAAAAAGAAGGCAATTTCATAGAGCAAACTTTGAACAGAAATTTAAACTTTTTTCGTTCAACAGATTCGGCTATGACAGACGGACAGACAGACAAGAGAGTGAACCTATAAGAGTTTAGTTTTTTCCTTCTAGGTACAGAACCTTAAAAATACATTATTTATAAATAAAAAGCCAACGATTTTGTTTTTTTTTCTACTAAACCCGAATAACTTAAGTTTGTTTTTATTAAAACCCTAACCCCTAATTTTTTAATCCAAAACCCTAAAACATTAAGTTCCAAACTTGAATCGATTGCACACTCTAGAACACTTGTAACATACCGAATTGCACACGGGCGAAGCTGCGGGTGGAAGCTAGTGTAACATAAATATACCTTTTAGCTCTTGCCTTAGCCAAATTTTCAGAATTTTTGCGTTTTCTCTTTCCAAAAAACACCTTTGTTTTATTTCCCATACCGTCTAAAACATAATTTTTTGTCACTATTAAACAATGTCAGTAATAAAAAAATACTTACCAAGTACTTATGATAATACTTTAAAATTTTGTCGGTCATCAAAAATAAAATATTTTATTTACCATAGTACTAAGATTTGACGATCGCCCTAAAAACTTGCAGTATCCGTGTATAAACGCACGGCAAAGGTCGTCAACCCCCGACGGAGCGCCGAGCGACGTGACCACTCTCTGGAAGGCCTCGCGGCGAAGTGATTTGAATCGATTCGAACGCGAAGTTTTATAGTAGTTTTAAAATATTTATAAAAAAATTATAGAGCTAATTTAGTTGAAATTTTTAAGTGTAAGTTTTTAAAGAATATGTTCTTCTATTATAGTAATTTATTGTTATATTAAATTATGTAAGATATAGTGGTGAAAATAATAATTGTATCGACTATAATTTCTGAATAATTTCACATTGTTTGGATTTTTATTTCTTATGTATTCAGCCTAAAATGAAAAATCCTTTCTAGTCACTATTTTTACAAGGATCTTCCCAGTTGGTTAAAAAATTTCGTTTCTTAGGTCTGTCAGTGGTTTCAGATATTTGAAGCTTCGAAATTGACTCTGAAAGTGAAATTAAGAAAACCTCTGTTCAGTTATCTTGATAGATTTCACAAATAGTCTAATAATCGAAAAAAATAAACTATCTACTATTTAGACAATAAAATTTCCTAAAATGATTAGTAATTGATATGTTCGTAGGATAAGTGGTTGATGAATAATCAGATTTGAAAAATTACGTTTTTGAGCAAAACAGCCCACGGACCGAGCATACGCTCTTAATGAAAAAAGAAGTTTTAACAAAGATGTTTACATGTTTTAATGCGATTTTTATACTGTGCACACTTTTTCAAAACTTTATCAAGATCTGGCTTGTCGCTACATGCTATCCTTATAACATCATCCAGATGAGAATCTGTAAGTTTGTTTCTGGAAACGTTTTTTGTGTATTTCATTTTTGAAAAAGACGATTCGCACACATACATAGACCCAAAGAATGTTAGTAGGATTTGGGCAAATCTTTGAACGCTTTTATATTTTTGGGGAAAAATACTCCAAAATTCCTCATATTATCTGTTTTCCCTTTTTTCTTTCAACAGAACTTCTAGATTGGTATCGTTTTTAAAATCGATGAACTCATCAAACAGCTCTGAGTAATTACAATTTAAAACGGAAGCCAACTCTGAGATAGTCGTTGTTCCTTCAAAAATTTGTAACTTCAGATGGGCTAATAGCAAATGCCCAGCGGGCCGCAGGTTGAGTATAGCTGATCTAGTTGGTACCCTGATTTCCTCATTTTTTTTAATTTTGATTTCGACAATTGTTAGTACTGTGCTCATGTTTGTTATAACTTTATTTTTATTTTTAAGGTGTGCAAACAATAAAGTATACTCTATCTATCTATTTCAGAAGGCAAAAATTCAAATGTTTTTGCTTTTTTTTTACTATTTGCACTGTGAATATTTTTTATACGATTTATTAGAGCAACTAAAGGGATGGAATTCATAATATCCAGATAGGCACTATCTGCCAGATAAATTAAAAATAGAACATGTTTTGCATGAAATTATCTGCCAGATATATTAACTGGGACTTATCAGGTGGTGATCTTTCACCAGCTGATAAGTCCCAGTTAATATGTTTCCGGTTTAAATGTTTCCGCCAAAAGCTCAAATAGTAATATTTACCTCTCTCTCCAAACCAGTTCATCCAAGAACTGCTGTATAATCTGTCTGGAGAGCAGCGACAGCGTATTCTGGAACATTCTCGGCACTATTCTCCTCAAGTACTCCATGATATTAGCGTTGCTGTTCCTTGCCGAAGACGAGTCAGAGTGAGAAGACGCTTGATGCACGTTCTTGAAGCCCATAGAGATTAGAGTTCCTTTGTCTACGGTCAAGTCGGTGAGGATGACAGATGAAGGGTGCACCCAAGCGGTTAGGGGCTCCAGGATCTTTTGGAACCGCTTCTTGTAGTTCTTTTCATGTTCAGCTAATGGTTCTACTGCACGTAGACGTATCTATAACAAAAATAAAGATGTTCTCAAATTTGTTCGAAACAAAATATCACAAAAACTGAAAATTACATCCAGAAGAATACTAATTTGACTGTTTACAAAGTTCAACTCACCAATTTCTCAGCAGGATCCAGCACACCCAACACTTCAACCTTCACCTGTCTTTGCGTGCCATCATGACTGGTTGTACCCAGCGAAATCACTCCAACCTCCACTTTCTTGCCTGCACCACCCAGTAAACCCATATGCTGGTGTATGGCTGAAGTGCAAATAGCTCTTAACCATGTAAACAGTCCTTTCACGTAGAGATTATCCACTTTGACCCATTGGACGACGTTTTGCACGTTCGTCTGGCAAGCCCAGTGGTAAACCAGCTTGAGGAGAACACTTGGAGGGAAGGTGGCCCCTTCGAAGATGGAGCTGGAGTACACAGAGACGAATCGTGTGGGACAGCACTCTGATATCCACACGTAGCCCCCAGAGTAAGGGAACTTTGATACATCGGAGTACATTCCTGAAAAAAATCGATTTTTATAAGGATTGGTGTTATGAGATCGACCGACAAGGTCATGTATTAGTGCACAGTCCACACATGGGCTGATTTCATAGCAAGCACGTCGGGCGTAATTCTATGGGCTTATGAAGTTTTGCCTCATTTTTTATGCCTAAACCACTGAAGAGTAGATCACCGATCTAAACTTTAGCCTAATAGTTATCTGTTGCGTGAAGAAAGGCTCTAAAGAGTTAGTGCACACCAACGGAGTAGCGGCGAATGGTCTAATTTCCTAACAATTGAAATTCAACCCTTTTTGCTTCTACATACGACTGAAAGGACATTGCTAGGAATAGCCTCAGTCTGTTACACTCAGTCTGTTACAAAGATAAAAAATATACGACAATTACATGCGTGTTTTTTCATTACTTACTATTCATCGTATTTAATGTGGACAGAACAATAAATATTTTTTATTATAATGAGTTATGAGTTAATCAACACAATAATAACGTCAGCGGCTATGATACTCCCATTTGACTTCATATTTTTTACCAATCCCTTTACTCTATGGTCTTATAACGTTGGCACTACTGTGAAAGATAGCCAATGATAGCCAACATCTTTTTGGAACCTTTACATCTACAGAAATAGAAGAGTAAAACTGTTTAGTTGCTAAGTAGCCACTTCTTTCACATAAGTTTTGTAAGCAAAACATAACCTCAAAATAGTTAATATGTTAATGAACAAACATCTGTAGAGTACTGTCCGTTTACTAAAACGAAGAGACCAGACAGCATGTCGTTATTGCCATGCAAGATGGGTAGGCCTTTCGTATGGGACGCAACGTGAATCAACACCCTTGTTCCTTCACATCTTTCTAGCTCGGCTGGCTGTGCTGGCGCTGCCGCTGCATCAGCGGAGGCCCTCAAGCAGCGCGAATATAGTAAACTATCAGGTAACTATGACTTTAAGCCGTTTGGGGTCGAAACTATACAATTGAAAGCATAAGTTTGGTTTACGAAAAAGTCTAAACGAAATCTGCTTTAATCACTAAGCGTGCTTATACGCTTTTTTTTTATTAGACTTTTTAAGCGCTTTTCGTTTAAACGCCCACTTTTAATGCTAATATCCCTTACCCAGTTTGAGCTTGTTGCCCGCATGTATGACGCACCACTGCTCGGATCTGACCAGCCCCTGCTGTATGAGCCACTCGGTGAACTTCATGGGCGTGTGCATCAGCACTGACTTGACTTTGCTGTCCAGTAAAGAGCGGTCAGATGGTGGAGCCGTGTCTTTCGCACGAAGGTATGGACGGGCCACCACAACCAGTGATGGGAATGTTTTGCCTAAGGGAAAGAGACATAATTATGATACAAACAAACAAATAATCAGTTTATTCTCTCGTCACAATAGTTATTTTTTTAAACTACTAGGTTTAACAAATGTGCCAAAATTATAAAATCCAACTTTGTGAGAGACTGCCTGAAGTAATCAAAATCTGTTTTACAGGTCACCAGGCCCTTCCGCAGCTAGCGTTGTATAATTTGGCCTTTGTAAGGCCTATAATACAGATATTTTCATTGGGTATGTGAAAGCGAAAGAACTTTATTTATATTTAAGATAGCGGCCTGTCCCGGCTTCGCACGGGTGGACATGAAAATATAGCCATGTTACTCAGGGTGAATGTAGCTTTCTAAAGGTGAAAAAAAAATTCGGCACAGTAGTTTTTGAGTTTATTCATTACAAACATACACATAAAAATACCAAATCTTTCCTCTTTAATATTAGTGTAGAAGTGTAAACTACACAGATAAAACAATTAAACAAAGGACATGGAAATACAAAATAATGTGTGGGGAGGGTGGGTGTTTGTATTTGATTTGTGTGTGGGTGAGTATAAGTGTGAATGTGTGCATGGGTCTAGAATGTGTGAGTAAGCTGAGCGTATTGTATGAAACACTAGAGCTCGCCCGCGGTTACGCCCGCGTGGATGTCGTTTATCACGCATCCCTCGGGAACTGTTTATCTTCCCAGGACAAAAAGTAGCCTATGTCCTTCTCCAGGTCCCAGGCTACCAATCAATTCAGAGGTTTTTTCATGAGTAACAAACAAACAGGCAAACAGACAGTTACTTTATAATATTAGTATGGATAATATTAGTATGCAGCCTACTACCTGTTTATATTAAATACAATATGGAATGCAATAAAAAATTGAGTATTGAGTATTGGATTAAAAAACTGAATTTCTTTAGCACATTACTTATTCCCTTACATTTTGACCTTTATTGTGGCCATTATTTAGCCTATGCCTACGGCTTTTCCCGCGTATTATTCGGTTTATCACAGAAATATGTCATCCCGCATCCCTCTGTTTATCTTCCTGGGATAAAAATTGTCCATATGTTAATCTGGGTTATGGTCTATCTATGTGCTCAATTAAATCCAAATCCATTCAGCCGTTTCAGCGTGATCGAAGAAAGAAAAACAAATATCCATACTTTTTCATTTATAATATGAGTAGGTTATAATTGTTTCTATTTTTTGTTTTGTGGTGAGAAATAAACATTATTATTACATTCAATTTCTTAAATACTGAATTGGCAAGGAAAAATCATAACCCTCCTTTTGGCTTTGCCGTAGTCGGGTAAAAAGTATTAAGAAACCAATGTTTTGTAACTGCAAATCATGATTTTTGGCATCAGAGCCAATTTTGAAGGTTTTGACCTTATAGCAGACAAATTGAAATCATTTACTCAACATATTGGACGTTTAAATCACTTTTATATGTCGGTTATTTTAAAAACTAAATGGCATCAGCATTTCTTAAATTACTGAGAGGAAATACCGAAACAAAGCCAAAGATCAGTCTCTTCTTCTAGTCTACATACCTTGTAACTTATTGAAGGAAACCTCCCTCGAATCGGCGACGTTTTTATTGCCGTCATCTTTAGTGAGGTCGACGATGGCAGTAGTCTTCGTAGCGCTGCCGGTGAGCAATCCTCCGATAGCGGTAGCCTCTGAGGGCCGCACGTTCGTCACTACGCTGTGCACATCTGCGAAAAAGGAAAAATTATGTGGAATTTACAGAGTCATCATTTCAGCCGAAAGACGTAAAAAACTAAACCCCAATTTAAGTGGGGGCCAACAGGAAATTTTTGTTACCGTTCACCCCCAAAAAATTGTATTGGGGGACAACGGGAAAAAAAATCCCGTTCATCCCAATGGTTGCGAAAAACTTCAAGACAAGAGTAATAGCCCCATAATATCACGTCTTTCATGTTAAATGTCGACATCGAACCAAATCCGATATAATGTTGATAAATAAATAAGCCCTAATATTTAAGTGGGGGCCAACAGGATTTTTTGTTACCGGTCCCCAAAAAATTGTATTGGGGGACAACGGGAAAAAAAATCCCGTTCACCCCCAGTGGCGGCGAACGACTGGGAGACAACGGGAATAACCCCAATTAAAGGGGATATGCCATAATCGCCACGCTTAGCAGGCGGGTTGGCGATCGCAGGTGGTTGGTTAAATACTCAGAGAACCCTGCTGCCCATCCTCTGGTGAATCCCTTAGTCGCCTTTTACGACACCTATGAGAAAAAACCTATAAGGGTGGTGCAATTCTTTATGTCCGGCACCACACGGAACTTAATTATACACGGAATTTACAGAGTGCGGTAGTTTAATCAGTGAAGTGTGGTAGCACATGTGAGAAGATCAAAAATTTGTTCCTAAAATAAGTAAATAACAATTTGATGTTTTTTTTTATTCCGCATTTTTAAAACGAAATCGAGTTTATATTGCATTGTCATCTAGCTATGTTTAAAGTTTTAGAGAGCCAATTCTCGTAATTTAAAATGTTCATATTATAGTTCCAATCTAATCTCTGTCCTAAATGTCACAAATAAACGTCAAACAGGACTATAAACTGTCATGAGATTGACATTTACAACATTGAGATATTCTATGGTCTTTTATTACTGAAATCTATACATTACTATCGAAAGAAAGTACATTGAGATTAGATTGGAATTATATTTTGAACACTTTTTGATTAAGAAAATGGGCCTTCAGGTCTCTAGCTCATTGGGAAGCTAGTTTAAAATCGATTGCTAAAGCACTGAACAGACAAACAGACGGACAAGAAAGCGAGTTAATAAATAAATGTGGTAAAAAATTTAAAGCAGTTAGACCTTCTTACGTCCACTGTGGAGCTAATGGCGCCACTTTCACATTATTATTTATATTAATTTATTAGACTTCGCCCGCGGCTTCGCCTGCGTGAATGTCGTTTATCGCGCATTCCACGGGAACTGTTCATCTTCCCGGGATAAAAAGTAGCCTATATGTTAATCCGTGTTATGTTCTATCTGTGTGCTAAATTTCATTAAAATCCATTCATTAGTTTTCGCGTGAAAGACTAACAAACATCCATCCATCCATCCATCCACCCAAACTTACAAACTTTCGCGTTTATAATATTAGTAGGATAGGATTAGGTTTTGATAGGCAGTAAAGACAAGGTGTGGAGGAAATGTCATCAGCTTCCGTTTTGCAATGTTTTTTTTTTCGTTATATGGAACTAAAATTGCTTTAGTGGAGCTGCTATGTACGGTCGACCGTACGTCAGTGGTAACACTTTGACATTAGCAGCATTTTTAGTTTTTTCGTGTTTTTATCTTTCGTAAGCAGTAAGGGCGGTTTTTGAACGGAAGTTTTACCATTGTCATGCAGTCATAACATAACATAACATCACGCCTGTATTTCCCGGAAGGGTTAGGCAGAGGTGTATAGCACACCCACATTTCACCAGTCATGTTATAGTCCCATGTAATAGGGGGCGAGCCTATTGCCATTAACCGGGCACAAATCCAGACTCCGGGCTGCTACTGAGAATTTCCTAATGAAAAAACCCAATGACACTTTGCCCACTTTTTAGGGTTCCGTAGTCCTACAAGGAACCCTAATAGTTTCGTCATGTCCGTCCGTCTGTCCTAATCCTTTACAGCTTAATAACTTCTACAGTTATAAACATAAGTAAATGAAATTTTGACAAAAAATGGTCTAGATATAGATCTCAATTTTAAAAGAATAAAAAAATCTTGATTACGTATTTTAGGGGTGGCGCCCATACATGTGAAATGGGGATGAACATTTTTTTTTCGCTGCACCCCCTCGTGTGGGGTATCGTTGAATAGGTCTACTAAAATGAAGGTAATGTTTCATACACAACTTTTTTATCAGGTATACCATCTGCGAAATACAGTTAGCCAAAGTGGCTTGCAATGTGTCCCCACTAGTGATGGGTCGAGGGTTTAAACCCAAAAGGCATAAATGGGCATAAACTGGGCGAATAGGGCAAAAACTAATTTACGCCCAAATAAACGCCCAATTGCTGGGCAGAAAAAATCTTCTACATTAAATATATGTTTCTTGAAGAAAAAAAAAATTTTTTTTGTAAATAATATTAATCTAAGCTATTTTCATGTTAAACGTTTAATTGTGAAGCTTTAGAATCTTTCGAAAATGATGTATTTTATGAAAATGTTAAAAAGTGTACCGTTTTTTCTTTATTTTGTTACCAATGGCCAATGGGTTGGTATGACAACCATGGGTTGGTATGACCGGGCCTAGGAATAGTTGTCCTTCCACGGCTTCGGGATCCCTTTGACGACCGCCATCTTTCACTGCGTCGAAAAATGGCCCTGGTGGAGGCACTGGTTTACCAAGCCGCAAAGGATGTTGTCGCGGTAGGCTTCGTTGCAAATGTCAAATGTCGAAAGTGAAACCGTCCACTCCCGGTGCCTTTTTGTTTGGAGCTCGAAGGAGTATGTCAACAGTGGCGGTGCTAATTTTGCTGGTTATGCGGTGAACTTTTTCCAGATTTCCTCGAGTTTCTGGCTCGTGCAGAACTCTAGCCATTAGTAATTGCCTCCTAGGTGGCCTCTTTGTAATCCGTCTTCGATTTTAAATATTCCTCGACTCCAAGCCTACGCCTGGGGTTGGCCATATGGATTTTCCGGCATAATAGGATGACTCCCTCTCTTTTAGCAGTCAACTCCGTGGTCCACCAGCAGTTTGTCTTAAGCTGCGCATCTCTCATGGCTGGAATAGCTTCCTTGCATGCCCGGGTGACAGAGTCCTCACAGCAATTCACTACCGCATCTACATCCTCGCAATTCTCCAAGTTGTGATCCGCTGTGATACGATGCCCATACGTGCCAACTGTTCCTTAAGTACGTCTCTAAACTCACTCCAGCGAGCCTTCCTGGTGTTTTATATCCTGCTGATTTTACGTGGTGCAGTGGTAGTTCCAGCCCGGATCTCCAGCTGGAACCTTATTGCCCTGTGTTCCGAGAGTGTTACGAAGTCAGAGTCAAGTCGCCACTCCTTCACCCTGTGCAGAGTCCTTGCGGTGCAGGCTGCAATGTCCACTATACTCGTGTAGGGGTTCCCATTCCGGAGCCGGTAGAAAGTGGGCTCAGTTTCCTCATTGAGGCATCCAGCCCTGCCAGAGCCTTAATAACCGCTGTTTCCCTACTGTCCTCCATCTCACAGCCCCACCAGGGACTGCGGCCTTGACATCTCCAGCTATGATGATGTAAGCCACGTTGAGATCCTCCGCTGTTTTCCTCGCTCTGTCCAGGTAGGCGCTAATATCAGCATTGGGTTTGAAGTACATGTTGATTAGCCCAAGCTTAAAGTTGCATAACTTTATCACCACGCCCACTACATTATTAGTGACAAGATCAGGGTTCATTATTACTTCAAGCCCCTTATTGACCACCAACACCGCAGCCTTGACCAGATCGTTGATCGGACTCGAGAAAGTTTCCGACTGCACAACCTTATGTTCCGCAGTCAGGTACCCTTTGGAGCCGACATACGGTTCTTGTAAGAGCAGTACCGATGTAATCGTGGCGATAGCCTCGTTGAGGCTCTGTTTGGTTGCACTAGGCCATGGTTTAGGTTCGCCTGAACAAAACCTTTGCGTTTTCGCACTTTGTGCTTTTGCAAAAGCTTCTGTCTTGAAGTGTCCTACACGCACAAAAATTTAGAAATTCCAACTCAGCGGGTCGTATTGTACAGTTGAGTCCGTGTCCCGGACGAGTCGAGTTGGAGTGTGGTGCCGGGCGGACAAACACCGTGCCGTCTGTCGCCTACGCTGCGCACAATCCGCCCGCGCCCCTTGCTACACAATAATTATGTTGAAATTATGAATATTACCACTAAAACAAATCTTTATGAAGTGAAAACAGAAATTCGTTAAGAAAATTGTTAAAAGTTTAGGGATATTTTGGTTTTTTAAATTGCAATTACCTTTAGTCCTCCAAAAAGTTATTTTCGTTAAGTAATCACAACCATTTTAACCAAAAATTATTAATAATTTATCATTTTAAAAGTATAAAGTAAATGCCCTGACATGTGGGCATTTACTGGGCAGAAACGGACAGATATTGGGCGTTTATTCAATCTGCCCTAAATGCCGCGGCATAAACCCATCACTAGTCCCCACCCCTGCCATTTCTAAACTATGCAACGTAGAAACTTATAGTATTCAACATTGATAGACCTTTATAAAAACTCTCATTTAAAATTATTTCGAGTATAATGTGATTATAAATTTTTGAGTTATAGTGAGAAAACTGAAAAATACATAAGACGTCCTAGTTCATAGGTCATTGACCTTAGAGAAAAATGATCGTAGCAAATAATGCTCCTTTAGTTACTTTCTATTTAAAAAATCACAAACAGAAACACACTTCTTAAATTTAGCTTCATAAATTTAGCGCTAGGTGGCGCTGTTTGCAAAAACTAAAATAGCAATGATTAATATTCAATTTTATTCGTTTGTAATTAGACCTACTTAAGGAACCCGATACCCGATTGGATAGTGAGCATGGCCCGACATGCTCTTGGCCGGTTTTTTTTTGTCATGCAGTCGACTGTACTTAATAAGAGTATTAAGCAAAAAAAATATACACTTGAGAAATTCCTGAGAGTCGGACAATACATTGTCTATTGTATTTTTTTTTAATTACTTTATTTACAACGGTCTTGAACCAATTACAGTAATTAAAGAGGAAGGACACATAAAATATATAGTGAATTACACATCTTTCATAAACCTCTCTCGCAATGCTTCAGGCATACTAACAGAATCTTCTTCCAATTATCCGCAAACAGATCATAATTCGGATTACAAACCAAGAGTTCGTTGAGTGCAGTGAGAGTACGAAGTACTGACGATTTAGCTCGCGCTACAGTGCGACATGAAGGCACAGCAAAAAGCTTGTGTTTCCTGTTGCGGTGGTAATTGACCGGTGCAAAGAATCGTGCCAACTAATTATGTAGATCTGGTGCATCAATGGACCCGCGAAGAGTTTTACATGCTGTTGTAAGCTGATCACATGCTCTTCTTACCTCAAGTGAGTTGTAACCGAGGCACCCGAGTAGACATTTGGTTGGGTAGAGGAACGGATAATAACCATGTACGCGCTTATAAAGGTACCTCAGGAACCTTTTCTTTTTGCACCTTTTCTAACATAAGCGCGTAGGTATATTCGTGAGGGTTCCAAACGCATGCACTGGACTCGAGTTTGGTCCGAACCAATGCATTAAATAATATTTTAATGACATGCGCATTGTTTATGTAGCTTGTAAGGTAAAACTGCCTTACCCATAATTAATACTACTGTCAGGAGATTTTAAGCCATTGAGATTCGTTTGGAACGATATTTTAAACGTTTTTAATTACGAGAATTGGTCTTCTGATGTATTATGCATGAGTGTAAACCAACTGGCAGATTTTGTGAATAATAAAATATGTATGTATATGTGTACCCAAGGTATAATAAGATGTTTCACCAAATAGTCTCTTCCCGTGACAGCTAGGTCACGTGATCGCCTCCGTACTACGTCATCGGCTGTGGAGCCAATAGCGGGCTGTTAGCGTGACACTTGTCAGTTTGATGTGCTGCCACTTTGTGAAAATAAATTACCCGAGCAAAATGCATATTTTCATTTACTTGCTTCTATAAAGAATCACTTTTGAACTAGTAATTTTATACAGTTTCCTTTAATAAATAATTAGATGAATAACACGAGACAACAAATAGTTAGGCTAGTTAGGAATTTATTTTATATTCATTATGAACAAAAATCTCCTTAAATATATTGAAGATATCAATCAATGGCAACATTGATCGTGACGTAGCTTGGAGGCATCGCGCTGTCATTGCGGGAAGAGAATGGTTTATTCCACTTTGTTCACCTGGGTGAACAAAGTGGAGTTTATGGTGTCTTTATTTCACCTCGCAATCATTGCACCTTGGTGAATTCACCTAGGTGAAATGATTCGACATAATTGGTGTCATTTGTTCACCTTGGAACTAAATTACCCAGGTGAACAGGGGCAACTATTTTTATTATTCTTGTGATTGTGTAGGTGAATTCACCTAGGTGCAATGATTTCGAGGTGAAATAAAGACACCATAAATTCCACTTTGTTCACCCAGGTGAACAAAGTGGAATAAACCGAAGAGAATACCTGGTGAAACATATTTTTATACCATGTGT
Organism: Asteroscopus sphinx; assembly: GCA_949699075.1. Lineage (NCBI taxonomy): Eukaryota > Metazoa > Arthropoda > Insecta > Lepidoptera > Noctuidae > Asteroscopus > Asteroscopus sphinx. The sequence goes on along the minus strand of OX453004.1, from coordinate 29,483,796 downwards.
GTACCTACCTACATCAGAATTAAGATCTTTTGTACCAAAATCACACCAATAAAGATTCTATTCTATTCTATTGTCTATGGCAGTGGTTCCCAAACTTATTTTGTCTACTCGAAAGTCGAGAGTTCAGTCGGTGTCTAAGAGTCCTTCTAGCTAGATGAAATTACAAATCCCCCAAGCCTTTACACAACGCCCCCATTTTTTTTCTGGGTCTCTTACCCCTTTAGGCCTGCAGCGGCCACAAGGGGGTGTTATCGCCCACTTTGGGAATGGCTGGTCTATGGTTTAGTCGTTGATTTCATGTGTACAACAATACTTACTGGAAGGAGCCAGAGTCTTATCCTTAGTCTTGGTGTTTTCGTTAACCTCAGGTTCTTTTTCTTTAAGTTTCTCTTTAATCTTTTCTTTATCCTTCTTTTTCTTTTTATGTTTAACATTAACTTCCGGAGTGTTCCGTTCAGGAGATGGTGAGTATTCATGGTCATCTTCATTGCGCAGATTTTTTCTTGGACGTCCTGCACAAAAACAAATCTAGAGCTAAGCAATAACATTATGGAAGGCAGTACATACATATATACATACATATTATCACGCCTGTTTCCTATTGGGGTAGGTAGAGACTATGGATTTCCACCTGCTACAATCCTAACACATCTCTTTCGCTTCATCTACGTTCATTAACCTCATCATGCTTGCTCGTCAGTTTAGAGTACTCTTAACCTGGCATTTTTTGACTATGTCTGCTATTTGATTGCAATACTGGTATTAACGTAACAATACTATGAAAAGTAGAGTGAGCAAGTTTTAGAATAAGCACAGGAGGAAAAGCTAGTGGTGACCCTTGAAAAATTGGATAAAATTGGGTTTATAAAAACAAAAAAAAATGGGCTTGCGTTTGACTGCTACCTCATCTGATGTTAAGTGATTGTGAGGTTGGCGATGAACACTTGCCCAGCAAAAACCTATTCAGTTGTGCCTTAAAAACCTTACAGACAACGCATTCTACTCCTTCCACAGTTAATTGCATAGCATACATTTTATTGGTTAAAAATAAAAGAATTTAACATACCTCTCTTTCCAGGTTTCTCCCTTGATATAGACAATGAGCGAGACCTAGATCTAATAATCTCAGCACTTTGCCTTTCCAAATCTTTCAGCACTGGTTGTCTGTAAATAAAGAAAATGCATGAAGTATGGTTCAGTTTTTTTCCAAATAAGAGTATTGTCATGAATTGGCCAAAATAGATATACAATATGAGTACGAGGAAATGACTTCATCCCAGCTAGGGTTGTTAGGGGTGCAGCTGGACCTCCTCATCATCCTGCAACATTTTTTTTAGCAAGTGAAGCAGTTTTTTATTATTTTTGAAAAGTATTAGTATTGGTTGGGTTTAGTATAGGGCTGAGGGTTGTAAGGAGTGGGAGCGGATCTCCTTTCCATCCTGCAAAGTTTATTCTTTCAGGAGAAAGAAAGAAATAAAATTTGTAGATTCTTTATCAACTCAGCCTATCACAGTCCACTGCTGGACATAGGCCTCTCCCAAGTTGCGCCACAACACTCGGTCCTCTGCCTTCCGCATCCAGTCCCCCCCAGCCACGTTCTTTAGGTCGTCGGTCCACCTGGCAGGGGGGCGCCCTACGCTGCGTTTGCCGATTCGCGGTCTCCACTCAAGGACTCGTCTGCTCCAGCGGCCATCGGTCCTTCTACAGACATGGCCAGCCCACTGCCACTTCAGATTACTGATCCTACAAGCTATGTCGGTCACTCCGGTTCTTCTCCGGATAATCTCGTTACAGATTTTATCCTTCAAAGAAACTCCAAGCATAGCTCGCTCCATAGCTGGCTGAGCGACTTTGAACATGTGGACTAGCCCAACTGTCAGTGTCTGTAACCAGCCCAACTGTAAGTCATGACAGGCAGGACGCACTGGTTGACGACCTTTGTCTTCAAACTTTGCGGTATAGGCGACGAGAAGACTCGGCGAAGTTTACCAAATGCTGCCCAGCCCAAACGGATCCTTCTGTTGGCTTCTTTCTCGAAGTTGTGTCTACCAAGCTGAATTGCCTGCTCTAGGTAGACGTATTCCGTTACAACTTCGAGTGCCGACCCTTTGACGAATATTTGCCTCGGCATGACATGCATATTGAACATGACTTTAGTCTTGTCAAGATTCATGCCGAGACCGACACGTCGAGAGGCTCCGTATAAGCTGTGCAGCATTTCGCCCAATTGTTCCAGCGACTCAGCCATTACAACGCACAGTCTGTTATTTTGCCTTAGTTGCGGCCATCCTTATTTTTTGAGGCTTTTAGAAAGATAATAACCAAACAAAACTTCTATTAAAACCCCCGTGGTTTTAAGTGTCATAGTTTTCAAAATATTTCGAAAATCGAGAAAAATCCATAGAAACCATAGAAACGTGTTTTAGGCTTTCATAATGAACATTTTACAATAAATGTTTCATGGCACGCTAGCCATTAACTTAATGCATCATTACATCTATTTTATCATAAAAAAATGCGTTCTCCTAGGCGTCAATTTTATTTTTTCCATGATTTCATAATAATTTTATTTATGGTCATTCTTAACATGGTCGCATTTTATTTTTGTGTGTAACTGTTTAGTACACTACTAAGTATAACCACAAAAAAAATAAGAAGCAACGAACACAGGAACTCGGAGATATTCATTTTTAAAGTTTTAATTTAGGGTTGTCAACTAATGTAGGCGCCTTTAACAAACGACCAATTTCGCTCGGAATAAATTTGCTTCTTCAATTATTATAATTTCCTATTACTATTTCTGAAGCATTATCCTTGGTCTAATCATGTCTTAACAAACACGATTTTATTAGATTCACCTGTAACTAACAAATCATGTAACAAATCTTGTTTATTATTCTTTTTTGTTTTGTAAGTGCATGCACTTACATCAAAATGAATCTTCGATGAAGGATATTATGTGGAATTGGGAAGGGGTCCGCCCTCGTTAGATAGAATGTCAAAACCCAATTTCCATACATAATATCTGGAGAAGCGGGGGTGAGGTGTCATGGAGCCGTCAAAGACCCATGGCACTGCTTTGCCTCAGCAGGTACTGACCCGTCCTGCTGGGGGATGTCCTTCTGGGCCCCGACCAGAGGACTTAATGCAAGGGGGGCATGAGGGCGCCAACCCTCATGCTGGTCAGCGAGTGGCAACTCCAACGACTAACAACGAAAGCACGAACACGGATCTGAAGAAATCACTCACGAAATTGGGAATTTATAAAATTTTGGTAGATAAGGCACATTTGCACGGGGTTCATAAAAGACCTTTGGATCTCGATTCAGAGGAACGATGCCTAATCGTGTTAAACGCTTTATATCCAAATGGAATTCCGAACAATATCGATAGCCAAAACAATGAATTTAATTACAATCTTTCAAATTTTTTAAGTAAATGTGGAACTTTATATTGCAGTAGTAAACGGAATTTCAAACGATTTTGTAATAAAAACAAACACTGGCTTTCCACTATTTTTGATATTGAAATACCAAAAGTGAATATCGAGGAAAGTCCTTTACCACAACAAAATATTATAGAATTGGATGAGGCACATTTTTTATTACAAAATAATCCTTCAACTTCGAGAAGTAGTAGCTATGCCTTACAAAAAACTTTAAGACCCCAAGAACTTGGAAGACCCGATACCTGAAACTTCTTTTGGCGCTCATTCCAGTTTCACATCAAATACACATTTATTACAAAGTAATCCTTCGACTTCGGGAACTAGTAGCTTTGACTAACCTTCAATAGATCCGAAACCTGAAACTAATTTTGATGCTTCATCCAGTTCCACATCTACATTTTATGAAAATTTAAGTGATCGCCAAAAGCGCCGTGCACGTAAAGATCTTTAGGAATCGCTTGACGGAGAACCTCATTCAAAACTAATTAAAGTTATGTCGAGAATAGTAACAGACGAAACCGGCGAAAAACTAAATAAAAGTTCTACTCAGGAGTTTGAGTTTATAATAAAGGAATGCTTGAAAAGTCCAACTCGGCCTAAAAAAATCGCAGGAACCATAAAGTCAAAATCGGAACCCAAACCCTATTCTCCTGATGAAGCTCTTTGTTTAATGATTGATATAAAACTATCAGTGGAGGACTATATCTACATGCAACAAGGTGCCAAATCTCGATGATTTAATATTTACCCTCCCTATTATAAGATACAAAAAGCTAAAAAACATTGTTATCTTGATGTTGAAATTGAAATATCAGAACGAGAAGCCAAAGTACCTTTAAATGATTTACTTATGCACACGTTTCGACGAATCATTGACTCTTGCGACCAAAGGGTTTCGGAATATTGCAATCAAAAACAGTTAGATACACTTCACTGCGTTTTTGAGGGTTCATGGGGTTTTGATGGTAGCACAGGACAGTCAACATATAAGCAAACGTTTTCTGATAAAATTGATGACGAACACTGCCTCTTTGCTACTACCTACATTCCGTTGCGCATAAAAAGTCTTGATGGTTTTGTCTTATGGTCAAACCCAAATCCACAATCTTTTAGATTTTGCCAACCAATAAAAATACAATACAGATCAGAATCAAAAGATCTGATTCTGGAAGAAAGGAACTGGGTAGAAGAAGAAATTGAAAATCTTTCACTAATTTATTCGGAAATTTTTGCTGGATATGTCGTTGTCGGAGATCCAAAATTATACCTCACCATAATTGACGGAAAAGTCTTTAATGTCATCACAAATACCAGCTCACAATTACGGTGTGCGTGTATTATTACCCATGATCCATTACCGCAAAGTTTTGCTGATATTCCTAATACTGAATTGGTAACAGACGCTTCTGATGATAATATACTCGTATTATCATCACAAGAAGTTTTGACAAACTCCGATGATGACTGCTAGGTTAGCGTCACGTATCGTTGTAGTCTTAGAGCATTGAGAACATTATAGTAATTGTTTTCAGACAACAGAAACCCAGAAAGAGACACAGAAAGACACGAGAAAGAGTTTACTCAAAGTTAGTTAAATACTAACACACTACACACCTCTGCCTACCCCTTCGGGGAAATACAGGCGTGATGTTATGTTATGTTTTTTTTTTTTTTTTTTTAGTTAAATCTTGGGAAATATCTGGCACTTTTATTTTATTTTTTTATTTATTCAATTGCGACAACCCTATTTCCATAGAAATTTCAAAAATATTTAGAAACTCTCTATCTTCGTATTCCTGCTATTGACGCATGTCATATTTTAGTGTATTATTGACAATAACATTACGCATATATTTAAATGAAAATAAGATGCGACCGTGATAAGAAAACATGAAAAAAAAATGTTTTGTGTTAATCGGTAAAAGTAAAAAATCTCCTAATATATCAAAGGTACGATGCCCCATTTTTTTATCTAAATATATATTATGCTGTTACTTTATTTAAAGGACTAACTAAATATGTATTACAACAATTTTCGAAAATAAAAATTAATTTTGTTTTTCTCACTTTTCAATGAAACCTTAATAACTTTATAATTATACAAAAAAACACTATAGGTATTTCTGCCAAACCTTTATCGTTACTATAGCTATCGAATAAAAACATAAAATGGACATGGCCGCAACTAAGGCAAAATAACAGACTGTGCAACGATGTCATCGGCAAAACGGAGCTGTGAGATGTTCTCGCCGTTAACGTTGATACCCTGTCCAGCCCAGTCCAGCGTCTTGAAGACGTCCTCCAACGCGTTAGTGAACAATTTCGGGGATATTACATCCCCTTGTCTCACCCCTCTGCGCAGTTGGATTGGCTTCGTCTTTTGGTCCTGGAGCTGAAAAGTCATGGTAGCAGCCTTGTATAGGCATCTCAGCATCTCTGTACATGCAGTTCTGGATGCTCTGTGTCATCAATGTGACATCGCTGAAGAGCATCCAGAACTGCCCAAGTTTCGATAGAGTCGAAGGCCTTCTCGTAGTCCACAAATGCCATACACAGCGGCTGATTGTACTCTTCAGTCTTTTGTATGATCTGCCGAACAGTATGGATGTGGTCTACGGTGCTGTAGCCTTTTCGAAACCCAGCTTGCTCTGTTGGCTGGAATTCGTCGAGTCTTCCGGCGAGATGATTCGTGATGACCCTCGAGAACAGCTTGTACAGATGACTCAGGAGTGAGATGGGTCTGTAGTTCATCAGTAGGGTTTTATCCCCTTTTTTGAAGAACAGTACCACCGCACGCCCGCTCCATGCCTCCGGTGTAGGGCCTTGTTGGATGACGGAATTAAACACTCTGTAGCTCCTTCAGGACCGGAGCCCCGCCTGCTTTTAGGTGATCAGTAGTAATTCCGTCATCGCCCGGAACTTTGTTGTTCTTAAGCTGCTCAAGGGCGGCCCTAATCTCACCCTGGTCAACGTCCGGAAGATCCTCGGTGTAATGGCGCGTGAGCTGGGCTCTTTTGTCGTCGTTGCTAGGTACCGCTGGTCTCGCCGTTTTTGTGGAATACAAATGCCCATAGAAGTCTTCGACCTCATCAAGCATCTCGATCTTAGAGGTGACAATTTTGCCATCCGCGGCTTTCAGTTTCATGAGATGGATCCTCCCTAGCTGCTGAGCGAAAACTTTCGACCCCCTATTTTGCTCAATCGCAGCCTCAATGGCGCGGGAGTTGGAGCGGCGGAGGTCAGGTCGCATCAGCTTCCTAATCTGTAGGTTTAAGGACCTATTATCTGATGAAAACGAATGCGCGGCTGACATTCCCGTCTTTTTCTCATCAGATCGAGTCTCAGTCGCAAGCTTGGGCATCTTGCTTCCACGCTGCGGCGGAAAGAATTTTCGAGACAGTTCCTGCAATGTTTTGACCATGGTGTTGGTTTTCTCCTCAAGAAACATGGGGTTGGTTTTCTCCTGTAAATGATTTACTTAGCTGCTATACTTACCAAAATTGCAAGTTGTAGCTTGTGAAAATGTAGAAACGGAGTCGAAGCCCCTGCTTGGGAGTTTGGGGGTGAGCCCACTCGCTAGTGAGGTCTAAGGGCTACCCTTGAAGGGGGTACGGGGGCGAAGCCACTACAGGGAGGCCCAGGGACAAAGGTCCCCAGGGGGTCTGGTACCGATGTCTCTCCCAAGTAGAATCAAAATTGACAGCAGATAGCTGCTAGTTAGGTTATGTTAGAACAGAGACCACACAACACACAAGCCGAGCGAGCGAAACGAGCGGTGCCGCGGCAACGGCCAGCAAGTGTCCTAAACGATTTGCCAATGACTTTACATCATTTTCTAAAACTCAAAAATAGGAAGATAAATAAGAAACACTGCCAACTCATATATTCATACAACAAAATTGTACACAATACTCGCCACGGATCTTTTTATCTCTCGGAAGTTAGCTTCAGATTTGATTTTGTCACAACATAAATGCATTTGTACTACTATTTTATTACAATTATGTAGTGAAACTTTTAAACAGCTAAGGGTTACTAGGTTGCATATACTATTAACTTGTTTATCGAGAAAAACATCACAATGAGACATATCCCAAGATATCTCAGGCATATTTACCTGTGTAGTCATGCGCCAGTATAACATGCTACCTCGTTCCACCTCGCCTTTGTACATGTAATTTAATGCTGTATTTTTCTGGTGTACAATCACTACATAGTATAAAACAAAGTCACTTCCCGCTGTCTGTCTGTCCCTATGTATGCTTAGATCTTTAAAACTATGCAATGGATTTTGATGTGGTTTTTTAGGGTTCCGTAGTCCTACAAGGAACCCTTATAGTTTTGTCATGTCCGTCCGTCTGTCCATCTGTCCGTCTGTCCTAATCCTTTACAGCTTAATAACTTCTACAGTTATAAACATAAGTAAATGAAATTTTGCTGAAAAATAGTCTAGATATAGATCTCAATTTCAAATGAATAAAAAAATCGTGATAACGTATTTTAGGGGTGGCGCCCATACATGTGAAATGGGGTTGAATTTTTTTTTTCGCTGCACCCCCTCGTGTGACGTATCATTGAATAGGTCTACTAAAATGAAGGTAATGTTTGATACATCACTTTTTTATCAGGTGTACCATCTGCGAAATATAGCCCGCCAAAGTGGCTTGCAATGTGTCCCCCCCTAGCCATTTCTAAACTATGCAACGTAGAAACTTATAATCTTCCACATTGATAGACCTTTATAAAAACTCTCTTTTAAAAATATTTCGAGTATAATTTGATAATACATTTTTGAGTTATAGAGAGAAAACTGAAAAATACTTAAAACGTCCTAGTTCAAAGGTCATTGACCATAGAAAAAAATTATATTAGGCTACTTTCTATTTAAAAAAATTACAAAAAGTAACTTTGTGTTATTAAATTTGGCGCTGTACAGCGCCATCTAGCGGCTAGTAGCAACACTCTCTGAGTCGCCAATGCTGCCGTCTATTGCATTTGGCACTTTATAGCGCCATCTAGCGGCGGCTACTAACAACACTATCAGAGTCGCCAATGCTGCCGTCTATTGCAAAAACTAAAATAGCCATGATTAATATTCGAATTGATTTGTTTGTAACACCTACTTAAGGAACCCTATAATACTGAGCATTGCCCGACATGCTCTTGGCCGGTTTTTTTTAATAGATAAGAGTGATTCAAGAGGAAGGTTTAGGTAGAGAAACACTGATAATTTTAGAGGTTTCTAATGTGATGTCATAAACATTTTTTTTGCGCTTACATCAGCATTGCGCCCGTGTGAAGCCGGGGCGGGTCGCTAGTCAAGAATAAGAACAAAACTTAACGAAGTACCTAACCTTTAGAAATATAAACAATTTAATAAAAGTGGTAAAGACGCGTAAACTTGTCGCCGTGTACAGGTGTCTCGTAGGACACCAGTGCGCGAACCCTTTGCTTGTTGTTGATGAGTCCTGTTTTGGACGCAGAGTCACTAAAATTGTATTTTGCAGCATATCTAACAGCAGTTTTTTAGGCTTAATTTATTTTGAATGTGACGACGACGACGACGACGACGACGACGTCTGTGGTCTGGTGGTTCGAGTGTCGGACTGCTGACCACGAGGTCGTGGGTTCGATTCCCACAAGACAGAAATATTTGTGTGATGAACATAAGTATTTGTGTTGGTCTGGGTGTTTCTTATGTATTATAATTATGTATTTACAAAAAAAAAGTATATACATATTATATCCATTGTCTAGTACCCATAGCACAAGCTCTGCTTAGTTTGAGACTAGATGGTGCCATGTAAAGTCCCAAAAATATTTATTTAATGTTAGAAACATGCGCCCACACCCACCATGTTTTAATTGCGTATTTAAGTGTTGGTAGCGGCGAACCGGCGACCGGCGTTCAATATTAAAAAACAGTAGATTACATTATTCATTTATACTAATTGCAATAATAACAAAACTAGTGGAAACAACTGTAGTGGAACATAGCTATTGACGAAAACAAGAGCAACAATTGAAGGTTGTTTGGTCACTTTTTTGCAACTATAGCTCAACTGTTCCCCACTTGCATCTATTTTAAGCTTACTGCAGAGCGATTTGTTGCTAACTTCAAAAATCTCTGACCTATGGTGCATATTGTACATGAGAAATTTGTAAGATTCCTCGCCTCCCTCCCACTGAAAACCCCGGGGGTTCACATGACCCACCTGCTCCCGCCCTCCCATACCACAACCCCCGATCAATGTAACATGTAACCACAGACCAGTAAGCTTCAAGACTCCGCATAAACAAAGTTTTGTATTCGAACGCAGTCGTAAAACGTTGGTGGGGTCAGGGGTGCGGACGGCGCGTTATGATTGGCCGGCTCAAAAGTTCGGTGGTATGATTCCTTATGATTGGTGCCGCTCGCTGACTGAGTGACGTTCCGATTGGCGGAGGGACGTATGATATGCAGTGGTAGAGCATAGATGTACGGTAAAACTCTAATGAGTTTATGTTTACATCTTTAGAATATTTTTGTTATATATACCACTGAACAAATAAATAAATAAAATATGCGTTGTGATCAGGGGTGTCCAGCTAACCGGCGTCTAGAGGCTTACTGGTCTATGCATGTAACTAAACTTTAACCGAAGTAGGTAACCAGTTCTTTAAATTGACTTCTGAAAGAGTATGTACCTAATTAATTTCTGTTTTTAAAACACAAGTTAATACTGTATTTTTCTGGTGTACAATAAAGAATAATTACCAAAACTTGAACAAGGACAAAAGGATGAAATATTTTAACTCAAAAGATTAAAATAGATGTTCCATATAAAGCTGTACGTCCATTAGTAAACACTGTATGCGCTGCATGGTCCTTAATTTAGAATTAATTGTATTAAATTTTACAGAACCCCACACACTTCAATGTGCCGCAACTTATATCATGTTACCAGCATGTTTTCTTCAATATTTTACTAATGCGGCGCGTATTACACATATGCCATCATTATATTATTATTATTATGCATTATATGCCATCTTCTCACATTTGCTGGGCAAACTTGAACCATCGTTGGCCACACCATCGCTTAACATCAGGTGAGGTGGAGGTCAAACGCAAGCCCGTAAAGTATTAAAAAAAAATGCTTACAAATGTCCGTTAAGCTTTAAACTTACTTTCCAAGCAACTGATATGCTGTAAACTGGTCTCCATTGTACACAATCTCACCACCAGTATCCTTTACCATCTCATCAAGCCTGTTCTGGATACTCTTGTATTCATTGTCAGCGTTCTTGTAGGCTTGGAGCTGGACTTCAGACAGTTCGTCCTCCCAACACTCCAGTTCCAGCGTTGGGACATCAGGGCCGAAGTATGAGCGCTTGTACAAGTCTGCCTCAATAATCTCCGCTTGAGGAGGTACCACCTCCTAGAAATAATTGCAAAAATGGTCTATGTGATAGTGGTTGTTGTGATTGTTAGTTAGTTAGTATATTGTTATTAACTTATCGCGTATTGGAGTAATAACAACAGAGATATTATAGAAATAATATGAGCCGTACAAGCCGTGACCCTGGTCTAAGCGCATGTAAACAACAGAAACTCAAGAAACTTTACCTCGACATCGGTTTTAGGTTTTTTCAGCTTCATCATAAAAGTTTTTTAAATGTCCACATGCAAAATTTACTTGAAATATATTGTATTTTAGCTGAAATAATAACAAAAATATCAACAAAGCTGAAACAAACGCTACGAATTGGACAGGATTGGAAAAACAAAGACAATTATCCACAGACTACTAGGGGATACTACAATTATCTTGGAGACATGACAGAAGTTCCAAAGACTATAGAGGATCAGTGAGAGAGCTGAAGCAAACCGTATGTATTCGTTACTGCATCATGAGTGTACACCGCCTGACTCGAAGTAACGAATCGATTCTCTCAAATACATTTCGTTACGCGTATTTTTCGTACGCGGTAAGAGAGCATAATAATTTCTTAAGTTTTCGCGATCACTACACATTATAATAAAACAAAGTTTAGGATTTTTTCATTTATTTGATTATTATTGTTATATGCTATTTGCCCTTTGAGCCTTCTTATCAGGCCCATTGTGAGCGACTACGTTTCAGCGCTGTAAGTAATTACTGGCAACACACACCGGTCAAAGACTTTCGTCTTGTGACACTGCGGTATTTTGGGCTATGCTCGGAGCACAGACGTATTACAGATGCTACGCATGCTCGGAGTGTCCCTGCTTGATCGAATCAGAAATGAGGAGATTCGCAGGAGAACGAAAGTAACCGTCATAGCCCGAAGAATTGGCAAACTTAAGTGGCAATGGGTGGGGCCTTTTCTGGAGTGGCGACCGCATACTGGAAGGCGCAGCGTGGGTAGGCCCCTCACAAGATGGACCGCCGACCTGGTGAAGGTCGCGGGTATCCACTGGATGCGGAAAGCGCAGGACCGGTCGTTGTGGCGATGCTTGGGGGAGGCCTATGCCCAGCAGTGGACGTCTTTCGGCTGAAATGATAATGATGATGCTATTTACGTTTTAGTTCTTGTATTATTGTTGTAAAACATAGATTTTCAAATTACTCAATGTTATTTTCTGTGTTCTTACAAAATAATTTAGTACCTTTTTTATTACGTTTATTAATTTTACATATATTCAATATTGTCGTTATTAAAACTCATCACAAATAGAGATGCAAATAACGAACCTACAGTAATGTAAGGTACCAAAATACGTAACGTACACGCGTAAAAGTGTGGCGAACAGTGTGGGTAGTGTGGAACGCGGGGAACGAGGCGCGCGCGACGGCCAGCCACGACACAGCACGGCAGATGTACGCGCGCCGCGCCGCCATTCCTTTGTTCTCATTGAAATAGTATTGAGGGAGATATAAGTAAGTGAAGTTTTACTTCAGTCGTGTGGTCTAAAGCACACACGTTTTTTTTTAAAATAACGAATACATATAGAGATGTTTTATCTCACGAAAGCGGGTGAGCCATACTTGTTTTGCAGTCAAGCACACAAGAGCGCATGTCTATACGCATTACAACTACAAGTATGGCTCACCCGCTTTCGTGAGATAAAACAACTGTATGAGTATACTGTATATTATACAATTTTTCGTTATTTAGACAGCTCTAGAGAAAATAGCGGATTTGTTTGTGATGATGACCACAGACAAAATCTTTTTATTTACCGGTTCTTCCCGTTATTTCATTTGAAAAGTTTTCGTTATTTTCGTCATTGTTGAATCTATTCGATCTTAGTTCAAGATTCGATCATAACAATCTAGTAAAACTGCAAATGTGAATAAATATCTTTGTTATTCTCATCCCATAGCGATAGCCTCAACCTGGGCGGTAGGCCTCGCCTCCATAGCTCATGGACCTTGGTTTGAAAAATAATGTAAAATTCGTGTAACGAGAATACCAATCCAGTGATAACCGGTATTCAAATAACCGAAACAAGTGAATTATACCCTCTACATTAAAAAAACAAAAAATGACAGTGAAACAAATACGCTAATTTGTGATGAAATTGTTTTACCGAGTGAAAAATAGTTGAGACGGGTAAAAACTAAAAACAGCTTTGGTAAACATGGAAGCCGTTCCAAAATTACCTATGATAAGTTTTGAGTTGAAGGCGAGCCACGAGAATACGCACTTTGGACCAAAATTGAAACAGGTAAGTAGGTCTCGTAATCTTTGAGTAACTTTCAGCATTTCTTTCATTTCTTTGTCATGTTTTTACGTTGAATTGTTTTTTCTAGTACATTGCGGATGCCTATAGAGAGGATCCAGACAGCTACAGCAATGAAATACACCAGTTGGAAGGTTTGCGGTCAGCGGCCGTTCGACCTACTATTGATTCAGCGGGTCTGAGCGCCCTTATCAGATATTTTTGTCAGCTGCGGTCGTTGCAAAGCCGATTCCCTATGGCTAAAGGTCAACCGGCTGCGTGTCCCTTCAGCTGGTAAATCTAATTAACATTGTTACCCCTTTATTGATTTTTCTTTCGATGTTGCCTTGTATGAATCATGATACCAGTATCAAGTTGTTTACCTTAAAAAGACGATGATCTTATCATTGTCTGATAAAGAGTTGAATATACTTTTGTTTCGGAACTTTCTTTATGTTTATAAACTTTTTTATATGCATGTTGTAAAGTTATGTTTATGATTCAATATCTTAACTTTTCAGATTCAAAACAGTATTATTATGGAATACAGTATGAGTAATATTATAGTTGAATAAATGATGAATCAACCAACATCTAGTCTGTTTTTTGTTACTTGTCTTATTTAGTAAACAATCTTTGTATGTTTATTCAAATAACTACTGATAAAATATAAATACTAGTTCTGCACAAGTTAAAAAAATGTTATTTAGTGTGTAAATTTTCAACACATTGTCTTTTAATAATTATTATTGGTGAATTGCATTAAAAAGACATGCCAGAGATTGTTTACTAAAAAAGATAATTAAGAAAAAACAGAGTGTAGAATGACTACTATTTGTATCTCTTATAATATAATATTTAAGGAAAAAAAAAGATTCATTTTCCATAAATATTTCAATTTTAGGAAAGACCTGTATGCCAACATGAACAGATCTCTAGCTGACATAAGGTTTGAAATGGCAAGCATCCTGTATAACACAGCTGCACTCCTCACACAGCTCGGAGCTTCAGAACCACGTAATACAGCGGACAGCCTCAAGGCTGCTTGCACCAACTTCCAACAAGCTGCATGGGTCTTCCAGTACTTACGAGAACAGTTACCACAGCCGTCTGGTGTGGATGTGTCCCCTGAAATTATGAGGATGATGCAGGAGATTTGCTTTGCTCAGGCACAGGAGTGTATCCTTGATAAGAGTATTCAGGATACCCGGAAGCCAAGTGTTGTAGGTTAGTAATTGTTTTTGCTATTTGATGGATGAATGAGTTATGAATATCTATTTTTATTGATGTTTTGATTATGTTCGTAATCGGTACTGGTTGTAAATGATCCCATGATTCTGAAACTATCTGGAGCTCAGCATGGATATTGCTAAAAAGGAGTTATTGGATTTGGAAAATCATCAAACCATGTTTTGGGCATGAGTTGCTTTATAAATACCATTTTTAGATCCAATAAATTATTTTAAAGTTATCCAATAACCTCTACGCCAAGTAAATACCTTAAAATTTCTTATTTGTTTCTCAGGTGCTGTAGCAACTCAAGTGATGTATTTTTACAAGAACTCCCTGGCTCTGTTGGGTCCCTCCATTGGCCAGGACATTGTCCATGAGATCATCGGCACTAAACTGTACAACTATTGGCACAGATACCTCTCGTTCAAGTTTTCTTATGTTGGCTGCATTGTGTGTCTGTATCAAGGTATGTATTGTAATATTTTTTGAAAGAAAGAAAGAAAGAAACATATTTATGAAAAAAAAATGCCACCACCGCCACTTCTTACCAAATTGTGTAGTCACAGAGTGGAGTAAACTCCCTTCTTCCTTTTATCGTGTCGACATGAGCTACATAATGATAATAGCTCAAACCTTGGGAAAAAGATTTGCCAGTCAGCAGGGCTGACTGCCCATCGTGCACCAAATTATCAACTAAATGTTGTCACGCTTGGAGGCGCGCTTTTAATGCATCCCAATAATAAATAAACTCCCTGAAAGTGTAGTATAGTATAATGGGTTGGTTTCCGCAACTCCACGTCTAAGCGTGTATTTTGCGTATGGGTTGGAACTTACTTGATCCACCCCAACTGCTCAAAAAAGGCCAGCAACGCCTTGGTGTTGCTGGTGATCTCTCTGAGGGTACATGGTTTACCAAAGTACTTGTCCCTGTGTGTGGCGACCTCAGTTAACTTTAACTGTATCCAATTGAAATGCAAAATGGTTAACTTTATCATAGCTGGCCAACAAAACATTATAATTGTATAATAATTTCTTAGGTTTTCGCGATCACTTCACATCGCGAATGCTGTAAAGCTTTCGAAACGTCAGGAAAACCAATTTAAATAAGATACGCGATGTAATCCGGTTAAACTTGTTTTATCCCAATTGTACCTTGAAAATCATAGTTTGTCATTTTGAAGTACGTTAAAAAGCGAATAAATTAAATGCGAACTATGTCCCGCATGCAATTAATGGCATAGTTCAAGAGCATTGATCTTATCACGCTACTCGCAAACAATTAGAAATTTGCCATTATTCTATTAAAAATAAATTGTATGTTTTATTCACAGACCAGTAAGCTACAAGACTCCGCATAAACAAAGTTTTGTATTCGAACGCAGTCGTAAAACGTTGGTGGGGTCAGGGGGGTGGACGGCGCGTTATGATTGGCCGGCTCAAAAGTTCGGTGGTATGATTCCTTATGATTGGTGCCGCTCGCTGACTGAGTGACGTTCCGATTGGCGGAGGGACGTATGATATGCAGTGGTAGAGCATATGCGTTGTGACCGGGGGTGTCCAGCTAACCGGCGTCTAGAGGCTTACTGGTCTATGGTTTTATTACAACTTTATACAAAGTAACTTCGAGTATAAAGTTATATACTTGAGTTTGCCTTTCCACATGATTTTAAGCCAAGCCATTTAAAAAAAAGTTTAAAAAAAAAGTTGTATCTGTTGGAGCACGTCTTTACTCTTTATAGGCAATTAACAATACTTGTTATGGTATTCCATACAATGGTAATATTATGGCTCTGTTCAGGTGGGCTACCGTGAACGAAATTGGGCCAGGAGGACATTTGGTGTTTCATATCAGGCCTCAATATATTGGTTAGCGATGGCAGGATCTGGGTATTAGCATCTTTTGAGCTTTTCCTACCACTCGAAAAAATAATAATTAAATTGACAAAATGGATTCAGCCAATCTATTTTCTCCAAGTCGCTCCATCGATAAACAATAAAAAAAACCGGCCAAGTGCGATTCGGACTCGCGCAGTAAGGGTTCCGTACTACCCATCAACCTGATACCCCATAGAAACAGATTTAATTTACGAGGTTCATCAAAAGATATCAACATACAGTGCGCGAAATAATAATTTTTGCATCTCTTTCTTACGCAGTTACCACCACATATGTCTATGTTTGTCCTATTTTTAGTATTTGTTGCTAAACTACATAATATGCACTATAATCAGGGCAAGTTTGACGCTGGTATGTATTACCGCTTTGACGATAGAGCAGGAACAAAAACGTTGAAAAAAATGCATGTTTGTTGAGGTTTCTTGTATGGGGATTTTTTTTTTGTTTTTAGTCTTTGTCGTGATCATAGCAACACATATTCTGAGAAAATTTTAACTGGCTACCTCAATCAACTCAGCCTATCGCAGTCCACTGCTGGACATAGGCCTCTCCCAAATTGCGCCACAACGCTCGGTCCTCTGCCTTCCGCATCCAGTCCCCCCCAGCCACGTTCTTTAGGTCGTCGGTCCACCTGGCACCTGGCACCTGCACCTGCACCTGGCACTGGCTACCTATTACCGTTCAAAAGATACAGCCCTGTGACAGACAGACGGACGGACAGACAGCGTAGCGAGAGTAATAGGGACCCGTTTGGCACCCTTCGTGTACGGAACCCTAAAAATCAACTTTTTTTTTTCTGACACAGGCATGCATGCAGAAGAACAACAAAAGATGGGCGAACGCGTTGCTTTCTACCAGCAGGCAGTCGAAAAGCTAGCCGAAGCCAGGAAACTGATAAAGTACATAGAACCTTCACAAGTGACTCAGGAAGTCATCACGTTCACCAACGACGTCGTAGAAGGGAAGAGAAAAGCCGCGAAGAATGAAAATGAGTTCATTTATCATGAGGAAGTGCCGGAAAAGGATCTGCTTTCAGATATGAAGCCTGTCTGCTTGGTTAAAGCTTTGGCGATCAACTTTAATGATGCAGAGGTGGGTGGTACATTTTGTTTTCTTTGTTGATTGTAATTGCATTGCAGTGATTTCGTAAATACACTATTCTTCTTCTTCTTCGCCGTTCCCTCACTGCTGAGGATCGCAACCACATACGACGCATTTCCAAGCTATGCGGTCTTCCGCTGTGTGGACCGCTCGGTACATGCTGCCTCCGACAGCCCTCTTAATGGCGTCTGACCATCTTGCCGGTGCTCTGCCTTGAGCGCGCTTTCCTTCTATCCGGCTCAGTATCAAGACCCTTTCCAGACAATGCCTAGGTGACCGCATAATATTCCCGAAAAGGCTGAGGGCACGCTCCTGGCATATTGTAGATAGTCGTTTGGTGATGTTGAGCTCCTCCAGTATAGGCACATTAGTTCTCATGGCAGTCCATGGTATACGAAGTAGTCTTCGCCAACACCATATCTCGAAGGCATCAATCTTGCTGCTATTGCAACTTTTAATCCACCACGTTTATACATTATCCTAAATACACTATCCTGTAGGCCAATTCACGTAACTAAAGAAGTGGAGTTGCAGGGTAGTTGCAATTAAGTTTCGATCAAAACAATGCTTTTCGTATTCTCTTATCTACGGCGATCGCTGTCAGAAATGAACTGCAGCGTCACTGCAACTTGATCGGCGCGTCATGAAATTACGTTAATTAGGGCCCTGATTGCGCTTACCAAATGCATTGTGTATGCAATGCTTTTCAATGATGAATATTGAAAACCGGAAACTTCAATAAATATTTTCTACACATTATACTGTCAATGCAAACGCGAGATACTGTCGAAGCAAACCCGAGATACTGCCAAAGCAAACGCGAGATACTGCCAAAGATCGCGGCAAGTGGCGTTCTCTCGTTTCGTAGGCTAAACACATTTTGGGTCGCTGCGCCAGCGGAGTAAGTTAGTAAGTGATTGATATTCTTTGTGTACATTTTCCTATTATTTACGCAAAGTAACTCTTTTAGATTTATGTAAACTTAGATTTATACTTGTATTCGTAGGGTAAACTCTAACGGCCAAAATTAATATCCAATCTATCCACGATTTGCCCTACTAGAGGTAGGAATTTGACATAAGCTCCATACAAAATATGTCAAATTTCTATCTCTAGTAGGGTAAATCGTGGATAGATTGGATATTAATTTTGGCCGTAAGAGCATTTGTGTATGAGTGAGGAGCTGTCTTAATGTAAGGTAAAAATTCCAATTTGTTTTTGACTTCATGTAAATGAAGAAACTCATTGAAAATATTAAGCATTCCCACCAACGAAACAGTTCAAATGTCTCAAAATCTTGTTTGACATAAAAAATTGAAATGGTAAGCCAAAATTCTACACTTGCAGCTACATTATCTTTGGATGTGTGATGCCGATTGATCATGATTATTCTGAGACCTTCGATTGACTCTTTGGGAACCACCCTTAACAAACGATTTCACCTTATAACATCTCTTTCTTCTTCTAGGTCTCAGGCACAGACATATTCTCCCGGCTCGTCCCGATGATGGCCCACGAGGCGTCTTCAATGTATTCTGAAGAGAAAGCTCAGATGCTACGCAATATTTGCAGCTTAGTGGAGGCCAAGAATACGGAGCTGACAGAGTTCATGTCGTCTCTGCAGCTAGACCAGCTGGATGTTATTGAGTCCAATCAGAAGTGAGTAGTTTTATTTGTGACTGAAAATCCGGATCTTGTTTTATAGTGTTTTTAAGAGTAAGGTTTTTTTTATTTATATATTTATTTATTCATTCAAAACCCTTTTGTAGAACACTGAGTTATTATGGTACACATAGAAATAGTTGCAATACAAACAATAAACATTTTTACAACCAGGATAAAACAGTCAAAAGGTAAGAGCAATTAGTGAAACCCTGCCTCCTAAACTAGGATACCCTGTATCTTAGGAGGTTTCTACCCTGGTGCTTGTGTAACATTTAAATTCAAAGATCACGGATGGCTTTTTTATATAAAAATAAACTATCAATTCTTGCTCTTATAATAAAATGCAAAATCGAATGTTAGGCTCCACTTTGCGTGTTTGTACAAATATTCGTGATGTTTGGCCGATACAAAATGTACTATATTGTCATTGAAATAAAGTTTATTTAGTATCGGCGAGATGGCATAAATTTTTGGGCAAATACGCGAAGTGATGTGAATTAGGAAATGTTTCAATTGCAAACTACTAAGGCCAACAAGTGGGTAGCAGGTAGATAAAAAAATCGAAATATACCTTTGTCAAGGAAGCAAAATCAATCTAATACCCACATTGAACTAATTACTTTACTAGAGGTGTAATAAAGAATTTGCCCTCTTATTTTTGGCTTTCTTGAATATAGTATATATTTTCCTGCCTACAAGAAGCGTAATATCTGCGATCTTTTCATAAGTGTAGTTTTGTTGGAAATTGCCTTTATGTATGTTCCACTTGCCGCCAAATTTTAACAGAAATACACAACATTTTGACTGTTGTGTACCTTTCAGAATACCGCAAGAGATCGTAGACCGTTGCGCGGCGATGAACGCTAAAGCCGAGATCATTCAGACACTGGTTGACTCTATGAACAACCTGGCAGAGATTATCAGTGACGTGGAAGACTGTTTGGGCGAGATCAAAGAAATTATACAGGTATAGCTCAGTGGTTTAGTAAATTTTCGAGAGATGACTTTGAAACTTTGCCCTTACTGCTTACGAAATAAAGATGCTGTCAAGGTTAAACTGTTATCACTGACGTGCAATCACTGTACTAATGAAAGGGAAGCGACGGGCGCTCAACATTTAAGTGTATTCCGGTTTTTTAAGTTTCAATTTAAGTGTGTTCCGTTTAGACTGGAAATCAAATATGTACCATGTTCTTCAGAAAATTAAAGAGGGGCTCGCGGATAAGCAGCTAGGAGTAATAGGTATGATCGGATTGTATGTTATGTTAAGCTGCATTTGCCGCTGTCAGCCCGTGGATGGGTGACAATTTCGTAGCACATCGAAACCCCTCCGTGCCTCGGAGAGCACGTTAAGCTTTCCCGGTTGCCATAAAAATAACTATGGTAGTCGTTATGGGTAGTCAGAAGCCCGAAAGTCTGACAACTGGTCTAACCTCCGAATGTCGGTATTACCCATTGGTGTTGCGGGGGTCTGATGGCAGTCGCTTCGTGTTAAATACTGATGATCAGCCGCATCTGGTTAGACTGGATGACGTTCTTCAAAAATTAAAACTTATTTAACATCCTTGAAAAAACAAAGCTTAACCGGATTCAATCGCGTATATTATTTAAATTGGTTTCCCTGACGTTTCGAAAGCTTTGCAGCATTTCGTGGTCGCAGGTAGACTAAGATGACAATCGTCTTTACAGATATTTCTAAAAAAATATTTTAATCTACCGTACAATGGTGCCGATTCTCTTGTCACAAAATTCTCTAAACTAGACTAAAAATCACCTAAATTTAGTTTAGTCCTGTCAAACGACGTTTTCTATTCTGAAATTCACTTTAAAACTAATTTTTGGTTTGACAGGACCAAAATTAGTTTAGTTATTCAACTTAGTAAAAATTGACATTTTGCTATTCTGTAATTGACGTTTTTCACCTAATATTAGAAATGTCAACCTAAATCTGACTATTTTTAGAAGGCATCAAAATACATGTCGACTATAATTAGTTATCAACAACTAAAATTGCAAAGCTTATTTTATTCATTTTTATAGTTTTTAGGTAGTTTAAAATAAATAATGGATGCCTACTATGTGGTTGCAGTTGTTGTAGATTCAGCAGAAAGGTAAATTGTTCATAGAAATATACAATGAAATTTATAATTTCGATGAGAAGAGGTACCTATATGATAAAGGATAAGAAGTACATAAATCCATACAATGGGGAAAAGTAATCTATGTTTAACATTCAATTCTATCATTTTATGCTAATATGTGTCCCTAAAAAGCCTGAATTCACAAATTTTCCCTCTTTTGGGGAGAAAGTGTACAAGTTTGTAATCCTGCGTGGTACTTTTTAGCTTATATTCTAATTTATTCAACTTTTTTGAGAAATTTCGTGTCCTGGGTGCTAGAACTTTTTAACCACGTCTTTAAAAAGGGAAATTCCAGCTTTTTAAATTAAAGAAATAGTCTATTATTGTAATTGCCCATGGAATTCAAAGGTCCTGGCGTTTTTTACAAAAAGTTCTGTTTCTCGTTGTTTAAGATATATACAATATGATATGCTGCAATAATAACAATATATCTCCTTTGATAGGTACTCTTAGGCCCGTATTACAGAAGGTTCCTCAAGTACAGTTTAAACTCCAATCACCTGATCACTACTTAAGGATAGAATCTTTACATGAGTATCGGTCTTATTCCAGAACGGTAATTATTATAAACTTTAATTCAACAACATTTGACCTGAATTAAAATAGAAATCTCTACCGAAACAACAGGTGACAGTAAAAAATTAAGCTAAACTCAGCTGAACTGTGATCAATAAATCTCTGCTTGAGGAACGTTCTAAAATCAAAGCTCAACTCAAAACTAGTTTTAAACAGTGATCAACGCTTGAGTATCGTTCTGTAATACGGGCCGTAGAAAATAATAACCTAGCTCTTTAATCTGATCACATTATTCCAATTTATATATTTTATTGAAAATGTAAAACAAAAATGTACTTTATTTCGTGACATGATTTTTTCTTCTTAATTTTAATGATAAACTAATAATTCCAAATATAATTATTATTTAATTTCCTTCTGTTTTTGTGAACTTTCGGTCATTCCATTCATTCTTTAATAATTTTTTTAAGATGTACTGGTAACACCGCCAATTCAACTTAGATGCGTCAAACTCAATTATTAGAGCTGTCAACAAGTTTTTTAAAATAAGAAAAAGATAAACACAGAATAAGTTTCATGATTTTCTAAACTAAAATTTGTAAATTTTAGTTATAGTTAGGTTTAGGTGGGTGTACAAGAGAATCGGCACCAATACCACCAAACTACCGTGCAAAGCTTTCGAAACGTCAGGGAAACCAATTTAAATAATATACGCGATTTAATCCGGTTAAACTTTGTTTTATTATAATAAGAATAATAAGAAGTTATTATCCTTGAAAAACTTTTAACATTATAATTCCAGGAAGAATCAGCGAAAGAAAAAGAGTACCAAAAGGTAATGGGTCCTCGTCCCCCCTCCATAGTTCAGACGGAGTTGTCCCGCGAGTACCACAAGTACCAAGAGGCCCACGCGAGGACCAACGAGAGCAACCAAGTGTTACACAAAGCTATGACATTGCATATCGCGAACTTAAGGCTGTTGGCCCAACCGCTGGACGTACTTGAGGTTAAGATACCCAGCATTGATAATATTGGTGAGTTCCTAGGTGCTTATTTATCTAAAATAATGGATCCGCTTTGCTTCAACAATTTTCAGACTTTTTGTCGAGTGACTTCGATGGTTTTGTACGTATCAGCTGTTTTATTTTTGCGATCAGGGTTGGTCCCATAGTAAACGTAGTTCGCGATAATGAGTACGTTAACTGGGCCACCGATGTAAGACAACAAAAATGTCACAGTGCATATTAGGGGCTATCCGTTAATTACGTCACACGAATTTCATGATTTTTGTAGCCGCCCCCGTCCTTGTCACAGGTAGTCACATTTGTATGACACTGGTGTGAAGTCACATATTTTACAATTTAAAATTAGAAATTACTAGCTATCTATCTCTCTATAGCTCTAAGGTTTGCTGTTAGAAAACTCAGTTCTGAGTTAAGCTCGCCGATGTACATAAACTTTCCTACTGTAATATAAATGTATATCTGTGTGTACAATAAAGAATAAGAAGAAGAATACTAGGCTATGCCCGCGACTTCGCCCACTTGAATGTCGTTTATCCCACATCCCTCGGGAACTGTTCATCTTCCCGGGATAAAAAGTAGCCTATATGTTAATCCTGGTTATGCTCTGTCTGTATGCGAAATTTAATTAAAATCCATGCAGTAGTTTTTGCGTGAAAGACTAACAAACATCCACACATTCATACATCCTCACAAACTTTCACGTTTATAATATTAGTAGAATTAAATTAAAACAGCACTTTCAAAGTGATACAAACATATTTAAATGTTATAATAATAGTGATAGAGTTGTTAATATTTAAAAGTTTTTCGTTCGTTTTAATTGTTTAGACGTTTAGATAATTTTGTATACATGTGACATCACGAAGCTTTTGACTCGTACCGCCTTTGTGACACTATATCACACTTTTTTGACCCCCTCCGTCCCCCTTAACGTGTGACGTTGTTTATGGATGGCCCTCTTAAAATTACCCAAAATAATGCCTTTCTTTTCTACAGTGGGTCTAGACCGCGACACGATGACAGAAATGCGTCGCGTAGTAGGCAAAGTACGTGAAATGCAAACACAACGCGACTCACTCATACAACAGCTGCGAGAAGCTGTCACAAGCGACGATATCACAGCGCAACTGTTGGCGAGGAACAACGAGCCCAAGGAAGAGATATTCAAGCAGGAGTTGAAAAAACATAACCCCACGGTGAGAACTTTCGTACAATAGATTTAAAAAAGAAACTGGTCCCAATATCTCATACACCGAGCATTAAAACCTATAAAGATGTGACATAAATTTAATAAATAATGTCCTCCCGGCCGAATTTCGGTCACGGCGCCCAATCTCAATTCCCTCACTCTTATAATCCAATGGGACGGCAATCCGACACGACCGGAGGACCGACGGCTTTACTCCGAGGCACGGGGGTGTAGCATCGCCAACTTCCTGACTCCGGGCTGCTACTGAGAAATTATCTTGACAAAAAAATCCCAAAAACACTTGCCCGACCTGGGAATAGGACCCAGTACCTGGGTCTAGTCTAGTACTCTCGCTTAGTAGTCGCGCTTGTGACCACTAGACCAACAAGGTAGTAAACCAGATATAACGCGCTCGTGACCATACATTTATCCGAGTGGATAAATAGATGCGAAATTGGACAGCCCGCAATGCATCTATATGGTCATGGTTCTGCAGTCATCAATCATTTGTATAGTGCAGTGTTTATGCACATATCCTCCGATTTCCTGATTTATTTAGGTATATCTTATAGTATACTCTTCAATGATTCACTCCCCCAGAATTATGACCTCTGACAGTTTTGTTTTGGCTGACTTGTCGTGGGAGAAATGATCAGTAGGCGTAGCATGACAGTGGACAAGACAAGATATTTGTCTATGGAAGAATAGAAAAAACGACATTTATTAACCTCAGAAATAGATAGAATGGCCAAGTGGGCAGGGCGCGCGTGCCAACACTTCTGCACCATAGTGTAGGGCATTTCAAAGCCTTTCTCAGTACGCCTTATGACTTGTTTCTATAAATACTGTAACAAAAACCCGCAAAAATGCCTTATTTTGCTGTTTCTAACTGCAGAAACAAAAGCTGTAAAGTACATTTGATTAAAGTTAATTTTTAAAAATTAATGACTTCAATATAGGAGGCTTACTTTGTTCGAAAGTTGCCACGCATGAATCGAAAGTAAAATTAGTAAATAAAATAATAAATATTTTGGGACATGTTTACACATCACCATCTAGTCCCAAACTAAGCAGAGCTTGTACTATAGGTACTAGGCAAAGGATATAATACTTATATACTTTTTTTTTGTAAATATATACTTATAATACATAAGAAACACCCAGACCAACACAAACACTCATGTTCATCACACAAATATTTGTGTCCTGTGGGAATCGAACCCACAACCTCGTGATCAGCAGTCCGACACTCGAACCAGACCACAGAGGTCGTCAAATTGTGATTACAACCATTCTATCTATTTCTGTGACGATAACTGTCATTTTTTTCTATTCGTTCGTAAACAAAACCCTTGTTTACAATGGTCTCGCTATGCCTGCTGCATTAAGACGCTGACAACAGCCAAATACCCCAAATTAGCTTCTTTTAAAAACATTTTTAGCTGTATCTATTCAGTTTGTGGCAGTGAAAAAAATATATGTTAATCTTGATCGTATTTTCTGAAACTGTATTGTGTCGAAAACACGTTTTCTTGAAGTTTTCTCTATAGAAAAGAATTGTAAACTAACCTCTTAAAACATGCTTTAAAGCAAACAATCTCTATTATTTACTAAATATTATAAATAAAATTAAGAAAACATTCTAGAAAGACAATAATCTAAACATTTGTTGTTTCTTTTATTCAAATAAGCTATTAGTTTTTTATAAAAAAAAATTTGTTAATTTTCATTAAAGTTGAGCGGCGTATCCGACGTCCCTCGGCTCGTTGCCTCTCTTTCAGTTCTGTACGAAACGACAGTGACCGCAGAGGTCTGAATTTGTAGGTGCCTCTTAAATTGCGTTAATTGCAGATTGTTGGTTCTAAGGCTATTTTCGTTTTAGATACAAATAATAGAGGCGAACTTAGCTGCTCAGGAGAACATTATCAATAAACTAACGTCAGTGTACGCGTCATACGGAGACTCGAGACGTTTGCTGTCCGATGTGCTGAGGAAACGAGAGGGACTTATCAATGGTAACTAACTATCTTGTGCCAGCGCCAAACTTAGCGTATTTGTCCAAATATTTGTGTTGTTTTGCCGATACAAAATGAACTATATATTTATTGGAATAAAGTACATTTTGTATCGGTGAGATGGCACGAATATTTGGGTAAATAAAATACGCTAAGTCTGGCGCTAGCATTGGAATAAGATGCATGAAAATATTTCCGTCAGTTATTTATTTCAACTTATTAGATCATGATCAATCTCTAGCTTATAAATCTTGTAATGTAGGGGCCATATATTTTTTCAATGTATGTTTTCATACATTTGATCCTTAATTTTTCAACAAACCATAATTATTTGTTGGGATCCCTTGATATTTTGTCGCATCCTGCTTTCATACGAAGCTTTTCAGCCCTGTCATGGCGTTAACCTTGTAAGAAAGCTTAAGGTATTTTTCGCATAGAAAATGGAACTGCAGTTGAACATTTGATGCGCGAATTTTATTTTGTTATAATATTTGTACGCCACCTGTGGCAGCACACAGAGATACTATACTACCTGTAATATATCAGACACCAAAAATACCTGTGTACACAAATAAATATTTTTATTGATTGATTGATTGATATCACAGACAAGTAAGCCTAAAAGACGCCTCATGTACAAAGTTTTGCTCAAGAACGCAATCGTAAAATGTTGGCGGGGGACAGGTGCGGACGGCGCGTTATGATTGGTCAACTCAAAAGTCATAAATCAAGTTCAATCAAACTAGTGACGGGACATCGAAAATTTGTTATCGACAAGATTTCTATAAGGTTAAATCAAATTACCTGGCGAAACTTCACAGACGTGATGGGTATCGATATCTAATGACAATAAAACAAGAAACGATATGATTTTCTAAACTCATCATTTCATTCAAGGCAGCTAATCACGGGATTAACAGTCACGGGACGCGTGACCTTGTAGATTTACATAGTATTTTTTTAAGAAATTCACATACCATAACACTAGAATTGACTTTCAATACGTAAGAATTACTTATTTTATTCACGCGTAACGCGGCCGTTGACCCCGTGATCAACTGGCTGTAGTTAAAATTATGAGTTCAGAAAATCATATTTTTTGTCGTAATATTATTGACTTATACAGGGTTAGTTTTTAAAGACCAGCCAAATTTTAAAATTAAGATTATGAGGTCAACCCGAAAGTATATATATCAACTCAGCCTATCGCAGTCCACTGGTGGACATAGGCCTTTCCCAAATTGCGCCACAACACTCGGTCCTCTGCCTTCCGCTTTTATCGAAAGTGGGCTTTTTAAAAATTATAGTCAAATGAAAAAAATATATAATTAAACATTCATTTGAAAATGTCAAAAAAAAAAAAATTGTTATTTATTATTATTTATTTTAAAATTTGTCCGAATTTTTTCTTAAATTATAAACACGCCATAAGGACGATGACCTCGCTCGCTTGAGTAGGTACCCAGTGTGCGCAGGTAATGTCTATCTAGTAATAACTAATAACAAAATATAATAGGTAGTCGTGATATCTATGACATTTCATTATTAATTATTTCGTAAAAAACCGGCCAAGAGAATGTCGGGCCATGCTCAGTATTATAGGGTTCCTTAAGTAGGTGTAATTACAAACAAATCAAATCGAATATTAATCATGGCTATTTTAGTTTTTGCAATAGACGGTAGCGTTGGCGACTCAGAGAGTGTTGTTAGTAGCCGCTAGATGGCGCTGTATAGTGCCAAATTTAAGAAGTGTGTCATGTCAACATACCACAATGATACTTTTTGTGATTTTTTCAAATATAAAGTACATAATATAAAGTACACTTTTTGCCTCCTCAACGTAAACACGTCTTTTCACTTCACTCCATAAATAATAAAAATCCAGTCGCGTCAAGTCCGGTGACCTAGCAGGCCATAGTACGGAGCGCATACGCAACAAGTCAAGGTCATACTAGCCGGCCCGTGCCGGCGCGGCATGTGGGAAGGGGTGCGGGTTGGTCGGGGAGAAGTGCACTATGCGGATTTGTGGTTGTATGCGTGCGTTGCCGTATGCGGTTGTTGAACTGAATTGTTTTGATGTAACCGTCCATATGTTCTGTTTTTTAGTGGCGGACAGGAAACAAGTCTTGGAAACAAAAAATGTTTATTTAGTAGAACGAAAATATTGTCGATTCTGAACCGTCTCTGAAAATTTGGCCGGCTATTGAAAATTAACCCTGTATAGATTTTGTTACCTCGGCGAACTAATTTGATTTAATGTTGTATTTAATGATAACAATAAATCAAAATATTTTCATTATTTATTATTAATATAACATGTACACTCCTCATCCACATAGGTTGTACGTAATTATGTAATGTATTATGATTTCTATTTTGATATTGTGTAGGTATACCTAGACTATGTTTATTTTTTTTATACCATATTTATTTTACGTTATATATTAGTTTATGTATGAGTATATATATATATGTAGGTATGTATATTTATTAGTATTACTTGACACACTGTGTCTACATCTCTTTGCTTCAAATTTTCCTCTCGCAGGTCTGCTGGAAGAAATTTCTTATAGAAATAAGCAGTGCCTTTGTACTATTCATTTCTATGTATTTTAATTTTATTTATCTGTGTGTGCATAAATTTAATAAATAAAATAAATAAAATGTAAAAGCAGGCCTTATGCACTATGCATTTAGGCACGTTTGAATACGGCACCGCTGGGCCGGCTAAGGGGTTTAATTTATTGGCCCTTAAAACAAATTAATTTGGTGTAAAACCTCGTTACAGATTTTAAATTTGATTTCATTGTTAAATAGGCAAGCCGAACATTGACATATTAATATTTGTCTATACCGCTTTTTATTAAATCAACTAAATGATTTACGTAATTATTTAAAATCAAATTCATGTTGCAGTAATTCTGGAAATAACTGTTTGTTAGATAATTAATGTAGAGTATTCGTTATTGTGTAGTTTGCACGGTGATCTGATGTAGGTATTTATTATTAAAAATATAGGAATCATTTACAACATTCGCATTTTATCGATAAATTATATTTGTGTTAGTACCCGAACTCTAGCACACATGATTATGATAGAGCGAGATAGCGGTATGTGAAGTACCGTGAAACAGAAAAAGATGGCGAAAAAAAGACTTCAACGGGCGACCACGTTTTGTGCTTTGCTATACACTATTTTAAATTAACAAAATTATTCTTAAATGGAAAATATGGACATATCTGTGAAATGTACTGCCGTCTTTATTAAAACTGAATGTTGTACTACATATTCCGCACCATTTCACTGCACAATAGGGATTTTTTTACAGAAAAAAAACGTGTTTATTAGAGCTCTTTACTCAGTTGCGCTCGCTGACGGAGTGACGAACCGAATGGGGGCGGGGCGGCTGATATGCAGTGGTACTGCATATGTTGTGTGACCGCGGGTGTCCGTCTAATAGGCGTCTTTTAGGCTTATTGGTCTGTGATTGATATAAATAAATCTATTAACAATGCTACATCTTCCAGCCCTTATAACCTCCTACGACACATACGAGGAACTCCTGGGCAAGTCTCAGAAAGGTCAGGAGTTCTACAAGAAGCTGTCACACAACGTGTCACAGCTGCTAGCGCGCTTGCGCAGCACCTGTCAAGTGCAGCAGGAGGAGAGGGCGCAGCTGTTGGCTAAACAGACCGGGAAAGGTATTTATTTATGTGCAGTAGTAATCTCTGTTTTGTCTTACTTAGTAAACAATCTTGGCATGTCTTTTTAATGCAATTCGTCAATAATAATTATTAAAATACATTATGTTAACAATTTCACACCCTAAATAACATTTTTTAACCTAATTACAATACATGTGCAGAATTAGTAGTTATATTTTATCAGTAGTTATTTGAATAAAGATATATGCCAAGATTGTTTATTAAATAAGACAAGAGAGAAAAAACAGAATATACACATTTTATATCGCCCACCGATGTACCTGCGCAGATGAACAATTGAATATGCGGGAAATTGGTTAACCAATTAGAAAGCCGAAGAGAAGTCCCGGAGTCTGGATTTGTGCCCGGTTAATGGCAATAGGCTCGCCCCCTATTACATGGGACTTATAACATAACTGGCGAAATGTGGGTGTACTATACACCTCTGCCTACCCCTTCGGGGAAATACAGGCGTGATGTTATGTTGTTGTGTTATGTTAATTAGAAAGCACCATCGCTGCACGCCAAAACTCTCAGCCGCTGCAATGACTTGCACTGTACGGAAACGTGTACGAGAAATAGAAAAAGACGGCACGGCAATCAATTTTAATACCTTATGGGCATTGCATAAGGTTGATTACATTTTTTTTCATGTTTCGGTTGTTTTCTTCGATTCGCTTTAACTTTTGTGTCATACTCAGATTATAATAGTCTATAGTTGGACATTGGATTTGTTTTATTTTTATACACCACAAAAAAAAAACTCCAAGGGTAGTCGCTCATCATTCTGCCACAACTTTTACTATGGGACCAACTTAAAACAAAAAACAGCCGTTCATAAGCGGATACCTAACTCAATCGAAATCATCATCATCATCGTCATTTCAGCCGAAAGACGTCCACTGCTGGACATAGCCTCCCCCAAGCATCGCCACAACGACCGGTCCTGCGCTTTCCGCATCCAGCGGGACTAGATCAAAATGTTTTAAATTAGTTTTTTTGGTAATAAAAAAAATAGTGGTGTAAATTTACTTTCAAACGTTCGCCTTGTATTGTTACTTATTAACTTAATATAAAACAGGATTTAACGCGCTCATACCTATATATTAAGCCCGACTTTTCGATCAGGTTCCACCGGACGTGGTCACGACCGGTTATATTGGGGTATTTTTTATGTAACAAAATATATAAAAAAACCGGTATCGTCCTACATGCATGGAACACAAGGTTTTACTATATTTTTTTAAACAATAAATTAGAGGAATATTCAATAGGAAACTTTGCTCTTAAACCAAATCCAGTAAGGGTTTTAATCAATTCAATTTATTTCATTCATAGTGTTATATCCATTTGTAAACCTCCCTAAACACAAAAAACTTGAATATTTTTGTTCTAAGTAAATTACTATGCTCATAAACATACTTTCAACAGCGCCCACACCAACACCAACATCAGCAGCGACTCCCCCTCTACCGAAAACAGCTGACCCGTACCCCCCCACCAGCCAAGTGATAGCAGCAGCCACGGCGGCCGCGGGAGGCTCTAGGAAACTGAAGGACTACCTGCCTTACATGAAGAATAGGTCCGGCCGTAGTATTACGCCACAAGGTAAGCTTTTATCAACAGTTTCACCAAAGTGTATATCTGATATTCTAGTTAAACAACGGTTTGTTTGAAAACTATATTAGAATTGTTTAACCAGAAAATTCATGTGGTATGAATATTGATGATGAATTCCAACCTAAAATTTCTAGCTGAAAACAATAAGTTTTCATTGCATCTGGAAGTTCTTGTTTAATTTACAGTAAAAAAAAAAACCGCATTCAAAACTCAAATTACATATCCCGAGCTATAGTATAGCGCCTCGGGATATGTGACCAGGGGCCTTACTCCCGACTGATTCGAGCTCTGAACCAAATCGAGCTAATTTCACTTCGAAGAGAAATGCAGTACGAATACTCGAATTCAAATTCGATTGATACAGAACACGATATAGTCGGGAGTTACGCCCCTGACCATTTTTTCTTATAACCTCACGATTATTCCGCGAATACGCTTATTTATAAATTAAATACAAGTCTCCTGTTAAGTAACCCAACTTTCCATCAACAAAGTTCGTGACTTGAAGGTGAATAATGTTGGTAAAACTTTCTTGCAGCTGCAATGGACCCCATTTCCCTGGACTCTTACTATCCTGAAGGCATATATCCTACCTCTGTGCGACCAACTCCAGTTGGTTCTGAAGGTAAGTTATCATTAACATTTTGAATTTTAATCAATCTTAAATACAATTTTTATTATACCAGTCTCCTAACAAACCATATCCAAGCTTAAAAAAAAACACGGGACGTTCTAAAAAAAGCCAACTGTCATTCTGACAAGAATTTTATTCTACTGAGATAAAGTCGAAATTTTCTTAGTTGTTCAGATAAGTCAGTCTGTTAGACCTTATATTTTTGACGTTGACTGTACAATAAATGTCTTGTGCTGAAACGTCTTTGTCTTTGTATAGCTGTTATTTAATTTTAAAGTAATAATTCTGTACTTCCCCTTCCAACTGATGTAGAACAGTACAATCAATGAACCGTATTTGTTGCAGCTACCGACGTAAGCCAAATGCAGTTACCGGATGGCGTAGTAATGCCGACACCTCAGTCCGTACCCAGTCCGTACGACCGCTACCTGTACGGGCCGGCAGAGTCCGACAACTATAACATACCCTCCAACTACATATTCCCCGCCACCAGCAAGCCCTACGAGAAACCCTCACACGAAGAACTCAACTACGGATATTCCACCTACACCCCGTCGCAGTTCTCCGCACATTCCTCCGAGCAGCAAATATACACAAACCCTTACTATTCAAGCTCTTATGGAGGCCAAAACAACACCACCGTCGTCACAGACACACAGAACTTCTCCAATGTCAACGTTAACAATGTTAACCAAGTGACACCACACCCCAATCAGGTTTACGAACCGTATATGAATCAGATGGGACCAATACCTGAGTCTTCTATGTCCGCCTACAGTGCTGCAAATCAAACAGATTTAAGTGCCAATTTCGCTCAAATGCAGGTGTCGGTACCAAAGTCTGAACCTTCGAACTTCGGTGGCGATTATTCTCAGACGTTCTACAGCGTTCAGTACCCGATTGTGTCGACCCCTGGCTCGGCCGCTTATACAAGTGCACCACAGAATTCTAACACCAGCATAGCGTCGTCTCAATTGCCTTCAGAGTATAGCGCTTTGAATTACCCGTACAGTAACGAGTCTACGCAATACAGTGAGCAGATGCCCCCTTCAGTGCCATACAGCACTGCTGATCCTAACTACAGCTACGCCACTACATACGCTTCCACCTCTCAAGGGTATACGTACACAAATGCCATTACTTCGACAACTTCAAGCATCGCCAACACAAGCACTACTCCGTACTCGTACTCCACGGAAATCGATTCCAACTACAACCCAGCTCTGGCACAATTCGACTCCTTTGATAAACCTATAAAATCTCACGTGACAGGAGAAGCGCTGTCTAATATAAGCTTCCAGCCAGCCTACCAGAATTACAGCGCTACTGTCGCAAGCTACTCGAATCAGCCCGAGAGCTATAACTCGACCAGCACGTATGGTTACACTGATCAAACAAACACGAACTACGGCCAGACGTACCAAAATCATCCGGGTTACAATTTTAACTCCACTACGGGGACCTACGAGTACAATTTTGGCTCTCAGAATACATACACCGGATACGACAAAACCGTACCGGAGAACGTGAACGTTCAGCCGTCGGACAAAGATCCCAACTGGCCTCAACATGGGATTTATACGAACGCGGGGCATATGGGGACATGCGAGACCGTGCAGTCACCTACAGAACACTCGCAAATAGTACCACAGATGCCTACTGACCAAGGAGGCAGTAACCAGCCTTATTATAACAACCCATACGGGTATCAGACGGTTACATCGCCAGTTAACGAAGTGGCACCTGCCCCTCAGCCAGTTCCCGCCACCCCTCAAGCTGTTGCACCCGCTCTTCAGCAAGTTGCGACGAATTACGTCGCCAACACAAACCAGCCAGGTTACATCCAGTCTCCACAAGATTACACCAGCGTCACGTTTAGTACTAACCAAGGTAAGATTTTATGAATAATTTGTACCAAAAATATTGTAATTATTAGTTAAATAAAGGGATTTAAAGTAAAAAGGAATTTTATTTACCATTGCAGTGTCTTCACCGAAAGAGAATGTTACCGAGCCAAAATTAGAAAGTAATTCTAACGTAGATGATCACAACACTACAAATGTAGAGCCAAATATACCAGAAAAAGCTCCAGTTGAAGTTAAAACTGAAGAAGTCAAATCGGAGTTGTCTGCATTCGACTTGCTGTCTGAGATCGACTTTTCAGTGGAGCAAACTCCTTTAAGGCCGGAAATTAAAGTGCCCCAAATATCTGAAAGTGCTATAAGGAAGCCGGTAGTACCTAAAGTAGAGCCTGTGAAGAAAGTTCCGGTGAAGGAGGAGGTCATTGAGAGGCCGGCCAAGAGGGACATGTTCTCCGACCCGGGTTTGATGAACCAGTTCACTCAAGAAGTGAAGAATTTGCAGAAGTTAACGGATTCGTTGACTAACAAAACGCCCAGTGGGCTGACGGTTTTGGATGCCAAGTGGAAGACCTTCCAAGACTTTCAGGTAAGTATCACACATTTTTTTTATTTTTTCAATAGTTCTATGAGTTCAATAGGACCAGCTTTTTGTGAGTGTATTCTTGCTTGTCACTGATATTATCTCGATTCGTTTTAATTCAAAATTTCATTTCGTGTCTGCTGAAATATAGCAGCTACTGGAAAAATATGGGATTATTAGAGCCAGACTATTTGTGAAGGAGTTATATTCTGAGTTTATAGTTTCACAAGGGTTGTTAAGGGATTCTGGGTTTTCAGATTTACTAGAAAATATACATTTTTTCTTTTAGTCGAAACAGAACATGACGAGATCCAAGACCATTGCGATGCAGCACATTAACGGCAACATCGTGACTGAAGTAGTGCCTTACGACGACTCGAGGCTGACCCTGAAGTCTGATCCCGACGCGTTCATCAATGCCTCTTATTATAAGGTAAGATTGACATTAATTTGTTTCCCTGAGAAAGAGTAATATTTTGCGCTAACGCAGGAAACATCAAAAAATTGTCTTAGGCGTCTTCCTACCTAATACAACGCGATTACACGACCATCGCATTATAGCGCGATTATCGCGCGTATGCTAATTAGGACACATATTCGACACCTACCCCGTCGGGGAAATACAGGCGTGATGTTATGTTATTCGACACCTGTATGCCTGAAAAAGGTGACTAAGTTTATAAGAACTATGTTTATAACCTAACACCAATATGTACACTTAGGCCCGTATTTCAGAACCATACTCAAGCGTTGATCTCTATTTAAAACTAGTTTTGAGTTGAACTTTGACTTTAGAACGTTCCTCAAGCAGAGATTTATCGATCACAGTTCAGCTGAGTTTTGTTTTATACTTTCACCTGTTTCGGTATTTGAGCAGAGATTTGATCTGTAATCACTCTAGTGTGGTCCAGACTACGCTTGAGTAGAGATTTCTATTCTATTTCAGGACAAATTCGTGTGTTATATTGTTGAATTAAAGTTTATAATTACAGTTCTGGAATAAGACCAACACTCAAGTAACGATTTTATTCAGGTGATTGGAGTTTAAACTGTACTTGAGGAACCTTCTGTAATACGGGCCTTAGTTGGCAAAATAAATATCTTTGAATCTTTGATCGTCACGAACTTGCGATTGTCGCGTAGTCGCGTTGTATTAGGACTACGCCTACGCGTCTTACGCTTAAGGCGCATGTAGCAGCCAAGTGGCACCATCAGTAAAAAAAAATATTACTCGCTGAATCATCATTTGTCGAAAGTTCTTTTTAACTATTGAAGTACAGGTACTGTAGTTTAATCAGAAACTATTAACTCTGTAAATTATAGTTCGCTTATTTAGTTGTAGATAGAAAAAGTGCCAGAAGTGGCCGGTTTTCGGCAAAAAAAAATCTGATGGGGGCGCCACTTGGCTGTTACATGCGCCTTAATACATCAGCATAAATTGAAAAGTAAAATAAAATTATATTTCATTTATTTCTTATGTCTTTGTGATATTGTTGGAGGCGTTTTTTATATATTTTTGGTGATATATTATTTTATCAATTCATAAAGTCAAAAACTTTGACCCTAAAGGCATTAAACTCCACTCGTATTACTTCTCCGCCAAATAGTGATGCTTGCATTGCTGTGTTTCGGTCTGAAGGATACGGGTGCCGGTGAAATTACAATCACATGAGACTTTCCATCTTTATGTCTCAGTTTGGCGAACCGACTTGTGGTACCATTTAGGCAACAGCTTAGGTGGTATTGAAGTTGTTATGGGCAAAGGTAACTGCTTAACATCAGGTGGGCCTTTAGCTCGTTTCGCCATCCTATACTATAAAAAAAAAAACTACAAAGGACGCGTTATTGTTGTAAACTTGTTCCTCATTAAAAGTACCCTAAACAAGTTGTCGAAAATATTTGATATGGCTTACACTACAATAATTTGTTAATTTTGTTTGTTTGTTTATATTATTGACTTTCTATTTAGAAAGTACAATAACATAACAGCAAGTAGATAATCAATTAAAATATTTATTTGTTTTCTCTCGACTTATAAACATTTTTGATTGATTAAACTTAATAATCTCAGCGAGCTATGGAGCGAGCTATGCTTGGAGTTTCTTTGAAGGATAAAATCCGTAACGAGATTATCCGGAGAAGAACCGGAGTGACCGACATAGCCTGTAGGATCAGTAAGCTGAAGTGGCAATGGGCTGGCCATGTTTGTCGAAGGACCGATGGCCGCTGGAGCAGACGAGTCCTTGAGTGGATACCGCGAATCGGCAAACGCAGCGTAGGGCGCCCCCCTGCCAGGTGGACCGACGACCTAAAGAACGTGGCTGGGGGGGACTGGATGCGGAAGGCAGAGGACCGAGCGTTGTGGCGCAACTTGGGAGAGGCCTATGTCCCGCAGTGGACTGCGATAGGCTGAGTTGAAAACTTAATATGAAATATTGAAGTACTGATTATACTGGATTATACATATAAATGTTTCATATTTGTTGCAGCAACTAGCGCCGTGGTGCATTCCACTTGTGATATCTAAAAATCCCAGCGAAGATAAATATAGCGTATTCTGGAAAGCAATATTAGAAAAGAAAATTAGCTGTATTGTTTGTTTGTTAAGTGAAATCGAGGTAAGAACCTAGTTTGATTGTCTAATCACTAACACTAATTTATCCAAACATTATTTAGTAATTATGACATAATATTAGCGTGCCGCATGATTTTCATTTGTATAGCAATAAACAAATAAACAAGTGGAGTAGTCCTAAGTGCGAGAATGTAAATTGCAGCAATGAACGGTCGTGAGTTTTTTTTTGCATAACAACTTGCATGACCAACAAATTGGTAATTGTAGTATGATGAGCGCTAGAGCAGCCTTTTTCCCCTAAGGTGATCAAAAATGATCTTTACGGAACCTTGAAAACAAAAACATAAGTCATCATCATCATCATTTCAGCCGAAAGACGTCCACTGCTGGACATAGGCTCCAAAAAGGGGGGTTATACCATAATCGCCACGCTTGGCAGGCGGGTTGGCGATCGCAGTTGGTTGGTTAAATACTCAGAGAACGCTGCTGCCCATCCTCTGGTGAATCCTTTAGTCAACTTTTACGACACCTATGAGAAGAGATAGGGTGGTGCAATTCTTTATGTCCGGCACCACACGGAACTAAAAATATAAGTACGGTCGTCCGCACGTCAGTGGTAACATTTTGACATTGACAGCGTCTTTATTTCGTAAGCAGTAAGAGCGGTTTTCTAATTTCAGTGTTACTACTGTCATGCTGTCGACTGTACATAATTTTAATTGACTTTTTATTTTTATTTATGTGGCCGGCAGACCTCTTGGGAAGTTCTCGCACACCCCAGGTCGGGAAACCCTGCGCAAGAGGACCATTCTCTTGACAAATTCCCTTAGTTAGTCGTCCTTTACGAGATTCACGAAATAAACCCTTATTCCGTGGCCTAAACGACGATAATATATCTTGCCCATTACTACCCTACTGCTGGGCACGGGTCTCTTCTAAAAACGAGAAGGATTCAGGCTTTAGTCCACCACGCTGATGTAGTGAGGGTTGGCAGACTACACACATCATCAAGAACTGTATGGAGCACTCTTAGGTGTACAGGTTTCCTTACGATGTTTTCCTTCACCGTTAAAGCAAGTGATAATAAAATTTGACGATTAAAGCCACACGGAAATAATTCTTCAAGTTAATCACTGACTATCAAAGTATCTTAGGCTTATATGCAGAGACGAATCTAAGCGTGAACTCATGCTTCCAACTGTCAAAATGCAATGCTATTTGACAGTTGGAAGCATGAGCTCACGCTTAGAAATTCCTCTCGGAATATAATCCTTAAAGTAGCTCAGCGTGGTACGGAAAGGGCTATGCTCGGAGTCTTCCTGAAGGATCGAATCCGGAACGAGGTGATCCGACAGAGAGCCAAAGTTGTTGACATAGCCAACAGGATCAGCAAGCTGAAGTAGCAGTGGGGTAGACGTGTTCTTGAGTGGAGACCACGAATCGGCAAAGGTAGGGTAGGCCGCCCTCAGACTCGGTGAAGCGATGATATTGGCACGGTGGCTGGTAGCAACTGAATGTGAGTGGACGAGGATTGATGTCAGTGGCTTGCCATTGGAGAGGCCTATGTCCTCTATAGCCATCTATGTATGATGATGATGATGATGATGATGACGATGACGATGACGATGATGATGATGATGAAGATGACGATAACGGTGACGGTGATGGTGATGGTGATGAAAGTAAGCAAAACTCTTGTTACCAGATGCAAGGCAAGACCTACTGGCCGACTGCAAAGGGCCAGGTCTTAGAGCTGTCTGATGGCCTGAAAGTTCTGTTGGACGAGGTGACGTGTACCGTGCACTGGACGGAGAGGAACCTGACGGTGGCCAGCGGCAAGACAGTATTGAACGTCACTCACTATCAAATCAACGTGTTTCCTGCCAAGTAAGTACATTGCATGGCGCCAAGATGAATGTCCTTTCTGTGGGGGACTGGATGCGGAAGGTGTAGGACCTGCAGGAGTGAGTATTGTGGGGCAACTTGGGAGAGGACTATGTCCAGCAAATGAACTGCGAAAGGTAAGAAAATAAGAAATTATCTATTTAGGGCTTGTAAAAGGCAAAACCGAAGAAACCGAAGAATTGCCAAACTTAAGTGGCAGTGGGCGGGGCATATTGCTCGCAGAACGGTTGGCTGATGGGGCTGTAAAGTTCTAGAGTGGCGACCGCGTACTGGAAGGCGCAGCGTGGGTAGGCCCCCCACAAGGTGAACCGACGACCTGGTAAAGGTTGCAGGAATCAGCTGGATGCGGAAAGCGCAGGACCGGTCGTTGTGGCGATGCTTGGGGGAGACCTATGTCCAGCGGTGGACGTCTTTTGGCTGAAATGATGATGATGATAAAAAGGCGAAACAAACAAGTGTAAAAAATGTACATTCACAAGTAAAAACGTAAACAAGTATAAAAAGCTGAGTTGGTTTTTTCGATTGAAATTGTTTATAATTTGTAGGTTGCTTTTAAAATGATGCGTAAATTACAAAAACAACCAATAGAATAGTTCATTGTAATGACGTGTATTTGTGATATTTAGGACGTTGAGACTAGATCGGAACTATATTTTGAATATTTTAAATTATGAGAATTGGTCCTGTGGTTGAAGTATTTCGTAGAAACTTTTATTGAGATCAAAAAGCATTAAAATTGGTGGAGATGAAAGTATGTGTCTATCATTATACTTTTCACTGTCTATTCCTTATATACAATAAATTATGGAATATTAGACCTTGTCACTGCGATATAAAGTCCTATGTTTTAACACTAATTGTAAATAAATAGTTTGAAAAGTTCAATTGATCAATATCCATGAGTCACAAGCTCACAAGCAATCAACCGTAAAAAATTGCGTGTATTCAGGACTTTACCGTTAAAAAGATGTTATAGTTATTTAGTACTGTAGTTACTTAGCTAATAGCATTTATTTCAATTAATTAATGGTTATTACAAATTGGAACTGACATTTTAATTCGTTATTAAAATTTAATTTTTATTACGCATCCTTACCTTGATTGGACCCATTTAGATGTGGTGTTATGTCCCGCCATCACAATGAAGGGAGAAATAAATTAAGGATTTACGCTTTTTTGATGGAAAACTTTATAATATCTATGCGATTTTTTTTAATACTTCGTTTGATGGGTTAGGGTCCAATTGATTATTGACAGATATTTTATTGTATTTTTCATCTCACAAGTTCAGATATGCACATAAAATGTCCAGCTGAAGTTAACGTGTTTAAGCTGTAACTATTTCCATCTTTGCTTTCTCCCAACACAGTCTCTTCTGACTTGTTCTAAGGCACCAGCCAAACTTAAATTCGATTTTTTTTCGATACTTAAACCAAAATGTCTTCTCAGGATCGTCTGCTCCCCCCTAGTGCTTCTCGCAGACAAGATCTTAAGCCAGACGTATGACAATAAGTTGAGCAATCAGCTGTGCGGCGCCTGGGTGCAATGTGCGGCGGGGGCGGGGCGGAGCTCCGTGCTCGCGTTGTTGGTGATGCTCATGTGCCAAGTGAGGGCTGGCCAACTGGAGCTGTGTGGTAAGTAGACGGAACGTTGTTCACCAACGTTAAATCTCTAGTTTCTTTCTCCGAGCCTTCCTATCTATTTTAGGGTCGGCCTCCAGTCTAGATGCGGCTGAACATCAGTATTAATTAACTGGGCAGTACGGACTTCTTAAAGTTAGACCAGTTGTAGACTTTCAAGCTTCTGACTACCCTAATGACTGCCTATATTCGTATAAACTTTACCTACTGCTTAGAACTATTAATATTCTCGTACATTTTCCGAGTAAACGGTCGTTTAATCTGACAACTGTTGGTGAACACTAGCCTAAGCTGAGTAAACAGGTTGGGTGTGACAAAGAGGCATGCTACATCCACCTACCCAAAATATCCAAACCGGCGCGCTTGTTGTTGAAAAGACAAATCTAAGGAATTACAAGTCATCATTTCAGCCGAAAGAAGTCCACTGCTGGACATAGGCCTCATAAGGAGGAATAACGAGTCATTTCGCCAAAATACTGAAAATCTAGCCAGCCAATTATCATTAGCGGGTTGCAGCCAACTGCGAAAAGACTGACTCATTTCTGTATCAGCGCTAAGTTGACCTTGACCCGATTATCACAATCACGTTGACCAGCAGTGTTTTTATGTTTGGGTTTTCCCAGCGAAATGATTGGAAGAGTATTTTAGTTATGATTATGTACATAAGCTGATTGTTCCGTGTGGTGCCGGACTTAAAGAATTGCACCACCCTCTTTGTTCTCATGGATGTTGTAAAAGGCGACTAAGGGATTCACCAGAGGATGGGCAGCAGCGTTCTCTGAGTATTTAAACAACCAACTGCGATTGCCAAGCCGCCTGCCAAGCGTGGTGATTGTGGCCCTTTGGGGGAGGCCTTTGTCCAGCAGTGGACGTCTTTCGGCTGAAATGATGTTGACATTAGTGGATGCAGCGATAGGTTTAGTTGATTGGTTGTATTTAGTGTATTTTTATTCGCCTGTCTTCAGCTTACTCTAACATAATCTAATTGTTCGCAGATATGTTAGATGCTGGGTGTTTAAACTTGTACACTGATAGGAGCAACGTGTTGGAAGATACCAAATATCTGGCAGATTCTTATAGAACTGCCTTGTTTTATGTCCAAGGAGTTTTGTGTTCTGGTAAGTGTATTGCGTAATATGTACTTAACCCCTCGTATGCCAAACCACCTTTTTAAGACGACGTCCATTGTTTAACTATTGTGTTATTTTAATTGGCAGTTGAGCTCTTATAACTATTATGGCCCACGATACGATGCCAATAGTTGCTTTTTCGGGCGGTAGACCATTAAAAATTCTTGCTTCTTGGAAGTCTGGGGTATTTGGGATTTCTGCTCAACAAAGGGTCATCGATGTCCAACTCTAGTGCATGCTGAGTGGATTCAAGATCCCTTATGTCTTTTAGAGTGTATTTTGGTAATACGTACCACAATTCCTCCAAAAATACTGAAATTAAAACTTCTTATTTGTGATGTGTAATAATCACTTATTCGTCTGAAATAGTTCTCAGTTTTGGGCTATTTTTATAGCCTAGCCCTATTTATATCGCATCTAATCAGATCTCCATACCTTTAGTTAATTCCAATGACGCAAGTGATAATAATAAGCAGCTTATACCTACGTATGTACAGACTTCACACCCAAATCTGCAAGGTAATAATAAAAATACAGGTTTTTTTATTATTATGATTCATCATAATGAAAGTAAGGTATGATAACAATCCTTGAAAGACCTGAATACGCATCAAGTAGCTGCTCTATGTTTTATTATTATTATACTAGCCTATGTCCGCGGCTTCGCCCTCGTATAATTCTCGTTAAAGTCGTTATCGCGCTTCCATTGGGAAATGTTTATCTTCCCGGGATAAAAAGCAGCGTATATCCTTCTCCAGTTCCCAGGCTACCTCTCTGCCAAATCTCATTACGATCGGCTCAGAGATTTAAGGCCAAATTAATATCCAATATATCCACGATTTACCCTACTAGAGATAGTAATTTGACATATTTTGTATGGAGCTTATGTCAAATTCCTATCTCTAGTAGAGCAAATCGTGGATAGATTGGATATACATTTTCGCCGTTGGTCGTGAAAAGGTAACAGACAGAGAGTTACTTTCACATTATAATATTAGTATGGATATTGTGGATTTATGCACCAGTTTTTAAAGACGATTAGCGCAGTCACCGGTGTTCGCTCATTCATAATGTAGCTAAATATTATCTGGTATCTACCCACATTGTACTTATTTAATATCCTACCTTGTTAACTATATTTTTGTTTACCTGTTTGTATAGTCGTTGATACTGATGTACGGTAAAACTCTAATGAGTTTATGTTTACATCTTTAGAATGTTTTTGTTATGTATACCACTGAACAAATAAATAAATAAATAAAAAAATGCTTCTATAGATATTTCCTCAAAACACCATTTAAGACATTATAATAAAACAAGTTTAACCGGAATATATCGCGTATATAATTTAAATTGGTTTACCTGACGTTAGTCTTCCTGCGACCACGAACGCTGCAAAGCTTTCGAAACGTCAGGAAAATCAATTTAAATAATATACGCGATATAATCCGGTTAAACTTTTTTATTATGATGTGTAGTGATCGCGAAAACCCAAGAAATTACCATTTAAGACGTTGCCCTACATTTAAACCCGTATAATATTCCCATGTCTGGACTTTAAAAGAGCTCTTGTTTTTCGAGTTTGATTCGGAGTTTTTCTCATAGATAATCTGTTAGGAAACGTCAGACTATTGACGTGCCTAGAACAAAAAAAAAACAACAAATTAGTGATTTAAAGGTGTATTTTAAAGATGTGCCTAAAGTAAAACCTAGCCTTTTCTAACTTTAGTTAGGCGGTTGAGAGTCCACCCAGATGCCGCTAAATATCAGTACCTATATTTTACACGAAGCGATTGTCATCAGACCCCCGCAACCCAGTAACTGGGCAATACCGACATACTTAGATTCGATTAGTTGTAGATTGAAGTGGCCACTTTTTAATCCAACAATATTTGAACCATTGACACGATAAGAAGAAGTTGTCAGACTTGATTAAATAAATGGTCACCGCTGAACATGGTTCTCTCTCTATAGGAAAGTCACTCCTAATGGACCGACAGTCACCGTGCTCGGCAAACGAACAAACTGATCGAAGTAGCGACGCCAAAAATAAGGTTACGTCGTATTCTTTCATAGCTCAGTTATTATTGGAACGAAGTTCCTTATGGGAGCTTGCGGTAGGTGTGATTCGAGAGAAAATGTTGCGTCACGTCTCGCTAAGATTTGTGTTATACCCTTACGGCAAAAATTAATATCCAATCTATCCACGATTTACCCTACTAGAGATAGAAATTTGACATATTTTGTATGGAGCTTATGTCAAATTCCTATCTCTAGTAGGGCAAATCGTGGATAGATTGGATATTAATTTTGGCCGTTAGAGTACATTGAATATACGGACATAGAGTTGTCAGCTGACCTTACCTTTAAGCGCCATCTGGTGGGTAACGTCAAAGTTACAGCTAACTATTAAATAAAACATACAAAATGATATGTTTTACTGGAGATCGAACCTGGGCCCTGTGGTATCTATTTCAGTCCGACGCATGATGTTTCCTGCCATCTATACTTGTAGTTGCGAAATTTATCATTATAATGAACCGGTCAAAAATATGAGTTTTAAGGATTACTTCGTTCCTGATGCAAACTTTTCGTTAATTTACAGTTTTGGTCACCTGTGACAAAATACAGTATTGTTTTGAAATTAGGGATTGAACTTTGGTCATGAAACCCCTTTCTTTGTGCTATCGGTTGTCTAGAATATTCTAAGTAGATTGAACATCCAAACAGATATTGATA
This sequence comes from Asteroscopus sphinx, assembly GCA_949699075.1. NCBI lineage: Eukaryota > Metazoa > Arthropoda > Insecta > Lepidoptera > Noctuidae > Asteroscopus > Asteroscopus sphinx. The sequence continues at coordinate 29,439,489 of OX453004.1, read as the reverse complement.
AGTTTCCATTCTTCCCAAAGGCACAACAATGTTCAACGGAGAAGCAGTTTCCTTACCTTCTGGCGCAGCAGTGCTGCCCCCTGTAACGCCCACCCCCACTTCCAACGCTGCGACTGCCGGACAGAAGCTTAACAAGTTCTCCAGAGAATCCTTCGAGGAAATGAAACAGTCTCCAGGGTTAAAAAGCGGAGATATGAAAGATCCTCTCAACTTCCTCGACCCACTATGGAGCTTGAAGAAAAAGTGAGGTTCAGTGTTTGTTAAATCGTTTGTAAACGATTTTGTATGATTGAAGACTTCGGTGGAAAGTGCAGTGATACTCAACCTTCGGTCTGTCTTTTCGGTGCGGTCTGTCGAATTTTTTATGTATTTCGGATCTCAGATATACAAGTATTACATAGAATAAAACTGTAGGAGACATACATATGTGAAAAGCGTTCCTTTGCAGTATTGTTTCGGTCCTAGAAAATAATAGGTTGAGTATCGCTGATGTAGATAGGGCATGCTGATATTCGACGCCGAACATACTTGTTGTAAAATGAAGCTTTTGTTATTTTTTTCAGTTATTCACCAAATTAATATGCCATACGCAACTTTATGGTTTTTATGTTTCGTATGTTCGGTGTACAAGTGTTTTACCCCCAAATACTCAAACAAGACTTTCTTAAAAGTCAATCCGTCGCTTTTATGAACATTGGAGTGACAGAGACAGCGTGGGACTTAAGGACCACTTAAAATTGAGTTGCGTTTAAGTATTTGGAGTTAGAATCATCATAACAATAAAATCACGATATAAAAGTCTTCGTATATTAATGGATATTATTATAAATTTAGTTTGTAGAATAATGTATTTTTTATTATTGGCAATTCTGGGGGTGACTTTTTTACCACCTGGAAAAAAAAGGATGTGATCAGTTAGTGTAATAGACCTATGAATTTTTTAGAAAATAAGTGAAAAAAATCAGCTGTACACTTCCATACGTTTTGTATACTGAAAGTATCTTTTTATTTTTTTTCAAAGATATTATTGCAGTAACTGATCGCACTATGCTTTTTTCCAGACCGTAAAAAGTCAGCCAATATAATAAAGACGTCCTTACTTTTTTAACAACACCATATTATTATATACTTTCTTTTGCAATCCATTGCGTTACGAACCAGGTTTTTCAGTTACGTGCACAAACTATTATTTAAAAGAAGCAATGGAAATAAAACAGATGCTTGATAAGTTGCCGCCTCTGACGAAAAAGTGCCGAATATGTATTTTAATAGTTTGTTTAGGTATTTATAGTAGCCAAAAAAACTCGAACAAAAATGGTACCACTGTGCATGTAACTGTACTGACATAAAGGTTAGAATCGTTTAATTCGGTCATTTCGCATGTTTAAGTTATTTTCCGAACGTTATACTTAAATTACTTAATTTATAATGTTACTGATCAATTTTTGCATGGATAACATAGTATAGAACTCGGACGAATAAAAATGGCGGACGCAATCGCGCTAAGAAAAGATTGAAGCACTTCGTTTTTTCCTAAACCCACTATAAATTCGACATAATTTTAACACACCAGAATATTGTTATTTTATTTGTGACACTACGACAATGACTACCGTCACACGAGATTTGTTGCGTAATCGTGCGAGCTGCGTGCCAGCCCGTACTTTTAAGCGAGTCGTCATGGATGCCTTACATTTTTGTTTAGCGAGATTCCGTCCGCCTTTTTTTATTCATCCAAGGCATAGAATAGCAATTTTTTTTTGTGATTTTGATAAACTATTTTAGTTTTACAGAAGTTTAATTGTTGGTGAGCGCAAGCCATTAAGCTATTTTATTTTCCAAATCATAGATCGATCCTCGATATAAGGTTATCCTTTACAATAATTTCACAAAGTATGCGTAATCTTAATTTTAATTTATATTATCAAGTAAATAGATTAAATTTTAGTTTTTAGTTGATATTAGCATATCTCAGTTTCACAAAACGTATCACAAAGTATGAGTGAAAGTATACGTAGAATGTCGATAACGTGTGGAAATTAAGAGATTTTAAATTCGGTTGTTTTTTTATATCATTGCCAGCATTTGGTTTACCAGCTATAATATAGCAAGAATGTGATTTTATGGAATGACATTCGAAATCAATATATTTCGCTGCATTAATTTCGTGAATTCTGCGAAATATCTAAAAAGTATTATTACGTGGAAAGAGTATTGACTTTTCACATTATGTATTTTCCAAAATTATAATAAATAAGTACGATAAAGCATGAATCGATAAAGATACAGTTTGTTTATCATCCATCTTGCCAGCAGGACCTGGTTTGTAGGGTTGCCAGTCAGATGCTAGATTTCACTAAGTTTTTTTTAAAATACACGTCATTAGTGCAAGACATCCATCATTGAAGTCTTGACACGCTGTTTTTTATATGTAAAACTTCGTGTTCTATCTTCTTACAGTACGCGTAATTTAACTCTGCCTCTGTGAAAACAGCAACGTGCAGCGCGTGTTTTGGCTGCGCAATAGTCAATTTTGCAACCAAATCAGTAGTGCGCATGCGCGGTAATGGCAGCAAGACTGATAGGCAGTTCAACTGGAGGCAGGATGGTGGAGACCATGGTATAATAAGATGTTTCACCAGGTATTCTCTTCCGGCGATGACAGCGCGATGCCTCCAAGCTACGTCACGATCAGTGTTGCCATTGATTGATATCTTCAATATATTCAAGGAGATTTTTGTTCATAATGAATATAAAATAAATTCCTAACTAGCCTAACTATTTTTTATGTCGTGTTATTCATCTAATTAGTTATTAAAATAAACTGTATAAAAATACCAGTTCAAAAGTGATTCTTTATAGAAGCAAGTAAATTAAAAACCGGCCAAGTGCGAGTCGGACTCGCGCAGTAAGGGTTCCGTACCTCTCAACGTCCTGATACCCCAAAAAACTGATTTAATTTACGAGAGTTTATCAAAAGATATCAACGTACAGTGCGCGAATGATGAATTTTTGCATGTCTTTCTTACGCAGGTACACACGGCTACACATCAAGATGTACATTTCAAGTTTAAGCTGACCTCGCATTGTATAGGTTTTCCTTACAACGCGAGGTCAGCTTATACTGGATTTGTACAGCTTGATGTGTAGCCGTGTGTACCACCACATATTTCTATGTTTGTCTTATTTTTAGTATTTGTTGCTAAACTAATATTATATGAACTATAATTTGACCAAGTTTTACGCTGGTATATATTACCGTTTTGAAGATAGAGCAGGACAAAAATGTTGAAAAAAATGCATGTTTTTTGAGGTTTCTTGTATGGGGTTTGGTTTGGTTTTAGACTTTTCTTTTTGTGATTGTCGTGATACACTTCATAGCAACACATATTCTGACAAAAGGACATTGCCCATTCTCTTAGGAGCTTTAGGCCCCTCAAAAAAATTGCTATGTCACGGCGGTTTTAGTCTTATTTTGTAGACCAAGAATTATCTTTTATTATTCTGCAAACGATTTGAATTTTTTCACCCTGGTTTAAGAGAAATCTAATTTTTTTCAACTCCTTAACTGATTGATAAGTACGCTCCGTGCATCGTTGGGCGATATAACTGAACGCACCCATAAGGACATCCAGAGACACCATGTATGGTGTTGCAAGATATAATTATTTAATTATTTTTGTTAATCGATTTTTGAAATCAATTTTGTAGTATTTTTTAAATAATAAGATTGCAAGCTTTTTAGTTTTTGGGTGTATTAATTAATATCGATTTTACAAGTAATATTTCAGTTAATTTAAAATGATTATAACAATATTTACAATACCTGAATCATCTTATTTTTCTGTACAAAAAGATTTCAAAAATATGTTTTGCAATTTCTTTTGATTTGACGTCATATGAGTGATTTTTTATAATTTTAAACGGATTTACGCATGTGAACCGAAATCTAAAGATATAAATAGTGGAAAGAAAACATAAGAAATTAATCAATCAAGATAAGTCTAGTATAATAGCATCTGAAACACAGTAAAAGTGAATTCATAGAAGTATCGCTATTAAGAATCGATTCCCATTATTTGTGGAAATAGTCATCAAATTAATCTGGCAACATTTTCGTTCGGTTTGAATGGAGGATATACTTACGATTCAGTTTAAGACATATTTATTATGTTTTTTAATGCTAGGGTGAAAGAAATGTTGATAAAGAACAAATAAACATGAAAAAATGAGACATAATTTTTGAATAACATACAGTTTTGACATGGCGCCAAAAATGGGCCCATCCGTGGGCATTGTCCTTTCATCCTACCTATTACCGTTCAAAAGATACAACTCTGTGACAGACAGACGGACGGACGGACGGACGGACGGACAGCGTAGCGAGAGTAATAGGGTCCCGTTTGGCACCCTTCGGGTACGGAACCCTAAAAAATGCATTTTGCTCGGGTATTTTATTTACACAAAGTGGCAGCACATCAAACTGACAAGTGTCACTATAACAGCCCGCTATTGGCTCCACAGCCGATGACGTAGTACGGAGGCAATCACGTGACCTAGCTGTCACGGGAAGAGAGTACCTGGTGAAACATCATAAACCATGGTGAAGACTGCATGTTCTCGCTGTCTCAGTTGTTCGTTAATGTTCGATGTATCCTTATGTCCTGGTCACGCTTATTACGTGACTGTACCTCTGCGGCCTTTTGCAGAGTCTAGTTTCATAGGGGCACAGTTAAATTACGCGTACTATAATTTGGCAACCTTGTTGAGTAAACATTGCTTATATTTTATGTGTTTATAATTATCATGGTTATCGAAATGATATTCAGAATCATTTTTTTTTATTAGATAGGTCGTTGTTAATTCGAAGAACTGATACTGAATTTAAATTTAATTGCATACTTGCTTGAAAGTGATCAATTTTAGTAATAAACTTTTTTGCACTAGGAAATATTTTCAACGTGTCTTGTTTAATCACAAAGTTCACCTCCAGTTTTATAAGGCTTAGTTTAGACAAAGAGCGCTTGAAGCGCTATTGCTACAGTTATTACAATGCAATACAAATACTCTTTATTGTACACAAAAAAAGCCTTCCGGCCGCGTGGTTCGATCTCACAGTTCATTCATCGAACGGCGAAGATTTTTGAAATCCTTCTCCTGTATCTACTCGAAGGGGTAGGCAGAGGTGTATAGTACACTCACATTTCGCCAGTTATGTTATAAAGTCCCATGTAATACAGGGCGAGCATATTGCCATTACACATACAAAATACACAATATCACGCCTGTTTCCCATTGGGGTAGGCAGAGACTATGGATTTCCACCTGCTACGACCCTGACACACCCCTTCCGCTTCATCTACGTTCATTAACCTCGTCATGCATGCTCGTCGGTTTAGAGTACTCTTAACCTGGCATTTTTCGAGAACGTCTGCGATTTGAATGCGATACGTTCGCTGTAGGCCTAGTACGAGTGTGACACTTACCGATACTTCCATCGAATTCGACGACTTTCATTCATTAATCAGTAGCGCCCCTGGCCGATACGAGGAGGAACTAGTAATTTATGAATGAAAATCGACGAAAACTATGAAAGTATTATAAAGTGACAAACTCGTACTAGGCTGCCTGAGGTTGTCTCCTTCCAACTCTTCCATCCACGCTCGCTTCGTATACTTGTTTAGTCAATCTCCTTTCGTCCGTCCTCTCTATATGTCGAAACCATCTTAACATACCTTTCTCAATCTTTGTCACTACATCTTTCACTCAACAACGCTCCCTTGCCATTAACCGGAAACAAATCCAGACTCCGGGCAGCTACTGAGAATTTCCTAATGAAAAATCCCGGGAATCGAATACAAAACGGCTCAGCAGTCGAGCTTTTGACCACTAGACCAGCGAGCTAATAAAATAATACATAAATACTACATAACATAAATCCAACAACAATGTTTCGATAAAATATTGCTAGTGTGCCTTGTAAACAGCCAATAAAAAAAATTCACCATGCGCTTGCTGTCTGAACTCAGCCTTAGAATGTTACTTTGTATTATACTTTTGACTTATTGTTTCAATTAGCAGTAAAAGCTGCATATTCATTTAACTACATTCCTTGTGCTTAATTATATTTTAGTTTTAAAATTGTATTAATATGTCAATACAACGTGTTAATTAAATAACTGAAAACCTCTTAAGGGGTCATTATACTCACCAGTATGAACAACTTTTATTATGAGATCAACGCTGAAATCGCAAAAAAAATCAGCTGTTCCCTACATTTGTTTTCACATAAATCGACAAAATGTACAACTGATTTTTTTCGCGATTTCACGGTTGGTCGTAAAGTTGTTAAGTACAATGACCCCTTAAGAGGTTTTCAGTTATTTCAATAACACGTTGTATAATTAAAGCACGTTTATATGTTCCCATCATCATGTATTTTTAATTTTGGACAATGTTGATAATGATCGGTCAACTCGAAAACTTGGTAATGTGTACTTTGACCGGTTCATGTCAACATTGTCATATTTTTAAGCAGCTAATGATTATACCTACACTTATGATATTTAAACTTTCATAAATTTTAATAAAAGTTGTTTTGATTGTAACGTATAACGAATATTGATGAATTTAATATGTTTGTAATATACTGATATTCATAGCATACTCAAATAAAATGAAGTGGACTGAGATATTCTTGTTTCATTACTGGCAATTCATTCAGCTATCTTTAAATTGTGATATAATCGCTTGGCTGTATCTTATCTAGGATTTCAACTTGCGAAGTACGATACTACTTTACTGGGCTGATGGTCCCCGAGTGTGCTACTTGATTGGCAGTAAAATCCTTGAGAAAAACTGGAGGAAATTAGGAAGTGGTTCCGGGGCGCATCTTATCGCGGAGGCTGGGGGCCGCGCGCCGCCAGTCCGCGCCGAACCGTCGACGCTGTAGTACGTGTCACGTGTATCAGCGGCCGAAACGCGCACGCGCGAACGCGATCCCGACGCACCAAAACATTACAAAATAATTCACGCCACCCGCTTGCCAACAAAAAGTGACAGTGACGTTTCGGGTGAAGCACGGTGACGATACGCATTCGTAATATGTAGTTTACAAAAATTATTTACGTGATTCAGTGAAAAATTTTCAGTGGTACGATCAACCGGTGAATTTTGTGCGATCGATAGGAGTCGCAGTGGTTGTGTTGTTGGTTTCGAGGATGGATGGTGGTTGTCCGGCGGGCTAGCGCGATGATGCGCAAGGAGAATGCCGGTGCGCCCGGCGGGGCCGAGTTCTCGCTGGATGCGTCTGACTGCATCACGTTACAGCAGATCCTGCAGGCTTTCAACTCGACAATCAGCGAGGAACACGCCTGGGCCCTGTTCTACCAGGCAGCCCGCTGCTTCCAGAAGTGCCTCACGGACGGGCCCACCTGTTACTTGGTGACGGAACCCAGGCATGTGTTACTGCACAAGGACGGAACCGTACATCCCAGCACGCTGCTGAATCCAGGAGGTCAGTAACTTTATCTTTATTCTTCACGCTTTTGATGACCCTGATTTGAACTTAAGTTAATTAATAATTATATTACAAAATTTATAGATGCCTAAAACTATATTTATCGGACATGTCAATGAAGGCTTATCACGAAACTCAAATAAGTGATATGAGCAGAGATGTAAGTACCTATATATTTACATATTTATTTATTCAATTAAAACATTGGCTATCATTGTGTAGAAGTCGGCTATGTCATGTAATCACGTTTTATCAGGTAGGTAAACATCTTTTGGCGAATTGTAGGCGACCTTGTGTTATCAGTGAAGTTGCATCAGTGTTCTGAAGTAGGTAGGTACCTATTGTTGATTAATTAGTGCTTACAACAATTATATTTAAATCTGTTCATTTTATGATTACAACTTATCAAGTTCACTAACAACTCATTACTATGATAAAATCAGTGAATATTAAAAACATGAGCCAATTATTTATGCAAAAAACCAATCGGAGCTTTGACTAGGGCTGCCATGAACTAAATTACTGCCAAACCCTCGGACATTTGGGTGAATTCCCCCGGACACCATTAAATAAAAATTACCAACGCAGCGAGCGTCCTGTCTTTAATCTGTGGTCCGGGTTTCAACCGGACACTTCTAGAACACTGCTACCGGAATCCCCCGGACGCCTTCCCAAACTAGGACAAATCCGGGAAAAGCCGGACGGATGGCAGCCCTAGCTTCGACCAGTGCTACAGAACATACCTACCAATTTTACCAATCATTCACTATCAGTATTGATTTTGCTTGAATTCTAAAGTCCACACCGTGGGTAAGAGTTCATTGGTGTCGATTCTCTTGTTCACGAACTAAACTTATTTTAAACTATCGCTCTCTTTTACTAAAAGTAGATACGTGGGACACTCAGAAAGTTTTGCGAAACTAAAAAAAATTGTTCTATACGTACATATATTTTTATCAAATATTTTCAAAGTACTTTCCACCAGCCTCTATACAAAGATTCATGCGCCTAAACCAGTTTTCAAAACACTTTTTCCAGTCCGCCGCAGACACCTCGTTTACAGCCTGCTCGAACGCAGCCAGCGCATCTTCCGGCGACGAAAATTGTATCCCTTTGAGCTGATTTTTTATTTTTGGGAATAAAAAGAAGTCACACGGTGCTAGATCAGGGCTGTAAGGAGGGTGACCCAGGAGTTTGACTGGCGTGCTGTCCAGGAAGTCCCTCGTTTTGAGTGCGGTGTGCGCAGGTGCATTGTCGTGGTGGAGCAGTAGCCCGCAGAGCCCTGTGTTTGGTCGCTTGTTGCTTATAACAGAGAAAACTTCTGGCAAACATTTGGTAGTATACCATTCGGCATTAATGCTTCTTTGATCCCGTAAGGGAATTGATACCAAGTGGCCAGTCAAATTAAAAAAGCTAGCGATCAAAATCTTACCCCCGCTTCTAGATCGCTTCACTTTGGTAGGCGTTGGCTCATTTTGAAACACCCAAACAGTCGACTGGCGCTTGGTTTCTGGGTCGTATTGATAAATCCAGGACTCATCACCTGTAACGATGTCGTAAACACGCCGAGACGAGCCTGCTTCAAATTTGTTAAGCATATCACGGCACCATTCCACCCGGGCCTGCTTCTGAGCATCGGTGAGGTTGTGCGGCACCCAGCGTGATACTATCCTCCTCACGCGAAGATGGCTGTGTAGAATCTCGTGAACGCTTCCCGATCCAATCTTCAATATGTGTTGAATCTCCTGATATGTAATTCGCCTATTGTCTTGGATTAAATTTTTCACTGCTAGCACGTTTTCTTCGGTAACAGCCGTCAAAGGGCGACCGCTTCTTTCGTCAACCCCCAAAGTTGGTCGACCGCGCTTGAATTCGTTATACCAACGATACACGGTTGCCTTGGAAGGGCCTTCATCCATGAATGCCATTTGAAGTCTATCGTACGATTCATCCGGTTTCAGGCGACACTTGAAATCGTATAAAATCATAGCTCTAAAATGTTCCCGGCGCAGATCCATATTTCAGTGAGACACAATACTTTGAATTAACTCGCAAAAAATGTGGAGGGAAATTTTGAAATTGGAACTTACTTATTTTTACTTATAAATAATCATATTTTCGAAAAACATTATAACTGGCCAGTCTCCCATATATAAAAACTTTTTTTCGCAATACTTTCTGAGGGGCCTGGTACAAGAAAGGGATGGCAACCATTTTAGAACTGTCAAATTAGTTTACGTGTTACATTTCTTTGTATTTTAGTGGGCACGTTCCGAGATCACGACTAAACTTGTATGGAAATTTTAATTCCGTCTAATTTGACAGCTCTAGAATGGTTGCCATCCCTTTCTTGTATCTACTATTAGTAAAAGAGAGCGATAGTTTAAAATAAGTTTAGTTCGTGAACAAGAGAATCGACACCAATTATCGACAAAACTTGGAAATTATTTCCTCCGTCCCCCTTTTCGACGTACCCGGAAAAATTAGCCGCCGATACTCAATATTGTAGCATGCCAGTAACATATTGAACTACCTATATTTACGGGACTTGTCGCGCTCAATAAAATCAAAACATAACAAACATTTTGACCAACCTCGACGTTTCGGCCAAGTTGCATTGGCCGTAGTCACGAGCAGACTGAAGTATGCGGGTGTCATCGTCTTGTCGAGGTTAGTCAAAATGTTTGTTATGTTTGTTTGTATAGTGCGCGTCAAGTCCCGTAAATATAATATGAGTGAAATTCGCGAAAGTTCAAAAACTTCTATGCCAGTAACATACACAACATAGTTAAGATATCCTAGCAGCGCATAAAACCGCCATTGATTTTATCTGAACATTCTTACACCATATCAATGCATTCAGCTATATTTATTGAAGAACTTTAATAAGATAAGTATACTACTAGAGAACGCCCGCGGGTTCGCCCGCGTCGATGTCGTTTATCGTGCATCTCAGGAACTTTTTGTCTTCCCGGGATAATCTTGAATTCCTCAAGGTTCCAGGCTAACTCTTTGCCAAATTTTATGACGACTGGATCATAGGTTTAATCGTGAAGAAGTAACAAACAGACAGAGTTGCTTTCGCATTTATAATATTAATTACTAGCTGAGCCCACGGCTTCGCCCGCGTATTGAAATAAAGTACCTACAGCTTATGTTACTTCTGTACAAAGTATATTTCTAATGGTCAAAGAATGATTAAAATCGGCTCAGTAGTTTTAGAGTTAAACAAACAAACGTCTTTCCTCTTTATAATATTAGTAGTGTGATAAAGTCCGATGGAATTTCTATACGTGAAGAAACTCCATTCATAGGATTAGCTTGAGACAGCAATTACATTGAGCATAAAGATCGCTTGTTATCATAATGACAACTTGTGAATGAACGGAATACAAAGTTTAACATTCTCCTGTAAGTTTGTTCAAAGGGACATTAATGTCTTTTGAAGGAAACACTCTGGCAACCTGTTTTTGCTATGCTATAATAATTCTAGACTAGAGTAGACCTACCGCGTCGCTTCAGTGATATAAAATAATAGAATAAAGTCGTCCAATGTGTTATCATTTGGAATTGCTAATAGGTAACTGAACTTGTCGTTGTAATTTCGTATGAATTTATCCTTTTAAAGATCAAGTCTGTCCGTGTTCTGACAAATATTGAAAGAAATGGAAGGAAGCCTGAACGATGTCATTTTTAACCCTGAAATATGCAGTTCTGCCTCAGGATGATATTGAATATATCGAATTCCACATGGGTGTATCATGCCTACATAAGTACAGTAATAATTTCGTAATCTAAATTTTTATATATGGGAACGTTATTTCTATTTACTAGTATATATGTCAGTCATTGCTCCACTTCTTATTGGCACGGCATTCTTATGGGAATACGTACAATGTTCAACTGAATAACTTAACAGAACCACCCGCTATCGATCTGAGCTTACTCATAGCACGTACTTTCCTTTTATGAACCTTTTCTACGGTTCACGTAATTTTTTCCGTGACGTAAGTAGGGTTACCAGATGTAATTTAGAAATGAGATTTCCTGATAAAATCCCTGACTTTCACTTAATTTCCTAATATATTGTCTAGATGTTCTTTTTACCACGTTTTTATTAGCTCGTTTTCAGTCCTCCTGTCTGTTCGGTACAAATTTTGCAATCGATTTTAAACTAACTTCAGTAACTTCCCGATGAGTTCGAGTCATGAAACTTTAAACATAGTTCAGAACTGGATGACAATGCAATATTAACTTGTTTTCGTTGTATTAACGTGGTAACTTATTTACTAAAATAGTCAATAAATATATGAATTTTTACTACTTCTGTTTATTTTTAAAAATTTAAAAAATATCAATTTTTTCCTGTTTCCCTGACAGAGGGCCAAAATTCCTGACAGTGTCAGGAAAATCCTATCGTCTGGTAATCCTAGATGGGCTAGAGGAAAGCCTTCCCGTATTGCGCATGTTTTATGGCGGCAGGTATTTTTGTTTACCCTGAAGTTTACTCTGTTTTCCTTGAAGAGAACTTTTCTCATGTTTTTCGTAAGTTACACAAGAGTGTTTGAGATGAAAACACTGATTAGCTGAGTAACAAAGTTTTGTAATAATATAGTGCAGAGAGTTTGCTCCATCCATTGATAGGACGTTTCTATAAGTCTTTTGTAATCTATCGAAAAGTTTCCAAGGTGGATGAAGACGATGCATGCTTAGTTGAATACTTTGAATACATAGTTTAATAATAAAGTTTTGTGATCATAGTTAGGGCTGCCATGACCTAAAATGCCGACACCGGAAAAGGACCTCCAAAACTTTTAAGGTGTCCGGGGGAAATATCCCGGACATTTGGGCGAAACTAGTGTTTTCCCCCGGACACCCTAACACTTAAAATAGGTAAAATAAAATGATTTTTTTACTAACGCGGCATGCATCGCATTAATCACAGCTCGGTGTATAAGTGCGATGGGCCATAGGAGACACTGGACCGGAAGGTTTAAGGGTTCAAACTAAGTACCGTTGAGCTATAAACTTAGGTTAGTTGAAAGAGCTAACAGGATTAGTAATGCGTCGTTTTTCCATGCGTTACCAACTTGATGGATACCCCCACGTTAGTTTAAATATACTAATTGCTATAGTCTGTTCCATGTAGTTATCGAAAAGGGAACCATTTTAACTAAAAACATACCTATAGTTTACTTAAATTAAATTAAATATCCCCTCTGGTGCCGGACATAAAGAATTGCACCACCCTATCTCTTCTCATGGATGTCGTAAAAGGAGACCAGAGGATGGGCAGCAGCGTTCTCTGAGTATTTAAACGACCAATTGCGATCGCCAACCCGCCTGCCAAGCGTGGCGATTATGGAATATCTCCCCCTTTTGGGGGAGGCCTATGTCCAGCAGTGGACGTCTTTCGGCTGAAATGATGATGATGATGATGAAATTAAATATTCTTTATTCGGGTATCTAGGACCCATAATGTGTTAATACAAACTATTGTTAGTAACAAAATTTATAAATAACATTTCCTAAAAGTGCTAGAAATAATAGGCGATCTAAATATTGTATGCAATTGGCTAGGTCGGAACAGCAGCAGTGCTATTCTGTAAGATCTCATTATCAAACTCACTTCTGAATTTGCAGTGCAAACTAGTAAAAACAATACGAAAAAAAAAAACTGCAAATTCAGAAGTGAGCTCGACATCGAGTCCGTACAGAATAGCCACGCTATATCCAATAACAAATGCCTAATCAAAATCTATTGAAAACGAGTCCACATCTCATATCGCGGGTAACATTTCAGTAACGCCTTCACATAAATAGTCGGTTCCAGCGATTGCTGGGTGTCGGGTGTCAATTTCCATGTATCTAGAATTCTAGATCGAATAGCGCATAGGCACTAAACCTTATCGGACCATATACGATTTCTGTGTGGTCCTATGCCGCACAATAAGACAAGTTGACAAGCTACTGGGAAAAGTATAGATGGTTTGACGCAGAGAGGCGGTAAATGTCATGTCTCTGGTTTGAGGTTTTAGCAAAGACAAGTGACAGTTTGATGCCGTACAAATACTCTAAAGGTGGTTTCACACCGGCGAGGTGTGGCGTGGATGGGCCGAGCGAGAATTGAAATTTGTATAGCAAAATTTCAATTCACGTCACGCCCATCTTTTGTGTGAAAGGTCTAGATAGGCGAGGATGTGCGAGGCGAGACTTGAAACATTTGTTGGTACAACATTTAACTTTATTGCTGCATAAATAGCGTATTTATTACATTGCAAAACGGTACATGGCGAGCAGGCGCGTGCGGCGCCTGGTCGGCGCGAGACGGCGCGTGCTCGCGACGTACATCTTTCGGTGTGAAAGGGTCAGCGAGATTTCAATTCACGCCCATCCCATCCAATCCTCGCCTCGCCGGTTTGAAACCACCTTCAAGCTTGTTTTTTAGGGTTCCGAAGTCCTACAAGGAACCCTTATAGTTTCGTCATGTCCGTCCGTCTGTCCGTCTGTCCGTCTGTCCTAATCCTTTACAGCTTAATAACTTCTACAATTATAAACATAAGTAAATGAAAGTTTTTTAAAAAATAGTCTACATATAGATCTCAATTTTAAAAGAATAAAAAAATAGTTTTTACGTATTTTAGGGGTGGCGTCCATACATGTGAAATGGGGATGCAAAATTTTTTTTCGCTGCACCCCCTCGTGTGGGGTATCATTGAATAGGTCTACTAAAATGAAGGTAATGTTTCATACACTACTTTTTTATCAGGTGTACCATCTGCGAAATATAGCCCGCCAAAGTGGCTTGCAATGTGTCCCCCCCCTGCCATTTCTAAACTATGCAACGTAGAAACTTATAATCTTCCACATTGATAGACCTTCGTGAAAACTCTCTTTTAAAATTATTTCGAGTATAATGAGATCATAATTTTTTGAGTTATAGAGAGAAAACTGAAAAATACTTAAAACGTCCTAGTTCAAAGGTCATTGACTTTAGAGAAAAATGGTCTTAGCAAATAATGCTCTTTTAGCTACTTTCTATTTGAAAAAATCACAAAAAGAAACTTTGAAATGAAACACTTCCTAAATTTGGCTTCTTGAATTTATCGCTAGATGGCGCTACTAACAACACGCTCTGAGTCGCGAATGCTGCCGATTATTGCAAAAACTAAAATAGCCATGATTAATATTCCATTTGATTCGTTTGTAATTACACCTACTTAAGGAACCCTATAATACTGAGCATGGCCCGACATGCTCTTGCCGGTTTTTTTTTTCTTAGGGTCGGTCTTTCAATAGCCAGTAAACTTTTAACTGAGGAATAAGTTTGACAGTTAAGTATAGAAAATATGGCAAAACGTCACATTTATTCTTCAGTTAAAAGTTATCAGACTATTGAAATACCGGTCCTTAGTGGTTTGGCTGAGAAGGCTAGGTGTAACAATGTATTATGTTGGTGAAGAGAGAGACAAATACAGTGACTGCATCTTGCGGTCGATTTTAAAGATGAAAAAACTTTTTTGCGTAACGGACCTTGAATATGAAATAGGAAAACGGTAACAAAAGCCGAGCAATATTTTCCGGACGACCTTTTCAGAACAAAATAGCTTCGTGCTGTATTATACTCGCATTAATCAGTCTAACTGGTAATGACGGACAGCAGGCCGCACATAAAACATCGGGCCGCAGGTTGAGTGTTGAGCATCACTGGACGGGCCCGAGACCCGATACTGTCCGAAGTGCCCGACACCAATCATTGCTGACAGCGCTCATACATTGTATTGCCTTGCAATTAAAGCGATTTTGCATGCATGTTTCTATTAGACTACTTGCTGCTGACCCATTTTCGAAGAATACTAGCTAACAAGGCTGACTTTGTACGTTATAAGTGCCAAGATTTTCATATTCGAGATGTCATTCAATTTATTTGTTTATGAAGTTGATAGATTGTTGCACAATATTATCTACAAATCGATTTTCCAATGTTAATTTAAATTTTCAATGCATTTCGTTTGTAGGTTAAGGAGTCAATTAAAGCATTATCGTGAGTTTTCTCGAGAATGTTGCGACCTGGTTGTTGTAGGTAATTTTGTAGAGATGTAAAACTGTCGTCAAGATTAACGTTAGGCATTACAGGAATACCTTGTTTCGTTTGTCTCTGTTACCCTTGAGACCATAAAGGTATTATACCAGTATAGAAATGTCTTTGCTTGAGACACTTTTAACCTTTTACATCTGCAAGATAATGCAATTTCAAGTGTTTAAGAATGTAATAAAAAGTAGAATCTAAATACTCCATAATAATAATACAACAATAACTCATACTACATGATACTCCTCTATTTGTCAACCGATTTTCTTTTTTGTTTAGTAGCTATTGAAAAGCTTTAGTGTTATTATTAATAAAAAAAATAAAAATAAGAATAAAATAAAATAATAATCATAAAAAAAATAATGAATTACGGCTCGTGACCACGGCCAATGCAACTTGACCGAAACGTCGAGGTTAGTCAAAATGTTTGTTATATTTTGATTTAATTGTGCGCGACAAGTCCCGTAAACATAATTCAATATTAATGAATTACGGTCGAATTTCGACTATTTTCGACCATTGCAATGGGCGAACTCTCGTTATAATAAATCCACTTCTATTCTTAACAGCTTCTACTTTTTACAAGTAACGATAATTCAGAAACTCCATAAGTATCCTTTTCCTACGTACTTTCAGTTTGATGATGATTTTAGACCGACTTCCTTTTTCCCGGAGAAGTGTTGTCTACTTGTTAAATGTAACTTTCCATGTAAAATAAAATACGTAGTTAGGTAGTGGTATTTTATTCTGATTGGAAATCAACTGCTCCCGATTTTTTATCATCGCTATAATTTTGTAGGAAGCCTAAAAAATATCCTGAATCACTAACAAGATTAGTCTGTACCGCAGACAAAAACACTACACCGTACGTTCAAGGTTAACAAAAATGTTCGGTGTCTAAGTGTTAAATAATTTACTAGATGACAGCATAAAATGATTTCAATGCCTTTCATCAACTTTTTGGGTTGTTACTAAAACAACCGCGTTTTTTGTAGAAATCACAGTTGCGGTCACGCGAATGTTAAGTAGGTAGCTAATTATTGAAGGGATCATTAATAAAAGAATAACCCTTTTGATTATTTCTTCGAAGAATAAAAAAAATAAAATCTTCGAAGAAATAATCAAAAGGGTTCTAAAGTTTAAATGATGTGCTTAAACGATGAATTGGCTCGCTTATACATTAAATTTTTAATAACACTAAGTGGTTGGGGGTGCATTAAAAGAGCCTCCATGAGTGACGATATTTAATTGATCGTCCGGCGCACCCTGGGCAGTCAGCCCCGCTACCAACCTGCTGACTGGCTAATCTTTTCCCCACGGCATGAGCTATTATCATTATGTAGCTCATGTCGACACGATAGAAGAAGAAGTGGTTTTCCAACTTGCATTTGCATAAGAATTTTCTCTTCTCGCTTAGTTTTTCCTATTCAAACTTTTAACTAGCGCGAGAAGAAACTCGTATACCTTTGTATAGTTTTCGATCTCCATACTTCCGGGAAACAATCTTGAAAGTAAATCAATTAAGTATTAAATTAACTGAATCAAGAAACAGATGATGTAGGTACCTACGCACGCGATCTTATGTTAAACAGCAGCATTTCATTGACACGATACTGTCAGACAGCGCTTCTCAAACTTTTACCGCAACGCCCCATTGCGGGTATTGTGCCGCATCGAAGTTTTGTCATAAACGACAGTAAAAGGGAGTTTTGTTTGAATTATTTCGTTTTAAGTATTTAGGGTACACGTGCTAAGGCTTAACGTGATATTTGGGGTAATTGAATAAGAAATCCCTTAAAACATTTCATGTTATTCTCGTAATGGCGGAGGGATTTCAACATTGAGGAAACGTTTCTGAAAAAATGTATTTATACTTTTGTTTCCGGGATTTGTTTGTCTTTTGTGTCCGGTTAGTGGCAATAGGCTCGCTCTTTATTACATGGGACTATACCATAACTGGCGAAATGTGAGTGTACTATACACCTCTGCCGACCCCTTTGGGAAAATACAGGCGTGATGTTATATTGTTGTAAAACCAAAACATGTTTTAGCTTTAACTGAAGCATTTAATAAAGAGGTGTTGTTTTTTCAGTCTAATGTTTACATTATTGTCATGCAAAGGAATCTCGTCTACTTAACTTCACCGTCTGACGTCATACTCTTTACACCTAAAAACAAACTTACGATTTGCTAACCACCACTCTTGAACAGTTGATCACCGCTGTTCAGTCAAGTGCAGTGTATCGTTATACAGTTTTTGCCAGCGATATTCATGCGCTCGTATTGTTCTGTCAGCCGAACGTTTCACCCTGCGCAGGCGCACGCGTGAGAAACAGGTCTCGGTCCCGGAAGGTCTTGCTTGACTATCATTCGAGACTTTTTGCGTTGCGTGTCGGAGAAATTACATAGATCTCTTTATGCTGTTAGGTTTGTTGAACTGATGTAATTAAAGCGGGGTGTGCAATTTTGATGGGTTTGGCAATTGATCGGATGTGGTTTGGTTAGAGTGGTTTAGTGGTCATGTGAATTTCGATAGGTAATCGGGATCGTAATGGACCATAAAATCAGATATCATAAAAGTCAATAAGAATCTGTTAGGAGTTTTTAGGACTGATACTATACTTACT
This sequence comes from Asteroscopus sphinx, assembly GCA_949699075.1. Taxonomy (NCBI): domain Eukaryota; kingdom Metazoa; phylum Arthropoda; class Insecta; order Lepidoptera; family Noctuidae; genus Asteroscopus; species Asteroscopus sphinx. The sequence goes on along the minus strand of OX453004.1, from coordinate 29,421,251 downwards.
TCCTTCAACTTTTTCAGTTTTGGTAGTCCGTTCTTGAGCCTTTTCTTAATTATTAAAAGTCAATAAGAATCTGTTAGGAGTTTAGGACTGATACTATACGTACTTCCTTCTACTTTTTCAGTTTTGTTAGTCCGTTCTCCAAACCTTTTCTTAATTATGTTGGGGTCGGCTTCCAGTCTTTCCAGATGCGGCTGGACATCAGTATTTTACACGGAGCGATTTCCATCAGAACCCTGAAACCCAGTTACTGGGTAATACCGACATCCTAAGGTTAGACTTTCGGCTTCTTATTCTTCTGACTACCCGTAAGAACTGCCATAGATATTCGTATGACAACCGGGACCGACAGCTTAACGTGCTCTCTCCGAGGCACGGAGGGGTCTCGATGTGTAACGAAATCGTCACCCATCCATGTACTGGCCACGGCTAGTGCAGCGGTTATTACTTAGCCCCGAGCCCCTCTACACGGTTTCGTTAGTAATAGGAAGAAAGTGAAGACAATTCTTATTTATTCTCGTAAAGTTATTCGTTTAAATTCTTATTGTCATTGCTAATCTTTTAAAGGATAAAAGATTTGAATCGATAAATAAATAATAATAAATATCTTTGGGACATGTTTACACAGCACCGTCTAGTCCCAAACTAAGCAGAGTTTGTGCTATGGGTACTAGACAATGGATATAATAATTATATACTTTTTTTTTGTAAATCTATACTTATAATTAAGAAACACCCAGACCAACACAAACACTTATATTCATCACACAAATATTTGTGCCCTGTGGGAATTGAACCCGACCTCGTGATCAGCACTCCGACCTTCGAACCACTAGACCACAGACGTCGTCAAAATAACTATAACTTTGATAAAAGCCTGAATATGCCAGCTATTAGACATTTATGTGGATCGGTTTATCCCTATTTATACAATTTTCAAGTTTATTTAAGAGTTTGACAAGCACAATAAAAGGTAACCCTTTAATAACAATGTGGGTCACTAAGACCCTTTGAATGACGCTTATGACATCAAAAATAACCGGAACTTTGATATAATAGTGGGATAATGTATTTTACGATCGTATAACTGTATTGTAAAGATTTCTATTTTATTAGTAGCAGCTTGTACTGTGGACTACATTTTTCTGCTTAAAACCGGATTATTTTGTTATTTATTATAAGTATACGGTAATAGGTAATCATAATATGACCTCGAATTTGAGATGGAATGTGATAAAATTGCAAACAAAATAAGAAATATTGTCTTAAACTTAATTGCACAAACTGCTTGATTAGGAGTTTTTTTTAAATTATCTAGTAGGTATGCTAATTTATTCTGATTGATAGGTGTTAAGTGGTTATTGTAGCCCACAGCAACATTATTGGAGTACAAATACGTAACAGTAACTGCAAATATTTTCATTAAGAATGCAATTGGTTGGTGACCTGTCTTGGTCTCAGAAAATAATGTCTCTCTGTAGGCCATACTATAGGCACTCAATAAGTTTTTACTTCGCTCATGAATAAACGGTATTTAAAGGTGCATTCTACGATCGAATCCGCTATTGATTTTTATCTTCGATTAGTGGAATACTTGCTTGATTAGTCTTAAATCAAATTCCTCATTCGGATCATAAATTTTAAGCAATTACGGCTGTAAATCATTTGAAAATAAGGCCTATAAAGATGCTATTGATAGCCTCAATTAAAATACTCTATTCGCAATTTATTCATTTCCCAATCGCATATAAAATTAATTTTATGTCGTCAATAAATTACCGGATTCCATCTCAGCAAAAAATATGGCGGTTTCTTTGACTGGCCGATACAAAAACCGATCAACATTGGAATCCTTTTTGTGACTTCAATAAATAGAACTGCTTTCGGAACGGCTTCCGAACACAAAAAACATACAATGGAAAGAAAGCTCACTATTTTAAACCTTAACACTTTGTAATACAGCCTGCAGATTTTTTCTATTTACCTGCCCGTTTTCCTGGAATATAGAGACTTCGAGAGTCTACAGGTAGGTTCTAAAGGGAGTGAATGACATGTCTGAATCTAAGCACGTAAACTCGTAAAGTGATATAATTTGACATCCGCCAAAATCGTTGCGTAAATGACCTAATGCTCACTGAACTGGTACAAATCGAAGATCTGGAAAAAAATAAAATAAGAAATTTAAAATAACTATGTTGGAGCGTGTGGGGCGTATCAAGAAGCACTAAACTGACTTAAGATCAGCAATAAAAACGAAAGAAGAATAATAATTACCTACCAGTGTATAATAAATAAACTAGCAACTTTGTATTAAACCCTTGGGATGGTCGTTTATTTTGATAAGCGTTTTATTTATTTCTCCGTGCACTTACAAGTTGCGAACTGGCTAAAAGGGACGACTCAAAATAAATACGTCAACAGTTCACACATCGCATTCAAGTGTTGACATTTCGCTGAACTTGTGTTTGGCCATGATTGTGTGATGGGTCTGCAAATATACTGGGAAGGTGTGTAAGTGTAATTGAAGGGATTTTTATACGCTCTTAGGTACTTTTGTAATGTTTTCTTTAGGACCTAAATTCGATATCTTTCTTCATCAGTGGCGGATTTACGCCTACACTTACACCACAAATTTTGCCGCCTCTACCGACCTCTACAAGTTATGATTGCACAAGAAATAGTATTTGGTTATGGGTTTTTGGATACATATTTGCGAGCTAATAAAAGCTTAATCATGGGTCAGAGTCATAGGGTTATCTAAGTGGTGAAACATATTACATGTTTTATGTTTTGTGTGGACCCACTAACATTCAGGTATATAAATATGAATCTTTTTAATTTCTGTAAGACAAAAAAAAGGCTCCTTTGTCGCTCTAGGCTCCAGCCTACTCACCTTGTTGGTAAATCCGCCACTGTTCTTCATACTTTAGGTAAGACTGGGTAACATGTTAATGGCCAAAAACATAAAAATACAAATATATAATAAAACAAAGTTTAACCGGATTAAATCGCGTATATTATTTAAATTAGTTTTCCTGACGTTTCGTTTAGCTTTGCAGCGTTTTATTGTAATGTGTAGTGATCGCGAAAACCTAAGAAATTATTAGACAAATATATAGTTATATTGAGATTGTTTTCTATATCTCAACTGCTGCCTATACAATATCGGGTCTGCATCACGATCATAAAGGCTGCGATCGATTTCTAACTGATAGTAGTTGCACACTGCGCGCTACGGTGGATTCTCGGAATCGCAATCAGTTATCGATTGGAACATTAGAACTATACAAATTAACTAACTACGGTGTGTTTTTTGTTTCAAGTTAGCTTTTCAGTAAATGTCACGTTTAAGCTACAGACGGAATTTATAATGTTTTTATTTTTTTATTTTTTATTATAGGGTGGCGAAACGAGCTAAAGGCCCACCTGATGTTAAGCGGTTGGTTACCTTTGCCCATAACAACTGCAATACCATCTAGTCTGTTGCCTAAATGGTACCGCAAGTCGGTTCGCCAAACTGAGACATGAAGATGGAAAGTCTCATGTGATTGTAATTTCACCCGTACCCTTCAGACCGACACACAGCAATGCAAGCATCACTATTTGGCGGAGAAGTAGATACGGTGGTAGTACTTCCCCGGACGAGCTCTTTCACAAAGGAGCTCTACTACTACTAAGAATCAGTGTTTCTTAACCGACTCGACTAACTTTGCAGCACAGACCAGTAAGCCTCAAGACGCCGCATAAACAAAGTTTTGCATTCGAACACAGTCGTAAAATGATGGCGGGGGCCGGGGGGCGGACGGTGCGTTATGATTGCTCGGCACACAAGTTCTGTGGTATGATTGGTGCCGCACGCTGATGGAGTGACGTTCCAATTGGCGGCGGGGCGTACGATATGCAGTGGTACTGCATATGCGTTGTGACCGTGGGTATCCGGCTAATCGGCGTCTAGAGGCTTACTGGTCTGTGCTTTGCAGTTAATTCAAAGTCGTATAGATATACCCTTACTAATAATTTTATTTATAAGATATCGCTGACGTCACCCAAAGACTTACAAAAAGTGGAGGTTAATTTCGATAATTAACGTTTTGAAAGTGCATGTAAATGCTTATTCGAAATAAAAACATTTGACTTTGACTTTGATACGGTTCACGGTAGCTTAGTGGCTAATGCACTGGCTTACTGAGCCAGGAGTCGTAGGTTCGAATCCTGCTCGTGAGAGATTTTTTCTTTTCACAATTCAAATCGTTAGATTTCGCTTCGCATGCGTAAATGCGTTAAAAATAATAAAATATATGATTCTACTTCAGTCGAACAACTAGGTACGGTCACGATACTTCGCGGTGCTACATTTTGTCGACAAAGTCCCTTGAACGAATCCTGCTACATTACACGTAGCTGCGGCTGCCATCGAACACTGAGCGCAAGCGATTTTAGCCTTAGTGGTGGTTCACCGGAAAGATTTCTGACTGTATCTTACTCAACTTTTACTTTTAAACAACCGATCATTAAATTCTCAGAACATTTTCAATAAATCATTCTGTCTAGATTGTGGTCAAGAGCAGATCTATACATCATTAAAAAAAAAAAATGAACTATGTTTACGGGACATGTCGCGCACAATTAAATCAAAATATAACAAACATTTTGACTAACCTCGACGTTTCGGCCAAGTCGTATTAGCCGTGGTCACGAGCAGACTGAAGTATGTGGGTGTCATCGTCTTGAGCGGCGGGTGTTTTCTCGAACTACCCGCGGTTGATTTTTAGGGTTCCGAAGTCCTACAAGGAACCCTTATAGTTTCGTCATGTCCGTCCGTCTGTCCGTCTGTCCTTATCCTTTACAGCTTAATAACTACTACAGTTATAAACATAAGTAAATGAAATTTTGTTAAAAAATAGTCTGTATGTAATAGATCTCAATTTTAAGAGAATAAAAAAATAGTTTTTACGTATTTTAGGGGGCCACCCCTGTCCGTCTGTCCGTCTGTCAGTCTGTCCGTCTGTCCTAATCCTTTACCGCTTAATAACTTCTACAGTTATAAACATAAGTAAATGAAATTTTGACAAAAAATCTAATAGATATAGATCTCAATTTTAAAAGAATAAAAAAATCTTGATTACGTATTTTAGGGGTGGCGCCCATACATGTGAAATGGGGATGAAAATTTTTTTTTCGCTGCATCCCCTCGTGTGGGGTATCATTGAATAGGTCTACTAAAATGAAGGTAATGTTTCATACACCACTTTTTATCAGGTGTACCATCTGCGAAATATAGCCCGCCAAAGTGGCTTGCAATGTATCCCCCCCCTGCCATTTCTAAACTATGCAACGTAGAAAGTTATAATCTTCCACATTGATAGACCTTTGTGAAAACTCTCTTTTAAAATTATTTCGAGTATAATGTGATTATAATTTTTTGAGGTATAGAGAGAAAACTGAAAAATACTTAAAACGTCCTAGTTCAAAGGTCATTGACCTTAGAGAAAAATGATCATAGCAAATAATGCTCCTTTAGCTACTTTCTATTTGAAAAAATCACAAAAAGTTACTTTGACATGACACACTTCTTAAATTTGGCTTCTTGAATTTATCGCTAGATGGCGCTACTAACAACATGCTCTGAGTCGCCAATGCTGCCGATTATTGCAAAAATTAAAATAGCCAAGATTAATATTCGATTTGATTCGTTTGTAATTACACCTACTTATGGAACCCTATAATACTGAGCATGGCCCGACATGCTCTTGGCCGGTTTTTTTTAATTGTGCTCGACAAGTCCCGTAAACACAGTTCAATATGAGTGAAATTCGCGAAAGTTTAAAAACTTCTATCTTCAATAATGACTTAATAAAATTCTCTCAATCATTATAGCTAGAAAGTCAACAGGGTACAGTCCATTGTAATAAAATTCATGTTTGCTGGTGTCCACAGTCCACAATGTGATCGTGGTCGCACGACTTCGTGACCCGACCACACCCGATCGATGAGGACGACACCACTATATCTATTGTATGAAGACGGACAATTTCTTGCCATTGAAAAATAATATTGCACTTCATACTGGTCTGTCATTTATTTTTTAATCCGGCAGTTGACTGTTAAGAATACCAAAAATATTATAGTATTTAAAATAAAGTACAGAAGGACATTCCCATTCACGCAACTAAAGAAGTGCATTTGAAGCAATAAAACCCTTTTCGTATTCTCTTATCTACGATCGCTGTCAGAAAATAACTGCAGCAGCGTCACTACGTCACTACAACATGATCGGCGCGTCATGAAATCACGTGAATTAGGGCCCAGAAACGACAACATTGTCATGTTGAAACAAAATAATAATATCCATGAAAAAATGGAAGAGATACACGCTTTTTAAGTAATTTGAGGAGGCATTTACTGAATTTTACTGTCCTTGTCGTGCGAAACGGACATTGCACAGAGAGATGTCATGTTACTCATGTTTCTATGAAGGTTTTGAACAATGACGTCATACTTTGATAGTGATGTCTCTGTCTAGTGAACAAATTTAAATCGCTTAAAACTTGGACATTTTATTGGAAATTTTATTGGTTTTTCCACTGTTGCTTATTTTTCTTGAAAAAGTTTCGAGATTTCTAATAATAACTATGTTTAAAAAAAAAGTTAGTCACCTTCCCTATTGGGATTTTGTATCATAAGGTTATGCGATCAGCTTTGAATGAATAGATTCATAGATTGCTAAACATTCCTGTCCACCCTTTTATCTAAAACTTTGGGCAGCAAATAGTTTGAACTTAGTTTTCATCAGTAATGTAGCTCACGGCTGTCAGTGCAGGCGTAATCAACGGGAATTTGTGATTGTCATTGGTTAGTTTGAAGATACAAACTTATTTAGAGCAAAATTCTATTGTAGATGACGTTGCTTGAAGTTATTAGTCATGTCAAATGTCGCCAACGCAACGGCAACTCCCCCCCTGGTGTTGCGAATGTCCACTGGCGATGGGCGTAGGTGGTTTAACAGAACAAAAATAAATGAAAACAAGAACAGCTTAGCACAACAAAGAAATTTAAAAGGAGTACGATTTAGGAGTTATAAACACATCGTCAACGAAATATTATTGTTTATGAAAAGCTGAATAATTTCGCTTTAATATGTAGTTAGTACGTTAATGAAACAATGGTGGCCTGGAGGATCAATTGTTTGAAAAGCTTTTGTTTCCACTCAAATAATAGCTTACGCGACTTTTGTGATGGTATTTTTGTAATACAATTTACCAGCACTTAGGTTTGCGAAGGTACTTTAAATGTTTTAATGTCATGTGAAGAAATAAAACGGTTTTGTAACATGAAGGATTGGTCGATTCGATCAGGGGCGGCCCTACCTATCGTACAAGGGTTGCACAGCACCCGGGCGCCAAGTCCTGGGGAGCGCCGAAGATCTGAGCCTAAGGCTGTTTGAGTGGTCATAGTAAGCATTATATTATAGGTACTCACATATGTTCACTCTTTATGTTTTTTCTTGTCTTGTTTATCTTGACATATCTTTTTAATGCAATTCGTCAATAATAATTTTATTATTAAAATACAATAAGTTGATAAATTCACACAGTTTTTTTTTTAATCTAGTGACATGTGCAGTAGTAATTATATTTTATCAGTAGTTATGTGAATAAAGAGACATGATGCCAAGATTGTTTACTAAATAAGACAAGAGAGTACAAACAGACTTTATAGTACCATTTTCTGTATTAGCTGGGGGCGATAAGGCCGCCTCTGGATCCGCACATATAAAAATGTATACGGAACAGGCAGCTTCACGACTTTTTCAAGGAGTAAAAGCTTCAGGTGGTATTTTCAAAACACAAATTTTGTTTATTAGTATTTGAGGATATATAAAACACACAATGATACTAATAAATTTTGTTAATTATTCCAAGAGTACCTAACTAAATAACATTTTTTTTTTCCTCGACTGACTTATTTCGTGGAATAGATAAGCCTCAAACATTGCGTATTTACCGATTCCTAGATAAAGTTAGATAATCTAGTATATTGCTTTCTCGTTCACTTAATTAAATTATATGTTCAAAACAACTTAATATTTTTGATGACAAACATTTTACCTAGAACATACAAGAACACTTAACCTATGGTTTTAAACATTGTTTTGTTTTTGTTTATAAACATTAAAAACAACAAGAAGAGTTCTAAATTGTTTTTAAGCTTTCCATTGTGATACTAAAGTGCAAGTTGTATCTAAGATGGGGTGTCGAGTCGACGTCCTTGCAAAGCCAAGGTCGATCGATACTCGGGCAGCATGACGTCATGTGCCGCCATTTTACGTGACGTCACATTTGTGTAAATACATGCCTTTCAGGAACGTAATAGAATATCAGTAGGAGTTATTCTTACGTTTTTACGTTAACTTGAGCGTGAAAGTAAATAATAGAAAATTTACGTTCGTTTATGAATATAATATAGGTAGGTACATTTGTCTTTGGCAGGTGTACTGCTCAAGTTTTCTACTGAGGCAGGGCGGAATTTGGCAAGATGCCTCTAAGGAAGTGGGTATTGCCCAAAAATATTTGTATACTGACGTCAGTATAGTAACTTTATGGTATTGCCGTGGAACTTTGTAGTTTTCAAGAAACTGAAGTGACATTAATTTTAGGAAATAGTGAAACGGTTTAATTTAATTCATTCACTATCAATAAGAAAAGGTGAAAGTATCTTGTTTGAGACAACTGAGACTTTTCATCTTCACGTCTCAGTTTGGTGAACCGACTTGCGGTACTTACCATTTAGGCACCATTCTAGGTGGTATTGCAGCTGTTATGGGCAAAGGTAATCGCTTAACCAGGTGGGCCTTTAGCTCGTTTCGCCATCCTATAATATATAAAAAATATCGAAATGCCGAAATACAGAGTCTATGTATTTTGCCTGTGTATTATTTAAGTATGTAATTTTAATTATTTAAAAAATCACATAGGTTTTTCATTTCAATGCATAATTAACAAAACACCCAGATCCAGGGTCACTCAGCAAAATTTTGCTCAGCATGCGTTTCCTTTGTACCTATAGCTAACGAATAACTAATAGTCACAAAAGTTTAGGGACAAAACAAAAGTAATCTGAGACCCTGATGTTTTTTTTTTCTTTATAAAAGGGCTTCAAAACTGTGAGCCCAAGGGCCCCTGCATGCCTTAAGATGGCCCTGCAAATACTTGATAGATACGTTTTACAGTTAACATGGTGTATTTTCACTTGCGAGTGTGAGTTTGCCTACTTAGTGCGGTGTTGCGTGATCACACACATCGCATTCATTGCAAATTGGATTACTCTTCAGACCAAAGAATACTCATAGACACACACATCTTTCTCTTTAATCTTTCACATTTAGGCTTTATTCGCATAGAAAACAGCACGGCCTATCGCGCGATCCTAAAGTTCAAGGAATTTGCGAAAATTCTCTACATAAAAATTAGTAATTCAAAAAGTCTGAGAATATATCATGTCTTTCAGTATTATAAATAAATTGTGATCTGCAGTACACAGTAATGTGCGTTGGTCCTAAGTCGTAGGCACGCGTCCGACACTCCAACCGGTCAATGCCGCCGTACGCAATTACGCGATCAATCTGAATCGTTCCTTATTTGCTGAAGCATCCCTATAGGCTCCATAAACGTAGGGAAAGCTATTTGTTCTCTATAATTATTGTCCTACATGCTTCTGTCGAACAGTTTTGTAATGTTATCTGAAGAAGTTCATCAATGGTGCCATCAAACGGGACATTACAGTTTTTGTGGTTCAAAGATTGTCGATGATTCTTTAAAGTTCCTTTATTATTTCAATGAGGTGTCAACTATACGTGGGACACTCAGAAAGTTTTGCGAAACTAAAAAAAATTGTTCTATACGTACATATATTTTTATCAAATCTTTTCAAAGTACTTTCCACCAGCCTCTATACAAAGATTCATGCGCCTAAACCAGTTTTCAAAACACTTTTTCCAGTCCGCCGCAGACACCTCGTTTACAGCCTGCTCGAACGCAGCCAGCGCATCTTCCGGCGACGAAAATTGTATCCCTTTGAGCTGATTTTTTATTTTTGGGAATAAAAAGAAGTCACACGGTGCTAGATCAGGGCTGTAAGGAGGGTGACCCAGGAGTTTGACTGGCGTGCTGTCCAGGAAGTCCCTCGTTTTGAGTGCGGTGTGCGCAGGTGCATTGTCGTGGTGGAGCAGTAGCCCGCGGAGCCCTGTGTTTGGTCGCTTGTTGCTTATAACAGAGAAAACTTCTGGCAAACATTTGGTAGTATACCATTCGGCATTAATGCTTCTTTGATCCCGTAAGGGAATTGATACCAAGTGGCCAGTCAAATTAAAAAAGCTAGCGATCAAAATCTTACCCCCGCTTCTAGATCGCTTCACTTTGGTAGGCGTTGGCTCATTTTGAAACACCCAAACAGTCGACTGGCGCTTGGTTTCTGGGTCGTATTGATAAATCCAGGACTCATCACCTGTAACGATGTCGTAAACACGCCGAGACGAGCCTGCTTCAAATTTGTTAAGCATATCACGGCACCATTCCACCCGGGCCTGCTTCTGAGCATCGGTGAGGTTGTGCGGCACCCAGCGTGATACTATCCTCCTCACGCGAAGATGGCTATGTAGAATCTCGTGAACGCTTCCCGATCCAATCTTCAATATGTGTTGAATCTCCTGATATGTAATTCGCCTATTGTCTTGGATTAAATTTTTCACTGCTAGCACGTTTTCTTCGGTAACAGCCGTCAAAGGGCGACCGCTTCTTTCGTCATCCCCCAAAGTTGGTCGACCGCGCTTGAATTCGTTATACCAACGATACACGGTTGCCTTGGAAGAGCCTTCATCCATGAATGCCATTTGAAGTCTATCGTACGATTCATCCGGTTTCAGGCGACACTTGAAATCGTATAAAATCATAGCTCTAAAATGTTCCCGGCGCAGATCCATATTTCAATGAGACACAATACTTTGAATTAACTCGCAAAAAATGTGGAGGGAAATTTTGAAATTGGAACTTACTTATTTTTACTTATAAATAATCATATTTTCGAAAAACATTATAACTGGCCAGTCTCCCATATATAAAAACTTTTTTTCGCAATACTTTCTGAGGGGCCTGGTATGTAATTAGCTTATTGAAGAAGAAAATAGCGTCAAAAAATTACCAAAAATCAATAAAATCAGCTAGGTTTATATTAAAAGACTAGCTGCCGTCCGCGGCCGTCTTTTCGCTTCACTCCTGTGTTTTTTTCATACAAACTTTAAGCCCCCTATTTAACCCCCTTAGGGGATGAATTTTCCAAAATCCTTTCTTAGTGTTCACCTACATTGTCTAAGAAACTCCTGTCCAAAATTTCATCTTCCTAGACCCACTGGTTTAGGCTGTGCGTTGTCTGTACGTCAGTTTTAAGAATTTAATTAAGTAGATTATTGCAAAGTGAACACCTCATCACATTTTTTTATGAGATATAGATCTACTCTTGACCGCAGTCAGCTTTGTCAAGATGTGGTCGACGATGGAGCGAGCAAACCTATTAGGTGCCGCTTCACTCTAGCTTTAAATGCATTAGGGTTGTAAGTGCTCGGAAATACAGATACCGGCAGTGAATTCCACAACTTGGCTGTGCGCATTATGAATGAGTTCTCAAATCGCTTGGTCCTGACAGTAGGGGTTTCTACCAAATGTGGATGATATACTGCAGTGCGTCGTGTAGTCCGATAAAAGAAAGGAGATGGCGGAATAAGCTCATGGAGCACATGCGCACACTCTCCAAAGTACAGCCTATAGAACACCGACAAACAAGCAACTGTGCAACAATCCGTAGTATTGATTTTTCTGTCATCATATTTTAAATTAAAAGTAGAACCTGAGAACAGACTGGCTTCTAAATAATATTTTTATCTCGTTTCTGCATGCTGCAAAATGCTTCCGAAGTTTTCGTAACACCACCAATTATTCCACACGTAACATTTTTAGTACAGCACCCGTCAAATTATCAATTGTGGAGGATGATCTATCAACTTTCTAAAGTAATAGCCGGGTGTTTGTGTAAGCGCTATTATCTGCAGATAACGAGGCGACCTTTGATTGAGATAAACGACTCAGATTATCTGGTATGCGTCACAGTCATGTAATGCCCGATATACCTATGTTGTGATTTGATTTGAATTGGAATGTTTTTTTACCTGTGTTCATGTAATTGACGCAGAAATATGTACTTTTTAGCTTCTTACACAATAATACAACACCACGCAACTAAAAGTCTCCGATACTTGTACTATGGCAATGTATTTATTTGAAGGATCGTACAATATTGTATAAGTGGCCTGAGTTACAAGTACTTTAGTACGCCTTCCCAATTGATGAACTGGCAAACGCCAACGCAGTAGGCCCAGATGGAGATGGCGATGAGCAGGATGAGCAAGACTCCTTCCAAGAATACTGGTCCTTACTAACATTAGACAAAAAGAGGTGAAAGGATAGCAAGAATGCCTTTGCCCTGCAGAGCGACAGTACAGGCTCTTAATATTAATCATATAAATATGAGGCATATTAAATTTCATGTCATGGATTCAAGATCGCCCAGCCAGCTAAAATTTTGTTCCTCATTTTGCACAACTATACTTTTTTTTCTTTTTACTTTTATAATCAGCTTTAGAGCGGCTGTTACTAGACGCAATCCTACGTCATGAACTGCCATAAAAAGTGCTCCGTGGCATGGTGGTTATTACTATAATCATACCATTTCCTTTAATACTTCGTACTTACTGGAGACATAAAAAAAATAAAGTTTATACCTCATAATTGTACGACTCCTGTAAGTAAAGCTGATGCTGCCATTATTTCAAGTTTAACGTGAACAATTTGATGGGATCTTTTTATGAACTACTGTATGGATTTTAATGAAATTTAGCATACAGATAGAACATACCCTGGATTAGTATATAGGCTACTTTTTATCCCGGGGAGATGAATAGTTCTCGAGGGATGCGCGATTAACGACATCCACGTGGGCGAAGCTGCGGGTATAGGCTAGTTTATAATATAAGTAGAATTAAGTATCTTTGGATTCTAAACCAATGGCTGATTACATGTAAGTAGATAAAAATACAAGAGAACTTTAGAAGTGTGGTAATAAAATATTGAGCAACATTCAATTTATTTTATTTTATCGAACTGGACATGGATCGAATTTGGTAATCATGTAACATTCGCTAGAATGCTCATTATAAAATTCATTCAAAATTGCAACTTTTATTTCACTTGCATTTTCCACACTTATTTTCGAAGCTGTATCACCGCAAATAGCCACGTTGTCCACGCGTGCCTTCATATCAGATAATTACACTCGTAACAAATTAACAACTTCACCCCTGCATATGTAAGGTCATGACATAAATAAAATACCTATAATTTACCTAATCGTTAATGACTGCTCTTGTCCCATATAATTTAAATAGTTGTGAACGTGCATACCAATTAAATAAAATAGCTGCCACATACGTCTTATGTTCAACTCGTCAAATATTTTCATTATCATTTACATTAAAGAGTGTATCCCATAAGTCGAAGATATGCACTGGATCCCCTTGAACCCTATTGAACCCATGTTCACAATCACATGCTTCATATGCTTGGATTAACAGGGTTTAAAGTGTGAGCATTGATTATTTCTTATTCTTCAATCAATGAACTCGGACCATCGCAATCTACCGTTGGTCGTACAGCACTTCCTAACATCATGCTGCTTTCATAACATGATCACAATCAGCCCATTATGTCCCACTGCTGGGCACGGGCTTTTCTCGGAATGTGAAGGGTTCACAGGCTTAGTGTACCATGAATGACCAGGTGTTGGTTGGCGGACTACGAACACTAACTTTTTTTTACAATATATTATTTAACTTGCAATGTTTGCTAGTTGGTTTTGGTCAAATCTTGCAAGCCAAATTTAAACCACTTCCCGCTATCCGATGACAATACATCAAAAATATCAAATATCATCAATATACATGGTGTTTAGGAGCTGATCTGATGATGGAACCGGAAGGTGGTCACAGGATCTCTACTGTAGTTACCGTTGACACACCGAGTTTGGGTTACAGTACCAAATCCGTGTCTTATAAAAGCTTGTCCGGAAATTTTCATTTTTCAACAAAAAACTTATTTAATAATAAACTTCAAGTAACAGTTAATTTTCAGCCTAAAATAAAGCGTTATGGGTGGCCGATATCTTGTAGCTAAACCTCCTAACTAGTAGGTATGTTACATAATTCTGACCTAGTAGTTTTTATTTTTTTCTTTAGCTCATCACTCCAGTTCGATTGTTTAATCACATAATTAAAGAGAATGCTGCGTGAATCTGTTGTTTTTTTTTCCTCTTCCGTAGTCATCCTCTATAGCGGCGTGTCTAATAACATATTTTCTTCGCTTTTATCTCCATACAGTGTTCTGTTATTTTAATTGACTTGCAATCTTCCGGTCCGAATGGTTCAACACTGGGAAACAATAAACTTAACGGTTATTGCACGTAATTGAAGTTCAAGGCCCGTAAAATGGCCGACTGCTGTAACGTTTACATAATAACTACGTTACGGTTTGTGTTTTAAGTCACTTTCATTCGTTTTAGATAAGGTTTAGGTGATTCAGACCTTTAAGGTATACCTATAAATGGGTTTTATAAGGCGAGAGAGACAAGAATGGACACAGGTATCTTTTTGATTTTGCACTCAAATGTTAAGGTCTATTTGGAAAAGCATAGTTAATTTAATATATAACAGGACTAAATGAACACGGAATATATTAAAGAATATGGTAGAATGTGCAGAAAAAAAAAAAAAAGAACCTAGTTTAATCACGCGTGCAGGAGGCAGGAGTAAAAATACTCGCGTTTGCTCTGAATATCTACGGGTCTGCTGGCTAGTAAAAAAAGCGGAGGGAGTGGAAATAGTGACCGATGGATACTACCGTGTTAGGTGCATTACCTTACCGCATGCAACGTTACTTTGTAAACGCGAAATAGTGTCCACAGAAAATTATGAAATCGATTAGTTTTTTTTTTCGTAAATTAAGGTACCATTCTTTATACATATTTGGAACGAGAATCGAGTCCTGAACATCCTCCTTCAATAAGTCCCTCGTTCGACCAGTGACCCTGTATATAGACCATTGCTACGGACATGCTTGTTTAATTGAGTATAATAGCCTCGTAAGGTCCAACGATCTACTTTAAGTACATATGGTCACTATTGAACTATATTTACGGGACTTTTCGTGTACAATAAAATCAAAACAAAACAAACATTTTGACTAACATTGATTATTATTAACATCAGTCTGCTCGTGACCACGGCCAATACAACTTGGCCGAAACGTCGAGGTTAGTCAAAATGTTCGTTTTGTTTTTATTTTATTGTACGCGAAAAGTCCCGTAAATATATTTCAATATGAGTGAAATTCGCGAAAGTTTAAAAACTTCTATATGGTCAGTAGTCTTTCAGTTTCAGTTTTTCTATGCTTCGTGCTATCTATACAAGACTTGGTTCTTGTATGAAGTACTTCTCCATAACTCAGTGTTACAAAATAAATCTATTCAGCTCTCGAATCAAATAGACACCGTAATTATGTATTACGTGTATTTGTACAGCATCTCTTGAGATCTACGATTCGATGCAGGTTCCAATGCACTGGGTTTGCTTCACTTTCAATTTTGACAGCTAACAAATTGCGTGCACCTGTGATGCACCGTCAAAGATTAAAATATGTTTAGATAGGCAGTAACTGAAAACAAACCTATTCATAGAAAAGTTTTTACATCTCTAAGATATTACTCTTCTCTTCCAGTAATTGAGATTTTATGAGAAAGTTTCATGTCCGTTTTGGGCAGACGCCAAGTTGTATGAACATTACTTTGATGCCACTAAAAGCAATTTTATGTATAGTCGATGACTTTGTTTCTTTGATTCCCATATTAACATAAAACATGAGAAAGTGCGTGAATAAGAATATTTTCGGAATAGATTCTTACTATATTCTGTATATTGATAAACTATCTATAAATTACTGTAAGATTATTGTCTTTATATTCTAATTAAGTGCACAGTTTCTAGGGATTCCACGGCGTGCTACAAAGCAGGCCTCCGCGGTTGATATTAAGATAACATTCTCTGTTAAATAATGAATGAACAATAGATTCTCACATTTTAACAAGCCAATCATTTTCTGGCGTACTCTAGGCAAATCCAACGTAAGCTAACGAATGAAATCAAGCGATATGATTTTTTCTTGTTCAAGTAATTTACTTTGATTAATAGATCGTTACTGGAATGAGATTAATGACAGTCGTTCCTAATCTATTTGAGGTTAAACGAAAACCGAAAAGTGTTCTATTTTCAATTTCTTTTGAACAGGCACATTCTATTCTGCAAAAGGGGGTCTCATTCATTTATCATGTCTGGCCAAATGGTGTCGTCTCTTCTATGGCCCGTGCATACACGTTCTAAAACATTTACCCGTTTACCGTCTTAAGCAACACCCATTATTTTACCATGCTCATCGATATATTATTAAGTAATCCAAAGATGCACTCCCCACATGCCATCGAATTAAGAATTATGCCCTGCACATACATTGAGAAATTCAGTGCGTCGAGCCGGAACTTTATGTTGCGTAACTCTGTGTTTATACCGTGTAATGAGGCATTTATAAATTGATGAACCGGCCTCTCTCGATCGTCGAATTAAAATGAGTGATGTTCGGATTGATAACAACGACATATTTATGGACGTTACTTCTGAGGAAACCGTAACGAGAGAGTTTCCCATTGCGTGAATGTCATTTGATGGCGCTTGGATTTTAATATTTTGTTGCGCCATATTGGGTTAATGGGTTTGCTGTTTGGAATAGCGAGGATAATTGTGAAGTACAAAAGCGGAGCTTAAAATTATATGGGAATCAGTAAAGGAGGTGTGAAAAAGAGATATTTCCAACAGATTGAATGCTTAGATTATAATAATTCCTTAGGTTTTCGCGATCACTATACATTATAATAAAACAAGTTTAACCTAATGGTGGTTGGTTTCGAAAGCTTTGCAGCGTTCGTTGTCACAGGAAGACTAAGATGACAAGCAATGGCAAGTGAATTATCACTATAATATACGCGATGTACCTAATCCGATTAAACTTGTTTTATTATAATGCTTAGATTATATTAGCGGGCGGCATGTGAAATTAATTTCATTCCCTCATAAACAAACCCTAAACTGATAATCAGCCCCTCCCCCAAAACTTGATGAAACTTATCAAGTACCCAAGAACATTGTTTATGAAATATTGTACCAACTTTGGTAAACGTTCTCAAACCTATATTTATTACCATACAGCTTATTTGTTCAACTTTTTTTCTTACTCTTAATGATTGGGAAACTCCATTGTAGCCCCAGGTTACAAGGGAACCTGTTTTAAAATCTCTGCTGTAGATAATTTAATGAAATTGAGTAAGTTTCGTAAGAGTTCGCCGTCTAGATACGCGCCCCATCCTTTGTGTGGGAACCAACGGAAACTACGAGTATAGTGAGGGAAGTGTGTTATTTATCTGATCTGACTTAGGAAGTTGTGTTTTGTTCTTGTGTTCTTGTTGCCTTTAGATAAAACACGTACGCATTCTTTTGTGGGATTCTCTTTTTTTCTTTATATGGCAAAGGAGGAAGGCGAAACCAGGTAAAGGCCCACCTGTTGTTAAGCGGTTACCTTTGCCCATAACTATTGCAGTACTTCTTATGCTATTGTCTAAATGGTTCTGCAATTCGCGTTCATCATACTGAGACATGAAGATGGAAAGTCTCATGCGGCTGTAATTTTACCGGCACCCGTAGGTACTCTTTGCACCGGAATCGGAACAAGCAACAGGTTTGGTGGTAGTACTTCCCCGGACGAGCTCTTTCACATGAAGCTGTACACACGGATACATATCAAGCTATACATTTTCAGTATAAGTTAACTTCACATTGTATACGATTTCCGTACAACGAGAGGTCAGCTTAATTAAAGGTATTATGAATTTATGAACTAGTGCACTTAAGGGCCAGCCGCCACTGGCCGTGCATACTACTACTTATTAGTTTCAATATTTTGATTAAGAATTAAGTTTCTAAAAAACTTGCTTTTCCTTGATTGTTTTCCGTAGCATTAATTTCTATGTTTACTTTTCTTCTCCATCGTGTATATAGTCCAAGGCTTCCATAATTATTATCATTAGCTTTAAAGAAAAAAAAGAAAGAAAGAAAGAAATAATTTATTTGCCACAAACTAGGGACACAAAATAATAAATAAAAAGTGTAGATTTACATAACATTGTGTGCCCCACGGCTGTGCCAAATAGGTCCAGTTCAGCATATGTCAGGTCACTAGTGTACCTGACGCTGGCTTTCATCTGTCATCAATATTATCTTTACTTACACGTAATCTTGATTCCATAATAGTGTTTTGATCCGTCGCGTCTGCCCAAAATAACATTTACACAGCAATTAAAAATTATTTGTAATTTCCATGTTTGAAGTTTATCCAAAATGTTTGTTTAATTAGGTAGGTAAATGTTTATCATTAATTACCATAAGTCTTTCACCTAATAGTCAATGATATTACATGTGTCGCAATTAGTTAATTACTTAGATTATTTTAATTTGATTCTTCATTAGTTTAATCAAACGTTAGTCGGTAAGTAAGTTGCCCATCACTAGTACTTAATAGTCGAGTGGCCTATGTCTATACTTTATGCCTGTTTTCCTTTTTTTACGACCAACTACATGTAACGAGCTTCTATCGTGGGAAACACGATGATAGGTGCAAATTTCTACCATCGCAAATCGTACTGATGGCAGATAACTAAAAAACTGCAGTTTAACTATCCTAAATGGTGTTCGCTCTTTTGTTTTTTTTGAAGATCGAAATCACCGTACAGCATGCGTTTCGTTTCGTTTCCTTTTACGTAACACTAAACTTTTATTTGTAGGTACACTTTTGTGTAATGCATGCAAATTCGGAGCTATCGATTTTGAAAATCAAAATGTAATGAGCGTCATTGTGGTTGTTTAAGAGGACGCTCCGAAAAAATAGTTCCCACGCTAGCTCCTCCCTTACACCCCACCACCCGCTAGCTACACTTGTCACTCACCGCTAATATTGAAATATAAAGTCAACACGGCGAACAGAGAAACCATGGAATTGCCTACTAATAAATTTGAATTATACTCACCTGACCATTTTTGTCCTTTTTCCAGAAATATTCTTTTCTTGTCAATTGCTTTATCAATACGATCCATTTTAAAAGGAGCTATGGGACATTTTACTTCTACAACCATATCGACAATAATACCATCTCCAAAAAAGGGATATTTTTCGTCTATGTAGAGGCCACATTTCTTAATTTCAATATTTTGTAATTGTGATAATTGCTCTAGTGCCACTGCTTCATATTGTCTTCCGTACTGTATGAAGGAGACATGTTGGGCAATTGGTGTGCTGTAAAGTATGTTTCTTAAAATATTTCTACAGCTTTGAGTCCTTCTACGTTTTATTACTTTACCAAAATTTGTTCTAAGCTCAAGCCACTCACTGCACTGACTTTGTAAAACTGTCTGTTGACTAATACGGTTGCGTTCTAATTCAGTCTTACGCAAATTATCTATAAAAGTTTCCTTTGACAGTTTGAAAGTTTCTGGATCGATATCTGGCTGCTCTGCATTTTCACCATAATTTAAATCGGAGGGTTTGGTAGCAGTAAATCAACGTTTCTTTTTTTGTTGTGCTAGTCTAGTTCTTTCCCTTGTCAGATAAATTTTATCTTCGCACTTCTTTGTGCTAGTCCTAGATGATGTCTGGTGAATATTTTCGTGGACTGTCGATAGCAATCTTTTTGTGTTGAAAGACACTACTGCTCCCCCGCGCATCGAGTTTGGTAGCCTCGGCGTTATGAATAATTTATTCGCTTGTCACCATCTTCACAATCACGGAATTAAATTGTTAATTTCTACTATGTTGCTATCAACATCTTCAATGAGACTTTTGCCGCAAGCATTTTTATTCTTTGGCAGCGTAATTCGTTTGATATGAACGGCGACACCAACACCCATCTACTATGACTTCAATCATCGGGATGCCTTTCTGTCTCACCAGCCTTCTTCATTTCATCCCAAGCTGTTTTCTCCCATTCTTCTGCTAAATTTAATCGCAAATAGAGTCCGTTTTGGTGTTCAGAAACCACTTCAACAGAACTCAACCCACATTTAAAAAGGGCGGCGTGATCGGCGATAGTTTACAAATTATCGAAAAAACGTTGTGTGTTCACCATCCGTCTCCCACTTAGTATTTTGCTTTCCTAAAACGAAGGCATAGATGTTAGTGTAATCACAATAAATATTATTAAAGTTAGTATCCCTCTTGGATACTTTGAAACAGAGTTGCAAAAAACAGGAAATTTAAAATGAATGGGATATTGCGTTCGCCTTGGTAATGTCAAACCAAGGCGAACGCAATATCCCATTCATTGCTTGTTTTTTTTTTTAATTATCTCATCGTACTGTTATACGGCCAACCCCGGTTGTCTTTTTACAAAAAAACTTCAATGACCTACAACACTATTTATTTGGAACACAAACTACGTTACACCGAATTACGTATGACTTCCCAAACTTTGGTACTGCACGCGGTGATGCCCAGATTCTAACTGAATTTATTCAATATGTTCGTCTGAGTATTAAAATGACCAACTAATGAAATTGATACTCAGCACAATATCTATGAACATTTATGACAATAACAATAGGAGTGCTGATGTAGGCTTTACTGCCTTATAATAAGGGTCATAACAGTACGCAAAAGTATGATAATTTTGACGTCTGAAAATTAACCCTTTTTTTCCCGTCCCGGCTTGCCACAATTCAAGTAGGCGAGCCCCTTATCCCCGTGCGGCCAAACGTTGGCCGCATCGACAAGGACCAGCGGCCGTCAGGGACACGAGGACATTTTCTGGCCCAGCACCCCACACGCTAGACCCTAGATACATACATACATACTGGGTTTTAAGTCTCAACTATCTCAATATATAATAGAACATTTTTCACCTTCCTTTTGAGGCTATGAAACTATTGACTGTGTTCGGCGACTATTAGAATAAGTTAACTAAAATGTTAAAACTATTTTCATGTAAGTGGCATATTTTTTCTTTTTTAAAATAAATTTCTTTAAACCGAATTCAAATAAAATATCAGCTGGCGCTAGGGGTGAACGATATCCGCTTGCATACGTAGTCCATGTCGTAGCGAACGTAGGTATGTTAGGTACTCGCGGCATTGATCCCGAGTTTTGTACGCTTTACATAGCGGGTTTGCAAAATACCAAATTACTAAAACAATGAGTATAAGGCTATTGGTTATTGGTATTCGATTGTGTTTAGCTAGTATAATAATAGCCTTTCAGTTTCGGGAGCGTTTCCCTGACACCTAGTATGTATTATCAAGCCTGTTTCCCATTGGGATAGGCAGCCATCTCTTTTATTTCATCTACGTTTAATAAACTCGTCATGCATATATTATTAATTAAAATACTTTGTTTTTTACGGACAACATAATCCAAGTATACAAATATGATGTTTGTTGTATTGGTCGTGGACCTGAAAAAAGTTTGTTACTTTGAAACCACTGGAAAAGCCCAGCACTGTGTACCGTACTAGGCCACTGTGATGAGATGACCTTTTTGACGTACTCATACGATAATTTTTCACATAATAACTCATAATTTAATTTTAGAACGTCAGTATGATGTCCCTGATGTAACGTTAATGAAAATCAGTTGAATTAAATGTTCCATAATTGCTGTTTTATTTGTTAATCTAATACTTTGTTTAAAACATGTTTTAAACACATTGGCAAAAAAACATTGTTTTTTCCCTCGTGTTTTAAATCAGTTGGTGATTATATTAATCAGATTCAATAGTGTTTAAAACATATGTTTTTTTCGTAACAACTCTGCTTTGAAAAAAAATATAATTATAAACATACCATGTTAGTCGTATCCTGTAACAACTCCATTTTATTATACCTCTCAACAGTTTCGGGAAGAATATTTTCTTTGATCCCATCGTTTCTTGTATTTGCCTTAAAATTAAATGTTTTTATAACTAATGATGTGCATACCTCATCTCCAAAAAACTCAATCTATTTTATTATTTTAAAACGATTGTAGCCTAAAAAGAAAGTACCTAATATACAAGCTTCTAGTACAGGTGATTATTGGACGCCATAGAACAGTAAGCCTCTAGACGCCGCTTCGCTGGACACCCCCGGTCACAACGCATATGCTCTACCACTGCATATCATACGTCACTCCGCCAATCGGAACGTCACTCAGTCAGCGAGCGGCACCAATCATAAGGAATCATACCACCGAACTTTTGAACCGGCCAATCATAACGCGCCGTCCGCCCCCCTGACCCCACCAACGTTTTACGACTGCGTTTGAATACAAAACTTTGTTTATGCGGAGTCTTGAAGCTTACTGGTCTGTGTTGGACGCTAAGAGTGGGGGCCTCGAAGCGTCTACTAAGCGACCCTGGGGTGGACAGCAGTACGTGGTGGTCGCGTGCTACTGTGGGGGAAACAATATTGTTTTCCCGGAACGTGCCAAAAGCATAGCACTTGAGGGGCTCCGGCACGGTCCAATAGGATTCCCGGAGCTCCTCGATTTTGTGCAGAGGATGGCCACCGTGTGGTTTTAGTCGGTAAGAGGCCGACATACCCCTCCGCCGTCCCCACACGGAGGGTAACCATGAATCTTTCAACAGAAAAAAAAGGTCTCCACCTTGATCAATTATATTATCAGTGTGATTAGAGCCAAAATTCAATGCTGGCAATCTAAAAAAAGTTAATTAATCATTTTTACATAGCATGGGTACGATGACAGCAGGACAAAACGATGCCTTATGAATAAGGGTAAAAGAGACTCCACTACTAAACATGTATTTGACACCTGATCCGTACCCATGCTATGTGAACAAGATTATAGGTAGAGATTTTATTCTATTTTCAATAAATATGTTACGAGTTATGGCCATTTTCAATAAAAACACAATCGGTTGATTTGCTTACTCAATAAGGATTTTGACATAACTTGTTCAATCCAATCACAAGTTATGTCAAAATCCTTATTGAGTAAGCAAATCAACCGATTGTGTTTTTACTTTTTGTTTAGCGAGATTCCGTCCGCCTTTTTTATTCATCCAAGGTTTTACATAAGTAAACAAACAGTAAAGCACCCATGACATGACAATGACCAAAATGGCAGAGGTTATGGTGCCTTTTCTTTGTCTCGCAGACATTCAACAATCGTGTGTAGGTATACATACTTGTAATACATAAGAAACACGCAGACCAACACAAACATGTTCAACAAATAAATACTTGTGTCTTGTGGGAATCGAACCCACGACCTCGTGACCAGCAGTCGCACACTCGAACCACTAGACCACAGACGTAGTCAAAGTAGTAGTTATAGTTTCATTTCAAGTTTGGCCCTCTCCTAACCTATTCCATAAATTCACGCTGTATAAACCGCTAATACAATATTTCGTGTGTTATACCTACTCAAGTTGTACAATTTTACACTATACATACCCACTTTTCTTTACGTAATAATACTGGAACTAGAAGTAAATTTTTAAATTAATTAGTTCAACTGGCGACTCCGGTAGTATCTCTGTTCCGAACAAGTAAATTGCTTCCTATAAAGAAAACGTTTATATTTTAGTTTTATTAAAGCTAAAATAATAATAATACATTTTTAGAAATAAAATAGATAATAATGCACTTACCTTTTAGATTGTCTAGCGCTCATACTTGCTTCTTTATAACGTTTAGCAATTTTTCTTTTGAAACATATTTTATATTAATTTTATTACCCATGACAATAGTAAAAGACGTCAACGTCTGTCAGAATGATTTTTAAATATTTTATGCTAGTTTTATGGCTATAAAGTCTTTTTTGTTTACGGTATTAAATATTTTCGTAAATTCGTGATAATTCACGCATAGACGCGACAGACACAGACCCTTCCTCTATAGCGCAATGCGCGGCACTGAATGTGAGCATTGCGGTTAGCTCTCGTAAATTTTATGTTAGCTGCAATAGAGCTCACTTTCAAGTAAATCATTCTCACGCGTTTTACCGCGGAAGTAAAGGCCGTAAGTCTCAAAACAATTTTCGTTTATTACATAAATAATAATTAATCAATAGAAATTTCCTTAAAGCTGTATTTAATATACTTTATTATCTGCCTATCTCCATAAATTTTATATACCTAACTTAAATAATAACGGAGAAATATTCGAAAAATCTCTAAAAACGCATGATTTTGAAAAATTAAAAGCATCGAAAAAAAAACAACGAATCATGTAACTGGGATAGTCAAACGGTAGATAAAGGTTCAAAATAACATATGTTTAAATTTGAAATTCATCAGGCATGTGTACGACTCAGCATATGTTTCCGAAAAGTCACCTCATTTTGGGAGCCTAGTCTTAAACTGTTAGTTGGTGCTGTGAGAAAGGTGTAGATATTCTAACAAATTTGCCACAGAGTATTGTCGTTTCGTGACTGTCAATTTCTTTTTACTATTATTATTATTTTCAGTCTATATATTGTTCCACTGCAGGGCAAAGGCCTCCCTTTCCTATTTCCACTCTATCCGTTCAATTGCAAGTTTTTTACTATTGCATTGTAATAAATTTTGTCAGAGGACCCAGTAATTTTTTTAGTGCAACATATTTTAGTTTTGCCTTATTGATCACAAAATTAAATTATGCCATGTTTTCTGCATCACGTAGGTCAAATTTCTCTTTATGATCTTCAATTTCATGATCATCATTCAATTCATCATTTCAGCCGTAAGACGTCCACTGCTGGACACAAGCCTCCCCCAAGCATATATTGGGGGGATATGCCATAATCGCCACGCTTGGCAGGCGGGTTGGCGATCGCAGTTGGTTGGTTAAATACTCAGAGAACGCTGCTGCCCATCCTCTGTTGAATCCCTTAGTCGCCTTTTACGACACCCATGAGAAGATATAGGGTGGTGCAATTCTTTACGTCCGGCACCACACGGAACAATTGCAATTTCATGATAAAATACAACAAACCATCGAAAATTTTCTAGATTTAAATTAGTCTCGGCCAGTTTTATTCCGCCACCAGCTGTCAGTCATGACGTCATTCGTTTTGCATATCCAAAATTTGACACAATCCAGTGGGCGACGGTTTTTGACCGTTTTATGGTTTTGCCTCCTTTATCGTCCTGCTCTATTGTATTATAGATAAAATCTGAGCTACAAAAGTTTTTTAATTTACCAAATTCGTGGCGCTTGTAAACGTCCTGCGAAATTTATTATGGGTGGGTCCAATTGTTCTATTTAATGTTTGGAACTATATGGAGGGGACATAATAGAATTTTGTGTTTGAATTACGCTATAAAGTACGTTTCTGTCAATGAGATTTGTTTGGGAGAATTGGGTAGTTTTGATTATCTCTATAATTTCAGTGGTATACTTGTGTTTTCTCCTTAGAGTTTTCTCCTTGAAGATGAAGCGGCTTACCAAGCATTGGACATAATGATTATTAATGATGCTTAAAGTCTTTAATTCTATTTTTATAGTAGCTGTAAATTTTTTATAGCTTTACCTTTACCCATTTATGATACCAATACAGTAATTTTACTATTATGTATTCGCCATGGCCTCTAAGTATAGCTGTTCTCAAAGCTTGTAGGTAATGATCACGACAGTTTAGAGTTTTTATATCTTTTGCGAATATTGGCAGTTTGTTTTTCTCATAAAAACTTAGTCTAGCAAAGAGTTTGGTATTTAATTCGATTCAGTGACTCCTGCTATGGTTCATCGGGTCCAAGCAAATAATTGGACACGCCAACTATATTTACATTTTTTGCGGACGAATATAAAGTAGCATCTCGCTTTTTTTAGAATTCTGTTTCAGTTTTCGGCCCTGTTGATGTTTGGCTGACTTTACACGATGTTTTATGTTGACCAATATGAGTATAAGAAGTGGATTAATAAGGTAGATGGACTGTACAGATGTACTTATTAAACAGGGTTTTGACTCTGAGAAAATTTAAAAATATCTTGCAATCTAGAATGCAAATGATCGATCAGATAAAAGTCCTGGTTGAAAAATATTAATTAAAAAGAACTGCGTCAGTCTTAGGAAGCGCAAAGTTGTGCTACAAATAGCAATTGACTAAAACGAGGCGCGATGATATACTGTGTTTCACGAATATTATAACATCGTAGAAAGAAAATTTGGTAGATCATGTTATATCGCGGAAAGTCCTTACAATAACATTGGATTTATATCGTGTAGGTATCTAGTTTATTTCCGTTCAATTTGATATCATTATTATCACCATTGATTTTCACGTTTCCTTTATCTTTGAACGTCATCGCTCTTAGATTTAATCCTTTTCGACAGACTGACAGTTCGTCTTTATTGATGAGTTATACCTATGCTGTACGATATGGAGATATATTTAAATTAATGAAAACACTAAAGCTTTTGAGTGGCTATGGAATTGGTAAAAATAACTGTCAAATGATTTTACTTCAGAAAATAGGAAAATAAAGATAGATGAGATCTGAATATTTACTTTGATGTAATGTTAAACATTACCTATTACGTTTATTTATGTGATTATCTTTAACAACAATAGTACTAATTTGTGATTATACTAAAACAACAAGCAATCAAGTAATAATGAACTCACATATTTTTTTCTTCACCACAAGGACGCACTTAAAAGTGGAATTGATGTAAATAAAGTTAACCTCAACTCTCAGAACTGATAAACTTGGATATCAAACCATTTGCAAGGATATTTCAGAACGTAGTTAATGGGCGGACTCAAAGTTAAACGGAGCATTGACCTAATTATTATATCGTAATAAAAGCACTAGATAACTTGCTTATATTATTGATCGAAGATATCTTGGAAGAAAAAATTGATGACAGGATAATAAAAACAGTACATACCTACCTCAACTATAATTATTAGATGTTTTGCCGCAAAGTTATCAATCAGTAAATTTGTTTTGACAAGGTTTCTATCATTGACACTGGACTTTACATTTCAAGGCAGTTGATTATCTATCAGTCAGATAATGTTAGGCAGTGATGTAGCTCCGATTTATTATATCCTCTACACACAGACTATACCGATAATACTTAAGCCGAAAGTATACACATTACAATTTTGACAGCTATTCTTGGTCATACAGACGTAACAATGCATGCAAATATGATAGAAATACCGAAACTAGAAATGTCGCAATATCGACTCATGCGCACCACTCACGGATTCAAGGCCGCGGTGAGCTGTCAAACGTCATTGAATTATGATATATGTATCCATGTCAAGGACAGCATCAGGTATTGTATGCAACACCCTCGATTTTTTTCATGCATACATTTTTGTGGAGAAAGAAAAGCTTCAGAGGAAAGTAAAAGAACTTGAGTCGTTTCAAATTAGGGATAACAAGAAGAATTTGCGTGTTTTGTTAAAGATGTTGACAAAGGCAAGGAGAGATGTCATTGAGGTTTCGATATTGCTAGTAGAAGAGTTATTACGTTATTAGCAATATCTTAGTGACTAATAGAGACAATTGGTTGCATCAACTCCACTCAAAAATACAATGAAGTGACTCCTCGCTCCAAATTCGCGACAAACAATATACACAGACGCAACATTTTTACCCTGTCACGTGTTACTCAACCAAACAAGCCATGTTACGAGTTCAACATATCTAATCACGACAATAAGGCTGACAATGCAAATTGTGTCTAATAATAGCGTCTAATCGCAGACACATGATTCAAACCGTCACAATAGGTCCTTTCTCCTAACTAGAGCGTAGGTGTACGAACGGCCTTGGAGGTACTCGGTGGGCGGGAGGTTGACATTTTGATGTGTTGCATTCTCGCGAACATATTGTGATGGGCACGGGTACATTAGACCCGCTATCAGTATTTTCCGGGTTATTGCTCCGCCTACTACAGGTAATGGAATGTAATTTTTCTCGTTGCCTAATCTTTTGTTGCAGATTCTTTATGTGGGTCTTCGCAATGGGCGGATGTAACGGTTGCGTGTTTTATTTCTAGGGTTGTTTCACATACGCAACTCCGTAGAAGTTTGAAAGTGACTCTTGAGTGACAATCGTTGCCCTAATTAGAAAGCGCTCGATCAGTTCTCTGATATAGAGAGATATATATACGCCACTCGTTACAACCCTTCGACCATTAAAGACGTAACCACATCTGATTTGTTTGAAATAAATTCCGCCAATTTTTGTTTAGACAGTAGTGGTTCGTTCTGAACGGAGACCTCTCGATAAACGCTTTGACGAACTAAATCGACACATTTCTCTCAAATAATTATTTAGTTCAAAAACTATGAAATTAGTGTATCTTTTTCAAACATATATTCTTATATTTGTTGAAAATTGACCCTTGAATGTAAGTATAACAGAGATCAAAGACTCGCTAGAAAATGCTAGTGTCAAAATGTTTTTGTTTCTTATATAACTTTTTTGTTGTTGATAATTGTTAAGTTTTACAATTTGTTGTTTAACTTCAGGATATAACTGAAATCATCCACAAGTAACGTGGTGCGTATTGTAAATGCAATTTTAGAACAAAAATTTCCTTTCAGTTGTCTTACGAAGCACTTTTTCCGTAATTTTCTTTCACGTGAAAACATTTGGACTGAAGCCAACATAATTCTGTTAATCTTACTGCTTGACTTTCGCCCTTGACTTAATTCCGCACAAACTATACAGTTTTCGTTTTCCAAATTAATTAAAAATGTGCCTTTCACGTGTATTTTTCTTAAAATGAAAATTTTATATGTTGCATTGCGCCTGATTTTTAAGCTTGGATTTTGGTAGTTTCAATTTTGATTACTAATGGAATGGATAGTTCCGTGTGGCATCACCCTTATCTCTTCTCGGGGGTGTCGAAAAAGACGACTAAACTAAGGGATTCACAAGAGGATGGGTAGCAGCGTTCTCTAAGTATTTAACCAACCAACTGCAATCGCCTATCCGCCTGCCAAGCGTGGCGATTACTTTCAGTTGAAATTATGACTAATGGAAGCCTACCTTTGGGGTAGGCAACTAGGCACGACTTTCGGGATAGTTCACATTCTCTTTTGCACACATTCTTGGAACGTTTCAGCTGGAAATCTCTTAGACGTACGACGTATCTAACATCACATAGGGTTTCGTTTTATGCGGCGCGACGACGACCGCTTACACGGTTGAAAACCTTTCACACGGAGTTACACGGTTGGCATGCGGTCTTCACATGTATCGAGAACTATGTGTGTATAAAAAGGTCTATCTCCAAATTATCTAAATTCATAGAGACAGTAAACACGTGATTCTGAGTTATAAATATAGTGAACATGATTATCCGTTGTATCACGCTGAGCGATAATGACTTCCGTCCACCTTAGATTAATACGCCATCATTAGTGCTGTCTTTTTTACTTAGATTTAGTTTCTCGTGTATCTTCATTAAGAAAATTGTTATGGACGTATTTATTAGAGTGTGGGATTAATAAATACAAGCTGTCATTTCTAGTTGCCCAAAATTATCAAAATTATAAATTGCATTCCTTAATCCGCCTTAGTCTTTGGTCTTTTTACCAAAATGTTTAATGATTGGCGCCAGTTGCCTAAGAGCAATTTTTCCAGTTTCTCGGTAACCAAAATTGATGATCTGACCGAACGTTTACAAAGATCAATAACACTGGTGTACGTGACCGCGGCGCTTCGGTAACTGAACACAACGAGGCGTAAAACCACCGGCAACCGACGACGGTTCGTAACGTAACACAATACTTACTAAAACCACAAGGACGAGAAAAAATGCAAATCTCGTAAGTATCTGATTCAGTCATCAATAGAATATCGACGATTCTTTGATTGATAGAAATGTGTAAAATGGTGATGTGGATTCTCAAAGTAGTAGGTTCTTCGAAGGTAGTTGAAGATACGCCTTCATCAGTCAACAGTTGGACTGCGAACTGAGTTAAAATATTTGATAGCTGCTTCGGTACAAGTCATATGAAATATAGCACCTATGGCAGTCATCACCAAACCAAACACGGAGATGATGGCTGATAGAGATGTATAAAGAAAAAAAAACATGCTGCGTCGACCACAATTAAATTGGGATAATGGCAGGAGGATGGTGATGGCCGTCAATCGTCAAGCACATAGGTACATTATTTTATTACAATTTGCCTACACCCTATATGACCACAGTGTAGTACGCAAAGGCGCCATGTCCGCGTCGGAAGAAACCAAACACGACGTATCTCTTAACACCGCAATCCTTACGGCGTCACTGGCGCGCGGCGTAGTCTTTTTTGGTAAACATGTACGTAAAATGTATTCAAGTACGACATGATGATTATACTTCAATGCTGTCAGCTCTATTTTGGCCAGCTGCATTAGCATGAAAACCAGGTCTATAATGCAAAAAGTAAGGAGTACTAGAAGCATTCACACATTCACGAGATCTTCAGTGTATGTGATTGGCGGTGGCGGGCGTCACAAGAAATCGGACACAATGATCCGTACAACCGCCGCGCGCAGTCGACGGGTTAGTAATGCGATACGAGAAACCGCAAGGACGGTGGAAAATGCGCATCTCTCAAGTATTTTATATAAGATCTCAGACGAATGACAATGTCTAAGTACTTATTGTCTGCTGACCCTTTTTTTGTATTTGCACTAATTTCTATTAACCAACACCAATTACTTCTACCTTATCTAAAATTTCAGTGAAGTTTATTTAAAAAAATTGGAGTTCTGTCACCCTGAGATGGGTCAAGAGAACATAACTATTCTACACTGTACTTAAATACCTATTTCGGACTCCATTCATCATTTCAGCCGAAAAACGTCCACTACTGGACATAGGCCTCCCCCAAAAGGGGGATATGTATATATATATATATCGCCACGCTTGGCAGGCGGGTTGGCGATCGCAGTTGGTTGGTTAAATACTCAGAGAACGCTGCTGCCCATCCTCTGGTGAATCCTTTAGTCGCCTTTTACGACACTCATGAGAAGAGATAGGGTGGTGCATGCAATTCTTTATGTCCGGCATCACACGGAACACACACAAATTACTTCCGCTTAATGTATAATTTCAGTGAAATTTATTTGAAAACAGTTGGGAGTTCTGTCACCCTGAGCTGGGTCAAAAGAACATAACTATTCTACACTGTACTTAAATATTTCGGATTCCATTAATCATTTAAAATTGTACACATGTCTGAACTGTCGTGAGTTTAATTTGTCAACACTTAGTTAATTACCCACAACAGAGTAACCGCGAGGAGCTGCACTCAATTTTTTTCCCGTAACATCTTATTTGGCGCCGCAAAAAATACATTTACAAAAGTCTCATCTAAAATCCCAATCAGATGAGTCAGCGAGATTTATTCGGCTTGTCATTCATTAGAATTTCAATGTCAGAAGCTATATTCCCGTCAACTGAAACTAAACAAGTAAACACGTTATAATTACAAACGATAACTCTGTAGTTTTAGCAAGAAGCGACTGACACAAGTTGATGAAAATGAAAGCTTCGCTAATCATTTTCTTATTAGTTTGTCTACAATTAACAGACATTCTTTATCATCATCATCATCCATTTCAGCCGAAAGACCTCCACTGCTGGACATGCCTCCCCCAAGCATCAGATATTCTTTATAGGTCTTCCAATTTTATCCCTGATTTGATGATCTTCCTTCAACTGAATATTTTCATCATCATCATTGTATATCATCTGATATCTCCTAAATTTATGCGATCGTAATCATATGTCACGCCTGTTTCCCATTGGGGTGGGCAGAGACTATGGATTTCCACCTGCTACGATGATAAGACACCTCTAATGCTTCATCTACGTACATTAACTTCATCATGCGTACTCTTAACCTGGCCTTTTTGAGATCGTCTGCGATTTTGGTTGCAATACGTTCGTCGAGTTCGTCCCCTTCCAACTCTTCCATCCACACTCGCTTCGTATCATCATCATCATTTCAGCCGAAAGACGTCCACTGCTGGACATAGCCCCCCCCAAGCATCGCCACAACGACCGGTGCTGCGCTTTCTGCATCCAGCGGATACCCGTGACCTTCACCAGGTCGTCGGTCCACCTTCGTATACCTGTTTCGTTAATCTCCTGAATTCATTCCGCTTTTGAACAGTTGGGTATAAACATTGCTTGCCCTTGAACCCTACAGCCAATTCTCAAGGGTTCACTTCATATAATAGGATCATTAGTGTTCACCTTTTCTTAGTAAAATGTCATTAGTCTGCTGTAAACCTAAGCCTAACCTACCTAACCTACCTGCTGTAAGGCCTTGAGGGATGGCACTAAACAATCCAGTCAGCCTTGCGTTGTGTAACGTTTTCGTAACTCAGTTATCTAATATGCACCTTGCAGTTATTGTTTCAGACGGTGGATATCTTAAGCGATAAAGAGATAATAATTGGTGATAAAGTGATGATGTATACAAAATAATTAGGTTCTTGTCATGTCATTAGGTAGTGTGTTGTCTACTTTTCCTTAATCCAGTGTTTGTATAGCATCCACGCCTTCTTATGCATCTTTGTTTTCTTCTTCCGTATCATTACTGATAATGAAAGCTATTTTTGCCGTGTCAACTATTCTGTCTCTCCTCATATTCTTATCTCCATTCATCTTATTTCTAGTTTGTTCTTGGACCAACGCCCGCTTTTATCTCTCTTGAGTTAACGAAGTAAAGTGATTTCGATTTACTAAACGTTTAATTGTCAATTACATGATCACTCAGTTATCCAGCAGTTTAACGACCGTCTGAGTACTTATCAAGCGACACATCTTAAACATAAGTTCTTTCCTTGAAGGTCAGATCAATCTCTTTGGAAACTGTTTCCACTGTATCATCGGCGGTTGAGTCATCATAAAACAGCTGACCATTCTTCCGTAAAATTCCAAGTTCAAAATCAATGTCACTTGGATCGTTTTTTTATGACCGGCGTCCGGCGACCGTTACGTCATTGAAGCCGTGAAGGTAATCCGACAGACAGCCACCCGTGTCGCCCGCCCGACTTATTTTCTCTTGCGTAACGTTTACTTTACTCCCCTACAACTCTGCCACTAAATAGGTTTATTAAAACGAATAGGGTTAATAAATTTACGGCTCACTGCTCAATCTCACAACAATGTTTTAACATTTCTCAGTCCATTACGGTACTATTGACAAGTCTTTAATTTATCGATTATTTTTATCTGAGAAATTCTCTCTTTGTAAAAAAAAAACGCCGGGGTGTAAATCAATGTTTTGTTATCTGCTTTATCTGGGACTAAGTAGAGTAATATATCTGTTGCCGGCCGGCTTTTTGTCTTGTCCGAAATCGACCGTGAAAATGGATGGTGTCATGTTTTAAGACATAGAATTGTAAAAAGGTCTTTGTCGTGCGGGATGTTTGACGCTATAAAATATCAATAGATAAAATTGTTCGCGACTTTGATTGATCGATGTTCTGATTAGATGGGTTTTTACACGAAATTGACGCAAAAGCTGTTGTCGCAAAAACTCGTTTACATAATACGAAGAATAAATAAATGGCTTATTTAAAATAGAAGTTAGGCAATTGAACGTGAAATTATTCAAGTGTTATTGAAGTCTTCATTAATAATTTGATGGACATTTAACAGAAATTCATACTTTAAATGCAAATTTCTTAGAGCTATGAGCTCTTCGGTTGATCATGCTGATTTTCTGAAGAACGTATACTCAGAGTACAAAGAAGAGGACAGAGTGTTGTGTTGTGGCGCAACTTGAGAGAGGCCTATGTCCAGCAGTGGACTGCGATAAGCTGAGTTGATGTTTATATATGTTTTCAAAATAACAACATTCAATCAAAATCGTGTAAAGAAACTTGGTAGTATACAAAACTCACAAAACATGGGTCGACATCAGTGGTTCCCAAACTTATTTTGTCTATTTGAAAGTCGAGAGTTCAGTCGGTGTCTACGAGTCCTCCTAGCTAGATGAAATTACAAATCGCCTTCCAAGCCTTTACACAACGCCCCCATTTTTTTTCTGGGTCTCTTACCGCCCCCCCCCCTTTAGAATATTATGAATACTATAATATAATATATATAGAAAAGATAGAGATAATAATATTATGAATACTACCGGACGCTGCTCTGCAAACAACAACAAAACAACATAACAGTTAACATAACTGGCGAAATGTGGGTGTGCTATACACCTCTGCCTACCCCTTCGGGGAAATACAGGCGTGATGTTATGTAATGTTATGCTGCTCTGCAACAATTTTACCCAAAAGACAAGTACAGTCCAGAAAGATTTTGTAAAACTGTCTTAAAAAATGAAGGTACAATTTCTCTTTCGAAACCAACTTGCAGGTTTATAATAACAACTAATTTACGTTCAGCACCAGCAATTAACAGCAGCAATAATTCTTGTTCCACTCGTGTTACTTTCGGCGAGGCATCGAGTAACGGGGTTTGAGCTTTGTCTCAAGATGCAAGGCGCTCTGTACTGGCCCTTACCATGGAATAAGAAAGTTGCGGAAAACCTATATTTAATCACATGCAAGTTCGTACAGTACAGGTTAAATGAAACTGTTTTTTGAACTTTTTATTGTTAATATACTATTTTTAGTTTTTTTTTTTCTCTCGCCTGTACCGAGACTGAAATAAATATTTTCTTTCTTTTCTTTTTCTTAACTAAGTACTCCGATTATCGCAATCCACCGTTGTAACGGCTTACCTAAATTTTACCAGCATTAAACGTTCCGCCTCTAGTTGTCTTCATCAAGTCGTTGGTTTATCTGTCATGGCATTAGTCTTGATTTTCTAATGCGCGTAAGTGCCCATTGTTTGGAGTCACGTTTGGAGTAGTCATTCTGTATCTTCCTATTCTGTGCCCTTCCTGGCTGGTTACAAACTGTAACGGTTTGATTCGTCTAGATGAGTTTTTAATTCATCATTCACTGTTCTTTCTTTGAATTTTAGCGGTATTTTAGCTGGTAATGCGGTTTAGTTTTTTATTTATTGTTAGGTGCCAAGGCTTTTAAGAACCTCTAAAAGCAGTAGTGTTTGTATTCGGCAATTGACTTCCAAAAAACAGTTTTTGGTATAGTCCAAGATAATAATCACAAAAATCATAAAACCGTTCAAGGTAAAGTCATAAATACCGCGGAAATTACATTTTAAATAGCTATAAGAATATTACTAAATAAAAATAATAAATCGTCATTACACATCGAGACCCCTCCGTGCCTCGGAGAGCACGTTAAGCTGTCGGTCCCGGTTGTCATACGAATATCTATGGCAGTCGTTACGGGTAGTCAGAAGCCTGAAAGTCTGACAACTGGTCTAACCTCCGAATGTCAGTATTACCCAGTAACTGGGTTGCGGGGGTCTGATGGCAGTCGCTCCGTGTAAAATACTGATGTTCAGCCGCATCTGGCTAGACTGGAAGCCGACCCCAATATAATTGGGAAAAGGCTCGGAGGATGATGATGACACATAGACAAGCTTCTTCTACATTAGTCATCATTATTAACACTACGATACTCATCGGGCATTCTCTTCTACCTTTACCTCGTCTCTATAAAGCTGTCAAAGAATTGAGTCCATCTGATGACAGGTGGTAATTACAAAAACACCCGTTGCTGTATAATATTCGACTTTTTTCAATGTCAATGTTGGTTTTACCGCTTCGTGACAGCTGTTACCGTGCTAAGACATTCTTGTTTCAATCTCTGTTTAGAGTTTAGTTTACTTATTTATTTATTATTTTATTTATTTATTTGTTCAGTTCTATACATAACAAAAACATTCTAAAAATGTAAACATAAACTCATTAGAGTTTTACCGTAAATCAGTATCATCGACTATGCAAACAGGTTAACTAAAATATAGTTAACAAGGTAGGATATTAAATAAGTACAATGAGGGTAGATACCAGATAATATTTAGCTACATTATTAAGGAGCGAACACCGGCGACCGCGCGAGCCGTCCCCAAAAACAAAGTGGTGGAGGGTAGTATTTGTGTTGATACAGGTTGTTCCTACAAATGCAGCACACTTTTGAGAATTTATTATACTTACATTAATAATATAATATAATGTATAATTTAATTAAGTTTGTAAAAAATGTTGTGTGGCTAAGTCAATAAATTATTATTTATTTATTATTATTATTAATGTTATTAATTGTATTGACTAGTTATTTTTATTACTTCATTTATTTTAAGATAAAGAAACTGGACTAAGCCTGTTTCAGAAATAAGTGCTTGTTGAATATCAAGATTTTTGTTGAAGTGTTTTACCATAGATATTCTCGTCTCATATAATGTATAACACCTTTCACCTTTCAGTTTTATATTGTTGTACCCATAATCATATTGAAATTGATTTGATCATTTTACGTCATTCAACCTAGTTCGCGAAACTTTCGTGCGAATGATCGAAACGAAATTGTAATTTCACTTATTACTTATCACCTTACATTTTCACTTAAATTTAAATAAGTAAGCCAACGTTATCTCTCTAATTACTAAATTTTGTTAGACACCCACACGTCGACATTTTGCCAATAAGGCTCTCACGTTTTCATCGCGGAACTTGCACTTGACACTGTTCGTGACAGTCGGATGTTATTCTGCTTATTTAAAAAGTACTTCCTTAGCTTCGACAGTTACGTCTGTAATAATGTTTTTAAATAAGTCATTTTATACTGCAGTTTTATTGAACGGCTCGCGTGAGGTCCGACAGAAATGTTGTCCAGTTCTGTCTCCGCCGGTGTCCCAAATACCAATTATGGGGAAAAATGTATAGCGTCGACTGCAGATTGTCATATATCACGAAGGTGCTGCGGTTGGATTTTACTTTTGTAATTATCCGTCGCGTGTTCAGATTTTTTGGAATTCCCATTTCTAGTGTACCTGTACGCTACTTAGTTTTATAGCGATATGTTTTTCATAATTTTGCTGCAAAATTTTGTCAATTTACTCTTCTTGGAATAATATGCGGTACTTCATTAAAACCTATGACATTTAATTATCCTGATGTTTCCATTTGCCTGTCGGCTCTAATGTAAGTATACCGTAATACCCCTTGGGTCTGGAAATAATCAAATTACTGCTAATAGCTTTAGTATTTTATGGCGTTGTTGTCGGTAAGGCTACTGTCAAGGTCTTGCGGTTAACGACCTTATTTATTAACTAGTGTATTTATTACTCCGTTGTTTACTTGATAGGTAAGAAAAGAAAATTCTAATTTACTGCCGCTTGATTGCTTTGGTGGATGCGGACAATTACGATTACTGGTCATAAGAACTTGAATGAGATTCTTAGGTTAAACGAAAGGTTGATTTTACAGTTACTCCACTTACAGCCCCACTTTGAAATTGTGTCTTTAGAATAACAATAGGTGAAAGACTTATTACATGTGACCTATAACTGCCGCCATCGGCAAACTGCAGGTGTGCGTCAACATTTCAACTTATTCTTTACCTCAGGTCAGGCGTAACGAGCGATTGCATTTAATTTTATCATCAACTCTTCTCATCCCTTTCAGGTTGCCATTTCCCCTAGTTGAGTTAATTCAGTTCAGACCCCGTGGTCTTCACATAGTAAAAAATATAGACGAAGTGTTGCGAACAATCATAGTGAAGCTAACAAAACTAACTTTTAACAAGCAAAGTGCGTGTAAGTTGCAAGTGGCCGAGCGGAGAACGCATTTTTGGAAAGTTATTGTTTATCGTTGAAAATTTCACGTTGTATTTGATGTGACGTTGTTTTTATTATTTATTTAAAGTAATTTAATGATCTTCGTTGATTGGTTGTTTGGCGCCGACTCATAATTAGTTATTTTTCGCTTTTCAGTTTCTGTTTTCGTCGGTTCAATTTTTTGTTAAAAAGTTTTATTTTTCATTTTTTTGTGGTTAAAATCTAACTCCAGTTCTCCATTATGTCGTAGTGTCTAGAACTATATTTATGTGTGTCAAGTTTCAACAGAATCGGTTAACAGGTAAGAATTCAGTGGGTCAACAAACACTCATCCCCTGTTTTACTACCCTTAGGGGTGGGTTTTGATTTTGAAATTTAAATGGGACCAACTTCGAGATATACCCTATCCATTAAAAAAAGAATCATCAAAATCGGACCACTCTGTAAAAAGTTATGCGTGGTCAAACATAAAAAAAAAAAAAAAAAAAAAAAAAAAAAAAAAAAAAAAATATACGCGTCGAATTGAGAACCTCCTCCTTTTTTTCGTCGGTTAAAAATATAGACGAAGTGTTGCGAACAATCATAGTGAAGCTAACAAAACCGTACTCTGTTTACAAACCAGCGCTCACACACACATATGCACATCAAACCGTGCTCACCGCTTTCGGTACAAATGTCACGCCATCGTCAACAAATAAAACAAATATCATTCAGGTGCGTATGTGTGCGTGAGCGCTGGTTTGTATATGGATGAGCAAGGTTTTGTTACCCTCACTATGATTGGTCGCAGAACTTCGTCTTTATTTTTTACTATGCCTGTGACTTTAACATAGTAACCAAATTATTCAACATTTTCCCTTTCTGACTGATTCCGCGAATCCCACCATTTAATTGTTTAATGTAAGTAGAGTAACCCCATGGTACCACGGTGCCCCGTGGTGCATGACGCCCATGTCCTGCGAATGTTCCCATGGGACGCAGGTGCCATTGTAATAAACTTCTTTTGAATTATTTATGGGATCATTGTTCGCCTTTTACGGTCAGATGGTGTTGTAAATTACTTTTAGGAGGTTTCTTGAACAGGAACTTGAAGGCTTTTTTTGTTTTCCTGGGTAGTAGTTACTTGGTTACATTAAGGATCAATGTAATTTGGGTTACACTAAAAGCTTTAGTTGTGTTTTATACAAAAAATATAGAAGGTTCCGGAAGGATAAAGGTTCCCACGGAAATTGAGTTTGTTGTGTTCTTTATTGGTTGTTATGCCAACTGAAGGCGTAGTTTTAGGAGAGAGTAATACAATTTCCGAACGATCAATATCATCCTAAAATTTCTAGCCATAAACGGCTTATTAACGGAATTCTGATCTTCATTCACTTCTGCAATCTTTAGATTATCTCTAATTATTCCACGGTTTTGTATAATCTTACTATTACTGATAGTTTCTCGTTTTCTATAATTGGTACTTAGTTGGAAACTAACGCTAGTAAACATTGGAAATCAGCAAGACATTTAATTGCATTCATTACTTTTAACATCTTTACGATTCTCGTGTATACGCCAAGTTCGTGTTACCGTATCTACAGTTCTGTTTAGCTCAACAAATTAGCGAAATTACTCTCTTCGCAGATAAACTTTACGCTTTAAACCTACCAACTTGCACACAGCATCTATATTTACATAAATAATCTAATAGTAAACTCTACAGACAAAATTTTAAGGTTGTAATTTCAATAGTTTCAGATTTGTTGTTCGCAAATATATTTGGTTTTGTTCGGTACACGTTTCACGGATTACCATCTGTTTGCTTTCATGCTCTTGCAATTGTTAGTGCAGGTCATGTCAGCATTGAATGGGGATTCAGTGACTACACTGGACTCTTGGGGGTCATCAGATAGCAGTCCTACTAATTAGTACCCTTTATAATTACTTATGAATGGCCATGTTTTAGGGAATGCAAAACCTTTTGTTTAGCTAGTTTTACAGGTGCGTTTAGTATTTTTGCTAATTATTAGTTGCATTTAAAGTCCAGCCAAGTGATTTATCGTATGATGTGTTTCAGAAACAAAGGAAAATAATGTTTCCAAGAAAGTTTCTTTATTCTCGTGAAATAATTACTTGCGAAGTTGAAGCAAAAAATATTTTCTTTTCCGTGTTTTAAGCTTCTACAAAGATTAATTGTTATTCTTTGTAAGTTGTTCAGTAATTTTAAATTCAGGATAACTAAATACATATAATATCTACCTTATTTAACATTTTGTTTTTGTTCATGGTTGTTCTAATCATACTTTATTACTTTATAATTTATTTTTGTTTAGACGTCTTACAGATGAAGTTATTGCTTTTGTATACGGAAGTATAACATTTTCTGCGAAAGTATTTTCTATACTGATAATCAATAATATTGAATTGTATTATCCACTGTAAACACTTTCATTGCAACAATGCCAGTTATTAAAATTTTGACAATATTTGCTATGTATGCAGTGTGGTTAAACACTGATAATTAGAAGATACAACACACACACACTAGACACTGATATTTTCCAAGATATATTAGAATATCCAAGTTTTCTCAAGAAAATTTGTTTTTATAATTTCTTCACCTCAAGTGTTGGTGTAATTTCTCCATGTTTAAGACTTTTACCCTATGTGCCTTCATTAAATGTGGTTTTAGTAAAATGTCTCGTTATGTAGGGCTTCGTCGATTTTGCATCCTAGGGTTTCTCTAACTTAATGTCAATGTTTTGAACTCTGCTTGAAGATTATCTGAACTGATAAAAAGAGTAGTAAAGAAATCCGTATCTTTAGGATTGAATTCAGTATTTTTATAACTTTATCTACGTTTACAGTGGGATCTATAAATAAAACAAACTACTAAAAGTGTGATATGTGACACTTAATGTATTGTGTTTCACTTTAATGGAAATGTCATTGAAGGACCTATCTTTACGAGCTTTGAAACCATTTTATTACACAAAAAATATTAATCACCATGACCCAAGATAGGCCTGTGGGTAAAAGGATTCAAGTATTACGAAAGGCAAATTGAAATCGGGCCTAATAGTATGGATTCGATTTCCATTTAGCGTAACCCTTTTGAAAAAAAAAAACACTCAGCTTTCTTTCTCCAAACCTTTTATCAACTATGTTCGGGTCACAAGGAACGACTACCATCAGATCTCCGCAACCCACATACTGGGAATACCAAAACTCTAAGGTTAGACCAGTTGTCAGACTTTCGGGCTTCTGACTACCCGTAACGACTGCTATGGATATTCGTACGGGACCGACAGCGTAACGTTCTTTCCGAGGCACGGAGGGTCTTCCGATGTGTAATGAAACGGTCACCCATCCACGGACTGACCGCGGCTAGTGCACCTTAACCTCAGCACACACTGGCGGAGTACCCAGCTTGGGCCGTGCAGCGCCGTGACCTTATCACTGCAGTAGGCGGCAGCGATCTCTCGCTTCCGGCCGTGGTTCTGTCTATGGTCGGGAGCGAGAGCGCTTGGGAAGGCGTCGTCTCCTTCTGCGAGGATGTAATGCTCGCTAAGGAGGCAGCGGAGAGGGTTCGAGAGGCGTTGACCTCTCTTCCCATGCGCAGGAGGTGACCTGGGCGTCGCAGGAGGGCGTATGCCGACCTCCAGCCACCCTAGATGTGGGCCTGCGGGCGGCGGACTCTGGGTGGCCCGCCGTCCGACCAGACAAGGCCCGTGACGGTTGCGCGTAGTGTTCCGCGCGCGCCAGTCAAGAGGAGGGTGCGGCCGATGTGGCTGCCGCACAGGGAGAAGGGGCTCGCCTACTAATGGCGAGCCGGGACCTACCGGGGATGGTTGGGAGAGTAAAAGTTTCCCACGCCCCCGGCCAAGGGTCGTTAGAGGAACACCGTGGTGGTTTTTAGTCGGTAAGAGTCCGACACTGGCTCCGCCTACCCCGGGCGGAGTGCGTCCATGAGGATTTCCCCACGGAAAAAAAAGAAAAAAAAAGTGCACCTTAACCTCGCAGATTTTGCAATTCATACGGTTATCACTTAGCTACGAGCCCTTTGAAAAAAAACCACTCTCAGTACCCTTGATAAAAAGGCTTATTAAGTTCGACTTACATTCTCATTTTCACCGACACCTTTCTATTTAGAGACATTCTCCGTATCAACCATTGTCTGCTATTTATTTCCATCACCGATTTCATCTTCACTCGATAACTATACAGCGCAGCAGTATGAAATCAATGTTCATTGAGATTGCCGCAAATGGCTCGTTGCCTCCGTCTAGTGAATTACCTGCCATTTTTAACCATTCACGAGCATTGTTACTAAGTACACTGTTTGGACTCATCTCGTCTTAAATTATGACCTTCGTTGGAGCATTCCGGTTTAATGGGTGAAATTTTTGCCTTCGTATGATTTACTAGGTTACTGTTACTTTCTTCGCTGTTATGATTTTGCATTCGGTTTTGTTCGAAGTACGGAGCGATGACAATCGGTTTTTAAAAATATCGTACTTGATTTTCTCTTTACAGTTAGGCGGAAAGGAGGGTAATTAATGTTTTACTTGATTTTGTTTGTTTCCTTTCAACCTATGGTATTATAATACACATATAATGTAAGAAGTCGAACACAGTGACACAAAGATTGCCTTAATTTAGCTAGGTCAAACTTCTACAAATCCATTTTTTTATATTTTCACCGAAGTGTGTTTCTATTTCCAGCTTCAAAGTCTTTGCTATTTTGTTTTACTCCAAAACACCGAACGTTAAAATCTAATCTAGCTTACAGTAAACCCGATATAACAGTTCTCTCTCGTTGAGTTGCGTGTACGAAATAGTTTGTATTTCAGCTAATGGTTGTCAAGCACGGAAGTGGCCGATCGTAGACCTTTAACCTCTCAGGAAATTATTGGTATTAATAATAAAATTATGACTTTCTAAACGTTTATTAAGAGTCACTTAGCACAGTTTTGGACAATGTGATATAAAGGTAGGTTAGTGGCGTCTTGTTGTTCTGTGTCGTGACGCGAACGCGCGCGTTTTTGCACGTTCAGCTTCACTTTCACGTCATGTCCTTATTAGTCCGATATTGTTCAAAATTTCGATTTCGTTCAGATGCTGCGGGCAGCCGGACTCCGATTATGTTCTAAAATCGGAACAGTTATAGTTTCTTTGTGCTTCGTTATGGTTGAATACTTGTAACGCATTAAGGCAGTAAAGTCTAATCTTCAGACACGCGATTGTTGCGTTTTTTTTTTGTTTTAGTACGTAGAAGGCTGAGATTCTAGACATTAACCCATCAACCCTTTTTTATCTGCAGATGAGCTTGCGTTGCTAGAACTTTTGCGCTAATACAAAAAAAAAGGTATTTTGCAAACGATGGATCTGCAAATTACACCATATTTATATCATTGAATTTGATAGCCTAAATACAGAATAACTTATTACGATTACTTACGGTACTGAAACGTGGTCGCTCACAATGGGCCTCATAAGAAGGCTCAAAGTCACTCAAAGGGCAATGGAGAGGGCTATGCTCGGAGTGTCCCTGCGTGATCGAATCAGAAATGAGGAGATTCGCAGGAGAACGAAAGTGACCGACATAGCCCGAAGAATTGGCAAACTTAAGTGGCAGTGGGCGGGGCACATTGCTCGCAGAACGTATGGCCGATGGTGCAGTAAAGTTCTGGAGTGGTGACCGCGTACTGGAAGGCGCAGCGTGGGTAGGCCCCCCACAAGGTGGACCGACGACCTGGTGAAGGTCGCGGGAATCCGCTGGATGCGGAAGGCACAGGACCGGTCGTTGTGGCGATGCTTGGGGGAGGCCTATGTCCAGCAGTGGACGTCTTTCGGCTGAAATGAAGATGATGATGAATACAGAATAAGTAGTGTGTATCACAATGATAATATACAGTTTATAAAGGAATAAGGAAGAAGCATTATTCATTGAGAGGTATGAAGTTTCAAAATGTCACCGAAGATGATAATTAATTATATTATCTTGCCAAAATAATAAGGAAACCCTCCACGTAGACGTCATACTCTTGACCCTGCAGACATGCGATAATTTTCGATATGTTTTATCTTTTCAACATCACGTAATTATTTCGCTACATTGGTGAGAGAGGTTGTAACAATTATCGAGCTTAGAATCCTTGCAAATTCAAGTGTGTAGATAAGTTAGGACAACAATTTTTATCAGCTGAAGATTGGAATCGTAAATTCTTGTATGTGTGAAAATATTATATTTATAAAGTCTTTGGTTTGAGTGATTCGGTTCGGTCTTAAACAGCCACTGTGCTAAATTCAATGCAGTAATTTAT
Source organism: Asteroscopus sphinx (assembly GCA_949699075.1). Lineage (NCBI taxonomy): Eukaryota > Metazoa > Arthropoda > Insecta > Lepidoptera > Noctuidae > Asteroscopus > Asteroscopus sphinx. The sequence goes on along the minus strand of OX453004.1, from coordinate 29,377,027 downwards.
TTAGACACTGCTTTAGGTGGGGGTGAGCTCTTAACACCATAGATTAGAAGACTTATTAATGCATTTAAATTAATAATGTAAAGCTAACATAGATATAATTAAAATAATAACGTTAACGTAAAGTTAAGTTCAGATGATGATACCATTCTCCGAAGAGCGGTTACATCTGCTCATACTCACAAAGCACTGTGTTTTTTATTGAGATTTAAAACGATTCAAAGGTGAGCAGTGTCATTTTAGCTTCAGCAAGCTTCTCGCTTTATTTATGACGACATTTAGCTAAAGGAGACGGACAAGTTGAAAGACTCGTCGGCTTATTCCTCTCTGTAGTGTAATTTCAAGAACCATAACACGTATTTAAAGGCGATTTGCGTCCTACGCATTTGTAAGTTATTTTAACCATACCGTAAAATGCCCTTACTTTGCCCACTAGCTCTCCATTATCTAAGGCATTAACTTAATTGTTACACGCACTGACACTTTATAACTAAACCAAAAGTTAGCGTTGTCACAGTTTTAAAATCTTTCCACGTTTGGAAATCATAGCTATTATAGTTTACTCAAAAAACTACTAGGCAAAGTAGGGCTTCTGGGCAAAGTTAGGGCATTTTACGGTACCATTTGGTAAGAGAAGACAGGTTTAATTTTTATTGCAGTTATTAAATTCCAACTTTGGATGTACGATCATGATCAAAATTATGACACTTAGGATGGCTTCAAAATACTACGCAGTACGCACTCAAGCCGTCATGTTTTTGATGTAATATCTACAATATGTTGTGAAAGGGCCCTAACCGTTCGTCGTCTCGTCGCTGGTCAGCCAGGAAGCGCGGGCGCACGATCACCCAGGGCGTTTGTTTTTCGTGACCCACTGCTGATCTTAATATTGCCTCACTAAATGAAATTACGTGCCTCTTAAACCTTTACTGTATCGAATAAACTTCTTCTTAATCAGCTCTCCGGGTGTTGCAAGTTGCTTTTAAAGTTAAGATGGTGCTTTTATACATATTTATAATCATCAGTTACCTACTCTTTGCATTAACAGTTGCGAATCTTAACTTGGATTTCCATGCAAAGAAAGTTAGAAATAAAATATTTCCGCCAGAAATTACAAGAGTCCTTGCCTTATTTTCGAAAATAAGTTATGCCAGCACAAGAATTCAAGATGACAAAGAAAAATGATTTTTGAGAATTGTATCTCTGGTGGTTCATCTTTATACACAAAAGAAACAAACATGCCAGCAAACAAAGAGAAAACATGAAGAAAAGTTTTATTTTTGTCAGTCACTGTTTTTAAAATTGGCAAAGTGCAATACCGATAACATCATCTGATGAGACATCTGGTCCGCAAAAATAGCTTGCATGGTTTTTATATTACGGAACTTTAATAAAACAGGCCTCTCGCATTTGACCACTATTTATAGCACTGAATTTAAAATGTGAATTTCTCGTTTATCTTGCGGAACTCAGCGATATCGTGGAAATCGCAAGCGCATTTTCTTAAGCGTAGTTTTAACGACTTTCCTAGAGATCTGGAGAAAGCATTTGCCTTGAGGCCTATTTCCATCCATATCTCTGTCACATAACAAATTAACTTTCGAAGCTTCTGCTTCGACATGTGATCAGTCAGACGTTGATAACCACTCATTAAAAATGTGGAAAAAGTGGTTTTGCAGTGCTGCAGCGAAGTATTAGCCTCGTTTACAAAAAAAAAAGTATCTTGTAGTAAAGGGGAAATATATGAAGATTCATAGTTTTCTTGAAAGTTTAATCGTGAAAGTGGAGTAGTAATGGAAGCGAGAGTTTTAGCTGTAATCTTACGCTCTATATTCTATGCTTTTATAAATAACACATTGTATCTAGATCCGGAACTAGTATAAAATGTAGACCAAATAATAATGTTTTCTAGTATAGAGAACGAAGTCAAGATTACCTTCTGTGCTTACACTGTAGGTGGACAATGGGGACATTCTTCATTCCCAACATTGACAGTTCTGTTCATGTTTTTCTCAAATATTTGCGTGCAACAGACTGATAAGCGGACACTGACATGTGTTGATAATATCTACATGTCTTGTACTGATGAGATCATAAAATATGCCGATGTGTATTATTTATCTTTACCATCTGTCGTGTTGTTTCTTAGTTAAGGGAGGTAGGTAGATTAGTAGGAGCCGGGGACAAAAACTAAGTACTAGTGTTCAAGTGGCAGTACATCATCAGATATTAAACTTGATACCTGAATTATTAAAGGAAATGATTCCAAAACCAATATTAAAACCAAAACTGATCAAACAACTATTCAGAACTAATGAGCCTTTACTCCATCAACGCAAGCAAACTTCTATACGCCTGTGTCCTCCTAACATAAAAAATACAGCGTTCCTATCTACTTAAAGAAACAACATGATGTACCTGATGTACCTAACTTTATCAACAAGGAATATTACAGACACAAATAAGTACTCAAGTACATCGTCATCAGACTAGATTATAACAAGTGTTAAATCTCAACAAGATTATGAAGTGAAATAATTAAATTATAAGCGTAACTTACAGAAGTACCTATCTTTGGTCAAGTACAAGACAAGTGTAGACGCAGTAGTAAACCAAACAGTTATTAAAAGATAAGAATCAGTGGATAACTCAATAAGTTTTACAGTCTACAAGCAAACAGTATAAAGAATGATGAAAATAAAGTTTACGATCGATTGTTGTAAGATAATTTAATGTTATCTGATCTTTTCCACCGTTTGATGTTATAATCTAATTTGAACTTAGTAGTGGCGTTGGTAGTAGTTTCGTTATAAAATTTTTATTATAGCTGCTAGTTTTATATCTACTTTATCATTATTGTTACTACTAACCTGTCATTTGCTCCAAGTTTTCCGAGGCTATTGTTTGGACCCACTTTGTGTAGACGAACTCATTGTGCGCCTCCTACAAATGAGCGTGTGATTACTCATCCATGAAATGGCGAATTTTGCTTCCACCTGTACTACTACTACTTAGGAATACTTTTTAGGATCCATTGAGCTTACATTTTGTTATTCCTTACGACACCTATAACTAGAAAATTGGTAATGGTTGTCTTGACTGTGCCAGGCTCATAGAAACTGGGTGACTTAAATGACTTATGTAACTGAGGTTATAGTCAATTATCCCCCTTTCGTTAGAATATTGTTTCATATGAAAGTTAGTAAAAGCTTTGTTATCTTCAAGGTCACCTTATTCACCTATAATATTAACAAAAGGAAACCTATAAAGATTGACGACTAGAAATGCCGTAATGATTACATTGGCACAACCACTATAATCCCGCGTAACAAAGGTTAGTTCATATTTCACATAACAACCGTTTCCGGCACGCATAGTAGCTACACGACATTTTTTATTATTTAAATCACCTTTTATTAAAACAATAACCCGTATTAAAAATCCCGTTTTGATTCAATAGTTATATTTTATTAGAGCCGCATTTTATTTAAGATTTCAGAATCTCGAAATTGTGTGTATCATTAGTCCAAAAACTTTTTTCATTACGAAAGGAGTTTAGCATAACGGTCCTTTAAAATGTGATATTTTACGTTTACACAGATCTAATGGAACAAATGTAATGAAAGTATCTACGTCATTAAAGGCCTTGTCACCTCCATTACCATATTGACATGATCAAAGCCCTGCAGATAGTGCTAAATGGTGGCAAAAATCAATAAATCCCATTAACGCTGGTTCGACCTTGAGGCACGCCGCTATCAAGTCAAACAAACTGCTCCACTATACTTATCTTATCACCATCAACATCGCATTCAGGTCAAGTGATGAAACGCCCTGCTTCGTTTCTGTGTCTTCTATGCCGATTAATTTCAGATTTACACACTTTTAATATTCTTTCAGGGATTATATCTGTGTCATTGTCGCCCCAAATAGTTTCGAAGTGAAATCTCTCATGGAATGCTTGGGCCAGGTTAATTAAACTCTTGAATATTCATGTTTTTACTTTTAAGGGGTGAGCGTAAAAGCTTTACTTAATCTAGACGGAATCTTAATTATTTAGTCTTGTAAACAATTCCAGTTTCCAAACTTTCAAATGGAATATGATTTCAACTCAGCAGTTGCTTTATAAAAAAGACTTTCTGGAATAAAACAGAACTTACTGGGTTCCTGAGAAGAGGAACAAATTGAAAAAAAAAAACTAAATTCTAATATCAGTTTACTAAGAAACGACGTAGTCATAATAAAGTAATTTCTAGACGGTATGGTGCCTAAATTGTAACCCGTTATCGGCACGATTATGCAATGTTATAACTGTAGAGTAATCATGAGTAGTTCTGTTGTACTACCAGTGAATTTCACGTGACGATAAAATTCCCGCAAAACAATGCTGTGTTTGAAATCGCCAGTTTGTTTTGGTAAACTCGCACGCCTACGTTGCCTACGTTTTCGTCGTCTAGACGAAACGGGAGAAATGGTCTCCTTCAATGATTGTTTGCACTGCTACAATGTTGTGCACAATATTTAAGATGAAGGACTGTTTATTTAATTGTTTACGGAATATGCTTTACCGTGTTTCTAGTTTTGTTAAACATTTTGCTTTTCGACCATTTCCAACACTTCAGTGATGAGACACGTAATGGTAATTGTTTCCAAAAAAAATGTTTAACCATAGAAATCGCGGTGCTTTCATATCAGAGGTTAAGGCAAATATGAAATACAGTTTGTTCGTTAACTAAATCATGTTCATTAGACTTAATACTTGACATTTACTTTGTCGGACGTGATAACTTTCAATTTCACTCTTACGACTGCTGATGGAACGTTATTACTTAGGCATTAGATTTTTATCTTTACTCAGATCGACGTAGGAAATAACACGACTATGATAATATCTTGATTGCTGTTAGTTATTAACACGTGAAAGAAATTGCTTGAATTAATCCACGGAAGCAATTTCAAAATGAGATAACATTCACATATGAAAAAATTATGTAATATCAGTAACTTTTTGCTTAAGTTAATAAATAAAAAGTAATTCTTAATTAGTTTCCGTATTAGGTCTTCAGTGGCGAGTAGCTTTCTCATTTTGTTCATGTTTTCTAACGACTTCTAAAATAATGAAAGGAAATATTTCGTATCTTAAATCATTCTATTTTATTTTACTATCTACGGTAGCAGCCCGTACTTCAGCCGTCTTCAAACATTTATAGAGGTTATGAAATTCATTCATTCACATCAACATTACGATTCAAAATAATAACATAAATTTATATCATGTTAGAATTACACCAAGATATTGCAGCACTACAGCTAAATGCAAACATTGTGTATGACTCTGAGAAATGATAAGGTATCTCATAAACAAATGCAATGCATAAGACGAGTATTTGATTTAGAGCAACATAAGATGATAAAGAGCACGCTAAGTGAGTATGAACATTTTGCACATGCAAAAAATTATGCCAATGATGTCACAAAAATATTCAATGTTTGAATAACACAGTTGGAGATGTAGTGCCCACATCAACTCATTGTTTACCGTTCTCGATTTTAGTGTGTACTTGTAGGAAATGACACAGAAACTGGTGTGAATAAAATTTTATAGATTCACAAGAGATAGTCCGTAAAAGTGGCCAGTGGGAACCGCGAAAAACAAGAGAAAGGACTCTAGTAGCATAGAAATTCAAGATAAGTTTCTAATGGAAAATCGATAAATAGGTGTACAAATAATGGAAAATTCGAATTATTATTTTGATTATTAAACCACATTTACTTTTTCTAGCTGAAGGGAAGTAACGCTTCATAATATACATATTTCAGACTACATTGTATTGATGTAAAGTCTTAACGGGGGATAAGTGCTAATCTTTGAACCGCGAGCTCTAGAGTAACCTGATCCTTGCACGTTATAGGTGAAGATAAGTGTTGAATATATTTACAACTAAAATTTAAATTGTATTCGTAAATTGTAATTGTAAATTTTAAAAAACGCAGACGTGTAAAAACTAAGGTAAGCTAATAAGAAGATGGTCTATAAATGTTTACCTTGCTAATCAAATAATTAAAAAAATAAGTAGGTGAATGACGAAATAGAAGGAACTCTGAACAAAATAAAACTTTATTTTTTACAATATAATAATAACAATTAGTAAAGGATTAAAATAAGGCAAGGTGATCTAGAATTTGTACTCACAGTGGGCGAATCTTGAAGCTTGGTAAATAAAAATCAGATTGCAAAACCAAACACCTACTTTGTTAGACAAAGTAATGCCGTAAGCATTCGATAATATGTGGGCTGAAAAATCAACGATAACCCCACGTTTCATTCTCTGAACTGACTCTTATGATAAAAGTATTGATATTTGATATATGGGCGGTACAAAATTGGTAAATGATGTCATTATCAGTGTCAACAATGACCGGAGCCAAAGTTGGAAAGATCAGGGCCAGTTTATACAAATTGTGGTTGAATGTACCAATTTTATTGTTTTGATAATATTTGCTGCAATATGCATACAAGAAGTACTACTGTAAGAATGGATGGTAGTCTTCTTCAATGCTGAAGAAATCATACTGTAAGAACCATTTTTTATGTGATACGAGTTTAGAATAACAGCACTGATTCTTAATGTTGCTTACAAGGTAGACCCAAGTTAATAAATATCTGTTTTATATTTTAAACTCTCATAGCTCAAGGAAGTAAATAAGATGCAAAGTATTTATTTGATGAACGTAGGCGCGTGTCATTACACTTCCTAATACAATTTACATAACATTGTAACGAAGGTCAATGTTTAGTTGCGTATTATCTAATTACATAATAATAACGATTTCAACCTCCATCAAGGTGACAATTTGTGTAAATATTATGGCTTCCTTCTCTGTAGTTGTTCCTTCCTTTCTTAAAGTGACATCAGCCAACCCCAAAGTATAGAACTAGAAAAGTTTACGCAGCATATTACATTTTAGCTTCAGCAGTCCTTGCTCGTCTGATGTCACTTTTTTTTTTCAATTCATTTCAATTCATTTATTTTGTTTTGTGAACACAGGGTATACAAATGTTTTTTACAAAAAAAGATCCTTGCTATGTCCCGCCAGAAGGCATACAAAACATTAAGGCATAAAACACAAAAAAATATTTGGTATGTACCCACATACCAAATATTTTACATTATTAAAATTGAAAATAATAAATTCGCTGTCATAATTCAAGACATTATTAGATGTCAACAAAATAATAATATCAATAATTTTAACAATATTATAATAATGAATAAAATAAAGTAATGTCAATGAAATTATGAAATAAATTTAAAATTAATAATATGTCAACAAAGAAATATCAAAAATTTTCACACATATCTAGACACAAATAAAATATGTTATCTACTATAATTTGTCATTAACTTGTTTATTTTCAGATGTTATAAGTAACTTAATATTACTATTGGACCTCTCTGGTAAACTCAAACGACCAAAAAACGTTAATTCAAAGTTAAACGTCCACGAACTCATTACGGCTTACGTGTAGTCATTCGCATCTGTCGGTGTGTCGGTCCTGGTTTGTAGCATAAATTGATTATATTCATCAGTACCAGCATCCCGTACGTGATAGCTAGGCTTCTTACGTGACACCATCTTGCCTTTTTGCCAGTCGCGCGCCGCCCTATGTCACAGGTTTAAAAATAAAATACAAACCTGGTTCACGTGGGTTTTTGAGATGCTTTTTGTAAATCGTGATCGTTTCGGTTAGTTAGTGTAAACGATTTTGACTGTTCATTGGTGATATAAGTTTGATTTTGGCCTTCCGGCTGAATATTATTGCGTTTATCGATGTATTTTCTTTTAAGTCAAGCCGAGCCTACAACGTCCTGCGCGTACAATACAACAACGCCTTCAGGATGCTGTTGCGGCTGCCGTGGCGTTGCAGTGCATCGTAAATGTTTGCTGAAGCTCACACAGATGGCTTTTACGCCATCATGCGTAAGAAAGCGGCTTCCTTATTGCAGCGCATGCGTAACACTCGGAACAGCATCCTGAAAATTATTGCTGACAGACCGGATTGTCCCATTGAGAGACACTGGGTGGAGGTCGCCATAGGTTTAAATAAATAATTTGTTTAGTAATTTAATTACTAATGACACTAACATAGCATATAAGCACAATCTGTTACTAACTCTTCACTAATAACTTATGGGCTGATGCCTGAAATAAAGACATTTTATTTTATTTAAGTCTGCGATGCTTATTGCCAGGTGCATCTCAAATGAACGCATTGTAAATCATGAATTAGAAGACACCTGGTTAACTTAAACAACCTGAATCTATTCAACCCGTTTCAACTCGGCACCTGTCCGTATCCAACGCTTTGTTTCAATTCTGAAGACTTATGTAAATTTTGTTTCAACTTGTTATATAATTGAACACAAAACAACGAGGCGTTGAACTACTCGTACAATTCGATGAAACGGTATTATAAACGCGAATATTTTTTTGCATAATCAAGGAAATCAGATCGTGGAACGAGGTCCATTTGGTGGAACCTCTTTAGTCTTTGAGTCTCCGCCACATATTCGCCGTCGCCATTTTAAGTGTACAGTTCACAAATATACGATTCAGAGAAACATGGCTATATTTAGTTCAAGTTTAAAGTGATCTAACTGCATCAGCAAGTTTGTTAAATAAAAGTGTAATGTGTTATAATGTTATGCCAGGATGGGTTTGTCACGAGCTCGCGGGGGTGAATGCACTGTGCAAATATGTTAGCTCCGTTAAAATAAATCTTTGTACGTTTCATTATTTTCCATTACTATATGCCCCGTTGGTCCTACGGTAATTTCAGACTTTGTTTCTTTTCTGTCTAAAATTATTTTTCTATTAATAAACCACCAGCCTCTAGTAGCTGAATTAGTTTGCAATCTAATCAAATAAAGCTGGAAATCAAACTGTAATCAATATTTTTTAAATAAAGCATTGAAACGGATGGATGAATCAGTTATTAGGTTTAAAATCATAAGAGAAGATGATCGATGATACGTTGTTGCCAATCTTCCTGTGTTAAAACTTTGCAAACATGTATGCGATCATATTAATTATGAGTAATGATCATATTTATTCAATTTACTTTGAACCAGAACGGAAAGTGTAAATGATAATAATTAATTGGTTAGTAAAAGTTATCTGTAGGACAGGTTAATCCAAAGATAACGGTCGATCTTTATGAACTGTGAAATCATTATTATATTTAGATGATAAAAGAAGTTGTGTAATCCTCATGCTTTATACACCTTCTTACTTGGATTAATAAAAATGCTGCCTGATTTTTGTTAGCTAAAAATGTTTAAACATTCAAACCAGATTTGCTACCTAGCACACAGTTCTAGTTATAAATCGTAAGGGTTAGCCGACTTTTTAACATCACAGCCCAATTTGCTCTGGAGAAAAACCATTTTGGAGTTATCAGATTAAGCAAAACAGATTGGACATAGTGAGTTGGTGACATTGTATAAGGTACCTACTTATTATATTGGACTGGTAATGCAACATAACTTGAGATTGCCATCTTTCACCTTCAAGATGTTTTGAAATATTTCAAGCTACCGTCCGGAATTCTGCTCGTCATTGTAAGGGAAAAGTGGCATTATAGAGACTGCTTCGGTGCTTTCTGAGAACCAGTTCTCATAACCTAGATGTATTAAAGATACATTTAAAGTATATTAAGTGCTGAGAGTATCGTGTGGCTCCCGGCAAAGATTATCTCTCTTGTCATGGGTATCATTAAAGACGACCAAAGTATTATTTAAAGGGATTAAATTACCTATGTCTTCTGATAACAAACAATCATTCTGCAATCATCGATTCCTCTGACACACATTGTGATGATGGCTTCTTCCTCGATATAATTTTGACAGAGTTGTTGTGGTCGTCACTTAAGGGTGACACGCTTGACTATCTGTCGCCATTCCGCCTTGGCGTTGCTTTCCTGGTGTCATTAAGAGTACCATTGATCGAAACCATAGCAATTATCTAGTACCTATAGTACAAGCTCTGCTTAGTTTGGGACTAGATGGTGTTGTGTAAAAAATGTCCCAAAAGTATTTATTTATTTTATTTTTATTTTATTATAACTTGACCGTTCCAACGCATAGGTGATATGCCGCGAGGTTTTTTACCTTCAACATTTCTCTACACAATAAGACGCTCCACAGTCTAGAAACACATCCGAAAAATTTAAAAAAGGATGGAAGAGAGATGCTGCTTGATCCCCAGTTCTTACAGAATGGATACTTGGACAGGTTGGTTCTGAATTGAGTCCACGATATTCCAAGCACTCTTCTTAAACATCAAAAGTAATTAGAAGGCAGTAAATGTACACACACGTTTCACACGTTATTTTTTGCCTCGTACAACAGAACTGTGGAACCAACTCCCGTCAGCGGTTTTCCCGAATCAATTCGACATGGGATCCTTCAAGAAACAAGCATATGTCTTTTTAAAAGGTCGGCAACGCATCGGCGACTCCCCTGGTGTTGCGGATGTCCATGGGCGGCGGAGATTACTTACCATCAGGTGACCCGCTTGCTCGTTTGCCCCCCTATGTTATAAGAAAAAACAGGCTGAAATTGTGGTGAAGTACTAAGTACATAATGATGTCTTAAATACCAGACATTTCACCCCGAATTTATCTAAACGTTCGATGCGTGACCGCTCCTCATTAACGAAAGGTCAATAGCATCAGTACTGGATTAATTGGAGTACGAACTTGCGAAAATCACGTCCGTATAAATAAGGGAACATTTTTTTTGGTGTGTAAAAGCAGTTTTTAGCTTTGTAAAAGTTTTACTACACTTTGTCGTGAAGTTCGTCAGTTTTTTTGTTGTATGATTTCATTAATCATGTTTTTAGGGGCTTCATAGTTCATGTAATGACTTACGTCATTTGTTTTTTTTCTAATTTAGGTACTTTATTCCTTTACGGCTTCTTCACATAATTTGTTTCTTTATTTGAACCTTCATGATGTAACACTGTCTGATATCGATTTGCTAATAGTGGCCTATTGCGTAGTCAGAATCGTATCGTGTCATGGTCAGTTTGGCCTAAATCAAAAGACAAACGAATCCCTTCCTCAAATTATTCGTTAGCACTGTTTGTCTGAAGTAAAATCTAATATTCATAATTATTTGTAAAGATAAACAAATGATTTGCGCATTCACCAACTCACAAAGTAAACTTGAGGTTCGACGTGCTCCTTGTTAGCAATGGCTCGTAAAACGGAACGGACCCCAACCGCTCTTAGGCCCGTATTACAGAAGCTTCCTCAAGTACAGTTTAAACTCCAATCACCTGATCACTACTTAGGCCCCGTTGTTTGATCAGTAGTAAAATATGACTAATTATTAATTTAACCATTAGTTCATTAACAATAGTTAAGGCTTTAACAATAGTTAAACTAGAAATATATTGAAGGCCCCGTTGTTTGATCAGTAGTCAAGTGTACTATTAGTTCAAATACGTTGGTTAAACTGACAAATAGTAAAAAATTACAAAATACTGTTGTTTGATCAATAGTTAAACATGCCTATAGTTAAAATCATTGACAATTTGTTAAAAAGTTACTATGCATGGACAGAGTAGTTAACTTTGACCATTAGTTATTGTAAATTAAAAATAAACTTGGATCATCTTCTTTCTCCGAGCCTTTTTCCCAATTACGTTGAGGTCGGCTTCCAGTCTAACCAGATGCGGCTGAACATCAGTATTTTACACGGAGCGACTGCCATCAGGCGCCCTAAACCCAGTTACTGGGTAATACCGATGTCCTAAGGTTACCAGTTGTCTGACATTCGGACTTCTGACTACCCGTAACGACTGCCGTATATATTTTTATGGCAACCGGAACCGACAGCTTATCGTGCTCTCATAGGCACGGAGGGGTCTCGATGTGCAACGAAACGGTCACCCATCCAAGGACTGACCGCGGTTAGCGTAGTTTAATCTTGCAGATCTTGCAATCTACGTGGGTATAGCCACGAGCCCCAAAAATAAAAGACCTTAAATATAGCAAGATGCTTTAAAGATATTGAATGTTATTCTGATGACGATGAAATTATTGTGAATATTTATTGAACCGCCGCGCACCGTCCCAAAAACATTCAGAATCAGAAGTATGTAACTAGATTTTGGGATGAAGTTCATTTCTTTGAAAGATATATGTGTGACGAGACGACGGAGGGCGCAAGTATACAATATTTCAAGAATCAAAATCAGAATTAGGTACAGGCAGGGAATGCAATGAGGTTATTAATGACATTATATAACTAATCTGTGGTCGTGTCGTGATGACATATTGACTGACAGTCCGTCTTGACAACCAAATTCTTTTTAAAAAGCAAAAATAATATGATCAATATGTAGATACTCTTTGGAATATATTTATATAATTCATTAACAATAGTTAAGGCCTTAACAATAGTTAAAGCAGAAATACATTGTTTGAAGATATTTTTAACAATAGTTAAATATAACAACAGTCAATGGTGTTGCTGGTGAAGAGATAAGTGTTCGGCGGTTCAATAAATATTCACAATAATTTCATCGTCATCAGAAGAACATTCAAAATCTTCAAAGCTAGCCACCGTCCTTGGATGGGTGATAGTTTCGTTGCACATCGAGACCCCTCCATGCCTTTGAGAGCACGATAACGGGTTGATACGGATTGTCAGAAGCCTGAAACTTTGACAACTGCTCTAATCTTAGGATGTCGGTATTACTCATTACCTGGGTTGCCGGGGACTGATGACAGTCGCTCCGTGTAAAATACTGATGTGCAGCCGCATCTGGTTAGACTGAAAGCCGACCTCAACGTAATTGGGAAAAAAGCTCGGAGAAAGAGTTAGATTTCATTTCAAATTTACAAAAACTATAAGGGTTCTTTGTAGGAACTACGGAACCCTAAAAACGAATCGTCAAAGTTGACTACTTTGTCCATGCATAGTAACTTTTTGTCAAATTGTCAATTATTTTAACTATAGTCATGTTTAACTATTGATCAAACAACAGTATTTTGTAATTTTTTACTATTTGTCAGTTTAACCAACGTATTTTAACTAATAGTATACTTGACTACTGATCAAACAACGGGGCCTTAAGGATAGAATCGTTACTTGAGTATCGGTCTTATTCCAGAACGGTAATTATAAACTTTAATTCAACAACATAGTACACGAATTTGACCTGAAATTGAATAGAAATCTCTACTCAAGTGTAGTCTGGACCACACTAGAGTGATTACAGATCAGAACACTGCTCAAATACCGAAACAGGTGACAGTATAAAATAAAGCTAAACTCAGCTGAACTGTGATCAATAAATCTCTGCTTGAGGAACGTTCTAAAATCAAAGCTCAACTCAAAACTAGTTTTAAACAGAGATCAATGCTTGAGTATCGTCCTGTAATACGGGCCTTAGATACGGCAATACTAGTAAAGTAAGTGGTATAGCAGATTCTGTATGTATGTTTCTTGAGTGCTCATCATCATATTGATTTTCATGGCACTTCAGAATATAAGCAATATTGTTATGTGGTGTCCGTGTAATCGATTCCATGTTTAAGAACGGAGACAGATGACAGGCAGGCATTGACATCCAACTGACTCTGCTGTCACTACACTACCATGCTTGGTTGATTTAATTCATTTTATGATTTATTTGATACTTCATCATCATCATTTTTGCCAAAAGACGTCCACTGCTGGACATAAGCCTCCTCCAAGCATCGCCACAACGACTGGTCCTGCGCTTTCCACATCCAGCGGATTCCCGCGACCTTCATCAGGTCGTCGGTCCACCTTGTGGGGGGCCTACCCACGCTGCGCCTTCCAGTACGCGGTGGCCACTCTCGAACTTTACGGCCATCCGTTCTGCGAGCAATCTGCCCCGCCCACTGCCTCTTATGTTTGCAGTCTTTCAGGCTATGTCGATTCGACCTTCGTTCCCTCGCGAATCTCCTCATTTCCTTCACTTCACTTGATACTTATGACGATAAAAAGTGTAGGGACACTGCTGACGCATTGGTTTGTACTAGGCGCTTGATTGCATTAGCGCGGCGCAGCAGTCGTCGCCCCGCAACAACTCAGGTCGCAAAACGTCAAGGTCCACATTATTATGTAGTGTATTATTTAATAGTTATAATGTATCACTAGCAGCCACATACCAGTAACCCTCAAGACGCCTAAAAGTTTTGTCATGTGTGCGTTAGCGCTGGTTTGTATACGAAGAAGCACGGTTTTGTTGGCTTCACTATGATTATTCGCAGTACGTCGTCTATATTTTTTACTTTTACTATGTCTGTGCCTTCGCATTAAATATTAGTGTGGATTAAGGTGCTGCGTTGGATTTGGAACTGTCCTTTTCTAACAAACGGGAAATGCGCGTGCGAGAACAGAGCGGAATGACACTGTTTTGATGTATTTTTATATTTTTGCACATTTCTCAGCGAATAAACATGTTAATAAAAATCTATTATATACCAGAATCTAGATATGTATAAGATGTATCTTATTCGCAAAAAAATAATAGGAAAAACTATTGGGATTTCCAAATGCAATGCAAAATTGTGCAAAAATAGACCTTACCTAGGAAAATAAACCTTTCGAGCAAATATTGAATCGTGTTTTCCCTACACCAGAATCTAGTAAATGTCATAAAAATCATATGAAAAATTTGATCTACGTTGTATCCACAAAATGAATTTTTTGATCCCTATTCTTCACAATGCCACCCCCTAATTACTTGCATAGGTACTTTTTCAGAAAATTTGTTTGTTCAGTAGCTGTATGTTTGTCTACACACAAAAACACATACACCCTAAACGCACATTATCTAGGTACGTTGAAAATTTGTTTCGGAGTAGATACCGAGTAGATACCGAGTAGTGAGCGTAAAATTCAGTTAGGTGGGCGGACAGGATGTGACGTGAAAATTGTCTGAAACCGGGTCGAGCCGGGTCGTTTCGCTAGTGTTGGTGCATTAATTGTGTCATGTGTGCACTGTGAAACTGTCGCTAGGTCGCCGGGGTCGACGACCTCATGACGGTTACGGTGATTCAGCGCATCAACTTTTGATTTTTTTAGACTAGTTATTATAATTTTAGAACCAGTCTAGGAAGTTGATCTTCTTAAATATTTCTAAAATTTCGTGGAATAACAAATGTTTGAATTGGGTATAAATTATTACATTTTAATGTGTGTCCAATTGTTTTCCTTATCTATACCCCGTTTCATATAATTTCGTCTAGCATTTGAGTAGATGCTATGCCAAAAACTTAAGATGACCATATGTATGACTATCTGAAAATGAAGTTTCATTAAACATTTAAGAAGTACATATACAAAAAAAAATTGTGTTATGTGTGAGTGTATGGTATATATATTTTTCTAGTGTATTTTTAAATATGTGTAATGGTAGTTTATGTGTAATTTGTATTATGATCTGTTGTGTTTTCTATGTTAGTGTGTTTTATGTAATAATTCTATGGGCTATTTAATGTCTGAAAATAAAGATTATATTATTATTATATACATTTCAACATATTTCTACTACAAGTACTAGTGTTCTTGCGGCTTTGTTCGGGTAAAAGTTTTTTATACAAACTTAAATACCCCATTTCATTCCCTTAGGGGTGGTATTTCGAAGAATCGTTCCTTAGCGGATGTTTGCGTTACAAAAAAACATACTGTCCAGCTTCAGCGGTTTTGGCTCTGCGTTGATAGATCAGTCAGTCACGACATCTTTCTTTATAAGTATACAAAAAAGAAGATACATAGCTCTAACCGTTTATGTTGGTAATCAGTATTTGTTCGACATAGCTTGTAGGATCAGTAAGCTGAAGTGGCAGTGGGCTGGCCATGTCTGTCGAAGGACCGATGGCCGTTGGAGCAGACGAGTCCTTGAGTGGAGACCGCGAATCGGCAAACGCAGCGTAGGGCGCCCCCCTGCCAGGTGGACCGACGACCTAAAGAACGTGGCTGGGGGGGACTGGATGCGGAAGGCAGAGGACTGAGCGTTGTGGCGCAACTTGGGAGAGGCCTATGTCCAGCAGTGGACTGCGATAGGCTGAGTTGATTGATTTGTTCACAGTTTATTTAATAATCGTAAGACTTTGGCCCTCATTAAATCATCTAAGATTATTAGTGAACTTGTAAACTCTTCTAAACTATCCTATTAGCTTAGAATAACTACACATAGAAACCAAGTCCGCGCGCACAATTTGAAGCAACTACAGGACAATGGGCGAATTTGTATGGCGCTTGGTCTATCGGCGGCCATCAATAAAATAAACGTTTTCTGTTAGACTATAACAACATAACATAACATCACGCCTGTATTTCCCCGAAGGGGTAGGCAGAGGTGTATAGTACACCCACATTTAGCCAGTTATGTTATAAGTCCCATATAATAGGGGGCGAGCCTATTGCCATTAACCGGGCATAAATCCAGACTCCGGGCTGCTACTGAGAATTTCCTAATGAAAAAAACCTAATAACACTTTGCCCGACCCAGGAATCGAACCCAGGACCCCATGCTCAGCAGTCGCGCTTGCGACCACTAGACCAACGAGGCAGTTAACACAGCAGTTGCAGTGCAGTGGCAGTTGTTAGACTATAAAACATATAATAATACTATAGAAACAGTTTTTGGAAATTCTATTTGGTTCCGTTCAGTTTTATACTGTGGTTAAGTTCAGCTTACGTACGCCTGTGTGTGTGTCGGCGAACATTTTATGTGCCGCTTGCTTTTGTGCATCTACTTACACATCGATTGTTTTTGTGCTTCAACTTTGAGCGGAAATTTTAATGAAACTATCACTCTATGTCTTATTACTCTAAGCCTATTAGTTAATAGAGAGTTAATAGAGTGTGGCGATCTTGTCATGGTGCTCGCTATGTGGGAGTGTAATGGTACTTATTATTTAGGGCATAACGTTGCGAGCAAACTAAGTGAATCTGAGTCAAAAGTCGACGAGTCATGCTTTAGTTTGGTTTATGCTCCAGTAGATATATTATTTCTGCAAAATAATAATGCATTTGCATGAGTCCGACTTGCAGGTAACCTAGACCTTTCCCCAAATTTTTTCTGTATCGTATATGTTTTCATTGACAGCTCACAAACACAAATATGACATTGACTATGGACTTGCTCACACAACCAAAACAATCATCTGCAGGGCATACAAACTCTGTTGTATGCGGTAATGGATCGCGTACTGCAGCAGGTCAGGAAGCCACTGCACCAAACACATCGATAAAACTATTTTTATTTACTTTCATTCCCGTTTCGTAGTATATTAATAAGTTAAATAAATAAATATTATAATTATTTTAAATATTGTTATTTTATTTATTTATTTTAAATAAATATATTTTGGAAATTTTTACACAGCACCATCTAGTCCCAAACTAAGCAGAGCTTGTACTATGGGTACTAGACAATGGATATAATACTTATATATATTTATTTGTATAGTAAAGTGGGTAGTTGCAAAGATAGGAAGTAAATAAAATTGCTCTGCAAAAATATTGAAATTTAAAATATAAAACTAGTATTTATTTATAAAGTAAATGTTAATAATATGACAATTTGACTAAGGCTACCTGCTGGTAAAGTGATTCTCCTTTCTACTACTTTTATCACTATTAACTTCACTTCACTTCAACTTTCAACACACTTCAAAAATCTTTCTTCAAATGGATCCAATCAACATCACATTGTCTGGTTTGATGGATATGTTTCAAAAACGGATGTCGGACTTCGAGGCACAACTGCAAAAAACACCATCAAGTCCATCCAGCTCGACAGGTTTGGCTGCCGACTTTGCTGCCTTTAGAGTGTTTATCACTGAAGCCCTCAACAGCCTTCAGCAACAGGTCGAGTTACTTGCCCGCAACATTGACAGTATGGAGATGCGCGGACGAAGAGGTATTTCGTTGCTGCATGGTGTCGCGGAGGTAAAAGATGAGGACACTGCACTAGTTGTGGTCAACATTATCAAGGACCGCATGACGATGAGTGACTTCGCAGTTGCTGACATAAAGCGCTGCCATAGGATGGGACGACCGACAGCTCAGAAGACCAGGCCAATTTTTTTTTCAATTTTGCCAATGACCACACAAATATTTACAAATAGTAAGTCCAGTTCTAATAGAGCTTAGCGACAAGGAAAAACTTCGGAATAAGATGAAAATAATTAAGGCCTTTTCCAGAACTACTTAATGAGTAGTAATTAGATAGCAACAGATGAGAAGAAGAGATGTTTCAGGCCGGATTGTTGAATAGTTTTTGCTATATAACTTCTGGTATGGTCGACAGGTAAAGTGAGGAATAGAGTGATAAGGAAGCGTTGTGGAGTGAACGAAGATATAGTGACACAGATTGAGAAACGTATATTGGGCATGTAGGTAGCTACATTGAACGCATATAAAGACGATTTGATTTGATTTGGAAGAATGGTGGACGTTTTCAGAAAAAGTCAAGGCTAAGAGCACTCTAAGCCGACGATGTATAATATATTATTATAGAGCTTATTCCGCCATCTCCTTTCTTTCATCGGACTACACGACGCACTGCAGGATATCATCCACATTTGGTAGAAATCTCTACTATCAGGACCAAACGCTTTGAGAACTCTTTCATAATGCGCACAGCCAAGGTGTGGAATTCACTGCCGGCATCTGTATTTTCGGGCACTTATAACCCTAACGCCTTTAAAGCTGGAGTGAATCGGCACCTAATAGGTTTGCTCGCTCCATCTTCGACCACATCCTGACAAAGCTGTCTAGATTGCGGTCAAGAGCAGATCTAAAAAAAAAAACATAATAAAAATAATTAAAAAAAAAATCTTGGCCCAGGCCAGGGGAAGTCGGAGGGTTATGAGTATGACCGACTAAAATATGTTCCTTCTGCTACATTTTGCTAGAAACATGGAGTATCGTTTGCGTAAGATTTCTTCAGTAGAATCTGAAGTTTATTTTGTTGAGTAACACCAATTTGACCTATTATTTCATTGTTACAGATGACAGCAGTAGACAGGAGGTTTCATCAGAGCAACAGGTACCTATGATTACGAGTAATTTTATGCTTTTTAATTGGAGCTTACTTTGTTGTATTATCTTCACGGTCTGTTCACATAGAAGGTGAACTAAAAAGTTAAGTTTAAGTTAATTTTATCTAGCAAAAATATCGTTTAAAACACACAACAAGGAATTGACGGGTGGGCCTTTTAGTTCATACTTTAGTTACTTTTACCAAAATAAACGTTGTATTTTCGTGTGTAAGTATGGCACACTAATTAATCGTGTGTTTATAACTCCAAGATAAGATACCGTTAAGTTAAATTTACGACCAACTTGGTAATCTTTAACCCAATTCTTATAATATCTCTTGATATCAAATTACTGCATTTTTTAATAAGACAATAATAAAAATAACTGTGAACTAATAAAACATTAGAGATTTGTGTCGAAAAATTGTTACAAGTTTTTTTTATCTCAATTTCCGCAAATAATGTGAGTCAAACCATAGACCAATACACTATCAAACAATGGAAATGGTAAATTTAGTTGTATATAGGAATTTAAGTGAGTAAGCAATAGAATGTAACTGTTTATCATTATGATGATTTAAGCCTAAACTATGAAGAAAAACCACTTTAAATGATAATTTGTCATTCACATAGGGGTTTTAGTTATTAAATAATAAAATGAAACCCTAAGATACTTCAATAATTTTCTTTGAATATAAAATTGCAAAGAAATTATTCCCATAAATGGTACTTTGCTTCCTGAAAATAAAATATGAATATGTTAGATTATGCCCGCGGCTTCGCTCACGTATCGGTTTAACACAGAAAGATATTATCACGCATCCTTCGAGAACTGTTTATTTTCCAAGGATAAAAAGTATTATTATTAATTATGAAAACACGGTTATTACTAGTTTATAATCTGAAACACAAAAATAAGTTGTTTATAGAAAATTAAAAAAAAAACGTATATTTTTAATAAATTATATATTAAAACATCGGAGGGGCTCGTAGCGATGCAACGACTGCGCGGATTGTACGATCTGCAAGGTTAAGCTGCACTTGCCGCGGTCAGTCTGTGGATGGGTGACCGTTTCGTTACACATCGAGACCCCTCCGTGCCTCGGAGAGCACGTTAAGCTGTCGGTCCCGGTTGTCATACGAATATCTATGGCAGTCGTTACGGGTAGTCAGAAGCCTGAAAGTCTGACAACTGGTCTAACCTCCGAATGTCAGTATTACCCAGTAACTGGGTTGCGGGGGTCTGATGGCAGTCGCTCCGTGTAAAATACTGATGTTCAGCCGCATCTGGCTAGACTGGAAGCCGACCCCAATATAATTGGGAAAAGGCTCGGAGGATGATGAGGATGATATTAAAACATCGAAAAAATAAGTAACACCATTTGTAATCATCTGTAATAATTGAGAAAGAGAGTTTAAAATCATAATAATATGGACTCGCACAAGTTTTTGACCTAGAAAGAAAGAAAGAAAGAAAATATTTATTTCAGTCTCGGTACAGGCGAGAGAAAAAAAAATCTAAAAATAGTGTATTAACAATAAACTTAAAATTTATATGCCTGTATGAGACTAAAAAAGGCCCCCATCTCAGCATATGCTACAACACCGAAATGTTGCAGCGCTGGTTTTCGGATGGGTCCCGATAGTGAGGCCACGGGTAAAAACGAGCTAATAAATATAAATACAGTAAACCTAAATTATGTATTATTGTATTAGAGACAAATGTGACAATTAGTTAGGCAATGCTTTAGAAAAATAAAATAAACATCATTTAACGTGTGCCAGGTGTGCCTCCACCTTTAGATCCGCATCATTTGTCCATGACATGACAAACGAAGGGACGCCACGCCAATGCGCAAAAGGCAGGGTTCCAAGACAGGCATCATACATTTTTAAATATGTCAGAGCAAAGAGTAAACATAGGTGATTTAACCAAAGACATTTCTAATTTTCTATACACGGATTTAACTATGAGTAAACAAGTTTTAACAAAATAATACAAAACAACAATAACATTATATAACAAATACAGCACAAAGTTCATACTAGCTAGCTACTAATATAGTAATCTGTGGTTCATAGTGCAGTGTTTTAGAGTGTATCATATAATAAATAAACATTAATAGATTTCTTCATTCGTCTGACTGGAAAGATCAATGGCGTAGTAATATTGATGTTGATAAATAATAATTCGCTGCATCGCTGCGATACTCCACTTTGGCCACCGTTACAAATAGCGTGCAGACCACAGGTAACCTCAAATGTTTTCCTTTTGCCTATTTAACAGGTAGTACCTATATTTTACCCTGAACGTATTTACGGTTTTTAAAGCACGGAGAGGCGGTGGTAAATCATTCCAGCACCGAGTGGCAGCGAACTTGAAACTTCCACGAAATGCAGCAGTTCTATGCTTCTGGGTGATCAAGAGGTATGCGGATGCTCTGGTGTTAAACTTGTTGTAATCGCGCGACCATGACAACTTTTCATACAAGTAAGTAGGCTTTTTTGTCAAAATTACATCAAAAAGGAGAGTAGCCAGATGTAGTCTTCTGCGAGCTTGCATCTTCATTAGATTTCCATAATTTAAAAAAGGGGTAACATGCGATCGAGGAGGAACATGAAAGCAGAAACGTGCACAAGCATTTTGCACCCGTTGTATCAATTTTTCGGTTCTTCCAAGAATGCAGGTCCCATACACAGTGTCAGCGTAGTTCAGCTTGGATAAAACAAGTGACTCACAGAGCATGACACGCATATCCACACTTATGTAGGGACGCATTCTATATAGAAGCTTTAAACGGTAAAAGCAGTTACGCACAGCTTGCAAAACATGGCTTTCAAAATGTAACTGTGAATCAAAAATCACTCCGAGATTACGGGCCTCATCAACACGCTCTATAAGACAACCATCTATCTTTATGTCTAAACTCTGAGAAAGAGTTTTGGCAATGCAGTCTCTAGACCCCATAACAATAAATTTGGACTTATTTGGATTCAACACCAAGGAGTTTCTTCTTGACCATACTGCAATCCTATCCAAATCTTCGTTAATTTTTTTTACAGCCTCTTCAGCATTTTGGGGGTGGAAAGAGAGGTACAGCTGCAGATCATCAGCATAAAGGTGGAACTTGGTGTTGACCAGACAGTTGGTGATGTCCGCACTATATAGAATGAAGAGCAATGGACCAAGGATGGATCCTTGAGGGACACCTCTATTCACCTGCTTAGGACTAGATGCTAATACATCTCCATTCACGTCATTAGTCAGCTGGACAAACTGAGACCTATTACTCAGGTAACTATGAAACCAATTTATTGTTTCAATGTGACACCCATAATAAGACATCTTTGAAAGAAGTAGTGATACATTTATGGAGTCAAAAGCACGCGAAAAATCTAGGAGGACAAGCGATGTACCCATACCCTGGTCTCTGGCTTCTAGGACATTGTCAACAACATCAATGAGGGCTGTAGAAGTGCTGTGTTTCTGTCGAAATCCTGACTGGAGCATAGGTAACATTGTATTTTGCTCCAAATGCTCCCTGAGCTGATTACATACAACCTTCTCCAATACTTTGGACAGGCAGGGCAATAAGCTGATTGGCAGGAGACCTAACAATATTTGCCTAGAAAAATGGTCCTACATTCAAAATTAATGAAATTAAAATAATTTCCTGTGGCTATGGATTTGATTGATTTTGTCGTATACGGTGAGAGGACGTGATACTCTGTACGGTGTTTAATTAATGTCATATTGTCATATCCACTTTGTATATTGCTTCTATGTTAATCCAGGTTATGGTATATCTGTGTGCCAAATTTAATCCAAATTCGTTTAGCCGTTTTATCGTGATTGATGGACAAACAAACATCCATACTTTCGCATTTATAATATTAGTAGGAAGTAGGATAAGTAGGTATAATCTTTTTTTAGGTTTTCGCGATCACTACGCATTATAATAAAACAAAGTTTAACCGGATTACATCGCGTAGGTACCTATACATGACGTTTCGAAAGCTTTGCAGTCACTTACACTCACTTACAGTGATTACTGCGTGCATCGAAATGATTTTAATTAGTAAAAATTGTAAGGTAGTTTTTTTTTTTTGAAATATCTGTAAAGACGCTTGTCATCTTTCCTGCGACCACGAACGCTGCAAAGCTTACGAAACGTCAGGAAAACCAATTAAAATAATATAGGTACGCGATGTTATCCGGTTAAGCTTTGTTTTATTATAAGGATAAGTATAGTTTTAGAACTACTGAGAGCATTTCAAAGTCTCGTTATGTTACCATTTTACCATACTTCGCTCCGATTCCATTCATCTACTGTCTGCCAGTCAGGTAAGCGACCACCTTGAAGAGGATACCCCACACGATGTTGATCTAGACCCCATTTGTAAACTTGTCCGAACAACGTTCGATGCACGTTCGATGTATCGATTGAAATGTAAGGGATCTGGGTGAATATCGAGATTTAAAGATAGTATCAAGGTGGTTTTACACCGGCGAGGCGTGGCGTGGATGGGCCGAGCGAGAATTTTAATTTGTATAGCAAAATTTCAATTCACGTCACGCCTAGCGGTGGGCGATTATGAATGATTCCCATAATCGAATTATTTTGTAATACTAATGTTAATAATCGATTATGAAATTAGTAACTAATTTATTTTCATAATCGAATGACGTTATTAATTTGAACTACTAATCCTGTAGTGAAAACTTTTTACAATACGATAGTAGTACAAATTAGTAGGTACTAAAAAGTGTGGAGACTCGAGTTTTTGTACTACTAATTTGAATTACTAATGTTGTTGTAAAAAGTGGCTTTTTTGGTTGAGTCATAACAGTAAGTTTACATAATTTAATTTTTGTTACTGATAGATTTTTATTAAATCAACAAAACGAGTCAATGGCAATTAACCACAACTAAATTTAAATTTTTGTGTAGGTACCTGACCGACTATCGTGTTTCGCTCATTCTGCTCTGCGTTGACTCGGGATCACGATTACTAACTAAATTAGTAACTACTAACTGCTATAATCGAGATATCTCGAGACATCTTCATAATCGAATGATTTCATTAGTATATCTCATAATCGCCCACCGCTAGTCACGCCCATCTTTGGTGTGAAAGGTCTGGATAGGCGAGGATTTGCGAGGCGAGAATTTAAATTTTTGTTAGTACAACATTAAACTTTATTGCTGTAGGAATAGAGTATTTATTACATTGCAAAACGATACATCGCGAGACAGCGCTGGTCGGCGCATGCTCGCGGTGTGAAAGGGTCAGCGAGATTTCAATTCACGCCCATCCCATCCAATCTTCGCCTCGCCGGTTTTAAACCACCTTTAGGCAATGAAATGGTATACTTGTCAAATGCACCGCTTCGACTAAGGGCCAAGTTCACCACCAAAATAACAGATGTTTAATTTGTAAACTCCCTTTGAACAGTACAACATGTTTGAGTTAAATTATGATTTTAAATTAAACGTCAGTTATTTTGTTGTGAAACTAGCCAGCCCCGGATCTACATTTACTTTGTAAAACCGGGTGCAAAGTGAAAGTGACGATTTGCCGCCCTCAAAGCAAGATTTTTAATCATAATCATAATAATCATAATCATTTATTTGCATCTTAAAAAGTACAACCTTACAATTTCTTATCGAATAGTACTTGCAATGTTATTTCTAGTATCACACTTTCTTGCATCAACATAGGTAAGTACACTGAAAAACACTTTAACTAGGTTGTTGCCTTCGATTCACACTGTCCTCCGTACTAGTCGAAACTGTATCACGGTAGGACAGTCTTCCTCTAACACGTATAACAATTCTCTATACATAAACTATTTCGCTCACAACGTACAATAATGGTCATTATAGGTCAACATTTTGTCCAGAAACTGGGTCCAGCATAGTACAGACAGCGAGACTGGCTGGTGTCTGGACGCCGCCCGCCAGTCTTCGCAACCCAGAGTGCCGTCCGCCTTCGCCCCCCCTATATCCAACCCTAGAACTAGCCCCTTAGAACATCAAATACCGTATTTAGCCAAAGATCTTTTTGTAGACATTTGATAGTGTTTCGTCCAAGGTAAAAAAAAACTTTTATTTATTTTTTGTTTATTACACAAGACATTCAAAGTTAGTACATAAATTATACTCGCCAAACTGCTGATGCAAACTAAAAGTTATGAAGTAATTTATGAAAAAAAAACAGGTCTGTATCGTTTTAGGACGAACGAACAAAGAATCAATAAGCAGTAGATTCTGTTTCAGCAGTCTGCAGCAATCTTGCAAAAAGTGTTGTCTTGATGGCGTCATACATAAATGAGATAGGTACTTGAAATTTTATGATACGAGTACCACCAAAACTGTAAACGTCAATTTTTTTATTACGTTCATAAAATTCAGCATTCAATAAAATTGTAACGTTACTCAAGGACGCGTATCATACATAATTCTGCACGTAAATGTACAGCGTATGCGCAACGCAACGTATGAATGAAATCGTTCCACGTTTGAATTACGCAAACTTACAATACCGAATCCAAGATTAACGTACATAATTATTTATGGGCTGTTAATTTTCACGCAAGTGTAAATGTAACTGTATTGGATGTTAAGGGTGTATTAAATATTATAGTTTTGGAGAACAATGGACTCTTAATTTTAAGATAATCGTGTACAATCTTTATACACTTATATAATTCGTCTGTGCGTGTGTTAGTGACTGGACTCCTCCTAAACGGCTGGACCGATTTGAATGAAATTTTTTGTGTCCACGAATCCACTGGAACCAGTGGATTTGAGAATGGTTTCGATTCAAAATTGGACCCGGTAGGTGGCGCTGCTTTTCCGGGCAGGTCGACGTCTGCCGGTTCCGCTAGTATTATAATAAAAGAAGTGTTTTCTAATGTAGTGTTTGTTTTAGCTCTCCCGGTTATGTCAGTTATTTGAGCCTGCCGAAGAACTGAACATCGAAGAGATAATCAAAATCGTAACAGTGCCGTGACTGACTGACTGACTGACACACAGACAAGGTATAGCCTGAACCGGTGAACCTAGAGATTTCCTAGAGTAGGTAGGTACTCCTAGAGGTGCAATAAAAAGGGTTTTTTTGAAATTCCATCTCTAAAGAGGTGGTAACGTTTGTATGAGCGAAGCCACGGACGCTATTTGTCTTGACTTGAATAAACTTCTGGCGTCAATTCATGAACTATGAATCAATTTTAAATAACTCTTGTTTAAAAAAAAAACTATCCCTGAACCATCGATAAATAAGCAGTTGCACGGTGCAAACCGAGATACACTAACGTGCAAACTAACGGCCAAAATTAATATCCAATCTATCCACGATTTACCTTACTAGAGATAGAAATTTGACATACTTTGTAAGGAGCTTATGTCAAATTCCTATCTCTAGTAGGGCAAATCGTGGATAGATTGGATATTAATTTTGGCCGTAAGAACATCATAAATAAAATAACAGAACCTTCTATCTTCCTTTCATAAGGTTGCACTAACAAGTAGTAAGACAGCTGCTGCGCAAGCACGTTGCACGCCGTGAGTTACCGCCATCTATTGGCAGTGCCGAACATCAATCAACATGATCGATGCACAGAAACTAGGCCTGAGAAATCCGCTCCGGTATATGAAAGGTTTATTTCGATACTAACTTTTATGGAAAGGTTCGTCCACTTTTTCTGGCCCTAGTGTACAGGAGTTGCATTATGTATGAAAACGGTTGTCCCGTACGTTATTGCTATCCACATATGGGTCGGACAATTCGTACATAATGTATATTGCGGGCAGGATGCGGAGCGGATGAGAGTGGTAGTCATTACTGTGGAAAAATATCGCGCAAACAACAATGATTATGGAGTAACTGGCTTTCTAGATATTAGGTATAAACTGCGAGGTAGATCGGATGAAGTGTCTGAAAATCATATTTGTTTACATTCAAATATTGCAAAATACTGACAAATAACTACAACTTGAATAACCTCAGCTTATATTGTTGGAAATGTAATGAGACAAAAACGTTTTAGCGCATTCTGCTAAAACATATCAAACCAGATCTACACCATAACAATGAAAAGTCTCATCCGTGGGAATGGACCACAAACTTTGCTGCTTCTCAGTAGTAATAAACACTGACAAACGAAGAATTTCACGTTGCTTTATATAACACTATTCAATCGCGACCAGTTCTCAAGGATACTAGCGATCTGGGTTCAATCACATCGCTCGCGGTGAATGAAACACAATCCGACTGAAAGTGGAGGCACAACACTTATGTACGCTTAAAATGTAGCTATAATGCCTTTGAAATTAGTAAAGTTATACAGGAACAGCGGATGAACCGAGGCTAGTGCTGCCCAGCTACTTTTTGCGATAAGAATCGATAGCAGCGAAAGTGAATCGTCGTTATCGACCTTGGGGTACGGCGGACATCTTTCGCTCGAACGCTTGTGGGAAAAGTATGGAGAAATATTATAAATAACTAGCTAGTAGTTATTGAGAGAGATCTTGAACTTACAAGAACATTGTAGATGCATAAACTTATTATACTAGCGAAAAGTATAATAAGATTGTTTAGATGTGAGATGAAACTTTCGCAAAATTATTTAAGGTTCCAAAACAAGAAATCTGTGATAGGAAGATGGTATGGAAGGAGTCACGGGTGAAATTTTCTCCATAAAAGACGTGTTCTGTGGGTACCTTTAAATCAAAACTTGAATTAATTCCTCTGCCCAAGCTTTATAGCGTAATGTCCTGAAAACCCTTATAAGTTACTAACCCAAGTAAAAAGCTTTTAATGTACTTAGTCTATACAATGATTAATGCTGATTAAATCATGATTTTTAATTAATAGTTTGCCAATGTATCATAGCATAACGCCGCCTTGTTCATTAACTCCCGTATTTCCGCTAATTACCTTAAATAATACATCGGTTGTATGCTTGTCATCGTAAATCATTATTTTCGTGTCCATTCCCATTAACTCAATTATAGCTATGAAGTTGTTTGTAATGTATTGGACGATGAACATTTTAATTTTAGATGCCAATGTTAATACGTGTAATTTTTTTGATGTTTTTATATAATGCATCTCCAGTTTGAATGGAAGATATCTATGAGAACCGTTAAGGGATGCATTTAAAGAGTCTCCACAAGTGGCGATAATAAATTGATCGTCTTGCGCACCCTGGGTGGTCAGCCGCACTCCCAAACTGCTGACAGGCTAATCTTTACGCCACGACATGACCTATTATCATTATGTAGTTCATGTCGACACGACATAAGATGAAAATGAGAAAAGTTCCAATGGATCTTAGGCAAGAAAGGTCAAAGCTATAAGTTAGATTAGTTTTTATTATATAAACTTCAAAGTCAAACCATATTAGTTGGTTCAAAATAACAGGGTTATCATGCATTTACTAGTACTAAGAAAGAAAGAAATAGGTCGTACATATACTTTGCTGCTGCACATTCTCAAAATACTCGTAAGACGAAAACTTCTGCACCAAACATGTATGGTCTTTAAAAAAGAGACGTTGCACTTATTCCAGAACACTTAGCACGTTACAGACATGACTTACAAAAAGTCTACGAAAGTCTCTAAATGGACCACAAATGGTTTCAACAGAATTTACCCCATTTGCTGCAAACTGTTCGGATCTGTTGACTGCATTCATTTAGCATCCAGGCTGTTGGCCGTTCTCGTTATTTTATATAAAAAAAGCGTGTTAAAAAGAGACAGTAGATTAATATACCTACAGTTTAGTATGCGTTTTGCAGAGAGCAGTGCAAAGTTGAATGGTTATTCAAATTGCATTAACAGTAAAAGCGAATATTTGTAAACGCTTGCTCATGTGGAATTTTTGTGCCATCTCGTCGGCGCCTAAAATCGTCGAAGTTGAGTGTCGTCACCAAATTACTGGAGTTTATGTCCTTTCACGTAATATTAAGAGCGCTTGTAGGTCTAGTGGCGAACATGTAGCAAAAATCAGGGAAAAATCTTTTTTAGGGTTCCGTACCCGAAGGGTGCCAAACGGGACCCTATTACTCTCGCTACGCTGTCCGTCCGTCATCCGTCTGTCTGTCACAGGGTCTTTTGAACGGTAATAGGTAACCGGTTGAAATTTTCGCAAAATATGTGTTGATATGAGGTGTATCACGACAAATACTAAAAACAAAAAAAAGTCTAAAATCAAAGGGGGTCCCCATACAAGAAACCTCAAAAACATGCATTTTTTTGATTTTTTTCAACGTTTTTGTTCCTGCTCTATCATCAAAACGGTAATATATACTAGCGTCAAACTTGGTCAGATTATAGTGAATATTATTGTTTTTTAGCAACAAATACTAAAAATAAGACAAACATAGACATGTGATGGCAGCGTAAGAAAGACATGAAAAAAATCATATTTCGCGCACTGTGCGTCGATATCTTTTGATAAACTCTCGTAAATTAAATCAGTTTTTATGGGGTACCAGGTCGTTGAGAGGTATGGAACCCTTACTGCGCGAGTCCGACTCGCACTTGACCGGATTTTTGTCCTGGGCTTGTGTTTGATTGACCGCTACCTTACCTGGTGTCGTAGATGCTGCAAGCTTGCCCAGCCTTAAAAAACCTATTCACTCGTGCCTTGAAGACCACCAGTAGCCGTAGCACAAACCATTTTGACGTATCGAAATGTAAATATAAGTGAACTTTGAATCTGAAATACTCGTTTGAGACCAAATATTCTTTTAATATGAAGATTTTAGTCATATTTCTGTATGATACGCGCATTGTGCATACAATCATATCAAAATGTAATAGAGCTGTTGTATTTTTGATAAAAAAACGCTTACATTAACGTTTCGATACGTCAAAATTGTTCATGCTAGGGCTACAAATCATACCTATCGAGAAACACAGACAAGGCAAGGAATTCCACTCCTTGGCGGTACACATAATAAAAGTACATACTAGTAAAGCGCTTCGTGTGTAAGGGTGGAATATCAACCACATAATATGTATATAAGGGCATTAAGACTTAGAATATCAGTAAAAAATTTAACACATTTTCAAATGTGAAATTTTCGCTAAACATTGCAATACATCAACGTAACCTATGCTACTACGATTGCCATATCATTACGCGGCACCTTCCCACAGAAGGGTTTAACAACTTCTCCACGTATCTACCGTTATTATTCATCAGGTAAGCTCTTAGTGTGGAAATTATCGGACCCATAGCTAATGAGTAAGTTCATAGATTACTGTACGAACCTGTCCGCGACTGGTTTACGCGTTGGCTTTGACATAGAAGCCTTATTAACCGAATAAATACTTTGCCTCTGTTACGAGTTTATTATCTACACTTAAATTGTTATTATGCATAACTTATTACTAGTCTGTACTCTATCGCAGCGTTGCGTTGATTGATTACTGTACTTTGATTATTAGCTAGATGGTGATTAATTTTAGCTTTGACATGTCTTTCCCAGTTTCCTGTTCTACGTCCATAGTAATTGTAGGTCTCACAATTTATAACTCTTCATTGATAAAATAATTTGCTTCCTTATTCATTTCATCTTTAACCAGACGAGACATTTCAATATTTTTTGGGTTTGTGGACTTTTCATTGGATATTACTACCACGATCCAATCAACTTTAGGCTACATTAAATTTACCCTTTTTTTAAAGAATTGCTAGTTATTTACTTTACCTTCAGTTTCTTATTCTACAAATTACTTAATCTGTATAACACGTATAGTTAACTTAATTTGAATCATCTTAAGCACCTTACAGACCTTTTATAGAGCTCTTATGAATCATTAACTGTACTTTAACGTTGTTTTTGTGTAATTATGCCCACGTTATGGTATTTTTTATTTGACATTGCGATTAATGGGACGTACAGATGAGGTAACATTATCATCGTGTTTCCGCTGGTGTTTGTGTTTCCTGGTACGAATTGCTTCCGGCGCAACAATGTGGTCACTTGTTTTGAAAATACCATCTTCTCTTATAGTTTTCGGTAGTACATTTATTTTTATGGGTTTACTGTATTTTAAGAATCAGTTTTCGCAAATCACGCTTAGTAATAAAATTGTGTGTATTGTGTTATAACATTTATTGCAACTCGAGGGCGCTGAAAGCCGAAATACAGGTTCTTTCTAGTTCGGCTTCAGATGCTAAAAGTGTACAAACACTGTATCACTGAAGCATTGGTTTTTGTAACGTATAGGTACTTACGACTACTACGTGTACTAGTTTTTTGGGGATAAATAAATATAAATATAGCATAAAAATTGTTCTATGTTGCAGTACTACGACTTGTTTAAATAAAGATTTTATTCATAGACTGAACTAGATTTTATTGTGCAAAATGGAATTCGTGACTCGAATCGCAAAAACTAAATTTAAGTTCATTATTTTCTCATTAAGCCTTCATTTGTTTGCGGCAGTCATCAACTCATCACTACTTACTTTTACAACCTTAAAAGTTGGTTCATTTTTAGGGTTCCGTACCCAAAATTTGCCAACGGGACTCTATTACTCTGCCTACGCCGTCTGTCCGTCCGGCGTCATTCCGTCTCTGTCACAAGGCTGTATCTTTAACTGGAATAGGTAGCCATCACAGAATATGTCTGACTATCTACATCTGTCATGGAAAATACTAAAAAAAAGTAGTTTAAGCCCAATCAAAAAATCGACATGATTTGTTTCTACTCTATATTAAAGACGGTAATACATAAAAGCGTCAAACATCTAATTATAGTGCCTACTCTAGTATAGTTAAACAATAAATAATAAGAAGTCGCTTACAAATAAGACAGACATAGACAGTGGTAGTAGAGTAGTACGGATACCTTTTTTTATATCAAACATGGTTTGGGAATTGGTTAATTACTCGACATACATAACATAATCAAGTTTAATGTAACAATTTGTAGCATCTATCTCGTGAGGACAAGAATGATTAAAATTGGACTTATACATAATTGGATAATCCAGTGATTCTTCTTTTCCACGGGGCCACGGCTCACTTCGATGACCCCAATGAGGTCTAAACAGCTTGAAAATATTCATTCAAAGTTAATACGACACTTGCATGATAAGTTGCATTACATTTATTCTTAACAAGACTCAAAAGCTAAGGTGGTTATTGTTATATCATCTGGTAAATATACGTCTGCTGTCTAGAAAATGTCGGATATCCATTAGTGGAGCGGAAACAAAGGGTGTCACGCCTTTCTTCCTAAGCGACACAAGAATCCGCTGACGGAAAACATTTCAGCTTTAAGCGACACTTCACTCTTTATTATTTTATTTTATTTTTTATTAACCGATGAAAAAAAGGAGGAGGTTCTCAATTCCACGCGTATATATATATATATTTTTTTATGTATGACCACGCATAACTTTTTACAGAGTGCCCCGATTTTGATGATTCTTTTTTTAATGGATAGGGTATATCTCGAAGTTGGTCCCATTTAAATTTAAAAACAAAATCCCTTTTTAACAAAAAATTGAACCGACGAAAACAAAAACTGAAAAGCGAAAAATAACTATTTATGAGTCGGCGCCAAACAAACAATCAACGAAGATCATTAAATTAATAACTTCTTAGGTTTTCGCGATCACTACACATTATAATAAAACAAAGTTTAACCGGATTAAATCGCGTATATTATTTAAATTGGTTTCCCTGACGTTTCGAAAGCTTTGCAGCATTTCGTGGTCAGGGAAACCAATTTAAATAATATACGCGATTTAATCCGGTTAAACTTTGTTTTATTATCATTAAATTACTTTAAATAAATAATAAAAACAACGTAACATGAAATACAACGTGAAATTTTCAACGATAAACAATAACTTTCCAAAAATTCGTTCTCAGCTCGGCCACTTGCAACTTGCATGCACGTTGCTTGTTAAGTTTGTTTGGCGCCGACTCATAATTAGTTATTTTTCGCTTTTCAGTTTTTGTTTTCGTCGGTTCAATTTTTTGTTAAAAAGTTTTTTTGATATTTTCATATCACTTATTATTTCTTAGTGCCTGAAGTGTCAGGTAAAGGCCTTGCTACGCATGTACATTCTTCCCTGGCTATTTTTACTTTTGTAAAGACTAGCTCATCTCGCCATCTTTATTTTGGTCTGTCGCATTTTAATCCCTATTAGGTCACGATATTTAAAATCACAATCGGTACCAAAATATCTTTGAAAATCAAATCTTTTTAATTTATAATAACATAGGTTGTCTTTTAGCTCTAAACCTTCGGATAAAAAATGGAATCTTGCGTTAGCTTGCGGGAATCCATGACATACAAAATATGGAGTTACAATGTAATTTTAGTGTCCAATCCAAGCTTGACGAACTACTTGGCGGAACCAACACTACTTAAATATTGTAACTCCATATTTCCTAAGCTTTCAGAGTAAGATTCTTAGACTAGACAAACATTCCTGCGAAAACCTGCATTCAAAATACAGCCACTTAACTTTAAAACGACATACTTCGAGTCGAGGGAATACCGTTCGAGACCTTGCTTGATTATTATGCTAAAAGTAGCGAACCACATGATGACCACTCAATATATAATTAGTATACATAAATATTAATCAACACATTATATAAACATATCTTAGCTCAGATTAAATAAAAATTCTAACGTGTGAGTTAATTAATATAATAAAATTCATGTGTATAATTAACAATAAAACACAGAATTAAAATTGCGGACAGTTATGATAAACACGGTTGATCTGCTAAACCTGTTAAGCTGCTCAGCTTTTGGTTTTTAGGCCAAATCACGTTTAAATGTTTTGAACTTTAAAAAACAAACGCACAGAAGTTGGATTTTTCCACTGTCTGAAATAAATGATTTGATTTGATTAAAGTTGTGAAAATCGGCCCCGTATAATTATTGTAGTTAATTAGTGTTTTAGCATCATTAGGTACCTTGTGTAATTGTGTAACGTGTAATTAAAATTTTTACTTCTCTTTGGCGAATTATGTAGCTCTTTATAGCGAAATAATTATAAGTGTTATGTACGCCGTTATTAATTTTATTATATTTAATGTATGTGATGTGGCTGTACTTTTTATAAATAAATAAAATAAAACCTTGTTGAGTAAGGTATAAAGTGATTCTTCACGTTTGGTCTAAAATACAGGACTACTCATTAGTCGCCAATACAACCAGAAAAGACAAAGTAAAAAAAAAATTACGGCAAAAGAACGTTTGTCTGAAAAAATACGAATAATAATTATTACACAAAAACTCTAAAACAGCGAATCATTAAGGTAATATGTACTACGTACTGGAGCAGATACAGGAACAAAAAAATTAGCACAACTTGCCTGCCGCGGAGCACGCGCGGCGCGAGCGTGGCTAAGCGAGTGAGAGTACAGGAGCTCTAAAACGTGCTACAAACATTTTGTTCGAGGTGTCTTCTCTAGTACGTAGTACATATTACCTCAGTGTTCTCAATAAACAAAAACAGCATTTATCTAACCCGTAACATTACATCTGATGTACGACATTGATAATAATATAATCTTAAATCAAGTATTTTTAATGTAGCTAATACTGTATTTACGAACTTACGAATAGCCTCGAGGTTTAGTTTCAGAGCTTTTAACTCAAACGCTATCGTAATAGTATCAAGCATGATGAGTTTTAAAGCCCAGTAATGGAAACGTGGAAACCCGAAGCATGTTTTTATTGTGCAACTGCTTTTTACTATTTTCGCAAGTATAGTGCTTCATCCATGGGCGAATAAAAAAAGGCGGACGGAACCTCGCTTAAACAATAAGTAAAGCACCCATAGTAAGACGGCTCGCTTAAAAGTACGGGCCGGCACGCACACTTTCATACCCATAGTAAGACAAAAAACTGCGATTACACAACAAAGCTCGTGTGACGGTAGTCATTGTAGTGTTACAAATACAATAACAGTATACAACGTGTTATTAAAATAACTGAAAACCTTTTAAGGGGTCATTGTACTCATCAGTATGAACAACTTTTACTATGGGACCAAACCTGCTGGGAAAAAACAGCTGATCCCTACATTTTGTCGATTCATGTGAACAAATAATGTAGGGATTACCTCTCCCTCCAAATATACCTACACCTTTCTGATACACGTTGTATTATTTTAGTTTTCTATGTAATAAATGACCACAACAGTAATAGAGCATCAAATAAATAAATAAATATCTTTGGGACATTTTTACACAGCACCGTCTAGTCCCAAACTAGGTAGAGCTTGTGCTATGGGTACTAGACTAACTTTTTTTTGTTGTAAATTAATGTTATAATACATAAGCAACACCCAGACCAACACAAACACTTATGACAAATATTTGTGTCCTGTAGGAATCGAACCCACGAGCTCGTTATCAGCAGTCCGACACTAGAACCACTAGACCACAGACGTCGTCAAATATATATGTATGTATGTATCAAATATGTTACGTGTGTAATAACTAAAATCGAATGCATCTTTGATAGCTATAACAACTTTAATAGATTCTCGATGGCATTTTAATATCAGCTTGTAGTTACTTAAGAAACTACAGACTTTCCAAGAAGCTGTAATCTTCAGCCATCTGTAATACCGCCTATGTAAGCAACAGATTATCAAGTACCGATATCGTTTGATAAGCTTGCAGTAAACTTAGTGGTGTTTGAAACACCGTTATGCGTTGATAGGAACTTCTAATGATTTGCAGGTTCTGCATGAACAGTTAGTTTGTTCCCATCGCCAAGGCGGGCTCAGATCACCTGCAGGCAATCAGCGGCTCTTCGCAATAACCTGATAAGTTATTGCTTCTGTTCACGTAATTATAGGTTTTACGTTCCAAAGTAATTGATGGGAATTTTAGCGGAAAAAATTGGGCCATGATATCAAGTTTGGACGCCTGTGAAATTGTGTGAAGAATTTGCGCGAAATTAATATTAAATGTTGGTATGCAAGCAATTATCAGCGGGATTGATGAATTTAACGGGATATGGTTCGTGTTATTCATCTGTATTGATTAGCAAGCTTCTCGATTCGTTTTTCTAAAATACAACACGAAATAATGTTATTCCAATTTACGCTAAGCCGTAATTGAAAGCTTGTCGATTATCCGCAGTGTTATATTACATTTATTTCAATTAACTAATTGGTCATTCATTTAAAAGTTAGCTGCTTTTACATTCTATGTGGTCTTATTCCCAAAGATCAGCATAAAAGATACTATTTCTTTGTAAACGATTAAATTAGATGTACATTGGAATCCAGCCATTAGAATTGCTAAGCCCAAGACGTGCGTATTGAGGCCTAGCAATGTGTTAATAAAACATTTCCCAGCATGACCACTTGTAATGAATATAATACATTAAATGTTCGCACAAGAGTTACTATTATCAGTTCTGTCACGTCTGGTTATTCTGGCCTAACTTTATTTATCGTGAGCACCGATTTCAGCATCGTTAAGTTTTGCATCAGCTACTTTGAATTTACCTTTATCAAGATTTACAGCTGTTGGATTTTGTGTTCTAATATTATTTACTTTAAAGGTTTCTGACATTTCTCTAAATGTATCGCTAAAGTTATCGTGATTTGGATTGTTAGTATTGTTAGAATCTAGTCTAATGTTCTCAAAGATCACTCCCACGGTAGGCGCTTTATTATTGTCCGTTGGGTCCTCTGAGACAATTCTTGACCTTGTTCTAAATTTTCATGTGATACGATTTTGGATTGAGATCATTCGTTAAGCTTAGTCAGTTTATTAATCGTTTTTGTTTTATTTGGCACTATTAATTTTGTTTTTCAGAAAAGGACCAGAGTGAACGACATAGCTTTTAGGATCAGTAAGCTGAAGTGGCAGTGATCTGGCCATGTCTGTCGAAGGACCGATGGCCGTTGGAGCAGACGAGACCTTAAGTAGAGACCGTGAATAGACAAACGCAGCTAAGGGCGCCCCACAGCTATCGACCGACGACGACCGGCAATCTGATTAAAGTAACTGGGGGGGACTGGACGCGGAAGGCATCGGACCGAGTGTTGTGGCGCAACTTGGGAGAGGCCTATGTCCAGCAGTGGACTGCGATAGGCTGAGATGATTCAATATTTTTCTGACGATTTACAAAGCTTCGTCCGTTAAGCATATTTTATTAACATGTGCTAAATCAACAACAACGATTAATCGGAATATAAATTTGTTTACATTTTTTTTCTCCAAAACTGATTCATAAAATGCTTGCAAGTTTCTATGTTGTACCGGTCTTAATCTTGACATAACACAGTTTTTTGACCCTGAATTTTCCATCAACTATAAGTTATTTTTTACGGTAATTTCCTCAATAATGTTAACTTCATCAATATTAATAAGATATCAGAGTTTAATAGTTTTACCGTCGGCTTCCGTTTGGCTCATTATTGGCGTATCAGATACTCTATAAACATTTTACTAAGCCGGTGCATAACTTAATACTTGATTTGATTGCTCAGATTTAAGCTAATGCTTCCACGCCGCGTTGCTCGTAGCATTCATATGTTAATTAAAATGTCTGTTTAGTAACAGAGGGTTGTTATAGAAGTATTTTTAAACTGTTGGGTATTTGGAACGTTTCAGTGTCGTTAAATTGATTTGGACGAAAATGCGGTAGAGATTGCCGATCATAAAGCAGGCTGGATACTGGATATACACGTCTATAAGCCCACATCGTGATATTTAAACCATATACGTACAACTCAGTAACTATAACGCAATTGTAAGCCTACGTATAGTTTAAGTTTCGCTTACGTCATATCAGAAACTCACTTAGCACTTAGGTAAAAGCGCAAGCAACCAGCCATAGTAAAGCACCTACTAAGTTATACTTAATTCGCCTCTTGATCGAGAGCGCTGAACTTTCGCGGGTGATAAAAAGCGAACGGCTAGCCTTGACCGTGCGCGGGCGCACCGCGCGTTGTAGCTCATTCGTCCGCTACGCGCCGTAGCAACGAACTTATTATGCTAATTAATTGGTACGTATTAAGAAGTTTTTTCGGATTTCTACGTTTACAGAATTAATTAAAGTAGTTTTTTTTTTGGGTTGAGTGAAGATTAGGGAGTGAGATGAATGTGTTAGTTTTCTTCCCACGTTATTAGTACGGAAGCAGTGTAGTTGAGTTCTGGGTGGTATACAGAAATCATGCAGCTGTGCATATCCCAGTTGCAAACATCTCTTTTTCTTTCGCCTATGGCCTTTTACTCTATTACGTCTACCTCTCGATACGGAGGGAAGTGGAAACAAATATTCTTCCTCATCATCATCATCATCATTTCAGCCGAAAGACGTCAACTGCTGGACATAGGCCTACCCCAAGCAGTTTGGGGTGATATGCCATAATCGCTACTCTTGGTAGGCGGGTTGGCGATCGCAGTTGGTTGGTTAAATACTTGAAGAACACTGCTGCCCATCTTCTGGTGAATCTCATAGTCGCCTTTTACGACACCCTTGAGAAGAGATAAGGGTGGTGCAATTCTTTATGTCCGGCACCACACGGAATACTCCTAATTTCTTTTCAGATTATAATTTCGCTGCGGATTTCAAGACAGTAAAATCATTTCCCCGGGACGCGCCGAGCTTCATGGTTTCGGCGTTTTTTCTGGTTGGTCGCGATTGTAGATCCTGGCTTACAGGAGTTGCAGTGGTTGGGAAAGCGCGGGCTTGTTCTGTAAAAATACAGAAATCATCATTATCCTCCTGTCCCTATCCCAGTTTATTTGGGTTTGGCACATCGTGTATTTTTCTTGCATCTTTATTAGCCGTCATCTCAGTGTTGACTTGATGTTGTGTTGTTTGATCGTCCGGCGCACCCTAGGAAGTCAGCCCCGCTACCAACCTGCTGACTGGCTGATGTTTTTCCCACGGCATGAGCTATTGTCATTATGTAGCTCATGTCGCCACGATAGAAGAAGAAGAAGTGTTCACTTTCTTTATATTCAGATCATCTTTCACACATACCTACATGTGGTATACAGAAATGTGTATTTATAAAGACTGATCGTATTCTCATCTGTTTCTAAAATTAAAATGTTCCGAATACATAAGTATCTTTAACACTGTCTGGACTGAAATGTAAAAATATAATTAAATAAATGTTTAATAAATAGCGGTGTCTGACCCCTGCGGATCATTAGGTCACCTCTGGCTCTGCTAGTAAAAAGTGGAGAATTTATAAAGAATGTTGTAAAAAGTGTCAAATAGATTAAGAGTCTAGTTCATCACGACTTACGAATAAACCTTGACTAAAAAGTAAAAAATAATCCTTGTATGTATTTCAAAATCTGTTCATAAACCAAAATTTTGAAGGCGGCGCGTGATTTTTATGTACGTTCACTTATACTGTTTATTACTATAGATAATGCGCTCGACTGTACATTATCACGCAAAGGGTCAATCACGCGCCGCCTTCAAAATTTTGGTTTATGAACAGATTTTGAAATACATACAAGGATTATTTTTTACTTTTTAGTTAAGGTTTTTGAAGTCGGTTTTTTTTTTGTTAAAAAGTTTTTATTTCATACTTTTTAGTTGTTGTTGCTGTTGTGGTTGTTGTTGTTATTGTTGTTGTTCCAATCATTGTCGTAAAAAAAAACACGCACATCGGCCAAGAATTCTCAGAAAAACGAACCAATGAGCAGATCATCTAGATATGCGAAGCTAAAATAAACTGATTTATTGAAGCTGGTTAAAAACTACTCAACCTAAGTCGATAAAATTTATATGGGACCACCGCGCAGGCTTCCTCTACCAAATAAAAAAACAACCACGTACATCGGCCCATAAATCTCGGAGTAATCGGTGTACATACATGAAAAAAAAAAAAATAAAAAAAAAAAAAAAACCCGCGGAATACATAACCTCCTCCTTTTTTTGAAGTCGGTTAAAAAGAGTCAAATAGATTAAGAGTCTAGTTCATCACGACTTACGAATAAACCTTGAGTCTATTTTGATATTATTTTCAAAGTTCTAGGTGAAGATGTGTAATAGAATGAAATGAGCAATAAAGAGTGAAAGGGCTGCGCGTGGGTGGACGATCCCATCAAGGTGATATCCAAACCATGAATTAAAGAGTTATTTTTAACTTCAAAGGTAGCGAGAATATTAAAAAGCTTCCCATCTACTTGATGAAAAAAATTATAAAAATATTGATGCTGTTTTTAAATTGTATGGAATATCGAGTAGCTGTATTTTTGTTTCTGTTTACATTCAAATATATGGGAAATTTGTTAGCTATACTGAGTAGAATCAGATTATGACTGGCAATCGGAAGTATCGTTTGAAATAAAGAAAGAAGGAAATATTTATTTGTGCCAAGATGCCAAAATGCACCAAAATTTACAAAAGTTATATATTTAGGAATATATGCGTCACGTTTCGTCAGTAGGTATGTGAAAATGGTAATGGTCTCCGTTTCCCTACTATCACTATAACTGTCCGTCCGTGTGGTGCCGGACGCAAAGAATTTCACCACCCTATATCTTCTCATGGGTGTCGTAAAAGGCGACTAAGGGATTCACCAGAGGATGGGCAGCAGCGTCCTCCGAGTATTTAACCAACCAACTGCGATCGCCAACCCGCCTGCCAAGCGTGGCGATTATGGCATATCCCCTCATGCAAAGCACAATAAAAAATCGGCCCCTAGTCCCCGGCGGCCCCGCTAGCCCTGGTTACGGTAGCGGCCTAGGTAACGGCGGGGCAGGGGGTGCTAAGAATCCCCGGCAGAGATCCGGCTACCATAACAAAAAAAGACTGGACCTGGCAACATACAACACACGTACACTGCGGACCGACGAGAAGCTTGTCGAACTCGAGGAAGAATTGAGCAGGTTACGATGGGATATCGTAGGGTTATCTGAAGTCCGAAGAGAGGGGGAGGACACGATAATCCTCAAATCCGGTAACTTGTTCTATTTCCGGGAGGGCGATCAACTTTCCCAGGGCGGTGTCGGGTTTATCGTCCACAAGTCTCTTGTGAACAACATAGTGAAGATCGAGAGTGTTTCGACCAGGGTGGCGTACCTTATACTCAGAATAACCGAAAGGTATTCGTTGAAGGTTATACAGGTATACGCCCCGACCTCGAATCACCCCGACGATGAGGTGGAGACCATGTATGAGGATATCTCGAGAGCCATGCATGGCTCTAAAACTCACTTCACTGTTGTCATGGGAGACTTCAACGCGAAACTGGGCAATCGCTACGATGATGAGCTGCGAGTGGGGCAATTTGGATATGGATATCGGAACCACCGGGGTCATCTACTGGCCGGCTTTATGGAGAAGGAGGGACTCTATATGATGAACTCTTTCTTCAGAAAGCGTGAGCATAGGAAGTGGACCTGGTTGGGCCCTGATGGTGTAACAAAAAATGAGATTGACTTCATTATGTCGACGAAGAAGCAAATATTCAATGATGTCTCTGTGATCAACGCGGTCAAAACCGGAAGCGATCACCGTTTGGTAAAAGGCACATTGAATCTGAACATCAAGCTGGAAAGATCTCGACTGATGAAGTCTACGCTCCGTCCAGCACCGATCCAAATCCAAAACCCCGAGAGCTTTCAGCTCGAACTTCAGAATCGTTTCGAATGCCTAGGGAGCTCAGTGGACGATTACAACGATGGGTTTGTGGAAACTGTCCATACGGTCGGGTCTAGGATCTTTAGGACGCGTCGTACAAATAGAAACAAAAAGCTCTCTGACCACACCCTTGAGCTTATGGCGGAAAGACGCGAGATGATTCGGCAGTCCTCAGATGATGCGACTAAGTACCGGCAG
This sequence comes from Asteroscopus sphinx, assembly GCA_949699075.1. NCBI lineage: Eukaryota > Metazoa > Arthropoda > Insecta > Lepidoptera > Noctuidae > Asteroscopus > Asteroscopus sphinx. The sequence goes on along the minus strand of OX453004.1, from coordinate 29,335,098 downwards.
CTCAATAGACAGATCTCAAAGTCCTTGAAAAGTACCTACGCCAATTTAATACGGAACGTATTAAAGACGCGATAGAGAAGAACAAGGGCTCCAAAGTCTTCGCAAGAGACCTGTCTATTGGGCAGAGCCAGCTTGCAAAACTGAGGACCGACGATGGCAGAGTCGTATCCTCCAAGCCAGAGCTATTGAAGGAGGTCGAGAAGTTCTATGGACAGTTATACACGTCCACCCGGACACCCGCTGTTAATCGGGCTCACGACCCAAGAGCTAGATTGACCCGACACTATACCGAAGATATCCCGGACGTCAGCCTGTACGAGATTAGGATGGCTCTGAAGCAGCTCAAAAACAACAAGGCACCGGGTGATGACGGAATTACGGCCGAACTCCTGAAGGCGGGTGGAAAACCGATCCTTAAGGCCCTTCAGAAGCTGTTTGATTCCGTCATTCTCGAGGGAAGAACGCCACAGGCATGGAGCAGAGGTGTGGTGGTACTCTTCTTCAAAAAGGGCGATAATGCTCTACTGAAGAATTATAGGCCCATCTCACTTCTGAGCCATGTCTACAAGCTGTTTTCGAGAGTCATTACGAACCGTCTTTCGCGCAGGTTTGACGACTTCCAGCCTCCCGAACAAGCCGGTTTCCGAAAAGGCTTTAGCACCGTAGACCACATACATACGCTGCGGCAGGTTATACAGAAGACCGAAGAGTATAACTTGCCTCTTTGTTTAGCGTTTGTGGACTACGAGAAAGCCTTCGATTCGATCGAGACTTGGGCGGTACTACAGTCTCTTCAACGGTGCCAGATTGACTATCGGTACATCGAAGTGTTAAAGTCTTTGTATGAAAACGCCACTATGTCAGTCCGATTACAGGACCAAGCCTCGAAACCTATCCTTCTGCAGCGAGGTGTGAGACAGGGAGATGTGATCTCTCCGAAACTGTTCACTGCTGCATTGGAGGATGTCTTCAAGGTTCTGGACTGGAAGGGGCTAGGCATTAACATAAACGGCGAGTACATCACTCACCTTCGGTTTGCCGACGACATAGTAGTCATGGCTGAGACCATGGAGGACCTCGGTACAATGCTCGATGACCTCAGTAGAGCTTCTGATAGAGTGGGTCTTAAAATGAATATGGACAAGACAAAGGTTATGTTGAATTCCCATATAGCACCCATTCCCGTAAACATCGGAGAATCTACACTCGAAGTTGTTGACGATTATGTATACCTAGGACAAACTGTCCAGCTAGGTAAGTCCAACTTCGAGAAAGAGGTCAATCGTCGAATCCGACTCGGTTGGGCAGCGTTCGGGAAGGTACGCAATATCTTCTCGTCCAAAATACCGCAGTGTCTCAAGACGAAAGTCTTTGACCAGTGTGTGTTGCCAGTAATTACTTACGGTACTGAAACGTGGTCGCTCACAATGGGCCTGATAAGAAGGCTCAAAGTCACTCAAAGGGCAATGGAGAGGGCTATGCTCGGAGTGTCCCTGCGTGATCGAATCAGAAATGAGGAGATTCGCAGGAGAACGAAAGTAACCGACATAGCCCGAAGAATTGCCAAACTTAAGTGGCAGTGGGCGGGGCACATTGCTCGCAGAACGGATGGCCGATGGGGCAGTAAAGTTCTGGAGTGGCGACCGCGTACTGGAAGGCGCAGCGTGGATAGGCCCCCCACAAGGTGGACCGACGACCTGGTGAAGGTCGCGGGAATCCGCTGGATGCGGGAGGCACAGGACCGGTCGTTGTGGCGATGTTTGGGGGAGGCCTATGTCCAGCAGTGGACGTCTTTCGGCTGAAATGATGAGTGATGATGACTATAACTGTATATTAGCTGCATTCAACTCAGCCTATCGCAATCCAATGCTGGACATAGGCCTCTCTCAAGTTGCGCCACATCAATCGGTCATGTGGAAGGCGGAAGCCTTCCGCATCCAGTCCCGCCATGCAGCTACCTGCTTCTGGTAGCGGTCCATCTGGCTGGGGGGCGCGCTACGCTGCATTTACCAATTCGCGGTCCCCATTCAAGGACTCGTCTGCTCTAGCGATCGGTCCTTCGACAGACATCGCCAGCCAACCCACTGCCACTTCAGTTTACTGATCCTACAAGCCGGTCACGTCGGCCACTTCTGTTCTTCTCCGGATAATCTGGTTACGGATTTTATCCTTCAAAGAAACTCCAAGCGTAGCTGCATTGAGCTTTTACTAATAATAGCTCAATGGATAGATGTAGATTTTCTATTGAATGAATAAATAAATGTGTTGGCCGAAAAGCGGTAGTCACAATGTACTCTGTCAGCCTATCTGTCTTATTCGATCTGCCCCAATAAATTAAACGATTACCAATTGTCAGTAATTGGAGTGTCAGTCAAAGCGTTGAAAACAAATAATTTTATCTGGGTAAACATTTCCAGGAACCAGATTTGGTAAATGTGGGAGTAACAAAAATATCAAGTTCTGGTTTTACCCTTATCGATAAAATGGGGATTTACTTTGATGATTCAGTAATACATCGTGTGACACGCCCACTATAAATAATTGAATGCATGCAAATGTTTAATTTAATTAATTTGTAAATACTAGATATATATGATTCCAGATAGCTCGGTTATAGTTTAATAGCGATCCTGTTGAGTTGAGAATGTTTATTACCAATCTAGTCATCACTAACACGTTGGACATAAATTGTACAGACATGTAGAAAACTAGACGTAGGATATTGGCAGATAAATATATTAGTTGTAATATATTATAGTAATGGTGATTTACCAGCACATGTTGATGAGGAGAAATGAGGAGCATGTTACGAAGAAAGGTTTAAGTATGAATGTGGATGGCTATAGGAAAAGAGGCAGACCAAAGAAAATATGGATGGATTGTGTGAAAGATGATATGAATAGAAATAAAGTGAACACTGAGATGACGGTTGATAGAGATGTATGGAAGAAAAATACATGCTGCGCCGACCCCAAATAAATTGGGATAAGGGCAGGAGGATGATGATGTTGCTTCAATTAAAGTTAATGGTAAATAGCAAAACGGAAATAAATATTTATTCACACTCGTGTTCAAATATAAAAAACAAATCAAATGTCAGAAGCAGACAATAAATTGTATGTGTGTGTAGGTCCAAATTCGCAATTAATATTTAGTTCCACCGACCAATGGCCGCTGGAGCAGACGAGTCCTTGAGTGGAGACCGCGAATCGGCAAACGCAGCGTAGGGCGCCCCCCTGCCAGGTGGACCGACGACCTAAAGAACGTGGCTGGGGGGACTGGATGCGGAAGACAGAGGACCGAGTGTTGTGGCGCAACTTGGGAGAGGCCTATGTCCAGCAGTGGACTGCGATAGGCTGAGTTGATTGATTTAGTTCCATATAAATTGGACAAATACGAGTAATAACCATCAGATCTAAACGCCATTAAAACAATGTCCAATTTGAAACAATTTAGCAATTTATTGTTTAGTTCATAAATTCAATTTTGCATTATAATAGTATGATGACGCTTTTATGAATGTTTTCACTTTCGGTTTAGATTTAACAAACAAGTGAACGTTCATAAATAAGTGGGTTTCAGTAAAAGTTTTGTATATTATAGTATTTAAATTTCACCTGTCCTTGCAAACAATGAAGTTTCTAACATTATTGCTGCACTAGAAATTGTAAGCTGCCTTGACCGTATTGGAATTTTGGTAGAAAGAATTTCACCGATTGTATTATCTCGAAATTAGTACCTGAAAATATTCTAGAGATGTGACTTTCTTTTACTCCCAAATCAGACATTTGTCTATTTGGAATAAGAACAATAGTTTACAATAACCAGTTGGACGATAATAACTGCACAGGGTATATCACTGTGTCGCTGTTACAGCAGCGACGTAAGACTTAATAAAAAATATCTAGTTTTAATAATCTAGATTGAATGAGTCAGTAAAATATTATAATAATACAGTACAATAAAGAATAATAAAAATAAACTCATTTTTGAGTTAAGCTCGCCTTTGTACATGTAATTTCTATTTATAAATTTTACTGTATTTTTTAACCGACGAAAAAAAGGAGGAGGTTCTCAATTCGACGCGTATATATATATATTTTTTTTAATGTATGACCACGCATAACTTTTTACAGAATGGTCCGATTTTGATGATTCTTTTTTTAATGGATAGGGTATATCTCGAAGTTGGTCCCATTTAAATTTCAAAATCAAAATCCACCCCTAAGGGTAGTAAAACAGGGGATGAGTGTTTGTTCACCCACTGAATTCTTACCTGTTAACCGATTCTGTTGAAACTTGACACATAAATATAGTTCTAGACACTACGACATAATGGAGACCTGGAGTTAGATTTTAACCACAAAAAAATGAAAAATAAAACTTTTTAACAAAAAATTGAACCGACGAAAACAGAAACTGAAAAGCGAAAAATAACTAATTATGAGTCGGCGCCAATCAACCAATCAACGAAGATCATTAAATTACTTTAAATAAATAATAAAAAACAACGTCACATCAAATACAACGTGAAATTTTCAACGATAAACAATAACTTTCCAAAAATACGTTCTCCGCTCGGCCACTTGCAACTTACACGCACTTTGCTTGTTAAAAGTTCGTTTGGCGCCGACTCATAATTAGTTATTTTTCGCTTTTCAGTTTCTGTTTTCGTCGGTTCAATTTTTTGTTAAAAAGTTTTATTTTTAATTTTTTTTTTCTGGTGTACAATAAAGAATAAGAATAAGAATAATTATACAATGAAGAATGAAGTTTCTAACATTATTGCTGAACTACAAACTGTGAGCTGCCTTGACCGTATTGGAATATTTATGTAGAGAATTTCTCTGATAATATTATTATCTCGAAAGTAGTACCTGAAAATATTCTAGATATGAGACTTTCTTTTTCGCTTTTTCTCCAAAATCAGACATTTTTCATATTATCATTTATTTGACCCAGCTTTTGTTTCTGCAGTTAGAAACAGCGCAATAATGCATTTTTGCGGGTTTCTGTTTCAGTATTTACAGAAACAAGTCAAGGCGTCCGCCCATTTTTCCATTCTATCTATCTATTTCTGTGATGGAGACAAACCAGAAATCGAGAAAAAAAATCTGCTGTTTCATCATCAACAGCCCATTATTGTCCCACTACTGGCCATGGGCCTCTTCTCATAATGAGAAGGTTAAGGCCTTAGTCCACCACGCTTGCCTAGTGCGGGTTGGCGGACTACTCACACCATCAAGAACTTTATGGATCACTTTCAGGTGATGTTTGCCCTTCACCGTTACAGCAAGTGAGAATCAAATTCTAGCTGTTTCATGAAAGAAAGAAAGAAAGAAAACGGTTTTATTTCTGCACTCGGATTGACGCAAACAGCAACTTATGACTAAATTACTTACATTGTACATAATTCGTTTTATTTCTTTGGTTTTAACAATCACGCAACTTCATAGTCTGTGGTTTTAAAACTGAAAGATAAATTGTTTATAGAAAAGTGCAATACCTCCTCGAAGGAAATGTATGTAAGGGCTGATTTATTTTTCACGGTTTCAGGGTTGACCCCGTAGTCAAAGTTGTTCAATGACATTCCCTTAACGAGCTCTCGAAATATGACTACAAGTTTCTGTTACACGCTGTAAGCTATTTATATTGGATGAAAACTGAAAATACTCTGTGGCTATGGTACCTCTCCTGACATTTTGAAAGATGTTTTCGGGAGTATCGGATGTGGCAGTTACATTATTTTATTGCTACATACATGGTACAATTTCATTTCCAAAAGACAAACAAAACATTTATTTCCTTTGGATTACAATACGTATTCTGACCACTGATTACCGATTACACGGTAGCGGTGCGGCGCGTGCGACCCCGCGGCGCGTCGGCGCAGGCGCAACGATTTGCACGCTACGAGCAGTGTGCGCGACCGTTGACTGTGAATGTTGATTACGCTTGACGCGATTCAATTACTAAGCAGATTGTAGATTTATTGATTGACTCTGTCAACACTCTTGATTTGTTTATGGTTGGAATGATAACCAAGACATTTTTGACAGAGTTTCTTTGATCACTGTTTTGTCACATAAACGATCTTAAGAACATGAGAAAAGTAGTCAGTGTTATGAGAATAGGTATAGAATTATAGAAAACTAACTTGCCTGCTAACTTGCTGGTGCCTGAGATACAGATTAATTTCTAGGTCAGGCACCAGGTGCTTTCATCATCACCGAAGCAAACAATAACCAAGTTGGTATATTTGTAACTCCATATTTTGCCATCATCATCATCATCATTCTATCACCCACTGCTGGGTATAGGCCTCCTTTCTTTTTTGCCAGCCTCTTCGATCTTGTGCGTCCCTCATCCAGGTGTTTCCTGCGGCTTTGGCGATATCATCAAACCAGCGCGCTTTCGGACGGCCCGGGTTTCTCCGACCTGACCTTGGCCACCACTCGGTCAACGCTTTACTCCATCGTCCATCTCTACGCCGAGCCAGATGTCCCGCCCAACTCCACTTTAGCTTAATTGCCCTATCACCGACGTCATAGACTTTCGTCCGACGACGGCTATATATATCTCCATATTTTGCCAAGGAAGCCAAAATTGTATCGTATTTGCTAAAAACAAAAATAATAATTGTATGTACCAAATAATTATAGTTATGTTCGCTGTGGTTCTAAAATAATAAATAATAATAATCATTATTATCATTAAACTTTTGCCTGCTGTTTCGCACACGTAATGCGGTTTATCACATAAACAAGTTATCACGCATCCCTCGGGGACTATTTATCGTTCTTAGAAAAAAAAAATGCCCATGTTTTTCTCCAGGTCCCAGGCTATCTTTGCCGAATTTCATTATGGTCAGTTCAGAAGTATAGTCGTGATGTGATGTTTTCGTGTTGGAACTTCTTTAACCTAATAAGCGTTTTATGTTTTTGTTAGTTATTGTAGACAAGTCAGACTGTCCATTCCTGGAGTACTGGACCCGTATGCACAACTGCGGGTCGAGTACAACTGGTAATGGACAGAGGTATATGAATTGATTTATTATTATGATTTGTAACTATATTTAGTACTAGCTTTTACCCGCGGCTCCGCTCGCGTTAATTTCTGCTAACCCACGTCAGTCCAGTCCAGTCCAGTCCATTCCAGTCCAGTCCACTGTCCCGCAGCCCCGCTGCCCCACTGCCCCACTGCCCCGCTGCCCCACTGCTCCGCTACCCCACTGCCCCGCTGCCCCACTATCCTACTGCCCCACTGCCCCGCTGCCCCACTGGCCCGTTGGCTCACTGCCCCGCTACCCCACTGCCCCACTACCCCACTGCCCCACAGCCCCGCTGCCCAGCTGCCCCGTTGCCCCACTGCCCGCTACCCCAAAGCCCCGCTGCCCCACTTCCCCACTACCCCACTGCCCCGCTACCCCAAAGCCTCGCTGCCCCACTGCCCCGCTGCCCAGCTTCCCCACTGCCCCGCTACCCCACTGCCCCACTGCCCCGCTGCCCCACTATCCCACTGCCCCGCTGTCCCGCTGCCCAATGCCCGGCTGCCCCACTGCCCCGCAGCCCCCACCCGCTTCTCCACTGCCCCGCTGCCCCACCCCGCTGCTCCACTGCCCCGCTGCCCATCTGCCCAGCTGCCCCGCTACCCCACTGCCCCACTGCCCCGGTAACCAACTGCCCCGCTTCCCCGCTGCCCCTCTATCCCACTGCCACACTGCCCTGGTAACCCACAGCCCCGCTGCCCCACTGCCCCGCTGCCCAGCTGCCCCTCTGCCCCACTGCCCCGCTGCCCCGCTACCCCACTGCCCCGCTACCCCGCTACCCCACGGCCCCACTGCCCCGCTGGCCAACTATCCCACTGCCCCACTACCCATCTGCCCCGCTGCCCCACTATCCCGATGCTCCACAGCCCCGATGACCCACTGCCCCACTGCCCCGGAAACCAACTGCCCAGCTTCCCCGCTGCCCAGCTGCCCCGCTACCCCACTGCCCCACTGCCCCGGTAACCAACAGCCCCGCTTCCCCGCTACCCCACTGCCCCACTTCCCCACTGCCCCGCAACCCCACTACCCCACGGATCCGCTGTCCCACTGCCCCACTATCCCACTGCCCCGGTACCCCACTGCCCCGCTGCCCCGCTGGCACACTGCCCCGCTGCCTCGCTGCCCCGCTGCCCCGTCACTCTGCCCCGCTGCCCCACTGTCCCGCTGCCCCACAAACCCACTGCCCCACAGCCCCGCTACCCCACTGCCCCACTATCCCACTGCCCCACTGGCGAACTCTCCCGCTGCCCCGCTGCCCCACTACCCCACTGTCCCACCGTCCCACCGTCCCACTGCCACTGTCCTACTGTCCCACTGTCCCACTATCCCACTGTCCCACTATCTCACTATATCACTATCGTCCCGTCCCACTATCTCACTATATCACTATCATCCCGTCCCATGTCCCATGTCCTGTCCCATGTCCTGTCCTGTGTCCAGTCCCATGTGCCGTCCCACTGTCCTGTCCCATGTCCCGTCTCATGTCCCGTCCCATTTCCCGTCCCATGTTCCGTCCCCTGTCCCGTCCCCAGTCCCGTCCCCTGTCCCGTCCCCAGTCCCATCCCCAGTCCCATCCCCTGTCCACTCCACTTCACTCCACTCCATCGTGCATTACTATCCGCTCGTGCAAATGCATAGAAGCTTCGATCTGTCGGGTGAGTACGCAACCCACGAATTAAGTTTTTTCTTTTTTTCTTTCTTTCTTTCTTTCTCAAAACCCATACCAGTTTTTAAGTCAGATCATCAGCTTTCAAACAAAAAAAAAATCATCAAAATCGGTCCAGTAGTTTTAGCGTGATGCTGGAACAAACAAACAAACAGACGTTTACAATTTTATAATAGTTAAGATGTAATGGATAGAATTTTACTAACATAGTTTACATAGTCTATAAGCGATTTTTACTAACACATGGATTTTTGTGATCTGATTTTTTTAATAAATAATAATAATAACTTAAGCACAGTACACTGCAGCTGGGTCAACAAAATTATGTTAAAAGCATGTGCTTTAAAAATAAAGCCTTTAAAGCAGGAGTGAATCGGCACCTAATAGGTTTGCTCGCTCCATATTAATCTGTCATGAAATTGTAAAGTATTATGTATAAGTTTTGTAGTGTGTGCGTCAAATGGAGCGCAAGAAGAAAATCTTTTTCTTTCTTTTCTTTTTTCTTTCTCCATCGTCGACCACATCTTGACAAAGCTGTCTAGATAGCGGTCAAGAGCAGATCTATATCTCAAAAAAATAAATTGTCTGTTGTCCGAATAGTGTAAAAGCACCCTTACACTATTAAGTTTCAACCCCTGAAGTGCTTTTTAAATCAGATTACATGATATTATCAATTTATAGCTGGTAACCGTCGTGCATGATAATAATGCATGATAACATAATAAATATTTTCCAACAACTGTTTTCCGAAGCGTGATCGTTAAGCCCACAACAACCTACCTATTTAGTTTACATTGTAACAGGACCACAGAATAATAAACAAATGGAGTAATAATGTTACAAACGGCACAAAAGTAATCTGCAGAAATGCTGCATATATTCAGGCGACAGTAGCAAAAACTATTTTATAATAATTACGATTTCACATAAATTTCATTAGTTGCAACAATCAAATCAATATAATTTTCAATAATCGAATCAATATGCCTATGTTTAATGGTCGATGTGCTTGCGCATCTAATTCCCTCGCGCCACTGACACGGTGAACTTAAGTGACCGCCAGCCACACTGCGGTATGGTGTCTAAGACCATTAAATTTAAACAGAAAACCAACTTGAAACAATGCATGTATAATTGAAACAAAGATATCGGTAAAACGAAAGTTATCTGTGGTTGCAGTAGTGATTTACTTTTGCTGTAGAGACTGTTGATGCACAGTATGAAGTGTGTTCCCGACGAGTGTTGCAAGAAATAAGCGGATAGTTTTCATCAGTAAGTAAGCCACGGCCAGTCCTGCTCTTCAGGAGGCTTTAGCTACCTATTAGAAGGGACATGTTCAGAAGTGGGTGTAATAGAATACCTAATAGAAGTGTGCCTTCTGTACGTTGTAACTCCGTGTCCTGGTTAGACACCGGTGCCTTCCGGATATAGCGCGATTGTTCTTAATAGACTTCTCTATATTTGGCGTTTGATTAAATGACTGGTGGTGTTGAAGAAATGTTTCTATTTCCATTTGTCTATTTATTGCTGTAAGCAATGCTGAAAGTACTTATTGGCATTCTTTAGCCTAGTATTTTTCTCATCTATCTATCTACTGAGTTCTTATATTTTTTAGCTTTTTTTTTTTAAAGTTTTTAATTCAACTTTGTGTAACATTGATTAACTGATGAATTGTCTTATTGATTGATATCTTAACCAAAATAATCATTAAGTTTTTTTTATTGTTTCAGGTAATTTCAAAGGCGCTAACTTCTACTTTTAGAAATTCTACTGTTGGTCCTTAAAGTTGATCTAAATAATTCATAAGACTGCTTCTATTTATAATAAAATGCTTAACTACAATATAGCAAAAAAAACGTTTAGCTGTTAAAACAACAGAAAACAAACAGGAGAAGGAGTCACGTCAGAAGTAAGTAAAGAAATGAAATAAACCATCGATTATGCAATAGAAGAGAAATTTCTGTAGTTATCAGGTTTTTCTTACTGCTTTAAAAGTAAGTTTAGAATTGTCTTATAAAAGGCGATTCCGTGACCGCCGTTCTCCCTGCCCCCAATCTTTCGTATATCACCAGTGTTGCCAGTAGGATTATCATCACCCGGAATTTTCTACCTGTGCAGATTTGTAAATCAGGATGACCTATTTTCAGCATTATATATATTCTGTTTGACTGTAAATCTTCCAAACTTTAAATAAATAAAATAAATAAATTAATTTTTGCACAAGTTCAAGAGATTTAGTTTTTTTTTTGGAATACGGGGGAAATTTCTCCACGTCCACAGGTCCATAAAATATGTGGTAAAACAAAATTGTGATATACCTACGATGTTCGATGAGAGATTTGATAGATCGATATGATATAAAATTGCCAGACACCATTTTTTTGTCTGGTAATCCTAGTAGTTGCCAGTCTAAAAGCGATCGACTGTTTATTTATGGCATAGGATGGCGAAACGAGCTAAAGGCCTACTGTACTTTTGTCCATAACAACTGCAATACCACCTAGTTAGAAGTATTTCTCACGCCCCCGGCCAAGGTCGGTAGAGGAACACCGTGGTGGTTTTTAGTCGGTAAGAGTCCGACACTGGCTCCGCCTTCCCCGGGCGGAGTGCGTCCAAGAGGATTTTCACTACGAAAAAAAAAAACAAAAAAAAAGGTACTGCAAATCAATTTCGCCAAACTAAGACGTAAAGATGGGAAGTCGTCTCATGTGATTGTAATTTCACCGGCACCCTTCAACCTGCTGACTGGTTTATCAATAATTGTAAATTGAACTCCATAAGCGATGCTAGTCGGACTTCAATTAAAGTTTATTCATGTTTTACTGCTGCTAATACTTATCACCAATAAAACGTAATGAAAGATATTTTGAAAGATGCTTGTATGATCAAAGAGTTATTTAATTTTAATAGCATGTTTTGTACAGTATTGCGTTTTAATATCTTCGTTTGTCGTTTAGTGTGTAATGTAACTGTAAAATGTTTATGTGATTGCTTGTTTTATTACGTTGTTTAACAGTTATTTACCTGAAATGTCAGTTTAACGCCTTCCTTTATGCTTTGTTTTTCGTTCCATTACTCGAGAATAATGTGTCAATTTAGGTTATACTCACAAATAATATATAATTATATTTTAAAGTCATTATTAAATATTTGGGTTAAGTTAGCGAAAGGCTTCAAACCCATACCTCAGGTCTACATTGGTGTTATTGTATGATGGGTGGAATTACATACACCCCTAGATACGTGAATCATCATCATCATTTCAGCCGAAAGACGTCCACTGCTGGACATAGGCCTCCCCCAAGCATCGCCACAACGACCGGTCCTGCGCCTTCCGCATCCAGCGGATTCCCGTGACCTTCACCAGGTCATCGGTCTACCTTACGATACATGAATACATAGACTAAATAGCAGTGCCTCTTTTATTTTTGTATAAAATCACGATGACACAAATAAAACGAATTAATATAATTTAAAAATAACAGCTGTCGCTTTCTCAAGCTGGGAGGTTTAAAATTAATTGCAACATATTTACAACTTGAAGCTATAGATTTTTCTACCTACCGGCCATTTTCTACAAGTTATCCTCATTGCACATTTTCGACCTTGTTTCATTATTTTATCGTTCAAATACTGCTAATTAAATACTGAACGCGTCCTCATTTCACACCGTAACTGGAGAGGTTCGTGTCTTGGGTTATTGCTCGGATTGGGGCCGGCAAGATTACTTCGTTAACGGTGTGCGCCGCGCCCTGCCTCCGTATGTATGCCGATTGCCGCTATACCTACTACCTGCCAACTAGCTAATTAACGAGTTACCGGAATATTTGATAATGGCCTTAAAAGCTTAATAATGTTCGCCAAACTTAACACCTAAATGTATTATTCCTAGTTACTCGCCGCGCAAATTGTTCGCATAAAGTACTTGCTACATTTTTTAAGAAGTTCAAATTAAGTTCCGTGAAAAGAAATTGTTTATTACTGATCAAAATTTAAATAATATAGGAAAATATTAGAATGTATCACAGAGAAAAGTATTCAGTAATTATGTAGACAGAGACCCTTAAAACACTTGAAATTCAAATATGTGATAAAACGTGAACCTGTAAATTTATTGTTTGAATAAGAAATAACCAAATAAAATATCATATGATATTTTTTTTTAACCTTTAAATATAATCTTATGCCCACCATCATCTCCCATCTTATTTAGGTATCTTCTTGAAATACCTACATAAAAACCATGCCTGTGAAGTTTCGCCAATGTCAATAAAAAATATGGCTGATTTGAATTCAAATGAGCCGTTTTATAACGATCAAATAACTAATATCAAGTCTAACATGTTTAGTGATATCACATCATTTGTATTTTTAATAAGTGTATGTAGATGATCTTATAACTTACGTTCGGGCTAATCTGACGGGTTTAAGCTTCAGTCGATTGAACTAGTCTTTATTGGTTCATAATTTTGCATTTAACAAGTCCAGATGAACGAATTAACTGCCTAATTAATTCCTTATGCAATGTCACCATCCTTGACATCAGTTATATCAAGATTATTTTTAAATAGACATTGTCCGTGGCTTTGCTCGCGTATAAATCGGCTTATCACACAAAGATTTATAGTACATCCCTCGGGAACTGTTTATTTTCCCCAGATAAAAGAAGCCATTATTTTAATCGGAGATATATATCCTTCATCCAAATCCGTTCTGCCTATTCAGCGTGTATGAGTAACAAACATCTAAACATCCAAACATCTTCACAAACTTTCACATTTATGATACTATAGTAGGATTTCACAATTATTTGCTTATAACCTTTTAGTGAATAAAATATTTTTTAAACGCGTAATAGCTTGTTGCATTTAGAAAATCATAAGATATTTCCTTACTCAACAGAATCTCATCGTTACGTTCATACTTATGACCACTCATATAATATGGAAATTCCCACTTTTCCATCTGCAACACTTTTCAAATAATTTTCAACGACTCGCCACTTATAAAACTTTTAGCGTTATCCATTCCACTGTCTATGTTTACGAGTGATTCACCACTTACAATAATACTGACTGTAAAAGTTGCATCAATTTTAATCTAACTACTTAGTAAGGAGTACTCAAAGGCATCATCTTCGGTCCACGCGTCAAAATCGTGATCAAAGATGACTTGTACTTACGTGGTAGGTAGTCGCGTGGCGGCGACGTTGGTGACCACAATATTAACACCAGTGATACAGATCGGGTTATATCCAGACCGCAATGCTTCGTTGTTACTTCTCTTTATTGATATGTTAGTGCTCCGAGATCGTATGATTCATAGACTACGTCGTTTTGTTTTGTATACTTTAAGGCCATTGTGGTAAATACACAAAATTGTATAAACGAAATATTTTTTCTCTCTTGGAGAATAATTATTATTTGTTATCGCTTTAGCATTGTTTATCTACCTCTATTTAGTGGTTTAACTATCACATTATATTTTCAGAAATACATTGGAAAATGATGATATAACTAAATGCACATAAAATGTAATTTAACTTTTGTTTACTTTGAGAACATTACGATGACTACCCACATATACTGTAGTAAAAATAGCATTCCATCTATCTAGTCAATCTTGTATCTATCTTCTCAAGTTTGCAAAAGTTTAAAAATTTCTCATCAAGCGCACTCTGCGCACTTGAATCATGAGATGGTAAAAAAACTGGTTGTAGTTGCACGAAGTAATTAGGATTGAGAACACTCTTGCTTTTATTACAGGCTGTAAGGTGTAAATAAAATACTCGCAGTTCAGTTTTATTCTTTTGTAATTTTGTTGAAGCCAAGTGTAATTTCTTTGATGATGTGGTGTGGGAATTAGAGAAAATAATAGACGGGCAGTTTTATTTTCTTGCCGAGTTATTACGTTAAATTTTTTATTGCGCGAAGCTTGAAGTGGTTTGGTGCTACCGAAGAGCATGCATTATATTTAATAGACTATGCGTGGGTTCATTGCTATCGATAGTTGATGAGGAGATCGTGAGTTGGAAATTGGATTTGTGAAACAATTTTGCTGCAAACCTAGGATTAGCAAGCGAAGTATGATTAAAGCTTTAGATTTTGTTTGAAGATTTGTTTTTATCCATTTTTATGGTACTGTTACTTCCCAATTTCCTTTTACACGACCTACTAGGCACATGTTAAAATACCAAAATACAACCGTAGTAAACCTTTCCCAACACCACAGCATGCAGCACCTACACTCAACAGCCTTTTTAACTTCGTTGTCACACTTATCTCTACCATCGTCACCTAAATCGTTGGTTTAACACTATAACCGACTTTTTCTGTATCATCTTCATTTATAATTCCAACTTGTTCCACATAGGAATGAAACAGGTTTTCTTCTCGAGTGTAGTTTACGCCGACTGCGTTTGAGCTATGATTTGTGCGCGCGGTTTTTTACTTAAAAAACGAATCAACGCAACCGGTTACGGCCATTGATATATCGGCAATCTTAGATAATGTAGTAGCAGGACATGTTTATTGTAAGAACTTTTTGTATTTATTACAGAAGCGTTGTTGGGCCCAGATTATTATTATAACTTGTCTAGTATCGTAGATGTAGTCTTTTGGAATCACAATAAAATATTCGAATTATTGAGGATCAGAAACACAGTTGTGAGACATTATCCTTAATTGATAGACCACAGATCAACGAAGTACTTTATATCATTCTATGAATTCAAGATTTATCAACAAAATTTGTATTTAATTTCATGTTTTATGAGTAACTGCTTTTATATCCTTAACTGAAAATAATTTACTTAATCAACATTTATAATTCAATTAACTCCCGTGTCAACAGCTAACCTAATCCTTCTCAGTATAATCTAAGATAAAATTCAGATTATCAACGATTGTACGAAAAACTAGTTTGGGCGACCGTTAAACTTATCTGATCGGCTTTTAACGTATGCCCGATAAGTCTAACCGTTTTATCAATTCGCGTGTATACGATAATAGATCAATATTTGCATTGTTATACATCACTTCATTCTTCAAGTAGTATGTAATTATTTGCTCGATTGGGAAAAGTAACTGTTGCTGTTTTATTAACGTTTGTTAATTAACGTCATTTTAGTTAAGTTGTTTGGCTTTCGTGTTATGATCGTTTTAAGAACAATTGTTTGTTTGAAGACATGTGCATATTTCTACATTTGTGGTTCTTAATGATTAATTAGTACATTTGAAAGTTGCGATTACATAATCAGCCCATTACTGTCCCACTGCTGGGCACGGGCCTCTTCTCAGTATGAGAAGGTTAAGGCCTTAGTCCACCACGCTGGCCTAGTGCGGGTTGGTGGACTACACACACCACATGGCCCGCACCTCTGACTTTTCGGATTCATGTGCGGATCAGAATTTGATTATCACTTGCTTTAACGGTGAAGGAAAACATCGTGAGGAAACCTGCACACCAGAGAGTTCTCCATAAAGTTGCGATTGCTGGATGGAAAATAGGAACTGTTTTGCGTTTAGCGCTTGGACTTGTTCCAACGAATTATTAGCAAATTGTTGTGATTTTTACAAGTTACTTAGTATTAAAACTGTGTATAAACTAATACGATTTCAGACGTAGTATTATGGCGTGCAATTATGGGGATCAGGAACCGCAATGCTACAATATGAAAGAGTATCTTAACAACAAGAAAGTGCTTATTAAAGTCTACACAATTGTCAATATAAACAATACATCACCATGTAGAAATTCCCTAGAGGCCAGACAAATGTCATTCTTGCCGCAAGGGGATGTTCCCGATGTTAACTAAAGTTTAACCATCCATCGATCGTTAGCTTTCCATTACTTTGCATTCTAAAGGTTGTTACTTTCCAATGCGTTTGTTGTGTGCGATCGTATCGCTCTGTTATCGCTTCGAACGACTATCTTCACTCCTTTGTGCGTTTATCAGGAAATCAATGTGTGGGAAGTCGGTGTTACGTTAGATTTGTCTGGGCGGCAGTGATTGTGTTTTGTCTAATATCTTCTATTCGTTGTTTGTTTCTCATTTAATGTCGATGATATGACTTGTGAGTGTTTGTTGTAAATTTGTTGTAAGTCGGTGAGATTGGATTTGAAATCTTTAGGTTTAGTTGTTGCAGATTTAGTAAAAACTAATGTATGTAAATATTTAAGCATATAAGATTTACAATTTAATATACTTACGAAATTTAAAGTCGTTTGTAAATGCCTCTGTTATTAATTGATTATGTTTAATTACAAACATACTGAAGAAGTTTATGAGATACTGCACAATATTAAAACTATGAGCTTGTCTGAACATTACAGCTCTCAAGCTTGTTACACATCATTATCATAGAAAGCTTTACAACTATCACGGGAATATTTATGGGGTAATATCTCGCTTCCTCTGTTATTACTGCTTACAAAACTCGTACATGATATTTGCTGATATAACTCATGTGTTCCCCGCTAAACTAACAGCAGGACATGGGAAAATTATCACGTTTGGAAGACAGAAATTATGAATGGTTGAAGAAATTTATAGGTTTGGTCGCTTTTACGATGTGTGTAGATTCAATATGGTAATGAGTTTTTCTAGCATTAAGAAAAAAAAACCGATTACATTTATGACTTGTGGTCTATATTCTATACTAAAATGTAAAAATACGACCGCCTCATGGAATTCTTCAGGTGTCGTAACCGTGACTGAAGAATAAAACTGACTATAGCAGCATTCACTTGTCAATTAGTGATGTTATATTGCGATCACTGATTCGCGCACTGTGATGTCGAATATTTTCGCTGAACCGCAAATTCAGACTAGTACAGTCTAAGAAAGCAGTTAGTATACAGGGTATAAATGATTTTTTCTCAGAAGATTATGGATGTTTTCGAGTGAAATATAATTTTAATAGCGGAAAAAGTTAAACTGTATTTATAAAAAAACCCTAATCAAATCGTTCTATAATAACTTCCTGAGAAATCTTCATCTATATCTGGCGACCCTGTATACTAATTGCTTTGTTAGACTGTACCAATCTAAACTGGATTACAGCATTGTTATTGTCATGTCACTTAAGAAAAAAATAACATATTTTATTTCTCTCTCGCGTTTCATGTTTTCTTCCATCAAATATTTTAACTGTAAACTCTTAGATTAATGATTGGTCTAAGACCAAACTAAACGTTAACTCTTCATACTTTTTGACATAGTATCAAGAGTGTAGATTTCATGAAAAGTTCACAAAGATTAAAAAAAAGAACCCCGATTTTAGAAATTTAAACAAGAAAAGATACAGAAAGAAATAATATGGTAACCAAATTAAGTAGCTATAGAAGAGTTTAAAATAGAATCAGTTTTGACAAACGTTTAGATAATTGATTGGGTTTTGGATTAATTTATATACAAGAGACTGTTAAATGAATAACTGTCCCGCCAATTAAGCTTTTTTTAAAGAATTTATGGGCAATATAAATTTCGTTGACAAACGTGAAGATTAGAAGTAAATAAGTATAACATATCATAAAGAATTTAGGTCCTGTTATTTTGGCATCAGATTCAAGACACTACAAATCTATGAAGCTTATTCAATTTTAACAGCATTTAGTAATAAAATAATCTAAATTAAAACCAATTAAAATATTAGTATTTTGTCAGCCATTTTCTTTATTTGGCAGCATTCAAAACAAGTTCTATTTTCAAAAATTCTGGACAGCACAATTGGCCAGCGTTGCTTGCATTCAGTAACAGTCACAAAAAACCTCTTAGGTCTTTAAGTATTAAGTTTTACCAGCAGCTGATACATACCCATCAAGAAATTCTTGGTACACAGTTAAATAATACTGGCAGTACGTAATTCCTACAGGTTTGTTCTGTAACATACCATAAAATTAAATATCGCGTTCCGTTGGCAGTACTGACGATTACAGTTTTTGCGACAAATGCTGCAGGTGACGCTGCGGAATGGCCGCCAACGTGCGTGGTCCGAGCACCTGCTTTTATAAAAATAGTTTTGACATGGTCTACATTTAGTGGGCGGCTGTGTTCTGCCCTTTGTGAGTGGTTTTGTTTAAGTTCAGTTTGAAGAAAGTTTTTTTTATCTATACATTTTCTTACCTTTTTGGGGTATTAAGTATTTTTTCAAATGGTGTTTTCTTTGTATGTTTTAAATTCTTACGTATTTAGAACTTTCCAGTTATGGTCGATGCTACACACATATTTCTTAATGTCGTTTTTATTCCTCTTTTTTACAGTTTTTTCTATATCTATCAGTGGTTCCTGTATGTTCGCCATCTATTAGATCCTCAATCGTTCCAACGACTGTAAAACGAAGGTCATGAATTTGTCGAAGGTCTCTTCGCAATTTATCGTCCCTCAGCATGCCTTCGCGTTCCTAAGCATGACGTTGCAACGTTTCGTTACATCCCGTCTCGTCCCGTCGCATGCCGTCGCATACCCCGAATGCCACGAAGAGAAATCCTCTTTGATGCCTTGGGGTCGATCTCTAAACCATTAGATACGTATGAATTTACGTTGGGTAAAGATAAAATGCTCTGCCCTGTGTTCCCGGTGCGTGTGCGCTGGCCTTATAGGCCAATGCTAATGTATATTGGAATATTTGTCACTAAAATATTGTGTCTTTAACTAAAACTTTAAATAGGTACTTCAAATTGATAGATTCTCTATTTTATCGGTTCTAACCATATTTTATTATTAGTTTACGCTGCGGAAGCACCAATATCCGCCATGTCTTGCATGAAAGTAAATTCCTTTCCATCGGTATGAGCCATCCATCTATATTTAGCGTCCTCAGAAGAATTCCGATGCATCAACCCTATACGTACTTTCCTTCCGTGAGGTTCAAGAATGTCAATTAACAATTACAAACAGTCGAAGTGATCGGCGCGGGCGCACGCTCTTAACTATCATTACAGAGGATACCGTATGTCTGTCTCTTTGTTGCAGCTATTATGTTTTTATATGGAATTTCATTTGTTCTATATAGATTTGCAGACATTGTCGTTTTACGGTAAAACCTTTACGGAAGCTCATGGCAAGAAACTGAACTGACGCGTACAATTTTGTGATAATTTTAGAAAAGTTTTTCATAGATTTTATTGACAGTATTATTTAAGTGAGTAGCACTTGTGTTTGAGAACAGTATTGGCGGTAGTAACGAAAAAAAAATTGTCCTTTAATCAAACAAAGACAAAGCCAGGCCGCAGTCATTGTAGTACAGATAATGAGGTTCCATGAATACCCGGGAGTTTTGCATTGAGAATTCTGCTTAGAACGCGACGTTCGTATAATAAATAGGAGCTGATTAGTTCGTTAATTGGAAAACGTTGATGCTTAATGCAGACAAGACAGATAATTATAAAGCTCTGCTATTTGCTATATTAGTAACTTTGTAGGTAGGGCTGGCTGTATGAAGTTGTATAAAGTGAATGAAGAGCTTACCATGCCATGCAGTTGTACATTTTTTACTGCATGTAATTAGAAACAGAATAGATGTTCCTGATTAACTTCACCAAATTATCGTTTAATCATCAAGCATCAGTTAAGTTTGACGTTGAGCTCTTTTAGTAATAGCAATTATAATCACAACTCTACAAATTTTTGGCCTACCGTACCGATTTTGTATCCCAGGAACCTATTTTGTCTAATTTATTTTCTTTGAGGAGTTCGGAGTTTGTATAAATAGTTCGCATTACGACACCTTGACTGAGTATTGGTTTGAATTTTTAACTAAAGTTAAGTTATGGATACACTTTGTTTTCAATAATGATGTTTAGTGCACTCTCAGTAGCTATGAGAGTACCTAAGCATTTCCTACCCTCATCTACTGTTTGTTGTTTTAGTAACTGGTGTTTTTTGAGCATTTGTGAGATAATATGATATGTTACTGTTTTTTTTAATACAACCGTTCTCTTTTATATTGGTTCTTTCGCATTATTGCTTCTTTTGGTTTCCTAAGCACACATTTACCGCCATCAACATTCTTCGAAAAATTATCTAAAACTTCAAGCAAAATTTCAAGACTATTCAATTAAGTTTATCAACTTTTAATATTAGCAAAAAATTTAAGATACCGACATCCAATATAATCTTCAGAATCCAACTGGTATTTTCTTTTCATATCTTCCCCTTCATATTTGCTCAGTTCCGTTTCAAAACTGCTCTACCACAATTTCTCGAACTGTATCTCACTAACAGAATACGTATTAGTAATCACGTTTTCCGTTAATACCAGGAGTGAGTCTAGACATTGACTTTGTAGCACTAGTCTTAATCTTAGCAATTGTGCTAATCGTTTAGAAACCTAGAGAGGGCGTGAACTGATCGTAAATAACCAATAAACATTGCCTTTAACATTGAAGCTGGTAACTGTTGGTTATTATTGATATTAGGAGTTTCGGGTTGACGAATACTCAGTTGTAGTGTAGTAGTTCTACTTTCCTAGATTTTATAAAATAATGGTTTATTAGTAGCTAACACGGTGTTAGGGACTTGCAAGTATGGTTTGAATGAGGTGTAATTGAACCAATTAATTGGCTTGGTTCAATGTTTGCAAACAGTCTGCTGATTATGTGTCATGATTCAATCTCTGGGTAGTAAGTTAGTAAATTGGGTTTTTCTAACAAAAAAAATTGATGATTTCAGAGATGTCATCAGTTTTTTTTTGTAGTAATAATTATCATCGGCTGAGTGTTTAGAAAAAAATATCTTCCTCTGTCTAACTTATCGTGATCACTTTCTTACAAACATACATATGATCGCGCCTGTTTTCCATTGGGGAAGGCAGAAACTATGGATTTCCACCCGTTACGACCCTGACACACCTCTTTCGCTTCATCTACGTTCATTAACCGCTTCCATGCTCGTCGGTTTAACCTGGCTCTTAACCTGGTTTTTTGAGAACGTCCGCGATTTGGTTTGATCACATTCTTGGTGACAAACTCGCACAAAATTAATACAAATTTTCCATTATTTGTAAAATGTAAGTAACAGTGGCTTTTGAAGTATTGCAGTAATAGTACCAATTCGGTCCCTCTGTTCTCAAAGTTTTTGACATGTTTGAATCATCATCATCATCATCATTTCAGTCGAAAGACGTCCACTACTGGACAAAGACCTCCCCCAAGTAGTTTGGGGGGATATGCCATAATCACCACGCTTGGCAGGCGACACAACATGTTTGAATAATACCTCTCAATCTCGATCAATCAATCTGTCTTGTGATTGTGCCTTTACTTCTACCTGACACCATGCTGAACTGGCACCTTTAGGCACTCTTTTATTTGAATGTAGCTTTGTATCCGATTTTATTGTGTGTGCCAATATAAAAAAAAAAAAAAAATTATTTCTTTCTAATTAATTTGCCGCTGACTTCCACCATCGTACCACCCGCCATAAAATCTAAATTCCATCCTCACCATCTTGATGGTTGGTGGTCAACTACAGTACGTTTCACACGCCATTTTTTGCCTCGTACAGCAAAACTGTGGAACCAACTTTCGTTAGCGGTTTTCCCGAACAAATTCGACATGGGAGCCTCCAAGAAAAGAGCACACGTCTTTTTAAAAGGTCGGCAACGCATCGGCGACTTCCCTGGTGTTGCGGATGTCCTTGGCCGGCGGAGATAGCTTACCATCAGGTGACCCGCATGCTCGTTTGCCCTCCTATGTTATATAAATTGGTATTAGTGAAAAGCCTCTGCACTAAAAATTGCTTTATCAGTCCATACTTAGAACACTTTTTTCTGTAAAAGATTCTTCATGGACTCTCAATGTCGCAATTTCTCCTACCTTTCAAAATGAAGATCAACATAAAGCTTACGTGCATGTTTTTCCGCCGTGTTTTATTACACGTAAAATATTCATGTTCACATCGCTATCAATATTCGACGGTGGGTCACCGACCGTTATTCCTCAGTAGCTTATAAACCTTACTACTTGCTTTTGAATTTTTCTCACATAAATATCACGCACGAAAATATTTCTTCATAATTGCAATAATCCGAAAAATAAAATAACTAGTAACATTGTTTTTATAGGCGATCGAATAAATTCGGTTAAATCCGATTTAGACAAAGCCGTTACTTTTTTTATCTTTATTAGAACCGTAAAACTGAAACATTCGAACTGAATATTGGAGATCGGAATGAATTCAATTATGTATTCTGAGAATTATCGGAATAGCAGATGTTACAAGAATACCGTTAGGTACAAGAAAATCGTATTGTATTTTTTTTCATCCGTTACATATATTCATTTTTAGGATTTTTATGCCTTTAGTTTCAATAATTATAAATGCGAAAGTATGGGTGTTTGTTTGTTTGTCCTTTAATCACGTTGAAACGGCTGAACTGATTTGGATGAAATTTAGCCCACTGGTAGACCATAACTCGGATTATATATAGGTTACTCTTTATGCCGGGAAGATAAGCAGTTTCCAAGGGTTGTGGGATAAAGTCTTTCTCTGATAAACCTAATTGTAAGTGTGAGGCTGTGATTGTAAGGACAGCGCAAGACTGGTCGTTGTGGCGATGCTTGGGGGAGGCCTATATCCAGCAGTGGAAGTCTTTCGGCTGAAATGACGATGATGAGGCTGTGAGCATAGACTAATAAAAAATATTGTTTGTAGAAATGAGTAAAATAAAAAATTTAATTACAGTAGCTACCCTTAAGGGTAGCTACTGTTGTTGGGGTACTGGGGTTAACCCCTACTTAGTTACTTATACTCTATTGATTGTCCGTTAACCTAAATAAGAAACGTGTACCGGAATTCTATACAAGTTTCATTTATTTCCAATTCGTTCCAGAATGCTGATTTCCCACGAGATCAGTTCCGTTTTTATGTTCGCTGAACATTGGGACTATTAAATTATACAAGCTATAAATGGATTAAATACAAAATCGATGTAACATAATAAGAAAAGCCGCTGATTTTAATTTTATCAAAATCATTCGGCTGTCTTGCAACAGCCAATAACCACATGTAATCGGCTTACTCTAATTTATGTGAGATTAAAATTGTTGAGGTTATTTTATTGGTAAGCGATAATTATCGCCAATAAAGAAGTAATATGCAATCTGGTAAGCTTACCGCAACACGTCTTTGTCGATCGGCACATATTTTAGTAGTGTTCGTCATTAGGTGGTCGGTGGTAGTGGTCGCTGCAAAGCGTATGCGCATGCGCATGATATGAGATGAGAATTTATGGCATAACTTAGTGGATGTGTGTCACCCAGTCAGCTTACGATGTTATTGTACGTAAAAAATATAGAAGAAAGTAGTATTTTTGCTGTAGCAAAGCCTCTTGGAAGTGAAGATACGTCAGACCTATTTATAAACAATTTTCTGTCATATTATGTTTAGACGAAATGACTTTTGTTGAAGAACAACTTTGGCTTAAACTTTGGAAGCAACAAAGACGTCATAAAAAAAACTTACTTACTTCTCTGGCTCAGCGACCCAAAGTGAGTCATGGCCTCCGAAACGAAAACTCCACTTTCCTCGATCTTGCGCGATATCTCGCCAGTTGGTAGCTTGAAGCTCACGTAGATCATCAGCCTCCACAGCATCTCCCCAGCGATATCTGGGGCGACCTACTGGTCTACGTCCGGTTGGTTGGCCCAGATACGCTTTCTTGGCTCCTCGATCTTCCCCCATGCGTTTGATGTGGCCGAGCCATCGCAAACGTTGTTAAAAAAATAGCTATTAGTTGGTAATCAGTTCTTTACTGATTTGCATAATAAGCAGTCGTTTATGTTTGTGAAAACCTACCAGAATATACTAACAAAGTAAAACCGAGAAGCTCATAAATAAGCTGACATAACAAAAGATACAGATCTGAAACAAAATAAAATACAACGTGGAATGTATCAGCTGTTTATATCCCACAAAGTTGTAATAGTCAAGTGAGTGTGTTATAATCGTCGTACACGCATACCTATTAATTGCAATACATTACAGCGTTCTTGCAATATCTTCACTGCGTGCAGCTTCAGGCAGTATCGATATAAGTACTTTTAAAATTAACAGCTACTTATCTAAGTAGCATCTATCTTATCTACAACATGTTATTGAAATAACAGAAAACCTCTTAAGGGGTCATTGTACTCATCAGTATGAACAACTTTTACTATGGGGCCAACCCTGAAATCGCGCAAAAAAAAAACTGTTGTTCTCTACATTTGTGTTCACATAAATCGACAAAATGTAAATCTGAAGTCGCGAAAAAAATACATTTTGTCGATCCCTACATTTTGTCGATCCCTACATTTTGTCGATTTATGTGAACACAAATGTAGGGAACAACTGATTTTGTTGCGCGATTTCAGGGTTGGTCTCATAGTAAAAGTTGTTCTTAATGATAAGTACAATGACCTTTCTTCTTCTACTCCAGAGGTTTTCAGTTATGTCAATAATACGTTGTATATCTATAGGAATTGTATCGTTGCATTACTTATTGGTATTTTATTACACACTTAATTAGCCCATTTCTTTCCCACTGCTGGGCACGGGTCTCTTCTCAGTACGAGAAGGATTAAGGCCTTAGTCCACCACGCTGGCCTAGTGAGCACTCTCAGGTATGCAGGTTTCCTAGCGATGTTTTCCTATTTCTTAATAAGCCCCAATTTCAATTTAGTATTCCCCATCATCATAGCCCTTCTAAACATGGGTCTATTCGACCGTTCTGATCAATTCAGCCTATCGCAGTCCACTGCTGGACATAGGCCTCTCCGAAGCTGCACCACATCACTTGATCCTCCGCCTTCCGCATCCAGTCCCCCCCAGCTACCTTCTTCAGATCCAGGTTGTTCTAATGAACAGCCTATTTTCTAAGAATGATAATCGAACGCCTTTTAGACTATCTTAGAAACAAGATTATAAAGCAAGTTCTGAAAAAAACTTCAAGATATTTTGTGATAAAGAAATAAAACGATGAATGAAGCTTATAACAAAAGGCGGTCTCATGATTACCCGTAATGGTAAGGAAGGACCGAGAAGACCTGAACTCCTCATAGAATATTAAGTGGATCAACTACTCTAATATTTTAACAAAAAATGTTTCAACTAAAATTCCTTTGAAACTACCCATATCAAATTAAATTATACGTATTCCATACAAATTAAGGCGTGGGAATGTAGTTTTTTTGCGAGCAGCCGTGACCGCGATTAGAAGGCTTCAAGATACAAAAAAATTGAACTAATTACGTATCTTCGCACCTCTACCTTTTATTAATTTTGTGAAAAATTTACATAGTTATTAATTCTTTAGCTTGAAACGTTTTTGCATATAAATAGTATCAAAATCTAACTATTTGATTCCGAGAAAAATATGCCCGTATAAATACATGTATACCTACAGTTTGGAATAAAAGAGTACACAAAATGGGGGCACCACTAGTCATACGTTGAAAAATTCAAAACTTTTAAAATCGCGCTTTAGGCAGAAATAGTCTTATTCATACAAACAAACAAGCACATTTTTTGCATGATAAAACACAGATTGCCACAATTAATACTGACAAAAAATTGAATTAGTTCAGATATTGATGTTTTTGCCAGACTATAATTTGCGTGTCCTTATCATTATCGAATTGGTTATTAAAAGCAGTTAAAATAAGGAAAATCTCCTATCTAGGACACGTATACAGAAACGAAAAATATAATATTTTGAGGAAAATACTAGAGGGCAAGATAGAGGGCAAAAGGAGAAGGGGAAGAAGGAAATTAGCCTGGATTGACAACGTCAAGAGCTGGACCAACACCAATGACGCTGCCAGTCTATGCAGACTGGCAGAAGATACAAAACGAATTCCGTGCGGTGGTCGTTGACATCCGATGAGGATATGGCACAAGAAGAAGAAGATCATTATCATCTGGTACTCCTTAAACAGGTTATTGTATAACCTAGCTAGGAGAACAGCACTTCACCCACTTGATTGAAGATGTGAATGTACCCACCTATTCTGTAGAAATTGCTAATGGTTTTACTACAATCTCTTTCCATGAATAAAATGTGTATTTATTATTATTATCAAAGAAGGTAAATTGTTCGAGACCTGAAAACTTAATGAAACAAGCGGGATCCTACAAGCGCTCGATGACAGCGGCTTTCGCTCCAAAATTAATGGCAAGCGTAGAAATTAGTGCGCCCGCGCAAGTTATGCTCGTTCGTTACGCTCCACGAGCTTCTTGATTGGCATTTTTAGCATAATGCTATACAATTTTAAATATAGTTGTCAAGTACAAACTGGAACATAAGATTAACGTCTGTGGGGTACAATTATGGCTTCAAGATCTAGGCGCCTGTTTTATGATCTTCATTAGAGTACATACATACATACATAACATCACGCCTGTATTTCCCCGAACGTGAAGGCAGAGGTGTATAGTACACCCACATTTCGCCAGTTATGTTATAGTCCCATGTAATAGGGGGCGAGCCTATTGCCATTAACCGGGCACAAATCCATACTCCGGGCTGCTACTGAGACTTTCCTAATTAAAACCCAATAACACTTTGCCCGACCCGGGAATCGAACCCAGGACCCCACGCTCAGCAGTCGCGCTTGCAATCACTAGACATACGAGGCAGTCAAAGGTAATCAAACATAATAAAACAAAGTTTAACCAGATTACATCGCGTATAGTTATTAAAATTAGTTTTCCTGACCTTTCGAATACTTCGTAGCGTTTGCAATCTCATTGCGGAAGCCTAAGACATTTGATAATGTAATTCAAAGAAGTAATTTTGTTAGAAATTTCATAGCAAAAGTAAATTTCTCGTACAGAAAGACCAAATTTATGACACTTAAAGTAGGCCTATGTCTTTGTCCCCAATTCTTATTAGCGTCACCTACACTAGCGGTTGTCACCGATGACAGAGCGACAAGTAGCCGGGTGCTCAATACTGAACAGGTTAGCTCCCAGTAACCCGCCCAACCACTCACTGTGGTTGATTCACTGCTGTTTTGTTTGGTGGGCCGTAGATCTAAGAAACGTGGGAGATATGATACACTGCAAATATTTGGTTCAAAAGTCAGTGTCTAATCAAACTATGTGTGACATTGAAAAAGGAAAATAATCAGTTTTTCCATTTCACATTAATAACTAGATACATGACATAGTACATAGGTTTATCACAGAAATATGTTTTGGCGCATCGCTCAGGGATTAAGGTGCTGCATTGAATTTGCAACCATCCCTTTCTAACATACGGCAAATTGAGCGTGTGAGAACAGAGCGGAATCGCGCTGTTTTGACGTTTTTTTACATTTTTGCAAATATCTCAGCGAATGAACATTTAAATAAAAATCTGTTATACCAGAATTTAGGTAGGTACAAGATATATCTTATTCACAAAAAACAATAGTAAAAACTATTGGAATTTCTAAAAACAATGCGAAATAGTGCAAAAACAGACCTTACATTGGAAAATAAACCTATCCAGCAAATTTAATTAAATCGTGTTTTCCCTACACCATCATCATCATCATTTCAGCCGAAAGACGTCCACTGCTGGACATAGGCCTCCCCCAAGCATCGCCACAACGACCGGTCCTGTGCCTTCCGCATCCAGCGGATTCCCGCGACCTTCACCAGAATCTAGTAAATATAATGAAAAATCTTACATATGAAAATTAGATCAATGTCGTATCCACAAATGAAAATATTTTAATTCTAAAATCCCTATTTTTCCCAATGCCGCCCCTTAAAAGGCCTAGTTATTATATTAATTCGGGTTATGGTCTATCTTTGTGCCAAGTTTCATCCAAATCTGTTCAACGGTTTACGCGTGATTGAGTAACAAACATCCAAACATCTTCACAAACTTTCACATGTAAATATATAAAACAAAGTCGAGTTAGTTACACCATTTATAATTCAAGAACGGCTGGACCGATTTAAATGAAATTAGGCATACAGATAGAACATAACCCAGATTAGCATATAGGCTACTTTATCCCGGGAAGATGAACAGATCCCAAGGGATGCGCGATAAACAACAACACGCGGGCGAAGTCGCGGGCATAGGCTAGTTTTTAATATTAGTGGGATAATAGAATCTGTTTTATAATAATTTCACAAAACAGACTCAACTGGTAAACATACATTAATACCTACAGCAAATTACGGCACTTCTATGCCCCTTTCGGCCTGATTAATGTTATTTTCCGGCTTATCCTTATTTCTCTGATCTTGGTGAGAGGCTAGTAGTTGAATGAATGAACGAACTTTGCTTACGTTTCTAACGGTTCATTGATGACGCTTCTGGTGACAATCATAGTGGAACGTGTTGTGGTCATTTATCAAACCAATTGTTGTATTGTCTGTAATGAGGTTGTAGTAAAACACATAATACATCATGCTTATGATCTTCTAAAGATCAATCTATGCCAAACGTGATATCAATTAGTGCTTTATTCATTGTATTTGTGACTCTCAGTTTGAAGTCGGTAGAACTTCACTATTTGGGGTTATTAGTCCATTGAAGGAATCCATTCATCCATCAAATAAAGAAAGATAGTAGTTTTTTGGTGAAAACTTTGAAGGGCATTTTACGTGTTCACGTGTTTCATTGAATATAATTACATTATTGTTGAATGTGACATTGTGATATAATTGTTATCGGACACCCGCATATCAAGGCTATTTCTGATTATTAATAATAACTAAATATCCGATGATAAAATAATTAGCATTCCATTTAAATTTTCAGATTTAATTAAAGTTATAACATCCAATATCATTTGTATGTGACCGGTCATCGAACTCCGCTAAACTTTACATAATGAAAACGATAAGGAAAACGCAAATTCAACTAAAAGTCGGATTTTACCAATAAAAAAATTGTTGACTCAAATAAGGACGCAGCAATTACCTTGTGAGATTACTTTCCATATTTTGGTAATCTCACCGGTGGAATCTGCAATGTGGGTTAATACCAGGCCCCTCAGAAAGTATTGCGAAAAAAAGTTTTTATATATGGGAGACTGGCCAGTTATAATGTTTTTCGAAAATATGATTATTTATAAGTAAAAATAAGTAAGTTCCAATTTCAAAATTTCCCTCCACATTTTTTGCGAGTTAATTCAAAGTATTGTGTCTCACTGAAATATGGATCTGCGCCGGGAACATTTTAGAGCTATGATTTTATACGATTTCAAGTGTCGCCTGAAACCGGATGAATCGTACGATAGACTTCAAATGGCATTCATGGATGAAGGCCCTTCCAAGGCAACCGTGTATCGTTGGTATAACGAGTTCAAGCGCGGTCGACCAACTTTGGGGGATGACGAAAGAAGCGGTCGCCCTTTGACGGCTGTTACCGAAGAAAACGTGCTAGCAGTGAAAAATTTAATCCAAGACAATAGGCGAATTACATATCAGGAGATTCAACACATATTGAAGATTGGATCGGGAAGCGTTCACGAGATTCTACACAGCCATCTTCGCGTGAGGAGGATAGTATCACGCTGGGTGCCGCACAACCTCACCGATGCTCAGAAGCAGGCCCGGGTGGAATGGTGCCGTGATATGCTTAACAAATTTGAAGCAGGCTCGTCTCGGCGTGTTTACGACATCGTTACAGTTGATGAGTCCTGGATTTATCAATACGACCCAGAAACCAAGCGCCAGTCGACTGTTTGGGTGTTTCAAAATGAGCCAACGCCTACCAAAGTGAAGCGATCTAGAAGCGGGGGTAAGATTTTGATCGCTAGCTTTTTTAATTTGACTGGCCACTTGGTATCAATTCCCTTACGGGATCAAAGAAGCATTAATGCCGAATGGTATACTACCAAATGTTTGCCAGAAGTTTTCTCTGTTATAAGCAACAAGCGACCAAACACAGGGCTCCGCGGGCTACTGCTCCACCACGACAATGCACCTGCGCACACCGCACTCAAAACGAGGGACTTCCTGGACAGCACGCCAGTCAAACTCCTGGGTCACCCTCCTTACAGCCCTGATCTAGCACCGTGTGACTTCTTTTTATTCCCAAAAATAAAAAATCAGCTCAAAGGGATACAATTTTCGTCGCCGGAAGATGCGCTGGCTGCGTTCGAGCAGGCTGTAAACGAGGTGTCTGCGGCGGACTGGAAAAAGTGTTTTGAAAACTGGTTTAGGCGCATGAATCTTTGTATAGAGGCTGGTGGAAAGTACTTTGAAAAGATTTGATAAAAATATATGTACGTATAGAACAATTTTTTTTAGTTTCGCAAAACTTTCTGAGTGTCCCACGTATGTCGCGTTTCTGCGACGTTTAATTAGCTAAGTACCGGTTATATTGGTGAAGAAGCTCTTCATTTCAGCCTGAAAAATTACGTACGAACATGGACTTTCTCCTTTTTTAGGGTTCCGTACCCAAAGGGTGCCAACGGGACCATATTACTCTCGCTACGCTGTCCGTCCATCCGTTCGTCTAAAAAGTCTAAAATCCCCATACAAGAAACCCCAAAAAAATGAAAAATTTCAACGTATTTACTACACAGCACGAGTAAATTGTATGCCCATTACGAATGAACCCTTCTTTTTAGTAACCAAGAAACTTTAAATAATAACGTCGCTCTTAAAATCCTTCTCGTGCGTGGTCTTTAGTTTCGTAAAGTAAAGTAAAACATATTGGAAAGATAAGATAGAATACGCGTACTAGCGTAGTATCAAAAGTTATATCAAAAAGATTGTGGTCACATTCGTAGGCTGTTATGTAGCCGTCCACTGTAAAAGATAAGAAAACTTTGGAAAGCGAAGTGTACACGAGATTGAAATATCGATACGTTTTACTGTTATAATCGACTTTCGCCTTTTCATTTAGAAGCCTTATTAAACGATGTAATTAAACATCGATATGTTTTGTCATCGGTTAGGTAACGATAGTTACAATTGTATCGATCAATCAATCGGTTTATCGATTTAACTAGCCCTAGTATCAGGACTGCCTCGTTGGTCTAGTGGTTGCAAGCGCGACTGCTGAGCGTGGGGTCCTGGGTTCGATTCCCGGGTCGGGCAAAGTGTTATTGGGTTTTTTCATTAGGAAATTCTCAGTAGTAGCCCGGAGTCTGGATATGTGCCCGGTTAATGGCAATAGGCTCGCCCCCTATTATATGGGACTATAACATAACTGGTGAAATGTGGGTGTGCTATACACCTCTGCCTAACCCTTCGGGGAAATACAGGCGTGATGTTATGTTATGTTATGTTAGTATCAGGTGTTCAAAACGCCTTCGGTCCGTATTGTTTTTATTTTGTTGATTTTAATGATTGTATGTTACATAGTTACAGTCTGCGCAAACAATCGCAGTAATTAGAAAAATCGATTGATAAAATTTTATATCGGCTTTGTATAAAGGCTTTGTAATTAAGTCCTATTTCAGTCTTAATATTTTTTTAACAAGTCATTGCAACATGATGTAAACTTTACAGGACAACTTTTTAGAATGGATCAAAATAGTGCCCAAAGACGTGGACTCAAACACAAAGCTCGTCTCATTGCGAAAACTGTTCCTATTTTCAGTACTTAAAATAAGGAAATAAATAAATAAGGAGTACGTAATTTATATTCATATTGTTATCAGCTTATCAGTACACATTTCAAACGTAAACACGGAAAACAGATGCCCATTTCACTACAATTATGAATAGTGTCCGCTTCTAATAAATCGTGATAATTTCCGCGCAAATGTTATTCAACGATAGTCTGATTGACACACTTATGACTCATTCTATAACTACTTTGTCATACAATCGGTGTCAATACACTTTGGTGCGCCGGCGCACGCATCGATGGATACTACGATTTTGTTTCTCATATTAGATTTTTATTTAGTTGATGAACTGTTGTTGAATTTGGAAATTGGAATGCTACATATTCATTGGTTATGCATAACAAATAGTCACCGGTTTTTAGGGTTCCGTAATCCTACAAGGAACCCTTATAGTTTCGTCATGTCCGTCCGTCTGTCCGTCTGTCGGTCTGTCCGTCTGTCCTAATCCTTTACAGCTTAATAACTTCTACAGTTATACACATAAGTAAATGAAATTTTGCTAAAAAATAGTCTAGATATAGATCTCAATTTTAAATAAATAAAAAAACGTGATTACGTATTTTAGGGGTGGTGCCCATACATGTGAAATGGGGATGAAAATTTTTTTTTCGCTGCAACCCCTCTTGTGGGGTATCATTGAATACGTCTACTAAAATGAAGGTAATGTTTTATACATAACTTTTTTATCAGGTGTACCATCTGCGAAATATAGCCCGCCAAAGTGGCTTGCCCCACCCCCCCCCCAGCCATTTCTAAACTATGCAACGTAGAAACTTATAATCTTCCACATTGATAGACCTTTATAAAAACTCTCTTTTAAAATTATTTCGATTATAATTTGATAATAAAGTTTTTGAGTTATGTAGAGAAAACTGAAAAATACTTAAAACGTCATCGTTCAAAGGTCATTGACCATAGAGAAAAATGATCGTAACAAATAATGCTCCTTTAGCTACTTTCTATTTAAAAAAATTACAAAAAGTAATTTGTGTTATATTGAAATGCCAAACTTCTTAAATTTGGCGCTGTACAGCGCCATCTAGCGGCTAGTAGCAACACTTTCTGAGTCACCAATGCTGCCGTCTATTGCATTTGGCACTTTATAGCGCCATCTAGCGGTGGCTACTAACAACACTATCTGAGTCGCCAATGCTGCCGTCTATTGCAAAAACTAAAATAGCCATGATTAATATTCGATTTGATTTGTTTGTAACACCTACTTAAGGAACCCTATAATACTGAGCATGGCCCGACATGCTCTTGGCCGGTTTTTTTTAATTTACCATATCTGGTTAGGTTGCAAGCCGACCCCAACAAAGTTGGGAAAAAGCGAGGAGGATGATGATGATCTGGAGAGGGCTTTCTTCCTCAGTGAAAAGAGCTCCTAACTTAAATATTAGAACTCCGGAACTTAAATATTTAACAAAAATTCAAAATAAAAGGAAGTGTATATACTTTACGGCAGACTAGGTGGCGCCACTATTATGTCGCAAAACCAACAGTTCGTCAATTAATAGCGATACAGTGCCGCTAGCGTCACTCTATACACTTAAAAAAAATACATTATGTTTTCTTATAAAATTCACAAACATTATTTCTGGCTCTGTATGGCAATTCAAATTACTCGTATAAAGATAAAGAGCGTGTTCATTATTTTAACGACCGACACTATACCAGGCCCCTCAGAAAGTATTGCGAAAAAAAGTTTTTATATATGGGAGACTGGCCAGTTATAATGTTTTTCGAAAATATGATTATTTATAAGTAAAAATAAGTAAGTTCCAATTTCAAAATTTCCCTCCACATTTTTTGCGAGTTAATTCAAAGTATTGTATCTCACTGAAATATGGATCTGCGCCGGGAACATTTTAGAGCTATGATTTTATACGATTTCAAGTGTCGCCTGAAACCGGATGAATCGTACGATAGACTTCAAATGGCATTCATGGATGAAGGCCCTTCCAAGGCAACCGTGTATCGTTGGTATAACGAATTCAAGCGCGGTCGACCAACTTTGGGGGATGACGAAAGAAGCGGTCGCCCTTTGACGGCTGTTACCGAAGAAAACGTGCTAGCAGTGAAAAATTTAATCCAAGACAATAGGCGAATTACATATCAGGAGATTCAACACATATTGAAGATTGGATCGGGAAGCGTTCACGAGATTCTACACAGCCATCTTCGCGTGAGGAGGATAGTATCACGCTGGGTGCCGCACAACCTCACCGATGCTCAGAAGCAGGCCCGGGTGGAATGGTGCCGTGATATGCTTAACAAATTTGAAGCAGGCTCGTCTCGGCGTGTTTACGACATCGTTACAGGTGATGAGTCCTGGATTTATCAATACGACCCAGAAACCAAGCGCCAGTCGACTGTTTGGGTGTTTCAAAATGAGCCAACGCCTACCAAAGTGAAGCGATCTAGAAGCGGGGGTAAGATTTTGATCGCTAGCTTTTTTAATTTGACTGGCCACTTGGTATCAATTCCCTTACGGGATCAAAGAAGCATTAATGCCGAATGGTATACTACCAAATGTTTGCCAGAAGTTTTCTCTGTTATAAGCAACAAGCGACCAAACACAGGGCTCCGCGGGCTACTGCTCCACCACGACAATGCACCTGCGCACACCGCACTCAAAACGAGGGACTTCCTGGACAGCACGCCAGTCAAACTCCTGGGTCACCCTCCTTACAGCCCTGATCTAGCACCGTGTGACTTCTTTTTATTCCCAAAAATAAAAAATCAGCTCAAAGGGATACAATTTTCGTCGCCGGAAGATGCGCTGGCTGCGTTCGAGCAGGCTGTAAACGAGGTGTCTGCGGCGGACTGGAAAAAGTGTTTTGAAAACTGGTTTAGGCGCATGAATCTTTGTATAGAGGCTGGTGGAAAGTACTTTGAAAAGATTTGATAAAAATATATGTACGTATAGAACAATTTTTTTTAGTTTCGCAAAACTTTCTGAGTGTCCCACGTATCAGACTTATCAAAATAAAATCGCGTGAAAAGTTCGTGAGTTTTCCGTAGTAGGGTAACAGTCACAATTCGGTGCGTTCCCAGACCTTGCACATTTCCTCTGCATTGTCACGCGATGCGTATGCGCCATCAGTGATTGCAGTTTTTTGCATACGCTGTCGAGCTTTGGTTATTATACGTAAGTACATCGTATAACTATATAAATAAAGAGCAAATTTTTTGCTACAATTAATGTTACTGAACAATAAAATTTTCCCAAACTTGTAGTAAATAACTTCTTAGGTTTTCGCGATCACTACACATTATAATAAAACAAAGTTTAACCGGATTAAGTCGCGTATATTATAGTAAATACTTTGTAGTAAATATTTTTAAACGACTGATTTTTTAGAATTCCGTACCCGAAGGGCGCCAACCGGTAACCTATTACTCTGGCTATGCTGTCCGTCCGTCTGTCTATCCGTCTGTCTATCACAGGGTTGTATCTTTTGAACGGTAATAGGTAGCCGGTTGAAATTTTCTCAGATATGTGTTGCTATGAGGGGTATCACGACAAATACTAAAACCAACAAGAACCCTTATTGACCCTTTGATTATTATACCCTTAACAACCCATACAAGAAACCTTAAAAAACATGCATTTTTTTCCACGTTTTTGTTCCTGCTCTATCTTCAAAACGGTAATACATACCAGCATCAAACTTGGTCTGATTATAGTACATATTATGTAGTTTAGCAAAAAAATACTAAAAATAGGACAAACATGGACATATGTGGTGGTACCTGCGTAAGAAAGAGATGCAGAAATTCATATTTCGCGCACTGTACGTTGATGTCTTTTGATGAACCTCGTAAATTAAATCAGTTTCTATGGGGTGTGAGGTCGATGGGTGGTACGGAACCCTTACTGCGCGAGTCCGACTTGCACTTGGCCGGTTTTTAATATTATAGGGTGGCAAAACGAGCTAAAGGTCCACCTGCGGTTTCCTTTGTCCATTATAACTGTAATACCACCTAGGCTGTTGCTTAAATGGTACCGCAAGTCGGTTCGCCAAACTCGAACTCGAAACTCGAGATGAAGATGTAAAGTCTCATGTGATTGTAATTTCACCGGCACCCGTACCCTTCACATCGGAACACAGCAATGCAAGCATCACTGTTTTGCGACAGAAGTAGGTACGGAGGTAGTACTTACACGGACGGTTCCGTGTGGTGCCGGACGTAAAGCATTGCACCACCTTATATCTTCTCATCGGTGTCGTAAAAGGCGACTAAGGCATTCACTAGAGGATGGGCAGCAGCGTTCTCTGAGTATTTAACCAACCAACTGCGATCGCTAACCCGCCTGCCAAGCGTGGCGATTATGGCACATCCCCCGAAACTGCTTGGGGAGGCCTATGTCCAGCAGTCTTTCAGCTGAAATGAAGATGATGATGATGATGACTTCCACGGACGAGCTCAAGGAAAAAAACAAAAAAAAAAATATTAAAATGAAGGAGGTCGCGCACGCTTATTCTTCCTTCTTTCATCTGCTTGCGGATGTGACCTTTGCTTCATTTCACTTAAAAGATGAGCAGACAGAA
Organism: Asteroscopus sphinx; assembly: GCA_949699075.1. Classification (NCBI taxonomy): domain Eukaryota; kingdom Metazoa; phylum Arthropoda; class Insecta; order Lepidoptera; family Noctuidae; genus Asteroscopus; species Asteroscopus sphinx. The sequence continues at coordinate 29,298,257 of OX453004.1, read as the reverse complement.
GAGAAAAGCTTAGGTACATGCATACCTAGCGCATTCACCGATTGTTCCTAATCAGAGAGTGACTGAGCACAATAAAACAACATGATGCTCTGACATTGAAACAAGTGAAATCCTAACCCCCTCACGATGTGTCAATAACTATTCGAATACTGATACAAAACATGAGATCACAGAATAAGAAAGTTCAGAAGATTCACTCAAACCAATTCCCAACAAGTTGGACGGATATCGCTTTCCTGCTCGGTCGGTCTGGCTTGTAATCAAGTAACTCGATATTTTTTTGGAAGTTTTACAGGGAAGCGTATGGTTTTTTTTTGTAGTTTTCTTTGAAATTATGGGTAATTTGTATATAATCTGAAGATACCGTTGTGTTTAGAAAGGTTGTTGTTGAATGTAATGTTTATTTTACTTTCTTATCGTACACTTTTTTTCAGGATATCTAAAGCGGTAACTTGAATTCAGCAGAGTTTTCAGATTTTTCACTTGATACTTAAAAAAATATTTTATTAATAATATACTCTTTATTTATGTAACTTTTTAACAACATCTAAACTTAGGAATATTCGCTTTTACCTAAGGAATCGAATAGTAAAATAAATACTTAAATAATAAAACAAAAATCGAGTTACTAGTTCTCAAGGTAGTGCAGCCGTGCTGCCTCGTAAATACAGTAGCCATAATTTTTGTGTGAATTGCTCTTTGCTTGTTGTTGGAGTATCTTATCTGCATAAAATATTAGCTCATCTCAGGCCTACGTTTTTAAAAATACATAAAGGACTTGCGTTTGACCGCCACCTCACCTGATGTTAAGCGATGGTGCGATCGAAGATGGTACAGGCTTGCCCAGTAAAAACCTATTCACTCGAGCCTTGAAGACCACCAGATTATACTTATCGGGAAACACAGATGCTGGCGAGGAATTAAATTATTTCTTTCCATTTAATGTTAAATGTATTTCCCAAATAAAGGGATATTGTTTGAGTCACTGCGGCTACCTATATAACATTTAGTAAATTTTACCTACTAAAATAGATTTGAATTTTACGAAATGGACTGTCTCGTATAAAATACAAAAGTTCACGAAATGGGATGTAGCCGTAGAAAGCGGGCTGTAGAGCAAAGAGACCACAGCGTCTTCCTTCCTTTTGTCTCATGGGCCTTCTGTGCTATCTTATTCCGTGAAGGCTGTCCATCGCACGAAAGCGAACTCAATCACTTTCATCTCGGCTTTTTGTGAACCGCGTAATGAACGATACAAAAAGATGTTTTGCATCTATGTGGTACATCTTTTTTTTTGCTGTCGAATAAATTTGGGCACCTTGAAAAAGTTTTGGTTGGGTTCGCGGCCTACGGAAAGCTATAACATCATAGATATTTACATCTTTTGGTTTTTTTACTGGTTTTTTGGATATGGCTAAGTTCATCTCGACTGCCTCGTTGGTCTAGTGGTTGCAAGCGTAACTGCTGAGCGTGGGGTCCTGGGTTCGATTCCCGGGTCGGGCAAAGTGTTATTTGGTTTTTCATTAGGAAATTCTCAGTAGCAGCCCGGAGTCTGGATTTGTGCCCAGTCAATGGCAATAGGCTCGCCCCCTATTACATGGGACTGTAACATAACTGGCGAAATGTGGGTGTACTATTACACCTCTGCCTACCCCTTCGGGGATATACAGGCGTGATGTTATGTTATGTTATGTTAAGTTCATCTCCTAGTGGCTACTTTGTACTCCATATTTTTTTTTTCATCTTTTATAGCTTTAAGCTGCTACTTTTAAAATTATATTTTAAAAACATTTTTTATTTACTGTCACAGGGTGGAAACCTTGTTTTTCCTGTTACATCTGATTTGTGAATTTAATAAAAACAAATATCAAAAAAAGTTAAAAAGTAAAGTAGGTAAGTGTACAAATTAGTTTTTTATGAAAAACAAACGTTAAGTTCTTTCTTATCTGGGTTATCTAAAACCTTTAAGCTGAAGTTTCAAGTTTTCTTTAAGCTGAAGTACGAAGTTGTCTTTGCTACATAATATGTAAGTAGTAGTAGTAGTAGTAGATAGTATTGTTTTATGTATTAGTTTATTACTATATTGTTATTTTTATTTGTGTATAATTCCTATGGGTCAAAGTTGCCGGAAAATAAAGAATTATTATTATTACTGGATCTGAAGATTTATCTAAGTGTTTTCATTTCAGAAGAAAACTCGTTTACTTTTCGCTTTCCTTTCTGAAAAAGTCAAATGTTCACATATTCTAGTATGCTAAAAAACCTGGAACAGAAGTTCATTGAACGTAGACGTCACAATCTATAACATAGCCACAAACTGTCTCCTCTCCATCTCCCACTGGATTACCAACCTAAAATACAACCAGTTTTCTCTCCGACCTGTTGTCCGGACTTCATTAATCAGCACGATGAATAAAAACATTCATTTTATTAAACATCATTACACATCAATTTGTTAATGCATATGAAAAAAACTCTTACTTTGTTTTAGAATACATTGAAAAGCCATAATTTGCCGTGATTACCCATTGTTCGAATTATGTAGCTATTCTTCTGTGTGATTAATTTAATCTCTGCTTGTGTCCGTCTTCCGGATCATCTATTCCAATTTAAAGCTGACTTTGACTGGATAATAAATAGTCCTTTGATTAGAATGTCATAACAGTCTTATTATATTATTATTGTGGTTGTTTGATGTAGTATTAGCGTAGAAGAGTAGTATGGAAAATGAAGGCCCTAACTGATCTGAAGTATAACGATCTAAAAATAATAAAATGACCTAAATGATCCGAAGTAAAATAAAGTTCGTCGTATCAACATATAGGTTACTCTAATAAGCACTAATATGAAAGGCAGTTCAGGCTACGTTCTAATATATAGAATACTAGCCTATGCCCGCGACTTTGCCTGCATAAATGTCGTTTATCGCGCGATGCCCGAGGTTCCCAAGGGATGCGCATCCCTCGGGAACTGTTCATCTTCTCGGAATAAAAAGTAGCCTATATGTTATTATTATCAGCCTGTAGTGTCCCACTGCAGGGCAAAGGCGTCCCTTCCCTTTTTCCACTTGTCCCTGTCTTTTGCCTTCTGGGGCCAATCCTTCAGATAGGAGTCAAGTTCGTCCCGCCATCTCCTTCTGGGCCTGCCACGTTGTCGTTTGCTGCTGTCTGGAATCCACTGTGTGGTTATTTTCGCCCATAGCTCCTTCGGCATGCGGCAGATGTGACCAGCCCAGTTCCACTTAAGCTTGGCAGCTGTTTGGCCTACATCAGCAATTTGTGTTTTGGAACGCAGTATAGAGTTTCTTACGCGATCAGTAAGTCTAACTCCTAGGATACTGCGTTCCATTGCTCGCTGACAAACTCCAAGTGCAGACTTTTGACGCTTTGTCAGTGACCATGTTTGCGCTCCATAGGTGAGGGTGGGGAGGATGCACATGTCCATGAGCTTTCGCTTTAGTGAGAGAGGGAGGGGTCCTTTCATCAGTTCTTTCATCGACCAATAGCTCTTCCAGGCATTCTCGGTTCGTCTAGCTACTTTATCCTGTCTGGCCTGGAAGGAGACTATTTGATAATCCGTGTTATTTTCTATCTGTAGGTATGCCAAATTTCTTTAAAATCCATACTGCAGTTTTTGCGTGAAAGAGTAACAAACATCCACACATCCTCACAAACTTTCACGTTTTTATTATTAGTACGATATCAAATATTTTAAGCACAACAATATCGCGCAGCTTGCGTTTTATATTAATAAAAATTCAGCATTTATAACATAAAATATATGCTGAGCGATATTGTTATGCTATATATTAATTGCAATATTCTTTATATTATAGCGTAGCTGAACAGCCTTTAATATAGGTAAAATTATTTAGCAACAACAGTAATAAATCCCTACAAAAAAAAACATAGGTACGTCACTCCACAAAAAAAATCGTGCGACAAAGAAAGTTTCCAACCAGTATGTTATTTTCAAATATTTATAAACTCAAATCGTTTTGAAAGTTCAGCATTTAGTTAAATGCTACAATTTCACCGGTAAGTACACTACTTTCGATTGTTTGTATTTTATTGCCCAATTTGAGCCTTACACATGCGATAATTTTTAGTACACTACCGACTACCGAGTTAAGTGATAAAATTATTTACTACGTCTCTCCATAGAAAATTGCTGTTAACTTCGAGAAACTTCTTGTTTACTTACATTAAAATTTCTTCATTTCATAGGAACTTAATGGTCTACTTATGCCAAGTATGGCTGTGGACCATGGTAATGGTTCGATTCGATTGTCGGGTTTAAAGTATTTAGTTTTTTAGTGTGTAGGGTTTTTTCATTAGGAAATTCTCAGTAGCAGCCCGGAGTCTGGATTTGTGTGCCCGGTCAATGGCAATAGGCTCGCCCCATATTACATGAGACTATAACATAACTGGCGAAATGAGGGTGTACCTACTATACACCTCTGCCTACCCCTTCGGGGAAATACATGCGTGATGTTATGTTATGTTAAAGTATTTATGGGATAGAGTATACAACGTGTTATTGAAATAACTGAAAACCTCTTAAGGGGTCATTGTACTCATCAGTATGAACAACTTTTACTATGGGAACAAACCTGAAATCGTGAAAAAAATATCAACTGATCCTTGAATTTTTCGATTTATGTGAATTAACACAAATGTAGGGAATATCTGATTAATTTTCACGATTTCAGTTTTGTTCCCATAGTAAAAGTTGTTCATACTGATGAGTACAATGACCCCTTAAGAGGTTTTCAGTTATTTCAATAACACCTTGTTTACGTCGTAAGGATAAAATATAGTTCTAACTCACATGTATGAATTACTTAATTATGCTATACTAAGGGGCAAGTTCACCCAGAAGATAACAGATGTTTATGTAAAAACCAGATGTTTAACCCGAACTTTGGTGTTCACCAACGATAACCAACCGTTATATCACAGTAATCAATCGATTTTTCTAACCGAAGTCGGGGACGTCGTTTATGTACTAACCGGCTATTTAAACATGACATTTTTGACGTTTGATGGTTGAAATTGTTGAGGTTATTCATTGATATTCTGTATTTCATTGTTTTTCGTAATTTTAGAAGAGTCTATGCTGCATAAAATATTATTATTAGGATTATTACTCTCCAATATAACAAAACAATTGCATTTTATCATATTCGTAAAATTTACAATAAAAACCGAATAAAATAAGGGCCGGAACACGTTGCCGTTTTTCGAGCGTGCATTTTTCTTTTACGAACATAAACAAAGAAACATATTGCTTATGCTTTGAGAAAACTTATGAAAAATGTGTAAACATAACTGTTTTTGTCGTATTGAGGTAGTACGTAATTTTTTTATTTATAGTTTTTGGTATAATTAGTCAAAATAAAAATGAATGCGGCTTATATACGATGCTCGCGCGAAACCTGCACAATTAACCGCTACTTTTGGCTAAGCACAACTACCAGAATTTTATCATGTTTCAAGAAACGCGCCCGCCCGATACACTTCGAGTTTGTTGCGGCCTAATATTCAAACATCAAAATGGCGTATTTAATTGGTTGCTATGACAACCAAGACCGCTTATCCTGCAAAATTAAAAAGATATGTCAAATGTATAGAGTAGCATTATACTAGGATTTTTAATTTTGGAAGAGTTACCTGATATGCAACCGTTTTATATTGTCGTTCTTTTCATAGTGTTGTTGCCGTTTAGTTACCATTTTGATTAATCGTGTTACATCATTCGTTCTTTCATTCCCAGAACGCTCGGTTTCAGAATCAATGATCGGATAGGAGTCGTGAACACGAAAACTCCCGCGTCCCTGTTAAACATCTGTTGTTGAATAACAGGTTGATTTTGCAAACAGTGGTTATTTCATTGTCCGCGAACTCGGCCCTAAGGCTTGATTTCACTTACGATAATTCTCTGGTTAAACAACAGTTTACCTGCAATTCCAGTAAATTTTTCGAGTAATCGGCTGATTAATCAGTGTAACACCGGCCTTAGACACTTTCTCTTGCTGACATTTAAGGATAATGTTGTTTTTTCTATGTCAGCTAATAAGAAAATCTCACAAGGAAAACGTCAATACATCTAACATGATTAAAAATTAAAAATTGAGTAACTATTGCTCGTTAAAAATAAACCATCAAAGAAAGTGATATTCTGCGTATCTTTGTAATTCTTCCTCTAAAGTTCATTCACTATTCGATGGTGCGATAACGCGTCATTGTAGACGCAAACCGAATCTTATTACAGCACTGACACTCGAAAGTTTTTAATTATCACTGCCAATCCCATCTAAGGAACAAATGCATACTTAACTTGCCGTCTGCCGTCTATTTTTTCATTTACAACTTCTAAAAAATGTTCTGTTTTGTGACCGCAAATATAAGTTGGTAATCAAATGCCTTTATTAACACCAATGAAAGCATAATACGTAACGTTACGAATTCGCATCGAGAGTACAACTTTCTTCGTACTATTGTAGTTACGATATAATTAATACAGTCCAGCCTCCGGGCTACTCGGGATACGTGTCGAGTGTCGATAGATTCTCACTTGCTTTCATCTTCCATTGTACAAACATTGGGTGTCTTTGTCAGGAGAGGTTTCACTATCAGTAGGCTATATCCTGAGGTATTGAGCATAAATGTCAAATGACAATAGTTTGCAATAGAATTTGAATAGGTGTACTTAGCTAAATCGATAATCCTCTGATTTAACTCACTTTTTTATTCGAGAAGACTGCATTGTTCTGGATAACACCAGCTAAACGAGAAACAGAAGACAATATAAACTTAACAAAGCAGATGTTAGTTAAAATTGCTGATGGTACAGTTTCAAGTGAGACTACCTCTACAAAAAAACTCGAAGAGTTCAGGCGGAAGTCAAAACCAGTACTGCATATGCATATCGGAAATAATCTTCTGCTTCGTAATGACTGCATCCAGTTCCTTGAAACAAAATTGACGACCAGAAGAAGTTACAATGAGGAAGAAGACTTTAATTACTCGGAACATATGAGCGATTAACCAAATATAGGCAGTAATTACGAAAATAAAAATATCAATGCAATTAATACCTTGTTTGATGTCCGAAGTCGTAAAAATGTCATACATAAATGGCAACACATCTATTAACCAGTCGAATAGACAGCGCTAATAGTGTCGATTATAATCGGACACAAAGAGAGCATTAGAATGAAGACAATCCAATCTGTTCGTGTCCACCCACACAATCTTGCGCATAATGTGGCGGAAATACCGACAACCGTGGCGCATAAATTTTGCTGTTTTAAAAAAAAAAGCAAGAGAGCATCGAACAGCAGTTTAAGGTGACAGGTTCCAATTTCTTTTCCAAACTAGTCGGTCCTCATTTGAACCGTTTTCCAGATATATGCAATCATTAGTCCATCCATTTACATCCACTACTTATTTCTTCTGATGTCACTTTGCCAAATTTGGTCTGAAGTTTGAAGATATTGAGACTCACTTGATTTCATATAATGCATCATCAAATTCAAATCTAGCTATCTTACTTTTACATCCATCATTCCTTCATGTAAAATGAGCGTAAAGCTATTACATCTAATTCAATATTCATATTACCCAATAGTGTATGAAAACGGTGCAATTTTCGCGTAACTCTTATTAAATACAAGTAGAAAGGCGTCGGCACGCGATCGAGCCATCTTTTACCTAATTCATGCATTTGTCTTGTAACAGCATCAATTTGTATCATTGCTGTTGCGAAACTTACTGACATGTATGAAGATTAATTAGCGGAACTAGTGAATTGAACTTTATTAATAGGACATGCTGCATATTTAATTATTAGTAGCTACGTGGTGTTGGTGGTTTCGGTTGAACAGGATCTTCCCCAAAAGTAAAACAATGCTATGAACTCATCACCTTCCTTAAACACCCGAAATCATCATATTATGGCAATGGCAATTTATATTGTATACCGACAAACTGCTGTGCAGTTTGGCAATGACTATTGTAAATGTATGCTGTGTAACATTTATGTATAATAAAAAAAAATAAAAAAAAAAAAAAAAAATATTGACAGTGTCGATATGGTATTGCCTCCCTTTGTGGGAAAAAGCCATATCTAGCAGTAGACTAATGATGGCGATGATGATATAACAAACAAATTATTTCAAATTTATCACGACCAATTATAACATCTAAGAAATACAGATACAAGTGGGTGCCGACCGAAACCATATGGGTCCAGTTGTGACTCCCACAATGAAACCCAAACGATTTTCACCACATAATACTCGGGTTAGAAATCAAAAGTCTACTTTCGCTATCGTTTCGGTATAATTAATACAGATATAAAGCAGTCCCCAGCGAAATGGACAATAGAAATGTATATGTTGAATTTTAATTTGGTTTGATGAGCCGTTACACAGGTTTGAAAGCGTTATATTATTGTTTATTTTATTATCAGGGTTCTTGATGAACATGTTTTGACCTTTCACATAAAAAATCTTAATTTTTTATAAAAAATTTGTAACCCATATTTTTTTCACTAATGAAACCTAATGAAACTCCATCCAACAAATGTTTTCATTTTGATATTTTTTTTCTGCTGTCCTTCGTTTATGTTTAGCGAATGCCAACAAAGAATAAATAAATTCTGTGACCGAGCTTCGAAAGGCCATTGAACGAGTTTCAACTTAGCTACTGCACATTCTTTGAACTTTCTTGACACTGACCACAGCATCCCTAATGAAAATGTAATAATTCATAAACTTACCAACTAAATAGCATAACAAAACATGTCTCCAAATAAAGCCAGGCTAGCTTTATTATTAGCAATGGAATTTTAAAGATGATGCTGTAGTGCATAATGCAGACTTTCAATTCATTAATTTTGTTGTTTTTGTAGCTCAGCGGGGAATTTATGTGCGAAGAAAGTGTTAAGTGTATAGAGGAAGTAATATCGGCACCATTAGAACTTAATTGATTAGAAGAACATGCTGTTTTTTTAAACCTTCTTTGTGCTTTATTATTTTGATTTCCGTATCAAATAAGTTAGCTTTCAGACTTTTAGATTACTTTATAGACTTTCTTAAGTTTATAGGTACTAATTAATTAAGTTGTTTTATTTAGTGGCTGTGAAACTTATTTATAGTTGCAAGTCAGGTTAGGTGTAAGCTTTTACTTTTTTAATCGAGGAAATCATTAATCTTTTATGTTTTAGTACTTTTTTATAGATACTTCTAATAGATATTGCTATATGCACATGATCTTAAGTCTGAACCGTATGTTTTGCAGAATAAGATATTTTTGGATGTAAGTCATTTCGACACGATGAATTTTCGATAAGTATTATTATCGATGACTGTTCGAATAACATACCGAAAATACATCGTTCAATTAATACAAATCTAAAAATACAATAACTGCCATTGTTTGTGCTGTTGGTATACCTTACAAAATCGTCTCGGACACATGCCCAGTGTCTTCAATTGACCCCTTATGTCACGCAACCGAATTGTTTGCACAACAACCACATTATCCGTTGTTCGGTATTGCGAAACGATGCAAATTTATTTTTGTCTTCTTCAGATACAATTCCGTTGCGTTGCGAAATCGGAATTCCGTTGAAGATGTCTTCTGTAGACTGGAAGTAGGTTTTTCGTTATTGCAGTTTTGGTCCAGTTGTTTGCTTTTAATTTTTATGTAAGTTAGTAGGTTGATTGTGTTGTTTCATAATTTCCTTAAACAAGCAAAGTGCGTGCAAGTTGCAAGTGGTCGAGCGGAGAACGCATTTTTGGAAAAGTTGTTGTTTATCGTTGAAAATTTCACGTTGTGTTTGATGTTATGTTGTTTTTATTATTTATTTAAAGTAATTTAATGATCTTCGTTGATTGTTTGTTTGGCGCCGACTCAATATTAGTTATTTACATTAGTTTAGTTAGGAAAAGACTAAAAGTTTCATTTAATTTTTCGGATTTTCAGTTTCTGTTTTCGTCGGTTCAATTTTTTGTAAAAAAGTAAAATTAAAAAAAAAAAAATGTGGCTAATATCCATCACCAGGTGTACTCCAGGTACATTTATGTGTGGCAAGATTTAACACAATCGATTAACAGGTAAGAATTCAGTGGGTGAACAAGCACTCATCCCCTATTTTCCTACCCTCAGGGGCGGGGTTTGATTTTGAAATTTAAATGGGACCAACTTCGAGATATACCCTATCCATTTAAAAAAAGAATCATCAAAATCGGACTACTCTGTAAAAAGTTATGCGTGGTCATACATTAAAAAAAAGAAGATACGCGTCGAATTGAGAACCTCCTCCTTTTTTTCGTCGGTTAAAAATTTCCTAAAGATCAAACTTACTTGCAGTTTACTGAAAACTCTGTTGGATCGATCTAAAAGTCTACGTGAAAAAATATTGTGGCAATGATGGTTCAGTGACATTGTTGTCTCTAATCAGCCTACTGTAGTTCCTATGCCTTCTGTTACTTTACATTATTGCTTATTAGTATGTATTTACAACAACAAAAAAGTATATAAGTATTATATCCATTGTCTAGTACCCATACCACAAGCTCTGCTTAGTTTGGGACTAGATGGTGCTGTGTAAAAATGTCCCAAAGATATTTATTTATTTATTTATTATTAAGTGGATGATAAGTTACATGATTATATCATTCATAAAAAATTGGTACTAAGGTCCGTATTACATAATATTTCTCAAATACAGTGTGATCTTTAATCATCTGATCACTACTTAAGCATAGAGCCGAAACTTGAGCATCGGTCTTATAAACTTTAATTTAACAACAATATAACCTGAAACAGCAAGGAAATCTGTGTTCAAGTGCTGTCGACCACACACGCGTGGTTGTGATTTGCAGATAAAATCTCTGCTCAAACTCGAATCTAGAACTGAGCAGGTAACATGTTAGAATAAATCTGAACTTAGCTTGTGAATAATAAAGAAAGCTTAACTCAAAACTAGTTTAAAACAGTGATCAAAGCTTGAGTTTCGTTTTTTAATACGGGCTTGTAAGTCCTTTCTCCATCATGAATACATCTTCGATAACGTTTATATAAAAGGTATGTTACACATTTAGCTCCACTTTGTTTTGTCATACCTTCATTTTATAACATGTGTCAGCCATTATATGGCCATTGTTTGTTTGCTGTCAGTCAGCCATGACTGCCGCTTCCGACTTCCGTCCGGAGGGTGTAGCTGTAATTGAATTATGTGCGTCTAACTAGTTATGTTTACTGTTTGTAAATATTGTATCTTGAACTGATTGTTTAGGATCTGTTACTATTAGGTGATAATTTCACTTTACTTCTTAAAAGGTAATTAGTCTTTGATGAGTACGTTAAACGATCATCTCATTGATTGCTTTAGGGTATATTCAAATCATGTACGACCATCATCCTCCGAGCCTTTTCCCAATTATATTGGGGTCGGCTTCCAGTCTAGCCAGATGCGGCTGAACATCAGTATTTTACACGGAGCGACTGCCATCAGACCCCCGGAACCAAATTATTCATCAACTCAGCTTACCACAGTGCACTGCTGGACATAGGCTTCTCCAAAGTTGCACCACAACATTCGGTCTTTCGCCTTCCGTATCCAGTCCAGTTCTTCAGGTCGTCGGTCCACCTGCCCTTAGCTGCGTTTGCTGGTTTGCGGTCTCCAATCAAGGACTCTCAGCTCCAACGGCCATCGATCCTTCGACAAACATAGCCAGCCCACTAGGGATAAATTGTTAGTGAGATTTGTCTTCAAGGTGAACCCATAATAGTTTGCAAATTGTCAGGTGTCTAAAGTAAACCTTAAGTAGACCTTTAAATCGGTTATGGTAAAATAGTTATTCCATTTCTAAAGCACACGATTTATATGTATAAATGGTTGCCGTTTTATAAACTTGTGCTTATTGCGTATCGTCATGCTGTTTGCTTCGGAGATGACTACCATTTCCAGCAGGTGCGTTCATACATAGATTACACTATTTCGCATAATTATCTTTATCTTCATCAACACCTGTAACGATTACTCACAACGTCAGTGAGAGAGCACTCCTCGAAAGTGTATTTGCATCGCAATTATGACGTTAACGCTCAAAATTCAAAAAGTTTCGAGGGAAAGATGAAAGATGTACATTCCGATAAGAGAGTACTTAGTCCGGATTAATATTATGATCTCACCTTTCCCTTATACATTGTTGCACAACAGAGCTGGCCGTGAGAAGGAAATAATGACACATTGTGGAAGTCATCTGCTCTGAGTGTGGAATATTTTGGTCATAGCCAATGATATTTAAAAGTACAGATATGTTACTCGTACTCGCAACTGAAGACCCGAAAAAGTCCTAGTTAGGACGTTTTTTTATTAATCTGCGTCAAGTAAGGCGCCGAACGTGACCGGGAACAAAAATAATAATAATGCCGTCGTGTGTGTACAAAAAGTGTTCCAATTATGATGCGAAAGTAACTTGAAGTAACCAACTTACTCACTTTTTACTAGTTTATGTGTATTGTGCTGCCGCTTCGTACGGAACATTTTTTTCGTTTGTTTTGTTAAGGTATGGCATATCTATACTATTAAATATCATTGGTCTTAGCTTAGTATAAAGTAGAATATTTGTTTAGTAGATGATTTTCTATTAAAACGCTGATAATATTGAAAACCATCACCCCCCATCCTATCTCTTCTCGTGTCTGTCGTGAAAGGAGACTAAGAAGGGGTTCACCAGAGGATGGGCAGCAGCGTTCTCTGAGTATTTATTCAACCAACTGCAATCGCCAACCCGCCTGCCAAGCGTGGCAATTACGGCATTTTGAGGGAGGCCCATTTCCAGCAGTGGACGTCTTTCGGCTGAAATGATGATGATGAATATTGAAAACTTTACCCGGTTTAAAACGGGCAAACCAAATCAGTGAGCAAAATCATCAGTCAAATATTTTAAGAGTTTGGAAAGTATTATTTAATTGCTATTAATCGTCCTCAGTTTTGCCAAGCGGGCATTTATCACACAATAATTGTTTGTATATAGGTATATGAAAAAAAAGAAGTATATATTGTGGAAAGAAAAATTTGTCCGTGAGCAGGATTGCTATTCTGTAGGATTTCACTAGCAAACTCACTTTTAAATTTGCAGTGAGGAGTAGTATAAATAATACAAAAAAAAAAAATGATTTCGCTGCATATTCAGCGAATTGATTTTGCTGTTGAGTTACGGGTGTGGTGTGAGTGTGGCCCGTATTACAGAAGGATACTCAAGCGTTGATCTCTGTTTAAAACTAGTTTAAAGTTGAGCTTTGATTTTAGAACGTTTCTCAAGCAGAGATTTGTTGATCACAGTTCAGCTGAGTTTAGTTTTGTTTTATACTGTCACCTGTTTCGGTATTTGAGCTGAGATTTGATCTGTAATCACTCTAGTGTGGTCCAGACTACGCTTGAGTAGAGATTTCTATTATATTTCAGGTCAAATTCATGTGTTATCTTGTTGAATTAAAGTTTATAATTACCGTTCTGGAATAAGACCGATACTCAAGTAACGATTTTATCCTTAAGTAGTGATCAGGTGATTGGAGTTTAAACTGTACTTGAGGAAGCTTCTGTAATACGGGCCTAAGATTCGAATCTGCGACTTCTGACTTGGATTAGAATTTTTCTTTAGATTCGCTCCGCTTGAGAAGAATTCTTTAGCAAACTTTTTACTATCTTGTTTCAAGTTAATGTATTGCTCCTATTTTTCATGTTACGAAACCCTATAAGCATCTTACATCACTTATGGGCTATGGCCCTTTCATAAAAATAAAAGAGTTCATCAATTTCTAATGAAACTATTTCAAACTATCAATTCGTATTGAAAACGGTGCACGCACTGTTTTCGGCGCGTACGCATTGTTTACTAACAAAAGATCTAATATGATATTGAATAACAATGACAGTTGCACTTAGTTACGTGATTGCATCATTGGCGTCGCCACCGTTGCGTTTCGACGATTTTAGCTAAGTAGAAAAATTCTTGTGCAGTGTTTCTTGTGCATAATTTTTAAATTAGGCGAAGTGCTGCTATGTTGCTGCTGCTTTTCAAATTCATGTGCGGATCAGAATTCGATTATCACTTACATTAACGGTGAAGGAAAATATCGTGAGGAAACCTGCACACCTGACAGTACTCCATACAGTTCTCGACGATGTGTGTAGCCTGTCAACCCGCACTAGGCCAGCGTGGTAGACTAACCCCAAGTTTCTGGAAGACTGATCAATTTGATCTATTGTCAAATCTATCTAACTATCAGCTTCTGTGATTGGCCGGCAAAAATGTTAACAACCAATCACATCGCTTGACCTGAGATTTGACAGCCTATTAGTTAATTTTTGCGTTGATCAGCCTTTCGGAAATTGGGGGTAAGAGAGATTATGCGGAGAGTGTGCATGTATTTTTTTGTTAGTTAATTTATTTATTTAAGGCTTTAACTTTCTCATTCGGAGAAGAGGCCTATCCCCAGTAGATTAATGGGCTGCTTATGCATAAGCTATGCTGCTATATTTTTGTAAGATATATAATAGCTCCGGGAATCTTTCTATGTCAAACTTTATCACTAGAACCCTTCGATCAAATATACTATATTGGATCGAAGTTAGAACCTTAACTTTATCAAAAGCGCACATCTTTTAGCGAGCAGCCAGCAAGATATTGAAGCGTCATAATTATCATATTGTGTCTTCTCTGCCAGAAATACAATCCTCATTCGCCTAGTGAGTTCTACTTTTTTTCACCTAAAAATCCATTCCAATTCTATTTCACAACTTTCGCACGACACGAAAATAAATTTACTCTCGTATCACACGTCACAACCCAGAGACAATACCGTCATATTCCCATACGCAACGTGAAAGCTATTCAATTACTGGGGTGTCGGGGTGTCAGTGAAATGAAGCCTCGGTTGGAACGAGGCTCTGGTTGGAACAGGGCTCTTATTGCAAAATGTTTTGTTTCCCTGGATAATGTAGGATTACGTAAGTTAAGTTTAGGGTTAGAGTATTCTGGATTATGAATAGATTTACATAGGAAAATCAGGAATATGGCTTACATGGTCAAAAATATCACTACGCCAGGTATTTGTGACAATAATACTTAAGCCTATTTAGGGCACAAATGAACCAATGGATATGTTATCGATAAAAGAGGCTCTGGCTAAGTATTAGTTCCTTCTGATCATGAATTTGTCATGGTCGTTAATATTATTCAAAGTAAATTCAAAAGTGGACATGTAAAACATAAACGATTTTATAGTTTAGAAATTGACCGATTCATGTTCATGTTCAAAGCATCAATAGTTTTTTTCCATGATTAGCTTAGAAAAATTGCATTGATGCTGTTAAATAGAAAACTACATACATTCCATCTTCATAAACTTTAATAGTATTTCTATATTAGTGTAAACAGAGACATTTGCGTTCGCGTGATAATTTTGATACCGTTACGTCGCGTGTCGGTTACGTCGCGTGTCGGTTACGTCGCGTGTCGGTTGCATCGCCTGTGGTCACGTGTCTATCCGAGACCAATAAAAACGCGTGGAAAATATTATGTATATTTCTGTTTCATTGTTTACTGTTGTTAGTGTTTTTTCATTGTTTGCCTCCACGAGTGACGATATTTAACTGATCGTCTGGCGCACCCTAGGCAGTCAGCCCCATTACCAACCTGCTGACTGGCTAATCTTTTCCCCATGACATGAGCTATTATCATTATGTAACTCATGTCGACACGATAGAAGAAGAATTGTTTACTGTAATTTAATCAACTCAGCCTATCGCAGTCCACTGCTGGACATAGGCTTCTCCCAAGTTGCGCCACAACACCCGGTCTTCTGCCTTCCGCATCCAGTCCCCCCAGCCACCTTCTTCAGATCGTCGGTCCACTTGGCCTTTTTTTTTTTGCCGTGGGGAAATCCTCATGGACGCACTCCGCCCGGGGTAGGCGGAGCCAGTGTCGGACTCTTACCGACTAAAACCACCACGGTGTTCCTTCAACTACCTTAGCCGGGGGCGTGGGAACCCGTGAGTATTCACACAACCACACCCGACAGGTCCTGGCCTGCCACAAGCAGGCGAGCCCCTTCTCCCCGTGCGGCCTAACGTTGGCCGCACCCTCCTAGGTGGCGCACACGGAACACAGCACGCCACCTCACCTCATGGGCCTTTACCAGCTGCGCCAACTACGCCGGCTGTGCCAGCTACGCCAGCTGCTGGTCGGGCAGCAGACTACCCCGAGTCTGCTGCTCGCAGGCCTCCCGTAATTTTTTATAGAGGTTTTCTTCCTCGCGGTCCGGGCGGTGAAGCCAAGAGTCCAAAGGTCCCAAGAGGCGCGAGAACACTACTCAGTGGGCACTCCTGGGGTTACGAGATCGACGGGGGCAGGGAAAGACAGTCCCCCCGCTGCCTGCCCAGTGGCAGGGTGAGTGCACACCGGGCCCGCCCCTGCTCCTCCACTGTGCCCTCTGCTGATATCAGAGGGACACGTGGAGCAACTCCCTACTGGCCCAGAATGGGCCCCTCCCGCACCAGAATATTCGCCACAGGCAATAAAATCCCCCGAAGGTTAATCCCTCGGCAGGATTTTATTGCCCGTGCCCAGGATGCACCGGCCAAATAACTGCCGATCCCTCCTGACGTGTCCAGAAGGACAAGCAGCCGTCAGGCACACGTAGAGGTTTTCTGGCCAGCACCCCCGGTCCACTTGGCCTGTATTATCATTTAATATGTGTAATTTTGAGGCTAACTTTGGATTTATCAATTAAGCAAATAGTCTTTCACTGTTTGAAGGCTGGACATTGTCCCATTCAAGTGTTTAACTGTAGCAACTTTCGAGTTTTAAGCCTTCCGTATCTTGTCTACCTATTTTAACTACGTCTACTTTGACGGGTTTGTCTAGGCCTAGCATTCCATAAAACCTACGTTGGTTTCTCTTTCCACATGAGCTTTGGATTGGTGATTGGATGATGTCATCACTTGGTAAATAGTTCAACTTTCAATATCTACCACAGTTCTGCTTCTGTCATGTCTACATGACATAGCTCATGACGTGGAAAAATGTGTGGAGGAGGTATTATATTTCTTCAACACAAAGAGAGGATACTCCAACCATGCTGGGTGTTATTGCTTGGTGGGTAGCAGTCGAACTGTTGATCTTGGGCGTCGGGCATTAATAATGAAGCTAACCGCACATAAAACTTTGATAGCGCGATTCAGGATCTGTGACGTCATCCAGTATGAGTTGCTCCTTCCAAAAACATTACAAAAGCAAATTCTTAAACAAATACACACTTTTTAGCCGTAACGTAACCTCTAACAAAAACGCCCATGTAATAAGGCCGTTGAACCAAAATTCTCGGTTGTAAAGTAAAAACCGTCTGTAACAAAAAGTATGACAATGAAAAACAAAACAAACATTAATAAACAACTGATGGAAGTGTTGATGGCATTAAATTGTTCTTAACGGTAGTGTGGTAATTCTGTGTTCTTGATAACCATATCTGTCATGCAGATGTGATAAGTGGGTAGTGTCAAGCATGGTAGGAATCTGTGGGATAGTATTAATAAGGCCACTTTCTAGATGACTGTTAAATTCCTGTGAGAAAAAAATCTTATAGGTACCTAAGGCCTACACCGCACTTCGATTATTATTCGCGCGATTATTTATCGCTGAATCTGTAAGACACGGAATCCACGGAATCATAAGCAGGTGACCGCACTGGCGATTTAAAATCACTGCGGTAGGTAAGACTCGGTGCGGGAAAAAAACAGCGCGAATAAAAATCGCTGTGCAGGCTTAGCGAAAAATGTACACGTAAAATGGAATGAAATTGAGAGGAAATGCAGTTATCGTAATTCATCGAGCATTTAACCTTTTCAAAGTCAAAGTCAAAAGTTTTTTTTTCGAATCAGCATTCAAAACGTTAATTATGAATCTAGTTGCACGGTTCCAAAAAGTTGATCCTATGGAGAAGAGCCGGCAAGAAACTCCATGGATATACTCTTTTCAAATAATAACCTTATCACATCTGATTTGCTTGTAATAAACTTCACCAATATTCGACTAGGAAAAACGCTCCTTGGTTGGGGCAATGCAACACGCATATAAACGAGATTGGGCGTGCTCCTATTGGCCTATTTCAAATTTATCTGTGCATATCACTAGAAAAGTTTCACAATTTGACAGCTCGTAATTCATCTGTTTATGGTTCAATGCTCGATGCCGTAATTAAACCATGTTCAAAGTTTTCGGAACGAAGTTCCTTAACGCGGCTTGCGGTAGGTGGTGATACTGGTAGACCTCTCGCTGCCGGCTGTGGTCAAGGCCATGGGTGACAGTGTGGAGGCGTGGGAGGCGGTCGCATTCTTCTGTGCGGAGGTTATCTCACAGAATGAAGTGGCGGAGCGGGTCAGGGAATAAGACTCCTTCGCTGATCCAATCCGCCGCAAGAGGACGGGTCGGCGCAGGCGGCTTTACGCCGAACTGATACCGCCCTAACAGAGGCCAGCGGACGATAGACTGGGGAGTCAGTCGTCCGCATAGCACGGCCTTTGAGTTGTGGTGATGTCCCAATTGTGCCCGGACATCGCCTAAAGAGCGTCATTAAAAGAAGAGGGACCCGAAAAAGGGCTACGCTGGATGGGTCGCGAATGCCATGCATTGCAGTTCTCGCGGCTCATCCACCAAGGCGAGAGTAGGTACACGGCGGAGTTTTTAGTGAGTGCGAGCCCCACATAACCACGCTACCTCCCCGGGAGGCGTGACATGCGATAGGCATTTTTTCCGCCTCAAAATAAAATAAAATGTGGTGCTACGGGTGAAAATGTAACTTCGCGTTAGATACTTGCGTTATGAGCAGGCATATACGCACACCGCGCGCTCTCTCTTTCTTTCTTTCTAGTGTGTCTGTGTGTGTGTGTGAGGAACTTCGTTCTTGACGGTGGTATCGGTATTAGTTATAATAAACGTTCCAAGTTCCAAACTCTTTCTATCACGAAAAACGTATTGTAGCTAGTAATGACTCCAACAAACTCTCAATTTGCATGTTCATACATATCATAACCAAATCTCTAAATGCTCTATGCGTATGTAAATCGCGAACGGATACATTAACAGTGTTACGTAACGCGTTTCGAATAGTTTGCGCGTTGACAGCGGGTGACATTCCTGCACTCGCGCAGCACGCTTAACGCGCTGTATTTACCATTGTCAAGCTCTAACCTAGTCAATTGAGGCATTTTGTTGGTAGGACAGTGTAAGGTAGGGACTGTAGCGATTCTTAGTACAGGAAAGGAATACAGATTCATGGATGGTTCTTCTATCAATAAGTTGACTCTTTCTTAACAATACCCATAACATCAGAGGCGCCAAGGCAAGGCGTTATTCTTCTAAGATCATTCATCTTTCATCATTCCTTTTTGAAATTTATTGAAAGGTATTTCAGATATTTAAAAACAAAATGATTTCTGTGAGATACGCGTTATTTTTAAGATTCATGTACATATAATCAAATCTGTGTTCAAATCAAACAAAAAAGTTGTAAGTACAACTTTCAGTTCCAATAGTCTCTAGAAGTTTTTAAGCTTTCGCGAATTTCACTTATATCGCTATGCCAATGCACCTTGGTCGAAACGTCAAGGTTAGTCAAAATGTTTGTTTTATTTTTATTTACGTGTGCGTGAAAAATCCCGTAAACATAGTTCAATATGGTTCAATCATTGAGGTAATATTGTACTATGTACTAGAGAAGACGCCTCGAATCGATTGTTTGTAACACGCCTTAGAGCTCCTGCACTCTCACTCACTTAGCCCCGCTCGGCCCGCGCGTGCCCCGCGGCCAGCAAGTTGCGCGACATTTTTTGAAGTCTACTCTAGTACATAGTACTTATTACTTCAGTGAGTTCAATATACTCTCTCATTTCGCTAGAAATAACAAGGGCGCCGTGGCTTAGTTGGTTAAAGCGCCTGTCTAGTAAACAGGAGATCGCGAGTTCGAATCTCGCCGGGGCCTATCTGTTGTGTTCACTTTTTGGTTCATTTTAAATGCAAGATATTGGGGAAAAAAATTGTTATTAATTATTATTGTGTTTATAAGTGGGAGCTTTTTTCGGGTTTCTTGAACTAAATAGCCTAAATAAGTTTCTTAGAACACAAACACATGAGTAAAGCCGTGAAAATTCAATGTCGCCAAAGTTCATCACTTAAACCATTTTAAAACTTAGTTTTGCATCAGGAAGACTTGTTGGCGACATAAGTCTAAGATCTGCGTCCATTCTGCCGTCATCACCCATTTGCATAGCACTTTCTATTTCCGCTAGATGGCGCTTTAGACTACCTGTTGCATAAGGAGGCTGAATGGCTAAGTTTACACTCATTGTTTTTTGTAAACAATGCTGCCTATAATTTTTGTTATTGTTTCTAATTTGCATGCTGAATTCTGTGTGAAAGGAAAAGTGTGTCTTCTGTTGCTGAATACGTAACATAGGTTTACAGACTTACAAGTTGATTTATTGAGAGAGCGTTGAATTTTAAATCTGAACTGAATTTGAAGAAAGTTCAAAACAAGACAAATGACAAGAGACAACTCAAGACAAAAGTTGATAAATAACAAACATAACACTCAAATATCCTTAACATCTAATGGATACTCACACTCAACCACGAGCATTCGCATGTAATTTGTAACAACTCGAATGCAACATTACATCAGTGAATACGTCAAGGCGAGCACTGGCAATAAGGCGTGCATCGCATCACTTGTAACACCACTCGTGTAATATAATTACTGTAGGTACTAAATTTGATTGTTTGTAACAAGTAATGCTCAATGTACAGCGGTTACAAAAGCAAAAGCTCCTCGATCAGTACATTGAGCTGGCACACTATTGTAATGTAATGTAATGCATCATTGTATCGAATCTTGCATTGTTACATTACACGCGAATGCTCACGGTGAATATTACAAATTACATAATAGCTAGCTGCTAGATGATAAACTACATTTGAATTATCCCAGATTATTTGCAAACCATTCCTGCAAGTTCTCTTACATTGCGTGTTGCTTCAAACTACATTTCTGCCTGTAATGTGTCGATGCATTTCAGAACTGATTTACTATATTTCGCATTCAATCATTCGTCTGATGTATAAAACATTAGCTTCCTCAGGGTTGTCACCACTCAACAAGAGACAGACAGCTGTGAGTTATGTTCTCTTGAATATTTAGCAGCTGAGAGGTATTGAGGTTTTGTGACGGCCCTACAAGGGTATGTAAATAAAAGTCGTAATCTAGGCACGAATTGGAATGCTGGCACACAATATTGTGATTTTTGCGAAAGATAAAAGAAATGGAAATTGTATTTCGAACTGTTTTTATTTGTTTTTGATTTGACATGTGTAAAGGCGGGGTATCGTTGGGATAAATTTACGTTGTGAAGTTCAGTGTGTGAAGTGTGTTATGGTATGGAAAGATTTTTTCATAAAAGATTTGCCTTTGTACCCTGTTGTGCATAAAGAATTAAATAAATAAATAAATAAATAAATAAATTTCTTTTTCATGCACTTAATCAGTATTAAGTTTTATTATTAGGAAATTCTCAGTAGCAGCCCGGAGTATGGATTTGTGCCCGGTTAATGGCAATAGGCTCGCCCCCTATTACATGGGACTATAACATAACTGGCGAAATACTGGCGGATGGAGTCCCTAACGGGACTCTCCGCCCCCAAAGCCCGGTTAAGCAGAAAGAGCACTATAGTGCTTCCTGTGAGTAGCCAATTCGAAAAAAAAAAAAAAAAAAGTGGGTGTACTATACACCTCTGCCTACCCCTTCGGGGAAATACAGGCGTGATTTTATGTTATATTGTTATGTTAAACAGTATTGTTGGAATGTTGGAAAAACATATCCAAGCGTTGACACCGTTTCATATCTTCGTAAAAAGAGTAGTTATTGTTTGTTTATTTGTTACATAAAGAAGAAAGTTAATAATTCAAACGAACAATAGACGAAAGTCAATGCCTGGCATCTTAATTAAAATTCTTATTTCGAACGTGCATATTCCAATCTTAATTATTGTTAACAATTAATTACTATTCGTCATTGCAATGTTGTATTGTTCTGAACTCTAATATTAATCATGACTTCGGTATATTACATACACGATTTTAGTCGGTAGAAACGTCGCACAGATAATTCAAACTCTATTTTCAATACAAAACAAAAACTGCAGGAATTTCCGCCTTTGAAGTCTTCTGTAAAATATGTTTGTTTTCAAAAAGCAAAACAAATAGACGTTATAGCCTTTAGAATATTGTTCGTTTACGTCAGTTTACCTTTGTGATGCAAATTGTTCCAACTTATTCATAAGGTGACGGTAGATATACAAGTGTCGATGTATCGCTTTGTAAATTATGGTGATGACTGCTCTTTAAGAGATATTGTGCAATGCACACAGAAGCTATGATTTTGTTTTTAGCTGTGTTATTTGTAAAGAGATAGTTATTTGTTTGGTTATTAGACGTGTAATGGTGGTTACCTTTCTGGAGTTTGCGCCTTCATGTGAAATAATAATAATCATCATCATCATAACGTCGACGTCCACTGCTGGACATAGGCCTCCCCCAAGCGGGGGGATATGCCATAATCGCCACGGTTGGCAGGTGGGTTGGCGATCGCAGTTGGTTGGTTAAATACTCAGAGGACGCTGCTGCCCATCCTCTGGTGAATCCCTTAGTCCCCTTTTACGACACTCATGAGAAGATATAGCATGGTGCAATTTTTTACGTCCGGCACCACACGGAACGAAATAATAATAAAAAATAAATATTTGGGACATTTTTACACAGCACCATCTAGTCCCAAACTAAGCAGAGCATGTACTGTACGTACTAGACACTAGATATAATACTTTACTCCTTTTTTTTGTAAATATATAAGTACTTATAATACACAAGAAACACCCAGACCAACACAAACACTTACGTTTATCACACAAACATTCGTGTCCTGTAGGAATTGAACCCACGACCTCATGATCAGCAGTCTGACACTCGAACCACTAGACCACAGATGTCGTCAATTGTAGAATATGCCTTCGATTCCTGTATTAGCTTACCATACTATATGGCTCATACGCTCATTGGACGGGGAATGGTGTAACGCTGGAACTCAAATCAATGAGTGCAATGTCTGCGGATCAGCTTCACGATTTTCTTTAAATACCACTGCTTTTCCTCCGGATGCAGCACCATCAACCAACTTTTTTTGTGTAATTTTGTTATTATTGTTTTTATTTATTTAATACATGCCGTCTTTCCTGCGTCCATTAAATCGTCACTCGGTTTGTCTGTTCCTAATTCGGCTAATGCAATATAAAGTGTGTCCGTAGCTCGGTCGCGTCCATGTGGTTAATTAATTTGATTTGTTGCCTGTCGGGCTCGGATTGCGTACCCAAAACATTGTGTACAGGGTGTTTGGGAAGATTTTACATTTTTTATATGTATATGGGAACTTTGCCTTTATTGTAACTGCGCTTTGACGGATTGCATAGAGAATATGTTTTTTTTAAAGTTTGGAATGCAGAGTGCAACTGAGTCCTTAAAACAAAATGAAGTTATGAATGTACAATCAGATTTTTTTCCGGTCAAGCACCACTATAAATCGCTTGCACTCAATATTCGATGGCAGCGGTTATATTATCTGTGGCAGCGGTAAGTACGTGTAATGTAGCAGGATTAGTTCAAGGGATTTTTTCGACAAAATGTAGCACCGCGAAGTATCGTGATCGTACCTCCAGCATGTTTTGGTGCAACTTGAGAAAAACTTATGTCTGTAGTGAACTATGATAAGATGAGTGATAGGGCGAGTAACTGTTTCACTAGTTGCGAAAAAGAGAAGGCATCTATTCCGAATAAACTAACGATATCAAAAGTCATAATATATGATTCTTATTAACAATCAGAGCAAAACCAACCAGACCAGAAGCCTGAAAATTTACAGCAAAAAAAACTAAGGAACAAGCATCCTGTATTTTACAACGAGTGTGTATGCAACAATTGAATGTCATTCACGACTAATTTAATCGAATTGCCCCCCCACCTAAGTACCAAACAACAACATAGATGACATACTTACAGATGTTTTTATCTTTTGTACATTTATGGGATTTTACACAATACTTGGAGTATTGTGTAATCACCGCCACCTCACCTGATGCTAAGCAACAAAAATCACGGTACACGCAGTCCCAGAAAAAACCTATCGACTCGAGCCTTGAAGACCACCAGATTATACCTATCGGTAAATAGACGGTAAATTTAGGTTGGGCTAATTATCACCAAATAAAAATATTTACATTGTTTTATTTCCACCCCACCTAGAAATATTTCTAACATACTAGTATGCCATAAAATCAATAGAGGCTTGTCTATCAGTAACCTTGAAAACGCGTCACCCCGTGTTATCGTATTGCGTTTACCTTGCGATGATACAGACTCGTGGGGCTTCCTTCCGTAACTTCCTTCATGTAGGAAACAGGTGATAGCCTTCTGTAGAAGTTATTGTTGTTTATAGTATGTGTGATAGTGATAGAAGGTTGTTAGAAGAGGGTGTAAAATTTAGAAAAAGTAGGTATGTGTTAGATTTTCAAGTTTAATTTTCGCGATGAAAGAAAAGAAATAAAGAAAAATAGTTTATTGCCACAGTTAACGACGCGCAACATTTAAAACACAGTGATAAACACAAGCAGGCAACTTATATGCAAATCCGATTTGCATCGCGAGCAAATCCGATTTCCAAATAAATGTACTAACTTACAAACTGTATCATCATCCTCCTCCTGCCCTTATCTCGATTTATTTGTGGTCGGCGCTGCATATATGTTTCTTCTAAACATCTCTCTCAGCCGTCATCTCCGTGTTAACTTTCTTTTTATTCATACCATCTTTCACACAATCCATCATCTTTTCTTTAGTTTTCCTCTTTTCTTACAGCCATCCACATTCATACACAAAACTTTATTCGTAACTTGCGGCTTATTCCTCCGCATGACATGTCCATATCATGACAACCTGCAACTCAATTTTTCTGTCACTTATGAACTGTATCTACGTACAAAATTGAGCACATTGAGAATTGCTGAATCCGATTTAATTGGTTACAGGCAAATGACACATCATAGGTTGTTATCGCCTTTCGAGCTTTTTGAAACCCTTCGAAGAATCCAGCGTAACGTCATAATATTCAGTGTAATTGAAAACCAGTTCCCACGACAAACACATTTTTAACACATCAAAGCTGTAATATCTAATAACTTAACCCTTGGCTCGCGGACTTTCTCCCCGTGCCTTATAAGGGTCACAAAGACCGCGTGTTTCCTTGTAAGACAGTGACCGAGTGAACTTCGGTTAACTAGACAGTGAAGGGTTATCGTGAGGCGGTCATCGCGCGATTGTGTGCGTCGGGTATTAGAATACAAGATTGCTACGAGTGTTTGGACGGTAGTAATTTGTTTTTTGAGGGTTAGTTTCCCGTTTTGATTGATTTAATGGGTACCTTACCCAGTCTTCTTGCTTGGTCTGATTTAGAATTTCGTAATTATCCAATTGTCAGATCAACTAGATCGAATCAGAAATGAGGAGATTCGCAGGAGAACGAAAGTAACCGACATAGCCGAAGAATTGCCAAACTTAAGTGGCAGTGGGAGGGGCACATTGCTCGCGGAACGTATGGCCGATGGGGCAGTAAAGTTCTGGAGTGACGACCGCGTACTGGAAGGCGCAGCGTGCGTAGGTCCCCCACAAGGTGGACTGACGACCTGGTGAAGATCGCGGGAATCCGCTGGATGCGGAAAGCGCAGGACCGGTCGTTGTGGCGATGCTTGGGGAGGCCTATGTCCAGCAGTGGACGTCTTTCGGCTGAAATGATGAATGATGATGATGATTTGTAAATTTAAAGTGATTATATCACTCAAAACTCACTCACTCAGTGATTGTATCAATAAAAATAATGAAATTAAATCATTATTAATTGTAAAGTGAAAGTGATGAGGTATATCACTTTAAATTTACAATTCATCATTACGTATGAATATCGATTCCGATAACGTAGCTCACAAGAACAACAGGGTTTTTGTTACATACTGTATGTATATCGCAATCTTCCTAGCCACTCATATCACATAACGGATACCACAATAAAGTCAGCAAAAACTGACTCCAACCGCTACCATACCAGCAACTAATATGCCAGCACATGCTGAGTTGGTGAACCTTTTGGCATGGGCATGCCCGGCAGCAACTTCATGTTTTACTTATATCTATTTTAGTACTTTATTTAATGTTATTTGTTGTGCTGTCACTGTCCTGTGCCAAATAAAATCTTTCTTTCTTTTCTTTCTTTCTTTCTAATATTATTGTATAATCTACGTTTATTTATTACTATTAGACATAAATAAATATGCGCTGACTTGACGGCGCGAACGCATCAATAATTTGCTGTAATTGTGGGAAACAACGTGTTATGTGAACGAAGGTAATAGGAGACCTTTTACGGTAGATTGACGGCTAGTTTTCTTACTACGATTGAGTTTCTATGAGCAAGTGTTGAAGAGTCGGAGCGGTGATACAAAATCTAACTAGGCATCGTTAACGACCTTTTTCTTAATGGTGGCCCATCCGATGTTAAGGGGTTACCTTTGCCCATAACAACTGAATACCACCTAGGTTCTTGCCTTCCTGTTAACATACGAAGACAAACAAAAGCAGCTTTCATTCTGTTTATCCTTTATTTTGGATTTTTCAAAATCATTATTTACACTATTAATTTATCTGCATAACATCTCACGTTACCATCTACTGATCTGAAACCCACAGTATAGTGACATCTATCGTGCGTGCTTCATACGAACTACTACTGACTTACTGGGGGGTGATTCGCGCCTCGTAGACATTATCTCGAACTCGACATAATGTCGAAACAAGATGGCGAATGTCGATTGAAAATAAATTTTCGTATTCTCAGAATGCGTGGCGATTATGGTACATCCCCCCAACATAGGCCTGTGTCCAGCAGTGGACGTCTTTCGGCTGAAATGATGATGATGATGATTCTCAGAATGTCACTATAGAGATATTTCTACGCCTAGCGCTTTAAATACAAAGAGCGGTTCAAAGCATTTGACATTACCGGCGACATTTTTCGAGATTTAAAATTATAGATTATCTCGACATTGAGACGATGGCACCGAATCCTGAATCGCACAATCAAGATGTGACGCGCAGTTATCATAAATACAAACGCCCGACATCAACCGTCAACCGTGGGCCGTGGCTTACCAGGCAATAGATTCAGCATAGTTGAAGGTCCCTCCATTTGTGTTTGAGGAACTCATCTCCTCCACAGTGGTGGCCCCTGACGTTATTTACTCCTAAGTGCAGCTACAAAAAGCTTCTCTTTGCTACAATAACATGGAGTACCAGCAAAATATTCAGCATCCGGCCTTATAATTGATTCCGCAGTTATTAGTTCCGCTTCATTGGATATCGCGAATCTCTTTGTTCATAATACTAAGTGCCTGCAAATCTGTTTCTTATACACATTTTTGTTTTGCTTAAAATTAAAATTGCAAATAAGTGCTCTGAGAAGATTTTCTCTTTAGTGTTTCATGTTTTTAGAAGTTTTTAAACTTTCGCGAATTTCACTCATATTGAACTATGTTTACGGGACTTGTCGCGCACAATTAAATCAAAATATAACGAACATTTTGAAAAACCATTTTCATGTTTTTTTTTCTGATTGTGTTGATTTATTTGACTATTATTTTAATTTTCAGTGGTTTTAAAACGGAACCGTTTTTATTTGTATAGTTAAAATTAATCTAGTTCTTAGAGTACCTACCTATTTAAAAAGCAAATAGTTTTTTTTTACTAAAAGCCTTTACCCCGATAGATTCCAATCTCTCCTTGCATACAATTTTACTAATCGCCGTTCTAAGGACTTTCATTGTTTACCGGTCATACATCGATCGTCACAGTTGCGTGCGCTTGCGCAACTCGCGATCATATTGCACGCGATTTGCATACAATGAGTGCGATAAGCGATGCTCTGTCGGAGTTTGGCTGATCCGAAATAGTATTAGTGTAGGGTGTTATTTTAAATTATAAGATAACAGTCGGTAATTGGCTGTTTCGCCTATACATATGATTAGGAAGATAGGATCGGTTTTAGAGCACCAATCTGCAAACCTAATTGCTAATTTCCCATACATGCTCTTTGAGGTTAATTTTCGGTTCAGTACGTTATTGTAAAATATACTTATAGAACCCATTCTGTCAGTACTGAAGTGTATTATAATTCTAACTAGAGTCTACGAAATTCATAAGTACCATAATTCTAACTAATAGCCTCACGTAGGAACTCCATCAAATCTTTTGTTACATCAACTTGCTAATAAATAGGGCTTCGAAAGAGTACAGCTTGGGAGAGCTCCAGTTCAAATCACCTTTTATCATAAAAGTAGAATCTGCAGAAGGTTTACAACTGAGAATAAGGAACTTCCATATTATGAACAGCTGCTACGGTTAAGAAACAAAACATAAGTTCTCGCAATAGTTAATACCTAATTGAATTTGACTTTAATAACATCGTGTTACGATCGTGTGTCTTACATTTCTTTAAAAGCAATGTTGTTTAACTGCCATTCATCACTAATCTACAATCTCAAATCACTACCAAACGCAGATTTACCGTTTCCGAAAAGGCTGGTCAACGCAAAAATTTACTAATCAGCTGTCAAATGTCAGGTCAAGCGTTGTGATTGGTTGTTACCATTTTTGCCAGCCAATCACAGGAGCTGACATGAGATTTGTCAACAGATCAAATTGATCAGCTTTTGAGAAACTGGGGGCTAGTTACACCTTTTGCATTGCTTTTAAGCAACAAATTGTCAGCAAGATAAATCTCGTCTTCATCTATGAACTTATTGCGTCCGTAGGCTGGAGGGCTTCGGAGGCATACCTATTATATTCCCGGAGTCCCCCCTTATTATGCTGTAGACGGTTTTTGTGGGTATGAATCCCACACACCCCGGCCTCTGTTCCCCATGAGACCAGCCTTTTGAAGTTTTCCTCCTAGCAGCAAAAAAAAGCCTCCATTCTTAGCTGCGCTCGAAGCTCCCTGGGAGTGGTCCTTCTGTACAAACTACGACCACTATCCTCTACCATTAATCTTGTTTCCAAACATAGGTTTAATGGAGTGTGTAGTTGCATGTACGGGAGCGGTTGCATTCAGATGAGTGGCTCTTGGGCAACAGTGGGCAACAATGGACCGGGTGCCGGGCGACACGGTCGGTGCGTCCGATAGTTACGCTACAGCTTTAGATGAGCGTGATGAAACGGATAGGTGGAATAAGGATTTTGTATTGTGAAGTAGAAAGAAACAAAGCTTGTAAGGAAAATTAATATAAGTTGTGAAGAGGATATGACCGACATAGCTTGTAGGATCATCAGCAAGCTGACCAGCATGGTCGCTGGAGCAGACGAGTCCTTGAGTGGAGACCGAGAATCGGCAAACGTAGTGTAGGGCGCCTAGAAGTGTGTAACTCAGCTCAGAACCGGTTCAAATATGCAGATCAATAAGCTTGAGCTGTTCAGCTGCAGCTCAATGACAAAATACGCAGCTCACGGCTCAAAGAATAGTATCTATCTGTGCGACTACGTTCGTTGCACGAAATATAAAAGATTTCCATATCAATAAAAACCTGTTTGAACCGGTGAGCGGGAGCGGTGACAGATCGGCGGTGAGCTGCAGAGTGAGCGAGTGAGCGCAGCTCAAACAGATCGAACGCTCTGTAAGCTCAGCGACTCGCATCACAGATCATAACTCGAAGTAGGCAGATAAACAAATTGAGCTGATCTGTGAGCCGGTTCACAGCTTCGGTTCACTGACCTGAACCGTGAACTGAGCTGCAGCTCACGCATTTTTGTTGAATTACCCATGTATAAGGGTGCCCCCCAGCCAGGTGGACAGACGACATGATGAAAGTAGCTGGGGGGGACTGGATGCGGAAAGCAGAGGACCGAGTGTTATGGCGCAATTTGGGAGAGGCCTGTGTCCAGTAATGGACTGCGATAGTCTGAGTTGATTGATGATGATAAAGATGTTAATGTTAAGTATATTATTAATATTGAAACTGGAACATCACATACAGGATATTGGCGAAAATTCGCGGTCGATATAGTGGTATGATTATTTTAGATCAAATTAACTCTTGAGTTTTTAGCTAATTTAACAATGTTTGGTTAAATACTCCAAGAATTAACAGGACCAGCAGAAACTAAAACTAGATTTGATATTCGTAACTTTATTCCTGTACAAATAAAAGTATTTGATAAACATCTCTATGAAATTCATTGAATTATTTCCAAACATGATAGCAACTGGGCCGCTAAATCAATTCAAGTTCTATAAGGTGCGTCATTATTCGCTTCAGTTCATCATTTGCATTAGCTAGTCTAGTGTGTGGTGTCACGCTACGCTAGAGTAGAGCTAGTAACAGTATCGTAATGACATCAAATGACTTATTTTGCAGAAAAATATCACTTTGCGTGTTAGTAGGGCGTCTAAACTTTTGCTTTCCTGGTTTGTCGTCATTATCTGTGTTTACGTTGTCTTGTTCTTTTACGGTTTTAACTTTAGAAGTAATGGAATTCTTCAGTAAATACGTATTATACCTAATAACCAACGTTTCCGGCTATGTTTTTCAATTTACACGTTTGTGTGAATTTTGGTATTATTTTTATCGTAACTCAGAGCTATTTAGTTCCGATTTACGAAGATGCTGGGTCACTATTAACCAAATCTTTAAGCCAACACTGTTGGCTTAAAGATTGGAATTCTTGGCATTATACATATTTTCATTATGAGCAGTATATCTGTGGTTTCTTCACATCCTGGTCTTAAAGTCTTACAGCCAAAATTAATATTCAATCTATCCACGATTTACCCTACTAGAGATAGAAATTTGACATATTTTGTATGGAGCTTATGTCAAATTCCTATCCCTAGTAGGGCAAATCGTGGATAGATTGGTTATTAATTTTGGCGGTTAGTCAACATCGACCTCAATCAATCAATCAACTCAGCCTATCGCAGTCCACTGCTGGACATAGGCCTCTCCCAAGTTGCGCCACAACGCTCGATCCTCTGCCTTCCGCATCCAGTCCCCCCCAGCCACGCTCTTTAGGTCGTCGGTCCACCTGGCAGGGGGGCGCCCTACGCTGCGTTTGCCGATTCGCGGTCTCCACGCAAGGACTCGTCTGCTCCAGCGGCTATCGGTCCTTCGACAGACATGGCCAGCCCACTGCCACTTCAGCTTACTGATTCTACAAGCTATGTCGGTCACTCCGGTTCTTCTCCGGATAATCTCGTTTCGGATTTTATCCTTCAAAGAAACTCCAAGCATAGCTCGCTCCATAGCTCGCTGAGCGACTTTAAACTTGTGGACTAGCCCAACTGTCAGTGTCCACGTCTCGGCACCGTAATTCATGACAGGCAGGACGCACTGGTTGAAGACTTTTGTCTTCAAACTTTGCGGTATAGGCGACGAGAAGACTCGGCGAAGTTTGCCAAACGCTGCCCAGCCCAGACGGATCCTTCTGTTGGCTTCTTTCTCGAAGTTGTGTTTACCAAGCTGAATTGCCTGCCCTAGGTAGACGTATTCCGTTACAACTTCGAGTGTCGACCCTTCGACGAATATTGGCCTCGGCATGACATGCTTATTGAACATGACTTTAGTCTTGTCCAGATTCATGCCGAGACCGACACGTCGAGAGGCTCCGTTTAAGCTGTGCAGCATTTCGCCCAGTTGTTCCAGCGACTCAGCCATTACAACGATGTCATCGGCAAAACGGAGATGTGAGATGTTCTCGCCGTTAACGTTGATACCCTGTCCAGTCCAGTCCAGTGTCTTGAAGACGTCCTCCAACGCGTTAGTGAACAATTTCGGGGATATTACATCCCCTTGTCTCACCCCTCTGCGCAGTTGGATTGGCTTCGTCTTTTGGTCCTGGAGCTGAACAGTCATGGTAGCAGCGTTGTATAGGCATCTCAGCATCTCTATATACCGCTCATCAATGTGACATCGCTGAAGAGCATCCAGAACTGCCCAAGTTTCGATAGAGTCGAAGGCCTTCTCGTAGTCCACGAATGCCATACACAGCGGCTGATTGTACTCTTCAGTCTTCTGTATGATCTGCCGAACAGTATGGATGTGGTCTACGGTGCTGTAGCCTTTTCGAAACCCAGCTTGCTCTGGTGGCTGGAATTCGTCGAGTCTTCCGGCGAGACGATTCGTGATGACCCTCGAGAACAGCTTGTATACGTGACTCAGGAGTGAGATGGGTCTGTAGTTCTTCAGTAGGGTTTTATCCCCTTTTTTGAAGAACAGTACCACCGCACTCCCGCTCCATGCCTCCGGTGTAGAGCCTTGTTGGATGACGGAATTAAACAGACTCTGTAGCTCCTTCAGGACCGGAGCCCCGCCTGCTTTTAGGAGTTCAGTAGTAATGCCGTCATCGCCCGGAGCTTTGTTGTTCTTAAGCTGCTCGAGGGCCGCCCTAATCTCGCCCTGGTCAACGTCCGGAAGATCCTCGGTGTAATGGCGCGTGAGCTGGGCTCTTTTGTCGTCATTGCTAGGAACTGCTGGTCTCGCCGTTTTGGTGGAATACAAATGCCCATAGAAGTTTTCGACCTCATCAAGCATCTCGATCTTAGAGGTGACTATTTTGCCATCCGCGGCTTTCAGTTTCATCAGATGGGTCCTCCCTAGCTGCTGAGCGAAAACTTTCGACCCCCTATTTTGCTCAATCGCAGCCTCAATGGCGCGGGTGTTGGAGCGGCGGAGGTCACGTCGCATCAGCTTCCTAATCTGTAGGTTTAAGGACCTATTATCTGATGAAAACGAATGTGCGGCTGGCATTTCCCGTCTTTTCCTCATCAGATCGAGAGTCTCAGTCGAAAGCTTGGGCATCTTGCTTCCACGCTGCGGCGGAAAGAATTTTCGAGACAGTTCCTGCAATGTTTTGACCATGGTGTTGGTTTTCTCCTCAATATTGCCCGTGGTTTCCAGCGAGTCGAATCGATTTTGAAGTTCCGCTTGGAACCTTTCGGAGCCCAAACTGGTTTGGAGCGGCGAAGGTCGGAGAGTAGACTTTATCATGCGCGTTCTTTCAGCTCTAAAATTGATATTTAGAGTGCCTCGGATAAGTCGGTGATCGCTTCCGGTGTTGAACCTATTGATCACAGAGACATCTCTAAATATGTGCTTCTTATCCGTCATGATAAAGTCTATCTCGTTCCTTGTCACCTTGTCGGGGCTTTTCCAGGTCCATCTTCTTTGGGGCTGCTTCTTAAAGAAGGAGTTCATTAAGAAGAGCCCCTGGGACTCCAAGAAGTTGACCAACATTTGGCCCCTGTGGTTTCTGCGCCCCAAACCGTAAGGTCCGATTCTCGATTCGCCGCGTTCTTGTACTCCCACTTTAGCGTTGAAGTCCCCCATAACAACGTTGTAGTGAGCCTTAGCGGTACTATTCATAACCTTAGCTATGTCTTCGTACATCGCTTCGGCTATATCGTCAGAGTGTGTCGAGGTCGGCGCATATACCTGCACTATTTTCAGCTTGTACCTATCATTTAGCTTTAATACAAGGTACGCTACCCGTGTCGACACACTACCGATTTCCACAACGTTGTTTACGAGGGCCTTATTAACAAGAAAACCAACACCACCTTGGGAGAGCTGATCACCTTCGCGGAAGTAGAGTAAGTTTCCTGACTCCAGGGTTATCGTGTCCTCTCCCTCTCTACGGACTTCGGATAACCCCAGTATATGCCATTTTATATGACTTAACTCTATCGACCTGTCTCAAGTTTTTTAAATCCTTTTTTAGGGTTCCGAAGTCTTACAAGGAAAAAATCTAAAAAATCAAAATCAAAATAATTTATTTGTAAAACATAGGTATAAAAGTTAAAAACTTGGTGGAAAATTAACATATTACGTCACACTATGTTTAACCTTGAAAGGCATACAATACAAATTATATAGTACCTATAGAACACATCATAGCATGGAACCCTTATAATAAATAAAATAAATAAATATCTTTGGGACATTTTTACACAGCACCATCTAGTCCCAAACTAAGCAGAGCTATAGTAGTATAGCTATAGTTTCGTCATGTCCGTCCGTCTGTCCGTCTGTCCGTCTGTTCGTCTGTCCGTCTGTTCGTCTGTCCGTCTGTCCGTCTGTCCGTCTGTCCTAATCCTTTACAGCTTAATAACTTCTACAGTTATAAACATAAGTAAATGAAATTTTGTTAAAAAATAGTCTACATATAGATCTCAATTTTAAAAGAATAAAAAAATCGTTTTTACGTATTTTAGGGGTGGCGTCCATACATGTGAAATGGTGATGAAAACAATTTTTTCGCTGCATCCCCTCGTGTGGAATAGGTTTACTAAAATGAAGATAATGTTTCATACACCACTTTTTTATCAGGTGTACCATCTGCGAAATATAGCCCGCCAAAGTGGCTTGCAATGTGTCCCCCCCCTGCCATTTCTAAAATATGCAACGTAGAATGTTATAATCTTCCACATTGATAGACCTTTGTGAAAACTCTCTTTTAAAATTATTTCGAGTATAATGTGATTATAATTTTTTGAGTAATAGAGAGAAAACTGAAAAATACTTAAAACATCCTAGTTCAAAGGTCATTGATCTTAGAGAAAAATGATCGTAGCAAATAATGCTCCTTTAGCTACTTTCTATTTGAAAAAATTACAAAATGTTACTTTGACACGACATCACACTTCATAAATTTGGCTTCTTGAATTTATCGCTAGATGGCGCTACTAACAACACGCTCTGGGTCGCGAATGCTGCCGATTATTGCAAAAACTAAAATAGCCATGATTAATATTCGATTTGATTCGTTTGTAATTACACCTACTTAAGGAACCCTATAATACTGAGCATGGCCCGACATGCTCTTGGCCGGTTTTTTCTCTATAGCTTATCCATTTATATCCTTGAATAAGTCAACTAACAGGCTAATTCAATTTGTTCCAGTTGGTGGTGAACTTGGCGCTGGTGATCTACCATGCGTTGGACTACACGCACGCGGAGAACGAGGAGAGACTCATATCGCCTGACCTCGAGGGACTCATCACTGAGATGACGGCGTGTGATACTGCAGGTGAGATTTGTTCTATAAAAGAACGGTTTGGTAACCCTAAAGAAGTTGATGAGATTGGAACAGGTGAATGCTCAGAATAATAGGATGTGATAAGCATGGTATATAATTTTTGTGGAGGTAGAGAGTGTATTAAAGAGAGCAAATTACCAACGCCGAAACTTGTAATAGACCTGTGTCTTACGTGTTACCTATCACTGTTTTACTCTCATTGGTTTAATTAAAGCTCTTCAGATTCCAAAGTGATTTACAGATAAGAAGCTATTGTTGAGCGTCATTCGACGACAAATCTCGTAACTAACTTCGGTCGCACCCGGAACACTCCTTACAATCTTTAAGCAACCCTCAGTTTCAACAGCTCCCATTACTGCCAATTACCTATCAGTCATTTTCTGACCACACTCAATTACATAACCGCACCATTATCGATTTACTCTGAATAAATACTTGTCTGTCTAGTTAGGTCCGTGTGGTTCTTGGCAACAAATAGGCAGCCGCCTTTTTATTTTATCATTTGTGTCGTAAAATGCAACAAAGGGATTGTATGAAGGGATAAACAGTGCACTAATAGCAGCACAATGCATAAAAAAAAAAAAAAAAACCCGCGGAATACATAACCTCCTCCTTTTTTTGAAGTCGGTTAAAAACAGCCTTGAAGAGTGATAATATTACGGTGTGTACAACAAACCGCATATCATTGTTAATTTATCCTTTATAAGCGGAACTGGCTTAGTATGTAAGTTTCATAAAAGCTAGGCTCTGCTTTTACTGGTTTTGACACCCCACCTACCTTACTGATTGGCTAATCTTTTCAACAGAGCTACTCTCGTGAAGCTCGTACCGACAAGACACTTGAAGAAAATAAATTGGAATTGATTTGATGAACACGCTGTGATCTGTTTAACTGGCGTTCGATTTTGCAAATATTCCGTCTACCGTCGGTAGCAGTTAACTTTTTCGGTCGTGTCGACATGAGCTATAGCCTATATAATGATAACAACTCATACCGTGGGAAAAAGATACTAGCTAATCTTTTAGCAGGATAGTAGCGGGGCTAACTGCCTAGGGAGCGCCGGACGTACAATTAAATATCTTCACTCGTGTAGGCTCTTTTAATGCACTTTTTCATAATTATAGCAGTTAACTAGGAGGCGCAAATCCCTACTGGGTGAGAAGATCATTTTAAGTTTATCAACATAATTATCAGCCCATTACTGTCCCACAGCTGGGCACGGGCAAGGTTTTAGCCCTTAGTCAACCACGCTGACCTAGTGCAGGTTGGCGGACTACACACACCACTGAAAACTGTAAGGAAACCTACATACCTGAGAGTCTATAGACTTGAATTTGACTATCACTTTAGAGTCTATAGACTCTCAGGTATGTAGGTTTCCTCACGATGTTTTCCTTCATTGTTAAAGGAAGTGATAGTCAAATTCGGATCCGCAAATTAATTTGAAAATTCAGAGCTGTGGGCCGAGGGTAAATGTTTACCGATTCGTTAAACATTATCAATTTATTTGCTCTGCTATTTATATCAAATCACCGCACTTGATAACAGTCGCTATTGATACAAGTTTTCTCTGCACTTTCACCCTGTTGACCTTTATATAGTGTCACGTGTGACGATCGCTAACGATAGTTGAACGACTGTTTGTTTGTTCATATCAGCTTTATTGATGTGTTGTTTGTTGATCTTGTTAGGTTAACTAGCTTTGAGCTTAGCTGAGTACAAAAATAAAACAAGTAAGAACATCAATATCTAAATAAAAGATTCATCATCAATATTAACATAAGGTATCAATAGTTGATAAAATTTCACAAATCCCAGGTTGCCTGCTCCTCGCTTGCCTTCTAGTGCATTAGTAGTTTCCACTCTTCCTTTTCTGGAAACTTTATCGACTCGAACCAATTGATTAGGAACTGGTTCATTTAGATCATTTAACAGTAAAACCATATTAAAGCTTCTTTGTGATTAAGAAGCGCTTTAGCACTTATTGTCTTCATGTGTTGTTTTTATGTACGGTCACGCACGATACACCGCGGTGGTACATTTTGTCGACAGAATCCCTTGAACGAATCTTTCTACATTACGTGGACCTACCGCTGCGATCGAATATTGAGTGCAAGCGATTTTAGCCTAAGTGGTGGTTCACCGAAAAGATTTCTGATTGTACAGTCGAAGAACGAAAAGGTTTGTCAATTTTCAAATTGATACCTTTAAACGTGTCGCGAGTACATTTTACCTTTTCAAACTTCGAACGAGAGATAATTAGGTGGGTATACGTACAACTGTCATTACTGTTATCTGCCAGTACAAGCAAAAATAGACCTTAATGTGATGAACCTTTTCATTCCTCGATTGTACATACAGTGTTAAGTGTCATGCGAAAGAATCTCTTTTGAGGGTTCATGATATTATTATATAGGTATCACTTTGATCCGAAGCGCCCTTTACCACAGATTACCTATTAGTTACCCTTTACTTTACCACAAATGTGCATCGATGCGAATGATTCCGAAATTCTGTAATGCCCATCTTTTCCATGGAAATATAATATTAAACGCATGATTCTTTATCATTTACAATTTATTTTCCAATAAAGTTACAGTTTTCCTTTTAAACTATTGAAAAGTTCCCGCTGAGCTATTATTACAGACGTTCGTGCGAATGATGTTGGCGCAAGTTGTGCCGTTCCGTTATATTGGCTACACTTTGGCCCAACAATTGAGCCAACGCTTAGAGTATTAGATCCATTGCTCTTCTCCACGCAAGAGGCTCTTCACAATTGTTGGTAATGTAGCAATGGACATGGCGTTGGCTTTGGTCGGCCGATGTATGAAAACAAGGTTATAATGTCTAATGATGTGAATTTGGGACGTAATGATTGATGCGTGCGTGTTCTGCCCTTCTATTTCTCCCTTAAATGATTTCGCTTGGAATGTGATCTTGATTTATGTTAGTATGCTGACTATCGGTTTGTGTTACATTTCCTTTTTGTACCTGTTAATGGCCAAGTAACTTTAACTTTCTAAGATACTCCATTAAGGACATAATCAGGTAGGTCAGCAGTAGAATCTAACAACACCACTGAGGTCTAGCAGCATAGTTTTTGTTTAGGACCTGAATTTTCCGAATTATGGATTGTAAGTCCCTGGTCATGTGTTTGTTTTGTATAAAAAGTTGATAAATCAAAAGGGCTTTTGGCAAATGCCACAAGCAAGCAAGCTGCAAGAATAGAAAGTTTCTCAGAGATGTGCTAAAACATCTTTCTGTAATAAAAAACTAAGTGCTTTCACCACCCACATCAAAACAATTAATCTAACCCTTATCACACTTCGTCAGTACCACGCCATAAACACCGTTGTCACATCAATCTATATCACCACTTACTTAAATACACTTGCAATTAACACTTAAACAAAGCACCATTAACGATACTCTATATGCATAATATCACCATCATCCATGAGAATATCTTCGTCACTACTACCATCATCTATGGAAACTTCTTGAGTACCATCAGCGCATATTGCCATGTTATTGTTCACATCGAGGTCAGGTTTAATTATCTTTTTGTTTGTTATTTACGTCGTGCATGTTGTGTGTGTACGTGTACGGTCGGAATGTTAATACTTTATTGAAAGTCCGTTAGTTGCTCTGTGGTAGGTCTTGGTTAGCTGAGATGTCAATGAATACATGACAGCATTCAGATATATGTTAGTTTAGAATAGTAGTGGTTTCAGAGATGAGACTGCAGTTGTTGCATTAAATTACTGATATTCAATGGTAAAGAGTAGGTGATTAATGTTTTAAAATTGAGAGTTATTGAAACATACTATAGAGGAGTTGTCCCTATAACTCTTACTGCAGGAGTGTTGTAGATTATCCTGTCCTTGAGAAAACTTAACGACTCTCATGGAAAAGGAGAGTGGCCTCATGTTGGTCATAGAAGGTATCTATATATCTTAATATATAAAACAAAGTCGGGTTAGTTACATCATTAATAACTCAAGAACGGCTAGACCGATTTTAATGAAATTTGTCATACAGATAGAACATTACCCGGATTAACATACAGGCTACTTTTTATCCTGAGAAGATGAATACTTCTTGAGGGATGCGCGATAAACGACATTCAAGCGGGCGAAGTCGCGGGCATAGGCTAGTGTATAAATAAAAATTCATTGTCACATGTATGATGGAGCATCACTTGAGAACGGCTCGACCGATTTGGCAGTTTTTTTTTGTTGTGTTCGTAATTTTATTAACAGGACAAGGAACGTATGAAAGAGAATTTTCGGAAAAAAAATTGCACCCGTGTGAAGCCAGGGCGGATCGCTAATAATAAATCCAAATAGGCGAAGTGGAATGCTCGTATGAAAGTAACTTTAGTAAAAAGAGATCAACGTGATCAATATGAGAAATTCTGTCTAATGATACAATACTAATGAATTTCTTTTATTGCTATGTTCCCATTGCATTCCAGTCCACCAACGGTGTTACTTCCGTCCATTCTCAATGTTGGTTTATCTGAACTGTACCCACCGAAATACTGACACTGTTCACAAGTAATTAGATAAGTTTATTTAAATAATTCCCTTTTACTTGTTCTTTGTAAGTGTGTAAATACGTTTTTGAGAGGAGTAAGATTGTAATCTTTTATTTTTGCTCGTGAGGTTAGATTTGGGTAATCGCGAAAAATAATGAGCATTAAATACACGTCTGGAAAAGGAATGTTTCTCCTTTAACTTGTTCGGTCCTCAAATCAAGTGCTTACCTTAATACAAACGAGTACCTACATCCTTGTATATCATGATATGCAATCAACTCATCGTGTCCACACGCCCCATTTCATTAACATACGCAGATATCGTCGTGTTCTACAAGATTGAGTAATAATTCACTTTCTATAACATCGTCGAGTCCACCTTATGCATGCTTCTATCTCAGCCAGACAGCCTGTCTACGCGATGACATTTGGGCCATACTGCGGCTCTGTTATCAGGGACCTTTGCTCCCACACCGGCTCGGTCGCCTCCCATCACGTTTAGTTCACAATCAAATGATACAATTCGTTCCGGTTGTCTTTCACCTCCCTTTCCAACTCTCACGGGCCCACTCAATCTAAATTAACTTGTCATATTTTCTGCTTTTCCCTCGCGGAGGCAGTTTTTGCATCAACATTGAGCCAACATAGTTACAACTTCCTGCAATGTTTCCTATACGCATAGGCAAAGATGAATTTATCGCCTTTTAATAGCTCACGCAGGAAAATGTACCGTTTCGTAGTGCCCATAATTTTAAGCCAATCAAATTATAAACACCTGGCTGCAGTTGCAGTGTCAACAGTTTGTTGTTTATGAATAAGAAAATCGTGATGTGAAACAACGCCGGTCGGATAATTTGTGAATGGCTGTAAGGGTATCTACACTTGTTTTGATCGTAATCGAGAATCGATCGTGTTGTATCGAGTGCTGGGTTGTCTGATAACAACAGGGCCATCATAAATCTTTCAAACGATTTTGATCATGAAGTTCACGGCCGCACGTTTTTGACGTGTAACTGTTTATTTTTATACAAGTGGGCGATCGAATGGAATCGCATCGAAAGTATCGATTGGATCGAGAGATGGGAGATGTAAATACCGGTCAGTGGGTCACATTGGACAGGTGAATAAGTCGAGAACACAATGGGTGATGTGACTGCTGGGCCATTGTTCGAAAACATCTGACTATTTTTAGCCGTGGAATGTTTGGACGATGACATTATCTTTATTGATCTGATGTGTTCGATACTGCTTCCACTGATTCGAGGTCGCTGGGTTAAGATCGAATTTTCTTATCACTATTTATGTACACTTTCTTCTCGCGTATTTTTTCTTAAAGTATCTTTACCGTTGCCATGCTCTACAAACAACGCATTATTAGAAGTTGAATCTATAGGTACTACTAACTGCGTCTAATTGCGTTGATCTTATTTAACAACAATCGTGTCCGAAAAAATATCTAAACAGAAAGTCAATTCGATTTTCAACAAAAACAAAACGCGAAACCAAAAAATAATTTCTAATTCATTACAAAGTTAGTAGGTTGACCAAAATCACAACCCTAATTACGGGACAATACGTCACTAGTCACCACAATAACGCGCGCAAGGCCGCCACAAAAACCTCACGAGAAAGAAAGTTTCATTTATCTTTAACTTTTATATGCAGATCTAGGGAACAATGTTCACGATTTTCTCACGGCTTCGGCGGTTTTGTATGGTATGATTCTTTTATGAACGTAAAAGGTTAACGCTATCTTTAATAATGATTTGATGATTTTACGGATTTGGAGATGCGCTTTGTGAGTCTTTAATAGTAACAGTATAGTCTTAGGTGAATAAAACTATTATTTATACTAAAAAAAGGACCTCGACGTAACCACCTCAAAGTGAGGCTTAGACTAACTTTGAGGTACTTGTGCAATGTTTTTATGGGCTCTGAGTTAGAAAACTTTGCACGAGTTTCCTTCTTAATACAATATAACCTAGCACAAGAAGTTTTTCAAAATACAGCCCTAAAAGTTTCCACTTCAACTTGGCAGCGGTATAACCTACATCTGCAATTTTAGTTTGGAAACGCAGTATCGAGTTTCTTACACGATCAGTAAGTTTGACTCTCAAAATACTGCGTTCCATCGCTTGCTGACCGGTAACATTCTTCTACTTAATTTATCACTAGGATATAATTTCATTCCTGGAATTTTCTGCAATCAATGCTGCGAGTGCTGACCTCTGATATCTATCTAGGGTTTATATCACTGAAATACTATCTCATCTAGCTTTCTAGGAACAAGCATTAGTATGGAACAGTGAAAAGATAGATCATTTTGTTCAAGCACATGTACATCTGTCTCATAAAACAATATGAAAGAAAGAATGAATGAAAATACCGTATTCTAAGACTATTGTAACCATTCTTCAAATCCGGAACTATTGGACAGGCATACATAATACCGTATCATATGTAATAGACAGTTTTGCATCAGCAACGGTTACATTACTCACTCGGGAATGTTGCTCGCTCCAAGTTTGTTTGAACGAGATAAAATTTTGACGATTTCGCGGTACATTCTGCACGGTCCGTTATTCTGTTTACTTGAAGATGCAAGCAATAATTTATTTTAAACTTTATGATTTTGGTAAGAAAGTTCTGAACCATTTGATTGGTTAGCCGGTTATTTGTAAGATAAAACGTGAAGAAGTTGTAGATAATTTAATTGCTCACCGTATAACATGGATAATCCAACATTTATGTGATCGCCTTTTCATTCAGAAACGGGAAATTGATTGAATATCTTTATGTGTAAGCGGTGATAGCGGTTGGACGCTTGCCTTCTACGCTGGGAGGTCTGAGTTCGGACTTGAATCCTGCACTTCTGACTTTTCAACGTTGCGTTTCCGTATGCGAATAAGAATTTGATTATCATTTGCTTTAGATGCACACTTGATAAAGTTTTCAATGGTGTGTATAGTCCGCCAACCTGCAGTAGGCCAGTGTGGTGGATCAAGACCTGAATCCTTCTCATTATTAGAAGAGGCCTGTACCCACTAGTGGTACAGTAATAGGCCGGTTATGAATTATGTTTGTGTGCTCCTTTGCTGTGATGCCCTGCTACAATGACCAAAGGAGATATTGCGATAAACGCCCACAGTTCGCAGGTGGATTGGTTATTGATTACATAAATAAT
Source organism: Asteroscopus sphinx (assembly GCA_949699075.1). NCBI lineage: Eukaryota > Metazoa > Arthropoda > Insecta > Lepidoptera > Noctuidae > Asteroscopus > Asteroscopus sphinx. The sequence goes on along the minus strand of OX453004.1, from coordinate 29,255,223 downwards.
GAATGGTTTTTTTCTGTAAATAGATCTTTTAAGGGCACTATTTACTAGTCATGTTTTTAGGTATAGATAGCGCTCGGGCCGGCTTTTCTTTCTGGCTATCTCTGAAAAAAAGCCCTAATAAATACAGAGGATAAAACCTTATCCTCCTCTTTTGAAGTCTAGTCGTTGTCCAGAGCCATAGCAGCTTTGAGTCAACCTACCCTTTTTTTTTTCCCGTGGGGAAATCCTCACGCACTCCGCCCGGAGTAGGCGGAGCCAGTGTCGGACTCTTACCGACTAAAACCACCACGGTGTTCCTTCAACTACCTTAGCCGGGGGCGTGGGAACCCGTGAGTATTCACACAACCACCCCCGACACACCTGGCCCGCCACAAGCAGGCGAGCCCTTTCTCCCCGTGCGGCCTAACGACGGCCGCACCCTCCTCTGTGGCGCACACGGAACACTGCACGCCACCTCACCTCACGGGCCTTTACCAGCTACGCCAGCTGCGCCAACTACACCAGCTGCTGGTCGGGCAGCAGACTACTCCGAGTCTGCTGCTCGAGTGCTCGCAGGCCCATCCTCCTGTAATTTTTATAGAGGTATTTTTCCTCGCAGTCCGGGCGGTAAAGCCAAGACCCTCGGTCGTAAGAGGCGCGAGAACAGTACTCAGCAGGCACTCGTGGGATTACGAGACCGACGGGGGCAGGGAAGGACAGTCCCCCCGCTCCCTGCCCAGTGGCAGGGTGAGTGCACACCGGGCCCGCTCCTGCTCCTCCACAGTGCCCTCTGTTTTCTCAGAGGGACACGCGTAGCAACTTCGTGCAAAAAAACTGCTGCGTGCCAAAATATTCGCCACAGGCAATAAGGTCCCCCGGTCCAAAGGAGACTTATTGCCCGTGCCCAGGGTACACCGGCCCAACAACTGCCGTTCCCTCTAGACGTGTCCGGAAGGACAAGCAGCCGTCAGACACACGTGGAGGTTTTCTGGCCAGCACCCCGAGTTGACCTACCCTAACTGTCAGCGCGCATGCACTAGCCATCGTGTGCCAGTCATGTTGGTAATATTAGTAGACGAGGAAACACTGTTGATTAGATCCCCTCGCTCTTCCTCTTCTTAATGGCCTCTTACAACATCCAGGTATGGGGTAAAGTTGGCTTATTTTGTCCCGGAAACCATATAGAATTTAAAACAGTTTCCTTATAGCAGATGTTAATTAAGTAAAAACATTTCCCCACTCATTGTGAATACGTAAGTGCCTATAGTATAAAGCTTTAGAAAAGCAATATAAAATTATTGTTGTTTCTCACAAATTGGTTGTACAATAAACTGGTGTATTGAACCATAATGTGTGTACGCCTGAACGGCTATTGAAAACGCTTTATTGGAAAATAATGCTCCGTAGTTAGCATTGAGAACATTTTTGATGTGAGACTACTGGTTTTACGTGGCTTTGCTCGGGGCTTTTGATATTGAATTAAATGTACCAGTAACTATATATAAATAAACCAGACAATCATGAAATTCGAAGAATTCGTCAATGATGCTTAAAATTTTAATTACTCCAGGTCGCTGAATGATTCAGTAGAGCTTGGAGGTGATAATTATAACTTCCTCCAAGAAGTAGAGGCCAGTCTTTGGGTATATTTCATTGCGAAAAAGATACAGAACTATACAGGACGTAGAGCGCGATCCTTTCGGCTCCAACACTTCATAATAAGGCCTTTAGCTGACTCAGTAAAACACAATTTCAAAGTCGTTTGAAAAAAAAAACTGACTCAAAAAGGTCCATAAACCAACGTGCCAATAATCTAAAATATTGTAATCATCGGAATAATTTTCTTTAAACTTTTATTGCTGAACAAAATTATAATGAAATAATTAATTGTTTTAAACAAAGTTTAACCGGATTAAATCGCGTATATTATTTAAATTGGTTTTCCTGACATTTCGAAAGCTTTGCAGCATTTCAAATTTCACTTAATTTTTTTTTTTTTTTTTTTTTTTTTTTTTTTTTTTTTTTTTGTTTTATTATAATGTGTAGTGATCGCGAAAACCTAAGAAATTATTAATTAATTGTTTCTCCATAATATTAAACCCTTCATTCCCACATTACCGTGCTGAGCTGATCATTTAATATATTTTCCCATAAATCACGTGCAAAATAGATGGTTCCACGGTGCAACATCATAGATCATCACGTGTTGGCTTGAATCTCCGCTCATCTTCCGTTGCCACCTTTCTTTAGTGGTTCAGTTTTGTTCTGCATAATTGTATGTTGCCCTTTCGTTTGGCCTCGATTTTGTCAACATAGTGGTAACCTTCTTCCATGCTTCTTCATGCTTTTTAATGCTTCTAGTTCTTGGTATTCAGTTTTTAGAATCTGGTAATGCATTCTTTTGCGTGTAATTTTCAGATCATATTTCTTCTACGTTCCAAAAACTATTTTGTTAGTGTCGCATCTTCAAGTCTTTTAGGTTTTTCCTTCCTTGCTTCTCAGATGTCGAAACTACGAACATAATAATAGATTACAGATACATCTTGACAGGATATGTAGACTGTTAAATTTGAAAACTGTGTCTGAAAATAAAACTGCTAGTTACTATAAATACATTTTCATATGGACAAACAACCAGATTTACTCGAAAATTCTCCCTTTCGAAGTTTAGCCCTGTCCTTTGTGTCCAAGTGTCTACATTTCCCCTTGCTATCAGATTCTCACTCGCAAATATAATGGTTCTATTTGTCCATTTTGAGCCGAGCTTTGTGCCTGTGTTCAATGTTATCGCTTTGTATGTATTATTTATAAGTAGGATTAGGAAGTGTTTAGGCTTTCTGAGCTCCTGCGAAAGTTTGGATTTCTAAGGTTTCAGTTAAGACGTTATATTTGATTACAATTGTAACAACTCGACATTAAAGCTAATAATAGTAGCGCTATCAGAAGGCTTAATTTCTTATGTACGTTGGAATATTAATCTCTAGTAAAGCAATGAGGTTTCAGCTGTGATGGATTATAAGGGGTGGGAGAATATAACAATCGCCACATTAAATCAAATCAATCATCGTCAAATTATTGATGGCAATAAGATAATTGCCTAAGTGCTTACCGTATCATAATTACAGTTAATTTCACACGGAACACAGTCTGTTACTCAATAAGATGTTACTGACGTCACCTAAAGACGTATTCAAAGTGGATGTTTACGGTAGCTTAACGGCTAAAGCATATAATGAAGTAGCAGGTTTGAATTCTGCTCGTGAGGAATTTTTCTTACCACAATTAATATCTTTATATCTAGTTTACTTCCTTTTTACTGCGGCTATGGGAAAAAAGGCATGTGTTTTTAGTGCACAAACGGGAAAAAGGGCTTTTCACTAGTTAGAAACACTACGTTTTCTCCTAGTTAAACTATCGAATCTAAACATTTTTGATGCGCTCTCTCCTTCGCTCTTTGAACTCAGAACATTAACATACTCGTAAATACTTCATGAATCAGTCGTTTACCTGCTAATCTTAACAGTGAACCAACAAAATTGAACTATAAAACAATAACAATAAACATCGCACGCGCACGTTTGTATTGAGCTTGTCGTAAAGCTGAAGTACGTCCTGTTTCTAACGTGCGAATTTATGGTCACCCTGTGTTTGAAGTACCGTTACTGCGTTTAGGAGTTACACACACTGGTGGTTTTACTCTCCGCTGACTTGTCAAGCCATTTCTGAGAAAGTCTGACTGAATCGAATATGCGTTATACCTAGTGGAATGGGAAGAAATAAAAAATAACAACCTTGCTAATGCTTCCATCTCTTTCACTTATTTCACAAAATCTGAGCTGCTCAGATGCGTATTTTATTTTTTAAAGCTAATTATAATTAGCCTAGCATAAGGGACTAATTATAACAAGAGCCCGAGGCGCGCGTCCGATGCGCCGCATTTCGGTCGCTTCGGAGCAAATGTGTAGATAACACCTTATCAGCGGAAGATTTAAGATGTAAGCTCAGTAATAAACGAACGTTTGATAGGAGGCATGCCCTTTCACATTTTAATGTACCGCCTCTTTTTAATGGTATCCTAGTATTTGTGTTTCTATAATAACGATTACACAAACACACAAACATAAAGTAGCTCGGCGTGCTGCGTGCATTCCATAGAAAGGACTATGCTCGGAGTTTCTCTGAAGGATCGAATCCGAAGCGAGGTGATCCGACAGAGAACCAAAGTTGTCGACATTGCCTACAGGATCAGCAAGCTAAAGTGGCAGTGGGCTAGCCACATTAGCCGAAGAACCGATGGCCGATAGCCCTAGACGTGTTCTTGAGTGCAGACCGCAAATCGGTAAACGTAGGGTAGGACGCTCTTAAGCACGTTGGACCGATGATATTGGCAAAGTGGCTGGTAGCAGTTGGATGCGAGTGGTAGAGGATCGATGTCAGTAGCGTGCCATTGGAGAGGCCTATGTCCAGCAGTGGCCTAATATAGGATCATGAAGTTGATGATGATGATAACGATTTCCAATAGACGAAGTATGTAACCATGTATCATCAGGATTTCCTGTGTCGTAGGCTAGAAATACTAATCTCTGTAGAACTATTCTCATTCTAGAAAACTAAGTAAATTGTACTACATGTCGCTATCGTGTTTAATATAACTGTATATCTTCTTTATTAATTGATGGTAATGCTTGTAGTCTATAACCTACCTATGTATTGACTACAAAACCAATAATGCTGCTAATAAGATCATTGAAATACATCCAACTAAAAAAAAACCTAAAGAACATGTTTACAGAATAATTGAAAACGTTTTGTATTTAGATTTCCGTTTCTCTACAAACGTGGTAGACGTAAAAAAACCGGCCAAGTGCGAGTCGGACTCGCGCACCGAGGGTTCCGTACCTTCCTTGGACGTATAAGAAGTTATTTAGTTGTTCATCTAGCTATAACTGTGGTTAAATAAGGTTTATGTTTATGAAATTAAATGTTTTTTTTATATTTTTATATTTGAGTTTATTGAATGAAAGGTAAATTGCGGTTTACGACGTTATGACGTATTAAAAAAAAACTACTTACTAACCAATTTTCGGTGGAAGTTTATACGGTAATGTACATCATATATTTTTTTTAGTTTTATCATTCTCTTATTTTAGAAGTTACAGGGGGACACACATTTTACCACTTTGGAAGTGTATCTCTCGCAAACTATTCAGTTTAGAAAAAAATTATACTAGAAACCTCAATATCATTTTTGAAGATCTATCCATAGATACCCCACACGTATGGGCAAGATGAAAAAAAAAAATCGAGTTCCAAGTATGGGGAACCCCCAAAATGTATTGTTTTTTTTCTATTTTGGTGTGAAAATCTTAATGCGGTTCACAGAATACATCTACTTACCAAGTTTCAACAGTATAACTCTTATGGTTTCGGAAAGAAGTGGCTGTGACATACGGACGGACAGACAGACGGACATGACGAATTCATAAGGGTTCCGTTTTTGCCATTTGACTATGGAACCCTAAAAAGAAATTCGAACTCCTCAGGGAAGTCAAAATTACTGGGAACAATGAAATTCGGGATACCTTAGACGGCAAATTGTTTTGGGACTGCCAAGCAATTTGATCAAAACAAACAACAAAATAAAGGAGTACAAATTCAAGAGTGGTTTTTCACAACAAATGTGAAAGGATTTTTTTATTTGATTACCTTTGTTGTATTGTATGAGGATAAATTACTTTAGTTTTTGGGTAGACCGTTGCAGCACTCAAAGCTAATATGAATTGTTTATATCAATGAACTCTGGAGATTCGAAGGAGAACGATAGTTAACCGACATAGCCCGTAGAATTGCCAAACTTAAGTGGCAGTAGGCGGGGCACATTGCTCGCAGAACGGATGGCCGATGGGGCCTAAAAGTTCTGGAGTGGCGACCGCGTACTGGAAGGCGCAGAGTGGTAGGCCCCACAAGGTGGACCCAAAAACAAGCGCAGTTTGTTCGAAAGTTGCCACGCATGAATATTGTGATTATAACCATTATATCTCTATCTATTTCTGTGAGATCAATGATATATTTGGATTCAGAGATCAAGAAACATGGTTAGTGATATATGATTGCAAAGGATTGTCTTATTTAACACAGAAATATTACTACTAATAATTTGTAAATGGAACGAAAGAGCCTACATCTCATGACAGTGTATCCTAAGTGTGAGGTCTAGAACCTCAACCCAGTTATTTGTAACCTTTTTGAGACAGTAAATTATTCTTATCTAAGTATTTTGATACCTATTCACATATTTCAGAAAAAGCACTTTAATTTCGCCGAAGACATTATGACCATTTTTTTTTATAGTATAGGATGGCGAAACGAGCTAAAGGCCCACCCGATGTTAAGCGGTTACCTTTGCTTATAACAACTGCAATGCCACCTAGGCTGTTGCCTAAATGGTACCGCAAGTCGGTACGCCAAACTGAGACATGAATATGGAAAGTCTCATGTGATTGTAATTTCACCGGTAAGGGCAAGGGTACGGGCCCTTCAGATCGAAACACAGCAATGCAAGCATCACTATTTCAGATATCACTCCAATAATACCAAGTGTAATCGTTATTCCGGAGAATGAGGTTTAAAATAACTTTATTTCTCACAAGAATACAATCATTCACTTACATGAGAATTAGCTAATACATAAGTAAAAATAATTGTTGGGCACACTGCAAAAAATAAAAACCAGTACTTGTCCATATTGTGAAGAAAACGACGGAGACATGGAACATCTATTCTTCAGAAACAGAAATTTCTGATTACAGACTAAAAAACTCAAGTGATAGTAGTTCTTCCCGCCCGACATTTATTAAAAGATTTGAACTGTTTTAAACTGCTTTACAAATATGTTAAAAGTACTATCCAAAAAAATTAACAAATAGTCTACATACTTTATTCATATTGTGTTAAAATGTTGTGCCCAATAAAAAAGGCTTGGCTTAAAGGTCTTAGCAACCAGGCCATAATACTAAATAAAAACATTAGAAACAAAATATTTTGTAGGTAGTCCTAAAAAAAATGCAATGTTTTTCAACTCTGGCTCTAATATAAAATAAGTTCACGTACGTTCACGAATATCACGATTAATCACGATACAGAAAAGCTGGAAGTGTGTAGTAAGTGTGAATTTTTAATTTTGTGTTGTTGGAGTAGTTTTTTGAAAGTGGTAAGAGATTTAGATTATTTTAAATCTCTAGGTAAATTGTTATATATCGTTTGGACCCTTCATACATAATACTTTTTTTCCCGTAGTTTTTGTGGGTGGTGCCTTCGATCAATAGTGGTGCGTATAAATTTAAGTAATTTTCACGTCTTAATTTCATTTTGTGTTTTTTGTATGTTTTGTGAAAGTTATATTAGTATGTATATTTTTATTTAGTATTTTTCGTATAAGTATGCATGTATTATATATGTATATTTGTGCGAAGCTCATTAAATTCGTTTCTTTATAGAGTGTTTCTGTTAGAGTGAAATAGTCGTAATGAAGTAGTGTTTTTAGTAATTTGTTTTGTGCAATTTGAGGTTAACTTAAATTTGTTTTTGCGGCAGTACCCCATATTTCCACCAGATAGTCAATGTGTGGCTTAACGAGAGAATTATAGACTTGAAGTGGTAAGCAGCGAACGATACTTCGTAGTGCACCCGTGAGTGATTGTAGTTTTGTTTCGATTTTCTGAATATGCCGAAGCCACGTCAATTTGCTGTCCAATATTAGTCCTAGGTATTTTTCTTGATTTACTTTATTGATTATTTTATTGTTTATTTTTAAAGGAGTGTAATTGCCAAGTTTTTACAATAATAGTACAAGAAAAGTAAAATCCAGGTTTCAACCAATACAGTCAATCTTCTTACTCCGAGCCTTTTCCCAAATATGTATGCGGTTGAACATCAGTATTTTACACGGATTGACTGCCATCAGACACCCGCAACCCAGTTACAGGAGGTTAGACCAGTTGTCAGACTTTTAGGCTTCTGATTAACCATTACGACTGCCATAGATGTTCGTATGGTAACTGGGACCGACAGTTTAACGTGCAATCCGAGGCACGGAGGGGTCTCGATGCAACGAAATGGTCACCCATCCACGAACTGACCGCGGCAAGTGTAGCTTAACCTCGCAGATCATTCAATCCGTGTGGTTGCTACTTAACCACGAGCCCCCTCAACCAATACAGTCAATATCGCTTCAAATTCTGCCGGAAACCCAAACTGCTGGATTGAAGCCGTGTTCGGCGGAGAAAGTTTTTTCACAATATTATAAATTGTTATTAATAGCCCGCATGGTATGCTTGGCTTTGTTCGGTCACTTGGTAGATTATTATGGTGATGTTTTTGATTTAATAGGAGTTTTAATATTTTAAATTGGAATTGCAAATTACTATGACGAAATATTGTTATGTTATCATCACTAGCCCATCACTGTCCCGTTGCTGGGCACGGGCCTCTTCTCAGAATGAGAAGAATTCAGGCCTTAGTCGACCACGCTAGCTTACTGCGAGTTGACGGACTACACAAACCATCAAGAACTGTATGGAGCACTCTCAGGTGTGCAGGTTTCCTCATGATGTTTTCCTACACCGTTAAAGCAAGTGATAATCAAATTCTGATCCGCACATGAATTCAAAAAGTTAGAAATGCGGGCCGGGATCGAACTCAGACCCCCGGCACGGAAGGCAAGCGTTCAACCACTAGGCTATCACTGTTTTTGCTTGATTTGTTATGTTATGAGAATGTCGTATAAAAAATTCACCGTCGTTAATCTACATGAGAGTATGAGAGTAGCCATAGAGGTCTTGCCCATTATAAATGTCTGTCAGATGCAGAGGCCATGAACAATTCTACTGAAGAGTCTGTAATCAGTGGCATTCGGCACTCGTGGAATTCATGTGCGGATTTATCGATTATCACTTGCTTCAACGGTGAAGGAAAACATCGTGAGGAAACCTGCACGCCAGAGAGTGCTCCATACAGTTCTCAATGGTGTGTGTAGTCCGCCAACCCGCACTAGGCCAGCGTGGTGGACTAAGGCCTTAGCCTTCTCATAATGAGAAGAGGCCCGTGCCCAGCAGTGGGACAGTAATGGGCTGGTTATGTTATTTTATTCGGCACTCGGTGCGGATGTCGATGGTCAACCCGTGAATGAAAAAATTTTTTGATCGCGGTCGGGTTTTCTTTAGGGGGTGACACCCGACCGCGAATAAGTCGCATGTAACCGCGATTGTCTGTTATGTGGGGCTGTGTTGTCGCTGTGTTGTGTCAATACTCTACCTACTTTAGCGGCCCCGAATCGAATGTTAATCAAAAGAAGGAAATAACTAGGTTCAGTAACAAAAAAAAAAAAAAATTAGAACGATTTTAAATTGTGGAAAGAAAAAATCGCTCACGAGCAGGATTCGAACCTGCGACTCCTGGCTCAGTACGCCAGTGCTTTAGCCACTAAGCTACCGTGAACACTGCTCGTGGTAACGAAACGACAACGTAACGGTTTTTTTCTTTCCACAATTTAAAATCGTTAGATTTCGTTTCGCATGCGTAAAATGCGTTAAAAATAATAAATAAATATTTAGAATTTTAAAATTTGAATTGAATTTTTTTTTCTTACCACACTTCTTGCCTCTAAACCTGTATTTGTTCTGTGTTCTTGAATTTTTTGGTAATTTTGTGCGTTACTTTTTAAGCAAATAAATATTTTTTCTTTCTTTCTTTCTTTCTTGAAATCAATTTCTAATTTTATCCATGTTTTTATTGTTTTAACGCGGTCGGTTTTAATTAACGTTACATTAAGAAACTTTAGTCGCTGTGTTTTTTATTATTTATAAGTTTTGTAATCTCAAGTCGCTGTGTCCTAAAGCTCCATTTTTTTCTTTACCACCCTGAATATTGTACTTCTTATGGATATGTTACAATGAAACTGTTTTATGTTTTAAGATCTGCATTTTCAATTACCTGTGACAAACAATAAATATCTATTCTATTCTATTCGGGTGCCACACGCCTGCCTGACGGGTGGCACACGGTGCGAGCCGCCCCCGTCACCCCTCTAGATACGCCACTCGTCGTCAATGATAAAAAAAAAAAAAACATTTATTTGGCACAAGACATAGATACACACACACAGATAGATGCATAAATGCCAGGCAACTAGTGCCTGACGCTGGCTCCTCTACATATAGTTTTAGGACACACGCTTAGTCATACTAAGCTTTAGCAGTATCACCGTGGGAGTCAGCTTCGTTAATTCCGTTCAATATATTATGTAGTTCGTCAAATTGAAAGTTTGCATATCTGTAAAGTTTCTACCCACGAGGTTATCTAACCAACGGGAGCGTAAAAGGAAAATTGAATTGGTGCGGTTTCCTCTAAGACTCGTTTCAATAGATCATGGTTGTGGGCTGCCAAGATATTTCCGTCTTCTTACTTTGCATAATGTACGTATTCTAAAGTTCAAGGATGTTATGTAAGGGTTTCTAAATGTTAAGAAGTTGGGGCTACTGCTCATCTTAAGTATCGATATTATTCTGAGTATGATGGGGTTTTAAAATCAAAGATTTATATCTCGAATCTCATTGCGACAAAGTCGTAACACAATAATATTTGGTACTGGTAGATTTTCAATGTGAAACAAGGATCAAGAGATTGGAACAACTTTAAAAAAATTATACAGTATGTAAAAAAACCCTGTTGTTCCTGTGAGCTACGTTATCAGAATCGATATTCACACGTAAGGACAAAGTCATTTGGAAAATCACTTCAATAAAAATAACCAAAACAAAGTTTAACCGGATTAGATCGCGTATATTATTTAAATTGGTTTTCCTGACGTTTCGAAAGCATTGCAGCGTTCGTGGTCGCAAAAAATAATATTAATAATTATTATTTTGGTTAATATTTATTTATTTATTGTATTCTTTATTGTGCATTACACCAAACGAAAACAAAGACAATAGTTTACAGAAAGATTAAAATAAGTGCAATGGGCGGTCTTATCGCACAAGGCAATCTCATCCAGACAACCTTTGGATGGACTAGAAGAATGGGAACCGAAATAATAATTGTAATATTAATAATAATTTTACGGTAGATTAAAATAATATTTTTTAGAAATACATGTAAAGACGCCTGTCATCTTAGTCTACCTGCGACCACGAAATGCTGCAAAGCTTTCGAAACGTCAGGAAAACCAATTTAAATAATATACGCGATTTAATCCGGTTAAACTTTGTTTTATTATAATGTGTAGTGATTGCGAAAACCTAAGAAATTATTAAATAATAATGATTTAATAATTAATTTGATTATTTGTATTGATATAATCAGTGAGTGAGTGAGTTTTGAAAGATATAACCACTTTCAATTTACAACTAATGATTTAATATTTAATTTGATAATTTTTATTGAAGAGTTTTTCCAAATGAGTCGTGTCCTTACGTATGAATATCGATTCTGATAACGTAGCTCACAGGAACATCAGGATTCTGATAACGTAGCTCACAGGAACATCAGGATTCTGATAACGTAGCTCACAGGAACATCAGGATTCTGATAACGTAGCTCACAGGAACATCAGGATTCTGATAACGTAGCTCACAGGAACAACAGGGTTTCGTTAAAGTTAAAGTCACCAATAAACTTCTGTCAGTAAATTGAAATTAAAAGCATTGAGATTAGTTTGAAAATACATTGTGAACGTTTATTAGCCTTCAGGATGTTTGTAAATCAATTGAATTGACGAAGGCACCGGTATTCTTACTAAGATTTCCTTATCCACGCAGTCCGAAGGAATTGCGTGAACATCTTAAATCAAAAAGTAGTGGCGTAACTAAGTAACCAAGGGCCCCGGGGTAAAAAGTTAGAAGTCGAAAATTCTTTATTCAACTAGGATATTATAAAACTTTTTCGAACGTCGTTAATGGAGGCCGAGGGGCCCCTGCACTGCCCCGCCTAGCCCTACGGTAGCTACGCCACTGTCAAAAAGATACGTCCACACATTTACTATACGCCAAGAAGAAAATACACTACCTTCGCCTACAAAACATACTACCTTCCAAATATGCCGCCACACGCAGCTCTGTGAAGCAAGGCTTTATCTGCAACAAAACGAACGAACCGTTAACAGAGTCTGCATCTCCCACGATACATGCAAGTTCGCCGATTACAACCAACTACATATTATATGGAAACTATTACATACTGATCTTTCCGACCTCTAACTGCTTTTTGTTTGTAGTTCGTTTAAGGGGAATGTAGGAGCCAAGTGGCGCCCCCATCAGTAAACTAAATATTACTCGCTGAATCATCATTAAATCAATAAATAAATCAATAAATCATCGACCACGTACTAAAAGGCGCAGCGTGGGTGGGTAGGGTGCACAAGGAGGTGCACTGACGACCTGGGGAAGGTCGCGGGAACCCGCTGGATGCGGAAGGCGCAGGACCGGTCGTTGTGGCGATACTTGGGGGAAGCCTATGTCTAGCAGTGGATGTCTTTCGGCTGAAATGATGATGATGATGATGATGATGAATAAATCATTTATCGAACTGTCAATGACTTGTTCCTCGCTTTGTTACTTCTTCACTAAATGTATTTCTTGCTCATGTATATGTACATCCACAGAATAAATGTACATCCTTTCTTTTGTATGTGTCTCAGTTGTGTCAAATAAATATTTTTCTTTCTTTCTTTCTTTAAAAATGTAAGTACAGGTACTATAGTTTAATCAGAAACTAATAAATAACTCTGTAAAATATTATAGTTCGCTGTAGTTGCAAATAGAAAAAAATGTTAAAAGTGGCCGTTGTTCGCACTTTTTCTATCTACAACTATAGCGAAGTGTAATTTACAGAGTTAATCATTTGACTGCCTCGTTGGTCTAGTGGTTGCAAGCGCGACTGCTGAGCATGGGGTCCTGGGTTCGATTCCCGGGTCGGGCAGTGTTATTAGGTTTTTTCATTAGGAAATTCTCAGTAGCAGCCCGGAGTCTGGATTTATGCCCGGTCAATGGCAATAGGCTCGCCCCCTATTACATGGAACTATAACATAACTGGCGAAATGTGGGTGTACTATTACACCTCTGCCTACCCCTTCGGGGAAATACAGGCGTGATGTTATGTTATGTTGTTGTGTTATGTTAATCATTTCTGATTAAACTGCAGTACCGGTACTTCAATAATTAAAAACGAATTTTCGATAAACGATGTATTCAGCGAGTAATATTTTTTTACTGATGGGGTCCCATAATCGTTTATTTCTGTTCCCAGAAAGAAAACTTTAGTTCCGACTATGTCAAAGGAAAACTAATTTGAATTTGCTAAGGCTTTTATTCGCTTAGTTGCGCTTAGTACTAAACTTACTTGATTAGAGAAAAGCGGGATTCCAAAAGACGATAAAAGTTCTTGAATGAAGATTAAATTAACTCCAATGATTTAATTCAGTAGCTTGTGAAATTGCGATCCATTCACACGTATTCATAATACCGTGGTACTAGGAATTCATAACACGAGAGTATAAGCTCAATACTGTGTCGTCATAATTGGCGCCGGGCGCTCTCGAGCGAATAAATCTACGAATAGTTTATCCACGCTACGTCTGACGCTTGCGTAACGAATTCGCGTCTATTTATTACTATTAGCTCACTCTGACTCATTACACCCTGGTATTAGCATGTCGTCTCTCTGTGAATTCGACTTAACAACACTTTATGACAGCGTCATAATTTGTGTATTGTGGATGTGTTGGTTGAGATTGAGGAGCCATGTAGGTTGTAGGCAGATTTCATGCATAATGTTTTTTGCGATAAAAACGTTTTTAAAAATTATTCCTTTGTTGAAACTAAGTGATTTTAGTCTGAAACGCTCATATCACTTCTGTTCACATGAACCTTGTAAAATCGAGTTTATACAAAGCTGTACCTCAATTAAATATCCTATTGTAGAAGCTACTATCATTATTGGAACAAAGTTTCTTATAGCGGCTTGCGGTAGGTGTGATTCGGGAGAAAATGTAACGTCACGTCAGATTTTAACTATTAAATAAAACATACAGAAATACATGTTTTACTAGAACTTAAGCCCTGTGGTATCTCAGTCCGACGCCATCTTTGCTTATATTAAAGTTGGGAAATTTAGCGTTATAATGAGCCGTCAATATTTAGTGCATGCGCCTTTTAATAAATACTGTAGTGATACGAATGCGTGTTTTATAAAAAATCTCTTTATTTAAATATTTACACACAATTTATAGCAATAAATCACTGATGTCAACAGACACACACATAGAAAGACAATAAAACATGGGTACAAAGTTAAATAAGTTAACTGGGTCGCATAATGTAATAAGTGCTTACAAATACCTTTAAAACCCAAGTGTATAATGCGATAACCGCCATTTATCTCCAGTGATGTCTGCTAAAAACATTAAAATTGTGGATTCTGTACAACCAATCTTTACAGAATCGTTCAGTAAATGACTTGCCATGTAATAATTCGTGAAAATCATCCGTAGTTTTGGCAAAAGCAGCAGTGATAATAAAGTTTTTTTCAAAACTAAAGTATTGTATCTGTAGAATTTCGCCGCGAACTTCATCCCTAACCGCACACGTTTTTTAGGATTCCGAAGTCCTACAAGGAACCCTTATAGTTTCGTCATGTCCGTCCGTCTGTCCGTCTGTCCGTCTGTCCGTCTGTCCTAATCCTTTACAGCTTAATAACTTCTACAGTTATAAACATAAGTAAATGAAATTTTGTTAAAAAATAGTCTGCATATAGATCTCAATTTTAATAGAATAAAAAAATTGTTTTTACGTTCTTTAGGGGTGGCGCCCATACATGTGAAATGGGGAAAAAATATTTTTTTTCGCTGCACCCCATCGTGTGGGATATCATTGAATAGGTCTACTAAAATGAAGGTAATGTTTCATACACCACTTTTTTATCAGGTGTACCATCTGCGAAATATAGCCCGTCAAAGTGGCTTGCAATGTGTCCCCCCCCTGCCATTTCTAAACTATGCAATATAGAAACTTATAATCTTCCACATTGATAGACCTTTGTAAAAACTCTCTTTTAAAATTATTTCGAGTATAATGTGATTATAATTTTTTGAGTTATAGAGAGAAAACTGTAAAATACTTAAAACGTCCTAGTTCAAAGGTCATTGACCTTAGAGAAAAATTATCATAGCAAATAATGCTCCTTTAGCTACTTTCTATTTGAAAAAATCACAAAAAGTAACTTTGAAATGACAAACGTCTTAAATTTGGCTTCTTGAATTTATCGCTAGATGGCGCTACTAACAACACGCTCTGAGTCGCGAATGCTGCCGATTATTGCAAAAACTAAAATAGCCATGATTAATATTCGATTTGATTCGTTTGTAATTACACCTACTTAAGGAACCCTATAATACTGAGCATGGCCCGACATGCTCTTGGCCGGTTTTTATAATCTGCTTCCGATTAATATCACCGCACAGTCTCAGAGAAATTCTAGGTTTCTCATCAGTCGCAGACTCTTAGCCGCCTATTCGCGTCCTCATTTATTAGCTATGCCAACATAAAATATGAGCTATAAACATCGCAGTAATATGTTTTCAGTTGTAACAGATTCTTAAAGTGTCATAACGTTTGTCATTGCGTACGTTCATTGGACTTTAATGCAAGCTTAGTTGAAGTGAAACTTTAATGCAAGCTTAGTTGAAGTGAAACTTTTATTTACTACCATAATTTA
Source organism: Asteroscopus sphinx (assembly GCA_949699075.1). NCBI lineage: Eukaryota > Metazoa > Arthropoda > Insecta > Lepidoptera > Noctuidae > Asteroscopus > Asteroscopus sphinx. The sequence goes on along the minus strand of OX453004.1, from coordinate 29,239,476 downwards.
ATTGATCACTTTATTATACGATGTATTAATTTCACTTACATTGTATTCCGTTACGTAAAATCACTGGCAGTGGCGTAACTATATCGTTAGAGGCCCTTGGCAAATTCATCAGATGGGGCCCTCCCTCAATTTAGAGAAGGTCAACCAACGTTGTAGTTTGTTTTTAATAAATCACTACGTAAAGTACGTTCAAATCATGATATTTTTTTTTGGTTTAATTTGTGTATATATTTAACTAAAAGTAGGTAATTTAAATAAATTGATTTAAAAAATAATGCTCTCGCGGGCCGGGGGCCCCCTCCGGCCGGGGTCCCCTAGCATTTTGCCCGTCTTGCCACCCTATTGTTACGCCACTGAACTGGCCTCTTATTATTCACATAGGCTCATTAGCGTATTTGGGACAAATTATTGTAGTAATACAGTATATTGTTACTGTTTATTAATAATTAATAAGATAGATAGATAGATAGATAGAATATACTTTATTGTACACCATGAAAATAGTAGTAAACAGGAACAACGTACAAATTATGGGTACATGGGCGGTCTTATCGCTAAAAGCGATATCTTCCAGACAACCTAAACCTAACCTAATAAGGTAATGGATAAAGCTGTATCTGAAGGAATTTATTTCGAAGTGAAGACTATTCTTGTGTTTATAACTTGGTTTAAGACAATCTTTGAAAATGGTCCAAGTATGATGAGTCATCATACTTGAACTTGACAGATGCAGCTGTTTGTGAAAATCCGTAGCTCATGCAATTTGCCCAATTGGGTACTTTCCCTAATCTTGCAATTCATCCCAGCCTAGCCTACCTAGCCTTCTGGTATGTCAATGTGCGCCTTTCTTATAACGCCCCTGATGGCTTGTGTGTAATTTATAACTTAGTAAAAAAAAAACTACAGCTATTTATACCTAGGTCACGATAACCTTGATAATAGATTAAAAGCTTACAAAGTAATCAGCCACTACAACGTACAACACCCTATAGGTTACCTATACTAATAACCTATAGGTGAGTTAGGTAGGAAAGAAAACAATATTAGTTCAAGTATACTCAAACTAATATTGTTTTCTTTTATTATTCTCAAAGCGTCGAACTTCAAAGTTCGAACCAAATAAAAAAGATCTGTCTTGTCTTGACGAATGATACCTGTTAGATTTCACATCAGTAAAATTATTTTGGAAGTCGACTATCATGATTGCCACTTACGACTTACCATTGTTTCGTTTATTGTCCACGAAACAAAAATAATAAAATTGATAACAACTCTATACAATTCCTTGTTTAGGGTTCTTTCACACAAGGAAGCTAAACGCGCTACGACAAAGCACTTAAAGTCTGTTTTTTCTCTCTTGTATTATTTAGTAAACACTCTTTACGTGTCTCTTTATTCAAATAACTACTGATAAAATATTATTACTAGTTCTGCACATGTAATTAGGTAAAAAAAAAAAAAATGTTAACATAATGTCTTTTAATAATTATTATTGATGAATTGCATTAAAATGACATGCCAAGATTGTTAACTAAATAAGACAAGTAAGAAAAAATAGATTGTAAATAAAATGTTTTCTAAATATGCAATAAAAACCCTTGAAAGAAACGTTGCATAAGAAAATAGAATAATAAAATACTACTTTTATTTGACAATCGTTAATAAGGTTTCAATAATTAACGCTGTTGGATATAAAAACTCTATTGTAATGTATGAAGGCTGCATACACCTATGTAGGCTTGGTTTGTTTTTCTGTAAGCCCTCTCTGCTCTTGACGTTGTATTTGATAGACGTGTTGAATTACCAGAAAATATATTTTATTTAGTATTCTTATTTGTTTCTATTCTTATCTACAATTTACATCATTAACTCTAACAAACGCAAAAGGAAGTGAATCTATAATGAGTTTCCTTACAGGCTACAGGTTTCTATCTTACGTATTTATATTAGCAAATGAAGTAACAATGTGTAATATTAAACAATCTGGTCAGTAAGGAAGTTTAAAATTCAGTTAGAAAGCAGACCGTACGTAAACCTGGAAAACAAGATGAAGGTATTTCATTAACTACATCAATTATCAAATTGTTCAATTGGTTGGTAACTAGTAAGCCCCAACTGGCTGAAAACGTGTTCGAAATTAATATAAGAAGTCTGTATGTATACCCTTTCTGTGTAATGAAACGGGGATTATTTTAAACTACTTACAAATATAAATGTAGCAGTGTAACAAGATTTGAATGTACCCAACTATTCTGTAGAAATTGCTAATGTTTTTACTACAATCTCTTTTCATGAATAAAAGTTCATTTATTATTATTAACAAAGTATGTTATCTTCACTCAAAGCCGATCGAATCGAATGTTATTCTCAAAAACCAGATACAATGTTATTCAACGCTCGAAGCTCATGAAATCGTGCGGCTAGGTTTAGTTGTGTGTAAACCCCTTTACAAAACATCTGTTATCCAAAGATATTTTTACGAAAAACGTAGTAAACTGTCAGGAGCCATTGTCTGCGCCTGATTGATGGTTTCACATCAATTTAGTTGCTTTCGGCTCTTCTATTTGTTAAGAGTAAAACATAATGGCTTAATTTTGTAGTTTTTTTTTGGAATATCATTGTGATAATTACTGGCTGACGGTTCGTTTAGGCTTTAGGCTGATCGATTTATGTTGGTAGCTGTTTTTAATTATTTATGTATGTCTTGAACAGATCATTAATTTAAACCCTCGTCAGGGTGTTGTAATATTATAATGTCGGACTAACTTTAAAAAAAAAATTGCCTAGAAAGTTAAACATTGTTTGGACTAATAGTATTTCTTTACAGTAGGTAACAGTCTACTTACCAAGTTTAACTACAAAGGCACAAAAACAAGCCGTTTATGCATCCGGATTCCAGATTATATTAACGCAGAATTTTTTCTTAATTAACCAAATTCAACATAAATGCAAATTATTTACATAAATACCATCAAACGAACCAAACTCTCATACTTCAAAAGAATGAAGTTGTCTTCTCAATCAATCATGCACTATTATCATCAAACTTCACACTAATATTATAAATGCGAAAGTTTCTGAGTGTGTATGTATGTTTGTTACTTCTTCACGCTGTAACGGCTGATGAAATTTGGCACACAGATAGATCACGTCTTGGATTAACATATAGGCTACTTTTTATCCCAGGTAGTTAAACAGTCCCCGATAGACGCGCGATAAACAGCATCTACGCCGGCGCCCTGTACTTAGATATAAACATTTATCACATAAAATGGAGGTTCCAAGTCACGGTGTAACTTATCGGAGACATTTAACGAAGGCTTACGATACCCGCCCACGGGTTACTCAATTAAAATTACATTATGTATAAAAAATCGTGATATCTAAACTATAATAGCACTCATCGTTAGGGTTGGCGCTTAGCAAATGCATTAAATAAACAAATAAATAAAAAATATTTTCACTAAAATTTACACAAATAATAGCTCAGACCAACAAAATAGTTTTTGTTGTTCTGAGACTTTTACTAATGAAAAATCTATTACATGGCCAATGAAACTTCGTAATATGATTTGAATTCATGCATAGAATGAGTTAGTGTAAGGAAATCACGTAAAGTTCTAATTTATATCTAGCAGCGCAGCAGGAAAAATAATGTTTATTTGAGTTTTTTTAAATATATTATAGGCTGGCGAAACGAGCTAAAGGCCTACCTGACGTTAAACGGTTACCTTTGCCCATAACAACTGCAATACCACCTAGGCTGTTGCCTAAATGGTACTGCAAGTCGGTTCACCAAACTCATGTGATTGTAATTTCACCGGCACCCGTATCTTTCACACCGGAACACAGCAATGCAAGCATCACCGTTTGGTAGCAGAAGTAGGTACGGTGGTAGTACTTCTCCGGACGAGCTCCTTCACAAAGAGCTCTACTACTACGAAAATGAGTGTTGATATTTATCTCATTTACCTAAACGTAGCATATGCGTAAAAAAATGTACCAAAAATATTTATTTATATCCTTTTCTGCCTTTTTAGTTCAAAGCTTTTGTTTTTTTATTGTAGCTTGCGTTTATCTTTCTAATAAATATTAAATGTGGTAGTTTTATATTGCCTAATATGGGTGTCATTTAAAAAAAACAAATGTATATAACCGCAAAATATATGACAACCCTATGAACCGACCATTGACACATAATCCGCGTCCAATGTCAAGAGTCAAGCGCCTATCGGGTGATTGGTCAGCGGTGGCGTCTCAAAGCTCGCAAATATGCGCTTGCGCAACCGAGTCGTTATTCGTTGACGTCAATGCAGTGTCGATATCGGTCCGATATTGACGGGTCGTGATCACGGTGTGCAATGCGACCACACGTGGCGTATAGATGGATTAGTTTGCTGGTTTTATTTGAAATTGGATTTAAAATAATATGATCATATGAGTTTTTAAACTAACATGGTTACTGCACACTTGTATTATTGTATGTCACGGGATATTTATCATGTAAATACTTTTTTAGAATATATGAATAAAATTTAAAATAGCAGTGAAAAATAAAATAAATAAATAAAAATAGCAGTAATAGCCTAGTGGTTGAACGCTTGCCTTCCATGCAGGAGGGTGTGAGCTTGATCCCGGCCCGCACCTCTGACTTTTCGAATTCATGTGTGGATTTATATTCGATTATCACTTGCTTCAACGGTGAAGGAAAACATCGTGAGGAAACCTGCACACCTGAGAGTGCTCCATACAGTTCTCAATGGTGTGTATAGTCCGCCAACCCGCACTAGGCCTGCGTGGTGGACTAAGGCCTTAGCTTTCTCGTACTGAGAAGAGGCCCGTGCCCAGCAGTGGGACAGTAATGAGCTGTTTATGTTATGTAAAAAAAAAATACAAAAACAAGGTTACCTAAGTATATTCAAGATCTCATGAAGAAAGATTTACATTGTAAATATCCCGTGACATATTAGGTATAATAACACAAATATTGATCTTAATCATCATCTTCCTGCCCTGTAGGGCTTATTCACGTAACTAAAGTACACTACAGTTGCAGTGCAGTTGCAGTTAAGTTTTGATCAAAACAACGCTTTTCGTAATCTCTTATATCCGTCGGTTGCCGTCAGATATGAACTGCGGCGTCACTGCAACTTGATCGGCATATCATGAAATTACGTGAATTAAGGCCCTGGTCCCAAATTACCTGAGGTTGGAGCAATACGTCTATTTCTTCCATTTTCCTCTATCTGCCATCATCTCATCTACTCCCTTTCCATCCATACCGTTCTTCACGCAATTCATCCATCTTTGGTATCAATTGGAACAATATTGATGTAGGTTTATGTCACTTAAAAAGAAGTTCAATCAACGACTTTCTTTTCTTTGCAGATGAATATGAAGAATGCGGTGCCCTATCCGAAGGTTCAGAGACTTCAGAGTGCGGCCCAGTAGACACTGACGACGAGGGCATCGAGCGGGACTCCGAGCCTGCCCCCAGGAGGCGGCGGAGGCTCAGGCGGTTCATGCTCAAGGATGTTGTTGAGGTAAGGCACCAGGGTAGACAGATTCAGTGTCTTAGACATTCGATCATAGCTTTAAGGACATTGATCATTGAGGACCTATACTGGGTGTCAGGGAAACGCTTCCGAAAACGAATATAGTTGATAGTACTGGGGGTCTACTCCCGTTCGACGATATTCGATAAATCGTACGATTCATCGCACAATTTGCTACTCCGGTCAACCATCGTTCCCTTATCGCATGCGATGATCGTGTTTTGACGTTTGTTTTTCTCATCTCCGGTAAATTGTATACGACTATGAACCGTAGTCTTATCTTAATTGTGCCTTTTTTATGTGCCTATCTTTATTATGTAAGTATCAGTCGGAACGAAAGTTCGTACTTCGTTTGTCGTTCGTAAAACGCGAGTAGACCTTCTGGTGATTACTGATACGAAACCACGAATAAAAATTGCGATTCTTTTTATAGATTTTTTAATATTTTTATAAAGTTCGCAATGTAATTCAAATAAAATATCAGCTGGCGCTAGGGGTGAACGACATCCGCTCGCATACGCAGTCCGTGTCGTAGCGAGCGTAGGTACGTTAGGTACGCGCGACATTGATCCCGAGTTTTGTACGCTTTACATTGCGGGTTAGCAATATACCAAATCACTAAAACAATGAGTATAAGGCTAATAGGTATTGGTATTCGATTGTGTTTAGGTAGTATAATGATAGCCTTTCAGTTTCGGGAGCGTTTCCCTGACACCCAGTATAGAAAGAAAGAAAACACATTGACATAACTGAGACACATGCAATACAAAGGATATACATGAACACGAAATAGATTTATAGACTTAAGTGTAGATATAGAAGAAGTTATATAAATAATATGATGAAGAACACAGAGAAAAAAATAAAAGATAGTTACATACATGTCATTGACAGTTATGCATCGCGCGTGTTTCAAAATTTTGACAAATGGGTGTCAAGCTCAACATACTACCTGACGCTAGTATTCTGCTGGATCCCTGTTGTGATGTCGAGCAAACTATAAATTAAGTCGCATCTAGGCCACAGGCCACTTGACTTCTGCCGCTATTGTGACTTCTGTAAGCTTCCTCTAGATTTGTTTTTTATTTTATTTATATATTATAGGATGGCGAAACGAGCTAAAGGCCCACCTGATGTTAAGTGGTTACCTTTGCCCATAACAACTGCAATACCACCTAGGCTGTTGCCTAAATGGTACCGCAAGTCGGTTCGCCAAACTGAGACATGAAGATGGAAAGTCTCATGTGATTGTAATTTCACCGTAATTTATAGTTTAAGTCTCTAAAATAACTCGGAATTTGCTTCCACCTATTTTATCTAACCTCCTCATATATTTCTATCTCTTCGACACTGTAAGTAATGAAGATACCAGAATTAGTTTCCTCTAACGGGCTTCTTCTAAGTAAATATTTCTGTTCACTTACCGATCTTATAACAACCAGTTCCGAAGATTCCAATTCTGATTATATTCCGAAAGTGTTCCAAAATCCAGTCTTACCAATCCCATCCATATCTGATGTATACTTTTTTTTTATTAAACACTAGTTCACACTGTCGACTTTCTCTTCGATCAAGCCTTATCGAAGTAATAAGGCTGGGTGTTCATTTACTGTGGAGCGATGACAAAACCTTAAATAACATGTAACTAAGCTTATTGATCAGATAAGGGATTTGTGTATCAAATACAAGTTTGATAGAATGTCCACATTCTCCACTAAGTCTACTTAGGAGACCAATTAATAATGGAGATTTATTAAAGACTAGACTTTTAAATAGAGATTTATCATAGACTAGACTTTGCCCGCAGCTTCACCCGCATACTGAAATAACATTATAGCGTATGTTACTTTTGGATAAGGTAGCTTTCTGATGGTAAAAGAATGATTAAAATCGGTTCAGTAGTTCTAGAGTTTATAGATTACAAACAAACAAAATTTTCCTCTATATAATACTAGCCTATGCCCGCGACTTCGCCCGCGTGAATGTCGTTTATCGCGTATCCCTCGGGAACTGTTCATCTTCCCGGGATAAAAGGTAGCTTTTATGTTAATCCGGGTTATATTCTATCTGTATGCCAAATTTCATTAAAATCGGTCCAGCCGCTCTTGAGTTATAAATGATGTAACTAACCCGACTCTGTTTTATATATTTAGATTAGTATATATACAGTATACATAGATAATTCCATGATGAAACTATTAGAGGGGTAACTTTGGATCTTTATAATTGAATTAGGATTGAATTTACTTGAAGGCCGTGCAATGCGGAAGCTAGACCCCCATTCTAACTACCATCAACCACTTGCCCTTGGAGGGTGACCCGAAACTAATTTTTTCTGCCTCAAAAAACGATTGAATTTACTTGATAATAAAATACATAAACTGTAGTATAAATAAAGATGTAAAAGATTTAAGAAAGCAGTTATCTATTAATTTTATCCCTCATGTTTATTCAAGCAATTATTATTAAAATTCCTCCATAAAATTCCAACAAATGCCCTGATATCCTTTCCCACGGGATAATGTCACCAAGGACACTACAAAAACTACAAAAACAGTACAAAAGTTCCACATCCTTTATTCCCAATTCCCATGGACACACACTTATGATGTTGCATCATTTATAATGGTGGCCGATGTCATCTGCTTTCTCCATCACGTATTTGGAAGTTATTAGTGGATAACCTGACGTTAGGGCGCTGATGGACTTGTTAAGTGAATCCGATAGCGGATAAGGGTCTCAGTGCATTTGTTAGATCGTGGGAAAGTGTGTTCTGAGGAAACGTGTGAAGAAGATTGCCATTTGAGGAAATGTTTGATGTTTTTATAAAAATATGTTATGTAATTGCTTGTTGCTTGTAATTGGATTTTTTATGTACTCGAAATTTAGCAATTTGTACAAGGTACACTGGGCCCTACACTAGGATTCCTTGTGTCGTGGGGACCAGGATCTTCTAAAATGATTTGACAATTTAACACACATGCTATGGTCTATGGTAACATGGCTGATCGGAGTTGCTGGAATTGCTTTAAAATTTGAATACTTTATGGTAGCATCTAAAAAGTATGTTTTTCTCAATCGATCGACGAATGCAACGTCAGATGAGGCGCTCATTAACATTCAATGCTTTTTCATTTTTTTTTCTTAATTGTTTTGTTTAATTTCATCATTAAATCGCTTTAGTACTGCAAGTAGGTATCCAGATGGATTACCGAATTACTGAAAACTACGAGCTATCTTATCGGCTGTTACACCGTAGTTCGCCGAGACCCTAACGCTTATAATTTTTATGTAATAAGATAAGTGTATTGATCTCAAATTTCTATGCGTTTGTTTTATGACCGCAGTTAATATCCAGTGGATAGTTGTCATTAAGTTTGTAATTAGCCGGCGTAATTGCTTTTTGAGTGATATCGATGGCTTATTAGAAATTTTATTATGATATCGAGTAAGTGAGTAACGAACATAAATATTTAATGTTCGTTGCATCATTACAATGTTTGTTTAGAGGTGCTTAGGTTTCGAGAGTTTTGGTTACTTAGATATTATGTTTAATTGATTTTGGTTTGATGGTTTGAGGTATATTTTTAAGTTAATTGATTTATGTTAAGGATACAATATCATCGTCGCTTGGTTTGGATGTATAGATTAATTTAATTATGGAAACAAAGGTATTATAATTATATTTATTGAGTATAAGCAGTATTGATGAAGATGTCCTCCACGATGTAGCCGTTGCCGCGTCGACGGTGACATCCAGTCAGCGCCTGGCATGCGCTCGTGCATGACTTGCAAAGCTAAACTTATGGTTTTAAGCGTTAGTTCGCAAAGAAAGCAGCATAATTGCTCGCTGTCATAATTGTAAGAAGGCTTAGGGCGTGTTTTACGGTGTTGGCGTTTGGCGTGAAGGGCTTGTTCAAAACGCTTTGCGGTCCTTTACAGCAGTGCGCCATTCCGACCTTCGCATTGCCGTATCCTGCCAGTCCTTTGCGGATATACCACAATCCATAGTTGCAAAATAATTTTTGACTTACATTACGAGTAGGTACCTAGATTGCGATGAAAAATATCTGTAATTGAAAGCTTACACTAGAAAGTTGTGTCAACTGAATAAGATAATATTTCTACTAACTTTTACTGATGAAAGGATTTCAATTTGTATTCACTTAAACAGAAAACCTTTACAACATGGAATGCGCAACAAATTCAATGGAATAGTGATGGAAACAAGTAAAAGATGATTTTTATGACAATTGTGTAAAATGGAAAGTCAAAGTGCAACGATACGGGCTATAAATTACAAGCGAATGGTGCATTACGATGCCGTATAATGAAATCTTGTGAAAAAGTGTTGAAAGAGATGTTAAGAGTATACAAATCTGCAGTTAGTTTCTTATATTGAGGGCCGAGTTCGCGGACATTGAAATAACCACACAGTTAAAACCAAAACGCCAAAACCAAAACCTGGTTAAAACCAGGACGCGGGAATTTTCGTGTTCACGACTCCTATCCGATCATTGATTCTGAAACCGAACGTTCTGGGAATTAAAGAACGAATGATGTAACACGATTAATCAAAATGGTAACTTAATGGCAACAACACTATGAAAAGAACGACAGTATAAAACGGTTGCATATCAGGTAACTCTTCCAAAATAAAAAATCCTAGTATAATGCTACTCTATACATTTGACATATCTTTTTAATTTGGCAGGATAAGCGGTCTTGGTTGTCAAGCAACCAATTAAATACGCCATTTTGATGTTTGAATATTAGGCCGCTTAAACACTCGAAGTGTATCGGGCGGGCGCGTTTCTTGAAACATGATAAAATTCTGATAGTTGTGCTTTCGTTCCGACTGATACTTACATAATAAAGATAGGCACATAAAAAAGGCACAATTAAGATAGACTACGGTTCATAGTCGTATACAATTTACCGGAGATGAGAAAAACAAAAGTCAAAACACGATCATCGCATGCGATAAGGGAACGATGGTTGACCGGAGTAGCAAATTGTGCGATGAATCGTACGATTTATCGAATATCGACGAACGGGAGTAGACCCCCAGGTTTCGCACGAGCATCGTTTATAAGCCGCATTTTATTTTGATTCATTACACAAAAAATTATGAATAAAAAATACGTACTACCTCAATACGACAAAAACAGTTATGTTTACACATCTTTCATAAGTTTTCTCAAAGCATAAGCAATATGTTTCTTTGTTTATGTTCGTAAAAGAAAAATGCACGCTCGAAAAACGGCAACGTGTTCCGGCCCTTATTTTATTCGGTTTTTATTGTAAATTTTACGAATATGATAAAATGCGATTGTTTTGTTATATTGGAGAGTAATAATCTTAATATTAATATTTTATGCAGCATAGACTCTTCTAAAATTACGAAAAACAATCAAACACAGAATATCAATGAATAACCTCAACAATTTCAACCATCAAACGTCAAAAATGTCTTGTTTAAATACCCGGCTAGTACTTAAACGACGTCACCGACATCGGTTAGAAAAATCCTTTGATTACTGTGATATAACAGCTGGTTATCGTTGGTGAACACCAAAGTTCGGGTTAAACACCTGGTTTTTACATAAACATCTGTTATCTTCTCGATGAACTTGCCCCTGAGTGGTGCAATTGAAATATAAGCAACTATTCACAGAATTGTATGATATTGCTTAACCTTTTCCATGTCCTATAAGCAGAAATAAAAACTTTTATTTGGCATATCACAGTGACAGCACAACAATAACATAAATAATTTGTCAAAAATTTGACATAAGTAAACATGAAGTTGCTGCTGGGCATGCCCATGCCAAAAGGGTCACCAACACAGCATAACTGTGCTGGCGTAGAACACCCAGCGCTGATTTTCAGTTGGCACCCTACAGTGACACACGGACGAAGAACTATGTTTAACGATAATCATAGGAAGATCGTATATTATTATTGTGTGTTTCCCGGACAGTGAAGGTGACCAAGGGATTTTAACAGGATGGTAAGCAGAAACATCAGCAGCCAAAAATTAGTCCACTGCTGAACACAGGCCTCTCCAGGCACACCACTGACCTCTGATTCACGGATTCCATAAAAGAAAAGAAAGAAAATAAACTAACTGCGGCAAATGAGAGGTTAAAAATATGTATGTCTGTAAAATTGTAGGGGAGACCTAGGAGGGTTGTGACAGTTTTTACTTTTGGGGCCATATTTCGCTCAAGAATCATTCCACAGTTATGACCCATGTGATTAATTTAGCGGTATTCCTTCTGTTTTCAAACCAATCACAAAAACTAATTTAAGTATTATGGTTTCTGAGAAAATCGACAAAATTAAAGACCACTCCCCCTGTCACAACTCTCCTACCACCGAGGTAAGTTGTGACGGGCACCGAGGTAAGTTGTGACAGCATTTTATTAGATATAAAAATATCATAACACTTAATATTAATAAATAAAACATGTTTTTTTTAGGAAAAAGTACTTTTATTATGCTTAAGTATCAATAAAATTAACATATTAACATTCTCATAATAAGTACCTAATTATAGTTTTAATTAGCCTAATATGGCATCGCTTTGAGATCAATCATTATTATTATTATTATAATCAGTCCAAAATCTTAATTTAATCAGATTCACAATTATGGAAAACGTAATGCCGCTCGTCTCCAGTACAATCTACGTGTGCCCAGCCTTTGCATTCTAGGCATTGGACCCACTGCTCATTCGATCTGCTGTTTAGGCTTCAAGCATAGGCTTCAAGGCAAACCAAACAAAAACAATTGTTTTCTGCTTCTTCTTCGTCACCACTTGTTAACCTTTTCTTATAAGACTTCTTGGCAGTTTTAGATTTCTTCTTTCCTTCGCTGAAGATACGCTTTTTAACATTCTTAGAGTGCCTATTAGCCTCTATTGCAGCTATTTCATCCTTCATGGGAGTGTCAGTAAGGACAGCAGATTTGATTTTACGTCGGTTTGGTTGACTGTTTTTCCTTGGCGGAGCTTTCGGCAATGGCCTAACTGATTCCGGCGAGAACACATTAGAAACAGTGGCAAGTGGACTAGGAGCTGTAGATGTGGATGCAATTAGTTCAATAGCAATATTATTCAGAACTGGGGTATGGGCTATGGACGTGGAGGCAACAGGTTCATTGGCATTATTATTCACAACTGATGAATTGCTAGATGGCATGCTTAGATCTGCAGATACCTGGATGAATGGCTCTTGCTTCATCATTATCAACTGCATCAGGGTTAAGATTTGGAGTTATGGTACTTTCTGCTGGATTGTCAACAATTTCTGAAACGGATTGTTCTACTTCTGGATTGGGACGATCAGTGGTTTGACCTGGAAGGAAATCAGAATCTTAAAATATGTCTGTGTTAACTGGCCATGTTCCAGTTGCAGCAAAACCAGCACTGATATGTAATATAGGAGAGTTGTGACAGGCTGTCACAACTCGCCTAGGTGTTTCAAATGACGACTTGATCTGAATAATAATTCATATTTTCTAAATACGATGCGCACACAAGAAATTATTGCAAAGCTTTGAGAGTTGAATAACCATACAACTTAAGAAAAAATAAGAAAGCAAAGCACATATAAAAAGAAATGATATAAATTCAAATAATTTTTTTAAGAAAAACTTACTTTTTGATTTTTTTTGCACACAGCCGTCGTATTTACGCAACAGCGACTCGTGCGTCGCCGACAAGTACTGAGTCGAGTAGCGCGTATCGAAAGCGTCATGCATGCGGTGTAGCCAGCTCGCTACCTATAATAGGTTGGGAGAAATCGTGCTTGTCACAACTCACCTCTGTCACAACTCTCCTAGGTCTCCCCTAATGAGGATTAGATTCAATTACTGTTGAAATGTGTTGATTATTCCACATTGCATGTAAATTGAAGCTGTTACGCGATGATTAATGCAATTACAAATTGGCTCTGTGTGTCGTGGTAACACTAATTATTGCGTTTGATGTTAAATCACGCGTTTAATAGACTTGCACTAGTTGTAGGTGCGCCCATAACTCAAAGAAATTCATGTTTTTTTTTGTTGACACAAATACCTATGATCAATGATATTTAAAAGTATAGACATGTCATACCCTAACAAAACCAATGAATAAAATGTTCCGTACGCAGCGGCAGCACAATACACATAAACTAGTAAAAAGTAAGTAAGTTGATTACTTCAAGTTACTTTCGTGTCCTAATTAGGACGTTTTCGAGGCTTCAAATTGCGAGTTCAGTAGCATATCTGTACTTTTAAATATAATTGCCTATGATAGATGTAATGGTAGATAGATATATTAGTCAGATGCCCGAATGTCTGTTTTATCTATCCTTATAATTTAGATTTTTTCTGCTTATTTGTTTGTGAAGGACATTGACATGATGACAGCAGATTCGCGTTATATAGGTACTGATATTGAAAGAAGAAGTCGACACCAACGTAACTAGGAAAATACCAGGCAAACAAGAAAGAAAGAAAAGACAGAAAGAAAAAAAAAATTGCTTCTAAAGTGACGATTGAGAGTCTCATCTGAGGTTTCATTATGAGGCAGAATCGAATTAATTATGAAAAAGATAAAACCGAGATTTTTCAGGCGTATTTTTATGTAGGTATAATGTGCGCATTGGGCGCATAAAAATATAAAGTTATAAACAGATGGAAAATTAAAATATTTTTTTAATTTTCTTCTCAATAGGGCTCTTTTAATAAACCCTGAATTAAGCACCAAATAGCTCGGAATTCGTATACAAAAGCACGACGGAGTACTTGATTCTGATTTATTTATTATGGGATGGACGTGTGGCGATCTGCCAAGCTGCCAGTATTTCCTCAGTGGATTAACTTCGATAGCCATCCTTTTTCGAGGAGGAAGAAGAAAGCTTTGCTGTTCCGTAAAGTATTACAAATCGAATAGAAATTATGGATTTACGTGATGTGCTTGGTAAAGTCATAATTTTAAGGCAGTTAATTTTGGGGTTATTTAAACATTCAATTAATGTTGGGTATTTTATCTTCTATTGCTCGGAGAACGGATGGCCGATGGGGCTGTAAAGCTCTTGGATTGACGACCGCGTACTGGAAGACGCAGCGTGGGTAGGCTCCCCACAAGGTGTACCGTCAACTGGTGAAAGTCGCGGGAATCCACTGGATGCGGAAAGCACAGGACCGGTCGTTGTGGCGATGCTTGGGAGGAGGCCTATGTCCAACAGTGGACGTCTTTCGGCTGACATGATGAATGATGACTTTATCTTCTAACGTTTACTTCAAATAATAATTACAAAGCATTGGTGTTCATGTTTACAGCTACAGAAAACTTGTAATCTGCAGGATTTTCTATGTAAACAGAAGTTTGTAATTTAAATCCTCAAGGAATCAGATGAACGTTCCCACACTTCCCACTATTGTTAATTTTACTCATTTTAATTATCGTGTGAATAAATCTCAGCAGGGAAGTTAAATATCTGAAATAAGCAATATTCAAAACGAAACTTAAGTAACACACACAAAAAACATCTGTAATCAAATAAACCAAGAAGCAGTAAACAGATTTGGTTTGGTCCGGAGTCCGGACAACGAATTGTCTTTTATCGAATCAAATTCATTACTAATGTCGGCAGACTACTCTTTACCTACCTGAATGGATTTGCTTCAATAGAAGAATGAATCCGTGGTCCAACTCCAGACTGAACCAAATCTGAACGTCTCTTACATCTTAGATACACAAAGGCAGTCTAGCGGTTGAATGGTACAGGAAAATATGATGAGGAAATCTGCACATCTGAAAGGGCTCCTAAAGTTTTCGATAATGTGCCACGACAAAGCCGACCCACACCAGCGTGGATATTCTATAAGAGCTAGAACTTCTAAATCCGCAGTTAAATCTCTAATTTCATATTGTTTTCACTACTTTTCACTGCAGATTCAGAAGTGCACTGCAGGCCAGCATGGTGGACTAAAGACGAAACCCATCACAGCATGATCCAGGAAACTAATCACAATTATAAGTAGGCCCTTTCTAAAATACATGTTGGTGCTATTACAATCACATGAGACTTTTCATCTTCATGTCTCAGTTTGGCGAACTGACTTGCCGTATCATTTAGGCAACAACCTAGGTGGTGTTTCAGTTGTTATCGGCAAAGGTGACCGCTTAACACCAGGTGGACCTTTAGCTAGTTTCGCCATCCTATATTATAAAAAAATATGTGACCACATCAATGGGAAGTTATCCCCGTTTTTGCCTGTTTTTCTTTAGAGAGCTATCTCGGCGAGTGGAAGCGAGTTAATAGGTCACTGGAGCAAGTCGGGACTCATCAATAATAAATGACTGCACCACACTTACATTCATTTAGTGCTTTAGAGAGTGAGTTTAGGGACTTAGTGCCCAGTGGTGTAGAAGAGTAGTTGTTTATTTACGTTTGTGTTACTTTTTCTTAGGTTTTCGCTGGATAAGGTAACAATTACTTATGTCTCGTGAATATTGTTCTATTTTCGAAACAATGTCATTTTTGTTTTTTAAATGTATTGATCCAAAATCAGTTATTGTAAGGTAAAAGGTCATTGGCAGTAATTCCGTCTACAACTTAAAGCATCTTGATTAACATGCCAAAAATTAATAGAAAACTTGAAAATTTTATAATCATTATTATGTACTAGATTGAAACACAAATTGCTGATGTAGGCCAAACAGCTGTCAAGCTTAAGTGGAACTGGGCTGGTCACATCTGCCGCATGCCGGAGGAGCTATGGGCGAAAACAACCACACCAGAGGGTTCCAGATAGCAGCAAACGACAACGCGGCAGGCCCAAAAGGAGATGGCTGGACGAACTTGACTCCTATCTGAAGGATTGGCCTCAGAAGGCAAAAAACAGGGTCAAGTAGAAAAAGGGAAGACATGGACGTTGACAAGACGTTTTGGGATTTGATAGGTAATAAACAACATTCCATAGGGGCTAGCAACACTAATCTTCGTAGCTCTAAACTCGGATGGCTCATTGCAGGTCCTATGCCTATTTCTACTCGATCTTTATGTAATAAACCTATTATTTGTAATTTTATACTTAAAGAAGAACATTCCTTAAGTATAGATCAACAAGAAGAATGTGACGACTCTGAAATTAAAACTATAATACAAAGAGATTTCTATTGTGATGATTTACTCACAGAAGCTGACACAAGTGATGAGTTACGTTACATTCAGCGCTCAATTGCCACTGAACTAGCTAAAGGATGTTTTCCCCTCTGGAAATACCGATCAAATTTACCTAACCTAATAAATCCTAATTCTATAAATAACGATCAATCCAATTTAATTATTAGTAATGCCACAAGCACTTCAGGTATAGGTTGGTCTCCTATAACTGATGAAATTAATTTTCCTATTCATTGCTCCGATAAACCTAAGTGTATTAAAATAACTATTTTATCTACTACCTTTAAAATATTTGATCCACTTGGGCTTATTTCTTTATGTACAATAAAGGCTAAAATATTCCTCCAAAAGCTGTGGCTTAATACATTGGACTGGGGTGATCCAGTTTACCATATATCATTACTCTGTGATCCAGTTCCTCAAGACGTCAACAAATCTAATCTGTGGTGGTCTGGCCCCCCTTTTATCAAACAGCCAGAATCTACATGGCCAGTACTAAACCAAAATCTAAATATAGACTTGCCTGAAATAAAAGCGATGACCTAATTTTCAACAATTCTCTATACTTTACAAATGTCTACATCTAGAAGTCGTAAGCGACTTAACTAAGGATGCGTCCATACAAACCGTGAGTAGATTCATTGCTCGCAAAGGAATGCCCACCACCATTTACTGCGATAATGGACGTAATTTTGTAACTGCTGCAAAAGAAATTTGTAGCTTTCTTAACTCAAACACTGAGCCTATTAGAGATTTGCTGCTCGCCGGGGCATTGAATTTCGTTTCTCCCCCGCGTACGCTCCTCACTTCAACGGTCTAGCAGAGGCTGGCGTGAAGACAGCAAAATTTCACCTACATAGAATTTTAGGCCAGTCTCACCTAACATTTGAGGAATTGACCTCTGTGTTTGCTCAGATAGAAGCAATCCTAATAAACCGACCCCTATGTCCTCTCAGCCCTTCACCTAATTATTTCCAGCCTCTTACCCCGGCACACTTTTTAATTGGTAGGTCATTGACGTCGCTGCCTACACCGAGCTTCGTGGATTCCAACGTGCATCGCCTCGACCTGTATCAGCGCATCGAACAAGCAAGGCAACATTTCTGGAATCGATGGGCTTCCGAGTACGTCTCTGAGCTTCAACAGAGGACTAAGTGGCGGGTAAAATGCAAAGAGCTTCAGCTTGATAATTTAGTCCTGATCAAGGAAGATCAGACACCCCCTCTATGCTGGCGTCTAGGACGAGTCAGCAGACTGTTTCCTGGCTCCGATGGAATACCTAGAGTTGCCGATGTAAGCACAGCTAAAGGCACAATTCGACGAGCACTCAACCGCCTCTGCCTACTACCAACCACAGAGGATTGATTGTGTTGAAAACTTGACCTAGAGCTTTCAACGGCCGGAGGATGTCTACGCCACCGCTTGACCAATCAAGGCTCACCAAGTATCGCCACACACCACCAGCCAATGACGGAGCGGGAATATCACGCGACGCGCAGCCAGCCAATGACAGAGCGGGAATACACACGACGCGGCGGCCAACTAACGACTTCCATATTATTCATTCAATGTAGAACACAAAATCACACGAATTAAAAGTTTCATCCTAGTCAATATCAAAAACCAAGTTTTCTTTTGTTCCCATCGCGAACAAAAAGCTCTCGACCTATCAAAATCCCCGAAGGGGAGACACTACAGGCTGATAATAATAATATGTACTAGATTCAACAAAAATATTGCTAGAGATACCTTATAGCATCGACTTACCTTATACAAAATCTGTCGAGACTACGATAGACAAGATACCAAACAACAGCAAACACAACACAACAACAACATACGTGGCCAAATTAGACAAAATCCCGTAGCTACCCTTCGAAATCTTTTAAAACAACGAGCCCAATCCACTACATTTTAAGCATTTTTTACTTATAGTTTTTGCATGTAAGCGTGAATACGCATCTTTTTAGTTTATACGATACCTAACCACAAACCTACTATAGATCACTTCAGTCCGGTCAGGTACCAAATCTATAAATTCCCTTAGATACGTGATAACAGCTGTGTATCACCGCAGAGCCGCCAAAGCGTCAGTACGCCATTCTCGGTTAAAATATACCTAACTTTGTACAGTAACTCATGTTCGTAGCTATAACTTAATGTAGGTGAGACTAGCGCCTTGCTTCGGGTGTGTTCGGATTTTACCGGAAATGAAATTTAAAAAAAAATTGTCTTTGGAATTTAACCCATGATACTGCGAGAATTATTGTCAAAATTGGATTGGCACCAAAAAATCCGATCTCAGGAATTTACTTGCGTCTTTTATACTATCACCTTGATCATACTTGGGATTATTAGAGTATTCAATGGCCTGTTTGAGAATCATCAGCCTCCTACCCTGGTCCTAAATTACATGGGTTCGGCGCAATACGTCTTCTTCTTCCATTTTCCTCTATCAGCCGTCATCTCATCATTTACTCCCTTTTCATCAATATACTTCTTCACGCAATCCATCCATCTTTTCTTTGGTATATTTCTCCTTCTCCATCCATAAACATTCATACTCATCACTCTCTTAGTAACATGCATTTCATCCCTCCTCATCTCATGCCCATACCAACCCAAACGATTTCCTTTCAACTTTTTTATTACTGGCGCTGCTTTCAAACTCCCTCTGATATATACATTTCTTACTTTATCCATTCTTGTCACTCCACACATCCATCACAACATTGTCATCTCTGCTACATGCAGTCTAGCCTGTTTGTGAATAATGTACCCAATTCTACCTTTATTCTATTCTATTATAGGATGGCGAAACGAGCTAAAGGCCCACCTGATGTTAAGCGGTTACCTTTGCCCATAACAACTGCATCACCACCCAGTATGTTGCTTAAATGGTACTGCAAGTCGCGTTCGCCAAACTGAGACAAGAAGATGAAAAGTTTCATGTGATTGTAATATCACCAGCATGTATTTTAGAAAGCATATTTATCATTGTTATTAGTTTTCTGGTTTATGCCGTGATGGGTTTCGTCTTTAGTCCACATGCTGGCCTGCAGTGCACTTCTGAATCGGATTTTCATATAAATTGGTGGCACAAATAGGTACGGTGGTTAGTACTTCCCTGGATGAGCTCTTTCGCAAGGAGCTCAACTACTACATTGTCCTTCGTCATTGTCATGTAAACTTTTCCCTGGTAATGTGGTCAGTTACCAGATTCAATTGAAAATTTGCTTTCTTCCTACTTTAAAAGCTCAGTTCAGGAGTTCACTTCCTCAATTTAATCGAAGTACAAACTCAGTTTCCCTATAACATTAGATCTGATAATTAATATTCAAAGCCATAACTCACTGTTTATTCAAGATTTATAGATAAGAGGTGGCATTACGATAATGATTGTAATGTGGGTGTCTGTCTACCAGACGTTATTATGTTGTCGTTGATCCGAACTTCGGACAAAGGCGTCTTGCGAAAGTGGTCGTGTTTGCCCCCGTTGCCCCGCCCTTGACATGTTGAATCATGTCTTAAGCATGAGACAAAAGACGGTAGCTTTGGGCTACTGCCGTCTCTGTAGTCTATAACTGCTCTGTCGTAGCTGCACGATGTAATGGACCGTGGGACCGGAAAGATAGTTTGGACGCTATCTCTGCTAATGTTTTTCAGTATTTTGATTGTTTTTTCACAAAAGGGAGCAAATATTTCTTGAATGTGTCTGTATCTGTTTGTATCTTTTATGTCTGTTTTGTTTTTGCACTCTGTGCCATATGGGATGGGCAAATAAAATAAAATGCATTTTATTTTATTAATTTCGACCTTTCTATTATATATAGGCCTATGTCCAGCAGTGGACGTCTTTGGGCTGAAATGATGATGATGATGATGATGACCTTCCTATTTATTCTATCCGTCCTTATTCTGGGCTTTTAAAAGAACACGATTTTTAGCAAGACTAGAAAAAAATATTAAATACGTCGTTAACTGATCGTAGGACGAGTGGTGCTTTTAAAAAGAGAGAATTTGCACCACAAAATCAAGACGACATCGAGAAGGTTGACTGGTTGAGAACGGTTGTTTGGTTGTTGTGGTGTTGTCCTTTTAAATTTTTGTGTATATTTTTTATAATAAAATATACTTATAAAAAAGTTGGTAATTCAAAACACTCTGATCTGTTCTTTCTGTTTATTGGTTCAGCTATTAAATCCATGCAATAGTTACAAGTCCAAGGTTACTTCGCAACGTGCTTCACATTTTATGCGTATATTTATAGTGCGTATAATGTTGCCATGTGCAATGCCAAATTGCGTATGCGGCCATTACGGTACCGTTATAATTGACAAATTGGCAACTATAAAACATGTGATAATTAACAGTTACTAGCCAACTTAATGGCCTTTCGAATGGTCAATTTAATTGCAGCGTCGATACTTGTATGCAAAATTAAGGTGCCGCAACTTGAAAACTAAAAGGGGCGTTATTTCGAATTGGCAATATTTTTATGTTGGAAAACGTAGAGGAACCTAAATAAAATGTAGGTCTTTTTGGGAAACTCCCTTCTATTACTGTTAGTGTGTAACGTTCCAATACTGTAAATACGTGTCACATTCCATGCAAACAGGAGACCGAACTAAGACATCAATTATTCAGTTCTCACAACAAACAATACAGGTTAAACAGTTCGCATGCGTTTTTTTTAAATCGGCAGAGGCCCTACTTGGGTGCTTGACTCAGGCCCGTCGAAAACTGTGGCTTAAGACACTTCCACAACCCACTTTCTACATCCAGCCTAGTGACCATCTTCCCGTGGTGTACAACCTTCCCTGGTCCACTTGGAAGTCACTCAACCGACTTTGAACCCAAGTGGGAAGATTTAATTATAATCTTACTAACTGGGGTTACATCAACAAAACGGCGATAGGGTGCGGTTGTGGGTATGACCCTCAAATTATGCCTCACCTCTTATCCTGTCCTTTGTGCCCCAACACCTGCACCTAGAGCAACCTCTGCGCCGCCACTGATAACGCCGTAGGGGTTGCAAAGTTTTGGGTTTGCCAAGTCTGACCAAAAATCTGTCGAACCACTGACATGAAGAACAAGAAGATACTCTTGATTTTTGTTTCCTCCTTATTAAAAAGTATTTAGGGATTTGTTTCTTTTCTATTTGGTGTAAGCGATTGCTTCTGCCCGACCCTAGCTTCGTTTAATAAATCTTGAAAAAACAAAACTTCCTGATAGAATCATCTGAGAACTTTATCGAACATCGATTTAATATACAAAGGAGGTACGTCATCAATGCATAATTTAATTGTTCGTGTTTAGGTGTCGCCGCTTTTCTCCCACATATTTCTAAAACACAAAACGATAAGTACGACGCACACACTCATAATTTCTCACGCACATAAAGAAGCTCGCAACATACACTTGTAAACTTACTGATTGTATACATGCGATAAGTACGCATACAATGTTTCCATCTGTGAGCATTCCGTCGGCGATATGATCATTTTGCGCAAATCGAAGAGTGAAGCGTTGTTTCTACTTGACATATCTCCCTATGGAATCGATGTACTTGAAGCTACCAGTGCACCGGTAACACCTCGCAACAATGTTCACACGATTCAACTTGCAAATACAAACGCAGACACTGACGTCCATTCGGAACAGCTTGCACTTGCATATGAATGTGAGCTGATTATTAAGCTGCCAGCAATAGTTATGCTAAGTGATATCTATTCGTGTAGGTTCCGAAGGCATTCCAGGTATCTGGTAGGCAGTTTATGGCTATATTTTGTGTCCCAAGTTTGTATGAGTATCCGTTGTTATGGTAAACAGAAGTGCAAGTACCTACGTTGTCAGTGCTGACTGGAAATAAAAGGAAGTTCTAAAAACATAGATTCGAATAGCAGAAAGTTGATCAGGTTAAGTAGCTTTTCCCTAGAATAACTGCAAGTTTTGCCCGACATTGCACTGAACGTAGCCTTTTAAGGCCAACTTGAATTTGCTTTACTGCGCGTGCGACTACTGCGTTTGTAAGCCTAATAATTATTCTTACAACCAAGCCCCTTGCAACTGCACTCTTACAATTCATAGTCAGCCATGTTCCATTTGTTTTGGCTACATTTTGTATGGCACGTATACGACCGATGACGTTGAAGATTTTTAGATTGACCAGATTTAAATAATTAATTGTGCGAATAATAATGAAGCATTTGCATTATCATGTGAAATTGGATCGGGTTTATCTCATTGACGTCAGATCGTCCCACGTTTGTAGCAATAAATGATAGTTTATCCAGAATTTTCTGTTTCGAGTGCCTACGCTGAAGTAACGTTATAAACATGATGGCAAAAAAAATGGTGCCGGACATTAAGAAAAGCATCACCCTATCTCTTCTCATGGGTGTCGTAAAAGGTGACTAAGGGATTCACCAGAGGATGGGCAGCAGCGTTCTCTGAGTATTTAACCAACCAACTGCGATCGCCAACCCGCCTGCCAAGCATGGCGATTATGGCATATCCCCCAACATGCTTGGGGAAGGCCTATGTCAAGCAGTGGACGTATCGGCAGAAATGATGATGATGATGGTGGTGGAAAATAGAATACGACCGTGCTTTCTTACAGAATAGAGACATCGGAGTGCCCCATTTCTACCATCATAATCATCATATCAGCCGAAAATGATGATGATGATTATGAATTATAATATTAATTCAGAGATAGATCCTTTGAGGCCTTAGTATAAGATGCCTCTTGTTTATAGTTTATGATGGCAAAATGAGCTAAAGGCGTGTGTTAAGCGGTTACCTTTGTCCATAACAACTGCAATACCACATAGGCTGTTGCCCAAATGGTAGCGTAAGTAGGTTCGCCAAACTGTGACCTGAAGATGGAAAGTTTCATGTGATTGTAATTTTACCGGCAACCCTATCCTTCTCACCAGAACACTGCAATGCAAGCGTCATTGTTTTGCAGTAGAAACTACGGTGGTAGAACTTCCCTGGACGAGCTCGTTCACAAGGAGCTCTACTACTACTGAGTACTGACATCTGCATTGGTAGTTTTAAGGAGTTATGAACAGTTGTGATTGATGCATAGTTTGGATAGAGGCGTTGTGTACTGAATAAAAGATCGCGGCCGTGTTCAATTGCCAGTGCAATCAATAAAATACTGTCTAAACATCGTTTTCTTTACTTTTTTGTTGTTGCGAGAAGGACACCTTCAAAAGGCTACTGACCTCCTGTGGGGAGGCCACGGTGTGTGGGATTTTTACCAAACTAAAAACCCCCGGTGGCCATCTTTAGCACATTAAGGGGGACTCTGGGAATGTATTATGCCTCCGGAGCCCTTCCCGTGTTAAGCCTGTAAGGAACATTTACAAAGAGACTTTTTTCTCCCTGTACACTTTTCTGGTGCTCACGGCGACACTGAACACTGCGTACCGCCGTGTTCCCTGAGGTCAATCAGTGGACACTCAGTCCCCACTCTGAACGCCCGTGAAATTTTTTTTTTTTTTGTGGGCGTATCGAGCGAAAGGCCCACCTGATGTTAAGAAACATTGTAGGATACTACATACGTCAAAAAAAAAAGCATTAGGTACTATCAAGTCCTTGCACCCTGGGCAGTCAGCCCTGCTACCAACCTGCTGACTGGCTAATCTTTTCCCCACGGCATGAGATATTATCATTATGTAGCTCATGTCGACACGACAGAAGAAGAAGTCCTTTATTTATCAACCAAGCGTTTTTCACTCTAATTATTGGTTTTACCACATTTTCACAAACTCTCATTAGATTTCAAACTATTTATAAACCATCTCTGTTTTCTTCCTCAGCGCTGCGTCTGGCATTGCGGCGGTGGAGGTCGCTGCGCCCGAGAGGCCGCAGCGAATCATTACCGAGCAGTATGTCGGGCCCTCGTCGCCGAAGCCCTAGAACTGGCCTCCTTCCTCGCGAGGGTCAGGGTCGGGGGAGCACGGGACATGGGCGCCGCTGAAGACTCCGCCAAACATCTGGACACGCTACGGTTTTCTGACTGGGTGGGTATCTTGAAGGTAATAGGCGAATGATATTGAATGTGCGGAGAGTAGGTACTTAGGTAGGGTAGGCCGCATGAAGAATAGGTTGTAATGTTTTTTAGTATTATCGTTAAAGTGTAGGTATTTGAAATAGTAAAGATCATAAGAAAGTTGGAATAGGAAAATTATGGGATTCATGTGGTAGAATAAAGTCCTAAACGGTAAACTAACGAAAGATTTCAAACGAAATTAATGAGTATACAATCTTATGTAGAATCTTTAGGTTTTAAGTCTAAATCGAATTAGCTTGAAAATCTAGTTCGATGAAAATAAATGAAAGAGAAAGACATAGGCCTATCCAATAATAATAATCCAATAATATTAGGTTCGTCCACTAGCTCTATGAGTTCGGCATTCTTTCGGACTCTCAGCGTCCGAAAGTCCTGTCCTCCTCCTGTAAAGTATCCAAAGTGTGGAAAGTCTCATGTGATTGTAATTATTACAATGTACAAAATGTAAAATTTACAGTCGGGTGATTGCAGTAAGCTATGTTTCAATCATTGATTGATTTCAGCCTGCAGCAGTATTCTGCTGGACATATATGCCTATCCTAATTTGCGCCACAACACTTGGAGCTCAGCCTTTTGCATCCAGTCCAAACCAGCTACCTTCTTCAGATTGTCGGTCTATCTGGGAGACCTTTTGTGTTAACTTAGCATTTAATACAAAATGCAGAATAAATGTGGTAGAAATGAGAGCTTTGAGAATTATAAGTGTGGTGCTAAGGGAGCGTTGTGGAGTGAAATAAGATTTAGTGACAAAGATTGGAAAAGGTATGTTAAGATTTATTTAGTAGTAGTAGAGCTCCTTTGTGAAAGAGCTCGTCCGGGGAAGTCCTACCACCGTACCACCTTCTCCGCCAAATAGTGATGCTTGCATTGCTGTTTTCGGTCTGAAGAGTACGGGTGCCGGTGGAATTACAATCACATGATCACTTTCCATCTTCATGTCTTAGTTTGGCGAACCGACTTGCGGTACCATTTAGGCAACAGCCTAGGTGGTATTGCAGTTGTTATGGGCAAAGATAACCGCTTATCATCAGGTGGGCCTTTAGCTCGTTTCACCATCCTATACTATATAAAAAAATATGGTTTGGGCATGTAGAGAGGATGGACGATAGGATATTGACGAAACAAGTATACGAACCAAGAGTGGATGCGGGAGTTGGAGGGGGACGAACTCGGCGAACGTACCGCAACTAAATCACATACGTTCTCAAAAAAAGCCAGGTTAAGAGCAATCTTAGAATCTAACCCGACGAGCATGTATGATGAGGCTAATGAACGTAGATGAAGCCAAAGAGGTGTGCCAGGATCGAAGCAGGTGGAAATCCATAGAGTCTGATGCCTACCCCAATAGGAAACAGGCGTGATAATATGTATGTAGGTATGCAGACGGAATTTGCTGGATGCAAGGCTATGCTAGCCTTCTCAGCCTAGTTTTTGCGGAAAATGTTTTCTATACGACGCACGCTACCCGCTCCGCTGTCGCATAAACGCAGCCTTAGCTACGCGTAAATATTTATGGCGTTCAGGGCTTGTAATGAGAATTCCTGGACATTATGTATGCAAGGTATTTATGCCTACTTTTTAGTGGCGTGGTTCTGGCTGCGTGCAAAATGTTTAAAGTTTAAGGGTCTCGCGGTGGTCTTATTGAGGGGGTTGTTGGTATGGGAATCGTTTGATATCAAAAATCAGTTCGAGACAGGCAAGACGCGGCTATAAATTCATCGGTCTTTACCAGGGATTGCATGCTGGGTACGTTGTCAGTTGAGTGGAGGAACGAAGTAATATGTTTATCCAAAACAAAAGTAGGATCCTCGAACCAGACTGGGTTATTTTGCCTGGCGGGTGGTGGCCAGTTCGTCCAGTTTCATAGGGTTACTGGTCACGTTCCCAAGACTGGATTTCAAGGTAAAAAAAGGAGAAGGGAAGGGGATTCTCTTTCTTTACTTTGTGTTCTCGTGTCGTAGACATTATCTCGAACTCGACATAATGTCGAAACAAGATCGAATCGTCGAATCGAAAAAAATCGTATTCTCAGAATGTCACGTTAGAGATATGTATACGCCTAGCGCTTTAAATACAAAGAGTGGTTCATAGCAGTTGAAATTTCCGGCGAAATTTTTCTTAGCGATTTAATATTAGAGATTATCTCGAATTAGACATGTACTTCTTCTTTTCTAACACAAGCAAGCATTTGCTTAAAAGGTGGTTTCCAACGCTGTAATGAAATAGATAGATAGAATATTCTTTATTGTACACCAATAACATTATTAAACTTAGGACTAACATGTAAAATAAGGAATGTACCCCTATCGCTAATAGCGATATCTTCCAGACAACCTTTGGATGGACAAGGAAGACGTGAAAAATAGATGGGGGCAGTGTGTGGGATATAGTTTTACAAGTTGATGATTTTTTTTTATACAAGGTGTTGATCTGTAATCGTGCCATATTTCTAGATCTGATGATAAATAATGTGCTTAGTCACCTAAAAATACTTAAAAAATTCTACGATTATTTAGTACCTAAATTTTCACTTAGAAACATAGCGAGGGTTCGAGAATAAATCCTGAACGTCTCGGAAAATAAGTCATCGGCGGCGTTGTCAAAGGGTGGAAATACCTGCAAATTGTTTTGGTGGTGTCGCACGCCTCGTTTTTGTGTCGCACGTGACACACGGGGGGGAATTTGTTTGTTTATAAATAGGTATTTAACAAAAAAAAAAATTTTTGTTATTGATTTTTTTACTGATTCGTGTTCAGTATCATTGGTATAGTCATCTCCTTAAATATGGCACGAATGCAGAGCAACATGTTGTATTTACCTCTATAACGCGAGAATTGGGGCCCAGTATCACGGTAAAATCTGAGTATAGTTACTTCAACAAGAAAAATTAAAAAATATTTGTCCTTCTGGTCACTCAGTATAAGTAGATGAGGCTGCTATTTACACCAATTTAAAAAGTTATAAAATCGTAATAGGATGCTAGCCTCGTATTCCAAAACAATGCTCAAGCCTGAATTTAGATTTAAGAACACTGTCATTTCATGTATAGGTAGTTGACGTCACACATAAGCAGCCCATTACAGCCCAGACTACACATCGAGAACTGTACGGAGCACTCTCAGGTGTGCAAGTTTCCTCACGATGTTTTCCTTCACCGTTAAAGCAAATCAAATTCTGATGACATCACAAGACTCACATGAAATGACAAAGATGTTCTTGAATCTAGATTAATACTTGAGTTTCTTTCTAGAATTCGTGCCTTAGAGTAGGATTCCTGAAAGTATGATCTGCCCTGGTGTAGGATGAGAAAATAAAACATCTTTGAAATATTTGAGTCTCCCAATTAATGGGTAGGTAGGAAGGTACTTAAATATCTACTATCTTTGCTGCCATATTTGTAACACGATGTTATTTTCAATTGTAGTCTAACCGAAGAATATGGAGAGCATTGCAAGTACGTAGACCGGAAAGTTAATGGTGTAATAAAATTGTCGCTTATTAGTATGTAAATACGCAAAGAATTATATTGAACAGCTGATATTAGGCTTAAACGTAAAGGTACTTACATTATTATTGATGAAATGCATGCACGTTAGATGTCATATAGTTGAATAACCTCCTCGGAATGTATCTCTATTGTCATTTAATTGATCATTAGTCACATTCAAGTATTACCTACTTACCGCAGGTTACAGCATCTCCTATGTCAAGGCTTCACCTCAAGCGGATACTAATCTTAATTAACGAATTTATGACTTAATTTTATTGAGTTTCTACTGTTTCTAGTTAATAGTAAGTTAACAAAAAACTTTTAAACCACGAATAAAATGTAGCTAAATGTGTTCTATAGTTTAATTACAATTATGCACTTAATACTGGTTATCTTTCAACCGCTTTGATTGAGGCTTTTCTCTGCTTACCGCGAAGTCTTGACGTAAACGCCTGCAAGTAATCTCATAGCAACGGATTTCGCACAACTAATGGCTTCTAAAAATATTTCAGGCGCGGTTTTGGATGCAAGTCATTGGTGAATTACGGATGGGAGTCAAATTAAAGAAAGTCAACTATTCAAGGACACCAATAGAGTACGAGTTAACGCCGTACGAAATATTGATGGATGACATAAGGTCCAGGAGGTACACGCTAAGGAAAGTCGACGGCGCGATACCTCCAAGGTAAGAAATATTATTATTGTTTTAACTTACTTCTTATGATTCACTTGTTTAGTATATTTCCACATTATACTTCAAAACAGAAAATACAGTTACACAACTGACCTATTAAATCCGAAAAATTTGATCAATAGGCTCGTTGTTTTTTCATTTCATTTAGATAAAATATTATAAGGTATGATAATTGTGCATATAATTTCAATATTTAAAGTGTTTTATGAAATTCTTTAACGTACTGTTTTTATTTACAGTGTAAAGAAAGACGCTCACGCGATGATACTCGAATTTATTAGAAGTAGACCTCCACTTAAAAAGGTAAGCCAATACATCAAAGAATTAGTATTATAAACAAATATTGATACCGATTACTTTATTTGATCTGGGCAGTCATAAGTGGGTATTTTCGTTCTCCCGCAAATCTCCTCATTTCTGATTCGATCACGAAATGAAATGAGGAAATTCGCAAGAGAAACGACTTAGCCCGAAGAATTGCCAACCTTAAGTGGCAATGGGCGGGGCACATTGCTCGCAGAATGGATGGTCGATGAGGCTAAAAATCTCTGGAATGGCGACAGCGTACTGGAAGGAGCAGCGTGGGTAGACCCCCACAAGGTGGACCGATGACCTGGCGAAGACCGTGGGAATCCTCTGGATGCGGGAAGCGCAAGACCGGTCGTTGTGACAATGCTTGGGGGAGGTCTATGTCCAGCAGTGGACGTCTATCGCCTGAAATAATGATGATGACTCATAACCGGGTACTCTTAATCTTAAGCTTTAAATTTTTCATCTATTTTGATTTATTTCCTCTTCTTTCACGGTACAAAGTTCAATTTATCACTATTATTCACTTAATCTCTCAAAGTTACACCACATACCAGGCCCCTCAGAAAGTATTGCGAAAAAAAGTTTTTATATATGGGAGACTGGCCAGTTATAATCTTTTTCGAAAATATGATTATTTATAAGTAAAAATAAGTAAGTTCCAATTTCAAAATTTCCCTCCACATTTTTTGCGAGTTAATTCAAAGTATTGTGTCTCACTGAAATATGGATCTGCGCCGGGAACATTTTAGAGCTATGATTTTATACGATTTCAAGTGTCGCCTGAAACCGGATGAATCGTACGATAGACTTCAAATGGCATTCATGGATGAAGGCCCTTCCAAGGCAACCGTGTATCGTTGGTATAACGAATTCAAGCGCGGTCGACCAACTTTGGGGGATGACGAAAGAAGCGGTCGCCCTTTGACGGCTGTTACCGAAGAA
Organism: Asteroscopus sphinx; assembly: GCA_949699075.1. Lineage (NCBI taxonomy): Eukaryota > Metazoa > Arthropoda > Insecta > Lepidoptera > Noctuidae > Asteroscopus > Asteroscopus sphinx. Next base: position 29,209,214 of record OX453004.1, on the reverse strand, counting down.
AACGTGCTAGCAGTGAAAAATTTAATCCAAGACAATAGGCGAATTACATATCAGGAGATTCAACACATATTGAAGATTGGATCGGGAAGCGTTCACGAGATTCTACACAGCCATCTTCGCGTGAGGAGGATAGTATCACGCTGGGTGCCGCACAACCTCACCGATGCTCAGAAGCAGGCCCGGGTGGAATGGTGCCGTGATATGCTTAACAAATTTGAAGCAGGCTCGTCTCGGCGTGTTTACGACATCGTTACAGGTGATGAGTCCTGGATTTATCAATACGACCCAGAAACCAAGCGCCAGTCGACTGTTTGAGTGTTTCAAAATGAGCCAACGCCTACCAAAGTGAAGCGATCTAGAAGCGGGGGTAAGATTTTGATCGCTAGCTTTTTTAATTTGACTGGCCACTTGGTATCAATTCCCTTACGGGATCAAAGAAGCATTAATGCCGAATGGTATACTACCAAATGTTTGCCAGAAGTTTTCTCTGTTATAAGCAACAAGCGACCAAACACAGGGCTCCGCGGGCTACTGCTCCACCACGACAATGCACCTGCGCACACCGCACTCAAAACGAGGGACTTCCTGGACAGCACGCCAGTCAAACTCCTGGGTCACCCTCCTTACAGCCCTGATCTAGCACCGTGTGACTTCTTTTTATTCCCAAAAATAAAAAATCAGCTCAAAGGGATACAATTTTCGTCGCCGGAAGATGCGCTGGCTGCGTTCGAGCAGGCTGTAAACGAGGTGTCTGCGGCGGACTGGAAAAAGTGTTTTGAAAACTGGTTTAGGCGCATGAATCTTTGTATAGAGGCTGGTGGAAAGTACTTTGAAAAGATTTGATAAAAATATATGTACGTATAGAACAATTTTTTTTAGTTTCGCAAAACTTTCTGAGTGTCCCACGTATTCTCATAGCTCCTATTTCTACTGCAATTATTCTGTTTTCATGTTTCTTCTGCCTTACCCAACTTTCACTACTACACATAAGTTTCAATCCGATTCCAGTCGAAAGAATCTCAAGATCTACATTGCTCGACTTTTATTATCTTTAAATTAATTAGCAGTTATTTGTTATCATAGGCATCAGACCGCAAGCTGCCACCTCCTCGACTGGAGATAACGCCCCGGGAACGCCTCCTCGCGTCTATTCAAGTTGGAAGGCAATTGCGACCCACCCCGTACTCAAGGCGATTATGTAAGTACACTTAAATCAATTTGAAGTTTTCAAACGAATGTGCAGAGCCTCATAGGTTGTAGAGGCGTATGTAGGAAATAACCATTTTTTTTTCTACGACTGGTGCTTAATTTATCTTCTGGATAATGGAAAAAAGAAGTATGTGAACGTATCATGTTATTTAGTTGCAGAAAGTTTTTTCGCAATATTTATGGCAAGAAAAAGTCATGATAAGTTGAACAGTAGCTTGCCTGGGTTGTAGATGCATTTTATTCCACAATTTTATAGTTTTTACCTCCATAATAACAAGTTTGTGTCATATATCCCTTATCCAATATAATAACTTGTTCCAGATCCTATCCAAGCCTGGAATCCTAATCCCGAATCAGAAATAATCAAACTAGAACCTTGAACTGCCTTTTCTACCTTGTTAGCATGAATTGTGTCCTTAATGTCCTTTTACATTTATCTAGTTTTGTGTATTTAAGCGTAACAAAAATATAAAATCCATGTTAGGGGGGTTAATATCACTGTTACATGCAAACAATGTGTTAAACATTGAAAGCGCGTTGCATTATAACTTGCGATGGTTTTTGACTGAGCGCCTTATAAAAAGTTGCCAGCAACTTTTATTAACTCTTTGCTATTAAAATTGTTAAGGCGGTAGTCGATGTTATAGGCCCTGCTGCAATAGACGCCGTGCTTCAAGTCTTCAGTATTAGCCTCACATTTGTCTACATAAATTTGTTAGATTTTTTACATCACTATGTATTTATCAGAATGAAATAAAGATTTACCTACTGACTGAGTAGTTAGATCAAGTAGTTAATATCGCGAGAATCGTGATAGTAAGACAATATACATCGAAGCTTACTCCTATTATTATAATTGTTTACAAACAAACAATCGTTGTTTGTATATCTTTCAAGGTTCTACAGGAATGCATAAATTAAGTTTATCAGTCTTTCTATCAGCTAAGAATAGATAGTTTATTTTCATTTTACGCTCATTACATCATATTAAGAACGGCACAATATCTCTGAGATGTCTTGTATGTGCTCTAGTTTCGTAACACATTGGTACACAATGGCGTGATTACATGTTTTATAGCACTCTTGATAGGAACCCGCTGTTTGTTATACGCAGCAATGATTTAACGGGCAATAAATTATAGGAAATTGGTTTGTTTTGAATATTTAATTGGGTCCATTTTAATGTTTTATGATGATGAACCATTATCGAACTAAGTATAGTACCTTATAGAGTTTTCTTTTTGAAATTTTCAAGTGTTGGACCTTCCTAAATTATTGCAAGACCGCTCACAAGAGAGCGTTATACCACAGTAAACATAACATTTCATCATTTCAGTCGAAAGACGGCCACTGTTGGACATAGGCCTCCCCAAGCATATGTTGGGGGATATGCCATAATCGCCACGCTTGGCATGCGGGTTGGCGATCGCAGTTAGTTGGTTAAATACTCAGAGAACGCTGCTGCCCATCCTCTGGTGAATCCCTTAGTCGCCTTTTACGACACCCACGAGAAGATACAGGGTGGTGCAATTCTTTACGTCCGGTACCACAGTTTACTGTGCTTATACTGTCGTCAGTTAGTCCCAACTCCCAACGGCCTTTTTAACACACTTGGCCGTCCAAATAGTAAAGTTCCCATCTAGTTTGTTGGAATTAAATTAGGGAAACAAAACGGTTTTATAAAATATACTAATTCAAGTAGTTTTCAATGCTAATTTTACGAGCTTTGAAAATATTTATCTAGGACATAATGTTTGTTGAAGAGAATTGATCCTTATTGTCTACTCTATCGATTGGTGGCATAAAACATTGGGTGATATTTTTTGGCATTCTTGAAGGTTAGATTCCCGGTTCAGGCAAGCAAGTTCAAAATCGTCTTTTAATGCTGATATACTTCTGTAGTGTCATTGAGTACTAAATAGTCCGTTTGGACGACACTTCATAGGGACAGACCCTTAAGGGTCCAACAGTAAACGGATTACTCGATGTTCTGCTGGACAACTGCTAAGAACACACCACAATACCTGCACTTTCCTTTGTTCTGCTGCAGCCGTTATTCGACTATTTTCACGACCCGAGGGATGAACTGCTGGAGTTCTCACGGGTTTTAAGTGTTCTCGAAAGTGGTCTCGAAACAATGTATCTCGCGCTTGGCCCCGATTTCGTCGCTCCGCCGGTAAGAACGTGTTCGAAGCAGACGCCGATAGAACAGTCCTCGTGGTAATGGTGTCCAGCAGTGGCGTAAAAACAGGGTCGTTCTGTTCAATACAGTTTGTCATAACAGAACACCGATATTGGAATTGACATGATGACGAAACAACTTATTTTTAAATAGGTATAAAGGATTTATGCCTTTGGGGAAAATTAGATATTATCAATATTTAAGATACATGCTCTCCCTCAGTGACCGCCATTAAATTCCACCCATATTTATAATAGAAATATACTAAATATATAAGCAGCTCATTACTGTCCCACTGCTGGGCACAGGCCTCTTCTCTGAATGAGTGGCCTTAGTCCACCACGCTGGCCTAGTGCGGGTTGTTGGACTATGGTGCACTTTTTGGTGTGCAGGTTTCCTCACGATGTTTTCCTTCACCGTTAAAGCAGGTGATAATGACATTCTTATCCGCACATCAATTTGAAAAGTCAGAGGTGCGGGCCGGGTACGTACTCGGACCCTCCTGCATGGAAGGCAAGCGCTCATCCGCTAGGCTATCACTGCTCACCAAAAGAAATATACGTACTTGTGATATAATACACGTTATTAATGTAAGGGATATTAGCGTCTCTTATTCCTAATCGTTCTGCATAGTTGTAAGAAAATATGATTGATTGCATACTGATGATCTTGATACCGTGACTGGCCAGAACATGTTTATAACTAGAAGCTAGGAGATAGGGAGTTTGGGCTATTTATGTTATCAACGAGGAGATAAGTGTTATGTAAGAGTTGTCACTATGATTAATGTTCTATTGAATAAGGTGCTCACCAGTTTTCTCTTATTTTATTACCACGTTTTTAGGGTTCCGTACCCAAAGGGTGCTAACGGGACCCTATTACTCTCGCTACGCTGTCCGTCCGTCCGTCCGTCCGTCCGTCTGTCTGTCACAGGGCTGTATCTTTGTAGAGGTAATGGATAACCAGTTGAAACTTTCAGAGAATATGTGTTGCTATGAGGAGTATCACAACAAATACTAAAAACAAAAAAAAGTCTAAAACTAAAGGGGGTCCCCATACAAGAAACCTCGAAAAACATGCATTTTTTCATCGTTTTTGTTCCTGCTCTATCTTCAAAACGGTAATACATACCAACGTCAGACTTGGTCTGATTATAGTGCATACTATGTACTTTAGCAACAAATACTAAAAGTACGGCAAACATAGACATATGTGGTGGTACCTACGTAAGAAAGAGATGCAAAAATTCACATTTCGCGTACGATGGTTGGTCTTTTGATATAAACTCTCGTAAATTAAATCAGTTTATATGGGGTATCAGGTCGATGGGTGGTACGGGACCCTTACTGCGTGAGTTCGACTCACACTTGGCCGGTTTTTATTAACTTACTTTCAATCATGTCTGTCTGTTCAGTACAAATTTTTGAATATATTTTAAACTAACTTTCCGATGAGCTACAGACTTGAAACTTGAAACTAGTGATGCTTGCATTGCTGTGTTTCGGTCTGAAGGGTACGGGTGCCGGTGAAATTACAATCACATGAGACTTGCCATCTTCATGTCTTAGTTTGGCGAACCAACTTGCGGTACCATTTAGGGAACAGCCTAGGTTGTATTGAAGTTGTTATGGGCAAAGGTAACCGCTTAACATTAGGTGGGCCTTTTGTTCGTTTCGCCATCCTATACTATAAAAAAAACATAGCTCAGACCTTTATGACAATGCGATATTAAGTCGCTTTCGTTATAAAAACGTGGTATTAATAAAAACTTTAATTTTTTTTATTTATTACTGATTGTTTTTGGCGGTCGATGAAGACCACAGTCTGTAAGAGGGGGGAGGGGGGGGGGCAGGGGTACGGGCCTGCCTCGGTTCAAATAAAACATGGAGCTGGGATTAATACGATAACACTTTGATAACATTTGATTCTTTTTGCGTACATAAGTAGGGGCTATTAAATTGTCATTGTTAAATAATTAAAAAAGACATAGTGCAATACCAGGAGAAACTACACAGAAATAAATCTTGGATCCGCCCTTGACTCTATACACGCTGAAATTTGAATCGCTTATTTCCCGAAAGGGGGGTCATTGTACTCATCATTATGAACAACTTTTACTATGGCACCAACCCTGAAATCGCGAAAAAAAAATCTGGTGGTCCCTACATTTTATTGATTTAAGTGAAAACAAATGTAGGGACCAACTGATTTCAGGGTTGGTCCCATAGTAAAAGTTGTAATTAATAATTAAATAATTAAAATAATTATAGTTGTAGTAAATAATGATGAGTACAATGACCCCTTTTCGGGAATTAAGGGACTCAAATTTCAGCGTGTATAACATTAAATTTTGCTAAGATTTTTGTCAATCGCACACGTGACGGTGAAAAGAAATTGAGTAAACTTACTCCTCAGTCTATCTCAGTTCACTGCTGAACGTAGGTTTCTATTACCTCACCACCACCTCACCATAAACACTCCACTCCACTCCACGCCACTCCACTCGGCTTTTCCAGTTTTGCCTAGCGGCCTACTTCAGGTCGTCAGTCCATGCCTAATGAAGCCTAATTGATAAAATATTTTATTTTTTGCATCTTCAACAGAGGACATTATAAAGTATACTCCTCCAATTCCAAGAGACCACATCGTTCACTTATAATCGAGGCAAGATTAAGCATCAAACTAAAAAAGACAAAAAATTCAACAACATACATTCATTACATTAAAATTACAGAAACAAAATAACTAGGTACCTACTACAGTACAAAATGCTGAGGTTTCAGGTTAATACAAACACGTGAAATCGCAAGCATGCAGGTCAAATATATTTTAAGTTGAGGCCAGTTATGTTGGTTCGAGAGTGGCCCGAAATGGTTCGCGTATATAACCCACGGCAGGTGTGTCCCCTTTTCCTTTGCAAACTTGGCTGACACATTGCCTTGTGATATTAAAAAAAATATGAAGGCAAAAGTCTTAACAATCTTAAAGTGTGACTAGATTTATCATCATCGACTCAGCCTATCGCAGTCCACCAGCTGGACCTATGTCCAGAGGCATATGCTTCTCCCAAGTTGTGCCACAACACTCGTTCCTCTGTCTGACTTTAGATTGGTTATGTGTTAATTAATTAAATTATTAGCACGAACAAAACGGTCTTAAAATACAATCTGTTTAAGTAGGTTGTTGTTAATTTACCATAGTAGTTATAAAGTTATAACCTCACACCCATGTTAGCGGAGTAACATTCAATTGTTTATCTACACTCGTATCGTAAAATTCGAATTATGAACTCGAAAGTAATGTCATAATGACATACTTTACCCACTTGCACCTGTAATGAATTTAAAAAAATTCATTACGATACAGTTTGTTGAACAAAACAATGCGGTAATTTAATTTTTTTTCCATAACCGCACACTTCAGCCCAACTAAGGAGTTTTTAATGCCACTTCGACCCAACCAAGGAGTTTTGAAACCTTTTTTTAGCAGTCGTACAGTTTGGCACCAAAGAGTACACAAAATTCAGGGTGGCGCCACTAGTCATACATTAAATAATGTTATCGTTTAAAATCGTGTTTTTGGGAGAACTTTGGATTGTCATAATTGCTTTTAATTATTTTTAAGTGTTTACAGGCATATTTTTTGTATGATGAAACACAGATTGACGGAATCCTGACAAGGATAGAAAATTAGTTCCGATTATAATGTTTTCGCCAGACTATATTTTATTATCTGTGTTGACGTGCGCCAGCGCGCGTGCGCGGCGTGTCGCGGCCGCGCGCCATGGCCTACTGGATTTGGCTTTGGATTGAATTTGTTACCAAGATTTTGACTGTGGTATTTTATTTAAAATTGTATGAGTTTAGATAAAGTATTGTATGAAACTGACATAACTAGGTATTAAAACACTCGTGTGATACTATTAAAAACCTCGCCTACGGCTCGGTTTTTAAACTCACACTCGTGTTTTAATAACCCCTGTTATGCAACAGTTTCATAAACTACTATATTTAACGTTTATGACAATTAACTACGGTTTGTGTAGTTGCAAGTTGCAATAAAAGTTTATACTGTTCTGCATTTAAATTTTGCTACAGTTATGTTGCAATAACTACATGTGAGTACCTACATCAGTCAATAAATATGTTAGGGATGTCCTTTATCGTCATCCTCCTGCCCATCATCATCATCATCATAATTTCAGCCGAAAAACGTCCGTCCACTGCTGGACATAGGCCTCCCCCAAGTATCACCACAACGACCGTCCTGCGCTTTCCACATCCAGCGGATTCCCGCGACCTTCACCAGATCGTCGGTCCACCTTGTGGGGGGCCTACCCACGCTGCGCCTTCCAGTACGCGGTCGTTACCTTCGTTCTCCTGCGAATCTCCTCATTTCTAATTCGATCACGCAGTGACACTCCGAGAATAACCCTCTCCATTGACCTTTCAGTGACTTTGAGCCTTCTTATCAGGCCCACTGTGAGCGACTACGTTTCAGTGCCGTAAGTAATAACTGGCAACAAACACTGGTCAAAGACTTTCGTCTTGAGACACTGCGGTATTTTGGATGAGAAGATACTGCGTGGCTTCCCGAATGCTGCCCAACTGAGTCGGATTCGACGATTGGCCTCCTTCTCGAAGTTGGTGTTGGACCTAACTAATTGGACAGTTTGTTCTAGGTATACATAATTGTCAACAACAAATACTTACTTCTTCGCCAAATAGCGATGCTTGCATTGCTGTGTTTCGGTCTGAAGGGTACGGGTGCCGGTGAAATTACAATCACATGAGACTATCTTCATGTCTCAGTTTGGCGAACCGACTTGTGGTACCATTTAGGCAACAACATAAGTGGTATTGAAGTTGTTATGGGCAAAGTTAACCGCTTAACATCAGGTGGGCCTTTAGCTCGTTTCGCCATCTTAAACTATAAAAACCGGCCAAGAGCATGTCGGGCCATGCTCAGTATTATAGGGTTTCTTAAGTAGGTGTTACAAACAAATCAAATCGAATATTAATCTTGGCTATTTTAGTTTTTGCAATAGACGGCAGCATTGGCGACTCAGAGTGTTGTTAGTAGCCGCCGCTAGATGGCGCTATAAAGTGCCAAATGCAATAGACGGCAGCATATTGGCGACTCAGAGAGTGTTGTTACTAGCCTCTAGAACACAAAGTTACTTTTTGTGATTTTTTTAAATAGAAAGTAGCTAAAGGAGCATTATTTGCTAAGATTATTTTTCTTTAAGGCAATGACCTTTGAACTAGGACGTTTTAAGTATTTTTCAGTTTTCTCTCTATAATTTAAAAAATTATAATCAAATTATACTCTATTTTATTTTATTAAAAGATAGAAAGACTAAAATTAATTATCTATAAAAGAGAGTTTTTACAAAGGTCTATCAATGTGGAAGATTATAAGTTTCTACGTTGCATAGTTTAGAAATGGCAGGGGGACACATTGCAAGCCACTTTGGCGGGCTGTATTTCCCAGATGGTACACCTGATAAAAAAGTGATGTATAAAACATTGCCTTCATTTTAGTAGACCCATTCAATGATACCCCACATGAGGGGGTGCAGCGAAAAGAATTTTTTCATCCCCATTTACATATACCTATGGGCGCCACCCCTAAAATAGGTAATCACGATTTTTTTATTCCTTTAAAATTGAGATCTATATCTAGACTATTTTTTTAGCAAAATTCCATTTACTTATGTTTATAACTGTAGAAGTTATTAAGCTGTAAAGGATTAGGACAGACGGCCAGACGGACGGACATGACGAAAATATAAGAGTTCATTGTAGGACTACGGAACCCTAAAAAATAGGTTAAAATAGCGTCCACATATATTCAGTATGTTGGTATTCAGCCGTATCTGGTTAGACTGAAAACCGACCCCAACATAGTTGGGAGTAGGCTAGGAAAGGGAGGAGGGTCCACATATTACTACCAGTAGACACAGAAATCGCTTTATAAATCTCAGATATCTATAAATAAAGTTACTATCTCTGTAAAAGCTTAAGTTAATATTGTTCTCAAGTAAGTATCTTTGTGTTTTTATTGAGAATAAATTTCTTTAAACCTAACCCAGCATCACTTTGGTAAAATCATTCCAATATTTTACTTACCTACAGAAGAAAGAACTCCATAAAATGAAAGCCCTTTACGTCGACGACATAACGACCCTGAAGGCATTTAAGTTTCGGACAAAAACCCTTTTCATCTTATGCAACCCTGGTACTGACGTCTGCTTGCAATTTTCATTAAAACTTGCAATATTTTTGTTATGAAATAAATCACTTATGACTTAATAAGCTCATACATGGAATATTTATGACAAATTACTTAAGTAAGAAAAATCTGTAATTCTGTGCTAATGTCGTTCGTTATTCTTCATGATTTCTTAGTAGATAGGAAGAGTTCTATAGCATATTAATTAAGTGTAATATGATAATAGGGGAGGTATAAGTAAGTGCATGTATAAACATGGCATTAGGCCACAAATTGTGAAAGGCTATTTTGAAGAAAATTAGTTTGAAAGCATTGGATTTATTTATAGTTTAAATATCCATAATTTCCTGTGATATTACTACAAGTTGCCTTAGCTTGAAGCTTTTATGTACTGGATTACTGTTTCATCAGCTGTTGAAACATTCAGAAAGGTTTATGTCAACAATATAACTGTTAACATTTTGTACGACCCGGAAAAAGGACGGCTAAAGAGTTTGAAACCGACAATTAGATGAAATATTTTACTGCAGAATTCAGCTAAGGGACGAACGTTCAAAGTATTTAAGTTAGTATGCCAATTTACCGAATAAATTTTAAAGTTTAAGGTTACGGTTAAAGTTTCAATGTGTAGAACAGCAGTTTTTTTAAAATATGTCTATTCTATTCCTGTACAGCACGCGCAATCTAACTTGGCCGAAGTGAAGTTGGGCACTCCGTATGTTTTCTCACCTTCCGCCTCCAACACTCATAAAATGGTAACTCCGACGGTTTTGTAACAATTTCACTCCGTCCAAGTTATAATGCGCGTGGTGTACCTAATTGACCACATGTGTTTTTTTCCAGGCGGTAAAACAGTAAAAAAGTCATCCAGTATAATGACTCGACGCGTTTCTTCAAAATAATCGGAAATACATCAACCTTAGGCTATATGGTCGGTGGGGAAATAATTCTTTAACTATTTTGTACTGTCTCTACCTAGTCAATCATCAATCAACACTTCACTGAAAACAAAAAGCTTCGAAAAAAATCATACTTAAATATATTTTTTAAGCAACAAGGATTGACATAATTCATCCTAAAGTCATACCAACTGACTATTCCCAGCAATTCCCAGCGTACTTCCTGTCAAGATTCACAGACCGAGAAAATCCAATAACTTCAGAATCAGCCACCGAGTATTTGTTCTGGCTCGCTTCACACTTCCCGCAGAAGTTGGCCCATATAAATAAAACTTCGCTTCCATCTTCAAAATTTAAACTTTAGCCCTTTTGTCATAAGGTTTATTTAGCTTGTTTCTGGTCAGGCGTCTGACTGTCTCTAGCGTAAGATAATCTAGACGTCTAGGTCACTGGGAACTCGAATATTGATCTGGATACTGATAGTTACGTAATGGATACCCGGTCTTATGTAAGTGCCTGGGTTTGCAGTCTTTATAGTAAAAAATATAGGTTACATTTGCACTTGAGTTGACTTAGGTATTAAAACATGACATTAAAAGAATGTCATCATACATATCGTAACGAAAATCTGTAACTTTGATTCTAATTGATCATTTTCATGTTTATAATCTTGTTGTGCAATAAAGAGGATTTGTATTGTATTGTAAATCTAAAAGAAGTAACCGGTCAAATGACTAATAGTCTTAATAAAAATATTTACAGTACGAAAACTGAATTTAATATTGCCTGAACTGTCATCAAACATTGGATTACATAAAATAAAAGATGGACACTGTTTCTCAATGTTACGCCTTTTACAAGCTTTTATATTTTTTAACATGCAATGTTTGTTAGTTGGTTTAGGTCAAATCTTGCAAGCCACATTTAATCCAGTTCCCGTTATCAGAATTGGCTGAAATTTGGTACACATGTGTAAACCCGATGACATTGCAATATTATGGAGTTTAGGAGCTGATCTGATGATGGAGCCGCAAGGTGGTCACAAGATGTCTGTTGTTTACCGTTGACACAGAGTTTGGCTTACAGTACCAAATCCGTGTCTTAGAAAAGCTTGTCTTGAAAAATAGAAAAAAATAGATTTTAAAATTGGAAATTCTCAGTAGCAGCCCGGAGTCTGGATTTGAGCCCGGTTTTTTTTTTTGTAGTATTGTGTGGCGAATCGATGTTAAGTGGTTACGGTTACCTTTGCCCATAACAACTTCAATACCCGGTTAATGGCAATAGGCTCGCCCCCTATTACATGGGACTATAACATAACTGGCGAAATGTGGGTGTGCTATACGCCTCTGCGTACCCCTTCGGGAAAATACAGGCGTGATTTTATGTTATGCTATGTTGAAAAATAGATTTTTCAACAAAAACTCATTTCTTTTTCTTTTTATTCGGCATTCAATTTCAGCGTTTAAAAGTAGGTACGGATAAAATGAAAATATCTGCGATATTTCTCGTTCACAATAGTAGTTTGCAGCAAAATGAATAAGTCTTGCGTTGCATAAAACTGGTCGGTCTACTGGTCTGAGGTTCGATAACTTTGGCACTAATTGTAAATAAATTGGCTTCTTATTCTAAAAACAATATTGTTGTATGTGAATATAATACCAAATTTATTTTAATTAGATAGACAATTATAACGGTCTTGTGTTTAAGTTTATAAATAGGTTTTCCTCGGTATATATTCAGGTAACATTATATTTTCACATAAAGATACTCAACCTGAACCTTACAAACAAAACTATACAGAAACAATAGAAAACGGCATTAGCAAATCAAACACTGATTCATAAACAACAGATTTAGTAACAATACAGACGGAAAACCCGAAAGATTGTGATCCTTTTGCTCAAAGCAAAGCATACAGCCTACACTTCGTACCGCAGTCTGCGCCGGATTTTATAGACGCGCGGTTGTGTGCGTTGAACTTATATAAAATGGAACTGTAATGTCAACTTTTACCGGTACATTTAAAAATCTAATGTTTAAATTCGAAGTAGGAAGGGATCGTAATTAGATTAGTCCGTATGAGGCTTCAGTCAACCCTTAACGTGAGGTTACTCCACTAACTGGATTTGTGTTATATCAGTGTGTTCGTATCAGTATACTGGGTATCAGTAGAGTGTAGTGTTTTGTTGTTTATTTTGACTTTTCCTCCTTTTAGTTCAGAATTAAATTCAGAGTTAAGTGACTTTTCATAGATTTTGGTTCGATAACCCTGAAAATGGGAGTGTGTATTACGAGTACTCTGGCTATGGATATCTCCCGTAAGTACTTAATTCTGGTCTAATAACAAACTTTCTTTAATTACAGTTTCATAGAAATCTGAAATCGAATTTGCATCACAAATACATTGCACCAATTAAATATTTTCTCGTCATTCTAAATTCGATTCTTTTGCTACAAAATTAGGATATAATTTCGCGTGTACATGCAAATTGATAGTATTTTCGCCAAGGTGCTAATATTATGACACTGTTTGCGACAATTCGTCATCAAAATCTTCGTATACGTCATTGCGACCCCGTTTTGTGGACAAGGTAATAAACTTGGACAGTCGGAATCACCTTCAAGTTAAGGTTCTTTTACATTAGCCAACTTTGTCATACATTGAGAGCTTAAAATCTACTTCAGTACTCTTCTTTGATGTAAATGGTGCAGTGGACTTCGTGTTTATGTACAATACCCGGTACAGTTTCAACCAGTATTGCTTGAAATTCTTAACATTTAATGCCCCTCGTTAAAGCCGGACCATTTTTTCTTAGACACGAAAGTAAAACGTACTTTGAACTTGGCTCGCTTTTATGTGTTCTGGGTAACGACCGACAATTATGTACTTAACATTCTGGCCGGGTCTCTTATGTGTTACCTGGAAAATGAAAAATCAGAAAGCAGGTGAAGATGTAGGAAATTCTATACTAAATAGTGCGCTTGGAACCAAACCAAGACAAGAGTAAAACACTGGTCTGGTAATATCTATAATATTTATGGTTACTATTCTTCTTTAGAATATAGTAGTATAGTATAACGGGCTGGTTTCCGCAACTCCACGTTCAAGCGTGTATTTTGCGTTCTTTAGAATATAAAAGAATAGCATTTAATTCTTTGTATATGGTACATTGAGGTCTTATATTAAATATTATTGATTCACGTATACTACCTTTGTGGTTTCGAAATATTACGTGGACTATCTTAATGAAAATCATAAGTTTACACTACAGGAATTAATGACACTATTATTATTATAAATTAAGCACTTCATTAAAATTGACTTTTCATTATTATAATTAACTAATCAATAAGATCTTCTAGATTTTCTTATCCAGCAGTTAGCAGTTTAGCAGCGAAACTGAAGGAAAATACTTATGGATGCCTAAAGGAAGTATTTTAGGGCCGCTGCTGTTACATAACTTTGAAAGTTTCAAGATATCTATGCAAGCGGTTATTCCTAACATAACACAGAAGACAAAAGTTTGAAAATATGACTTTTTGCTAATATACAAGCTACAGTAATAACTCGTCCGTTTTAAAGAGGACAAACTGTACATGAATCGTGACTCGTAACTAATAGAACCCTTCACGATTCTAGGTTATTTAGTAACATATTTCCAACTTTACCTCTGAAACTTCTAAAGGACATTCACCAGCTAACACGAGCTAGGATTTATATTATATACCAATCCACCAGGTTTCCATGGGTTCATTAAAGTAGTTTGAATCCAGCATTTTGCACATTTTCTAGTGTGTGTTTGTCACCAGCTTGCTTGCCTAGCATGGTGACTGATGGCCTAAGAGTCGTATATCCAGCATTGGACTGTCAGCTACGTAATTTATAATATAGGCGTAGGGTTTCCCCTAAGTAAGGACGGAAAGGTAGACGTGTTCTTGAGTGGAGACGACGAATTGGCAAACGTAGCGTGGGAAGTTCGCAGGCTAAGTGGAGTGACGATCTTCGCAAAGTGGCTGGTAGAAGCTGGATAAGAGAGGCCGTAGATCGGCCTATTATATGGGACTTATAACATAACTGGCGAAATGTGGATTTATAGTATACTACGCGCATCTTTGCCTACTCCTTCGGGGATATACAGGCATGATATTATGTTATGTGTAGTGATCGCGAAAACCTAAGACATTATTCCGTGGATCGAGTTCAGGCGTGGTATTGAAAGTTCTTTCCTGCAATGGACTGCAACGGACTTCTATGGGCGATGATGATGATGATGATGAAGCAAGGACGTTTATAACTCAAGTAAACGATATTATGAACTGATAGACACTCATGTTTCAGTAATTTAAGATTCTTCAAGTATTTTAACAATGTTCCATTGTGTTAATTTTCATATCTGAGATTATTTATATAACAAACTGTCTTCCTACTGTTGAATGAAACACTCGTAATCTAATCTGCCATCTTTACACGAACGGTCAAAATCTTAGTTATCTTAGATAAGTAGTTAATCTTGTAGTACCTACTGTTATGTGAAAGGTTCAGTTTTATGAGTTTGTGTGTAGTTATCATCAAACGTTAAACTCCATAAGACTTGTAACAGAATAAAGTATATAACAGTATGACGTCTGTGGTCTAGTGGTTCGAGTGTCGGACTGTTGATCACGAGGTCGTGGGTTTGATTCCCACAGGACACAAATATTTGTGTATGAACTTAAGTGTTTGTGTTTGTCTGGGTGTTGCTTATGTATTATAAGTATGTATTTACAAAAAAAAAAATATATAAGTCCATTGTCTAGTACCTATAGTACAAGCTCGGCTTAGTTTGGGACTAGATGGTGCTATGTAAAAATGTCCCAAAAATATTTATTTATTATTTAAAGTAGTTTATCTAGAATCACTAAAAGAATCGATTGCTATGGTTTTTATACCATGTTACATTTTACCCATTTTTTTTATAAATTTATTTTTGGATACTAAGAATAAATATGTATATACCAGTGGATCCCGAGTAAGTCGATTTTATGGTAGGCCTGCGGCTTATGGAGGTGCTGTAGTCTAATGTTAGAGGCGTCAAAACATATATTTTAGGTCGTAGTGACAAAAGGGGCTTGTCTGATAGTGAATGCGATAGGCTGCTGGTGATTTTGATGCTCGAACGAACTATTCATTTTCCCATCATCTGGCTCTTTGTCCAAAGGTTTAACCACCTTAACTGGGGTACCTCTGAAGAGAGTTGAGCAATTCAAGTACTTAGGCCATCTACTAACTACTGATCGAACGTAGGGCGTTGTCCGTGCGAGCGAACATGCTTGCCCGCAAGTTTGCGCGTTGTTCGCTGGAGGCTAAGATCACCTTGTTCCAAGCTTATTGTACGTCTTTTTACACCAGTGCACTGTGGGTAAGGTATACTCAAAAATCGTACAACGCTCTACGGGTTCAATTTAATAACGCTTTACGGGCGTTGGTGGGGCTGCCTCGATTCTGCAGTGCATCAGGAATTTTTGCAGTAGCAGGAGTAGACTGCTTCTACACCACTATTCGCAAACGATGTGCGTCCTTTCTCTGCAGAGTGCGAGCCAGCCCCAATCACGTAATGGCTATGATAGCCTAGGTGGTATTGAAGTTGTTATGGGCAAAGGTAACCGCTTAACATCAGGTGGGCCTTTAGCTCGTTTCGCCATCCTATACTATAAAAAAAAAAGCCAGCCGTCTGGATTTTCTGTACTTGAATCGTTGTATAGCGATGCATGTGGAGAGAATCCAGACAAAACGTATATTTTAGTGTATTTTATTGAATTGTTACTAACATTAGTTGTTAAGTTTGTACTAACATATTATGGTCCTAGATGCCCGAATAAAGAATATTTAATTTAATTTAATTTAAATAATTTAATTCGTGGGGTGCCTTTTTAATATGGAGAAACCCACTGATTTCCACAACCTGTCTAGAGAAGAGTTGACTTAGGGAATAATAATTGGAGTTGTCAGTTTATATTGCTGCTGTTCTTCATAAATAGCATAATTATGCCATCAGGAAGGAATCCAGTGCTCTATTCTGAGCCTTTGAGAAAATATTATAAATTAATACACTTTCATTTTAACCTTCCATACTAAGCTTAGGTTTTTGTCACAATCTATTTAGTTACAGTGTTATTCGTTTTAAACTTACCTTTACGTATTAACGCTTTAAAATCAACTGGTCTCGGGTCATTCCGCCTGCATCTAATGGCCGGTTTCATCAGAAAAGTGAGAACAAATCGTTTCGTCAGACTTTCCTTGCACTGTTTCACTTGTGCGCCTGCGGTTATCAACTACCACATTTTTTCATTTATTGTCATTGAGAAATCGATTTATTAGAGTAATTTTATTGATAAAGGGAAATCAAGGGGAAATGTAATTATGGAACCGTTTTCTTTTTTTAT
Organism: Asteroscopus sphinx; assembly: GCA_949699075.1. NCBI lineage: Eukaryota > Metazoa > Arthropoda > Insecta > Lepidoptera > Noctuidae > Asteroscopus > Asteroscopus sphinx. The sequence continues at coordinate 29,192,267 of OX453004.1, read as the reverse complement.
GGTTATTAGTTTTATGAATCTGTTTCGCTTATAGTAATTGGAATTCGGAAGTGGGAAGGCACGAAGGCAGGTGCCCATTCGCCAAATGCCGCTTTAAAGTTGTATTTTGATGTATCTACTAATTTTTAAAATCTATTTTTTATTCAAACAATTATGCTCTTTATGATTGCCTAATTTCTTGACAAAGCTTCTTTACAGCTGCACCCATTCTTTGTTATTAAATGACAAGGCCTCTGTACAGCTGCTATAGATTCCAGTATTACAAAATCGAAATAATGTATTTTATCTTGTATAATATTGCTTTTTAAATTTATTAATTCAGAATTAAAAAAAAATTATGACTTAACCAAGTGCTCTTGTATGTTCCTATGGTGATAATAAATAAATTGAAATTGAAATGTGTTATGTTTGTTTATAATACTGTGAGCAGTGTTAGCCCATAACGTAGAATGTGAAGGTGATCTGTCTTCATTGGGAAATGGTAGTTTATAGTATTTGGGGAAAATAGGATTCTTAGGAGCCCCTTGGTCATTGCGACTTGCTAAGATATTGTGAAGTCATTTATATAACGTGTAATTGAAACAACTGAAAACCTCTTAAGGACTCATTGTACACATCAGTATGAACAATTTTTATTATGAGACCAATCCAGAAATCGCAAAAAAAATTGCTGTTGCTTACATTTTGTCGAGTTATGCGAACATAATTGTATGGATGCTGCTGATTTTTTTTAATAGTAAAAGTTGTTCTTAAGGATGAGGAAAATGAGCCCTTAAGAGTTTTTCAGTTATTTCAATTTCACATTTGCAGAAATTGGTAACACATTGATTAGTAATTTTCATTACAAGTCAAAATCAAAATGTTATTAATAATAATTAGGTAAGTACTTACTACAACTTATAATAAGGTGCAATGATCTCCTGGGCCGATATTTTTTCAGTCACTCTGTGTGTGGAAACTCTATAACTCAGGACAGATCCTTAGAGCTGGTTTACTTTTGTATTTTTTAAACAAGTCAATTTTATTACTTCTTTTACGCAGTAAGTGCCGGAAAAGGATCGCTTCATCGGGAAATTAATATTAAAGACGCAGTCCTTCATAAAAATTTAATTGAATTATAAATCACAGTAATTGTGCTGTTAATTTAAAACGTCACATAAACTTGTCAGATTAGTTCATAAATTAATATGATTAATCTACTACGTATTTGGTGTGATTATTCATTAAATTATTTTTAGAATGGTAGAATGCGGGTATGTGGAGCGCTTATTTTTTTGTCACTATCTTAAAATCTGTTAAAATAACTGTTAAAATTAAATAAGAAATATTCATCATATTTTACCCACTACTAAGTAAAGTGCTTCCCATTCCTGCTATACCATACTTTGTTGGTATCACAAATCATTAGTGCTTATGAATTTTTTGAGAATTTAGACCACAAAAAGTTGGGTCAAATATTTGTACAACTGAGGTATAGTATAGGTAGAATAATGACGCAGTTTTACAAACAGCTATTGGGCAAAATATTCACTGCTCAATTCTCTACAGCCGCGTAAAGAAACTTGGTTACAGTAACCAAAGGGTCATAAAAGTAATGGCCTCTCTCATAATGGTATACCGAAGCTATTGATTTATTCATTGTGCTGATGTTACGTATACCGATGTACAAATAACAATGCAGGGTTGTCACTGGATAGTTTTCGCTGACGGGATAAGTTAGCAATCGAAATATGTCGTCCATTCCTCTTGTTAAATAAGGTATATAATTCAAGGTATATAATTTGCATTTTTTTTTATGAAAGCAATGAAATCCAATTAGTGTCCAATGTCATCTTCATTCGGAAGAATGAAATAAAAGTGAATAGAAATCGAAGAATGCTAGGAAATCTGCGTGTGACTAAAAATGTATAGTCAAAACAAAACGAATTTCGTTTCATTCATTGACAACCCTAAAACAATAACACAGACAACTAACACTTAATGCTGTGTGACCAATTTTGTGCATCATGCAACAATCGAATAATCGTAATTATGTGTAATTTATACCGAAACCGATTGGCTAATCGATTTTATATAATTGACACTTGCAGTCGCTGATCGACCGATATATGAGATGAGAAAAAAAAAAGTTGTACTTATGCAAACCTTTCTCTCAAAGTTACGTAAGGTTGAGGACATGTAATATACTCGTAAGTACCTTTGGTATTTCTTTGTCTATTTATTGATTGGTTTATGTAATGTGTTTTGTAAATATTTGTTACTAACACGGTGAGATCTGTGTACGTTGCAAATATTTGTCGATTGTAGAGCATAGTTGTAGTAGGTTTTAGGGTTTATTAATCTCGCTACGCTGTCCGTCCGTCCGTCTGTCTGTCACAGGGCTGTATCTTTTGAACGGTAATAGTCAGCAGGTTGAAATTTTCTCAGCATATGTGATGCTATGACCCATATCACGAAAAATACTAACAATAAAAATAAAAAAAACACCAAAGGACCACCATACAAGAAACCTCGAAAAACATGATTTTTTTTAACGGTAAACATACTAGCATCATACTTGGTCTGATTATAGTGCATACTATGTAGTTTAGCAAAAAATACTAAAAATAGGGTAAACAAAGACATATTATTATGTGATCGTACGAAAGAGATGCGAAAATTCATTTTTCGTGCACGTTGCTTTGATATATTTTGATGAACTCTCGTAAATTAAAACAATTTCTTTAGGGTATCAAGTCGATGGGTGGTACGGAACCCTTACTGCGTGAGTCCGACTCGCACTAGGCCGGTTTTTTTGTTTAATTGTTAGACAGTCTACAATTTTGATAAAAATAAAAGCCAAGATATAAATTTTTAAAAAGACAATGAGATGTAAGTACTTAAATGATATTAGTAGATGGCTGTGGGCGTCTGTACGACTGAAAGAATAATTACAAGAGCCTGGTAGGAAATTCAAACGTCATCTAATTTACTATCCACTACAATAGATATTAATACAATACACTTTTTATACCTCCACTTAGTATTGTGCGAAAACAATGCATTCATTCATTTCATTTCATTTAGATTAAATAAATAACAGCTATACATGCACCTGAATTATGTATTATAGACAATAATAGAAAATGGGAATTCAAACAATCTATAGAATCTGATTTCTTCACGTCATCACGTCATCGGAATTTAAACGAAACGAAGCAATAATGAGGAAACGTATTCTCAGAATTAAAGTATGCGCGCATGCGACCGCCATCAATGCAATAATTTAAAAAACTTGATGTTCTTTAAAATTACGTGTTTTATATATTGATTGCCTTCGTCTTCTTTAAGGACCTTGTCATATTATTGTTATGTACACTTACAGCCTTCATACAGAGTGACACTGATCCGTACCTATATCATTCAATTCCAAAATCAATTTGTTTTCATTTGAATGGTACGGCGCTGTGGTGTTTAGTAGGTATCGCAGCTAGACCCTGGGGAGAACAGCAGGGGAAACTGTATTGTTTTCCCGGGACTTGCCAAAGGCATAGCACTAGAGGGTCACCGGTGCGGTCCAATGGAGTTCCCGGAACTCCTCTATTTTGTGCAGAGGATGGTCACCGTGTGGGTTTAGTCGGTAAGAGTCCGACATACCCCTCCGCCATCCCCAGACGGAGGACATCCATGAGGATTTTCACCCGAAAACAAAAAAAGGTATCGCAGCCTATAAGAGTTGTCTGTATTCATATTACAATAATTGTGGTGGAATCCTTTGATTAGGTTGATACTGCCAACAGTCTTAAAATATCGCATTATAAAACCACCAAGTCTGATTCAAACGGTCTCGAGACTTTAAGACTTAAGTAGGATCAGAATAGAGCATCTACATTATTTTCTTAACAGTAAACAATCAACATTTAAAAGCCAATCTCCCATCAGCAATTGAAATTCAAAATACCCACTTATCTAAATTCGCAGCTGACCTTGAAAGCACACACGAAGATCTGGCCTAATCACACGGAAACTAACGAGGTCATCCGACTGACTTTTTTGCAACTTCGGACCTACTGCATGAGAGCTTAGCCGAGTTTTTTTATTATTAGAATGGGTCGTGACCACAGACTGCCTTTCCCGCGTCTTCTTACGAAACTAGACGGATAGATATGCATTTTAACGGTGCAAGTGATAGATTGTGAACGTGAGATTCTATGGAAACTAGTCACGCTTGTGACGTAGCTTTTGCAATAGTTAATGGAGTAAGTGGATCGCGAAGTACCTTGTCTTGCGATTCCGTGACGTCTTTAAGTTATCTTCGTTCCTTGTTATTGTGTTCTACAAGTTAATTGACTTTTGGTTCGTACTTGCTAATGAAAGGGTGGATAGGTCGCAAAGAATTTTAAAAGAGTGTGAATTTTGGATACCGAAAATGTGATAAAATTTGGTAGTTATACAAAAGCAGTTGATTGAAGGTAATTGAACCTGCAAGCGGGTTGTTAAATATAATATACTCAGTTGCGAAAGAGCTAGCAAAAAATGTGGTGACCAAGAAAATAATACGATTAATAATACTTTAAAATATGCTTTATTTAAATTTCAATATACAGCCTTGAAAACGTCAATTCAGCATGATTGTAAAGGCAGTTGTTTCAATAGTATAAATAAAATAAAACATTTTGTATATTCTCTCGTCTCGCATACAAACCTTGGTTTAGATAATTCAGCGAATGTATTGTTGAATATAAAGGCAGTAAACAGACAACGGAAAACCGGGCTATACGCTTCTTATTCCGTAGAAAAAAAGCTGGGACATTTTGATGTAACGGCAAAAAATATGCAAGTAGCAAACGGTAAATGGATTGACGGAGACTGGACGTCTAGAATGTTATACGTTCTGAATCTTTTGTCCATTTTAAAAGGCAGATTAAAATATTTAAATTGAAATCTACATACCAAATAACAACAAGAGAGCAAAGCAATTCTCGTAGCAAAAAAACAAAAAGAAATGTGAACACTTTCAGAATATCAAAAGCTTTTGCAACATTGCACGAATTCGTGTTTCAATATCCTAATAAAATTGCTACACTATCTAACAAAACAGTACATTGATTGCAATTAATATTGTAGTTTATTGTAGTTGAAAGGAAATGAAGTATGGGAGAATACTTAAATTATGAATCAACTACCTAACTTTACCTTTACCTTTGGTCAGATAAATTTAAAAATCTTCGTGATCTCTTCTGCGATAGCCATTTACGAAATTATTATGATGTCATCATTAAATTGTTGTTTTTTCTTTTGCTGGCTTGGTACCCACTCGTCACTTGAGTTTGACACTGCAAATCAGCGCTGTGTTGTGGCTCAAGCTACAACACAGCATCATGCTTAGTGTCAACCTTTATGCCGCAGCTACGACATGCGTCGTTACTTTTCTTATTATTGTTTGTTACCACTATGATAAGTTTTCTTAAAATGTAGGATACTTATACAGGTCTTTTTTTGTGTGTTTTCTTTCTACTCTAGAGATCAATTAAAGTACATACATCTTCATTGAGGCTTCAACACTGGTTATTTCTTGATTGCACGATGGCAATTTATTACATCATTATTGTGATATAACAATGAGTTGTGTATTTGTTGTATGAGTATCTGCTTCTCGTGTAATGGCTCTAGTAAATAATTATGGTGCATTTGGCTGTAAATTTCTTACTACTTGTCTTAAAAAATTGTATACAAATGAAGGAATGGACGTTCAATTAAGCTTTTGTGTATTAAAACCGTAAGATTATAAACGATTTACTGGTGCATAGGACATTCGAGTTAAGATAGTTTTAATTGTACCTCTATTAGTTTTACAAAATATTAAAATCTACTGTCACTATTGACTAGAAAAATATTCGCGCTCTTATTGACTTAGACTTTAACAGTGACATTGCCCAAGCTAATTTCAATTTCAATTTCATTTATTCATTCGGAGAATCTCCATTTATGTTAGTAACAACTTTCTTAAAAACTATGTTAATGTAATGAGAGCGCGATTATTTTTCTATAATTCGATAGCGACAATAGATTTGAACATGTAAAATTCATTATAGAAGTACTGTTAATTTAGGTAGGAGATAACTTTTCGATAAGTCAATCCAACTTTTCATACTGGATTCTTAAGAAATTACTTTAGAGATAGCTCACATGGTCAAACGGCAGTAATATCTTTGTATGCTGAAAAGATTCACTGCTAAAGTTTTAAAAGTTGTGAAGGTCGGAAAAAAATAGGCTGTGATTTGGTTTTGAGCAACCAAAGACAAGATTGATGATTCTTTAGCATGAATTTGAACTTGCTAATGATTTTAGAAACACGAATGGATGGTAAAGTTATGAAAGTGGTATATTATGTTATCAGGGTCGCTGTTGAGGTCTTTAAACAACAGAAAGCTTCAGGTCAAGGAGATATGACTTGGAATTCTGCCAAAGAAACGATTGGGATATCTTAACTTGCAAAATAATAAATAAGTAAAGTTACTCTTTCGTGATTGTGCAGTTTTATTCGTTATGGATATAGGAATTTATGAATAAAGCTTCAATATTTGATACGCAATTGAGATTCAATTTAGTTTTATCCCAACTCAGCCTATCGCAATCTCTTGCTGGACAAAGGACTCCCTCAAGTTGCAGCACAAAACTATTTAGTGTTGGAATAAAAAAATAAAAATAAAAATATTTGCCTCTATTTTTGAAAATTATGATCAAAATTCTCTGCTGGATTGTTAGTTTCAGCCAAAATAAGATCTACTTAGTTTTCTTTTCTACGTAAAGATTCTTCTACAGATTAAATTGTTTAAGACGGCTAAGATCTCATTCTTTGTTCACCTAATTGAGTTGTTACCCAAGACTCATGAACGCAATTTGCTCGAGACCCAAATTAAGTTTCAAGTTACGGCGTGATTCGTTCCTAAGTTGGTGTTAATTATTGTGCTTAGCTTTTATTTTAGTGCCTTTACTAAGTGGCCCCGTTTCTTTTGTGTTGGTAAAGTGTGTTTGATTTAATTTGGTATGGATTGCAATAACGGATGAAAAAAATGTATACATTTATTCGTTTGAATTAAATCTCTGATTACTAACGGTACCTTAAAATGGTTCCTAGGTTTAATAAGTTAGACGTATAATGACTCAGAATGAAAATGTCATTGAAAATGCCATTGATGAAATAACGGACTGGGCTCTGCCTTAAGGTAGAAATATTCTTTGCAACAAAACATAATTTACCTAAGACGGTGAAAAATATTCTAAAAATCAAATTGCATCTAAGTATACACTGACCACAAAAAAACATAGAAAACTTCATTTATCGGTCTGCGCGTGTGCGTCACAATTTTAATGACCCGCTGTCAAGTGCACTCCCTGAATAAATTGCCGTATTGCGGTATTGATTGCATTCGTTTGCGTCACAAACGTTATCTATTGAAGTAGTCTAACCTATTTAGATGCAAAAGCTCTATTAATATCAATTGAATTGTTAGTTAACAAGACTTTATTGTTTATTGTTTTAGGATGTTTTAATTATGAACGTTTGAGGGCTTGCAAAGGGAGTCTACTAATTTATAAATACTTTGTTGCTTAATATCTATTGTTGTGTTTTAAGACACTCTTCTTATTCACAGAAGAGGATTATGCCTAACATTGGGACAGCAATGGACTGATTATGCTCTATGCTATGTTATTTTAAGTATCTTGTATATTACGGTTGTTTTCCACAAGGTTACTTGTCATCATCATCACTATGGTTTGTTTTCTCAGGTGCTTTTGCATATTAGCATTTAGTGCTATATCGCTGTATCGTACACCGATAATAATAGCACTAGGTTTTCTATTGTTTTCGTTTTTTCGCTATTGTCTCGATGCAACACTAGACTTCATTTTGAAGATGGTTGATAGAGATGCACTTTTGAATCGCTGGATCGTGATTGCAACGTAGCAACTACGTTGACTGTTGTGGGAAATGATATTACCAAAAGAGCGTAATGAGTTCAGTTTTCTACTAGGCATTATATTGTACGTCGAGACTTTTCGTCACGAATTCCACATAGCCTTAAGATTAAAGTCTTTAATCAGTGAGTCCTACCAGTCATGGAAATGACTATGCCAGAGTTTCTCTAAAGGATCCGATCCGAAACGAGGAGATCTGACAGAGAACCAAAGTTATCGATATAATCCAAAGGATAAGCAAGCTGAAGTAACAATGGGCCGGCCATATAAGCCGAGGAACCGATGGTCGTTGGGGTAGCCGTGAGTGGAGACCGCGATTTGGAAAGCCTATTAGCCCAAGACACCCTCAGGCTAGGTGGAATGACGATCTACGCAAGGTGGCTGGTAAAAGCTGGATAAGAGTGGCCGAGGATGAGGTCAGTGATGTGCTATGAGAGGCTTATTTACAGCATTGAACTACGATAGGCTGATGATTATGAAGATTGTATTCTAGAGTCTTTATACAATCTTGAGTATGATTAATACTTAAATGAGACTGAAAAATGTGTTCCAGTACTAATATTGGTGGTTTTCTCAAGTTCCGCATTTAACGGAACAAAGTGTAACAGTAACCGTTTAGCACATTTTTGTGCGCCAGCGCATCTGACCGTTATGCCTCTCATGATTGGGTAGCATTGCGTCATCCTAACGTTACCTCTTTGTTAGGTTCGATCACTTTTCGGTTTCCACGGTTAATTGAAGAATGTTGCTGGTTGATGTAAGATCTTGTGTAAGTTGAGGAGAAATTAGAGCTCTTTTACAAGAATTCGTCCGGAGAAGTGCTATTACCTATTGCTACTATCATGCAGCATTGCGGTTTTCCGGTGTAAAGGATATTGGTACCGGTGAAGTAATAAGCACATGAGAATTTTCAACTTTTTCCCTGAGTGACGTAATGACATGTAACGTAAGATACCTATATTTTAGGTTTACGTGACTTATACATAGCAATACAGTTCCCATAGGTATAGATCCATCTGCCAGTTCCATACCTACGTAAAAACAAATTGATTCACGACCACAAAGAAATATCATTGAGATTTTTCTTGAATGAAAATGAAAACACAGTCTATTACATTAGAGCCAATCCATTTTAAGGGCTTCTCTGATATTAACATATTCTGAATAGTGGTAAAAGCTTTTATACCTTGTATGCACCCAAAATGAAAACAGTAATTTTGTATCTCCATGTTATCGTATCGTATGTTTATGCATGTTCTTCTGTCAAGATAATCAAAATTATCCATATCTTTATCCGTTTTATGGAACCAATCGTATGACTATAAGTAGTAATAGCCGTGATTGTCATGATTTACGATACTGGGCAGTAGTTGAGCGGGCTACCAACTTTGAAATAAAGAAAAGAAATAAATGTTAATTTTTTATTTGGCACAAAACACATAAATACACAGACATAATTTAGTACAAAAAAAGAAATAGACCATAGATGCTGTGTTGCAAGCGAGCAACTGGGCGAAATAAGTGTAATTCAGCATAAAGGCGAATGCAAGGCAATTAGTGTCTGACGCTGATTTTCAAAAAAAAAACACTGTTACTGCACTAATTTATAATGTTGCTGATAATAAACGAATACATACTATGAAGCAATGAATGAGAAAATAGACAAAATAAAGAGAAATACATAGTTATTTTTATTATTTTTTACGCATTTGCGCATCCTGCTCGTGAGCGATTTTTTCTTTCCACAATTTAAATCGTTAGAAATACATAGGTTATTCTTTGCGAGCTGGGTGATCTTTATAACACGAAATGCCCTATTTTATTGCACGTACAAAAATAACATGTTGTACACCCATGAAGTTATACTCAAACAGATAAGAAGGCTTCAGTAATTAAAGAAGCAGTCACACCTATAAAGGTGGGCACTGACGACGTATCCGTTCGGACGTCGTTTTTATTACTACTTCCAAAAGAACTTGACATGTTCTAAAAATAACATACGTTGTCAACAATCACGGACAGATTTTGGAATGCGGCCACGCCATTCGGACTGTTGGTTGCATCGTCAGTGGTACCCTTAAAAACTCTCGAAATAAATGAAATCTAAATCAGAATCCCAGTACCTAGTTAATGGTTCGCACATTGTTAGCATTAGATTAGCGATTGCGAATAGAATTAACTTAACCATGTCACGTTATATGGCGTGTTAGAGCCAAGATAAAGTTTAATAACCGGCCATTCTTCTAATATGTGGTTATGAGTTTCTAGACAATAAAATTGTATTTTTAATTAATTTCTGTGTGTTCAAGCTTATTCCTTTTGTTTGAGGCAGTTTTTTGGTACAAAAATTTCAATTCTACAATTTCTGGTAAACCTACTTTATTCTATCTCTAACCACCGATTTCAATTGATTTTGTTGTTAATCACGTCAACTGCTGTCTTCTGTCAACCAAAATTCGTATCTTCACCATCATACGTATTTTCTTGACTGGGCGAGGCTGGGTCTCCTTAAGGATGCATCGTCATCATCAGAAACAATCATCTGCAAGAAAGGTTTTTGTATTAAATGATTTATATTCTCTTTCTCTGAACAATTGTGAAAGGCAATTATGTAGGGGTCTCAGTCAAACCACATGCAGTTAAACATCAGTATTTTACACGGAGCAACTGCTATGAGACCCCCGCAACCCAGTTACTGGGTCATAACGACATCAGACCAGTTGTAAGACTTTCGAGCTTCTGACTACTCGTAACGATTGCCATTTGTCATACATATTCATATGGCAACCGGGACAGTTTAACGTGCTCTCCGAGGCACGTAGGGGTCTCGATGTGCAACCCAACGGTCACCCTTCCAAAGACTGACCGCGGCTAGTGCAGTTTACCCTCGCATTTCTTTAAATTCACGCGGTTAAAATGAATCCTATTGCACAACACAAATAATCTAACAAAAACAGTGACAACGTGCGAATGCACTAACTGTTTTATCTGACGATTCGATTTTCCTCCTTTATTTGCAAATGTTTGTTTCGTGACGATGATTCCGTAGACGTGACGTAATGATGGATGACTCACTTTTAGCCCGTTATTTGTAGTAAATATAGGAACGAGTATTACTGAAGAACATAACATAACGTCCTATGCTGAATGTCTTACAAACTGCTGTAATACTCTATCTAAAGGCATAATCATATTACACAGTTACACACATTACATTATACTCGCTCTCAGTGGCGTAGCTAGACCTAAATGGGCCCTGTATCAAAATTTGTTGAGGGCCCCTTTTTACCCGACTGTGGCGAGGCCCAAAGGGGGTGGTTATGTTTTATGCTAATGATTAATTTGTTCTAGTTGCTGTAGACTAAAAACGACCACTATTTTCATTCATTACGGGCCTCTTATCAATAAGAATTTGAGATTGTGGAAAACGTCTGGGCCCCTGTAGGCCCTGTAGCTCAGGGGCCCCGTATCATTGATACGGCTGATAAGGCGGTAGCTACGCCCCTGCTAACTCTGCACTCACGTTATTTGAATGAATTTGATGTGATAAACAATAACCTATTTTAAAAACCGGCCAAGAGCATGTCGGGCCATGCTCAGTATTATAGGGTTCCTAATTACAAACGAATCAAACCGAATATTAATCATTGCTATTTTAGTTTTTGCAAACAGCGCCACCTAGCGCTGAATTTAAGAAGCTAAATTTAAGAAGTCTGTCATATCAATATAACACAAAGTTACTTTTTGTGACTTTTTTAAATAGGTAGTAACTAAAGGAGCATTATTTGCCAAGATAATTTTTCTCTAAGGTCAATGACCTATAAACTAGGACGTCTTAAGTATTTTGCAGTTTTCTCACTATAACTCAAAAATTTATAATCAAATTATACTCGAAATAATTTTAAAAGAGAGTTTTTATAAAGGTCTATCAATGTGGAACATTACAAGTTTCTACGTTGCATAGCTTAGACATGGCAGGGGGGGGGACACATTGCAAGCCACTTTGGCGGGCTGTATTTCGCAGATGGTATACCTGATAAAAAGTTGTGTATCAAACATTATCTTCATTTTAGTAGACCTATTCAATGATAACACACACGAGGGGGTGCAGCGAAAAAAAAATTGTCATCCCCATTTCACATGTATGGGCGCCACCCCTAAAATACGTAATCAAGATTTTTTTATTCTTTTAGAATTGAGAACTATATCCAGACCATTTTTGAACAAAATTTCATTTACTTATGTTTATAACTGTAGATGTTATTAAGCTGTAAAGGATTAGGACAGACGGACAGACGGACGGACATGACGAAACTATAAGGGTTCCTTGTTGAAACTACGGAACCCTAAAAAGGGTATATCCATGGAGTTTCTTGCCGGTTTTTCTCCATAGGACCCACAATTTGGAACCGTACAACTAGAGTTTGACATTTCAAAAGTGCCTGTAATTAGGTTTATTTGAAATAAAAACATTTGAATTTGAATTAGAATCAATGCGACTACATGTCAACCTATAATTTCAATTTCCAGTATAAGCTGACCTCGCATTGTTTAGGATTTTCGTACAGTGAGAGGTATCATATACTGGAAATGACACCCAGACCAACACAAACACTTATGTTCATCACATAAATATTTGTGTCCTGTGGGAATCGAACCCACGACCTCGTGATCAGCATTCCGACACTCGAACCACTAGACCACAGATGTCATCATTTTAATTCAATTGGTGATCCTGCTAATAATATGCAAAAGTATGAGTGTTTGTTTGTCCTTCAATCACGCTGTAACGGATGAACGGATCAAGATGAATATTGGGCCACTGATAGACCATAATCCGGATTAAAACATAGATACATTTTATCTTGGAAGATTAAAGAATATATACATTTTAAGCACAAAGGAGGTAAATATTTTACCGAAGCTGTAATACCGTTTTACGTACTGGAAGGCGCAGCGTAGGTAGGCCTCCCACAAGGTGGACCGACGACCTGGTGAAGGTCGCGGAAATCCGCTAACTGCGGAAAGCGCAGGACCGGTCGTTGTGGCGTTGCTTGGGGCAGGCCTATATCCAACAGTGGACGTCTTTCGGCTGAAATGATGATGATGCTGTAGTTAATACGAAAGTAGAGAAAACACTTTCCCTTGATTTTGATGAAGCTTGAACAATCTGAAATGTTAGAAAGTGTGGTAATTGCTACCAACTAGAACAGTGTATTTAAATGAAATAATATAAATGTTTATATCTGTGTCATCAATGACACGTGCAGGAAATGCCTTTTGATATCTTATATCCGTATTAATTCACGTAGGAAGTGTTAATAAACCGTTGCGTTGCTGACTAATTTTGATAGAGTGATATATACTGGGTGTAAGGAGAACGCTTCCGAAAACGAAGATAGGTAGGTGCTGGTGATTAATCGTTTCAAATAATCAAGTCCCAAACAGCACACAACACTGTCAAAGATAATGATATTGTGAGTGATTACTGCGTGCATCGAAACGATTTTAATTAATAATATTGTACGGTAGATTAAAATATTTTTTTTAGAAATATTTGTAAAGACGCTTGTCATCTTAGTCTACCTGCGACCACGAAATGCTGCAAAGCTTTCGAAACGCCAGGGAAACCAATTTAAATAATATACGCGATTTAATCCGGTTAAACTTTGTTTTATTATAATAAGTGTTTGTGTTGGTCTGGGTGTTTCCTATGTATTATAAGTATGTATTTACGAAAAAAAAGTATATAAGTATTATATCATTGTCTAGTACCCATAGCACAAGCTCTGCTTAGTTTGGGACTAGATGGTGCCGTGTAAACATGTCCCAAAAATATTTATTTATTTATTTATAATAGCAAACCAGCTGCAGTAAACCTATATCTACAAAGAACTTGTATTCTAAAGCTCCATTTTATTATTTACAGTCAAAACTCTATAGGTACGAATGCCATTCGTAGGCTAACCTGTTCAAAAAGCATTTAAATTCAACTTTATTACCATATCTGTAAAGTATAAATTGTAACGACAAATTAATGGTCACGATTGGCAACTTTGGTCAGCAAATGCCAGCTTCTACAAGGCTAGCCACCACTCTCACGGAAATGATAATTAATGTTACAGTTAAGTTATTAACTCGGGAATATTGTGATAGACCCTATTTGCATTATATTGACGTTGTGACAACATTAGGAAACCCTTTTGTTAAGACATGTGGTATACGTTATTAAGAATTGATTGTATTTTAATGAGAATTAAATGGGTATTATAGTTAATAGGTTTTGTATTTTTTACGTAATTAATGTAAATATTAATGTAGGTCAATATTTCAATAAACGAGATAGACTACATTAAATAATCGTTTTCTAAATTCGGTAGCTTGGAGGTTATTCAGAATTTAAAATAACATTAGACTCAATCTAATTGAATAATACAAATAATCTTAACAAATTGATTGGCCATTACCAAATTCGTCTAATGACGCACTTGAACTGTAACATTAAAATATTAATTGAAGATTGAAAAGGTCTTCAAGAGTCTTTTAATAATAACAAGTCAATGTAATGTAATAAAAATTAACAACACTTGTCTGGCAGTATGAGTGTTCTAGTGTTTAGTAAATCATATTACATTAAAAGGTTAAGGACAAGTAAAGCTTAACGTATCACAGATGCAATATAATATTAGACCACATACGAGTACATAAAGCCGTTTAATACTTTGAAAAGGTGAAGTAGGAATTTCTTCTTTTTGCAACCGACGTGCTTGTATCGCGTTGTTGTTGTAAGATTTATGACTTTTTGTGTAGGTACGTAGGTACCTACGTGAAAAAAGTGAAAGAGACGCATTATGAAGAGTAGCGTGGCCTTCAAATTGCAGCTTTTGCTTATACCTTTAACATTAGAACTTCAGATGATATTTATAAATAAATACAGACTATACACAAAAACATGCTAAATTAAATTTCTTAATTATGGGCTTTTGCGTCAAAAATCGACGCATATTTGCCCAAAATTTAATAAAAAACCGGCCAAGAGCATGTCGGGCCATGCTCAGTATTATAGGGTTCCTTAAGTAGGTGTAATTACAAACGAATCAAATCGAATATTAATCATGGCTATTTTAGTTTTTGCAATAATCGGCAGCATTTGCGACTCAGAGCGTGTTGTTAGTAGCGCCATCTAGCGATAAATTCAAGAGCCAAATTGAAGAAGTGCGTCATTTCAAAGTTACTTTTTGTGATTTTTTCAAATGGAAAGTAGCTAAAGGAGCATTATTTGCTATGATAATTTTTCTCTAAGGTCAATAACCTTTGAACTAGGACGTTTTAAGTATGTTTCAGTTTTCTCTATAACTCAAAAAATTATAATCACATTATACTCGAAATAATTTTAAAAGAGAGTTTTCACAAAGGTCTATCAATGTGGAAGATTATAACTTTCTGCGTTGCATAGTTTAGAAATGGCAGGGGGGGGGACACATTGCAAGCCACTTTGGCGGGCTATATTTCGCAGATGGTACACCTGATAAAAAAGTGGTGTATCAAACATTACCTTCATTTTAGTAGACCTATTCAATGATATCTCACACGAGGGGGTGCAGCGAAAAAAAATTTTTTTTCCCCATTTCACATGTATGGACGCCACCCCTAAAATACGGAAAAACTATTTTTTTATTCTTTTAAAATTGAGATCTATATGTATTTTATTTTTAACAAAATTTCATTTACTTATGTTTATAACTGTAGAAGTTATTAAGCTGTAAAGGATTAGGACAGACGGACAGACGGACAGACGGACAGACGGATGGACATGACGAAACTATAAGGGTTCCTTGTAGGACTTCGGAACCCTAAAAAAACAGCGAGGCAGAGCAGTGAGCCGAACAGTACCTATAGCTACTATTTAAACGCCGGAACAGAACGTGAAATTACAATCACATGAGACTTTCCATATTCATGTCTCAGTTTGGCGAACCGACTAGCGATACCATTTAGGCAACAGCCTAGGTGGTGTTGCAGTTGTTATGGGCAAAGGTAACCGCTTAGCATCAGGTGGGCCTTTAGCTCGTTTCGCCATCCTATACCTTAAAAAAAAGTTATGTTCTCTTCTTAGATTATTCAGTTAATTGCATAGACATTCCATTCAAAGAATACAAGAGCTAATTTTATCCATGCTTACAACACAAAGGCAAGATGGTTGCAAATCATTTCACAATTACCTAGTACGTTACCTTTTTATTGTGTAACGTACCTACTTGTATCCAAAGAAGCCTTCCGCATAGATAAGCGAAGATTTTCCCATAAAACTAAGATATAATTGAGAATAGAACAACGCGGTCGCCTATTTACTTAATAGTTAAAAATCATTGTTTCAAAAAAGGTATGCTTTCTTTACTTAAATACATTGTTGATAATGATAACCGCTGAGGTGATATTTTAATTTATTAAGTATATGCAAAAGTGAAACAGTTTTATTAAGATGCTTAACTTCTAAAAGCATGACAGAGTATATAGGTACTGTTTTATAGAAAACAAAGGCTACAGATTTTTTCGACTTTTTAGGTTTGTTATGTTCTTGGCTTAAACACCTTCCTTGGGTTCTTGCTTTAGTTCATTATTATGTAGCTAAAGACATAAGGCATAAATATTTACCATCTGGCAATGTTTAAAATTAAAATTGTTTGCGTTACGAAAATTAGACGTGTTATTGAAATAACTCAAAACCTCTAAAAGGGTCATTGTACACATCAATATGAACAACTTTACCTATGAGACCAACCCTGAAATCGCAAAAAAATAACTTCTGTTCCCTACATTTGAGTTCACTTAAATCGACAAAATGTTGGGAACTACTTATTTGTTTTTCGCGATTACAGTATCGAACCAGCGAGTGACCCTGAGCACAGAAAGCATACATTCTAGGTCTCCAAAATATTTAATTTATAAAAAAACAAGTTTTTTGCAACAAAACTATTTTAAAAACAAAAACAAGTTTTTTTGCTCGTACACGACATGATAGATGTTGTCTGTTTTGTCGGGCTGTATAATTGTATATTCACTTCCTTAACTTAACAAAACTAAATATAAAAAACCGGCCAAGTGCGAGTCGGACTCGCGCAGTAAGGGTTCCGCACCTCTCAATATGTCTATGTTTGTCTTATTTTTAGTATTTGTTGCAAAAATACATAATATGTACTATAATCTGACCAAGTTTGACGCTGGTATATATTACCGTTTTGAAGATAGAGCAGGAAAAAAAACGTTGAAAAAAATGCATGTTTTTTGAGGTTTCTTGTATGGGGACCCCCTTTGGTTTTAGACTTTTTTTTGTTTTTAGTATTTGTCGTGATACACTTCATAGCAACACATATTCTGAGTAAATTTCAACCGGTTACCTATTACCGTTCAAAAGATACAGCCCTGTGACAGACAGACGGACGGACGGACGGACAGCGTAGCGAGAGTAATAGGGTCCCATTTGGAACGCTTCGGGTACGGAACCCTAAAAAATAACTGATCGCTACATGCAATAATAATCATTAAAACCGGTTTCTAAACTGACACACAGATATTACAATTTAGACTGCAATTAGCATAAAAATCACTTAGATATCATATTCTGTGAACTAGATACGACTAATTATGGAAATGCATGTTTGATATCTGCAGTCATGCAGATTTTTGCATGAAATGTACATTGACGTATGTCAAAGATATAAAGATATAAATTGTGGAAAGAAAAATTGGTAGATTTCGCTTCACATGCATAAATGAACGAAAGAAAGAAAGTAAGAAAAGCAGTAAGGGCGGTTTTCTGACTCGGGTGTTGCCACTGTCATGCGGTCAACTATACTTTTCTTATATTTTATGTCGACTGTCCTTTCTTTATATTTTACCTATGTGTTTTTGTTTGACTTTCTTTGTAACTCCACCTGTTAGTTATCTGTTTGTGTTGTGTATCATCAACTCAACTCAGCCTATTATTATTATTATTATTAATTTTTTTTATTTGTTCAGTGGTATACATAACAAAAACATTCTAAAGATGTAAACATAAACTCATAAGAGTTTTACCGTACATCAGTATCATCGACTATACAAACAGGTAAACAAAAATATAGTTAATAAGGTAGGATATTAAATAAGTACAATGAGGGTAGATACCAGATAATATTTATCTACATTATGAAGGAGCGAACACCGGTGACTGCGCGATCCGTCTTTACAAACTGGTGGAGGGTAGTGTTTGTGTTGATACAGGTTGTTCCTACAAATGCAGCAAACTTTTGAGAATTTATTATACTTACATTAATAATGTTATTAATTGTATTGACTAGTTATTTTTATTATTGTGTCTTTGTAACTTGCAAGAAATGTTGTTTTAATTTAAATTTTATGTTTTTTTTTGTTATTTTATCCCAGTCGCTTTTTGTTTTTTTTTTTGTTTTTTTTTTTGTCCTATCGCAGTCCACTGCTGGACATAGGCCTCTCCCAAGTTGCGCCACAACGCTCGATCCTCTGCCTTCCGCATTCAGGTGTATCACTGTTGTTTAAATGTTGAGCGCAGTTAACTGGGACACTAAACCATTTTTAGGGTTCCGTAACCGAAGGGTGCCAAACGGGACCCTATTACTTTCGCTACGCTGTCCGTCCGTCCGTCAAACAAAGAAAACTTTCTTTAATTTATGCAAAAATAAATCTTTCAAACAAAAAGTTGTTACCTTTTTATTCTTACCTATTATAAGAGTAACGGTAAAATATAAACTGTGGGTGGTAAGTGGTACAATTATCGAGTATTGGAGATAAATGTATACCTTCTAAGTATTTAAAAATAACTGTTTAATTTACGGCGCTTACGTGTCCTCAATAAGGATTACTGCTTGAGTACTTACAATAACTTAAATTTATTTATTTGTTATTGGTAAGGTACCAATAACAAATACAAGTACCAATCAATTCATTGAAGGAACACACTTAAACAGTTTTATTAGTATCTTTAAAGGTAAACGCGGTGATTGTGTTTTATGCTAGTGAAAGTGGAAGGCAATTTCGAATTATTGCATTTAAGGTTAAGGCGCATGTAGCAGCGAAGTGGCGCCGTCATCTATACTATAATATATATATATATATATATATATATATATATATATAATATTATAAAGAGGAAAGATTTGATTGTTTGTTTGTTTGTTTGTTTGCATTGAATAGGCTCCGAAACTACTAGACCGATATGAAAAATTCTTTCACCATTGGGAAGCTACACTATCTCCAAGTGACATAGGCTATATTATATTTTCAAAAAAATTAGGGATCCTTACTAAAACACCAATAATGTAACCCAAGGTGTAAAAAAATTACCTTAAAATTCCTTACATAGTGTGCGGTGCTAAAACTATTGATGATAGAACAAAATAATGTATTACGGCTATGCAGAAAACATCATTATCTACAAAAAATGTCGCGATAGCATATGTCTAACTATTATAGTTACGTCACAAAAAGTGATATTTTATTTATAAAATTTAATTAAAAAGACGCCTCTAGAAAAGGCTCTTTATTTGTACCTTGGTATTAATCCTTATCAAAATAAATTACTTCATATTCAAAACTGCTTCAATATCTTTATATAACTTTTTGAATTATTCAATTCGGACTTTCCATTCGAAAGATATCACGAGTTTAAAAATGTAAGTATTAGAAAAAAGTTGCGTGGTCGCCGCTCACTCCGCTCGGCTAACTATGCGATGTAGGCGTCACTGGCGTACGGGAGGGGAGTCAATTCGCAGACATTTCTACACCAGGAAGTCCCACAATACTACACGGGCCAACTTGATAACTTTTTTTTTTTTTAACTTTTTTTACTTTTACTCTTTTTTAGTAACTTGACGCAAAAAGAAGTGTGTATGTGTTAAAATTTATAATTTTTAAATTTTTTGTTAATTACCCGTGCGGAGCCGGGACGGGCAGCTAGTCAGTAATAAAATCATTACTCTAATACATCATTTATCAAAAATTACGCACGGCGATGCGCCACCGTTATATGGTAGATATTCCACCCTTACGCACGAACCGGTTTGCTAATAGCTTTATCATGCGTACCGCCAAAGAGTGGAATTCCTTGCCGGCGTCAGTGTTTCCCGAGAAATATAATCTGGTGGTCTTCAAGACTCGAGTGAATAGGTTTTTGCTGGGCAAGCGTATACCATCGTCGACCGCACCATCGCTTAACATCAGGTGAGGTGGCGGTCAAACGCAAGCCCGTTAAGAATAAAAAAAAAAAAAAAAATTACCAAAAGTGGCCGATTTTCGCACTTATTCTATCTACAACTACAGCGAATTATAATTTACAGAGTTTGTTTCTGATTAAACTACAGTACCTTTACTTCAATTGTTAAAAACGAATTTTCGTTAAATGATGTATTCAGCGAGTAATATTTTTTTTACTGATGCGGGCGCCACTTGTCTGCTACATGCGCCTTAAACTCGCACACACCCGTGGCTATGCTTCCGTGATATGTTGATAAAAAGTATCCTATGTGTATTTTCAGGATATGATCTATCTGTGTGCCTAATTTCATTCGAATCCGTTCAGTCGTTTCGGCGTGATGGAGTTACAAACATCCAAAGATCTTCATAAACTTTCATATTTATGACATAAGTAAGATAAGAAAGAAAAGAAAGAAAGAAAGAAAGAAAAAATATTTATTTGCTTCAAAAGTGACGCACAAAATTACCAAAAAATTCAAGAATACAGAACAAATACAGATACAGAGCCAAGAAATGTGGTAAGATATGCGTCACATCCGCGCAAAACGGCCACCGCTCAGCATATTGCACGGAGCAAAGACAGCGCTGGTTTTCAGCGACAGCCGGCGTCGACACAAATTCACAATGCAATAACGTAGATTAGTGAGGCGTGATGTTGGTAAATAACGATAAAAAATAAATAAGTAAGATTAAGGTTAAAATAAGGAAGACCGTGCGTGATGGCCTTTAAGGTAACCTTTCAATTTTATCCCTTAACCTTTGCGCTGTTAACTCTGAAATTCCCACACACATCTCGATTTCAACTTCCAAAGTTGTGACGAGCGTAGGCGGGTTAAATGGAATCGCCCGAAGTTATAAGAAAGTTCCCCTGTAGACACAATATAATTAAATTATCAAAATGTTATTCCTCATAGAATATACTGAAGCTTTGAAGAAACTTATAAACGTACACAGATATGAATAAAAACATATAGTTTATTCAAATATGTACTGGAACGATGATGATGTATAACGTTATTTTTATTTGCTGTTCATCCTCCGAGCCTTTTCCCAATTATGTTGGGGTCGGCTTCCAGTCTAGCCAGATGCGGCTGGACATCAGTATTGCACACGGAGCGACTGCCATCAGACCCCCGCAACCCAGTTACTGGGTAATACTGACATTCGGAGGTTAGACCAGTTGTTATACTTTCAGGCTTCTGACTATCCGTAACGACTGTTATAGATATTCGTATGACAACCGGGACCGACAGCTTAACGTGCTCTCCGAGGCACGGAGGGGTCTCGATGTGTAACGAAATGGGTCACCCATCCACAGACTGACCGTGGCAAGTGCAGCTTAACCTTGCAGATCGTACAATCCGCGCAGTCATTGCATCGCTACGAATGGTTCTACTAAAATTGTGATCGATTCTGTGGAAAATGAAAGGTCATGTCCTAAAATATCTGTAGTCGAGCTAGGCTGAAAATACACAGGTCTACAATATTTCAATGTAGGCGTATCGTGCAAAATGTTACACTATAATTTTATCTACTTACGGCTCCATTCAAATATACTAAACAACGTGTTACGGTACATTATTATCATAGTTTTTACAGCGCATCAGATCGATGGGTGGTACGGAAGTCTTATTGCGTGAGTCCGACTCGCACTTGGCCGGTTTTGATATTACCTTAGTGCAACTCAATATCCAAGAAAAAAAAATTCTGGGCTGGCAGCGTGTGATTACTGTGCCACTATCAGTAAATTTTTTGTACCGTCGACACGAAGAAGAAGAAGAACTCAATATCTATCTATATTTATATATTTACGCTTACTGATATTTGTCATGTTATTATTATACTGGTTTTTTTTCTGGTAGCGCCTATCAGGTCAATGTCAACAATGAAGAGGCTTTTACAACGGGAAATTGTTTGTCAACTAGCGAGACCCGTTCAAAATCAGAGTTTTTGTAAGTAACCAATGATTTTTTTAAGTAGCGTTATCGGCGGACAAAGAGACCAATGGGCTCATCAAACTTTAAATTCACGAAACGAATTCCAAAGAAAAAATAAGGCACTTCTTAAAGGCATACCTTATTAAAACGTGGAGTATGATAAAACAATTGTATTAAATAGCAGTTATTTATGGACCGATAGTTACTCTGCTCATCAAACTTTAAATTCACGAAACGAATTCCAAAGAAAAAATAAGGCACTTCTTAAAGGTGTACCTTATTAAAACGTGGAGTATGATAAAACAATTGTATTAAATAGCAGTTATTTATGGACCGATAGTTACTCTGATTGCCAATTAGTGAGAAATAACAATTGGACGCTCATATTCCGACAAAAATCGACAAAAGGAAATATATCAGGCTCCGGTATATTACTGAACGTTCTTGCGTTGAAAATGCCTGCTATCTGCGATAACTCTCATTTTCGAAACTACAGAATGCATAAGATTATACATTTAATCCTTTTACGTTTATGCTAGCTGGATCCGGTAGGGTTGTTTTTTAGAGCTTGAGCTTTACATTATTCTGAGCTTACGTGCTTTATCTTATACTCTGCACTCACATAGCCTCCACAATATCCGTAGCCGGTCCCCGTAGCTGTTGGTGCCTCTATACGTAGTATCCTTTAGTAGTCTGTGGTGCCTCTACA
Source organism: Asteroscopus sphinx (assembly GCA_949699075.1). Taxonomy (NCBI): domain Eukaryota; kingdom Metazoa; phylum Arthropoda; class Insecta; order Lepidoptera; family Noctuidae; genus Asteroscopus; species Asteroscopus sphinx. The sequence goes on along the minus strand of OX453004.1, from coordinate 29,169,389 downwards.
CATCAATCACAGTTACGACTACATTGAAACAAACATGCAATGCAATTTTTTTCTGACATTACTGATTTTTTTGTATCATGAATCATTCTCATCATCATTCATGGGTGTCAATAAAATCTTCTTTCTTTCTTCTTAATTATTTTTTTCCTCCATTCTGAAATATCCTCATCATCATCTTAACCTTTTCCTCTGCTCTGTCTTCTATTTGACCTTATTTTGTTATATTCTCCAACTGGCACATTACCAGACGCAAACGTAGGTAAAGAGGTATTGCCCAGCCTTATTTTACTTTCAACTCATATTAAGTCAACATTCCGGCAACGTACAGCGACCCTCAAGGCTCCCTTCACACGCCGATCAAGGCCGTCTATTGTCCTAATGATCACTTATCTAGCTATCTGCTCGATATCGCACGATTGTGTTGCAAGCCTTAATAGATCATTTAGTTACCACATTTATTTGTCTGCACGATTTTGGGATAACAAGAATTATGTTGCGAATAAATCCGAGATTTCCACAAAACTATAGGTAATGACATCCACACACAACTTAGGAATTGAAGGAGTTATTCTGTCATAGGCTTCAGCAAAATCAATAAATAAGTTACTGAAACCGATATTATACGATGAATAAACAATAAAGCATAAAAATAGTAGAGTCTGTAGTAGTATTGGCAGCTTGGAAATAGCCAGAAGACTTTGAAAGGTATAAAAACAGCTGCTGAATTGGGTTGTTCACTCGCTATCGCAATCATATTGATTTCAATGTTTATTGCTCCATATATTTTGACAGTCAGTCTTATTGGCAACTACGCACCATGCAATGAATATTACTTTAATGTCAAAATTAAAGCTATTGTCATTTTGAGTAAGTACACAATTACCCCACTTGGTGGATTTACCTGCATGCGATGTCGGATTACAGAAAAGGCAAGTATGGCACACAGGGAGGATCTATATCCTCAACAGTACTTGATTAAAGACAATGACGATGATGATGATGATAACGTTAAAAGTGGTCCTGATTTGCCCAATATGCATTTAGGACATTTATGTCTGTCCCACAGATATGACATCTACCTGCGGTAGAACCGGTGGTAAATGTCATGTCTCTGGTCTGTCCTTAATGATGTATTTTGACATTGCACGTTTCTATTGCAATCAGAACATTTAGGCTTGCAACATGATTGCTCAAACGATTATAAGATTACACGATAATGTCTTTATAGTTAAGTATAATAAGATTTGAGGCAGCCTTGATGATGTTTAGTAATGTTATTGAGTCGTAGAAGTCAAATTGTTGGCAATTAAAAAAACAAGGAGGCTAATCTAGAATTATAGGTTGTTCTCAGCGGTTTTGTTATAGGAGATTAACACGTTAGATCGCAAATGGCGCAGACATTAATTTAAATGAATAATAAATCATAATTAGCTTTACCTTTATCTAATGTAACTTTGACATTAAGCACGTTAATAATAAATCGTCTGTTCCCAACAAATCCTCTTAAACGAGCGTTGTTAGAGATACAATTAATTTTGTAAAGCCCAAGATGTAATACAAAGGTTCTAGGTAAAGCTTTTGACCTTTGTTTTATAAGCCTGACGTTATCAATTTTAATTTATTCCCACAAAAAATGCCACATCTTTACTTATACAAGGGACTGAAGTGAAAATAAACAAATAGCAACTCGCGAACTGTGATCATTACTCAAAAACTTACGACGAAAATTTTCTCTTTAGTATTCACGTCTGCCTTTGTATAGCACCGCTTTTGTTTTCACTCAACACTCAGTGCGATGGTAGTGGTGTGAATTATTCGCGTCGTAGCTGCTAAAACGAGGTGGCATTTAAATAAAGAACTCCGTAAGGGCTGCGGCTTCTACGCATGCGTTAACTGGAGCAACCCTCACGTTTCCAATATGGCGCCGACCGCCACAAGTTGAGCACGCATTCGCTATTTACAATTCTAATTAGATATTTTTGATCTATGACTTAAAAAAAAACAATAGATTTTATTTTAATTTGCAGTGCTTTTGTTATCAAAAATTGAAATGATTTTGTGAAGTTGGATTGTGTTAGTGTGGGTGACGCAGTGCCAGTGTTTGATGGGAAAATTGTAGTAGAACGTTTATCGTAGGTCGTAGGTCAACGCTGTTGTGTCGTGCCAATGCGTCAATATAAGTGGCCAATTTCTTTACACCGTAATTAGCTTAGTAAAAAGTAAACCAGAGATATTTATAAACTGTTACATATAATCTGTGTGAATTACCTACATAATCGGTGTAAATTAAAATTTAAAAAAAATATCAATAAAATTGTCTTAGAGTGCATTTATTTAAAAACAAAAAAAAAACTTCCAAACTAAATTGACAAACAAAAAAAACTTATTACCGCGCTTAAAAATATCGTGTTCTAAAAAAACTAAGATCGTTCTAGTTTCAAATTTTTCGCGGGTCCTTTTCACCGAGTGACCAATAACAGTCAAGCTGCGTCGCTCGAAGGTATCACCGGCGGCTTTGCTGCTGGGTACAAGGCCGGTCTCAGGATTGGTCGAGCCTGTGAGGAGTCCCGAAGAGCCAGCGTTGGACGTCGCGCAAGACAAAGCTTACTGGGGCAGCGTCGCTACTGCTATGACGAGTAACTTTCCTTTAGTTAAATGTAGAATTGGATTAGGTACACAACACATGTATTGCATGCATCTAATTGTTATGTTTATTTTATTATCACTCACATTCGGCAAAATTTTACGTTATCATTTTTATCATTATATCATACCCCTTCGATCTCCTTGTTTTCAGCCTAATAAATTTTATATGGATTTATATTTTCCTATTTTGCACGCTAAAATGTCCAACTAAAATAGTTTCATCAATCAATTAATGTTTGAAGTCATATCTATCTGGGCCATTGGTGCCTACCGAAGCCATAAAATACATATTTATTATACCTATAGGCTTTCTCTATACTTGCACATAACAGGATTCTCGAAACATTAATTTATTTTAAATTTATTATGAAATCGTTGAGCATTATGGTTTAGCCTTCGGTGTGAAGGAAATTGCGATTTCTAACTACTTATCATGTGCATTTTATTAGTTTTAATATGAAATCCACACTAACGCACTGACTCATACAGCCATCCATTGCGTAGTACTGCAATGGAAATTTATTTATGAACGCATCGTTCTGCTAGTTGTTCGCTGATTGAATGCGACTTATTTCATAGACGCGGCTGACGCGGCTAATAAAAGAAAAAATTGCTTCTCTAAAACGCTATTTGGGTCGTCTTGGGAATTGAAAATCTTGTTGAGATTTTATTCCTGAAATGTGAAATTTCTCAGAACACTACTTACGTTTGACTTTAAAAAAAAAAGTAACTATTAATTTTACTTGAAGATATTTCAAAGCAGGAACGAATTAAGTCCAGATAATTTTAATTTATTATCAAAACTTTCGCGTTCCTAGATTTAGAGGCACCTAAATTACTTTCTAAGAAAAATTACTAAACGCATTTAGATAATATTTCTCAAGAAAATTAAACGATTGACTTCGTTATAAATTACAAAAGCGTGAATTGTACAATTCATAATGTAATTAACCGTTCAACCAACAAATTAGGGTATACGTGACGTAAGAAGAGCGGAAAATGGTTCTATGACCATATCGTTGAGCTTCAATAACTATTTGGTACAGACCCTTTTGATGTTCTTATTCAGTTTGGACGATTAGGCTTATGATAAAAAGGTAGTATGAAGGCAGTACCTATAAATAAATGACGTTGAATATTCTTACAAATAATTGTTTTTCAAACGTTTTGATCTCTTCTCATGGGTTTCGTAAAAGGTGACTAAGGGATTCACCAGAGGATGGGCAGCAGCGTTCTCTGAGTATTTAACCAACCAACTGCGATCGCTAACCCGCCTGCCAAGCGTGGCGATTATGGCATATCTTAATTGGGGGAGGCCTACGTCCATTAGTGGACCTCTTTCGGCTGAAATGATGAAGGTTTTGATGTGATGCCTACGCGACCTTTCTGCAAAGAGTCCAAAGGTTATAACTTCTAGTTTGCTATAATAAATTTTATAAGTTATAACCTATCATAGCTATCATCGTCATAGCCAGTCGCGTATCTAGAAGGTGCATTATTGTAATTATAACTTAACCAAGGCTAGTATAGTATTATATTATCTGTGACCAAGGGAAAATCATTGGAACACCCTAAGGGCTAACAACCCTTCATTATTTATACACAACAATAATGGCTCAACCCTACCTTTACACGTGGCTTTAAATAGGATCACTTAAATCGCTCTAAGAGGGAAAAGTTGAAAATTATAAATTCAGTTCCCATGGGCAATTTTCCGGTCACATAGACGGTAAACTGTAATCAATTTAGCGTAAATTGTAACTAGGACGGGTGCTGGGCGCGACACTGTTAGGATATTTAGGGTATAAGCGTTTAGCGGGTTAAATTGTAAACTTTGAAAACGGAATTCATCAAGAGTATATTATACAGAGTGTCTGGTAGAAAGAGAAAGAGGATGTTCAGTACTACCCAAGCAGCATGCGGGGTTCTATAGTAGCTGACTACTAGGACACATTGATTCTAAACAAGTAAACTGTATAAGAGAAGTATAGCATGCTATACAGCCCTTATACAGCTGGTTTGGGTAATTGTACAGCTTCAAGTACACAACGGCTGCACAGTAGCAGTATAGTAGCATTACAATAGCAATATAAGAGGTAACAGTGGTCTTAAAGCTGATCAGAGGCACCTTTTGGGAGTCCGTGTGATTGTTTATACTGAATAGGGTGTCATAGGAGGGCACAAGTGGCCTATTATACAATAAGCGCACCTTTAGATTCTCGTTCATATTTTTTAAATATTTTTCGATATTCAATTTAATTCAATTCAGTTCAAATGTTTTTTTATTTCAAATAAACCTAATTACATATGGTAACTATTTCGCGCATACAAATTAAAGTTGCATACAGCATTAAACTAGCGTGACATACGGCATGTTTTTCTCAATTTCTTCGCCTTAAAAAAAGGAAAGGGTCTATTTGTTTCCAAAACCTTTCAGTTATTGATATCCATACTTTTGCATTTATATTAGTAGGATAACATTTTAAAACCCTATAACAAATGGGAATGGGCGGGCCATATCAGCAGAATGCATCCAGAAAGGTGGGCAAGCATCGCTACACATTGGGTGCCTCAGGAAGGAATTCGTCGCCGGGGTAGGCCGAGGAAACGCTGGCGGGATGATCTGGACATGTTTCTGAAGAATTGGACTGAAGAAGCTACTGATAGGGAAGTTTGGATGAATATGGGGGAGACCTTTGCCCAGCAGTGGGACAGTACAGGTTGACACAAAATAACAAATGTTATCTAAAGCTATTTCAATGAGGCGTGCCTTTTTAGGGTTCCGGACCCGAAGGGTGCCAAACGGGACCTTATTACTTATTATATACTATAGGTATACTTACTTGATACTTACTTATAATTATTACTCTCGCTACGCTGTCCGTCCGTCCGTCCGTGCGTCCGTTTGTCTGTCACAGGGCTGTATCTTTTGAACGGTAATAGGTAACCGATTGAAATTTTCTCAGAATATGTGTTGCTGTGAGTGGTATTACGACAAATACTAAAAACAAAAAACAAAAAATCAAAAACCAAAGGACGTCTCCATACAAGAAACCTCAAAAAGCAAGCATTTTTTTCAACGTTTTTGGTCTTGCTCTATCTTAAAAGCGGTAATACATACCAGCGTCAAACTTGGTCACATTATAGTGCATATTATGTAGTTTAGCAAAAAATACTAAAAATAGGACAAACAGAGTCATATGTGGTGGTACCTGCGTCAGAAAGAGATGCAAAAATTCATATTTCGCTCACTGTACGTTGATGTCTTTTGATGAACTCTCATAAATTAAATCAGTTTCTATGAGGTGTCAGGTCGATGGGTGGTACGGAACCCTTACTGCGCGAGTCCGACTCGCACTTGTTTTTTTCCTTTATTGTGTTAGTATGAAGGAAATCTCTCATTCCATTACGGATCAAAGCTTAGTTGCGATATACCAATTTAATAATATACCCCCACTCTACTTTAAACCGGATATTGGCTATCGAAACCGCGAAAAGTAATCTCCTTGTGCCCTTTATATGGAAATGTCAAGGTTCGCGCACATTTACGTCACTCATCCCGCCATTTTCTATTACTAGAACAGAAGCCTTGTTAATGAAATGCGTATTTCATTTGCACCTAGGCTTTTTATTTACTACATAACCGATCTTTTTATTTGCTGTTTTACGTGTTTTATTTAGAGCATATGTCCTACTGATGAACATGTGCATCTTCTCAAAATATTTAAGTCAAGTAACTATCTCCATAAGGTACCCGCTCTTCTTTGGAGTTCTGAAAGGCGACTTAGGGATTATAATTATATCAATCATTAATATATGCTACTAAATAGTCAAGAAAATGCAATAAAAAATATATGTGTCATAATGTTCTTCAACAAATAGCAAAAAGGATTTTTTTAAGTACATGCAAAAGTATTTCAGACAGTTTATTGGAAATATTTTCAGGGTATTTCAGACTGGAATATTATTTAAAAAAAAATGTACATACATCCTACAGAAATATAAAAATACTTAATACTTACTTACATAAATACTTTCCAAATGTATATAAATGTATATAATATGTGTGTACAAAAAAGAATAAGAAAAAAAAATCTTATGTTAAAAATAATTGATTGTGGAATATTTTATTTCACTTTTAACTTTGCTCGTTTCTTCAGTTCTGAATTTCTGATACATGCATCTAACACAAAAACCGCAAAGTTTACCTACACTTACAGCCACTAACATAAAGCAGTTAAACTTTGAATACACTTAACCACTTGTTAGTTAAGTAGTAAACACCAGTTAATTGCCGCTGCGGTTTCCAGTTCCAGATTGCAGTTCTACTAATGCTATGCGGCGCAATTAACTTGTAGTTAAACATCAATTAATATTGCCGCCTTGTTATATAGTTAAATTTATTAGATAATATCGTGTAAAGTTACATCGACATTACTTGGTTAAGTAATGTCGACACGTTTAAGATTAGTTTAAGTTAATTTTTTGCTGGATATTTCCGGTTTAACTGGATGTCACTCAGCAAGCTATGGAGCGAGCTATGTTTGGAGTTTCTTTGAAGGATAATATCCGTAAAGAGATTATCCGGAGAAGAACTGAAGTGATCGACATAGCTTATAGGATCAGTAAGCTGAAGTGGTAGTAGGTTGGCCATGTTTGTCAAAGGACCGATGGCCGTTGGAGCAGACGAATCCTTGAATGGATACCGCGAATCGCAAACGCACCGTAGGGCGCCCATTAGCCAGGTGGATCAACGCCCTCAAGAAGGTAGCTGGAGGGACTGGATGCGGAAGGCATAGGACCGAGTGTTTTGGCGCAACTTGGGAGAGGTCTATTTTCTATAATGCGATAGGTTTAGTTGATAAATGAAAGTTTTTGTTATGCTATGGGATGGTGATACGAGCTAAAGGACCACCTGATGTTAAGCGGTTACTTTTGCCCTTAAAAACTGCAATACCACCTAGGCTGTTGCCTAAATGGTACCGCAAGTCGGTTCGCCAAACTGAGACATGAAGATGGAAAGTCTCATGTGATTGTAATTTCACCGGCGCCAATAAACAGAATTAGTCTGAGATTTATTAGGTATGCTCTAAAAGCTAATGCAATCAAACTGTCAGACGATTAATCAATCCTTGGATTTCACAAATCAATCAAGTTGGCCTATTAGCATTACCTATACTGGATATTATTACAGGCCTCCTCCATGTTGCGCCATTGCACTCGGTCCTCTGAAGTTTAAGTTGTAAGTACTACAAAATAAGCCCAACAAAACAGCCGTGGATGGAACCGGTTTCCGACCTCATGCTCAACCATCAGTAAATGATTACTTCCGAAGTTACGAAACACCTTACCATATTTTACAATATCTCATTGAACGTAGTAGTTTTTAAGTTAAAACATTACAAAGCAGACTTTCTAAGTCTTGTACGGTCAACCGCACGTCAGTGGTAACAGTTTGACATTGACAGCGCCTTTATTTTGTAATCAGTAAGGGCGGTTTTCTAATTTAAGTGGTACCACTGTCATGCAGTCGAGCTCGCTAATATTAATTTACGATCAAATTATCGATTTCCGAGCTTGCACAGCTTATAGAGCTAGTTAAATATTTTTCATGAGTATTATTCAGTAGATATATTGTTATTATTTCCGCCAATCATATTTTGACCAATATACAACGCGAAACAAAGCTAAAATTTGCAAAAAACACCAAAAAAAATGAATTTCGCGGGCTACCCTGTAGCATTCACTTTAAACGTCTCAGATGAAATACCTACGTCTACATGTCTACATCCATTCTCTCTGGAAGGGTGGCCAACCTGTACGAAGTGACATTAGGTGACGTTGACGTCGGCTGTCATCTGTCATTCGTTCGTTCCAAACTTCACTTCAGTCTTCTAATAATAACAATAACAAATTCCAGGATTCCGAAAGTTAATTTTGTGCTATTTATATAAAGCTATGATATAAAGACTTTGTTTCCAAGAAAAAAGTATCGCAACTCGTAAACAAATGAACAGTTTGTCAATAACTCCTTGAGATTTTGTCCGAAAGTCAAAGTCATTATGCACAAAAAAGTGTGAAAAGAATATTAATGATATCAAAATTGACAGAGACTGATCGGATTCTGTCTTTTACGCTTTTTGCTAATCTTTTGTCAATGTAAGGTCACGAGCGACACGAATAATAAAGTAAATGTCTATAAAGTGATTATGGTAAAGTGTGATTAGAATACAGCCACAGTAGGTACTGTGGCTGTATTCTAATCCATACCTACGGGTGCTGGTGTGATTAAAAACACAAGAGACTTTTCATCTTCATGTCTCAGTTTGGCGAACCGGCTTGCGGTACCATTTAGGCAACAACCTAGGTGTTATTGCAGTTGTTATGGGCAAAGGTAACCGCTTAACACCAGGTGGGCCTTTAGCTCATTTCAACACCCCCATCTCCTTATATATTATAAAAAAGACAGCCTATAGAGGGTGGCTTTTACATCAAAATTGTACGAGAAAGTGAGCGAGGCAAAAAACATTAATTTTACTAGCCTCGCATAGCGCAGCTTCGCTATTGGTGGTTTTTTCTTCGCTCACTGCTTAGCTTTCTGCACAGCTCTAGAGGAAAGAAAGCCACTCTTAGGCTCTTACAACTCTCATTCGAGAGCTGCCTGTCATTTTATGACACTTAAGATCCTATATGGACAACTTTACAACAGCCCCACTGCTAGGCATGGCCCTTATGCCCAGAATGAGAAGGATTCAGACACTAATTAACTGCGGGTTGGCGGACTTCACACACCATCGGGAACTTTATGGTGCACTATTGAAGACGCTTTCATGTGCTCTTAAATTGACAATAATATGACAAATACTTAGATAAATAAAGTTTTCTCCTACTTGTCAGAACTTTGAAATTAGAACAAGAACCGCGCGCGGACCTATTGGCGCGAATGAAAATTAGATACTGTTGAATTAATTTGTGTATTGTTTCCTCGCAAATGAGAGAAAAGTACTGTTAAACTCTTGGTCGAAATAGCAATTAACGGCCTCGTTTAGTTAAAAAAGACTCGGCTGGCGCCTCGTCCTTTTAAGATCGCTTCGGAAGTACTCGGCTTCGCCTCGTACTTTCAATATTACTCGGCCGTCGATTGCTTCATTTCAGGCCTGGACAGTAAATGTACTATTATTTTTACCACTATCGTTTAAAAGTGTGTTAATATTGCATTGTTATCCAGTTGTGAGCTATGTTTAAAGTTTCAAGTCTCTAGCTCATCGGAAATTTAGTTTAAAATGGATTGTAAAATTTGTACCGAGTAGACAGACATGAATGAAAGCGAGTTAATAAAAACTTTGTAAAAAAAATGAGAAAAAGGAGTAAAAACGTGTTAAAAACTTTGTCGAATGTGAAATTCTGATGATATTAACATTTTGGCGACTCTTTTAAGATGCTCTCATGCCACCACGTTTAGTGTGGTAAGTGTGGTTTATTAATATGGGCCTAAATGTCCGCTGTTACTCCCAAAAGGGTCGCATATTGCCATAAAACCACGCTCGGTAGCCTTTTGATGGCCACAGTTGTATTAGTGGGTGTTGTTTATACATCTGACATCTTACCTTACAGAGTTCTGGAAAACCTTTTTGTGACTTTTCTGAGTTTCAAATAGGCTTACTGCGGAAGTTAAACTAGTTCGAGACATTTGACTCTGGGCCGTGTAAAGGTTACTCCCAGGAGTATAGAAGAAATGTTAAGTAAAGGGTTGATCTTCTTTTTGTCTCTTAGGATTCTCTTTATTAATCTAGTTGGCATATCTGTATGTTCCATTTTCGTAGAAGATAAATAATAAGAAAGACGAAAATAGATAACTCATATTGCTACATACATCTCCCGAGAGTTTTCTGGGAAAATCTTAACAATACGTACAGAACCAATCGAGTTCTACCAACCAGACTAATATTATAAACGGGAAATTGTGTTTGTCGGTCTATTTGATACTTCGTTGCTAAACTGAAAAACGAATTTTGATGAAACTTGATAGTATTACACCCGGAGAAGGACATAAGACATTAAACCTGATAGTCGTAAACTTTATTTACAGGTGAAGCCACGTGTGAAGCTTTTTTAATGAGCCTGTTTTATCCCACTGCTGGGAAAAGGCCTCTTTTCTTTTTTTCCACTTTTCACGGTCTATGGCAATTTGTGGCCAGTGGCCACGAAATGCATATGGTCTTTACTCCATACAAATGCTCTCGACTGTTTTCTTTCTGGTTTATAACCCTAGAGCAATTTTTTTTACAGTAAAATAAATATCAACTTTATGTATGTCCCTATGTTTTGATTTTGTTTATAAATTATTTCTATAAGCCCCAAAAAAATCTCAAAATTGCCTATTTAGACCGTTGTCTACAGACCGCTGTCTGCCTAGTGCATTAATTTGACAACTATTAATGAAAAAAGAAAAAAATGGCGACACAGTACATATTCTTCTTATTAAGTTCATGAAATATCTTTTTAAATTGGTCTAGTTTCGGAGGAGAAAATAGTCTGAACCAAACCTCGAATTATGACTTTTTTACTTAGCCTATTCAGTCAGAGCTGCAGTTGTCCTTATCGCACTTACTTGAGGCCCACCGCTCGCATAGCGACAACGATAGTTTCTTCAAATACTTAATTTCCAAAAGTCTCTCCGCTCGCATTTCCTCTTAAGTAGGATTCCAGCTCATCCCGCCATCTTCTGAGGCAACCGCGTTTTCATTTTCCACTCCGCTTTTTGGGTTCCACTCTTTTTTGAGTTTTGCCCATAGCCCCTCCGGCATGCGGCAGACGTGGTCCATCCATTTCCATTTTGACTCGTACAGGCTGTAACACGGATATAGCTTGCCTTAAATATTGTTTGTATGCCTTAACTATGCAGGACGGTGAAAGTGAACCTCTGCATCGTACTCACATACATCACGAAGTAATTGGCCGGTACATATAGCACTATAAAGCAATGCTACACATCGTTAGTGGCGCAGTGGGGCGAAACTAACCATTTTGAAGTCGTATTTTGTTTTTATTTATGCTCGGTTACTTTTTTGGGCTAGATGATTTTTAAAAGTACCTATGATGTTTACCAAAATATAAAAATGCTAAGAAATTCTACTGTTAACGTGTCTTTCTTTTTTTCATACATCAAAGCATTAAAATACGATTTTAGCAATTCTACGATGGATGACTTTAAACGCCTTTTACATCCTGCAATTTGCATTTATAAATTGTAATGCCTTATATGATGAAAATTCCTTTTGATGTTTTTTCATGTAATATTCACCAGCGATCCCTGAATTTAACTCTCTTTTGTTAACCGACTGAATTTATACGCTACGCCAAATTGCAGTTTCGATCTCCCATATTCTGCAAAGCCAACAATCTGCATATATAATAAAATATGTTTTATTTTCAAACACATTCGAAATAATTTATTAAGAAACAAAACATAAAATGCAATGGAAGTACTGGCCGAAAAGAAACAGCCATTCTGGTTTCGTCACTGAGAATTTATTGTTAAGCCGTATTGCAGTACGTTCGTATCACGTAGCGTAGATTATTTGAGTTCACAACCTATCCGTGAGAAGTAATTACGACAGTTCATCTAGTGCAGTGGTTCTTACTTAACCTTTGAGTATTGGAGGACCATTTTTCCAAAAAAATAAAATATGTAGTCACTGTTTAATAAATCGTCGAACAATTAACTATAATTAGCCAAGACAGGAGAGATGTATTACTTCGCGGACTATTTCGGATCCTTTCGCTGACCACCGGTTAACAGCCACTGATCTAGTGTAAGTTGTGTTAATTGTGGCAATGTACTCGATTGAGACTTGAAACGCAAAGGTCTTGGGTAGAAGTCAATTTCGTATGTTTACGTTTATTGTGATCGTTGGGGTTGGCATAAACATGTTAAGTTCCACGGTGACATTGATTTTGTTTGTTCTATTTTCATGTTATTCTGTAATAGTCAACTATATTAAGGTGTGTTAATGGTGACAATGTACTCGATTGAGACTTGAAACGCAAAGTTTTGAAGTAGAAGTCAATTTCGTTGTTTACGTTTATAGTCATTGTTGGAGTTGGCCAAAACGAAGGTGACATTGATTTTGTTTGTTCTATTTTCATGTTATTCTGTAATGCTCATCTATATTAAGTGTTTATTGTGACAATGTACTCGATTGAGACTTGAAACGCAAAGGTCTGAGGTAGAAGTCAATTTCGTTGTTTACGTTTATAGTAATTGTTGGTGTTGGCCAAAACGAAGGTGACATTGATTTTGTTTGTTCTATTTTCATGTTATTCTGTAATGCTCAACTATAGTAAGTGTTTATTGTGACAATGTACTCGATTGAGACTTGAAACGCAAAGGTCTGAGGTAGAAGTCAATTTCGTTGTTTACGTTTATAGTAATTGTTGGTGTTGGCCAAAACGAAGGTGACATTGATTTTGTTTGTTCTATTTTCATGTTATTCTGTAATGCTCAACTATAGTAAGTGTTTATTGTGACAATGTACTCGATTGAGACTTGAAACGCAAAGGTCTGAGGTAGAAGTCAATTTCGTTGTTTACGTTTATAGTAATTGTTGGTGTTGGCCAAAACGAAGGTGACATTGATTTTGTTTGTTCTATTTTCATGTTATTCTGTAATGCTCATCTATATTAAGTGTTTATTGTGACAATGTACTCGATTGAGACTTAAAACGCACAGGTCTGAGGTAGAAGTCAATTTCGTTGTTTACGTTTACAGTAATTGTTGAGGTTGGCCAAAACGAAGGTGACATTGATTTTGTTTGACCTCTTGTCATGTTATTCTATAATGGTAGTTTTTACCATAGGTAGTATGAACACTATAAAAGTTTTTTTCTGGTAAATTCATTCCTTTGCACCAACACGGTTTCGTGCGTAATTGCAACGTTGTAAGGGGAGTAGAAAGGCATGAAGCCTTTTTTGAACTAGTTCGCTCTTTACCTCGTAATCAAAAGCGATGACCTATATCTGGTATATTGTAGACTATTTTTGTGACAAATAAATTCCGCAATATTGCCCTTTATTGTTTATTGAAAAGTTTTAACTTCAATCAGTAACGTAAACTGCGTTGACTTACAACCCCTAACAGCAGTTTACAGAATTTTCTGCGCCTGCATTCTCACGGTTAACTTTATTAGGTGTAGCAACGCACAAATAAATCGCAGCTAAGGGTTACGTAACCAACGCAACCCTTAAACACGAACGGGTCGTAAAGACCATGCGAAAGTTATACAAACAATATTACTGAAGAAAGTCTTGTTTGAAATTGGAACAGGTTGATATTTCTTTTGTTTTATTTCGATTGAGACGATGAAATCAGTGTGTTTCTGGTTACTGTAGCATTTTGCCAGCTCCAATATAGTGAAATATTGGCACAAAATTTTGAATAAGTTCGATTTCGATACCTGATTTTCCGGTTAACTTAAAAAAATATCAACTGGAGTAGCAATAAAAATACTTAATTAAAAGCAAGCTTTACGCATATTTTAAAACATATTACGATATAAAGCACCTTTTACACGGTTCTCGTATCTTCATGTTTCACAGTCGCTCGGCGCGCTTATAGGCCATTTTTTCGTGTTGCCGATAAAGGGTCATAACTTAACTGGGTTATGTTACGTAAACCGCTTGCTTTTGATGGGTTGATTAAACAAATTATTATATTGTAAGATTTGTAATGGAAGCATGGAAAGGCGTAATGAAGCGTGTTTGTGGCTCTTATTTTAATTGTTATGGTGTTAATTCAACTCGTTAGAACGTAAATAAATATGCGGAAATATTTTTTATACTGGCCTATTTTGTACTTTGGTTATTTTATAGGACCATTGTTGTGGTAACTGATGGAACCATAATTAGTAAACTCCAAGAAAGAAATATGAGTTTGCGTTTAAAAAAAACTAACAATGAAACTAGAAATATATTCACGCGACAAAGTAAACGTAAAGAATTTCGCTTTTTTTATCTTTCTTTCACACGTTTCGTGCGTTCAACTGTAGCACATTTCAAGGCCACAGTGTTACCGCTGACGTGCGGCCGACTGTATGATGGACTCATTTTTAACCGACGAAAAAAAGGAGGAGGTTCTCAATTCGACGCGTATATATATATATATTTTTTTTTATTTTATTTTTTTATGTATGACCACGCATAACTTTTTACAGAGTGATCCGATTTTGATGATTCTTTTTTTAATGGATAGGGTATACCTCGAAGTTGGTCCCATTTAAATTTCAAAATCAAATTCCACCCCTAAGGGTAGTAAAACAGGGGATGAGTGTTTGTTCACCCACTGAATTCTTACCTGTTAACCGATTCTGTTGAAACTTGATACACATAAATATAGTTCTAGACACTACGACATAATGGAGACCTGGAGTTAGATTTTAACCACAAAAAAATGAAAAATAAAACTTTTTAACAAAAAATTGAACCGACGAAAAGTGAAACTGAAAAGCGAAAAATAACTAATTATGAGTCAGCGCCAAACAACCAATCAACGAAGATCATTAAATTACTTTAAATAAATAATAAAAACAACGTCACATCAAATACAACGTGAAATTTTCAACGATAAACAATAACTTTCCAAAACTCCGCTCGGCCACTTGCAACTTACACGCACTTTGCTTGTTAAATGTTCGTTTGGCGCCGACTCATAATTAGTTATTTTTCGCTTTTCAGTTTCACTTTTCGTCGGTTCAATTTTTTGTTATGTTGTGAGTTAGTCGTAGCAAAGCCGAAATTACACCACAAAGTATTGTAAACAATATGCACAAGTCTGCAATTAACCTGACTCTAAAATCGTCACGACCGAGGCAGCGACTTTAGATAAGCCTCGAAAATGCATTCGAAGAAGTATCGAAAGAGTTTTACGTTTGTTTCCGCATAAACAAAGTTTTACATGAGAACACAGTCGTAAAATGTTGGCGGGGTACAGGGGGCAGACGGCGGTCGGCTCAAAAGTTTGGTGGTATGATTGGTACCGCTCGCTGACGGAGTGACGTCCTGATTGGCGGCGGGGCGTATGATATGCAATGCTACTGCATATGCTGTGTGACCGGGGGTATCCAGCTAATCGGCGTCTAGAGGCTGGTCTGTGGTTTTATAGGGATTAATTAATATTTTTCCTATATCTAGTACAGTGGAGCTGTCGGTCCCGGTTGTCATACAAATATCTATATGCCAGTCATGACGGGTTATCAGAGCCTGAAAGTCTGACAACTGGTCTAACCTCCATTCGTCAGTATTGCCCAGTAACAGGTTCGCGGGGGTCTGATGGCAGTCGCTCCGTGTAAAATACTGATATTCAGCCGAATCTGGTTAGACTGGAAGCCGACCCCAATATAATTGGGAAAAGGCTCGGAGGATGATGATAACTAGTACAGTCGACTGCATGACAGTGGTAACACTTCAATTCGAAAACAGCCCTTACTGTTAACGAAATAAATATGCTGCTAATGTCAAAGTGTTACCACCGACGTGCGGTCGACCGTACAGTCGACTGCATGTCAGTGGTAACAGTTTATTTTTTTGTTCAGTGGTATACATAACAAAAACATTCTAAAGAAGTAAAAATAAACTCATTAGAGTTTTACCGTACATCAGACCTCAGATCAGAGTTTGACCTTGATAGCGTCATTCGTAAGCAGTAAGGGCGGTTTCAGTAATTCAAGTGTTACTAAACACATGCGGTCAACTGCACTACGGTACCATCTTGCTGGTACTGAGTTTTAAATTGAGTACCAGAGGTCATATTCTGGATTATTCTGGATCGCTATATTTCGTCGCTAAGCTGTCGAAATTGCGTTTAGATCCCCCAGGATTACTGCCGATATGAATATAATCTTGCCGGATTATTTACTTGCTGTAGATAGCTACAGATTTTATCCTTAGGCTCTGAATTTTTTTTTTTTGTATGTAAACATAATTATAGATATGTATGTAATATAGGTGGTCTACTTACTCGACTACGGGATAAGTCAAAAGGAAACTCAAATGTGAGGTATTAAATAAACGAATTTCGTGTAAGCAATTGTGTAAGTAAAAGTGCTTTGAAAACTCTTGAGATGCTGATGTTGAAGAATTGAAAAAACCGGCCAACTGCGAGTCGGACTTGCGCAGTAAGGGTTCCGTACCACCCATCGACCTGATACTCCATAGAAACTGATTTAATTTATGAGAGTTATATGCTTGTCCAATTTTTAGTATTTGTTGCTAAACTACATAGTATGCACTATAATCAGACCAAGTTTGACGCTGGAAATTATTACCGTTTTGAAGATAGAGCAGGAAGAAAAACGTTGAAAAAAGTGCATGTTTTATGAGGTTTCTTGTATGGGGACCCCCTTTATTTTTAGATATTTTAAATTTTTAGTATTTGTCACGATAGGCATCATAGTAAAACATATTCTTTGAAAATTTCAACTAGTTATCGATTACCGTTACAAAGATACAGCCCTGTGACAGACAAACGGACGGACGGACGGACGGATAGCGTAGCGAGAGTAATAGGGTCCCGTTTGGCACCCTTCGGGTACCCTAAAAAAGGGTCTAGTCATTACGATTACTACCAACTGATCTTGGCATTATGGCGAAACGAGCTTTAAAGGCTCAGCTGATGTTAAGCGGTTCCTTTGCCCATAACAACTGCAATAACACCAAGGTAGTAGCCTAAATGGTATTGCAAAATTTGCAAATCGTGTTCACCAAAGTGAGGCCTAAAGATGGAAAGTCTCATGTGATTGTAATTTCACCGGCACCCGTACCTACCCTTTGCACCGGAACACAGCAATGCAAGCATCACTGTTTGGCGGCAGATATAGGTATGGTGGTAGTACTTCCCCGGACAAGTTCTTTCTAAGGAGTACTACTACTGCTAAACACACACACAAATACAATAAAATATGTTGATATGTAGAAAAAAGAACATACGTTACCGTGTTCCCGTTTTTTAATCATTAATCTTACACCTAACACGGTTTTTTGGTGCGGGGTAAAAAATCACCCTTCACTCGTCCGTCCATCCATAGATCTTTGCAATCTGTCTTTTGGGCATGTTATCGGAGCTTTTCAATTTAGTCCGGCCTTTTCAGAAAGAAAGAAAAAAGAAAAGAAAGATTTTTTTTATTTCAATTTCGGTACAGGCGCGAAAAAAAAAACTAAAAATAGTATATTAACAATAAACTTAAAATTTACATGCCTGTATGAGACTAAAAAAAACAGCGGCGTTTTGTTCTGTTTGAATGATTGACTGTTGATTCTCCAGGATTGTGGCGGTCAAATCCTTTGTAGTCCAATCTGACATGATGGAACAGGCAGAAACAGCAGTCAGATTTGTTGTTATTGTGATAATAAAGATGAATGCATTATGAGCAATATTATATTGTATCGGTATCGAACCAATGTTTTTAAAGTGTAGGTATATACATGGAGTTTCTTGCCGGTTCTTCCTGCATAGAAATATCTCATTTGGAACCGTGCAACCAGAGTCAAACGTTTCAAAAGTGCCTGTAAGTTGGTATTTGAAATAAGAACAATTTGAATTTGAATTAGTTATTTTTTTAACACTTTATGAGGATTCATCATCATCATCCTCCTAACCTTATCCTAATTTATTTGGAATCGGCGCTGCATTGTACATATTTTTCTTCTATACATTTATCTATATCGTTCAGTGTGGTGCCGGATACAAAGAACAGCACCACCCCGTCTTTTCTCGTGGGTGTCGTTCAAAGCGACTAAGGGGAGAATGGATCACTAGAGGATGGGCAGCAGCGTTCTCTGAGTATTTATTCAACCAACTACGATCACCAACCCGCCTACTAAGCGTGGCAATTATGGCATATCCCTCTTTTGGGGGTTGTTTATGACCAGCAGTGGACGTCTTTCGACTGAAATGATGAAGATGATGATATCTCTATGAGCCATCATCTTAGTTTTCGCTTTCTCTCTATCCATATAATTTTTCACAATACATCCATCTTTTCTTTGGTCTTCCTCATTTTTTATAGCCAGAAACACACAACACTTAAAACACTCGAAAAAATTTCGTGGCATGCTCCTCATTCCTCCAAGAAACAATCCATCAATAGGTGATGAAGTGTGCGTTACACAGACTTTTCTACGATAAACTTTGCATTATACCTTGCCTTGACCTATAGAGGAGCCAAACAATGTCTATACTTTCTTTGTGATATCTTTCCCTAGTTCTAACAGTATTTTCTTTTGCTCCAGCTACAAGTGGTACCGGCAGCGGTCCAGGCGGAGGCGACACGAGGCGAGGCGGAGACGTCACGCCACACGCGCAGCCCCAACGACGCCTTATCCAAGTCGACTTCGATAATCTTGAGGTAATTTACATTTAACTTGCTTTAACGGTGATGGAAAACATTGTAACCTGCACACCAGAAAGTGCTCCATAAAGTTCTAGATGGAATGTTTTAGTTTGTCAACCTGCAGAAGGCCAGCGTGTTTCACCAAGACCTTCCTTCCTTCCTTTCTTCCTTCTCATACAGAGAAGAGGTCCGTGCCCAGCAGTGGGATAGTAAATTATTGTGTTGTGCTATGTAATTTATACTTTCGTCTAGTTCATACCTGTTTTAGTTGTCTAGGTGCCTGCCCCCCTAGCCAAGTTGACAATCTACAATCGTCAATGTTAATAGAAAACAATCAAAATGTATGGGAATGACACATCTCAACAAATGACTTTTTCGTTGAGATATGTCATTCCCATACATTTTGATTATTTTCTAGTTGCGTTGACGATTGTAGATTGTCAACTTGACTAGGGGGGCTGCTGGTATCATGTCGATCACAAGTGAAAGGAATTAATGTTAGGTGAGTACTGTCAGGGAGCTAAGGGCAATGTAAAAGCCAAGTGGCGCCCTCATCAGTAAAAAAAAAATACTCGCTAAATACATCATTTATCGAAAATTAAAAAGGCCAAAAGTGACAGTTTTTCGAACTTTTTCTATCTACAACTACAGCGAAGTATAGTTTACAGAGTTAACAACATAACAACATCACGCCTGTATTTCCCCGAAGGGGTAGGCATAGGTGTATTAATTAGTACACCCACATTTCGCCAGTTATGTTATAGTCCTATGTAATAGGGGGCGAGCCTATTGCCATTGACCGGGCACAAATCCAGACTCCGTGCTGCTACTGAGAATTTCCTAATGAAAAAACCCAATAACACTTTGCCCGACCCGGGAATCGGACCCAGGACCCCACGCTCAGCAGTCGCGCTTGCAACCACTAGACCAACGAGGCAGTTAGCAGTTAATAGTTTCTAATTAAACTACAGTACCTGTACTTCAATCGTTATAATGAATTTTCGATAAATGATGTATTCAGCCACGGAATAAAAAAAATCGTAGTATGTATTCAGCGAGTAATAATCTTTTTATTGATGGGGGCGCCACTTGGCTGCTATATTCCCCTTAAATGATGTCGGAATACAAAGTAAAAATATTATAAAATTGTGTATTAAAGAATATACCTTGAAGAGCTTATTTCGGTCGTGTCAATGTTCAGATAGATATGGATATGTAGGTATTAATATTGTGCGGTCTTACGCGAAAAGTTTTTATTACTTGAGAGTCTGTGCTCCCAATTTTGGTCCTTGAGTCAGTAAGATTTGTCGTCTAGCTAGAAAGTGTTATTAATATCCAGTAACTTCTAACTGTAGCAATTCAAAACTAACCGTTAATAATAAATTATACGACCAAAGTTCGTTAATGTATATTATACCAAACATATGTATCTACTAGGAGCAAGAGCCTCCGCACATGAACAAGCGATGAATATTGCACGCGAGAGCATTTTCGTTCTTGGCACCGCGCCATACGGCCCTGTATGTAATTTGTGATATCTAGATTATGTTAAAACCACATAAATAGATAGAATGGTTGTAATCACAATTTTACTTGCGATTCATGCGTGGCAACTTTCCGAACAAACTACGCCTTACGTTTTGACGTCATTATTAAAAAAAAAAATGTACTTTACAGCTTTTGTTTCTGCAGTTTGCAACAGCACAATAAGGCATGTTTGTGGGTTTTTGTTACAGTATTTATAGAAACAAGTCATAAGGCGTGCTGAGAAAGGCTTTGAAATAACTTGCACTATGGTGCATGGTGCTGCCACGCGCGCCCTGCCAACATGGCCATTCTATCTATTTCTGTGGTTTAAACCGTACTATTGTAGTTTGGGTAGGTAGCCCGATAAATATATTCTGCGAATTACTTTTTCGTTTGAATTTTCAAGACATTTTCTGTAGTTTATTGGGGTTGAAAATGGTATCAGAAACTGCAATTTTAAGTGATGTTTTTTGTTAAGTTTTTGTTGCTAGAAAGATATTTTAAAATTAACGTTTTCTGCATTTATTTTATAGATTTTCCAGCTCAATTCTCCAGTGCTTTCAAATCAATTGGATGAATAATTTAATCCTGCTCTCTGACCTACTTTATTACTTGAAATAACTTTGTTGGATCTCCTATTTCATGCCTATGATAGCTTGAATTGAATTACTAGATATTCGATTTTCAATACTTTGCTAACAATAATATTTTAAACGAACCTAAAACGTTCTTAACTTGTAACAACCTCGATCTTAACAGGCATAAAATTAGAACAGAATTTTGGACCATATTTGGGCAAAAAATTGCAAAGGCAATCTGGCCAGTGACACGTAATATCAGCAAAAAACGAATGAGAAACGTAACCTCACGAGTCTTTTTTGTAGATAGATGACTAGCTTTTTTATTTTTCATAATACCACCAATGATATTTAAAAGTAGAGATATGCTACTGAGCTCGCATGACATGACATGACATAGCCCAAAGAATTGCCAAACTTAAGTGGCAGTGGGCGGGGCACATTGTTCGCAGAACGGATGGCCGATGGGGCAGTAAAGTTCTGGAGTGGCGACCGCGTACTGGAAGGCGCAGCGTGGGTAGGCCCCCCACAAGGTGGACCGACGACCTGGTGAAGGTCGCGGGAATCCGCTGGATGCGGAAGGCGCAGGACCGGTCGTTGTGGCGATGCTTGGGGGAGGCCTATGTCCAGCAGTGGACGTCTTTCGGCTGAAATGATGATGATGATGACTGAGCTCGCAATCTGAAGACTCTAAAACGTCCTTATAAGGACGCGTCATAGACCAGTAAGCTAGAAAGAAGTGGGCTAATATCCTACGGGTGGTAGTAGGACTAATGAAAACTCTTGATAACAATAATAGCGGACTGTATAATAAAGGGAAATAACAAATGGTTACAAGATTCGAAACTATGATATTTAAACGCGCTAAATACGTATGCGCTCGGTAAGACGGACGATGACGCAGTAGTGCTGGCCGGTCGAGCTCTGCCTGCCGCCGCGCCCCCGCGCCCGCAGACCTCAGGCCGCGGTCGCCCGGGCGTAGTGATGTTCTTAACATGCTCCCGGCGTTGAAGACTTGTCTTCAAGGATTAGACTGGAAGAGGACAGATGGTGTTATAAGCGCGTCGGACTATCCCTCGTTTGGTCTTGATGTCTGCGACTCTGCTTATCCCGTCTCTCCCATGTATGAGACGTACGATGCGCCCAAGTTGCCACATCAGAGGCGGTGATTGCTGCTCCTTAAGTACAACCATGGATCCCTCCTTAAGTACTCCATCCGAGGCCGTCCACTTCGTTCTCTGTTGGAGGTGAAATATGTATTCATTAGAGAACCTATTCCAGAACTGTTGCTTTAGGTATTCTATGCGCTGGAAACGTTTCATATTGGAGATGTTCTGTTTCGTGATCTCCGGATGCGGCAGGGATGTGAGAGACCTCCCAATAAGGAAATGAGCAGGAGTTAAGGGGTACAGGTCAGAAGGATCAGTGGAAAGTGGAGTGAGAGGACGAGAGTTTAGTATTGCCTCAACCTGAATCAGACACGTAGACATCTCTTCATAGTTGAGATGTGTGAAGCCTAATATACGCCTTAAGTGATGCTTAGTTGATTTTACGGCAGACTCCCATAAGCCACCGAAGTGTGGAGTGTATGCCGGTATGAAAGAAAAGTCAATACCTGTATTAGCCATTTCTGAAGAAAAGTCCTGTTTCAGTATGTCAGCTAGTTCATTACAAGTGCCAATGAAAGTAGTGCCGTTGTCGGAAAATATGGTGTTTGGTTTACCACGACGAGCAATAAACCTGTTCAGAGCTGCAATAAAGGCATGTTTTGTCAAGTCTGAGACAAGCTCCAAATGAACCGCCCCTGTGGCTAGGCAAACAAAAACACATATATATGATTTAATAAGTCTACATCCTCTTCCCTTGCGGTCGGCTATGAGGATAGGTCCAGCATAGTCAGTGCCCGTCTCCAAGAAAGGAAACTCTAACTGAACTCGTTCCTTAGGTAAGTTACCCATTATGGGTTGAACTGTTCTACCGTTGAATCGCTGACACTTAACACACTTATGAACAGTTGATTTGGCAAGGTTTCTGCCACTTAAAGGCCAATACTCATGTCTAACTGTGGCTAAGAGTAGCTGTGGACCAGCATGAAATAGGCGTAAGTGATAGGTATTAAAAATAAGTTTAGCAAAATTATGTTTACTACAGATGATGATTGGGTGTCTGACATTATAATCATAGCAAGAATTATCTAATCTTCCCCCGACTCGAAAAATACCAGCCTCCATAAAGGGTGATAATTTTGTAAGACGATTTTTCCTTGGTAATGATTTACCTGATGAAAGCAAACCATACTCCTCAGGAAACATTTCCCTTTGGACAGTTTTAATTATGAAATCAGCACTGTAAGACAACTCTGATTTAGTAAGTGTATGACTATGATTATGTTCCCCTTTGCAACGATTAATGAATCTAAATAAGTATGCTAATAGACGTTGTAAATGAGAATAGTTAGAAGAATTGTTGATTATGGTTTGGAATAATTTATTGTTTACATTCACATTAAGTTGAGTGATATGTATTGATTGATTATTATTTTTTATATTATTTATGTTATGTGATTTTAATAATTCAGGTAATGTCATATTTGCATCTGTGTTAGGCATTGAAGGCCAAAGAGCAGGGTCTGTTAATAAATATGAAGGCCCTGACCACCACATAGAAGTTTGACCTATGAGGTCAGCGCTTAGACCACGGGAGATGAGGTCAGCGGGATTGTCCTTGGAGGGCACATAGCGCCAGGTGTAATCACCAAAACCTTCCCGTATCTCCGACACTCGATGCCTGACAAATGGCTTAAGAGTGGCAGGTGAAGCTGACAGCCAACCAAGGACGATCATCGAATCGCACCAGAATATGCATTTGTCAGGTTTAAGTGTTAAGGACTCTAGTACCTTTGCACACAACCTAGTCCCCAATAAGGCACCACAAAGCTCTAGCCTTGGGATTGTGGTCGACTTGATTGGGGCAACTTTACTTTTGGATGTAAGAAGATTTGTATGAATGGTACCGCAACTGGTTACAGAACGAATGTATATGCAAGCTCCGTATGCTTTTTCTGACGAATCTGTAAATATATGCAATTCGACAGATGATGGGCTACCACATACAACCCAGCGCGGTATACTAAGTTCGTTAAGCTGTGGTAAAGTGTGTGTGAACTTCAGCCATGATTTTTTAATGTCAATGTTAACCTCTTCATCCCATGAACACTTGTCTATCCATAATTTTTGCATTATAATTTTAGCCTCAATAATGCACGGAGAAACAAGTCCCAAGGGATCAAAGACTTGTGCGATTGTTGAGAGAATGTGTCGTTTTGTAATTGTAATATTTATATGGCTAGGTATAAGTATGGAGAATGTAAGTGAGTCAGTATGACAATGCCAATTAAGACCGAGAGTCTTACTTGGTTCATCGATACTTAAACTGACTGTACTAGGCGTGTCTATATGTGTTGATGTGGATGGATTATGAGTGGATGAGGTAGGTGTGTCTGTATGCGTTGATGTGGTTGGATTATTAAAGAATTTATTAGGTATGTTTGTGGTAACTGCATGTAGTATTTGTGAGTTATTTGACTGCCACTTCCGAAGATTAAGTTGAGCTGATTTAAGAATTTGGATGACGTCACTACACAGAGCAATGGTGCTCTCGATAGAGTCGCCTCCTGACAGATAGTCATCTACGTAAAAATCATGTTTTATTGATTGTTGTGTACGTGTGTTTAATGCTTCCTTTGCCAATTGAGACAAGCATCGTGTAGTAATGAAAGGAGCGGATGCTGTTCCGTATGTGACAGTATTCAGAGTGAATGTTTTAAGAGGTAATGAGGGATCAGAGCGCCATAGTATCTGTTGTAAGGATCGCTGCGATTCGTCAATATCGATCTGACGAAAAAACTTTTCGATATCTGAAGACACGACGTATTTATGTTGACGAAATCGCAGTAATATAGATACTAGGTCATCCTGAACCCTAGGGCCTATAGATTGGATGTCGTTAAACGACTTACCAGACGTTGTGACGGCTGAGGCATCAAAGACAACGCGAAGCTTAGTCGTTGTACTGGACTCTCTGAAAACACCATGATGGGCGAGAAAGTATGAATCAGAAGATGAAGAAGGATTAGAGACTTCGCTCATGTGACCTAATGCTTCATACTCTGACAAGAACTCTACGTAACGATGATTAAGTACTGGGTCTCTATCTAGTCTACGCTCTAATGACATAAAACGACGTTTAGCCATCTCATATGAGTTACCCAACACACTAGGACATTCCTTAAGAGGAATGGTGACAACGAAACGTCCATCAGCGTTACGTTTCGTAGTATTTATGAAGTTGCGTTCACATGCTCGCTCTTCTGATGTGAAATTGAACTTAGGCGAGATGGAATCAAGTTCCCAAAATCTTGAAAGATCTGTGGGTGTATGAATATGTGGGGTGTGCTTGTTATGCTCGAACATGCACACTGACTGGGTTGTGTTAGGTTGAAGTATGGAGCCAGATAAGAGCCATCCGAGCTTGGTCTCGAACAGCGTTGGCATATGTCTACCTAACTGTATGCGGTTATGACCAATCACACTCCAAAAGATGTCGGCTCCAACAAGTATGTCGATGGAGTTAGGTACATTGAAGGATGGATCGGCTAGACTTATTCCTGCTGGTAGCTGCAGGTCAGTTAAGTCTATGTATGTATGAGGTATAGGGGAAGTTATGTTTGGCAAGACAAAACAATCAATGTCAATGTCATAAGACCTGTCGTAAGATTGTAAATGCAAGGCACAAGATTGCGTAACGGTAGACACTTGATTGTTTATACCTGCAACGTGTGAGCTTACACTACGAACAGGCAAATGCAGCTTACCACAAAGATCCTTGGTAATGAAATTAACCGTGCTTCCATTGTCAAGTAAGACTCTGGCGCTGTGCGGCATCCCGGAATGGTCCGTGACTCTTACCAATGCTGTGGAAAGCAACACATGACGAGATGAATAATCATGATTAGTACCAGCTAAAGTTATATGTTCTTTATGAAGGTTAGAATCATCATCATAAGAATGCAATAATGTGTTATGCCTAATTTTGCAATACTTGCAGTGGCCAAGCGGACAAGTTGAGTCCGAATGACCTGGACGTAAACAATTCAAACAAAGTTTGAATTCCTTAGCTTTAGATAAGCGTGCAGGGACTGTAAGCGATCTAAACTGTTCACAAGTAAATATGTAGTGACCTTTTTGACACATGGGACATGTAATACTAAATTTACCTTTACTGGTCGTTACTGAGTAGCTTTTAGGCTTAATGTGCGTAGATTCAGGTTTAGATTTCAAAACCGTTGCCTCCTCAAGTGTTTCTAAAAGATTACAACGGTTAGAAATGAACTTAATAAATGTATCTAAGGATGGAGGCTCAGTCAGAGAGTTCCTATGTTCCTCCCATTCTCTGCTAGTAACAGAGTCCAATTTTGAGGCCATCAAATGTATAACTATGGCGTCCCAATGTTGTACGGGCTGCCCTAGCGTTGCTAGTGAACGTAGGTTTTTGTTCGTCACATCGACAACTTGACGTAAGCACTGACTACTCTCTTTTTGAATTGGTTCAACATTAAATAAAGCTTGAATATGATTATTTACTAATAATTGTCTGTTGTCAAACCTTTCACATAATAATTGCCATGCATTGTCATAATTGTCCCCTTTAAAATCTAAACTTTTAATTACTAATGCTGCACTGCCATGAAGTGATGAACGTAAGTAGTGAAATTTATTTATGTTGTCTATACCTTTCTCTTCATGAATAAGTGAAACATAAATATCTTTAAATTCTAACCAATCCTTATAACCGCCGCTAAAGTGAGGTAAATTAATCTTTGGTAGTCTAACATTATTGTGTCTAGTAACCACTGAAAGTTGTTCATTAGAGCTTACCTTCGAATCAAGTTGTGCTCGAAGCCTTGACAAAAGCGCGCGAGCGGAGGCAAGCTGCTTGTAGTAGTGGCTCTCGAATTGCTCACGTTCAGCGAATTGCTCGTCGGGCTTGGTCGACAGGCACTCCAATTGACCCTGAAATTGATCGTAGGTAGCATATATGGAAACCATTTTCTCAATTCTAATCTCCATTTCGACTAATTGTTCCTCGCTAAGTTGTTCACAAGACTTAATTGTACTCAAGAAAGTAGTAAAATGAGTAAGCTGCGATTTTATTGAGGCACGCTTTTTTACAAGATCTTTAATTTTCATTTCTTCAGCCATGGCTAAAAAGGAAGCTAGCTGTAAGTGCTAAAGAAAAAGAGGGAAAAAAATAAGAAGACAGATTAATTGCTAAATGCAGAAAAGGCATACAATTAATACGATATAAGCACTAGGAAATGCCTATCATGAAGCGAAGAGCAAACAGCTGACTAACGGAACGTTGCTATTTATAAGTAGTAGGCGGTTAAGAAATGTTTCATATAAATTCAAAGTTCAAACTGATAATAAAAAATAATGTGGGTAATTTTATGTCACTAAGTTAAAATTAGAATGTTGGATAACTTATAAATGGGGAACTTCTATTAATTAAGTTGTAAATTAATAAGAAGTACAGGACAAAAATGACAAATGAATCTAATGGTTTTACTATGATAATAACAACTGATGCGTTATTAATACTCAAATGACAAATGATAAAACGATACGTAAATGAACACTATGATGTGTGATTCTATGGTTAAATGCACTATCTAAAACTCTTATGTGAAACGAAAATAAAAGTTAGTATGTGTATTATGAAATGTTAGTAAGAATATGGAAAGATCTCACGAAAATCCTTGACTGCGAGTCCGAATTAACACGTCTTCTTGCTTGAATTAGTGCTTGAAGTGTTTGAACTGATGGCGGCGGATGGCGATGTCTTTGGGCTCCACTTGGGCTGCAATTGTGCAATGACCCAGCGGCGATGACCACAAAACACTATGATCGCTCTCTCAAATACGCCTTCTTCACACTAGCGCTAAAGATGATCACCGAAGACTGGATGTAGGTCCGCACGAAGGGCGAAAAATCCTGAAGTCCAGCTATGCAACGGCCGTTTTCAAATCTTGAAAAAACCGCTTGTCACTCCTTAACTGTTCAGTTAAACGGCGAAAGGACCATAGAAAGAAATACGCGTTCGGTAGGTACGACGGACGATGACGCAGTAGTGCTGGCCGGTCGAGCTCTGCCTGCCGCCGCGCCCCCGCGCCCGCAGACCTCAGGCCGCGGTCGCCCGGGCGTAGTGATGTTCTTAACAAAGCCTATAGACGCCTATTAGCCGGATACCCCCGGTCACAAAGCATATGCAGTAGCACTGCATATCTTACGCCCAGCCGCCAATCGGGACGTCACTCCGTCAGCGCCCGGCACCAATCATACTATCGAGCATTTTAGCCGACCAATCATAACGCACCGTTTGCCGCCCGGTCCCCGCCAAAATATTACGACTGTGTTCTCATGCAAAACTTTGTTTATGCGGGGTCTTGAGGCTTACTGGTCTGTGGGACGCGTCAAGTAAGGCGCCGAGCGTGACCGCGTGAAAAATAAACTAAAATGCCGTCGTGTGTACAGAAAGTATTCCAATTATGACACGAAAGTAACTTGAAGTAATCAACTTACTTACTTTTACTAGTTTATGTGTCTGCCGCTGCGTACGGAACATTATTTTCACATGAACATTTGGTTTTGTTAGGGTATGACATATCTATATTTTTAAATATAATTGAGTATATATATATATTAAGTTAGACTGCCTCGTTGGTCTAGTGGTCGCAAGCGCGACTGCTGAGCGTGAGGTCCTGGGTTCGATTCTCGGGTCGGGCAAAGTGTTATTGGGTTTTTCTTAGGAAATTCTCAGTAGCAGCCCGGAGTCTGGATTTGTGCCCGGTTAATGGCAATAGGCTCGCCCCCTATTACATGGGACTTACAACATAACTGGCGAAATGTGGGTGTACTGTACACCTCTGCCTACCCCTTCGGGGAAATACAGGCGTGATGTTATGTTATGTTATATATTAAGTTTAGTTTGTATTAAGTTTTTTTTTTAGTTTTATATTTTAAGTTTTGGGCTTGCCAAATCTGACCCAAGAGATTGCATAAATACTATACCATCGACACGAAGAAGAAGAATATAATTGAATACCACGGAAGAAATAGATACCTATCTATCTCCTATCTCTTATGATTACTACAAAATAGATAGGTGTATGAGTGGGTTGAAAATCGTTCGCGCGTGAAATGAAACACTACGAATGTAATATAGCTGTCGCATTGTAGTTACAGTGGAAACAAGATGAAAGACAAATTCATTTTGTGTACACGAATTACGAGAGCAAGCAATAAATGTTTGTGGAGGAATAATTATGTTGAGTTTAATGTTTTCACTTTGTAATCACTTGTGTGTGCGAGTGTACCTTTGTAGATTAATAGAAGTTACGCTATAGGTATGTATTACACTGAAGAATATATATTACCTAATTAATTAATCCCGTATCTAAAATACTTTTATTATTTATTTGGAGTTTTCTTTAGTAGGTAGGTAACACAGCAAGCTTATTCCACCTGTAAATACTGTGAACAAAGAAACAAAATCAATAAAACGCCCTGCGAAGTCCTGTATATGGGTCACATGCAAACCCTTAAATCGGCTTAATAAATCCCATAGCACCCATAGTGTTGCGTAGTTCTTTACTAAGCAGATCGTATTTCTAAGCTTTTGATTCTAGTGATGGCATTAGTGTTGCTTTTTGGAACGAATTTCCTTATCCCGCGGCTTACGGTAGGTGTGATTCGGGATAAAATATAACGTCACGTCAGACTTTAACTATAAACCTTTTTTAAACTTTAACTGGGTGTCGAACCTAAGCCCTGTGGTATCTCAGTCCGACGGTTGATGTTCCCTGCCATCTATGCTTATATTATAGTTGCGAAACTTAGCATTATAATGAACTGGTCAATCATCAACTCAGCCTATCGCAGTCCACTGCTGGACATAGGCCTCTCCCAAGTTGCGCCACAACACTCGGTCTTCTGCCTTCCGCATCCAGTCCCCCCCAGCCACGTTTTTCAGGTCGTCGGTCCACCTGGCGGGGGTGCGCCCTACGCTGCATTTGCCGATTCGCGGTCTCCACTCAAGGACTCGTCTGCTCCAACGGCTATCGGTCCTTCGACAGACATGGCCAGCCCACTGGTCAATAAATACTTTTAATTAATTTTGCCGCGAACTTCTTAGCTGCGGGGGGGGGGTCCTCTGACCGCACACATTTTTTTGGTCGACATGGTTCTAACTACAAAATTATCATTTAACTTAAATAGTCAAGACGTCTTTCAATAGAAGAGCGCCAATAGTAAAGTCCTTGCAACTAAAGTTTAGACGCTAAAGTATTTACGCTACCAGGTTTTAAACCAAGGCTTTGCTTCCAAATACGGCACCCTGGTACAGGCTAGAAATACTTGCAAGAACGATGGATAGATGCCGTACTCGTATTTGAAGCTCTGGCATTTTGCATGAATTTATCATCCCTACTTGCTACACAATTCTCTTTGTATCTTAGCGACACAAATCTCGCATCACATTTCAAGTAAAAGGTTCCTTTCATATTGTATACCGCTCTCGATAAGTCTTCGAACAATGCATGCTTGAGGCTTATGCAAGGTACTGCAAGCTGTTGCAACCTGGCATCTTACGTCGAAAGCCACTTTTACGTGTCAACGCGCAACGCCAAAGCCAAAGTCACGTTTTGTATTTTGGATACTTTATTGCTTTGCAATTTATCTTACATGATGCCAAAAGAAAAAATTGCGATATGTGTGTCTGAAAATATTGTGAGAAATGTGCACAGGCAAGGAATTTAACTGACTTCAAAGGTATCTTCGATAATACTGCAGATAAACTTCGACGCTGCATCCGTAGATTTATGAAGAACTTTTGGTCTGCTACATATCGGTGTAACAGAACAAAGTTCTTCAATAGCTAAGAGCCTGAGAGGGATAAAAGAATGGAAAAGTACCTGGTATTTGTAACACTTTTCTTCTTTTTATGAAACCGACCTTTATCGGTATACAAGTACCAGGGGGTCTACTCCCGTTCGACGATATTCGATAAATCGTACGATTCATCGCACAATTTGCTACTCCGGTCAACCATCGTTCCCTTATCGCATGCGATGATCGTGTTTTGACGTTTGTTTTCCTCATCTCCGGTAAATTGTATACGACTATGAACCGTAGTCTATCTTAATTGTGCCTTTTTTATGTGCCTATCTTTATTATGTAAGTATCAGTCGGAACGAAAGTTCGTACTTTGTTTGTCGTTCGTAAAACGCGAGTAGACCTACAGTTATCCATTTACCATCGTACCACCCGCCATCAATCCAAGTTCCATTCTCACCATCTTTGTAGGTTGACGGTCTACTACATACCGTAAGTTGTAAAACACGGCATGTTTTGTCTCGACTGCAAAACCACACCTCGGCCACTCAATACAATATAAATGCTAGCACCACCTACATAAACAAGATTACGTCTGTATGCGAACGCACACACATGTGTAGGTTAGGGATGCTCGCCGCTCGTAGTGCTGACTGGGTTCCAAGCGCTTCTTAGTAGTTCTCAGAGATGGCGTTCTTGTATGTCGACTGGCGATTGACATCCATTGCGATCTTGCAGTCCAATTGCCGTCAGACTGTAGGTGCGTGCGGGGCGCGGGCGACGAATCTTAAATTGGCGGGGGGCGGTGAGTGGCCGTTCTGTACGTCAGTACTATTAGATATCTTGTGACAAAACAGTGGAACCAGTTTCCATCGGCGGTTTTTTAGAACAAATTCAAAGAGAGCCTTAAAAAATAAGCGTAAGTACGTCTTTTTAAAATATTTTAAGATATCGCATCTGCGACTCCTCCCCTAGTGTCGTGGATATCCATGGGCGGCGGTGATCGCTTACCTTTAGGTAACCCGCTTGCTTGTTTACACCTCTCTATTAAATAAAAAAGACGGCTATCTTTAACCCCGTTCACCATGTTTTCCATTACACCATTCAGCATGAAAAGTAAGAAAGTCCATTAAAATCATATGGTACAAAACCTGCAAGTAAATCTAGGTTGCTTTCCATTTCTATGAAACATACCATCTTACTCATATTACTTTGAAATGAAAATGCTACTCATTATGGTATTCGTCACAGACATAGAAAAGAAATGGATAGGCTACGCAAGCTCTTGAAATTGTATGAAAGGTAACGAAGAGTGTCACATCTTAGTAAAATCGCTAAAATGTGTGAGAAATTTCAATGAGGAAGGCTGAACACCGGGAAGAATGGTGTGCAATGCACTTTTATACATTTTTTACGAGATAAAGTCCCACCTGATGTTAAGCGGTTAACTTTGCTTGATCATAATAACTGCAATATCACCTTGGTTTTTGTTTAAAATTAAATGTTTCGGCAAACCGCGTTCGCCAAACTGAGACCTAAAGATGGAAATTCTCATGTGATTGTAATTTCACCGGCACCCGTACTCTTCCCACCGAAACACAGCAATGCAAGCATAACTGTTTGACGGCAGAAATAGGTATGATGTTTGTACTTCCCCGGTCGTGAAAGAGTCACAAGGAGCTCTACTACTACTTCCTCCGAAACGTTCTTCCATCCCTATATTTAACATTAACGGTAACAGCTGAGAAGGAATAAGAAAATTAATTGCACGAGCATGGGCTGGAATGAAATATAGATCAAGTCAGAAACTTGGAAAAAAAACCACGTTTTGAGACACACAGTGATATCTGCTACAGTTATCTATCTGTCTCTAAATCTGTGGTGTTCACGCTGATCACCGCCTAACTGTACAAGAAATTGTATCCATAAAACATGTACACTTGTGCAAACTTGTCTCACAAGGCTTCTGTGCCCTAGTTCTGAAAGTAACGGGATTTTCAGCCATAATGAGAAAAGCATTAGATCACTTTTTGTGTGGCCATGTGATCTGTTTCGAATAGTTATAAAGTCGGCTTTGAATTTTAGATAAGTTGATCATAAGTTTTGAATGACATTAAATGCTTATCTCTATACGTTCAACGTTCTATGTAGGCTAAGATCTAATAGAAAACTATTTATTTTCCCATGTCCTAAGTACTGTAATTTTATGTAGTTAGCCATGTAAATGTAATTCTTATTAATAAAAAATAAAAAACTTTTTAACAAAAAATAAAACCGACTCCAAAAACCTTAACTAAAAAGTAAAAAATAATCATTGTATGTATTTTAAAATCTTAACATAAACCAAGATTTTGAAGGCGGCGCATAAACTTTTTTGTACATTATATTTACATGACGCAAAGGGTAAATCACGCGCCGCCTTCAAAATTTTGGTTTATGTTAAGATTTTAAAATACATACAATGATTATTTTTTACTTTTTAGTTAAGGTTTTTGGAGTCGGTTTTATTTTTTGTTAAAAAGTTTTTATTTCATACTTTTTAGTCGATAATTGCGAGGGTTGATTCATAAATGTTTATATAACCAATATGAGTTTTTTTTTATTAACCTTTGTTATCCCACTGCTGGGCAAAGTCTCGCTCATGTTCTTCCAAACGTCCAATCACTATCGTGAAAAAAAAAAACACGCCTATCAGCTAAGAATTCTCAGAAAAACGAACCAATGAGCAGATCATCTAGATACGCGAAGCTAAAATAAACTGATTTATTGAAGCTGGTTAAAAAACTGCTCAACCTAAGTCAATAAAATTTATATGGGACCACCGCGCGGGCTTCCTCTACCAAATAAAAAAACAACCACGTAAGTAATCGGTGTACATACATGGAAAAAAAAAAAAAAAAAAAAAAAAAAATAACCTGCCGAATACATAACCTCCTCCTTTTTTTGAAGTCGGTTAAAAACTGCCACCATTTTTTTTCTGTCAATACACTAGCTGTGTAATTCCACTGAATTTAGTCTATGGCTATTATTATTACTGAAATAAAATTAAAATATGTTCTGTTTTACTTCTGGATAAGAAGCTTTCTAATGGGCAAAGAATTTGTTTAATACGTTTTGTAGTTTCAGAGTTTATCGATTACAAACAAACAAACAAATCTTTCCTCTTTATAATATTATTACTATAGACAGTATTATATTATCTGTGGTATAGATGGACTATACATAACCTATACATGATTCGTAAAATTTTGTCCCTAACAATAAATTTAAATTATTATCAGACAGTTACAATAAAATACACATACGATTGTACATCAAACATCAAAGTGACGAAAAGACCTCTTATTTACGGCCAAAATGAATATCCAATCTATCCACGATTTACCCTACTGGAGATAGAAATTTGACATATTTTGTATGGAGCTTATGTCAAATTCCTATCTCTAGTAGGGCAAATCGTGGATAGATCGGATATTAATTTTGGCCGTTAATCAAACCAACGCCTGCTAGTTCAGGCTTTACAAGTTTGGAAATGTTCCAATCCAATTCATTAGGTTCTCGCACAAATTGGATTTGTGTGTACACGGCTTTTTATGTATACACACACATGTAGATGTTTATGTACATTACAATTTGCTTAATGAACGATGCTGTTCCATTAGTCTGTTTAAATGTCAAAGGGATTACCTTTATGTACTGGTTGACATTATATTTTTTTCACCGTACGGCAAAGACAAAGGGGACAGGTTATTTTAATATTGTGTTGTGTACATACAATGTGTTATAAGGGCAACGTTTTTGTTCTCCGGCGTAAAGCTACGGCTTAAATTAGATGTTTTTTTTTGTGTGAGGATATGTGCAGATGTTTTTTTAAGCCTACCTTATTTCATGCGGTTACCTTTGCCCATAACAACTGCAATACCACCTAGATTGCTGCCTGGTATATCAAACCGCTTTCGCCAGACTGAGACTTAAAGATGAAAAGTCTCATATGATTGTAATTTCACCGGCACTCGTACCCTTCACACCGGAACAAAGCAATGCAAGCAGCGCTTGGCGGCACAAATAGGTACAGTGGAGTAGTTCTGCAGACGAGCTCTTTCACAAGAGGCTCGACTAAATGGATCATATGCTCTAATTCTACTAAAATGCGTTGTTATTGATTTGTCAGTATTAGTAGCTAGTGTGTCTTCTTCACTTGTGCACAATTATAATAATAATAATATTGGTGACTTTTTTTTTTTACTCAGCACCATCTAGTCCCAAACTAAGCAGAGCTTGTACTATGGGTACTAGACAATGGATATAATACTTATATACTTTTTTTTTTTTGTAAATACATACTTATAATACATAAGAAACACTCAGACCAACACAAACACTTATGTTCATCACACAAATATTTGTGTGGGAATCGAACCCACTAGACCACAGACGTCGTCCAAAACAATACTGATCTATTAGGCATAATTTCACAATTATAAGAAAACTTAGGACTTTACTTATTCCTTTTTGCTCCGATCTTTACTTATTTTCGTTACACAAATATTAAATGCATGCACATCTTAAATTAATTTCAGGAGGCTAGACGGACATCAGACTACTTTAAATCGGCGCCAATGTGGTGGCCAGGGATCTCAAGGCAAAATTACTTATTCAAAAGTCTCTTTTCAGTGCTACAAGTAGTTCTATACTACCAAGCATAAAGCTATGGCTACTGTACAAGAGGACAGTGAAAACTAACATAGCAATACCTATATATAGATACATAGTTATACTGAACATCGTAGTTCCAAGTTCTGAGCGCCCATAACTTTCCCTTGGTATCATCTCAATGGGAGAGACCTGTTCTTTGTTATGAGTTGTAATATTGTGCAATGCATCGGATGCATTGGTGCATGCCTTGCATGCTCCCTGACATTATAGGCTACATTATAGGCATTATATTATAGCCTACGCTTACTTAACTCAATTTGTGACAGTATGTATTGGCATGTTGATTCCGTTTAGTGCAAAGATATTGGAAGGGAGGGTCGTTTTTCTGTGGTTTAGTGTATCGATACAGGGGGAAACTATCATAGTCAATTCATTTTAAATATTTAATTACCAAAACAAACACAAAAGTTATTGCACCGCTAAAATGGATAAACGATCACATAAGACTTTACAGGGTGTCAGGGAAACGCTTCCGAAAACGAAGATAGGTGATAGTGCTGGTGAAAACTGATACGAAACCACAAAAAATGCGATTCGTATTTTAGATTTTTTCATGTTTTTTTTTGCATTTTTCATAAATAACCAGCTTTGGGTAGTTAAATAAAACTGATTTGCAAAAAAACCCCATTTATTTCCTTATTTTTTTAAAGTTGTGTTTAGGTAGTATAATAATAGCCTTTCAGTTTCGGGAGCGTTTCCCTGACACCCAGTATATCCCGCTTGATACGGAGGGAAGTGGAAACAAAGTTTCGTCCTGCTCTTCCTAATTTACTTTTGGATTTATTTTCGCTGCGGGTTTCACAGTTCTATCGTTTTCCCGCGACACGTCGATCATTATTGTTTCGGTGTTTTTTTCTAGTTGCTCGCCATTGCAGATTCTGGGCCCTGGCTTACAGGAGTTGTAGTGGCTGGGAAAGTGTGGCGGGATAGTCTCAATAAAAAAAACACAAGACTCAAATAAAATTACTAGGGATGCAGAAAAAGAAGGAAGTTTTACAGTGATCCTTCTTCATCTGTAGCTCATATTTAAAGGGTTGGGGTGTATTAAAATAGCCTCGGATATGTATGTCGGTATGCTCGGAGTGTTCCTGCGTGATCGAATCATAAATGAGGCGATTCGCAGGAGAACGAAAGTAACCGACATAGCGCGAAGAATTGCCAAACTTAAGTGGCAGTGGGCGGGGCACATTGCTCGCAGAGCGGATGGCCGATGGGGCAGTAAATATCTGGAGTGGCGACCGGGTACTGGAAGGCGCAGCGTGCGTAGGACCCCACAAGGTGAACCGACAACCTGGTGAAGGTCGCGGGAATCCATTGGATGCGGAAGGCACAGGATCGGTCGTTGTGGCGATGCTTGGGGGAGGCCTATGTCCAGCAGTGGACGTCTTTCGGCTGAAATGATGATGAAAAAAGTCTCACGAGTGACGATATTTAATTGATCGTCCGACGCACCCTGGGTAGTCAGCCTTGTTACCAACCTGCTGACTAGTTAATCTTTTTCCCACGGCATGAGTTATTATCCTTATGTAGCTCATGTCGACACGATGGAAGAAGAAGATTTAAAGGGTAAAAGGTAACATGAGTGCTAAAAAAATTTATACCATACTAAATTTTCACGGTGAAGATCTCGCCTTAAATAGATATTTTCCTACAGGTCCTTAATACTTCTTTCCCATGGGCGTAGAAAGTAGCGTTTAAGGCATCGTTTACACTGTTATCAAGTTGACGATAAATGACGTCGTTTCCAGTCTTATCCTGTTAAAATAATACTTTCTTCCGTGACGAGACTTGGAAATACCCCAAGGGACTTGGAAATATCTATGTTGACTGGTTGGATAACAGCGTCCGCCTGTGGAAATATTGTAGTGCAGCGGTTCTCAAACTTTTTTGGTCACGGAACCCTTTTGACAAGCAAAATACTTGACGGAACCCTACAATAAAACAATGGTTTTTAAAAGTGTATTCTTTATTATATAAGCATAATAAAAGTACAATGTAACAGTTACTAATTATTACTTACTTTAACCACATGCCAAGTACAATAATAGAAGATATTAAAAATGAAAAAATCTTAACTAATGGGAGGTATGAAACTGTTTTTTATTTTTCATCAATTGGTTGATATCAGGTTTGATAGAAGACATTTGAAGTCTCATATCAGGTTCGGCGTCCAGTCTATTGCGATATTTTGTTTTCGTGGCTGCATAGGTTGAGAATCCTGTTTCGCACAAATATGTTGTTGGGAACGGGAGAAGAATATTCAGAGCCATTCTGCCAAGCATTGGATATTCATCACGGATTCTGCACCAAAAATCGTTGAGAGGCGTCGTTTTGAACAGTGACTCCATACTTGTGTCTGATGACATTTCTAAAAGAGATTCATATATCTCGTTTGACATACTTTCGGGCTTTTGCAAGTTGGGTAAAAAAGGATTATGAATCCATGAATTCAGCTTCATTTTTGTATTATGTTCTTCGGGAAAATACTTTACAAAAGATGCGCGCATCGAAGTGAGATATTGGACCAATTCTTCAAACACATCATCTTGAAACATTTCCGAGTCGTTATCGCTAACAAACTCACTGAGTGACGTAAAGCATTCTATTTCTCTCTTACCAACGCAAATAATCCAAAAATCTAATTTTCTTTTGAAGGCAGTTATTTTGTTATAGGCCTGGAACACTGTTGTCTGTTTACCTTGCAATGATAAATTCAATTCGTTCAGTTTTTGAAAGATATCCGCCATAAAAGACAATCGGAACAACCAAGTTTTATCATACAAACGGTCTTTCAAATTAAAAGAAACTGTATCTGCTGAAAGAAACATTTGTAACTCGGCTCTAAGTTCAAATAGCCTTGTTAAAGTTTTACCCCGAGACAGCCATCGCACTTCTGTATGGAGCAGCAGTGTTTTATGTTTGCTGCCATAATCTTCACACAATAATGAGAACAATCGGGATTGTAGTGGTCGTGATTTGATAAAATTAATTATTTTTACCGCTTCATCCATAACTAATTTTAGATTTGACGGCATTTGCTTCATCGCAAGTGCTTGTCTATGCAGAATACAATGGCTGGAACTACAATTAGGCGCTTTACTTTTTATTCGTGATACTGCTCCTGCTGTTTTACCTGTCATCGCCTTGGCCCCATCTGTACAAATGTCAATGCAATCGTTCCAACTAAGATTATTTTCTTTAAAAAATATGTTTATTTTATTAAAAATTTCTTCCCCGGTAGTGTTTGTGGGCAGCGGTGAACACATAAGCATGTCTTCTTCAAAAGAACGTTCATATGGATATCTCACGATAACCAGCAAGATAGCCAGACCAGTGACATCAGTTGACTCATCCATTTGCAAGGCGAATCGTGTTTTTTGTAGACGTGCAACTAGTTCTTGTTTGACGTAGCTTGCCAGATCATGGATTCGCCGTGAAACAGTATCGTTTGATAGCGGTACAGTAGAAAGATGCTTTGCAGATTTTTCATCGAGCATACATTTTGTTATGTCTAACACACATGGCTTTATTAAATTCTCAGCGATAGTGTGCGCTTCACCTGCTTGTGCAATGCGATAGCTAACTAAATATGATGCCTCCGTGGCCTTTTCATTGATAGTTTGTGTTACATGCATCATATTTTTTTGACTTTCCAATAACTGTTCTTTTTTACGAACAAAAAATTCTTTATTCTTGTCTTTAGACTCGGGGTGTACAGTTTCTAAATGTCTGCGTAATTTGGCAGGTGCCATGGAACTATTAGGAAGCAGTTTACTACATAACATGCAGAGAGGTGAGCCGTTGGAATCAACAAATCCGAAACTGATATATGATTCATCATACTTCCTTTTTTTCGTCTTTGAAACCGTGGAGCTTGACGTCGTGGCATCATCGTCTGGATCGGTAATTGCTGTATTCTCCGCGCGTACTGCTTTTGAACATTCAGCGTCATTAGAAGATGTCGTTGCAACACGTTTAACACCTTTAAGTCAACGTTCCATTCTTCTTTATTAATAATGTTACACGTCAGGATGGTAGGGTCAAAATAATGCACAATCGTTACTGCGTTTATGAGACAAAGTTTAGTCCAAAGAAGAAATGTACAAAACTGATACAATCAGAATACAGCGGGCAGTAGAACTTACAAGAAGGCAGCAGGCTAGCCAGCTTGTAAGTAGGTAGGTACGAACTTATCGCTCCGAACGCTAATCGTCAACTGACTGACGAGGCGCGACTTTTTTTATATAATAGCGCTTTTATACTTAGTCCTAGACTCGAACTCGAACATTCTCAAAAATACTCGAGTCGGCGCCTTTGATAAACAAAAAGCGGAAATAAAAATATAAATACAAAAAAATGCGTTGTAAACAATCTCGACTTTATGCTTTTGAAGATAGAGCCAAAAGTCGCTTGTTCACAACTATAGCGTCTAATTCAGAGGCGGCTTTTATCAAAGGGACTGCGCGCTCACAAGTATACGCGCGGCGGGCGGATTCAAAACGTTCGACCAGTGACCAGAGAGAGGTGTTTTGTTTTTTTTTTCTAAATTCTTGCGGAACCCCTACAGGGGTATCGCGGAACCCTAGGGTTCCGCGGAACACACTTAGAGTACCGCTGTTGTAGTGTATCATGCTGTAAGAATGTAGGCAGTTTTTGTCTTTACAAAAATGTTCGAAGGACAATCATTTCTGATTTTGGTTTTGCTTGAAACCAGTTACTCGATAAAACTGAAGACGCTGGATTATGTCAATCGGCAATTTGTAGGTTGGTACAGTCCACCGCATATCAGTGGTATATTTACCATTATAAGCTGAACTGGCTTAGTTTGTAAATTTCAAACAAAACGGGCTCAGCTTATACTGGTATTGTTACCATCGATTTTATTTTGACTATATTCAATGGGATCACATACTATAGCACAGCCAATCCTAACAAAGAGTGGCAGTTCAAATATTAGCTAGTCCAGCTAATTTTAGTATAAATAACCTTTTCCACCATTGACACGGGCCATCGACCTTACACCCAATAGACGCCTCATAACAGGTGACCGATATCTGTCAACACATCAGTATAATAGGTCTGATATAGGTCACCACCATTCGCCACTTGAAAACTTCAAGTCAGTTTCGACCAGTAATGTTACCTGTCAAAACTCCCGCGTTAGTGATTAGCCAATAGCCGCCTTCGTAGGACCAATCGGATTGCAGTACCCAGCAGCAGCCTCAGCTAGTTGACAGAATTTATTGCATGCAAAGCGTCTGTCTATTGGGCTGTATGGTCGATGATGGGCGAAACAAATACATTATTAAACTTTCAATCTAAGTTCATGAATAACAAAACAAGCAAGAGAATTGCTACTAAAGCTTGTAAAATATTTTCTTCTAAGGTCAAAGGAGGGTTAAGAGTATTCATAGATTTCTTACAATATTCTGATCAGTTCTCTTTGTGTATAATAAATTGCGATACTTCAAGCGTAGGACAATAAATTTATCAAAACAAATGCTGGATGTTCAGACCGAACAGAAATTCGTGTTTTGCAAAAATTTGAATTATTTTACTATGTAGTTTCTGATACAGAGTGGGGGCAACACATCTCCCATACACCCCAATAAACGCCTATTGTTGAATATAATGCATACAATAAATTCTGTCCACTAGCTGAGGTAGGAAAAAGCGGGGTACTGCAATCAGATTGGCCCTACCAAGGTGGCTATTAGCTGATCACTAACGCGGCAGTATTGACGGCTCTGCTTGGGACATTGTAGTGCACAAGTGTGTGCGCAAACACAGGTTCACTCTCTATTCTCTCACTCTCATAATACGATGAGATGAGAATCAGACACGATCGCTGGGAGATCAGGCGTGGGAACGAGGGTTTGCTTGCTCTTCGAGGCACGGAGGGGTTTCGATGTCCAACAAAACTGTCACCCATACAATGACTGACCGTGGCTAGTCCAGCTAAACCTTGCAGATTTTGCAATCCGTGCCGTTATTACTTAGGCACTAGGCACTAGAGGGATCCTCCTTGGAAATAACACATAAGAACATCGACTCCGATATTATAGGGTCTATAAATTTTAAAACGATCGTCCAAGTTACGGTAAAAAAAAAAATTCTGTTTAAAAGCAACTCACATTAAAATAATTGAATCACAAAAGTATTTTTATCGGTTTCCAGGCATTTTTCCATTTCATAATGCGATTTGTTCACGAGACCAAAGTTCCGTAAAAAAGTGAATCAAATCAGTTCGATGTCCTCAGATTTCATGGTGTTATCGAAACTATATCCGACAATGGATTTTGACAACTGTGGTGTGTACTGTAAGATCCACTATTGGAAACGTTATTCCACAGCTGAAACAGATATTTTTTTGTGCAATTGTCTGAAGATGCCATGTTGATTGATTTTCGGTGTAGCTTTGTTCTAGCGTTGATTCGTAATTTGAAATCGACGAATATATTTCTTAAATAATAATTTATTTTTCTGTGGTTTTGATCATTTCCGTAGCTATATTTGATTAACAGAGACTAGGATATAAGCAACCGTCCTTTTGTCCAATCCTGTACCTTACTCTAACTCATACCTTAATTATCTTTTTCTTTCTAGAGCGATGATGACGAGGATGACACAGAAACCTGTGCGAGTCCGAAAGTATGCGTGCCCCAACCTTTTCCAAGGCATATGGCCCCACCGCAGCAAACACCCAAACCTTGGAAGAGAACCGGTAAGCAAACTCAACCTTTACAGAATAAGTGTACTGTGTGTCAAAATCCTTAAGTCTCAAAAGTTGTCGTTTAAAAATTAAATAGACAATGATTTGTAATAGGCCCTAAACTTTTAAGCACTCGATAATTCCTACTACTCTATCAGGATAATTAGACAACGCTCAGTCGTGATGTCAACCACATATACATGCTGAAATTGTAATCGCTTCTTTCCCGAAAAGGTGTCATTGTACTCATCATCATCATCATTTCAGCCGAAAGACGTCCACTGCTGGACATAGGCCTCCCCCAAGCATCGCCACAACGACCGGTCCTGTGCCTTCCGCATCCAGAGGGGTGTCCCTGCGTGATCGAATCAGAAATGAGGAGATTCGCAGGAGAACGAAAGTAACCGACATAGCCCGAAGAATTGCCAAACTTAAGTGGCAGTGGGCGGGGCACATTGCTCGCAGAACGGATGGCCGATGGGGCAATAAAGTTCTGGAGTGGCGACCGCGTACTGGAAGGCGCAGCGTGGGTAGACCCCCCACAAGGTGGACCGACGACCTGGTGAAGGTCATTGTACTCATTTTACAAATTTTATTGATTTAAGTGAACATAAGTGAACATAACCTTTTAGAGGAATTAAAACCTAATAATGACTTATAATTTTATAGCATTAAAAAAAAAAAAACATGCTGTATTTTTGTAAGAAATTTGCTATTGAGAAGTAATATAAATTAGTTGAGGGTATTTGAGAATTTTTGCATAGGGCGAGCGAGCGCGATTCGTCGTGTTCACCCACCCACATCTTGTTGTAATGAATGTCGACGGACCAAGCGGTGTACAGAAAAACCTAAACTGGTTTATGTTCTACACTGTATCTGCCAAACGTATGTATTTTTTTTTTTTGTGGAAATAAATAAATAAAATAAATAAATTAAATTAAATAAATGTAGGGACCAACTGATTTCTTTTCGCGATTTCAGGGTTGGTCCAATAGTAAAAGTTGTTCATAATGTTGAGTACAATGACCCCTTTTCGGGAAAGAAGCGTTTATAATTTCAGCATGTATTCGGGTAGGGGTGGCAAAATTTACGGTACGAAGACCATTCAGTTGTCTAATTGTCTTGGTCAGATAGTACTGCACACCTTGACAATGAATATGATTGACATTGGTGATGTCACACAGAGGAGATGCCTCCCCGAGCGCCGCCACGCACGCGCATCTCCCACGACGAGTATCACCAGTTCTGCGACGAGACTCTCGAATGTATGACAGCATGCAGTGTTGATAGCATGTTATCACGTTACCATGCTTTTTCCTTTGCAAAATTATGTTGGCTTCGCAAATCACGTCTCATTGTTTTTTCAGTTCAGTGATTCCGCGGACGATAACGAATCGAATACTGCGATATTTCGATGTCCCTTTTCGCCTTGTTAAACTTTAAGTGCTCTTTTGTTTATCAGATTTATTAGCTCATCAATTCATGTTTAATTGTTGTCACTACTTGTCACGTTGTTGTAATCAGTGTTCCTTTTCATTAGATATTCAATGTTGACTGTAACGAGTTTAGCATCATCTAGGATTTAGGATAGATTTGTTTCACGTAACTTTGTTCCATGTAACTCAACTAAAATTTACTGTTTGGTACATTTTTCAGTTCTTTATTAAACACGTTTTGTACTAAAATGTTGTAACCACTATCGTTGTATTAATTGGTGTTAGATATTCAAATAAATGTTATTTCTTACTTACATCTTCAGTAATTTTTGTCTGTACGTCGTTTTTTTTGACTACCTATTATAATTCTTTACTATTTTTGTACACTTCAAGTCTTTGGTGTAATCAAATTGAAATGGTATAAAACCGTCTTTTGGCATAAACTTCCTAAGTCTAAATAAACAATATAAATAGAATGATTCAAAGTTGAGCCCCAATTAAAGTATCATCATTTTTAAACTCACAAAATCTTAAGCTGGTCCTTCTATATGCAGCATACGATCTGGCGACGCAGTGTCCGTCACGGCGGGCGTCCATGAGGCGTCATACTGTCACGCATACTGCCTGCCTACCCACCGATGGAGCTCATTCATTGCCACATTCAAGGTAAGACTAACACACACATGATAGTAACAATTCCGGTCCTTGAATACATGGAGTTAAGCTTT
Source organism: Asteroscopus sphinx (assembly GCA_949699075.1). NCBI lineage: Eukaryota > Metazoa > Arthropoda > Insecta > Lepidoptera > Noctuidae > Asteroscopus > Asteroscopus sphinx. The sequence goes on along the minus strand of OX453004.1, from coordinate 29,124,711 downwards.
GACCGAGTGGTGGCCAAGGTCAAGTCGGAGAAACCCGAGTCGTTCGAAAGCGCATTGGATTGATGATGTCGCCAAAGCCGCAGGAATTACCTTTATGAGGGACGCACAAGATATATATAGATATACTCAGCAGTGGGTGATACCGGGCTAGGATGATGATGATGATGGATATACCAAGTGTATCGGAAATCCAAAGTTTGCTGACGGAACATTTTAGTTGAAGTTCATAATCCTTGGCAATTGGCATCGTATAAAGCTTAGTCCAGCTAATAGCGTACGTCGTCTAAATGGCAACTTATGAAGCGAGAAATTTAACTGGTACCCAAAGGTTTAAAAACAAGGTCCTCAAGTCCTCAACATCTTATTATTTCATTGCATCTGACATTTCCTGCTGGTATTGAAAATACAATCATAGCTTGCATTCCATTTCAATCAAAATTAAATGCACCAAGATAAACAAGATTTTTTTTCAACAAATTTCCTTATAAACAAAAATTCTTAATGTAAAAAAAACTGAAACCCTTTTCTGAGTACCTAATAAAGCACTTTGTTATCAAGTTGCTCTTTCGTTTAGTATAAAAATAAAAAGAAGCATTAGAAAGTTGCCAATTGAGGTCTAATGTCAGGAGGTCAAGATTCAATATTTCTAGGTTTTGAAAGGCCGTTGCATATAAGCTAAATCTATTGAACATCCAATATCGATAAACACTTCAGACTTCGATTTATGTCCATATGAATGTTATAGCATTTAGCATTTTAAACTTAAATTTGCACTTTTTCGAAAAGTAATTCTAGTTAGTAGTGTTATTACAGCTTTAATATAGTCCTAATTGTTTAATTTTTACACTTTTTAGATCATATAAATTGTGGAAAGAAAAAATCGCTCACGAGCAGGATTCGAACCTGCGACTCCTGGCTCAGTACGCCAGTGCTTTAGCCACTAAGCTACCGTGAACACTGCTCGTGGTATCGAAATTATCGTCCACTATACGTCTTTGGGTGACGTCAGCGATATCTTATTAAGAAACATTGTTCCTTAACCGACTCGACTAACTTTGCAGTTAAATCAAAGTCGTATAGATATGCCTACCCTTACTAATTATTTTATTATTTTAACGCATTTTACGCATGCGAAGCGAATTCTAAAGATATAAATTGTGGAAAGAAAAAATCGCTCACGAGCAGGATTCGAACCTGAGACTCCTGGCTCAGGAACAATGAATGTCTATAAAGCACTGGCGTACTGAGCCAGGAGTCGCAGGTTCGAATCCTGCTCGTGAGCGATTTTTTCTTTCCACAATTTATATCTTTAGAATTCGCTTCGCATGCGTAAAATGCGTTAAAATAATAAAATAATTACTTTTTAGATCCTTCTGTCAGACCTTCTATACGTGTCAACTTTGGACTGACTATACGAGGAAAACCCATAATGGCATACGGGTGGCCTATAATAACATCTTCAGGCAACTGATGGGCTTAAAGCGAAGCTGCAGCGCTTCAGAAATGTACGCGGAAGCTCGAATCGACTCATTTTCAAAGGAAAAGGATAGCGTCCTTTATGTACAGAGTTGACACGTGTAGGAACGCTATTATTAGCAGTCTGGCAGATAGGATTATAAGAGCGAAAGTGTAGAGACATTGGATTCACGTCACCCATTAATAATCTTTGATGATAATCATTTCAGCCGAAAAACGTCCACTGCTGGACAAAGACTTCCCCCAGAGGGGGGGAATATTACATAATCGCCACGCTTGGCAGGCGGGTTGGCGATCGCAGTTGATTGGTTAAATACTCAGAGAACGCTGCTGCCCATCCTCTGGTGAATCCCTTAGTCGCCTTTTACGACACCCATGAGAAGAGAGAGGGTGGTGAAATTCTCTACATCCGGCACCACACGGAATGATGATAATTTATTATTTAAATTTATTTATTCGAGTAACATAGACTCATAGTGTTAGTAACAGATTGCTTAGAAACTATGTTAGTATGTACATTTTTGTTACCGTTCCTGAGAACACTACCGCAAGGTCACAGGTCCAGCTGAAACCTTGCAGCAGTGGTTCAGAAACACACAGTCTAGCCTGCTAGCTAGCGTCATTAAGATGCTGTTGTTGCTGGCCCGAACCCTACGGACCAGGGATGCACATCGCTTCCGCATGACTGCATAGAAGCAGTCTGTGCGAGCAACCGCGAACATCCCTTAAGCGCTGCAGAAAAACTGACATTTATTATTGTTAATTGTATTCGTTTTTATTATTATTTTCGTATTGTAATGTTTTATTTTTAACTATGGTTCTTGGTGACTGAAATAAAGTGAAAATAAAAATAAGGTTTACTTTTTAATTCATATTTTGTCTAAACCACCACATTTCCTTCACAGGCCAGGATCTCGAGCGTCATGCGCCGGCGCAGCTTCCCTAGCGAGTAGCGACGCGGACGCACAACTTGGAGAGTTATCCTGGTCGCGATCTAGTTTACAAGATGAGCTCATCAAGTCGGTTAGTGGCAGCCTCAACAATGGCTCGCATGTGAGTAGAATGTAGTTTAGACGGTGAAGGGATTGAAACTTAGGGACGTAAAACTGAAATTGGTTTGTAAGGACCGGTTCTGGGATTCAGAACATTTTCGATATTATAAGCTGTTGGCGACTGATTCCGTTTTGTTATCTCGTTTCGTCTCCGATTCATGTAACGAGATAAAAAGAGACACAAACTGATAGTCAACAATTGCCTATCGAAAATGTTCTGGGGGTAGACCCCAAAGTAGACTCGCAAAATCGACAACGACGTAATCGAAACGACACGTTAATGCTCCGAATATATCGGTTGTCCCTACTCTAATAAATGTTCGGATTCTATGTCGTTTACCGAATTCACAGACAAAATATTGTGATTTTCCACGACGGCATAGACAATGTTTGGAGTGAATGAGGCAAAAACAAAAGAAACACTGTCAATCATGGATTCATGGTATATAATGGTATATAAGATGTTTTACCAGGTACTCTCTACCCGTGACAGCTAGGTCACGTGATTACCCCCGCACTACGTCATCGGCTGTGGAGCCAATAGCGGGCTGTTAGCGTGACACTTGTCAGGTTGATGTGCTGCCACTTTGCGTAAATAAATTACCTGAGCAAAGTGCATTTTTTTCATTTACTTGCTATGAATAAACACTTTTGAACTAGTAATTTTATACAGTTTCCTTTAATAACTATTAGATCAATAACACGAAATAGCAAATAGTTAGGCTGGTTAGGAATTTATTTTATGTTCATTAAGGGGAAAACTCCTTAAATATATTGAAGATATCAATCAATTGCAACACTGATTGACGTAGTTTGGAGGTATCGGGGAAGAGAATACCTGGGGAAACATCATTTACAACTAAGAGTAGGGTTACGACCGAAAATTGTCGATTAGTATCGTTCGTTGTTTCGTATAAACATAGTTAAATCGACATTATTTAGAGTAGGTTTCGACACGACAAATATCACGATATATCTATATAATTAGTGTTATTATTTTTATTTCTAAGGATATATAATTAGTGTTATTATTTTTATTTCTAGGGTTTTATTTTATTATATTTATTTTCTATTTTTATACATAATTTTTTATATGTTACTTATATGTACAACGCATTAGTTTTAATTAAACTGTAATGTTGTTCATTATACCTACTTGAAATAAATAAATATCGATTATCGATTTTGCGAGTAGACCCCCTGAATCGGGGAGTAGAAAAGTGGCTTCAGAAAAGTTGGTCCTTTCGGTCCAAAATTTTGTCAATGTTTTGTAGCTTTACGAAAACTATAAATACAGCATCTTTAGAAGAGTGTGCTTGATGAAAATTACATAATAGTACCTCTACCTACACAACTGTCGAGGCCTGAAATAAAGCAATTGACGGCCGAATATTAAAAGGACGAGGCGAAGCCGAGTGGTGTAGATGTAGTAAAGAACCGGTTGATGTACCTATTCTTTTTTTTAAATAGTAAAGCAATTTCCGAGCAAGTAACAATATATTGTCCGGGGCCAACTACCTATGGACATTGGCAATGTCATGCAGTAAATTGGTTTGTGTGTCCATAGAGAATTGCGAAATGTAGATTTTATTGTCTTTAGTAAACGCTATATTAGTTGCACATCATGCATGCAGAACACGTGACTAAATGTTAGCGGTTTTTGAAATAGCATCAAAATTTCAATCAATACTGTGCATGGATCTCAGTAGTTTTTGTTGTGAAGACAGGATATTTTTTCAAGGAGTCCGGAAAATTTGCATATTGGTCAGTATGTGGTTCCTTATTGCAACCAATTCACTTTAAACCAAAATAAAAATTTGCCTATGATGGTGAAAAAAAAAAATATAGGAGACAGATTTTTTTTGTATTGCAACAAAAAAATCTGTCTCCTATGTTTTTTTGTTTGTTTTTAAGTTAATTTTAATAATATGGCTGCGACAAGGAACAGATACTAAACCGCTATGCTTTTCCACACTCCTTAAAAATATTCCTGTTAATGTTTAGAATCAACTTCATTATACAAAGACTTAATCTGACAAAGTAAAAAGTAATTTTAACTCTCAGTCTACAATGGACGTTTATCTATGGTTAAGATGGGTCCTTGTGTACTGATACTGAAGCTTTTAGGAAATTTCCAAAAAAAACCAGGGTATTTGAAAGAAACTTGTTGATTTCAGAAACAGTGGCAAGATGCTATAATGTCTGACGACCGGTTGTCTCTGACTCTGGAAGAGATTGTCCACATCAGGTCTGTTCTGACGAAGGCTGAACTAGAAGTACTGCCCGTTGAAGGCAGGGTCAAAGAAGACGTTGAAAAAAGAAGAGTGAGTTTACTTTCATAGACATAATACATCCATACATCAGCTCTATCCATCTACTCCATCCGGTCTATCCATCTGCTCCATCCGCTCTATCCATCTGCTCCATCCACTCCATACATCCATACACTCAATCTACTCCATCCATCCAGCCCTTCCATCTATCCATCCACTCCTTACATCTACTCAATATACTACTTCCATCCATCCACTTCAACTATCCATCCGCTCTATGCATCTACTCCATTCACTCCATCCATCCATTTACTCTATCCATCCATCCTTTCATCCATTCATGCATACACCTATCTTTCCATCCATCCATCCATTATCTAGAAACCTCTGAAAGTTAACATACTATAGTGACAAAAAGTACGAAATTAAAAACCTGCAGGCTAATTAAATTTTATTGCTATTTTTCAGGTATGCTTCTTATGTTTGAAGACCAGATTCGGCATTTTTGGTCCTTGGGGCCAGAAGTGCAAACTATGTAAAAAGACTGTCTGTCAAAAGTGTTGTTCAAAGGTAAGAATACGTTCTTAGATTTTTTTTGCTTATAATTTTTATTATTTAATTTAGGTCAACACTTGTTGTTACCTAATACCTCACCCTCTATACTGTTAGGCCTGTGTCAATCCAATTAAATAATTGATGTAATTGCCACGTAAATAAAAATAATTTTAATTTTACGCCCATGAAAACTAAGTTGAATTCAGAATAACAAAAACAGTTAATAAGGTTTTAAAAATATTTACGGCGCAAAGGAAACTGATGTTTGTGTCTAGTTCATTAGGGTGTCTATTCGGAAATCATATAAACTGTAAATTAGATTGACGTAGACTTTACTATTATGTATTCTGTGGCACAAATACCTCCTTTAACAGTAACCCAACTTTGCGGGAGACGCTAAACTCGTGGAGGTTGCTTCTTTACTTGATACTGCAGTTTAAGTGCAATTCTATCTTAACGAGCGCCGAGCGTCACCTAATTACCCCTTGCTACTACTTCAGTGAAAACGCGAGTGAAGACAATATAAATGATATGTTTTTAATGATCAAATTCTTTGTCCAGAGCAAATAAACTGAATTATTAAAATAGCTGCTATTAATGTTCAGATTTCATTGTTCAGAATATGACGGAAGTTCTAGTTAGTTTTTAGTTAACTGCCTCGTTGGTCTAGAGGTTGCAAGCGCGACTGCTGAGCGTGGGGTCCTGGGTTCGATTCCTGGGTCGGGCAAAGTGTTATTGGGTTTTTTCATTAGGAAATTCTCATAGCAGCCCGGAGTCTGGATTTGTGCCCGGTTAATGGCAATAGGCTCGCCCCCTATTACATGGGACTATAACATATCTGGCGAAATGTGGGTGTACTATTACACCTCTGCGTACCCCTTCGGGGAAATACAGGCGTGATGTTATGTTATGTTATATTTTGTTGTAGATGCGTATCCCTACGGAGCACTTCGCACATGTGCCGGTGGTGTTACTGAGCCCATCGCTGCTGCCGTCGCCTGAAGACGAGGCGCACTCCTCCTTCCCCAGGAGCCTCATGTCCAGGCTCGTCTCACCGGAGTACTCGGTAAGATAATGCTTTAGCCTTTAGGAGAAACAATATGTCCTTGAGAGGCTTCTGGATAAGTAATATCTGCTAGGTTTCGAGGTTGCTGCGCTAGCCGATCGAAACCCCTGCGAACCTTGTAGAGCACGTAAAGCCGTCGGTCCTGCACCTGATCTTTCTCTAGTTGTCCAAATAGTTAATTAGTATCAAGTTACCAACGCAACCTTTCACACATACAGATACATATTGCACTCACACATTCAATCATTCATTACAGTCCACTAGTTTAGCTAATTATATTTACAAGATTAGTGCAAATAAAATCATTCATGAGCAAAGACGTGTCAAGTGTTTTTTTCATTCACCCGCAAATAGAAATAGACCTTATGCTCTTCAACATATGGTCCAAAATCGAGTCGGATTCGTCGGTAACATCGGCCGACCGCCCGGTCGCCGCGTATCGCGAGAACAAAAGAATTCCAGTGAGGATTATTTTGCTAACACGGAGCATTCAACAAAAGTCATTAGCAAAATAATAAGTTATAACTTCTATCTATTTGCCGGGATTTTTCGAGTTTCAACGTCTATTTGTACACGATGGAGGTGCGTCTAGCCTATCAAAAGGAACTATTAGAGAATTTGAGGACCGCAGAAAGGAACTATAGGAAATCATCCAAAGATCGGATCAAGAAGCCCTATTTGGAAACCAGGCTTGAAAATTTGGAGCAGTTATGGACCGCTTTTAAGGATGGACACAAATCAATTATTGGCAAGGTGGCCCAAAAGGACAAGGAGGATGCATACTTTACTCAAAATATGTACGAGGAGTTCGAGGAATCGTATGTATCATACAAGTCGATGTTGAGGGAAGCCCTGCAGCCGTATTTAGTGTCGTCGAATGCAACATCGTCCGAAGCATCGAAAGCAAGTGCAAGTGGTGGACACGTGGTTAGCGAGTGCGACGTTAAGTTACCGCGTATGAGCGTTTTCAAAATAAAGTGTATCGTGTCCGAATTTATTGTCAGATTTTAAATGTGATATTTTCGATGGTTTTTTGGTTACAATATAAGTTAGATGTATTGCAATTTATGAAATTATATTTATTTCCTTCAATAGTAAGCTATTTTACGAGAAATCATAAAATTAAACTGGCTCTGCTGAAAAAAATGTCAGTTTTGCGATTATCTTAAAAGCTAAATATCTTACAACTTTGAAGAAACACACAAATTATTTTAATTGTATTTTGAAGATAATCATATTTAAAAAAAAAACTACGACATTATAGGGAAAATATCAATAACATGTGAATTATATGCTAATTTTAAGTTCGGTTTTGTCACAACTGATGTTAGTAACCGTTACTTTTTGATATTATGTAATGGTTAAGTAGTTTCACCGGGAAACTACATTATTGCTTTTGAAACATATGTTACTATTTTCAATGTTGAAATTAAATAATTTGTACCCTTTCATATCAAAAAATGACAAAAACTAAGAATTCCCTCGTCGCAAAACACAGGACAATCGCAAAACCGACAGTCCATTTTTTATAAAGCTGGGCTTACATGAATATATTTTTGAGAGGGATCGCGATAGAATAAAATAAAACCGAAATATATTTTAAATGTTTAATATTATAGGCGAAAGTATAGGCTAATAAAAAAAATATTATACTTATTTCACAAATCAGCCATAAAGTATCATAAATTTCAAGTATCAAAATAATCACAAATTTAAATTAGTTGTTACTTTTACAACTCGAGTAATACCTAAAGTATTTTCACAACCTTTGTTTAAGGCTAGGCTTTGCTTAATTCCTATAAAATTAACTATTCTTTTAATAAACATTATATTATTATTATTAGAAATCAACATTGGTCTCAGTTAAAGTGTACACCTACTAGGTTTTACATATAATATCACAAAAATTTTGGCACTTTTTTTCTCTTATCAAAAATTAAATAACGCTTAGTATACTTTTATTGTAATCTTAATAATATTAATTACCTACTCTAAAAACTTGAGATCAAGATTAAACTGAGATCGATCTACATAATTTGTCAGTCGTTGTTAACATACACTTGTAATAAAAAATAATATAAAAATAGGTGGAGGTGACAGTTACTAAATAATCAGGTAAATAATAAAGGATATAAATGAACCTACTATAAATGAAACCACAAATAGTAACAACAAACAACAGGTAGGTACTTTGTACCTACTAAAATAATATTTAAGAGTTATCATCATGAACTGACTAATATATTCAAGAATATATTACGGCATTTGCTAACAATAAACAATAAATCAAAACTGGCACTCATCATGGGCACCGTGTATTATTAGGCGGAAACAAAAACATAACACGATTTCGATTCTTAAACCAAATTATAAATCAGAAAACTAAGACGAAAATAAAAAAAAGAGTCAATAATTCCAACAAATTACACATTCTTCAGCAGGAAAATGATCGTAAACACATAGTTCACAATCATTGCACCAAAAATATGAAGTATTCAATAAGTAAAAAATATCAGTTCTAGTCATGGCTAGCATTAAATGAGTCGGTCTTTCTGCATTATTTGTATGTAGCTCCTGTCGACATCCATAGCAATATTCAGTTATGACAAAGTGAGTTACAGGCCAAGGCCATTTAATATGATTGTAGTAACACTGTTCAAAATCATATCTTGCTAGAATTTTATCAATATCGTAATAAATAACCATGGTGTAGGTCTTATGTAGGAGTTCAATCTGAAAAAAAAGAAAACAAAGTAAGTAAAGGTGCAACAAATATTACGCTATCAAACCGTCTAGTAAATCGGTAAAACATTAGAATATAGGGAACTGCAAAGCTGCTTAAAAAAAAATCAATGGATTGCTTTAGAATTGAGAAAGAAATTATGATCGAAATAATTTCGTACTAGGTACCGAAGAAATTAATACCTACATTATTTTTTAGCTTTCTAGGCATGGATCACATATGAAATCAGGATATATCTGCTGACCAATACATTCGCTGCAATATATTTTTTTGCAAACCATACATGTAGCTTTTTGTCCCGAGATGGTCGTAAGACATTTCTGACATTGGACACCCTTTATTGTTTGAATTTTAAATTTGCAACGTTGAGTGCTTGGAACGTTATTGTCAGCAGAATTACGATGAATTTCAGTTAAGACCTTGTTTGATTTTGGAAAGAACCTCCTCTCTTCTAATATCTTTATTTTAGGTTCATTTGTGGAACTACTCTCATTTGTAGGTAAATATTCTTCCAATTGCTGTACGCTAATTATTGGAAGCTCCATCGTATCAATTATTTCAACAGTATCAACTATTTCATTGATGGATAAAGAGCAGTTAGATCCAATTTCTGCTGTCGTTTGATCGTCATTAATATCTACAGGTTGATCAAAGGGTAGATTCATCACAGCTGAAGACAATAAAAAGGGATCAACTGGATTCATACCATCCATACCATCAAGGGCTATTCTAGGATCTATCACATGATGAGGTTTTGGAGAAAAACACTCACACTGTCCTCTTTGTTCTCCACAAAAGCAGCTTACATCTCTATATGATATTTTGGATTTGTCATTTTTGTCTGTTATTATCTGATGCAATTGCATAGTTCCTTTGAGAACTGGTACTTTAGCTGGCAATATTTTTGATATGTTGTCAATATCGCTTTTTAAGATGAGGAACACTTTGGTTTTTTTCAAACAATCTTTGCAGACTTCATAAGCATCTTTTGCATCTACTATGTCGGTTCCAAGACATACTTTTTTATCTAGACTTCGTTTCACGCTGCCACCGATTCCGTCAGCTACACTTTTGCCATGATGCGCTTCATAAAATGACCAAGTCGAATACTTGAACCCGTAAGTCTTTGTGAAGTGAGCAAGTAAGTAGAAATTGTTCTTCTGACGGTACTGCGAAGACGGGCCATCAGTGTAAAAATGAAATATCTCTACATTCGGTGTTCTTGTTTTTACCATTTCGATTACAGGAGATAGGTGAGCCCAAATCGCCGGTGGCTGGTGGCTGCTCTCGTCTGACATCGTACAAAAAGACTGCGCTTCAGTTTTCGTATATACCATGCCTGTGTGCAAAGATATTTGACGTTTGGAGGCGCCAAAGTGCATGCTTTGAACTTCATTTGCCATTTTCGCTTCGTAAGATTCCGAGAAGTCACACACAATTAGACATTCGTTATCTTTTAGCTCGGATACAGCCTTTTGATATTGTTTCTGCATATGAATATTGTTAAAATGGTGTTTTTTAAATAGGATCATATCATTTTCGTATTGAATTTTTAACTCCCTTATACTTCCCTTTTTAATCACTTTTTCGGTTCTCATGGTCTTAACTTCTTTCTTTGACACTAAGTCTTTCTTTTCATATGTATGTTCTTTCCTATCCCATTGCAGCCATTCTACTTCCTGGTTTAATTTCTCCTCTGTAGCCAGATTAAACTGTACCTTTCTACCTTTGCATTGGCGACATGTATGGTACATGCAGTCGTAGTTGGTTGTGTCGCAACATATATTCTCTAAAGCGTCTTTTCTCGTGCCACTGATGATCCCATGTTTTAACAGCGCTGTATGTAAATAGTCTATATTACTATGCTTGGGGCACAAACAAGTATTTCTCGAATTTATTCCTGGCGAAAGAATAAAAAACGGTTTGCTCCTGTAAAACGTTGTAAATCCGTAGCGGCCTCCCTCACTTTTATATTTTTCAAAAGTTTTCAGTAGTGTATCACACAAGTATCGAATCTGTTTTTTGGTTTTATCTTTGGTTCTTGTTTCCTTTTTTCCTGCTGTATTGCGGCTGACGTCATCTCTCATATAAAATTTTCTTATTTCTGCGATCTCTGTAGGTTTTTTGCGTTTCTTCTTTTCTCTTACTTTGCCTTGTAAACCTAGCATTTTTGTCATAATCTTTTTGTTTTGGGAATTTTTCACGAGCTTTTTTAAAGTCTGTTTTTCTGTTCGCTTAGTGCAATTTTGATACGTTTTTTTTAGTGTATGTTCTAACATTTCATTCCTTGCTTTTATTTTTAATAACTCTGTTTCCAAATAATTTACTTCCTGTTTGTTCTGTTTCAAAAGCCTTTGGTTACGTTTTTTATAAGCCTCTTTCTGTCTTTTTAGTTTTACGTTGTATGCCATGAAACGTCTGCATTTATTCGTCAGGTATGTATTTTTCTTTGTAATGTATTGGATAGTTTTTATACAATGAGTTTGAGATGCTGAAGCTATATCTTCTGATTGTAAATTGTCGTTAGGTGCCACGTTGACACTATCCTGAACACTTTGCCTTTTTTTCTGTCTACTAGCTTGTTTTTCTTTTCGCCAAACTTTTCTCCTGTTCTCAGCTTCTTCCAGAGTCATTTCTGAATTTTTTTTTTTCTTTTGTTTTATTCTTTGTAAATTTTTTATTCTTTGTGCCTCAAGCTTATCAGGATTTTCCTTTCTCATCTTTTCTCTATACCTCCTAGACCTTTCTGCACTAGTGAGTGGCATCGTGTAACCTAAAATGTATTTAACTATTTATAAATAATAAGAATTTTAAAAAATACTGACAAAAAAACTTTATAGGAGGCCTTTGCCCAGCAGTGGGACAGTATAGGCTAATAAAAAAGAAAAATAATTTTAAAGAATACTGACAAAAAAACTTTAGAAAAAGTTCTACGTACGTATTACTTAATAAACCTAAGCAAATAAACTATACTTGATTTAAAAAATAACCCACTATTCAAACAGACCGAAAGACAATACAAAAAAGTAAATAAAAAAAGAACTGTAAATCCTAATGTAAACCTTGCTTTATGGTGTCGGTTTTGCGACTTAGCTGGTCAGCCTGGTAGGTCACGGGATAAAATGTCGCAAAACTGACGTGACGCTCTCTTCCCTTATAATATTCTGAACTGTATTCTAACGAAAACATTTACACTAGATTTGTTATTAACTATATTACGATTACATTATAAAATTGTTAATCTTTTAAATATCATGAAATGATGTAAACTTACCGGAATCAGCAGTTATTGTGTCTCAAATCCGACACACGAAATCTTGACGTTCGTGGCACAACAAAATACACGTATTGTTTACTCGGTTTCGTATCACAATTAGTCTTTTTTTATTTCGAACGGTGGACTGTACGGTTAATGTTGCCAGTTCAGAACTTAAAGAATCCTTATTTATTATTTAAATAGCAGTTTTAGCCGTGACAAACCTGTCATGTCCGGTCGGTACCACTTTTTACATGTTTGTTGGAAATTGAATTGTGTTTCTGTGTGTTTTAGGTTTAAATTAAAAAGTATCGGAGACGATAGATGAGTCAGAGTGCTTTCAAACAGTACCAAAAAGTCAATGTATCGCGTACAAAAATTTTTCAGAATAGCTTTTAACATCGAGAAATTCGAGTGGGGGACACGTCAAAAACTGACTTCTTGCTTATTAAATTGGTCATTATTTTAATTGCTCTCAATTTTTTTCATATTTGTGGCATTTCATTTAGTAGTTTAAAATGTGTTTAATGCTTACAGTCATTAAAATATTTACCATCATATCATATTACTTGTTAGTAATACTTCAAACACAAGGGACAACCGAAAAGTTGGGGGTACACTTTTTTGTGAAAACGCTCGTATACAGTTGCCTACATTTAGCGGTAAATATGTTGAGTGGCAAACGTTTTATGACATGTTTAATTCGCTTATTCATAACAATAAAAAATTGTCCTCAGTACAAAAATTGCACTATTTAAAAAGTAACTTGTCTGGGGAACCGGAAAGTTTGTTACGTAATTTTTCTACAACCGATGCTAATTACGACGAAGCTTGGAAGCAGTTAGTTAAGCGTTACAATAATAAGCGTTATAATTGTAATGCCGTTTTAAGATCATTGTTTACACAAAAACAAATTATGTTCGAGTCTGCTAGTGCCATTAAACTTTTATTAGATACTACAACAACTAGTTTACAATCTTTGAGTAATATGGGAATTAGTACCAATAGCTGGGACGGGTTTATTATTTACTTAGTAGTTTCTAAATTAGATCCTGAATCCATGAAGCAGTGGGAATATCAACTTGGTACAATTAATGATGATTTACCGTCATGGGCTCAACTGTCTGATTTTCTTGAATCGAGATTTAGGTCTTTGGAGATGATCGATACAAATAAGGTACCCTCACAATTATTTAAGTCTAATAGTACGAAACCAAAGTCTTTTCATGGGTCCATTGACAATAACAAAAATAATTCAGACTTATATGTTATTAAATGTATTATGTGTAAGGGTGAACACTATTTATACCACTGCAAGGAATTTAGTCAACTTAATGTGAAAGATAGGCAAGATTATGTACAAAAACATAACTTATGTTTTAATTGTTTTTCGCCATCACATCCAGTGATGAAATGTAGGAACTCCGTAAGTTGTAGACGATGTGGAAGGAGGCACCATTCATTATTGCATTTTGAACGGGAATTGAGTAGCACAACAAAGAGAGAGGACATTCCTACACAGAGTGAGCCAGTCAATACTGTGAGTACATCTATTTCTACTAACTTTTCGAGTAGAGGACTAGAATCGAGTCGTGTTTTGCTAGCAACCGTGTCTGTTTGGGCATACAACGAGCACGGTTATAAACAACAGTTGAGAGGGTTATTAGACCAAGGATCGCAGGCGTCTTTTATTAGTGAGTCAGTTGTACAATTACTTGGACTGACACGAAAACATGTCAGTGGTACGGTGTCGGGTATAGGTGACGGCGGCCACACGGCTATTAAGCACATGGTTTCACTTCGAGTGGAATCACTTCATAGCCCAGAGGTTTCAATCCAAGTAAATGCTTATGTGTTGCGATCTGTTACGTCATTACTTCCATCAACCGAGTTACACACACCTGATTGGCTTTATTTAGATAAAATAGCACTGGCCGATCCAGGTTACGCCACACCAGGAAAAATTTATATTCTTCTTGGAGCTGAAGTATATAGCGAGATTTTATTGGATGGTATCATACGTCACAATAAATTATTGGCACAACACACTACCTTAGGTTGGGTATTATCAGGGAGGGTGTCAAGAGATTCAACTTCAGCGAATGCGAGAGTAATCAACATGCACTTACACCTAAATGGAGATGAGCTACTTAGAAAAATTTGGGAGATGGAAAATGAGCCAAATTGTATACAGAAGAGGAAGACAAAGATAGAACAAAGATGTGAAGAGTTTTATGACAGGACAAATACACAAAATGAAGAAGGGAGATTCATTGTAAAGCTACCTTTTAATAAAGAAGATCCAGAGTGTCAATACGGAAAATCAGTAGTTACAGCTACAAGAAGATGGAAAATTTTAGAGAAGGAGGTATCTATTCCAAGGCTAGAACTGTGCGGTGCCGTTCTAGCAGCTAAATTATTTTTTGAGGTGTCCCAAGTCATGCATATACCAAAAGAGAATTTATATGCCTGGTCCTATTCTACAATAGTCTTAGCCTGGCTGAAAGGAGGATCTAGCCGCTGGACTACTTTTGTGAGCAATCGAGTGTCTGAGATTCATATCATTTTAGATTATGAACAATGGAGACATGTTACTACAGATATGAATCCAGCCGACTGCGTTTCAAGAGGCTTAGCAGCACAAGATTTACTTGAACATTCTTTGTGGTGGTCAGGACCTTCTTGGCTCTCACAACCAAGTTTAGAGTTTGACAATCCTGCTACCATTCAAGATACTCATGAAGAAGAAAGACATACATCTTTAATTACTTTACGTGCACTGAAAAATGAATTTATTTCAACTAAATTTTCTACTTTAACAATATTGTTAAGAGTAATTTCATTTTGCCGACGATTTTTGATTTTAAAATTACCGAAAGACAAACGTCAATGTTATACAAAATGTATTACATCAAAAGAAATAAACGAAACATTAGAAAATTATATTAGGCAAGTTCAAGATGTTGAATTCAAAGAGGAAATAAGGCAGTTAAAAACTCAAGGCTATGTTCTCAAAAGAAGTAAGCTCCGCAACCTTTGTCCTATTTTGGAAAATGGGATCCTAATAGTCGGCGGACGAATCCAAAAATCTCAAACGAGATACGATACACGGCATCCTATAATTTTACCTGCTAAGCACCATCTTAGCAGACTTCTCATTGAAGATGCTCATCAGAGGACATTGCATGGTGGGCCACAAATAATGCTTAATTATTTGAGGTTAAAATACTGGATACTACGGGCTAAGGATCAAACAAAAAAAGCTTATCGAGAGTGTGTAACTTGTATTAGATATTCTACACAATTAATGGGGCAGCTACCAGATGTGCGAGTAAAACCCAATAGAGCCTTTAAATCGGCTGGTGTAAACTATGCTGGTCCCGTTAATATTCGATTTTCACCAGGCAGAGGAGCGAAATCCTACAAGGGATACATTTGTTTGTTTATATGTATGACAACCCGAGCCATTCACCTGGAGGCTGTCACAGATATGACTGCAAAGGGCTTCATTGCAGCCGTCAGTCGCTTCACGTCTAGACGAGGCCATTGTCAGGATATCTACAGTGACAATGGCACTAATTTTGTAGGAGCAGACAAGCTGCTGAGGGATGTGTTTAATAGTGCCAAGTCTTCTATGCTAGGTGAGGTAGCAGAGTTGTTAAGTTTAGAGCGTACAACGTGGCATTTCATACCTCCTCACGCACCCAACTTCGGAGGTTTATGGGAAGCTGGGGTGCGCAGTACGAAGACACATCTTAAAAAAGTAATAGGGGATACTACGCTAACTTACGAGGAACTAACTACAGTTTTAACCCAGGTAGAAGCATGTTTAAATTCACGGACTATAACGGTGTTAAGTGATGATCCAAGTGACCCTCTTCCACTGACACCGGGCCACTTTCTGATAGGCGAGCGATTGCTGAACTTAGCTGACGAGGATTACACTCAATGTAAAATATCTAGTTTAGATAGATGGAGGTTGTTACAGAAAATGGTCAACGATTTCTGGAATAGGTGGTATAAGGAATATCTCGTAAATCTTAATCAAAGATATAAATGGAACACAAAAAACGTTGAGCCAGAAATCGATGACGTAGTCAGTTTAAAAGATGATAATATTCCACCGAGCAAGTGGATATTAGGTAAAATAATACAAAACCATGTTGGCCCCGATAATATTACCCGTGTAGTGTCAATTAAATGTATGAACGGATTTTTTAAGCGTCCTATCAGTAAAATATGTGTTACCTAAATGAAGTTTTGTATACATCCTTATATTACTACTTACTTAAACTTGTACTCCTTACTATTGTGATGTTTACCTACTTCGTTAAAAAAAATGTTATTTCATGTTATGAAGTTGTTTTGTTTTTACTAAAGCTAATGAATTAAGTAATACTTAAGTATTTACACCATGGTATTTTTTGTTTAGTTCTTGTTTTACAAAATGTTTATCTACATAACTACCTACTGAGTTAATTTTTATCATCATTTTATCAGAGTTTTTGTTTCTGGATAATTAAATTACTAAAACCCACCTGTGTAATGTGTTATGTTCATAAAGTAGAAGGATCATTTAGTTCAATAATAAAACTTTGTAACTTTATTAAGTTGTCACCTAAAATCACGGTGGGCGGTTCAGTTTTGCTGTATAATAATTATTTCATTTCTATAGATGAATTAAGAGAAAATGTTGTCGTTAGATTTGTGTAACATAATTGTTATTAATAGTTTATTAGTTAGTAAACTATCACAGTACACTAACACGTTTCATACTTTGCTTTCCTACAAGAAAATATTTGTTTTATATAGATTCTTGTTCTTAGAGTTCATATTTTTGCTTATATACTTACATTGTTGTTTATTAGGTACGTTAAAGTACTGCGTCCTTTGGCGGGCGGTATGTCCAAATAGTTAATTAGTATCAAGTTACCAACGCAACCTTTCACACATACAGATACATATTGCACTCACACATTCAATCATTCATTACAGTCCACTAGTTTAGCTAATTATATTTACAAGATTAGTGCAAATAAAATCATTCATGAGCAAAGACGTGTCAAGTGTTTTTTTCATTCACCCGCAAATAGAAATAGACCTTATGCTCTTCAACACTAGTCGTGTCGGATTGCCGTCCCATCGGATTATGAGAGTGAGGGAATAGACAGTGCACCTGTATTCGCGCACACACTTTTGCACTATAATATGTCCCTCGCAGATGACCACTGATGACTGATAGCTACACACGTTCTCTAACAAGGGGTTTTCCTTGGACCACAGGCAGAGGGACAGTCTGTGTATCGTTCTACGTAAAGCAAATCATAATAGTGCGGAAGCACTACGTAACATGATCTCCTAGTTATAATGTGTGAGTGGTTCACCGCAAATTGCATCCACACCGCCCCGCCGTGGAAAGGCGATCATTGTCAATCATCTTGTTTTATGACGTCATTCAACGATCGTCTTCCGTTATGAACTTGTAATAATGCCGTAGTAGGTGCCTACTTCCGTGTGGTGCCGGACGTATAATAATAGTACCACCCTAACTTCTCATGGGTGTCGTAAAAGGCGACTAAGGGATTCACCAGAGGATGGGCAGCAGCGTTCTCTGAGTATTTAACCAACCAACTGCGATCGCCAACCCGCCTGCTAAGCGTGGCGATTATGGCATATAATCGCCACGCATCGCCATCTCCTTTTGGGGGAGACCTATGTTCTGCAGTGGACGTTTTTCGGCTCAAATGATGAAGTGCCTAAAGCCTACCTTACATTTATTTATTTAATTCTTTATGCATAACAGGGTACAAAGGCATACACATGCATGCCATACATACATACATACATGCTTACATGCTTATTTAGCTTCGCGTGTCTATGTCGACACAATTATTATTGTGTTGATGGTAGGTATTGTAAGTCTGTTGCGGGTTGTTGTATAAACTTCCTTTCCTCCAGGAAATTTGTAGAAATAAATTCAGGGCGACAGTTTTACGAGAAGCTTAGGGCTGTTTAACAACCTCCTGATAAGTTCCGGTTAACTTATCTGGCAGATATATTCATACAAATCTTGTTCTATTTTTTAATTTATCTGGCAGATAGTGCCTACCAAGGGGCGGTGAAACAGGCCCTTAATCTATTGTATTTCTGTCAGAAATTTAACTTTTAAATCCCTTGACTGATGTTTGTTTAAGATTATTGCAAAAACATTTCCTCAATATATACAACAAAACATTACACACCATTTTTGGGCATTCTTGTAAAAAATGCGAGCAATATCGCTCCGTGAAAGACATTTCCTTATTGTAATCATCATCCTCCAAACCTTTCCCAATCATATTGGGGTCGGCTTCCAGTCTAGCCAGATGCGGCTGAACATCAGTATTTTACACAGAGCGACTGCCATCTGCCCCCGCAACCCAGTTACTGGGTAATACCGACATTCGGAGGTGAGACCAGTTGTCAGACTTTCAGGCTTCTGACTACCCGTAACAACTGTGTATGTATTACACATATTGCATATACAGAGTACTGCTTAATTGCCTTGCTTATAGGCAATTGCCTAATTAGTACTCAGGGCCTTCCTCAATCCTCATTCAAATTCAATAGTGGTGTAAGTTATTATCTTTTTTCAAAGTACGATGGTTTATTTATCTTTTAATAGACCTAATTAATCTTCCTACATAAAAAATCAATAACTTACACCACAATTAAATTAAAATGAAAAAGCCCAATGTATGTCAAAAACATTACACTCCATTTTTGGGCACTCTTGTAAAAAAAAGCGAGCAATATCGCTCCGTGTGTTCTCTTGTCTAAATCATTGCTTAAACGTGCCTTTTGTAACTTCAATCAACTCAGCCTATCGCAGTCCACTGCTGGACATAGGCCTCTCCCAAGTTGCGCCACAACGCTCGGTCCTCTGCCATCTCCGCATCCAGTCCCCCCAGCCACGTTCTTTAGGTCGTCGATCCACCTGGCACCCCTGCCCTAGCGCCCTACGCTGCGTTTGCCCACTCGAGGACTCGTCTGCTCCAGCGGCCATCGGTCCATCGACAGACATGACCAGCCCACTGCCACTTCAGCTTACTGATCCTACAAGCTATGTCAGTCAATCCGGTTCTTCTCCGGATAATCTCGTTACGGATTTTATCCTTCAAAGAAACTCCAAGCATAGCTCGCTGAACGACTTTGAATTTTTGGACTAGCCCAACTGTCAGTGTCCACGTCTCGGCACCGTCGTGGTCTTTTGTAACTTAAGTTATTCTTATTTTTATTATTTTAACGCATTTTACGCATGCGAAGCGAAATCTAAGGATTTAAATTGTGGAAAGAAGAAATCGCTCACGAGCAGGATTCGAACCTGCGACTCCTGGTTCAGTACGCCAGTGCTTTAGCCACTAAGCTACCGTGAACACTGATCGTGGTATCGAAATTCTCATCCACTTGGTACATCTTTGGGTGACGTCAGCGATGGGTAGTTGTGCCAGTAAGTGGCGAAAAAGTTAATCTCATTTTAAAATTAAGAAATAAATAGAAAAAAGTAATATAATTATAGTATTTTATATGGAACTTACTAGGTAATAACTAATACCTGCTGGTGAGTGTTATCTCCAACATTGATTCACCGAAAACTACACTTGTGCAACAATGGAATCACTGAAAGGATCAATGTCCGAATTGATGACACAATTTCAGGACAGAATGTCCAAATTCGAGGCTGAACTCCAAAAGGCTCCTGTTGCATCAACCACAGTTGCTGACTTGGCAGCAGACTTCACATGTTACAAAAATTTTGTATTGGACGCACTGCACTGCCTGCAGACTCAGATGGAGGCGCTTGGACGAGATCTGGACACTCTGGAGATGCGGGGGCGCAGAAAAATGCTTCTGTTGCATGGTGTCACTGAGGAGCAGAGCAAAGAGGACACAGCACAGGTGGTGGCTAAAGTTGTGCAGGGTCGTCTCAAAGTGGAGGGCTTCACTGTCAGCAACATCCGGCGGTGCCATAGAATGGGGCGTCAAACTGATGCAAGCAAACCTAGACCCATACTGGTAAAGTTCCAAGAAGTCGATCTCCGGGACAAAATTTGGTTTGCAAAAACTAAGTTAAAAGGTACTGGCATAACCCTCAGCGAATTTTTGACTAGATCAAGGCATCAAGTATTCATGGCTGCACGTGACAAGTTCGGCGTAACCAACTGCTGGACTAAGCAGGGCTTCATTCATGTCCTGGGGTCGGATGGTACCCGTCATCGCATTAGCACCCACAGCGAGCTCAATAAGATTACGGAACCTGAGCCTGACATTGAAAAGCAGGTCACTGATAGGCAGACTCCTTCTCCAGCTGCACCGAGGAAAAAGCGAGCGTGCGCTAACAAAAAGTGATTTTGCATCCAATGTTATTTGTGCTCATGCTCCGTCCGGGTAATTAGTTCTTTTTAACTATGTTTCTGTACCTTCTTATTTTACTTTCTGACTGTCATTCCTACCCATGAATCTTGTTTATTAATTTATTTCTTCCAAACACCCTTCAATATGATTATTTTTGTTTATAAAATAATGTCACGTCACTGTCACCTTCTATCACATATTTTTGACATATAGGAATACCAACGCAAATGTCAAATGTTGCGTTCCGTATTACGTTTTTGCAGAATTTGCGACATTGTGGACATGGTTGTCTCTGGTATGCCAGAGACAAGACATGATTACAGTGTTGCCAATACACATAACATTATTATATATTATTCTTTTATTGTGTTCTAAGTTCTAATACTTTTTATGTACCTTTGACTAGTAGTGCTCTCAATTTTGTATGGATACTATATTATTTATATATTTTACTCTTTTATGTCAGTCAAACTTTAGTTCTTTTATTGTCTTCTGAAACTTTTTAATGTATGACTAGTTGTGACCTCATTTTTGTATGGATATTATTTAATTATTTTACATTTTTATGTCAGTCAAACTGTAACTTTTATCCTTGATAAGTAATCAATGCCCGGACGTGTAGCGGTGTGTATGTAGTTAAGGTTTCTGTTCTATGTAAACACAACTGGCAGGTGGAAATAATTTTTATTTCAGTTAGTTTTTTTATTACTTTTTATTTATATTTTTATATTTCTTATTTTTGTTTATATATATACATATATATATATATATATAAGTATTGTTATTTATTTATTTTAATCTGTAGGTACCTATGTCTTATTGTAGTAGTATCAGTGACAGTGATAGTTTCGTAACAGCGTGCAGTGATGACGATAGTTTTATTAGCATTCCGTCACTTGGTGATACGCTGGATTCTCATTTTTCCGATGTTCAAAATAATTTCAATGTAGTCCATATAAATGCACAAAGTATTCCGGCCCATTTTCATGATATGCTGGCAAATCTTGACTGTAAGAACATTCATGCAATCCTTGTTTCTGAATCGTGGCTGAATCCTTGCCTCCCTTCTACTTCTTATTCTTTACCTGGATTTAATCTAATCAGAAATGATCGTACAGTTAGACGTGGTGGCGGTGTTGCCATTTATCTGCGGGAAAACATTCCTTTTTCTGTTGTTAATATGTCAGCACAGCCACCCCCGTCGAATGCTGGTGAACATATCTTCTTAGAATTGAATCTTCATCACTTGAAAATTTTACTTGGTGTTTACTATTCTTTTTCCGCTAGTATCAACTACTTTTCTTCTCTTGAAAACATCTTAGAAAACCTTATTCCTTCTTACAGTCATACTATCCTAATGGGGGATTTCAATACTTGTCTTCTTAAAAACGACTCTCGCTGTTCCTCACTTCGATCCATTGTACAATCTTGTAACCTGTCTATTCTCCCTCTAAATGCCACACACCATTTTCCCAACTGTATTCCTTCACTTATTGATCTAATCCTTGTTTCTTCAACTCAGCACGTCGCTAAACATGGTCAATGCGCAGCTGACATTTTCTCTTACCATGACTTGATTTCCCTTTCTTACAAAATTCGCCCACCTAAGGCAAAACCTAAAATACTCCTGCAACGCAATTTTGGTGGCATGAATCTTGAAAACCTCCGGGAGGATGCCGGCAACATTGACTGGACAGATCTTGTGACTACTGAGTCGATCGATACTAAAGTAAATCTTCTCAATAAGTGCCTTATTCAGCTATACGACGTCCATGCTCCTGTTCGTCCTGTAAAAATAAAACACGTCCCGGCACCGTGGCTGACTAACGAAATCAAAGCTACTATGCAGAAGAAAGCTGCTGCGAAGTTCAAATATAAATGCAGGTCTACCTCTTTGAACCGTGATAAATATGTGAAAATCCGAAATCACTGCAATAAGGTGTGTAGGGATGCTCAACGCCGCCATATTCATGACTCAGTAGAAAACGATGATCCAGCTAAAGTTTGGAAATTTCTTAACTCAATGGGAATTGGAAAATCGCGCCAAGATTCTATCCCCAAAGACTTAGATATCGAGTTGTTGAATCAACATTTCTCCTCTTCGTCCAATTGCAATAGCGCCATTAAAACTAGTACAATTAATCACCTTTCATCTTTTCCAACTCCCGATCACTCACCTTTTGTCTTTAATCAATTCTCTGCTTGTGATGTTGAGAAGAGCATAGTGTCAATCACATCCAACGCGGTTGGAAGCGACTGTGTCAGCCGTAAGATGATACTTCCTGTCCTTGACGAAATCCTTCCCGTTATCTGTCATATCCTTAATTACTCTGTATCTTGTGGTGTTTTTCCAACGATATGGAAAGATGCTCAAATAACTCCATTGCCTAAAAAGTCCAATCCCTCATCATTTTCTGAATATCGTCCTATATCTATATTGCCATTCCTCTCCAAAGTCCTTGAACGCCTTATCCATAACCAGCTTAGTGCTTTCCTTTGTAAAAACAACCTCCATAATCCTTTCCAATCTGGGTTTCGTCCTGGACACAGCACTGTCTCAGCCCTAGTTCACATTACGGATGACATCAGGCTGGGTATGGAAAATGGAAATCTGACGGTACTTTCCTTACTCGATTTTAGCAACGCCTTTAACACCGTCGATTTCGATATCCTGCTTGGCATACTGCGCTCTCTCAACATATCTCCAACGGCAATTGATTGGTTTCATAGTTACCTGTGTGGCCGCCGACAGCGTATCTCCATTGAGGGAAGTTTTTCTTCATGGTGTAATACTTCTGCCGGTGTACCGCAGGGGGGCGTTCTTTCTCCTTTACTTTTCGCAATATTCATTAATTCAATCTCAAATCAACTTCTCTCATCCTACCACCTTTATGCAGATGACTTGCAAATATATTCGCAAGCACCTTTAAAAGAACTGTCGGAAGCTTTTAAAATGATAAATACAGATTTAGCCCGTATATCTGAATGGAGTACAGCGCACGGGTTAAAGATTAACCCTACGAAAACTCAAGTCATTGTTGTCGGCAGCCCTTGGCTGACTTCCAGAATCGACTGGTCACAACTTCCACAAATTATATTTGATGGTACCACAATACCTGTAAGTGACTCAGTCAAAAACCTCGGGATCCACATTGACAGAAACCTCTCTTGGGGTCATCAGCTGCAAGAACTCAGTCGCAAATTGTTTGCATCAGCGGGATCCTTGAGGAGATTACGCAATTTCCTCCCAACTGCTACCAAAACTGCGCTTGCCCAATCCCTTCTTCTTCCAATCCTTGACTATGCCGATGCCAGCTATCTAGATCTTACACAGGCACAATTAGACAAGCTTGAGCGACTCCAAAATTTTTGTATTAGATTTATATTTGGCTTGCGCAAATATGATCACGTTTCCGAATTTCGCACTAAGCTCAAGTGGCTTCCAATACGGCTTCGCCGGAATACTCATATTTTATCACTTCTCTACAGTACTCTGTTTAATCCTAAAACCCCCATTTATCTCAAAGAACGTTTTATGTTCCTTCATGACACACATACTCGATACTTAAGATCATCGGAAAACTTGAGACTTCAGATGCCAGCACATTCAACTATATTCTATGACAAATCCTTCACAGTCCAAGCTGCTCGTTTATGGAATGCGTTACCTGTACCTATAAGACGTGCTCAGTCGCTAGCTTCTTTTAAAAAACTTGTAAAGGAACATTATCTCTCTGTCTAAACTGTTATCACTGGTATATACACGTATTTTATTTCGTTATTTATTAAAGAATATTATTTGTTGTTACATTTGTATATATTGTATATATTTGGTATATATTTATGGATATATATTAGAATTTATTTTATATATTTATACATGTAATATTTCCTATGGTAGGTAAATATTTATTTATTTATTATATTAAATATTAGTAAACTTTATGAAAGTGCACCACATACTGCCCCCATCTATTTTTCACGTCTTCCTTGTCCATCCAAAGGTTGTCTGGAAGATATCGCTATTAGCGATAAGACCGCCAATGTACCCTTATTTTACATGTTAGTCCTAAGTTTAATAATGTTATTGGTGTACAATAAAGAATATTCTATCTATCTATCTATATCTTATCAAGAAACAGTGTTTCTTAACCGACTCGACTAACTTTGCAGTTAAATCAAAGTCGTATAGATATGCCTACCCTTACTAATTATTTTATTATTTTAACGCATTTTACGCATGCGAAGCGAATTCTAAAGATATAAATTGTGGAAAGAAAAAATCGCTCACGAGCAGGATTCGAACCTGCGACTCCTGGTTCAGTACGCCAGTGCTTTAGCCACTAAGCTACCGTGAACACATACGTGAGCGATTTCTTCTTTCCACAATTTAAATCGTTAAGTTATTCTTATTTACTTTTTCCTCCACAGAGCATGGTAGAGAACAGCGTGGGCAGTGCCCCCAGCAGCCCCGCGAGCGCGCGGCGGGGGGCGGGGGGCGGCGCCGCGGCCCACAGTGCCCCCGGCTCACGGGGCGGCTCGGCTCTCGGCTTCTCGGACCAGCTGTCCGTGCCGCCGCACGCCATGTCGCGCAGTGTGGAGGGCCCGCAGGCCATGTCCCTCGTCAACACGCCGCCTTCGACGATTGACCGCAGGTGGGAGACAACAGGATAATATTTTAGTATAGTATAGTATAACGGGCTGGTTTCCACAACTCCACGTCTCGCGTTGTTTGCGTACGGTTGAGAACTTACTCGATCACCCCAACTCCTGAAAAAAGGCCATCGCTTAACTTCAGATTAGGTGGCGGTTAAACGCAAGCCCATTAGGAATTTCAAATACGGTACCCTAAAAAAGATACACTAGTTCCGCTTAAATCTTGCATCCACCTATGGATGATATTTTTTTCGATCTACGAAAGATTCGTCCTAAGGTACGCCAACTTGGTACCTATAGTTAAGGCAAATATGTGTTATCGAACGATGAAAGTCCGTGTGGTGCCGGACTTAAAGAATAGCACCACCCTTATCTCTTCTCATGGGTGTCGTAAAAGGCGACTAAGGGATTCACCAGAGGATGGGCAGCAGCGTTCTTTGAGTATTTAACCAACCAACTGCGATCGCCAACCCGCCTGCCAAGCGTGGCGATTATGGCATATCCCCCCCTTAATTGGGGGAGGCCTATGTCCAGTAGTGGACGTCTTTCGGCTGAAATGATGAACGATGAAAAAAAAATGAAAAAAACGATAAAAGGAAGTTCTTGGAGCCATATTCTACATTCTACCAAAGATGTGTTTTCCTTAAAAACTGCGAACTGGTCCTTGAGTTAGAAAAACCGAGAAAGAATCTTAAAAAGAGGTATTTTTATTCAATGCAGCACCATAATAGACTTACCGTACTCCCGAGTCCGACCCAACCCGCACCCGTCCTGTGTGTTTTGCGCTTTAAGGTGGTTTCACACCGGCGAGGCGTGGCGTGGATGGGCCGAGCGAGAATTGAAATTTGTATAGCAAAATTTCAATTCACGTCACGCCCATCTTTGGTGTGTAAGGTCTGGATGTGCGAGGCGAGAATTGAAATATTTGTTGGTACAACATTAAACTTTATTGCTGCATGGATAGAGTATTTATTTGACAAAATTAGTAAAGGAACGTGGCGACAGGGATCACGCTGACTTACTACTTCCTCTGTATTTTCTGTTCCGTAGCACCGACCTGCGATGTAAATCGCAGATCGGTGCCGGCCAGCGCGTGCCGGTGCGTGCTCGCGATTTACATCTTTTGGTGTGAAAGCGTCAGCGAGATTTCAATTCACGCCCATCCAATCCACTCCAATCCATGGCCGATATGGTCATCCGATGGCCGTTGGAGCAGACGAGTCCTTGAGTGGAGACCGCGAATCGGCAAACGCAGCGTAGGGCGCCCCCCTGCCAGGTGGGCTGACGACCTAAAGAACGTGGCTGGGGGGGACTGGATGCGGAAGGCAGAGGACCGAGCGTTGTGGCGCAACTTCAGGCCTATGTCCAGCAGTGGACTGCGATAGGCTGAGTTGATTTGAATCCACTCCACGCCTCGCCGGTGGGAAACCACCTTAAGACATACTGATCTATGGTCTCATCTAACTGAATGTGACGCTGTTTGGACAAGCTTTCCATCTACTTCGAGTTCCTATCACAAATGTGATATTTTTCTCAAAACAGTATTAAATATTTTGTTCCAGAGCGAGGTACGGTCGCGGCATGACGGCGGGTGCGACAGCAGAGCGGCTTCGCGGCGTACAGATGGCGGTGTGCCACGACTGCAAGGCGATGGTGCTACAGATCATCAAGTCGTCGCGCGCCTCCCGCTCCGCTTCCCGCGACCGCGCGCTGCGGCACCTCACCCTCGACCTCGCCCCGGTCTACACGGCTGACTGTTAGTGCGCTCGACATACAGCCACGCGGTACAAAT
Source organism: Asteroscopus sphinx (assembly GCA_949699075.1). NCBI lineage: Eukaryota > Metazoa > Arthropoda > Insecta > Lepidoptera > Noctuidae > Asteroscopus > Asteroscopus sphinx. Next base: position 29,097,448 of record OX453004.1, on the reverse strand, counting down.
TGTGAGTGCGCTCACCACATATCGATGGCCGGACTTGAGTGCATTTACCACAGTGAAGGGCACTTGCGAGTGTATTTACCACAGTGAAGGGCACTTATGAGCGTATTTACCACAGTGAATGGCACTTACGAGTGTATTTACCACAGTGAAGGGCACTTACGAGTGTATTCACCACAGCGAAGGGCACTTACAAGTGTATTCACCACAGTGAAGGGCACTTACGAGTGTATTTACCACAGTGAAAAGCACTTACGAGTGTATTTTAAGTTATCAGTGCAGTCACCACAGCGACTGGTACACTTAACAATAAGTGCGTTCACCAAACAGTGATTGACGATTTATTAGTACTTTTTCCAAAATAGTATACTCACCAAAAAGTAAACCGGAGTGCACTCTCTAACAAGTGCGTTGCGTACACCGTACGGGAATAATCGACTATTACTGAACTTATACAAAAATTGTGATCGGTTAAAAGTGAATCTACCTTTTCCAAAACTTTGAAATAGTGCACTCACCACACTCCCGGCCGAATGTTAGCCACATCACAGTGATAACCGCCTATTGGTGCACTCACCAACATGGCTGTTTGTGCGTTCACCACACAGTTACGACCGTTTGGCGCCGATTTGCGGTGTATTTATCCAGTGGAGATACTAAAGTTGAGCTCTACGTATTTCTACTGCGACGCAACATAGAACAAAAATTGGAAGGAACTATAAATACCTTCGCCTTATGAAGCTTACAAACTGTTTACTAACCCTATCCAGGATATGAACAAAATAAAATGTAAACAGCATTTGGTTCTTTAATTAAAATAAACTGAGTAAAGTGTAAGATAATTTGTAATAAATGTTTCATAAAATAATTTACATAAACCACTTTTTTATTTGAAGTAAGTTTCGATTTTTTTATTGCGTAATTTCCACAAAAAAGATATGGTAAGATTGTTTACATTTTAATTTTTCATATCCTGGATAGCAAAGAACATAATTATTAATTTTCCCTCACCATATTTATGTTATTTTTATTTTTCATTACCTCACTAACACTGGAATCAAACATCAAGATATATTTAGAATTCTAATAAAAGTATTATAATGAATCTTTCCATGCTGATTGGTCAAATTTTGTTAGTTCTTATTTAATATCCTAATATCCAATAATCTCTTTATTTTATTTTTAATTAATAGTAGGTACTTCTCGCGCAGATAAAGAATGGGATTGAAAATTTGTATTTGCCTCTCGCTCACACGTACGGTAGGTATTGTGCGACTGACAGGCACATAGAACAAATAGAAGTGCCGCTATTTTCAATCCCGTTCTTTATCTGCGCGAGTACCTGGTACCTAGTTACCTACAGGTTTTTAAATTCCCAGTTAATTTTACCGTTTTTTGATTTATTTGTTTTTTTTTAATTATTCTCTAATCTGTACCCTAAAATAATATTAACATTAATTTCCATCGTGTAAATACTCAATGACATTAACAAATAAAGATATAGTGATATTTATCAGGAATGACATTCCAAATAAATTTATTGAAATTGACACAATTTATTCAAGTCGTCACTCAAGGTTCAAAAATCGAGCTTCCAAGGTTGTGTAGTGTCTATGTTGTGTTTCGTATGTGGACCATACATTTTGTTGAGACAAAATGATCTTTGACAATACCCTATGACCTTTGACAGACGTTACTACCACTATTATTATTTATCGCACAAAATCATTTATAATAAGTCATTAAATTATTAAAAATATTTATCCTAAATTATCAGAGATACTCATAGTATATTGAACAAATAAAAAATAATGTTATATTCCAGAAATTTATTACATAATATTTTGTCACTTCATAATAAATATATTTACTTACTTATATTTTTCTCCGAATTTCTATGTCTACAATTTTTGATGTGAAATCAATTAAGTAATTGTGTGTTCATAAATTAATAATGTACTATGGATGTTATATTATAACATTAAATTGTATTGTATAAATGTTATGAAAATCTCTAGAATCTGTGTTATCAATCAAACATTTTTAAAGCATGAAATCAATTTCTAAAACGTCAAACTGTAGAAAAAGTTCCTTTGGTCATCTTTTTAATAGCACATAGAAGACTTATGTATCAAAATTTGATGTTAAGTACATTTTCTACAATTTGACACCAAGAAGTGTACTTTTCGTACTCAAGTTAACTCCTTGACGCAATATATTTCCAAGACTAAAGTCGGGTTCACACGATAGATTAAGGTGAATGCTACAGGGTAGCCCGCGGAATTCAAAATGTTTGGTGTCTTTTGCCAATTGTAGCTTTATTTCGCGTTGTATATCGGTCAAAATATGATTGGCGGAAATAACAACAATATATCTACTGAATAATACTCGTAAAAATATTAACCTAGCTCTATTAGCTGTACTAGCTCGATAATATTAATTTACGATCAAATTATCGATTTCCGAGCTTATACAGCTTATAGAGCTGGGTTAATATTTTTTATGAGTATTATTCCTTAGATATATTGTGACTATTTCCGCCAATCATATTTTGACCAATATGCAACGCGAAATAAAGCTAAAATTTGCAAAAAACGCCAAAAAATTTGAATTTCGCGGGCTACCCTGTAGCATTCACCTTAATTATGATTTTTTTGACATTTATGTCCACAATGAGCTGTTTACATATTTTGATAAACATAAACATATTTGATTTAGATTTTTGTAAACATTATGAGATGAACAATTATAAAGACATCGATCTAAAATCTATGTGACGTCCCGACGTGAAATGTATTGCTTTTAAATACTTATTATGTGTGACATTCAGAGTAATTATGTTTTCAATAAGTTAAGTTTCCTGTGCCATACCAATTGAGATGAATGATTTTATCAGTGACTTATGATTGCATGTCATGTCACGAAATTGTGTAAAAATCCTACGTGCCTATACCTATGAGTACAGATCAAGACCATATTTTGTTATAAGTTACTATTTTTCAATTAAGATTTCGGTTCATTATAGGTACAAAAAAAACAGAAAACAAATAAAAAAACTGAATTACATTTTCCTTAAAACCGGTTGCGTGCTTTTGATAAAACTGTCGTGTCATGGGAAAATATTTATTTTTATTTTTTTATTAAATTTTTTTGGCGTAATTAATAAATAAATAAATTGCGTTTGACAGTTCAGTCGACAGTATGCAACCAGCTTATTAAGTCTGATTGTTTCTATAAAGCCGGGTCTCTTACGACAAAAATCTTGACAAAACATGTTGATATTTTGTTTAGGCCAATCGAATGTGGCCAAAGAGCTAGGCCACGCCCACTTTTTGTTAGAAGAACGTTATAGGTATTAGAATTAACAAAAATACGGTCGCAGGCGACCCGGCTTGAGATGTATGATTGTTAAAATGTTCCATCATATTCACCCAAATCAAGATCTCTAACGTGGCAGTAAAAATACAGTCATTTAAACAAATCAGGGTGAAACAATTCGTATTTAATTTGCAATGTATCTCCAGTGTAGGATGAAAAAGGCTTACACTGGCCTCATAACCATAGATTTCATAAACAAGGGGATAAAATGTGTCTTATATGTCCTTCAATGCATAATTGTGCGTGTTTTGGTGTCGCCGATTTTCTCCCACTAATTTTACAAACACAGAAACAAAAGCAAAAAGTACGGCGCACACCCATATTATCTCACGCACACCAAGAAGCACGTAGCAACACTAGTAAACTAACTGCACACATGCGTAAAGTGGGTATGCAGTGCTCTAATCTGTGGGCGTTCCGTCGGCGATGTGATCATTTTGCGCATGTATTAAATACCAGCGTCAATCGTTGTTCCTACTTGGCACATCTCCCTTGTTTTATACATCTATGATGACGACTGACCGGAGCATTTTGTTGCAACGTAACATTTGCATCGAGCGTTTGAAACGGCGTCTTTAACAATCTGACGCGGAGCGGTGGGCTTGCGACTCATCTCGCTGTATTTACCATACGAATACATAAACATAACCAGCCCATTACTGACCCACTGCTAGGCACGGGCCTCTTCTCAGTACGAGAAGGCTAAGGCCTTAGTCCACCACGCTGGCCTAGGGTTGGTGGACTACACCATACGTATGCTCACTTTGTAACATGTTCATCACGATAAAATACTCCGGTCCACTTGGTTTGAAATAGGTACTGTTGTATTAAGGGGACTGTACCACGAGCGCGTACCATACAAACCGGGTTTGATCATATTTTCGACATTAACTAGTCAAACTCGATGACGTTTTGCAGACAGGATAAAGAAACTTATATCTGGGACTGTGGTTATACAAAGTGTTATTGGAATAGACACCCCAACTAGATTTTATTATATAAATTGATATGGAAAGTAATTATTAATTTTCATTTATTATTGTAGAAGATATTTGTAATTTTTGGTATCATGGTTACTCTACTCGATTCATAGCGCTAGACTCATTCACGAAGGTGCGACGCTCTCGTCGCTACTGTGTCGGGAGGTGAATAGCCTCTTAAAATTAAGTTAAATTTTAATAGTTTTTGGAAACAAATGTTACCCAAAAGTTTCCATCACACTTTTTTACTGGGTGTCGCTCGCCTTTGTAAATAAGTAATCTGTGCCTTTGCGCTCAGCGCTACGTCGTCGTATGAAACTTTTAGACTCGACATGGTATGAAAAACGTTTTTTGGTAAAATTAACCTATGTTAAAAAGTAGTGTAATGGATTCTACACTCTATTATGAACAAAATAGTTTTAGGTTTTGAGTTAATTCCATAACACGTTGTATAGTTTTCCGTCAAATAATTTTATTTCAAAATTACACGTAACTCAAAAACTAGTATTTTCAATCAAAAGGATTCGATTAACTTTAGTTAATTTTTCAAGGCAATCTAAGAAAATTATATAATTTTTATACAAACGCGAGCGTTGAAATGTTAATGAATTTTATACATAAAAATGTAACTCCTCATTACTTTAATAGCATCTTGAATTTTGAATAATCACACTAACTACCAAACATGAATACATTTACAAACGAAATTGTACCGAAACTATTGCTGTCTCACACAGATCGCGTGCACGTCTCGCGACCGATAGAGACAGCAATAATATTCTCCAATACCTAATGAGCTCGCGCGGCCTAGTGATACAGTCCTCTTAAGGTTTAATAATCCCTTTTGAAATGTTGTACACGAAATCTGATCTACACTGGAGTGAAAAATTCATATAATTTAGACGAGTTTTCTCGCCCACCATATTTGAGAGCATATTTTACAGAACAACTCTCCAACCGCAGCGAAATGCCTAATATGGCTCGTATTTTCTATAGCCGCAGTTACAGACTTGACTTAAATTTACTTAGATTTAACTAAATTATTTCGCAAAATATATCCACTATAATTAGATAGTACTCTTTGTAAATATAGATGTTTAGAGTTATAGTATAGTAGCGGTTCAAAATAAAATGGTAGTACTATTTTTCAATGTAATTAATCATCGTAATTAATTATTATAAACTGGGTTTTCCCTTAACTCTTACATTCCCTCCGTTAATTTAGTTATTTTTAAGTTTAATGCGTTGTTAACAATTGATAAATATTTTTTTATATTGTAAAACTAAATGGCCTAATACTTTTTGACGTTTTGGTAACAACCTATCATTTATATAGGTACACTATTATTTTTTATAAAATAGTTTTTTTGCAAGATTCGTTTAAATTATAACTTGTACAATAAAAGCCCAGTTAATATAACTTGTAAATGTGTAATTTAGTAGTCTGTTAGATGTTACTTTGATTGTAACTGTTTAAAGAAATTAAGTACTATGTAAGTGGAAATAATAGATGATGAAAACAAAACCATACTTAAATAAACATGAATACAAATCGTTAAACCTATTATTTTATTAATTTCCCAGAATCCCGGATTACACAATCGAACGAAGACCGACAAATTATATCTAATTATGATGTAATTGTGCGAAAAGTATAAGTAAAAATCTAAGACGAATACAAAATGGCGTACGGAATCTCGCTAAACAAAAAGTGAAGCACCTATGGTAAGACAGCTCGCTTGAAAATACGGGCTGGCACGCACACATTCACACCCATAGTTAGACAAAAGTCGCGATTACACAATAAATCTCATGTGACGGTAGTCATTGTCGTAGTTTCACAAATAAAATAACAATTTACCTATATCTTGTGTGTTAAAATTCTATCGAAATTATAGTAGGTTTAGGCAAAAACGAAGTGCTTCAATCTTTTCTTAGCGAGATTCCATCCGCCATTTTTTATTCGTCCGAGGTAAAAATGTTAAAAACTAAACTCCACTCCCTCTCATATAGGTGCTCAATTCTTATTTTATTCATTTTTGTCACTCCACACATCCATCTCAAAATTCTCATCTCTGCTACATGCGATCTCATTTCATCAGTCTTCTTCATGATCCAGAATTCCGATCCATACAGAACGACAGCTCCCCTAGCCAAGTCTAGTCAACTTGGCTAGTGGGGCAGGTCTTTATAACGGATTTGCACTTTTTTTTTTGCCCTTTAGAGTTGCGTCCGTGGGCCATAAGTTGTTTCTGTGACCTAACACCATTTCATCCAGACATTTTCCTGTGATTATGTTTCCCTGGTACGGTCGACTAACAACGGTCGGTGGTTCGGTGGACGAACGTGAAAATGAAGGCCGAGGCGACACAGGCACACATACGTGAGTCCATCAATACCTGGTTGCGGCCAAGGCTTGTATAGTACTTTTCTCAAACATGCTTGGAAATTCGAACATTGGTGTCGATTCTCTTGTTCACGAACTAAACTTATTTTAAACTATCGCTCTCTTTTACTAACAGTACATACAAGAAAGGGATGGCAACCATTTTAGAACTGTCAAATTAGTTTACGTGTTACATTTCTTTGTATTTTAGTGGGCACGTTCCGATTAGTAAAAGAGAGCGATAGTTTAAAATAAGTTTAGTTCGTGAACAAGAGAATCGACACCATTATTTGACAACCTTCTTCGAGATAAAACGAAATTGCATAATAAGAATAACTGGTGAAACATCTTATATCTTAAACCATGATTTATTCTAGAATTTACATAAGTACTTAGTTTGAATTTCCGCTAATATTATCTTTGTTTCCGCGCATTACATAAGAAATAGTACATTACTGCCGGGGCCGGCAACTGGAGCATTGATGAACGAACGTGAAAATGTGGGCCGAGGCGAAGCCGAGGCACACATACGTGAGTCCATCAATGCCTGGTTGCGGCCAAGGCTTGTATAATATACAGTACTTTTCTAAAATAATGCGCAGAAATTCAAACTAAGTGGTAGTAGTACCTATGTAAATTCTTCTAGAATCAATGACGAACAATAACAATTTTTCACGCGTCAATATGTTAATTTGTTTTTTTTTTACTTGAAACTGCTCTATTTGCAAGCCAGTTCGAAATTTAAATAAAATCTTTGATAAGTAACCTCCTTGGTTGCTATTTTTCGGAGTAAAAAGTTCGATCCAGTTTAAAATTACACAACAGATATGAGTGTTATATTCTTGTGGAAGAATTAAATGAATAAATGAAATGTACTATTATTGATCGAAGGTTTTCATAGTAATTTATTTGGCCGCTTGGCCGCTAAACAGTACAGATGGATTTTCATACTAATATTGCCGGCCGCTGCTCGCATGTATTTGACAAGTACAGCATTTTCGATTGATCTCGAAGAAGGTTGTCAAAATAATGTCCAAATTTCCAAGTATGTTTGAGAAAAAATAATTTTACTTACAGTTTGAGGATTTAATTAAAGCAAAATAATAAATAAGAAACGATCATAACAGCAATCAAATTTATTGATTGTTAGATGACGCCTATCGATTTACATTGAAACTGTATCCTTATAATATATAAATAAATTGTCTAGTAAGCTACGAAATGAATGTACAGATGCGCTGTCAGAAAAAAAAACCTAAATAATTATGGTAACTACGTGTTTAAATTTCGAACAATACGTGAATTGTCTATGCCTATTTTTTTTGTCAGTTGGTAATTATGGAGACACATTGTGTTCTTTAAAACAGCGCGTCTATACATTTATTTCGTTGGTAATAAATCTCGTTGTTTAGCCTACAACTAGGAGGCCATCTTCAACAAAGCTGTGGGGTGGGACTTCAAGGTTCAGGGGCGCTGGGCCTTTGCGGATGCGGCCGGATGCGTCGTAGTGGGATCCGTGGCAGGGACAGTAGTAGCCTCCGAAGTCTCCAGCGTTGGCTACAGGTACGCAACCCAGATGGGTGCATACTCCGATGACGACGAGCCATTTTGGGTTCTGTGTGCGCTGGTTGTCGTGTTGAGGGTCGCGGAGAGACTCCACTGCTACACCCTGCTCGGTGCTAATCTCGGCTTCGGTCCTGTGAATAATTTAATTTTGATTAAAATTTGATGCATTCATTATGAACCTAGGGCTGCCATTCGTCTGGGTTTCCCGGATTGTTCTAGTTTGAGAGGCGTCCAGGGGAGTCCGGGCGGGGTTCTCAGTGTCCGGTGAAATAGGTCTCGCCACGTTAGTTAAAAAAAATACATTTAAGTTTTTATTTTTAGTTTTAAGTAGTGTACGGGGAAAACTCTGATGATGGCTTTGCTCCTATCCATCTCATATCCATGCCCATGGGATCTCATATCTGAATGCATGATATAGATCGGAATAGGCAGAGTATATTTACCTAAACTTCAAGGAAGACATAGAATGGATAATACCTCCTCTGAAATCAGTTTGATCGCAGTGTGATCTTTACAATTAGTTTGTTTTATGTAAAATAAAACACTAATTTAACAGATTCTTCGAAATATTATATTCGAAGTGCGATAAATATGTAATTTCTTAAATCATTTTTCTTTCTTTATTTCTAATGTACAGGGAATAACTAAATAGCAAGTTCAGAAATCAATATTTTGTAATTAGTATTTCATGAAACTCTCAAATGCGTATTAAGGTCGCTTAACACGTCATATGGCGTCATTATATGAAACTGCGTAGAAAGTAGACGGGACTTTGTCATAAATTGGCAAGAGACTTATGAGCAGGGGTATTTATTGCATTATTACTTCCTGAAATGATGGAATGATGATATATTGCCATCATATTTATAGTATACATGAGCATGATCAATTGCTGAGCTATTTGGTTTCTGCACTGCAGGTCCGATTTTCACATGGAACTTGTTTTAAGCCACACACAATCAAAGTTCGCTTTGATACAATCAAAATGGTTTCTGGTCCGTACCGAGTGCCGTCTGTCGGGACAGGTCAGCTCCTACATACTATGTTGCCATAGGTTCTTTTTAGGTTTATTTCTAAAGGCAATATTCTCACTTTTAAACTCCTGTTTATTTCTGACATTAACCTACATTATACTCCGTTCTGATCCGTGTGGTGTCGGACATAAATTAAGTATTTATTCTGTAGATTAGATGTTAAAATCACTTTAACAAGTCAGTTTTTGTTATCTAGGTGTCGGCATTTCCTATGTGACTAACTCTAAGAAGAAATGCCGAAACAAAAGCTTTTATAAAGTCCAGATATTTTATCTTGTATTAAGGATTTGTGTATTAAAAGGATGGGCAGCAGCGTTCTCCGAGTATTTATTCAACTAACTGCGATCACCAACCCACCTGCTCCCTCTTTTGGGGTAAGCCTGTGGCTAGCAGTGGATGTCTTTCAGCTCAAATGATGATGATGAAGAACTTGTGTAAGAACAATGCAGGGCACTCCCTGGACTGGCCTTTTTAAGAAAGTGCCAGATCAATTTGAGTGGACCTGTGGCACGCATGCGTCATGTGAGGCGCGTCATCATCATCATCATCATTTCAGCCGAAAGACGTCCACTGCTGGCCTCCCCCAGAAGGGGGGTATATGCCAGGGTATGGCACGTATCACAAATTCATCAAAGAAATTCTATTGTAGGAAAATGCATTTTTCAATAAAATTAAATAAATAAAAATTCAACAAACCTGTGTCTGATGAACAGTGGCTTTCCGCGCCACTTGAACGTAACAGACTTGCCCTCAGGGATCTCTGTGAGCTTGATCTCAATCTTGGCCAAGGCCAGGACGTCGGCAGCGGCGGCCATGGATGACACGAATTGCGTCACGATGGACTTGGCTGCGTATGCGCCCGCGACACCACCGGCTGGAGATTATAAAAAAACAATAGTTAAGCATATTTACAGTTATAAGGATCTGTGTTCTGTTCTATTTGTTAAAACCAAAGACCAGTAAGTCTCTAGACACCGAGTAACCGGATACCTCCGGTCACCAAGCATATGCAGCACTGCATATCATACGCCCCGCCGCCATTCGGGACTTCACTCCGTCAGCGAGCGGCACCAATCATACCACCGAACTTTTGAGCCGACCAATCACAACACGCTGTCCGCCCCTATCCCCCGCCAACATTTTACGACTATGTTCTAATGCAAAATTTTGTTTATGTGGCGTCTTGATGTATGTGGTTAAAACTTAAAGTCTAAAGAATATGAGACCTCAAATAACTTTTTCTTTTTGAACTATTCTTGTTTCTATGCTTCTCTATTTTAACCCAAAGGTTGACTGGTAAAGAATGCCACATGGCATTAAGTTCGCCTTTATGTACCTGTATAGTTACATTCACAGTTTTTATGTACAGTTTTTTTTATATATAGTTTAACCTCTCGTATGCTGAGTTTCAAACACAATTAAAACTCCATCAAGACTTGCTGGATTCACATACGAGAGGTTAAACAAATAATAAGACCTGGGTATTCCCATTAATAACGTTGTTCAAGGCATTTTGTCAGACGTTTTACACTGGTGGCCTGTGGGCGAACTTTACGCAAAGAGCCTACAATGCCTTGCGCGTCCTGTATAATAATGTGTTCAGGGCACTGTTCAGGCTCCCTCGATATTGCAGTACATGTTTGCAGACGCCAGCGTAGATGACTTCTACGCCATTATGCGTAAAAAGGTGGCGTCGGTGTTGCGGCGTGTGCGAGGGAGCCCGAACATTGTGCTGAGAATGATAGGAGATAGATATGATACCGTACTGCTCAGTAGGTTTACTGAACTCCATGTGTTCGGAGTAAAGTGAGCCTACTGTGTAGTCGAAGTGTATTCTAGCATTATAATAAAATTGTGAATTGTGCCTATGGACTTGTCTGATAATAAATGATTTTTATTTTATTTTTTATTAACAGGTTGGGTATTGTGTTTTTCTGATAAGAAATGAGGATGAACAAGTTTAAAACATTTATATAACCTACTATTGACTTATTGAGTGAGTGTATTTGTTTATTCAAGTACAATATTATACTTGGATAATTTTTAAAGACACACATACAAACATTTTAAGATCACAACAACATGCTTCTGCATCTATCAGTCCTTTCGTGTAGTTACAATGTGTTATTGAAACAACTGAAAATCTCATAAGGGGTCATTATACTCATCAGTATGAACAAATTCAACTATGGGACCAACACTGAAATCGCGAAAAAAAAACTGGTGTTCCCTACATTTGTGTTCACATGAATCGACAAAATGTAGGGAACGGCTGTTTTATTTTCGCCATTTCAGGGTTGGTCCCATAGTAAAAATTGTTCATACTTATGAGTACAAGAAACAAAACTTGGCTTACTTTTTTTACTTATTCAAATAAAATATGGGTATTTTATTTGAATAAGTAATAAAAGTGGCATAAAGAATGCCACTTTTTAATATGATTTACTTCTCTCATAAGTGTAGTGTAGATCAATAAATAAATCATTAACTCATTAAGAACTACGAATTACTACCAAATAAAGGAGGTTAATACTTGAAGGTTAATACTTCGCCGAGTCTTCTCGTCGCCTATACCGCAAAGTTTAAAGACAAAGGTCTTCAACCAGTGCGTCCTGCCAGTCATGACTTACGGTGCCGAGACATGGACACTGACAGCTGGGCTAGTCCACAAGTTCAAAGTCGCTCAGCGAGCTATGGAGCGAGCTATGCTTGGAGTTTCTTTGAAGGATAAAATTCGTAACGAGATTATCCAGAGAAGAACCGGAGTGACCGACATAGCTTGTACGATCAGTAAGCTGAAGTGGCAGTGGGCTGGCCATGTCTGTCGAATGACCGATGGCCGTTGGAGCAGACGAGTCCTTGAGTGGAGACCGCGTATCGGCAAACGCAGCGTAGGGCGCCCCCCTGCCAGGTGGACCGACGACCTACAGTACGTGGCTGGGGGGGACTGGATGCGGAAGGCAGAGGACCGAGCGTTGTGGCGCAACTTGGGAGAGGCCTATGTCCAGCAGTGGACTGCGATAGGCTGAGTTGATTGATTGATTGAATACTTGAAGGAGCTCACTGCAAGCATTCAGGTGGAACATAACAAATCAGCAAAATTTGTACCAATGAAATTGTTACATTACACACAAAAGCTCACGGTGTTGGAACTCCCTGACATAAGTAATTGGGAATCAATAATGAAAGACACATTTACCAAGCATTCATGTTTGATCAAAAATAAATACTCTAATATAAGTGGTATTGTGATTTTTCATTAGGAAATTCTCAGTAGCAGCCCGGAGTCTGTATTTGTGCCCGGTCAGTGGCAATAGGCTCGCCCCCTGTTACATGGGACTAATAACATAACTGGCGAAATGTGGGTGTACTATACACCTCTGCCTACCCCTTCGGGGAAATACAGGCGTGATGTTATGTTATGTTAAATACTCTAAAATAAAATCATAAATTGCATAATATTGAGAAAGGATTCAAAATGTTTATACATATAAATGAAATAAATGTTGAGTGGTGCTGGACACAGAATAGCACCACCCAATCTCTTCTTGTGTGTGTTGTAAAAGGCGGCTAAGGTGTTCATCAGAATCGTGCCCATCCAGGCAGCAGCATTCTTTAAGTATTTATACAACCAACTGTGATCAACAACCTGACTGCCAAGTGTGGCGATTGTAGTATATCCCCCCATTTTGGGAGTGGCCTATGTCCAGCAGTGAACATCTTTGAGCTGAAATGATGATGATGATGACAACATAATTATAAATAACATACACCTTCATGAGTGAAATGATTCATCTTAATAATATTGCCGCAGTGCCATTTACTATACATTCTCTCAATTTGTACTTATATGTATTGTTTACCAGACATTTCAAGGTTAATGCCAAGACCATTTATAAATAGGTACATGTTACCTATGTAGCTATACATTATGGCATATCAGTCTCCACATTTACTTTGAAGATTAATGTTTGTTTTGTTTACATAAGAGTTAGATTATAGTGTTTCATAGATGTGCTGCAGTGAAACTGCTTATCTTGATATACTTACGTTAATAGCAACGTAAATTCTATTATTTGAATAGGTGTGACTTAAGGATAACTTCTACAAATATCAAGGACTAACCTCCAGCAATAAGATAGGTGAAGGATTGGCGTCCATCAACGCTCTCGTCATTCTTCGCGGTAGGATCCTGGGTCTCCTTGCGACGATACGACGAGAAGTCCGGGTAGGCGATGTCGGTATGCGCGAAGCGAACATGACTTGGCCCTAGAAGTGACAAGGTGTTATGTAACACGATTTTTCGTAAAAATTTACTACATTTATCCAAGAAAATCACATAATCATACAAAAAATAACTCACCACGAGCATTTGCTTTGGGCTTTAAGCCTTGGATAGGCAGGGATCCATGCAGAGACTGCACAGTAGAAGCTTTTGGTAAGGGGTGTACCAACACCTTTTCAGTAGGTGTGTACGCTACGACCAGGGGTTTGAGCCCATTGGAAACTACCGATGAGCTTGCCTTAAAATACGGAGCCAAATGCCCAGCCCTTGTGACCGAAGTCATTTTGTATCACAGCAGAAATACGCAACAAAATTGCTTTTATATTTTCCTGAGCGAAGTGCTCGATTGAAGAAATGTCAAATTTAGTGTTACCAGTTTATAAAACTGTAAATGATTTCTTGATCGTTTCAATGACATCACATTTTACATCTTAAGCATTGAATAAAGTCCCTGGTGGCCAGGTGGCTAATATTATTCTGTGATTATTACAACACAAGATTTTGAACCAAATTTGAACTAAGGATGGTATGCCACTCGTCAAATTGCTTTGTCCAATGTGACTTTGATCAAAGAAATAGGATGACTTTCATTAAATGTTGTATGTAAAAAAACGCTTGTCATCAAATAAATTGGATTGGACCAAGAAATTGGACAAAGAAATTTGACTAGTGGCATACCACCCTATTATTAAAATTCAATAAAATAATAATAATATCTGGGAAAAATATTTGTTTATTTATTTATGAAATTATGTAGTAATCTTTTAAAGGTACTTAAATGTTTATGAAATCACCAATCTAATAAAAACTGCTCCTTGTTTTATTTATTGGTAATGAATAATATATTTACAAACATCTAACACATTAAATTGATAAATACAATAGCTAAACAATAATTATTTATAATCGTCAAAAAATCTTCCTTATCGCTGCCCAATGGTTTTATTTATATTTGTATTTTATTGAAGCTAAAAATTGTTGTTGATTAGATATGGAACTTGACTTCTGCGTCTTGATTGGCCAATTATGATTTTAATGACAGTTCACTGTATTTTTTGTGCTGGTAGCATTATATTACGGACACGTTCATATAAAACTGCAAATTAGTTCAAATGAGAATATTATAATGAAACGTTCCTAATTCGTTCTGGATTTATGGACCTTTCGGATTTTAGTAAAGTTTCTATGCAATTTTTAAACTCATCTACTCCCAATGTGATGAGACACGGTATAAAGGTTGTTTCCCACCGGCGAGGCGTGGAGTGGATTGGATGGGCGTGAATTGAAATCTCACTGACGCTTTCACACCAAAAGATGTACATCGCGAGCACGCGCCGAGCGGCGCTGTCTCGCGCCGGCACGCGCTGGCCGGCGCCGGTCTGCGATGTACATCGCAGGTAGGTGCTACGGAACAGAAAATACAGAGGAAGTAGTAAGTGAGCGTGATCTCTGTCGCCACGTTCCTTTACTGATTTTCTCAAATAAATACTCTATTCATGCAGCAATAAAGTTTTTTTTGTTCTGTGTCGGCGCGAGACATCGAGAGCTAGAGCGTGGCAGAAGCGCGGCCGGGCGTGGCGTGGCCGAGCGTGACAGAGCGAGATCGGGCGGGCTGGTGCGAGATTTTTTATATCCGTTTTGCAATGTAATAAATACTCTATTCGTGCAGCAATAAAGTTTAATGTTGTACCAACAAATATTTCAATTCTCGTCTCGCACATCCAGACCTTAAACACCAAAAACGGGCGTGACGTGAATTGAAATTTTGCCATACAAATTTCAATTCTCGCTCGGCCCATCCATGCCACGCCTCGCCGGTGTGAAACCACCTTAAGACTTGTTTTACATTGTCTGACAATTGACTACATACTTAATAACCTACAGTTTGGCATAAAAGAGTACACAAAATGGGGTCGCCACTTGCCACGCCACTACTGCAACTAGTCATACATTGAAAACGTTTAACTTTTAAAATCCCATTTCTGGCAAAACTATGTAATAGTCATATTCATTTCAATCTCATTCTGTGTGTACCTGCATAATAATATTTTGTATGATAAAACTAAAACACAGACTGTCACAATACGGACAACGATAAAAAAAATATAGGTATAGTAGCCGGCATGAGTCGTGAGCACAGATGGACAGTAGTGGGGGCAAGTTCGCGTATGTACACTTTCGACCAAAATTATTTAGTATCTTTGTTCACTAAATTTCACCGTTAGCATTTTATAAAGATTACTTATGGGTAGTTATAAAAAATACAAACTTTCTCGAATTTCACCCATATTATGATTTTGTGACTTTTTTTTTACGCACAGATAAATAAACAGAAAACGTTTTGAATTTTAATTTATTTTTTACTATTTAGTTATCGATGGACAGGTTTTTTTACTGGCATTCGTATTCTCAGCAAGTCCTTTCATTTGATTTTTATTTTCTTTTATTGTACAAAATTTCAGCTAAATAGGTTGAAGATATCTACTTCAAAATTGAGTTGGAAGATTCCATTCTAACAAATATATTTACATACATTGCAAGTTAAATACAATCTTGTTATAAATAAAGGAAGATGAAGAAGAAGAAAAAAACAATTTTTAATAAAAACATCAAACACTCAAAAATCAAAATATAAATTAATTACAACAAAAGAAAAATAACTGTTTTAAATTCGAAAATGTGAGTCAATAAAGTTGAACCGAAAGTGTACGGTAGCCGAATGACACCTAATTGTCCAATAGACGACGAGCATCGACTGTCGACCAATCGCGTAAATGCAAAGTTGGCACCCCGCGCTCCTGTCATTCCACCAAACAGATCTATAAATGAACTTCTGCGCAGGTGAAGTTTGAGCTCACGACTCGTGCCGGTATCTATACCTACCCTATTTCTGACGTTTTTGCCAGACTACTTAGGTAGCAGACTACTTACAGCCGCCCAAATAAATAAGTTTGACAAAGCTTTCTAGAAAAAAAAAAATCGTTACATGGACGGGGTTTATTTTGCTAATGAAAATAGACCTTATTGTTTTATAACGTAGTGTATCGAATTTCGATTAGGGGTCGGTCTTTCAATAGCCAGTTAACTTTTAACTAAGGAATAAGTTTGACATTTTGACAGATGTGTTATAGAAAATATGTCAAGACGTCATATTTATTCCTCAGTTAAAAGTTATCAGACTATTGAAATACCGGCCCTAAGAAAACTTATTTGGGGGACCCGTCGACCATACATGCCAACAAGGGCGGATCCAGGGGGGGGGGTCATGGGGGTTATGACCCCCCCCTGGGCCTAGGTCAACTACAGTTTATTTCCTGTTTACATAATTTACCAAATGAATGTAAAATTAAAGAATGAATGTATGTATGTAGGTATTACATACTAATGCAACAAGATACGCACCAAAAATTACTAAATCGCACTCCAACTCGAACCCGTTCGTTCACTGTGAATAATATTCGCGCGATTTTAAGACTCATTATGCCGCACCGCACTCGCCGCGAAGTTTTTCTACAATCTCCCCGTTGCGTCACCGTTCACCTTCGATCGAATACATAGCTAACCATCAAAAACAGAAATATATAAATCTACTTAACTACCATGTTAGGTTTATAAAACCCAGCCCAAGTAAAAATAATTCAAGAACCTTATAACATCGATATTAGATGATAAGTAATTAGGTAGTCGGAATCGGAATGGAAAAATAAGATCCCAATTAAAAAATGCTCTTAAAACTCTAGTAAATATAATCCGTGTTTGCAAAAAAATACCTAAAAATTTCGCGCTCGCTACACTCAAGTACACTCGCGCTCAAGCTCATTTTTTTGTCTATACAGGTGTAAGACTGTAAGACTTACGTGAATCTATGTTTAGTTACTTACGCTATAGTGTCTACTATGCACCGCTATACGGCTCTAAACGCCGCAACAACAGTTTCGCTCAAATAAATGCGTACTCTATATCTATCAACTTAGCCTATCGCAGTCCACTGCTGGACATAGGCCTCTCCCAAATTGCGCTATATCTATGCTTTTGTGAAAAAATAATCAGTTTGTTCATGAATAGTCCAAAAAATTTCGCGCTCGCTTCGCTCACGCTTATTTTTTTATCCTTATTTCTTTTACATATTGGACGTATGTTGTAAGTAAATGTAAAACTGTAATATTGTACAAAGAGCTAATAATGAATTTATGTGAATTACAGATCTAACGATCTGTAATTCACTTAAATTCATTATTAGCTAAAATTACGAAAATCTTTGAATTTATAAAGTTTTTTTTTCCTAGAGGGCGGCAAATAGAACTCTGCACCCTGCTTTCAAAAATTTAGATCCGGGGTTGGATATAAGTACGCGACCCCCCCCCCCCCCCCCTGACACAAAGGCTGGATCCGCCCTTGATGCCAACAGACGCCTTATGTTGAATATAACGCGTACAATAATTTCTGTAACTAGCTGAGGCTACTCCAATCCGATTGGCCCTACCAAGGCAGTTATTGGCTAATCACTAACGCGGAAGTTTTGTCGGCTCACATTAGTGGTCGAAACAGATTTGAAGTTTTCCAGTGGCGAATAGTGACGACCTACCTATATTAATGAAATTTCATAATAAATAAAATAAAATAAAATGCATTTATTTCAGGCATGTACCCATAAGACATAAAATACAGAAACAAAACAGATATGCATAACTATAATAATAAAATTCAGGCACTCCCAGCAACATTGTCTGTTACAGCAGTGCCTGATGTAAGGGCAGTCCAGTCACCCAGCAATCATCGCCAGGACATTATTGGAGCTGGCCCACACCCTGCGCACCAAGGACACGCACCGCTTGCGCATGGAGGTGTAGAAACAGTCAGTGCGCGCCTCCGCAAACATGCCCGAGGTACTGCAAAAGCGGGGCAGCCCCAATACCGCCCTGAACGCGTTATTTTACTGGACACGGAGGGCACTGTAAGCAGCTTGTGTGTAGGAAACCCATAGGCTGCAGGTGTAGCGTAATCTTTACTTGATTTGAACAACGTGCAAACCTACGGGCTATCATATTAGCTCATTTTGACAGCGCCCTCCACTCCCGTTCGATGTCTACATGGTCCCTAAGGTCGGCTGTTACCCAGTGCCCCAAGTACTTGAATTGGTTCACCCATAGAGGAACAAGTATTCCGTGGGTTCACCCGTTCCAAAGGAACACCATTCTAGCGAATAGGTGGAACTTGTTGTGGGCACTTGGTGCTGACCTGAAAGACCATGTATTGATAAAGTGTTGGCAAAAACGTTCAAAATATACCCAGTTCCAAAATAATCATTTGAGAATGGTTTGGAACTAAGTAGTAGTAGTAGTGGTAGTTTTGGTACCCAAGTAGGTATATTTTTTTACGTTTTTATTTACGAGAATTGGCCTTCTGACAAGAGGGCTCAAAGTCACTCAAAGGGCAATGGAGAGGGCTATGCTCGGAGTGTCCCTGCGTGATCGAATCAGAAATGAGGAGATTGGCAGGAGAACGAAGGTAACCGACATAGCCCGAAGAATTGCCAAACTTAGGTGGCAGTGGGCAGGGCACATTGCTTGCAGAACAGCTGGTCGATGGGGCTGTGAAGTTCTGGAGTAGTGACCGCGTACTGGAAGGCGCAGCGTGGGTAGGCCCCCCACAATAAGGTGGACCGACTACCTGGTGAAGGTTGCAGGAATCCGCTGGATGCGGAAAGCGCAGGACCGGTCGTTGTGGCGATGCTTGGGGGAGGCCTATGTCCAGCAGTGGACGTCTTTAGGCTGAAATGATGATAATGATGATAGAAACAGCCCTCTCCTCTCCCACCGGTATTCTGCTGCCTGTTCCCAATAGCCCATTAATTGTAAAGTAGAATCCGTAGTTCAGCGAACGTTGGACATTTCAAAAACGTCAAATTGATGCAAGTCATAAAATCACGCAATCATCACCTTTAGCATAAGAAAAGTTACCTGTTCTGTTCCTTTAGTTCAGTGGTTCCCTAACTTATTTTGTCTAGCTACTCGAAAGTCGAGAGTTCAGTCGGTGTCTAAGGCCCGTATTACAGTAGCTTCCTCAAGTACAGTTTAAACTCCAATCACCTGATCACTACTTAAGTATAGAATCGTTACTTGAGTATCGGTCTTATTCCAGAACGGTAATTATAAACTTTAATTCAACAACAAAACACACGAATTTGACCTGAAATATAATAGAAATCTCTACTCAAGCGTAGTCTGGACCACGCTTGAGTGATTACAGATCAAATATCTGCCTAAATACCGAAACAGGTGACAATATAAAACGAAACTAAACTCAGCTGAACTGTGATCAACAAATCTCTGCTTGAGGGACGTTCTAAAATCAAAGCTCAACTTAAAACTAGTTTTAAACAGAGATCAACGCTTGAGTATCCTTCTGGAATACGGGCCTTAGAGTCCTCCTAGCTTGCAGATGAAATTACAAATCGTCCCCCAAGCCCTTACACAACGCCCCCATTTTTTTCTGGGTCTCTTACCGCCCCCCTTTAGGCTTGCAGCGGCCACAGGGGGGCGTTATCGCCCACTTTGGGAATGGCTGCTGCCTGCTTTAGTTAATTTAGCCCACGAAATTCTGGAGTAGGTAAACTTAAGGTAGTTAAGATTTTAGTATTTAGGTATAACTGGCGCAGATAAAGAATGAGATTAGAAATGGCAGCTTTTTTATTTGCCTCTCGCTCACAGGCACGGTATTGTGTGAGCGAGAAACACACATAACAATAGAAGTGCCGCCATTTTCAATCCCATTCGTTATCTGCGCGGGTAGTTACTGGTTAGTGATATTGTTGCACCTCACCGGTGAAAGTCGCGAATGATAACTAAATCTATCACCATTTTAGCCTTGGACCGCAATAAATATTCATTGATCACCGAATTTTGCATTAACATTGTCATTCGGCACGAAGGCGCAACCAGTTTGACTCTTGAATAAAATATAATAATTATGAGAATTGTATCACTAAAAGCCTACCTACCTAGGCCTAAAATTGTTAGGCTGATTCACTGAGGTAATATGTACTACGTACTAGAGTAGAAATTACAAAAAAAAAAAACGCGCAACTTGCTGGCCACGGAGCACGCGTGGCGCGAGTGTGGCTATGGCTAAACGAGTGAGAGAGCAGGAGCTCTAAAACTTGCTACAAACATTTTGTTGGAGGTGTCTTCTCTAGTACGTAGTACATATTACCTAAGTGGGCTCTTTGCCATTTTTCGTGGGGCATTTGAATTGAATACCTACCTATTTAATTTTTTCGGCACACTTGGCGCAATGGCAATGCTGCAATGGCTGAGCGATCGGCTTCTACGCTATGGGTCAGTTTGATTTTAGCTTGGTACAAATACGTATCTAGGTGTGACAAGAACAGCTGTCTGTTATTGCTACAACTCTTGCCCCCCTAGCCAAGTTGACAATCTACAATCGTCAACGTTATAGAAAACAATCAAAATGTATAGGAATGACATATCTCAACGAAAAAGTCATTCGTTTGTTTTTTTTCTATAGCGTTGACGATTGTAGATTGTCAACTTGGCTAGGGGGACTGTTGTTCCAGTTCTAGTCTTGTAGTGGAGCAGATAAAAAAATAACGGGTTTGTCATGTTTTTCTTCCGTATGAGGAAATGCGAGCAGAGAAACTTTTGAAAATTAGATATTTGAAGAAACTATTGCTGTCACTTCACGAGCGCTCGCCCTCAAATAAGTGCGATAAGGACAACTGCAGCTCCGATTGAAAAAAGGCATAATTCGAAGTTTGGCTCCTGATTATTTTCTCCTCGGAAACTGGACCAATTTAAAAGATACGGTCCGATTGTGGAACTTGCTTTCCCCTAAAATACGTGATTCTAAAACTATAGCTGTGTTCAAGAACAATGTCAAAGAACATTACCTTTCCTCAGTACATTGATCGTTTAATTTAATAAGTTGTTTATTTTCTCGGTGTTGATTATAATATCATATTTTTTATTTATTATGTAGGTACACATACATACGTATTATCACGCCTGTTTCCCATTGGGGTAGGCAGAGACTATGGATTTCCACCTGCTACGATCCTGACACACCTCTTTCACGTTCATCTACGTCCATTAACCTCGTCATGCATGCTCGTCGGTTTAGAGAACTCTTAACCTGGCATTTTTTGAGAACAACCGCGATTTGATCGCGATTCGTTCGCCGAGGTCGTCCCCTTCCAACTTTTCCATCCACACTCGCTTCGTATACTTGTTTCGTCAATCTCCTCTTGTCCATCCTCTCTATATGTCCAAACCATCTTAACATACCTTTCTCAATCTTTGTCACTACATCTTCTTTCACTCCACAACGCTCCCTTATCATGTTATTCCTTACTTTATCTCTCAAAGTTACACCACACATACTTCTCAAAGCTCTCATTTCTACTGCATTTATTCTACTTTCATGTTTCTTCTGCCATACCCAACTTTCACTACCATACATAAGTGTAGGCACTAACACTCCCCCATGAACAGCCAGCCGTGCCTTTTCCGACACTTTGCGGCTGTTCATGAAGGTGTGTAGTGCCCCATTCACCTGATTACCAGCACTCACTCTCCTTTCAATGTCCTTCACATGCTTGCCATTTCTCGTAAACATGGAACCCAGGTATACAAAATCTTTGACTTGTTCCACCTTTTCGTCACCTATCAAAATATTGCACTCTGTCATAACTTCTTCCTTTTCAAAAACCAAAACTTTTGTCTTACTAACATTAACTTTCATTCCTTTACTCTTTAAAGCACCATCCATAATTGTTACCATCTTCTGTAACTCCCCCTCTGACGATGCAAGGATAACTTGATCATCGGCATAGAGGAGACATTTGACAAGTAGCCCATTCATTTCTAAACCTACCCTACCTAACCTATTTATTTTTCTATTTTTATGTAGGTAGGTATAAGTATATTTTTTGGTATAAGTATGTTTACGTAGTTTATAATTTATTATCGTAAGTATGTTTATATTTAGTATGTATTTAATGTCACACACTGTGTCTACGTCTTTCTTTTATCCTTCTTTCCAGTCGCAGGTCTGCTGGAAGAAATTTATTTTAGAGATAAGCAGTACCTTTGTGCTCAAGTGTTTGTTCTGTATGTTATCTATAATAAAATCTGTAGTCTGTACATAAATAAATAAAATAAATAAATAGATATTTCATAAACTGAATAACATGGCACTCGATGGCACCTTTAGCGCGCGAGTCCGACTCGCACTTAGCGGTTTTTTTATTTGGGATCGAACACGGTTTTTCTCTATATCATCCCTTAAAATCAAAGGCCAGAGCGCGTACCCCGGATGCGTTCGTACGTGATCGTATCGTGTCGACTCATTTGATACAATTTCTATTCAGTCAGCGTTCGCCGCGTGATTTGTTATCTGTACTAATATAGTGTTTATTATTTCCTCACTATACCTACTAGAGGCGCCATTACCAAATATAGTGTGTAGACTCTAGAGCAGCTATACTCAACGCGGGCCGCATGTGGCCCGCCGGGCCTTTGTCATTGGCCCATCTAAAGTTACATTATTGTAAACCATTTTAAATATCGCGCCCATCAGAGAATGAGTGTTTCAGAAAAGGAAGGTGAGCCGAGCGCTATCAGCGATTTTTTGAGGTTTAAGATAACTTTATTTCTCACAAGAATACAATCATTTACTTACATGAGAATTAACTAATACATAAATTTAAAAAATTGTTGGGCATATTGCAAAAAATAAACATTAGAAACAAAATATTTTGAAAGTAGTCCTAACAAAAAATGCAATGTTCGTTTGACACTGGCTCTAATATAAAACAAGTTCACGTTCACGATACAGAAAAACTGGATGTGTCTCGAAGTTACTGTAGTAAGTGTGAATTTTTTTAATGATGTGTTGTTTGAGTAGTTTTTTGAAAGTGGTGAGAGACTTAGATTCTTTTACATGTCTAGGTAAATTGTTATATAGTTTGGATCCTTCATACATAATACTTTTTTTCCGTAGTTTGTGCGTGGTGCGTATAGATTTAAGTCATTTTCACGTCTTAATTTCATTTTGTGTTTTTTTGTATGTTTTGTTAAAGTTATGTATATTTTTTTTTATTTCAGCGATTTTTTGTTCAAATCAAAAGATGTGTCCAAATCCTACTAACATTCTTTAGGTCTACGTGTGTGCGAATCGTCTTTTTCAAATATGAAATACACAAAGAACGTTTACAGAAGCAAACTTACAGATTCTCATCTGGATGATGTTATAAGGATAGTATGTAGCGCCAAGCCAGATCTTGATAAAGTTTCGAAAAAGTGTTCACTGTATAAAAATCGCATAAACATCTAAGTTAAAACTTCTTTTTTCATTAATAAAGTAACTACATCGTTAACTTGGAATTACGTTTTAATTTATCAAAATAATTTTTGCTTGCGGCCCTCGACACCATGACTGAAATGTGATTGTGGCCCCTATAAAAAAAAGGTTGAGTATGGCTGCTGTAGAGTGAAAATAATAGCGAGCTAAAAATGCGGCAATATACGATTTTGGTCATTCATTCATTCATTTCAGCCAAAAGACGTCCACTGCTGGACATAGGACTGGCAGATAGATAGAGGCAGATAGCTAGATATGGCACTGGACTGTACTTAACAACTAACTTATAACTATGGGTGAAGTTGCCTGATATAAAATGATTTTATTTATTTATTTATTTATTATTATTTATAGGCCTCCCCCAAGCATCGCTACAACGACCGGTCCTGCGCCTTCCGCATCCAGCTGATTCCCGCGACCTTCACCAGGTCGTCGGTCCACCTTGTGGGGGGCCTACCCACGCTGCGCCTTCCAGTACGCGGTCGCCACTCCAGAACTTTACTGCCCCATCGGCCATCCGTTCTGCGAGCAATGTGCCCCGCCCACTGCCACTTAAGTTTAAGATTTTAGTAAATTATGTAAAATAAATTTTGTTATCCTGGTTTTGTTTTACATGAAGAAGAATCATATAGGTATCACGATACTAAACAACACCCTCACGGATTGGACAGGATTTTCTTTAGATGGTTGTAGGTCCTATAGTCCGTAGTGTTTCTAATGTTTGTTTATGAATAGTTTTATAGAGAATAGTAGAGATATTATCAGTCAGCAGGTCGATATTGCCAGATGCCACGCTTTCACCCACAGAAATAGATAGATAGAATGGTTGTAATCACAATTTTACTTGCGATTCATGCGTGGCAACTTTCGAACAAACTACGCCTCCCATATTTACGTCATTAATTTTTAAAAATTAACTTTAATCAAATGTACTTTACAGCTTTTGTTTCTGCAGTTAGAAACAGCACAATAAGGCATTTTTGCGGGTTTTTATTACAGTATTTACAGAAACAAGTCATAAGGCGTACTAAGAAAGGCTTTGAAATGCCCTGCACTATGGTGCAGAGTGTTGGCACGCGCGCACGGCCCACTTTTTCATTCTATCTGTCTACTTCTGTGCTTTAACCTGTATTTATTTGATTGGTTAGCTATTCAAGGGAACAGATGACCTCTTTATAACTAGAACCACAAACATGTTATTGGCACAATCAAACAAACATTTATTCCTTGTTTTTTTATGGTATATACACTATATACGATGGCGAAACGAGCTAAAACCACGCGATTACTTTTGCCCATCAATAGTGCAACAAGCAACAACGCCTAGCGTAGGCATGGATTAAAGTTTGCTAAAATACTATTTTTCCATATGGTGCAAGACGTAAAGAATTGCACCACCCTATATCTTCTCATGGGTGTCGTAAAAGGCGACTAAGGGGTTCACCAGAGGATGGGCAGCAGCGTTCTCTGAGTATTTAACCAACCAACTGCGATCGCCAACTCGCCTGCCAAGCGTGGCGATTATGGCATATCCCCCAACATTTGCTTGGGGGAGGCTCGTATCCAGCAGTGGACGTCTTTCGGCTGAAATGATGAAAAAGGATGATGAAAAAGGATGAAGATGGAAAGTCTGATCAAATTAACCGGCACTCATACCACCAACTGAGCTATGTAACTAGGTTACCCACCGCTGGAATACAGCAATGCAAGCATCACCGCTTGGCGGCAAAAATAGGTGTAATTTCAAATTGGAGTTTTTTATTAGTATTAAATAATATCATAAGCGGTGTAAAGTAGACACACTAGAAATAAACTTTATTGTGTAAACTCCTGGGAGTCTCTCTGGCACTTAATGCACTGTAAATTAACTGGTCCGTTTACCCAAATGCATACCTATTGCTTAAATCTAGATAAACTAGATTACGCATTTTAAAAACATATGGCGTTAGGTGAAAAAATCGTGGTACTGGCAGCAACAAAATTATTTTCAATAAAACCACGGCATAAGAATAAATTAATTTTCAAATAGCCATACTGTGGTCACGACCTTGAGTTCGCAAGGCGTTTGGGCTAGGTACTTGGAGGGCTGGCATATGCTTTGTTTTAAGTCGTTGGACAACTGTTTTGTGCAGATAAGTATTTACTCATGTATTGTTTGGAGTTAATTTATATTTTGAAATTTTGCTGGATCTTAAAAAAATGTGTTTGATAAATTTCATCCATAGGTTTATTATTTTAATTTATTTCTTAGTCCTATAGGCAAATCCGTATTACATGCTAAAATTGTTAGAATATTAAAATATCTATCAAAATATGTGATGATCTTAGCGCCCATCGGATACAAGTTACAAAATAACTGTACTAACTAGATTTTCAGTAATCACATGTTTAATTGTCACCGCTTCTACTAGTCATGAGACAACCCTGCTACGCAGCGGTACAAACATTTTCATGGCCATTGCTGCGTTTTGTTTGGCTGTCCGTGAGCGCCTCAGCTACGCACACACGCACAGTACGTCTATGTGTTCAAGTAACTGTTGTACTAGGGCTGATGCAGATGAAATGAGTCTGAGAATGAGTTGTGATACTTGTGATACTACGCTGAAAAATCTGAAACAAAAGTAATAATCTTAATAAGTGTCAGGTAGGTGTGGAGGTTTATAGAATAGGATAAAGTGGGCAGGAAAGAAGAGCAACGAACTAAGATAAAATCTTCATAAGTAGTAATTCGTAGTGAGCAAGGACATAGCTACTAGCTAGGGAGAAAAAGGGACAGGAATAGGAAAAGTGACCACATAAAATTATGTTTCGATTATACCGTCCTCCGCTACCACATAGCATGTGAATTCGCTGTGTCACTTTTTTCCCACAAAACAATTTAATAAAAGCAAAATTACCACATTTGAAACATAACACCGTTTCTCTGAAACACGACATATTTCGCTGAAATGTGCAGTAAAATATACAATGAGGCATTAAACCAAAGGTGGCAAGTGGCAGCCCCGACTCACACATGCATAGCACAAAGCGATCCTTTCTTGACTACGTAGTGTACGACTTCTCACGGACCATCCACTCGCACCAATGAATAACACAGTGTGAGTTGAGTTGCGTGCGCCAAGCGCCAAGTAGATTGCTCTACGTCCGCTTATTTTGCATAGAGCTATGTACTTATGTATGAACCGCTGTAACTATTTATTTTTATTTTTCAAGTAACAAAACTTGAAAAATAAATAGTTACCTGACTTGTTTTGAAATTCATGTAGGATGTTTGGTTTCTTTGAGCTCTAGATTTATGACCCAAATTAATAATAATAAATTGACGTAGTAAGCTGTTTAAACCCATTTTTCTGACTTCATCAAGCCATTAAAACCAGTTAGTTACTGCAAGCAACGATTTCCATTATCAATCTAACATCACCGTTGAACACCTATTTGACGAAATCAGTGCGTACCTACGGCCTTTGAAAAAAATTATTACGTAGTTAATTAACAATTAGCCACGCTTTTAAAACGATAGCAGTTTGCGTATTTTTTCCAGCTATTTACCACAAGCTTACGGGATAAGCGAGCAGAATCAACGAAATGGTTCTACGATTCAAATCAATAGCGGTAACCTTGAACTTAAATCTGTAGGCAGAAAAATAATGATACCGAACGTACCTAAAACGCATAACTTAAATAAATTACATGGGATTAAAATAACCACATGATTAGGCGACCTCATAGAAATTTACGATTATTGTTCAGGAATAAAAGTATCATTTTAATGGCTTTGATGACCTTACATGCATTTGAGTGTTTCCGGAATGCCGACATTACTTTGTCACGCACATTTTTTTCAAACGCACACATCCAAGTGGTTAACAACATTTAGTGCATAGTTCAGAGTAAAAATCAGAGATGGCGCTGTGTGTTTAATTAGAATCTGTTGGAATGGTTTCTTAAATGCGTTTCAGAGCTGAATAATAGTGTAGTTGTACAACAGATAAACGTCGGCGATGCGCGGGGCACACTTGGGAGGGACGGCCCAATTCGATGCGCGCTCTGCCCATTACACAATGAATTTATTGCCGCATACGGCTGACACATATTGCGTGCATGTCATGTGCGCCATACCGCTGGAATATTTGAGCAATTAGCGATCACAATCGTGTAACGTAAACGCGTTTAGATGTTATTGTATTAATGCTATGATTTTATAATAGTAAAATCTTTGAGCACGCTATTTTAAGCAGTTCCTATTTTTCCTATTTTTTATAACTAACGATTTGCGAAGGGCAAACACACGATTGTATTTCGTGTAGGTAGTTAACGTAATCTCTGTTTTTTCTCACTTGTCTTATTAAGTAAACAATCTTGTCATGTCTTTTTAATGCAATTCGTCAATAATAATTATTAAATGACATTATGTTAACAATTTCGCACACTAAATAACATTTTTTCATCTAATTACATGTCCAGAACTAGTTATTCTGTTTTATTAGCAGTTATTTGAATAAAGAGACGTGCCCCGATTGTTTACTAAACAAGACAAGAGAGAAAAAACAGAATATAGGTAGTTAACACGCATTATATTCAACATTTCGATTCCTGAAAAATTCGATCGTACTACCCACATAACACTTCATCAGCCCATTATTGTCCCACTGCTTGGCACGGGCCTCGGATCTTCTCCGAATGAGGTTAAGGCGTTAGTCCACAACGCTGGCCTAGTGCGGGTTGGCAGACTACACACACCATCGAGAAATTTACGGAGCACTCTCCGGTGAACAGGTTTCCTCAAGATGTTTTCCTTCACCGATGTATTAAAGGGTACAGATGGTACAAGGTGACTAACGGGTTCCCCAGAAGATGGGTAGCTGAGCAGCGTTCTATGAGTGTTTATTCAACCAACTGCGATGGCTAACCTACCAGCGAAGCGTGGCGATTATGGCATATCAGTGGCGAAGGGTCCATATAACACGATTCCCACCGGCTTCCCTTTCATCATTCATCATTTCAGCCGAAAGACGTACACTACTGGACATAGGCCTCCCCCAATTAAGGGGGGATATGCCATAATCGCCACGCTTGGCAGGCGGGTTGGCGATCGCAGTTGGTTGGTTAAATACTCAGAGAACGCTGCTGCCCATCCTCTGGTGAATCCCTTAGTCGCCTTTTACGACACCTATGAGAAGAGATAAGGGCTTCCCTTTAGGCATTGCTTAAATACAGATCAAAGACATTTCTATGCTAATTTATTGTTCTGTAGTAGAACAAACGAATGTAAAATTAAATTAAAAGTTGTGAAATTGTTTTTTTTATTTTATTAAAGTGCGATCTTAGCTTTTTTTGGATTTTTAGGTAGGACCCTTCTGAAAATATTCACCCTTAGCCAATGTGGCATATCCCTCCCTTTTGTGGGCCTATGTCCAGCAGTGGACGTTTTTCGGATAAATTGGTAATGATGATGATGGTACAAGGTATTTACACTTTAATACGTTGGTACTTTCCGAAATTGACTTACTAGTTTGGAAAGTACATAGGTATCAAAAGCATCTATGTACTTAAATGGTCCTCTAGTTCGAACGAAGTTAACAAGGGCAATTAGGTACCTACCTTCTTATTCTCACGTTACCACAATCAGCTGTATCTAAACAATAATAATAAATAACAAGGGAATAATACACTACCGTCAGACCAACAATGTAAGCGGTTTAAAAACATAATAAAATTAGTTCTGATTGAGTACATTTAAAATTGAAGATGGTCGCTGTAAATAATTCTATGCGAGGTCGTTTCGCGTTAATTAAGAACCGGAGTTAACTACTCGTATTGTACGCATTTATTCACACTTAAACTGCATTGGTTTACTATATATTATGCTTAGATTTAAGGTTCCTTGAGAAGAAAGTGTGAAAACGACCTAAGTATTCCCTATGATTTAAAAAAAATGTTGAAACAAATTATTACGAACAGACAAAGGGCCTGCTGGGCTGTTTTTACATTTTCACATCTATCTTTTTTATTGTTTTCTGTTTAGTTTTTAAGGTTTAAATAACCGGTCACTTCTCCATATAAACGTCGAAGGGTGATGACTCCATTATTTGATGTTGCAGATCCAGAAATAAGCATGATCAATTTGTCTCTTTATTATCCATGTTTAATTTTTTTAATCAACTATTTTTTTATTATAACATCAGGTGATAAGGTCTTTAAAAAATCCACACTGATGTTAAAAAAACACAACCAGACTGGCTAACTACGAATTTAAAAATAAATAAAAACAATACCCTAGTACCAACTTCTGTAATAAGTTGAATATCGAACTGCAGAACCCTTGAAAATGTATTTAAACCAGCCAGTTCCCATTGTTTGGCGCCAATCCAAATTGTTCGGTCATTTGATGTAATTTGGCAAGTTTTCTTTTTAAAAACGACACCTGTCGTCATGTTCTGTCTACGAAGTTCAAACCTTTGGTACAAAGTAGGGTTTTATTTGTAAAACCCTCGTGTGTTATGATTTCAGTTTTCGTGGTGACAGATTTAATCAAAGGAGAGATAATCGTGTTAGGTCAGTTGTAAACGTCACTGTTATTGTGTTGTAAACACTAATTCTGTTGACACATGACGTATAATTTGTGTCTCGTCAAACAAATACCTAGACTATGGATAATAATTTGTGTTTCCTCTAACAAATAGACAATGGATATTAATCTATATATCCTCGCCTTTTCTTTATTACGTTGAGGTCAGCTTCCAGTCTAACCAGATGCGGCTGAACATAGGTATTTTACACGGAGCGACTGCCTTCAGATCCCCGCAACCCAGTTACTGGGTAATACTGACATCCTAAGTTTAAACCAGTTGTCGGACTTTAGGGCTTTAACTATCCATAACGATTGTCATAGATATTCGTATGGCAACCGGGACGGCTTAACTTGCTCTCCAAGGAATGGAGAGGTTTCAATGTGCAACGAAACGGTCACCCATCCTAGGAATGAGCGCGCCTAGCGCAGCTTAACTTCGTAGATTTTGCAATCCACGTGGTGATTACGTAGCCACGAGGCCCCTATGCTATGAATATTAATCTGATTGAAAAATAATACAATCCCGTGGAGATACACAATAGTGCATTATTGTCGAGGCCTGAAATAAAACAATTGACGGCCGAGTAATATTGGAAGGACGACGCGAAGCCCGAAGTGATTTTTTTTTTCCTTTTTTTACTAAACTAGGCCGTTAATTGCTATTTCTGCCGAGACTTGTATAGTAATTTTCTCTCATTTGCAAGGAAACAATACATAAATTAATTAGTAATTAGGCTGGTACCTACATAATATTTGCAGTACCTACTGTTTGGTTTGTGTACAACAATCTTTACAATCGTCACGCGCCTGCGCACGTGAGTCGGTAGCGCCAACGCATTTGTTGTTGTCACACTGTATGAGTTATTCTAAAATTGGTTCGATAGTTTTGTCTATGAAATTTATAAGCATCAATATTTTTATGGACGATACTATAGATACCTCTTCCTTTGTTGAGATATACTTCATTAATCAATTGCACTATTTATGATATCAATTCGCATATATATCATAGTAATTGTTTCTCCCGAAGCAGAGAAAACAGGCTGATTAAGGCCCTACGAGCTACTTGGCGCTCCCATTAAAAAAAATATTACTCGCTGAGTACATAATTTATCGAAAATTATTTTTTAATGATTGAAGTACAGGTCAACAATCAGAAACTAATAACTCTGTAAATTATAGTTAGCTGTAGTTGTAGATACAAAAAATGCGAAAAACAGCCAAGTTTGGCACTTTCTCGATCTAAAAATGCAGCGAAGTATTTTACAGAGTTAATAGTTTCTGATTACACAACAGTACCTACCTGTACTTCAATCATTAAAAAATAATTTTCCATAAATTATGTACTCAGTGAATAATTATTTTTTTAATGATGGGAGCGCCACTTAGCTGTTAGTAGCGTTTAAGGCATTGTAAATTTTTAAATCATCAATTTACATACCTGGTAACACCTATTCATTTTAATATAAACTGGTTGGCGGGAAAATTCGTAAAGATCGTGTTGTAGATTTTTTATTATTTTCCAAAATTTGTGTTTCTTCGAGTGTTAATGTGTAATAATGGTGGATTATTAAATGTTAAGTGCTCGTTAACGTGTACAAGTGTGGATAAATGGTACAAAGGTGAAAACATGACTTTCGTATTATCTCATCATCCCCTCAGAAACCTAGTAAAGTTTCCATCATTTTACTAGGATATAAGTACAATGTTAATATGTTCAATGATTACGACTGAAGGATATGTATCCATGGTCATGAATAAATGAAAAAATAAATAAAAAATAAACTGTTCTTATTTTTTTACTCCACCAAGAAGGTTTAAAGCACCCAGCTGTAAAACAAGGAAACGGTTATAAGCACTAATTAATATAATAAGACCAAGAACATTATATATGTATGTATTATAAGACATCTCATAACCTATAAACTTGGTTCTTAGTACCTACTTCAATTAGAATCTCTTATTTGGTCCTTTTTAATATATTTTTTAATAATTTATTAATTTCAGGCATAGCCACAGAAATACGAAAATAGTAACAGATCAAAATGTTATAACTCCGTCCATCCAAAAAATATGTTTCCTACCGAATTTTTAATCTGGGGCACGGCAGTGCCCCCGCCAAGTCAAGCAAAGACGGGCACGGCCGTACCATCCTTTTCTCGAGGCAACTTGCGGTACTTTTAAGCCCTTTGTATCTTCGTTGTGGGTAAAGCTAGAAGTCTCTTTTTTATATCTTCTAGCTCGTGTCAAAATATGATGTTACAAACCGCATTAGATACTCCTTTAGTAAAGGAAGTTAAATATGCCTATCGATTCAAAAAATATTAAATACAAGTACGTAGCCATTCGTTGATTAATGTTCTGTTTGCTTATATCACTTCAAATAAACTTTTTTTATAATGTGAAGATTGTTTGTGTTCCTTCTTTAAAATATTATACCTTAATCTGAAAAGTTATAATATTGACCCGAGTATTGACGGAGTTAATATCTGTTAATCCTATTATAATTTTATAGTAGACTTGTACATAACTCGAAAAGTCGAAAACCTTGTACTTATGCACCTCTGCCAGGCCCTTAAAAAATACACACCTACGTCATAAACATGCCGTTAGTATTCGGTCAGTGATTACCAAATCACTGCGGAGGGCAAGGGCGCGTTCAATGCTACTTCAATTCAATGTAACTGTTATATAACTTCTGACTTCCTGGTACTTAGTTGTTTTAATGTTTATATAATATTGTGTTCATATGTTTTAATGAAGGGATTGTTTCTATTATACGTAAGCTTGAAAGAAGCATAAATTATATATTAATATCCTCTGGAAAGAAGGTCCTAAAAGGGACATATCTATATAATTGAACACTTATTTTACATGTGTAAGCTTGTAAAGTTGCTTTTTGTATTAGCAACTGTTTTATACATATCCTGGCCCGGCATCGCATGGGTGTTTTTTTTCCAATAAATTCCTTTCATACAAACCTTGTCCTAACAATTGGGTCTGGTTGTTTCTTACGTAAGTACGTATTTACAAAAAAAATATATATATAAGTATTACATCCATTGTCTAGTATTGTTCAATTCCTGCTTAGTTTGGAACTAGATGGTGGTATGTAAAATGTCCCAAAACATGTATTTAATTACGAACAGAACAAAAAATAAACAGCCAAATCGGTCGAGCCCAAGTTTCAAGTGATGCTCCGTCATACATGTGGCAATTGATTTTTATTTACATAGATAGATTTCTGTTATTAGTAGCTTTCCTAAAAAAAATGTATAAAATATATCAAGCTAGATTTAATACAATATCAAATCAAGGGATAGAAGCGCGGGCTATATGCAGTACATTCTTATGGCACTGAATGAAAAAAGAAAGAAAATAAAAAGTGTTTATTTTCAGAAATAACAAGTTTTCAAAAAAATATTCATCATCATCATCATCATTTCAGCCAAAAGACGTCCACTGCTGGACATAGGCCTCGGAGTATCGCCACAACGACCGATCCTGCGCCTTCCGCGTCCAGCGGATTCCCACGACCTTCACCAGGTCGTCGGTCCACCTTGTGGGGGGCCTACCCACGCTGCGCCTTCCAGTACGCAGTCGCCACTCCAGAACTTTACCTACTGCCCCATCGGCCATCATTTTTGTGAGCAATGTAAAACAATATTATTTTTGGCAAACTGTAAAGCACATGTGGAAATTGTACTTATAGTTCTTGGACGAATAAAAAAAGCATACGGAATCTTGCTAAACAAAAAGTGAAGCACCCATAGTACGACAGCCCGCTTGAAAGTACGGGCTGGCCTGGCACGCATCCATTCACACCTATAGTAAGACAAAAAGCCGCGATTACGCAACAAATCTCGCGTGACGCTAGTGGTTGTCGTAGTGTCACAAATAAAATAACAATATATATCTGGTGTGTTAAAATTCTGACGAAATTGTAGTGGCTTTAAAAAACGAAGTGCTTCAATCTTTTATTAGCGAGATTCCGTCAGCCATTTTTTATTCATCCGAGTTATAGTTATAACTATTTAAAGTCGTTTACACTATTCAATAACCTCGCACAAGTGCCTGAATATGTGTCGTGTATCTTTACAACTGTAAATGACAACATTATCTATGTACCAAAAAAAACTTTCCAAGTAGAATAATAATGTTGTGGTGGGGCAGTTATTATTTTTTATAATCAATGGTGATATCGGCTTCTTATCACATGTTTCTAGGCGATACGTCTATCGGTCGGTCTGTAATCTGTGGTTATCTAGGAGGTTATCGTCAATAAAAATGCACTAGCCAATAAGTATGATTTTGTGATATAACACGTTTCATTAAATGTGAATAATTTTGGAAGGTAGATAATCAATTTTTATTAAGAAAACCATAAAAACTAAAAAACCCGACTGCATGTAAACTTAACTGAAAAGGTGTAAACAAGACCTATTTAAATTACAATACATGTTGGTAGGTAGGCTTCGACTGCGTGTTATGATTTGCTACTTCTTCTTCTGTCGTGTCGACATGACCTACATAATGATAATAGCTGATGCTGTGGGGAAAAGATTAGCCAGTCAGCAGGTTGGTAGCGGGGCTGACTGCCCAGGTTGCGCCGGACGATCAATTAAATATCGTCACTAGTGGAGGCTCTTTTAATGCACCGCATTTGCTACTGAAAGATTTGATTTTAAATACGCCTTGTTTACATCTTTTTTCAATTATTTTTATATGAAGTCGGGTTTTTGGGTTTTTATATCAAAATTTTTGATTATGTTATTTAGTTCATGGTTTAACACCTTCCTTTGGTTCTTCGTTTGGCTTTTAAATAAATATACCTACAAATCAACGTATGGTTTAAACAAATGATAGACACCTCATTCAATCTACCAGAACTCCTAGTCGGCCTGTAAAATAATCATACACAACTTTCAGGTTGTGTAGTTCATAACAGGAGCTTATGGCTGCAAAATGGTCAAGGAAACATTATGTTGATTTAAAAAAAAACCTATTTAGTTATAACCGAAAACAATGAAACACGTTTTTTTGTCTCTACCGCCATTTCACATTCCACGGCCGCCACTTTAGTTTTATAAAAACAAAACCTTTATTATACTCCAACAAGTTCGTGCACGACCGTCCTACCCAGCCCGAATTCACATCCTTCAAACCCTTCAAAACCGATTCATGTGGAAGGCCATAGGTGCCCCCTGGTACTTCCGTAACCATGATCTTTCACATGGACCTTCAACTGCCCACCATTAAACAGTATTTTAAGCGTGCCTCCAAACGCTATTTCGATTCAGCCCCCAAGCATCCCAATTCCTTGGTTGTAGCGGCCACCAAATATCAGTCTTCAGCTATCAGCAAGACCCGCCGTCCCAGGCACGCGCTGGCAGGAGTCCAATAAGGACACCAGCACACTCCAACGCCGTCGTCCTAAATATCGTCTCCGCTGGCGGGGACCGACGCGACGTCCACACAGATGTCGAGATTCCGACTCTCGAGAAACCCAACACGTTGCAGCAGCGGCTGCCAAGGGGACCAGTGGCGGGGTCCCCCAGCTGCAACCTGAGCCTCGGCCCGAGTTCCCCTCTGGGGACGCCCTCACGGTGTGCCGCAACCGGAGATATTTTGTATTGAAAATTTTAATCATTTTAATAATTAAAATTAATTTCTTTATAATAATTTTATTTCATTAGTTTTGTATTGTATTGAGTATTTTAGCAGTGCCCTAATAGGGTAACAAAACTGCCTAAAATTATTTTTTAGGTAATTGGTTATTAATGTATGTGCATGTGCAATGCACATACATTAATGCATAACATACAACATAACCAGCCCATTACTGTCCAACTGCTGGGCACTGGCCTCTTCTCAGTATGAGAAGGCTAAGGCCTTAGTCCACCACGCTGGCCTAGTGTGGGTTGGCGAACTACACACACCATTGAGAACTGTATGGAGCACTCTCTGGTGTGCAGGTTTCCTCACGATGTTTTCCTTCACCGTTCACCGTATGTATGTGCATGAAAGCAAATAAATAAAATCTTCCTCTAAAATTTCCTTGAAGTTGTTTTTATTGTTAATATTAACTATAAATGTTGTTTGTTAAAATGCAATTGCGTCGGTTCAGTGTTATTTGAGTGCAAACCGCGGCACGTGTAACTCCTGTGATTCAATGTTTTGATCATAGCTAAGTTTAGTTGCATTGAGGTCGTTAACTCGTCACTGTTGCTCACCTCCTCTGCAAAACATGCGAGTAGGTACAGAAATTCTATTTGATAGTAATCCTACGAAGTGCAATTTTTCTTTGATTGGAATAAATACATTTTGTTTTTTATTACCACGTTTTAGGGGGGTTAATAGGTTACTCTCGCTACGCTGTACATCCATCCGTCTCTCCGTCCGTCCGTCTGTCTGGCAAATGGCAAACTGGTGTTGCGATTAAATTAAAATTAAATTAAATATTCTTTATACGGGTATCTAGGACCCATAATGTGTTAGTACAAACTTAGCAACTATTATTAGTAACAATTCAATAAAATACACTAAAATCTACGTTTTTAAAATTAAAATTCTGACGAAATTGTAGTGGCTTTAAAAAACGAAGTGCTTCAATCTTTTATTAGCGAGATTCCGTCAGCCATTTTTTATTCATCCGAGTTATAGTTATAACTATTTAAAGTCGTTTACACTATTCAATAACCTTGCACAAGTGCCTGAATATGTGTCGTGTATCTTTACAACTGTAAATGACAACATTATCTATGTACCAAAAAAAACTTTCC
This sequence comes from Asteroscopus sphinx, assembly GCA_949699075.1. NCBI lineage: Eukaryota > Metazoa > Arthropoda > Insecta > Lepidoptera > Noctuidae > Asteroscopus > Asteroscopus sphinx. Next base: position 29,060,089 of record OX453004.1, on the reverse strand, counting down.
AAGTAGAATAATAATGTTGTGGTGGGGCAGTTATTATTTTTTATAATCAATGGTGATATCGGCTTCTTATCACATGTTTCTAGGCGATACGTCTATCGGTCGGTCTGTAATCTGTGGTTATCTAGGAGGTTATCGTCAATAAAAATGCACTAGCCAATAAGTATGATTTTGTGATATAACACGTTTCATTAAATGTGAATAATTTTGGAAGGTAGATAATCAATTTTTATTAAGAAAACCATAAAAACTAAAAAACCCGACTGCATGTAAACTTAACTGAAAAGGTGTAAACAAGACCTATTTAAATTACAACACATGTTGGTACAATACATGTTGGTAGGTAGGCTTCGACTGCGTGTTATGATTTGCTACTTCTTCTTCTGTCGTGTCGACATGACCTACATAATGATAATAGCTGATGCTGTGGGGAAAAGATTAGCCAGTCAGCAGGTTGGTAGCGGGGCTGACTGCCCAGGTTGCGCCGGACGATCAATTAAATATCGTCACTCGTGGAGGCTCTTTTAATGCACCGCATTTGCTACTGAAAGATTTGATTTTAAATACGCCTTGTTTACATCTTTTTTCAATTATTTTTATATGAAGTCGGGTTTTTGGGTTTTTATATCAAAATTTTTGATTATGTTATTTAGTTCATGGTTTAACACCTTCCTTTGGTTCTTCGTTTGGCTTTTAAATAAATATACCTACAAATCAACGTATGGTTTAAACAAATGATAGACACCTCATTCAATCTACCAGAACTCCTAGTCGGCCTGTAAAATAATCATACACAACTTTCAGGTTGTGTAGTTCATAACAGGAGCTTATGGCTGCAAAATGGTCAAGGAAACATTATGTTGATTTAAAAAAAAACCTATTTAGTTATAACCGAAAACAATGAAACACGTTTTTTTGTCTCTACCGCCATTTCACATTCCACGGCCGCCACTTTAGTTTTATAAAAACAAAATCTTTATTATACTCCAACAAGTTCGTGCACGACCGTCCTACCCAGCCCGAATTCACATCCTTCAAACCCTTCAAAACCGATTCATGTGGAAGGCCATAGGTGCCCCCTGGTACTTCCGTAACCATGATCTTTCACATGGACCTTCAACTGCCCACCATTAAACAGTATTTTAAGCGTGCCTCCAAACGCTATTTCGATTCAGCCCCCAAGCATCCCAATTCCTTGGTTGTAGCGGCCACCAAATATCAGTCTTCAGCTATCAGCAAGACCCGCCGTCCCAGGCACGCGCTGGCAGGAGTCCAATAAGGACACCAGCACACTCCAACGCCGTCGTCCTAAATATCGTCTCCGCTGGCGGGGACCGACGCGACGTCCACACAGATGTCGAGAGTCCGACTCTCGAGAAACCCAACACGTTGCAGCAGCGGCTGCCAAGGGGACCAGTGGCGGGGTCCCCCAGCTGCAACCTGAGCCTCGGCCCGAGTTCCCCTCTGGGGACGCCCTCACGGTGTGCCGCAACCGGAGATATTTTGTATTGAAAATTTTAATCATTTTAATAATTAAAATTAATTTCTTTATAATAATTTTATTTCATTAGTTTTGTATTGTATTGAGTATTTTAGCAGTGCCCTAATAGGGTAACAAAACTGCCTAAAATTATTTTTTAGGTAATTGGTTATTAATGTATGTGCATGTGCAATGCACATACATTAATGCATAACATACAACATAACCAGCCCATTACTGTCCAACTGCTGGGCACTGGCCTCTTCTCAGTATGAGAAGGCTAAGGCCTTAGTCCACCACGCTGGCCTAGTGTGGGTTGGCGAACTACACACACCATTGAGAACTGTATGGAGCACTCTCTGGTGTGCAGGTTTCCTCACGATGTTTTCCTTCACCGTTCACCGTATGTATGTGCATGAAAGCAAATAAATAAAATCTTCCTCTAAAATTTCCTTGAAGTTGTTTTTATTGTTAAAATTAACTATAAATGTTGTTTGTTAAAATGCAATTGCGTCGGTTCAGTGTTATTTGAGTGCAAACCGCGGCACGTGTAACTCCTGTGATTCAATGTTTTGATCATAGCTAAGTTTAGTTGCATTGAGGTCGTTAACTCGTCACTGTTGCTCACCTCCTCTGCAAAACATGCGAGTAGGTACAGAAATTCTATTTGATAGTAATCCTACGAAGTGCAATTTTTCTTTGATTGGAATAAATACATTTTGTTTTTTATTACCACGTTTTAGGGGGGTTAATAGGTTACTCTCGCTACGCTGTACATCCATCTGTCTCTCCGTCCGTCCGTCTGTCTGGCAAATGGCAAACTGGTGTTGCGATTAAATTAAAATTAAATTAAATATTCTTTATACGGGTATCTAGGACCCATAATGTGTTAGTACAAACTTAGCAACTATTATTAGTAACAATTCAATAAAATACACTAAAATCTACGTTTTTTCTGGATTCACTCCACATGCATCGCTATACAACGATTCAAGTACAGAGAATCCAGACGGCTGGCTATCATAGCCATGACGTGATTGGGGCTGGCTCGCACTCTGCAGAACAAGGATGCACACCGTTTGCGAATAGTGGTGTAGAAGCAGTCTACTTCTGCTACTGCAAACATTTCTGATGCACTGCAGAATCAAGGCAACCCCACCAACACCCGGAAAGCGTTATTAAATTGAACCCGTAGAGCGTTGTACGATTTTTGATGTATAGATTTTTTTGTGTATTTTTTTTTGCTGTGACCTTTATCACGACAAATTATCATCATCATTTCAGCCGTAAGACGTCCACTGCTGGACACAGGCCTCCCCCAAGCATATATTGGGGGTTATGCCATAATCGCCACGCTTGGCAGGCGGGTTGGCGATCGCAGTTGGTTGGTTAAATACTCAGAGAACGCTGCTGCCCATCCTCTGGTGAATCCCTTAGTCGCCTTTTACGACACCCATGAGAAGATATAGGGTGGTGCAATTCTTTACGTCCGGCACCACACGGAACAAACACGACAAATACTAAAAATAAAAATAGTCTAAAACCAAAGGGGGTCCTTTGCAATGGATTTAAAACTAATTTCCCGATGAGCTAGAGACTTGAAACTTTAAACATAGCTCAGGAATCCTTTTTTTTGCGTGAAGAAATCCTCATGGACGCAATCCGCCCGGGAACGACGGAGCCAGTGACAGACTCTTACCGACTAAAACCACAACAGTGTTCTTTCAACTACCTTTGGCCGGGGGCGTGTATATACTGTGTATTCTCCACCCATCCCCGACAGGTCCCGGCTTGCTACTTCTAGTAATATCAGCCGCACCCTCCTTCTGACTGGCATGCGTGGAAAACTGCGCACGCCGCCATCACGGGCCTTGACTGATCGGGCGGCGGGCTACCCCTAGTCCACCGCCCGCAGGCCCACTCCTAGGGTGGCTGGAGGTCAGCGTACACTCTCCTGTGGCACCCGGTTCGTCTCCTGTGGGAAGGGTGAGATGTCGTCGCCTCGACCACTCTCGAACTCGCTCTACTGCCTCCTCCAGAAGGAGGGGACGCCCTCTCAAGCGCTCTCGCTCCCGAACATGGACATAAACACCGCCGGAATCAAGAGATCGCTGCCACCTACTGCAGTAACGAGGCCAGGGCGCTGTATGGCCCAAGCTGGACACTCCACCAGCGTATGCAGTGCCGTGTCCTTAGGGCATTACCCGCAGTGATAACACTTGGGCGTCAGCTTCCGGTACTTACAACACTGGTTCTTCCCGAAGCACCTGGAGAGCCACTATCTCTCATCACCCTTATCATCATCTGTCATCGCCATCTGCGTCTGCCGGTAGGTGAGAGCGCCATGGTGCCTCTCCATCCACTCTTCCATGACGGGCCTTACCGCTGCTATTGTGGTATGCCCTGGGTTGTGCAAGTCGCTCCTTCCATGCAGCCACTAGGATCTGGAGGACCTCACTCCGATCGGGTGGATCTTTGCGCTGATGATATTTTAGTGCAAGGTCCGTCGCTTCCAGATCCCAGGGCATTGATCCGGCTAGAAGGTAGTCCTGAGCTTGTTTTGCAATATTAACTTGCTTTCAGTTTACGACAGAAAATAAAAATATTGACGTATAAATAAAAGAAATGCATTGAAAACGTGATCGTTTGCAAGAAAGCGTACAAGTGCAGTTTTTTCTCAACTCTTACATTGTTTTAAGGAAAGGGATTCCCTTGTAAAACATACTTCTGGGCTACTTATTTATGTTTTGCAATGCTTTTCTTACTACACGTGCATTTAAGGCCTCGTGATTGTGTACTCATTCTTTGAAAGTTTTTTTTCCTCCGTTTCGTTTAAAATATTACAATAAGGGAGCGTGGTCATCCGGCTTCCTACAGCAGAGTCAAAAACTTACCTTTTATAGGGTTCCGTACCCAGAGGGTATCAACTAAACCCTAATACTATGCCTACGCTGCCACGCCCTTGCACCTTCTGTCTGTCTGTCTGCCACAGGGTTGTATCTTTTTAACCGTAATATAAGGCAGCCAGTAGAAAATTTCACAAAATAGATATGTGTTAATATGGCCTATAACATGAAAAACAATTAAATGATAAAAAGTTTAAATCTAAAGGTACCATATAAGAAACCTTGAAAAATGTGTCTCAAAAACGGCAATAATTACATCATCAACATCAACTCAGCCTATCGCAGTCCACTGCTGGACATAGGCCTCTCCCAAGTTGCGCCACAACACTCGGTCCTCTGCCTTCCACATCCAGTCCCCTCCAGCCACGTTCTTCAGGTCGTCCGTCCACCTGGAGGTCTCCACTCAAGGACTCGTCTGCTCCAGCGGCCATCGGTCATTCGACACGGCCACCCCACTGCCATTTCAGCTTACTGATCCTACAGCTATGTCGGTCACTCCGGTTCTTCTCCCGATAATCTCATTATGGATTTTATCCTTCAAGGAAACTCCAAGCATAGCTCGCTCTATAGCTCGCTGAGCGACTTTGAATTTGTGGATTAGCCCAACTGTCAGTCTCCACGTCTCGGCACTGCAAGTCATAATAATAATTATATCTACACACACCATCGAGAACTGTATGGAGCACTTTCATATGTGCAGGTTTCCTCACGATGTTTTTTTTCACCATGAAAGCAAGTGATAATCAAATTCTCACATGAATTCGAAAAGTCAGAGGAATGCATGGAAGGCAAGCGTTATAACAATCAGTGGCGGCTGCTGGATTTAAGTACCGGTGGTGTACTACATACTTTTTTACATAAATTATCTTCTGTCTCATGCGTCAGTTGATATAGCTCGTATTTCATAGAAGTTGTATGAGCGCCCTGCGTGCGCTCCGCGAAGCACACGGGAAGTTTTTCTTCGAGCGAAAATAAGTTTTTACTTCTTTAGTTTAGAGATTAGATTGATTTGTCATTACTTCACAACTATTGGTAAGTACAAAGTAGGTGCGTAATATCGTTTATTTATATATTTCGTGATTCTTTTTAAAGGTATTATGAATTTATGAATTGTTAGTGCAGCGAACGAGTGCACTTAAGGGACAGTCACCACTGGTAACAATAAGAAAAAAATATCTGTAAAGACGCTTGTCATCTTAGTCTTCCTGCGACCACGAATACTGCAAAGCTTTCGAAACGTCAAGACAAACGATTTAAATAATATACGCGATGTATTTCGGTTAAACTTGTTTTATTATAACAATGAGAAGATAAATAAAAAAAATTGGGGTTGTACGGAACCATTAGTGTGCGAGTCGGGCTCGCACTTGTTATTTGCACGCGACGATTGTATAATTGTCGGAAGTATTGCCACGTGCGTGTGCACATTGGTTACGACATTGTGGGGAATATTTGCTAAAAAAATAAGCAGGACCATATTTATAATGAAATAAGTGACGTCATTGGGCAAACGTCATTGTCTTTTGGCCTAGTTATTATTATTATCAAGAGCCTATACTGTCCCACTGCAGCGCAAAAGTCTCCCCACTCTTTTTCCTCTTCTCTCTATCTGTGCCCGTTATGGACCAGTCTTTTTGGAAAGAGTCCAGTTCATCCCGCTATCTCCGTCTGGGCCTACTGCGTTGGCGTTTGCCATTTTTAGGGACCCATTGAATTGCATGTTTGGCTCATTGTTTGTCTGGCATGCGGCAGATGTGTCCAGCCCAGTTCCACTTCAGCGTGGTAGATTTCCGAGTGACGTCAGTTATCTTCGTCTTGGAACGGATGATTGTGTTCTTGATCCGGTCGAGAAGTCCTGAAGAATGCCCAGAATACTCCGTTCCATTGCTCTCTGACAAACCTCGAGCGTGGACCTCAGCTGATTTGTCAAATACCATGTGTGAGAACCATAGGTGAGGATGGGAAGAATGCAGAAAATACGTCCATGAGTTTCCTTTGGCCTAGTGCAGATTGATAAAAAAATAAAACATGCATCAGCATAAATCCCATTATCCTACTAATATTATAAATGTGAAAGTTTGTTTGAAGGCGCATTTTTTTTTCAAAGTTTCAAAATAGTCTAGAACCGCGCGCGAAGAATATTGGCGATTACATACTGTTGAATTAATTTGAGTATTATTTCCTCGCAAATGAGAGAAAAGTACTATACAAGTCTCGGCTGAAATAGCAATTAACTGCCTCGTTTATTTAAAAAGGACTCGGCTAGCACCTCGTCCTTTTAAAATCATTTCGGAAGTACTCGGCTTCGCGTCGTCTTTCCAATATTACTCGGCGGTCAATTTCTTCGTTTCAGGCCTCGACAGCAATGTACTATTTGCATGCTGTTCAATGAATAAGATCTCCAAATATGGACACATATTTCTTATACACGTTGGTACAAATCTTGTGAAGGAAAACTCTACGCACATTGTCCGAACGCAGTTGGTCCCAATATTTGAGGCCCTCATACCGGTCGTGGAACTGGTTGTGTAGCCTTGAAACCGCGGAAGGTTTTCTAATGCGGCCCCTGCGCTACAGATGCGTCGTGAATGAGTATAAACTACATTTGAGAATATGTTCTTGCCAAAATGGCGGTGCTGATATAAATATGTGTGTGAAGATTGCGGGTGCTGACTCATATATATCAATTGAGAAAAAGTTGTAAGTAAATCGAGGAACACTTATAATACAAATTAATAAGTTATGAATGACAGTTTACGTGTGTCCCTCAGTTCTTACTTACATATGGGTACATTTCGTATCGATGGATGCTAAATCTAGTATGTAGCTAAACATCATATTGTTATACTATTTATTTATTTTCAAAGGCATAGAATTTCAAAACGAGCTAAAGACCTGATGTTAAGCGGTTACCTTCGCTCATAACAACTGCAACCTAGGATGTTGCCTAAATGATAAATTATTGCAAATTGCGTTTGCCAAACTACTATAATTATGAAGATGGAAAGTCTCATGTGATTGTAATTTCATCGGCACCCGTACTTTTCACACTGGAACACAGCAATGTAAGCATCACTGTTTGGCGGCAGATGTAGGTACAGTGGTAGCACATCCCTGGACGAGCTCTTTCACAAAGACCCCTACTACTACTAGAATACCTATGTGATTCTTTTTACAATTTTTTACAGGTTTATAAAAAAATAACAGTACCTAGTTCTTTATTCAATTTAAGTTAATGACCCTCAATCCTAACACACATTATAAATATTGATATTGAGGCAGTTCTGTTATCTTAAGTGTTGTTTTACAAGGATGTTTGATGTAGATTTTGTGAATGGTCGACCACATCCTGACAAAGCTGTCTAGATTGTGGTCAAGAGCAGATCTATAAATCATAAAAAAAAAAAAATAAAAAAAAAAAAATGGATTTGCATTTAGAATTGTTTGAATGCTGTTCAATAAGGATGACAAAGCAAATTCTTGAGTTAAATGAGTTTTTTTTGTGAAACGGACAGTAAGACAAAAAACAAATCCTTCTATTGTCACGTTTCACGAGCTTTGAACTTGGGAGTCACACTACGTTTCAAATGTTTCAATATACAACGTATCTATCTAAATACATATAATAAAATCGTAGGAAAGTCAAAACTGTACATTAAATATTTTTTGAAAAGAATACTTGGGGCGTGATCTACAATCGATATCGAAGCCAAAAATATAGTTTTTAGAATTTTTGTCTGTTTGTCTGTATATATGTCCGGGCTAAACTCAAAAAGTACTGCATGGATTTACTTCAAATTTTGCATGAATATTACTAAGAGGTCGGGTCAACATATAGGCTACATATTAGCCGTTGATCAGGCTGCAGCAATTAACGAATGCATTCTCTCGGAAATTGAGGGGAATGAAGTGGTCTACACCTCGATAAACACTGTTGTCGAGCAAGATGACGCCACACATTATTCCGTGGAATTTCTGATCTCCCTGTCAGCAAGTGGACATCCAGCGCATACTATCAAGCTGAAGGTCAGTGTCCCGATTATGCTTCTTCGGAACCTATCTCCTCCGAAGTTGTGTAACGGGACCCGCCTTAAAGTCATCTCGCTCCACAGACACACCATTGAGGCGGAAATTCTTACGGGTTGTGGAGTCGGCGAGGCAGTATTTATACCACGCATTCCCCTCATACCTCATAACTTCCCGTTCCAGTTCAAGCGCGTACAGTTCCCCGTGAGTGTTTGCTTCGCGATGACCATCAATAAGTCGCAGGGGCAGACACTGAGGGCAGCGGGTGTCGACCTCAGGACGAGTTGCTTCTCACACGGGCAACTGTACGTCGCTTGCTCCCGCGTCACCAGTCCTGACTCTCTTTACATTTTGGCTCCTGGCAGCTTATCTACCAACGTAGTTTATAGGGAAGTGTTGTAAGGTATGATACCTTTGTACGTATTTTTACTCTTTTGTGTCCTGGAATGTATTCCTGCATTATTTTCTCTATTTCCTTCAGTCACATCTTATGACTGAACTCAGCAGGATTCCCATTTCCCGATTCCCAACTCTTTACTTGCTTCGCTTGCAAAAAAAACTTATGTTTTAATGCTATTTTAAAAGTTGATTACTTATAATGCTATAGCGACACTGGCATCTTAGGTATTTTTGGTGCTGTAGAGCCTTCACGCAGACGACGTCGCGGGCAGCAGCTAGTAATACATAAATTACAGATTGTTGCAAACTATTGCAGAGCTATGTTAAAACCTACTTCTTACAACGTGTTATTAAAATAAATGAAAACCTCTAATGAGTACAATGACCCCTATTGTACTCATTAGTATGAACAACGTTTACTTTGGGAGCAATACTGAAATTGCGAAAAAAAAATCAGCTGTTCCTTACATTTGTGTTAAGATAAATCGAACAAAAATAAGGATCAGATGATATTTTTTCGCGATTTTGGGGTTGGTCCCATAGTAATTCATGAGCAACCCTTTATGAGATGATTGTACTCATCAATTTAAACAACTTTTATTATAGGACCAACCCTGAAATGTTATTCCCTACATTTTGTCGATTTATGTGAAATGTAAGGAGTTTATTACTAATAATTTCTTAGATTTAATCCGGTTAAACTTTGTTTTATTATAGTTTATTACTACTTAGTTTATTACTATTAAGCCCCTGCTTAATTGTAATAATAACACTATTCATTAATTTAAAAAAAAAAAATGAGATTTTCCCTAGTTTTCATTTAGTTATTTGCAAATTAAAAATTGCAAAATATGTGACGTCACGCCAGGGGTGGGGTGGTCACACAAATGTGACCACCTGTACAAGGACGGTGGGGGGAGGAGGTGGCTCCAAAAATCATGAAATTCGTGTGACGTAATTTATGGATAGCCCCTAACTTGTCACATAACTTTGTAGCCTTATAGTTATTAAATGAACTATGATAAAGACTCATTAATAATATAAACATGTGCTTAACACGTGTTTCGACGTTTCCTGTTTAAATGATGTTTGTCTCATGATTGATTACCAAATAATACGAGTGTCATTAGGAATTTAAATACAATGCATGCAAGGTCGACTCGTATTATTACTTCAAGCAGTGGCGGATTTACCACCAGGCTGAGTAGGCTGGAGCCTAGGGTGGCAGATTTTAGCGGCAACAAATCTTACAGAAATTAAAAAGATTCATATTTATTAAAAAGTTATTTAAAACTTTCATAAATGAACTGAATTTCATCGTCATCATCAGCCGGACTGTTATTGCCCAGATAATTTAATAATTATATTGTTTTTAAACTGTATGTAAGCACAATAAAAAATATTTAATTACGTTTACCGAATGTACATTATTGTGTAAGTAGTATTAAGGCATACCTTAGCTTGAGCTATTATTAGATTTATTATTAGCTCAGAATTATACCCAAAAACTATTTCTTGTGCAATCAGTGACGGTCCTAGGGCGGTGCGAATGCTGCCACTGCACCGGGCGCCGCCGTCATGGGGAAAATTCATCAAGATTCGTTAGACTGACGACGATCGTTTTGCGTTCATAATGCATTCCGCCCTTGATGCCTGTGCGTTTTTGGCATACATTTAAAGCAACTATTCTGTTACATTTATATTACTTATACATAGAATAGGTACAATAAAGCCAAAATATTAATAAAAAAAATTCGCGCTTGCTTCGCTCGCGCTGTTATTGCTTCTTTGTGTACTCGTTGTTCGTACACACAACACTGCAAAAAGATCTACATCACTTTTGTTTTTTTTTAATTGTTCACATAACATCTGCTAATACATTTTTGGTTTGTGAAATGAGAAGATCCAACCAAAAACTTTTCTTGAATTCGTGTTTTAATTTTGTGGAGTGTATACGTCTTTTTGCAGCTACAAATTCATTTTCGTCATGTTTTCGTAAAAAACCCCAAAAAATTGCGCTGTAGATAACAACATTCACTATCGGTGATGTTTTCTTGGCGTTTTGCAAAACCTCTACCCTCGCCTCGTCGATTTCAGAGTAAGTTTCGCCTCGAGCCTCCGAAAGGGTTACCCCACCACTGACCAGGGCCACCCCTTAGTGCAATCTGAACTAAATCGTTACATAGTAAAAATAATCTAGGAACTGACAGTTGTAAAATTCGGTAGGGGCGGCAAAATTTTAATAGCCTACTGGCGGCAAATGTGAAAATCCGCCACTGACTTCAAGTTTAATTGCTTAATAAAATCTAATTAACTATCCTACTATACTTAATATCCTACTAATATTATAAATGCGAAAGTATGGACTTTTGATGATCCTGAAATGGTTGAATGGATTTTGATGAAATTTTCCACATAGACAATAACCTAGATTAAAATATAGGCTACTTTTTGTCGCATCTTTTTATGATAAAGCAAATTATAAATGAATAAAGCTACGAGCATAGGCTTGTTAAAAAAACAAAGCTTTTACGTCCATAGAAGAGTTTTTGGTTTGTTGTACAAAAAATTGTAGTTAAAAATAACAGGAAAATCAAACATTTGGAGCTACAATTAATTTGTGTTTTTGGCGATGATTGTTTGCACTTTCCTATAAAGAGGCATCATCGGTGAACTTCTGGTGGACGCCGCAATAGCTGTACTACATCCTCTAGTGACCATAACGATTGGATACGTTACAAATAAATTTATAATTTTAAGCAAAATTATGTACTAAATATTTCATTAATTTTACTCCTACAATTCGCCTTGTTTTATTTTGAAGCTAGTCTTCCATTCTGTTTTCTCTAATATATTTAATTTATTCCACTAAATTGCATCCAATATAAACTTTGCAAATATTTTTTCACACATGCAATTTCGTAGCATCGCTACGGATCGTAGTAAAATCGTAGCTGCATCACTAGGCGGTGCAACGCTGCACGTAGCGCATCTCGTAGTCACCTACAAAATGCGTCTCGTAGCAATCGATTGCTACAAATTGTTGTAAAATTTAGTTGTTGAGAGTATTCTTGCGGATACAATAATTTCTTGTATATTTCTTAATTCTATTTTCTACATTACATAAACATCTCTTGTAGGCATTTTCAACAACAACAAAATTATTTTTAAATCTTCTGCAAGCTTATACGTATTTTGCTAGAAAAAATTAATTTTACATTTTAATTGATATTTTACAACCAGTTATAATAATAGCCTTGCATTAAAAAACACATTAAAAATTAAAAGTTTGTTTACAGTGTCATACATTTTTTGCTTAAAATGGCATAGTTAATTATTCAAAGTTAATTGCGTATAATGAAGCCGTTGGCTGCGTTGTACGCATGCGCGAACTTCGTCACATAAGATGCGCGTGAGAACGCTCCCGGCTATCGAACTCGCGCGGCTGGTTTATTTTCATTCCTATGTTTTGGCCAGTGCGCTAGCGCAGCCGACGCGGATCAGCGAAATATGGATACTCTTTCTTATCCACTAAGCTCTAAAAGTTTGCAATGGATATTGTGATCATATAAAAAAAGTCATGCTTGTAATCTATATATTAATACACAAAACACACACGTCAAACATACATCCAACATACACACATCACACATCATCATACATCGAATGTTGTGGTTCGTATTAAATTTATTATAAAAGAGGGGAATGAAACACAACATTCGAAAAGTACTGTGCCATAAACGTGCAAAAAACAAAATCGTGTGACTATGTTGCCGTTAAGGTAGGTAAAAGCGAACATACACACTACGATTTCCCCATACAAAACGATACTTTACAGACACAATTAGTCGAATTTCGACCACAGACGATTCTTTATAGTACAAACCCAATTTTGGATGAGCAGTATAATTTTCAGATTTAAGTGTGTGTTGTATGTGACAAAATAAGAATCATACATTTAACACAATCTTTACCAGAAGTATAATAATGCTGGTAAACTTTTGTATTTTAAACAGGGTTATTTTCAATTCACCAATAACCCTTTGAGGGATGACTGTACTCATCAATTTGAACAACTTTTACTATGGGACCAACTCTGAAATCTTGAAAAAAAAACAGTTGTTACATGTTCCATACATTTTGCTCAAGTACACGCAACATTTTCTATGGAACTTATGTTTTTTCATATATTTCAGAGTTGGTCCCATAGTAAAAGTTGTTCAAATGGTGAGTACAGTCATCCCTTAAAGGGTTATTGGTGAATCAAAAATACATCGTGAATAGCAGTGGCATTTCTAAAATCTGCACTCGTTCATGTATACTTTTATTTTGCCTTAAATTATAGCATCTAACGTCAGAGTCCATGTTATAATATTCGGTGTCCAAAATTATGGATCTCTACCTAAATACTTACCAAAAGTACCAAGTATTTAAGACAATCACATAGAAAGCCTGACTGAATGCCTCCATTACACACAAATCGCTCCTGACCGATCTTCTTAGACAATGGTAAGCCCGAACCCTATTAAAATAAATAGGTACATGTCATAAACACATCTCGGAATGTGTAGAACATATTAGATACTTGATATCATGATAATTAGGTAACAGTCATTTATCAACCTTGATACTATTATCTCATTTTTGTAAAAAAAAACTTATCCAGCTTTTGTTTAATCTAAGACGCTGCTAAAATAGTACACACTCACACCTATGGAAAAGTATGCACACATACGTACGCAATAGAACCACAGCCTAAAATGTTTGTTTGGGTTATATCTTTTGATATGTAAGTGCAAAAACCGTTTTCTTTGTTAGTTTTTTAGCATGTGACAACGTCATTTTTAAACGATGACTAGATCGGAATGGACAAAGAACAGAGTTGCAATTTGACAGTTGAGTGAACTTGAAAGTTTTTATCGGCTATTCATTTTCTATGTTTGAACACTTGAACACAAGTTGGTGTGGTTGATTTTTCTTATCTATCCTGTGTATTTTGACCTACTTTTAGAGGGAAACTTTAAAAATAAATAACAATATACGGGAAAAACATATTTTATAAGCAGTTCCTAGAAACAAACCTATGATATTGATGAATAAAAGGTAACTGGTATATTTTTATATAGTTTTATACATAACTGGCAGTGGATAAGCACTGGATGGTATCAGTATTTTGTAAGAAGCTTGTATTCAGTACCTTGGAAGGGAGATTTAAATAAAATGAAGTTTAATCCACATGACAAAAATCATTAGCAAATCATCTGCTATCGGAGATATGTTTTTGATATGATCCTTTAAACCTTAAGTCTAAGCAGCAGCAGCAGCTGCAGCCTTCGATGCTGTACGGTCTGAGTTTACCCTGGCCTGCACTTCTCAATTTTCAAATTCATGTGTGGATCAGCATTTGATTAACACCTGCTTTAATGGTGAAGAAAAACATAGTGAGGAAACCTGCACATCTTAGATTGCTCCATACAGTTCTTGATGGTGTGTGCAGTCCACCAACCAGCAGTAGGCCAGAAACATCTGTTTTTTAGGGTTCCGTAGTCCTACAAGGAACCCTTATACTTTCGTCATGTCCGTCCGTCTGTCCGTCTGTCCGTCTGTCCGTCTGTCCTAATCCTTTACAGCTTAATAACTTCTTCAGTTACAAACATAAGTAAATGAAATTTTGTTAAAAAATAGTCTAGATATAGATCTCAATTTTAAAAGAATAAAAAAAATCGTGATTACGTATTTTAGGGGTGGTGCCCATAGATGTGAAATGGGGGTGAACATTTTTTTTCGCTGCACCCCTCGTGTGGTGTATCATTGAATAGGTCTACTAAAATAAAGGTAATGTTTCATACATCACTTTTTTGTCAGGTGTACCGTGTACCATCTGCGAAATACAGCCCGCCAAAGTGGCTTGCAATGTGTCCCCCCCCTGCCATTTCTAAGCTATGCAACGTAGAAACTTATAATCTTCCACATTGATAGACCTTTATAAAAACTCTCTTTTAAAATAATTTCGAGTATAATGTGATTATAAACTTTTGAGTTATAGTGAGAAAACTGCAAAATACTTAAGACGTCCTAGTTAATAGGTCATTGACCTTAGAGAAAAATTATCATAGCAAATAATGCTCCTTTAGTTACTACCTATTTAAAAAAGTCACAAAAAGTAACTTTATGTTATATTGATATGACACATTTCTTCAATTTAGCTTCTTAAATTCAGCGCTACGTGGCGCTGGTTGCAAAAAATAAAATAGCATTGATTAATATTCGATTTGATTCGTTTGTAATTAGGAACCCTATAATACTGAGCATGGCCCGACATGCTCTTGGCCGGTTTTTTAATAACGGTTCTTCACGCGAGGATTTCTAAAAAACGTTGCTGCACGAACAAATGCACAAACATTTGATAAAATAAACGAAATATGAATATTTACGTTTTTTTAACCCTTTTTCTTGCAGTTTTACTGTTCGGAGGGTTGGCAACACAACCAGTAACAACACTGAGTAACATATTTTTTGTTCTACTAACAAATTGCATAGTGATATAAAACAGACAGCGTTCGTAAAACACTGGCGTATCGGTGATTCATGGCCGTCATATTTCAAGGCTTCCTCTGTGGCTTTCCTAAAATCTAGAACATTTGTAGCGTTATTAACTTTGCCTAATTTACTACCTGGTTTAGGAATAAAATAAAATATATGGGATGTAAAGGTATTTATTTCCTCTTTATAACATCTTTTGGCTAAAGAGAACTGGCGCAAACCTGTGGTACTGGATACCAATGACCGCAGGGAGGTATGGCAGAGCAAGGAGCTTCACGGACGCTTCTACCGAGCTCTTCATGGGCCCGATGTAGATTTTCTAGCGTCCGTATCCTGGCTGCGTTTCGGTGACCTCTTCGGAGAGACCGAAGGCTTTGTGTGTGCAATTATGGACGAAGTAATGATGACGAACAACTACCGGAAATATATTGTGAAGGATGGCACGGTTGACATCTGTCGGGCATGCCACCGTCCGGGTGAATCTATCCGACACATTATCTCCGGGTGTTCTCGTCTTGCTAACGGCGAGTACTTGCACAGGCATAACCTGGTAGCCAGGATTATCCACCAGCAACTTGCTCTGAAATATAATCTTGTGGAATCGGAAGTACCGTACTACCAGTATGTGCCCGACCCAGTTCTTGAAAATAGTCATGCCACACTGTACTGGGACCGATCCATCATCACTGACAGGACTGTTGTTTTCAATAAACCTGACATTGTGGTGATAGATCGTTCAGAGCGCCGCGCAGTGATTGTTGATATCACGGTCCCTCTTGACGACAACCTCGTGAAAGCTGAGAAAGATAAACAAATCAAGTATATTGACTTAGCTCACGAGATTGTCGACATGTGGGATGTGGACTCAGCAGTTATTGTACCGATTGTCATCACGGCCAATGGCTTAATAGCCAAGAGCCTCGACCAACATCTAAGGAGGCTCTCGTTGGGCGGCTGGATCAAGGGCCAGATGCAGAATGCAGTACTCCTTGAAAAGGCACGCATAGTGAGGAAGTTCCTGTCTCTGGGGCCCTGACCACCGCTAGCTTGGACCCTGTTCCCGATGCCGGTGGGCTACTGTTTTTTATATTTTTAAATGTTTTTTATTTATTTAATATTTAAAAATGTAAATAATAAGTTTGTTAAGCTAATAAAGGGAATAATAATAATAGTTTTTTTCCAAAATAAGTAATATGTTACAATTCAGATGAACGTTGATCCCCAAACTAGGTTAACCTGTATCTTGGGGACCACCTTCCTTAGTTAAATTATACAAATCGTGACATAGATAGATAGTTTGACATCAATTTGATTTGACAAGGTTATAATAGTAATGAAAGCATGCAATGCAACTATAGATGAAATATGTATTGGCGCAACGTAGCCGGAATGCTGGCCTGGCTGGCATGCTGGTGTAGCTTTCACAGTTGACGGAGCTGGTGCAGCTGGCGTAGCTGACACAGCTGGTGAAGCTGGCACAGCTGGCGTAGTTGGTGCAGCTGGCATAGCTGGTAAAGGCCCGTGAAGTGTAGTGGCGTGCATTGTTCCATGTACACCACCGAGGAGGGTGCGGCCGCCGTTAAGCCGCACGGGGAGAAGGGGCTCGCCTGCTTGTGGCGAGCCGGGACCTGTCATGGGTGGTTGTGTGAATACAGAGGGTTCTCACGCCCCCGACCAAAGGTAGTTGAAGGAACACCGTGGTGCTTTTAGTTGGTTATAGTCCGACACTGGCTCTGCCTACCCCAGGCGGAGTGCGTCCATGAGGATTTCCCCACGGCCTGACGCGAGCCTATTGCCATTAACCGGGCACAAACCAGACTCCGGGCTGCTACTGAGAATAAATAAATAGAGAATGCAATAAATATATTGAGTATTGAGTATTGAATAATATTTGTAGGCTTAGCTGTAAGCAGATTTTGTAAGGAACTTTAAAATAATAATCCATCTTATGTACTTTACCCAAAATCATATGCAAATAAGTGATTTCCATTCTATTCTATTTCAAAGTTAAAGCTATTATGTAAACACCTTGGTCAACAAAGTCCGTCTTCCTATGTCCTTATCATAATTATTACAACTCTGTTTACCTCTCATGGTAATAAAAGTATGATAATATATGTGTGTTTTATGTGGCCGTTGCCTTACACAACATTTAACGACTTGCGACTTTTTTCTGTCTAGAACGATAAACAGCCGATTCATTGTGTTTTTTAGTGCCAATCATTGAGGACGAAATGATAATTACCTAAATATTCTTGATGTTTTAATTTTAAATAAACCTAATAAATAAATAAATTACTATTTTACTTACATACATTTTTTTTACCAGTTATGGTTATGAATATATTTAAATATATATTTATTTATTTAATTCCTTTCACACTCTTAATATACCTGCCTACTTATATATATATATTTTGTAGATATTATACTCACATTAAAAACAACACACTAACGCAAAGCAATCATTCTTAATTTTTTTCATGTATCTGGTCTGCTCGACGTCCGTATGTCACTGCAGGGATCCAGCAGAATACCAGCGTCAGGTAAAATACCTGGCACATGCTGAGCTGGACACCCATTTGGTACAATATTGAGACACATATCACACTTTCTTATTGTATTTTTACTTGTATGTCCTGTGTCTTGTTTTTGTACTAAATAAACGTTTTATCTATCTATCTATCAAATATTTTTAGGACATATATTTTTTATTTTTTATTTTTTTTACTCCCAAACTATGCAGAGCTTGTGCTATGGGTACTAGACAATGGATATAATACTTATATACTTTTTTTGTTTGTAAATACATACTTATAATACATAAGAAACACCCAGACCAACATAAACACTTATGTTCATCAGACAAATATTTGTGTCCTGTGGGAATCGAACCCACGACCTCGTGATCAGCAGTCCGACCCTCGAACCACTAGACCACAGACGTTGTCAAATTACAGGCACTTTTGAAACATCAGGCTCTAGTTGCACGGTTCCAAATAGTGGGTCCTATGGAGAAGAACCGGCAAGAAACTCCATGGATATACTCTTTTTAAAATAGGTTATTGTTTATTACCTACATCAAATTTATTCAAATAATGTGAGTATAATGTAGGTTAATGTCAAAAATAAACTAGAGTTTAAAAGTGAGAATGTTGCCTTTAGAAATAAACGTAAAAAGAGTTGCCATAGTATGTAGGAGCTGACCTGTACCGACAGACGGCACCCGTTCACGAGCATGACGCGAGCACCAGCCATTGCATATCTCAACCATATTGAAGGGAACTTAGCGACCCGAACGCTAACGCCACCATCAGCATGACATTTAAGTGAACATGAAACTTATAAAGGTAGAAAAGAAAGAAAAAATATATCAACGAAAACCTGTATTTCCATCAATTTACCAAAAGACAGAACACGCCTGCCACAAAACTTATAATTTACTCATCGATTTATCGAAAATTTACGTAACAACTGACGAGTGACGACGTTATAGTCAAATTATAGTACGCCTCTAATATCAAGTGAAGTTTTTTTTGTGCACATTAGTGCCTCCTTGCGGACGAGTACAACACATGAGCTGAAACATATGCAGAGGTCAATCAACCTTAAATTATTATTGACAGCATTAGAAGTTGTGCAGGGGACGTACACCAAAACACATTTAATTAATAATGAGGATTTTTCGATGCTAGAATTCCATTTTAAGCGTACTACCATTTTATCTATGACTACCGCGTCCCCTCGATTTCTTGTATCGTTGGGCGTTTCCGAGGTGTGTTGTTAAGTGTGTAGGGGTCACGTTACGCTGGTCGTGTAGTGAAGCAACGCACTCTGTTGCTAAGGGCTCCGTTCACGCATAATTGGCCCCCAGCTGGTCGCAGAATTACGTCATCGCAATGTGCTTGCTATCAGAATTCAGAATGTATGGAACGCCTTGTACCAAACCGATGAGAAGGAAGTTTTAATCAAACGTTTGTAGTAAATAGAAATTGAATTGGTTTTGTTTTAACAAGAGTTGCTAACCGTTTTGTTTTTCCAGGACAGTTGTCGCATGGTGCTACTTTTTGGGGTATCGTGGGTAGTTTTTAAGTATCCACTTAGCCTATTGCAGTCCACTGCTAGACATAGGCGTCTCCCAAGTTGCGCCACATCACTCGGTCAGTCTCCCCCAAGCACCTTCTTCATGTCGTTGGTCCACCTGGCTGGGGGGCGCCCTACGCTGCGTTTGCCGATTCGCGGTCTCCGCTCAAGTACTCGTCTGCTCCAGCGGCCGTCGGTCCTTCGACAGACATGGCCAGCGTAGTGCCCTGGTAATATTCTGTATTTTAAAAGTATCTTTTTTGTCTTCGGGTGGAAATGCTCATCTGAAGAAGGCGGGGGGATATTTTGGACTCCTACAGACTAAAAACAAACGGTAGCTATCCTCAGCCCAAAATAGAGGAGCTCCGGGAACTCCATTGGACCGCGCCGATGCCCCTCCAGTTCTGCGTCTTTGGCATGTTCGGGAAAACAATATTGTTTCTTACACAGCAGCACGCGACCACTACGTGCTGCTGTCTTCCCCAGGGTCTCTTAATAAATGCCTCGAATCCCCCCATTCTTAGCGTCCATGATCCCGAAGGTCCCAGACATGGGGGCATGGAATGCGAAAGTTACAAAGTACCTAGGCGTTGTTTAATTTTATAGTTTACTAGCTGATCAGGCAAACGTTGTTCTGCCATATAAGTTTGAAAGAAAGAAAGATTTTTTTTATTTCAGTCTCTGTACAGGCGAGAGAAATAATAATAATAATAATATATTAACAATAAACTTAAAATTGACATGCCTGTATAAGACTAAAAAAGGGCCCCCATCTCAGCATATGCTACAACACCGAAATGTTGCAGTGCTGGTTTTCGGATGGGTCCCGATATTTCTGGAAAGGGACACCCTAATCACCTAGCGATATGAAATATACATTAAGACCTATTCTCATACCTACCAACTATACATCCATCAAAAATTTCATAAGAATTGGTCGAGCCGTTTAGGAGGAGTGTGACCACAAACACCGTTGCACGAGATTTTTATGTATAAGATTTATTTATTAATATTTTTTTTATTGATGATATTTTCATGTACAGTAAAATTGTAACTGCTATTAGTTGGGGTTTACTTACCATGTTTTATATTACTATTACCTTCTACTCTTATACAGCGCCATGATTGAAATGTTCGAGAATTTACTCCTCTAATCCTGGATTTTTATTTTGGAGATGGCAATTAACAATGCCTATTTAAAATGAATACCTATTTATATATTAAAGCGTATTATTTTAATTAGTTGAAAGTTGAGAGTTAAATCCAAATGTAGTGAAATAATTTTGAATTAATACAGATCCATAAAACATGTTTAGGACATTAGCTTCCAATAATTTAACTTTTAATTTTTCTGTATGTTATTTTTAATTTAGGTAAGTACTGATTATTTCAAGGCAACACTCTTATCGATAAGATTATTATATTATTTTGAAAAATAAAAACAATGTTTTATTGATGTTGTTGTTTGTTACATTACATTATATAATCTATAAAGCGTAAACCACACACAGCGGGTGCGGGTCAGGCGCGGGTCGGGCCCGCGGCGAGTGTAGCGCGGGAGCCGCGCATCTCCCGCTCACTGTTGCCAGGTCTCCCGATTTTCCGGGAGATTCACAGATTTTCCTAAAAATCTCCCGATCTCCCGATTTTCGACAAAAAGCTTCCGATTTTTTACAATCCCTGTATAAAGCCTAATATTAAGAATAAGATCAAAACCTGGTAAAAAAAACTGCATAAAATTAAACAGATGGATAAGTCGCTGACCTGAATATTTCCGTCACTCCCAGTGTATCGTATGTTCACTAAACACTTAGCGTAAAATAGACTCTATTGAAACGATAAAGTTTAAAATTATTATTTTTTTGTTACACAGGACAGTAAAATGTAAAAAAAAAAACAAACAGCTTTGATTTTAATATTACAGCTGGAATGGTGGCAAAATACAATAGTGTGGTTACTTCAAAAGCTTTGATTTTTGTTGAAAAATATTATCTCCCGATTTTTAGATAATTCCTCAATACATCTCCCGCTTTTTTCATAATAAGCCTCCCGGTTTTTGAAAATCTGACCTGGCAACACTGCTCCCGCTACTACAGACAGAGCGCGGGCCGCGCGGGTCGGACGCGAAACGGTAATAATAATACAACGTGTTATTGAAATAACTGAAAACCGCTTAAGAGGTCATTGTACTCATCAGTATGAATAACTATTACTATGGGACAAATCCTACATTCGCGAAAAAAAATAACTGCTGATCCCTACATTTTGTAGATTCATGTGAACAAAAATGTCCCCTTTTTTTTTTTTTTTATAGTATAGGATGGCGAAACGAGCTAAAGGCCCACCTGATGTTAAGCGGTTACCTTTACCCATAACAACTGCGATACCACCTAGGCTGTTGCCTAAATGGTACCGCAAGTCGGTTCGCCAAACTGAGACATGAAGATGGAAAGTCTCATGTGATTGTAATTTCACCGGCACCCGTACCCTTCAGACCGAAACACAGCAATGCAAGCATCACTATTTGGCGGAGAAGTAGGCATTTTTGTTCACATAAATCGACAAAATGTAACAATATTGAAAGATTTTAATCCCTACTTTTTCTTAAATTAACGTTTTAATTTCGCCAATTGCATCTTACATCTTTATGCAGCTGACTGTATGTCATAACAACCATACGACATAGATAATGTTGTCATACAATAGCTAATACTTAATGTTTACTATCATCTCTAGATATACCTACTTATACCTTTATTTGTAACACAGATCGCGGTGCAAGGTAAAGAAATAAACGCTCCTCCCCCAGGGTTCTCCTTCTCCTACTCCTTCAGGGTTATAGACTAGTTACGCACGTCGTTTGTAGAGCACAAACAACCCCCGTTCATAAATACGTAAGTACAGATCAATCTAGAACGAACGAGGTTAGTCTTTGTTCCTTAATTCGAATAAAGTATTCGACAAAAACTACAAAGATCTAGGTTATCAATGGTCGGCTCATCTGCAGCCGTCCCTGACACGGACAAGGCCGACATTAAGTCCTTTATCTAACGAGACACTGCATAAAGACGAGCCCCAATTTGTCCCCCAAACTTTACCGTCGGCGATTATATTATTACTCTGAAGCTCGCGCTAATGATTTGAACACCAACTTTAATCATTCCACCTAGGACCCAGAACAAAGGGCACTTCAAAACTAGTCCAACCAAAGAACATTTTTAGATAAAGCTATATTCGTCAGCTACGGACCGGTATAATTTAAAACCTTAATAAAGCTCAGTGCCCACACTCAAAATTGTTGGAGAGGCTTTCAATTTGCTTCATAATTGGCGCCGTTCGGATAGGCAGATGATGTTTAAGTGCTTTTAATGTTTGGCGCTCTCAATATTATGTCGGGGATATCTGGCCGGTCCCGGCGGAGCACGAGCCGGATTAGGCCGCCGGTGGGGTTGCACAGCTACCGGCTCACCTTGGAGAGTAATTATAATGATCGGCGCCGGAACCCTAGTCTGGGACGGGAGTCTTCCTGGAGAGGCGTGCCGGGCGTCGGGTGGCGCAGCCGAGGTACGCCCACGCGACGCACCCCCCGCGCGCCCCGCTCGCACCCCGCTCGCTCGTGCCCGTCCGCACCCCCACCCCCACGCACTGTAATAACCCAATTTGTAAGAACCCCCCATTTTCAAGGACGGCCGTCGGTCTTTATGGCGGCGGCGACGGCGGCGTTGATTCCCGACCTTGTTTATTTCAGTTTCTTTTTGTTTAGGAACTGGCTGAACTTATTTTCGTACGTCTGTACCCGGCCGGGTCTCGCTTGTTTTTGTAGTGTCCGATGGTGATTTGATATGTCGATCACAAAGGACGCCACGGCTACCTTTGTGTACCTGTCCGCGGTGCTCTATATCAATTATGTAGTTCTCTTCAAAGGCGAAACACAGAATTTCTATCCGTGAAATGATAAGTAATTGGTTGTATTTTGTTTGAATGTCGATCACTAGCCCGTGAATTTGTTCGTTACGCTGGGTAAATACGAAGTTTTGGGGATGATTTTATCGTAAGCATTTGTGTAAAATTGACCTCGTTTAATGATATCTGAACATTAAGTTTGTCATTTTCCGCAGCGCTCGATATGCGTTGGTACCAGGGTTACATAAGATGTAAAAAGCGGCGTTACATGCAGACATGTAAGGCGGGGGAAGGCTCATTTGTTTAAGCCGTTCTAAAGTTCAAGGTTGTCCAAGGCACCCTTATCAAACCCCGTCCTTTTGGTCCGTCTAGACGGCTTCACACCTCCAACCCTTTAGGGGTCCAGGATTGTATTTTTTTCTCGGACACTTAACCGCGATTATTGTTCTGACAATTTCACTGTCTCTAGAAATGTCGTTGACTTCGCCGAGTTTGAGAAATTTTCCCCCGTGTAATTTTGTTTGATATAAACTTCGCAAATAGGTACAGTACGTTAGAAAATATTATATTATTAAAGGTCCGTAATTTATTCCCCTCTGAAATTTATTTTAACTAAACGTCGACGTTAATTAAAATGCCTTTTTTGATTTGATTGGATTTTATGGCGACTCATTAGTTACGTAGTTTTTCGTGATATATAAACATTATTTTCCTTCGTTTGTTCTGATAGTGTAATTCTGTTAGGAGACTTGAAACGTAGTTTATTGATTGCATTGCGATTGGTCAAGTACTATCGATACGTACTGCTGAACAGGAAAACGTAAGGGTCTATAAGACCAACTGAATTGATTTTTTCCAAGACGCAACATGTCGATTGCGCATGCGATTCATGCGTTGGCCTATCGATTGATAAATTTAATTTAATATTTTAGTTACGTATCGATCTAATTTTAAATCAACTATCAATTAAACCCACCACATCATTAGGTACCCATTTGCTGAAAATTCGTATTAATTTATTACTGACGACCTCGTTGGTCTAATGGTTGCAAGCGCGACTGCCGAGTGCGGGGTCCTGGGTTCGAGTCCCGGGTCAGACAAAGTAATGTTGGGTTTTTTCATTAGAAAAAAAAAAGATAAATAAAACGTGTAGGTATCAGAAATACGTGGTTACATTTTAAGAGCTCATTCAGGGCAAAAGGGCCTCCGTAAAGTTTGAAGACGAAGGTCTTCAACTAGTGCGTCCTGCCTGTCATGATTTACGGTGCCGAGACGTGGACACTGACAGATGGGCTAGTCCACTTTAAAGTCGCTCAGCGAGCTATGGGGCGGGTTATGCTTGGAGTTTCTTTGAAGGATAAAATCCGTAACGAGATTATCCGGAGAAGAACCGGAGTGACCGACATAGCTTATAAGATCAGTAAGCTGAAGTGGCAGTTAGCTGGCCATGTCTGTCAAAGGACCGATGACCGCTGGAGCAGACAAGTCCTTGAGTGGAGACCGGGAATCGGCAAACACGCAGCGTAGGGCGCCCCCCCGCCAGGTGGACAGACGACCTGAAGAAGGTGGCTGGGGGTACTGGATGCGGAAGGCAGAGGACCGAGTGTTGTGGCACAACTTGAAAGAGGCCTATGTCCAGCAGTGGACTGCGATAGGCTGAATTGATTCAGGGCAAAGCATAGAACAACTTTTACTAAGGAACCAACCCTGAAATCGCAAAAGAAAATCAGATGCCCCATACTAAATCATCGATGTCACTCGACAAAATGATCAGCTGATTTCCTTTCCCGATTTTAGGGTTGGCACCATAGTAAAAGTTGTTAGATAGCATTCCCTGAACGAGTTTTTTAGTCCAGGAATTGGTCTATTGTATGCCAAACATCTAAGTAAATCCGTTCAGCCGTTTTAGCTTTATTGAAGGACAGACAAAAAAACATCATATCCATACTGTCGTATTTATAATTTTAGAAGAATTCCAGGAGACTGGATAAATAATTTTAGAAGAATTCCAGGAGACTGGATAACTTCGAGGCCTTCTGAGAATTATACACCAGGTTCTTGGTTTCTTCGTTCAATTGTGTCGAGGAAGTTTTCGAGACAGTTATTGATTGAATTTGGCGCGATTTAGAAGCTTTGTGAGCCCAAAGTCACAAAGGCGATGGATTTTAACGTGCAGAACCACAGATCAGTAAGCCTTTAGAAGCCGATAAGCCGGATACCCCCGGTCACCAAGCATTTCCAGTAGTACTGCATGTCATATGCCCTGCCGCCAATCGCGACGTCACTCCATCAGCCGGCGGCACCAATCATACCACCGAACTTTTGAGCCGACTAATCATAACACACAGTCCGCCCGACCCCGCTAACATTTTACGACTGTGTTCTCATGCAAAACTTTGTTTATGTGGTGTCTTGAGGCTTACTGGTTTGTGAGCAGAAAATAAGTTACCATATTTTTTCTACGCTTTCGTTAATTATATGAAAATCTTTTTCATTAGGACATGGGGAATAAAGTTGAAACTTGGAAAAACATAGATGACGAAACATTAAAATATCGTAAGCTATAAACAACGGCGCTTATTTACACATGCCTGTAAAATGGAGCAATAGTATGCATGCTATATATGCAAGTAACTGGCACACTGTGGATACATAGCTAAGTAAACATCATCGTCATCATCCTAGCCCGGTATCACCCACTGCTGGGTATAGGCCTCCTTTCGGTTTTGCCAGCCTCTTCGCTCTTGTGCGTCCCTCATCCAGGTGTTTCCTGCGGCTTTGGCGATATCATCAACCCAGCGCGCTTTCTGACGGCCCGGGTTTCTCCGACCTGACATGGTAAACATGCATGCCTGTAACTGGCAAGCAGTATATATGTGCCAGTACGCCACGCTACCAACGTCTTGATAGCACATTTTCTAGATTTTACGTTAACGGAAAGCTTTTGAAGTTAATTAAATAGTGTCATATTGTAACTAGCAGAAGAATTTGTAGCGCATTAATGAGACAAAAAAGAAAAGAAGAAGAAGACGGATTTAGGTGACACTGGAATGCCTGTAGTTGGTGCTAACGTTCACACGTGCCGGTTGCGCAGCCCTCCGCACCCCTCCTTCATATTGGAAGCCAGTAAATCAAACGTTGTGCAAGCTACGTGTTTGCCAGATACAGGCATGCCAGTTAACGTATACACGTGAAAGTAGCGTGCACGTGCAAGGAACTGGTATGCCAGCGTGCAAGTTACAGGCATGTGTATCAGAGATTTTACTGTGTGGCGGTAGAATTAGGGCTCTTTTCTACTATTTAAGACACGATTCTTGTGACATAATCCTTCAATTGGATTTTTCAATAGCCACTGAGTAACTGGGAATAAATAAATAAATAATAAATAAATATCTTTCGGACATTTTTACACAGCACCATCTAGTCCCAAACTAAGCAGAGCTTGTGCTATGGGTACTAGACAATGGATATAATACTTATATACTTTTATTTTATTTTGTAAATACATACTTATAAAACATAAGAACCACCCACCCAACCACCCAGACCAACACAAACACTTATGTTCATCACACAAATATTTGTGTCCTGTGGGAATAGAACCCTCGTGATCAGCAGTCCGACCCTCGAACCACTAGACCACAGACGTCGAATGGAATGGTTTATTCTACGCTGAAAATCACATAGAAACGCTTCAGATGTTCTGAAAAAAAGATCCTTTTATTCTATTTTCAACATAAAGTCCAAATATTTTCCGTAATTACTTTTAATTAAAGCTCAGCTATCACTTTCATATGCCAATTTCGTTTAGATACAAATTTAATTATTCACGAAGTTTGCACTGTTTTAATTTGAATATATACTACTGGGTATGTTAGGATACCTATACAAATGTTTGCTTACCATTAATATTCCGGAATCACGTCAAGTGAAATAGAAAAGTGAAATAGCTTGTTGGAATAAAATTGTTTCTTAAACAGATTTATGTGCTGCTTACACGAGGGAAATTCTGGAACTTTCTAGTAATTATATTTACTTTTAAACTTTCGCGTTGCATTACAACTTATTAATTTAATATTTAAATGGATTTTACGTGGACATACCTTTATACATTTGTGTTGGCCCCCAAAGTCGGCCATCTTTATCGTCAGTGGTCGGCACGCACTCACTCACTGTTGGTAGATTGGGGGTGTTTTTCGCAACTTTGGGGAAAAAATCGTTCTTGGGGAAATTTTAGGGAACGAAATTCGTGGGGAAATTTTGGGGAAATATTTGTGGACAGTAAAATACAGATATTGTACTAGTTTATATAATGTCTCATCAACATCAACTCAGCCTATCGCAGTCCACTGCTGGACAAATTTTAAAAAAAAAAAAAAACAAAAAAAAAACAGGCCTCTCCCAAGTTGCGCCACAACACTCGGTCCTCTGCCTTCCGCATCCAGTACCCCCCAGCCACGTTCTTCAGGTCGTCGGTCCACCTGGCGGGGGGGCGCCCTACGCTGCGTTTGCCGATTCGTGGTCTCTACTCAAGGACATAATGTTTATATGTGGATATAATGTCTGTGAGTAAATAGGTAATTGAGAGTTTGAATACAGACAAAGTATCGAAAGTTTTAAATATCATCCACAAATTCTACGATACACTATAAAAAGTTCTTATAGCTATTTTTTTAATAAATATAGTCTTATTATTATTGTATGCCCAAAATGGGCTAATTGATGTATCTAACACTATCAATTTCAATTTTTAATAGTTATATTGTATTTCTCTTTGAAAAAAAAATGGGGAAAAATGTTCCAAAACGTATCATTTTGGAAAAAAAAAACATGAGAATAATAATTTACTTATCTCATAACCAGTAGGTAATATTTTAAATTAATATTTTAAATATATCGGATTGCAAATTGATTATACAAATTAATGTAGAAGTATTTTAAAGTAAGTAATCTAATTTTATTGACAATTTAAGTTTAAAAGTAAATAGCCGATAGTTAATTCAATACGGGTTCTTAATCAGTTGATCTGTAGTTTGCGGGGGTTCTAATACTCCACGTTACAACTAAGTCAGTAGAGAGTTGAACAAATTACAAGCTACATCTTGACGTCTACACGATTATTAAATTACTGACTGTGTTTGATTCGGGTCTAGTCCTTACTGCGGGCCTGCGGTCTAGATACACCAGTTGTATGTAATTCCACTCCTGATTCCCTTCAGGGAAAATGTAGAGAGTAGGTACTCATGACATGTTCCGTTTTATTCTAATGAAAATACAAGAAATATGTGGTATTAATGTACAAATGTTTTTTTTTAATGTACAAATTAGATACTTTATTGTGTTTATAAATACAATAGCCTAAAATGACAACTGAAAATGACAAAGCCTTTTGAGGTAGTGTTAAAATAAAAATAGTGATATACCTAGTGAATATTAATTACACATAAATAAAACCAGCCGAGTGTGAGTCGGACTCGTGCAGTAAGGGTTCCGTACCACCCATCGACCTGCTACCCCATAGAAACTGATTTAATTTACGAGACTTCATCAAAATACATTAACGCACCGTGCGCGAAATATGAATTTTTGCATATACCACTATTTTACTCACGCAGGTACAACGACATATGTCTATGTTTATCCTATTTTTAGTATTTTTTGCTAAACGACATAGTATGCTCTATAATCAGACCAAGTTTGACGCTGGTATGACTATGTATTACCGTTTTGAAAATAGAGCAGGAACAAAAACGTTGTAAAAAATGCATGTTTTTCGAGGTTTATTTTATGGGGACCCCCTTTGGTCTTAGACTTTTTAATTTTTAGTACTTGTCGTGATAGGGGTCATAGCAACACATATTCCTACGTACACATGTTGCATGAAGTTTAAATAAATAAATATTTTGAGAAAATTTCAACCGGCTACTACTACTACTATTACCGTTCAAAGGATACAGCCCTGTGACAAACAGAAGAACGGACCGACAGACGGACAGCGTAGCGAGAGTAGGGTTTGGCACCCTTGGGTACGGAACCCCAAAAAAGCATATAATTACAGCGAGACGGCAGTGGAACGGGTAGGGACTCTTAACTAGTAAAGAACTTCACTAAACTACCTAGTAAAGATGAGGATCTTCATTGCTGTAACCTCGCAAATGGATCGATCTATTCGATAACAATAAACCTAGCTAAAATCTCCAATAAAACGTCGTGAAAATGCGAGAAATCTTTATGTTATGGCTGTTTTCTTCTTTGTTTACGCTCCGCTGCAATATTTGCGACGGAGTCAATGCCAAGATCACGCCTCCTTCCGCCATGTTTTATTCATATACAGACTAAATTATGAACGAATTATCACGTACTCGACTTTGTATAATATTGTGAAAAAATGTAACTGTGTTTTAATACCACCAACTTACCTACTTCTCCGCCAAATAGTGATGCTTGCATTGCTGTGTTTCGGTCTGAAGGGTACGGGTGCCGGTGAAATTACAATCGCATGAGACTTTCCATCTTCATGTCTCAGTTTGGCGAACCGACTTGTGGTACCGTTTAGGCAACAGCCTAGGTGGTATTGTAGTTGTTATGGGCAAAGGTAACCGCTTAACATCAGGTAGGCCTTTAGCTCGTTTCGCCATCCTATACTATAAAAAAAAAAACTATTCATGGAGTAGGGAAACTTGAATGATCTAGGTACATTTTTTAAATGTCTATCTGCATGCGTTATAGACTGCTACTAAATATCAAACATAAAATGGTAAAATATGCAGTCAGTGCTGCCAAGTCCTTGACTGACTTAACTGACTGAGCAGCAGGCAGGAACTTGTAGGACAATTCAACGACAAATGTTGTCATTAGTAATTTCTGTTTTTTTTTTATAGTTTTTCTATTTTTATAAAGCTACTAATAGCTAACCATAATGTTAATTATGTAAAAAAAACCCGTGTAAACTTTATTTGTATGGCTCATCCAGAATAAATGTATTTCACTATATTCCTGGGGATTGGCACTGTCCGCCGAGATACAGGTATCTCGCCTAGTTCGGCGGCAGAGGCTCCCAATGTGTGTATCAACAACGATAGATGTTTAATGTGTTAGTAAATAAGTCGTCAGAGTTGTAATTTTTTGCATAAATAAATAAATTCACCTAACTAAAGAAGTGCAATGCAGTTGTTTTGATCAAAACAACGCTTTACGTATTCTATTCTTATTCTTTATTGTACACCAGAAAAATACAGTATTAACTTACAAATAGAAATTACATGTACAAAGGCGAGATTAACTCAAAAATGAGTTTTCTACCAGCAAACCTTTGAGCGATAGAGTGAGCGGCTTTGTTCTATCTTCGGTTGTTGCTGTCAGATTCGAACTGCAGCGTCACTGCAACTTGATCGGTGTGTCATAAAATTGCGTGAATTAGGGCCCAGCGCTTGAAACAGTTCTTATTACCTTTTCTTAAAAAAAAAAAAAAAAAAAGCACACAAAGCAGACTTTTACCCCAGAAAGATGGGTGACAAAAAATAATGTATACCAATTTCATCATTTATTAGAACAATTTTCGCGGAAAACAGCTTTCCCAACCTATTTTTCTTAGATCCTGAAAATTAAATTAAACGTAGACATAAATTTAGGACGTCGAGAAAAATATCTTCGAAATGACTTTGTTCCGAGCTCGTCAGATTGATAAATCATGCCATCTTTAGTCATCATTTTAATGTTGGGAAGAGAGGAAAAAATTAGCGCGAACATTTAGGTTTTGAAATTTAAAGGTCAAAGGTGTTGCCATTTTGTTAGGTTCTGCGATTGTAACTAGAGCATTTTGTCAAATACAGCACCATCAGGCTTCAGGCTACTGGGATTGGGGTGGGGTCTGGTTTAGGAGTGGGGTGGGGTCGTTTGTCGCGCCAGTTTCGGCCCCCAGCGCGGCGCATAGACTGAAATGTGCCCCCGATAAAGCAGCCGCCAAAAACATGAACTTATTTTTTTTTCGGATAGCACGGTTGGGATTAGATCGCATTTTATGTCGATGTTTGTCGTTCTAGATATTTTAGCGGTTCCGCACTTTCTAGGGTATTGTGTTTTGATTTTATCTTTGTTCATAATTTTCTGTTTATTATTTTGGTGTAGGTCGATATCTTATGTCCATTATTTTTCAGTAAACTTGTGCTTTAATTAAAGATATAAGGGACCGTTTGCATTAAACGCTCGCAGTCAGCCGCTAAATGTGAGCTAGCTTTTTTTAAGCTTATGGGTTTGTTTGACCGCCACCTCACCTGATGTTAGGCGATGGAGCGGTTGACTTTGGTACACGCTTGCCATTCACTCGAGTCTTAAAGACCACCAGATTATGCTTATCAGGAAACATAGACCGGGCAAGGAATATATTGCGTTGCCGTGCGTCTGGTTGTCCGATGATGGGGAATCAAATTGTGTTATTCCAACGCACACTCGCCGAAATGCATCCGAACAAGCTTTACGTGTTTTGCAGATTTTTATAATTTTCAACTTTACGTACGATACAAAAGTATAGTCAGCGGCCGATTTATACGTTTGGTGTGAATGTGAACCATCCCTAACCCAAGGTTGAGTGTATTTCAATAATAACGTAGTACATTAATACTTAAAACACTTTTTGTAGATTATTTACTAATTGCTGTATTTAGTTTTAATTATGGACATCATCAATTACAATTATTTATAATACATATGATCTGAAATTATATTATTTATCTTATAAACTGACGTATAAATCAATTAATTAATTTAATATATAATTAAATTTTTATTTATTTAATATTTAATATATAATCAAAATTATGGAGCACCTGTTCAATTACTTGTTAAAAAATGCTAGTAACAAAATAAATATTAGCACACCATAATATTGTTAAGTAAATATAATTTAAATAGACCATTAAAATTTGAGGTCATACTTTTTCAAAGACATTAAATATTTACTACCTAACTGAGTTTTATGTTAAATATTCAACCTTCGCAGAAAATATAGATAAAAATCATCTCATTTCTCGCTACCCTTCAATGTTCAACTCACAGACATGATCGAGCAAAAACGTCAAAAGATTTATTGCTCCAAAAAACTAGGTTTTAATAAAAGAAAATTCAAAGGCCTACACATCGTATGCAGGGCGGAATAACTTATAGAGGCATAAGCGTTGAAAATTGAGGCCGCCTAGCCTGATATTGAGGGAAACTGACTCGATACACGCACTGAAACTCACGCCAGTCCAGTTTTGTTCCTACTATGACACTCAAAATGACATAGCTATGAACTACACAATCTATAAGAACTATATCCATCGCTCATTTCATGGGAAAGAATGTAACGTCTCGTGTTAGTCAGCCATCAATGTATGCCTAACATTTCATGATATCGCGCTAACTCAACTTTATTACGAACATGTACAATGATCTGATATTCCCCGCTTTTCCATTACGAGCGATAATATATTCTACGATGAAGCAATAAGGGTGAGAATCGCGTGAATTTAATATTCAGAAATTGTTATAGGGCTTCCTAGGAGTCGTTGTGGGGGTTTCATCGCCTAGATATAGGCTCTAAGGTTTTGAACACGCAAATATAACTTTTGATATCAACAATTAGTTATATAGTATGTACCTACCCTTGTATATCATTATTAGTTTAGTTGAAACGGGGTTTAATATTGGGAAAGGAGATATTATTTTTGTTCATTTGTTAGTTCATTTTTTCAGTAGTAGCTAGTCTAATATGGCAATAATTACTATAATAATGGTATATAAGCGTAAAAAAACTTTGATGGAGACAGGTGTCATAATAATGTTTAATTATCTACGAATATAACTCTATAACTATTATGAATGTGAAAGTAATTCTGTATGTTTGTAACCTCCAACCACTG
Organism: Asteroscopus sphinx; assembly: GCA_949699075.1. NCBI lineage: Eukaryota > Metazoa > Arthropoda > Insecta > Lepidoptera > Noctuidae > Asteroscopus > Asteroscopus sphinx. Next base: position 29,026,853 of record OX453004.1, on the reverse strand, counting down.
AATCGATTTTGATGAAACTTGTTCCAAAGATAGTCTAAAATCTGAAAAAGGACTTAAGGCGCACGTAGCAGCCAAGCGGCGGCCCGTCAGTTTTTTTTTATTACTACACTACAGTACACTATTATTAAACTACAGTACTTCAAATCAATAGTTAAAAACTAATTTTCGATAAATGATGTATTATTCAGCGAGTGATATTTTTTTTACGGTTGGGGCGCCACTTGGCTGCTACATGTGCCTTAACATAATATAACACAACATCATGCCTGTATTTCCCCGAAGGGGTAGGTAGAGGTGTAATAGTACACCCACATTTCGCCAGTTATGTTATAGTCCCATGTAATAGGGGGCAAACCTATTGCTATTGACCGGGCACAAATCCAGACTCCGGGCTGCTACTGAGAATTTCCTAATGAAAAAACCCAATAACACTGCCCGACCCGGGAATTGAACCCAGGACCGACGCTCAGCAGTCGCGCTTGCAACCACTAGACCAACGAGGCAGTCTCCTAGTGCGCCTTAAACTATTTTTATTTGCGATAAAAATAAGGTAAAAGATAAGCTAGTTATGTTGTGTTATGTTAGACACTACTAATAGCTTACTTAAAATTTTGCATGCCAACTATGCGAAATGACGGATTTTTATTTTATGATACAACTTTATGTAACTCATTTCTAGCAAATAAACATTCTTATTCTTATTCTTATAAACGACATCAATGTTAGCGAAGCCGCGGGCGATCTCTATAGTTAGTAATAATATTAAATATCATCGGTCTATTCCAACTATACACATCAATAAAAATTTAACACTCAATAAACCAACACAAAAACCTACTCACTCACATAAAAATAAAATCCGAATTAAAATGCACCGCAAGAAAAATACACGGCCCGCGGCGACCTTGAAAAAAAGTAAATAAAAAAACACATTTAGTATAGATTAGCGGAAAACGCGTTGTTTAGAACGTCGCCAGAAACGCTGGCGAGCGCAAATTGATAGCGACAAGCGACAATGAATAGATAAAGAGAGAAAGTCCACTTGTATCAACACGCGATATCTGGGAGCCAACACACAGACATCGAATGACACAAAAAAATCGTTGAAACTCTAGTAAAAAAAAGTCGCATAAATGTGAGCGATTGTTTCAATTCCCTTAATTGTAGCGTTTCATACTTACTAAGACTCTTAAATTAAGTCATCATATTAAATTTCTACTATTACGAGATGAAGAAATATGGCATAGACGTCTGTGGTCTAGTGGTTCGAGGGTCGGACTGCTGATCACGAGGTCGTGGGTTCGATTCTCACAGGACACAAATATTAGTGTGATGAACATAAGTGTTTGTGTTGGTCTGTGTGTTTCTTATGTATTATAAGTATGTATTTACAAAAAAAAACAGTATATAAGTAGGTATTATATGCATTGTCTAGTACCCATATTACAAGCTCTGCTTAGTTTGGGACTAGATTGTGCTGTGTAAAATGTCCCAAAATATTTATACATTTTTATTTATTTATTACTATACTTGCAAAGTTTAAAATTGTTACGACAATTAGAAATAGGTTAAAATAGACTTCCAAGATTTGTTTACTTAGTTATATTACAAGTGAAGCTAATATAAGCGTGTTAAAAATGACGCTGAAGTTCATGCAGTTCACGATTGCAATGTTTTTGTAAGTTAGACTTTTCCAATTCAGCTGTGTAGTCCTCACGTCTATTGATATGTAAGCTCCACATTGTGTGGTGTGAGGCACGGGCCTTCTGAGCTATCTTATTTTGTGCTTGCAAGTAGACGGGGCTATTGCCCTCCCCATACCATTGCAAGGCTACCCAGGGCCGCACTCGACGCCAGGCTCGGTAGTCATGGCGATCGCTCGCGCGGGTTCGTTGCGATAGTGACACCCCTACCACCCACTACCCCGCGCCGCTTATTATGGGCTCTTTTCAATTCGCTTTCAATGGCGGCTAAATCTTTACCTGAAGGCCGCACGAATGATGTCAGGTACAGCCCTGGATCTGAGCTCTGATTCCGGGATATTTTAGGGTGTTTAGACTTTTTCGTGTGGGATATGTGTTTTGCTTTGTACTATATGGGAAATATTGATATAAAAGTAAATAAATATCTTTAGGACATTTTTACACAGCACCATCTAGTCCCAAACTAAGCAGAGCTTGTGCTATGGGTACTAGACAATGGATATAATACTTATATACTTTTTTTTTTGTAAATACCTACTTATAATACATAAGTAAAAAAAGATCGAGAGATAAGATTTTTTAAAATTTTAAGTCTGATCGTTCTTGGTGTAGTTTGAACTTTTAATTTTCTACTTTTCAGTGAAAAAGTGGTTCACAAAGGTATTGTATTGTATTCATCATTAAAGCTTCATTACTTGTTTCATTTGTTTAACAATTTTTTTTATCTTAACTTACGCGTTTCATAAATTACAAGCAACAAACGAATTTTACGACGTTTTTGTTAACTTGCTTTCTTGTCTGTTTGCTTGTTTTTCTGTTCGGTACAAATGCAATCGATTTTAAACTAACTTCCCGATGAGCTAGAGACTTGAAACTTTAAACATAATTGGACTGGATGATAATTTAATACAAAATTAATTCGCATTGATAAAAAAAAAGATATACGTATTTAAAAAAAAACATCGAATTATTCAAATATGAATTGATCGATTACTAAGAAACAATTAGACTGATTATAATAATATCTTTGCTTGTCTAAATTTTTATCAGAATAAATTAGAAATAATCTCGTTACGAAAAACAAAAAAAAATGCTTTTTTCTATTGCATTTGTTTTTTTAGATTAGTAGAAGCCGAAGATGGATCGATATAGATAATAATAGATATACCTACTCAGTATGGATATATTATAGATATAGCCGGAAGCGTTCTAGTAAACAACTGCTATCAAGGCCGCTTGATATGGCTAATAGGGAAGGGACGTGATATTTATTTGACAGCTTGGAGAATCTTGCATTTTATCAGTTCGACATTTTCCGATACATTTGATGACCTAGTGCAGCGGTTCTCAAACTTTTTTGGTCACGGAACCCTTTTGACAAGCAAAATACTTGACGGAACCCTACAATAAAACAATAGTTATTAAAAGTGTATTCTTTATTATATAAGCATAATAAAAGTACAATGTAACAGTTACTAATTATTACTTACTTTAACCACATGCCAAGTACAACAATAGAAGATATTAAAAATGAAAAAATCTTAACTAATGGGAGGTATGAAACTGTTTTTTATTTTTCATCAATTGGTTGATATCAGGTTTGATAGAAGACATTTGAAGTCTCATATCAGGTTCGGCGTCCAGTCTATTGCGATATTTTGTTTTCGTGGCTGCATAGGTTGAGAATCCTGTTTCGCACAAATATGTTGTTGGGAACGGGAGAAGAATATTCAGAGCCATTCTGCCAAGCATTGGATATTCATCACGGATTCTGCACCAAAAATCGTTGAGAGGCGTCGTTTTGAACAGTGACTCCATACTTGTGTCTGATGACATTTCTAAAAGAGATTCATATATCTCGTTTGACATACTTTCGGGCTTTTGCAAGTTGGGTAAAAAAGGATTATGAATCCATGAATTCAGCTTCATTTTTGTATTATGTTCTTCGGGAAAATACTTTACAAAAGATGCGCGCATCGAAGTGAGATATTGGACCAATTCTTCAAACACATCATCTTGAAACATTTCCGAGTCGTTATCGCTAACAAACTCACTGAGTGACGTAAAGCTTTCTATTTCTCTCTTACCAACGCAAATAATCCAAAAATCTAATTTTCTTTTGAAGGCAGTTATTTTGTTATAGGCCTGGAACACTGTTGTCTGTTTACCTTGCAATGATAAATTCAATTCGTTCAGTTTTTGAAAGATATCCGCCATAAAAGACAATCGGAACAACCAAGTTTTATCATACAAACGGTCTTTCAAATTAAAAGAAACTGTATCTGCTGAAAGAAACATTTGTAACTCGGCTCTAAGTTCAAATAGCCTTGTTAAAGTTTTACCCCGAGACAGCCATCGCACTTCTGTATGGAGCAGCAGTGTTTTATGTTTGCTGCCATAATCTTCACACAATAATGAGAACAATCGGGATTGTAGTGGTCGTGATTTGATAAAATTAATTATTTTTACCGCTTCATCCATAACTAATTTTAGATTTGACGGCATTTGCTTCATCGCAAGTGCTTGTCTATGCAGAATACAATGGCTGGAACTACAATTAGGCGCTTTACTTTTTATTCGTGATACTGCTCCTGCTGTTTTACCTGTCATCGCCTTGGCCCCATCTGTACAAATGTCAATGCAATCGTTCCAACTAAGATTATTTTCTTTAAAAAATATGTTTATTTTATTAAAAATTTCTTTCCCGGTAGTGTTTGTGGGCAGCGGTGAACACATAAGTATGTCTTCTTCAAAAGAACGTTCATATGGATATCTCACGATAACCAGCAAGATAGCCAGACCAGTGACATCAGTTGACTCATCCATTTGCAAGGCGAATCGTGTTTTTTGTAGACGTGCAACTAGTTCTTGTTTGACGTAGCTTGCCAGATCATGGATTCGCCGTGAAACAGTATCGTTTGATAGCGGTACAGTAGAAAGATGCTTTGCAGATTTTTCATCGAGCATACATTTTGTTATGTCTAACACACATGGCTTTATTAAATTCTCAGCGATAGTGTGCGCTTCACCTGCTTGTGCAATGCGATAGCTAACTAAATATGATGCCTCCGTGGCCTTTTCATTGATAGTTTGTGTTACATGCATCATATTTTTTTGACTTTCCAATAACTGTTCTTTTTTACGAACAAAAAATTCTTTATTCTTGTCTTTAGACTCGGGGTGTACAGTTTCTAAATGTCTGCGTAATTTGGCAGGTGCCATGGAACTATTAGGAAGCAGTTTACTACATAACATGCAGAGAGGTGAGCCGTTGGAATCAACAAATCCGAAACTGATATATGATTCATCATACTTCCTTTTTTTCGTCTTTGAAACCGTGGAGCTTGACGTCGTGGCATCATCGTCTGGATCGGTTCACACGTTCCATTCTTCTTTATTAATAATGTTACACGTCAGGATGGTAGGGTCAAAATAATGCACAATCGTTACTGCGTTTATGAGACAAAGTTTAGTCCAAAGAAGAAATGTACAAAACTGATACAATCAGAATACAGCGGGCAGTAGAACTTACAAGAAGGCAGCAGGCTAGCCAGCTTGTAAGTAGGTAGGTACGAACTTATCGCTCCGAACGCTAATCGTCAACTGACTGACGAGGCGCGACTTTTTTATATAATAGCGCTTTTATACTTAGTCCTAGACTCGAAATCGAACATTCTCAAAAATACTCGAGTCGGCGCCTTTGATAAACAAAAAGCGGAAATAAAAATATAAATACAAAAAAATGCGTTGTAAACAATCTCGACTTTATGCTTTTGAAGATAGAGCCGAAAGTCGCTTGTTCACAACTATAGCGTCTAATTCAGAGGCGGCTTTTATCAAAGGGACTGCGCGCTCACAAGTATACGCGCGGCGGGCGGATTCAAAACGTTCGACCAGTGACCAGAGAGAGGTGTTTTGTTTTTTTTTTCTAAATTCTTGCGGAACCCCTACAGGGGTATCGCGGAACCCTAGGGTTCCGCGGAACACACTTAGAGTACCGCTGACCTAGTGCGTAGCTAATAGAGAAATATAGTAAAAGCCCCAGTTACCAACAGTGAAAAAAAAAAAACAACTTAAAAAATAAGAGCAAAATTATAATTTGGTATACGGTTCAATATTCTCTAATAAACATTGAACTTTTACATAGTACCTAAGCACAGACCAGTAAGCCTCTAGACACCTATTAGCCGGATACCTCCGGTCACAAAGCATATCCAGTAGCACTGCATATCTTACGCCCAGCTACCAATCGGCACGTCACTCCGTCAGCGAGCGGCACCAATCATATCACCGAACATTTGAGCCGACTAATCATAACGCGCCATCCGCCCCCCGGTCCCCGCCAACATTTTACGACTGTATTCTCATGCAAAACTTTGTTTATGTGACGTCTTGAGGCTTACTGGTCTATGTACCTAAGTAAAAAATCATCATGAAACCAAATTTAGAGAGCTTATTGTTAATCTATAAGCTACCTTTTTAGAAATTTTATATTGATCATTGTAAAAATAGAAAGTCGTTATTTTTAACGTTTATTGGTTTTCAAACTACAGGACACTTTTTTATTATAAAAAATGTTAAACATGATAAGATGCAATATGGAATTTGTCTAATTCTCTGTCAGGTCACGTCACGTCTTGATAATTTTTTGGATTTTGCACCTATGTATGCATTCAATTAAATCTTCCAATTCTGTTGTTGTATAGATCTATAAACAAAAATATAATATTGAATGGATGTGTTATTATGTTATTATAATTTTGAAATAAAATAAATAAATATTTTGGGACATTTTTACACAGCACCATCTAGTCCCAAACTAAGCAGAGCTTGTAATATGGGTACTAGACAATTGATGAAAATACTTATATACTTTTCTTTTGTAAATACATACTTATAATACATAAGAAACACCCAGACCAACACAAACACTTATGTTCATCACACAAATATTTTTGTTCTGTGGGAATCAAACCCACGACCTCGTGATCAACAGTCCGACACTCAAACCACTAGACCACAGACGTCGTCAAAAAAAAAGATAAATACTTAGTTATCTTTTAAAATTTACAAATAGGTATATCTATCGGATACATAAGAACGTCTGAAGTTAATTTATAATGCATTTTTTATATATATTTTTAGTTGAAAGAATAAAAACTTACTGAAATGACACATTCATATATATTATCTTCCAGCTTAAAATACATTGTACAGAGATATTTAGAAAAATAAAACTGAAATAACATAATTATTCAAATCATAAACATTTGACACGGGTTGAAAAAAATTAACAAATAGAAAAATGTCAAGCAGCACGTACTTTACATGGAAGTTCTCAAAGTCAAAATGTTAAGTGTGAGTATTCCGACCAGATTTCTAGGAACGACCTTTTTTGGCTATTCTCTGAGTTTAACTTCAAAACAGAATTTCAATCCTTTGACACACATAACATGAAGGCGTTGTGTGTGTGCGTCGATATGTTTATGTGTGTGCATTAATACCGTGTGGGAGTGAGTGTGTGTGTGTATTATTAACATATGCCCTAACTTTGATTTTCGTATTATTATAGTATTTAATTATGATGGGGTTTGTTAAGCTCTATTTTGTTTGGCCGAGTTTTGTTAAAAGTGCTACTTGGTTCTCATTTGTTTATTCGGTTTTCAAGTTAATTATACAAGCATTTTAATGAAGTCCCTGAAAAACGGACTATTAAGCTTTTTCGTTGACTTAAAATTTATGAATAATTGTACACCATTTTGTTTACTGTTTTGTAAATAATTAATACCTATAGCTTGTTACATTGATTTGTCACTAAAGTAGTTAATTTATTTTTATTTATATAAATAAATAATAGATAAGAATCAATCCTATATAATAGAAGTACGTCCCTGTACTAGAAGTACAGTGTATGCCAAGTCGCAGTTTGCTATTTGTGCGCGCCGGGCCTCTGAACAACGTCCCGCCCCCGCGAGGGGCGCTCCGCCGTCATTACGCTAATAGTGCAAGTATAGTATGTACTAGTGATCTAGTCTATTGAACTGTTTATTGAGATTTGTGGAGTACTGAACTCTGTGCATGACGTTAATGTGGCTTTTAACGTGAGGCTTTACCCTTCCCCTGTCCAGTGCTCCACATATGGGTCACGGCGATTGTTTAACTATTGTGTCTGCTTCGCGGACAGTAAACATATTAAAAAAAGCTATTATTATGCCACTATCTTTATAAATGAACTCGAATTCCCCTTAAACTGAAAGGAAACATCTATAAGACCATGATAAGATTTGCTGTCCTGTATGAATCGGAATGTTGGGCTACGAAAGAAATTAATTAAATTAAATTAATTAAATTAAAAATCTTTTATTTCAGACTGTAAGTCCATTTGGTTAGTATACAAACAACTTAGAAACTAATGTTAGTACTTACATCTACCAGTGAATAAAATAAAAATAAACTATTTAAGAATTACGCCACAGGGGCATGTAGGCGTATCCAATGTCCCAGTATGGGGCTGTCCCACCTATCTGCTATAGTTTTCAGGATGCTGTTGGGGCTGGCGCGTACCCTGCGCATGATGGAAGCGCATCGCTTGCGCATGATAGCGTGAAAACCATCTATTCCCGCCTCTGCGAACATGCCGGAAGCACTGCAGTAGCGCGGCAGCCCCATCAACACCCTAAATGCATTATTATATTGTACGCGCAGGGTGTTGTATGTCCTCTGCGTGTAGTTAACCCACAGACTGCATGTATAGAACGACCGACAGTATGCTGTAAACAGCGTAGCCTTTACTTCGGTCGTGCATGATGCAAATCTGCGAGCCAACATATTGCAGCGGACAGCCAACGCCCTGCGCTCACGCTCAATGTCCAGGCTGTCCTTTAGGTCTTCGGAAACCCAGTGACCCAGATACTTGAAGGTAGTGACTTGCTTTAAAGCACTTCCGCAAAGATTCAACTGTGGCACAATCGGGTAGAATTTAGTGCCTGCCTTAAAGACCAGTACCTCACTTTTCTTAAAGTTGTATCTGAGCCCATGGGCTTCCGCGTACCTTTCACATATCGTAAGCAGACTCATCATTGCGTTAATCGAGGGGCTCAACAACACCATATCATCAGCATAACTAATGTTATTGACGCATACTCCGTCTACGTGACATCCCTGATAAGTGTTGCTGAGCTCAACGATCAACCGGTTTATGTACAGACTGAAGAGCCGAGGTGAGGACAGGCCACCCTGCCTCACTCCGCACTCCAGCCCATACACATCCGACAACGAGCCTGCCCACCTTACACAATTGGTCTGATTGTTATACCAAAACCGAAGTATTGATATAACTGCCCTATCCACTGAAGTATCATTCAATAGCTTCTGCCACAGCAAGTCGTACGACACCAGATCAAACGCTTTGGAAAGGTCTAGGAAACACGCGTTAACAGGCGTTTTCCTAGACGTGTAGTACTGGACAGTGTGCTTGAGAGACAGTATGGCACTTTCGGTAGACAGACCTGGTCTGAACCCAAACTGCGCATCATGCAATTCAATGCGAGTCGCCATATGCCTATCAAGCAAACTGTCCAGCACCTTGGCCATTACAGTAGCAAGCGATATAGGCCTATAGTTCGAGAGATCTGATGTGTCCCCGGTCTTGTCCTTCACAATCGGCACAACTATAGTTTTGATTAGATCGCTGGGCAGATGGGAGTGGCTTAGACACAGTGAGAAGAACATCGCCATTACCCTTGACAGGTGAACTCCTGCATACTGCAGGTGTTCGATGCTGAGGAAGTCATGCCCCGGAGTCTTGCCCCTCACCATACTTTTTATAACAGTAGCGACATCTTTTGCTGAGAATCTGACATTTAACTCCGTCAGACAATCCTCAGCATCGGCCTCCTGCGATGCCGGACCAAGAGGAGATTCAACTGTAAAATGTTTTATAAACAAGTTTGCTATAGCAGTAGGCTCATGTTGCCCCGCCACACTCACGGGGACGCCCGGCCTCGGACTCAACCGGTTTGTATTTTTCCAAAACCTTGAAAAATCTTTAGATTTATGTAGCTCTGCTATGATGTCCATTTTTATTTTATTTTTATTGTTCTGACACCATCTTAACTTTGACTTAAAGATTTTCCTCGTGTCGCACATATTTTCATACACGGAACCAGAAGTTGGTTTATCTGACATACTCCAGACTTGAAAAGCAGCTCGGGCGTCCGCATGAGCCTGCTTAACATGCCTATTCCACCCAACAACATGCTTACCCTTCCTACCCCCTCCCACATCCACATTACTGGAACATTGGGCAGCCTCTGTGAGTATACACACAATCTCTTTATACATGTCATCCAACACAACTTTGTGATTAGTATCTACACAAAAACCGTTAGCACATTCTTTAAATTCTGGCGGGAAATTAATTTCTCTGAACTTATTATTACATATTTCTTTGTATTTGTTCATTTGACTAGCGTCCCGTTCACCCCATGTCACCATATTTTTACACAGATTGGGTGTCACAATTGTAGGTCTTATCATATCAAAATTACACTGTAATTGTATAGGCATGTGATCAGACCAGTACGTATCATACATTACGGTTGCGCTAACGAGTAGACGCCTCGCAGCCTCGGTCACAACACAGTGATCGAGCCAACGGTGGCATCCGTGCGCGTCGCTTACGAATGTGTACGTACCTTGCGGCAGTAAGTCCAGGTCCGCACAAGTCCAGCACTGCTCCCCACAGAAACTTAACAGTTCACTACCGAATAGCTCGCCCGGATGAGCGTTAAAATCGCCTAGTATGATCACTGATTGCACGTTATTACTTTCTATTATTGCACTAATTTCACTAAGGCAATCTGTAAACTCAGTCATGTTGTCATTTGAGTCCGTAGGCATATACACCGAGAAAATTAGTATCGAGCGATCCTGCGACACTATCTTAATAGCTACAAGGCGTACGTTGTTACAACTGACTACCGTGACAGATGAAAATAGGCTCTTCCTCCACAACAAGGCCACTCCTCCATAAGGTCTTCCCTGAAGGACTCCCACTGAGGTGTCGACTGCCGAATTGCCAGTAAAAGCGAAGTCATCATCTATTTGTCCGAGAAAAGCGATATCATGCGGCAAAAGCCAAGTTTCTTGCAACGCGATAACGTCGGCCGCTACACACACATTAATGAAAGGCAAGTGCATGCAGCTGAGATGAGAATGTTAACAGGAATGTGTGGTGTAAAGAGAATGGATAGGATAAGGAATGAGTATGTAAGATGGAGTCTGAAAGGAGCGCCAGTGAGAGAGAAGTTAAGTAGCATCAGACTGTCAATGTATAGACATGTGATGGGGAGGAATGAGGAGCACGTTAAGAGGAAAGATTTAAGTATGAATGTGGATGGCTATAAGAAAAGAGGCAGACCGAAGAAAACATGGATGGATTGTGTGGAAGATGATATGAATAGAAAGAAAGTGAACACGGAGATGACGGCTGATAGAGATGTTTTTTTTTTCTTTTTAAGTATATGATGGTGAAACGAGCTAATTGCCCACCTGATGTTAAGCGGTTACCTTTGCCCATGACAACTTCAATACCACCTAGGCTGTTGCCTAAATGGTATCGCAACTCGGTTCGACAAACTGAGATATGAAGATGGAAAGTCTCACGTGATTGTAATTAATGAAATGAAGATGTATGGAAGAAAAAGACATGCTGCGCCGACCCCAAATAAATTGGTACAAGAGCAGGAGGATGTTGATGATGTCTTTATAAATGAACATAACATAATATCACTCCTGTATTTGCTCAAAGAGTTAGGCAGAGATGTGTACCACTAGTACACCCACACTTAGCCAGTTATAAAACCCATGTAATAGCGAGCGAGCCTTTTGCCACTAACAATACAATACAAATACTCTTTATTGTACACAAAAGAAAATAGCAACATATATGACTTATACGAGTATAGAACACATGTACAATGGGCGGTCTTATCGCTCAAGACTATTTCATCCAGACAACCTTAGGATGGACAATATGGGCAAGTAAAGAGAGGGGTAGTACGCAGTGTAACAACATAATAGAATACATATACTACATAACATAAATACTAAACATATATCTAACCGGGCACAAATCCAAACTCCGAGCCGCTCTGAGAATTTCCTTAAGAAAAAATCCAATAATACTTGGCTGACTCGGGAATTGAACTCAGGCAACCCACGCTTAGCAGTCACACTTTCGACTACTAGAACAACTAGGTAGTCGACAAACGATTGTTGTTTTAACGCATGAACAATGTTGATGGCGGATCTGCCGCCCTACGTGGCCCTACACAAAATGTGTATAAAAAACCGGTCAAGTGCGAGTCAGACTCGACTCACACAGTAAGGGTTCCGTACCACCCACCACACATCGACCTGATACCCCATAGAAACTTTCCTTCATTCGTTCGCGAACTACCCATCCATGTCTACAACACATTATATTCTGAGAAAATTTCAACCAGCTACCTACTACCTAGACCAGCGGTACTCTAAGTGTGTTCCGCGGAACCCTAGGGTTCCGCGATACCCCTGTAGGGGTTCCGCAAGAATTTAGAAAAAAAAAACAAAACACCTCTCTCTGGTCACTGGTCGAACGTTTTGAATCCGCCCGCCGCGCGTATACTTGTGAGCGCGCAGTCCCTTTGATAAAAGCCGCCTCTGAATTAGACGCTATAGTTGTGAACAAGCGACTTTCGGCTCTATCTTCAAAAGCATAAAGTCGAGATTGTTTACAACGCATTTTTTTGTATTTATATTTTTATTTCCGCTTTTTGTTTATCAAAGGCGCCGACTCGAGTATTTTTGAGAATGTTCGAGTTCGAGTCTAGGACTAAGTATAAAAGCGCTATTATATAAATAAAGTCGCGCCTCGTCAGTCAGTTGACGATTAGCGTTCGGAGCGATAAGTTCGTACCTACCTACTTACAAGCTGGCTAGCCTGCTGCCTTCTTGTAAGTTCTACTGCCCGCTGTATTCTGATTGTATCAGTTTTGTACATTTCTTCTTTGGACTAAACTTTGTCTCATAAACGCAGTAACGATTGTGCATTATTTTGACCCTACCATCCTGACGTGTAACATTATTAATAAAGAAGAATGGAACGTTGGCTTAAAGGTGTTAAACGTGTTGCAACGACATCTTCTAATGACGCTGAATGTTCAAAAGCAGTACGCGCGGAGAATACAGCAATTACCGATCCAGACGATGATGCCACGACGTCAAGCTCCACGGTTTCAAAGACGAAAAAAAGGAAGTATGATGAATCATATATCAGTTTCGGATTTGTTGATTCCAACGGCTCACCTCTCTGCATGTTATGTAGTAAACTGCTTCCTAATAGTTCCATGGCACCTGCCAAATTACGCAGACATTTAGAAACTGTACACCCCGAGTCTAAAGACAAGAATAAAGAATTTTTTGTTCGTAAAAAAGAACAGTTATTGGAAAGTCAAAAAAATATGATGCATGTAACACAAACTATCAATGAAAAGGCCACGGAGGCATCATATTTAGTTAGCTATCGCATTGCACAAGCAGGTGAAGCGCACACTATCGCTGAGAATTTAATAAAGCCATGTGTGTTAGACATAACAAAATGTATGCTCGATGAAAAATCTGCAAAGCATCTTTCTACTGTACCGCTATCAAACGATACTGTTTCACGGCGAATCCATGATCTGGCAAGCTACGTCAAACAAGAACTAGTTGCACGTCTACAAAAAACACGATTCGCCTTGCAAATGGATGAGTCAACTGATGTCACTGGTCTGGCTATCTTGCTGGTTATCGTGAGATATCCATATGAACGTTCTTTTGAAGAAGACATGCTTATGTGTTCACCGCTGCCCACAAACACTACCGGGGAAGAAATTTTTAATAAAATAAACATATTTTTTAAAGAAAATAATCTTAGTTGGAACGATTGCATTGACATTTGTACAGATGGGGCCAAGGCGATGACAGGTAAAACAGCAGGAGCAGTATCACGAATAAAAAGTAAAGCGCCTAATTGTAGTTCCAGCCATTGTATTCTGCATAGACAAGCACTTGCGATGAAGCAAATGCCGTCAAATCTAAAATTAGTTATGGATGAAGCGGTAAAAATAATTAATTTTATCAAATCACGACCACTACAATCCCGATTGTTCTCATCTCATTATTGTGTGAAGATTATGGCAGCAAACATAAAACACTGCTGCTCCATACAGAAGTGCGATGGCTGTCTCGGGGTAAAACTTTAACAAGGCTATTTGAACTTAGAGCCGAGTTACAAATGTTTCTTTCAGCAGATACAGTTTCTTTTAATTTGAAAGACCGTTTGTATGATAAAACTTGGTTGTTCCGATTGTCTTTTATGGCGGATATCTTTCAAAAACTGAACGAATTGAATTTATCATTGCAAGGTAAACAGACAACAGTGTTCCAGGCCTATAACAAAATAACTGCCTTCAAAAGAAAATTAGATTTTTGGATTATTTGCGTTGGTAAGAGAGAAATACACAAACACATCACATTTCGACCACATCCTGACAAAGCTGTCTAGATTGTGGTCAAGAGCAGATCTATAAATCATAAAAAAAAAAAAAAAAATTGAAAGCTTTACGTCACTCAGTGAGTTTGTTAGCGATAACGACTCGGAAATGTTTCAAGATGATGTGTTTGAAGAATTGGTCCAATATCTCACTTCGATGCGCGCATCTTTTGTAAAGTATTTTCCCGAAGAACATAATACAAAAATGAAGCTGAATTCATGGATTCATAATCCTTTTTTACCCAACTTGCAAAAGCCCGAAAGTATGTCAAACGAGATATATGAATCTCTTTTAGAAATGTCATCAGACACAAGTATGGAGTCACTGTTCAAAACGACGCCTCTCAACGATTTTTGGTGCAGAATCCGTGATGAATATCCAATGCTTGGCAGAATGGCTCTGAATATTCTTCTCCCGTTCCCAACAACATATTTGTGCGAAACAGGATTCTCAACCTATGCAGCCACGAAAACAAAATATCGCAATAGACTGGACGCCGAACCTGATATGAGACTTCAAATGTCTTCTATCAAACCTGATATCAACCAATTGATGAAAAATAAAAAACAGTTTCATACCTCCCATTAGTTAAGATTTTTTCATTTTTAATATCTTCTATTATTGTACTTGGCATGTGGTTAAAGTAAGTAATAATTAGTAACTGTTACATTGTACTTTTATTATGCTTATATAATAAAGAATACACTTTTAAAAACTATTGTTTTATTGTAGGGTTCCGTCAAGTATTTTGCTTGTCAAAAGGGTTCCGTGACCAAAAAAGTTTGAGAACCGCTGACCTAGACCAACTGGCTACGTATTAGTACTTTTACCGTTCAAAAGAAAAGATACAGCCCAGCCCTGTGACAGACAGCGTATAAAGAGGGTCTGACTCTGAATGCCATACTTTGGGTACGAAACGAAACTCCAATGATAATAATATTATTATAATCACTACGAAACTCTAGAAATGCTTATAGTTTTTTTTTTCTTTTTCCGATTGGACTCTCGCAGAATTGGTACCCAAAATGGATACCCTAACTGTTTAACCGGACTGGTGGCGGGGAATCCCGTTAGTTACCCGTCAATGTGGCTAGACTAGACCATATTTGTGTAACGAAACCATAGCGACTTCTAATTTTTCCACTAACGCCATCTACATTTTGACTTTGTAAAAGTACGAATAAACAACAAAATAACAGAATAAAGAGGATAAACTGCTTTTGTATCATGTCTTATTCTCTTCTTCTAAAACTAAGTACTTGTATGTCAGTCTTCAGAATGTTGTAGAATTTTACTGTATAAAATAATTACCCCACTCGCAAAAACAAAAACAGAACATAAACAGATAGGTATTCTTAGTTTAGACAAGCTTTCAGATCATTTGAAATTGGGTTTTATTTACCTACTTCAAAGTTATTTTCTTCTTTTTGGAGCATTTAAATAAAAGCTTGTTTTCAATAATGTAATTTTTATTAAATATTATTGTTTCTTACTCACAGTCTTCTCATTGTAATTTTACACATTTAACATCATTGATAAAAAGCGCCATCTGTTGGTTAATATAAAATTAATCTCTAGTTTTTTTACGAAAATATCGTTGTTAAACTCGGAAAACTTTATCGACATTCAAGTTATATTGAAAATAAACTAAACAATATAACTTGTAAATATGTCAAACTTGGAGTAACGTAATTTTGCTCTTTATGTAGTTAGGTAAGTACGCGCTAGGAGGCGCGATCGCCCATTGTACCCACATAATATCAAAGAGAATATAAATCACTACGTTTACATAATATTTCTGTAAACTTCTGTCTTTGTTTTAATTTGGTGTATGTACAATTAAGAATACAATAAATTAATATATGGCCACACTGAGACATCACAATTTTATTCTTATTTTACATTTATGAAAGCCTCTCTTTAGGTAACTTTCTTAAATGTTTTGTTAATTTGTTTGTTTGTTTTATAAATGATTTTTATTTATTTATTTATTGTTGTTTGACAACAGAGTAGGTATGTCTGTGAGGTATACCTCACAGGTTGTATGGTATACCATAGATTATACACTAATATGGAAAAGGTATATACTACAATCCAGAGACATGACATTTACCGCCGAAGTTTAACGCGTGCAATGTTTGACATTGTCAAACTTAATTACGCTATTGGACGCTAGATAGCAGCACTGAGACCAAAAATCACAGTTTGACGACATTTCTGGTAGTTTTATTTACGTATATCTATCTTAAATCTCTATATTTTATTTATTGTTATTATTTGTTGCTAAACGACATAGTATGCACTATAATCAGACCAAGTTTAACGCTGGTATGTATTACCGTTTTGAAGATAGAGCAGGAACAAAAACGTTGAAAAAATGAATGTTCTCCGAGGTTTCTTGTATGGGGACCCCCTTTGGTTTTAGACTTTTTTTTTGTTTTTAGTATTTGTCGTGATACACCTCATAGCAACACATTTTCTAAGAAAATTTCAACCGGTTATCTATTACCGTTCAAAAGATACAGCCCTGTGACAGATAGATGGACGGACGGACGGACGGACGGACGGTCGGACGGACAGCGTAGCGAGAGTAATAGGGTCCCGTTTGGCACCCTTCGGGTACGGAACCCTAAAAACTAAACTATACCAGCTATCCTCTTATTGTAGAATAGCTGTGCCCGCGACTCCGTCCGCGTGGATGTCGGAAAATAACATCCTGTCATATTTATGAACACAATGTCTTCTAATATAAATAAGCGCTTACACAGACGATTACATTGTTCACCTACCATTCTATATTTTGTACGTACAACCAACCGGCCATGGTAATGGAATTAGCCCTAAACTCTTCTTATTCTGAGAAGACGCTCGTGCCCAGCAGTGGGACAGTAATTGGGCTGATTATGTTTTGTAATTCTATAACACTAACCACACCCAGTTTTTTAACTCTTCTCATTGTAAGAAGAGGCCCGTGCCCAGCAGTGGGACAGTAATGGGCTGATAATGTTATGTTATTCTATAACACTAACAATATCCTGATCATTAACTATTCTCATTTTGAGAAGAGGCCCATACCCAGCCGTGGGACAGCTGTAATGAGCTGACTATGCTATGTTATTCTATATTTTCTTAACTCTTCTCGTTGTAAGAAGAGGTCCATGCTCAGCAGTGGGACAGTAATTGGCTGATTATGTTAAGATAATCTATAACACTAACAATATCCAGTTCCTTAACTCTTCTCATTCCGAGAAGAGGCCCATGCTCACCAGCAGTAGAACAGTAATTGGCTAACTATGTTATGTTATTCAATATTTTCTATAATACTAACGAAGGAACCTGCAACCATCCAACAATCATGACCTCTACTTTGTATGCAACTTAATGCAATAGAGGGGTCAAGCTGTATCAGTGGTTCTACTCAACCGATTAAGATGAAACATACCCTATCTTTTAAGTTAGACTAATACCTATACAAATGCAAAGTTTGATTACGATCCGTTCAGCTGTTTTCACGTGATGAGGTAACAAACAGACAGACAGACATAAATTCTAAAAATGATTGATTCGTGTTCTATTGCTTATTTCTAGTCCCCTTAGCCAGTTTTCGCGAAAAAAAACTCAATGTATAAACTTTTCGACCTTTAAAATTTGATTATAGTATAGATAGATAGAAGATAGATAGAATATTGTTTATTGTACACCATTAACATTATTAAACTTTGGACTAACATGTAAAATAAGGGTACATTGGCGGTATTATCGCTACTAGCGATATCTTACAGACAACCTTTGGATGGACAAGGAAGACGTGAAAAATAGATGGGAGTTAGTATATGGTGCACTTTCATAAAATAATCGGTAATTGTAATCGGTTTTCAGTTGATAACCGAATTTTAAAAACTTCTTTCCAGCATAAACATAAGCAAAGACGTCTGTGGTCTAGTGGTTTGAGTGTCGGACTGCTGATCGCGAGGTCGTGGGTTCGATTCCCACAGGACACAAATATTTGTGTGATGAACATAAGTGTTTGTGTTGGTCTGGGTGTTTCTTATGTATTATAAGTATGTATCTACAAAAAAAAGTATATAAGTATTATATTCATTGTCTAGTACCCATAGCACAAGCTTTGCTTAGTTTGGGACTAGATGGTACCGTGTAAAAATGTCCAATTTCTTTTTGTGTTTTATTTATTTATAAATACTAGGAAGCGGTGACAGGCGTGCATTTTTGGGGCAGATTTTTTTTCGACACCATTCAATAAGCGCTAATTGACTTTAGCATTGATAAAATAAATGCCATTTTGATTATGAATAAATTTTTATCATTGTCCTACTTTGATTACAAGGAAGTAATAATTTCTTAAATTTTCGCGATCACTACACATTATAATAAAACAAAGTTTAACCGGATTAAATCGCGTATATTATTTAAATTGGTATTCCTGACGTTTCGAAAGCTTTGCAGCATTTCGTGGTCGCAGGTAGACTAAGATGACAAGCGTCTTTACAAATATTTCAAAAAATATATTTTAATCTACCGTACAATATAAAACACGCAACACTGTAAAAGATAATGATATTGTCAGTGATTACTGCGTGTATCGAAACGATTTTAATTAATAATATTGTACGGTAGATTAAAATATTTTTTTAGAAATATTTGTAAAGACGCTTGTCATCTTAGTCTACCTGCGACCACGAAATGCTGCAAAGCTTTTGAAACGTCAGGAATACCAATTTAAATTATTAAATTTAATCCGGTTAAACTTTGTTTTATTATAATACAAGGAAGTACTAGCAAAGTACTTACACTCAACGATAGTGTTTTGTGAATTCCAAAAATGAGCAATTTTGGGTAATTTTGTATTATTCATGATAAATGCAAATAAAGCATAATAATCAACTGCAGTATACTTAACATTTTCCTTGTTTTTGGTCATCCAATATTGCATAAAGTGGGGAATTTTTGGTGGCCTAATTAAATACGAAAATACCATGAGGAATATTTGAAAACAAACGGGTAATATTGACATGTAACAGTAACAGCTGGAGTACTTTTAGGAGGTAAACACAGACAAGTAGAAATATAGATGAAGTGCTGCAAACAATCATAGTGAGGCCAAAAAAAACCGTGCTCCTTCGTGTAAAACCAGTGCTCACGCACACATCATGCACTTGAAGGATATTTGCTTTCGTGATGTTTACTGGATGATGCCGAGAAATGTGTACTGAGACGGGTGAGCACGGTTTGAGGTGCATGTGTGTATACGTGAGTGCTGCTTGTACATCAACGGGCTGGTTGTTTGCAGAATCTCGTCTATATTTTTACTGTCTTTAGAAGTAAATTAACTCAATACTAACTAAATATTAACTTAATTTATACGTTGTTCCTGTTTACTACTATTTTCATGGTGTACAATAAATGATATTCTATCTATCTATCTATCTATCTATCTCATCATAATGAACAACTTTTACTACCTATTTGAGTAACCCTAAAATTTCTAAATAAATCAGCTGTTCCATACGAAGCAATTTTTCCTGCAAATAAAGATTGTTCTATTCTTCTATTCTTTAATCAATGATGTTGCTCGACAAAATGTACGGAGCAGATGTTTTTTCATCGTTATGGTAAAAGTTAAAAACAATAAAATAATATAATAATTTATTCAAATAACATCCTTTTAACATAAATTTATAATTGATATTGATTAGAAAACAATTACTCAGATGAATAAAAAAAGCGGACGGAATCTCACTAAGCAAAGATTGAAGCACTTAATTGTTTTCTAAGCCCACTATCATTTCGACAGCATTTAACACAAAAGAGTTGCCATAGTATGTGGGAGATGACCTGTCCCGACAGACGGCACCCGTTCACGAGCATGACGCGAGCATCAGCCATCGCTTAATTCAACCATATTGAAGGGAACCCATACTAGCGCCTCCATTAGCATGACATTTAAGTGAGCATGACAGACTCATACTACTAGACAATAAATAGGCAGGAATATATAGAATTACTGTAAAATCATTAATGGTCACATGACACTTACATTTTAATCACCTCATCATCATCATATGCTGAGCTGGACACCCATTTGTCACAATTTTGAGACACACATGGCGCATAACTGTCAATGACCTTTTCCTCGCTTTGTTACTTCTTCACTATATCTATTTCTTGTTCATGTATATCCTTTCTTTTGTATGTGTCTCAGTTGTGTCAAATAAATATTTTTCTTTCTTCTTTCTTTTTCTTTATCATTTCAGCCAAAAGACGTCCACTGCTGGACATAGGCCTCCCCCAAGCATCGCCACAACGACCGGTCCTGTGCCTTCCGCTTCCAGCGGATTCCCGCGACCTTCACCTGGTCGTCGGTCCACCTCGTGGGGGGCCTACCCACGCTGCGCCTTCCAGTACGCGGAAGCTGTAATCACCTGTTAAGTTATTTTAAGCAGTTCTATGACATGTTATGTTGCAGTTCTAAGACAGAAAAGTGTAGAAAAAAAAAGATGTTCATAGAAATGCAAATGGATTGCTTCTATGCAATAATAGAAAACGTGATGTGCATCCTTGGTACGCAGAGTGCGGGCCAGCTCCAATAGCTCCATGATCAGCTTGATTAGATTAGCTTCTAGATTGGTTGGGTAGGCTGGACTACTGCCTTATGTATCATTGCTCCCTTTCAGTTGGAATTCTGAAGCAGTAATTCGATATTTTTTTCAATTGTGACTGATAATTTCATAGGTTTTCGTGATCACTTACACATTATAATAAAAACAAGTTTCACCGGATTACATCGCGTATATTATTAAAATTGGTTTTCCTGACGTTTCGAAAGCTTTAAAGCATTTGTGGTAGCAGGAGGCCTAAAATGACAAGCGTTTTTAAAGATATTAAAAAAAACTTTCATTTATAATGCCGACAATAAATAAAAGGGATTTTTGCTAAAAAAATCATTAAGTGTTTCTTTGTGTATGCTTTTTTTAATTTTCGTCATAAATAAAAGAAAACTATTATTTGAAAATTCAAAAAGTGATTTTGATAATAATGTAACAGTGAATTTTACCCTTAAACCGACGTATATATTTTTTATTACATATAATACATAAGAAACAACCACCATTATGTCAGAAAAATCTTTTTAATAATAATATAATATGCGATGTAACCAAATTACTTTAAACTTGTTTCATTATAATGTGACTAAATTGGAAAATGAATGTTACCAACATTGTTTTTAAACTAACATTCTTACTAACACTTTGAGTCTTAGCCAATAGGAATAAAGAATTACCAAATCGTCACAAAACACATTATTTTAATATTAATTAAACTGTTAATAATAAAATTTACAAAATGTTACTATCAGTAGGTACCTTTGTCCCAACGCTAGTTGCGTTAATGATTAATTCGTCTCACTTTGATCCTGACAATTAAAGGAACTACCTACTCATCATCATCATCATCATCATTTCAGCCGAAAGACGTCCACTGCTGGACATAGGCCTCCCCAAGCATCGCCACAATGACCGGTCCTGTGCCTTCCGCATCCAGCGGATTCCCACGACCTTCACCAGGTCGTCGGTCCACCTTGTGGGGGGCCTACCCACGCTGCGCCTTCCAGTACGCGGTCGCCACTCCAGAACTTTACTGCCCCATCGGCCATCCGTTCTGCGAGCAATGTGCCCCGCCCACTGCCACTTAAGTTTGGCAATTCTTTGGGCTATGTCGGTTACTTTCGTTCTCCTGCGAATCTCCTCATTTCTGATTCGATCACGCAGGGTAGGAACTACCTACTGATCGGAAGATAATTGAATGTTGAATAGATGGACATATCTTCCTCCTCCTCGTAGTAGTAGTCTATAAATATTTGTGAATCAGTCAATAGAATCAGTTAAGGTGAATGCTACAGGGTAGCCCGCGAAATTCAAAATTTTTGGTGTTTTTTGCAAATTGTAGCTTTGTTTCGCGTTATATGTCGGTCAAAATATGATT
This sequence comes from Asteroscopus sphinx, assembly GCA_949699075.1. NCBI lineage: Eukaryota > Metazoa > Arthropoda > Insecta > Lepidoptera > Noctuidae > Asteroscopus > Asteroscopus sphinx. The sequence continues at coordinate 29,004,571 of OX453004.1, read as the reverse complement.
GGCGGAAATAATAACAATATATCTACTGAATAATACTCATAAAAAATATTAACCTAGCACTATAAGCTGTACAAGCTCGATAATATTAATTTACGATCAAATTATCGATTTTCGAGCTTGTACAGCTTATAGAGCTAGGTTAATATTTTTTACGAGTATCATTCAGTAGATATATTGTTATTATTTCCGCCAATCATATTTTGACCGATATACAACGCGAAATAAAGCTACAATTTGCAAAAAACGTCAAAAATTTTGAATTTCGCGGGCTACCCTGTAGCATTCACCTTAAGAATATCTTATATTTTAATTGATTCAAAATACGAATAAGTGTTGTTAGATTTATTTTTAGCTATCTTATGGTCCAACTAAACAAAATCAAGTTAAATTATACTGGAATGATTACATAAAAAACACTGAAATTATTTTAATTAAAGCGGACATTTAATCAAAGCGGATATTTAATAAACTCGAAGTCTAAATTATCATAAATGCGAACTCTGTCTGTTTGTTTGTTACCTCTTCACGATTAAATCTCTAACTAAGTTTGACAAAGATACGTAGCCTGGGACCTGAACAAATAAATGTCTTCGGGACATTTTTACACCGCACCATCTAGTCCCAAACTAAGCAGAGCTTGTGATATGGGTACTAGACAATGGATATAATACTTATATATATATAGAATCGAACCCACGACCTCGTGATCAGCAGTCCGACCCTCGAACCACTAGACCACAGACGTCGTCAACAACAAGGACATAGGTTATCCCAGAAATATAAATAGTTCCCAAGTGATTCGCGATAAACGTCAACCACGCAGGCGCAGGCGCAGGTGACTTCTTTAATTAAGTTTTCCGATGCTTTTAACGGCATCTATTTAAATTTCTTAGGTTTTCGCATTCACTACACATTATAATAAAACAAGTTTAACCGGATTACATCGCGTATATAAGACACTCGTAAAGACGCTTGTCATCTTAGTCTACCTGCGACCACGAACGTTGCAAAGCTTTCAAAACGTCAGGAAAACCAATTTAAATAATATATGCGGTGTAATCCGGTTAAACTTTTTTTATTATAATGCATCTATTTTCTTCTACTTTATATAATATAACCAGCTCATTACTGTCCCACTGCTGGGCACGGGCCTCTTCTCAGTACGAGAAGGCTAAGGCGTTAGTCCACCACGCTGGCCTAGTGCGGGTTGGCGGACTACACACACCATCGAGAACTGTATGGAGCACACCCAGGTGTGCAGGTTTCCTCACGATGTTTTCCTTCACCGTTAAAGCAAGTGATAATCGAATATAAATCCGCACATGAATTCGAAAAGTCAGAGGTGCGGGCCGGGATTGAACTCGCACCCTCCTGCATGGAAGGCAAGCGTTCAACCACTAGGCTATCACTGCTTTCTTCTACTTTAATTTTTAATAAATTTACTTAAGTATCTGACTGTATATATGACTATTTATTGTTATCTATCTCAGTTTTTTTTTATCAGCAACAGTTCTATAATATTATAGAATAAGGTGAAAATGACATAAGTACAAGTTTTTTTTAGCTCTAACGCAAAAAAATCGGTGTCCAGTGGAGCGAGCAATGATTTTCAGTCGTCTAAATTATCGTACTTTTGCGTACTATAATACATTTTGTGTCGTATATCGTACAAGAGGCAAGATTATCTTTTATGATAATTATCGTACGTTTTGCAACGCTGACGTCTGTGCTGCAAATTAGTAAACATAACAACTCCACCTCACCCTTGATTCTATTAATAAGCAGAACATGACATTTAGAAAACCCATTCATGAATGCTTATCTTCAAAGTGAAAACACAATTAGTACACGCTACAAGATACACGCAATAATTGCTACCGCAGATTACACGGTTCCTGCTTGTGTATAATGGTAATAGCGAAAGGATTTTTCAAGATGGTAGCATGTGGGTCGGCCAATTAATTGTATTTGTTTTAGGTAATGGAGATAATTGTGTAATGTTTTAATAGTATTGAATTTGCTAAATAGCTAAATAATAAATATTACCCCTTAATAATAATTTAGTACCCCTCAAGTGTTTGGGTCAAGATTTTTTTTTTGAATGGATGGGCGCCATCGCTTATGGCTCGCGGTGGTTCCAACTTGCTTTTGGTACGAAAACGTAATGGACCAACGTGGTCCGGAGAAAACTTTGACGGGATATTTAGATTTTGCTTCGCATAAATTCGTTAAAAATAATAAAAGAATAGTTAAATAATGTTATAGATTGTTTGTCAGGTTCAGTTACTCAACGTAAATGAGCAATTATTTGCTATTCTATGAACTGCTCATATTTATGAGGTAAAGTTCAAAGTAATCAGACCCTATTATAGGTTTATCCCAAGTGGGACCACAATGCTTGGTTCTCCGCCTTTCGCATCCTATGTGTTCTACTATTAGCTAACTTCTGGAGGTAGTCCATAAGACCTGTTTTCAGCAGTGGGGTGGTATTGATAGTGGTTAGGAGTAATGTTGATGATTGGTTGAAATCCTGTCGAAAGTATAATATAATCCTGCTTCCTACATAAATTATAAATGTGACAGTGTGTTTGTTGACATTTTTCTTCTTTCACGCAGCGACAGAGCAACGGATCGACGTGATTTTTTGGATATAGATGGACCGGAGAGTGCTGGAAAAATGCACGGTTCTTGTGGGATAAGGAACCAAGGAAGCGAAGCCGCGGGTTAAAGCTAGTAATTAATAAGGGGTGGATAGCAAACATGTCACGTCGCGTCGTGAACTGACAACACTTTTGTAAACGGAAAATTATCAACTTTCTATAAAAAAGTCGTCATTTTATAGAACGTATGTTAAATATGTTTTAATTCAGTGAAGACATGCCTAATTAAGTTTTAAAGTATGCGAAGCGATATCGCGAATTCTAAGAAATTTAAAAGAAACAACAATGTTCAGGTTTACAACTGTTTAAATTATGAACAGTCTTGTGATTAATTCTACTTTTTTTTTTTAACGTTTATAATATAAAATGCGTATTGCTTTTTTGGCGTTTTTCTAGTTTGCAGAATTTCACGTTTGCCTTCATAGGAACTATACAGTAACGATAAAGGAAAACATTTTGAGGAAACCTGTCCGAGATGGCTTCATAAAGTTCCTGATGGTGTGTTTAAGGTTTGAATCCTTCTTATTCTGAGAACTGGCCGAGCAGTGGGAGAATAATCGGCTGGTAAGTGTCTATTGGCAATTCTACGATAAGATAATTGAAATAGTTATTTGTGCAACAAGAGAGCAAAGTCGTTTTTTTCGAAGGATTCATTGATTGAATCACGAGCGTAGCGAGTGATTCTAAAGTTGAATCCTGAGTGTGGCGAGGGATTCAAAGGCACGAGATGCAAAAAACTTTGTTCTCGTGTAACACACATAACTTTTCACTTCAGCAGCGAGAACACTTTAGGAGATAAAATAATAAACAGGAATAGATTGAAATAACTATTTATTGTGAATCAAAATAATTAACATTGTAGATAGAGGTACCAATTCAATAAAGCATACCATATGCTTTCAGTTAATTCTCGCGAGACTTCTCAGGTAGGAAACTTAATTCTGCATTAATAACTTTGTTGTTTTAACTCTTCCGGTGTTAAAATACTGTTCTCGTCGCTTGTTTCACTCATATTTTACGATTATTTTAATATTTTTTAACTTATTCAACTCTTTACGCCAGCCACGAAATTTTATTCCCGCATTTCCCGCTCTTTTATTTAAATTAAGGCGTGTTCGGAAATAGCACCCATGATATTTTATTATTCAAAATATATTACGTAACATTATTGAAACTAGAAATAAATATTTACAGGTTAAATATCAGTTTTATTTACAGTAAATACTTATTTTCGTTTAAATACAACAATAAGTTAAAAATTCAATAAATTACATATCTTTTTGCAAAATTTCTTTAGTTAGTCACTAAGGTAATATGTACTAAATTCCGAACGTGTTTGTCTTTGAAGTCGAATTCAAAATCGGAACTTCGAAAGGGCTGGTCTTTGTCTCTCTCTCTATCTAAGGGCGGGAAAGAGATAGAGTGTGAATGTTTCGAATTGATGATTAACCCAAGGCTGAATAAGATATTCGCGGCTTTCTGAAAAAAATAATTAAAAAGTTACTTTATCTCACTCAGTGAGCAAAATCGCATTTTGCTCACTGATTTCAGGCAGCAAAACCTACAAGTTTGAGCTACTGAAGTGAAAAATATTTTTTTGTTAAATTAAGCCAAACTTTCGTCTACCTGTAACATAAATAAAAAACCGGCCAAGAGCATGTCGGGCCATGCTCAGTGTTATAGGGTTCCTTAAGTAGGTGTAATTACAAACGAATCTAATCGAATATTAATCATTGCTATTTTAGTTTGTGATTTTTTAAAATAGAAAGTAAATAAAGGAGCATTATTTGCTAAGACCATTTTTCTCTAAGGTCAATGACCTTTGAACTAGGACGTCTTAAGTATTTTACAGTTTTCTCACTATAACTCAAAAAATTATAATCACATTATACTCGAAATAATTTTAAAAACGAGTTTTTATAAAGGTCTATCAATGTGGAAGATTATAAGTTTCTACGTTGCATAGTTTAGAAATGGCAGGGGGGGGACACATTGCAAGCCACTTTGGTGGGCTGTATTTCGCAGATGGTATACCTGATAAAAAAGTGATGTATGAAACATTACCTTCATTTTAGTAGACCTATTCAATGATACCCCACACGAGGGGGTGCAGCGAAAATAAAAATTTCATCCCCATTTCACATGTATGGGTGCCACCCCTAAAATATGTAATCAAGATTTTTTTATTCTTTTAAAATTGAGATCTATATCTAGACCATTTTTTAACAAAATTTCATTTACTTATATTTATAAATTTAGAAGTTATTAAGCTGTAAAGGATTAGGACAGACGGACAGATGGACAGATGGACAGACGGACAGACGGACAGACGGACAGACGGACAGACGGACAGACGGACAGACGGACAGACGGACAGACGGACAGACGGACAGACGGACAGACGGACAGACGGACAGACGGACAGACGGACAGACGGACAGACGGACAGACGGACAGACGGACAGACGGACAGACGGACAGACGGACAGACGGACAGACGGACAGACGGACAGACGGACAGACGGACAGACGGACAGACGGACAGACGGACAGACGGACAGACGGACAGACGGACAGACGGACAGACGGACAGACGGACAGACGGACAGACGGACAGACGGACAGACGGACAGACGGACAGACGGACAGACGGACAGACGGACAGACGGACAGACGGACAGACGGACAGACGGACAGACGGACAGACGGACAGACGGACAGACGGACAGACGGACAGACGGACAGACGGACAGACGGACAGACGGACAGACGGACAGACGGACAGACGGACAGACGGACAGACGGACAGACGGACAGACGGACAGTCGGACAGATGGACAGACGGACAGACGGACAGACGGACAGACGGACAGACGGACAGACGGACAGACGGACAGACGGACAGACGGACAGACGGACAGACGGACAGACGGACAGACGGACAGACGGACAGACGGACAGACGGACAGACGGACAGACGGACAGACGGACAGACGGACAGACGGACAGACGGACAGACGGACAGACGGACAGACGGACAGACGGACAGATGGACAGACGGACAGACGGACAGACGGACAGACGGACAGACGGACAGACGGACGGACATGACGAAAATAAGGGTTCCTTGTAGGACTACGGAACCCTAAAAAGATCATAATCACGTATTATGTAGATCTACTACGCAGGACAGGTGGACGTAGTCGTGAAGGTCTATGCATCAGTGGAGTGCCTTAGTGTGAGAACAACTACTGTTGCCTGACCAATTTCAGATGATATTGAGTGTCAAGGTCGATTTTAATTGGTTTTACTAGTACGCTTGCATGAACCCGTGCTTACGTGAATCCGCTGGTGAGCTAGGCAATTTTTTTTTATTTTTTTTTTGTTAATCTTTCCAGAGATCTTAATGTATAAACGTAAAGGTACCTACGAAGTTTTACATTCGTATTAATTAAACTACGTAGCGTATTTTCCGCCATTTTGTCTTATGTGCAGTCTTATAAATACTTTTCGCAAATGTCGATTTAAGTAAACACAATTGTAGGGAACAGTAGATTAATAATTTTCGCGATTTCAGGGTTGGTCCCTTAATAAGTATTTCATAATGATGAGTACAATAATTATCTCTTTTCAGGTTTATGGTAAACAAAAACTAATGTTCTGTATTTTTAGGTACATGCAATAGTTCAAAGATAAACAATTTTAAATGTTAAACAGCAAAATATTCAGTACAGGCTTTTCTCTACCAAACCTATGTTACATGTGTATATTGGTGCCGATTCTCTTGTACACCCACCTAAACCTAACTATAACTAAAATTTACAAATTTTAGTTTAGAAAATCATAAAACTTATTCTGTGTTTATCTTTTTCTTATTTTAGAAAACTTGTTGACAGCTCTAATAATTGAGTTTGACGCATCTAAGTTGAATTGGCGGTGTTACCAGTACATCTTAAAAAAATTATTAAAGAGTGAATGGAATGACCGAAAGCTCACAAAAACAAGGAAATTAAATAATAATTATATTTGGAATTATTAGTTTATCATTAAACTTAAGAAGAAAAAATCATGTAACGAAATAAAGTACATTTTTGTTTTATATTTTCAATAAAATATATAAATTGGAATAATGTGATCAGATTAAAGAGCTAGGTTATTATTTTGTACGGCCCGTATTACAGAACGATACTCAAGCGTTGATCACTGTTTAAAACTAGTTTTGAGTTGAGCTTTGATTTTAGAACTTTCCTCAAGCAGAGATTTATTGATCACAGTTCAGATCACAATAATAAACTATTTCTTTAATTTAAAAAGCTGGAATTTCCCTTTTTAAAGACGTGGTTAAAAAGTTCTAGCACCCAGGACACGAAATTTCTCAAAAAAGTTGAATAAATTAGAATATACGCCAAAAAGTACCACGCAGGATTACAAACTTGGAGACTTTCTCCCCAAAAGAGGGAAAATTTGTGAATTCAGGCTTTTTAGGGATACATATTAGCATAAAATGATAGAATTGAATGTCAAACACAGATTTTTTTTTCCCATTGTATGGATTTATGTACTTCTTATCCTTTATTATATAGGTACCTCTTCTTATCGAAATTATAAATTTCATTGTATGTTTCTATGAACAATTTACCTTTCTGCTGAATCTACAACAGCTGCAACCACATAGTAGGTATCCATTATTTATTTTAAACTACCTAAAAACTATAAAAATGAATAAAATAAGCTTTGCAATTTTAGTTGTTGATAACTAATTATAGTCGACATGTATTTTGATGCCTTCTAAAAATAGTTAGATTTAGGTTGACATTTCTAATATTAGGTGAAAAACGTCAATTACAGAATAGCAAAATGTCAATTTTTACTAAGTTGAATAACTAAACTAATTTTGGTCCTGTCAAACCAAAAATTAGTTTTAAAGTGAATATCAGAATAGAAAACGTCGTTTGACAGGACTAAACTAAATTTAGGTGATTTTTAGTCTAGTTTAGAGAATTTTGTGACAAGAGAATCGGCACCATTATCTGATTCCCGATTCCCTTTAAATTTAGGCGGTGGTAGAACAGCCTGTTGGCAAAGGGATGGTTACTATAGAAACAACAAGATTTGCCAGGTCTCTATTTAACAGCATTATTGATTACATGAATCAAAATGTTCCTAATGAGGATGTGGCATCCATCTTGTGTATTTATCATTTACTATTTTGAATGGAATTCGAATTAGATTAAAATTCTAATATTAAATTTAAAATGCGTTCCTTATTTAAATATTTTGACGTCAGTCATGTTGATAGATAATCTTTTTTTTTATCAAAGATTTTGATATTAAATACCTATTTAATCTGTGTTAACGAAGGAATTATTTTCGTACATTGTTATTTTTCATGGTCAAGGTCAGCGATAGAGATAGCAAGTAATAAACACTGCATATTAACGTATGTGTGAATGAGATAGAATTGTTATGTAGGTATGGCCAATGTTGGTCTAAAATTGAATGTTGGTTCAAGCATGTTTTTTGTTCAGTTTGATCAATCGAAGCCTCTAATGATTTTGATTGTGTTCTCTTTGTTAAGGTATTCTACTATTCAACCAACACTCGCTTTCGATAGAAAACTTTTAATAACATCTTGAATGATTTCAACTTGTACGCAGTCTGAAGTCCACGTTTAAAAATATAACGAGATAGTGCAAAAAAAAGCATTTCAGTATTTTATTTCTTGTGAAGTTTTTGTTAATATACACAGTCGACAGCACGTCAGTGGTAACAGTTTGTCATTGACAGTGTCTTTAGTGATGTGCAGTAGACTTAAAGTAAAACGAATAATTTTATTTCGTAACCTTCACCCACAACACACATACACAATTCTCTTCTTTTACAAATTTTTTTTGTAGCGTGGGTAGCCTTCCGTTACCGGGGCGAGCAGGAACCCACGGTTACAGTACATTGCAGAGTCTTCAGTGAACACAGAACAGAACAAAGAACAGTGTGTAGTCCATCTCTGAAAATATTTTTTAAATATATTTTAATCAAAAATGAAGCTTAACTTCTTCTGTATCCGGGCGTAACTCAATATTCAGTGTTTTTTATATTAATTAGCTTAGTAATAAATAAACTCACTTTTACTGCCGTTGACCTTGTGAGTGTCATTATAAGTTTATTTGTGTATAAGAGCTTTGTTCCACCATTACGCATGTAAATTATGTTCTTCCGGACTTATGTTAGCTAATTAGTATAGGTTAGTTTTGTTTTTCAAAGGTTTTTATTATAACCTAACTGTATATGTAAATTACGCAAAAAAGTAAAAAATGTTTTCATAGGCTAGACACTTACATAAAACTTTTAAATAAAGTAAACAATAACTATCTAACAATCAGTTGCAGTGAAGTATAATTATTAATTAAGAGTAGGTATGTATTTTATGTAATGAATAGGTGAAGAGTACGTGTTTTGTGTATTGATTGGGTGTATTTAAGATGAATGCTACAGGGTAGCCCGCGAAATTCAAAAATATTGGTGTTTTTTTGCAAATTGTAGTTTTATTTCGCGTTTTATATCGGTTAAAATATGATTGGCGGAAATAATAACAGTATATCTACTGAATAATATTCATAAAAAATATTAACCTAGCTCTATAAGCTGTACAAGCTCGAAAATCGATAATTTGATCGTAATTTAATATTATTAGAATTTCGCGGGCTACCCTGTAGCATTCACCTTAAGTATTCAAGAGTAATAATTTAGAGTGTTGTATTGAAACCACAATACAATTAGGTTGTACAAAGTTAATTAGATGCGACCAGTGTGAGTGATAGTTTCATTCAAAGTTACGCTTAAAGTTGAAGCCTTTAAAGTATAACTTTGAATGAAACTATTTGAAGCAAAAAAACCACAGATACGGAATATAAGGAGATCGGGCAAGTCACCTAGTTTGCATGGAGTCCGAGTGTCGTAAGCTCAATTTACGCACGACAACGCAAAAAACGCATGAATAAATTACAACAAAAAGCACGCACACATATAAAACACGCACATTTGTGTCCTTACGGCACTTTGAAAATAAAAGAAAGTTTTCTTTCAAACTAGTGCGCATGTGTACTCGGGTGCATGTGACGGTAAACTAACGGCAGTGTATGCCCGCTGTGCATACAACGGTCACCTTTTACGCGGCGGCTTGTCCTCTCTCTAGTATTATGTTGCGCTGAGACCAAAACATGTGTGCCCGCAATCGGCAAGTAAAATGTTTACCAACACACACGCAGGCGCGCGTAAGCTGTACTGAACGTAGCCTTTCAAAGCCAACTTGAATTTGCTTCACTCCGCGTGCGACTACTACAGTTCTAAGCCTAATTATTCTAAGCTCTAAATAATCATCACGGCCTACTGTTTTGAAGGTGAATTCTTAAAAAAAAAATCAAACTTTCAGCGGTAAAATTCAACATGGCTTCAAACGTAAATGATACAATCTTTACTTATGAAGTTAGATGTTGACCTTTCAAGCATACATAGCCGTGACCATGAATGTTGAATCTACTACATTACGTAATCTATGCGCTCATCTTTCCTTATACGACGGACCAACCAAAATTCAACCTTATTATTTTACACCCAAGGTAGAAATTTTCTTGTTAGATTTTTCGACCATATTTGACGTACCAGTAACTTGTTGCATCGTTGTTTAGGGTTAACACTAGTTCCTTATTGATATTTTTAGTGTTATCATAACAATTTACTTAGAGTCGTAATGTGTTTTGTCCTTTTCTTATGTGAGTTAGACGGATTTAGCAAATTATCTACTTGTGTTGTTGTTATGCCGTTTTGGCGATTAAGGAAAAATTGTGAATGATAATGTAGTGCTAATAAAACAAGTTTAACCGGATTACATCGCGTATATTATTTAAATTGGTTTTCCTGACGTTTCGAAAGCTTTGCAGCGTTCGTGGTCGCAGGAAGACTAAGATGACAAGCGTCTTTAGAGATATTTCTAAAAATAATAATTAATCTACCCTACAATTTTTACATGACAATGACAATAACATTGTGAGTGATTACTGCGTGCATCGAAAAGATTTTAATTAATAAAAATTGTAGGGTAGTTTTTTTTTTTTTTAGAAATGTCTGTAAAGACGATTAACATCTTACGGCCAAAATTAATATCCAATCTATCCACAATTTACCCTACTAGAGATAGAAATTTGACATATTTTGTATGGAGCTTATGTCAAATTCCTATCTCTGGTAGGGCAAATCGTGGATAGATTGGATATTAATTTTGGCCGTTAGTCTTCCTGCGACCACGAATGCTGAAAAGCTTCCGAAACGTCAGGAAAACCAATTTAAATAATATACGCGATGTAATCCGGTTAAACTTGTTTATTATAATGTGTAGAGATCGCGAAAACCTAAGAAATTATTAATTTAGTGCTAGTTATGAGAAGTATAAGTATGAGTTACCTGTGTCTATACGGCGAGCTCAGTCACTGTTTTCATTTAAAAAATTAGTTAAAGAATACTTACCTTTCCAAATAGATTGTAATTTATTAAGACATTGCCTATGTATCCAATCTCTATTCTAAATTGTAAGATTATTTATATATATTATATATATATTTATGATACCTCTATGTGTAATATATTATGTGCTATTTATTTATTTTAGTTTATTAATATGCAGTAGTACGCCACGGACTGCCCCCATTATCTAGATCTTACGTCTTCTTTGTCCATCCAAAGGTTGTCTGGAAGATATCGCTTTTAGCGATAAGACCGCCCATGTACCCATAATTTATACGTTGTTCCTGTTTACTACTATTTTCATGGTGTACAATAAAGTATATTCTATCTATCTATCTATGAGAGAACTTTTATGAATAATATGACAACCTCTGTGGTCTAGTGGTTCGAGTGTCGGACTGCTGATAACAAGGTCGTGGGTTCGATTCCCACAGGACGCAAATATTTGTGTGATGAACATAAGTGTTTGTGTTGGTCTGGGTGTTGCTTATGTATTCAAAGTATGTATTTACAATAAAAAAAAAGTATTTAAGTATTATATCCATTATCTAGTACCCATAGCGCAAGCTCTGCTTAGTTTGGGACTAGATAGTGCTGTGTAAAAAATGTTCCAAAGATATTAATTTATTTATTTAATATCGGAGCTTCTCTAAGTATAATATGTATATTACTACTATCTTCTGCCCGCTGCTTCGCACTTTGCACGCGTGTAATTCGGTTTATCACCGAAAGTACCAACGTTATCGCGCATCAGTCGGGAACTGTTTATCTACCCGGGATAAAAAGTAGCCTATGTCCTTCCCATGGTCCTAGCTTAGGCTACCTCTTTGCCAAATTTGTGTGTTGTGTGTGAGAATATTGCCTTTAGAAATAAACGTAAAAAGAGTTGCCATAGTATGTAGGAACTGACCTGTCCCGACAGACGGCAACCGTTCAACCAGTAATCTTGTATAATGATTCGGTTCTACTAACTAAAAATACCCTTCATATACCCATTTTCCGATAAGGCTGACATTACACCAGCGGGTAAGCATCCGAAACGAGGAAAGAGACGGGTTCTCTATGGAAAGTCGCGTGTGGTTAAAGCCTTCGTGCGTGCATGAAGAGGGCTGTAAAATTGGCATTGGTATAGCATTGCGACTGTAAATAAGGCTTTCCCTTGATCTTAGTGTGAAAGATTTCCCCCGTGTGCAAGATAAAACAAATCTATTCGTAGTGTCAACAACTACTGCTGAATGCATCGACAATACATCCCGTAGACGCCTCAAAATAGGTGACTGATGTCTGTCAAGACATCTGACTAATAGATCTGATATAGGTCGCTACTACTGGCTATTCGAAAGTTTCGAATCAGTTCCGACCACTTCTGTGAAACGTAGGTACTTCCGTGTTATTGAATAGTCAAAGCAATAAAATTATTTAATTTACATTTATTACAAGTTTACTCGAGTACCACTCAAGTGGTCGAGTCACTCGAGTGGTTACGAATCACTCAATCACTCGAGTGGTCGAATCACTCGAGTGGTTCACGAGTCACTCGGTCACTCACCTCACTCACTCATAAACGTCGATAACTCATTCAACACAAAAGTTCACTTGAGTTCACTACACGCAACAAGTGTGACAACAACGCACTTTAACTTATCTCTTTTAAAAAGCAGGTACAAACCTGTTTATCTCGGCGAATGGTGGGCGAGTGACTCGAGTGGTAGGCGAGTGACTCGAGTTCGAGTGAACTCGAGTCGATATTTTTTTCACTCGAGTGCGTTTTTTTACGATGTCACTCGAGTCACTCGAGTAAAATTGGACTCGAGTCGCATCACTAGTCAGATTGCAGTACCCCACTTCCTCGTACGGTCAACCACATGTCAGTGGTAACTGTTTGACATTGACAGCGCCTTTATTTCATAAGCAGGTTTTATAATTTAAGTGTAACCACCATAATGTCCTCCTGGCCGAATGTCGGTCTGCTATCTGCGCGAGATATATTATAGTGCACTACGCAGGTGCATAGTGCACTCTCTATTCCCTCACTCTCATAATCCGATAGGACGGCAATCCAACACGACTCGAGAGAGATCCGACGCAGGACCGACGGCTTAACGTGCTCTCCGAAGCACGGGGGTGTAGCACCAATTTTCTGACTCCTGGCTGCTACTGAAAAATCTTGATAGAATATTCCCAATACTTAACACTTCTTGCCCGACCCGGGAATCGAACCCAGGACCACACGCTTAGCAGTCGCGCTTGTGACTACTAGACCATCGATGCAGTTTCTCCAAGATCATAGAAGGATCATGGTTATAGTTGTTGTGCTATAGTTTATGTAGGATCTTGGATAGAGTGGTTACTCGACCATAGGATCTGTCGACCCCCTGGGGACTGTTAATGAAGATGTGGAAGGTGGTGGCCACCGGCGCGCGGCGGTGTTTAGTTACTGTTGATTATTCGAAAATAAGTGATAATGAAGGGGTATATTTGTAGCTGCGTTTAGATGTTGTTTCGTAAAAATAAGCCTGGCGCAAAATAATAGGCTTGATGTGACACATCGCGCATCTAAATATAAACTGCAGTTCATAACTAAAAAAAAAACACTTTTTACTTAAATGCGGAAAAACTGGTTCTCATGTCATACAACGTGTTATTGAATTATATTTTTTTTTTTTTTTTTTTTTTATAGTATAGGATGGCGAAACGAGCTAAAGGCCCACCTGATGTTAAGCGGTTACCTTTGGCCATGACAACTTCAATACCACCTTGGCTGTTGCCTAAATGGTACCGCAAGTCGGTTCGCCAAACTGAGACATGAAAATGGAAAGTCTCATGTGATTGAAATTTCACCGGCACCCGTACCCTTCAGACCGAAACACAGCAATGCAAGCATCACTATTTGGTGGAGAAGTAGGCACGGTGATAGTACTTCCCCGGACGAGCCCTTTCACAAATGAACTCTACTACTACTAAATAACTGAAAACCTCTTAAGTGGTCATTGTACTCATCATCAGTAGGGAACAGCTGATATTTTTTCGCGATTTTAGGGTTGGTCCCTTAGTAAAAGTTCATATTGATGAGTAAAATGACCCCTTAAAAGAGGTTTTCAGTTATATCAATAATACTGTATCAATAATTCGGCGTTTGTGAGTACAATGAAAGTACAATGCAATATTAAAAATTCTGTTTTGTTGCTTTGTGCAGCTTCGTTTTCAGTATTTGCACAAACGATTATCTTTGAAGTCATTACCTAATGATTAATTAAAAATTTGTTTTAATAAAACAAAGTTTAACCTGATTAAATCGCGTATATTATTTAAATTGATTTTCCTGACGTTTCGAAAGTTTTACAGCATTTCGTGGTCGCAGGTAGACTAAGATGACAATCGTCTTTACAAATATTTCTAAAAAAATATATATTTTGATCTACCGTACAATATTAGGTATTATTAATATTTTTTATCTTAGTCTACCTGCAAACACGAAATGCTGTAAAGCTTTCTAAACGTCAGGAAAACCAATTTAAATAATATACGCGATTTAATCCGGTTAAACTTTGTTTTATTATAATGTGTAGTAATTGCGAAAACCTAAGAAGTTATTATAAAAATCTGTTTTTAATCATAGGGTTGTGACGTGTCGAAATGCTCTGTGTATTGGACTTTCCTGAATTTTGTCATTATATACGTGTTGTGAATTTTGTATTATTTTCCAAATCTTATTTTTCTTAGAGTTTTATGTGTAATAATGGTGGATTATAAATGTCAGGTGCTCTTTACGTGCACAAGTGTATGTAAATGTCACAATGTTGGAAAACGAGACTTCTTATTTTCTCAACAATTCCTCAGAAAACTCGAGTAAAGTTTCTATCACTTTATAACGCAAAAGGTTTTAGCAACCAGGCCATAAAACTACAAAAAAAAACACAATAAAACTGTCATACAACGTGGCTGTGACTTCGCTGCATTTAGCTCAGCGCACAGCAGTCAGCCAGCAAGAAGTTTGCTACGAAGCTACGAACTAAAGCACGTTTACGGCTTACTTTAAACAAAAACGAAACATCATTCTATTAAATTACAGGTGTTACTGAACAACATCACGACTAAAATCTACTATTTACAAAAGAAGATAAAAAAGTAGTTTGTTTATATTAGATCGAAGCTTACCTCTATGGGTCAATTTTGACGGTCCGGTGACAAACAAAATTGTTTCTAACAATTCTATAATACAATGATGGATCACGATAGTCTATGAATTTAAAAGAAAAGAGAATGAGATGGACTAATGTATTCTAGATTTTAGCACTTAGATAGTTTGTGTTAATCATTTAGATTCTAGGGGCTTTTACAGAGCAGTGCATGACCAGAAAACCTAAAAATTTGACCGATGGAAAAAACAGCTACATAAATCATAATAAAAGAACGACCTGAAAACTATATTTTATTAAATAAACACTTAGTACTATAAATACATATTTATAATAAAAAGCTTTAACAAAAACGTTACCACATAATATATAAAAAAGAAACGAAGTGGTTTTTTTACTGGCACCTGCTTCAATTTGCATGTTTTAAAACTTGTTTCTATGCCATGATACCCATTGAACGCCCTTACGAGCTCATAACATAATAAATATGATTAAATATGGTATAATATATCAAAAAGATAAGATTACAACTTTGCTTACAGGTTTCCAGCGTAAACCTGGTAAAAAAGGAAGGAGGTCTAAGGTTGCGCTAGTCGACCGTGTCCTTTAGTGAGGATGTCATGTCGCAGAAGGAAGCGGTGGAGCGGGTCAGAGAGGAAGACTCCCTCGCTGATCCGATCCACCGCAGGAGGACGGGACGGCACAGGCGGCTTTACGGCGACCTGAGAGAGGCCAGTGGGTGTTAGATTGGGGAGTCTATTATCATCCGCATTGCACGGCCCTCGAGCTGTGGAGACATCCCAGGTGTGCCGGACATCGTCGAAAGAGAGTTTAGGTTAAAAGTTGAAGGTCCTGAATTGGGCCGCACTGGATGAAAAAATCACGTTGATCCCTTGCTACGATGCTGCGTGAAAGAAGGAAAAATCAACAAACACACTTTCGCATTTATAACAGTACTAGCAAACTCGGCAGATGTCGTCCTGTCCAGAAAAGGAGCGCCACATATCATTAAAATCGTCCCCACCGTTGAGGAGAAGAAACCCACCACCACCACCACCTGGGCATGTACTCCTGTGGTAAACTTGGAAATCCTTAAATAGACTCCGGACCCAAGTTGGCAGAAGCAAAGATAATCTCCAAAAATGGGGGTTCACGGACGGTTTGAATGTCCAGTGTGAGTGCAGCGTCGCTCCGCAAACAATGGCTCAACTTCTATCTTGCACCGCGTACCCAGTCACCTGCACGCGTGAGGAGCTAATGACCGCCAACCACAATGCAGTGCGCGTTACGGAATACTGGGCCAACAAAATTTGACAAAATTTGCCATCGAGTCGCTAAGAAGAAGGAGAAGATCAGTGACATACCGACAGAAGCGCCACCTACCGGGTCAAATTGTGCTTTAAAACCATCCAGGAATCTATTGAAATACAGCCATTCCAGTCCAGCCATTTTGGAGGAGTTATGTGACAAACACTCGTACAGAAGAATTATAAGTATAAATTAAGAAGATAGTAGGATTTCGTCTTTGTTTTCTCGACTGATGATGTGCATCTAGTTTTGTTATTAGACTAGTTGACCCACGCGGCTTCGCTCCCATGTTATGTTATGCCGATAAGTGTCCAATGTGTTGGTTCCCAATGTTTATTCTACCACGCCCCCTACTACTTAAAATGAAAACGCTGCGCCCCCTCCCCATCGCCGCAATATTCTAGTTCTTACTAATTATCTTGTGTCTGTCTTTTAACGCCTCTCCTGCACCCCCCTTTACATTCATCACACCCTCCACTTTGGAAACCACTGAACTAGGATATGGTCTATCTGTGTACCAAATTTCATCCAAATCCGTTCTGCCAGTTTATAAACACAAATCTCGCATGCACAAACATCCAGACAGACCCTACTAACTAACTATCTATGGATTACACAAATATTTGTTCCATGTGGGAATCGAACCCACAACCCTTGGTACAAAATCCGATCGCTCAATCACTGCACCAATCTGTCGTAAAATTCACCCATCTTTATGAAGGTACCTAGGTCCATTTTCCAACAGTTATGAAGGTAGATACATAAAAATGTTTATAAAAACGCTATTCATGACATAATTCATTTAATGTTTATTAGTACCAGTTAAATCCATCCATCTATCTTCCCATACTCGCACGCACCGATTGCAATACTAAGCACTTGAGTTTTTTGAAGGACGCGGGCCCCTAATTGTATACAAATATCGGTCAAGGCGAAGAGGGTCCATAGAGATATTCTTTCGAAGTATAATCCTCTCTTTAAAGTTTTCCTTTTTAAATACACCATCTTGACTATTCTTCTATCGTGCCGACATGAGCTATATAATAATAATCATGTCGTGGTAAAAAGATAAGCCAGTCAGCAGGGCAGGGCGCACCCTGGGCAGCTGAACGATTAAATATTGTCACTCGTGGAGGCGCGACTGCTGAGCGTGGGGTCCTGGGTTCGATTCCCGGGTCGGGCATAGTGTTATTGGGATTTTTCATTAGGAAATTCTCAGTAGCAGCCCGGAGTCTGGATTTGTGCCCGGTTAATGGCAATAGGCTCGTCCCCTATTACATGGGACTTACAACATAACTGGCGAAATGTGGGTGTACTATACACCTCTGCCTCTGCCTACCCCTTCAGGGAAATACAGGTGTGATGTTATGTTATGTTATGTTATGTGGAGGCTCTTTTAGCATCTTGGAGGATCTTGAGTATACAAGCTGTTCTATTCCGCTGTTGTTTGCTTTACTTCCATCCACTGTTTCTCAATGACAAAAGTTGTGGCCGTTGTGTGTAATTATTTTTGATGAAACTGCTGCTAGAAGAATTTATTATATCTGACATCGTCGAAAGATACAGCTTCGACAGTTAATAGTGGCCATGCACACACTTGACTGCTAATTTGCGGAACTACTTAAATCAGCCTTTCCCAAAGTGGGCGATAACGCTCCCTTGTGGGCGCTGCAGGCCTAAAGGGGGGCGGTAAGAGACCCAGAAAAAAATATAGGCCATAGGCCTCCCCCAATTAAGGGGGGGATATGCCATAATCACCACGCTTGGCAGGCGGGTTGGCGATCGCAGTTGGTTGGTTAAATACTCAAGAGAACGCTGCTGCCCATCCTCTGGTGAATCCCTTAGTCGCCTTTTACGACACCCATGAGAAGAGATAAGGGTGGTGCTATTCTTTAAGTCCGGCACCACACGGACATTAACCGTAAGAGTTAACTTGAGACTTGAGCGCCGTTGTGTACCTACTGCGCTTAGATCTCAAGTTAACTCTTGCGGGTTATAGTAAAAGTCTCGTTTAGAATGAATGTTTAATCTCCGCTAATGTGGCTCACAATAATTAATTAATTTAATTTGAAGTTATAGTGGTTTTTAAGTAGGTGAAAAAATGGGGGCGCTAAAAAAAAATTTCTTCTCATAGTGGGCAGTAGACAAAATAAGTTTGGGAACCACTAAATTAAATAATATATTCTGTGGTATTCGGAAGAACACCATACACCGAATAAGGACCTCCATGGGACTCAGGGTAGTCCGCCGCCCGACGGCACGTGACAGTGGAACACAGTGTTCCGCGCGCGCCAGTAGGAGCAAGATGCGGCCGACCTTAGGTCGCACGCGGAGAAGCGGCTGGCCTACGAGTGGCGAGCTGGGACCAGTCAGGGTGCTAGGAGAATACGGGTTTATCCCACGCCCCCTGCCAAAGGTGTCAGAGTAACACCGTGGAGGTTTAAGTCGGTAAGTGTCCGACACTGTCTCCAGCTTCCCTGGACGGAGTGCGTCCTCCACGAAAAAAAGAGGAACATCGTGGTTGTTTAGCAGCCAATTGATGATTTAATTCCGTACATTTTATCTCAAATTTATAACTCTAGTAGATCAAATCGTGGATTATTGAAAACAGCCGTAATTCGGTAAGAGTCCTACGGTGCCCTCTGTCTTCTGTCTCTCGTCTTCTTGGCGGAGGATTTCCCACTTAATAATAGGAAAGAAAGTAAAGAAGTCGTTCGGGTAAGCTGTATACTTGCTCAATTTTTTTATTTATTTTTTTATTCTTAACCAGCTTGCGTTGCGTTTGACCGCCACCTCACCTGACGTGACTATTGTATTATTTATTTTAGATACATTTAATAATTAAAACGGTTCATAATACATATCTGCTGATTAAATTATCTTAATGGGCAGGCGACTAGGAAGTTTTGCGCTGACGTTGCTAATTCAGAAGAGTGGAAATGACAATTAAAATCAAGGTGAATAATTGTTAAAAGTGATGGTTTATTTTCATGACTTGCTGATTTTTACTTTGTTGTTAATCTTTATGCTTTATAGCCTATCGATGTAGGCAAACCTATAAATATTTAGTACCGGAAGCTTTAAATTTTTTCTCCCTTTGAATCATATTAAAGTATTTTATCGTCGTGAATAAAAATTCACAGAAAAAAACATTGAATCTTATATCTGGCAGGCATCTAGACAATATAAAGATCTTACAAGTTATATGAAATTAATTTTTGAGTAAAATTACTCGCAGACAATATCCCTCGAATTGCATTATAAAAGTATGTATGTTACCCAAATAAAGCAACATACACTTACGCCATTACGTGTTATGCAATTTGTCCGTTGTTTTGTTTGATGCTGGTGACGTCACACAACGTGCGCGCAGTTCACGGCCACGATCAAGTTCATGTAATTTTTCATACATGATTTAGTACCAATTATTCGTGTGTGGGTAGGTTTTAGTTAGATTTTTTGTGTTTTATCGCTTGCACAACTACTGCCTGGCTTGTCATGCGCTAGATGCATGAGTCAGGCAAGCTTGATGATTACAGTTCAAGTCAAATAATGATTATTGTGTTGCTATAGTGATTATATCATTTAAAAAACCAGCCAAGTGCGTATCTGACCACGCACCAGTTAGGGTTCTGTAGACAGTACAGGCTATACAGCATTCTAACAAGACATGTAAGCCCAAACTAGATTTATTTAGAAAATAAAATGTAAATTTTGCAGTTTTTTTTTTTTTTTTTTTTATAATATTGTACGGTAGATTAAAATATTTTTAAGAAATATTTGTAAAGACGCTTGTCATCTTAGTCTACCTGCGACCACGAAATGCTGCAAAGCTTTCGAAATGTCAGGAAAACCAATTTAAATATTATACGCGATTTAATCCGGTTAAACTTTGTTTGTTTTTTAACTTTGTTTGCCTCGTTGGTCCAGTGGTCGCAACCGCGACTGCTGAGCGTGGGGTCCTGGGTTCGATTCCCGGGTCGGGCAAAGTGTTATTGGGTTTTTTCATTAGGAAATTCTCAGTAGCAGCCCGGAGTATGGATTTGTGCCCGGTTAATGGCAATAGGCTCGCCCCCTATTACATGGGACTATAACATAACTGGCGAAATGTGGGTGTACTATACACCTCTGCCTACCCCTTCGGGGAAATACAGGCGTGATGTTATGTTATGTTAAACTTTGTTTTATTATAATTTCTATGGACTTTATAGAACCTCAACTACGTGGTTAAGTTGGTCGATTCATCATCATCATCATCATCATTTCAGCCGAAAGATGCCTACTGCTGGACATAGGCCTCCCCCAGGTATCGCCACAACGACCGGTCCTGCGCCTTACGCATCCAGCGGATTCCCGCGCCTTGTGGGGGGCCTACCCACGCTGCGCCTTCCTGTACGCGGTCGCCACTCCAGAACTTTACTGCCCCGACGGCCATCATTTTTGCGAGCAATGTGCCCCGCCCACTGCCACTTAAGCTTGGCTATTCTTCTAGTTGGTCGATTGTTACTCGTAAAATAGAGAAGCCTACTTTTCTTTGATAGTTTTTCTTTTAAATTCGTTACATTTGCTAATATTCTGAATAATATATGATGGCGTTGTTTGTGACTTCGTTCAACTCGTCTCTTGTGCAGGCAGTAGAGTACAAGGGACAAGTGAGAAAATGGGCCGTGGACTGAATGGGTCCCGCAATCGTATTTAGTATTAGAGGAGTCGCGTGTTCTCCAATTGCACATATTGCCTCTGCAGCGACCAACTTGAGTCCGGAGTTGGTCTAGGTATTTCCAGACTGACCACGGGAGATCATGAACTGGGGGCAGTTGTTCTTGCAGTGATACAAAATAAGGCGGTGGTGGGAGCCTTTCCTTCCACAACGCTGTCCTCTTGCAGTGATACAAAATCAGGCGGTGGTGCAAGCCTTTCCTTCCACAACGCTGTCCTCATTGTGGCTGGATGGAGTTGTGAGGCCTAACTAACCTAAAATGAACGGCTTGCCATTACACAGATAAGTCACTAGTGGATTCTGTGAACGGCAATATCATTTTATTGTGTACATAACATAACATCACGCCTGTATTTCCCCAAAGAAAGAAAAGAAAGAAAGAAAAATATTTATTTGACACAACTGAGACACATACAAAAGAAATATACATGAACAAGAAATAGATATAGTGAAGAAGTAACAAAGCGAGGAAAAAGGTCATTGACAGTCATGCGCCATGTGTGTCTCAAAATTGCGACAAATGGGTGTCCAGCTCAGCATATTGCCAGGTTATTAAACCTGACGCTGGTATTCTGCTGGATCCCTGTTGTGACGTAGGATGTCGAGTAAACTACACATTAGTAATAGTTAGTGAGTGTGTGTGTGTATTAAGAGTGTGATTATGAATAGAAATATATATATTAAGTATACGATAAATAAATGTGAGTGACTAAAATATAATTAGATAATTTGTAAACAACGTTATGTGATACTCGATAAAATACTGCCAAATAACAAACCAATAATAGATTAAAGACATAAATAAATAATTTATCTCTGGTTCCGCAGCAGGGCATAGCGGCTAGTCATCAACGCGATATCAGGTGTTTCTTAAATGATGGACGCGTTAGTAATTGCATGCAAAGGGGTAGGCAGAGGTGTAATAGTACACCCACATTTCGCCAGTTATGTTATAGTCCCATGTAATAGGGGGTGAGCCTACTGCCATTGACCGGGCACAAATCGCTTGCAACCACTAGACCAACGAGGCATCGTGTACAACAATAATTTATATTGAAAAAATAACTTTTGCGGCTTTTCAGCCGGGCTTAGGAGTTGGTATCTTAAAAGGGGATGCCGGTGATTGATTTCTTGTTTTGATTTTTCCGATGAACATGCGACATCCCGAATCGACTAGTGCAATGATTGGTGGTGCCATTATCACCCCATTTGGTGAACACAGTGGTGATTAGTTTGTTGTTACATCGCTCTAGATGATGCTTCTTCTGTTGACTGACCTTCTTGATTAAAACCGACTGGAAAGCCAACTCATTTCGATGTCTGAATCATTATTATATATAATGTGTTAGGGGCTTTCGCGTTGGGAACCAGCCCGGTGGGGCAATTGTGTAATGCATTCACTTTGACATTAGCTTTCATTTTGAAATTAAAGCAATATTCATTGCGTGGTACGTAGTTGACGATAACACAGATTGTCAAAACACACGGAGCAATGAACATTGAAATCCAGATGATTGCGATCGCGAGTGAATTACGCAATTCGGCAGCTGTTCAGTTTTATTTCATTTATTTATTTACAAAAAACACCAAAAATTACAATATTAAACTGATTTGATTGATCATCCGACATTGTACATATTAATAATTGGGACCATCTGCTGCCAAACTAGGTGGAAAACTGTATCTCGGCGAGCAGCGCCAATTCCCTCAGATAAAGTTTAATTAAATTATTTTTGCAATATCCAAAGTAGTTATGTATTATACAAATTAATATCAAAAATAATCATTTAGTATTTTATTTTTACAGTCCTGAAAAAAGTTCTTAAATGGCTTCGAAGCTTCAAAAGCAGTTATTATGTCAGTTTTTCCTCATCAATCAACGTCCACGTAATAAAATCGTGCATCGGATTGCTGTAGGTATATTCTATGGTGACAAATTTGAATGCTACTTGATGCTACGTCTTCCTGCCATTATCTCATCAGTACGAGTGTTGTGTTGCGTTTATTCTATGTCCTCCTTAGTCAAATGTAGGTACATGCATCTTTGAGTTCATTCGTATGGTGTTCGCATTTTGTAAAATAAGTAAGAGTAACCTGCTTAGTATACATCATCATCATCATTTCAGCCGAAAGACGTCCACTGCTGGACTTAGGCCTCCCCCAATCATGTTGGGGGGATATGCCAGAATCGCCACGCTTGGCAGGCGGGTTGGTAATCGCAGTTGGTTGGTTAAATTCTCAGAGAACGCTGCTGCACATCCTCTGGTGAATCCCTTAGTCGCCTTTTACGACACCCATGAGAAAAGACAGGGTGGTGCAATTCTTTATATCCGGCAC
This sequence comes from Asteroscopus sphinx, assembly GCA_949699075.1. NCBI lineage: Eukaryota > Metazoa > Arthropoda > Insecta > Lepidoptera > Noctuidae > Asteroscopus > Asteroscopus sphinx. The sequence continues at coordinate 28,980,890 of OX453004.1, read as the reverse complement.
CACACGGAACCAATTAGTATACATATTTATTTTTATTTACTTATCTATACTAATATTATAAAGAGGAAATATTTGCTTGTTTATTTTTTTGTTTATAATCGATTAGCTCTGAAACTACTGAACCGATTTTAATAATTATTTAACCATTAGAAAGCTACTTTAGCCAGAAGAAACAGGCTTTATATTTCAGTATGAGAGGTGATGCCGCGGTAAAGTCTATTAGGTGTTTATAGAGACCATTTTACGATTGCGGGCTGAAATGTTGATGATGATTCCATCTAACTGATAATTCTGACATTTCCATTACAAAATGGAATGTTTATTTAACCAACATTCGCTGTTAGTCTTAAAAGAGGTATAGTTTAGACAAGAAACTAGACTATCTGACATAATTTAACTATTCATATAACAACTAACTATTATGTATCTAAGTTTGACAACAAGTTTGTGTATGCTGGACTCTAAAATGGAATAAGTAAAATGTCTTATTAGAATCCTATATAGAGCTAGGAAAATTGCATAGATGGAATTACAAACGAGTTTCAGAAAAGGAAGATGAGATATTTTGTAACAGGAATGATTTCAAGAAATTAGTTTCCTTTTAAAATTAAGAAACGGATATCATCTTATACCGCAAAGTTTGAAGACAAAGGTTTTCAACCAGTGCGTCCTGCCAGTCATGACTTACGGTGCCGAGACGTGGACACTGACAGTTGGGCTAGTCCACAAATTTAAAGTCGCTCAGCGAGCTATGGAGCGAGCTATGCTTGGAGTTTCGAGATTATCCGGAGAAGAACCGGAGTGACCGACATAGCTTTTAGGATCAGTAAGCTGAAGTGGCAGTGGGCTGGCCATATCTGTCGAAGGACCGATGGCCGTTGGAGCAGACGAGTCCTTGAGTGGAGACCGCGTATAAGCAAACGCAGCGTAGGGCGCCCCCCTGCCAGGTGGACCGACGACCTAAAGAACGTGGCTGGGGGGGACTGGATGCGGAAGGCAGAGGACCGAGCGTTGTGGCGCAACTTGGGAGAGGCCTATGTCCAGCAGTGGACTGCGATAGGCTGAGTTGATTGATTGATTGATATTATCTTATATCGGCTGATCACTATAATCATTTTAAGCTGTGGATGAACTGAAGCTGATATTATCGCCACTCTACAGGTTAATGATCTAATTATCGGCATCGCCATCATCAACATCAGCCTATATAAGTCTACTGCGTGACTGCGTGACACAGGCCACTCCAATAGCACGTCACTAAAATCAATTCTCGGTTACTCATCCACCTGCAGTGGTCTCGAACGTCAAAATGCAAAATCGGTAGAGCTGACCCCGAAAATCGGTATATTTGTACCAAAAATTGGTATAACATGTAAAAAATTATGTTTGTTGGGGTCGTCTTCAAGAAAACAGGTTCTGTTATATTGATTCTACGTTTTATTTGTCTATTTTTTACAAGTTTGAGATTAAAATATTCGCGACAGATTTTTTGCGTCCGCGCTCTTGTCGTCAGTTCGTAGTAGAGAGAAAGTATATCTGGCTGTCAGCTGTCAGCTGTCAAAGTTAGACGTCGCCGGTCGAGGCCGCTATTGTCACGTTCCACCTCTTCCGCTCCGACGCCGGTTGGATTTGAGACGTTCAACGCGTTCCAGTCGCATTGTAAACATCCTCCCCCCCCTTGGGGACGTGTTCCCCAAGGAGCTCTTGGGAATCTAGTTGTGTTAGTCTAGAAACGGGCCTATGAATGACGCCGCTCTTTGTTTTCACGTCGACCACTCTGCATACGCCATCTGCTCCTGGATATAGTTTGACAATCCGGCCCATGAGCCATTTCATAGGTGGCAGCTGATCGTCCAGAATGAAGACTAGGTCGCCAACACTAACGTGGTGTTGTGCATGCTGCCATTTGACGCGTTGCTGCAGAGTAGATAGATAGTCCTTTGTCCATCGAGACCAGAAATGTTGTCTTAAGCGTTCAATCAGCTGGTATCGGTTGATGCTGACTCGCTCGGTGACAGGTGAAGGCAGTGAGGTCAATGGCCGACCCACAAGGAAGTGCCCAGGTGTAATAGCTGACAGATCAGAAGGATCAGCAGACATTGAAGTAATCGGACGCGAGTTCATAATAGCCTCAATCTGCACAAACAGTGTGTACAACTCTTCAAAAGTTAAACTAGAGTTACCCGCTATCCGTTTTAAATGAAATTTTGCCGTTTTGACTCCCGCTTCCCAGATCCCGCCGAAATGCGGTGCATATGCAGGAGAAAATTTAAACGTTATGCCTTCCTTGCTCGCGTAGTCGCTAACCGATCGTTCACTATTCTTAAGCAGTCTGTTCAGTTCGTTATTGGCTCCTACAAAGTTTTTACCATTATCACAGTATATTGTGTCAGGTTTACCACGTCGTGAGATGAATCTACGCAAGCACAAGATAAAGGCATCGCTACTTAAGTCGCTCACGACTTCTAAGTGCACAGCTTTAGTACTAAAACAAACAAATATGCATAAATAGCACTTGGAGGTCTTAGCACCACGGCCCTTTCTATTTAATATTAGAAAAGGTCCAGCAAAATCAGTGCCACAAGTCTCGAATGGTGGAGCAGGAGTTACACGAGGTTGTGGTAAGTTACCCATTATAGGGTTTAAAGGTTTAGCTTTAAATCTCTGACATCGTACACACTTTCTAACGGTAGTCGCAGCTAACACCTTGCCACCTGTGGGCCAGAATTGCTCACGAATAGAACTCAACAGTTGCTGAGGGCCACAGTGTAAGAGACGAAGATGTTCTTGCTCAAATAAAAGTTTAGAGAAAGTGTGTTTGGGGTCAAGTAATATGGGGTGTTTTTTCCCATAAGGACAGTGGGATGCATTTTCAATCCGTCCACCGACACGTAATACACCATGTTGATCCAAATATGGGTTTAAAGAGAGAATCCGTGACTTAGAATTTAGTTTATTTAAAGTCTTAAGTGAATGAATTTCCTTTGAAAAGCTTTCGCCTTGTGAAGCTTTAGCTATAAGCATCAGTGAATTACTCAATTCAGAGCAAGTAAGTTCACCATTTAGTTTAGTATTATTTTTTCTAATGTTATTTATAAATCTTAGTATGTAAGCGTATATTCTTTGCAATTTGTATAATTTAGAATATTTTTCAAATGGTACAACATCATTAGGTAGGGTTTTAATATTTAAACTTATTTTTGTTTCAGGTAAAGTTACAGAAGTAGATTTAGACTGGGGCCATTCATGTTCAAACTTGGCCAGAAAGGAAGGACCATGCCACCAAAGGGTATTACTAAAAAGAAGACGTGGTTGAATGCCCCTAGACGCCATATCAGCAGGATTATATTCGGTAGGTACATGACGCCAAGTAGTTATATCAGTTAGATCACGAATCTGTTCAATCCGACTGCAAACATAAGTTTTAAGGGTTTTAGGTGGAGTGTGTAACCACCCTAAAACTATGGTTGAATCTGTCCAAAATACTGAGCGTGAAATCTTAATTTTTAAAGATTGCAGAACTTTAGAATGTAGTTTTGCACCAAGTAAAGCGCCTAACAATTCTAGACGTGGAATTGTTTCAGTTTTTAAGGGAGAAACTTTAGTTTTTGCACATAATAAGTTACATTCAACTTCACCCAAGTTATTCGTCGATTTTAAGTAAATACATGCACCATAGGCATCTTGTGAGGCATCAGTAAAGCAATGAACCTCTATATAGGTTGGGGAGTTGCAGAGAATATACCTAGGTACCTTAATATGAGCAAAATTATTAGTCTCTTTATAGAATTCTATCCATGAGTTCTCCATCTCCTTCGAAATTTCATCATCCCAGTCTATTTTAAGTAACCAGAGCTTCTGTAAAAATATTTTATGAAAAATAGTGCAGACAGATAAGAGGCCTAATGGGTCGAATATGCGACACGAGTTGGACAGTATAGAGCGTTTCGTAATTTTAGGAATAGGTTTAATTTCGACTGTAAAGTGCAAAGTGTCAGAGCTAGGTGTCCATTTTAATCCTAACACAGAGGATTGCTTACTAAAGTCTTGAGATTGATCAGTCATTTGTATATCATCAAAAATATCAGGAGAATTTGTTCTAAATTTACGCAAAGGAAAACCACCCTCAGAAAGTTTTTTAATTACTCCTGAAAGAGTAGATTTTAACACAGATTTTGAGTCTGAACCAGTATTCAGGTCATCAACATAAAAGTCATGTCTTAACGTATTAGCAACAGTTTCATCAGAGCACTCCATTGCAAGTTGTATAAGACACCTAGTACTAAGATACGGAGCTGAAGCTGTTCCATACGTGACAGTATTTAGTTGCAAGGTTTTGAGTTCTTGATCTTTGTCCTCTCTCCAGAGTATGAGTTGCAGGTGACGCTGGGATTCAGTAACCATAACCTGTCTGTACATTTTTTCCACATCACCTGTCACTACATAGGTATACTGACGAAACCTGAGCAAAATTGCCATTAAATCATCCTGAACTACTGGCCCAACAAATTGAATATCATTAAGTGATATGTTTGTAGAAGTCTTACAAGAGGCATCGAAGACTACTCTTAAGCGAGTAGTCTCACTGCTTTCACGAATTACTGCGTGGTGAGGTATATAGTAACCGAAAATAGGACGGCTGATTTCGGTAAGATGGCCTAATCTTTTATATTCATTAATGAAATCTATATACTCATTTTTAATGTTAGATTTATCTAATTTCTTTTCTAAATTAAAGAAACGCCTTTTAGCAATAAGATAAGAGTCCCCTAGAGCCTCATTAGCGACTTTCCGCAAGGGCAGTTTGACACAGAATCTGCCATCTTTCAGGCGGACCGTATTTTCAATAAAATGATTTTCACAATATTTTTCATCCTCAGAAAGCAAAGTATTTTTTGTTGGCAAGTCAAGAATATTTTCAACTTCCCAGAATTTAGTCAGAGAATCTCTAATTTCTTGAGAAAAGTTAGAATTAATGGTAGTAGCATGGCCCATACCACATGGACCAGACACTAACCAACCCAGCTTGGATTTCTGTAAGGTAGGTTTATTTTTCCCCAACTTAATTAGCTTAGAATCTACAATTTCCCAGTAAACATCAGCCCCTAGTAGTAGATCAATTTCAGATGGGCAGTAGTAGGTTGGATCTGCTAGTTCTATAAACTCAGGAAGATCCCATTGAGAAGGGTTAATCTTTGTGCTAGGCAACTTACCGGTGATCTGCGGTACTACAAGACAAGAAATGTTCGTTTGGAATAAGTTGACCCGTGATTTTAACTGTATATCACACTTTTTATTAGTATTTGTTAATTTATTATTTATTCCAGCAATTGATATATTAGTATTAGAACAAGTCAGATTCATTTTCTTTTGCATACTTTCAGTTATAAATGAAGACTGACTTCCATTGTCTAGAAGAGCTCTAACAATGAATGTTTTATTAGATCGGCTATCAACTAATTCCACCTGAGCAGTACATAAGAGAATTTGCCCGGGAATTTGCACGGAGAGTGATATAGGATTGAACATAGTGACAGTAGACGTCTGAGAGGACTCCGCCACTTGAGGAAGTGATGTCACAGAAGAAGTATCAACAGGTAAGTTTGTTTTATCATTATTGGACTGTGATTTATGCAGTAATAAATTATGTCTTTTGTTACAGATTTTGCAAGAATTATGTTTGCAGTGAGCCGAGAAATGACCAGGGCGTAGACAATTATGACAGAGCTTGTGCTTTGAAACTTCATTGTATCGAGAATCCAATGACATCTCTTTGAATTTATCACACTTATAAAGTAAATGATCTTGCGAACATACAACACAATTTTTTACGTTTGTCGAAGAAGAAACAAATGATTTTGTGTGCTTATTGTCCTTATTATAAGAAGATGATCGTTTTTCAGTTTTGATTGATAAATCATTCTTGCTATACTGCAAGGTTTCTAGCACGTCAGCACGATTACGCAAGAAACTATAAAACTCCTCAAGTGTTGGAGAAGTAGGAATAGTACTCCTGTGTTCCTCCCATTTGCGACTTGTAACACCATCTAGTTTCGTGGCCATTATAAAAACAACTAAAGTATCCCAGTGAGTTGTAGGTTCATTCAAAGAAGATAAGGCACGAAGATTTTTAGCGTAGTAATCTATCATATAGCGAAGTGACTTGTAATTTTCCTTATTAATTGCTTCAAAATTCAGAAGAGCCATTAAATGATTATTTGTAAGTATACGATTGTTGTCAAAGCGCTCGATAAGCAAACTCCAAGCTAATTTATAATTGGTACCAGTGAACTCTATTGACTTTATTATATTAGATGCGCCTGCCTCTAACGAAGAACGTAGGTAATGGAACTTGTTAATATCAGGAATAGTATCATTATTGTTAATTAAAGAATCGAAAGTGTCTCGAAATTCCATCCACTTTAAATAGTTTCCATCAAAGGAAGGCAGCTGTATGGTAGGCAGCTTTATGCTATAGTTTCGGCTATCTTGTTTTATATTCTGGCAGCTAGTTATTGAATGAGAATTAGCATTTTCAGGTAGTACAATACTAGGTGCAAGACTATCAATTAACACTTGAGCTTTAGCAATGTTTGAACAAAAGTCACTCTCAATTACATCATTCTCTTCTAACTGTTCAGGTTCTAAACCTTCAATTTTAGTTTTTAAATTATCAAACTGGTTTAATAACTCTCTGAATCTTGACAGTTTTATCTCAGTTTCAGCGAGTATTTGTTTAGAGATGCTTTCAGCACCTATCAGCATAACAGTATTTATATATTTTGAAAATATAGTTATTCTAGCTTTCATCGTTCCACGTTGCTGAATAAGAGGTTTTAATTCAGCAGCCATAATGAAAAGCACAACAAATTGAACAGACTGTTAAAGATTAAGTAGGTATACAGTACCAATTCTGGTAACAGGTATCTCGGTTAAAACAAAAATCAAAAGCCAAACCGTGCAAGTCGTGCAATAGCTACGACAACCACTCGTCAGTCAGCAACTCGCACACGAGCAAAGCAGGCCACGCAGCACAGGACGCAAGCTGTGAAGTGCAGGCAGGTGTCTTTCTTTTTAGCAGAGCATTCCAACAGGACCCAAGAAGCAGGTGCACACGGCGAATCTGGAAAATGCCAGGGTGGTCCCGTAAGCGAAATGCAAGCAAAGTTAGGTAGAAGTAGGGTCCTAGGTATGAACCTAGGTTCTTGTCATATAGTAAGGAAAATCGACACAGAAAGTAATTTCAGTCTGACTCCATAGATATTTTAATCATTTAGATATTAGAAATACGGTTGTGATCGGGCTTTGAAGTAATTATTTTGCAATGAACACTGTTAGGCAGACTGCAGCATTAAGAAAACTGTAAAATAAATAAGATACTAAAACTGGGCGTACTTCCCTGTAAGTAGTAACCAAAAAACACACGTCACACACAAGCCATTTTCATCCGTTGAAGTAGCAGCCGTAGCAGGAACAATGCGGCTGCATCGTAGTCTCAATCTTCAGTTTTTTCTTTAATCACGTCGGGGTCACCAAATGTTGGGGTCGTCTTCAAGAAAACAGGTTCTGTTATATTGATTCTACGTTTTATTTGTCTATTTTTTACAAGTTTGAGATTAAAATATTCGCGACAGATTTTTTGCGTCCGCGCTCTTGTCGTCAGTTCGTAGTAGAGAGAAAGTATATCTGGCTGTCAGCTGTCAGCTGTCAAAGTTAGACGTCGCCGGTCGAGGCCGCTATTGTCACGTTCCACCTCTTCCGCTCCGACGCCGGTTGGATTTGAGACGTTCAACGCGTTCCAGTCGCATTGTAAACAATGTTTAATCGAATTTTTTAACTTTTAAATTTCGTTATCCTTGTAAATTATTAGAAATTTACAGAATTCACCACACAATAAAACCGACTGTTTCAATTATTTTCTGGAGTTTATTGAAATCATAATCCTTTTATAAAACAACTTTTATAATGAAAATTTTTAATAAATGCCTACTATCATAGCCTAGTCCTATTACACTAACTTCAATTATTATTGATCTTCAATTCAGGTGATCTTTAGATGCAGATTCAATAAATTTGATTGCAGTTTTGTTCGTAATTATCAACTTAACGAACGAACGAGAATAAGTGCTCAGCATTGGTGAATAAATGGGCGGTAAACAGTAATTTCATTCATGAAAGGAAATCCTGTCTCAGAAATAGTGGAAAAATATATCGGTAGAAATACCGAAAAATCGGTAGGTTCGAGACCACTGTACAGCTGCTATCAGCCACCTTGCCAATATCATTAGTCCACCTCTAGCTTGAGGGCCTACGCTTGCCGATTCGCGGTCTTCACTCAAGAATCACACGTACGGTTATTGGTTCTTCGGCTAACATGTTTCGGTTAAAGATCTGCAGGACGTAAAAATATAACATTCTGCTCTAAATTGGAAAGAAAACTAGATTCAAGTATAGTACCTGTTCTATTTTTATATCCACCATCATACAGTAGCAAATGACACAAAGCAAATAACTTCGTCATAATGTTATAACTGCTATGACTAAGCATATGCACAAAAAAATATGAATGAATTTGAATGATATCTTTATTTTAACGATTTTTAGGATGGACGAGAGAAGATTGACGAAACAAGTATATGAAGCGAGTGTGGATGGAAGAGTTGGAAGGGGACGACCTCGGCGAACGTATCGCGATCAAATCGCGGATGTTCTCAAAAAATGCCAGGTTAAGAGTTCTCTAAACCGACGAGCATGCATGACGAGGTTAATGGACGTAGATGATGCGAAAGAGGTGTGTCAGGATCGTAGCAGGTGGAAATCCATAGTCTCTGCCTACCCCAATGGGAAACAGGCGTGATAATATGTATGTATGTATGTATCTTTATTTTAGTACAGAAAATGTAACAAAAAGCTAAAACTAATTGGTCGATAAAATTAGATTTAGATTCAACGTATAATATTTTTATGAATTCGAGTGGTCTTTTTCAGAGAATGTTCCAGTGATGTCTTCTTAGGGGTATTAACATACATACATACATACGTGGGACACTCAGAAAGTTTTGCGAAACTAAAAAAAATTGTTCTATACGTACATATATTTTTATCAAATCTTTTCAAAGTACTTTCCACCAGCCTCTATACAAAGATTCATGCGCCTAAACCAGTTTTCAAAACACTTTTTCCAGTCCGCCGCAGACACCTCGTTTACAGCCTGCTCGAACGCAGCCAGCGCATCTTCCGGCGACGAAAATTGTATCCCTTTGAGCTGATTTTTTATTTTTGGGAATAAAAAGAAGTCACACGGTGCTAGATCAGGGCTGTAAGGAGGGTGACCCAGGAGTTTGACTGGCGTGCTGTCCAGGAAGTCCCTCGTTTTGAGTGCGGTGTGCGCAGGTGCATTGTCGTGGTGGAGCAGTAGCCCGCGGAGCCCTGTGTTTGGTCGCTTGTTGCTTATAACAGAGAAAACTTCTGGCAAACATTTGGTAGTATACCATTCGGCATTAATGCTTCTTTGATCCCGTAAGGGAATTGATACCAAGTGGCCAGTCAAATTAAAAAAGCTAGCGATCAAAATCTTACCCCCGCTTCTAGATCGCTTCACTTTGGTAGGCGTTGGCTCATTTTGAAACACCCAAACAGTCGACTGGCGCTTGGTTTCTGGGTCGTATTGATAAATCCAGGACTCATCACCTGTAACGATGTCGTAAACACGCCGAGACGAGCCTGCTTCAAATTTGTTAAGCATATCACGGCACCATTCCACCCGGGCCTGCTTCTGAGCATCGGTGAGGTTGTGCGGCACCCAGCGTGATACTATCCTCCTCACGCGAAGATGGCTGTGTAGAATCTCGTGAACGCTTCCCGATCCAATCTTCAATATGTGTTGAATCTCCTGATATGTAATTCGCCTATTGTCTTGGATTAAATTTTTCACTGCTAGCACGTTTTCTTCGGTAACAGCCGTCAAAGGGCGACCGCTTCTTTCGTCATCCCCCAAAGTTGGTCGACCGCGCTTGAATTCGTTATACCAACGATACACGGTTGCCTTGGAAGGGCCTTCATCCATGAATGCCATTTGAAGTCTATCGTACGATTCATCCGGTTTCAGGCGACACTTGAAATCGTATAAAATCATAGCTCTAAAATGTTCCCGGCGCAGATCCATATTTCAGTGAGACACAATACTTTGAATTAACTCGCAAAAAATGTGGAGGGAAATTTTGAAATTGGAACTTACTTATTTTTACTTATAAATAATCATATTTTCGAAAAACATTATAACTGGCCAGTCTCCCATATATAAAAACTTTTTTTCGCAATACTTTCTGAGGGGCCTGGTATTATCACGCCTGTTTCCCATTGGGGTAGGCAGAGACTATGGATTTCCACCTGCTACGATCCTGACACACCTCTTTCGCTTCATTTACGTCCATTAACCTCGTCATGCATGCTCGTATTAAATATTCAACAAATATAATTATATGTACTTCGTTGCCTAACAGATTGCTATGCTCAGAAGTCAGAATGCATTCACTCTGTGTAGAACAAAAACTCGCAGTTAGGATAAAATAAAATGAACTCTTCATAAATTCTCGGAGGATTTGCGCTTTGCATAAACTAGAAATGTTTAGTAATTATTTTAATTAAAATTAAAAATCACTGATGTGTTTTTTTTTTGTAAAATATAAATGTATATTTTTTTAAATACAAATATTACTCCTTAATTTTGTTCTTCTACTAATATACCAACTTCTCAAAATATTTCACCTCAATGTTATTCATTTATAATTTTGCAGATTTTTTAAATGCATTTTTGCACAATTTTGCCGATTTTTTTAATGCATAGTTGCACAATTTTGTAGATTTTTTAAATGCCTTATTTTATTACATCATTAAATTATTATTTCAAACGAATGTATGGATTATTTATGTGTTTTTTTTTGTAATTTGTATTAAATAAATAGATAAATAGTTTTTATTTTTAATAAAAACATTTTTGAATTGAATTGTAATATTTAGATAAAGAGACAAGTCAAGATTGTTTGCCTTTAGTTAATAACCTAAACATTTTAAGTATATGTCTTATTAAGAAGATATACGTTTTTTTTTGTTATAAAAATCCGGGTTCTTTCGAAGATGTAGGAATAAATCCTTATTGCTTCACGGTCCCTCCAATATTCGATATACCGTAACGATATTATTCGAAGTATGTGTATAAAATAATTATTTCCGTATAATCAAACGGTTATTAAAATTTGTTATATTAATACTTCCTTAAACAATGTTAAAAATACTTTAAAAATGTTTTTGAGGCCTTGAAATAAAGTGACCTTTACAGTGTCTCTACGTGGCCTTGGTTTGTAAAATTTTATTCCATAAAATGCAGGGTCGACTGTAAACATATTATGTATGTAGATCTAATTATAGTGATGATATCAGTTTAGTAAATGTATTGTTTTTGATGATACATTCTGTTAACAATAAAATGTGTGTAATTTGCATAAATTGATGACAAAACTGCTGAGAAAATATGTCAATCAATCAATCAACTCAGCCTATCGCAGTCCACTGCTGGACATAGGCCTCTCCCAAGTTGCGCCACAACGCTCGGTCCTCTGCCTTCCGCATCCAGTCCCCCCCAGCCACGTTCTTTAGGTCGTCGGTCCACCTGGCAGGGGGGCGCCCTACGCTGCGTTTGCCGATACGCGGTCTCCACTCAAGGACTCGTCTGCTCCAACGGCCATCGGTCGTTCGACAGACAAATAAAAAAAAAAAAAAAAAAAAAAAAAGAGAAAATATGTATTATTATGTATACTTATGGAAAAAATTGTCTTTTACCAGAAATGTATAAGTTTATTACGAAAATACTCAAAAATAGTGGTACAAAAATCTACTTTCTACCGCCAATAACACTGCCATCTTCATTAATCTTATAAAACACTTCTTACAAAGGATGCCTTTTTCAGAACTGCGAATAGCGGCCTTGAATTCTCTGCGTGGCCTTAAACTCTGAAGTAGTCAAGGCCAATATGACGTCACCAATTTTACTAACGATGCGTTGACGCTGCGTTTACGCTGCTTGTTGGCTTCTGTCTTCTATCTCTGTCATTGCGCTAGAAACCTTGGCCTTAGCAAGTATCGCAACAAAGTCACATCGCGGATATGAAAAGTACTTAAATTTTCATGATCCCGTGTATTGACTGTTAAAATTTATCGCGTAATACTTTGTAGGTACCTACAGTGATTTTTTTAGTTTTATAACATCTTTAGCTTGCTTGAAGGGGCAATTAAATTACCTACCAAAAATAAGTTCAGATTATATTAATTTGTTTGAATACGTAGCAAAGTTGTTTTTAAGTGTTTTTGTTTTGTATGAAACTGACTTTGGATTTAAAAACAGTAAATATTTATTTGTTGAAAGTCAACTTTTTTGTCTAGTAATAAACTTTGTCTCATTTGCATTTTCATAGCACACCATAGCAAGTTTATGAATGGTTTTGTTATGAATATTTTAACATCAAAATCCAATCAATCAATTTTTTTACACTCTCCTAGGAGTAACCCTGAGCAATTTCACACACGGAAATCGAGAATTTTCCCTCATTTGTATGTGTGCTAAAATGCTGTACGTATGTGTGTGTGTGAGAACCGCGTGCAACTACGGCCGAGGTCGCCCACATTCGATCTGTGCAAATTTTCGTTCGGCGGGATCACTGGCCGCTCTCAGGGTCGTACCGCCGTATCTCTCAATTTTTGTTTGTTAATTATAAAAATAATGCGTTATATAACTAGCTATACGCTTCTCACTTCCACTCGAACGAATCCGCATAACTCCGTCTCACCGCCACTGGCGTTGCGCCGCACACATTCAAACCGCCTAGAAAAATACATCCACAAAATTCGGCGGTTTGTTTCTGTGTGTGCGTAAATGACGTTAGCGTACAATGCGATTACAGGCCCGCACTGGAGGAATTTATTTATTACCTACTACGCGTTCGGAATAATATTTATTTTTGTTTGTGTGCCGTAGATTTTGTGATATCCACATTTTTCACCAATTACTTCATTGGCTCGATAAGGTTTGATAGGTATGGCGTTGTTTCAAACCAGCAGCCCATTGATTTCTAGCCAACAAAATTAAGAATAGACGAAAAGTGATACGTGCCGAGTTTCTTGAACATTTGCCATTAAAACTAGAATTTTGGATAATTTCTTAAAACGGTTAAAACGGTTACAAATATTTTTTATTTACATTTAGATTTTGATCTTGGTTGATTAATTTGATGTAGAGTGTGTGTTGAAGCCATTCGTATCTGTGCTATAACTAAAATATACTGGTTGTATTATGATAGGATTTTTTGTTAATAGCGGTATGTACATACTAAACACGTGCGGTGTTTGGGCCATTACGTAAAGATACAAATATAAAGAAGTTTTTAAATACCTATGTGATACTTTGATGAATATCAAGAACAGTGGGCTCGAAAGTCTTTGTTAAAAAGTAGTTTATGATAACGTACAGTTTGTTGTCGTTTACTGAAGGTACTTAAAGTGTTAAAAGGAAATATTTGTATTTGATTTTTTTGTGACGTTCTCTTGGCTACTTCAGATTTTGAAACAAATTTTTTCGTAGTAAATGTCACTTTTAGTATAAACTTAATTAGTTTCGTAGAAAATTGTGTTTGTAGTACGTGGTATTTGTATTAATTGGGACTTTATGCCATCAGGTATCATAAAAGATAACTAAGTACATTTATAAAGGTAGATATCGGTATTTATAGCAACTGGTATGTGTAGCATTTGGTATTTGTTGCAACTAGTAGCTAGGTATTTGTACCAATAGGATTTTTTTAGGGGTGGTATTTTTAGCAACTGATATTAGTATCTACCTAAAAATTCGAATTTGTTGCATCCATACTATAGCAAAAAATTATAGCATAACATTGCTTTATAAAAATATAAAAAAGGTTATCAACTTTATTTTATTGATTAAAAATGGAACGCAAGTAACGTGGTGCACTTTATTAATGTTCTTATTAATCGGTACTATGGTTGGGGTAATAGGTCACTACAACAGTTAAACATTATGAGTTATGATGACCCATTTCTCTTTGTCGGCTTGTACAACTTGGGTGGGTCGATAACTATATATAAATAAACAAATGTATGCAATATTTTTTATTATTATTAAAGTTATGCATTTTTAAACGTAAACAACAACGCAAATAAAATAATGTAATTTTGTTACAATGTAATAATATAATATAATGTCTACATAGTTGATTGGATATCTTCTAGATATTATGCATAATAATAAATATGGTTTTAAATGATATTCCTCAAAGATTTTACAAAAACACTTAAGTCTTGACAATGTTTTATTTAACGCGTTCATTCAAAATTGTAAATACATAATTCTGTTCTTATTTATTATTTCATAACCAATTGTTTCAAAATACTCATCACAAAAAAAAAGCATGATCGAAAACACTTATTTCGTAGGTACTTAGCAACACGTAATTTTAGTCGCCAAAAAATTGTCCCACACTTAAAAACTGCATTAAAAAAACAGAGTTCAAATTCGTCACTGCATTGTAGTTACACGTGCCGCGGTTTTTGTCCGGGATGCGATGTTTGGCAGTCATTGTATGCAGCGAGTATTTGCGCACCGAAGCCTTGGCCCCGCCCCGCAACCCGCACCGCTGATACTTGCACGCAACGCATAGATAACGTTAGCTTTGTTCGGGTTATTTGAAACGTGAATATTATTTTGAATGAGTAGTTTTTGGGACGGGATAGAACTTCTTCTTTGGTGTTTATTTAGTTGCGAGAATATAGCAGCGATTTTACCTACCTTCCTATCTTTGATGCCTTTCTTTTAGGATTTTCCTCAATACGTATTGACAGTTATACCTATCTAGAATTTTCCTCATGGATATTACTTATGTGTAGGTACCTACTGAAAGCACTGCACTAACTTCATTCGGATTTGTAAAACTTATTCAAATATCATGCTTTTAAAACATTCAAATATGCAAGGCAAGAAAAAACATTATTTTTTATATTTCAAATACACCTAATTTCAGGCACTTTTGAAACATCAGGCTGTATTTGCACGGTTCCAATTTATGGGTCCTATGGAGAATATCTGGCAAGAAAATCATGTATAACTCATTAGTAAGAAGTCATCTAGAGTATTGAAGTGTTGTCTGGTCATCCGCGTATAACGTGCACATCAAGCGTAGTGAGCGGTTACAAAAGAGGTTCATGTGGCATTTGACTTATAAGAGTAATATGGGTAGACAGCTTAAATCATACCAAGACAGATTAAAGTATTTTAAAATGGTGTCGTTGGAGAAACGGAGGAATATGTTGGATTTGGTTTTCCTTAAGAAATTAGTAACAGGCTCTCTGGATTGTCCCAGGCTGCTTGGTGAGGTGTCATTCCATGTGCCACGAAATCTGCCAAGAAGCTCTAATAGGAAGCTTTTTAGTCAGCCAAAAAGCCGTACAAATTTGAGGCAACATTGCTCATTATCCAGAATGTACGCTTTATACAAAAAGCATGACATGAGCATTGACTTATTCCTCTCTTCTATAATTTCTCTGAAAAAAGCTGTGATGGACATTCAGTGATAAATTAATTATTCATACATATTTAAATTCACTTAATTTAAGATTTTTTTTGTGTGTCGTCATTTGTTTTGATTTCATACAGACCATAAATGGTCTACTTTATTTGCATCACTGTAAGTTTGTTGTTTTATGTAACTAATTTTTGTATTAATATTAATTGCGCTTAATTTATGGCATGCCGTGCTCTTTTGTAAGTAATGGGGCACTTAGATTAAGTTTGAAATGTGTTATTTTTTCATGTACAGTGTACTCATTGTTGAAGAGCCAGAGCCAGTTATAAATAAATAAAATAAAATAAACTCCATGAGGAAATCAAAGTCTTTTTAAAACCTTTTCAGTTACCATAATGTAATTTTCGCATTACTCGTCGCCTCAGTGCTTGAATGTCCAATCGACCATCGAACAAATTTTACCGGAGACGTTTTTTTAGTTTATTATTGATTTAAGAGAAATATTTTTTAAACTTTTAAGATTTAAGAATAATGTAATATATGCTATACATTATTCTTAAATCATCAAAGTTTTTAAAATATTTCTCTTAAATCAATAATAAACTAAAAAAAACGTCTCCGGTAAAATTCGTTCAATGGTCGATTGGACATTCAAGCACTGAAGCGACGTAACTGTCATGCTTCTAGAACGCCTAGAAAGCGCCCTGCACTAAAAGTGCGTACATTAACATTCATGAAACGCCTAACAATACTTGCTTTGAATTTTAAAGTACCGAGATATTGTTCTTTTCAGTGTTACGAGTCATTGGGCGTAAGGTTTTAGGCCTTTGGTAGTTAATGCAGCGATTTAGGCACGCATTTTGCGAAACGTGAGCAACTGAGCGCCTAGTTTGTGAAACGTTGCGTTTGGGGTCCACCTAGGGTGACCAGCTCCCCGATTTAGAACGATTTCAATAAGTAGTTGACAACCGATTCGGTTTGTGATCTCTTTTTCTCTTGTCATGTGAATCGTAGACAAAACGAAGTAAAAAACCGAATCAGGAAAAATCTATTATTTATTTTATTTCATAATCGATTTTTCTGGATCGGGGAGCAGCATTTTAAGGAGCATTAGCTTTCAAAATATACGGGAAGCAGGGTTAAAATAAGGAGTAACCCATTTTGAAACTTATATAAAAATCAGACTGACTGCCTCATTGGTCTAGTGGTTGCAAGCGCGACTGCTGAGCGTGGGGTCCTGGGTTCGATTCCCGGGTCGGGCAAAGTGTTATTGGATTTTTTCATTAGGAAATTCTCAGTAGCAGCCCGGAGTCTGGATTTGTGCCCGGTCAGTGGCAATAGGCTCGCCCCCTATTACATGGGACTAGAACATAACTGGCGAAATGTGGGTGTACTATTACACCTCTGCCTACCCTTTCTGGGAAATACAGGCGTGATGTTATGTTGTTGTTGTTGTATAAAAATCAGCAACATAAACAAACAAAACAAAAACGAAATCGTGTAACAAACATAAACTGTGGCATAAAATAAAACATTGAAAATAAAAATTAAACGATTTTAAGTAGGTGTGTAGGGAAAGTATGTTTGTGATTTTACTATGCAGCTTTTATAAAAATCTTTATTTCAAACTAAAAACTTACAAAAATCAATGTTAGCCGACAATATTTTGTCCCTTATTGGTTTTTCCATATTAAGACTAGAGTACCTTCTTCTCCATACAAAAAGCGCCATTGATTTACCACCCATAAATGTTATTTTCGATGATTTTTCATGTTATTAATATCTACACCGTGAAACATGCTTGTGTTTTATTTTGATGTAATTTAGCTATGTCTTCATACATCTAAATTATCGAATTGTTTGCATTTAAATTATGACGAAGAAAAGTAGGTTTATTTGAATACCAATTTTTTTTTTCAGAAATCAAAACATGTCAGTGTACCTATAGATTTAAATCTAGCCAAGCGATTAACAGCAACAACGAAAGGTATTGTTAAGATTAGGTTGTGAAAACAGTTTTCCCCCCAAACGCTAATTTTATCAAAAATGTAGGTAAACAAAGCCAATGTATCGTCCCTTTTTAACATAAAGCAAATGACGCGTGTGAGAACAGAGCGGAATCGCGCTGTTTTGATGTTTTTTGACATTTTTGCAAATATCCCAGCGAATAAACATGTGAATAAAAATCTGTTATACCAGAATATAGTAATGTACAAGATGTATTATATTCGCAAAAACAATAGTAAAAACTATTGGAATTTCCAAATGCAATGCGAAGTAGTGCAAAAACAGACCTTAGTTTGGAAATAAATCTATCGAGCAAATTTGATTGAATCGTGTTTTCCCAATACCAGAATCTAGTAAATATAATGTAAAATCATATATATGAAAATTAGATCTACGTCGTATCCACAAATGAAAATGTTTTGGTTCTAAAATCCCTATTTTTTGCAACGCCGTACCTTAAGGGACGTGGCCAATTCTTGGCTGAAAAACGGGAGTTCTGGTAAAGTACGGGACATCAGGTCACATTAGGTCCACCCCTAGCTCCTCAATTAACATAATATAGGTTCTAAACTTCTAATACTGCATGCATGACATGGAATTAGTTTTATTTGAATAGGCGATTGGTTTGGTGCCACTGCTTTTGTTATGACAATTTATTCGTATAACCTATTGTTATTTGAATTTAGTGTTTAGAGTTGCAGGAAGTATTATTTAAACCTTTTGACAATGTACAATACTTTCTGGGCTTCCTGTGCCAAAATGAAGGTGTTTATCATACATGCATCACATCACGCCTTCATTTTCCGAAGGGACAACCTATATTTGCCTCCTGCAAATGTAGGTTGAACGTTCATTATTGTAACAATTTATGACTTTATTCTAAAGATAAATTTAAAAAAAAAAAATGTTTTTTGGAGTATTAAAGATTGCTTCCTTTGTTTGTTTACTTTCGTAACTGCACGTTTTATTTTACTGTAGAAAATTTATTATTATTGAGTGGCAAGTGTCTTCAATGCATTGTCATTAGAGATGGGCCGACTTTACCACGAATAGTCGGGCAAATCGACTATTCGGCATGTTTTCTAGTCGGCGAATAATTCTCAACCAGGTGGTCGGCCTAAATGGCCGAATATTATTGACGACCTCTGTGGTCTAGTGGTTCGAGAGTCAGACTGCTGATCACGAGGTCGTGGGTTCGATTCCCACAGGACACAAATATTTGTGTGATGAACATAAGTGTTTGTGTTGGTCTGGGTGTTTCTTATGTATTATAAGTATGTATTTACGAAAAAAAAAAGTATATAAGTATTATATCCATTGTCTAGTACCCATAGCACAAGCTCTGCTTAGTTTGGGACTAGATGGTGCTGTGTAAAAATGTCCCAAAGATATTTATTTATTTATTTATTTATTTGGCATTTATTGAAAATAGTTTATAGTCAAGTCAGAGAATAGTTTATAGACAAGACAGTGCTAGAGGGGAAATCTCAGATATATTTTAGCCATTTTGGGTATCTCGTATTATTTCGGTCGCCACCACTTGAAAGAAAGGGCCTTTACCGAAGACTCTACAATCGTCCCAGCGAGCCATAGATGCCCGAATTTGACCGAAGTAAGGATGATTGCCAATTTTTATCGATTATTCGAGTCGGTTGATCGGCAAAACCCATAGTCGGCCCGTCACTAATTGTCATTAAATATAGTAAAATAACAAATGAAACCCAAAAATCAACTATTTCAGAATGTGTAAAACAATTGGTAAGTACCCTTATTTTAAAAACAATGGTTATGATAACAAATGTTAATTCCTTGATTTCAACTTTCGGTAGAGTGGTCATACCTACCTATGCACATACCTATTATTATTAGCAAATTAGTGAAATAGACGTTCAACAAAGGCATACGTATTTCTAAACCATTTAAACCATTTATTTTGCCACACACATATAAAATATACATGAAAATACAACACATATATAATATACATATATGAAAAGGTAACAGGACAAATTACAGAGAAAACAACGGGTCTATATATTTATATAATATGTGTAGCAAGGAATCCAGCTCAGTATATGTTGTGTATTTTGCTGTTTGCTTTTCATTTAACGTGATAGAAGTAAGGCACTAAGTATACCTCATCATCATCCTCCGAGCCTTTTACCAATTATATTGGAGTCGGCTTTCAGTCTAGCCAGATGCGGCTGAACATCAGTATTTTACACGGAGCGACTGCCATCAGACCCCCGCAACCCAGTTACTGGGTAATACTGACATTCGGAGGTTAGACCAGTTGTCAGACTTTCAGGCTTCTGACTACCCGTAACGACTGCCATAGATACTCGTATGACAACCGGGACCGACAGCTTAACGTTCTCTCCGAGGCACGGAGGGGTCTCGATGTGTAACGAAACGGTCCCCATCCACAGACTGACCGCGGCAAGTGCAGCTTAACCTTGCAGATCGTACAATCCGCGCAGTCGTTACATCGAGTATACCTATGCATGCATTTGGTTGAGACATAATAACCCTATGTTTAAAGAGTTACCTACATAAAATAAACAAACATTCATTAGGTTGGTGCTTAGGAACCCTAAATTGCTTAGTGTATTTGTGCTTGGTTATTGCAGTGTCAGATAACTTTTAATTTATTATTTGTAACTATTTGGCGGTGTGGTCCAAAGAGTATATAATCACCTGGTGTGGTCCTGCACTCAGAAGACATTAATTTCTTCTTGCAAGTATTAATAGATTAACATAATTACTAATAAAACTTTTTAACAAAAAATTTAACCGACGAAAACAGAAACTGAAAAGCGAAAAATAAATGTAAATAACTAATTAGGAGTCGGCGCCAAACAAACAAGCAAAGTGCGTGCGTTGCAAGTTGCCGAGCGGGGAACGCATTTTTGGAAAGTTATTGTTCATCGTAGAAAATTTCATTTTGTATTTGATGTTATTTTGTTTTTATTAGTAGTAAGTTATTTAATGATTTTCGTTGATTGTTTGTTTGGCGCCGACTCATAATTAGTTATTTACATTTACTTTTCGCTTTTCAGTTTCTGTTTTCGTCAGTTCAATTTTTTGTAAAAAAGTTTACTTAAAAAAATATTGTGGCTTAAATCTAACTCCAAGTCTTCATTATGTTGTAGTGTGTCTAGAACTACATTTATGTGTGCAAAGTGGTAAGAATTCAGCGGGTGAACAAACACTCATCCCCTGTTTTCCTACCCTTAGGGGTAGATTTTGATTTTTAAATTTAAATGGGACCAACTTCGAGATATACCCTATCCTTGAAAAAAGAATCGTCAAAATCGGACTACTCTGTAAAAAGTTACGCGTGGTCATAAATAAAAAAAATAAAAAAATACGCGTCAAATTGAGAACCTCCTCCTTTTTTTTCGTCGGTTAAAAATAACATTCATTATCATCATTTACCCTTACCTTTCTCAATGAATTACCTAAAGAAATAGCTACGGACTCTGTTTCAAAAACTGTACCAAAGAAAATATTAAGAAAACATTACGTATCGATGTGTCCGTCGCCCTCAGTTATGTGCAGTAATTGACAAAATTTGTCAATAAATATGTATATTGGAAATTAAAAATTAATACTGTATATCTAGAACTACCTACTTATCTGTCGGCGCGAGCAAATGATTTGCGTAGAAAATATTCAAGTACCCGCAAGATGTGAGATCATCGTACCACTCAATGAATCAGGAGCAGTGCGGAAGGGTCCGGCGATTACATAAGACGTTGCACGGAGCTGTATGTAGCTAGCGGCCAGTTCGGCCACATCGATTGAGGCGACCGTGCCGTCCACAACTTGAATGAAATTTAAATGAATCGTTTTACACATAAACTGCGCTTCTATAATTCGTATTGTTTTGGTTAAATTATTTAAATAGATATTGGCTTTGTCTTGATTAAAACCTATTCATTGTTCCTATTAGTTTCTTCTAAGATCATGATAACACAACCACTTAGATCCTGTGTAACATGGGCTATCTTCACTCAACCTTCAGTCGGGTGACTCTCGATCCGATCATAGATATATTTATAATATACAAATGAATGTGAACCCACGAGAATACTACCGACAAACTGTTGTGCAGTTTGTCAGGATATTTGATATATATTGTGTAATTTTTCGTTGTATAAACAATTTAAAAAAAACATAATTTCAGCTGAAAGACGTCCGCTGTTGGACATGAGCCTCCCCCAAAGGGATATGCCATAATCGTCACGCTAAACAAAAAAAAAGATTATACTTAACACCTATGTTATTTTACCTATGTTCACAAATAAATTATTAGAATTTGAATTTAATCATTTTATGCTTAATTATGTGCTCAATTTAGTTATGGCCTATGTCTAGCAGTAGACGTCTTTCGGCTGAAATGATGATGATGATGATGATAAATGGCAATAGGCGCATCCCCTATTACATGGGTCTGATAACATGACTGGCGGAATGTGGGTGTACTATGCCAACGAGAAATGAAATAGAAATTAAAAATTATACATCAAAAGAGGAATTAAAGAAAGTCTGTCAGATTAGGAACATGTAACAATGACACCTCTGCATACTCCTTCGGGGAATTAGGCGTTATGTTATGTATGTATATATGTTTGAATCCAAGACGTCATTATCTATTTGTGTAATATTGCTGGGTTTTTAAATATAAAGTTGAGTCCTTTTTTATTGCAATGGCTCCTTAAAGAATCGAATAATTCTTTCTTAAAGTCTGACCACGCTAACTCTACAAAAGTTTGACCACGCTAACTCTACAAAAGTTTGACCACGCTAACTCTGCAATAGATTTATGGCAACACCGTAAACAATAACTTTCAAAATCTCTGTAATGGTCGTATTATTCCAATGCAAAATTAAATTTACTGGTCTGTACTGTAAGTTTCCGAAAGGCTGATCAACGCAAACATTAACTAATCAGATGTCAAATCTCAGGTCAAGCGATGTGATTGGTTTTTGCCGGCCACAGAAGCTGACATTAGATTTAACAATAGATCAAATTGATCAGCCTTCCATAAACTGGGGGTTAGTCTGACAAAACTAACTCTGCATTCAAATAATACGATCATACGATAGTTTTTGTTAACGGTGTTGCCATAATTCCACTACAGAGTTAGCGTGGTCAGTCTTTTGTAGAGTTAGCGTGGTCAGACTTCTATGCTACAATGACATCCTATGACCATTTGCGTCGTTTTTTTTTTGAATCATGAAATTTGTTATAACATTGTATAAACAAATAAAAATTGTTATTATTTATTAGTTATTATGGTTGTCTGGAAGAGACCGCCGTGGGGCGATAAGACGCTTAATTTAATGTACGCTTATACCTAGTTTTTATTTATCATGTTTTTTATGTTGTGCTATTTATTGTGTACGTGGGACACTCAGAAAGTTTTGCGAAACTAAAAAAAATTGTTCTATACGTACATATATTTTTATCAAATCTTTTCAAAGTACTTTCCACCAGCCTCTATACAAAGATTCATGCGCCTAAACCAGTTTTCAAAACACTTTTTCCAGTCCGCCGCAGACACCTCGTTTACAGCCTGCTCGAACGCAGCCAGCGCATCTTCCGGCGACGAAAATTGTATCCCTTTGAGCTGATTTTTTATTTTTGGGAATAAAAAGAAGTCACACGGTGCTAGATCAGGGCTGTAAGGAGGGTGACCCAGGAGTTTGACTGGCGTGCTGTCCAGGAAGTCCCTCGTTTTGAGTGCGGTGTGCGCAGGTGCATTGTCGTGGTGGAGCAGTAGCCCGCGGAGCCCTGTGTTTGGTCGCTTGTTGCTTATAACAGAGAAAACTTCTGGCAAACATTTGGTAGTATACCATTCGGCATTAATGCTTCTTTGATCCCGTAAGGGAATTGATACCAAGTGGCCAGTCAAATTAAAAAAGCTAGCGATCAAAATCTTACCCCCGCTTCTAGATCGCTTCACTTTGGTAGGCGTTGGCTCATTTTGAAACACCCAAACAGTCGACTGGCGCTTGGTTTCTGGGTCGTATTGATAAATCCAGGACTCATCACCTGTAACGATGTCGTAAACACGCCGAGACGAGCCTGCTTCAAATTTGTTAAGCATATCACGGCACCATTCCACCCGGGCCTGCTTCTGAGCATCGGTGAGGTTGTGCGGCACCCAGCGTGATACTATCCTCCTCACGCGAAGATGGCTGTGTAGAATCTCGTGAACGCTTCCCGATCCAACCTTCAATATGTGTTGAATCTCCTGATATGTAATTCGCCTATTGTCTTGGATTAAATTTTTCACTGCTAGCACGTTTTCTTCGGTAACAGCCGTCAAAGGGCGACCGCTTCTTTCGTCATCCCCCAAAGTTGGTCGACCCCGCTTGAATTCGTTATACCAACGATACACGGTTGCCTTGGAAGGGCCTTCATCCATGAATGCCATTTGAAGTCTATCGTACGATTCATCCGGTTTCAGGCGACACTTGAAATCGTATAAAATCATAGCTCTAAAATGTTCCCGGCGCAGATCCATATTTCAGTGAGACACAATACTTTGAATTAACTCGCAAAAAATGTGGAGGGAAATTTTGAAATTGGAACTTACTTATTTTTACTTATAAATAATCATATTTTCGAAAAACATTATAACTGGCCAGTCTCCCATATATAAAAACTTTTTTTCGCAATACTTTCTGAGGGGCCTGGTATTTTATTATTTCTTTAATTTGACTATCAAACTGCTTTCTTATATCAATGAAAGTTGTAATGACATGTAATAAATTAATTACTGTTACTAATAAATAATCTAAACCTAAATCAGTGCCTTTCATCCAAATCAGTTCTGACGATCCAGCGTGATTGAAGGAGAAACAAACATACATTATCTGCCTATATTAGTCCACTGTTGGTCACAGGCCTCTCCAATGGCACGCCACTGACATCGATCCTCAGCCACTCGCAACCTGTTGTTACCAGCCACCTTGCGAATATCATCGCTCCACCGAGCCTGAGGGCGTCCGACACTACATTTACCGATCCAGTCTCCACTCAAGAACACGTCTACCCCAACGTCCATCGGTTCTTGGGCTAATGTGACCGGCCCACTACCACTTCAGCTTGCTAATCCTGTAGGCTATGTCAATAACTTTGATTCTATGTCGGATCACCTCGTTTCGGATTCAGTCCTTCAGAGAAACTCCGAGCATAGCCCTTTGCATGGCACGCTGAGCTACTTTAAGTTTGTTGACCAACCTTACCACAAATAAATATACATACTTTCATGTGTTTTTTTTATTACTTCTTTTCACTCATTTCCAAACAACCTCCAATATGTGTTCAAAGGCACACACATAGATACATACATATTATCACGCCTGTTTCCCATTGGGGTATACAGATACTATGGATTTCCTCCTGCTACGATCCTGACACACCTCTTTCGCTTCATCTACGTTCATTAACCTCGTAATGCATGCTCGTCAGCTTAAAGTACTCTAAACCTGGCATTTTTTGAGATTTGATAGCGATACGTTCACCGAGGTCATCCGACTCTTCCATCCACATTCGATTCGTATACTTGTTTCATAAATCTCCTATCGTCCATCCTCTCTAAATGTTCAAACCATCTTAACATACCTTTGTCACAACATCTTGTTTTATTACACACACAACGCTCCCTTATCACGTTATTTCTTTCTTTATCTCTCAAAGTTGCACCACACACACTTCTCAAAGCTCTCATTTCTACTGCATTAATTCTGCTTTCATATTTCTTCTGCCATACCCAAAGGCACACACGAAGAACAAAAATAGCTTGACAAAGGGTTTCTATTTTTAACCAAGACCCCCCACATAAGTCTACAAGCTAAACAAAACAAAACCTATTATATACTAGGAAACTATAAACGAGTATAATGACGTCATCCATACTCCCTAACCTTCGGCCGTGTCATAGGGTTCAAGGCACCAAAGAATAGTGCATCGGAATCGGAATAAATGCTTCGCTGACTACCTAGCCAATTTTTTGCTGGGTTTTTTGTGTTACTTGCTTGCGTTTGCGCACACTTCAGACTTTTTATTGGTTGGTTCAGTTTAATTAGTAGAAATTGCAAAGCAGTAAAATCTGTGTTTTAGTTTCAGTTTACCCTGCCAGGTGGACAAACGACCTGAAGAACGTGGGGGGGACCGGATGCGGAAGGCAGAAGACCGCGTGTTGTGGCGCAATTGGAGAGGCCTTTGTCCAACAGTGGGCTGCGATAGGCTGAGTTGATGTTGATGAAAATCAGTTTTTTGTAGTTGGATACACAGAATGGAATCAAATTACATGTGACCAATAAAAAAAAATCTACCAACAAAACTGAAAAAGTTTTGCTCAGACACTGAACTGTCAGATGAAAAAAAATATCTTCCCATACAAAAACCTTTATACGGGAAGGACTAAGGTCTTTATATTCACATTCATTGGTCTTTATACGGGAAGTCTAAAATTTTTTCGTTTGATGAGCATGTTTACTACGGAAAGTTATTCAAGAATGCATTTCCTTTTACTTCTTGGTAATATCTTTAACTTTTCAAATTCTATATCTTAGATTTTTACTGACTAAAACCCAGTACATCTTATAGAGGCATTCTGAAAAAGGAAATTATTTAAGAACATTTGAAGTTTGGTCAAACGTCCTCCGTAAACATGTAAGGGACTATTTTCGATCAAAAATGTAGGTACAGTCATTTCACGGAAACTCAGCTGATACAAATTTTAATCGAAATTGAAGTAACATGTTTTACCTATTTGATTACTAATAATATTGATGACGCGTACCAGTAATGTTACGAAATTAGGTTGTTATTTTTATATCGGTATTGCAAAATCAAACTTATCACAAATAAGTTTGATATCGATAATAGCTAGGCAAGTTAATTGCATCTGCAGGCCTTGCATGCACTAACTAAACTCATCAGTATGACCAACTTTTACTTTGGGGATCAACCCTGAAATCATCAGTATGACCAACTTTTACTTTGGGGACCAACACTGAAATCATCAGTATGACCAACTTTTACTTTGGGGACCAACCCTGAAATCATCAGTATGACCAACTTTTACTGTGGGGACCAACCCTGAAATCACCAGTATGACCAACTTTTACTTTGGGGACCAACCCTGAAATCATCAGTATGACCAACTTTTACTTTGGGGACCAACCAAGAAATCATCAGTATGACCAACTTTTACTTTGAGGACCAACCCTGAAATCATCAGTATGACCAACTTTTACTTTGGGGACCAACCAAGAAATCATCAGTATGACCAACTTTTACTTTGAGGACCAACCCTGAAATCATCAGTATGACCAACTTTTACTTTGGGGACCAACCCTGAAATGAAATCATCAGTATGACCAACTTTTACTTTGAGGACCAACCCTGAAATCATCAGTATGACCAACTTTTACTTTGGGGACCAACCCTGAAATCATCAGTATGACCAACTTTTACTTTGGGGACCAACCCTGAAATCATCAGTATGACCAACTTTTACTTTGGGGACCAACCCTGAAATCATCAGTATGACCAACTTTTACTTTGAGGACCAACCCTGAAATCATCAGTATGACCAACTTTTACTTTGAGGACCAACCCTGAAATCATCAGTATGACCAACTTTTACTTTGGGGATCAACCCTGAAATCATCAGTATGACCAACTTTTACTTTGGGGACCAACACTGAAATCATCAGTATGACCAACTTTTACTTTGGGAACCAACCCTGAAATCCTACATTATGTCGATTTATGCGAACACAAATGTTTTTTTTTTCTTGATTTCAGTGTTGGTCCCATAGTATAGTAGTCGATAGACAATGGTTTTAATGCGATTCTGCGTAAGCGTATTGCTTCGATGGTAGGCAGGGTTCGCGGCAGCGCCAACAGTATCCTGAAAATTATAGCGAACAGGGTAGACTGCCCATTTATTAATAATATTATATAATTTAATGTGTTGTAATGTATTCATATTATTTTATTTATTATTCTAATTGCAATCATGTGTAATTTAATTCCAATTTATAATGTATTAATCTACTAACCATTTTAAAAATATGTTTACTAACAATAATGGATCGATGTAATCTGACAAATAAAAAAATAAAAAAATGAATTATTATAGTAAAAGTTGTTCATACTGATGAGTCCAATGACTTCTTAAGAGAATTTCAGTCATTTTAATAACACGTGCAAGAGGTATCTTATCACGGTGTCACGTTCCTCGTGGTCCAAACTAAAACCATTGATAAAGGGCACCAAGGGCTATCAAAAATACCCCCATGTATGTTCCTCCATGTTGTTCCATGTATGTTGACTGCCTCGTTGATGTAGTGGTCGCAAGCGCGACTGCTGAGCGTGGGGTCCTGCGTTCGATTCCCGGGCTGGTCAAAGTGTTATTGGGTTTTTTCATTAGAAAATTCTCAGTAGCAGCCCGGAGTCTGGATTTGTGCCCGGTTAATGGCAATAGGCTCGCCCCCTATTACATGGGACTTTAACATAACTGGCGAAATGTGGGTGTACCTACTATACACCTCTGCCTACCCCTTCGGAGAAATACAGGCGTGATGTTATGTTATGTTATGTTCCGCGAAAATTGCAAGATTTCGAGAAGATCGCAATTTACTTATTTGAATGAAATCCGTGTCGGTGTAATAAATTAGTAAAACGTTGCATTTACACAAGAGTTCCTTGCAGCGCGGAGTAGGTCGAACACACACTTGTGACCCCATTCTATTTTCTATGCAATAACATATAGGTATTGAGAAAATTTTGCTTATAGTTTTTGTGAACTATCAATGATATTTTAGAAAACAAAGGCACATTGGATGGAAATATTGTACAAGCTCTCTAAGACATTTGTGTTTTATGTCACATTATAATTTTATTACTGTTTATTCTATTTCCTATATGCGCACGTCACAAGTGGAGGAGATTGAATACATTTTTCCCATTTGTCGCCGCTGGAGGCAACTGGGAACAAAGAGCGACCATTCCCAATTGTCCATGGTGGCGCCACCACTGGTGGCAAATGGGAAAAAAATGAAATTCGCATTTGCCACCAATGGGGGCGTTCATACCGGGGACAACTAGGAATGACCGTTTAAAATTATAATTCCACCTACGAGTACCTACCAATTTCTGCCGCCAAACAGTAAGTACCTAATGCTTGTATCTATTACCGTGTTCCAGTGCGAAGGGTACGGGTGCCAGTGAAGTCTTTCCATCTTCATGTCTTATTTTGGCGAAAGCGGTTTTCAATTTCATTTAGACTACAGTCTAGGTGATACTGTCTTGCAGATGTAATATCAACTCAGCCTATCGAAGTCCACTGCTGGACAAAGGCCTCTCCCAATTTGCGCCACAACACTCGGTCCTCTGCCTACCGTATCCAGTCCCCCCCAGTCCGCAGATTTAATGGGCAAGGGTAATCACTACATCAGGTGGGCCTTTGGCTAGTATCGCTATCCTATTGTATAGAAAATATACATTTATATTATTAGTGTATGATTTTACTGTGTGACTTGTCTTGTTGTCTTGACGACGCCTGCGCGCCCGTGGCGTCGCTCCGCAGACCCTCCTGCATGGAAGGCAAGCCCTCAGCCATTAGTCTATCACTGCTATCATAATCGATATCCCGGGTTCAATTCTGAACCCAATTGCAAAGTCTGACCCTGGATATAGAACTCCAAACTTTCAGTATTACCGACACTATTAAAAAAACCGGCCAAGAGCGTGTTGGACTCACGCAGTAAGGGTTCCGTACCACCCATCGACCTGATACCCCATAGAAACTATTTTAATTTACGAGAGTTCATCAAAAAACATCAACGCACCGTGGGCGAAATATGAATTTTTGCATCTCTTTCTTAAGCACGTACCACCACATATGTCTATGTTTGCCCTATTTTTAGTATTTATTACATAGTATGCACTATAATCAGACCAAGTTTGACGCTGGTATATATTACCGTTGAAGACAGAGCATGAAGAAACAACGTCGAAAAAAATGCATTTTTTAGAGGTTTCTTGTATGATTTCCCCCTTTGATTTTAGACTTTTTTAGTTTTTAGTGTTTTAGTGTTAGGCACCATAAAAACACATAGTCTGTGAAAATTTTAACCTGTTATCTGTTACCGTTACAAAGATACAGCCCTGTGACAGAGACGGACGGGGGGACAGCGTAGTAATAGGGTCCCGTTGGTACCCTTTGGGTACGTAACCCTAAAAAGGCCACCACAAGCCGGTAATGTATAAGACATTTAGAAACTGAATAATTTACTCTGCAGCACTAGAAACCATCGGATTTGACCCACATACCACAAATACAGCAGCTGTGCACTATTCAGGTCACAGATGTCTTTAGAATGCATTTTTCGTTGAGAAAGACAAGTGTATTTTTAGTCAATAGTTCGTCCAGTTTTTGCAATGATATCACCGAAGCTGAAGTGCACTTGCCTCGACACGTCTTGTTTTACTCGTACTTAAGAGGAAATGCGGGTGGTATTTTCTCCTTACAAACGCTCTCAACTGTTTTCTTTCTGGTTTATAATCATAGAGAAATATATTATAGAGTAAAATAAATATCAACTTTCTATGTCACTATGTTTCGTTTTTGTTGATAAATTCTTTCTAGAATTTAGCAATTTAACCCTCAAAAATGGCTGAAAATTGCTGAAAATTAATGAAAAAAGAAAAACATAGGGGAACAGTAAATATAGTTCTTAATCAGTTAATGAAATATCTTTTAAATTGGTCCAATTTCGGAGGAGAAAATATTCAAGAGCAAAACCTCGAATTATGACTCTTTTACTTGGCTATTCAGTTGGAGCTTTAGTTATCCTTATCGCACTACTCCGAGGCCGAGTAGTGACAGTGATAGTTTCTTCAAATACCTAATTTTCAAAAATCTCTCCACCCACATTTTCTCAATTTGTGTAGATAGAAAAAATGCCAAAAGTGGCCGTTTTTCGTACTTTTTCTATCTACAACTGCATTAAAGAACCTATAACTTACAGAGTTAATGCATTGGGGTGCATTAAAAGAGCCTCCACGAGTGACGATATTTAATTGATCGTCCGGCGCACCCTGGGCAGTCAGCCCCCCTACCAACCTGCTGACTGGCTAATCTTTTGCCCACGGCATGAGCTACTATCATTATGTAGCTCATGTCGACACGATAGAAGAAGAAGAAGAACAGAGTTAATAGTTTCTGATTAAACTACAGTACCTGTACTTCAAACGTTAAAAACAAATTTTCGATAAATGAAGTATTCAGCGAGTAATCTTTTTTTTACTGATGGGGGCGCCACTTGTCTGCTACATTCCCCTTAATGCAGGATGCGACATAATATGGGATGAAACAAATATGCAACGATGTCGTCTCAATCTACTCCCTCTGGACAAATTTTACAATATAATGATGTGTTTCCTTCATCGCAGCTGTATTATGTGAATACGTAAAAACTACAAAACGTAATTTTACTTCAATCATCTAATAATAAAACTAAATGTACATACATCACCATAATTTCAGCCGAAGACGTCCACTGCTGGACATAGGCCTCCCCCAATGGGAGGAATATGCCATAATCGCCGCGCTTGACAGGCGGGTTGGCGATCGCAGTTGGTTGATTAAATAACGCTGCTGCCCATCCACTGGTGAATCCCTTAGTCGCCTTTTACGACACCCATGAGAAGATATAGGGTGGTGCAATTCTTTATGTCCAGCACCACACGTAACATGTATACATGCTGAAATTTGAATCGCTTATTTCCCGAAAAGGGGTAAATGTACCCATTATTATGAACAACTTTTACTACGGGACCAACCCTGAAATCTAAAAAAATAATCAGTTGCAACAACATTTCATCGATTTAAGTGAACACATATCCATATCCATTCATCATTCATTATTTTCCATTTTATTATATCCATTGTCTAGTACCCATACCACAAGCTCTGCTTAGTTTGGGACAGTTTGACAGTTTTGGTGATGTGTATAAATGTCCCAAAAATATTTAATTATTTAAATGTAGGGACCAACGATTTTTTTTCGCGATTTCAGGGTTGGTCCCATGTTAAAAGTTGTTCATAATGATGAGTACAATTACCCCTTTTCGGGAAATAAGCGATTCAAATTTCAAACATGAATGTACATCATCAGTCGAGAAAACAAAGACTAAATAACTTATAAAAATATATACACGCAAAAGGAAGGAAGTAAAAGCGAACGTCACGATTGTTTATCACCCCACCCATTAACAGCCTTCTAGGGGGTACTATCTGAGTTATATACCATGCAATGCTTGCAAACGTAGTACTACAGGATGATGCGTAGGCACGTATAGTGCACCCCATAGAACTCTAAATAAGAAGGTAATAGAAATGGTATACACATAACATAACATAACATAACATAACATCACGCCTGTATTTCCCCGAAGGGGTAGGCAGAGGTGTATAGTACACCCAAATTTCGCCAGTTATGTTATAGTCCCATGTAATAGGAGGCGAGCCTATTGCCATTAACCGGGCACAAATCCGTACTCCGGGCTGCTACTGAGAATTTCCCAATGAAAAAACCCAATAACACTTTGCCCGACCCGGGAATCGAACCCAGGACCCCACGCTCAGCAGTCGTGCTTGCAACCACTAGACCAACGAGTATACACTGTCTTTTACTACCAGGACGCGTGTCGCCAGTTTTCTGCAACCAACACATAAATATGTAATAACGCCCACCATATTTCTAGCATTCAATGCAAAATAAAATAAGCCTAAAAAAATCCGCTGTTAGATATGTTGCAAAATAAAATAAAAAATCGACTCTGCGGCCAAAACAGCACTGATGATCAAGCAAAGGTTTGCGCACTGTAGGCCAATTCACGTAGCTAAAGAATCGCGTTCCGATCACAATAATACTTTTCGTATTCTCTTATCTACGGCGATCGCTGTCAGAAACGGATTGCAGCGTCACTGCAACTTGATCGGCGCTTCATGAAATTACGTGAATTAGGGCCCTGTAGGCCTAGTACGAGTTTGACACTTACCGATACTTCCATCGAATTCGACGACTTTCATTCATTAATCAGTAGTGCCCCTGGCGGATACGAGGAGGAACTAGTAGTTTATAAATGAAAATTGACGAAAACTATGAAAGTATTATAAAGTGTCAAACTCGTACTAGGCTGTCCTATGACGAGACACTTGTATGCGGCGACAAGTTCACGCGCCTTTAACTCTTCTAATACCTTATTATTTATATTTCTATCGTGCACCCCGATATAGCAGGGTCTGTGGGATGTATTGGGTAGTAGGTGGACATTGATGACGGAATAGTATATTGATGCTCGTATGCTGTCTGATATACCTATTACGAGTACATATTTTTGCTTTAACTGTCATTTTTTATACGACCTACAAATTTCTTTTAGTAGGCTGTCATTTTTAGTAAGCCCCAGTCACAGACATGGTAAAAATATAGACGAAGTGCTGCGAACAATCACAGTGAAGCCGGCAAAATCCGTGCTCCTCCGTGTACAAATCAGCGCTCACGCAAACACATGTACCTCAAACCGTGCTCACCTCTCATACACATACTCACAGTACAAATGTCGCAGCATCGTCAGTAGTATAATATTGGGCACGCTGGACCACCTGTCGCGTACCGCTCCGGTGTTCCAGTGCGCCCAATAATAAGTATACGGATTCGGATAAATCAGTAAATCAGTTCGATGTTGTACCAACGAACCGTCCAAACGAACATCTCACGAACGTTCAACGACAACGAGTTCCGTTCGGATACCGTTGGGCGTTCTACAACATCGAACTGATTTAATTAATCTGCATATTTATCCGAATCCGTATACTTATTATTGGGCGCACTGGAACACCGGAGCGGTACGCGACAGGTGGTCCAGCGTGCCCAATATTATACTACTATCGTCCAGTAAGCATCGCGAAAACAAATATCCTTCAGGTGAATGGTGTGTCCGTGAGCGCTGGTTTGTACACGGTTTTGTTGGCTTCACTATGATTGTTCGCAGCACTTCGTCTATGTTTTTTACTGTCTGTGGCCCCAGTAGAAACCAGCAAAGTAGGTGTATATCTCTGTATTAATATTTTTGCATTGTAACATTAAATTGCATGTTAGCCTTAGTCCTTACAAGATTTTGTACGTAACAGTTGTTATAACGTTTAAAATCTAGTTTTATAAAAGTTACAGACCTTGTTTTACTTTCAATTAATCTTATAATTATGCGTGAAAACAATTAATTTTTATGTAAAATGTTGCAACTTTAACACTAATGAACTTGCAAATATTTTTTTAAATTTTAGGCTTACAAAATGGTACCTCAAGTGTTAGCTAAAGCCATAAAAATCCGTTATTAAATTTTATAGGCGCACTGTGGTCAATTCACAAAATAAAGTGCGTATGATGAAATAATAATGAGTGCGAAACCAGTGTTTCTAATTTTAAATAAGCTTGAAAATTGCGTTCATGTGTTGAATAGAATTTGTTCAAACATTAAAAAGTTTGGTGTAGATTATAAAAACATCTTAAAGTAAGAACTTCTTAGTATAGCAATAAAACGCATAAAATTGATAAGTAGTGTAGTGTTCTAAAAAAATAAAAACGGGTGTCGTTGGGGTGTAGCCGCACGGTAATGGAGGGGAAAGTTAACGGTGACGTCACGTTTTTTCTCGGTTTTCACTTCACTTCAAAAATACGGTTATAAAAAGATAATTAATTAACACGCCCATTGAGATAATTATATCGAAAAAATTACAACAAATTCATGTACAAAAAATATTGTTACGTAAAATTCCTGCAGTAACAAAACGTAAACTAAAATTTCACAAACCCCATCAACAATTTACTACAAGTTCCTAGATTTCCCACAGTGCTACTGTCAAAATAAATATAGAAAAAAAAACTAACGTATCGAAACGTGGACGCATCGTTCGACCCAGTTATTGAAGCGGATTCTATTTCGGAAAAGAGCACAGTTGCTGCATTATTTTTTGGCCAGCCATGATGACCCGGTTTCACTGGGCGTCGGGAGTAGGTCCTTTGTCTACGCGGAATAAATATCAAGGTGTTTAATTTAGTACGTTTATAAATATATTTAAGAGTATGATTGGATGTCATGCGGTTTTCTTTGCGGGAGCAGAAGCGGATTTAAATTGATAAAGGCACTCATAAATTTTTGTGGTACTTATTCTTATTGTCCCTTTTGGGGAGGCCTGTGTCCAGCAGTGGACGTCTTTAGGCTGAAGTGATGATGATGATTCTGGTAAAATCGAAATTAACCGACATAGCCCGAAGAATTGCCAAACTTAAGTGGTAGTGGGCGGGGAATATTGCTCGCAGAACGGATGACCGATGGGGCAGTAAAGTTCTGGAGTGACGACCGCGTACTGGAAGGCGCAGCGTGGGTAGGCCCCCCGCAAGGTGGACCGACGACCTGGTGAAGGTCGCGGGTAACCGCTGGATGGGGAAAGCGCAGGACCGGTCGTTGTGGAGATGCTTGGGGGTGGCCTATTTCCAGCAGTGGATGTCTTTCGGCTGAAATGATGATGATGGTGACATCATAACATGCCAGTTGAAGAATATTGCTGAATGTGGGCTTTGATACTAAACAACTACTGAACATGGAGCTACTCTACTTTTTCTCTCGAGTTGACAAGAGAAATACGAGAGTAGTAACCACATTGATTGTACTATCTGCGAGGCTTTTTCTGATCTATAAGCTGCGCTATACGCGGTCTGTCTTTCGAGGATCGTTTCGTAGCGTCCCTCAGAGAGCACGTTTAGCTGTCGGTTCCGGTAGTCATACGAACATCTACGGGAGCCATTATGGGTAATTAGAAGCCTGAAAGTCTGACAACTGGTCTATTGGAAATGTTAATGGGTGGCGGTGATTGCTTACCATATTTATGATACATATGTGTGTACCCCACACACTCACAACCCCCACACACTCACAACCCCCACACACACACAAAATATACACCTATTTGTAAAAATAATTTATAATAGTTAAAATTCTGTTTTGTCAACATCCTTGTCAACATGTTAACTACCGTTGTGTACCATAAATGCTGTCATATTCCACGACTGAACACTGTCTCCCAAAATACAAGCTCCGGCTTAGTTTGGGATCCAGTATCAGTATCTCTTGTAATACATTTATATGGTACCTTTTACTAATGTCATACAGATAATTTAATGATTGTGACAATAAGCACCTTTTTTTTTTTTTTTTAAATATGTTTTGTGCTATTTCTTTATTTTAGTTTATAAACATGCAGTAGTTCACCACGGACTGCCCCCATGATCTTACGTCTTCTTTGTCTTTATAAAGGAAGACCGCCAATGTACCTACCCATAATTTATACGTTGTTCCTGTTTACTACTATTTTCATGGTGTACAATAAAGCATTTTCTATCTATCTATCTACCATCAGGTGACCCGCTTACTCGTTTACCCCCTCTACCTATTAATAAAAAATAAGCAGACAAATTATTTTTTCGCGTTTATATCTTCACTCCAGAATCGATATAAAAACTTGGAAGAATGAGGTGAAAATAAAATAGTAATAAATCCTATCCAAGGCAGGCACAGGACCGGTCGTTGTGGCGATGTTTGGGGGAGGCCTATGTCCAGCAGTGGACGTCTTTCGGCTGAAATGATGATGATGATGATGAAATCCTATCCTAGATTGACTATCCAAGTATGTAGAACAGGAAAGTGGAAAGCGTACATACCATATATCCAGTTGTAGTATTGTAAAGGTTGAAGTAAACATTGGGAAAACTATATCCAGTGTATTATTCACGCTAAGCATGGTTTGATTCGCTAAACAGATAATTTGTTTACACAAAACAACTGTTACTATACAGATTTTGCGTGCTTTTCAGAAACTATCATGTTTTCCTGTAAATTATTTTCCACAATGCTGACGAGAATTCTAAGTTCGGAACTGCTAGGTCTGAGTTAGGCATTCATTTGTTTGACCTAATTAGGCCATGTATATGGTTAGGTACTTCAAATGCAATAGAACCTTAAACACAAAAGGTCATGAAAAATTAAAGTAGAAATACATAATACGTAAGTTATGTAAAGATATAAATTGTGGGCCCCCACAAGGTGGACCGACGATCTGGTGAAGGTCGCGGGAATCCACTGGATGCGGAAAACGCAGGACCGGTCGTTGTGGTGATGCTTGGGGGAGGCCTATGTCCAGCAGTGGACGTCTTTCGGCTGAAATGATTATGATGATAAATTGTGGAAAGAAAAATCGCTCACGAGTAGGATTCGAAGCCACGACTCCTGGCTCAGTACGCCAGTGCTTTAGCCACTAAGCTACCGTGAACACCGCTCGTGGTATCGAATTTAACATCCACTTTCGTCTTTCGGTGACGTCAAAATAAAAGTAAGTTATGTAAGTAAAACAAAAACTATCTCAATTCTATGATTCCTACAAAAACTCGGAAATATCAACTCAGCCTATCGCAGTCCACTGCTGGACATAACTTTCTCCCAAGTTGCGCCACAACACTCGGTCCTCTGCCTTTCGCATCCAGTCCCCCCAGCCACGTTCTTTAGGTCGTCAGTCCACGTGGCAGGGGGAAATACAAAAGCACTTAATTGCGAAAAAGTTTAAATTCAAACTAACAAACCACAAACCAGTGACATTCATCGAGCTAGTTTTATTTAAAAATGTTTCAGTTTAAATATATGATCGGAGAGACCATTAGTGAGGGCATTGTGTCCTCGCCCGAAGCAGGTGGATAATTGATTGGGCAAACATTCACTGGAATTTATAAAACCGTTACGCAATGCATTTTTTAGGGTCGGCGCGGGTAGTCAGCGCTTTTCAGAAATTACACGGGGGGTGGGTGGTGCGAACGGTGTGCGGGATATGACGTTCGATTTAAAGGGTAGGCTGGTGGGGTGGGCTTCTCCCCGTTGGCTGCAGGGGCGGCTGTTGACGGGCGCGCGACGCATGCGTGCTGGCTCCCGGCGCTCGCCGCCGCCCGATTTCCGTGCCGTTGACAGTTCGCCGGGACTTACTTCCTCGATACCGCGCGTTCGCGGCGTCGCTGCATCCAGGCCGTCCGAGGCCGAACGCACCAGCTATCTAGCACCACCACGTCGATGGCGCTCTGAACACGTTGAGCACACGTGAGTACAATCGTCGACTGCATTTGTGACGTCAATGAGTGTTCTACGGTTTTGAAAATAGGTTACTTGACAGTTAGTACCAGAAATCCTGGTTTTATTGTTTTTTTTTCTTTTTAGTTCCTTTTTCAAAAGCGTAGAGCAGTTCTGTTGGATTTGTTACACATTTTTACGGCTCAGCTGTTTCGGTGTTTGCTTGGATGTCGTCATTGTTATCTGTATTCAAATAAAGGTACGAATATTTTTGTACATTTATTTGATTGGATAGTCAATTATTATTTTAATTAGTGTTAATTGTGGAAATGGCATTTGGAATATAGTTTCATTACCGGGTAAGTTGATTTACGTCATATTTTTTGCATTGAAACTGCTTTTACATTAGATAATGTTATTATTCGTTTAAAAGGCTTTTTGTGTGAAGGAAAAATGGATCGCAATTATAGATAACATTAATACGCAAATTTGTTGTAAAATCTATTTATATATGCATATTAGGTACGTGCGTCTAAGTACCTTTGTTTTGTATGTTTTTCTACTTCCTTATGTTAATTATTTTTTTGTTCAATTGAACGTCAGTAGTAACCAGTGCCACTGTTTCAATGTTACGTTAATTAATTTAACGAATAAAAAATAACAGATACTTAAGATTTAAAAAGTTATTTTAAAAAAAACCATCATAAAATTTCTTAATTTTCGTGTTTTATATTCGATTGTAACTTTGTAATGTAACTTTGTAATGCTTTACGGATTGCCGATGCATGTTTTTTCACATTTTTTTTGCTATTGACCTTTTACTGCTGTAAAAAGAACAATGCAGTAGGTACCGGTGATTTTAAATACTTAGGTACACAATTTTATTTGCATTAGTAGATATCCATTTAAATTAAAGTAATTATAATAAAATATATAAATAAATAATAAATAAATATCTTCGGGACATTTTTACACAGCACCATCTAGTCCCAAACTAAGCAGAGCTTGTGATATGGGTACTAGACAATGGATATAATACTTATATACTTTTTTTTTGTAAATACATACTTATAATACATAAGAAACACCCAGACCAACACAAACACTTATGTTCATCACACAAATATTTGTGTCCTGTGGGAATCGAACCCACGACCTCGTGATCAGAAGTCCGACACTCGAACCACTAGACCACAGAGGTCGTCAAAAATATATATATGAAAATATATATATATGATTTGCATACGCCTAATCTTTATACAGTATATTTCATTTAATGTACAGTTGCCCTCACGTCAGAGTTAACAATTCGACCTTGACAGCGTCTTTATTTCGTAAGCAGTAAGGGTGGTTTTCGTAATTCAAGTGTTACCACTGCCGTGCGGTTGGCTGTATCATAAAGCTAGCTAGAAGCGCCCTCTGTCGCAAGTACCGGTGCATGTAACTTGCACTTTCTTTTAAGGAAAAGTCAGTAATAATAATTATTGTTGTATAAACCTTTTTTAAATTTAATATAGCAGTCTGTACTGACAAGTAACAGTTTTTAGAAATAAATACTATTACAAAGTAATATTTCCTTGCTTACTAGTCACTGCTCACAACAACAATTATAAATATAAATAAATATACTTATGCGAAATATCACTAATAATAAAGAAGTTCATGAAAGTGTTGTTTTTATTAATAACTTTTATACTTAATAATTGGGGGAGGCCTATGTCCAGTAGTGGACGTCTTTCGGCTGTAATGATGATGATACTTAATAATTGTTGAGAAGATGACCCATATTTGAGATTACTCTTGACACATACACAAAAAAAAACACTGGGTCTCCGTGACAAAACTGTTTTTTTACTGGGTTTTTCCGAGATAAATTGTTTAAAAAAAATGATATGACTTTATTTACTATCTATCGCAAAAGCTAAATAATAAAGATAAAAAATAAAAGAGGAAAATTATGGTATACATACTATTACTATACACATTTTTACAATCGAATTCCACGCTTTGAGTATCAAAACAACTGATAAAATGTGAATTCGAAGAAAACAAAATGCATAACATGACATGCAGTTTACTTTTTCCCTGTAATTTTTTAGTAAACTTGATATTACTTCGAAAGTCGTTCAGCTGTTTATGACTTGCGTCATAAGCACCCATAAGATATGCAGAAGGTACATAAATTCATAACTCTTCTGAATTTTTTATGTCATTGTACAATGATTAATGAGTTTTCTATGTGACCATTTTTAAGCATGATCGAAAGATATAGAAATAATGAGGAACTATTTCAACAGTCTTAAATAGAGCAATGAATATTAAACTATCGCTTTATTATCTTTATCTGGCCATTACGAGTCTAAAACTACCTATTTATTAAGCAAAATGCAGGAGTTTGACATTGAACGCTGAATGTACGTTTACGCATGCGCAAATATTTATCCAGATGTGTAGGTACATCGGTATAACACGACCAAAGTTAATTCCGAACGCACTCGCCTTTAAAAATATTCTGAATTTGAAAACTGAAATCCATTCGTCGTCATTTTGTTAATTGTTATTTGTATACATATTTGAAATTGTTGTTTTTAAAACGCAATGGCTTTTGAACTGCTCATGTATTTTACTATTTAAATCAGAATTTGAAAAATATTGTTTTATTTTATTTAAATAAAATAAAACATCTTAATTTAGATCGCTTGGATTAAAAAATGTTAAGTATTTAACATGATTTTACTGGGTATGTAAATGTCATTTGATTATGCGGTTTTTTCATGCGTTCGAGAGTGCGTTGGTATTAATGTCACTGGCTGACATTGGATTTATTTGAATACCGAAAAGTAATTCAAACCAGTACCTAACAAAAAAAAAACAGATTTTTCAAAATGATTGAAGCGATCGACATGGAATTTTAGTACAGTCAACCGCACGTCGGTGGTAACAGTTTGACCTTGACAATGTTTTTATTTCGGAAGCAATAAGGGTGGTTTTCATAATTCACGTACCTATATTAACTCTGACGTGCGGTTGACTGTACCTACCTACGAAGAACCTTTAACCTTGTGAGAAGATAGAGAATTGAATGTAAAGGTAGAACAAGGCGAAAATGTCTGTATCACCTGTCAATTAGCCGCGTCAGCCAATCAGAAGCGCTGAGCGGGAAAGCGGGTGGCAAAAGGGGAAGCGGGGGAAGCAGGGGAGAAGGCTATGTACACAGATTATTTCCGCAAGGTAGTACCCGAAGATGGAAAGCTGCAGCATCCTCGTCTTGTATTGATACAATTGTAACAGAATATAATTAAAATAATTTTATACATATCTTTGATTATTTAAATATTCAAAGTGTTATATTTATAAATAAAATACAGTACAATAAAAACTTAACAGTTTTTTTACTATTAAAATACCGTTACATAAATAATTCTCCGATAAATTTATTATGCTCTTCAATCCCTTTATTAAGTTGTCGAAAGGTAATTCTCAACTTCACCGCTACTTGTCATTGTGTTAATGATGGCGTTTTTTATTACTCGCCATTAAATATTTCTTTTGGGTACAAATAACTACGTAAAGTAAACGTAAAATAGATATTGTGGTTATTACCTGTATTTTTTATAGGTACATTCAAAATAAAATTGTTTTTTTTTTTTAAATTCAAATATACTTAATTTCAGGCACTTACAAATAGTCGATTCTAGTTGTACGGTTCTAAATGGAGTTTCTTGCCGGTTGAAAAGAACCGGCAAGAAACTTCATGGATACACTCTTTTTCAAATAATTGTTTAGTAAAATTAGTTCAAATAATGTGAGAATAGTGTAAGTATGTAGGTTGATGTTGATGTCCGAAATAAGAAAGCCAGATTATCAGTGAAAATGTGCCTTTATAGTCGATTCTAGTAGTACGGTTCAAATAGTGAGTCCTGTGGAGAAGAACCGGCAAGAAACTCAATGGATATATTATTTTTTAAATTTTAATAACTGTTGGAAAGAATGAGTTCAAATAACGTCAGAATAATGTAGGTTAATGTTAGGAATAAGAAAACCAGTATTAATGAAAACGTGCATTTAAAAAAAATACCTTAGCATGTTGGAGCTGACCAATCCCGACAGAACCGACAGCTTGATTATTATTGATATTTTAGTGTACTTCATTTGTTATTTTTTAATTAAACTGGATCGATTTAGGTTTATAATATTTAATAATTTTTATCTTTAAGAATTTTTTTCTATTCTAAAACACGACTTGGTTTGATTTTATTTTAACTATTTTTATTATGAACCAAAGTCACACTTGCCATAGACAGAAAAAGCACACCATATAATCTCGTAATAAATAATGGAAGAAAACATATTTTGGTATAATTTCTAACATTTTCAGTAAAAAAAAATTGACGAGAAAACTCAATTACAACTAAATTTATTTCACATAGGTACTTCCTAATTACAACAAAAAACAAATAATGTAAAGACTTTTATATCGCTGTCATAAGTAATTATCAATAATTACTCTATTAAGGAAAATGTACTATGAAAAGTCTAAAGGAAGAGGGTGGGGCGGGCGAGTGTACACGTGTAAGGCAATGCGTAGGTTTTAAGAAATGAGAAATATTATGCCAAAAAAAAACTATAATTAAAAACAAGTACATATTAATATGTTCCGTGTGGTGCTGGACTTAAAGAATTGCACCACCCTATATCTTCTCAGGGGTGTCGTAAAAGGCGACTAAGGGATTCACCAGAGGATGGGCAGCGGCTTTCTCTGAGTATTTAACCAACCAACTGCGATCGCCAACCGCCTGTCAAGCGTGGCATATCCCCCCAAACTGCTTGGGGGAGGCCTATGTCCGGCAGTGGACGTCTTTCGGCTGAAATGATGAACAAAATATAATAAAAACATCTAATCTTATTTTTGTAACATTATCCGGAATGATAAAGTGTACACGATGCAGCCATCTAATCAATGTGCGTACCTAACGCTGATTAGATATCCCTGCAAGAATGTTGTAAGCTCCATGATTATACAGGATGTGTGAAAATTTGCTGGTTGTCTTTATTTTCGGAAAAATAAAATTTTGACTTCACGGTTTTTTTCCTACAGTTCTGAACAAAAATAAATGGAACAGGAAATGTTATGGAGGCGCGTCATAGACTGTGGGATGCACTTATTTCTTTTAAAACTGACGTGTACTAGGAAATGTAAATATTTTTTGTATCAGTCGCGGTCGATTTTTTACTTGACTCATTGACTGGAACATTGCGTTTTACAACTAATTTGATTCTCTTGTTTTCATAATTAAGATATTTAATTAATAAGAAGATCTTCATTTTCTCTAGTTTCGGCACGAACGGAGTCGGAGTTGGAAGCGGAGTAGAAGACAGATCTAGTGTACAGAACCACCAGTAAATAACCAGCT
This sequence comes from Asteroscopus sphinx, assembly GCA_949699075.1. NCBI lineage: Eukaryota > Metazoa > Arthropoda > Insecta > Lepidoptera > Noctuidae > Asteroscopus > Asteroscopus sphinx. The sequence continues at coordinate 28,937,673 of OX453004.1, read as the reverse complement.
CAAACCACTAAGGTGGCTACACTGACTGAACGGGAAATGCGAGCGTGAGTGCGTTTTGATCTTCGTTATAATCTCCGATTCAAAATTATCGGTACCGAAGTCGAAATCGGAAGTGTAAAATCAATCGGTAGTTCCGACCTTTCGGAGTCGGAGTCAAAGCTAAGTAACATCCCTACTTGCAGGTATGGCCACTGGTGAAAGCTATTTTAATGTCTTTGATAAGTGACCTGTAGTCTTTTCATTCTCCGATTGCGGTCTACACTAAAGGTACCTACAAATGAGTTATGTATTTATGTAGTACATCAGCTGTACGGATAGTGCCATCCACGAAGTCGCGCCCCATTCTTCTTCCTAATCGCGTACATTATTTATTAGCTGTATTGATTAATGATGATGATGATGATGATGATTGAATGATGATGATTGCTTTATTGCTGTAACAGACATGTTGCTGGTAGTGCCTGAATGTCAGTAAAATGAATGTGATTGTGAATGTTATTATTGTAATTATAAATATGTGTTTTGTGTCTATATTTTATGTAATTTTATGTCATATGGGTACATACCTGAAATAAATGCATTTTATTTTTTATTTTATTATTTATTGATTATTTTATTCATTGTAGTGTGCGTGTGCACTCATAGGTACCTAATTAGTGTGTATTGACAAAATTAAAACACTAGCGGAATGTTGCACACTTGTATTGTAAGCGATTAGGAAGAAGAGTGGGGCGAATCTACGTGAATGGCACTATCTCTATATTTGGCGAATTAGTCGCTCAGTTACTTTTGATCTCTGAATACTAGGCACTACTTTTGCTTTAGGTTGAATGATAATTAAAATAAATTGTATTAAAAGTAAAATAAATTTAAGAATAAATAAATTTCGGTTGTACAAAAACACGATAGTATAAATTTAATTACCTAATTTTAAAAAAATGCAAATTAAATGGTAGTTTTGCAGGTTTATCTTGTGAATAAACTTTTTTTGTAGGTAACATTTTTTTATAAGACAATTCACTAGACCTACATGAATCGTAATATATAGAATTTGTATCCCTTTTGGTTAAATAAAAAAGCAATTATTCTTTGTTCTATACAAATTGTTTAAATTACATTTTCAGTTTATAAGTAATAATATTTTTAGAACCTGTTTTCTATACGCAGAGCTAAACTCTAAACTTTTTCGATTCATAATCCGAATGAATATTAATAAAATCAAGTATTGAATAAAAATCTTTAATATTCAATGTAACAAAGTAACCTTCATCTAAAGTTGACTACAAATCATGTTTTTTTTTACTATTCTAATAAGTTACCATAAATTAGCATCTGAAATCATAGCGCGTAAAGTGTTTTTTATCCCCTACTCAGAGTTATTATTTTTAACTTCTTACAGCTTTCAGTATCTATGTACAAATCACACCATATATCTTCGCTCCACTAATAATCGTCTTCTCCAATGTCCTTCTCAGCGTTCTGAATTGGTTAACTCTACATTCTTCGTTCAATCTACCTTATTATAGAACGCACTTCCTCGTGAAATCAGGATGGTTAACAGTCGGCTCGCCTTTAAAATTAAGTTGAGAAAATATTTCCGTGACAACAATTTAGTAGATTCAGCGCGACTTTGATATTATATATTTATAGTTACATATGTATGTGTAATATGTATATTTTATTATAAGTATGTAGGTACGTGTATCTTTTAATGTGTTTATTTATTTTTATTATTTGTTAATTATAAGTCCGTAGTTCTAACCTTATTTTACTACTTTACTGATGATAGTCCGTGTGGTGCCGGACTTAAAGAATAGCACCACCCTTATCTCTTCTCATGGGTGTCGTAAAAGGCGACTAAGGGATTCACCAGAGGATGGGCAGCAGCGTTCTCTGAGTATTTAACCAACCAACTGCGATCGCCAACCCGCCTGCTAAGCGTGGCGATTATGGCATATCCCCCCCTTAATTGGAGGAGGCCTATGTCCAGTGGTGGACGTCTTTCGGCTGTAATGATGAATGATGACTGATGCATCTATCAATCTTGTTTTTTGCCTCTGCATCACCCTAAGGTTGTCTGGTACAGAACGCCGACCGCCTTTGTACCCAGTTGTGCATAAAAGATTATAGTAGTTTATGAAACTGTTGCATAACAGGGGTTATTAAAACACGAGTGTGAGTTTAAAACCGAGCCGTAGGCGAGGTTTTTAATAGTATCACACGAGTGTTTTAATACCTAGTTATGTCAGTTTCATACACTCCTTTATCTAAACTAATACAATTTTAAATAAAATACCAAAGTCAAAATCTTGGTAACATTGTTTTTCTTGATTTTTCTGGAAAAAGATTGTTCGTCATTTACGTTGCTGTATCCAAAAATTCAGGCGGGGTCATATTCTCCTTACTTCAGTATCACTGCTGTTGTCAGATATTTTTGCCCAGAATAAAACGTTAGGATAGCAAAATAATAATAATAGCGTAAACAATCACAATAAATTCCCAAGTTATGACGACCAAATCCAGTAGGCCACGGCGCGCGGCCTCGCACGCGCCCTAGCGCGCGTCAACAGAGATAATAAAATATAGTCTGGCGAAAACATTATAAATAATCGGAACTAATTTTGTTTTTTTTTGTTTTTTTTTTTTTTTTTCTATTTTTTTTTCGTCCGTGTGGTGCCGGACTTAAAGAATAGCATCACCCTTATCTCTTCTCATGGGTGTCGTAAAAGGCGACTAAGGGATTCACCAGAGGATGGGCAGCAGCATTCTCTGAGTATTTAACCAACCAACTGCGATCGCCAACCCGCCTGCCAAGCGTGGCGATTATGGCATATCCCCCCCTTAATTGGGGGAGGCCTTTGTCCAGTAGTGGACGTCTTTCGGCTGTAATGATGAATCGGAACTAATTTTCTATCCTTGTCAGGATTCCGTCAATCTCTGTTTTTTCATACAAAAAATATGCCTGTAAACACTTAAATATAATTAAAAGCAATATGACAATCCAAAGTTCTGGCAAAAAAGTAAAAAAGCGATTTTAAACGATAAAATTTTTCAATGTATGACTAGTAGCGCCACCCTGAATTTTGTGTGCTCTTTGGTGCCAAACTGTACGACTGCTAAAAACTGGCCAAGAGCATGTCGGGCCATGCTCAGTATTATAGGGTTCCTTAAGTAGGTGTTACAAACAAATCAAATCGAATATTAATCACGGCTATTTTAGATAAGAATAGACGGCAGCATTGGCGACTCAGAGAGTGTTGTCAGTAGCCGCTAGATGGCGCTATACAGTGCCAAATGCAATAGACGGCACTTGACGGCAGCATTGGCAACTCAGAGAGTGTTGTTAGACGCCGCTAGATGGCGCCAAGTTTAAGAATTGTGTCATGTAAACATTACACAAAGTTACTTTTTGTAATTTTTTCAAATAGAAAGTAGCTAAAGGAGCATTATTTGCTATCATAATTTTTCTCTAAGGTCTAAGGTTTTTCTTTGAACTAGGACGTTTAAGTATTTTTCAGTTTTCTCACTATAACTCAAAAATTTATAATTGCATTATGCTCGAAATAATTTTAAAAGAGAGTTTTTACAAAGGTCTATCAATGTAGACGATTATAAGTTTCTACGTTGCATAGTTTAGAAATGGCAGGGGGGGACACATTGCAAGCCACTTTGGCAGGCTATATTTCACAGATGGTACACCTGATAAAAAAGTGGTGTATGAAACATTACCTTCATTTTAGTAGACCTATTCAATGATACCCCACACAAGGGAGTGCAGCGAAAAAAATATTATCATCCCCATTTCACATGTATGGGCGCCACCCCTTAAATACGTAATCATGATTTTTTTATTCTTTTAAAATTGAGACCTATATTTATACTATTTTTTAACAAATTTTCATTTACTTATGTTTATAACTGTAGAAGTTATTAAGCTGTAAAGGATTAGGACAGACGGACAGACGGACGGACATGACGAAACTATAAGGGTTCCTTGTAGGACTACGGAACCCTAAAAAAGGATTGAAAACTCCTTGCACAGAGTACATTTGTATACTCCTTGGTTGGGTCGAAGTGGCATTAAAAACTGCTTAGTTGGGCTGAAGTGTGTGGTTATGGCAAAAAAATATTACAACGTTGTTTTGTTCAGCAAACTGTAACGTAATGATTTTTTTTAAATTCATTACAGGTGCATGTGCGTAAAGTATGTCATTATGACATTACTTTCGAGTTCATAATTCGTGTTTTACGATATGAGTGTAGATAAAATATATAAATAAATGAATAATACTTTTTAACAGAGCGTGTTACGCATTACGCACATCCCGTATCCTAATACAAGCCGTATCGTAACTCACGTGTCCTTGTCAAACGGCGCTGATAAGGAACCCAGTGTGCGCCGAAATTGTTATTGTTCTTTTTGGCCATTGCACATCATTAGATAGTCGTTTGTTTTATAAGCCATGTTTAAATAGGCTAATCTTAGGTTTTAGGTAGGTAATGTTAGGGTAGGGTAAACCTATATTTACCCCAGACCACATAATTGGTGAAAAACGAAAACTTATCAGTACTTAAGCATTATAAGTCATTTTAAAAAGTAGGGTAAACTTAGGTTTAAGTAAGGTGACGTTAGGGTAAGATTAACCTCGCGGTGCATAACCAAGGTATAACCTGCATAAGGGACAATCTCAACATGGCCACTTTCTTGAGCAGTTCCCACAATACAGGGTTATTTTTAATTAATTTATAACCCTTTAAGGCATCATTGTATTCATCAATTTGATCAACTTTTATTATGATACCAATTATAATATGAAATTATTATACGCTTATTCATTTCTATACATATTTTTACATTTTCAAATATTTATATACCTACAAGAAAAAAATATAATAACATTTAAAAATACATTTTATTATAATTAATTATTTAAAGATTATTTTTATATATTATTTAATGAATTATTTAAGATTTTAATACACATATTCCCAATACAAAAAGGCAGCGGAAAGAATTTCAGATAGCATTATGATTGGAAATAAGGAATAATTACACTTTCGTTCAGCAAATAATGTGTTCTTACTGTAACAGCTTATGCATGCGTGTGTGTAGGTATAGAGTAGGGTCACCAGATGCAAAAATTAGATAAAATCACTAACTTTTCAGTTAATTCCCTGAAAATTTGTGTTTTATTTTTGAGTTCTTTTATTTTCAATTTATATAAACTAAATAAATACAAGGTGTAACAGAAAGGTGTAGTCATATTTGAAGAGTTTTTCAGGGTGTAGCATAGAACAACTTTTAATATGACGACAACCCTGAAATCGTGAAAATAAAATCATCTGTTTCATAGAAAAGTTCAATACCTACTCTACCGTAATGTATGGATGGGCTGATTTGTTTTCGCGATTTCAGGGTTGACCCCGTGGTAAAAGTTGTTTGATAGCATTCCCTGAATGAGCTCTCCAAATATGACTACACCTTTATTTTACACATTGTATAACAACCTTATTCTTAGTTTATAACTGAACTAAAACTAAACAGGAAAAATTTGAATATGTCAGGAGTTATTAAAATTGATGGAGAAAATGTAAGAAATAAAAATGTGTATAGGTAGTATGTATGGTCATTTTACTCATCATTATGAACAACTTTTACTATGGGACCAACTCTGAAATTGCGAAAAATTAATCATCTGTTCCGTAAATTTTGTCGATTTATTTGAATACAAATGTAGAGAACAACAGATACGTTTTCGTGATTTTAGATTTGGTCCCGTCATAAAAGTTGTTCATAATGATGAGTACAATGACGACTACTTACATGACATACATAGGTACATACTACCTATATACATTTTTATTTCTTACATTTTCTCTTTCAATTTCAATAACTCCTGACATATTCAAATTTTTCCTGTTTCCCTGATCGAAGTCCATAATTATGGACATGCCAGATTTTTTTGTCATCTGTCAACCCAAGTCTTGTGTAGCATACAAATTTAAACTACTAAATGTCTACGAATTTAAGTATCTCACAATTTTCTCGTATGCATTTTTATGTGAAAATCGTTGAATCGTGTTTTTATTTCTATTTCATTAATAAATAAAATATTTTGTTCCACATGTCCGAACCACAGGCTGTTTAATAATGAAAAGGTAAGAGATCCATTTTGTAATAGAAGATTGATGTAAAAATGAGGAAAAACATGATCCGGTGGACCGGACATGTGGTATAAATGCCATAGAATGACAATAGTATAAGGAAAACGTGTGTAACGAATATTATAGGCATTTATTATCCCTCTTTGAGAGGCCTACTAATTTTTAGGAGTGGACCATGGTATAATAATATGCTACGCCAGGTATTTTCTTCGCGTGATTGGCTCAAGACTACATCATCAGCTGTGGAACCAATGACGGGCTGGCAGTATGATACATCAGTTTGACGTGCTGCCACTATGTGTAAGTAAATTACCTGAGCAAAACGCATTTTGTTTTCTTACTTGCTTCTATAATAAATAAGCAATTTTGAACTAGTAATTTTATAGTTTACTTTTTTAACAAAAGACATGACGAACACAAGCTATCAAATAATTAGGCAAGTTATCAATTTTTTTTTTCTGACTCTTGTAACACAGTTTTCTCACCTAGCACAGGAGTAAGGGACTTCACAAAACTTGTAACAAACTTTTATGTCAATAGAGATTATATTATAAAGATTATATTATATTATTTTATATTCATTATGAATTAAAAATCTCTATAATTGTATTGAAAATGTTAATCAATGACAACACTGATCGTGACGTAGTCTTGGGCCATCGTAGGAAGAGAATTACCTGGCGTAGCATATTATTATACAAAGGAGTGGACTGCGACAGATCCGTCTATGAATAAAATGAAAAGTTTTTACTGAAATCCGTCACTTCGGTAGACGATTACAAAATTTTATATTATTATATTGTCGACATTCGCTATACCTACAATAATTATTGTAGCAATAATTTATCACAACGTTTAACCGGATTAAATCGCGTATATTATTAAAATTGGTTTTCCTGACGTTTCGAATACTTTGCAGCATTCGCGGTCGTAGGAAGACTAGATGACAAGCGTCTTTACAGATATTTCAAACATAAAATTCACACGGTGTAATTATGTACCAGGCCCCTCAGAAAGTATTGCGAAAAAAAGTTTTTATATATGGGAGACTGGCCAGTTATAATGTTTTTCGAAAATATGATTATTTATAAGTAAAAATAAGTAAGTTCCAATTTCAAAATTTCCCTCCACATTTTTTGCGAGTTAATTCAAAGTATTGTGTCTCACTGAAATATGGATCTGCGCCGGGAACATTTTAGAGCTATGATTTTATACGATTTCAAGTGTCGCCTGAAACCGGATGAACACCTTTTTATAGAAATTTTCAATGGTTTTGGAATAATATTAATAAAAAAACGATGTATCGATTGCTATACTAACATGTAATTATTATTTTTTCAAATCGTTTTCGATTTGGGTGGGTTGAAACTATACGTAGTATTACATCCTCTTTGATTGAAACGTACATTGATGTTTTCCTGAACGTTGGTACTGCACCCAGGCAGAGTTTGAGAAATACTTAGTTGATGGATGATTGAGCAGAAGAGTTTTTGGCGTGTGAAACACAAAATTAGTTAAGTATTGCTCAAAATTTGAGTGCCGCTTTGTTAAGTGTAGCTGGTATTCTCAAAACAGTCATTATAGTCCAGAATTGACCATACAACACCTTGTTGCAGTAGTGTTTTTTTTTCTAGTCGTTCTAACAAAGTTTTCTATTGGTTAGGTTTGAATAGGTATTAACGGTTCTTTATTAAATAAATGATAATTAAACCCGTCCGTGGTTTGGTCTATAGGTATATTTCTAAATGAATTTAACTACCAGGCCCCTCAGAAAGTATTGCGAAAAAAAGTTTTTATATATGGGAGACTGGCCAGTTATAATGTTTTTCGAAAATATGATTATTTATAAGTAAAAATAAGTAAGTTCCAATTTCAAAATTTCCCTCCACATTTTTTGCGAGTTAATTCAAAGTATTGTGTCTCACTGAAATATGGATCTGCGCCGGGAACATTTTAGAGCTATGATTTTATACGATTTCAAGTGTCGCCTGAAACCGGATGAATCGTACGATAGACTTCAAATGGCATTCATGGATGAAGGCCCTTCCAAGGCAACCGTGTATCGTTGGTATAACGAATTCAAGCGCGGTCGACCAACTTTGGGGGATGACGAAAGAAGCGGTCGCCCTTTGACGGCTGTTACCGAAGAAAACGTGCTAGCAGTGAAAAATTTAATCCAAGACAATAGGCGAATTACATATCAGGAGATTCAACACATATTGAAGATTGGATCGGGAAGCGTTCACGAGATTCTACACAGCCATCTTCGCGTGAGGAGGATAGTATCACGCTGGGTGCCGCACAACCTCACCGATGCTCAGAAGCAGGCCCGGGTGGAATGGTGCCGTGATATGCTTAAAAAATTTGAAGCAGGCTCGTCTCGGCGTGTTTACGACATCGTTACAGGTGATGAGTCCTGGATTTATCAATACGACCCAGAAACCAAGCGCCAGTCGACTGTTTGGGTGTTTCAAAATGAGCCAACGCCTACCAAAGTGAAGCGATCTAGAAGCGGGGGTAAGATTTTGATCGCTAGCTTTTTTAATTTGACTGGCCACTTGGTATCAATTCCCTTACGGGATCAAAGAAGCATTAATGCCGAATGGTATACTACCAAATGTTTGCCAGAAGTTTTCTCTGTTATAAGCAACAAGCGACCAAACACAGGGCTCCGCGGGCTACTGCTCCACCACGACAATGCACCTGCGCACACCGCACTCAAAACGAGGGACTTCCTGGACAGCACGCCAGTCAAACTCCTGGGTCACCCTCCTTACAGCCCTGATCTAGCACCATGTGACTTCTTTTTATTCCCAAAAATAAAAAATCAGCTCAAAGGGATACAATTTTCGTCGCCGGAAGATGCGCTGGCTGCGTTCGAGCAGGCTGTAAACGAGGTGTCTGCGGCGGACTGGAAAAAGTGTTTTGAAAACTGGTTTAGGCGCATGAATCTTTGTATAGAGGCTGGTGGAAAGTACTTTGAAAAGATTTGATAAAAATATATGTACGTATAGAACAATTTTTTTTAGTTTCGCAAAACTTTCTGAGTGTCCCACGTATAGTGTCTGTTTGGGACTTGATTATTTTTAGAATTGGGTTCCAAACAGGTGGTAGATGCAATCCAAAACAACCAAGCCCCAAACAGCACATCACACTGTGAAACATATTGACACTGTGAGTGACTACTGCGTGCATCGAAACTATGTATATTAATTAATAACAATAGTACGGTATATAGAATGAATTATTTTGAATAACTGTAAAGACGCTTGTCATTTTAGTCTTCCTGCGATCACGAAAACTGCAAAGTATTCGAAACGTCATTGCGTCAGGAAAAACAATTTTAATAATATACGCGATGTATTAAGCAATAATTTATTTATCAGACAACAATGATCCACATGTTAGTAAGTAACAAATTACTTCAAACTCACTATAATCAAACATTTAAAACTATGTTACTGTTACGAAATTATGTCATAGTCTCAAAACTTGTCTTCAGTTCAAGCACCCAGTTTAAGTAAAACACACCTGCCTGACTTACACCTGCATGATATGGTTCCAGATTGGCGAATAAACTTTAAGCCCACTAACATCTTCAAAATGGTATTAGGACATGACCGCGTTCTCTCTAAAAGGCCGTCTTACTCCTCACATGGCGTAGAAGCAGTAGAAGCTTTGCAGTCAGTGGTTTGATCATCATCATCATCATCATAACAGCCGAAAGACGTCCACTGCTGGACAAAGGCCTCCCCCCAAAGGGGGGGAATATGCCATAATCGCCACGCTTGGCAGGCGGGTTGGCGATCGCAGTTGGTTGTTTAAATACTCAGAGAACGCTGCTGCCCATCCTCGTAGTAGTGGTTTGATACAGGCTTCTTTTCAGTATGAGAAGGTTAGGGCCTTAGTTTACCACACTGGCCTAGTACGGGTTGGTGTGTGTAGTCACACACGCATCGATAACTGTATCGAGCACTCTCAGGTGTGCAGGTTTCCGCGTTGTTTTCCTTCACCGTTAAATTAAGTGATTATCAAATGCCTGCAGTATTTACCAATTATAATTGGTACAAACGAAATCACAGATAGTAAAGTCTGCTTTTCTGCCGTATGATCTCTACCTGATCTAATATTCTTCATGCATTTTAAAAGGCTTATAAATATGTTCGAAGCCAGTCTAAGCTAGTTCGTCATCATCATCATTAACAACCTGTAGCAGTTAGATATAGCACGCCTCAGACCTCGATCATCAGCCATTCTCATTCGACTCACACTCACTCACTCTCACTTTTAAACTCATTGTTCATTTCTGACATTAACCTACATTATACTCACATTATTTGAATAAATTTGATGTAATAAACAATAACCTATTTTTAAAGGGTTTATCCATGGAGTTTCTTGCTGGTTCGTCTCCATATGACCCACAATTTGGATCCATGCAACTAGAGCCTGACCATTCAAAAGAGCCTATAATTAGGTTTATTTGAAATAAAAAATATTGAAATTGAAATTGACTTCTACTAGCCACCTTGCGAAGATCACTCACCAAGCCTGAGGGTGCCCCACGCTACATTCGCGGTCTCAACTCAAGAATACGACTCCCTCAACAGTCATCGGTTCTTCGGCTAATCTGGCCAGCCCATTGCCACTTCAGCTTACGTATCCTGTGAGCTATGTCGACATGTTGGTTCTCTGACGGAATATATATATTTACAAAAAAAAAGTATATAAGTTTTATATTCCATTTTCTAGTACCCATAGTACGGTCGACCGCACGTCGGTGGTAACACTTTGACATTAGCAGCATCTTTATTTCGTAAGCAGTAAGGGCGGTTTTTGAATTGACGTGTTACCACTGTCATGCAGGCGACTGTACAAGCTCTGCTTAGTTTGGAACTAAATGGTACTGTGTAAAAATGTCCCAAAAATATTTATTTATTTTATTGTATGTAATTTAGGATCCTTCAGAGAATCTCCAAGAATTACGTAGATTTTTACATTAGGCGAGCATTACAAAACCTCAGTAAGATCAAAACAACGTATATTAATAAATAAAATACGGGAAATACAGAATGCGGGGTTTTACTAATCAGAACAAAATCGTTATCGAGGCAAGCGGATTGCGGTCAAAAAGACCTACAGGTATAACCTTCCTGTTGGCCTATGTCTAGCAGTAGACCACGATAAGTCGAAATAACTATAAGTGTCTATGATATAAATTTATATAAATTTGTAACTGTGGCAACACTGCCTCTTCTTTTAAAACCGTCTGTAATATGCGTGTCTGTTATATTTCAAGAAATATAAAAGTGAGAATTATTCAGTGTTTTTCTATTATGTTAACAATATGTGGAAACGAAAAGCAATTTATTTATACTCTTGCATTACTCTTGCTCTTGAGGTTTCGTATCAGTTTTAGCCTAATATGATTATCATTAAGAAAAAAGTTATCTGAGATATTTTTTTGCCTAATTATGTTTTTTAAATAAACAATTTTTTCATAAGTTTTATACAATTATAATATAGCTAGCCTATGCGTCTTAGCCACGGCTTTGCCCGCGTGTAATTCGGCTTATCATAGAATTATATTATAGTGCATCCCTCGGGAAAAGTTATTTTCCCGGGATAAAAAGGAGCATAGGCTTAATAATTATGTTAATCCCGGTTATGATCTATTTTTGTGCCAAATTTTATCCATATCCGTTCAACGGTTATCGCGTGATTGAATAACGAACAGCCAAACATCCAAACATTTTTACAAACTTTCACATTTATAATAGGTAGTAATACCTATTAGTAGGATAATAAATATTTGTCGCTATGAACATGTTTCTCCTGTATGTGGTCGTTTTTAATTACTTTACCGTTGCTTATTATTTATATGTATATATGCATATAGTATTTATGTATTAGGATTTATAGAATATATTTTTGTTGTTATTTTATAGTAGTACTAGCTTTTACCCGCGGCTCCGCTCGCGTTAAATTCTGCTAACCCACGTCAGTCCAGTCCAGTCCATTCCAGTCCAGTCCACTGTCCCACTGTCCCGCTGCCCCGCTGCCCCACTGCCCCACTGCCCCGCTGCCCCGCTGCCCCGCTGCCCCACTGCCCCACTGCCCCGATACCCCACGGCCCCGCTGCCCCGCTGCCCCACTGCCCCGCTGCCCCACTGCCCCACTGCCCCGCTGCCCCACTGCCCCGCTGCCCCACTGCCCCACTGCCCCGCTGCCCCGCTGCCCCGCTGCCCCGCTGCCCCACTGCCCCACTGCCCCGATACCCCACGGCCCCGCTGCCCCGCTGCCCCACTGCCCCGCTGCCCCACTGCCCCACTGCCCCGCTGCCCCACTGCCCCGCTGCCCAGCTGCCCCACTGCCCAGCTGCCCCGCTGCCCAGCTGCCCCGCTGCCCCACAGCCCAGCTGCCCCGCTGCCCCACTGCCCCGCTGCCCCACTGCCCCGCTACCCCACTGCCCCGCTGCCCCATTGCCCCGCTGCCCCGCTGCCCCACTACTCCACTGCCCCACTGCCCCGCTGCCCCACTGCCCGCTGCCCAGATGCCCCGCTGCTCCGTGGTCCCGTTGCCCCGCTACCCCACTGCCCCACTACCCCACTGCCCCACTGCCCCGCTGCCCCGCATCCACTCTGCCCCACTGCCCAGCTGCCCTGCTGCCCCGCTACCCCACTGCCCCACTATCCCCTGCCCCACAGCCTGCCCCGCTGCCCCCCACTGCCCCGATACCCCCTCTGCCCCACTGCACCGCTGCCCCACTATCCCACTGCCCCACTATCCGACTGCCCCACAGCCTGCCCCGCTGCCGCATTGCCCCGCTTCCCCACTGCCCCGCTGCCCCGCAGCCCCACTGTCCCGCTGCCCCACTGCCCCGCTGCCCCTCTGCCCCACTGCCCAGCTGCCCCGCTGCCCCACTGCCCCACTACCCCACTGCCCCGCTGCCCCACTATCACAATGCCCCACTGCCCCGCTACCCCACTGCCCCGCTGCCCAACTATCCTACTGCCCCACAGCCTGCCCCGCTTCCCCACTGCCCCGCTGCCCCGCTGTACCACTGCCCCGCTGCCCCACTGCCCTGCTGCCCCACTATACCACTGCCCCACTGCCCCGTTGCCCCGGTAACCCACTGCCCCGCTTCCCCACAGCCCCGCTGCCCCGCTGCCCCACTGCCTCGCTGCCCCGCTACCCAACTGCCCCAATGCCCTGCCGCCCCACTATCTTACTGCCACACTGCCTGCCCCGCTGCCCCACTCCCCTACTGCCCCGCAGCCCCGCTACCCCACTGCCCCGCTGCCCCTCTGCCCAGCTGCCCCGCTGCCCGTTGCCCCGTTACACCACTGCCCCACTACCCCGCTGCCCCACTATCCCACTGCCCCGCTGCCCCGGTACCCCACTGCCCCGCTGCCCCGCTGGCACGTTGCCCCACTGCCACGCTGCCCCGCTTCCCCGCCCCGCTGCCCCGCTGCCCCACTCCCGCTGCCTCGCTGCCTCGCTGCCCCACATCCCCACTGCCCCACTGCCCCAATGCACCGCTACCCCGATACCCCACTGCCCCACAGCCCCACTGGCCCACTGTCCCGCTGCCCCGCTGTCCCACTGCCCCACTGCCCCACTTCCCCACTGTCCCACCGTCCCAACGTCCCACTGCCACTGTCCTACTGTCCCACTATCCTACTGTCCCACTATATCACTATCGTCCCGTCCCATGTCCCATGTCCTGTCCCATGTCCCATCCTATGTCCAGTCCCATGTGCCGTCCCACTGTACTGTCCCATGTCCCGTCTCATGTCCCGTCCCATATTCCGTCCCCTGTCCCGTCCACTGTCCCGTCCCCAGTCCCGTCCCCTGTCCCGTCCCCAGTCCCATCCCCAGTCCCATCCCCTGACCACTCCACTCCACTCCGCTCCATCGTACATAGAAGCTTCGATCTGTCGGGTGAGTACGCAACCCACGAATATTTTTTTTTCTTTTTTTCTTTCTTTCTTTCTTTCTCAAAACCCATACCAGTTTTTAAGTCAGATCATCAGCTTTCAAACAAAAAAAAAAACATCAAAATCGGTCCAGTAGTTTTAGCGTGATGCTGGAACAAACAAACAAACAAATAAACAAACAGACGTTTACAATTTTATAATAGTTAAGATTATAGTATTTTATTTTATTATTAAATTATGTATCGAATTTGCACATCTGACAACCCCATTTTCTGTCCAGTTCATTCTTGTCCATCCTAAGGTTGCCTGGAAGAAATCGCTGATCGCGATAAGGCCGCCATTTGTACAATAGTTTAAATGCATATTCAATGTAATGTTTTTTATGGTGTACAATAAAGCATATATAAATAAATAATAATATTAGTAGGATACCTAGTAGGAATTATTTCGCTAAAAATATCGGTAGAGACCTAAATTGATTAATTTATTGTTTGTTAATCGTTTACTTGTTTGTTTGTTTCTATTGTTTATATTTTGTATTTTGTTTTAAATTCATTTATTCTCTCGTAGACACGACTTCACGAGGTGTGCTACGAAACTAAGGCATTTTCTTCTTGCGTAACATACCTATGTTTTAAACTATTTCTATAATACCGTATGATATTGTAGAAAACATCCGATTAAGAAACGAAAACGTCATCATATCGCCATCAAAATATTAAAAAAATCATGAAAATTATCACCTTTTTGATGTATTTTTAGCAAATTAATCATAGGCAGATAAGTTCTACCAAAGCAAGTTTTTTTTATGAACTTTGTGTCATATATAAGTCCATTAGTTACACAAAGTTTGAAAATATCTTGACACGATTCGGCATGCACAATAAAATAACAAAAAATTCTGTGAATAACAATGTAATACTCAAAAATAATATAAAACGCTACACGTACACTTCTGTGTATGTAATGTCAATAGCCTGCAAACATAATAAAGCGACTAGTCACTAGATGCTCAAACTAGACAATCTACGCATCGCCTATTCTCACTCCGCGCAGTGTGTGTGTGTGTGTGCGGTATGTGATCAAGAAAAATCTACGAATGCGGCAGTGAGGCGTCGCGTTTGCAGAATCGGCTGCATCACGAGGGCCCCGAGGAGCGCCGCTCTAGCCGTCTTTTTTCATTTTGCGTGCGTCTTTTTTTGGCAGCGCGCGTTAACCTTGGATTTTTTCATAGCGAAGCACTGCACGTACGCGCGCAAGTTTCGGATAGTCGTAGAGCGTCCCCCACTCGGCGCGTCCGAATTTTCTGCATTCGACCGGCGTGAAGAGTTTTCGGCGGTCGCATTCGCGAGCGAGGCTCCCCACGGCTAGGAGCGAAGCACGCACTGACACACACGGGCTGCGGACGGAGCGGCGCGAGCGCAAACGCGCCATGCAATATGCGGAAGTGATCGCGACCACGACCGGGCGGTGCTAAACTAAACCAGTGTAACTCTAGTGTAGTGAACGCACATTCAGTGAAACAAACTATGATATTTGTGTATGGCTCGATAGAGATCTAATGGTTTTCTAATACGATACAAGGACTGTGGAATTTGCGACATGGAATCGAGGAAAGTATTGGCTTTATTAGTATATGAACTAGGATAAGTACCACCTGGCTGGATTTGTCGGGATATTTGGGTGTGACCCAACCAGGAAGTAGCAATAGGGTTATAGGCAATATGCGTTTTCAGAGCATCATTTGGAAGTCAATCTGGACGACTTTAAAGTAGGTACCTATCAAAACACAGAGTCATTGATAAATACGAGTTGACACCCCGCGGCATATGATAAATGTTAAGCGCGCGAGGGTGTACAGCAGTTTGCACCTTAAGTTGTTAATGCATGAGACGTTTTTGCGCAGTTTCAAGTCGTCCTCGAATTTTGCATACACGTGCTGCCGTCTTGGGGCTATTGAACTTGATAATGAGACAACCGTATCTCCCACTTTTTGTTCGACGATATTGCATCACTAATTCCTTCTGTGCGATCTACGCCAACCGGTTCCCTAACATTTCTCCGTAACTGGATGGAGGTGTGTTATCTAAGATGATTCACGTGGTGCGTTAGGTCGCACATCAGCTCAACTATCTAAATCGTAGTTCGCGACTCAAAACATGATTTTTAACGAGCCTGTCAAAAATCCAGTTCCACCACATAAGATTTGGGATTCATAATTAATGGGCGCGTATAAATCGCGCTCAAAAGTTGGCCCGGAACCGCTGTGAGGCGAAAACTGGTCGCGCAACGCATTAATATTTGCATAGAAACTGTCAAAGTGGCCTCGTGCGGCGGCCGTCCATGGACGAGCTATTAGCACCTAGACACCGGCCGCGGTCAGCGTCAACCGATCGCCTTGTGTTTCGTTTGCGCTTCTGCACATGTATGTTTTCACGCCTCTGCCGTACCTACCTCACGTCATGGATCTTACCGCTTCAATAATAGACCTTATTCCCTTCGTTATACAGCCGCGTTTCGTATTCTCTATTAGAGCAAAGGCGTGCGATTTGAATTTTCTGTTAGGGCCTCTCAATTCTGGTTGTAAAACTTCGTTGCATTGATAAAATTTGAAACACGAATTTCGGTTATCTAATTGTTTGAGACTTTCATCTTCGTTAGTATCTATGCTGACGTTTGCTGAGTCAATTCTCGTGTAAACATAAAATTATTAGTTTTTCCATAGAGTTTTCAACTGATATCATTTGTTATTTTTTTAAAGGTTAACCTTAGTGTTATAAATTATGACAACACCTAATCTTTATTATCATTTTAATGAATTCATGTAAACTTAACTACGGAATTATTACCATACGGTATGTAATTAATGGGTACCTACCTAAACAAAGACATTACAGAAGCGAAAACAGTTGAATGTTTGTTCCCTAAATGCTGCCGTAACAGTTGAATCAAATTAGATGAGATTTGTCACGGCTTTTATCTTATAAACATGAAGTTACTTAAATCAATACGAATGGTTGCTGGCAAACCAATAGAAATCCACAAATAGTTGCCATTTCAATCAATTTTATTGCACAGTATATCATCTTCATCATATGAAGCGTTTGCTGAATCTATTTTTGGAAGTAATTCTATTTGAATTTTTTCCTTTCCTTTTATAATATGTTCAAGTTTTGTCCAGTCCAGTGTCATTCATCTAGTCACTGCCTAAACTCGTATTTCCTGCTTCGTACGCTGAGTTTTTTTTGGACCCCAAATCTTGTTTATCATCATTCTTTTCATCTCAATGTACTATAATGGCTTCTGTACGAAGTCCAAATTTGGATTTTTCTGTGTTATGCGCTTCTAGTTTTTCTTCTTTTATAATAATTATGGCTAGTTTTGATTGGTCTATTTTCAAATTAGATTGTTACTTCATAGTTAGGAAAGATCTCTTGTTGGTGGTTGGTGGATTAGTTTAGTGATGTGAATGTTATGAATTCTAAACATTATTTTACATTTCAAATACTGTAACACCGTTGTTGTCAAGCAAAAAAGAAATATGGTAAAGAGTCTGTTAGTTATTTAGATCACATGTTACGATAAATAAGAGATATGTAAATATTGGACAGGGAGCTTCCCAGCTTTGTTACTCTGTTATGTGGCGAAAATAAAAAAGCTATCTAAAAGTTGCCAAAAGTTTATTTGCCTGTGCCTCTGCTAACTTTATTTGTTTTCCCCGCCTGTGTAGTTCAGTGACCTGTAGTTATACAATTAGACCTGGACCTGCCTACCTACGCGTTACATTTGTCGCATGCTTTTCTACTACATGTAGGCCAAAATTGTGTTAATTTAATCGCATATCGATGTTTTTTGAAAGTTTATAGCTAACATGTTTAGAATAATCGCGCATTTTTTATCTTTTATTTGTAATATGAATAGCTAATTGGAATAATAGAATTATATAATATATTCGGTCTAAATATACGTAACATTAGTTTAATGCGAGCCGTACAGAACTGAAGTTGGCAACATTATTAACATATGCCTAAATACGTGTTTGTGAAGGTCACATAAATTTTACATTTGTCACATCACGAATAGCAGCCAATAGGAAACGTTTGTTTTTGCAAGCGCAGTATTCCTAATACAATATTGAATTCGTTCATCGATGTCGATTTTTCTGGTTAAGTCAAGCCTTATTTAGTTTTTATCAGTACCAAAGTACCTAGGTATTGTAATTCATTACGCGTAAGAGTTCAAGTACTTACACAATCGATTTTTAGTTAGGTAAAAATGTATTAAATTCAACGACTGTCATTTGACAATGTTATTAATATTCAGTAAATTAGCTAAGATATGAAACCTTTTTTACTTACTTTGTGTTTTATAACGTGTAACAGTATAAACGCAAGCCCTCAGACACCCCAATTAGAATACCTAATAAGAATATTATCTGGTATCAACTTCGAAGGGTATCAACAATGTTTTTTATTCAAAACCACCAAATGACATATACAATAACACATAACATAACATCACGCCTGTATTTCCCCGAAGGGGTAGGCAGGAGTGTATAAGTACACCTACATTTCGCCAGTTATGTTATAGTCTCATGTAATAGGGGGCGTGCTTATTGCCACTAACCGGGCACAAATCAGGACTCCGGGCTGCTACTTTTCGTTCTGAAAAAACCCAATAACACTTTGCCCGACCCGGGAATCGAACTCAGGACCCCACGCTCAGCAGTCGCGCTTGCGACCACTAGACCAATGAGGCAGTCATACAATAACACGTATTGAAATAACTCAAAACCTCTTAAGGGGTCATTGTACTCATCAGTCAAAAAAATGTCGGATGTTCCCTACATTTGTGTTCACAATTAATCAACAAAATGTAAGGAAAAGCTGTTTTTTTTTTGCGATTTCTCGGTTGGTCCCATAGTAAAAGTTGTTACTACTGATGAGTACAATGACCTCTTAAGAGGTTTTGAAATATTTATATAACACGTTATAGAAGAAAGACGCAAAAAAAAATTAACTGTTCCATATATTTTGTCGATTTATGTGAACATAAATGTAGGGATCAGTTGTTTTTTTTTTCATGATTTTAGGGTTCGTCCTATGGGACCAAAAAGTAAAAGTTAGTAAAGTAAATGTTGTTCATAATTATGAGTACAATGACCCCTTTTCGTTTCCAAAACCAAAGAAAATTCACCGTGTATTCTGAAAAAAAAAAAAAAAAACTACTTTCATGACTTAAGTTTCTTCTGTCGTATATGTTTGGTTAATTATTGTGTTGTCAACAATGTATTGAGCCAGCATGAACATGAAAGAACTTTTGCTCTTATAAAAATAGATTTTTAATAAGAATAGGTAAGTAACTGGCTTTAGTCAGGTTGAGTAGTATTTCTGAGAAATATTAGTTAAATTCTTGGATGTTGTTTGCGGTTAACTTAGAACTTAGAAATTATCTCTTTATGTGTTCTTTGGTGTACTTATGTAAGCCTAACCATAGCCTTAGCTGCTAAAATTTGGGAAATAGGCAGAACTGAATAGGTAGGTAGTTGTGGGTTGTTGTTGTTGTCGTTGTTTGAATGTTCTAGTTAGTTAATTACTATGACAGCAAAATATGTGAAGATATTTTTAACTTGATGATTTAAAAGCTACTGTTACAGACCGTAATCATCATCCTCCGAGCCTTTTTCCCAATTATATTGGGGTCGGCTTCCAGTCTAGCCAGATGCGGCTAAACATCAGCATTTTACACGGAGCGACTGCTATCAGACCCCCGCAACCCAGTTACTGGGTAATACTGACATTCGGAGGTTAGACCAGTTGTCAGACTTTCAGGCTTCTGACTACCCGTAACGACTGCCATAGATATTCGTATGACAACCGGGACCGACAGCTTAACGTGCTCTCCGAGGCACGGAGGGGTCTCGATGTGTAACGAAACGGTCACCCATCCACAGACTGACCGCGGCAAGTGCAGCTTAACCTTGCAGATCGTACAGACCGTAATAATTTAGATATAATATTTTTGCACATTGCAGTTCTGGGCTGCTACAATGTTTTATTTTTTAGGGCTTTGGGTCGTAATTACGCCATGCGAGGCTATTTAAGAAAGAAAAAACCGGGCAAGTGTGAGTTGGACTCGTGCAGTAAGGGTTCCGTAGCTCTCAACGACCTGATACCCCATAAAAACTGATTTAATTTACGAGAGTTTATCAAAAGACATGCAAAATATGAATTTTTGCATGTCTTTCTTACGCAGGTACCACTACATATGTCTATGTTTGTTATTTTTAGTATTTGTTGCTAAACTACATAATATGCACTATAATCTGACCAAGTTTGACGCTCGTATATGTTACCGTTTTGAAGATAGAGCAGGAACAAAAACGTTTAAAAAAATGCATGTTTTTTGAGTTTCTTGTATGGGGCCCCCCTTTGGTTTTTGTATTTTTTTTGTTTTTAGTATTTCGTGATACACTTCATAGCAACACAGATTCTGAGAAAATTTCAACCGGTTACCTATTACCGTTCAAAAGATACAGCCCTGTGACAGACAGACGGACAGACGGACGGACGGACGGACAGCGTAGCGAGAGTAATAGGGTCCCGTTTGGCACCCTTTGGGTACGGAACCCTAAACACTATAGTTTCCATCATAAGTACTTACGTATTAAAATTATGTAGGTTACAATTTACAAAAATACTTAATTTAAAATTGAATTTTCAACAATCCATTTTTTATCAGCGTGGCTATTCTGTAAGACCTCATAATCTCATCAGCAAACTCACTTTTGAATCTGCAATGAAATGTTGTTATAGTATTGTTTTAACTACTTTACACTGCCGATTCAAAAGTGGGCTTGTAGTGAGGACTAACAGAATAGTACCGCTTGTATACAATTAATTGAAACTATAGCCGCCATGAATTTCGACGTGACGTCATTGTAACAATCATAGTATGTCAAATGCAAAAACGTCATTTGTTTGTTATAGTGTCAAGTGTCAGTTAACTATGAAGATGACGTCACGAAACCAAGCAACAAGGGGACCATCGGAACCATAACCATAAGAACAATAAAATTACTATTAGGGGATAACGTTTTAACCAATTTCCGTGCATAGTTTTAAAATAAAGTTTTAAATGCGTTGAATAAATTATATAAAAGTAATAGTGGTTTATTGATACAAAGGATCACTTTAAAAATAAGTTTACTACCATTTTGGTACCCTATTTTTTTCAAGAGTATTAACCACACTGGGGTGCGTGCGTGACTATGACGGACAACACGACATCGAGACATTTTTGTAGACTTTCAGGCTGACAGAATTTGATGGCAGGAAATATCTTGCGCGGACTGAGATACCAGCCCAGGTTCGGTCCCCAGTGAAACATGTCTTTTTGTATGTTTTATTTAATAGTTAGCCGTAACTTTGTCGTTACCCACCAGATGGCGCTTAAAGGTAAGGTCAGCTGACAATTCTATGTCCGTATATTTAATGTGCTGTATGGGTATAACGCAAATCTTAGCGTGACGTGACGTGACGCTACATTTTCTCCTGAATCACATCTACCACGAGCTCCTTAAGGAACTTCGTTCCAAAAATGATATAAAAAACATCACGTTTTCAAAATGTGATTGGATATTATACTGCTTAGATACAAATTATGTAGACACGTGGTATCTTTGCAACGAAAGGTTATCTTTCGAGCCCAACGCACGTTGATAAGAATAGTTAGAAACGGCTTACATTTTTATAGTGCGTTGAAATTCAATATTAGTTGTCACGAGGACGTACTTTTGTGATAAATACCTTGAGATACTTGTACCAAGATCATCACAGTCGATCTCTGAAAAAAATTGAGTGAGCCTTTGTATTTTGAAACTTACCTTTTTTTTTTTAAATTAGATCTTC
This sequence comes from Asteroscopus sphinx, assembly GCA_949699075.1. Classification (NCBI taxonomy): domain Eukaryota; kingdom Metazoa; phylum Arthropoda; class Insecta; order Lepidoptera; family Noctuidae; genus Asteroscopus; species Asteroscopus sphinx. The sequence continues at coordinate 28,915,658 of OX453004.1, read as the reverse complement.
TCATCTTCTTAGGGCCAAGTTCACCAACAAAATAATAGATGTTACAGTTAGTAGGTAATACAAAATAAAATCGAGTTTATTTATTTATTTATTTAACAACTGCCTACTGTACTTACAGTTGCCCAACACGTACAGTAGGCCAAGTTATAATTTAGGTACATATAATAATGTCCTCCCGGCCGAATTTCGGTCACGGCGGCCAATCTCAATGGAGACTAGTCATCTGCGCGGGACATATTATAGTGCACAAGTGTGTGCGCAAACACAGGTGCACTCTCTATTCCCTCACTCTCATAATCCGATGGGACGGCAATTCGACACGACCGGAGAGAGATCAGGCGCAGGACCGACGGCTTTACGTGCTCTCCGAGGCACGAAGGGGTCTCGATGTGTAACGAAGCGGTCACCCATCCACAGACTGACCGCGGCTAGTGCAGCTTAACCTTGCAGATCGTACAATCCACACGCTTGCTACTTAGCCACGAGCCCCTTGAGCCCAATTTATAATTTAGGTACATATATAATTCTTATAAGTCTAATTATAATTAGTTATTACCACGGTTTTATTCAATCGCTTTCAGTCTTATCTGTCTGATCGTTACAAATTTTGTAATCAATTTAAAACTCACTTGTCGCTAAGCTTTTTTTCTTGATTTACTATGTCTGTGTTGAAAATAAATAGAATAAAAATAAATAAAAGCTAGAGACATGAAAATTTAACTATAAGAAAAGAGGTAGACCAAAGAAAAGATGGATGGATTGTGTCAAAAAGATTAAATATAACCTCCTCCTTTTTTGAAGTCGGTTGAATTTTTTGTTACATATTTGTTTTTGGTAGTTACATAATATCAGAGACATGACATTTACCGCCGCATAATATTCTACCTGAGATTAATATTCTACTTTTAATTTCAAACGTCAATCGAAAAGTTAAATGTCAGGAAACAATGCGTACTATTTTACTTAGGTATATTTATTGATTTTCTCGTAAAAGCTATTTTTATACAATACAAGCCAACTATGACATACGATAGAGAGGTTTTATTATAATACATATTTTGATTATGTCCAACTACGAAGGTTTTATAGTTAACACGGCACCTTTTGACAGTTGGTTATTTATAGCTGCAGTTAATATTTGAAAAACTCCCATGACATAACTGATATAACTATTTATGTTTATTATTAATTAATATCAAATTTTGCCTCATTTACATCATTCATATTTAAAACCTGTAGCCGTAACTAGCAAAACCAGTTCAGTAAATGAAAAAAATAAACTGTCAGCACCGATATAAGTTTTTATTCATTCTAAATATTAATAATTATTTCGTAGGCTATATTGTAGCTCTATACCAAATTCCACTAGAATCTAGAACCTGCTGTCGAATTGCGTAACTCACTCGCGATCGCAATCATCTGGATTTCAATGTTCATTGCTCCGTATGTTTTGACAATACGTGTTGTCGGCAACTACGTACCAGGCAATGAATATTGTTGTAATTTCAAAATGAAAGGTAATGTCAAAGTGAATGCATTACACAATTGCCCCACTGATCAACTCAACTCAGCCTATCGCAATCCACTGCTGAACATCCAAGCCTATGTCTCTCCCAAGTTGCGCAACAATACACGGTTCTCTGCCTTCCGCATCCAGTCCCCCCAGCTGCTTCCTTCAGGTCGTTGGTCTACCTGGCTGGGGGCACCCTACGCTGCGTTTACCGATTCGCGGTTTCCACTCAAACAGGACTCATCTGCTCCAACGGTAATAGGTCCTTCGACATACATGGCCAGCCCACTGCCACTTCAGCTTACTGATCCTACAAGCTTTGTCGGTCACTCTGGTTCTTCTCCGGCTAATCTCGTTACGGATTATATCCTTCAAAGAAACTTCAAGCACAGCTCGCTCCATAGCTCACTGAGCGGCTTTGAATTTTTTGGACTAGCCCAACTGTCAGTGTCCATGCCTCGGCACAATACAGATTGAAGAACAAGAAGTTGAAGATCTTCGTCTTCAAATTTGCGGTATGTCTAGAACCTACTGATGTAGTTTATTTTTTATTTTTTAATGATTATTACCCAATCACGCATAAACGGTTAAACAGTTTGGGGTGTAAATATGACACATGACACACGTATATAGCCTATCTCCTCGGTTTACACTAGGGTAACTTCTTTAGGTAACTCAAGGGGCTTGTAGCAAAGCAACGACTGCGCGGATTGTACGATCTGCAAGGTTAAGCTGCACTTGCCGCGGTCAGTCTGTGGATGGTTGAACGGTTCGTTACACATCGAGACCCCTCCGTGCCTCGGAGAGCACGTTAAGCTGTCGGTCTCGGTTGTCATACATATATCTATGGCAGTCCTTACGGGTAATCAGAAGCCTGAAAGTCTGACAACTGGTCTAACCTCCGAATGTCAGTATTACCTAGTAACTGGGTTGTGGGGGTCTGATGGCAGTCGCTCCGTGTAAAATACTGATGTTCAGCTGCATCTGGCTAGACTGGAAGCCAACCCCAATATAATTTGCAAAAGGCTCGGAGGATGATGAACATCTTTAGGTAACCACAGATAACACAGGTTGTCTGGTTTAACGACGGACTTATTGAAGGAGAATGTTCAGTAATGGATTCTCATTCCAAATATGTAGAAGAATGATACCTTTATTATTGATATTTTTTTTTACAATCGATTTCATCAATTAATGTGGATACCGTTCCACGCTTACAGATCAAAATTGCATGCGGTGAGGTGACGCACTTAACACGGCTGTGTTTATTTGTCACTATTTCCACTCTCTCCACCTTTTGGACTAGTCAGCAGACCCTTAAACAGTCTGAGCCTGTGCAAGCATTTTTACTCCTAATCGTGTGATCTATCGTGGAATAGTTTTTTAACCGACTTCAAAAAAAGGAGGAGGTTATGTATTCGGCAGTTTTTTTTTTTTTTTTTTTGAAAGAAAAGAAAGAAAGAAAGAAAAAAATATTTATTGCCACAACAAGACGACATGCGGTAGGTGCACATAAAAAATACTTAATTAGGTACATTTCTTGAATCATTTTATCAATGTATGATACCTACTTTGCTTGTCATGTCTTTTTTCATGTATGTACACCGATTACTCCGAGATTTGTGGGCCGATTTACGTGGTTGTTTTTTTATTTGGTAGAGGAAGCCCACGCGGTGGTCCCATAAAAAAATTATTGACTTAGGTTGAGCAGTTTTTTAACCAGCTTCAATAAATCAGTTTATTTTAACTTCGCGTATCTAGATGGTCTGCTCATTGGTTCGTTTTTCTGAGAATTCTTGGCCGATATGCGTGTTTTTTTTCACAATAGTGATTGGACGTTTGGAAGAATATGAGCGAGACTTTGCCCAGCAGTGGGATAACAAAGGTTAATAATAAAAAATAAAAACTCATATTGGTTATATAAACATTTATGAATCAACCCTCGCAATTATCAACTAAAAAGTATGAAATAAAAACTTTTTAACAAAAAATAAAACCGACTCCAAAAACCTTAACTAAAAAGTAAAAAATAATCATTGTATGTATTTTAAAATCTTAACATAAACCAAGATTTTGAAGGCGGCGCATAATGTCGTGCTGTACTAAGGTTTTGTCGGTGTAATTTTTTCCAAGCGAGTGAAGTCGCGAATATCATCTAGTTGTAAATAAATATTTTTGTTTGCATAAAGTTAGATGTCGTCCAAAATACCACAGTGTCTCAAGACGAAAGTCTTTGACCAGTGTGTGTTGCCAGTAATTACTTACGGTACTGAAACGTGGTCGCTCACAATGGGCCTGATAAGAAGGCTCAAAGTCACTCAAAGGGCAATGGAGAGGGCTATGCTCGGAGTGTCCCTGCGTGATCGAATCAGAAATGAGGAGATTCGCAGGAGAACGAAGGTAACCGACATAGCCCGAAGAATTGCCAAACATAAGTGGCAGTGGGCGGGGCACATTGCTCGCAGAACGGATGGCCGATGGGCCAGTAAAGTTCTGGAGTGGCGACCGCGTACTGGAAGGCGCAGCGTGGGTAGGCCCCCCACAAGGTGGACCGACGACCTGGTGAAGGTCGCGGGAATCCGCTGGATGCGGAAGGCACAGGACCGGTCGTTGTGGCGATGCTTGGGGGAGGCTTATGTCCAGCAGTGGACGTCTTTCGGCTGAAATGATGATGATGATGGTGATGAAAGTTAGATGTTTCTATAGATTGTTTCGTTTCTATTAATTATATTATCTATTTTAATCAATTATTTCATTAATTTTAAAGAGATAGTTGTGTAAGTAGGTAGTGTGTCATCCATTATTGGACCGACTTGAAAATTACCCTAGTTAATTAACTGTAGGTATAGAAATAGTCTTAACTTAACATAACATCAGGCCTGTATTTCCGCGAAGGGGTAGGCAGTGGTGTATAAGTATATCAACATTTCGCCTGTTATTATATAAGTCCCATGTTCCATATGACGAGCCTATTTGCCACTAACCGAGCACAAATCCAGATTCCAGAAAATGTCTTAGTACACATTTTTTCAAGTAATACCAAAATACTCGGCAACACTTTTCTTGGTTGTTTCCAAAGAACTTAGGTCTTAAACCTCAACTAAACCTCATTTATCAATGTCTAGGACCAGCACTACTTATAAACTCTTCGTAAAGATTTTGAGTACCGATAAAAGTTAGTATGCGTTTGTACCTACTTTAAGAAAAAACGTGTGACTTTTAAGTGTCAAGATTCTGATTTTTTATTATTATTTACAGACTATTTACTAAATGACGAGAAGTTACGCTCCATTATTGCATTAATTATTACGCCTCCTTATTAATTTCGATCCTCCCAATCTAATTTCGATCTCGAAAAAATGACAAGCAATAATTAATTAATAATTAAAATCAATAATTAATTAACTAATTAATTTTAGAAAAAAAAATGTAAAAATTAAATTTCAATTTTAAAGGGCCTGTTTCATTACTTCCTGAAAAGTTTTGATTAACTTTTCTGGCAGATAATTTCATACAAATCTTGTTACACAGGGTTTGTCGATTAATGTGAATACAAATGTAGGGAACAATTGTTTTTTTTTTTTCGCGATTTCAGGGTTGGTTCCTTAGTCAAAGTTGTTAAAATTGATTAGTACAGTCATCCGTTAAAGGGCTATTAGTGAATTGAAAATAACCCTGTATATTTGAATTTACCTGGTAAATATATAATATATATAATAGGCAATCTATTTGGCATAGTGAAATAAGCCCTAAGTTTTATTAATTAATTCAATAAACACTCAGTATTTATATAATTTGGGTCTTATTCTGCACTCAAAAGGATTGTAATTAGAGTCGAATGGAATTGTTATCTACTACGACCTTTGTTCAAGTGTTACGATAATGGATATTGGTTACAAAAACTAGTTTCTAAAAAATGTTCACCAGAAGGTCAATTCTCGTAATTAAAATGTACAATATGAGTTTTTAAACTAGCATTATCATTAGCACTTATATTATTGTATGTCATGGGATATTTACTATGCAAATCCTTGTTACCGAAATATCGGGAACTCAGGAAAAAGGATTTCATCATTTCATCCAAAAGACGTCCACTGCTGGACATAGGCGTCCAAAAAAAAAAGGTTTTACATGATAATCGTCCCGTGACATAAAATAATATAAGTGTAAAATGTATAAATTAAAGTTCTGATCTAATTTAAATTTTATGTAATTCTCGTGACTGTAGATGTTCAGGTTTGACGTTGTTTTTGTGACATTTAGGATATTGAGCCTAAATCAAAACTATATTTTGAATATTTTAAATTACTAGAATTGGACCTTCAGGTGTTACCATTAATGACATTTCAATCCGAACACTAAAACTACTGCTAGTAAAAACACATCGAACGAATCCCACAAAATATGTTAATTCACCTAATAACTTCGCCACTAAAAAAATATTAGCGAAAATCTACGTAGGAATATGAAACACATATTTGATGTGATAGAATATTTAAACGCCTATTATGGGCCACCCACTGATTTTCTAATAATGTACCAAATATTATTTTCATTTCCGAACGGCCTTGTCTAGGTTAGGTCCCGGAGGGGTGGGGAGAGGGTGTTAAGGGGGGGCCAAGGACACCCTCCGAGGTCCTTTGGGGCGCGACGCTTACGTAACGTAGCAACCAAGGCCGTTGCGTTAGTGCGCGTGCAATAAGTACAAGTGCCTACAACACGTCTTTGTGTGTGTGATAGATATATTTGGTATTGGCAATTTGTATGACGTTGTTAGAATATTTTGAAAGAAATAATTTCTTATCTGATAGTGACAACTTAGAAATTATGTCTTTTGTCGCAAATTAGTTTTGGTTAGGAAGTCCGGTGTTTATCTAGTCACGTCAGTTGGGGTAACTTATCCTTTCAGGGTAACATTACCTCACTCAAATAAAAATAGTAAGAAGTTACTCAAAATTTTTATTTTTCTAAAACGTAATTAACTGGGTTCAAGATCCGAAGATACCTACTCAATTTAATGATAAAATAACCGAAATCATATTTTCAAGGATGGGTCAAAGTTATCCTCACAAGGCCAAAGTTACCCTGTCTTACGGTTTATCTAATAGCGAGCTAAGAAAAGGATATTCCCTGTCATCTGATGCAGTTAATTAGTAATTATATTCGGGAGATGACAAACGTGGCTAAATCACTGGGTCCACGACGTAGCTTTCTCCAGTAGATCTTTTAAGGTTCAAAAATTCGACGACAGTTCTGTATCTTAAAACTGGTTCAACTTTTTGTGGCTTATTCTGTTATCAGCAGCCTTTCGCAGTTCAAACCTTTGTCATAGGAACCGCTGATAAAGACATTGAGATGGATTTCATTGAAAGTCAACACGACCTTTATAAGTTAATGTTAATAACTGCAAAACTAGGTGTTTTCCCCTAGACCGTATATCATAGAGCATAGCATAGAGCATAGCGTAGAGCATAGCATAGAGCATAGCATAGAGCATAGCATAGAGCATAGCATAGAGCATAGCATAGAGCATAGCATAGAGCATAGCATAGAGCATAGCATAGAGCATAGCATAGAGCATAGCATAGAGCATAGCATAGAGCATAGCATAGAGCATAGAGCATAGCATAGAGCATAGCATAGAGCATAGCATAGAGATTAGCATAGAGCATAGCATAGAGCATAGCATAGAGCATAGCATAGGGCATATCATAGAGCATAGCATAGAGCATAGCATTGAGCGTAACATAGAGCATATCATAGAGCATAACATAGAGCTTAGTATAGAACATAGCATGGAGCATAGCATAGAGCATAGTATAGAGTATATTTATCATGAAAAGTCGATAAAAATCTCCAATTATTGTTAGATCCCTCGCCAATTATTTTTCTTTATGTACGGCTTATCACATAACAATGGTAATTAAACTATTATGAGCGGAACTTGCGTAGTATGTAAGTTTTATACAAGGCTAGCTCTACTTAAGCTGGTTTTGATATCATTAACTGTACCTAGAACAATATTATGACTTGCGAAGGGTTTCTTTCAGTAAATTCTTATTTATTTATTTATTAAATTTATGCACACAGAGAAATAATAATAAAATACATAGAAATGAATAGTGCAAAGGTTTCTTATGACTTGCTTGAAGAATCAATCAATCAATCAACTCAGCCTATCGCAGTCCACTGCTGGACATAGGCCTCTCCCAAATTGCGCCACAACGCTCGGTGAAGAATATTGATAGAATATTGTATAACTATGGTGCCTTGAGGTAATTCCGGAAATAGGGCAATTCCGTTAAAATAGATTTTCGTCGAATATCGTAATATTATGACGCGCAAGAGGTAGAATAAAATGACTAAAAATACTAAAATACTGCCACAAATTAAAAATGTCACCATACTCTGCGTCAAATCCATTTCCCAAGGCACTATACTGAATTAATAATATTTTATTTTATTAAAAGAACTTCACAAAAATCTAGTAAGAATATAAATAAAAAAATTTAATATGTTAAAACTAAATTTGACACTGGTGACTAATAGTTTGAACACCTGAACAGTCGTTGCACTTATAAAAATATTACTTGTATATATTGATTTTATCAAGGTTGCATTCAAGTATATGAATGATACGAATATAATATATAATTATTACACTATGATTAATGAACTGGATTGAACATAATGAGTAGTAATAGCCAAAAATATTGCCAGCATAGTATTATAAAAGATTTTTTCATCGTATTTCGTTTACCAGTTCTTTCAGTAGAAACATAAACTGTCCGGAACGCATTATCTCAGCGGCTGCACCGTAACATATGGTTGTCTGTTTGTTTTTTGTCCTTCAATCACGGTGAAAAAGCTTAACAGATTTGGATGAAATTTGGCACACAGATAGACGATGTTCTAGATTAATAGATAAGATACTTTTGATTGACATACTACGGGAGCAAAGCTGGGGGCGTCAGCCAGTTAAGAAACAATCTTTTCTGTCCTATTAAGGTCACTTTGAATGTGCTATCATGCGATAACGGCCGATTTCGCACGAGTTCATAGAGTGTAACACGTGAAATCATGCATATTATTCTTTATTTTTTGCAGAATTATGACAATGACCATGAAGCTTGCGGTTAAAATCCTAAAGGAACAATAAACGTTACACAAAATGTCAAGGCCAATACCGAACGTGGTTTGGAAGTCATTATGACGTCAGAACATAGGAAAAGTAATCTTTTTTTGCATCGTAACATAAATATCTGACGTTATCTCAGCTCAAAATATAACGAATCCTGATTCTTTTCATAAAATAATTGATTAAAATCTCAATTTATTTCGATGCTTCTATCAAGATTAAACTTCTATAAATACATAAAACCTAGAGGTGACATAATATTGTACGCACGAAATAGCGTAAATGAATTGACTGCAACTTTTATTTATAGATCACAACACTTGCTTACCGTCACCAAGTGTCAATCGACCCTAATTTTAAATTACTTAGGACGTAAACTGTTACTAGATTTTCGTAAAAAAATATTAAATAGGTGTTTGAGTCACTTAAAGTTTAAATTAAGCGCTTATTATATTAGGCAAAATTCAGTACCCTAATACCGAATTGTCGTCAAGATGATAACTCAGGGTCCTAATTTACGTAATTTCATGACGCGTCGATCAAGTTACAGTGACGCTGCAGTTTTAGTGCTAAATTGTATTCTTGTAATCTTTGAACTGCGCGTAAGCTGTGCGTCAACTACACTGCAGCCAAACTTACCTATTTTGTGGCTATACGAGAGAATAAAAATTACTTACTATTAATCGTATAGAATTGATTAAATTTCAATTAATATAATGTTATAGAATATTGAAATAATATTCCAATACTGATTTTAGTGCTCTTTCTTACCACTTTTCTTACCGATCAAGTTGCGTTCGGAATCACGCATTAATGACGCGCAGCAATGACGTTATGGCGCTCGCGTGACGCGAACTTGACGCGAGCGCGAGCGTATCTGACAGTGATCGTCAAAGATAAGTGAATACGAAAAGCGTTGTTTTGATCAAAACTTAACTGCAACTGCACTTATTTAGTTAAGTGGATATAATACATAAGAAACAACCAGACCAACACAAACACTCATGTTCATCACACAAATATTTGTGTCCTATGGGGATCGAACTCACGACCTCGTTATCAGCAGTCCGAGACTCGAACCACTAGACCACAAAAATAAATCAAGGAAACCGAGGCTATAAATAAATCTTTTCTTTCTTTTTTTTCTTTTTATTTAATTCTGTAGATATTTATAGTGATCGACTCCAATGTAGTTTAAATTAGTTCGCAAAATTTAGCATAGGTAGGTACCTACTGCACAAATCACTTAAGGTTTTTTGTAGATGATTCTCGTCTTGATTTCCAAATGAACGTTGGCTCATTGACTATTTGAGTCAATAAAACGCATAAGCATGAAATATTGAAGCTACACGTTTTGCATATAGACAAGCGAATTAAATTTGATTAAACGATTTTACGTCGCTCTTCGACTAAGCTGTCATAAACATTTTCTGTTGTTGTTGACGTAACTTTAATGCACAATGCTATAAAGCCCTCCGACCTTTAACCCATAACATCTATCTTTTGTTTGTACCTTTGATGCTTTCGAAAGTGTCCCATAAATAACTTTGTTTAGTGTTCACAACAGCAGTTAGTGTTAGTGCAATTTCTTTGCATGAAATCGGATAGATATTAGTCAAGATAGATAAAACTACAGTTTTTATGGTATTGGATGTGGAAATGAGCTTACTGGCCACCTGAAGTTAAGCGGTTACCTTTGCCCATAGCAACTGTAATATCACCTAGGTTGTTACCTACAAAAAAAAAAAATATGAGTATAAAACTTTTTAACAAAAAATTGAACCGACGAAAACAGAAACTGAAAAGCGAAAAATAACTAATTATGAGTCGGCGCCAAACGAACTTTTAACAAGCAAAGTGCGTGCAAGATGCAAGTGGCCGAGCGGAGAACGCATTTTTGGAAAGTAATTGTTTATCGTTGAAAATTTCACGTTGTATTTGATGTGACGTTGTTTTTATTATTTATTTAAAGTAATTTAATGATCTTCGTTGATTGGTTGTTTGGCGCCGACTCATAATTAGTTATTTTTCGCTTTTCAGTTTCTGTTTTCGTCGGTAAATTTTTTTGTTAAAAAGTTTAATTTTTAATTTTTTTGTTTTGTGTGTTTTTTTTTTTAATCTAACTCCAGGTCTCCATTATGTCGTAGTGTCTAGAACTATATTTATGTGTGTCAAGTTTCAACAGAATCAGTTAACAGGTAAGAATTCAGTGGGTGAACAAACACTCATCCCCTGTTTTACTACCCTCAGGGGTGAATTTTGATTTTGAAATTTAAATGGGACCAACTTCGAGATATACCCTATTTATTAAAACAAGAATCATCAAAATCGGACCACTGTGTAAAAAGTTATGCGTGGTCATACATAAAAAAAAAAATATATATATATACGCGTCGAATTGAGAACCTCCTCCTTTTTTTCGTCGGTTAAAAATGAAAATATGTAAACAACTTCTGGAATCTCATTAAGTATCCTAAAACTTTACATATATTAAACTTCTTTTTGCACTGCCTTCACATAGCAAGATACTTATCGCTTTGTTATTATAAGTAATACCCACAAAAGTAAGTATTACTGTCCTGTCTAGAATCAAAGTACACTTTGTAGCTAAAATATATTTGCTTCGAAAAGAAAATAACGGTTAGGTATTGCTATCGAGGAAGACTGTCCTACCGTGATACAGTTTAAACTAGTACGGAGGACAGTGTGAATCAATTCAACAACCGATTGCCTAGTTATTTATGATAATTGTTTAGTGTATGGATTCAGTGGTGTTTATGTAACAGTATAAATACTCTGTAAGTATACCTAATTACCTAGTAGATTATTGTTATGTAAAGGTTTAAGGTTGTTCCTTTGTAAATGTGAATAAGCTACATAATGATAATAGCTCATGCCATGGGAAAAAGATTAACCAGTCAGTCAGCATGTTGGTAGCGGGGCTGACAGCCCAGGGTGCGCCAAACGATCAATTAAATATTACCACTCGTCGAGACTCTTATAATTCACCCCAAATTGAGTCATGAAGATGGAAAGTCAGATGTGATTGTAATTTCACTGACGGGTGTACCCTTCTCACTGGAACATAGCAATGAAAGCATCAGTGTTTTCTAGCAGCTAATAATTTTATCGCCAATACTCTCTTTTAATAGTTATAAAAAGAAGTAAAGCTGTAGGTATTATTTAGATTAAAACTCTACTGAGCTGCTTTTTCTTCTGGTCGTGTCAATTCATGGATTTAACTTTAAATTAGATGGACTTTAAACTAAATTTGGCATACTCTATTCCCCTGTTCGTAGCATGCATCAAGTCCTCCTGGGAACAGGCAAGATACAGAAGGAAAACTCCACTATCAGACTGGGTGTTACTTACGTCGATGAAGCTTTACTGCTAAAATATTATATTGCAACGTGACTTTTTAGGGTTCTGTACACATAGGGTGCCAAACGGGGCTCTATTACTCTTGCTACGCTGTCCGTCCGTCCGTCCCTCTGTCTGTCTTTTAAACGGTAATAGTTAGCCGGTTGAAAAGTTCTCAGAATATGTGTTACTATATCTTAATCACGACAAACACTAAAAATTTAAAAAGTCTGAAACAAAAGGGGGTCCCCATACAAGAAACCTCGAAAAACATGCATTTTTTCAACGTTTTTGTTCCTGTTCTATCTTCAAAACGGTAATACATACCAACATCGAACTTGGTCTGATTATAGTGCATACTATTACTACTAAAAATAGGGCAAACATAGACATATGTGATGGTACCTGTGTATAAAAGAGATACAAAAATACACGGTGCGTTAATGTCTTTTGATGAACTCTCGTAAATTGAATCAGTTTCTATGGGGTATCAGGTCGATGGGTGGTACGGAACCCTTACTACGTGACTCCGACTCGCACTTGGCCGGTTTCTTCATGCAAATGGTATTCCAATAACACCAAAAATACATGAGTATCTACACCAGGTACATGAATACAAATCCATAGAGAAGCGGAGCTGAGCCGCACAAGCTGGTTCTTACCACAGCGGAGCGTACGTGAACCCATCGGTGAATGTGACGCACACATCGGCGCGCTTTGAATGATGTGGATCTAAAGGTGGAAGCACACCTGGCACACGTAAAGTGATGTTTTTTTAAGCACTTATTGTACACACAGTTTAGGTGTATTGTAATTATATTTATTTGCTCGTATCTACCAGTGGCCTCACTATCGGGACCCATTCGAAAACCAGCGCTGCAACATTTCGGTATCTCTTACAGGCATGTTATTTTTAGTTTAATTGTTAATGTGTTATTTTTATTTATTTGCTCTCGCCTGTAACGAGGCTAAACAAATTTTTTCTTTCTTTCTTTCTTTGTGTGAGTGTTAGGTACACTAGCACAGTCACAGCGACTAGCTTGGCTTTTGTATGGATTTTTATTCCTGCGTCTACACTATCTTGTTTTAAAAATAAAATAAAAATCTACCGCCGCACGCAGCTGGCTTGTTTCCTTTATATTTCACGACCACGTCTCTGATATTACACAGGTGTTTCAAATGCTGAATTTCAAGCGGATTGTTCGCTTGGCCTTGCATGATTATACTGACGTCATAAATTTACGCCGCAATTTACGAAAGAATATGCTTTGTAATTATAATGGAGTTGATGAAATTTTCAACATCTTCTATATAGCTTGAGTGAAGCAAGAAAGTTTTTTTTTGATGTTCTATGTTGAATTATAAATCAAATTATACGGGTTGACTGGTTAAATGAGGGACTTATTGAAGGAGAATGTTCTGGTACTTGATTTTAGTTCCAAATATGTATAAAAATGCATTTTTATTTATTTTATAAATTTTTGATATAATTTTCCAATCGATTTCACCTATAACTGCTGTAGACACTATTCCGTGCTTACAAATCAAAGTTTCATGCAGTGGGGTGATGCGTCTAGCATGGCAGTGTCCATCGGTCGCTGTTTTCCACCCTCTCTACCTTTTGTTCTAGCCAGAAGATCCTTGGAGAGTCAGAGCTTGCGCGAGCATTTTTTCTCCTGTACGCGTGATTTATTGTGGATTATTTTTTTCAACATATTTTTTCATTATGTGTACGCATTTTCTACAATTTTCTTGAAAAATCAAGTTCACCCAGTTAGGTATAGTTTCATCGATTTTGATTCAACGATTTCTAAAAACACATACCTAAACCTAGGACTAAAATTAGGTGCAAAAATCGATTCATAGCACCACCACAAACATAGCTAACTGTTCGTTATTACTATCACAACAAGACGAGAAGCTACATTTTTTTATTGAATCAACAAGGATATTAACTAAGTATTTTTTTTGCCTCATACAGCAAAACGAAACTCCATCAGCGGTTTTCCCAAACAAATTCGATACGGAGCGAGGAGCCTTCAAGAAAACAGCTTGATAATATGACTTTTTAAAAGGTCGGCAATGCATTTGTAACTCGCCTGGTGTTGCGGATGTCCATAGGCGGCCCCTCTATAATACAAAAAGTACGTATTTCCCGCCAGTTATAGAACTCCTACAAGATTAAAACATCGATTAAAAAGTATTTAATAAAAAAGATCCTTAATATAAGGCTGTATATGTATAGATAAATTACCTACACGTGTAACGATGCGGCTCAAGTAATCGTCATGATAAAATTACAAAGTTGCATTTCTGTAAATAAACAAGTGCGCTATCATACCGTCAAGTGTATTTGCGACGTATGATAATAATTATTACTCCGTTGATTATCTATTAAGATCGTTTATCGTAATCTTCTACACGTGTATCTTATATCGTTTCATGACTACATGACCTTATATGCAATTTTATGCAAGTTTCTTGTAGCTAGCCAAATGTCACTAAGGTAAAGTGTTCAACACATAAACTTATACTTTACGCTGGTATAATAAGTTTGTGGTTCAACCACACTAACCCCCAGTTTCCGAAAGGCTGATCAACGCAAAAATTAACTAATCAGCTGTCAAATCTCAGGTCAAGTGATGTGGTTTACATTTTCGCCGGCCAATCACAGGAGCTGACATTAGATTTGACAACACATCAAATTGATCAACCTTTCAGAAACTGTGGGCGAGTCTTAACTCGAAATGTTTTGGTATAATTAAGTTAATAATTATATCAAATATCCCTATATCTTCTCAAAGGCGACTAAGGGATTTACCAGACGATGGGCAGCAGCGTTCTCTGAGTATTTAACCAACCAACTGCGATCGCCAACCCGCCTGCCAAGCGTGGCGATTATGGCATACCCCCCCTTTTTGGGGGAGGCCTATATCCAGCAGTGGACGTCTTTTGACTGAAATGATGATGATGAAGTTAATAATTATCTAAAGGTAGGTACACAATCTTGACACGTCATTTTACAATATATTGAACTATATTTACGGGACTTTTCGCGTGAACACAACAATGAAATCGAAACAAAACAAATATTTTGACTAACCTCGACGTTTCGGTCATGTTGCATTGGCCGTGGTTACGAGCAGACTGAAGTATGCGGGTGTCATCGTCTTGAGCGGCGAGTGTTTTCTCAACTACCCGCGGTTGGTTTTTCGTAACGTAGCTGTAGACAGACAGACAGACGGATAGACCGATTGACAAACGGGCAGAACGATCTTATCACATAAGCGTTCGTTGCATTACTATGAAACTCTAATAAACGTGCATTTGTAAGTTTTCAGATTTATTAAACGCATATTTAGATGATAAGTCACAATATACCAAGATTGTTTACTTTTAGTTAATGATCTAAACATATCGAATATAATATGTACATAAAAAAATAAAAAGGCGTCCAAAATGGCTAACAAAAAAATGTTTCTATACAGTCAAGACTTTTTCGATTGTGAAAATAATTTAATTTGATTGAGATTTCATCAACTTAGCCTATCGCAGTCCACTGCTGGACATAGGCCTCTCCAAGTTGCGCCACAACACTCGGTTCTCTGCCTTCCGCATCCAGTCCCCCCCAGCCACGTTCGTCAGGTCGTCGGTCCACCTGGCAGGGGGGCGCCCACAGAAATAGTTTTTTTTTTTAAATAATGACGTCAAAATGTAAGGCGTAGTTTGTTCGGAAAGTTGCCACGCATGATCGCAAGTGAAATTGTGATTACAACCATCCTATCTATTTCTGTGGGGGCGCCCTACGCTGCGTTTGCCGATTCGCGGTCTCCACTCAAGGATTGAGGATTGAGATACGACCTAACAATATTATCCAAAAAAATATTTTATCCCCAAAATGGACTGATTTATATGTATCTAACACTATCATATAAGTTTAAAAACTGTGAATATGTAATAAAGTTAAAAAAAAAAAAAGAAAATATTATTTCAGTCTCGTTACAGGCGATAGAAAAAAAAACAAATTAACAATAAAATTGAAAAAATAACATGCCTGAAAAACACTAAAAGAGGCCCCCGTCTTAGCATGTAGTTTAGTTACTTACATTAGAAGCTGTCGCTAGAATTCTTGGGAAAAAACTAGGGTGAAGATGAATTTGGTGGAACAAAAAACCTCTTTTTTATAAGCCTGAGATCCCAAAACGTAACAGTATAAAACAAAAAGTTCTTATCAATAAGTATTTGGTGCAACTAACATTTTGTTTTTAATGGTCTTAAATAGGTCACCACAGCACTGTAACACCATACTATAGATGTTAATAATAATCCCATTACACATGTATTGTTTAACTATGAATTATAAGGAAAATCATAGATTTGATACGAAACAATGTTCGAGGCCGTTTTGTTGACTATTTGAAATTTTCCAGTTTTGTATCTTTGTAATTTTACGTTTTAAATGGAATGTTAGGTCGTATGTCGACTTAGATTTACCTACCACGACTAAAACAGCTTTCGAGAATTAAAAAAAACGCAAAATATCTCATGGAAAAGTATTTAATAGCATTGTATGCTGTGAAAAAAAAATGTGTGTGGTCAGGGGGGGACGACTCCTGTCAGGAACGAAGTTTCTTACGCACACACACACAGACACATTAGAAAGAGAAAGAAAGAGAGAGCGCGTGGTGTGTGTTTATGCTTGATCATAACGCAAAAAGTTACGAGACGTTACATTTTCTCCCTAATCACACCTACCGCAAGCCGCGTTAAGGAACTTCGTTCTAAAACACCCTTTTTCAAATACTCGTTTCACAAAAATATAAAACCAACATATTAATATTACTAAGTATAGTATAGTATAACGGGCTGGTTTCCGTAACTCCACGTCCAAGCGTGTATTTCGCGTACGGAAATACGTACGAAAAATACACGCAAAATATACATACTAAGTATGCAAGTGTGTGTATGAATAACTTAAATACTTACTAATAAATTAATCTGTTTATTTAGTACATATCGTAAATTTCAGGCCAGGAAAGTTAATAAACACGTAATAAACAGTCAATAAAGTTCAGCTAATAGCAAATTACGACATAGGTAATTAATAAGTTAATAATAGTTTTATTAGTCTTGTACGACACAATTAGCTTACTGTTAGAGCCCCCGCAGACTAACAGACTAACCTATCGGCTGATGTACTGTATCATAAATCTCTTTGATGCTACCTTAGAAGCAAAATATTGAATAAATAAGCTGTCGCACTAGCGTGATTTCGAACTACAGTGGTGTCGATCTTGTGTCGCACTAGCGTGATTCACACTAGCGTGATTTGCACCAGCGTGATTCGCACTAGCGTGATTCGCACTTGAGTGGAGTCGAGCTACAGTTTTTTGATCCAGCGTGCATTAAATCTTCTGTGATTCGCGCTACAGTTTTGTAGCTCCAGCGATATTTGCACTTGGTACTGTGGCGCTTCCGTAGTGTACTCGGTATATTTTGGTATGGGAAATCAGATCTTGGGTCGGTTAGAGGTTGAGCACTCTTGTATGTCGTCATACTGTGACTGTGAGTTTGAAACTTACGCGTACGCGATAAAAACGTCAATTTTCTTTCATGAATCAGTAGCGCCCCTGGCGGAATCGGACGAGGGACTACTGATTTATGAATGAAAGTCGACGCAATTTGACTGAGTTTTAGATCGCGTATGTGTAAGTTTCAAACTCGGAATCGGATCTCTGATTAGGAATAAACTATCGGCCAACTAAATGTCTGCCATCTACGAGGGCTTAAACTTCTAAAATATTTGCCTTAGAAAGTTCCAATATAGTTTGAAATCTTAAATTCATGAATGATTTTGACCGGAATCCACAAAAAAAGAGAATCATAATTTTACAAAAGCGCGTCAGCAATACAAAAGTTCAGCCCCAAGATTGTATGAGCACAAAAATGCACGTGCAAATTGACCAACACAGTATTACTAAGGTTGACCAAAGCAGCCCTAATGTACCCAGCCTGCTTAAAATAGCCCTAATGTATGATCAAAGAACGAGCCACGAAGAAGCTCCATTTCCTTACCCCTGTATGAATTAGATTCAAAATCGCATAACAAATACTAATAAATGCGTTGTCAACAAACTTTTGTCGGAACAAGAAATTACGCTGCACATTCTAATTATTATTTTGTGGCAACAATATGTAATTTAACCTGTGTGAGACATTCCAAAAACTGGTTTTCCATCTTGTTTCGGAAATAAAATCGGGTCAAGGATTATATCCTTTACAAAGAAGTCGAGGTCCTGTTGTTGCATTATTTGGCCACCCTACGCGGAACTCGATGGGAGCTGGTATTATTATTTTCAATGGGTTTTATGCGGAATTAATATGGGGAGTAAAGAGTGATCTCATGATTTACAAAATGTAATAAGAAAGAAGGTCTGACGGTCTGTCAACCAAAGGAAGACACAGTGAATAAAGCAGCTACGAGAGCTTAACCCGTTATCTTATTGTGCTAAATATATTTCTAATGATCTTATTATTTTATTCAAGATAATTACTTCGACTATGTTAGATGTGTTTTTAATTTATTTATTTTCATAAAAAAACTGCTCCTAAAGAGACATTTTCCATAAAAATAAAATCTAATCAGCAAGCATCCTTCCTCCATTCCAATTTTTATTGTGATATGAAATCGTGAATCAGAAATGCGTGGTCATATTTGAAGAGCGCATTTAGGGAATAGCTAAGAACAACCCTTACTATAGGACCAATCCTAAAATTGCAAAAACAAAAATTACTGCTGCTCCTCCACCTGCTGTTCTACCATTCATCAAAGGGGTCACCGACAGAATTGGTCATATCTTGAAGCGTGCTTCTATCAAAACCTATTTCAAGCCCCAAAGTAAGATCAGCCAACTCCTCAGACCGGTGAAGTGTCACATTCCCTTACAAGATGCAGGGGTCTACAAGATTGATTGTGATTGTGGGTTATCATACATAGGGCAAACAAAGCGTAGTATAGCCACTAGAATTAAAGAACATATAGCTAACGTCAAGAACAGACGCTCCACAAAGTCTGCAGTATGTGAACATGCCCTAGACAAACCCAACCATTTTCTTTGATTTGATAAACCACAAGTTCTGGCGAAGGAAAACCGATATGTACCTAGAAAGCTCCGTAAGGCAATTGAAATTAAAAAATATCCTAATTTTAATAGTGAAGATGGTTGGCAGCTACCACCTGTTTGGAACCCAGTCCTAAAAATAATCAAGTCCCAAACAGCACGCAACACTGTAAAAGATAATGATATTGTGAGTGATTACTGCGTGCATCGAAAAGATTATTTGGTTTTTTTTTTTGAAATATCTGTAAATACGCTTGTCATTTTAGTCTACCTGCGATGACGAAATGCTGCAAAGCTTTCGAAACGTCAGGAAAACCAATTTAAATAATATACGCGATTTAATCCGGTTAAACTTAGTTTTATTACAAAAATATCTGCTAATCCATGCATTTAATCGAGCGACATAGATGATTTTGTGGGGAACAGCTTGTTTCTTTACTTCGTGATTTCAGGGTTGGTCCCATAGTAAAAGTTGTTCTATGCAATGCCTTTAATGAGTTCTTCAAATATGAACACGCATTTCACACACACACATTTTACACGTCGTATAATATTTATCCATATAAATTAAACCAAAAATTAACCAAACGAATAGACGAATATAATTTTTGTAGTAGTAGAGCTCCTTTGTGAAAGAGCTCGTCCGGGAAAGTACTACCACCGTTTCTACTTCTCCGCCAAATAGTGATGCTTGCATTGCTGTGTTTCGGTCTGAAGGGTACGGGTGCCGGTGAAATTACAATCACATGAGACTTTCCATCTTCATGTCTCAGTTTGGCGAACCGACTTGCGGTACCATTTAGGCAACAGCCAAGGTGGTATTGAAGTTGTCATGGGCAAAGGTAACCGCTTAACATCAGGTGGGCCTTTAGCTCGTTTCGCCATCCTATACTATAAAAAAAAAAAGACGAACCGATAAAATTGTTCCATTGTTATGTCATAAAAAGTTTTAAATACAAATATCATTAAGATATATATCTCTGATTACTTTTAAACGATCTAATTCAAAAAAATTATGCAATGAATGAAAGTTGTCATCCATGAAAGCTGCCATTACTGAACAAGTTTTAGCTACGTAATTTTTTATAGCTTTCGGTACTTTTAATGGCTTATATTTGATTTATGACAAGACAATTTCCTTTAGTTTATCAGCGTTGAGTAACTCGAAGGTACTTGTTGCCGTTTATAACTGAGACATTAATTTTGAGATGTACTTTATTACGTTATGATTCAGGTATTTTTTAACATAAATTCGACATTTGTTAGAATAGGGAATACACCAGAGGGCCGATTCTCGTAGTTTAAAATATTTAGGGCCGATTCTCGTAATTTAAGTTGTTCAAAATACAGTTCCGATCTAGTCTCAATCTTCTAAATGCCACAAAATAACGTCAAACAGAGACATCTAATATCATGAGATTGTACAACATAGAGCGGAACTATATTTTGAATATTTTAAATTACGAGAACCGGCCTTCTGTACGTGAACTAAAAGTTTTTTTATGAGTTGTGACTAATCTTAAAAGCTAAAATAAATGTATTTCAATCGTGGTGATTATGAAAATATATTCCTAAGAGCGCTGTTATTATCTGATCTATCAGAAGTCCCCTGAAAATAAGGTCGAGAATGAATAATTAAGGTCCAATCTAAATGTTCTGTGTAGTGTCAACTTTCCTGAAATTTGACATTACAAGTAACATTTTGACATTAAATGGAGAATTTTGACATTACAAGGAGCATTTTGACATTACAAGGAGCATTTTGATATTATAAAGAGCATTTTGTCATTACAAGGAACATTTTAATATTGCAAGGATCATTTTGACACTACAATGATCTTTTTTATATTACAAGGAGCATTTTGGCAGGTATAAGTCCATGAATTGATTTGATGATTAAGTTAGTCTCAGTGAAATATTTCTGCTATTTCCTAGATCTTCCAAAGTTTTCAGACATGAACTGATTTGACCTGAGAGCAATTATTCCTCTTTGGATTTGACCTCTTGAAATCACTATAGCTTAAAAAATATTTCCTTCTATTTTTGTAGGAATTTAAAAAGTAATAGGTACATAGTAGGTGGTCTACCTTAATTATTAAATCCTTCTTGGTTTTTGTTTGTTCTAGCCGTCTTTCACTAGGACTGTGCCGGTTTTATCAATTATCTATTTATTCGGTTACTTTATTGTCAGCAATTAGGCAGCGGCTGATTATTTTTTTAAAGCCGTTAATGAATCAGTAGTCAATTATATAAACAGCCTATAATTTTGTTGTGAATATTTTGTCAGATCTGTAGTAATTGATAGCGTCGCAAGTCGCAATCGTGATTTTTTTTTAAACTGCATCGTATCTTCAGTGAACAACATGTTTTGATGGAAATGCAATAAAACGCAGATAGTGACAAATTCATATTTTTTAAACGTAGTTGTAGTAAACAATTCTATTAACTGTAGCAACAGTTTTTCATCTTTTGCAACGAGTCGTTCCCCCTCTCTGCTTGAGTGTAATCTTTTAATTTGATTCTTCCTTTTATGCTGCAGCCGCGCTCGAGTTTGTTTCAGTTTGTGTTATCACATTACTTGCATTTACGTAATACGGATATGAAATTCACATCTAACTTTTGCGTATTATTATTTTAAAAGAGGGGCTCGTGGTGTAGCTAGGTATTAGGCGCAGCTATTTTTATTCGTGCGATTTATATTTGCGCTGTTTTTATTCGTCCGGGGAAGTACTACCACCGTGCCTACTTCTCCGCCAAATAGTGATGCTTGCATTGCCGTGTTTCGGTCTGAAGGGTACGGGTGCCGGTGAAATTAAAATCACATGAGACTTTCCAACTTCATGTCTCAGTTTGGCGGACCGACTTGCGGTACCATTTAGGCAATAGCCTAGGTGGTATTGCAGTTGTTAAGGGCAAAGGTAACCACTTAACATCAGGTGGGCCTTTAGTTCGTTTCGCCATCCTATAATATAAAAAAAAAGAAGTAAAATAACTTTATGTACCATATGAGCAAATAAACAAATAAGGCTGGGAAAACGATATTTATAAGACACAAGAAAAGAAATAGCTGCAACAAGAATCTATTACACATTATCGTTTCAAACCATGAAGTAAATTAAGTAATGAAAAGATAAATTGCAAAAATGATAATAGCGAAGCTGATTCAAATATTCACACTATCTTTTGCATATTACATACTTTTTTCCTTGTTTCTTCTTTTGAGGTGGTATAATCACTCTTGTCAAATATACTAATTAGGTATAACCATGATCCCTGGTTCCGTGGTACCGTTATATAAGAGAAAGGCTCTGCTTTCGAACTGCAGTGAGTGAAAGGCTTATTTCATAATGCACGCACTGGTTCGCGTTTGCGCGTACGCATGTGCAGGTAGAACTGTGCACGAGATGATTTTTATCTTGTTTTGTGATGATTCATAAATATATTTGGAAATGATGTTGAAAAGGTAGAAGTACTTTTTTTTTTTTATAGTATAGGATGGAAACGAGCTAAATGCCCACCTGGTGTTAAGCGGTTACCTTTGTCCATAACAACTGCAATACCACCTAAGCTGTTGCCTAAATGGTACCGCTAGTCAGTTCGCCAAACTGAGACATGAAGATGGAAAGTCTCATGTGATTGTAATTTCACCGGCACCCGCACCCTTCAGACCGAAACACAGCAATGCAAGCATCACTATTTGGCGGAGAAGTAGGCACGGTGGTAGTACTTCCCCGGACGAGCTCTTTCACAAAGGAGCTCTATTACTACTAAAAAACTTACCGAGTAAATGTTGTAACATTAACAATGTTATAATTTCATAGGTTTTCGCGATCACTATACATTATAATTATTAACAGAGAATATGATTTATTTTAATAGAGAAGATGGTTGGCAGCTACCACCTGTTTGGAACCCAGTTTTAAAAATATTCAAGTCCCAAACAGTACGCAACACTGTAAAAGATAATGACATTGTGAGTGATTACTGCGTGCATCGAAACGGTTTTAATTGATAAAAAATTATAATAAAACAAAGTTTAACCGGATTAAATCGCGTATATTATTTATTTTACTATAATGTGCAGTGATCGCGAAAACCTAAGAAATTGATAAAAAATTGTACGGTAATTAAAATAATTTTTTAGAGATGACTGTAAAGACATCGGCTTGTCATCTTGTCTTCCCGCGACCACGAACGCTGCAAAGCTTTCGAATCGTCAGGAAAATCAATTTAAATAATATACGCGATGTAATCCGGTTAAACTTGTTTTATTATTAACAATGATTTTTAACAAGACTTATAGTAAATGAAATGCGTAACTCATGAGATTTGCATTATTTTTACACAGGGTTATTTTTACCCCTTTAAGGGATGATTGTATTCATCCATTTGAATAACTTTTACTATGGGCCCAACTGAATTTGCGATAAAAAATCTTTATCCATACATATTGGTCAAGTATGTACCTACACGAAACTTTTTCTATGGAACGGATGACTTTTTTTCATAATTGCAGAGTTGGTCTCATAGTAAAAGTTGTTCAAATTGCTTAGCACAATCATCTCTTAAAGGGTAATTAATGTATAGGCCATTTACTGGCACTTATGAAAGGTCATACAATGTTTGTTCCATAATTATGGTAACATGTAGTTCTATGATATAATTATGCAACTGAAAATATAGATAGCCTGAAAACCTGCACCTTAAACCGTGCTCACTCCTCTCAGTTCACATGTCGCGGCAACTTCCAGTTAGCATCGCGAAAACAAATATCCTTCAGGTGCATTGTGTATAGGTGAGAACTGGTTGTACATGAAGGAGCACGGTTTTTGTTGGCTTCACTATGGTTGTTCGCAGCACTTAGTCTATATTTTTTACTTATTTTTTACTATGTCTGTGGTTTGTTGTCAGATTAAAAAACTTACCTACTGAGTCTACCGACAATGATAAATATATATTTGATTATTTTCTTAATCCTTACATCCGATAACATTAGATTTAGCATCAAAAAATGTTTTTTTAATGCGGAACAAACGAAATCTAATCCCCAAAATGTTTAGACTTAACTTGTAGGTGTCTTCGCTTTTTGAAGGCACTGCGTTGCGCGTACGCAATGCAACGCGTGTCATGCAACTTTCTATTTTGACGGTCCCCGCGACCCGCGGACCAGCGCGTTTTGTGCCGGAAAAACGTTGCATTAGAAAGTTTTTTTTTGTTTGCAATGCAAAATAACTTACGCCATGTGTTGAATATTTTACTAATCGTGTGCGTTACTGAGTTTGAATTGTATATTTGCATGAATGGGGAAATACTTATCTGTACTGCACAGATAAAATTCAGCAGACTAAAAATATAGTTAGTCATAGTTAGTACGCAATGCAGACTATCAATAAAAAAGACATAACTAATAGCTAATAGATACGACTTGTGTGTATTTTTCGGAACCTTAGGCCCGTATTACAGAATGAAACTCAAGCTTTGATTACTGTTTAAACTAGTTTTGAGCTGAGCTTTAGTTTAAGAATATTCCTCAAGCATAGATTTATTAGTAGCATAGTCCGTGTGGTGCCGGACTTAAAGAATAGCACCACCCTTATCTCTTCTCATGGTTGTCGTAAAAGGCGACTAAGGGATTCACCAGAGGATGGGCAGCAGCGTTCTCTGAGTATTTAACCAACCAACTGCGATCGCCAACCCGCCTGCCAAGCGTGGCGATTATGGCATATCCCCCCCTTAATTGGGGGAGGCCTATGTCCAGTAGTGGACGTCTTTCGGCTGAAATGATAGATTTATTGCTCGCAATTCAGTTGAATTCAGCTTTATTTTAAAATCTTACCTACTCAGTTATAGATTCAGGCTTAAACAGATATTAGGTTTGTAGTCGCGCATAGATTTCTTGCAATTTCAGCTTATGTTCTTGTTGAATTGATGTTTTTAATTACAGTATTGGAATAAGAGCGATGTTCAAGTAGTGATTAGGTGATTATAGATCAAAGTTTACCTTAGGAGCGTTCCGTAATATGAACCTAAGTTTACCAGATAAAAGTTTGCAACATAAACGGTTGAGGATGAATGAATTTGTCTAATACTATAGTAAAAACTGTGCAACGAACGCAGTAATTATTTATTGCATCTACCTACTAAATAATCAACAAGCTGATTCTTACACCTGCTCAAATTAATATTAATTTGAAACCCACACAAAACATTCAAACATGCACTTCATCACTGCATCTATATGTCGTGTGGGAATTTAGAAAACCCGTTCTCGCAGTGCGTCCGATTTCGACACCCACTTACGTAATACACTGCTGTGCGTTCGGGTTCCGAGGCCTGGTACACACGCGCGAAAGCCGTACCTTGCAAGTTGCAGTGCAGGCCCGCACCTTTCCTTAGTGTTAGTCGTGAAGTATATTAGATACGTATAAAACCGTCACGCTTGTGATTCTAATAGCGGAAGGCTGAAGTAGTAAGCCCATTGTTTACAGATGATATTGTTATGATGCTCAACGTTATCTTACCATATACTTGGTATATTATTAACCTGAGTTTAAATACGGGATTTCTTTAAAAAAATCCCTTTGCTTGACCTTAATTGTATCAAACAGAAAATTTTATACATAATCCGAAGCCGTAGCCGCAATCAATTAAAGATGATAACCTTTGAAAACATGGTAATGAGACAAGGAAAATGGCATGATGATCAATTATACCATCATTACATCCGCACTATTAAACTTTGCATATTAGATACAATAGTATTATAAAACAATATTATGTGAAGGCACCGCTTCTTTCTTGAACTGCAAGCACGTGTTGAATATAATTTTATTTAAATGGTGTTTTGGATATCCGGGCTCCCGTTTTTGGGAGCTATTACTCATTATTTATACATTATTCATCGATTTATGTCGTAATATATTCATTGTTTTTACTTTTGGTTCGTAGCTTTGATAGATTTACTCTTTTTTATCTAAAATAATCGCCCTTGAATTTAAAAAAAAGACACAAATTGGACACCAACCACAGCGGTGAACTTGCGGTCTATGAAGTTTGTAACCGCAACGGCAAGTCCCGTTCCGACCGCACAAAACGCATGCCGATCGCGGTGATGACGATGCGGGTTGCGGTCCGCTAGTCTGCTCCAAGTTTTATAACTAAATGCATTTTCTACTGTCATCCAACTCGGTTGACCCAGAAAGCTGAGCGTTGTATGAGGAAGTCTTAAGTGCTGCAATTGTGTTCTGGTACTGACTTGCTGTTCACGTGATCGTAGGACGTAGAATTTATGATAATATGATAAGGCTTTTATATTAACAATAGAATGTAACATATCCGTAGGTATTGCTGTGAACACAGAGTTGTACGTAGCAGTATTTGTGAGTTTTGTAACTATTTAATAAGTAATCATCTATACTATCTATATCTACAACATGTTATTGAAATAACTGAAAACCTTTTAAGGGGTCTTTGTACTCATCAGTATGAACAACTTTTACTATGGGACCAACCCTGAAATCGAGAAAAAAAATGCTGATCCTTACATTTTGTTGATTTATGTGAACACAAATGTAGGGATGAGCTGGTTTTTTTTCGTGATTTCTGGGTTAGTCCCATAGTAAAAGTTGTTCATAATGATGAGTACAGTGACCCCTCAACAGGTTTTCAGTAATTTCAATAACACGACGTACCTATATTTATGAATATAACTAAGAATGCTTTATTCTGCAACTTAAGTTTTTACTAAAATACAATAAAAACTCAACATTTAGACTCAATTTCAATTGTAAAAAACCGGCCAAGAGCATGTCGGGCCATGCTCAGTATTATAGGGTTCCTTAAGTAGGTGTAATTACAAACGAATCAAATCGAATATTAATCATGGCTATTTTAGTTTTTGCAATAATCGGCAGCATTCGCGACTCAGAGCGTGTTGTTAGTAGAGCCATCTAGCGATAAATTCAAGAAGCCAAATTTAAGAAGTTTGTCATGTCAAAGTTACTTTTTGTGATTTTTTCAAATAGAAAGTAGCTAAAGGAGTATTATTTGCTATGATCATTTTTCTCTAAGGTCAATGACCTTTGAACTAGGACGTTTTAAGTATTTTTCAGTTTTCTGTCTATAACTCAAAAAATTATAATCACATTATACTCGATAATTTTAAAAGAGAGTTTTCACAAAGCTCTATCAATATGGAAGATTATAAGTTGCTACGTTGCATAGTTTAGAAATGGCAGGGGGGGGACACATTGCAAGCCACTTTGGCGGGCTATATTTCGTAGATGGTACACCTGATAAAAAAGTGATGTATGAAACATTACCTTCATTTTAGTAGACCTATCCAATGATACCCCAAACGAGGGGGTGCAGCGAAAAAAAATTTTTCATCCCCATTTCACATGTATTGGCGCCACCCCTAAAGTACGTAAAAACAATTTTTTTAGTCTTTTAAAATTGAGATCTATATGCAAAATATTTTTTAACAAATTTTCATTTACTTATGGTTATAACTGTAGAAGTTATTAAGCTGTAAAGGATTAGGACAGACGGACAGACGGACGGACATGACGAAACTATAAGGGTTCCTTGTAGGACTACGGAACCCTAAAAAGTACTTCAACGTAACATTTGTGTTGCAGTAGCGTCTTCAATACAAAAAAATTAAGCAATCATTTTGTCTACACGAGTTTCCAATTCGTAGCTCGAGCAATTTTCAGTACATCGCTGCGAGGTATATTACCTATAGTTACAGTTGTATAGGTGAGAGGGGGAGGGAGGAGGGTGAAGGGCGAAGGGCGGTGGGAACTCAGTGCAATAGTTACGAGCCGTTCGATGCAGGCCTTTGTTTAAGCACCGTTAGGGGCCCGGCCATTGCACAGTGTAACGAAATAGAAAAAACAGTACAATTTTCGAAGTGATCTTATGAAGAACAAAAGGAATGAAATAAAGAAAAAAAAAATGACACTACTGTGACACATAAAAAAGAAAGGATATAGGTACATGAACAAGAACGACGACGTCTGTGGTCTAGTGGTTCGAGTGTCGGACTGCTGATCACGAGGTCGTGGGTTCGATTCCCACAGGACACAAATATTAATGTGATGAACATGAGTGTTTGTGTTGGTCTGGGTGTTTATTATGTATTATTAAGTATATAAGCATTATATCCATTGTCTAGTACCCATATTACAAGTTCTGCTTAGTTTGGGACTAGATGGTGCTGTGTAAAATGTCCCAGAATATTTATTTATTAATTGAATAGATTAATAGACGATGTAGTAATACATGAGTAACAAAGCGAGGAAAAAATAGTTAAGTACAGCAATCATTGACAGTCATGTGCCATGTGTGTCTCAAAATTGTGACAAATGGGTGTCCAGCTCAGCATATTATAAAAAGCCGAAGACATATCCTCGTAAAGCTTTCTAACAAAAACTAAAAAAAAACAAAAAAAAAAAACAACTTGAATATTGTCATATTTGAAGAGCTCATTCAGGGAATGCTATCGAACAACTTTTACTATGGCGTCAACCCTGAAATGGCGAAAAATTTATCAGACCTTCAATATATCTCATCATCATCATCATAATTTCAGCTGAAAGACGTCCACTGCTAGACATAGGCCTCCCTCAAAATGGGGGAATATGCC
This sequence comes from Asteroscopus sphinx, assembly GCA_949699075.1. Lineage (NCBI taxonomy): Eukaryota > Metazoa > Arthropoda > Insecta > Lepidoptera > Noctuidae > Asteroscopus > Asteroscopus sphinx. The sequence goes on along the minus strand of OX453004.1, from coordinate 28,886,880 downwards.
ATCATAGGCACGCTTGGCAGGCGGGTTGGCGATCGTAGTTGGTTGGTTAAATATTTAGAGAATGCTGCTGCCCATCCTCTGGTGGTTCCCTTTTGCGACACCCATGAGAAGAGATAAGATACACAAATACATCCACACATCTCGGTCGAGAGTTATTGCACTTTTCTATGTAACGGCAATTTTTTTTTCACAATTTCAGGGTTGTCACCTTATTACAAGTTGTTCTATGCTATTATGCTCTGAATGAGTTCAAGCCAAATATGACTACGCATTTCTGATACCCGTTGTATAATTCATACGTAAGTCCTAAAAATAATATAAGTACCTAGATGAGAAACTCTCTACGTCACCAAAAGAGTTGATTAAGTACTTATTTGTTTGTGTTATTATTTTATGTGTGATCTCGATCGTAAATCGTATCTAATTGAGACGTATAAACAAACAACTTAAAAATAGGTCGAGTAATAGGGCCATAAATTAATTTAGATCAATGGACTTTAAAGTTTCCTTCGAATATGCGACGTTTCACCGGTTGCACAATATGCAACTGGTGAATGTATTGTTTGGAAATGAATGCTTTAGGCATTGTTAGGGTTAAGCAAAGCATAATTTCAAAATATTACATTCTTTGTATTTGAAACGCATCGTGAAACAAAAGTAGGCACACGAAAATCTACAATACAAATTATTTCTAACATGTATCCATTAAACATTCAAATAAAACATTAACACATTTTATTATGTCATCAAAATATATCAAAAGTGCTATTAACATACTGGTGTCATTCGACTTCAATTACTCTGTGGCGCTGCAGAGTGACCGCTGCGTCAGTTTGCGCAACTCGGTGCAGCCGCCCCCCGCGCTCCTCTCGCCGCACCGCTAGTACGCTTGCGCGTGTGCTGCATGCCGGAACCGGGTCGCAACCGAAATTCCACTTCGGCCAGCCTATCTAGGCCTACCCCTCGCCTCGCGACCGCTCGCAATTGCCCCAAAACGGGGACGCTAATAGAGTCATCGCGGTTCAAAGTTAACCAGCCCATGTACTGCACGCATGCAAATATACAGTTAGGCTGTAACGGAGCTGATGGAAATCGAATCGATAACGTATTGACTGTCGGTGCAGTGTGGGTACCTTTGTTAAACGCTCTTTATAACCTGCCCCGAACTCTCCGGTAAAGAGTACGGGAGTGCGTTACTCGTGAAGGTGACAACTGAACGTACTTTGCTTAGTAAATCCATCACGGTTTGGTGACTACCTAATTATGCAAATTTAAAACACTGTATTGTTCATTCTGCTGTGGTAGGCAACATAACTTTTGAAGTCTATCAACGTCTATTTCGTGCGAAGTTAATATCAAACAGTAGTCTCTTTGAGAACTAGAGAATTTGATTACTTCAAACTGAAATATTCACTTTGTCGTCAGTAAAAATACAAGAACGCGTTGAAGAAGATGAATAAAAGACACAAGAAATCAAGGTACTGACTGACAGATATGTGTCAAATAGATTTGACGTAACGTGTCTAGCGTAGCTTATTTGTCAAAAGGTTAAGTAATAAAAACTTTGGCACAGAATTTGGAGGTTAACTTTGAAACATTTGTTTTGTTTTGTACTTCTAAATTGTATTGCGGGTAGTAGTAATACTGTTGGGTTTTAAAGTTGTTCATCGAGGACTTATATTAGTTTCGGCACCTTCCAAGTGTGCAAATTGTTTCGTTTAAATGTATAATTATGTTATTTTTTTTCCTATACGGTTCCTTTCCTCTTTTCCTTCTGTTTCTGTTTAACTTTTCATTAAAAACTAGTGTTAGTTTCTTTAGTCTTGATATTTGTGTCGATCTTGTTTTTCTTTCAAAAAATAAATTCAACATGTAACATTAACATTATTTTTATTTATTGTATGTTAACATTGTTTAATATTTGTACACCGAAAATGGTGAAATGTGTAGAACTAAAATGTTATTGTAACACCTTTACTTGTACCACATTTCATGCAAATAAAAGGATTTTCATTTTCATTTTCAATGAAAACCGATTTCAAATGCAATATCTCAAATCTCAAAACACGTGGAAGATGATATCCTTCTTTTTCTTCCTATACCATATCCTCATCGGATGTAGGCGACCACCGCACGGAACTCGTTTCTATTTTGTACCAGTCTTCTCCTGCTCCTTTTACCCGCTATCTTACCCGCCGTAGTTTTTCGTTAAAATACTGTTCAAAAAATCTTAAAATTCTTAAAACTGTTTAGTATTGTAATAATTGAAGGTTTAAAGGTAATTTTTAAAGTATTATCGCATGCCAAGCGAAATCTAAAGATATAAATTGTGGAAAGAAAAATTCGCTCACGATCAGGATTCGAACCTGCGACACCTGGTTTAGTACACCAGTCTTTAGCTACTAAGCTACCGTAAATTCTGCTCGTGGTATCGAATTTAAATTCAATTTCTTCTCCACTTTCACGACATTTCGGTTTTTTATTCTTCTATAAAGCCACATTTCATCTTCATCATTAATTATATCACCGAAAACTTATATTTCTTGTTCGTGGACATAAGACTTTCTATACCCTCTGTTACATCTCCTTTCATAATAATTAAGCTTATCTATTAACTTCAAACTAATCCCCATTAAAAATTGATCTAAATCCTTATCCTCTAATAGGGTAGTTTCGCCACGTTTTGAATCCATTTGAATATTAAATTTTACAACTTCTGCGCTCGTATTAATAACACTTTGTTGGAATAGGCCTTTAGGATGTAGGCCTTAGTACTTAGTTGAACCACAATATTGTTCGCATTCTTACTGCGGAATAGGGTTTTATCTTTTTAAAGGGAAGTTAAATATTTCAGTGTTTGCAGTTACTCTAAATGCGTCATCATCATCATCATTTCAGCCGAAAGACGTCCACTGCTGGACATAGGCCTCCCCCAAGCATCGCCACAACGACCGGTCCTGTGCCTTCCGCATCCAGCGGATTCCCGCGACCTTCACCAGGTCGTCGGTCCACCTTGTGGGGGGCCTACCCACGCTGCGCCTTCCAGTACGCGATCGCCACTCCAGAATTTTACTGCCCCATCGGCCATCCGTTCTGCGAGCAATGTGCCCCGCCCATTGCCACTTAAGTTTGGCAATTCTTCGGGCTATGTCGGTTAAATGCGTATTAAGGTTTTAATAGGTGAAATTGATAATTTTTATTAAGGAGTATACCCATTTAAGTGGCTTTTACACAATTTTGACTATAGTAAAAAAAAACGGCCAAGTGTGAGTCGGACTCACTCAGTAAGGGTTCCGTACCACCCATCGACCTGATACCCCATAGAAACTGATTTAATTTACGAGAGTTTATCAAAAGACATCAACGAGTGTACGGAAAAAGTGATTTTTTACATCTCTTTCTTACGTAGGTACCACCACATACGTCTACGTTTGCCCTGTTTTTAGTATTTGTTGCCAAACTACATAGTATGCACCCAGACCAAGTTTGACGCTGGTATGTATTACCGTTTTGCAGATAGAGTAGGAACAAAAACGTTGAAAAAAATGCATGTTTTTCGAGGTTTCTTGTATGGTTTGGTTTTAGACTTCTTTTTTTTTAGTATTTGTTGTGATACACCTCATAGCAACACATATTTTCAACTGGTTATCTATTACCGTTACAAAGATTCAAGGTTCAAAAGGTTCCCTGTGACAGACAGACGGACGGACGGACGGACGGACGGACGGACGGACAGCGTAGCGAGAGTAATAGGGTCCCGTCAGCACCCTTTGGGTACGGAAGCCTAAAAAAGAGTTTGATGCTAAGATGTACTATTTTAGTGGAATTTGATCTTCGACTCAATTTTCGCAAACAATTCTAATCGTGTTTTAGGGGGATTTGTTATTAAATCTTTAGTAAATCTTGAAAATAAATTCATGATACTTTCCTTTATGGTAATAATTCAAAGATTAGACCTTTCATTTTAGCGGGCTTTGATAGCATACTTACCCCTCAATTGTGTTATTTCTACAGTAAATGCATTTTAAAATTTCATCGTAAGGAAACCTGCACACTTGAGAGTGCTCCATAAAGTTTTCGATGGTGTTTGGTGTTTGTAGTCCCCTAACCCGCAGCAGGCAAGCAGGTCTAAGGCCTGAATTCTTCTCATTCTGAGAAGAGTAGCCAGCTGTGGGACAGTAATGGGTAGACTATGTATTGAGGTGTTAATAGGTTAATAGGTGTGTCATTTTAATCGTCATGCTATCTTTGTTGCGATTTAATTATGATCATCTGCGTAATTTATGAATGACATGAGCTTATTTAAGATACTATTCCAGAAAAATAAGGTGAAAAAAAACCAAAAATAACAAAAAAACATGAAAAAAATACACCTTAAACAGAAATTCTAAAAGCATCAAAACTACAGTCATTACAGATACGTGACAAAGAAACAAAAGTCTTGAATTATGGAGCGCTACAATTAATTAATTAAACTCGTAATTTCGAAGCACAGCACTTATGTGGAAACAGGTTAATGGGTCAATCGATAGTTGTTGAACGAGGTGCAGCACCTGCTTGTGTACATGCATTTGAAGGTACGTGGGTTAACACCAGCCCTTGCTTTGTTTGAGATGGTTTCAAAGTACCTATTGTAAAGGAACATCGTGTTTCAGGATATAAATTGAACGTATTTTTTTTTCATTCCATCTATTCGAAAAGGACGACTTGGTTCGCCTTTAAGTGCACCGAAAGGTGGTGTTTTCTATAAGAAACTTTTAGCGGGCAGTAATGAGTTTTTAATCCTCTTTATAAGTGCGCCGCAATTATCTTTGCCGCGCACTTCTTGAATTTGGAACATCTTAGTGTTCAGCACCAAAGAAATCGAACGCAAATATTGTTTAAATAAAGACTGGCTGGTACGACGGCCCATAGACGCGCCGCCGGCTGAATAAAAAAAAAGAAATCAAATTAAAAGATTTTCACGGATTGTTCGAAATTCATGGTTTTGTTTTGAAAATGAATTCTTCAAGTGACAGTGAAAGTATAGAATTAACTCCTGAAAGTATTAGAACTGACGCAAGAAATGTGATGGATAATCTATTACCTGCAAAATCGCGGAAGAAATATATGAAAGCCTGTGGTAATTTTATTGAATGGAGAAATGCAAGAGGCACCAAGAATTTTCATAATTGCGAAAATGTCTCAAATGTAAATATAAGTTTTTAGTTGTTTTATTATTAGATACTATTAAATATCAATTTAGTTGTTACTCTATGTTTTATTAAATAATAACATTACAATAAAATATGAGGCGCCATTTATTTTCTCATAGAGTGTATCACACGGACGCAAAATACATTTTTGGTTCGGCCGACGTACTTGAATCCCTCGCTACGTTAAGGATTCTACTAAAAAATCTTCGCTACGCTCGAGATTCTCCTCTAGAATCCCTTACTTTGCTCTGGATTGAAAAAAGCGCCCTCGCCGTAAAAATATTATTTTGCTTGATACAATCTACTATTGTCGCAAAAAGGTCTAGGGGGTTTGTGTTATCCGCACACCCATACCAGGCCAGCATGGTGGATTAGGGCCTAAAATCCATTCATTTTTAAAAGAGATCCGGGCCCAGAATTTGGATAAACAGGGTTGTTTATGATAATGCTTATGGTATGCAAAAAAATCTGATGCTAAAAAGTCAAAAAAACCGTGCCCTTTCGTGTACAAACCAGCGCTCACGCAAACACCATGCACCTGAAGGATATTTGTTTTCGCGTTGCTTACTGGACAATGCCGCGACATGTGTTCTGAGAGCGGTGAGCACGGTTTGAGGTGTATGTGTGTGCGTGAGCTCTGGTTTGCACACGGAGGAGCACGCACAAGGTGGACCGACGATCTGGTGAAGGTCGCGGAAATCCGCTAGATGCGGAAGGCGTAGGGCCGGTCGTTGTGGCAATGCTTGGGGGAGGCCTATGTCCAGCAGTGGACGTCTTTTGGCTGAAATGATGATGATGATGGTGATGATGATGATGGTGATGATGATGATGGTGATGATTATGATGGTGATGATGGTAATGATGATGATGATGATGACTGTACGCTAAAATAGAGATTTCTGCATTTTCCGATTGATTGTGCACCGACTTTTTATGTAGATAAGGCACCAAATTAAATTAAAGACAAGATCAAGATTGATATTGACTGACAATTATTTAGTCATCCAATTAAATCATTTTATCACTTCCAATGTTCACCATGACTTGAATAATTTGCAAATCAAGGACGTCTTCAGTATAGTCAAATTAAATTGCGTTCAGAAAACAAACAATATGTAAAAACAAATTAATGTTATGAGGTGTGTTAGTTAAAGACAAAAATGTTATGGGGTAGTTACTAGGTACACTCGAAGTAGCCTTCAATAAATTCCCTCCTCTAACATTATCCGGGCCCAGCCGTGGGAATCCAGGGTATTACGTATTCAGTGGGCGGGAGGCATCGATCATGCATCGGTTGTTCACCCCACGACCTTCGGCCAGCCCAACCGAGCCTCGAACAATGAAATTATAGAAATACCCCTTTATTTTAGTAAATATTCTGGTTATCAATATTTTTTTGAATTGTGGTTGTATTTCGGATGTCGTTAAATTTAAAATGAATTGATTGGGCTTAGATTTTGTTTATTTATCTACTGGTATCGTTGAAAGCTTGGACAAATAAAAAAGGCGGACGGAATCTCGCTAAACAAAAAGTGAAGCATCCATAGTAAGACGGCTCGCTTAAAAGTATGGGCTGGCAAGTACACATTCACAACCATAGTAAGACAAAAAATCGCGATTACGCAACAATTCTCATGTGACGGTAGTCATTGTCGTAGTGTCACAAGTAAAATAACAATATAAATCTGGTGTGTTAAAATTCTGTCGAAATTATAGTGGGTTTCGGAAAAAACTAAGTGTAATCAATCAATCTTCAATCTTTTCTTAGCTAGATTCCGTCCGCCATTTTTATTCGTCTGAGGTTGAAAGTAACACTTTGATTCTGTAACTGTAGGCATGCAGAAAATTGAAGTCTTTGTTCCGGGACGAAATTATATTTTCCAAACAATAAAGAAAGAAAGAAAGCAAAATAGCCAAGCAAATACTTACGTTAATTTTCTATTTCAGGGCAGGTATAAGAGGCGGCCCGGGCATGGACTCCCAGCAGCAGCAGTACTGCCTAAAATGGAACAGCTTCGGGTCAAACCTGGCCACTTCGTTTGCGAACCTGTGGAACTCGGAGAGTCTCGCCGACGTCACTCTTTACTGCGAAGGTAGGTGGAAACTATGAAAATGCATTCTTTTAAATCATGGTTCTATAAAATTTAACCCTCAATTCAGCCCTAGTTTGATTTGCAAAGTCTTTACTTTGCAAATCACCAAGATTTCGGATCCACTACAATGAAAATTAAAACAGCTCTGTCAACATAGTTGTAATAATAATTACTACTAATACATAAACATTTTGTACGGAAAAAGAATTAAACTGAAAATAAATCTTAAAATAAAGTTCTTAACTTGAACAAACTGATTGTGATTATATATTATTTTTAAGAAGTAAAAAAAGAAACATAAGAGAAGATGAAGAAAAAAAAAATTTGCACATTTTGTTCAATGAATAAAAATAGGAAACAAAATAATGAAAAGTACTAACTACCACCTTGAAAAAATAAATTACTTTAAGAATTTGCAGTTGAACCCGTGAATTGAAGAGTCGAGGCCAATGGCGCATAGATATCGTTAGCAGATGCTAACACAAAAATGCCACTAACTTGCAAATTACCTCGGTCTACTCGTCAACAAACCGAGGCCTTAACTTTTATGTCACAAAATACGCGGATACATGGCTACTTTGCACCAAACAATATAGTTATGAATGACAAAGTAAGGTACGTGAAATAATGTGCAAGATTTTGAAACGAAAACATTTATTTTTAGTACCTAAGTTTTCTTATGGACGTAAATGATGATGACATAATTATAAAAATCTCAGAAAGTTATTTATATGTTATGTTACATACTTATATTATGGTATACGAAGTGGATATGACTATACAATATTGTGTTATTTTTAGTTTTTTTTTTCTCTGGCCTGTACCGAGACTGAAATAATTTTTTTCTTTCTTTCTTTACAATATTAAATAAAACCACGTACAGAGTATCACGTTCTCTGTCTGTACACAAAAAATCAATCAAATCCAGTGAATAGATTAGCCACAGGAAATTATTTAAATTTTATTAATTTTGAATGTAGGACCATTTTTCTGGCATAGATCGTTAGGTCAAAGACCTGTGCGAATTCATGTGATTTTAAACTCACTTTTTCAATTATTACAGATGATTAGAAATGGTGTTACTAATTATTTCTAATATTCATTTTGTTAAAAAAAATAGTTTTTTAATTTACGATAATCAACTTATTTAAGTTTTTAAAATGTTTTTATATGCTAGACGTCATGTGGCGTAATTGAGCCAAAAAAAAAAAAAAAAAAAAAACATGCAACTGAGCGGTTAAACTTTAGTCTCCACGTCGTGTTTTATGGTTTTCTTTAAAACGCATTTTATCCTGTTCTTATTTACCAATCATCAAAACAAAATATTCGGTCATTTCCTGTTATAGCAAAACTACAATATCTTAAAATTACAGTTACAAATCGTCGGCCTATGATTAATTTCGCAAAAAGTCAACACATTTGCCCCAAAAATACACATTTTTCCTGTACCTATTCAATTTGTTGTCAAGCAAGCGAGTTAATAATTTATAAAGAGATCGTAAACTTTCCGCCCGTAACCTGCCAGATGTCAAACGATCAAGTTATAACTAATTAACGTTTAATATAAACCCAGCTTGATTAGTTAATGGGACTTTCGAACGATGATCTTTATAATTACAAACCTATTGATCACCCACAGTTTTTAAAAGTTATACATTTTTGTAGCCTTGACATTCGAAGTTATTTTTGGAACCAACTTTTATAAATGTTTGTAGAATTTTATAATGGATTATAAATATCGACTCGAATGTCTTTTATGGGGTGCTTCGTAATTAATCAAATGAGTGACTGAATGAATAGGTTATTTTCATATTGTTACGAATAAATTATGCGGAATCAACTGTTCAAATATCTTTTATCTGACTCGCAAACTCATTTGTTTTGCATCTAAAATCATTTAAACTTAGTACGAATTTTTAATTTTTGTGAGACTGATTTTCATTGTTACTCTCATCTGAAACGTACTTAGTTTTTGCATAGTAGCTTTAATCAGTTCCTTATCTGATGTTTATCTAGTTAGTCAACCAAGAAAAATGGGTTACTACGCGCGTAGCTCTTAGGTACCTACCTCCTTTAGCAGCTGTCACTCGATCAATCAACTCAACATTTTGTTATACACGTGAACGTATTACTTCTCCCAGCCCTTGGTTTTTCACGTCCACATCACCATAGCCTTCTTTTTCTTCTCGTGTCTCACTTTGTGGTCTCCATTCATCGGTTCCAATGGCTAATACTTTAAAACATTTTTCGTCAGCACTTAGATTTGTAATATTTATACTAAAATTGAAATTTAATACAGAACTGTTCATACCCATCTTGGATCAATAGTCCGTTAATTTTATGTTATTCTGCTAAGCTAAATTATTAATATTGTTACTATTAAGACACAGTAAGCAGTGAAAATTGAAACTGCCTACATCATTTTCGTCATTTTCATGTTCCGCAACGATGTGCTTACTAAAATCTCCAATGGAGTCAAAAAGTGCGATACTATTAAGATCTCTAACATGTACACCATTAAGAACTCTGAAAACATTATTTACATATTTCGTAACATTGCAAATTTTATTATCATTATTTATCACTTATTACCTACCTACATAATGTCATACATACATGCATGTCCGTGAAATCTTGCTAAAGCGATAAACAGGTCGTTGACACGGTCTCGCGATAAATTGCCACTATATTATATTTTTTTTGGCAATGTTAGCGTTATCATTTTTTTTTGTCGTCAGTCCAATGCATATTGGCATTTTTTGCGGGTTCGGCCATGAATACTTTGAGGGTTGTGGATTTTTATTAGTGTACATTTTTTGAGTCAAATGCGTTGGAACCGTCAAAAATAAAGAGACATCCAATCGATTCTCTACAACACAACATTGTTTGCAATTTCCAATCCATACAAAATCGAAGTTCTTAAGTTATAATGCTCTAGTAATGTCCAATTAATGAAGTGTTATTTTTGTGCATACCTACTACGAACACAGATTCTAAAATAAAATACAATAATATTTGTAGTAACAGTATTGTTTATAAGACTCAAAATATAACAGGAGCTAAATATACACGATTTGAAACGTTTTATACAATTCGGAGAACTGCGTACGCATGTGAATTCAATCTAATTTGATACGTAGAAGTAGGTGAAAGTTTTGTTTAACGTTTTCCCAATACTAAAATAGTGCGTTTGAAAAATATTCTCAGTCAACCCTACGATTGCGACGCTAGCCAAAAGTAATTTCGTGACGATCATTTCCATCAAATGCACGCGTAGAGGAAAAATAATCGCGAAATAAATTACACAACAAGTGCATTTATTTCAGTGTACAAATATTTGGCCTTCAGACTTACACGTGTCGGTTCGAGATAATGAACCTGGGGTTATCTAATTGTAGCCGGAATTTCAAAAACAAAATGACGAGTGCATTTAGTTTTTATCTACGCAGAATCCTAAAAAAACATGTTTGCATCACGAATTTACGATTGAATCGATTATTTTAGGTATATTCGTAATGCTTTCGTGTAAGATAAGATACATTTGTGCGTTGTACGATGGTTTCAAATGCGACGCACAGGGCATAAGGCATTTAAAGGTTTTATGCGAGTTTCTGTTTGTAGAAATTACTAATAATTTGTTTCACTATGAATTTTTTGATACGTGCTCCATAGGTTTATATATTTTAGTTTTACAGACATAACTTATTATCACGCCTGTTTTTCCCGGAGGGGTACGTAAAGGTGTACAGTACACCTACAGTATCTTATAGTTTCGGGAATAATAATTTACATTCTTTCCGTAGGAAAACTTTCTGATGATGATGATAACTGCATGAGTTACATATAATAGACCAAATGTTTATTGTAACTTCATCAAAGAAATGTTAGTAGATAAAGAATGTACAATTATATGAAATAACTTATTTAAAAATAAAACACCTTAAATAAAACTACACCTAAAGCTAAAAAGGAAAAAAAGCTTAAAAGGAGCATCAAAATATTCCTCCGCGTCGCGTCAAAGAAATTAACAGTAATTAGCTTTATAAAATTTTTTAACAGCCAAAATTCGATATTTCCGAAAAAATGCCGTTTTCAAGCAGCAAAAAAAAACTGGAAAAGTTATCCCAGAAATATTTAATCGTACAAAAAAACTCTGCGAACGACGTCAAAGGCTTGGTCATAATAAATCGCTTACACAAGAGGCCCTAGGCTCCAGAGGGTTAAGGTCAAAGGATTCGATGATGCCAACAGATGTGCTTGTACTAAAAAAGTATCAGAAAAAAGTTGATCTGTTGATACATAACTATCTACATATATTTACAATTGCAAAATGTAATATTGTTTTCGTGTTCTATATCGATATTGAAAAACTGTCCCTTGACTCGAACTTTTCTAACATTTCAAAAATTAGAAGTCAAGAGTACATCGACTATACTTTCGCTAGCATGTAGGTTTGATAGTGAAAAGCGAACACAAGCCGCTCTTCCCTTAATTATAATCCTGCTTCAGTGCTTACCCTTTAACGGGGAAGAGTTGGGGTGACCAACAACTAATTAGACACATCCAAACGAAGTCCCCTTTAACTTACCTTACCAATTTAATCTTCTATAATATGACAATAGAGATAACATAACAAAACCTTGAATTACTTATTTTCTTTGTAATATTTCCTAATTGGAACGAAAACATACAAAAATATTTAACATCGCATTCATCATCATCATTTCAGCCGAAACACGTCCACTGCTGGACATAAGCCTCCCCCAAGCATAAGTTGGGAGGATATGCCATAATCGCCGCGCTTGGCAGGCGGGTTGGCATCGCATTAATTTATTTTATTTTATTTTAGAATGGCGAAACGAGATAAAAGCCCACCTGATGTTAAGCGGTTTACCTTTACCCATAACAACTGCAATACCGCCTAGGCTGTTGCCTAAATGGTACCGCAAGTTGGTTCACCAAACTGAGACATATGAAGATGGAAAGTCTCACATAATTTTAATTTCAATGGTACCCGTACCTTTCATACTGGAACACAGTAATGCAAGCATCACTGTTTGGCGGCAGAAGTAGGTACGGTGGTAGTTCTTCCCCGGACGAGCTTCTTCACAAAAAAGTTCTACTACTACTAAAGTTTCAGTAAGTCCTTCAGTATCAACCCTTGTAATTACATAAATCGAAATGTCAGTCGTGCATGCATGGAATGTTAGCTTAGAGGTACTATATTTATTCAAATTTGACTGTTAATGTTACACGTCACGTTTTTCATGTGCCTACAGCGATCTACCGCTGAAACTGCGAAGTTGTTAAAATTCGAACGAGGTGTGATATGGAACGGTATGGGAATAGATAGGAATATTAATTTATATTCCTAAGATTTGGTTTTAGTAATGCTTTAGGAAATAATGTGGTGCCTTTATGTATTAGTTACGAAACGCAATTCCACATTGAAAGTGTCTTTTAATTATATGTCGTAGGATAATCGGACGAATCTAATCTTTGCGAAAATCCTAGGATGATTGCAAAAGACCAAATAATTGGAATATTAGAAAGATTTTTCGTTATCATACGAGCTATTTATTATCAGGATCATTGCAAAAATCCCAGTTTTTTTAGGACGATTGGAAACTTAAACGCTGATTGGCTAATCTAAGAGTCGATTTATAACATCTTCATCTTGGTTGGTCAGAACATGGCTCGACAGACGAAGGAATGTAGCCGTAAGACAATCAGTGTATCCATCAGTGCATATCGTTCATATCAGCCAATCAGCGCTTATTACGAAAGAGGTTATTCGCGACTAACCTAAGATAAGCTGGATTTTTGCAATTATCCTAAAAATTGCTCGGATGATAACGAAAATCTTTCATAGATTCCTACTATCCGGTCCTCAGCAATCGTCCTAGGATTTTCGCAAAGATCCGAATATTTCGATTATCCTTCAACATATACACATACAAAGCAGCTCATTATTTCCCCACTGCCTGCTGGGCATGGGCATGGGCTGGCTTCTTCTTGTAATAAGAAGGTTAAGGCTTTAGTCTTCCACATTGGTCTACTGCGGGATCAGAATTTGATTATCACTTGCCGGTGAAGGAAAATATCATGAAGGGAAACCACACAGTTCTCAATGGTGCGTATAGTCTGCCAACGGTAGTGTGATTGAGATAAATAGGTAAATACATACTGTGATCCCCATATTTTGCTAAGGTCCGAAGATAGTACCTTGCGGGACACCTTGAGAACAAATAAGTTATTCGTTTCTTAAATAATTTTCGTGGAATCCCACACACTACCATAAAATAAATAATAAAATACATGCAACAAGATGCGGTGTGCTAGCAAACCATTAATCAAGCATAGGTATTTTATGAAGACTTTTTCCTCCTTTCATAGAATTCTGAATAAAACGGAGCCGTGACTAAGAAATTACTATGAAACTTAATTATTATGCAGTCATAAATCAAATAAAACAATATGTGAATAACGTGTTTGAAGAAGCAAAAATAGCATTGCAACCATTGCAACGCAATAAATCATAGTATCTTTCAACAAAAATTGGCGCAAGATAACCTTGATGTAATACTTACACCAGATTAGATAATCTCCAAAATATTGGCATTGTTAACATCTCGTATGGTTAAGATAATTATAAAAATGTTATAATATAACTCAATTCTTAACACGACAGAAATTCCTAAGCATAATGAACCATTGTTGGAGAAGAAAAAATTTAAAAGACTGAACCTACCGAAAAGATCAAATGAAAATTCATCAAGTATAACAATAAGAATGGCCTTAAACTTAACAATGATGTTGTAATTGCAACACGTTTTTGTTGTAATAACTCACGTTATTTCGCAGGGTTAGTTACTTTGTTAGGCTTCTTCGGCAATTTGTATGAAGAAACAAGGTTTTCGGAACAATTTCAAGTTCGCATTCAGGGTTTGTAATTATTTCATGTTAGAGGTCGAATGTTGTTGTGCATTTTAAAGATGGATGGTATGTTAAATAGAGTTATTTTATTGTGATTGGATGATCTGAATTAATGTTCCAATTTTATTGAAGGAAATAGTTTCTCATTCTGTATCTTAATAACTGAGCCAGAATAAGATTTGGGTTGAATAGACGTGGGTTGAATGTGGAAACACCCAACGCTTACAATGCAAGCTGTAATTGATTGAAAACTTTTTGATATGCTATAATTTCTCTTATTCTTATCGAACAGTTTACTTGACTAACGCATGCGCCTTAGTAATTAATTTACTTAAAATCAATTAGTGCATTATAATACGGATACATCGCAACCGGGTGCATTCTAGACGTTATTAAAACGAAAAAATAATATTTCATAGTTTAATTAACATATCATTAGATTTAGAACTTTTATGCATACACTAACTGACGCCCGCGCCCTTAGAATCACTCTCATCTTTTCTTCATACAAATTTTCAACTTCCATCCTATCTATCCCTTTAGGGAATGAATTTACAAAAATCCTTTCTGAGTGCTCACCTACGTTATCTAAAGAATTCCTGTGCAAAATTTCATCCTCATAATAGACCAACCGGTTTAGGCTGTGCTTTGTCTGTTTGTCAGTTCTAAGAATTTTAAACATTTAAATAGACTTTTAGTTAATTCTCGAACGTTGACTTTTATTAAAAAAAAACTTTCCAACACCCGAAGACCTAACACCGCACATGAGTTGATCTCTCAATTTCATAATTGTAATCTTATCCTTTATCGTACATAGTTTTAAAAGCTACAAAACCTATACCAGTACCCTTTGAAATTCCTTATACCCTAAGGGATAGAACAACCCACACATGAAAAATATGGGCCTCTATTTCTCCGTCACTAATATTACATACGGTAACTTTAGGCCTAAGTTTTCGAGGTCGTACCGAACAAGTGCTAGACGCAAGAGGGAGGGAGAAGGCGAAAGGGTGAGTCCCCCCACGCGTGTGAACTGGGAGGGGGGCAAGGAAGTTTGCACTCATGGCCCTTCCAAAATGGAAGGCTTATAGTTTAAGCGAGTCCTCGAGTCCTCTCAAAGACATTTTAGTTTTAACGTACCCCACTTACAATAATTAGGAATCGCTCGGTAGCATTAATTGGTAATTATTTAATTTTGATTGAGTATTGGGAACTTCTTTTTCATTTTTGTTAATCTCATAACTACTTTTTCTTTGAATTCAAGAAATCTATTTTCAACAGTCACTATGCGTAGTTATCAAGTAACATCAAGAATGTGGTTTTCGATACTACCTCCTTCACAAGATTAGAACAATAAAAAATATTGTAGCCCAAAAATAAATAAAAGACAATCCACAAACAACATCAGCTGCTCGCCACCCCAGCAACTTGTGAGAGTCAACTTAGGGACATGACTACACGAGTTATTACGGCACTTCGCAATCTGTCACTGAACAAGCAATTTTAAGACCCTTAACCCAGACAAATTATGACTGTACATAGTTAGGCCAAAGTTTAGCTTACAGCCCGTTAACTTGAAGGCCATAAAGTTTGAACTTATTGGTAATATACACTAGATAAGTACCTACCTACAGATGCGCGAAATGGTGCCTACAATATTTTGATGTCGTATCGAAAAAATTAGAAGCAAACTTGTTTTATAAGCCTGTTTGGTTATTCAGCACGTGCAGATCTGTACGTATACGCCGAATCTTATTATATAAACTCATAAAGTGTATTTTTTAAACATCTCAGATGTTCAGTACGAAGTTTTGATAGAGATTTCAGAAGTGTCAGTAAGATGCAGTGTTAAAAAATCCGAATTAACTGCTACAAAAATCTGAAATCATCTAAGTTGCACAAATACAATCTTCTTCTTCTATCGTGTCGACATGAACTTCATAATGATAATAGCTCATGCCGTGGGGAAAAGATTAGCCAGTCAGCGGGTTGGTAGCGGGGCTGACTGCCCAGGGTGCGCCGGACGATCAGTTATATATCGTCACTCATGGAGGCTCTTTTAATGCACCCCAAATATAATAATACACAATACAAATACAATAATACACTGAAAACCATATGTCAGTAACATTTGAATTACGAAAACCGCCCTTACCGCGTATGAAATAAAGACGTCAAAGACAAACAATTACCACTCACGTGCAATCGACTGTACCTATTTTGTCGAGAATTTAATCAATATTTTGACTTCTATTTGATTCTAAGCTGAATTTATTCTTTTAAAATATAGTTGATTACCAGTGCAAATACCAGTTTTTTTTTTCATTATTATTTATTCTGTACTCACAAAATGTCAATAGAAGATACTAATTAACAATGAAACAGCATTATTGTCAGAATTTCTGAAAACGTGAAGATATAAGGAAATCTCTGGAGACGCGGATAAAGCCTGGATTTCTTCTGCCACTTACCTTCCGAGATAAGGGGGATGATTCTCGTTTTCTGCATGGCTGGTTCGTGTCCTCGTTATTCTTGAGATGCTTCCTAGTTCCGGAAAATTGGTAAAACGTTGTATTTTTGTAGACCAAAAATGTATTTCTGTCTCAATATTTTAGTCTAGTTGGATTTTAGATTTAATTATAATAATTATTTTGGGACGTATTTACACAGTTCCATCTAGTCAGTGGATATAATACTTACTATTGTAAATATATATTTCTAATACATAAGAAACACCCAGACCAATACAAACAATTATGTTCATCACATAAATATTTGTGTCCTGTGGAAATCGAACCCACGATCTCGTTATCAGCAGTCCCATACTCGAACCACTAGACCACAGACGTCGCCAATCAAAGATCAATTAACTTTGTGACAAAAGGAAAAATGATGATTATGCCGCACCGTAAGCAAAAGGGCCGCATCTACCTAAAACACGCAACGGAGATCCAACCCTCTACCGTAAGCAAATAGGGTCTCATCTAGATGAATACTCAACGAAGATACGCCTCCTATCCTCCTATCCTTTCTTTGGGCGGTAGAATTATGTTTGATTTACATTTACAAAAGCTAACACCTTCTACGTCCCTTCAGATGTTAAAGAATTATTATTTACTTTATATGTATCATACATCTCATTGCTGCAAACAAAAAATATCAAAATTTTAAACAATGCTTTGTTCTCTGCAATTTCAAAAACTATAAAGACAAGGAAGAGCTTAGTTTCAATGAATCTTTAAAAGGCTTCTTTCTTAAAGTTCAAGGTTAAAGTTCATGGCAGCCAAAGTTGTCCATTCATCAGTCCAGTCATCTTTAAATATGTTTTCTTTTTATCAAAAATGTCTTGCTAAACAAAAAAGGGTTTGGACGACGACAAAATGTCTTTAGTTTCAAAAATCCAAGGCAATAATTTCGGTATTCAACACAAAATTCTTTCCTACACAAAAATGGGGTTTTGTGAAAGGTCATCAACAGCTAAATACTTCAGAATATTTCAATTTTTTTTAGAAAAACAAAATATCTTCCATTCTAAACGGGTTTCATCAATTCATGAGCTCTGATTAGAAATATAAATTGCAGAATTTTTAAAACAGCGAAATTAATGAACTTTTTATTTTTCAATCACATTTTATATTTAACAAACGCAGCTGGCGCAATGACGCATCCATTTTTATTCTCCTAGAAAGCAAAAGTAAATTCCCAGAAAGCTTTCGCTGAATATCGAGCAAAATCCCTTTCAATTTTAACAGTCGAATTCACTGCGTTTTCAAAGTCTATGCGGAACGCATCGACTCGGCCCGCTTTCCTTATCGACCGTGCCGGTATATGTGTCGCGAGGCAACCAACCCCCCCCCAGACACCCCCCGGAATACCCACCCTCCTACTGTCTCTGTTTTCCAGCTACAGGCACAGAAACTACTGTGTTCACTGTTCAGTGTTCCAACTGGACAAGTTTCCAATACTTCGTAATTCAGATGTTTAAAGTTTAATTCCAAGTTTGGAGTTGTGTTGAAATCGATTTTAGTTTATTTAATTATTTTTTCTGTGAGTATTGTTGTACTTATGCGTAGGTGACCTAGATTGTTAATGGTTTCAGGTTTTTAAAAGTAAAGGTACCTTTTACCTCCACATTTTTATCAATTTCCAAAAGAGTAATATAATACAGAGATACACGGCGTCCCACTCCCACCGTGTGCGGGAGGATGGAGGGTTCTCCGATTCTTTTTGCATCATTTTTATGGTTTCGCCCTCTGGTGTGAATTGGGCTTGCATTTATTCAAATTTGCGCTCGAGCTGTTTTATGTTGACTGTTGGCGGCAAATACCTCAGGTTTTACGATCGTACCATCTGGTAGGTTCATTTGCAAGGAAAACGTCCGACATTACCTTAATGAAGTTTTCTAGCTACGCATTTCAAGATAGGTATAACAAAAATGGTCATAATAAAACCATCATAGTTATAAATGAAATGCAACAATCAGTATCTATTTTAGTGATTTTCAAGTACAATATAGGCAGTACCTATCAAATTTATCTTTAGGTATCGTAGATATGGTTAGTTACTATTTTTTATCATAGAGACGTGATAATATTTCGATAAAGTTTTCGACAACAGCTGAATAAGAATGCTCAAATGCAGGATATTGAAACTGATAACGTTTCAAATAGAACAGTCATTGACGGCGATACAGTATTAGATTAAAAAATGAAATTACTAATAAACAAAGACTTTGGAAAGATTTTTCTATTTGTACACTTACGAGACTTAAGTCATTCACATTTATTTGGAAAAAATATTAAACCAACTAGTCTGATATTAATGCTGATTTACGTAATAAAAGTTTTTTTTATCAGGAATGTCCAACAATTCAATATTATATAATTCTTTATTTAACTCCATTGTAATTTAAAAGTTTTGTCAAATATTACATGCATTATGAAAAAAATTGTATACCAGTACCTGGTCGAACATGTATTAGTTCAAAAAAATGTTTTTTAACACCTTATTGTACCATGTTTGATGCAAATAAATACTATTCTATTCTATAATTCGATCAAATCAGCCTTTGGCAGTTTCTGGCCAAACATTGACCTCTCCCAAGTGGCTTACTTAGTTGTCAATACAGTTCCCTAAATTATGACCTCAATATTATTTTCATCTGCTTATACGAAAAACAGTCGCATCTCTTTCAGGTCTTATCTCGAAACCAAAACAGCAAGGCCATTACTTAGTGATTTTATTGGCAGTCCTATATCACTGACAATAGTTACAGTAAAGGTTACTGTTTTGGATCTTGAATACTTGATAAGACCCGCCGCTGTTCGATTTTATGTGTTGTAGGTGCCTTTTATGTGATATTTATAGCTCTATTTCAATGGTACTATCGATTTTGTGTTTTCACATAGATTGTGGTGTTAGTGTTCCGTTTAATATACTTTTCACAAAAAAATATCTAGCAAAGGGCTTATAATAATACAATTATGGTCATAAAGATCAAACTACTCGTAAGCGTCAAACTTGCAACCTGTTTTATTTTCGTATAAAATAAAATGTGCAAAATAAACGTGCTAAAAATCAAACACGTTTTTGCTAGCTACGTCTCACGCTGTGCTCATAAATCTATCATTAATACAACTTTTGGTTGTCACTACATTAAGCCCACCATACATCTTCCAATTTATCGTCGCAACATCGATATCCACACACACATCGAAATTTAAAATTATTTATATGAAATCTGTATCGTCAGTTTTTTCACTACGATATTATATCACAGGCGATAGAAATTTAAATGGAGGGCTTCAGGGAAAAACCTTGCGGCCAACACCTGTGCATATGAAATTACAGAGTGATTATTAGGACCAAAATAACCCATTTCCCCTTGTGATCACTTACATCCAGTGTGGGATAATAACAGCTGATTTATTTCTTGGTTTTAGGCTGTCGTATAGTGACTGGCTAAGGCTGTAATTCATTAATAATATATTCAAGGCGTTTTAAAGCAGTAATAACTGCTTAGTTTAGTTTGTCCGTTAGATGCCTTGTCAGGTCCATGTCCCTGACGCTTGTGGAGGTAGTACCTACCCAATATTTTTTTAGATTGTCAGTAAATCTGTTAGTGTAGGGTTTCTCGAACTAATAGCCGCACGTACCGCTATTTAACCCCTTATTGCGAACAATATATTTTTTGTGCAAAAATTAAACTGAGTCTTGATATCATAGCTCAGCACAATGACCCACAGTTTCTGGAAGGCTGATCAATTTAATCTATTGTCAAATTTTATCTTAGCTTCTGTGATTGGCTGGCCAAAATGTTAATAACCAATCATATCGCTTGACCTGAGATTTGACAGCTGATTACTTAATTTATGCGTTGATCAGCCTTTCGGAAACTGGGGGTTAGTGTCTGAAAATTATTACTTTTACATACTTAGGTACAGTATAAAAAATAGGAATGTAAAATTGAATATAGACCATGACAGGATAAACGATGGATATATTCAAGGATATGGTAGAATGTGAGTACGCATGATAAAAAAAAAACTTGGGATAAATCACGCATAGGTACAGGACTAAAATCTGTCTAGGGGTCTGCTGGTTAGTACAAACGGTAGAAAGGGTGGAAATAGTCCCCGATGAACACTGCCATGTTAGGTGCATTACCTCACTGCATGTAACTATGCAAAAACAAAAAAAAGGTATCATATTTCAAAAATTAATGTGCCTTTTTTCACGTATTTGGAACGAGAATCGAGCGCCGAATTAAATCCTGAATATGTACAATCAGAAATCTTTCCGGTGAACCACCACTAAGGCTAAAATCGCTTGCACTCGCAGCGGTAGATACGTGTAATGTAGCAGGATTCGTGGAAGGGATTTGGCCGACAAAATGTACCACCGGTACATTATTGTACGATGTAATACCAATATAAATACTATACAGGCTGATTATGCCTGTCAGCCTGTATAGTATTTATATTGGTATTCCAGCAATCTATTTTAGTTTCTACGCTGTAATAACGAATATGACTGATGATCCGTTGAGATAACTTACGATCGGCGTACGCGCCCACAACTTTATATTTTACG
Source organism: Asteroscopus sphinx (assembly GCA_949699075.1). Taxonomy (NCBI): domain Eukaryota; kingdom Metazoa; phylum Arthropoda; class Insecta; order Lepidoptera; family Noctuidae; genus Asteroscopus; species Asteroscopus sphinx. Next base: position 28,865,564 of record OX453004.1, on the reverse strand, counting down.
CACAAAAAACTCATAGGTACATAAACACGTTTCGTGCCAATACGACCTCTATTGTTATAAACATAAATTAAAATGCGTTACACTGTGCGTCATAAAAAAACTATAAAAAAACTAACAAGGCATAACTCGCACACCGAAAAAAATATCGGAAAAAAGTTTTCATCACGCAGGTTTGGTCGAAAAATCAAGGTGCTGCTGCGGTCGGCCAAACATCAGCGTGGTGGGGTGGAGTCCTCCCTTAATACCGCAGCGGGGCGCCCCCTCCTCCGCAGTCTATACTCGAGTGCATTATACACGTAAAACAGCCCACCCTAACAGGCCCTGGAATCTCCTGTATAGTTGTGCATGTTTAGTGGAGGCCTAATTTCTCCCCCGTCGCATATACGCCTATTGATTTGCGAGGGATGCGGCGGAAGGGTTAAATTTACCTTTGCCAAAATTGTTCAGTCACGATGATTAAGCAGTTTCGGTAATCAAAGAGATCGATCGTGTGCAGCCAGGGCTCGCTTTCTGTTAAATTTTCGGTTCACTGTGACACATTTTCCATTGGTTTAGGCTTAAACACAGTGCTCTTGGCTTTTTAGGTACTAAAAATGTAGGTATTTAGGTTCTTTGTTTATTTTAAGGTTTTGAAGGCGCAGTGGTAAAAATGCTGTTTTTATTTTAACAGACTACACCTAACCGACTTCAAAAAGGAGGTTTTCAATTCGTCTGTATAATTTTTTTTTTGTATAATCGAGCATAACTCAGTCATATATTCACCGATTTAGATGATTCTTGTTTTTTTAAAGAGTTTTCTCCCGAAATGGTTATATTTAAATTTTGTGGAGATATAATATAATAATAATATAATATTATTCATTTATTTTCTCCACCACTATGGTATGATGGTCTTCGGAGATAAAGAAGTGAACTCTTCAATAGATTACAGTAATTCCCGCGATTGCAGCAATTGCTAATCTATGTATTGTCTGTGACACTCAAAATGGAAAAATAAAATGACCTTTAAAAAAAGTTTAAACCGACTTCAAAAATAATAAAATAATTTGTACGAAACTGTTTCGGAGGTCGATGCCAATTTTTATTAAATCAAATCAAATCTACTGCACCTACTTCCTCAGCTGTTTCACACAAATGATTTTATTCTTTTCGAAGTCGGCTTAAACTTATTTTAAAGTAAATTTTATCCGAAATAAAATATATAATCTTTATTCCTCAACTTGCTATTCGACGCAAGTTAATATGGTTTTAGGATCATTTTTTTATTTCATTTAAAACAATTCCCAAACGTGCCTTCATTCTGTTAAGACACGTCATTGACAAAGCTTCCCCTGTACCTGTTTCAAAGACAGTCACATCACAGATGTTTTTGTGACATCTTTCTAAAGCATTCTCCTTGATTTTCTTTTGTGAACTTCCGTTGTATCACTATTGGCGAGTAAAATGCTGCTACAATGTACTTGAAATATCGATCAAAGAATGTTGAATAGAATGTCGGCCTACTGCGTCGCGTAGCTAGATTAAATCTAGGCCTCTTGGCGTCGCCTACTTTTGAGCAAATCCGACGTAACGGTTTTAGTATTGTGCCATGGGATTATCGATTCAAGCACTAAGTGTACGCACTTAGCCAGAAGTGTATCCAAAAAAATAATTGCAATAGTATTAGTAATCACCACACGTACCAAAACCGAACGTCCGAAGCGATTCACCTAGTTTTTCAGCCGCCCCCACTCCGTGCAAGATTGATTTTCTCTCGCGCATTTCGCTTGCACTTTCAGTCGGGGTGTGTGTTTCTATCCCGCTCCCGCCAGCCTGTGTGCCTCCCGCGCCGACCTTGAATTCGGGAGGCACTCCCAACGGGTGGGATGCGTTGTCATATACACTGTGTGTATTTGTGCGTGCGGGCGGGAATGGGGTTAGTCGTCCTCCCCCCGTGATGTCGTTTTCACTTGCATCCGGGCTTTGAAGCTTATATCTACGGGTGGGGAACTCAATTTTCAATTTGATTTCGCATTCGCTCCGAATTTTCACTTTCGCTCCCGGATGTTACGGAAATCGCAGATGTTTGTGCTATTTTCGTGTTTTTTTTTCAGCATTTTTTTTAATATTGATGTGTTTATTCATTTTATTACGTCCCATTCAATTTTCATTGACTTTTCAATTTTAAAATAAATTAATTGGTTTTTAAAATCAATATTAGATTTTAATGAAAGAGTGAGACTTGTAGGTAGTTTAGTAGGTGTATTTATTTCTCTGTAATAAAAAGATTAAAAATCAAAACACAATATATTCAGCTTACGTTTACGTAGTGTCACGGTTAACGTGAATATTTTATTCAGCTACCAGTGAGTCAAGACGTACTTGCGCTCGGTTATCTTCGTGATCGTAAACTTTCGGCTAGCGCGCTGTCACGAGGATGACCGAACGATGCACGAGGGGAAGGAGATCGCTGGATCGCTTGATGAACGGTGGCCATGATAACCTGCGCGAGCGCTGTTCAATGCGTAATAAATTAATTAATTTAGATTACAACGTTTCCATTTAAAACGTTAAAATATTGAGTATTTTGTGTTGTTGTTTATAAACCCCGTATTAGGGTAAATTGTGCATTTATTCCTACTAATTTGCGATGAATGTTTACACATTTTTGCAAGTCACTGAGACGTTATTCTCATTTAAATTTTAGCAAGTCATCCGATGAATATTTTGTTTCTGTTATAATCTTAGTCTGTAGCTTGTAGTGGTTGTTTAAACCATTCTAATGTTTCTAAATTTCATTAGAATCATCATCACTGTATTACTTCCTTTTTCTCAAACGTTATGTGTAACTTGACCTTTGTACCTTTAATTTTTAAACGTCCTTCTGCTTGAATTGCTATCCATAAACCTAGACAGCCTCATCTTGATCACTAATTAGTTATAGTTCTTATCACGATTCGCTTTGCAATGATATAAGTGGGATTGTAGTTATGTGGCTGTCTAGGTGAATAACCGGACATTATATTAATCGTCTAATTATGGCGATTCCAGGGTTTTATGTTCCGGGCTTGAAGTGGCTCATGCTCCTGTCACTTCTACCGTTGGGCTTACCTCTCCGAAGTCCCTACACTGCCTGTGTCTACGCTTCGTAACGGCCGATTCCTAACTACAACGGAATCGGACTTACCAAGCTGTGGAGACTGCTCGCCGCCGCTGCTACTAGCTTCGACAGTTGCTATATCTGCCGATGCCACATCTATCCCTATTGCTGTTAAAGGACGGTATCGTGATCTTTACTGATGCTACTCGAAGTGACTTAATTAAAAAAAACCGGCCAAGAGCATGTCGGGCCATGCTCAGTATTATAGGGTTCCTTAAGTAGGTGTAATTACAAACGAATCAAATCGAATATTAATCATGGCTATGCTTTTTTAGTTTTTGCAATAATCGGCAGCATTCGCGACTCAGAGCGTGTTGTTAGTAGCGCCATCTAGCGATAAATTCAAGAAGCCAAATTGAAGAAGTGTGTTCAACATAACACAAAGTTACTTTTTGTGATTTTTTCAAATAGAAAGTAACTAAAGGAGCATTATTTGTAAACATCATTTTTCTCTAAGGTCAATGACCTTTGAACTAGGACGTTTTAAGTATTTTTCAGTTTTCTCTCTATAACTCAAAAAATTATAATCACATTATACTCGAAATAATTTTAAAAGAGAGTTTTCACAAAGGTCTATCAATGTGGAAGATTATAAATTTCTACGTTGCATAGTTTAGAAATGGCAGGGGGGGGGACACATTGCAAGCCACTTTGGCGCGCTATATTTCGCAGATGGTACACCTGATAAAAAAGTGGTGTATGAAACATTACCTTCATTTTAGTAGACCTATTCATTGATACCCCACAGGAGGGGTTGCAGCGAAAAAAAATTTTTCATCTCCTTTTCACATATATGGACGCCACCCCTAAAATACGTAAAATCGATTTTTTTATTCTTTTAAAATTGAGATCTATATGTAGCCTATTTTTTATCAAAATTTCATTTACTTATGTTTATAACTGTAGAAGTTATTAAGCTGTAAAGGATTAGGACAGACGGACAGACGGACAGACGGACAGACGGACGGACATAACGACACTATAAGGGTTCCTTGTAGGACTTCGGAACCCTAAAAAGGACCTTACGGCCCTGAGAAAAATACAAACGTAATTAACGTTATTCTAGTATTTGTTTACTTTTCATATTCAATATATACTATTTACAAATGTTTTAGTTTTATTTATTTATGTTTACGCTGCTGGATGAAATAGTAAAAGCGTTGAACAGAATGAAATCAGGAAAGGCTCCAGGGTATGATAGGATATCAGTCGAAATGCTGAAGGCTGGACAGGGCGTGGTGGCTAGTCTGCTGTACCGTCTTTTCAACTTGTGCTGGAGTAATGGCCTGGTACCAAAAGACTGGTGTAAGGCCGTGATTGTGCCGCTCTACAAAGGAAAAGGGTCACAGCAAGACTGCAAGAATTACCGTGGCATTAGCCTTTTAAGTGTTGTCGGCAAATTGTATGCAAAAGTTTTGATTGAAAGAGTGATGAAAGTAACTGATGAAAAAATATGGGATGTGCAAGCGGGATTTAGGAAGGGCATGGGGTGTACGGATCAGGTCTTTTCCTTGCGATGCATAGCTGAAAAATGTTTGGCCAAAGGTCAAAAAGTCTATTGCGCTTTCGTGGATTTGGAAAAGGCCTACGACAGAGTGATGAGGAATGAACTATGGTCTGCTTTGTCTATCTATGGGGTGAATAGCAACCTGATTCAAGCGTTGAAATCTCTCTATGCGGATTCTAGCGCTTGTGTCAGGATTAACGGCGCCTACTCTGACTGGTTCAGCATCGATAAGGGTGTGAGACAGGGATGTGTAGCGTCGCCGTGGCTATTCAATCTATTCATGGACAGTTGTTTGAAAGATTTGAAAGAGAGTGAAAATGGTTTAGAAATGAATGGGTTACTTGTCAAATGTCTCCTCTATGCCGATGATCAAGTTATCCTTGCATCGTCGGAGGGGGAGTTACAGAAGATGGTAACAATTATGGATGGTGCTTTGAAGAGTAAAGGAATGAAAGTTAATGTTAGTAAGACAAAAGTTTTGGTTTTTGAAAAGGAAGAAGTTATGACAGAGTGCATTATTTTGATAGGTGACGAAAAGGTGGAACAAGTGAAAGATTTTGTATACCTGGGTTCCATGTTTACAAGAGATGGCAAGCATGTGAAGGACATTGAAAGGAGAGTGAGTGCTGGTAATCAGGTGAATGGGGCACTACACACCTTCATGAACAGCCGCAAAGTGTCGGAAAAGGCACGGCTGGCTGTTCATGGGGGAGTGTTAGTGCCTACACTTATGTATGGTAGTGAAAGTTGGGTATGGCAGAAGAAACATGAAAGCAGAATAAATGCAGTAGAAATGAGAGCTTTGAGAAGTATGTGTGGTGTAACTTTGAGAGATAAAGTAAGGAATAACATGATAAGGGAGCGTTGTGGAGTGAAAGAAGATGTAGTGACAAAGATTGAGAAAGGTATGTTAAGATGGTTTGGACATATAGAGAGGATGGACGAGAGGAGATTGACGAAACAAGTATACGAAGCGAGTGTGGATGGAAGAGTTGGAAGGGGACGACCTCGGCGAACGTATCGCGATCAAATCGCGGATGTTCTCAAAAAATGCCAGGTTAAGAGTTCTCTAAACCGACGAGCATGCATGACGAGGTTAATGGACGTAGATGAAGCGAAAGAGGTGTGTCAGGATCGTAGCAGGTGGAAATCCATAGTCTCTGCCTACCCCAATGGGAAACAGGCGTGATAATATGTATGTATGTATGTACGCTGCACTTTCAAGGCAACGTAACAGTAGGTAATTTTGTTTACTGAACACCTCAATTTTTCATTGTGAAACTAATAATTAAACGTCAAATTAAAATACTCAAGGAGCGCATCTGCTTAAACTTGCCAAAAGCTGTGTCAATTAGAACACACAACACGACACTGTGACGACAACATTTACAAATTTCATACCAATGTATATTAAGAGGCTGACAACACCTAAAAAATCAGACCTCTGCGTTCACTGTCGTTCGTTTCGTACAGAACTGAAAGAGAGGCAACGAGCCGAGGGACGTCGGATACGCCGCTCAACTTGAATAAAAATTAACAATATTTTATTAAAATAAAAAATCTAAAAGCTTATTTGAAAAACAGAAACAACAAATGTTTAGATTATTGTCTTTCTCAAATGTTTTCTTAATTTTATTTATAATATTTAGTAAATAATAGAGATTGTTTGCTTTAAAGCATGTTCTAAGAGGTTAGTTTACAATTCTTTTCGATCGAGAAAACTTCAAGAAAACGTGTTTTGGGCACAATACAGTTTCAGAAAATACCATCAAGATTAACATGTATTTTTTCACTGCAACAAACTGAATAGACACAGCAAAAAAATTTTTTAAAAGAAGCCTATTTGGGGTATTTGGCTGTTGTCAGCGTCTTAACAAAAACACTGTCATGCTAATAATCGCCACAGCTCCAGTGATTCGCCTGACAATGCTATTACAATAGTTTTGACACGTGATTTGAAGGTTTATTCGAAATAATTGTTCAAGAATAATTCTCTGTAATATTACGTGCAATGCACTGTAACTAGCGTTTTTGGATTGACATGAATGATAATTACTTTTCTTCTTCCTTATTTTTGTTTCCAAAAGCCCAAAAATTTCTACGTTTCAAAAACACATTACAAATAATAAGAAGGAAATAAGGGTAGTATTTTCTCCATACAAACGCTCTCGACTGTTTTCTTTCTGGTAAATAACCCTAGATCAATGATTTTTTACAGTAAAATAAATATCAACTTTTTCTAATGTCCCTATGTTTTTGTTTTTGTTGATAAATTATTTCTAGAAAAATAAAAAATCAAAAATCTCAAAATTGCCTATTTAGACCGCTGTCTACAGAGGCCTAGTGTACAAATATTTGACAACTCTTAATCAAAAACCGGCCAAGTGTGAGTTTGACTCACGCAGTAAGGGTTCCGTACCACCCATCGATCTGATACCCCATAGAAACTGAAGAGTTTATCAAAATAAATCAACGATCGTACGCGAAATGTGAATTTTTACATCTTTTTCTTACGTAGATACTACCACATTTGTCTATGATTGTCCCGTTTTTAGTATTTGTTGCTAAACTACATAGTATGCACTATAATTAGACCAAGTTTGAAGCTAGTATGTATTACGTTTTTGAAGATAGAACAGGAACAAAAATGTTGAAAAAAATTCATGTTTTTCGAGGTTTCTTGTATGGGGACCCCCCTTTGGTTTTTTTATTTTTATATTTTTAGTACTTGTCGTGATAGACACTATAGTAACACATATTCTGTGAAAATTTCAACTGGTTATCTATTACCGTTATTAAGATACAGCCCTGTGACAGACAGACGGAAGGACGGACGGACGGACGGACGGATGGACAGTGTAGCGAGAGTAATAGGGTCCTGTCTGCACCCTTTGGGTACGGAACCCTAAAAAGGAAAAACATGACACAGTATATATTCTTCTTATTCAGTTTATAAAATATATTTTAAATTGGTGCAGTTTCGGAGGAGAAAATAGTCGAGAGCCAAACCTTGAACTATGACTTTTTACTTAGGCTATTCAGGTCAGAGCTGCAGTTGTCCTTATCGCACTTATTGAGGCCAAGTGCTCGCAAAATGACCGCAATAGTTTCTTCAAATACCTACCTTATTTACAAAAGTCTCTCTGCCCGCTTTTACTCGTAATGTACCTACAAGCCAAGATGGTTCTCATATTATTCGTATGATATTTTCTCTAGGGAAAATCTTAGTACCGATCTATCGGAAAGGCTAACGAAAGAGAATGTAATAATGTGCTAATGTAAGAGTAACGGACATTTATGGTCTATAAAGAGGATAAAGGTTTATTGTTGCAAAAATGTCCCAATTTCAATTTATCCTTCAATAATGTCATTGTAATGAACAAAATCAATTGTTAATCCTGTTTTTTTACAGTTAAACTCACCTCACAAAAAGATAAAGTGTCTACTCATAGATATTCATTCAAAAACACTATAGACAACAAATAAACAAAATATTCTAACTAGCTTATTGTAATTTTACAGCACAAATACGATACCATTCAATCAATATGGTTTTGTCATTGGAAATTGTATGATATCATTGAATTTTTAAATGTTCTCTACATAAAAGAGTGACTCGTAACCATCCTTATAATCTATTCAGTTGCTTCTGACCTATTTACGCGACGCTCCTCGTTGCAATGTCGTATGGCCACAGGGGCCCTCGAATGATGAGAACAGCATGTTTGGGTTTACACTCGACGGAATTGGGACGCACCGTGCTACTAAATTGTGTAATAAAGTTGAATTAGATATTATTATTAGTTGTAACTGGCACAGTTTTTTTGGTCCGTACTGTAAATGTAGTTGTAAGTAGTAAAATAAAGAATAGTTTGTATTTTTATAATAGAAATGTTTTCTAAATGTGATCCTTGATAGGAAGGTACTATTATAATTTTGCCATGCGGAAACGCGTAGATAACCTTAGAATAAATAAAAAGGTTATTGCAACGTTTTTTACGCAATGTGACCTTTTCTAATATTTCTCTTAACATTTAAGCTTCAATAATGTTTATTCATTTTGTTAATATTTTTCAGGCATTTTCCACGTTAAAACTGGCCTATATAACACACATCTACATCACAGTTATCGTAATGTAGCGTCTATAACAGGGCATGCACACATGTATGATAAGCGTTAGTAGGTCCCGAAATGGGGCCAATGTCAGCGGTGTTGCAAGCTGCGCGAGCGACCAATGTCGTTCGCTCATTTCCTCGTTAAAGCGTGGCGGGCGCGGGCGCAGCGGTGGGCGCATGCGCGTTATGAAACTGCAGTGATATATGCGTGATAGATTCTAGTAAGAAACAGTTTCGAAAAAAGTTATGACTATTGAACTGGTCCAAATAAAGTAACAGTATAGGGACTTTGAAGAAGATCATGAGCTATGGAGTGTATCATTCAGAGTTGATGAGTATTTTGATTGATAATTGCTTATCAATACGTCTTTAAGCGAAGCTTCTATAGCGGTGTGCGCTCGGTCGACGTGGATTAAACTGAGAAAAAACGTCACACGTTCTAGCCGAGCTTACAAATGCGTTGAAGCATCGCTTCTGTCGAGCGTCCCCGATGCCTCTCGTTTTTTTAATACATAAATAAATAAATATTTTGGGACTTTTTTACACAGCACTATATAGTCCCAAACTAAGCAGAGCTTGTACTATGGGTACTAGAAAATGGATATAATATACTTATATACTTTTTTTTTTGTAAATACATACTTATAATACATAAGAAACACCTAGACCAACACAAACACTCATATGCATCACACAAATATTTGTGTCCTGTGGGAATCGAACCCACGACCTCGTGATCAGCAGTCCGACACTCGAACCACTAGACCACAGACGTCGTCAAATGCTTCTCTACAGAAGCCTTTTAAACACAAATTTCGTTCATCGTTTTTAGTCTACACTAATAATAACCATGTTTTCATTTATTGTTGTATTGTCATATCCACGTTGTATATCATAGCATAACATGAACGTGTTCATATAGAATGTATGCTGAGACATATTTTTGTGCTATATATTTGCTATATTCTATATATTATAGTATAGTCTGAACTGTCCTTTAGCCGGTTAAGATAGATCGTCATTGACATCAATGAAATATTATCGAGAGTAATGATAAGGACGTAAAACAGTGGATAAAGAATTGAATGAAAACTTTACTTCGCCGTAAACCTAATATCGCAACTGCAAGATAAAACGCCATTTCATTTATCTAAACGTTTTTATGCTTACACTAATTTATAAGTACCTCACTCCCGTGCTTCTTAATCCTTCAGGAACCATGTTTCTTTCCGGGATAAAAAGTAACCTTTCAAAAAAGTCATTCGACGGACTTTATACTATTTCTATGTTAAAAAAAACAACGATCCGTTGTGCTCCCTACGTGAAAGAAGGACAAACCAACTAACACACTTTCGCATTTAGGTATAAAAATATTAGTTGACTTAGAGTAATAAGACATAGAGTGACAGTTTCATTCAAAATTTCGCTCAAAGTTGAAGCACAAAAACGATAGACGTGTGCCCGCAAGCGGCACGTAAAATGTTCGCTGACACACACTAAACCCGCGTAAACTGTACTGAACGTAGCCTTTTAAGGCCAACTTAAAGTTATTTTATTATTTTTAACGCAAATACGCATGCGAAGCGAAATCTTAAGATTTAAATTGTGGAAATAAAAAATCGCTCACGAGCAGGATTCGAACCTGCGACTCCTTGCTCAGTACGCCAGTGCTTTAGCCACTAAGCTACCGTGAACACTGGTCGTAGTATCGAAATTCTCATCCACTTGGCACGTCTTTTAAACTTAAAGTTGCTTCCTTCCGCGTGTGATGACTGCGGTTCCAAGCCTAATTATTCTAAGTTAGTAGGGCTGTAAGTAGCCAGAAATTAGATTAACTAAAATATGACAAAACATCTATTTTAAAACTGTCATTCACATTTTAAACTATTTTTACCTATTTACTCATTATTTTATTCACCCACATACCCATACAAAATCCTTCAAGGTTGACGCAGTTATTTGGTACTTTGTTAACGACATGATCCATCAATTTACATATATTATACAGATGTGTATATATTGTATATGTTTCCGTATTCGGTTATGTAATGTGGCTTCGTATCATATCAGGTAAAGGGCTTGAAGGCGTCTGTCTCAGGCTAGATTACGTAGATAGATTGGATTAATAATAGATTGCTACTTCATGTAGCAGCATATCTATTATTAACAACTACTTATGAACGTATCTACAGCGTAACTATGTAGTTTTTGTGTTGTGCTATATTTATATGAATAGTAGCCTATGCCCGCGGTTTCGCCCGCGTGGATGTCGTTTATCGCCCTCGGGAACGATACATCTTCCTTCGATAAAAAAGTATATGTTAATCCGTGTTATGAGATCAGTCTATCTGTATGATCATCTCTATCTGTATGATCATCTCTATCTGTATGATCATCTCTATCTGTATGATCATCTCTATCTGTATGATCATCTCTATCTGTATGATCATCTCTATCTGTATGATCATCTCTATCTGTATGATCATCTCTATCTGTATGATCATCTCTATCTGTATGATCATCTCTATCTGTATGATCATCTCTATCTGTATGATCATCTCTATCTGTATGATCATCTCTATCTGTATGATCATCTCTATCTGTATGATCATCTCTATCTGTATGATCATCTCTATCTGTATGATCATCTCTATCTGTATGATCATCTCTATCTGTATGATCATCTCTATCTGTATGCCAAATTTCATTAAAATCCATAGAGTACTTTTTGCGTGAAAGAGTAATAATCATCCATACATCCTCACAAACATTCACGTTTATAACATTAGGATAGGAAGTAGGATAGGATTAGTAGGATAGGATACACGCTGAATTTTAGGTAGTTTCAGAAACGAAAAGAGGTCATTGTACTCATCATTATGGACAACTTACTATAGGACCATAGTAATATAAATATCATCATCATCATCATTTCAGCCCAAAGACATCCACTGCTGGTTAAAGGCCTCCCCAAGCAGTTTGGGGGGATATGCCATAATCGCCACGCTTGGCAGGCGGGTTGGCGATCGCTGTTGGTTGGTTGGCGGACGTAAAGAATTGCACCACCCTATATCTTCTAATGGGTGTCGTAAAAGGCGACTAAGGGATTCACCAGAGGATGGGCAGCAGCGTTCTCTGAGTATTTAATATACATATATAATAATGATGAGTACAATGACCCCTTTTTGTATCCAAAACCACCTAAAATTCACCGTGTACGACGTGTAATTGAAATAACTGAAAATAATGACTGAAAACCTCTTAAGGGGTAATTGTACTCATCAGTATGAACAACTTTTAAAACGGGACCAATACAAAAATTGCGAAAAAATATCAACTGTTGCCTAAACTTTTTGTCGAGTTATGCGAACATAAATTTATTTACAGAATATTTTGGCGATTTCTGGGTTAGCCCAGCTACTGTTTTACACACCCAGTACTTCGAAGCTGCCTTCATTAGCAACACCCTATTCATATTCTACAACATCGTCAAATTGAATATGAATAGCCATACATACGTGTTAGTCGCCGCTTGCACACAAAGCAGTCGTGATACAAATAAAACGAATTTAAAAAGCATGTGGCGTTTTATTTAGGAATTATATGCCATTGAAAATGTATGAAAATTCATATTTTTCATGATTTTTATTTTTATTGTTTACACTGACACTGATTAAAATGAAAAAATAAAGAATTTATGACAGCCTCGTTACAAACAAGAAAATAACAATAAACCTATATATATATACCTATACAGTATACACCTAAACAACATATACATAAACAATACATATACTTAATTACGTAAACATTGACCACATCCTGACAAAGCTGTCTAGAGTGTGGCAAGCAGATCTATAAATCATAAAAAAAAAAAAAAACATATACACCAATGAATATACTTATACATAAACATAACCTATACAAAACCAAAAAAGGCCCTCTTATGCTGCAACACCGAAATGTTCAGCGCTGTTCAGATGGGTAGAACATTTGTTTGCTCGTAAGGCCACTCAATATCGGTATATTGAGTGGCGAGTTCTTTTTTTTTTGGGGTGCATTAAAAGAGCCTCCACGAATGACGATATTTAATTGATCGCCCGGCGCACCCTGGGCAGTCAGCCCCGCTACCAACCTGCTGACTGGCTAATCTTTTCCCCACAGCATGAGCTATTATCATTATGTAGCTCATGTCGACACGATAGAAAGAAAAAAGCAAACAAATGAAATAAATAAACAAACTTACATGGAGTAAAATGGGTGCTTCCACATTCTACCCACGTCTATTCAACCCAAATAATATTTTTCCACTTTGAACCCATTTCTATGCCACGTTCACCCCAGTCATTTGACAAGTCCACACACAACCCAAAATGTATGCCACGTTCAACCCACGTCAAAATTCAGTACCGTCAGCTTAAAAAACATCATTATGCAAGTTAATCATTATTAATAATTAATTGATATCAATATCTAAAAAAAAAACGCCAGGCTCGATCACACATTAGGAACCCGACGACCATACACAACGCTACCATTGCATCGTCAATAATTAAATAAATACATATTTTGGGACATTTTGCACAGCACCATCTAGTCCCAAACTAAACAGAGCTTGTACTATGGGTACTAGACAATAGATTTGTTTAAACCTTAATACTTTTTGTTGCAAATAAATACTAATAATAAATAACTATGAAAAATGTACGGAATGTATTCAAATGTATCGAAAAAGTTATGAATAAAGAAAATTAATCAAAAATGCAATGTCATTAAGTTTGATACTCAATATTCTTTTGCAGAATTAATTTCTTTATCAGTCATCTTGTCTATTGGTGCAATAATAGGTATAGTTTGGTGTTTTCAGCAAAAAGTCATTGGGTTCGTTTCATGGCTACATTTATCCAGGATTAATATCATGTCTTTAAGTTTTATTTGATGACTTTTCTCTACCTATTTCATCAATATATATGTACTACGTACTAGATGTGCTGTTTAGAAGAACAAAATGGTTAGTTATGGTTCCGGAACCACACTGTCATTAGTTCACTTGACAGCTGTCTCGCGAACACAAGTAAATTTGAATTTGGAACATGCTGCTTATATGAGATCGCGTGTCTATTTATTGACGTCTTCGACCTATTAATTAATATTTCAGATTTGGTTCTCCATTCCTATCTTAGATACTCACCGTGTATCATGACGACACCAGACACGATTGGCGCAAACACTGAGTGCTTAGCTGCTGTAAAACGTGACGCGGATTAATTTTCACACGGAATAAGCGCTCGTTATTCACATAAATATAATGTTATGATATAGAAATTACAAAAATATCAAATAGAAAAACACAAAAAAAACCCGGCCAAGTCAGAGTCGGATTCACGCAGTACGGGTTCTCCCAATCCCACAAAAAAAGATTTAATTTATGAGAGTTCATCAAAAGACATCAACGCACCGTGTGCGAAATATAAATTTTTGAATCTGTTTCATACGCAGGTACCACGACATTTATTTATGTTTGCCTTAATTTTAGTATTTGTTGCTAAACTACATATGATGCACTACAATCAGAACAAGTTTGACGCTGGTATGTATTACCGTTTTGAAGATAGAGCAGGAGCAAAAACGTTAAAATGCATGTTTTTCGAGGTGTCTTGTATGGGGACCGCCTATGGTTTTAGACTTTTTTATTTTTAGTATTTGTCGTGATAGGGGTCTAAGCAACACATATTCTAAGAAAATTTCAACTGGCTACCTATTACCTTTCAAAAGATACAGCCCTATGACAGACAGACAGACGGATGGACAGACAGACAGCGTAACGAGAGTAATAGGGTCCCATTTGGCACCCTTTGGGTACGGAACCCTAAAAAAGGTATTCAATTTCAAATGTTTTTATTTCAAATAAACCTAATTACAGGCACTTTTGAAATGTTTGTTAATTATTATTTTTGTTTGTAAATCTGTCAATCTATAGGTTGCAATGCTAGGTACTTTGTAGCTAAAATATTTTTTTTTTTTTTTTTCGTTATCCTACTAAAATAATTTTACTAACATTTGTTTTCTTTAGATTTCGCTTCGCATGCGTAAATGCGTTAAAATAATAAAATAATTTGTTTTCATTTCCAAAAAAGGTTAACTTTACTGCTTTTTTATGATTATCATGCACTGGGCCATAGAGACATTCATTTATATGTGACGCGAAAATTATACGAAGCCAGTAAATTGATCGGTAGTCAAGTAATTAAAAATGTATTAACAATAAAACAGAACGCAATTACACGAGATATCTTTACCATTTTATAGATGTACACGTCTTAAAATATTTCGGATTAATATTGTAGGTCCTTATACATATTATGCTGTAACATTATTAGCACCTAAGAGTGCTCCATACAGTTCTGTTTCCAATGGTGTGTGTAGTCCGCCAACCCGCACTAGGCCAGCGTGGTGGACTGAGGCCTTAGCCTTCTCGTACTGAGAAGAGGCCCGTGCCCAGCAGTGGGACAGTAATGGGCTGGTTATGAATGTTATGTATTATTAGCTGAGGGAGGTCCTTTTAGGGGGTGATTTTACTCCTTATGAACAAATGTTACTATGGGCCAACCCAGAAATCTCGAAAAAACTGCTGTTGTGTTGTGTGTGTGATGTGTATTTATGTTCAGCTAAAATGTCTATACATTTGTACATTTTACATATTTTTTTTTTTTTTTTTTTTTTTTATTAGGTTCGCAAACTGGACGTTACGACATTATATTTAATAAATAACATGTGCGGAAAATCATGGTAGTCGAACGGCCTTCTAGGTGCGAACACGACATGCATACGAATATCACACTCAAAATAATTACAATAAAACACAGGATTACAACAAAGCAACAAACACTGCACAAACATTAACACAAAACGAACAAGCAAATTATTACAATTTGGTGTTGAAATATTTTTTTATTATTTTGACCGATGCATTGAATGGACGAAATATATATATATATATATAAATGAAAATAATGCCAAAAAAAAATCCAGTTTTTTGGCATAAGTAGTTCAATCATAATTTTTTTATGAATTACGGTCGGATTTCGACCATTGGGTGACCTCTCGTGCACTTAAACATTGTGATGTTTTCGGAAAACTTCAAAAACTTTGCGCTCGCTCCACTAGCGGTACTACATAATCAAGCTTTATGTCGCTACTTACGTTTTCGCAACAAAATATAAAAATTACAGTCTCGCTTCACTCGCGTTTTCTTTTCCTCAGGTAGTTTTATTTCTTATATCTTTCTGCACCTGACTGTACCTAATTCCGATTTCTATTTAATTAATTATCAAAAAGAAATTCCTGATTTGCCTCGCCCTAGGCCGAAAGCTCAGTACGTCATGTGTAATGTTTTCTTTCAAGCTGACATATTTGTAGGATATAAAGGCTATGTGTATGAATGCTTGCGCTGTTTTGAAACTAAGTAGTTTATTATTTGTTATTGATTTTGCTAACCATACCACAAAATATCTCATGGGTTGAATGTGGAACGTCAAAAATCTTCGGGTAGAACGTGGAAGGAAAAGAAAATTAAATTAAATAGTGGGTTGAACTTTGGGTAGAAAATGGAAGCACTCAGTAAAATAAATAAAATAATAATTACAAAACAGCACTAGGCCAGTGTGGTGGACTAAGGCCTTAGCCTTCTTATACTGAGAAGAGGCCCGTGCCCAGCAGTGGGGCAGTAATGGGCTGGTTATGTATGTTATGTAAGCACGCAGCATGGTGCTACGATATTTGGTGAATTTTACGAATTCTAGTAGCAACTTTGAAGTTAAGTATTTATTGTGTAGCTTAGTCTTCCTGTACTAGAGTACTACTACAAAACGATATGACGTAGTTAAGCCTGGAGGTACTGAAAAGATTTTTTTAAAATAAAAACTTTTTTTAATACAGAATAATTTTACATGTCCATTGCAAAGTACTACGATAAAATAGCTTACTTTACGAGTGTTTATGTTATTTAGTAGGCAAAGCGAGTACTATAGCAATAAAACTTAACAAAATGGTGCGAAGAACGAGGAAGTGTTTGAAATAAATCCGTGGGCGGGGTTTGTAGAAGCGAAACGGTCGTGCAACGCTGTGCCTCAACTATAGGCCGGTTGCATACTTGCGATTGTGGTGAAAAACTGCGTAGATACAGTAGCTACGACACTGTATGTATTGTTGGAATCTCAGCTGCAAGTACAAAGTTTTGTTTTAAACATGTGACTGAAACACGAAACCGAAGTAAAAATCGTACTAGAAGTTATTTAAAAAAAAAATTGAAGTTAGTGCAGAAGGAAAATGTATCGAAAATAAACATAATTAAAATTGGAGCTAGTAATTAAATTAAAAATTTAATACAAACATTATAAAATTATTGTGTACTGAGATTTAGAAGGATTTAGAAAAATAAAGAGTTTTCCTTTTACTATAACTAGAATAAAGTAATAGAAGGATACAATGCTATAAAATTAAAGAATATGACTAGAACACTATAAAAAATATGTCATGTTCATAGTTAATTATGTTATTTGGGTGTAAACTACTTCACGCATAGGGACAACTGTTGTATAAGTTCGCTTTTAATTAAAACGCACATGCGTTGGTAACCACAGGATACCGTTAGGGTAAATCATATAAATACCTAGTAGAATATTACTTCTTTAAAAAATTAAGAGGAAAACGGAAAGACTAAGCTATGAATTCTATGTACAATTTTATTTCATAGTTCAAGGGATTTCCTGTAATTTATTTTATGGTTTTATTTAAACATATCTTATACCTAGTGGCTATTAGCTACATACAATAAGATGTAATATTCAATAGGTATTTTGTAACTGCTTTTAATAAATTGAAAATTGTGATAACTACGATATTCAAAAATCAAAATTGCAGTGCAACCCTCAAATACCTCGAAAGAATTCCATCAGAAATACTTCAGGTTTTTTTAATTACAAAATTATTTGTTTTTAGTTTTACTCTAAGTTTCCTACCAGGTAGCGGAGAAAGTGAAAAATTTCATGTAGGGGCTACCTGATGCACGAAAACCCTTCGAACTGAACTTCCTGGGCCTTATGGTCCTATTCATGACGCTTTGATGAACCATATTAATCAAATTGAGTTTTTTTTTGTGATAATGTAACATGGTATAAAAAGAAAAACTATCCAAATCGATTCTCTTAGTGATTCTAAACAAACTAGTTTATCAAACAGTATAAACGAAAATAACAAGTAAGTAGTAGAGTCCGCTCGTGACTACAGCCAATGCAACTTGGCCGAAACGTCGAGGTTAGTCAAAATGTTTGTTTTGTTTTGATTTCATTGTGCGCGAAAAGTCCCGTTAATATATATTTATTTTTTTAAGATTTTTAATAACCAACAAAACTTCTAACAAAAAGTAACGTTTTCAGGGAGATACAGAAAATCTACCCAGTCATTGGACTAAAAACAAAAAAACTTTCAGTATTAAGCTAAATGTAATAAAAGAAACATCAAATTATAGATAAAATATATGTACATAAAATTTTAAAAATATGTGTCGTGTAAGCAAATATAGTATCATATGTATGACAGTACTTAAATATTTTTCTAAAGATTGGAAGAATAACAAAAGGCTAAAAATTATAAAAATTCACAAGTATGTACTAAAACGGTGATTGAAGGCTATTTGTGCTAAAATAGGCTTCGAATATGCCTAAATTTGATTATGAATATGCAAGTATTTGTGGTGTTTAAACTTCAAGGTCGATATATGCGAATTTTTTAAAGATGTTTGTATTGTATTGGTATCTTTTTGGACGAATTATGTTATCTTATTATTAATAATCAACTTAAACTAATTTACTTGCTAACTTTAGTAGTACATAATAAATTTTTATTCATGTGAATTGTTAAAAACGAATGATCGATAAATGATATATTCAGCGAGTAATAATTTTCTTACAAATTTTGAAGGCGCATCCTTAATTTGTGGTAAAAAAAAATGTGGCACCCCAATAACAGCCTAAAAATAATTCTCATAAAAAATGCAAACTTCTAACTACATATTATCGCCGGCCACTATTGATCGTCGTGTAATCGGAGTGCGTGTGGCCGGCCTTCTGCTGAGGCGCATACGACCGCGGGTCCAAGGCTAACCGTATTTTGTTCCGCGCTCCGTGAGTAATGACGTAATAGTGTAAGTACTTCGGCTATCTATAGTGCGACCGGCAGATACGCCGCGTGGCCTATATCGACACAATAGTAAAAACATTGTTGATAAAAAAATGATATACATAGGTACATACCTATATTACATAATTTCATGAAGTCCACGGTGTAGTCCTGTGACATAAAAAAATATAGCTATTAAATAAAGTACACCTATCTTTCACTAGTGTGACCTTGACCAGCAATCGTGAATCCCAAAATAGTCAAAATACCATAATTTACTCGATTTT
Organism: Asteroscopus sphinx; assembly: GCA_949699075.1. NCBI lineage: Eukaryota > Metazoa > Arthropoda > Insecta > Lepidoptera > Noctuidae > Asteroscopus > Asteroscopus sphinx. The sequence continues at coordinate 28,846,336 of OX453004.1, read as the reverse complement.
CAACGAAATCGTAAACTGAAGAAAAACTCACGAGTGAGGAAAACAAACAGTATCATTACCTAGTCTAAAGCTTCAGTTAACTATAGATATAGTAACGCCATCTGTGATTGTAATAGTGAATTACTTGCTACGGCTACGATCGAATTGCACTATGAAGAGTTTTGTTATCGCTACGTCTCACTTTGATATTTGTCTGTGTCCTTCTTCTTCTAGTCTTTAGTAATAGTAAGAGATGAAAATAAATCACATTGACGCAATAATTAATACGGGTTTAACAACATGGACAATATAAATGATGCTACGAGAGAGATTTATTAATTTCAGGTTGAAAATAATTAAGTATTGAATTCAAAAAGTTTTTAGATCAGTGGGCCAAGGCCAAGGTTAGAAATACAAAAGAAAACTTTCTTTTAACAACTTTGTATTCATTTTATGTTAAAATACTAATAAGAGTTAAATTAGATAAAATATAGAGTTTCAATTTATTATACAACCTACAATAAAGGAAACTTGGCCATATACTTTTAAAAAAATGAGGAGAAATAGCTTCTCTGTATTGGAATAAGAGTGTACCTAGGTATTTGGAATTTTAGACTCCATGTTTACTGTTAAGCTGAATAAAAAAACAACGATAAATTCTATACCCGATCCATATAAAATATATAATGTATAAGATGTTCCCATCGACGCTTCGAAGAATTGCTCTGGGACCAGCAGTTACCTTGACTTTTGTTTATTGTTTATTGCATCGTGTGGGTTGGGACTTACGATGTTTAGTATATTGAAATACATATATATAAATAGACAATAGGGTCATCAGGATTAGCCAAGATTCATCAAATACCAGCTGGGTTTCTCACAACAGATTCAAGATTTCTTTTTTCATGTCAAGTTTTTGGTTTTTAGGGACGTCTATCTTCTAGCTTACCATTTTGATTTTTTCATTTTTCAGTTTCAGTTTTTTTTTTTTTTTTTTAGTCTCGTTGTTCTAAATGGTAATATTCGTGAAAAACTTTTTATTGACCATGACCTTTGATTATATAAAGGTCTTGACATAACACTTTTCACTTTTATTAGTATGCAGCCTGTTTAAAAAATGAAAATAGAAACTGAAGTCCCTAAAACTTATTTTCATAAAAAAAAACGTTTTTTTGATAAAATGATAATTATGATATTAACCCCAAAATCTTCTTGTTTCAGGACGCCAATTCAAAGCTCACAAGGTGATCCTAGCAGCATGCAGTAAGCACTTCCAGGAGTTGTTCGACACTGCGCCCCCCAGTCATGCTGGCGCTTGCTACGTCATCCTGGAGGCCACCACGGCTGACAACATGCAGGCACTCCTCGAGTTCATGTACAAAGGCGAGGTGCACGTCAGTCAGGATGCGCTCTCCAGCTTCCTCAAGAGTGGGGAGAATTTGCAGGTGGGTTTCATCAAATACAAGTTTGGGATGTAGTTTATCTTGGACCTAAAGAAACTACCTAGATTCTAGGTCAATGATATTTTGATGGTCGGGTATACGATTTATGTGGATGATATTATAGTGATCACCACGAGCATTAGAATGCCAGCGGATAGATCTGCTCCAGATATAACATTTACCGTAAAGTAGTAGAGCTCCTTTGTGACAGAGCTCGTCCGGGGAAGTACTACCACCGTATCTACTTCTCCGCCAAAAGTGATGCTTGCATTGCTGTGTGTCGGTCTGAAGGGTACGGGTGCCAGCGAAATTACAATCACATGAGACTATCCATCTTCATGTCTCAGTCAGGCGAACCGACTTGCAGTACCATTTAGGCAACAGCCTAGGTTGTATTGCAGTTGTTATGGGCAAAGGTAACCGCTTAACGTCAGGTGGGCCTTTAGCTGGTTTAGCCATCCTATACTATAAAAATAAAAAAAAATAAAAAATTACCACGCCTGTATAGAAGATAGTTGATAGAAAACATCTAAAATCATAATATAAAACCAACAAGAGTATTATGTAAATATTTTTGAAACTGAAAATATTTGGTACTTACGAATTAAAATTATTTGGAAATATCCACGCACTGAGGCCAAAACTACACACGTGTTATGTATCTTGTTTACACTTACACGTCAATGCTATTATCATGTCAATACATTAATTTGTTCAGGTGCTTCGAGTAACTAAAAGCGTCCTAATTTAGAAAATTTCGTTTCCAGGTCAAAGGCCTATCGATGGAGATGTCTCAGGATGCTTGGGTGAAGCAACAGACCCAGCAAAATTCTGGAGACCGCCATCAGGCACGCATAAAGACTAGTCCGGTGTCAGGGTCAGGGAATTGTGAGGTCCAGGAGTCAGCTGCCCCGTCGTCGCACACAGCTACGTTTGCTCCGATTATGCCGCAGTATGGGATGCCGATTCACGGCAGCGGCAATATGGGGCGGTATGCCCCACCAGCTCACTTGCCTATGCACGCGGGTGGGCACCGCAGACCGGCCCCGCCGAAGCCGTCTCCGTCTCAAAGCCCTCACGCTAGGAATTACAGGTGATAAAGATAAAAATCCTACTCCACCTAAGTGATCAAAATGTTAGCCACAGAAATATATAGATAAAATGGTTGTAATCACATGGCAACTTTCGCGTGGCAACTTTCGAACAACTACGCCTCCCATATTGACGTCATTAATTTTTAAAGATTAATTTTTGATCAAATGTACTTTGCAGCTTTTGTTTCTGCAGTTAGAAACAGCGCAATAAAGCATTTTTGCGGGTTTTTGTTACAGTATTTACAGAAATAATTCATACGGCGTTCTGAGAAAGGCTTTGAAATGCCCTGCACTCTGGTGCAGAGTGTTGGCATGCGCGCCCCACCCACTTTTCTATTCTATCTATCTATTTCTGTGATGTTAGCCTTTTAGACATAAACAAATTTTTTTTAGTCAAATCATAATAATTTGTCTGTTAACAATAATGTTATACAATGTGTTATTGAAATAACTTAAAAGCTAAAACTAGTTTTTTCAGAATCCAGAGTAGTATGTTTTGGATAGGTTGGTGGTCGGTTTGCATTCTATGTGAACATTAAGTAAATAATTACATCTAAAACAAGGATTAGATAGGGAAAAGTCTGTTTGTTTCTTACAAAATTTTATGAGATAATTCATCATCATCATCATCATTACAGCCGAAAGACGTCCACTACTGGACATAGGCCTCCCCCAATTAAGGGGGGGGATATGCCATAATCGCCACGCTTGGCAGGCGGGTTGGCGATCGCATGAGATAATTATTGAAACAAAAAAAAAAAAACTCTTGAAAATCCTTGCATATCAACACAATACTGATTGTAATGTGTAAATATGTGAAAATATGTTGCTCAAGGCAACCTTCGTTTCATATAGCATTGCATGCATATCTTGGAAAGAGGTATCGTTTTCATGTTAACAGCTGTTCAAATAATCTTGAAATGATTCAACTACTCTATTAAACTTTTTTCCTATATCATCGATTTTTTTATGAGTACCTACCAATGTACATTAACGAGCATTCTTGAAATAAAATTGGGTAAATCAAACATTGGAATAGGTCAGACCATTCCGGTTAATCTGGATGATAAACATTATCAAACTTGACCTAGAAATAGCATATCACAAAACATGTTAGTAGCTATCAAATGCTTCTATAATATCCTTCTAATTCATTTTTGGGAATTAATAACTTTACTACTGTGTTCAAACTGGTAATTAAAATGGTATATGAATGATTTTGATTCGAAAGAAATAAATAAAAATGTTTATAGGAGTACACAAAATAAAGAAATGCTATAAACAAGTATAATTAATTATGATAAAGAAAAGCGTAATAAAATTACACAATATATACATTAACTAAGCCTAAACATTATTGAAGTTGACGCGTACAATCTTAATAGATTATTATTAACTTATTTCCATAACTATAAGAGAAATTTAGTATAGAACTACAGGGTGATTCTTTGATAGAGAGTGTTTTCAACTAATTCGTCTGCCATTTTTTATTTTTAGGATTTCCTCCTTATTTATCCTAAAATCCATGTCTGATCAGTATGCGCAAAAACATATGTGAAAGGCACGGCTATATCCTCATGGGTTTAAAATTAAGAGTTTCCTGATGAATTAGCCGTCCAGATGAATTATGAAATGGGCAGATTAATTAGATTTTTGATGTAACAAAAATCTAATTAATTTATTTATTTTATTTATTATATTCTTTATTGTACATACACCAAACGAAAATAAAGACAGTAATTTACAGAAAGATTATACGTGGGACACTCAGAAAGTTTTGCGAAACTAAAAAAAATTGTTCTATACGTACATATATTTTTATCAAATCTTTTCAAAGTACTTTCCACCAGCCTCTATACAAAGATTCATGCGCCTAAACCAGTTTTCAAAACACTTTTTTCAGTCCGCCGCAGACACCTCGTTTACAGCCTGCTCGAACGCAGCCAGCGCATCTTCCGGCGACGAAAATTGTATCCCTTTGAGCTGATTTTTTATTTTTGGGAATAAAAAGAAGTCACACGGTGCTAGATCAGGGCTGTAAGGAGGGTGACCCAGGAGTTTGACTGGCGTGCTGTCCAGGAAGTCCCTCGTTTTGAGTGCGGTGTGCGCAGGTGCATTGTCGTGGTGGAGCAGTAGCCCGCGGAGCCCTGTGTTTGGTCGCTTGTTGCTTATAACAGAGAAAACTTCTGGCAAACATTTGGTAGTATACCATTCGGCATTAATGCTTCTTTGATCCCGTAAGGGAATTGATACCAAGTGGCCAGTCAAATTAAAAAAGCTAGCGATCAAAATCTTACCCCCGCTTCTAGATCGCTTCACTTTGGTAGGCGTTGGCTCATTTTGAAACACCCAAACAGTCGACTGGCGCTTGGTTTCTGGGTCGTATTGATAAATCCAGGACTCATCACCTGTAAGGATGTCGTAAACACGCCGAGACGAGCCTGCTTCAAATTTGTTAAGCATATCACGGCACCATTCCACCCGGGCCTGCTTCTGAGCATCGGTGAGGTTGTGCGGCACCCAGCGTGATACTATCCTCCTCACGCGAAGATGGCTGTGTAGAATCTCGTGAACGCTTCCCGATCCAATCTTCAATATGTGTTGAATCTCCTGATATGTAATTCGCCTATTGTCTTGGATTAAATTTTTCACTGCTAGCACGTTTTCTTCGGTAACAGCCGTCAAAGGGCGACCGCTTCTTTCGTCATCCCCCAAAGTTGGTCGACCGCGCTTGAATTCGTTATACCAACGATACACGGTTGCCTTGGAAGGGCCTTCATCCATGAATGCCATTTGAAGTCTATCGTACGATTCATCCGGTTTCAGGCGACACTTGAAATCGTATAAAATCATAGCTCTAAAATGTTCCCGGCGCAGATCCATATTTCAGTGAGACACAATACTTTGAATTAACTCGCAAAAAATGTGGAGGGAAATTTTGAAATTGGAACTTACTTATTTTTACTTATAAATAATCATATTTTCGAAAAACATTATAACTGGCCAGTCTCCCATATATAAAAACTTTTTTTCGCAATACTTTCTGAGGGGCCTGGTATAAGTATAATGGGCGGTCTTATCGCACAAGGCAATCTCTTCCAGACAACCTTTGGATGGACTAGAAGAATGGGAACCGATTGTGGGTAGTTACGGTGTAAAATTAGGTACGTTTCGTACATAATATACTTAAATGTAATCATTAAATAGGGTTGATTTAGAGTTAAATGAGGAATTCTAAAAGATTCTTAATTATTTAATTCATTTTTATATTTCATCATTCATCATCATTTCAGCCGAAAGACGTCCACTGCTGGACATAGGCATCCCCCAAACATCGCCACAATGACCGGTCCTGTGCCTTCCGCATCCAGCGAATTCCCGCGACCTTAACCAGGTCGTCGGTCCACCTTGTGGGGGGCCTACCCACGCTGCGCCTTCCTGTACGCGGTCGCCACTCCAGAACTTTACTGCCCCATCGGCCATCCGTTCTGCGAGCAATGTGCCCCGCCCACTGCCACTTAAGTTTGGCAATTCTTCGGGCTATGTCGGTCACTTTCGTTCTCCTGCGAATCTCCTCATTTCTGATTCGATCACGCAGGGACACTCCGAGCATAGCCCTCTCCATTGCCCTTTGAGTGACTTTGAGCCTTCTTATCAGGCCCATTGTGAGCGACCACGTTTCAGTACCGTAAGTAATTACATTTTTATATTTAAAACTACTAAACTTATATCTCTGCCATGAAATTAAATTTCTGTCAGTTTACTATTACTATATAATTTAGATACACATTTTATTTGGCATGAAATTTAGCCTAGTATTGTAATATTTGGTATTAATTATTTAACTCTAATAACAGCAGAAACAAAAATAATATCCTATTCACAATAAATTCAACAGAATTTAACAATAATTTTCTGTCCAAATGAAATCAACTATGAATTGAACAAAAATCTAACTAAAACAAACAAAAATTAAAATATTGTCACGTGAAAATCTTTAGAAAAACCTTATTACTAATCAGTCTAAGTTTTTCAATCGAAGTGAGATCGTTAATCATCAAAATTAACTTAAGCCATGTCTATCAGGTAATGAAAATAAAAGTACTTACTACAGATAGCTTAATTATCATAAAATTTTAAATGATAAAATATCTTCTAACAGTTCAATTTCATTAGAAACTTTAACCGAGATCGATCAAAAGGGTATATCTCAATAAACTTGACCTATAAAATATTACCAACCAACTGCGATCACCAACCCGCCTGCCAGGCCTATGTCCAGCAGTAGACGTCTTTCGGCTGAAATGATGATGATAAAATATTGAGATCGACATCACTAGAATCGCCTGTAAAGTAATATCTGATATTGTTAAAATGAAGACACTGAGGCTGGAGATTGACGGTGATTATCATAGTGGACTGGTAGAGGTATCTGTACAAAATCAGATCTTGCAGGGCTTTCAGGTGGGGAATTTAGTGCAATGTGAGCTGTAACTTTCTTGGCTTGTATCTTAAATAATAGGGCTTATAGTTTACTCTTCATTTATTCCTTTGCAATCATTGCTGTCTAGGATTAATTTAGTTTGTAGATAGCTGCTTATTTCTTCTTTTCTGCGTATAAAAGCCTGTTTATTCTTTTCTTGGTTTTTCTTCCATAATTCTTCATTATATATTCGTTTGTACCTTTTTTTCAGTCTCTCTTTTCTTACGTAATCTCTCTTCTATGCTCTGTTTTTTCGGCTTTGCCATTGAGTAAACCTGGGGATCTAAAATATAAAATAACTTAAATAAATATTGAAGTAAACTCGGATTTAAAACAACTATCTGTGGATCGCACAAATAGAGGAGTTTCTGTTCAAAAACAGTTATATATACCAATGACCATAAGGTCCAAATTAGTTACTTTTTGTACAGATAAGCATGCTAATTTGCACTTTATGGACAATATGATATAACTGTTTTTGAAAAGACACTCCTCTATTGTCCTGTGTGGAAATCGAATCCACTACGACCACAACACATGGCGCAGTCAACCACGAACGTTATTTACCAAGAGTTTTTTTAAACTTGTTAAATAGTTTAATATAAAAACTGATACGTAAAGCATAGATGCTTTGAACATAATTTGTCTGGTCTTTAAAAATTAATCTGGCATTAAGAGCCAGAAAAAGACAAATTAATGAGGGCCAGATCAATTAGTAATTCGAAGATAAATTAACCTAGTTTTATATTCTTTTTAAATATGGAATTAAAACCTGGATTAGCAATAACAAAAACCCTAGTAATACGTAATACTTTAATAATAAATTACTAATACTAACATTATTTACATAAATGAACACAGATAAATTATGCTACTTACCTTACAAAAACCAGATTACAAAATGTTTTCGATCGTACGTCGCTCAAAAATGGTATGAAGAGATATTCTCCCACGGTGATGCCTTGCCGTGGTATGGTGTGATCGATTGTGTTTGGGACACATCGATAAACTCAACACATACACTGCCACGCACACGAATACATCGTGCCAGCCTAATGAGTGGTATGGTCGTGGACAATTTTAAAATGAACGTATCTCTCAATAAATGCGTTGTTTGTGATATCTGTCTTTGAAACACGATTGATAGGTTAATGAAAAATCAATACAGATCATTACATTTTACCCAAATTCAATGGCTGCCACAAAAATCAAATTTGAACAAACAGAAAACGCAGTTGGGACAGGCAGACTAATTAGATTTTGCTGTTTCCTGCGAACTTTAAACTAGCTTTAATTTAAATAAATGTGGTATAAACAACAGGCCTCGACAGAGAAGAACTTTGTACATATTATGTTAAGAACTCATTGAATTTAGTGCATTATTTGGTATGTTCTCCCGGGAAAAACATGAAAATACCTTGTTTCGAAGAATCACCCTACAACCTACATAGCTTTCAAACGACTCGTCGATTTAATTGATTTAATCATTATCATAACAAGATTGTTTTTCTTAATTTCTAAATCTACACTTACGAATACAGTTGTGACTTTAACCATAAATTAATTTTTATCAAAAACGACCGTGAATTCCAGGCAAAGCTCATCTTCTTCACACTGCGGCAGTGTGGCTGACGAGCCAGATACACGCTCTTCACCGGGTGCTGGCGCCCGCTACGAAGAGAACCCGCCTGACTGCACCTCGACCCTCGGCAACCCCATCAAGAACAACGGATACGAACGCAGCGCTTCGGCCAACGACGACATGCCGGAACGCTTAAACAATGACCAAGGTGCTGAAGGTAGGTTTTAGAAAATTTATATTTGCGTGATGATATGGAAGAGGGACTTAAAATGAATCAGCTAATTGTACTCACTTAAGTTTATTGGATAAAATACCAGTGGTAATGAGAATCAAATTTCTGGAGAAGGTTCAACTAAAAACCATTGGCCGTTCATTTTAAACAGCTCTAATCAGACCTTTTCTATCATAACTGCTCATTAAAATCCATTACTGAGCAAAGGTCTTCTAACCGCTGCAATGGACAGTCATTGGAATCTTCATCTCATCACACATCATCATCTTCTTCCATAATCACCACGCATGGCGAATGAATTGGCGATCGCAGTCTGATGTTATCAACTCACAAGAAGCTGCTGTTTCCCATTCATTTAGAAATGAATCCTTTTATCACCGTTTTTGACACCTTCTACAAGAATAGCCATTTCTTCGTCAATCGCCTCACCAATTCGCATGCTTAGCTGTAGATCGTTTTTGACTTAGAGTAGATCAAATATTTCAAGTCCTGAGTTTCAAACAATCATAATTACGAAAATGTCTCCATCCCTTTTAGACTTACGGATAAAGAACGAGAACGACTACCAACCTCCAGTATACAACAACTCTCCGCCACCGGCGACGTCGCTCCCGAACGCTAACTACCACGACAAGCCAATGGAGACGTCACCCGTGCCGCCTAAGCCAAGCCCCGACATCTGGCCCGCAAAACTGATCACGAGCAAATCTGGTGGAATCGCTACTGCTGATGGTGAGGATAACGATATGGTTTTGGGAAGATACGTAGAAATTGTGTCTTAATTTGAAACTAACATAACATAACAACATAACATAACATCACGCCTGTATTTCCCCGATATTAGTGGCGTGTCATTTGAGAAGCCTACGTCCAGCAATGGATTAATATACGCTGATAATGATGACAATAATGATATTCATAATAATAAAATTGAAGATTTTGAACCTGTAACCTGTAAAGAGTGAAGAGACAGCTATCAGTAAAATTATAACATAACATAACATCACGCCTGTATTTCCCCGAAGGGGTAGGCAGAGGTGTAATAGTACACCCACATTTCGCCAGTTATGTTATAGTCCCATGTAATAGGGGGTGAGCCTATTGCCATTGACTGGGCACAAATCCAGACTGCCTCGTTGGTCTAGTGGTTGCAAGCGCGACCGCTGAGCGTGAGGTCCTGGGTTCGATTCCCGGGTCGGGCAAAGTGTTATTGGGTTTTTTCATTGGGAAATTCTCAGTAGCAGCCCGGAGTCTTTGAAACTAACGATTAATTATAATTATTGCATTAACATCATTACAATTCATTATTCGTGATACGGAACAGGGAAACGCAATCAAATAATTTTGAACCTTTTGAGTAGCAGATACACCACGACATTCTGAAAATCTTTTAAGTTAAAATGTGCCAACAAAATTTCCAGGTAAGAAGCTGAAATGCCCATACTGCGAGAGACTTTACGGATACGAGACGAACCTGCGCGCCCACATCAGGCAACGGCATCAGGGCATCCGGGTGCCGTGCCCGCATTGCTCCCGCACTTTCACGCGTAACAACACTGTTCGGCGCCACATTGCACGCGAGCATCGCCATCAGGTCACCCCCCACCTCCCGAACCAGGGACCCCTCCACAATCATACGCAGTAAGAACCCGCGAAGTTTTATCTCAATCTAATTTCAACCGAACTACCTCTGCTCTTTAAGGCCGGCCCGGGCGACTGTTCTATCTACCTCTGATCGTGTTATTTTGACGACGGCTAACGAATGGATTATATACGAAGAAAGTGTCAATGTTGTCAACTCATGGTTGCCCGAGCCGCGTCTCATACTGTGTAAAACACGCGAACAATAATATACCTCGTTGATGCATATTATGTAATCAGTATCTACCTCAGAATTTGATCTTAAGATTTTTTAAGGTTTTGAAATTGTGCGATAATTGTTACTTAATTTAATAATCATGTGTGACTTTGAATGGTTGCTCAGTACTCGTCTCTGTCTGGTACCATGTTTGAAAAATGTCGTACCTATTATTGCACCCTCATTGCGTTTAAGTACCTTAATATTTTTTGCAAACTTTAGTAATATGTCCTGTTGACTGTGGAAGAAGTTACCTTATATAGACGATTTATTTTGTGCTCTCGGTCGAGTTATGACATAGCTTTTATTGAAATACCTGAGCTAGGGAATCTTAGAAATGTTGTTGAGACTGATGGTCATAGGCTAAGTGTATGTAAATAATAGGAGAATGTTGTAAATCGCCTTGGCCTAGGTTGAAACACTCGTATAACGACACTCTGTGGCAAAACTACCTCTGTTTTACATTTATTTTTTAATGATTACACTAACATAATGACAATAGAATAGATAATTACGGTTTTAATTACGCATTCAACATATCTGTGATACAATAGAAAACAGGCTGTATAATTATTTTTTTTCACATTTGCCACACTGTCGGTTAGGAAACAAATGGAAAAAAGTGCGAAAATATACGGAAGAGTAGAGTTTCAGCAGTTTTTTACTGTACAGTTAATGAAGAACGGTTTTAGTTTTGTACAAAGTACAATTTTGCCCTAGATACATAAGTAGTTAGGTAAAAAAAAAACGTGTTATTAAAAAAATTGCATGTAAGTTTCGATGCATGAATGTGTCAGCAAATCCATCATTGTCATTCGTGACAGGCTAGCCTGGGCGGATGTTACTATTGAGACCAAATAATTATATGTTTCAATGCGATGGTGTCGATTTTAACATTCCGTTAAATAAAGATTTTTTTTTCGTCTTTGTGCATTTAAATATGAAGGCCACTTACTACTTTTATATTCCTAGTCATTTCAAGTGCAACCAGTTGAGATTTTTTAAAGAAAATAATTATTTAAATGATAAATGTTGGGGCGCCCGTCGGTGTCATTGTATTATAATTTGTTGTGTTGACACTGGCGGTGCTCAAGTGTAATACTTCATATATATACATTCAACTGCAATACATGGCTTAAGTTACATAAAGCAGATGGTACAGTGCCAAATATCCTCAATTTTAAGTTCACATCGTATTATTTATTTTATTTTTTGTTAAGTGTGAATGTAGCGACTGTGTGTTATATTCCTGATATTTAGGAATAAGTTGCATTCATATTTATTATTATATTTATATTTAAGGATACACGTCTTATTGAATATATTTATGACGAAAATGATTTATTAAGGCTCAGTGACTTTTTTTAAATATTTAGTTTCTGTTGTTTAGTACCATTTTTAAGACAGCGTTTTAGTTCTCTTTGAATGGTTACCTCGTTTTTTTTTGTTATGAAATACAAAAATATTAAGTTCTATTCATATATTAAATACAAACCTGTAATAACCCAAAAATATTAATTTCATTGTTAGCAAAAATTGTGCAAGTGAAATTGATTTATTAGTGAGACCTGTTAGCTAAATATAAAAGTAGCAAAATTTTTACCATCTTAGTTTATTACACTCACAAAATTATTTTGTATTTGATATTTATGAATAGAATTAAATAGATAATTAGTATCAATAGACCGAATAGAAGCTAATATACAGTGGATATCTGAATATTTTTAGAATCGAATAGACAGGCTATTTTAAACTCTATTAATTGTATACTATACTTAAATTGATATTTTTATTGAAAATCTCTTTTTTCTAAAATAATAAAATAAAATATTCGCCAAAAACGTTAAGAGTAAATCTGTATTGATTTCTGTGTCATTCAAAGTTGGGTCATGGAAAGGTAGTAAAAAGTGGTAAGAGTTCACAGGCTTTGCTTTTTAAATAAACATAAATCTAAAAACAATAAAAATTATTATTTTGATGTAATTGAAGAAAAACGGATTGACGTAATTTTCAGAAGGACAACATGAATGAGCGAGTGAATAGCTGTTATGGTTTCAAAATTAATATTTTTTATTAAAAATCTAAAAAAATAAAAAATTGCACAGCCGTTTGGGGGGAAAGCCCGGGGGAACAAATGTCGATTTTTGAGAGTTATCGCACAGAGAATTCCTTTTTATTTTATTTTAATGTCTGTGACCTCTCGTGGAGTTAGTATAGGGTGGCATATAACTGGTTAGTTTAGGTTGCATTATTTCGCAACGTTGCACGATGTGACACTGTGTCTTTTAAGACAATGGTCAGTGACGTACTTTGCTCTGTCGCGTTGAACATCGGTAAACGCAGTGCCTTCAGTAACATCTAGATGGAAACGGTCTGTAGAAGAATTTGAGAGAACCACATACATTTTGCTTTGACCGAATCCTTTGTAACTGTTACAGTCAGAACCCGTAACCGGTCAAAAGTACTTAAAACCGCAAAAAATAGACATCACTACTTTTGACTGAAAAATATCGGTACAAACTAGTTTTGATCAAGAGCGTTAGTCAAAACCACTGTTGAACACCAGGGGCATTGACCTTGACCCTAAGCATGCAAGTGATTCTATGTTTGCTTTGCCCGAAGACTCACTTTGTTGCCAGATTCTCACTCCACGCTTTAAAAAAAATACTCTAGCGTAGGCCAGAATCTGACCACATGTAGTCAGGATGCGCTTAATCTGTTAAACATAATATTTCGACCAATATTACAAGGTCCAAGGAGTTTTGACCGATACAATTAGTCAAAACAACTTTACCGGAATTTCAGTCAGAACTAGTTTTGACCGATTTCGTCAGTCAGAACTAGTTTTGGCCGGAAAAGAGTTTTGACTGTGACATAACTATTGTATAAAAATTATTATCTTTCATTTTACTATCGGCATTCTTTATTAAGTGTATTATTGTTAAGAAAATGTTTTTGCTACTTCAAATGCAAATTGTTAACATTTACGTTTATTAATATTGATGAGAAAAAATATTGTTCTATTTTTGTCTTTTCGTTTTTATTTTCTCTTATGAATTCTAAATTCATAGTTGTGATTTCTTTTGACATTTAATGTTTTTTGTGATACGTAAAAGAGAATTGCATTAATGCATCACGTTTTTTAGCTTTTTTCGTTTAAGTAATAATGGAGGGATTATGAGTATGTCTATGGACGTTTGCTAATATTAGCGGTGGGCACTAAGGGCTCGTTATTTCGAAATCAATAATTGGATTTGCTTCTTTCTAAATTTATAAGGTACAAAACTTAGATTACAAAAACATCACATGTCATTTTTGATTCTGCAACATGTTTGTGTCTTTCCACAATATTGTTTGTGAGTACAATTCTAAATTTAATTACGAGTGATTATTGTACAAATCTCAGTATACATGTGGGATAACACGTCTAAATTTAAGTTGTCGCATTGTTAACGCTAATTAGTGGACAAGTTACTACTGGTCCCTAATAGTTGTAATGTTATATTTAATGTGATAGGAAAAATCACATTTAGTCGGTGTATTGCAATCCCTTTTCATTGGACTTGGCCGATCTCCCTTACATACGTGGGACACTCAGAAAGTTTTGCGAAACTAAAAAAAAATGTTCTATACGTACATATATTTTTATCAAATCTTTTCAAAGTACTTTCCACCAGCCTCTATACAAAGATTCATGCGCCTAAACCAGTTTTCAAAACACTTTTTCCAGTCCGCCGCAGACACCTCGTTTACAGCCTGCTCGAACGCAGCCAGCGCATCTTCCGGCGACGAAAATTGTATCCCTTTGAGCTGATTTTTTATTTTTGGGAATAAAAAGAAGTCACACGGTGCTAGATCAGGGCTGTAAGGAGGGTGACCCAGGAGTTTGACTGGCGTGCTGTCCAGGAAGTCCCTCGTTTTGAGTGCGGTGTGCGCAGGTGCATTGTCGTGGTGGAGCAGTAGCCCGCGGAGCCCTGTGTTTGGTCGCTTGTTGCTTATAACAGAGAAAACTTCTGGCAAACATTTGGTAGTATACCATTCGGCATTAATGCTTCTTTGATCCCGTAAGGGAATTGATACCAAGTGGCCAGTCAAATTAAAAAAGCTAGCGATCAAAATCTTACCCCCGCTTCTAGATCGCTTCACTTTGGTAGGCGTTGGCTCATTTTGAAACACCCAAACAGTCGACTGGCGCTTGGTTTCTGGGTCGTATTGATAAATCCAGGACTCATCACCTGTAACGATGTCGTAAACACGCCGAGACGAGCCTGCTTCAAATTTGTTAAGCATATCACGGCACCATTCCACCCGGGCCTGCTTCTGAGCATCGGTGAGGTTGTGCGGCACCCAGCGTGATACTATCCTCCTCACGCGAAGATGGCTGTGTAGAATCTCGTGAACGCTTCCCGATCCAATCTTCAATATGTGTTGAATCTCCTGATATGTAATTCGCCTATTGTCTTGGATTAAATTTTTCACTGCTAGCACGTTTTCTTCGGTAACAGCCGTCAAAGGGCGACCGCTTCTTTCGTCATCCCCCAAAGTTGGTCGACCGCGCTTGAATTCGTTATACCAACGATACACGGTTGCCTTGGAAGGGCCTTCATCCATGAATGCCATTTGAAGTCTATCGTACGATTCATCCGGTTTCAGGCGACACTTGAAATCGTATAAAATCATAGCTCTAAAATGTTCCCGGCGCAGATCCATATTTCAGTGAGACACAATACTTTGAATTAACTCGCAAAAAATGTGGAGGGAAATTTTGAAATTGGAACTTACTTATTTTTACTTATAAATAATCATATTTTCGAAAAACATTATAACTGGCCAGTCTCCCATATATAAAAACTTTTTTTCGCAATACTTTCTGAGGGGCCTGGTATGTGGCTGTAGCTTTGGTAAGAAGGTAATGGTATAGCAAAGGTGCATCGTGAAGTTCTCACAAAGCGTTTGGCACTCGTGGCCAACATTTGTGAGA
This sequence comes from Asteroscopus sphinx, assembly GCA_949699075.1. Lineage (NCBI taxonomy): Eukaryota > Metazoa > Arthropoda > Insecta > Lepidoptera > Noctuidae > Asteroscopus > Asteroscopus sphinx. Next base: position 28,830,685 of record OX453004.1, on the reverse strand, counting down.
TCTCCATGGCGTCAGTAATAAGATTGGATCCAACAATGCGCCATACAACAGCTTCAAGCGAGCGATGTGAAGGTTTTAATTTTGAGTCAATTATGAGTATAATAATATTTTTATAACTTTAATTGCTTGCTATGAGGTATTTATTGCTGGATCAAAACTGCATTTAAGTTTAAGCACATCAATTGGTTCCGTTTTGAGTTTCGTATGTAAGATTTATTTTAAGTTATACTTTTAATATTTTTTTCTTTTTTGTGTACATAAATCGCGAGATGTCGTGATGGTAAAGCCAAAGATTGTTACGGGTATGGTGACCCTCTGCCGTCACACGGGCTGTGTAGGTACCTTACATTCAGGCTCTACGGCCTCGGGAGGCACTTATGTTGAACAAGTTAGACTTAAAATTCAAGTACAACTTTGAATGTAATTTCCTACATAGCCCCTTAGTTTAATGTACGTTTATCTACCTCGAGGATGTAATTTAGTTTGTAAGTAAGCTTTTAAGTAGATTTTTTATATGAAGGAAAAATATAAAATTTTAGCATTTAAGAGTAATGTGAAAAACTAAAAAAAAATTGAATAAATTTTAAAGTACAAATATGCTACCTCAGGATTCAACTTAAGTCATTTTTCAGATTCTATAACTGTCCTGCAGATGTATTTTATGATATTCTAATTAAAGTTACAAATTACTGATCAGATTTTTTCTAAATACTTGTTCTAAGTAAGTGCTGGTTATTGCATTTTTGAAATTAAGAAAATAGTTTTGAAAATGTAATTATGGACGGAATTCAGTTGGAAATCTGTCGATAATAGTACGAAGCACGTTTTTTTGAATCTCTGCAAGGTAGTCAGGTTCTCTCAACTCAGTATCATGCTCAAAAGAGGATTATACATCGATGTCTGTTTAGCGACTCTGTGGGCTCGGAACGAGCTGGGTTGACGGTCTAAGTTAGTACGTAAGTGTTAATTAGGTTAGTTGTAATAATCTCATTGTGTACCTCATTTGTAAGCGCAGCACTTGCGGGGGGATCGGCCACAAGTCAATATAACCAACGTAATCTAATTGTACCTCATTCACTCCCCGGAGTATAAATTTTATTCGTAATTTTTATTATTATTAATTTTTCCCAGTTACTTTTTTGTGTTTCATAGATGTTACTATGTTTTAAGGAGACGAAATAAAAAAATGGAGAAATTATTGTTTGTTAGGTTTCTGCGAATTAAAAAAATGTAACAAAATTATTTTTTTGGTTTTTTATTATTTTATCATTTCCTTTTATTTACGTCTATTTTCCTTTTTATTTTACTTCGACAAGTTACACCCGTCCATCGTGTTTAATGTTTATTATAATAAATTTAAGTACATTATTTAAGGAATTGACATTTAAGTACCTAATATTCATAAAATAGTTGCACTTAACAGGACAGGAAATATTTAAGTAATCATTGGATGTTTTTATATTTTAAGGGTGCACTATAATTGAATTGATTGCGAGTGTACCTCGGGATCTCTACGAATTTGGTAATAAAAAAAAATGTTTTCTCGCATTAAATGTTACGTAAGTTGTAAAAGTATGCTCACTCCCTCACTAGTATAAAATCACGAAATCTCGGACTGAACGAAATGTTGAATATATCTGACATGACGGTATGCACGAAGAAATGAGTTTGATCATTGACTAATTATATTCCATTTAATTCACTTTTCATAATAAATACTGGCTCTAAATATATAATCATCGTACATTCAGAATAATTTCGATGTTTCAAAATAAAACGATTATAGTCATTCATGACTGTATATAAAACATTACATTTCATATATTATATACTTACCTACATGTTTAACCTTTTTATCTTGTTAAGTTCAAATGAGGTAAGTCTCGGTGTCACTTGAAACTATGTTCTTGGTGTCATCTTTGTGTAAGTGTACGAGATATAACTCTTATTGGAATTCAAAAATTAAAAAAAATTAAAAAAGCAACGAGCACTCTTGTCTGCAAGAACTAAAGTACAAATTTCTGAAGTCTTAACAAGTTACTGCCAGTACAAATTAATTAATCGGAAAAAATTAATGGTATCCGTTTTTTATGTAAACGTTGCCAAAATTGTATTTTTTGGGCATCCGTAATTTAGTGTAGGTTATTTCGTGGAAAGTACAAAAACAAATGAGATTGATGCATGTTGTACAACAGCCCGCAGGATGTAAGTAGTTGGACTATGGGTGACCATTTATATCATTTGGTATATATATATTGTTCATTCAGTTGCATATATATCATTCGAAAGAGAGGGTATACAATACGGCCAACATCTAAGTAAGTGGTCAAAATAGAACGATTAATAACCGTGACTTATCGATTGAAAACCAGGATGGTTGTAAAACTAAGTAGGATTTTGTACGTAGCGATGTAATGCTTAAAGAAAAAAAAACGGTCGTCGATTCGGTGGTCTATGTCTGTAAAGGAAAAGTGATTGTCTGTGATTTTTTTAAGCGACTTTTTTATATATATGGAAGAATATATAATTCTTTAACAGTAAGAATAGCACTACTTGTGATTTTTACATTAGATATTTTATTAGTTGACTTCATTTTTTGTATTATAATATAGGGTAATGTAGCGATTGGTGTAGCAATGAACTGTGCGGGTTGAGTGTACATAACTAAAAATAGTGTATATATATCTATGGTATATGACAAAGAGTCCTTATAGTAGGGGATTGCAGAGTAGCTTGGATATCTATGGTCTCGCTCGCAGGCACGAAAGGCGAGAGGTGTGCTATATTGCGCTGCTTTATGCACGCCGCGAGTGACAAGGACGACGCATCACAAATGTTGGCGATCCCCTACTATAAGTACAGTCGTCTCCAACATCGGGTAACGTTTGGCAAATGGTTAGACCACATGCGATGCTTGTTTTTAGAGTCTCGTGTTCTTCAGTAAAGGCCGTCTGAAAGGCCATATACGAATTAATTACTACAATTGAGGGACGCGTGACTCTTTTCTGGTAATTAGTAAATTAATTTGTGCGTAAATGTAAAACGGTAATAACTTACCGAGTTCTAGCGAATTTTTTAGTGTGGTAAACATTTTGGCGTATTTTGTTATTTATGTGGTAAACGTAGTGGTTAACTGTTATGTTTGCTTCGGATAAATTGATCTTGTATTAGCTGAAGAATCACAAATCCCTGTTATATCTATTCACATATATATTTCACCATTTATTCTTGCGAAACTTATACAACCTTATTCTTAGTTTATACTAAACCTCTTAAGGGGTCATTGTACTCATAATTATGAACAACTTTTTTTTTTAGTTTACTATATTATACACAGATCATTACTGTCCCAGTTAGTTACATAAATCCTGTGTACCAATGATATTTAAAAGTACAGATTTGTTCTACCCTAATAAAACAAACGAAAATATATTCTGTACGCAACGGCAGCACACATACACATAATCTAGTACAAAGTAAGTAAGTTAATTACTTTAAGTTACTTTCGCGTCATAATCGGTACATTTTCTATACACATACGACGACATTTTTGTTTTTTTATTGTCACATGTCACGCTTGGCGGCGGCGGCGGCGCCTTGACGCGGAATAGTAGCAAAACGTGTCAATTAGGACGTTTTCGAGTCTTCAGATTGCGCATGCTAGTAACTTATCTGTACTTTTAAATATAATTGCTGTGTACTGAAAAATAATATAAAATTTGCAAACGGTAATTTACCAATAACCGTATGCTTCATATTTTTAAGTAATCACATTTATTATAGGTCCTATATTTATCCTCTTTTTATTCTCCTTAAGAAAATTTTCATCAAAATTGGACAGTTCTTTTAAAAGTTCATAATATGGCTATAATGGTAAGTGTTTGTTTGCTGTCTTTTTGGTTGGTTCTATTTATTTTTATAGATGACTACATTCAGTCATATAAAAATGCTTTAAATGAGTAAATTACAGCAGAATCCTGGAAGCTATTTGCCTTAGTGAGGTTATAAACATTCGATATGTTTTTACCTACAGTTTTCTTTGATATAAGAGCTTTGTAAGATAATATTAAGATGACAGGGTGTTCTTCAGCTTTTCAAGTTTCTTGTGAGATTATTTATTATGTTCGGATACATGTGCCGTTAATAAGATTTTAATAAGCACTCTTTGTTGCTTACAATGATGAATATATTTCTGCCTCCTACGCCGCTTATTTTATCTTCAATTTGGGATAATTGTATAGGTTTCGTATATTTTTCTGAAGATTGTATTAGTAACGTTATCAAAAATAATCTATCTATCTAAAAAGTATAATAGTCACTTTGCATATATAAGGCCATATTTACACTTGTAAGTTGCTACCGTAAGTTTTGTAAGGAACTTAGAATAAAAGTAACTTATATTTTTGACAAGTACCTACCTACAGATATCTTCACGACTTTTTCGTTTCGTAAGCAGAACTCAACTTATCGTTTCGCTTTGATAAGTTTAGAAAGGATTCCGTGAGCAAAGATCAAGTTTAGTACAAGTCATTACATTTGTTTTATCATAAGTTAATAATTTCATTAGGCACTTACGTGAGTAACATTTACAGGTGTATAGTTGGCCTAATGTATGAAAAAGTATCCACTCACAAAGTGGTATAATCGATCATTGCTCACAAAACTTTTGTAGGCGGCATATAATTAAATTTATAAAAGTCAAGATCAATAATTGAATCCAGCGCATGTATCCGACAGAAAAAAATATGATCAATGATTGTAAATTGGGTACTATGGGAAATAGCCTCTATTAATGTAAGCGATCTTTCAAAATGTCTAACAACTTGCATTATCGTCAGAAAAATTCTGAAAAATATTTTTTGCTTTTTCCCGTGGTATCCTGGGTGTACGAAGCGGGCTATAGGATTCTAATACAGGTATTATATTTGTCCATTTGTGCACTAATTATAAATTTGCGTAAAATAGATTATATAATAAATAAACGAACATACAGTACCCACACAATATCCTACCTACAATCTGGCTTAGGTCTAGATATTGTATTGATGAAAAATTTGTTCCATTGTGGAATTCTTAAATTAATAAAAAAATGTTGCTAAAATTAAAGATGGTGTGTTGTTTATTTTAGAGTTAAGATCTTTCCTGGCTTTCCTTAAAGATCCTGTGTCAACTAAGGGCATTAACATTGACTCATCATTCTCATCGTCCGAGCCTTTTCCCAATTATATTGGGGTCGGCTTCCAGTCTAGCCAGATGCGGCTGAACATCAGTATTTTACACGGAGCGACTGCCATCAGACCCCCCCCGCAACCCTGTTTCTGGGTAATACCGACATTCGGAGGTTAGACCAGTTGTCAGACTTTCAGGCTTCTGACTACCCGTAACGACTGCCATAGATATTCGTATGACAACCGGGACCGACAGCTTAACATCGACTATACAGTCCAATAGACGCCTAATGTTGAATATAATGTGTACAATAAATTCTGCCACTAGCTGAGGCGGGGTACTGCAATTCGATTGGCCCTACTGGCTAATCACTAACGCGGCAGTTTAGATGGCTCATGTAAGTGGTCAAAACTTAATTGAATATTTCAAGGGGCGAATAGTGGCGACCTACATTAGTGAAATTTCATAGATGTGTTGCAGACATCGGTCGCCTGTTATGAGGCTTCTATGGGGTGTATAGTCACTGGGCATTAATGATCAAGTCGTATCTGAGTTTGGAGTTGGAACAGGCACAACAAACAAAACTGGTGAAACGTAGACGTACTACCTCTGACAACCCCTTCGGGGAATATAGGCGTGGCGTTATGTATATATTATGTATGTGTCGAAACAAGTTCTTGTTGATGTTTTAACACTGATGAGACATATTGTATAGAGATGGATCAACACGAGTTTAGTTGGATCAGAGCATGTAAGTATTTTTAGGTAACAATATCTACGTTTAAAGACGAACAGAAATATTCCCATTTTGACCACCTATTTTTGGGGTACTAATGCGTAGAGCACCAATGTTATTCCCATTTGAGCACCAATCAGTATTTTAGCTCGGTGCTCAATTGGGAACGAAATAAAGAATTCGACTTTAATCCCTTTTGAGCACCAACGATCCGGTAGCTTCTAGTGATGTGGTGTATACTAAAACATATTGGTAAAAAATAACAGTTTCATTTTATAGAATGCCAAAAATTATGTAAAACTTAGATAAAAATTCGCAGTAATTTCATAAATCATATTCATTTTGATAAACTAAGCAGGGAATTTTTATCCCGGGAAGATAAACAGTGCTAAACGACAAATTAATTATTTTACGACAACCACTCGGCATAATATGTACCTAATGTAGCAGGGTGTCATAAACGTACACTAATATTACAAATTCAAAAGCTGGAACAGCTTAACGGATGCGCGATGACCGACCTCCATACGAGCAAAGCCACGGGTGCCCTTTAGTAATTTAAATTATCTACCTACTTAGTTTACTAAAATTAATATTATGAATAAAAGTACTACGAATTTTTATCTTACATTACATAATTTTTGACATTCTGTAAAATTAAACTGCTGTTTTTTATCTATATGTTTTACTATACACCGCATCACTATAAGCTATAGCACCGTAGGTGCTTAAAGGGGAGTAAAGTCAAAATATTTATTTAACCAACTAACTGCGATCGCCCACCCGCCTGCTAAGCGTAGCGATTATGGCATATCCCCCCAACATATGCTTAGGGGAGGCCTATATCCAGCAGTGGACGTCTTTTGGCTGAAATGATGATGATGATAATACCGTTTAAAAGATACAGCCCTGTGACAGAAAGATGGACAGACGGACGGACAGCGTAGCGAGAGTAATAGGGTGGGTCCCTTTTGGCACTCTTTGGATATGGCGCCCTAAAAAGAACTATTGCTTCGCAAGAAGAAGCAGACTGAGTCCAAGATTATCTAGATAAACGAAAACGGCTTACAATCTGACCGTTTACAAATTTTATTCAGATAAAACACTCATTGTAGTTTCTTAGTTTTACCAAAAATTAGAACCAACTAAGTATGGCAAAAAGCGTACTCTGAGTATTTAAACAACCAACTGCGATCGCCAACCCGCCTGCCAAGCGTGGCGATTATGGCATATCCCCTTTGGGGGAGGTCTTTGTCCAGTAGTGGACGTTTTTCGGCTGAGATGATGGCAAAAAAACTATAACTTATGAAGGAGCACAACTCTATAATAAAATACCTTCACGTATTAAACATCTAAGCTCATTAACGGCCAAAATTAATATCCAATCTATCCACGATTTGCCCTACTAGAGATAGGAATTTGACATAAACTTCATACAAAATATGTCAAATTTCTATCTCTAGTAGGGTAAATCGTCGATAGATTGGATATTAATTTTGGCCGTTAATGCATTCAAAACTGAGCTAGCACTTTATCTAATTTTAGACAACTCTTTTGTAAAATAATGAATGTACTGGATGGGTACACCACAATTTACTGACAAAAAAAAAAAAAAAAAAAATTCGACGAACTAAACCATCATAGCTTAAGTTAATATTGTTCTCAAGTAAGTGACTTTGTGTTTTTATTGAGAATAAATTTCTTTAAACCTAAACCTATTGTATGCTAATAAGCAAGGTAATTATGTTTATTTAAATACCGCTAAATGTCATTTAGCAACTAGTGACATTTCCGATTTTTTGCAGTTGCGATCAATTTAGATAAGCGCCCCGTTTAGATCTGGACCAGTTTTTAAGATATTTCATTTAAAAGGGCAAGCAATGGTCTTACGACTTGCATGTTTAGTCATTACATCACAAAGAAATTCCTAATTTGGATAATTTTCGCGATTAAAAAAGGACCTTTTCCTTAATGGACCCACAGGCAATAAATCCCCCGAAGGATAATAATGTCCCTCAAAAGGATATTTATTACCAGTACCCAGGATGCACCGGACTAACAACTGCCGTTCTCTCCTGACGTATCTAGAAGGACAAGCAGCCGTCAGGCACACGTGGAGGTTTTCTGGCCAGCACCACAACGATGAGACTTCTGCAACTAACACTTGCAACAGTTGAAATGTGTATTCAAGCACTGTTTTGACCACACTTGCGTGATTTATTACAGATCATATCTCTGCTGGATGCGGAAGGCAGAGGACCGAGCGTTGTGGCGCAACTTGGGCGAAGCCTATGTCCAGCAGTGGACTGCGATAGGCTGAGTTGATTGTTGATTGATATCTCTGCTCAAATACCTAAACCAGTTCTAACGATCAATGAAAAACTATGCATGAGGATATTTTTTTTTTAACAAATTCTTTTTCAAATATTGGGCAGTTATATCATCATCATCATCATTTCAGCCAAATGACGTCCACCGCTGGACACGTCCACTACTTGACATTGGCCTCCACCAATTAGGGGGGAATATGCTATAATCGCCACGCATGCTTGGCAGGCGGGTTGGCGATCCCTGTTGGTTGGTTAAATATTCAGAGAACGCTGCTGCCCATCCTCTGGTGAATCCCTTAGTCGCCTTTTACGACACCCATGAGAAGAGATAAGGGTGTTGTTATTCTTTATGTCCGGCACCACACGGGCGGTTGTATCAATCAACTCAGCCTATCGCGGTCCACTGCTGGACATAGGCCTCTCCCAAGTTGCGCCACAACGCTCGGTCCTCTGCCGGGCGGTTGTATATAAAAACATAAATGAAATATGTATCATTTAGGAAGTAATAAAACTTGTCTTTACATTCCAGTCAATAATGACGGAATTATAAAATGTAAGCCTCAGGCGAACTAATATATAATATAGGAATTCACTGATGATCGCAATTCAGTGGCGGATGGCGAACTTAATCTCAAGGCTGCAGGTTCAGTTCCTGTGTCAAAATTAAATTTTGTTTGACGTAAAGCCAACTGACTGCCTCGTTGGTCTAGTGGTCGTAAGCGCAATTACTAAACATGGGGTCCTGGGTTCGATTCCCGGGTCTGGCAAAGTGTTATTGGGTTTTTTCATTAGTTAATTTCCAGAGTCTGGATTGGTGCCCGGTTGATGGCAAAAGGCTTGCCCCCTATTACATGGGACTTATAACATAACTGATGAAATGAAATGTTGATGAACTATATACCTCTGCCTACCCATTGAGGGTAATAAAATATCTACAATGCTTTGGTTAAACCACACCTCCAATATCTTGTTGAAATCTGGGGCAATGCCGCTAAAACAAAACTAACAGATCTCCAAATTGCACAAAATAAAGTAATAAAAATGATTTTTAAGTATCCATATTTAATACCAACAAATAACATTTATAAAGAAACTAAAATAATGAACATCAATCAGTTATATACTTATAACACATGTATTTTAATCCGAAAGGCTCTAAACAAAAGTATCCGTACTAACATATCTTTCACCAAACTAAAACAGATTACCCAACGTAGCTCTCGCCGAGCTAGTTTCTTGGTTTTACCAAAAATAAGAACCAACTATGGCAAAAAAACTATAACTTATGAAGGAGCACAAATCTATAATAAAATACCCTCACGTATTAAAAATCTAAGCTCATTTAATGCATTCAAAACTGAGCTAGCACTATACGTAATTTCAGACAACTCTTTTGTAAAATAATGAATGCACTGAATGGGTACACCACAATACTTTGAAAAAAAAAACATTTTTAAATTCGACGAACTAAACCATCATAGCTTAAGTTAATATTGTTCTCAAGTAAGTGACTTTGTGTTTTTATTAAGAATAAATTTCTTTAAACCTAAACCTAATAGAGGCGTGTTGTAAAGCCAAGATCAGAACATGTGATAAAATTATTTTTTTCTTTGTAAATTCATATCGCAATTCACCAGAAACACATTTACAATTACCAAGAAGTGTAAAATCGAAAACGAAAGAAAAAAGATAAATTATGTAAAGCATGTAAACGTAAAAGGTGTAAAAGAAATGAACTGGTCGCATTCCTGTGGGCTTGCACCTATACCGATTCAGAACATTATGGCCTGCGCAGACTGGCGGGCATTCCGGTAGTTGAGTATAGTTTTACAAAATACCAAAAATGTTATGTTATTTTAAAAGAAGAAACAGAAAAGACAACAATTGTGAGAATAATAATAAATACAAAAAAAAGCCATGAAAAAATTAAAGAGATACACGCTTTTTAAGTTGTTGCAGGGGGCATTTTCTATCCTTGTCGTACTAAAAGGACATTGTACAGGGAGATGTCAAGTTCCTATGGTTTTGAACAATGACGTCATAATTATTTTATTATTCTTTAAACGCATTTTTACGCAAGCGAAGCGGAATCTAAAGATTTAAATTGTGGAAAGAAAAAATAGCTCACGAGCAGGATTCGAACCTGCGACTCCTGGCTCAGTACGCCAGTGCTTTAGCCACTAAACTACCGTGAACACAATGACGAATGTAATGACGTCATACTTTGATAGTGCTGTCACAGGTGATGTCTCTGTCTAGTGAAGTTTAGATTGCTTATACCCACAGACTTATAACTTCTACCTAACTTGTGCTTATAACTTGGACATTTTATTTTTAATTCAAGATGTATCTGTCGCTCAATCTAGTACTTAAGTTGACCTGTACTCATACGTTTATAAATAAAATTTATGATTTATGATTTTATGATTTATGATTTATTGAAACAGTTTCGAGTTTTTTAATAAAAACGAATAAAAAAAGTAGTCGCCTTCCCTATTGAATAGTTATCCAATCGAAATAGGGTATAACGCACGCTTAATAATAAACTGACCTAATTCGAAAAATGAGATTTCCAAAATCTACTTTAACATCAATAGATAGATTTTATTTTAGAACTATTTCAAGTAGCTTGAAAATATTGTTGTTAAAGTTAATTTTTGAGTGTCATTTTTCAAATTAGGTCAGTTTATTAATAAGCGTGTGATATATTTCATACCTCAGTGATTGGCCTCGGAGCATTGCGGCGCAGTTTTCTCTGGAGCATCGAAGAGCACACCGGAGGATACCGTGGCGGTATGCGCCGGTGAGCGCTGGATTCTGCCAGGCCATTTTCGACTGCGTAGTCGCTAGTGGAATAATCAAATCCCGGCGAGCGGTGGCTACTCGGTGAGCTGGAGGACGCTCGCAGTATCGCAGAGGATTTTACTTGTCAGTGTGCGCTGGCGGATAGAGGAATCCTCCTCCATGCTCTCGCCCGCCGTCCGCCAGTGTGCGCAGGCCATTATTCTCAAGGATGAACAGTGAAAATAAAACCGTGTTAAGACGCGGAACTCAGTTAAATTAATACTCAGGAAGTATTGTGAGACGGAAGATTGTAGTGTTACAATTGTGTCAAATAACAAATTTAAATGTGATTTGGTCTGGAGATCAATGGAAATGTAGTCGAAATATTGTTTAGTTTTTACAAGAAGTTAAACTCTATCCATCAGTAGGTATGACAGGAGTAGCTTCGTATTTATTTGTACTATAAACTGAAAAACACAAATGTGACTTTTAAGGATTAGTTAAGGAAAGGATAACTCGTTTACAGTTCAAGTTTATTATATTAAAATTCTCACTCCGTAAGAAAACCCAACCATTAAGATCCTAGATAAAAGATTGTTATTATTATTAGGAAATGATTGTATTTTAGTAGTTTATCTACACTCTTATGGTAAAATTCGAATTGTGAACTCAAAATAATGTCATAATGACAGACTTTACGCACATGCACCTGTAATGAATTTTAAAAAATTCATTAAGATACAGTTTGCTATACAGGCCTATGTCCAGCAGTGGACGTCTTTCGGCTGAAATGATCATGATGATGATGACAGTTTTCTGAACAAAACAATGCAGTTTTTTTTTCCATAACAGTACACTTCAGCCCAACTAAGGAGTTTGTAATACCACTTTGGCCCAACCAAGGAGTTGATATCTTGAGATCTGATCAATCAATCATTTTTTTTAGTAGTCGTACAGTTTGGCACAAAAGAGTACAAAAAATACAGGGCGGCGCTACTAGTCATACATTGAAAAAAATTATCTTTTAAAATCGCGTTTCTGGCAGAACTTTCGATTGTCATATTGCTTTTAATAATATTTAAGTGTTTATAGGCATATTTTTTGGATGATAAAACAGATTGACGGAATCCTGACAAGGATAGAAAATTAGTTCCGATTATAATGTGTTCGCCAGACTATATTTTATTATCTGTGTTGACGCGCGATAGGGCGCGTGCGCAAAGGATTGCTTAATAATTTTTTTAAAATTAACTTTATTCAAATGTACTTTACAGCTTTTGTTTCTGCAGTTAGAAACTGCACAATAAGGCATTTTTGCGGGTTTTAGTTACAGTATTTACAGAAAAAAGTCTTAAGGCGTACTGAGAAAGGCTTTGAAATGCACTGCACTATGTTGCAGAGTGTTGGCACGCGCAACCTGCCCACTTTGCCATTCTATCTATTTCTGTGGACACACACATAGACGCGCGTATGCTGTACCTGAACGAAGCCATTTCTGACTCGAATTTAGTTGTTCAAATTGTGCGCGAGGACTTGGTTTCTATTAGTTATTCTATTAGAGACCCAGTTTTTTAGTAGATTAGTTATTTTAACTATAAATACTTAAAGATCAGTTTACAAAATACCTACCTGTCCTATTGCTTAGTAATGGGTAGAGTATTGTGTACATAGTAACTTATAAATAAAATAAGTAAAAAAAAAATATAAATCACAAAGACAACATACCAATACCAAATTAATGGTAATTTGGTATTGGTGGTTGGAATGACGCGCCCAACTCCTTGCGAGACGCGCAATTTTTTTGCGACTTTCAATAACAAACTAATAACATTAAGTAGCAGTAGGTCATAAATATTCAGTAGATCTATATTTTAGTACATATTAATTGCTACTTTGTGCTAACTGCTTGTATAGGGTTGGCAATCATTTATATTTTTGTTTCAATTAAACAGGGTTATTTTAATTCACCAATAACCCTTTGAGGGATGATTAAACTAATAAATTTAAGCAACTTTTTCTATGGGAGTTTTTTAATCGTTCGATTGCCTCGTAAGGCCCAACCACCTACTTTAAGTACATTGGTCAGTAGTCATTCGGTCATCGGCCCAACAACCTAAAAAAGAGACATCTCTGTTTTGCATTTGATGTCCCTGTTCTAGGTTGTTGCACCTATTTTAGTACATTGGGTCGCCATTTATATTGACCTAAATTTAGGTTGGACCTTACGAGTATAGAAAATGTTTCGTGACTTGACCAAAATGTATGTTTTTTTCGCGATTTCAGAATTGGTCCCATAGAAAAAAAAAAAAAAATTACAATAATATCTTAAAGGGTTATCGTTGAATTAAAAGTTACTCTGTATTACATATTTTTTGTGGGAGTCATTTTTAACATCAAAATAAATTAAGTCACATAAAAATATGGTTCATTGAAATGAGAAATAGTTAATACAAAGGGCGAACACCGAAGAAATAAGTATAAGAACTTATAACATAAGATAACATAACATCACGCCTGTATTTCCCCGAAGAGGTAGGCAGAGGTGTAATAGTACACCCACATTTCACCAGTAATGTTATAGTCCCATGTAATAGGGGGCGAGCCTATCGCCATTGACCGGGCACAAATCCAGACTCCGGGCTGCTACTGAGAATTTCCAACTGAAAAAACCCAATAACACTTTGCCCGACCCGGGAATTGAACCCAGGACCCCACGCTCAGCAGGCGCGCTTGCGACCAATAGACCAACGAGGCAGTCTAAGAACTTAATATTGAATATTTTCATAATGTTCGATAGACGTCATTCTAAACAAACGTAATTTATTTTAGAAGAATACATAATTTTAATAACCACGATGTTGTATGACTTGTACTCATGTAAGAATTTTATCTTATGTAAAATGTTTTTATTACTCCAAAATAAAATAAATATCCCTGTTTTTATAAAAAAATACAATTATAAAAGTAACGACTTCCTTATATGCCCACAAAACTGTTATAATTTTTCCCTCTATTGTTTTTTGTGAGCTTTCGCCCACTTTGCTCCACCTAGCCCCAAATACGGCGGCCCTATCGTAGCAGCCATCAGAATCCGGCCTATATCTCAAGTTCGTCAAGTGACCGCGCATTAGTGGCTGGACGAGCGGTATATAAGCTCGCTCTGACATGTAGTCAGCATCATTCGATCAGCGGATTACCTCAGCATCAGCAATGGCAGCCAAGGTAGGTTGTCATTTATTAAAATAAATTCGTGGGGTCCAAATTAGTTGAAAAAAACCACATTATTTTGAGGGCTTTTTCTACCCAGAAATAAAATCCTGGCCACGCCTATTATTTCATTCCTTATACCGGGCGACTTTTTTACCGTCTGAAAAAAAAAACAGGGTGTGATCAGCTCCCCTAGCCAAGTTGACAATCTACAATCGTCAACGCTATAGAAAATAATCAAAATGTATTGGAATGACATATCTCAACGAACGACCTTTTCGTTAAGATATGTCATTCATTTTGATTGTTTTCTATAGCGTTGACGATTGTAGATTGTCAACTTGGCTAGGGGGGCATTTCCTGTAATAGAATAGATCTATAAAAAAATCAAAAATGTTTTTAGCCAGTTTCCGTAAACCAAATAATTTATGGAACAGCTTATTATTTTTTTACTTATTTTTTTGTTTTCTGCATAGGTAGATGTATTCTATTACAGTAACTGATCGCACCCTATTTTTTTCAAGTCTTTCGGTACCTATAAGCAAAAATTGTAAACGTCAAGGCAATTTTTTTGTGGAAGAAGGACAATTTCGACCAATGTTATATATTAGATGTTGATACAACTTTACTAGTCATGTCCTTTTAACTTGAAGACTCGTTTAGTGCGGTGGCTGTGCTATTGGCTTTCTGTGCTACGCGTTTCGGGTACGATTTCTGTACGGAAAAATATTTGTGACTTATTAAACTCTACAAAATTAAATAGCCTAGTTGTTTACTGGTCGTGGTATTTTCTTCACGTGAAGATTTTTTCTTTTATCACATCCTTGGTACAGGAGAAATTTGGATAGGAATTTTTTTAAAGAAAAAAAAGATAAGAAAGTTAAGGATTAGAAAACTTAACCAAACCAATTTTAACTTTTGATATTTAAAGAAATATCAAAAGTTTAAATTGGCTTCAAAAATAAATCATGTTCATATTTTAACAACGTGTATTATTGTTCCAGTTCGTAGTTCTCGCCGCCCTAGTGGCCGTGGCTCACTGCTCAGTGGTGCCAGTGGCGCGAGTAGACGCCGACTACAGCAGCTTCGCGTACGACGTCGCCGACCCCAACACCGGTGACTACAAGAGCCAGGTGGAGACCCGCTCCGGCGGCAACGTGGCCGGACAGTACTCGCTGCTCGACGCTGACGGCACCAAGCGTACCGTCGACTACACCGCCGATGACGTCAACGGGTTCAACGCTGTCGTACGCAAGGACCCCGCTTTCGTTGCTGCTTCCGTGGTGTCCGCCCCGGTCGTTGCCGCTCCCGCGGTTGTTGCTGCCCGCACTGTTGCCGCTCCCGCTGTATACGCTGCTCACGCCGCTCCCGCCTTGTACGCCGCTCACGCCGTTCCTTCTGTCTACGCCACCCACGCCGTACCCTCTGTATACTCTTCCTACGCTGTCCCCTCTGTCTACGCTCCCTCTGTGTACTCTGCTCCCCTCACTTACTCCGCTCAGTGGTAAAAATAATGACATGTGAATATTGATGGTGCTTTTTTGTATATATTATAAGTTTAAGTAAAAAGTGAAACTACCTTTCTGTGTCGTTTTAATTTTCTAAAATTTAAAATAATGCAGAAAATATTTTATAATTTGTTACTGTTGTTCCAATCACAAATTCACAATCACCGGTGCATATCATGCTTTGTGATTTCGTGATAAAATCATACTCACTAGAATCTTTAAACATGGTCAGTCTGTTAATATGTCACTGCTTCATGCCCGATGTTCATGTTCAGGTCCTAGTCATCTATTTGAAGCTATTGTCTTTTTGTGTAATCGTAACTTACAAAATAAATTGCGATATGAAACAAGATAATTATTACCTAATTATCTACTCGATCATCATCATCATCACCAGTTCACCCAAAGGACGTTCACTTTTTTTTACGTTGGGAAATCCTCATGGACGCACTCCGCCCGGGGATGGCGGAGCCAGTGTCAGACTCTTACCGACTAAAACCACCACGGTGTTCCTCTTCCAACCATTGGCCGGGGGCGTGGGAAACGTATAGTCGTCCAACCATCCCCGGCAGGTCCCGACTCGCCACTAGTAGGCGAGCCCCTTCTCCCCGTGCGGCATCATCGGCCGCACCCTTCTCTTGACTGGCGCGCGTGGAACACGACGCGCCACCGTCACGGGCCTTGACTGATCGGGCGGCGGGCTACCCCGAGTCTGCCGCCCGCAAGCCCACTCCTAGGGTGGCTGGAGGTCGGCGTATGCCCTCCTGCGACGCCCGGTCCGTCTCCTGCGGGTAGGGAGAGAGGTCATTGCCTCTCAAACCCTCTCCGCCGCCTCCTTAGCGAGCATCACCTCCTCGCAAAAGGAGACGACGCCCTCCCAAGCGTTCTCGCTCCCGACCATAGCCAAAACAACGGCCGGAAGCGAGAGATCGCTGCCGCCTACTGCAGTGATAAGGTCACGGCGCTGCGTGGCCCAAGCTGGGCATTCCGCCAGTATGTGCTGCGCCGTGTCCTCAAGGCAGCTCACGCAGTGATGGCACTCGGGGGTCAGCTCCCGGCCTATGCGACACAGATACTTCCCGAAGCAACCGTGCCCCGAGAGTATCTGCATCGCCCCTCTCCAGCCACTCCTCCATGACGGGCCTTACCGCCGCTATTGCGGCGTGCCCTGCGCTGGGTTGCGCAAGTCGCTCCTCCCATTCGGCCACTAGGATCTGGCGGACCTCGCTCCGATCAGGTGGGTCCTCACGCTGATGATACCTCAACGCAAGGTCTGCCTCCAGATCCCAGGGCATTGATCCGGCTAGAAGGCTCGCCGCCTCAAAGGAGACCGTACGATACCCTCGAATCACCCTGATGGCCATCGCACGCTGCGGCCTACGCAGCAGCGTGACATTGCCCGGCGTCAGGGTGTCCGCCCACACTGGAGCCCCATAAAGGGCCATGGACCGTACGATCCCCAGGTAGAGCCTCCGGCAGGAGGCATTTGGCCCTCCCAAGTTTGGCAGCAGCCGCGATAGCGCAGCCGCGGCCCCTAACAGCTTGGGCGCCAACCGCTTATAGTGCGTCCCAAAGTCCCACCGGCTGTCGAGGACGAGTCCCAGGTATTTCATCGTCGACTCGATGCCGATGCGGACGCCTCCTACCACTATATGGGATCCCGAAGGCGGCCCCTTCCGAGGCCCATGGAAACAAAGGGCCTCAGACTTATGTAGAGCCACCTCGAGACCCAACCGCCAGATTCTTGCAACGACTAGCGTAACCCCTGCTGTCGCCCGCATGGTCGCCTCCCGGTGCGTCTTCCCCCTCGCCGTGACCAGCATATCGTCGGCGTAGCACGTCACGCCGACGCCGTGGAGAAGTGCACCGCGTAGCACCCAGTCGTAACCGATGTTCGACAGAAGCGGCCCCAAAACCGATCCCTGTGGAGGTGTTCCACAGGGATCGGTTTTGGGGCCGCACGACATCTCTCGCCGACCCCATCCTTCCCGACCCGGGTAGATGACGGCCCTGTCCATCAGGTAGGCCCCGATAATGTGACGAAGGTAGGTCGGCACTCGATGAAATTCGAGTGCCACCCTGATGCAACTCCAGGGCAAGGTGTTGAAAGCGTTGGCAATGTCGAGAGACACTGCCAAAACCACCTCCCCCCGGGCCACTGCTTCCTCCGTCAGAGCACTTACGCGCATGATGGCGTCCACCGTGGAGCGCCCCCGGCGGAAACCAAACTGGTTGTCCGCCAGATCCGGCCCCATCCTAGTGAGGTGCTGGACAAGGCGGTCTGCAATTACTCTCTCAAAGAGCTTGCCCACCTCATCCAACAACACGATGGGGCGGTACGCAGATGGTGAATCTGCAGGGTGCCCCTCCTTCTTCAGCAGGACCAGCTTTCCAGTCTTCCACCTCCATGGAAACTGGCCCCGCTCAAAGCATGCGCTAAAGAGCCCGACCAATCGGGGCCCGAGGGCTTTCAGAGCCAGGACCCATGCTCGGCCAGGTATGCCGTCGGGCCCTGGGGCGGTGTTTTTAGCCTGAAGCCGTTTTACCGCCGCCATCAATTCTTCCCGGGTCACTTCGGGCACGTCGTCGTCGTCGTCCGCGTTGGGCACCATGTTTTTTTTTTTTTTTTTTTTTTTTTTAATGATCCACTAAACTGTATAAAACACTTTTTTGTTAACAATATAGTAGTGGTTTCAAGGACATGACCAAGTGCTTATCCTTCTAGAAGTGGATACAACATGCAAGAGATAGATACACTCAAGAGATTACCCGAAATTAAATTACAATTATATGTTCATGTTAAACCTCAGCGGTGACAGCTTTCTTTATAAAAATGACCGATGCGTTGAAAATGATAATGATAATGTTAGGAGGAATCATCGGCGGAGGGGTGTGCTCCGCCCTTGAGGGGAACAGAGCGCTCACCACGCCTTCCAGCAGCTGAGGCCGGAGACTCTGGGATAGTGGTGGGGCCCACGGGCGAAGTTTGCCCCGTACCATAAGGTATGGACGCCCCCACGGATTGCTGTCCAGAGTCGCTCGCATGGCGTCAAAACCTGCCACTTTGGCTTCCGCAATGGCCCCTTGAAGGGCTACCTTCGCTGCTCTGTACCCCTCGTACAGCTCCTCCTCTATGGCTGCCTCCTCCGGGGTAACATAGGCCTCCCTGAGCATCCTCTACCTACTCGATTTATGAGGAAATGAAGGTCCAGGGCCTAGTTTTTCCGCTGTGATTGACGGATTGAATTTCAACTAAAAGACGTCCACTTCTGGACATAGGCCTCTCCCAAGCATCACTACAACGACCGGTTCTGCGCTTTCCGCATCCAGCGGATTCCCGCGACCTTCACCAGGTCATCGGTCCACCTTGTGGGGGCCTACCTACGCTGTGCCTTCCAGTACGCGGTAACCACTCCAGAACTTTTCCAGTTGTTGTACTTACTAATTAAATGGCGGGCATGAATCTAATTGATAACACGTCCATCATAATCATTCCAGTCCATAAAATAGATTTCTAACAAATTGTTCAGGTCATTCCACAATACGATGTATTTATTGAGGCTTTGTTCATCCAATAATTCAAATTAGCTCAATATAGTACATCGTTAGACGTAGGTCTTGTGATCCACGTTTGTCCAATTTAATTAATGTTGTTATTTGAGTCGCATCAGTTGATAAAAGAACAGATAATTCTCGTAGTATGTACGAAGCTGGATGTTAAAAACTGAAGCTGTTGATGATTGAATCATACTATGTCGGAAAATATTTCAGGAGCTTTATTAAACACAAGCAAATGCCCGCGGCTTCACTTCCACACTATGTCAATAAAAATATCCTATGTAATCCAAAACATGGTATATCTGTGTGCCCAAATTCATTCAAATCCATTCAGCTGTTCAGCATGATTGAAGAAGAAAATAATCATTGGTACTCTTGGATACGGCGCGGAGGACGTTCCTCCCTCTTGAGCCCTAACCACCGGTTGCATGGACCCTGCACTCGATGTCGGTGACTACTATGGCTAGTATTTTTTATATTTTTAAATGTATCGATACTGTTTGTTTTTATAACATATGTATTTATAAATATAATTTATATGATAATATGTGAAAAATAAAGTAGATAATAATAATTAATCTAGGATCTTAATTTAAAACTGTGTCTTAATGGTTGGGTTTTCATACGGATGGAATGTTCTAATATGTTAAAGTTGAATTGGGATCGAGTTATCCTTAATTAGTTACTCAGTCCTTAGTTAGTTATGGATTAGTCCATGAAAGTTACCATTGTGTTTTTCAGATAATGCAAATAAATACATTTCCCTTTTGTATCTATGAGATAGAATTTAATTTTGCAGTTAGTCCTAAAGAATTTCAATCGATAACTTAATATCACTGTACTTGGTCTAAACTATTTTATCTATTAAATCAATTAGCAATATATTAGTTCAGTTATGGAAAATCTTGCAAATATTTTTAAAGTGACATTGCAAATTTAAATAATGCCTCATTAATTTTGACAGTGATCTTGATGGTTTTTTTAGAATTGAACCAGGTATTTGATATTATTTTGATACAGATGTGAATGATTTGTATGGATACTTGAATATGATTAATTATGACGCTGTACGTATAGCAAGTTTGGTTCGGAGGTCGGTCAATCACAGCAGTTCTTTCAAACCTGTTCAACAACTTGCTCTCTTAAGTACATAGTACTTGCAGTTGTTATATAGTAGTAATAGTCAATCAATCAATCAATAGTCACATAATAGTAGTAGTCGTCATAACTCGTCAATGTCCGGCACTTGATCTTTGTTTTACTCGTAAACTGTATCCAATCAATCCACAGGGCTGACGCCATTTTGCATAACAAGTAATGAGCTATTACTATTCTGTGTTTATCTACGAAAATGGCATCTACAATTAAATTTACCGTATTAGTTCTTAGCTCATAATAAAGGGGCGTCTGTTCAAAACATACTAAAGTCATCATAAGCAAATTTTAGGAAAACAGTGAAAAAGGTGTTTTAAAAAGCTTTCTGATAGATATAGTCCCTTTTGAACAGAATCTCAAACTTTGACGCTAAAATTAGTGCAGAAATCTCATTTAGAGAAATAGAGAACGACATAAAAAGTGAAAAAAAAAAAAAAAAATGGTCAAGTAGGCCCTGTTGAGCAGAAACTCCTCATTAATTTATTGTTTGGAACAATACTGAATATCGGCGGCGGGAGGTGCAGTGAGGGATGCGGGGAAGGAGGCGCGCGAGACGGTCGGCCACGACACAGCGCCGGCAGAGCAAAATAACGATACCCGTGACGATTGTACGCGCGCCGCGCCGCTATTCCTTTGTTCCAACTGAAATATCATTTATATTTCAATATAATAGAATCAGTAAATCTATTTTATTAATAAACCTACAGTCCTCAACATTTATAATAAAGTCCTTTCATTCACTACACCAAGACACTTTTGATGGTAAAGTTCCTAATAGCTTACCTACAACATAAGAGATCTGGAATACCATTTATCTCAATTCTGTGGCAATTCACAAAATGATAAGTTTAATTTAGATAATAATTAAATAACTAACGTGGCGTGGGGTCCTGGGTTCGATTCCCGGGTCGGGCAACGTGTTATTGGGTTTTTTCATTAGGAAATTCTCAGTAGCAGCCCGGAGTCTGGATTTGTGCCCGGTAAGTGGCAATAGGCTCGCCCCCTATTACATGGGACTTAACATAACTGGCGAAATGTGAGTGTACTATACACCTCTGCCTACCCCTTCGGGGAAATACAGGCGTGATGTTATGTTATGTTAAATAACTAACTCATTATATAGTTACTAAATTATTCGGCGAAAATATGTTTTAAACTTATATTTACACATAGGTAATTTATAGGTAATCAAAACATCAAAATTAGGTAGTTTCACTTTTTACTTAATAATACATTATTTACAAAGAAGGAGGATTTTTACCAGCGAGCGGTGTAAGTGAGGGGAGCGGAGTACACAGAAGGAGCGTAGATTGAGGGAACAGCGTAGGAAGAGTAGACAGAGGGTACGGCATGGGCGGCATAGACAGAAGGAACGGCATGTGCGGCGTACACGGCGGGAGTGGCGTGAGCAGCGTATACAGCGGGAGCGGCAACAGTACGGGCGGCAACAACCGCGGGAGCGGCAACAACCGGGGCGGCTACTACAGGAGCAGCGACGAAAGCGGGTTCCTTGCGTACGACAGCGTTGAATCCGTTGACGTCATCGGCGGTGTAGTCGACGGTGCGCTTGGTGCCGTCAGCGTCGAGCAGCGAGTACTGTCCGGCCACGTTGCCGCCGGAGCGGGTCTCCACCTGGCTCTTGTAGTCGCCGGTGTTGGGGTCGGCGACGTCGTACGCGAAGCTGCTGTAGTCGGCGTCTACTCGCGCCACTGGCACCACTGAGCAGTGAGCCACGGCCACTAGGGCCGCGAGAACTACGAACTGGAACAAATAATAATTTTGTTAAAATAATGGAACTGAATTATGAAACTGGTACCAATAGGTAGTAATTTTTTTAATAAAGAGCATTAATTTTTTATGCGTTTTCTGTGAAATGCAGTAATATTATACTTTCTGTAAATATTGCGAAACGAACAACATTATAATCAAATTGCAAAAGAAGGATCTTAGGCTTAGATCTGAATTTGCCTGAACTGAAACTGAACTAAAGTTGGACAATGCAGGATGTACCAGTTTCACATAAAATTAAAAGCAATAATTGTGTTGTTTATACAATCGATTGCCACAAAAATAAATGTAATTTTATTAGACAACCTACCTTGGCTGCCATTGCTGATGCTGAGGTAATCCGCTGATCGAATGATGCTGACTACATGTCAGAGCGAGCTTATATACCGCTCGTCCAGCAACTAATGCGCGGTCACTTGATGAACTTGAGAATAGGCTGGATACTTATGACGTGATAGACTGGTCGTAATTAGAACAAGTTTAGGGTGCGACAGATGAAAATAATCGTATGCAAAGATAAATTAAAAGACCGCACAAAAAAATTGCAAGCTAAGAATATAATTATGAACTTCGTTGTATTTATTGCTGTTAATAAAACTTAAGAAGTTACTAAATTTTGGAGCAGATAGCAGGAACAAAAAAATTAGCACAACTGGCTGGCCGCGGAGTACGCGCGGCGAGAGCGTGGCTAAGCGAGTGAGAGTGCAGGAGCTCTAAAACGTGCTACAAAATATTTTGTTCGAGGTGTCTTCTCTAGTAGGTAAGGAAATAGTAGATTGTTATACATGGGTCGAAATAAATCAATTCCCTTACGAGGTATTTAGACTATTAGTCCGAGTAGGAATTGATAACTTTCACCCGTGTTAAACACTCTTCTTTTCATTACGAATATAAGGAAAGTAAAAATATTTCAGAATCGCTTGAACTCATTTTGAATCAAATATTAGTCTATAAAACCGAGATTTTGAATTTTGATACAGCTTACAGAGTTACTATCCCGCCAAATTATATAGTCTTTTTTGACAACCTCTGAGGTCTAGTGGTTCGAGTGTTGGACTGCTGATAACAAGGTCGTGGGTTCGATTCCCACAGGACAAAAATATTTGTGTGATGAACACAAGTGTTTGTGTTGGTCTGGGTGTTGCTTAAGTATTATAAGTATGTATTTACAAAGAAAAAAAGATATATAAGTATTATATCCATTGTCTAGTACCCCTATGGGTGGGCTATCCCAAGCTTAGTTTGGACTAGATGGTGCTGGTGTAAAAAAAAATCCCAAAGATATTTATTATTTATTTATTTATAGTCTTTTTTAAATTTTAAATATGGAACACACCGCGGCACCGCTACGCCGGCGCGGGCGGGCCGTCCCGTTCAATAAGTATTTTTTTTTATTCACAAAGGCTGTTTATTCCCTCACAAGACAGCAGCATTTAAAAAAAAAAATTAATAAATATTTTTCTTAATTATATAATAATGTTCGTAGCCGACTAACTAATCTAATTTTGATCTATTTTTATAATTCATTCCCACCCTAGTGAGGGAAGCAATTACTATGAGTCTTTTACGCCCTAGAGAGGGAAGCAGCGTCTTCCACCCACTACTCAGATCAAACAAACACTACTTTCTGAGTATGAGATATGAAAAAAAAACCATCCTTACATGCTTCGTCGTCAAAAGCCTTTTTACGGATTAAATGTCCCTCGTGTACAATATTTTCAATACATCTTTTTTTTTAAGATTCTGGAAGACAAGCCCGGCTAAGTTATAACCACGTATAACGCAAGATCTGCAACGTAAAGCTGCGCTAGCCGCGGTCAGTCCTAGGGTGGGTGACCATTTTTTTGTACATCAAGAATCGAGACCCCTCTGGTTGGCCCCAGTTCCCATACGAATATCTAAAGTAGTCGTTACGGGTATAGTCAGAAGCCCCAAAGTCTGACAACTGGTCTAACCTAGGTGTCGGTATTTACCTAGTAACTGGGTGTGGGGGCCTGGTGGCAGTCGCTCCGCATAAAAAACTAATGTACAGTCGCATCTGCTTGGCTAGGGGGGCTGGTTAGACTGGAAGCCGACCCCAACATAATTGGAAAAAAGGCTCGTTGAAAGAATAGGAGTCTTTTCGAAGATTATCATTTTCTTCTTCGTCGTTTCGCTCTTGACAGAGTGTTTGTGGCCATCATGTACCTGGGGCTGCTGTAGCTCGTCTCTCGATGCTTTGCCACCCTTCCCTGCTTTAGGTTAGTCTTATGCATTCATGTAAGGGCCGGCCCACGGCAGACTTCATTAAATCAGTCCATCGCATTGGAGGTCTTCCGCGCACTCTTGAGCCCTCTATTCTGCCATGTATGACAAGTCGCTCTATAGAGTAGTGAAAAATTAAGGATGCGGGATCGTAACCAAAGTCGATAGACGCTGCTTTATGCCGAGTTCTTGGAGTATGGAGACATTTGTTCGATGCTCAGTCCACGATAACCCAAGCATTTTCCTCCAGATAGAAGAAGATAAATGCTCTGGAGATGTGGTGCTGGAGGAAAACAGATTATCATAACCACGATCTATAATCTAAAAGTAACAAAGACCAAAGTTGTATAGTGGAGGATAATTTCGATACCACGAGCAGTGTTCACGGTAGCTTAGTGGCTAAAGCACTAACGTACTGAGTCAGGAGTCGCAAGTTCGAATCCAGCTCGTGAGCGATTTTTTCTTTCCACAATTTAAATCTTTAGTAACATACTACTAAAATTATATCATATAGTCCTATTTTTCATAGGTACACCTAGATTTTGCTTAATTATATGCAAGGAAGTTTATTTAACGTCTTTCAGACGTGAGTTGTTGGACGGAAACAGGTCGGTGCCATTTTAATTTCGCTCTGCACGTTGCTTCCGGACTTAATTATTACGTATGCATAAAAATTGTAAGGAATGTTAAAATATAATGTAAGTTAGCTTAGGTGCGATGCAAACAGAATAAATATGGCATGGATTGGAAGTAGACGTGATACAAACATGACGGTAATATGTCCCTCCCACGTCCACGCCCCGTCCGCGTTATGTCACCTCTGTGTGCATTGCACCATTTAATTACTTGCAATGGACGAGTGAAGAACAAGCGTCCGTACCTCGTCCGTGTTCATGTCCGCGTCCTGTCGCCTCTGTGTGCACTGGAACTTGTGCTTGTTTCTGTAAGCGTATTAAATCTTACAACAAAGTATACTAAGAACCAGGTAATTTTTGTAACACACTCGCAATGACAATATTATAGCTTAATTTTTGACATAAGACCAATATTATGGTCTAATGATTCGTGGTGCAAAGTTAATAAAATGGATTGTCAATATTTACGGAGCAATGAACATTGAAATCAGCAAGGTTATGATTGTGAGTAAGTAACACATCTCGGCATACACAATCAAAACTCAAACCAAAGAATAAATAAAATAGATGGAGCACGTACAACTAGCAACTGAAGCCAGAAAAAGGAATACCAAATGGCATAGGAGTACCTACTATTTCTCCCACAGTTTTGGCGAGCTGCGGTCGGGAGCGTCAATCTTATTATTTTGGTCTGAGGATTAGATTAACGCTCGCGATCGCGGCCAGTGAACACTGTGGGCGGAATAGTAGGTTCTCCTTTGCTATTTGGTATTATTTTTCCTGGCTTCAGTTACTAGTTCTACGCGCTCCATATATCTTATTATTTTAGACTGAGAAAAATATATTACAACAAAGTAAAACGGAGGTAAAAATAAATGTTACACAAAGCCAAATGACAAAAAAACAAAATTATAAAAAAAAAACAGCTGATCCCTATGTGTTGCCAATTTATGTGAACACAAATGTAGGGATCAGCTGATATTTTTTCGTGATTTCAGGTTTGGTCCTTTAGTAAAAGTTGTTTATAATGATGAGTACAACGATGCCTTAAGAAGTTTAGTACAAACTAAAAATAATTTTGTATAGGATACTCAGACCAAAAATTGTTCTGATAGGATAGAGTTTAATTTGTCACCTGTTCCAAAGTAAAGCAGTTTTATCGATAATTTATTGCTACACTTGGGCTACTTATAATTTTAAGCAGTGCTTGAAGAGTCAAGCAAATTGATTAAAATCCTATGATAATATCAATTTATTAGATCAGTCCTCAGGTTGTTAAATTTTTTACGTGATATTGCCTATTTATTGATATTCTAAAATTGCTTGCTTAAAATTGATGCAGGATTTTTTTTACTTTTTTCATAGCATAGAGTGGTGAAATGATTTCGATTACGATTAGATTATGATTCGACGATTGTAATACGGACGTCATTTATTTAGAAGAGTACATAAACATAACTAATTATGACGTTGTACGTATACGCACGCAGTTCGGAGGTCGGTCAATCACAGAAGTTCGTTCAAACCTGTTCAACAACTTGCTCTCATGTACATAGCAATTGCAGTTGTTGTGATAACTCGTCAATGTCCGGCACTTGATCTTTATTTGACGCACAATCTGTATACAATCAATCACAGGTGTAGCGCCATTCATTCAAGAGTACAAATGCGCAATTACTTCTGCGTTTATCTAGGAAAATGGCATGTAAAATCTAAGGTATTATTAATCAGTTTATTTCAGATGAAAATCAATACAATATAAAACATAACATAAATTTAAATTAATTACAATTATAAATTAAAACAATCACATCAAAATTAAATTACAATAAATTGTGTTAGTGAGATCTTATACACGACACCTGTTACTATACGCATCCATTTATATTGGATGGGGCAATCCGCACGAGATACATCCATCTGCAGAATACTGTTGCTAATGCATCGTACGCGCTGTATTATGGAGGCTACCTTCTTTCGTATAACGGCATGAAAGCCGTCCGTACGCGTCTCTGCAAACATTCCGGACGTACTACAATAGCGAGGCAGCCGCAACAGCATCCTGAAGATGTTATTGTATTGGACTCGCAGAGCATTGTATTAGTTCTTAGCTCTGAATAAAAGCAGCGTCTGTTCAAAAGTGACTAACTTAAAATCATGAGCAAAATTTAGCTTTAAAAACTTTTTCATGTACCTACCTAATACCTTTTGAACAGAATCTCAAACATTGATGCTAAAATTACAGAAATAAGCTATTTAGTCTGATCTTATTTAGGGAAATAATATTATAATTCAAGATAAAACACCATGATACGACGATTTTTTTTTTTACATTTGGGCAACTAGGCTCTTTTAACAGACACTCCTCACACTTTATGATAAAGTCCTTTTACCCGCTCATCATCACTTGGGGTTGACACTGAAAATCAGCGCTGTGTTGTGACTCACGTTACAACACAGCATCATGCTGTGTCGACCTCTTTGTCGCAGCTACGACATGCAAAGTAGGTATCATACATTGATAAAAAGATTCAAGAAATATACCTAATTAAGTTATTTTTTATGTGCACCTACTGCATGTCGTCTCGTTGTGGCAATAAATAATTTTTCTTTTTTCTCCTTTCTTCTTTATTAGTAACTCCATCAAGATATTTTCGATGGTAAAATTCTTAATAGCATACAAAATAAAGGATTTGGAGTACCCCTTATCTAAATTCGATGGTAGTTCACAAAATGTCAAGTTTAATTTACATAACAATCGTGTAACTTTTTAATTCTGTCTGTACCAGGCCCCTCAGAAAGTATTGCGAAAAAAAGTTTTTATATATGGGAGACTGGCCAGTTATAATGTTTTTCGAAAATATGATTATTTATAAGTAAAAATAAGTAAGTTCCAATTTCAAAATTTCCCTCCACATTTTTTGCGAGTTAATTCAAAGTATTGTGTCTCACTGAAATATGGATCTGCGCCGGGAACATTTTAGAGCTATGATTTTATACGATTTCAAGTGTCGCCTGAAACCGGATGAATCGTACGATAGACTTCAAATGGCATTCATGGATGAAGGCCCTTCCAAGGCAACCGTGTATCGTTGGTATAACGAATTCAAGCGCGGTCGACCAACTTTGGGGGATGACGAAAGAAGCGGTCGCCCTTTGACGGCTGTTACCGAAGAAAACGTGCTAGCAGTGAAAAATTTAATCCAAGACAATAGGCGAATTACATATCAGGAGATTCAACACATATTGAAGATTGGATCGGGAAGCGTTCACGAGATTCTACACAGCCATCTTCGCGTGAGGAGGATAGTATCACGCTGGGTGCCGCACAACCTCACCGATGCTCAGAAGCAGGCCCGGGTGGTATGGTGCCGTGATATGCTTAACAAATTTGAAGCAGGCTCGTCTCGGCATGTTTACGACATCGTTACAGGTGATGAGTCCTGGATTTATCAATACGACCCAGAAACCAAGCGCCAGTCGACTGTTTGGGTGTTTCAAAATGAGCCAACGCCTACCAAAGTGAAGCGATCTAGAAGCGGGGGTAAGATTTTGATCGCTAGCTTTTTTAATTTGACTGGCCACTTGGTATCAATTCCCTTACGGGATCAAAGAAGCATTAATGCCGAATGGTATACTACCAAATGTTTGCCAGAAGTTTTCTCTGTTATAAGCAACAAGCGACCAAACACAGGGCTCCGCGGGCTACTGCTCCACCACGACAATGCACCTGCGCACACCGCACTCAAAACGAGGGACTTCCTGGACAGCACGCCAGTCAAACTCCTGGGTCACCCTCCTTACAGCCCTGATCTAGCACCGTGTGACTTCTTTTTATTCCCAAAAATAAAAAATCAGCTCAAAGGGATACAATTTTCGTCGCCGGAAGATGCGCTGGCTGCGTTCGAGCAGGCTGTAAACGAGGTGTCTGCGGCGGACTGGAAAAAGTGTTTTGAAAACTGGTTTAGGCGCATGAATCTTTGTATAGAGGCTGGTGGAAAGTACTTTGAAAAGATTTGATAAAAATATATGTACGTATAGAACAATTTTTTTTAGTTTCGCAAAACTTTCTGAGTGTCCCACGTAATTCACTTAACAGATGGATACGTTGTCTTTTGACTTTGCCTTGTAAATTGCTTATGTGACACTAAAATACGCTTTTATTTGCGGATGTGAAGGAAAACATCATGAGGAAACCTGCATACTTGAGGTGCGGAAGACGCCGCATTAACAAAGTTTTGCATGAGAACGCAGTCGTAAAATGTTGGCGGGGACCGGGGGGTGGACGGCGCGTTATGATTGGTCGGCTCAAAAGTTCGTTGGTATGATTCCGTATAATTGATGTCGCTCGCTGACGGACTGACGTCCTGATTGGCGGCGGGGCATATGATATGCAGTGCTACTGCATATGCATTATGACTGGGGGTTTCCGGCTCATCGGCATCTAGAGGCTTACTGACTGTGGGTGCTCCATACAGTTCTTGACGGTCTGTGTAGTCCGCCAACCCGCAATAAGCCAGCGTGGTGGACTAAAGCCTGATCCTTCTTATTCTGAGAAGAGGCCCTTGCCCAGCAGTGGAACAGTAATAGGCTGATGATGATCATGATGATGATGATTCACGGATATGTAGAAAATCAAAACGACACAATTAGGCAGTTTCACTTTTTACTTAATTACAATATTTACAAAGAAGTAGGTAACATTAACGGCGTCCAAGGAAACTTCCTACCAGCGAGCAGTGTAAGTAAGGGGAGCGGAGTACACAGAAGGAGCGTAGACAGAGGGGACAGCGTAGGAAGAGTAGACAGAGGGGACAGCGTAGGAAGAGTAGGCAGAGGGTACGGCGTGGGTGGCGTAGACAGAAGGAACGGCGTGAGTCGCGTACACGGCGGGAGCGGTGTGAGCAGCGTATACAGCGGGAGCGGCAACAGTGCGGGCGGCAACAACCGCGGGAGCGGCAACAATCGGGGCGGCTACCACAGAAGCAGTGACGAAAGCGGGATCTTTGCGTACGACAGCGTTGAATCCGTTGACGTCATCGGCCGTGTAGTCGACGGTACGCTTGGTACCATCAGCGTCGAGCAGAGAGTACTGTCCTGCCACGTTGCCGCCGGAGCGGGTCTCCACCTGGCTCTTGTAGTCACCGGTGTTGGGGTCGGCGACGTCGTACGCGAAGCTGCTGTAGTCGGCGTCTACTCGCGCCATTGGCACCACTGAACAGTGAGCCACGGCCACTAGGGCGGCGAGAACTACGAACTGGAACAAATAATAATTTTGTTAAAATAATAGAACATAGAGCATTAATTTTTTATAAGTTTTCTGTGAAATGCAATAATATTATACTTTCTGTTAATTTTGCGAAATGAACAACGTTGTGTTCAATCGGTCCAGCAATGTAAGAGAAGAATCTTAGGCTTAGATCTGAATTTGCCTAAACTGAAACTGAACTGAAATTGGACAATGCAGGTTGTTTTAAAAAGAGTATATCCATGGAGTTTCTTGCCAGTTCTTTTCCACAGGACACACAATTTGGAACCATGCAACTAGAGCCTGACGTTTCAAAAGTGCCTGTAATTGGGTTTATTTTAAATAAAAACATTTGAATTTTGATTTCGAATTTGTACCAGTTTCATTTAAAATGTAAAGCAATTGATTTGTCTAAACAATCGATTGCCACAAAAATAAATGTAATTTTATTAGACAACCTACTTTGGCTGCCATTGCTGATGCTGAGGTAATCCGCTGATCGAATGATGCTAACTACTTTTTTTTTTTTTTTTTTTTTTTTTTTCGAATGGGCTCTCGCAGGTGGGACCGAAGTCCCATTTCTGCTTAACCGGACTTAGTTGGCGGAGAGTCCCATGTGGGACTCCATTCGCCGAAGGTTTTTTCCCTACATACTTACAAACTAGATGCGCGCGGCATCAATACCGCGCGTAATCGGGCGGGCGCCCCCCAAGGGGGGGGCTCGAACCTCGCTAGGGCATTGCAGGGGGACCCCGCAGTTCCTATGTCCCCCTAGCAGCCGTTGCTGCATCGAATTGGTTACCTCGAAAGTAGCGGACTTTCGGTCCCTATCGGGTGACGTGCTAAACGCCGTGAAGCGGCAAGCCTCGCCGGCGAGGCTAAGACCTACCTAGAAAACCTAACCAGTGGCTACGCAATAGCCTGCTCCTAGGAACTACTCTAGAGCATAGGGCCGGTCTCGCGTGACGAGATTATCTCCGGTTGCTTACACCGTGAGGGCGTCCCCAGGGGGGAGCTCGGACCTCGACTCAGGGTGCAGCAGGGGGACCCCGCCACTGATCCCCCCAGCAGCCGGTGCTGCGTCGGCATGTGTTACTGTTTCTCGAGAGTCGGACTCTCGGATTCTGTGTGTGTGTCGCGTCGGTCCTCGCCGGCGGGGACGATATTTTGGACGACGGCGTCGGAGTGTGCTTGTACTTTTATCTGACTCCTGGAGGAGTGTGATATCGTCATCGGGCTCAATGAGTGTGTGTCTGGGACGTCGGGTTTTGCTGATAGCGGATGGCTGGTAGACGGTGGCCGCCACGACCAAGGGGTTGGGGTGCTTGGGAGCGGAATCGAAATAGCGTTTTGAGACACGCTTGAAAAACTGCTTGATGGTCGGCAGTTTGAAGTCTAGGTGGAGGTCGACGTTGCGTACGTACCAGGGGGCGTCTACAGCCCTACGCATGAAACGGTTTTGGATGGTTTGGAGCATGTGAATTCTCACCGGCTTAACGTGTGCGAACACAACGCTAGCATAGGCGAGTATGGGGCGGATACAGGTGGTGAATATCCTTACTTTGAGATGAGTGGGCAGCTTACTGTGCGCATTGAGAAGGGGGTGGAGACGTGCGAGGACGAGGGCGGCACGGTTTTTCACCCTGCGGATATGCGGACGGAAAGTCAGTCTACGTATGCTAACTACATATCAGAGCGAGCTTATATACCGCTCGTCCAGCCACTAATGCGCGGTCACTTGATGAACTTGAGATATAGGCCGGATTCTTATGACGTGATAGACTGGTCGTAATTAGAACAAGTTTGGGGTGCGACAGATGAAAATAATAGTATGCGAAGATAAATTATTACAAGTTCGCACAAAAAAATTGCAAGCTAAGATATGGACTTCGTTGTGTTTATTACTGTTAATTAAGCTTGAACAGTTACGGGAAGCCCGGGCAAGATGCATAGTGTGGGTAAGAAGAACAACAGATTTTTCCAAAAACGTTTAATAGTTAGCATTACAACACTTTCTTCTTCTTCTTCGTGTCGACATGAGCTACATAATAATAATAGCTCATGTCGTGGGGAAAAGATTAGCCGGTCAGCAGGTTGATAGCGGGGCTGACTGCCCAGAGTGCGCCGGACGGTCAATTAAATATCGTCACTCGTGGAGGCTCTTTTGATGCACCCCAATACTTTCTCAAGTCATGACACGTGCGACCGGCGACGCCATGACAGTTCAACCAAAACAACGCGCGAGTGCATTAATTGTCGAGACTTTCGTCGAGAAAAAAGATTTTTTCGTTGTGTTCTTACGAGCTTTAGTCCCATTTGTCATAGGCACACCTAGAATTTGCTTAACTATATGCGAGGAAGTTTTTATTAACGTCCTTCAGAGGTAGGTTGTTGGACGGAAACAGGTCGGTGACATTATAATTTCGCTTTGCACGTCGATACCGGACATAATTATTACGTATGCATAAAACTTGTAAGGAATGTTAAAATATTATGTCGGAAAGGGTATTGATTTATTATATTTTATTATAGCTGCTTAGTTTCGTGTGATATTTGTTATTACTAACAGTAATTATCTATTAATTGAATTGGATTTGTCAATAAAATTTATTGTATTAAAATAACTCATTGTTAAAGATTTAAATTGTGGAATGAAAAAATCGCTCACGAGCAGGATTCGAACCTGCGACTCCTGGCTAGGTACGCCAGTGCTTTAGCCACTAAGCTACCGTGAACACTGCTCGTGGTATCGAAATTATCCTCCACTATGGTACGTTTTTGGTTGACTTCAGCGATATCTTATTAAGAAACAGTGTTTCTTAAATCTCACTATGATAATTTTATGACAATTATTGTAAGATTATTAGTTTAAAATACCAAATGTTGAAGATAGGACTTCTAGGAAAATAATTAAATGCTTCTGTTTCTACTTTGATGTCGTCTATTTGATAATAAAATTATAACATTGAAAATTGTGAATAGCCACGTGCGTTCGCCGCGGTTTGTTGGTTCCAAGCAACCTCATTATTAGCACTCGTAAATTCGATAGACTTTATCACGACAATGGCACTACACTCTAAAGAAGATCTTAAATAGTGAAATTTACAGATTGCTGGAATCGTACTGTTTTGGTGAATTAAAGATTCAAATATGTCACGATATTCCAGGCATTGCAAATAATTATCATCAAACATTGGAAGTTTGATGGTTGGCACTTGATGTTTGGTTTTTCCGTCGACGCGGCACTGGCATCAGGTATTGATGACTCTGCTGCACCTTTGACCTTTGAACTAGACACTATTTCATGTGCAACAGAAATGACGGTAGCAAAATATTTTTCGATTCTATCACGTTCATTCAGTTCTTCATTGATTTCAACTGAATTAGATAAACATTCTAGCAAATAAATAATTTTAATTTTAATTTACAATGTTAATATTATTGAACGCTAATATGATTCAGAACTTTCTTTGGCTGTATGGTAAATAGCATTAGACATCATACCGATGTTATAAAAAACGATGTCGAGGGCTCAGCCCCCCTAGCCAAGTTGACAATCTACAATCGTCAAAAAACAATCAAAATGTATGGGAATGACATATCTCACCGAAAAAGTCATTCGTTGAGATATGTCATTCCCATACATTTTGTTTGTTTTCTATAGCGTTGACGATTGTAGATTGTCAACTTGGCTAGGGGGGCAGGCGTGCCGGTACTATGTTGTTAGTCCTGTAAACTTCCAAAGCTTAAACTTTTAAGGAGAAATACTGTTTTCTTTTTATAGTATAGGATGGCGAAACGAGCTAAAGGCCCACCTGATGTTAGGCGGTTACCGGGTAGGGTATTATGGTTTGCCCATAACAACTTCAATACCACCTAGGCTGTTGCTTAAATGGTACCGCAAGTCGGTTCGCTAAACTGAGACATGAAGATGGTTGGATGATTCAGACCGAAACACAGCAATGCAAGCATCACTATTTGGCGGAGAAGTAGGTACGGTGGTAGTACTTCCCCGGACGAGCTCTTTCACAAACGAGCTGTACTACTACTAACATTATTTATGGTTAAAATAACTTACCTGTAAGTGTAGTTCAACCATAATTATACGAGATCTTACATCCGAGATATTTATTAACAAAGGTAGTCCATCCATGCATATCGCATCGGTTCACACAGTTTAAAGCTTGCTAAAACAAACAAAAATTAAATCAAAAGAATCGATGGCCTAATCGATTCCGTACATACATACACCCCTATTTCAACCGGTACAGCTCTAATAACGTCATTCAGTTTAGAGTCGTCTAATGTACATTCTGCAAAAAGAAATTGGGATGGCAGGGCGCGACCCTTGGCTGCGCTCTGTCTTGATGGGTGGGTGGGTGATAAATATCTCGGATGTAAGATCTCGTATAATTATGGTTGAACTACACTTACAGGTAAGTTATTTTAACCATAAATTATACTTCTATCTTACATCCGAGATATTTATTAACAAAGGTAGATGTTTAGCGACTTTTGCGGAATGTAAGGTCAAGTTTACATTAAAATAATGGTTTTTCTTGTTAATTTATCAACAACAAAAAAACCTAACTTTTATAATATTCAAATACATTTAACACAGCCCCGGTGAAGGATATGTCTTCGTCGAGGTTGGCAAGAAGTTGATTATAAAACACAAAGAACTACCTGTCCACCAGCTATTTTCTTAATTAATCGAAAAAACAGGCCATTACTTTTGGCCGAGGTTGAGAAGGCGTGACATGTGCCGTGTGCTGTGAACACATCCATGTCGACGCCGCGCCGCGCCGCGCCGTTGTCATTTAGCATCTGCTTAGTCCAGCGGCTCTGTAAATTTGCACTATAGACAGGCTTTTTATGATTAGGAAAATATTACCAGTGTTGAGTAAATGGTACCAAGCCGTTTTATCTCCATAAAATACGGAGTTTTTGTGGGGCAAATGGCCTTGCGTTCTCGAACTGATGGAACAATCAGTTTTGGGTTGTGACTTGTAGGCGCTGAATCTTTAATAATATGTATTATGGATTTGAAATTGCAATGCAAGATAAGAATCTTGCGCAAATAACATTAAAGTTAATAAAAAATGAGGTCTGCATTCGTTGTCCTGTTGACAGTTCAAAATTAATTACTCACAGAAGGTATACAATGGCAGGTTATCATCGAAATAAATTTATAAAAAAAAAAGGGAAATTAAATTAAAATATTTAAAAAATAAATTTGATCCAGTCACTGCAAGGCATCTTGGGAAACTAGGTTTCATTTAATGCAATCATCTTCTGGATTTCAACTTGCAATACAATCATCATCATTGTCATTGTTACAGATGTTACGGTACATCTTTACCATTATTACCTAATCTGCAATTAAGCAGATTGGAAATTAATATAAGGGGGTAACCCATATAACTTACTGTACTGTACTTAATCATGTTGATTTTAAAAATAAGTGTAAGGTAAGTACTAAATTAGTTTTGTGTTGTTCATTAAGCATAAAGTATAAAATAAATAAAGTATTTATTTATTTATATAATATGGTAGTTCATATATTTGAGATGAAGTCGCTGTGTATGTGCATTTATGAAAATAAATTTATTTTATTTCAACAATGACATTATAAAATTTTATTGATAAAATATACACAAGTGTTTTGTTGAAAAACATCATATTGCTTTAGGGTATTTTTAGAAAAGGCGTTACACATTATGTTTATCGTATCTTTCGGAATATCCATTCCTTTCAAGCTAGATAAAGATTTGAAAAGGAGATTTATCTGAATCCACCATTGTCAAATAAGGGAACCATGGCTGTTTTGGCCAGTATGGTACAACAAAAAATTCGACATAAATATAACTAACCTAATGTTGGTATTTTAAAACGAGAGCAATTAGGGAAAGACATAAAATAAATGATATCACATGAATAGTAAAAGCGACAATGTCATGTGCTTTTCAATCTCTTTTCCAAAAGAAATATAATATAGACTACATTTCTCATTAATCAGAGACGCAATCAATCTAAGTTTAGTTCTCTAATTTTATTCAGTGCCTCTTGGAAATGCCCACATTGAAGTCCCACTAAGTGTCACCACTGATGTGTCTAGAGGACTGGACGACGTCAGGATTGACATGTGATTTAATGAAGAAGAATAAAAAGATATACCGCTGCTCACCCCACTGCCATATTTGTCTAAACATTTGAGATGGGGATATTATATTCCCATTCTCTATTCATGTATGAGATGGCAGTTTTGCTGTGGATTCTAAGCAGCATGTCTACGTTTCTGCAAAATTTTAAGAATGTGGTTAGTAGTTTTAAGTAAGTTATGTGAA
Source organism: Asteroscopus sphinx (assembly GCA_949699075.1). Lineage (NCBI taxonomy): Eukaryota > Metazoa > Arthropoda > Insecta > Lepidoptera > Noctuidae > Asteroscopus > Asteroscopus sphinx. The sequence goes on along the minus strand of OX453004.1, from coordinate 28,793,976 downwards.
GTTCCCTCTCTTTGATCAGTGGCCTCTAGCAGTCACTTCATCGTCACAATATTTCATATAAGAAAATTAAAATTATTTTCATTAATTTTATTCTTAACTTTGTAGCTAATATAAGTTTATGATGCAAGTAACTTCAGCTAAATAAATTTTTAGGGACATCTCAATCATATGTATTTACCATTATGTTAAGCAAAGCTAAGCACTTTCCCATTCAAGTACCTACATTATGTGTAGGTATATCCATCTCACTACCATAAGAGCTATTATAAATATCACCCATAAGTAACAGTAGGGCATGTAGCAATAGGTTAATGTAACTAACAATAAACTTGAAAATTATTGTTAATTCCCTACTTATAAATTTGCAAAAAAAAATTGTTATATTATTTCAAAAGGTTATACTACAATTATTATAAACACATAAATTTGTGTTCAGTAGAAGGCAAGGTTCCATTTAACTTAATATTATATCTTTTGTTATTAATAAAATAAACCCCAGGTTTTCTATAAAAGTTTTAGTGTTCTCATATAATATACTCATATGCATATATTATACTAGTATGGCAATAGGCTCGCCCCCTATTACATGGGACTATAACATAACTAGCGAAATGTGGGTGTACTATACACCTCTGCCTACCCCTTCGGGGAAATACAGGCGTGATGTTATGTTATATAGTATGCTACCACTATATTCCCCTTGTTTCAGAGGTACAAAACTAGAGGTTTTTAGTTTAATGGGAACAAATAATAATATGAAGCAGAACCAAGGAAATAAATATTGAGGTAGGTTCCTAAGCGGTTAAATTCAACCAAAACATTGATCAAATCTTAATATAAAAACTTTTGTAAAAGCTATGTGTAGTGAAGTAAAACCCGAGAAGTTTTCAGATATTAACTTTGCATAATATCATCTATTTTAAAATGATGGGTGTTTACCTACATATTCATACAGCATTATGGGTGTATCTATTTACAAGTATGAAACATGACATTTGTAAATTTAGTAGGTTTTATAAGATTGCCCGTTGTACATAATATATCTTTTCTGTATGTATGAAACCCATAGTTAATTTATGGGTTAAAATACAGAACAAACAACTAACTAGGTTCATCATTATATTTTAGACATCACATCTGAATATAGTAATTCTGCAATGTTATTATTCATTTCTACTTTTGAAAATGGAAAGCTAATATTTTAGCAGTATTTTTTGCAATATGATGAAGAAATGGACTTTGTATCCTTTACATAAGGCAAGAAAACAGGGTCACCTGTTTTAAGCACCCAATGAATTAGGTATGCAAAAGGTAAATTGTATGCATTCAGCATGTGGTACCTCTAGTAGTGCCTCTGGTAGCTGTTGTGGGTATGCAGCACGGCTGTCACTCGGTTGCAGTTGCATGCCTGTTTTATGTTGATCTTCTTCATCCCAGCTGCTAGTTGCACATTGTAGTAGTAGCAGGCTGCTGACATCATTTTGTGTTCTGCTGATTAGAAGGAAACCACTTGTTTCCCAATAAGGAATTCTTCTTGGAGTTTTATTAATGTGTTTTCACCAGTATAAAAGAAAATTTCTTTCAATTATTTAAATAGTATTATACGATTTGTTATCCAACAAAAGTACTACAGTTTCTCTTCATTGTTTCTTCCTGGTAATAATCCGGTAAGAATTTAACTTATAAGAAACCAATTAAGTATGTTAAGTGTAGTTTTATTATTGCTTTGGTTTATTGTCATCAGTTTATTAGTATGACAGATCCATCTATCTCAAAATCTTCTTGAATCCATTTTAAGGACCCATTACACTGGATTGAAGCCACCTCCGGGATCAGTTATGGTTTTTATACTAATAACAAAAATGTATTACCAATATTTCTCCAATGAGGGCCTCCTTCTTTCCTCAACCCCTCCAACAGGACTCAACCCCAACGTTCAGATGTCTCAGCAGGTAATTTATCCTCCAAGTTCAATTTTCTTGGCCTTGCTAAGTACATAATACTATTTGGGTACAATTACAGGCGGACAGATTTTGATTAGATCTGATGGTATTTTACCCGCGATGGAGATGGCTTTCTTCAACATAACATCTTTATGATTATGTAGGTATGTTTCCCAATTTGGTGGTAGTTGGAGACAAACAGGCCGAGGACGTTCTAATGGAACAAGCCCACTCTGGGTCAGAGTGTCACCTTAGCTCAGCTCTGCATGTAAATATTTATTACTTTCAGGATAGCATCACGTACCACCACGTTAAGAAAGCACAATTAATTTGTTCCGGGATAATATCACGTATTACCACTTTAGGGAACAAAAGACATTTACCATCAGGATAACATCTCGTGTTATCACGTCAAGATGGTAGAAATTCATGTATATAACATGATTTTTCGGAAACTACACTTTCACTTTCACCAAATGGTGGAATATAAAATTCGTCTTCACGATTATCTACGAAGTATATAAAAACTTTCTTATGTATTTCTTTAAGAATATGTGTTTTAAATTACATTAAATTAATTACTTCAATGAAATACATGAAAAAAACCTAAAATAAAAAATATTCGTGTGACCGACGCAACACACAAAAAATGAATGACGTTATTAGAGCTGTACCGGTTGAAATAGGGGTGTATGTATGTACGGAATCGATTAGGCCATCGATTCTTTTGATTTAATTTTTGTTTGTTTTAGCAAGCTTTAAACTGTGTGAACCGATGCGATATGCATGGATGGACTACCTTTGTTAATAAATATCTCGGATGTAAGATAGAAGTATAATTGATATTATTGTGTAATTGTTGATTATGTCACTTACTAATAAATAATCTTGTAATTAGTAAAGAGTAGGTATATGTGCCTTCTATTTAAACCCAAGCTTTGCCACTGATATGAAGACATTAGTTAAATGGATGTAATTATAACGTTAAAGTAACTTTACTTTAATATTATTTTACACAATCAAATGAATACGTTTTTAATAATCAAACTAAATGTATACAATTTTAGTAAATCCATCGACCATACAGCCCAATAGACGCCTAATGTTAATAACGCATACAATAAATTCTGTCAACTAGCTGAGGCGCGGTACTGCAATCTGATTGGCCCTACCAAAGCGGCTATTGGTTAATCACTAACGCAGAAGTTTTGGCGGCTTACATATAAGTGGTCGAAACTGATTTGAAGTTTTGAAGTGGCGAATAGTGGCGAACTAAAAAATATGAAATTTCACTGATGTATTGAAAGACATCGGTCGCCTATTATTAAGTGTATGGGCAACGAGTAATCCAAACGTCAGCAGGCTGCACACTGCTTCTGGAAAGACCTCACTTCTATTATTATTATTTTTACCAGCAAAATACAACAATACGCTACTAATTAAAATGATATGTACAAAGTAAAACGGAGGTAAAAATAAAAGTTACACAAATCAAAGAAAAAATCACTCACGAGCAGGATTCGAACCTGCGACTCTTGGCTCAGTACGCCAGTGCTATAGCCACTAAGCTACCGTGAACACTGCTCATGGTATCGAAATTCTCATCCACTTGGTACGTCTTTGGGTAACGTCAGCGATATCTTATTAAGAAACAGTGTTTCTTAATAAGATTGTTGAGTGTTTTTTGTTTTGTTCAGTTTTTCTTTCCACAATTTAAATCGTTAGATTTCGCTTCGCATGCGTAAATGCGTTAAAAATAATAAAAGAATTACACAAATCCATTGGGTTTTTTACCAGAGCCATTTCTTTTATACAGGTGATTCCCTCTTGTCAACGGAATTACCTCCTCTCACCTCCATCTTCATAAGTCTTAACCTTGGCCCTTAGGTCATACCACGTTTTGTAAAATGAATACTTGCATAAAAATTTCATACATATATAAAAGCTAATAATAAAGATCATGAATATTTGCTCGTTTATTTATAGAGCACCCAGTTTTGGTCATGTTTAATTATTTTAACAACGACGTTTTTACTTGTCCCATTATTTTTACGAGAAATTATCATTTATTGATTTATATTTAACATGATCTGGTAATGTCCGATTTAAATATTTAATTACTAGATACTAGATATTTGTCGTATGCGATGTCAAAATACTTCTTATAATTTTTTTATTACTACTGAATTTACTTCCGTTTTGGTAATCTCTTATCATTATTCTATTATTTTAACTCATTTTTTTATATAATTTTATATTGTACCTGTATTTTATATTTGTGTTGTAAATATTGTATATTTGTAGATAGATTAATTAAGATAAAATTATAAAGTAATATTTAGTGTTAATCCACTCAATATATTGTACTCAACAATTAATGGAAATGTGTTCTATTGCTCATACTGAACCACCAAAAAAAATTTGCGTACTGGTTATTTTTTTTTCCTGTATAAACATAAAAATCTCCTTTAACTCATTAACGTCGATCTAAAGACATAAATAAGAATAATAGTTATAAACCCAAAGATATTTAAAAGTACAGATATGATACTTGCGCGCGCAAACTGAAGACTCGAAAACGTCCTAATTAGGACGTTTTTCAATTAGTACGCGTCAATCAAGGTGGACTTAAAGAATAGCACCACCCTTCTCATGGGTGTCATAAAAGGCGACTAAGGGATTCACCAGAGGATGGGCAGCAGCGTTCTCTGAGTATTTAACCAACCAACTGCGATCGCCAACCCGCCTGCCAAGCGTGCCGATTATGGCATATCCCCCCCTTAATTGGGGGAGGCCTATGTCCAGTAGTGGACGTCTTTCGGCTGAAATGATGAATCAAGGCGCCGAACGTGACTACTGATAAAAAAAAACTAACATGCCGCCGTGTGTGAACAGAAAGTGACCTAATTATGATGCGAAAGAACCTTAAAGTAACAAACTTACTAACTTGGTACTAGTTAACTTACCTTGTTATGTGTACGTGTGCTGCCACTGCGTACGGAACATTTTTTTCATTTGTTTTGTTAGGGTATAACATATCTATACTTTTAAATATCATTGTATAGGCCAAAAGAGATAAGCAGTACCTTTGTGCTCAAGTGTTTGTTCTGTATGTTTTCCATGATAAAATGTGTTGTGTGTACATAAATAAATAAATGAATAAAAATAAATAAATGTTGCCACCGCCTCTCTTTAGATGGATTCAATGTGGAATTATCAGATAACTTCCACATTGAATTGAGTTGAGTTTTAGTTATCTAATACATTATAGGTGTAGAGAAGACGGAGAAGGTGGATTGAGGAGATAGATGGTAGATGTAGGCAGATACTTAGAGGGGTGCTGGCCAGAAAACCTCCACGTGTGCCTGACGGCTGCTTGTCCTTCTGGACACGTCTGGAGGGATCGGCAGTTGTTTGGCCGGTGCATCCTGGGCACGGGCAATAAAATCCTGCCGAGGGATTAACCTTCGGGGGATTTTATTGTCTGTGGCGAATATTCTGGCGCGGGAGGGGCCCGTTCTGGGCCAGTAGGGAGTTGCTCCACGTGTCCCTCTGATATCAGCAGAGGGCACAGTCGAGGAGCAGGGTCGGGCCCGGTGTGCACTCACCCTGCCACTGGGCAGGCAGCGGGGGGACTGTCTTTCCCTGCCCCCGTCGATCTCGTAACCCCAGGAGTGCCCGCTGAGTAGTGTTCTCGAGCCTCTTGGGACCGAGGGTCTTGGCTTCACCGCCCGGACCGTGAGGAGGAAAACCTCTATAAAAAATTACGAGAGGTAGGGCCTACGAGCAGCAGACTCGGGGTAGTCTGCTGCCCGATCAGTAGCTGGCGTAGCTGGCACAGCCGGCGTAGTTGGCGCAGCTGGTAAAGGCCCATGAGGTGAGGTGGCGTGCAGTGTTCCGTGTGCGCCACAAAGGAGGGTGCGGCCAACGTAAGGCCGCACGGGGAGAAGGGGCTCGCCTGCTTGTGGTGGGCCGGGACCTGTAGGGGGTGGTTGTGTGAATACTCACGGGTTCCCACGCCCCCGGCTAAGGTAGTTGAAGGAACACCGTGGTGGTTTTAGTCGGTAAGAGTCCGACACTGGCTCCGCCTACCCCGGGCGGAGTGCGTCAATGAGGATTTCCCCACGGCAATAAAAAAAAAAAGGCAGATACTTAGAAATTCCACATACTATGATCCTGACTCACCTCTTCCTCTTCATTTACAATCTACGTTAATTACCCTCCTCGCATGCTCATAGCTGTAGGACGCCTTAAACCTAGTATTTTTGCGATGGTCTTATCTTTGGTAATCTTGTTTGATGGTCTTATGTTTGATGGTCTTTTGTTTGATGGTTCTATGCTTGATGATATTTTATCTGTGACTTTTTAAGAAATTATATCAAGGATTATCAAATCAAAGTTTGAACTAGACACAATTTAAATGTAATAATCACTAATGTTTAATAAGAGAATTTAAAACAAAGAAGTTTTGCGGAAGCGGGACATAAAACAAAAGATATCCGTGTCAAAAGAGATATCTTCGGGACATCACACGAAATACAAGATAGTCCCCATGTGCCTGTGAGGTGACAAGGGACTAATGATGTGTCAGTACGGGTATTTGCAAATTGATAAATGTATCTAAAGTTATAAATAAAAGTTGTTGTTTCTCTCTACGATTAAGTTTGTTTGTTTGTCTTCGTTATTTATTTAGGGTCCGTTTCACAATTAAATAGGCGATTTAACAGTTTCTCTAAAGAATGTCTGCCAAACCAACATTATTGGAGAGCACGTTAAGCTGTTGGTTCCGGTTTTCACACTAATATCTATTGTAGTTGTTAGGGGTAGTCAGAAGCCTGAAAGTCTGACAACTAGTCTAACCTTAGGATGTCGGTATTACCCAGTAACTGGGTTGCGGGGGTCTGATGGCGGTCGCTCCGTGTAAAATACTGATGTTCAGCCACATCTGGGTAGACAGGAAGCCGACCCCAACATAGTTCGGAAAAGGCTTGGAGGAAGAGACTCTTGTATCTTTACCAATAATTATGCAAAACCCCTTAAAGAGTGCGAAAGGCATTCGCATTGCAGACTTTCTCATAAGTTAATAAGTAGAACTTTTAAGCCTATTTATGCATACATTCGGCAATTAAAAATGCTATATTGGTAGTTGCAATAGTTTTCTTTTGTTTTTGACATGAGAACCGCATTTGACGACCATTACGTTATGGTGGGATTGGTAGTCATTCAACCTACAAGTCGACATTTTCTTAACTATTTAATTGCAGGAGAGTGTTACTGCCCAGCAACAAACTCTTGAAATTAGTTTTTAGGGTGCAAACGGGACACCGTTTGGCACCCTTTGGGTACGGAACGGTATTACTCTCGCTATGCTGTCCGTCCGCCCGTCTGCCTGTTGGTCACAGGGCTGTATTTTTTGAACGGTATTAGGTAACTGGTTGAAAATTTCTCAGAATATGTGTTGCTATCGTTCCTATCACGAAAAATACTAAAAATAAAAAAGTCTAAACCCAAACTTCTTCTATGGGGACCCCATAGAAGGAACCTCGAAAAACATGCATTTTTTTCATCGTTGCTACTCTATCTTCAAAATGACGATACATACCAGCTTCAAACTTGGTCTGATTATAGTGCATACTATGTCGTTTAGCAAAAAATACTAAAAATAGGACAATCATAGACATATGTGGTGGTACCTGCTTAATAAAGTGATGCAAAAATTCATAATTCGCACACAGTGCGTTGATGTATTTTCGTAAATTAAATCAGTTTCTATGTGGTATCAGGTCTATGGGTGGTACGGGATCCTTAATGCGTGAGTCCGACTCGCACTTGGCTGGTTTTTTTCTGATAGCAGTGTCTGTTAGGGGCTAGGTTATTCAGTGTGTCTGCTTACTTCTAGTACCTATAGACCGCTCGTATAAAAAAAAGTTAATGGTATAGACTGATAGACATACATAATTCATAATTGTACATTATGTATGTACTTTCTTTAATAGAACTGTAAACTGGACTAGATTTCAATGAGTCAAATAAAAGCACAGACATAGTAAAAAATATAGACGATGTGCTGCGAAATAAGTGAAGCCAAAAAAACCGTGCTCTTCCGTGTACAAACCAGCGCTCACGCACACACCATGCACCTGAAGGATATTTGCTTTCGCGATGCTTATTGGACGATGCCGCGATATGTGTACTGAGAGCAGTGAGCACGGTTTGAGGTGCATGTGTGTGCGAGAGCGCTGGTCAAGGCTCGGAACCGGTTTGAGAAATACCGTTTAGTACCGGTTTATTGCGGTTTAGCTCCGAACTTTTCTTGAGAACGCGAACGTTTAAAGAACTTTATTTAACCTAAATTAACCGGTTTAATCGACGAGCGCCAAGTAAGAAAGAAAAGAAAAGTAGATACTTACCCATTTTAGGATTTTTTGCAGCAGATCTGATTGAAGCAGTGAAATAAACGTTTGTCGCGAAACAGAAGAAATTGTCTTTCTACTAAAGAAAAATAAAAACTAAACGGTGTTTGTTTGTATTAACCGGTTTTTATTGCTCTAAACCGGTTAATCCGAAAAAACCTTTATGTAAAGTTCCCTCAAAATACCGGTTTAAAAAACCGGTTTATTCGAACGAAACTGAAATTTAAAGGTTTTGCGTCAAGTACATAATAACGGTTTCAAAATTTAACCGGTATCCGAGCCCTGGCGCTGGTTTTACATAGTGTGTATAAAAGTTACGATCTCAAGATCTCTCATTTAATATTGATACTTGATTTATAACGTTCTTGTTTCTTTGAGGTTATAAGAACCATAGAGATAACAAAATAGTAAGATTTAAAACTACACAAATTTTGTGTACACTAACTCCCAGTTTCCAAAAGGCTGATCAACACAAAAATGAACTAATCGACTGTCAAATCTCAGGTCAAGCGACGTGATTGGTTGTTAGTATTTTTGCCGACCAATCACAGGAGCTGACATGAGATTTGACAATAGATCTAATTGATCAGCCTTCCAGAAACTGGTGGTCACAAATAAATGGCTAACAGGAACATTTAATGTGAGGAGATTGAGACTGAAAGCATTGAAATTAGTTTGGAACTATGTTTTGTTTTTAATTACGAGAATCGGCCTTCTGGATTAATTTTAGTATGCATTATGAATTTAGTTAAATTCAGAATTATAAAGGTTTTTCAGCCATGTATGAAATCCAAAAGTGTATGGGAATTACGGCATGATACTTACTCCTTTATTTTGAGTGAACATATTTTTATCTATTTATTTTTGTCTATCCGAAATTGACTTCTGATATCACAAAACAATGTGTATATGTACCTGGTCAAATATTAATTCAAGGTCGTGCTATTGTGATACATATTTGATATTTATATCATGTCCGCAGCTTCTATGTAGGTAAAACGTGATATTTTTATGAATGAAAACCTTTTTATGTTATACATAGACATAGTAAAAATATAGACGAAGTGCTGCGAACAATCATAGTGAAGCCAAAAATATGCTCCTTCGTGTACAACCAGCGTTCACGCACACACATGCACCTCAAATCGTTCTCACCCCTCCCAGTACACATGTCGCGGCATCGTCCAGTCAGCATCGCGAAAGCAAGTATCCCTCAGGTGCATGGTGTGTGCGTGGGCGCTAGTTGTACACGAAGATGCGTAGTTTTTTTTGGCTTCACTATCATTGTCAGCAGCACTTCGTCTATATTTTTTACTATGTCTGTGATGTTATAAGAATTAAAACAGAGAGGAATACTTAAAAAATATTATTATTCGTTTTATCTTTACATGTCTGTACAAACTAGTTACAATATTTACATGTCGAATCGTTAGAGAGCCAAATAAGGCTATCGAGATTACCAGTACGAAGCAGGAGCGGAGTAGGCAGCATAGGTCAGAGGAGAACCGTAGTAGGACGGGCCGTAGGCGCGAGAAACTACCGCGGGGGCGGCAACGGTGCGGGCGGCATAAACGGAGGGACCTGCAAACACGGTGCGGGCGCCGGCTGCGTAGGCACCGTGAAGTGCACCAGTGGTGTAAGCCACGGGGGCACTAGCCGTGTAAGCCACGGGAGAACCAGCGGTGTAGGCTACGGGACCGCCAGCCGTGTAGGCTACGTGGGCGGCACCAGTGGTATATGCGACAGGAGCAGCCACGGTGCGCGCAGCTACAACGGGAGCCGCAGCAGCGTAGACTGCGGGAGCGGCAACAGAGCGGGCAGTGTAGTACGCAGGAGCAGCGGCAAAGTTATGCGCAGCATAGACGGAGGGAGCGGCAACAACCGCGGGAGCGGCAGCTATGACAGCCGGGTCCTTGCGTACGACAGCGTTGAACCCGTTGACGTCATCGGCAGTGTAGTCGACGGTACGCTTGGTGCCGTCTGCGTCGAGCAGCGAGTACTGTCCGGCCACGTTGCCGCCGGAGCGGGTCTCCACCTGGCTCTTGTAGTCACCGGTGTTGGGGTCGGCGACGTCGTACGCGAAGCTGGTGTAGTCCGTGTCTACTTGCGCCACTGGCACCACTGAGCAGTGAGCTGCGGCCACGAGGGCGAGAAATACGACGAACTGTAAAAATAAAAGACTTCATTAATTTGAATTCTGTAGAGCAGTGCTGCTTTTAAGCCTCTCAGGGGGTCACGTACACTGTATAGGGTCGAAATCTCTAAACAAATTAACGTCTAATAGTTATCGTAACTATTGTAAAACTGTAAATTATCTGTTTGATTGTTTGTTCGAGCATCACGCAAAAACGACTAAACCGATTTGGATGAAATTTGACACACAGAATTAAAACATAGTTTTCGTTTTTTAATTTTCGTGCCACAGGAGCGAAGCCTAGTATTTATGAAAAAATCCCAACATAATCTTTTATTCTTGTCTAGTGGAGAGTAAGCGGTCGCGAGCATTTTTTACCAAAGGGTAAAAATTTGGAAAACTTTGAAAAGCATTGTTGTAAAGCATTGAATGTTTGTATCAAAAGTTATAAGAAATCAACAATTTTGATTGATTCAGCACTGTGTTATTTTTTTCATGTAATTGCATTTCAAAGTTATTGTTGGATTTGTATCCTTATAAAGACGATTTTGAAGACGGAAATTGGCAAGAGACTTTCAAAAATTTGTAGCAAGTAATAATTTTAAATCAATCACAAAAACGTAAACAATTTATTTTAGTTTTGTGATATATTTTTAAAAAAATTACAAAAATGGCAAATAGTGTAGTTTTAATTTATAATTAAACTTGAAAAGTTAATTTAAAAAATTCATAAAATTAAGTGACTATTGTAGGCTGAAGTTAGAAATGATTGCAAAATCTTCATAAAATATCCTTTTCTCAAACATGCTTGGAAATTCGAACATGTTTTTGACAGCCTTCTTCGAAATAAATCGAAAATGCTGTACTGCTGCCGAATTGCGTAACTCACTCGCGATCGCAATCATCTTAATTTAAATGTTCATTGCTCCGTGTGTTTTGACAATCCGTGTTCTCGGCTACTACGTACCACGCAATGAATGTTGCTTCAATTTCAAAATGAAAGCTAATGTCAAAGTGAATGTATTACACAATTGCCCCACCGGTCAAATATATGTCAGCAAGCGGCCGGTAATTGTAGTATGAAAATTAATATCTGTCGTGAATTTAAAAATAGAACGAATTTTTGACGCCGGAAAATATCAACCAAGGAGGTTACTTATCACAGTTTTTATTAAAATTTCGAACTGGCATGCAAATACAGCTAATTTAAATAAAAAATAAACAAATTAACATAATGACGCGGGAAAAATTATTGTTGTTCGTCATTTATTCTAAAATTTACATAGGTACTACTTAGAATTTCCGCGCATTATTTGAGAAAAGTACTATACAAGCCTTGGCCGCAATCAGGCATTGATGGATTTTTACATTCGTCTATCAATGCTCCTTTTGCCGGCCGCTACGGTAATATACTATTTGTAATCACGCTCACTAGTCAAAATATTTGTCTTAAAACACTTGGTTTACACTTCACTAGATACATATTAGATTATATAAAAATAATCACCTTAGCTGCCATTGCGTTAGACTGAGGTTTTCCGGGCGATGACTGATACTCGTCGAGATCGCTAGGAGCTTTTATATGAGCTCCAAGACGCGAAGGCGTGGTTTGGACGACTATGATTACTTGTTGATCTTTATAGATTAAGCAAAGAGCTTTTTCTTAGGCCTATGTGGGTTCCGTTGGAATGTTTTTTTGTGGATTTGAGAGCTTGGTCTTTGGCATTGGGTATGAAATTTAAATACACAGAATAATTTTTTACTCATCAATTTAAATTACTATCGGGCCGGCTCGGAAATCGTGAAAAAAAAAACATTCGTTCTATAGAAAATGTTGCGTGTACTTGACCAAAATGTATTGTACAGCCAATTTATTTTTTACTTTAGAGTTGGTCCCACATGTAGTAAAAATTGTTCAAATTGATGAGTATATGGTTGAATTAAGAATAATTACCAATTACTTCAATTACTACCAAGAGCTCAAAATACTGAATCCGATAACATTTTAACACAATTTTGCCAAAATGTATGCTAATTGGAATTTTTAGGTATAGATTTGTTATTTTGACTAAACATAAAAATACCATTGAACGCTTAAAAAATCGAATCTAATCCGATATTGCACTAAACTATGTGTAAACCAAAAATATTGGAAATGTTCAAAAATGTGCTACAATCAATTATTTGATTGTTACAATATCTTCAACAGAACCCTATTCACGTACGACAAGCGTAATGGCCTTTGTGTTGCCGACGGATCCGGAAGGGCAAGGTCGCTGATTCTCATCTGTACTGACGTCGAAGAAATGGGTCCGCGTCTCGAAAGGTTGCATCTCGGTACATGCATCATTGGTTATGTTAATCGCTTTGGTTTCTTTTATTTCTTTTTGTTTGTTGTTTCTCATGTGTGAGTTTATGTTGCCTGTTATTTTTAAATTCCGGGCTACTTTTTAAGTTGTATTAAGGTTTGATCATAGAAAACATATTTTTAAACGTTTTATATAGGTAAGTATAAATAATATAGTTACACAGAAAGTATCATGCATTCATCATAGCGCTTTGTTAGAGTTGTCATTCATAATTTTTTGGTTCATAGTATAATTAGTAGGTACCTGGCATTTGACCTTATTAGTAGTAGTCACTAATATTTCCTTTGAAAGACAAATCCAGTGGTCTATAAATCCTACCATCCTACTTACGTTTTAAAAGCAATAAATATGGATGATTGTTTCCTTGTCCTTCAATTTCGTTAAAACAGCTGAACTGAAAATGAAATTTATCACACAGAAAACCATATCCCGGATTAACACAGAGGATACTTTGTAAAACTTTCGACGTACAATGAGAGCGAAGACGTGGGCGTCAGCTAGCTATTTATACTGAGGAGTGGGCCCAGGACCTTGAAAATTATTTCCCATGATTCTCGTAAGAACTCAATTATTTTGGGGATCGAAAGTACATACATACATACACCAAATCATGCCTGTATTCCCTGAAGGAGTAGGCTGAGGTGTATAGTACACCGGCCTACATTTCACAAGTTATGTATGTTATCAGTCCCATGTAGTAGAGGGCGAGCCTTTTGCAATTAACCGGCCACAAATCCAGATTCCAGTCCAAACCAGATTTGCTCGTCTCAGAAATCGAACCCAGGATCCTACGTTCAGCAATCGCCTCTAAATTATGGAGTATAATATTGAAACTAACCATGTACGATTTGTGGACACTGACAGTTGGGCTAGTCCACAAGTTTTAAGTCGCTCAGCGAGCTATGGAGAGAGCTATGCTTGGAGTTTCTTTGAAGGATAAAATCCGAAACGAGATTATCCGGAGAAGAACCGGAGTGACCGACATAGCTTGTAGAATCAGTAAGCTGAAGTGGCAGTGGGCTGGCCATGTCTGTCGAAGGACCGATGGCCGCTGGAGCAGACGAGTCCTTGAGTGGAGACCGCGAATCGGCAAACGCAGCGTAGGGCGCCCCCCTGCCAGGTGGACCGACGACCTAAAGAGCGTGGCCGGGGGGGACTGGATGCGGAAGGCAGAGGATCGAGCGTTGTGGCGCAACTTGGGAGAGGCCTATGTCCAGCAGTGGACTGCGATAGGCTGAGTTGATTGTTGATGATGTACGATTAATATAAGATCAAGTGTAAGATCATAAACATCTATCCACAGATTAGAGAAAGAAATAAACAGCATTACAAATGGCGTTGAAACGAGGTCTTTGTCATTACGTCGCCTCAGTGCTTGAATGTCCAACCGACCATTGACCAGTTTTACCGGAGACGTTCTTTTTAGTTTATTATTGATTTAAGAGAAATATTTTAAAAACTTTGATGATTTATGAATAATTTATAGTATACAGGGTGTCAGGGAAACGTTTCCGAAAACGAAGACAGGTGATAGTGTTGGTGATTACTGATACGAAACCACGAAACAAAATGCGATTCCTTTTTTAGATTTTTTCATTTTTTTTTTGAATTTTTCTTTATGTATGAGTTTTATTTAACTGCCCAAAGCTGGTTATGTATGAAAAATGCAAAAAAATATATATGAAAAAATCTAAAAAAAAAATTTTTTTTTGTGGTTTCGTATCAGTATTCACCAGCACCTATCTTCGTTTTCAGAAGCGTTCCCCTTACACCCAGTATATTACATTATTCTTAAATCTTCAAAATTTTAAAAATATTTCTCTTAATCAATAATAAACTAAAAAAAACGTCTCCGGTAAAAACTGGTCAATGGTCGGTTGGACATTCAAGCACTGAGGCGATCTCGAGGTGAGTTCGAATTTGGAGCAAACGTATAACTTATGCGTTTGCTCCAAATTCGAACTTCAAGGCAAAAAGATTGTTAAGAATATTTCCATGGAACTGCAACTTTCTTGCTCGAAGTTTAATAAAGACCTTATAAAATGCCAAGAATTGTATTTTAAAGGTTTTTGGGGTCCCGTATCCAAAAAGTGCCAACGGAACCTTGTTACTTTGCCTACGCCGACTGTCTATCCGTCTGCCTGCCGCAGGGTAGCAGGTATTTAGCTGGTACAATGTACTGTCACGATACTTTCCGGTGGTAAATTTTGTCGTCAAAATCCCTTGAACGAATCCTGCTACATTATTCGTACCTACGGCTGTCATCGAACATCAAGTGCAAGCGATTTTAGCCTTAGTGGTGGTTCAGCGGAAAGATTTATGACTGTACCTACCTACTGGTTTTGGTCGCTTTCGTTGTGATGCCAAAATAGCTGTGATTTAATTCAAAATATTTTGTATCCTGCTTCTATTGAAATGTTATTTATAAGTACTCGTGCATGTGTGATTGAAATTTTAAGAAATATGTAAAGTGTTATGTGGTCGGAATTTCAAGTTTACGTCTACAGTAGCGATTTTTAACTTTATGCTGAGGACACAAGGTTCAATATTCAGAATCGATACGACAATTTTGGCAACTATAACATAAATAATAGTGAGGTATTTTGGCGTAATAGCAATTTGTTACTTAGTTTTTGCATGATCGATCTCCATACTAGTCAACCAGGAAATACTTATTGACGAAAATGTAATATTTTAAATGAGTTATACTAATAGTGTAATACAGAGCGGCGTCTTATTAATCCTTTTGTACCTAGACGATATTATTAGTAAAAAATATGTAGCATTTTTTTAAATTTACCAATATTTTTTTAGTCATCGTAACATTTAGTTGATAGGTTTAAAAATGATTAAAAGGCAAGAAAATCAAATAGTGTTTTTAAATCTCTTTCTTCAATACTCGTTATAAATTAATTAAAGGTGTATTCTTTTTTACAGTTTTGTTAAGTAATAAAAAATATTTACAAACTACAAAAAAATAATACACCTTAACGTTGTTGTAATTTTAAATACAAAATTAAAGGTTATATATACATAATACCGTACCAACCGAACCCGACCGTAGCCGTACCGACTGCCTCGTTGGTCTAGTGGTTGCAAGTCCTGGGTTCGATTCCCGGGTCGGGCAAAGTGTTATTGGGTTTTTTCATTAGGAAATTCTCAGTAGCAGCCCGGAGTCTGGATTTGTGCCCGGTCAGTGGCAATAGGCTCGCTCCCTATTACATGGGACTATAACATAACTGGCGAAATGTGGGTGTACTATTACACCTCTGCCTACCCCTTCGGGGAAATACAGGCGTGATGTTATGTTATGTTATATACATATTGGACGTATACTAATTATAAAGCATTATATATTACGTAAAAAAATTGTAGTGATTTATAACTCCTATACATTTTGAACTACTATTTCCACAGGTAACTGAAAAGGTATGAAAGTACTAAATAAAAAAAAAGTAGTACGTGGTATCACAATTCTATACTGAAATTTTACCATGTTATTTTGTACATTTGCAATAACTATAAGTTTGTATATTAAAAATTATTTACAATACATGTTTTTGATCTTTGCTATAGTCGACTAGATTTAACCAATAACGAACATTTTCAAAATAAAACTACATCAAAATAAAACAACATCAAAAGAGATCTTTTCCATTAAACAACGCCAAGGCTTTTGTGAATTTAGTCATGGCCATTTAGAACTACCATCTCAAATGGTTGCTGTAACTAACGGCATCATTACCATACCCATTGGCTACCGAGCTTGCACCATAACCAGCATAGCCGGAAGCTCCATAGCCACCATAGCTTTGAGGCCAGCCGTTAGAACCATAAGCTCCATTTGCACTGGGCCAAACGTTGGCACCAGAATTGTTAGGCCATCCATTCGCACCATATATGCCACTGGCAACATTGCTGCTGGGCCATCCATTAGTACCATATACTCCACTGGCTCCATTGTTGTTGGGCCATCCATTTGCTCCATATGCACCATTGGCACTGTAGTTTTGGGTCCAGCCGTTAGAAGCTCCACTATAGGTTTCGTATCCACCATTCACACCATTGGCGTAAAGGCTGCCTGCATATGCTGAGTTAGCAGCCTGGTTCCATGCATTCAAACCACCATATGCTAGAGGATTTCCACCAGCATATCCCAAACCGCCATGAGCTAGAGAAGCAGCTCCATTGTATCCAATAGGAGATGGGTGAACACCATAACCAGGATCCTTACGAACTACAGCGTTGAACCCTGTATGGGGATGAGAAGAATATTCGACTGTTCGTTTTGTTCCATCAGCTTCAAGAAGAGAATATTGTCCTACTACGCTGTCTCCAACTCGTTTCTCATGCTGATCTTTTATGTCACCAGTGTTAGGGTCTGATACTCCGTAGGAGAAGGTGGAAGATCCTCCAGAAGCGTTGCAACAGGCAACTGCTGCAAGTAGCGCGATGAATGCGAACTGTGGAGTTGAATATACAAATTTAATAAGAAATGTGGAGTTGAATATACAAATTAAATAGCGTCTATAGCGTGATGTAATCAGGTTATATTATAATTGATAATATCTATTTTTATATCACTTTATATAAAAAAACTAGTCTCCGACCAAGTCTATGTAAGTTTTTGTTACGACTGCTCTTAATCTTTTTAGAATGAAAAATTATCCAAAAATTTATCATAACCATAACGGTATAATATTTCATTAATGTGCGATCAAAGTCATCACTTTTCTTATTATGAATGATTTAATATATATTGTTTACTTGGTTCGTCAACAAATTGTTTACACCAACAATACACAAAAACAAAATAATGTACGTACAGTGGATCACTACTCTAATTTCTTAGTTAATGTTATTTATTAAAACCGACTTAATAAGATATGCTACCGTTATTCCGACTAATATAGACGTACAGACAGCTTCACACACTATGATAAACAAACCAAAATAAATTAAAATCACTCTTATAAAACCGTATCAAAATCCACCAAATGAACGAGATTACCCCAAACAAGCGCGGTTGGGAACTTTAATTGATAATTTTGTAGTAACTAAGCAAAATTGGGCAACGACACAAGAATCAAAACAAAACATTTTCCCAAGTTTTGAGATTTAAAAAATTATCAAACGAATTGTTCTTTGTTGTACTAAGTTTACTCAATTACCTTTGAGAACATTTTTTTGTATTGTTTACACAAATACTGATGAGTTTAGATTTTTCTTGCCTTTATATAGGTGTTTTTCATAATTTTTAGTATGTGTATCGCAATCAGTAGCCGGAAACATTTGAGAATTAGCGTTGACCTACGATAACGTGTATATCCCTTTTTTTGATGTAAATTAATCAAATGCATGTAGCAGAACGTAATAAAGATAAATTTGAACTTTATCTCGATCAGATAAGACTGATTTATGAAATGATATAAATGAAAAGAATACCATGGTTACGTGCGTTAGGTGTGTGCGTGAAAAGGCTTCTTCAGGGATTCCAATCTTGCATAAAAAGGACTACAGTTTTTTTTTTATCTAATGGGCTTGCTTTTGACCACCACCACCTTTAGTTTGTAAATCTATAGATGTAAAGCATATCATTAATTTATTTCGTAGACCAGAGTTCACCGATTCAGGTACATTTTCTACTTTGATACAAGGCGCCATCGCTATTTATTGGAAATTTTCCCGATCTACTACGATCTGAGTATTAATACTACGAATTAACACTTGGCAGTAAAACAAAAAATAAAAACACTGTAAGAACTAAATTATCTGTAGTTTGATTTCTGAGGGGTTGTGGAGTTTTGACGACAGATGATTTTCATAAACTAAAAATAAACTGCAAATGTGCTTCGAAGCTCAGATAAATGAGGTCAGGAGTAATAGCCTAAAATTGTAAGCTTCAGAAGTTAAATCCTAAGAAGTTAAACCTTTCAAGACAAAAAAATATTCTTATTCTTTCGATGGGCGCAAAGCCGCTGGTGGCGGTGATAAAGTGCCTCATTAGAGGGCCTTTGATGAATTAAATGATTAAATTGGCTAAATGATTGTCGTTCATGTTGTGTGTTACGTACGGTGATTCCAGAAATTGTTTATGCTTTTTATTAACAGAATTTTTTGTACCACACAGATAACTAAAACTACAGTTAGTACCTATGTGTATTTAGATAACTGTAACAAGTTCATCTTTCTCAAATGTCTGTTCATTGTTATTTAAACCCCTACAATTAAACAACTTGTACATTTTAAATAGATATTCGCGTAAAATGAAAAGATATCATCTTAATTCAAAACATGTTAATCGACATCTAAACATGTTGTTAACTCTTCAACGAGGCCAATGTTACCATTCTAAGTGCAAAATTAATTTACATAATAGGTATTTCAGTTCCTAATTAACCTCTGAAAGATATTATTTCGAAATTTAAGAGCAGATGTGAGCGCAATGATTTCAAACTATGACCCCCAAAACTACAATGCGAAGCCTCCGTGTGAATATAAATATTTGAGACTGACGGGGTTAAATCATTCACAAGCCAAATTCGAAGAAGAACACATAGCATCATGGCAGCTAAGGTAAAAATAAATTACAAATAATACGAATAATATTATAAGAATTAAGTAAAAAGTGATACTTGGTCCCAGTATTGAACCCTGTGGTACACCTTAAAAAAGTTAGAGTTTTTACTCCGTCTATAATGTTTCAGCCAAAAAATTCCATTGAACCATTCCAAGATTTGAAATTTATGCTCTTAAAAACTTCTTCTAATGTCATCCTGAGTGAAAAAATATTAATAAATCATGTTTCTATTCCAGTTCATCGTACTCTCGTTGCTGGTGGCATCGGTCTACGGCAGCGGTGGTTACTCAAGCTTCTCCTATGGCGTTTCCGACCCTAACACCGGTGACATCAAGGACCAGCACGAGAAACGCGTCGGTGACAGCGTCGTCGGCAAATACTCACTTCTGGAATCCGATGGAACTAAAAGGATTGTTGAGTACGCTGCCAACGCTGCGACTGGATTCAACGCCGTCGTCCGCAAGGAACCTGCTGTTGGTGTTCATCCATCTGGACCTCATTCTCCGTTAGCTGGAGGACCTCATGGACAAGCTTTGGCCCACCCAGCTCAGTTAGGTCATGGACCCGTTGCTCCCGTCGTAGCCCAAGCCGCACCTCTCGCTCCTTTGGCGGGATCTGGGCCTCTTGTCCATCCTGGTGCTCATATCAACCACGGTGCCCTTGCTCACCCTGGTCTTTTGGCCCATCCTGGTGCTTACGGTCATCCAGGTGCTTTAGCCCACCCTGGCGCTTACGGACATCCTGGTGCCCTTGCGCATCCTGGAAATCTTATCCCCCATGGTGCACTTGCTCACCCCGGCAGTCTTGGCCATCCCAGTGGTATTGCTCAATATGGTGGTCTTGCCCACCCAGGTGCTCTTGGCCACCCTGGTGCTCTCGGCCACCCTGGTGCTCACGGCCACCCTGGTGCTCTCCGCCACCCTAGTGCTTTCGGCCACCCTGGTCCCCTAGCCCAGCCTGGTGCTCTTAACCCTGGTAACCTGGGCTACCCCGGCTATGCTGGTGCTAATGGATACGGCAACCCATTGGCTGGTCATCTTGGTGGCCGTGGAGCACCCTCCGTCTCCCACTACTCTCACTCGATTGTTCATAATGCCGCTCGTCCCTACACTGGACCTTACGCTGGAGCCTACAACGGTGCCTATGGTGGAGCATACGGTGGTGCACACAGCGGCTATGGCCCTCCTGGTCAACACGGTGCCTTCGGTGCTCCCTTGGCCCATGGACTTGGTAACCCTCATGCCAACTTCGCTGGTCCCCTTGCCCACAGTTATTCCAACTCCGTAGCTCATCCATTCTCTTTCGCTCATGGCGCGAACGGTGCCCAGGCTCTTGGAGCTGGTTTGGCCTGGTGAGATATGACTGGTACTGATCTGTGATTTAATTAACGACTAATAAATTATGACTGAATACTTTGGCATTTTATTTCAATTTAATTTATTTATTTCAATATATTATTATATTGTTACCTTTATTTTTTTTGTTTTGTTTTTGGTTACTATAAATATAATTATTTAGTCTGTGCAAAGCAAGCAAAGAAAATCTCCTAAAATGGGGGTTCACGGACGGTTTAAACGTCTAGTGTGAGTGCGGCGTCACTCCGCAAACAATGGCTCACCTTCTATCTTGCACCGCGTGCCCAGTCACCTGCACGGGTGAGGAGCTAATGACCGCCAACCACAATGCAGTGCGCGTTGTGGAACACTGGGCCAACTAAATTTGCCATCGAAACGCTAAGAAGAAGTGTATTGTACACACGGCTACACATCAAGCTGTAAATTTCCAGTATAAGCTGACCTCGCATTGTATAGGTTTTCCTTACAATGCAAAGTCAGCCTTTACTGGTTTTGTACAGCTTGATGTGTAGCCGTGTGTACAAATACGATTGATTGATTGAGATATACGATTAAAAAAATATTCACATTTCTATTTATCACAACTTTTGGCAGCACATATTTCACACCGTTTGAATATAAATCGACATTTCAATTCAATGAGAAGTTTTACTATTCATCAATATCTTAACCGAAGTAACACACAAGTAGTTTAAAAACCGTCTAAAGGTAAAAGTAAATCCAAGTGTAGTAATACAACTCCAAGAGTTACAAAAGATGGTTAATGGTTAATGGCATCTGCAAGGTGTTAATTCTGTACTATCGATTTTGTAAATACTTAAAGGGTGAATCTGTTCAAATACTTGGGACACTGATAAGAAGGCTCAAAGTCACTCAAAGGGCAATGGAGAGGGCTATGCTCGGAGTGTGCCTGCGTGATCGAATCAGAAATGAGGAGATTCGCAGGAGAACGAAAGTAACCGACATAGCCCGAAGAATTGCCAAACTTAAGTGGCAGTGGGCGGGGCACATTGCTCGCAGAACGGATGGCCGATGGGGCAGTAAAGTTCTGGAGTGGCGACCGCGTACTGGAAGGTGCAGCGTGGGTAGGCCCCCCATGAGGTGGACCGACGACCTGGTGAAGGTCGCGGGAATCCGCTGGATGCGGAAGGCACAGGACCGGTCGTTGTGGCGATGCTTGGGAGAGGCCTATGTCCAGCAGTGGACGTCTTTCGGCTGAAATGATGACTTGGGACACTACGTAACGGAGGACCTTAAAGATCATGAAGACATCGACCGCGAGCGCAGGGCTCTAGCTGTGGGAAGCAATATGCTGGTGCGCAGGTTTGCTTGTTGTAGTAAGGAAGTTAAAATTACGTTGTTTAAAGCTTACTGTCAAACCTTCTACACAAGCAGCTTGTGGGCCAGCTACACGCAAAAAACACTGGATGCCCTGAGGGTCCAATATAATAACAGCTTTAGGATGCTTTTGGGGCTGCCGCGTTTTTGTAGTGCCTCTAACATGTTTACTCAAGCGCGTGTTAACTTAACTCTTCTCATTCCGAGAAGAGGTCCATGCTCACCAGCAGTGGGACAGTAGTGGGCTGACTATGTTATCTATAATGCTAACGAGTTGTATTTTTAACAACCTGCAAACAACCAACAATCATGATCTCTACTTTGTATGCACTATGCAACTTAATACAATAGAGGGGTCAAGCTGTATCGGTGGTTCTACTCAACCGATTAAGATGAAACATGGGTTATCTTTTAAGTTAGACATTAGTCTAACAAACCAAACAAACAACCTAACCAACCTATACAAACGCAAAGTTTCATTACGATCCGTTCAGCTGTTTTCACGTGATGAGGTAACAAACAGACAGACAGACAGACAGACATAAATTCTAAAAACGATTGATTCGTGTTCTATTGCTTATTTTTAGTCCCCCTAGCCGGTTTTCGCGAAAAAAAACTCAATGTACAGACTTTTCGACCTTTACAGTTTTATTATAGTATAGATTATAATAATAATAATACTTTGCGGATGCCATTAAACATCTTTTAGATGTATATTGGCTTTTACTTTTACCTTGAAACGGTTTTGTGTTACTTGGGAAATTGAAATTGAAACAACATTAATAGATCAGTCGAAGTTGTTTTTCACAGAAGCTGTTGAGACTTGTTACAAAATACGTGGGACACTCAGAAAGTTTTGCGAAACTAAAAAAAATTGTTCTATACGTACATATATTTTTATCAAATCTTTTCAAAGTACTTTCCACCAGCCTCTATACAAAGATTCATGCGCCTAAACCAGTTTTCAAAACACTTTTTCCAGTCCGCCGCAGACACCTCGTTTACAGCCTGCTCGAACGCAGCCAGCGCATCTTCCGGCGACGAAAATTGTATCCCTTTGAGCTGATTTTTTATTTTTGGGAATAAAAAGAAGTCACACGGTGCTAGATCAGGGCTGTAAGGAGGGTGACCCAGGAGTTTGACTGGCGTGCTGTCCAGGAAGTCCCTCGTTTTGAGTGCGGTGTGCGCAGGTGCATTGTCGTGGTGGAGCAGTAGCCCGCGGAGCCCTGTGTTTGGTCGCTTGTTGCTTATAACAGAGAAAACTTCTGGCAAACATTTGGTAGTATACCATTCGGCATTAATGCTTCTTTGATCCCGTAAGGGAATTGATACCAAGTGGCCAGTCAAATTAAAAAAGCTAGCGATCAAAATCTTACCCCCGCTTCTAGATCGCTTCACTTTGGTAGGCGTTGGCTCATTTTGAAACACCCAAACAGTCGACTGGCGCTTGGTTTCTGGGTCGTATTGATAAATCCAGGACTCATCACCTGTAACGATGTCGTAAACACGCCGAGACGAGCCTGCTTCAAATTTGTTAAGCATATCACGGCACCATTCCACCCGGGCCTGCTTCTGAGCATCGGTGAGGTTGTGCGGCACCCAGCGTGATACTATCCTCCTCACGCGAAGATGGCTGTGTAGAATCTCGTGAACGCTTCCCGATCCAATCTTCAATATGTGTTGAATCTCCTGATATGTAATTCGCCTATTGTCTTGGATTAAATTTTTCACTGCTAGCACGTTTTCTTCGGTAACAGCCGTCAAAGGGCGACCGCTTCTTTCGTCATCCCCCAAAGTTGGTCGACCGCGCTTGAATTCGTTATACCAACGATACACGGTTGCCTTGGAAGGGCCTTCATCCATGAATGCCATTTGAAGTCTATCGTACGATTCATCCGGTTTCAGGCGACACTTGAAATCGTATAAAATCATAGCTCTAAAATGTTCCCGGCGCAGATCCATATTTCAGTGAGACACAATACTTTGAATTAACTCGCAAAAAATGTGGAGGAAAATTTTGAAATTGGAACTTACTTATTTTTACTTATAAATAATCATATTTTCGAAAAACATTATAACTGGCCAGTCTCCCATATATAAAAACTTTTTTTCGCAATACTTTCTGAGGGGCCTGGTAGTAGACAAACTCTCTCAGGAGACAAGAGGTGTAACAATGATATAATTAAATTAACGATCCGTACGTATTTCACAAATGGCGTGGAATTCAATGATATGTTCTTACTAGGGAACTGACCTACTGTTCTTGATACAGTGTTTTTATGTTGTAAACAAAGAATTATGACCATTTACAATAAGCTTCCTAGGTTACACGTTTGAGATTTTAGTGTTTCGTTGTCGTTTTCCAACATCTGTAATGTTTTTTAATATTTTTGTATACCATTTTATACACGGTGTGTTTACACATACTGCTTACAGTGCTTATCTATACTGAATAACTGAATACAAATCAACGTTTTTGTTTTTTACTTTTTTTAAATTGTGCTCGCGTGACTCAAGACCTTTTTTTCAAATAGGTTAATTACAGGCACTTGTGAAACGGTAGCACAGAATATCTGATACAACAAAATCAAAATTATTCGGTTGTTATTAACTTATACTTAATACTTCAAACGGAACGGTATTTTTTGAATATTTTCATCAATAAAACTACGCGGCATTAAAAAATAAAACTACGCGGCATTAAAAAATAAAAACCTGTTTTTGAAAGTGCAAATAAAGACCATTTATATGATATCCCAATGAACTAGTAGACCAACTCTGAAATTCCGACGCCCCATTTCAGCCCCTTTTGCAATGAATGCAAAACAATTTTTCTAATTTTTGGTTTGCAATAAGGTTGGGCAAGCAATGTTCAAAATTATTCCAACGCCAAAAAAATTCCAGTGACAGACGGATAGACAGACAGACAGGCAGATGGACGGACGGATGTAGTTGCACCACCATAAGGGTTCCTTTTTACCTTCTTGGTACGAAACCCCAAAATATCACTTTTAATTATACATTGTGGATAGAAACAATACTCAATAAAGAAATTAATAATAATAAACATAACATAAAAGGGGTAGGCAGAGGTGTAATAGTACACCCACATTTCGCCAGTTATGTTATAGTCCCATGTAATAGGGGGCGAGCCTATTGCCACTAACCGGGCACAAATCCAGACTCCGGGCTGCTACTGAGAATTTCCTAATGAAAAAACCCAATAACACTTTGCCCGACCCGGGAATCGAACCCAGGACCCCATGCTCAGCAGTCGCGCTTGCGACCACTAGACCAACGAGGCAGTCAATTAAATAATAATATTCTGCTCTAATATAAAAAAAAATGTTTTCTTTCCACAATTCATATCTTTATTAATCTTAATTCATATCTTTATTAATTTTATGTTGTGTCGTACCATCCAGTTTGTGAGCCTACAATAAAAATAAATTTAAAAAATCAAAAGTAGAGAAGTACAGTAAACAAATCCATTCAGAACTGCCCACCTAGCCAAGTTGACAATCTACAATCGTCAACGCTATAGAAAACAATCAAAATATATGGGAATGACATGGGAATGAATGACTTTTTCGTTGAGGTATGTCATTCCCATACATTTTGACTGTTTTCTAGTAGCGTTGACGATTGTAGATTGTAAACTTGGCTAGGGGGCTGGTTAAGTGTGTAAATTTTATACAAGACAGGCTTTGTTCTATCTATTGTCGGGAGCGAGAGCGCATGGGAAGGCGTCGTCTCCTTCTGCGAGGAGGTGATGCTCGCTAAGGAGGCGGTGGAGATGGTTCGAGAGGCGATGACCTCTCTTCCCATCCGCAGGAGACGACCTGGGCGTCGTAGGAGGGCGTATGCCGATCTCCAGCCACCCTAGGTGTGGGCCTGCGGGTGGCGGACTCGGGGTGGCCCGCCGTCCGACCAGTCACGGCCCGTGACGGTGGAGCGTACTGTTCCGCGCGTGCCAGTCAAGAGGAGGGTGCGGCCGTTGTGGTTGCCGCACGGGGAGAAGGGGCTCGCCTGCCAGTGGCGAGCCGGGACCTGCTGGGGATGGTTGGGCGAATACGGGAGTATTTCCCACGCCCCCGAGGGTCGGTAGAGGAACACCGTGGTGGTTTTTAGTCGGTAAGAGTCCGACACTGGCTCCGCCTTCTCCGAGCGGAGTGCGTCCATGAGGATTTTCCCCACGGAAAAAAAAGAAAAAAAAAGAAAGGCTTTTACGGTTGGGCAATTTCATGAAATTTTTCAACCATAGAAATTTATCGAAATATGTTTCACGTCAAACTTGAAATTTACAACTCAAAGTGAACATAAACTCAAACTAAAATAATTCGAACATTTTCAATGGTACAAAAATTTCATGAAATTTGCCCATCCCTGTGGCACCATCAATGTGCGTTTGACTGTACCATTTTAAAGTCCAGCCATCGAGGTCACAATTACTGCAAAATAGCAAAAAACGCAATATCATAGACAATAAAATGCGTCCACTTTGCAGATTAGTTACGTAAACTGAATTAAGGCGCATAAAACAAATACATAAAATTAATACTCCTGCCCTATTAAAATCAAGCTAACTCATAACAAAATGCAAAACATTGGGCATTTGATCTTTAATTACCTATGACACTAAAGCTAAAAACAGCGAATTCATCTACTCGTACTTTATCTCCATAAGGAAATATTGTACATTTAGTGCTTCATAAAATATTAGATAAAACTAAACATCTAGTTAAATCATTAGGACCAAAATTTGCGTAATGGCAACATTTACTACAATTCTCGTTTTTAATTTCGGTTTATTTCCTCAAATATGTTTACTAATAGTAACATTATTTAAGTAGCACAATGTAGTTGGGTCATTCAAGGTGAACTAGATTTTTGCACTTATTTTTGATATTTTACTTGCTCTATTGTTATTAGACCTACGGTTATGGTTAGGCCTCGTTATTAACATGCAAAGGTTAAATCGCTTTGGACGCTGGAGACCTACTGACAACGTATGGATTTTTTATGAGCTTTTGTGAAGGGGTTTGGTGTCCTTGAAACTAGATTAAATAACTTAAGTAATAAATCAAACAAAAAATAAGGTACTTCGAACTATTTTATTTGATCACAGCATCATTTATTGGAGTTTCAGTATAAATAATTATCTTAACATTATTTAGTACAGGTGGGCGCCGTAGAGACCGTGAGCGCCATGAGCGCTGTAGGCCAGGGGAGAGGCGTGCGCACCGTAGGCGATGGCACCATGGGCCAGGGGAGCGGAGTGAGCCCCGTAAGCGACGGCACCGTGAGCGAGGGGAGCGGCAACTGCACCATAAGAGTAACCATGGGCAAGAGGAGCGGCGACCGCGCCATAGGTGGTCACACCGTGAGAGTAACCATGGGCCAAGGGGGCGGCGGCGTAACCGTGGGCAAGAGGAGCGGAGTAACCATGGGCAAGAGGAGCGGCGTAACCGTGGGCAACGGGAGCAGCGTAGGCGGCAACCACGGGAGCGGCGTGAGCGTAGAGAGCAGGGTCTTTGCGGACGACGGCGTTGAATCCGGAGTGGGCGTCAGCGGCGTAGTCGACGGTACGCTTGGTGCCGTCAGATTCAAGGAGCGAGTACTGGCCAACCACGCTGTCTCCAACGCGGGTCTCGTGCTGGCTCTTGACGTCACCGGTGTGGGGGTCAGACACGCCGTACGAGAAGCTGTTGTAGTTACCGCCGTGGATAGCGCTGCCCTGAGCAGCCGCCACCAGAAGAGCCATTACGACGAACTGAAACAAGAAGAAAAATTATTGAAAACATGTTTGGTAAAAATACAAAAAAAATCACGATTGCGATACTTTTACATGAGAAGATAAACGTACTAATAAAGTCAGTCGCTTTTTTAGAAGAAAATTTTAATCAATGACTTTTACTAAATTTTTGGACAAAAGAGCTGTCAACCATACAAGAAGGCTGAGTTTAGCGTGTATTGCATAAAATAAATATTGAATTTCTATTTTCGATTTGTTTGAAATATTGCGACACTTTGGATGTCGAATCGAGCTAAAGGCCCACCTGATGTTAAGAGGTTATCTTTGCACATAACAACTCCAATACCATCTAGGCTGTTGCCTTAATGATACCGCAAGTCGGTTCGCCAAACTGAGACATGAAGATGGAAAGTCTCATTTGATTGTAATTTCACCGGCAACCGTACCCTTCAGACCGAAACACAGCAATGCAAGCATCATTGTTTGTAAGTAAGTCGCTTTTTTAGAAGAAATTTTTAATCAATGACTTTTACTAAACTGTTGGACGTAATAAAAGACCTGTCATTACACTGTTGCCAGGTCTCCCGATTTTCCGGGAGATACACAGATTTTTCTAAAAAATCTCCCGGTCTCCCGATTTTCGACAAAAATCTCCCGATTTTTTAAAATCCCTGTATAAAGCCTAATAATAGGAATAAGATCAAAACCTGGCAAAAAAACTACATAAAATGAAACAGACGACAAACGATAAGTTACTGCCCTGAATATTTCCGTCACTCCCAGTGTATCGTATTTTCACTAAACACATTCAATTTTTTTCATTACACAGGGCAGTAAACTGTAAAAAATTGCTTTGATTTTAATATTACAGCTGGAATAGTGACACAATATAATACCGTGATTACTTCAAAAACTTTGATTTTTGTTAAAAACATCATCTCCCGATTTTTTCCATTTTTCCTCAATACATCTCCCGCTTTTTTCATAATAAGCCTCCCGGATTTTGAAAATCGGACCTCGCAACACTGCCTGTCAAATACACAAGAAGAAATAAGATTGAATTTCTATTTTCGGTTTGCTGAGAAATATGGGGAAAGTTGATGGAGACTATTCTCTATATTAGAAAAGCTTTCTTGAGATGTATATTACAAGGTCCATTAAATAATAATTATGGTTTGGAATCATTCCTTATCAGTACTTTACTAGATCTTGCTATTCATTGTGCGCACCTTAAGGTCGCAAGCATTAAGTTTTCTTTTGTGTCTGCTTTACGCCGCTTAAAAGGTTAAAAGCACATGTCGATATCACTAACACGAGGTCTTATACCAAGAAAATCACAAAAATGAACTACAAATCTATTTATAAACGACCGAAACTATCATAACTCTTTTCACACTGAACTTTTTTACCACTTCAAAATCTAAACAATAAAATTAAAACAAACCTTAGCTGCCATTTTTAGTAATTGTTTGTTACACAAGTAAACTGTGAATGATTAATCAGGGTTACCAATTCTCTTTATATAGTATTCCCTCATGACTGTAGCCGTACTATTAATAGGAAGTAAGAGACATGCAACGAACTAAGGTCACGCATTTGAGGGTTTTTTTTGTGAGTATACATTTCGTCGGCGAGTTATGCGGAACTTGGTTAGGTACTGACCAGTGGGTATTAGCTAAATTTAGTAGTTGATTTTTTTGTCTGTGATGTATTGCTGTGCCAATATCCTGTAGATAGTTATTCTTATTATTATTATTAGCCTCAGGTCTGGGATTCCCTTTTCCGACTTGTCCCTGTCTTTTGCCATCTGGGGCCAGTCCTTCATCTTGTCATCTCCTTCTGGGCCTGCCGCTTTGTTATTTATTACATACTGCTGTATAGCAGTTGCAAAAACAGGAACAAAATTTATATTAAGGGTACATTGGCGGTCATATCGCTAAAAGCGTTGTCTTTCTGACAACCTTTGGATATACGTGGGACACTCAGAAAGTTTTGCGAAACTAAAAAAAATTGTTCTATACGTACATATATTTTTATCAAATCTTTTCAAAGTACTTTCCACCAGCCTCTATACAAAGATTCATGCGCCTAAACCAGTTTTCAAAACACTTTTTCCAGTCCGCCGCAGACACCTCGTTTACAGCCTGCTCGAACGCAGCCAGCGCATCTTCCGGCGACGAAAATTGTATCCCTTTGAGCTGATTTTTTATTTTTGGGAATAAAAACAAGTCACACGGTGCTAGATCAGGGCTGTAAGGAGGGTAACCCAGGAGTTTGACTGGCGTGCTGTCCAAGAAGTCCCTCGTTTTGAGTGCGGTGTGCGCAGGTGCATTGTCGTGGTGGAGCAGTAGCCCGCGGAGCCCTGTGTTTGGTCGCTTGTTGCTTATAACAGAGAAAACTTCTGGCAAACATTTGGTAGTATACCATTCGGCATTAATGCTTCTTTGATCCCGTAAGGGAATTGATACCAAGTGGCCAGTCAAATTAAAAAAGCTAGCGATCAAAATCTTACCCCCGCTTCTAGATCGCTTCACTTTGGTAGGCGTTGGCTCATTTTGAAACACCCAAACAGTCGACTGGCGCTTGGTTTCTGGGTCGTATTGATAAATCCAGGACTCATCACCTGTAACGATGTCGTAAACACGCCGAGACGAGCCTGCTTCAAATTTGTTAAGCATATCACGGCACCATTCCACCCGGGCCTGCTTCTGAGCATCGGTGAGGTTGTGCGGCACCCAGCGTGATACTATCCTCCTCACGCGAAGATGGCTGTGTAGAATCTCGTGAACGCTTCCCGATCCAATCTTCAATATGTGTTGAATCTCCTGATATGTAATTCGCCTATTGTCTTGGATTAAATTTTTCACTGCTAGCACGTTTTCTTCGGTAACAGCCGTCAAAGGGCGACCGCTTCTTTCGTCATCCCCCAAAGTTGGTCGACCGCGCTTGAATTCGTTATACCAACGATACACGGTTGCCTTGGAAGGGCCTTCATCCATGAATGCCATTTGAAGTCTATCGTACGATTCATCCGGTTTCAGGCGACACTTGAAATCGTATAAAATCATAGCTCTAAAATGTTCCCGGCGCAGATCCATATTTCAGTGAGACACAATACTTTGAATTAACTCGCAAAAAATGTGGAGGGAAATTTTGAAATTGGAACTTACTTATTTTTACTTATAAATAATCATATTTTCGAAAAACATTATAACTGGCCAGTCTCCCATATATAAAAACTTTTTTTCGCAATACTTTCTGAGGGGCCTGGTACATGAAAGACGCGCAGTCGCCCTTTTGACAATTTTAATCTAAGATGCTACAAACCAATGACTGCATTATAAATACAGTCATATTCCATCTCGGGAGGGTGTAGGACTATTGCGAAATATGGGAACTAAAATTATTTTGGCTATGGATATGGGTGTTTGATGGACTGGTTTTAATTTCTTTAGCCGGAAGAAAACGGCGACGGCGTCTGCCTCTCAACGTAAAACATTGAAACAGATTATGGTAAACTCGCTAACTCACTGGCTTCTTATAGTTATCATCTATAAGAAGATCATCTGTTTATCTGTTAGTATTATATCCTTTGTCTAGTACCCATAGCACAAGCTCTGCTTAGTTTGGGACTAGATGGTGCTGTGTAAAAAAAAAAATGTCCCAAAGAAGATAGAAGTACTGCGAAAAATCTAGTGAAGCCAAAAAAACTATGCTCCTTTGTGTACAACCAGCGTTCACGCACACACCATGCATCTGAAGGATATTTGCTTTCGCGATGCTTACTAGATGATGCGGCGACATGTGTACTGAGAGGGGTGAGCACGGTTAGAGATGCATGTGTGTGCGTGAGCACTGGTTGTACACGAAGGAGCATAGCATAGCATTTTTTTGGTTTCACTAGATTGTTCGCAGCACTTCGTTTACATTTTTTGTCACGTAATAGATAATAATTATATATTTTTTTCGTGTATGTACATCGATTGTTAATGGCTGTGTACGTGATAAATATATTAGCTGCGGTAATTGTCATCTTATAATAAGTATTTCCAATAAATAAGTTACGTTAGTCAGAGATTGAAAATATTGATTTAGCGATTTTAAGATGCTTCATTTAAGATCTAATAGAAATCCGGAAAATCCTTCTAAAGAACACACATTATACGTCATCAAAAGCAGTGACTTATAAAAATGCATTCCTTGCACGTCATCAAGTTCATACTTACAACAAGTTAAAATACCAAATTGCACTAATTGGAACTTTCACTCGACGTCAGCATGTATTATTTACACGACCTTTAAATTCACCGCATTCTTTAAATTTTTGATGTTTTTATTTATTTTTACTACGGCCATTGTTAGACCTTCTTGGTTAGATTGAGTAATTAACTTGATTATTAGAGGTCAAATTTTGTTGTTTTTTGAGATTCATGCCTACTATAATTTTTAGAATCAGAATTTGATTATTTAAACCGTTTAAACCATTTATTTTGCCACACACATAAAATATGCATATTACTTATACCGGGGAAGTACTACCACCGTACCTACTTCTCCGCCACTTAGTGATGCTTGCATTGCTGTGTTTCAGTCTGAAGGGTACGGGTGCCGGTGAAATTACTATCACATGAGACTTTCTATCTTCATGTCTCAGTTTGGCGAACCGACTTGCGGTACCATTTAGGCAACAGGCTAGGTGGTATTGAGGTTGCTATGGGCAAAGGTAACTGCCTAACAAAAAATCCTGTGATTGATAGTATAGGAGAAAAAAACGATTAAAATTTTAAACAGAGGTTACTTTGCATATTTATTTCAGATATTTCAAGTAATATTTTCAATTTTCTGAGCCAAAGAGGACCTGCATTATAAGATGTAGATTAATATATATTTTTTTTTGGATTTTTTACGATAAAGATTACGGAGGAAAAGTGACTTAAAAAACCGAAAAAAAGCCCAATTCACGTATATCGCCGCCTTAACATCAGGTGGCCCTTTAGCTCGTTTCGCCACCCTATACTATAAAAAAAACATGAAAAGATAACAGGACAAATTACAGAGAACACAACATGTATACAACAAAATATGTGTAGCAAGAGATCCAGCTCAGTATTTGCTGTGCATGTAGGTATGCACAGCACTGATTTTCAGCTGGTATCTCCCATCTATATAACTTAATGGTGAAATTTACGTGCACAAGAAAAAAGTAAGTAAATAAAAGAAGACATCTGACATCACTTGTTACAACGAGAAGGAAAACATCGTGAGGAAACCTGAACACCTGAGAGTGTTTCATACAGTTCACGACGGTATGTGTAGTCTGCCAACCCGCACTAGGCCAGCGTGGTGAACTTAGGTCTTAACCTTCTCATACTGAGAAGAGGCCTGTACGCAGCAGTGGGAAGGTAATGGGCTGATTATGTGTTATGTGTATAGTTTTTGGCCCTCTTGGATGCTATCTTCTAATTGAAGAAATGAAGCGAATTCTTTACATTAGAACACTATTATAGTCTAGCATATTGTCCTCGGAGAAAATATAATCCGAGTAAAATGATGTTTAAAAGTACAGATATATTACTTGTGCTCGCAATTTGAAGACTCGAAAGCGTCCTAATTAGGACGTTTTTCTATTAATCCGTGTCAAGAAAGGCTAACTAAAATACCATCGTGTGTGTACATATATTGTTCTAATTATAATAAAACAAGTTGTGTGTTTAAATTGGTTTTCCTTACGTTTTTAATTCTACGGTATTTTTAGAAATATATGTAAAGACGCTTGTCATCTAGTCTTCCTGCGATCACAAACGCTGCAAAGCTTTTGAAATGTCAGGAAAACCAATTTAAATAGTTTACGTGATGTAATCCGGTTAAACTTGTTTTATTATAATGTGTATCGCGAAAACCTAAGAAAAGATAATGTTCCAATTATGACGCGATAGTAACTTGAAGTACGTAACCAACTTACTTACTTTATTTTAGTTTATGTGTATTGTGCTGTCGCTGCGTCCGGAACATTATTTTCGTTGGTTTTGTTAGGGTATGACATATCTATAATTTTAAATATCATTGTCCGAGTAAAATTAATTGGAAATATCGAGCCTTTTTGGCAAGATACAAAAGTGCCAAATAGTAGGTATTGTGAAAAGTTTTGGCCTAAAGTTAATCGCTATAGGGTTTTAAATTGTCAAGTCTCGATATCATCATAAAGGTAGGTCGAATTAAAATTGCGCGTCGCGCGTCGGTTGTCATATTGATAGCGTATGCGTTAATAACGTTAGCTATGCAGATGACATGGTGCTGCTGAGCGCATCAATTTGTGGGCTTAAAAAACTCGTGGTCACTTGCGAAAAATATGCCAGGCTACATGGTCTTGCGTATAATGTTAAGAAGAGTGTGGTCATGGTCTTTGGGGCTAGAGGTAAATACCCGGAAGCAGTACCGGATGTAAAAATAAACAATGTACCCCTAAAAAGGGTACAACAATTTACATATCTTGGTCATGTAATGACCACTAGCCTCAAAGACGATGACGATATTGACAGGGAGCGGAGGGCGCTGTGTGTAAGAGCAAACATGATTGCCCGCAGATTCGCGCGAGGTCAAACTTACGCTGTTTAGAGCTTACTGTTCATCATTTTACACAAGCAGTCTGTGGGCACATTACACTCAAAAAACATACAGCGCCCTTCGTGTACAGTACAATAATGCCTTCAGGGTGCTGCTGGGGTTGCCTCGATACTGCAGCGCATCAGGGATGTTCGCGGTTGTCGCACAGACTGCTTCTATGCAGTCATGCGGAAGCGATGTGCATCCCTGGTCCGTAGGGTTCGGGCCAGCAACAACAGCATCCTAATGACGCTAGCTAGCAGGCTAGACTGTGTGTTTCTGAACCACTGCTGCAAGGTTTCAGCTGGACCTGTGACCTTGCGGTAGTGTTCTCAGGAACGGTAACAAAAACGTACATACTAACATAGTTTCTAAGCAATCTGTTACTAACACTATGAGTCTATGTTACTCGAATAAATAAATTTAAATAAATAAAATCGCACACTCATATACAGCATTACCTACAGGGCAAAGCGATTATTTTATTTTGCACGAGACTTTAAAAACCAACTAGTTCAACTTCTGTTGGACGGCGCATGGAAAGATATTTTTAAGGAAAACCGGCCAAGAGCATGTCGGGCCATGCTCAGTATTATAGGGTTCCTTAAGTAGGTGTACAAACGAATCAAATCGAATATTAATCATGGCTATTTTAGTTTTTGCAATAATCGGCAGCATTCGCGACTCAGAGCGTGTTGTTAGTAGCGCCATCTAGCGATAAATTCAAGAAGCCAAATTTAAGAAGTCTGATTGATGTCAAAGTTACTTTTTGTGATTTTTTCAAATAGAAAGTAGCTAAAGGAGCATTATTTGCCATAATAATTTTTCTCTAAGGTCAATGACCTTTGAACTAGGACGTTTTAAGTATTTTTCAGTTTTCTGTCTATAACTCAAAAAATTATAATCACATTATACTCGAAATAATTTTAAAAGAGAGTTTTCACAAAGGTCTATCAATGTGGAAGATTATAAGTTTCTACGTTGCATAGTTTAGAAATGGCAGGGGGGGGACACATTGCAAGCCATTTTGGCGGGCTATATTTCGCAGATGGTACACCTGATAAAAAAGTGATGTATGAAACATTACCTTCATTTTAGTAAACCTATTCAATGATAACCCACACAATGGGGTGCAGCGAAAAAAAATATTTTTTCCCCATTTCACATGTATGGGCGCCACCCCTAAAGAACGTAAAAACTATTTTTTTATTCTTTTAAAATTGAGATCTATATGCAGACTATTTTTTAACAAAATTTCATTTACTTATGTTTATAACTGTAGAAGTTATTAAGCTGTAAAGGATTAGGACAGACGGACAGACGGACGGACATGACGAAACTATAAGGGTTCCTTGTAGGACTTCGGAACCCTAAAAAAGAGGATGCCACCTCATATATGATTAATTCTGAAAATGATCTGAAAAGCATAAAACTCGAAGAATGACTATGCTTGAGTAATAATTTCTGTATTACATAACTTTTATATTTAGTTGTAATCTACTTTTTTTTTAATGCATGCTTACTTAATTTTGTTATCTGCAGTTTATGTAAAGAACAAACTCTTACCCTCAAGTTTACACTCTCAATATATACATTTAACTTACACAACGACATAAGTTCCAATCATATTACTCTATTACAAATTCCCTAGAAACGTATACTCAAAAATTACTGCGCACAATGATGTGCCAATGTCAAAGACTACTCTGTAAAGCATACTTCTCTCGATATCCAACAATACAATGCATATTTTTCAGCCATAGTGTCAATCATCATAATATTATATTATTTAATCCTATTAGATTGCCTCGTTGTTCTAGTGGTTGCAAGCGCGATTGCTGAGCGTGGGGTCCTGGGTTCGATTCCCGGGTCAAGAAAAGTGTTATTGGTTTTTTTTATTAGGAAATTCTCGGTAGCAGCCCGGAGTCTGGATTTGTGCCCGGTCAATGGCAATAGGCTCGCTCTCTATTACATGGAACTATAACATAACTGGCGAAATGTGGGTGTACTATTACACCTCTGCAACAAAACATAACATAATATAACATCACGCCTGTATTTCCCCGAAGAGTAGTCGGGGAAATACAGGCGTGATGTTATGTTATGTTTTGTTAATGTACACCTTCTACCGAGTAGCTAGGCTGTAATTGGCCATTCCCGGAGTTCCCCCACTATTGTGCTGAAGATGGTCACCGGGGAGGTTTTAGTGCGGTAAAAATCCCACACACCCCAGCCTCTACCCCACGAGGCCGGTAGCCTTTTGAAGGTTTCCTCCTAGAAAAAAAACAAAAAAAAAAGGCTGTAATTGGCCATGTCCTGGTCGGTCCTTGCCTACATGATACATCCAATGATTAAGAATTAATGGATTAATGAATACAGTGTTATCTCATCGACATAGAGGCTAATGATCGCTTATGGTCGAGCCTAAACTTAAAATCATTATAAATCAATAATTAGTTTACTTCAGTGAATTTGTCTGTCACTAACCTACATTCATAGAATTATAACACATATTTCTATGCCTACATTATTCTCACACAATTCTTTCCAAACCTCTAACAAATTAATTTTTACCATTGCCACTCGAAAAAGGGCATTTTATTCATCGATAACAGTGAATAAAACTCTCTTTTACTCACAAGAGAATAAAAACATTTTGAATTTGGAACAAGCACGAATTATGTACTAAGAAATGAATAAAACGTGCTGAACGTACGTACTGACTGGCTGGATGGAGCTATCAAATTAAAATTAAGAAAAAATAAATACTACAAAGGCTGGTTCAACGAGAGACTTATTGAAGGAGGATGTTTAGTACTTGATTCTCGTTCCAAATATGTGTAAAAAATTGTACCTTAATTTTTGAAATATTTTGAAATCGATTTCATAAATTTCTGTGGACACTATTCCGTGCTTACAAATCAAAATTTCATGCAGTGAGGTGATGCACCTTGCTAGGTCAGTGTCCATCGGTGGCTATTTTCACCCTCTTTGCCTTTTGTACTAGACAGAAGACCCCGAAATATCAGAGCTTGCGCGAGCATTTTGACTACTATACCTACGCGTGATTTGTCGTAGAATATTTTTTTCATCTTTTTTTCTTTATGTGTAGGTACGCACATTCTAACATATTCTTGAATATGTCTTTCATTCACCCAGTCATGCTTTATACCACTATTTATTTTCTCGTCGTCAATGGTAAAAAGTAGAGTACACAACTCGTGAAAAAAAAATTCATCTCGGGCCTTGTATCCCTCGCTCCGCTCAGGATTCTATTTTTTAATCTTACAATCCTTCGCTGCTCGGGATCCAACTTAGTCCCTCGAATTAAATTCCCTCTTTTTTCACTTGTTGTATAATCTACTATTACCATTTATTATTTGAAATGAGTATATCCATGGAGTTTCTTGCCGGCTCTTCTCCATAGGACCAACTTTTTGGAACCATGCAACTAGATACATAATTAACGTTTTGAAAGTGCGTTTAAATGCTTATTCGAAATAAAAACTTTTGATTTGACTTTGACTTTGGTGTAAACTGTAAAATAGGGTTGTTGTTTTTTAAGATAATATTTTAGATCGATAGAATTAGCTAAATATGCTGTTTAGCTTAGCGTGGTAGACCTTATACTATACAGGGTGTCAGGAAAACGCTTCCGAAAACGAAGATAGGTGATAGTGCTTGTGATTACTGATACGAAATCACGAAAAAAATGCGATTCTTTTTTTTAGACTTAATAAAAATGCATTTTTCATTATGTATGAGTTTTATTTAACTGCCCAAAGCTGGTTATGTATGAAAAATGCTAAAAAATATATATGAAAACATCTAAAAAAGAATCGCATTTGTTTTTCGTGATTTCGTATCAGTAATCACCAGCACCTATCTTCGTTTTTGGAAGCGTTCCCCTTACACCCAGTATACTTATTGCCTAGTTTAGGAGACAGGGATTCAAATCATACAGCACAAACAGCCTCCTATTTACTATGTTGCATGCGATTTAGCTATAATAATTTGAGAAATTGTTTTCTAATCAATTTTCAATTATAAATTTATGTAAAAGGCTTATATGAATAAATAAATTAAATATTATTATTATATATGGATACTAGCTGATACCTGCATCTTCGCTCACAGCGCCAGTGCCACTTATCAGGGTCCAGATTATATGTATTTCTTTTTTGGCACTAAACCAACATTATTGTGAATATGAGTCATTTTGGTCTATAAATATGTAATTTGTAAATTACTTGATTGCAACGCCATCCATTGGATTCTAGCCTTGATAAACCGAAGTGTGTGTGAATTTGACTTCAATCGGTCAAATCGTTCAGAAGTTACACGGTCACTAACAGACGCACCAACGATTTATACAACGTGTTATTGAAATAACTGAAGACCTCTTAAGGGGTCTTTGTACTCATCAGTATGAATAACTTTTACTATGTATGGGACCAACCCTGAAATCGCGAAAAAAATGTCAGCTGTTCCACACGCTTGTGTTCAGATAAATCGACAAAATGTAGGGCACACCTGTTTTCGCGATTTCAGGGTTTGTCCTATAGTAAAAGTTGTTTATACCTACCGATGAGTACAATGACCCCTTGAGAGGTTTCAGTTATTTCAATAACACGGTGTATGTATAAAGATTATTTGTTAAGAAAACACGTGATTTAAGGATAAAGGAACCGGGTATCAGCAAGTTAAATTTTGTATAATAAGAATAAACAACAACATTTGGTTCTTCGAACTATTTTATTTGATCACAGCATCGTTCATTGGTGTTTCAGAATAAATAATTATCTTAACATTATTTAGTACAGGTGGGCGCCGTAGAGCCCATGAGCGCCATGAGCGCCGTAAGAGATGGCACCATGAGCCAGGGGAGAGGCGTGAGCACCGTACGCTACCGCGCCGTAGGCGAGGGGAGAAGCATGAGCGCCGTAAGCGACGGCACCGTGAGCGAGGGGAGCGGCGACCGCGCCGTACGCAGCAACACCATGAGAGTAGCCATGGGCCAAGGGACCAGCGGCGTAACCATGGGCCAAGGAGGTGGTGGCGTAACCATGGGCCAAAGGAGCGGCGGCGTAACCATGGGCCAAGGGAGCGGCGGCGTAACCATGGGCAAGAGGAGCAGAGTACGCGGCAACTACGGGAGCGGCGTGAGCGTAGAGAGCGGGGTCTTTGCGGACGACGGCGTTGAATCCGGAGTGGGCGTCAGCGGCGTAGTCGACGGTGCGCTTGGTGCCGTCAGATTCAAGGAGCGAGTACTGGCCGACCACGCTGTCTCCGACGCGGGTCTCGTGCTGGCTTTTGACATCACCGGTGTGGGGGTCGGACACGCCGTACGAGAAGCTGTTGTAGTTACCGCCGTGGATAGCGCTGCCCTGAGCAGCCGCCACCAGAAGAGCCATTACGACGAACTGAAATTAAAAATATGATTATTAGAATATTATTTTAATACATCAAAGATTCACGAATTTGGTACAACAGATTATAGTATTGTTTCGCTGCTGCCGGCGGCCTTGCGCCCATTGACGGGTAAATGACTGATAGTTATGATTCGATACTTTTTAAAAAGTTGAATAAAAGTTCTGTTACACAAGTTTGAAGTTGAAACTACAGCAACTACGATTGACGTATCTTTGACTAATGTTGCCTAGTAATTAACTTTTTTACTAATGAGTAACCTGTTAAATGAAACAGACCCTTTTTTTATATTTTTCGAACATACAGATAAAAAAACACTACGACTCGTACATTTAAAAATGTAATAAACACGTTCTCATTTTTAAATCACTTTTTCCACACCACAAAACTTGTTTCCACTGCATCCATCACATATTTAAATAATAATGAATTAAACAAACCTTAGCTGCCATTTTGTTTGGTTATTGTTTGTTTCACAAGCGTACTGCGAATGATTAATCTGGGTTACCAATTCTCTTTTTATACTATTCCTACATGAACGTTGCTTTAGTGTTGATAGGAAGTAAAAGACGTGTAAGTAAGGTCACTGGTTGAATTTAATCCTGGTGCTGTCTATGGGTTAGTTAATTTGAGACTGTCAACGCAAACATGGCCTAAAGAATGTATGAAGTTTCATATAAAACGTTCTTGGGCCCTCGGACGAATCCGGGATTGGGCCTAAGTTTTTAACAGTTAGTATGAAGATAATAACATAACATCACGCCTGTATTTCCCCGAAGGGGTAGGCAGAGGTGTATAGTACACCAACATTTTGCCAGTTATGTTATAGTCCCATGTAATAGGGGGCGAGCCTATTGCCATTGACCGGGCACAAATCCAGACTCCGGGCTGCTACTGAGAATTTCCTAATGAAAAAACCCAATAACACTTTGCCCGACCCGGGAATCGAACCCAAGGCCCCACGCTCAGCAGTCGCGCTTGCAACCACTGGACCAACGAAGAATGAAGATAATGATCTTTTAAAATTGCGTGAACATTAAAATTCCAGAAAAAATTCTCTAATAATATATCAACATCTCTCTATCGCTCTAAGGTTTGCTGTAAGAAAACTCATTTTTGAGTTAAGCTCGCCGATGTACATAAGCTTTCCTATTGTAATATTAATGTGTATTTGTGTGTACAATAAAGTATCATAATTAATTAATTAATTAATTCCACTATGGTCTTAATTTTGGAGTGGCTTTGTTATTACGGTATCTATTATAAGTGACGCTGATGCCTGTACCTTTTGATTTCTGTATTATAATTTTATTTATTTGTTTAGTTTCTATGGAAGACTTACAGATTAAGAAAACAGAATGAAAAAAATATCTTAGACTGACAGTCAATTACTAGTCTCCACGTATAAAAAATTGAGTAACACAAAAAGAGTCTGTGAACAACATAGTACTGCCAAAAAGAATATGGAGAACATTTTGAGGAAAAAAAAGAATACAAGCAAAATTACATACTATTGTTTTTTAGGGGTCCGTACCCGTAGGGTGCCAATCGGGACCCTATTACTCTCGCTACGCTAGTCACGCTGTCCGTCCGTCCGTCTGTCTGTCACAGGGCTGTATCTGTTGAACGGTAATAGGTAACTAGTTGAAATTTTCTCAGAATATGTGTTGCTATGAGGTGTATCACGACAAATATTTAAAAAAAAAAGTCTTATTTTTTTTTGTTCATACAAGAAACCTCAAAAAACCTGCATTTTTTTCAACGTTTTTGTTCCTGCTCTATCTTCAAAACGGTAACATATACCAGTGTCAAACTTGGTCAGATTATAGTGCATATTATGGAGTTTAGCAAAAAATACTAAAAATACGACAAACATAGACATATGTGGTGGTAACCTGCGTAAGAAAGACATGCAAAAATTCATATTTCGCGTACTGTGCGTTGATGTCTTATGATAAACTCTCGTAAATTAAATCAGTTTTATGGGGTATCAGGTCGTTGAGAGGTACGGAACCCTTACTGCGCGAGTCTGACTCGCACTTGGGCGATTATCTACTAATATTATAAACGTGAGAGTTTGTGAGGGAGGATATATGGATGTTTGTTACTCTTTCACGCAAAAACTACTGTATCGATTTTAATGAAACTTGGCATAGATAGATAGATAGAGTATACTTTATTGTTTGCACACCATAAAAATAAAAATAAAGTTATAACAAACATGAGCACAGTACTAACAATTGGCGGTCTTATCGCTTAAAGCAATTTCTTCCAGACAACCATTGGATGGACTTGAAATGTACAAGAAAATATAACAGGTAGTTGGCGGTGTACTATAGAGAAAATACTATATAAATAACTAAAATAAAAACAAAAGCTTATTAATATATATATCAAAATTATAAGTATATTTAAGATAATACATGCTTACCGAAATATAACATAACTGGGTATATATAAAGATACATAACTCTATTATACAATTATATATAATATAAATATATAAGTAATAACTATTACATAAAAATAGTAACAAATTAAGGAGCTAAGTAATATTCCTTTACCATTCTCCTGAAAGCTGGCAACGATTGTGCACGTCTCATAGACACCGGCAGTGCATTCCACAGGCGTACGGATATAGATAGAATACTCGGATTAACATATAGGCTACTTTTTATCTCGGAAAGACGAATAGTTCCCGAGGGATACGCGATAAATGACATTCACCCGCGCGAAGTCACGGGCATAGGCTAGTATTATATAAAAATTACTGTTCTACTCAAAGACATTTCTATACTGTATGGTTCCACTGAAAATAAATCACTATTCTATTCTAAGTGTCAAACTAGACATACATAAGTCTATTTTTTGTAATATTTTTTTTGGGTTAGGCTGATTTTACGCCGACGCGACGCGACGGCTTGGTACTAGAATTTCACCTAGCAAATTGTACCTCATCAATGGCTCTCACAACCATTCACTGCCATACAAAGATTTTTTCAAAAGTTCTGAATATAAACGTCTTTAAAACATCCCTTTTTCGCGCCAGTACAAGCAAAATTGGCACCTGGAATACGTACCCAAGTATATTTAAGATTGAGGGCGCCGCGCCGTGGTGCCTCTCCAGTCACTCTTCCATGACGGGCCTTACCGTCGCTATTGCGGTCTGCCCTGCGCCCTGTGACCAGCTCCCTAGATGCCTATTATATTCTAAAGTTTCTTCGTTAAGCGTGGGCTAGCAATAAAAACTCATTTTAATTAACCATTGTTGTTATTTTACTTAGTAATTGTTACTACATTTATTTAAAAGATATCATCTGATGAGTATTAATTACACTTCTGTCAGAAAGTGTCAAAAATGCGTACCAGAAATAAGGTCAGTAGAATCAACGCGTTTATTTATTTCAGAGTTAATTGTTGCAACATATTTTTGGTTTGAGTAGGTATCGTAATTGCAGTAGAATTTTAGCATAAAAATATTTATAGAAACATCAATTTATGAGAGCCAAATTTTTTTTTCTTAAAATTTAATTGAATATAGCCAAAGCCTTCGGTTTTCCCCAGTGCCCTTTCATTATTATCATAGCAAGTGACACCCGGAAGCACAAATGTATGAATTAATATCATTTATTTATCTTAGTTATTGTCTCATAAAAAACTGTTACAACCACAGAACAGTAAGTCTCTAGACGCCGACT
This sequence comes from Asteroscopus sphinx, assembly GCA_949699075.1. NCBI lineage: Eukaryota > Metazoa > Arthropoda > Insecta > Lepidoptera > Noctuidae > Asteroscopus > Asteroscopus sphinx. Next base: position 28,750,358 of record OX453004.1, on the reverse strand, counting down.
AGCCGGACAACCCCGGTCACCACGCATATGCAGTACCATTGCATATTATACGCCCAACCGCCAATCAGGACGTCAGTCCGTCAGAGAGCGGCACCAATCATACAGAATCACACCACCGAAATTTTGAGCCAACCAATCAAAACGCGCCATCCGCCCCCCGATCCCCGCCAACATTTTACGACTGTGTTCTCATGCAAAACTTTGTTTATGCGGCGTCTTGATGCTTACTGGTCTGTGGTTACAACTAACGGCAGTAAGCTCGGTGAAATATAGGTATTGAAACTGTGATGTGGTGCAATAATTACTTATTGTTTTTTTTTAACTGTAAATAATATGCTGATAAAGATACCGTCACACTCCAACCATAATCTATACTCAACATTGTAGACCACAGACGTACGGTCGACCACACCTCAATGGTAACAGTTTGACATTGATAGCGTCTTTATGTCGTGAGCAGTTAGGGCGGTTTTCTAATTCAAGTGCTACCACTGCACAGACAAGTAAGCCTCAAGACGCCGCTTAAACAAAATTTTGCATGTGAACGCAGTCGTAAAATGTTGGCGGGGACCGGGGGGCGGACGGTGCGTTATGATTGGTCGGCTCAAAAGTTCGGTGGTGTGATTCCGTATGATTGGTGCCGCTCGCTGACGGACTGACGTCCTGATTGGCGGCGGGGCGTATGATATGCAGTGCTACTGCATATGCGTTGTGACCGGGGGTGCCCGGCTAATTGGCGTCTAGAAGCTTACTGGTCTGTGTACCACTGTCAACGGAGTCAACTGTACTAGAGATGCTAATACATGCCGTAGATAATATTCTCATTTTATTTTATTATAATATATGTTGATGGTGTAAATTATTTTGTCTTTTAGTTTTAAATTGTTGTGTGCGTCAAATTGAGAGAAAAACATTTATAATCTTGTCTATGCTAGAAAACTTCTACTGATTAAATATTTTTGGTGAGTTGCCGTCGTTATGTCAGTACTTGACTGTGACATAGTTGTAAGTAGTATCCGGGATATGTTCCTAAAATAATTTATTCGTACCTACGCGTGACCGCACATCAGTGGTAAGGTAACAGTTTGACATTGAGAGCGTCTTTATTTCGTACTGTCATGCAGTCGACTGTCCTAATACACTCAGTAGCAATGAATCAGGGTCACAAACTGAAAACTTAATATCTCGGAAACTAAGAATTATAGCTTAATCAAATAAAAAGATGATAATAAATATGTCTATAAAATAATAAAAAGTCTATTGTTGTTGATGAATAGTCTGTAAAAAACCTTTTATTTGAATAAGTTATTAATCGTTATTTCTGAGATATTAAGGTTTACGTTTGGTGATCCTAATTCATTGCTTCCCAGAGTATTATAAATGCAAAAGTATTTATTTATTTATTAATCATAATCAATTTTCAATTAATTTTCCTTTTGTATGGATGTATGGGTATTTGTTCGTCTTTAAATCACGCTGATAGTCTGTGGCAGACAGAAAGATTATGTCCTGAATTTTATTAATACATTTCATATGATACTTTTTATCGTATTATTAATAGTATCACATAATTTAATATTACTGAATTAAAATTTTACAGAAAACAAAAACGGTAACCACTTAAATGACTCAAAAAGATGTATTCAATATAATTTATAATTTCTTTAATTGGCACTTTTTTATCTTCATTCAAAGAGTTTTTATGTACACGAATATAGTTAAAATTATTATTAGAAGTTTAATGACTGATGACATGTACTAATTCCATTCCATTTTAAATTGTTATTATTGTATGCCTAGAAGACGGGACATAGCTGATCACTCTATTTCATGAACTTCTGTGTTCTATACCTGCCTATGATCCACAATCAGGAATATGAATTTGAACTTAATTTGAATTTCAATATGCCACTCTATACTAGAATTATACATATTACTTTAGAAGTAATACAAATTATCTTATTAAGGTCAATCTTGACTAGATTTAATAATTTAACTGCAAAATACTATTACAGTAACCTATGTTTAAAATAGAATTGTTTCTAAGCCGATTTCTATAACCTTCGTTATGGACACATTCCATCAAAACATGAACAACATCTTCAATATCTTCAATAATGTTAAGTACAGTTAATTAGACGAATCAACTATTTTCATTGAATACATAATTATGCAAACTTATTCAGAAGAATAAAGTTTTAATTGGTACTTTCCAATGTACTTATACGAGTCAGGTTTCAGGCTGTTAAATTTGGATCGATGTGATGAACTGAGCGGCTCTCAATTTCATTTCTTATTAGGTACGCGTAATAAGGTTACTACCATGAACGAATAAAAAAGGCGGACGTAATCTCGCTAAACAAAAAGTGAAGCACCCATAGTAAGACGGCTCGCTTAAAAGTACGGGCTGGCACGCACACATGCACACCCATAGTAAGACAAAAAGCCGCGATTACGCAAAAAATCTCGTGTGATGGTAGTCAATGTCGTAGTGTCACAAATAAAATAACAATATGTATCTGGTGTGTTAAAATGCTTTCGAAATAATAGTGGGTTTAGGAAAAAGTTAAGTGCTTCAATCTTTTTTTAGCGAAATTCCGTCCGCCTTTTTTATTCGTACGTGCTTACTACTCGTACTTTTAACATAAACATTTTTAGTGCGATGAGTAATCTTGTAGAAACCGAATCCCCGCTTAAATTAATTATTTTTGTGTGGCTTAATTTAATAAAATTCCGTCTCGTTATTCAAATAAGAAAGATTATTACAGTAATAACACTCATTACAATCAATATCAACTAAATAAAGTTCCCGAGTACCTCCGGGTATTTTTCGTAGAAATGTACACTATTACAAATAGGATACAGTTCGGTTTGGTGACCTCATTTGGATGTCTCTTACTTCCTTTTAAAACTACGCTACACTCATGAGGGAATAGTATAAAAAGAGAATTGGTAACCCTGATTTAACATTCGCAGTTCGCTTGTGAAACATATAATAACATATCAAAATGGCAGCTACGGTTTGTTTTATTTTAATTTTAATAACAGTAAAGAAAAAAAGTGTGATGAAATTAGTTTAGAAGGTTTAAGCCACTAAGCATACTATTTTTCTTTTTTGGAATATGGGAGAGAACTCAAAAATCTTATGATGCAATTACACTTGGTCGTTAATCCGAATTCGGATTTCAATAGAATTCGGGCTTACGATTATGTGTAACCACAGACTGTGTAAATAAAAAAACTCGTGTGGTGTACACAACTTTTACTCTTCGGCCAAGTTTGACTGGCTTGGTCGTATGTAATAGACATCCGAATTTGGACTGACAGCCAAAGTGTAAATAACCTGTCGAGTATCCGAATTCGTGTAAAGTAATTCGGATATCCGAATACTGGCTTGCAACTAGATGTGAATTTGATTGTGCCTTTACTTATAATGTTCAAATTACCTAAAATTTACTTCTAGCTTTCAAATCAGTATATTTTATGTTTAATCCCAAAAAAACTAACATTGTTTTTATTTTCAGTTCGTCGTTGTTGCTCTTCTGGTGGCAGCTGCTCAGGGCAGCGCTATCCACGGTGATAACTACAACAGCTTCTCGTACGGCGTGTCCGACCCCCACACCGGTGACGTCAAGAGCCAGCACGAGACCCGCGTCGGAGACAGCGTGGTCGGCCAGTACTCGCTCCTAGAGTCTGACGGCACCAAGCGTACTGTTGATTACGCCGCTGACGCCCACTCCGGATTCAACGCAGTTGTACGCAAAGACCCCGCTCTCTACGCTCACGCTGCTCCCGTCGTCGCTCACGCCGCTCCCGTGGTTGCCACCTACTCTGCTCCTCTCGCGCACGGTTACGCTGCCGCTCCCTTGGCTCACGGTTACGCCACCACTTCCTTAGCCCATGGTTACGCTGCTGCCCCCTTGGCTCATGGTTATTCTCATGGCGTTGCTGCCTATGGTGCGGTCGCCGCTCCTCTTGCCCATGGTTACTCTTATGGTGCAGTTGCCGCTCCCCTCGCTCACGGTGCCGTCGCTTACGGTGCTCACTCCACTCCCCTGGCCCATGGTGCCATCGCCTACGGTGCGCACGCCTCTCCCCTGGCCTACAGTGCTCATGGCGCTCATGGTCTCTACGGCGCCCACCTTTACTAAATAATGTGTTAAGATAATTATTTATACTGAAATACCAATGAACGATGCTGTGATCAAATAAAATGGTTCAAAGAACTTACTTTTTTGTTTTTTTTTTTATTTAAAAGTGTTACTGACTTGACTGCCTTGTTGGTCTAGTTATCGCAAGCGCGACTATTAAGCGTGGAGTCCTGGGTTCAATTCCCGGATGGGGCAAAGTAATATTGGGTTTTTTCATTAGAATATTCTCAGTAGCAGGCCGGAGTCTGGATGTGTGGCCGGTTATTGGCAATAGGCTCGTCCCCTATTATATGGGACTTGTAACTGGCGAAAAGTGTGTGTTGTATACACCTCTGCCTACCCTTTCGGGGAATACAGGCGTGAGTTTATGTATGTATGTATATAGTGTTAAATTTCTGGTCCATTGCTAAAAATACTAGATGGAAAACTGTGGTTGAATGTATTTAATACCCTAAGGATTTTTTGTCAAAATCTACATTGAGGATTATTGCTGAGATTTTCCTTGGGTAGAAAAGCCCAACACTGCTTTACCAGCCCCACAGGCGTAGCATGACCACTATAGATAAACGTTTTGTGACTCTTCTAGTCCATCCAAAGGTTGTCTGGAAGAGATTGCCTTATGCGATAAGACCGCCCATCATACTTACATAATATTTCTGTAAACTACTGTCGTTGTTTTCGTTTAGTGTATGTACGGTCGACCGCACGTCGGTGGTAACACTTTAACATTGACAGCATCTTCATTTCGTAAGCAGTAAGGGCGGTTTTCAAATTGAAGTGTTACCACTGTCATGCAATCGACTGTACAATAAAGAATATATTAAATAAATATACTTACTTTGACGCAGTTAGTCGAATAAATAAATAATAGTAACTTACCATTAATAAGTTTAACAAAGAAAGAAACAATTACATTTTATAATAATAGTGACGTGTCTAAGCCTTGAGGCGTGCAATCCAGTTCATTACAAATATAATTTAAATTAAAGGCAAGCTCTTACTAAATTAAAAAGCGCAATACTACTTTATTAGCCCTGAAAATCAAACCCAAAATATCACATTCGGTTTCCGGGTTTTATAACCACTAAACTTACATTCACTGTAACGCAATTAGTTAGTCGAAGACATTTAATCATCATCATCATCATTTCAGCCGAAAGACGTCCACTGCTGGACATAGGCCTCCCCCAAGTATCGCCACAACGACCGGTCCTGCGCCTTCCGCATCCAGCGGATTCCCGCGACCTTCACCAGGTCGTCGGTCCATCTTGCGGGGGGCCTACCCACGCTGCGCCTTCCAGTACGCGGTCGCCACTCCAGAACTTTACTGCCCCATCGGCCATGATTTCTGCGAGCAATGTGCCCCGCCCACTGCTACTTAAGCTTGGCAATTCTTCGGGCTATGTCGGTCACTTTCGTTCTCCTGCGAATCTCCTCATTTCTGATTCGATCACGCAGGGACACTCCGAGCATAGCCCTCTCCTTTGAGTGACTTTGAGCCTTCTTATCAGGCCCATTGTGAGCGACCACGTTTCAGTGCCGTAAGTAATTACAGGCAACACACACTGGTCAAAGACTTTCGTCTTGAGACACTGCGGTATTTTGGACGAGAAGATATTGCGTAGCTACCCGAACGCTGCCCAACCATAGAAATAGGACTACTCTCCTATTTCTGTGTGCCCAACCGAGTCGGATTCGACGATTGACCTCTTTCTCGAAGTTGGACTTACCTAGCTGGACAGTTTGTCCTAGGTATACATAATCGTCAACAACTTCGAGTGTAGATTCTCCGATGTTTACGGGAATGGGTACTATATGAGAAGACATTTAATATTTATACCAATAATAAGCTTGTCTAAAAAACAAAGAAACAATCACATTTTATAATAATAGTGACGTGTCTAAGCCTTGAGGCGTGCAAGCCAGTTCATTACAAAACTAGTTTCTACGAACATTTGTGTTAATTGTACGATTTAAATTAAAGGCAAGCTCTTACTAAACATAAGGTTTTTGAATAGATCTCATAATTAACTATCCTACTGATGTTATCGTTGTTAAGAAATGTTTTAAACATTATCTTGTTGGTTCAAAATGTTCGTCGGTAATTAATTGGGTAAGAGATGGTTTTTTTCGTAGTTTTTTTGTCGTTTTGTGTGAATAAAATACACGCTGAAATTTTAGTTGTTTTGGAAACCAAAAACATAGACTTTATATCGATTAATAGGATCGATTGGTAGTATCGATTTGAAAAAAATAGTAATGTTTTTTCCCGAAAATCTGAATTATTACCATTTAACTCGAAGTATTATTTTCTTCTTTGAGTTTAATGGTAATAATTTTAGTAACATAATTCAATTTTAATGTATAAAAAAAATCCATATTGTTACCACTTAAACTCGTTTCTTCGAGTTAAATAGTAGTAAACCTGATGTTCAATTTTATTTTTTATTTTTTCAAATCGACACCTCTAAGCGATCCTTTATTCGATAATCCATTAACAGAGTCTATGGTTTCGTTTCTAAAACTAGTATTTAAACGTGTTTAATCACAAGAATTATTTTTATCTTTAGAGCCATAGTCATGTTGGTGATCTTGGAAACTGAATCACCACGTTTGTGAAATTAATGGCGAATGGAACAATAGCATTTTGTAAGGTGATCACAATTATTATTATTATTTGATAAATTTGGTGTAGTGGGGATGCTGCACTGCTGCACTGCGCCTCGCGGGTTTTGATTGAGCATGGAACAAATACGTCTTTGCATCTGGATATTTTTGCAAGTGGCATTTATGTTTCTAAGAAATTTTGTCCACGGGAACGTGTTTAGATTCGGCGAAATCACGGAATAGTTAAAAAAGGTTCATTAACTATTCCGTGCTTATACACTTAGCCGTGCCTTACGGGCGAAAAGGTGTACTAAAATAATGAATACAGTGCCTCTAGCGTTTTAGCGTACCCGGTCTTTTTTCATACCCGGGTATCGGGTAGTTATTCGCACAGGTGCCACAGAAACGACACATTAAAATTACATCTTAAAATAACAAGTAGATAACTTTTTTGGCCTTTGGCTATGGCGTTAAAAATACATTTACTTATGCTATCATATTTCCTAAAGATGTTTTTTCGTAGATCGTTATGAATTTATAATGATCCGGGGCCCCGGGTATTCTGGGAAATATTACCCGGGTATGAAATTGTCAGTAAACCCGGGTAGGAAACCCTACTGCCTACCTCTTCGGGGAATACAGGCGTGATATTATGTTTTTTTTTGTGGCGTGATATTATATTATGTATGTATTATGTGTACTTTTAATAAGATTTAAAAAGTCTTTGGCCCGTAACACGTAGGTGCTACAAATGCTACTTTAGCTCTATTTTTTGGGTGTGCACAATACTTCTGTGGCTTACATTGATTCCGCATTCCATTGCATTTTCCGGAATTTTGTTTACCCTCAAAAATAATGAGAGCGTGAAAATAATAAAATTAATAAAATTAATTTAACAAAATGTGATCGCGATTAGATAGATTAGGTAGAGGTCGAAAATAAATTAGTTGAAGTATTATTATTCCTAAAAATAAATATTGTATGAGTAAATGAAGACGAAGTCTTTCGAGAATTCTTTCTCAAAAAATGGCACTATCAAAAGCAAGCTGACAATGGTCTGAAATTGTGATGGATTTGATTACACTTTCTTCTAAAATAAAAATCAGATATCACTAAAAACTCAGAAAATATATAATTTTATTTACAAAACCAATGTTTAAATTTAAATAATTCGGCGGTCATAACTTAGAAGTAGCGGGCGTACGGGAAGGGAGCACCATAACCGACGCTTCCAAACTTGGCGAGGCCGAAGGGAGCGGCAGCGTAGGCGAGTGGTGCGGCAAGTGCGGGAGCAGCAAGTGCGGGAGCGACAATCGCAGGAGCGGCGTAGGAGATGGCGGGAGCGGTGGCGATGAGACCGGGGTCCTTTCGGACAACCGCATTGAAACCTTCAGCTCCAGCGGCGTAGTCCACAGTACGGCGAGTGCCATCAGACTCCAGAAGAGAGTACTGGCCCTGCACGTTGTTGTCAACTCGGTTCTCAATCTGGTGCTTGAAGTCACCAGTGTAGGGATCTGCCACGCTGTAGGCGAAGCTAGACAAATCGTTGCTAGCGCTGGCGACGGCCACCAAGGCGAAGAGTGCGACGAACTGTAAAAAGAGCAGTATGATATTCAGAAGTCTGAAGTCAGAGCACCGAGTGTTGTGGCGCAACTTAGGAGAGGCCTATGTTCAGCCGTGAACGGCGATAGGCTGTTGATTGATTGAAGTCTAAAGTGATATAATTTATATTATCAAAAATAATATTCTTATCTTATAAGCCCTATTAATTGGGATTTCTGTAATTAATTAATTATACTTTATTGTACACACATATACACATTATTGTTACAGTAGGAAGCTGTATTTTCTTCTTTAGTCTTGATTTACTTTATTGTGAGTATATCCTATATCTTCTCAAGGGTGTCGTAAAACGCGACTAAAGGATTCACCAGAGCATGGGCAGCAGCGTTCTCTGAGTATTTAACCAACCAACTGCGATCGCCAACCCGCCTGCCAAGCGTGGCGATTATTGCAGATCCCCCCAAACTGCTTGGGGAGGCCTATGTCCAGCAATGGACGTCTATCGGCTGAATTGATGATGAATGATGATGAACTTTATTGTAGTGTTATAATCACTTTGAAAAGTTAGTTCTTTTAAAAACTTGATGACGTCGGCGTTTCTTATGTGACTACCTCTGATAAGAAACGCCGAAACAAACTCAGGGATCAAAGTCTCTTTTAAATTCCAGATATTTATCTTGTATAAAGGATTTAGAACAATGCAGGGCAGCGGCAACGTCTGGACTGGCCTTTAGAAGTAAGTGCCAGGTCAATTTGAGTGGAGCTGTCCCAACTGATGGCACATAAAAATATGTTAATTAAGAAAACAGAACATATGTTACCTTCACAAACATTTTGTAGGAATGGATTCTTTGTTGTTGTGACTACGTCGAGGAATCCTGTGAGCCTGATGTTCTTTACAGTACATGCCCAGCTTTTTATATCATCGAACAATTATTGTTCTTGTTTTATTTTAAACTTATTTTTAATGAAGAAATTCAGGAAACGTCTAAAAGTCAAGTTCAAACCAGGGCGATGCACCGATTGGAAAGGACTCAGTTCTCAGAGCCTACATGTTTATGCATAAATAAACTAGTTATCATTTATGTCTTCACGTTACGAGAACGACTTACAGATCTCCATTTTATTTACATAATTATAATAAAAATAAAGCCATTTATTCAGACCATTTTTGAGTTTAAAGTAATACATAGCAATACATATTCTTGCATGCTTACGAAAATTTCAACATTTTCACTTAAACTATTAATTAATTATTATTTATTTTATTTGACACCAATGCTTTGGGCTGTGTGCCTTTTGGCAAAAGACTCCTCCGTTTTCTTTAATTTTTCTCTGTTACTTGCTACTCTCGTCGATAGTTTCCCACCTATTTTCGATCACATCACTCCAGCGTTTTTTCTGCCGCCCTCAGTTTCTTTTGCTATTTCTCGGGTACCAAACTGTGACTATTTTGCTCCATTTGTTTTGCCCTCTATTTACATATAAGTAGTTTTCAAAGAATCAATTATATAATATCGTGAACACGAGCGTATCTAAATACTATTGTACTCAAATCGAATCACCAAAAATCAACCAAAAAAATCTGTTGGGAACAAAAACTCAGAAATTTAAGGCTGCAGTATTTTATTACAAAAAAAAACAATACATATAAACGTTACAGGATATATATCGAGCTACTATTACAGAGTATTTTTTATGTCATTAAAGTCCGGTACTTCACTAATTTCCTTTGGAATATTGACGACAAACTAACAAGGTTAACTGGATCCGGTCCACAATTACATTATCACTTAGTCATACTACCATAGATATTCATAGCAGAAATATACACAGCTTAAAATATAAATGCAAAAAATCGGAGTCCGTTTCACTTGCCGTTGCAACTAACACTTATCATGATTTAGGCCCATGGGTTATGAGCAGTAGAACCATGAGAAAAGGATTGGGTGAAAGAAGATCTGGATATGGCTACGGCAGGAGTAGGCGTTGGAGGAGGGTAGGAGGCACTAATAGTAGGTAACGCTTGAGGGTAAGAGGCACTGGGAGTCGGCCAAGCTTGAGAATAGGAGGCACTAGGAGTAGGCCAGGCTTGGTACGTCTGAACTAGACTCGGGTGTCTTGTGTCACCGTTGCTTGCTTGCGCATGAAGGTTTACTGGTCTCCCATTATTGTTAACAGTAGCCTGGAAACCTGAATGGTCATCAGCTCTGTAGTCTACTGTCCTTCTGATACCATCAGGCTGAAGCAGGGAGTATTGTCCGAGAACTGTGTCTCCTCGCCTACTCTCCTGCTGACTTTTGATGTCTCCTGTGTGAGCGTCATTGACTTCGTAAGCAAAGTTGTAGTTGGGGTTCGAATTGTCGAACTGGAGCCCAAGGAGAAGTGGTAATGGTTGGTGCAGGACCATGCAGGTGGCTGATAACACCAAGCCAGACAGGACTGCAAACTGCAAAAAAAGTAATTGATTAACGTTAGAAGATTCAATGAAAAGTGTAAGTACCACAATTTCTTTAACTTATGTGAATTAACCAGACTCCTATAGCAGAACTAAATGGTTTCAGTGTTGTTATCAGTGCATAAGTTAATTGCTTGTAACAGTCTCGAATAAATAATTAAGAATACTCATGAGAAACAATAATAAAAATTAATAATAATAATAAAAAATCCCCTTAATTGGGGGAGGCCTATGTCCAGTAGTGGACGACTTTCGGCTGAAATGATGATGATGAATGATGAGAAACAAGCATCGGTGCCCTCTTTATCTGAAGACCAAAAATAACAACCAAAAAACTTCACATCTAAGGGTTATCAAAAATCAATATAAAGAGAAAAAAATCCAAAATATTACATTATGAAACATGATGAAGTATTTGGTTATCTGTACCAAAGCAGTGTGATGTGTGATTCTTTCTTAGTGTCCTATCAATTTATATGCAAAATAAAATGAAAATCAATACTCTCTTGCGCAATACATATCGAATTGCTGGAGGTATTAGAGCGTTGAAAATCAAACTCCTAGGCAATACTAGTGTCGAACTTGAGAAAAAATACAATGGAAAAGGCGTATAAGTTTACTTAAGTAATTGAAGTTTAAGCTTTATTCAAGGTTCAGTTTATTTCTTGGAAGAATCGGGTTTCTTGTAGTTTTACTATAGTATAAGTTTACTCAAAGTAAGTTACTCAAGTACTCAATGAGAAGGTTAAAGATCCCTTTGGACTGCAAGGAACACTAAACAAACAGCTGTATTTATTACCGTTTTGATTTATTGATGGGAAATTCGTATTGTTGGAGTAGATTATAACGTTGAAATCCTTAATTAACTATGAGAATATATAATACTAGCTTTTACCCGCGGCTCCGCTCGCGTTAAATTCTGCTAACCCACGTCAGTCCAGTCCAGTCCAGTCCAGTCCACTGTCCCACTGTCCCACTGTCCCACTGTCCCGCTGTCCCGCTGTCCCGCTGTTCCGCTGTCCCACTGTCCCACTGCCCCACAACCCCACAGCCCCACTGCCCCACTGCCGCACTGCCCCACTGTCCCACTGTCCCACTGTCCCACTGCCCCACTGTCCCTCTGCCCCACTGTCCCACTGCACCACTGCCCCACTGCCACACTTACCCACTATCCCACTGTCCCCCTGTAGCACTGCCCCACTTCCCCACTGCCCCACGGCCCCATTGCACCAAATGTCCCACTGCCCCACCTGCCCCACTGTCCCAAGGCCCCACTGCCCCAACTGCCCCAACTGCCCCACTGTCCAACTGCCCCACTGTCCTACTGCTCCACTGTACCACTGCCCCACTGTCCCACTGCCTCTTTGACCCACTGCCCCACTGCCCCATCGTCCCACCGTCCCACTGTCCCACAGCCCCACTGTCCAACTGCCCCACTTTCCCACTGCCCAACTGCCCCACTGTTCAACTGTCCCACTGCCCCACTGCCCCAACGTCTCACTGCCCCAAAGTCCCACGGCACCACTGTCCCACTGCCCCACGGTACCACTGCTCCACTACCCCACTGCCCACTGCCCCAACGTCCCACCGCCCCACATTCCCACTGCCCACTGCCCCACCGTCCCACTGTCCCACTGCCCCACTGCCCCACCGTCCCAACATCCCACTGCCCCAAAGTCCCACGGCCCCAATGTCCCACTGCCCCACTGCCCTACTGTACCACTGCTCCACTGTCCCACTGCACCTCTGTCCCACTGCTCCACTGCCCCACTGCCCCACCATCCCACGGCCCCACTGAACCACTGCCCCATTACCCCACTGCCCCAACGTCCCGCCGTCACACTGCCCCAATGTCCCACTGCCCCACTGCCCCACCGTCCCGCTGCCCCACTGCCACTCTGCCCCACTGCCCCATCGTCCCACTGGCCCACTGCCCCACAGTCCCACCATCCCACTTCCCCAAAGAGCCACGGCCCCAATGTCCCACTGCCTCACTGCCCCACTGTACCACTGCTCCACTGTCCCACTGCCCTCTGTCCCATTGCCCCACCGTCCCGCTGCCCCACTGCCACTCTGCCCCACTGCCCCATCGTCCCACCGTCCCACTGTCCCACTTCCCCACTGCCCCACAGTCCCACCATCCCACTGCCCCAAAGTCCCACGGCCCCAATGTCCCACTGCCTCACTGCCCCACTGTACCACTGCTCCACTGTCCCATTGCCCCTCTGTCCCATTGCCCCACTGCCCCCATCCCATAGCCCCACTGACCCTATGCCCCATTTAACCACTGCCCCACTGCCCCACCGTCCCACCGTCTCACTGCCCCAATGTCCCACTGCCCCACTGCACCACTGCCCCACTACCCCACTGCCCCACTGCCCACTACCCCACCGTCCCACTGCCCCACCGTCCCACTGCCCCACTGTCCCTTTGCCCCACTGCCCCATCGTCCCACCGTCACACTGCCCCAATGTCCCACTGCCCCACTGTCCCTCTGTCCCACTGTCCCATTGCCCCACTGCCCCACTGCCCCCCATCCCATAGCCCCACTGACCCTCTGCCCCATTTAACCACTGCCCCACTGCCCCTCCGTCCCACCGTCACACTGCCCCAATGTCCCACTGCCCCATTGCCCCACTGCCCCACTACCCCACTGCCCCACTGCCCGCTACCCCACCGTCCCACTGCCCCACCGTCCCACTGCCCCACTGTCCCATTGCCCCACTGCCCCATCGTCCCACCGTCACACTGCCCCAATGTCCCACTGCCCCACTGGCCCTCTGTCCCACTGCCCCACCGTCCCACTGCCCCACTGCCCCATTGTCCCACTGTCCCACTGCCCCACTGTACCACTGCCCCTCTGCCCCACTGCCCCACTGCCCCACTGTCCCACTGTCTCACTATCTCACTATATCACTATCGTCAACAAACAAACAGACGCTAGACGTTTACAATTTTATAATAGTTATTAAGATAATACGGATGCGAAATGTGGTACATGATACAAAAGGATAGATTATTTTTAGAAACTTTGAGATGTAGTGCTGGAGTAGGATGAAAATAATTTGTTGGACGGAAAAGAAAACGAATGGGGTTTTTTTTTTTTATTTTTTTTATTTGTTCAGTGGTATACATAACAAAAACATTCTAAAGATGTAAACATAAACTCATTAGAGTTTTACCGTACATCAGTATCATCGACTATACAAACAGGTAAACAAAAATATAGTTAACAAGGTAGGATATTAAATAAGTACAATGTGGGTAGATACCAGATAATATTTAGCTACATTATGAAGGAGCGAACACCGGTGACTGCGCGAGCCGTCTTTAAAAACTGGTGGGTAGTATTTGTGTTGATACAGGTTGTTCCTACAAATGCAGCAAACTTTTGAGAATTTATTATACTTACATACTTACTTAACATTTTTAATATAATGTTATTAATTGTATTGACTAGTTATTTTTATTATTGTGTATTTGTAACTTGCAAGAAATGTTGATTTAATTTAAATGTTATGGTTTTTTTTGTTATTTTATCTCTTAGAGACGTTGGTAGTTGATTAATTAGGTAGGGTATAATATATTTTTAATTAGGTAGGGTATAATATATTTTAACGTTTAAATATAAATAATAATAATATATAATAGTTTAAATAAAGTTGAAGAAAAAAAAAACAATAAAAATGATTGAAAACATGAGAGAAAAATGTTGGAACATCTGATAAGACACGATGATTTAATAAAGACTATTATAGAAGGGAAGATCGGTGGGTAGAGGAAGAGAGGAAGACCGAGAAGAACTTTCATGCAACAAGTAAAGGAAAGAATAGATGTGGCCTATCAGGAAGTAAGAATAAGAATAGAATCAGAATAAATTAAAAAAAAAATGAATTTTTTTGGAGATTCGCAGGAGAACGAAAGTAACTGACATAGCCCGAAGAATTGCCAAACTTAAGTGGCAGTGGGCGGGGCACATTGCTCGCAGAACGGATGGCCGATGGGGCAGTAAAGTTCTGGAGTGGCGACCGGGTACTGGAAGGCGCAGCGTGGGTAGGCCCCCCACAAGGTGGACCGACGACCTGGTGAAGGTCGCGGGAATCCGCTGGATGCGGAAGGCACAGGACCGGTCGTTGTGGCGATGCTTGGGGGAGGCCTATGTCCAGCAGTGGACGTCTTTTGGCTGAAATGATGATGATGATGAAGAATAATTTCATCGAACTCAACCCAATTATTTATGGCCTTATTGAGAGACATTAAATTATTCTGCGATTGCCAACCCGCGATGAAATTATTCTTCATCATCATCATCATTTCAGCCGAAAGACGTCCACTGCTGGACATAGGCCTCCCCCAATTAAGGAGGGATATGCCATACTCGCCACGCTTAGCAGGCGGGTTGGCAATCGCAGAATAATTTAATGTCTCTCAATAAGGCCATAAATAATTGGGTTCAGTTCCTAGGAACTCAACCAGGAAAAAACAAACAAAACACAAACAAACAAACAATAAACAGATAAAACAAAAAAACAAAAACGTTTCGCGAGTAAAACGAGAGGCGGAATGCAGAGAACGATGGAAGATACTCCACCGACAAGAGTAGTTCTTAAATTAATGATGAAAATGATGAGACCTTTGGAAAAAGGCTCACCTGTTCTCAAGTAAGCCAGGCAGATGGTGATGAAAATTTGACACGGTCCATTTGACTTCATTACAGATAATATTATTATCAGGTATAATTTTAGAAAATATGCAACAGTGGCTAAGCTAATAAAACGATTTATTGGTGTAATTATGGTGCAATTTAGAACAAAGATAAACTTCCAGTGGTTAGTCATCTCGTCGAAGTTGGCAAAGTCAGTTTCAGGTTACCAGCCCACTGCCTATCGCTACTACCATAGTAAGATATTAACGTCAAACATTGATATAACTGCCTCGCTGGTCTAGTGGTTGCAAGCGCGACTGCTGAGCGTGGGGTCCTGGGTTCGATTCCCGGGTCGGGTAAAGTGCTATTGGGTTTTTTCATTAGAATATTCTCAGTAGCAGCCCGGAGTCTGGATTTGTGCCCGGTTAATGGCAACAGGCTCACCCCCTATTACATGGGACTATAACATAACTGGCGAAATGTGGGTGTACTATTACACCTTTTTTTTTATAGTATAGGATGGCGAAACGAGCTTAAGGCCCACCTGATGTTAAGCGGTTACCTTTGCCCATAACTACTGCAATACCACCCAGGCTGTTGCCTAAATGGTACCGCAAGTCGGTTCGCGAAACTGAGACATGAAGATGGAAAGTCTCATGTGATTGTAATTTCACCGGCACCCGTACCCTTCACGCCGAAACACAGCAATGCAAGCATCACAATTTGGCGGAGAAGTAGATACGGTGGTAGAAAAATCCCCGGACGAGCTCTTTCACAAAGGAGCTCTACTACTACTCAAACCAAACCTCTGCTTCCCCTTCGGGGAAATACAGGCGTGATGTTATGTTATTTTATTTATATTTACGCATAGCATCACCTATTTGCTTGCCCACTGTGCCTCGTCTGTTCTCAGGAGGACCTAATGCAGTCTTCGGAGAGAAGAATACAGTGGGCCATTTTCTGGACAAAGACCATTGAAAAACTAGCCATTGACACGATACGAATAGAAGAAGGTTTATTATCAAAGTAAGAACTTTGTTATTAGCAAGATAGTTTTCAATTCGATGAGAACAAAATGGTACAGAACGGCCACTCACCGCACCCCGCCAATATAAGATTCCTATAAAAGCACGCCCAGTCGCTATAAAAGCACGCCATCTCTGAGAACTACTGATAAGCGCATGGCATTACGAGGGGCGAGCATCCCTAACCTACACGTGTGTGTGCGTTCGTATACAGACGTAATCTTGTGTATGTAGGTGGTGCTAGCGTTTATATTGTATTTAGTGTCCGAGGTGTGCCAAGGTGATCACCACTCGTCCTTTAAGTTGTACCTAGCAGTTGATATAGTCACAGATAATATAATACTATAGTATAGATATCTATTGTTTTCAATGTAAAATGTGTATTATTTGGCGAACTTCAGTTTCAATAAATCGCCAATCAAAGTCCTACTATCAATAAATGCGAAAGTATGGACGTTTGTTTGTTTGTCCTTCAATCACGCTGAAACGGCTCAGCGGATTTGGATCAGACTTGGCTCTCAAATAGATCATAACCTGCATTAATAAATAAAATATTTTTTATTGTCATTATCACGGAGCGAAGCCGGCAAGCTTCAGCTAGCAGACTCAAAAGTTTGTGCAATTTAGACTTTACGTCTAGAAGATAAAATAGTGTGCGTAGGTCCTTACATGACTTTTCATTTTAATCTCAATTTATATAAGTTTAATGTCACAATGGACATTTATGCACCAATATGATAAGTCGTTTCTCTTTATAAGATAAACACGGAAGTAACAACTCTTGAAATATATAATCTTTATTTATATGATATTGTCAAACATGTTTTGTGTGGCCGAAGTGTCGCTGACGAACAAATACACTGTCAAACATTTTAGTAGGAAAACGCCTACCGATCTTAATATCATACGATTTAATAACATGTCAAAAATTCACTTATCCAATGCGGAATTACGGACAATAATCGTTGGCCTTGAGAATGCACGCCCGCGTTCTGGCTGTTGGCTATTACTACCGTTCGGGTCAGGTTGTACTGTAAGCGGAGATTGAGTGGATGTCCTTGTACGTGGGACACTCAGAAAGTTTTGCGAAACTAAAAAAAATTGTTCTATACGTACATATATTTTTATCAAATCTTTTCAAAGTACTTTCCACCAGCCTCTATACAAAGATTCATGCGCCTAAACCAGCTTTCAAAACACTTTTTCCAGTCCGCCGCAGACACCTCGTTTACAGCCTGCTCGAACGCAGCCAGCGCATCTTCCGGCGACGAAAATTGTATCCCTTTGAGCTGATTTTTTATTTTTGGGAATAAAAAGAAGTCACACGGTGCTAGATCAGGGCTGTAAGGAGGGTGACCCAGGAGTTTGACTGGCGTGCTGTCCAGGAAGTCCCTCGTTTTGAGTGCGGTGTGCGCAGGTGCATTGTCGTGGTGGAGCAGTAGCCCGCGGAGCCCTGTGTTTGGTCGCTTGTTGCTTATAACAGAGAAAACTTCTGGCAAACATTTGGTAGTATACCATTCGGCATTAATGCTTCTTTGATCCCGTAAGGGAATTGATACCAAGTGGCCAGTCAAATTAAAAAAGCTAGCGATCAAAATCTTACCCCCGCTTCTAGATCGCTTCACTTTGGTAGGCGTTGGCTCATTTTGAAACACCCAAACAGTCGACTGGCGCTTGGTTTCTGGGTCGTATTGATAAATCCAGGACTCATCACCTGTAACGATGTCGTAAACACGCCGAGACGAGCCTGCTTCATCTGCCTGTTATATCACGGCACCATTCCACCCGGGCCTGCTTCTGAGCATCGGTGAGGTTGTGCGGCACCCAGCGTGATACTATCCTCCTCACGCGAAGATGGCTGTGTAGAATCTCGTGAACGCTTCCCGATCCAATCTTCAATATGTGTTGAATCTCCTGATATGTAATTCGCCTATTGTCTTGGATTAAATTTTTCACTGCTAGCACGTTTTCTTCGGTAACAGCCGTCAAAGGGCGACCGCTTCTTTCGTCATCCCCCAAAGTTGGTCGACCGCGCTTGAATTCGTTATACCAACGATACACGGTTGCCTTGGAAGGGCCTTCATCCATGAATGCCATTTGAAGTCTATCGTACGATTCATCCGGTTTCAGGCGACACTTGAAATCGTATAAAATCATAGCTCTAAAATGTTCCCGGCGCAGATCCATATTTCAGTGAGACACAATACTTTGAATTAACTCGCAAAAAATGTGGAGGGAAATTTTGAAATTGGAACTTACTTATTTTTACTTATAAATAATCATATTTTCGAAAAACATTATAACTGGCCAGTCTCCCATATATAAAAACTTTTTTTCGCAATACTTTCTGAGGGGCCTGGTATAATTGTATATATCAAAAAATTTAAAGTTTTGTGTGTGTGTGTGTGTTTTTTGTTATGTATTTTTGATGTATGCATGCCTATAAAACAGAACGAAATATTAAGATGAATCTCGGTACAGGGATACTTTTATCAACATACCATCACAACAGCGACTTGCTAGTGTTGGCAAATCGGACAAAGTCGGATATACTCAAAAAGTTGCCTGATTTGTATAACACGGCCAAGTTAAGATGATAAGCAAGTGGCTCAACTTTCACGTGTTGTGACTGTAAATGACACGTGGACAAAGCTGTAGGGGTTGTAGTTTACGCAAATTAAATTTGCCGGAGGGAAGTTGGCACAAAACCGTCGCAGTAGTCATTTTATGCGTGTCAGTTGGAAGTGGGAGGCGGGGAAACATGCGCAGTGACCAACTTCACTTCGGCCAAGTTATTTTGCGCGTATTGTACCTACTTTATTATTATGTTATGCAGTGGATTGACTGTGTTTAAAGAATTTTTTATAGTTAAAAAAAATCTCAAAAGCTGTTACATTGGATTAAATATATCCAATTAGGGTTCACGTTTTACAAGTTTCTTATTACACCACAGGTCATGATAGTTAGGTATGGAAAATTCGTATGTAATGTGGTATTTATGTAGGTATATATTGATCATTGTCTATTGTGCTTGTAACTAAAGATTATGATTATATCTCATGCAAGGAAACACCACCGATTGCAATATAAAAAACGAAGCCTTCTAGTTTGTAAGAAATCGCTTGAAGTATAGCCGTGGGTCAACAGTTTTCCATAAAAATATCATAAATTCCGGCACATATTGGACTTCATTTTAACGTTTCATTAATTCGCCCGTTTTCTTTGTTATGATACAGTGTGTTGAATATTTTTATAACGATTAATTAAAACAGCTATTAAGACTAAATAGGTTTGCAACATTAGAACTTATAAAGCAAATGTAGTTAGTTTGTTCAAATATGTATGTGTTGCGGGTATAATGTTAGAAGAACGAGTAAACGTAGACCGATTATCGAGGCTCTTTGTGTAACGTCCAAAATTTCTTTAAAATCAATTACCCAGTCAGTGTCGGGTAGACCTAGGTGTTTCTGGGTAAGTGCCGAATTAGAACTGATTTAATAGAAATTTTGGTCTGCGCAAATAGCTTGAATATTCCTAGGAATACCCGGATAAAACTAGGTTTATTCGTTCTGCCTCGTTGGTCTAGTGGTTGCAAGCGCGAATGCTGAGCATGGGGTCCTGGGTTCGATTCCCGGGTCGGGCAAAGTGTTATTGGGTTTTTTCATTAGGAAATTCTCAGTAGCAGCCCGGAGTCTGGATTTGTACCCGGTCAATGGCAATAGGCTCGCCCCCTATTAAATGGGACTATAACATAACTGGCGAAATGTGGGTGTACTATTACACCTCTGCCTAGCCGTTCTGGGAAATACAGGCGTGATGTTAAGTTATGTGTTTACTCGTTCTTCTGGCATTACCCGTGATATATTCAATTCGTTCTCAATTAATTTATTTAAGTATTTGTTTTGTTTTCATGTCTACAATGTCAACAACATGAACACCATCTTTATTTTCAGACCACTCGTAAGCGCCCATTACTGTCCCACTTCTGGGCACGGGCCTCTTTTCAGAATAAGAAGGCACAGAATACCTAATAGTACTATGTTAAAGCTTTAGTTCACCACGCTGGCCTAGTGCGGGTTGGCGGACTATACATTCCCATTGAGAACTTGAGAACTGTATCGAGCACTCTCATGTGTGCAGGTTTCCTAACGATGTTTTCCTTCACCGTTAAAGCAAGTGATGATCAAATTCTGATCTGAATATGATTTCGAAAATTCTGAAAAACGGGCCGGGTTCAAACTTACTCTCCTTATTGAGATTTATTTATTTATAAAAAAAGGACAGCCACATAACACACGTGCAACGAAGACCTCTGTGGTCTAGTGGTTCGAATATCGGACTGCTGATAACGAGGTCGTGGGTTCGATTCCCACAGGACACAAATATTTGTGTGACGAACATAAGTGTTTGTGTTGGTCTGGGTGTTGCTTATGTATTATAAGTATGTATTTACAAAAAAAAAGGATATAAGTATTATATCCATTGTCTAGTACCCATAACACAAGCTGTGCTTAGTTTGGGACTAGATGGTGCTGTGTAAAGATGTCCCAAATATTTCGTCATAACATAATGACATACAAATATTAGAGTTCACAGTAAAATTATATATGAATGCATTAATTTTAGAATTAATTCTAGCCCATATTAGATGTTTATCTTCCAAATATTCATTGACTGAGTAAAAGGCTTTTTCAATGAGCACTTTACGCAAAATTAGCGTGGAATGGAAGGCGATTAACAGCTATCTTATCACAATTTTCTGATCAATGTTTATTTTATATTATAGGCTGGCAATACGAGCTAAAGGCCCACCTGATGTTAAGAGGCTACCTTTGCCCATAACAACTGCAATAGGTACTACCTAGGCTGTTGCCGAAATGGTACCGAAACTCGGTTCGCCAAACCGAGTCATGCAAATGAAAAAAAAATATATATGAAAAAAAATTACTCTATTTAGCATAAACACTAGTATTATAGTAAAATTAACATATAACCCTTTCATACTACCAAACCAGTTTAATTAACCGAAGCCAACCTACGCAATCTTAACAGTTCATTATGTAACTCATCTTGTAAGAAACGTGCTCATCCCAGCCAATTAAGGTTTACGTAAGATTCGACCTCATAAAGTGACCGACCGTGGCATTGAACTCCGGACTGCACGCTGTGCATGCCTCGAGCGCCGAAACTGACAACCATTGTTGCATAATGTTTGGTGCAAGTTAGGAGATGTTGTCGTTTAGATTTTTTGACTAATTACAGCTAAGATATCAATACAATACAATAATCAATCAATCAACTCAGCCTATCGCAGTCCACTGCTGGACATAGGCCTCTCCCAAGTTGCGCCACAACGCTCGGTCCTCTGCCTTCCGCATCCAGTCCCCCCCAGCCACGTTCTTTAGGTCGTCGGTCCACCTGGCAGGGGGGCGCCCTACGCTGCGTTACAATACAATGAAAATACAATACAATATTGTCCTACAATACAATAAAAATACCCTTTATTGTACCTACAGAAAAAAATGAGCAATTTTCACGACTTTTAAGTTACGTACAATGGGCGTTCTTATCGCTCAAGGCTATTTCTTCCAGACGATATCAAGGATATGTCAAGGAAAGATTTGATGAATAAAATGATTTTTTTGTGTAAATGAAGAGATCAGGATTAAAAAGTGTTATTTAGGTAAATTTTTGGCTCTATGTATCTTTATAGGGTTTTTAACCCAAAGGTTGCCACAAGTGCCACAACAGACCCTTATACTCTGCC
The DNA here is from genome assembly GCA_949699075.1 of Asteroscopus sphinx. Taxonomy (NCBI): domain Eukaryota; kingdom Metazoa; phylum Arthropoda; class Insecta; order Lepidoptera; family Noctuidae; genus Asteroscopus; species Asteroscopus sphinx. Next base: position 28,728,142 of record OX453004.1, on the reverse strand, counting down.
TTCGCCGTTTGTCCGTCCATCGGTCCGTCTATCCATCCATCCAGCTGTATGTCACAGGGCTGGTATATTTGTAACCATAATAGGTATATAGCGAATTGAAATCTTCACAGAATATGAGTTACGTTCTATCATGGTAGGTACAAAAAAAACCGGCCAAGAGCATGTCGGGCCATGCTCAGTATTATAGGGTTCCTTAAGTAGGTGTACAAACGAATCAAATCGAATATTAATCATGGCTATTTTAGTTTTTGCAATAATCGGCAGCATTCGCGACTCAGAGCGTGTTGTTAGTAGCGCCATCTAGCGATAAATTCAAGAAGCCAAATTTAAGAAGTCTAATTGATGTCAAAGTTACTTTTTGTGATTTTTTCAAATAGAAAGTAGCTAAAGGAGCATTATTTACCATGATAATTTTTCTCTAAGGTCAATGACCTTTGAACTAGGACGTTTTAAGTATTTTTCGGTTTTCTGTCTATAACTCAAAAAATTATAATCACATTATACTCGAAATAATTTTAAAAGAGAGTTTTCACAAAGGTCTATCAATGTGGAAGATTATAAGTTTCTACGCTGCATAGTTTAGAAATGGCAGGGGGGGGGGACACATTGCAAGCCACTTTGGCGGGCTATATTTCGCAGATGGTACACCTGATAAAAAAGTGGTGTATGAAACATTACCTTCATTTTAGTAGACCTATTCAATGATACCCCAAACGAAATGGGGTGCAGTGAAAAAAATTATTTTTTCCCCATTTCACATGTATGGGCGCCACCCCTAAAGAACGTAAAAACTATTTTTTTATTCTTTTAAAATTGAGATCTATATGCAGACTATTTTTTAACAAAATTTCATTTACTTATGTTTATAACTGTAGAAGTTATTAAGCTGTAAAGGATTAGGACAGACGGACAGACGGACAGACGGACAGACGGACAGACGGACAGACGGACAGACGGACAGACGGACAGACGGACAGACGGACAGACGGACAGACGGACGGACATGACGAAACTATAAGGGTTCCTTGTAGGACTTCGGAACCTTAAAAAGAAAAAAAAGTCTAAACCGAAAAGAGGTATTTTTTCTACTATTTCCTACTCTATCATAAAAACGGCAATAGCGTCAAACTTGGTGAAGTTGTAGTGTATACCTACTCACACAAATAATAAAAATGAACACAGACATGTGTGTTGGTAGATCCTTAGTACACGAGTCCAACTCGCAGTTGGCCGGTTTATATCAAAAATCATAAGTGTATAAAATTTTCAAGTATTTACGTAGCTCATAAAGCTCTTATAACTTGCGCCATATTATAACGGTGAGCGATTCTTCGGTAATTATTTTTTGTCTCACATGATGTAACTTGGTCTCACGTTCTGCTTATAATTATATTGTTAATCTAATATGAGCTCGTTTATTTTTGTATGCTTATTAAGTTCTTGGTTTGTAAACAAAATATAATTTATGCGCGACGAAATTTTTTATCCCTGAATATGGGTTTTTGCACGGTACATGGTCTACGGCACGATCAGTGTTGCAATTGATTTTTAATTTTTTATTCATTATGAATACAAAATAAATTCCTAACTAGCCCAACTATTTGTTATCTCGTGTTATTCATCTAAATAGTTATTTAAGGAAACTGTATAAAATTGCTAGTTCAAAAGTGCTTCTTAATCAAGTAAGTGAATAAATGAATTTTTATTGAACTATATTTACGGGACTTTTCACGCACAATAAAGTCAAAACAAAACAAACATTTTGACTAACCTCGACGTTTCGGCCAAGTTGCATTGGCCGTGGTCACGAGCAGACTCTAGTCTCGAGTGCAGGACCGGTCGTTGTGGCGATGCTTGGGGAAACCTATGTCCAGCAGTGGACGTCTTTCGGCTGAAATGATGATGATGATAACATCAAATTGACAATTGACACGCTAACAGCCCGTTATTGGCTCCACAGCCTATGACGTAGTCTTGACCCAATCACGTGACCTAGCTGTCACGGAAAAAGAATACCTGGTGAAGCATATTATTATACCATGGGCATGGGTTTTAGCATCCACGCAGATTCTGTGTATGTGCTGTTATATATTGCAGATAATAAGAGTTTTGAATTATATTGGAGAGCAATTACACTATAAGCCACAAAATAATGTTATATGTAATATTTCAGAATTTCATGTTCGTACAATATTTTCTATAAGAGCAAAGTCAATAAAATCACGACATTTTCTGTAATACTTTATTGTCAATAGCATACAAAGGGTCAGAAAAATCAATTTCCTGCATGAATACAAAATCGTATCGTATCGTATTACGATGACTTTGCAATATAGTAACTTTGCTTTTAATAAAATAAAATCAGTAAGAAGGAGGTAGGTAATATCTATCTATCTGTGTGTATTGAAGTATTCCCATTTGAGCACCTATTTTTAGGGCACCAATGCTTAGAGCACCAATGCTATTCCCTTTTCAGCACCAATCTGTATTTTTGCTTGGTGCTCTATTGGGAACAAAATAAATAATTCGACTTTATTCCCCTTTGAGCACCTACGGTACGGTAGCTTTTAGTGATGCGGTGTATTGTAAAAATTATCGAAAAATTCACAATATTATTATTTTTAGTTAATCATGTATTGTTATTATCACATGTTTCCTCAAATCAAATTTTGTGTACATAAACCAATTTTAGGCAAAACTAATAAAATAAATTACCTAACTCTATTCATATTAATAGGAAGAGCGTAGGTAAATTGAGAGGGCCACAAACTGCGCCAACTGTACTGGTCCCAGGGATATCCCGAGTAACATGAAGTATGAGAAATGTCGCACTTTCAGCGGTTGGCATTGGCACCCCAGCTGATGATGTAGATTCTCCTAGCCAGATCAATGCCCTGGGATCTGGAGACCTTGCGCTGAGGTACCACCAGCGTGAGGACCCGCCAGATCCTAGTGGCTGAATGGGAGGAGCGACTTTTTTTAAGCGGAGAAAATGCCTATCTCATGTCACACTGCCGGGGAAGCAGTGCGGTTATGTGGGGCTTGCACTCACTAAAAACTCCGCCGTGTGCCTACTTTCGCCTTGGGTGGATGGGCCACGAGAACTGCTACGCATGACTTTCGCAACCTATCCAGCGCGGCCCACTTCAGGGCCTACATACTTTAATTGTATACATTCTTTTGGCGATGTCCGGGCACACCTGGGACATCACCACAATTCAAGGGCCATGCAATGCGGACGATAGACTCCCAAATCTATCGCCCACTGGCTTTATTTAGGGTGGCATCAGATCGCCATATAGACGTCTGCACCACCCTGTCCGTCTGCGGCGGATCGGATCAGCGAGAGAGTCTTCCTCCCTTGCTCAACCTAGCGCAGGGCATGCTGCAATAGCGGCGGTAAAGCCCATCATGGCTGGAGAGGAGCCATGGTGCCCTCACCTACCGGCTGACGCAGATACTTTCGGGGCACGGTTGCTTCGGGAAGTATCTGTGTCGCATAGGCTGGGAGCCGACGCCCGAGTGTCATCACTGCGGGAGATGTCCAGAGGACACAACGCAGCACACACGGGTGGAGTGCCCAGCTTGGGTGGCGCAGCGCCGTGACCTTATTACTGCAGTAGGCGGCAGCGACCTCTCACTTTCAACCGTGGTTCTGTCGAGAGTGCTTGGGAAGGCGTCGTCTCCTTCTGCGAGGAGGTGATGCTCGCTAAGGAGGCAGCGGAGAGGGTTCGAGAGTCGACGACTTCTCTTCCCATCCGCAGGAGACGACCTGGGCGTCGTAGGAGAGCGTATCCCGATCTCCAGCCACCCTAGGTGTGGGCCTGCGAGCGGTGGACTCGGGGTGGCCCGCCGCCCTACCAGTCAAAGCCCGTGACGGTGGCGCGTAGTGTGCCACGCGTGCCATTCAAGAGGAGGGTGCGGCCGATGTGGTTGCCACACGGGGAGAAGGGGCTCATCTGCCAGTGGCGAGCTGGAACCTGCTGAAGATGGTTGGGCGAATACGGGAGTTTTTTTCCCACGCCCCCGGCCAAGGGTCAATAGAGGAACCCCGTGGTGGTTTTTAGTCGGTAAGAGTCCGACACTGGCTCCGCTTTCCCCAGGCGGAGTGTGTCCATGAGGATTTTCACCACGAAAAAAAAAGTATGAATGTATTCGAACTGTTCCAGAACTTGTTTTCGTCGTGATGCAAATATTTTCTATTATTATCTAACTGCGGTGCATTTCTACGTGACGTAATAACATAACTTAACATCACGCCTATATTTCCCCGAAGGGGTAGGCAGAGCTGTATAGTACACCCACATTTCGCCAGTTATGTTATAAGTCCCATGTAATAGGGGGCGAGCCTATTGCCATTAACCAGGCACAAATCCAGACTCCGGGTTGCTACTGAGAATTTCCTAATGAAAAAAACCCAATAACACTGCCCAACCCGGGAATCGAACCCAGGACCCCATGCTCAACAGTCGCGCTTGCGACCACTAAACCAACGAGGCAGTCACGTAATAAGTTCCATTTTATTTTGTGTTGAAAATAAAAATGTATTAATACGTGAGTGGACCTTTACAAGGAAGCTAAATCTACCAATGAGCCTATTCTTACAATTTATAAAAACAAGGCCAATAATTTGAAAGATCGAGGGCTCGATTTAGCCGCCCATAGCATGTTTTATGCATTTTATTTTCACTTACAAAATTGTCTTAGCAAAGTTTCTCCAGCTAATTTACATACAAACATATTATCACACCTGTATCCCATTGGGGTAGGCAGAGACTATGGATTAACTTAACCTTATAAATAAAATATATACAAAGTATAAGTAAGAAATATTATTAAACTAAGATATAATTGCATAAAGACTTTATATTATTACGATGAATGAGATTTATTTTTATGTTTTATAAGAAGATTATGTACCAAAAATAATAAAAAGCTGATTGTAATATTAATTATAATTAAACCTAGTAAAATAAAAAAATTAATACCTATGATTAATAAAAATACTGTGATTTTTTATCCAAGTCTTACATAAAATTATAATAAAACAAGTTTAACTGGATTACATCGCGTATATTAATGATATCGTGATTTTATATTTTATTTTATAATGTATACAATGTATAGTGATCGTAGAAACCTAAGAAATTTTCACATAATTGTTGACATACTGTAATATAAAACTTTTGTTTTTTATCGATATGTTTTACTATACACCCTATCACTAGAAGCTACCGCACCGTAGGTGCTCAATGGGGAATAAAGTCGAATTATTTATTTTGTTCCCAATAGAGCACCAAGCTAAAATACTGATTGGTGCTGAAAAGGGAATAGCATTGGTGCTCTAAGCATTGGTGCCCTAAAAATAGGTGCTCAAATGGGAATACTTCGTCATATTTATTTATAAACCTCGAAAAACATAAATTTTTCATGGTTTTTGTTCCTACTTTATCTTCAAATGGTAATACATACCAGCGTTAAACTTGGTCTGATTATAGTGTATATTATTTAGTTTAGCAACAAATACTAAAAATAGAAAAAATATGTGGTGATACCGTAAGAAAGAGATGCAAAAATTCATATTTCGTGCACTGTGCGTTGATGTATTTTGATGAACTCTCGTAAATTAAATCCGTTTCTATGGGTAATCAGGTCGATGGGTGGTACGGAATCCTTACTGCAAAAGTCCAACTTGCACTTGGCCGCCTTTTTCTTTCTTTCTTATATTCTATACTAGGCATAAAAGCCTATGCCCAAAGCACCCGTATAATTGTTTTTTTTTTTCTTAACGGGCTTGCGTTTATTGCAGAAATATAGTATCGCGTATCCCTCGGGAATTGTTTATCTTAAATTAATCTAAATATTAATTCAGGTTACGGTCTATCTTTGTGCGAGATTTCATCCAAATCCGTTCAGCTGTTTTAGCGTGATTGAAGGACAAACGAATAAACAAACAAACATCCATAGACATTCATCCATGACATTTATAATATTAGTAGGAAGTAAGATTATAGCGAGCCTTTATAAAAACATTAATTGCTATCACTAAATACTATGAAATAAAATCAATTTTGAAATGCTAATCCTATTTAAATGTGCTAATAAAACAAAAATAAATTCTTGTTGCCATTTATTTTTGCATAATAAAGACATATCAATTGACTTATGTGATTGGAAGACAATTATTCATTACTCTGCTCTATTTTAATTAAATATTTAAATTAAACTTTCACAAATGTAGAAGTCACGACTCTTATCCCCATTAGCATCAGATTAGTTTCGTCTCTATCAGGTGAGGTGGTGGTCAAAAGCAAGTCCATTTTGGAATATTTGTTTTCGGATTAAATCGCGTATATTATTTAAATTGGTTTCCCTGACGTTTCGAAAGCTTTGCAGCATTTCGTGGTCGCAGGTAGACTAACGGCCAAAATTAATATCTAATAGTTAATCTTATAAATAATTAGTTTCAAAAACTAAAAAACACGCTTTTAGAAATACTGTATTCCATTATCGGATCAGATCAATGATACCAAATTATTGTATTGTCATCCGGATTACACATACTTGCAAAGTCTCAAATCGATACGACAAATTAGAAGTTGGTTGAAATCGACTTTCGAGATTTGTTCACATAGTTAGTTAGTTAGTTACGAGTGAAGCTAATATTGAAAAAAAAAATGGCTTTTATTCATAATGGTGTGTACTATTAGCTGATATAATTAGGTTTTTTACCCCTGATTATAGAGACACCTAAACTAGAGATTAGACTAGACGACTTTATTTAACGAATAAAGAGTTGACTATAGAAATTTGGCATTTCAAATACGTCAAAATGATTCGAACTTGTCATTCTTTCCTCGTCCTCTGAGTATTTAACCAACCATCCAACTGCGATCGCCAACCCGCCTGCCAAGCGTGGCGATTATGGCATATCCCCCTCTTTTGGGGGAGGCCCATGTCCAGTAGTGGACGTTTTTTCGGCTGAAATGATTCTTTCCCCGAGCTTTTTTCCAATTATATTGGGGTCGGCTTTCAGTCTAACCAGATGCAGCTGAACATCAGTATTTTACACGGAGCGACTGCTATCAGACCTCCGCAACCCAGTTACTGGATAATAGAATTTTGGGCTTCTGACTACCCTTAACGACTGCCATAGATAATCGTATGGCAACCGTAACCGACAGCGAGGCACAGAGGGGTCTCGTTGTACAACGAAATGGTCACCTATCCAAGGGCTGAGCGTGACTAGTGCAGCTTAATCTCGCAGATCGCAAAAAAGAGGATATAAGTATTATATTAATTTTCTAGTACCCATTGTACAAGCTTTGCTTAGTTTGGGACTAGATGGTGCTGCGTAGAATACAAAAAAAAATTGCCAATCCACATGGATATTACTTATCCACCAACGCCTAGAAAATTGATAAAAATAGCCTTAAACTGTTACAAAGATGAACAATATACGAAAATTACATGCGATTTTTTTCGTTTCATAATAGGTATATATTGTATTTAATGCGGACAGTACAAGAACCATTTTTCATATTTTAAGGAGTATCAATACATGAATGACGTAACCGGATAAAATTGTGTCATCCATATTTTTATTTCGATACTCTATAGTCTATGATTCAATATTATATACTCCTTTTCACACAAGAAATTCCAAAAAATTGGCATCCACTGACAACTTGACGACAATGTAGGTTGTTTGACATAGCAAAAAAAGCAAAACATGACTTCAAAATAGCACAGATATCTGTGATTATATGTGTCAAAATAGTACATATTTTAAAAATCTAAAATTATTATTTGTACTGTCCGTGTTTATGAATGTATTGCAATACATTGGCTTCATTGAGTTGTATATGGTGAGCATCAAATTTAATTTGTAACGCCTTAAGGCGGAGTCACTAAGGATCTTTAGCAATGTCCTTTATCCAAGCTTGTAGACATATTATATTATGTAAAGGTCATAATTTCGTGGTTGTACGTAACTTTTAAGGGATTCACCAAAGGATGGGCATCAGCATTCTCTGAGTATTTATTCAACCTACTGCAATCGCCAACCCATCTGCCAAGCGTGGTGATTATGGCATATCCCCCCATTTTGGGGGAGGCCTATGTCCAGCAGTGGGCGTCTTACGGCTGAAGTTATGATGATGATGACGTAAGTTTTATATCAATTTTAAAACGTCAATTTAATTAGCGGGGTTTAGGAATCGACTTTAGAGTAATTTTAAGTCAACCAAGTGCTCAGCCAAAACAGACCTACATAGCCATAGTTGAGCAAGTTGGGCACGTGAGTTATGTTCACTATATTTATAGAGAACTTATGAACAAAAAAAATATACATTCGTTTAGCCTGTACTTGAACAAAAAATTTTTTTTTTTTTTTTTTTTTTTTTCTTTTTTTTTTTTTTTTTTTTTTCGAATGGGCTCTCGCAGGTGGGACCGAAGTCCCATTTCTGCTTAACCGGACTTAGTTGGCGGAGAGTCCCATGTGGGACTCCATTCGCCGAAGGTTTTTTCCCTACATACTTACAAACTAGATGCGCGCGGCATCAATACCGCGCTTAATCGGGCGGGCGCCCCCCAAGGGGGGGGCTCGAACCTCGCTAGGGCATTGCAGGGGGACCCCGCAGTTCCTATGTCCCCCTAGCAGCCGTTGCTGCATCGAATTGGTTACCTCGAAAGTAGCGGACTTTCGGTCCCTATCGGGTGACGTGCTAAACGCCGTGAAGCGGCAAGCCTCGCCGGCGAGGCTAAGACCTACCTAGAAAACCTAACCAGTGGCTACGCAATAGCCTGCTCCTAGGAACTACTCTAGAGCATAGGGCCGGTCTCGCGTGACGAGATTATCTCCGGTTGCTTACACCGTGAGGGCGTCCCCAGGGGGGAGCTCGGACCTCGACTCAGGGTGCAGCAGGGGGACCCCGCCACTGATCCCCCCAGCAGCCGGTGCTGCGTCGGCATGTGTTACTGTTTCTCGAGAGTCGGACTCTCGGATTCTGTGTGTGTGTCGCGTCGGTCCTCGCCGGCGGGGACGATATTTTGGACGACGGCGTCGGAGTGTGCTTGTACTTTTATCTGACTCCTGGAGGAGTGTGATATCGTCATCGGGCTCAATGAGTGTGTGTCTGGGACGTCGGGTTTTGCTGATAGCGGATGGCTGGTAGACGGTGGCCGCCACGACCAAGGGGTTGGGGTGTTTGGGAGCGGAATCGAAATAGCGTTTTGAGACACGCTTGAAAAACTGCTTGATGGTCGGCAGTTTGAAGTCTAGGTGGAGGTCGACGTTGCGTACGTACCAGGGGGCGTCTACAGCCCTACGCATGAAACGGTTTTGGATGGTTTGGAGCATGTGAATTCTCACCGGCTTAACGTGTGCGAACACAACGCTAGCATAGGCGAGTATGGGGCGGATACAGGTGGTGAATATCCTTACTTTGAGATGAGTGGGCAGCTTACTGTGCGCATTGAGAAGGGGGTGGAGACGTGCGAGGACGAGGGCGGCACGGTTTTTCACCCTGCGGATATGCGGACGGAAAGTCAGTCTACGGTCAAGGATCACTCCGAGATATTTGGCTTCTCGTTGCCATGGGATCTGTTTTCCGAACATTGAGACTGGTACGCTCAGTTCTTTACGGTACTGTGACAGGGGTCTCTTATCGAAGAGGACCGCTGCACTTTTTTCGGGATTTACTTCGATTCTCCATTTCCGGAACCATTCACCTAGGGTGTTGGCCGCGGATTGGAGGGTACGAGAAATAGCGACATGGGTCATGCCGGAGTAATAGATTGCCGTGTCGTCGGCGAAAAGGGCCATACGGGCTGCACCGCATTTTGGAATATCGCTGGTGTACAGCGTGAACAGTAGGGGGGAGAGCACGGAGCCTTGAGGCACACCGGCGTGAATGGGATGGGGGGAGGAGAGAGCCCCTTCTATGCGATAGCAAAAGGTACGATTCGACAAGTAGTCTCGGATGATGAGCACGAGACGATGTGGCACATTCATAGTGTACAGCTTATATAATAAGCCGTTGTGCCACACTTTATCGAAAGCCTTTGCTACGTCGAAAAAGAGAGTGCCGGTCATTTGACCGCGTACGAAGCCTGCACTGATGTGTTCTACAATGCGGTGCAGTTGGTTAACGCAGCAGTGCTTTGTACGGAAGCCAAACTGCTCGTCGGGAAGGAGTTTATTTGAGTCGGCGAAATCTTTGAGTCGCTTATAAATAAGCTTCTCGTAGATTTTACCGAAGACATTGAGGAGACTAATCGGCCGGTAACTACTCGGCTCGGCTTTTGGTTTGCCCGGTTTGGAAATACCGATTACCGTAGCCTGTTTCCAAGCCTGGGGAAAGATGTTGTTTTTAAATGCCGCATTGAAGATGACGGTCATTAGAGCGATTAGGGTGGCAGGGAAACGTTTCAGCACTTTATTGGTGATGCCGTCTGCGCCGGGGGCTTTTTTGGGCTTAAGATCCTTGACTATAGAGAGAACTTCGTCAGGGGTGATCGGTGGGAGCGGGTCATCAGGGTCATCTATTGGGGGGGGGGGGAGGGCTGACCTACGCTCTACTTCTGAATTAATCTTATCAAGGTGGGTTTGGCTTACGGGAAGCGTACTGAGAGTGCATTGAGACTCCAAACTGTCGGCTAAGCATTCGGCTTTTTCGTCGTCGTCAAAGGCCGGCCTTTGATTGGGTCGATTTAGGGGGGGCATAGTTGCCGTGGTCTCGCATTTAAGTCTGCGTTGAAGGGCCCAGAAGGCTACATGAGACGGTTGGATTGCGCTGACTTCCTTGTCCCAATGCTCCTCCCGTACCTGAGCTACACGTCTCTTTACAGAATTCTGTAAGGAGCGCATATGGGCACGATTGGCTTCATTGGGAAAAGCGTCATAGGCACGGATGGCCGCGTTCCTCTCGGTCCTCAACTCATTTACATCGTCCGGCAGTTTCAGACGCTGGTCATCCAGCATCGGAACCTGCCGTGAGCATTCGCCCACTACGGACTGCACATGGTTGGTGAGCGAGGTGATCGCGGCCACCGTGTCCGCGACTGTCTCAATGGAGTCAGGGATTGAATCTAATTGGGGGGATGAGGTAGATTTGAGGCGGTCCTCTAATCTCCTCCAATCGGTTATCGTTTTTGTTATGGGTGGAATACCGGGATCCGAGGGACCACCTCGGGGACCCAGTTGAATGATCACAGGGCGATGATCTGAGTCTAATTCTTGGATTACCTCGATAGAGCGAATACCGAGGTTTACGCGCTTTAAGAGGGCTATATCTAGGATGTCGGGCCGGTGCCCTACTGTGTCAGGATAGTGAGTGGGACGCATCGGGGCGATGACGTCGAAGGAAAGTTTGTCGCTAAGTGCTCCTAATTGAGTGCCAGCGGCGTTATTGGAGACACAGCTCCATGAACGGTGTTTGGCGTTTAAGTCGCCTGCAATAATTACAGAGTTACTAAGATCGAGTAGGGATTTGAGGTCGTCCTCGAGCAGACTCGCGGGTTTGTTTGCGGATCTATAGGCCGAGACTATGGTGATGGGCTGGTGCCCTGTCATGCCTAGGCGACAGATTGAAGCCTCCAGGCATGCTAGCTCTGGGGGATCAATGGGGATGCAATACAATGAATTTCGGTAATAGATGAGCGTTCCGCCTAGTGCGGTGTGTGCTCTGTCGTTTCTTATCAGCCTATAGTTGGCTATATTGGGATTACGACTATGGGGTTTGAGGAAAGACTCTTGAATGAGTAGAATATCGATTTGGTGCTCACGCAAGAAGACGGCTACGTCGTCGCGTTGACCACTAATGCCTCGGGCATTAAAAAAGCCTAAAATTAGGGAACGGGGTTTGAATCTTTTGGGTGGGGCCGTATTATACATTATAATTGGAATTAAGTATTCTATAGATGTCTTGGTACTTGGTAAGTACCTGAAGGCGCTGCTCATGGATGCCTTGGGTAAAGGCCCAAAGTCTAGAGTAGGCGTCAATGCGGGATTCCCCTGACTGGGGTTCGAGGTATTCTCTCGGCAGAAGGCCGGGGGAGTTTACCGGAGGGGGGGTTCTCATGGGGGGGGGGGCTTTAGCTGCTGGTGCAGTTTTGGGCCTGAGAGAAGGTGCGGGGATGGGTATGTTCATCAGCGCAGGGGGCTCTGAGGCCGGGGGCGCGAGACGAGAGGGCGGAAGAGGTGGGAAATGGGGCTTTTGGTTACCCTTAAACCAGGGGTTGGGCCCGAGTGGGCCGCGGAAATTAGGGGAGGGCCCGAGTGGGCCTCTAGGGTTTGGTGGTTGGTACTGGTAGGGGGCTGCGTAGGAGGGGGCTTCCCTCGCAACGCGGTCGGAGGCGCGTTTCGCCGATTTGGCGTTGCGCATTTTGGGGGCTTTGGGGCATCCGCGATAATTCGCTGGATGCCCGGATTTGCCGCAAAGGACACAGCTAGGGGGCTCCGTGCACTGGTCCCTCTCCTTGGGACGCTCGCAATTGGAAGTCCCGTGATCGCCTAGGCACTTAACGCACCTGGGCTTTGCGTAGCAGTTACGCTGGGAGTGACCATACAGCTGGCAACGGTGACATTGACCAGGCTGGTTTGACTTGTGGGGGCGCTCGACCGTGATGCCTGATAAGTTGCATACGGTCTTTATGTTATATATGTTTTTGGCGCTTTCGCCAGGGTGACAGATGACAAGAACCATATTGTAGGGTTCACCGTGCTTACCACGGTACATTCGGTGGGTTATTGCAACCGGGATCCCTTGACGATCGAGGTCGGCGTGCACTTCCGTGCAGCTGACTTCGGTCGGAATCCCTCGGATCACAACTCTAAGGAGTCGGTCCTCTGGGAGTGCGTAGGTGTGAAAAGACACACCACGCTCGCGTAGCAACCTGGTAAGGTTGCGGTAATCGGTGGGGGTGGGGACAACTACTTTAATGCCCTGCTGCGTGGGGCGGGCACTAGTAAAATTGATTTTGTTTTGATTGCACCAGTCGGAAATTCTGGTCCAATATGCCTTATCCTGGATGAATAAGGGAGGCGGGATGGGTACCTTCTTCTGGGAAGATGAGGTATGTTCATGATCGTGAGGGGAGGTAGGCCTGTTATCCTGCGAGGAGGAGTAAGAGGCGGGACGGGGGGTAGGGGCCGGGGCAGAGTTTGCCTCGGACAGTTTAAGTGCTTTTGAGGCGAGAGCCTCGGCCTTATTTGTCTTTCGGCTGCGTTTTTTACCTTTACCCACTACCGTGGTAAAGGCGTCGGCCTCGTCTGAGTTGACCTCACTGTCCGAAGACATCTCTTGGTCTGATGGGATCGGGGAGCGATCGGGGTATTGAGTGGGGGCTGGGGTGGGGAGAGGTGAGGGGGTGCGGTCCTTTTGGTCCAGGCTGGCTGAACGCCTAGGCGGACCACGCGGAGACCTCGGCCTCTCCTCATCGCTGTCGGAACGGGCGGGGCGCCTATTCCTCTTTTGGGGTGGGGGGGTATCGGGCAACTCAGGAGAGTTGGGGGATTCGGACGTTTGAGGTTTGATCACCTCATCGTCGCAAAAGAGGTTGCCATAATTGGCTAGGAAGTTGGGGTCCTTGAGGAGGACGTTTTTCAGGATGCTCAGGAACTTGGCATCAGACACCATCGTACAGATGATGACTAAGCCAAGCCTAGCAAAATGAGAGGGAGAGAAATTAGTGGCGTACTAACATGGGGGTTTTCTCCTCGGGTGGGTGTTCCCGGGAGTGTGTTCAAACCCTCCCCGTCGGGTATAGACGGGGAGGTTGTGTGCCTACTGGTGAGCCCTAAGCTTGCACTCCTGATTGCCAGTCTTAATGTGCAACCAGGTCCCTAAGTCTCTAGTGTGCAATGGGTGTAAACCCCTAGAGAGTGCTAGATAGGACGAAACGGGGTTAAAGCTAGGGAAGACTAGGAGATCCCCCAAGGCCTTCTGGCCCTAGCTTCTTCCAATTTTGCTTTGCCCTTAAGGAGCGCAGCTGGCGTGTCGGGTCAACGCCCCTCAGTTCGTTAGCACCGTTAGGTATCCACTGAGGACCACAGTAAATAAGTGGGTTTTTCCTGAAGGGACACTACGTTTTTGACGAAACTCTGTCTAAAGAGACAAAAGCGCGCCCGCTGTCTTGAAAAAGACAGCGAATGTGCTTATCGGGCTGCAGTCGGCGGGGCGACTGCGGAGGACGCTACGGTGAGCCGTAGCGAAAAATATTCGAGCACTTAATTCGTCACGAGAGGACGGAGCGGAGCAGCACGACCTCTCGGGGCGAGTGTCAGAGCGAGAATGGCGAAACAAAAAATCCAAAGTAAGTACATTTATATGACCTTCCATTTTTTTGCAAATCATAAAGGCGTGTACTTTTATGTGTAGTTGTGAGTATGCATGCTACATTAAACTAGTGTGTGTTTACGGAACTACGACCTATGTTCCACGCACACATATGAATCGTGTAGGGACACACTATCACTAGTAAACTTTTGTTCTGTGATGTTTAAAGTAGTATATAAGTTGTGTTGGCGACTGAGTTACAGTCTGTTACCACTTATGAGCGAGTGCAAACTTTGACTTTGTGAATTTGTCTCATTGGTCTCGTATAGACAATGTATTCAAGTGCGTATCAATGGTAATAAACCATTATAAGTGGACTTGGCTTAGTATGTAAATTCCATGCAAGATAGGCATAGAGCTATATACTTGTTTTTCTTCAAAATTAACAAAACCAAAAAACCCGACTGCGTACAAAAATAACTGAAAAGATGTAAACAAGACTTGTGTAGGTACATGAAGGTATATGTGGAAGTATCAAATCAACACGCAGGCGGAGGCTAACTAACTAACTACTTTATGTAATTCATGACCAAAAACATACGTAGCCTTTGTTATTTTTTTTTAGCCTTTCTCATTCCAAATTACATTTAAACATTTAAGTTGTATATATTTTTATAAAGCATTTATAAAGCCCTATATTTTGATACCCCACTTGATAGGTTTAGAGGGAAAAATTTTTTTTTTTATGACTTAATGGCGCCAAAATGCGGCCATTTTATTTTGTATAATTTTGATATACCCAGTGTCACTTTCACAATTAAGACGAATCTAACGACACATCTCAAGCTAAAATCCATCAAGCCGTTTAGGCTACAGAGCGTGCCAAAGAAATATACATACATACATACATACATACACTCGAAAAACATAACCCTCCTTCTGGCGCAGTCGGGTAAAAAGGAGGAGGTTCTCAATTCTATTGATTTTACTTTATTTTTAACCGACTTCTTTTTATGTTTGTTACCTCAGAAGTCGGTCATTTATAAACCGATTTGGAAAATATTTTTTTATTTGAAAGGATATACTTCCAGATTGGTCCCATTATTATCAAAATCCAGTTTTGATAATGGGATCCATGTGGAATTGAGAACTCTCCAAATATTATAGGCATACATATAGTGATTTTGATATTTTCATCAACAAATCAAGCATTTGCATTCAGAAAGTATCATTTGGTGAAAATCTGATGAAGATCTTCGAAGATAAAGAAGGGAACTCTTCAATGGATGACAGCAAATCATCGGGGATTGCAGCAATCGCATTAGATTAAAAGCCGTTACACAACTAAGATTGAAATTTAATTTCATCCGCTAAACAGCGTATGAATTATATTATCAGGCTTTAGCCACATTAGCTACATAGTTTAAATAATGAAATAGGGAAGTTAATCAGACAGGAATCTATTAAGGTCGTTCAGTACTTGAAATTAAATTGTAGATATTAATTTTGTCTGTCTCACCGTCTCGTACTTTAATTCCAGTTTATTATATTATGTTTTCTACTTTATGATTAAAATTAGAGTTTTCATTTAGTTTATGAGTTTGAGTACCTAATAGATTTTAAAGAATTTGCTTTTGAAGCAAATATATGTTTTTTCTTTCTTTCTTTCAGTAGTAATTTTATTGATCAAGATTAGGTAGCGACTATATATCTATATACAGGGCGTCCCACGGATATGCCACATGGAGGGAAAGTACCTTGAATATTGTAGATGGAACATTTTACTGAAAGAAGATATTATTTAAATTTGAAAAACAATTTAAACTGTATTCATAGATATTTAAATAATTACATGGTTGAACCGGAAATCGAACCCGTTACATGAGAAAAATAATCATTCTGTACCTTTACCATACCGATCGAAAGGCTTCATCATCATCATCATCATTTCAGCCGAAAGACGTCCACTGCTGGACATAGGCCTCCCCTAAGCATCGCCACAACGACCGGTCCTGCGCCTTCCGCATCCAGCATAATTCATGGTCTTCCTTTTATTTGTGACACTATGTTATTTAGCAAAAAATAATCCTTATTTTTAGCTAAATAGGTATAGTCGATCTTATGAAGTACCTACTTATGTAAGGTAGGTACAATACATTATTTTCACTATAATAAAGGTAGTTTCACACCGGCGAGGCGTGGCGTAGATGGGCCGAGCGAGAATTGAAATATGAATAGCAAAATTTCAATTCACGTCACGCCCATCTTTGGTGTGAAAGGTCTGGATAGGCGAGAATGTGCGAGGCGAGAAATGATATATTTGTTGGTACAACATTAAACTTTATTGCTGCATGAATAGAGTATTTATTACATTGCAAAACGGATACAAAACATCTAACACTGACCATCGAGTTCCCGCGTGGTCTCGCTCTGCCACGCTTGGCCACACTCAGCCGCGCTCTGCCACGCTCTGCCTCGCGATGTCTTTTTTTTTTTTTTTTTTTTTTTTTTCGAATGGGCTCTCGCAGGTGGGACCGAAGTCCCATTTCTGCTTAACCGGACTTAGTTGGCGGAGAGTCCCATGTGGGACTCCATTCGCCGAAGGTTTTTTCCCTACATACTTACAAACTAGATGCGCGCGGCATCAATACCGCGCGTAATCGGGCGGGCGCCCCCCAAGGGGGGGGCTCGAACCTCGCTAGGGCATTGCAGGGGGACCCCGCAGTTCCTATGTCCCCCTAGCAGCCGTTGCTGCATCGAATTGGTTACCTCGAAAGTAGCGGACTTTCGGTCCCTATCGGGTGACGTGCTAAACGCCGTGAAGCGGCAAGCCTCGCCGGCGAGGCTAAGACCTACCTAGAAAACCTAACCAGTGGCTACGCAATAGCCTGCTCCTAGGAACTACTCTAGAGCATAGGGCCGGTCTCGCGTGACGAGATTATCTCCGGTTGCTTACACCGTGAGGGCGTCCCCAGGGGGGAGCTCGGACCTCGACTCAGGGTGCAGCAGGGGGACCCCGCCACTGATCCCCCCAGCAGCCGGTGCTGCGTCGGCATGTGTTTCTGTTTCTCGAGAGTCGGACTCTCGGATTCTGTGTGTGTGTCGCGTCGGTCCTCGCCGGCGGGGACGATATTTTGGACGACGGCGTCGGAGTGTGCTTGTACTTTTATCTGACTCCTGGAGGAGTGTAATAGCGTCATCGGGCTCAATGAGTGTGTGTCTGGGACGTCGGGTTTTGCTAATAGCAGATGGCTGGTAGACGGTGGCCGCCACGACCAAGGGGTTGGGGTGCTTGGGAGCGGAATCGAAATAGCGTTTTGAGACACGCTTGAAAAACTGCTTGATGGTCGGCAGTTTGAGGTCTAGGTGGAGGTCGACATTGCGTACGTACCAGGGGGCGCCTACGGCCCTTCGCATGAAACGGTTTTGGAGGGTTTGGAGTATGTGAATTCTCACCGGCTTAACGTGTGCGAACACAACGCTAGCATAGGCGAGTATGGGGCGGATACAGGTGGTGTATATCCTTACTTTGAGAGGAGTGGGCAACTTACTGTGCGCATTGAGTAGGGGGTGGAGACGTCCGAGGACGAAGGCGGCACGGTTTTTCACCTTGCGGATATGCGGTCTGAAAGTCAGTCTACGGTCAAGGATCACGCCAAGGTATTTGGCTTCTCGTTGCCATGGGATCTGTTTTCCGAACATTGAGACTGGTACGCTTAATTCTTTACGATACTGTGACAGGGGTCTCTTATCGAAGAGGACCGCTGCACTTTTTTCGGGATTGACTTCGATTCTCCATTTCCGGAACCAGTCACCTAGGGTGTTGGCCGCGGATTGGAGGGTACGAGAAATAGCGACATGGCTCCTGCCGGAGTAATAGATTGCCGTGTCGTCGGCGAAAAGGGCAATACGGGCTGCACCGCATTTTGGAATATCGCTGGTGTACAGCGTGAACAGTAGGGGGGAGAGCACGGAGCCTTGTGGCACACCGGCGTGAATGGGATGGGGGGAGGAGAGAGCCCCTTCTATGCGATAGCAAAAGGTACGATTCGATAAGTAGTCTCGGATGATGAGCACGAGACGATGTGGCACATTCATAGTGTACAGCTTATATAATAAGCCGTTGTGCCACACTTTATCGAAAGCCTTTGCTACGTCGAAAAAGAGAGTACCGGTCATTTGACCGCGTACGAAGCCTGCACTGATGTGTTCTACAATGCGGTGCAGTTGATTAACGCAGCAGTGCTTTGTACGAAAGCCAAACTGCTCGTCGGGAAGGAGTTTATTTGAGTCGGCGAAATCTTTGAGTCGCTTATAAATAAGCTTCTCGTAGATTTTACCGAAGACATTGAGGAGACTAATCGGCCGGTAACTACTCGGCTCGGCTTTTGGTTTGCCCGGTTTTGAAATACCGATTACCGTAGCCTGTTTCCAAGCCTGGGGAAAGATGTTGTTTTTAAATGCCGCATTGAAGATGACGGTCATTAGAGCGATTAGGGTGGCAGGGAAACGTTTCAACACCTTATTGGTGATGCCGTCTGCGCCGGGGGCTTTTTTGGGCTTAAGATCCTTGACTATAGAGAGAACTTCGTCAGGGGTGATCGGTGGGAGCGGGTCATCAGGGTCATCTATTGGGGGGGGGGGGGAGGGCTGACCTACGCTCTACTTCTGAATTAACCTTGTCAAGGTGGGTTTGGCTTACGGGAAGCGTACTGAGAGTGCATTGAGACTCCAAGCTGTCGGCTAAGCATTCGGCTTTTTCGTCATCATCAAAGGCCGGCCTTTGATTGGGTCGATTTAGGGGGGGCATAGCTGCCGTGGTCTCGCATTTGAGTTTGCGTTGAAGTGCCCAGAAGGCTAAATGAGACGGTTGGATTTCGCTGACTTCCTTGTCCCAGCGATCCTCCCGTACCTGAGCTACACGTCTTTTTACAGTATTCTGCAAAGAGCGCATATGGGCACGGTTGGCTTCGTTGGGAAAAGCGTCATAGGCACGGATGGCCGCGTTCCTCTCGGTCCTCAACTCATTTACATCGTCCGGCAGTTTCAGACGCTGGTCATCCAGCATCGGAACCTGCCGTGAGCATTCGCCCACTACGGACTGCACATGGTTGGTGAGCGAGGTGATCGCGGCCACCGTATCCGCGACTGTCTCGATGGAGTCAGGGATTGAATCTAGTTGGGGGGATGAGGTAGATTTGAGGCGGTCCTCTAGTCTCCTCCAATCGGTTATTGTTTTAGTTAAGGGTGGAGTACCGGGATCCGAGGGACCACCTCGGGGACCCAGTTGAATGATCACAGGTCGGTGATCTGAGTCTAATTCTTGAATTACCTCGATAGAGCGAATACCGAGGTTTACGCGCTTTAAGAGGGCTATATCTAGGATGTCGGGCCGTTGCCCTACTGTGTCGGGAAAGTGAGTGGGACGCATCGGGGCGATGACGTCAAAGGAAAGTCTGTCGCTAAGTGCTTCTAATTGAACACCAGCGGTGTTATTGGAGACACAGCTCCATGAGCAATGTTTGGCGTTTAGATCGCCTGCTATAATTACAGAATTACTAAGATCGAGTAAGGATTTTAGGTCGTCCTCGAGCAGACTCGCGGGTTTGTTTGAGGACCTATAGGCCGAGACTATGGTGATGGGCTGGTGCCCTGTCATGCCTAGGCGACAGATTGAAGCCTCCAGGCATGCTAGCTCTGGGGGATCAATGGGGATGCAATATAAAGAATTGCGGTAATAGATTAGCGTTCCGCCTAGTGCGGTGTACGTTCTGTCGTTTCTAATCAGCCTATAATTGGCTATGTTGGGATTACGACAGTGGGGCTTGAGAAAGGACTCTTGAACGAGTAATATGTCAAGTTGGTGCTCACGCAAGAAGACAGCTATGTCATCGCGTTGACCACTAATGCCTCGGGCATTAAAGAAGCCTAAATTTAGGGAACGGGGTTTGAATCTTTTGGGTGGGGCCGTATTATACATTATAATTGGAATTAAGTATTCTATAGATGTCTTGGTACTTGGTAAGTACCTGAAGGCGCTGCTCGTGGATGCCTTGGGTAAAGGCCCAGAGTCTAGAGTAGGCGTCAATACGGGTTTCCCCTGACTGGGGTTCGAGGTATTCTCTCGGCAGAAGGCCGGGGTAGTTTACCGGAGGGGGGGTTCTCATAGGGGGGGGGGCTTTAGCTGCTGGTGCAGTTTTGGGCCTGAGAGAAGGTGCGGGGATGGGTAAGTTCATCAGCGCGGGGGGCTCTGAGGCCGGGGGCGCGAGACGAGAGGTCGGAAGAGGTGGGTATTGGGGCTTTTGATTACCCTTAAACCAGGGGTTGGGCCCGAGTGGGCCGTGGAAATTTGGGGAGGGCCCGAGTGGGCCTCTAGGGTTGGGTGGTTGGTAATGGAGGGGGGCTGCGTAGGAGGGGGCTTCCCTCGCAACGCGGTCGGAGGCGCGTTTTGCCATTTTGGCGTTGCGCATTTTGGGGGCTTTGGGGCATCCGCGATAGTTTGCTGGATGCCCGGCTTTGCGGCAAAGGACACAGCTAGGGGGCTCCGTGCACTGGTCCCTCTCCTTGGGACGCTCGCACTCGGTAGTCCCGTGATCGCCTAGGCACTTAACGCACCTGGGCTTTGCGTAGCAGTTACGCTGGGAGTGACCATACAGCTGGCAACGGTGGCATTGACCAGGCTGGTTCGACTTGTGGGGGCGCTCGACCGTGATGCCTGATAAATTGCATACGGTCTTTATATTATAGATGTTTTTGGCGTTTTCGCCAGGGTGGCAAATGACAAGGACCATGTTATAGGGTTCCCCGTGCTTACCACGGAACATACGGTGGGTTATTGCAACCGGGATCCCTTGACGATCGAGGTCGGCGTGCACTTCCGTGCAGCTGACTTCGGACGGAATCCCTCGGATCACAACTCTAAGGAGTCGGTCCTCTGGGAGTGCGTAGGTGTGAAAAGACACACCACGCTCGCGTAGCAACCTGGTAAGGTTGCGGTAATCAGTGGGGGTGGGGACAACTACTTTAATGCCCTGCTGTGTGGGGCGGGCACTAGTGAAATTTATCTTATTTTGATTGCACCAGTCGGATATCCTGGTCCAATATTCCTTATCCTGGATGAATAAGGGAGGCGGGATGGGCACCTTCTTCTGGGAAGGTGAGGTATGTTCCTGAGGGGAGGGGGGCCTGTTATCCTGCGAGGAGGAGTGAGAGGCGGGACGGGGGGTAGGGGCCGGGGCAGGGTTTGCCTCGGAGAGTTTTAAAGATTTTGAGGCGAGAGCCTCGGCCTTGTTTGTTTTTCGGCCGCGTTTTTTACCTTTGCCCACTACCGTGGTAAAGGCACCGGCCTCGTCTGAGTTGACCTCACTGTCCGAAGACATCTCTTGGTCTGATGGGATTGGGGAGCGATCAGGATATTGAGTGGGGGCTGGGGTGGGGAGAGGTGAGGGGGTACGGTCCTTATGGTCCAGGCTGGCTGAACGCCTAGGCGGACCACGCGGAGACCTCGGCCTCTCCTCATCACTGTCGGAACGGGCGGGGCGCCTATTCCTCCTTAGGGGCGGGGGGGTATCGGGCGACTCTGGAGAGTCGGGGACGTCAGGTTGTTTGGCGGCAAAAGCGCTGCCAAACAAGTCGCCATAGTTGGCGATAAAGGTGGGGTCCTTGAAGAGGACGTTTTTTAGGATGCTGAGAAACTCGGCATCAGACACCATCATATAGATGGTGACTAAGCCAAGCCTAGCAACAACGAGAGGGGGAGAAAATTAGTGGCGTACTAACATGGGGGTTTGCTCCTCGGGTGGGTGTTCCCGGGAGTGTGTTCAAACCCTCCCCGTCGGGTATAGACGGGGAGGTTGTGTGCCTACTGGTGAGCCCTAAGCTTGCACTCCTGATTGCCAGTCTTAATGTGCAACCAGGTCCCTAAGTCTCTAGTGTGCAATGGGTGTAAACCCCTAGAGAATGCTAGATAGGACGAAACGGGGGTAAGCTAGGGAAGACTAGGAGATCCCCCAAGGCCTTCTGGCCCTGGCTTCTTCCAATTTTGCTTTGCCCTTAAGGAGCGCAGCTGGCGTGTCGGGTCAACGCCCCTCGGTTTGTTATCACCGTTAGGTATCCACCGAGAACCACAGTAAATAAGTGGGTTTTTTCCTGAAGGGACACTACGTTTTTGACGAAACTCTGTCTAAAGAGACAAAAGCGCGCCCGCTGTCTTGAAAAAGACAGCGAATGTGCTTATCGGGCTGCAGTCGGCGGGGCGACTGCGGAGGGCGCTACGGTGAGCCGTAGCGAAAAATATTCGAGCACTTAATTCGTCACGAGAGGACGGAGCGGAGCAGCACGACCTCTCGGGGCGAAAGTCAGAGCGTGAATCGTCCTCGCGATGTCTCACGGAGACTGTTTTTATCTATTCGAGAGTTTGTTCGTTAGTGGTGTAACCAATGAATGCAGCTGACTGTACATCGCGAGCCGGCGCCAGCCAGCGCGTGCCGGCGCTGGTCGGCACAAGACGGTGCGTACTCACGATGTACACTCGACCAAATGGAATCATGACCCACCATAAGCTTAATTTTCTACAAACATTCTAATACAGTTAGGTGGCATTTCGCTTAAAGATATTACCCTGGCAACCAACTTGTTATCAATTTTATTGGGCAGTGACAATTAATATTCTTCTGAAATTGAAAGAAACCTATACTACCAGGTTTTAGAAAAAAAAAAATTGTTTACTTCTTTTTTATAGGTAAACTATGCGGAATGACAGTTAATTCGAAATTCAAAACATAATTCTAGCTTTATCAAAAACAACTTTTTATCTAATTATTAATCTATTGCATTTAATAACAACGCTCAAAATTGCATAGACCTCTGACCCGTTATAACGCAGTTTCCTTAATATTCAAAATATCCTAAGTGCAGCACGATGCTAATAAGAAGAAAATTTTACTGTTTTGACAATTTCATACGAATTATCGACTGAGTGGGTCATGATTCCGATTTGTTGACTGTACCTATATCTTTCTGTGTGAAAGGGTCAGCGAGATTTCAATACACGCCTATCCCATCCAATCCACCAATCCAATATTGCCTTTTTCTTATCTTTTTTTAATGAGCAACCACAGTAAACAAAGTATTTCTTCGTCGACTTTTAAACTGACTAACCGCGTCTGTCCAAAAATAAAGAAAACATTACATACAAAAAAAAAGCATACAAAATACAAAAAATACAAAATTACATCACAAAACATTAAAAATCATCTCTACATTACAAAATTTTGCGATTACAAAGCGCGCAGCTTGCAATCACGCGATTCCGCGTGTCTGAACGTTCGCTAATATTCCAAATCCAAATAAAAATAAAAACAAAGTATCGACCTCATAAAACAAGACACGATCATCTACAAAATGACGTAACAGAGAACATCTTCGTTGATTACCATAAAGAATTCCCACGAGGTAATATATTCAACAGATTAGCATAGAGATGAGTAATGCTGCTCATCTCGTATTGAGCGGTCGTTGACACCGATGAGCTTATGAATGGAGGCACGTGGTATATGAGCGGTAACTTTGTAGAATAGACTCGTCACGAATTATAGTAATTTATTATTGTGGCGATGCTTGGTGGGAGGCTATGTCCAGTAGTGGACGTCTTTCGGCTGAAATGATGACGATGATGATTATTATTATGTTTACCTTTTTTTTGCAAGGGATATTATTATCATTGCAATCTCTAGAACAGCAGATATGTTAATGATATCCTTTCTTTTTTAGGGTTCCGTACCCGAGGAGTGCCAAACGGGATCCTATTACTCTCGCTACGCTGTCCGTCCGTCCGTCCGTCCGTCCGTCCACCCGTCCGTCCATCCGTCCGTCCGTTCGTCTATCCGTCCGTCTGTCTGTCACAGGGCTGTATCTTTTGAACGGTAATAGGTAACCGGTTGAAATTTTCTCAGAATATGTGTTGCTATTAGGTGTATCACGACAAATACTAAAAAAAAAAGTCTAAAACCAAAGGGGTTCCCCATACAAGAAACCTCGAAAAACATGCATTTTTTGCAACGTTTTTGTTCCTGCTCTATCTTCGAAACGGTAATATATATCAGCGTCAAACTTGGTCTGATTATAGTGCATACTATGAAGTTTAGCAAAAAATACTAAAAACAGGGCAAATATAGACATATGTGGTGGTACCTACGTAAGAAAGAGATGCAAAAATTCACATTTCGCTTTGGATCGTTGATGTCTTTTGATGAACTCTCGTAAATTAAATCAGTTTCTATGGGGTATCAGGTCGATGGGTGGTACGGAACCCTTACTGCGTGAGTCTGACTCACACTTGGCTGGTTTTTTCACATTTTAAGTGTACATGATATTTTTTTGTTAGGGCTTACTTAGGTTTGGGGTGGTTTTTAGTCTCATGTCCCTTATGTTTATGATTAACCTTTAGCTTTATTAAACAAAAACAATTTTAGCTAGTTTTTTTTTTAAGAGATTTTATCTTTATAAAAAAATGCAAAATAATAAACCTAAATTATGTAACAATGAGCTATTGGGTTTTTCGAATTGCGTCATTATCTTCTCGTTGCCTAGAACATGAGCCTAAAGACCTGCTTGCGTGTCCTGCCTGTAATGACTTACGGAGCCGATACGTCGACTCTCACGGTATGACTGGTTTTTCCAGCTCAGTGGGCTATGGAAAGGCCTGTGCTCGGAGTCTCTCTGAAGGATCGAATGCTGAACGAGTGGATCCGACAGAGAACCAAAGTAGTCGACATAGGTAGCCCACAGGATCAGCAAGCTGAAGTGGCAGTGGGCCGGCCATATTAGCCAAAGAACCAATAACCGTTAGGGTAGACGTGTTCTTAAGTGGAGATGGCGAATCGGCAAACGTAGGGTAGGACGTCCTCCGGCTCGGTTGAATAAGGTTGTTGGTAGTAGCTGGATGAGAGTGGCTGAGGAGCAGTGGCATAACGATACCCTATTGTGGCGTTAAGACGGGTAAATTGCCAAGGGCCCCCAGTCCGTGAAACCCGGGGCCCAGGAGGATCCATACATTTATTATTATTAAATTTAGTAAAACTTATTAGATATCCGATGAATTTGCCACGGGCCTCTAACGGTATAGTTACGTCGAGAATCGATCAGTAGCGTGCTAATTGGAGGCCTAATTGGCCTATGTCCAGCAGTTGATGATAATGAACTTTGAAGCCTATAATCTGACATTGGACATCATGTATCTATGTATAAAATAATAAATAATTTAAAAAAAGTTTGTTAGTATTTGAAGAGTGAGATTTCGAAAAGCTGCTGATTAAATCAAACTGTTCGATGACATTCAGAAGCTCATCCATCAATAAATGAAGTCACGTGACGTAGATGCGCAGTGACATTGTCGACTGCGCATGAGTCTGCGGTTTTGATGGAATGCGGATTGGGGGCGTTTAGTTTGGCTATTACAGTCGGCAGAAAAAATGGAGCAATAAAGTTTTTTCTTTGTTTTATAGAGATCTGTATCGACATTGTAGAAAGAAATACATAAAAATACTTTAGCTTCCAACTTTTCTATTTTGCAACTGTTAAGGTATGTGGAAACCTACTCATCATCATCCTCCTGCCCTTATCCCAATTTATTTGGGGTCGGCGCAGCATGTTTTTTTCTTCCATACATCTCTATCAACCGTCATCTCCGTGTTCACTTTCTTTCTATTCATATCATCTTTCACACAATCCATCCATATTTTCTTCGGTCTCCCTCTTTTCTTATAGCCATCAACATTCATACTTAAAACTTTCCTCGTAACATGCTCCTCATTCCTCCTCATCACATGTCCATACCATGACAGTCTATTGCTACTTAACTTCTCTGTCACTGGCGCTACTTTCAGACTCCCTCTTACATATTCATTCCTTATCCTATCCATTCTCGTTACACCACACATTCCTCTTAACATTCTCATCTCAGCTGCATGCACTTGCCTTTCATTAATTCCTTTCGTAGCCCAACATTCCGATCCATACAGGACAGCAGGTCTTATCATGGTCTTATAGATTTTCCCCTTCAGTTTAAGAGGAATTCGAGAGTCACATGTAGTTCCCGTGACCTGCCGCTATTTCAACCATCCTGTGTTAATTCGGTGCTTGACTGTCCGGTCTATTTCGCCATCGCTTTGCACAAGTGAACCGAGGTACCAAAAGTCGGAGCAGACTGGCAAGGGCACGCCATCTAGCGCATGTGGAAACCTACTGTCTTCTCTATTCCAGTTAGCGAAAACGAGAAGACTTGTTTAAAAATCAGTACTTAATTGATTCAACATTTCAGCCGAAACACGGACTGCTGGATAAAGGCCTCCCCCAAAGGAGGGGAGATATGCCATAATAGCCACGCTTGGCAGGCGGGTTGGCGATCGCAATTTGTTGGTTGTTTAAATACTCAGAGAACGCTGCTGCCCATCCTCTGGTGAATCCCTTAGTCGCCTTTTACGACACCCATGAGAAGAGAGAAGGTTCTTAATTGGTTCAAATTGCAACAATTCAAGAGAAAACACAATTCCTCCTTTGCTGTCAGCTAGCTAAAAAAATAAAGGTAGTGCGGACGATCCCCTTTTTGGAAAAACAAATACGCAATACCATTACATGATATTATGTCTTCTATCATCTGTAATTTTTTCTCGAAATTATTTACTATTTGAGATTCGATACGTTTTGAGTTCGTATAATCACTATCAAGGATAATATGCGTAGCTCTATTAAAGTAATAATTGAAACAACGTGATCATTTATTATATAGCATATTACTTACGGCTCACTAATTACATTTTTTGCTTTAACACCTTAAATGACTCATCAATTTCAAACAGTAATTAGACCTGTCACAAAAACTAATTTTGCATAAAATGTCAAGTCAGTACATTTATTTTAAAACTCCGCTTAAAAACAATCTAAATTTTTATCTTCAACCAAAAAAAAATATAATACTAACAATAAACCTATTACTTTCTTAGATCTGCTGTCCATACATTTCGTCGAATAAGATCGAAATCGTTGCGCGCACGCAGCTACCGACAGCAGCCAAGGTCGTTTTACATTATATAAAAACTCTTTGTTTGAATAGACATATATATTGGGTCAGGAAATTAAACAAGTAACGTTTTCACAATTACTAACTTTTATTCTTTTAATACACATGTTATAATAACACTTGTTACTTCATACAGTGATCCAGCGCGACTGCCTGCTCGAGGCATCCCCGCCATTAAATGTGGAAGATGTCGTCATGTGTCAAACCATCCCACCATTTAAGTGGGGAGGCCTCAATCAAATCAGTAGCTAGTAAAAAGTCAATTGATCTACTGAAATACATTGACAAACTATTTAATTACTAATAAATTCGGCTAACAAGATATAATTAAAATAATTAATTAATCAACCATCAAAAATATAACAAACAAATTAATTAGTCAGTGCTTAACTTTCTAATGTAGATAGATTGATAGACTATTATAATACTTTATAAAACCAAAGTAGACAATACAATATCTTTAATATACTAGGACCTTACAGCTCGGCCATCCTACTTCATGCGAGTCCCATCGCATTGCTTTTTCAAGCGAGTCCCATCGCATTGCTTTTTTTATAACAACAATTCTGTCATCAAACATTACAATAACAACTACAACATACATACATTAATAACATTTAGAACTAGCACGCTTAGCTCACAATTAATCATCAATACTTACTTTATTACTACTACTGTTTTTACTTTTACTACAAATTATTCAAAACATACATAATAAATTATTGCTTGTAATCATAATCAAATATTGTACATAACTTAATACTATGGAGCCTTCTTTTATAGTGTCAACATGAGCTACATAAAGTTAAAAGCTAATGCCGTCAGCAGGTTATATAGGTCTCTAATACACTAAAATAGTCCTACAAAAAAAATAAGTCCACAACACCGTACTTCTAACTTTTATATTTTAACAGAAAAAGCACACTAAGCCGGTGGGTCTACTCTAGAATCATGAAATTTTACACAGGAGTTCCTTATTGCCGAGGTGAGCACTAAGAAAGGAGTTTTGAAAATTCACGCCCTATGGGGTTAAATACGGGGCTCAAGACCTCTCTTAACTACTACACTTCCTAATCAAAGCGCAGATCATTATTGCATGTTTTTTTAACAACATAATGTAGATTTCTGAATTTCACGCACGCGAAGCCACGGGCAAAATCTAGTTAACCAATATTATAAAGAGGAAATATTTGTTTGTTTGTAAACGATAAAGGCTGAAACTACTAAAAACTGATTTGCTTTATTCATAAGTAACATAGGCTACATTTTATTTCAGTACTCGGGTGAAGCTGCTGGCCCAGCTAGTTATTAATGTATCAGGCCTCTGTGAATTAATGTCCCAACAAAATGGGATGTACTAACAATCCTCTACTACGTATATGTCCGCGCGTAGCTCAAGGTTTCATCAGGATTCATCACGAAATAAATTTCTCTTTACTACAAATTATTTATTTTCCGATTATTACATGAACTGACCAGAAGAAGAAGTTCTACAACAAGAATGACAGCCCGCGCAAAGCACAGTGTCTCCATCTTTATATTACTACAATCAAATAGACCCAACGGAGTCACTAAATACATTTTAATTTATAAATGAACACTAAAATAATTAACCACTCATCGTGATAAAACTAATATTAATTTAGATAATCTCTAAACATTATATAAACCAACAAATCATGCCAGATATTATCATATGAAACAATATAAAGCGGAATTATCAGAACCACAAAATTAAATTAACAACATTTAAATTAATAATTTCATTAATCTAAAGAATATTCGAATTATAATTATCATAATATTAACATTATTTACAACATTAATTTAATTAATACGGATTATCAAATATTAAACTTTGCTAAACAAAAAGGTATCTTCTTTGATCTTTGATGATCTTTGCAAAGTACAACAAATACAACTTTGATGATCTTTGCAAAGTACAACAAATACAACAGCAAACTACATAGCAAATTCTAGAAATAATGGATATTTATTTCAAAATACTTCATAATCTAAATACTTAATTCATCGTATAAACTAGTTACCTCAAAATGGCAATAGATTGCGTTGTAAGCATCGATATTCGATATAGCATAGACATTAATTAGTCTGAGTCCGAGTATAAATTAATATTTTAATGTTATAAGCTATGGAAAGCTATATTACTCTCAAATTACACTAGAGGGCGCAATGTTCAACCAACGCCAGGAAGAAACATTCAATACTGACCAGTAATAAAGATTAATATTATATATATAAGTTTTGTCAAAAAAAGTGTAAACAAATTGATGGCAACACTAGCGCGCCCATATATACATAACATAACCGTGTGTCTTCAGCAGTTACTTTCTATACTCGTTTTGGTGTCTGATCATTACCTGGTGTTTTGTATCAGTATATTATCAGATCCAATTGTCGTGTTTCTAAAACAATTAGTGGTCTGATGACCAAGCCGGTCACAATTTCTGCATTTTGCAGGAGGCTTATCACATTTAAAACTTGGGTGTGCAACCTCGTTGCAATTGTAACATTTTAAATTAGATTTGGTATTCATACCTGGTTTTAGATGGGTCTGGTCGAATCAGATTACTTCCAAATCGTTGATCGTATGGTTTCCGCGTAGTCTTGAAGGTCTCTGCTCTGATCACTTTTAACAGTCCTAAAATACTTATGTACCTGTTCAGGTTCATCCAACTTAGCTGCCTGAGCGCCAACCTTCACAGCACGATCCTCTTTTTCATACCGAAGGCAGTCTACTGCCTGCTATATCCTTACTCCTTGATACTCCATAATCTGATTCTGACCCATTTCCTCGAATTCTTCTCCCCCTTGATTGGTCATATTACCGATATTCCTCAACCCTTTACCTTGGGTTTCTTTTATATTGGGTCCCTTACCTTGGGACCCCTTTCCAATCTACCCTTTACCTCGGGTTTCACTTCCATCGGGCCCTTTACCTCGGGTTGCCTTTCCATTAGACCCTTTGCCTCGGGTTTCATTTTAGTCAGGTCCCTTACATCAGGTTGCCTTTCTATTAGGCCCTTTACCTCGGGCAGATATGCAGAATAAACAAAGTTGGGGATAGCACACAGCCTTGTGGGACAGCATCCACGGGCATCAATTCAGAGCATGAACCGTCAGCCACGACCTTAATGCTCCGGTCCGTAAGGAAAGTGGCTATCCATGAACATAATCTCTCGGGAAGTCCGTACGCAGGAAGCTTAGACAGAAGAGCTTTGTGTCAGACCCGATCAAAAGCCTTCGCTATATCCAAACTAACTACTAAGGCCTCTCCCTTGCCCTCCACCGCCTCTGCCCATCGGTGTGTTAGATACACAAGAAGGTCACCAGCTGAACGACCACTACGAAAACCATATTGGCGGTCGCTTATCAACTGGTGGTCCTCTAGGTAATTTAGTATCTGGCGGTTAATTATACTTTCCATTACTTTGGAAAGTAGGGAGGTGATGGTGGTGATGATGGTGGTGATTTACGACGCAAAACATAAAATAACAGATGCAATATACATTAATCTCAATCTCCTCTCAATCGATCCCGTTAATCTTGCCAAATAAATCATTGTTTTTTTTTAATCTTTTAATTTAGATTTTAAAATTAACTTTCGTTAAAATCTAATGTAGTTCGCAACACCTACAATCGGTGTACTTACATAATCATCATAATAATCTTTCAAATTTAAATACATTTATTGTGGATCACAGGTTCATAAGATGTATACAAATTAATATATAAGGATCAGCCATGTCCCGCCATTGAGGCATATAATCATAATTAATTAAATAACATAACATAATATACATTAATAAATAAACAACAATTTTTTTAATTTCATTCTTAAGCATGTCCAATTGATTTACCATCAATAAATAAAATATCTATTGATCTATTTCAACAAGCTTCTCGTAAAGTTTATTTTTAAATCTTTTTTTATATCAGTAATATTTCGCAATTAAAGTGGAAGATTATTTACAATACGCGGACCCATACAAAAAAAATGCTCTCATTTAGGAAATAGTTGCGTTTTACTGAATTTAATTTTATGAATATTGCTGTTTCGTATATGTTCATAAAATGTGGCTTACATGAATCAGTTTGTTGTAGATCGCAAATAGATCTAATGCAACGTTTTTAACATAACTGGCGAAATGTGGGTGTACTGTACACCTCTGCCTACCCCTTCGGTGAAATACAGGCGTGATGTTATGTTATTTTGTTGTTGCAACGTTTTTGGGCTCTAAATGCACGTTCTTTTTCTACAGAGTTGCCCCAAAAAAATATTCCATAACGTATCTAGCTGACGCAGCTTAACCGTGATAGGCAAAAAATCTGATTTTTATGTTATTTTTTTGTGCTTGCCTTGCCACTTGCTTATATATAGATATATTTTAATACAAAAACAGCACAATCTTAATCATTTTTTAGGTACATACTTTGTCAAGTTTGTATCCTATTTATCAAATTTAGAAACAAAATTCCTTTATTTATCTGTAAAGGTAATTAAAATCAACTATCGATAGCCGAGTATTCAATATAAATATCGAATTTTACGAACCCTGGTAATTACACAAATAAAAACACGGATGTTATCAGTACTACTCTACTCTACTTACTCTCTCTCTACTCTGAAGAGATCTCTGTAGAGTTTTGCTAAGCAAGAAATTGTCACTTGTGTTGCTGATTCTAAGTTGCAGGATCAACAAAATAGTTTTATCTGTTATTCAGCCTTAAGCCTTGTAGTTTGCAGAGTTAGTTCATGTTGAACATTGATGCGCAAGTTGTGCATTGATATTTTATTGCGATATATTGTGATTATTTTACTATTTATATTGTATTCATTTTATAATGTGTTAATGTTTACTAACTAAATCAATATTCATTTATCCTGTTGTTTTTATAATGTTACTTCTGATGAATAGATAAATAAATAAAACAAATAAATGTTTTTGGGACACTTCTACACAGCACCATCTAGTCCCAAACAAATAACTAGATAATAGTAGATAATTGGTTTATGGAATTATGTTATTCATGTTTCTTATTACGATTCTGTACCAATATACATTATTAATCATGACTTATAGCAAATTACTTATGTTACTTTTCTTTAGCTTTTCTTTTTATTTCACAATCTCAGTCTCTGAACTCTACTTCGATCAATAATTATTATTTTATTACTACAGCCATACATCCTTACCTTAATTGTAAATAACATTTTAAGAGTAGGTACACCGACGAAAATAAAATTAAGTAACAACATTAAGCATTGAGCATTTTACGTTATTCCTTTGAAAAGGTTTTAAGAGAAATATTTAATATATTTTTATTTATTTGAGAATAGTAAACTATGTCTCCACATAGCGAAGACAACACTGATGCACAAAAGTGTCTGCTGTACGGCGCCAGTGTACCAGTGTTAGAAGGACTTGAATACAACGCTGTTTAAAGAAAAGGTTACGATTTATTTTTATTTTTACTAGAGCGTATTACAAAATTAATGGTTTTCGAACGAAAAAGATTTTGTCAACTATTAAAATGATGATAACTAATAATGTATTTATTTGACTTCTGATTTATTGATTTTAATTTTTAATAACGGACTTTGCATATTTTTTTAATTACAACATAATGTCTTTTGATAATGAAATATATAGTATACTTAATAATATTCAAAATACATAAAATTTTCGTCGTGCTTACACATTTAACCATTTTTTTTTTTTTTTTTTGCATACCAACTAGTAAAATATGGTTGAACTTTATTTATTATTTTTACCACCATGTAATGTACCATGTACCCATATTTACAAAATTAGATATAGTTATTTATCTTTAAAAATTAATGAAAGTATTGACTTTAATCATTGTATCATTTCAATTAATGATTCACATGATAAATTATAACGATATACGTAACCAGAAAATAAGAAAAGAAAAAAAAAGGTACTTATTAACTCTTTAACTGTTGTACAGTAAATATTGGAATTTAATTACAAAAACAACACATGTTGATCAGAATAACTACAGTTTTACACCTTCCAAGAAAAATATTTTGTTACAAATATTTTAAGTTACGGAAATAATAATTTAAAAAAAACACGGTAATTTACTTAAAACGGGGAAAGAAAGATATTTAATCACGTTACTTACGTTTTCCGAGCAGTGGACGTAGCAAGAAAATGTGGAATTTTCTTTGTGTTCCCACTTCTGACCTATTGGGTCAGGAAATTAAACAAGTAACGTTTTCACAATTACTAACTTTTATTCTTTTAATACACATGTTATAATAACACTTGTTACTTCATACAGTGATCCAGCGCGACTGCCTGCTCGAGGCATCCCCGCCATTAAATGTGGAAGATGTCGTCATGTGTCAAACCATCCCACCATTTAAGTGGGGAGGCCTCAATCAAATCAGTAGCTAGTAAAAAGTCAATTGATCTACTGAAATACATTGACAAACTATTTAATTACTAATAAATTCGGCTAACAAGATATAATTAAAATAATTAATTAATCAACCATCAAAAATATAACAAACAAATTAATTAGTCAGTGCTTAACTTTCTAATGTAGATAGATTGATAGACTATTATAATACTTTATAAAACCAAAGTAGACAATACAACATCTTTAATATACTAGGACCTTACATATAATAGAAAGCAGAACAGAAGGCTAACAACTTGTTATATGGGATTCGATTAGTTTAGGTTAGCGATGCATGAGACAATCTCCATAAAAAACTGTAATTTTGTAAAAGATGGTAACGAAAAATTAGGTTTTTCTACGGAAAAATGGATTCTTCTCAAGGACTGAAAGTCGTAACAAAACGATGCGATAAAAGGACATAGCTAGAAAAAACCTGAGTATGTTACAAAAAAAAAAATACTAACATCATCATCCTCCTGCCCTTATCCCAATTTATTTGGGGTCGGCGCAGCATGTTTTTTTCTTCCATACATCTCTATGAGCCGTCATCTCTGTGTTTACTTTCTTTCTATTCATATCATCTTTCACACAATCCATCCATATTTTCTTCGGTCTCCCTCTTTTCTTATAGCCATCAACATTCATACTTAAAACTTTCCTCGTAACATGCTCCCCATTCCTCCTCATCACATGTCCATACCATGATAGTCTGATGCTACTTAACTTCTCTGTCACTGGCGCTACTTTCAGACTCCCTCTTACATATTCATTCCTTATCCTATCCATTCTCGTTACACCACACATTCCTCTTAACATTCTCATCTCAGCTGCATGCACTTGCCTTTCATTAATTCCTTTCGTAGCCCAACATTCCGATCCATACAGGACAGCAGGTCTTATCATGGTCTTATAGATTTTCCCCTTCAGTTTAAGAGGAATTCGGGAGTCACATGTAGTTCCCGTGACCTGCCGCCATTTCAACCATCCTGTGTTAATTCGGTGCTTGACTGTCCGGTCAATTTCGCCATCGCTTTGCACAAGTGAACCGAGGTACCGAAAGTCGGAGCAGACTGGCAAGGCCACGCCATCTAGCGCAATAGCAACAAAACCGGAAAGACCGCCGAAATCGCAGAACATGTATTCCGTTTTAGTTCTGCTGATTTTCAAGCCAACGTTCTCCAGATTTTGTTGCCATTTTGCCAATCTACTCTGGACCTCAAGTCCATCTTCACCAACAAGGACAATGTCGTCAGCAAACAGCATGCACCAGGGTGCCTCTTCCTGGATAAAAAAAAATACTAACATAACATGCGTATTTTTTTATTACGTATTTTATCGTTTAGTTTATCGTATTATAGAGCAGAAGCGGGCGGATAAAGGCGTTCTCGTTTTTTTTTGTATCGTGCATCTTTGCAGTGGATTTACTGTTCACATGTATTTTGTATGTGCATAAACTCCTTACAGAAGTAATAAAGGCTAGAAAATTAAGGCTATTTTTACTTGTTATTTTTTGCGAAGTGATATAATTTGCGTGAGGAGAATGGTCATGGTAATTTGGTAGTTAGTTACGGTCGAGGGTCAAAAGTTTGGTATATCCATGCAATTTTAACTAAATTAGTAAGATATACAGCATGATTTTGAATTCATTAGCAATTCTTTAAGGAATTATTGCTCATCAATTTTAAATTAAGGGACCAAACCTGAAATTAAGAAAAAAAAGTCAGCTGTTCCCTACATTTCTTTTCACAACATCAGGTGGGCTTTTAGCTCGTTTCGCCATCTTATACTATATAAAAAAAACATAAATAGACACATATCCATCACAGTACCATAGATACTACTAGTAGTACCATGGCCCATAATGCAGTTACTACCAGTAAGACAAATCGGTAGTACCACGGGACTGTAACGAAATCGGCAAAATGTTCCCTACATTGCACACAGCACTGCTACGCAGTTGTTTTTTATTCGCGATTTCGTTGTTGATCCCATAGTAAAAGTTATTCAAATTGAGGAATGAGTACAATCACCCTACTTAAGAGTATCTATATATTATTTATATTTCCTTTATTTAATTGCTTTAACATATTGATCATATTTTTAAATATTTTTACAAAACAAAAAAAAAACAAAAACATTAAAAAATATAAAAAATAGTGGCCCACCGGTATCGGGTACAGGAACCAAGCTACCGGCGGTCAGGGCTCCAGAGAAAGGAACCTCCTAACAATACGCGCCGTATCTAGGAGAACCGCTTTCTGCATCAGGCCCTTGACCCAGCCGCCTAACGAGAGCCTCATGAGATGGTGGTCGAGGCTCTTTGCTAAAAGGCCATTGGCCGTAACAACTATCGACACAATGGTTGCTGAGTCCACCTCCCACATGTCGACAACCTCGTGTGCTAGATTATTTATATTATTATTAGCTAGTAGCTACTGTACGTAAATAAATTTATGTTGTACACTTGTTTCTGTCCTCTACATTCAACATCTCTCTATCGCTCTAAGGCCCGTATTACAGAAGCTTCCTCAAGTACAGTTTAAACTCCAATCACCTGATCACTACTTAAGGATAGAATCGTTACTTGAGTATCGGTCTTATTCCAGAACGGTAATTATAAACTTTAATTCAACAACAAAACACACGAATTTGACCTGAAATATAATAGAAATCTTTACTCAAGCGTAGTCTGGACCACGCTTGAGTGATTACAGATCAAATATCTGCCCAAATACCGAAACAGGTGACAATATAAAACGAAACTAAACTCAGCTGAACTGTGATCAACAAATCTCTGCTTGAGGGACGTTCTAAAATCAAAGCTCAACTTAAAACTAGTTTTAAACAGAGATCAACGCTTGAGTATCCTTCTGGAATACGGGCCTAAGGGTTGCTGTTAGAAAACTCAGTCCTGAGTTAAGCTCGCCGATATAGGTACATAATTTTCCTACTGTAATATAAATGTATATATGTGTGTACAATAAAGAATAAGAATAAGAATCATCCCTTAAAGAATTGCTAAGGACTTCAAAATCATTCAGTAGACCAAATTATTATATAACCTACGTGGTTTGTGTGTCCCTGTTGACGTGGTATAAGACAAGAGCTATGTAATATAATGTTCTTAGACAAAAATCTTCGAGGCGTGGCAAAATACGTATTCACGTACCTAATAAGACCAAACTGACTAGCTAATCTGATTTCATCAAGGACATTATTCGCCATATTACACGTTCCTATCAGTTCTTTTTATGACATATTTTATTGGCATGAGATAGTAAAACGTTTTGCCGTATTAGGCCAAGTCTAGATGACAACTAACAATCGCTTGATATGCATCTGTTACCGACCGAACAAAATGTCTGCAACTTGTTACTATGCAAAGGTTGTATAAAAAAGTCGGACGCCCGCCAAGTGATTGTCATCTAAACTTAGCCTAATGAGTAAATGTACACGATTTTGCCCTTTCGTTACATTAAAAAAGCATTGTTGTTTTATCTATGCTTGCTTACAGATCTAGACCAATTATATGTGGCAATGGTACCCCCTATTATCAATTGATAGTGCATTAGCTTTGGTATTTATTAATAGTCGTACATAGCCTTCAGTCAAGGACGGAACTAGACTTATATACCTACAAGACTATTTAGAAAGCCTTTAATATAATCTGTTAGGTATCCAATTTATACTTTTTCATTATTGAGAAAATAGTAATTATTAGGTACGCAATTATTGTTCCGTGGGGTGACGGACATAAAGAATTGCACCACCCTATCTCTTCTCACGGGTGTCGTAAAAGGCGACTAAGGGATTCACCAGAGGATGGGCAGCAGCGTTCTCTGAGTATTTAATCAACCAACTGCGATCGCCAACCCGCCTGCCAAGCGTGGTTATTATGGCATATCCTCTTTTAATTGGGGGAGGCCATTGTCCAGCAGTGGACGTCTTTCGGCTGAAGTATGATGACGTTGTAGAGATTAAATAAGAATTTATGATACAAGAATAATACAATAATTAAGAATCAAGTGGCATTTAACGAATTAATTGGATTTTTATCGAATTAGATCGCGGCAGTAAACTGTGGGCGATATTTTAATAATTTTGTACACACGGCTACACATCAAGCTGTAAACTCCAGTATAAGCTGATCTCGCATTGTACGGAAAACCTAAACAATGCGAGGTCATCTTATACTGGAAATGTATAGCTTAATGTGTAGCCGTGTGTACTACCGCTTCGTGTAAGGAGGTTGTTACATTAGGTCTGCTGCCTTATTATTGGAATTAGAAATATAAGATTTATTTTACAAAGTAAAATATCAGAATTTCTTTTTGTTATTTTTAGAAGCTAAATTTTTTGATATGTTTTGAGGATTTACACGAAAAAGCTGTGCCTTAAACACAGACGGTAAAAAATAGTATTCATAACATTGTCTGTGGCTTAAAAGAAATTTAAAAAAATTATAAAAGTAAATACTAATCGCTAAGATGGTGACAATAAATACCCACATTTTATTGTAATGAATGTCGACAGACCAAGCGATGTACAAAAACAATTAAAATCACATGAGATTTTCCATCTTCATGTCTCAGTTTGGTGAACCGACTTGCGGTACCATTTAGGCAACAGCCTAGGTGGTATTGCAGTTATTATGGGCAAAGGTAGCCTGGGTTTTTATCTCGTTTCGCTCGGTTCAGGTGTTTTTCTTTTCTTTTCATAGTATGGGATACTATGAAAAGAAAAAAAAAACACCTGAACCGGTTTGTTTTACTTGTATCAACCAAATATATATTATGTACTTTTTTGTGGAGATAAATAAATAAATCCTTGCGAAAGTATTGTTTTTTTTTTTGTTTGTTTGTCCTTCAACCACGCTGAAATAACAAAACGGATTTAAATGAAATTTGGCACATAGATAGAACATATTTTACTTTTTATCCTGGGAAGATAAGTAGTTCCGAGGGATGTGTGATAACGTTTTCTGTGATAAACCGAATTACACGCGGTCGAAGCCGCGGACATAGGCTAGAATATAAATAAATATGGCCAAAGAAAACCTATTGAAAAGAAAAAATATTGGGATGGTTGTAATTATAACTGGGAATACTTGAATGACTTTCATAATAGAAGTTTTTAAACTTTCGCGAATTGCACTCATATTGAACTATAAAATAAATAAAAAATAAAATAAATAAATCATTTATTCAGGACCAAAAAATTTTTACACATTGTATAAACCCGCCAAACTGTGTAACAGTTTGTCGGCGGGATTAGCGCTCGTTTTTAATTTGGTTCTTATTGCTAGTAAAACATCTAACTTAAATTAAAGTGACGTGATGGTACGCACGGCCACACATCAAGCTACACAACTCCAGCACAAGCTGACCCCGCGTTGCAAGGAAAACCTATACAATGCAAGGCCAGCCCACATCGGGAACCTACAGCCCGATGCGCAGCCGTACTGTGTTACCGTGCTATTGTTCTCGTCACTTTCACAGCTATGTATGAAAATAACGAAAACAACAACACGATTAACCACATTCGCTTGCGGCAAATTCTGTGAGAAGCACATTTTTCAATTTTTTTTTTAGGGTTAATTTACTTATTCCGCCGTAAAGATTTCTTATACAATCAATTTTATTAAATAATGTGGGGGTCAAATACTTATTAGTTCTTTCACCATAATAGTTTTTAACTGGCGCTCGGACTAACTTACGCTCTCTAACACGCCTTGTATTGTGTTTTGCACCCGCACCTTAAATTGATCATTATAAAACTGCTCTAAAACCACTAAGTATTTGACCTTTTCATGTACTGGGAGTACTTTACATACAGAAAAAAGCCTCTCATAGTTCTCTTTACACTTAATTTTGGTTTTAGAATCCACAAGGTATTTCATAAAGCGAATTTGCAGTGATTTGATACTGTCCAAATAACTTTTAAATGTACGACCATAGGTACTTAATCCATAGCTCAGCAGTGACTCGGCGAGGGCAAAATAGATTACTCGCAGCGTTTTCCTGCTTAACGGAGCTTTCAGAGTGTAGAACTTACTCAAAACTGATCTGAGTTTTGTGCACACTGTGTCAACCTGCGACCTCCAGTTCATATTACAGTCCACCCATAGGCCTAGGTACCTAAACTTACTGACGTATTGCAAGTTTTGGCAGGCACAGTTAGCATAACCTTCATGCAGGCATTCGTACGTATGGCCCACGATACTTATCTCCGATCTAACGACGCTTTTTGCTACTAGGTTATGCGGTGACCCCACCGTGTATCCCACGTTGTCGCCGTGGTGGGGCTTGCGTGTCTCAATGATCTTTGGAGCTATGCCGGTAGGGCTACTCATGCCGGAAAGGTTCAAAGGGAGAGACCAGACTAAGAAGGATACGTGACGGAGTCCATTAAGGACTGCCGTGAAAGGCAGGCCGTCCACAAAATCGGACGGTCAGTGATTCGCTCCTTGGGATTCCGTGGAGCGAATTAGGGGAGGGTATAGTCACTGAGAAGGTGAGTTCGCTCCTGGTATGTGTCTGTCATCAGACATGACCGTGGATGCGAACTGGTGACTAGGGGAATGGTACAGGATCCTGGAAGGATACTGGATGGAGAGGGAAGTGGCAGGGGTGACAGGTTTGCTAGCCTATCATAGCTAGCAGACACGGTCTAATACAGATCACAGGTCGGCCCGACCCGTAATCCTCATTGAGAGGAACGGGAGTCCTTAGGGGCTGCGGGGAGACAACCCCTTTAAAAAAATCCAACTCTGGGGACCACACCCCATAAAAAAGGCAAAGCTGTGTTCAGCAACTATGAAAGCGCATCGCAAAGAAGAATTACCCCAGGAGGGTACCGGCTGCTCCGCAGTCGGAGAATCCCTCACCGAACAGAGTTCGGTCTGTCCCTCGTATTCTGGGGGGGACAACGATCGCTTCATGTCCGTTCCGGACATTTCCCCGTCCGACAAGGACGCATTAAGCCAGGGAGGCTTACGTCCCGATGGTGTGGAGTCGTTGGGTTCTATTTCCAACACATCCACACCACCGGGACCCAAACAGCAGGTGAACACCGACCAGCTCTCCGATTCTCGGAGGAAGGACGCTTTAGTTCAAGCTTCCTGCAAAAAAGAGGTGATGCAAAGCACATCATCTGTTGAGGGAAAGGCACTGCCAAAGGTGGTACACACCCGGGCGCTATTTGTGCGTCCACCCACCCCGATTGCTGATGGGGCTGTAAGTGATAGTGGAGAGTCAGATTGCTCCCAAGTGTCACTCGCTTCCCAAAAGTCATCGGCATCAAGGCAAAATCGCGGACGCAAGCGTACGCGACCGACCGGAAGTAACGAGTCACTAAAGGCCAAGAAGAAGTCGGCTCCATCTAAACCCTCAAGTGAGAGTGGAGAAAAGGACGAAGACCCTATTGTCGCAGGTCTTTTGGCAAGCACTGGGGCTAAGCAAAATCTGCCGAGCTCTGAAGCTCTGGGCAAAAATATGCAGGTACTACCGACGGCGGATCTTAACGCCTGCATCACGGAAAACCTTTTGATGGTAGAGAAGGTTGCGGATGAATCCCGCAACCTTAAAAAGAGCTTTGCCCAAAGCCTCAGAGAAGCAGCTCTGACGGTTAAAGCCGCAGTGATGGAGATGGCCCAGCGATCAGCTGCTGAGACCAATGTTGTGAAACTGGAGACTGAGAATGTGGAACTGCGGTCCCATATTGCCAGCCTAACAACGCAGATGGAGAAACTGAGGGCGGAGATGAACTTCTTCCGTCGGCAGGGTGACTTCGCAGCGGGTCCGAGTAGCAGTGCTGTCGCACCAGTGACCACGCAGCACAAGGTAGTAATGTCAGCGGGATTGGCGGCAGAACCAGTAATGCAGGAGTTTGAGCGTTCACTTATGCTCAAGCTCGGCGGGATGATGGACGCCAAACTCGCTGGCATTGAAGGCAGGCTGCTTCCGGAACAGAGTCTCCGTCCGGCACTTTCTGCAGATTTAAGAGAGGCCTCTGCGCCTAACCTCCAGACGCAGTCTAAAGAACCCAAACAACCTCAAAGTACAAAAAAGAAAAGGAGGAAAAAGGGAAAGACTACTTTAGAGCCGATAGCAGATTTGCCTTCTGTGCCTGCGCAAGCTTTGCAGACTGCAGCTCCTGCTTCTTCACAGTCGCAGTGGTCAACAATTATTGGGGGGAAGGCGAAGAAGACGCCGGATATGTCAACGCAGGAGCGAAAGAAGAAACAGCCAGTTAAGCTGCCTAGAGCTCCTGCGGCTGCGGCTATCACGATCACGCTGCCAGAGGGATCGGCCGCCACATTAGCGAGTGCGATGGCTGCAGCCAAGCAGCACATTCCGCTTAGTGATCTTGGGCTAATCGGCTGCCTAAAGTCAAAGAAGGCAGCCAACGGTGGCTTAGTGATGGAAGTGTCCGGCCCTGATAGTAGCACCAAGGCGGACCAACTCGCTACTAGAATGCGAGAGGTCCTTGCTGATATGGACGTGCGTATCGCTCGTCCAATTAAAACAGGGGAGGTCAGGATTAGGGACTTGGATGACTCTGTCACACCATCTGAGGTAGTAGCTGCCATCGCAGAAGTGGGTGGATGCTCTTTGGATGAGGTGAAGGTGGGAGAAATCCATCGTTCGCCTCATTCCCTTGGAACCGTCTGGGTCCGTTGCCCGCTGGCGACGGTTAAACGATTGGCGTCCGTTAAACACGTATGTGTGGGGTGGATGTCGGTCCGGGTCGAAGTGTTACCCGCTCGGCCTATGATGTGCTTCCGTTGCTTAGAACGGGGCCACGCTCGTAGGCAGTGCCCTAGTTCAATTGACCGGAGCAACCGGTGTTTCATCTGTGGCGAGCCTGGCCACAAAATGAAGGATTGCTTGGCGCGGAC
Source organism: Asteroscopus sphinx (assembly GCA_949699075.1). NCBI lineage: Eukaryota > Metazoa > Arthropoda > Insecta > Lepidoptera > Noctuidae > Asteroscopus > Asteroscopus sphinx. Next base: position 28,685,433 of record OX453004.1, on the reverse strand, counting down.
CCCTCGTTGTCCGGTGTGTGCAGACCTCGGCCGCCCTGCGGATCACAAGCTCGGGAGCAAGAACTGTGCCCCAAAGAAGCAGAAAAAGAAGGGGAAACAGGACCCTCTTCCCCCAGCTGTCGAAGCTGGCAACGAGACAGTGGTGGCAAGTAGCCCACCGGAAGCGATGGAAACGGCACTTTCCCAGCCCTAAAGGTTCTGCAAGGTAACCTGAACCACTGCCGCAATGCGCAGAGCCTGTTGCTGCAGTCTATTGCGGAGTGGTCGGTTGCCATAGCTGTGGTGGCGGAACCCTACAACGTCCCGGACCATCCTCGCTGGTTCGGGGACACCGAGGACTCCGTTGCCGTCTACTGGGCTGGTGGGCCTCCCTGCTCTCTGTTGGAGAGGGGTCCTGGATTCGTTGCTGTTGAGTGGGGATCTCTGGCAGTGGTGGGCTGCTATGTCTCTCCCAACGTGTCCCTCGCCGACTACGAGGCGTATCTGGACGGGGTGGCGAACTGTATACGTGGCAAATGTTTACCTCGTCCGGTACTCGTCCTGGGTGACTTCAACGCTCATTCCCGACTATGGGGGAACACCCGGGACAGGCCGAGGGGAGAGACCTTGCAAGCCTGGGCGGCGTCACTTGACCTCCAACTATTAAATCGGGGCTCCGTTCCTACATGCGTTCGGTGGCAGGGTGAGTCAGTCGTGGATTTGACGTGGGCGACACCTTCTGTCACCCGTATGGTATCAGCATGGAGAGTGGCGGAGGAGATGGTCACTTTGTCCGACCATCGTCACATCGTATTCGATGTGGCTGTCCTCCCTCTTAATGGTTCAAGCCGTCCGGGCTCTGGTCCACCGCCGCGGCGTTGGGCCCTCAAAAAGCTCGACAGAGACTCACTTATTGCAGCTGCCTACGTCGCGGCATGGTCAGGGGACAGAGATGTCGAAGGGATCTTGCCCGACCCTGAGGAGGAGGCTACCTGGTTTCGGGACACAATGACATCAATCTGTGACGCTGCTATGCCCCGGGCTAGGTCCACCACGCGTCGTGCGGTTTACTGGTGGTCGGAGGACATTGCACAATTACGCGTCGTCTGTCTAAGGTCCCGCCGCCGGTACACTCGAACTCGGCGCAGACGTCGAGCTACAGCCGAAGAGATATCCGAAGCCTACGAAGCTTACAAGGCGGCTAGGGAAGCGTTCCACATCGCTATCACGGTTGCAAAGTCTCGGTCCTGGAACGAGCTCCTCGAAGAGCTAAATAGGAACCCGTGGGGGCGACCCTATAAGCTTGTTATGGGCAAGCTCCGCCCGTGGGTCCCCCCGTTAACGGAAACCCTGGACCCGGGCTTGTTGGGAAGAGTCGTTAACACGCTTTTTCCTGTAGTCCGGGACAGTTCTTCACTGCCCCTGACTCCACCGGATTGGTCCGATGAGTTAGGGGTAACAGAAGGGGAGTTGGACCGAGCCATTAGTCGCCTGAAAGCTCGTAACACCGCGCCGGGACCCGACGGTATTCCTGGTCGGGCATGGGTGTTGGCTTTGGATGCTCTAGGGGACCGCATGAGGCGACTTTTCAACAGCTGCCTCCGTTCTAGTGTGTTCCCCGCCGGTTGGAAAGAAGCAAATTTGGTCCTCTTAAAGAAGGAAGGTAGGGCCGCGGAGTCTCCCTCGGCATACCGTCCCATATGCCTGCTTGACGAGGCATCTAAGCTATTTGAAAGAATAGTTGCCGCTCGCCTCGCCAGGCACTTGTCGCGGGTGGGTCCCGACCTCGCCGATAGCCAATTCGGCTTCCGGCAGCGACGCTCTACAGTAGACGCAATACTTCGCGTTCGCTCGCTTTCGGAGCAGGCAGTATCTCGGGGTGGGGTGGCGTTGGCGATAAGCTTGGATATTGTCAACGCTTTTAACTCCCTGCCTTGGGACGCAATTAGGGGGGCCCTAGTACACCATCAGGTGCCTCCCTACCTGCAGGGCATTGTCGGGGCCTACCTTCGCGATAGGCATATACGGTACGTGGGTAGGGATGGTAGAGTCCATCAGAGGGAAATTACGTGCGGCGTTCCACAGGGGTCAGTTATGGGGCCACTCTTGTGGAACCTTGCATACGACGCGGTTCTACGTATCGATCTTCCCGCTGGCGTAAGTGTAGTTTGCTACGCAGATGACACCATGGTCATTGCCAGCGGGGACACTTTTGAGGGGACCATCCGACTCGCTGAGCTCGGGGTGGCAATGGTCGTGGCCAAAATCCGCGAGCTGGGTCTTGAGATAGCGCCTCACAAGACCGAGGCGTTATGGTTTCACAAACTACCGCGAGGCAGACAACCGCCCAGCTCGTTGGTTTGCGTCGGTGACGCGCAAGTCCAGGTGGGCCGGTGTATGAAATACCTCGGCCTGACCTTAGACAGTCGCTGGGGCTTTGAAGAACACTTCGGACGCCTCGTTCCCCGGATCGAGAGGACAATGGGTGCCCTGCACGGATTGCTGCCCAATCTCGGGGGACCACGGGAGGAAGTTCGTCGCCTCTATGCGGGAGTCGTGCGGTCGATGGCCCTTTATGGGGCACCTGTGTGGTCAAATAGACTGTCAGGCGTCCGGCGCTGCAGAGCTAAATTTAATAGCCTGCAGCGTAAAGTGGCCATCCGTATCGTACGAGGGTATAGAACTATATCCTTCGAGGCGGCAACTCTCTTGGCGCGCTTTCCTCCTCTAGACATACTGGCGGATATGGACGCAAGGGTCTATGACCGGATTTGCGCTATCCGCCAGGGTGGCGAGAGCGCGCCCAGTAGGGCGTTCGAAAGGTTGAGGCGGCAGGAGCGACGACACGCACTCGAGCGGTGGCGCGAGCGGCTTGCAGAGCCGCAGTATGCGCACAAGCGCGTGGTCGAAGCCATCTTGCCGTGCTTCGAGGCCTGGCTGAGTAGGAGTGAGCGCGTCACCTACCGCCTTACTCAGGTGTTCACCGGACACGGTTGTTTCGGTGAATACCTGAATAGGATCGGACGTGAGGCTACGGCAAATTGCCACCATTGTGGAGGTGACCAGGATTCCGCCCAACACACGCTCGCGGAGTGTCCTGCTTGGAACGCAGAGCGGCGGGTCCTGGTTGAAAAAATCGGGCAAGATCTCTCTCTGCCAGCAGTAGTGTCGGCTATGCTGGCAGAGACGACAAATTGGAGGGAAGTAGCCTCTTTTTGTGAGACCGTCATGGTTCAGAAAGAGGCTGCGGAGCGGGATCGAGAGAGGGCCGATCCTGCTCGGAGAAGGCGGCGCCGGAGAGGCAACCGCTCCAGCACCTAGCCCTTCAGGGCAATTGACGTACCCCTCGCCCGGTCGTTACTCGATTGAAGTGCGGGGGGTCTTCGAAGTCACGGGCATTCAGAGTGGGGGCTCTGATTGTCCACCGAGTGTCTTCTGGGAAGGCGGCGGCATGTTGTGGTCACGTGCTGCCATGAGAACCGGGCATTTACACTGGGAGACAAATAGTCTCCCTTGAGACGTGCCTTACAGGCGTAGCATAGGGAGGGCTCCGGAGGCTTATTAATTTCCCGGAGTCCCCCTTATTGTGCTGTAGACGGCCACTGGGGGGGTTTTAGTGGGTAAAAATCCCACACACCCCGGCCTCCATCCCCCATGAGGCCGGCAGCCTTTTGAAGGTTTCCTCCTCGCAGCAAAAAAAAAAAAAAAAAAAAAAGGTTATGCGGTGAGTGTATATGCATCACTTTAGTTTTACTTAGGTTTAGGATAATGCCGTTATCGTGTGCCCACTTCGTGATATTATCGAAGTCTGCCTGTAACACAGCTCTGGCCTCCTGTACGTTCTTCGTGGAGTATAGCAGGCACATGTCATCGGCGTACATATAGACTCGACAGTTCCTAACCACGTTACTAACGCTATTTACATGCATGATGTAGCCAACCGGACCGTACACTGACCCAGTCGGTACGCCAAGGCTGACCACGGCTTCTCGCCCAGCCACACCCGCAATGCATGTCTGCAGAGTTCTGCCGCTGAGGTAGTTTCGGAACCACACGTTCGTAGGGCCCCTGATCCCGCACTCATTCATGGCCTGGAGTAGAACGTCGTGGTCCAAGGTGTCAAATGCCTTTTTGTAGTCGATAAATAATGCCAAGACCTGGTGACCCTGGTCTAGGCTGTTATTCATGTCCTCCGAAAACTGTGATAATGCTGTTGCTGTGCTGCGGCCGCGCCTAAAACCGTGTTGTGTATCTGACAGTAAGTTATTCTGCTCCAAGAATTCGCCAACCTGACCGACCACCGTTTTTTCTACTATTTTATTAATTACTGATAGGATTGCGATCGGCCTGTAGTTAGCGTAGTCCGAGTGCACTCCCTGCTTGTAGATGGGCCTTATTAGAGCTTTCTTAAGTAGGCTTGGATATTCCCCCCTATACAAACATAAGTTGACAAAGTGTGCCAAAACAGGTGAAATTTCTTTTTTGATTATCTTTAAGTCACTAACTCGAATACAGTCTATACCCGGCGCCTTATCACTGCTCAGCCGATCTATAGTTTTACACACATCGTTTATCATCTATGTTTACGTGACTTGTCGCGCAAAATTAAATCAAAATATAACAAACATTTTGACTAACCTCGACGTTTCGGTCAACTTGCAGTTGCAGTTGTCTGCTCGTGACCACCATCACGGGCCTTGACTGGTTGAGCGACGGACTACCCCGAGTCAGCCGCCCGATGAGCCACTCCTAGGGTGGCTGGAGGTTGACGTACGTCCTGCGGTGATCTACACCAGCATTTCCAAACCTACGTCGGAACCCTTAGGAGAACAAAACTGATCTTCAAGGATGCTTTGAAAACAAATGTAAGAAATGTATTATTTTGGTTGTTTTTTTTTATAAAATTTGGACCTCTTGGGACATATTTGTGGACCTCCGTGGTCCTGTGCCCAGCGCAGAGATTATAAGCATTAGGTTCTTACCTCTTTGGGCAAACTTCAGCACTGTGTCTTTTTAAATAATATGATAAGAGATACAGTTTGGACTTGGAATTTAAATAAAAACTGATAGCTTAATACCAAACCACATTTCAATTTCATTGCATTAATACAAACCACATGCGGTAGCTGACCAAATGTCAGACCAGCACTTCAATCGATAATAAAATTGTAATAAATAATTGAACACAAGTCATTCACTGTTGAAGGTCATCCAAGGTTATTCGTTAACACTTAGGTTTAATGGTGCTTGTAAATAGATTTAGTTTTTATTATACCTACTGCTATCGATCTTAAAATAAAATGTCTTCATGTTTAGACCAGACTTTTAAGAGGATTATGTTTTAATGATAAAGTTGTTAGATAACATAACATAACCAGCCCATTACTGTCCCACTGCTGGGCACGGGCCTCTTCTCAGTATGAGAAGGCTAAGGCCTTAGTCCACCACGCTGGCCTAGTACGGGTTGGCGGACTACACACACCATTGAGAACTGTATGGAGCACTCTCAGGTGTGCAGGTTTCCTCACGATGTTTTTCCTTCACCGTTAAAGCAAGTGATAATCGAATATAAATCCGCACATGAATTCGAAAAGTCAGAGGTGCGGGCCGGGATCGAACTCACACCCTCCTGCATGGAAGGCAAGCATTCAACCACTAGGCTATCACTGCTATTAAGTTGTTAGATGGTAAACATAATTTACGCGTACTGGAAGGCGCAGCGTGGGAAGGCCCCCCACAAGGTGGACCGACGACCTGGTGAAGGTCGCGGGAATCCGCTGGATGCGGAAGGCACAGGACCGGTCGTTGTGGCGATGCTTGGGGGAGGCCTATGTCCAGCAGTGGACGTCTTTCGGCTGAAATGATGATGATGATGATGATGAAACATAATTTAGGTATTTATATAAAAATATTAACTTGTATGTACAAAAGAGATCGGTGGTAATATTAAATATTTTGAAAAGAGCCAAAGTGGCCAGAGTTTTTATAAAGGTGCAGATAGACCTGAGCATGCACTTGTAATGAGCATTCTAGCGAATCTTACATAACTACCAAATTTGGTCACTGTTCAGTTCGACAACAATTAAAAACGGCGAATGCTCGACGTTCTGCTCGAGTGAATGCTCGTGATTATCGTAATGAAATATAAGATGAGTGGGCATCAGCATCTAATTTCACCATTATATAACATAATCATTATATAGCATCATAATCTCAATAACATCATCCTGTTATCACTAATGTGCCTGACAAACAAAGCCGTTTGGGAAGGTTGATAAATTCAAAGATTCACTATAGAGGTAGACAGTAATACCTAGAATGGAGGATACACTTTACACAAATTATGAGAGACATTATTATGTGTACCTAATCCTAATATATTCTGTAAAGCAGTGTTTTCAACGCATTCCATAGCGCGACCCCTGTGGTAAAAAAATCCTATGTCTAGCGAAAGGAAGGGAAGGGAAGTGAGGGAGTAAGGGGTTGAGGGAGTCCCCTAGCCCTTGGCTAAACATAGGAATATGTAAGGCTTTTTAATAATTAACTTAATAACTATAACACTTTTTATTTTTTGAGTGACTGAAGGTGGTTTCACACCGGTGAGGCGTGGCGTGGATGGGCCGACCGAGAATTGAAATTTGTATAGCAATATTTCAATTCACGTCACACTAAAGGTGCGAGGCAAGAATTGAAATATTTGTTGGTACAATATTAAACTTTTTTGCTGCATGAATAGAGTGTTTATTACATTGCAAAACGGTACATCGCTCGCAGGTGCGTGCCGGTGCCTGGTCGGCGCGAGACGGCGCGAGCTCGCGATGTACATCTTTCGGTGTGATAGGGTCAGCGAGATTTCAATTCACACCCATCCCATCCAATCCTCGTCTCGCCGGTTTGAAACCACCTTGATTCTCAACCAGGATTGCTAGTACGATTTTCTGAATTTTCCCCGTATTCATATTTTTTCACCCAAAATAAGTTTTGCAACTTTTTCCCATTGTTTTTCAAACAGGAAATATTGCAAATTGAAAAATATAAGACAATGTTTATTCAAAAAATTGCAATAAGAATATTTTATAATGTATCGTGGATGATATTTAAATCTTTCGATACTTCGTCTTCATTCAAACTCTCAATTATTTTCCTACAGACATTATTAAACTAGTACAATATCTGTATTGCATCTGTATTTTCCTTTCACCAAAATTTCCCCAAGACGATTTTTCCCCCAAAATTGCGAAAAAAACCCCCAATCTACCAACCGTGTTCGCAATTCCCCAAAAGGTCGCGACTCACACGTTGAAAAGCACTACTATAGAGGATGTGTACTATTTTCTATTTTTATTTAACTGTCCAGTCATGAACTTATCCGGATCGCCGGCGCAGTCGACAACATTAAAGTTTCATAAAAGTTTTATAAGTATCTACCTAAATGACTAAACTTCTAGAAATCGATAAGTGAAGTGCCGAGTCATTCGATCCGTATTTATTTTTTATTTAACAACATAATTAATGTCATTACCTTTAATTCGACTTCCGCATGCTGTAGATATTTTAAATATTTGTCAAATGAGGTGTAAAAACTAGAAGCCAATAAAAAGTTTTATTGGAGCCATGTCATAAAGTTAATGTTTTAGCAATCAATAAAAAAGTTAATAAAACAAGTGAATCGAGATGAATTGATGAGTAACATCATGGAGTTTTCAGTCATTTGTGGTTTGTGATCAATAAATAATTATGAGTTACATGCTGATCCATTGTTTACTAGGTGGACAAAAATGCTTTGATTACTTTAAAAAAATATTTCTTAGTCACTTCACGATCACCGTAAAAAACTTCAACTATGCCCGTTGTTAATTTTGTTTTACAATTTTATTAGTCATCATTTCAGCCGAAAGAAGTCCACTGCTGGACGTAGGCCTCCCCCAAGCATCGCCACAACGACCGGTCCTGTGCCTTCCGCATACAGCGTATTCCCGCGACCTTCACCAGGTCGTCGGTCCACCTTGTGGGGGGCCTACCCACGCTGCGCCTTCCAGTACGAGGTCGCCACTCCAGAACTTTACTGCCCCATCGGCCATCCGTTCTGCGAGCAATGTGCCCCGCCCACTGCCACTTAAGTTGCCATTTTATTAGTAATCTAAAATAACTAGGATTTCCATACTTGGGGAGATTTTATGACTGTGACAACCTCGGACGAATAAAAAAGGCGGACGGAATCTCGCTAAACAATAAGTCTTTTCCAGGTTTCTTGTATGGGGACCCCCTTTGGTTTTAGACTTTATTTTTTATTTTTAGTGTTTGTCGTGATGGACACCATAGTAAAACATATTCTGTGAAAATTTCAACTAGTTATCTATTACCGTTACAAAGATACAGCCCTGTGACAGACAGACAGACAGACGGACGGACGGACGAACAGCGTAGCGATAGTAATAGGGTTAACGTTAGCATCCTTTGGGTACGTTACACTAAAAACGAAGTGCTTCAATCTTTTCTTAGCGAGATTCCGTCCGCCATTTTTATTCGTCCGACATAAAGTGGTCTTGTCGTCTGTGGTCTAGTGGTTCGAGTGTCAGACTGCTGATCACGCAACACAAACACTTATGTTCATCACATAAATATTTGTGTTCTGTTGGAATTGAACTCACGACCTCGTGATCAGCAGTCAGACCAATCTGGGTGTGTCTTATGTATTATAAGTATCTATTTACAAAAAAAGTATATAACTATTGTATTGTAGTTTTGGCAAACTTCGCCGAGTCTTCTCGTCGCCTATACCGCAAAGTTTGAAGACAAAGGTCTTCAACCAGTGCGTCCTGCCTGTCATGACTTACGGTGCCGAGACGTGGACACTGACAGTTGGGCTAGTCCACAAGTTCAAAGTCGCTCAGCGAGCTATGGAGCGAGCTATGCTTGGAGTTTCTTTGAAGGATAAAATCCGTAACGAGATTATCCGGAGAAGAACCGGAGTGACCGACATAGCTTGTAGGATCAGTAAGCTGAAGTGGCAGTGGGCTGGCCATTTCTGTCAAAGGACCGATGGCCGTTGGAGCAGACGAGTCCTTGAATGGAGACCGCGAATCGGCAAACGCGGCGTAGGGCGCCTGCCAGGTGGACCGACGACCTATAGAAAGGGACTGGGGGGGACTGGATGCGGAAGACAGAGGACCGAGTGTTGTGGAGAGGCCTATGTCCAGCAGTGGACTGCGATAAGCTGAGTTGATTGATTTGATATAAGTATTAAATCCATAGTTTAGTAGGTATCCACAGTACAAGCTCTGTTTAGTTTGGGACTAGATGGTGCTGTGTAAAATGGCCCAAATATTAATTAATTAAAGTCGTTACGATCATATAATTTTTATCATAGGTACCTACTACCCACTACCGTGTTTTGGCTCCTCCTTATTTTTGTGTCATGTATAGTAGCAGGAATCAGACACAAGGCACCCTCTCTTTGGTGCCCAGTTACCAACACAACGCCTAAAGAGCCGCCACAGTTTCCTTAAATCAACAGAGGCTCTACAAGGTTCTCCAGCTGAGGCTCATCGAAAACTGTGGCTGGAAAAATTACCTTCACCTGCACACTACATCCAACCCAGTGAGAGACTTCCTGTAGGGTATAAACACCCCTGGCCTACATGGAAGTACCTAAGCCGATTGCGGTCCCAGGTAGGCAGATGCAGGCTTAACATGAACAAGTGGGGCTATATAGACCAAACAGCTACAGCCTGCATGTGTGGCATTGATCCTCAATCAATGTCACACTTGCTATGCTGCTCCTTGTGTCCAAGCACTTGCACTTTGAGTGACCTTATCGATGCCACAGACAACGCACAAGACGTGGCAAATTTCTGGGCCAGCTGCGTGTGATTACTGTGCCACTATCAGTAAAAAATTTGTACCGTCGACACGAAGAAGAAGAAATGTATAGTAAGTACTCACTGACCGACTACATTTAGGAAGTAAGCAGACTTAAACCTAGCGACGTGCTGACGTCACAAACTAGGTACAGTACACACAACAGGTGTATATCAGTGTATGAGGGCGTGACATTTTGTGTGCACACGGCCTTGCAATACTTCCGTGAACGAAAGGGCAGATCTGTGAGACACCGTGGCTTAATGTTTGTAATTTACTTAATTATGTAAATAAAGCTGCCGCTGGTCTAATAAACAAAAGTATGACTGCCGGCCGTTTGCGTCTGAGTTTAATTCACAGATCAGATAATTCAGATAATTTGGTAATTACCATATTAATCGATATCACACTATGGCTGGGCGTAATGTTTATGTTGTATTTTTTTATTATCTGTCAGCTTATTAGCTGGCAGTACACAATCCTTAGAGAAATGAATGCATAGAATAAAATTCATTGGAGAAATGAGAAATGAACTGAATCTACTACACACAACGAAAAAACAAATGAATGAATGAATGAATGTGAAATTACAATCACATGAGACTTTTCATCTTCATGTCTCAGTTTGGCGAACCGACGTGCGGTACCATTTAGGCAACAACCTAGGTGGTATTGCAGTTGTTATGGTCAAAGTAACCGCTTAACACCAGGTGGGCCTTTAGTTCCTCTCGTCATCTTATAATATTTAAAAAAAATGTCATCGCGTGACGTTATGAATGGTGGTTGTCAAGTGACTTCTCTTGTTTTTCCCGCTCCAAAGAAGACCAGTAAAATTGCTTTCTGTGTCTGCCATTTATTAACCGCTCGCTATTACTAAATCTGGAAGTAACTATAATCTTCTGTGATTCCCACTTAAATGGCCAGTTTCTTTCTGTGCTGTGTAAACATATATAACCACCGCTGTCCGACTGCCTCAACCAGAGTCTGGACGGAGTCAAGAAATAAGCAAAGATACAGGTTAGTTCAGTTCATAATAATCTATTGGTATTTGACTTTTTAGTTGAAAATAAAAGAAATACGTGTTTCAGTGTTTTTGAAAGGGGGTAAAGTAGGGATAGAAAATTTAAACTGATACAAGAGGTAGGTACTATCAGCTATGTTTCCGGTGAACCACCACTAAGGCTAAAATCGCTTGCGCCGCTCAGTGTTTGACGGCAGCCGTAGGTACGTGTAATGTAGCAGGATTCGTTCAAGGGACTTTGTCGACAAAATGTAGGTATCAAAATCAAAATCAAAATAATTTATTTGTAAAACATAGGTATAAAAGTTAAAAACTTATCACCGGGAAGGATCGTGCCTGTACCTATTTTTTTGGAATTTTTATTTGCAAAATCATTAACGTTTGACGTTGAATATTTAATATTTTATTAAAAATTGTTTCTTGATTAGTCTTCTATGTTTAAAGTTTTAAGTCTCTAGCTCATCAGAAAGTAAGTTTAAAATCGATTGCAAAATTTGTACCGAACATCCAGACATGACTAAAAGGTGACTGAAAGCGAGTTAACACAAACGTGGTAAAATAAAATTGAACTCGGCCAAAGCCGAATACAAAATGTGGGATATCGAGTCTGCTAGGTTTCTCACTCGTACCGATTAGAAATCTATATAAACTATTTGTCGATTAATTCTGCAGTGCAGTCTAAGGAGAAAACTATAATAAAATAATAGGTCGACTACAGCGACACTATCAATATCGAGAAGTTACACGAAACATTGTATAGACCACAATGGATACAGGTATACAAGTTATATCTAATGCCAATAGATGGCGTTAAATTCAAATATAGGAATGGTTGTAGTTTTTTATGTACCTATTATTTATTTTGGGATTTACATGTTTGTTCTGTTTTCTCACTATATTTTGTTTATAACGTCATATAGACACAATATTAAATTTCAACTCGTAATAAAGTTAATTGGAATGGCGGCTTGATTAAAATGTAGGTCCCTAATTAAATCCCTTGTTGAAAATGTAATGTCAGCGAGGAAATGGCTGTGTAAATGGTTTAATAAAAAGCGAAGCCTGCCTTTTTTATAAAATGATGCGTTAATTGTTGAATTACTTAAATGTTTGAATTAATTAATAGATAAATATTTTGTTTTAAGCAATAGTGGTTTTATGTACAAATAGACTTTGCCCGCGTACTGAAGTAAAATATAACTTATAGCGTTTACCCGTGGCTTCACTCGCGTTAAATTCTGTTAACCCACGTGATGGATCCTGTTAACAATTAGGTGTTTTCCTGTAACTATTACAACTCCACTCCACTCCACTCCACACCACTCCACTCCTCCACTCCACTCCTCCACTCCACTCCACTCCACTCCACCTCACTACACTCCACTCCACCTCCACTCCAATCCACTCCCTCCACTCCACCTCTACTCCACTGCACTTTCATTCATCCATCTATCCATCCATCGTACATTACTATCCGCTCGTGCAAATGCATAGAAGCTTCGTATCTGTCGGGTGAAGGAGGTCGTACCCCACGAATCTATTTTTTTCTTTTTTCTTCCTTTCTTTCTTTCTTAAAACCCTTACCAGTTTTTATGTCTAATCATCAGCTTTCAAACACAAAAAGTTTCATCAAAATCAGTCCAGTAGTGTTAGCGTGATGCTCGAACAAACAATTTTATATAATTTTGTAATAGTTAAGATAAGATAAGATAAAAAGTAGCCTATATGTTAATCCAGGTTAAGTTCTATCTGTATACCAAATTTCATTAAAATCCATTCAGTAGTTTTTGCGTGAAAGAGTAACAAACATCCATCCATCCATCCATCCATACTTACAAACTTTCGCGTTTATAATATTAGTAGGCAGGATGAGAATCAGAATTCAAATGCTCACTAGCGACACGACCTTATCTAGCGGCGTAAGGTGGAACTATACGGAAATCTTTAGGTACCTACTAATATTTTGAGTTAAATTAGAACCTACTTGTTTTTCAATTTTTTTACTGTAAGTATAAATAAGTTAAAATATGCATTTTAAATGGTTTTTAAAGCTTGCTTCTGTTTGCATTTTGAACACAGATTAGTAAACTAATTAAACTAGTCCAAAATGACATAATTATTCTTCTTTCTAAAAATATCTAATTAAATTGATAAATTTGAATAAACATGGTAACATAAATAAATATATTTTCATTACAAAATAATAAAAATATGAATTTTCGTTGTTTATTGTATTACAAAACGTTGAGGTGTTAAAAAAAACGACCTGTTTTAGAAAATAAGTGATTTAATTTCTAACTACAAATTATGTCCCTAGAACTCGAGAGTTTAATCAGGGAACGATGATTCTAAATTTAAAAAGCCGACGGCTGAACGTCTACTATTTCCGTCCAACGTGGGAGCGTGTTCTATTTTCGCACCTGTTATTTAAAACTCTTCATGTATTCTGTTCGCCTGGTACTTTCGGGGCGAGAAGTGACTTTTGTGACGTAATGGACGAGAAGCCGTCACACGGCCTGTCGTGTCGACGACGTGAAGCTGAAAATGCTGAAATATCGAAGCGTGAAAGCTTTTGATGGATTACGTTACTCTGGGCGGATTTTTTTTATTGACAGCTGTTTTTGCAATTGGAGAAGAGTAATGTTGTCGATATTGGGTTATAGTTTGCTTACATTTCAGGAAGTAGAGTACACAAACAGGGGTGTATTGGTCTACACTACCTAGTAAGTAAAATTAATCGGATTAATTTATTAATTCTTGTCTTTAGCTTAGATTATAATTTTACTAATTAAAGAATGAAAATCACTCTATGGCTTTTTTTATGTAATAAAATTGAAATTAATATGTAAAAATTGAAAATCAAAACAAAAGCCATATCAATATTTTTTTTTGTAATTTATATTAATCGTCATTTAATTTTATTTCAGGATGTTACATAAATATATACTAATACTATTAAACTAATAATAATATTATAAAGAGAAAAGATTTGTTTGTTTGTAATCTACAAACTCTAAAACTACTGAACCGATTTTAATAATTCTTTCACCATTAGAAAGCTATTTATTTATAAGAAGTAATAGGCTATATTTAATTTCAGTACATGGATGGGTAAAGCTGCAGACAAAGTCTAGTACAGGAAAAAAACACCCAGCCTTGATTTAAAATCAGTGCCAATTAATAAAGCAATAATTTCAGTAGCACCGGGGCAACGGATTTCCTTGAAATTTCAGGAATAAGGTTATCAATACCAGGAGGATATAAATCAAAAGGATACCGACAATGCGTCGGTGCGTGGCTTCAGGAATTGGGGGTGTGTGCGTGTGAATTATTGGACACCTGTTACGTAAGCACACACAGAAGTGTAAGAGTGTACTTGAAAAAGTTAATACACAACAATTTCGAAGAGTTCATTGTGTTGAACCTCAAATTAACAATAAAAAGTGCCTGTGTGGAGTTATCTGATATAAGATTTAGCATTCGATAAGATAAAGTAATACCTAGACAAATAATGTTTGTTTGTGGTTATTCAGTTTAAAAAAACTGTTAAGAAAAATATCTTCTATTATTCGGCAAAATCATATTTTGATAAAATTTATAGTCATGTAAGAAATAAATATATTGTACATTTAAGTATATTATTATCGGAAGCTCAGTAAAATATATAAACAAAACACATACATTTTTCATATACAACGTGTAATGGAAATAACTGTAAACCTCTTTAGGGGTCATTGTACACACGGCTACACATCAAGCTGTACAAATCCAGTATAGGCTGACCTCGCGTTGTAAGGAAAACCTATACAATGCGAGGTCAGCTTATACTGGAAATGTACAGCTTGATGTGTAGCCATGTGTACTATCAGTATGTTTTTTTTTTATATGGGACGAAATCGTAAAATCGCGAAAAATAAAACAGCTTCTCCATACATTTCTGTTCGCGTATCTTGACAAAATGTAGGCAACCACTGTTTTTTTTTCACGATTTTTAGATTGGTACCCATAGTAAAATTTGTTTATACTGGTGAGCAAATTATTTAAGATAAAAAAATCCATAAGAATTAAAAAACATACCTAACATAAAATTACAAAATTACAATTATAAATTAAAACAATCACAGATAAATTTACAATAAATTGTGTAAGTAAGATCTTATGAATTCGCTATTAATCAACACTTATATACAAGACGCATCCATTTTTTTTGGATTATGTCCCACAAACTACATAGACTCCTCAAGAGATTTTTAGTCATTTCAGTTACACCTTGGATTATTGAAAAGTCATACAGAAAAATTCACTAAATAACAATAAACTAACCAATAAGTATAATAATAAAACGGTAGTTAGTAGAACATTACTGTCGAGCCCTGAAATGAAGCAATTTACGGCCGAGTAATATTGGAAGTACAGTCCGACAAAGCAATTGGTATACAGGGTAAAGAGATATAAATTTTTCATTAGGAAATTCTCAGTAGCAGCCTGGAGTCTGGATTTGTGCCCGGACAATAGCAATAGGCTCGCCCCCATTACATGGGACTATAACATAACTGGCGAAATGTGGGTGTACTATTACACCTCTGCCTACCCCTTCAGGGAAATACAGGCGTGATGTTATGTTATGTTTTCGAGTGAAATATAATTTTAATAACGGACAAAGTTAAACTGTATTTATACAAAACCCTAATCAAACCATTCTATAATAATTTCCTGAGAAATCTTCATCTATATCTGGCGACCCTGTATACTAATTGCTTTGTTAGACTGTACGAAGTGAAGCCGAGTACTACCGAAGTGATTTTGAAAGGACGAGGCGCCAGCAAAAATAGACCTTAATGTGACAAACTTTTTCTATCCGTGACTGTACATACTTACATAAATAAGATGTTTTAGGTATAAAATATTTATCATTTTAAAGGCTGAATACGCATTTTTTTTCAAAGCATTGAAAACAGAACAAGAACCGCGCGCGAAGAATTAGCACTAATGAAAATCAGATACTGTTGAATTAAGTTGTGTATTGTTTCCTTGCAAATGAGAGAAAAGTACTATGCAAGTCTCGGCCGAAATAGCAATTAACGGCCTCGTATAGTTAAAAAGGACTCGGCCAGTGCCTCGTCCTTTTTAAATCACTTGGGAAGTACTCGGCCGTCAATTGCTTCATTTCAGGCCTCGACAGTAATGTAGTATTAACTACGCAAGTTTAAGTGATATCGCTTATCTATTAGGTAAATAATTGTTGGGGAAGATAAAAATGTAAGGGCATGAGTGCAGTTATTCATGTTGAAGTCCTTTACCAAAGGGTTAAGTGATAAGGGAGACATTATTATCAACTTTTATATTACCAGTAACATAGCTGATACAAATCATAGAAAAAAACTTTTATAATAAATACATTTGAAATGTATTTATTATTTATATTATTTTAGATGGTCATATTAGTAAGATTTTGAAATTAATCCAGCGATAGTTTCAGAAAAAAATATTCACATCATCCGATCAGATATGGTTTAATTTGACGTTAAATAAATTATAACCAATTGCACCTCCCTACTTAATTTCTAATTTTGCACCACTCCAACACTTAACTTTCACCTGAAAGTTACTAAACTGAATAACATTAGTACGCGTTAACACACACATGCATCTGTACCAACTTTTCAGACTGCTTGGCGCTTCCAAAATTAGTCCTATAACCATCTCTTTTCAACCCCTATTTTTAGAACAATGCTGTCTCTTTCTAACGTGTAGCTTTTCTTGAGCTTTCCCTGACAGTTGCCGGGCATGCGCAGTGCGCCCCGACGCACGTGCTTCGGTATCTCCTGGTGTATTCTGATCGCCTGGTATCGGGCGCGCCTAGGGCGTCCGCGTCGCGCCGCCGCCGCCCATAGCCGCGGCCGCCCAGCCATCCCGCCCGCCCAGAAGCTCAGACGATCGCCTACGATACGGTCCGCTACCGAGTTGTGGGAGAAAGTCGCGCGCACGTGCCCAACTTACGCGCGATTATTAAAATATTATTTATGCGAAAAAAAAATGTTTTAAGCCAGTGTTTCTGATTCTTTTTTGGGACTCCCTAAGGACTCCTTTTCCCTCCCTATCCTCTGTTTTGTTGTTTGTTTTATTTTTTCCTGTCAAAGTTTGTCGTCTACTTTTATAATTGATTGGTGTTGTTATCAGACACAGGTGTGTAGTGGAGTGTGTGTGTCTTCGTGGCTGCTGTCTGCTGATGATCTTCAGATCCTGAGCCAGCTTCTGTTCCGGATTCCACCATGAGGCGATATTCAGCGATGCCAGGTAAGTAATAAAAATAAAAAATGTGCAGAAATCATGATTAAAAACAAAAGAAAAACGTATTTACCATTGGTATGAGACAATTTTTTTGGTATTTAGTGGGTAACGTAACATCCCAATTATCGACACTTTAAGGGACGATCACAAGTATTTTTTTAAATACATATTTGGTTTCGTGATGATTTTTTACGTACTTGTGGTGTAGTATGTAACAGTCCAATGTTTATTAGATAATATTTAACCGTATACCAAATTATAATTTTGCTCTTATTTTCTGAAGTTGGTTTTTTTGTCAAACAATGGGGCATTGTCGGTAACTGGGACTTTTACTATATGTACTTTTTTTAGATTAACAGAAAAAATCACAAACAACAGGACCAAAAAAATCTTACCATGAATTCACACTCATAGTAGGTAAGTATGTTTTTTACATGAAAAATAAGCCCTCTTAGCCATATAAAGGCCATACAATTTCAAATTCTATCACACACGTTAACCTCAATACGCTATTAAGTCATAAAAAGCAAGATTTTTCCCTTCCACACTTACCCCGTGTATTATGTGCCTGTCAAATGGTTTCCAAATAAAAATAAAGGGTGTTGTTCCACGCTCAGACTTAAAGGTTGCTTGAAAAGATGAACTCAGGCCGCTCTATTGACGAACACGCTAGCACAGGGTAATGAAATACATTCGATAATTTTAAAGTTGGGTACTATCAACGAAACTGAACAATAAAATTTTACTAATAAACATGGGTCGAGATTTTTTATATACAACGTGTATCAGAAATGCGTGGTCATATTTGAAGAGCTTATTCAGGGCATAGCATAGAACAACTTTTACTATGGGACCAACCCTGTAATCACGAAAAAAATATCAGCTGATCCTTACATTTTGTCGAGCGACATTGATGGTTTAGTAGGGAACAACAATTTTTTTTTTGCATTTTCAGGGTTGGTCCCATAGTAAAAGTTGTTCTATGTTATGCCCTGAATGAGCTCTTCAAATATGACCACGCATTTCTGAAACACGTTGTATACTTGCTTAAAGAAACCTTACTGCAAAATTTAATTTCAATATAGGAGTTTTTTTTTTGTTTGACGACCCATGTTACTTAAGGAAAGTCATTCGGTTTAACTGATAGAACCCAGCTTACCAAAATATATTTTTTTCATAATTTTTTTATATTTGTATTTATTCTTTTTCTTTTTTTTTAACTGCTTATATTAGAGTGAGACAGCTGTGAAACATGAAAGGCATCTTCAGCTTACCGCTGAGCTATAAACTCTAAAAATAGCAAAGAAAGTTTTTCTCCGCAGTAAATATTTACATACAACCGTGGGTTATTTGCAAATATAAAATACTGGCAACTTCGAAGAGGTCTCCGGAGATTTCAACAGATTAACCTTCTTATTCAGAAACGCTTTTATAATGTATGAACTGCAGCTGAAAAGGTTTAGATTATTATGAAAGAATTATGGAGAAAGATGTTGATGTTTCCAAAAAAAGTTACGTTTACTAAGTTGATACTTTGAATATTGCAATCACGTTACATGACTGGGTAAACGAGAGTCATCCAAGAAATCTGCGTAAATATAATGAAAAAACTTGGTGGCCAGGGGTATCTGTCTAAGTGGCCTCTTGAGGCAAATTGTCTGTGTTCCTAAGAAATATATTATATCATAGGTACTTATATTCCTTGGGGTGCTGGCCAGAAAACCTCCACGTGTGTCTGACGGCTGCTTGTCTCTCTGGACACGTCTGGAGGGAACGGCAGTTGTTGGGCCGGTGCATCCTGGGTACGGGCAATAGAATCCTTTCGAGGGATTAACCTTCGGAGGATCTGGCGGTGGGATGTTGGCGCAGCGGGCGTAGCTGGTAAAGGGCCTTGAGGTGAGGTGGCGTACAGTGTTCCGTGTGCGCCGCCTAGGAGGGTGCGGCAACGTTAGGCCGCACGGGGAGAAGGGGCTCGCCTGCTTGTGGCGGGCCGGGACATGTCGGGGGTGGTTGTGTGAATACTCACGGGTTCCCACGCCCCCGGCTCAGGTAGTTGAAGGAACACCGTGGTGGTTTTAGTCGGTAAGAGTCCGACACTGGCTCCGCCTACTCCGGATGGAGTGCGTCCATGAGGATTTCCACACGAAAAAAAAAAAAAGGTACTTATATTCCAAAACGTGGACCCTGTGGACTGCCTCGTTGGTCTAGTAGTTGCAAGCGCGACTGCTGAGCGTGAGGTCCTGGGTTCGATTCCCGAGTCGGGCAGAGTGTAATTGGGTTTTTTCATTAGGAAATTCTCAGTAGCAGCCCGGAGTCTGAATTTGTGCCCGGTTAATGGAAATAGGGGACTTATAACATAACTAGCGAAATGTGGGTGTACTATACACCTCTGCCTACCCCTTCGGGGAAATACAGGCGTGATGTTATGTTATGTGGACCCTGTAAGATAGCTTTTTTAGAGGCGCAGGAAATGCCTGTCACATATCATGCAGCCCGGGAATGCAGCGTGGTTATGTGGGGCTCGCACCTACTAAGAACTCCGAGGTGTCTCTCTTACTTGAACTCTTGACTTGGGTGGTTGAGCCGCGAGAACTGCAATGCATGGCTTTCGTGACCCATCCAGCAAGGGCCATGTCTAGGCTTTCCTCTTCTGCCTTACTTTATTTCGGCGATATCCGTGCACACTTGGGATATCACCGAAACTTGAGAGCCGTGCAATGCAGAAGACATAGTCCCCAATCTATAGCCTACTGGCCTCTTTTTAAGCAGCATCAGGTCGTCATCAAAACGCCTATGCCGAACCGTCCTTCTGCAGTGGATTTGAGCAGCGAGGGAGTCTTCCTCCCTGAACAGCTTCACTGCTTTCTTCTGCGAGAAAAAATCCTCATAGACCCCCATATTGTCAGCCATGGCCCTGACCACGGCTGGCAGAGACCCTGTCAGATCTATAACCTTACCTTCCGCAACACATTTTATTAGATTTACTATTATTTTCAATAAAACTAAACCATTGCTAAAACTAAACTTCACAATGAAAAGAAAAAGCTGGTTAAAGAGTAGTGTCAAACTCCCGACAACTCACACGTCGTTCGTGACAGGTTAAAAGTAAATAAATTGTTAGTAGTTGCTTAACTGTCCTTTTAACAACTTTTACGATTCACGTGGGAGTCAATTGTCGCGTAAAACGCTTAATCCAGACAACCTTTATTACATGACAAGTTCACATAAAATTGTGTTAATTAGCCCTTGTCGGTTACATAACATAACATAACATCACGCCTGTATTTCCCCGAAGGGGTAGGCGGAGGTGTAATAGTACACTCACATTTCGCCAGTTATGTTATAGTCCCATGTAATAGGGGGCGAGCCTATTGCCATTTACCGGGCACAAATCCAGACTCCGGGCTGCTACTGAGAATTTTCTAATGAAAAAACACAATAACACTTTGCCCGACCCGGGAATCGAACACAGGACCCCACGCTCAGAGATCTCGCTTGCAAGCACTAGACCAACGAGGCAGTCAGGCCTTGTGGGTTAAGTAGAATTAAAATAGAATACAATAGAATGGAATACATAGTACAATTTAAATTGGTAAGGTGCTTGTGCACGGCGCATGTAGCATGCACAAGTCTAAGCACTTGTGCATGACATGAAAAATTGATTTTTTAACAAAAATATATTATAGGTACTGACATGGTCACTTCATCATCATCATCATCATCATTTCAGCTGAAAGACGTCCACTGCTGGACATAGGCCTCCCCCAAGCATCGCCACAACGACCCAACGCACATGGTAACTTACACCAACATAAATTATTTGCCATGTAAATCATTTTGATTTTTGTTAAATAATACTTTGTTTAATAATTTTAGTTCTTTTGAGATTTTTTTGTAGTATATAATTGTACATAAACAAGACAACTTTTAGCATTCTTGCCTGATTTAGGAATATCCTTTATAAAATTATTGACTTAGTAAGTATGCATATAGGTACATCCCTTTTTACTAATCATCATCATCATCATTTCAGCCGAAAGACGTCTACAGCTGGACAGAGACCTCCCCCAAAAGAGGCCATAATCATAATATACCATGTAAATATCGGGAACTACATCGGGAACATCTTCACGTGGGTGTCGTAAAACGCTACCAAGGGCTTCATCAGAGGATGGGCAGCAGCGTTCCCTGAGTATTTATTCAACCAACGGCAATCGCCAACCCGCCTGACAAACGTGGTGATTATGGCCTCTTTTGGGGGAGGCCTCTGTAGAGCAGTAGACGTCTTTCGGCTAAAATGATGATGATGATGATTAGTAAAAAGGGATGTACCTATATGCATACTTACTAAGTCAATAATTTTATTGTTATAAAGGATATTCCTAAATCAGACAAGAATGCTAAAAGTTGTCTTGTTTATGTAATTAAATACTACAAAAAAATCCCAAAAGAACTAAAATTATTAAACAAAGTATTATTAAACTCATTTAAAAAAATGTAAATTCATTTAAAATAAACTATATAAATGCGGACGGAATCTCGCTAAACAAAAAGTGAAGCACCCAGACGGCTCGCTTAAAGTACGGGCTGGCACGCACACATTCACACCCATAGTAGGATAAAATGCCGCGATTACGCAACAAATCTCGTGTGACGGAAGTCATTGTCGTAGTGTCATAATAGTAGTTTATGAAACTGTTGCATAATAGGGGTTATTAAAACACGAGTGTGAGTTTAAAAACCGAGCCGTAGGCGAGGTTTTTAATAGTATCACACGAGTGTTTTAATACCTAATTATGTCAGTTTCATACACTATTTTATCTACACTCATACAATTTTAAATAAAATACCAAAGTCAAAATCTTAGTAACATTGTCGTTGTTTTTCTTGATTTCTCTGTTAAAACATTGTTCGTCATTTACGTTGCTGCATCCAGAAATTCAGGCGGGGTCATATTCTCCTCAGTTCAGTATCACTGCAGTAGTCAGATATTTTTGCCCAGAATAAAACTTTCGACATACAAAACCATAATAATAACGTAAACAATAACAATAAATTTACAAGTAACGATGTCCAAATCCAGTAGGCCAGGCGCGCGGCCGCGCACGCGCGCTGGTGCGCGCCTACACAGATAATAAAATATAGTCTGGCGACAATATTATAATCGGAACTAATTTTCTATCTTTGTCAGGATTCCGTCAATCTCTGTTTTATCATACAAAAAATATGCCTGTAAACACTTAAATATAATTAAAAGCAATATGACAATAAAAATTTCTGCCAAAAACGCGATTTTAAACGATAAAAATTTTCAATGTATGACAAGTGGCGCCACCCTGAATTTTGTGTACTCATTGGTGCCAAACTGAACGACTGCTAAAAAAAAAGGTTTGAAAACTCCTTGGTTAGGTCGAAGTGGCATTAAAAACTCCTTAGTTAGGCTGAAGTGTGCGGTTATGGAAAAAAAATTAAATTACCGCATTGTTTTGTTCAGCAAACTGTATCGTAATGAAACTTTTTAAATTCATAACAGGTGCATGTGCGTAAAGTATGTCATTATGACATTACTTTCGAGTTCATAATTCGAATTTTACGATACGAGTGTAGATAAATAAAATAACAATATATATCTGGTGTGTAAAAATTATGTCGAAATTTTAGTGGGTTTAGGAAAAAAACTAAGTGCTTCAATCTTTTCTTAGCAAGATTCTGTCCGCCATTTTTTATTCGTCCGAGGCGAAAAGTATGAATTTTTATGAAATTTAAGATTTTTTTAAATTAAAATATGATTCTATGCACTATTGTAATAACGGGTTAATGATGAATGTGATGTATAATTTTAATAAGTATTTGTATTGACCAATTAACTGTGACATTTCCTATAGTTTTGATTCTTGTTAATTATTATTCTGCATACAATTCATACATATTTATGCAGTATATCTGAACATGTGAACATTATAATCATCATCCTCCTGCCCTTATCCCTATTATAATATTTTACCAAAAACCAGACCAGAATTTAAACCAGATAATAACACCATTATACACCCACCATGTTTAAGGCAAATAAATACTTATCTTATCTTATCATAAAGAGCGTAGGTGAAATAGTTTTGAACTAGGTATAAAACAAAACAATGTACTGTTTTGTTTTATACCTAGTTCAAAACTGTTTCACATCACTGATCAACTTCCAGTCAAACATTAGCACTTACAAGAAGCGGCTGCCATCCGGCCTCCGCAACCCAATTACTTAGAAACATTGATACTCTGAGGTGGATCCTCAAACCATAACAAATGCGATTTATTACTATTCATAACTATATAACCGTTACACGAGACCCTATCAATGAAGGGTTAGAAACTAAACAAGACAAAAGGGATCCAGTTCAGTTAATCTGATCATAACTCAATTAATTGGGTATCATTTTGGTAGGATTTCTGTTATAAATTGAACTCTGTTAATCCTTCCCTAACTATTCTGGAGATATATCTACTTAATATTCCTTCCTCGCTGATTGGGAGTAAAAGACAAATATTGAATGTATTAGTTGAATATCTTACGACCATATTATGTTTGTATGTTATGTTGTGGGCGGAGCATATTGCTCGCAGAACGGATCGCCGATGGGGCCGTGAAGTACTGGAGTGGCAACCGCGTACTGGGTAGACAAGGTAGACCGACGACTTGATGAAGGTCGCGGGAATCCGCTGGATGCGGAAAGCGCAGGACCGGTCGTTGTGGCGATGCTTGGGGAAGGCTTATGTCCAGCAGTGGACGTCTTTCAGCTGAAATGATAATGATGATGATGATATTTTTTGTATTGCTTGTACGGACAACCGCATCTCCTCGGATGAATAAAAATGTCGGACACAATCTTGCTAAGAAAAGATTGAAGCATTTCGTTTTTTCTTAAATCCACTATAATTTCGACATAATTTTAACACACCCGCTGCCGAATTGCGTAACTCACTCGCGATCGCAATCATCTGGATTTCAATGTTCATTGCTCAGTGTGTTTTGAAAATCCGTGCTATCGGCAACTACGTACCAATATTGCTTTAATTTAAATATGAAAGCTAATGTCAAAGTCGATGCATTACACAATTGCCCTACAGAGATACATATATTGTTATTTTATTTATCTACACTCGTATCGTAAAATTCGAATTATGAACTCGAAAGTAATGTCATAATGACATACTTTACGCACATGCACCTGTAACGAATTTAAAAAGTTTCATTACGATACAGTTTGCTGAACAAAACAATCCGGTAATTTAATTTTTTTTCCATAACCGCACTCTTCAGCCCAACTAAGGAGTTTTTAATGCCACTTCGACCTAACCAAGGAGTTTTCAAACCTTTTTTTAGCAGTCGTACAGTTTGGCACCAATGAGTACACAAAATTCAGGGTGGCGCCACTTGTCATACCTTGAAAATTTTTATCGTTTAAAATCGCGTTTTTGGCAGAACTTTTGATTGTCATATTGCTTTTAATTATATTTAAGTGTTTACAGGCATATTTTTTGTATGATGAAACAGAGATTGACGGAATCCTGACAAGGATAGAAAATTAGTTCCGATTATAATGTTTTTGCCAGACTATATTTTATTACCTGTGTAGGCGCGCACCAGCGCGCGTGCGCGGTCGCGCGCCACGGCCACTGGATTTGTTCATCGTTACTTGTAAATTTATTGTTATTGTTTACGTTATTATTATGGTTTTGTATGTCGAAAGTTTTATTCTGGGCAAAAATATCTGACTACAGCAGTGATACTGAACTGAGGAGAATATGACCCCGCCTGAATTTCTGGATGCAGCAACGTAAATGACGAACAATCTTTTACCAGAGAAATCAAGAAAAACAACGACAATGTTACCAAGATTTCAAGATTTTGACTTTGGTATTTTATTTAAAATTGTATGAGTGTAGATAAAATAGTGTATGAAACTGACATAATTAGGTATTAAAACACTCGTGTGATACTATTAAAAACCTCGCCTACGGCTCGGTTTTTAAACTCACACTCGTGTTTTAATAACCCCTATTATGCAACAGTTTCATAAACTACTATTATGACACTACGACAATGACTACCGTCACACGATATTTATTTCGTAATCGCGGCTTTTTGTCTTACTATGGGTGTGCATGTGTGCGTGCCAGCCCGTACTTTTAAGCGAGCCGTCTTACTATGGATGCCTCACTTTTTGTTTAGCGAGATTCCGTCCGCCTTTTTTCTTCGTCCGAGCGCATATGAATGGTAACTTAACCATTATACACGGAACTGGCTTTGTATACAGGGTTATTTTAATTCAGAAATAACCCTTTAAGGGTTTTACTAACCACCCAACCAATCCTGTAATCGAGAAAACAAAAGCAGCTGTTTGTTCCCTACATTTGTCGATTTGTGTGAACACAAAATGTAGGGAAAATCTGTTTTTTTTTCAAGATTTCAGAGTTGGTCCCATAGTAAAAGTTGTTCAAATTGATGAGTACAATCATCCCTTTAAGTATTATCGTTGAATTAAAAATAACCCTGTATAGTTTAAACCGCCAACTCGCCCTAGGCCAGCGTGGAGGACTAAGAAGAGAAGAAGAAGAGAAGAAGAAGAGAAGAAGAAGAGAAGAAGCCCGTGCTCTGCAGTGGGACAGTAATGGGTTCATGATGATGATGATGAGTTTAATACAAAACAGGTTCTGTTTATATACCGTTATTTTTATTTATTTTATTATATACCGTTATTTTTTACCGGTGTTTTTATTCTGGTTCTGTTTGTGTTCTGGTTGTGTTACCATTGTTGTGCGGTTTACTGTATTCTTCGAAGAGATTGTTTGAGGCTTGAACGAATAAAAAAAAAACGGACGGAATCTCGCTAAACAAAAAGTGATGCACCCATAGTAAGACGGCTCGCTTAAAAGTCCGGGCTGGCACGCACACATTCACACCCATAGTAAGACAAAAAGCCGCGATTATGCAACAAATCTCGTGTGACGGTAGTCATTTAAATATCGGTTATTATCGGTCCGAGGTTTTAGGAGCAACTTTAATACATCCTATCACAATGTTAGTTTATAGAGGTACAAAAAGTTTAAAAAGATATTAAAATAATTGGTATATTTAACATCTTATAAACAATTTTTGTTCTAGATTTTCTGCCAAAATTAAAAAATTATTGAGAAACACTTTTTCAAAGATTTCATAAAAATACGCCAAGGAAACTTTATCATTCATAACACATGGATGATAAAAAAATACATTAAAAATGGTTATATTTAGATACATTGATTAGTGTTTCTAGTATTTCGTAACGAATTCAGGGTCACAATTAAATCAAAACAAAACAAACATTTTGACTTACCTCGACGTTTCGGCCAAGGTGCATTGTCCGTGGTCACGGGCAGACTGAAGTATGCGGGTATCATCTATTGAAGGGCGGGTGTTTTTTCGACCTACCCGCGGTTGGTTTTTCGTAACTGAACTGTCCGTAACACAATATGCTGAATAACAACACACAACGCTGACAATTTCAGCGGTATTTAAAAAAAAAATAGTTTATTCGGAATTCATTTCTAAAATTGCATACTCACAGTACTTATTATATTAGGTACACATTCATTTTGTTCAATCAAGTCTTCAAACTGAAAGGTTGGCAAACGATCATGCAATGTGAGATCAAAGCTAGAAGCATATTCGATCTCTCTCTAATTTAAGTGAAAACCAAACATAAAATGGAGAGGCAGGTTCACGGCAGGTTAGTTTACATTCTACAATTTGAATATGGTTTTTGGTGTTCCGTGCCAAAACTGACAAATGGAGTAATCAAATCATCACTCACTATGTGTGTTTGAAGTGTCTGTATTGCAGTATTACCAGGCCCCTCAGAAAGTATTGCGAAAAAAAGTTTTTATATATGGGAGACTGGACAGTTATAATGTTTTTCGAAAATATGATTATTTATAAGTAAAAATAAGTAAGTTCCAATTTCAAAATTTCCCTCCACATTTTTTGCGAGTTAATTCAAAGTATTGTGTCTCACTGAAATATGGATCTGCGCCGGGAACATTTTAGAGCTATGATTTTATACGATTTCAAGTGTCGCCTGAAACCGGATGAATCGTACGATAGACTTCAAATGGCATTCATGGATGAAGGCCCTTCCAAGGCAACCGTGTATCGTTGGTATAACGAATTCAAGCGCGGTCGACCAACTTTGGGGGATGACGAAAGAAGCGGTCGCCCTTTGACGGCTGTTACCGAAGAAAACGTGCTAGCAGTGAAAAATTTAATCCAAGACAATAGGCGAATTACATATCAGGAGATTCAACACATATTGAAGATTGGATCGGGAAGCGTTCACGAGATTCTACACAGCCATCTTCGCGTGAGGAGGATAGTATCACGCTGGGTGCCGCACAACCTCACCGATGCTCAGAAGCAGGCCCGGGTGGAATGGTGCCGTGATATGCTTAACAAATTTGAAGCAGGCTCGTCTCGGCGTGTTTACGACATCGTTACAGGTGATGAGTCCTGGATTTATCAATACGACCCAGAAACCAAGCGCCAGTCGACTGTTTGGGTGTTTCAAAATGAGCCAACGCCTACCAAAGTGAAGCGATCTAGAAGCGGGGGTAAGATTTTGATCGCTAGCTTTTTTAATTTGACTGGCCACTTGGTATCAATTCCCTTACGGGATCAAAGAAGCATTAATGCCGAATGGTATACTACCAAATGTTTGCCAGAAGTTTTCTCTGTTATAAGCAACAAGCGACCAAACACAGGGCTCCGCGGGCTACTGCTCCACCACGACAATGCACCTGCGCACACCGCACTCAAAACGAGGGACTTCCTGGACAGCACGCCAGTCAAACTCCTGGGTCACCCTCCTTACAGCCCTGATCTAGCACCGTGTGACTTCTTTTTATTCCCAAAAATAAAAAATCAGCTCAAAGGGATACAATTTTCGTCGCCGGAAGATGCGCTGGCTGCGTTCGAGCAGGCTGTAAACGAGGTGTCTGCGGCGGACTGGAAAAAGTGTTTTGAAAACTGGTTTAGGCGCATGAATCTTTGTATAGAGGCTGGTGGAAAGTACTTTGAAAAGATTTGATAAAAATATATGTACGTATAGAACAAATTTTTTTAGTTTCGCAAAACTTTCTGAGTGTCCCACGTATATTCGTACAGTCACTGCAGAACAGATGGCTCCCAAACTTACTACGCAGAAAGTAAGCAACATATTTATTTTCATGTCTAAATTAATAAAAAAAATGTACTTTGAAAAATAATATTAATGGTGTAATGCTTTTCAATTCGTCGAGTCTGTAGGAAAACGATTGCTAATTATAACAAACGTAAGAGGCGCACGTCCGACATACGTATGCATAACTGCATATCCTCTATGAAATTGTATGCAACAAATTATATCAAACCCTGTCGTCCATCGAACACCCGCTGAAGTCATAATAAGCGCACGGGGCGCGCGCCCGACACACTACGGTTGCAGACGCTATAATATATTTTTCTCCCACTTGCTCGGAAATTGGTTCATTATTTAAAAAAAAGAATACATCAATCAGCTCTTTTACGGCTCTTTTTTAGGGTTCCGTAGTCCTACAAGGAACCCTTATAGTTTCGTCATGTCCGTCCGTCTGTCCGTCTGTCTGTCTGTCTGTCTGTCTGTCTGTGTATCATAAATATATATAATATATATATAAATAATATTACAATTTAGAATAGAGATTGGATACATAGGAATAGAGATTGTTTTACATTATAAAGGCTGGATGCGCATTTTTTGTTTGAAAACTATAATAAATACAGATTGTTATAACTTCAGCCTTATTATCGTCCGCGCAAGACACGCGTCGGGCGCGCGCCCTTAGCGCTTGTTATAACTAGTCCCTTATAATTGAGGCATATAAAATCAAACCCGGCAATCTCCATCGGCAGTCGAAATTTAAGTATGAATGCAGGATTTTTAATCTTTAAATTACACTTATATTTAAAAAACCGAATTATTCCAAAGCTGGCTATTTCCCTTATAAATAAGCTCCCAAAGTTAAGGGTTTAAACCAAACATGGCAATCTCCAGTGTCATTTATTTCAAAGTCGGCAATATCCACGACAGCCAATCACAACACTGCATGAGGACGCCATTGTTGTGACTTTAGTATGGCAGCGTGTGCGATCTTGTCGTTCGTTGTGTTTGAGTATTAGCCATATTTTTATTGTTTTTTACCAATAAGCTGTAAGATCTTAAAAGAATATCATATTATGTACCATACAGGTTCTTCTTGTACTAGAAAACACACAAGAAAACGTAAAGTAGAGCCAGACAAGTAGATGTAAAATGTGGATAAGAGAACCCGGTAGGTACGCAAAGATTACAACATTTTGATACTTGTATATTTTTTATTAATTTATAATGATTATTAGCGAGGATTGAAGGATTAACAATCTTAAGAATTACTTATTAATAACTATTAAATATAGTTTATCCTGATGTTTCACTTGCACTGTTTCTTATTTCAGTTATTCTCCTCTAGCCTGACCTACTAGACTCGAATGTAGTAGTTATAATAAAGGTTCTTATCAGTGCTGAACATCATTGTGGATGATCTTTGGTGAAAAAATTAACTTTTTAAAGACAAACACTTGTGTCATTGCTAAAGTGTCTAGTTAAAACAAATAGCAATAAAATAAATGATGACAAAAAATGCTAACCACATATAATGGTTACGAATAGCAACAAAAGTGAAGGCACTAGTTTTTCATAAAAATGTGTTTCTCCAAACATCAAAGATACAGAAGATACATTAAATGATAAAATTATTCGTGAATCCTTGGAAAACGATCACAGCTTCAGAATTTAGAAATTTCAGACTGTCCATTTTAATAGTGATTTTAAAAAGTTTAAAAAACTTATACAATAAAAAAAAAAACTGTGTAATGTTATATATATTTTAATAATAATTAAATTGATTTCCACCTTCATTTATTGTTATTTTATTATTTTTCAACCTAAAGTATCAACAATGTTCGAGTCGCAGTTCAGTGACGGTTCATCATAACAAAAACGGCATTCTCCAGGGGTGATCAAATCAAAAACGGCAATATCCTTGGAGACATAACAAAGTCGGCAATCTCCAAACTTATTTTCTCTATAACTTCAGTTGTTTTTAATAACTGACTACTCGATTATATTGTATTGCTTTAACTGAGTTTATGTTTACATCTTTAGAATGTTTTTGTTATGTATACCACTGAACAAATAAATAAATAAATAAATAAAACTAGTGCTACTTTACATAAATAAATAGAAACCGCAATAAAAACTTACTCTAAACGATCGTTATCACTTTTTTCTATTTCTCCAATAATTAGGAAAAGTGGAGATTGCCGGGTTTGATTTTATATGCCTCAATTATAAACAAACAACGTATTACAGAAGTTGATTTTTTCTCTCTTGTTTATTTTTTATCCCTAAAATATTTTCAAGCTGCCAAAAATACTCTTTTATATTCTTATTCTTCTACCTGTGAAGATTTGTAAATGGCAAACGTTTAATTTTTTTATAAGGTATAGGAATGGCAAAACGAGCTTAAGTTCATACGCCATATTGAGACACGAAGATGGAAAGTCTCACGTGATTGTGATTCACCGGCACCCGTATACCCTTCACACCGGAACACGTATGGCGGCAGAAATAGGTACGGATACCATGGTAAAAGTCAATTAATATTCGAATGTAAATCTTCCCATTTATACCTAAATAAATAAATTATAGTCACTCTATCAAAACATAGTAATCCTCACTTAATGTAATATCATCATCATCATTTCAGCCGAAAGACGACCACTACTGGACAAAGGCCTCCCCCAAAGGGGGGCGGGATATGCCATAATCGCCACGCTAGGCAGGCGGGTTGGCGATCGCAGTTGGTTGTTTAAATACTCAGAGAACGCTGCTGCCCATCCTATGACGAATCCCTTAGTCACCTTTTACGATACCCATGAGAACAGAGAGGGTGGTGCAATTCTTTACGTCCGGCACCACACGTAAATATAATTAAGTAAAATGTCCGTATTTGTCATTTAATATTTCAAAGGTAATAAATAGTTTATTAATTACATTCCAAGTAAACAGTTCTAATTTAATTAAGACTAAGACATTGCTATGAAGCGTTAGGTAAATTTGAGGGGAACTTGTCCAAGTTAATTTAACTGATGTATCACGAAATGGTCAAGGCATTCCTTCAGTTAAATGCGATGATAAATCAATAATGGTATGCAAGTCAATTAGGTAATATTTGTAACTGTTTAGTTATTGTAATAACAAATTGAAATTAACTACCATTACATACACATTCCATTTACTACTATTTATTTTTATTATTTTTATTAGAATGATTACTCCATGTTTCTTAATAAAAAATATAAAAAATCGATGAAAATCAAAAATGAGGTTTTAATCTACCAATTTGTTGTAGGTTATTATTATAAAATAAAAAAGCCTTGTTAGATAGATTACATGTGTTATTTGTTTTGTTGAGTTGCTCTATGGTTGATGAGCAAACGCAAGACCCGGTAAGAGTAAAAAATATATTATTATAAATAAATGAGCCTATTCAGGGCATAACATAGAATGACTTTTAGTATGGGACCAACACACAAAACAAAATTGTATGTTCTCTAGAAAATCATGTCATGTCACTCGACAAAATGTAAAAACCAGCTGTATTTTTTTCGCGATTTCAGGGTAGACCCCGTTTTAACCTCTACATTTTCACGGTACCCACTGGTGTCCATAAATGTGACCTCCTTTGAGCACCGGCGTACCCTCCGATGCACGCCGTCCCCAGGCGAAAATAAACTCTATCTTATAATATATTTAAGGTTCTAATTCGATTACTCGAAATTAGAAAGTGTGGCCAACTAAAAATTTCGTAAAAAAACATAAAAATATATTTTTTATGAGGCGTGGCGAAGGCAAGGCGTAACGCACGCCGCACGCATGACGCCTGGGCCCCACGGAGTCTGTGCCGCAAGAGCTCGCGGCCGCAACGGTTGCAAGTTGTTCTATAAAATTCCATGGATGAGCTCTTAATATCATAGTACCTACCTATAAATGACTTGTGTTATTTGAATGCTGACAAAATTAAACTTTCGTTCTTCACACGTTGAAAAGCGATTTATGGCGGAAATTAAGGCATGTCCAGTGGGTGGATATTCACGGGATATGAACTAAGATAAATTGAATCCATCGGTCACACATCAGTGCATCCCGACGGGTCTCGGGTCATTACGGCTATTGTGTCTTGGGCGGATACCTGTGGATAGTGTGATATATGTACAAGGGTGTATAAAAGTTATATTGAGAAAATATGGGTCATTGGAGACCTTTTCTCAAACTGATTATCGTTGCAGACAACTGCTGATTTGGACTGAAATAAAATAGCTATCTGTATGATGAAATTTAAATAGTGATACTGCCTCGTAACTATGGTGTTTTTTTATATGGTATAAGGATGGCGAAATGGGCAAAACGAGCCAACCTGATGTTAAGTGGTTACCTTATTCCACAATAACTGCAATACCACCTAGGCTGTTGCCTAAATGGTACCGCAAGTCGGTTCGCCAAATCTGAGACATAAAGATGCAAATTCTCATGTGATTGTAATTTCACCGGCACCCGTACCCTTCAGACCGAAACACAGCAATGCATATCACTGTTTGGTAGTAGAGTTGGTACGGTCTCAAATTGGTTGGAATTGGTCAATGGAATTGGTTGGTTGGTTTCAGTCCAAAAACCAAAATTATTAAAAAAACACAATACCCGTGTTTTTTTAGGGTTCCGTACCCGAAGGGTGCCAAACGCCTATTACTCTCGCTACGCTGTCCGTCCGTCCGTCCGTCCATCCGTCCGTCCGTCCGTCCGTCTGTCTGTCACAGGGCTGTATCTTTTGAACAGTAATAGGTAACCGGTTGAAATTTTCTCAAAAAATGTGTTGCTAAGAGGTGTATCACGACAAATAATAAAAACAAAAAAAGTCTAAAACCAAAGGGGACCCCCATACCAACCCGCTACCAACCTGCTGACTGGCTAATGTTTTCCCCACGAAATGAGCTATTATTATTATGTAGCTTATGTCGACACGAAAAAGAAGAAGAAGACGACAAATACTAAAAACAAAAAAAAGTATTAAACCAAAGGGGGTCCCCATACAAGAAACGTCGAAAAACATGAATTTTTTTCATCGTTTTTGATCCTGCTCTATCTTCAAAACGGTAATACATACCAACGTCAAACTTGGTCATATTATATTGCATACTATGTAGTTTAGCAACAATTACTAAAAATAGGGCAAACATAGACATATATCGTGGAACCTACGTAAGAAATAGTTGCAAAAATTCACATTTCGCGTACGATCGTTGATGTCTTTTGATAAACTCTCGTAAATTTAATCAGTTTATATGGGGTATCAGGTCGATGGGTGGTACGGAACTCTTACTGCGTGAGTCTGACTCACACTTGGCCGGTTTTAGTACATCCACATTTCTATAGACATTTTTATACCTAACAGGCTTGCGTTTGTCCGCCATCTCACCTGGTGTAAAGTGATGGTGAGGCCTATAATGGTGCACGCTTTCCCAGAAAAATACCTATTCACTCGAGCTTTGAAGAGCACCATATTATAAGTCCCATGTAATACGGGGCGAGCCTATTGCAACCGGGTACAAATCCAGATTACAGGCTTCTACTGGAAAATTTCCTAATGAAAAATCCCAATAACACTTTGCCCGGCTCGGGAATCAAACACAAAACCTCACGCAGGCAAACAGGATCCTTACTATGGAAATTTTGAATCCTTCTACCGAAACTGTTTTTTCCCTAGTTCAAGATTTTTTTTTTTTCCTAGAATTCTGTTAAGAAAAGGTTTCAATCAATCAATCAACTCAGCCTATCGCAGTCCACTGCTGGACATAGGCCTCTCCCAAGTTGCGCCACAACGCTCGGTCCTCTGCCTTCCGCATCCATTCCCCCCAGCCACGTTCTTTAGGTCGTCGGCCCACCTGGCAGGGGGGCGCCCTACGCTGCGTTTGCCGATACGCGGTCTCCACTCAAGGACTCGTCTGCTCCAACGGCCATCGGTCCTTCGACAGACATGGCCAGCCCTCTGCCACTTCAGCCTACTGATCCTACAAGCTATGTCGGTCACTCCGGTTCTTCTCCGGGTAATCTCGTTACGGATTTTATCCTTCAAAGAAACTCCAAGCATAGCTCGCTCCATAGCTCGCTGAGCGAATTTAAATTTGTGGACTAGCCCAACTGTCAGTGTCCACGTCTCGGCACCGTAAGTCATGACTGGCAGGACGCACTGGTTGAAGACCTTTGTCTTCAAACTTTGCGGTATAGGCGACGAGAAGACTCGGCGAAGTTTGCCAAATGCTGCCCAGCCCAGACGGTTCCTTCTGTTGGCTTCTTTCTCGAAGTTGTGTCTACCAAGCTGAAAGAAAAGGTTTCCCAGAACATGAAATTTAACGATTCTTAGAAACGTCACTACGTTGCGCGTTGTTCTACATAGATAAATGTAGTCCGCTACACTTCACGAAACAATTGTGAAGACAATGGAGAGAACTCATGAATTGCTTCTTGTCATAATAAGAAGTTGTATAGCGAGTCCATTTTCTTTATTTCTTGCTCCTCCATTAATATAGTGGCTGAAAGATTAAGTTAATGATCAAGTCTGTGTTTCTAAAATAAAAAGATATTTGTGTAAAAATACAACCACAGTTTTATATTTACTTTAAAGCATCATCATCATAATCACCATGTCAGACTGGATTTTCTAAAGAAACATTTATAAAATTTAGGACGTGTTGGGACAGACTCAAAGTAAATTATCACCTATTTAATTGGTAATATTATCTTTATTCAGTTTGGCTGTTAGGTACATAGGTTTCGTTGTGTAAAAATCGTGAGATTGCAGGCTCAATCCCGCATGCGGCCCGAGGACCGTATGTTTGACATCATCATCATCAGCCCTCTACTGTCCCACGGCTGGGCACAAGCCACTTCTCGGAATGAGAATATTAAGGCTTTAGTCCACCACACTAGCCTAGTGCCGGTTGGCGGACTACAACCATCGAGAACTGAATGGAGCACTCTCAAGACCCCGTTTCCACGAAATTTACAACACGTTTTTTGAAGGATGAATCTTACCGAATACACATAGTGGCAAATACATTGAGTATAAGGCCCGTATTAAAGAAGCTTCCTCAAGTACAGTTTAAACTCCAATCACCTGATCACTACTTAAGGATAGAATCGTTACTTGAGTATCGGTCTTATTCCAGAACGGTAATTATAAACTTTAATTCAACAACATAACACATGAATTTGACCTGAAATATAATAGAAATCTCTACTCAAGCGTAGTCTGGACCACACTAGAGTGATTATAGATCAAATCTCAGCTCAAATACCGAAACAGGTGACAGTATAAAACAAAACTAAACTCAGCTGAACTGTGATCAACAAATCTCTGCTTGAGGAACGTTCTAAAATCAAAGCTCAACTTTAAACTAGTTTTAAACAGAGATCAACGCTTGAGTATCCTTCTGAAATACGGGCCTAAAACCGTTCACGCGTTGTTTGTACTGCAAAAAATGTACACAGCTTTATACGTTTATCGAATACTCAACTGACTTGTCAAGCAAACCAAATGAACTTTTAACGTATTCGGTTTGCAGCAGCGCACATCGTATCACAATATCTTTCACACCACGATGTCTCACGTTTTTTATCGAATAGCCACCAAACAAACGGCATCTAGCATCCAGTGTTAAAGCATCTTTTAGAAAGAGTGCACGTACTAAATCACAAAATGACGGACGAGTCTTCTATAGACAATGATTTATTGATTTCTTTGGTGGAACAGAAGCCCGTTTTGTGGGATCAATCAACTCAGCCTATCGCAGTCCACTGCTGGACATAGGCCTCTCCCAAGTTGCGCCACAATGCTCGGTCCTCTGCCTTCCGCATCCAGTCCCCCCCAGCCACGTTCTTTAGGTCGTCGGTCCACCTGGCAGGGGGGCGCCCTACGCTGCGTTTGCCGATACGCGGTCTCCACTCAAGGACTCGTCTGCTCCAACGGCCATCGGTCCTTCGACAGACATGGCCAGCCTACTGCCACTTCAGCTTACTGATCCTACAAGCTATGTCGGTCACTCTGGGTCTTCTCCGGTTTTGTGGGATAAAACTATAGATTTATAATTGTAAAAATCGCGTTGCAACTCGAGCGGCAGGAAAAATAATAATAACGGTATTCAATCCAGATTTTGAATATAAAAGTACAACAAAGCGTGGATCCATCACAAATGTCTACTCGAGGTGACTGTGGTATGAATACTGCGGCTATTCGTCTTTTACAAGAATGGAAATGTAAGATCTTGCTGTTTATCCGTTAAAATCGAATACCGCAAAAAAACGTGCAGTACAATGTCGTGTGAACCTCGGCTGGTGTACAGGTTTCCTAACGACGTTGACATTACTGCTTTAAAGTCTCCAAAGTAAGAAGAAGTATCTTCAATATCTTATGGATACTAGGTACTATATTCACGAGAAATAATACCATCTTTGTACCTATCTACTAAGTATTGACGTTAAAACAATATATTTTATAAAACACATTTTTTATCGGTAAGCCTGAAACGTTATATTACATTTTCAAAGTTACATTATTTTAGAACCGGATTTTGTGAAACCTTTAATACTTACATGCATGCTTATTGAAATGAAATGTAGTTCATATATGTTGCTATAAGTACTGTAAAGTGCTCAAAGCGCCCGAAGATATTCTGTTAAACTATTTCCATTGCAGAATATTCCAAGTACATGATACTAGTTCACATAACTATTTTTTAGGTTTTTGCGTTCACTACACATTATAATAAAACAAAGTTTAACCGGATTATATCGCGTAATAAAATACGCGATATATAATCCGGTTAAACTTTGTTTTATTATTACATGATACTACTTATTGTTTTTTACGGAATTATAATAATAGCGATGACAAAAATGGGTAGGCCCATAAGATGGACCGATGACTTGATGAAAGTCACGGGAATCCGCTGGATGCGGAAGGCACAGGACCGGTCGTTGTGGCGATGCATGGGCGAGGCCTATGTCCAACAGTGGACGTCTTCGGCTGAATAATAAAATTATGATGATTATAAAAAAAAACGAGATCAGCAACATGACGATACATGACCCACATGTTGTTGTTGCTGTTGCAGTTTGCTAATATTGACAACTTAGATACAACTAACATGGTTTGTGCCATAAAAGAGACTATTTCCATTTTGTCCACTTCTGAAAACCAGAAACAATTTACTAAGCCGTAGTTTTACAGATCCCAGATCAACTGAAGTACCTAATTATTTCTTTGATGTACAAAAATATTAAATCTGACTTTGATGTTCAAAATAAATTATCCAGGGAAATTAAAAAATTAAGGTAATCCGTATTAACGAGGTCGTTACTCAAGCTTATATTCTAATTTTTTCGTAAAATTTCAGCTTCATGCCAACGAAATGAAGCAACCATAGAAATCTAAATAAAGTTCCGTACCCAAAGGGTGCTAACGGGACCCTATTACTCTCGCTACGCTGTCCGTCCGACCGTCCGTCCGTCCGTCCGTCTTTCCGTCTGTCTGTCTCAGAATATGAGTTGCTATGAGGTATATCACGACAAATACTAAAAACAAAAATAAGTCTAAAACCAAAGGGGGTCCCCATACATGAAACCTCAAAAACATGCTTTTTTTTTTCGTTTTTGTTCCTACTCTATCTTCAAAACGGTAATACATATCAGCATCAAACATTGTCAGATTATAGTGCATATTATGCAACAAATACTAAAAATAGGACAAACATGGACATGTGTGGTGGTACCTGCGTAAGAAAGAGGTGCAAAAAATCATATTTCACGCTGTGTGCGTTGATGTCTTTTGATGAACTCTCGTAAATAAAATCAGTTTCTATGGGATATCAGGTCGATGGATGGTACGGAACCCTTACTACGCGAGTCCGACTCGCACTTGGCCGGTTTTTTTAAATAACGAAGCAATTTCCGAGCAAGTGGGAGAAAATACATTTAATTTTATCGATAAAAACGTCTCACTTGTAATCACATACAATGCTAGTCCCAAACCACACGCTATACTGTAAAAGATAATGAAATTGTTAGTGATTACTGCGTGCATCGAAACGATTTTAATTAATTAAAAATTGTACGGTAGATTAAAGTTTTTTTTTTTGAAATATCTGTATGGACACTTGTCATCTTAGTCTTCCTGCAACCACGAACGCTGCAAAGCTTTCGAAACGTCAGAAAAACCAATTTAAATAATATACGCGATAGAATCTGGTTAAACTTGTTTTATTATAATACGTAATAATATGTTATCGCTAAATTACGCTTAAAGTAGCGAACAGATTTTGATGAAAATTGGTACACAGAGATAGTTTTAAGGCCTGAGAAGAACATTTTTCTTTGATATACAACGCAAGAACAAGCTACTTAAATAGTTTAAAGCCACTGAGAGAAGACTGTCTCGCAAAGCTTAGTTCATAAATATCTTCGCAATGTTGGCATAGACTACAAGAATATGGTTACCTACATCTTTGTTGTAGACGTCAAACGATAGTCGCACTGAGTCGCACTGCGTAAAATCATGATTCGGTCTGCTCATCTTGAAAATAATTGTTATTAATAAATATACTGTTAAAAGTTGGCATTAAAGAGTGATTTCTATTTCAAAATAAAATCTTTCTCAAACAGCTGGTTTCAGAGTGATATTCTTTTTCAAAATAAAATATAAGGCAAACAGATGGCATTAGAGAGTGAGTGACTTCTTTTTCAAAATAAAATCTTTGTTAAACACGCTGTCCTGTGTTTACGGACGCAAACCAAAGCCTACAAATATTTCGAATCTGCGAACAGAAGCGCAAAAAGCCGAAAGATATAGCCAAATAGCCGAATAGCCACTGCGCCAAATAAATTTTCTATTAATTTTTCCATCTCCACCATCCTGAAAACGTCAACTGTTGAACATTTAAATACACATGACATAACATCACGCCTATATTTTCCAAAGGGGTAGGCAATGGTGTTCAGTACAGTATACCCACATTTTGGCAGTTATGTAACAGCGAGGCCGTTGAGCATTGGCAATAAATAATAATAATAAAAAAATGCAATATTAATTCTCTTTTGTTTAAAATGAAAAGGAGTTAATATCGCTTTTTCATCCAGTTCAGGAGCTATGTATAAGGTTACAAGTCTCTAGCTCATCGGGAAGTTAATTTTAAATATATTGCTTTATACCTACTGAACAGACAAACATACAGACAAGAAAGATAGTGATGAAAAATGTGGTAATAAAATCATTAGGTAGTTGGTACGTAATGTTGGTAAAAAAAAAATAAGCACATTATGGTACCAATTCCCTCAACCATATTAATTTAAAATCAACTGCCAAAGGACGCTCTAAAATTAATTGGTTTCTTCACAATGGATTCTAATAGACTTATTGAAATCACTTGAATTTCAAAGTTCAATTATAGATAAAGTTTTTTTTGTGAGATGTGATCAGTTTGACCTAAAGAGTAGACTCTAGGACAGTGGGATAATTGATAGATATTTGTGATAGATTGGGGTTAATATAGGTCATATTTAATGGCTTTCGACGACATTTTTATAAATATAGAGGATGTCAGATACATTGTGACCATCGTGTCGTGCCGTCGACATCGTCATTTTGCGACACGGTCATTTTGAGTTTATGTCATTTTGCGAAAATTACATTTTACGTTTATGATATTTTGTTACTCTTTCATTTTGCGTTTCTGACGTTATGCGGCCAAACCATTTCAGCTTGATTGAAAGATAAACAAACATCAGTACTTTCGCATTTGTATATTAGTAGGATTATTTGATTAAGCTGTTTTATAGTCGTAGAGCTCTTTTGAAAGAGCTCGTCCGGGGAAGTACTACCACCGTACCTACTTCTCCGCGAAAAAATGATGCTTGTATTGCTGTGTTTCAGTCTGAAGGGAAAATACAATCACATGAGGTATTCCATCTTTATGTCTCAGTTTGACGAACCGACTTGCGGTACCTTTAAGGCAACACCCTAGGTGGTATTGAAGTTGTTTTGGACAAAGGTAACCGTTTAACATCAGGTGGGCCTTTAGCTCGTTTCGTCATCCTATTCTATAAAAAAAATAGATATAGCAACTTGCATTATGTTAACGTACAGTCAACAAATCGGAATCCTGACCCACTCAGCCGATAATTCGTATGAAATTATCAAAACATTAAAATTTTCTTCTTATTAGCATTGTGCTGCACTTAGGACATTTTGAATATGAAGGAAACTACGTTAATACGGGTCAGAGGCACAGGTCTGTGCAATTTTGAGCTTTGTTCTTAAATGCAATAGATTAATAATTGCATAAAAAGTTACGTTTTTGATAGAGCTAGAATTATGTTTTGAATTTCGAATTAACTGTTGTTCCTCATAGTTTACCTATAAAAAAAAGGAACAAAGATTTTTTTTCAAAAACCTATACTAACTCTTTCAATTCCAGAAGAATATTAATCAAATTAAAAGAAATTGGTAAACTAACTGTCACTACCCAATAAAATTGATACAAGTTTGTTGCCAGGGAAATATCTTTAAGTGAAATTCGACCAAATTGTGTTAGAATTTTTGTAAAACATTAAGCTTATGGTGGGTCGTGATTCCGTTTGGTCGAGTGTACATTCGCATAACACCGTTCATGTTTCGTGAATGTAAAATTTGCCATGATAATGTACAATGCTCTGCTACAAATACAGAATAATAATATTTAACATGGTTAATTGTGTATTGCTACAGGTTGACAATATATTAATTATTTATGAATAGGATAGGCACGTACATTTACCACGACAATAATTACAATTGCGATCAAGCTGCCAACCGAAATAATTGAGTAATTATTTCCGTTTGCATGTTGACTACAATTCCGGTTAGTTCTCTCTCTCGCATAGGTGACATATTTATGGCAATTGAATATGATACAGTCTATATGAAATTCAATTTTCATTGTGAATGATTAAATTACATAAATAATTATAGAAATGTATAGATAGCTTATAAAAATGCCCTACTATCAGCACCAAGCGTTTTGAGAACTCTTCCATCGTCGACCACATCTTGACAAAGCTGTCTAGATTGTGGGCAAGAGCAGACCTATATCTCATAAAAAAACTGATACAGTAGTGGTAATAGTATTATTCTTATTCTTATTCTTTATCGCACACAAAAAATATCACAACAATACATAATAGTTTTGAAATTACATGTACAAAGACAAAAAAATAAAAAAAATATATATATAAAGTAAATAAATAATTAAAAATATTTGGGACATTTTACACTGCACCATCTAGTCCTAAACAGAACCACAGAATTAAGCAGAGCTTGTACTGTGGGTACAAGACAATGGATATAATACTCATGTACTTTTTTGTAAATATATACTTATCTTATAAGCTACTTTATCCAGAAGTAACATAGGTTATATTTTATTACAGTACACAGGCAAAGCCGCAGGCACAGCTTGTAATACATAAGAAACACCCAGACCAACACAAACACCTATGTTCATCACACAAATATTTGTGTCCTGTGGTAATCGAACCTACGACCTCGTGATCAGCAGTCCGATACTCGAACCACTAAACCACAGAGGTCATCAATAGTAATAGAGTTCTTTCTGAAATAAATCTGGGGAAGTACTACCACCGTACCTATTTCTGCCGCCAAACAGTGATTGTTGTAATAAAACAAGTTTAACCGGATTACGCTTACTGGAAGGCGCAGCGTGGGTAGGCCCCCCCACAAGGTAGACCGACGACCTGGTGAAGGTTGCGGGAATCCGCTGGATGCGGAAAGCGCAGGACCGGTCGTTTTGGCGATGCTTGGGGGAGGCCTATGTCCAGCAGTGGACATCTTGCTGAAATTATGATGATAATGATGATGATGAACCGAATTACCTACATCGCGTATATTACCTATTTAAATTGGTTTTCCCGACGTTTCGAAAGCTCTGCAGCGTTCGTGGTTGCAGGAAGACTAAGACTGATTAATTGATAGGATTGAGCTTGTGCTATGGGTACTAGACAATGGATATAATACTTACATACTTTTTTTTTTCGTAAATACATACTTATAATACATAAGAAACACCCAGACCAACACAAACACTTATGTTCATCACACAAATATTTGTGTCCTGTGGGAATCGAACCCACGACCTCGTGATCAGCAGTCCGACTCTCGAAACACTAGACCACAGAGGTCGTCGACTATCTATCTATAATTATTCCAATAACCATTCCAATGAACCCAAACGCGATACCTCTGCTGTAAGTTGGAGAGGAGTTGGGTATCCTGCAGATTCCAGGTGACGCTGCAGAATAAAGTCAAGGGAACCATGTTCTTGCAGTATCATTGAAGTTCAGGATACCAAATTTCGAATCGATCAGACCTGTGGAAGTTGCTTACATCCCTTCATGAACTAGAAAAGAGTTGATGATCTTCAAATGGCTGAACAAATTTTATTGAATCATAGCTAAGAATACTCTCGATCAAAAAAAACACCTTAATCAAAATAGGTTCATCCGTTTGGGAGCTACATTGCCATAGACGGATACACACGTTAAACACATAATACCCCTATATTCACGTTGGGAGTTAAAAACAAACTGAAATTTAAACTCTATTCATTACACAGAACTTCAACAAGCTTGTTAGTTTCCTTGAGATCTGTGACTATGACAGATAACTCTCGACCTCGAAAAATCTTAGTAACTTCGCCAACATAACATCAACAGATCTTTTGATAAACGAAAATAGATTCATCTTTAGTAGCTGCGAATAAAGTTTTATGACATAAAGTTCGTTCTCCCGTAGAACTTTAAACTTACTATGGCACATAAAGTACCCACGTAAAACGGTCGATTTATCTATTAAAATTATATTAATTAAATATTATTTATTTGCGGGTATCTAGGACCCATAATGTGTTAGTAGTGTATACAACAACAAACTTAACAACTATTTTTAGTAACAATTCAATAAAATACACTATTACCAAATGTAATCTGAAAAACCTTTAAAAGTGCTATATGACGTTTGTTATTATCAAAAAGCCTGTGCAAGCGTTTAGTACTAGTATAGAGCTCCTTGTTAAAAAGCTTATCCGAGGAAAGAAAGAAAGAAAAAATATATTTT
Organism: Asteroscopus sphinx; assembly: GCA_949699075.1. NCBI lineage: Eukaryota > Metazoa > Arthropoda > Insecta > Lepidoptera > Noctuidae > Asteroscopus > Asteroscopus sphinx. The sequence continues at coordinate 28,641,917 of OX453004.1, read as the reverse complement.
AGTCACGTTACAGGCAAGAGAAAAAAAAACATTGACACTGCCCCACTGCCCAGCTGCCCCGCTGCCCCACTGCCCCGGAGCCCCGCTACCCCACTGCCCCACTGCCCCACTATCCCACTGCCCCACTGCCTGCCAAGCTGCCCCACTCCCCTATTGCCCCGCTGCCCCGCTACCCCTCTGCCCCGCTGCCCCGCTGCCCCACTGCCCCGCTGCCCCGCTACCCCACTGCTCCACTGTCCGACTGCACCGCTGCCCCACTATCCCACTGCCCCACTGCCCCGCTGCCCCGGTAACCCAATGCCCCGCTGCCCCGCTGCCCCACTGCCTCGCTGCCCCACCCCGCTGCCCCGCTGCCCCACTGTCCCGCTGCCCCACAACCCCACTGCTCCACTACCCCACTGCACCGCTACCCCGCTACCCCACTGCCCCACTATCCCACTGCCCCACTGGCCCACTGCCCTGCTGCCCCGCTGACCCGCTGCCCCACTACCCCACTGCACCACTGCCCCACTGCCCCACTGTCCCACCGTCCCATTGTCCCACTGCCACTGTCCTACTGTCCCACCGTCCCACTATCCCACTGTCCCACGGCCCACTGTCCCACTGTCCCACTAACTCACTATATCACAATCATCCCGTCCGATGTCCCATGTCCTGTCCCATGTCCCATCCTATGTCCAGTCCCATGTGCCATCCCACTGTCCTGTCCCATGTCCCGTCTCATGTCCCGTCCCATTTCCCGTCCCAGGTTCCATCCCCTGACCCGTCCACTGTCCCGTCCCCAGTCCCGTCACCTGTCCCGTCCCCAGTCCCATCCCCAGTCCCATCCCCTGTCCACTCCACTCCACTCCACTCCATCGTACATTACTATCCGCTCGTGCAAATGCATAGAAGCTTCGATCTGTCGGGTGAGTACGCAACCCACGATTTTTTTTTTTTTTTTTTTCTTTCTTTCTTTCTTTCTCAAAACCCATACCAGTTTTTAAGTCAGATCATCAGCTTTCAAACAAAAAAAAAAACATCAAAATCAGTCCAGTAGTTTTAGCGTGATGCTGGAACAAACAAACAGACGTTTACAATTTTATAATAGTTAAGATTGTGGGAGACGTACCTAAACTAGGCTCGAGGCCTGTATTTCAGGACACCAGGTCTCCAACATTCTAAATTTGGTACATTTTATTTCTATATAGTGTTAGTAAGATTAGTATAATGGTGTGTAGGTGTGAGTGTGGTGGGGGTGTTTTAGTGTGTGCAGTAAGTGTTAATTAGATTTTAAATTTAAGTTAATAATGTTGTAAGTTAAGTAAAGCTCTGTATTCATGTTAAATGTGTCATCTATTTGAGGTTATATGCAGTAGTAATATGTTGAAAGGTCACTGCAGTTTTGCATAATTGGAGACAAATTGCCAATTACACGTCTAGTGTATGCCACATTCATCCAATTACAACATTTGGAACATAGATTTTGACCTATAATACATGGGTATATGTCAATATCAAATGCATTAAGCTCCAAAAATCATAAGTAGTACTGCTTTAAAATGAAACACCACATACTCAGAACGTAGACATATATTAATAAAAACTCAACACTCCAGTACTATGCGTGGTAACGAAACCATATCGCGATTTAGCCTAGAGTAACAGCGCCATCTAGGGAAGTGAGGTGAAAACTTTATTCTACCTACTTAATAATCTTAACATTCCGCCCACCAAGGACCTAGTCCTTTTCCACCCAAAAGGGAAATAATAACAATTGAAGTCCTTGGTAGACAAAATCACACAAATATCCTTATCTTTTATTTAATGTAAGAAATCTAACAGAATATAACAATAATCATAGATCTGATTGATGCCTATCTTGCCACATGGCCAAACAGATCCGCAAAAACACGTTGAACAAATAAACATTAATGATGAGTGGACTGTATATTAAACATAACAAAAAATTAAAACCTAAATATGTAAGTACTAGCTAATAACTTGCATCTTCGTTCACAGGCAAAATACATAGTTTCGAAGTTGGACGTTTGATTCGAGAGTCCTTGCACTGAAGAGTCACTACACGAACTAAACTATCCGTCCCTGGGTGTAATTCGATAACCCTGCCGTACAACCACTTAGCAGGTGGAAGATTGTCTTCCTTTACGAGAACAACATCACCAACCTTCAGATCACGCGTACGTTTGGCCCATTTGTGTCGTTGAAAAAATATACTTAAATACTCTTGAGACCAACGTCGCCAAAACTGTTGAATCATTCTCTGTGTCAATTGCCAACGTCGCAAATTACTCATCGGTGTATAATCTAAATTATAATCTGGTGCTATCACCAGTGGCTGTCCCACAAGGAAATGACCCGGAGTTAGCGGTGTAGGATCCGATGAATTGGCACTAGACTGCGACAGAGGTCTGGAATTCAGACAGGCTTCTATCTGCGACAAAATAGTACTCATCTCCTCAAACGTCAGAGTGGAGTCACCTATTACGCGCTTCAGGTGATGTTTAGTGCTTTTTATACCAGCCTCCCAAAGACCTCCAAAGTTGGGAGCATGTGGCGGGATGAAATGCCATTCCGTCCCATTATTCGCTAATACAGCCGCGATTTCCCGAGGTAAGTTGGCTAACTCATCACGAAACATTGCTTTTAGCTCCCTTGAAGCCCCTACGAAGTTGGTACCGTTATCACTCCAAATATGACTACAGTGTCCGCGTCTAGCTACAAAACGCTTAAAAGCAGAAAGGAAACCTTGTGAGGTCAAGTCAGAGACTGCCTCTATGTGTATAGCACGAGTTGCCATACATATAAAAAGACATATATAGCCTTTATATGCTTTGTGACCTCGACCCTTTGACGTTCTTATCTGAATGGGCCCAGCGTAATCAACACCTGAATGGAGAAAAGGCTTATTTGGTGTGACTCTGCATGATGGCAACTGTCCCATCAGTTGATTTTTTGTAATAGCTGCGTGACGTATACACGGTACACAGTCGTGTATATGTGCCTTAACAAGATTCTTGGCCCTAACAATCCAATATTTTGTACGCACGAAATTAAGAGTCAACTGAGGCCCACCGTGTAATACTCGCTCATGTGCGTCTGTTATAATTAACTTTGATAAATGCGACTGATAGGGAACAATAATGGGGTGTTTCATGTCATCGCTGAATGGAGCGTTTTGAATCCGGCCACCGACTCTCATGATATTTTTATCATCCATGTAGGGATTCAAAGAAATCAATCCGCTGTCTTTGCTACTGTCCTTTCCAGCCCGAATCGTTTTGATATCTGCCTTGAACCACGTTTCCTGACATTGCCGAAGACAAGATTCTAATGTTTCTCTCATTTCAGAAGCGGTAAGGTATGGTTGTGATTGTGCTTCTCTCCCTAATGAAGTCTTGAATTTCAAGAATCGCCGGCAGAAGGCCAATACTCTAATCAACTTTCGCAGAGAAGAAAATCTACACCACATCAGCTCACTTGGATGATCATCCACTTCTGCTACATGAACCTTAATCGATTTTTGTTCCAGCTTAGTCAATATAGACTTAGGCCTCGAGTATTCTATTACCTCCTTTAGTAACCACATCGGACCAGCCTTCCAAAGAGAATCGTTCAAAAAATACGATGGTGCTACACCTCGAGAAGCGATATCAGCTGGGTTATCTTTCGACTGAACGTAATGCCATTGAGTGGCATCCAGTGTACTGAGAATTTCAGACGTTCGGTTGGCAACGAAGGTCTTCCATCGACAAGGGTGATCACTCAGCCAAGCCAATACCACTGTTGAGTCTGTCCAAGCATGTATATTAATTTTAGGTACGTCCAAAACCTCAGCTACTTCTAACAGTAATTTAGTAACCAAAACGGCCCCACACAGTTCAAGTCGTGGGATAGACACTTGTTTTATTGGTGCTACTCTTGTTTTGGCAGTCACAAGACTTGCATGAACAAAACCTTTCGAGTCGATGACTCGGATATAAATGACAGCAGCATATGCTACACTCGAAGCATCCGAAAAGCCATGCAGTTCAACAGTACGATCATCCTCTCTTCTTCCGAGCCATCTGGAAATCCGAAAATTGTTTAGTATCTGCAACTCTCTGCGATATAATTGCCATTCTTTCAGGATATCAGGTGGCAGCTCATCGTCCCAGTCTAAACCAGCAATCCACAGCCTTTGGATAAAGATTTTAGCAGTGATTATACAAGGCGCGATCCAACCTAGTGGATCGTACAAACGCGATATTTCCGAAATAACCTTTCTTTTTGTTTCAGGTACAGGTGGCGTCGGTGACTGTAACATTGACAACGATGACGGCGGTAAGTGTACCGAGTAATGAAATTGATCGGTATTGCGATTCCAGGTAAGTCCTAAAATTTTAGTAATTTCATCTTCTTTAATCTCTAGATTTCTTCCAGTATCTTGTTCTATCTGTTTTAATAACCCTACACTGTTACTTGTCCATTTTTGTAATGTGAAACCTGTTGTGTTTAATAGTTCATTGAACTCCTGATATATTTTAACAGCCTCGTTTTCAGATTGGCAGCCTGTCATGAGATCATCCATATAAAAGTCTGTCATTACTCTCTTGGCAGCCAATGGATATTTATGACCTTCATCAGTAGCTGTTTGCTGCAACGCTTTGACTGCCAGGTAAGGAGCACACGACGTGCCGAACGTTACTCTCAAAAGACGATATTCCTCTATATCGGAATGAAAATCCTCGCGCCATAAAATCCTTTGATAATCCACCTGGTCATCAGCTATTTTAACTTGGCGATACATTTTGACTATGTCTGCTGCCAGACATATTGGATGTTGACGCCACCGCATCACTGTATGACGTAAATCTGCCTGCAGAAGTGGTCCTACCATTAAGGTCTCATTCAAGGAAACGCCGTTGGATCCCTTGGATGATGCATCAAATACCACCCGTAACTTTGTTGTCGTCTTATCTTCCCGAATAACAGCGTGATGCGGTAAGTAAACAGTATCAGCTGCGTTCTTCTGAACTTCATTATAAATCTTCTCCATATGGCCTAGCAACAAATATTCATTTATTACTGATGTATATTGTTTTCTAAGCTCACAATTTTTTGTTAGCTTCCGTTCAAGGCCGTTTAGTCTTTTAACAGCGACTTCCCTTGTATTACTAGGTGTTTCACAGGACCTGATGGGAAGTCTCACAATGTAACGGCCAAAGTCATCTCTACGCGTTGTGGCAGCAAAGTTATCTTCACATACCTGCTCCTCTGGGGTAAGTATCTTTTCAGTGCGTAATGGCTCAGCCTCAATTTCCCAAAATCTTTTCAAGATTTCGTTTTCTTGGACTTGGGTGTGCATGCTTACAACGACATTATGACAGGACTGCAAAACATCCTCATCGCTGACTTCACCAGATATGATCCAGCCAAGGTAAGTATCTTGAGCTATTGTTTTACCCCTAGGATCCTTAATCAAACCTTCCTTTAAAACCTTGCAATAGACTTCTGACCCTAACAAAATGTCAATTTTGTTTGGCGTATTAAAATGGGGATCGGCAAGTTTAATTTTACTAAGCTCTGGCCAGTCTATGAGAGAAAACTTCCTTTCAGGTAAAATAGATGTCACTTTACCCAATACATAAGCTTTCACTTGTATATTAAAGTTAGGATCATGGAGCGACTTAATATTCAACATAACCACGTATTTTGACATTGTGCTGCTCTGCCCGTCACCTAAACCTGAGATGGTGGTTTTAATCGGTATCTTTTTCAACTTTAATAACTGAACAGCAGATTCGGTTACAAAGGAGGCTTGAGAGCCTTGATCAAGTAGTGCTCTCAAAGGTTGAGAATACCCATTTCTCGCTTCAGCCTTTATAATAGCAGTAGCCAGCAAAACCTGACTATGAATATTTTTTGCGAAATGTGTAGCAATATGAGGTTCCTGAGTGGTCTCGTTCTGTGTTGAATCATGAACCTGTGATGATTCATTCTGCGTACAAATGTGAGTTGAGGTGGAACTTGTCCCAGGATTATCATCCATTTTAGGATGCAACAGTGTATGGTGTTTTCTGTTACATATTCGACATTTAGTGAGCACGCGACAATTAAAGTTAAGATGATTTCCGCGGAGACAATTGAAACATAAACCGAGTGACTTAACAATCTGGCGACGCTGATCAACATCTTCCTTTGCAAACTCCTTACAATTACACAAGAGGTGATCGTCAGAGCAATGCGGACAAGACCCGTTGGAAACTACGTGCAATGCTTTAGTATTATTTTTAAATTTACTACTCTGAGGTTCCACCACTTCTAAAGCTCGAAAACGTGTCTCCAAAAAATCTTGAAATGACTGGAAAGTGGGGAGATCCTCGCCTGACTGGCTTACCTGTAATTCCCACTGTTTACGAGTCTCAACGTCCAACTTTGAACTAATTAAATAAATAACAATAATATCCCAAGTATCTACCTTGACTCCTAAATTTGACAATTCATGCAAGCAATCATTGGTTGTATCCAAAAGTTCTTTGAGAGCATTGGATGACTCAGCCGACATATTTCGTTGACTCAGGAGGCGCTTGAGAATACAATTTGACATAAATCTTTTATTGTTATAGCGACTAGTTAACACATTCCAACATTTGTTATAGTTCGCCTGTGTTATTGGTATATGCCTAATAAGTTGTTCTGCCTCACCTAACAGCTGCGTCTTCAAATAATGTAAACGTTGTACGTCATCAAGACTCTGATTATTGTGAACTAATGATACAAATAAGTCTCTGAATGTTGACCATTCATGATATTTGCCATTAAAAACGGGAATTGATATTTTTGGTAATTTGGCCATAGATGAAGTTTTTGAACTGTTAGTTGAAGCATCACCCTTCTGAGACGTATTTCTTGGCAAAGCATTTTTTAGTTCTACCTTATAATTTACAAAGCTATCCGTAACACTTTCAAAAACATCGTTCTTTATGTAACTTGTTGTTTGTAACATGATATTATCGTAATTAATAATAAGTTCTTCATGCTTCTTAGTAAAATCGTTAAATTGTTTTTCTAATATTTCCAATCTAGTCTCCACATATGTTTCGGTAACTCTGTCTTTTGGTGACTTTTTAAAGTTAACTCTTCCTTTCTCTATTTGGGTTTTTAGATGTTCCAATACTCTCAAGTGTGCTTCCATAATGTTTATAAATTGTTAAAGATTGGTATAAAACAAACAGTTCAATTTGTTCTTCCAAAAAAGTTGTGAAATTTTCTAAGTGTCAACTTTTTTTTCAAGTGTCTTAAGGCGTCGTATTTTTCTAAGTGTTTCAAATGTACATTGTCTCGGACCGCAATCGGGCGTGGATTCCCCGTCTTTTCAATATTTTATGAATTATTCTAAGTCCCAAATTTCTTCACTCAAATTTTTCTAAGTCCATGCAATAACTTTAAAATTTTACAAGTCTTTGGCACTGATTACTTTATAAAGAAATTGTACTCACAGTTTTACGTTGCACTTTTAATTACCACTTCATTAAAATCGCTTCGCAACTTGTTCCGCTTCAGCTCAGCTCCAAACTCGCTCAGTTCCCGTATAGCTCCGACCTCGCTCCGCTCCAGTACAGCTCAGACTTAGCTCCGTCATAACACTCAACTCGGATAGGAAGATTTTTCTAACTTCCTTGTTCAACACTACTAACTAATGATATAGAGGGCGCTTTTTCTTAGTTATTTCAAAAAACGTTCCGGATCGTAGGACCTTATGTCAATATCAAATGCATTAAGCTCCAAAAATCATAAGTAGTACTGCTTTAAAATGAAACACCACATACTCAGAACGTAGACATATATTAATAAAAACTCAACACTCCAGTACTATGCGTGGTAACGAAACCATATCGCGATTTAGCCTAGAGTAACAGCGCCATCTAGGGAAGTGAGGTGAAAACTTTATTCTACCTACTTAATAATCTTAACAGTATAATTTTATTTTATTTTATTTCGCGAAAAAAAAATACATACATTTGGCAGATACAGTGTAGAACATAAACCAGTTTAGGTTTTTCTGTACACTGCTTGGTCCTTCGATATTCATTACAAGATGTGGGTGGGTGAACACAACGCATCGCGCTCGCTCGCCCCATGCAAAAACTCCCATATACCCTCAACTAATTTATATTATTTCTCAATAGCAAATTGCTTACAAAAGTATAGCATGTTTTTTTTTCTATGTGTTATAAAATTACAAGTCATTATTAGGTTTTAATTCCTCTAAAAGGTGTTTTTTAAATTGGACTACTAATCACACTAAACATTAATATTATAAATTCCAAAGTTTGTGAATGTGTACGTATGTTTGTTTCTTCTTCACGCTGTAAGTGCTGAACGGATTTGGATGAAATTTGGCACCTAGATAGATCACGTCCTGAATTAACATATAGGGAATATATCCCGGGAATATAAACGGTTCTTGAGGTATGCGCGATAAACGACATCCATGCGGGCGTAGCCACGGCCGCCCTCTAGTATATAAATGTGAAAGTATTGATACTTATTATTTGTCGTCTAGGTATATAGGTCACCGTACGCAAAGAAGTTAATTTGAATATGCTATATGCGCCCATTTGGCCTGAACAGATGTGTGGATATACGACAGAAGCGCATCTTATTTGAAGAATCATTTACATCCACCAGATGCGCTTAGAACTCGAGACATAAGAAAAGAGAAGATATTACCTATTCTATCCTCGATACAAATCTCTCGTGGGAACATTTACAGTGGTATAGATTTATATCCTTACTTACTTACACGGCTTTTTTTTTTTTCCGTGGGGAAAGTCCTCATGGACGCACTCCGCCCGGGGAAGGCGGAGCCAGTGTCGGACTCTTACAGGCTAAAAACCACCACGGTGTTCCTCTACCGACCCTTGGCCGGGGGCGTGGGAAATACTCCCGTATTCGCCCAACCATCCCCGGCAGGTCCCGGCTCGCCCCTGGTAGGCGAGCCCCTTCTCCCCGTGCGGCAACCACAACGGCCGCACCCTCCTCTTAACTGGCGCGCGCGGAATACTACGCACCACCGTCACGGGCCTTGACTGGTCGAGCGGCGGGCCACCCCGAGTCCGCCGCCCGCAGGCCCACACTTAGGGTGGCTGGAGGTCGGCATACGCTCTCCTATGACGCCCAGGTCGTCTCCTGCGGATGGGAAGAGAGGTCATCGCCTCTCGAACCCTCTCCGCCGCCTCCTTAACGAGCATCATCTCCTCGCAGAAGGAGACGACGCCTTCCCAAGCGCTCTCGCTCCTGACCATAGATAGAACCACGGCCGGAAGCGAGAGATCGCTGCCGCCTACTGCAGTGATGAGGTCACGGCGCTGCGCGTCCCAAGCTGGGCACTCCGCCAATGTGTGCTGCGCCGTGTCCTCTGGGCAGCTCCCGCAGTGATGACACTCGGGCGTAGGCTCCCGGCCTATGCGACACAGATACTTACCGAAGCAACCATGCCCCGAGAGTATCTGCGTCAGCCGGCGTACTTACTCCGCTAGCGCAGCGACCCATAATGAGTCTTGGCCTCCGAAACGAGAGAACGCCACACACATAGATTATCCAGTCAAGGAAATTTAAATTGAAACCGAAGTGCATATGGCAGTCTTTAGGAATCTACTCTCTACTTGTAATACACTTTACACTAGTTTTGAATATGCCTTGTTTCAATAAGAGAACGCGCGAAACTTAAACTGCTATAAACTACATAGTATGCACTGTAATCTGACTAAGTTTGACGTTGGTATGTATTAGCGTTTTGAAGATAGAGCAGGAACAAAAATGTAACAAAAATAGATGTTTTTAAGGTTTCTTGTATGGAGATTTCAACCGGCTACCTATTACCGTTAAAAAGATACAGCCCTGTGACAGACAGACGGAAGGACGGACGGACAGCGTAGCGAGAGTAATAGGGTTCCGTTTGGCACCCTTCGGGTGCAAAAATATTGGAAATGCGTAAAAGCTTCGCTTTTCTGGGCCGAACGCCTTTTTTCAGAATTTGTTTCTTGATTCATCAAAGACTTTTTACATTAACTTGCTTGAATTAAATCCTTCAATATTTACGACTGTCAAAATACTTTTGTCAACGAGTGTAAAGTCTAAAGCAATTTTAAAACACAATGACATCATATCCAAAAACTATTTAGATTGTAGGTTACATCTAACATTTTACAGTCTAAAGGCCCAAGTTTATCGCTGAGCTGATTATATCTGGTACAGATATGAACCCTGTTTGTTGGGAAGCACGTGCGAATCAAATATTGATGTCACGGCTCCAACTATGTCTGTTAGGAACTACTGTTTGGAAAAGATATCTATTTCTGCTCCATTTACCTTTAGTAGGTTCTTGGATTATCTGGGTATTAAAATATAGAGGTATTTTTGCGTAAACAGATTCTTTATAAACTAAGTTTTACGTGTGTCGCCATTACCATGCTTGTGCTCGTTGAATATAAAGTTGTTGCAATATGACATTTTGATGAATATGTTACACAATCATTACTTTACTGACATTGTAGCATATAAGTGGTATAAACTAGAGCTTTTTTCGAGCTTTTCCATTTCCTGGGAACAATCGACGCTGTGTTTGACGATATGCTCTAGATATCGCTTTTAGCGATAAGACCACCCATGTACCCATAATTTATACGTTGTTCCTGTTTACTACTATTTTCATGGTGTACAATAAAGTACTTATATTCTATCTATCTATCTCTCGGTGAATGAGCAAATGCCTGTAACATTCATCTCTATTTTGCGTCCTACTCTTTTTTACCCGATTTTATGTTTTTGAGTTATGTTTTTCGAGTGCATGTATGTAACATAACATAACATCACGCCTGTATTTCCCCGAAGGGGTAGGTAGAGGTGTATAGTACACCCACATTTCGCCAGTTATGTTATAGTCCCATGTAATAGGGGGCGAGCCTATTGCCATTGACTGGGCACAAATCCAGGCTCCGGGCTGCTACTGAGAATTTCCTAATGAAAAAACCCAATAACACTTTGCCCGACCCGGGAATCGAACCCAGGACCCCACGCTCAGCAGTCGCGCTTGCAACCACTAGACCAACGAGGCAGTCAAATGATGCATGCATGCAGTGATGCATGTATGTATCTATGTATAAATATTTGGCACGCTCTGTAGCCACAGAGAACTCACTGTAGCCTAAACGGCTTGATGGATTTTAGCTTGAGGGATTGTTGTTAGATTCGTCTTAATTGTGAAAGTGACACAGGGTACATAAAAAATAATTATAATGGCCGATTTTTGGCGACATGTTATGTCTTAAATTTTTTTTTCCCTCAAAACCTATCGAGTGGTTTATTAAATATAAAGGTTTTTATAAATAGTATACAAAAATATATGCAACTTATATGTTTAAATGTAATTTGGAATGAGAAATGCTAAAAAACAACAACAACAATTAATTTCTTAACGTTGAATACGTTAAGAAATTAATTACATTTATGTGTGACTTTAAAAAAAAAACATTAATGGCGCGACAAAACATGACAAAAAAAGTTAATTAACAAAACCAAAAATGCGTGTAAAAATAACTGAAAATATGTAAACAATCGACTTGTCATGGGTCGAGTGGTCAGGGTCGAGTTGTGGGGGTCGAGTTGTTGGGGTCGAGTGGTCATGGGGTTGAGATGTGGGGGTCGAGTTGTTGGGGTCGAGTGGTCATGGGGTTGAGATGTCATGGGGTCGAGGTGACAGGGTCGAATTGTAGGGGTCGGGTTGTCTCAGGGTCGAGCTGTCGTGATACCATTTTCGAGGCGGCTTTACTATTCGGTTGGACTTTACGTTCATATAGGGGCATAGAAACTCACGAAATTAGCATTGAACTATCCTTGAAATCATTATCCTCATCCTCCGAGCCTTTTCCCAGTTATATTGGGGTCGGCTTCCAGTCTAGCCAGATGCGGCTGAACATCAGTATTTTACACGGAGCGACTGCCATCAGACCCCCACAACCCAGTTACCGGGTAATACTGACATTCGGAGATTAGACCAGTTGTCAGAATTTTAGGCTTCTGTCTACCCGTAACGACTGCCATAGATATTCATATGACAACCGGGACCGACAGCTTAACGTGCTCTCCGAGGCACGGAGGGGTCTCGGTGTGTAACGAAACGGTCACCCATCCACATACTGACAGCGGCAAGTGCAGCTTAACCTTGCAGATCGTACAATCCGCGCAGTCGTTGCTTCGCTACGAGCTCCTCGAACTATCCTTGAAATCCTTTCCCTATTTCTGTACTAAAACTTTTCACTTTCCAGAATCGGGTTACGGAACTATTATTGAAATTGACTTTTCCTAACTTTTCTATTTGAACCACTGAATGTTCAGGGACTTAATAAAGATGGATGTTGTTTGCAATGAATGTGGACTAATGGACTTGGTGAACTTATTGTTCTGTAGTTATTTGTCTTTTAATTTCTTTGTCTATTTTAGAGTTAATTGGACAGTATTTATTGTATTAGGTATTATAATGTCATTATGTTTAGCTGTTGTGGTATCATTTCTAATTTACTCATTGATTGATTAAATCCCACTGTATGGGTATTTATTTTTTTGTTTTATCTTCAATCGCGCTGAAACGACTAAACGGATTTGTATGAAATTTGGCACAAAAATAAACCAAACCCCGTATAAACATGTGGGCTACTTTTTATTTCCAGAAAGTAAACAGTTCTTGAGGGATACGCGATAACATCTTTCATCCAAGCCACGGGCATATGCTAGTTTGTCAATGAATATTAAAGCGAATCACCAGGTATACTGGTACTGCGGTCCCCAAGGCACTTATCCAATGTGATGAATTGTAGAAATACGTTCATTAAGATAGCTCTAATAATCATGATGGACTATACCTTATTCCAAGTACGAAGTACATTTGACACATCAGTAGAACGTAACTCTGCACGTTTGACATAAATTGCAAAAATATACAGTAGGTAATAAATTACTATAATTTATAAAACTACAATCAAAACGTATACAAAGTTTAATTGAAATAACTATAAAACCTGTTATGGGCTCATCATACTCATCATCATCATTATGTCATCATCATCATTACTATGGGACAGAACCAGAAATCGCTTTCAGAAATGCTGTTTTTTGCATTTCAGGGTTGGTCCCATAGTAAAAGTTATTCATAATTATGAGTACAATGAAACCTTAAGAGGTTTTCAGTTAATTAAATTAAACCTTGTATTACACAATAATAGTACGATGTCATAAATATAAATATCTGTCATCCGGAACTTCATATTTGGAACAGAGTGTAGAATTCTGAAATTATGTGGTATTTTTTTGTTTTTGTTATTCTTTTAACCTTACATGCGGTGTGAGTAGAAAAAAGGCCTCAGGGAAATAACCGCGCTTGGTAAATTATTATTTTCCTGATAGATATTTGTATATCCATCGAAATGTGTCCGCTAAACAAACTAGTAGTTAGTTTAGTAGTAGTAGAGCTCCTTTGTGAAAGAGCTCGTCCGGGGAAGTACTAACACCGTGCCTTCTTCTCCGCCAAATAGTGATGCTTGCATTGCTGTGTTTCGGTCTGAAGGGTTCGGGTGCCTGTGAAATTACAATCACATGAGACTTTCCACCTTCATGTCTCAGTTTGGCGAACCGACTTGCGGTACCATTTAGGTAACAGCCTAGGTGGTATTGCAGTTGTTATGGGCAAAGGTGGTTACCTAACAAGTGGTTAAGTGTGTTAAGTGGTTACTTAACATCAGGTGGGCCTTTAGCTCGTTTCGCCAACCAAAACCACAAAATAAATAAAAAACTACATTTCAAAACATAAACAACATCAACCACTTCACATAACCACGGTAATTAATTAAATATAATAACCAGAACCAAGACTTGAACCACCTTGAACACTACAATATTCACGTAGAAACTTGTTTCATTAAACTAATATAATATAAGTTTGAACGTAAAACGGGGGTAGTAGCCTCACACCACATTGTCGCGACAATTCATTCAGTTATGGGAGATTTAAGTTTTGAACTTATAATAAATTTCTTGTTAGAAGGTAGGTATTTAAATTTGGATAGGTAGGTCAGTCTTTTATAATGATAACGATTCAATGATATTTAAAAGTGCAGACTTCCACTCGTAACTGAAGACCCTCAGAAACGTCTTTTTCTATTACTCCGCGTCAACTAAGGCGCCGAGCGTAACCGGTGACAAAAAAAACTAAAATGTCGTTGTGTGTGTACAAAAAGTGTTCGAATTATGACGTGACAGTAACTTGAAGTAACCAACTTACTTACTTTGTACAGTCGACTGCATGACAGTGGTAACACTTCAATTCGAAAACCGCCCTTACGCTTACGAAATAAAGATGCTGCTAACACAGACATTTTACTATGTCTTTAGCTGCTAATGGCAAATTGTTACCACCGACGTGCGGTCGATCGTACTATTGTATGTGTATTGTTTATTTTTATTTTCCTTAAAAATACTTTTTTATTTCCATTTTTAAGCTACAAACTCGTAGGGGATGGGGGCCAGTAACACTGGTTTCTCATTACCACTAACAATATGTGCGGGCTTAGGTCCAGCAGGTTCTCTTGAGGTTTGCGAGCTTACCTGCAGCCTTAGCTTCCTTCAGGAGTCTCTCATTCTCCTTCACCCTCACAAGGAAGTCCTGTCTGCACTTTGAGTGCTTGATGTGCTCAACGCGGACATTGATGCGCTTGGGTAGGATCCTATCACGGACACGCTTGTTGACAATGACGCCAAGAGCGTGCTGTGTGACGTTGTAGACGCGACCAGTCTTTCCGTGGTAGACTTTGTGAGGCATATCCTTCTGGACTGCACCATTTCCCCTGATGTCAACGATGTCGCCGACTTTGTACACTTTCATGTACGTGGAAAGAGGGATAGTTCCATGGGTGCGGAACCTGCGGGCGAACAAATCCCTGGTGCCACGACGGTAACCCTTGGAGTTCATCATTTTAGTGCCTTGTGTTACAAAGCTTGTGCTGCCGCTGCGTACGGATATTGTTTTTTGTTACTTTTATTAGGGTATGGCATATCTGGCACCGGCGCGGTCCATTGGAGTTCCCGGAGCTCCTCTATTTTGTGCTGAGGATGGCCACCGTGTGGTTTTAGTCGGTAAGAGTCCGACATACCCCTCCGCCTTCCCCAGACGGAGGATATCCATGAGCATTTCCACCCGAAAAAAAAAAAAAAAAGGGTATGGCATATCTATACATTTAAATATCATTGTAACGAATTGTTTTTATGCCTAAGGATAGCAAAACGAGCTGAAGGTCCACAGTCTACATGATGTTAAGCTGTTATCTTTGTCCATACCGACTGCAAAACCACCTAGGTTGTTGCCAAAATGGTATTGCAAATTGCGATATAAAAATTAAACACTCTGATGGACTCTGGACGCAAATATATAGGTACACATAAACTTATTGTACTTTACGCAGGTATAATTACAAAGATCGGACTAACTTACCAAGTGACGTCCGATCCTCAATTATGTGTAGCAATCTCGTCCCATCTAATTCCCAACCCAACCCAGTGTATTCTAGATTCAATATCCCTTATGATAGTTGTGTCTAACTGTGTGAATTTGAAGTAAATGACATTTCTAGGTAAGAGGCCTCCGCAGGAGTGTGCTAAGGTGCGTTCAGTTTCTTTTCAGATTATAAAAAATTGAATAGAATTACATCTTTAAAGTATGCATCGTAACCAATTAGTGCCTACTACCAAAGTATAAAGAGATACATACTTACTCTGTGGCCATGGTAAGGATTAAGACGGCCGAGCTTTTACAGAGAACACGGTCAAGTCCTAACAGCATTTTGAAGATGTTGGTAGATAAAATTGATTCGCCAATCCTGAATCACTTCATGCAGGTATTAATTAGGCAGGAGTGATTTCACTACTCAGATTTGGCTGTATTAATTACAAGTTTTTAACCGACTTCAAAAAAAGGAGGAGGTTATGTATTCCGCGGGTTTTTTTTTTCATATATGTACACCGATTACTCCGAGATTTCTGGGCCGATTTACGTGACTGTTTTTTTATTTGGTAGAGGAAGCCCGCGCGGTGGTCCCATATAAATTTTATTGACGTAGGTTAAGTAGTTTTTTAACCAGCTTCAATAAACCAGTTTATTTTAGTTTCGCCTACCTAGATGATCTGCTCATAGGTTCGTTTTTCTGAGAATTCTTGGCCGATTTGCGTGTTTTTTTTTTACGACAGTGATTGGACGTTTATAAGAACGGGTGAAATATTTGCCCAGCAGTGGGACAGCATAGGTTAATAAAAAATCACTCCTCGCAATTATCAACTAAAAAGTATAAAATAAAAACTTTAAAAATAAATAAAAACCGACATCAAAAACCTCAACTAAAAAGTAAAAAATAATCCTTGTAAAACCTTTTTCATAATCTTTTCATAAACCAACAATTTGAAGGCGGCGCTTGATTGACCCTTTCTTTACGTATGTTACGTAACACGTGCCGCCTTCAAATTGTTGATTTATAAAATGATTATGAAAAAGGTTTTACAAGGATTATTTTTTACTTTTTAGTTGAGGTTTTTGAAGTCGGTTTTTTTTTTGTTAAAAAGTTTTTAGACTACCTATAATACTTTACTAACATAGTTTTAAGTCATTTGTAACTAACACATTGTGGATCATTGTTGTCTGATAAATAAATAATTAAAATTACAGGTGACCGATGTCAGCAACACATC
The DNA here is from genome assembly GCA_949699075.1 of Asteroscopus sphinx. Taxonomy (NCBI): domain Eukaryota; kingdom Metazoa; phylum Arthropoda; class Insecta; order Lepidoptera; family Noctuidae; genus Asteroscopus; species Asteroscopus sphinx. Next base: position 28,625,144 of record OX453004.1, on the reverse strand, counting down.
TATGCTATTCGCCACATGAAATCTTCAAATCAGTTTCGACCAGTTACATGAGCCGTCAAAACTGCCGCGTTACTGATTAGTTAATTTTAGCCGCCTTGATAGGGCCAATCGGATTGCAGTACCCCGCCTCAGTTAGTGGCAGAATTTATTGTACGCATTATATTCAACATAAGACGTCTATTAGGCTGTATTGTCGTTGTGCTTATGCTATGATAAACAAGAAACGGGGAAAGAACGTTAGGCATTTTCTTAAATATTATAATATTCATTGTAACGTCAACCTAGAGCGGATATGACGTACGTCAATCTGTCCCAGCTATTAAACAGCCTTAACTGCGCCACTAAAATTGTAAGCACCACTGAAATTGATTGCCCCAGACTGCCTTAGATATTTTTAGTATAGTACTTTGGCGCTGTTTTCGCTAAAAATATATGCCAATAGTTAGATGACGTGCTCGTATGATATACGCCATAATCGTGGCTGTTAAATTGGGTTTTATATGCATAATAATGTTAGCTATTTTACCTAATATTATAAGTCATGAAGATGTAATTTGAATTGCCAATATAATTTTATGCGTGGTACAGTTTTGTGTATTAATGACACACTCTTCTAATACTGGTGGTACCGATACTAATGAAGTCGTATGCTACTTCTAGGTTTACTTTTTTCTGTGAGCTGCCCGTAGTTTTACGGTGGCTTATAAATTACAAGCAATGTGCGGTAAACTTATTGATCAGCCTATCGCGATCCATAGCTAGACATAAGCCTCTCCAATATCACGCCACTGACTTCAATCCTTGGCCACTTTCATCCAGCTTCTACCAGCCACCTTGCGTAGATCATCACTCCACCTAGCCTGCATCCCACGCAATTTTTTCTGATTTGCAGTCTCTACTCAAGAAACCATCTACCCATCTAATGACCATTAGGTCATTGGTTCTTCGGGTTATACAGCCGGCACATTTCTGCTTCAGTTTGCTTATATTATGGGCTATGTCGACAGCTTTGGTTCTTTGTCGGATCACCTCTTTCAGAGAAACTCCGAGCATAGCCCTTTCCATAGCCCTCTGAGTGACTCTAAATTGGCCATACTTGTGTGGGATGAATTTATTAAACATTCTTATAGTTCGAGCTTTCACTGAGCTCGCATTTTCTATTTTCTACTCGACCAAAGCAAAGTTATGTGGCTCAGTACCGTACATTTTATCCTCTCTACATTAAATATTAGCAGGAGACGTCACGTTTGACAGTTGTCTAATTGTTGTTGTTGGCTTCGCATGCGTAAATGTGTTAAAAATAATAAAATAGTTGTCTAATTATTTGGGTCGACTAGTACTAACAGACCACCGTCACTGACTTCCACCATTGCACCACCCGCCATCAATCTAAGCTCAATCCTCACCATCTTGATGGTTGGCGGTCAACTACTGTACGTTTCACATGCCATTTTTTGCCTCGTACAGCAAAACTGTGGAACCAACTTCCGTCAGCAGTTTTCCCGAGCAAATTCGACATGGGAGCCTACAAAAAAAGAGCATACTTTTTTTTAAACGGTTAGCAACGCATCAACGACTCCCCTGGTGTTGGACATGGACATCCCATAGTTGGCGGAGATTGCTTAGCATCAGGTGACCCGCTTTCTCGTTTATCCCCTGATCTCTCGCTCCCCGCTCGGTCATCATCATCATCATCATTTCAGCCGAAAGACGTCCACTGCTGGACATATGCCTCCCCCAAGCATCGCTACAGCGACTGGTCCTGCGCTTTCTGCATCCAGCGGATACCTGCGACCTTCACCAAGTCGTCGGTCCACCTTGTAGGGGGCCTACCCACGCTGCGCCTTCCACTACGCGGTAGCCACTCCAGAACTTTGCTGCTCCAAAAAAAAGATACAATAATTTAAAGATGATTGAATCATTTCCTGGATTTTAAAGGGCTCTGATCAATTTAACTACTACTACAAAACTAGTTAACTTTCGCGTTGATGTTCCTTAGAAACTGTTTTTTAAAAAGTAAAAAAAAGTAAAGTAAAGTGTTTTATCCTTATCTCTTCTCATGGGTGTCGTAAAAGGCGACTAAGGGATTCACCAGAGGATGGGCAGCAGCGTTCTCTGAGTATTTAACCAACCAACTGCGATCGCCAACCCGCCTGCCAAGCGTGGCGATTATGGCATATCCCCCCCTTAATTGGGGGAGGCCTATGTCCAGTAGTGGACGTCTTTCGGCTGTAATGATGATGATGAAAGTGTTTTAAGTGGTGACTATTACTCGACCCCGCTTACTGAACTTCTTCATAAACATGTTTCAACTGCTTAGGTACCTATAAATTCTATTTTTTTTTTCCTTAATCGAATTTTATGGACGGACATTAGGCACGGTAAAATGGTCACTAACCTAGTAATTTTATAGCTATGTGATATTATGGTGATAGTTAATGTAAAAATTTATTGGAATCCTTTACGTTCATTAGACGTTATAAAAATTAATGACGTGAGAATAAGGGCCTTGTGGAACGAGATAATAATGATATTAATTTAATAGCTCGTAGGTTTGTACCTAGTATTTTTTGAGCCATTAAAAATAAGTTATAATGTCTAGACCGCTAGTCTATCAACTCAGCCTATCGCAGTCCACTGCTGGACATAGGCCTCTCCCAAGTTGCGCCACAACGCTCGGTCCTCTGCCTTCCGCATCCAGTCCCCCCCAGCCACGTTCTTTAGGTCGTCGGTCCACCTGGTAGGGGGGCGCCCTACGCTGCGTTTGCCGATACGCGGTCTCCACTCAAGGACTCGTCTGCTCCATCGGCCATCGGTCCTTCGCTAGACTATGCCCGTATATTATCTCAAAATAAGTTTAGTGTCAAATGCGTACTGTGATTGACATGTGATTCACATGATGTGAAGTCCCATTTAACACATCTATAGAACGTAACTCTGCACGTTTATTATAAATCGTAAAAATCACTACATAGTATAAACAAAGTCGCTTCCCGCTGTCTGTCCCTATGTATGCTTAGATCTTTAAAACTACGCAACGGATTTTTACGCGGATTTTTTTAATAGATAGAGTGATTCAAAAGGAAGGTTTATATGTAGTATATTTAGTAGCAGCATTGCACCTGTGTCAAGCCGGGGCCGGTCGCTAATAAACAATAATCAACGCAAAATAATGTACAATTTTCAATTAGTAAAATATCATGAATATAGTAAAATATCTGTCCACCTGGAACTTTGTATTAAGCATAGGGTGTAGGTAATTTTACTGTTACCCCGGCTCCACACGTTGGCCCAAACGTTAGCGCCAACGCTATTCGTCAACGTGTGTATCGGGAAAATGGCGTTAGTGCAAATGTTGGGGCGATTCTTGGCAATTGGCCGTCGCGTGTCGGTTTTATCAAAGGAATTATGCGCCAACGTTAGCGCTGCGTCCACGCGTTGGCGGTTTGCTCAGTCTTGCCGCAGCACTCATGCAGTAAGGTGCATCGAATGAGCTTGTTCCTACGGTCACCGCGTTTTGAAAATGTCATCCGCGTGGATGAACGCAATAGTTATAGAATTTCTATAAAAAAATCTTTATGTTTATAAACAAATATTGATTTTTTATTTTTTTTATTAACAAATAATAATGTAATTCTCTTGTTTGTCAAAACATTTTTCAAAGATGACGTCCATTGTTTAACTGTTGTGTTATTTTAATTGACAGCTAGTTCAGCTCTTAAGCAGTCAATAATCTTAAAATGCCCAGTGCAACATTTATTTCAGACGTTCTTACATTGGCTCTGACGGGATTAAACTAACATTATCTCAAACGTGTGGACGCTAGCCATAATTACAGGTCAACACTCGTCCCAACGTTGGGGCCAAAGTGTGGAGCCAGCCTTAAGGAAACACCGTTTTAAAGTAGGGAGTAGGTAATAATAATATTCACCACACATGAAAAACTGTGAAAAACGGATTAACACTCTAATTTCGTTGTTATATGGGTTAAGCAAATATACGGTTTCACATCCTCTTGATATAATGGTAACCTATTTCGACACAATATGCTTTTAGCGATCTACAAAGTATCAGAATAACTTATCACCAGTGAGGTAAACAATGACAATAACTTTTATTCACACATTACAGCAATATATTCATTGCGTTCCGTGTGGTGCCGGACGTAAAGAATTGCACCACCCTATATCTTCTCATGGGTGTCGTAAAAGGCGACTAAGGGATTCACCAGAGGATGGGCAGCAGCGTTCTCTGAGTATTTAACCAACCAACTGCGATTGCGAACCCGCCTGCCAAGCGTGGTGATTATGGCATATCCCCCCAACATATGCTTGGGGGAGGCCTATGTCCAGCAGTGGACGTCTTTCGGCTGAAATGATGATGATGATTCATTGCGTGGTGCATAGATGCCGATAAGATGGATTGTGCATACAGAAAGTAATAAAATTATTATTCCCTTTGCGCAAAGGGAATAATAATTTAGCTAGCTTTGTGAAGAGAGAAATAAAATTATTATTTATTTATTTATTATACAGAGCAATGGACATTGAAATCAACGGATTGTGATCGCAAATTAGTTACACAATTTGACAGCTGATTTACATTAAAATTAAAGGGTGTCATTGGAAAAAATAGGGATTTTAGAATCAAAATATTTTCATTAGTGGATACGACGTAGATCTAATTTTATATAGGTAGATGATTTTACATGATGTTACTGGATTCTGGTTTATTCTGGAAAACACGATTCAATAAAATTTGCTCGATACATTTATTTTCCAAAGTAAGGACGGTTTTTGCACTATCTCGCTTGGCATTTGGAAATCCCAATAGTTTTTTCTATTGTTTAATGAGATTAAGATAAATCTTGTACATATCTTAATTTTATTCTGGCACTACAGATTATTTTTACATGTTTATTCGCTGACAAATGTGCAAAAATGTAAAAAAAAACATCAAAATAGCACGATTCCGCTCTGTTCTCACACGCGAAATTTGCCGTTTGTTAGAAAGGGACAGTTTCAAAACCAATGTTTTTTTGCATCTAGTTTAGCAATTGGAGAAAAAATCCTAGCGGAAAAAGACCTTAAGGATTCGATATCTGAGTCAGCCAGATTTTATTTCCTAGCTTATCGTAGCCAATCTGCGGAGCCAGCCAATTTATTCCTTCGTTTGTTTTTAGAAAAGTCTTAATCTGAATGGTTAATCGATTAGCTTCCAAAGAGGAAATAATATTATTATGAAAAAATAAATTAATTCTTGCCTTGCCATGCCTTTCCATGCATTTCCCTATTATATTGGGTCGGATTCCAGTTTTACCAGATGTGACTGAATATCAGAATTTTGTACGCAACGACTGCCATCAGACTCCCGCAACCCAGTTATTTGGCAATACCGGTATTCGTATTTTTATAATTATTTTTGACAAAATGGGGTTCAGACAACAACTAATAAATAAATAAATAAATAAATATCTTTGGGACATTTTTACACAGCACCATCTAGTCCCAAACTAAGCAGAGCTTGTGCTATGGGTACTAGACAATGGATATAATACTTATATACTTTATTTTTTTGTAAATACATGCTTATAATACATAAGAAACAACCAGACTAACACAAAAATATTTGTGTCCTGTGGGAATCGAACCCACGACCTCGTGATCAACAGTCTGACACTCGAACCACTAGACCACAGAGGTCGTCAACTATTACTTTATACACTATAAAGTGACAATGATTACCGATATGTACCTAGAATGCTCCGTGAGGCTATTGAAATTAAAAAACATCCTAATTTTAATAGAGAAGATGGTTGGCAGCTACCACCTGTTTGGAACCCAGTCCTAAAAATAATCTAGTCCCAAACAGCAGCAGTGAGTTATTACTGCGTGCATCGAAACGATTTTAATTAATAATATTGTACGGTAGATTAAAATATTTTTTTAGAAATATTTGTAAAGACGCTTGTCATCTTAGTCTACCTGCGACCACGAAATGCTGCAAAGCTTTCGAAACGTCAAGGAAACCAATTTAAATAATATACGCGATTTAATCCGGTTAAACTTTGTTTTATTATAATGACAATGATTATTATTTATAAAAACACAATAGTAAAGAGCTCTTAAAACTTCTGCACGCTATCGAGTTCACTCGTATTAAAGTTAGAAAAGTGCTTAATTATTTAATTTAAGTACCGCCCACGTGCTTTAAAAATAACTTGAGCCAAAGTTCGGTACGGAATTATTAATAAATATTTTTGGGACATATTACACAGCACCATCTAGTCCCAAACTAAGCAGAGCTTGTACTACGGATACTAGACAATAATAATTATGTACTTTTTTTTGTTGTGAATACTTACTTATAATACATAAGAAATATATATACTACAGGGTTATTTTTAGCCCTGTAGAAATGAAACCCTGTATAAAAAAGCTACCATTTTGATTTTACTAAGCATTATTAACCTTAATAAATAAGTATTTCACTTGTATAGTGCAGAAATTAATATTCAATCGGTGGATTTTTACGAAGTCGATGTTTTAAGTAAACCTTTTTTTTCTGTTGTCCACAAATGGTGCTGCTAATAATGAGCTCCTAAATGATAGAGTTGCACAAGTTCTTTTATAGGCAAGTCTCACTATTAGTTGAGAAGAAACTAGAATTTGTGTCCTCTTTTGTCCCTTTTAAGCCTCGTAGGACCAAATACCGTCATTCACACACTGAAAAGGTGTGTCTGAAAATTTTAGGGATGAAAGGTTAACACCTAATCAGGAGGGTCGAGACTCGAGACCCTATTCCTCAAGGGTCTACGCCAATGGAGGTTCCGAATGTAATTTGCACATTTGGGATATGAAGATGGTACGTATCAGGTTGAATTGCGTTCTGTTCCCTTTAATGGCTGCCGCGTCGCTCAATCTGCTGTTTCTGTAAAAAAAAAAAGTTTTTTTTTCAGTTTTATATCACACGTATTTAAATATATAACTACCAAACATATTAATTGTAATAGGGTTACCATATACACAACTATATACACAACTTACTTAAGAATAAACAAAATAAATAAAACAAAACTAAAAGCTACAAAAAATCCAAAAAATCCCCCGCATCGCTTTCTACCGGAAGCGTGCCCAGAATACTGGCAGCATTGCCACGTTGTATGGCAATGCTTATTCTTTGACCAAAGAAAAGGCCAGCATTCTGGTCACGTGAAGTGTCGACCAACCGCCTGGAGATGGCTTTGAATAAGAGACGAGCACTCGGACCCCACGATCCGAGTGTTTCAACCCCAAACGGCTCGAAAATATGATTACTTATTATGTTATCATATTTTCGCCGCTTGAGGGTCTCAGCAGCCGCAGCGGCAGCGCCAGCACAGCCCGCCGACCTAGGAAGATGGGAGGGCGCAAGGGTATCGACGCACGTTGCGTCCCACACCAAAGGCCTGCCCACTTTCCATGGCAATAGAGTCATACCATCTGGTCTCTTGCCATCGTCACGTACCAAGCCATTTGGTTCTAAAACAGCTGGAACGCCAGCGGTGACAAGAGCACGACGGATTATGTCATTTATATTAGCGTGCCGTGCCGTACGACCTGCACTCCTGCTGCAAGACAGACCGTGGTGACCGAGGCTATCGACAGCTTCACCACAGTGACAGCGATGCGGAGCACAGCAGGGAGCCCCCAAACGAAGGCATGTAGCGACTCTGAACGTGGTATTATCCAACATGGTGCCAATGTTGGGTGACGGAAGCGCCTGAAGCCATAAGCCCGACTCCCATTCTCCCACAGCCAGCAGGCGAGCGCGCTCAGCGGTTGTGATTGACGTATTTATGAGTTCATTCCGTATCGCAACGCAGAGCGGCCCATCCCACTGTCTCTGGGAAAATGTGTTTGCGGGCATATCTGTATTCGGGCAAGCAATTTTCCAAGCATTCACAGCCTCGGTCAGGCACGGTACCTCAAAATTAACCAGTGTGGAGGCTAGTATTTTCCTGGTTAATTTCTCAGTACTGTGGACCGAGGACAAAAATGCCGGTAGACTTATACTAGTAATTTTGCGGACGCCGAGGCCACCAAATCGGATGGGCAAGGTAGCCTGAGCCCATGATCGGTCGTCCAAGGCCACATTTAAAATGGAAGTTAGGGTATTTCGGATAATTTTGTCAATTTTATCCAAAAGTTGGGTATGGTTCCATAGATGAGAAGAGCGTAAAATATACGTGAATTTTGGGCCAAAACAGCAGTAACGGATAATAGTCATGGCCGAATGCATGTTAATTTTGAGAAGTCGTTCCGAAATGTCACTGAAATTTTGAATTTTTTCCTCTATAAAAGATGAAAAAGAATCCTCTAAAATCGGGGACCCCAGGAGGCGTAGAGAACTTTTTTCCGTTATACTGATATCTGGGGCTATTGTATTGAATTGTTGAAATGTAAGTTGTGAGTCAATGTTGTCGGATATGAAAATTTCGCATTTAGATGAGTTGAGATCTAGGCCTATGGTATGAAATTGCTCTTTTAAAAATTTAAGATCCTGTAAAACAGTATTTACATCGCCTCCTAGAGTTCCGTCATCAAGATACCAAACATTAAATTTGGAATTTAGTTGTCTAATAATTGGATGAATAGCTAAACTAAAAATCACCGGCCCGAGGGGGTCACCTTGTTGGCAACCAACTGCAGATTCTAATAGGTTGTCCTTGTAGAGTAATTTTGTCGGATATCTATAACATTGCCAAAGGTAACTATAAATTTTCGGTATTTCTTTTTTAGCTTCTGCCAACAAAGTGTCCCTGTTTACAGAATTGAAGGCGTTTTTAATGTCAACCTTTAAGATAACCTCACCTTTCCCACAATTTAGGTAGGTTGATAGGGCGTGTACGGCAGCTTCACAGCCCCCTTTTGAGCCAAAACCTAGCTGCAGGGGCTGGAATTTTTCCGAAATGGTTTCATTGTAATATTTACAGCAAATTTTAGCTGCCATACGACGGTAGGTACTTCCCACGGCAATGGGACGAATGCCGCCATCCCTTTTGCGCAGGGCACATAGATTGGCCCCGTACAAAACGTCGATGACGGCCTCGTGCACATTGCCGGAGAGCATTAGGTTGATCAGAGCCGTAAGCTCCTTCAGAAGCGTAATATTGTTGATACTATTGTAATAGTTATTATGTTAAAATGTATTCTTGTGACGATATTTTGTTGAAAACTTAATTATTTATTGAAATATTCGCAACCGTCAGTTTTAGAGTTTGATCAAATTTGATTGCACGACTTCCAATATTGAATCTGTTTGTATAAATATTTGTTCCAACATACCTATCTTTGAACGAATCGTGAATGAGATTTGTTTGTTCGATGAACGAATGAATGATGAATGACTATTTGGTTTTATGTTATCTATGTGCAATGTGCATACGGTGCAGAGTTCTTGAATAATTCACGTTCATGTTGGTTTGTATTGTATTTTGAACTACAGGAAAGTGTGATACTTTTATGTGCGCAAAATCAGTGGATTGTTATATAAAAGTAATTTGAACAAATCGCGAGAAAATAACCTAACAGTTCTACATTTTTATTTATTTATTGAGGGATAAAATAAATAGCTTCAATGAAAGAGATGAATCGTAGAAGTAACAAATAGTATAAAATAATGTTGCAGCCCACTACATTATCCACAGATAAAACAATAAAATTAAGCATTGGGTGCCACCAGATGGATCGTAAAATAACAATTAAATAGAATTACGTTACATTGTATCGAAATGTTATACAATATCTATCTATACTATAATAAAACTGTAAAGGTCGGAAAGTCTGTACATTAAGTTTTTTTTCGCGAAAACCGGCTAGTGGGACTGGAAATAAGCTATAGAACACGAATCAATCGTTTAAAAAATGTATGTCTGTCTGTCTGTCTGTCTGTCTGTCTGTCTGTCTGTTTGTTACCTCATCACGTGAAAACGGCTGAATGGATCGTAATGAAACTTAGCGTTTGTATTGGTATTAGTCTAACTTAAAATATAGGGTATGTTTTATCTGAATCGGTTGAGTAGATCCCGCGATACAACTTGACCCCTCTATTGCATTAAGTTTCATACAAAGTAGAGGTCATGATTGTTGGTTGTATGCAGGTTGCAGGTTCCTAAAAATACAACTGGATTCTATTAGTATTATAGAAAATATAGAATAACATAACATAGCCCATCACTGTCCCGCTGCTGGGCATGGCCCTCTTCTTGGAATGAGAAGAGTTAAGGAACTGGATATTGTTAGTGTAATAGATTATCATAACATAATCAGCTCATTACCTACTGCCCCACTGCTGGGCACGGACCTCTTCTCGGAACGAGAAGAGTTAAGAAACTAGAAAATATAGAATAACATAACGTAGTCAACCCATTACTGTTCCACTACTGGGTATGGCCCTCTTCTCAAAATGAGAAGAGTTAATGTACTGGATATTATTAGTATTCTAGAATAACATAACATTACCAGCCCATTACAGTCCCACTGCTGGACACGGGCCTCTTCTCAGCATAAGAAGAGATGTAGTTAATGTTATAGAATAACATAATCAGCCCAATTACTTCCCACTGCTGGGCACGAGCGTCTTCTCAGAATGAGGGAGTTTAGGGCTAATTCCATGAAATTCCATCACCTTAGCCGGTTGGTTGTAAAAACAAAATATAGTATGGTCGGTAAATAGTGTAATCGTCTGTGTAGGCGCTTATATGTATATATTTGAAGATATTGTGTTCATAAATATGACACGATGTTATTTTCCGACATCCACGCGGACGGAGTCGCGGGCACAGCTAGTGTAACATAAACCCTGTTGATCCTGTGAGGTACGTTATCAAAATCAATATTCATACGAAAGGACACAACTCATTTGGAAAAACTCTTAAAAATAATCAAATTAAATATTAAATCATTATTTGACGACGTCTGTGGTCTAGTGGTTTGAGGGTCGGACTGCTGATCTCGAGGCCGTCGGTTCGATTCCCACAGGACATAAATATTTGTGTGATGAACATAAGTGTTTGTGTTGGTCTGGGTGTTTCTTATGTATTATAAGTATGTATTTACAAAAAAAAAGTATATAAGTATTATATCCATTGTCTAGTACCCATAGCACAAGCTCTGCTTAGTTTGGGACTAGATGGTGCTGTGTAAAAACGTCCCAAAGATATTTATTTATATTTATTTTATTAATAATTGTAAATCGAAAGTGATTATTTCACTCAAAACTCGCTCAATCAGTGATTATATCAATAAAAATAATCAAATTAAATATGAAGTCATTATTATTTGTATATTGAAAGTGATAAAATCACTTTAATAATGGTTTAATATTTAATTTGATTATTTTTATTGAATAGTTTTTCCAAATGATTTATATCCTTACGTAGGTATGAATATCGATTTTGATAACGTACCTCACCGGAACAACAGGGTATTTGTTACATGTTGTATCTATTTTATACTTTATAATGCTTTACATAACCCGCTTTCAAAGAAATGCCAAAAAAAAAGCATACAGTCGAACGTAAAACCTCCTCCTTTTTAAAGTCGATTAATTATCAGGCCACGTTCTGATCATCAAGTCATCAATTAGACCGTAGGCGTAAAAACAAAACTAATCTTTTTAATCGTGCAAAAAATGTAGGTTCTACGTTTCAAAAGAGGAGCAGGTGAAACGCTTAATCTATATCGCTCTAATAATTACTCTTCAGCGCAGCTGTACCTAACCTAAATATTCATAGACAAAGATCAATATCAAGCTGAACTGGCTAAGAACCTGTGCTATACTTGTTCAATATTGATTTTTATTTGGGTCAGTTTTTAAAGGGTATTATGGTTTTTAATACACGAACTAATCTTAAAATATTGATCGTAAATGAAAACAATTTTGCGAGAATTTTGCGTGTGGCGCTGCTTTTCCGTGCAGGACTACGTCTGCCGGGTTCGATAGTTATTATATAATTACTTTTATCGATTTTCCTTTTACAGTTTTTTTTTCTTTAACAGCATACAGTCTGTTTCAGCAAAGCAAAGATCTTTTTAGAAACTACCGGAATGATTTTTGTCAAAGCTAGCACTAACGATCGTTTTGATATAGAAAGAAAAAGATAGTCCTTTTAGCTCAGTGGTTCGCTATCAAAGGAGCTGGTCAAGCGGTCAAAAATACTTTTTCTTTGTCAATGAATGAAAAATTTTAGTTTTACACAGAACAACTGTAATATTATTTTATTCTTAGAAGTTCCTACATGTAAACTTCGAATCCTCATTACGTCCATCTTGAGATTACATTTGGAAAACCCCTTGCTTAGTGCTGGCCTACATGATATCAGGAAACTCTGTGCAAAATTTCAGGTTTCTAAATGTATATCAATTTAATAGTTTGATAGGACCTGTAGATTGTACTTATTTTATATTAAGACGGTCGTATGTACTCATGAGAACAAATATCAAAGTTTTCCCTTAAATCTTGATATCTTATTTTTCTTATCACAATTTTTCTTCTTCCCTTATTTGTTTATCTTTTATGCACCAAATTATTCCGGACTTAACACAATTTTGACATCAGGGGCTTATATCACAATGTGTGTGGGTGCTGGGCCAGAAAACTTCTTCGAGTGTCCGATGGCTGCTGGTGCTTGCGATACGTCTGGAAAGAACAGCCGTATTTAGGCCGGTGCACCCTGGGCACGGGCAATAACTCTTCTTTGGACCGGGGGACCTTATTGCCCGTGGTGAATAATCAGGCATAGGAGGGGCTCTATCTGGGCCAATGGAGCGTGACTCCGCGTGTCCCTCTGAAGTTAGCAGATGGCACAGTGGAAGATGAGGGTTGAGGAATAACACCTCAATAAAAAATACGGTAAGTTAGGGCCTACGGGAGGCGGACTCAGAGTAGTCTGCTGCCTGGTGTTGCTAGCGAGGCTAGCTTGCATGACATAGAGAAGAAAGAAGGCCTCTTCCATAAGTTTTGCATCCAACGAAATAGCTCAGAAGCAGCACGGAGTCAGGAAGTTACAACACCTTCGTGCCTTGGAGAGCACGTGAAGCCGTCGGTCCTGCGCCTGATCTCCCTTCGGGCGTGTCAGATTGCCATCCCATCGGATTATGAGAGTGAGGGAATAGACTGCACCTGTGTTTGCGCACACACTTTTGCACTATAATATGTCTCGCGCAGATGGTTAGTGTCCGCCGAGTCTGAAATTCGGCCGGGTGGACATTATTATTCGACGAACTTCACTAGGTCTATCCCACACAAAACCGAAATCTATACCATAACAACCTGTACTAAGCAGTATTTTCCAAAGATTATCGTATTATTTTGTTAGACTTGTTTATGTTTATAGCTTTGCCACGTGTTAGTAACAGTCGGAGGTGCGAGATGTCGTGACAAAGTGTATTAAGAATGTTTCGTTATGTATCGGTGTTGCGGTCTAAGTAACAGACGGAAAGCTTTCGTATTCAAGAAAGTTGAAAAGTTCTGATTTTTTAATTTTTCCTTTTCATGTATTGACATAATAATTGTTATAATTACACGTATTTTCTGTGGGAAAATGTTTATTCAATCAACTCAGCCTATCGCAGTCCACTGTTGGATATAGGCCTCTTCCAAACTGCGCCAAAACACTCGGTCCTCTACCATCCGCATCCAGTTCCCCAGCTACATTCTACAGGTCGTCGGCCAGGTGGACCTGGCTGGAGGGCGCCCTATGCTGCGTTTCATCGCGCCGTTTCATCACTCTACATTTAAGGCTCCACCACACAGGCGCGTTAATAACAGAATAAATTATCGCATGCGTTATTGCGATACTGTCCTAATTAAATTTTGTATTGGGACCAATGATTTTATATATCATTGATTGGGACGTGTTATCGCAGCAGTGTGTAAGATCACATGCGTAATGTTATTTTCAACGCTGAACTAAAAATGATGTTGTAGAGTGAACAATTTTACGCAGAAAGATGAAAAATAATGAATATACTGTTAGCAATAATAATTAATTAGTGACACTATTTGACAGTATCACGGGAGACATTTTTGTACCAAAACACTTTGTTGGCCACGATCTTGTTAAATTCGGAACACATTTGAATATCCTGTCCGTTGAAATGCGATTTCCGATTACAAAACTTATTTTTAGGCATGACGGATTTATATTAAACATACTTTAAGTGTTTTTCGAGTCTTTAGGCTTACTAAGCTTTGTATTATTGTATTATCATCAGAATTACATATTTTATGTATGCCAAATAGGAGTTCATACGAACGACGACCTGAAGAACGTTGCTGGGGGGACTGGATGCAGAAGGCAGAGGAGGAGGGCCGAGAGTTGTGGCGCAACTTGGGAGAGACCTATGTCCAGCAGAGGACTGTGATAGGCTGAGTTAATGATGATGAAACAGGAGTTCAATGGGATGCCAGTGGTCGAAAATGGATTACAAATTTTGAACTGGAAAGACGTTTCATTCGTATGAATGAAACAAGTTAAATAAAAGCTTGTAGCAATATTTACCTTTGTGTCTGATTTACTTCGCTCACAAAGAAAAAATATCGGATTTTTTCCTTGTAAGCAACGAAAAACCAAAGAATAATTTATTCTATGTTTTTTTCAAATCACGGCCAACAAAAACAAATAGAAGGTCTAATGACTTAACTTTTCTCATGATGTTAGTCCAGTGTTTTCCAAACTTATTCGAATCAGGAAACGAATATGCGCGTCATATATAAAACTTTCGCGACCCCCGTGCGAAGTTGTCTTATATTGAATACACAGTGATTTTTGTTTTTCAAACTACTATTTGATGATAATACTTGTATATTATCATCAAAAAGTAGTTTGAAAAACACAGAATGTGTAGGCACTATCCAGAGCAAGATTGAGAAGGGAATCGTAAATAACAGCGAAAAGTGTACAGTACACTATTTTGTACATAAACTTTAATGGAACAACGTGATTTAACTCCAGGTGAGGTAAATAAATCTAGTGGCAGCCATTAGGGTCTCGATTCTTGAGAGCGCAATAGTGCTGTTGACAGGGTAGTGAGATCCATTACAGATAATGTTTCCTACATTATTTGAGAAAAACCAATGTCTTATGTCGTATTGAAAAGAATGGCAGATTGATAGCAAAGGCTGATTACCTAAATATTTCTGCCTATATTATCTGATTTATATTGGTATTTAGAGATGGATACTAACATAAATCTGTGGGGTCAAATTCAAAATGTTTTTTTTATTTCAAGTAAACATAATTACAGGCATTTTTGAAACGTCAGGCTCTAGATGTGTATGATTCCAAATTGTGGGTCCTATGGAGAAGAACCGGCAAGAAACTCTACAGATAACGGATCTTTTTAAAATATGTAATTGTTTTGTTTCACCAGCGAGTGCTCCATACAGTTCTCGATGGTGTGTGTAGTCTACCAACCCACACTAGGCCAGCGTGGTGGACTAAGGCCTTAACCTTCTCATACTGAGAAGATGCCCGTGCCCAGCAGAGGACAGTAATGGGTTGATTATGTTATGTTTTAATTGTTTAGTACATCAAATTCATTCAATTAATGTGAGTATAAGTAATGTAAGCCGCAAGCCGTTTTGGCTACAGAGCGTGTCAAAGAAATAGACATACTACACTCGATAAACATTACCCGATAAACATTACCCTCCTTCTGAGGCAGTCGGAAAAAAAAGAAGTTTAACTCGTACGGTCTTCGCACAAAAACTTCAACATATTCTTATACAAAAAAACCTCTAGTCCCCGCCTGTCACTTACAACCAAGTCTTAGAGCTCACTTTATTACTTGTGCTGATGAACTATCGGCTAATTGCTACTAAACCCTACTTTATGTACTACTGCGTCGTCAAACTTTTACTGCTCCGATATGGGTCGCCGGTCGTCTTATTGCGGTCAGACTGAATTAAAACGATGAATATCTTTTCTCGGGATTACCTAAGTATTTAATTTTTTTTCTGAAGTAAAGTAAAAAATACTCATACTAGCTTTGAAAATAGTCCTATTTTCTTTTTTTTTTGGTAATTTTATAGCAATTTTTTTGTGAGAAACAATAACTTTAAACACACTAGGATTTAATAAATGTGACACTCACATTTTCATTAAATATTATTGCACTAGCTGTGCCACGTCGTTTCACCCTGCGTTTGATTTAAAAGAAATCGGATTGTTTATAAATTATTTAGAGTACTTACCGCCATTTTTTAATCATCCGAGCTTACCGCATAGACAATATTTTTCGTTGACATAGGCATGCATAGTTTGGCTCTTCTCGAAAGTGCTTGGTTCTCGTCGAGCGGCGCGCACATTGCCCACCCACTCTATTGTTTCGTTTTCACTTAGCGTTTTTTCTAACTACTTAGGGTTCCAAGAATCCCTAACCTACACGTGTGTGTGCGTTCGTATACAGACGTATTCTTATGTATGTAAGTGGTGCTAACGTTTATAATTTATTGAGTGTCCGAGGTGTGCCCAAAGGGTGCGAAACGGGACCCTATTACTCTCGCTACGCTGTCCATCTATCTGTCCGTACATCCGTCCGTCTGTCTGTCACAGGGCTGTAACTTTGAACGATAATGGGTAGCTGGTTGAATTTTTCTCAGAATATGTGTTGCTGTGATCTCAATCATGACAAATACTTTAAAAAAAAGTCTAAACCAAAGGGGGCCCCAGACAAGAAACCTCGAAAAACAACGTGCATTTTTATCAACGTTTTTGTTCCTGCTCTATCTTTAAAACGGTAATACATACCAGCACCAAACTTGGTCTGAATATAGTGCATACTATGAGGTTTAGCAAAAAATAGGGCAAAAATAGACGTATATGGTGGTATCTGCGTAAGAAAGAGATGCAAAAATTCATATTTCGCACACGGAACGTTGATGTCTTTGGATGAACTCTCGTAAATTAAATCAGTTTCTATGGAGTATTAGGTCGATGGATGGTACGGAACCCTTACTGCTTGAGTCCGACTCGCACTTGCCTGATTTTTCTTTTTGCTCAGTCTATAATCTTCCTCGAGAATTGGGCTATCAAATTCAAAAATATTTTTTTTAATCCGACTGGTAGTTTCAGAGATTAGCGCGTCCAAACAAAGAAACAAATTCTTCAGCTTTACTAGAATACTAAAATAAATGAAGTATAGTTGGTTACATCCCATTTCATCAACTTGATCCTTCCACAAGCCCCCCTAGCCAAGTTGACAATCTACACAATCGTCAATCGTCAACGCTAATAGAAAACGATCAAAATGTATGGGAATGACATATCTCAACGAAAAAATCATTCGTTCAGATATGTCATTCCCATACATTTTGATTGTTTTCTATTAGCGTTGACGATTGTAGATTGTGTAGATTGTCAACTTGGCTAGGGGGCAAGAAATGCCATCTATAACGTTAACGAAATGAGAAGTTGCCGATATAGTATTTAGCCGCTTAACCTCAGAAAACCCATCATATCTATCACATAGGTGTTTGTTCTCTGCAATCTAATTACGGATAGACCAAAAAATCTATGACACTGAAACCATTTTAATCAGATAAAGTTCAAAATCAAAGTAGAATAAATAAAAATAAATATTTTTGGGACATTTTTACACAGCACCATCTAGTCCCAAACTAAGCAGAGCTTGTAATATGGGTACTAGACAATGGATATAATAATTACATACTTTTTTTTTTGTAAATACATACTTATAATATATAAGAAACACCCAGACCAACACAAACACTAATGTCACATCACACAAATATTTGTGTCCTGTGGGAATCGAACCCACGACCTCGTGATCAGCAGTCCGACACTCGAACCACTAGACTAGAGAGGTCTTCGAGCGGTATTTAGCCGCTTAGCCTCAGAAAAACCATCACATCTACCAAATAGGTGTTTGTTCTGTGCAATCTAATAACGGAAAGACCAAAAAATCTATGACACTAACCAATTTAATCAGATAAAGTTCAAAATCAAACAAGAATACCTCGAATAGCTGTAAATCAAATCAGACAATACACAAAACTATTTAGTTGGCAACATAACTTGATTTATTGAGACAGAACTGACTCGAACTCACTGAGGAGCTTCTGCGGGAGAAATAACAAGCTGGTCGTTAGGTAGATTATTAAGAAGAAAGGCGGGCAGAGCGACTTTTGAAAATTAGGTAGGTCAATTCAATTTAATTCAAATCATTTATTTGCGATAATAAATAATAACAATAATGTCCTCCCGGCCGAATTTCGGTCACGGCGGCCAATCTCAATGGAGACTAGCCATCTGCGCGGGACATATTATAGTGCACAAGTGTGTGCGCAAACAGGTGCACTTTCTATTCCCTCACTCTCATAATTCGTTGAGACGGCAATCCGACACGACCGGAGAGATATCAGGCGCAGGACCGACGGCTTTACGTGCTCTCCGAGGCGCGAAGGGGTCTCGATGTGTAACGAAACGGTCACCCATCCACAGACTGACCGCGGCTAGTGCAGCTTAACCTTGAGGATCGTACAATCCACATGCTTAGTACTTAGCCACGAGCCCCTCAATCCTCTTAGCCCCTAATTTGTGATATACAGGTATTAAATAGGTCTTAATCAAGTACAATACAGTACCATATGTGATCAGCCTCATGGCATACAAATTTCATTAAATAAAAATGTCATAGGTTGGTACACACGGCTACATCAAGCTGTACATTTCCAGTATAAGCTGATGTCGCATTGTACAGAAAGCCTATACAATGCGAGGTCAGCTTATACTGGAAATGTACAGCTTGATGTGTAGCCGTGTGTACAATGTTACAAATTACAATACAATAATAATAACATTTAAAAAAACATTTTAGATGTCAAAATTCAAAACAGCACAACAAAGAAATCGGACATAACACATTATTTCATAAGAATTTTATTTTATTTCGTCGTTTGTTATAATATCCGTTAAGAAGTCGTTTATGGAGTAATATGCCTTATTTACCAAAAAGTCTGTGAGTTTTTTTTGAAGAAACTATCAATGCAACTTTGTGAGCGGTCGGCCTCTAATAAGTGCGACAACTGCAGTTCTCACTGAATAGCCTTAGTAAAAAAGTCGTAATTCGAAGTTTGGCTCTCGACTATTTTCTCCTCTGAAACTGGACCAATTTAAAAGATATTTCATAAACTGAATGAGAAGAATATGAACTGTGTCGCTATGTTTTTGCTTTTTCATTAGTTGTTGTCAAATTTATACACTAGGCAACAGAGACAGCGGTCTCATACAGGCATGTCAATTTTAAGTTTATTGTTAATATGTTATTTTGTTGTTTTCGGTGAAGGAAAACATCGTGAGGAAACCTGCACACCAGAGAGTGCTCCATACAGTTCTCGATGGTGTGTGTAGTCCACCAACCCGCACTAGGCCAGCGTGGTGGACTAATGTCTTAACCATCTCATACTGAGAAGAGGCCCGTGGCCAGCAGTGGGACAGTAATGGGCTGATTATGTTATGTTTATGTTATGTATGTTATTTTTAGTTTTTTTCTCTCACCTGTACCGACACTGAAATAAAAAGAATCTTTCTTTCTTTCTTTCGGTCTAAATAAATAATTTTGAGTTTTTTTTGGAGCGTAATTTGTTTATAATGGAAGCGCATACGTTCCGGCCCTATTGTATTAATTATTTACTGCAGGTTGTGAAAACAGAGGTAAGTAAGTAAGGTTACGTAAACCAACTGGTCTATTTTTCTGCTGCAACTCATTTATACGCACCCAATAATCAGATGCAATAGCTTATTTCACACTATCAAACACATCCATGACCTTACAAGGCGACTAAAGGATGGAGGATGGGCAGCAGAGTTCTCTGAGTAGTTAACCAACCAACTGCGATGGCCAACCCGTCTGCCAAGCGTGGTGATTATAGCATATCCCCCCGAACTGCTTGGGGAGGCCTATGTTCAGCAGTGGACGTCTTTCGGCTGAAATGATGATGATGACCTTACAGTCGGTCAGAGTGCAAGCGCAAGTGATGCTTGGTTAGGAAGGAGGGAGCGCGATGGGCAACGGAGCCCTGCTGTGTGGGGCTTATTTCGGTCTGCAAGGTTTAAAAAAATCAAACATTTCGAACCTAACCTAGCCGTGTCGGAGTGTAATTAGTTCTGAAGAACGCGATTTCAGGTTTGGTCCCATAGTAACAGTTGTTCATGACGATGAGTACAATGATCCCTTAAGAGGTTTAGTATAAACTTAAAAATAAGGTTCCATAAAAAAAAACACATTATTTGTTGGAAGAACAACAAACCTGCTAACTTTACCTCTAGACCTAACATATTGTCAATCAAATTATAACTTGTAGTAGAACAATAATCTGGGAACTAGACTGTTAGTTCGTACACAGAGCTCCCTTGTGGCATCCCTCTGAGAAATCAGCTCCGATGTCAATATAACTGATGTATTTTATAGATTTACAGGTGAATGCAATTGTATTGTATTGATTTATGATGATGATAAGTGGCGGTTCTATTTTTAAGATGATTGCGATACGGTAGCCCGCAAAATTCAAGTATTTTTTTGCATTTTTGCCAATTTGGCAAAAATGCAAAAAAAAAATGTAGCTTTACGTCATGTCGTTATTTATTATTATTTATATATGCTTTATTGTACACCATAAAAAACATTACATTGAATATGCATTTAAACTATATATAAATCGTTGTGTATTAATCGGAATGTGTTGCGACAATAATCACAATATACCAAGAGTAATAAATGTCTTGAGTAAATGACTCAAAAAAACCGGCCAAGAGCATGTCGAGCCATGCTCAGTATTATAGGGTTCCTTAAGTAGGTGTAATTACAAACGAATCAAATCGAATATTAATCATGGCTATTTTAGTTTTTGCAATAATCGGCAGCATTCGCGACTCAGAGCGTGTTGTTAGTAGCGCCATCTAGCGATAAATTCAAGAAGCCAAATTTAAGACGTTTGTCATTTCAAAGTTACTTTTTGTGATTTTTTCAAATAGAAAGTAGCTAAAGGAGCATTATTTGCTATGATCATTTTTCTCTAAGGTCAATGACCTTTGAACTAGGACGTTTTAAGTATTTTTCAGTTTTCTCTCTATAACTCAAAAAATTATAATCACATTATACTCGAAATAATTTTAAAAGAGAGTTTTCACAAAGGTCTATCAATGTGGAAGATTATAAGTTTCTACATTGCATAGTTTAGAAATGGCAGGGGGGGGGACACATTGCAAGCCACTTTGGCGGGCTATATTTCGCAGATGGTACACCTGATAAAAATGTGGTGTATCAAACATTACCTTCATTTTAGTAGACCTATTCAATGATATCCCACACGAGGGGGTGCAGCGAAAAAAATTTCACATGTATGGACACCACCCCTAAAATACGGAAAAACGATTCTTTTATTCTTTTAAAATTGAGATCTATATGTCGACTATTTTTTAACAAAATTTCATTTACTTATGTTTATAACTGTAGAAGTTATTAAGCTGTAAAGGATTAGGACAGACGGACAGACGGACAGACGGACAGACGGACAGACGGACAGACGGAGCCGGATCATTGCCCTGGGATCTGGAGGCGAGAGACCTTGCGCTGAGGTATCATCAGCGCGAGGACCCGCCTGATCGGAGCGAAGTCCGCCAGATCCTTGTGGCTGAATGGGAGGAACGACTTGCACAACCCAGCGCAGGGCACGCCGCGATAGCGGCGGTAAGGCCCGTCATGGAGGAGTGGCTGGAGAGGAGCCATGGTGCCCTCACCTACCGGCTGACGCAGATACTCTCGGGGCACGGTTGCTTCGGGAAGTATCTGTTTCGCATAGGCCGGGAGCCGACGCCCGAGTGTCATCACTGCGGGAGCTGCCCAGAGGACACGGCGCAGCACACACTGGAGGAGTGCCCAGCTTGGGCCGCACAGCGCCGTGACCTCATCACTGCAGTAGGCGGCAGCGATCTCTCGCTTCCGGCCGTGGTTCTGTCTATGGTCGGAAGCGAGAGCGCTTGGGAAGGCGTCGTCTCCTTCTGCGAGGAGGTGATGCTCGCTAAGGAGGCGGCGGAGAGGGTTCGAGAGGCGATAACCTCTCTTCCCATCCGCAGGAGGCGACCTGGGCGTCGTAGGAGGGCGTATGCTGACCTCCAGCCACCCTAGGTGTGGGCCTGCGGGCGGCGGACTCGGGGTGGTCCGCCGCCCGATCAGTCAAGGCCCGTGACGGTGGCGCGTTGTGTTCCACGCGCGCCAGTCAAGAGGAGGGTGCGGCCGATGCAGTTGCCGCACGGGGGGAAGGGGCTCGCCGACTAGTGGCGAGCCGGGACCTGCCGGGGATGGTCGGGCGATTACAGGAGTTTTCCCACGCCCCCGGCCAAGGGTCATCAGAGGAACACCGTGGTGGTTTTTAGTCGGTAAGAGTCCGACACTGGCTCCGCCTTCCCCGGGCGGAGTGCGTCCATGAGGATTTTCCCCACGGAAAAAAAAAAAAAAAAAGACGGACAGACGGACAGACGGACAGACGGACGGACATGACGAAACTATAAGGGTTCCTTGTAGGACTTCGGAACCCTAAAAACGAGGTATTTGTCGCCTTAAAAAATAAAAATACTGTCTATGACCTCTTTGTCAGCGCCAGCACGTTTTTCAATATTTCGATTTAAAAATCTGAGGATTTAAACACAGACGATTTAAAAGTATTTCGTCAATGACATTTATTACTGACTAGACTTTGCCCGCGTCCTGTAATAAAATGTCATCATCATCAACTGCGCGACTGCTGAGCGTGGGGTCCTGGGTTCGAGATTCCCGGGTCGGGCAAAGTGTTATTGGGTTTTTTCATTCGGAAATTCTCAGTAACAGCCTGGAGTCTGGATTTGTGCCCGGTCAATGGCAATAGGCTCGCCCCCTATTACATGGGACTATAACATAACTGGTGAAATGTGGCTGTGCTATACAGGCTGTGTATACAACGTGTATCAGAAATGCGTGGTCATATTTTAAAAGCTCATTCAGGGCATAACATAGAACAACTTTTACTATGGGACCAACCCTGAAATCGCAAAAACTATAGCAGCTGTCCCTACTAAATCACCGATGTCGCTCGACAAAATGTAAGGATCAGCAGATTTTTTTTCGCGATTTGATGTTTGGTCCCATAGTAAAAGTTGTTCGATAGCTTCCCCTGAATAAGCTCTTCATATGTCCCCACAAGGTGGACCGACGACCTGGTGAAGGTCGCGGGAATCCGCTGGATGCGGAAGGCACAGGACCGGTCGTTGTGGCGATGTTTGGGGGAGGCCTATGTCCAGCAGTGGACGTCTTTCGGCTGAAATGATGATGATGATGATGATGACCACGCATTTCTGATACACATTGTATATGTGGCTGTGCTATATAAAGGCTTGATGTTATGTTATGTTGAAATATTATGTTGTTGAATTGTTATGTTATGTTATAACATAACGACACAACATGTTATGTTATGATTTTTTACGATGGTCAGCTTTTTGTTGGGACTTTCCACTAATTTAATCAAGCACACAGCCACATGTTAAGCCCCTGTTACACAAAACATTTGATTAATTTAAACACCCTTGTAAAGTCCTTGAGATAATAAACAACCTAATTCCCGTATTTGACATCACTAAAGTGGATATAATTTGGAACCTAAAGTCCGATTGTTTAAAGAGGACGCACGATTTTCCCCAAGCTGTACCTTCAAAGCCTTCTTCCGAGTCCTCAAACGTTATCCGTCCTGTTTCCTTTCTTGTCTTTTTTTTCTATCTTTGGATATCTTTGGGATCCGGAATTCCGTTTGAGCTGTTTTTTTGCATGAAATAAGTTAGAAGTTTTTTTTCGTTTGAAGTCTTTTCTTGGATTTTTGTTCGTTTCATGAATTTATGGCGTTTCCTTAAAGTGTATATATTTTGTAAAATTACTGTTCGGCTAACCGCATAACAGTATGGTAGTGGACCGGTCACATTAGCCGAAGAACCGTTTGGCCGTTGGGGTAGTGTTCTTGAGTGGAGACCACGAATCGGTAAACGTAGGATAGAACGCCCTCAGGCTCGGTGGAGCGATGATATTGGCAAGGTGGCTGGTAGCAGCTGGATGCGAGTGACCGAGGATCGATGTCAGTGGCGTGCCATTGGAGAGGCCTATCACCAGCAGTGGACAAATATAGGCTGATTATGATGATGAGCCGTATAACAATTGTAACTAAACCATCATATACGCGGAACTCGAACGGAACAAAGGCTCTGCTGCCTACACTAGTTTTATTATCTTCAATACGCGCTTGACTTTATACAGTATGTAACAAAAACCTTGTGTTTCTGTAAGCTACGTTTTCAGAATTGATATTCATACGTAAGGACACAACTCATTTAAAAACCTTATGCTACTCGATTTAACCACCACAAAATTAATTGTAATGTAATGTGTATCAGACATAAAAGTAGTAAAATTGTAATCTTTAGTGGCGAGAATAATCAATTTTAATTTATTTTAATTAGGTAGTTTATCTCATTAAAAATGCTCTCATTATAAAGGTTCTTGACATAACGTAGGCAAAAGCAAAAATATTATTTTAATATTTTATCCATATCTAACAAAAACCGTGTTGTTCCTGTGAGCTACGTTACCAGAATCGATATTCATACGTAAGGACAACTCATTTGGAAAATCTCTTAAATAAAAATAATCACATAACATACAACATAATAACATAGTGGAAACACCCCTTGTAGATTTAAAGTTAAATAGAGCTAATGCGGAAAAAAAAGTGTATATTATTTATTCTAGAAACAGTCTAGCTATACCTTTACACCAACAAATTAATTTATTTTTTAATTTATTTTATTTGATACAGACCACAGAAATAGATTACAGACAGACTTCCCTAGCGAAGTGCATTGGGTATAAAAAATGCAATGCTTTCTCGAGCACTCAGCATAGCAGTTTTATTTATTTACCGATATTTCATTCCGAATTCAAACGAAATGGTTTTTTTGTGGTGTTGTCGGTAATTTAATTTCAAAGCTAAAATTATTTGTTTCTTTCAACACATAATATTATAAGATTGAAATATGAATTGTGGAAAGAAAAATACATTAGAATTTACCGAACATGTAACTATAAAAGGTCAAATGCCAACAACAAGTTCTCAGCCTCAGGGCAAAATTTTCAGCAAACTGATAAATAGATAAGTCAAACTCGTTATCTTGAATCGTTTGGAAGAAACAACTCGAAAAGATTTTCATAAGGTGCATCCACAACGCCAGCATTCGCGCATAGTGAGCATTCGGGCTACGAGAATTTAAGCATTGGGTATAATGAACTGGGCATTACAAAGCATGCGAGCATGGAATTTCTTTATTTGTAGGAATATAACTGATTGTGTATTGTGGTACTAAACTATATTTATAAGTGAGATTAAAGGAAACAATTACTGGGAACTTGAATGACTTTTAATAAGGAGCGATTAAACATACAGCAGTTCTATATATAGTAATCTAGGCTGTCATCTGTCATCATAGTGACAGCTGACGTATTGTTGAAGGTTGCGTTCCATTTCAACACCCTCTCCAGAACGCAAACCCATTGCTCTTGAGCAGCAGTTGTGCTTGTTACGGTAGAGGCCCTTGGTGAGTACATCAGCAACCATGGCATCGGTGCTCAGGTAGCGCACATCAATCTCTCCGCTTGAAACCTTTTCACGGATGAAGTGGTACCTCACATCTATATGTTTACTTCGATTGTGGAAACCATCGGTACCTGAAAGTCTAATTGTGCTTTGATTATCACAAAAAATTACCAAAGGTGAAATGGCTTTGTTGAACCATAGCTCATGATCCAACTGTTTAAGCCACAGTGCTTCTTGCATTGCCGACGTTAGTGACATGTATTCAGCTTCTGTTGACGACAATGCAACTGTTGGTTGCCTTTTAGAGTTCCAACTTATGGCAGCACCCTGAAACAGAAAAACTTGGCCCGAGCATGACCTCCTGTCCTCAATATTTGATGCCCAGTCTGCGTCACAATATCCAGTTATACTTTCTTGTATTTTTTCATACGTAAGCTTCATATATAAAGTACCTTTTAAATATCTCATCACTCTTTTAAGTGCAATCCAATGATCTTTGGTGGGCCTGTTATTAAACCGACTTAAACTGTTTACTATAAAAGCAATATCGGGTCTTGTACATTGAGATAAGTACAATAAACATCCCACAGCCTCATGATAAGGAATGTTGGTTAAGACTTCATTATCATCTTTTGCAGGTACTAGTTTCATACTGACATCACAAGGTGTGTGCACTATTTTGCAGTCTGACATGCCAAATCTTTGTAGGATTTTCTCTATGTACAAGGACTGATCCAATGAAATTTTGTCTTTACTTCTAGTGATTTTCATTCCAATGCAGTATTTTGCTTCACCAATATCTTTCATGCTGAAAATACTTATTAAGCTATTTTTCATAAGAGTTAAAGTTTCTTCACGATTATAAAAACAAAGTAAGTCATCGACATAGACTGCTATAAAGAAAATGTCAGATTTATTCTTAATAGAATAATAAACACAGGGATCTACTTTACATCTCAATAATCCAATTTCCAAAAGGGCTTTATTTAGTTTTAAATTCCACTGCCTGCTGGCCTGCTTCAGGCCATAGAGTGATTTTTTTAACAGACAGACTTTATTACCATCCTTTTCATACAACGGTGGCTGATTCATATATATTTCTTCCTCTATATCCCCCTGTAAAAATGCAGTGACAGCATCCATTTGATGTATTTTTAAGTCATATTTTACTGCTAGCCCAATTAAATATCTGAGAGAGGTATAGCGAAAAACTGGTGCAAACACTTCATGATAATCAATATTTTTCCTTTGTTTAAATCCTTTGATTACCAGCCTCGCCTTAAATCTTGAAATCTCCCCATTTTCATCAGTTTTTGTTTTATACACCCACTTACAAGGTATAGCCTTTTTACCTGTAGGCAGATTGGTTAAGACCCATGTTTGATTTTTTAATAAAGACTCATATTCTTCATTCATGGCATGTTTCCACTGTTGGGCTAAATCACTATCTAACGCTTGTTCAGTGCTCTGTGGGTCACAATTTAGTAGGCTCATTGCTGACTCATTGTTAAAACACATCAAAGATACAGGATCACTTCTCACCTGTCTCCGAGTCCTCACTGTCACATTCTCATGTGACAGTTCTAATGACTTTTCAGGTAAGTATTCAGAATCATTAGAATCCTCAACATCTTCATAAGAACTGTCATCGCTTGATATTGAAACAGGAACCACATCATTACTAGCTGTATTTGACTTTATGTTACTATCATTTAAATTTATTTCTACATTTTTCTTTGATGAAATGCATGTATTATTTACACTTGAAGACATGTACTCAGGGCAATTAACATGAACATGTGTTTTTTTTACAGTGTTCTCCAGGAAGACAACATCTCTACTCATTATGGCTTTCTTTGTTTTGGAATCAATAAACCTATAGCCTTTTGTTGTTTCACTATAACCAACAAAAATTAACTCACGTGATTTCATGTCCCATTTACGCCTCCTTTCTTTTGGTATGTGCACCATTGATTTACAGCCAAAAACCTTGAGGTGACTTAAGTCAGGTTTTGATCCTGTCCATTTTTCATATGGAGTGATTCCAGCAAGTGCACGAGAAGGAGAACGATTAACAAGATATGCTGCCGTCACTGTTGCTTCTGCCCAGTATTCTTTCTGTAAACATGCATTAAAAATCATACATTTTGCCCTCTCCACAAGAGTTCTGTTCATGCGCTCAGCGCGACCATTTTGCTCCGGAGTGTAGGGATTGCTAGTCTGATGTGTTATGCCGGATTCCTTAAGATACTTTTCAAAACTATGATTAACATATTCTTTGCCATTATCAGACCGAAGAACTTTTATACTTTTACCTATTTTATTTTCTACCAGTTTCTTAAATTCTCGAAATTTTTCTAGTGCCTCACTTTTGTGGGCCATAAAATACACAAAAACCTTGCCGGAGTAATCGTCAATGAAGCTCAAAAAATACCTGGCCCCTCCTAGCGATGTAGTCTCCATTGGTCCACATACATCGCTATGAATTAGTTCTAGCAAATCCTTTGCTCGGGAACTCACATGTTTGAATGGTTGCCTGGCCTGTTTTCCTTGTAAACATGACGTGCATATCATGTCCTCTTTGGTTGATGATAACTTTATACCAACAGCACAATTTTGTAGTTTGTACAAATCATTAAAATTAATATGAGCTAATCTTTGATGCCAGAGAAAATTATCTTCATCAATAACTGCAGATAAAGCTTGATTATTACACATATCAAGTTTATAAGTTCCATTTACACAGACAGCTGTTGTCACTTGTACACCTTTATTATTTAAGACACGGCAGCCATCTTTGCAAAACTCAATTTTACAGCCATTCTCAATTATTTTGCTGACAGACAGTAAGTTAGTGGCTAATTCCGGAACATAAAATACATTGGTTACCTGTATTTTGTTTAAAATGCCATCCTCACTCTTGACTGTTATCTGTGCGTTTCCACATGATTCAACTTTGAGCATCTTGTCATCAGCTATGCGGACATGACTTTGTGATGGTTTATATTCTTCGGATAACCATTCCCTGTTTCTGGTCATGTGTACCGATGCTCCGGAGTCTATGTACCAGTTGTACTCATCATTAACTGAAACTGCTGAAAAAGCTGCTACAAAACCAGTGTTAGTATTTTTATCAGAGTTCTGTTTCTTATTTCTGCAGAACTTGCCTAGATGGCCATACCGATTACAGCTATAACAGCGTGGACCCTTTGTTTTTCCTTTGTTATCGCTATTATTATATTTATTTTTAAACTTAGGTGTAAATAATGCAGAAGTTGTGTCTGTGGGCTTCACATCTTGTAAAATCTTAGTCTTGACCAAGTCTGCAGATATGGTGACACCAGAATTTTCCAGTGCCATGAGCATAGGCTTGTAAGACTCGGGCAACCCTGCAAGCAATAATGTACCGAGCCATTCATCGTCAACCTTGAAGTTTATGTTACGGAGCTTATGAGCTGTAGCCATGATTTTATTTACATAATCTTCGATACTGTTACTATTATCCAAAGTGGTAGTAATTAGGGTCTTTAACAAACCAACTTTTCTAGTAAGACCGGAGTCGCTGAAGGCTTTTTCTAAATTATTCCATACCTGTTTAGCAGATGTGCATTCCTGAATGTGGACATAATTGATCGGGTCCACCAGTAGGATTATTTTGGATTTTGCCTTTTTGTCCTTTTTTGGGTCCACGTTTGTCCCTTCGACGCATTCCCAGAGTTCCTCGTGGTCCAAGAAAGTTTGTACTGCAAACTTCCATGTTGAGTAATTATCTCTGCCAGCTAACTTTTCAATGTTAAACGTACTATGCGATGAATTTGAAGCCATCATAGAAAAATATGTTTGCCACGCGCCTCGTTGCAAATGGATTCCGAGCCGGCCGGCAAAAATTTGTATCCAACAATATTCTGACAATCCGTGATATTTCCTGAAATAAAATGCGCAACCACGCTCTGCTACCATGTAGGAATATAACTGATTGTGTATTGTGGTACTAAACTATATTTATAAGTGAGATTAAAGGAAACAATTACTGGGAACTTGAATGACTTTTAATAAGGAGCGATTAAACATACAGCAGTTCTATATATAGTAATCTAGGCTGTCATCTGTCATCATAGTGACAGCTGACGTATTGTTGAAGGTTGCGTTCCATTTCAACAGTTATGATGTTCCAACAAATACCGCTTGCGAATTTTCAAACTTTTTGCTCGAAAACTAATGCATGGGTTGCAATGGAATTGTCACAACTACGTGAACGTTCGTTTTTAGGGTTCCATATCCAAAGGGTGCCAAACGGGACTCTATTACTCTCGCTACGTCTTTCCGCCATCTGTCCGTTTGTCACAGGGCCGTATCTTTTGAACGGTAATAGGTAGCCGGTTGAAATTTTCTCAGAATATGTTGCTATGACCCCTATAAAAGTTGAAAACCAAAAGGGCTTCCCTTACAAGAAACCTCGAAAAACAGGCATTTTTTTCAACGTTTTTGTTCCTGCTCTATCTTCAAAACGGTAAGATATACTGGTATCAAACTTGGTTTGATTATAGTGCATACTATGTATGTAGCTTAGCAAAAAATAATAAAAACAGGGTAAACATAGATATATGTATATATGTGGTGGTACCTGCGTAAAAAAAAGACGCAAAAATTCAAATTTCGCTCACGGTACGTTGATGTCTTTTGATGAACTCTCGTAAATGAAATCAGTTTCTATAGGGTATCAGGTCAATGGGTGGTACTGAACCCTTACTGCGTGAGTCCATCTCACACTTGAACGGTTTTTTGTAGCAATTACCCACTAACAAAATGTTCGAGGGGTGGACGCACCTTTATAGTTCCTACATTTTCTTACTTACCCGGTGTTGCCACCCTTAAAACTTCAATAAAGACGCTCCATTTAGTTGTGATATTCCGTTGCTCCATAAACTGTTATCAAAATTCTTTGCAGAGGAAATTGTGACCTCTACAGTGCCGGTACAGTTTATGACCCTACATCCTTCTGTTCGTCGATTTAATTGGACAGTTAACCTACTGTACGCAGGTTGAAGTTGGAATTATGGTGTCGATATGGGAAGTTCTTGAGAGGATTCGGGAAAATTGTTGGGGTAAAGGTTAAGAGAGGACTTGTGTCGCCACATATGGTGTCTATAAGGGCAAGGTTCTTGAGAAATTTTAGGGTGTATTACTTCCTTGATTAAATGTTTAAGGCTGACTTTTTGCCGCTTGACTAGGTATATGTTTTCAGGCCAATCCCGCACTGGCGATTTAAAATCTCTTCGGAAAAAACATCTCAGTGTGCGAATAAAAATAGCGCGAATAAAAATCGTGCGATTTAAAAATCGCTGTGTGGGCTTGACCTTAAAATGAAAAGGTAAAAATTGAAAATAGTTGTTTTGATGAGTTTAAAAATTTGTGTAAGTTTTTAATAGTTACAAAACAATGATTTAATATTATTCAAGTGCAACTTTAAAGAGACTTTGAAGTCGTTGCAGTAAAATGGCTTCCGTATACATACCAGGCCCCTCAGAAAGTATTGCGAAAAAAAGTTTTTATATATGGGAGACTGGCCAGTTATAATGTTTTTCGAAAATATGATTATTTATAAGTAAAAATAAGTAAGTTCCAATTTCAAAATTTCCCTCCACATTTTTTGCGAGTTAATTCAAAGTATTGTGTCTCACTGAAATATGGATCTGCGCCGGGAACATTTTAGAGCTATGATTTTATACGATTTCAAGTGTCGCCTGAAACCGGATGAATCGTACGATAGACTTCAAATGGCATTCATGGATGAAGGCCCTTCCAAGGCAACCGTGTATCGTTGGTATAACGAATTCAAGCGCGGTCGACCAACTTTGGGGGATGACTAAAGAAGCGGTCGCCCTTTGACGGCTGTTACCGAAGAAAACGTGCTAGCAGTGAAAAATTTAATCCAAGACAATAGGCGAATTACATATCAGGAGATTCAACACATATTGAAGATTGGATCGGGAAGCGTTCACGAGATTCTACACAGCCATCTTCGCGTGAGGAGGATAGTATCACGCTGGGTGCCGCACAACCTCACCGATGCTCAGAAGCAGGCCCGGGTGGAATGGTGCCGTGATATGCTTAACAAATTTGAAGCAGGCTCGTCTCGGCGTGTTTACGACATCGTTACAGGTGATGAGTCCTGGATTTATCAATACGACCCAGAAACCAAGCGCCAGTCGACTGTTTGGGTGTTTCAAAATGAGCCAACGCCTACCAAAGTGAAGCGATCTAGAAGCGGGGGTAAGATTTTGATCGCTAGCTTTTTTAATTTGACTGGCCACTTGGTATCAATTCCCTTACGGGATCAAAGAAGCATTAATGCCGAATGGTATACTACCAAATGTTTGCCAGAAGTTTTCTCTGTTATAAGCAACAAGCGACCAAACACAGGGCTCCGCGGGCTACTGCTCCACCACGACAATGCACCTGCGCACACCGCACTCAAAACGAGGGACTTCCTGGACAGCACGCCAGTCAAACTCCTGGGTCACCCTCCTTACAGCCCTGATCTAGCACCGTGTGACTTCTTTTTATTCCCAAAAATAAAAAATCAGCTCAAAGGGATACAATTTTCGTCGCCGGAAGATGCGCTGGCTGCGTTCGAGCAGGCTGTAAACGAGGTGTCTGCGGCGGACTGGAAAAAGTGTTTTGAAAACTGGTTTAGGCGCATGAATCTTTGTATAGAGGCTGGTGGAAAGTACTTTGAAAAGATTTGATAAAAATATATGTACGTATAGAACAATTTTTTTTAGTTTCGCAAAACTTTCTGAGTGTCCCACGTATATCTGTAAAAATGCTGCAGTTTTATATAAAAAACCGTGTATAGATTTCACTGACAATTCACTTAAAATAAGTTGTAAGGGGTCAAGTGTGCTCTTGAGTATATTATTTAAAAAACAAACTTTAACTTTTCAAACAGTTTTAAATAAAATCTTGCTAGGAGATGAAAACTTGGAATAATTAATTTAAGCATGTATTATAGGGTAAGAGCCCCCCGGTTTTGGCCACTTTAAGGAAAGTTTTATTTTCTAAAATTCACTAATAATGCAAAAAGGCATAAAATTTTGATTTTAAAACTTTAATGAATAGGACATACATCTATATTTAATGTTTCATACGTGTATGTAACGAGAACCTATAACTTATTTAAGTACATTTTTTTATAAATAAAAGGTGCAAAATCACCAATTTTGGCCACTTTTCCCCTAGTTGTGGCCATGCTGATGCATCAGTTCTGGCCACTGAATTTAAAAAAAAATACTATCAAAATAAAACCACTAATTTGTTCTTAAAACCAATATTAATTTTTAGTTCTGAAACTATGAATTCCCAATAATGTTCCATCTCGGCCACGTGGAAAAAAAATTGTTTTATTGCAGCTCCATACTAGTGTTGGTGGCGTTGGTAGCTCAGTAACTTCCTCAAATCATTTTCAGATTTTTTCTTTAGTGATCATAGCACATGAGCCTCATTAAAATACTCTGCAAGTTTTTTGCTTAAATACGAGTACGCCCATATAGGACAAAAACCATGATTGTCCTGAAAATAATCAAAAAAGTTTCTACTCTTTCAACGTCTATATCTTATTTATTTATTCTTTGTTGGTGCCATTTTATCAAATTTACCTATAAAGAAAATTTGCAATTGTTAAACCAAGCCAGAAGCAAGTATTAAGCACCAAAACCAAACCCTAACGTGCAATAAAAAAAGTAGCCAAAACCGGGGTTTAGTACAAATTAGTTGTGGCCACAAGCATGGCCAAAACCCAAGCAGGCAATAAAATTATTGTGTTAGTTGTGGCCACCTCACGTTTAAACGTCATGCTTAAGCAATAGGAATTAAATAACCACCACAATAACCTCAAAACTACGTTCCTTAAAATTCATTTAGTTGACTTGAATCACATCGAAACCAAAATAGAAAAAGATAGGTAGGATCATAGAATTAAAGGTAGGATAATTTATCAATTACTCACAGAGGGTCGCTTAACGTTTTTCTTAAGAAGTCGCCAGATATTTTAACTTTTTGTTTCACAATTTTCGCAAAAAGTTCTCATACACTTTCAGCACCACACCTCTCACTTTTTAAAAAGAACCATAGACGAAGGATTTTTTTTCCATTGATAGAAAACCAATCTATTTTCTATGCCTTATTTATCAACATTTAAAATAGCAAATGGCCAAAACCGGGGTGGTGGCCAAAACCGGGGCTCCTGAACCAACACCAACACAACCAACCAACCAACAACAACAACCAACACTATACCAACACTGAACTTTTCCACTTTAACTTTTTCTAGTGTTATTTCGTCATCGAAATACGGGTTTTAAGGCACGCGTCAACCTATCGGTATCGTACTCATCGGACAGATCACATTGTATTAAAAAATGCGGATGTCGTCATCGGCATCCGAATGTTAATATTGAAAATCCGACAGCTCATAGAAATGCCTCGGCAATCTGTATGCTGCGGAGCCCAGTGGTTAAACGCTTACCTTCCATGTAGGAGTGTCTTGAGTTCGATTCCGGCCCGCACTTTTGTCTTTTCGAATTCATGTGCGGATCAGAATTTGATTATCTATTGCTTTAACTGTTAAGGAAAACACCGTGAGGAAACCTGAATAATTGAGAGTGCTCCATACAGTTCTCGATGGTTATGTAGTCTGCCAACCCGCACTAGGCCAGCGTGGTGGACTATGGCCTAACCTTCTCATTCTGAGAAGAGACGCGTGCCAAGCAGTGGTACAATAATGGGCTGCTTATGTGTGTATGTTATGCTGGCTTATGTTTTCTTGCTACCCTTTTGTTATACTATAAGTTACTAACCCTAGAATATAACTTATTACTAACCAAGAATAGATTTTGTTCTCCGAATTGAAGAAATTTGAATTGAATTATGTGGACATTGTAGACCGAGTCCAGAAATAAGATATAAATTATTTGTAAATTATACTACTTTTAGTATCTGAAACGTCTAGAAATATTTAAGTCATGATCGAATATTGTTTATAGATAAGCAAAGTTTCTGATTCTCAACAAAATTAGAGGAATAACAACCAACATTATTATCCTATAAGACATTGTTAGTTCAGAATTCGATACATTTCTGTTTTGAAATGAAACAGCACTTTGCCTTAAACCGACTGTAATTACAGCGTCTAAGATTACACCTACACCGTATTTGGCTAGTAAGTTACTTTAACTTGTTAACTATACTGTTGATAATAGAGACATCTTGTCTTATTTCATAATATTTATGTCAAGTAATTTTCAAACTTACGTCAAAGGCGTAAAGTCAATTTTGGGTAACAATTATTTTAGAGGATAGGAGAATCTTAAGTTATTGTTGCTGTGAGTGGCTATATTGTTTTAATCGAATTTACGGGATACATTAGTCGACAGCGGTCTTTGTTTCTATGCTTCTACGTAAATTATAAAGTTCGTTGGACAGTTTGCATACAGATCTGAACTCGATAATAGCAATATTCTTTTCTCCCACTTGCTCGGAAATTGGTTCATTATTCAAAAAATAATACACCAATCGGCTCTTTTCCGTACGCAACGAAATAACAGGCCAGTAATATCCAACACAATAAAAATAGAAATTGCTGGACAGTTTTTAATTTGTTTAATTATTCTACCGAGGTTTTTAACTACACACTTATACATATAAATTAGTGTATTAATTAAAAAAAATTCAAATCGTTGAAAATAAAATAAAATAGAACAAGAACCGCACGCGGACGAATTGGCGCGAATGAAAATTAGATATGTTGAATTAATTTGTGTATTGTTTCCTCGCTAATGAGAGAAAAGTACTATACAAGTTTCGGCCGAAATAGCAATTAACGGCCTCATTTAGTTAAAATAGACTCGGCTGGCGCCTCGTCCTTTTAAAATCACTTCTGAAGTATTTCACGATAACTTCTTTCACACTTTATGACTAAGAAAACCGGCCAAGTGTGAGTTGGACTCGCACACAAAGGATTCCTTACTTATGTCTTAGTTCGCCTACTTTTTATTATTTGTTGCTTAACTATACGTAATAAATCATTTATTTCAGATTTAACATCCATTTTGTTAGTAAACATTGCTCTTACAACCTAAAGAAAAATAAGTTAATTACAAATAACGAGTCTTCATTCATTCATTTGTTTTCGTCGTATTTTTTTCTTCTTGTGTCTTTGCACCTATAATTAGAATGTACCATCCTCTGTACACATTTTGAGGAAATAAAGTTAATTTGATTTTGTTTCATTAATTATATTTCTACTTAATTTTCTTGATCATTTTGTTTCTTGGTTAAGAATTCCGTGAAATCGATCTCAAAAGAACTGGAAACTTTCTATTGCTATTTGTGTCTAAAAGTGGCCGATTTTCGCACTTTTTCTATCTACAACTACAGCGAACTTGAATTTACAGAGTTAATAGTAACATTTTCTGATTAAACAAAAGTACTTGTACTTCAATTGTTAAAGAGGAATTTTCGATAAATGATGTATTCAGTGAGTAATATTTTTTTTACTTATGGGGGCGCCACTTTACTGCTACATGCCCCTTAGAAGTTCTTCGGTTTCAATTTGTAAACATACTATACATTGGAGTTCTCATATCACCATCCTCCTGCTTTTATCCCAGTTTATTTGGTGTCGACGCAGCATGTATTTTTCTTCCATATATCTCTATCAGCCGTCATCTCCGTGTTAACTTTCATTTTATTCATATCATCTTTCACACAATCCATCCATGTTTTCTTTGGTCTGTCTCTTGTATTTCAGCCATCTACATTCATTCTTAAAACTATTCTCCATATTTTTTTATTTTTTATTTTGTATATTCTTCATATGCTCCTTATTCCTCTTATTTATTTATTAAATTTATGCACACACAGAGAAATAATAATAAAATACATAGAAATTAATAGTACAAAAGCACAGAATATCTAATAGTACTAACATAACAAAGGCACTGCTTATTTCATTAAGAAATTTCTTCCAGCAGACCTGCGAGAGGAAAATTTGAAGGAAAGAGATGTAGACACAGTGTGTCAAGTAATGCTAATAAATATACCTACATATATATAAACTCATACATAAACTAATATACCTATAACGTAAAATAAATATAGTATAAAAATAATAAACATAGTCTGGGTATACATTCAATTAAAACAAAATATAAATCATACAAAACATTATTACGTACAACCTATATGGATGAGGAAAGATAATGCTCTTTTACACGTTTTTTGAATGTGGTAACAGTTTTACAGTCGCGTATCTCAGGCGAAAGCGAGTTCCACAACCTAACCGCGTGCACAGATAAGGAATAGGAGTATAATTCGGTTTTATGGGATAGAAAATTGAGGATACTCTTCATCACATAGACTACTCAAAAATTAATTAAGAATAAACCCTCCTAATACAATACCTACACAAAATTTAATAAGTACACAAAATTACCTCGTAACAAGTCTAATCCCACAGCGTCTGTCTTAAACTTTATTAAGTCCAAAAACGTGAGATTAAAGTGCCTACAAAGTTTTTATCTTGTTATGACTCAAACAGCGGGACTAATATACAACGCTTCTTCTAAATGAATGGCGGTTTCCCGGCCTACAATGATTGTATTTTTTTGCTTTCACTGGCTTCACTCTTGACTTAATTCCATCACATTTCTGTACACAACATTCATTCTAAAAGGGAGGTGGTCGGTTGAGGGCATTTTTTTTTTTTGAAAACTACACTGTTAGTCCCTTCAGTTTTTAGGACCGAAGTTCCTTGACGCGGCTTGCGGTAGGTGTGATTCTGGACAGTGCGGCTGTAGTGAGGACACGGCCCTTTATACCCTTGCATACTGTCCTGCTTGGGTGGTGCGGCGCCGTGCTCTCACTACAATAATCGGGGGAGACCTCTCGCTGCCGGCTGTGGTCAAGGCCATGGCTGACAGTGTGGAGGCGTGGGAGGAGGTCGCATCCTTCTGTGAGAAGGTTATCTCACAGAAGGAAGCGGCGGAGCGGGTCAGGGAAGAAGGCTCCTTCGCTGATCCAATCCGCCGCAAGACGACGGGTCGGCGCAGGTGGCTTTACGCCGAACTGGTACCGCCCTAACAGAGGCCAGCGGACGATAGACTGGGGAGTCAGTCGTCCACATTGCACGGCCTTTGAGTTGTGGTGATGTCCCAAGTGTCCTTTTCATCTTTTTTTTTTATCTTCTTGAAAGTTCGGAAATATAGGCAATCATTATACAACATAACATCTTCCTTTCCTGACCTTTACACAAAGAAACTCGACATTATTTTCTATATTAATCAATGCAATATTGATGTTCTTGCCATAATCGATTTGTTAATAATCCCTTCATAATCTTTGTGGATGGCACTCACAGGAAGTGCTGGAGTGGCCCTTTGTTTTGTTAGGAACCACTTTGGTGAGGCATAATAATTCGCTAAAATCGACAATGATCAAAAAACGATGGTAAAAATACCTAAACCATTACGTTCTTTCGAAAAAGGTGATTTTTGATATGGGTGTTGCCATAGAGATACTGCATAAATCGTCGGACAAGATTAAAGCGGCCATTATATATTTACAGAGTTGCAAAACTACTGCAACTTATATACAAGTTGGATATGACAATACGACATTAAATAAAACCACGTACAGAGTATCACGTTCTCTGACCGTATAAAAAAAAATTAATCAAATCCAGTTAATAGCTTAGCCACAGGAAATTATTTTAATTTAATTAATTTTTAATGTGGGACCATTTTTCTAGGCAAATATCGATAGGTCAAAGACATATATATTTTAATTTTATTTTATTGATTATTATATGATTGCATGACATTGTATTATTGTGGTAACTAATTATTATTTTTTGTTGTATGACATATATATTTTATTGATTATTATATGCTTGCATGACATTGTATTATTGTAATTTATCTGAAATAAATCAATTGAATTGAATTGAAAAAGACCTGTGCGAGTCCATATGATTTTAAACTCTTTCTCAATTATTACAGATGATTATAATAAACAAAGTTTAACCGGATTAAATCGCGTATATTATTTAAATTGGTTTTCCTGACGTTTCGAAAGCTTTGCAGCATTTCGTGGTCGCAGGTAGACTAAGATGACAAGCGTCTTTACAGATATTTCAAAAAAAAAAAAATTATCTACCGTACAATATTATTAATTAAAATCGTTTCGATGCACGCAGTAATCACTCACAATATAATTATCTTTTACAGTGTTGCGTGCTGTTTGGGACTTGATTATTTGTAGGACTGGGCTCCAAACAGGTGGTAGCTGCCAACCATCTTATCTATTAAAATTAGGATGTTTTTTTTGACGCTTGTCATCTCAGTCTACCTGCGACCACGAAACGCTGCAAAGCTTTCGAAACGTCAGGAAAACCAATTTTAATAATATACCAGATTTAATCCGGTTTAACTTTGTTTTATTATAATGTGTAGTGATCGCAAAAACCTAAGAAATTATTATATTACAGATGATTACAAATGGTGTTACTTATTATTTCGATGTTTTAATATTTATTTTGTTAAAAAATTTCGTTGTTTTAATTTTCGATAAACAACTTATTTATGTGTTTAAAATGCTTCTATAGACTATTAATAACCGTGTTTTTATTTTTATTTTCGTATTGTGATATCTATGTTGTATAAATACACTAAATATGCAAATTACGTAACTGCCAAACTACAACAATGTAGCCTTACACTGCAACAAGAACTTGACAAGGCAACGGTTTACGTCGTCCATAATTCAGACAGAAACTCATTTCGCTAAAACAACTCAATACAACTCTTCTACAACAAGCAGTTAAATGTTGGAATGAAACTAGTTGTTGAGTTGTAAAGGACAAATGAACTGGCGGTGGCTACTTCAAAACATTTCCTGTTGTCTGACCAACAATTTCGAAATAATAAATTGCCTGTCGGGGACATTTCTCTAACAGTTGCATCGAATAGTTTCGATGTTCGAATTTGGGGTAGCGTTTGTGAATGTGGTGATGATTTATTTTAGGGTGTGCGAGTGAGATGTATGGAAGAAAGGTTTGCTTAACTAGTAAACAATAAAACATTGGATGGACACTCACTGCTGCACAAAGCTGTGGTTTTGCTATAGATATATTATTGTCACAAAAGATTTTTTTTTTGAAATATAAACACTATAAAATAAATAAATCTATAATTACTTTATTATTTTTAAAACATTTGCGTATGCGAAATAGATCAATGTTAAAAAAAAAAAAATGCT
Source organism: Asteroscopus sphinx (assembly GCA_949699075.1). Taxonomy (NCBI): domain Eukaryota; kingdom Metazoa; phylum Arthropoda; class Insecta; order Lepidoptera; family Noctuidae; genus Asteroscopus; species Asteroscopus sphinx. The sequence goes on along the minus strand of OX453004.1, from coordinate 28,585,151 downwards.
TTCCATAAATTATATGATGTCGAATTAATTCGATGTTTATTCAAAAGCTTTTCGAGATGTTTCTCAGTCTCCGAGCCTTTTTCTCAATTAGGTTGGGGTCGGTTTCCAGACTAACCAGATGCGGCTGTACATCAGTATTTTCTACGCAGCGACTACCATCAGACCCCGCAACCCAGTTATACAAAGTCTTTTTGAAATAACTAAAACCCTGTTGAGGTGTCATTGTACTCATCGGTATGAGCATTTTTTTTCTATGGGACCTACCCTGAAATCGCGAAAAAAATCAGTTGATCCTTATATTTGTGTCCACATAAATAAATAAAATAAAAAAGCCTTTTATTTTTCATACAATTAGAAAACAATTAATATTCATTTTTAAATTAATATTAAGAACCTACAATAATAACGGTTACGGTTACTAATTAAAATAAAATAGCTACGATGTTATTAGTTAAAATTCAATTATTTTCATTTCATAGCAATAAATTTAATTCGTATATTAATAATAATCAATAAGACATAATACTAAATTAAATTTGATTAATTGAAATATTTAGAATATATTTTAAATTAAATAAATTAGGTAGCATGCATGAACCCCTCAATTAGTGAGGGTAAAAGCCTCCTCCAGAGAAGACCAGCGATCTCGTCCTTGGGCTTCTGTCATCCAATTTCTGCCTGCAACTCGTGTGATGTCGTCTGCCCATCTAGTTCAGGTCTTCCTCTCTTCCTAGAACCTGTAAGACCTGGCCATGACGTGTCCACATAAATCAACAAAATGTAGGGATTAGCTGATTTCATTGTTGGTCCCATAGTAAAAGTTGTTCATACTGATCAGTACAATGACCCCTTAAAAGGTTTTTATTTGTTTTAATAACACGTTATATACTGGGTACCGATATCAAATTAGACCAGCAACTGCAGCTGTCAGACTTTCGGGCTTTTGACGACCCGTAACAAAGACATTAAAATACTTACTTATTTAGTCTCTTTGACCCGTAATGACTGCCATAGATATTAGTATGGCAACCGAGACTTTCAACCTAACGTGATCACCGAGCCACAGAGTGGTCTTGATAAGCAACTAAACGGTCACCCATCCAAGGACTGACCGCGGCTAGTGCAGCTTAACCTCTCAGATATTGCAATACACTCGGTTACTCCACATAACCACGAGCCCCTCACAAGCTTTTTGAGTTAAAGATTTGTCGTTCTACTGTTACAGGAGTGGCACCAAAATTCAGCAGCGGCATAGAAATCTGTGTATTTTATGTCCATTATTTTAGTCCTGTAGAAATCTCAGTGTAGGTATTCTTTAAACTTAATAGTATCTAATTTCAAGTTCTTGAGGCCCAATTTAGGATGTCAATCACTATGAATGATTGGATGTCCCCATGTTGTAGTTACAAGTGCTTAAAATAGAGCGTGATGGATGATGACAGCTGTGACAGTGGCCGTTTTAGATGGTTGGTGTCCAAACAATACTGTATCAATATTTTGGCAGGAAGTGTCATCTAATGGTACGCCTGTGTGTGCTTCATTTCGAGCGTTTGTACGTATTTGTTTACTGTGGTAATACTGTGTACTGGAGACTGGTAATTTTTTGAGCGTACAAACTACACATATTTCGACTTTCATTAATCTTTGCGTTTACATTAAGTAAATAAATAAAAATTCTTAATTTCAGGCAAGGCACAAGTTTTATACATTAAACCCATATTTTATTATAATTAGATTTACAAATAAATAAATCATTACTTAAACAATAAATAATAATAAATTACTTTACACTTACAGCTACGGTGACCAAAGTTAACCATGATTCAGAATTTCAATGATTAATTTGCCGACAAGACCTTAATTTCGAAATGTTGCCATAAATTGTGAGTGTGAGAATTATTCCGGTTGATCGTCATCATTCATAGTAAACAATAAGATCTTCGACTCTGTCCAAGTCAGCTACAAGTCAATCACACAACAAATTCGAAGGGAAAATACATAAACAATTATAAGTTAAAACAAAAGGTGACACAAATAACTTGATCGTAAACTACAATGTATTTCACTTATTCACTTAAACTTTAAAATTCAAGGGCACATCTTATTTATCGCGAAAGTGTGGCGAGACTTTCAAGAGTAATAAGACGAATTTTATTCAATCCGTAATCAATTCAAGAACACCTTGTTTTGGTCTTAAAGTTCCTGATTCTGCAGAACTGGATTATAAATTGAAGATATAAAAAGGTGGGCAACGAAGATTCAGCATCACACTTGTGACAGACGTAGTCATCAACAATACATCAAAATGTTTGTGAAGGTAATTGTTTTAGTTTTTACTAGTTGTAAAATAATAAGGCTCATTAAAAAATGGCTTTTTTGCATTCCAAAATTAAAGAAAATTCTAGATACAATACAGGACGAATTTTTAATCACTATCCAATTTTTATAGGAATAAAAAAAATTGATAAGTACACACGGCTACACATCAAGCTGTATATAACCAGTAAAGGCTGACCTCGCGTTGGAAGGAAAACCTATACAATGCGAGGTCAGCTTATACTGGAAATATACAGCTTGATGTGTAGCCGTGTGTACAATTTACGCAATAAGAAAAAATCCCGGAAAAATTATCAATTCCTGTGTAGTTCCTAAATCAAATGTCATTATTGAGATGCAAAATTTCTATATTTTATCTACAATTTGAGTACTGAGTAAAAGAATACTAAAAGAAAAATCACTTATTTTATTATTTTCAGCAAAGATCTTTAAATTAAAACTTAGATGCGGATTAAAAATTCATGGCGCATATTTAAAGCCATAATTCATCACTTAATATTTACAGCTTTTGAAATATTCATGATCTTTTTATAAGTGGGAACTTTTACCAACTCAATAAAATTGGTTTGAAAATTATTAACCTATTTGAAAATTAATTATTAAATTATGGTACACATCTTATGATATTTCATTGTTTTACAATATTTATGATAATAATGCTCTCAAAACAAATTATAGGTTAGGAAGGAAACCCGAGTAGTATTTTTCAAAGACATTTCCATACTGACAGTATAATACCTTTATGGTATTTTTTCAATTTTTAATACTAAATTAATATTAATTTGTTCTTGCAGTTCGTCGCACTCTTCGCCTTGGTGGCCATCGCCAGCGCTAGCAACGATTTGTCTAGCTTCGCCTACAGCGTGGCAGACCCCTACACCGGTGACTTCAAGCACCAGATTGAGAACAGAGTTGACAACAACGTGCAGGGCCAGTACTCTCTCCTGGAGTCTGATGGCACTCGCCGTACTGTGGATTACGCCGCTGGCGCCGGAGGTTTCAACGCTGTTGTACGCAAGGACCCTGCTCTCATCGCTGCTGCCCCTGCCGTCTCCTACGCTGCTCCTGCGATTGTCGCTCCCGCCATCTCCTACGCTGCTCCCGCCGTTGCCGCTCCAGCGATCGCCTACGGCTCTCCCTACGGCTACGCTAAATTTGGAGCTCTTGGATATAGCTCACCTTATGGCTACGCTAAATTGGGAGCCTTAGGATACGGATCCCCCTTGGCTTACAGCAAATTCTACTAAAGACCTGGATTTAAACTGTTTGTAAATAAAATGTTTATGCTATTGTGACCTAACTTTGATTTTTATTTTTTCCACCAAATCTTAATGTACATAATTCTTCTGTACGTAGTTTGTCACCCAACTTCTCCTAAACGACTTGACCAATTTGGATGATTTTATTTGTGTATATTTCAATAGGTATTTTGGTGATAAGTGTTTGTGTTGGACTGGGTGTTTCTAATGTATTATAAGAATTTATTTACAAAAAAAAGTATATAAGTATAATATCCATTGCCTAGTAATATCCTCCCGGCCGAATTTCGGTCACGGCGGCCAATCTCAATGGAGACTAGCCATCTGCACGAGACATATTATAGTGCACAAGTGTGTGCGCAAACACAGGTGCACTCTCTATTCCCTCACTCTCATAATCCGATGGGATGGCAATTCGACACGACCGGAGAGAGATCAGACGCAGGACCGACGGCTTTACGTGCCATGGGTGGCATTGCCTAGTACCCATAGCACAAGCTCTGCTTAGTTTGGGAATAGATGGTGCTGTGTAAAAATGTCCCAAAAATATTTTATTTATTTTATTATTCATTATTTCTTTTAAAAAAACACTATCTATTTGTGTTTCCCGCTGACATATGTGCTATTGTGTTATGTAGAACAATTCACAAATTAATTTACCATTCCGTCTGTTACAAAGAGATTGTAAAAGCGTAAAAGGAATGCTAATCAAAGTCCCCGAGACTGCAACTGTTTGTTTATGTTCAGGTCCCATTTCAACATAGAATAAAACATTGTTTTAAATATTCATCGTTCGTTGTATCACTTGATCTTGTTGTTGTTAAGTTTATTTATATTTATAACCAGTATTTTTCCACCTGCAGTGTGAATTATTTATAGTTCGACCTTTTTAGGGTTCCGTAGTCCTACAAGGAACCCTTATAGTTTCGTCATGTCCGTCTGTCCGTCTGTCCTAATCCTTTACAGCTTAATAACTTCGACAGTTATAAACATAAGTAAATGAAATTTTGTTGGGTATCATTGAATAGGTCTATTAAAATGAAGGTAATGTTTCATATATGACTTTTTTATCAGGTATACCATCTGCGAAATACAGTTCGCCAAAGTGGCTTGCAATGTCAATCAATCAATGCCCCTCTGCCATTTCTAAATTATGCAATGCAGAAACTTATAGTCTTCCACATTGATAGACCTTTATAAAAACTCTCTTTTAAAATTATTTCGAGTAAAATGTGATAATAAATTTTTGAGTTAAAGTGAGAAAACTGAAAAATACTTTTTTTTTTTTTTTTTTTTTGCCGTGGGGAAATCCTCATGGACGCACTCCGCCCGGGGTAGGCGGAGCCAGTGTCGGACTCTTACCGACTAAAACCACCACGGTGTTCCTTCAACTACCTTAGCCGGGGGCGTGGGAACCCGTGAGTATTCACACAACCACCCCCGACAGGTCCTGGCCCGCCACAAGCAGGCGAGCCCCTTCTCCCCGTGCGGCCTAACGTCGGCCGCACCCTCCTAGGTGGCGCACACGGAACACTGCACGCCACTTTACCTCATGGGCCTTTTCCAGCCGCGCCAACTACGCCGGCTGTGCCAGCTACGCCGGCTGCTGGTCGGGCAGCAGACTACCCCGAGTCTGCTGCTCGCAGGCCCTACCTCCCGTAATTTTTTATAGAGGTTTTCTTCCTCGCGGTCCGGGCGGTGAAGCCAAGACCCTCGGTCCCCAGAGGCGCGAGAACACTACTCAGCGGGCACTCCTGGGGTTACGAGATCGACGGGGGCAGGGAAAGACAGTCCCCCCGCTGCCTGCCCAGTGGCAGGGTGAGTGCACACCGGGCCCGCCCCTGCTCCTCCACTGTGCCCTCTGCTGATATCAGAGGGACACGTGGAGCAACTCCCTACTGGCCCAGAACGGGCCCCTCCCGTGCCAGAATATTCGCCACAGGCAATAAAATCCCCCGAAGGTTAATCCCTCGGCAGGATTTTATTGCCCGTGCCCAGGATGCACCGGCCAAACAACTGCCGATCCCTCCAGACGTGTCCAGAAGGACAAGCAGCCGTCAGGCACACGTGGAGGTTTTCTGGCCAGCACCCCAAACTGAAAAAAACTGAAAAATACTTAAGACGTCTTAGTTCATAGGTCATTGACCTTAGAGAAAAATGGTCCCGGCAAATAATGCTCCTTTAGTTACTTTCTATTTAAAAAAATCATAAGAAGAAACTTTGTGTTATATTGATATGACACACTTCTTAAATTTAGCTTCTTAAATTAAGCGCTAGGTGGCGCTGTTTGCAAAAACTAAAATAGCAATGATTAATATTCGATTTGATTCGTTTGTATAGATATATTAGACTGTAATATGTTGGTAGAGGATGTCTTGATGTTCAGAGAAACTCAGTAAAATACATGTAGAACAAGTTTATATTATCCAAGTCTCCATAGTAATGCCTTAAGTCTAATACATTCAATTATATTTATATAATGCTAATGACCCAAATCCGTGCGTCACTATGTTACTGTAGATTAGTAAATGTAGCGGTGCAACTGTCAATTAAGGCAGTATGCCACACCTCCCCCGAAAAGGTGCCATTACACCCCCGGATTTTAAAATGAAAAATGTTTGACGCACGCAGTTGTGTCTTACATTTTTTTAATTTTTATATAATAGAATAATAATAAAATGTTGATACAAAAATTCTATAATTCATGGTTACAATACAATTTCGTATTATTTTTGTGAACAACATATGGTTTATTATTTTTTAATATTTCAACGTTAGGCGACAGATCTTTGAGGACTTCATAGGGTCCTAAATAAATATTGTCTAATTTATTTCCAGTTTGATTTTTTAAGAGTACAAAATCACCGGGTTTGTAATTTACAGAATTTATTTTCTTATCATACAACGACTTTCTATTATTTTTACTAATTATAAGATTATTTCTAGCATCTATAAGAGCACGTTGTAATCTATATTTTAATTCTAATGGATAACTATCAAAATTATACAGAGGCTCTACTTTGTCTAAGCTATGGTTAAGATTATTAGGTAAATTACATAATTTGCCAAATACAAGTTCATGCGGCGTATATTTTGTCTCTGAGTTCACAGCAGTATTAAAGGAGAAACACCAATAATTTAACCAGCTGCTCCAATCACTTTTGTTTTGGCTACACTGTATTCTCAGATAAGCACCTAGACTCTTATGAGTGTTTTCTAATGCTCCTATTGTCTCATGGTGATATGCAGTCGAATGTATCTTTTTTATTCCTAACAGGCTACAAATTTCTGACATAACACTTGACATGAACTCAGTTCCCTGATCGGTTATGATTTCTTTGGGAATTCCATATCTTAAAATAAAATTATTAACAAATGATCTACTTACTGAGTTAGTATCCTTATTTGTTAGGGGGTAAGCCTCAACAAATTTTGTTAAATGACATTGAAGAGTTAAAATATATTTATAATTATAATTGTCTATATCTAAAGGCCCAACTATATCTAAGCTAATTCTTTCAAAACCACTACTAGGAGTCGTCGTTAAAGACATTGGCTCTCTAGTCTTTTTATTAGTGTGTTTTTGAGTTTGACACTCTTTGCACTTTTTCACATACTCAGTGACGTCATAACTTATGCCTGGCCAGAAATAATATTTTTTTATATTATTTAACATTCTATTTACACCTGCATGCCCACTTGTAGGTAAAAGGTGGAAATCATTTAAGATAACTGTCTTTTCATCCTTATCATTTATTCTTATTAAGTCTTTGATTATTAACAATCGCGGGAAGTTATCTTTCAAATTATTCATTTCTCTCAGTAACTCTTTAATGATATGCGAATTGTCTTTATTTTTCATCAAAACTATTTCTTCAGCATTAAGTCTTTTGCAAAATGTTTCTAAGTCCCTCGCTAACACGCTTACGGTAGGAAACGATCGGGATTTTAGATAAATTGCTGACTCTAATTTAACGAACTGAAAGTGACCACTATCACTAAGAATGTTTGATTCACTCGAAGTATTGCTACCTACACTTCTTGGACTTAAAATTAATTCTATACTTTCAATAGGTCTTTTGAGAATTCCTACAACTTTAGGATGAGGGGACCTTGAAGTTGAAAGTAAATCAGGTGTCAAGTCTGTGTTATTAATGTTCGTTTGTTGCCGTAGTTTACGTGACTGAGCTCTCGTCATGACAGATACTACGTTTTCATTAATTTTTTTCAAATCCGTAATATTTAAAGAAAGACGACTTAGCGCATCTGCAGCGGCATTTTGCCGACCTGGAAGATATTCAACAGTAAAATCGTATTCTTCTAAAAATAATCTAAATTTTGTTAACCTACTCGATGGATCTGTCATTCCAAATAAATACACCAACGGTTTATGATCTGTAATAACTTTGAATTGTTTCCCATACAAATATGGTTTAAAATGCCTAATTGCCCACACCATGGCTAATAATTCTAACTCTATCACTGGGTACCGAGTTTCTGCGGGTTTCAAATTACGACTCGCGTATGCTACTACTTGTCCGTTACTGTTAGACAGCACGGCGCCTAAACCAACTTTAGATGCGTCTGTGTGTAATATAAATTTATTGTCTTCCGAAAAATCTGGATATCCTAACACAGGTGGATTACAGAGCGCATGTTTTAAAGTATTAAATGCTGATTCACATTCCTGCAACCATTCAAAAGTTGCGTTCTTCTTGCATAATTTATTAAGAGGGTATGCAATGTCGGCGAAATTTTTAATAAAGCGCCTGTAATAATTTGCAAATGCAACAAATCTTTTTACTTCATCTACATTTGTAGGTTTCGGATAATTTTCTAACACGATAGCTTTAGTAGGATCCGGATAAATGCCTTCTGGAGTAATTTTATGACCTAGATAAATAATTTCCCTACGTAAAAATTCACATTTTAGTGGGTTTAATTTTAAATTAACTTTTCTCAGCCGTTCTAAAACACTAGTGAGATTCTTGTTATGATGAATTAATGATTTCCCCAAAACTACACAGTCATCTAAATAAATAAAACATTTATCGTAATTTAATCCTGCCATAGCAATAGTCATAAGTCTAGAAAAAACACTTGGACTTGTCTTAAGTCCCATTGGACAACGCTTCATTTGGTACATCTTATCAGTCGTGAATGCTGTATATTTCCGTGAGTCTTTTTGTAATGATAATTGATACATGCGGTCAAGATTGAAAGCCGTATATTTTCTAGAATTTTCTGAAAGGTTAATTTGATAGTAACTTTGAGATAAATCCAGTTTAGAATAATATACACTACCAGAAAGTGAATCTAGAATTTCCGTGATATTTGGCAACGGAAACTTGTCATCAATAATTCTGTTATTTAATTGACGATAATCAATAACCAGCCTCCATTTCTTCTCGCCTGACTTATCTGATTTCTTTGGCACAAGTAAAACAGGGCTGGACCACTCTGATGTAGTCTCTTCAATAATATCGTTATCAAGCATTTGTTGTATTTGTTTTTGTAATTCGCTACGCAAAGCATGCGGAATCCTATAAGGCTTGTTATACACCGGGCTAACCTCTTTTTTTAATGTAATATTATGTTCTAATAAATTTGTTGTGCTAAGTTTATCTCCTGGTAATTGGAAAACATCGGAGTATTTTGCACAAATTTTCTCAATGCTTATTTGTTCTTCTTCGTTTAAATACTGATTTAACTGGAGTAAATTAAACAAGGTTTTTACTCTATCAGATTTTTTATATGATGATTCCTCAAAATTAAGGATATCGAATCTATTCGCTATGTTTATTTCTAATCCTGATAAGTCTGCCTCAACCTCACTATTTGTCGTATTCAGGATTCGTACTGGGATCTGCCCATTTTTGGGTTTCGTAATCAAACCAGCAATAAAAACACCTTTACATATTTCTTGTGCTAATGTAACGCAATCCTCGTGTATATCAGTAGGTATGTACCGGATTATTTCACATCGCGGCGGAATCGTAAACAAATACCTATTATAATTATTACCCAGTATATGTATCGATATTAGAGTTCCATTATTTTCTAATATTAATGAACTATTTTTATAACTTATTACAGCATTGTATTTTTTGAAAAAATTATGGCCCAAAATTCCATTAGCTGCACAAGATAAGTTTTGGAAGACATAAAATTTTGCTTCAAATATTTCCTTATTAAAATGTAAATTCAAATAAATATATCCTTCAGAAATCAAGTTACCACTTATTCCCTTAATCGTTACCTTATGTGGAACTATACGATTAATTAAATTAGTCTTAGATTGTAACCATTCGTACTTTAAAACGCATAAACTAGCTCCGCTATCTACAAGAAAAGCTATGGGGTAGGTAGAATCTGCAGTACATTTCACTATGCTAGTATTATTATAACTAAATATGCTGCATTCTAATTTAGGAACGAAAAAACTGGTTTTTTGAATTATCCATATCATTGATACTGTTATTATTCACATAATTAGTGTCATTGACACTATTGTCTACACATTCCGCGTCATTTTGCTGAGTGTGCTGTACGTATGGAGCGCGTTTTGCATTCTGTGAATTTCTATAGTTTGCCTGAGGATATTTACCTCTTTGACCTGAGTTTACAAAAGTACGTGATTGCGAATAATAATTATTAGGGAAATCATGTTTCTGATCATTTTTATAATTACGACCGTTAAAGTTATTGCGACGGACAGACCAGTTTTTCGCATTGTTCGGCATATAAGAATCTGAACGCCTAAAATTCATAACTTCATTATCTCTCGATGATGAGGATTCCTCATCTAAAGCACTTCTAATAGCTTCTGGAAGGGACGAGAATTGCCTGGCAGCTATAATGGTACTGATCTTCTCATCTGACAAACCATCCGCAAAGCGTTTGATGGCTGTCTTTTCATTGATAGGACGTAACAATTCATTTTTGGCGGAATCATCATCCGATTGAGTAATAGTGAGATTGACAAAGAGTTCCTCTATCTCATTACCAAAGGATTCTATAGAGCGACGTCCTTGCTTAGCACGATATAATTGCGATTGGATCGCTTCAGCAGACCTTTTAGGAAGTAAATACTTTCGCATATCATCGACTAACAACTGTACGCTATCGTAAGATAACTTCAAACGCAGTTTCGCACTAGGAGACAATCTAGTTTTGAGAACGAAATTGATTAAGGGTTTCTGAGAGACATCACTTATCATACTGCTATATAATAAAATCGCATCTATTAGCTGTTTTGTTGTTTGCTCTTGTCCTGACATTACAGGTAACAAGGCTATTGCAGTTTTTAAATCGAATTCCGACATTTTAATATCTGTTTGAGCTTGTGTCTGAGTACTCGAATCAACAAATTTCACTAAACTTTGTATTTTGTCATAAATACTCTTAATTTGATCTACTATGCTACTGATGGATTCTCTATTTTGACTACTTAAGTTTGACTGTTCAATCTGAGACAAAATATATTTAGCTTGGGAAAATATTGCATTGGCTTCTTCAATTTTTTTACAAATACTAAATTTTTGCCTGCGTTCTGGCCCTATTTTTACTAAATATTCTTTAATATATTGTAATTTATTGCGACATTCTATTAAATTATCGGTCATAATAAACTATCATAAAAGAAACAACATAAAAAGTAGGTATCGTACAGAAAATAATTAAATAATTTTGCACTTAGCTATGAAAGTGGGTCAGTTGATCGCTGTTCATTTTGCTGACGGGCCGGACGATGACTGGGTGACGCGACGATGAAGTTACGTGGCGCTACGTGGTTATCACGTTGGTCGCTGCCGATGCCACGTGCTGTTATGGGGTACGATGATTGGACCGGGCTACACCCTGGATTACGTGGGCCGGGATTACCCTGGACACCGCTCGTTCTGGCCGGGCTATACCCTGGACTCGTCTCCGTCTTCTCTCAGGAACCAGTGAAACATCTTCTAAAACGTTACAGGAGCTCTTCTGTAATGTTACGGGAACTCTTCTATACGGGTACAGGAATCTTCGTTCTTGCGAATGTTATCTTCTTAGTTGTGGTCTTCTTTCTTCATTATTACAACTTCTTAACGCCATTCCAATTCTTCTGGTAAAGGGTCGCCATGTAATATGTTGGTAGAGGATGTCTTGATGTTCAGAGAAACTCAGTAAAATACATGTAGAACAAGTTTATATTATCCAAGTCTCCATAGTAATGCCTTAAGTCTAATACATTCAATTATATTTATATAATGCTAATGACCCAAATCCGTGCGTCACTATGTTACTGTAGATTAGTAAATGTAGCGGTGCAACTGTCAATTAAGGCAGTATGCCACAAGACCTACTTAAGGAACCCTAAAATACTGAGCATGGCCCGACATGCTCTTGGCCGGTTTTTTCTACCTAGACTCGTCGACTGCACCATTACTTAACATCAGTCGAGGTGGCGGTCAAACGCAAGCCCATTTGATATAAAATAAGATATTTTTAATCTAAGGACAATGACCTTTGAACTAGGATGTTTTATTTATTTTGCAGTTTTCTCACTATAACTCAAAACTTTATAATGACATTATACTCGAAATAATTTTAAAAGTAGTTTTTATAAAGGTATCAACGTGGAAGACTATAAGTTTCAACGTTGCATAGTTTAGAAATGGCAGGGGGGAACACATTGCAAGCCACTTTGGCGGGCTATTTTTCGCAGATGGTACACCTGATAAAAAAGTAATGTTTAAAACATTACCTTCATTTTAGTAGACCTATTCAATGATACCCCACACGAGGGGATGCTGTGAAAAAAATATTTTCATCCCCATTTCACATGTATGGGCACCACCCCTAAAATACGTAATAACGATTTTTTATTATTTTAAAATTGAGATCAATATCTAGACTATTTTTTATTAAGCTGTAAACGATTAGTATAGACGGACAGACGGACGGACATGACGAAACTATAAGGGTTCCTTGTAGGAACTACGGAACCCTAAAAAATGACTGTTCACAGTCATATTTAATCTCTTCTTAGGTATTACATATTGGTTATCGGAAATTTCATCATTATTATCATCATTTCAGCCGAAAGACGTCCATTGCTGGACATAGGCCAAGTATCGCCACCACGACTGGTCCCGCGCTTTCCGCACCAAGCGGAAATGACCACAATGGGCCTGATAAGAAGGCTTCAAGTCATAAATACAACCATGGTTTATGGTATAGTATTTTTTTCACAAAGGGGAGGGTTATACTAGTGTCCATGCGTGATCGAATCAGAAATGAGGAGATTCGCAGAGAACGAAGGTAGCCGAGATAGCCCGAAGAATTGCCAAACTTAAGTGGCAGAGGGCGGACACATTGTTCGCAGAACGGATGGGCGCAGCGTGGGTAACGCAAAGTTATAGTACCAAGTGTTTTATCTACACTCATATCGTAAAATTCGAATTATAAACTCAAAAGTAATGTCATAATGACATAATTTACGCACACGCACCTGTAATGACTTTAAAAAAAATCATTACCATACAGTTTGCTGAACAAAATAAAGCTGGTTTTTTTTTTTTTCCGTAACAGTACACTTCAGCCCAACCAAGGAGTTTTCAATGCCACTTCAGCCCAATCAAGCAGTTTTTAATGGATCTTTTTTTGAAGCCATACAGTTTGGTATAAAAGAGTACACAAAATGCAGGGTGGCGCAACTAGTCATACATTACAAAATTTAATCTTTTAAAATCGTATTTTTACTTTTTTATTTTTTATATGATGGCGAAACGAGCTAAAGGCCCACCTGATGTTAAGCGGTCACCTTTGCCCATAACAATTTTAATACCACCTAGGCTTAATGGTACCGCAAGTCGGTTCGTGAGACATGAAGATGGAAAGTCTCATGTGATTGTAATTTGGCACCTTTGGTGAACTCTCATAAATTAAATCAGTTTCTTTGGGGTATCAGATCGATGGGTGGTACTGGAACCCTTAGTGCGCGAGTCTGACTCGCACTTGGCCGGTTTTTTTTACACTGTCCTTCAAGACATAGGTCTTTTCCTAGATTGAAGGGTAGGGATCACATATGAAATTGTGAATAGCCTTACCACAACTGTCATAGTTACAATGCTCTGATGTACAATGTGTTAAGATTGATTGCGTAAATAAACTTATTTTATTATTATTTATTATTATTATACATTATAAACAAGTCTATACATAACCACCGATAATATAATACTGACATAACATACATAAGCATCTCATTACTAATTAAGTATTATTATCAGGAACCCAATTTAAATATAATACGCGATGTAATCCGGTTAAACTTGTTTTATTATAACTCATTACTGTTCCACTGTTGGGTATGAGCCTCTTCTTAGAGTAAGAAGGTTAAAGCCTTACTCCACCACGCTGGCATAGTGCGGGTTGGCTGATTATACATACAACAGAGAGCTGTATGAAGCACTCACAGGTGTGCAGGTTCCATCACAATGTTTTCCTTCACTGTTAAAGCAAGTGATAATCAAATTCTGATCTACACATGAATAAACACGTCTTTGTTCACTAGATAATTCCAATTTTAAAACTTGAGTTCAACCGGAAATGGAAAAAAACAAAAAAACCGTCAAATGGAGCGCAAGAATAAAATCTTTCTTTCTTTCTTTCTTTCTTTAACCGTGAAAGATAAACTGCTAAATTCAAAACAAGTATAGGATTCAAAGTTTTTATACCTACATTATCAACTTTAACTAGACAATTCTTGTAAAGTATACAAACAGGCTTCAAGGTTTTCATTTCTTTCAGATAAGTCTCATACATGCTGAAATTTTAATGGCTTCTTTCCCGAAAATGGGTCATTATAATCATCATTATGAACAACTTTTACTTTGGGACCAACCCTGAAATTGCGAAAAAAAATCAGGTGATCCCTACATTTTATCGATTTAAGTGAACACAAATGTGGGAAAAAACTGTTTTTTTTCGTCATTTCAGGGTTGGTTCCATAGTAAAAGTTGTTCATAATAATGAGTACAATGACTCCTTTTCGGGAAAGAAGCCATTGAAATTTCAGCATGTATATCTGTAGCCATGCGTGCCAAAACTTTAATAAGATTTCAATGAGGTTCTATTCTATATAATACGATTACAAATTATACGTCTTGAGGAATAGTATAACTTTATTTGAGAATCTTATTTATTTATAAAAGCCTTCGCACGGGATATCGACTCAACAAATACACGTCTTATACTAAAGCATTGAAATGTGTGAGCTTTATCGTGTCACGTTCAGTACATTTTTAGATTGCTGAAACATCGTCATCGGTTCAACAAACAACAAAATTTCAGCTCACTAAAATGTACTGACAACAAGCTAAAATGTACTGCCAGCAAGCTAAAATGTACTGTAAGTACGTTAGAAAAGTACGTATAAAGCTCACATTTTAATGCTTTTCATTGAGTCGAGTCAGTGATGAGTCGATATTGTTACGTTGTGCAAAGGCTGTGGTTGAAAGTTGGTATAAATGTGAATAATTATAATGTTATGAGCATTTTTGTATTCAATCATCACATTCATTTTTTAGATCCCTACATTTTTTCGATTTATGTCACATTTGATTATTTTTTCGCGATTTCAGTTTCGGTCCCATAGTAAAAGTTGTTCATACTGATGAGTACAATGACCCCTTAAAAGGTTTTCAGTTATTTCAAAAACACGTTGTATATTGCATGCGTTTGATCAAAGCAACGGCTTTACATCACCTTAATTTTTATATGAAACACTACAATAAATATAAATATTTACATGCTGCTGTGAGTAGTACCTGGGTAATGCTAAGAACTAAGAACTAAGAACTTACTATACTAAGAACTTTATGTTTCTACATCTTAATTAAAAATTACAAGTCAAATATTATTTAAAAAAGTTTTTAAAATATAAAGAACGAGTGAAACGGGTTCTGAACACATTTCGCAATGAAATAAGTCTTTACCGTATATACTTCCCCAAGGGATAATCAGGTATTGTTTCATGCCGAATTTTATTCGAAATGAAGTTCTTAAAAAGTACTTTGCAGATATTTATATCCAAGATATATTTCTGAAATTCTTCAAGCTCATTCGTGAGCGCAGTATACTTTTAGCCGAGGTTTTACTGTAAGCGGAGCGGTCTATCCTAGCCTTCTGTTGTTTTTACAGTAAATTACTTATCGTGTGGTTCTCGGTGGAAACCCTTTCTCAACCGTTGGCAGGCGTAGAAGGTAATTATATAAAGAAGGAGCGTCTTCCTGACTGTATTAAGAAATTGTATTGAATTGTATGTAATTGTGTGAATTTCTTAAATCGTCCTGAGCACAGGGCACAGGTTTCTTTTCAGAATGAGAATGTTAAGGCTTTAGACCACCACATACATAACCATCACATAACCAGCCCATTACTGTCCCACTGCTGGGCACGGGCCTCTTTTCATTATGAGAAGGCTAAGGCCTTATTCCACCACGCTGGCCTTGTGCGGGTTGGCGGACTACACACACCATTAAGAACTGTATGGAGCACTCTCAGGTGTGCAGGTTTCCTCACGATGTTTTCCTTCACCGTTAAAGCAAGTGATAATCTAATATAAATCCGCACATGAACTCGAAAAGTCGGAACCACCACGCTGATCTCAAATTCTAATTCATTCCAAATTCAAAAGTTTTTATTTCGAAGAAGCATTTACATGCAATTTCAAATCGTTAAGAATCTAGTTGCACGGTTCCAAAATGTTGGTCCTATGGAGAAGAGTCGGCAAGAAACTCCATGGAAATATTCTTTTCATGTTAAATAGTACAAAGGTATGTTCCATGATTTGGTAAGAATTGTGTGCGGAAACTAGTGCGGGAAGTGATAATCTAATTCTCAAAGTAAGTGATAATCAAATTCGGATCCACACATGATAATATAAAAAAAATACTTATTACCATTCTGGAAATCGCGTAACTCTGGCGCTTAAAATTTTTTTTAGTAATAAAGTTGAAATGTGATTCGAATACCGCTAATGGTGCTCTACCACTGGATTTTCGCTTGACACTATGTTTTGGGACATGCTGTACCTATATCACACAACGAGAAACGAAAAATATAATATTTTGAGGAAAATACTGAAGGACAAGATAGACGGCAAAAGGAGCAGGGGAAGAAGGAAATTAGTCTGGATTGACAGCATCAAGGGCTGAATCAACATCAATGACGCTGCCAGTCTATGCAGACTGGCACAAAATAGAAACGAATTCCATGCGGTGGTCGCTGACATCCGATGACGATATGGCACAGGAAGAAGAAGTACCTATGTCGGTTTTCTTAACTTACTACTCGCTTTCACTGTAGCCTCTCTTTACCCACAAACTTCGCCCCCATTGTACCATTTCTCGTTCCCTCCGCGCTTTACGGCCAGTTGAGACAATATTGCCTCCTCTCCAGAATCTGATAAATAAAAAAGTTTCGCCGACGATGTTTTTATGTGACACATTTAAAGTTGGGTGTTGAATACCTAGAACAGGAATAGATGTCCTTGGGTTGGATAGGAACATAAGTCTGGATTCTTCGTCAGAACATTTTTTTGGACGGTCTAAAATATTTCTAAATTTTTAACCGACGAAAAAAAGGAGGAGGTTCTCAATTCGACGCGTATATTTTTTTTTTTTTTTTTTTTTTTTTTTTTTTTTTTTTTTTTATGTATGACCACGCATAACTTTTTACAGAGTGGTCCGATTTTGATGATTCTTTTTTTATTGGATAGGGTATATCTTGAAGTTGGTCCCATTTAAATTTCAGAATCAAAATCCACCCCTAAGGGTAGTAAAAAAATGAGTGTTTGTTCACCCACTGAATTCTTACCTGTTAACCGATTCTGTTGAAACTTGACATACATAAATATAGTTCTAGACACTACGACATAATGGAGACCTGGATTTAGAGTTTAACCACAAAAAAATGAAAAATAAAACTTTTTAACAAAAAATTGAACCGACGAAAACAGAAACTGAAAAGCGAAAAATAACTAATTATGAGTCGGCGCCAAACAACCAATCAACGAAGATCTTAAATTACTTTAAATAAATAGTAAAAACAACATCACATCAAATACAACGTGAGATTTTCAACGATAAACAATAACTTTCCAAAAATGCGTTCTCCGCTCGGCCACTTCCAACTTACACGCACTATGCTTGTTAAAAGTTCGTTTGGCGCCGACTCATAATTAGTTATTTTTCGCTTTTCAGTTTCTGTTTTCGTCGGTTCAATTTTTTGTTAAAAAGTTTTATTACTTTTCTACCTGTTTTTTATTATAGCCTGACGTCACAGTAAATATGTAGTTAAAGCAGTACCGACACTACGTACAAACGCTCGAAATGTTGTACTCACACAGACGCACGCCTAAGCAAGATGCCTAAGAGGGATTTTGTACTGACAGCACTGTGAAAATATTAAGTTTCAGAAGCTCAGACCAAAAGAATAAGATTACTTAAACTTATTGAAGTAAAACTTCTTTAGGCACGCTTGACATGGGGGTAAGCTGGTGAATGCGTTACGAAAAGTGAGACGAACGGAGAGGGTAGTGCGGGACGCAGGAAACGAGGCGCGCGCGACGGCCAGCCACGACATAGCGCTGGCAGATGTACGCGCGCCGCACCGCCATTCCTTTGTTCTCATTGAAATAGTATTGAGGGAGATATAAGTTAGTGAAGTTTTACTTCAGTCATAAAAATTGCTTTGTCAATGCATACGTTTTTTGTTACCTGTTAGTTTGTCAAATGCATATATTTTTTTCAACCTGTTTTTTGCGCAATGGAAAACAGTTAATTCGTTTCTGATGAAAAAACTGTTTTAAAAAGCGGTTCGTTGATTCAATGCCCACCGCTAATTTATTGTATGCCGTCTATTGGGCTGGTCGATGCCGACAAATAAGCATCTCAGGAGATTTCGTACCACGTTTATAATGACAAGTGAAGTATAGACTCTAGACCACACGTCTTTGAGATCTATTTTACCTAGCCTCGGTTTTATAAGCTAGGTTACTTCATAACAAAGAAGATGATGAATATAGCACAATAGCTTGCCTAATGGGTCGCCTCTCGCCTTCGGTGTGAGAAACACTTCAACCTATCAAATTGTATTACTGTTGGGAATTGTACCAACTGCTAGGTACTCTATAGTAAATTAATTGTCTATATATAGAACCTAAATTGTTGTAGTAGAATTCTATTGAGTGTTGTTATTGCGAAACTATTTGTATGTAGTTTGTACTTCTTAGAATGAAGAAACTAATTTTGATTAGTAATATATTCTCTTCCACACAATAATAATAATAATATAATAATCCCCTTTGGGTAAGGCGTTATCTCATCATGAGAATTACGCAAAACTGGAGGGAAGATTACACCAGCTTTACATAACCTTATGATATAAACAAAAACGTATGTCATGAAGTCTATTGAAAAGCATACAAACCGCAGGGCAGCTTGTGGTGAGCTGTTGGTGAGTGACGCAGTGTGTACGCAACACTGCGTACCTTATTGCCTCAGAGAGTCAGTCAGCAGTCAAGGCCTCATCTCCAGATTGCCTGTAAACCACCAAGGTGTTCCTCCAACTACCTTTGGCTAGGGGTGTGCGCCCGCAGGCCCTATCCTCCTGTAATTTTTGTAGAGGTTTTCTTCCTTGTCCCTCATTCTCCACTGTCCATAACCCTCTGCTTACTTTAGAGGGACACGCGCTGTCACGCTCCAATTGCCAAAATCAGGCCAGTTACGTTCCAGAATATTCGCCAAGGACAATAAAGTCCCTCGAAGAAGAGTTATTTTCCATGCCCAGGGTGCATTAGCCTAACAAACTGCTGTTCCTTCCAGACTTATTGAGATGGACCAGCAGCCATCGGACACTTGAGAAGGTTTTCTGGCCTAGCACCCAAGATAGACACTGTCCTGGATACATTCATAGGCTACTTCCTATAGACCAGGTGTTCCCAAACCTTTATGGTTTTGGAACCCTAAAAAGAAAAGAAAAATATATTTTTATTTTATGGAACCCTAACACTGACTAAACGAACTCAATTGGTTGAAATATTTTTTGTTTGCGGAACCCTGGCTTTCCTACATCGGAAACCACTTTGGGAATCGCTGCTATAGACTACAGGATCTATAGCCTTACCATCAAAGAGCGAGGCTGCGGGCATCAGCTAATAATAAGGTATAAAAAGCTTCATAAGACCTGGTATTTTATCGGTAAATTAAGTAATACATTAGGTATTATCCTCCCAACAGTATCCAGCTATGATTTTCCGTGCGGCCAAGCGCACTTTCTTGAAATAGCCTGTAACTAAAATAGAAGTCCAATATCAGACTTTGAGTGGCTCTCGATCAGGTAACATGCTTGTGCTGACCTGCATCCTTGTCTAGTTCCGTTTCATCGTTTGTCTATTGTTATTTCAACAAGGGATCCGATTGGGGTCGTGTCTGGAATATTGAATCAAAGAGTAAAATATTTTGGATTACAGATGGATATTTTTTACTCATAGATAGTTGTCGCCTTTGAAAAGTACGTTGAATTGATTGAAGGTTGGTAAAAGTTTCGCCTTGGAGATCGATTGAGGAACAGTTTTATGTAAAATTGTTTTTTTTATAACATTTTGCATGGTCGATGCTCTGTTTCTGTAGAACTGGATTATATTTTAAAACTATAAAAAGGTAAGAAACTGAGATTTAGTATCATACTTGTGTCAGACGTAGTCATATCAACAATACAACAAAATGTTTGTGAAGGTATAAAATATTTTTGATTAATTAAATTAAAAGTGCATAACAAGTTATTATAATTACTTATATATACTTTCTTCTATCAACCGGATTTAAATACCGCTGAGTATAACATTACAATGAAATGGAAGTGTATAACATCTATATAATACTTATCTGTATCTATACTAATATTATAAAGAGGAAAGATTTGTTTATTTGTTTGTAAACGACAAACTCTGAAACTACTGAACCGATTTTAATCATTCTTTCACCATTGCTACTTTATCCATAAGTAACAAAGGCTATATTTTATTTTAGTACGCTGGCGAAACCACGGCCACAGCTAGTACAATATAATTTTATTATTATTACTCATTCTTGCAGTTCGTCGCACTTTTCGCCCTGGTGGCCGTCGCCAGCGCCAGCAACGATTTGTCTAGCTTCGCCTACAGCGTGGCAGACCCCTACACTGGTGACTTCAAGCACCAGATTGAGAACAGAGTTGACAACAACGTGCAGGGCCAGTACTCT
Source organism: Asteroscopus sphinx (assembly GCA_949699075.1). NCBI lineage: Eukaryota > Metazoa > Arthropoda > Insecta > Lepidoptera > Noctuidae > Asteroscopus > Asteroscopus sphinx. The sequence goes on along the minus strand of OX453004.1, from coordinate 28,564,264 downwards.
CTTCTGGAGTCTGATGGCACTCGCCGTACTGTGGACTACGCCGCTGGCGCCGGAGGTTTCAACGCTGTCGTACGCAAGGACCCCGCTCTCATCGCTGCTGCCCCTGCCGTCTCCTACGCCGCTCCTGCGATTGTCGCTCCCGCCATCTCCTACGCCGCTCCCGCCATTGCAGCTCCAGCGATCGCCTACGGCTCTCCCTACGGCTACGCTAAATTTGGAGCTCTCGGATATAACTCACCTTACGGCTACGCTAAATTCGGAGCTATCGGATATAGCTCACCTTACGGCTACGCTAAATTAGGAGCCTTAGGATACGGATCTCCTTTGGCTTACAGCAAATTATACTAAAACTCTGAATTTAAACCGTTTGAAAATTAAATGATATTGGAATTTTGACCTAACTCTTAATTGTTTTATTTTTGGTATTGATACTAAATACGTATTAGGAGCGGTCATGGAGCAGTCCTATCTTATTGTGACATTATTAAGCTCCTTCTATTATAGTACTTGTCCCGAACGAATAAAAAAAGCGGGCGGAATCTCTCTGAGAAAAGATTGAAGCGCTTATTTTTTTCCTAAGCCCACTATAATTTCGACACCATTTTAACCATAAAGGTATTATACTGACGTTAGTATAGAAATGTCTTTGATTTTAACACACCAGATATATATTGTTATTTTAATTGTGTTTTTTCGACAATGACTACCGTCACACGAGTTTTTTTGCGTAATTGCGACTTTTTGTCTTACTATGGATGTGAATGTTTGCCTGCCAGCCCGTACTTTAAAGCAAGCCGTCTTACAATGGATGCTTCACTTATTGTTCAGCGACATTCCGTCCGCCTTTTTTTATTCGTCCATGGTATTTGTGTTCTTTTGTTCACGATCGTAACAACTGAACAAATAAATAATAACGCTGATGCAATCGTCAGTATATTTTAGATTTGAAACCACGATAAATCCTTGTATATTTTTTTTTTTGACATGTTTACATGGCACCATCTAGTTCCAAACTAAGCAGAGTTTGTGCTATGGGTACTAGATAGTGGATATAATACTTATATACTTTTTTCTTTTCGTAAATAAATACTTATAATACATAAGAAACACTCAGACCAACATAAACACTTATGTTCATCACACAAATATTTGTGTTCTGTGGGAATCGAACCCACGACCTCTTGATCAGCAGTCCGACACTCGAACCACTAGACCACAGACGCCGTCGAATTTATAGTAATTTGATAATAATTTTGATGTTAAAGCTGTATTCGAAATTTTAATCAAACCAAACTGACTGTAGGTACAACAAGCTGGTATATGAAAGAAGGTATCGTGAGAAGTGAAAGATGTTTTATTAACAAGGCTCTACGATACGCCGGCGACGTCGACGATTCGCAACATTTTGCATTGATATTCCCAGATATTCCTCTTTGCTTGACGAGCATACAACTTCCTCGTAAAGTACGAGCCAAATAATATTCTGACGTTTCCGTAGAAATGGAATACAATTTCTTATACACGATATTACGAGCATTTTTATCATAATTTAATGTTGACACTTTTGTAAACGAAGTTTTCGCAGAGTTTTAAAATACAAAACAATCACTGCAAACTGATAAGCGGTGACGTCAGCCTAGTGAGGTCAGTCCATAAAAACCAGTCCAAAAAAACTGTGGAATCAACTCCCGTCAGCGGTTTTCCCGAAACAATTTGACATCGGAGCCTTCAAAATCGAGAATACGTCTTTTTAAAAGGTCGGCAACGCATCGGTGACTCCCCTGGTGTTGCGGATGGCCATGGGCAGCGGAGATTGTATACCATCAGGTGACCCGCTTGCTCGTTTGCCCCCCTATGTTATAAAAATAAATAAAAAGTAAGTAAAATGATAACGATAAATTTAAGAAAATGCACAGTGCGGCAAAAAGTGGTAGCAAGCAATTGTTAACCAGTGCTCAGCAAAGCTATACGCTACAGCACTATTCAACGATCGCCTAGTCAATGATGGTTTAATATAACAAAAGAAAAACAACAATTTCTTATGTTTGAATTGTGAAAATGAAAAATCGCTCACAAGGAGGAATCGAACCTGCGACTCCTGGCTCAGTATGCCAGTGCTTTAGCCACTAAGCTACCGTGAACACTGCTCGTGGTATCGAAACTTCCACTTGGTACGTCTTTGGGTGACGTCAGCGATATCTTACTAAGAAACAGTGTTTCTTAACCGACTCGACTAACTTTGCAGTTAATTCAAAGTCGTATAAAGATAAAGATAATTTATTTGTAAAACATGAGTATACAGAACAAAATATATATTGTAATGTACGGTGTTATTAATAAAATAATTATGACCTGCATGTTTTGCTGTAAGTTACGGCGTACAAATGTTTTTTTTAGAGAATTTCTCTTAAAGTTAATTACATGTCAGATGGAAAAAAATTATTGAATATTTAAGTAATTAATATTAAAATTATAGCATAAATAATTGAATAAAATTTAACATAACAAAAACATCATAGTAATATAGTCATAATAATCATCATAGTATTAGTAATTACCATTGTTATATAATAAAAGCAAACAATCCCTAAGGAACAGAAACAGAAATGTCGTAATATTAGGATTCATTAAAAAAATCGATTAATTTATAATAACCTTTATTTGATAAATACCTTTTTAGGTGTTCTTTAAATTGTTTTATATCTAATTGTTTAATTGATTTTGGTATTTTGTTGTAAATTATTGGTGCCAAACACACAATACTTTGGTGCTTGAATGTTGTGTTTGATCGAACAACGCACAATCCATCTTTATCCCTACGGTTACGAATAACTACATCCGAGAGACGGCTAAATAATTTTGGGTTTGTTTTTACGAAAACTGCTGTCTCATAAATGAATAAAGAAGGAAGGGTTAAAATTTTATATTTTATAAAATATGGCCTACAGCTATCAATAGTATCAAGGCCAAACATTGCCCTGATACATCTTTTTTGAGATTTAAATATAATTTCCTTATTAGTATTATTTAGTATAGAACCTACTCTTACCAATTATTTTATTATTTTTAACGCATTTGTACATGCGAAGCGAAATCTAACGATTTAAATTGTGGAAAGAAAAACATATTTCTAAAGTAAAATAATTTCTTAGATTTTCGCGATCACTTCTTCTTCTTCTATCGTGTCGACATGAGCTACATAATGATAATAGCTCATGCCGTGGGGAAAAGATTATTACCAGACCTTTTAGGAGTTATACAAAAAATTACGACTAACGGTGATAAATTCAGCAAAAACCTCTAAGCAAGCAACATCACTGACGGCTAACCATATAAAACTAACACGATATCCTTATCTTCACCCCCAGAGTACAGCTGCACAAACATCTTAAAGTTTCAGAAGATCGCCCCGCTGATAATGCTGTTAATTTACTCTAAGTTGATGTTATTCTACACTGTGTACATGTTTACCAAAATTATGGTTGAGATCGTGTTACTAAAGGAAAATAAGGGGAGAATTACAGCTGTATTTTAGTTGAGTTTTTGGGGGCTGGAGTCAACTTACAACCACTCAAATTCAAATTGTTTTTATTTCAAATATACCTAATTACAGGCTTTTGTGGAACGTTAGGCTCTAGTTACACGGTTTCAAATTGTGGGTCCTGTAGAGAAAAACAGGCAAAAAACTCATGCAACAAATACATTCAAATAATATTTAACTGATTACTTTGATTACTTTGATTTAACTGTAAAGTTAGTCGAGTCGGTTAAGGAACAATTTTTCTTAATAAGATATCGCTGACGTCACCCAAAGACGTATAGTGGAGGATAATTTCGATACCATGAGCAGTGTTCACGGTAGCTTAGTGGCTAAAGCACTGGCGTACTGAGCCAGGAGTCGCAGGTTCGAATCCTGCTCGTGAGCGATTTTTTCTTTCCACAATTTATATATTTCAAATAATATGTCAAAAAAATCGCGTCGCAGGAATCCGCTGGATGCGGAAGGCACAGGACCGGTTGTTGTGGCGATGCTTGGGGGAGGCCTATGTCCAGCAGTGGACTTCTTTCGGCTGAAATGATGATGATGAATATTATGTCAAAAACCATAGTAAAGAAGTGACTTAATTACCGATCACATGAGAAAATTTCTTGATTCCTAAGGCAATATTATATTTTTATCAGCACTTAACTTTATGACAAGATTCCGAGCAGTAGAGGCCATTTTCATAATTCCTCTTGCATTTTTATTAATACTGCCAGGACTCGAAAGTATTTCGTTCAATTTATTTTCATAATCTTTATAATTATGGTAAAAACTCGGTCCGCTAATGCTAAAATATTTTATTTTATACGCACCAGCGCATAAAACGAAACACTCTGTGGCCAGAGCTCAGCTTTTAGCGTGGCTTTCATCTACAAAGTGGATATGACAATACGACAATAAATCAAACCATGTACAGAGTATCATGTTCTCTGATCGTATACAAAAAATTAATCAAATCCAGTTTATTAACTGTGGAACTGTGTGGAAATTATTTTAATTTCATTAATTTTGAATATAAAACCATTTTCCTAGGAAAAGAACGTTAGGTCAAAGACCTGGGCGAGTCCATATAATTTTAAACAATCTTTCTCAATGATTACAGATGATTACAAATGGTGTAACTTATTGTTTCGTTGATTTAATATTTATTTTGTAAAAAAAAAAACGATAAACAACTTATTTATGTGTTTATAATGCTTCTATAGACTAATAATAACCGTGTTTTCATTTATTGTCGTGTTGTCATATCCACGTTGTGTAGCGACTGTGGTAATATTTTTACCCCCAATTTCTGAACAAGCTGATCAACGAAAAAACAGAGCAGCTGACATTAGATTTGACAAAAGATCATATTGATGAGCCTTCCACCGGCTTAGAGTTTGCAAAGTCAGGCAGTCATTACCGTGTTTTTGTTCTCACTAAGATTTGCGAAACATACTAGTAACATGCAATTATTGTCACCAATGATAAATAGACAAGTTACTACCACAGAAATCTAAATATTATAAAGTAATACAAGTGGCAAAGCCGCATGAAAGTGTCGCCACGTACAGGTGTCTCGTAGGACACCAGTGCGTGAACCGTTTGCTTGATCATCAGCATCAGTGCTGTTTTGGACGCAGTCATTTATTTTTTATAGTATCGGATGGCGAAACGAGCTAAAGGCCCACCTGATGTTAAGCGGTTACCTTTGCCCATGACAACTTCAATACCACCTAGGCTGTTGCCTAAATGGTACCGCAAGTCGGTTCGCCAAACTGAGACATGAAGATGGAAAGTCTCATGTGATTGTAATTTCACCGGCACCCGTACCCTTCAGACCGAAACACAGCAATGCAAGCATCACTATTTGGCGGAGAAGTAGGCACGGTGGTAGTACTTCCCCGGACGAGCTCTATCACAAAGGAGCTCTACTACTACTAAAATTCATAAATTCATTAAATTGGACTTTGCAGCATATCTGACAACGGATTTCTTTTGAGGCTTAATTTATTTTGCATTGAATGCTACAAATATGGTGGGCGTAATTGCGTATTTCCAGGAACTTTCAAGTATTGTTACCATTGATAAATAGACAAGTTACTACCACAGAAATCTAAATAATATAAGGTAATAGAAGTGGCAAAGACGCATGAAAGTCACCGCGTACAGGTGTCTCGTAGGACACCAGTGCGTGAACCGTTTGCTTGATCATCAGAATCAGTGCTGTTTTCAGAGCTGTTTTGGACGCAGAGTCACAAAAATTGTACTTTGCAGTATATCTGACAGCGAATTTCTTTTGAGGATTAATTTATTTTGCATTGAATGCTACAAATATGGTGGGCGTAATTGTGGCAAATCGGCGACACGCGTTCCGGTATTAAAAGACTTTGATGACATTTCTATAACCTTATTATTAAGATTCTATGGTTACTACAGATGAAATGAGCTTCATTTGTAATGAGAGCACAAGCACAAAGAACTTATCGCTTAAAAAAATGAACTGTAATAGTCGTTAGCGAAAATTTTATAGAGAGCGTCATTATACTATGCAAATGGTTCAATTTATTTACAAAGTTTCTATTAAAACTAATAGATGGCGCGTCTCCGCGTCCTCCACAAACTAATTTATTAATATTTTATTCCACTTTACTAGATTTTCTTCAATTTTCATCTCATTGTGTCGAACCAGTAATAACAGAATAAATTTAAATTTTCCCTTCGCAATCAAAATATAATTGCTTTTTAATTCCCCAGTATCAACTGTTTTATGAGTAAGGTTCTACTGTATGAGGTCCAATTTTAATGTTAAATGCTTTTTAGAAAATGATGTAGATTTTAATTAAAATTTAGTAGACGAATAATAAATTAGATGTACTCTTATTTGAGAGTTTAATGGTATTATACATTGAAACCACAATTATGTTCATGTTAACTGTAATATTATATTACAAATACTATAATTTCTGCAAATCACTAATAAATTAAATTAGAGCACCTATTAATTTCCATTCTATGTTATAGCAAGATTTGAAATTAAATTCTGACTATCTATATAAATAGAATATAATAGAATAGATATTTATTGTTTGTCACAGGTAATTGAAAATACAGATGTTAAAACATAAAACAGTTTCACTGTAACATATCCATAAGATGTACAATATTCAGGGTGGTAAAGAAGAAAATAGTGCTTTACGACACAGCGACTTAAGATTACAAAACCTGTGAATAAAAACTAAATTAAAAGAGATACACAGTGACTAAAGTTACAAAAAGTAAATAAAATAAAATAAAAATAAACCATCGTTTAGAAATAATTTCATACAATTTTCATAGGACGGATAATCGGCGCAGAACCCGTCGTCGTGGCGATGCTTGGGGGAGGCCTATTTCCAGCAGTGGACGTCTTTAGGCTGAAATGATGATGATGATGATATAAATGAAAATTTGATGCTTTTCGTTGGTAAGTGCATCACTTGATACTCATCGACTGAACCAATTTGGTAAATAAAATGTATTCGTAATAGTAAGAATATGGTTTCTACGGAATGAAAAATGGAATCCTGTTCATGAGAAATTTTTCTTTCCACAATTTATGTCTTAAAAAAATGGATAATTTGGGAAAAACTGGAAGTGTTCATAACTCAAGATTCGAACGAAGGATTTGCGGAATTCTTTTTTTGTTTGATTTGTTAAGGTCCTGGACAAGTTTTCACAAAAAAAAAACGGAAAAATCGGAAAACTGCAATAATCATAATTTTACGACATTTGGGTGATTCTTTTTGTTTTGTTTGTTATGCTCCCAGAGTGGAAATAACTCAATTGAATGTTTTCAAGGACAAATCCAGGAAAACCAGGGCATATGGCAGTTCTACGTAGGATATAGCGAAGCGATAGGCATCAGCTAGTATTGAATAAGTATGCTCTTTAACTCATATGTATTTTATTGCGTCATACCTTTTTAAGCACGTCTGATCGGAATCGCATGTCCAATATAAATGACAACTAATTACCCCCACTCCTGTCATAAGTACCACTGCCCACCGAAAATCCTTCGTTAACCCTCAGAAGGTTGATCAATAATTTAGCGGTATGATTGATGAGTGTCGATCGTGGCCTTAATCATCAAATGCAAGTTGGACACCGAAGCCTGTTAGTTTAGGATACAAGGATCAATCACTGTTTACTAAGTTTCTCTTGTTATATTAAGAATTAGCATATTGAAATTTGCTTGAGGTCCGGTTGACGTTGTGATTGAGTTTCTCTGCTCAGTTGTTAAAGATAATTAATTAAATGTAGATACATTTAAATTAAAATGAAAAGATACGCAGGAGTACGAAACTAACCGACATAGCCGAAAGACAGATGGCGCCGAAAAGTTTTGGAGTGGCAACCGCGTTGGTACTGGAAGGCGCAGCGTGGGTAAGCCCCCTATAAAGTGGACCGATGACCTGTTGAAGGTCGCGGGAATCCGCTGGATGCGGAAAGCGCAGGACCGGTCGTTGTGGCGATGCTTGGGGGGGGCTATGTCCAGCAGTGGACGTCTTTCAGCTGAAATGATGATGATGATGATGATGATTGAAATTAAAATTAGGAGATTCCCAGGAGAACGAAAGCAACCGACGTAGTTCAAAGAATTGCCAAATTAAATGGAAGTGGGTGGGGCACATTTCTCGCAGAACGGATGGCTGATGGGATTGAAAAGTTCTGGAGTGGCGATCGCGTACTGGAAGGCGCAGCGTGGGTAGGCCTCCTACAAGATGAACCGATGACCTAGTTAAGGTCGCGGGACCGGTCGTTGTGGTGATGCTTGGGGTAGGCCTTTGTCCAGCAGTGGATGTCTTTCAGCTGAAACGATAATGTTGATGATAAGACAAGTTATATTACAGATACGAGGAACAACATTCATGTATTTACTAGAAGCGGTTTGCATAGGTTACCTACATTTTTGTTAAGTCACATTTTGACTATGATTTCTTTTCTAGTGTATTGCAGTTAACGGGACACTATTCCAAATTTTGGGCTGCGACTAATAGCGTGTTCACACGGTTCGACTTCAGTTGATCAACATTTTGTTGTTTAACGAAAAATTTAAAGCTTATTATTTTTAAAATTATATATAATTTTTTTACAAGCTGTTATTTTGTTAGTTGGTTTAGGTCAAATCTTGCAAGCCAAATTTAAACCAGTTCCCGTTATCAGAATTGGCTGAAATTTGCTACACATAATGTTTTTTTTTTTTTTTTTTTTTTTTTTATTCTTAACGGGCTTGCGTTTGACCGCCACCTCACCTGATGTTAAGCGACGTAAACCCGATGACAATGCAATATTATGGTGTTAAGGAGCTAATCTGATGATGGAGCTGGAAGGTGGTCACAGGATCTCTGCTGTAGTTACCGTTGACACATCGAGTTTGGGTTAAAGTACCAAATCCGTGTCTTATAAAAGCTTGTCTTGAAAAATAAATTTTTAAACAAAAAAAATATGTTGCTTCAATTTGGATTAGATGGTTCAAATTACTTTCGATTAAGCAGTTTGACTCGTGTAGACACGGTATAAAATTCCTCAACAGCTGGTCACATTACATTTTGTGACTGAGTCATTATTTAAAGCAATTTATTTATTTAAATAAAACACGTAAAAAAACAGTTAATTACAAAAGCGGAGCTAATAAAAGCGTTTCAATAAGCTATGCATCAAACAAAAGGGATTTTGAGTCGTTTTATTTTATTTGCTTTTTTCAGTGCGACTTGATTGCTCAAAGCTATCCATCAGGGGCAGTGTAACTATCATATATTTCAGAGTAGTAGGTACTGAATGCCACTCATTAACTTTCTATAGGTTATCTGTGGATTGTTGTAACAGTGATTTATAAGTACAGGGACGTACTTTAGTCGTTTAATCACTCAGAGCGATCGTTCATGCGTTCACTCCAAACCTTTCAGTAATATGAGAGGGCGTCGGCTTCATCGAGCGTTCACACCAGACACTACAGACAGTAAAAATATATGTGTGCTCACTCCTCTCTGAACACATGTCGCAGTATCGTTCAGTAAGCATCACAAAAGCAAATATCCTTCAGGTCCATGGTGTGCACGTTAGCGCTGGTTGTACACGAAGGAGCACGGTTTTTTTTGGCTTCTCTATGATTGTCCGCAGTACTTCGTATATATTTTTACTATGTCTGTGGTACCTACTAACAAATTCTTGTTTCTTTAAAATTTTGTACGTCTGATTGTTGTTGCTTTGGATCGTTATGGTCTGCAATAATCGTTTTTTTTCTTTAATAGTTTTTTGAGAGGAATGAGTTTTCTATATTTCTTCTAGGCTAAGATGATATTTGCTCAAAATCCTGTACTATAAATGCGAAAGTAGATGAATGTTTATTGGTTTGTCCGATGTTTGATACACTGACGGATCATAACTCCGATTAACAGATTTTCAACCCGGGAAATTAAACAGTCCTCGAAGGGTAAGCGAAGGCGATAAGCCGAATTATATGCAGGTGAAGCAGCGGGCATAATCTAGTAAAAAAAAAAATGCAACCTTATTTCGAAATAACCTTGCCGACGGCGTCAATATTTCCCGAGGAGTAGTAGCGTGAACTCGTGAACGTGGACACTGACAGTTGGGCTAGTCCACAAATTCAAAGTCGCTCAGCGAGCTATGGAGCGAACTATGCTTGGAGTTTCTTTGAAGGATAAAATCCGTAACGAGATTATCAGGAGAAGAACCGGAGTGACCGACATAGCTTGTAGGATCAGTAAGCTGAAGTGGCAGTGAGCTGGATAGCCGTTGGAGCAGACGAGTCCTTGAGTGGAGACCGCAAATCGGCAAACGCAACGTGGGGCGCCCCCCTGCCAGGTGGACCGACGACCTAAAGAACGTGGCTGGGGGGTACTGGATGCGGAAGGCAGAGGACCGAGCGTTGTGGCGCAACTTGGGAGAGCCCTATGTCCAGCAGTGGACTGCGATAGGCTGAGTTGATTGAAGCGTGAACTATCGTCGACCGCATCATCGCTTAACATCAGCTGAGGCTGCGCGCGGCGGTCAAACGCCAGCCCGATAAGAATAAAAAAAAGCTTTCTCAACAGATGATTTCTGTTCTCAAGTCAGCACAAATCAAATAATACCCGATTTAAACATGAACCAGCATCAATATCATAAGTATATTGGTAGCCCATTGCTAGCTTTGTATGAGTGTTTATGAGCCAAAAGAATCTTCAAATTTTCAGAGTCATGCTCAGAACAATAGGTCATGCAACGTACACTATAGTACCGCCTATTCAATAAACATTCGAATATCCAGATGTCTGTAAGTAAGCATCTGGTTTTGTCACAAAATATTCCAGAATTTCCATTGTTTCCCAGATACTGTCCAACATTTCATTTCGAAAGCGTATTTCGTATCTGATCATCAATTACCTGGTGTTCCGCCGTGCTGATTAATGATTTCACTTTGCGTACAGTCTAACGGCCAAAATTAATATCCAATCTATCCACGATTTACCCTACTAGAGATAGAAATTTGACATATTTTGTATGGAGCTTATGTCAAATTTCCATCTCTAGTAGGACAAATCTTGGATAGATTGGATATTAATTTTGGCCGTTAAGCAATATTATCTCCGTGTCGACGGTTTCAAAACGCAAACAATAGCTATCTGACTATAAATATGTACACAACGTGTTATTGAAATAACTGAAAACCTCTTAAGGGGTCATTGTACTCATCAGTATGAACAACTTTTACTATGGGACCATCCGTGATATCACGAAATAAAAAGCTGTTTCCTACATTTACATAAACAAACATAATCAGCCCATTACTGTCCCACTGCTGGGCACGGGCCTCTTCTCAGTACGAGAAGGCTAAGGCCTTAAGGCCTACATTTATGTTCCAATAAATCGAGAAAATGTAGGGTAGTAACAGCTGTTATTTTTTTCGCAATTTTAGGTTTCATACCATAGTAAGTATAATGACCCCTTAAGAGGTTTTCAGTTATTTCAATAACACGTTGTAGAAGGGTTAGCCCGTGTTCAACCGCAGATTGTGAAGTCTTGGGTTCAATTCCCGGCTTGGGCAAAGAGTGTTAGTGGGATATTTTCTCAGTAGCAGCCCGGAGTTAGTATGTTGGCATTGAAAGAAAGAAAGAAAGAAAAAATATTTATTGCCACAACAAGACGACATGCGGTAGGTGCACATAAAAAATACTTAATTAGGTACATTTCTTGAATCATTTTATCAATGTATGATACCTACTTTGCATGTCGTAGCTGCGGCAAACTGGTCAACACTCAGCATGATGCTGTGTTGTAACGTGAGTCACAACACAGCGCTGATTTTCAGTGTCAACCCCAAGTGATGATGAGCGGGTGCCAAGCCAGCAAAAGCAGCCAATGATTATTATACCCAAAAACAAATAAAGCAAATAAACAAGTAAAGCATTGCTACACCCCTGTGCCGTGGAGAGCACGTAAAGCCGTCGATCTTGTGCCTGATCTCTCTCCAGTTGTATCCGATTTCTGTCCTATTGGATTATGACAGTGAGGGAATAGAGAGAGCACCTGTGTTTCTGAACACACTTGAAAGAAAGAAGAAAGAAAAATATTTATTTGGCACAATTTAGACACATACAAAAGAAAGGATATAAGGATACAAGAAATAGATTTAGTGAAGAGCAAATCGAGGAAAAAGTCATTGACAGTCATGCGCCATGTGTGTCTCAAAATTGTGACACTTGTGCACTATAATATGTCTGACTGTGTGTGAGTTGGGTCAAATATATATTATTGGCGGTTTTAAATATGTTCAGTTGCTTCTGACTGTACAGCAACAGAATTGGTAATTATTTGCAGATATCGAGGATTTTAGAAATAAAATAAATAAATAAATAAATATTTTTGGGACATTTTACACATCACCATCTAGTCTCAAACTAAGCAGAGCTTGTGGTATGGGTACTAGACAATGGATATAATACTTATATTTTTTTTTTTTTTAAATATATACTTATAATACATAAGAAACAACCAGACCAACACAAACACTCATGTTCATCACACAAATATTTGTGTCCTGTGGGAATCGAACCCACGACCACGTGATCAGCAAAAAAAAAAATGAAAAAAAAATGTTTTATCGTTTCCAATTAACCTTTGCTTACGCAAACAATTGTGTATTTATTTGGATAGATTAGTCTGCATTCCCTTTCTTGTCTATTTAATTTTATCTCGAACTTACCTGAAGAATAGTTTGTCCTATTTATTGCTAGAAAGTCTAAATTCCCCTTTCATTAATTTTATTTTAAATTTACTTTCATGTTCCTCTTATATATATTTTGGTTTTAAGCATAATATATACAGAATGGCTAAATAAAAATTAAGAAAATTATATGATAAAATTAATTGTATATGGAAAAAACCCATTATTTTACAAAAATCCTTTATGCTTTTTTTTTGCTTGGCAATTACGTATGGAATATAACATCTGCCGAATGTCCACGTATAACACCGGGTTTTAAATTAGAAAGAAAAAAATACATTTATTTAACACAACTAACAGAGACACTTGTTAAAAAATAAATAAAGGATAGTTATACTTTGTTGAAAAATAAATAAATGATTATTTTTAGGCAGAAAGAAGAACACAGAAAAAAAAAACGCCTTTTTTTCTGGCACTATCCCACTGACAGTGTCTTGAATATTATGTTTTAAGCGTTGAAGATTCATCGGTTTGTTAGCATATACACATCCCTTTAGATATTTCCACATAAAAAGTCAAAAGCTGTCAAATCCGGTGATCTTGGGGCCAATCAATGTTAACGTTTCTTGACATCAATTGGCCTGGAAATATCCATTTTAATCTTTCGATTGTGCCTCGTGTCGTATGACATGTGGCCCCGTCTTGTTAGCACCATGTTTTCCAGGCCGCTGCAACTGATTCATTTGATGCAACAAAAAATGGTTAACCAACCATCTCACGGTAGCGATCGCCATTAACTGCTACAGCAACACATACTGTAACATGTTCAAAGAAGTTGGAACTGCTGGAGGTGGACTTTTGGCAGATGTTATATTCCATACGTAATTGCCACGCCTAAATAAAGTATTTTGGCAAAAAAAAACTGGTATTTTTCATTTGTTATACAATGAATTTGATAAAATAAGTTGTATAGTTCTAATTTGGCCATCTTGTATTACTGACTACTACTTTACTACTCACAAAAAAAAAACGAAAAAAAAATTTGGGGCATCTTACACACACGACACCATCTAGTCCCAAACTAAGCAGAGCTTGTACTATGGGTATTAGACATGGATATAATACTTATATACTTTTTTTGTAAATACATACTTATGTTATACAACGTGTATCAGAAATGCGTGGTCATATTTGAAGAGCTTATTCAGGGCATAGCATAGAACAACTTTTACTATGGGACCAACCCTGAAATCGCGAAAAAAATATCAGCTGATCCTTACATTTTGTCGAGTAATTGATGGTTTAGTAGGGCACAACAAATTTTTTTTTTGCATTTACAGGGTTGGTCCCATAGTAAAAGTTGTTCTATGTTATGCCCTGAATGAGCCCTTCAAATATGACCACGCATTTATGATACACGTTGTATATGAATCACCCAGACAAACAAAAACACTTATGTTCATCACACAAATATTTGTGTCCTGTGGGAATCGAACCCACGACCTCGTGATCAGCAGTCCGATACTCGAACCACTAGACTACAGACGTCGTTACACAGGAAATCCGGTATCATTATATCAGGAAAGCGATCCCGGTTATTAAAAGTGGGTTTCCGACATAACGACGTGTCAAGTGTCGAATATTTTAGACATGGCTGACGTAAGGAATATGTTTCTGCATACGAAGGACACCTTTCGTTTGGTTGATTTTTGCAACTTGTGCAGAGTATAGTTTATGAAGATCGTATTTTCGTATTTTTTTGAACTGCCTCGTTGGTCTAGTGGTCGCAAGTGCGACTGCTGATCGTGGGGTCCTGGGTTCGACTCCCGGGTCGGGCAAAGTGTTATTGGGTTTTTTCTTTAGGAAATTCTCAGTAGCAGCCCGGAGTCTGGATTTGTGCCCGGTTGATGGCAATAGGCTCGCCCCCTATTACATGGGACTATAACATAACTGGCGAAATGTGGGTGTACTATACACCTCTGCCTACCCCTTCGGGGAAATACAGACGTGATGTTATGTTGTTATGTTATGTTGTATTTTCATATTTTTCTTTCGTTCCGAGAAGATTAAATTTATTTCTAAATGGTTATTTTCTAGATTTACCAATGATGTTTAAAAGTATAGATATGTCATACCCTAACAAAACAAACAAAATATGTTCCGTACGCAGCGGCAGCACAATTCACATTAACTAGTACAAAGTTAGTAAGATGGTTACTTTAAGTTACTTTCGCGTCATAATTGGAACACTTTTTGTACACACACGACGGAATTTTAGTTTCTTTTTTGGCACGGTTTACCCTTGGCGCCTTACTTGACGCGAATTAATATAAAAACGTCCTAATTAGAAAGTTTTCGGTTTTTTAAGAATCTTCAGATTGCGAGCGCAGGTAACATATCTGTAGTATAAATATCATTGAGATTTTCTATCCTGTCACTGTCAATCACTAGAGAATGTTAATCACTTACAGCATTATAGTTCATACTTCATTATAGATCACAATATTATAGTCCGTCCCATTAATTATTTATTAATGAGCAAGCGAATACATAATCAATCATAAGCAGTAATAGCCTAGCGGTTGAACGCTTGCCTTCCATGCAGGAGGGTGTGAGTTCGATCCCGGCCCACACCTCTAACTTTTCGAATTCATGTGCGGATTTATATTCGATTATCACATGCTTTAACGGTGAAAGAAAACATCGTGAGGAAACCTGCACACCAAAGAGTGCTCCATACAGTGCTCAATGGTGTGTGTAGTCCGCCAACCCGCACTAGGCCAGCGTGGGGGACTAAGGCCTTAGCCTTCTCATACTGAGAAGAGGCCCGTGCCCAGCAGTGGGACAGTAATGGGCTGGTTATTGAATACAAAATAATTTTTAACGCATTTTACGCATGCGAAACGAAATCTAACGATTTAAATTGTGGAAAGAAAAAATCGCTAATAGAAACGTTTCATAATAAGATATCGCTGACGTCACCCAAATATGTACCAAGTGGATGAGAATTTCGTTACCACGAGCAGTGTTCACGGTAGCTTAGTGGCTAAAGCACTGGCGTACTGAGCCAGGAGTCGCAGGTTCGAATCCTGCTCGTGAGCGATTTTTTCTTTCCACAATTTAAATCGTTAACTTTACATTATTTTAATTAATTTATATTTAAAAATAAAAATGTATATATTATTTTATTATTATATCTTCAGAAAACTTACAGCTATCATAAACAGGTACAGCCTTAATTAAATATATTTTTCAACACACTTGCTCGTAAAATGGCTCTTATTGCATCACTTTTAGGTTCATAATGTGGCTTATAACGCACGCGTGCTTTTTTCATTATATTATTGCACTAGTGCTTTTTACTTTACAGTTTATTTTTAAATCGCAGCAAAGAGTTTTAATGCCTGAATTAAATTAAACATTTTTGGGAATAAATCAACTGTATTAATTAATATATGCTATATAAACATTTCATTTCATCAAATTATTAATTTTTGTCAACAAATTATTAATTTTTGTCAACAAATTAATATTAATTTGTGTTATAAATAAAAAAATCCATTTATAATATTTTTATATTAGGCTGTATGGCGGTTTCCTTCAACCACCTGCGCACGCATAGCTGTATGTCACCGCGCGGTCCGCGCGCCATTTTTATCATTTTTCACAAATTCAATATTTGTCTAAAATGTGTAATTTATGTTTTTTTCCTCGCAAGTGTGTTGAAAACGTCGTATGATACGCGTGAGCATTGGCAATTATACTCTAGGCTCCATTACGCCCTCGCCTTCGGCTCGGGCTGCAATCCAGCCACGAGTATAATAGTCAACTTAGCTCACTTGTATCATAATGTACTATTACACTTTTGCCCTAGCTTCTGACTACCGGACTTCACAAAATATTATTTTTTTCATCCACTTTGCCTCGGTGAGTGGCAAACATTTGCTCTAGTACTACACTGGATGGAAATGCTAATTGCTAAGTGTTAGCTTTTCTCTTGCCACTTAGTGATAGCTTTAAAAATACTAGTTTTACAATATATAATATTTAAAGTCTCGCAAACGTCTATTGGGAAAACCAGCGCTGCAAAATTTCGGTATTGTAGCCGTAGATGAGGGCTTTTTTAGGGTTACGTAGCCAAATGGCAAAAACGGAACACTTACGTGTGGTATCTATGGATAAATCTTCAAAAATGATGTTGAGGTTTCTAATATAATTTTTTTTTAAACTCAATAGTTTGAGCGAGAGACACTTCCAAAGTGGTAAAATGTGTCCCCCCCCCCTCCCCTGTAACTTATAAAATAAGAGAATGATAAAACTAAAAAAAATATATGATGTACATTACCATGTAAACTTCCACAGAAAATTGGTTTGAACGAGATCTAGTAAGTAGTTTTTTTTTAATACGTCATAAATCGTAAACCGCAATTTAACTTTCATTCAATCAACTCAAATATAAAAATAAATAAAAAACATTTAATTTCATAAACATAAACCTTATTTAACCACAGTTATAGCTAGATGAACAACTAAATAACTTCTTATACGTCCGAGGAAGGTACGGAACCCTCGGTGCGCGAGTCCGACTTGCACTTGGCCGGTTTTTTTGGTCTTGCGCATATTAAAAAGTAAAAAGTAATAGGAAAACCGACCAAGTGCGAGTCGGACTCACGCAGTAAGGGTTCTGTATCACCCATCGACCTGATTCCCCATAGAAACTGATTTAATTTACGAGAGTTCATCAAAATACATCAACGCACCGTGCGCGAAATGTGAACTTTTGCATATCTTTCTTACGCAGGTATCATCACATATGTCTCTGTTTGCCACATTTTTTGTACTTTTTGATAATCTAAATAGTATGCACAATAATCATACCAAGCTTGACACTGGTATGTATTACCATTTCGAAGATAGAGCAGGAACAAAAACGTTGAAAAAAATGCAGGTTTTTCCCCTTTGTTTATAATTAGTATTTTTCGTGATAGGAGTCATAGCAACATGTATTTTGAAAAATTTAAACCAGCTACCTATTACCGTTCAAAAGATACAGCCCTGTGACAGATAGACGGACGGACGGGCGGACGGACGGGCGGATGGACGGACGGATGGACGGACCGATGGACGGACGGACGACGGATGGATGGACGGACAGCGTAGCGAGAGTAATAGGTTCCCGTTTGGCACTCTTTGAGTACGGAACCCTAAAAATGAATTGCCGTTCCAAAATTTAATGTGTATTGGAGGATAATGGGCAGAAGAAACTCCATGGTTACTGATCCTAAAGATTCGATGGAAATTGGTGGAAAATTTCAAGATTTTATTTTCCGTAATGTTATGATCGATGAGCCAACAATCCGTCACTGTTCTTTTAAAGTAATTTTATTAAGTACCATTAAGGGATGCTTCACTCTCAGTTGACTCATTTCGTTTATAAGATGGGTTTACGGGATAGACCGCCAGAAAGATATCGCTTAATTTTTATACCTACAAGGTGCCTTTTAATGGCAAAAAAACTTCTACGTGTGAAACTATATTTATTACTTTTTCTCACGTTTGGTATATCACAATAAAAATGTCTTTATTATTCCTTAATTATGAGAATATCCGAGTAGTAATAAGTGTAGAAATTACAAATAAAGGACTTCTTGACGGGTATAGGCCCCTGGACCTGAAACAAGTTTCTAGATATAGGTCATTCTAATACTGTTCCGTGCGGGAATCGAATACGTTATATTTTCAACTTTTGGATTAACTTATGGCTTACGAAAACAAAACGGATTATAAAACTGAGGGCCAATGTTCTTAAAACACCGGTCATCATCATCATCAATTCAACTGAAAGACGTCCACTGCTGGATGTAGGCCTCCCCCAAGCATCGCCACAACGACTGGTCCTGCGGTTTCTTCATCCAGCGGATTTCCGCAACCTTCACCAGGTCGTCGATCCACCTTGTGGGGGGCATACCCACGCTTTGCCTACGCGGTCGCCACTCCAGTACTTTACGGCCCCCTCGGCCATCCATTCTGCGAGCAATGTGCTCGGCCCACTGCAACTTCAGTTTGGCAATTCTTTAGGCTATGTCGGTTACCTTCGTTCTCCTGCGAATTTCCTCATTTCTGATTCGATTACACAGGGACACTCCGACCATAGCCGTCTGCATTGACCTTTCGGTGACTTAAAATACCGGTAGTTGAAGATTATTTTCAAGGACATGAAAAATAAAGGTTATTTAAAAAATACGACTGTTTCAAATGTTACAAGTTTCAGTACTTTATAGAGGAAATGATATAACTTTTCACTAAGGAAATATTTTTATCTCCTCGGGCAACTTAGAGTAAATGACTTCTGCGTGACTCGTTTTGTGTTATGATATTATGTGAGGAGAATTCTCAAGAGTTTTATGTCCTGAAAGATCACTACGATCCTACTTTTAATAGGTGTTTCGTTCCACTTGCAGAAAATCCGGATCAAATCGATTTTTTGGATTTTAATTAATGTTATGAAGATATTGATAACGTGCCGTTGCAATCCCAGAATGGATATAATAACTGTCTGCAAAAAAATATTTTGTTCCGAAGTCGTGTTTTGTGGATTATTGATTCTTTTAACACCAAGCAAAGTTATGTTCTAATTAGCAATACGGCTTTTGCCTTTACATCAAGCATCTTAACAGTTATATTTTTTATACCGATTTGTGAAAGCATAAAGTTATAACTACTTAAATGAACTACTACCTCATCATCATCATCATCATTTCAACTGAAAGACGTCCACTGATGGACATAGAGCTCCCCAAGCATCGCCACAACGACTGGTCCTGCGCTTTCCGCATCCAGCGGATTCCCGCGACCTTAACCATGTCTTCGATCCTCCTTGTACTACCTATTTTATAATGATTATAGCTTTTATGTTTTGCATAATTAACACTTAACTATGGAATATCTGAAAGTGAGTAGTAGTTTCACAGAGCCTGAAGATTAAACTCTTCAATCCTAAGCACGCATACAGAGCCCAGACGTGGATACTAATGGTACGTCTGGTCGACAAATATAAATTAGGCAGCGGGCTATGGAAATCTACTACTTAACTTAACTACTCATGCAGTCTGTCTGAAGGATCAGATTCGAAATGAGGTGATTATATAAAGAACAAAAGTTGTCGATAGCCCATAAGATAAGCAAGCTGAAGCAATGGGCCGGCCGTATTAAAAATAATAATAATAATTCATTTATTTCAGGCATCTAGGCCCATAAAAAAAATACATAAAACCATATACAATAATATAAAGTAGGTACAATAATATAAAACATAAAAATTAAATAATCTATACATTAGGTAATAGCGGCGTCGCCGTCGTGAGTCGCGCGGTGTCGGGTATCTGTCCTCGGAATCGCCGGAACACAACACCTCTCGGCCAAAATTCTTCCTTCGTGAAGGTCGACGACAGATGTTCAGTCGGAACCCTCACCACAAATGAATTAAAATTCAAACAAGGCATCGATGGCCATTGGTGTAGACGCGTTCTTGAGAGGTAACCACGAATCGGTAAATGTAGCGTGGGACTCAGACTAGGTGGAGTGACCATCTTCGCAAGGTAGGTGGTAGAAGTTGGATGAGAGTGGCTGAAGATCGAGGTTAGTGGAGTGCCAGAGAGGGCTATGTCCAGCAGTGGACTAATATAGGCTGATGATGATGATTGACACCTCCTAACAATGGAATTATTTCAAAGTGATTCGTTAAAGAAGTTTGTTTATTTTGTGTTTTTTTATCCTTGGAAACGGTATTCTGTAATTTTTTATGCAGTTTATCCTCCAAACCTGAATATCTCATCATCATTTTTAGGGTTCCGTACCCGAAGGGTGCCAACCGGGACCCTATTACTCCCACTACGCTGTCCTTCCGTCCGTCCGTCTGTCTGTCACAGGACTGTATCTTTTGAACGGTAATAGGTAGCCGATTGAAATTTTCTCAGAATATGTATTGCTGTCATAAAAAATTGAATAATTCAAAAAAAGTCTAAAAAACATGCATTTTTTTTCAACATTTTTGTTGCTACTCTATCTTCAAAACGGTAATACAACTTCAAACTTGGTCTGATTATAGTGCATACCATTTAGTTTAGCAACAAATACTGAAAATAGGGCAAACTTAGATATATGTGGTGGTACCTTCGTAAGAAAGAGATGCAAAAAATCATATTTCACGCACTGTTCCTTGATGTCTTTTGATGAACTCTCGTAAACTAAATCAGTTTCTATGGAGTATCAGGTCGATCGGTGGTACGGAACCCTTACTGCGCGAGTCTGACTTGCACTTGGCTGGATTTTTACATGGAAATCACGCGCTTAAAAGAAGTAAATACACACTGATACACACTCACTTTGAATTTATCTCGTAATAAATCTTGTAAATAAATTGTGTGGCAACATAAGCACTAAATAATATATGCAAGACCGTGTAATGCTTGAGAACCGTGACACACGGAGACATTTATCACGTTGACTATGAAGTAGCGTCTTTGTGTACATTTAATGCTAAGTATCACCATATTTATTCTTCTTCCGAGCATTTATTCTTCAAGCTTACTTTAGGCTTTACCTTTCTTCTGTCGGACACGAGACGACCGGCATTGCAAAAAAATTGACTGTTATCATACATAACATAACATCATGCCTGTATTTTCCCAAAGGGGTAGGCGAAGGTGCACCTTTATTTAGTACACCTTCGTGTACATTTAATGCTAAATTATCACCATATTTCTTCTTCCGAGCATTTATTCTTCAAGCTAAATTTTAGCCTTTACCTTTCTTCTGTCGGACACGAGACCAACGGCAATGCAAAAAAATGGATTATTATTATACATAACATAACATCATGCCTGAATTTTCCCGAAAGGGTAGGCGATGGAACACCATTTAGTACACCTTCGTGTACATTTAATGCTAAATATCACCATCATTAATCTTCTTCTTCCGAGCATTTATTCTTCAAGCTGAACTTTAGGCTTTACCTTTCTTCTGTCGGACACGAGACCACCGGCACGGCAAAAAAAAATATTATTATCATACTTATCATAACATCATGTCTGTATTTTCCCGAAGAGGTAGGCGTACCTACCTTTGTGTACATTTAATGCTATAAATATCACCATGTTTCTTCTTTTTCCGAGCATTTATTACGCACCTATCTTGTTACGTAGCTTTAGGATACCTATTTCTATTAAGCCATTGAGCAAACCTTTGTGAAGAGAGAAATGAAAATTTATTACTTACTTACTTACTATTTATTCTTGAATCTAAACTTTATCAAACATAACATAGCATCATGCCTGTATTTTCCCGAAGGGGTAGGCGAAGGTACACCTCCGTTTAGTACACCTTCGTGTACATTTAATGCTAAGTATCACCGCATTTATTCTTTTTCCGAGCATTATAGTTTACTTATAATAGTTTTGTTACCACTGATATGCAGGTGTGTTACGATTTTCAGTAAGCGCCTGTTATTTTAGCATAGCAACGTAGCGTTCATGTTAAATATCAAAATTATTTCTAATTCCATTTTGCAGGGCCTTTTTATTTTTATTCCTATGGATTGTAGGTACCAAATGAGTTGGATTACAATCCGGGAAGGTCAAAGTGGTAGGTAATAGCAGTACAGTAATGAGGTAACAAGTGACACCAGAGACGGCAGGGCAGGGGATTTTGCTACGGCATGCTGGCAACTGCCGAAACCATCCCGCGGCAATTCAAGGGAGACATGCTAAATAGTGCTGTGTAAAAATGTCCCAAAAATATTTATTTATTTATTTATGTTTTTGATGGGATTTCTCTTTCCTCGTGTCATCTTGTTCCAATATAAAAAATCTTCAGCCAAACCTCGTATTTATCCTTAATTCATCTAATTTCCCTATCAAATTCCTCCACGTAAGTAAAATGATACACACGCCAGTCAACAAATAAATACCTACCTACGTAAATTCCCATTTCATGCGAAATCACGAATAATCCCTTTTGATGTAGAAAGGGGTGAAGAGTAAATAATGAGGTTTTTCCATGTTAAAATATTGGAAGGCTGCCCAAAGGGATGTAACGGCTGATCTCTCTGTTTGGATTATAGATAAATTTTGATAACTCGTTTTGTGAAGTTTAGTTTTAACGTCGTTACCACAACAAAGCAAGCTTAAGTTTGCTTTGTTGTGGTAAGGCATAATATCTAAACTTTATTTATTTACTTATAAGAAAAACAACTGTTAATAATCACTGTATATTGCTTCCACATCACATTTCAAAAATAAGATAGGTACATGTCGTAAGTAAACCATTCAAGAACACTATAATTGGTTTTATATTTAATTTCTAATGGGATACAAACTAATCACAGTAAATCAGGTTAACATCTAAATATCACAATTTATTCCTAAACTCAATTTAAAGGGTCGTATACTTAAATTAATCACAATAGCAAGTATAACTTGGGAATTTATAATAACCAAATTATGCAATTACTTTGGAACGATACCGAGTTACAATATTCTCTTCAAGATGTGTTGTCTCGACGAAGCTCAGGATCTACGTGAGTTCTCTCCGTCGTTCTGCCGCCCAGCCGAGTGGAGCATTAGAGGTTTTTTTTTTAAATGGCGTGGTAGTGACGTCCTACTTCATTCTGCCAAGACCACAGACAAGTGCGACAACATACTCCTTTTTATAAACATAGGTGTACTCCAAATGACACCTTATAATAGGGCGAACATATTTTTCCCACGTTTTAATTAACTTGCTTTCTTATGTCTGTTCGGTACAATATTTGCAATCGATTAAACGTCGTAGTTTTAATTTAAACTAACATCCCAATGACCTAGAGACTAGATTTTTTTTTAAATATAGCTTAGGACTGGATAATAATGCAAAAATAACTCGCTTTTGTTTTAATAATGTGGTAGGTATAAGAACATAAAATGATTTTTTTGACACTAAATAATTATAATAAGCACAGATTCCAATTAAAATACTGTCACATATATAGCTCCACACTATTTTACATTGTACCTGAATTTTATGACTGTTTACTAACACTAGATAATAAGCAAATTGTTAGTAACACTATGGACTTTGTCTGAAAATAAACGTATTTTAATTTTTAATTTTTAATAGCATGCCCAACACTCAGAAAAACATTCATCATCATCATCATCATTTCAGTCGAAAGACGTCCATTGCTGGACATAGGCCTCCCCTATGCCCTTGGGGGGTATATGCCATAATAGCCACGCTTAGCAGACGGGTTGCGATCGCAGTTGGTTGGTCAAATACTCAGAGAACGCTGCTGCCCATCCTCTGGTGAATCCCTTAGTCGCCTTTTACGATACCCATGAGAAGAGTTAGGGGGGTGCTATAATTTGACGTCCGCCACCACACGGAATGGAAGAAAAATCAAATCAAATAGAATTACGACGAAAATTTGACCGTTCTACATAAAAAATAAGGACTCTAAAACTTTATTCCGTGTACCTACTGCCTACCAAAATTTATGCCGAACTGAGCCAGTTCGCGCAGCTGTCATGAGATAACAGTTTTATGAATATCTGAACAGTTTCAAGGTGACCAGACTCCCTCGTGTCCTGAAGAATAATAAACTAGCAGCCTGCTAGCAGTTCCCACGCTTAAAATTAATTTTGGCGACAGATCTTTTCATAATTAATGATCTTGTAACACGTTACAATGGTAGCCAAGGTTAGGTCTGAAAGGCGTTTTTTTATTAAACTTACGTATATCTGGATTCGGCAAAACCGTTGCTTAGAGAGGTGTCAGATTAATTGTAGCTTCAGTATTTTGGGAAACGAAAAGAATTATTTTTACATCTCTATGACAACTAAATAAAGAACTGACGAGGTTAAGGAACGTAGACGAAGCGTAAGAGTTAAAACATATTCTTCCTGGGTTTTTTGTGAATATTTCATCTACTTTAACATAACAATCTTCTAATTTAGAATCTCCAGGGGGGCAGCTGACCCCTGCCTTCTTTGGTGATGCCCGTCTCTCGGTGCTACATGCTTATTAGATTTGCGATAGCAGGACATGTCAGCGTAAACACTGGTCTCCAAAGACCCCATCAGGCTTTTAGTAAAGTAGTAAAGTAAAGCAGGTTTTTAGTAAAATAAAGCATTTCCTCTTTTATAATTATGATTTTTTGAGTGTTTTTACAACTGAGTTAATGAATATCAAGTTTCTATAACGTAATTGAATCTGAAGCCAAATTATTCTACTTCCTACTTAAATTATAGATGCGAAAGTATGCATGTTTGCTTGTTTGTCCTCCAGTCACGCTAAAACGGCTCAACAGATTTGGATGTGGCGTACAGATTAAATACCAAGTCCTGGATTATCACATATGCCACTTTTAATCGACATACTATGGGAGCGAGGCGAGCCGCGGGCTGTTAAAAATATCATCAACAATTTGAGTCTTGTTTGACATTTAACCCAGTCTCACTACTTTGCCGCTTGTAACTATAGTTACGTACAGTGACAGATAGATAGACCCCCTAGACAATTATCAAAAGAGAAGTTGCTTTTTTTAAACAAATAAATTAAGTTTATGTTTGGTTAAAATTATAACATAGCATAAAATCACGCCTGTATTTCCCCGAATGGGTAGGCACCCACATTTCGCCAGTTATGTTATAGTCCCATGTAATAGGGGGCGAGCCTATTTCCATTAACCGGGCACAAATCCAGACTCCGGGCTCTTACTGAGAATTTCCTAAAGAAAAAACCCAATAACACTTTGCCCGACCCGGGAATCGAACCCAGGACCCCACGCTCAGCAGTCGCATATGCGACCACTAGACCAACGAGGCAGTTTAAGTTATAATATATTAAATTAAACATTTTATATATGAAATGCAGAAAAATCATTTAGTGCCACAGTAAACAACGCGCAACACCACTTTGAAAGACTGATAAGTCTACTATATTTATATCTTTCCGGGCTGTCTAGACCCCACCAGGCTCTTGGTATATGATTTTAGAAGATTAACATAAAACTATTTTACAATTTCATAATCTGCACTTAAATATGAATAGCTCCTACGCTAGTGATGGTCGGGCCCACTTTGGTCGCAAAAAGGCAAGTACCGTTACGTGCTCAGAAACTCCAATTTATAGTGGCCCTAGTACCTATGTGTCCGTGACATATTTCAGTATGGTTGATGAGCCCAATTTGGTTTTATGGCTTAATTATTCTGATGGGTTTAATTTATAATTAAGGATGTTGTTATCTTTATTAAAGGTACCTTTAAGTGGTCTCGTGCAAGATATTTTAGTATGAGGTATAAAGTTTATGTCTTAATCCCATTAATAATATAAATGTGAAAGTATGTTTGTTTGTTTGTCCTTCAATTACGCTGAAATGGCCGTTGCGCCGTAAGCAGGTGCTTTTTTCCCGAAACACACCTAAATCCTCCCCAAAAATTTGCGGCAGTATCACAACGAAAGTTTGTTTTTGTGGATGGTTTGTTTGTGGGTGTATACTATACGCCTCTGCCTACACCTTCGGGGAAATACAGGCGTGATGTTATGTATGTAAATTTGTGAAGATGTTTGGATGTTTGTTACTCAACCACGCTGTAAGGGCTGAACGAATTTTGATGAAATTTTGGACACAGATAGAACATAACACATACGAACAAACAGGTTACTTTTTATCGCGGAAAGATGAGCAGTTTCCGAGGGATACGCGATAAACGACATCCACGCGGGCAAAGCTGCGGGCTTCCTCTAGTATCATTTAAAATTTAGAACACAAAACGGAAAAAAATGCACAAAATATTCATCACTAATCGCCAAATCTTGAAGGAAATGTTCTCCCAATAAGACAATCAAATGAAGAACCTGAATAAAATCTTTTTACAAGACAATAGAGTCTACTTAAATCTATCGAGGCTTTGGTGAATCCGAAATGAGGAAATAGAACAAAATGAAAATTTCTTCAGGTGTACGGACCGATATTAAAATTCATTCATTGCCGCTTTGAGAGGTCTCGTCTGAATTTCAAAATGAAATTCTGCCGCGGGTTACGTGAGAATCGGTTATTTACATCAATTTTAAATTGTAAAACAGGGTGCTTAGGAATAAAATATGCCTAATTGTCTGAAGATCTATATTGTGGAAAGAAAAAAATCGCTCACGATCAAGATTCGAACTTACGACTAATTTTTTTTACCTTGGGGAAAATCCTCATGGACGCAATCCACCTGGGGAATGCGGAGCCAGTTTCGGACTCTTACCGACTAAAAACCACCACGGTGTTCCTCTGATGACCCTTGGCCGGGGGCGTGGGAAAACTTGTGACTCCTGGTTTATTACGCTAGTGCTTTAGCTACTAAGCTACCGTGAATACTAGCTAGCGGTAGCGGAATCTTAGTAGCAAATTTTCTTACCGATTGGGGCGCCACTTTTTACGTATAGTCATGATAACTTAATTTTGTTTAAAATAAATTCTAATGTGAGATAAAATAACACATACAATCAACGAAACGTAAACGAAACGTGACGTATAATCGACTGCATGACTGTGGTAACACTTGAATTAGAAAACCGCCATTACTGCTTACGAAATAAAGGCGCTGTTAATGTCAAAATTTTACCACGGACGTGCGGGACCGTACGTATAGGTACAGAATAATATCTTAAGCTTAAGAAATATCCTTTCCTCTCTTATCAATTTATAATATTAAATGGTATTACAATAAATTAATATATTTCAACCATCATCATCATCATCATTCATCATCATTTCAGCCGAAAGATGTCCACTGCTGGGCATAGGCCTCTCCCAATTAAGGGGGGATATGCCATAATCGCCACGCTCGGCAGGCGGGTTGGCTATCGCAGTTGGTTGATAAAATACTCAGAGAACGCTGCTGCCCATCCTCTGGTGAATCACTAAGTCGCCTTTTATGACACCCATGAGAAGGGTGGTGCAATTCTTTATGTCCGGCACCACGGGGAACGAATTTCAACGATATTCTTTGTACCTAAACTGTTACTACTTAGCTTACAAAGCATACACGTAATGATTTTTTCAGAGGTACCAATAAGTCAAAAGGAGACCGGTACGATCTCTTTTCAGGACTTGGACCATCCCTCATTTATCTAAGGGATAATAACGTATATAAAATATTACCCACTTGAGGATTAAAAGAAAAAACCGGTCAAGAGCGAGTCAAACTCGCGCACTAAGGCCCGTATTCCAGAACGATACTCAGACGTTGATCACTGTTTAAAACTAGTTTTGAGTTGTGATTTAATTTTAGAACATTCCTCAAGCAGAGATTTATTGATCACAGTTTAGCTGAGTTTAGCTTTATTTTATACTCTCACTTGTTTCCGTATTTGAGTTTGTGTTGTGTGTTCAACTCTAGTGTGATCCAGACTACGCTTGAGTAGAGATTTCTATTCTATTTCAGGTCAAATTCGCGTGTTGTTGAATTAAAGTTTATAATTACTGAATTGGAATAAGACCGATACTCAAGTAACGATTATATCCTTTAGAAATAAACTTTATTGCATTAATTGTGGTACATAAAAGATCTTACAATAATAATTTTTGGCCAGCACAATTTACCTCATAAGGCATACAATAGAATCTTCAAGTTAACTTAAAAAAAATTACATGCATAAGGTACAGGAATCAGATGTCATTATATTTTATTACTTAATCAATTTTCCTTAAGTAGTGATCAGGTAATTGAAGTTTAAACTGTACTTGAGGAACGTTCTGAACCCTATATGGTTTTGGGCTTCGATTTTTTATTATGTTATTTATTATGTTAATTACCTATTAGGTATTGTTAAAAAAAAAAAAAAAAAAACCCGTCGAATACATAACCTCCTCCGTTTTTTGAAGTCGGTTAAAAAAGATATAGCATTACATCTGACAGACGGATGGACGGACTGAGGAACGGATGGACAAATGGTGTAGGTATATTAATAAAAAGTCCCTTTGCGCGTTGGCACCTTTTGCCTACGGAACCCGAAAAAGTCTTATCTTTTGAGACAGCAGCTTCATGAAATATTTTTCGTCAGTCCGTTTTGACTAATGTTCGAGGTCATAATTTTTTTAGAGAATTTTCAACTTTTTGCGTCTAGATAAAAATAAGTTACAGCCATATCTTTTTTGAGTCTCTGCAGCTGTGCATGGCTATGTTTGTTTAACAAGTCAGTTAACGGCCAAAATTAATATCCAATCTATCCACGATTTTCCCCACTACAGATAGATCCTTAACATATTTTGTAAGGAGCTTATGTTAAATTTTTATCTCTAGTAAGGCAAATGGTAGGCCTATGTCCAGTAGTGGACGTCTTTCGGCTGTAATGATGAAGGCAAATGGTGGAAAGATTGAATATTAATTTTGGCCATAAGTTAGTATATATCTGTTCATATGTCACAATAAGTAGGAGTGTGAAAAGCATTCGGCTGGTTTTTGTTCGCTTTTACAAGGCAACTTTGCTTAATTAATAAGCCTGAGAAAGTTAAATAAGTTGTTTAAGATGCTTGCATTGCTGTGTTTCGGTCTAAAGGGTACGGGTGCCGGTGAAATTACAATCATATGAGACTTTCTATCATCATGTCTCAGTTTGGCCAACGTGACATGCAATTCCATGCATATAAGCAACGGTTTAGGTGGTATTGCGTGATTTGGGCAAGGTACCCGCTTATCATCAGGTGGGCTTTTAGCTAGTTTCACTATCCAGTACCCTTAGAGTAATAACACAGAGTACTTACATTTTCGCCATCACTGTACACATTAAAATAAAACAAGTTTAACCGGATTACATCGCGTATATTATTAAAATTGGTTTTCCTGACGTTTCGAAAGATTTGCACCGTTCGAGGTCACAGGGAAACTAAGATGACAAGAGTCTTTTTGATTAATTAAAATCGTTTCGATGCACGCAGTAATAACTCACAGTGTCAATTTGTTTCATAATGTTTTAAATCTAAATTAAATCCCAAAAAGCTCGATACAAAGTAAATAAAACATAATACAAGTGCCTCGTTGGTCTAGTGGTTGCAAGTTCTACTGCTGAGCTTGGGGTCTTGGGTTCGATTTCCGGGTCGGGCAATGTGTTATTGGGTTTTTTTATAAGGAATTTTTCAGTAACAGCCTGGAGTCTGGATTTGTGCCCGGTTAATGGCAATAGGCTCACCCCCTATTACATGGGACGGAGTATTATTACACCTCTGCCTACCCCTTCGGGGAAATACAGGCGTGATGTTATGTTATGTTATGTTTTAAATCTAAATTAAATCCCGAAAAGCTCGATACACAATAAATTAAACATTATACAAGTGCCTCGTTGGTCTAGTGGTTGCAAGCGCGACTGCTGAGCGTGGGGTCCTGGGTTCCATTCCCGGGTCAGGCAATATTTTATTCGGTTTTTTCATTAGGAAATTCTCAGTAGCAGCCCGGAGTCTGGATTTGTGCCCGGTTAATGGCAATAGGCTCGCCCCCTATTACATGGGACTTATAACATAACTGGCGAAAAGTGGGAGTATTATTACACCTCTGCCTACCCCTTCGGGGAAATACAGGCGTGATGTTATTTTATGTTATATAAGTGAAGTATTATTCTAAGTGGGAATTTGCCTGCAAGTCATTTACTCTTAATGGCTCTCATCACCCAAGGAATCTGAATAGCCTTGTGTGTGTCTGTTTGTCCAGCGTTCATATAATTCCGACACAAGTTTGAAATTCCAGCTCCGTATCGTAGACACAGAAGAAGCACTAAGGTTATACTAAGGTATTTTGATATCCTTGTGTCTGCCACATTGGTTTCGTAAACACAACGACCATACAGCCCAATAGACGCCTAATGTTGAATATAATGCGTACAATAAATTCTGCTATTAGCTGAGGCGGGGTACTGCAATCCGATTGGCCCTACCAAGGCGGTTATTGGCTAATCACTAACGCGGCAGTTTTGACGGCTAATGTAAGTGGTCGAAAATGATTTGAAGATTTCAAGTGGCGAATAGTGGCGACCTATATTAGTGAAATTTCATGGATGTGTTGCAGACATTGGTCGCCTGTTATGAGGCGTCTATGGGCTGTATGTTCACTGAGTAAACTCCACCGATAGACTTGAGCTTGCAGTCAAATCGTTAAATATTGAAAAGGTGAGACTTTCCATCTTCGTGTCTCAGTTCGGCGAACCGACTTGCGGTACCATTTAAGCAAAAGTTTGTGTGATAAGCAGTTGTTATGGGCAAAGGTAACCTGTAGGTGGGCCTTTAGCTTGTTTTGCCAACCTATAATATCCTATCCTACTATAATATGCTATAATAATCCTACTTCCTACTAATATAATAAACGTGAAAGTTTGTGAGGATGTATGGATGTGTGGATGTTTATAAAGTTTTTAAGTCTATAATATACTACTCTGTCAAGAAAGTACCGGGAAAAGATCAATAATACACAAAATGTTAGTTATTCATCCAAATTTATTTTATCGCCTTCAAAGTATGCTACTTCAGAAACGATACACTTAACGCCAACGAATAATCCAATCATCAAAACATTTTTGAAACGCTTTTTCCGAATGAAAACGGGTACCACAACGTGGTAGTTTGAGTTAAAGAAAAATAAAGAAGTCGGTTGGAGCGTTCGTTCAAAAATTCGTTCCCAATGATGGCCTTGTGCGAAGGCGAAATTCAGGTCTTTTGGGACTATCCGAGCGGCAACATGTTTCATACCCAAGTGATTATTAAAAGTGGTACGGATTGACTCTTGAGACACAGAAAGTTCAGCGGCTATCTCTCTCAAACTTGAATGAGGATTTTCAGTCACTATTCCCTTCACTTTTGCGATGTTAACTTCAGTGAAGTCGTTGATGGCCTACCAGAGGCGACGCAAATCTTCCATCACATCTTGACCACTTTTAAACGCTTTGTAGCACTCATAAGTACGTGTTTTTGATAAAGTCAATTCACCGTACCTTCTGTAACTTCAGTGACTCCAAACACGAAATTCCATTGGCAATGCAAAATTTAAGACAACTCTTTGTTCAATGTTTGTCCATTATGAAATTCGCAATACATACATAGATATGATCTAACTAAAAACAGCACTGTATTTAATCTAAATAACAGATGCAACTCAAACTCCGCGCCAAAATGGAAAACAGTTGTGCCAATCTAACAACAATAAAAAAATAACAAAATTGAATTTGGAACCATAAAAATATCATCCATTCCCGATAGTTTATTGACAGAATGTACATACCAATATGACTTTCACAAAACACAAAAAAGTAAGTAAGTAAGTATGTTTATATTTAGTATGTTTTTAATGTCACACACTGTGTCTACGTCTTTCTTTTAAAATTCTTTCCTGTCGCAGGTCTGCTGGAAGAAATTTCTTTTAGAGATAAGCAGTACCTACCTTTGTGCTCAAGTGTTTGTTCTGTATGTTTTCTATAATAAAATGTGTTGTGTGTACATAATTAAATAAATTAAAAACACAAAATGCAATTAAGACATGAAAATTACTTAAATTTATACGCACTAAGAGGTCAATCGTCGAATCCGAATCGGTTGGGCAGCGTTCGGGAAGCTACGTAATATCTTCTCGTCCAAAATACCGCAGTGTCTCAAGACGAAAGTCTTTGACCAGTGTGTGTTGCCAGTAATTACTTACGGCACTGAAACGTGGTCGCTCACAATGGGCCTGATAAGAAGGCTCAAAGTCACTCAAAGGTCGCCACTCCAGAAGTTTTCGGCCCCATCGGCCATCCGTTCTGCGAATAACGTGTGTGTATCTGGCCTTATAATTACCAAAAAACGCCACACACGCACGGTACCTATCCCATTTTGCATAGAATCCTCATTGTTTTCATTTTTCGGGTTCCTTACCCAATGAGTGCCAAACGGGACTCTCGCTACGATGTTCGTCCGTCCGTCCGTCCATCCGTCCGTCTGTCTGTCACAGGGCTGTATCTCTTGAACGGTAATAGGTAGCTCGTTGAAATTTTCTCAGATTATCTGTTGATATAACCCCTATCACGAAAAATACTAAATATAAAAAAAGTCCAAAGGGATGATCATCATTTTTTTTTCATGTTCATCATGAAAAAAACATACCTTTGAAGTATTCACATTATGCATGCAGGTCATAAAACCTATTAACTATCACGGCATAACGACTACCTCGTTACGGGGCTTGCCATTAAAACTTTAACGGTTAATTAGCTTCAGCAGGACTGCAGTGTCATCGTGACGTAAGTGCTTATACTACAGGTATACTCCTATACCTGTACAGGTAGAGTGGCTGGATAATTAATTTATGTCGGGCTCAAGAGGTAAGTGAGGTAGGTGTGAGCTTTGGAAAATTATGTTGGAAGTGTTTGGTCAGATAAATAATATTTTTTTAATTTTCTTTTGGTCTAGAATATAATAATCAAAAATACTTTTTTTTTAAACATTGGCCTGAGATACGTGACTGTAAACCTGTTTCCACATTCAAAAAACGTGTAAAAGAGCATTATCTTTCCTCATCCACATAGGTAGGTTGTACGTAATAATGTTTTGTGTGATTTATATTTTGTTTTAATTTAATGTATACCCAGACTATGTTTATAATTTTTATACTTTATCTATTTTGCGTTATATATTAGTTTATGTATGAGTATACAATGTAGGTACATTTATTAGTATTACTTGTGTCTACATCTCTTTGCTTAAAATTTTCCTCTCGCAGGTCTGCTGGAAGAAATTTCTTAAAGAAATAAGCATTGCCTTTGTATTTGTATTAATTGTATTAATTTCTACGTATTTTATTATTATTTCTCTGTTGTGAATAAATTTAATAAATAAATAAAAAGTGTCGAGGTAATGATAGTATGTTATGTACCAAAATACGTGGCTGGGGGGGACTGGATGCGGAAGGCAGAGGACCGAGCGTTGTGGCGCAACTTGGGAGAGGCTGAGTTGATTGATTGATATGTGCCAAAATGCATTAGTAACATAAATAAACTTAACATGATTTTAATAAGTTTTTAAACTTTCCCGAATTTCACTCATATTGAACTATATTTACGGGACTTGGAACTTTACCCACCTCTGAGGCATATAATAAAATAAATAAATAAAATTTCCTTATTTCAGGCGAGGCATAAGTTTGACGTCATACACATACATTCATATCTTATTAATTATAATTACCTACAGTAAGAATATTAGAATTAGAATTACAAAATAAATAAATGAATTTTTATTGCTTTTACCGGCAAACTACCTGGTTTATGTATGCATTCATAGACGGCGCTGTTACCAAAAACAGCCATGTTAGTTTTAGGGTAAGGCATAGATGGCGCTGTATTTTACAATTAGTCAATCATATACAGGCATGATGTTTTACATACAAAGATGACAACTGCCCTTTACGTATTTTTCTTCCATCACTTATTCAGGTCTGGGTATTTGTGAGGTATGTTGTTCAAACATAATTACGTAACATATGCTATTTTATGCATGCGGTAAAATATGGGTCTGAAGGTAAAATGCGATCGTTTTAAATTTTAAATGATGAACCTCGTTTGTCGGTTGAAGGTTATGTTGGCAGCAGGTGTTGTTTGCGTGTCCACTTTTGTTTATTTTGTTATGAGGACCCTTGCTAAATATCCACGCTTATCTAAGAATAATTTATAAGTTTCCTAGGGTGGCGTCTCCATCTATTTTGTGCAGAGGATGGCCACCGTGTGGTTTTAGTCGGTAAGAGTCCGACATAACCCTCCGCCCTCCCCAGACGGAGGGTATCCATGAGGATTTCCACTCGAAAAAAAAAAAAAAAAAAAAAAAAAAAAAAAAAAAAGGCTGGCGTCTCCAAACTAGCCTTATACGTTTTTAACCCTATGTGACTTAGCACCGTATCAAGTCGCGGTGCAATAAAATCAAAAGGCACAAACATGAAATTAAAAAGAAAAGACCCAAATAATAAAAAAATAAAATAAAAAAAATAACCCTATGTGACTTAGAAGTTTTTAAAATTTTGCGAATTTCATGAGTGACTTCACTATGATTGTTCGCAGCACTTCGTCTATATTTTTTACTATGTCTATGTTAGTAAATATTCTGTGACTTACAATAATGTAATGCTAATAAATAAAAAAAAATGTAATGATCACTGATGTAATGCTCGCACTGGAGTTAGTACATTACATGCAAATGCTTGCGGTGAGTACACCCCAAGCGTCGTAGGGGAACACTATGGTCCGCAACGTTTTCGTATAAAATGCAAGTTGGAACCTCCGCGAACCTACCCGATAGACCGAAAGTCCGCTACTTTCGAGGTAACCAATTCGATGCAGCAACGGCTGCTAGGGGGACATAGGAACTGCGGGGTCCCCCTGCAATGCCCCAGCGAGGTTCGAGCGCCCCCCTTGGGGGGCGCCCGCTTGCGCGGTATTATTATTAATACCGCGTATTTAGTTTATAAGTTAGGGAAAAAACTTTCGGCGAATGGAGTCCCACATGGGACTCTCCGCCAACTAAGCCCGGTTAAGCAGAAATGGGACTTCGGTCCCACCTGCGAGAGCCCATTCGAAAAAAAAAAAAAAAAAAAAAAAAAAAAACTCCTTTTTAGAATTTTTTTTTTACCCAAACACCCGAGGGGTTAAAGTTTCTCAATTATTTAAAAATTTAATTAAAACTAAAATTAATTAATGTTTATTTCAGACAGAGTCCGTAGTAGTGTAAGTAACAATTCACTTAATATCTAGTGTTAGTAAGTATAAAATCAGGTACACAATTTTATTTAAAACGCAGTGTGGAGCTGCATCCATCTCCGCATCATCGGGAAATCCCACCGATCTGCGAACACACTGATGATAGTGTTGTTACTGCCGCGGAGTCTGGAGACGTGAAATAAGGGCGGCATAAAATGAGTCTCTAATAAAAATATGAACAAAATCGCCGTCGCGGAATGTAAATAACTTAAATTCAACGATTTAAACGGTATGGGATATTTAGTTAATTTATGTTAAACTTTAACCCGCCAATTACGTGAGTTAAAATAGCGTAACATTCGACCGTGTAATACTTCCGGTCGGCAGTCAAAGCTTTCGTAAGGCACTTGGACATTTCAGTAATTGGTAATGTTAAATTATAAATTAAGTCAGGTTTATTTTGTAATATGTAAATTGTGCTATGTTAATTTACATTTTAAGGTTCAATTAACTTGATTTTGACTGGAATACGTTTTCGGTGCAAATATTATGCTTCAAGGGGGAAAAGCTGCTGCTGCTGTCATATTGAAATGAGCTACATAATGATAATAGCTCATGCCATGGGGAAAAGATTAGCTAGTCAGCAGGTTGGTAGCAGGACTGACTGCCCAGGGTGCGCCGAGCGATCAATTAAATATCGTCACTCGTGGAGGCTCTGACAAAGACTAAGACAATGACCAAGTAATTGGTTTACTAAGATATGGGCATGTATATAATTATCATGTCTGCGTGGAACAAATAAATATTTTTTGACCAGCAATTTTTGGTTTCAGCAAATTATACATTCGCCTTATTACCTAAAATCAAGTTATTGTTGTCAAAAAGTTGTTGTTGTTTAGATAAATTTAAAAAACACATTGTATACAAAGGCAAAAACTTGAAAACATACTTCAACCAAGCAAATAATTCACCATTTCCAATCCATGTAAACTATAATGGTGGTGATTTCCGTACTTGGGGAGCTTTAAAAACTATGACACCGCTAACATTTGATTCAGTTATAAAGTGTTAGTGCATGTAAAAATTAAGTTAATGCCTTAGGCGAAGTAGGGCTTGTGGGCAAAGTTAAGGCATTTTACGGTACGTATAAGTTTTTGACACGCTCAAAATAAGCGGAGTTTGATTTCTGCGTGGAACAAATAAATATTTTTGACCTGCAATTTCTGGTATCAGCAAAATTTTACATTCACCTTTTTACCTAAAATAAAGTTATTGCAGTCAAAAAAATAAATAAAAAAAACACTGTATACAAAGGCAAAAACTTGTAAAACTTGCTTCACCATTTCCAATCCATAACGTATCAGTTTTTGGCATGCTCAAAATACACCGCATTTGATGTCGCGTGGAACAAAACTTTTTAACAAATAATTTAACCGACGAAAACAGAAACTGAAAAGCGAAAAATAACTAATTATGAGTCGGCGCCAAACGAACTTTTAACAAGCAAAGTGCGTGCAAGTTGCAAGAGGCCGAGCGGAGAACGCATTTTTAGAAAGTTATTGTTTATCGTTGAAAATTTCACGTTGTATTTGATGTGACGTTGTTTTTATTATTTATTTAAAGTAATTTAATGATCTTTGTTGATTGGTTGTTTGGCGCCGACTCATAATTAGTTATTTTTTGCTTTTTAGTTTCTGTTTTCGTCGGTTCAATTTTTTGTTAAAAAGTTTTATTTTTAATTTTTTTGTGGTTTTAATCTAACTCCAGGTCTCCATTATGTCGTAGTGTCTAGAACTATATTTATGTGTGTCAAGTTTCAACAGAATCGGTTAACAGGCAAGAATTCAGTAGGTGAACAAACACTCATCCCCTGTTTTACTACCCTTAGGGGTAAATTTTGATTTTGAAATTTAAATGAGACCAACTTCGAGATATATCCTATCCATTATAGATAAAAAAAGAATCATCAAAATCGGACCACTCTGTAAAAAGTTATGCGTGGTCATATATAAAAAAATTAAAAAAAAATATATATACGCGTCGAATTGAGAACCTCCTCCTTTTTTTCGTCGGTTAAAAATTAAATAAATATGTTCTGACTTGCAATTTTTGCCAACAGCCAAATTTAACATTCGGCTTATTGCACCTCCCTGGAGCGCCGGGTGCGGGCCAGCCCCAACGTTATACTGCGCTGCACAGCCAGCAGGCTTGACTGCTTGTGTGTGAATCGCTGCTGCAAGGTCTCAACATCAGTGCTGAGCTTGTAGCAGGGATTTTCATACCATATCAGTGCGGTTTAGGTTAAGTGCGTAGGATAGGCATACTAACATAGTTATTAAGTAATATTGTTACCAACACATTGAGTCTTGTTACTTGTTAAATCACCAACCCGCCTACCAAGCGTGGCGATTATGGCATATCCCCCCCTTAATTGGGGGAGGCCTATGTCCAGTAGTGGACGTCTTTCGCCTGAAATGATGACTTGTTAAATAAATGAATAAAAATAATTACCTAAAATGAAGATGATGTTTTCAAAATAAAATATTAAAAATGAAACACTTTGTATAGCAAAAAACTTGTAAAACACGCTTCAACTGAGCAAATACTTCACCATTTTCAGTCTACGTAAGTATAACTTTTTTGGCACGCTCAAAATAGCAATCTCTTTCGGCTTGATAGAAATTCAAAACAATTTTTCAAATCAATTCGCAGCGGAACTCTGCGGAACCGCTGTTCACAAAACAAATCTACCCAATTGAATTTTCATGACAAAAACAAGTTGGCTAAAACCAAAGAAAACAATGACAGTCGCATTTCGATTGGACCCTTAAGATTGGGTATTCCATCTTCTTACTGTTCGTAGGTAGTATGATTAATGTTTGTTGAGATTTTTGTTTCATAATGTTTTGGTTTGTCCGTTTGTTTTAGTTAATCGACATCTTATTTGGTTTTTGTTCTTATTTAAGTGTGAGGGAGTGATGTTTTGAACGTATTCAAAAAAGGAGGAGGTTCTCAATTCGATGGCTTTTTAGGGTTTTATAAGGAACCCTTATAAGATCGTTCTGTCCGCCCGTCTGTCCATCTGTCCTAATCCTTTACAGCTAAATAACTTAAAAAGTAATATAGGGCCTATTGTAGTGGATTGTTTTATCTGTAATAATCGTTCTATCCCAATAGATTTTGTAGTTTCTATTTTCTAAGACGGTTTCGGGTGTGCATTTGTAATATGGGCACATTTCTGTTATAAACTGGTATTTATATGCTAAGTGTTGGTGGATAATTGCGGCAACCTGGTCGTGTCTGTGTTTGTAGTCAGTTTGTACTAATGATTTGCAAGCTCCTGTGATGTGTTGGATGGTTTCTGATGCAGTATTACAGTGTCTACATAAGTCAGTTTGTTGGTAGGGATCTTTTATGATATACTTCCTATAGTTACGAGTGGCTATTATTTGATCTTGAATCGAACACATGAAGCCTGTTTCAGGGAAAAGTTCACCTCGCTTGAGCCATTATTTTGACTTCTCTTTGTCGACGTGTGGTTGGCTCAAGAAAGATCGGTGTCTCCCGTGAAGAGATTATTATTGAAATTGCATACGCCACAGAAATAGAAAGAATGGTTGTAATCACAATTTTACTTGCGATTCAAGCGTGGCAACTTTCGAACAAACTACGCAAATATCATATCTTAAAGCTTAAACGTATGGTATGACAATTTTTTTTTCGCTGTACCCCCTTGTGTGGCCGAAATGCTCTTGGCCGGTTTTATTATTATAGTGGGTAACGTTTGCTTAAATAAAATATTTTTTATGTAGAGGAGACATAAGTCGTCAAATTATGTTACTTGTGGACAATGAAAGCAAACTTAAGAGCCACAACTATTCATACCATAGAAATCTAAATAATAAGGTAATAGAAGTGGATAATTACTTAAAGAAATAAGCAGTGCCTTTGTACAGTCTAACAAAACAATTAGTATCCAGGGTCGCCAGATATAGATGATGATTTCTCAGGAAGTTATTAAAAAGCGGTTTGATTAGGGTTTTGTATAAATACAGTTTAACTGTTTTTTATTAAAATTATATTTCACTCGAAAACATCCGTAATCTTCTGAGAAATCCCTACTATCAGGACCAAGCGCTTTGAGAACTCTTTCATAATGCGCACAGCCAAGTTGTGGAATTCACTGCCGGCATCTGTATTTCCGGGCACTTATAACCCTAACGCCTTTAAAGCTGGAGTGAATCGGCACCTAATAGGTTTGCTCGCTCCATCGTCGACCACATCCTGACAAAGCTGTCTAGATTGTGGTCAAGAGCAGATCTAGCCATCATAAAAAAAAAAAAAGAAGAAAACTTCATTCATATCTGGTGACCCTGGATATTAATTACTTTGTGAGACTGTACTATTCATTTCTATGAATTTAATTATTATTTCTCTGGGTGTGCATAAATTTAATTAATAAAATAAGTGGTGAAGGCACGTGAAGTTGTCGCCGCGTGCAGGTGTCTCGTAGGACACCAGTGCGCGAACCATTTGCTTGATCATCAGTGCTGTTTTGGACGCGGAGTCACTAAACTTATATTTTGCGCATATCTAACAGCGGAGACTTTTTTCGATCAGTAAGGTTTTATCCTTACGGCCATCAAAGTAAATGCTTTCCACCATGCCATTACTAATGTTGGTTTGCAAATCTTGTCGTTCCTTGTTTCGAGCTCGACGTAACTTGTTCTTATCAACAACCGTATTCTTTTCTTCAGACGATACAAATCCTAAGTCTTGCAGGACTGCAGTGGCAATAGCGGCGGCAGATCGATCAGACACTCCATAACGATCGCAAACTTTCGCAAGTTCTGGTAGTTTTAGAGTATTGTATGATGATGATGATGATTCATATTTTGACGATGATGATGGTAATGATGATGATGGTATAAGGTTCGGGTTCAAGTTCAATAGGTTGCGGGGAACTTGTATTTTCTTTTTCACTTTGAGTTCTACTTGTTCCCGCCTGTGCTTCTTTGTATGT
This sequence comes from Asteroscopus sphinx, assembly GCA_949699075.1. Classification (NCBI taxonomy): domain Eukaryota; kingdom Metazoa; phylum Arthropoda; class Insecta; order Lepidoptera; family Noctuidae; genus Asteroscopus; species Asteroscopus sphinx. The sequence goes on along the minus strand of OX453004.1, from coordinate 28,523,782 downwards.
CTTATATCTTTCTTGAACTTTTTGCTGCCTTTTAATTTTCTGTAAGTTTTTTTCCGTCTCTTTTTTATCCATACCTGCTATTATCATTTTCCTTTCAGTTCTTTGGTCTAAAATAAATGTTTGTTCAATTACCGGTACTTTGCTGTTTTTCGGACAAATACTAAAGGTATCAATCTTGCACTTACAAGCTGCAACGTCAAAAAGTTTAGTCATGGTGCTGTTTTTGAAAAGTGTCACTTTCTCCACATAATTTTCTGACCTTTTCGTCTGGGGATATCGAATGAGCTTCAAATATTGATCATAATACTTTTTTAATAGTTCTTTTATACGTTTGAACCTCACAATCGGTATGGAAGCCAAAATCCAGATGTTTTCGACATCGCGGGTTACAATAGCGAAAACTTCTGTAATAGCTGGCTGTTTTACACAGTTTTGAACTAGTAAATTATGTCTTACATGAAGTATGCACTTTACAATGTCTGATATAACTATAATATATATGTTGTAAATATAATATGTTATATTATAAAAAAAAAATTAAGCTCCGAAGGCCATACAAACATAGGACAATCCACTTCACTTCGTGTAGTACGAGTTTTTTGGATTACTCATTTTGAGATGCAAATTATAATAAATACCTATATACTAGTAGATTATTTACGTACTTAATAAGTAGCTTAATTCACAAACAAAGATAAAATTATGGGTTATAAAACGCTATAGTCACATAAACAACAATCGTGGATCACTGTCGCGAGGGCACCATATTAAAAAGTACTCTGTGGAGGGCACTGGCGAACTCAAAATGGTGCAATTAGCTGAAACAATCAATGTTTCTATCTCGCTCACACATTATAAATAACAAAGGAAACGCGCTTTGTTCAATTACATTTTAATATTACTAACAACAACTTGTGACAAAATCATATTACTATTCAATCTACATAATATTTGTCAGTACAAAAAAATTACATAATACAAAACTTTCAGCTTCGGTAGAGGGCTAAAAGTCATATCGATTTTTTTTTTACTATTTTTGTTCGTTATTTTACAATGTAAGGCAACTTTTAAAATACCCCCAACATCAAAATTTTAATATTTTCAAAATCGACCCACCCTAATGTCCAGTAGTGGACGTCTTTCGGCTGAAATGATGATGATGAAAATTGTTTTGATGCATGCAGTAGTTACTCACAGTATCATTATGTTTTACAGTGTAGCGTGCCGGGTTATGGTCTATCTGTGTGTGTAATTTCATCAAAATCCATTTAGAAATTTCAGCATCATTATACGGCAAACATTCATGCTTTCGAATTTATAATATAAGTAAGATATTAAGTAATACATAAATGCGAAGTGCTGTATAGTAGCTGGGATTACAATGCATTAAGTAAGTATGTACAGTCAGAAATCCTTCCGGTGAACCACCACTAAGGCTAAAATTGCTTGCACTTAATGGTCGATTGCAGCGGTAGATACGTGTAATGTAGCAGGATTCGTTCAAGGGATTTTGTCGACAAAATGTACCACCGCGAAGTATCGTGACTGTACGTGTAATGTAACAGGATTCGTTCATGGGATTTTGTTCACAACATTTATTATCACGAAGTATCGTGAACGTATGTGTAATGTAGCAGAATTCTTTCAAAGGATTTTGTCGACAAAATATACCACCGCGAAGCATCGTGATGATACGTGTAATGTAGGAGGATCCTTTCAAAGGATTTTGTCGACAAAATGTATCATAGCGAAATATAGTGACCGTACCTTTAGAAATTACAAGAGTTTATCGTTCCAACGTCCCTGTTATAAAGAGCCAATCTTAATCAAGTTCAGTTCCAATACAATCTAGTTTGCCCAAAAAAGGATTTTGTCATTCAAATATTTTACACAGAAATCTAAAGAAAACGGACTTTGTTACTTTACCATTCATTGAAAGAACTCCAATACAACCAAAAGCTTTACAAATGTTTTTTCAGATTAATTACAAATACACAATACTGCCCCATTGGTTCATTAGTCAAGCAGCTTCTAGTGGTAATGTTCTGAGTTTTATTCCTAGGTCGAGAAAAGTGGGTTTTCTGTTTGAATTTTGAATAATAGGTAATAATTAAAAAACCAGCCAAGTGCGAGTCGGACTCACGCAGACGGGGTTCCGTACCACCCATCAACCTGATACTCCCCCCCCCCCCCTGATACCTGATAGAAACTGATTTAATTTACGAGAGTTTATCAAAAGATAACAACGCGGGTGCGTTGTGCGAAACATGAATTTTTGCATCTCTTTCTTACGCATGTTCCACCACATATGTCTATGTCTGCCCTTTTTAGGGTTCCGAAGTCCTACAAGGAACCCTTATAGTTTTGTCATGTCCGTCCGTCTGTCCGTCTGTCCGTCTGTCCGTCTGTCCTAATCCTTTACAGCTTAATAACTTCTACAGTTATAAACATAAGTAAATGAAATTTTGTTAAAAAATAGTCTACATATAGATCTCAATTTTAAAAGAATAAAAGAATCGTTTTTCCGTATTTTAGGGGTGGCATCCATACATATGAAATGGAGAAAAAAAATTTTTTTTCGCTGCACCCCCTCGTGTGGGATATCATTGAATAGGTCTACTAAAATGAAGGTAATGTTTGATACACCACTTTTTTATCAGGTGTACCATCTGCGAAATATAGCCCGCCAAAGTGGCTTGCAATGTGTCCCCCCCCCTGCCATTTCTAAACTATGCAATGTAGAAACTTATAATCATTCACATTGATAGACCTTTGAGAAAACTCTCTTTTAAAATTATTTCGAGTATAATGTGATTATAACTTTTTGAGTTATAGAGAGAAAACTGAAAAATACTTAAAACGTCCTAGTTCAAAGGTCATTGACCTTAGAGAAAAATTATCATAGCAAACAATGCTCCTTTAGCTACTTTCTATTTGAAAAAATCACAAAAAGTAACTTTGAAATGACAAACGTCTTAAATTTGGCTTCTTGAATTTAACCCTAGATGGCGCTACTAACAACACGCTCTGAGTCGCGAATGCTGCCGATTATTGCAAAAACTAAAATAGCCATGATTAATATTAGATTTGATTCGTTTGTAATTACACCTACTTAAGGAAGGAACCCTATAATACTGAGCATGGCCCGACATGCTCTTGGCCGGTTTTTTAGTATTTGTTACTAAACTAAATAGTATGCACTAAATCAGTGCAAGTTTGACTCTGGTATGTATTACTGTTTTGAAGATAGATCAGGAACAAAAACGTTGAAAAAAATGCATGTTTCTCGAGGTTTCTTGAATGGCACATACAACATGTATCAACAACCCTGTTGTTCCTCTGAGCTACGTTATCAGAATCGATATTCATACGTAAGGCCACAAGTCATGTAGAAAAACTCTTCAGTAAAAATAATCAAATTAAATATTAAATCATTATTAAAAGTGATTATATCACTTTCAATTTACAATTAATAATGATTTTATCTCGTAGCGATGCAACGACTGCGCGGATTGTACGATCTGCAAGGTTAAGCTGCACTTGCCGCGGTCAGTCTGTGGATGGGTGACCGTTTCGTTACACATCGAGACCCCTCCGTGCCTCGGAGAGCACGATAAGCTGTCGGTCCCGGTTGTCATACGAATATCTATGGCAGTCGTTACGGGTAGTCAGAAGCCTGAAAGTCTGACAACTGGTCTAACCTCCGAATGTCAGTATTACCCAGTAACTGGGTTGCGGGGGTCTGATGGCAGTCACTCCGTGTAAAATACCGATGTTCAGCCGCATCTGGCTAGACTGGAAGCCGACCCCAATATAATTGGGAAAAGGCGCGGAGGATGATGATGATGAATGATTTTATATTTAATTTGATTATTTTTATTGATACAATCAGTGAGTGAGTGAGTTTTGAGTGATATAATCACTTCCAACTAACAATCAATAATTATTTAATATTTAATTTGGTTATTTTTATAGACGAGTTTTTTCCAAATGAGCTGTGTCCGTAAACGTAAGTTTGAATATCGATTTTGACAACGTATACCTCACAGGAACAACAGGGTTTTTGTTACATATTTTGTATAAAATTAAAATAAAACTAAAACCAAAGGGGGTCTCCCTTAGTTTTATATTCATTTTTAGTATCTGTTGTTATAGGGGTCCTAACAACACATATTCTGAGACAATTTTAATAGCCCTGTGACAGTCATACGGACGGACGAACAACGTAGCGAGATTAATAGGGTCCCGTTTGGCACCCTTTGGGTAAACCCTAAAAATGACTTTTAATATCGTCATTAATCAAAGCGGGGAATGCAACCCTGCCTACATATAGGAATACAGATTACAACGTGATGCCATAAATATTATTTACCTCAACCATTAAATAAATCTTTGGGACATTTTTACACAGCACCATCTAGTCCCAAACCAAGCAGAGCTTGTGCTATGGGTAATAGACAATGAATATAATACTTAAATACTTCTTTTTTTTTGTAAATACATACTTATAATACATAAGCAACACCCAGCCCAACACAAACAATCATGTTCATCACACAAATATTTGTGTCCTGTGGGAATCGAACCCACGACCTCGATGTCAGCAGTCCGACACTCGAACCACTAGACCACAGAGGTCGTCAAAATATTACTACATAATTCTCTTATATTTTAATGTGATTTTTTGTTTTACAATTCTTTGTATACCCACCTGTTAGATAACTGTTTGTGTTTCTGTTGCACTGTTATTTAAATATTGCGCACTGTTAACTGAGACAATAAATATTTTTTCTTTCTTTTCTTTTATTTCCTTTCTACACAAAAACTTAATATCTCAGAGTAGGAAGCTCTAATTAGGCAGGTCGACTCATTAAAGTTGGATGGTCGTGTGGTAATTACCAGGCCCCTCAGAAAGTATTGCGAAAAAAAGTTTTTATATATGGGAGACTGGCCAGTTATAATGTTTTTCGAAAATATGATTATTTATAAGTAAAAATAAGTAAGTTCCAATTTCAAAATTTCCCTCCACATTTTTTGCGAGTTAATTCAAAGTATTATGTCTCACTGAAATATGGATCTGCGCCGGGAACATTTTAGAGCTATGATTTTATACGATTTCAAGTGTCGCCTGAAACCGGATGAATCGTACGATAGACTTCAAATGGCATTCATGGATGAAGGCCCTTCCAAGGCAACCGTGTATCGTTGGTATAACGAATTCAAGCGCGGTCGACCAACTTTGGGGGATGACGAAAGAAGCGGTCGCCCTTTGACGGCTGTTACCGAAGAAAACGTGCTAGCAGTGAAAAATTTAATCCAAGACAATAGGCGAATTACATATCAGGAGATTCAACACATATTGAAGATTGGATCGGGAAGCGTTCACGAGATTCTACACAGCCATCTTCGCGTGAGGAGGATAGTATCACGCTGGGTGCCGCACAACCTCACCGATGCTCAGAAGCAGGCCCGGGTGGAATAGTGCCGTGATATGCTTAACAAATTTGAAGCAGGCTCGTCTCGGCGTGTTTACGACATCGTTACAGGTGATGAGTCCTGGATTTATCAATACGACCCAGAAACCAAGCGCCAGTCGACTGTTTGGGTGTTTCAAAATGAGCCAACGCCTACCAAAGTGAAGCGATCTAGAAGCGGGGGTAAGATTTTGATCGCTAGCTTTTTTAATTTGACTGGCCACTTGGTATCAATTCCCTTACGGGATCAAAGAAGCATTAATGCCGAATGGTATACTACCAAATGTTTGCCAGAAGTTTTCTCTGTTATAAGCAACAAGCGACCAAACACAGGGCTCCGCGGGCTACTGCTCCACCACGACAATGCACCTGCGCACACCGCACTCAAAACGAGGGACTTCCTGGATAGCACGCCAGTCAAACTCCTGGGTCACCCTCCTTACAGCCCTGATCTAGCACCGTGTGACTTCTTTTTATTCCCAAAAATAAAAAATCAGCTCAAAGGGATACAATTTTCGTCGCCGGAAGATGCGCTGGCTGCGTTCGAGCAGGCTGTAAACGAGGTGTCTGCGGCGGACTGGAAAAAGTGTTTTGAAAACTGGTTTAGGCGCATGAATCTTTGTATAGAGGCTGGTGGAAAGTACTTTGAAAAGATTTGATAAAAATATATGTACGTATAGAACAATTTTTTTTAGTTTCGCAAAACTTTCTGAGTGTCCCACGTAACCGCAAGCCTAAGCGAGGTAAAAATTCTTTTGTGACTCGTCTACAATGTGGCTCGGAGTTGTGGGTCAGCTAGCGTTGGTACCTCTTTTGAAACATTTCATAACTTGGTTTGAAAATCTGTTTTTTTGGAGAATACCTAGGTCATATTATTTTCGGGAGCACTACGTTTCCCCGCATACCGGTAAATAATAAATATCTTTGGGACATTTTTACACAGCACCATCTAGTCCAAAACTAAGCAGAGCTTATGCTATGGGTACTAGACAATGGATATAATACTTATAATGTATTTTTTTTTTGTAAATACATACTTATAATAATACATAAGCAACACCCAGACCAACAAAAACACTTCGTTCATCACACAAATATTTGTGTCCTGTGGGAATGTAACCTACGACCTCGTTATCAGCAAAAAAAGAGACGCAAGCAAAGAGCAAGAGAGCAAGTAAAGGTGAAGAAACGTGTTAATTTTTACAACTGCTCACTGATTTTATGTATTTTTTCGTATAGGAGGTAGTTTTAATTCGCTGTCGGTTCCGGATGCCATGCGAATAACTATGACAGTCTGACAACCGGTCTTAAAATATCAGTATTGCCCAGTAACTGGGTTTCGGAGGTCTGATGGCAGTCACTTCGTGTAAAATACTGTAGTTCAGCGGCATCTGGTTAGACTGGAGCCGACCCCACCGTAATTGGGAAAAGGTATCTTGGTAGCTTGAATTCTATGTGAATTTGAGTTGTGTAAAAATGTAGAACATGCAGCAAATGTATCATGTTCACATTTTTTATATGGCCCACCGATGTACCTGCGCAGATGACACAATTTAAATACGCGGGTAATTGCTAAACCAATCAGAAAACACCATCGCTGTGCGCCAAAAGTATCAGCCGCTACCGCTAGAGTACGGAAGCGTGTAAGCGAAATAGAAAATACGTCACGACAATCAATTTTAACACCGGGCATTACATACGGTTGATTATATATTTTTAATGTTTCGGGTGTTTTCTTTGACCATCATGCGTCATTTCGTGTCTGCGCGAAAGAAGATTGACGACACGCCTTATTTTTTGTGTCGTACTGTAATAAAATTATTCTGCTGCCAGTTTTAATAATGATAAGTTTTAAAGGCTTGAATGAATAGGTTCTTGCTAGGCAAACATTGTCGACCTCACCATCGATACGGTCAAACGCAAGCCCATTCGGGATAAAAAATAATTAAGCTATTATTCGCGAGTGACGCGTTTAAAATAGAACGCTTTCTCTTAACATGAAATTATTTGGGACATAAATAGGTCAAATTTGTTTGTGACAGTAACCATTTTGCTGTCAATCACAAGTAAATTGGAATTTTAGACGACAAATCTGCTGTCGTAAATGAATTATTATTTTTTGAAATGGGCCTTTTTGGTAACAACGTGTGCTTCAAGCTTTTGTATTATCCAAGGTTCTCAATACATAATATTGTGCCTTATTACAGTTTTATTACGATCCAGTCTATAAGAATAATAAGTAAATTTTCTCCCACTTGCTCCGGTTTTCTTGCACTTCATTATTAAAAAAAAACTGCCTACATCAGTCGGGTCTTTTCCGTACGAAATAACACGCTCAGTTTTTTTTTTTTGCTAGCAAGGTTTTTTAAGTATACACTTACATAAATTAGGTATTTTTAGGTACACGATTATTTATTATTTAAAAGGCTGAATGCGCATTTTTCTTTCTAAAGTTTGAAAATAGAACAAGAATCGCTCGCGTTCGAATTAGCACGAATGAAAATTAGATACTGTATTAATTTTTGCGATTAATTTGCGTATTTTTTCCTCACAAATGAGAGAACAGTACCTAATATACAAGTCTCGGCCGAAATAGCAATTAACACCCTCATTTATTTAAAAAAGACTCGGCTAGTGCTTCGTCCTTTTAAAATCACTTCGGAAGTACCCGGCTTCATCTCGTCCTTCCAATATTTCTCGGCTGTTAATAGCTTTTTTTCAGGCCTACTATTATTTAACCTAATAAAATTATTTCTATAAATGTGTGCACACACTATCCTAGCGGCTTTTTTCAAGACCATTCAGTATTATTGTGCCAACTCTCTACCTAAAAGCTGTTGCTGTCCCTCCTACTATGGTTGAGTCTAAATATAGGTATTATTTAAATACATTGAAGTCTAATACTTCAATAAATTTATCTCACTTATCCAATAAGACTGACTGCCTCGCTGGTCTAGTGGTTGCAAGCGCGACTGTTGAGCGTGGGGTCCTGGGTTCGATTCCCGGGTCGGGCAAAATGTTATTGGGTTTTTTCATTAGGAAATTCTCAGTAGCAGCCCGGAGTCTGGATTTGTGCCCGGTCAATGGCAATAGGCTCGCCCCCATTACATGGTACTATAACATAACTGGTGAAATGTGGGTGTACTATTACACCTCTGCCTACCCCTTCGGGGAAATACAGGCGTGATGTTATGTTGTTATGTGACTTATCCAATATTGTCAAAATGTGTAAATAATAAACATTGTACCATTATTATTTGAAAAGAGTATATTATATCCATAGAGGTTCTTGCCGGCTTTTCTCCATAGGGCCAATAACTTTTGCGAACTGCAACTAGATTCTTAACGTTTTGTATGTGCTTAGTTGAAATAAAAACTTTAGAATAAATGAAAATAATAATAATTTTAGTTCTTATTTTACATAAATAAGAACTAAAATTGTACACTTAGTTGCAAATAAATGCTTTGAACTTTGAACTTTGAATTAGCTCACGAAGTCACTTTGTCCATGCGTCTATAATTCACTAAATATTTATATTTTTACTTTTTTTTAACACTACACTAATTCAAAAGGTTTTGTTTGTCAGCCTCAAGTCTTCAAGATTTTGCTTTAAATTCTTCAAAAACACGTCACTATATATTTATACCGTGGCAATAATTCTTCTTCTGCTAATAATTCTTATTTCTTGTCAAACTGTCAATAGAAATAGTACTCCAAAAATAATGTTTTATTTTAGAAACAATATTAAAATCCAATACTCTCCATTGTTAAAACTACTCAAAATACCTGTGACTACAAAAGGCAGTTCTACATTATTGAAGGTACAAATAAAAGCTATAAGTAATGCCGAACGTCCTTTCCAAGGCATCGGCATCGATGTCACGAGATCCGAACGAAATTTCGTAATGAAATTCCAAGTAGATTCATAACCCGGTCTCAGAGATCCTCGGCTTTCATTCGGAGGGTTGAGAGAGGCAAAAAATGCCATTCTTTGTGAGAAAAATAAAATGACTTATTTTGTCTTTTTTAGGGTTCCGTACCCGAAGGGTGCCAAACTGGACCCTATTACTCTCGCTACGCTGTCCGTCAGTCCGTCCGTCACAGGGCTGTATCTTTGTAACGGTAATAGATAACCAGTTGAAATTTTCACAGAATATGTCTGAATAATCAAATTAATAAATTGATATATTGATTATTAATAATTGTCTTTGTACTATTGATTCTTATGTACTTTATTATTATTTCTCTGTGTGTGCATAAATTTAATAAATAAATAAATAATAAGTCTTGAATCAAAGGAGGTCCCCATACAAGAAACCTCAAAAAACATAAATTTTTTTCAACGTTTTTGTTCCTCCTCTATATTCAAAACGGTTATACATACCAGCGTCAAACTTCGTCAGATTATAGTGCATATTATGTAGTTTAGCAACAAATACTAAAAATAAGACAAATGTAGACATATGTAGTGGTACCTGCGTAAGCCAGAGATGCAAAAATTCATATTTCGCGCCTGTGCGTTGATGTCTTTAGATAAACTCTCGTAAATTAAATCAGTTTATATGGGGTATCAGGTCGATGGGTGGTATGGAACCCTTACTGCGCGAGTCCGACTCGCACTTGGCCGGCTTTTTATTTTTCGAGTCGCAGTCATAAAAAAATTGTTGTTCTATTAATGGGTTGGGTTTAAATGAAAAGTAGTTCCTATCTGCAGTTTCATCTTGGAAAGCTTTCATCTTTGATTAAAAGGTAAGAAAATGTTTTGCTAGATTCTATGTTCTGCATTTCCTGTTTTTATCTGATGCCGTTTATTTTAAATCCAGTTCAAATCATAAAATATTCTATGCTTATACTAGGGTTTTCAAACGCATAACATTTGCCGTTGACGTGAGCGCTAGTTATAGTTTATTTTCAGTGTTTTTACAGCTTTTAAATCCAATCCAAATAATTCCTTGTGTGACAATATTTTTAGTTATTTAAACTAGAACTTCCGGTATGGCTTTATATTTTGGGGCAACGCTACTAACATTGAAGAGGTACTAATAGCACAGAAAAAGTGTATTCGAGCTATGTGTAAACTTAAACGAACGGATACATGCAAGCCACATTTCCAAAACTTAAGAATATTAACAGTACCATCACTTTACATCTATGAGGCATGTAATTTTGTAAATACAACGTACATCTATATAAACGTGTTGAAAGTCAACGACGCTCGAAAATGTTGCATTTACTTCCCACTAAAACTACGTTCCTCTACAAAAGCATATATGCAATGGCACCAAAATTACATAATAAATTACCTGATGAAATTAAAGTGATCACGAACAAAAATGAATTTTTACCATTGCCACTCGAAAAAGGGCATTTTATTCATCGATAACAGTGAATAAAACTCTCTTTTACTCACAAGAGAATAAAAACCGACCAGACCAGAGGATCCAACTTAGTCCCTCGAATTAAATTCCCTCTTTTTTCACTTGTTGTATAATCTACTATTAAACGAAAACTTTTTAAATTATTGAATGACAAAGCATATTATTCTGTTAATGATTATCTTAATGACAAATTGTAGTAGGTAACTTATTTTATTTGTGACTAGCTGTGTCCATCTATATGTAGGTATATGTAGTGAAAATTTAGCTAATTTATTTGACATTTCTTTATTGACAATTTTAAATTTATTTCATTGACATTATTATAATTTAATAATTAAAATTTTGACATTATTACTGTGTTGACATCTAATAATGTGTTCTTAAATTGTGACAGTGTATTGATACCTAAATGTTTTGTATGCCTTCTGGCGGGACATAGCAAGGATCTTAATTTTTTTGTAAATAACATCTGTATACCCTGTGTTCACAAAACGAAATAAATTAATTGAATTGAAATGAATTGAATTAATAATTATCACGTCGCTTCTGAGGCGGGCGTTAATGCGTAAAACTGCAACACAGTTACACTTCTGCAGTTACAGTTATCATTCAATTGGTTAATGTAAACTATTGTTCTTACTGTTCCAAATCGCGTTTAGTTGCATAATGACAAAAGCGCAAAATGACAAAAGGTCGCAAAATGTCAAAAGAGCAAAATGTCCTAAGAATGAAATATCCAAAACATACAATGTCCGAGGAGAAAAATGACCAAAGCACACAAAAACAAAAGAGCTAAAGGTATAAAGCGCAAAATGTTCAATTTTTTTTGGCTTATTAAGTTCCCCTCGAAATTATCGTTAATGTTTTAAATTCTGCATTAAAACAGAGCAAACCCAAATCCATTTGAGAATCCGAGAATCTAAAACCTCAGACAAAAACAAAGAAGAACTGTCACTAGATTCAAATAACTTTGTTTATCCCATTACTGACTACGTTCATGAGGTACTTAATCTAAACGGTTAACTTGATTGGGTTAAATGGCCCACTATGCTAATGGTAGCTGTAGGCAATAGAATAGAAATTGTTGCCACTAAAAGCATCATTACAATATTTAAACCAAGTGTTCTCTTGAACTGTTTCTGCAAAACAATTTAAATATTTATGATGTTTATCGTCTTCTTAGTAGTTACGACCTTGAGTTTCTACGTTCGATTACTAGTGCGGAAAAAGTAATTGGATTCTTCTAGATGAATAAATAAAATCTGTTGTGCTGGGGGTTGCTGATAAAATAAGGTTAGGTTCGGTTCGTGTCACATTGGAGCTTATACTACCACACGTCTATATAAAAGCGATGGGATACAATGAAGTAGCTTAATATTTGTTTTTATTTTATTATTAGATTTCTTTAATTTACCTTTTATTTTTCTTTTATTTTTAATCAAATTTGTTTTACCTATTGTCAAATAGAAATTAAGAATAGCTTTGCTCACAATTTATTCACATTTGCTGGAACTTTTTATGTATTGTGTCATTCGTCATTCACTTATGTTTTATATTTTTTTCTCGAATACCTAATGGAAGTAACTAATCCCTATGTGACAGGGAATCCTAGTGTAGGGATTAGTGTTCTAACCTTATAAGCACCTTTTTTGTTATTGTTTTTTATTGTTATAACTGTACCACAAGAGCTGATTTTATGTGAATAAATATATTAAACACGATTTTTTTTTTTTTTTTTTTATACGCGATTTAATCCGGTTAAACTTTGTTTTATTAAATAAATTATTATTAAAATGAATTATTAAATTAAATTTATTCGAAAAAAGACAAGCAACAATGAAAAAAACAAATGAAATGTTTTTAACGGTCCCGGTAACGGCTGCAAGAGGCGTCACAATAGATCTTTTAGGTCGCAGTGGCTTAGGGGCGTTTCAAGACCCTACCTCTTTCCTCAAATAATAATAATAATAATTTAACGGTCCCAAGTTATAAGCGTTTCAAAATTGTTTACTAGACAGAGACAGCACTATTAGCGTTTGACGTCATAAGTAGTCATAACACATTACTTAACGCCATCGCAGAGACACACTACTCAGACCAATGTCCATTTCGCGCGACTAGGATAGAAATGACCCCTCCAAAAACGTAAACAGCGTGAATGTCTCCCATTTTAGAATTTATTTTATGTTTTTTTTACAAATCCTGTTACTTTGATTCTTTCTTCAAAATAAAATTGAATAATGGTTAATTTTGAGTAATAGTCAAATACCTTCCTATTCTAAAAATATTATAAATGTGAAAGTTTGGATGTCTGTTTGGATTTAGATAAAAATAAATGTCCTGGATTAACAATACATACTTTTTTCATAAAAACCTGTGTGTCATCATAAGACAATTTTGTGCTTTTTAAATGATTTTTGTTAGAAAGAGCCATAGTTTAAAATAAATTAGTTTAGTTCGTAAACATTAGAATCGGCACCATTGCTACATTACATTATATCGGCTGCATTGGCTAGCTGATTTGATGAAAACGAGAAATTATACTATTTAAAAAATGTTCTCATTTCCTTCAAAATTCTCTCAATGTGGAATTTACTCTCATAATAATTTCAAGCGCCTCTTTTGCGAGTTTCCAAGCGTCAACCGCAGGCGTGTCGAATTCGCTGTGAAAATATCATTGCACTTTAAATTAAAATACGGCTGAGGTGGAATAAATCATTTAGGTACTGTTGTTTAGGCCTAATTGAATTTTTAATAAACTCCCATAATTGATTTTGGGACTTCAACTTTTGAAGTTGTTTGAAATTACTTTTTGAGTGCTGGAGTGTGCGTTGGATTTATAAATGGTACTGAATTTGTTCACATATACACACTAAAACAGGTGGTGCGAGTGTAACACGCACACTGCCAGCGCGATTTTGGCCCGTTATTGTAAAATGAAATCACAGCGTGCCGCGGTATCTAGACAAGTACTATGCAAATGCAAATGAAATGTATTAGAGTGCAATCTTAGATTGAACATAATTTAAACAAAAATTGCACACCCTAATAGGTACATCCATTTGTAAGAAATATCCGTGCCCGTTGTCCAAGTTCGCTCAGTGTGAATTGCACCTAAGAGGGTCAATTTCACAGCCTACGAATGAAGTTACACTAATGAGATCGTGACACAGATGATATCCAAATCAACACTAATGATGTGGATATTTTTATTGGTTTAAAAATGTAAATTAAGTCTTCTTATGAACAATACTAAAACCTTTGACATCGAAACAATTGATAAACTTTTTTACAATTTGTTAACAGTAATCTTCATCAATATAAATAAGGCTAAACTTACTTTGTAAACCAATAAAAATATGCATGCCATTAGCGTGATTTACATTTCATTTATGTCATGATCTCATTAGTGTAAAATCATTCGTGGTACCCAATTTTATGTGAAATCGACCCAAGAATGGATTACGTCATCTTTCCGGTTCAGAGGCATTTAAGTAATTGCATTAGGTGAATAAGTAGCCACCCGATGCAATCGCTTAATTGCCTTTTATCTATTGTGTTTAATCGCTTGAGTCCTATCACTCTGTAAAGTGATAAGATCATCTATTGTATAGTGTAAAGATATGGGGTTATGACGTCATACAAAAGTCGTACTGCATTATTTTCTCGTAATAGGAAATGCCAATTAGGTGGAACTAGCATGAATGTGATTTGAGTAATTTTAGGGTTCCGTAGCCAAAGGGTACTAAACGGCACTCTATTAATCTCACTACGCTGTCCGTCCGTCCGTCTGTCTGTCACAGGGCTGTATCTTTTGAGTGGTAATATGGAGCCGGTTGGAATTTTCTTAGAATATGTGTTTCTATCTCCTATCACGATAAATACTAAAAATAAAAAAAGTCTTAGACTTTTTCTTTCATACAAGACAATGTTTTTGTTCATGCTCTGTCTTCAAAACGGTAATACATACCAGTGTCAAACTTGGTCTGATTATAGTGCATACTATGTAGTTTAGCAACAAATGCTAAAAATAGGGCATACATAGATATATAATGGTGGTACCTGCGTAAGAAAGAGATACAAAAATTCATATTTCGAGAACGGTGCGTTGACGACCTCTGTGGTCTAGTGGTTAGAGTGTCGGACTGCTGCTCACGAGGTCGTGGGTTCGATTCCCACACAGGACACAAATATATATTTGTGTGATGAACACAAGTGTTTGTGTTGGTCTAGGTGTTTCTTATTTATTATAAGTAAGTATTAACAACAAAAAATAAGTATATAAGTATTATTTCCATTGTCTAGTACCCATAGTACAAGCTCTGCTTAGTTTGGAACTAGATGGTGCTGTGTAAAAATGTCCCAAAAAAAACAAAAAAAATATATTTACGTCTTTTGATGAATTCTCGTAAATGAAATCAGTTTCTATGGGGTATCAGGTCGATGGGTGGTACGGAACCCATACTGTGTGGCTCCAACATAAATTTGGCCGGTTTTTTGTTATGGTTATGGGAACACTATCATTGATATTTATCAAGTATCTCTTGACCAATGGAAAATCAGCAGGTTTAAAAATACAAAAATCTCCAGTATTTAAGATATAGGGTGTGAAAACTAGTGCACCAAACTCCCAATGATAACCTATATCTATTTTTAACTTGCTGGTGTGTTTTGTAGTTCCCATACAAAACACATATGCGTTTTGCAAGCTTTTGCCAGTATGTTCACAACTTCACTGAATAAAAAATCACACAAGCCGACTATTTTCAGCCGCCTAAACTTCTTTCTAATTTTATCAGCCTCTAAAATCGACTAGAGTAAAGCCAGCCAGCACAGTTCGACTGAGGGTCTGCCCAATTAGTGAAATTGTTCCAGTCTTGCTAATGATGCAGCTAGACTGGAGTGTGCTTTTGTCATCTCCTGATGGCACGTATGTTTGTTGGGGCTTGAGTCGGCTTGACGGAGTTTGCTTTTTGACCCATTGTCAAGCAAAAATGTTGGGCTAATTTTAGACTGAGTAAAAGAGGACTACGCTTTTAAGATTGCACTTGAGTTGGGGTAAGTTTTTAGGTGTTAGTGAGTGGAGTTTCTTTCTTTCAAGTATTTATTACTGAATTATTTACAACTGTAGATTTTGGTAAAGTACCAGTCGAAATCAAAGACAAAGTACCTGTCAAATGAATACAGATTTATAAAATTAAATCACCTTGGTCTGTTTAAAAGTTTTAGGTACATTAACCCATATAGTAAATACACCTGTCTCATAAATAAAACCATCAATTTAATAAAAAACTAAAAAATAAAGTTTATTTCAGACAGAGTCCATAGTAGTGTTAGTAATAATTCACTTAATATCTAGTGTTAGTAAGGTATGATATCAGGTACACAATTTTATTTAATACACAGTGAGGAGCTGCATCCATTTCCGCGTCATCGGGGAATCCCACCGATATGCGAACACACTGAGGATAGTGTTGTTACTGCCGCGGAGACGTGTCATCAGGGAGGCACATCTTTTTCTAATGTTGGAGGCGAAACCATCAATATTTGTTTCGGCAAACATCACTGACGCACTGCACCGCCTCGGCAGCCTCAGCAGTATATTCAATCACGAAGCCAAAATTCCGGCGAATTTCAGAAAATCATTAATTATGTTCGACTATATTTCATTTCTGAGTGTTGTGGCGCAACTTGGGAGAGGCCTATGTCCAGCAGTGGACTGCGATAGGGTGAGTTGATGATTATGATATTTCATTTTGCAATCAGCACCATCATGAACGGCTAGTATTGGTTCCATGTTTACAATTTTTCCTATCAAATTAATATTTTCATCTGTTCCAGTTCTAAACATATTTTTTTATTTTATTACATCATCCTTTTTTGTCTATTTTGGACTTTTTAGTCTTACAGTTAATGTTTTTTTTTTGGATACTCCTCTCCTTTATTTGCTAAACAAAATGGCGCAGAAACGATTCACATATAAATCAAGTGTCTTAATAGTAAAAAGTAATGTTCAGAGCTGAAAATATTGTTTTGATGGGCGTAGTAGATTTTTACTAGCAATCTTGAAAGAGTTGAATCTTTTAGTATCCAATAATTTTTTGATGAAGTGTTGTGTTTCTCTAGACCCAATTTCGTCGGTTGTTTTATAATGACACAGCTTTATATCAGCCATTATAAAATTTTATTAGAATACAATATTAGAGCAGACGAGTCATTGAGCGGAGACCGCGAATCGTAAAACGCATCGTAGACCCAGCCAGGTGGACTAATTAATGTCCTGAAGAAGGTGGCTGGGGGTACTGGATGTGGAAGGCAGAGGACCGTGTGCTGTGGCGCAACTTGGGAGAGGCCTATGTCCAGCAGTGGAGTGCGATAGGCTGAGTTTATTAGTGAACGCTAAGAGGGCTCATGGAAGCTAAGAGTGAGGGGACTCGATGCGTCTATTAAGCGACCCTGGGGAGAACAGCAGTACATAGTAGTCGCGTGCTACTGTAAGGGAAACAATATTGTTTTCCCGGGACGCGTCAAAGGCATAGATGGCACTAGAGGGGCACCGGCGCGGACTAATGGAGTTCCCGGAGATCATCTATTTTGTGTAGAGGATGGCCACCGTCTGGTGTTAGTCGGTAAGGGTCCAACACACCCCTCCGCCGTCCCCAGACGGAGGGTATCCGTCAGGATTTCCTCACAGAAACAAACCAATTTTTTTTTTTATTTTACTTTTATTTTAGTTTACTATTACTAAATTTTAACAATTTTATCTTTTTAAGTTAAGAAAAAATTATACACACAGTAGCTGACAGTGACTTCGCTTCCGTGGTTTGTAAGCATCCAGTCTTAAACCAGGATATGGTCTATCGGTCATATGCCAAACATCCAAATTCGTTCAGCCGTTGCAGCGTCATTGAAGTAAACAAACAAATAACTATATTTATGAATTTGTACACTGAAAAAAAAACTTGATAACATTAATAAAAAAAATGTTTGCAGCAATCAAGGAACTTGTTTATATACGAGCACATAAAGTAATATGATTATGGCAATAAAGTTATCTTGATTAAGTAACAGACAAGTTGTCTTGATAAAATCAAACAAAGTAATTGTCAATACAATCAAGTTTGGTTATCATGCCAATGACTTCTGTTAATTGGTGTTATTAACGAACTTGGTAATGGTTATCAAGTATTTTAGTTGTTTGTAATAATGAATATTGTAAAGTTATTCAGTTATCTTGTTTAAAGCTATAAAGTACTTTTATTGAGACTATTAGGAAAGATATTTATTCTTATAAATCGTGTTATTGAAATAACTGAAAACCTCTAAAGGGTTCATTGTACTCATCAGTTTGAACAACTTTTACTATGGGACTAACACTGAAATCGCGAAATAAAAAATGTTACCTACATTTGTGTTCACAAGAATCGGCTAAATGTAGAGATCAACTGCTTTTTTTTTCGCTATTTCTCGTTTGGTCCCATAGTAAAAGTTGTTCATACTGATGAGTACAATGAACCCTTTAGAGGTTTTCAGTTATTTCAATAACACGTGGTATAATTAGATTAATCAGCATTAGATACGAATTATAAATTAAGATGTCTAAATTGCTTTTACCTAGCACTGACTATTTCTCAAAAATAATAATGACAGAAGTTATTATAAAAAGTTTTTATTTCTTTCTAAACAGAGATCAATATTTTTTCTACCTACACACTTACACCTACTATAAAGATATCTTGATACTGCTCAAGTCTTATATTATCGTCTAAATCCGACTTCCACATTTTCCAGCTGCGTAGAAATAGGGTTCTAGGCCTTAACAGAGGAATCATCTCTTTGATATCGACATCGGTAAGCGCAGAAAGCGCTTTCATATTCTGCAAAACAATCGTCGATTAATTGGTGTGAAAAACAACATATTATCATCGTTGCTAAAAGGGTAGTTTAGGTACTTACTGATAAAATTGGCACGTAATTCGGGCAGCCTCCAAGCCTGGAGAATTACGCACACTTCTTCCATCACAAACAGGAGTATAAAACCACTACGACGGCTACTGAGATTCACTCACAGCACGATTCACTGAGTTCATAGGATACCTTGGTGTGTTAATAACGATCAGTGGGTTTTGCTTTTGGGTGTAACCGTGCAATAACTTGAAATCTAAATAATTTACTCCGCGTAACAAAAGCGTGCCATGCTTAGGCTCACGAACGAACGGAATGAACAAGTCTAGACCTGAAACACTGACGACTCCGACCGACAACAAAGGGCGTGTTTACATTGATCATCTGACTTGATTAAATCTGTGATGTGCCATGTTTACACTATCTTAATCATGCTATCTTTATTCCTTGTATGAAGTGAATGATAGAGAAGAGTTGATCATTTTAACTTTATTGTGACAACAAACCGTGATTAATATATTTTTATAAGTTTTTGATTGCTTCATTCATAATTTTTTCTATCAAGCAAAATGTCATGCTTGATTGACCCGATTTTTTTCAGTGTAATATTAAGACAAGAATTGCACGCATTGAGTAATTTTCAAAACAAAACTAAATACCAAACCATTTTTTATAACCGACCCAACACGAACTTAACTAAAGAAATCTTCTAGTCGCTACAAAACGGTAAGCCATGACATATGGAGACCCAAGAAAGGCAAACTGTCCAAAGACCCCTGACGAACTTAATCGGTGCAAAAAATAAGAGGGAAGCTGCCGGAAAAGCCGCTCCTAACTTTTCCCTCTTAAGGAAATGACAAATAATGGAAAAGATAAACGCCTTTGAGACAAAACTAATTGATGGGACCAGTCTCTTACCTTCTTGCAAACTTTTTGATGTTCGATTTAATTGACTCGAACGATTATTTGCTTTCCATTTATATTGAATAATAAAGATTTTTTTGTATGACAGTAGTCTTGTAGTAATCTTTAGCAGATTCGCAGGAGAACGAAGGTTATAGACACAGCTCGAAGAATTGCCAAACTTAAGTGGCAGTGGGCGGGGCACATTGCTAGCAGAACGGATGGCCGATGGGGCCGTTAAGTTCTAGAGTGGCGACCGCGTACTGGAAGGCGCAGCGTGGGTAGGCCTCCTACAAGGTGGACCGACGACCTGGTGAAGGTCGCGAGAATCCGCCGCGTGCGGAAGGCGCAGGAGCAGTCGTTGCGGCGATGCTCGGGGGAGCTCTATGTCCAGCAGTGGACGTCTTTCGCCTAAAATGATGATGATGATGAATCTGCAGCAAGTATAGTATCATCATCATTTCAGCCGAACAACGTCCACTGCTGGCCATAGGCCTCCCCAAAAGAAGGAAGAATATGCCATAATCGCCACGTTTGGTAGGCGGGTTGGCTCATGCGGTTGGCATGCTCAGAAGAGAACGCTGCAGCCCATCCTCTGGTGAACCCCTTAGTTTTACGACAATCACCAGAAGAGATGGGGAGGTTCTATTCTTTGTGCCCGGCACACGGAACAGCAAAAATATACAAGTATAATTGAAAGTGAAATGTAAAAGTCATTTAATGCATTCAAAATTGAGCTAGCCACTTATGTCATTTTTTAAATGAATGCATTGGATTGGGGGTACACCACAATATTTTTTTTAACTTTTTTAAATTCGACGAACTAAACCATCATGGCTTAAGTTAATATTGTTCTCAAGTGACTTTGTGATTTTATTTATTGAGAATAAATTTCTTCAACTCTAAAAGAAAAAAAAAATGTATGTGTGCCGCCGCTGCGTGGGGAACATTATTTTCGTTTGTTTTGTGAGGTTATAAAGTATCTTTACTATATAGTTAAAAGTGTGGCACTGGTTAACTTACTTCACTGTCTATCTAGGTTCTCCAATTTATTATGAAGCTACACCGAAGTAGAGAGTTTATTGATCACGTCCACCGTAGTTAGCCGACCAGCATCTTAACAAGGCTTCACAATTATAGGTAAGAACATAGATTTATCTTCGACCCCACTCGTAGCCATGTTTCGAGAAAATGAAACATGGACAATAATAAATTGGTCTTTCAGTTATGTTCTTCGTGTTAAAATTGTAAGCAAAATATAGAATGTATAACGTAAGACAGGACCAGCAACGATATTTACGGAAAGAGAAAATTACATCATCATCATCATCACATCATCATTTCAGCCAAAAGAGGTCCACTGCTGGACAAAGGCTCCCCCCAAGCATCGCTACAACGACCGATCCTGCGCTTTCCGCATCCAGCGGATTCCCACGACGTTCACCTGGTCGTCGGTCCACCTTGTGTGTAGGCCACACGCTGAGCCTTCCAGTACGCGGTCGCCACTCCAAAACTTTACTGCCCCATCGGGCATCCGTTCTGCGAGCAATGTGCCCAGCCTACTGCTACTTAAGTTTGGCAATTCTTCGGGCTATGTCTGTTACCTTCGTTCTCCTGCATTATTCTGTTATACGTTGTGGACAAGAAATCTCAAGTACATATGGGTCATCCCACGGTCATCCTGATGAATGACTTTTAAGCGTCTGCTACACGGTGACAAACCAGCCTCCCCACCAAGGTGACCTTCCTGGTTTCCAACCGTATAGACAGTGGTTGGTCACCAAATTTTGTTTGACGACGGCTGTCAGCGACCAACCAAGGTCACCTTGGTGGAGAGGCTGGTTGCTCACCGTGTGGCACACGCTTTAGTGTAACTGTTACTGACAGCATATTAGTAGCATCCCACCACAGACCCTGGGAAAAGTCCTAGTTCCAATATTTTCTACGTAACTCTAAAAGCATGTGGAATTTTGTAATTTAGAAAAAAATACTCATAGTTCAGATGGAAACCTTTTTGGGATGTTTGAGTTTTGTACTATACAAAACATAATGTTGTGTACATACGTGTGTCCGTATTGAATACAACAATACACTGCCATCAACTTTTCTATATCCCTACATAAATACGGGCAGATTCGTGAGTCAACAGAATTGAAAGTCAAACACAGCACAAAGAAGGGACCTCGAAATAGCCGCCAGCAGATAACTTAACTTATTATTCCTCCAAGGGATGATCACATTTATATAAAGAAATAATTCATATCAGCGTACCAAACGTAAATAGCCTGAAGTAAAACATGTATTTAAAATAGAATTACAAACAAACAAAAGGGCATGGTACTCGTATGAAAACGTTGTGAGTTTTTCTTTTTATATTGGTAAGATATTTACAATATTCTATACATAAAGGTGCATTCATATCGCTATATTCTTTAAAAGTTATCTGCTTGGGTTTAATTTTCACCCGACTGCCCCAGAAGAAAGGTAATATTTTTTAATGAAATTGGCGGTCTTGTAGTGTACAGTTGTAAATTAGGTTACTGGTGGGAGCGAACGGTTGTTTTTTGTTCATAGAAAAAAACATAGCCACTTGACGACGTCTGTGGTCTAGTGGTTCGAGGTTCGGACTGCTGATCACGAGGTTGTGGGTTCGATTCTCACAGGAAACAAATATTTGTGTGATAAACTTAAGTGTTTGTGTTGGTCTGGATGTTTCTTATGTATTATATGTATTTACAAAAAAATAAAATATAAGTATCATACCCATTGTCTAGTACCCATAACACAAGCTCTGCTTAGTTTGGGACTAGATTAGTTAGTTGCTTAGTTTTGTAAAAATGACCCAAAAATATATATTTATTTATTATTTATTTATAAAATCTGTTCTCAACATAACCTAAAAAATAAGGAAACAATCCATTTTATCAACTTCCCATCTCGTCACCTTCCCATTTCGTCAACTTTTTCTTCTTATAATTTATCAAAAATAGTACTGAATATACCATACATTAATACACATATAAATCCATACAACTTACGGTGTAATGAACTGTAAATGTATATTTTAATATCCTTTGTAATTTTAGTACAAAAGGTGTAATCTAGAGTAACAAGGATTTTGCGATCTTGTTAAAATTATTAAAGGAGAGGGTCGCTCGTTGCTGTATTTACTTTTAAGTTAACCCATACAATTAAAGGTATTTAAAATGTATAAAAATAGAAACAAAATATCGTTAACTCGACAAAATCATCACGAAATTATGTTATAATTAATTTTGTACATACTACAGTTGGGATTTTAAGGAAAAACGTATGTTTCTCATACCCCGCTAAGATTTTTTTTCGAAATCCACCCCCAAACCTAGTCCATAGCGCTTTAAGACAAACAAAGTCATGTTCAAAAACAGATAAAAAAAAAAAAAAACTCTATACGTCCCTAAAAGTAGGTACGTGTTTTAATCGTTCTTAAGATTTGTTGTAAATTATTGGATCAAAAAAGAAGGAATTCAATATTATAAGTAAATATACTAATGAATATTAGAAATTGTATGCAATACTCTTAAAACGAACAGGAAAAGCGCCTCAAAAACTGGAAAGCGAGAGAAATATGCAACAATTTTAAAATTACGTTTAGCCTTCGACACAAATTGCTTCGCTAGTATCTGGGAATCATTTCCGCGAAACTCGTAATAAGAGTGGAGCATTCGGATATACCTAGTAACATAACTGTGTATCTATCTACATAGTAAACGTGTCTATGTATCTTTCTACATGTTTTATTTGCGAGGAGGCAAACTTAAAAAGGCTACCGGCCTTACGGGGGACGGAGGTCGGGGTGTGTGTATTTTGACCCACTTAAACCTCCATTCATTCTTCAGCACATTAATACATATACCTACAGGTGCAGGTTTTCCTGGTTTGTGGGGCAGGGATCTTACCTGACTGTGAATAGCCATAGTGATCTAACGATTAAATAAGTGCATTAAGATTTGATGGAGCAGACGAGTCCTTGAGTGGAGACCGCGTATCGGCAAACGCAGCGTAGGGCGCCCCCCTGCCAGGTGGACTGACGACCTAAAGAACGTGGCTGGGGGGGTCTGGATGCGGAAGGCAGAGGACCGAGCGTTGTGGCACAACTTGGGAGAGGCCTATGTCCAGCAGTGGACTGCGATAGGCTGAGTTGATTGATTAAGATTTTGATGTATAGATTTAGTTTCTGGACTTTCTGCTAAATAATAACTAAATTACTTTTATTTACTTACTAAGGGAGATTCCAGGAATGTATTATGCCTCCTGAGCCTTTCCTGTGTGCTACGCCTGAAAGCCACATCTCATGGGTGACCTTTTGTCTCCCTGTATAGCTTCCCAATGTGATGGTGTGTCTATCTACCTAGTAAACGTGTATCTATCTACCTAGTAAACGTGTATCTATCTACCTAGTAAACGTGTATCTATCTACCTAGTAAACGTGTATCTATCTACCTAGTAAACGTGTATCTATCTACCTAGTAAACGTGTATCTATCTACCTAGTAAACGTGTATCTATCTACCTAGTAAACGTGTATCTATCTACCTAGTAAACGTGTATCTATCTACCTAGTAAACGTAATATTTATCTATCTATCTAGTAAAAGTATATATCTACTTAGTAAACTTAATGACGACCTCTGTGGTCTAGTGGTTCGAGTGTCGGACTGCTGATGGCGAGGTTGTGGGTTCGATTCCCACAGGACACAAATATTTGTGTGATGAACATAAGTATTTGTGTTGGTCTGGGTGTGTTGCTTATGTATTATAAGTATGTATTTACAACAACAAAAAAGTATATAAGTATTATATCCATTGTCTAGTACCCATACCACAAGCTCTGCTTAGTTTGGGACTATATGGTGCTGTGTAAAAATGTCCCAAATATATTTATTATTATTATTATTATTTATTAATATTTATCTATCTATGTAGTCAACGTATCTATGTATTATCTACCTTAAAAGTAACTATTTATGTATTCATATACAAACTCAAGTGATACTCATGTTTTATTGCATTTCAGAATGCTTTAATAGATGGACAAACTATATGATCAGTATGGAGATATTGTAAGCTACACCATTATTAAACCATAACGTTTCTTTTGTTACAGGTACATTTTAAATAATACTCCTCAGTGTAGCCGGAGCCAAATATTCAATCACCGCGTTCGGTGAGTGAGTTTGTATGAAATGTAGGCGCTTTGATTGCAGTAAAATTAAAAGAAAAATAAATTAGAAAAATATCTGTTCAAAAAAAAAATAACATGTTCATTATACTACAGACATTGTAAAAAATGTAGAAAAAGTGCTTCGAACAATCTAGTGAAGCCAAAAAAACTCTGCTCCTTCGTGTACAACCAGCGCTCACGCACGCACACACATGCACCTCAAACCGTGCTCATCTCTCTCAGTACACATGTCGCGGCATCGTCCAGTAAGCATTGCGAAAGCAAATATCAGTTTTTTTTGGCTTCACTATGATTGTTCGCAGCACTTCGTCTATATTTTTTACTATGTCTGTGCATTATACACATAAACTCCATCTTTCCACTTACAATAGTGTTTTGTGGCTTATGCAAAGTCCACTATTTGTACTCGATAAAGAAGCGATCCTAGAATTTCGGTTCGGTAATAAACCGGTCATAGACAGAAGCAACACCTAACAAAATAGGTTTACAAAAAAACTGACTTGTAAACTTTTTGACCGAACCGATTTTAAATTGGTCATTATGTCCTTTAGGGCCGGTCTTTCAATCGTCAAGTTAGCTACTTACACTACGGTTAAACAGTCAAGTAAGATTTACTCGACAGTTAAGAGAAATTTGAGTCTTTCAAGAGACAGTTAAGAGATAACCGATGAGTAAAACACCTAACTGAAGAGTAAATCTACCTGGCTGTTTCAGAGCCAGTTAGGGCTATTACTCTCCTGTTAACAAACGTCAATGTCAAACTAGCTGACAGAAACTCGAGTGTATAGTCAGCTGCTAAAATTTGTACTTATACACTCCACGAAACCAAAACGTGATTTTTTGAAAAATTTGTTGATTATATATTCACTATTCACAAACCAGGTAGTTTATGTATCAGATTTCACTACTTTTGAAGCGAAGCTTCTATAGCGTCGTTGTGCGCTCGGCCACCAGGGAGTAAACCGATAAAAAACGTCACCGTTAACTCACACGCGTGTTCTATCCACGCTTGAAAACGCGTAGAGACTTCGCTTCTTTCGAGCGTCCGCCGACTCCATCTAGTTTCTATTTCTTAAATTAACGTATTAATTTCGCAGTGTATTCATTTTTTTGCCGCTGACTGTACCTTTGTTGTGTGAAAAAAAAATGTTTTTATTTTGATGAAGATCGCCTTGCACACCCTTCCCTACATTTCAACTATCCCTGTTCATCAGGATATTTACCTACCAACTGTATTGCACACACACGAGCCGATTCATTTCAGATACCCTGCTACTAACTTGCTGGTCATCATCATCATGTTATAAATGCAGTTGACAATGATGATAACCTACACAATATGTCTACTTATCCAAAATTATAATACACTTCAATTCAATGTATTTATTTCGCCAAGAAACAACATTACAATATCAACAAAAACAATACAATATAAGTTCCAAGCTGCTTTCTTGTCTGTAGTGTAAAACTGTTTCTGTCTTTCTTTTTTGATGAAAGTAGCTGAGGGGGAATGGATTTGGAAGGCAGAGGACTGAGTGTTGTGGCGGAACTTGGGAGAGGCTTATGTCCAGCAGTGGACTACTATAGGCTGAGTTAATTTGAGTATATTCTGCAACAGTCATGAAGATTTTGCCGTAGATAATAGATTTTTAGTAATATTTACCCAATTGCCGTAGAACACAGCAATTGCCGTAAATAACAATAGCAACACTGCATTGCTACTCCTATTCTCTGTGAGATATCAAATCCCAGTTGAGTAACAAAAGGGACTCGTCTATTACCTCTAGAATCCCGGATCAAAATCTACAAGAGTTATGTACCCATGTAAGCACAGATGAATGAAGCGTTGTCGGGTACTCCGTATAATTTACTGCCTAGATTTGTCAGGATTCAGTGCAGTGACGTCAAAGTAAGCTTTGCTCAGTATTGTATTGAGAGCGCTTGAGTGGAGAGTAGGTATGAATTAGTAATTTTAATCTGTTTACATGAGATGCTATACTTGCTGCCCTTGCTGGTGTTTACCGATAAGGCTTTAGTCTACATCTAGCATTAAATATGTGAGGAAAGCGTTTGTTTTATTTTACTATATAATAATAATTCTTGACGAAGAGGGGCTCGTAGCTAAGCAACGACTGCGCGGATTGTACGATCTGCAAGGTTAAGCTGCACTTGCCGCGGTCAGTCTGTGGATGGGTGACCGTTTCGTTACACCTCGAAACCCCTCCGTGCCTCAGAGACCACGTTAAGCTGTCGGTCCCGGTTGTCATACGAATATCTATGGCAGTCGTTACGGGTAGTCAGAAGCCTGAAAGTCTGACAACTGGTTTAACCTCCGAATGTCAGTATTACCCAGTAACTGGGTTGCGGGGGTCTGATGGCAGTCGCTCCGTGTAAAATACTGATTTTCAGCCGTATCTGGATAGACTGGAAGCCGACCCCAATATAATTGGGAAAAGGCTCGGAGGATGATGAATAATTCTTGACGAAGTGTGTCTAGTGGTTTGGGTGTCGGACTGCTGATCACTAGGTCGTTCGGTAGGGTTCGATTCCCACAGGACACAAATATTTATGTGATAAACATAAGTGTTTGTGTTAGTCTGGGTGTCTCGTATAAGAATATATTTCCGAAAAAAAAAAAAAACGCGCCTTTTTATGTAATTTCTTTTGTACTTTTATTTTATATTTGTGTTGTAAATATTGTATATTTGTATATAGATTGATCATAAACTAGGTATAATTGATATTATAAAAAATATATTAAATAAATATATTTTTTCCCAAAATTACACTTTGTAAAAATGTCCAAAATTATTTATTTACTTAGTATTTTTTTCTGATTTGGTGATAAATTATGATTGTTATGACTTTTTATTCACTTGGTCACTAATTAGAATCTTAATACCTAATCACTGCATAACTATGTACACTTATTTTAAAATAAATAGTTCACTATTATTATGTCATTAATTTATTAATTGATTCGTAAGCAATCAAGTAGTAACTCGAAACTATATGCCAAGTTGTTATTGTAATGTCAGGTTCATTAAAGTAATTGAAGGAAGAATAATTTATTTAGATTAAACTAGGTATAATTTGACGAAAGTTTTAAAGAGCAATTAGAACTTTTGGATTCAAACATTGGGTAAAGTTTTTCTTTTATGTTCCATAAACTAATAGCCATTTTGTCATTTAAAATATGATTTAATGGGTCATATTTAAGGTCGTGCGCGTTTAAAAAATTCGTGTATTTAACTTTTAATGTTTAAACCATAAGTACCTTGAACGTTCTTTTCATAAAGTAAATTAGTTCCTTAGCCGACTTTTCCTATCTTTTTATGTCAGTCTACTGCTTACTTATTTATCTGTGAAAACTTGTAATTGGGTTTCATTTTCCAATTAATTTGCTACCTGTATATTTGCTGTAAGTTTTCTAAAAAAAACTGGTAAAATAATATAACGTTATGTGAATAATAGATTAAATACCGAAGACTATCAAAGCTGCCCGCTATCATGCTCTAAGCCTACAGCCTTCATCAAGTTTTCATGACAAGGGCTAATCAAGTATGTGAGGTCGTCACACAAATCTATTATCGTGGGGTATGTCTGCATTGCTGATGTACCGGCCACCTTACATGCCTCCGGACATGTGACGCGGAATTAGTATCATAAGTCAACTAGAAATATTGTTTATTTTATTTTATTGTAGTCTTTTTATTATTTTTAGTATTCACCAGCATATACGCCATAGTAACGTATATTCTGAAAACTTTAAATTGCCTTCATGTGAAGGTTAAAAAGATGCAGCCCGTTGACACACCGATGGACGGACTCTAAAATAAATTAAAAACAATGTATATGGAACATCGATTGCAAATATTAACTTCACTTACGAATAATTGCTTTAATTTTACCACCTCTTGTGATTATAAATAGAAATAGGTCGCATACGTTTGAAAAGAAATATACATTTTAATTACATTGAAATCCAAGTTAATGGAAAACTGCTATCGCCAATGATTTACGCTAGTAATATATAAGTCTATGGTTATCGATTACAATATTTTCATAATTTTATTTAAATTAATGTAAATATGTTCCGTGTGGTGCCGGACATAAAGAATTGCTGGTGCAATTCATAAGAAGAGATAAGGGTGGTCCCTTATCTCTTCTCATGGGTGTCATAAAAGGCGACTAAGGGATTCACCAGAGGATGGGCAGTAGCATTCTCTGAGTATTTAACCAACCAACTGCGATCGCCAACCCACCTGCCAAGCGTGGCGATTATGGCATATCCCCCCTTAATTGGGGGAGGACTATGTCCAGTAGTGGACGTCTTTCGGCTGAAATGATGATGATGATGATTATTATTATCTTATTTATTCACTTTAATTTGAAAAGCCAGCATGCCCAACAGGTCTGTGCTTATGAACTTAATTAAATTCCTAGAATATCTATTCTAGTTAACTTACATCTTCGCGCGGCGCTCACATTGCCTATGTGAGCGCCATAACTGCCTACTGACTGAGCACTCAGCTATCGTGTCATACAAGTTAACACCGGATGTCAGCGGTAATACGTCTAGATCAAATAGCCAAGAACACCTGATAGTACTACGAGTCAATAGGTAAGTTGTATCACTCCGTTAAAATGTTATTTCAATCAACTCAGTCTATCGCAGTCCACTGCTGGACATAGGCCTCTCCCAAGTTGCGCCACAACGCTCGGTCCTCTGCCTTCCGCATCCAGTGCCCCCCAGCCACGTTCTTTAGGTCGTCGGTCCACCTGGCAGGGGGGCGCCCTACGCTGCGTTTGCCGATTCGCGGTCTCCCCTCAAGGACTCGTCTGCTCCAGCGGCCATCGGTCCTTCGACAGACATGACCAGCCCACTGCCACTTCAGCTTACTGATTCTACAAGCTATGTCGGTCACTCCGGTTCTTCTCCGGATAATCTCGTTTCGGATTTTATCCTTCAAAGAAACTCCAAGCATAGCTCGCTCCATAGCTCGCTGAGCGACTTTAAACTTGTGGACTAGCCCAACTGTCAGTGTCCACGTCTCGGCACCGTAAGTCATGACAGGCAGGACGCACTGGTTGAAGACTTTTGTCTTCAAACTTTGCGGTATAGGCGACGAGAAGACTCGGCGAAGTTTACCAAATGCTGCCCAGCCCAGACGGATCCTTCTGTTGGCTTCTTTCTCGAAGTTGTGTCTACCAAGCTGAATTGCCTGCCCTAGGTAGACGTATTCCGTTACAATTTCGAGTGCCGACCCTTCGACGAATATTGGCCTCGGCATGACATGCATATTGAACATGACTTTAGTATTGTCCAGATTAATGCCGAGACCGACACGTCGAGAGAAAAAAAAAAATGTAAAATTAAAATGTTATTTACTGAAGGTATATATAGGTTTCACACGGGTTCTGAGATTCATCGTTTATTTCCCAAAGCATTAAGAGGAAATGCGGGTGGTCTTTTCTCCATAAAAACACTCTCGACTGTTTTCTTTTTGTTTTAAATTATTACCTAACATAATTTATTAACTCAAGTACGTGGGACACTCAGAAAGTTTTGCGAAACTAAAAAAAATTGTTCTATACGTACATATATTTTTATCAAATCTTTTCAAAGTACTTTCCACCAGCCTCTATACAAAGATTCATGCGCCTTAACCAGTTTTCAAAACACTTTTTCCAGTCCGCCGCAGACACCTCGTTTACAGCCTGCTCGAACGCAGCCAGCGCATCTTCCGGCGACGAAAATTGTATCCCTTTGAGCTGATTTTTTATTTTTGGGAATAAAAAGAAGTCACACGGTGCTAGATCAGGGCTGTAAGGAGGGTGACCCAGGAGTTTGACTGGCGTGCTGTCCAGGAAGTCCCTCGTTTTGAGTGCGGTGTGCGCAGGTGCATTGTCGTGGTGGAGCAGTAGCCCGCGGAGGCCTGTGTTTGGTCGCTTGTTGCTTATAACAGAGAAAACTTCTGGCAAACATTTGGTAGTATACCATTCGGCATTAATGCTTCTTTGATCCCGTAAGGGAATTGATACCAAGTGGCCAGTCAAATTAAAAAAGCTAGCGATCAAAATCTTACCCCCGCTTCTAGATCGCTTCACTTTGGTAGGCGTTGGCTCATTTTGAAACACCCAAACAGTCGACTAGCGCTTGGTTTCTGGGTCGTATTGATAAATCCAGGACTCATCACCTGTAACGATGTCGTAAACACGCCGAGACGAGCCTGCTTCAAATTTGTTAAGCATATCACGGCACCATTCCACCCGGGCCTGCTTCTGAGCATCGGTGAGGTTGTGCGGCACCCAGCGTGATACTATCCTCCTCACGCGAAGATGGCTGTGTAGAATCTCGTGAACGCTTCCCGATCCAATCTTCAATATGTGTTGAATCTCCTGATATGTAATTCGCCTATTGTCTTGGATTAAATTTTTCACTGCTAGCACGTTTTCTTCGGTAACAGCCGTCAAAGGGCGACCGCTTCTTTCGTCATCCCCCAAAGTTGGTCGACCGCGCTTGAATTCGTTATACCAACGATGCACGGTTGCCTTGGAAGGGCCTTCATCCATGAATGCCATTTGAAGTCTATCGTACGATTCATCCGGTTTCAGGCGACACTTGAAATCGTATAAAATCATAGCTCTAAAATGTTCCCGGCGCAGATCCATATTTCAGTGAGACACAATACTTTGAATTAACTCACAAAAAATGTGGAGGGAAATTTTGAAATTGGAACTTACTTATTTTTACTTATAAATAATCATATTTTCGAAAAACATTATAACTGGCCAGTCTCGCATATATAAAAACTTTTTTTCGCAATACTTTCTGAGGGGCCTGGTATGTTTATATATTTAGTGTATTTTTAATGTCACACAACTGTCGGTGTCTAATTTTTTTTTTCTCTTTCCTGTCAGTTTTTTGGAAGAAATTTCTTGTTTGTGCTCTAGTGTAGGTATGCTTTTTATGTTATCTGTAGTGTGTACTTAAATAAATAAATAACTCATATTCACATAACACTTTCATTATTAACCACATTATTCATTCTAGATATTTTTTATCTGAAAATTCTATAATGATTTTTAAAGCATTTTAGTTTTATACTAAGAATATTTGCTAAGAGATTCTGTTTCTCATATTCGCATAAAACTTTCATTATTAAGCACATTATTCATGCTAGATATTTTATATCTCCAAGATTCGATAGTAATTTTTAAAGCATTTGAGTTTTATACTAAGAATTTGCAAAGAGCTTATGTGTATACCACTGGTAGTGAATCGATTACGTTACGTTCATACCTATCTTACGTATATCTTCTATCTATACTATAATAAAACTGTAAAGGTCGAAAAGTCTGTACATTGAGTTTTTTTTCGCGAAAACCGGCTAGGGGGACTAGAAATAAGCTATAGAACACGAATCAATCGTTTAAAAAAATTATGTCTGTCTGTCTGTCTGTCTGTCTGTCTGTCTGTCTGTCTGTCTGTCTGTCTGTCTGTCTGTCTGTCTGTTTGTTACCTCATCACGTGAAAACGGCTGAACGGATCGTAATGAAACTTAGCATTTGTATTGGTATTAGTCTAACTTAAAATATAGGGTATGTTTTATCTGAATCGGTTGAGTAGATCCAGCGATACAGCAAACCCCTCTATTGTATTAAGTTGCATACAAAGTAGAGGTCATGATTGTTGGTTGGATGCAGGTTGCAGGTTCCTAAAAATACAACTGGATTCTATTAGTATTACAGAAAATATAGAATAACATAACATAGCCCATCACTGTCCCGCTGCTGGGCATGGCCCTCTTCTTGGAATGAGAAGAGTTAAGGAACTGGATATTGTTAGTGTAATAGATTATCATAACATAATCAGCTCATTACCTACTGCCCCACTGCTGGGCACGGACCTCTTCTCGGAACGAGAAGAGTTAAGAAACTAGAAAATATAGAATAACATAACGTAGTCAACCCATTACTGTCCCACTACTGGGTATGGCCCTCTTCTCAAAATGAGAAGAGTTAATGAACTGGATATTATTAGTATTCTAGAATAACATAACATTACCATCCCATTACAGTCCCACTGCTGGACACGGGCCTCTTCTCAGCATAAGAAGAGATGTGGTTAGTGTTATAGAATAACATAATCAGCCCAATTACTTCCCACTGCTGGGCACGAGCGTCTTCTCAGAATGAGGGAGTTTAGGGCTAATTCCATGAAATTCCATCACCTTAGCCGGTTGGTTGTAAAAACAAAATATAGTATGGTCGGTAAATAGTGTAATCGTCTGTGTAGGCGCTTATATGTATATATTTGAAGATATTGTGTTCATAATTATGACACGATGTTATTTTCCGACATCCACGCGGACGGAGTCGCGGGCACAGCTAGTCTAAAATAAACGTGCAAACAAAGCTTGAAGACGACCAACATTGTTACCAATTTGTTCATATAATTCCTGACCCCAAGAGGAGAGGGCATCGTGTTTCACTTGACCCATTTTTGTCCCAGTCAGCTCATCAATCTTTTTCTGATTTTAAGCCGAATACGAACTCTGTCCAAATTAACAATTGGAGAACAATCAATTTCATGTTTCAGGGGAAATTGCCCATTTCTTCTTCTATATCTATCATCATCATCATCATTTCAGCCGAAAGACGTCCACTGCTGGACATAGGCCTCCCCCAAGCATCGCCACAACGACCGCTCCTGCTATATCTATACACAGTATAAAACAAAGTCGCTTTCCGCGTCTGTCTGTCTGTTTATCCGCTAACTCCTCCTAAACCACGCAACGGATTTTGATGCGGTTTTCACCATCGTGTAGATAATTTTTCACAAACGGTTTATATGTATAATAAAGCCTAATTAAGTTTTTTTATAATAGAAAAAAAGAATATTTTGCAACCAAGTCGCCGAAATACATCATTCTTCTGTACGTGTGTGTTTGACACCTAACTCGGGAGGAGTACGGGTAGACCGATTTGGATGAAATGTTTTGTAGATATTTCAATGGGTTCCTGAATGGTTTAAACATACAATTAGACCCGGAAAGTGGCGCTGCTGTCGGTATGTCACGGATCTTCTCTTAAATGGCAGGGTAAATTTTAATTACATTTTTTGTGTATGTTCGAATTCACATATTTTTAATTTTTATTTGTAGTAAGTATAGGATGGCGAAACGAGCTAAGGTATACCTGATGTTAAGCGGTTACCTTTGCCCATAACAACTGCAACACCACCTAGGCTGTTGCCTAAATGGTACCGCAAGTCGGTTCGCCAAACTGAGACATGAAGATAAAAAGTCTCATGTGATTGAAATTTCACCGGCACCCGTAACCTTGAGGACCCGGTAGGTTGCGCTGCAGTCGGTGTGTCACTGTGTCCGGGCAGGACGCACTTCTCTAGCTTTACTAGTTCAAAATTTCTCCTTACTGATGCATTGAAATGAATCAACCTGTGTATATCCCATATACTGTAGTTCAATTAAAGTGTGAACGTTATCTCCCGCATTTGTTGACACTCACGTCATGAATAACGGCACACTAGAGTCCCTATACATTTATAGTCCCTATATATATGTTCAGAGCCTATATATACATCCAATATACTAGTCTGGAACTAAATACCCCCGGGCTTTATCGCTCCAGTTCCAAATATTTTGAGCTACAAAATGTATCTTTGTGGAATTTTTGCTCGTATTGCCTTTAAAGTTCACATAGAAACTGCCTGCGTATCTCGAGAAATCCAATTTCATTTTGAGTTACGTACTGATACGATTCTCTTAGGCCTATTTATTTGGATATGGAAAACAGAAAACATTTCAGCTAAACGCCCAAACACACCAAAAGCATGTTAATTGCAACGCGGGGCATGGGCACACGTCCAGCACACGTCCCATTAAAAGACAGGCAGTTTCAAAGCGTTTTAACTAGAACGTAGAACTGCTTTCAGTGTGACGTGTTGTGTCGGCTTTACATCAATACAACTGCCTCGTCACCGCTTTGACGTCACACTGATGCACCGCCCTGTCCTGCTTCAGTGTGATGAGTATAGCGGCCATAGTGATACAACGCAACCGCCCTGCTCCTGTTCTGCGCAACTTACTGGCCACGCTGCCCGGTTTGTCGCCCAGTAGGTCTAGAGTAGGGTAGGAGCAGCACAGTACGCTGGCGGAACCGTGCTAATATTTAGTGTGTCGTGTTTTATACAGTTTCTGGTATTAAAACTTGCACGGCCTTTAACCCACACTGCTACCGACTGTTTTTGGTGTATTTGGGCCTTAATTTTCGTTGGTAGTACGAAAGCGGTAGTGGGATTAACCCCCTCTCGCCATAGGCTTGTTGTTGACATATCATGTCTGTAGGCTTCCACACTGGTTTCGGGAGGCACATGCTCCTTTAGTTTATATTCGAAATATTATCGGATAGTTGTGAAGCCGACAAGTTGAGCCTACGGCTTAAATCCTCCGGGCTTGCCATGTCATGTCAGAGTATAAACCCCATTAGAGTTAGAATAGGGTTGTTGCAATATTTGTAGGCGATTAACAAGTTGTCATCATTATCATACACAGGTTAAATCTGTAGCTGAGAGGTAAAGGGTGATAAGTCAAAAAAAAATTAATCGGTTTTTAACATAATTGGGTTTCTAAATATGTACTCTAGAACGTAGTAATAAGTTCTATCGACACCAATTTTTAATTAGACTAAAATAGTAATAAGTCAAGAAGATTTAGAGGTAAACCGTTAACATGTTAACAACTTGTAATAAAAAATAAAAAAATGCGTGTGCGGTCAGGGGAGCCCCCGTCAGGAACGAAGCTATCCATAAAATTCATATTTTTTGACCAGTGAGGCAATTGTGTAATACATTCACTTTGACATTAGCCTTCATTTTGAAAATAAAGCAACATTCATTGCGTGGTACGTAGTTGCCGATAAGACGGATTGTCAAAATACACGGAGTGATGTTAATTTTCTCATCACACTCAGGTACATAATTATATTTAAACACAAAAATGAGGACCTTTTCACACTCTTACAGTAATTGTTTTTGTTTGTCTAATATTGTTCTAGGTAATTAAGGCTATAACAATGTATTAATTTTCAATATATTATTATGTACTTCAATTTATAAAATAGTACAACCCATCAACTTCACATGTTGGCTAATATAATTGTGTAATTGTTCGAGGGGATTGGCGCTGATAACCGAAATACAGGCTTTGCCTAGTTCGGTTACAGATGCAGATTCACATGTTTGCAAAATATATTACCAAAATATTATTTGTAATATAGTACTAAATTTTTTGGAATAAATAAAAAAAAAAAAAAAAATGAACATTGAAATCCAGTTGATTGCGATCGCGAGTGAGTTGCGCAATTCGGCAGCGGTTCATTGTAATCCAAAATTTTGCAACGATAACGGGTCATAGAAATAACCGAAAACCTCTGAAGGGGTCAATGTACTCAACAGTATGAACAACTTTTAACCAACACAACACAACTTGCCAACACAACGCCAAGTTTCTAAGTAATATGAAAAAGTAATCAAAATAAACGTTACACCTCATATTCCTCAGTAAAACTATCCAACGGTCCCTCTAGCACCAATCGGAGAGCAATATCCGACATAAGACCTACACGAGACCCTCCGGAACTACCCGATGGATCCCAAAGGTTGTTGTGTGATGATGTGTCCCAAAAATTGTCAAGTTGGAATAATCGGTAATATTGGCTTTATAAACTCTTTATTTATATTTTGATCTACCTGTTGGGGTGTGTGTATGTTTATTTATGTGTGTGTATATGTGAGTATTTATAGTTTATGGAACGAAAAGACTAGTTAGATGGTAAGGAGCTGGAGCCCACAAGGTCATTTCCTTCTTTGCCTTAAGGCCTCTACATACGACACTAAATTTGACGGCATTCTTTTTGCACGTGAAAATAGACAACACTAAATTATACGAAGAATCGCATGCGGCACGCAAAAAGAACGAAGTGGATAATAAACGTTGGATTTTTGCACGCCACGGTGACGTGAGAGACGACGACGTGACGTGACGTGTGACGTGGTGACGTGGAGTGATCCACGCTTCTTCTTCTTGCGTGTCAATGGTTCACACCTTTTAGGGTTCCGTACCCAAAGGGTGCTAACGGGAACCTATTACTCTCGCTACGCTGTCTGTCCGTCCGTCTGGCTGTCACAGGGCTTTGTAATGGTAATAGATAACCAGTTGAAATTTTCACATAATATGTGTTACTATAGTGCCTATAAAGAAAAATACTAAAAAAAAAAAACTACAACCGAAGGGGGTCCCCATACAAGAAACCTCGAAAAATATGCATTTTTTTCAACGTTTTTGTTCCTGATATATCTTAAAAACAGTAATACATACCAGCGTCGAACTTGGTCTGATTATAGTGCATACTATTTAAATTAATAAAAAATAATAAAAATATGGCAAACATAGACATATGTGGTGGTACCTACGTAAGAAAGAGATGCAAAAATTCACATTTCGCGTACGTCGTTGATGTCTTTTGATAAACTTCGTAAATTAAATGAGTTTCTAAGGGGTATCAGGTCGATGGGTGGTACGAAACCCTTACTGCGTGTGTCCGAGTCACACTTGGCCGGTTTCTTTATATAATATTTGGCCACTCCACGCTAATGAACGTCGATCAAAAATTACGCGAAAAAATATAACGTTCCGAAACATACCCACTAGCGCAGACGAGACGGCGCTCTTTTTAGACTGTGATTAGCATATAAAGATATGTCCGCGTACTAAACTCCAAACTAAATGAACGTGGTGTGCGTTGAGTCTGCCAAAAGAACGCGGGCAACGCGGTGGCCGACGCGTGCAAAAAGAATGTCAAGTAAAAGGTTCGTCCTCAATCGCTCAAAAAGAACGTCGTCTGTTAAAGACCCAAAGCTAGAAAAATATAACCTTACTACTAAAATTTCTGTGGCTAGCATGGTAGACTTAAATTGTTCTCATTCTGAGAAGAGACCCGTGCCTAGCAGTGGCACTGTAATGGGCTAATTATGATGATCCTACTAACATGATAAACTAGAGGGCATCCGCAGCTTTGCCCGCGTGAATGTCATTTATCGCGCATCCGTCGGGCACTGTTGATCTTCCCCATTAGTTCGAGGTTTATGATACCCTGGTATATAATAATATTATGCCGAGTGGTTGTCGTCAAAATAAATAATTTCTTTGTAGTTTATCGCGTGTCCCTCGGGTACTGTTTATTTTCCCGGTATAAAATAGTACGTTACAGTACTGTCGAAGCCTGAAATGAAGCAATTGACGCCTGAGTAATATTCGTACGAACGTATTCGAAATACGAGGCAAAGCCGAGTACTTCCCAAGTGATTTTAATTTATTTATTTTTACTATACGAGGCCGTTAATTGCTATTTCGGCCGAGACTTCGCTACAGTACATTTCTCTCATTTAAGAGGAAACAATACACAAATTAATTCAACGGTACATAGATCTATCTAATTTTCATTTGTGTCAATTCGTCCGCACGCGGTTCTTGTTCTATTTTCAAAGTTTTGATAAAAAAAGGCGCATTCAGCCTTTATAATGATAAATATTTTGTATCTTAAAACACCTAATTAATGTAAGTGTGAACTTAAAAACCTCGGTAGCATAATTTAAAAAAACTTTTTAACAAAAAATTGAACCGACGAAAACAGAAACTGAAAAGCGAAAAATAACTAATTATGAGTCGGCGCCAAACGAACTTTTAACAAGCAAAGTTTCGAGTTTTTAACGCATTTACGCATGCGAAGCGAAATCTAAAGTTTTAAATTGTGAAAAGAAAAAAAAAACCTGCTCGTGAGCGATTTTTCTATTCACAATTTAAATCTTTACTAACTGACATGATTTAAATTTTGTTTTGTTTTTATTTTATTATTTATTTTGATAATTTTCTTACATGTTAAATATAATCTAGTGCCCTTTACTTCTGGCATTATTTAACTATGTATGCATTTCTTTTAATGTAATTTAATTTTGTACGACATGTTTTTTATGATATGGGTTAAACCCGAAATAAATGAATTTTAATTTTTAATTTAATTTTTAAAGTGCGTGCAAGTTGCAAGTGGCCGAGCGGAGAACGCATTTTTGGAAAGTAATTGTTTATCGTTGAAAATTTCACGTTGTATTTGATGTGACGTTTTTATTATTTATTTAAAGTAATTTAATGATCTTCGTTGATTGGTTGTTTGGCGCCGACTCATAATTAGTTATTTTTCGCTTTTCAGTTTCTGTTTTCGTCGGTTCAATTTTTTGTTAAAAAGTTTTATTTTTCATTTTTTTGTGGTTAAAATCTATAATAATAATAAATAATAATAAATTTATTTATTTCCAAAAAACACTGGTACATTGGTTACAATTGACAGCGGTTTTCAAACTAGGCAAGCCTGTATCTTGAGAACCTGGGTTGAGTATCACTTACAGAAGAAAACACCACCATTATAAAGAGAAAAGGACAAACATAAAAGCCTCAAAATAAATAATTAATTAATTAAACTCCAAAACTAAAATCGTATCTTTACAACTCAAAAATAAAGTTAACATAGTTTATCACTAGTTACATAATTAAAGAAAATAAAATCAAATGGAAATCTAATAAATCAAACATTCAAAGTAACATCTTATCTTATTATAACATCAAACAAAGTAAAAAAATAGAAAGGAATCAGCATTAATATAATTAAATAAATGATACAGAAAAATAAAATAAAATAAAAATAAAATCAACTCAATTATTCTAAACAACATCAAAATCAGAGTACCTCTCAATAAACTTAAAGAGAAACTAACCTTGTTAAACTAGGTAAGTAATTAGTTCAATAAAATCAAAATCAAAATATAAACAAAACGCAAAATATAATAACGAAAATAAGAAATTATGTGAAGTTTGCATTTAATTTTGCACTATGATAATATGTTCGTGTGTATGACTGGAATAAGTATGTGTATGTGTGGAAGGAGCGTGTTTGTGTGGGGTGTATGTGTATGATATTTTGTATGTGTTCGTGTGTAAATATTATGGAGTTGTGATGGTTATGTTTTATATTGTGAGTATTTTTTCCGATTCGTCATATGAGAGACTGAGCAACCACTTTTTGACAACCTTTTTGCATGGTGAAGAATTGAGATCTTTTGTATTAAAAGATATGATGCTGTTGACCTTGTTATAGACAAATGTGTGAAGGAAAGATGGGCAGCGTCTGGCTAAAAGAGAGGTGGTTCGGGTTTGAGGAATTTTGAACACACGTTTTGACCTAATTGTATTATAGTCAGATCTTTTTTTTAAACTATTGTGAGTATGTAGATAGGCATTAAGGATGAATAACTGTCGGACTCGGAGAACTGCGAATTCTTTGTATAAAAGATCCGTAGAGTAGTAAAAGGGTTTTTTTAAAAGAACTTTAATGACAGCCCTTTGAGCACGTTCTAGCTCAATCAGGTCCGTTTTGCCAGCTCCACCCCATATTGATATGCCATATTGGGTTATAGATTGGCATATTGCGAAATACACCGTTCGCAATGTGTCGTTTGGGGTACAATCTCTCAGCTTCTTCATTACGTAAATAAGCTTTCTCACTCTGCCAGAAAGAAGTTTAATGTGTGCTTTAAACGATAAATTTTCATCTATAAGTAAACCTAGATATCTAATAGATTTTGTGCGGCATATACTTTCGCATGGACAGTCTCCATATAGAGTATTGAGATGATTCTGGCATCATCATCATCTAACTCCAGGTCTCCATTTTGTCGTAGTGTCTAGAACTATATTTATGTGTGTCAAGTTTCAACAGAATCAGTTAACAGGTAAGAATTCAGTGGGTGAACAAACACTCATCCCCTGTTTTACTACCCTTAGGGGTTATGGCGCTCCATATTCTTCAGTGTTTAAAAATAGTTAAAATATCCATTATCTGCGGCATATACTTTCGCATGGACAGTCTCCATATAGAGTATTGAGATGATTCTGGCATCATCATCATCTAACTCCAGGTCTCCATTTTGTCGTAGTGTCTAGAACTATATTTATGTGTGTCAAGTTTCAACAGAATCAGTTAACAGGTAAGAATTCAGTGGGTGAACAAACACTCATCCCCTGTTTTACTACCCTTAGGGGTTATGGCGCTCCATATTCTTCAGTGTTTAAAAATAGTTAAAATATCCATTATCTCTTGCATTCACCACCAAAACAAAGTTTACAATTAATTAAGTGTCATACATCTCTTAAGAAGTGCTTCAGATGAATATAATCCAATACAATTTAGTAAATAACTTACTTATAAAGTGCAATAAAAGTGATTTAAACTTACAAAAAGTGAAAAAAGGTGTACATCTTAAACAAAGAAAACGGACTTTGAACCTTTGAACAATTTTTGATTTGTACAACGTTATTTTTGCTGTCAACCACAGATTCTGCCAACTTACAATCTATACCGCTATTACACTATATCAGTTAAGTGTTCAGGTGGCTCGTTGAGTTGGGTGGCACCTGCGCCTGCCGATTGCAGTCGGTTCGATCCCCAGTACTTGGATGCACTTTTCGTGATTTCTTCTTCATCATTATTTCAATATAAATAAATAATCACTAAAAGTAGTAAGGATTTAATAATAACTGACATGAATAATTCATTTGAAAATATAACATTCCGTCGTTTAAGAACCAAGTCCGCTTCTCATAATAATGTGAGCCAACTTCTCAATCAAACGATGATGGACGATACATTTAATAGTTTACCGGATATAAGCAATGATAACAGCTTTGAACAAGACCAACTAAATATCCTAAAAACTAAGATCGAAAAACTAACTCTTGCGTTAAATAGCGCGCATGAAGAAATAGAATCACTCTCACTAGAAAACAATAATCTTAAAATAACGAATGAAGATCTTCAAAGAAAAAATGAAATCTTTAAAAAGATTGCTGACAGTCCTGTTAGGGGGAAAAAAGGCATTATTTCAAATAAGACTATAACAAAATTAAATCAACATACACAAACAGAAGAAATAACCATCAACAATAATTCTAAACCTAAAAACAAAGAAATTCTAATGACAAGAAATACACCGCAGGATTCAAAACAAAGACCAGAAAACACAAAATTATTACCGAAACAAGTAAAGAATAAGTTGTGTATTTTAAGTGCGAATAAGACCAATGAAATTTTATCAATTGCTCAGGAAAGATTTCAGCACTTTGAATTATGCCACTACCTTACACCAAATTGTGGAATCGACCAACTTATCAGTAATTTACACCAAAAATTAACAACCTACTCAAGAAGCGACTACTGCATAATTTTGATAGGAGAGGAAGATTTTCGGAAGACAAATAACTATCTCGATATTATTATAAACCTTAGAGAAACTTTGCAGTCAATACAGCACACCAACGTCATACTGTGCTTACCAACTTACAAATATCATGATTATTCAGTTTGGTTTAATAGCAGAATAGAATATTTCAATTATTTATTATATCTAGACATACAAAATTACAACTATGCCTACTTGTTTGATTCGAACCTTGAATTATAATGGGATTACAGCACATTTTCAAAATACAACGGTAGACTGAAGAATAGCGGAATGATTACTATATTCAAACACCTGGCTATGGAAGTAAGTTCAGCATGCTACAGTGAGCTCACAATAGAAAATACTACATCACCAGACACTGAAGTTAAAGAAAACGTGCAAACTGATTTGACTAAGAAAAACACCCAGTTTTTTCTTTTATAACTACATTCACATTATGCATCAAAACATCGCTGGACTTCTAAATAAATCAGACATGTTGACCGTTCATATCCAAGACTTACTAAGAAAACAAATTAATATAGATGTGCTATGCATAACTGAGCATTTCATAAAGTCAGGTCATGAAAAATTACTCAACATACCAAACTTCAAACTAGCAGCCTGTTATTCAAGAAATGGACCGAAGCGCGGGGGTGCTTGCATACTTATTAAGAGTTGTCATGAATATAAAGAACTTA
This sequence comes from Asteroscopus sphinx, assembly GCA_949699075.1. NCBI lineage: Eukaryota > Metazoa > Arthropoda > Insecta > Lepidoptera > Noctuidae > Asteroscopus > Asteroscopus sphinx. The sequence continues at coordinate 28,480,842 of OX453004.1, read as the reverse complement.
CTAATGTACTGAGATTTTCAATAAAAGGAATAATCGAATGTTGTGCCATAGAATTAGTTACTCAAAAAGTTATCATTATATGTGTATACAGGACGCCTTATATGTCAAACATCAGTATTTTTTACGATAATTTGAATTCTATACTGAGGACACTTTGTACTAAGACTAACAAAAGAATTGTTTTATGTGGGGACTTCAACATTGACATTCTAAAACGAAATAGTTTTACTTTGGACTTTGAATTTTTACTTTTGAATTTCAATCTTAAACTGGAAATAAGGCAACCGACTAGGCTAATTAGCAAGACCTGTTTAGATAATTTTGCTCATAATTCACAACAAAAATGTACAAGTAAGGTTATCGACTTTGCTCTGTCTGACCACACAGCTCAAGTATTGAAAATCCAAGTTAGTAGAGCGTGTTCGATCAGCTCCTGGAAAATAGAAAAACGGGATGTATCTAAAGAAAATTTAATTATATTTAAGAAACACCTTCAAAGTCTATCCTTTTCAGGAGTGTATAATACAGACAACCCTAATGAGGCTTACGATTACTTTATAGATCACTTTTGTTTATTATATGATCTGTGTTTTCCAAATAAATTAGTCAGTGTGAAATCAGATAAAAAAATCAAGTGGATTTCACATGGCATAAAAATTTGCACTAGAAATCAAAGGAAATTACTTTGGAAATACAGGCTGACACCAACACATGAAAATAAAAATAAATTCAAAACATATTCACAAAAATTAAAAAAAATAATAAGACTTACTCAAAAAGCACAAAATAACTTCTACATAAATAATTCACAAAACAAATCAAAAGCGGCTTGGCAGATCATTAATAATACCAAACACTTAAAAGAACCTATTTGTCAAATAAACAAACAAAATAAAATAATCAAGAACCCTCAAGTAATTGCTGAATCCTTCAATGACTTCTTTGTTGACCAGGCACAACATATAACTTTTAACAAATCAGATGAAATTATCAGCATAGTAAGCAACCCGCATTCAATGTTCATGTCGCCAGTAGTCCCACAAGATATAATCAGAGTAATCAAAACATTATAAAATAAAAAAAGTTTTGGTCATGATGGCGTATCAACTGATGTAGTAAAGTTTGTTTCTAATATTATTGCCACGCCTTTAAGTCATATAATAAATTTAAGTATAAGTTCTGGCATATTCCCCGATAATTTGAAAACTGTTATAGTTAAACCCGTTTTTAAAAAAAACAATAAAGAAGATATGGTGAATTATAGACCAGTAGCCCTTATTTCAGTATTTTCTAAGATAATGGAAAAAATCATACATGAATCAATTTATACTTTTTTAACAAAACATAACATCTTGTGTGATGAACAAAAAGGCTTTAGAAAAAGTAAAAATATAAATATGGCAATATACGATCTATTGAATATTATAATGACAAATATTGATAATAAAACCCCCATTTGCGCAATATATACTGATATGACGAAAGCGTTCGACTATGTGAGACATGATATTCTTTTGAGGAAACTTAACACTTGCGGCATTAGAGGAAATGTTTTAGACCTTATAAATTCATACCTTAGCGGCCGAAAACAATGCACCGAAGTATCAAGAGTATGTATAAAATCTAAACGCGAACATAAATACATATCTGGTTACAGGGAAATTAAATATGGCGTACCACAAGGTAGTGTGCTAGGCCCACTATTATTTCTGGTATATATAAATGATTTGCGACGCCAAACGAAACAACCGATGGTATTATTTGCCGACGATAGTACAGCAATCGTCAAATGCAATGAAAAAAAACAATATGAACGTGACATTAACGATACATTGAAAACCATTATAAATTGGCTACAATCAAATAATTTAATAATAAATCTACAAAAAACCAAAGTAATGCATTTTTATCAACGTTTGCGTCCTGATGATCTTAACATTCAACATAATGGTCAAAGCCTGGACACAACAAATGTCAATTCCTAGGTGTCAAGATTGACAGTCAACTAACTTGGAAACCACATGCTGAGGATGTGTGTAAGAAATTGAGCAGGTCTGCTTATGTTCTTTACAATCTTTCAAAGAAAGTAAGTATTGATACAGTTTTATTAGCATACCACGGTCTGGTTGCCTCTTTTTTAAGATTCGGAATAATTTTCTGGGGTAATTGTTGTGAGAGGGAAAAAATATTCAGAGCCCAAAAGCGTTGTATAAGATCCATATCTGGTCTTAAAATTACAGACAGTTGTGTACCTGTGTTTAGGTCCTTAAAAATACTTACCTTTCCGTCATTGTACCAGGCCCCTCAGAAAGTATTGCGAAAAAAAGTTTTTATATATGGGAGACTGGCCAGTTATAATGTTTTTCGAAAATATGATTATTTATAAGTAAAAATAAGTAAGTTCCAATTTCAAAATTTCCCTCAACATTTTTTGCGAGTTAATTCAAAGTATTGTGTCTCACTGAAATATGGATCTGCGCCGGGAACATTTTAGAGCTATGATTTTATACGATTTCAAGTGTCGCCTGAAACCGGATGAATCGTACGATAGACTTCAAATGGCATTCATGGATGAAGGCCCTTCCAAGGCAACCGTGTATCGTTGGTATAACGAATTCAAGCGCGGTCGACCAACTTTGGGGGATGACGAAAGAAGCGGTCGCCCTTTGACGGCTGTTACCGAAGAAAACGTGCTAGCAGTGAAAAATTTAATCCAGGACAATAGGCGAATTACATATCAGGAGATTCAACACATATTGAAGATTGGATCGGGAAGCGTTCACGAGATTCTACACAGCCATCTTCGCGTGAGGAGGATAGTATCACGCTGGGTGCCGCACAACCTCACCGATGCTCAGAAGCAGGCCCGGGTGGAATGGTGCCGTGATATGCTTAACAAATTTGAAGCAGGCTCGTCTCGGCGTGTTTACGACATCGTTACAGGTGATGAGTCCTGGATTTATCAATACGACCCAGAAACCAAGCGCCAGTCGACTGTTTGGGTGTTTCATAAAACTTTTTAACAAAAAATTGAACCGACGAAAACAGAAACTGAAAAGCGAAAAATAACTAATTATGAGTCGGCGCCAAACGAACTTTTAACAAGCAAAGTGCGTGTAAGTTGCAAGTGGCCGAGCGGAGAACGCATTTTTGGAAAGTTATTGTTTATCGTTGAAAATTTCACGTTGTATTTGATGTGACATTGTTTTAATTATTTATTTAAAGTAATTTAATGATCTTCGTTGATTGGTTGTTTGGCGCCGACTCATAATTAGTTATTTTTCGCTTTTCAGTTTCTGTTTTCGTCGGTTCAATTTTTTGTTAAAAAGTTTTATTTTTCATTTTTTTGTGGTTAAAATCTAACTCCAGGTCTCCATTATGTCGTAGTGTCTAGAACTATATTTATGTGTGTCAAGTTTCAACAGAATCGGTTAACAGGTAAGAATTCAGTGGGTGAACAAAAACTCATCCCCTGTTTTACTACCCTTAGGGGTGGATTTTGATTTTGAAATTTAAATGGGACCAACTTCAAGATATACCCTATCCATTAAAAAAAGAATCATCAAAATCGGACCACTCTGTAAAAAGTTATGCGTGGTCATACATAAAAAAAAAAAAAAAAAAAAAAAAAATATATACGCGTCGAATTGAGAACCTCCTCCTTTTTTTCGTCGGTTAAAAATGAGCCAACGCCTACCAAAGTGAAGCGATCTAGAAGCGGGGGTAAGATTTTGATCGCTAGCTTTTTTAATGACTGGCCACTTGGTATCAATTCCCTTACGGGATCAAAGAAGCATTAATGCCGAATGGTATACTACCAAATGTTTGCCAGAAGTTTTCTCTGTTATAAGCAACAAGCGACCAAACACAGGGCTCCGCGGGCTACTGCTCCACCACGACAATGCACCTGCGCACACCGCACTCAAAACGAGGGACTTCCTGGACAGCACGCCAGTTAAACTCCTGGGTCACCCTCCTTACAGCCCTGATCTAGCATCGTGTGACTTCTTTTTATTCCCAAAAATAAAAAATCTGCTCAAAGGGATACAATTTTCGTCGCCGGAAGATGCGCTGGCTGCGTTCGAGCAGGCTGTAAACGAGGTGTCTGCGGCGGACTGGAAAAAGTGTTTTGAAAACTGGTTTAGGCGCATGAATCTTTGTATAGAGGCTGGTGGAAAGTACTTTGAAAAGATTTGATAAAAATATATGTACGTATAGAACAATTTTTTTTAGTTTCGCAAAACTTTCTGAGTGTCCCACGTATATCCTGGAAGTGGCCATATTTGTTAGAACCAATAAGCACTTATTTCCCTCAATAGCCGATACTAGGATACGCCCAGGTCCCTTACGATCTCAATACAAAAACCTATTAGATACAGGTTGTTACAAAACGGCATTATTAAAAAAAAGTATTATGTCAATGGGACCGGTTCTATTTAACAAAATACCACAAAATATAAGAGGACAGACAATAAGGACATTTAAAAACAAATTAATGACATTGCTAATCAATAAATGTTATTATTCTGTAGTAGATTTTTTAAGTGATAATGACTTGTGAACTATTTAATTTTGATGTTGATTTATTTATTTTATTACCTACCAATTTAATTTTATATAATAACACTCCTAACCAATAATATTAATTATCATAGGTAGTGCCAAGTATTTATTGCATTAAATAATTGAATTTTAAACTAAACTTGAAATTAGATGTATTTTTTATTATTATTATTAACAAATAATTGATAAGTTTGCATGCCGTAAGGTAGAATGTACTAGGGTCTATTTTTTTCTTTTGTATTCCATCTTATGTATGTACCTACATTGAACGCAAATAAATATGATTATGATTATGATTATGGATTTTGATTTTGAAATTTAAATGGGACCAACTTAGAGAAAAAAAAAAGAATCCATCCATCCATTAAAACCCTATCCAATAAAAAAAGAATCATCAAAATCGGACTACTCTGTAAAAAGTTATGCGTGGTCATACATAAAAAAAAAAAATATACGCATCGAATCTCGCAACCTCCTCCTTTTTTTCGTCGATTAAAAATTAAAACCGTTCAGCAATTTTTATAGTATTGGATATTACTGGCCTATTATTTCGTTGCGTAGGGAAAGGAGCTGATTGATGTATTCTTTTTTTGAATTTTTCCAATTTCCGAGAAACTGGGAGTTTTTTTTTTCTCTCTCTTTCTATGGCCGCTAGTGCACTACACTGAATTTTAAGATCCGTAGGTCCATAATTTTACTCAATTCATTTGTCAGTAATATTAAAAATGCTGCAATATGGCGAAAATTACGTACAGTAAAATTACCGATAATGCACAAAGGAATACGTAAATTACTGGCCTGCTACATAGGACCTATGAATCGTAAAATTCAGTGTAGTGCACAAGCGGCCTATCAGTGTGCCAAATTTCATTTAAATCCGTTCAGCCGTTACAGCGTGAAGAAGTAACAAACATACATAATACACACTCACAAACTTTGGCATTTATTATATTAGTGTGTTATGAAATTTTGTGAAGATGTTTGGATACTTGTTACCGTAAACCGTTGAATGAATTTGGATACATTATTGGCAAAGACCTGGAACACTGGACCTGGACCTGAACTGGACCTGGCCTGGGACCTGGAATAGGACATTCTTTCTATCCCGGGGAGATAAACTGTAGCCGAGGGATGCGCTGTTAACGACATCCACTCGGGTGGTTCTGTGGGCGACCTGTTATAGTTAAATTTGATTGCAAATGTATTAAAAGGTCCATACATAGTAGCAGTTTGCGACAGAATAGTTCAAGAACAGTTTGCAACTGGCAAGATACTTGTAATTGGGGCGAAGTCTCCAGGTCTTGAAATGACAATAAAACTTCTAGATAGTTGCAATCGTCACAAATCTGTTTCGGCACTCAATTTCAAAGTAGTATATGTCTAACTACTTATATAAGAAATTGATTCAGAGATATTATCTCAATTTCTACAAACTTACTACGAAACTTATTACCTAGAATTATCTTAACATATGCTGGGATTTAAACATACATGAACTAGTATAAACCTCCAAGAAGTACTTAACATTCTACGACCCACTTATTCGTAACAATTTATTAGAAGTACAGGTACAGTTGGCTTAAGAGATAAGTACACAGGCAACTAAATACATCACTCATTGTTACTTACCAAAAAAAAAAAAATTAAGAGCCAGCTCTGCTATTTTTACTACGTTTCTTAAGTACTACTACGGAACAACTTGTGAAATTGTGAAAAAAATTCTGCTTAGAACAGCTGATCATATCCCATAGTGAAAGTGGTAATGTTGGAATAATGAAAAGAGCCCTTTTTGTTGGAAAGTAAAAATAAATTAGTTTTTATTCTTCTTCTATTGTGTAGACATGAGCTACATAATGATAACAGCTCATGCCGTGGGGAAAAGATTAGCCGGTTGCGCCGGACGATCAATTTAATATCGTCACTCGTGGAGGCTCTTTTAATGCACCATGATTTTATTGATTATGTATCTTCTAACTTCTGATTTTGAAGACAATGGCTATGTATCGTTATGCACCAACTTTTTTGAGTAATTATCTATGGCTAGTCCGTACACTGCGTGTCTTGTCGCCAAATCTTACTAATACTACTTTCCTACTTCCCACTAATATTATAAATAGACGTTTCTCTGTCCGTCAATCACGCTGAAAAAATTGAAATAATTTAGGCACTATCCTGGATTAACCCATAAAAAACATTATTTTTATCGATATAGCAAGGGAGCATAGCCATGGGCGACAGTTAATGTTAATCTATTTAAAGCGCGTCTATAGTAATGAACCCTCTAGGGTTAGGTTAGGGTTATTCTAGGGGCTTCTAGGCCACCGCGTGTCTAGACCGCCTAATTTACATGTGTTTTACTAGGCTACACTTTTGCCGGCACACGTAAACAATAACTAAATACATGTAGTGCTTTTTTACGTAGGGAAATCCTCACGGACGCACTCCGCCCGGGAGAACGGAGCCAGTGTCGGAATCTTACCGACTAAAACCACCACGGTGTTCCTTTTCCAACCATTGCCTGGGGGCGTGGAAAACTTGTATTCGCCCAACCATCCGGGCCGTAGGTCCCGGCTCGCCACTAATAGGTGAGCCCCTTCTCCCCACACACGTAGTGCCTACGTAACGCATCAATGTCCATTGTTTACCTGTATACTATATTCTTTTGCCGTGTGTACTGCGAGTCTGCTATGAGTTATTACGGCAAAGTTTATTGATATTGCTTGGAGCTACAAGTATCGGGTAACATCTTAATCAATAGGATGGAACCGATTTAACCAGTGGCTAAACTTTTTGTTTTTACCAGTGGCATAAGATTTATTGAGGGAATAAAATGCCAGTTTTGGTGAATCATAATATTGCTTACTACACACAAAAAGGGTTTTATTGTTACATCAGGCTTAGCGAATACTATTGGGTGATAAATTTGATTTTAAACAAACAAATGTTTGTATGATTTTGCAGGCGCAGCGACGATATGACATTCTCTGCCAGTAGGAATTATTCCTTAAATGGCCGATCGTTATATCAAAAATCAATTCAGAAGCAAAATTATACTCGGTTTCCCATTAGTCCATTTGTCAAATAGAGGAAAAGCACTTTAACTAGTGCAAATACGAAATTTGACTTACCAAAAACTTCATTTTATTTAAAAAAACTAATTTTTCATTCACAGATTATTAAAAAACCCTTGCCCGATCTGGGAATCGAACATACACAATCGCGAAGTAGTATACAACGTGTTGATCTGTATTCGTGCCATATTTAAGGAGGTGACTATAACACTGATACTGAACACGAATCAATAAAAAAATCAACACCATTTTTTATTAACCGACGAAAAAAAAGGAGGAGGTTTCAATTCGACGCGTATCTTTTTTTTTTTTTTTAATGTTTGACCACGCATGACTTGATTGGTCCGATTTTGATGATTCTTTTTTAGGGTTCCGTAGTCCTACAAGGAACCCTTATAGTTTCGTCATGTCCGTCCGTCTGTCCGTCTGTCCGTCTGTCCTAATCCTTTACAGCTTAATAACTTCTACAGTTATAAACATAAGTAAATTAAATTTTGTTCAAAAATGGTTTAGATTATAGATCTCAATTTTAAATGAATAAAAAAATCTTGATAATGTATTTTAGGGGTGGCGCCCATAAATGTGAAATGGGGATGAACATTTTTTTTTCGCTGCACCCCCTCGTGTGGGGTATCATTGAATAGGTCTACTAAAATGAAGGTAATGTTTCATACATAACTTTTTTATCAGGTATACCATGCGAAATACAGTGCGCCAAAGTGGCTTGCATTGTGTCCATCCCCCTGCCATTTCTAAACTATGCAACGTAGAAACTTATAGTCTTCCACATTGATAGAACTTTGCAAAAACCCCCTTTAATTTTTTTTCGAGTATAATGTGATTATAAATTTTTGAGTTATAGTGAGAAAACTGAAAAATACTTAATACATAATACTTTACTTATTTACTTATTTTGGCCGAAGGGTGTCGTGTTTCGGCGTTTTCGCGGAAGGCTACATGACACCATGACGCGGCGCAATACGTCGCCGAATCAACGTACTTAAAACTTGTTTAATTTTAATTTTTATTATGTATTAGTGTATAGCATATTTTTATTATTTAAGTTTTATTGTGTATTGTTTTAATGTATTTTTTATGGGCCTTAATGCCTGAATTAAATGAATTATTATTATTATTCCATTTATTCATTTTCATATACTTATTTATTACATTTTTAAATATTTTATAAAAATAAAAACACAAAACATTTAAAAATATAAAAAATAGTAGCCCACCGGCATCGGGAACAAGGTCCAAGCTACCGGCGGTCAGGGCCTCAGAGAGAGGAACTTCCTCACGATACGCGCCGTGTCAAGAAGTACCGCTTTCTGCATCAAGCCCTTGGTCATTATTATTATTATTAAGACGTCCTCGTTCATAGGTCATTGACCTTAGAGAAATATGATCTTAGCAAATAATGCTCCTTTAGTTACTTTCTATTTAAAAAAATCACAAAAAGAAACTTTGTGTTATATTGATATGACACACTTCTTCAATTTAGCCCTAGGTGTCACTGTTTGCAAAGACTAAAATAGCAATGATTAATATTCGAATTGATTTGTTTGTAACACCAACTTAAGGAACCCTATAATACTGAGCATGGCCCGACTTGCGCTTGGCCGTTTTTTTTTAATGAATAGGGTATATCTCGAAGTTGGTCCCATTTAAATTTCAAAATCAAAACCCCTAAGGGTAGGAAAACAGGGGTGTGATGTGATGAGTGCTTGTTCACCCACTAAATTCTTACCTGTTAACCGATTCTGTTGAAACTTGGCACACATAAATGTAGTTCTAGACAATTCAACATAATGGAGACCCGGAGTTAGATTTTAGCCACAAAAAAATTTAAAATAAAACTTTTTAACAAAAAATTTTACCGACGAAAACAGAAACTGAAAAGCGAAAAATAACTAATTCTGAGTCGGCGCCGAGTTATTTAAATATCTATTTGTAAACAAACAAACTCCTCCCTTTTCAGAGTCGTTTATTTTCAGGGGTGCATTTAAAGAGCCTCCACGAGTGACGGTATTTAATTGATCGTCCGGCGCACCCTGGGCAGTCAGCTGCGTTACCAACCTGCTGATTGGCTAATATTTACACCACCACATAACCTATTATGATTATGTAGCTCATGTCGACACGACAGAAGAAGAAGAGTCGTTCAGGATTGATTATCAAACCCTCGCTATGTTTATAAGTGAAAATTTGAGTATTAAATAATCGTAGAATTGTTTAAGTATTTTTAGATGACTAAGCACGTTATTTATCATTTGCTCTAGAAATATGGCACAATTACAGATCAACATCTTGTATAGGTACCGTCCTATGATTTTCAATATTTAAAGTACTTTTCTTCCATGTGGCTATGCGATATCACACCTTCTCGGTCTTACCACAAAAGATTTAACCACGTCTTAGTTATGTGTCCGACAGATGTTTCAGAAAATTGTTACTACAAATCCACGTCTTTCACTCGCCTTGAGTTAAATACGCTACCGCTGCGTGTTTATATTAAACAGCCCAGGACGTCTGTTTTAAAGTGTCTCGTCCTTGTCTAACCCCTAAAATTCGCTTGTGGTCATCTCATAATTTTCTGATAATAATGTATTAGTTATGATTTGAATGTTATTAGTGGCTGTAGTTTTATCAAACGTTAATTTTCTAAAAAATATATATTATTTTGTGCTTAAGGTCTTTTTAATAATAGAAACCACTTTATAAGCCTACAAAAGTATTTAATTTTCATTTTTTATTTTTTTTTATTAATATGAAACATTTCACGCCAAAATATATTTGTTTCATCAAACCAATTCTACCTGCAACTGGCTGCATTGAAACCTTTCCTGGGGTTTACCGTATTGCATAATAAAAAAATAAAACCTTAACTAAAAAGTAAAAAATAATCGTTATATGTATTTTAAAATCTTAACATAAACAACATTTTTAAGGCGGCGCGTGGTTGACCCCTTGCGTCGTGTAATGTACAGTCGAGCGCAATATCTATAGTAAAAACAGTTTATGTGAACGTACATGAAAATCACGCGCCGCCTTCAAAATGTTGTTTATGTATGATTTTAAAATACATATAACGATTATTTTTTACTTTTTAGTTAAGGTTTTTGAAGTCGGTTTTATTTTTTGTTAAAAAGTTTTTATTTCATACTTTTTAGTTGAGGGTTGATTCATAAATGTTTATGTAACCAATTTGAGAATATATTTTTTATGAACCTTTGCTATCCCACTGCTGGGCAACGGTCTCGCTCATGTTCTTCCAAACGTCCAATCACTATTGTGAAAAAAAAACACGCATATCGGACCAAGAATTCTCAGAAAAACGAACCAATGAGCAGATCATCTAGATAGGCGAAGCTAAAATAAACTGATTTATTGAAGCTAGGTAAAAAACTACTTAACCTAAGTCAATAAAATTTATATGAGACCACCGCGCGGACTTTCTCTACCAAATAAAAAAACAACCACGTAAATCGGACCACAAATCTCGGAGTAATCGGTGTACATAAATGAAAAAAAAAAAAAAAAAAAAAAAAAACCCGCGGAATACATAACCTCCTCCTTTTTTTGAAGTCGGTTAAAAAGGGTAGCGCCTAAGAGCACGGAAACAAAGCTCGCGCGCAGTAGGGGTGCGTGCGTCCTTTGTTTCCGAGCTCTGAGAGCAGCGCCTAAGCAAACAGATGTTAGACATTGTTTTGTGGTAAAAGAAATGATACACTCGGTCACTGCGCATTTAATTTTTAAACGCTGTCTCGCCAAATCGCATCGAAAGCTTGTTTTTTTTTTTTGTGGTAAGACCCTGTATGTTTATGCAGCAGTAAGGCTTGATTTCACCAACGATAATTCTCTAGTTAAACCGTTTACCCACAATTCCAGTAAATTTTTCAGGTAATCGGCCGTTTCATCAGAGAATTAACGTTGATGAAAACCGACCTAAAGAAACGTACTGTGAACATTATCACATGTTTTATCACCAAATTATAAATATTACCTATCCTAAATAACGTAGGAAAATAGACTTTGTGTCCATACTTAGACAGTCTAATTTTAATAGAGATGTCTCGGTTGCAGTGGCAAAGGGTCCATATAACACGATTGTCACCGGCTTCCCTTTAGGAATTGCTTAAATACAGATCAACGACATTTCTATGCTAAATTATTGTTCTAAAGAAACAAAAAAAATATGTAAAATTAAATTCATCATCATGATCAACATCATTTCAGCCAAAAGACGTCCACTGCTGGACATAGGCCTCCCCCAAGCATCGCCACAACGACCGGTCCTGCGCTTTCCGCATCCAGCGGATACCTTGTCTACCCACGCTTCTCCTTCAAGTACGCGGTCGCCACTCCAGAACTTTACTGCCCCATCGGCCATCCGTTCTGCGAGCAATGTGCCCCACCCACTTAAGTTTGGTAATTCTTCGAGCTATTACTTTCGTTCTCCTGTCAATCTCCTCATTTCTGATTCGATCACGCAGGGATACTCCGAGCATAGCCCTCTCCATTGCCCTTTGAGTGACATTGAGACATTTGAAAAAATAAAATTTCATTCTTATCAGGCCCATTGTGAGCGACCACGTTTCAGTGCAGTAAGTAATTACTGGCAACACACACTCGTCAAAGACTTTCGTCATGAGGCACTACGGTATTTTGCACGAGAAGATATTGCGTAACTTTACGAATACTGCCCAACCGAGTCGGATTCGACGAAAATTTCATTAAAGGTTGTTAAATTGTTTATTTTATTCTATTAATGTGCGATCTTAGCTATTGTAAGATTTTTAGGTACCCACGGCTTCCCTTCTGAAAATATTCACCCTTCCCTACTGCTCGATTGTTTATCAAAAAATAAATAAAATGAAAAAGATCTTGATCTACGTCTTATTCGTAGCTTCCTAAAGAGACCTTGACAAAATGCGTGGGAAAATTCGCAGCTGGCATATTCTTTTTTAGTCAAAAAATCTATTTATAGAGAAAATCTTTCGATCGAATCGAGATTATTCGTAGAATTAAACTTCTACGAATAATGTCGTTGAAGTACTTTCAGCTTATTATTACAACCATAGAAATCTAAATAATAAGGTAATAGAAATGGCAAAGGCACCAGAACCCTAATTCTCGCGTTATAGAGATAAATGTCTTATTTCAGATAATCGTTTATTTTAAATCTCTACGAAAAATGTCGCCGGTAATGTCAACTGCAGGCTTTGAACCGCTCTTTGTATTTAGAGCGCTAGGCGTAGACATATCTCTAACGTGACATTCTAAGAATACGAAAATTTGTTTTTATCGACGTTCGCCAACTTGTTTAGACATTTTCACACATACACGAGTTCGAGATAATATCTATGACGTGAGAATCACCCCCCAGTGCGTGAACCATTTGCTTGATCATCAGCCCCCCTAGCCAAGTTGACAATCTACAATCGTCAACGCTATAGAAAACAATCAAAATGTATGGTAGTGACATATTTCAACTAATGACTTTTTCGTTCAGATATGTCATTATGTATAAACAGAGCTCTTGTATGACATGTTCAACGTGAAGTTTTTAAACTTTCGCGAATTTCACTCATATTGAACTATATTTACTAAGTCCCGTAAATATAGTTCAATATACTGGGTGTAAGGGGAACGCTTCCGAAAATGAAGATAAGTGCTGGTGATTACTGATACGAAACCACGAAAAAAAATGCGATTCTTTGTTTAGATTTTTTCATATGTATTTTTTTTCATTTTTCATACATAACCAGCTTTGGACAGTTAAATAAAACACATACATAATGAAAAATGCAGAAAAAAAATGAAAAAATCTAAAAAGAGAATCGCATTTTTTTTCGTGGTTTCGTATCAGTAATCACCAGCACTGTCACCTATCTTCGTTTTCGGAAGCGTTTCCCTGACACCCTGTATACAACGTGTAATTGAAATAACTGAAAACCTCTTAAGGGGTCATTGTACTCATCATTATGAACAACTTTTACTGTGGGCCCAATCGAGAAATCACGCTAAGAAATCACGAAAAAAAAATGTCAAGTTATGCGATATAAATGAATGGAGCAGCTGTTTTATTTCGCAATTGCAGGATTGGTTCAATATTAAACGTTGTTCATAATGATGAGTACAATGAGCCCTTAAGAGGTTTTTAGTTATTACAAATTATTACGCGTTGTATTGTATACATCCTAAGCCAGTTCCACATGTAATGATTATTTTAACTATTAATATGTGGTTAAACCATAGATAAATAAGACAAGGGAGATATGCCAAGTAAGGACACGTCACCGCTTGACGCTTCGATATGCGTACATTATACATACATGATCACATCACCGACGGAATACCCATAGATTAAAGCGCTGCGTGCCTACTCTTGCCACAAATTAAAGTCGCTCAGCGAGCTTTGGAGCGAGCTATGCTTGAAGTTTCTTTGAAGGATGAAATCCGTAACGAGATTATCCGGAGAAGAACCGAAGTGACCGACATAGCTTGTAGGATTAGTAAGCTGAAGTGGCAGTGGGCTGGTCATGTCTGTCGAAGGACCGATGGCCGCTGGAGCAGACAAGTCCTTGAGTGGAGACCGCGAATCGGCAAACGTAGTGTAGGGCGCCCCATAGCCAAGAGAAACTCTGTTTCTTAATAAAATATCGCTGACTAACGTCAAAGACGTCTCCAAGTGGTGGTTAAATTCGATACCACGAGCAGTGTCCTCAGTAGCTTAGTGGCTAAAGCACTGGCGTACTGAGCCAGGAGTCGGCGGTTCGAATCCTGCTCATGAGCGTGTTTTTCTATCCACAATTTAAATCTGGTATAATTGTAATGCTGTCTATTATAAGCATAGACTAGCTATTGTTTTTTATCTATTGCACTGCAAGGTTCATTAAGAGAGGGCGAAGTGGGGCGTAAAATCAATGAAAGCCTCGAGGCCCTTGCGGCTGGTAAATCAATTTGCGAATATATCAGATACATCCGACGGATCGTAGGTATGCTGGGTTGGTTGCAGAATGCAACGCACGTTTATGCGTGTGTGCTTGCGTAGACACGTGTGCATGTGGATTGCACCCACGGGTTCTGTGGGGGTATCAAATGGTTTAATCTCATTTTTAACGTATTTTTATTTATTTATTTATTTATTCATTATATTTTTTATTGTAGATTACACCAAACAAAAGACAATAGTTTACAGTAAGATCAATAATTTTAATTGTTTATATTAATTTATTCTTAATTATCTAAAATAAAATAAATAAGATTGCCTCGTTCGTCTAGTGGTTACAAGCGCGACTGCTGAGCGTGGGGTCCTGGGTTCGATTCCCGGCTCGGGCAAAGTGTTATTGAGTTTTTTCATTTGGAAATTCTCAGTAGCAGCCCGGAGTCTGGATTTGTGCCCTGTTAATGGCAATAGGCTCGCCCCCTATTACATGGGACTATAACATAACTGGCGAAATGTGGGTGTGCTATACACCTCTGCCTACCCCTACGGGGAAATACAGGCGTGATTTTATGTTATACTATGTTAAAATACGAAAATTGTACTGAACCAAAAAAGTATATTCATCACGGAAAACTGTATATTTGTGTAGTAAACATAATGGGTTTTACTCTCGATTTCATTCTCAGAAAAGCTGAAATTGTAAGTCTTTCTGTAACAATAATTCCAATGATATGTTATAATTGGAATGATGTCCTAAAAATTGCTTTTATTGCCATTGTCTCATACAATTAAAAGTCGAAATCGGCAAATGATCTACAAAAGTACCCATCTGCCAAAATCTTCTTTGCGAGAAGCAGTTGAAGGTTATATAATAATATAAATTGTCTGTCAATATTTTTCTAACATCATTTTTCCTTTTTTCCCTCCATATAACAGCCTTATCAAAATACCACTGTTTTAATATTAAAGGACACATGAGTTTGTTTTACTTTTACCTTAACAGGTTTCCTCAGGGGAAAATTTACAAATCAACGTAACAATAGATGGTATCTCACAAAATTTTCCTATTATCCTTAAAAAGATATATTATTAATGGGAGAAAAGAGACGAAAAATCTTGAGTTTATTAGCCCATTACACCCAATTATATTTCACTTTATACATCTGAAATCTAAAACGTATAATTTTTTGTAGGTATTTTGTACTTGTTTTAGATTTCACACCAATTACTAAAATAATGGTGTTATTTCACTTGTTTACATACTAACCTTAGTTTAAGCTATTGCTCTCTTTTACTAATAGGTAGTAGATACAAGAAAGGGATGGCAACAATTTTAGTGCTGCAATTTAGTTAGAATTAAAGTTTCCATACAAGTTTAGTGGAGACCGCGAATCGGAAAACGCAGTGTAGGACGCCCCCCAGCCAGGTGGATGAAAGTAGCTGGGGGTGACTGGATGCGGAAGGCAGAGGATCGAGTGTTGTGGCGCAATTTGGGAGAGGCCTATGTCCAGCAGTGGACTCCGATAGGCTAGGATGAGTTGATTGATACAAGTTTAGTGGGATTCGAAGAAATAAATAAAAACGAAAGAATAAACTAAAAAAATCCACTGCTAGATATGCCGCAAAATACAATTATAGTGACTCTGCGTCCAAAACAGCACTAATGATTAAGCTTTTTTGAATTTGAAATGGTTCGCGCACTGGTGACCTAAAAGACACCTGTACGCGGCGACAAGTTCACGCACCGTTGCCACTTCTATTACCATTATTTAGTTTTCTATGAAGACCCCTTAAGAGGTTTAGTATAAACTAAGAATAAGGTGTACCACGTGTATCAGAAATCATCATCATCATCATCATTTCAGCCGAAAGACGTCCACTGGTGGACAAAGGCCTTCCCCAAAGGGGGGAATCAGAAATGCGTGGTCATAATTGAAGAGCTCAGTCACCCCTGAGGCTATCGGACAACTTTTGTTATGGGGTCAACAAAGAAATTGCGAAAAAAAAAAATTTTGTTTAGCGACATTGATGATTTTGTATTTTGGTGGTCATTTTAGTTCGTTTTATAAACGTGGTATAAAAATATTTTTGTTTTAGGGTTCCGTACCCAAAAGGTGCCAAACGGGACCCTATTACTCTCGCTACGCTGTCTGTCCGTCCGTCTGTCTATCACAGGGCTGTATCTTTTGAACGGTAATAGGTAACCGATTGAAATTTTCTCAGAATAAGTGTTGCTATGAAGACTATGACGACAAATACTAAAAATAAAAAAGATATAGGTTGATAAAAAAAAACAAAGGGGACCATACAAGAAAACTCGAAAAACAGGCATTTTTTTCAACGTTTTTCTTCCTGCTCTATCTTCAAAACGGTAATACATACCAGCGTCAAATTTGGTTGGATTATAGTGTATACTATTTATTTTAGCAACAAATAATAAAATATAAGGTAAAAATAGACATATGTGGTCGTGCCTGCGTAAGAAAGAGATGCAAAAATTCATATTTCACTCACGGTGCGTTGATGTCTTTTGATGAACTCCCGTAAATTAAATTAATTTCTATCGGGTATCAGTAGGTCAATGGGTCGTACGGAACTCTTATTGCGTGAGTCTGACTCGGACTTGGCCGGTTTTATTATATAGTCACGATCCTTCCCGGTGATACATTTTGTCGATAAAGTCCCTTGAACGCATCCTGCTACATTACACGTACCTACGGCTGCCGTCGAACACTGAGCGCAAGCGATTTTTGCCTTAGTGATGGTTCACCGGAAAGTTTGCTGATAGTACCTGGTAATCACAAGTACTACTTCTGTCAACGATGTTATGAAACCTCAGCACAGTTCTAAAATTGAAAAATAAAATCAATAAACAAACCATTATTTCATAACTGAAAACCATTTTTCTCGTTTTCGTTGAGCCAAAATAACCATGCAGTTACCTCGACCCATTACTCAAATCGTTGCACGTTCGCTCTTTTATCGTACATTTCGCTTTATATTGATGCCTATGTTCGACTATATCGCACCGTTGTTTTATTATTCAGTTCAATGGATTGTGAAACTGATCAGAGGTTCATTTTTTTCGGTATTTTTTCAGTGGAAAAATTGGCATGGTGGAAGTCACTAATTTGTGTCGGGCGCAGGTGCGTTCGGATTTTCGCAATCGAAGTTCTTAAACTGGTATAAATTTTCAGTTTATTCTATTAGTAAACTCGGTCAGACTCGTGGCCATTTTAATTATTTTTCCGTCGAAAACAATCGGTTTTGTGGTGGTTAATTTAATGCAATTTATGAGTTTGATCGTCGGAAATCGGTTTCTAGAAGTCTCCAATTTTTGTAGATTATTGTTTTGCTTTTATTCTTTAGTGGCTGTGGATACAGGACTCACTGCTGAGAAGTGTAGAATGGAAGCTTCTGATCATTAATTTACCTTCTAATTTTATAATTATGTAATAATAAAAACATGTAATCATAATCATCATAATGTTGACAACCTTCTTTTTGAAATACTATACAACAAAAATAACGGTGATATGTAGTTACCAGAATCATCTCAGTAAATAATATTAAAATGAAAAAAGAGAGTAGTACTAAATATTTTTCATCCATCCAACATCTAGTTTTTGACGACCTCTGTGGTCTAGTGGTTCGAGTGTCGGACTTCTGATCACGAGGTCGTGGGTTCGATTCCCACAGGACACAAATATTTGTGTGATGAACATAAGTGTTTGTGTTGGTCTGGGTGTTTCTTATGTATTATAAGTATGTATTTACAAAAAAAAAGTATATAAGTATTATATCCATTGTCTAGTACCCATATCACAAGCTCTGCTTAGTTTGGGACTAGATGGTGCTGTGTAAAAATGTCCCGAAGATATTATATTATTAAGTTAAGCCGAACAAACCAAAAGCAGGTCAGTAGCAGAGCGAGTTGAATGCGGGCTCGTGCAAGTTGTAGTACAAAGAACGATATGAAACACGACATACCAAATATTAGCGCGGGACCGCCAGCAAACTGCGCCACTTCTGCCTTGCTCTACACCCGCTGATGACAAATCGGGCAGCGCGGCACGTGAGATGCGCAGGGCAGGGAGCGGTACGGTTGTGTTATATCAGACTGGTGGGACCGTGCGCTTTTGCGGCACAGACTCTGTGGGGCCAGGCGTAACGCGTGCGGCGTGCGTCACGCGCTCGCCTTAGCCACGCCTCATAAAAAAAAATATTTTTATGTTTTTTTACGAAATTTTTAGTGGGCCACACTTTTAAATTTCGTGTAATCGAATTAGAACCTTAAATACATTAAAAGATAAAGTTTATTTTCGCCTGGGGACGGCGGACACCAGAGGGTACGCCGGTGCTCCAAAGAGGTCGCATTTATGGACACAGTGTGATGTCAAAGATTGTTTGACAACTAACTCAACGCGTCATACTGAAAGCAGTTCTATGGCGGGGCCGTCGTCTAAATGCCTTTATTCTCTGGTGTAACACATTTCAAATGTAAAGCAACTCGTGCAGTCGTATTGTGAATGAGCTTAGGTAATTAAACTGTACATTACAATGTGAAATGTTTCCTTCCATGGAGATTAACCGTCGCTTTGTTTTGTGGTACGAGTTATTTTGAACATTATTGTTCCTACTATGGTAAAATTGTGACTCATTGAAGGTTCTGCTTTTATTCAAACTAAAGTTTTTATTAACTCACTTTCTTGTCTGTGTTGGTTTTGTCTGTTGGGTTAATTGGTATAAAACTGACTTCCCGATGAGCTAGAGACTTGAAACTTTAAACTACATAGTATACATAGTTTTGAGCTACATATGCTCAAAACTGGATGACAAATGACAATGCAGTATTATCTTTAAAAAATACATTTTCTCATCATTTCAGCCGAAAGACTTCCACTGCTGGACATAGGCCTCCCCCAAGCACCGCCACAACGACCGGTCCTGCGCTTTCTGCATCCAGCGGATTCCCGTGACCTTCACCAGGTCGTCGGTCCACCTTGTGAGGGCCTACCCACGCTGTGCTTTCCAGTGCGCGGTTACTATTCCAGAACTTTACTGTCCCATCGACCATCTGTTCTGCGAGCAATGTGCCCCGCCCACTGACACTTAAGTTTGGCAATTCTTTGAGCTATGTCGGTTACTTTTGTTCTCCTGCGTATCTCCTCATTTCTGATTCGATCACGTAGGAACACTCCGAGCATAGCCCTCTCCATTGCCCTTTGAGTGACTTTAAGCCTTCTTATCAGGCGCATTGTGGAAGACCACGTTTCAGTGCCGTAAGTAATTACTGGCAACATACACTGGTCAAAGACTTTTGTCTTGAGAAAGGCAAATTTTGTCTTAAGGTTTTCGCTTTACCAAAAATAAACTCATTTAACATTCTCCAATACCAAACTGTTGACCAAGCACGGTGACTGTGTTAGTGTTAAAGTTTTACGTCTATTTTAGAGGTCTTCAAATTCTAACCTTCTCATTTAACTACCTAAAACGAACACATAGTAAGTTACTCCACCAGACATATGGAACAAACTACGGCAGTTACGTTCAACAGAGCACACATTGTTGTCTAATTTGATTAAAATAAACTCCGTATTATACAGACTCGCCTCGTCTGCTATGTCGAAACTTTGTTAATATAATACCTATGTACTTCTGATAAATATTATGTCATTTCAAAGTTGGGATTGTTAAATAATTCTATGTTAGGAGGTATTAAATGTTTGTTTCAAAGGATTTTAAATACGCTAGTACACTGTACTTTAACATAACGTAATATCATGCCAGTATTCCGTGAAAGGGTAGACAGAGGTGTATAGTACACCCACATTTCGCCAGTTATGTTATGATTTCGAGCCTATTGCCATTAACCGGGCACAAATTTAAATCAGACTTACTGCTTTTATCAGGCTGCTAATGAGAATTTCCTAATGAAAAAAACCCAATAACACTTTGCCCGACCCGGAAATCGAACCCAAGACCCCACGCTTAGCAGTCGCGCTTGCAACCACTAGAACAACGAGGCAGTCAAAATAAAAAAAGTAATAAGTTAAATATAAAATTAAAAAATTAAATTAAATTTCATCTTTTTGAGGTAAATTGTGCAGACCAAAATTATTTTTGTAAGATCTTTTGTGTACCACAATTAACGCAATAAAGTTTATTTCTATTTCTACTAATTGCAATATCACCGTAGGAATCAAATTTTAATTATTTTCAGAAAAATTAAATATTGAAATACCATTTGTGTAACAAATCTTGAAATATGAAACAATACTGTTGATCTTTACATGTATGATAACTGTGACGCTACCTTTGCTCATGAATCAACATCAATAAAAAAATTATGTAGGCATGAAAAAAAAAAATAGGTTATTATAAAACATAACAATAACAAAACAAATCTTTCCAATTATTGCCCAAAGGGCCGTGAATCCGGTAAACACAACACTGTCACCTTAAAAGTGCGTAAGGAAATCTTGACGAAGGATGTCCTTCGGGGGTCGAGTTTCACCTCAGTAATTTTCAACAATTATGCCTCTTCCTGTTATGTTGATAACTTGAATGAACCTGCACCTGTGAAGTTATTAATAGAGTTTTGTTAACAAATTTTCCTTAGGAAATTGGCTCGGCCCAATTGTATTAGGAAGTTCAGCGAGACAGTGGCAGTGGTGCATAAAATATAATGGAGTTTATGGGCTTGTTGAGAATGATTAAGATCAAATCGAATGAAATCAGTCTTCAAAATCATAAAAAGTTATGGGTCTACGATAAGGATTATTAATTTTCTCAATTTACTAACCTCTTGCTTGATGTAATACCCATTCAATTGTTCAAGTACCAAGGAGAATGGAGGGTCCGTGTCGGATACATTACTTTTACAGCCAATCCAGAAGTTAGTCTGACCAAATATATTACCATAGAACGTGACCCCCTTACATTTCAAGGAGTAAGTTAAACCACTTGTACTCCAGCTCTTCTGATTTGTAAAGGTCGTTAAAATACGCTGCTTGGAAACCAAAGAGGAACACATACCTATTATTATATCAGGAAATTCTTGAAAAGTTTTTCTAACGGCCCGAAGATGGAGCCTTGAGGAAACTTTGGCTTAATTATTTCTTTGGAAAGACCCTTCTTGGTTTTTAATCATTATTCTCGCTGCTTAAATAATCGAAGAATATTCTAAACACGCACATACATCGCATAATACCAGGCCCCTCAGAAAGTATTGCGAAAAAAAGTTTTTATATATGGGAGACTGGCCAGTTACGACGTACCACGATAACTGCTCCAACTACGATTACGATGCTAATCACCACATAAAATGCTGTGTAGTAATGGATGTCGTGGTACGACACTTGCTGTGATAAATGTTCACTTGCTTTCATGTTGATTATTTGTTTCTTGATGTCCTCCAATTCTTTGTTATTAGAAAGAAGTGAATAATTTTGTATCAGTGGGGTTGGAATGCCTACGTCAATTATGTGATTAATTGGTTCTATCTCTGGTAGGTTGAACGATGCCTTTATGTTTAAATTGCTTGAATCCTCATTGCGTGAGTAAACTGTAAAGCTTTCAGTTTTAATCAAACAATCATGTTTAACCCCTAATATTCCAGCCTTTTTTAAGAGACCGGCTGACACCTGATCTTCGCATAGCACTCGTATTTGACACTGGCTACAACAGAAGTATATGTACTTGTTTATCTTGCTAATTGCTGTCCATTGATTTGAACATGCTGTAATGCTGATCTTGCATTTTCTTGTTTCAGGTTCTACTTCACATAATCTTTCATTATTTTTGAGATGATAAATTGGCCTTTGTAAATAACACAGATATGTATCGGTGTCATCACGTAGACATGCTTCGACATCGTGTAAGGACATAGGTAAATACGAGTCTTTTTTCAAATTGATCGCTACATGCTCAGCAATCGGTTTGATAGTAGCCATGCTTGTGTTATTTATAACTTGAGGTATTGGTATTAGCTTCATGATTGCAAATGAATCTCTAGATACCAATGGTAATCTCAATTCGAAGATTAGGTATTCTTCCGACATTCTTGCTCGTACTTTTAATAAATGATAAATATTTCTAAAATTCGCTTGTAAATTATTGATAGGCAATGAAAGATCTTTCGATAGGTGACTCGAAATGGTGTTCAGCGTGTCTTTCAGTTGCTCTGGTGATAATAAATGAAAATTGAGTCTTCCATGATAGACATCGGTTATTGTGTCCAATAAACTCGTTTGGATTGTTTTTAAATGTCTTAAAATGTTGCTCGTTGCTATTGATCCGATACTGAAATCGTTCATGATTCCATTTCGCTCAGACTCGCTCACCAAAATATTCTCCATCTTATCTAACTTGATTGATAACAGATTAAGCATCTTGTGTTGCTTATTGATTGCATTTTCATTCCTCTTTAGAACGTTATACTCGGCTTCAATTATAGAAGTTTGATTTTTCATCAATGACATGAAATGATTCTCATTATTTCGTATTAATTGTATATCTTGTTTGTATTGCTCGGCAAATCTTTCGTCGAGAACACCAAACAAACTGTTCGCAAGATACCCGACACCGTCGATAAGGCCTCGCCTGCGCCGGCGCAAGGACGGTGCGTGGCGCGTGCTGGTATGCTGACTTAGCAACATGTGGTTGTAGTACTCCAGTTCTGATAACTCATGCTGTAGTTGTACTTGTATTACGTCACAGTGCGAACTATCTTTAAGCCTGTTGCATAATTGATCTAAATAGCTTATGTATTTACTGCATGCTGTGGTCCCTTGCCAATAAGGATCCATGTCGTAGTATGTTACGATCTTCCACTCGTCTCTAATTAATTGCATGTTAGAAATTTTGTCAAAATAGAGACCTTGATTTTCTTTTAACTGTGTAACATTGTAAACACAATGCGTTGCGGTAAAAAAGCTCATAAACGATATAAGTAACATTGCTAGTGATAGAAAATTGAAATTTGATCTCTTTCTTGTTCGTCTGTGGCGGTTAAGATCCTCCGCCTGGTCGGAGTTCGATTCTTGTTTGTTGATGGTTTTGAGTACTCAAGTTTCTTACGAGATGACTCCAACGACGTAAACTTGCTCTCTAAGAATTTTAAAAAGTCTTCTAATTTTGGCAGGTCTCTAGGACTCTTCAAAAATTCGAAATATTGATTATGCGATTCCGTGTCTAATTTTTGCAATAAAATATGGACGATAAGTGGATCCCAGCTGCTTATGTCTACACCTAGGTTTTTTATTGCATTTAGGCACTCCAGAGTTGTATCGTGAATCTTCTTGATATGATTCACTGATGCTTGTTGAACTACTGGTAGGTTTAGTAAAGTATTTGTATGAGATGTGAAAATCAACCTAATATGGTTGTACCGGTTATTCAATATCTCCCAGCAGATGTTATAGTTTTCGGAGCTGATTTGTAAGTGCTGTATCAAACGTTCAGCTTCGCCCCTCACCTTGCTTTTGAGAAACTGCATCTTCTGAGCGTTTGATAAGGAGACATTACTGTGAATGGCTTCGACAAATAAGTCTTTAAATGATACCCAAGTTTGATAGTTGCCACTGAAGAAAGGGATATCCATTTTCGGAGTCCACTTATCTTTGTGAGTTACAGACCACAACTTGCTGTTGATGGCCTTTTTTAATTCATTATAGATGTTTTCTTGCTGTGTATAGGATAACTCGTATTCTACATTAGAACCCTCCAATTCGCTGTCCAATTCCCAATGTAAGGAATCTATTGTAGACCAACGGGATTGCAGAGTACGTAAGGCATCTTCCAACACCCACTTTTCAGAAACATTTTCTACATTAATTCCTGATACTGTGCGCTGAAGCGCCCTGAAATTGCTTGCTTGCTTCTTCAACATTTCGTCGAGTTTGCTGGATGAACCTCGCGACTGCCTCTGGACTGGTGGAGAATGTCCCACTAGTTCTTCTTGCTCAGAGCTGGTGTGACCTTGTTCCTCCTGATTTTAATAACTCAATTAAGTCCTTTTGTAATTTTACTGCTGATGTGACAGAATGAGACCCGTGTAAAACATCATCCATGTAAAATGACTGTTCTAAAGCCTTGATTGCTGCACTGTCATAATTCTGTCGCTCATCTTCTGCTAACTGCTTTAACGTCATCATAGCCAAAAATGGCGCGGCCTTGGTGCCGTATGTGACTGTAGTAAGTTGGTACTCTTGATAGATCATGTCAGGAGAATCACGCCAAATGATTTTCTGAAATTTTTGATCTTGCTCATTTATCCAGATGAATCTAAACATTTTTTCGATGTCGGCTGTGAATGCTACCCGATATTGTCTCCACTTTAATAATAAAGATTGAAGATCTTGCTGAAGGTTAGGACCTTTTAACATGATATCATTTAAACTGCATCCGGTTGTTGTTTTAGTCGAAGCGTTAAAAACAACACGAAGTGCTGTTGTAGTAGATTCCTTTCGTAACACGCAATGGTGCGGTAGATGAAAGTCGGGTTTCTCGTTACTTGTAGCGAGTTTCATGTGACCTAACATTTGATATTCTTGAATAAATGATTTATATTGTTTTGCTATATTTTCGTTATTGCTAAACTTCCGTTCCAACTGACGAAATTGCGCAAAGGCCTTATGTTTCGACGAACCCAACTGACCAAAAAGATGTACAGTCTCTTGTTAGACTGCACTTCTTTTGATGATGATGCTGGTAGAAATAAAATACGATAGCTCAGGAAAAGAAATGTTATATTGTCCGAATATTTATGAAAGTTAATGAACTGAATGAACTGTAGGTATGTGAGTGGAAATGATATTGCTAATACGCGACACTTGTTAGTCACGTAAAATGTGAGAACGCGCGGCTTACTTGATCGCTCGTCGCGAACTGGTCTAAATATTAAAAGAAATTCATGAGTCGCGTAAAAACGCTGACCTGAGAAAATGTACGGTTGCATCGTACATATAATGTTTTTCGAAAATATGATTATTTATAAGTAAAAATAAGTAAGTTCCAATTTCAAAATTTCCCTCCACATTTTTTGCGAGTTAATTCAAAGTATTGTGTCTCACTGAAATATGGATCTGCGCCGGGAACATTTTAGAGCTATGATTTTATACGATTTCAAGTGTCGCCTGAAACCGGATGAATCGTACGATAGACTTCAAATGGCATTCATGGATGAAGGCCCTTCCAAGGCAACCGTGTATCGTTGGTATAACGAATTCAAGCGCGGTCGACCAACTTTGGGGGATGACGAAAGAAGCGGTCGCCCTTTGACGGCTGTTACCGAAGAAAACGTGCTAGCAGTGAAAAATTTAATCCAAGACAATAGGCGAATTACATATCAGGAGATTCAACACATATTGAAGATTGGATCGGGAAGCGTTCACGAGATTCTACACAGCCATCTTCGCGTGAGGAGGATAGTATCACGCTGGGTGCAGCACAACCTCACCGATGCTCAGAAGCAGGCCCGGGTGGAATGGTGCCGTGATATGCTTAACAAATTTGAAGCAGGCTCGTCTCGGCGTGTTTACGACATCGTTACAGGTGATGAGTCCTGGATTTATCAATACGACCCAGAAACCAAGCGCCAGTCGACTGTTTGGGTGTTTCAAAATGAGCCAACGCCTACCAAAGTGAAGCGATCTAGAAGCGGGGGTAAGATTTTGATCGCTAGCTTTTTTAATTTGACTGGCCACTTGGTATCAATTCCCTTACGGGATCAAAGAAGCATTAATGCCGAATGGTATACTACCAAATGTTTGCCAGAAGTTTTCTCTGTTATAAGCAACAAGCGACCAAACACAGGGCTCCGCGGGCTACTGCTCCACCACGACAATGCACCTGCGCACACTGCACTCAAAACGAGGGACTTCCTGGACAGCACGCCAGTCAAACTCCTGGGTCACCCTCCTTACAGCCCTGATCTAGCACCGTGTGACTTCTTTTTATTCCCAAAAATAAAAAATCAGCTCAAAGGGATACAATTTTCGTCGCCGGAAGATGCGCTGGCTGCGTTCGAGCAGGCTGTAAACGAGGTGTCTGCGGCGGACTGGAAAAAGTGTTTTGAAAACTGGTTTAGGCGCATGAATCTTTGTATAGAGGCTGGTGGAAAGTACTTTGAAAAGATTTGATAAAAATATATGTACGTATAGAACAATTTTTTTTAGTTTCGCAAAACTTTCTGAGTGTCCCACGTATAATAAATGTGAATACATACTTATGAGATTTATGTACAATGTTTGAAGAAATATCAATCGTTGTATAGAAGGCTGTATACAATCCCGCAGAACCTTTGTTAACTTCCTCGTCATAGTTTGAAGTTGATCTAGAAATCTTAGTTGATAAAAGGAAGGTCTTGGGTCGGTCACTACTTATGCAACATTTATATTCTTGCCTTCACCATATAATCGAGAGGATATTTCCAATAAGCCTTTGTCCTTGAATATTTAAGATGATTACTAAAAATGTATACCAGATAGAGACTCGATAAATATTCAAATGAACAATAGAAAGGGAGGATTCGATAACTATTTACAGCTTCACAAAGGAATTCATGTAATCTTGGACCTAACTATTTCAACGGGTTCTTTAGTTGTGACAAAGAAATAAGCCCGGGCAATGGACCGCGAACTATCATTATGGAAGTTGTAACAAATTGGAAACTCGGGTTAATGTTGGCAGAATTCAAACCTCCAAAATGTATATCTTTAGATTTCGCTCCGCGTGTTTAAATACGTTTAAATTATATAACAAATAGTATTTTCAACCTACAACAATAGAACTAATAAAAAAACTTTAAATACTTTGTGAAATACCTACTTTGTTGGTGTTGTCTTTTGAAAATGCATGCCGTATTTTTTGCAAAATTATCGACTGTATCCTTATAACTATAGAACCCAAAGTCATTCAAGCATTATTGTTGTTTTGGGCCCTTTGTTTATCGCCATGAAGTAAAATCGATTACTTTCCATGAGGTTCTCTTTTAGAAACAGATTGAGGTCTTGAAGAAATTTACGATTTGTACTAGAAAAGACGTAAAGGTCATTTGGGAATGGCCTATTCGTATCGTAAATGTTTATTTTGTTTCCTTTTGTACTCTGTTCTCTATCAAAGTTTTTCATTCTCACCCAATACAATAAATACAGGAATATTCGCTTCACCAACCTTTACCCGGATTTTAATAAAAGTAGTAGTAAAAGCGCTTCTACGAAAAGGCTCTTGTATGATTTCTTCGGAATCCTTTCAAACTTTAAGGTGAATGAATCTATTTTGTACCGACCATTGGCTTTTGAAAGCTTTCTCAATCTCAATGTTTTTATTTATTGCATTCAGATGACTAACCTAAATAAAATTGTAGTCTAGTTTTATTCTCATTTTATAAACCACACATTGATAATCATTTTAGAAACAATACACCAATAAAATGTGCATCAATGTATCTTTCATTAGTGTCTCAACATGAATCTGGACAAACTTGTAAACAAACAGTAATTTGCACTCTGAAAGTGATAATGATAAAAATAATTACAATGAGAGTAAAAACGAAACAGATAAATTTGGAAATAAATTGAATTGAATTGAATTGAAAACAAATATATTTAGACAACAAGACGGACTCGAAATTCGGAAGAAAGATAAATATATAATAATAACTTCTTAGGTTTTCGCGATCACTACACATTATAATAAAACAAAGATTAACCGGATTAAATCGCGTATATTATTTAAATTGGTTTCCCTGACGTTCTGGTTCCAAACAGCACGCAACACTGTAAAACATATTGATATTGTGAGTGATTACTGCATGCATCGAAACGATTTTAATTAATAACATTGTACGGTAGATTAAAATTTTTTTTTAGAAATAGCGTACTAATATAAAAACGTTGCTGGCAACGCAAACGTTTTCAAAGTTTAGAAAATTTAAAATATTTTTCAGTTTCCACATCTATGATCGCAGTGCAAGGAAGCTCGTAACTCATCGTTAGAAACGCTTCACTTGTGTAGTGAACTATGAGAGATTTATCCCCGTATGTTTTTGTAATGTGTCTTGAAAGTGCACTTCTTGTTATTTTGCTAAGCAAGATTGACGTCGAGAAGGAAACGACGTGATCATTAGGAGGTAAGTGGTTGGACCGTACTTTTAGAAAGATTAATGGGTTTTGTTGATTTAGACCTTGTTTTAACGCCTCAATTTCCCCAGTTTTTATAGCAGGCAGCACACGTTAATGGAATTCTCATAAATCTAGTGCTACATTTAAGAGTCATTCCATTATTGTCTGATGCTTTTAGGTTTTTTTTTCTAAGAATTCTAGATCCTTAAAATTATACGATACAGCAGCAGTATAAAGCCACCAAGACACATCATCATAATTTTCACCATAATTTCAGCTGAAAAACGTCCACTGCTGGACATAGGCCTCCCCCAAGCAACGCCACAACGACCGGTTTTTTTTTTTTTTTTTCGTGGTGAAATTCCTCATGGACGCACTCCGCCCGGGGTAGGCGGAACCAGTGTCGGACTCTTACTGACTAAAAACCACCACGGTGATCCTCTAACGACCCTTGGCCGGGGGCGTGGGAAACTTTTACTCTACCAACCATCCCCGGTAGGTCCCGGCTCGCCATTAGTAGGCGAGCCACTTCTCCCTGTGCGGCAGCCACATCGGCCGCACCCTCCTCTTGACTGGCGCGAGCGGAACACTACGCCAGGGAAACCAATTTAAATAATATACGCGATTTAATCCGGTTAAACTTTGTTTTATTATTCTTCTTCTTCGTGTCGAAATGAGCTACATAATGATAATATCTCATGACGTGGGGAAAAGATTAACCCATCAGCAGGTTGGTAGCGGGGCTGACTGCCCAGGGTGCGACGGACGATCAATTAAATATCGTTTAATGTCGTCGTTGTTTTATTATAAATATATAATAATTAAAAATACATGAGAAATATAAATTCAAAGTAACAAATTACGTCAGCCTCATCCCCATTCCCATTACGTTCAAACAAACGTAATGGGAAATTCATAGACTGGATATTTGGAGATCCACCCAATATCTGGGATTTATGTAAAATCAGGTCTGACCCAGATTCTGATGAGTCTCGAATTATGTGTGAAACTCGTTTAATAGTTACGAATGAATACGGTTTGTGATTTTTCGGGTATTTGGTTTCTGTATATAATGGGATTGTAATTTTAATTACAACTTTAACGTAACTTTATTATTAGCTACAATTATATTCTTTCATTGGTGACAGATTAATAACGTAAAACTGTATTTGTACCATGACAGAAACAATCAAATGAGAGCCAATTCAAACAGACGCTGTTAATTAAAGTTAATATTTTATCAAAAACGATCATTTAAAGAAAATAAGAAAAAATAAAGCTTATTTCTGTCTATATTTTTTTAAAGTATGACTAAATTATTGTACCCGCAATAACTCAAAATGCATTAACTTTGATATTATTATTTTTTAACACGTTTTTTTACAGTACGCGTAAAATAACATGGCAGGAGTACAGCTGGTTATCCCGCCTCCAACTGACATCCATAAAAAGATTATACTGCAAAGGTTATGTGACAACTTCACTCCAGTCAAATTAAATTACCTGTACTGTTACACTCTCGATTTAAGCACAGAATGTAAAAGACTTGCGGTTTTAGTTAACGGGCTCTGGAACGGCGCCAAATGTGTAAAAAATGTACTAGGTTTTACTAACAATATTTTATCCTAGCAAGTAAATTAGCCAACCCGCCTGCCAAGCGTGGCGATTATGGCATATCCCCCCATTTGCGGGAGGCCTTTGTCCAGCAGTGGACGTTTTTCAGCGGAAATGATGAAGTAAATTAAGTAACAAATCAAAAACTTTTTTGTGTCCATGCTGATGAAATAAATAATTGTATTACCTAAAGCATTGATAGCATCAGTACATAAAAAATGGTATCGAATTGATAAAAGTAAAAAAAAATATTCTCGCTAATTCTTGCAAGAATATTGTTTTATGTTTTGTTTTGTTTTTGCTATTTATTGATCTGGTAATCACCAGTGACCTATGGGTAGGTGTAAATAAATCATTAGTTTTCTGTTCTGTATTCCTCATAATAAAATGAAATTCTTCTTTTCCTTCATGTATCTTCTTTATTTAATATATCTCACTTTTGTTATTACTCACAATTCAACGGCAATTCATTCATGGATCACCCATATTTTACGTAAATTATGGATATCCACTGAGGAATTATAAACTAGAGACGACATCACAAAGAAAAAATATCGCGCAGTTTGCTCACCGCGGGGCAAACGCGGGGCAAGCGGGGCGTGTTAATGTTCTCATAGAACATAAACACGCCCATCCATGCGCGCAGATGCGACATTCTGTTTATTCTGCCCACTTGATACCTGCGTGTACATAGGGATCACCACACCACAACGCAAATTATTAAACGACAATACTACTACTACTATTACTATTTAAACTACAACACAATATTTTAATTACCTTTTAACATAAGTTTGGTTAGTTTCTGCTGTTTAATATGGTAATACCAACACTTTGATAATGTGATTTTTCATCGTAAATGATTTTAGATTTTATTCATAATTCATAATTTCATAAGCTTTCATGCTGTTTACAAGGTCATGTTACTAACAGATAGTTGGTGTATTTTTCATAGAAATTTTATTTGAATATGTACTTTACCGCGAATGGACGTATGCGTGAAGAAACTTCTGGTGCCATATCTTCTAAACTAAAGCTCTTAGACGTATCGTGTTAGTACTCAAATTAAAGGCGTCGATGAATTTTAGCCAAATACACAAAAATGATCTACACAAAAATGTAATAAAAAATGCAGCCAAGCGATTTTAGACCTTACTGACAAATATTTAATTTCATAAAATTTGATACCTATCATTTATTACTAGTTCAAATATACAAAGGAAACAATTTTTCCCTACATGTCAATAAGGGTCAATTTCATTTCATGTTGAAATGAAATTCAAATTGAAATTCAAACTGAAACTCAAATGAAACTCTCCAAAATGAAAGTTGTGAAAGTTGGGTATGGCAGAAGAAACATGAAAGCAGAATAAATGCAGTAGAAATGAGAGCTTTGAGAAGTATGTGTGGTGTAACTTTGAGAGATAAAGTAAGGAATAACGTGATAAGGGAGCGTTGTGGAGTGAAAGAAGATGTAGTGACAAAGATTGAGAAAGGTATGTTAAGATGGTTTGGACAAATAGAGAGGATGGACGAGAGGAGATTGACGAAACAAGTATACGAAGCGAGTGTGGATGGAAGAGTTGGAAGGGGACGACCTCGGCGAACGTATCGCGAACAAATCGCGGATGTTCTCAAAAAATGCCAGTTAAGAGTTCTCTAAACCGACGAGCATGCATGACGAGGTTAATGGACATAGATGAAGCGAAAGAGGTGTGTCAGGATCGTAGCAGGTGGAAATCCATAGTCTCTGCCTACCCCAATGGGAAACAGGCGTGATAATATATATGTATGTATGTATGAAACTCAACTCAAAGTCACGTCACGTTGCGGCAAGCGGCCTGGCACAGACCAAGTGAGTTAGAGTGCAGGAGCTCTAAGGCGTGTTACAAAACATTTTTTTGAGGCGTCGTCTCTAGTACGTAGTATACATATTACCTGAATGCTTATTCAGTAATCGGAGTACCAGACATCGTGTCTCTTCTGTAACAATTTTTTTTCTTAGTCTATGATATGCATAGAAAATGGCGGCACAAATGGCAGCGTGTACAAGTAAACTAGAAAATGTCAAAATGTATTGCATTTTGTTTACTTACCGGTGAAACGTTACGCCGTTATTATTGTGTTTCGATCTTGAATGGTTTTTACAGGTTTTTAGAACACAAGACGGCATTTTTTTAATGTTTTGTCGTCATTAAGCACGGAGTAATATACGTTTGCATCGCACTGAGCGTAAAGACCGACTGGGATCACTGTGGCCCATGGACCTCAGAGCGTGCGTGATAAGATTTCTTTTAGAGGGCCGCTCTAGTTTATAATTCCTTAGTGTGGATATCTGATTTATATCTATATCAGTGGGTCACGATAATATTCTTGTTGCAATTGGCGCAACAAAATGGCTGGAAGATTGTAATTGTTTGAAAGCTGGGTAGATTTATGTTTGATTCTAATTATTTGGATTTCATTCATGCTCGATTGAATTGTTTATAATAGATAATTCATTGTTAAATTCTGAGAAATCAGTATCTTCATTCTACAGTCTGCCCATATCAATGATATTTAAAAGTATAGATATGCCATACCCTAAAAAAACGCAACGGCAGCATAATACACATAAATTAGTACAAAGTAAGTAAGTTGGTTACTTTAAGTTACTTCCGCGTCATAATTAGAATACTTTCTGTACACACACGACAGCATTTTAATATTTCTTTTGTCACTGGTCACGCGCTGTGCGGCTTCATCATTCATCATCATTTCAGCCGTAAGACGTCCACTGCTGGACACAGGCCTCCCCCAAGCATATATTGGGGGGATATGCCATAATCGCCACGCTTGGCAGGCGGGTTGGCGATCGCAGTTGGTTGGTTAAATACTCAGAGAACCCTGCTGCCCATCTGCTGTGCGGCTTACTTGCACGTATTAATAGAAAAAACGTCCTAATTAGTACGTTTTCGAGTCTTCAGTTACGAGTGCAAGTAACATATCTGTTCTTTTTAATATCATTGGCCCATATACTATCCATATTTTTTGCGTTAATAATCAGCTTGACCACCTTGTTACGAGGATTCTAAAACAATGTTCATTTTCATTTCCATACATATTCCTAAGCTTCACTCCAATAAAGATTATAATGAAAAACGTCGACAGCTCGAAAATGAAGCTGAAACCGTCCAATTTGGAACATGACACACAATTTTAACGATGCTTAAACAGAATATTATAGTAATAGCTATAATTTCAGTACTTTGACCCGTGTAGTTGTGTCAACACAATTTATTATGGACTTGGAATACATTACCTGTAAAAAATTTATTTGTCTTCTTTAGTATAAGTTCCCACTATTGCGCTCGGTTACACACGACAAATCTGAGGTTTGGTATAATTTTCCCGTTTCTCATTTCGTGTTGGGCTTAAAGATTTTTATCTTGTGAAATGCTGGTGATATACATAATATGTATAAGTATATCTCTTGGAAATCTGAGAATCCACTGCATGCGGAAAGCGCAGGACCGGTCGTTGTGACCTCATCACTGCAGTAGGCGGCAGCGATCTCTCGCTTCCGGCCGTGGTTCTGTCTATGGTCGGGAGCGAGAGCGCTTGGGAAGGCGTCGTCTCCTTCTGCGAGGATGGAATGCTCGCTAAGAGGGTTCGAGAGGCGTTGACCTCTCTCCCTATCCGCAGGAGATGAACTGGGCGTCGCAGGAGGGTGTATGCCGACCTCCAGCCACCCTAGATGTGAGCCAGCGGGCGGTGGACTCGGGGTGGCCCGCCGTCCGACCAGACAAGGCCCGTGACGGTGGCGCGTAGTGTTCCGCTCGCGCCAGTCAAGAGGAGGGTGCGGCCGATGTGGCTGCCGCACAGGGAGAAGTGGCTCGCCTACTAATGGCGAGCCGGGACCTACCGGGGATGGTTGGGAGAGTAAAAGTTTCCCACGCCCCCGGCCAAGGGTCGTTAGAGGATCACCGTGGTGGTTTTTAGTCGGTAAGAGTCCGACACTGGCTCCGCCTACCCCGGGCGGAGTGCGTCCATGAGGAATTGCCCCACGGAAAAAAAAAAAAAACAAAACCGGTCGTTGTGGCGTTGCTTGGGGGAGGCCTATGTCCAGCAGTGGACGTTTTTCAGCTGAAATTATGGTGAAAATTATGATGATGTGTCTTGGTGGCTTTATACTGCTGCTGTATCGTATAATTTTAAGGATCTAGAATTCTTAGAAAAAAAAACCTAAAAGCATCAGACAATAATGGAATGACTCTTAAATGTAGCACTAGATTTATGAGAATTCCATTAACGTGTGCTGCCTGCTATAAAAACTGGGGAAATTGAGGCGTTAAAACAAGGTCTAAATCAACAAAACCCATTAATCTTTCTAAAAGTACGGTCCAACCACTTACCTCCTAATGATCACGTCGTTTCCTTCTCGACGTCAATCTTGCTTGGCAAAATAACAAGAAGTGCACTTTCAAGACACATTACAAAAACATACGGGGATAAATCTCTCATAGTTCACTACACAAGTGAAGCGTTTCTAACGATGAGTTACGAGCTTCCTTGCACTGCGATCATAGATGTGGAAACTGAAAAATATTTAAAATTTTCTAAACTTTGAAAACGTTTGCGTTGCCAGCAACGTTTTTAAAGAAAAATATTGTCGTCAAAAATTTAGTATTTATTAGTTTATTTAAAGTTTTCTAGTGTTAAGGTTATTTCATGTTTGGGATCAGCAAATATTACTTTTAGAACGAAGTCCCTTACGGGGGCTTGCAGTAGGTATGATTCGGGAGGGGAGCTGGCCAGAAAACCTCCACGCGTGTCTGACGGCTGCTTGTCCCTCTGGACACGTCTGGACGGAACGGCAGTTGTTAGGCTGGTGCATCCTGGGTACGGGCAATAGAATCCTTTCAAGGGATTAACTTACGGAGGATCTTATTGCCTGTGGCGAATATTCTGGTACGGGAAAAAAAAAATTAGGCCCCTAATGATTCCTTAATTTCGTTATAAAAATATTGTTTCATAATTTTTAATTTATTTATTTTTGAAGATGATATAATTTCTTCTTTATTACTTTTTCATGTAATCGCACAATGTCAGTTATTTTATGGCATATGATATTGTCAGAAATCCCGCAAAATAAATTACACTTCCTATTCCAATCACTGTTAATAAGATCCTAGATCACAGTTTGGTAAAACAGTGTCCATTCACAGCGACTTTTGAAAGGATGTTTATAATAATAACTTCTTAGGTTTTCGCGATCACTACACATTATAATAAAACAAAGTTTAACCGGATTAAATCGCGTATATTATTTAAATTGGTTTCCCTGACGTTTCGAAAGCTTTGCAGCATTTCGTGGTCTCAGGTAGACTAAGATGACAAGCGTCTTTACAAATATTTCTAAAAAATTATTTTAATCTACCGTACAATATTATTAATTAAAATCGTTTCGATGCACGCAGTAATCACTCACAATAAAATAAATAAATAAATATTTTGGGACATTTTTACACAGCACCATCTAGTCCCAAACTAAGCAGAGCTTGTAATATGGGTACTAGACAATTGACAATATCATTATCTTTTACAGTGTTGCGTGTTGTTTGGGACTTGATTATTTTTAGGACTGGGTTCCAAACAGGTGGTAGCTGCCAACCATCTTCTCTATTAAAATTAGGATGTTTTTTAATTTCAATAGCCTCACGGAGCATTCTAGGTACATATCGGTTTTCCTTCGCCAGAACTTGTGGTTTATCAAATCGAAGAAAATGGTTGGGTTTGTCTAGGGCATGTTCACAAACTGCAGTCTTTGTGGAGCGTCTGTTCTTGACGTCAGCTATATGTTCTTTAATTCTAGTGGCTATACTACGCTTTGTTTGCCCTATGTATGATAACCCACAATCACAATCAATCTTGTAGACCCCTGCATCTTGTAAGGGAATGTGACACTTCACCGGTCTGAGGAGTTGGCTGATCTTTCTTTGGGGCTTGAAATAGGTTTTGATAGAAGCACGCTTCAAGATATGACCAATTCTATCGGTGACCCCTTTGATGAATGGTAGAACAGCAGGTCGACAATCAACTGTGCTGGGTTTCAGGCGGCGTTTGCGATGGGGATGTGGAGCTTGCAAGTAATTATGCTTGAGAACATGCTTCACATGGTAAAGTTCGAAGGTCAGGGAAACCAATTTAAATAATATACGCGATTTAATCCGGTTAAACTTTGTTTTATTATGATGTTTATAATATTAATTCATGATAATGACATCTAACCCGCTAACCCACGTTAAGTATAATACCTTCTATAATTATACCTGTATGACCCAAAACCATAATACCCGCCCACTCACCTTCACGGATTATGAATTTTACACCTTTACACACAAATAGCACGTAAAAATTTATTTTAAATCTTCACCCGTTTGGTCGAAGGGTGCAAATCTATACAAATCCCTCCCCAATAATGGCGTAACCGTGCCTATCGATTACCGCAAAATTTATGACCGCACGTTTTAGTTTGACGTTGAAAAATATCAAATTTAAGTTAACTGCGGACATAAAAACTTTGGCTTAACGTCATAATATTTAAATGTTTTGCTTTTAGATGTACTTATTATTTTTTAAAGAATCTTTTCGCAAATGGGGTTATGATATCTCAGAAAATAAACATTATTTGGGGTAATTAAGCGAGCTGAAATGTTTTGAGTATTCAGTAGGGATTCTTTGAATTATTTATGTAATTTAAATAAGGCTTAAATTATAATCCTTTAAATGAAGACGCTAATAAATGTTGGCCTTATTATAATTTCGTTTCGGTGTAGATCATTTTGTTTTATTTTTTAGGGTTCCGTAGTCCTACAAGGAACCCTTATAGTTTCGTCATGTCCGTCCGTCTGTCCTAATCTTTACAGCTAAATAACTTCTACAGTTATAAACATAAGTAAATGAAATTTTGTTATAAAATGGTTTAGATATAGATCTCAATTTTAAAAGAATAAAAAAATCTTGATAACCTATTTTAGGGGTGGCGCCTATACATGTGAAATGGGGATGAAATTATTTTTTTCGCTGCACCCCTTCCTGTGGGGTATCATTGAATAGATCTACTAAAATAAAGGTAATGTTTCAGACATAACTTTTTTATTAGGTATACCATCTGCGAAATACAGTTCGCCAAAGTGGCTTGAAATGTGTCCCCCCCTGCCATTTCTAAATAATACAACGTAGAAACTTATAGTCTTCCACATTGATAGACCTTTATAAAAACTATCTTTTAAAATTATTTCGAGTACAATGTGATTATAAATTTTCGAGTTATAGTGAGAAAACTGAAAAATACTTATGACGTCCTAGTTCATAGGTCATTGACCTTAGAGAAAAAATATATTACCAAATAATGCGCCTTTAGTTACTTTCTATTTAAAAAATCACAAAAAGAAACTTTGTGTTATATTGATATGACACACTTTTTAAATTTAGCGCTAGGTGGCGCTGTTTGCGAAAACTAAAATAGCAATGATTAAATTCGATTTGATTCGTTTGTAATTAGACCTACTTAAGGAACCCTATAATACTGAGCATGACCCGACATGCTCTTGGCCAGTTTTAATATAATACAATCCAAATTGTAACAATGAAACTTGTAAAAGTGAAACAAAAAAGTAAATAGTGTAAGTTCTGATTTTTAGGAAAAAAAAATGTTTTTATTTCAAATTGGCATTACCAATCGATTATGTTATCTATAAGGAGTCTACCAGAGTGACAAAAAAATCTGCTTGTTTAATTCTTTCACACAAAAATTCTTCAAAAAGGAGGAGTAATCGATGCGTATTTTTTAAGCTATATATATATATATATATATAACCTATATAGATAACCGTAACATTTATGTGTGGCCTGTAAATATTAAAAGTTTATAAATCCCGTAAGTTTTAGGAAAATACCTAGAAGAGATGAATACATTCTCTCTATTTAAGCATACAAAAGTAACAAAATAATGTTATAATACCGACACTCAAGAAACTAATACGATATTTCCATAACACGTCGTATTACTACGAAAATAGATCATTTCTCGTATTTACGTGTCTCAGCATATCTATTTTCTGGTTCATCTGCTTCGGATGTGATAAGAACTGTTCCAACTGTCCCGACAATCGACTAAAGTGTCCGACACGTCAATGACGCAACCATCGTGAGTAGGGATGGCGACAATTCTTGCTGCTTCGACCAAATCGCTGTTCGGATAAAAATCTATTGTGTATCTCGGCCCTAAGGATTACTTTTGTAACGTGTCAGATACACGTAAGGCTCCCTATGTCACAAATGTATTTAGGTTTTGCTTTATGTGTCTTTTATACCTCCTGGGATCCTTTCTGATTAGGGACGCAGCTAATTTCAATACCTGGATGTAGAGTTGTTATCATAAGTAATTTTGTGTAATCAACAAGAATTTATTTGAGTGGCTCTTGGCTTCGTAGTAGCTGCGCGGATGGTATGATCTGCGAGGTTAAGTTACACTTGCCACGGTCAGTCCTTGGATGTGTGACCATTTTGGTGCACATCGTGACATCTCTGTGCGTCGGAGAACACGTTAAGCTGTCAGTCCCGGTTGTCATATGAATGTCTATGGCAGTCATTACGGGTAGTCAGAAGCCCGAAATTCAAAAGTTGGTATTACCTAGTAACTGGGTTGTGGAAGTCTGATGGCAGTCGTTCCGTGTAAAATACTGATGTTGAGCCGCATCTGGTCAGACTAGAAGCCAACCCCAACATAGTTGGGAAAAGGCGCGGAGGATGAAGAAAAAGGATTTATTTGATATCGTTCTTTTGTTTTAATCAAATAACAAAATAATACTGTTTTTCTTGGTCTCGACTGCTGAGCGTGGGGTTCGATTCCCGGGTCGGGCAAAGTGTTATTGGGTTTTTTCATTAGGAAATTCTCAGTAGCAGCCCGGAGTCTGGATTTGTGCCCGGTCAATGGCAATAGGCTCGCCCCCTTTTACATGGGACTATAACATAACTGGCGAAATGTGGGTGTGTGTGATGTTATGTTCTTGGTCTCTAGATCTATGGAGTCTCCTTTCTTACTCTTCGTTTATTTATTTTTTGAGATGTTGTGCAATTGTTATAAAATCTTTCTTGCTTATCCCGTAATTTATGTGTACTTAAAAAGCTTTCACACGATATTTTATACCCAAGCTAACGAAGCTTGTCAGATTTTTTCAAGACTTTTTCTTGATAACATAACTGGCGAAATGTGGGTGTACTATACACCTCTGCCTACCCTTTCGGGAAAATACAGGCGTGATGTTATGTTATGTTGTGTTTTTCTTGATGGGGTAACAAAGTTTGACGACGATGCTAATGTATCCAGCACAGAAATAGATAGAATGGTTGTAATCACAATTTTACTTGCGATTCATGCGTGGCAACTTTCCGAACAAACTACGCTTTACATTTTGACGTCATTATTTAAAAAGAAAAAAATAATCAAATGTACTTTACAGCTTCTGTTTCTGCAGTTGGAAACAGCACAATAAGGCATTTTTGCCGGTTTTTGTTACAGTATACAAGGAAACAAGTCATAAGGCGTGCTGAGAAAGGCTTTGAAATATCCTGCACTATAGTGCATGATGCTGCCATTCGCGCGGTGCCCACATGGCCATTCTATCTATTTCTGTGGTATCCAGTGTATGCAAGCAGTGCAGTACAGTTCATATAATATTGAGACTGTACATTGCATTTATTAAATTGATACTTATAAAATTATCTGGAGATTATTATAAGTATCTGATATAATCCGGAGAAGAACCGGAGTGACATAGCTTGCAGGATCAGTGTCAGTGAACTGGCCATATCTGTCGAAGGACCGGTGGCCGTTGGAGCAGACGAGTCCTTGAGTGGAGACCACGAATCGGCAAACGCAGCGTAGGGCGCCCCCCAACCTGATGGACTGACGACCTGATGAAAATAGCTGGGGGAACTGGATGCGGAAGCAGAGGACCGAATGATGTGGCGCAACTTGGGAGAGGCCTATGTCCAGCAGTGGACTGCGATAGGCTAAGATGCTGAGTTGATTAGTAATATAATTCATAAGTAATATGATTTTTTATTCTAAAATAAAATTTTCAGTGCTTCCAGATAATTATGATTACATACTTGAATTTGAATTAATGTCAAACATTTCAATTTACTACTTGAGGGGCTTGTAGCGATGCAATGACGGATTTTACGGTCTGCAAGGTTAAGCTGCACTTGCCGCGGTCAGTCTGTGAATGGGTGACCGTTTCGTTACACATCGAGACCCCTCCGTGCCTCGGAGAGCACGTTAAGCTGTCGGTCCCGGTTGTCATACAAATATCTATGGCAGTCGTTACGGGTAGTCAGCAGCCTGAAAGTCTGACAACTGGTCTAACCTCCGAATGTCATTATTACCCAGTAACTGTGTTGCGGGGGTCTGATGGCAGTCGCTCCGTGTAAAATACTGTTGTTCAGCCGCATCTGGCTAGACTGGAAGCTGACCCCAACATAATTGGAAAAAGGCTCGGAGGATGATGATTTCAATTTACTACTTAGTTCATTTTGTCCACCTGCCAGTCTAGATTTCAAGTCATATTTTAGACATGAGAATCACGTCAGCTATCTTGTTGTATCGTAAAAAGCCACCCTGACTTAGCAACACTATGTTTTCTACAGATTTCACGCTCACTAACTTCACCAGCAAATGCTACGTTGCATTTCTAACATTTTCAGCTTCGTTGTAAAACCAGCGCATAGATTCTTTTATCAAACTAATACCAACTTCAAGTCCTGCATTTAAAGCACATTTTGCATTGGCAAGTAATTCTCTGGTATCTTTTAAAGCTCCACGCTATAGTTAAGGTTCTAGTTGTTGGTAGTTTTTTTATGAATTGAAGTGAAGAAGTAACGTTCTTAAAATATTAAAGCATTTAAAGCGCTTCAAAATATATCAGATGTGAAATGTCAATGGCTTTTCTTCTATTCATATCTTGGCTTAAATCTCACTCTCGGTAAAATTTGAACATTTAGTGATCTCGTATCTACAATAATTTCAACTGACTCAACTGACGGACTGCCTCGTTGGTCTACTGGTTGCAAGCGCGACTGCTGATCGTGGGGTCCTGGGTTCGATTCCCGGGTCGGGCTGTTGTTGGGTTTTTTCATTAGGAAAATCTCAGTAGCAGCCTGGAGTCTGGATTTATGCCCGGTCAATGGCAATAGGCTCGCCGCCTATTACATGGGACTATAACATAACTGGCGAAATGTGGGTGTACTATTACACTTCTGCCTACCCCTTCGGGGAAATACAGGCGT
Source organism: Asteroscopus sphinx (assembly GCA_949699075.1). Lineage (NCBI taxonomy): Eukaryota > Metazoa > Arthropoda > Insecta > Lepidoptera > Noctuidae > Asteroscopus > Asteroscopus sphinx. The sequence continues at coordinate 28,439,185 of OX453004.1, read as the reverse complement.
GATGTTATGTTATGTAATAATTTCAACGAGAAAACAGCTTACTATACGCTTTGCTTGCTCTTTTGACTTTATTCAGACACATTGCTTTGAAATACTAATAATACTAATAACGAAATCTAGAATAGTTTCTTCATTAATGAATACAAAGCTTGTTTCTGATTTATTCCATTGCGACTGCCGTCTGATCTACATATTTATGCCTTTATCTCATTAAAGACTGCAGCTCTACAGCAGTGGAAAAGTAGGGATATTATGCAAGCTTACCGGCTCAGAAATAATCGTATTCTTAAGTTAACTTTTCCAACTTGACTTTTCCATTGGTGCCGTGGCTAAGATATTTATTTATTTTATTTTTATTTGTTAAAGCATACCGACAGTACACAACAATACATATAGACAAAAACTATTCAAATTATAATTTACATAGTGATTACACAAATTATATACATGCATGCCATTGAACATAAATTCGATAACGGAGACTACAATTCGACGACGTCTGTGGTCTAGGGGTTCGAGTGTCGGACTGCTGATAACGAGATCGTGGGTTCTATCCCCACAGGACACACATATTTAAGTGATGAAAATAAGTTTTTGTGTTAGTCTAGGTGTTTCTTGTGTGTTATAAGTATGTTTTTTCAAAAAAAGTATTTAAGTATTATATCCATTGTCTTGTATGAGATGGTGCTGTGTCATCATCATCATTTCAGCCGAAAGACGTCCACTACTGGACATAGGCCTCTCCCAATTAAGGGGGGGATATGCCATAATCGCCACGCTTGGCAGGCGGGTTGGCGATCGCAGTTGGTTGGTTAAATACTCAGAGAACGCTGCTGCCCATCCTCTGGTGAATCCCTTAGTCGCCTTTTACGACACCCATGAGAAGAGATAAGGGTGGTGCTATTCTTTAAGTCCGGCACCACACGGACTTATAGGTACAATTTTTAAAAGTAGGTACTGTTAAAGTTTGTAGTTCTGAAAAAAATAGTAATAGTAACAATATAATTGAGAAACAACATGTCTATCACCGGTCGTTGTGGCGATGCCTGGGGAAGGCCTATGTCCAGCAGTGGACGTCTTTCGGCTGAAATGATGATGATGATTATGATGATAAGATAGATATAAATTTCAAAGAAAATATATATATCAATACGCTTTTGTAACAGAATGGATCTTATATTTCATTGCATATTCGATTTTTAGAACGAAAGGATACAGCTTCGTTTTCTAAACAAGTATTTTCCATCTGCTTTAGATTTTTGCTTTGAGTCCGAATATAAGGCATGTGCGATTGGTTTCTGTGAATACGATGCGGGAAAATCCTACTGCAGAACAACATTTTTACTTAAAAGGAAAATAGTATTTATATGATTTTCTACTTCTGCATTTCCTTTTGACTTTAAACCAGGAACGTTGTTCTGCAATCTACAAAATAAACAAACTAACCGTAATACGTGGTTCACGTTTGTGCTAAGCCTTGCACATATTCCAGTAAACTAATTGCTAGTTTTCTCAGTGTAGATAAAATAGGAGCTTCGCTTTCAGTTGCAGCTGCTCCGAATCCGGTAGAATTCGTTCATTTTTGGTGCCCGCTCAATGAAAGCGCTGGACGAAATAGATAACTTCGTGATTTTTAAAGTTTTTTGAAGTCTGAAGTTAGGTACAAATATCAAGGATAAACTTTAAATTGTTGGCACGGCGGATGGAGTCCCTAACGGGATTCTCCACCACCAGTCCGGTTAAGCAGTTAGGGTATCCATTTTGGGTACCAATTCTGCGAGAGTCCATTCGAAAAAAAAATTAAAAAAAAATTAAATTGTTGGCATAGGCCTCAAATTTAATAATATATTTTTGTAGTAATCAAAATAGGTACCTATATTGCATCAAAATCATTACATTGGATAAAAATCTCTGTTCAAATAACATATTGAATTTCCCATAGTTCGATAGATACAGCCAAATACCTTGAAGTTTAACTTTAAACTTTAAGTTTAAGACCGTTAAGCTCTTACATTTTATTGCCTTTCTGCAAACCTTTTTAGTCTGGTTTTAACCACATTTTGTTTTAGGTTTTGATGTAATTAGAATTGCATCTCGTTCAATCTTACCATTTTTTTTTTTTTTAAATGCGGTAAATGTTCAATGTGTGTGTGTGTGTGTTTAATGTGTCAATGTTTGTTGTTGGTAATGCGTGGTTTCGTTTATTTACTAACTTTTTAGTGCAACCGTTTAATTTCCCAAAACAAAATCGGATGGCATATTTTTAGTACTTGATGTTTATTGACGACGACGACCTGGTGAAGGTCGCGGGAATCCGCTGGATGCGGAAGGCACAGGACCGGTCGTTGTGGCGATGCTTGGGGGAGGCCTATGTCCAGCAGTGGACGTCTTTCGGCTGAAATGATGATGATGATGATGATGTTTATTGTTTACGGTGATTGACAAGTATAAATACAGGAAAAAGTGTACACTATACCTATATCCCATACCTTATTCCTTATACCTTGCTAAGAACAAGAATTGAATTTACTTAGTAACAATACAGGAGGAGAACGGAAGGCCGAAAATACTATGACCTAGTTGTAAAATGGTTATTAGATACAGATTTCCTTCAAAGTCCCAAATCAACAAAGAACGTTGCAAAATATATTTTCTTTGGACGATATTCAAATTCGATGAGCGTATCTTTAATGTGGATACTACGGAACCTATTGGCTATTGAAAAGACAACAGCTGGGACAAACGACTCTCTGTTCTACACTTGTAAACAGACATTATGTAAGGAATGAGAATCAGATTCATTTATTGCTTAACTGTTACATATAGTGCACGGTTGACAAATAATAGTAAAAAAACCAAATAAAAGTATTGAATTTTTTCAACAAGGACGAATATTAGTCCACGAGCAATAAGTCTAAATTTCTTCCAGAAATTTTAGTTTAATCTACCTTTAGTATTATATCCACGCATTTTACTCAGTATAGATTGTACTCAGTCGCTATTAGTGAAAACCTATTAGTGGCAGAATGTATCTTATATATCATTGCTAATCTAAGGTAATTGCTGTTGATCTTCGAATAAATAAATAATATGCGGTATGATTGCATAATAAAATTAATAGGACGGTAGTAAACAAAAATGAATGAAAAAGTTGTGTTGATTTTCTTGTTCACGAACTAACTTATTTTAAACTATCGCTCTCTTTTACTAATAGTAGATACAAGAAAGGGGTGGCAAACATTTTAGTGCTGTCAAATTAGTAAAAGGGTTGCATTTTTTTGGATTTTTGTCGGCACGTTCCGAGATCACGACTAAACTTATAAGGAAATTTTAATTCCGACTAATCTGACAGCTCTAAAATTGTTACCATCCCTTTCTTGTACCTGCTATTAGTAAAAGAGAGCGATAGTTTAAATTAAGTTTAGTTCGTGAACAAAAGAATTAACACCAATAAATAGCACATTACCCAACCCATAGACATATAACACATAGACTGATAGTTCCCTTTAACAGATCAGCTTATAGTGACGCACCAAAAAGATCTATGTGTATGTAAGCGAGCTCACCAACAGGCACACAAGCGCACAAATAATGCTGCAAGTAACTTACATTTTCCCGAAAAAGTAGGGAAAAATAGGTTGCGTTCAGAATTTTGCAGCCAGTGAATAATAAGATAATCATTTAGCTGTCAGATACTTTTTATTAGATATCTACCTATTCATTTATTTATTTATTAAGACTAAGTTCAGAAAACGTCAACTGAATGACTAAACCATTAAGAACGGGTTTTTGCATTACGACGAAATGGGTGGTTTGGCAGCAGCCGCGGTCCCACCTTGGGAACCAACCGCGGCCCAAAGTCCCACCGGCTGTCGAGGACGAGTCCCAGGTACTTCATCGTAGACTTGATGCCGATGCGGCAGGTTCGAATCCTGCCCGTTAGCGATTTTTTCTTTCCACAATTCATGTTTTTAGATTTCGCTACGCATATTTACGCATGTAAATCGTTAAAAATAATAAAATAAAACAAGATTTAGCTAATGGCAACCCTTATTTAATTATTATTTGGCAAATGCAAAATACGTGATCTAAAATTATTTAGCGTAAAAAAGAAAAGGGTACCCATTTTATTTAGCCTAAAACACTACTAATAAAAGTATAGCTTGGTAAAAGAGTGCATAAAATGGGGGCGCCATGTCACACATTGATAAATTTATAACTTTTAAAATCACGTTTTTAGCTGAATTTTGTAAAGCCATAATCATATAAATTCAATTTAAGTGTTTACAGACACATCTCTTGTAAGATAAAACACAGATTGACAAAATACTCTTAGAAAATATACAAAAATTATATTATTACGTTACACAAAAATTAAATTATTTTTGTCAAACTGTGTTTACGAAAAAACAAATATGGGGTAAAATATTTCTCCCATACCTAGCAACATTTTCATTGTTATGGCGTCTGTCAAGTTTATGAATTATTTTTGTGTTTTGACTCAAGATTATAACATGCCAGGTTGTACTTACCCGTAAAATGAGATCTATAAATGTTTTTTGTTATTATGTGACGAGTTGTGACACCCTATCACTGCACAGTGAGTCACTTTTTTAATAAATTGCGGGAGCGGTTCGCACTAAGACTTGACCTTGAGCACTAACGTACTGAACGGCTTGGTTAGCCTTTTAAGGCTAACCTGGATTTGCGTCACTCTGCGTGAGTCTTTTTTTTTTTTTTTTTTTATGATTTATAGATCTGCTCTTGACCACAATCTAGACAGCTTTGTCAGGATGTGGTCGACGATGGAGCGAGCAAACCTATTAGGTGCCGATTCACTCCAGATTTAAAGGCGTTAGGGTTATAAGTGCCCGGAAATACAGATGGCGGGTTTCTATGTGCTATATTTCTATGACCCAACCTATGACGAGTTTTAAGACTTTTGTGAAATTTTAATGATCCACACAACAAATCTAACAGTGCTCCTCTTTTATACTGGATGACGCGAAAAACATATGTTAAGTCGGAAACCCTGTATTATTTTGTACACTATTAACTAATTTGGAAGGTTGCCATGGTCGTATCTCAACTTGAAATATTGTTTTTGTCTTACAACATACAAATAATAATTTAATTTTGCTATGTTGAAAGCATTAAAAAACTTTAATGAACATTGAGGGGATTACATCTAATCATTAATCATGCACAACACGATATGGAGTTACCGGCTTAACATATGTTTTCCGGGTCATCCAATATAAACGCCTTACTGCATCATCTCATTTGTGGTTGACTACCATTATATTTCATATTAACCACGACTGACTGCAAAGCGCAAGCGCGACTTAAACGAGAGGTCCTGGGTTCGATTTTCGGGTCGGGCAAAAAGTGTTATTGGGATTTTTCTGTCAGAAAACTTCTCTGTAGCAGCCCAGAGTCATAAAATTGGCGGTGCCATACCCCCGTGCCTCGGAGAGCACGTAAAGCCGTTGGTCCTGCGCCTGATCTCTCTCCGGTCATATCGGATTGCTGTCCCATCGGATTTAGAGACTGAGGGAATAGAGAGTGCACCTGTGTTTGAGCACACACTTGTGCACTTTAATATGTCCCGCGCTGATCGCTAGTATCCATTGAGGCCGCCGCCGCCGTGGCCAAAATTAGGCCGGGGGACATTATTGATTTATTTAACCAAGATAAAGTCGTTTTAATATTATAACAACACATTGTTTATAAGAGATTATAGAGTAGTAATTTTTTACTTTCAAACATTATCAAAGAGTTTTGATAATGTTTGACCTGCTATAGCAAAAAGACAGCAAGGAAATTAAGATTTTGAAAGGAAAATTGATTCTTTAAGTGGGGGCGTGGTGTGTTGGTTTGTTACTATTTGCAGTAAGCTTACTTAACAGGCATTTATCAGGGCTCATAATAATAAATAAAAAGAGCATTAGCTATTCCACAGTAATTGCTCTCCGCTCTCGAGATATATCTCATTCATTTTCAGTTGAGTAGTAGAGGATCACATTAAATCGGATCTTTTAGCCAATTGGAACGAAACTGAACCGGTGCCCGTGCTGAGAAAGGTCACTCCACATCTCTCATTATCTTAAATAATTAAGTGCCTTCGGAATTAATGAAAAAGCCTTATTTATGTGTTGCGTTTGCACCGTTCAGACTTATAGTTGTAGTTACGTATGGGTTTTCTTTTTAGGAGATGTGGATACGTTTTATTATGAACATTATGTATTAATTGTAAGCCATACGGCCGTTGTTGTAATTCATTATTATTGCATGTAATAATCTGGAAATAAGCGATTACATTTAATCTCACTTTCATTTCATATGTGTATTTTAAATCCACTGTTTTTTTTCTAAACTTTAGGATGGACAATATAAGCAAGTGAAGAGGGGTAGTACACAGTATACATACCTAAACAGGGCGTCCCACGGATATACCACATGGAGGGAAAGTACCTTGAATATTGTAGATGGAACATTTTACTGAAAGAAGACATTATTTTAATTTAAAAAACAATTTAAACTACATTCATAGATATTTAAATAATTACATGGTTGAACCGGAAATCGAACCCGTTACATGAGAAAAATAATCAACCTGTAGCTTTATCATACCGACCGAAAGGCTTCATCATAAGGATTATTTTTTGCTAGATAACATAGTGTCACAAATAAAAGGAAGAACATTTGATGTGAAAAGTGAAAAGCTGACATTGCCGTAAGGACATTCAACTGACATTATCTTAAGTATCTATTACTAATAAATATACCCACTTGAGAAGTACGTATCATTTCCCTATTATAATTTAAGTGCATGATAAAATGATAAAGAGATACGTAATTAGTAGGTACCTGGTTGTATGCAACAAATCGAAAAAAAATCGACAGGGAGCGAAATAATCAAAAGAATGCGACTTTGTATTCAACAGGAAGGGACTCATTTTGAGTATTTTTTAAATTGATTAATTTTGTATTAAAAATGTTAAAATTCATGGTCTTCCTTTTATTTGTGACACTATGTTATTCAGCATACTTTCCCTCCATGTGACATATCGTCGCCTCAGTGCTTGAATGTCCAACCGACCATTGACCAAATTTTACCAGAGACGCCTCTTTCAGTTTATTATTGATTTAAGAGAAATACTTTTAAACCTTGAAGATTTAAGAATAATGTAATATATACTATACATTATTCTTAAATCATCAAAGTTCCCAAAATATTTCTCTTAAACCAATAATAAACTAAAAAAAAACGTCTCCGGTAAAACTCGGTCAATGGTCGTTTGGACATTCAAGCACTGAGGCGACGATATCCGTGGGACGCCCTGTATACCTTAGCTATGTCAAACAAAATCAACAGAAAGTAACTCAATATTTCCTTTACACCATCATCGTATAATATTACAGTAATCCGAACAGCTGTCAGCCATTTGATATGAAGTTATAGTTACTTCAGTAAATCGGAATAGTGATGCCGTCTCCGATGTTCAGTGACACAAAATGGAAAAAGTTTGTCAGACCTCCATAATTTGAAGTGTGCTGCAGTTAATCGCAATGACAGTGTCATTTGTAACATTGTTAATGGATGATAAGGTGACTGGTTGTAATTTAAGTTGAGGAGAAACTTTCTAATTGATGTTGATTCTCTTGTTAGCAAACTAGCATTATTTTAAACTATCGCTCTCTTTTATTAATAGTAGATACAAGAAAGGGATGGCAATAATTTCAGTGTTGTCAAATTCGTCGAAATTAGAATTTCCATACAAGTTTAGTTGTGATCTCGGAACATGCCGATTAAAAATACGAAGAAGTGTAACACGTTAACTAATTACGCAGTTCTAATTTTGTTGCTATCTCTTTCTTGTCTTCTCTGTTAGAAAAAGATGTGAATAATAATAAAAAAATGTCATTTTTACACAGCACCATCTAGTCCCGAACTAAGCAGAGTTTATACTATGGGTACTAGACAATGGAAATAATACTTATATACTTTTTTTTTCGTAAATACATACTTAGTACTTACTTACATAAGAAACACCCAGAACAACACAAACACTTATGATCATCACATAAATATTTGTGTCCTATGAGAATCGAACCCATGGCCCCGTGATGAGCAGTCCGACACTCGAACCACTAGACCACAACATGACCAATACTTTAAATTAAGTTAAATTGGTGAACAAGGAAATCAACACCATAGTCTAAGAGCTAGTCTTTGAAGGTGAATTTGATCAAGATTAATCGGAATTGATTGAATGTTTATGGTTTTTCGTTCTAAATTAATAAAAAAATATTTGGGGAAACAAAATATTTATGTGAAACTATTAACATATTATTATTATCTCTGAATACATCATTTATCGAAAAATCATTTTTTAAAAATTGAAGTACAGGTACTGTAGTTTAATCAGAAACGATTAAATCTGTAAATTATAGTTCGCTGTAGTTGTAGATAAAAAAGTGCCAAATGTGGTCGCTTTTTGCACTTTTTCTATCTACAACTACAGCGAACATTAATTAACTACAGTACCTGTACTTCAATAGTTAAAAACGAATTTTCTATAAATTCAATTCAATTATTCATTGATGTATTCAGCGAGTAATAATCTTTTTACTGATGGGGGTGCCACTTGGCTGATACATGCGCCTTAATATATTTTTTGCGCAGAGGGACCGTAATTTATTCGTCTAGATTCAGCCCAAACGATAACGCCCCCCTGTGGCCGCTGCAGGCCTAAAGGGGGGCGGTAAGAGACCCAGAAAAAAAATGGGGGCGTTGTGTAATTTCATCTAGCTAGGAGGACTATTAGACACCGACTGAACGCTCGACTTTCGAGTACACAAAATAAGTTTGGGAACCACTGGTCTAGATCGTTGTTTTGAACCCAAAAGAAATTCTACCTTCTAAGCTTACGTACGTTAATTTTGTACCCTAACTTTAATTTGACACAGTTTGTTGGTAGTAATCTTTAGACCCAGCCAAATTAACAAAAAAAGTAGTCTGAATTAGGTTCATCTACCAGAAAATTAGTCTCTTTGTTCTAGGGTCAAGTGTATAACCTAGACTTACAAAATAGTATAGAAACTGTTGCTAGTGATCTTTAGAACCATAAAGTATACTACAGATAAATTGTCATTTTTTTTTTCTGAGTTTGGTATATCTACTCGAAAATTAGTTTCAGGCAACATATAAAAATTAAAATAATGTATTGTTTATGTATATCTTATTCATAATTCGCTTAGATCACATTTTAATGTATTCTATGCAACAACATAATACTATAAAATCTAATTTAAAAAATGTCTGTGACATAAAACAGCTAGCTATAAAAAAATGTCTGTGACATAAAACAGCTAGCTAGAAAAAATGTCTGTGACATAAAACAGCTAGCTAGCTAGAACTTAGTGTAAAACCTATTTTTACTTCACGACATTAGTCAAAATAACGCAACACTCACGCAACGCCACATCAGAAACATGAGGCAGGTGAAGCACTGGCCTGCAGCAGCTGCCAAGCGCTCAGGGTAGCGGAGACCCCTCAACGTCTTCATCTCCCGGCTGCATAAAAGACTCCGAGATGTTGACCTTCAGACTTTAACAGGTTCAGCCACATCTTAGTAATTTCGAACGCCCAGGGCTGCCAACGTGGCAGCCCTGGCAGGGTCGCCAGTAATGTGTGGCGTTTGGTATAAAATAAGGAGACGTGCTAGTTGGTTGAATCACTATAATACCTTGCAATAACTTATACTAAACTTATATATTAATACAGTAAACGGGGTACGGCTAGCTACACACTACACTAGGTTATAAGGGTATGTGTGTAACCACTGAGGTACATACTAAAAAAAAAAAAAAAACCAATCGAATGTTTGTAGCACGTTTTAGAGCTCCCGCACTCTCACTCACTTAGCCACGCTCGCGCCGCGCGTGCTCCGCGGTCAGCAAGTTGCGCGATTTTTTTTATTCGTAATCTCTAAGTACGTAGTACATATTACCTCAGTGCGTTTAACGTGGACTTACAAAATCGTGGCAGTATTTATGCTTGAATATTATTAGGACCACCACTCATACATTTTCCAGCAATTTCCTTTGAGATTCTGTGCTCCGGATGAAAGGCTCACGAGAGTACTTACTTCTACTGTTCGGAGATTATATTTATGCATGAAATGTATGTTTCGCATTAACATACATACTGACTTTGTTTCTATGCATCTAAACTTGTCTTAAATGTTGAGATCTTTTCAGATGATAAAAGTATGTTATTGTGTGTCTGCTGACTATGTGAGCTCAATAATCATAGCGTACATTTTTTTGCTGATAAATACATATAAAGTGTAACAATATTAAATGAGGTGTTGTACTCATTATAACGAACAACTTTTAGTATGGGGGCAGGGGCGTACTACAAAAAAATGGCGCACCGGGCATGCACCCCTTCGTGTATTATCTTTTAAAACAGTAGTAGTAGAGCTCCTTTGTGAAAGAGCTCGTCCGGGGAAGTACTACCACCGTACCTACTTCTCCGCCAAATAGTGATGCTTGCATTGCTGTGTTTCGGTCTGAAGGGTACGGGTGCCGGTGAAATTACTATCACATGAGACTTTCCATCTTCATGTCTCAGTCTGGCGAACCAAATTGTGGTACCATTTAGGCAACAGCCTAGGTGATGAGGTGATATTGAAGTTGTTATGGGCAAAGGTAACCGCTTAACATCAGGTGGGCCTTTAGCTCGTTTCGCCACACTATACTATAAAAAAAAAAGATACATTAAATATTAGTCATAAATCTTACTTACAAGACATAAAATATTTATTTTCTTTTTATAACGAAAATAAGTCCGTAAATCCTTTACATGTACTTATTTTATTTTTAATCAGTATTAATAAAATAAATAATAAATAAATATTTTTGGGACATTTTTACACATCACCATCTAGTCCCAAACTAAGCAGAGCTTGTATGGTCGACCGCACGTCGGTGGTAACACTTTGACATTAGCAGCATCATTATTTCGTAAACAGTAAGGGCGATTTTTGAATTGAAGTGTTACCACTGTCATGCTGTCGACTGTACTATGGGTACTAGACAATGGATATAATGCTTATATACTTTTTTTGTAAATACATACTTATAATACATAAGAAACACCCAGACCAACACAAACACTTATGTTCATCACACAAATAATAAATGAATATTTTTGGGACATTTTACATATCACCATCTAGTCCCAAACTAAGCAGAGCTTGTACTATGGGTACGAGTTTTTGTTTGTGTCCTGTGGGAATTGAACCCACGACCCCGTGATCAGCAGTCCGACACTCGAACCACTAGACCACAGTTGTCGTCAGAAATGGTTTATTGTATGAAATGGTTTATTGTAGTGTATTTTGATTTTTTTATTCATTAATTGGCGAATTTGCGCGCTCCCCTAGATAGGCGCCTGGGGTTCGTGCCCTACTTGCCCAACCCAAGGTACGCCACTATGTGGGGGCCACCCTGAAAACGCGAAAAAATACAGCTGTTCCTTTCAAAGTCATCGATGTGCTCGACAAAAAGTATGGAATAGCTGTTTTTTTTTCATGATTTTAGGGTTGCTCCTGTAGCGAGACTACATAATATCATACGTATGGCCGGGACGGAGCATAGATTATACACTAATATGGAAAGGACGGAGCGCAGCCGTGCACTGAGACAGCTACGAGTGCTACGATACCGCGCCGCGCCACCCGGTTCGAATCGTCATAAGCAGTGGGTAATAGTGGGTATGCATAAATCATGAACGATTTGATACCGCGCTGAGATTGGTTGTTCCTCGGTTTCTCAATGATAATCTAGGCATTACTACCTTCATATTAAATAAAATGTATGTATATTAGTAGGAACATTTTGTGAATAAAATTCATTCAACAATCGTGCACCAAGCGTTTACTTTCTCTCTTCCAAGAATCCCTAAACTCCCATAGTAAAAGTTGTTCGGTATGCTAAGTATATTCACCCCTTAAAAGGACCTCAGCTAATAATGTTTTCGACCTTATACCTTACATATACATGTAAAACTTACGTATATCATGTTTTATAGCAGTTTTTCAAACTAATTCGTAAAAATTCGGGTATTATTAACAACATCATGCCTGTATTTCCCCCAAGGGGTAGGCAGAGGTGTATAGTACACCCACATTTCGCCAGTTATGTTACAGTCCCATGTAATAGGGGGCAAGGCGAGCCTTTTGCCACTAACCAGGCACATATCTAGACTCCGGGCTGCTACTGAGAATTTCCTAACGAAAAAAACCAATATTACTTTTCCTGACCGGGGAATCGAACCGACCACTAGACCAACGAGGTAGGATATTATTATTTATTTATTATAGGTATATTATAGAATTATATTATTATTATATTATTTATTATTATTATATTACTGTTTAAATACTATGTTTATATTCAAATTCAATTTATTTATATCGGAATACTTTACAATATTAAAATTTGCGGGACAAAAGTGTTCCTTTAAAAGAAAGAAAGAAAAAACATTTGTTTGACACAACTGAGACACATACAAAAGAACGGATATACATGAACAAGATATAGATTTATAGACGAAGTGGTGATGACAAACAGACATGCACAAATATAGTAGAAATGAGTAGCAAAGAAAAAATGTATTACATGTAAAGCGGAGGAATAAAAAAATATAATGGCTATAAGTGAGACTGCTCAGTGAAAAAAGCTGAACGACTGCTGATAGAGATATACGGCAGAAAAAGATAAATTGGGTTAGAGGCAAAAGCATGATGATGGCCCATAAATAGGCTAGAGTTGATGGTGCGTAAAATTTCAATCACGCTGCAAAGATAAACACAAAACCATTTAAGTATCCCAATTGCACTTAAAAACGAATTCCTTTACAATAAAACTTAACCCAACAATAAAGTACAAGTAAAATCGACGCACTTAATGTAAGCAGCATTTACGAGAACGTTTCAAAGCGCAACCCATATAAAAAAGAAGCTGGCACACCAAACGTTGGGCGTGAGCGGTGCGATTCGTCGGCGTGTCCGTATGACTTTCTTTGACCCTCTAGGCCTGATTTAGGGTTTAAACTACCTCGAGGCTAAAGTAAGCTATATGCCTATTTTTTTCTAGTCAGGCGCACTTGGTGCCTTTTTTCGTGAGAGATCCTCACTACCCTCATCCTGTCCACGGGATTCGCTACTAGCACTATCAAGAACTCGCACCCCTAGGCTTTAGCATATGCATTTATCAGCTTCTAGGGTAAATCAGACACTTCTGAACCAAAATAGATAGAATTATGGTTCTATTACGGAATTATGACGTGAATGTAGTAGGATTAGAAAGCATTAGTTCCATGATGGTTTAGTGTACAAATGAAGCGGCCTTGACGTCACAGACCGCTTTCGCCCCGTGTTTGGTGTGGCAAAGGTTTAAGAGGCCGACTATCTAAGTAACGGATATCCGGAAAAAAATACTAAAAGCTGAGACGCGTAACATCTCCACTTAGGATAAAGATGCTGGCTTTTTATTGTGAGAATATTTAAGTTTCTGCTTTAGTTTGGGGCTACAAGAAAGTTGACATGATATTGGACATTTTGTTAGGGGAATGGCTTGGAGTTTTTGGATAATAGTTTTGCTACATGAAAAAGTCGTAAGGATTTGTACTTGTCCGTAAAATGGTCACTTTTCCCTTTTAGAGATATTATGTCTTGCTTGGGAATCCAATGAGTCATAATAAGTCTAGGTATCAGCGTCTGTTCCGTGTGGTGCCAGACATAAAGAAATGCACCACCCTCTTTCTTCTCATGGGTGTCGTAAAAGGCGACTAAGGCTTTCACCAGAGGATGGGCAGCAGCGTTCTCTGAGTATTTAACCAACCAACTGCGATCGCCAACCCGCCTGCCAAGCGAGGCGATTATGGCATATCCCCCCAACATGCTTGGGGGAGGCCTATGTCCAGCAGTGGACGTCTTTCGGCTGAAATGATGATGATGATGATCAGCGTCTGTGGACATAAAATTTTAAAAAAAATGTATTTTTTTTGCATGGTAGATGCACCTAAAAAATTACTCAGCTACGTACAGTCAACCACATATCGACGGTAACAAAACCAGTATAACCAGAACTTGTCTTTTGTAAAACTAACGTACTAAGCCAGTTCCGTTTATATTGGTTTTTTTACCATTATTATGCGGTTGATCGTACTCTCGACTACAAGGGTTATGTGAAGATTGTAGACAATTTAATTTCTGCCTACTTTCAAGGGAGAATATCATCATCGTCATCACCACCATTTTACCAGCGCTGTCTTTGCTCCGTGCATGAGGCACAGCAATATGATGATCGGTGGCCGTTTTGCGCGGATGTGACGCATATCTTACCTGTACCTGTATTTGTTCTGTGTTCTTGAATTTGTTTGGTAATTTTTGCGTCACTTTTGAAGCATCATCATCATCATCATCATTTCAGCCGAAAGACGTCCACTGCTGTTCTTAGGCCTCCCCCAAGCATCGCCACAACGACCGGTCCTGTGCCTTCCGCATCCAGCGGATTCCCGCGACCTTCACCAGGTCGTCGGTCCACCTTGTGGGGGGCCTACCCACGCTGCGCCTTCCAGTACGCGGTCGTAAATATTTTTTCTTTTTTTCTTTCTTTATATTAGTTTACTGCTAGACACAAGCCTCTCCAATAGCACGCCACTGACATCGATCCTCAGCCACTCACTTCCAGATGCTACTAGCCACCGTGCCAATATCATCGCTCCACTGAGCCTGAAGGCGTAACGGGGTGAGAGAATCACGTGATACATATTCAAGTAAACAAAAAAAACGAGTGTGCTTTAGACCACACGACTGATGTAAAACTTCATTAACTTATATCTCCCTCAATACTATTTCACCGTAACGTAACGTAACGCAACATATTCACCAGCTTACTCCCCAAGTCAAGCGTCCATTCGACTTGCCCGATCACACTTTTCGTAACACTTTTCGTAACGCATACACCAGCTTACTCTCCAAGTCAACCAGCTTACTCTCCAAGTCAACAAGCTTACTCCCCAAGTCAAGCGTGCGTAAAGAAGTTTTACTTCAATAAATACATTCATAACTTTTATTACGCCTACAGTCCATCAAAACCATGATCCCAATCTCGTTTTTTCTCAGATCATTTTACGTTTTAATTAAGGGCATCATTAGCAGTAACGGAGGCGAGCAATTACCGCGGTCGCTCCCAGTGGCACAATGATGCAGGAAGCGCTGCAGACTAATGTTTTGAACATTTTATATCGTAGACTTGTGGTGTGATACTAGAGATCTAGGAGAAAAAGTGAAAGATATGCTTGTAGCCAACTAGCTAGTTACCGAGTCAATCATTCGTTATTTTTATTTAATAATTGGCTTCATTGTTGTCATGAAAAGAGAGCATTCGGGATTCAGAAGGTTTGCTTGCCATGGCGATCGTGTCGTAACATTTTTTTTAATAGTAGTAGTCCTCACGAGTAGTTTTTGGAAGTCTGAAAGTTTGGGAATCCTATTTCCTACTAATATTATAAAAGCGATAGTATGCAATACATTTTTGATTGTTAATTTCTCCTTTATTCACACTAAAATGTCTGAATGGATTTAAAGCTAATTTGGCACACAGATAGACCATAACTCGTATTAACATATAGGATAATATTTGACAAAAAGGTAGCCTGGGACCTGGAGAATGACAATGGCTCCTTGTTATCCCGGGATTATAAATAGTTTTCGATTTATGCTCGTAACATATCTCTGTGATAAATCAAATTACATACGTGCGTAGCTGCGGGCCCCCAGCCAGGTGGACTGACGAACTGATTAAAGTAGCTAGAAGGAACTGCATGCGGAAGGCTGAGGACCGAGTGTTGTAGCGCAAATTGGCAGAGGCATATCTCCAGCAGTGGACTGCGATAGGCTGAGTTGATTGCAGCCGCTGGCATAGGTCTTGGTCTAGCAAAATAATTTAATTGTGGTGGTGAGAATTAGCCAATATGTAAAAACATGTAGGCTTAAAAGTTTTTTAGCTTTGTTTTTTGGCATTGACGTCGGTAATATTTCATAGCTGAGCAAAATGAACGTACCTACAGTACGTTCATAGTAGTAAATTCAGCTGATGCCTTTGCCAACATCTTTTCTATCTTATAACTAAGATGCTCACAATAATGTCTAGTAATCCTAAAACGGTGCAGTTTCAAGCAGAAATTGTAATGTTTCAGACTCCGATCAAATATACTATAGATGTACGGTCTTGTACAAAGTAAAACCCAAAAAACGTCACCGCGATAAAATTTACTAGTAATTATTATGTTTACGACAACGACAAGTACGACACTCCATCCATTGTTTGCACATTTGGAGTTTATTTATTTTTTTCTACACGTTTAAGCATCGTGACACGTCTCACTGCTAGCGCGGTCGTGAAGCGACTGAGAGCGAAACTGTGCACGCGACTCATCATTGCACAGTTTTCATCGGGGCGTTTTTCAAGCGGTGATCGTGCATCTATCATATATTTGATCATTGGTTTTAGGCATTTATTTTGTCTGTCGGCTGAAAAAGGCAAGAATGTGGAATAATGGACTGAGCTATTAAGTAGATGGTAACGTTAGAACTCATTACTGAATGGACATGTGTTAAGTGTTTGTTTTAGGCCGAAGTAATTTGTTTGTATTGTGTCATGATAATAAACGTAACCACTATACCTACTTTTACCAGACGGTTTGGCAATGGTGTACTTACATCTACAAGCCCCTATTTTTTTAGTTTATTAGAATAGCAGTCGACCCCATCGTTGTCATTCGTGGCAACGATATATGACTAATAATGGTTTTAAACCGATTTGGCAGTGGTGTAATTACATCTAAATTCCGCTAAATATTTTTTTAGTTTATTAGAATGGCAGGCGACCTCATCATTGTCATTTATGCAAACGATATATGACTAATAATGATTTTAAAATGAAGATCACGATTAAATGAATAGTTTTTAAGACTCGTTTTTTTTTCCTAATTATTTTCTATGTGAATATGGGTATAATCTAAAATACCAAATTATGTCTAACGCCGACATAAAAAAGAGAATCATAAAAAAACTGTAAAGAGTATTTTTATGAGTCCTTCACTATTTAAAGACGATTTAATTCTACTAATACTATAAATTTGAGTTTGTGAAAATGTTTGGATGTGTTACTCAATCACGCTCACTCCGGTCAATTTCATACGTATATGAACCTTAGTCTGTCTTTATTGTGCCTATTTATGTGCCTATCATTATTGTATAGGTATCATCATCAGCATCATCATTTCAGCCAAAAGACGTCCACTCTTAGACATAGGCCTCCCCCAAGCATCGCCACAATGACCGGTCCTGCGCTTTCCGCATCCAGCAGATTCCCGCGACCTTCACCGGGTCGTCTGTCCACCTTGTGGGGGGCCTACCCACGCTGCGCCTTTCAGTACGCGGTCGCTACTCCAGAACTTAACGGCCCCATCGGCCTTCCATTCTGCGAGCAATGTGCCCCGCCCACTGCCATTTAAGTTTGGCAATTCTTCGGGTTACGTCAGTTACTTTCGTTCTCCTGCGAATGTCCTCTATTCTGATTCGATCACTCGATTGTTCTGTAGGTATCAGTTGGAAAAAAGTTCTTACTTCGTTTATAGTTCGTGAAATGCGAGTAGATGCTCCTGCATCCCAACATAACTTGCGTAACTATAGGTCAACGCTTCCAATCCGTAAATGGACTGCCATTCACATTGTGGACCGTGGTTGAACACTGAACAATGCGTTTCCAACGCTCTAAAACTTTTTGAACCATTGACAAAAAAAACTCGACCTACTGCCCATTCCTGCACTGCATCCCAACATAACTTGCGTAACAATAGGTCGACTCTTCCAATCTGTAAATGGACTGCCATTCACATTGTGCACCGCGGTTGGAAACTGAACAACGCGTTTCCCACGCTCTAAAATTATTTGAGCCATTGACAAAAGAACTCGACCTACTGCCCATTCCTGCACTGCGTCCCAACATAACTTGCGTAACTATAGGTCGACGCTTCCAATCTGTAAATGGATTGCCATTCACATTGTGGACCGTGGTTGGATACTGAACAATGCGTTTCCAACGCTCTAAAACTTTTTGAGCTATTGACAAAAAAAACTCGACCTACTGCCCATTCCTGCACTGCGTCCCAACATAACTTGCGTAACTATAGGTCGACGCTTCCAATCTGTAAATGGACTGCCATTAACAATGTGGACTGCGGTTGAACACTGAACAACGCGTTTCCAATGCTCTAATTTTTTTTGAGCCATTGACATAAGAACTCGACCTACTGCCCATTCCTGCACTGCATCCCAACATAACTTGCGTAACTATACGTGGGACACTCAGAAAGTTTTGCGAAACTAAAAAAAATTGTTCTATACGTACATATATTTTTATCAAATCTTTTCAAAGTACTTTCCACCAGCCTCTATACAAAGATTCATGCGCCTAAACCAGTTTTCAAAACACTTTTTCCAGTCCGCCGCAGACACCTCGTTTACAGCCTGCTCGAACGCAGCCAGCGCATCTTCCGGCGACGAAAATTGTATCCCTTTGAGCTGATTTTTTATTTTTGGGAATAAAAAGAAGTCACACGGTGCTAGATCAGGGCTGTAAGGAGGGTGACCCAGGAGTTTGACTGGCGTGCTGTCCAGGAAGTCCCTCGTTTTGAGTGCGGTGTGCGCAGGTGCATTGTCGTGGTGGAGCAGTAGCCCGCGGAGCCCTGTGTTTGGTCGCTTGTTGCTTATAACAGAGAAAACTTCTGGCAAACATTTGGTAGTATACCATTCGGCATTAATGCTTCTTTGATCCCGTAAGGGAATTGATACCAAGTGGCCAGTCAAATTAAAAAAGCTAGCGATCAAAATCTTACCCCCGCTTCTAGATCGCTTCACTTTGGTAGGCGTTGGCTCATTTTGAAACACCCAAACAGTCGACTGGCGCTTGGTTTCTGGGTCGTATTGATAAATCCAGGACTCATCACCTGTAACGATGTCGTAAACACGCCGAGACGAGCCTGCTTCAAATTTGTTAAGCATATCACGGCACCATTCCACCCGGGCCTGCTTCTGAGCATCGGTGAGGTTGTGCGGCACCCAGCGTGATACTATCCTCCTCACGCGAAGATGGCTGTGTAGAATCTCGTGAACGCTTCCCGATCCAATCTTCAATATGTGTTGAATCTCCTGATATGTAATTCGCCTATTGTCTTGGATTAAATTTTTCACTGCTAGCACGTTTTCTTCGGTAACAGCCGTCAAAGGGCGACCGCTTCTTTCGTCATCCCCCAAAGTTGGTCGACCGCGCTTGAATTCGTTATACCAACGATACACGGTTGCCTTGGAAGGGCCTTCATCCATGAATGCCATTTGAAGTCTATCGTACGATTCATCCGGTTTCAGGCGACACTTGAAATCGTATAAAATCATAGCTCTAAAATGTTCCCGGCGCAGATCCATATTTCAGTGAGACACAATACTTTGAATTAACTCGCAAAAAATGTGGAGGGAAATTTTGAAATTGGAACTTACTTATTTTTACTTATAAATAATCATATTTTCGAAAAACATTATAACTGGCCAGTCTCCCATATATAAAAACTTTTTTTCGCAATACTTTCTGAGGGGCCTGGTAGGTCGACGCTTCCAATCTGTAAATGGACTGCCATTCACATTGTGGGCCGCGGTCGAACACTGAACAATGCGTTTCCAACGCTTTACAAGTTTCTGAGCCATAACGTTTCATTGGCTTTGATATTGAATTATTTATTATTTATGATTTGTATTTTTCACGGTGTTTTGAAAAGGTAGAAAGTTTTTATTTTATTTGTGATTGTTTATAAATTTCTTTAGACTACAGGTAACTGTTTTTTGTTTTGCCTTTGGCAATTGCGAATTAAATTACATTTTTGATCTTTATTTATTAAACTTGCACCTGTGGTTTCACTCGCGTAGTAGTTATGTGAATAAGAAATATTACGGACAGACGGACGGACGGATGGGGTTAAATACCTAGTGTCAAATTTGATCTAAATCCATTCAACCGTTTCAGTGTGATTGACGGACAAACAAAGATATATTCATACTTTCGCATTTATAATGTTAGTACGATGCTATGAAATTTACAACATGTATCAGAAATCCATAGACATATCTAGCTGTTTCCTACAAAATCATCAATGTCGCTCGACAAAATGTATGGAACAGCTGTTTTTTTTTTGCGATTTTAGGTGTGGTCCCATAATAGTAAAAGTTGTTCTATTCTAAGCCCTGAATGAGCGCTCCTAATATATACAATTACTGCAAATATGACACGTTGTATACAATTACTGCAGCCCACCATAAATTGTATACAAGTACTGCAAATATGAAACGTTGTATACAATTATTGCAGCCCACCTTAAATTGTATACAATGACTGCAAATATGACACGTTGTATACAATTACTGCAGCCAACCTTAAATTGTATACAATTACTGCAAATATGAAACGTTGTATACAATTATTGCAGCCCACCTTAAACTGTATACAATTACTGCAAATATAACACGTTGTATACAATTACTGCAGCCCACCTTAAATTACAAAGATGCACTCACGAATAAGATAAACTTATTCACAATTCTAAAAATAAACTATCAAGCTAGCTACCGAATAGATACAAAAACAGAGTTCATTTATAATGAAGATGCACTTTCAATCAACTAGAATAAGCCTTTTTCCAAATGTAATTCTTATTCAAGTATAGATCTAAAGCAACTTTGCAGAGTTTTTCGAATTTATCAGATTGGAACTCCGTAAATCAATTCCAAGTTTGAATTCATCTTTTTATGATTTATTAACTTGATCTTTAGATATTTTTTATTATAACTTAAAGGGACACTCCCAGCATAGTCCTCTCCATCGCCCTTTGAGTGACTTTGAGCCTTAATTCTTATCAGGCCCATTGTGAGCGACCACGTTTCAGTACCGTAAGTAATTACTGGCAACACACACTGGTCAAAGACTTTAGTTTTGAGACACTGCGGTATTTTGGACGAGAAGATATTGCGTAGCTTCCCGAACGCTGCCCAACCGAGTCGGATTCGACTATTGACCTCTTTCTCGAAGTTGGACTTACCTAGCTGTTTGTCCTAGGTATACATAATCGTCAACAACTTCGTCCCTGCGTGATCGAATCAGAAATGAGGAGATTCGCAGGAGAACGAAAGTAACCGACATAGCCCGAAGAATTGCCAAACTAACTTAAGTGGCAGTGGGCGGGGCACATTGCTCGCAGAACGGATGGCCGATGGGGCAGTAAAGTTCTGGAGTGGCGACCGCGTACTGGAAGGCGCAGCGTGGGTAGGCCCCCACAAGGTGGACCGACGACCTGGTGAAGGTCGCGGGGATCCGGTGGATGCGGAAGGCACAGGACCGGTCGTTGTGGCGATGCTTGGGGGAGGCCTATGTCCAGCAGTGGACATCTTTCGGCTGAAATGATGATGATGATGATGATGATGATCACTTAAAGAATCGGATTGTTTTTTTTTACGATTTATCGTTTCGTGTGAAATTGTGAAAGCATTAAGAGGAAATGCGGGCGAAGAGATTTTAAAAAATTAGGCATTTGAAGAAGCTATCGCTGTCACTCTTCGAGTGCTTGGCCTCGTAGCAGTGCGATAAGGACAACTGCAGCTGCGACTACAGTTGAACAGCCTAAAGGTGGTTTCACACCGGCGAGGCGTGGCGTGGATGGGCCGAGCGAGAATTGAAACTCGTATAGCAAAATTTCAATTCACGTCACGCCCATCTTTGGTGTGTAAGGTCTGGATGTGCGAGGCGAGAATTGAAATATTTGTTGGTACAACATTAAACTTTATTGCTGCATGAATAGAGTATTTATTACATTGCAAAACGGATACAAAAATTTCGCACCGGCCCGCCCGGTCTCGCTCTGTCACGCTCGACCACGCCACGCTCGGCCACGCCACGCTTGGCCACGCCACGCTCGGCCGCGCTCTGCCACGCCACGCCCAGCCACGCTCTGCCACGCTCTAATTCGCGATGTCTCGCGCCGACACAGAACAAAAAAAACTTTATTGTTGCATGAATAGAGTATTTATTTGACAAAATTAGTAAAGGAACACGCGACAGGGATCACGCTCACTTACTACTTCCTCTGTATTTTCTGTTCCGTAGCAACTACCCACGATGTACATCGCAGACCGGCGCCGGCCAGCGCGTGCCGGCGCCGGTCGGCTATGTACATCTTTAGGTGTGAAAGCGTCAGCAAGATTTCAATTCACGCCCATCCAATCCACTCCACGCCTCGCCGGTGGGAAACCACCTTAAGTGAAGATTCAAGGTTTGACTCTCGAATATTTTCTCCTCCGAAACTGGATCAATTTTAGGTATTTCATAAACCGATTAAGGTTGAACATACATAACCAGCCCATTACTGTCCCACTGCTGGGCACGGGCCTCTTCTCAGTAGGAGAAGGCTAAGGCCTTAGTCCACCACGCTGGTTTACTGCGGGTTGGCGGACTACACACACCATTGGGAACTTTATGGAGCACTCTCAGGTGAGCAGGTTTCCTCACGATGTTTTCTTTCACCGTTAAAGCAAGTAATAATCGAATATAAATCCGCATATGAATTCAAAAAGTCAAATGTGCGGGCCGGGATCGAACTCACACCCTCCTGCATGGAAGGCAAGCGTTCAATCACTTGGCTATCACTGCTTCCTGGTTGAACACTGTTTTTAATATTTTTAAATGTTAAATGGATGTTTACTGTGCCCACATGTTTTTTTAAAATTAATAGTTGTAAAATTTGTACACCGCGCCTCTGTTGACAGCAGTCTAAATAGATAACTTTTTAGGGCTTCTAGAAATAATTTATTAACAAAAACGAAACATAGTGACATAGAAAAAGTTGATATTTATTTTACTCTAAAATCATTTCTGTAGGGATTATAAACCAGAAAGAAAACAGTCGAGAGCGCTTGTATGGAGAAAAAACCACCCACATTTCCTCTATAATAAACGCTGTTTTGACAAATTTTAATTTATTTTTAGAATATTTTATACAAAGACAAACGTAGTATGAGTTGTACAAATATACAGTCATGAAAAAGGTTTCATAAAAGGACCAAAAAACATAGTTTTACTACTTTGTATAAAGTGGAGTGAAGTAAATTCATAAAAATCCCTTTGTAAAACCACGTTAGGTTTCAGCCTTTTATAAAATAATTTAGAGACTACAAAAACACTTGCTGTCACAGTTTCAACACAAGCTATTTTTAACCCTAAGCCGCTCTAACAAACCCTCTCACTTAAAAACTAAAACAACACCGAAGGCCTGAGTAAATACCGTAAGGTTATGTGTTTTTACTCCATAAATGTTATACCGTTTTCCACCAAGTTACGAGGTGGGTTATTAGAGCGTGAAAAATTTAAGCTTCAGCAAAATGAGATAAAGTACGGGCCACGCGTGACAAAGGTGCTTGGGCTGAAAACTTTACATCAAACGAATTTCAACCTTATGTTGTATACTGTAAAGTTGATTTTCTCGTAGATTAC
Organism: Asteroscopus sphinx; assembly: GCA_949699075.1. NCBI lineage: Eukaryota > Metazoa > Arthropoda > Insecta > Lepidoptera > Noctuidae > Asteroscopus > Asteroscopus sphinx. Next base: position 28,415,512 of record OX453004.1, on the reverse strand, counting down.
GATGTCCATTTCATAATTTTTGTCGGACAAGCTAAGGGCGGCAATATACATGCTGTTTTCACCCGGTCCGTTATGAAAATAATTGAAAACGGGTGCATCGTCACACGACCGTTTGTGAAGTTTGATTGATTTTCAGTTTGTTCCACAGACTACATATAGATACTACCGATAGTTTGTCAAAGGATACTATACTCTTTGTTCTTATGCATCCTGCATTGTTGACTGAGCACAGATTGGATGGATGGACTGCCACAACGGGTTGCTTGTGACGATAAAAATGACAAAACTGCTGCGGAATAAGAGATACATTATTTCTTTATGTCTTTAATCTATTATTGGTTTGTTATTTGGCAGTATTTTATCGAGTATCGTATAACGTTGTTTACAAATTATCTAATTATATTTTACTTACGGTACTGAAACGTGGTCGCTCACAATGGGCCTGATAAGAAGGCTCAAAGTCACTCAAAGAGCAATGGAGAGGGCTATGCTCGGAGTGTCCCTGCGTGATCGAATCAGAAATGAGGAGATTCGCAGGAGAACGAAAGTAACCGACATAGCCCGAAGAATTGCCAAACTTAAGTGGCAGTGGGCGGGGCACATTGCTCGCAGAACGGATGGCCGATGGGGCAGTAAAGTTCTGGAGTGGCGACCGCGTACTGGAAGGCGCAGCGTGGGTAGGCCCCCCACAAGGTGGACCGACGACCTGGTGAAGGTCGCGGGAATCCGCTGGATGCGGAAGGCACAGGACCGGTCGTTGTGGCGATGCTTGGGGGAGGCCTATGTCCAGCAGTGGACGTTTTTCGGCTGAAATGATGATGATGATGATTTTAGTCACTCACATATATTTATCGTATACTTAATATATATATTTCTATTCATAATCACACTCTTAATACACACACACACACTCACTAACTATTACTAATGTGTAGTTTGCTCGACATCCTACGTCACAACAGGGATCCAGCAGAATACCAGCGTCAGGTTTAATAACCTGGCAATATGCTGAGCTGGACACCCATTTGTCACAATTTTGAGACACACATGGCGCATGACTGTCAATGAATTTTTCCTCGCTTTGTTACTTCTTCACTATATCTATTTCTTGTTCATGTATATCCTTTCTTTTGTATGTGTCTCAGTTGTGTCAAATAAATATTTTTCTTTCTTTCTTAAAACTATGTAAGCCATGCCTCTTTCCTACCGGCTCTCAACTTATCGATGGTGACGCTCACCGGTAGTTTTTTTACCCCGCGTGTGCCATATTATGACTTTTGTATTCAGTTCCGTTCTTCCGTTTTCATTATTTTCGGACCCGGTGAAAACGGCCTGTATATTCCCGCCCAAATCACCTATGACCGCAACGTTGTTAAAATCAACACTAAAAAGCGGAAAGTGGTTTTTTTTTTGCGACGTAGTTCCTTATCGCGCGTTGTGAAAGGGGGCTAGACGGAAAAAAATCTCACGAAAAGTTGTAACGACACTTTTTTTTTTTTTTATAGTATAGGATGGCGAAACGAGCTAAAGGCCCACCTGATGTTAAGTTTGATTGTTGATGTTTGATTTATAAAACGTTGAAAAAAAAAAAAAAAAAAAAAATAAAAAAAATAAAAAAAAAAAAAAAAAAAAATTATATAACCTTTAATGTAAGTACCTAAATATATTGTAGATAATTAACAAGGCGTATCGCAATGGTTGGCGCAGCATTTGTGGATCCGATTACCAAATTAGTCTATATTAAATTTGTCTATTCTAGTATTTTTTCAGTTTTATGCTCTGTCATAATTTTTTTGTTTTTCATTTTCGTTTTTAGGGTTCCATACCCGAAGGGTGCCAAACGGGACCCTATTACTCTCGCTACGCTGTCCGTCCGTCCGTCCGTCTGTCTGTCACAGGGCTGTATCTTTTGAACGGTAATAAGTAACCGGTTGAAATTTTCTCAGAAATTGTGTTGCTATGAGGTGTATCACGACAAATACTAAAAACAAAAAGTCTAAAACCAAAGGGGGTCCCCATACAAAAAACCTCGAAAAGCATGCATTTTTTTCATCGTTTTTGTTCCTGCTCTATCTTCAAAACGGTAATATATACCAGCGTCAAACTTGGTCAGATTATAGTGCATGTTATTTAGTTTAGCAACAAATACTAAAAATAAGACAAACATAGACATATGTGGTGGTACCTACGGAACAAAGAGATGCAAAAATTCACATTTCGAGTATGATCATTGATGTCTTTTGATAAACTCTCGTAAATTAAATCAGTTTATATGGGGTATCAGGTCGATAGGTGGTACGGGACACTTACTGCGCGAGTCAAACTCGCACTTGGCCAGTTTTTATTTTATACACATTGGATGGTGTAGTGCGAGACTTAGTATCGCCTCTATCATGGCAAATAATAAAAAGTCTAATGGTGGACATATACGCTACGAGAAATCGTTACGATCAGACTGTACAGTTCGAACGGTACAGTTTATCGTACATGGCATACAAGCCATATACGCTACGAGAAATCGTTACGATCAGACGGTACAATAAACGGTGCCGACGCACACGTGTCAGCGATAGCTTCGACGGACGACGTTTTAGCAGTTGTTGGATTAATATTAGCCCTGAAAGAAAAAAAAGTGAAGCGGAAAAAGCGTAGCATCTGGTGCAAAGAATGGCTAATGAAAAGAAGTGTTCATTCTCATGTCAATTTGTTGGCGGATTTAAAGATGTTTCCAAAAGAACTGACCACAAAACAGAACACAAAAACTGACGAGCGCATACACGTTACGATCAGTCGGCACAGTTCGTCCGATTCCAATTAATCAATTGAAATTTTCATACTGTTCCGTTCGACTGCACAGTCTTAAAAAATCGGACGAAACTGTACAGTTTTATAACATACATGTAGCGATTTATCGGTACCGTTCGAACTGTACAGTCTGATCGTAACGATTTCTCGTAGCGTATATGTCCACCATTAGCCCTTACAAGAAACGTGGAAAAATATTGTATATCGTTCGTGTAAAGATTTTTGTTCTTGTTATATTTTAAAACCGCCCAAGTGCGTGTCTGTTATTTTATTTGTGAAACTACAACAATGACTAGCGTCACACTGGATTGTTTGCGTAATCGCGGCTTTTTGGCATACTATGGATGTGAATGTGTGCGTACTTTTAAGCGAGCGATACTAATGATGCTTCACTTATTGTTTAGCGAGATTCCGTCCGCATTTTTTATTCGTCCGAGTTGTTACGTTAATTATTTCGTTTCAAACAGTCCGCGTTTGAAGCTCCACAAAGTAAGTAGCTAGTAGTTAAGTCTACTGAGTATGTACTAAGAAGTTGTGAAAAGATTATCTCTTTTTACAAGGCTTCCGTCTTTTAGATTAAACTACAATATTAACGATTAGTGCATTCGCTTACCGGGTAATTGACTACCTAGTACAAGTATTGTATAACAAGAAAAATTGGTGCCATAATTGACGATGTCTGTGGTCTAGTAGTTTGAGGGTCGGACTGCTGATCACGAGGTCGTGGGTTCGATTCCCACAGGACACAAATATTTGTGTGATGCACATAAGTGTTTGTGTTGGTCTGGGTGTTTCTTATGTATTATAAGTATGTATATACTAAAAAAAAGTATATAATTATTATATCCATTGTCTAGTACCCATAGCACAAGCTCTGCTTAGTTTGGGACTAGATGGTGATGTGTAAAATACCCAAAAATATTTATTTATTTAAACAATAACAAACCACATACCCCGCCAATATTGTGTACGGCTTTTATTAAAACCACGAATACTTAAACACAGGCATGTTTAAATGTACAAACGTATGTTTTCAGTTTTATTTTAACTGAAACACGTTGAAAACTACACACAATTTGTCTGCGGTGTGTCGACCGCTGTTGTTTCAAGTGTCACAATAAATTACTCGGTAACAATAACCAGTGTGAATGTATTTGGTTTTATTTTGTTTTAAATCTCTTTGATCGAATGGCAGTTAAACTGGTTTTATTGATACTAGACGTTTACGAGAACGGCAGCGTTCTAGTAATGTTGAAACTCTAGTTGTTGGAAATAAAATAAAATTGTAGCAACGTTTACGTTAGAGTACGTAGAAAGTCAAGCTTGCAACAAAAGAGACGTTTGCAGGCGCTGGTCTAAGTGTTTATTTTGTTGCTGATGTTACAAATAAAAACAGTAGTTATATAGCTCCTTTTGCAAGTGGTCGTCCAGGGATGTACTTCCACCGTGCCTATCTTTGCCGCCAAACAACAATGCTTGCATTGCTGTGTTCCAGTGTGAACGAATACGGGTACGAATTAAATTACAAGCACATGAGACTTTCCATATTCAAGTCTCAGTTTGGCGACTTGCAATACTAGCCTACAAGTGGTATTACAGTTGTAATAGGCCAAGGTAATAGGTTAACATCAAGTGGGTCATCGTTTTACAATCTTATAAAAAAAATATACAAAAAAAAATACGGACAGAGTTATCAGCTGACCTCACCTTTAAGTGCCATCATCAGATGCTAACTATTAAACAAAACAAACAAAAAGACATTTTACTGGGGATTGAACCTGGGCCCTGTGGTATCTCAGTCCAACGCACGATGTTTCCTGCCATCTAAGCTGGTATTATAGTTGAGAAATTTAGCATTGTAATGAACCGTTGAAAAAATATTAATTTTAAGGATTCCTAACTTTTTTCCTGACGAAGAACCTCACCGAACCTTCCACTGACCGCATAGGTTTCTTTTAAGGGTTCCGTACCCAAAGGGTGCCAAACGGGACCCTATTACTCTCACTACGCTGTCCGTCCGTCCGTCTGTCTGTCACAGGGCTGTATCTTTTAAACAGTAATAGGTAGCTGGTTGAAATTTTCTAAGAATATGTGTTGCTATAACCCCTATCACGGCAAATACTAAAAATAAAAAAAAAACAAAGGGGGTCCCTATACAAGAAACCTCTAAAACGCATTTTTTTTCAATGTTCTTGTTCCTGCTCTGTCTTCAAAACGGTAATACATACCAGCGTCAAACTTGGTTTGGTTATAGTGCATACTACGTAGTTTAGCAACAACTAATAAAAATAGGGTAAACATAGACATATGTGGTGGTACCTGCGTAGGAAAGAGATGTAAAAATTCATATTTCGCACACGTTGCGTTTATGTCTTTTGATGAACTCTCGTGAATTAAATCTGTTTCTATAGGGTATCAGGTCGATGGATGATACGGAACCCTTAATGCGACAGTCCAACTCGCGCTTGGCCGGTTTTTTATAAATATTTTATTTTTAAGTCTTCACACACGTATTCCATAATTATATTTCCTGTTTCCATAATGACATCGTTCCGAGTTTATTAACATGTAGGTACGAAAGGTAAAGGAAATACTCAGATGTATCGCTGATGTTTCGTATAATTTAATTTAATATTCCTGAATTTTGTGTAAGCCCGACGCCGGTAATCTAGACGGAGTCGGATGACTGAATAAATATTTAATATAAGCTGTTCCTTTGGTACGAGGCTCAGGTTTTTGTGAGGTAGCGGAGCGGTTGTTTCACTTGCCTTAGATCTAGTCTTGCAGGTGTGTCTTGACTGTAGCAAGTAAGGCTTATATGGCTATCAGCAATTAGTTTATTACTCCATGCTTTTTGACATAACGTAACACTTTGTTTCTTACTATCTTTTGTTAGAATATTTTCTAGAAAAATCTCATCATGTATTTTTTTGGGCTTACACACACTTTTATTATGGTTTTTAAATGTGTAACTAAATAATGGGTATTTTAGTTACACATTTTCAAATAAAAAACTGACATAACTTATATGTAAACTGACTTGTAACAATTTTTATCAATAAATAAATTCAATTCAATTCAATGCAATATAAATACATATATAGCCTATTACCTACTCGAAATAAAAACTTCCGATATAAATAGTGGAAAGAAAAATTCGCTCAAAGCAGGATTCGAACCTGCGACTACTGTTCCAGTACACCCGTGCTTTATCCGATAAACTACCGTGAACTCTGCTCGTCGTATCGAATTTATCTTCCACTTTCCACCGTCTTTGGATGACGTCAGCTACATCTTATTAAGCAGCAGACCGTGTTTTTGAGATCCCGCTCCGCATGCGTTACTGCGTTAAAATAATAAACAATTAAATTAAAGAAAAAATCGCTCCCGAGCAGGATTCGAACCTGCGACTCTTGGCTCAGTACGCCAGTGCTTTAGCCACTAAGCTACCGTGAACACTGCTCGTGGTATCGAAATTCTCATCCACTTGGCACGTCTTCGTCTTGAGTCGGTTAAGAAACACTGTTTCTTATTAAGATATCGCTGACGTCACCCAAAGACGTGCAAAGTGGATGAGAATTTCGTTACCATGAGCAGTGTTCACGGTAGCTTATTGGCTAAAGCACTGGCGTACTGAGCCAGGAGACGCAGGTTCGAATCCTGCTCGTGAGCGATTATTTCTTTCCACAATTTAAATTGTTTTTATGACTATTTGAAGGGCTTTAGGAATCAGTAACCAGGCGTCAAGGATATATGTAAATAATGTGGAAAGAAAAAAACACTCACGAGCAGAATTTGCACCTGCTACTTCTGGTTCAGTACACCCATAAAAATCTAAATAATAAGGTGATAGAGATGTTATCTACTGCCTTTTAATACCGGAACGCATCTCGCCGATTTGCCGCTACCAACACATAAATACGCAAAATTTACAACCACCATGTTTCTAACATTCAATACATATATTACTTATATTACATTACCAGGCCCCTCAGAAAGTATTGCGAAAAAAAGTTTTTATATATGGGAGACTGGCCAGTTATAATGTTTTTCGAAAATATGATTATTTATAAGTAAAAATAAGTAAGTTCCAATTTCAAAATTTCCCTCCACATTTTTTGCGAGTTAATTCAAAGTATTGTGTCTCACTGAAATATGGATCTGCGCCGGGAACATTTTAGAGCTATGATTTTATACGATTTCAAGTGTCGCCTGAAACCGGATGAATCGTACGATAGACTTCAAATGGCATTCATGGATGAAGGCCCTTCCAAGGCAACCGTGTATCGTTGGTATAACGAATTCAAGCGCGGTCGACCAACTTTGGGGGATGACGAAAGAAGCGGTCGCCCTTTGACGGCTGTTACCGAAGAAAACGTGCTAGCAGTGAAAAATTTAATCCAAGACAATAGGCGAATTACATATCAGGAGATTCAACACATATTGAAGATTGGATCGGGAAGCGTTCACGAGATTCTACACAGCCATCTTCGCGTGAGGAGGATAGTATCACGCTGGGTGCCGCACAACCTCACCGATGCTCAGAAGCAGGCCCGGGTGGAATGGTGCCGTGATATGCTTAACAAATTTGAAGCAGGCTCGTCTCGGCGTGTTTACGACATCGTTACAGGTGATGAGTCCTGGATTTATCAATACGACCCAGAAACCAAGCGCCAGTCGACTGTTTGGGTGTTTCAAAATGAGCCAACGCCTACCAAAGTGAAGCGATCTAGAAGCGGGGGTAAGATTTTGATCGCTAGCTTTTTTAATTTGACTGGCCACTTGGTATCAATTCCCTTACGGGATCAAAGAAGCATTAATGCCGAATGGTATACTACCAAATGTTTGCCAGAAATTTTCTCTGTTATAAGCAACAAGCGACCAAACACAGGGCTCCGCGGGCTACTGCTCCACCACGACAATGCACCTGCGCACACCGCACTCAAAACGAGGGACTTCCTGGACAGCACGCCAGTCAAACTCCTGGGTCACCCTCCTTACAGCCCTGATCTAGCACCGTGTGACTTCTTTTTATTCCCAAAAATAAAAAATCAGCTCAAAGGGATACAATTTTCGTCGCCGGAAGATGCGCTGGCTGCGTTCGAGCAGGCTGTAAACGAGGTGTCTGCGGCGGACTGGAAAAAGTGTTTTGAAAACTGGTTTAGGCGCATGAATCTTTGTATAGAGGCTGGTGGAAAGTACTTTGAAAAGATTTGATAAAAATATATGTACGTATAAAACAAATTTTTTTAGTTTCGCAAAACTTTCTGAGTGTCCCACGTATATTACTGTCGAGGCCTGAAATGAAGCAATTTACGGCCGAGTAATATTGGAAGTACGAGGCGAAGCCGAGTACTTCCCAAGTGATTTTGAAAGGACGAAGCGCAAGCCGAGTCCTTTTTAACTAAACGAGGCCGGTAATTGCTATTTCGGCCGAGACTTGTATATTACTTTTCTCTCATTTGCGAGGAAACACAACACTAATTAATTCAACAGTATCTCATTTTCATTCACACCAATTCGCCCGCGCGTGGTTCTTGTTCTATTTTCAAAGTTTTTAAAAAAAAAATACGCATTCAGCCTGTATAATGATAAATATTTCGTATATAAAAACACCTAATTTATGTAAGTGTGTACTTAAAAACCTCGGTAGCATAATGTAAAAAATAAAAAGTGTCCAGCAATTTCTATTATTGTCCTGTTGGACATTACCGGCCTGTTATTTCGTTGCGTACGGAAAAGAGCCGATTGTTGTATTCTTTTTTTGAATAATGAACCAATTTCCGAGCAAGTGGGAGAAAAATAAATTAAGCCTAAAAACAATTCCGCTGTTAGATATGCTGCAAAATACCATTATTAGTGACTCGTTCTCCTCTGCGTCCAAAACAACACTGATGATTAAACAAAAGGTACGCGCTCTGGTGTCCTACGAGACCAGGAGGCCAATTCACGTAACTAACCTGCAGTTGCAGTGCGGTAGCAGTTAAGTTTCGAAAAAACAATGCTTTTCATATCCTCTTATCTACGGCGACCACTGTCAACAACAAACTGCAGCATCACGGCAACTTGATCGGCGTGTCATGAAATTACGTGAATTAGGGCCCTGCACGCGGTGACAAGTTTACGCGCCTTTACCATTTCTATACCTTATTATCTGGATTTCTATGAGTACAACCAGTACGGTTTAAACCCAGCTCGTGAGCGAATTGTTCATTCCACGATTTTACCTGGGTATATCTTTATATCTTTATGCGGAAAGCGCAGGACCGGTCGTTATCATTAGAAGCAGAGGACGTCTTTCGGCTGAAATGATGATGCTATCTTTAAATCTCACCCCGCTTGCGTTAATGTGTTAAAATGATAGAATAGTAAAAGTATCTGGTGACATTTTCAAATCGCGTCTCGACCCACTCAACATTTTGTTGTTGATTTGACTACGTACGGCTGTGTATATTGTGGTCACCAAATCAAGTTTCTTGTTGCCAGAACCTCACAAAATTAAACGGAGTAGTAATTTACTTGATCCACATGTTAAGCAGTCTGATTCACAAGGTTTATAAAAATTAAGGGATATAATTTAAAGTAAGGTTGTTTAAAAGATAATTCATCACCTGGTTTCGAAATTAAGGCTAAAGTTTATTTGTAACTGCCAGGCGTAACTTTTGAAATAAAATATTACGAGTAGATTTGATATGATATGATACGACGAAATTAAATGATCGTGGGTTATCTCGTTGAGTCTAGAAAAAATACTCTTTAATCCCGGAGAAATGCACAGCTAAGTAAGTAAGATATGCATGCAGCTATGTAAGTTTCCAGAAGCGGGATGCAGCTTTCTTTTCCTTTAGAATTTTAAACTTAACCTTATATTTATTAAAGGTTTAGGGTTAACGACCTTTAACATTAAACTAGTATGGATTACATCTGCGGAATTGCGAAATTGGGTATCTATAGATATCAAAAAACTCATAATAGTAGAAATGTATGTTTATTTTAATGTGTTATTTTTACCATATTGAAGAAAATTCTTATTATGATGGAATATGAAGTAATAGATCACAAATAAATACTTAATATTAATTTATAGCAGATTGAAACTAATAAAATTGAACATCGGACTCAGAACAAAACCTTCTGTGAAAATTAAATGTTACCAGTTCTTAGTGTATTTATGTTCCCACAATATCAGTACTTTTCAAACACCAAATGCAAAATCCAATTCAACATCATCATCATTTCAGCCGAAAGACGTCCACTGCTGGACACAAGCCTCCCCAAGCATATGTTGGGGGGATATGCCAGAATCACCACGCTTGGCAGGCGGGTTGGCGATCGCTGTTGGTTGGTTAAATACTCAGAGAACGCTGCTCATCCTCCGACCATCCTCTGGTGAATCCTTTAGTCGCCTTCTACAACACCAATGAGAAGATACAATTCTTTACGTCCGGCACCACACGGAACTCAAAACCCAATTCATTTTTCGATCAATTGTTTGATTAACCAGAGAGTTAATTTTAGTTAACAACTGAAAAACAAGCTTCGGAAAACCCAAAAATTTACAAAACTTACAATTCTCAATTCAATCTCAAAACCAAATTCTATCACACAACACCCAAAATTCAAGTCCCCAATTCACAAAGCGGTGTCTTATCTGCACGCTAACGCAAATTTAAGAGCTCCCCGAAATTCCCCAATCGAGACAATTCTCTCAGAATGTCGGGAATTTCCCAATATAACGTTCACAATAAATTTTCCATTAGCGGAGTCGTCTGTCGGTCCAACATTATGGGATGCATGCTAATAATATACGCCAGATGTAGTGGATTTTATTGTTCCCAGAATTAATTCCAATAATAACGTCGCATGAAAAGTATTATTGCCTGTAAAAGGGGTATTAAGGGATGATAAAAAGTTATCAGATATACAGATATGACATAGCTAAAATTTTACTGTGCCTTATGTCTGCCCATAATATTCGATGAACGAAAAAAAAATTGTACGAGTTATACCCAAGCAGTTGAAACATTTTTATTAGCCAGTTATGTGAGCGGGATCGAGTAATAGTCAATAATTTTTACAAAACTAAAATGAAAAGCAGTTTCTAAGGAACAACAACGCAAAAATTGAGAGGAAATGCAGACAGAGAGACTTTTGAAAATTAGGTATTTGAAGAAACTATCGCTGTCGCATTGCGAGCACTTAGCCTCAAATAAGGGCGACAAGTACAACTGCACTTCTGATTGAATAGCCTAAGTAAAAAAGTAATAACTTGAAGTTTGGCTCTCGACTATTTTCTTCTCTAAAACTGAAAATTTGGGCCGAGGCGAAGCCGAGGCACACATACGTGAGTCCATCAATGCCTGGTTGCAGCCAAGGCTTGAATAGTACTTTTCCCAAATAATGCGTGGAAGTTCAAACTAAGTACCTATGTAAATTCTAGAATCAATGACGAACAACAATAATTTTTCACGCGTCAGTAAGTCAAGTTGTTTCTTTTTACTTTAAACAGCTATATTTGAAAGCCAGTTCGAAATTTAAATATTTTTTTTGATAAGTAACCTCCTTGGTTGCTATTTTTTGCAGTAAAAGGTTCGTTCCATTTTTAAATAATACGACGAATAATAAACAGGACAGATATGGACTTTCACACTCACATTGCTGGCCGCTCCTCGCATTTATTTGAAGGTTGTCAAAATAATGTTCGAATTTCCAAGCATGTTTGAGAAAAAGATATTACATAAACTACGTGACACAGTAGTCACTATGTTTTTCCTTTTTCATTAATAGTTATAATTACAACAATACAATTTTATAATTAAATTTTCAAAAACGAATATACAAAAATCTTAGACCAACTTTTTTCTGTTGGTCTAAGACAAAAATATAAAAAGATACGAACGTAGAAAAAGTTGACATTCTTTTTACTGTAAAAAATCATTGCTCTAGGGTTATAAACCAGAAAAAGAAACAGTTGAGAGCGTTTGTATGGAGAAAAGAACACCCGCATTTCCTCTTGAATGCTTAGCAACGTTGGCAGTACTTCATCCGAATAATTACATCAAGATATTAATTCACCATTAAGATTACCTACAGATTCATTCAGAATATTTATGCCTCATAAAACATGACTAAATAAGCCAATAATGTTTGACCTCGAAAACTTTCCTATCATCCAATAACCGAGGTTTATCTGCATCGTTTGAGAAATCATATTCCGCTCACGTTTTGACTTCAAAAATATGTAAGCAATAATAAAGGTCGCACAACTATTAGGAAAACATATCAACGCACAGACTGTAAATACGTAGAACTTTGTATTCGAGAAAATGGGACAGAAATGGGTTCTATCAATTTTATTATGATGCTATTATTTCTAGCGTCTTCGTGGTAACATAGTTAGCAGGCGTCGTCACTCGCTTCGCCTATAGTTCTCTTTCAAAAATACGAGAAGCTGCATACAAACAGGTATGAGCTCGGAAAAGATTGAAGTAAGTAATATTTTCCTAAACCCACTATAATTTAGACAGCATTTTAACACACCAGATATTTACTGTTATTTTATTTGTGACACTACGACAGTGACTATACTGTCACACGAGATTTGTTGCGTAATCACGGCTTTTTGTCTTACTATGGTTTTGAAAGTGTGCGTGCCAGCCCGTGCTTTTAAGCGAGCTGTCTTACTTACTATGGATGCTTCACTTATTTTTTAACAAGATTCTGTTAACTTTTTTATTCGTCCATATAGGTATGAGTAATTGTGTCTGTTAAGTGAAAATTGTCTTCTCGTTTCTAGCAATTTGTGGAACATGGTTTTACTTACTACGAAATCACAGGCTTCAAGATGTATGCATTTCATTTCAAAATCTGGACTTGCTAAGAGAGCATGAAAGAAAGAAAGAAAGAAAAATTATTTATTGCCAAATAACTTCACTAGGTACATTTTAGGAATTACAGTGATTATAGTTGTAATATGTATCATAACAAAAAGTAACTTTGCACGTCGTTGCTGCGGCAAAGAGGTTGACACTCAGCATGATGCTGTGTTGTAAAGTGAGTCACAACACAGCGCTGATTTTCAGTGTCAACCCTGAGAGCCAAGCCAGTAAAAGCAACCAATGATTATATAACTGCAGTGGAAAAACCGAGACCAACTGAACGACGTAACATATTAACATAACGCCTGTATTTCCCCGAAGGGGTAGGCAGACGAGTAATAGTACACCCACATTTCGCCAGTTATGTTATAGTCCCATGTAATAGGGGGCGAGCCTATTGCCATTGACCGGGCTCCGAATCCAGACTCCGGGCTGCTACTGAGAATTTCCTAATGAAAAACTCAATAACACATTGCCCGACCCGGGAATCGAACCCAGGACCCCACGCTCAGCAGTCGCGCTTGCAACCACTAGACCAACGAGGCAACTGAACGAATAGCTCATAAATCTTTATAGACATGCATCGTATTATCTATGAACCCAAGCATTGCTAAATGTTTATTAAAGTAAATCTAGTTCCTACTGAGTACTGAAGGGCTAACCGGTTCATGGTTTTTCGATATACGCGGTTACGACTTCTATTCCCGTTTATACAAACGTATGGCTATACAAACTGATATAATATTATGGCTTTCACACACGATTTCAAGAACTATTAAACTTTAAAAAAAACATTTGTTTACATGCGACTACAGTAATCAGTCGATGTCGTCAAGGAAAATGGTCTCCTCTAAAGTGGCTGAAATACCCTTAAATGATAATGACTTGCCCCAATATGCCCTAAAATCACGCATATAATAATGTCACGCCCCAATTCTCTCTTAAAATCATTCCAATAACCCTTTTATACCAAAAATATCTACAATCCTTTCTCCAAAGATAAGAGAATTCCAATTACCTCCCAAATTGCTTTCAATTGCATCTATAAGTACGTTTAAAAGGCACCCTTCTTCATTTGGAGGCCCCAAAGAATGTATGAATATTTTGGTGACCGGAAATTGCTCCCAGACTAACCCCTTTTCACTTTATATTTCAAAAGAGCCAGGAATTTACGACACGAGATGGAATTAAACTCTGGTAACAGGAGGAATGGCAGAGGACCGAGTGTTGTGGAGCAACTTGGGAGAGGCCTATGTCCAGCAGTGGACTGCGATAGGCTGAGTTGATGAACGAGGTATTAGGTATTGTTTAAATTCGACGTGCCTTTATTACTTTGAAGTTTGTTCTTACTTTGGAGATATACCCCCAATTTCTGGAAGACTGATCAATTTGATCTGCTGTCAAATCTAATGTCAGCTTCTGTGATTGGCCGGCAAAAATGTTGACAACCAATCACATCGCTTGATCTGAGATTTGACAGCTGATTAGTTAATTTTTGTGTTGATCAGCCTTTCGGAAACTGGGGGTAAGTGATTTTATTTCTGTAAATAGATCTTCTAGGGATACTTTTACAAGTCATGTTTATTTCACGACTAGATGGCGCTGACATTTTCTATCTGACTATCACTGAGAAGAAATAAACTCAAGAAATAGACTTTGAAGTGACCTCTGAGTTCAGTTCAGTGTTTTAGTTAGGTTTCTAGCATTCAATGTAATATAAATTAAATGATAAAGCAAATGGTTCGCGCACTGGTGTCCTAAGAGACACCAGACCTGTACGCGGCGACAAGTTCACGTGCCTTTGCCACGTCTATTACCTGTATTTAGATTTCTATGGTAAGAGCCATTTTTAGGGTTCCATACCCAAAGGGTGCTAAACAGGACCCTATTACTCTCGCTACGCTGTCCGTACATCCATCTGTCTGTCACAGGGCTGTATCTTTTGAACGGTAATAGGTAGCCCGTTGAAATTTACTCAGAATATGTGTTGCTATGACCTTTATCATGGCAAATACTAATAATAAAAAAGTCTAAACGCAAAGGGGTCCCCATACAAGAAACCTCAAAAAACATGCATTTTTTTCAATGTTTTGTTCCTGCTCTATCTTCAAAACGGTAATACATTCCAGCGTCAAAGTTGGTCTGATTACAGTGCATACTATTTTGTTGAGCAACAAATACTAAAAATAGGGCAAACATAGATACATCTGCCCCCCTAGCCAAGTTGACAATCTACAATCGTCAATGCTAATAGAAAACAATCAAAATGTATGGAAATGACATATCTGAACGAAAAAGTCATTCGTTGAGATATGTCATTCCCATACATTTTGATTGTTTTCTATAGCATTAACGATTGTGGATTGTCAACTTGGCTAGGGGGGCTGGTGGTATCTGTAAAGAGATGCAACAATTAATATTTCGCGCACGGTAAGTGGGTGTCTTTTCATTAACTCTCGTAAATTAAATCAGTTTCTATGGGGTATCAGGTCGATGGGTGGTACGGAACTCTTACTGCTTGAGTACAACTCGCACTTGGTCGGTTTTTAACATCACTGTGATTGTGATTCTCAAACTGAATAGGTTTTCAATAAAGTGAAAGAACGTTTTTATTTCTTAAGCAAATTCTTACACGGCTGAGCCTTCGATAAGTTCTGACGTTCAATCATATCTGTACCAAGCTTACCGGGCTTAGGGAGCTTAGGACCCGTTTTTCATTTTTTACATTGCAGGGACGAAATACATTTCCCCTGTACTTTTCCCGTTCCGTAATCCAACGTGTGCAAAAGGATGATAGGATGAAGTGGTGTTATAAATATTGTTCATATGTGTTTTAAAGCTTACTTGGTTTTCCGAACTACGATGCAATCCACTGAAGCAAATTTTAAATTTTATTAATGATGGATTGACATGGTTTTTTACTTTAAAAATAATTTTAATTATTTCAGTTATTTATTGATTTGTATAATTTAAATTGACGAAAATGTGTTTAATTTATTGACTTTGTAATTTAATCGATGGAAATTTACATAGGTAGGTATATTTTTTGATTATTGATTCGCATAATTTTAAATTGATAAAATTGTATGGAAATTATTTTATTGCATGTTAATTTTTATTTAATTTTTTATTTTATTAAAGTATGTACGATTAATTGAAAATCAAAATATTTGCACGAATGAAATGTCGAATGTAGTGATAACCAATTTTAACTTTAGACGAACTCAATGTTACCTATGTTCTTGCAAATAAATATATCATTCATTCATTCATTCAATGGATATTTTTGCACACTTTTGTTATATGAATATACAACGGAATATAGGTACAACGTGTTATTGAAATAACTCAAAGCATCTAAAGGGGTCAATGTACTCATCAGTATGATCAACTTTTACTATGGGAACACTGAAATCATGAAAAAAAACTGCTGTTCCCTACAGTTTGTAGATTTAAGTGAACACAAATGTAGGGAACAGCTGTTTTTTTTCGCGATTTCAGTGTTGGTCCCATAGTAAAAGCTGCTTATACTGACCAGTTCAATGACCCCTTAAAAGGTTTTTAATTACCTATTTCAATGACACATTGTACGAGGATATTTTTAGTAGGTATAGTTCAAACCTTCAAGAAGTTTGTTCAGAATCACTGGGAGATATAAGTACTACTACATCACTTTCTCTGCATCCTATTCTAGGGATCTTAAAGTAAATATAAAGCATGTAATTTCGAGAAAAAAAAATCTTGTACTTGTACTTGTATGTATGTATATATGTATGTATGTATGTATGTATGTATGTATCAGTGGCGTGCATTGCATATAGGCAATTAGGCAATCCCTACTGCCTTCCTCATTCAAATTCAATATTGGTGTAAGTTATTATCTTTTTCTCGGAGTACGATGATTATTTATCTTAAAATAGACCTATTAATACTAAATTAATCTTCCTACATCAAAAAATCTAGAACTTACACCACAATTAAATTCAAGTGAAGTAGGCCAATGCACGCCACTGGTATGTATGCATGTACCTATATACTTTTTCGATATGCTTATCTCATTCTGTTTAGAATATGCTCGCTTTAATGTTCTCCCGAAAATGCTATATTATTTTCGAGAGCACGATTCGTGCATTCACAAACAATATAATTACAAACTTTTTGAGAACTAAACGAACTAGTAAAAAAAAATCAACGATGTTATGAAATACTTCTAATAAGCCCTTGACGTACACGTACGTTGAAAAAACTCATCAACGCTTATAATAAAACACCGGAGCGTTTCATAGATCCCTAGAAGCTTTAGATACAGCTTACATTATATTTTTATAAGGCAATGTAAAGAAAAAAAGATAATAACGCTATGTGCCAGATGTTGTGAATTTTGTTTTAGAAATATTACGGAAAAAAAAGTATGATGGCATTAGAGTAGAATGTAGAATCAAAGAAAATTGTGACCGTATCTCAATACTGGCCTTTTTATTTTGGGCCTGGATAATTGTTAGATATACAACGTGTATCAAAAATGCGTGGTCATTTTTAAAGAGCTCAAGAAGGGCATAGCATAGAACAACTTTTACTAAGGGATCAACCCTGAAATCGCAAAAAAAACAGCTGTTACCTAGAAAATCATCGACGTCGCTCGACAAAATGTAGGGATCAGCTGATATTTTTTCGCGTTTTCAGGTTTGGTCCCATAGTAAATGTTGTTCTATGCTATGCCCTGAATGAGCTCTTAAAATATGACCACGCATTTCAGATACACCTTGTATATGTAACAAATACCATGACCCAAAAAAAAAGGCCAGTGTTGAGATACGGTACGGTAGTAGCATAGAACAAATTATCATACGGTAACACATGCCAAAGTCGTGTCGAATCTACGTACCTCGGATACTCAATTACTCAATACAAAATAAATGCTAGCACCACATACATACACAAAATTACGTCTGTACACGAACACAAATACACGTGTAGGTTAGGGATACTCGCCGCTCGTAATGCTGACTGGGTTTCAAGCGCTTCTCAGTAGTTCTCAAAGATGGCGTGCTTGTATAGCGACTGGCGATTGACGTCCATTTCAGCAGTCCAATAGCCGGCAAAACGCGGGCGCGTGCTGGGCGCGGGCGAGGAATCTTAAATTGGCGGGGGGCGGTGAGTGGCCGTTGTTTACGTAGTACTATTAGGTATTCTGTGGTTCTGTAGTCATCGGGATCTTTAAGTTTAATTTAGTAAACACATCCAATAAATTATGGCATACAGGCTATACCTAGTTCGGCTTCAGAAGCTCATATCTGTAGTGCATGTACCTACAATTCTACAGGATAGCAAACTGTAAAATATTGTACTATTTCTTTTTTGAAAATAAATTTTATTCATTTATTTGACGACCTCTTCGGTCTAGTGGTTCGAGTGTCGGACTGCTGATCACGAGGTCGTGGGTTCGATTCCCACAGGACACAAATATTTATGTGATGAACATAAGTGTTTGTGTTGGCCTGGGTGTTTCTTATGTATTATAAGTATGTAATTACAAAAAAAAAAAAAAAAGTATATAAGTATTATATCCATTGTCTAGTACCCATATCACAAGCTCTGCTTAGTTTGAGACTAGATGGTGCTGTGTAAAAATGTCCCGAAGATATTTATTTATTTTATTTTATTTATTAATTTAGGCTGTTTTCCAAATTTTTCAAATAAGTACTATTTAATTCTTTGTTTTAATGTTTTGTTATATTAAGGCGAAGCTTTTATAGCATTGTTGCGCGCTCGGCAGCCGGGGAGTAAACAGAGAAAAATCCTCTTGCAAATGCGTAAGCAGAGACTTCGCTTCTGTCGGGATCGGGCATCGCCCGACGCCACGCGCCCCCATTTCTAAGATGTATTCCTATCTACCAATTACTTCTAAGGCCTGGACTAAATAAATCACCTCATCGTTTTGATAAAATACTCAATTTGTAGTTAAGTCTAGTAATGCCTAGAGAATATAACATATGTGGAGAATGGTGGTGGGGCTACGACCTTTATAATAAAGATGAGTTTACACTAGAGCATTTACTTGTAACATAACATTGAGCCGCTCTACTATTTTACCGTTCATCTTTGTTTCACAGACCGAACATAGAGCATTACGCTCGACGCTTTGTTACTACTTGAGTTTACAAACCAACGAGCGATGTGTAACATTTCATCGAGCAAAAACACGAGCTGCAGATCCGAAATGTCAACAAAAGATGCAACGAATTTTAGAGAGGAACTTTACAGGTAAATGCTCACTCGCCGTGAGCATTTCGTCAAACACTTAGGTACACAAATGTCACCCTTCGTGTATGGTAAAATGCAGTTAAATTGTTAAATATAGTTTAAGTTTTTTTTTTTACTTACTCCTCTGGCTCAGCGCCCCAAAGTGAGTCATGGCCTCCGAAACGAGAACTCTTCACTTTCCTCGATCAGTTGGTAGCTTGAAGCTCATGTAGATCAGTCTCCACAGCATCTTCCGAGCAATATCTTGGGCGACATACCAAACCTACCTACCTACCAAACAGCGTCGAACATTTTCAGGAACGATACATTACTTGGAAATGCTTGAGAAAACGCTCTAGTTTATACTCACCTTTATGATCATTAGTAAGAGTACCAAGGGAAGCTTGCCAGGCATTGATTAAGTCCACAATATTTTATTTTCTAAGAAAAACAACGTAGATTACCACTACTTATTAAATGTTAATAATTTTAGTACCTTAATAAAATTGAAATATTATACAACAACGTTATTTCAACGTGTAATTGAAATTATTCAGAACCTCTTAATTGTACTCATTATTATTAACAACTTTTATTATGGGACCAACCATAAATCGCGAAAAAAACAGCTGTTCCCTACATTTCTGTTCACAGTTCACATCAATCAACAAAATTTTGGCAACAGCTGCTTTTTTTTTCGCAATTTCTGGATTAGCCCCACAGTAAAAGTTATTCATACTGATGAGTAAAATAATAATAATAAGTAGTAAAGAAGAAAAAAGAAAGAGAAGAAGTTAAGAAGACACTTAAGAAAGAAAATATTTATTTTTTTGTTTATTTTTATTTTCTTTTCTTAATGAAACAGTTTTTAGTTATTTCAGTTACACGTTGTATAACAATTAATGTAGTCTTTGTTTTTCATTTCCAAAAAAAAATGATTTTCAGCGTGTACACAGCGTGAGGATATGGCACACATGTTCAAAAACAATATTTCTGTAAAAAATACAAAAGAGAACATATAAGAGTTCACACTTTATAATTAATTAATCGTTGAAAAGAAATATTCTGCTATTTTCGACGGTATAACGTTAGGTAATTAGCCCCCTGCAGCTTCACTATGTTCCAGCAAAAATAACCCTCGCAATGTTCAGATAATTTTGACGTCGTGTTACAGTATCTTATTATGTTTAATATTAATATTCTCTGTTGGAAGCGCAAGGGCAGGCACAAGGGCGCAAGCTTTCTACCGCTGGGCTATCATTGGATTATTTAATTTATTTTCTATGTATTATCTTATTTTTGCTTTGCCAACCACTTCTTACCGAAAATTTAAATACCTCTGTTTTTTAACGTTGAAATGCTCATGGATATTCTCCGTTTGCGGAAGGTGGAAGGGATATGTTGGACTCTCACTGACTAAACCATACGGTGGAAATTCTCAGCACAAAATACAGGAGCTCCGGTGCTTGTATAGTGACTGGCGAGTGACATCTATTGCACGATTTCAGTCCAAGTGCCGTCAAAATGCGGGTGCGTGCGTGGCGCGGGCAATGAATCTTGAATAGGCGGGGGGCGATGAGTCCATAGATGATTCTGATTATTCTGAACATTAGTACTATTATATTATTCTGTAACTCTAGTAACCGTCGCGTTCCGCGGGCACGCCTTCAACCAGCTGCCGAATTGCGTAACTCACTCGCGATCGCAATCACCTGGATTTCAATGTTCATTGCTCCGTGTATTTTGACAATCCATGTTATCGGCAAGTACGTAGTTGATATTGCACGCAATGAATATTGCTTTAATTTCTAAATGAAAGCTAATGTCAAATTACACCATTGCCCCAAAGTTCTGCTATTTAGCTGTTTTTGGTCTGTACGGGCTTTTAACATAAGGTGTGGTGGCGGTCAAACGCCAGCCCATTTTTGAATAAAATTATATTTAAAAAAAACTCTGATTTACATTCGTCAAGTGTTTAGCGAAGTGAATAAATACAGTGGGTAAGGACAGTAGTGTAAACCGACCGGAGAGTGGCGAGTCAAAGGCTTACACTTCTTTCCTTCTAAATACTTGACGAATGTAAATGAGACTTTGGACTCGTATAAATACGGTCGAACGGCTGCGCAAACAAAATATTTCGTATGGTGTCTACTTATTGACAACTAGAAGAGTTGTGGGCTATACTCGGGCAATTTTGACACCATGGCCAGAATAAGCAAGCAACATAGGGCAACTGAAATAGTTTGAGCGATACAGAGCAAAATAAATCCACTAGTTGCCACTGAGGTAGTATTTACGTACCAGAGTAGACATTACGAACAAAAATATGGCGCAACTTGCAGGCCGCGGGGCACGCGCGGGGCGAGTGGCTGAGTGAGTGACAGTGCAGGTGCTCTAAGGCGTGATACAAACAATCGATTCGAGGCGTCTTCTCTAATACGTAGTACAATATTACCTCAACGACTTCAATTAATAGTAATAATAATGGACTTACCCATAGAAAGAAAATTTCTTAAATTCACTAGTTATTGCGTTGTTATTTATTGTTACGGTGAAATATTAGGTTACTTAACAAAAAAACAAAGCAAAATTACGCCAAAGAATCACTCAATACTCGCTGATTCCGATAAAACAAATAATATTAGGCCCCAAAAATTTACGTGCGCTCACTAGACAGATGTGAAGTGAACTAATGGCAGTATGGTTCCAGAACCATAACTCGTGTAACCATGCTGTTCTTCTAAACAGCGCATCTATGTATTACCTCAATGCTAATTGCTAGTTGCCCACACCGATGCTAGTAATACCTAGCTATACCTGCCTATAGATAGATAGATGGCAGTATAGCTATGTAGCAATTCTACCATATAATCAAGCCTTCATAGAACAATGAAGTAAGCAGAGGTCTCAAGCTCTTCGTATGAACAATCAAGTCGGTGTTTTCATTTCCTGAAAATTCTCCTGGTGCTCCCGTAACAAGTCCTTCAGTTTAACGTGTGAAGTCAAGTAACTATAGGTACAGGGCGTCAGCGGCTCATACACACGGTATCGAGTTTCCGCCCGTCCGGTACATCTGCTGGTGCACCATAATGGCACCCACCGGAAAAACCGGAAGCGGTATATTTTGGCCTTTAACAAGCCGCGAACAACATAACAATGAATATTAAACTAGATTAAAATTAAAATGGAATAATATAGTTAATATTTGATATTATATTCTGAAAGGTAATGATAACTGCAAATGCATGGTTTGATAATTTATGCATTTGTAAAGAGTTTAATGTTAACCTTAGCGCTGGTTTGTACACGGAGTACGGTTTTGTTGGCTTTACTATGATTTTTCACAGCATTTCGTCTATATTTTTTACTATTTCTGTGGCATAGACTAGTTATTTATTATTTATTTATTATAATATTCTTTATTGTACATACACCAAACGAAAACAAAGACAGTAGTTTTAAATAGATTATGTAAGTACAATGGGCGGTCTTATCGCACAAGGCAATCTCTTCCAGACAACCTTTGGATGGACTAGAAGAATGGGAACCGATCATGGGTAGTTACGGTGTTTAAGTAGGTAGATACGTTTCGTACATATTATACTTAAATACAATAATTTTAAATTATTTACTAAAATGGCATTTACTTAAATAAGTAGTTAAGTTTATCAAGACCTTGGGCGAATAAAAATCCGAGATTAAAACAATGTTTTGGGCACTCTTTAGAGGCTCATATTATTATATTCTTTTGTCTGTTAATTCCAGGTATATTTAGGCCAGTACCTGTGTTTACCAACGTTTTCGACATTGTTTACAAGTTCAGCAAGTTGAAATGGCAATAGGCTTGCCATATTAGCCGAAGAACCGATAACTGTTGGGGTAGATTTGCTCTTGAGTGGAGACCACAAATCGGCAAACATAGGGTTGGAAGCCCTCAGGCTCGGTGGAGCGATGATATTGGCAAGGTTGGTAGTGGTAGTGACAAGTGGCCGAGGTTTGAGGTCAGTGGCGTGCTAATGGAAAAATCTATGTCCAACAGTATGTATGTTCCGTGTGGTGACGCACGTAAAGAACTGCACCGCCCTATATCTTCTCATGGGTGTCGTAAAAGGCGACTAAGGGACTTACCAGAGTATGGGCAGCAGCGTTCTCTGAGCATTTAACCAACCAACTGCGATCGCCAACCCGCCTGCCAAGCGTAGCGATTATGGCATAACCCCCTTTTTTGGGGGAGGCCTGTGTCTAGCAGTGGACGTCTTTTGGCTGAAATTATGAATGATGATGATGTCCAAAAGTGCGTTAACATAGGCTGATAATGATGACATTTAGCCTATTGTGGCTCATGAGCCATGAAGCTTCATGAAGCTTTACTAGGTTTTTAAGGTAACTAACTCGTTTAATTTGGGACATTTTTACACAGCACCATCGAGTCACAAACTAAAAAAAATGTGGCCTATGGATCCCTTGGGATATGCTCATAGACCCCCGGTGGTCCACAGCCCGCAAATTAGGAAACACTGCTTTACTTGAATTAACAAAAGCTCCTTCTAACCAAGCTAGAATCACATCAATAATGTAATGGTTGGGATTCTGACTCGACCTTTGTTCGCCAATTTAACAACTAAGCCTTTGATTTACAATCTCTATTATGCAATACACCAATGCAAACTTGCTCAATAAACCTCACCAGCATGGACCATTGTA
The DNA here is from genome assembly GCA_949699075.1 of Asteroscopus sphinx. NCBI lineage: Eukaryota > Metazoa > Arthropoda > Insecta > Lepidoptera > Noctuidae > Asteroscopus > Asteroscopus sphinx. Next base: position 28,391,882 of record OX453004.1, on the reverse strand, counting down.
TAATGGAGCCTAAACAAATAATTCAGACATGCCCATTGTGGCTTTAAGGCTGCGTATTGAGGATTGGATGTGGTACACGGGTACACCCAATGATAGTAATATATATAAGGTCTTACATTATTAATCCGAAATATTTGAAGTGGTGAATCTCTTCATCATTATGAACAGCTTTTACTACGGGACCAACCCTGAAATCGCCAAAAAAACATCAGGTGGTCCCTACATTTTATCGATTTAAGTAAACACAATACAGCACAACAGTCCGTGTGGTGCCGGACTTAGAGAATAGCACCACCCTTATCTCTTCTCATGGGTGTCGTAAAAGGCGACTAAGGGATTCACCACAGGATGGGCAGCAGCGTTCTCTGAGTATTTAACCAACCAACTGCGATCGCCAACCCGCCTGCCAAGCGTGGCGATTATGGCATATCCCCCCCTTAATTGGGGGAGGCCTATGTCCAGTAGTGGACGTCTTTCGGCTGTAATGATGAAGTGAACACAAATGTGTTTTTAACCGACGAAAAAAAAGGAGGAGGTTCTCAATTCGACGCGTATCTTCCACGCATAACTTTTTACAGAGTGGTCCGATTTTGACGATTCTTTTTTAATGGATAATTGGTCCCATTTAAATTTCATAATCAAAATCCACCCCTAAGGGTAGGAACACAGGGGATGAGTGCTTGTTCACCCACTGAATTCTTACCTGTTAATCGATTCTGTTGAAACTTGGCTAACATAAATGTAGTTCTAGACACTACAACATAATGAAGACCTGGAGTTAGATTTAAGCCACAAAAAAATAAAAAAAATAAACTTTTTAACAAAAAAAATTACCGACGAAAACAGAAACTGAAAAGCGAAAAATAAAATGAAGCTTTTAGTCTTTTCCTACCTAAACTAATGTAAATAACTAATTATGAGTCAGCGCCAAACAAACAATCAACGAAGATCATTAAAGTACTTTAAATCAATAATAAAAGCAACATAACATCAAATACAACGTAAAATTTTCAACGATGAACTAACTTTCCAAAAATGCGTTCTCCGCTCGACCACTTGCAACTTGCACGCACTTTGCTTGTTTGTTTGGCGCCGACTCATTATTAGTTATTTACATTAGTTTAGGTAGGAAAAGACTAAAAGCTTCATTTTATTTTTCGCTTTTCAGTTTCTGTTTTCGTCGGTTCAATTTTTTGTTAAAAAGTTTTATAAGAACTGATTTTTTTTTCGCGATTTCTGGGTCCCTTAGTAGTTGTTTTTTATGATGAGTAGATTCACCACTTCAAATATTTCGGATTAATAATGTAGAACCATAAATGTCTATGGATACAACCCACTGGAGTCTCTCGTGCAACTTATATAAGGATCGTTGCTCGTCGAGTACATATTGCATAATGTCCTTGCTCTATTGGAAAAATTTCAAAACAGTTAGGTATAGAGTTTTAATATGTTAAGATTTGAATATACTTAGGGAAAAAGAAACGCAGCATAGGGCGCCCCCCGCCAGTTAGGCCGACGACCTGAAGAACGTGGCTGAGGGGGACTGGATGCGGAAGGCAGAGGACCGAGTGTTGTGGGCTGGCGCAACTTGGGAGAGGGTTAAAGGGTAAAGCAATTCTTTGCCTTTGAACTGCAAGCAACATATTTTGTGTAAGAGGATTTTTCCAAATGAGTCACGATTGTTACAAAACTTATCTAATTGTGCGTATTTTGTATATTATGGATTTGCTTCTGACATGACATTTACCGCTGTGAATGTCATGTTATTATGTATTTGCTTCTGAATCAACTTTGTCATCTTTAACCAGAGACATGACATTAAAGTGTCACTGTTAGTTGACAAGTCATTTTGAAATTAAATTGTCGGTTATTAGAAGTCACCAGATTAGTCTAATAATGTTGTCAAATTTCATTGGATTTAGTCTAGAACGAGGCGCTCGAGTGACGTGTAAGGTTAGTGATATAATTTTATTATATAGACTCATTTAAAATGGTATAGACAGAAGTGTGTTGCTGTAGATTTTTTTGCACCGCGTCTTCTTCTCAGCTCAAGCACTATTAAAACGATAACGGGCGGGATTTTTTGAGGCTTTCTCTATTGTTGACGGTGCCATTTTGATTTAGCAATAAATATGGTAATCCAGGACATTGTCTATGAGTGTGTCAAATTTCTTCTAAATCAGTCCAGTAGATTTTGCTTGATGCTCAAACAAACAAATAAACCATCAAACAAACAACAGACAATTAATTTCAGTTTTATAACAGTTTTCTGCAGTCTATGTTTCATTCGTCTTATCCACATACCTATTTGAATTGAAGATAACGTATACAAAATCCCAAAATTCAGTAATAGCAATAAAAATATTTACAAAGAACAAAATAAAATGATACAATATTTACAAAGTACAAAATAAAATGATACAAAAAGGCGCGCCTAGGCGTCAAAATATTATCATAAGGGTTATTGTCATTCATATAATAATAAAATGACTCACATTATAGAAACGTGAATATAATACAAAGTTATAGCCACAAGCGTTTGAATGCATGTTACACCTTCCACCTCCTGCCTCAGTTACACCTTCCGCTGAAGTTTCAAATTCATGTGTGCTTTAACGGTGCAGGAAAACATTGTGAGAAAACCTGTACAACTGAGAGTATTCCATACAGTTCTCGATAGTGTGTGTAGTCCGCCAACCCGCAGTAGGTCAGCGTGGTAGACTAAGGCTAGAATTCTTCTCATTCTGAGAAGAGGCCCATGCCAGGGGTGTTAATGGGGTGATGTTGACTCTTTAATTAGTAAACAACTATTTCTTTTAAGACTGCTATTAACAAAAGGCCGTGACGAATGTTCGAAAGAAAACTCCATTTCAACTTGACAACATGAATTCAACTTTTATTCCCCACTGAGTTACAAAGAAATGAATTCGAACAGCAAACCTACTCAGGACTCTGTTTCAAAGTTATAAGTCTTCTTATACAACGTATATCAGAAATGCGTAGTCATATTTTAAGAGCTCATTCATGGCATATGGCATGCTGAGCGTGGGGTCCTGGGTTCGATTCCCGGGTCGGGCAAAGTGTTATTGGGTTTTTTCATTAGGAAATTCTTAGTAGCAGCCCGGAGTCTGGATTTGTGCCCGGTCAATGGCAATAGGCTCGCCCCCTATTACATGGGACTATAACATAACTGGCGAAATGTGGGTGTACTATTACACCTCTGCCTACCCCTTCGGGGAAATACAGGCGTGATGTTATGTTATGTTATGTTATTCATGGCATAGCATAGAACAACTTTTACTATGGGACCAAACCTGAAATCGCGAAAAAATTATCAGCTGTTCCCTACTAAATCATCAGTGTCGCTCGACAAAATGTAAGGATCAGCAGATTCTTTTTTCGCGATTTCAGGGTTGCTCCCATAGTAAAAGTTGATCGATAGCATCCTTTGAATAAGCTTTTCAAATATGACCACGCATTTCTGATACACTGATGTTCTCTGTAACTTTTTTTTTTACAACGACAATAGAACATGGTATTTTTTTATTTGATGCTGAGCAAAGATCAAAGCTGCTACTTAACGTTTCCAGATGTCAATCAGCGGACACGGACACTTTTACATTTGACTAAATAACTTCAATGGAAAAATGAGTCTTCAGTCGAGTTCAAAATCGCACCTATCATCATCATTCTCCTGCCCTTATCCCAATTTATTTGGGGTCGGCGCAGCATGTTTTTTTCTTCCATACATCTCTATCAGCCGTCATCTCCGTGTTCACTTTCTTTCTATTCATATCATCTTTCACACAATCCATCCATATTTTCTTCGGTCTCCCTCTTTTCCTATAGTTCAAAATCGCACCTATGTTTATTAAATAAAAATAAATAAATAAATATCTTTGGCACGTATTAACACAGCACCATCTAGTCCCAAACTAAGCAGAGCTTGTGCTATGGGTACTAGACAATGGATATAATACTTACCTATGTATATTAAACCTTATTGAATCCCTCTTCATTCACTTCAATAAGTCTATTTAGGGAATGGATTTCTACTTAATAAGGATAACATTGTCTGTTAGGATCGGGGAGACAAAGATAAAAACCGGCCAAGTGTGAGTCGGACTCACACAGTAAGGGTTCCGTACCACCCATCAACCTGAAACCCATACCCTAGAGAAACTGATTTAATTTACGAGAGTTATTCTTGTATGGGGACTCCCTTTAGTTTTAGACTTTTTTTATTTTTAGTATTTGTCGTGATAGGCACCATAGTAATACATATTCTTTGAAAATTTCAACTAGTTATCTATTACCGTTACAAAGATACAGCCCTGTGACAGACTGACGGACGGACGAACGGATGGACGGACAGCGTAGCGAGAGTAATAGGGTCCCGTTAGCACCCTTTTGGTACAGAACTCTAAATAGAGTTACCTACTATTTCGAAACAAGTTTTGCTAGCAGAAGGAAATGGGTTTATTCAGTTATTTTTGGTTCAGGGTTGGCGATCGCAGTTAGTTGCATAAATACTCAGAAGAGAACGCTGCCCATACTCTGGTGAACCCCTTAGTCGCCTTTTACGACACCCACGAGAAGAGATGGGGTGGTGTAATTCTTTGCACCACACGGAACACAATATACAAACAAAGGATTTGTATTGTAACCAAATTAAAATTCAAAGATTTATTGCGTACTAAGTGTACATGATTGGTGTTACATTTTTTTTGGTGCTTATAACTTAGTGACCTTTTGCAAGTATTGCAATATTCATCATTACAGCCGAAAGACGTCCACTACTGGACATAGGCCTCCCCCAATTAAGGGGGGGATATGCCATAATCGCCACGCTTGGCAGGCGGGTTGGCGATCGCAGTTGGTTGGTTAAATACTCAGAGAACGCTGCTGCCCATCCTCTGGTGAATCCCTTAGTCGCCTTTTACGACACCCATGAGAAGAGATAAGGGTATTGCAATATTGAGAGCTACATACTATCACGTCGTGGCCGGTGATAGGTAGCTCAGGCAGGAAGCTCACAGGGTCGAAGGTTCGGTGGCTTGACACACGGTGACACACGGAAGTAGGAGGAGAACAGGAACTACAGGAACAGAACTCAGGAACGACAGGAACTAGTGGTACAGGAACTGCAGGAACTAGTGGTATGGAGTTATGGAACTCCTCTGAGGTATGGAGGGCAGAGAGGGTCAGTAGTATGGAGGGCCGGAGGAGTGGTAGGTCAACTCCGACTATAAAATGATTGAGCTGCTGCTACACCAGTTCAGCGAGCTCTGGCTGGATTCAGGATTCAGGTAGGTAGGTAGGTAGATTGGTAGGTCGGCACAAACAATAAAAACACAAACAGGAACGTTTTTGGTATACTGTATCTCACTTAACTGGTAAACTGATACATTGACTATTGTTAATAAAATAATATAACGATTATAAGATACAGTCACAGACACATGAGTGTCTTTCAGCGTACAATAGAGAATTGGATAAGTAAAATAATATAAAAAAATACTGTAATGGTCGGACAAGTCCATGCCCGGCCAAGGCTGCGATATAAGTCTCTGTTGTTTTTGATAAAAATAGAAAATTATGGAAGATTTTAAAATTTTGAATTTGGATAGGTAAAGTTTTATAAAGTGGCCAGGAAGTCCAAATAAGGTGGTGAGCAGCGTAACGAGTTTAGCCTCGTTACACTACCCGGGTGGGCTCGTTACAATACTATTATTACTATTATTGCAATTATTATAATTTTAAATATAATTATGTCAAATTTACAAGTGAAAGATGTGTCATGCATTCTCATTGTATTAGATTGTTAATATTATTTTATAAAGTATTAAATTATAACAATTTGTAATATAACATTTCCATGTTATATATTACAGAGGTAGATCGCTACATCAATAATCATAATAGCAAATTATTGCATACAAAGCGTAGTCATAAGTATTTTTAAGTTCCTAAGTATTCTGCGACTAAAATGCATTTTTTAAATAAAATATTAGGTCTAAGATCTTTTCTCTCTTCTCCCACATTTTCGATGAAATCAAGTTCATTCAATTTTAGTTTCAATAGATTCCCTTCATTTGCACGTTCCTATTCAAGGCTAAAATTGAAAATCTTGTTCCAATCAAGATTGAATTCTTACGTACCTTAAACGAATCTACGTCATGATTACTCATGATAGAAAAAAAGCGAGTTTTTCTAAGCGAATACAAGAGAATAAAAGAAAAGTAAAATCTTTACAATGCTTTAAAGAAAGACGAATTGATAAAACAGTATTTTAAATTCAATATTTTTTATTCGTTTCAAATCTTTATCTACCTACTTACGACGAAGACGGTGCAATGAAAAGAATCTCAGGATTATCACGTGCAACATAGAAGCTTGAAATTTAATTGATTCATCACCAATAGATTTTCAATTCAATCCTTAGAAGCATTAGGCTCAATTTCATTTATATTCAAAATGGAAAATGCCATTCTCTGAATCACAATTGCTTTGCCCGATACGGGAGCCTAGAAAATTTTATGATCCAAGGATTCTTCGAAATCCATGGGATTTGAAAGTTCTCGAAGGCTTAACTGAAGTCTTTGAAGTTCTATTCTTAAATTGTTTCCATGGATTTGCGTAATAATAAAATGTTTATCTATTACCTCGTAATTCTGATACGAAATTGGAAATATTATTGATGGCATTGAAAACCACTTTGAAGACGATTACATTTATATCATTTTAAGGGTTCCGTACCCAAAGGGTGCCAAACGGGACCCTATTACTTTGGCTACACTATCCGTGCGTCCGTTTGTCCGTCCGGCTGTCCGTCCATACGTCTGTCTGTCACAGGGCTGTATCTTTTGAACGGTAATAGGTAGCCGATCACCAGGAATGGAAAAGAAGGGAAGAGGCCTACATCCAAGACTGGATAAACGACAGGCTCCAATGATGATGATGATGATGAGGTAGCCGGTTGAAATTCATCAAAACGGTAGTACATACAGCGACAAACTTGGTCTGATTATAGTGCATACTACGTAGTTTAGCAAAAAATACCTACAAAAAAAATTGGGCAACCATAGACATATGTGGTTGTACCTGCGTAAGAAAGAGATGCCAAAAGTGATATTTCGCGTACGGTGCGTTGATGCCTTTTTATGAACTCTCTTAATTAAATCAGTTTTATGGGGTATCAGGTCGATGGGTGGAACGCTTACTTCACGATCCGAGTCGCGCTTGGCTGTTTTTAGTAACATACGACATTTGACGACGTCTGTGGTCTAGTGGTACGAGTGTCGGACTACTAATCACGAGGTCGTGGGTTCGATTCCCACAGGACACAAACATTTGTGTGATGAACATAAGAGTTTGTGTTTCTCTGGGTGTTTCTTATGTATTATAAGTATAAGTAAGTTTTGTTATATTTTGATTTAATTGTGCGCGACAAGTCCCGTAAACTTAGTTCAATATGAGTGAAATTCGCGAAAGTTTAAAAACTTCTACTATAAATTAGTATTTACAAAAAAAAAAAAGCATATAAGTATTATATCCATTGTCTAGTACCCATAGTACAAGCTCTGCTTAGTTTCGGATTAGATGGTGATGTGTAAAAATGTCCGAAAATATTTATTATTTTAGTATTTATAGGTGTATTGACTGATCCGACATGAAAAATGTGTTTACTATAAAACTTTTTGAAAAGCAAAAAAAAATATTTGTAGTTTTATAGAGCCGTTTTACGGAGTATTAATCATTTAGCTAGAATAAGTATTGCATGTTAATTATACATAAACATGAGAACTTCAATCGGCTGATGGCACCGATAATCGGTATCAATCACTTAAACCGGGCTTTAATAAGCGGAGATTAAACGTTGAACTGAACACTATTCGCTAATGAACTGGCAACACGCGCGGTGACAGCCCATGTCGCAGTAATCAAACATAATGAACGATGTTAATTGATTTAATTGAGCGATGGTGCCGTCAGACGTACGTGTTATTCAAATGCAATTGTTAAAGCAATAATGAGGACAGAATGTGTCAATTAGCTTCAATGACTCTAAACTAGAAGTAGGAAATAAATTTACCCTATTGGACTTAAACATAAACACACATTAATTGGAAGTCACTTATTAAAAAATTAAGAGCAAAAATGTCGAAATTTTCGTACAACCTCCGCGTTATAAAAAAAAAACTACAGACCTAAAAACTGCATTTGTCACGTATTAATAAGCATACGCGTAGTACGAGACAAGTGCTGTTTTTAGGTATGTAGTGTTTTGTTTGCAGAAAGAACCCTTTTAATAAGTCTTAACATTAGATATAGACTTACGGCCAAAATTACTATCCAATCTATCCACGATTTGCCCTACTAGACATAGGAATTTGACTTTTTTTTTTTTTTTTTTGTAGCTTATGTCAAATTTATATCTCTAGTAGGACAAATGGCGGATGGATCGGATATTAATTTTGGCCGTTAGTGTATAAAGTCAACTTCAAGTTCTAAAGTATTAAAAATGGAAGTGACATGGTTTTCCTACTGCAAGACAAAGGCTACCCTCCCTTTTTTCCACTTTTCGTGGTCTATGGCAATTTGTGATCAATCCTCTAAGTAGGAGTCCAGCTCATCAACCCACTTCTAAGCCTACCGCGTAATTAAACGATTTGGAACGAATAATCGAATACAAAAATCACAATAAATTATATTAAATAGTCGATTAACATATCAAAACCAAACACTTGTAATTTTTAAACCTAATGAATATTATATTATATTAATTTCCGATAAAGTTAATTCTTAAAACTACAAACGTGGTATTTTAATTGCATTTCGACGAAATTAGAATTTTAATCATAACGTAGGTGATTTTATTTCAGCGTTTTGTTTGTTGATTTAGACGAGAAAGTTTAAAAACAACTAACTTTCTGCTTTTTACCGGTCTCAAAAACGAATAACCGGGCAATTTATGACAATTCTCACAAAATATTCCTAAACAATCTCAAACCAATTTCAAATCTCTCGAAATACCTAATTTTAAATAAACAAAAACAGAGCGATTCCCACAAATTACAAAGAATTATGGAAGAATAATGAAATAACGTTTCGTTTTATTTATTTTCCATGTTAACGTTTTTCATTCGTATTTGGTATTCGTACGCCTTTTGGTGAATTTCGTATGCTGATTTTGGGAATGGGAAAAACAATCACGTGTTATTTCTGCAAGAACAATTTGGTTTTAGACTTCTTTATCTTCTTAACTATTATAAAATTGTAAATGTCTGTTTGTTTGTTTGTTCGAGCATCACGCTAAAACAACTGGACCCATTTTGATGAAACTTTTTTGTTTGAAAGCTGATGACTGATGCTGATGACTTAAAAACTGGTATGGGTTTTGAGAAAGAAAGAAAGAAGGATAAAAAGGAAAAATAAATTCGTGGGATGGAGCCGTGGGTAAAAGCTAGTTTTTAGGGTTCCGTACCCGAAGGGTGCCAAACGGGACCCTATTACTCTCGCTACGCTGTCCGTCCGTCCGTCCGTCTGTCACAGGGCTGTATCTTTTGAACGGTAATAGATAACCGGTTGAAATTTTCTCAAAAATTGTGTTGCTAAGAGGTGTATCACGACAAATACTAAAAACAAAAAAAGTCTAAAACCAAAGGGGGTCCCCATACAAGAAACCTCAAAAAACATGCATATTTTTCAACGTTTTTGTTCCTACTCTATCTTCGAAACGGTTATATATATCAGCTTCAAACTTGGTCAGATTATAGTGCATATTATGTTGTTTAGCAACAAAAAGTAAAAATAAGACAAACATAGACATATGTGGTGGTACCTGCGTAAGAAAGACTTGCAAAAATTCATATTTCGCGCACTGTACTTTGATGTCTTTTGATAAACTCTCGTAAATTAAATCAGTTTTTATGTGGTATCAGATCGTTAAGAGGTACGGAACCCTTACTGCGCGAGTCCGACTCGCACGTGGCCGGATTTTTTAATATTTGTCGTCTTAGCAAAACCATATTCTGAAAAAAAATCAACTGGCTACCTGTTACTGTTCATAAGATCATCACAGCTCTGTGACAGACAGATGGATGGACGGACGGACGGACGGACAGACAGTGTAGCGAGAGTAATAGGGTCCCGTTTGACACCCTTTGCTTTGGGTACGGAAACCTAAAAATCAACTGACGGAAGGCGTGAATATTATTGTCATGGTGGTAAATAACATTGGAATGAGTTTAGTAAGTTAAAAGAAGTGCATTAAAAGAGCCTCCACGAGTGACCATATTTAATTGATCGTCTGGCGCACCCTGGGCAGTCAGCCCCACTACCAACCTGCTGACTGGCTAATCTTTTCCCCACGACATGAGCTATTATCATTAAGTAGCTCATGTCGAAACGATAGAAGAAGTAATTCCTTTAACGGTTTTATTTTATTTTATTCTTAATGCACAACAGGGTACAAAGGCGGTCTTAACGCCATAGGCGTTCTCTACCAGACAACCTTAGGGTAGGCCGAGACAAAGAATAAGGTAGATGCACCAGTAAAGTAGTAAAATATGTTTCGTACTACGGACTTATAATTACATATAATAAAAATAGATAAATACATATGTACATTATATATACATGCTGAAATTTGAGTCACTTCTTTCCCGAAAAGGGGTCATTGTACTCATCATTATGAACAACTTTTACTATGGGACCAACCCTGAAATCGCGAAAAAAATATAAGTTAGTCCCTACTTTGTGTTCACTTAAATCAATAAAATGCAGGGACCACCTGATTTTTTTTTCGCGATTTCAGGGTTGGTCCCATAGTAAAAGTTGTTCATAATGATGAGTACAATGACCCCTTTTCAGGAAATAAGCGATTCAAATTTCAGCGTGTATAATAAATGTGGTTATCATTTTATTACTTCTATTGCAATTGCATGTACAATTTATTGGATTGGACTTGGTTTTTCCACTCAAATTAGAAATGCGAAAGTATAGATGATAGATAGATAGATAGATAGAATATACTTTATTGTACACCATGAAAATAGTAGTAAACAGGAACAACGTATAAATTATGGGTACATCATACATTGAAACAAAGCCGGAAATTGTTTGTTGTTATTATTTATGTAGGTACTTATTATCACGCAACATCTATTAATTATCCTAATAACTGCGTACCCCAATCAAAATTCCTCAACATGGTATGTTAATAAATAAATAAATAAATTAACTTTATTGTTTAGTTCAATTTTACAAATGTTGAACGCGCCCTTCTCATTCGCTCAACAACCCCATAATAAAAGCAGCAAATTAATTATAGCGTTAGGGGAGCTTTTAAACGAGTCCCATAAAAATGTAGTAGTTTTAAAGAAGCGGAGGTGATGGCTAATCGTAATTAGGTACTTAAGTTTATGTTAGTTTTATTTATAGTTTCAATCTACTAACTCACGTGGATGTGAGATAATTTATTTAAAAAATACTAACGCTTGTATTCTAAACGATGTTCAAGTACTAATCTAAATTTCAGAACTTTTATACATTCACATCAAAGATATTTGAAAGTACAGATAATATGTAATAGCGCTCGCAATCTGAAGTCTCAAAGACGTACTAATTAGGACGTGTTTCTGTTAATCTGCGTCAAGTATGGCGCAGAGCATGACCGCGGGTGACGAAAAAAAAAAAAATTTATCGTCGTGTGTGTACAAAAAGTGTTCCAATTATAATAAATAAATATTCTTGGGACATTTCATGAACATAAGTCTTTGTGTTGGTCTGGGTGTTGCTTATGTATTATAAGTATGTATTTACAAAAAAAAAAAGTATATAAGTATTATATCCATTGTCTAGTACCCATAGCACAAGCTCTGCTTAGTTTGGGACTAGATGGTGCTGTGTAAAAATGTCCCAAAGATATTTATTTATTATTATTTTATTTTATTGTATTTGTACACAACACCATCTAGTCCCTAAGTAAGCAAAGTTTGTACTGTGGGTACTAGACGATGGATATAATACTTATATACTTATTTTTGTTTGTAAATATATACTTATAATACATTAGAAACACCCAGACCAACACAAACAGCAGACTACTCCTAGTCTGCTGCTCGCAGGCCCTACCTCCCGTAATTTTTTCTAGAGGTTTTCTTCCTCACGGTCCAGGCGGTGAAGCCAAGACCCTGGGTCCCAAGAGGCGCGAGAACACTACTCAGTGGGCGCTCTTGGGGTTACTAGATCGACGGGGGCAGGGAAAGACAGTCCCCCCGCTGCCTGCCCAGTGGCAGGGTGAGTGCACACCGGGCCCGCCCCTGCTCCTCCACTGTGCCCTCTGCTGATATCAGAAGGACACGTGGAGCAACTCCCTACTTGCCCAGAACGGGCCCCTCCCGCGCCAGAATATTCGCCACAGGCAATAAAATCCCCCGAAGGTTAATCCCTCGGCAGGATTTTATTGCCCGTGCCCAGGATGCACCGGCCAAACAACTGCCGATCCCTCCAGACGTGTCCGTGTGTGACAAGCAGCCGTCAGACACACGTGGAGGTTTTCTGGCCAGCACCCCACTGGCCAGCACCCCACTTTGTGCTACCTAGTTTATGTGTATTGTGCTGCCGCTGCTTACGGAACATTTTTTCGTTTGTTTTGTCAGGGTATGACTTAACTATACTTTTAAATATCATCGATTCAAATCAAACGAAAGTATGAAATATTAAATTATTATAAACGATTTCATTCACTAACTAAAAACAAGCAGTGCGGTTGAGAGCGGTTGAAAAGAAAATATTCATAGTGATCATGTAGGTAGTCTGCTCGTGACCACGGCCAATGCAACTTGACCGAAACGTCGAGGTTAGTCAAAATGCTTGTTATATTTTGATTTAATTGTGCGCGACAAGTCCCGTAAACTTAGTTCAATATCATGTAGGTTATCAAATTATAGAGACGTTTCCGAAAACATAACTAAGTAAAACATGAATGCTTTGGTTAAACGTCCATCATCATCATCATTTCAGCCGAAATACGTCCACTGCTGGACATAGGCCTCCCCCAAGCATCGCCACAACGTGGTTAAACGTCCATTTATCTAAAATTCTAGTATATTTTTCTTATAAATAAATCTTGAATCGTTAACGAACATTGGCCTGCCTCATTGAATTTGTCTTAGTCATTAACCTATATTATTCTCACTCAATTCTTTCCAATTAATCATGTAAGAAATCATCGTACTATTATTATTTGAAAAGAGTATATATCCATGGAGTTTCTTGCCGGCTCTTCTCCATAGGACCAACTTTTTGGAACCGTGCAACTAGATACATAATTAACGTTTTGAAAGTGCATTTAAATGCTTATTCGAAATAAAAACTTTTGACTTTACTTGACTTGGCCTAAGAGTTTAGAAATAATAAAAAACCGGCCAAGTGCGAGTGCGGGGTGCATTAAAAGAGCTTCCACGAGTGACGATATTTAATCGATCGTCCGGCGCACCTTGGGCAGTCAGCCTTGCTACCAACCTGCCGACTGGCTAATCTTTTCCGTACGACATGAGCTATTATCATTATGTAGCTCATGTCGACACTACAGAAGAAGAAGAAGTGCGAGTCGGCCTCGCGCAGTAAGGGTTCCGTACCTCTCAACGACCTGATACCACATAAAAACTGATTTAATTTACGAGAGTTTATCAAAAGACATCAAAGTACAGTGCGCAAAATATGAATTTTTGCATGTCTTTCTTACGCAAGTACCACCACATATGTGTATATTTGTCTTATTTTTAGTATTTGTTGCTAAACTACATAATATCCACTATAATCTGACCAAGTTTGAAGTGGGTGTACATTACCGTTTTGAAGATAGAGCAGGAACAAAAACGTTGAAAAAAAATCATGTTTTTTAAGGTTTCTTGTATGGGGACCCCCTTTGGTTTAAAACTTTTTTTTGTTTTTATTATTTGTCGTGATAGACCTCATAGCAACACATATTCTGAAATTTCAATCGGTTACCTATTACCGTTCAAAAGATACAGCCCTGTGACAGACAGACGGATGGACGGATGGACGGACGGATGGACGGACGGAGGGACAGCGTAGCGAGAGTAATAGGGTCCCATTTGGCACCCTTCGGGTACGGAACCGTAAAAATTATAAAATTAAATATGTCAACTGCGAAAAACACAACTAATAATTTGATCAAAAGATTTTTTTATACACAACGTCTTTAATATGAATGCGAGTTAGTATTACATTGTCATCCAGTTCTGAGCTATGTTTAAAGTTTCAAGTCTCTTGCTCAACCAGAAGTTAGTTTAAAAAACTAAAACTTGTACAGAACAGACTGAGAGGAAAGAAACCACATACTACTAGGGGATACTACGTATAAAGAAACCGAGTGGAAAAAAAAAACATCAAAACAAGGTCAATTTATGCAGACAGTCGTATACAATCACATCAAATCAGCCTATCGCAGTCCACTGCTGGACATAGGCCTCTCCCAAGTTGCGCCACAACGCTCGGTCCTCTGCCTTCCGCATCCAGTCCCCCCCAGCCACGTTCTTTAGGTCGTCGGTCCACCTGGCAGGGGGGCGCCCTACGCTGCATTTGCCGATTCGCGGTCTCCACTCAAAGACTCGTCTGCTCCAACGGCCATCGGTCCTTCGACAGACATGGCCAGCCCACTGCCACTTCAGCTTACTGATCCTACAAGCTATGTCGGTCACTCCGGTTCTTCTCCGGATAATCTCGTTACGGATTTTATCCTTCAAAGAAACTCCAAGCATAGCTCGCTCCATAGCTCGCTGAGCGACTTTGAATTATTATTATTATTTGACTTTGAATACAATCACAGATTAAACAAATAAAATATACCTATTAAAATACAAACACTTCTACAGCCACTTCAAAATACTGCTATTTTATCCTGAGCATAAAATTCTGTCACTTAACCGCACGTGCCATTACCCAGCCCCACTTACGTACGAGTCTAGAAACGCATCCGTAATTCCAACACTTACAATGTATACCCACGGACGAATGAAAAAAAGGCGGACGGAATCTCGCTAGGAAAAGATTAAAGCACTTTAGCACACCAGACGGCATATTGTTATTTTATTTGTGACACTACAACAACGACTACCGTCACACGAGATTTGTTGCGTAATCGCTGCTGTTTTTCTTACTATAGGTGTGAATGTGTGCATGCCAACCCGTACTTTTATTTATTTCTTTTTTTTTTCAAGTTATCCAATAGAGTGTCCTATTTTTGCTTCCATCTTCCTTACACATGTAATCTGGATTGTATACAGCCACACAGCCACGCACGCTCCCTTACACACAATACCTCCAACATCATGGGTGACCCCCACATCCACACACAACCCCCACACAGACAAAACCCCCCCACACACATACACACAACTTCTACACTCCTCTTTATTACACAACGCATTTTGTTACATCCTTACACTACACTTTCACTTTCATTGTTATTATTACCTTAACTATAAATTATGTACACATCCGTGAGACCAAGATTTTTATGAATAATGCTGAAATTTTAAAATAATATATTGATTTTGTTTACTATGTCCGGGTAGTTGGGAGTCCTGGAGACCTGTAACACAGGTTCATCTAGTACAGGCTCCAGTCTCCACAGCATAAAGATTCTTTATGTGGTGGAGAAATAAATGAATGATTTAATTATTATTTAAGCGAGCCGTCTGACTATGGGTGTTTCACTTATTGTTTAGCGAGATTCCGTCCGCCTTTTTTATTCGTCCATGTGTATACTTACTAATAAAATACTCTTGTTCTATTATGTGAAGTGCGGTTACAACCTCTTTTGAATATCAATGAGATAAGAAATTAAAAATCCAACATTCTATGGCGATAATCACGTAGAAGTCTAAGAAGAATCTTGCTAACTCTGAATGGTGGAATGGTGGTTCATAACAATTTTTGAGTATTTGACGAGGCTATTGAGCCAGACTTATTCAATTATTTTCAGGTCTGGTATTCTGGAATTTGTTAATTGGATTTACGACTTATGTAATTTAATGGCTTGATTCTGACATTATTTTTGATTCATTCTATTTCATTCAAAGTTTGTCTGTAGAAATCTTTGTACATATACCTATAGACGTCCTAACTAACTAAATCAGCTAAGTAATTCTTTAGAGTAACATGACCGGCTTTCATTCTCTGAGACCATTTCACATGGAATTAAGTTTTCTGAATAGAAATAATTCACAGTGAAGCACTTAGTGGTTTGTATGGCTTCACCGTAGTTTTAAGATCCAACCTTAATCATTTCTGCTACCCTAAAATCTATCTTCTGCCTACAAAGGTGAAGTCAATATTTGAATGGCAGAAGAAGTCAGATTTCCCAAATCATGTCGCGGTGACAGTAATAGAATTCTAGTTTGGGATCCTATTCAATGAAAAGTTGCTAGAATTTTATGAAGTTCAATTGTGATATTTATTATAGAATTAATGAAGATGCCAGTCTAAATTATTAAGAAGAGGGAAGAAAATTAAAATAACCCTATAAGTAAGTGTGTTAGTCTTCATATTTTTGTCCAATCCCTTGTATGTACTCTATGGTTTTATAATGTATTACGTTGGCACCACTGTTAAAGAAAGCCAACCTCTTTTGGCATCATTAAATCTGCAGAAATAAATAAAAAAAAGCATAAAACCATACACAGATTAATAGCCAAAGACGAAGCAAAAGATTATGCAAGGAAAGAGTCTGTAAAGAGGCCGCCATTTTTCCTTCCCGTTTAGTGAATGGAGCGATGAAAAGAAACATTATGTATGACAACCAACTCGTCTCGGTTTTTTGCGAAGACGATTTTTTTGCCGTAGTTACCTTATTTTTGGAGTTTTTATGTGGTGTACGATGTACTTCAAAGATGTTTTACGCTTGCTAGGATTTCCTTTGCCTATAGCTGTTTTATAATTTTTCTTTTGTATTTATGATACTTTAAAACATACGTTTTGTGTCGTCTATTTAATATAATTTAATCTCGAAGTACAAATAATTTGATGAAAATCTTTTTTTTTTTTCCACGTTTTCGAAACAAAAACGAGTTAATATTGGTTTATGACTCGTGGACCCACCAATTTGACCTACCAGTGTTACAAAATATTAATTTGAATGCCTCGTGGTCCCACTGGTCGGTGGGTCTACGAGTCATAAAAATCTGTTGGAATCATGATGACTCATGGACCCACTAATTTTGATCAACCAGTGGTACAAAATATTAATTTGAATGCCTCGTGGTCCTACTGGTCGATGGGTCAGTTTAAAGTCTCTAGGTCATCGGGAAGTTAGTTTAAAATCGAATGCAAAATTTGTACCAAACAGTCAGACAAGACTGAAAGTGACAGCAAAATTACCTATACATGAATAAATAGAACACTAATCGTAAGTGTATGTCAAGAACTTTTAATCATTATAACACTAAAACCCTTTAAAATCTACAAATAGAAAAACTCGGACACAATTTCGGAACAATTTGAGATTATCCTGAGTCTGAGCTCAGGATAACCTCAAATTGTACCAAGAAGTGTTATTTTATTGCTTTAAAAAATATGGTTTCATGAAATCTCCTAGTTTTCCGTTTATAAATGGGATTAAACATAGTTGTTGAAAGGAATGGTCAGCGAGCTCACAATACATTCTTTCAATGTAGCTGATAGCTACGTCAGTGTGTGTAGGTACGTATACCTATATCGCATTTCACTACTATGTTAGGCAGGTGACCCGTTTACTATAACTTGCCTTTGAATATTTATACTTACCTATTCTTATAGGTACATTGAATTCGGAAGGGATGCGCGATAACGTCTTTAGGCTATAGGGGTGGGGATAGGCTAGTTAGGTTATAAACTATTTTAGTAATAATCATCATCATTAATCAATCAATCTTCCATTTAATAATAACTATCAATTAACATTCTACTAAAATTAAAAAACATACGAGCCAAATAATTAAAATATAATCAGCTTTATTCATCCAAAAACATTTCGACTTACTGTATTTGTACAAGCACTACATATATTTATGCTGACGCCCGCAATCACGCGTACCTTATAATACTTACACATTTAAAATCAGTACAATAAAGCTGCTCGGTGCACACAGAAAAAAAAAAAAAAAAAAAAAAAAAAAAAAAAAAAAAAAAACATGTACAAGCACTACATATATTTATGCTGACGCCCGCAATCACGCGTACCTTATAATACTTACACATTTAAAATCAGTACAATAAAGCTGCTCGGTGCACACAGACGTCGGTGTTTTCTTCCACATTTTACATAAGAATTCCCGATCCACAGACACCACAGCTACAGACCCCTACATTTTGGTCCTTCGATCCTAAGAAAGTGAAGTGTGAGTAAAAGTGCCTTCATCGATAGCGAATCGGCTTGATTGGCCTCCCACAAGCGGGTCTCACCGGTTAAGTTGAGAAGTCGCATATATTGTGAAGGATACCTACTCGCACCGAACTAAACAGACCAGTGGAATAACAAGTCCCCAACAGAAGAAACAGAACAGCAACAGTGATTACAACAGGCGATTTAGCTTGTTCTAGACATAACAATGGAAGGGCTAATACAAAGGCAACAAATAATCGCTGAAGCTGTTGACAAAATCAACAGAAACATTAAAAAAGATTCCGCCTACCGAAAAACAACAGTATACGTAAACAAACGCTTGGTGTCCCTAGAAGAGTTATGGGACGAATTTGAAGACAATCACGCCAAGCTGACATCAACAGGTGACAAGAAACATGACTATTTCCAGTCCGGCGCTTACTTCTCCGTGAAAGAACTGTATACGGCTACGTGTGATCTGCTGATGAACATAACACAAGCTCAGCCAGGAACAAGTAGCCAAGGTGAGGAACATGATACTGATGACACGGTGGAGAAGAACAAATTGACTAAGATAGACGAGCTGATAGGCCAACAAAGAACGAACTTTCGAGCTTTGTTAAGAGTTGTAAGAGGCGTCAACATTAACAATATTACAGAAAAGTGGGAATTAGAAGACAAACTACAGATGGTAAAGGCACGCTGGAGAACAATCGACGAGCTGCACTGGCAGATAGATAATCTTCTTATTGGTTCTGAAGTAGATTATGAGCAAGAGTATACGGAGCATGAACGAGTTTACGAAGCCATGAAGCGAGAACTTAACCAAAAGCTGAGTCATACATCGCACCAACATCAAACTATGCCGAAATTGGAGATTCCGGTATTTAGTGGAAATTACACCCAGTGGCCAACGTTCATGGATCTGTACTCTGAAGCCATACACAACAATCCCTTGATAAGCCCGACACAAAAAATGCAACATCTCAAGGGTAAACTCAGGGGTGAGGCAGAACGACTAGTGCAGCATCTAAATATCTCAGCCGACAACTATGTAGCCTGCTGGGATATCCTCACTCGCAGGTACAACAATATACAGCTACTGTTTACAACACAAATCCAGATATTTTTAAACCAGCCAGCCGTACACAAACATTCCGCACAAGAACTGAAAGGCCTCCACGATACGACCTTGGAAACCATTCACGCCATACATAACCTCGGAATCGATACAACTACATGGGATCCGATTTTGGTGCACATACTTACAGAAAAAATGGATCCAGAGACCTACAGTTCATACATGGAATCAAGAAAGGCTCCAAGAGATCTTCCTTCATTTGATGAAGTCATCACATTTTTGGAGGGCAAGTTTACAGCTCTGGAGCCGCTGAACAAGAAAACCAAGGCTCCCTACATGAATCCAGAAGTAAAGTGCAACAATGATGTCAAAGAATCGTCATCAAAATTTCACTCAAATAAATACAACTACAGGCAGTTCTCTCCAAAAACATTTCATGCCAGTTCTGAAAGGACATGTCCTTTATGTAAATTGGACCACATTTTGATTTATTGCAAATCATTCCAAAGTATGTCACCACAAGCGAAAATAAATACAATTTCGCAATTAAACGTGTGTGACAATTGTTTATACTGCCACAATGGCAAACAATGCATTTCGTGGAAAACGTGTAAGGTTTGCGGCGGTAAGCATCATACGACATTACATGACGCTATACAACAAAGGGCGCAAAACACAATGCCTGATACTAACCTGACACCAAAAGGCACACCGACAAATTCTCAGCCTAAGGCAAATCACGTTGCAGGGGACTTCCATGAAGTACTACTTGCTACGGTTGAACTTAACATTATGGCAATGGATGGAATGTCTATAAAACTTAGAGCTTTACTTGATCAAGGTTCCCAAATCAACTTGATTACGGAGTCGGCTGCACAACGATTGGGACTTCATAGACGGAAACAACAGGCAATCGTCTCGGGAGTTGGCATCTCAAATAATAAAAGCCATGGAGTCGTACAACTGAACTGCGAGTCGGTGTACGGAAACTACAATTTTACCATCGAGGCGCTTGTTATGACAAAACTGCTGAACAACTTGCCCAATCGTACATTTGAAAAGCAACATTGGCCACATTTAGAGAACATCAATCTCGCTGATCCGAACTACAATATTTCAAGACCGGTAGACATCTTACTGGACGCAGGAGTTTATGCCGAAATTATCATGGGAGGTCTCCTTCGAGGACCCATACATGCACCTATAGTCCAACAGACGAAGGTTGGATGGGTTATTTTAGGCAATACAAAAACATTTCACTGCCATGCGGTGCTTAACAACCTTGAAGAAATTTCTAATTTCTGGGCAACAGAAGAAATAACAGAGTCGACTACAACAATGACGTCAGATGAACAATATTGCGAAACTTTATACGCAAGTACAACTACAAGAAACGCTGACGGCCGATATGAAGTGAGAATACCCATGAAACAGGGATTCGAAGATCAATTAGGGTCTTCAAAGTCGCAGGCAACAGCACAGTTCATACAATTAGAGAAAAGACTGTCTAGAGATGAGACTGTTGCGAAAAGCTACAAAACATTTATGGCCGATTACTTACATCTCAATCACATGAAACAGAGTTTAATTCTTCGAGAACCAAGTTGCTACCTTCCACACCACGCTGTCAAGAAACTAGATTCTACTACAACAAAACTCAGAGTAGTATTTAATGCCTCAAACAAAACTACTTCAGGCCACAGTTTAAATGAATTGATGGAATGTGGGCCAAGCCTCCAACAGGATTTGCAGTCATTGATTCTTCGGTGGAGAGGGTTCCAATACGTTTATTCCGCAGACATCGAAAAATTCTACAGACAAGTCGGAATACAAGAACAAGATCAACATCTACAAAAGATCCTGTGGAGAGATTCCAGAGAAGATCAGATCAAAGAGTATCAGCTTTCTACCGTAACATACGGTACTAAAGCGGCTCCTTTCTTAGCGATGCGCACAATAAAACAATTAATTACAGACGATGGTGATCAATACCCGCTTGCTGCTGACATGTTGGACAGTCAGCTCTATGTTGATGATCTTCTTGGCGGAAGCAATGACATCCAAGATGCCAGAATCACTCAATGGCAATTAATAGATCTATTGAAACAAGGTGGTTTTAATCTCCGCAAGTGGGCGAGCAATGATTTGCGAACGTTAGAAGACCTGAAAGAAGATCAAATCAGTCAAAACATGATCGACTTCAAGCACGCTGAAACTAACAAAACATTAAGAATTATGTGGAATCCCTGCACGGATCAATTTACATTTCACCACTCAGTTGAAACAAAGAATAAAGGTCATGTCATAACAAAAAGATCGTTGCTATCTGAATTATCAAAGTTATATGACCCACTGGGATGGCTTTCACCTGCAACAATAAAAGCCAAACTTATTTTCCAACAACTCTGGACTACAAATATCAATTGGGACGATCCCGTTCCGGAACATGTACAAAAACAATGGGAAGAGTTCAGGACTGACCTTAAATACATAGGTCAGATCTCTATACCCCGATGGATGGGAGACACTCAGAAACCAGTTGAAATACATGGATTCTGTGATGCTTCAGAGAAGGCATACTCATGTGTTATCTATTGCCGAAGCATCAAGGAAAATGGTCAATACATGACACGAATAGTGGCGGGAAAAACAAAACTCGCGCCAATAAATAAAGTAATAACACTACCCAGACTTGAATTATGCGGCGCATATCTATTATCAAGACTAATGAAAAAGGTTATAGAGTCACTAAACAAACAGACAGTTACAATACATGGTTGGTCTGACTCTATGGTCGTTCTGGGTTGGCTACATGGCGACATGTCTCGATGGAAAACGTTCGTAGCGAACAGAAATCACAAACATTATGCCGCCGTCGTGTTGGAAACATGTTAAATCAGAAGAAAACCCGGCGGATTGCGCTAGTCGTGGCTTGCTTCCGTCACAACTGATCATACACGATCTCTGGTGGCGGGCGCCTACTTGGCTAACAAAAAACAATATTCCTGAGCATCCAATAAAATATGATGTTCCGACATTAGAACATAAAAGCAAGAAGCAAGTCTGTGCATCACAAACATCGTCATTAATTATCGAAGAACTTCTATGCAATTATAACTCTGTCACACGTATTGTGAGAATTATAAGCTGGATATTACGTGTTAGCAACAAAGGTCAAGTACGCCCGACTTACTTGACAACAGTGGAACTTGAGAACGCACACAATGCAATAATAAAGCATGTGCAGAATAAACACTTTGCTGAAGATATTGCTCATTTACAAAAACATCGCAAAGTACATTTAAAAAGTAATTTAATAAATTTAAATCCGTTTTTGGACAAACATGGTGTCTTGAGAGTTGGAGGTCGTCTAACAGAATCAGACTTGAAGATCTCGCAGAAACATCCAATAGTTCTGCCTCACAACGATAGACTCACAGAACTGTTGATCAACAAAACACATATTGCAACGTTGCATGGGGGAGCAAGACTCACATTGACCATTTTACGAAACAAATACTGGATACTCAGAGGAGTCAAGACAGTTAAAGGTCACATTGTTAAATGTATCAGATGTCATCGCTTCAAGACGTCCACAAACAAACAGCTGATGGGAAACTTAACAAAACCACGAGTGACTCCATCGCGTCCATTTACGCACACAGGCGTAGATTTTACGGGACAAGTAGAAGTTAAGGCTAACAAGGGCAGAGGAATTAAGACAAACAAAGCTTACATATCAATATTTGTCTGCCTAGCAACAAAGGCTATTCATTTAGAATTGGTGTCAGACCTGAGTACTGCAGCCTTTCTCTGTGCATTCAACCGATTCTGTGCTCGGAGAGGAACACCAAGGTGTATGTACTCTGACAATGGTACTAACTTCGTAGGCGCCGCCAAAACACTTAAACAAAAACATATGGAGGCGTTAAAACATTACATTAATGAGGAGCTCTTGAGTGAGTTAGCAAACCTTGGAGTTGAGTGGAGTTTTAATGCTCCAGTCTGGCCATCTGCAGGAGGACTGTGGGAAGCTGCAGTCAAAAGCATGAAGCACCACCTAAAGCGCGTCATTGGTGAACAGAAACTCACTTTTGAAGAATTTTCTACGCTGATAGCACAGATTGAGGCCTGTCTCAACTCAAGACCATTGATTCCTTTGACAAACGACATCGACGACTTGGATTGCCTAACGCCTGCACATTTTTTAGTGGGAGGACCGATATTATCAAGCCCACTATCACCTGATGAGGACACCAGAAACATAAAAACTAGATGGCAACTCCTAGAAAAAATGCACAAAGACTTTTGGAAGAGATGGTCATCAGAATACCTTCAAACACTTCAAACACGTAGCAAGTGGCATCACCCAACAAAGAATCTAGGAATTGATGACATCGTCTTAATAAAAGAAGATTATTTGCCACCTTCTAAATGGCTCCTTGGAAGAGTTATTGGCACACATCCTGGCAAGGATGGACATGTGCGGGTGGTGACACTAAAAACAAAAAATGGCACTATCAAACGCCCTATTATAAAATTATCACGATTACCTATTGAACAAAGTGACCCAGGGTGCGAAGAGAATGCAGAAGATCACTCTACGACCAATGTTCCACAAACAACAGACTGATCAAAGCGAAAGAAGCCCGCAAAAAGATCCTTAAATATGAACTGAAAACACATCTGTTCATTCATTCATCATAAAACAAGCCGCATCAATCTGTGTGGCACAATTAATTATAAACAATAAAAACTTATCAACATGACTGTATCAAGTTGCAACGACAAGTGGATACCTACAGTTACACAATAACGGCGCGTGGCTCTACTCATGTTGCAAACAATGTCTAACTCGCACTTTTGCCCATATGGCACGTCTTCAAAACAAATAAACGCTACTGGTATGACTGCACTCGATCCTGGATGCATGCTGAAAGGAGACAACATTATAATTCACTCGCATAACAACTTTCACAGATACGAGTGAACGAAGAGAAAATGTACTTGAGAGAATCGAACTTAATTCATTACATTATCAAACTAATAAAAGGCTATCATGCTTACTTCAAACTACAAACAGACCAAATAAATCAAACCAGGAAAGATGCACCGGTGAACTACAACCACGGACAAGTCAAAATGCCTGCTGCGCGGTCAAGGTCGACAGAACAACTTCGCCAGCAAGCTGCTATTAGATATTAAGTGATAGTATTTTATATGTTATTGTATTAACTTTGTTTGTTACTTAATGTTTATTTTTACATATTGTTTTCTTTTGTGATTTGGGAGCATGTACAAGCACTACATATATTTATGCTGACGCCCGCAATCACGCGTACCTTATAATACTTACACATTTAAAATCAGTACAATAAAGCTGCTCGGTGCACACAGACGTCGGTGTTTTCTTCCACATTTTACATAAGAATTCCCGATCCACAGACACCACAGCTACAGACCCCTACAGTATTTTCACTTCCAAATACCTAAACTAGAGCACAACGGCCTTTTCCATGAGATTATCCTTGTTTAAATACTCAATGTTGTTGGAATTACTCAACATAAACTCAAAAATCCCAACACTTGAGATTTTTTTCTTATCAGCCTTGAAAAACCCACAAAGTCCACTCAAGTTTGCTGGTGCCAATAAATGGTTTTGATTTTTGTCCTACCCTAACCAATATTATAAAAACGCAAGTGAATTGTACCACTTTCACGACTGAGCTATTTGATCAATCACCGTGAAATTTGCATACTTACGCATATCCTGAGTAAGGGAAATGAAATGAACAAAAAGAGCTTTGATCCCAGTAAATCGTGAAGTTCCTATGGAAATAAACGGTTACACAAAAATTAAAACATGACGTCTTCCGTATGGTTCCTAACAGTGAAGTAGCCATTTTCTCTTTTTGCAGGATCTTGTATAAAGGGACGAGTATTAGCAGTAATACATTTTTTTACATTTTAAAGTGAATTTTTCGCCTAGGATATTAAAGTCCCATCGTTCCCTAAACTCGAGTTAATCACAACACTTAACATAACATCACGCCTGTATTTCCCCGAAGGGGTAAGCAGAGGTGTAACAGTACACCCACATTTCGCCAGTTATGTTATAGTCCCATGTAATAGGGGGCAAGCCTATTGCCACTTAAACTATAGTAACTGGGCCATAAATTTAAACCGTGATTTGAACACACCTTTTGCCCGACACAATCTGGCTTACTTAAACGGCGAAATGTGCTTACATCAATCGTGTTCAAATTTAACACCTTAACTAAATCATTTCTAAAATGTGTTCTACATTCGATCAACAAATGGGGATGTAAATATTGACAACTCGACACTCGTCACAGTGACAGTGTTGAGACAGGAGTGTATTATAGTAATGTTTCCTTCCGTCTTTTTTATTTATTCCTAATGAACTAAATAAACTTGCGTTTGACCGCCACCTCATCTAATGATAAGCGATGGTGCATTCGACGTTAGTACATGCTTGTCCAGCAAAAACCTATTCACCCGAGCTTTGAAGATCACCAGATTACACTTATCGGGAAACACATCAACGAATTCCAATCCTTAGTGACTGCCTCGTTGGTCTAGTGGTTGCAAGCGCGACTGCTGAGCGTGGGGTCCTGGGTTCGATTCCCGGGTCGGGCAAAGTGTTATTGGGTTTTTTCATTAGGAAATTCTCAGTAGCAGCCCGGAGTCTGGATTTGTGCCCGGTTAATGTCAATAGGCTCGCCCCTTATTACATGGGACTTACAACATAACTGGCGAAATGTGGGTGTACTATACACCTCTGCCTACCGCTTCGGGGAAATACAGGCGTGATGTTATGTTATGTTGTTAGTGGCACGTAGATAGATAGATAGATAGATAGAATATACTATTATGGGTACATGGGCGGTCTTATCGCTAAAAGCGATATCTTCCAGACAACCTTTGGATGGACAAAGAAGACGTAAGATCTAGATAATGGGGGCAGTCCGTGGCGTACTACTAAACTAAAATAAATAAATAGCACAAAATATATTACACATATAGGTATCATAAATATATATAATATATATATAAATAATCTTACAATTTAGAATAGAGATTGGATACATAGGCAATGTCTTAATAAATTACAATTTATTTGGAAAGGTAGTATTCTTTAACTAATTTTTTAAATGAAACAGTGACTGAGCTCGCCGTATAGACACAGGTAACTCATTCCACAGACGCACAGCCTGAACAGTAAAAGATTTATCATAAAATTTTGTAGAATGCATTGGCATCAGAAGCCCCAAGTTTTCCGATGATCTTAAGTATCGTGTATGTGTGTCATGAAGGAACTTGAAACGTTCTTTGAGATAAAGGGGGGTCTTGGGATTAAACAGAATACTGTAGAGAAGTGATAAAATATGGGTATTCCGGCGAAGACGTATAGGGAGCCACTTGAGCTTAGTGCGGAATTCGGAGACATGATCATATTTGCGTAAGCCAAATATAAATCTGATACAAACATTTTGAAGTCGCTCAAGCTTATTTAGTTGTGCCTCAGTAAGATCTAAATAGCTGGCATCGGCATAGTCAAGAATAGGGAGAAGGAGGGATTGAGCAAGCGCCGTATTATGAAGGTAATATCAAAACGCTTCGTACCTAAAGGTAAAATATCTACCATATAAGGGTAGCGTATGATGAAATGGGCTCGGAGGAATCAAATTGTGTAATGCACGCTCGTCGAAATGCATGCGATAAAAAATCGATATTAGGCTAGCAACTCTGCGCCAATGGTCAAGGCTTTGTTGTATGGCGTCACACTAGCATCGTTGACAATGAGCCTCTTGGCATGCCTCTCTATCGACTCGGAAGCCGCAAGCTAGTATTTGGCCAAACTATCCTAAAGATAGATAGTAGTACTCCATACGCGACCGAACTTGTGCTTGACACAATAATTTCAGCAGCTGTTCCAGGGTGAAGTAAAGAAAGAAAAAGAAGAAAAAAATGGTTTATTGACTACAGTCAGAGGAACACAATAACATTAATATACAATTTTATCATATCACTATAATAGAAACTAGTACTCCTAAAAGTATAAAATTGTGTACCCCACGGCTGCGTCAAATCAAATAGGATCATATCAGCAAACATGCCAGACAGCTATTGTCGGGCACTGGTTTTCAACTGAAAACCACTGTTTTTTTTTGTACTGTATGTACTAATTTAGTAAGTCTTTCTACTTATAAAATATAAGTTGATGTCCCGCAGTGGACGTTTTGCTGATCTATCTATAAATCTAACCTTTCAATCTACGTCGAAGTCGATTAATGAACAAATTCATTCAAGTAGCTAGTCGAGTAGTGAACTCGTACTAAACGCTCCTCGATATCTAGTTTCATCCATCACACTGCAGTCGCACATTATTCGGTTTGCCGCGAAATTTTATTCAAGTTCTTTCCAAGTTGTTTCATATTAATGAATTGTTGTTATTGTCAAAGATTACAGATGACTTTATTTGTGGTATAACAAGGAACACCAGTGAACTCAGAAAGGAATTTTAATGAATGACTCTTGATTTGTTTGAGCACAGGTTTTTAATTAAATATTCTCATTTTTAGGGTTCCGAAGTCCTACAAGGAACCCTTATAGTTTCGTCATGTCCGTCCGTCTGTCCGTCTGTCCTAATCCTTTACAGCTTAATAACTTCTACAGTTATAAACATAAGTAAATGAAATTTTGTTAAAAAATAGTATACATATAGATCTCAATTTTAAAAGAATAAAAAAATCGTTTTTACGTATTTTAGGGGTGGCGTCCATACATGTGAAATGGTGATGAAAAAAAATTTTTCGCTGCACTCCCTTGTGTAGGGTATTATTGAATAGGTCTACTAAAATGAAGATAATGTTTCATAGACCACTTTTTTATCAGGTGTACCATCTGCGAAATATAGCCCGCCAAAGTGGCTTGCAATGTGTCCTCCCCCTGCCATTTCTAAACTATGCAACGTAGAAAGTTATAATCTTCCACATTGATAGACCGTTGTGAAAACTCTCTTTTAAAATTATTTCGAGTATAATGTGATTATAATTTTTTGAGTTATAGAGAGAAAACTGAAAAATACTTAAAACGTCCTAGTTCAAAGATCTTAGAGAAAAATTATCGTAGTAAGTAATGCTCTTTTAGCTACTTTCTATTTGAAAAAATTACAAAAAGTTACTTTTACACGACACACTTCATAAATTTGGCTTCTTGAATTTATCGCTAGATGGCGCTACTAACAACACGCTATGAGTCGCGAATGCTGCCGATTATTGCAAAAACTAAAATAGCCATGATTAATATTCGATTTGATTCGTTTGTAATTACACCTACTTAAGGAACCCTATAATACTGAGCATGGCCCGACAAGCTCTTGGTCGGTTTTGTTGGATTACATTATTTAAGAATTTCTAAGGTTTTCGCGATCACTACACATTATAATAAAACAAAGTTTAACCGGATTAAATCGCGTATATTATTTAAATTGGTTTTCCTGACGTTTCGAAAGCTTTGCAGCAATTCGTGGTCGCAGGTAGACTAAGATGACAAGCGTCTTTCCAGATATTTCTAAAAAAAATATTTTAATCTACCGTACAATATTATTAATTAAAATCGTTTCAATGCACGCAGTAATCACTCACAATATCATTATCTTTAACTGTGTTGCGTGCTGTTTGGGACTTGATTATTTTTAGGACTGGGTTCCAAACAGGTGGTAGCTGCCAACCATCTTCTCTATTAAAATTAGGATGTTTTTTAATTTCAATAGCCTCACGGAGCATTCTAGGTACATATCGATTTTCCTTCGCCAGAACTTGTGGTTTATCAAATCGAAGAAAATGGTTGGGTTTGTCTAGGGCATGTTCACACACTGCAGACTTTGTTGAGCGTCTGTTCATGTGTTCGTTCATATGTTATTTTATTCTGCCACTAGAATTAGCTTTAGAAACGTCAGGAAAACCAATTTAAATAATATACGTGATTTAATCCGGCTAAACTTTGTTTTATTATTATTTAAGAATTTTAGAAAACTGTTAATTAAGAAGGCGATTTTCCTGAAAATTGCAATTTTTTTTTTACATTATTAACTGCTGATTTGATAGTTGCATTTATTTTAGTCAAGTGTGAGAATCCACTAACGGCCAAAATTAATATTCAATTTATCCACGATTTGCACTACTAGAGATAGGAATTTGACATAAGCTCCATACAAAATATGTCAATTTTCTATCTTTAGACGGGTAAACCGTGGATAGATTGGATATTAGATTTGGCCGTTTTTTTGCGATTTCAGGGTTGCTCCTATAGTAAAAGTTGTTTGTTGTGATGTGTATATTTATCCCTTAAAAGGACCTCAGTTAATAATATTAGAAAAAAGAAAAATCATTTATTTGCTTTTTATTGTAAATAAGACACATACAATTATCATCATCATCATCATTTCAGCCAAAAGACGTCCACTGCTGGATACAGGCCTCCTCCAAGCATCGCCACAGCGACCGGTCCTGTGCTTTCCGCATCCAGCGGATTTCCGCGACCTTCGTCAGTCGTCGATCCGAACTTGTGGGGGACCTACCGACACTAGACACATAATGTCCTCCCAGCCGAAATTCGGTCAAGGCGGCCAATCTCAATGGAGACTAGCCATCTGCGCGGGACATATTATAGTGCACAAGTGTGTGCGCAAACACAGGTGCACTCTCTTTTCCCTCACTCTCATAATCCGATGGGATGGCAATTCGACACGACCGGAGAGAGATCAGGCGCAAGACCGATGGCTTTACGTGCTCTCCGAGGCACGAAGGGGTCTCGACGTGTAACGAAACGGTCATCCATCCACAGAATGACCGCGGCTAGTGCAGCTTAACCTTGCAGATCGTAAAATCCATACGCTTGCTACTTAGCCACGAGCCCCTTACACATAAAATACAATAGAAAGGACATATTATTACTAAAGCTTATAATAGTGTTATTGTATTTAAGAATTAAATGGATGCGGAAGGCGCAGGACCGGTCGTTGTGGCGTTGCTTGGGGGAGTCCTATGTCCGGCAGTGGACGTCTTTCGGCTGAGATGATGATGATTTAAGAATGAACCTTTTTTTGCTGTGGGGAAATCCTCATGAACGCACTCCGCCCGGAGAAGGCGGAGCCAGATCGGACTCTTAGCAACTAAAACCACCACGGTGTTCCTCTTCCAATCCTTGGCCGGGGGCGTGGGAATCTTGTATTCGCCCAAGCATCCCCAGCAGATCCCGGCTAGCCACTAGTGGGCGAGCCCCTTCTCCCCGTCCGGCACCGACTTCGGCCGCACCCTTCTCTTGACTGGCACGTGCGGAACACAACGCGCCACCGTCACGGGATTTTAATTTTATTTCTTTAATTATCTCTAACACATCAAAGGAACACATTCTTCAATTTAGTCCAAGTTAATTAGATCCATTTTTTTTCTACGATAGTCCCTTAAGGAAGGTCAGATCCAGTGGGATTAAATAGGTCAAATTTTCCGCTAACTGCGTCAGGTATATGAACGGATTTCCCATGGGTACTACTGTCTGATCCTCCATTTTACCTTGAAATTCGCAGCTAATTTAGTTCGACATTATTTAACAACCTTTAAATTACGACATAATACACGTCTACTTGGTTTTTTGTCTCATTTTATAAGCATCGAAATCAAGTGCAGATTCAATAATGAAAAAAATTAAATATAATAAAATCACCAGTTACCGACAGTGCCCCATTGTTCGACAAAAAAACAACAAACTTCAAAAAATAAGAGCATAATTATAATTTGGTATACGGTTAAATATTATCTAATAAACTGTTACATAGTACCACAAGTACGTAAAAAAAAACATCACCAAACCAATGTATTCAAAAAAATACTTGTGTTTTGATCGTCCCTTAAAGTGTCGATAATTGGGTATGTTACGTTACCATGCCACTTTATAAATTAATTTAAAAAATATAAATTGTGGTGTGAATTGTTCGCTCACGAGTAGGATTAGAACCTGCGACTCCTGGTTGGTACACTAGACTAACAGCCCCTAGCTACCTTGGAATCTTTTCGTGTCTTGAAGATGTAATCAAAGTATCGCAGGTTCCGAATCCAGCTCGTGAGCGAATTTTTCTTTCCACAATAAATATCCTTAGATTTCGCTCGACATGTGTAAATGTTTTAAAATAATAGAATAATTAATATTTTTAGTTTGAGTCTTAGTCCATCACACGATGAGTAAATAAATGTCATAAAGTATGAATATAAAAACTACAAAATATCAATTGATCCAATTAAATAGTCTGTCTCAGAATGATGATACATGTATATTATGATTTTTATGCGCTATGGGATGATATCAAAAATATTGGAAAAAGTCAAATTAAATCTCTACAGGTTCACAGGTGGTCTGCGATCATGAGGCTCCTAACCTCAGCTCCACACGTTGGGCCGAACGTTCGCGGCAACGCGTGAATCGGGAAAATGGCGTTGGCCCGAACGTCTCGCTGGCAGTTGATCGTCGCGTGTCGGTTTTATCAAAGAAATTATGCGCCAACGTTCGCGATGCGTCCACACGTTGGAAGTTTGCTCAGTCTTGCCGCAGCACTCATGCAGTAAGGAGCACGGTCACTGCGTCTTGAAAATGTTATCCGCGTACATGAAAGTTAAATCTTTTTGTTTAATTCATAAATAATAATGATACCCTGTTGTCTGTGATAACATTTTTCAAAGACGACGTCCATTGTTTAACTGTTGTGTTATTTTAATTGACAGTTGAGTTCCTAAGCAATCAATAATATTAAAGTACCCAGTGCAACTTCTATTTCAGACGTCTTTACAATGGCTCTGATGGGAC
Source organism: Asteroscopus sphinx (assembly GCA_949699075.1). Classification (NCBI taxonomy): domain Eukaryota; kingdom Metazoa; phylum Arthropoda; class Insecta; order Lepidoptera; family Noctuidae; genus Asteroscopus; species Asteroscopus sphinx. The sequence goes on along the minus strand of OX453004.1, from coordinate 28,359,522 downwards.
TAAACGACTAAACTATCATCATCTCCAACGTGTGGAGGCTAGGCATAAATTACGGATGAAATTCCGTACGAACATTGGAGCCAACGTGTGGAGCTGGCCTTAGACTCACCTTTTTCTCCTAATTATTTTAAACTTTTTCTTAAAATACAAAAATGTTACTATCGGTAAATATAAAAGTAAAAAAACCGCACGTTACTTTCAGCAAATAAAAGCAAGAATTTCAACAATTCAATTCGCTGTAAAATTAAGGTACCATTTGATCCAATCAGAGGAGAAGATCAGGGAGCTGAAACTCAACCTTAATACTTTTAAAAGAAAACTGAAAATTGAGTAGCAAGGTAGCAGTTACTCCCTGAAGCAAAAATTTCATATACGTACCTTTAGAACAAATCTGTCATTGTTATAAACAGGTAAGTTACAACGGAAATATTTGGAAATATTGGATTAGGGAGTTGTTCCGGATTTGACGTGACTTCTTCAGAACTTCGTTTGAGAGGTCGAAATAAACTTTGCGACGAAATATAATTGATACTTGAATTTGGGTTATTATTTTTACACATGAGTTGTATGAGCTACTTGTTCCCCGCGTGACTTCGTCCACGCAAAATTAGGATTCTCCATTACATCGCTGTCAGGGTTAAATTTGTGAAAACCTCTCGCTCAGTTTTTGCATTAAGTAATGATTTTAGACCTAGATTATTATTTTTCGAGAAAACCTTCAAAATTCTACCGGCTTCGTGAGAGAGAAGCTGGGTTGTGTGGGATTTTAACAGCACTAAAACCTACCTGGTGGCAATCGTCATCACAATAGAGGAATGGGTTATGCTACCAGTGCCCCCCCCCCAAGGATTTTAGACCTACTCCTTTGGGCTATGTCTGTAAGTCAGTCAGTTACGGAACTGCTTATGTAGATACTTAATATAGACTGTAAAAATTCTAGTAGGCTGATTGCAACCAGTCTAGAAAATATTTAAAGAATTTAAGCCAAAGATTTTAATTATTCTGAGAGAAAGTGTTCGAGTAAAACGGTCCAAGTGGAAATCTCAGTCTTTGCGCAGCACTTGGAAAAATATTATATTGAATCTGTATGTATATTCGTCGATATTTTACGATGCTGTAATAGTATAGCTAATTATAAAAATTGTAAGTAGCTGTACATAACATATTATGTAACTTTTTATAGTAGACAAACAATACCTTACAAACCTTCTAAAGTTTAGACCACCATAACGACCTTTTCTGCTTTTATTTATTATACCAATATATCTACCTTAAACTGCTATTATCGCCATCAAACACACGATAATGATTTATAAAGTAAGCTCATGGCAAAATAAATTTTCCGTAAAATTCATACATCATTCTAGAAATTAATACTCCACTGATGCCGGAAAAATTCCGGAAATTCATCCTTGTAATTAAATTGGGTGAAGTGGGGAAATAAGGTACTTGGATATAAAATTGACTGTGAGTAGGCATATAATGAAAGGAACACGCAATGTAAAGGGTGGTGCACATAAGGAACAACTAAAGCAAGAATAGTCACTACTAAAGAAAACTAATGGAGACTTTTTTGTACTTGTCAGATCGTAAAAGGCCTTTACCAACTTTATAGACTAAATAGATTACAGTCTTACTATAGTCATACACCATTAATATCTTAACCATAGACATCTAAATATTATGGTACCTAAAATAAAATTAATTATATCTACTATATTTTGCCCGTTTGCTGCTACACATAAATACGCAATTACGCCTACCATGTTTCAAGCATTCAATGCAAAATAAATTAAGCCAAAAAAAAACGAAACAAAACAGCACTGATGATTAAGCAAACGGTTCAAGCACTGGTGTTCTACGAGACACCTGCACGCGGCGACAAGTTCACGCGCATACTCTTACTATAACATTGTATTATTCATAATTTCAAAAGAGTATCTATGAATTTCCTTCTCCATAGGACCAAGTTTTTGCTGTTCTCTGCTTAGTGATTATAGCAAAATAATATTAAGGACAAATTTTATTATTTTAATACTGCATTGGAATATCATGTTTATCTCTTACACAGTATTATGCAATATCTTTATCTTTAATAAATTAACATTTTAACTATTCGTTAACTTACTGTTAAAATCAATCATGGAGTACACTTTTTAAAGAAAAACATCTGCAATTAATAGCAATCTGCAAATAATGCAAAGAACGAAGATAGTCAACTATTCAAAGATATACTCTATTGTACAACCGCCTTAACTCACAAGTGGGCGTTCGGCGGTCCTCATCTAAATTATTGTTATTTGCCTTGCAAGAAAATAATTACTGTCTACATTGTTCTGCCTAATTGAATTCTAAGCACCAAGCAATGTGTGTGGAGTTTAATTTATTGGAGGCTTTCGACGTGACTAAAACGTGTATGATCAAGGAATTTATTTTAATATAATATTATTTATAATAAAACAAAGTTTAACCGGATTAAATCGCGTATATTATTTAAATTTGTTTTCCTGACGTTTCGAAAGCTTTGCAGCATTTCGTGGTCGCAGGTAGACTAAGATGGCAAGCGTCTTTACAGATATTTCAAAAAAATATTTTAATCTACCGTACAATATTATTAATTAAAATCGTTTCGATGCACGCAGTAATCACTCACAATATCATTATCTTTTACAGTGTTGCGTGCTGCTTGGGACTTGATTATTTTTAGGACTGGGTTCCTAACAGGTGGTAACTGCCAACCATCTTCTGTATTAAAATTAGGATTTTTTTTATTTTTAATAGCCTCACGGAGCATTCTAGGTACATATCGGTTTTCCTTCGCCTGAACTTGTGTTTTATCAAATCGAAGAAAATGGTTGGGTTTGTCTAGGGCATGTTCACACACTGCAGACTTTGTGGAGCGTCTGTTCTTGAAGTCAGCTATATGTTCTTTAATTAATCAAAGATTATTTGATTGGATTTGATTTAATCCGGTTAAACTTTGTTTTATTATAATGTATAGTGATCGCGAAAACCTAAGAAATTATTATAAAATTATTTGTTCATCCTCGATTTTGATTATAATGTGGGCTGAGTATGCCATGATGGAATTACTGTCTCGTTGATCTAGTAGTCGCAAGCACGACTCCTGAGCGTGGGGTACTGGGTTTGATTCCCAGGTCGGGCAAAGTGTTATTGTTTTTTTTCATGATTTTGAAATAGAAGGGATAAATTCAAATAAAAAAAAATAGGTTTATTGTATACATCACATCATATATCATCATCAGCCTATCGCAGTCCACTGCTGGACATAGGCCTCTCCAATAACATGCCACCGACTTCTATCCTCGGCCACTCTCTTCCAGTATTCATCCAAAATACAGGTGATAAAAAAACAAAGATATCAGGTCCACTATGTCCTGCCTATTCAGCATGCAACAATAAATTTTGTATCAAATTAATAAATTACGCATCATTCTACAAGCTAATAAACAAGCTGAATGAAATTTAAAAACAGATTTTTTTTTAAATAAAACAATTTTAACCGGATTATATCGCGTTTTTTTTTTTTATTGTAATCATCATTACAGCCGAAAGACGTCCACTACTGGACATAGGCCTCTCCCAATTAAGGGGGGGATATGCCATAATCGCCACGCTTGGCAGGCGGGTTGGCGATCGCAGTTGGTTGGTTATTTACTCAGAGAACGCTGCTGCCCATCCTCTGGTGAATCCCTTAATAGCAGTGCCTTTGTACTATTGATTTCTATGTACTTTATTATTCTCTGTGTGTGCATAAATTTAATAAATAAATAAAATAAATAAATAAATAAATAGGTGACATACGCAGCGTCAACTTAATGATATTCTGATAAATGATACATGGTGCTTTATCATAATACACACTTGTACGTGAAATGAGGCTGGTTAATTTTATGTCAGTATCGACAAAATACCTGAGTCGTTTTTAGCAAAGACTTGAATTTGTCGTAATTTGCTATGATCGTGTATTAATGTTGATTCAAACACAGCTGTTAAAAGTAAAATATTATTTATTTACTTGTAATAAATATGTAATGAAATCATATAGAATATACAACACTACATAACAGAAAGATTGATTCAATAAAGGAACTCAAACATAAACTACCAACTCAATGCCTCCAAATTGAATAATGAATTTATACCAAACCAGTAAACTGTATCCCTTTGAGGACCCAACCGAGTACCGTTGGGTCATGTAGGCCCAACCACAAATGTCCGATCAACCCTCCAAACCCGACAAAATGACCCAACAAGTCACAGGGTCCAAAAGTTTTTGTACCTACGATTCACTGAAAATGTTACCTTCCATTCTAGGACAACGATCAATTTCATATAGATAGTAATTCTGGATGCCAAAGCTTACCTGTAAAATTTGTAGACATTTTTAAGTATCTGTCGATTGTAATTTAGAATCGGACAAGGAATTTTATATAGGACAGGTTAGCAGCGACCTAGATTCCTAAGTTGGAAAGAAAATGTCCCTTTATGTCTTTATTTTCTTGGAAGGATTGTTTTTTTTATAGAATATGTTTACCCAAATGGATTAAACCATGGTATAATAATTTATGTTTCGCTAGGTATTCTTTTCCCGTGACAGCTAGAACACGTGATTAGACCAAGACTACGTCACGCGCTGCCACTACGGGTAAATAAATTACTCGAAAAAAAAAATGGGACCTTTTTACTCTCGCTACGCTGTCCCCGTCCGCCCATCCGTCCATCCGTCCATCCGTCCGTCCATCTGTCTGTCACAGGGCTGTATTTTTTGAACGGTAATAGGTAGCCAGTTGAAATTTTCTCAGAATATGTGTTGCTATGGCCCTATCAAAACACTAAATACTAAAAATAAAAAAAGTCTAAAACCAAAGACAACAACAAAAACGGTATACAAGAAACCTCGAAAAACATGCACTTTTTTAACGTTTTTTTTTCTTGCTCTATCTTCAAAATGGTAATAAATACCAGCGACAAACTTGCTCTGATTATAGTGCATACTATGTTGTTTAGCAAAACATACTAAAAATAGGGCAAACATTGACATAGGTATGTGGTGGTCCCTGCGTAAGAAAGAAATGCAAAAAATCCTTTTTTTTCACGCATGGTGCGTTGACGTCTTTTGATGAACTCTCGTAAATTAAATCAGTTTCTATGGTCAGTATCAGTATCAGGTCGATTTATGTGTGGTGGTACGGAACCCTTGAAGCGTGAGTCCGACTGCTCATCTATTTCTGTGGTCCAACTCACACTTGGCCGTTTTTTTTCCATTTATTTTCAGAGTTTATGAAAATAATAACTAAATAAATAATAAATAATAATAATAATAATAATTTTTAATAATTTTCCCAAATATCTTCAAGCGTTGCTTTCGATCTTGTGTTTATCTTAACTGTATTTCCTGCAAAATAGCTTTAGCGGAATATCCCGAGGGAATAACGGTAATTACCGTGCTTGGTAAGTGAATTAATGATTTCCGTAAGATCGGTGTCAGTACACAGGTGTCTAGACGTGTTTCTGTACAAGTATATGAGCTCAACTTTTACTTTACTCGCTCGAGTATAAAGTTAAGTAAAATTAGCTAACGTATACTTAATTTGTTGTCGTATCACACTTCTTACATAATAAGAGGGGAGAGGATGCTCCGTGGAGGGGCGAAACACGTGTCAAATATCAGTTTGGTTTGCATATTGCTTATTCAAAGCAAAACTAAAAGCCTTCCTGTTAGAAAAATGTTTGTATTCAGTGTCCGATTTTATGTCAAATGATACTAAATAGTAATATGATACCTACAAGTAATAATTTATGATCGATATAATTCAAAATTCAGTTAGGTATTTATATTATATTATGTTATGTCACATTCATTATATATATTTATATTAAGTGACATTCAAACACAATGTGAATTGTTCATAAAAATAATCGCACCTTCTGCATGTGCTTATATTTGTGTGCTGCATATTGCATTCAAGCTTGACGACCTATTTATTTCGCGGAATTAACACTTAATATTTAAACTTCATATTTTGTATGACATGGATTTCCGCAAAGTAACGCCTGATTCCATTTTTTTCATGTTAATTCAATTTTAATGTTTTTTAGGGTTCCGTACCCGAAGTGTGACAAACGGGACCCTATTACTCTCGCTACGCTGTCCGTCCGTCCGTCCATCTGTCTGTCACAGGGCTGATACAGCCCTGTGACAGACAGATGGACGAACGGTAATATGTAACCGATTGAAATTTTCTCAGAATATGTGTTGCTATGAGGTGTATCACGACAAATACTAAAAACAAAAAAAAACAAAAACCAAAGGGGTTCCCCATACAAGAAACCTCAATAAACATGCATTTTTTTCAAGGTTTTTGTTCCTGCTCTATCTTCAAAACGGTAATACATACCAGCGTCAAACTTGGTCCAACTATAGTGCATATTATGTAGTTCTGCAACAAATACTAAAAATAAGACAAAAATAGATATATGTGGTGGTACCGGCTTAAGAAAAACATGCAAAAAATCATATTTCGCCCACTGTACGTTGATGTCTTTTGATAAACTATCGTAAATTAAATTAGTTTTAATGGGGTATCAGGTCGTTGAGAGGTACGGAACCCTTACTGCGCGAGTCCGACTCGCACTTGGCCGGTTTTTTGTTATTTACGATCAATTTTATATTTCATTTCACTACCAAAATTATTTTTATATCAGTAAAAGTTGTAATGATGTGTAATAATTAATTATTGTTACTAATAAATAATCTAATATAATCTATGGCCTGTACGATAGACAAAATAGTGAACGCAACGAACAATTCCGTACTCCTGACTAAATTCTGGGCACAACACTATTTAGATTTTCATCAACTCGCTAAGAAAAATTAGAACTTTACAAGAAAATCGATATTCAGCACATTACTTAAATAAAATAATAAAATAAAAAAATCTTTATTGTGCCAAAAAATATACATAACATTGGTTGAAGCCCTAGACCTCACACTAGGATTCCCTGTGTCGTGGGGTCTAGTCTCTTTCAGTCCAGAAGACATAGTTAACACGGTTCAGAATGAATTTAATGGTCAATGAGTTATAAATAACAAAAACAAAAAAACAGCTAAAATATTGGTATCTTGTGTATGTGTGTGGGTGTGTATGTGGGGGGTTGTTGTGTGTGTTTTTTGTGTGGGGGGTGTTGTGTGTGTTGTTTGTGTGGGGGTGTTGTGTGTGTTGTTTGTGTGGGGGGGTGTTGTGTGTGTAAACTTGAAAATTCCACTCAACGTCCTTTGATTGTTGTAAGGCTATATAACCAGTACTTATGATGGATATATGGGCCTGATAAGAAGTCTCAAAGTCACTCAAAGAGCAATAGAGAGGGCTATGCTCGGAGTGTCCCTGCGTGATCGAATCAGAAATGAGGAGATTCGCAGGAGAACGAAATTAACCGACATAGCCCGAAGAATTGCCAAACATAAGTGGCAGTGCAGAACGGATGGCCGATGGGGCAGTAAAGTTCTGGAGTGGCGACCGCGTACTGGAAGGCGCAGCGTGGGTAGGCCCCCCACAAGGTGCACCGACGACCTGGTGAAGGTCGAGGGAATCCGCTGGATGCGGAAGGCACAGGAGCGGCCGTTGTGGCGATGCTTGGGGGAGGCCTATGTCCAGCAGTGGATGTCTTTCGGCTGAAATGATGATGATGATGATGAAAATAATATGTTATAAAAAGTTTCTCGATGTTTTTACAAAGGCTTGCAGCTAATTATTCTGAGTATAATGCTGTAAAAGGGACGAAAATACTTTAAAGAAAATTTTTAAGCCTTTCATAAATGTAATTAAATTTTTCATATTTTTTTTGCAGTTTTTCCAGAGATAAAAGATAAGAATATTGTGATTAGGATATTTATTTTATCTATGTTATTATCAGTGACACATGCTACTAGGAACTGTAACATTGTGCGACTTCAATTGTACCAAAAATTGTTTAAATCTAATTAAGAGCTCGACGTATTTTGGCTAAAATTATGATGATGATGATGATGACTGTTTTGTTTGTTGTAAAGACACGACCACAGACTATAAGCAGTGTGAACGATTTTTTAACCGACGAAAAAAGGAGGAGGTTCTCAATTCCACGCGTATCTTTTTTTTAATGAATTACTCATAACTTTTTAAAGAGTAGTCCGATTTTAATGAATCTTTTTTTAATCATCAACTCAGCCTATCGCAGTCCACTGCTGGACATAGGCCTCTCCCAAGTTGCGCCACAACACTCGGTCCTCTGCTTTCCGCATCCAGTCCCCCCCAGCCACGTTTTTCAGGTCGTCGGTCCACCTGGCGGGGGGCGCCCTACGCTGCGTTTGCCTTTTCGCGGTCTCCACTCAAGGACTCGTCTGCTCCAGCGGCCATCGGTCCTTCGACAGACATGGCCAGCCCACTGCCACTTCAGCTTACTGATCCTACAAGCTATGTCGGTCACTCCGGTTCTTCTCCGAATAATCTCGTTTCGGATTTTATCCTTCAAAGAAACTCCAAGCATAGCTCGCTCCAGAGCTCGCTGAGCGACTTTAAATTTGTGGACTAGCACAACTGTCAGTGTCCACGTCTCGGCGCCGTAAGTCATGACTGGCAGGATGCACTGGTTGAAGACCTTTGTCTTCAAACTTTGCGGTATAGGCGACTTTTTTTAATGCATAGGGTATATCTCAAAGTTGGTCCCTTTAAATTTAAAAATCAAAATCCACCCCTAAGGGTAGGAAAACAGAGGATGAGTGCTTGTTCACCCACTAAATTGTTACCTGTTAACCGATTCTGTTGAAACTTGGCACACATAAATGAATTTCTAGACACTACAACATAATGGAGACCTGGAGTTAGATTTTAGGTACAATTTTTTTTTTATAGAACTTTTAACAAAAAATTAAACCAACGAAAACAGAAACTTAAAAGCGAAAAATAAAATGAAGCTTTTTAGTCTTAATAACTATTCTCCTAACTAAACTAATGTAAATAACTAATTATGAGTCGGCGCCAAATAAACAATCAACGAAGATCATTAAATTACTTTAAAGAAATAATAACATCAAATACAACATGAATATTTCAACGATAAACAATAACTTTTCAAAAATGCGTTCTCCGCTCTACGCGCGCACTTTGCTTGTTTGTTTGGCGCCGACTCATAATTAGTTATTTACATTAGTTTAGTCACGAGAGTAGTTATTATTTTAAACAAAATCTTATTTTGTCAGTGAATATTCCCAAAAATAAAATTTTAGTGTTATTGGGTTTTTTCATTAGGAAATTCTCAGTAGCAGCCCGGAGTCTGGATTTGTGCCCGGTTAATGGCAATAGGCTCGCCCCCTATTACATGGGACTTACAACATAACTGGCGAAATGTGGGTGTACTATACACCTCTGCCTACCCCTTCGGGGAAATACAGGTGTGATGTTATGTTATGTTATATTCCCAAAAACATAGAAACTTGAAATTTATTTGTTTAAGCCTTTTTATTAAATTTATAATTCCATTTTTTTTAGGTAAGCCTTGGACCGATGAAATTCTGTCGGCAGTTTTTCACACCGGGTTAGTACAAATTTTGGTACATTTTGGTTTATATTGGAGCAAGATGGATAATTTCGACCGTTCATGCTTAATATTAAAACGGCTGAACTAGTTTAAGTTAATTTCTTGCAAAAAAACCTATACAAACAGAACTATAATAGGTACCAATATTGCGGTGTTTTTGAGTTTCTAGTTAATTTTTTTGAATTTTTATAGTTAAATATTTAATAGAACGAAAGAAAGAAAACGTATTTGTTACCACAACAATACGACATGCGGATGACGATTAGGAACGATTCCGATTATGATTGATCATGATGATTACGTATTATTAAGAAAATAAGACGTAATATTTTATTTATTAGCTTCTATTAAAAAATCAATCAAGATTGGTATTATTTAACTTTTAGTTTGTTATACGTAAGAATAACTTATATCTAGTTATTTTGAGAAGTTATCGTAGTGATTGTTTAAAAAAAAAAAAAAATTTGAATGAAATTTTAATAAAAATGATCACAATATTACAATAATGGCAACGTAACTATGCTAATGAAATTTAAATAGCTTGTAGCCATAATTTGTCATTTTTTAAAGCTTGTTTGTTACTGAAGTAGGTACTTTAAACCTTGAACATTTACTTTGAAAAACAAGCTATACGAACGATCCCTGGGGCTGTCCACATAATCAAGTGGAATCCCTCTGGTTCTTTTGAAATTGAGTTTCGAACATCTTTCTTTATGTCATTGGTATTTGTCTATTTTATATACCTCACACTCATATTATGGCGGGTACAGACCAACGAAGTGAAGCGAAGGTGTACGAATGATGTTTGCTGGTGGACACCGCACGCTCGACTGCCTTCGTTGTTATATCCACGTATGAAATTCCTTGCCATCTGTGTTTCTCGATAAGTATAATCTGGTGATCTTCAAGGCTTGAGTGAATAGGTTTTTGCTGGTGAAGCGTGTACCATCGTCGACCGCACTATCGCTTAACATCATGTGAGGTGGCGGTCAAACGCAAGTCCATTTTGAATAAAAAAAAGTAATGTGTATGCCAGCTATGAGCAATGCCGAACGTGAACGAAGGCCTTCGCTGGCTTACACGTCGTCCATACTGTCCATTGTTTCGCTCGCGTTTGCTTGGTAAATTTCGCTTTTCTTCGTTAGGAAGGTCTGTAGCCGGCATTATAAGCATAATGTTGCTTTGGTTTACCTGATAACAATATTAGTAATTGCAGTATGCAATGTATGCATTTAATTATTTTAAGTAGTAAAAGGACAGGTCGGAGAAACCCGGGTCGTTCGCAAGCGCGTCGGATTGATGATATCGCCAAAGCCACAGGAAACACCTGGATGAGGGATGCACAAGATCAAAGAATCTGATAAAAACGAAAGGAGGCCTATATCCAGATGGGTGATACCGGGCTGTGATGATCATGATGATGATGAAATGTAATTTACATCACATTACTTGGTATTCTGGTATTGGTAATATCAATTTAAAAATGAAATAATCCTACTTCAACTGTTTGATTTTCAGGTTTCTGTAGCATGGAAACAGTACCTTACTTTGAATATTAGTTTAAAAACTGTCTCAAAACCAGGCAGTAATTTTGTTTGTTACACTTATTGTCCATTAATTTGACAGACACAATGACTTGTTACACTTATTGTCTAATAAATTGACAGACATAACAACAAGTTAGATTGTCAAAAAAAAAAACTTTAATAGCAGTAGAGCTCCTTTATGAAAGAGCTCGTCCGGGGAAGTACTAAGACCGTACCTACTTCTGCCGCCAAACAGTGATGCTCGCAATGTTGTGTTTCGGTGTGAAGGGTACAGGTGAAAGTAATTTCACAAAAGGGTGATTTTTGATTGTAAAATCACATGAGACTTTCCATTTTCATGTCTCAGTTTGGCTAACCGAGTTGCGGTACCATTTAGGCAACATCCTAGGTGGTATTGCAGTTGTTATGGGCAAAGGTAACCGCGTAACATCAGGTGGGCTTTTAGCTCGTTTCAGCATCCTATACTATAAAAAAAGAAGAATCGAAGCTAATGACTAAAGAGATAATAAAATTAAATAGACTTATGTTAAAATTAGTTAATCGCAAACCATAAATACTACCATAATGTCACTTAATGTTTTTGTTACTGGCCACTATATTGTTAAAGAAAATAAATGCTCTTGTCTTTGGTACTTCTTACAAGTCCGGTGTTTTCTTTAATATTATCCCAAATAATCCAATAAGTAAATTATATTAGAACCATAAAGGTATTATACTGACGTCAGTATAGAAATATCTTTGATTAGAAAATTAATCCGATAATTATTAGTCACATTCAAGAACTTAGTCTTCTTAATCCTTTTTGACCCTCAAAAAAGCGTGAAAGCATGTTAGAATGTCTCATTCAGAAGAGGTACTTGAGATCTTTATATACGAATTCAACATTCCGGTGACACAAATGAAGATTGTTCTTGGAATTAGCTCCGAGGAATGCAATTTGTATCCGAACGTAGTTTGAGAAAGAATATCTAGAATGAATAAGTAGGTATTTTTTGTTTGTTGAAGAACCTTATTGTTTCGTATTTTGAGACAGGTGCTTTTTTAACATATTCTTTTTAGCGGTACATTGGTGTCGTTTCTCTACCTCACGAACTGAACTTATTTTAAACTACTCTCTGTTACTCATAGAAATTATTTCTCTATGCTTATAGTAGTTCCAAAAAAGACAACAATTTTAGTATTTTAGTGCTGTTAATTTAGTTTGAGTGTTACATTTCTTTGTATTTTAGTGGGCACGTTACGAGATCACACCATGGATCACACGAATACACTTGTATAGAAGTTTTAATTCCGACTAATGTGACAGTTCTAAAATTGTCACCATCCATTTCTTGTATCTAAATAAATATTTTTGGGTCATTTTTTACTCAGCACCATCTAGTCTCAAACTAAGCAGAGCTTGTGTTATGGGTACTAGACAATGGATATCATACTTATATACTTTTTTCTTTTTTGTAAATACATACTTATAATATAAAAGAAACACCCAGACCAACACAATACTTATGTTCAGTTTAGTTTGTGAACAAGAAAATCTATATCAGTATCATTGAAACTTAAATCGTTCTTAGAGGCTGGCACACCTCTTTTATTGCCAGGACCAACATATTTCTGAATTTAGATAAAATACTAAGTTTAATCATTATAAACTAACATTTTTACTATAGCTTTGATAATATACCAATTTATTTCACATTCATAGAAAAAACACTATAGTAATAAAAAATGAGGACGTATAAAACTCACGTTATTAAAGTATTTCATTGGTTTTTGAAACTACAGTGCAGTGCTATATTAAAAGTTTCCACGCCTGACCCGGGAATCGAACCCACGCTTAACAGTCACGTTTGTGACCACTAGACCAACGAGGCACACGAAAATTTCTTAGCAGCAGCCCAGAGTCAGGAAGTTGGCTATGCTACACCCCCGTGACTCGGAGTTCCTAAAGTTGTCGATCCTGCACCTGATTTCTCTCCGGTTGTGTCGGATTGTCGTCCCATCGGATTAAGAGTGAGGACCGCCAGGTGGACCGACGACCTGAAAAACGTGGCTGGGGGGGACTGGATGCGGAAGGCAGAGGACCGAGTGTTGTGGCGCAACTTTGGAGAGGCCTATGTCCAGCAGTGGAGTGCGATAGGCTGAGTTGATGAATAGAGAGTGCACCTATATTTGCGCCCACACTTGTGCACTATAATATAATTTCCCACGAAGATGGCTAGTCTTCGTTGAGATTTACCGCCGTGACCAAAATTCGACCAGGAGGGCATTATTATTTTGACGACCTCTGTGGTCTAGTGGTTCGAGTGTCGGACTGCTGATCACGAGGTCGTGGGTTCGATTCCCACAGGACACAAATATTTGTGTGATGAACATGAGTGTTTGTGTTGGTCTGGTTGTTTCTTATGTATTATAAGTATGTATTTACAAAAAAAGTATATAAGTATTATATCCATTGTCTAGTACCCATACCACAAGCTCTGCTTAGTTTGGGACTAGATGGTGATGTTTAAAAATGTCCCAAAAATATTTATTCATTTATTTACTAAAAGTTTCCATGAAACAAAATTTTATCTACGATATTCCCTCTCACATTCGAATGTTGAAACCAATCTTCTTGAGTATAAAAGTATCCTAATTTGTTATGTATGTAGAGCAAACATGCTTTATTCATGTTTTTATTTCTTCCGAGGCGGAACAAAGTCTTTCAAGGCCGACAAAAGAAATTAAATTCTAATACAGCGAAGCTAGAAACCACATAACTTATATTTCTACTAAAGTGCTCTGCCTAACAATACTCACACATGAAAAATTGGTCTATAAAATTACATGCCTGAAAATATTCGGACAACTACTGGTAACTTATGTTACCCTAGTACTTTTTCTCGTAGCACTGAAGCCTTTCTCGTCCACCGGCGCTACGAGTTTTCTCGTAGCGGACTGTGGGAGTTACGATTTTCGTAGCGCCATCTACGCTCATACGGGGTTCAATTAAAGTTCTAATTTCTTATTTCAATAAAGTATTTACATGAACTTATAAACGTTATGAATTTGATTGCATTGGAACCCCATAGTGCTGAAAACTACAAAAAAAATAGTATCGACCAACGATTCGTTGTAATGAAAGCAATGCAGACTCTGTTATCTTTATGAAATCATCAATTTAATATACGGTAATTGGGGGAGCCCTATGTCCATCAATGGACGTCTTTCGGCTGAAATGATGATACGGTAATTAATCAAAAAGGCGCAGGACAGGTTGTTGTGACGATGCTTGGGGGAGGCCTATGTCCAGCAATGGACATCTTTTGGCTGAAATGATGATGAATTAATCAAAAGTTCTTAAAATATAGTACTCAAGATCAGAATAATTTGGAAATTAGCAAACGGACAACAAACGGCATATCTAGGTAAGCTAAAATCAAAATATTGATCAATTACTTCTGATTTGTAACTTCACGCGTAGGTGCCAACATTTTGAATAATAATTAATTAACATAACATATCATAACATCACGCCTGTATTTCCCCGGAGGGGTAGGCAGAGGTGTACACCCAAATTTCGCCAGTTATTAAGTCCCATGTAATAGGGGGCGAGCCTATTGCCATTAAGCGGGCACAAATCCAGACTCCGGGCTGCCACTAAAAATGTCCTTATGAAAAACCCAATAACATTTTGCCCGACCCTTTTTTTTTTTTTTTTCCGTGGGGAAATCCTCATGGACGCACTCCGCCCGGGGTAGGCGGAGCCAGTGTCGGACTCTTACCGACTAAAACCACCACGGTGTTCCTTCAACTACCTTAGCCGGGGGCGTGGGAACCCGTGAGTATTCACACAACCACCCCCGACAAGTCCCGGCCCACCACAAGCAGGCGAGCCCCTTCTCCCCGTGCGGCCTAACGTTGGCCGCACCCTCCTCGATGGCGCAAACGGAACACTGCACGCCACCTCACCTCATGGGCCTTTACCAGCTGCGCCAACTACGCCGGCTGTGCCAGCTACGCCAGCTGCTGGTCGGGCAGCAGACTGCCCGAGTCTGCTGCTCGCAGGCCCTACCTCCCGTAATTTTTTATAGAGGTTTTCTTCCTCGCGGTCCGGGTGGTGAAGCTAAGACCCTCGGTCCCAAGAGGCGCGAGAACACTACTCAGCGGGCACTCCTGGGGTTACGAGATCGACGGGGGCAGGGAAGGACAGTCCCCCCGCTGCCTGCCCAGTGGCAGGGTGAGTGCACACCGGGCCCGCCCCTGCTCCTCCACTGTGCCCTCTGCTGATATCAGAGGGACACGTGGAACAACTCCCCACTGGCCCAGAACGGGCCCCACCCGCGCCAGAATATTCTCCACAGGCAATAAAATCCCCCGAAGGTTAATCCCTCGACAGGATTTTATTGCCCGTCCCTCCAGACGTGTCCAGAAGGACAAGCAGCCGTCAGGCCTCCTTCTGGCGCAGTCGGGTAAAAATATACCAAACCTTAATCCTAACTGTTACCATTATTCATAATACCTAGTTATTTTAAGTTTCTTCATCAAAATATTTCATATCACAAAACTTTATTGTAATATCTTTTTCATTCACAACTTTTCACTAGGGTAAAATTTTCACTATTCCTTAATATTCTATGCTACTCTGGTACTTTTTACGCGAAATGCTGAAACCAAGGACCGCGGCAGCACTTGGCTATGGAGTTTTACTCCAAGGTATAATACCTGAAGGGTGCAAACGTTACTGCGTTTACGGCGTCTGTCCGTCTGTCGTCCGTCTGTCCTTCTATTACAGGGCTGTATCTTCTTAACCGTATTGGTAGTCAGTTGAATTTCTAGAAGAATATTTATTACTATGGCCTCTATCCTGAACCCTTAAACCTAATGATAATAATAATATTGTCCTCCCAGCCGAATAAAGGTCACAGCGGCCAATCTAAACGGAGGCTTACCATTTGCATGGGACATATTATAGTGCACAAGTGTGTGCAAACCAAAGACATTTCTATACTGACGTAAGTATAATACCTTTATGGTGCAAACACAGGTGCACTCTCTATTCCTTCACGCTCATAATCCGATGGGACGGCAATGTGACACGACCGGAGAGAAATCAGGCTCAGGGTGTAGCACCTCCAACTTCCGGACACCGAGCTGTTACTGAGAAATGTTTTTAACAGAAAAATCCCAATACCACTTTTTTCACGACCCGGGAATCAAACCCAGGACCTCACGCTAAGCAGTTTCTCTTGCGACCACTACACTAACAAGGCAGTCAATACTAAATATAGTTAGGTACTTACCCTTAAGGGGAATGTAGCAGGCAAGTGGCGCCCCCATCAGTAAAAAAAATATTACTCGCTGCATACATAATTTATCGCAAATCAGTTTTTAACGTTTGTAGTACCGGTACTGTGGTTTAATCAGAAATTATTAACTCTGTAAATTATAGTTCGCTGTAGTTGTAGACAGAAAAAGTGACAAAAGTGAACGAATTTGCGATAAATTATGTATTCGGTGAGTACTAATTTTTTTTAGTGATGGGGGCGCCATTCTGCTTCTGCTACATTACCCTTAAGTGCGTGAATCACATTTGCACTTAAACCGGTTTTTTGTGGGTAAAACAGAAAAAAGATTATGTTACTACTCGTGCACACTGTTGAAG
The DNA here is from genome assembly GCA_949699075.1 of Asteroscopus sphinx. Taxonomy (NCBI): domain Eukaryota; kingdom Metazoa; phylum Arthropoda; class Insecta; order Lepidoptera; family Noctuidae; genus Asteroscopus; species Asteroscopus sphinx. The sequence continues at coordinate 28,342,731 of OX453004.1, read as the reverse complement.
ATACAATACGCGCGGTGTAACATAAGAGATTGGAACGAGGGAGTGGGCGCCGATTGTTGTGGTAAAAGGATTAATACGGGCCGATGATAATGATAAAAATTAATTTACTAGGTACATAATTCTTACTTATAATTTTGAAGTATTATATTGATGACGAGAGTATTTTAAATTTAAATTTTTGCCCAGCAATTTCAAACACATTATTTTATTAGTTTGAAAGCGATAGTGTCGCCCACCTGGCGAGAAACAAGTTGAACTACGATCTACAAAAGGCTGTATGTTACTTACGGGAAGCTTACGAGCTTACAGAATGAAGCAAAGCTTGTTATCGCTACTGCTCTGCGATAGATGTCTCTGCTTGATAGATAAATGGTTGACACTGTGTAGCCTTTTGGTTATAGAGGAGCTGGCGAACAAAACGGTGTAGTTACAGTAATGTCAAGGCAAAGCATGTTTTTTTTAAAAGTTTTTGCACAAGTAACATAAATATAATTCTTTAATTAATTAATTAATTTTATATTAATTTATGTTAATGAATTTTAATTGAGCTGATTTTGTTAATTTTTGAATGAATTTTGATTTTAAAGAGATTTTGTATTTATACATTTTTAATAATTAGTATAAATTATTAAATTGTTTTGATTATTTAATTGTATTAAATTATTTACTTAATCTTTTAATTACTATAATTTGTTCGTTAAATTAAAATTGTATGTGTAAGTTATATGGGTGTATGCCTGTGGTGCCGGACTTAAAGAATAGCACCACCCTTATCTCTTCTCATGGGTGTCGTAAAAGGCGACTAAGGGATTCACCAGAGGATGGGCAGCAGCGTTCTCTGAGTATTTAACCAACCAACTGCGATCGCCAACCCGCCTGCCAAGCGTGGCGATTATGGCATATCCCCCCCTTAATTGGGGGAGGCCTATGTCCAGTAGTGGACGTCTTTCGGCTGTAATGATGATGATGATGCCTGCAATAAATGATTTTTATTTTATATATTTATTTATTTACTCATTTTCATTTAAAACGGCACAAAAATGTGCTAAAATTTAGTCAGAAGATTGTGATTGCGAACAAAATATTATGGAGGTCATTCAGTTTTTTACTTCTCCTAAGTTACACGGTTTTGTTAGCTACAGCTAGTTTCAGCAGAGTTTACTTGATTCAATTTTTTTTTTTAATTATGACTTTTAATTACATGAAAAACCAAATTGTCGTGCAATAAAAGCGATTTTTGATATTTGTATAACTTTGAATATTATTGTAGTACCTATTTATTTCCCTATCTCTTCTCATGGGTGTCGTAAAAGGCGACTAAGGGATTCACCAGAGGATAGGCAGCAGGGTTCTCTGAGTCTTTAACCAACCAATTGCGATCGCCAACCCGCCTGCCAAGCGTGGCGATTATGGCACATCCCCCTTTTGGTGGAGGTCTATGTCTAGCAGTGGACGTCATTCGGCTGAAATGATGATGATGACTTATTCATTTAGTTCTTACATGATTTTTCTTTGAAAATCTAATATTCTAAAGTTGTTCATTAGAACCTTGACAATTTTCTTCATTAAACATTAAAAATGTTATGCTTGCTTGTGTTTCTGACGGCTTTGTAATTTTTACACGACTGTCCAAAAAAAAAGAGTGTCATCATCATCATCATTTCAGCCGAAAGACGTCCACTGCTGGACATAGGCCTCCCCCAAGCATCGCCACAACGACCGGTCCTGTGCCTTCCGCATCCAGCGGATTCCCGCGACCTTCACCAGGTCGTCGGTCCACCTTGTGGGGGGCCTACCCACGCTGCGCCTTCCAGTACGCGGTCGCCACTCCAGAACTTTACTGCCCCATCGGCCATCCGTTCTGCGAGCAATGTGCCCCGCCCATTGCCACTTAAGTTTGGCAATTCTTCGGGCTATGTCGGTTACTTTCGTTCTCCTGCGAATCTCCTCATTTCTGATTCGATCACGCAGGGACACTCCGAGCATAGCCCTCTCCATTGCCCTTTGAGTGACTTTGAGCCTTCTTATCAGGCCCATTGTGAGCGACCACGTTTCAGTACCGTAAGTAATTACTGGCAACACACACTGGTCAAAGACTTTCGTCTTGAGACACTGCGGTATTTTGGACGAGAAGATATTGCGTAGCTTCCCGAACGCTGCCCAACCGAGTCGGATTCGACGATTGACCTCTTTCTCGAAGTTGGACAAAAAAAAAGAGTGTAATGTTTTTATTTATTTTTTGTAATGACATTGGCTGAAAAGTTTTCCTTTACACCACCAAGTTTATGTTTTCCTCGTACTGTTGACTGGACCACTGAAAAACTTTCAGTTGCTACGCTACGGATTTCGTAGCGTTTGCCATATGCTTACTACGGCTACGTTAGAAAGAAATCGCTGTACAAAACCAATACAAGCCGTCTCTGTCTTGTTTTCATTCATGAAACCGAAGGGTGTGGGCAGGTGTGGGTAGCGTTAGAAGAGTGTTGTAGCGGTGAGATAGCAATATTTTCAACCCTTATAATTCTGCTATCCTAGTATGTTTGACCGGAGCGCTTAGTCACTTTGCTACGATCGAGGGGCATTTTAAGCGTTAAACTGAGTTTTGGAATACGGAATCGCCTTCGTTACAATGATCCGGAACTGAAAAAGTGCTGTTTCTACGAAACTCTTAGTGGCATTTATCTTACTCGTATTATTTTATTTATAAATTTTGTTCCATTTTTCTCAAAAAACTCAAGCATTATTTTGGTAACCTTCTTTGATGTAAATCTAAGATGATGTACCGGTCAAATACATGCGAACAGTGGCCGGCAATGTTAGTATGAAAATGACGACCTGTTTAGCGGCCAAATAAATTATTATGAAAACTCATATCCAATGTGTTATTTAAAATGGAACGAACTTTTTACTCCAAAACATGGCAACCAAGGAGGTAATGGAACAAAATGTGTTGATACTTCTTAATTTGAATTTCTGCGCATTATTTGGGAAAAGTACTATACAAGCCTTGCCCACAACCAGGCTTTGATGGACTCACGTATGTGTCCCTCGGCTTCGCTTCGGCTCACATTTTCACATTCATCCATCAATGCCTTTTATCCGGCCACTTCAGTAATTTTAGTTACACAAATAATCTAGATAATCAAAATTTTGATTGGAAACGGAACGATATTTTTCTTCTAATGGTTGTTAAGCTTCTTTCTGAGCTTGCTGGTACAAGTTTGTATTTGATACAAGAGTGAATGCAAGTTTGTATTTAATGTCTTCCTGTTTATGTTGCTCTAGTACTCTTTACCCGAGCGCTGACATTTTCTGCTGTAAGCAACAGTCGCGAGACTAAACGCATGTCTGAACTGGTACTGAAAGACACATGAAGCCAGTATTTTAGCCTCTGAGAAAAATCGGTGTGTTTTGTAGTTTCGTAACACCTACGCGTGTGTTTTCAGAAAAGAGTCTACGTTGGCTACGTGTCATGTGTCTCTTTTAGCGTAGAAACAGCCTCGTAGCGGCTACCTAAGAAACATGGGTTACGTGTGTGTCCTTCAACGTAGTTTCGTAGACCCTACGCGTGAGTTTTTTAGTGTAGTCTACGTTGGCTACGTGTGTGTTTCTTTCAGCGTAGATACAGTCTCGTAGCATCCACCTGAGAAACGAGTGACTGGCTGAGACTGAGAGAGAGTGTGTGTGTCCTTTAGACACTACAGTGTAGTTTCGTAGCACCTACGCATGTGTTTCTGCAGTTTGTTTCTACAGAGTTGATATGACAATACAACATTAAATAAAACCACATACAGAGTATCACGTCCTCTGACCGTGAACAAAAAATTAATCAAATCCAGTTAATAGATCAGCAACAGGAAATTATTTTTTCATTAATTTTGATTGCCTCGTTGGTCTAGTGGTTGCAAGCGCGACTGCTGAGCGTGGGGTCCTGGGTTCAATTCCCAGATCTGGCAAAGTGTTATTGTTATGTAACATTTGTATGCCAGTACCTAAGTTTGTACGCCAGTACCTGGTGGAACATGTATTAGTTCAAAATAATGTTTTCCAACACCTTATTGTACCATGTTTGATGCGAATAAATACTATTCAATTCTTGGGTTTTTTCATTAGGAAATACTCGGTAGCAGCCCCGACTCTGGATTTGTGCCCGGTTAATGGCAATAGGCTCGCCCCCAATTACATGGGACTATAACATAACTGGCGAAATGTGGGTGTACAAACACCTCTGCCTACGGATTCGGGGAAATATAGGCGTGATAATTTGTTATGTTATGTTAAGTTATTAATTTTGAATGTAGGACTATTTTTCTAGGCAAAGATCGTTAGGTCAAAGACCTATGCGAGTCCATATGATTTTAAACTCTCTTTCTCAATGATTACAGATGATTACAAATGATGTTTTTTTTATGTTCGATAAACAACTTATTAATGTGTTTTTCAACACACTTGCTCGTAAAGTGGCTCTTATTGCATCGCTTTTAGGTTCATAATGTGGCTTATAACGCACGCGTGCTTTTTTCAATATATTATTGCACTAGTGCTTTTTACTTTACAGTTTATTTTTAAATCGCAGCAAAGAGTTTTTATGCCTGAACTAAATTAAACATTTTTGGGAATAAATCAACTGTATTAATTAAAATATGCTATAAAAACATTTAATTTCATTAATTTATTAATTTTCGTCAACAAATTAATATTAATTTGTGTTATAAATAAAAAAATCAATTTATAATATTTTTATATATTAGGCTGTTTGGCAGTTTCCTTCAACCACCAGCGCGCGCATAGCTGTATGTCACTGCGCGATCCACGCGCCATTTTTATAATTTTTCACAAATTCAATATTTGTTCAAAATGTGTAATTTATGTTTTTTTCCTCGCAAGTGTATTGAAAAACGTCGTATGACACGCGTGAACATTGACTATTATACTCTCGGCTCCATTATGCCCTCGCCTTCGGCTCGGGCTGCAATCCAGCCTCGGGTATAATAGTCAACTTAGCTCACTTGTATCATAATGTACTATTAAATGCTGCTATAGACTAGTAATAACCACGTTGTATAAGAGAATACGTAAAGCATTATTTTGATTGAAACTTAACTACAACTGTACTGCAAATGAACTTGTTTAGTTAAATGATACTGTTTTGGTGCCAGGTTGACAAAAAATAGACGACCTACGGCAAAGCAATTACCGGACTGAAAACGGACATGACAACTTTTCTTTAAATCCTGGATGCTTATGCTACCCTAGTACTTCAGCAACGCGGTCGGACTGAAAACGGCCATGATAACTTTTCTTTTAACCCTTGTTGCTTATGCTACTCTAGTACTTTTCAGTAATACACCTTCGAAACCCCCAGATGAATGCAAGAGGCAGCGCATGTAGCACCCTCGTGCACGGGCAACATTAAAGTACTATGAAAACATTTTCTTGGAATCCTTGTTGTTCATGCCATCCTAGTAATTTTTCAGTGAAGTAGTCGCACGGGTCCCAAAACGACCCAGTTTTTTTATAATTATTTATGGAGGATCCCATTTGTAACCAGCCGTATTCAGTATTTTGATGTTTCCACCACTATATTTGGCTGCCTTTTTTTGGCTTCGGTAACCACATTTAAAACTTTGTAAATCGGCTGGGCCGATGTAGAAGACTACAAAGTTGAAAACGTAGATCATCATACTACTACTACTTTTATTCTTTAAAACACAGTTTCTTTGGTACAAATTCATTATGATGTTTCGACGCTAACTCTCTTTAAACTGAGCAGTAACTGCGCGGCACTGCATTTTTCGAAGTAAAACTTCTTTACGCACGCTTGATTTGGGGAGTAAGCTGGTGAATGCGTTACGAAAAGTGAAGCGAATGGAGGGGGTAGTGTGGGACGCGGGGAATGAGGCGCGTGCGACTGCCGGCCATGACACAGCGCCGGCAGATGTATGCGCTCCGCGCTGCCTTTCCTTTGTTCTCATTGAAATAGTATTGAGAGAGATATAAGTTAGTGAAGTCTTACTTCAGTCGTGTGGTGCTTTAGAAAGCACACTCTTTTTTCACTTAATGTTTTATTAAACTATAAGTTTGATATTTCTATGTATTATGCTGAAATTCGTGTGAATCGTGAATCTGCGCGGGACATTTATTATAAAGCACAAGTGTGTGTGCAAACACAGATGTATTCTCTATTCCCTCACCCTCTTGAGCCTTAATCCGATGGGACGGCAATCTAACACGACCGGGGAGAGATCAGGTGCAAGACCGACGGCCTTACGTATTCTCCAAGGCACGGGGGTGTAGCACCGGAGAGAGATCAGGCGTAGGACCGACGGCTTGACGTATTCTCCGAGGCACAGGGGTGTAGCACTGGAGAGAGATCAGACGCAGGACCGACGGCTTGACGTATTCTCCAAGGCACGGGGGTGTAGCAACGGAGAGAAATCAGGCGCAGGACCGACGGCTTGACGTATTCTCCGAGGCACATGGGTGTAGCACTGGAGAGAGATCAGGCGCAGGACCGACGGCTTTACGTGTTCTTCGAGGCGCACCTTCGTGGCATAACCCCGTGGCACCGCCAACTTCCTGATTTCGGGCTGCCAATAAGTTTTCTTGACAGAAAATGGCAGTCAGCCCCGCTATCAACCTGCTGACTGGCTAATATTTTCCCCACGACATGAGCTATTATCGTTATGTAGCTCATGTCGACACGAAGAAGAAGAAGACAGAAAAATCCCAATAACACTTTTTGCCTGACCCGGGAATCGAACCCAGAACCTCACGATCTCTTCAAGGTTTCTTGTGTGACCGTCTTTAGGTTTCGATTTTTGTTGTTTTTAATAATCGCTTTTATGATAGAAGCTACAGTAAGTAACACATAATATATTTTGTGAAAATTTTAACTGGCTACCTAATACGGTTAAAAAGATACAGCCCTGCGATAGACAGACATACGGACGGACAGACAAAGCGTCCACCTAGTAATAGGGACCTGTTGGCATTTTTTGGGTATAGAACCCTAAAAACAAACACATTATTATTACATTCAATGTTATTTACATTCTTGCGGTATTTCTTTTTTGAAATTTATTATTTTCACTAAGTTATTGGGACCTTGTAGTTTATGCTGTCCTTGTTTTTTTTCAGCCAAGTGCTTTCACAATGCGATGTGCTGCGATGGTAACGTAGCAACGGACTGAGCTTTCCGTAAAGCGCTAGTTCAATGAAAACTTTTCATGGATGCCCCTTGAACCTTTGATCCTCATGCAATCCTAGTACTTTTTCAGTTGAGCGCCTTCGTAACCTTCGGCTTAAAGCTAACGACCACGTGTGGCAACGGACACAGCTTTAAGTATAAATGGTGCTCTAACGACCACGTGTAGCAACGAACACAGCTTTCAGTATAAATGGTGCTCTAGTACATTTTCAGCGAAACCTTAATGGTAAAGGAGACCGCGTGGGCGTCGTTCTGCTGACAAATCTTGTAAAACCTATTTGTAGATGACATAAAAGGTAGTAATGTACCTTTTATGTCATCTACTTTCAACATTGAAAACGTAAATAAATACGTTGAAAACAAACTATAAACGAATAATAACTATTAATGATCCCAATTATTATGACATTATAATCCGCAATGGGTGCGATGAATACTAATAATAATGCAGGATATGTTTATTTATTTTTTTCAAAAAGGTATCAAAAAATTTGTATTCTTTTATTTACCCTGGATGAAAGTCCCATGTAATAGGGACTATACCTATAATTATATATTATATTTTTAAGTTAAACTTAAATAAATGCGTTCCCTACTAATATTTTACAACATTCTGCCACTCGCTAGAACTTTATTTATTTATTTATAATATATGTACACACAATAACATAATTATGAAAGGAGACAGCATTAAAACTATTTGATACAAAGATACTGCTTATTTCAAAGAAATTTCTACCAGCAGACCTGCGAGAGGAAAAATAAGTAAGAAATGTAGACAAGTGTGTAAAAAAGATAAGAAACTTAAGAGTAGTTCTAATAAAGCAACACATAAATTATATATAGGTAAACTTTTGTTGATAAAGTTCTTAAGTTCATACTGTCCTAGTACTTTTTCAGTGATACCTTCGGGCTACTTCGGGGAAACGCCCAGCGATGCTGTAAGCAATTCATTTCATTTCATTCAGTTTTGCGTACGGTGTGACCACGGAATTGAAAAATTCTGTTCCGTGGTTGCAAGGATTTAGACCCAATACAAATTTCTTAATCCAAATAGCTAAAATGTTATATTACTTAATTCGGCATAGTAACTTTTCAATAGATTTGCTTAAAAATTGGTACAGATGGGTCCCTTTTGTGTCCGTTCCTAACAGTTGACGGGGTATGGTTTATTAAAAACCTGCAATTTGTTAACCCATAACATTTCAAACCATAACATACATATTTGTTTGTAGCATATGTGCTACAACTGGAGTTAAACAGTACTTATCTTATTCTATGAAATCAAACTATAAATGTTTATGTATTTTGGTGGCCATCACGAGTCATCACGGCTGCACAACGTAGGTAGAAAAATCGTCATCATCATGTCAGCCAAAAGACATCCACTGCTGGGCAAAGGCCTCCCCCAAGCATCGGCACAACAACCTGTCCTGCGCTTACCACATCCAGTGGATTTCTGCAACCTTCACCATCACCATGGTATAATAAGATGTTTCACCAGGTATTCTCTTCCCGCAATGACAGCGCGATGCCTCCAAGCTACGTCACGATCAGTGCTGCCATTGATTGATATCTTCAATATACTTAAGGAGATCTTTGTTCATAATGAATATAAAATAAATTCCTAACTAGCCTAACTATTTGTTATCTCGTGTTATTCATCTAATTAGTTAATAAAGGAAATTATATTAAATTACTAGTTAAAAAGTGATTCTTTATAGAAGAAAGTAAATGAAAAAATGCATTTTGCTCGGGTAATTTATTTTCACAAAGTGGCAGCACATCAAACTGACAAGTATCACGCTAAGAGCCCGCTATTGGCTCCACGGCCGATGACGTAGTACGGAGGCAATCACGTGACCTAGCTGTCACGGGAAGAGACTACCTGGTATTATTATACCATGACCATCACCTGGTCGTCGGAGTCGTAGATAGAATCTCTATGATAAAAAAACTATATTATTCCGTGGCTATGGCGTCTTAAAAGTCGTTTGTATGAAATGTATTAGCTTTGCTTTTAAATCATGTCATACATTTAAGTCTGTATATGGGACCATGGCATGGTTGAAGAATATGGTTCACGTTATAGATAAAATAAAAATTATAAGAATTCTTAAAATAATTATTAAAAAAAAATCTTTACCTTGATATAACAGAATGATGAAATAGTTCAGCAGCAAGTTATTCTCCACCTATGCACTTATTTTAAATAAAATAGGTAGATACGCTCCACAAAAGAAAACCTCTTGAATGCCCAATATAGGTATTCTGAGAATATAAGATGGTATGAAGTTTATATTTTAACTTACAATAAATTACAAAACGGCGAAAATAACTTTGAAAAAACAATAAAATTCCATAATCCTGAACTGCTTTTACCTTAATTAAAAAAAATCGCGATTTGCTGATAAAGTTCTACTTCACAGTTTCTATTGTCCTAGTAGTTTCAGCAAAACCTGCTCTATGCTACGGGGAAACGCCCTGTAGCCGTGAGCAATTCAATATTGCGTAGCGATACGACGTAGACCCACTACGAATTTCATAACCCAAATTTTATTGTATGAAAGAAAGAAAGAATAATTATTTGCGTAGAATACAGGTGGTACCAGATATAAAATGAATCCAACATATGATATGAATGAAAGTTTTACTATATTATTTGAGTAACGTTACACTTGAAAATAGAGAGGGCTAAACTCAGAGTTTCCCCGCGTGATCGAATCAGAAATGAGAAGATTCACCGAAGAACGAAGGTAACTGAAATAACCCAAAAAAATAAAAAAATTAAAGTGGCAATGAGCGGGCACATTGCTCGCAGAACGGATGGCCGCCACATGCTACATGGCAGTAAAGTTCTGGAGTGGCGACCGCGTACTGGAAGGTGCCGCGTGGGTAGGCCCACCACAAGTTGGACTGACGACCTGGTGAAAGTCGCGGCAATCCGCTGGATGCGGAAAACGTAGGACGGGTCGTTGTGGCGATGCTTGGGCGAGGCCTATGTCCAGCAGTGGACGTAATTCGGCTGAAATAATGATGATGATGAACACTTGAAAATGTTGTATAAAAAATTGTAAACGCAAGTGCTAACCTACACTGCGGTGCGATATTTTAGTCTAAAAGTTCTGTAGCAACACACAGAATTGAATAAAAAATATTTACTGAAGTGCGTGTGCTTCCATTTATTTTCATAGTACGCATAATTTGCACAGGAAACTTGGCACCTCGCCGCAATATTTGCTAGTGACTGGTTGCAGTGATTATCGAAATTGCAATGTAACCTCAGGACAATCCAACCCATTGTTTTTCCCTGTAAACTCAAATGCATTCATTGAAATGCTACTGGCAGCTATAGTCAGTGTTACTTTCGCACACATTATTGTATGAATCTTCGATCCTTATAAAGTATGCTATCCTAGTAACTTTCAACCCAGCGCTGAAACCTTCACTCAACAGGCAATAGCAACAAGTGACAAGTGAGTTCTAATCGTCACCTCACTATTTGTGATGCCCTAGTACTATTTCAGCAAAACCTTTGAGCTCAATACTACAGAAGCCACGCCCAGTGTGCCCATAAAAAAATTATATAGGTCGCTTTTGTAAACAAAGGAATCACAAAATGATATAGTTCTTAAAGGTAGGATTTCGATGTTGGCGGTACTGACCGGCGACGTCAACCGGGTCCGTGACCTACTGTTTATTTCGTTGTTTTAAAATCTCCCATGTTCAACTTTTTCGTAACTTATCCAAAAAACATATGAAAATACGGCAGTTCAAAACCACTTTTTGAATATCTACAACATTAATATTCGACAAAAACATTACATTTTTATGAAATTCAGTGCTTACAATCCCACTGCTGGACAAAGATATTCTATTTTGCATGCAAACTACCCCAATACCCGTAGAAAATGTCACATAGGAGATCGTGTCAATGATATGAAGGTCCAACCAACGCAAGCGACCGCTTGGTGCGACATGTTAGCCTGGCAAACAAGCAACCACCGTCGCCCATATCGGAATGATACCACTATATCAATCAATCAACTCAGCCTATCGCAGTCCACTGCTAGACATAGGCCTCTCCCAAGTTGCACCACAACACTAAGTCCTCTGCCTTCCGCATCCAGTCACCCCAGCTCCTTTCATCAGGTCGTCGGTCTACCTGGCTGGGGGGCACCCTACGCTGCGTTTACCGATTCGCGGTCTCTATTCAAGGAATCATCTGCTCCAACGGCCATCGGTTCTTTGATAGACATGGCTAACCCACTGCCACATTAGCTTACTGATCCTACAAGCTATGTCGGCCGCTTTGTTTCTTCTCCGGAAAATCTTGTTACGGATTTTATCCTTCAAATAAACTCTAAGCACAGCTCGCTCCATAGCTCGCTGAACGACTTTGAATTTGTGGACTAGCCCAACTTCAGTGTCCACGTCTCAGCACCGTAAGTTATGACAGGCAAGATGCACTGGTTGAAGACCTTCGTCTTCAAACTTTGCAATATAGGCGACGAGGTGATACCACTGCAATGACATAAAGGCTTAAATCGTTAAAATTGATAACTGCATGTTCAAGTTATTTGCTGATAGGTATAACCACAGATAATATAATGCTATACTAGGTATAACTTTGAACTGTTAGGGTAACTTTAAAGCACGCTTAAATGTATGATTTAGCTTTTTCATCAATAAATTGAGTATCTTCGAATTCTAAACAGACTGTTAATTACGCTTAAAAAAAGTCCTTTATTACATATATTTTACGGACATCCTACACTACCCTCAGATTTAAAAGTCAAAAATCTCAGGACAATCCTGCAATTTCCTAGTAACGTTGGTTGACAGTAGTAATAAATAAAGAAAATTTTATAATATCGAACTTGCTCTGAAGCTTACTTGAAAATTACACTTTATAAAAAGGCTGTCATACATAGCATTTATGTACTACTAAGTTTCGCACAGTCTTGCATTGGTCTTATAAGGTTATGATGTCCTAGTACTTTTTAGCTAAGCGCTGAAACCTTCAGGGCGTTTCCACGATCAACACGTGGCGTCTACTGAAAGATTCTTCAATGGTGTGGCAGTTGGTACTATTTTTGTGAATAAGCATGTCTGCAGCTGCAGAAGTAAATTAAGTATAAAAAACCAGCCAAGTGTGAGTCGGACTCATGCAGTAAGGGTTCCGTACCACCGATCGACCTGATAACCCCATAGAAACTGATTTAATTTACGAGAGTTCAAAAGACATCAACGAACGTACGCGAAATGTGATTTTTTACATCTCTGTTTTACTTAGGTACCATCACATAATATGTCTACGTTTGCCCTGTTTTTAGTATTTTTTGCTAAACTACATAGTATGCACTATAATCAGAACAAGTTTGACCCTGGTATGTATTACCGTTTTGCAGATAGAGCAGGAACAAAAACGTTGAAAAAAATCTTGAATAGGGTCCCCCTTTGATTTTAGACTTTTTTTATTTTTAGTACTTGTCGTGATAGACACCATAGTAACACATATTTTGTGTAATTTTCAACTGGTTATCTATTACTGTTACAAAGATACAGCCCTGTGACAGACAGACGGACGGATTGACGGACAGCGTAGCGAGAGTAATAGGGTCCCGTTAGCACCCTTTGAGTACGGAACCCTAAAAAATTGGCGTTTACGCAAAATAAAATCGCCTGGACGAGCGAAAACTAAATAAATGGATCGAGATGATGGTATTTGGCAAATTATGGAAGTTTTAGGTATGTGTGTCAGAAGCGTCAGGAGTAAAAATAACAAATTGATTAACATCTTTTAACAACGACTTTGAAAAGTCTTCGTTATTTTTTATTGAAAAATAAAGAAATTTGAAATAAGTGAAATTTTTAAATGATTATGAACCATCACAAAAAATAAAAAAAAGTAAGCATTAAATGATTTAACAATAAAATTAAAGCAAAATTAATAACGAGTGTTTCCCCCTCTTGCTCTGATTACGGTTTCCATTCGCCTGGGCATGCTACAGATTATGTTATCGATGATTTCTTGAGGCAACCGCTCCCACTCCTCAAGTAATGCGTTTCCAAGTTCATTCAGATTGTTGGGGGGTGGCATTCTGGATTTAACCCTTCTTTTTAGCAAGTCCCAGACATGCTCTATCGGATTCATATCGTGGGAATTTGCTGGCCAGTGCATCACCGGTATACCTACGTGGCTCAGATATGCCTGTACCGATTGTGCACTATGAGCACGAGCATTATCTTGCATTAGAATAAAGTCGTCACCAATAAATGGGGCAAATGGTACAACATGTTCTTCTAAAATGTCTCTGATGTATCGATCTGCTGTCATGGTCCCTCCTGTGACTATCACTAACTCTGTGCGAGCTCCCAAACATATCCCTCCCCAAACCATAATCGAGCCGTCACCATAAACCACTGTGTGTTCAAAATTAGACTGTATGTGGCGTTCTCCTTTGCGTCTCCATATTCGCTGTCTCCCATCGATCTGTTTTAAAAGAACTCTGCACTCATCAGTAAAGAGAACCTGCTGCCATTCGTTCAAATCCCAATGACGATGTTCTCGCGCATAGCTTAATCGGTTTACGCGGTGACGTCTCTCAAGTTTTGGGCCTTTGGCAGGTATATACGACCCTAAACCAACTTCTTCAAATCTCCTGCGAACTGTACGCTCACTTACTCGTACTCCTCGAACGTCTTCCAGTTCATTTCGAGCTTGTACAGCCGTTAATCGCGTATTCCTACGAACTCCAAGTTGTAAAAAACTGTCATCTCGCCTCAATGTACATCTTTTTCTACCTTGACCCCTCCTCCTCACAAGAGAATTAGACGATCTGTACCGCTGGATGCTGCGATGAATCGTTGATACTGGTCGACGAAGCCTTGAGGCAATCGATCTGTAGGTATGGCCATTTCTTCTCATTTCATCAGCCCTAATGATTTCCAGTGATGTTAAGTCAGGCATAATAAAGAGCATAATAAACAAAATTGCCTATAGAATAACAAATTTATAAAAAACCATTAAGTGCAATTTTTCAAAAAAATTACAATTAAGTAGTTATTACTCGAACAAGTTGACAAAACGTATTGTTCGGGAAAATAAAACAAATGAATGAAAAAAGTGTATGTCATCTAATTTTCTATTTTCAAATTTGACAATAAATTAAAAAAATATCATAACTGGCCAGTTCCTCAAGTAAAAGATTTTAAAATCCTGCTTTTTTTGTGTTCCGCTAATTGTGCCGGTGTGTATATAAATAAATAAATACTTTATTTACTTTATACTTTATGCTTAATTAACAACGCAAAACTAATTTAGTACTTACCTTACACTTATTTTTAAAATCAATATGATTAAGTACAGTACAGTAAGTTATATGGGTTACCCCCTTATATTAATTTCTAATCTACTTAATTGCGGACTAGGTAATAATGGTAAAGAAGTACTGTAACGTCTGTAACAATGACAATGATGATGATTGTATTGCAAGTTGAAATCCAAAAGATGATTACATTAAAATGAAACCTAGTTTCCCAAGATGCCTTGCAGTGACTGGATCAAATTTATTTTTTAAATAAATTTATCTTAATTTCTTTTTTTTTGTAAATTTACTTCGATGATAACTTGCCATTGTATACCTTCTGTAACTAATTTGAACTGTCAACAGGACAACGAATGCAGACCTCATTGTTTATTAACTTTAATGCTATTTGCGCAAGATTCTTATCTTGCATTGCAATTTCAAATCCATAATACATATTATTAAAGATTCAGCGCGTACTAGTCGCAACCCAAAACTGATTTTTCCATCAGTTCGAGAACGCAAGGCCATTTGCCCCACAAAAGCTCCGTACTTTATGGAGATAAAATGGCTTGGTACCATTTACTCAAAACTGGTAATATTTCCTAATAATAAAAAGCCTGTCTATAGTGCAACCTTACAGAGCCGCTGGACTAAGCAGATGCTAAATGACAACGGCGCGGTGCGGTGCGGCGTCGACGTGAATGTGTTCACAGCACACGTCACGTGTCACGCCTTCTCATCGTCGGCCAAAAGTAATGACCTGTTTTTTCGATTAATTAAGAAAATAGCTGGTGGACAGGTAGTTCTTTGTGTTTTATAATCAACTTCTTGCCAACCTCGAAGAAGACAAATCCTTCACCGGGGCTGTGTTCAATGTATCTTATTAGCGATTGCAAATACACATACTATAGAATGTACTGATTTTGAATATTATAAAAATTAGGTTTTTTTTTGTTGATAAATTAACAAGAAAAACCATTATTTTGATGTAAACTTGACCTTACATTCCGCAAAAGTTGTCGCCAAATACCTCAATCTGTGGTACACGACGAATATCTAACTCTAAGATACCTACGTCTCAGAAATAAGCCTAGGTACAATATCATTGTTTCTTTTAATGAATGCTGTATTTACGTAAAACTGATTTCCACTGAATAACTGTTACTGAATAATCATCGCATGATATGGGGGGGGGTTCCCCCCAGTGGCCTCCAACCTCCCCTACAGCCACCCCGAACCTCGCATCTGAATACTGATCTGATTTGGTAGCATATCTGAATCTGGTCACTGTCTCAACAGTACAGTGACCCTGAACCTCGTATCTGAATACTGGTCTGACTTGGAAACATTTCTGAATCTGGTCTGGTCACTGTCACAACAGTACAGCGACCCTGAACCTCTTATCTGAATACTGGTCTGACTTGGGAACATTTCTGAATCTGGTCTGGTCACTGTCTCAACAGTACAGCGACCCTGAACCTCTTATCTGAATACTGGTCTGACTTGGTAGCATTTCTGAATCTGATCGCTGTTAAAACAATGTACACACACACATCGATAATATTGGTAAACATTATAATGTCTAGTAAATCTGAGTACCTACACATGCACTGAGAAATAACAAGTTCGCTTACCACGGTACTGCCAGCTCCGACCGTCAGGCCCAAGTGAGTCTGCGCGCGCGCCGCTGTCGGCACCGCGCGCTATCCCCACCGTTTTTACCTTACTTCACTTTGTAGCTACATTAATTCGCATTCGCGACACTCCCGCCCAAGGGAATAGATAAATTAAACATCCTGATCTGTTGAAATAACTGTTTAATCAAGATAATGATGACGGATTATAAACTGAGTTCTGATTACCAGGACTAATGATAACTGATTCTAACCGGTTTAAACTGATTACATCTGAATACAACTAAATATAAACGCATACAACTGAATACAACTAAATATAAACGCATACAACTGAATACAACTGAATACAACTGAATACAACTGAATACAACTGAATACAACTGAATACAACTGAATACAACTGAATACAACTGAATACAACTGAATACAACTGAATACAACTGAATACAACTGAATACAACTGAATACAACTGAATACAACTGAATACAACTGAATACAACTGAATACAACTGAATACAACTGAATACAACTGAATACAACTGAATACAACTGAATACAACTGAATACAACTGAATACAACTGAATACAACTGAATACAACTGAATACAACTGAATACAACTGAATACAACTGAATACAACTGAATACAACTGAATACAACTGAATACAACTGAATACAACTGAATACAACTGAATACAACAGAATACAACTAAAATAACTGAATACAACTGTATATAAAACTTGATGATCTTGAACTGATTAAAAAACCCATTTCTGTACTCCGATTCTAAATCAATACTGACTCTCGCTGATTATTAATTGAAACAATCTGCTCATCAACTGTGATGTCCGCACTGCTTAACTCTCTCTTTAGCTTTAGCTGCTGATGTCTTGATTGGTCGTCTACTTGTGTCTTGTAGTGATTGAATTATGTGTACATTATCAGTAACCGATTCATTGTCTTGAGTACTTCGAGACTCTTGGTTACAACTGACTGGATGATTGCTTTGAACTGGTAGTTCCTTGTGAGAATCTTCAGAGTATTGACTGATTTTGACTGGAAAAATAATCTGCTATCAATTCTTCAGCCTGAATCTGTGTGGACGTATACTCATCACTGATTTCCTCAAGGTTGATTTCATTAATCGATTTACAATAATTGTGAATTTCCGAACCAAACATCTCATTTACACCTTTAAGTTTGGCACCAACCAGTTCTAATTCTTTATACTTGGGGTCATTTTCTGATAACTCCGTTAGGGCACACCGAGCAGAGCTTATTTTCGTTTGGAGGGATTCAAAAATAATTTTCAAGCGAGATCGGATGGCGTCTTGCATTATAAATAGGGTAGCAACTAAGTAATTGCCCCAATATCAAAACTGTTTTCTTAGTATATGAATATACCGAGTATCTAAAACAATGTAACGAAGTATGAGATTCTTTCTTATGAAATATAATAATTATGTCAATAAACAGCATTCATCAAACACTAATCGGTTCGCTCACTTGATAAAGTCTGTTTACGATCAACTAATGTCTAGTTTGAATACCCCATAGAGGAAATGAATATATATTCCGTGGAATACCCCTTCGATTACTATAATTTCATAATAAACGTATAATCAAGTAAAACTTGGGAGAGGCCTATGTCCAGCAGTGGACTGCGATAGGCTGAGTTGATTGATTGATTGATAAGTAATACCTGGTCTTATAAACTTTAAACAATAATATCATTGATCACTGAAAAACGTTAAATTAATTAATGTTTGACTTAGTTCGTGCACTACTATGCACCCTGATTTACTAAATAAATAATAATTACATTGTGACTGAATACTGTACAGCGCGTATAAATATTATTTCATGGAATTGATTTAGCGCGGGTATCTACCTGCAGGCTGTGCACATTAAGTGGCAACGATGAAATCAAATTTCACCCAAAATGAATCAAGCTTACCCTAAAACCATCGACCATATACCCATATACGTCTCTAGGCGACCGATGTCTGCAACACATCTATGAAATTTCACTAATGTAGGTCGCCACTTGAAAACTTCAAATCAGTTTCGACATAAGCCGTCAAAACTGCCACGTTAGTGATTAGCCAATATTTAGCCAACTAGGTAGGTGACCCTGCCAAGTTGGCCAAATCGGGTTGCAGTACCCCCGCCTAATTTAGTGGCTGAAATTATTGTATACATTACATTCAACATTAGGCGTCTATTGGGTTGTATAGTCATTGCCTAAAACCGAATTAAACATTACTAATGCCTTTATGAAAAAACAGTCCTATTATAGCTATGTTAGAACAAAATTACTCAACACTCGCAATAACTTAGAACTTTAAGGTACTGACTTGAACACTGGTTGACCGATTAAATAGCCGTTCGTTCGAAAATTTCTCCAGAATTATAAGTAAACAATCACGAACCACCTTATCATATAGTGAACTCAAACATGATCTAATTCATTTAAATACAAAAAACAATTTCGAACTACCCGCCTTATTTTATTTTTAGAACACAACCAAAATTTTTTATTTTTAAACTGTAACAATGAGATCCCAGCATCTCCACCATGTCGCCAAATACCTCAATCTGTGGTACACGACGAATATCTAACTCTAAGATACCTACGTCTCAGAAATAAGCCTAGGTACAATATCATTGTTTCTTTTAATGAATGCTGTATTTACGTAAAACTGATTTCCACTGAATAACTGTTACTGAATAATCATCGCATGATATGGGGGGGGGTTCCCCCCAGTGGCCTCCAACCTCCCCTACAGCCACCCCGAACCTCGCATCTGAATACTGATCTGATTTGGTAGCATATCTGAATCTGGTCACTGTCTCAACAGTACAGTGACCCTGAACCTCGTATCTGAATACTGGTCTGACTTGGAAACATTTCTGAATCTGGTCTGGTCACTGTCACAACAGTACAGCGACCCTGAACCTCTTATCTGAATACTGGTCTGACTTGGGAACATTTCTGAATCTGGTCTGGTCACTGTCTCAACAGTACAGCGACCCTGAACCTCTTATCTGAATACTGGTCTGACTTGGTAGCATTTCTGAATCTGATCGCTGTTAAAACAATGTACACACACACATCGATAATATTGGTAAACATTATAATGTCTAGTAAATCTGAGTACCTACACATGCACTGAGAAATAACAAGTTCGCTTACCACGGTACTGCCAGCTCCGACCCACGGGTAGTAATCTTAGAACAAAAATTTTCAACGTTATGTCTATGATTCTAGATGGGTTCAATAATAGATTTTGACAGTTACTTCGTCCCCCTCGGCGTTCCCCTTCTGGTCTATATATATTATATTGTTGATATATTCTCTTTGTTGTTGTTGTTATATACCTATGTGTAGAGTATACAAGTATAATCTCAATTATTGAAGTAATTCTCTTTGTAATTAACTCTTTGTAAAATGGGCAGTCTAAACTATGTACCTATCCCATTTAAAAGTTTAAATATACTATTCAGTTTTCTACAAAGTTTAATATAACTAAATAAAAACGTACATTTCGAATTACGGTTACGAAATGATTGTTAACGTCTGCCCAACAAACAAGCCTACTACTAGCCACTAGCATATCAAGCCACTGTTATATCATCACATCAGGTAAGCAAATAATAATATATTTCATTTCAATGTTAAAGTGTAATATTTGACAATGAACTTTTCAATCTGCATGCAGTACACACTACAGAAAACGATTATTTCAGGCTTCTGCGGGCCAAACGAAGCTTAATGAATTGATACACAGGGAAACAAGCCCTTCCCACCAGATGGTTCAAATAAAACTAGGAGTTGGGAGATTAATACAATACCGCTTGAATATTATTTGTTTCTTTTTGCAAACATGAGTATACTACATGCTACCGCAAGTTGGAAATCATAAAATATCACACATAATGCAATACTATAGGGGACACTTCTAAGTACTCCTTGCCAATCTGGCCCTTATGCCCCTCCCAGAAACAAATCCTGGATCTGCCCATGGCCACAGCAATAGGATTCCATTTGGACCCTTCGGTGTGGAATCTTAATAATATTAATGCTGTTGTAAAACAAATTTTTATTATTTCAGATACTGAGATGCCACCGCCTACATACAGTTTAGTTGGAAATCATTTGTTAAATGAGGTAAGCAACAGCTTTTTTCATTTTCTTTAATGGCATTTATATTTAAAAACAAAATAATATGAATAATAATATTATAAGTTAGCCTCAACGAAGTAAGCTGTGTGTGAATGTCACAATCAACTGAGAAATGTTTGAGCATGACGGTAGGCAGGGTAATGTTCTAAAGACATTTCTATTAAAAAATGGTTCATTATTATCAGCCTGTTACTGTTCCACTTCTGGGCACGGGCCTCTTCTCAGAAGGATTCAGGCCTGAGTTCACCATGCTGGCCTGCTGCGGGTTGGTGGACTAAACACCATCAAGAACTGTATGAAGCACTCTCAAGTGGGTAGGTTTCCTCACGATGTTTTCGTTCACCGTTAAAGTAAAAAGTGACAATCAAATTCTCATTCACACTTGAATTCGAAAAGCCAGAGGTGTGGGCCGGGTACGAACTCAGATCCCCCTGCAAGGATGGCAAGTATTCAACCACTAGGCTATACTTTAAATTACTAGGTTATAATGTTCATTCCGGGACCCATCTGAAAACCAGTGCTGCAACATTTCGGTGTTGTAGCATATGCTGAGATGGGGGCCTTTTTAGTCTTTTACAGGCATATTTTTTTAATTTTATTGTTGATGTGTTATTTTTTCTCTCGCCTGTAACAAGATTAAAATAATTATTTTATTTCTTTCTTTCATTTTGTTTGATTTATGTAAATGCAATTATAACATTGTAGATATTAATGTAAAACCAAGTCGTTAAAAGCCTTAATTTTCCTTGCAGGTAATGTACAATCAAATAAGTCCCTTCAACACTGAAGACGATGACTCCTGTAGCTAGGAAGATCCTGTGGATGCAAATCAAACAAGAAAATGTAGAATTTTAATCTGATTAGAAATTTTGGGAGAAAATTGAAAAATAAACAGATTTATGTAAAAGTAATGGTTTTTATTTCACTTTCACCATAAAAAATAAAATATTAGCAATGCATGTATAGGTACCTACCTACGCATGAATAAGAGGCAAAAGCCTTGTATCCAAGGCCGAAATTTAAAAACCTTTTGCTTGGTTGGAAGTTGAAAAAAATGTATTATCTGTGCTTGTCATTTTCTATTATTGAGGTTACTCTTTGGTTCCCTATTGACCAAATTTCTTGTTCGGAGATTGTCGTCTGATGCGTAGCATCTCTACTTGGTCTGTGCTCCGACCGTCAGGCCCAAGTGAGTCTGCGCGCGCGCCGCTGTCGGCACCGCGCGCTATCCCCACCGTTTTTACCTTACTTCACTTTGTAGCTACATTAATTCGCATTCGCGACAAAAGTCGCTAAACATCTACCTTTGTTAAGAAATATCTCGGATGTAATATAGAAGTATAATTTGTGGTTAAAAGAACTTACCTGTAAGTGAAGTTCAACCATAACTATGCGAGATATTACATCCGAGATATTTATCACCCACCCACCCATTAAGACAGAGCGCAGCCAAGGGTCGCGCCCTGCCATCCCATATTCTTTTTGCAGAATGTAACTCCAAACTGAATGACGTTATTAGAGTTGTACCGGGTGAAATAGGGGTGTATTATGCACGGAATCGATTAGGCCATCGATTCTTTTAATTTATTTTTTGTTTGTTTTAGCAAGCTTTAAACTGTGTGAACCGATGCGATATGCATGGATGGACTACCTTTGTTAAGAAATATCTCGGATGTAATATCTCGCATAATTATGGTTGAACTTCACTTACAGGTAAGTTCTTTTAACCATAAATAAAATTGTAACAGCGTGGGGCAATTTGGTGCTCAAGTTGCCCTATATTGCTTTGAATTCTACGATTTTGCTCTTTATTTATTTGTGACATTAGAGAGTTGCTTCATGTGGCCATGATGTCAAAATTACCAGGTGTTGGCAATAATTTGGGTATTTTAATCAAAAAACAAACAAAAGACAAAATTGTAAGACAAAAACTTTTTAACAAAAAATTGAACCGACGAAAAGTGAAACTGAAAAGCGAAAAATAACTATTTATGAGTCGGCGCCAAACGAACTTTTAACATGCAAAGTGCGTGTAAGTTACAAGTGGCCGAGCGGAGAACGCATTTTTGGAAAGTTATTGTTTATCGTTGAAAATTTCACGTTGTTTTTGATGTGACGTTGTTTTTATTATTTATTTAAAGTAATTTAATGATCTGCCCTAATTGGTTGTTTGGCGCCGACTCATAAATAGTTATTTTTCGCTTTTCAGTTTCACTTTTCGTCGGTTCAATTTTTTGTTAAAAAGTTTTATTTTTCATTTTTTTGTGGTTAAAATCTAACTCCAGTCTCCATTATGTCGTAGTGTCCAGAACTATATTTATATGTGTCAAGTTTCAACAGAATCGGTTAACAGGTAAGAATTCAGTGGGTGAACAAACACTCATCCCCTGTTTTACTACCCTTAAGGGTGGATTTTGATTTTGAAATTTAAATGGGACCAACTTCGAGATATACCCTATCCATTAAAACAAGAATCATCAAAATCGGACCACTCTGTAAAAAGTTATGCGTGGTCATACATAAAAAAAAAAAAAAAAAAAAAAAAAAAAAAAAAAAAAAAAAAATATACGCGTCGAATTGAGAACCTCCTCCTTTTTTTCGTCGGTTAAAAAGTGGTTTTAACAAGGCCATTTTTTTATAACATAGGAGGGCAAACGAGCAACTGGGGTCACTTGATGGTAAGCAATCTCCGCTGCCCATGGACATATGCAGCATCAGGGGAGTCGCCGATGCGTTACCGACCTTTCATCACTTTAAAATTATCGTATCTTAAATCTCTTTAGTTTCTAACAGCTTTATAAAGTACGTACTACTTAGAATGGGTAAATTTTAACTAACTTTGAAAGAAATAAAAACTGTCATTTTTATTTTAACTAACAATTTGGTATAGTTGACTGCACGTCAGTGGTAACACGTTAATTGCGAAAACTTACTGCTTACGAAATAAAAACGGTTACCACTGATGTGCGGTGGACTGTAGGTAGCTGTTTTTGAATGTTTATAGATAAATTGCATCATCATCATTTCAGCCGAAAGACGTCCACTGCTGGACATAGGCCTCCCCCAAGTATCGCCACAACGACCGGTCCTGCGCCTCACCTTTTGTGGAGATAACGTATGTGGAATGAATCCCGCGTTGCTTGCTCAAGGTGGAACACCGTCGCTTGGGAAGGCGTCGTCTCCTGCGAGGAGGCGACGGGCTCTCTTCCCATCCGCAGGAGACGACCTGGGAGCCCCAGGATGCCAACCTCCAGCCACTCTAGGTGTGGGCCTGTGGGCGGCGAAATCGGAGTGGCGCTCCGCCTGACCTATCAAGGCCCGTGACGAAGGCGCGTTATGTCGCACGCGCCAGTCAAGAGGAAGGTGCGGCCGATGTGGTTGCCTCACGGCTACAAGAAGCTTCCTTCCTCGCCTTCTAGCGGCGAGCCGGGGCCTGCTGGGGTTGGTTGGGCCAATACAGGAGTTTCCCACGCCCCCGACAAAGAGTCATTGGAGGAACACTGTGGTGGTTTTTAGTCGGTAAGAGTCCGACACTGGCTCCGCCGTCCCCAGGCGGAGTGCGTCCATGAGGATTTTCCCAACGAAGAAAAAAGTTGAAACACCGCACCGTGATGGTTTTAGTCGGTCTATCCGAGTGATATACATGTGGATTTAATCACGTATAAATACAGTCCCCTTATGAAGGGGACTGCCCCTTCAATAAGCGGTAGTTACTACAAGGTTAATATCTTGAGCATTAGTATTATCTTCACGCTTCACGCACGTGGGCATAAACAAAAGCAACAGCTGCATGTCAACCGTAGTGTGCTCGGCATTCAAAATAACCACTTGACAGGTATTACCGTCTGGAACTTCTAATTATATCACTTCTTCAAACCGGTATAACCTACCTTTGATAAATAATAAATACCATAAAATCAAAGAAACCCTTTCCTGCTTTTTTTTAATCAAGCAAGAAAAAACTGTAAAAATATCTGCATCATGATAGGTTTGAAAACTTTTTGAGTATCTGTTAACTTAATGGCTAATGCCTAGTTTACATCAGCTTAGTAACTAATGCTTACTACTTGTTACTTACACTTCGGTACACTTTGCATGTATGGTTTAGTTAGTGATGAGTATTAGTGAAACTGCAAGGGCGAGTGAATAGAAACCGATCCCATTTACTAAGCGTCAAACAGCACTAATGAAAAGTATACTGAGATCGTTTAAACTGAACATTACTGTTTGGTTTCATTCAAACGCCCACATTTATCTAGTCAACGTAGTAGGTACTTAGGCCGATATTCATCAACGGTAATTATCTGATTAAATGACCAATTACTCGAAAAATGTATTGGAATTGTGGGTAAAAGCATAGAACAAATAATAGTAATAGTAAAATGTCGTTAAACCAGAGAATTATCTTTGGTGAAATCAAGCCTTAATCGTTGAAAGTCACAACCATCAGTATATATATTTTTTTTAATGCTTTTTTTTTGTTATTTTTGAGTTATTCTACTCATTAGAAGTTTTTAAACTTTCGCGAATTTCACTCTTTTTGTTTTTTTATATTTTTATTTAATTGTGCGCGACAAGTCCCGTAAACATAGTTCAATATTCTACTCATTGTCAAAAGAATCACAGCTCTGTGTCAATTATCTTAAAAGTTTTTGTCACTTAAAAAAGACCCAATGTCCAAGACTACATCTACTTGGGCCAAGTAATCTCCTTCCAGGCAAGACAAGATAAAGAAATTACAAGACGTACTGAAAACGCCTGGAAGAGCTACTGGTCCATGAAAGAGCAATTCAAGGGCAATTTGCCCTTGTCACTAAAACGTAAGCTCATGGACATGTGCATTCTCCCCATCTTAACATATGGTGCACAGACATGGTCTTTGACCTACATCCAGAAGTCCAAACTCAAGGTTTGCCAAAGGGCCATGGAGCGCAGTATACTTGGTGTTAAATTAACAGACCGTGTTCGAAACACAATACTGCGCTCCAAAACGCAAATTGTTGACGTGGGTCAGAAGGTCGCCCAACTGAAGTGGGACTGGGCAGGACACGTTTGCCGTATGCCAAATGAGCTGTGGGCCCGTATAGCACAGGACTGGAGCCCTGAGACAGCGAAGCGGGGTCGCGGCAGACCACGCAGGAGATGGAGAGACGAGCTCGATGTCTTTCTTGATGACAGCTGGCAGGAGGGGGCACAGAACCGCGATAGATGGAAGGAATTGAGGGAGGCCTTTGCCCAGCAGTGGGACAGTACAGGCTAACAAAAAAAAAAAAAAAAAAAAAAAAAGACCCGCGCATGCGCTTCGTTATAAAAATACACAACACGAACTTTACTTTACTTTACTCGATTTTTTTTCCCGATAAAATCACACTAGTAGGAAGTTTTTGTTTTTATCGATAAAATTAATGTTTTTACCGCCCTTAAAATTTAATTACTTCAAACCGGGACATATTTTATACACGACGTGTGTCCCTAAAATATTTTATTATAATAAAAAAAATTGAAAAAAAAAAAAAATTTAAATGATTGCGAAAATTCAAGATATATTATGACTTTAAAATATTTGAACAATTTCTAATACAATACACAATATTAACCCTTGAAACTACAAAATTTCAAGCAGGTACAAATATGTATAAAACTTTATCCACTACCCTTGCGTGAGTTTGCTTCATGCTATTTATGTTATCCGCGTACCTTCAACCCTTATTTTAACCCCAACGCTGAATCGTTTGGCTACGAAACTTCGGTTGCTACGAGCTACGCATTTGCTACGCGCTACGGGACTACGAGTGAAACAGCTGCTCTAAAAGAATAATAAATAATTAAATTTAAAAAAAAAAATTGTGCTGCTTGATCTCTTGGGTCAACAAAAAAATGATTTTATATTATTACTAGCTTTTACCCGCGGCTCCGCTCGCGTTAAATTCTGCTAACCCACGTCAGTCCAGTCCAGTCCAGTCCATTCCAGTCCAGTCCACTGTCCCACTGTCCCGCTGTCCCGCTGCCCTGCTGCCCCACTGCCCCACTGCCCCACTGCCCCGCTGCCCCGCTGCCCCACTGCCCCGCTGCCCCGATGCCCTCTGCCCCGCTGCCCCACTGCCCCGCTGCCCCGCTGCCCCACTGCACCGCTGCCCCACTGCCCCGCTGCCCCACAGCCCCGCTGCCCCACAGCCCCGCTGCCCCGCTGCCCAGCTGCCCCACTGCTCCGCTACCCTACTGCCACACTGCCCCGCTGCCTCACTACCCCGCTGCCCCACTGCCCCGCTGCCCAGCGGCCCCGCTGCCCCACTGCCCCTCTACCCCACTGCCCCGCTGCCCCACAACCCCATTGCCACCCTGCCCCCCACTGCCCAGCTGCCCCGCTACCCCACTGCCCCGCTGCCCCACTGCCCCACTGCCCCACTGCCCCGCTGCACCGCTGCCACGCTGCCACGCTGCCCCGCTACCCCACTGCCCCGCTGCCCCACATCCCCACTGTCCCGCTGCCCCACTGCCCCGCTGCTCCACTGCCCCGCTGCCCCACTGCACCGCTGCCCCACTGCCCCGCTGCCCCGGTAACCCACTGCCCCGCTGCCCCACAGCACCGTGCCCCACGATCACACTGACCCACTGCCAACCCTGCAGCCCCACTCCCCTACTGCCCCGCTGCTCCGCTACCCCACTGCCCCGCTGCCCCGCTGCCCAGCTGCCCCGCTGCCCCACTGCCCCGCTACCCGACTGCCCCACAGACCCGTTGCCCCACTATCCCACTGCCCCGGTACGCCACTGCCCCGCTGCCCCGCTGGCACGCTGCCCCACTGCCTCGCTACCCCGCTTCCCCACACCGCTGCCCCACTTTCCCGCAGCCTCACTGCCCCGCTGCCCCACAACCCCACTGCCCCACTGCCCCACTGCCCCTCTACCCCACTGCCCCACTATCCCACTGCCCCACTGGCCCACTGCCCCGCTGCCCCGCTGCCCCACTACACTACTGCCCCACTGCCCCACTGTCCCACCGTCCCACTGCCACTTTCCTACTGTCCCACTATCCCACTGTGCCACTATCTCACTATAACACTATCGTCCCGTCCCATGTCCCATGTCCCATCCTATGTCCAGTCCCATGTGCCGTCCCACTGTCCTGTCCCATGTCCCGTCTCATGTCCCGTCCCATTTCCCGTCCCATGTTCCGTCCCCTGTCCCGTCCACTGTCCCGTCCCCAGTCCCGTCCCCTGTCCCGTCCCGAGTCCCATCCCCAGTCCCATCCCCTGTCCACTCCACTCCACTCCACTCCATCGTACATTACTATCCGCTCGTGCAAATGCATAGAAGCTTCGATCTGTCGGGTGAGTACGCAACCCACGAATTAAATTTTTTCTTTTTTTCTTTCTTTCTTTCTTTGTCAAAACCTATACAAGTTTTTAAGTCAGATCATCAGCTTTCAAACAAAAAAAAAATCATCAAAATCGGTCCAGTAGTTTTAGCGTGATGCTGGAACAAACAAACAAACAGACGTTTACAATTTTATAATAGTTAAGATTTTAACACATTACCAAATGCAACTTGCAGAGGTTTATAAGTACCAGGAGAAGGGAACTGGGTGAGAAGCAGGATAATTAAAAAAGTTGGCATCCTTGTATACTTTGTAACCTTTTATCCTCACTGCATGTGGAATTTTTCAACGAAATTTGGATACATAAATTCCCATATTCTATAACAATAGTTCACTATAGCATAGCTGAAATAGGCGTGTAGAGAGGTATTATGGTATATAGTATTTTTTACCGAAATCTTCGATTCTTCATCGGTTTTCGCGTAACCTATTTTCAAACACGTTATAGCAACGTAATGTTTGCTACGAAGTTTCAAGCATTGCCATTGGCTAATAATATTTGTTTATAAAACTGTTGTACAGTATCTAGCTATGTCCAATTTCTTACACTAACTACTTTATCTAAACTCATGCAATAGGTAGGTATATATTTTAAATAAAAGAACAAAGTTAAATCTTGTTAATATTGTCGTAAGTTTTTCTTACATAAAGATTGTTCGTCATTTTCGTTGCTGCTTCCAGAATGTCAGGTGGAGTCAAATTTTCCACAGCGTTACTGCTGTAGTCAGACATTTTTGCTCAGAGTCAAACTTGAGACTCACAAAATCACAATATAAATTATGATTATCATATACAATCACAAAGAATATTGGTCAAGTTCCAGTAGTGCCTAGCCTTTGGAAGTTACGAATAATAAAAAATTATGCTCTCCGTATAAAATTCGATGGAGCAATTTGTTGTAATCTATTTTAATAAACGGAAATTACTCCACAATGTTTAATTCATTAAAATTTTAACTATTTTGAGGTAATGTTTGGCTCACAAATCTTGTGGATGCCTAGAAACTAAAAAAAATATTTTTAATTTTTATGGTATAGGATGGCGAAACGAGCTAAAGGCCCACCTGATGTTAAGCGGCTACCTTTGCCCATAACAACTTTAATACTACGTAGGCCGTGCGCAAGTTGGTTCGCCAAACTGAGACATGAAGATGGAAAGTCTCATGTGATTGTAATTTCACCGGCACCCGTACCCTTCAGACCGAAACACAGCAATGCAAGCATCACTATTTGGCGGAGAAATAGATACGGTGACGGTGGTAGTACTTCCCCGGACGAGCTCTTTCACAAAGGAGCTCGACTAACTAAAAAAAACTACTATTACTAACTCTTCTATTCCTTAGTCACTTTAATTTAAATTTGATAAAAAACAACAGTTAATAATTAGGCGTGAACTTCTAAAGTTAACGCAAAAAGTGAAGTTTTGTTCATCGTTTTATTTTTATGCTACTCTAGTACATTTGACCGAAGCGATTATTGCCACGCCTTCAGTTACCCTCTTACTTGCGAAGAGCAGCTACAAAGATCTGCCCCTACTTTCTCAGTGCTTATTACTAATGTTACTTTTAAAATTTTTGAAATTCTACTTAATATTATTAATACAAAAGTGTGTTTTAAGCTAGTAAAAGTATTTTTAAAAACAAGCTTTTATTTATTCTAATTCAAATATTTTTTATTTCAAATAAACCTAATTACATGCACTTTTGAAACGTCTGGCTCTAGTTTCACAGTTCCAAATTGTGGATCCTATGGAGAAGAACCAGCAAAAAACTCCATGGATAGAAACTATAAGCTGGTTGCTCACATGCCTGTTTCAGGGGAAAACTAGGCAGGACGAAAATTGGACCAATTTGAAAGGATCCCTAGACACGCGCCTGCAGTTCATTCATTATGAAAGTGGACGTGCACATATGCATATGTCCACTGCTGCACATATGCCTCCCCCAAAAATCGGGGATATGCCATAATCACAACGCATGGCAGGCGGGTTGGCGGTCGCAGTTGGTTGATTAAATACTCAGAGAACGCTGCTGCCCATGGTGAATCCCTTAGTCGCATTTTACGACACCTATGGGAAGATATAGTAGTGCAATTCTTTCTGTCCGGCACCACACGGAACCAATCACACAACAACACAGACGCAATTTAAAGAAGCAATTTAGGGTCATCCCCACCCTAACACCCTAAATTGCTTCCTGTATTTGCCGGTAAGAGCCGGCTTTAAGTGCTGGTTTTCCAAACATGGGACCAACAACAAATCAACAAAGATGTATTGTAAAAATTTCATAAACACAAACCCATAAGAAACTTATGTTTATTGTCAATATTGTACGTAGGCCTCTACTTTACGGCTCACATATATAGGGTGGAAACAACAACGTGTGTTATTAGTATTACCAAACGCCTATCCTTGCGATTTGTTTTTATTGTCTGTACCTATCGCTAATTGCACTTCCACGTGTAAATAAGCCCAAAGCCATTATCTTCTGTTTTTTTTATTCATTCTATTCCAACAAGAGTATTCATGACTGCGCAGGCGCGAAGAAGCTCCGCCTATAAGCACTTTCTCACTTCCACTTTAGCATACCCTCTTGCGTTTATGTTTGCCTGGTACCAAGTAGACATTTTCCGCTCTAATCGGGATTTCCAGGAATCCATTTAGGCAGGTGCGAATTAGATTTTCGCTTATCCATCCATTTATCCCGCCCCAGTGACTAAACTCCGCCTACTCTCAAGCTTTTCACTCGAAGTTTCATGAATTTCTACGCCATTTCCAGAAACCAATCCATCCATTATGTTTTCACCATAATATAACTCCGCCTACTCTGAAACTTTTCGTGTAAGTTTCCATCCCCAAGGAATTTTCTGCATCGCGTGATAGTTATGCTATCCTGGTATTTTAGACCGAAATGCTGAAGATTCTACGTAACGTTGCTACGATCACGCCCATCGTCGCTACGTTGCTACGAATATCTCACAGCGATTTAAGAATGTTTTATGTTCATGAGACATTTTTTAATAATACTAATAAAAGTTTTTTATTATTTTACCATTTTAACGCAATTTACGGATGCGGAGCGAAATCAAAAGAAAAAAATTGTGGAAAGAGAAATCGTTCACGAGCAGGATCCGAGCCTGCGACGCTTGGTTCAGTACACCAGAACTTTTGCCGCTAAGCTATCGTGAATTCTGCTCGTGGTATCGAAATTAACTTACACTAAACCTCTTTGGGTGATGTCAGCAACATCTTATTGAAGAAAAGACCGACAATAATATAAATTACTTGAAATATTTTTATTATTATTATTTTTGAATTACTAGTGAAATGTGCTTTTTTTTATAAATTTCAATAAAACAATTTTAATTTTAATAAAACAAAGTTTAACCGGATTAAATCGCGTTTAAATAATATACGCGATTTAATCCGGTTAAACTTTGTTTTATTATAATGTGTAGTGATGGCGAAAATCTAAGAAAATTTAATTTAAAAAAAAACACTACACAATTTTATTGCTAGGCCCCAGTTGAGTTTTAAATGAGCCCTATCACATAATTGTTTTTTTGTGTATTTTAAATGTACTGTTTCAATTGTCAATGTGTGACTTTGGTGACACTTTCCCGTACCATGTAATAGTATACTTCCACTTTATCTGTATTTCGTGGTTCTAACTATACTAATTAATATTATTATAATATTATTGTTTTCTCGCAAATTAGAGAAACGTAGTATACAAGTCTCGGCCGAAATAGCAATTAACGGCGTCGTTCAGTTAAAAGGACGCTGCGGGTAACTCGTCCTTTTAAAGTCACTTAGGAAGTACTCGGCTTCGCCTCGTCGTCCAATATTACTCGGCTGTCGATTGCTTTATTTCAGGCCTGGACAAATCTACTATTACTATTAATGGTTCCTATTATTTCAAAGCTCTAATTGTAGGTTTTTTTCTTCTATAAACACATACACATATATTATCACGCCTGTTTCCCAAAGGGATATAGCAGATACTACGGATGTCCATCTGCTACGATCCTGACACACCTCTTTCGTTTATTGTTATACAAAGTTCACGTCACTTATTCCTCAAGTACTTAGAGGTAGGTCATGGTCAATGCCTTCTTTGCCTGTGCGTGGGTTTTCAAGGCAGCGCTAAGGAATTTTCTCTATTTCTTTGTAGTTATGCTCGCCTAGTACTGGAGAATGATAGCCTCCCTCAACGCATCAAGTAATTACGCAGCGCGCAGTTGTTTTACAAAAGGGAGTAAAAAGGCATATAATAATAATTTAAAACTAAGCTTTTAAGGTGCACTGAACGTTAACGTTCCAAAATCACAAAACCCCAACTTAATTTATTTTAAATATGTTGGGGTGAGTGACTTACGTCAAGTTGGACAGCTAAGCATTTTTTTTTTTTTTACTTCTCTATGATGCATTCTCATCTTTCATGCATGAATTGAAGCATGGTGTTCAACACACATTAACCATGTGTTTGATAGGGTTATACTATGTATTTAAAAACCTTAAAAAAGTGGTAGAATTACATTGGTGTAAAAAGTTCTAGTTCATACATTATGACACAAGTGAGCTAAGTTGACTATTATACTCGAGGCTGGATTGCAGCCCGAGCCGAAGGCGAAGGCGTAATGGAGCCGAGAGTATAATAGTCAATGCTCACGCGTGTCATATGACGTTTTTCAACATACTTGCGAGGAAAAAAAATATAAATTACACATTTGAGACAAACATAAATTTGTGAAAAATGATAAAAATGGCGCGCGGACCGCGCGGGCGCGAACCGCCATACAGCCTAATATAAAAATATTATAAATTGTTTTTTTTATTTATAACACAAATTAATATTAATTTGTTGACAAAAATTTATATTAATTTGTTGACAAAAATTAATAATTTGATTAAATGAAATGTTTAAATAGCAAATTTTAATTAATACAGTTGATTTATTCCCAAAAATGTTTAATTTAGTTCAGGCATAAAAACTCTTTGCTGCGATTTAAAAATAAACTGTAAAGTAAAAAGCACTAGTGCGATAATATAATGAAAAAAGCATGCGTGCGTTATAATTATGAACCTAAAAGCGATGCAATAAGAGCCACTTTACGAGCAAGTGTGTTGAAATAGTAGTTTATGAAACTGTTGCATAACAGGGGTTATTAAAACACGAGTGTGAGTTTAAAAACCGAGCCGTAGGCGAGGTTTTTAATAGTATCACACGAGTGTTTTAATACCTAGTTATGTCAGTTTCATACAATACTTTATCTAAACTCATACAATTTTAAATAAAATACCAAAGTCAAAATCTTGGTAACAAACCCAATCCAAAGCCAAATCCAGTAGGTCATGGGGCGCGGCCGCGCAAACGCCGCGCACGCGCGCTGGCGCACGTCATCACAGATAATAAAATATAGTCTGGCGAAAACATTATAATCGGAACTAATTTTCTATCCTTGTCAGGATTCCGTCAATCTCTGTTTTATCATACAAAAAATATGCCTGTAAACACTTACATATAATTAAAAGCAATATGACAATCCAAAGTTCTGCCAAAAACGCGATTTTAAACGATAACATTATTTAATGTATGACTAGCGGCGCTACCCTGAATTTTGTGTACTCTTTGGTGCCAAACTGTACGACTGCTAAAAAAAAGGTTTGAAAACTCCTTGGTTGGGTCGAAATGGCATTAAAAACTCCTTAGTTGGGCTGAAGTGTGCGGTTATGGAAAAAAAATTAAATTACCGCATTGTTTTGTTCAGCAAACTGTATCGTAATGAAATTTTTTAAATTCATTACAGGTTCATGTGCGTAAAGTATGTCATTATGACATTACTTTCGAGTTCATAATTCGAATTTTACGATACGAGTGTAGATAAAATAAATTTCCACATTACGCGCGAATTTCCTCACGATGTTTTCTTTAACTACTTTTAGTTATGCTACCCTAGGACTTGAGTAGCGGAGCCTCCCCAACGCGCCGCGCCCATCTTCGCTCAGCGCCACGGATCTGAAACTGTTCCGTGCTCAGCGCCAACAACTGCATTTAACGCCATCTGTGAATATTAAACAAAAAAATATTTGTAGAGTCTATAGAATATTTTGCACTTGCAAAATTATAATAGGTAGGTAGTTGAAAAGAAAAAAAAAACTTTTTTTTAAAGTAATTGATCATTATTTAGTAATCCATAAATTTTAAAAAAGTGCCAAAAGTGACCGTTTTTTGCATTTTTTCTTTCATCTAAAACTACACCGAACATTATTTTACAGAGTTAATAGTTTTTGATTAAACTACAGTATAGTAGGTAAAACCAAACTTTGGAAAAATGATGTACTCAGCGAGTAATTACTTATTTACTGATGGGGCGCCACTTGGCTGCTAGTAGGGCCCTAATTTGAATGAGATAATTACATTATACGAGAAGAATGAATTAATCTTTGATTTTATAGTTTCCTCATATTGGTATAGTTTTTAGTTCAGGAGTCGGGGCACCACTACTGGTATGTACTGTACTGAATATGCTAAATAAATGATTATTATCTTCTTTATTTAGTTATTTACATTATTACAACATAAAATAATTGTAACATAAAATAATTGTAATATAAAAATACAAAAATAGTGGCCCACCGGTACCGGGTACAGGGTCCAAGCTATCGGTAGTCAGGGCTCCAGAAAAAGGAACCTCCTAACAATACGCGCCGTATCAAGGAGTACCGCTTTTTGTATCAAGCCCTTGAACCAGCCGCCTAACGAGAGCCTCTTGAGATGTTGGTCGAGGCTCTATGCCACAAGGCCATTAGACGTAACAACTATCGCCACAATGATTGCTGAGTCCACCTCCCACATGTCAACAATCTCGTGTGCTAGATCAAGATATATAGTTTGCTTGTCTTTATCAGCTTTCACGAGGTTCCCGTCATGAGGGCCAGTGATATCAACAATCACTGCGCCGAGCTCAGGTCAATCTATCACAACTATATCAGGCTTATGTAAGCAATAGTCCTGTCAGTGATGATAGATATGTCCCAGTACAATGTGACTTGGACAATTTCAAGAACTGGGTTAGGCAGTTAGTACGGTACTTCTGATTCCACGAGATTGTATTTCAGAGCAGATTAAAATTTGTAGAGCATCTTCTCTCGTTTTGTATCCTATTTGTGATAGGATTTCAAGCACAGAAATAGAATTTCAAGTATGACGTAGCTTTCAATAAGTTCTCAGTAAAACTTTCACGCCGTTAAAACTTATGCTATCCTAGTACTATTAACGGGAATGCTGAAATTTTCACAATGGTTGCGTCATTGCTGGCGTGGCTGGCGCTGGTTTGCGGACTAGGCAACCATTGAGTAACATCTACTATGAAATTATATAGTATTCGAACCCAAAATAATGTCACTACTAGTCACGCTAATGTAGCAAACATGCAATGTTTGTAAATAATAATGTAAAAACACTGGGGTTTTGTCAAAAATTAAACAACTTAAGACTAGGCTCCCAAAATGAGGTGACTTTTCGGAAACATATGCCGAGTCGTACACATGCCTGATGAATTTCAAATTTAAACATATGTTATTTTGAACCTTTATCTACCGTTTGACTATCCCAGTTACATGATTCGTTGTTTTTTTTTCGATGCTTTTAATTTTTCAAAATCATGCGTTTTTAGAGATTTTCCGAATATTTCTCCGTTATTATTTAAGTTAGGTATATAAAATTTATGGAGATAGGCAGATAATAAAGTATATTAAATACAGCTTTAAGGAAATTTCTATTGATTAATTATTATTTATGTAATAAACGAAAATTGTTTTGAGACTTACGGCCTTTACTTCCGCGGTAAAACGCGCGAGAATGATTTATTTGAAAGTGAGCTCTATTGCAGCTAACATAAAATTTACGAGAGCAAATCGCAATGCTCACCTTCAGTGCCGCGCATTGCGCTATAGAGGAAGGGTCTGTGTCTGTCGCGTCTATGCGTGAATTGTCACGAATTTACGAAAATATTTAATACCGTAAACAAAAAAGACTTTATAGCCATAAAACAAGCATAAAATATTTAAAAATCATTCTGACAGACGTTGACGTCTTTTACTAGTGTCATGGGTAATAAAATTAATAGAAAATATGTTTCAAAAAGAAAAATAGCTAAACGTTATAAAGAAGCAAGTATGATCGCTAGACAATCTAAAAGGTAAGCGCATTATTATCTATTTTATTTCTAAAAATGTATTATTATTATTTTAGCTTTAATAAAACTAAAATATAAACGTTTTCTTTATAGGAAGCAATTTACTTGTTCGGAACAGAGATACTACCGGAGTCGCCAGTTGAACTAATAAATTTACTTCTAGTTCCAGTATTATTACGTAAAGAAAAGTGGGTATGTATAGTGTAAAATTGTACAACTTGAGTAGGTATAACACACGAAATATTGTATTAGCGGTTTATACAGCGTGAATTTATGGAATAGGTTAGGAGAGGGCCAAACTTGAAATGAAACTATAACTACTACTTTGACTACGTCTGTGGTCTAGTGGTTCGAGTGTGCGACTGCTGGTCACGAGGTCGTGGGTTCGATTCCCACAAGACACAAGTATTTATTTGTTGAACATGTTTGTGTTGGTCTGCGTGTTTCTTATGTATTACAAGTATGTTTACCTACACACGATTCTTGAATGTCTGCAAGACAAAGAAAAGGCACCATAGCCTCTGCCATTTTGGTCATTGTCATGTCATGGGTGCTTTACTGTTTGTTTACTTATGTAAAACCTTGGATGAATAAAAAAGGCGGACGGAATCTCGCTAAACAAAAAGTAAAAACACAATCGGTTGATTTGCTTACTCAATAAGGATTTTGACATAACTTGTGATAGGATTGAATAAGTTATGTCAAAACTCTTATTGAGTAAGCAAATCAACCGATTGTGTTTTTATTGAAAATGGCCATAACTCGTAACATATTTATTGAAAATAGAATAAAATCTCTACCTATAAACTTGTTCACATAGCATGGGTACGGTATCAGGTGTCAAATACATGTTTTGTAGTGGAGTCTCTTTTACCCTTATTCATAAGGCATCGTTTTGTCCTACTGTCATCGTACCCATGCTATGTAAAAATGATTAATTAACTTTTTTTAGATTGCCAGCATTGAATTTTGGCGCTAATCACACTGATAATATAATTGATCAAGGTGGAGACCTTTTTTTTCTGTTGAAAGACTCATGGTTTCCCTCCGTGTGGGGACGGCGGAGGGGTATGTCGGCCTCTTACCGACTAAAACCACACGGTGGCCATCCTCTGCATAAAATCGAGGAGCTCCGGGAATTCTATTGGACCGCGCCGGAGCCCCTCAAGTGCTATGCCTTTGGCACGTCCCGGGAAAACAATATTGTTTCCCCCACAGTAGCACGTGACCACCACGTACTGCTGTCCACCCCAGGGTCGCTTAGTAGACGCTTCGAGGCCCCCCCACTCTTAGCGTCCAATCATCACCAGTACTAGAAGCTTGTATATTAGGTACTTACTTTTTAGGCTACAATCGTTTTAAAATAAAATAGATTGAGTTTTTTGGAGATGTAGGTATGCACATCATTAGTTATAAAACATTTAATTTTAAGGCAAATGGAAATACAAGAAACGATGGGATCAAAGAAAATATTCTTCCTGAAACTGTTGAGAGGTATAATAAAATGGAGTTGTTACAGGATACGACTAACTTGGTATGTTTATAATTATATTTCTTTTCAAAGCAGAGTTGTTACGAAAAAAACATATGTTTTAAACACCATTGAATCTGATTAATATAACCACCAACTGATTTAAAACACGAGGGAAAAAACAATGTTTTTTTGCCAATGTGTTTAAAACATGTTTTAAACAAAGTATTATATTAACAAATAAAACAGCAATTATGGAACATTTAATTCAACTGATTTTCATTAGCGTTACATCAGGGACATCATACTGACGTTCTAAAATTAAATTATGAGTTATTATGTGAAAAATTATCGTATGAGTAAGTCAAAAAGGTCATCTCATCACAGTGGCCTAGTACGGTACACAGTGCTGGGCTTTTCCAGTGATTTCAAAGTAACAAACTTTTTTCAGGCCTACGACCAATACAACATAAACATCATGTTTGTATATTTGGATCATGTTGTCCGTAAAAAACAAGTATTTTTATTAATAATAGGTATATGTATGACGAGGTTAATAAACGTAAATGAAACAAAAGAGATGGCAGCCTACCCCAATGGGAAACCGGCTTGATAATACGTACTGGGTGTCAGGGAAACACTCCCGAAACTGAAAGGCTATTATTATACTAGGCTGCTAAACACAATCGAATACCAATAACCATTAGCCTTATACTCATTGTTTTAGTGATTTGGTATTTTGCAAACCCGAAATGTAAAGCGTACAAAACTCGGGATCAATGCCGCGCGTACCTAACATACCTACGTTCGCTACGACACGGACTGCGTATGCGAGCGGATGTCGTTCACCCCTAGCGCCAACTGATATTTTATTTGAATTCGGTTTAAAGAAATTTATTTTCAAGAAGAAAATATGCCAATTACATGAAAATAGTTTTAACATTTTAGTAAACTTATTGTAATGGTCGCCGAACACTCAGTCAATAGTTTCATAGCCTCAACAGGAAGGTGAAACATGTTCTATTATATATTGAGACAGTTGAGACTTAACACCACTAAATGAGCTCATTTTTTTATATTAGATGGCAATTTATTTTATAGCTTTGCTCCTTCATAGGTAATACTTTTTTTTTGCGAAGTTTGTTCTTACCTTTGGCAGTACAAGTAAGCTAGGTTGTCGAAGACTTCGTTTACTAATTTGTGATATTTTTACAAAAGACAAGTTAGTATGGATGGGTTTATCGATTATTTTCCTTATTAAGATGCAAGTATTATACATATATAGTTGTTTAATTACATTGCGAACTTAAAAAAAAGAAGTAAATAAATGAGGTTTTTTTTGCAAATCAGTTTTATTTAACTGCCCAAAGCTGGTTGGTTATGTATGAAAAATGCAAAAAAAAAGAGAAAAAATCTAAAAAAAGAATCGCTTCTTTTTGTGGTTTCGTATCACCAGCACTATTACCTATCTTCGTTTTCGGAAGCGTTTCCCTGACACCCAGTATGTATGTATGTATCTAGGGTATAGCGAGTGGGGTGCTGGGCCAGAAAACGTCCTCGTATCCCTGACGGCCGCTGGTCCTTGTCGATGCGGCCAACGTTAGGCCGCACGGGGATAAGGGGCTCACCTACTTGAATTGTGCCAAGCCGGGACGGGAAAGAAAGGGTCTAGCGTATATAATTTGTAGTATTTCTACGAAATGATTTTCAAACGTCATAATTATCGTACTTTTGCGTACGATGAGATAATTTTTTAAAAAACAAGCTGTCAATGTCTAACCAAGGCGAACGCAATATCCCATTCAACATAAAATTTCCTGTTTTTTGCAACTCTGTTTCAAAGTATCCAAGAGGGATACTAACTTTAATAATATTTCTTGTGATTATACTAACATCTACGCCTTCGTTTTAGGAAAGCAAAATACTAAGTGGGAGACGGATGGTGAACACACAACGTTTTTCGATAATTTGTAAGCTATCGCCGATCACGACGCCCTTTTTAACTGTGGGTTGAGTTCTGTTGAAGTGGTTTCTGAACGTCAAAACGGACTCTATTTGCGATTAAATTTAAATTGTTTAATCTGCAACAAAGAATTTAATATTGAATATTGATTGATTTGAGATTGGGACATAAATAAAGAAGCCGTAGCTGGAATTATGGCAAGTGGCGGTGGATATGCTCAATTAAAATAATTTACATCTGCAGTCGGCTTAAACGAAATAAACAAAAAAAAAATGCAAGACGAAATTGCAGAAGAATGGGAGAAAACAGCTTGGGGTGAAATGAAGAGGGCTGGTGAGACAGAAAGAGAAGTCGCTTTGAAAGAAGGTCGCGTCAGTAAAGATGGCATCCCGATGATTGAAGTCATAGTAGATGGGTGTTGGTGCCGCCGTTCATATCAAACGAATTACGCTGCCAAAGAATCAAAATGCAGAGCAGCCAGATATCGATCCAGAAACTTTCAAACTGTCAAAGGAAACTTTTATAGATAATTTGCGTAAGACTGAATAAGAACGTAACCGTATTAGTCAACATACAGTTTTACGAATTCAGTGCTGTGAGTGGTTTGAGCTTAGACGCAACTTATTGACCGTATCAAATTTTGGTAAAGTAATAAAACGTAGAAGGACTCAAAGCTGTAGAAATATAATAAGAAACATACTTTACAGCACACCAATTGCCCATGTCTCCTCCATACAGTACGGAAGACAATATGAAGCAGTGGCACTAGAGCAATTATCACAATTACAAAATATTGAAATTATGGAATATGGCCTCTACATAGACGAAAAATATCCCTTTTTAGGAGCCACGCCTGAAGGTATCATTGACGATATGGTTGTAGAAGTAAAATGTGCTCTAGCTCCTTTTAAAATGGGTAGTATTGATGAAGCAATTGACAAGAAAAGAACATTTCTGGAAAAAGGACAAAAATGGTCAGGTGAGTTTTTTTTTTTTTTTTGTATAATTATTCATTTAAATTTGTATATAGGCGCACTGAGTAATTTGAACACATAGTTCATTAATGTCACCAACAAACGGCAATCAGAAACATCTACTGTCAGGAGATTGAGATTAGTTTGGAACTATATTTTGAACGTTTTTAATTACGAGAAATGGCCTTCTGATGTTCCGTTCAAGTTTTAATTGTATACTATAAACAAATTGTAATGAAATTCTAATTTTAATGTGGTGTGAAAAAAAACATAAATATTAGTAGGCAATTCCATGGTTTCCCTGTTCTCTGTCTTGACTTTATATTTCAATATTAGCGGTGAGTGACAAGTGTAGCTAGCGGGTGGTGGGGTGTAAGGGAGGAGCTAGCGTGGGAACTATTTTTTCGGAGCGTCCTCTTAAATCAATGAATTCAATGGCAAATAGACAATGTAGGTGCTAACGAGTCTTTCCTATCAATCGCTCGTTGTTATCATCATGTGTTTAAGCGATACAGAGCTTATCAAAGCACGTGGTTATCATTTTGCTATCTCATTCGCACAGCCCTTCAATCTCATCACTTTATCCCTGTTGTTCTGAAGCTTGCCTGTGTTGTGTGAGGGTTTCACTTGAGTTTCCACGGCAAGTTCACACTGTTATTACAGCTTTATGCCATCCTAGTACCTTTGTTACGAGTTCTGAAACCTTCTTTTGTTATCGAAGATACGCCGTTCCGTAGCAAAATCTACGGATAGCGATTTCTTCAGGGCATAAAATCAGACAAATATGATTCAACGTGTTTTGGGTGTTGTCATGTTATTTACCAGTAATAT
Organism: Asteroscopus sphinx; assembly: GCA_949699075.1. Taxonomy (NCBI): domain Eukaryota; kingdom Metazoa; phylum Arthropoda; class Insecta; order Lepidoptera; family Noctuidae; genus Asteroscopus; species Asteroscopus sphinx. The sequence goes on along the minus strand of OX453004.1, from coordinate 28,301,571 downwards.
TAGGAATTATCAAGCCAATGTTCAATGGCAACCTTCTGATTGCCTTCTTTATTTATAATAAAAAATTTGGTTTAATAAAAAATTATCATCATCATTTCAGCCGAAAGACGTCCACTGTTGGACATAGGCCTCTCCAAAGCATCGCCACAACGACTAGTCCTACGCTTTCCGCAGCCAGCGGATTCCCGCGACCTTCACCAGGTCGCCGGTACACCTAGTATAAAAATTTAAGTAAAAATTAAAAAGAACAAATTAATAATTTTGTATCGTTAATATTTTGATGTGAACTCGATGAACGTCTTATGTTGACGCAGGGGTCATTCCGAAATAAAATGAGACAAGAAAAACATGTACTTTTGAAAGCTCCGAACTACACTAAAGATTACAAAATTAATAGTTATCCTCTAAGGTGCCATCGCTTAAAATTTCAAGAAAACTCATCGGCCACTTGACCTTGACGTGGTCAGAGTTGTTCTTACTTGTTAGTCCTTACAATGCATTAATTTGGTGTAAAAATTATAGTAGTTGGTATTCATTAAAAAAAAAAACTTATCTATTCTTTAAAAATATTTTTAAAGAATATAATAAATAAATAAATAAATAATTTAAATTAATAAAAAAAAGAATGATTCGATTCCCACAGGACACAAATATTTGTGTGATGAACATAAGTGTTTGTGTTGGTCTGGGTGTTTCTTATGTATTATAAGTATGCATTAAAAAAAAAAGTGTATAATTATTATATCCATTGTCTAGTATCCATAGCACAAGCTTTGCTTAGTTTGGGACTAGATGGTGCTGTGTAAAAAATGTCCTAAAAGATATTTATTTATTTATTTTTAAATGCAATGCATGTAACTTACTTATAAGTATGGGTGAATTTGCAATTTTGTTTTTATCGTCATTTGCTAAATTACGATAATAGCTAATGCCGTGAGAAAAAAATTAGCAAGTCAGCAGGTCAGTAGCAGGGCTGACTGCCCAGGGTGGGCCGAACAATCGATTAAATATCGTCACTCGTGGAGGTTTTTTTCCCATTTTACACTAAAGCTGCAGTATGTTGTGTTACGGCTTATCCTAGTATCCGATCGATATCTTTTAAGACCAACCCAATAAATTAACTCACAACCGTATATGCTAGGATGAAATACTATTTGAAATGCGTATCCATGATATTGACACATATCATTGGTTTATGTTGGTAATTTGTTCATTATTTAATTTGTATTGTTTGCGTTGAAACAAAAATTCTGTTAAATAGACGAGATAATACATATATACATATTATCACGCCTGTTTCCCATTGAGGTAGGCAGAGACCATCGATTTTCACCTGCTATGATCCTGACACACCTAATTCGTTTCGTCATTTTCCATCCCTTACTTTGATGCACGCGATTTTCCGTGACATGTCTTTGTAACTTATGATGCCTTGGTACTTTTTACAAGAATCCTGAAGACTCCCACAACAATCACGTCATTGGTGACGTAATTTGGCACCCCATTAGAATATTATTTGTGTATGGGATTCAAGAAAAAAAACCTACCCACTAAATGATTAAATATTTAATTTATTGGTGTTAAGAGGGTCCCCACAGTTATGTGGTGCTCCCATTTGTACAAAGATAATTACTTGCTGAGTACATCATTTATCGAAAATCTGGTTGCACAGAATTAAAGTAAAAGTTCTGTAGGTTAATCAGAAACCATTTAACTGTAAAATAAAGTTCGCTGTAGTTAGAGATAGAAAAAGTTCCAAAAGTGGTAGATTTTCGCATTTTTTCTATCTTCAATTATGTGCAACTGCTTGAAAGTCTGAACTTTCGATAAATGATGAGCTCGGCGAATAATATTTTTTTTTACTGATAGTGGCGCCACTTAGCTGTGGGGAGCCCCTTAAGTAGTAGGCATGTGAGAAAGGGCCTGTTTCATTACCTCCCGATAGGCGCTAACTGCTAGATACATTTGAAAATAGAACAAGATTTGTATGAAATTATTTGCCTGATAAGTTAACCGGCAATTATCAGGAGATGGCGAAGCATGTTCTAATATTATTAAAAATTTTACGTATTGAGAAAACATGACCCCCAAAAAACGATTCTTTCAACGTGAAAACTTTTTTTGCTCAATCTAGTATTTTTTGAAGCGTTATAGTTGCGCGTTGGGTTCGTTTCTATGTTGAAAATTGACCAAAAGCTCTCATCACGGCTATCATCATAGTGTTGATACAATTTTTTAAATATCACCATTACGTAATATAACCCTGACGTTATAATTACTGTTGTGTTATCTGCTTGCATGTTTCTATGCTTTTGTTATTGTTCTGAGGTTGGGTATTTATAGGTAGAGCTTTTAAGCGAATTTCCAAGGGAAGGGAAATATCTGCCACTTCGTATTCATATAAGCCTAGTACCTTTGAGCGGAGTGCTGAAGACTTTTGTCATTACCATCGCTACGAAATGCGCGTAGCAAGCAGCCTACGGAGTTCGTAGCAACCTAAAAGTTATTATTAACATTAATTTAACTTGTAACTGAATATTCCTTTCCATACAATAACTACATACCCTGATTATTAAAAGTTTACATGTAAGGGTTATTTCAAGCACTTTAAATTTATGTCAACCTAGTACTTTTGACCGGAGTACTGAAGACTTGCCATTACTATCGCTACGAAAAACGCGTAGCAGCAGCCTACGAAGACTACGATGTCTACGAAGTCCGTAGCAACGTAAAATAACAATTATTATTTGTCAAAACCGTTTTCAACGTGAAAAGATTACGAAGCCTTTAACAATACATGTTACCCTTGTACATTTTTAGACGAGTGCTGGAAACCTTCGCGCAACTCTAGATGGCCAACTGAAGTGTTCACACAGCGCCATCTACCAGATTTAGCCTAATAGTATAAGTAGTTGTCGGTACTACACATAAATATATGTATGTTATCACCATGGAGAAAAGAAGTATCACGCTGAATTTTCAAGTAAAATCAACAAGTTGCTAAAATTATCTTAGGTAGAAACCGGTTTAGTTATTTCGAAATTGGGAAATTGTGTATAAGTTTTTAGACTCAAGAGTGGTCAGGTTAAGCTACGGTCCCACGGCCCGTTAACTGCCAGGCCAAACCGAATATTACCACGCCTGTCGGGACCTGTTGCAGCCTATGTTGAGAAGTTCCCACATCGTTTGACGGCCTATTGGCCACCATTACAATATGTTAAGTTATATGGAGCACATGGCTGCATGTGCAGCCGCTGTAGTTTTATTCAGGTGTCAACAATTGATAAATCAAGAAAAAATAAAGCTTACTGACCACGACAGGCCCAATTGCGCCACGCTGAGCGGCGCCTTTGAACTAACCGACTCGAAATGTATCGGATGGGTGAGGACAGGCAACAGCAGGCGACAACGAATGAGACCGGTCCCACGGCCTGTCAGCCTGGACTGGCGCCAGTCCAGGCTGAGAGGCCGTGGGACCGGTCTGATCTGTCAAAAAACAAGCCGTTGGACCTCAGCTTTATTAGGTCACTTCTAAAATCCATTATAAAAATGGCAGTCCGGTTTCTTTTTGTATTTAGCATGAACCATGACCATACTTTCCATACATGAAAAATTGTTTAAAGGCGAGATGCTACCACTTTTGAAATTAATTTATTTTTCAACACACTTGCTCGTAAAGTGGCTCTTATTGCATCGTTTTTAGGTTTATAATGTGGCTTATAACGCACGCGTGCTTTTTTCATTATATTATTGCACTAGTGCTTTTTACTTTACATTTTATTTTTAAATCGCAGCAAAGAGTTTTTATGCCTGAACTAAATTAAACATTTTTGGGAATAAATCAACTGTATTAATTACTGCCTCGTTGGTCTAGTGGTCGCAAGCGCGACTGCTGAGCGTGGGGTCCTGGGTTCGATTCCCGGGTAGGCAAAGTGTTATTGGGTTTTTTCGTTAGGAAATTCTCAGTAGCAGTCCGGGAATAATAATTTAAATGGGAAATCTGTTATTTTTAAGTTAAATCCATAAATAATGTTATTCTCCTTCTCAGTAAAAAAATTTGGAAAGACGTAAGTATTTCAGCGTTTTTGATTAAAATATATGAAATGCGAAGCTTTGGAAGCGCAATTTTTTTTGCTCACGCATCTGTTGTTACACACGGGCGCGTCCGTAACTAACGATTTTTGAATTGGGTTGTTTTGGGCCCCGTGGGACAAAGGCTTCACCGCTGCCTGAAAAAGTACTAAGGCAACATAATCTATAAGAATATGAGACTGTTGACGTAAACCTGAAGACTGTGCCATTTTACTAAACTAACAACATGGAAAAAATACTTATACATTACATTTTTATGTTTTTTTGGCAAACTAAAATGAAAGACAAATAGTTACAAGTATTATTCTATACCAGACTAGTGGCGACAAGCCATGAATATTTCCAAAACAAGATAGGTACCATACCTTTAAAAAAACGCTATCATCCACGCTACTACTTTTTTGGAAATAAAACATTATTCAATAGATAAATAGAGTATTTAGTTCATTGTTATCAAACCATAATAAAATAAAAGACACTACAAACACCAATCAGCAATTTAGTGTTATGAAAAAGAATACGGATAAAATAATCCCACAAAAGTAAAAAGTGCATTTTGAATTCCGTTGCTACGCGCGCTCGCCGTATACACGATGACGGCCAAAGGTTCCATTGCTACCGTATAAGATACTAGGGTAGCATAAATCAAAGAAGGTAAAATTTCCATAGGTAACCGTGGAAACTCAAACGAAAATTGTACACGGATATCACACTTAAATGTGGTAGTCACACTAGTGAACCTACACGTGAGGGGGATGGAGGGATAAACTCAATGGTCGTGCGAGCGAGAGATTGAAGCTTAAGTTCACATGCTTTTATAAGCCCTGTCTCGCTTACACTCTAAAACCTGTTGATAGTCCTTGTGAATGACTTACGCTGGGTTCCTATAATTTGCTTTTACCGACGACGGCTCGTTTTTCTTTGAAAAAACTTCTAACTTAATGTCAATATTTGACGTTTTTTAAGGAAAAAACGAGTGACCGTTGGTAATGGTAGATTATAGGAATCAGGCGTAACTAAGGCGTAGTCCTAATACAAAACGATTACGCAACTATTGCGACTTTCGGGCATTTTGTTCGTGAGATGATATTATCACGCGACTATCGCACGATTGTCAATTAGGATAATCGCGCGACAATGTCATGTCAAGAACATTATGCGCGAACAAAATTAGCGCGAGCTTGCGATGGTTGCGTAATCGCGTTGTACTAGAACAACGCCTAATACGAGACCAACGATACACTACGGATAATTCACAAGGAAAAACATCAGTAATTATTTAGTTCAATAATTATTTAAATCTTTCTTATCATAACGCGTGTAACGTGGATAAACGCGTATTTTTTTTCTGGAATTCAATAATAGTATATTCCTACTGTCGAGGCCTGAAATGAAGCTATAGACGGCCGAGTAATATTGGAAGAACGAGGTGAAGCCGAGTAATTCCGGAGTTTTTAAAACCTTTTTAACTAAACGAGGCCGCTAATTGCTATTTCGGCCGAGACATGTATATTACTTTTCTCTCATTTGCGGGGAAACAATACACAAATTAATTTAACAGTATCTAATTTTCATTCCCGCTAATTGGTCCGCGCGCGGTTCTTGTTCTATTTTCAAGGTTTTGAAAAAAAAAATGCACATTCAGCCTTTATATTTTATTTATTTAATATTTTGTACCTTACATAACCAGCCCATTACTGTCCCACTGCTGGGCACGGGCCTCTTCTCAGTACGAGAAGGCTAATGCAGGTTTCCTCACGAGGTTTTCCTTCACCGTTAAAGCAAGTCATAATCGAATATAAAAATGTTCTATCAGCCTTTATAATGATATATATTTTGTACCTAAAAACACCTAATTTATGTAAGTGTGTACTTAAAAACCTCGGAAGCATAATTTAAAAAATAAAAACTGTGCAGCAATTTATATTATTGTCGTGTTGGATATTACTGGACTGTTATTTCGTTGGGTGCGGAAAAGAGCCGATTAATGTTTTTTTTTTTTTTTTGAATAATGAACCAATTTCCGAACAAGTGGGAGACTAAGTTAAATGCTGCAATGTCAACAGTCTAAATATTTGAACAATTAGCGTAACTTGAACTTTCAAAGTGAATTTAATCTGAATTTTATTCGTACCTATGTAGTTTGTGTCATTGTCATATTTTGGCAAGGCACTGATTGAATAGCACCTTTACAAGCTTTTGTTTAAAAAACTTTTTAACAAAAAATAAAACTGCCTTCAAAAACCTTAACTAAAAAGTTAAAAATAATCCTTGTATGTATTTCAAAATCTTAACATAAACCAAAATTTTGAAGACGGCGCGTGACTGTCCCTTTGCGTCATGTAAAAAAACCTGCCGAATACATAACATTCTCCTTTTTTTGAAGTCGGTTAAAAAGTCAAGGATTTTTTTCCATAAAAACTTACGTCAATACAAAGTCTTTGATAAAAACGATACGATTCGTATTACGTACGTTCTAAGGAATAACTCATCATCCTCTTCGCCTTTTCCCAATTATGTTTGAGTCCCCTTCCAGTCTAACCAGATGCGGCTGAACATCAGCTTTTTTCACGGAGTGACTGCCATCAGACCTCCAAACCAGTTAATGGGTCATACTGTCATTTGGAGCTTAGACCAGTTGTCAGACTTCCAGTCTAACCAGATGCGGCTGAAGATCGGTAATTTACACGGACTGACTGCCATCAGACCTCCAAACCAGTTAATGGGTAAAACTGACATTTGGAGGTTAGACCAGTTGTCAGACTTTTAGGCTTCTGACTACCCGTAACGACACCCACAGATATTTGTATGATAAGGGGGACCGACAGTTTAACATGCTCTCTGAGGCACAAAGTGGTCTCGATGTGTAACGAAACGGTCACCCATCCACGAACTGACCGCGGCAAGCGCAAAGCTAAGCTTAACCTTGAAAATTTTACAATCCACATGGTTGTCACTTCATGACGAGGCCTATTAATATTAGGTTTCTTAAGAATAACTGTGTACTTATAACGGTTAGTTACATATTAATAACCAGTACTTGATAGATACGTTATTCTATTGGTTATGAGAAAACAAATAAGAAGTACCAGAAGTACCTAAGAAAGTTACCAAAATGTTGACGGCCTAATAAATCGGATTTACTAAGTGTACACTTGAATGAATTTTTGGATGAAGGAAAGCACATAGATATCATGTGTATAACAGAGCATAATATGAAAAAGGGTGACTCCACTCATTTGCACATTCCTAACTACACGCTTTCTGCATGTTATGCTCGAGACAACAGACATGGAGGATCATGTATAATCGTGAAAAATACACATAAATGCAAAAAAATCGATCTAGGAAAATGATCGATATCTAATCAAATAGAATGCTGTGCTATAGAATTTATTACACATGCTATCATCATTACCAAAGATTTTGTATACTCACTCTATGATCATTAAAGACCACCAAAACACTGTAAAGACACGATGGCAATATTTTCTAATAATTGAGATAATATTTTAAGGAAATTATGTCTCAAAAATAGGAAAAAAATTGTACTATGCGGAGACTTCAACATAGATTTCTTAAAAGACAATGGATTAACGAGTAATTTTCAAAATTTATTACGCACCTACAATCTCATATTAGGAGTTATGATCTAATTTATGATCCCTACGGTCCCCTACGATATTATAATGATAATTAATACATTGAAAAATACTAATAGTTCTGGTTATGATGACATAGTTACTAAAGTTATAAAATCAGTGTCAGTTATTATTGCACCAATTTTCAGTCATATTACAAATTTGTGTACTGAAAAAGGCATATTTCCAGATAAATTAAAATTATCTCTTATTAAGCCCTTGTACAAAAAAGGCGACAAGCAAGATCCTGGTAACTACATACCTATTATAGGTCTCATACCAGTATTTTCTAAAATTATTGAAAAAGTCATCCACAAAAGTCTGTATTCATTTGTTGAAACAAACAATGTACTGGTAAAAGAACAACATGGATTTAGGAAAAATAAAAATATAAACTTAGCCATCTACGATCTTTTTGACAACGTTATAGTGAATATAGACAATAGAAAACCAGTAGTTGCATTATTCATGGACATGTCAAAGGCTTTTGACCATGTCAACCATAAATTACTTCTAGATAAACTATAAAAATATGGAATAAGGGGTAATATACTAAACCTTCTTGAATCTTACCTAACAAACCGAAGACAAGTCACATGCATCAATAAAATATGTTCTTACACAAAAAGTGAAACGTCATTTACATCTAAGCAGCGTAATAACATGTTCGGGGTAACACAGGGCAGTGTGCTTGCGCCATTATTGTTCAACATTTATATTAATGACATGCCTATAATAATTAATCACCCCATGATATTGTTAGCCGACGGTAGCACAATAATATTTAGCGGTAATAACGATGATTCATTTGAGAAAGAGATAAATTATAATTTAAAATTATTAATTGACTGGCTCATTGGAAACAACTTAAAGATTAACCTAGACAAAACAAAAATAATATATTTCGAACAAAGAATAAATAATATTAAACTTAAAGTATGTTATGGTGATCAAACGATTCTTGAAACTGACCATACAAATTTTTTAGGGATATGTTTGGATAAAGCTATGAATTGGAAGACTCATATTGAAAACTTTTCCAAAAAATTTAGTCAATATTCCTATGCTCTATACAATCTTTTTAAAGTAGCCAACTTATCATCTTTAGTAACGGCTTACCATGGATATGTTTCGTCGACGTTACGATAGGGTCTGATATATTGGGGAAACTCTCCAGACAGGGAATTAGCCTTTATAGCTCAGAAGAAGTGCGTAAGGGCAATATGTGACATTCATAGCACTGTCAGCTGCAAACCCTATTTTCTAAAGCTTCAGTTATTGACTCTTCCATCCCTTTACATATACGAAGTAGCCATCTTCTTGAAAAGCAATTTGCACCTATTTAAATGCTAAATAGCGTACGACATCATAACAAAATTCGTGTAAAACCACACAAAAAAGCAATATTTAATTCCATTTTGTTAGGGATGGCCCCTAAAATTTACAATAAATTACCTACAAAAATTGTTCAAATAAACAATATTGACATTTTTAAGAAATCCCTGAATGACATGTTATTAAAAAAAACATATTACACGATAAATGAATACATTAACGAAAGGTGTTTTCTTGAGCTTACTACGTCCGATTTATTTATAATTATTTCATTTCTAACTATGTTTTATTTGTCTCCAATCATGCAATATTAGCAACTCTCTTGTTGTTTATTTGTTAGACTATGAAATATAATATTTGAATGCTGTTATTAGGATTATGATTGAGTAATTATTTGACATATAATATAATAATTAAATACTTTGAGAATTATGTTTAACTAATTGATTAAATTGTATTATAATTTGTAACTAACTTGTCAAATATTTGTATGCTTTTATAACCAAACATGGATGAACTTCATATATTGTAACAACCCTTTTACCTGTGTTTACAAATAAATACACCCACATTTCGCCAGTTATGTTATAGTCCAATGTAATAGGGGGCGAGCCTATTGCCACTAACCGGGCACAAATCCAGACTCCGGGCTGCTACTGAGAATTTCCTAATGAAAAAACCCAATAACACTTTGCCCGCACACTATACACACTATACACCTCTGCCTACCCCTTCGGGGAAATACAGGCGTGATGTTATGTTGTTATGTGTTGTACAAATAAATAAATTCTATTATATTCTATTCTAAAAAGTCTTGAACTCTTGACCTCAGAAAAGTCTCGATTTTCACGTCACTAAGGAATTTATTTACTTCATTTCATTTTATGTTTCCCTAATACTAGAGATTTGTAACCTTCAATACCATCAGCGTCGGTGGCGACGGCGGCGGTGCCGCTGACGTCAAATAGAAATCTCATTTCGTTAGGTATTTGACTGTGCATTTCGTGGTCGTGTGATATATTTTAGGTGTTTCAGTTTTCCAGTTGATTTATATTCACATTAAATACAACTTCAATAAAAAAAAAACTAATAGTAATTCTCCAAGTCAGACACACACGCATATAAAATAAAAATTTAAAATGAAATGGATTTCATCGGTGCCATCTTCTAGAAGACTGGTAGCTTATAGCGTTTATTTTTTGTCCAAAGAACTAACCAGCCCTCCTTGACAAAGAGATTTTTTTGAAAAGGAAGCGCCACTCAGACCCAAAAACAGTTTTCCACTGAGTTTTCTCTTCCTTCGCAATGTTTATGTTGCCCTGGTACATTTCCCCCGAGCGCGCAGTTCTTGTCCCCACGGTCGAGGTCAGTCAATACACAAACAAATACTCATCGTACACATAGTAGTTTAGTCGACCGCACGTCAGTTGTAACACTTGAATTACGAAAACCGCCCTTATTACTTATGAAATAAAGACGCTTGCAAAGTCAAACTGTTACCACTGACGTGCGGTCGACTGTACTACTATTAAACATCTACGAGTACGTTAAAATTAGCTTACAGGATAAATTGCTTCGCCTGTTTATCTTCCTGGGATAAAAATATGATGTTAATCCGGTTAGGGCCTTTATCCACTCGAGTGACCTTGGGTACTAGTAGTACCCAAACGTGTTTTGCCTCAAAGTGGCCTTGGGTACTAGTAGTACCCAAGCGAAGCGAATGTGGAGTACCTCATGAATATGCCTTAATATATTTCTAACTAAGAGTTATTTCTTGTTGGCAATATGAATATAACCCATAATTTTAAGGTACGGCAATACTATAACTATTCACTCAAAGATTTAATATAAATATTTTTTTAACCGACTTCAAAAAAGGAGGAGGTTATGTATTCGGCGGCTTTTTTTTTTTTTTTTTTTTTTTTTTTTTTTTTTTTTTTTTTTTTTTTTTTTTTTTTCATGTATGTACACCGATTACTCCGAGATTTCTGGGCCGATTTGCGTGGTTGTTTTTTTATTTGGTAGAGGAAGTCCGCGCGGTGGTCCCATATAAATTTTATTGACTTAGGTCGAGTAGTTTTTTAATAAGCTTCAAAAAAGTTTAATTTAGCTTTGCTTACCTAGATGATCTACTAATAGTTTCGTTTTTCTGTGAATTATCAACTAAAAAGTATGAAATAAACACTTTTTAACAAAAAATAAAACCGCCTTCAAAAACCTTAACTAAAAAGTAAAAAATAATTCTTGTATGTATTTCAAAATCTTAACATAAACCAAAATTTTGAAGGCGGCGCTGTTTTTTTCATATATGTTCGCATAAACTGTTTTTTTTTACCATAGATAAGCGCTCGACAGTACATTATATTTACATGACGCAAAGGGACAGTCACGCGCCGTCTTCAAAATTTTGGTTTATGTTAAGATTTTGAAATACATACAAGGATTATTTTTTACTTTTTAGTTAAGGTTTTTGAAGGCGGTTTTATTTTTTGTTAAAAAGTTTTTATATTCAGTATGTTGTACCTACGTCTCGTCTTGGCGGCAACGAATTTACCTTATTCTCGTATTTTTTCGATGCAATGTGGTTTTATTTAATTTCTACATAAAGAATAATCACACCGTGCATTTTAAACCATAAAACATTTAGGTTAACAATTCACTTTATTGTTAAAATTAGTTTCATAAATAAGACAACAAATGCTAAATGTTTATGTTTATAACCGATTATTTATTTATGACATAAATTTTAATTGTATTGAATTTTGCTGTGCCCTACAGGGTCCATAATTTTGACTAGCTATTAAGCCATTATGTTTACCACCTAATTTACATTGTGGAATGCAAATAAATAATATGAATATGAATATGAATAAGTGAAGAGATCATAAATTAAAACAAAACTTTCACGGGTTCAAGTGGTCTATTCATAAGCATTATAAAAAACTTCAATTGTAAGCACCCTTCTGAGAAACAAAGTCATAAATAACGTTTTTTGTAACATGAGCGGGCCACGCATTTTTACTCGGCTAATACCGTAATGTCGTGGTCACTCAACTGTTATCGGTGTCACAAATTTTACCCAAATCACAGCGTGAAGAAGTAACAGACATACATGTATGTATGTCTGTTACTTCTATTGTATTGTATACACATTCACAAAATTTCGCATTCCAAATGGTAGTGTGATTTCTGATAAACCATTATTTTGGAAATAGCAAACTGTAATATAACGTATAAATAGTACATTACAGTCTTCTCTTGAGGTAGTCTATAATCGCAAAAGTGAGCCCTATTTTGTTTGGCATATTAAATTTGGAGAATCAATATTATAACGAAGCACAAATTTACGAAATTCGGTACCTTGATAAAACCATGGATGCATCTTATTATACCATGGATAAAACAAAACAACAGGATGATGACACCACTCAAGACTTTCCACGAACTTACAATGTATGAGTTTTCTTCCAACTTCTGGTGGATTATGGTGCCTTAGTACTTTTTGCCCGAACGTTCTAACTGTGCCTGAAAACGCCATCTATTCATGTTGTTTGAAGTTTGATAGGGGCCTGTTTTCGTTTGGACCTGCGCATTTATTAACATGGTCGTTTACACGATGCATGTAACCCACGCAAGTGCCTTAACATGCGCATGTTACCCGCGCCGTGTACAAGCACCATTATGAATGTACCGCCTTACCACGTGCGAGTAGCTCGCGCATGTAGCCCGTTCCAGTTACATGCACCTTTTTTTTTTTGAAATTCTTTTTTTTTTTTTTCTACACGGGGTGGTGGTAAACACAATCAATATTATTATTATTTTACTGTCTGACGTTAGGTACTTTATTTTAAGAAATATTTTTGAATAAGTGTTTTTGTAGTAAAACTTCTTTACGCACGCTGGACTTGGGCGTAAGCTGGTGAATGCGTTACGAAAAGTGTGGCAAACGGAGGGTGTAGTGCGGGACGTGGTGAACGAAGCGCGTGTGCCGGCCGGCCACGGCCGAAATAGTATTGAGGGAAATATAAGTTAGTGAAGTTTTACTACAGTCGTGTGGCCTAAAGCACACTCGTTTTTTTATATCATGAAACAATAGATTATTTGGCAGTGATAGCCCAGTGGTTGAACGTTTACCGTCCATGCAGGAGGGTATGAGTTCGAACCCAGCCCGCACCTCTTATTTTTCGGATTCATGTGCGGATCAGAATTTAATTATCACTTGCTTTAACAGTAAAGGAAAACATCATGAGGAAACCTGGACACCTGAGAGTGCTCCATACAGTTTTTAATAGTATGTATAGTTCGCCAATTCGCACTAGGCCAGCGTGGCGGACTAAGGCCTTCACCTTCTCGTTATGAGAAGAGGTTGCCCAGCAGTGGGACAGTTCTGGGCTAATTACGTTACTTATTTCTGTACAATAGATTGAAAAAAAAAAACGTTTGTGGACATGGGACAGGAACGAAATTTAAGTTTATTTATTTGACCAATAAACAAATTAACAGAAATATACCTTATAGTCTAAACAAACATTGTATACTGTAATTTCATATACTAGACAATAAGGTTAAAAATGTTATCCTTATAATTCATATTTTTTGACCGGTTCATTATAATGCTACATTTTGCAACTATAATACAAGCAAAGATGGCAGGAAACATCATTCATCAGACTGAGACACCACAGGGCCCAGTTTCGACCCGCAGTAAAATATGTCTTTATGTATTATTAGTTAGCTGTAATTTTGACGCTACCCACCAGATGGCGCTTAAAGGTGAGGTCAGCTGACAACTCTATGTCTGTACATTCAATTAACTCTATAGGTATAACTCAAATTTTACCGTGACGTGACGCTACATTTTCTCCCAAATCACACCTACCGCTAGCCCCCATAACTGTGAGTTTGCACTGACGAAACATTCACATAAAAACATGTTGAAAAATCAGTTTTCTTTCAATGTATCGAATCGCGTTCGCATTATCACACAACTTGTTAAAACGAAACTTGTTTGACATTTCATAGTCTATTGACATGTTTCATAATTAATTTCGATACACTTCAAAGTATCTGCTTTCGGCCATACATGTTTACCGACCTCATTAGATAACACAAAAAACGAGATTTATACGAGTTTTGACACATGATTAAGCATCAGTGCGAACGTCAGCCGTGACAAATCTATAGACAAACATGTCAATGTATAAGTTTTTAGTCAGTGCAAACACAGCCAACAACAAATCTTGAAATCTGTCAAAGAATTTACCCAGTTTTCTGCAGTGCGAACGTAACAATCAACATAACAAGTTGTGACATTAGTTTCATATGACAAGTTTCGAGACATTACATGTTGAATGTTTTTTGGTGCAACAGTAAGGAACTTTGTTCCAAAAAAAAACAACATTCATGGAGTCGGTTCATTAACAGAAGCTTTCTTTACCTGTTTGTGTTTTATGCCGCTCTAGTACTCTACGTTTGAAGTCCGGAAGTTACCCACTACAATTACGTCAATGTCGACGTCACTTATAGCATGGTTGACTACAATGTTATGAATATTTTATTATTTTAACGCATTTTACGCATGCGAAACGAATTCTAAAGATATAAATTGTGGAAAGAAAAATCGCTCACGAGCAGGATCATCATCATCATCATCCTGCTCGTGAGCGATTTTTCTTTCCACAATTTATATCTTTACAATGTTATGGTTGACTATGAAATTACAAACATTCAAGTAACTTGCTCTGCCTACCCCTTCTGGAAAATACAGGCGTGAATATATGTTTTTTTTTCAAGTTACTATATAGTAACTAGATACTACATAGTAGGAGTACTAGATAGTAGGGCTCTACAATCCAAGGTCTCCTTGTCTCCCTCTTTATTTTAATTAATAAAAAAAAAAATTAAAGTGCTAGTATCGCACCGTACCGCCTCCGCCATGTTCTCGTGCTGCACTGATGTCATTGACCTGTCTATTGATATTCTGTCAGTCGGTTTATAATGTGTTTTTCGATTTAAATCTTTCTAATTAGGTAAGTATACGAGTACGTCTACCTAGCGCAGATAATTCAGCTTGGTAGGCACAACTTCGAGAAAGAAGCCGACAGAAGGATCCGTTTGGGATGGGCAGCATTTGGCAAACTTCGCCGAGTCTTCTCGTCGCCTATACCGCAAAATTTTAAGACAAAGGTCTTCAACCAGTGCGTCCTGCCTGTCATGACTTACGGCGCCGAGACGTGGACACTGACAGTTGGGCTAGTCCACAAATTTAAAGTCGCTCAGCGAGCTATGGAGCGAGCTATGCTTGGACTTTCTTTGAAGGATAAAATCCGAAACGAGATTATTCGGAGAAGAACCGGAGTGACCGACATAGCTTGTAGGATCAGTAAGCTGAAGTGGCCGTGGGCTGGCCATGTCTGTCGAAGGACCGATGATCGCTGGAGCAGACGAGTCCTTGAGTGGAGACCGCGAATCGCCAAACGCAGCGTAGGGCGCCCCCCCGCCAGGTGGACCGACGACCTGAAAAACGTGGCTGGGGGGGACTGGATGCGGAAGGCAGAGGACCGAGTGTTGTGGCGCAACTTGGGAGAGGCCTATGTCCAGCAGTGGACTGCGATAGGCTGATTTGATGAGGTAGGTATATTCCTTGCTTTCTAGCTTATATTGATAACCAAAATAAACCTCATCTGGCCAGTATCGGTATTGTGTTGAAAGATGATTTTGATACAAAAAAATCTTCCTTGATGTTAATAATTTCTTAAATATTTATTATTCTAATTTAATTGTAAAGATTTCGTGAGTTGCGATGGGTGTCGGATGTTACACACAGCTGAAAAGAGCATTTATTTTGTTATCAAATCTGAAATGTATAATCAATACTATTGTAAGTAGGTACCTATATCATTTAGTTCGAATAAATAAATAAACTAGAAACCTAAAGATTATATTTTACTACCTGACGCCCGCGCCCGTGGCTTTGCTCCCGTGTTTTCTTCATACAAACTTTCAACCCCTATTTAACCCTCTTAGAGGATTAATTTTCGAAAATCTTTCTTTTTGCTCACTTACGTTGTCAGACCCATTGATTTAGGCTGTGCGTTGTTTGTCAGACAGTTTTAAGAATTTTATTAAATAGATTACCATAATTCGAGTAGGTAGTTTCAGAAAGATCGAACTGTCAGTGTAGCAGCCCTTGTTTTATTTTACCGTAGCAGCTTTCACGTGAAAACTTTTTCACCAGTCGAAGTTTATGTAACCCTGGTACTTTTGCTTGGTGTATGCCTGGTGCCTTTATGTAACGCAAACGTCAATTTTTTACGTCACACACACGTCGACCACACTTTCCATTCAATTTTCACGCAAGTTTCTGTTATAACCAAAGACATTTCTATACTAACGTCAGTATAATACCTTTATGGTTATAACGGAAAACTTCAACTTGTTATGGTTTATGTAACTCTAGTACCTTTTCGCGCAGAATGGAAGCCTCCCACAACGCAAGCGTCACTGCCACCGCTGATGTCACACAGACTCTAGCGACAACAGCCACACAGATGAATTGAAGTTTTCCGTCACCATACTTTCACCACTGAAAACCATCTTTTACAGTTTATGTTACCTTAGTACTTTCCACCAAATCGCTGAAGCCTCTCACAACGTTACGTCACAGTTGACGTCATACCGCTTCAGTACAACCCCCTTAGCGCCATCTATGCTCACTTAAGACATTACGCATGGGAAAGTGAAGGCAGAATTTCAGCAGTTGAGCAATAACTAAGCAGATGGCGCACTTTTCGACGGTTTTTATATTTTTTGCTAATAAGTATTTGTTTTATGATTATGGTTTTTATTATATTATAATACGAGTATGGCAATAGGCTCGTCCCCTATTACATGGGACTATAACATAACTGGCGAAATGTGGGTGTACTATACACCTCTGCCTACCCCTTCGGGGAAATACAGGCGTGATTTTATGTTATGTTATGTTATAATATGAGTATCAAATTATACCAAGCCATAATAAGAAATTATGTAAACTCGCATGTAATTTGTCGTCTACCGGATTTTAAACAAATATTCATATTATACCCAATCGGTGGGTAATAGAATAAGACTATTTTAGTATTTTCATTGTTTCAACTATACAATCATTTTTATTAATCTGGGATGAATATTTCAATGACAAACAAGGAATATTCGTATAAACTTAATGCTTAAACTTGTGATAAATTTATTATTTGACAAGCAGCAATGCCTTGATGTAGCTTGAAAGCTAACGGTGAAATTAAAAACAAATTAAAGTTTCTTAACTTAATCTCTTCGTTTAAATTCAATACTTTGTATGTTTACCAATCTATTGTATAAAAACTCTATAGCAAGATACCTACATCTCATACAATTTCGTCCTTGATACACAACCGATCATGGTTAACAAACAGAACTATATTCTGTCTTCAACAGCTTTTCATGGAAAGAACGTATAATTTAACTATTCATTTTAACCTAGTTTTAGGATTAATATCAACAACAACAATGTTCGTTGCGTGGTGAATAGTTGTCGATAAGATAAATTATCAAAACATACGGAGCAATGGACATTCAAATCAATATTATATTATTGCAAACGAAAGTTACACAATTCGGCAGCGGTTCACTGAAACTTAAGTTCACGGTTGTCTACGAAACATGGAAAGTTATTAGCACCATCTACGGTATTGTAAGCAGTTACGTGGAAATGAAGTTTCAAGGGTTACAAATTTCCTTTTGTTACCTGGTGCCCTAGTACATAAGACTGGAACATCGAAGTTGTTGGTCGCAATCGCAAGCATGTCGCCACGCAACGCAAGTTGAGCGCAAGCTACGGGACTCGTAACAAAAATTTAAAGATTGTGGAAAGAAATATTTGCTCATGAGCAGGATTCGAAGAAGAAGCTATGTCGGTTAAGGATCACAGTGTTTTTTCAGTGGTATGTTGCCGACGTCACTCAAAGACGTATAAGTTAGTTAGGTAAGTTCACGGTAGCGGCTAAAGTACTAGTGTACGGAATCATGAGTCACAGGTTTGAATCCTGCTTGTGAGCTGAATTTTTCCAAAAAACAATTTATATGATTAGATTTTGATCCGGATGCACAAATGCGTTAAAATTATAAAATAAAGATTATTTAATTTTAAATAACTTATAAATTTAACATAAATTAAAATAAAACTAGCAAAATAAAAACACGCAAACAGTGACATGACATAAAATTATTGAATTTAATTGAATTCATTTATCTGATTTATTTATTTTATTTATTTGTTTTTTTTTTTGATGTTGTTATTTTTTATTATTGTCCGTGGTACTTAAAATTTTTGAGCAGCTTGGGACTGCTTCTTATCTAAAAATAAGTATTAGGTAAATAATATTTGTAAGAATTTAAAGTGTGTTTATGTTATCTTAGAGTTGCTTGTCGTCAAATCATCGTTAAAACCATTGTATAATAATATGCCACATCAGGTATTCTCTTCCCGCGATGGCCCAAGACTACGTCACGGTCAGTGCTGCCATTGATTGACCTTTTCAATACAATAAAGGAGACTTTTAATTAATAATTGATGTATAAAACTTTTTAACAAAAAATTGAACCGACGAAAACAGAAACTGAAAAGCGAAAAATAACTAATTATGAGTCGGCGCCAAACGAACTTTTAACAAGCATAGTGCGTGTAAGTTGGAAGTGGCCGAGCGGAGAACGCATTTTTGGAAAGTTATTGTTTATCGTTGAAAATCTCACGTTGTATTTGATGTGACGTTGTTTTTATTATTTATTTAAAGTAATTTAATGATCTTCGTTGATTGGTTGTTTGGCGCCGACTCATAATTAGTTATTTTTCGCTTTTCAGTTTCTGTTTTCGTCGGTTCAATTTTTTGTTAAAAAGTTTTATTTTTCATTTTTTTGTGGTTAAACTCTAAATCCAGGTCTCCATTATGTCGTAGTGTCTAGAACTATATTTATGTATGTCAA
The DNA here is from genome assembly GCA_949699075.1 of Asteroscopus sphinx. Lineage (NCBI taxonomy): Eukaryota > Metazoa > Arthropoda > Insecta > Lepidoptera > Noctuidae > Asteroscopus > Asteroscopus sphinx. Next base: position 28,282,498 of record OX453004.1, on the reverse strand, counting down.
GTTTCAACAGAATCAGTTAACAGGTAAGAATTCAGTGGGTGAACAAACACTCATCCCCTGTTTTACTACCCTTAGGGGTGGATTTTGATTTTGAAATTTAAATGGGACCAACTTCAAGATATACCCTATCCAATAAAAAAAGAATCATCAAAATCGGACCACTCTGTAAAAAGTTATGCGTGGTCATACATAAAAAAAAAAAAAAAAAAAAAAAAAAAAAAAAAAATATACGCGTCGAATTGAGAACCTCCTCCTTTTTTTCGTCGGTTAAAAATAAATAGCCAACAGCCTACTTGCTATCTCGTGTTATTTTCTATTTAGTTAAAAAAGTTAGCTGTATAAAATGATTACTTCAAAATTACTTCTTCATAGAAGCAAGTTAGTGAAAATATGCATTTAGCTCGGGTAATTTATTTACAGATACTGGCAGCACTTTAAGCTGACAAGTGTCATGCTGCCAGCCCGCCATTGGCTGCACAGCCGATGATGTAATCTTGGGCCAACCACATCAACTAGCTGTCACGAGAAGAGAATACCTGGCATAGCATATATATGGCATATGATTTGATTGATTGATAGCATATTGTTATACAATAGTTATAACAATTTTTTACTCAAATGTGACGTTGAAAATTATTGCAGGTCATGTCTATCATACATAGTTCTTTTATGCGTCTATTATATAGTATCCTTTTTTTGCATGGGGAAATGCTCATGGACTCACTTCGTCCAGGGAAGGGACTCTTACCAACAAATCACCACGGTGTTCCATCAGCTACCTTTGCCCGGGGGCGTGGGTTGCTCTCTATATTCTCCAACCACCCCCGAAAGGTCCCGGCTCACCATTAGTAGGCGAGTCCCTTGTCCCAGTGTGGCCCTCAAAGTTGGCCATATCCTCTTCCTGACTGGCGTACAGGGAACCCTGCGCGCCACCGGGACTTGACTGGTCGGACGGTGTGTAGGGTGTTTTTAAAATATATAAACTTATGTTTATGCGGCCCTGGTACATTTGACCGGAGCGCTGAAACCTTAGGTCACGTCCGTGGCTACGAAACACGTGAAGAGACAATAGCGTCATCTATACTGAAATAGATACCTTTAAATCTCAGAACAATAAACTATTTAAATTCTATCTTGGAGTAGGTACGAAATATTATTCTACAAAAAAATGTTTAGTTTGATTGCCAGAATGAACACCATAAAACAGTTTCAGAAATAATAAAGTGCATATTCCGCAAAATAATTTTGCTTAGTTTAAAGATTCTTTCACACTTTATGCTGCCTTAGTATTTTGAACCAAATTACATAATTCTGCAGTTCCGGTACTCGCAGCGGAATATTTAATCCTCTACGGTTCCGGTAGTCGCTGTGTACCATCGCCAGCCAACAGCTACAAACACGCTACGAATACGAATCTTTCGTAGAGCAGAGCCCCCACTTCTGCATTCATTTAAACTGTTGTGTTTAAACTATGTGGGTAATTTGAAATCTTGAAATTAGGATATTAACGGCTGACTCATATTTTGTAGAATCACTTAACAATCATACTCGTGTGTACTCAGTGCTTATTACGGAATAGAACAAAGTTACGTTATTGTTGTTTCATTGGACATGACAGAAACAAAGATACGAAAGTGTATTACGTCTTAAAAACACACTATATACACTGCGAGACGCATGTTATGCTGTTTGGAGTTTTGTTTTTATATTTTTCAGGATACTATGCAGTTTACGAAAAAATATTATTGTATACAAGAGCTACTTGCAGAAAGTTACACATAGTTTCATATTTGTTGTTATTGTATTTTTGGCAAGTTAGTGTTCCCTGTGTATGTCGAGGCGTGAGAAACAACTTTAGCGCCATCTACACTAACTGTAAAAACAAACAAGGTATCGTGTGTTCGAATTGGTACTAAAGTTTCCGCGATTCTTGCGTGGAGTCTCACAACTTTAGTGGCGCCATCTATACTGTAATCAAATATGAATGAGATAAAAATATTATGTTTATTGTGAACTCTTATTAAATTTGTTTTTTTTTTCTGTTGTGTCTGTTGGATTATTAGAACACAACACGTATAATACGTAAATAAATGTAATGTACAACTTGCATATTTAAAAAAATACTCATACCGTTTTACACGCGCACGTATTTCAGGCATTACGTACTAACAGCTTCGACCATGCAGTCTAATAGACAACTAATGTTGAATATAATGTGTAAGCTGTGACGATCATCTACCCATGTGGCTGCTGGTCTTCCAAACTTCGTCTGCCATCTCTCGGTTAACCATTCAGTTAAGGCTTGACTCCACCAGCCATCACCACGTCTTGCTTAGTGTCTAGCTTGCTTAGTGGTAACTAGGTACTACAATAACAAGGTTTTTAGCATAGATTTGGAGTAGGCTAGTCACGTCTGGAGGGAACGGCAGTTGTTAGGCTGGTGCATCCTGGGTGCGGGCAATAGAATCCTTTCGAGGGATTAACCTTCGGGGGATATTATTGCCTGTGGCGAATATTCTGGTACGGGACTCCCATGTGGGCCAACGAAGAGTTGTTCCACGTGTCCCTCTGATGTCAGCAGAGGGCACACTGAAGGAGTTGGGGTGGGCCCGGTGTGCACTCTCCCTGCCACTGGGCAGGCAGCGGAGGGACTGTTCTTCCCTGCCCCCGTCGATCTCGTAACCCCAGGAGTACCCGCTGAGTAGTGTTCTCGCACCTCTTGGGACCGAGGGTCTTGGCTTCACCGCCCGGACCGCGAGGAAGAAAACCTCTACAAAAAACTACAGGAGGATGGGGCCTGCGAGCAGCAGACTCGGCGTAGTCTGCTGCCCGACCAGCAGCTGGCGCAGGTGGCGTAGCTCGTAAAGGCCCGTAAGGTGAGGTGGCGTGCAATGTTCCGTGTGCGCCGCTTAGGAGGGTGCGGCCAACGTTAGGCCGTACGGGGAGAAGGGGCTCGCCTATTTGTGGCGGGCCGGGACCTGTCGGGGGTGGTTGTGTGAATACTCACGGGTTCCCATGCCCCCGGCTAAGGTAGTTGAAGGAACACCGTGGTGGTTTTAGTCGGTAAGAGTCCAACACTGGCTCCGCCATCCCCGGGCGGAGTGCGTCCATCAGGATTTCCCCACGGCAAAAAAAAGGTCACATTGTTCATATAAATTTTCAATCTTACCAATTCTTAGCTGCAACTCGGTTACCTGCTGAGGGCTTAATGTATCACTCAAATCGCTTAGATAGTTTGCAAACATGTAAGGCGGCCTTTAAAACTGGCTCGTTTCTTTGTTAGCTCCTCCTCTTTCTCCGTCATTTTGATAGCCCGAGACTGATCCGGTTTGCCTGGAATTGTTAGGATTTACAATTAGAATAAGCTCTTAATTTTTCAGGTACAACAGTTGATTGATTGATGGCCTAACAGGACAATTAAGGTAAGTTTCAGGTAAGTACTTTTATAAAACTTGGGTATGCTTACAATTAAACTGATTAACCAGAAAAGATGGAATTACCACGTTGAAAGTACCTATGCATTATTTACGACGAATGACAGAATGACTTGCAAAAATGACTCCGTTTTACAATATAAAATTTGTGCCAAATAATCCAGTAAATACTTGTTTAAAACTAAGGAAACAACAATAATAGGTATTGAATGTACAAGACAAACCTCGTTTCTGCTTAGAATACACAAAATAGTGTAGTTTTAGGCTATTCACTAGGGTACCTAGTTTCAGAATGACACTACAAAAGAGTAATGGGTATTAAACACAATAATATAAACGCTGATCACTTACCTCGTAATGCGGCTCGATGGATCAAGCTTAGAATTATTCCTCCATTCCAGTAAATAGGTACGTTTGGCTGGTAGATATTTAAATAAAAATCTAGGTCTGGTCGTATACGTGTAATCTAGATTTTTACATGTTCAGTTTTAGAAGAGAAAAATCAAATACATTTAGGGTGATCTAAAATTAATTTTAAGTTAACAATTTTATAAAACTACCTACGTATTAGAAAATAACGTGCAGTGTGATTTGCTATTAAAAATCGACTAGGCGTTTGCGCCTAAACAGTAAGTTTTAATAAAAACCGGCCAAGAGCATGTCGGGCCATGCTCAGTATTATAGGGTTCCCTAATATATCTATACAAACGAATCAAATCGAATATTTATCATTGCTATTTTAATTTTAGCAAACAGCGCCACCTAGCGCTAAATTTAAGAAGCTAAATTTAAGAAGTGTGTCATATCAATATAACATAAAGTTTCTTTTTGTGATTTTTTTAAATAGAAAGTAACTAAAGGAGCATTATTTGCTAAAATCATTTTTCTCTAAGATCAATGACCTATGAACTAGGACGTCTTAAGTATTTTTCAGTTTCCTCACTATAACTCAAAAATTTATAATCACATTGTAGTGTCCTGAAGTGCTAAAATAACCGTTAGGAGAACACTACATAGGGATAGACCTTGAGGGTCCAACGATAGACGAGTTTCTTGTGTGCTGCGCGACAATTACAAGGAAACAGAACAACTTACCTGCCGTCCTTGGTCGCACTGCAGCCATTCGTTGACACGCCGCCGTTCTTAGACTAATTTCACGAGCCGATGGGTTGGACTGCTGGAGTTCTCACTGGGTGAATAGTTCAGGGAGGTTACAGATTCACTCGCGCGGGGCCCCGATTTTAACTCAATGAGATTTCGTCGCTTCGCCGGTAAATACGTGTGTTCAAAGCGGACGCCGGTAGTAGTAGTCTTTTTCGTAATGGCGGTCAACAGTGTTGCCAACTTAGGACGACACGTATGACCACCGTAAAAACGGGGTCGTTCTGTTTAATGCAGATCATCGCAACAGAACACCGATACTCGTAAGAATTTACATGATGACGAAACATTCCGCCCACCAAAATACCTATGGTATTTTCTGGATTCAAAGAAATATACTAAGTTTGACATGAGAGAGTAGAAAGAGATCGTTAACGCTTATCAAACTAAATAACCTAACTTAAGAAATGATACGGTGACGGAATGAAGTTAATCCTCTATAGGTAGAGGGCATAATTTGACCAAAGGTCGTTTAATAGAGTTGCTAGTTGCAGTCTTAAGGACCGCAACCCTAACTACCCCGTCAGCACCGGGGATGAGTTCCATAACTCTAGCAAGAGACCAATGGAGGGGAGCCCGATTGTCATCCTTGATGACCACAAGCGAGCCCACCCGCAAGGGTCTAGAATCCTTGGTCCATTTGGCGCGTTGAGTGAGGGAATTTAAATATCCGTTCTTCCATCTGGACCAAAAATTCTGCTGAAAAGCCTGTAACAGCTGCCACCGATGAAGCCGATGCATATTACAATGAGAGAGATCCTCATCGGGGACGGCGGTCAGAGGCTCCTGCGTGAGAAAATGGCCGGGAGTTAGTGCTGACACGTCATTAGGATCCGAACTAATAGGGCACAAAGGCCGAGAGTTTAAAACTGCTTCGATTTGCACGAATAATGTTGTGAGCTCCTCGAACGTTAGTACTTGGTCACCGACGATACGATATAAATGTGACTTTGCAGCTTTAATTTGAATCTCCCATACTCCTCCAAAGTGGGGAGCGGACGGTGGGTTAAACTTGAACTCAATTTTCTCCGTGCTAGACGCATCTTGCATAATAGCCGATAGTTGGTTTCTAGCACCGACAAAATTGGTTCCACAATCAGAGTGTATGGTGTTACAACGACCGCGACGGCCTACGAATCAACGTAGAGCGGCGATGAAACCCTCCGTCGACAGCGTGGAAACGACTTCTAGGTGGACAGCCTTCGTAGCTAAGCAGACGAATAGGCATAAATAGGCTTTATCTATTTTTGCTCCGCGATGAGTACCCAACTTAATACGGAAGGGTCCACCGAAGTCCACTCCTACCACGGAGAAAGGCTTCACCTGGTTCACGCGATAGGTTGGGAGATCGCTCATAAATGGTTGCAAAGGCACTGGATGAGTTCGGTAACATTGTACGCACTTAGCAAGACAACGACGAATAACACGCTTGGCGGAAATTATCCAAAATTGTTGCAGAACTAAATATTGAGTTGTATTGACTCCAGGATGACAGTAGTTACGATGTACGAAATCAATTATTAAAACGGTGAGTGGGTGATCAGAAGGTAAAAGTGCAGGATGACGATGTTCATATTGCAATCCTGACCGAGAAATACGACCGCCCACCCTGAGGATACCCCGTGAGTCGATGAAAGGATTGAGTTTACGAAACGGTTTTAACAATCCAGTTTTTGAATTTAATTGATTAATTTCATCCACGAACTCACAACCTTGAACATGCTTCACAACAATCATGAGTGCATCATGACGTTCCAAATTATTAAGAAATTTACTACGATTACTATTGGTCGAATTTCTAGCATTCTTAAAGAAACGATAAATATACGATACGATCCGTACAACCTTTTCTAATGATGAAAAACGTTGTAGCAGTTGATCGATAATCGAAACGTTGTTCCCAGTCGTACGCACAGACGAAACTAATACGGGCGATTTACGAATTTCGGCTTCGATAGTTTTCTGCTCTTCATTAGAAATGCTGTCAACGTAAGACGGCCACGACTCACGACGTTCTGACAACCAACCTGGTCCCGCCCACCATAGCGAATTGTGAAGAAGTTCGCTTGGGAATTGCCCACGGGAACACACATCTGCGGGATTGTCAGTAGACGACACATGATGCCAATATTCGGTAGGTGTGATTTCTTGAATATGGCTTACACGGTTGGCGACGAAAGTAGCCCAGCGATACGAAGGTGAACGTAACCATGAAAGAGTAACCGTGGAATCTGACCACAAGAAGACAGCATCGATGGGAATACGAGACGGATATGTTTCGGTAACGAATTTGTACAGATCCGAAAGGAGTACTGCAGCGCAGAGTTCCAGACGCGGCAATGACGTTCGTTTTAATGGTACAACGCGAGCCTTCGAACAAACGAGAAAAATGTGAGAACGGTCATCAACGTCTGTAACACGCAAATAGATCACAGCCCCGTAAGCGGTTTCGGAACTGTCACAAAATCCGTGTAACTCGTACGATTTTGCATTGCTGCAAGTTAGTTTACGCGAAATTCTGAGTTGTTTTAACTGAGAAAGTTGCTTTTGATATTTGTTCCATGTACTTATGACCTCGTCAGGTGGAATTTCGTCCCACGCAGCACCGATAATCCAGAGTTTCTGGATTAAGCTTTTCGCTTGGATTGTGATGGGGGATAGAAATCCTAACGGGTCGAATATTCTAGCGAGCTCGCTAAGAATAGAACGTTTAGTACATGGCCGATGTGAAGATTCTACTTCGAATAAAAACGAGTCGGATATTGGGTCCCATTTGAGACCCAAAACCTTTAGCAGAGCCGGCTCTGAATTATCTAAAGAGACGGAACCAGTTAAACAGTCCTCTGGAGGAATGTCCGATAAAAGACGATCGTCATTGGAAACCCACTTACGAAGATGAAAACCTCCCTTTTTGAAAATAGCGGTGAGTTGAGATTTTGTCTGTTGTGCAGTGGCTAGATCTTCACCCCCAGTCACGACGTCGTCAATATACGTATCCGACAGGATTACACCTTTGGCGAGCGGATAGAAATCCCCCTCGTCATCAGCAAGCTGTCGCAACGTACGGCAAGCGAGATAAGGCGACGATGAGATGCCATACGTGACCGTGTTCAAACGAAACTCTAAAAGAGGTTCGCTGGGCGAATCTCTCCAGAGAATTCGCTGATAGTCACGATGGTCGCCAAAGACTGTAATCTGTCGGTACATCTGACGTACGTCTGCCATGAAAACGACGTTGTGTTGACGAAAGCGCAAGAGAATTTCCAAAATGTTGGACTGCAGTTTTGGACCGATATATTGACTTTCGTTTAACGATTGAGCACGTAAATCTTTGGCAGAAGCGTCAAAAACGACACGGAGGCGAGTAGTAGTACTCTCAGGGCGTAAAACGAAATGATGTGGGATATACGACTTTCCCTTTCCCACATCTTCTGGAGAGACTAACGACATATGGCCAGAGTTGATATAATCAGACATAAAATCGGAATATTGACGTTGGATCTCTGGGTCACGTGACAGTCGCCGTTCGATCGCGTAGAAACGCCGTAACGCAACATCACGAGAACCCTCGAAAATTGGTTCAGACTCGCCTTTGAATGGCAGGTGTACGATGTATCTACCCGATGCGTCACGAGAATGTGTAGATATGAAATGTTGTTCACATAGTGTCTCTTCTGGGGTCAACGATGAACCTTGAGGCAGCGAATCTAATTCCCAGAAACGTTGGACTAAAGAATTTAAATCTTTGTCAACCTCTGACGACATGCTAAGAAGTGAATGAGACACTAAGTGAGTTTTACCGAAGAGAAGCCATCCAAAAACTGAATCAAAGGCGATAGGTTGGTGTGAGCCTCCCTTTATATGACTATGACGAAGCGATTCGGCAAACACGTCCGCACCAAACAGTAAGTCGATCCGGCCGGGTATGTCAAACCCAGGGTCTGCTAATGGTAATGAATTGATGTGAGACCAACCCGATGTATTTAATTGGGCGATTGGTTGATCCCCACAGATTTTTGACATAACGTGCATATTTAAATTGAAAAGAATACGATCATTAGTGCCAACAGAACAAGTTACATCTCCTATGATTGAAGCCGGGGCCTCACCGATTCCAGTTATATTCGCGGTAGCCCGAGAGGGTTTTAAGTTTAATGCATTAATAGCCGATTCGGTAATAAGATTAATCTGGCTACCAGAGTCGAATAGAGCTCGAAAAGAGATGAACTTTCCATCAGCATCCTTTACCTGCACTATAGCAGTCGATAACAAAACAGTTGTATTGTTGTGTGATTTCGAAAATAAAGAAGACGTAGGATTTGAATCAACTGGTTTATCTTTATGAAGTAGGGTGTGATGTTTATGTCTACATTTACGACACGAAAAAATAGAAGAACAATTTTTTAATTGATGAGAAGAGCGAAGACAATTGAAGCACCAGTTATTCTTGCTAGCTATAGACATACGTTCATCAACCGATTTGTCAAGAAATTGTTGACAAGACGATATTGAATGAGCCTCGCCACAAAAAGAACACTTACTCACTGGTGATGTGTGACCGACAACAATAGTTGACTTTTCAGATTGAACCTGATTACTAACGAGTGCAATATTAGGACGTTTAACCGGTTGAGAAGGTTTTACGAATTGTTGCGATGACTTCGAATTATTAGTTTTACTAATATCGGAGAAATGAGAATCACGTAACAAGGCTTCACATTTTGAGTGCAAGAAAGTTTTCAGCTGTGCGTACTTAGGAAGCTCAACGTCCGAATGTTTCTCCTCAAAACTACGGCGTAAAGTTGAGTCTAGTTTCGATAAGATGTGATAAACTAATATGAAATCCCATTGATCAGTCGGTAAGTTAAGTGTCTTCAAAATAGTTAAGTTTTCCTCAAATAAATCTAAAGATTTTCTAAAATCATTACCGTTATTATTTTTAAAATTAATATTTAACAGGTCCTTCCAACAAGTAAACGCTAAGTCGCGTTTATTTTGATAACGGGTAACGAGCGCCTGGTAAGCATCGTGATAATGCTCGTGAGTCAATGGAAACGCTTTAATCACCGATAACGCATCACCACTCAGAGACGAAATTAAGTAATGGAATTTCTCTGTGGCGGTGAGAGAAGTGGAGTTGTGAATTAACGCGTTGAAAGTATCAAAATATTCAGGCCACTGTTTGATATTTCCGCTAAAACTCGGAAGTACGATTTTCGGCAAACGAATATTCGATGATGAATTATTACTATTCTGAGAATGAGTTGACTCATTTTTAGTTAAGCTACGATAAATAGATATAACCTTAAAATACATATCATCAAAACTATCCTGAAGGTCACTGTCCTCCTGATCATCTAAAAGTTCTAAAATGTTATGATGAGCATCTTCAAAATCAGATGCGATTTGGCTAAGTTCCTGATAATACGAAAAGAATAAATCGCGTTGTGACTCATCGCTAATAGCTAATGTTCCGATGTCCAGCGCCTTACACAACCGCTTATTAGCTATAGTGCGTTTTCTACGTAAACCTGATAAGTCATTAATCGTGTATTCACTATCTGAAGACTTCGACTTAGTCTTCTTAAGAGAACTGAGTTTACGTGACGAATGTTTTGTTAATAACGGCATGATTATAGCTGGTTACGAAAGAAGTCCGTAATGCAACCGACAGATAAACAAAACAACTATAAAATACAAAAATGTTGTGTTTACAAATGTTAAACGGTAAAAATGTATGTACTTACGATATTGGAAACACTTTCAACACAACACACACTTTATATACGACAACCGCGGGTCACTACGTTAAAATAAATACTTCACTACTTTGTAAACAAACTTTGTGGACGATATTAATGTTATAGTTCCGTTAATCACACTTTAAAATGCTCGCGTAACACCACACAACGATTAGGTTATAATAGACTAGGTCAAATAATAACATACGAGCATAGGCTGTTGTTCCTACCCACATAAGAATATGAACGGTCGCCGGCTGCGGCTAGCGATCGACGTTTCGTTCGCGATATAATTGTTGGTCTACCTACAACTCGACATATAATGAAATTGAACGTTAACGTTTTATTATTGTATTATAAATATGATGACGTTAATAAATTGCTGCAAGCCGATGGTATTAAGCACCGAATTTGAAAGAGATTGCTCAATACAAGTGATCTCACAACAATGATTAATGTACGGAAATACGATGTAAGATTATAATTAGTTACTGCAGGCCGATGGTAATATTAAGCACCGAATAGACAGAGATTGCCTAATATTAGTGATCCTACAATAATCAATTATTATCTGCGAGGTGAATAACCTCTGAGACAAATACGAAATAACTGTATTTATTTGTCTCGCGTGGTGAGGTTATTCTATGATGATCTCGTGAAAATATGTATTTTATACGATTGAATCCAGAAATTACGATTGATATAATATAAAATACGCTGTTAAAATGGCGGAATGTCCCCTGGTTTTCCGGCACCAAAATTATGTAGTGTCCTGAAGTGCTAAAATAACCGTTAGGAGAACACTACATAGGGATAGACCTTGAGGGTCCAACGATAGACGAGTTTCTTGTGTGCTGCGCGACAATTACAAGGAAACAGAACAACTTACCTGCCGTCCTTGGTCGCACTGCAGCCATTCGTTGACACGCCGCCGTTCTTAGACTAATTTCACGAGCCGATGGGTTGGACTGCTGGAGTTCTCACTGGGTGAATAGTTCAGGGAGGTTACAGATTCACTCGCGCGGGGCCCCGATTTTAACTCAATGAGATTTCGTCGCTTCGCCGGTAAATACGTGTGTTCAAAGCGGACGCCGGTAGTAGTAGTCTTTTTCGTAATGGCGGTCAACAGTGTTGCCAACTTAGGACGACACGTATGACCACCGTAAAAACGGGGTCGTTCTGTTTAATGCAGATCATCGCAACAGAACACCGATACTCGTAAGAATTTACATGATGACGAAACACACATTATACTCGAAATAATTTTAAAAGAGAGTTTTTATAAAGGTCTATCAATGTGGAAGACTATAAGTTTCTACGTCACATAATTTAGAAATGGCAGGGGGGGGGGCACATTGCAAGCCACTTTGGCGACCTGTATTTTGCAGATGGTATACCTGATAAAAAAGTTATGTGTATAAGATTAGCTTCATTTTAGTAGACCTATTCAATGATAACCCACACGAGGGGGAGCAGCGAAAAAAAAAATTTCATCCCCATTTCACATGTATGGGTGCCACCCCTAAAATACGTTATCAAGATTTTTTTATTCTTTTAAAATTGAGATCTATATCTAAAGCATTTTTTAACAAAATTTAATTTACTTATGTTTATAACTGTAGAAATTATTAAGCTGTAAAGGATTAGGACAGACGGACAGACGGACGGACATAACGAAACTATAAGGGTTCCTTGACTACGGAACCCTAAAAATTAACAAAAATAATAAATTAACAATAAGAAAATGTGTTATAATAAGAATTGCTACACCAAGTCAAGCAAGCAACTTACTCAAGCATTATTTCTACCTGAAAAAATGAGCATGTTTTTCGCCCCACGTTTTCGCTAACACAACATCAATTTACACAAATTCTTATGTATTTCTGAGCAAATCCTTGCATATTTGGTAAACTGTCTATCTTGCTCAATACCAGACGGAACTTTTTGTTATAAATGGTGAGGATAAGGAAAAATCAGCTACCTGTTATTTATTATATTTACTTTTGCAATATTGTATTATATTGGGGCCTCTTTTGTTCTTTGGAACCGCCTTTGACTCCCATGCATGAGTAACATTTTTTTGTCTTCCATTCATCTCAGAGTCGACTTTCTGACGTGAATGTATTAGAATATTCTGCAAATAGTAATTAATTGCAATTGTAGGTCATCGTCATCATCTGCCCATTACTGTCCCACTGCTGAGCACATGCCTCTTCTCAGAATGAGGTTAAGGCCTTAGTCCACCACGCTGACCTAGTGCGGGTTGGCGGACTACACACACCATCGAAAACTGTATTGATCACTCTCAGTGCAGGTTTCCTCACGATGTTTTCCTTCACCGTTAAAGCATGTGATAATCAAATTCTGATCTCTAATCACAGACCAGTAAGCTGCAAGACGCCACATAAACAAAGTTTTGCATGAGAACACAGTCGTAAAATGTTGGCGGGGACCGGGGGGTGGACGGCGCGTTATGATTGATCGGCTCAAATGTTCGGTGATATGATTGGTGCCGCTCGCTGACGGCGTGACGTTCCGATTGGTGGCTGGGCGTAAGATATGCAGTGCTAAAACATATGCTTTGTGACCAGCTAATAGGCGTCTAGAGGCTTACTGATCTGTGTCTCTAGTAAATTAATCTGACACCGTCTTTAGCCATATTTTCTGTTGCTTGAAAGCTTTGTTAAAATTTGAAGACTGTTTATTTTTTTTGGGCGACTGTACCCATGTATAGGGAACTCAAAATTATTATTGTTATCGAAACATAAGCACAGGTCCATCAATGCCTGGTTACGGCCAAGACTTGTATAGTGCTTTTCTCAAATAATGCGTGGCAATTCAAACTAAGTAGTACCAATAGTACCTATAAATTCTAGAATCAATGACGAACAACATTGAATTTTTCACGCATCAATATGTTAAATTGTTTCTTTTTACCGTAAACAGCTGGATTTGCAAGCCAGTTCGAAATTTAAATGAAATCTTAGATAAGTAACCTCTTTCGTTGCTATTTTTCAGAGTAAAAATTTCGTTCCATTTTTATTAAATTAGTCGTCAGATATGAGTTTTCATAGTAATTTATTTTTCCGCTAAACAGGACGGATATGGATTTTCATTATTTTCATACTAATATTGCCGGCCGCTGCTCGCATGTTCTTGACCAGTACAGCAATTTCGATATCTCGAAGAATATCTCCAAGCATGTTTGAGAAAACTAATTTATTATTATTGATGACAAGAAGTGTTGTTCCGCTTATGTCTTCTGAGTAGGATATTCAAAACTAAAGAGTAAGGTTATAGGGATAGCACATTAGATGTAGAGAAATCTTGCGTAAACATTTAAGATATCTGGTTTGTTTTTGAATCATATTTTATGTATTAGGGAATTCTTTGAAGCTAATCTCGACTTTGTTCTTCTCAGCTAAGGTAAGTCTTAGAAATTCTCTTTTTGTAAATAAGACCTTTATTTGCCTCGCTCACATAGCGCCACCCTAATAGGTATGATAATGTTTTTGCCTCAGAAAAAAATTTGAGATATTATCTGCCGAATGGTAAGAGAATAACGTTTAATTAAAATAATTTGTAATTATAATAATTTTTTTTCAACGCCAATACAGCTCTTGTGTACGAGAAATAATATTATCAGTCACTGAAAGCACAACAGTTTCGATCTTTATTGGCTCAAAAATTTTGTACGTCATCAACCCTCTGCCGCAACAGGAGTAATAAATAGGATGGTTGTAACAAAAACAATTTTTGAGGATATGCGAGCAACTCACCACGACTCCCAGGGGTCTAATAGACCAGTCGCGTTGGCTGAAAGTTTTGATGAACTAATAATTTATATTACATCTACACGTAGCTCAGATTATTTTCAGAAGTAAGGTTTTGTGAGTTTCTTCGCTGTACTTATACAATCAGCTTCATCCGTTGTTTGTGATATGTATTACTAGAAAGCTCCGACGGCTCCACCAGCGTGGATATCACAGAAATAGATAGAATGGCCATGTGGGCAGGGCGCGCGTGGCAGCACCATGCACCATAGTGCAGGTTATTTCAAAGCCTTTCTCAGCACGCCCTATGACTTATTTCTATAAATACTGTAACAAAAACCCGCAAAAATGCCTTATTGTGCTGTTTCTAACTGCAGAAATAAAAACTGAAAAGTACATTTGATTAAAATTAATTTAAAAAAAATAATGACGTCAAAATGTAAGGCGAAGTTTGTTCGGAAAGTTACCACGCATGAATCGCAAGTAACATTGTGATTACAACCATTCTACCTATTTCTGTGGTGGATATCGTTTAGCGTGCATCTCTCGGGAATAGTATTAGTTCAACGTTTATGACACCCTGGTACACATATTATGCGAGTGGTTGTCGTCAAACTTCTTTGTCGTTTAGCGCGTATCCCTTGGGGAACTGTTTATAAAACCCCCGGGACAAAAAGTAGTGTACGGTGAATTTTCGTTGGTTTTGGAAACAAAATGGGGTCATTGTATTCATCATCACGAACAACTTTTACTATGGGACCATACTTGAAATCGCGAAAAAAATCAGCTGATCCCTACATTTGTATTCATACAAATAGGGATCGATCAATGAAAATTCACCATGTATATTAATTCAGAACACTGTGTAGCGTCAAATTTCATCAAAATCTGTTCAGCCGTTACTGCGTGAAGAAGTTACAAACATACATACACGCTCACAAACTTTCGCATTTATAATTTTATAGTGTGATAAATTGGTGCATGTATGTAAACAGCTGGTCTAACAACTGGTTTTTCCATAGAATGTCGGTATTGACCAGTAATTGGGTCACGGGATCTCATGGGTGTCGCAACATGTAAAACATTGAAATTCAGCCACATCTGATGGATATACTGTAAACGGGGTCCGTTTGAAAAAGCGTATATTTACAGCACCATTAATTTCTCACGCGATACTTCACAAAAATGAAGTTCTTAAGACCTAGTCTAATCCCAATTTTGTCATGTCCATAAGTCGACAATCTCTTTATAAACAATGTTTGTAAACTTAAGCTTAGCTCGTCCGAAGCCTTAGGTTTTGGTCCTTCGTAAACCGCCTCAGGCAGTGATTTTATGTTACCCAGTCACGGACTGGATA
This sequence comes from Asteroscopus sphinx, assembly GCA_949699075.1. Taxonomy (NCBI): domain Eukaryota; kingdom Metazoa; phylum Arthropoda; class Insecta; order Lepidoptera; family Noctuidae; genus Asteroscopus; species Asteroscopus sphinx. The sequence continues at coordinate 28,267,032 of OX453004.1, read as the reverse complement.
AAACTTTCATCTAATAAGTTCCACAGTCGCGTTTTGGGCGAACAATGTCGCAATGTATATTATACACAAAAATACCCAGTAATGTATTAGTGTAGTACGTAAATTGGTATATTAGGTTTAAGTTACCCATGGTGTGTGTTGTGAGGGTTGTGGTATTTAGGTGCAAAATAATGAAGGAGGTCGATTAATTCATTGATTAATTTAGTATGTAGACATTTTTGAAGCGTGTTAATGTTGCACGTAGGTATTTTGAATAGTTGCATATTATGTATACACAGCGTCATTAATTGGTTACCTCTCTTCTTCGAGAGATTGTTCGTAAGTGTGGTAACCAATTACTGCAGCCGACTGTGTTCGTATCCAAACATAAAATATAAATAAATATTGATTGTATTAGATGGCAATAATAATATAGATTTTGATGTCTTGCAACTCCAGAAAAAATAGGACTTCCGTTTTGATATTAGATGAGAAAAGAGTTTTTTGTACAATGTGCGTACCAAAATAAAAACCGTGTTTCTATCACAAGACTTTATTTTATGTTATTCCCCAACATAAAATTGGTTCCGATACCGGGAATCGAACCCGAGCCTCCTGGGTGAGAGCCACTAGCTCAGGGAGTCAGGTGTCATTTATTGTTGATCATTTGATAGATAAAATTCAATGTACAGTTGAAAGAAGTGATGAGAGAATATTGAGTGTATGCCAAGGAGAAAATAATATTTCAAAAAAGGCTGAATTTACTGTCTATTCCTCTATTAATAACAACAGTGTAAATGTGTCTTGTTGTGTGGTTAAAAATATTGCTTGTCCATTACCACAACAATCCTTTGACACTTCACAATTTTCTTTTCCTTCATATGTGAAATTGGCTGACCCGAGCTTTAACAAGACTGGTGATATCGCTTTACTATTGGGTTGTGACATATTTTTCCAGGTGTTGCAGCGTGAGTTCCTGCCTGTCACTCTAAATGGGCCCTACTTGGTTCACACAAGTTTTGGATATGTTGTAGCGGGGAGCTTGCCCGTTTCTGCAGGAAAGATAAGCTCATCCAATTTTTTTATTTCAATAACAAATGACAGTCCGTTAGATAATAACTTATATTCTCCTTTGGTATCTGGCAATGTGTGTACTATTGATAGTCAGCTTGATCACACAATTTCAAAGTTTTGGGAATGTGAAAAGGTGCCCAATTTATTTAAAGAAGCTCATTCAGAGCATGAGTTAGCAGAACATATTTTTGTTGAAGATGTAAGTTTAAAAAATAATAGATTTATTGTGGATTTAAAGGTTGATTTAAATAAAAATGGTTTAGGTGACTCATTTTCTATTGCCTTAAATAGATTTCACAATCTTGAAAAAAGATTTTTAAAAGATGAAAAGTTATATGAACAATACAAAAGTTTCATATCTGACTATGTGCGTCAGGGTCATGCAGAATATTTGGATATTAATAAACAAAATATTGATTTAAATAAGTTAAATATATTGCCCCACCACCCAGTAATAAATCCTAATAGTAAAACTACACCGGTGAGAGCTGTGTTTGATGGGAGTGCAAAAACTAAAAATGGTTTAGCTTTAAATGACATTTTACTAAATGGTCCCGTTGTTCAGAGTGAATTGTTTGAAATTTTAATTTTATTCAGAACGTACAGGTTTGTATTACTCTGTGATGTAAAGTCCATGTATAGGCAAGTGTTGGTGAAAGAAAGTCATTGTTGTCTGCAAAATATTCTTTGGCGTGATCAAGTACATGACCCTGTCAGGTGTATACAACTTAAGACGGTTACATATGGGTTGAGAAGTTCTGCCTTCCTCGCCACTCGTTGCTTGGTGGAACTTGCACAAAAATTTGAAAATCAGTACCCTCTAGCTGCCTTCGTATTGCGTCACTCTAGTTACGTAGATGATATTCAGTGTGGCAGTGATGATTTCCATGAGCTAAACCAGACCAAAAATGAGCTAATTAATTTAATGAACATGGGTAGCTTTTCATTGCACAAATGGTGTGCAAATGAAAGTAACTTACTAAAAGATATTCCTGATAATTTACTGCAATTAGATAAAAGAAATTTTGATAAGAACAGTTTGTATATTAAGACATTAGGTTTATCATATAATGTGAAAACTGATAGTTTAGAGATTGAATGTCCTGAAAAATTGATAAAATCTGTATATACTAAGAGGCAAATGCTTAGTTTCATAAGTAAATTTTTTGATCCACTCGGCCTGGTTGGGCCAATTTTAGTATCAGCAAAGTTATTAATGCAAGAGGTGTGGTTTCATAATATAAAGTGGGATCAGCAGTTACCCTCAGAAATTAATAGTAAATGGATAAAATTTGCTGAAGATTTAATTAATATGCCTTGCATTTCTGTATGTAGAAATATTAAAGGAAATGAGTGTGATGTGTTAGAATTAGTGGGATTTGCTGATGCATCATGTGTTGCCTATGGTTGTTGTTTATATTTAAGAATAATAAACAAAGATAAAAGTGTAAATGTTAATTTATTGTGCTCAAGGTCTCGAATTACTCCCAAAGATAAAAAACTTACAATACCACGTCTTGAGCTTGAAAGTGCTTTATTGTTATCTATGTTAACTAGCAAAGTACATGCTACATTATCTTTAAAATATAAAATTAAGACTTATTTGTATTCAGATTCTAAAATAGTTCTTGCTTGGCTTAAAACAGAACCTGTAAAACTGAATATGTATGTTGCTAATAGGGTTGATAAAATAGTAAAGTTGACTTCTTCTTATGATTGGTGCTATGTCAACACTGCAGATAACCCAGCCGACTGTTTGTCCCGAGGTGTAAATCCCAGTTCTTTGAGGCAAAACCTGTTATGGTGGCATGGACCAGCATATTTACAGAATGTTGAATATTTTCATGGAAGTAATCAAAGTTCAGTTGACATAGATTGTTTGCCTGAGTTAAAACCTGTAAAAAAGATAAGCAGTGTATGTGTAAAACTTAATTATTTATTCAATATACTAGATAAATATTCAGATATTGAAAAGATGACTAGAATAATGTCTTATATATTAAGATTTATAAACAATTGTAAAAACATCACTTGTAAAAACTTAAACAGTCTTTGCCCAGAAGAATTAGAATTTGCGCTGCATACTATTATAAGATTAGATCAAAGTAAGCATTTTCATGATGAGATTCAATGTTTAAAATCTGGTGAAAATATAAAATCTAATTTAAATAATTTAAATCCTTTTATTGATTCTTGTAACTTGTTAAGAGTGGGGGGTAGATTAGAAAATTCCGATTTACCTTTCTCACAAAAGCATTCCATAATCTTACCTAAAAAGTCGAATGTCACTAAGGGGATTATTTGGAGGGAACATGTTCGATTGCATCATGCAGGGCGGAGTTTAGTTCTCAGTAGTTTGAATGAAAAGTATTGGATTGTCAATGCTAACCGTGAAGTTAAGTCTGTGTTGTACAAATGCATTATTTGTTTTAAATTCAAGGCAAAGAATGCTACTCAATTAATGGGTTCTTTACCTCTAGATAGAGTTAATATGACACGACCATTTCAAATAGTTGGTACCGATTATGGTGGTCCTTTTAATGTAAAACAAACACGAGTTCGTAGTCCAGTTATAACTAAAGCTTATATTGTAATTTTCGTGTGTTTTGTAACAAAAGCAATACAGAATTGTAAATGTAATGCCTGGAAAAGATGGTTATGTACGTGCTTTAGATGTAAAAACAGCCAAAGGGACTGTCATTAGAACTAGTGTAATGAAGGTTTGTCCATTACCAATTAATGAATAAGGTTTAGGTTTTATAAGAAGTATTTTTTGAGTTTTGAGTTTGATGTTGCTCGTAAATTAATTTGTTTGAAAAATATGTTTTGTTAAGATGTAAAAGAGTGTAATAGTTAAGGCCTGGCGCCCCAGTATGTTCGTATCCAAACATAAAATATAAATAAATATTGATTGTATTAGATGGCAATAATAATATAGATTTTGATGTCTTGCAACTCCAGAAAAAATAGGACTTCCGTTTTGATATTAGATGAGAAAAGAGTTTTTTGTACAATGTGCGTACCAAAATAAAAACCGTGTTTCTATCACAAGACTTTATTTTATGTTATTCCCCAACAGACTGTACATAAGACAAATATGTTCCCATTACAAGAGCGGTATTTGTTGCACTTTTTAATTCGCAAACTCACTATTATTGAGCTGAATTTCTTATCATATGCAGAAAACGTAGCGATGCAACTACTGCGCGGATTGTACGATCTGCGAGGTTAAGCTGCACTAGCCGCGGTCAGTCTGTGGATGGGTGACCGTTTCGTTACACATCGAGACCCCTCCGTGCCTCGGAGAGCACGTTAAGCTGTCGGTCCCGGTTGTCATACGAATATCTATGGTAGTCGTTACGGGTAGTCAGAATCCTGAAAGTCTGACAACTGGTCTAACCTCCGAATGTCAGTATTACCCAGTAACTGGGTTGCGGGGGTTTGATGGCAGTCGCTCCGTGTAAAATGCTGATGTTCAGCCGCATCTGGCTAGACTGGAAGCCGACCCCAATATAATTGGGAAAAGGCTCGGAGGATGATGATGCAGAAAACATTCACTAAAGAAATAAACCAGACCCGATTGTTGTTGCTTCAAAATGTGAATTTCTAAACAAAGCCATTAAAACTTATGGTGCCCTGGAAGTGAAGTCTGCGTTATTGTTTGCCCTTTCCAAGTATCGGGAAAACGCAAAGCCTCTGTGTTACGAATAAGTACATTTATACTTAGCTAGCAGTGTTCTTGCGGCTTTGCCCGCGTAAAAAGTTTTAACTTGCCCCGTATAATGTCCTCGTCGTAGTTTTGCAAAAAGAAAAACACGTATTTAGTATTTTATGTAAGGCCTTACATTAGTATTAGCCTTTAAGAGAAAATGCGAGTCGTCTTTTCTCCATACAAACGCTCGTGGCTGTTTTCTTTCTGGTTTATAATGCCAGAGCAATGCTTTAAAAAAATATAATAATTATAATAAATATCAAAATATTCTATGCTTATATATAATATTCTTTATGTATAAATATTCTTATTTTTTTTATAGCAGTGATAGCCTAGTGGTTGAACGCTTGCCTTCCATGTAGGAGGGTGCGAGTTCGATCCCGGCCCGCACCTCTGACTTTTCGGATTCATGTGCGGATCAGAATTTGATTATAACTTGCTTTAACGGTGAAGGAAAACATCGTGAGGAAACCTGCTCACCAGAGAGTGCTCCATACAGTTCCCGATGGTGTGTGTAGTCCGCCAGCCCGCACTAGGCCAGCGTGGTGGACTAAGGCCTTAGCCATCTCGTACTGAAAAGAGGCCCGTGCCCAGCAGTGGGACAGTAATGGGCTGATTATGTTATGTATATTTTATTTTCCTCTTTTTTCCTTACTTACTTACTCCTCTGGATCAGCGATTCAAAGTGAGTCATGGCTTTTTTTTTTTTACTTGTGGATATCCTCATGGATGCACTCCGCCCGGGGAAGGCGGAGCCAGTGTTGGACTCTTACCGACTAAAACCACCACGGTGTTCCTCTTCCAACCATTGGCCGGGGGCGTGGGAAACTTATAGTCGTCCAACCATCCCCGGCAGGTCCCCGCTCGCAACTAGTAGGCGAGCCCCTTCTCCCCGTGCGGCATCATCGGCCGCACCCAGCTCTTGACTGGCGCACGCGGAACACGACGCGCCACCGTCACCGGCCTTGACTAATCGGGCGGCGGGCTACCCCAAGTCCGCCGCCCGCAAGCCCACTCCTAGGGTGGCTGGAGGTCGGCGTACGCCCTCCTGCGAGACGCCCGGTCCGTCTCCTGCGGGTGGGGAGAGAGGTCGTTGCCTCTCGAACCCTCTCCGCCGCCTCCTTGGCGAGCATCACCTCCTCGCAAAAGGAGATGATGCCCTCCCAAGCGTTCTCGATCCCAACCATAGCCAAAACAACGGTCGGAAGCGAGAGATCGCTGCCGCCTACTACAGTGATTAGGTCACGGCGCTGCGTGGCCCAAGCTGGGCATTCCGCCAGTGAGTCATGGCCTCCGAAACGAGAATTCTCCACTTAGCTCGATGACTGACGGTCATTCATTTTTGTTGGTAAATTATTTCTAGAAGTCTTCTAATGAAAAGTTAACAAAGTAAACATTAAGTTTATAAGGTACGAAGCCGATCGTATGTGTCGACATTCTACCGGACACGATCGGCTGTCGCCGCCGATCCATACCGATCCGATGCGATGCTAGTTGTTTGGTGGCAATCATCCTTTACTTGCATTAGCAGCTTATTAGGATCCAGGGAAATCTGCTCAGATGAAGAAGTTCCACCTTCTAATTCATATTGTTTAACTAGCCGATATCCGTGGTTTCACCCGCGTAAAATTCAGTTTATCACAGAATTATGTTAGGTATCGCGCATCTCTCGGCAACTGATTTTTTTCAAGAAAAAAATAATCTATTTGTTTATCCGGGTTATGGTCTATCTGTGTGCCAAATTTCATTCAAATGCGTTTAGCTGTTTCAGCGTGATTTTAGGACAAACAAGCAAACAAATAAACAAACATCCACACTTTTGCATTTATAATATCAGAAAGGTCCTAGAGGGGCTCGTAGCGATGCAATGACTGCGCGGATTGTACGATCTGCAAGGTTAAGCTGCACTTGCCGCGGTCAGTCTGTGGATGGGTGACCGTTTCGTTACACATCGAGACCCCTCCGTGCCTCGGAGAGCACGTTAAGCTGTCGGTCCCGGTTGTCATACAAATATCTATGGCAGTCGTTACGGGTAGTCAGAAGCCTGAAAGTCTGACAACTGGTCTAACCTCCGAATGTCAGTATTACCCAGTGATTGGGTTGCGGGGGTCTGATGGCAGTCGCTCCGTGTAGTACTGATGTTCAGCCGCATCTGGCTAGACTGGAAGCCGACCCCAATATAATTGGGAAAAGGCTCCGAGGATGATGAATATCAGAAAGGTCCTAATAGAATAATAATGCACTTTCTAAATATTTAAGACTATGGCGTAAAACGCTATAAAATATACATAACACGTAACGACAAGCCATAAGAACTAAATTGCAAATTCCTTTGCCGCATATTGAGAATTCCTATGGCGTTTTCAGTATCCTTTATTATTTATATGTGTATTTTATGTATTTAATTTTGTATTTTTAAAGTAACAGTGGTTGTGTTTGATTTAAAACATTTATATGTATAAAAACATATAAACAACATCATTATTAATTTTGAATACTAGATTGTGATACACTGAATTGGTTTATTGGTAGATAGCTACAAATTACGACACGTACATTTTTATACTCAGATCGACCAACAATCTAGACTAAGAAATTTTTATACTGTAAACACAGACATAGTAAAAAATATAGACGAAACGCTGCAAACAATCTAGTGAAGCCAATAAAAACTATGTTCCCTCGTGTACAACCAGCGCTTACGCACGCACAATCACCTCAAACTGTGCTCTTCCCTCTCAGTACACATGTCTTGGCATTGTCCAGTAAGTATTATATCCATTGTCTAGTACCCATAGTACAAGCTCTGCTTAGTTTGGGACTAGATGGTGCTGTGTAAAAATATCCCAAAAATAAAAATATAAATAAATGCAAATAGTCTTCAGGTGTATGGTGTATGCGAGAGCGCTGGTTGTACGTGTGAGCATAATTTTTTTGGCTGCACTATGATTGTTCGCAGCACTTTGTCTATATTTTTTACTATGTCTGTGACTGTAAAGCAAAGAATTATTATTGTTTTGTTGATATTATTGTCGTTAACATGTCTGAAAAAAATAAACAATAAAGGCATTCTTTAGGGACTAAAGAAACTGCTGGTAACCTGGCAGGAGCGAAGCGTCCACGCATTTGCAAGCGCAGATACCAGGCCCCTCAGAAAGTATTGCGAAAAAAAGTTTTTATGTATGGGAGACTGGCCAGTTATAATGTTTTTCGAAAATATGATTATTTATAAGTAAAAATAAGTAAGTTCCAATTTCAAAATTTCCCTCCACATTTTTTGCGAGTTAATTCAAAGTATTGTGTCTCACTGAAATATGGATCTGCGCCGGGAACATTTTAGAGCTATGATTTTATACGATTTCAAGTGTCGCCTGAAACCGGATGAATCGTACGATAGACTTCAAATGGCATTCATGGATGAAGGCCCTTCCAAGGCAACCGTGTATCGTTGGTATAACGAATTCAAGCGCGGTCGACCAACTTTGGGGGATGACGAAAGAAGCGGTCGCCCTTTGACGGCTGTTACCGAAGAAAACGTGCTAGCAGTGAAAAATTTAATCCAAGACAATAGGCGAATTACATATCAGGAGATTCAACACATATTGAAGATTGGATCGGGAAGCGTTCACGAGATTCTACACAGCCATCTTCGCGTGAGGAGGATAGTATCACGCTGGGTGCCGCACAACCTCACCGATGCTCAGAAGCAGGCCCGGGTGGAATGGTGCCGTGATATGCTTAACAAATTTGAAGCAGGCTCGTCTCGGCGTGTTTACGACATCGTTACAGGTGATGAGTCCTGGATTTATCAATACGACCCAGAAACCAAGCGCCAGTCGACTGTTTGGGTGTTTCAAAATGAGCCAACGCCTACCAAAGTGAAGCGATCTAGAAGCGGGGGTAAGATTTTGATCGCTAGCTTTTTTAATTTGACTGGCCACTTGGTATCAATTCCCTTACGGGATCAAAGAAGCATTAATGCCGAATGGTATACTACCAAATGTTTGCCAGAAGTTTTCTCTGTTATAAGCAACAAGCGACCAAACACAGGGCTCCGCGGGCTACTGCTCCACCACGACAATGCACCTGCGCACACCGCACTCAAAACGAGGGACTTCCTGGACAGCACGCCAGTCAAACTCCTGGGTCACCCTCCTTACAGCCCTGATCTAGCACCGTGTGACTTCTTTTTATTCCCAAAAATAAAAAATCAGCTCAAAGGGATACAATTTTCGTCGCCGGAAGATGCGCTGGCTGCGTTCGAGCAGGCTGTAAACGAGGTGTCTGCGGCGGACTGGAAAAAGTGTTTTGAAAACTGGTTTAGGCGCATGAATCTTTGTATAGAGGCTGGTGGAAAGTACTTTGAAAAGATTTGATAAAAATATATGTACGTATAGAACAATTTTTTTTAGTTTCGCAAAACTTTCTGAGTGTCCCACGTATAACGCATGCGCGAGGTAACGGTCACGTATTTTCTCGCCAAAAAGACGCTATAGAAGCTTCGCTTCAAAAATAAGAGGTACTTACAACAACTTTTCTTTGACGCCTAAGAAGTACCGTAAAATGCCAACTTAGCCCACAAGCCCCACTTTGCCTAGATGTTTTTTGAGTAAACTATATATAATAACCTTGATTTCCGAACTTGGGGAGGTTTAAAAACTATGACAACGCTAACTTTTGATTCAGTTATAAAGTGTCATAATCAGTCCATTACTGTTCCACTGCTGGGCACGGGCCTCTTCTCGGTACGAGAAGGCTAAGGCCTTAGTCAACCACGCTGGCCTAGTGCGGGTTGGCGGACTACACACACCATTGAGAACTGTATGGAGCACTCTCTGGTGTGCAGGTTTCCTCACGATGTTTTCCTTCACCGATAAAGCAAGTGATAATCGAATATAAATCTGCACATGAATTCAAAAAGTCAGAGGTGCGGGCCGGGATCGAACTCACACCCTCCTGCATGGAAGGCAAGCGTTCAACCACTAGGCTATCACTGCTGTAAAGTGTAAAAATTTAGTAGAGCCCTACTTTGCCTAAGGTATTAACTTTATTTTTGTTATTGTGAGCAAAGTAAGGGCATTTTACGGTATATATCAAGGAACAGTAGGCACCTACCTGTTCTAATTAGAATTACATGAGTCTAAATAGCAAAACTTTGTAATTACTCTACGTAAATCTAATTACCTTAACGGGATATAATTAAAAATTCCAAGCCAACTGGAACTTTAACTTCGATGTGTTCTAACTTAATTATTTGAACTCCGAAATGTGCGAGTACTAAACTGACTGCTGGAAAGCAAGTTATTTGAACTTCAGTGACAGAGTTTGTTCAATGTTCATACTGGTTTGTTTTACGGTGACATCTGCGCTTTGAGACCTCAAAGTTACCTACGTATGTAGTTAGTATATGTACACTGCTGACTAAGGGTTCCCTAGAGAGTATGGCTATGCCAAAAGTCATTAAGAGCTGAACTGTCAGTTAAAATAACACAATAGTTAAACAATGGAAGTGGTCTTTGATTTTTTTTTCGATAAACAAGAGATTATCATTATTATTTGTTAATAAACATAAAGATTTTTTATAGAAATTCTATAACTATTGCATCCATCCACGTGGATGCCATTTTTAAGACGCGGTGACCGTAGGAACATGCTCAATCGATGCACCTTACTGTATGAGTGCTGCGGCAAGACTGAGCAAACTGCCAACGTGTGGACACATCGCCAACGTTGGCGTATAATTCCTTTGATAAAACCGATACGCAACGGCTAACTGCCAATGCACATTGCAACGTTCGGGCCAACTCCATTTTCCCGATCCACACGTTGGCGAATAGCATTGGCGCCAACGTTCGGGCCAACGTGTGAAGTTGGGGTAAAACAAGTCAAAAACAAAATATATACTAATTACAGTAAAAATGTAGTCTACATTTCATGCGAGGGAGCTTTGTGAGTTTTCAGCAAAACTTTATGTTAATGAGATACTACACAGAGGGGATATTATTACGTAACTCAAAAGTAAGTTGAGAGACTTCAATGCTTTGTTGATAAAAAACAAACATAACATAACATCACGCCTGTATTTCCCCGAAGGGGTAGGCAGAGGTGTACAGTACACCCACATTTCGCCAGTTATGTTGTAAGTCCCATGTAATAGGGGGCGAGCCTATTGCCATTAACCGGGCACAAATCCAGACTCCGGGCTGCTACTGAGAATTTCCTAAGAAAAACCCAATAACACTTTGCCCGACCCGAGAATCGAACCCAGGACCTCACGCTCAGCAGTCGCGCTTGCGACCACTAGACCAACGAGATAAATTAAAAAAAAAAAAAAAAAATAATAATAATAATAATATTAAATTAATATTAATTAAATTAATATTTGTTGATAAATTATGGAAAATATGTAGGCTTCTCCTGTCTAAGATTTAGGGTGGCAATATGAATACCGTTTCGACCGGATGAAAATGGAAGGACAGAACTGAATACAATAGTCATATATCGCCACACGCTCATTCCGTTCCATTAAGGAAGGCCGGTAAGAAAAATAAAGATGAGCGTCACCGTCGATCCTTTGAGAACAGGTAAGAAAAAGGCGTGGCTTACATATTTTTGTCATATATCGCCATAAACAACAACCCGTTGGCGGTCCGATCCGTTACACAATCTGTGCTCAGTGCTCACAGTCACAGATCTCTCACAGTAAAAAATCCAGGATGACATAACATACTATAATAAGTGATAATAAGTGTATTTTCTATTGCAAAGAGTTTAGTATCCTTTGACTTTGACAAACTGCACGGTAGTAGTAGTAGAGCTCTTTTGTGAAAGAGCTCGTCCGGAGAAGTACTACCACCGTATCTACTTCTCCGCCAAATAGTGATGCTTGCATTGTTGTGTTTCGGTCCGAAGGGTACAGGTGCCGGTGAAATTACAATCACATGTGACTTTCCATCTTCATGTCTCAGTTTGGAGAACCAACTTGCGGTATCATTTAGGCAACAGTCTAGGTGGTATTGCAGTTGTTATGGACAATGGTAACCGCTTAACGTCAGGTGAGCTTTTAGCTCGTTTTGCCATCCTATAATATATAAAAAAGTAAAAAAAAATGTCTATGTAGGTAACAAACAGAAAATCAATCAAACTTCACAAACGGTATGTGTGACGATGCACCCGTTTTCAATAATTTTCTTAAATCGGTATGTTATTGTCGCCCTTATGTGGAAAACAAACAACCTTCTCTAAGAGTCCTGCATAAATGCTTGAGAACTAAATAACTGAATCCTACTAAAAAAACATAAATCCTACATAAATATAAAGGGCGAAAGTATGGACGTTTCTTTGTCCTTCAATCACGCTTAAACGGATGAACTGATTTGGGTCATCATATAAGCTACTCTTTATCCCGGGAAGGTATGCAGTTCTCGAGGGATCTGTGATAACGTATTTTTGTGATAAACCGAATTATATATCAACCATAGACTACACAGAAAATGAAAGATGAAATGAAATGAAGAAAATGTTTTCAGCCTTGTACTAGATTCTGATATTCCAAATAGTATGACGTCAATATCTTATCTACTAATTAAACTCATTGGTCACAACAAGCTGACTGGCTTGTTATAATAAGCGCCCGGGGTATATGAGTCGGGCGAGGATTCTATGAAAAAAAAAATGAAAATTTGACGGACGACAGCGCTTGATATTATAATCTATTGCATACAATTTCATAGAGCGTTCGAAACGCGGCGTTTGAGGCGCGCGCCCCGGGTGCTTGTTATAACTAGTCCCATAATGGTTTTATTTTCCATCGGAAATCATGAATTTTGACTACAACGTTATTTTAACGGATGAACGCTCTTAAGAATTCAAATATTTTGCTCAAGTATTACTTGCCTATAAAAATTTGCTCCAATTTTCATAAAATAAATTTAAATTCCAAATATCGTGCAGTAAATAAGCGTGTCTTTAAAAATCAAAATGGATATTAGCATAGAAATTGGAAAAGGCTTTTGAATAAGCTGTGTGTATTCATCTTTCAAGTAAATTATTAAAGTGTTAAGGGCTGAATATGGTGTCAGATTTTGCTTACCTTTGATGTGAAGTTATTTATTATGTATGTCATCATGTATTATGAATAAGACACCAAACTGATTTACATTTCTATACAATATAAGAGACATGGAAGTACTAGCGTTTTACCTGACTGCCTCATGAGAAAAAAACATCTCTTAAGGCTTGCGTTTGGCCGCCACCTCATCTGGTGTTAATACTTTCAAGCAATGTTAATGAAACACAATAGCAGTTTTATATCGAATAATATTACACAAATTTAAGACTGCTATTGAAAACATTTTATTTATATTTAGCTGACTCACTTCGCTCACGTGTTATGACAATATAAAAACGATCTTACATGCTTTTCCGGAGTTCAGGGCCCAATTCACATAATTGCATGACGCGCCGGTCAAGACTTGGCCTACTGGTCATTTTCTCTGTTCCACGTCGCTAAGTTTCATCGGAATTCATTCGGCCATTTTTGCATGATCGTGTGTCAAACATCTTCACAGGTGGGAAAGCACTACTCTGGACGCTCTTGACCTCAGGCCAAGTCCTGTAGTTATTTCGGGAGCACATTAGATCCAGCGTCCACATATAGCAACTGAATTTTTACTTACTAATTTTTTATTGTTACTTATGTGCTTTAGTGAACCTTAACTATATAATAAAAAAATAAACATTCAAAAAACCCAATACTTAAAAATTCACCCTACTAAGACACGAAGATAAGTTTGTTCTAATAGTATCTCATCAAATTTAACAAGCGTCTCTCGAAGTTCTGCAGCGAACACATATCATACCGGGATAACATGACATGCTGTGTATTATCGTGTGTGGAAAAGGATATATTTATAACCCCCGTACGCAAAATACATGCTTGGACGTGGAGTTGCGGAAACCAGCCCGTTATACTAACCCACAGGCATATTTGAAAATATAGAAGAAGTACTGCGGACAATCATAGTGAAGTCAACAAAATCATGCACCTGAAGGATATTTGTTTTCGTGTAGCTTACTGGACGATGCCGCGACATGTGTACTGAGAGCGGTGAGCAGGGTTGGAGGTGCATGTGTGTGCGTGGGCACTGGTTTGTACACGAAGGAGCATGGTTTTGTTGGCTTCACTATGATTATTACCATTATATTATTATGTTTATTATTATCACTTGTTTCTGTCCTCTACATTCAACATCTCTCTATCGCTCTAAGGTTTGCTGTTAGAAAACTCAGTTCTGAGTTAAGCTCGCCGATGTACATAAACATTCCTACTGTAATATAAATGTATATCTGTGTGTACAATAAAGAATAAGAATAAGAATAAGAATTATTAATTATGGGGTGGGATTGGGATATACCTCCTAGCGGTTCACCCCGGGCAACGTCGTTACTATCACAGTGATGGCGGCTGAACGATCCCTCTTTTGCGGTGGTAGGATCCTTTGGGTCCGCCTGGCTCGCGACCACCCTCCCACTGTAGTCCAGTGCCAAACAGTTCGCTGTGTTCCACTGATCATGTGGGAGTGCCAGTGCCTTTGGTGTTAGTGTGGGTCCAGTTGCATTGTACAGAACTGGTCTCTGCCTCTAGGCGACGCTGTATCGAGCGACTCATCTCGGAGCCTAGCGGGATCCGAAGCACGGTCTTAGCCGTTGACCGACCGCAGTCAGTAGGGGGCCCAAGTAGCGCGCCAGCCACGTGCCAAAGGCTGCCCCGCCAACTTGCGAAAAATCCCGTGATGCTCCACCGTGCCAGTTGGCGACTGGACGGGAGGACCCGGTGGCCATCAACGGGGGGGTTCGGGCGTCCCCGCGGTCTCCGAATGAGTCCCTCATAGGTCGGCTTACCCAAAGAGTGTAGTGTAGTTTAACTGAGCAATGTCTCGGACCTTCACTAACACCACCAATACTCCAAAATAAAATATGAAAAGCAGAAAAAGGAATAAGGTTTGCAAACGGCTGCACTTCCTCCCACTGAAAGTGCACTCCACCAACATCAGGGGGTTGCACTCCAATCTCGACTCGGTCCACCACCACCTAGAGACTGCAAGGCCGCACCTACTCTTCCTCACGGAGACGCAGATAGCGACCCCGTCAGACGTTGCGTACCTCAACTACCCGGGATACTCGCTTGAGCATTTGTTCAAGCAGCACGCTGGGGTCTGTGCGTACGTACGCGATGACATCTGCTGTCGGCGTCTCCGCTGCTTTGAGGCGAAAGGCATTCCTGCCATATGGCTATTGGTGGATACTGGGGTGGAAAAAACAGTCTACAACTGTATCTACCGATCGCATTCCGGTGATCAGGAGACGACCAGGCTGTTTGACTATTTAACAAAGACGACAGATTTGGTCATGCAGCGATATCCAACGGCGGAGCTTGTTTTCCTGGGGGATTATAATGCCCACCATAAAGACTGGCTGTACCCATACCGGGAAACTGACCATGCTGGACGTGAAGCGCGCAAATTTGCGTTATCGCTAGATCTTACCCAGCTGGTGAACCAAGCAACGCGTGTACCGGATATCGACAGCCATCAACCCAATTGCCTGGACCTTCTGCTGACAACAGATCCACACAGACACTCAGTATCAGTCTCAGCACCGCTGGGAACGTCTGACCACTGTGTGGTGAAATCCGTGTCGATATGCTCCCCTCAGGATAACAGCCCTAGAGGCACGAGGCGAGTGTGGCGATACGAGTCAGCAGATTGGGATGAGATGCGTCACTTTTTTGCATCTTACCCTTGGCGGCAAGTGTGCTTCTCTTCCAGCGACCCGACTATCTGCGCTGATGCTGTCACTGACGTGATACGGCAGGGAATTGAGTATTTTATTCCGTTCTCTGACATACCACTCGGACACAAAGCCCGACCTTGGTACAACGCGGACTGTGCAAGAGCTGAGGCTCGCAAAGAGTCCGCTTACCAATCTTGGGTCAAAGCTCGTGACCGCAAGGACAGACGTCGGAAAGTGCGTGAAAAGAAGAGAGCCTTTAATACTGCCGCCAAGTCCTGCAAGCGGGTACTACGAAAGGCCCGTTTCGACCATGTTGGGCATATAGGGGCCAAGTTAGCTTCATACCCTCCAGGTAGCAAGCAGTTCTGGTCCCTGTCTAAATCGGTCGAGACGAACTTCTGTCGTCCTTTGCTGCCTCCAATGCAGAAACCTGATGGATCACTGGCTTACTCCGCAACAGAAAAGGCAAATTTATTTGCATCTTTGTTTGCGAGCAATTCGCGTCTCGACTCTGGCTCAAAACTACCACCATCTATTCCTCACTGCGATTTTTCATTCCCGAATATCGCTATTCACACTAAAGAGGTTCGAAGAGCGCTTTTCTGTCTTGATGTGAATAAGGCCAGTGGACCCGACGGTATTTCTGCAAGGGTTCTCAGGCAATGTGCACCTGAGTTGTCTCCTGTACTGACACGCCTGTACCGCCTCTCTCTTAGTCAGAGGACTGTGCCCAAGTCCTGGAAGCTTGCAAATGTACAGCCAGTACCCAAGAAGGGTGACCGTGCTGACCCGGCCAATTACAGACCAATCGCCATCACCTCCATACTGTGTAAAGTTATGGAAAGGTTACTGAACAACAAGTTGCTGGCATACCTAGAAGACAATGATCTTCTCAGTGATCGTCAATATGGCTTTCGTCAGAAACGATCAACTGGTGATCTTCTTGTGTTCGTCACGCACTGTTGGGGCGAAGCTATCGAGAAACATGGCGAAGCTTTAGCTGTGTCTTTGGATATCTCGAAAGCTTTCGACCGGGTTTGGCACGCAAGTCTGCTGAACAAGCTTCCAGCGTACGGCATCCCACCTGACTTTTGCACATGGATAGCTGACTTTTTGAGTGAACGGTCCATTCGAGTGGTCATTGACGGCTGCTCCTCTGCCCTCTTGGCTATAAATGCCGGAGTTCCTCAAGGGTCTGTTCTCTCTGCGACACTTTTCCTGCTTCACATAAATGACCTACTTCAGTTAGGTCTTATTGGCTACGCAGATGACAGTACTATCACAGAGAGATACCTGTCCAGTGTGAGAGCCAACCAACGGGAAATCTGTTCTCTACGACAGGCCATGATAGAGCGGACTAATTCGACCTTAAATCTCGTTTCCCAGTGGGGAGATGACAATTTGGTCAATTTTAACGCCTCTAAAACTCAGGCGTGTCTTTTTACCGCTAAACGGAGTCCAATGCACCTGGCTCCTACTTTCCAAAGTACACCTATTAGCATCGCTGACCACCTAGACCTTCTTGGCATGGAGTTGACAACTAACCTCAACTTCGGCACCACAATCGAGGCAAAGGCTCAAACTGCGGCCAAAAAGTTGGGCATTCTTAACAAGGTGAAGCGATACTTCACTCCCGGACAGCTTTTCACTTTATATAAAGCTCAAGTCCGATCGTGTATGGAGTATTGCAGTCACTTATGGGATGGCTCCGCCAAATACCAGCTTGCGGCTCTTGACTCGATTCAACGCAGAGCTGAGAGGCTAATTGGTGATGAACTGCTAGCAAAATCTAAGCTACAAAGCTTACCCTATAGACGCACAGTTGCTTGTTTGTCGGTGTTCTACAGGCTGTACTTTGGAGAGTGTGCGCACGAGCTCCATGAGCTTATTCCGCCATCTCCTTTCTTTCATCGGACTACACGACGCACTGCAGGATATCATCCACATTTGGTAGAAATCCCTCCTATCAGGACCAAGCGCTTTGAGAACTCTTTCATAATGCGCACAGCCAAGTTGTGGAATTCACTGCCGGCATCTGTATTTCCGGGCACTTATAACCCTAACGCCTTTAAAGCTGGAGTGAATCGGCACCTAATAGGTTTGCTCGCTCCATCGTCGACCACATCCTGACAAAGCTGTCTAGATTGCGGTCAAGAGCAGATCTATTTATCATAAAAAAAAAAAAAAAAAAAAAAAAAAATTTTTACTATGTCTGTGTAACCCAAAAACGAGTTTGGAAGTGGGTGGATGAGGTATGATTGGATTGAGATAGCTGTGTCGTTTTCCATTACTGAAAAAACCGGCCAAGAGCATGTCGGGCCATGCTCAGTATTATAGGGTTCCTAATTACAAACGAATCAAAATGAATATTAATCATTGCTATTTTAGTTTTGCAAACAGCGCCACCTAGCGCTGTATTTAAGAAGCTAAATTTAAGAAGTGTGTCATATCAATATGACACAAAGTAACTTTTTGTGATTTTTTAAATAGGTAGTAACTAAAGGAGCATTATTTGCTATGATAATTTTTCTCTAAGATCAATGACCTTAGACTAGGAGGTCTTAAGTATTTTGCAGTTTTCTCGCTATAACTCAAAAAATTATAATCACATTATACTAGAAATAATTTTAAAAGAGAGTTTTTATAAAGGTCTATCAATGTGGAAGAGTATACGTTTCTACGTTGCATAGCTTAGAAATGGCAGGGGGGGGACACATTGCAAGCCACTTTGGCGGGCTGTATTTCGCAGATGGTATACCTGATAAAAAAGTTATGTATGAAACATTACCTTCATTTTGGTAGACCTATTCAATGACCCCACACGAGGGGGTGCAGCGAAAAAAATGTTTTCAACCCCATTTCACATGTATGGGCGCCACCCCTAAAATACCTAATCAAGATTTTTTTATTCTTTTAGAATTGATATATCCAGACCATTTTTTAACAAAATTTCATATACTTATGTTTATAACTGCAGAAGTTATTAAGCTGTAAAGGATTAGGACAGACGCACAGACGGCCAGACGGACGGACATGACGAAACTATAAGGGTTCCTTGAAGAAACTACGGAACCCTAAATAGTCGTAAAAAAACTGTAAAAAAAAATTTGTCTTCTACAGACAAACTTAAATATTTTCAGTCAACTATGTTACTCTCACATTCACTTATAAAAAAGAAACATTAAAATCATATTCCATCTCATTTTCATTTTAAAATAAGCACAAGATAATAAGCTTGTCATAACAGTATCTCAGATGTAACAAGCTT
The DNA here is from genome assembly GCA_949699075.1 of Asteroscopus sphinx. Taxonomy (NCBI): domain Eukaryota; kingdom Metazoa; phylum Arthropoda; class Insecta; order Lepidoptera; family Noctuidae; genus Asteroscopus; species Asteroscopus sphinx. The sequence goes on along the minus strand of OX453004.1, from coordinate 28,248,205 downwards.
CTCTCGGATTTGTGATCGCGCCCTAGCGAACACATAACATGATAACGTGACATGTTGTGTATTATCATGCGTTTACAGCGATGTTATTATAACCGAACACGGGTCGGAATAGGTGGATAAGGTTTGATCGAATTAACATTGTGAAGTCGTGTTGTGTGCAACCTGTTTGAAATACGAAGTCCCGGATAACAGATGGATCTATTCATGACGTTTTACTAATTGGGTAATTGTATAATATTCTATGTTGATTGTAGTTTTTTTTAATAGTGATTTACTAACGTAAACAAAGATTGTTTGTTTGAATATTTATTTAACGATTTATGCACACGGGAAGTTACAGAGAAAACTAGTTTAAGGCTCTACTCTAGAGCTAAGTGGCGCCACCATCAGTAAAAAAACCGCATTAAGGGTTTCGTACCACGCATTGACCTGATACCCCATAGAAACTGATTTAATTTACGAGAGTTCATCAGAAGACATCACCGCACCGTGCGCAAAATATGAATTTTTCATCTCATTCTTACGCAGGTACCACCACACATGCCTATGTTTGCACATTTTTTTATATTTTTTGCTAAACTACATAGTATGCACTATAATCAGACCAAGTTTGACGCTGGTATGTATTACCGTTTTAAAGATGGAACAGGAACAAGAACGTTGAAAAAAAGCATTTATTTGTTAAGAGGGTTTAAGACTTTTTTTTTTAGTATTTGTCGTAGTGTGGTCATAGCAACACATATTCTGAGAAAATTTCAACCAGCTACCTATTACTGTTCAAAAGATACAGCCCTGTGACATACGGATGGACAGCGTAGCGAGAGTAATAGGATCCTGTTTGGCGCCCTTTGGGTACGGAACCCTAAAAAAATATTACTCGCTGAGTACATCATTTATCGAAAATTCGTTTTGAACAATCGAAGTGTAATCAGAAACTATTAACTCCTGTAGTTGTATGTAGAAAAAATGCGAAAAACGGCCACTTTTGGCACTTTTTATGTCAGAGTTTTTGATTAAACTACAGTACCTGTACTTCAATTGTTAAAAACGGATTTTCGATAAATGATGTACTGATCTACGTTATTGTGTCGACGCCGGCTGTCGCTGAAAACCAGCGCTGTGTCTTTGCTCCGTGCATGAGGCACAGCAATATATGCTGAGCGGTGGCCGTTTTGCGCGGATGTGACCACACTTCTTGGCTCTGTACCTGTATTTGTTCTGTGTTCTTGAATTTTTTTGGTAATTTTATGCGTCATTTTTGAAGCAAAAAAACATTTTTTTCTTTCTTTCTTTCTTTACTCAGCGAGTAATAATTTTTTTACTGATGGAGGCGCCACTTAGCTCTTAGTAACGCCTTAAGAAAATACAAGTAAAAAGGTACTTTAGGATTGTTTTATAGTTCACGATATGATCTTCGTCCTTCAATAGTTTTATAAATTGCTAGGACAGAAAAAATACAATTCATGAAGGCTTACGTAAGGCTTAAGTAAGCTAGCAATTTTCGCTTACCCAATCGTGATTTCACTGAAAATCTAGCTATATGAATAATTTCGTAAAAACATAATAATTTTCCTGTAGCCAGCTGAAAATAACATTTAGCGTTTTACCATTATAATTTATGACAAGTTCAGATCGTAAATTTTATGAAAACATCTGAGCTTGGTGACTTCAAAGCTGAGAATTTCAATTTAGTTGAAAAGAGAAGAATTTTTTCATGAATCATTATTATTATTTTTTTGCAAAAAAGACCCATTTGTCTGCGTTGTTGATCACTTTCTAATGACAAGGTTATGAGTTCAATTCGTAGATCTAAAAGGCTTGAGGTCAAATATGAGTCAAGATCGACTGATTGAGCGCCGCTATTCATTAATAGTTGTCAAATTTATACACTAGACCTCTATAGACAGTGGTCTAAATAGGCAATTTAGAGTTTTTTTTGGGCTTCTAAAAATAATTTATCAACAAAAACTAAAACTTGATATTCATTTTACTGTAAAAAATAATTGCTTGGATGTTATAAACCAGAAAGAAAACAGTCAAGAGCGTTTGTATAAAGAAAAGACCACCCGCATTTCTTCTTAAACAGATTAAATTCTGCCATCAACAAGTAAACCAAAACAAATCTACGAGTAACAGGAAGCATAAATCGAATAAAAACTTCATCAACACCACAAGTTAACAAGATCGCAAAGTTAAAAGCTGGAACGCTTTCCTTCTAAAGAAATAATCACTGTAAGTGTAGACAAAGACGTGATTTTATAAGAAAGTTGTGTACTTGCAACTTTTGTTGTGCGACTTTTTCATGCACGCTTGACTTGGAGACTAAGCTGGCGAGAGCGTTACGAAACGTTACGAAAAGTTTGATCGGGCAAGGCGAACGGAGGGGGTAGTGCAGGACGCGGGGAACGAGACGCGCGTGACTGCCGGCCATGACACAGCGCCGCCTCGCGCCGGCAGAGGTACCCGCGCCGGCAGAGGTACCCGCGCCGCGCCGCTATTCCTTTGTTGTCATTGAAATAGTATTGAAGGAGATGTAAGTTAGTGAAGTTTTACTTCAGTCATGTGGTCTAAAGCACACTCGTTTTTTTTTCAGTGAAGCCCCCATAGAAATCTGAATAATAAGGTAATAGAAATATTATCTACTAACTTTTAATATCAGAACGCATGTCGCCGGTTTGCCTCTACCGACACATAAATACGCAAAAGCCTTTATAGCCTTTTGTTTATAGCTTTCAATGCAAAATAAATGAAGCCTAAAAAAATCGCTGTTAGATATGCTGCAAAATACAATAATTATAGTGACTTTGCGTCCAAGACATCACTGATAAGCAAGTACGGTTCTCGCACTGTTGTCCTACGAGACACCTGCACACAATGGCTAACCGTATGCAACTGTGGAATAAAGGTGTGGTCAAAGAGCTCGAGAATTTGTCACGCAATTTTTGGCGCACTTTATTTTGTTATTTTTTATTTATGCGCTGAATGAAATGTAACCTTTATTGCATCGTTAAACGAGGTCTCACTCTCTGTTTAACGTTCCCCTAAAGTTTTATTTCAGCCGAGTGTCTGATCAAAAATGCTCAGCTTGAAATAGTAAGAAAATAAATATAGAATAATAATATGCTGTCGAGTTCCAAGTGCAAGTTACTTTCGAAATTGGTTTTTATTTACGGGACAAACAATGATTTTTAAAAGTATAGATATGTCACAACATAACATAACATAACATAATATCACGCCTGTTTTTCCCCGAAGGGGTAGGCAGAGGTGTATAGTACACCCACATTTCGTTATGTTATACTCTAAAAAAACAAACGAATTAAATTTTCCGTAGGCAGCGACAGAACAGTACACACATAAACTAGTAAAAAGTAAGTAAGTTAGTTACTTCAGGTTACTTTCGCGTCATAATTGGAACACTTTCTGTACACACACGACGGCATTTTAGTTTTTTATTTCACCACGCACTGAACTTACTTACTTGACGCGGATTAATAGAAATATAACTTAATTTACGGACAAAATTAATATCCTATCTATCCACGATTTACCCTACTAGAGATAGAAATTTGACATATTTTGTATGTAGCTTATGTCAAATTTCTATCTCTAGTAGGGCGAATCGTGGATAGATTGGATATTAATTATGGCCGTAAGACATTTCCAAGTCTTCAGATTGCAAGCGCAAGTAACATATCTGTACTTTTAATATCATTGGGGGCAAATAAATTGGAAGAATACCCAGAAAAAACGAGGCTATTTTGCGACACGTGTAGCAAAGCAACAACTTTTTTGGTCAACTACAACCTTATTAATAGCTCAACGGTACAGGATTTTTCTAAAAAAAAAAACTGTGTTTGCTTTGTTTTAGAGAACCGTTTTTTTTATACAAAATGTAACAAAATCCCTGTTGTTCCTGTGAGGTACGTTAACAGAATCGATATTCATACGTAAGTAAGGACACAAGTCATTTGGAAAAACTATTCAATAAATATAATAAAATTAAATATTAAATCATGATTAAAAGTGATTATATCACTTTCAATTTACAATTAATAATGATTTAATATTTCTTTTGATTATTTTTATTGATATAATCACTGAGTGAGTGAGTTTTGAGTGATATAATCACTTTCAATTTACAATTAATAATGATTTAATATTTAATTTGATTATTTTTATTGCAGAGTTTTTCCAAATGAGTTGGTACCTAGTAATAGGACGTAGGAATATCGATTGTGATAACGTACCTCACAGGAACAACAGGGTTTTTGTTACATAATGTATATTGCTTTTGTTCTATCTCAGAGCATATAAGTTGTTGGGATTCACCTTGGCCTGTGCGCTATGATTAGAAGTGTAAAACCCCTAATTTCTATGTTTCTTTCTATGATATCCATAGGAAAAATTCCATAAGGTTCTTAACCACGAAGAATATGACCCAAAAATCAATCATCATCATCTCAGCCTATCGCATTTCATTGCTGGACATAGGCCTCTCCAAAATTGCGCCACAACACTCGGTCCTCTGCCTCCCGCATCCAGCTACTTTCATCAGGGTGTCCTACACTGCGTTTGCCGATTCGCGGTCTCCACTCAAGGACTCGTCTGCTCTAACGGCCATCGGTCCTTCGACAGACATGGCCAGCCCACTGCCACTTCAGCTTACTAATCCTATAAGCTAAAAATCAATCATACCCATTATTCAATATTTATCTTTATTATTGCATAACAATAAAATCATTTAAGTATTTATATTCATTCTCAATAGATATGTTTTCTTTTGACTGCACATTTGTGCGATTGCCAAAATGTTTTGGCTACTACTAGAGGACAAAGTAATATTTACAATACTGAAAGTGAAATCGCTTTGTATATTTGAAGTAATAGAATATATTGCGCATAGTATGCGTCCTAAGCTTGACACTACGTAAATTGGAGTGCTTGCAAGGCTGAATATTTTTATCTATTTAGCCTTGAAACTAGACTTTGAACTGGAGGTTATCGAACTTATTTCTCTTCGGCAAGCTTGTGTAATGCCAATTCTTTCAGCCATAAATTATGGAGTTGCACTACGCAATATTATAATCAAATTAATTTATCGATACCCGTAATTTTAAATGGATAAGGGACAAACAAAGAGAAATTAAACCATTTATTGTCTTTGGGACAAACCTTTACTTTTCAGGAGAACGTAAAAACTATAATTTTTTTCGTAGAATCGCTTCTTCTTTTCATTAATTGCTTTCGAATTTTAGGGAAATTTTTCGAGATAGAATAACTTCGTATTACACCAGCTGTTAGAGTTCAACATTTAATATAACTCAATTTTGCCAAAATCTTCCTTACGCCCATTAAAATTACAGGTAGGGCCTTACTTATCCGTATTATAATAAAATTATGACTGTGTTAGTACTTTGTGCTTGTAACGGAAGACATTTTGATTGCGATCAAAGTCACAGGAAAAAGCTACTTAAAGGTAAGCATCGACCTGTTGGTATTGTACGCATCGTAAACGAATCCGTATAGTGTAGTGCGTCCAGCTTTACGCAGCGTACGGATTCATCATCATCATCATCATCCTAGCCCGGTATCACCCACTGCTGGGTATAGGCCTCCTTTCGTTTTTGCCAGCCTCTTCGATCTGTGCGTCCCTCATCCAGGTGTTTCCTGCGGCTTTGGCGAAATTATCAACCCAATGCGCTTTCGGATGGCTCGGGTTTCGGAATTTTCCGCGTACGGATTACCGACGAAACTCTATGAGCCATCGGATTTTCAATATTGACATTCGGATACAGATGATGTCATCCGCATTTTTGAATAAAATGCGATCCGTCCGATGCGTACGATACCGGTAGGTGGATGCGTGCCTTTATAATGCACAACGCTACACAATTTCACACATAATTGACCTAACCCGTCGATAGATAGCGTTGTTCTCAAGTAGACTACAAACTACCGTTTATGATGCACCGAGCGCTAACCATTTACAAGGAAGAGTGACAGTCAATTAAGTGCCTCTTCTTGCGGCATGAGAAACAAGGCCATCGTTCACCATAGAATTAATAAAGTTAAATGAGTATTTTGTGTTTTTGTTTTCTTTAAAAATAAGACGGGAGGTGTTGGAGGACGCCCGACAGAAACCAACCAACTACCAACTAAAAACCACCACGGTGTTCCTCTACCGACCCTTGGCCGAGGGCTGCCACTTTTTGTTTTAAGGGCTACGAGTATAAAAAATAGGGGTTTTAGATTTTTTTACGGGAGACAATTAAAACAACATTATTTTATGACTATATCTTTATTTGGAAAGTATTGCACCGCATAACACATGTAAAAAAAAAAACTAAAATTAATTCGTTTACTTTGCGAATATAGGTACAGTCTAAATTATATTTAACTCGAAAACATCCATAATCTTCTAAGAAATCTTCATTTGTATTTGGCGACTCTGGATACTAATTGCTTTGTTAGACTGTACCTACGAAATAAGATGACAAAAAAAAAAAAGGTTACATCCTGCCATAAGAGCATGTAAAACTTAACAGAAATATATTAATTTCGTATTTTATTTTTCTAATTATGGAATCGAATCATATTTGGTTATTTTCTGAAATACAGGGTAACTCGTAAAATACGGGGCATCTGGCAAGCCTAATACGCGGGGTGCTGGCCAGAAAACCTCCACGTGTGCCTGACGGCTGCTTGTCCTTCTGGACACGTCTGGAGGGAACGGCAGCTGTTTGGCCGGTGCATCCTGGGCACGGGCAGTAAAATCCTTTCGAGGGATTAACCTTGGGGGGATTTTATTGCCTGTGGCGAATATTCTGGCGCGGGAGGTGCCCGTTCTGGGCCAGGAGGGAGTTGCTCCACATGTCCCTCTGTTGCCAACAGAGGGCACAGTGGAGGAGCAGTGGCGGGCCCAGTGTGCACTCATCCTGCCACTGGGCAGGCAGCGGGGGGATTGTCCTTCCCTGCCCCCGTCGATCTCGTAACGCCAGGAGTGCCCGCTGAGTAGTATTCTCGCGCCTCTTGGGACCGAGGGTCTTGGCTTCACCGCCCGGACCGCGAGGAAGAAAACCTCTATAAAAAATTACGGGAGGTAGGGCCTGCGAGCAGCAGACTCGGGGTAGTCTGCTGCCCGACCAGCAGCTGGCGTAGCTGGCACAGCCGGCGTAGTTGGCGCAGCTGGTAAAGGCCCATGAGGTGCGGTGGCGTGCAGTGTTCCGTGTGCGCCACCGAGGAGGGTGCGGCCAGCGTTAGGCCGCACGGGGAGAAGGGGCTCACCTGCTTGAGGCGGGCCAGGACCTGTCGGGGGTGGTTGTGTGAATACTCACGGGTTCCCACGCCCCCGGCTAAGGTAGTTGAAGGAACACCGTGGTGGTTTTAGTCGGTAAGAGTCCGACACTGGCTCCGCCTACCCCGGGCGGAGTGCGTCCATGAGGATTTCCCCACGGCAAAAAAAAAAAAAAAAAAAAAAGCCTAATACGCGGAGAACACGCGCGCGCGAGTTAACGGTCACGTTTGTTTTTGGTTTATGTACTCACTGCCGGTGAGTACCAAGCGCACAACGACACTATGGAAGCTTTGCATCAAAAACTTCCGAACCAAAATAGCACTGAATATCTAATAGTATGATAATAATATAGACACCTTTTTCCAAGGCAGAGTATTAGTCAAATTTAAATTGTCTACTTAATAAATCTATTCTTCTAATATATTTCAGCACTTTACGCATGCCTATATGACCAACAAGACTCTTATAAACTAAGTTTCTTAGAGTAATAAGACACATATTGATAGTTTAATTCAAACCGCAAGCGGCACGTAAAATGTTCGCCGCCACACACATATGCGCGCGTAAGTTGTACTGAACGGAGCCATTTCTGGCTGCAATTTATTTGCTTCAAATTGTGCGCGCGGACTTTGTTTCTATGACTTACATTCAGATACGAATCTAAGCTTCCAACCGTCAAATAGCCCTGCATTTTTTGAATATAAGCTTATGTGTACCTAGTTATTCTAAGTTAAGTTCCATCATCATCATCATCATTTCAGCCGAAAAAGTTATGTTTATAAAACCAAAAAATGGCACTCACCCAAAAGCTTCTACAGAAACTGTGTTATTTAATAATTAAAACTAAGACAAAGGATTTTACTAAGTGGATTGTTCAAGAGAAATTCATTAAAACAATGGTAAAAGCAAAAAATGGGCCACGGCCAAAATGATTAAGTTTCGAAATCGCTTTCTTAATTTTTAAAGGGACAGCTTTGGGCCCTACTATAACTTTATGTTTGGGTCCAATAAAATACTGATATTATAAAAGATAAAACTTTTTAACAAAAATTTAACCGACGAAAACAGAAACTGAAAAGCGAAAAATAACTAATTATGAGTCGGCGCCAAACGAACTTTGCGTTGCAAGTGGCCGAGCGGAGAATGCATTTTTGAAAAGTAATTGTTTATCGTTGAAAATTTCACGTTGTATTTGATGTGACGTTGTTTTTATTATTTATTTAAAGTAATTTAATGATCTTCGTTGATTGGTTGTTTGGCGCCGACTCATAATTAGTTATTTTTCGCTTTTCAGTTTCTGTTTTCGTCGGTTCAATTTTTTGTAAAAAAGTTTTATTTTTAATTTTTTTGTGGTTAAAATCTAACTCCAGGTCTCCATTATGTCGTAGTGTCTAGAACTATATTTATGAGTGTCAAGTTTCAACAGAATCAGTTAACAGGTAAGAATTCAGTGGGTGAACAAACACTCATCCCCTGTTTTACTACCCTTAGGGGTGGATTTTGATTTTGAAATTTAAATGGGACCAACTTCGAGATATACCCTATCCATTAAAAAAATAATCATCAAAATCGGACCACTCTGTAAAAAGTTATGCGTGGTCATACATAAAAAAAAAAAAAACAAATATACGCGTCGAATTGAGAACCTCCTTTTTTTCGTCGGTTAAAAATAATAAAAACTGGACAAGCACGAGTCGGATTCCCAAGCATAGGCTTACAAATAATAACAGACTTGTGTGGTGGTACAGAAAAACAGTTTTTTCGAGGCTTAGACCTCCTTTGGACTTAACCTTTTTATTATTTTCCATGATAGAAGTTACAGTTACACACTTACTGTAAAAAATCAACTGGCTGTGTATTAGGGTTAAAAAGTTACAGCCCTATGACAAGCAGCCGGATGAACGGAACAGACAGCGTAGGCTTAGTAATAATAGGGTCCCATTGGCTCCCTTTGAGTACGCAACCCTAAAAAGTTACCTCAAAAGTTACCTGACGACACGATTGGCGCAGTGGCTGAGCGATTCCCGCACGGAACAAAAATTTAATTTTGTGTGGTCCACAAACAGTTACAACTATCTAGGTACATAACGTATTTTTCGAAACCAGCAAGTATTTGTTAAATCTTGTTCATTATTTTGACTGCCTCGTTGGTCTAGTGGTTGCAAGCGCGAGTCTGAGCGTGGGGTCCTGGGTTCGATTCCCGGGTCGGGCAAAGTGTTATTGGGTTTTTTCACTAGGAAATTCTCAGTAGCAGCCCAGAGTCTGGATTTGTGCCCGGTCAATGGCAATAGGCTCGCCCCCTATTACATGGGACTATATTGTGGAAAAGAAATAAAGAAATAAATAATAATGTTTTTTTTTTTTTATATATATTCTTTAGACAAGACAAGCAGGATTGAACAGTAAAGAGATTTTTAAAGTAAACTTTATTCTACACGCTACGTCTTCGGTTTTGCATAAACTCCTTGCAACCAGAATGACATGTATTGGATTTCCATGCATAATGCAAGTGTTGATATTGAAGGATGCTAGACAAAGTTGTTTTATGGTTAAGAGCTTCTGATGTTCATAACGGTTGCCCCTTGGTGTAAAAATAACAGAATAGTGTCTTTGTGATTTTTATTTAGCGAACGTGAATCAAAAAATCTATTAAATTGTATTTAATGACATCACGTAATTGTTCTTCCTTCATTATCAACATTACAGGGGTATACAAAGTGGAGATGACAATACGACATTTAATAAAACCACGTACAGAGTATCACGTTCTCTGATTGTACACAAAAAACTAATCAAATCCAGTTAATAGTTTAGCCACAGGAAATTATAAAAAAATTACAAATTTTGAATGTAAGACCATTTTTCTGGAAAAGATTGTTAGGTCAAAGACCTGTGCGAATCCATATGATTTTAAACTCTCGTTTTCAATTATTACAGAAGATTACAAAATAGTGTTACATTCGTCGCTTCAGTGCTTGAATGTCCAATCGACCATTGAACGAATTTTACCGGAGACGTTTTGTTTAGTTTATTATTGATTTATGATAAATATTTTAAAAACTTTGATGATTTAAGAATAATGTATAGCATATATTACATTATTCTTAAATCTTAAAAGTTTAAAAAATATTTCTCTTAAATCAATAATAAACTAAAAAAACGTCTCCGGTAAAATTTGTTCAATGGTCGATTGGACATTCAAGCACTGAGGCGACGTATTGTTACGATGTTTTAATATTTATTTAGTTCAATTTGTTTTTTTTTTTTCAATTTTCGATAAACAACTTATTTATGTTGAACTACATTTAGGACTTTTCGCGCACAATAAAATCAAAACAAAACAAACATTTTGACTGACCTCGACGTTTCGGCCAAGTTGCATTGGCCGTGGTCACGAGCAGACTGAAGTATGCGGGTGTCATCGTCTTGAGCGGCGGGTGTTTTCTCGAACTACCCGCGGTTGGTTTTTCGTAACGTCGCTGTCCGTAACACGATATGCTGAATCACGACACACAATGCTGACCGTTTCGGCGGACATACATGTAGTCCCGTAAATATAGTTCAATATGAGTGAAATTCGCGAAAGTTTAAAAACTTATTTACGTATTTAAAATGCTTCTATAGACTAGTAGTGACCGTGTTTTCATTTATTGTCGTATCGTCACATCCACGTTGTATAATTAGTTGTTGTTGGCAACGCGAAATATCTTTTATTTGATTTAATAAAGATTGATTTCTTAGGATTGAACCACGATTGAACACACTCCAGTTTTATCTAAACCACTTCTCCCTAATACCTATTCACAAAAACTTAATAAAATTCTCGTCATTCGAAAATGTAATTTATAGAAAACCTCAACAGATATCATTAAACAGTGAAATATTATTGTCATCCTCATCATCATTATCATCATTTCAACGTCCACTACTGGACATGGGCCTCTCCCAAAAGGGGGGGATATGTCATAATCGCCACGCTTGGCAAGCGGGTTGGCGATCGCAGTTGGTTGGTTAAATACTCAGAGAACGCTGCTGCCCATTCTCTGGTGAATCCCTTAGTCGCCTTTTACGCCACCCATGAGAAGAAAAATAGGGTGGTGCAATTCTTTATGTCCGGCACCACACAGAACATTCTACCTACGTGTAATAGGTACTAAGATTTCATAAACCAAAGCCATAACTCTCATCTTACTACCAATAAAAACACTACAATTATGTTCCATTTCCGCAAGCACAAGCAATATCTTCAAAATTACATTGCGACACTACATCTAACATTTTCTTTATTTTTTATTTAAAGAACCCTACGAGTAAAAATCCCTGGAGGCCTTGACCATAGCATAACGTATGTCCTCGTATAAAACCAACTTACATCCTTATATTGCCGAACCGTTGTTACTGCCAAGAACACGGAGAACGAAATATAGATGTGTTTTGAGTCTTTTGCAGTCGTAGTTTTTCGATTTGATATTCGCTAGAACGAATAATTTTGTGGTTTTAGGGATGTAAGATTGTTGTGCAAGATTTTGGGTTCATTGCTTATTTGATAAGTTGATAAAAAATATTTGTTATCTTTTATTATTCATATCAAGTATTGATATTTGTTTAGCCTTTTCCCGATTATGTTTGGGTCGGCTAGTCGAGCAGTCTAACCAGATGCGGTTCATCATCATCATTTCAGCCGAAAGACGTCCACTGCTGGACATAGGCCTCCCCCAAGCATCGCCACAACGACCGGTCGTGTGCCTTCCGCATCCAGCGGATTCCCGCGACCTTCACCAGGTCGTCGGTCCACCTTGTCGGGGGCCTACCCACGCTGCGCCTTCCAGTACGCGGTCGCCACTCCAGAACTTTACTGCCCCATCGGCCATCCGTTCTGCGAGCAATGATGCAGATTCCAGATGCGGTTAAACATCAGTATTTTACACGGAGCGACTGCCATCAGACCCCCGCAACCCAGTCGCTGGGTAATACCAACATCTTATGTTTAGACCAGTATCTCTATTATGAGTTTTACAAAAGACTATAAAAATCAATCACTTACCTATATGTAGCCATACCTATTATATATCCATATAGTTCTGGCTGTCTTAAAGTCATAGAAAATAATATTTGAGACAAATATGATTTTCTCTATGTGCATGCCAATTTCTTAGTGGATGAGATATGGTAAGCATAGGATAAGCAATCTGCCTGTAATTTTTTATCTTGGCAATAATTGAAATAAGAAATTGGGTAAGCTACTTATGAACCGGCTCACGTTGTCACCATTAACTGGACAAGTAATGAAGGTTGTACCGAATGTGTAGTAATTTGAAGAGAGTTTATGATAATGTTACAATCTTAATATTTTCGATATTTTTATTAAATTCGGAGTTATTTTTGAAGTGTAATGTGTTTATTAAAGCACTACTTTAATCACAAACTTGTAATAAAATAACAAAGACTTTGCTGTCTGAATCATAAGATTCCACCTTTTCTTCATTCGATCTCGATTCTCCCCAAGTGTTTGATGTTGTGCTTTGATCACGCCAATAAAAGAGAGGAAGCGTATTTGGGCTGACGAAATACACGTAGACCGGTGGTTCGCTCCAGATATCGCTGGGGTGGTGCTGTGATCGCTAATCTGCATGAGCTTCAAGCTACCAGCTACCAACTGCAAAGTAAAGGGGAGAGTTCTTGTTATGGAGGCCATGAATCACCATGTCTCGGTATAAAGGCTCCAGTATAAAGGTTCGCGCAGATTACAGCCGCGACGGGCCGCAGCACGTCGTTTTGTAATATTTTACGAAAGCACGCCCACAAGCGAGCACACAAACGGGTGCTGTCCGCGTGTAGTGTGCGATGGTTCATACAAAATGTACGAAAGTGCCGTGTGGTGTCCGGAAAATAAAAATAAAAGACCACCCCCCTCTAACCATGGGTGTCGTAAAAGGCGACTAAGGGTTGAAATCAGGAGGATGGGCAGTAGCGTCCTCCTATGCCGACGGTGGCGACGACGGCGTCGTTTGACGGCGTCTGTGGTCTAGTGGTTCGAGTACTGATCACGAGATCGTAGGATCGACTCCCACAGGACACAAATATTTATGTGTTGAACATAGGTGTTTGTTATTTTATTATTTTTAACGCATTTTACGCATGCGAAGCGAAATCTAAAGATTTAAATTGTGGAAAGAAAAAATCGCTCACGAGCAGGATTCGAACCTGCGACTCCTGGCTCAGTACGCCAGTGCTTTTAGCCACTAAGCTACCGTGAACACTGCTCGTGGTATCGAAATTATCCTCCACTATACGTCTTTGGGTGACGTCAGCGATATCTTATTAAGAAACATTGTTTCTTAACCGACTCGACTAACTTTGCAGTTAAATCAAAGTCGTATAGATATGCCTACCCTTACTAATTATTTTATTATTTTTAACGCATTTTACGCATGCGAAGTTAGTCGAGTCGGTTAAGAAACAATGTTTCTTAATAAGATATCGCTGACGTCACCCAAAGACGTATAGTGGAGGATAATTTCGATACCACGAGCAGTGTTCACGGTAGCTTTGTGGCTAAAAGCACTGGCGTACTGAGCCAGGAGTCGCAGGTTCGAATCCTGCTCGTGAGCGATTTTTTCTTTCCACAATTTAAATCTTTATAGGTGTTTGTGTTTGCCTGGGTGTTTCTCATTTATTATAAGTATGTATTCACAAAAAAAAAGTATAAAAGTATTATATCCATTGTCTAGTACCCATAGTACATGCTCTGCTTAGTTTGGCACTAGATGGTGCTGTGTAAAAATGTCGCAAATATTTATTATTATTATGCACTATATAAGATCGTGCAACATCACCCACTGCGTTCACCAACCCATCTGCCCAGAGTGGTGACTATGGGCATACATCCTATGGCGACACAACTTAAACAATGTCTCCCAGTTTCCGGGGTGGTCCCTTTATTCCCGGCTACGGTAGCGGTCGTGGTAAGGTGGAACGAGGACCTGAAGAAGGTGGCTGAGAGGGACTGGATGCGGAAGGCAGAGGACCGAGTGTTGTGGTGCAACTTGGGAGAGACCTATGTCCAGCAGTGGACTGCGATAGGCTGAGTTGATGTACGAAAGTGATGTAGGAGGATTATTGCAATGCGATGCGTTGCGTTGCGACCTGCCCTAATGTGCACAGGCCTTTAGAAAGCGCTAAAGATACTACCTATCATACACATGTTTGTTTTTATATCAATCGATGCACACGCGATGGGAATCTGTACGCGTAACTTACGAAACTGCTGGAAATAAGAGTTCATAATAACGGTCCCTGAGACATGACATACAAATCAAATTTTTTAAGCGTGACTTCTCTGAAGTTTATATACGTTCAAGGTACCTGGTAGTTGACACAAAAATACGTCAAACTTACTAAATACCATCAAAATATGTATTAAAGTATGTAGTTGGTAACAAAAATATACGTCACAAAGTACAATGTGTGGATTAGGTTGTTCTTTACTCGAGCGAGAACGTACGATGAAATCCAGTGCATTTATGAAGGATTACAGCTTGTAAGCGGGTTTTAACTAAAAAATACGGTACCACTGGCAAAACATATTATAGGAAGCTTACAGATAAAAATCCCCCTTAAATGAAAAAGACTTCATTAGTTTCATCATCATCATCATCATTTCAGCTGAAAGACGTCCACTGCTGGACATACGCCTCCCCCGAACATCATTTAATTCATTAGTTTAGTTTAGAGTTATTATTGTGATAAAAACACACATATTTCTGAGCAATGTTCATTATACTCTCGGCCTTATTACATCCTCGCCTTCGGCTCGGGCTGCAATTCGGCCTCGAGTATAATGAACATCTTAGCTCACTTGTATCATAATGTATTATTGTACAACGTGTATCAGAAATGCGTGGTCATATTTGAAGAGCTCATTTAGGGCATAGCATATAACTACTTTTACTATGGGACCAACCCAGAAATAGCGAAAAAAATATCAGCTGTTCCTTACTAAATCATCGATGTCGCTCGACAAAATGTATGGATCAGCTGATTTTATTTGCTCGATTTCAGGGTTGACACCATAATAAAAGTTGACACGCATTTCTGATACACGTTATATATATGCATATCAAAGGCTACAATCATTTCCCATTTCTTCTATGCGGTATTGTCTTTATTATATGTGTAATATATTTTGTGCTATTTATTTATTTTGGTTTATTAACATGCAGTAGTACGTCACGGACCGCCCCCATTATCTAGATCTTACGTCTTCTTTGTCCATCCAAAGGTTGTCTGGAAGATATAGCTTTTAGCGATAAGACCGCCCATGTACCCATAATTTATACGTTGTTCCTGTTTACTACTATTTTCATGGTGTACAATAAAGTATATTTTATATTCATTTCCTCTATGGTATATTCTATCTATCTATCTAACTCTGTAAATTATAGTTCGCTGTAGTTGTAAATATAAAATATGCGAAAAACGGCCACTATTGGCACTATTTAGGGTTCCGTACCTCAAAAGAAAAAAACGGAACCCTTATCACGGATCACTTTGTTGTCCGTCTGTCTGTCTGTCAAGAATTTTTTATATCAAAAACGGGTTGAGATATCAAGTTGAAATTTATGTCAAATACTTAGGTCTACGGTCCATAGAAGTAAAAAAAAATCAAGCTTCTAAGTCAATGCAATCTGTAGATACCTGTAATTCAATCGCTTTCCGAAAACGAATTTCCGATAAATGATGTATTCAGCGAATAATATTGTTTTCACTGATGGGGGCGCAATTTGGCTGCTACATTCCCCTTAAATGGCGCTTTTAATTGTTTAAAAACGAATCCGACTTTTGTTCGGAAATTTCATGCCCCTGTAGGTGAACATGAGTTTAGTTTTCATGGAGGTTTATTAAAAAAAAATAGGAATTGAAATATTTTAATAAACATTACCTTCGAACATTGTAAAATAATTAACATTAAAAAGCGCCCTCTATTGTTAAATAGCCTACATTATTATTATACTATATTTTATCAACAGATGGCGTTGTTATAAATAAGTAAATAATTACTATCATGATTGACTCTTCTTAGATTAATATTCTAAGATACTTTTATTCCGTTACACCTAACGAAAATATCGTTATTCAATTCGGAAACCTTCATCGATGTTATTATCGATAATCAATAGTTCCCATGCATCACATCAAATGACATGTTCAAGTTTTAATAAAACTATAACTATTAACTATCTGACGGTAGATGGCGTGCAACGCAAAATGAGTATACTTATATCAAGTTTATTTAGGTATTTGGGAAAAAAAACGTAATTTTATCAAATTGTGGAAAGAAAAATTCTCTCACGACTGATTCGAAGCTCACTCCACATCCGCATGCGAAAATTCGTTAAAAATAATAAAACTAGCGTCATTTCGCTATTACACGCTAAATGGAGTTATTAAGTTTGTAATCAAAACATTATTATTTTATATGATAAAGCTACAAATTTACAATTTTCGGATGTTTTCCTTTACTTGTGCTGAAAGATCTTGCTTCTTGCCAAATTTCATGATTCTAGGTCAACGGGAAGTACCCTTTAGCCAAAGAGATTTCACTAGTAAATATTTAATGTCTTTGCCTTTAGCTGTTTTGATGAGTGAGTTTGTGAGTATAGGTACCTACCGTAGTTTATTCATCGTAGTTTATATATCCGAAACAATAAAATTAACTTTGTAAATTATACTTCGCTGTGGTTGGATATAGAAAAAGAGCGAAAAACGGCTACTTTTGGCATTTTTTTTATCTATAACTAGGTAGGTATAGTGTTTATGTTCTGTCACAGACCAGTAAGCTTCAAGACTCCGCATAAACAAAGTTTTGTATTCGAACGCAGTCGTAAAACGTTGGTGGGGTCAGGGGGGCGGACGGCGCGTTATGATTGGCCGGCTCAAAAGTTCGGTGGTATGATTCCTTATGATTGGTGGCGCTCGCTGACTGAGTGACGTTCCGATTGGCGGAGGGACGTTTGATATGCAGTGGTAGAGCATATGCGTTGTGACCGGGGGTGTCCAGCTAAGCGGCGTCTAGAGGCTTACTGGTCTATGTGTTCTGTTCATAGTTATTTTCTTGGTAAATTTTGTTGAGTCGAGACTCGATAGATGGCGTTGTTAAATTTTGAATACTTTCTGAATCGCAGTATAAAGAGTCTCCGACATTTAGTGACGTCAGTCCATACAATGTATTCGTTTATACTTTGAGGTAGGAAGCGCGTTAAAAAACAGCCACACACATAACTGTACATGCTTCTATACTCACACGCATAATGCGCGTCGCAGGCGCGCACTTCATGCGTAGACATGGGCGGTGTTACTCACAGTACAAGCCGCCTATACATTCATTCATAGTCATACATACGTAACGGCCCCATCCTTGGAGCATGAATCAGCGTGATTGGCTCGCTCTGATTGTGTTGTAAGTGGGGTTCAACATTTCCCTGTAGAGGGCGCCGAACAAGTCGACGCCTATGTCGCTGGTCGGCCGGCATCTGCTGGGCTTCCCCCGGGGCAACCGGGGGTTCCACCTGGTAGGGCCTAACCGCCAAGGAGTCGTGAAGAAACGCACCCGTGAGAACGGTGTGCGTGGCGCCCCTACAGGCACATTCAGAGCAACCAATACACATAGCTGTGTTGCAACCTGTTCTCACGAAAAGCAGCACACAGCAAATAAGGTTTGGGCGTTGCCCAATACAATGACATGCCCGTTGTCATGGGCATAGATTGATCCCTCGGGAAAGGGATTTATCCTGTGTCCCGATCCTCGCGACCCCTGACGGGGGCGCCGAGAAGACCCCAGTAGTATTCTTTTATAGCATGGTATAATAAGATGTTTCACCAGGTACTTTCTTCCCGTGAGTCCCGTGACAGCTAGGTCATGTGATTGCCTCCGTACTACGTCATCGGCTGTGGAGCCAATAGCAGGCTGTTATCAATATCGTGATACTTGTCAGTATCAAACTGACCGTGCTGCCACTTTGTGTAAATAAATTACCCGAGCAAGATGCATTTTTTCTTTTAATTGCTTCTACAAAGAATTACTTTTGAACTAGTAATTTTATACAGTTTATTTTAATAACTAGTTAGATGAATAACACGAGATAAAAAAAAGGCTAGTTAGGAATTTATTTTATATTCATTATGAACAAAAATCTCCTTACATATATTGAAGATATCAATCAATGGATCCGTGGATCGTGACGTAGCTTGGAGGCATCTCGCTGTCACCGCAGGAAGAGAATAGCTGATGAAATCTTTTATCATACCATGGTTTATAGTACTGTAAATGTTTTATATTATAGCACACGAATACGAACTCACATGCAAGCGTATCGTCAATAAATATTTTAAATTTTAATGTCTTTGCGTATCACCTATCATAACTGGCCTTCAGTTGCGTGGTTCGGAACCCTAAGGGCGCGAGTCTGACTCGCACTTGGCCGGCTTTTGTATCTACAACTACAACGAACTATGATTTACAGAGTTAATAGTATCACATTAAATTACAGTAACTGTACTTCAATTGTTATTCAAGTGTTATTGGGTTTTTTCAGTAGGAAATTCTCAGTAGCAGCCCGGAGTCTGGATATGTGCCCGGTTAATGGCAATAGGCTCGCCACCTATTACATGGGACTTACAACATAACTGGCCAAATGTGGGTGTACTATACTCCTCTGCCTAACCCTTCGGGGAAATACAGGCGTGGTGTTATTTTGTTGTACTTCAATTGTCAAAAACGAAATTTCGATAAATGATGTATTCAGCGAGTAATATTTTTTTTATTGATGGGGGTGCCACTTGCCTGCTATATTCCCCTTAAGGAGAGCCACTCAAAAGGACCAACAAATGCCTATGAAACATACAATACAAACACTGTAATCCCAAGTCCGTCCAAAGCAGTATTATATTATCTGTGGTCCAAAGCAAGGAGCTCAGAATAATCCCCTTTATCTGAGCAGTGCAGGGAAAAGAGTCGTGAAAAATCTACACAGCTCAGAAAACGCCTTGTTCTCAAGATTTTGGATAACGTTCCGGTTCTGTAGTGTGTATTATAGTATAAGATTTGCATGGACATCATGTATGTTGAAAAAATACGTTGTTTTCTTTATTTGAAAAATGTGGGAGTTTGTGATAAAGTGAACAAATAAACATACACAGGGTGAAATCAAATATCGTCGACAAACTTTATGATGATGATGATGATATGAAAACGTTGTTTATCGCTAAGGGTTTTGTATGGGAAGTCATTTTTTCTTTTCTTCTGATGACTTAGGAAAAGTGGTTCCCTTTCATTGGTAGGTACCTAGAACCCACCTTTAAAATCATAAAAATACATACATACAAAATCAGCCGATTAATGCCCCACTTCTAGGCATGCGCATGCTCTTCTCAGTACAAGAAGGTAAAGATACATATAATGTATTTATTTGTAATTTACAGTAACATATGAAAGGAGACAGCATTAAAAGTAATTAGTACAAAAGGTACTACTTATTTCAAAGACAGTTCTACCCGCCAATAATATAAATAATAACAATTAATGAAATTATAAATTGGTCTGATTATGTTTTTCTGGGTTTTCCGTAATCCTGCGCAACAAATGATGGACTCAATTGGACCATGATAATAGTTTCACCAGAGAGAGAGGTGTGTTATTATAAGACAAATGAAACATTTTTTTTATGAGATTTAGTTCTGCTCTTGACCACAATCTAGACAACTTTGTTAAGATGTGGTCGAAGATAGAGGGAGCAAACCTTTAAAGAAAGAAAGAAAGAAGAAAGAAAAATAGTTTATTGTCACAGTTAACAACGCGCAACATTTAAACAACAGTGATAAACACAAGCAGGTAATATAAGGTGCCGATTCACTCCAGGTTTAAAGGCGTTAGGGTTGTAAGTGCCTATTTGATTTCACCCAGTAGATGCAATATTTTTCTCAGTAAGCCAAAGTTACTTTTCTTGAGTATGACATGTGGTTCCGTAATAAAAGTAATGTGAATGACACTTCATTTATTTCCTTCCTCGGACGTCGTTAATCACAACAAGACAAAAGCATCCACTTATACTTACTTATTACTTACTTACTTAGCTTTTATTTTTACTTAGGCATCATTCGCAAATATTGCGTAGAAATTGTTTTTCGTATTTGTGGGCTGTTAGACCAAGAAAATTTATGCAGACAAGTGAGCAACAGCTTCTTCAGAATCAGTTGAACTTACTTTGAACATTGGCGTAGAGTTGCTAGCTTATCGGTTTTTTTAACGAACGCATAATCGGCGAGTCTGCGTTAGAATTACCAAGCTCATCCCAACACAAACCGTTTAAAGGTAACATAACATAACATCACGCCTGTATTTCCCCGAAGGGGTAGACAGAGGTGTATAGTAGGTACACCCACATTTCGCCAGTTATGTTATAGTCCCATGTAATAGGGGGTGAGGCTATTACCATTGACCGGGCACAAATCCAGACTCCGGGCTGCTACTGAGAATTTCCTAATGAAAAAACCCAATAACACTTTGCCCGACCCGGGAATCGAACCCAGGACCCCACCAAGGTTAAAGTAAAAACCAATTAACTGAAAACCTTTAAAGGGGTCAGTCAGTCTGTAAAATCAGCATATCCTTACATTTTGTCGATTTATGAGAACAAAAATGTAGGGGACAGCTGTTTTTTTTTCGCCATTTCAGGGTTGGTCCCATAGTAAAAGTTGTTAATAATGATGAGTACAATGACCCCTTAAGAGGTTTTCAGTTATAGCAATAACACATCCATGCCATGCCATCTCCAAGCCTTACAAAAGATGTTTAATGGCTACCGCAAAGTAATAATGTTGTATATAAAACTTTAAGTATTGAGAAAATCGATAGTACAGAATTTATCCTTTGCGGATGCCATTAAACATCTTTTGTTGTACTTGGAGATGTATATTGGTTTTCACTTTAACCTTTAAACAGTTTTTAAACTACTGTAACGAGGCTAAACTCGTTACGCTACTGACCACCTTATTTGGACTTCCTGGCCACTTTATAAAACTTCACCTATCCAAATTCAAAATTTTAAATTCTATCATAATTTTCTATTTTTCACTTAAAACAAGAGACTTATATCGCAGACTCGGCCGAGTATGGACGTGTCCGTCCATTAACAGTTTTTTTATATAATTTTACATCAGTACAATATATTTTTATCAGTGTTATCCAATCTGCAACATACAGTATTCCAAAACGTTCCTGCTTGTGTTTTATTGTGTTTTGACCTACATATCTACCTACCTATCAACCTGGTTCCTGCCTCCAGCCAGAGCTCGCTGCTTTGACATAGCAGCAGCTCAATCGTCTTATAGTCGGAGTTGACCTACCACTCCTCCGACCCTCCGTACTACCAACCCTCTGTACCCTCCGTACCTCAGAGTTCCGTACCTCCATACCTCTGAGTTCCGTTCCTGCAGTTCCTGACTACCAGTTCCTGACTACCAGTTCCTGTACTACTAGTTCCTGTTCCCGTGTGTCACCGTGTCAAGCCTCCGAACCTTCGACCCTCCGAGTCTCCTGCCTGAGCTACCCTCATCGAGACACGACGTGACACTACTTGTGTTTAAATAACTTCTTAGGTTTTCGCGATCACTACACATTATAATAAAACAAAGTTTAACCGGATTAAATCGCGTATCCTAATTTTAATAGAGAAGATGGTTGGTAGCTACCATCTGTTTGGAACCCAGTCCTAAAAATAATCAAGTCCCAAATAGCACGCAACACTGTAAAAGATAATGATATTGTGAGTGAAACGATTGTACGGTAGATTAAAACATATTTTAGGAAATATCTGTAAAGACGATTGTCATCTCAGTCTACCTGCAACCACGAAATGCTGCAAAGCTTTCGAAACTTCAGGGAAACCAATTTAAATAATATACGCGATTTAATCCGGTTAAACTTTGTTTTATTACTTGTGTGTTACTTGGGATTCCATAATCGGACAGCCAAACGCACGGCAATTTGCCACGAAGCATTTTGATAATAGATTTATTAGGCGTACCACCGCGTACCGCTAAAGAATGGAATTACTTCGATTCGAGTCTGTGTTTCCTAATAAGTATTAACTGGTAGTCTTCAATGCTCGAGTGAATGGGTTTTTGCTAGACAAGCGTGTACCATGATCGACCGCAACATCGCCTAACATCAGATGAGGTGGCGGTCAAAAAATACAAGCAGGAGTCTGACGTTCGACATCCCCTTTACAGTCACCAAATGCCTCCAGGCCGTCTCAAGAGTCGCAAAAGCTTTTTGCGCAGCACACGAGCTATTAAAGACCACCCAGCTGCCGCCAGATGCAAATTGTGGACTGAAAAGCACCCTCCACCTCCTGGTTTTATTACTCCACAGGAGAAGTTACCACCAGGACACGATCTACAGTGGCCAGTGTGGAAGTCACTCAATCGCCTTCGCACCCAGGTTGGTCGCTGTAGACTTAATATGTGTGAATGGGGGTTTAGGGACCCTAGCCTTGCACACTGTGACTGCGGTGACTCAGAGCAATCCATGTCGCACTTGCTAACGTGTCCCTTGTGCCCGAACACCTGCACAAGAGATGATCTATTTGCCGCCACTGAAAACGCCATTGAAGTGGCCACTTTTAATTCCAACCATATTTGAACCATTGACACGGTAAGAAGAAGGTGGCGGTCAAACGCAAGACCATCAGTAATTTAAAAAAACTTTAGTTCAATAATTCGTTCGAAATCAGTTTCAACAAGTAAAGATTACCATGTAGAAAACACTGAGGTAATATGTACTACGTACTAGAGAAGACGCCTCGAACAAAATGTTTGTAGCACGTTTTAGAGCTCCTGCACTCTCGCTTAGTCACGCTCGCGCCGCGCGTGTTCCGCGGCCAGCAAGTTCTGCTACATTTTTTGTTCCTGATGTCGGCTCCAGTACGTAGTACATATTACCTCAATGGTAGAAAACGATCAATGCTTACATAATAATTTCTTAGGTTTTCGCAATCAATACATAACCGTCCCAAACAGCACGTCACGTTGTAAAACATAATGATACTGTGAGTGATCTCAAGTATTATATATTAGTCTATGGTGACTACTGCATGGATCGAAACGATTTTAATAAAATTGAACAACATAACATCACGCCTGTATTTCCCCGAAGGAAAAAAAAACGAACGGTAAAATAAAACGGAAGATAAAAAAATATTTTTTAGATACATAATATGTAAAGACTTGTGATCTTAGTCTTCCTGCGACCACGAACGCTTCAAAACTTTCAAAACATCAGGAAAACCAATTTAAATAATATACGCGATGTAATCCGGTTAAACTTGTTTTATTATAATCAAATTTTATGTTTCGTAGTTTCATTAGATAACTAAATAGATTTAAGGCACTTAGTTCATAATTTACACTACAGAAAATGTAAAAACACTTATTTTTGCGTTCTTAAAGAGTTTAATAACATAGGACAACGAAAACAAATTCTGTAAGTCTAACAATGTACAAAACAAAAATCAAAGCTTCAGGTCGTGTAGGCAAAATTTCATAGCTATCGATCGCCACGTCAAAACCGAACACAATAGCGATTTTTTTCACTCAATTCTGCGCAAACTTTAGGCTGTGAGCACAATATCGACACAAAGTTAATAGTTGCTATTTTTTGTCGATTTTCAGTTTAATCGAATATAATTAAGGCTGACTATTTAAAGACCCAAGTGTCATAAACAAACGGCAAGCCGGAACATCTACTGTCAGAAGATTGAGATTTAAAGCATTGAGATTAGTTTAGAACTATATTTTAAAGGTTTTTAATTACGAGAATTGGCCATCTGATTAAACTACAGTTATTAATATAAACGGTTTCACTCAAGTTATTTCATCGGGTGTGCCCGACCAGTTTCGAGCTCGAACGGAGCCCTTAATCATGAGCTGGTTACGCGGCGGCGTCGCGCACCAAACTGTGGATTTAGAGGCCACAGCGCGCCGCAACACTGGAAACTGGTCGGGCACACCCGATGAAATAACGTGAGTGAAATCGTTTATATTAATAATTATGAATTTAACTCACGATAGTTATTAAACTACAGTTACTAACTTTACTTCAATTTTATTGGTAAAACCATATTTTCGATAAGTAAATAAACTCAGATAGTATATTTTTTGTTGTTGCTGTTGTAGTTGTCGATAGAAAAAACCGGCCAAGTGCGAGTTGGACTCGCGCAGTAAGGGTTCCGTACCTCTCAACGACCTGATACCTCATAAAAACTGTTTTAATTTACGAGAGTTTATCAAAAGACATCACAGTGCGCGAAATATGATTTTTTGCATGTCTTTCTTACGCAGGTACCACCACATATGTCTATGTTTGTCTTATTGTTAGTATTTGTTACTAAACTACATATTATGCACTATAATTATGACCAAGTTTGTCGGTGGTATATATTACCGTTTTGAAGACAGAGCAGGAACAAAAACGTTGAAAAAATGAATGTTTTTTGAGGTTTCTTGTATGGGGACCCCCTTTGGTTTTAGACTTTTTTTTGTTTTTAGTATTTGTCGTGATTCACCTCAGCAACACATATTATAAGAAAATTTCAACCGGTTACCTATTACCGTTCAAAAGATACAGCCCTGTGACTGACAGAAGGACGGACGGACGGACGGACGGACGGACGGATGGACAGCGTAGCGAGAGTAATAGGGTCCCATTTGGCACCCTTCGGGTACGGAACCCTAAAAATTCCAAAAGAGGCCGTTTTTCACACTTTTTCTATCTACAACTACAGCAAAGTATAATTTATATAGTAAATAGTTTCTGATTAAATGGATGCTGATAAGCAATAATGTGTCAACCCACAAAAATTCGAAAATTGAGTTAATGATGCAGTACGCTTCTTTGGCTGACAAAGAACGTTTTTCAATAGGGTTTTAACCTGATTTAATGGTTTTTATACCAAAAATGAGTATAAAAAGGTTGACACGAAATCAGTTCGAAGGGTAAGACATTTTGCAATAAGATGTTTAGGCACTTGAAACATTGTTTGATGACCCTAGGCGCCGTCTGTTTAAAGTCAAAAGAAGTTATGGGACATGATCGGTTATTGCGTAATTAGTATTATCCTTTTTCAGCTGTGTAAACAACATTGGCCCATATTTAATTAAAATTATACGTATAAAGTGGGCCTCACAAGACTACTAGCCACGAATACTACATGGAAAACGCAGTAGAAGACTTGGGGAATATAAGATCATCAAAGATAAGTCAAAATATTACATAAATATAAGGATTTTAGCTATACATGTTTAGAGGTCATTTTACCGGTAAAATTACTAAAACAACGCTTTTTTATGACAGAATACTGTTTAAAATTACATTCAAATACGTTTTACATACTAACCGTGGTAATATTACTTATCTTAACTACCTAATTTCAGCAAAATGTAATATTTTTGATTAACAGGTTATTGCTTAACGGGGTGCTGGCCAGAAAACCTCCACGTGTGCCTAACGGCTGCTTGTCCTTCTGGACATGTCTAGAGGGATCGGCAGTTGTTTGGCCGGTGCATCCTGGGCACAGGCAATAAAATCCTGTCGAGGGATTAACCTTCGGGGGATTTTATTGCCTGTGGCGAATATTCTGGCGCGGGAGGGGCCCGTTGTGGGCCAGTGGGGAGTTGCTCCACGTGTCCCTCTGATATCAGCAGAGGGCACAGTGGAGGAGCAGGGGCGGGCCCGGTGTGCACTCACCCTGCCACTGGGCAGGCAGCGGAGGGACTGTCTTTCCCTGCCCCCGTCGATCTCGTAACCCCAGGAGTGCCCGCTGAGTAGTGTTCTCGCGCCTCTTGGGACCGAGGGTCTTGGCTTCACCGCCCGGACCGCGAGGAAGAAAACCTCTATAAAAAATTACGGGAGGTAGGGCCTGCGAGCAGCAGACTCGGGGTAGTCTGCTGCCCGACCAGCAGCTGGCGTAGCTGGCACAGCCGGCGTAGTTGGCGCAGCTGGTAAAGGCCCATGAGATGAGGTGGCGTGCAGTGTTCCGTGTGCGCCGCCTAGGAGGGTGCGGCTGACGTTAGGCCGCACGGGGAGAAGGGGCTCGCCTGCTTGTGGCGGGCCAGGACCTGTCGGGGGTGGTTGTGTGAATACTCATGGGTTCCCACGCCCCCGGCTAAGGTAGTTGAAGGAACACCGTGGTGGTTTTAGTCGGTAAGAGTCCGACACTGGCTCCGCCTACCCCGGGCGGAGTGCGTCCATGAGGATTTCCCCACGGCAAAAAAAAAAAAAAAAAAAAAAAGGTTATTGCTTAACAAACATTCTACTATTTACTAACGCTTGTAAAAGTTTTATAAAGCTTGACACGTTATTGCTACAAAAAAAATCTCGTTCACTTGTTCGTTCGTTTATTTCAATAGTATGTTAAATGACTTGAAACGTTTTTGAAAAACGTGGAATGAGGGAATTAATAAAACAAACAGGTTCACGACTGTAAGTATCCGTAAACAGGGTAGACAGACATTGTCTCAAATCTTCAGGTTCTCGAAATTATTACATTTGGCACATACCCTCATTTTGCAAGTTGTGTCTTATTTTTATAATTATTTACAGAATGCTACCGCCAAGATCAAGAAGCCATGTTTGCGGATCATTTACCTAATACCTCACGAGGAAAGCCATGCGTCGCGTTCTACTTCTGACGAGGAGTTTCAGTGTGAGGTTATTAGCCACGATGTTGAAGAAAAGAGGCGTATGGTTCCGTCAAATAGCAGTCTCAATGAGGAGTTTCCAGAAGTACAGCCAACAGAAACATACCTTCCGAATATTTATATTTCTGATCAAGATCTGGACTTTGAGAATACTCTGGATTTATTGGAGTTTCTAGCTGCTGTTGATTGCTGTTTGTGGCTGATAATACAACACTAGCTCATTCGTCGTTCATTGAGCTTATTCATCATACAGCAACTATTCAGTCCGAGCCCAATGAGTTGTATGATCCATCATAATCTCAGCCTGTCGCAGTCCACTGCTGAACATAGGCCTCTCCCAAGTTGCGCCACAACGCTCGGTTTTCTGCCTTCCGCATCCAGTCACGTTCAGCCACGTTCTTCAGGTCGTTGGTCCACCTGGTGGGGGTCGCCCTACGCTGCGTTGGCCGATTTGCGATCTCCACTCAAGGGCTAGTCTGCTCCAGCGGCCATCAGCCCTTCGACAGACATGGCCAGCCCACTGCCACTTCAGCTTACTGATCCTACAAGACATGTCGGTCAATCCGGTTCTCCTGCGGATAATCTCGTTACGGATTTTATCCTTCAAAGAAACTCCAAGCATTGCTCGCTCCATAGCTCACTGAGCGACTTTGAATTTGTGAACCAGCCCAACTGTCAGTGTCCACGTCTCGGCACCGTAAGTCATGACAGGCTGGACGTACTGGTTTAAGACCTTTGTCTTCAAACTTTGCGGTATATGCGACGAGAAGACTCGGCGAAGTTTGCCAAATACTACCCAGCCTAACTAGAACCTTCTGTCGGCTTCTTTCTTGAAGTTTGTCTACCAAGCTGAATTATCTGCCCTAGGTAGACGTATTCCGTTACGACTTCGAGTGCCGACCCTTCAACGAATATTGGCCTCGGCATGACATGCATATTGAACATGAATTTCGTCTTGTCCAGATTCATGCCGAGACCGACACGCTGAGATGCTCAGTTTAAGCTGTGCAGCATTTCGCCCAGGTGTTCCAACGACTCAGCCATACAACGATGTCATCGGCAAAACGGAGATGTGAGATTTTCTCGTTAACGTTGATACCCTAACCAGTCGAACGAAACGAGATTATTTTGTTGTAGGTAGTTTGATTTTGATTTTTAAATACTGTTTTAATTTAGATAATGTTGATTATGATGTAGGTAGGTAAGTATTCAAAGTAAATCTTGAAGATTGAATAGCCAATAACGCTCGATGGTCCCTAATTTGTTCCGTTTTTAAAAGGTAAATAAATATTTTAATATTGTAAGAAATCATGGCTTTTATTGATAACACCTTAACAATACAATTTTTATCTCAATAATACGTTTATCAATATAGGATTAAGGTACTTGACATTAATCAAATTGAATTTAAATTAATTGTTTTCAGTTTAGCAATAATGTGTTATAAGACTTGAAATGTATATTCAAATAAAATGTTTGCTGGCGCATTTTGTAATATCAAATTTAACGGATTTTGGAATGAATATAACAGATTTTACAAGTTTAATTGGAGAAATTTGATCTAAACTTATATTATGATATAATGACTGCATATCATCAATATTTGCAGCAAATTCTTGAACAAACTAATTAAATTGGCGCCGTAATTTTGAAACACGATTTACTCGAAATGGCTTCCGTGCAGGTTGACATACTATTGCTTATCAGCATCCAAATACAGTACCTGTATTTCAATTATTAAATACAAATTTTCTATAAATAATGTATTCAGCGAGTAATATTATTTCCACAGATGGGTGCGCCACTGTAAAAATAATATCACGATCAAATCGCGGACGTTCTCAAAAAATGCCAGGTTAAGAGTTCTCTAAACCAACGAGCATGCATGACGAGGTTAATGGACGTAGATGAAGCGAAAGAGGTGTGTCAGGATCGTAGCAGGTGGAAATCCGTAGTCTCTGCCTACCCCAATGGGAAACAGGCGTGATAATATGTATGTATATATATGCGCCACTTGGCTGCTACATTTCCTTTAAGTGCTTTTCACTTCTGAGTCTAGATTTGAGTTTTTAAACGCACCCACGATACAAGATAAGTTATGGAGCAATGTTTAAAAAAAAATACAGTTCAATTTTTGTTCGATGATTCCATCGAATTGTAGTCGATTGTTTTCCACCGATGTGAAGACGGTATAAATTCTTTGGGAAATGTAGTTGTCAGCTGTCTGTTTTCATTATACCCAGATTGCTGGGCGAACGAGATAGGTTTTACGGTACAGTGGCTGGACCCGTTTGTGCCAATAGCTTTGTTGTGTTAAGAAGGCTTTGTGTTAGGAATAAACGGTTAATCGTTATCGCAGACCCACAATATTATAGGGATCACTATTGTTGGTTAGTTAGGCTCTGAATAAATATACCTAGCGGGTAACATTAACCAGGGATATTTAATCTGGGATATGATTACGATTATAAGAAACTGGTTAATAAAAACAAGTTTAACCGGATTACATCGCGTATTTTGTTTAAATTGATTTTCCTGAAATTTCGAAAGCTTTGCAGCGTTCGTGGTCGCAAGAAGACTAAGATGACAAACGTCTTTACAGATATTTCTAAAAATTATTGTAATCTACCGTACAATATTGAATTACTTAAAATCGTTTCGATGCACGCAGTAATCACTCACAATGTCATTATCTCAACTACTTCTCATTGCCACACAACATAACAACGACAACAACTCTCTCTTAATTTATTTTTAGGGACTTGAAAAAGAGCGAGATCGAAGCCGTGACCGTGCGGGATAGGACAATGGAACAAGGAGAGCCAAACCCAGATAATGGGAAAGAAGAGTGGCAAGGCAACAAGACTAGTGACAATTTGGCTTTATGGCGCTTACGTATTTTTTTTGCCTTAGGCAGAAAGATTTAAGTTGAGTTTGGCTTTATGGCGCTTAAACACTGTTCCACAATATTTCCATAAATATTTCAAAAACAAAAATATCCAAAATAAGGTTAAATTACAACAACATACTAGCTTATCTACGTGTATTAAGCCAACCACATAGCAAATCTTCACCCACATTTAACCCACTTTGACCCTCTTCAATCCTACACCCGAATCTCTGAGGTTCACCATAAGACACGTGATTCGTTTTTTATGGGATCCCCTATGAAGGTAAATTATGTGTTAAATGATCAGAGCCACTTGCCATAATAGCAAATTAACTTTTAGCGTTTCTAACCGCGGGTTTAATTTTTGCTTTAGAAATAGTCAAAGATTGTTTAATCCGTTAGTTGATTGCTGCTAAAAAATAATAAAAATCTTATATTATTCGTGCGAAACAGACATGTACAGAGAGATGTCAAGTTTCTATGAAGGTTTTGAACAATGACGTCATACTTTGATAGTGCTTTCTCTGTCTAGTGCGCTTCGCATGCGTAAATGCGTTAAAATAATAATATAATGGGTTAATTATGTAAATCTTTATTCATAATATTATAATCAATGACGCCAAAGCGCGCCTTTTTATATAATTTTATTTTGTACTTGTGTTTCATATTTGTATTGTAAATATTGTATATTTGTAAATAAATAACTGCCTCGTTATTTGTGACTGCCTCGTTGGTCTAGTTGTTGCTAGCGCAACTGCTGAGCGTGGGGTCCTGGATTCGATTCCTGGGTCGGGCAAAGTGTTATTGGGTTTTTTCATTAGGAAATTCTCAGTAGCAGCCCGGAGTCTGGATTTGTGCCCGGTCAATGGCAATAGGCTCGCCCCCTATTACAATGGGACTATAACATAACTGGCGAAATGTGGGTGTACTCAACACCTCCGCCTACCCCTTCAGGGAAATACAGGCATGATGTTATGTTATGTTATGTTGTAAATAAATTAACCTTGTTTTGCCATTTGGTTTTGGTATCTAAATAACTATTTAATTATGATTATCAATAACTAACTGAGTTAACTGTAGCCCACTTACAAAGCTTCCATTAGTTCATAAAATTAAGTAGTTCGAGCCAGGATTGTAATGATATTCACAAACTTCATTAACTCGGTCTACCGCTTGAGATTTAAAAGGCAAACTACTGGCAAACTAAAGACACAAATGGAAAGTTTTTATAATTATTCTTTTTGCATAGAAAATTACTAGAGCACAGTTTTGAAGAGTCTAGACTGTGAATTAGTAACTCGCTTTAAAACAAAAGAATGTTAATAAAAGCACAGAGTAAGGATGTATCTCTTTATACTGTGATGAAAGTAAAAATTGTACTATGTCAGTCTAAAGGTGCTGCTACACATGCCTGTAACTTGCAAGCTTGCATACCAATTTCTTGCACGTGCCAGCTAATTTCATGTGTTTACGTTAACTGGCATACCAGTACCTGGCAAACAAGTAGGTATATTGCACAACATTTGATTTACTGGCATGCAATATGAGGGAGAGGACGCGGGGGGCTGCAAAACTGGCATGTGTGAACGTATACGGCAGCTACAGACATGCCAGTGTCACTCAAATCCGTCTTCTTCTTCTCTTCCTTTTTATCTCATTAATGAAGATACACATTTTACTGCTAGTATCAATATGACTCTACTTTACTTCAAATGCTTTCCATTGACGCATAAACTAGAAATTAATATGCTGTCAAGACTTGACAAGACAAGGCTCGTGTATTATACTTCTTGCATGTTACAGGCATGCAAGTGAGCAATTTGCATGCAAAACTTGCAAATGTATCCACAGTGTGCCATTTACTTGCATATGCCATTAGCTATCATACAAGCTACTGCGCCATTTTACAGGCATGTGTATTCCTGCCTTAAAAGTAATTTTACACTTTTTTTATGAAAACAGCAACGAGAAGTATATTTTTGGTTTTCTTATTCTATTCCATAGAATGATCTATGAAAATTTCCATTACTGACTTAGATATCGCGTGATAGGTACTGAGCCCACGTCGCGAGCGCGAGGAAATATAATAGCAAATAAATAGCGAATAATAAAATAAAAAAAACCGTACAAAGGTAAATATATCACGCACAATCAACCGCACGTCAGTGGTAACACTTGAATTAAGAAAACCACTCATCAACTCAGCCTATCGCAGTCCACTGCTGGACATAGGCCTCTCCCAAGTTGCGCCACAACGGAATACGTCTACCTAGGGCAGGCAATTCAGCTTGGTAGACACAACTTCGAGAAAGAAGCCAACAGAAGGATCCGTCTGGGCTGGGCAGCATTTGGCAAACTTCGCCGAGTCTTCTCGTTGCCTATACCGCAAAGTTTGAAGACAAAGGTCTTCAACCAGTGCGTCCTGCCAGTCATGACTTACGGTGCCGAGACGTGGACACTAACAGTTGGGCTGGTCCACAAATTCAAAGTCGCTCAGCGAGCTATGGAGCGAGCTATGCTTGGAGTTTCTTTGAAGGATAAAATCCGTAACGAGATTATCCGGAGAAGAACCGGAGTGACCGACATAGCTTGTAGGATCAGTAAGCTGAAGTGGCAGTGGGCTGGCCATGTCTGTCGAAGGACCGATAGCCGTTGGAGCAGACGAGTCCTTGAGTGGAGACCGCGAATCGGCAAACGCAACGTGGGGCGCCCCCCTGCCAGGTGGACCGACGACCTAAAGAACGTTGCTGGGGGGGGACTGGATGCGGAAAACCACTCACTGCCTATGAAATAAGGACCTGACACATGGTCAAATTGTTACAACTGATGTGCGGTCGACTGTACTTATCGCTTACTTGTTTTAAGCACTTCAAACAGTTTTGTTTTCCTTTTAAATAACATGTAAAGCTCTAGTTCCATTGTACCATTCAGAATATTGAAGGTATATTACATTCCCATCTCGAAGTATAATAATGCGCATAATTTTATGACATTATTTTAACAATCGCTCAGCGAATCTAAAATATATGGTACACGAGATTTTCATATGATAGGTAATGCGATACGTTTTATTACTTGTGACTATAAAAATGCCATAAAAACGCCATTAAGTGCCCATGGCATGCCCACTGATCTAAATGTCACCGGTCACATTCCCAATTTTGTCGATTTTGTGGTCCTCATGAAATACAACCTGCGAATATTATGAATACAATCTGGTAAGTTTATTGTTCCGTGTGGTGCCGGATATAAAGAATTGCATCACCCTATCTCTTCTCACAGGTGTCGTAAAAGGCGACTAAGGGATTCACCAGAGGATGAGCAGCAGTGTTCTCTGAGTATTTAACCAACCAACTGCGATCACCAACTCGCCTGCCAAGCGTGGCGATTAAGGCATATCCCCCCAACATGCTTGGAGGAGGCCTATGTCCAGTAGTGGACGTCTTTCGGCTGAAATGATGATGATGATGATGATCTGGTCACTGAGGTAATATGTACGACGTACTAGAGCAGACATTCATCATCAACTCAGCTTATCACAGTCCACTGGACATAGGCCTCTTCCAAGTTGCGCCACAACACTCGGTCCTCTGCCTTCCGAACAAAAAACCAAAAATATCGCGCAACTTACTGACCACGGGACACGCGCGGCGCGAGCGTGGCTATAAGTGAGGGAATGACACATCTCAACGAAAAAGTCATTCGTTGAGATGGTGTATGACTCGTGGTCCCACCAATTTGACCCACCAGTGGTACAAAATATTATTTTGTATGTCTCGTGGTCCCACTGGCCGGTGGGTCTACGAGTCATAAAAATCTGTTGTAATAATGATGACTCTTGGACCCACTCATTTTGAACCACCAGTGGTACAAAATTTCCTATACATTTTGTTTGTTTTCTATAGCGTTGACGATTGTATATTGTCAACTTGGCTAGGGGGGCAGTAGCTCTAAAACGTGTTACAAACATTCGATTCGAGGTGTCTTCTCTAGTACGTAGTACGTATTACCTCAGTGGATCTGGTAGGTAATAATTATATTTATATATTTCAAAATCACCAAATTACATGGTTTTTAGACATTCGGTAAGTTCCCAAGTTGTTTACTGGATAGCTGCAGGATGCCGTATAAGGGTTACCTGACATGGAAAACCATTTCGCTGGTCTTCCTGGATCTATCGGGATCCGCTGATATACCTATTTATTTATCCTTAGTAATCAAGACTTTTCTTTTGCTCACTCGTCCGCTGCGGCCGCCGAGTTCACGCGGCGGATCTTTACTATCAGTGTGCTTGAGTGCAAATAAAATGGAAGCATTTTGGTGCTCAGTGTGCGCTGAGTATTAGAGTCGGATATTAAAATTATTCCGTATTATTAGTCCGTGTGGTGCCGGACTTAAAGAATAGCACCACCCTTATCTCTTCTCATGGGTGTCGTAAAAGGCGACTAAGGGATACACCAGAGGATGGGCAGCAGCGTTCTCTGAGTATTTAACCAACCAACTGCGATCGCCAACCCGCCTGCCAAGCGTGGCGATTATGGCATATCCCCCCCTTAATTGGGGGAGGCCTATGTCCAGTAGTGGACGTCTTTCGGCTGAAATGATGATTAAAATTATTCATATGTACCTATTATTTGTCGTACCTAATCGTGAATCATGTAACATTATATTGTTATTGTCAACTGAAACGTTGTTGAAGATGGACCTAATAATAATGATTGCTTCATCAAATGGTCATATTACCTATAACAGATATACTGGGTGTCAGGGAAACGCTCCCGAAACTGAAAGGCTAACCTAAACACAATCGAATACCAATAACCATTAGCCTAATATTATTTTTTTAGTGATTTGGTATTTTGCTAACCCACAATGTAAAGCGTACAAAACTCGGTATCAATGCCACGTGTACCTGACCTACCTACGCTCGCTACGACACGGACTGCGTATGCGAGCGGATGTCGTTCACCCCTAGCGCCAGCTGATAATTTATTTGAATTACATTGCGAACTTTAAACATTTTTGTAAATAAATGGGGTTTTTTTTGCAAATCAGTTTTATTTAACTGCCCAAAGCTGGTTATGAATAATGTTAAAAAAATATGAAAAAAAACGCATTTTTTTTGTGGTTTCGTATCAGTAATCACCAGCACTATCACCTATCTTCGTTTTCGGAAGCGTTTCCCTGACACCCAGTTTAATGTTGGAAATGATTAGAAGTGAAAACTGGATTAGTGACCCCGTGATCCCAAAAGGAACAATCATCAGCAATTATTATTAAGATAATAAAAATTGAATTCAATCGATTTTATTTATTGATAACAATTGATACATGTCAGTTATAAAACGGGAATTAACGCGCACATACTTATTTTAAGCCCGATCAGTTTCAACTGATCGTAGTCTCGAGCAGACCGAGCAGACTGGTATGTGCGCGTTAATTCCCGTTTAATAATAACTTATAATGCAACGCAAAATTCCAAAAGTAAATATATCAGCAATTCTTGTTACCGTCAGAGCTCCAAAATATCCCATTGGGAACTCCCAACCACCTAGGTGCACCGGCGCGCGGCGTTCCCTATAGGGAACGCCGTACCCAAGCGATTATATAAATACCCTATTTTTTTAATATAATTATTTAAGGTTTTAATTCGATTACACGAAATTTGAGAGTGTGGCCCACTAAAAAATTCGTTGATGACCATAAAAATAAGGTATCCATATCATGGTTAACATAGTACAATCGGGAATTAATGCGCACTTACTTATTTTTATGCCCGACCAGGTTCCACTGATCGTGGTCTCGAGCAGACTGAGCAGACTGGTATGTGCTCGTTAATTCCCGTTTAATAATAAGTTATAATGCAACGCAAAATTTCAAAAGTAAATATCAGCAAGTTTTATTTTAAAATGAAAATTAAGAAATCAAAAACAGCTAAAACCACAGGATAATCCTATGATCGTATTCGCGCAATCGAGCGTGCGACCAACAGTTGTCTACCGAGCATTTTCTATTGAAAGCTCCCGTTTGATGGGCGCATAAAATTTCATAGCTTTCCAATGTTATGTTATATAGCGTGGACGTTGGATTACACACGTATATGATTCGCGGCGTTTATGGCACGAATTATGACTGAAGTTGAGTTAAACTGAATTGTCAGAATAAATCAGAAGTGAAAGAATAAGGCTGGTTCACAGATATAATAAAAACTATAGACGAAGTTTCTTTTTTTATAGTACAGGATGGTGCTGAAGGCCCACCTGATGTTAAGCGGTTACCTCTGCCCAAAACAACTTCAATACCACCTAGGCTGTTGCCTAAATGGTACCGCAAGTTGGTTCGCCAAACTGAGACATAAAGATGGAAAGTCTCATGTGATTGTAATTTCACTGGCACCCGTACCCTTCATATCGAAACATAGTAACAACAAAAACTGAGACACCAATCTAGTTAAGCCAAAAAAAGTTATTTTTGAAGGAGCACACACACGAAACTCACATACGTGGAGTTACACGAAGGTGTACAACCAACGCTCACGCACATACATGCAGCTCTAACCATGCTCACCCCTCTACACATGTTGCGGCATCGTCCAGTAAGCATCGCGAAAGCAAATATCCTTCAGGTGCATGGTGTGTCCGTGAGCGCTGGTTGTACAAGAAGGAGCATAGTTTTTTTGGCTTTACTTTCGCAGCACTTCGTCTATATTTTTTACTAAGTCTGTGGGCTGGTTATAGACCAGTGCGTATTTATCGGCACACAGTCCGCACAGAGCTACGAAGCGGAGACACCCATGTTGCGTTAGGACATCGTTTTATAGTGACGCGGATTGCTCGCTTGAAGTCCGTCCAGCCCGCAGGCGGACAGTCCCCAGTAGGTGGACAGTATGCATTACTCTGCAACCAGCCTTAGATAATAAATAAATAAAAAATAAATACTTCTGGGACATTTTTACACAACACCATCTAGTCCCAAACTAAGCAGAGCTTGTACTGTGGGTACTAGACAATGGATATAATACTTTTTTTTGTAAATACATACTTATAATACATAAGAAACACCCAGCCCAACACAAAAACTTATGTTCATCATACAAATATTTGTGTCCTGTGGGAATCGAACCCACAACCTTGTGCTCAGCAATCCGACACTCGAACCTCTAGACCACAGAGGTCGTCAGACGACGTAGATGGACGATAATCAAAAAAATCTTAGATTTTACCTCAAAATAGATATTGCTAAAGTCATTGGGTAAGCACGATAATAATGGTAAACCGATAAAACCATCAGTCCTTTTGATAGACCTACCAGGAATTTAAATACCTATATTTATACTTTCTTATTTATAGTAGGCGGAGGTTCTTCCAAGACTTTAATTGAATGGCCTTCAAAAGTTTATGTAAAGTTAGTTAATGTAATATTTTGAGAGGAAACGTAGGTAGCTAGCGGTCCGTTGTAACATGCTGGCCCACAGATCCGCACGATGTACGAAATACTATCAGTCTTTCTAAACGTGCGGCCTGTGGGTCAACTTTTCTCAGCGGGCATACAGTGACCTGCGTGTCCAATATAATAACGTACTGAGGATTTTGCTGAGGCTGCCGTGGCGGTGCAGTGTGTCAGAGATGTTTACCGAAACAAATATTGATGGTTTCGCCGCAACCATTAGAAAAAGATGTGCATCCCTGATATCACGTCTCCGCGGC
The DNA here is from genome assembly GCA_949699075.1 of Asteroscopus sphinx. NCBI lineage: Eukaryota > Metazoa > Arthropoda > Insecta > Lepidoptera > Noctuidae > Asteroscopus > Asteroscopus sphinx. The sequence continues at coordinate 28,210,557 of OX453004.1, read as the reverse complement.
AGTAACAAGACTGTCCTCAGTGCTTTCGCAGATCGGTGGGATTCTCCGATGATGCGGAGATGGATGCAGCTCTACACTGTGTTCACTGATACTGGATATTAAGTGAATTGTTACTAATACTCCTATGAACTTTGTCTGAAATAAACATTTTTAGATTTTTATTTAGTGTAATTTCCTTGTGACAAAATCAAAAACTTACCTACAATAAACGAATTTGAATTTGAAAACTTAGTACGTATTTTTTTACGTAGTAAGTTTTCTATAAACAGACATTTAAAATAAAATTGAGACACTGAATTCGAATATCCCTGAATACATCACTAAAATAGAATATGTTGTATTTTCAGTAATAAATGGTGAATCTGAACGTATGTGTTTGTCACAGTCATTGACCGTTCGATTTGCGGTCAGTGCAACGGACTACAGAGGCAGGAAATTGTGTGGTTTCATTTTGGTCTGAATTTCAAATAAATGTTTTTGGGACATTTTTACACAGAACCATCTAGTCCCAAACTAAGCAGAGCTTGTGCTATGGGTACTAGACAATGAATATAATACTTATATACTTTTTTTTTTTGTAAATACATACTTATAATACATAAGCAACACCCAGACCAACACAAACACTTATGTTCATCACACAAATATTTGGGTCCTGTGGGAATCGAACCCACGACCTCGTTATCAGCAGTCCGACACTAGAACCACTACTAACTAGATTTGATTTTCTTTTGGGAATATCATATACCAACGCCGTTGATGAGTGGATGAGAGTGGCCGAGACTCAAAGTCTGTGGGGCCCTATTATGTGGGGAGTATATTATATGGAGAGAGGCCTATGTCCAGCAGTGGACTGCCATAGGCTGATGATAATGATGAACGCTATAGTTTACTAATTGACACGATTTTATCTATGATTCTATAGCTACTAACTTTATTATATCCTACTAATATTATAAAATATGAAAGATTGTGAAGATGTTTAGACGTTAGTTACTCAATCACGCCGAAACGGCTGAATGGATTTAGATAAAACTTAGCACATAGGTAGACCATAAACCGGATTAACATATAGGTTATTTACTTTTTATCACGGGAAGATAAACAGTTCCCGAAGGATGCATGATAAGTCTTCAGCCGTGCGATGCGGACGATAGAAATCCCTCACCCAATGACCTCTTTTAGGGCAGCATCAGGTCGTCATAAAGACATCTACGCCTACACGTCCTTTTTTGCCTTGGGATATCCTCATGGATACACTCCACCCGGGGACGGCGGAGTCAGTGTCGGACTCTTACCGACTAAAACTACCACGGTGTTCCTCCAACTACCTTCGGCCGGGGGCGTGCGAAACCTCTGTAGTTGCACAACCACCCCGACAGGTCCTGGCCCACCACATGCATGCGAGCCCCTTCTCCCCGTGCGGCATAACGTTGACCGTACCCTCCCCGGTGGCACACACGGAACACTGCACGTCACCTCACGGTTACGCCGATTACGCCGCCATTACGCCGATGTCACTGCCACGCCAGGCACGCCTACCACGTCTGCCACGCCAGGCACGCCTACCACGTCTGCCACGCCAGCCACTCCAGCCACGAGAGTTTTTTTTATTAATATTGGATATTATTATAGCTTTTAGCATGAGCCATTTGGATAAAAAACCGCCCAAGTGCGAGTCCGACTCGCGCAGTAAGGGTTCCGTATCTCTCAACAACATACCCCATAAAAACTGATTTAATTTACGAGAGTTTCAAAAGTCATCAATGCACAATGCGCGAAATATGCATTTTTGCATGTCTTTCTTACGTAGGTACCACCACATATGTCTATATTTGTCTTATTTTTAGTATTTGTTGCTTAACTACATAATATGCACTATAATCTGACCAAGTTTGACGCTGGTATATATTACCGTTTTGATGATAGAGCAGGAACAAAAACGCTGAAAAAAGTGCATCTTTTTTGAGGTTTCTTGTATGGGGACCCCCTTTGGTTTTAGACTTTTTTATGTTTTAAGTATTTGTCGTGATACACCTCCTAGCAACACATATTCTGAGAAAATTTCAACCGGTTACCTATTACCGTTCAAAAGATACAGCCCTGTGATAGACAGACGGACGGACGGACGGACGGACGGACAGCGTAGCGAGAGTAATAGGGTCCCGTTTGGCACCCTTCGGGTACGGAACCCTAAAAAAGGAACTATGAAATACTCGTATACTTCCACTCAAAATTGTTTTAATTCTAAACGTCTAAGGTATTGTATTGTTTATGCCTTTTTAGGGTTCCGAAGTCCTACAAGGAACCCTTATAGTTTCGTCATGTCCGTCCGTCTGTCCGAATCCTTTACAGCTTTTGTATAGCTCACCAGCATTGTATAGCGCCATCTAGCGGCTACTGACATCACTCTCTGAGTCGCCAATGCTGCCGTCTATTGCAAAAACTAAAATAGCCGTGATTAATATTCGATTTGATTTGTTTGTAACACCTACTTAAGGAACCCTATAATACTGAGCATGGCCCGACATGCTCTTGGCCGGTTTTTCATATGTAGGTATGAACATAATTATTATTTAACTACGTACCTTTTGCAACCTTTGCAGCTTTGTAAAGAACATAAAACACGCAATAAACAGATAAAAATAAAAGAACAAACACATGAGTCGTAAATGTCACTTCCCATTTGAAATAAGCAATTAGGGTTGAGCCCACATTCACGTGAGCATCTTTTGTGTTCAGAATCCAAGGGTCCATAAATTTGGCGTTCGGTTCAGTGCGCTTGGCGGTCCGGAAAGCAAGCCGTTCCGGTTCATGGATTCAGGATTGCAGAGTTTACGGTTAGGTATTCTTATTTTGCGAATTTAAAAAGATGTTGTCTAATAAGTTAGATATGGGAGCTCTCAAGGAAAAAGCATAATTATTATTATGTCTTTTAAAGTTGGCAACGCAGTGGCGAATCTCCCGATGTTGAAGATGTAGATGGTCGGTGGTGATTCCTTACCACCAGGTGACCAGCTCGTCTTCCCTCTTGATTGTAAAAGGGCAATGCAACTCTTTCCTTGCATTCTGAACAAGGCGGGAAGTTATTTTGAACCCAAATAACAGTAAATATCAATTTTGGATGTCAATAAACCAACAAGAAGTTATTTTGAGCCCAAAGAATAGCAAATATCCATTTTGGATTTCAATAAACCAACAAGAAATTATTTTGAGCCCAAAGAATAGTAAATATCCATTTTGGATTTCAATAAACCATAAGAAATAAGAAACCATAAGAAAATATTTTGAGCCCAAAGAATAGTAACTATCCATTTTAGATTTCAAGAACCAACAAGAAGTTATTTTCAGCCCAAAGAATAGTAAATATCCATTTTGAATTTCAATAAACCAACAAGATGTTATTTTGAGCCCAAAGAATACTAACTATCCATTTTAGATTTCAAGAACCAACAAGAAGTTATTTTGAGCCCAAATAATAGCAAATATTCATTTTAGATTTCAATAAACTAACAACACAAGTTAAAACCATTTCCTATCATCGCACTGCGACCTAGAAATACAAGTTAGAACTAAGCTAGCAAAAAGTTTGCGACATAAACTCCTTAAAACATTCCGAAGTCAGTTTAAATTTGATCAATCCCATTCATTCGATTTAGCTAGGAACGAACTAAACTTGTCTGTAAGCATTGAATCAAATAGTTCTATATTTGAACGATATAGGTATGTATTGTAATTCAACTCCATTTTGAAATAGAAGCATTTTATTGTTGTGATGTTAGGGTTGATGGATGGTCAGATTTAAGTAGGATAACGTGTACAGTATATTTTGAGATATTTGGTACATAAGCATTAAACAAAAAAATATTTAAAGTTGAGTTAAAGAAACACAATAATTTATCCATTAATTTATTGTTAAACATTGTGTTATTATTAGGCAATATGATCACATCTGAAGTCTACGACGTGGTATTTGACGAAGTCTGTGGTCTATTGATTCGAGTGTCGAATTGCTGATCACGAGGTCGTGGGTTCGATTCCCACAGGACACAAATATATGTGTGATGAACATAAGTGTTTGTGTTGGTCTGGGTGTTTCTTATGTATTATAAGTATGTATTTACAACAAAAAAAGTTAACTATAAGTATTATATCCATTGTCTAGTACCCATAGTACCAGCTCTGCTTAGTTTGGGACTAGACTAGTGTAAAGAGTCCCAAAAAAAAAAACACGAATTTCAGTTACAAGTTTTATACACGTTTTATAGATAAGCAACAAATAATAATAAGAGGTATGTAAATAAAGACAGACAGAAATATTATATTATCAGACTAAGTGAATGCAATGGACATTATTCTTAGTTAACAAATATATACAACGTAGAAAAATTTGTTAGATTAAAATTACTTATTAGTCTTATAGGCTAGATTGTAATGTATTATTAAGAACCGTGTTATTTATAATCAGGGAAAAAAAAAAAAAAAAAAAAAAAAAAAGACAGAATGATTCAGTTGGGCTGGGCAGCATTTGGCAAATTTTGGCGAGTCTTTTCGTCGCCTGTACCGCAAAGTTTGAAGACGACGGTCTTCAACCAGTGCGCCCTGCCTATCATGACTTATAGTGCCAAGACATGGACACTGACAGTTGAGCGCGAGCTATTGAGTGAGCTATGTTTGGAGTTTCTCTGATGCATAAAATCCGTAACGAGATTATCCAGAGAAGATCTAGAGTGACCGATATAGCTTGTAAGATTAGTAATCTGAAGTGGCAGTGGGCTGGCCATAACAGCCGAGTAAGACGAGACTTGAGTTGAGACCGCGAATCGGCAAACGCAGCGTAGGGCACCCGCCAGGTGGACCGACGACCTGAAGAACGTGGCTGGGGGGGACTGGATGTGGAAGGCAGAGGACCGAGTGTTGTGGCGTAATTTGGAAGAGGCCTTTGTCCAGCATTGGACTGCAATAGGCTGAGTTGATGATGAAATAAAGACAAGTGTAGTGGTGCAGAACCCTTAGTGCGCAAGTCCAACTCGCACTTGGACGGTTTTTAATAAATAAAATTGGATCGATATGGTCATCATCAGTGTCATCAAGTAAGTCATGAAATAAGAGTATGTCACCATCCTCGTACATCTTATGTCTCTAGAATTAACCACATAATTATTATTATACTACAGACAACCGCACGTCAGTGGTAAGACTTGAACTAGACAACCGCACGTCAGTGGTAAGACTTGAACTAGAAAACCGCCCATACTGCTTACGAAATAAAGACGCCGTCATTATCAAATTGACGTGCGGTTGACTGTACATAGATCTACTAAAATTTATCCCGGAAAAGTTCTTAATCTGTTCCAATAACAAACTGTTCGATAGATTCCGTAGTTTGAAATCTCCGGATCTTCAACATCAGTTTACCGAGCCAACTCGATATTTCGCAACATTTTCTCTATCTGGGCCATTTCCAATTACTTTTCCGCACAGAATAAACATGGAACGATTAGATTTGGTACACTCGTTGTTAAGTTTCGTGACCTATCATTCCTTTAGTTTCATATCCACTGAATATTCGAGAAAGTTCGTCCAAAGATACATTGAAGCAATTTTATTTGATATAGAGGTTTCTGTTGTGTTTTCGAAGATCTAGCGGTTATATTGGATGAATTTGATGGAAATTATGAGGATTATGAATTACTGATTACTAACCATTAAGACTAAAATCCGTAACGAGACCGGAAAAGAACCAGAGTGACCGATATATATATATATATATCGGAGGGATCAGTAAACTTAAGTGGCACTGGGCTGGCCATGTCTGTCGAAGGACCGACGGCCGCTGAAGCAGACGAGTCCTTGAGTGGAGACCGTGAATCAGCAAACGCAGCGTAGGACGCTCCCTCACCAGGTGGACCGACGACCTGAACATGGTGGCTGGGGGGACTGGATGCGGAAGGCAGAGGACCGAGTATTTTGGCGCAACTTGGGGGAGGCCTGTCCAGCAGTGGACTGCGGTAGGCTGAGTTGATGATGATGAACCATTATGGATGGAAAAAGCTTGTTTCTTGTCAAGAAATGGAGATTCTAACTAATGGTTATTCTAATCATAACCCTTGTTTTTTTAAGATATATGTTCTTACGTTACCTATGTGTACATACAGTCAGCTGCACAAAGATGTATCATCATCATTGGAGTCTGTCATTTATCCAGTCTTGGATTTAGGCCTCTTGAGGGACCGGAAGAGGCCTATCTAAGAATGTAAGAAAAACTGTTTGATTATTTTATTATTTTTAACGCATTTACGCATGCGAAGCGAAATCTAAGAACATAAATTGTGGAAAGAAAAAATTGCTCGCGAGCAGGATTCGAACCTGCGACTCCTGGCTCAGTGCGCCAGTGCTTTAGCCACTAGTGTTCACGATAGCTTAGTGGCTAAAGCACTGGCATACTGAGCCAGGAGTCGCAGGTTCAAATCCTGCTCGTGAGTGATTTTTTTTCCCACAATTGATATCTTTAAGAACAGGTTGATTAAATCTCTATATTTTACGAACCAGGTATTTGTATGCGTATATAATACAATAGAATAGAATAGATTTTTATTGTTTGTCCCAGGTAATTGAAAATACAGAATTATGTAAAATTACAGTATCCGTCACGCGGGTTAACAGAATCTAACGCGAGCGGAGCCGCGGCTAAAAGCTAGTATATACGTACATATTATAATAGTATGAGCAGATGCTAATTGTACAATATTGAAAGATCAATAACTAACTTCATAAATTAAAGTTTTAATATCGCCAAGTATATATATCTTTCTGTAGCTAATAGCTGTATATAATCAGCACATTTCTGACCCACTGCTGGGCACGGGCCTCTTCTCAATGTGAGAAGGGTCAGTCATTAGTCCACCATGACGCTGCCCTAGTTCAGATTGGCGGACTACACACTCTATCAAGAACAGTATAGAGCATTCTCAGGTGTGCAGGTTACTTCACGATGTTTTTTCAAAGTTAAAGCAAGTGATAATTAAATTTTGATTCTGACTTTTCATGTTCTTAGTGTTGCTTAAAAATGCTGGGATGGCAATAATCCCAAAACCTATTTACTAATACCTTCATCAACTCAGCCTATCGCAGTCCACTGCTGGACATAGGCCTTTCTCAAGTTGAGCTACAACACTCGGTTCTCTGCCTTCCGCATCCAGTCCCCCCAGCCACGTTCTTCCGGTTGTCGGTCCAAATGGCGGGGGGTCTGCTCCAGCAGATATCGGTCCTTCGACAGACATGGCCAGCCCACTGCCACTCCAGCTTACTGATCCTACAAGCTATGTCAGTCATTCCGGTTCTTCTCCGGATAATCTCTTTACGGATTTTATCCTTCGAAGAAACTCCAAGCATAGCTTGCTCCATAGCTCGCTGAGCGAATTTGAATTTGGACTAGCCCAACTGTCATGACAGGCAGGACGCATTGGTTGAAGGCCTTTGTCTTCAAACATACAACATGTTGCGGTATAAACTAACTAATACCTTATTATATGTATTAATTGGCAATTCTTCGGGCTATGTCGGTTACTTTCGTTCTCCTGCAAATCTCCTCATTTCTGATTCGATCACGCAGGGACACTCCGAGCATAGCCCTCTCCATTGCCCTTTGAGTGACTTTGAGCCTTCTTATCAGGCCCATTGAACACGTACGTACGTTTCGCGTACTGGAAAGCGCAGCGTGGGTAGGCCCCCCACAAGGTGGACCGACGACCTGATGAAGGTCGCGGGAATCCGCTGGATGCGGAAGGCACAGGACCGGTCGTTGTGGCGATGCTTGGGGGAGGCCTATGTCCAGCAGTGGACGTCTTTCGGCTGAAATGATGATGTATTAATTATTATTACGCCTTTGACAACATCTCTTACAGTTTCCAATACAATGACATCACAAACCAATATAATTATTTCGCAAAAAGAGACAGAATTATACAAAACGCTATTCCCATCTCTCTCTAAATTCTACAAATATATCTGTTACAGCAAATATTAGGCCTTTGATTACTTAGTGTAATGAGCATAATCAACATGAATAGATACGTCCGATTCAATAGGTTATCAATAGTTATATTGGTAATCGGGAAACGGATCTATTTTGGTACATGTGTATTGATATAAATGGTGACGTATGAATTATGTATCAATTATGGAATCCATAATAATAATAATTATGTAACATGTCTACAACGTTGTCTGATGATGTAACCGGATTGCGGGGGTCTGATGGCAGTAGCTCCATTTAAAATCCAGATGATGTAAAATCCAGAATCATAATATCCGCGGTATACAACATGGATATGATAATACGACAATAAATGAAAACACGGTTATTACTAGTCTATAGAAGCATTTTAAGTTAAAGTTTTTGAACAAAATAAATATGTAAACATCGAAATAATAATTGTAATCATCTGTAATTGAGAAAGAAAGTTTAAAATCATAATATGGACTCAAACAGGTCTTTGAACTAATGATCTTTGTCTAGAAAAATGGTCTTACATTCAAAATTAATGAAATTCAAAAGATTCTAAGCCTGAGTGTAAGCTATTAACTGGATTTCATTGATTTTTGTATACGTTCAGAGGATGTGATATTCTGTATGTGGTTTTATTTAAGGTCGTATTATCATATCCACTTTGTATACCACGGATATTATGATTCTGGATTTTATGTCATCTGAATTTTAAACGGAGCGACTGCCATCAGACAAACAAGTGACATCATCAGACTCAAAAAAAACTCAGTAAAACTTGGTATTCAAAATTTTTTTTGTAATAATTCTGTGACATTCAAACACAATGAGAATTGTATGTGAATTTTTTTTTTTATGTTTAAGGTCTTAATAGTTAATATTATTGGTACCTTAATATAATTACGATCTAGTCTACAAGTCTAATAAGTAATTTTATGCTAACTTAAACTGGCTCCACTCCACTGGCACTATCTTAGCGTCTCTTAAGGCGAAGTCACTTTTTTCATGTGTCTTTTATTAATTAATAAATAAAGTTCGTGAATAAATAAATAAATAAATAGACATCCAAAGGTTAGATCAGTTATCAGATTTTCGGGCTTCTGACTATCCGTAACGACTGCAATAAGTTTTCGAATAATTCAACCATTCAAAATACAACCCTTAACTTCAATCTATGGTCACCCCCCTTTCTTAACTAGCACATTTAACTAAGTGTCGAACGTTTAACTGCAATATCTTCCAAGGTTTCCGTGATCTTATCCAATTACTCTAATTCGTGAATCTGTGAAACGATGATTGTGGCTGTTATAATTCACTAGTTGCAATTATAGATGACAATACGGGCCAAGACAAAGGGTTCTGATAGCGACGACGACGTGAAAGTATGGTCTGAGTTTGAGTTATCAATCGTTCAGATATAGAAAAATCCTAGTAGAGTTTTGGTTAGATTTAAAGGTAGAAAAACAATGCAATATCCCTAATCCTAAATCTCTTTTAGTTATTAAGTACTAACATAGACTAAGTTATATGTTACTGACACATTGGATCCATCGCCATCGTTGTCTTAAATAAATAAATTAACTAAATTAAATTAATCTATGGTACCTATTAGAAGTATTAAAACTACAATTCTTCAAATTCAAATTCTTTATTTGCATATAAACATACAATAATGTTACATAATAAAAACATGTTCAAGTAATTTTTGTTGTTTGGCTGAATAGAAAGTATTCTGCAATAACCAATAACTTAGAGCTGCTGTAAATTTTTATTTTTTTATGAGATATAAGCTCTTGACAGCAATCTAGACATCTTTAATCCCTTTTCCTTTTTCTAACATTTTTTTTAAACAGTTTGTTTTGATTTTCATTATGAGCTTACTTGATATTGATCTTGTAATAAAGTGGGCGTTATGTTGATTATTTTGTAATTTTTCGAGAAAATACTGTAAATAATCAAGTTTTCCGTAAATTATGAATTATTTTATAATTACGGTAATTTTATATTACCTATACATAGTATACATGCGTTAATATAGATGTTTATTTGTTTGGCTCAACGGAATTTTATTAAATTTGGCGCACAATTAGAGCAAATCTTGGATGAAAACATAGATACTTTTTGTAGACTTACCACGGGAGCGAAACTGTGGACGTCAGCTTAAAGACGAAGCTTTTTTTTCCGTGGTGAATATCTTCATGAACGCACTCCAACCGGGGAAGGCGGAGCCAGTGTCAGACTCTTACCTACTAAAAACCACCATGATGTTCCTCTACCGACCCTAGGCGAGTCCGCCGCCCGCAGGGCTACACCTAGGGTGGCTGGAAGTCGGCATACGCCCTCCTACAACGCCCAGGTCGTCTCCTGCGGATGGAAAGAGAGGTCATCGCCTCTCGAACCCTCTCCGCCGCCTCCTTAGCAAGCATCACCTCTCCTCACAGAAGGAGACGACGGCTTCCCAAGGCGCTGCTGCTCCCGACCATAGACAGCTTAAAGATGAACCCAACACATGCGCACTAACAGTGATCATAAAATATCAGAATTAACCATTAACCACAACAAATCTACTACTAATATAACAACATAACATAACATCACGCCTGTGTTTCCCCGAAGGGGAAGGCAGAGGTGTAATAGTACACCTACATTTCGCCAGTTATGTTTTAGTCCCAAGTAATAGGGGGCTAGCCTATTGCCACTGACCGGGCACAAATCCAGACTCCGGACTCCTGCTGAGAATTTTTAAATGAAAAACCCAATAACACTGCCCGACCGGTAATCGAACCCAGGAGCCCACGCTCAGCAGTTGCGCTTGCAAACACTTTTTTTTTTTTGAGGCTTAGAAAATGCCTTACGCATATCACACAACCTGGGGGGGCGTGTGGGTATGTGGGACTCGCACCCACTAAAAACTCCGCCATGTTCCTACTCTCGCCTTGGGTGGATGGGCCACGAGGACTGCCGCAGTGCATGGCATTCGCGACCCATCCAGCGCGGCCCACTTCGGGGCCTTCCTCTTCCTTCTTGACTCATGGGACTGGGACATCACCGCAACTCAAGGGCCGTGCAATGCAGACGATAGACCCCCAGTCTATTGTCCACTAGCCCCTTTAGGGTGGCATTAGGTAGCAATAATGACGCCAGCGCCGACCCGTTCTCCTACGGCCGATCGGATCTGCGAAGGTGTCCTCCTCCCTGACCCGTTCCGTCGCTTCCTTCTGCGAGATGACTTCCTCGCAGACGGAAGCAACTACCTCGCAGGCACTCCCACTATCAGCCATGGCTCTGACCACGGCTGGTAGTGAGAGGTCTCCTCCGATTGCTGCAGTGAGAGCACGGCGCTGCACCACCCAGGCGGGGCCCTACAACAGAGTACGAAAGGCCGTGTCCTCACTACAGCCGCACTGGTGGCACACGGGAGTTGCCTCCCGTCTCGCCATTTTGTGCAGGTATTTTTCGAAGCAACCATGCCCCGACAACACCTGCACTCGACGGAAGGACAACGTCCCGTGTCACCTCCGTACCCATTCCTCAAGGATCGGCTGGATAACCCCCACAGTCCAAAGACCGCTTGCAACCACTAGACCAACGTGGCAGTCAATCTACTACTAACACTATCTATATTACTAGAATAGTACAAATTTGCCAAGGTCAATGATCTTTTATCACAATTTTCAATTAGCAAGATACAAAGTAATGGGGTTACTCGCCATCGTCACGTAATTGCTTCTATATTGAAACAACACATATTTTACTAGAAGACTGAAAAATCTTGTATGTATAAAATTATTACACAGCAATTACAGAGGCGTTGAAGCTAAAGCGCACCTCGGTCACTCAATACAATATAAATGCTAGCACCACCTACATACACAAGACTACGTATGTATACAAACGCACACACACGTGTAGGTTAGGGATGCTCACCGCTCGTAAAGCAGACTGGGTTCCAAGCGCTTCTCAGTAGTTCTCAGAGATGGCGTGCTTGTATAGCAACAGGCGATTGACATCCATTGCAATATTGCAGTCCAATTGCCGTCAGACTGCGGGTGCGTGCGGGGCGCGGGCGAGGAATCTTAAACTGGCGGGGGGTGGTGAGTAGCCGTTCTGTACGTTAGTACTATTAGTTATTCTGTAGCTAAAGTGTAGCTGAAATGTCAATGAACTCAAACTATCTGGGGAATGGCGATAAGAGGCTGCATTGCCTGCAGTCAAGACTTATTGGTATGCAACGTCAGGTTCTCGGCGTCGCGGCGTCGCTTCAGTTAAGACATGATTGATGTTTCCTAAAATAGACAGGTATCACATTTTAACAAAGTTTTAATCCCCTTTATTTATTTAAACTTAAAGACATTGTTAGTACACAATGCCATTTGTTATCATGATGACGAGGGCCCAGGTACCGAATATAACTTACCATACTATTTGGCTCTTTGTTCCTGTATCTGTTTATATTTTTGGTAATTTTGTGCGTCACTTATACAAATTATTTTGTGTCCATCTTTTAACGCCTCTCTTGCGCCTCTTTACATGTCATCACGCCCCCAGGAAGGTGCACCCAGCATTGAACAAATAATGCTCTAGACGCAAATAAAAATTTTTTTTTCTTTCTTAACATAAATATGCCTTACGATAATGATTAAAAATTATTTTTTGTTTACTTTAAAATTTTCTTGGTGTTATGTATCTTTAACCGACGAAAAAAAAGGAGGAGGTTCTCAATTCGAAGCGTATATTTTTATTTATTTTTATGTTTGACCCCGCATAACTTTTTACTGAGCGGTCCGATTTTGATTAAATTTCAAAACCAAAATCCACCCCTAAGGGTAAGAAAACAACTTTATTTATTTATTTAATGATCTTCGTTGATTGTTTGTTTGGCGCCGACTCATAATTAGTTATTTTTCGCTTTTCAGTTTCTGTTTTCGTCGGTTCAATTTTTGGTTAAAAAGGTTTATTACAAGTGTGTAGTGTAGGGATTATTTAATGAGATCCGCACACCAACATTCGCTATATCACAAAACTCAATTTTATGCAGCGCGAACGGGGTCTGAGGTGCGGGCGGCGTGACCGCACGGAAGCCCGCCACGGACAGTTAGCGTCAGCGGTAAGCGCTGTGATTGGTCACCGCATTGACAGGCTCACTTGGCGCGATATTCAAACTGTATGCACGCTACATCCTCCTCCTCCAAGTCACGACATCGACCCGAGAGTGATTTGGGCTTAAATCTAAGAGCGCGCCTTCCCTTTTATCTTAGGCGGCCGACCTCGCAGACGGCGAGGCTGGTCCGGCTCAATAGATTCGGTTTGTTTACAAATTGTCTTAGGCGGCCGACCTCGCAGTCGACGTGGTTGTACCGGCTCAATTGTTTCAAGGTGGTTACAAATAAGAGCCGTCAGATCCGAAAAATGAAAACGACCTAACAACTGATCCTGACTATCGACCAACTCATAGGCTGTGGGGCTAATAACTCTTTTGATAGTATATGGCCCATCTCTCTGAGGCATAAACTTTCGGGTTAAGCCTTTGGGAGCATTGCTAAGAGAGTGAGTAGTTAATAATACCTGGTCACCAACCTGGAAAACTGGAGATGGTCGTCGGGAAGAGTCAGCATATTCTTTCCTTAGATCTTGTTGTTTTTCAACACGATCTCGTATATCCTGTAGGGAATCAATAAATTTTGACAGATAAGGCGTAGCCTGAGGAACATACGTTTCCTTATCCAAGACTGCACGCAGGTCATGCTGTGCATCGAATGGTGTCCGCAGTTCGCGGCCATACATCATGTACGATGGTGTTAGTCCTGTGGTTGAACAGGTAGCAGTGTTGAGGGCGAACCGTACCTGGGGTAAGAATTGGGGCCAATTGCGATGGAACGGGCGAGGCGAAGCATACCAGAGAAATCCTTAAAATCTTCCCTCCTCAGGTGTTTTCGAATCCGTGCGTCCAGTAGGCCGTAAACCATGTCGACTTGCGCCTTTTCAGTTATGTCGCCGACAGGAATCTTAGATAATAACGCACGACATTTGGCGACGAACACGTCTGTGTTTTGATCACATTGTTGTTGTTCAAACAATTCTTTATAGATACGGTGCGGGGGTCTCCTATCACCGTAGGTATTGATCAATAAATCTATGGCAACATCCCATGTATGTATCTCCTTTTTTACTCCCTGGTACCATATTGCGGCGTTATTTGTGAGCACCATAGAGAGGCCCCTGAGAGCGTTCTCCTCTGACACATTAGCGCAGTCCTTGAAACTTTAAATGGCGTCTATAAAGGCGTCCACTGACTCGTCGGCGTCACCGCCGAACCTGGCGGTGCAGTGCGTGAAGGTGCCGCTGCCGACGGGTGCAGAGTTTGGAACTGGGGATGACGGCTGGCGACTTATTACTTTGTCCAGCAGGCGCTCGAACGCTTCGGTTTGGGACTGCTGCATGGCGGCCATCATGGCAGCCACCTGTCCTGACGAAAAACTTGCGGCGTTGTCGGTGCCCTTGTCATCGTCGACGTCCACGGCGACCTCGTCGTCTGAGGGCGTCGCCTGATCCCTGCGCGTACGTGGCATGGTGATGATGAACACACGCGAATTATGTAAATTACGGTACCTACTAACAACAATAACCATGAGTTCGAACGAGCAGTTTAGGTATCTCGCGGCACGTTGGGCAGCCACTTGTAGTGTAGGGATCATTAAATAATCCCTACACTACAAGTGTTAATTGTTGTTGACAACGTTTATGTTGTGGAAGTCAAGGCATTTAACTTAGAAACAAGTAACCTCATAATTAGCTCTTCAAAGCCTCAAGAAATTAATACTTTTAAATGGCAACCGAAGACGCGACGCTTGTTTTATTCAATGGAAAGCGTTTCTTCCTTCACTAACCATCAATTAATTATCTTGTGATAAAAATAGAAATTCCTCGAAACATTTTTAATAAGACTTATGTTGTATTAAAAAGATATTTAGAACATTCCTCGTTAAAATTAAACTTTTAGCCCTATTTTTTTTGGGATTCGTTAAAAATCACATAAACCCTTTCAAGAACATGTAACTTTGGTGAATAACTTTAATAAATTTCGGTTAAAATAAAAGGTAATTTGAGTAGTTCAATGGAAGTTAAATTGCTTTCGTTCTATGATGGAACACATTTTCTAGACACAAAAGAACATCGTTAGTGGAATACTACAGAAAATCTAGAACGAACCTCATGACAAAGAGAAATATCATATTCCTACCTACAACGTGTATCAGAAATGCGTGGTCATATTTTAAGAGCTCATTGAGTGCATAGCATAGAACAACTTTTACTATAGGACCAACCCTTAAATCGCAAAAAAAAAACAGCTAAACTGATTTTTTTTTGCGGTTTCATGGTTGACCCCGTAGTAAAATTTGTTTGATAGCATTCCTTGAATGAGCTCTTAAAATATGACCACGCATTTCTGATACACTTTGTATAAATATCCGTATGTATACTCTTGAGCTATCAAATTGTAGAAGACAAAATAAAAAATCCTAGCAATTTAATTTTATTTAATGCCATGTAATAAATTAGTGATATCTCAGGTACTTGTATTGTTACCGTGACCATATCACCATACTCACACCACACCATGACAAATGATACCTGTGCGTGTATGGTACCCAAACAGTTTCATCAAAGCCTAATATAGGTCTTATTAGGCTTTGATGAAACTGTTTGGTTATCCAAGTCTCGGGTTTACCTGTAGGCACAGATCACACAGGTATACCTGGCAGGTTAAGATAGGGCTCCCACGACACGGACAGGTCAGGTTTGCTCGCTTTGCTCTCACTAGCCCCAGTCCATCACCTTCGTGTCAGATTTTAAACAACGCAGACAGAAATAGAAGCCCCGCTCAGCGTCGACCATTGCCACTCACCTTTCTCCTTCCCCTTAAATCCAAATAAGTTCCAAGAGAGAGCTTAGCGAGCTTGGGAACATAGGATCAACAAACAACCAGACACTGTTATGTTAGGTTCTCTAAGACCATTGCCTGAGGAGCATTGCCTTCTTCTCCCCCTTAAATTGCAGTAAAATTTTAATTTGAAGTAATGTAAAAGGATGAAGGGGGTTGTTTATGTGCCTTCTCCGTCATAAAGGTCTCTTTTTGACCGCAATCTAGACAGCTTTGTCAAGATGTGGCCGACGATGAAGCGAGCAAACCTGTTAGGTGCCGGTTCACTCAGCTTTTAGGGCGTTAGGGTTGTAAGTCTATTGCCCCTCCCCCTCCCCAAACTCCTTATATCACTGACAGTTAAAGCAATAACCAATACATCTAGTGCCTCCTTGTAATTTCATAAACCAAAATTATACTTCCTTCTACATTCATATTGGACCGTACATTGCCCAGAAGCATCCGGCTGTTCCTAAATCTGATAGGCACCACGTTCATTTGTACAGAAAATCACTTTACACAAAACCTATAGTACAATTCCCAATCTCATTCACGTCATTTTGTTCCTTTCACATCGTTTCGAGCTTTCAGTGCTCCGCTTTCATTTGTCCGTTCCACTTTATTTTCACTGACCAGGTACAGTGAAGTTTTGTTTTTGAAACGAATTTGTCCAGTTCTTAGTGTAGTGTCATTGTTTAGTGAGCTGATTTTATCGCCTGTTTTTATGATATATTATGGCGAAACGTGCTAAAGGCCCACTGTTAAGCAGTTAACCATAACATTACAGTGTGGGGCGTTATGGTAACCAATAAGAGACGTGTTACTCGAAGTAATATATATAATAATAAACTGAATGGACTTACATGCTAAGCTTTCTAATATAAGGGATAGGTGCGACACACACTGCAACATAACCTTTGCCTATCAATCAATCAATCAACTCAGCCTATCGCAGTCCACTGCTGGACATAGGCCTCTCCCAAGTTGCGCCACAACGCTCGGTCCTCTGCCTTCCCATCCAGTCCCCCCCAGCCACGTTCTTTAGGTCGTCGGTCCACCTGGCAGGGGGGCGCCCTACGCTGCGTTTGCCGATTCGCGGTCTCCACTCAAGGACTCGTCTGCTCCAACGGCCATGTCTGTCCTTCGCCGTACATGGCCAGCCCACTGCCACTTCAGCTTACTGATCCTACAAGCTATGTCGGTCACTCCGGTTCTTCTCCGGATAATCTCGTTACGGATTTTATCCTTCAAAGAAACTCCAAGCATAGCTCGCTCCATAGCTCGCTGAGCGACTTTGAATTTGTGGACTAGCCCAACTGTCAGTATCCACGTCTCGGCACCGTAAGTCATGACTGGCAGGACGCACTGGATGAAGACCTTTGTCTTCAAACTTTGTGGTATAGGCGACGAGAAGACTCGGCGAAGTTTGCCAAATACTGCCCAGCCCAGACAGATCCTTCTGTTGGCTTCTTTCTCGAAGTTGTGTCTACCAAGCTGAATTGCCTGCCCTAGGTAGACGTATTCCGTTACAACTTCGAGTGCCAACCCTTCGACGAATATTGGCCTCGGCATGACATGCATATTGAACATGACTTTAGTCTTGTCCAGATTCATGCCGAGACCGAGCCGTCGAGAGGCTCCGTTTAAGCTGTGCAGCATTTTGCCCAGTTGTTCCAGCGACTCAGCCATTACAACGATGTCATCGGCAAAACGGAGATGTGAGATGTTCTCACCGTTAACGTTGATACCCTGTCCAGTCCAGTCCAGCGTCTTGAAGACGTCCTCCAACGCGTTAGTGAACAATTTCGGGGATATTACATCCCCTTGTCTCACCCCTCTGCGCAGTTGGATTGGCTTCGTCTTTTGGTCCTGGAGCTGAACAGTCATGGTAGCAGCGTTGTATAGGCATCTCAGCATCTCTATATACCGCTCATCAATGTGACATCGCTGAAGAGCATCCAGAACTGCCCAAGTTTCGATAGAGTCGAAGGCCTTCTCGTAGTCCACGAATGCCATACACAGCGGCTGATTGTACTCTTCAGTCTTCTGTATGATCTGCCGAACAGTATGGATGTGGTCTATGGTGCTGTAGCCTTTTCGAAACCCAGCTTGCTCTGGTGGCTGGAATTCGTCGAGTCTTCCGGCGAGACGATTCGTGATGACCCTCGAGAACAGCTTGTACACATGACTCAGGAGTGAGATGGGTCTGTAGTTCTTCAGAAGGGTTTTATCCCCTTTTTTGAAGAACAGTACCACCGCACTCCCGCTCCATGCCTCCGGTGTAGAGCCTTGTTGGATGACGGAATTAAACAGACTCTTTGGTATATATATATATATATATAGCTATATTTATTTATTGTAATCGTGTGTAAGTTTATGATGTTATAGAGGATAATACATGTATGTATATTTTTTTTATATTTTATTACTAGTTAAGTTAGTTTAGTTTAAATTTCCGATATAATTTAAGTGCACCGGTAACTACCCTTTGTCTCTTCCATGACATTCCAGTCCATTCAATGGTTGTCTGGAAGAGATCGCCGTGGAGCGATAAGACCGCCAGTTGTACACTAGCGCATAAGTAGTTATTTAAGAAATTAATATAATCTTGTTGTGCAATAAAGAGGATTTGTATTGTATTGTATTGTAATGCCGTCATCGCCCGGAGCTTTGTTGTTCTTAAGCTGCTCGAGGGCCGCCCTAATCTCGCCCTGGTCAACGTCCGGAAGATCCTCGGTGTAATGGCGCGTGAGCTGGGCTCTTTTGTCGTCATTGCTAGGAACCGCTGGTCTCACCGTTTTCGTGGAATACAAATGCCCATAGAAGTTTTTGACCTCATCAAGCATCTCGATCTTAGAGGTGACAATTTTGCCATCCGCCTTTTTTTGACCTTTGCCTATATCATCTGCAAATTGCGTTCGCCAAGCTGAGACGACAAGGTGGAAAGTCTCATGTGATTGTAATTTCACCGGCACCCGTACCTTTCACACCGGAACACAGCAATGCAAGCATTACCGTTTGGCAGCAGAAATAGGTACGGTGATAGTACTTCCTCGGACGACTTCTCTGTCAAGGAGTTCTAATGCTACTAAAATCCTGTGCAGATGGTCTGCATTTAAAGTGTAAGCTAACTAAAAAACAAAAGCTTTGATGTGGCTTTTGTGCAGGTATCATAACTACAACGAAACTGTTGACGACTCTGCAGTATACCTGCAATCGGCATGCAGGGTGAAGTTTTGTCAACTTTACAAAAACTGCATTCAAACCTTGCAGTTAAAATGGAGCACGATAATTTATATAATAATTACAAGATGAATAATTATCATACCTAATTTTAGTTTATAAAATTTACTCGTATTGACGATATAATGTTACATCAGTTAATTTGTAGTGGTATAAACATCGAGCTATGGAGCGAGCTATGCTTGGAGTTTCTTTGAAGGATAAAATCCGTAACGAGATTATCCGGAGAAGAACCGGAGTGACCGACATAGCTTGTAGGATCAGTAAGCTGAAGTGGCAGTGGGCTGGCCTTGTCTGTCGAAGGACCGATGGCGGTTGGAGCAGACGAGTCCTTGAGTGGAGACCGCGAATCGGCAAACGCAGCGTAGGGCGCCCCCCTGCCAGGTGGACCGACGACCTAAAGAACGTGACTGGGGGGGACTGGATGCGGAAGGCAGAGGACCGAGTGTTGTGGCGCAACTTGGGAGAGGCCTATGTCCAGCAGTGGACTGCGATAGGCTGAGTTGAAACATCCTGTGTATATATTTTTTGTACACTGAAAATGTAAAAACTCCGTCAAGTCACTTTGAAAGCGAGTAGTTAAAAACTCATATATTAAAGTAGAATTAAGTTCTAGCCCCGTCTGTTTTACTGTAAGGGAACATTGTTTTTATGATTATGACTAGTCTAGTACAAGCTAATTTAACAGCACCTGCGTCTTTCTACTCTACTACTGCTGTCTTTAAGACTGCAAGATTTTGCAAGACGGTTTTTAAGGCTCAAGTTTTGAAGTGAAGTTTCTCTAGCGTAGTGCGTCCAACAGGGACTAAAGCGCAAACTACACAGAGCGCGGGCGCGGGTCGGGCGCGGAACGGGTCGGGTCAACGGCGGGTATATTAACCTGATTTTATATGGATGACATCACATCCACCCGATATCCCGAAAGTCCGCCACTTTCGAGAAAACTATTCCCGGTTCAGCAATGGCTGCCAGGGGAACATAGCGGCGGGGTCCCCCCGCAATGCCCCAGTAAGCCGAGGTCCACCTTGGGGGACGCCCTTATGCGGTTTTGCAACCGCGATTTTAGTTTATAAGTTAGGTTTAGGGAACATTTTCGGCGGATGGAGTCCCTAACGGGATTCTCCCGGCTAAGCAGTTAGGGTATCTATTTGGGGTACCAATTGCGAGAGTCCATTCGAAAAAAAAAAAAAAGAACGACATCACACAGCGCGGATGCGTGTCAGACCCGCGTCAGGCCCGCGCGGGTGGAGCGCGGGTCCCGCGCGTTTCTCCCGCCACTACAGACAGAGCGCGGGGTGCGCTGTGTGTGATGTCTTCGCTTTTGTCAAGCGTCCCCCGGTGCCACCAGATTTTTATAAGATTTGAGGCAACTACATATTGAATACTTATCTGTATTTTAAAGACTTCTTGAAAAAACGTTATTTCATCTCTTAGATATACAGAACACTAACAGTCTTTTTGTTATCTTTACAGGTAATTGCAGTTTCCATTGCATCAAGTCCATGTTTTTTATTGCAAGAAATAAAACAGGTACTTTATATAAATATATAATCTATTTTCTATACCCATTAGCAGACATGCATAAAATTTCAATTGGGAAGATGGATATAGGTTGTACTCCTCGTGGAATCCAGTTATCGAGAAGTGTTCGTGTCGTGATTTGTTTACATGTATGTCTGCCGAAACTGTCAGCATTGTGTGTCGTGATTCAGCATATCGTGTTACGGACAGTTACGTTATGAAAAACCAACCGCGGGTAGGTCGAGAAAAACCAACCGCGGGTAGGTCGAGAAAACACCCACGGCTCAAGACAATGACACCCGCATACTTCAGTCTGCTCGTGACCACGGCCAATGCAACTTGGCCAAAACGTGGAGGTTAGTCAAAATGTTTGTTTTGTTTTGATTTAATTGTGCGCGAAAGGTCCCGTAAACATAGTTTAGTATGTATAAAATTATTGAATAAGAACACTGAAAAACTTTCGCAGACGGATCGAAACCTCGACTTTAAAGGTAGGCACACTATCCGCACCGAATTCACCGAACAAGCCGAAGCTAGTTAACGTAATGTATGCTGAACTTTCCAGTGATTTACGGGCGTGCTTAAAAGCGCCAGCCTATCAATGCACATTTGTGTCTGTGTGTGTTGCGGCACAGCACGGTAGGGCGTACTTCTAGACACACCCTTGCTTTACGGGGGGCGCTAACTGTCAAGGGAGGTGAGCATGGCTGCCTTACGTCTTAATCATTAAAAAAAATGGACAGCACTAATTGCAAGATAATCTCCATTACTTTACTAACCTTTAAGAAAATCTAAAACTTATTAGAAAGCCACAGAAAGTTTTATACAAGAAACCTATTAACTTGTGTTCACAAGCTTGTACTCAATTAACTTGTTATAACTCTTATTCAGATCAGAGGATCTGTGGAGCTTCCAATTTAACTTCTACCTTATCTCCCCCTTCAAAGAGTCACAGTTCAAGATAACTGGGTGTAAGTAGGAACCTAATCGCTTTTCACAAAGATATAATAGGCAAAAGGGAATCAGTACCTATAGATGTGATAACAAAATAAAGTACTTATTTTATATGCCATCTGAGATTATGAAATAGAATCGAATTACGTGATTGCAAAGGATTGTTTATCAAGACGACGCTTAAACAAAGTTTTGCATGAGAACGCGAGCGTAAATATTTGCGGGGTACAGGGGGTGGATGGTGAGTTATGATTGGTTGGCTCAAAAGTTCGGTGGTATGATTGGTGGCACTCGCTGACGGCGTGAAACCAGATTGGTGGCGGGGCGAATGTCATTCAGTGCTATTGTATAAGCTTGGTGACCAGGGTTGTTTGCCTTGAGGCTTATTATTGTCACGTACTGTACGAACTATTTTTATAATTCAAAATATTATAAGTGCTTATACGTTATGAAAAAATGTCTACACTAATCTAACACTTCCAAAAATAAACTACACAAATTCGACGACTTAACCAGGTGTTACAACCAACGTAATCGAAAGATTAAATAATAATCACTTCTGGAAATTAGTGCGTCAATGTGTTCCCGTCATATTGCTATAAAAGATTATCTGACATCTTTGATCCTACCATTGGTTATTTTTCTAACAAAAAATATGATATCAAGGCTTATGTAAGTGTCAATTCAATATCGTATGATATCGTCCACACTCTGACCAAATTCTTGTTTTTTTTTTATATATTCTTTCAAGCGAATTTAAACTTGAATCACAATTAATTGGACTACTCACATATTGTGCTACAAAATTGCTTTTTTGTACAGATTGCCTTTTTACTCAGATTGCCTTTCTGTCAGTACAAATTGGAAAGCTAGATTAATATTTTACAATATTAACAATGTACCTACTAATAAAATATCTGTGTGCAGAGAACGTGATCTAAACCGCAATTATACACGCTGTTGTCTCATTTTCATATACCTACTTGAATCAGTTTCCTCTAAAAAAATCTTAACTTATCCTAAAATAAGAAAGTAAGGGAATTTTAAATTTTCATGTACAGCCATTTTATTGGTAAAAGTAAGCTTAATGTACAGTCAGAAGCAATAATGTGTGCATCGGCGGATTTAAAACCGAATTGGCCTCACATTAAAAGTTGTTCATAACGTCATCGTCATCGTTATTGTCATTGAGTACAATGACGCTTGAGAGGTTTAGCACAAAATAAAAATTAATTTGTACATCTGGTCTAACACGCAACAGTAAAATGAATATCTGACTGTAGAGTTGATCCGTGTGGTGCTGGTCGTAAAGAATTGCACCACCCTATATCTTCTCATGGGTGTCGTAAAAGGCCACTAAGGGATTCACCAGAGGATGGGCAGCAGCGTTCTCTGAGTAATTAACTAACCAACTGCGATCTCGCCAACCCGCCTACTAAGCGTGGTGATTAAGGCATATCCCCCCTTTTGGGGGAGGCCTATGTCCAGCAGGGGACGTCTTTTGGCTGAAATAAAGATAATGATGAGGGTTGAAGGGC
Source organism: Asteroscopus sphinx (assembly GCA_949699075.1). Lineage (NCBI taxonomy): Eukaryota > Metazoa > Arthropoda > Insecta > Lepidoptera > Noctuidae > Asteroscopus > Asteroscopus sphinx. The sequence goes on along the minus strand of OX453004.1, from coordinate 28,187,372 downwards.
CATCTTCCTATACATAAACACTGATTTATTCGTTCTATCCATAGATACACGGTAATTGATTGCGATTTTAAAACTGTCGATTGGCAGTATGCCTGTAAAACGCATATCAATGGTAACAAAACTAGTATACGCAGAGCCTTTCTTGTATAAAACTTGCATACTAAGCCAGTTTTTTATAGTATAGGATGGCGAAACGAGCCAAAGGCCCACCTGATGTTAAGCAGTTACCTTTGCCCATAACAACTTCAATACCACCTAGGGTTTGGCCTTAATGGTACTCCAAGTCGGTTCCCCAAACTGAGACATTAAGATGGGAAGTCTCATGTGATTATAATTTCACCAGCACCCGTACCCTTCAGACCGAACACAGCAATGCAAGCATCACTGTTTGGCGGAGAAGTAGGTACGGTCGACCGCACGTCACTGGTAGCAGTTTGATCTTAAACGCGTCTTTATTTCGTAAGCATTAAGAGCGGTTTTCGTTATTCAAGTTTTACCACTGACGTGCGGTTGGCCGTTATGGACATGCGGTTGACTGCACCTAAATAATAATGGAATTCAGCATTTTCTTTATTCTTTCTCTAACCAAAACTTGATGGTCATTCACATCTTATATCACAATTCATGTGTTGGCATTTTGCCACACGAACATAATAAACTTGAATAAAAAATCAAAAACTGAGTTACTTTATCATGGTATATTTTCATAGAGAAACCATGACTGCTTTGGAAGATACCTAAAGACTATTTGTATGAGATGGATGGAACAGGAGATACACGTGTGTGGCGCGTCGTGTTCCGCGCGCGCCAGTCAAGAGAAGTGTGCGGCTGATGTTGGTGCCGCACGGGGAGAAGATGCTTGCCTACTAGTGGCGAGCCGGGACCTGCCAAGGATGGTTGGGCGAATACAAGTTTCCCACGCCCCCGGTCAAGGGTTGGAAGAGGAACCTCGTGGTGGTTTTAGTCGGTAAGAGTCCAACACTGGCTCCGCTTTTCCCGGCGGAGTACGTCCATGAGGATTTCCAGACATAAAAAAGGAGATACACTTCATAGATCACATATTCCTACTTTATCATCACATACATATTATAAAAGATGCCTTACAAAGAAAATTGTCCGATACAAGCTACATTTTCTTTTCATTTCGGAAACGGTGTGTACAACAATACAATACGGAAACAGTATAATGATAATATTGTATTATTTCAGTTAGGCTTATAGGTACATTAAACATAGTCTTACTAAGTTTCGAAAATTATTTCGATAAAATTACAGACTCTTGGAACTAAACGATAATTTCATTGATTTTAATGTTTCTCTTCTTTTTTTTTTTAAATTTCCACTAAAAAAAATTCAAGGTCAATTACTGTGCGTTTAACTACAAAACGAATTAAGAAGCCCAGAACTTGGAAGAATCTATATACCTACCTATTAATAGGTGAAAATCGAAAATTCAGGTAGGTACCTTTTTAGGGTTCCGTAGTTTCTACAAGGAACCCTTATAGTTTCGTCATGTCCGTCCGTCTGTCCGTCTGTCCTAATCCTTTACAGCTTAATAACTTCTACAGAGTTATAAACATAAGTAAATTACATTTTGCTAAAAAATGATCTGGATATAGATCTCAATTCTAAAAGAATAAAAAAATCTTGATTACGTATTTTAGGGGTGGCTCCCATACATGTGAAATGGGGATGAAAATTTTTTTTTCGCTGCACCCTTATTTTGGGTCCTTATCCTGTGGGGTATCATTGAATAGGTCTACTAAAATGAAGGTAATGTTTCATACACAACGTTTTTTATCAGGTATCATCAACTCAGCCTATCGCAGTCCACTGCTGGACATAGGCCTCTCCCAAGTTGCGCCACAACACTCGGTCCTGTCTGCCTTCCGCATCCAGCCCCCCCCCCAGTCACGTTCTTCAGGTCGTCGGTCCACCTGGCGGGGGGGCACCCTACGCTGTGTTTGCCGATTCGCGGTCTCCACTCAAGGACTCGTCTGCTCCAGCGGTCATCGGTCCTTCGACAGACATGGGCAGCCCACTGCCACTTCAGCTTACTAATCCTACAAGCTATGTCGGTCACTCCGGTTCTTTTCCGGATAATCTCGTTACGGATTTTATCCTTCAAAGAAACTCCAAGCATAGCTCGCTCCATAGCTCGCTGAGCGACTTTGAATTTGTGGACTAGCCCAACTGTCAGTGTCCACGTCTCGGCACCGTAAGTCATGACTGGCAGGACGCACTGGTTGAAGACCTTTGTCTTCAAACTTTGCGGTATAGGTGACGAGAAAACTCAGCGAAGTTGGCCAAATGCTGCCCAGCCAAAACGGATCCTTCTGACGGCTTCTTTCTCGAAGTTGTGTCTACCAAGCTGAATTACCTGCCCTAGGTAGACGTATTCCGTTACAACTTCGAGTGCGACCCTTCGACGAATATTGGCCTCGGCATGACATTATCAGGTATACCATCTGCAAAATACAGCCCGCCAAAGTGGCTTGCAATGTGTCCCCCCCCCTGCCATTTCTAAGCTATGCAACGTAGAAACTTATAATCTTCCACATTGATAGAACTTTATAATAACTCTCTTTTAAAATTATTTCGAGTATAATGAGATTGTAAATTTTTGTGTCATAGTGAGAAAACTGAAAAATACTTTATGAAAGTTATATCATTCGAAAGGTAACTTATTGCAGAAGAGGAGAAAAAAAAACATGTTTGTGTGTATGTTGCCGCTAAGGCAAACAAAATAACGTGAACCTACATATACGATTCTCCCATTCAAAATATTATTTTACAGACACAATTGGTCAAATTTCAACCACAAGCAATATTAGCAGTAGTAATTGCTTACTAGTAGCATCAATCTCTTTCCAAATAGCTCCAAACACGAAATAGCACGAAACACAAATCCATAACCTAGTAATATTTGGATCAAACCCATAATCAATCAAGTGACAGACTGGAAACTTAGCAGTGGCCCAAATTCTGTTTGAACATGCTGTATCCTACGATGTATCGGGTTACAGATGAAAGACAAACTGGAATCTTGCGACGGTTAATGCAGAACTTCGGTTGGGACACCTCAATTGATAATGTTTCTTAATGGGTTGGGAATAAAGTAAAGTTGGGTTTGGCAATATAAAGTTTGACGTAGAAAGCACGTCACAAAAATGAGAGACGACAACCAGTGTTGATATGCCTGCAGCTACAAAAGAAAATAAATGCAATTGTTAGATCAGCAGAGCGTAGCATGACAAGAAACTAGACTGTTTTGTCTACGAAAGAGTAGACAACATGATATTTATAGTTATTTCCAATGAAATTTGTCTACTTTTCCGTAGACAAATATTTTGTCAAAAGTGATCATGCTACACCTGCAGGTAAGCAAGGCAGATAATAAAGAAGGCCTTTACTTAACAGTAGGTAAATATCAAAACAATCATTGAAGTTGAGGACCAGGGCCCTAATTCGCATAATTTCATGACGCGCCGATTGTGTTGCAGTGACGTTGCAGTGACGTTGCAGTGACGTTACAATTAAGTTCAAGCTTTAGTGCTAAATAGTATTCTTGTAATCTATGAACAGCGCGTAAGCTACGCGACAACTGCACGACAGCCAAACATATGGTCATATGAATTAATAAAAATTACTCACTAAATAATCGAATATAATTAATCAATATGGCATATCATTGATTGATTGCCTCGTTGGTCTAGTAGTTGCAAGCGCAAGTGCTGAGCGTGGGGTCCTGGGTTCGATTCCCGGGTCGGGCAGTGTTATTGGTTTTTTTCATTAGGAAATTCTCAGGTTGATGGCCATAGGCTCGCCCCCTATTACATGGGACTATAACATAACTGGCGAAATGTGGGTGTGCTATACACCTCTGCCTACAGGCAGGCTTAAATACAGGCGTGATTTTATGTTATATTATTATGGTATACCCCCCCCTCCCCCTTTTGGGGGAGGCCTTTGTCTAGCAGTGGACGTTTTTCGGCTGAAATGAAGATGATGATGAATTAATCAATAACTTTTAATGAAAATGACATTTTAGGATATTACAATAAATAAATAATATTCCAAAACTGATTTTATTGCTTTTTCTTACCACTTTTCTTACCGATCAAGTTGCGTTCGGGATCACGCACTAATGACGCACAGCCGTATAATTAATTACATCATTGCGCTCACGTGACGCGAACTTGATACAAGCATATCTGACAGCGGTTGCCAAAGATAAGAGGTATTGAAACTTAACTGCAAATGCACTGCAACTGGACTGCAACTGCACTTCTTAAGTTACATTAATTGCCCGACAGATGCTAGTGTCAACTTTTTTTTCTGGTGGTTGATTCGTTTAGCCACATGCTAATAAAATGCTCACAGTAAAAATGTGTGACCAATTTTACGAAGCATGATTAGGTATACTTCTGTTGAAACGGAATTCTGGTTAAATGGGAATCTGGTAAAAAGGGAATCTAGTGAAACGGGAATCTGGTTACAAGGGAATCTAGAGAAACGGGACACAACAGATGACAGGCCCCGATTTACATCGAAATGTTTACATCTCTTCCTTTATTCCCTTTTACCTTTTCTTTTGGTGAAATCTCAAAGTCAAATACGCGTTGGGGAACGCAATTTTTGAATTTTCACGCAGATTTGGTTTAGAAATGGAATGTGTTAGATTGTTATCTTTCTGCTCGAGTTTTAAAAGTTGATTAAGGAAAATGGGTAGCGTCAGCAATGTGATGGACGTCTACTAGTACAAGTAATTACAAAGCAATTATTAAGAATTGTGGACTAGGTTGATGTTCATTATTGATTAACTGGTTATATTGAGTTAAGAGCGTTTTCAGTTTGTCTGTGATACACATAAACTATCCTCGAGGTCATCAGAAAACTTAACGCTAGTGATGCCTATGCATTCCACACGATTCTTTGACCACTCTTTTACTGTTCAAGCCATACGCCTGTGGAATGTACTGCCGCTGTCTGTGAGACGTGCACAATCGTTGCCAGCTTTCAGGAGAATGGTAAAGGAATATTACTTAGCTCCTTAATTTGTTACTATTTTTATGTAAGATTTACCAACGGCCAAAACCAAAAGCATCGTAGCGGATTAAAATTAGTAGTAGTAAAGCTCTTTGTGACTAACTAACTACTAACCACTGTACCTACTTCTGCCGCCAAACAGAGACGCTGTAATCCGGTGCCGGTAAAATTACAATCACATGAGACTTTCCTTCTTTAGGTCTGAGTTTGGTAAACGTGATTTGCAATACTATGTAGGCAACAATTATGTGGTATCTATTGCAGTGGTTATAGGCAAAGGTAACCACATAACATCACGTGGACTATAAAATAAAAATAAAACACACAGAGAAGACGAATCATGGGCAACGAAAATGGACACATGTGGTCTTTGCAAGTTCCTCGTGATGGGGTGCTGGCCAGAAAACCTCCACGTGTGCCTGACGGCTGCTTGTCCTTCTGGACACGTCTGGAGGGATCGGCAGTTGTTTGGCCGGTGCATCCTGGGCACGGGCAATAAAATCCTGCCGAGGGATTAACCTTCGGGGGATTTTATTGCCTGTGGCGAATATTCTGGCGCGGGAGGGGCCCGTTCTGGGCTAGTAGGGAGTTGCTCCACGTGTCCCTCTGATATCAGCAGAGGGCACAGTGGAGAAGCAGGGGCGGGCCCGGTGTGCACTCACCCTGCCACTAGCGGGGGGACTGTCTTTCCCTGCCCCCGTCGATCTCGTAACCCCAGGAGTGCCCGCTGAGTAGTGTTCTCGCGCCTCTTGGGACCGAGGGTCTTGGCTTCACCGCCCGGACCGCGAGGAAGGAAACCTCTATAAAAAATTACGGGAGGTAGGGCCTGCGAGCAGCAGACTCGGGGTAGTCTGCTGCCCGACCAGCAGCTGGCGTAGCTGGCACAGCCGGCGTAGTTGGCGCAGCTGGTAAAGGCCCATGAGGTGAGGTGGCGTGCAGTGTTCCGTGTGCGCCACCTAGGAGGGTGCGGCCGACGTTAGGCCGCACGGGGAGAAGGGGCTCGCCTGCTTGTGGCGGGCCAGGACCTGTCGGGGAGGGTTGTGTGAATACTCACGGGTTCCCACGCCCCCGGCTAAGGTAGTTGAAGGAACACCGTGGTGGTTTTAGTCGGTAAGAGTCCGACACTGGCTCCGCCAACCCCGGGCGGAGTGCGTCCATGAGGATTTCCCCACGGCAAAAAAATAAAAATAAAAAGTTCCTCGTGATATTTCTCATAAGATTATTATGCGTCTTATGTGCAATGCTTAAACCGAATTAAATAGCGTATATTACGCGTTTTTTTTTAATACTTACTTACTTACACATGCTTGTAAAATGTATGTCCTGGTGGTTCGACTATAGGATCGCACCAAAAGGATTTTAAATTCCTCGTTGTTCGATTAATCGAACTGTCCGATCGAACCACGCGGCCGGAAGGGTTTAAGTAACAGTTAATAACCATTTTAACCATTTTTATTTACACGTTGTTCCTGTTTACTACTATTTTCATGATGTACAATAAAGTATATTCTATCTATCTGTCTATCTACCAGTATAACCGTGAGTATAACTAATATTAAAAGTAGATAATTTTACAGCACAAGTAAAGTGAAAATAATAATTTATTTATAGTTATTTCTACCTCACTTGTTAGGTGTTATTTGATAGCAAAAAAGGTTAGTAAAGGAATAAATGGATAGTTAAGGTAGATGTAATAAAATCGGTAAATTGAGCCGTGGGTATGCGATAATATACTTTGGCATGCCCTTTATATCGATATGAGGATACCAGATACGACAATAAGTCTCTATCATATTCCGTCAAGGGTTGACATAAAAATATGAGGGTCAAACGGCGCAATTCTGACACGATTCACGTACTCCTTTATCTTGTAAGGAAATCTTGTAAAAATATAAACGTACTACATTTTGGTTGCTTTGATAATATTTGAAAATTGAATTCTTACTTTCTTTACTCAAAATTCATTAAAAAGAATTAGTACAAATCAGTGCAAAAAAAATTACACCACAAAAGCACGCGTTCTTTATTATAAAAACATCCGTAATTTTTCATGTCTAAATCTTTCGCTTGACGATGTAACTTCCAAAAATCGTCCAAATAAACGGTGACGTTCAAAAACGACTGGTTATAAAATCCGTCTATAGACAGAAATGTAGAAGGAAACAAAATATTACCCCTAATTTTCATTAGCGGAAAAACCGGATGAAAAAAGTCGGCATTAATTCGCCCCGGGAATCCGGGAAACGATTAAATTACCACAAAAGGCGAGGAGAGGCGAATGACTGCAATAAAGCCATATTATGTTATGACGCCGCCACTCAAATCTTGGCCATTAGGCGAAACGAGTCCTGAGCTTTATTAGGTATCTAGTGCACTTTACTCAATGATTAAAGTGTAAAATTCCACGATTTGAAAACGGGTAAAAGTGCTATAGCTTCCAACTGATATTCTGTGCTAATTAGTCAGCGGAAAAGGATTATTTCGTTGCTTGTTACGGCGATAACAATCCGCTTATAATTACATGCTTAGTCACAGAGTTTAATAATCGTGATTAAACCTCACAAGTTAAGCTGCGTTTCAACCGCTTATAGCATTTCTACTCAAAGTTTTAGTCTTCAAACTAGTAAAACGCAAAGATAAAGAATTAAGTAGCAATAATGAGCGTTTTGGGTTTGTACGGGCGCAATGCAGTTATAGAAGTAGTTGTAAGGGGGTCGGCGTGAGGCGAAATCGCCAGACGCGCCGATAACGCTTCAGCGAAAGCACGGGTCGCGGAAACGCGACCGATCGCAGTTACGTAAACGCGTCGCGATTTCGGGTTACCGGTGATTTTAAATGCAAGCAAGTGTAATACTGTGAACTAGTTGAAAGATTTTAAAAGTGCACTTTTATGGAATATGTGAAGGTTTGTAAATTTTTTTTACATGTTAAAAGTTTTAGTAATTAATTTATAAGTTTTTGATAGTTGAAAGTTGAATAATATTATAGGATGCTACATGGTACCTTTATATTTAAACAGTGTCGAAAAATAATCAAATTTAAATAAAAGTTTATACATAACCTATTCGGCTTCATAAATATCTAAATATTTCAGTTTTGATAATTGAATTTATTAAAAAATTTACTTGAACCGTCTTAAATTAACCCATTGATTGTTTTTTCTTCTTTAAATATTTACAAGCCTGGTTAAGCTGGCAAGGTACCTACGTGCTAACTGCTAGAGACCATACGAAAAAACGCATTATATATTTATTTTAAGTATTATAATTGTTTATATAGTAGGCACTACAGTGTTCAAAAGCAAAGTTTTGTAACATTTGCTCTGAAGTTTTACGTAAGTATACAAAATTGGCATTTCTAATTCTACATAATTTAATATTATAGTTTGTAAAAATAGTATAGATATTTTCAGGCGCAATTAACGTTAAGAGAACAGAACTGAAGATCACAAAATAAACGATTGAGGCCGAGATCTACTCAATAATTGCAATACCATTACACGGATTCACGTGAACAATAAATTCGCTAGTTTACGAGAGCCAAACTGAAATAGACTGAATAATTTAGTTAAGCAAAGACGAAGTTTGTTTAAATATTATCATTCAATGTATAATGTAGACGGAATTATTTATTGCGTAGTCCTTTCCAACCTATTTTCAGGACGAGAGCTTCCCTACGTGATAGCAATGATGACGTATTTTGGATATGATTTATCACGACGTATTTTAGCGTGAAATTGTAGGTTTTATGAACAAGTTCATTAGAACTTTAGATTAGACTCTAGTCTAGCTAGTCTTTAAGTTTTGGTTTAGACTAAGGTTAATTTTAATTTGATTAAATTTTATATTCTTCAGGACAACAAACAATTGCGCAATAATGCATAACACAAACAAAAAGAATATCGTACAATACATTGGTAATCACGCAACCAGCACCGTTATCAACAAAACAATACATTTTTTTTTTTTAACAAATATATGTAGATTTAAGATGTTGTAAAATAAATATATGTAGGTATCTATATCTATAGGAATACTAAATCATTGCGTGTTTAAGCAGATCTTAGATAAACGTAAACATTTAAGGGGCGGCATTGAGAAAAATAGGGATTTTATATTCAAAATATTTTTATTTGTGGATACGACGTAGATCTAATTTTTATATATCTGATTTTTCATTATATTTACTAGATTTTGGTGTAGGGAAAACACGATTCAATAAAATTTGCTCGATCGATTTATTTTCAAAAGTAAGGTCCATTTTACCACTATTTTGCATTGCATTTGGAAATCCCAATAGTTTTTTCTATTGTTTTTTGCGAATAAGATACATCTTGTGCATATCTAGATTATGGTATACCAGGTTTTTATTTACATGTTTATTCGCTGAGATATTAGCAAAAATTTAAAAAAAACATAAAAACAGCGCGATTGTGCTCTGTTCTCGCACGCGCAGTTTGCCGTGTGTTAGTAAGGGACGGTTGCAAATTCAATGTAGCACCTTAATACGTCATCACGCGTACATATGCTTGTTTATATCATACTATACTTGTACTTATTTAGGTACAATTTAAGTAACACATTTATTAGATCAAATTTTTTTTTTTAACTCCATATAGTAAATTGACATGTCAAAAACCTCAATTATTGGCACCATCATATTAAAATAAAGTTCATTAAAAATAAATGCGCAAATGCGTTCAAGATATTAAAGTAATTATAAAGTTCATTACTGCGTGATTTGACATTTTTACACGTTAGTTTACTATCTGAAATTTAAAAACGAAATTCATTTGCAAAGAATTGGTAGCGATAAAAAAATTTACCATTACAAGATCGCCAATACAACTTAAGGCGCATGAAGCAGCCAAGTGGCGGCCCATCAGTAAAAAAAATATTACTCGCTGAATACATCATATGATTAAAATTCTTACTTACTTACTTACTCCTCTGGCTCAGCGACCCAAAGTGAGTCATGGCCTCCGAAACGAGAACTCTCCACTTTCCTCGATCTTGCGCGATGTCTCGCCAGTTGGTAGCTTGAAGCTCACGTAGATCAGTCTCCACAGCATCTCCCCAGCGATATCTGGGGCGACCAACTGGTCTACGTCCGGTTGGTTGGCCCAGTAACGCTTTCTTGGCTCCTCCATCTTCCCCCATGCGTTCGACGTGGCCGAGCCATCGCAAACGTTGCGCCTTCAATCAAGTCAAGAAAACTTGATTAAAATTCGTTTAAAAAAAATTGAAGTACAGGTACTGTAGTTTTATCAGAAACTATTAACTCTGTAAATTATAGTTCTCTGTAGTTGTAGATAGAAAAAGTGCCAAAAGTGGCAGTTTTTCGAAACGAAATATTTTTGTTTTTAAAACGAATTTTCGATAAATGATGTATTCAGCGGGTAATATTTTTTTTATTGATGGGGTGCCATTTGGCTACTACATGCGCCTTAATAAGATCCTAACCACTTACATAGAAACCTATATACATATAACTAAGACGCAATAACTCCTCTCAATATGGAAATAAATGAATTCCGAGGCTGTAAGCATCTACGAGTCTACGAGATTGGTTCAGGGGAATTCTATTATCAGATCAAATTACTTTATTTGACACTTTCAGCACGCTTTTCCAGTATCATATATTACTTAGATTTTCCCAAACATATTATTGTAGAAACGGACAAATAGGACCGAAAAGTGTAAATAAAAAAACTAAATTTTTTTTTTCTTGATATTTGGAAAAAACTTCATTCAAAAAGCATCATCATCATCATCTAAGAACAATTGAAATTCATATTTTTTATTCTTTCATAGATATTTAAAGTGTTCTATTTCTAACAAAGATTTATGTAAATTTTCATAATTTATATAAACCTTTGTTAGAAATAGAATTTATTTATTAGTTTTATGCACACACCGACATTATAATAATAAAATACATGTTTTAACATAACATAACAACATAACATCACGCCTGTATTTCCCCGAAGGGGTAGGTAGAGGTGTAATAGTACACCCGCATTTCGCCAGTTACGTTACAGTCACATGTAATAGGGGGCGAGCCTATTGCCATTAACATAACATTTCAATACTTTTAAATGTTTTTTTTATAAAAATATAATTAATAAGTATATTTAAGACAATAAAGAAAATACATATAAATTAAAAGTACAAAGGCACTGCTTAGTATTTATTTATTAATTGATATTTTGTGTAGTAAATTGAAAAAAATAAAATAAAGTCTCTGCGTTTTTTGTAAAGTGCAAAACATAAACGCTCATTGACAAACAATTTTTAGCTGACTATATATAAGCTAAGATAAGGACATAGAAAAGTCTCCTCATATAGCCTCCTCATATACCTATCCTTTACAGGTTAGGGTTGTGCGGTCGTGGCACTCGTGGCCCATTTGATAGTTAAGCAAAGATAGGCCCTTGTTACTTAATTGGGTATGAAATTAATACTGTGGCGAATGTTCCACATCCAAGGTAATCAGATTGAACATCAGGGCTTTAGTAACGGGCCAATACTGCCTATAGTCATTTATTTTGTAGCGTGTAGGGTGATAACTAGATTAAAATATGCGAGGTTTAGGCTGAAGTTATAACAAACGCCCGGGGCGCGCGTCGGGCGCGCGCCTCTTACGCTGCGTTTCGTATGAAATTGTATAACATAACCTAAACAGTCCATTACTGTCCCAATGCTGAGCACGGGCCTCTCAAAATGAGAACGATTCAGGCTTTAGTCCACCAAGCTGGCCTACTGCGTTTTGGCTGACTACACATGAAAATGTATGCAACGGATTATATCAAGCGCAGTCGTCCAGGCGTCCGTCAAACAATTTTTATAGCGTCCCGCGCCCCAGGCGCTTGTTATAACTTCAGCCTAAGATGCGCTAGCCGCGGTCAGTTCATGAATGCGTGTCCGTTTAGTTGCATATCGGACCCCTCCGTACTTCGGAGAAAACGTTAAGCAGTCGTTCCCAGTTGACATACGAAAATCTATTACTTATTAAGTAGGCAATCATTACGGGTAGTCAGTAACCTGAAAGTCTGACAACCGGTTTAACCTTAGGATGTCGGTACTACAGTACTACTATACTTGAATCCTACTAATATTATAATCCATGAAGTTTGGATTATCTAGCAATCCATGCGGTCACTATAAGTAATTGTTCCGTGTGGTGTCGGACGTAAAGAATTGCACCACCCTTTATCTTCTCATGGGTGTCGTAAAAGGCGACTAAGGGATTCACCAGGGGATGCCCATCCCCAGCAGCGTTCTCTGAGTACTTAACCAACCAACTGCGATCGCCAACCTGCTTGCCAAGCGTGGCGATTATGGCATATCCCCCTTCTGGGGGAGGCCTATGTCCAGCAGTGGACGTCTTTCGGCTGAAATGATGATGATGATTATGATTATAAGTAATGACCACGCCACGAACCCATATTATTGTTATTCATTATTGATAATTTTCCGATTGATGTATTTGACTCAAAAAGGGAGTTTTCATTCCATTTCTGGGGCACATCGATCACTGTAGGGTGACAGCTATAACGAGGGAGTGATGGATTGATCACTTGCGTCTCGTCCCGTTTCTTGTATTTGTAATTATTATTTTTGTTTGTGTTTTTATTATTTTTGTTTGTGTTTCATTATTTATGTAGTCGGAACCTGCTGGTAAAATCAATGAGGTTTTGTGTTTGTCTTTGGTAGTTGGTAGAATTAAAATATTCAAAAATGCTTCGTGGGTTTCGTGTGGAAGGGAGGTCCTTGGGTTCGAGTCTTTCAGGAGGGCGCAGGCATATCACTAGCCACTCTAGGAGTGGGTCTGCGGGCGACCGATTCGGGGAAGTTCGTTGCCTGACCAGTAAGGCCAGTAACGGCAGCCAGTTAGAGTTAGGAATAAACTAGGAGCGTGCAGCCGATGTTAAGGCCATACGGGGGAAAGGACTCGCCTCACAGTAGCGAGTTGGGACCTGCTGGGAGTGGTAGTAGAATGCAGAACCCATCCCACACCCCTGGTCAGAGATCGTAAGAGGAATACGGTGGTACTTTTGTTGGTAAAAGTCCGACACCACCACCACCACCTCTCCTGGCAAAAGCCGTCCATGAGGAGCTCCTCACGCTAAAAAAGGGTTTGAAACTTTAGTTTTGATTCTGAAGTTTGGATTTCTGTCCTCTAAAAATGTGTACCAATGCACGCTTAAACACCCTTTTATACCAAAGGAATGGAAAATTGCCATCTTTGAAATAAGGGTGATCAAATAAAGGGAGGGTTATATTATCTAAATACTCGTTAATATTTTAAAATCTTAAACTTTTGTGTATTTTTTTAGTAATAGTAAATCCAACATTTTATGACCAAACTTATTCCAAGGTACAATAAACTTCAAGTTAAAATGTCTTAGATACTTTATTATTAAAAGCCTTATTACTTAAAAGTAAAGAAAAGCAAACAATTCCCATAAATATTAGAACAATAACATATCTACTTTTAAATTGCTTTTGTTTATGAATGAGGCTATATCGATCATCTTAAAAACGCATATATATATATGACTATAATTTTACTTAACAATAATATTACTGTCAGAAGATCTTCATTTATAGCGCATCTTTTTCGGTACCCGCTGCCTCCGACAGCCCACTTGATCGCGTCTGACCATCTTGCCGGTGCTCTGCCTTGAGCGAAATAATGATAAAAAATACATAAACAGGATTGTCAAAACATACTGAGCAATGACTCTTACTCTCTCTGAAAATAAGCTGTTCCCAAGGGACGCGCGATAAAGTATTTCTGTAATAAACCGAATTATATGCAGGCGAAGCCTAGGCTTCGACTAGTCTTGTAATAAACATGACTGCGATCGTGAGTGGATTACACAATTTGGCACCAAATAAATGAACCATACTATTATAAATCGAACCCAAGAACAGTTGTGCTCTGCCCGGTTGCCATACGAACATCTTTGGCAGTCGTTACGAGAAGCCCGAAAGTCTGACAACTGGTCTGACCTCCGTATGTCGGTAATACCCAGTAACTGGGTTGCGGAGGTCTGATGGCAGTCTCTCCGTGTAAAATACTGATGTTCAGCTGTATCTGGTTAGACTGGAAGTCGACCCCAACATAGTTGGGAAAAGGCGAGGAGGGTGAACAGTTATAGATAGATAGAATATATGGGCAGTCTTAACGCTAAAAGCGATATCTTCCAGACAACCTTTGGATGGACAAAGATGACGTAAGATCTAGATAATGGAGGCAGTCCGTGGCGTACTACTGCATGTTTATAAACTAAAATAAATAAATAGCACAAAATACCAGGCCCCTCAGAAAGTATTGCGAAAAAAAGTTTTTATATATGGGAGACTGGCCAGTTATAATGTTTTTCGAAAATATGATTATTTATAAGTAAAAATAAGTAAGTTCCAATTTCAAAATTTCCCTCCACATTTTTTGCGAGTTAATTCAAAGTATTGTGTCTCACTGAAATATGGATCTGCGCCGGGAACATTTTAGAGCTATGATTTTATACGATTTCAAGTGTCGCCTGAAACCGGATGAATCGTACGATAGACTTCAAATGGCATTCATGGATGAAGGCCCTTCCAAGGCAACCGTGTATCGTTGGTATAACGAATTCAAGCGCGGTCGACCAACTTTGGGGGATGACGAAAGAAGCGGTCGCCCTTTGACGGCTGTTACCGAAGAAAACGTGCTAGCAGTGAAAAATTTAATCCAAGACAATAGGCGAATTACATATCAGGAGATTCAACACATATTGAAGATTGGATCGGGAAGCGTTCACGAGATTCTACACAGCCATCTTCGCGTGAGGAGGATAGTATCACGCTGGGTGCCGCACAACCTCACCGATGCTCAGAAGCAGGCCCGGGTGGAATGGTGCCGTGATATGCTTAACAAATTTGAAGCAGGCTCGTCTCGGCGTGTTTACGACATCGTTACAGGTGATGAGTCCTGGATTTATCAATACGACCCAGAAACCAAGCGCCAGTCGACTGTTTGGGTGTTTCAAAATGAGCCAACGCCTACCAAAGTGAAGCGATCTAGAAGCGGGGGTAAGATTTTGATCGCTAGCTTTTTTAATTTGACTGGCCACTTGGTATCAATTCCCTTACGGGATCAAAGAAGCATTAATGCCGAATGGTATACTACCAAATGTTTGCCAGAAGTTTTCTCTGTTATAAGCAACAAGCGACCAAACACAGGGCTCCGCGGGCTACTGCTCCACCACGACAATGCACCTGCGCACACCGCACTCAAAACGAGGGACTTCCTGGACAGCACGCCAGTCAAACTCCTGGGTAACCCTCCTTACAGCCCTGATCTAGCACCGTGTGACTTCTTTTTATTCCCAAAAATAAAAAATCAGCTCAAAGGGATACAATTTTCGTCGCCGGAAGATGCGCTGGCTGCGTTCGAGCAGGCTGTAAACGAGGTGTCTGCGGCGGACTGGAAAAAGTATTTTGAAAACTGGTTTAGGCGCATGAATCTTTGTATAGAGGCTGGTGGAAAGTACTTTGAAAAGATTTGATAAAAATATATGTACGTATAGAACAATTTTTTTTAGTTTCGCAAAACTTTCTGAGTGTCCCACGTATATTACACATATAGGTATCATAAATAAATATGTATAATATATGTAAATAATTTTATAATTTCGTATAGAGATTAGATACTTAAGCAATGTCTTAATAAAAATGTTTAAATGAAAATAGTGACTGAGCTCGCCGTATAGACACAAGTAACTCATTCCACAGACGCACAGCCTGAACAGTAAAAGATTTATACAATACAATACAATACAAATACTCGTTATTGTACACAAAAGAAAATAGCAACATATATTATGACTTATATAGAACACATGTACAATGGGCGGTCTTATCGCTCAAGGCGATTTCTTCCAGACAACCTTATCATAAAACTTTGTAGAATGCATAGGCATCAGAAGCCTCAAATTTTCCGATGATCTTAAGTGTCGTGTGTGTGTGTCGTGAAGGAACGTGAAACGTTCTTTGAGTTTTGAGGTATACTTTGCATAGAATGTTGTAACCTGAATGCACTCTGTGTCGTACTGACCCCTAAGCTGCCCCAATATGTTCACAGTTATACGCTGTCAGCCATATCAGGCCACAGCTTTAGGCAATAAATCTCGGAGCACTACAAATGCAAGCCATTGAAACCGATATTTCAAAAACATATTCGAAAAAAACTCTTCTAAAACTTTTTTCGTTCGATACTATCGTAATATTTTTCATTTGATTAATAGCTTCGGTACTGTTTTGAATGTATTCATAAATTGGAGGGATCTTATCATTTTTATATTTTGTACAAACGGTGTTTGATTTTTTATGACATTATTTAGACGTCAATTTCGAGTTTAGCCGAGGGTTAAATGACAATTATAAACGATTTAATTCATCTGCTGTGTTTCTTTTTGACATAAAAAACTGCCAGTACTGTTTTTTCACTTACACGTTACATCCTGGAAAAGATTTTTTTTATATGTTATTAGTGAAAAGTATACTTCACATTTGTTTCTTACTTCGTAGCTTACATTAATATCTAACAAGATATTTCATTACTTTTGTAAGGTTATGGCATATCTATACTTTTAAATATCATTGCTAGCTCGCCTTTAAATTGGATAAATCAGACAGTGTCCCCAGGGGTAACGAATTCGATTCAACCCAAAAAAGCCTACATGTCTCCTTCTCTGCACAATTATTTTCATGTATGTACGAACCTGGTTGAAAATTCGATTATTTTTGTGTCAAGTTTCTTTGAAATGCCACCGCTTCGGTTATAAACAATCAGTTGATGATTGCAACTTTCAACCCCAATGTTGCCAAGAATAATAATTAAAAGTGTTAAAACCGTAAATTTTTTTTAGATGCTATAGCTTATATATATATATATAAGCTCTATCTATATATACATAGATAAATACATTGTTGTGGGTATGTGAAAATGGAGCAAACAAATAAAAAAAAAATTGTAAAGTGTCCATCCCCCATCAGTAAAACAATAACTACTCGCCGTACATCATTTATCAAAAAATGATTTTTAACAATTGAAGTAAATATACTGTAGTTTAATCAGAAATGTAAGTTATAGTTCGCTGTATTTATAAATAGAAAAAAATGCGAAAAACTGCCACTTTTGGCACTTTTTCTATCTAGAACTACAGCTAAGTATAATTTACAGAGTTAATAGTTTCTGATTAACTTCAATTGTTTAAAACGGATTTATATTCGATTATCACTTGCTTTAACGGTGAAGGAAAACATCGTGAGGAAACCTGTACACCAGAGAGTGCTCCATACAGTTCTCGATGGTGTGTGTAGTCCGCCAACCCGCACTAGGCCAGTGTGGTGGACTAAGGCCTTCCCGTACTGAGAAGAATCCCGTTCCCAGCAGTGGGACAGTAATGGGCTGGTTATGTTATGTTATGTATGTATGTTTAAAACGAATTTTCGATAAATGATGTACTCAGCGGGTAATTATTTTTGTACTGGTGGGGGTGACACTTAGCCCTTTGTAGTGCCTTAATCATATGGAGGTATTAACGTATATGTCCAAGATTTTTAATTTATCCCATAACAATAATGTTGAACAATAAAGCCATTAATTGGCTTTATTATTAGCTCTCCGAATTAAAATGAAATCATCCCCTTTTATGAAATTTTCGATAATAAAGTTAATTTGGTTAAAGGCTCTTTATTATTCATTGAATTGTTAGTCCGTTAATTTTAATATTAATAGCCTCGTTAAGGCTTTTATGCGAAGGGTGCTTAGTAAGAACTTCACATTTGCTAGTGCTGAAGTTTCTTTTTTTGCTAGACTTTGCCCGCTGCTTCGCCCGCGTATTAGTCGGCTTATCGCAGAGACTTATTTCGTTTACCTCGGGAACAGTTTATTTAGATAATAAAAAGCCTATATTTAATCCAGGTTATGTTCTATCCGTGTGTCATCTTTCGTCATTTTCGTCGTGTGACAAATTTCATCTAAATCAGATAAGCCGTTTCAGCGTGATGGATTAACAAACACTCAAACATTAAATAAAATACGCGATTTAATCCAGTTAAACTTTGTTTTATTATAATTCAAACATTTTTAAAAACTTTCACATTTATAATAATAAAAGGATTTAGAAAAAAAACACTGTTTCAAGGCTGCCACTGTCGATGCATCCGATAGTCCGAATGGCGTGGCCGCATTCCAAAATCTGTCCGTGAATGTTGAAAACGTATGTTATTCTTAGAACAAGCTTTTTTGGAAGTAGTCATTAAAACGACGTCCGAATGGATACATCATTAGTGCCCACCTTTAATATAAAATTATTCGATCATAGTAGTATATTGTAGTGTGTGTAGTCCGCCAACCCGCACTAGGCCAGCGTGGTGGACTAAGGCCTTAGCCTTCTCGTACTGAGAAGAGGCCCGTGCCCAGCATTGGGACAGTAATGGGCTGGTTATGTTATGTTAAGTAGTATATTTAATCTATATATTGAATTAGCAATTTTCGTTTAAAAAAAATGTGGGCATAATTATCGCACTTGCGTTCAGCATCAGTGTCGATGAAACGTAAGCTTTGTGAGGAGTGCAATAGCAGCACACGAATCACGTATGGGTGTTTGTATACTCCAAAAGCATTTGTACCGGACATGGAAATCTAAATAATAAGGTAATTGAAATATTATCTACTGTCGTTTAGTACCGAAAGGCATGGCGCTGGTTCGCTGCTACCAACACAAATACGCCATTACGCCTACCATGTTTCTAGCATTAAATGGAAAATGAATTACGCCTTAAAACGCTGTTAGGTTATGTTGTAAAATACAATTTGAGTGACTCTCTCCCAGTTTGTCCAAATATAATGTCAGCTTCTGTGATTGGCCGGCAAATATGTTAACAACCAACCACATCGCTTGACCTGAGATTTGACAGCTGATTAGTAAATTTTTGCATTGATCAGCCTGTCGGAAACTGGGGGTCTGTGTCTGAAACAGCGTTGATGATTAAGCAAACGGTTCGCGCAATGGTGTCCTACGAGACACCTGCACGCGGAGACAAGTTCATGCGACTTTACCACTTCTATTGCCTTATTATTTCGATTTCTTTGGTAGTTACCGAACTTTAGGTAAATTCTGAAACAGCGGCACACTATAAATGCCCCATCCACGTGGTATTCACGATTCGCGGTGCGCTCTCGCTTTGCCGACGTCAAACCGCGTGATAAACAAACGTACTTACCTTTTAGTTGTCTTTAACTCGACAAAACCGCTGTTGCGAACCCAAACGAAACTCAACATAAATTAGTCTATAGACACGCATTTTACATTAATTAAACTACTACAAACAGTTTTATTTACAAATCGTTTCCAAAAACTGCACAGTTCAAACAGCAACAGATACCTGAAGAGAAACTGTAGTATTTGTACAAAACAGACGTGAAAAGATATAAATAACTATAAATCTCACCGCACTGAAGCTCATAAAGTTTCCAAATCGAAATTCTCGAGTCAAATCGGTTCAACTGAACCGGGATTTATAACTCCCCGGCTATTTTTAGACACCTCAAACGGATCTTAAAACGGATTTGTATAACAACATAACAGTTTTTATTGAAGTCAGTCATATCTGTGATCTCTGAATGATGAAGCACGTTGGTTAGTCATTGATCACTGGTGATAATATTTAAGTGCTTATTCCGGGCACGTTATCATTTAGAATAACTGACAAAAATAAACTAGGTATAAACGTATTATTGAAGTAACTGAAAACCTCTTAAGGGGTCATTCTGCTCATCAGTATGAACAACTATTACTATGAGACCAACCCTGAAATCCCAAAAAACAAATCAGTTGTTGCCTACATATTGACATAAATCGACAAAATTTAGGGAACAGCTGTTTCTTTTTCGCGATTTCAGGGTTGGTCCCATAGTAAAAGATGTTCATACTGATGAGTAAAATGACCCCTAAGAGGTTTTCAGTTATTTCAAAAACACGTTGTATTGTGTTGTGTTGTTGTGTTTTGTATTGTCAACACGTGTTGGTGACAAAAGTTCATGTAATAACCTTAAGTTGTCAACAAAAATTTTAAACAAATGTCGAGAATCGTGTTTTATTCTAGACTTAGAAAACTTTTCGTTAGTGATTTTATTCGCAGGATAAGTCATTCATATTTGGTCAAATCTGCCCTTAGGTGGAAAACAGCAAAGAAATACGCGTGTTACAGATATTTGATTGCTCTGTATGTAAGCTTCCTCAATTAGAAGCATTAGTTGGAAACAGAAGCATGTAATATCATCGTCAGTAGAAGACATTTTGTCAACTAAAAAGTCTTGGTGGAGACAGCTAGTTGTCAACTAAAATGTTTCTCAAAATGTTGACGGCTTATTTTAATTTGGTGAGGACAAAATATACACAAAATTGGTAACTTTTGGAAGAGTTGATAATAGAGAAATTGCCAGTTATTTCAGTGGAGACGCACCTTTATACTTTATTCGACTTGGGAACACATCGTAGACATCACAATCCACATCAAAGCAATGAAGCAAATTCAATAATATTACATAACATTTTTTATCGCTAGCAAAAATTACGGCTAGCAAAACTACCGGTGACAGGGTTTTCGGTCGTAATCCGGGATTATGTAGGACAGGCCTGTCCATGGACTGGGCTGAAATCTACGATACCGCGAACGTCAAGCCACAGGGAGGTATTTTGGATTTATGAATGGACACTGGGCAGCTTAATCCTGGGTTATGATCTAATCTTCAGTATAGGTAGGTAATCAAAACATGCTTGTTTGCTTATAAGTTAACTAAATGCAATGCTTAAGGGGAATGTAAAAGCCAAGTGGCGCCCCCATCAATAAAAAAAATAATACTCGCTGAATACATCATTTACCGAAAATTGGTTTAAAAAAAATTAAGTACTGTAATTTAGTACTGTAGGTTAACCAGAAACTATTAACTCTGTAAAATATAGTTCGCTATAGTTGTAGATAGAAAAAGTGCAAAAAGTGGCTGTTTTTCGCACTTTTTTTAATCGTTAAAAACGAACTTTCGATAAATGATGTATTCAGCGAGTAATATTTTTTTATTGATGGGGGCGCCACTTGGCTGCTACATGGGACCCTTAATGTTAATTTTACAAATTACCATTCTAAATAAATAAATAAATATGTTTAGGACATTTTGCACATCACCATCTTAGTCCCAAACTAAGCAGAGCTTGTACTATGGGTTCTAGACAATGGATATAATACTTAGATACTTTTTTTTATAAATACATACTTATAATACATAAGAAACACCTAGACCAACAAAAACACTTATGTTCATCACACAAATATTTGTGTTGTGTGGGAATCAAACCCACGACCTCGTGATCAGCAGTCCGACACTCGAACCACTAGATCACAGACGTCGTCAAAAATTTATAATCAAATCTTTAAAATTCATTCTACTGTTATCCTTCATAGAGTGCCAAGTAGAGAAAATTTACGTAGGTTTTTAGAAAATCATGCTATCAAATCATAATAATATGCAGGCGGAGGCTACCTACGAACTATGGGATTCGCAAACTGACCAAAAATATACGTAGGCAGCCTCCAACTGCATGTAGTGATAATTTCTTAGGTTTTCGCGATCACTACACATTATAATAAAACAAAGTTTACCCGGATTCAATCGCGTATATTATTTAAATTGGTTTTCCTGACGTTTCGAAAGCTTAGCAGCATTTCGTGGTCGCAGGTAGACTAACGGCCAAAATTAATATCCAATCTATCCACGATTTACCCAACTATAGATAGAAATTTGACATATTTTGTATGGAGGTTATGTCAAATTCCTATCTCTAGTAGGGCAAATCGTGGATAGATTGGATATTAATTTTGGCCGTAAGATGCAAGCGTCTTTACAGATATTTCAAAAAATAAATTTTAATCTACGCGATTTAATCCGGTTAAACTTTGTTTTATTATAATGCATGTAGTGAATTTTGATAATGAAGTAGGTAGCTGGGGGGACTGGTTGCGGAAGGCGAAGGATAGAGTGTTGTGGTGCAGCTTGGGAGAAGCCTTTGTCCAGCAGCGGACTGCGATAAGCTGAGTTGAAGATGAGGTACTTATTAAATATAATACTGCGTGAAGACACTGAGATTATCCTGAATTTCGGATCGATGCGCAAGCATGACGAGAATCTCGGCCAAGCATTTACATAGCAATAAACAAAATGTGCATAAATTCTTTCATAATACCTGCATTCTCTTCACTTGCATATCCTGAATATAAGACATTTATTCATAGTAAGACATAGACGATGGAGCCAATTTTAGAGAACCAGATTTTGGCACACGTATTGAAAACTTTGACTTTCATATGAATAGGTTTCTAACGCTCTAAATCATTTGATACTTGGATAAAGTTTGACAGAGTAGGTATTTGACAATTTGTAATGTGCTTGATAAAAGGATTGCTAAAGTTTGTGCCGTGGTTTTAGACTAAAAAGCTAAAACCAGAGCCTCAAAAATGGCGTAACTTAGAAGGTCCATTTTTGACCATAGGAACTGTTATTTTCTTCTTCTTATCATAACTACGTTTTATAAAACGTTTCATTAATATCTTCTGCTTATAAGACTTGTATATACATTTGACCGAGGACCGAGTGTTGTAGCGCAACTTGGGAGAGGCCTATGTCCAGCAGTGGACTGCGATCTGCTGAGTTGATGATATACATTTTCAATTTTTCGGGCCTACCATAATATTTCATTATAGATTTTGCCCGCGGGTTTGCCCGCATACTGAAATGAAATATAGCCTATGCTATTTACAGTTTAGTAGCTTTCTAAAGATGAAAAAAATATTAAAATCTGTTCAGTTGTTTCAGAATTTATCAGATACAAACAAACAAGTATAGATTCAGCTATATAAAATTCAGCTTTATAAATAGTTTGAAGAAATTTGTTAATCTTTTCAACTAGTCCAGCAATTTGCAATGAATCTGGGTTACATTTCAACAAACATTTCAAAAGTAGAAAACACAGATAGACAATCCGATATTGAGTTGTCAGTCTTGGCACTCAGTTCCTACGTACCTATAAAGGCCAGCGGTTTGCCAACTCCCTTCATGTTTGATGCAAACGCTCAGTAATTCCGGAGTCTCTCTATTTGCCCAACTACTTGGGTCACTACCAAATAGGGAATCTTTGTAGGGGATATATATATCCTGATATTACATTAGCTTTTGAACAAAAAGTGGTAGGGTTTGGTTATGTAAGGTTGCTTTTTTGTTGTGTTACATTTGGTTGGATTCAGAATTATTGTAGGTAATACATTTTTTGTGTGATGGTTTAAAAAATCTAGTTCGTGGGTTTGAAAGGGTCTTGTTTTATGATGTTATAACAAGTGATACAATTTGATTTGTTTGATTGTTGGAATTTATTTTAAATCAATATCAATCAATTGCTGGTGGACAGCCGGTTTTATTATTCATTATCTTGTTCTTCTTCGTGTCCATGGTACAATATTCATATACCTACTGCTGGCCCAGAAATTAGCCCCTTCGATTGCGTTGTCTGTAGCATTCTTCAGCTCGTTCAATGTGCAAGCACACCTCGGCCACTCAATACAATATAAATGCTAGCACCACCTACATCCACAAGATAACGTCTGTGTACGAACGCGCACACACGTGTAGGTTAGGGATGCTCGCCGCTTATAGTGCCGACTGGGTTCCAAGCGCTTCTCAGTAGTTTTCAGAGATGGCGTGCTTGTGTAGCGACTGGCGATTGACATCCATTGCAATTTTGCAGTCCAATTGCACGCAAACTGCGGGTGGATGTGGTATGTGGGTGAGGAATCTTAAATTGGTGGGGGGCGGTGAGTGGCCGTCCTGTACGATAGTACTATTAGGTATTCTGTGGTGCAGGTGTAAAGGCAAAGAAAGCAAGATAACAGATGTGGCATTGATTGAGAAGCAACGCCACAGGTACAAGCTGTAAGTAAAAACACAAGCTTAGTGTACAACCCATGTGTGTTGTTAATGTATTAAT
Source organism: Asteroscopus sphinx (assembly GCA_949699075.1). Lineage (NCBI taxonomy): Eukaryota > Metazoa > Arthropoda > Insecta > Lepidoptera > Noctuidae > Asteroscopus > Asteroscopus sphinx. Next base: position 28,163,233 of record OX453004.1, on the reverse strand, counting down.
TGTTCTTTAATTCGTTCACCATTATATTTTTCTTTTTGGTTTGTAATACTCATGACCAACCTTATACTGTACCAGTAATTGGGAAGGAACTAACTTCTGAAATACAAGGTTACCCTAATTTTGGAGTTAGGTACTTATTTAAATTGTTATGTGGGAGTCAATAAAGTATTTATTATTAAGTATCCGTTTTGTCTATGTAGCCCCATTAGCTCATGTACAGCTTACATCTGCCTACCTGGGTCCGTAAACGGTTTAGGGACTTCCATGTAGTCCAGGGATATGACCTGCAGGGAGCTTTTCACTTGGTAGGATATAATTTGCGGGTGGAGGAATTTTTTAAACCGCTGTATTCGACGGGCCTCAATCCGACACTTGTAGGGCCTCTGTTGCTTTAAGGAAATTGTGGCGGCTCTTTAGGCGTTGGTATCTTGTCAAATAAAAGTAAAACGATATCCTGAACTTATTATACTTCCTACTAATATTATAAACGTGAAAGTTTGAGAGGATGTATAGATGTATGGAGGTTTGTTACTCTTTCACGAAAAAACTAATTTATGGATATTAATGAAAGGACATTGCTAAAGATCCTTAGTAACTCCGCCTTAAGGCGTTACAAATTAAAGTTGATTCTCACCATATACAACTCAATGAAGCCAGACAGTACTAAATCAAATTTTAGATTTTTAAAATATTTACTATTTTGACACATATCACAGATACCTGTGCTATTTTGATGTCATGTTTTGCTTTTTTCGTTATGTCAAACAACCTACATTGTCGTCAAGTTGTCAGTCGATGCCAATTTTTTGGAATTTCTTGTGTGAAAAGGAGTCTATAATATTGAATCATAAATTATAGAGTATCGAAATAAAAATATGGATAATACACAGATATCATAGATGATACAATTTTATCCGGTTACGTCATTAATGTATTGATACTCCTTAAAATATAAAAAATGGTTCTTGTACTGTCCGCATTAAATACAATATATATTATGAAACGAAAAAATTCGCATGTAATATTCGTATATTGTTCATCTTTATAACACTTTAAGGCTATTTTTATCAATGTCCTTTGGCATACAGATAGAATATAACCCGAAGATGATGATCCTGTGAAGATAGACAGTTCCCGAGGGATGTGTGAAAACGACATTCACGTGGGCGAAGTCGCGGGCATAGGCTAGTATTTCTATAAAACATAATATTATCCTGCTATGTTGGTTATAAATTATGGCAATGTCAAAGATTCATTGAGTATCAACCGTATTATTAACTACCATGATTTGCGAAACGATTATGGTTACACAAAATAAACATACCTTCTGCGGAATATATATAGACATTTATTTGAATGTACTTTTCAGTACATTTCCAAAGTAACATTAGAACAACGTTTGTTCAATCAGACTTTATACTTACTTTCTAATTTATGTTTCTCTATTGTTAGGTTTGTAAACGAAATCAATTCAGTGAACACAAACAAAAGTACCGAAAACTTGGCTTCGAACATATTTACTTGAACAACAACGTATTTCTGAGACATCAAATTTCTATTAATACGCAGAAAATGAACTGTTTTCGATTTAATTTCGCGTTTTCACGAACCATTGCTGCGACACGAAATTTTCGTTGAACGCTATCGATCATTATGTTCCTGCCATAACCCAATTTATCTGGGGTCAACGCAGCTTTTTTACCAAACATCTCCGTCAGCCATCATCTGCGTGTTAACATCCGTACTAACACTTGTATATAGTTTTATAAAATGTCTTCCTATCACACTTATATTACTTAGCTGTCTAATATATATATAAAGTTTATTTATTATATATATATATCGATATGTTAGTCACCTGAGGCCTCAGCTGAAAATCAGCGCTGCAGTTAGACATGTAGCATTAGCTGAGCTTGTGGCCTTTTGGACACATAATGCCACAACGAGACTAGCCATAACCAGCCCATTACTGTCCCACTGCTGGGCACGGGCCTCTTCTCAGTGCGAGAAGGCTAATGCAACGAGACTAGCAATGTGCAACAACCTAGCAAGGTTACCCATTTCTTCTCTTTCTTATGTGTAATTAGAGCAATACCTACTGGTTACTCTCGTGCTTGTACCATCCCCTGCTATACCCTTTTGTATTCATGTTGTGCGCGTCAATAATATTGTGTTTTTAAGCTATTGCATAGCTTCTATCGCGGGCCTTGAGCGTGGAGACCGAATCCAGAAATTCCGACCGGCACAGCGGTGATACTTTTTAGTTTTGCCATCTATCGATGAATAGCAGAACTTTTAATGACTTTTTGAAATATCAAGCTTGTCTCTTTAGTTCTGCAAATCGCCTCTAGGTGGCATTGGTTGTATCGGCGTTACTGCGCTTAAGCTATTGCATAGCTTCTATCGCGGGCCTTGAGCGTGGAGACCGAATCCAGAAATTCCGTAACGAAAATAACCTAACACGGGGGGTGTTATGTCACAACGAGACTAGCCATAACCAGCCCATTACTGTCCCACTGCTGGGCACGGGCCTCTTCTCAGTGCGAGAAGGCTAATGCAACGAGGCTAGCAATGTGCAACAACCTAGCAAGGTTACCCATTTCTTCTCTTTCTTATGTGTAATTAGAGCAATACCTACTGGTTACTCTCGTGCTAGTACCATCCCCTGCTATACCCTTTTGTATTCATGTTGTGCGCGTCAATAATATTGTGTTTTTAAGCTATTGCATAGCTTCTATCGCGGGCCTTGAGCGTGGAGACCGAATCCAGAAATTCCGATCGGCACAGCGGTGATACTTTTTAGTTTTGCCATCTCGATAGATGAATCAAATGATCATCGATATGATTAGCATTTAATGACTTTTTGAAATATCACACTTGTCTCTTTAGTTCTGCAAATCGCCTCTAGGTGGCATTGGTTGTATCGACGTTACTGCGCATGCGTAATCCCCCTTTTCGCAATCTGGTGACTCATGCCTGCTTAGAGTTTCGGCGTTAGGGCACCTCCTCTTTGTATTTACATAAAAATTGCTATGCAATAGCTTTACCGCGGCAGTCTCCGAGTGCCACACGTCTTTTTTTTTGTCATAATTTTATTATTACACTTGTTTGTTTTTTTGTTGCTATTGTTGTTGTGTGTGTGTTTGTCGGTTTTGTGTCCAATAAATGTGTTTCTTTCTTTCATTACTAGGTATATCACCTTTTACATCATCCATTCATTTTCGTTAGTCTACCTTCTCTTCTTTAGTCCGTATTTTAACACACAGGTTTTTTAATAGTATAAACATGACGGTTTGTGACGATGTATGGGTGTATGGATATTTGTTACTCTTTCACGCAAAAACTACTGAATGGATTTTAATGAAATTTGGCATACAGGTAGAAGATAGCCCGGATTAACATATAGGCTACTTTTTATCCCGGAATATGAACAGTTCCCGCGGGATGCGCGATAAACGACTGACGAGGGCAAAGTCACGGGCATAGGCTAGTAGGTACTATTTCCATTCTACGACAGTCGATCTACTACTGCTGCTACTCCATCTTTCAGACACTGTCGTATACGCGTGCGTTATCCAGTATATTCTTGAACGAACGTCGAAGTCTATCGATGTAACAGTAAAAGGACGCAACGTAACGTAAAATATCGGAACTTTTTTTGAGATTTCAGTATTTAATTATTTTTATTCGTCGTGACCTTTTTAGGGTACCGTCCCCAACGGGTGGCAATGTGACCCTATTATTATGCCTATGCCGCGCTCCGTCTTTCTATCCAACCATCCCTCTGTTTAACACAGGACCGTATCTTTTTAACTGTAATAATTAGCCCGTTGAAATTTTCACAGAATATGGCATGGTTTCTGTCATGGCAAATCAAATATCTACTAAAATAATAAAAAGTATAAAATCAAAAGAGTCAAGAAACGCCAAAAAATGCATTGTTGTGCATTCTTAAAAACGAGCGCCAAAATTGGTCTGCTTACAGTGCATACTCTATTGTTAAACATCAAAACAGTAGTAGCTCTTTGTGAAGGAGCTCGTCCGGGGAAGTACTACCGCCGTACCTACTTCTGCCGCCAAACAGTAATGCTTGCATTGCTGTGTTCCAGTGTGAAGGGTACATGTGCCGGTGAAATTACAATGACATGAGACTTTTCACCTTCATGTCTCAGTTTGGCAAACCGACTTGCGGTACCATTTAGGCAACAGCCTTCATCCTATTGAAATTTTTAGGGGCAAAGATAACCGCTTTAGCTCGTTTTGCCATCCCATAACATCATCATAATCATTTCAGCTGAAAGACGTCCACTGCTGGACATAGGCCTCCCCCAAGCATCGCCACAACGATCGATCCTGTGCCTTCCGCATCCAGCGGATTCCCGCGACCTTCACCAAGTTGTCGGTCCACCTTGTGGGGGGCCTACCCACGCTGCGCTTTCTAGTAGGCGGTCGCCACTCCAGAACTTTACGGCCCCATCGGCCATCCATTCTGCGAGTAATGTCTTATAATATAAAAAAGAAAAAAAAGGAGATAAATTAAGACATGAATGTTTGGTGGTACTGAACTCTTAGTACGCGAGTTCGACTTACACTTAGCTGGTTTTTTATCTGTTTTATCATCCCCAATGTGCTAAATGGTAAGTATATTGCCTTTTGGACCTAAAGTCTTATGCCTAAACTATTTATTAGCCTCGTTATTTGGTTATAAACGTAATACCTGAAAGCTTTATGTAATGAGGATGGAAATTTTATTGCTTTCCATTTTAGTGTCTATAAAATCCGTAGATGTGTTATATCTATCTAAGATCGGGTGTAAAATATCAAGGTTGGTCTGTCACGCAGACTGTATTTTTATTCTCCAGTAAATGGTAATAAATCTAGGAATGGTGAGATGACTCACATTTATTTTATGTCTAGATTTGAAGAACGTTATTTTGCTACTCAAACAAGAAAAGATATCTCTTTTTCATTAATTTATGTATAATGCTGCAGTAGGCTAGCAGCACGTGCTGACAAGCCTATCGCTTTCAAGATGCTATTACAACGTGCGAAAGTAAGAAGCTTTATTCCTTTATACTATATATAATATATACATACTATTATATATAATATACACTTTTTATTTATAATTTATGTACACACAATAACATGAATGGTATAAAATTAAAAGTATTTAGTACAAAAGTAGTGCTTAATTCAAAGAAATTTCTAACAGCAGACCTGCGAGAGGAGAAATAAGTAAGAAATGTAGACAACAGTGTGTAAAAAAATAAGAAACGTATAATTAGTTCTAATAAAGCAATAGATACTTAAATAAATACATATAAATTATATATAGGTAAATATGATATAAATATAGACAGCGTAGCGAGAGTAATAGGGTCCCGTTTGGAACCCTTCGGGTACGGAACCCTAAAAATCAACCCTCAACCCCAATGACCGGTACATTTGAAATTCAATTAGCAGTTAAATGTTATTTAAAAAATAACGGCTGAGAAAACATACTAATGGACGTGCGTGCTTCGAATGTGGTATGGTGCAAATGACTTTAAAACATAGGAACATTATTTTCATACATGCTCTGAATATTTTTGAATTATGTGCTATGTGAAAATATATTAACTTCACATTGTATTATTTAGACGGCTATCTAATATATATATATATACATTTTATTATAGTATAGGATGGCGAAACGAGCTAAAGGCCCACCTGATGTACAGCGGATACCTTTGCGCATAACAACTTCAATACCACCTAGGCTGTTACCTAAATGGTACCGCAAGTCGGTTCGCCAAACTGAGACATGAAGATGGAAAGTCTCATGTGATTGTAATTTCACCGGCACCCGTACCCTTCAGACCGAAACACAGCAATGCAAGCATCACTATTCGGCGGAGAAGTATGTACGGTGGTAGTATGTACGTCCCCGGACGAGCTCTTTCACAAAGGAGTTCTACTACTACCAAATATGTGCCCTAATATATAATATGTGCCCTAGATGCCATTGTTGACTGTAGACTGTGAATTTTAAAATTATCAACTTGAAGTCAGTTGGAAAAAACCAAGTCACATTTCCAGTTAGTATGCTATTTTAGACATGTCTTATTAACGATGGCCAATTAGGCTTATTCTCTTATCCATCTGAAACTCTACACATTCAAATTGCCCACAAATGTAAGCCGAAGCGGCTAATGTAAGTCCTAAGACATGGATCTTTTTGAATATAATAGAAAAAACAAACGAAGTGTGTAGCAATTGGTACGTGAACCTATCTACATCGGAAAAATTCACGCTCCAACAAAAATCAACTTAATGGGAAACTTTTTCTCCTTGAAAGTAGGCGTCAAATCGAAGTGTGAGTTAGAACCTATTTACTTTCTCATTTACCACGCCCTCGAAGGAGAAAATGACTACACGTTTCACAAAACGTGGAGTAAAATCCATGACCGACCAAGTATTTTTGGTCGCAAATGTTACTTATTAATCTGAGTTACTACTTAACTTACTTATGTTTCTTGAGTGAATACTTAATTCAAAACATTGGAAAGGCCTTTATCACTGACAAATTCTTGTCATAAAATTTGACCGTTGTCAGTTGTCACGCAACAACTTAAAGCCTTGTCGCTTATCGTTTCTACCTAGAGGGGCAAAAGGAAATGAAAGCGGCAGCCCTATATAATCTACATTCTACAGGTTGTACGTAGGTACTATTCTTGATCGAAGGGTTGTACGCACGAAATCCCAAAAAACAATAGAAATTAAATATGGGGTAATTCCGAACATGGGCGATTCCGTTAAAATGAATTTTTGTCGGCTATTGTAACAATATTACGACGCATATTAAAAGTGAGGGATGTAATAAAATACGTCTCACTTTATTGCTGCCAGAAAACAAAAAAATCGCCGCATTCTGCGTCAAATCCACACATCCGTATGTCACTGCAGGAATCCAGCAGAATACCAGCGTTAGCCAGCCAGTGTTGCCAGGAATTACTCCTTATCCGGAATCACCCCCAGGCATACAACTTTCTGACTTCAATAACAGACCAGCTCCCCGATTCAAAACTACACGATAACCAATTGTTGACCGATTCGGTTTGTTATCTCATTTCGTCTGATGATTCACGCAACGAGAGAAAAAGAGATAACAAACCGAATCGGTCGACAACTAGTTATCGTGTGGTTCTGAATCGGGGAGCTGGCCACACAACAGTTTGGACTAACGGAACCGCAGAATCTTAGTAAATATTTAATTTTTCGTTCACAGGGGACAGAGTTCTCACTGAATTATTCATACTGTCTTAAATGATACAATTCTGGGACCTCTCGTTTCCTCAACGATTCGTTAATTCTATTCCAAATGAAGACCCCTAATTGAAAACTGGGGCGATTATTAACGTCTTCATAAATACCATTATTTAAAGGCCCGTCGATAAAAGAATGTTGGTTTTTCCATTTATCTTTATTCTTTTGGATGTCTTCGGCGCTTCCAATTCAATTTAGATGAAACCAATTATTGTGGATATTTTAACAACTTATAAAAATAAGGTTCTTAATTCAACTGTTATTATACTTATTGCTTTAACGATTCCTTTTAATTGATTTTTGTTTATTTGTATAATAAAAATAAGTACAGATTAACTGACTTTGTTATGCTGACTTGATTGATCGAAGTTTAATTTGTCGCTATCTGCTTTACATTTTGTATTGATATTTATAAATTTGTTTGATTAGCATTATAGAGTGTGATGTCAATAAATCATTCTTTTTGTGTACTTATTATTTTATTATTTGTGTACTTACTTAATTTAATAGTTCAGTTAGTAGGCAGATACCATAATGAGTACGATATCAATGTAATTTTAAAATTCTTACTGTAATATATTTTTCAACACACTTGCTCGTAAAGTGGCTCTTATTGCATCGCTTTTAGGTTCATAATGTGGCTTATAACGCAAGCGTGCTTTTTTCATTATATTATTGCACTAGTGCTTTTTATTTTACAGTTTATTTTTAAATCGCAGCAAAGAGTTTTTATGCCTGAACTAAATTAAACATTTTTTGGGAATAAATCAACTGTATTAATTAAAATATGCTATATATAAACAACTTGGGAGGGGCCTATTTCCAGCAGTGGTCTGCGATAGGCTGAGTTGATGATATATAAACATTTCATTTCATCAAATTATTAATTTTTGTCAACAAATTAATATTAATTTGTGTTATAAATAAAAAAAACAATTTATAATATTTTTATATTAGGCTGTATGGCGGTTTCCTTCGACCACCTGCGCGCGCATAGCTGTATGTCACCGCGCGGTCCGGGACACTGTACACAGGATGACATATGCGACAATTTTTTATACATAAAGTATTTTTGGCCAACAATGTTATCATTAATCATGTCATGGCAGTTCCCAACAAATACTCCACCACATGTCATTGAACATTATTTACCTTATAGTTGTGGATTCAAAAGTACGTACACATAAAAATTTTATGATACAGCTAACAAAGTACCTATATACACTGAAAATGTTGTCGTTTCGAAAACAAAGACGTGTCATTGTACTCATCAGACTAGAGTACAATGACCCCTCTTCGATTTCATAAAGACTAAATTATCAGCATTTATAATTTAAATTATTAATTAAATGCGAAAGTTTTGGTGTTCGGATGTACTGGGTACTTTTCACAGCCGTTAACTTTTCCCGTCGTGGCTTCCCAGTTGCTACTAGTACATGATGTGTATTGTATAGTATAAAGATTAGATAACAAAGCTAAACGGGAAAAAACGTAGTAATTTCTATATTACAAGTGTAGATAGAACAAGTCTCCAAAAGTATGTAGATAACGCATAGATAATATCTTTCCTATAGACAACAACGCACTACGTTTGAACTGGATAAGTAGGTACTTTTCCCTTAATACTTAATTGTTATGTTAGCGAAGAAAATCTTCATAAGCTCACAAGCTTTCAAGCGTTTATTCCAAATGTTAATCTCAGTTTAAGCTCTTGAAAATTGTACAATGTCGTTAAAATGCTTAGTACAGCCAAATTGTCATTTGTAGCAGCTTAAACACAACCACGTACTACTTAACCTGAGTATATGAAAGCTACATTTCTAATTTGTTTACATTGAATTATGTTTACTGTAGCAAATGTCTTGTGTGAAAGAAAAATTGTAATGGATGTCGAAATAGAATTTTGGTAAAATTTCATTGTCATTTGTAGTGATTTTAACATAACCATATCCTTCATATCGCCATATCGCTTATTTGTACAACTCTGACTTTTTTAACAGATATAAATGTTTTGTGTCAAAGAGAAACAGCAATGAATTTCGCAACAAGAGATTGAAGCCCTGTTGTCATTTGCAGCAGTTTATATACCACAACCTCACCTTAAGATCATCATCATCCTCCGAGCCTTTTCCTAATTATATTGGGGTCGGCTTCCAGTCTAGCCAGATGCGGCTGAACATCAGTATTTTACACGGAGCGACTGCCATCAGACCCCCGTAACCCAGTTACTGGGTAATACTGACATTCGGAGGTTAGACTAGTTGTCAGACTTTCAGGCTTCTGACTACCCGTAACGACTGCCATAGATATTCGTATGACAACCGGGACCGACAGCTTAACGTACTCTCCGAGGCATGGAGGGGTCTCGATGTGTAACGAAACGGTCACCCATCCACAGACTGACCGCGGCAAGTGCAGCTTAATCTTGCAGATCGTAAAATCCGCGCTTAACCTCACCTTAAGATAATGGCTTCATTTGTAACAACACATTCCACCGACTTCTTACAACGGAAGCTAATTTCATGTACAAAAGTACGGCCTTGTTTTGCAACTGACTTCGGTTAGAGTTCAGTTGCCGTTTTTAGTCATTTTAACATAATTATTTAACTTCACCTTAGTATAACGGTTTCGTCTCTTATTTTACATACCACTGACTTCAGTCATCATCATTATCATCATCATTTCAGCCGAAAAACGTCCACTGCTGGACATAGGCCTTGTTCAAGCATTGCCACAACGACCGGTCCTGCGCTTTCCGCATCCAGCGGATTTCCACGACCTTCACCAGGTCGTCGGTCCACCTTGTGGGGGGCCTACGCAGCACCTTCCAATACGCGGTTGCCACTCCAGAACTTTACTGCCCCATCGGCCATCCGTTCTGCGAGCAATGTGCCCCGCCCACTGCCACTTAAGTCAACTAAGTTACTAGTCACTTAAGTCTGACTTCAGTCAACGGAAGTTAATTTTATTCTATAAAAAACCGGCCAAGAGCATGTCGGGCCATGCTCAGTATTATAGGGTTCCTTAAGTAGGTGTACAAACGAATCAAATCGAATATTAATCATGGTTATTTTAGTTTTTGCAATAATCGGCAGCATTCGCGACTCAGAGCGTGTTGTTAGTAGCGCCATCTAGCGATAAATTCAAGAAGCCAAATTTAAGAAGTCTGATTGATGTCAAAGTTACTTTTTGTGATTTTTTCAAATAGAAAGTAGCTAAAGGAGCATTATTTGCCATGATAATTTTTCTCTAAGGTCAATGACCTTTGAACTAGGACGTTTTAAGTATTTTTCGGTTTTCTGTCTATAACTCAAAAAATTATAATCACATTATACTCGAAATAATTTTAAAAGAGAGTTTTCACAAAGATCTATCAATGTGGAAGATTATAAGTTTCTACGTTGCATAGTTTAGAAGTGGCAGGGGGGGGGACACATTGCAAGCCACTTTGGCGGGCTATATTTCGCAGATGGTACACCTGATAAAAAAGTGGTGTATGAAACATTACCTTCATTTTAGTAGACCTATTCAATGATACCCCACACGATGGGGTGCAGCGAAAAAAATTATTTTTTCCCCATTTCACATGTATGTGCGCCACCCCTAAAGAACGTAAAAACTATTTTTTTATTCTTTTAAAATTGAGATCTATATGCAGACTATTTTTTAACTAAATTTCATTTACTTATGTTTATAACTGTAGTAGTTATTAAGCTGTAAAGGATTAGGACAGACGGACAGACGGACAGACGGACAGACGGACAGACGGACAGACGGACAGACGGACAGACGGACAGACGGACAGACGGACGGATATGACGAAACTATAAGGGTTCCTTGTAGGACTTCGGAACCCTAAAAAAAGACAACAGTGTGACTTTGATTTGCGTTCAATTCGGTCAGCAGGTTTATAGCGGGGCTGACTGCCCAGAGTGCGCCGGACGATCAATTAAAAATCGTCACTCGTGGAGGCTCTTTTAATGCACCTTAATCTTTTTTACTTATCTTCACTTTAATATAATGGTTTTATTGAAAATTTTACATACCACTGACTTCTTACAACGGAAGCTAATATCTTCATTAACAACATCCCGAGAATGATCACGAGGTCGTGGGTTCGATTCCCACAGGACACAAATATTTGTGTGATGAACATGAGTATTTGTGTTGGTCTGGGTGTTGCTTATGTATTACAAGTATGTATTTACAAAAATAAAGGTATTTAAGTATTATATCCATTGTCTAGTACCCATAGTACAAGCTCTGCTTAGTTTGGGACTAGATGGTGATGTGTAAAATGTCCCAAAAATATTTATTTATTTAATGGATTTCACATCAAAATTTGGAACGTTCTCTTAGTAATTTCCTTGTGACGCTCCAGCTATTTCCCGCGGTAGGCGCGTGTGCGCGTGTGAACATAGCTAATATACGACAAGTAATCGACAGAGCTATTACAGACAGGCGAGAACATTCCGCCTTCTTGTGCGAATGGGGAAGATAGGCTTAAAAACGGGGCTTTGAAGACAGCGGGAGAGGATCTTTAATTGACGATACAATTAAAAGGTGGTTCCGTTTCACTGTTTAGGTTATTGGATGCAACAAATCAAAAATGAATGTATTAGGTGTAAACACAGCATGGAGTTAATCAATTTCAAGTTGGCCTTAAAAGGCTACGTTCGTAAATTATTTGTTCGCCCTTATGCGTGTCGGCAAATGTTTTACGTGCCGCTAGCGGTCATACATTGTTTTGTGCTTCAACTTTGAGTGGAACTTTGAATGAAATTTATCCTCAAAAACAGCAACATCTAAAGTACCTACCTAATTATTGATGTGATTCAAATTGATTGATATAGTGTTGAATTGTTGATTTCTGATGTTTTTGAATATATCGTGTATATTAATTGAGAGCAGAAAACAACAACAATTTGTTTCCCGTGAAAACATTGGAAGAGTGAAATCACCATCAGGAAAAACGAACAGTCAATTGAAAACGTTCCTGACAATAGATGAACACAAGACAATTCTCGATGAAATATCGGATTTGACCATGTCATAAACTAAGCCTATCGCAGTCCACTGCTAGACATAGGCCTCTCCCAAGTTTTGCCACAGCCTTCCGCATCCAGCTACCTTCTTCAGGGCGTCAGCCCACCTGGAGTTTACTGATTCGTGGTCTACACTCAAGGACTCGTCTGCTCCAGCGGCCATCGGTCGCTCGAGAGACAAGGCCAGCCCACTTCCACTTCAGCTTAATTATTCTACAAGCTATGTGGGTCACTCCGGTTCCTCTCCGGATAATATCGCTACGGATTTTATCCTTCAAAAATATTCCAAGCATAGTTTGTTGGAGAAAATCGACTATCAATCTATCGATAGTCCCTCCCTCAAATCAGTCATACTATCGATAGTATCCATTGGAAGGTATTCAACAATACTATCGATACTATCGATTGTTCGAAATCATGCAATAGTGTCGATACTATCGTGCTATCGTTTAGATAGTATATCTTAACTATTATAAAATTGTAAACGTCTGTTTGTTTGTTTGTTTGTTTGTTTGTTTGTTCCAGCATCACGCTAAAACTACTGGACCGATTTTGATGTTTTTTTTTTGTTTGAAAGCTGATGATCTGACTTAAAAACTGGTATGGGTTTTGAGAAAGAAAGAAAGAAAGAAAAAAAGAAAAAAAATAATTCGTGGGTTGCGTACTCACCCGACAGATCGAAGCTTCTATGCATTTGCACGAGCGGATAGTAATGTACGATGGAGTGGTTTGGTGTGGAGTGGAGTGGACATAGGATGGGACATGGGACAGGACATGGGACATGGGACGGGACGATAGTGATTTAGTGATATAGTGGGATAGTGGGACAGTGGGACAGTGGACCGTGGGACAGTGGGATAGTGGGACAGTGGGACAGTAGGACAGTGGCAGTGGGACGGTGGGACGGTGGGACAGTGGGGCATTGGGTCAGTGGGGTAGTGGGGCAGCGGGGCAGCGGGGCAGTGGGGCATTGGGGTAGCGGGGCAGTGGGGCAGTGGGGTTGTGGTGCAGCGGGACAGCGAGGCAGCGGGACAGTGGGGCAGCGGTGCAGTGAGGCAGTGGGGCAGCGGGGCAGCGTGCCAGCGGGGCAGTGGGGTACCGGGGCAGCGGGGCAGTGGGGCAGTGGTATAGTGGGGCTGCGGGGCAGTGGGGCAGTGGGGCAGCGGGGCATTGGGGCAGCAGGGCAGCTGGGCAGTGGGGCAGCGGCGCATTGGGGTAGCGGGGCAGTAGGGGAGTGGGGCAGCTGGGCAGTCAGTGTGGCAGTGGGATAGTGGGGCAGCGGGGCAGCGGGGCAGTGGGGCAGCGGGGCAGTGGGTTACCCGGGCAGCGGGGCAGTGGGGCATTGGGATAGTGGGGCAGCGGGGCAGCGGGTAAGCGGGGCAGTGGGGCAGCGGGGCAGCGGGGCAGTGGGGCAGCGGGAGTGGGGCAGGGGGGCACCGGGGCAGTTGGGAAGCGGGGCAGTGGGGCAGCGGGGCAGGCTGTGGGGCAGTGGGATATTGGGGCAGCGGGGCAGTGGGGGTAGCGGGGCAGTGGGGCACCGGTGCAGCGGGGCAGTGGGGTAGCGGGGCAGTGGGGGGCAGCGGGGCAGGCAGTGGGGCAGTGGTATAGTGGGTCAGCGGGGCAGTGGGGCAGTTGGGTAGCGGGGCAGTGGGGCAGCTGGGCAGCGGGGCAGTGGAGCAGCGGGGGAGTGGGGCAGTGGAGTAGCGGGGTGGTAGGGCAGCGTGCCAGCGGGGCAGTGGGGTACCGGGGCAGCGGGGCAGTGGGGCAGTGGGATAGTTTGCCAACGGGGCAGTGGGGCAACGGGGCAGCGGGGCAGTGGGGTAGTGGGGCAGCGGAGCAGTGGGGCAGCGGGGCAGCGGGACTGTGGGGTGGCGGGGCAGTGGGGCAGCGGGGCATTGGGCAGCGGGGCAGTGGGGTAGCGGGGCATTGGGGCAGTGGGGCAGCGGGGCAGCGGGGCAGCGGGACAGTGGGACAGTGGACTGGACTGGAATGGACTGGACTGGACTGGACTGACGTGGGTTAGCAGAATTTAACGCGAGCGGAGCCGCGGGTAAAAGCTAGTTGATGAATAAGATTATTAAAGAAATGGTTAAGTTGGTACACCCTAACAGTGTGGTGTGTAAGTACCAATACGGAAGGTAGGAAAATAAACGTTCTAAAAAGATAAATTCTATGTAAAAATTTCGTCAATTAACACCAATAGTTATATTGCATTACTATGAAAGGCGCAGCGTGGGTAGGCCCCCCACAAGGTGGACCGACGACCTGGTGTAGGGTGCGGGAATCCGCAGGGTGCGGAAAGCGCAGGACCGGTCATTGTTGCGATGCTTGGGAGAGGCCTTTGTCCAGCAGTGGACGTCTTTCAGCTGAAATGATGATGATGATGATGAGTATCTAAACGATTTCATGATTTCGAATAGTTGATACTATCGATAGTATCGTAACAATATAAATAGTTTGATAATATCGGTAGTATCGATAGTATTGTTAGATATCTTCCAATCGATACTATCGATAATATGAATGATTACAGGTTTTTCGATACTATCGATAAACAATCGATAGTCTATCGATTGATAGGCAATGCTAATTCATAGAGCGATTCGATTGATCGCAACAATAACAATTATTTTTTTCCTTTTTTCTCAAAAAAATCGCTTTCCTTGTGGACACAGTCTAGACACAACCTCCATATGTTATAGGTAGATCTATATATTTGGTATTTCTGCCTTGGTACTTGTCCTGATTGCTAATGTTCCGTAGCTACGAGCCTGAAGAATCGGATTTCAGCGCAATGATACTCAACGCTTGGTAGGAAGGTCTTAATTTTGAAGTTCTGTGTGTTTTCAGTAAGTTCTTTGAGTTTTTGAGGGTAAAATAGTTGTTCATTCCAATAATTTTCAATTTTTTATTTTTATTACTATTGGTTTTAACATATTTTTGTTTGCCAAAAATCTATCGTGAATGAGATCTCAACATTTACACTTGGTGTTAATGATAAACAAAATAGGTAGAATAATAATAATATTTATTTATTGATCAGACAACAACTTGGTCTATATTTTGTTAGAATGTAACTTATCCTATATTAGTGCTTAATAAGTAGCAGTAGGCCTATGTCCAGCAGTGGACGTCTTTCGGCTGAAATGATGATGATGATGATGAAGTAGCAGTGATTGGGTACTTAACCACAGAATATCTAATAGTACTTGTAAGTACAGAAGTGGAGAGTGGCCGCACTCACCGCCCCCCGCCAAATCAAGATTCTACGCCCGCACCCTGCACATGCCCGCAGTTTGACGGCAATTGGACTGTAAGATTGCAATGGTCGCTATACAAGCGCGCCATCTCTGAGAACTACTGAGAAGCGCTTGGTATCCAGTCGGCATTACTAGCGGCGAGCATCCCTAATATACACGTATGTGTGCGTTCGTATACAGACGTTATCTTGTGTATGTAGGTGGTGCTAGCATTTATATTGTGTTGAGTGTCCGAAGTGTGACTTAACACCAACCAAGAGCGAATGGGAATCGTTCACTAAGTGTTCCGTACCACCCGTTGACCTGATACCCCATAGAAACTGATTTAATTTATGAGATTTCACCAAAGGTGCATTACTGCGTACGTCTATGTGGTGTACGGTATGTCTTTCATATTTGCATTTCTTTCTTACGCAGATACCATCACACATGTTTATGTTGGCCTTATTTTTATTGCTAAACTATATAGAGTATGCACAGCAAAAAGACCAAGTTTGACGCCTGTATGTATGTAATATTACCGATTTCGAAATAGAGCATACAGGTAATTATACTATGCATGGTATGTATGTATTAGGGTGCATTAAAAGAGCCTCCACGAGTGACGATATTTAATTGATCGTCCGGCGCACCCTGGGCAGTCAGCCCCGCTACCAACCTGCTGACTGGCTAATCTTTTCCCCACGGCATGAGCTATTATCATTACGTAACTTATGTCGACACGATAGAAGAAGATGGTATAAAAAAGCTTCCAAAAAGCATTTTTTTGTTTCATGTAATGGCTTTAAGCCTTTTTACTTTTAGTATTTGTTGTAATAAAGACATAGTAACACATATTCTGTGAAAATTTAAATTGGCTTACTTTCACGATTAAAAAGATACAGCCCTGTAACAGACAGATAGCGTAGGCAGAGATATCCATGACCTCATCACTGCAGTAGGCGGCAGCAATCTCTCGCTTCCGGCTGTGGTTCTGTTTATGGTCGGGAGTGAGAGCGCTTGGGAAGGCGTCGCGTCGTCTCCTTCTCTCCTCGCAGAAGCGAGGAGGTGATGCTCGCTTCCGCGAGGAGGAGGTGGCGAGGGTTCGAGAGCCAATGATCCCTCTTACCGTCTGCTGGAGACGCCCTGAGCGTCAGAAAGGCGTATGCCAACCTCCAGTCACCCTAGGTATGGGCCTGCTAAGGACCATCACGGTGTCGCGTTGTGTTCCGCGCGCGGCTCTCAAAAGTAGGGTACGGCCGTGGTTGCCGCATGGGGAGAAGAAGCTCGACTACTAGTGGCGAGCCGGGACCTGCCGGGGAGGATTGGGCGAATACAGGAGTTTCACACGCCCCTGGCCAAGGGTGTTAGAGGCTCCGCCTTCCCCGGGTGGAGTTTGTCCATGCGGATTTTCCACAAGAAAAAAAAGGGAGAGTATTATGGTACCGTTTTCACCCTTTAGGTACGGAACCGTAAAAAGGTAGAATACCAATCTAGTCATCCTATTTAATGTAATTTTCTCTGAAACATTCGACAAACAACATCAAAGAATAAAGCAAACAGTTGTCAAAAATTCACATAAATGGCCTTTTCAGGAAAATATCTATAACATATATCTCTGACACAACAAAAGACCTTACGAAACTGCTTCAATAAAGTTGATAAATAAAAAAAACTGACACAGGAAATTGGAATGTTCGAAAAAATGAAAGGACATTTTTGGACATTTCAGGATCACGCAATTCGGGTATATATTTCGTAACGTAAATACGACCAGTCGAAACCTTTCCGGTGTAGAAATGGATGACGGAATTGGCAGCTATGTGCTGTGATAGAAAAAGTTGTACAGTTGTTCATAGTAGGTACACAGTAGGTACGTGTTCCTTTTTAGTTTCGTTGCCTGTTCGGTTATTGAAAAAAGTTCTTGAACTTTTTATTCCAGCAGCTTTATAGAGGAGCTCGTTTATTATAATTGGCTAGATATAACTCATCACTTTTTGATCTCATCATAGAATCTTCTGTGAAATCACCCGTACCAGTATTTTGCTGTTTTAATACAAATTAAGCTCATACTCATACTATGTCGGTTACCTTCGTCCTCCAGCGAATATCCTCATTTCTGATTTGATCACGCAAGGACACTCGGAGCATAGCCTTCTCTTTTGCGCTTTGAGTGACTTGAGCCTTCTTATCAGCCCCATTGTGTACGACCAGGTTTCAGTGCCGTAAGTAATTACTGGCAACACACACTAGTCAAAGTCTTTCATCTTGAGACATTGTGGTATTTTGGACGAGAAGATACTGCGTAGCTTCCCTAACCGCGTCGGATTCGATGGAGCCGTAAAGTTCTGGAGTGGCGACCGCGTACTGAAAGCGCAGCGTAGGTAGGCCCCCCACAACATGGACCGACGACCTGGTGAAGATAGCGGGAATCCGCTGGATGCCGAGAGCGTAGGACCTGTCGTTGTGGTGATGCTTGGGGGAGGCCTATGTCCAGCAGTGCACGTCTTTCGGCTGAAATGATGATGATGAAGGTCATACTTTAAGTTGTAGGTAGGAGAAGGCTCGTAGCAAAGTAATAACTGTGAGGATTGCAAGATCTTCAAAGTTAAGCTGTGCTAGCCGACGCAAGTCCTTGGATGGGTAACGGTTCCGTTACGGGCTTGGTCTAAGCATCGAGAAACTTCCGTACCTCGGAGAGCACGTTAAGCTGTCGGTCCCGGTTTCCATCTGTGACAGTGGTTACAGGTAGTCAGAAGCCCGAAACTCTGAAAACTGGTTTAACCTTACAATGTTGGTATTACCCAGTAACAGTGTTGCTGGTTGCGGGGGTCTGATGACAGTCGCTTCGTGTAAAAAACTGGTGTTCAGCCGCCTCTCGGATTGAAAGCCGACTTCAACATAATTGTTTTTTTTTGCGAAACAAATGATTCTTATTCTTAAAAAAAAGTAGATTTGAGGACGTGGGTACACGGTAAACTACATCATCCATCATACATTTAATAACGCAAATATCCTACTAATATTATAAACGTGAATATTTGTGAGGATGTATCCTATCCTAGTATCCTATCCTATTTGTCTTCCTACTAATATTATAAACGTGAATATTTGTGAGGATGTATCCTATCCTATTCGTCTTCCTACTAATATTATAAACGTGAATATTTGTGAGGATGTATCCTATCCTAGTATCCTATCCTATTCGTCTTCCTACTAATATTATAAACGTGAATATTTGTGAGGATGTATCCTATCCTAGTATCCTATCCTATTCGTCTTCCTACTAATATTATAAACGTGAATATTTGTGAGGATGTATCCTACCCTAGTATCCTATCCTATTCGTCTTCCTACTAATATTATAAACGTGAATATTTGTGAGGATGTATCCTATCCTAGTATCCTATCCTATTCTTCTTCCTACTAATATTATAAACGTGAAAGTTTGTGAGGGTTTATGTTAGTTACTCTTTCACGCAAAAGTACTGTATGGATTTTAATAAAATTTGGCATACAGATAGAACATAACCCGGATTAATATATTGGCTACTTTTATTCCGGGAAGATGAACAGTTCCTGAGGAATGCGCGATAAACGACATCCACGCGGGTAAAGCTGAGGGCACAGGCTAGTGTTTTATATAATACATCACACAAGTCATGTCATGTAAATATGGAAATGTTGTTCAACAGTGCTGATATTTATTCCCAAAAAAATCGCACATATGGAAATGCTCAGTCAACGTCAAAAAAATCCTTCACTCTTCAACAGATGACATGTCATTCGATTCAATTCACGCCAAAATAATATTTAGGCGAGACCTTTCAGGAAAAATACACGTAAACAAAACTCTTGTTCTTCCATTTTTGTCCCATCTTTATTATTTTGTTTGACATCTATTCTACATCTATCATTCAGTTGGTGTCATCAATTTTAATGGTACGTTTTCATGTTACTAAAAGTCGTCCTACAATTCGCACTTACATAAGGCAATTCCGATTTCCGAGACGCGCACAAAAGTTGCAAATCACGCTGCATTCATGGTGTCCTGCGATTTCTCGTCTGAATTTATTTCGTCCGTGTAAAGGTATGTTACTGGCAAGCAATACAGCTTAGATCCATAAAGTTATTATACTTTACGTCAGTATATACAAAGTCTTTAGTTAGATCCTGCATGATCCTGTATGGGTAACTGAGTTAATGATGTTGGGGTTAAAAGACGAGAAGAAGTGGGCAAAATAATGTTTCTACCACAAGCACATTGAGCTGGTAGGCGTGACTAAAAAACCCACCACCATAATTTAAAAAAAAAAAACTACATGGAAAAATATCTGAAGCTACTGGCAAGCAATACATCTTCAGTTAGATCCTACATGATCCTGTATGGGTAACTGAGTTAATGATGTTGGGGTTAAAAGACGAGAAGAAGTGGGCAAAATAATGTTTCTACCACAAGCACATTGAGCTGGTAGGCGTGACTAAAAAACCCACCACCATAATTTAAAAAAAAACTACATGAAAAAATATCTCAAGCTTCAACCAGCAGACGAAAGACATAGAATTACTCCACACCAGCTTTAGTCATTAAATAAACAGCTTTTATTTACCGGATTCGTTTAATTAAATACACTAGGAGATTGCATTGCATCAGTAAAACACGAGAGTTCAAAAGTTTAGCATTATAAAATGAGAATTATTGGTGTTAAATATTTCTAACTTTCTAACTTTCATTTTTTTTATTTTACTAGCTTAAAAATGGCTGCGGCTTCGTACGCGTGGATTTGGTTTATTGCGCGTCCTCCGCGAACCGTTTATCTTCCTGGGATAAAAAGTAGCGCATATGTTAATCCGGGTTTTTTTCTATCTGTGTGCCAAATTTCATCCAAATCCGTTCAGCCCTTGCAGCGTGGTTGAGTAACAAACATCCAAACATTTTCACAAACTTTTAAAAGTATAGAATTAGTAGAATTAATTTTAAAAACTGCTTACTGTACTTTTCAGTTTCCCGATACGTACAGTAAGCCAAGCTATAATTTAAATCGTAAGTATTCTGATCATTTGAAATTATAAGACAAAAGCTTACAATTGTATTCTATGTTTTTGCTGAAAATATCAGCCTCTGGCTTCACACGGTCTCATCCCACTAATATTATGAATGTGAATGTCTATGAAAATGCATGGATGTTTGATGTTTCTTAATCAAATGAACAGATTTAGATAGAATTTGGCATATATTTAGAACATGTCCTGTATTCACACATAGGATAATTTCTATCGACTACGCAACGGCGGTTGCGGTCATTAGTTAATTTCAAATAAAAAAAGTTTTACCCACACCTAAAAGGTATAATTGTGACACATATTTATAAGCTTACGCAAAATAATGGTAACAATAAAGAAAACGTTTCCATTTTATGGTGTAGGAATTAATCAGCACAACATTCAGACTGCCATTACTCCATACATTGTTATAGAATCGTTATGGTGCTATTTATTACGGAGGCCTCATTATTGCCTTACATCTGGTGACAAAGTACCAGTCGAGTCACTTCGACGACCATTTTATTAGCTTTAACTGGAAATTAAATAAGTAAGAGTGAAAGATACTTTGTCTTTTGCATGTTTCTTTACTATTAGCAATCGCAGCCATTTTCCGCCAGTAAATTTGGTCTACCGCATTCCTGCCCCCCTAGCCATGTTGACAATCTACAATCGTCAACGCTAATAGAAAACAATCAAAATTTATGAGAATGACATATCTCAACGAATGACTTTCGTTAACATCTGGTGACAAAGTACCAGTCGAGTCACTTTGACGAACATTTTATTAGTTTTAACTGGAAATTTTACAAGTAAGAGTGGAAAGACACTTTGTATTTTGCATGTTTCTTTACTATTAGCAATCGCAGTCATTTTCTTCCAATAAATTTGATCTACCGCAGACCTGGATAGCTTCTAGCAAACTGTTCATCATCACCTAGTTCTCCTTCTTCTCTACAAATATTCAGTTAAACTAGTAAGACGTAGTCGGAGTTCTATTCCGTTGTGCTGCATTCCTCAGAGTGTATCAGCTTTAATAACTTCTTAGGTTTTCGCGATCACTACACATTATAATAAAACAAAGTTTAACCGGATTAAATCGCGTATATTTTTTTTTTGAAGATGGTTGGTAGCTACCACCTGTTTGGAACCCAGTCCTAAAAATAATCAAGTCCCAAAAAGCACGCAACACTGTAAAAGATAATGATATTGTGAGTGATTACTGCTTGCATCGAAAGATATTAATTAATAAATATTGTACGGTAGATTAAAATATTTTTTTAGAAATATCTGTAAAGACGATTTTCATCTTAGTCTACCTGCGACCACGAAATGCTGCAAAGCTTTCGAAACGTCAGGGAAACCAATTTAAATAATATTGCGATTTAATCCGGTTAAACTTTGTTTTATTATAATATATTATGTCTGATGTTTAAAACTGAATAATGCGCACAAGGCTACAATTGAAAGCCCTAATAGTGTAAGTGACAAATAGCAAGTCCATTACACATCAGTCACACAAAGTCAAATTGTAATTAAATAAAAACCGATGACGTCATTCAAAGAAATAGGTAGATACACGCAAAAGGGGGCTTGGTCAATTAAAGTTATTAAATGAAAACTGATGACGTCATTCAAAGAAATAGGTAGATGTACGCAAAAGGGCGTTTTGTCAATTAAAATTATTAGTATTAAGAACATGAATATTCATTATTTTTACCCAAATAAAACCGGCCAAGTGTGAGTCAGCCTTGCGTACTGGTTCTGTACCATAACCCTCTTTTTATTATTTGTTGTTTATTTATTAACTATTTAGTATGAACTACAATCTCAAAAAGCTTGTATGTACGTTGTGTATGCATGTTGCTTGTACGCTTGTATGTATGTATGTTTGCATGTATTTTTCAAGATAGAACAGGAATAAAATACGTTAAAATATTATTTTTTTGCCAGTTGTAATAGTGCCCATAGGACCCTTTTTTGTTTGTCCTAAAAATGTTCCCGAACCAGGCTATGGCAACTGTTTGTTGTCCCATGGGTGTCATAACACGCCATTTACGGTAAATAGTTCCATATAGCTCACGGTGCAGCATTAAATATTCTACTAGTTCCGTATTTGATCTAAGGCGTATTATAAAGTAGATTGACAATCATAGAGCAACCGCAACATACATTGAGATAAATCAGTAACTACAGCGATTTATAGAATATGTACACTCGACCAAACGGAATCATGACCCACCATAAGCTTAATTTTGCTACAAACATTCTAATACAATTACGTCGAATTTCGCTTAAACATATTTCCTTGGCATCAAACTTGCTATCAATTAATTTGGGCAGTGACAGATAGTTTACCAATAATAGCAAAAAAAAAAAAAAAAACTATTGCATTAATAACAAAGCTCAAAATTGCATAGACCTCTAACCCGTATTAATGCAGTTTCCTTAATATTCAAAATGTCCTAAGTGCAGCACGACGGTAATAAGAAGAAAATTTTACTGTTTTGACAATTTCATACGAATTAACGGCTGAGTGGGTCATGGGTTTTCCAAATGAGTTGTGTCCTTACGTATGAATATCGATTCTGATAACGTAGCTCACAGGAACAACAGGGTTTTTGTAATAAAATCTCATTAAAAACAAAATCTGACCCTCACAACCCAGTTACGGCATAGAATATATACTATTGACAAGAAGCGACAAAAAAAAAAATTGCTCGCGTCTACGTGTGCGGGATGGGGCGAGCGCGGGGGCCGTGCGAGGTGCGCGGCGTGTGGAACGGGCAGTCTCTCGGCTGCCTCAGCAAAGGCCTATTGCATTCAAGCGCTCGCTCAAAGTCACTGACGAGCGAACTCACATGTTAGACCAGTCGTAATTTTTTCGGGCTTCTGACGTCCCGTAACGATTGCCATAGATATTCATATGGTAACCAAGACCGTCCGTCGTTTTAAGGCACGGTCTGTTTCTTAACAAGATGTAGCTGACGTCACCCAAAGATGGGTACAAAGTGGAGGTCAAATTGGACACCACGCACAGTGTTCATGGTAGCTTAGCGGATAAAGCACTGTACCGTTTCAGGGGTAGCAGGTTTAAATCCGCTCCTGAGCTAATTTTTCTTTCCACAATTAATATCTCAAGACCGTCAGGTTAACGTGCTCTCCGAGCCACGATTCACGAGTCTCGATGCTTAAAAAACCCGTGCAAGGGCTGCATCAAGCGCAACTCAACCTTGCAGATTGTACAATCCACACAGTGATTATTTATCTACGAGCCCTTTTACAACTCCAAATAATTTCCAAAAACCATCTACCTAAACAAATAACACAAACATTGGCTAACCAAACTGTTGGACACAACTGACCTTTGGGGTTGACGAGGAAAACATTTTAATTAATTCCTTGTCGCTTCCTATGTTATGGTAGCTAGCGTAACTAATTGCCTTGTATTGAAGTAGCTACACGCGGTTAGAAGCGAAAGAATTATAGAGAAAAACTAGGGCAAGTATTGAATGAAATGTATGTATGATGGAAGGAGATTGGGATTTTAGTTTTGATGTTCTTATTAAAGTAGGGATGAACTAAAGTTGTGGTACTTGGTAGACTCCTTATCCTTATGTGAATTGTGATTGGCTGTGAATTATTAATTTATGATCCTAATACATAACTTATGGTTTAGCTTAACTAATAATGGAGATATTATCTCCTACTCTTTATTAAATCCTACTGGTATGACTATGAAACTGTGAAATATGACTGCCTCGTTGGTCTAGTGGTCGCAAGCGCGACTGCTGAGCGTAGGTGGGTTCGATTCCCGGGTCGGGCGAAGTGTTATTGGGTTTTTTCAGTAGAAAATTCTCAGTAGCAGCCCGGAGTCTGGATTTGTGCCCGGTTAGTGGCAATAGGCTCGCCCCCTATGGGACTTAAACATAACTAGCGAAATGTGGTTGTACTATAAACCTCTGCCTACCCCTTCGGGGAAATACAGGCGTGAAGTTATGTTGGTACAATATTATTGTATATAATACTAGCTTATACCCGCGACTTCGCCCGCGTGAATGTCGTTTATCGCGTATTCCTCGGGAACCGTTAATCTTCCCGGGATAAAACGGAGCTTATATATTAATCCGAGTTATGTTCTATCTGTGTGCCAAATTTCATTACAATCCATAAAGTAGTTTTTGCGTGATAGAGTAACAAACAGCCATACACCCTTACAAACTTTCACGTTTATAATATTAGTAGAAGTAGGACTAGCTGACGTCCGCGCCCGTGGCTTCGCTCCCGTGCTTTTTTCATACAAACCTTCAACACCTGTTTAACCCCGTTAGGGGACAAATTTTCAAAAATCCTGTCTTAATGCTCACCTACGTCGTCTAAGGAACTCCTGCGCAAAGTTTCATCCTCCTAGACCCACTGGTTTAGGCACTGCGTTGTCTGTCAGTCAGTTTTAAGAATTTTATTAAGTTGATTAAAAACGTGAGCATGTGAAGATGTTTGGATTTCACGCTGATAGACCTTTGTAAAAACTCTCTCTTAAAATTATTTTGAGTATAATGGGATTATAAATTTTCGAGTTATGGCGAGAAATCTGCAAAATACTAGTTTAAAGGTCATTGATCTCAGAGAAAAATGATCTTAGAAGAGAATGTTCCTTTAGTTACATTCTATTTGATAAAATCATAAAAAGTACCTATGTGGTATTTTGTCGTAACTTACTTACTACTTACTCCTCTGGCTCAGCGACCCAAGGTGAGTCATGGCCTCCGAAACGAGAACTCTCCACTTTCCTCGATCTTGCGCGATATCTCGCCAGTTGGTAGCTTGAAGCTCACGTAGATCAGTCTCCACAGCATCTCCCCAGCGATATCTGGGGCGACCAACTGGTCTACGTCCGGTTGGTTGGCCCAGATACGCTTTCTTGGCTCCTCGATCTTCCCCCATGCGTTCGACGTGGCCGAGCCATCGCAAACGTTGCGCCTTGATTACGCCAATGATATTAGGCTCGTCCACTAGCTCTTCGATTTCGGCATTCTTCCGGACTCTCAGCGTACCATGCTGTGTTTTTGTCGGCCCCAGGATTTTACGGAGTACCTTCCTTTCTGTAACCAAAAGCTTGTCCTCCTCCTTAAGCGTTAGTGTCCAAGCCTCACAACCGTATATTAAAATTGGTCTTATAACGGTTTTGTAAATGCACAGTTTGGTTTTCCTACTGAGAAGCTTGGACACTAGCACCTTGTGTAGGGCTGCACTGCACTGCACTGTCGTAACACACTTCTTAAATTTTTCTTCTTAAATTTTGCGCTAGATAACGCTACATACAGACACAGTGCCATCTAGCGCTACTAACTAACAACACGCTCTGAGTCGCCAATGCTGCCGTCTAATGCAAAAACTAAATTAGCCACATGATTAATATTCGATTTGATTCGTTTGTAATTACACCTACTTAAGGAACCCTATAATACTGAGCATGGCCCGACATGCCCTTGGCCGGTTTTTTTCATTAATAGTTATTAAATTAACAACATAGACAGTGGTCTAATTACGTAATTTTGAGATTTAAGGGGTTTCTAGAAATAAATTAACAACAAAACCAAAAACATAGGGAAATAGCTCTAAGTTTTCCCTAAAACAATAAAATAAAAATAAAATAGAAAAAGTTGATATTTATTTGAAAGCGTTTGGATGGAGAAAAAATTATTTTATTTTATTAAATATTTTTATTTTATTTTATTTATTTTATTAAAAGCATTTACCTTTAAGTGTTATCAATAAAGAAAAAAATAATTTTTTTTCTGCTTAGCTTACGTTTCATGATATTCCTTTCCCGATATCCAAATATAATAATAAAGCTTAAGAGCTTGTATGTTTTTTGTTTGAACGCGAATCTTTGGAACTTCCAGTCGGATTTGGAAAATTATTTTTGCATTGAATTGCTTAATTCTTGAGGAAGGTTATATGCTATTTATAACATCATGATAGGATCCTTAGGAGCCGAGCAAAATGAAAAAAAGTCACACAGAAAGTTAGCGAAATCGAAGTAACGGATGAAACCGCGGTGTACAGCTATATAGTTATCAAATAAACGACATTCTCTGTCACTAAAAAAACGTCGCGACGATAGTTCCTCAAAGTTATGCATGAAAGACAGCACAACCTGTAATGTCAAGAAAACACCCACGACTAAAATACCCCTTTGATTCATCTTCATTGGTTTAGATCTCAAAAATTATAAAGGGAAACAAAATACCTACTCGCGTAAGTTTATACATAAACTTATATTTATTAATTAAAATGAAACATGAATGAACATGTCGACTTCTACACGTCAGGGTTTAATTAGCGATTTAAGTGATGTAGATGTTTGTTTAATCATCAAATTGATAGTACATTTCACATTGTTATAATGAACTATGTAGGTGGTGAATAGGGTTACCAACCCTATTACTGGTGAAATAATACAGATGGTATTTTTTCTTTAAACTTTAGGATTGAGTTTGGCTATACCAGGATTTTTTCAAAAATCTCAGAAGCAGTTTTTGTTTTAACCTCATTATAGCTTGCGACTCAATTAACAACTTATCTTACTTTTTCCTGCCGTCTTATAGTATCTAACTGTATTCACACGTCCTATTACTATATATTTTTGAAAGTAATATACAAGCTAAACGACTAAAGCATATTCATACACATGCTACGCCAAGCGATGAAACATTCCATATAAAAATATATTTTTTAGGCCATGAGAAACAAAACAGCTCTTGCAAAGTTGGCAACCCTAGTGACGTCATAGGCGCCGCCATTTTCCGTAAACTAATCGTGGTTCAGTACTAGGGTTTGTATAGACTGGAGTTCGGTAGTTGGGGTGAACTACCGCATATTCTAATTTCGTATGCGCCACTCGTGTTTTTCCCATTAACCCCTGTCTAGAAACCGAGGAGTAGATAAAGTTGACTCCTAAACAGTTCTACGGAATATTTACTTAATAATGCTTTATGCAAGAAATGTGTACAGAGGCGGACTTAATGCCTTAGGCGTTTCCTACCAGTGGACTTTTTTGGAGAGACAAAACTTGGTAGGTAACCCAACAGTGTAACAGCGAGATTTATTAAAAATTAAAGGTTCACATAACTTCTTAGGTTTTCGCGATCACTACACATTATAATAAAACAAAGTTTAACCGGATTAAATCGCGTATATTATTTAAATTGGTTTCCCTGACGTTTCGAAAGCTTTGCAGCATTTCGTGGTCGCAGGTAGACTAAGATGACAATCGACTTTACAGATATTTCAAAAAAAATATTTTAATCTACCGTACAATATTTATTAATTAAAATGGTTTCGATGCACGAAGTAATCAAAGATAATGATATTGTGAGTGATTACTGCGCGCATCGAAACTATTTTAATTAATGTACGGTAGATTAAAATATTTTTTTAGAAATATTTGTAAAGACGCTTGTCATCTTAGTCAACCTGCGACCACGAAATGCTGCAAAGCTTTCGAAACGTCAGGGAAACCAATTTAAATAATATACGCGATTTAATCCGGTTAAACTTTGTTTTATTATAATTAAAGGTTCATTATTCAAAATAATGATACGCGTACAGCATTGTGTGAGTAAGAGGCAAATAGAAGTTCTGCCATTTTCATACCAACTGACTAAGTTATAAGAAACATGATGCGTAGGAAAGTTGAATATTATAGTATCGTAGATAGGTGAAGTCCTTACCACTGCTCTTTATAACTTAACTTAATAAGTTTATGATACAAAAACCTTAGAGATTTCTTAAGACTAGAATAAATTGATTTAGATAGTTAAAGTTCACACGAATAGAGTAAACCCTGATTTCTAAACTACTAACTAACTTAACAAAAATACCTTTATTAAGTGTGTTCTTACAATATAAGGAAATTGTATACTGTGTTCTTACACGAATAAATATTATCTTATTATTAATATCCAAAGCAAATAATTGACTTCCTAGGTTTTTAAGTACCTACAAAAATATTAACAAGGAAACAGCTTGTGTCGTGTGCTGATTTCTTTGTATGTTTTTATTTGCCAAAAATATCTTGTTACAGTAGGTACCTATTATTATTTCTTTCATCGTCAATAATGTAACACACTACTATAAAATACACGAACTTAATTTTTACAATTGTTTTATTCCGTTGCTTTGTCTGACAAGTTTCATTTTCAATATTATTATTAAATAAAATAGAGTGTAGTTTTTATTAAGAATTTCCAATGGCCTAACCTTCCATTCAAAGGGCAATGGAGAGGGCTATGCTCGGAGTGTCCCTGCGTGTTCGAATCTGAAATGAGGAGATTCGCAGAAGAACGAAACTAACCAACATAGCTCGAAGAATTGCCAAACTTAAGTGGCAGTTGGGGGGGCACATTGCTCGCGATGGACAACTTGACTGCCCCAACGGATGGCCGTTGGGCAGTAAAGTTCTGGAGTGGCGACCACGTACTGGAAAGCGTAGCATGGGTAGGCCCCCACAAGGTGGACCGACGACCTGGTGAAGGCCGCGGGAATCTGCTGGATGCGGAAAGCGCAGGACCGGTCGTTGTGGTGATGCTTGGGGAGCTCTATGTCCAGCAGTGGACGTCTTACGGCTGAAATGATGATGATGATTATGATGATGATGATGAACCTTCCATTCATCATTGAAACTTGATTAAATTTCATCGCACTGTCATTTCCCTACGAATGCGCCCTAACACTAATTTAACCCTAAGTCAGTAGCTATTACAGGGAACCATTAAGTGTCTAGCAACACTGCAGTCCAACCACGAAATCTGTTTGGTAAATCTACGGCATGCATGATAATGGGCTGTAAACAACAGTGGTCTATGTTTAGCGGCTTAGACTGAATATTGAGTCTACGTAAACTAATATCATCGATCCTACACCACCAATAGACACCTATGGTTTAATATAATGCGTACATTATATTCTTTTTATTATGAAATTTAGATCTAATTGTTTTATTATTTTTAACGCATTTACGCATGCGAAGCGAAAACTAACGATTTAAATTGTGGAAAGAAAAAATCGCTCACGAATAGGATTCAAACCTGCGACTCCACATGCGTAAATGCGTTAAAAATAATGAAATAATCAGTAAGGGTAGGCATATCTATATGACTTTGAATTAACTGCAAAGATAGTCGAGTCGGTTAAGAAACACTGTTTCCTAATAAGATATCGCTGACGTCACCGAAATACGTTACCAAGTGGAGGTAAAATTCGATACCACGAGCAGTGTTCACGGTAGTTTAGTGGCTAAAGCGCTGGCGTACTGAGCCAGGAGTCGCAGGTTCGAATCCTGCTCGTGAGCGATTTTTTCTTTCCACAATTTAAATCGTCAGATTTAGATCTGCTCTTGACTGCAATCTAGACAGCTTTGTCAAGTTGTGGTTGACGATGGAGCGAGCAAACCTATTAGGTGCCGATTCACTCCAGCTCTGAAGTCATTAGGGTTGTGTCTGTTCTGTCTTCTGTCAACTAGCTGAGGTAAGAGCGGGGTACTGAAATCCGATTGGCTCTACTATGGCTGCTATTGGGTGATCACTAACGCGGAAATATTGACGGCTCACATAAATGGTCAAAACTGATTTGAAGTTTTCAAGTGGCAAATAGTGGCGACCTACATCATATCTATTAGACTGTTGTGTTAACAGACATTGGATGTCTGTTATGAGGCGTCTATATGGGTGTATGTTCGAAAACTAATATGGAGGTTAAAAATCGGCTGGTGAGCAATATTGTGTTATCATGAGTTTATTTTTTTAATTAGTTTAATTTAATGGAATAGATTAAGAGCACCGTTCCGTTTATTTGTTTTAAAATATTTGTAATATAAAAAGTTTGTTAAATAAAAATCTTAACAAAAAAAAATCTTGATTACTTATGATCTTTACTGTATTAGTACGAGTCAATATTATGTTCTGGTTTTCTATTAAATACTTGGATCTAAAATAATAAACGTTAGATTTTTTATTTCTTCGCACGTGTGAAAATATTTAATTTTGTATGTAATTTCGTAAACTCCATGTGTCACAGATTACAAAGTAATTCTTTTGCCTGTATTTTCTAGTATTAGATACCAGCATAAGAAAATATTAGTATTATTACCTACTCTATGGTACCAGGTAATTCATCTGAGATAAAAAAATGTCAGGAACTATATAAATGAAGGCTGAATCTATATCAAAACTTTTAGGAGCACTTCCGAGAAAATCTGATAAAAAAGACACTTTACACAAAACTACTTGACAAAACTTTAGGGCTGTTTACATACAAATGACTGTAGATTTATAGAGGATCACTCTCAAAGCTCCCAAGAGTAGATGGGTCAAGGGTTTCTGATCACTCTTTAGATGAGGTATTTAGTATGCTGAGCCAGTGGTAGCCTGCCTGGTTATCCTAGACCCTTCTCTAGTTGTTTGGTTTTGAAATTAGGACAACCAGTTCATTATAGAAACTGTGTAGGGATTGAGTCCCGTTCTGTAAATACACAAAGTTACATGGCAAGGACACCAAGGTAAGATAAGCCATCCATTAAAACAAGCCATCTAGACCAAAAAATATGACTTGTAAAAGTTTCCTTTTAAGGTAAATCTTTTAAGATTAATTTATACAAAAAAAAATTAAAAATCCTTATCGTACTAATCCTAATAGAATAATAAAAAAATTAATTAACAAAAACAAAAAACCCGACTGCGTGTAAAAATAACAGAAAAGATATAAACAAGACTTATCAACACGCAGTCGGAGGCTACGTATGTTTTTGGTCATGAATTACATAATAGTTCATAGGTAGCCTCCGCCTGCGTGTTGATAAGTCTTGTTTATATCTTTTCTGTTATTTTTACACGCAGTCGGGTTTTTTGTTTTTGTTAATTAATTTTTTTATTTAATTTTTTTTAGTTTTGTCATGTTTTATTTATCATACTATTAATGTTTTTTTTGAAAAGTCAAATTCATTTTTAACGTTTAATATTTTGTTGTTTTTTAGCATTTTTCATTCCAAATTACATTTAAACATATAAGTTGTATATATTTTTGTAAAGCATTTATAAAACCCTTTATTTTGATACCCCACTCGATAGTTTTTGAAGGAAAAAAAAAATTTTTGAAGAAGTAATATGGCGCCAAAAAGCGGCCATTTTAATTTTTTAAATTTTGATGTACCCAGTGTCACTCTCAGAATTAAGACGAATCTAACGACACCTCTCAATCTCAAATCCATCAAGCCGTTTAGTCCACAGAGCGTGCCAAAGAAATATACATACATACATACATACATACATACATACATACATACATACATACATACATACATACATACATACATACATACATACACTCGAAAAACATAACCCTCCTTCTGGCGCAGTCGGGTAATTATTACAAACATCAATGTTTGTGAATATATTTGGATGTTTGTCACTCATCAACTCAGCCTATCGCAGTCCACTGCTGGACATAGGCCTCTCCCAAGTTGCGCCACAACGCTCGGTCCTCTGCCTTCCGCATCCAGCCCCTCCAGCCACGTTCTATAGGTCGTCGGTCCACCTGGCAGGGGGGCGCCCCACGTTGCGTTTGCCGATTCGCGGTCTCCACTCAAGGACTAGTCTGCTCCAACGGCCATCGGTCCTTCGACAGACATGGCCAGCCCACTGCCACTTCAGCTTACTGATCCTACAAGCTATGTCGGTCACTCCGGTTCTTCTCCGGATAATCTCGTTACGGATTTTATCCTTCAAAGAAACTCTAAGCATAGCTCGCTCCATAGCTCGCTGAGCGACTTTGAATTTGTGGACTAGCCCAACTGTCAGTGTCCACGTCTCGGCACCGAAAGTCATGACTGGCAGGACTCACTGGTTGAAGTCCTTTGTCTTCAAACTTTGCGGTATAGGCGACGAGAAGACTCGGCGAAGTTTGCCAAATGCCAATGAAGTTTGTCACTCAATCACGCTGAAATGACTGAATGTACTTGGATGAAATTGAACATAAATAGACCATAACCCGGATTATAATGTATATTACTTTTTATCCCGGGAAAATAAACAGTTTCCGAGGGATGCGATATCGACGAGAGGACAATCGGCCTCTCGTCGATAGGTTGTCACCGTCACGCGTTTAGTTTTACTTGTGTATATTAACAAGTCTATTAGGGTGTAAGCCATGGCTTTTACGACATTCTACAAAAAATATCGCTGAAAAATTGAATAAACGTGTTCGTATTTCTATCATAAATAAATAAAATAAATATTTTGGGACATTTTACACATCACCATCTAGTCCTAAACTAAGCAGAGCTTGTACTATGGGTACTAGACAATGGATATAATAATAACTTCTTAGGTTTTCGCGATCACTACACATTATAATAAAACAAAGTTTAACCGGATTAAATCGCGTATATTATTTAAATTGGTTTCCCTGACGTTTCGAAAGCTTTGCAGCTTTTGTACGAAATGCTGCAAAGCTTTCGAAACGTCAGGGAAACCAATTTAAATAATATACGCGATTTAATCCGGTTAAACTTTGTTTTATTCACGGATATATTCATTTCCTCTATGGTTTTATTAAAATGGATATAATACTTAAATGCTTTTTTTTTGTAAATACATACTTATAACATCATCATCTTATCATAGCTTTAAAACATGTTAGTGAATTCAAACTTCGCTAAAACCTTTAAATAAAAATATACGCTACCGATGAAATTCGTTCCAGAATTCTTAACACAAAAATCACTGACATTTTCAAGAAACACTCTTGTTCTAAATATAATAAAAACACTTTTCTTCATCCCTGTACCAACGTAAGCTATGCAGAGCGGTTGCCAAAGGAGCCTTAAAAAGCATCCATGTTTTATTCATACGAATTTGGAAGTACAGACGAAAATTATATAATGGGCGATGCTACGACGAGTCGTTACGGGGTTCCGTTCCCAAAGGGTGTTAACGAGACCCTATACGGGGCCTATGACAGACGTCCGTCCGTTCGTCTGTCATAAGGCTGTATTTTTTGAGGTAATATTGTGTTACTATAACATCTATCTTGGCAAAATAAATACTGAGAAAATTAAAAATTCTAAACCCATGCAAGTTTTTTTAAGCTATTGCATAGCTTCTATCACGGGTCTTGAGCGTGGAAACCGAATCCAGAAATTCCGTAACGAAAATAACCTAACACCCCCCACTCCGACCGGCACAGCGGTGATACTTTTTAGTTTTGCCATCTATCGATGAATAGCAGAACTTTTAATGACTTTTTGAAATATCACGCAAGTGTCTCTTTAGTTCTGCAAATCGCCTCTAGGTGGCATTGGTTGTATCGGCGTTACTGCGCATGCGTAATCCCCCTCTTCGCCCCGCAATCTGGTGACTCATGCCTGCTTAGAGTTTCGGCGTTAGGGCACCTCCTCTTTGTATTTACATAAAAAATGCTATGCAATAGCTTTACCGCGGCAGTCTCCGAGTGCCACACGTCTTTTTTCTTGTCTAAGTACAACACAATATAAGCGTCAAACTTGTCTTATTGCAGTGCCATGCAACAAAATTAATTATTAATAATGCCCTTCCGGCCGAATTCGGTCACAGTGGCGGCTAATCGGAGACTAGCCATCTGCGCGGGACATATATTTATAGTGCACATAAGTATGTGCGCAAACACAGGTGCACTCTCTATTCCCTCACTCTCATAATCTATACTTCTATACCATAATATATACCAAATGTGAAAGTTTATGAAGATTTTTGGATGTTTGTTACTCAATCAAGCTATAAGGGCTGATTGGATTTGGATGAAATTTGGTATGCAGATAGAACAAAGCCCGGATTCACATATAGGCTATTTTTTATCTCGAGATGATGAACAGTTCCCAAAGGAATGCGATAAACCATGTCCACGCGGACGAAGCCGTAGGCATAGGCTAGTAATATTATAAAGAGGAAGGATTTTTTTGTTTGTTTATAATCGATAAACTTTGAAACTACTGAACCGATTTTAATAATTCTTTCACCATTACAAAGCTACTTTATTCAGAAATAACATAGGCTATATTTTAACTCAGTACGTCGGTGAAGCTGTGGACACAGCTAGTAGTTAATAAAAAGAAGGCTGTATATTCGACCTTTTGTGCGCGAGACCGACTCGCACTTAACCGGTATTTTCTTTTACTTTTTTAAATTATGAATGTATGGAGATTTTAACGATTCTCCTTTGTTTTTCATAATACTTACATTTCTGTGGAAATTTATCGACAATTCCATGTTTTTCTTGTGTACCTATGCATTTTTGCTTTTATTTGAACCATAGGCTTCCCGCCAGAAAGTAATTAACTTGTAACGTCTACCTACTAATTATTATAAGACGTTATGATTAGTACACAATAATTAATTACTAGTTTCTTGACATAGAAAAATGGTCACGGTCTCAGCCGCTATTAAAATGTCTTACCTATCTAATTTTACTAAAGGATACGTGTAGACGACCACTAAATTATTTCGCCATTTTTGAAAACAACTTCCAGTAATTATTATATTATTTTTAACGCATTTACGGGTGCATTTAAAGAGCCTCTACGAGTGACGATGTATAATTGATCGTCCGGCGCACCCTGGGCAGTCAGTCCCGCTACCAACCTTTTTTTTTTTTTCCCTTGGGGAAATCGTCATGGACGCACTCCACCCGGGGTAGGCGGAGCCAGTGTCGGACTCTTACCGACTAAAACCACCACGGTGTTCCCTCAACTACCTTAGCCGGGGGCGTGGGAACTCGTGAGTATTCACACAACCACCCCCGACAGGTCCCGGTTCGCCATAAGCAGGCGAGCCCCTTCTCCCCGTGCGGCCTATCGACGGCCGCACCTTCCTCTGTGGCGCACACGGAATACTGCACGCCACCTCACCTCACGGGCCGTTACCAGCTACGCCAGCTGCGCTAACTACGCCAGCTGCTGGTCGGGCAGCAGACTACCCAGACCTATGTTATTATCAGTGACACATCATCATCATTCTAGCCCGGTATCACCCACTGCTGGGTATAGGCCTCCTTTCTTTTTTGCCAGCCTCTTCGATCTTGTGCGTCCCTCATCCAGGTGTTTCCTGCGGCTTTGACGATATCATCAACCCAGCGCGCCTTCGGACGGCCCGGGTTTCTCCGACCTGACCTTGGCCACCACTCGGTCAACGCTTTACTCACTTGACAACGCTTGACACATAGGGTGCATTTAAAGAGCCTCCACGAGTGACGATATATAATTGATTGTCCGGCGCACCCTGGGCAGTCAGCCCCGCTACCAACCTGCTGACTGGCTAATCTTTACACCACGACATGAGCTCTTATCATTATGTAGCTCATGTCGACACGACAGAAGAAGAACGCATTCACGCATTTTTTTAATAATTAGTAACAGTTTAATCAGAAACTACCTCTTTGACTGCCTAGTTGGTCTAGTGGTCGCAAGCGCGACTGCTGAGCGTGGGGTCCTGGGTTCGATTCCCGGGTCGGGCAAAGTGTTATTGGGTTTTTTCATTAGGAAATTCTCAGTAGCAGCCCGGAGTATGGATTTGTGCCCGGTTAATGGCAATAGGCTCGCCCCCTATTACATGGGACTATAACATAACTGGCGAAATGTGGGTGTTACTATACACCCCTGCCTACCCCTTCGGGGAAAATACAGGCGTGATGTTATGTTATGTTATATTTTATGTTATTCAGAAACTATTACCTATGTAGATTATAGTACGCTGTAGTTGTAGACAGAAAAAAGTGCCAAAAGTGGCCGTTTTTCGCACTTTTTCTGTCTACAACTACAGCAAACTACAATTTACATAGTTACCAGTTTCTGATTAAACTACAGTACCTGTACTTCAATTGTTAAAAAATGTTTTTCTATAACTGATGTGTTCAGTGAGAAATATATTTTTTTGGTGATAGAGGCGCCGCTTGGCTGCTACATTCGCCTTAAGTAGATTCAGATAATTTTGAAAAGTGTATTCGTATTGATATTTTTGATGTTGATTGCTTCGAAAAACCAGAACAACAAAGAAATTATACACGCTGAAATTTGAGTCGCTTAATTCCCGAAAAGGGGTCATTGTACTCATCATTTTGAACAACTTTTTCTATGGGACCAACTCTGAATTCGCGAAAAAAAATCAGTTGGTCCCTACATTTTATTGATTTAAGAGAACACAAATGTAGGGACCAACAGATTTGTTTTTCGCGATTTCAGGATTGGTTCCGTAGTAAAAGTTGTTCATAATGATGAGTATAATGACCCTCTTTCGGGAATTAAGCGACTCAAATTTCAGCATGTATAGTTTATTATTTTCACTTAACACTAGCAAAATTATACAGGGTAATTGAAAAAATACCCGAAACGACATAGCACTAACTTTGTATTATGGCCCTGAACAACGTTGGTTCTACGACTTTGGCCAAAACTAAACAGGTTTTCTTTTAGAGATAAGCAGTACCTTTGTGCTCAAGTGTTTGTTCTGTATGTTATTTAAAATGTGTTGTGTGTACATAAATAAATAAATAAACAGGTTAGCCTAAAAACATTTATTTTCGTTTATTTGAAGTCTGTTAAATTTGCATAATAATGTACTATAGCATATTATGCCGCAAGCCCGACCGCGTTACATACATTAATTTAGAAAATACAAAATAACATACTCAATAATATAGATAACACACCAAATGAATGTCTATTAAATACATCATCATTATTCAACATACATATATAAATATATACATATATAATTACTTGTCCTGATTGATTGACTGACTGACTGAATCATCTACTCAGAGCCTAAACCGCTAGCGACGAGAAGACTCGGCGAAGTTTGCCAAATGCTTACTTGTTTTATTTCCATGGTTTCACTTAAATACTCTATTAGCTAAGTAAACAAAACGTTTTATGGTTTGAGTATAATTGGCACCTAACATTACTTACGACATTTACAACAATGACAAATGACGGCTGTACTGAAAGTAGTAATTTCTTTCGCATTTGAAATACTGTTCTTACAGAAGTAATTACCGGGGCAGCCATAACTGTTTTATGTTTTGTAGTACCTAGTGTTTATCTGGATGATGCTATGAAATTACTTTGTAACATTATTAGCAATGTTGTAAAAGTGTCGACTGCAAAAACGTTTTAAGTAATCAGTTGGGTGCTTAAAATTGTTTTTTATTTGGAATTACTTTTCATAAAGCCCGTGCTGTGTACTAACTGGCCTATTTTTTACACGAAAATATGATTAGACGTCTAAATTACAATTTTTCAGCACAAGATATGCGTTCACGCACACACATGCACCTCAAAACGTGCTCACCGCTCTCAGTACCTACACATGTCGCGGCATCGTCAAAAACAAATTGTAGCGGTCAGCGTGTTAATAAAATACGTCTAACAACAACGCGTTACTTACGTTTTATCATTAGTAGATCTCGTACTACATCAACATAATCATCATTGGTCATCTTTTACGTACCTACTACATTTGTCATTACAGATCCTATTGGAACGCACCAAGGTTTATAATTTTTTTTTCTCCCACTTGCTCGGAAATTGGTTCATTATTCAAAAAAAAAAAATACAACAATCGGCTCTTTTCCGTACGCAACGAAATAACAGGCCGGTAATATCCAACAGGACAATAATAGAAATTGCTGGACACTTTTTAACTTTTTAAATTATGCTACCGAGGTTTTTAAGTACACACTTACATAAATTAGGTGTTTTTAGGTACAAAATATTTATCATTATACAGGCTGAATGCGCATTTTTTTCAAAACTTTTAAAATAGAACAAGAACCGCGCACGCGTGAATTGGTGTGAATGAAAATGAGATACTGTTGAATTAATTTGTGTTGTGTTTCCTCGCAAATGAGAGAAAAGTACTATACAAGTCTCGGCCGAAATAGCAATTAACGGCCTCGTTTAGTTAAAAAGGACTCGGCTTGCGCCTCTTTCAAAATCACTTGGGAAGTACTCGGCTTCGCTTCGTACTTCCAATATTACTCGGCCGTAAATTACTTCATTTGAGGCCTCGACAGTAATGTACTATTTTCAAGCGATTTTAGCCTTAGTATTCGTTTACCGGAAAGATTTCTTTCTGACTGTATAATAATTAAAAATATGTACTCTTCCTATAAAATAACTTTGAAATCTACGTTGGTGTTGATTCTCTTATTCTCAAACTAATCTTATTTTAAACGTACGCTCTCTTTTACTAATAGTAGATGCAAAAAAAGGATGGGAACAATTTTTGAACTGGCAAATTAGTTTACGTGTCCATTTCTTCGTATCTTTAGTCGGCACGTTCCGAGATCACGACTAAACTTGTATGAAAATTTATATTCCGGCTAATTTGACAGCACCAAAATTGTTGCCATCCTTGTCTTGTATCAAATATCAGTAAAAGAGAGCGATAGTTTACAGTTAGTTTAGTTTTTGAATAAGAGAATAAACACCAGTGTTAACTTTTCTATTGTACTGTTTATTCTGAAACAACTTCCAAACCACAACATAACATTATCACATGCGTGCGTATTTGCGAGACGCTATGTAGTCTAATAAAATACATAAATTATTGCAACAGCGTAAAAATCTGTATACCTCTGACGTCATTTGATAGAGTTATTTGTATACGTAATACTATTTATATTTCCGGTATTTTTGTGGTCTTTTAAATGTTTGATTTATATCTCTACTAGTTTTGAAGATTTTCCGGTCTTTCATTCATTATATACGACGGTTTTTTCTGTTATGTTGATGTTGGTATGTCGGATCTTCACGCAAGGATTTGTGTTCATATATGTGTAGTGTAGGCTGGTATTGGGATACGGGCGATAGAGAAACTCCTTTAAAGCGTAGTTAAAATTTATAGGTAGTAAATCACAGGTCTTTACACAAATTCATCAGTCTAGATTCTAGAATTATTATAGAATAAGGCACCTAGCTGAAAACAACATGGCTTGTGTTTTATTTTTTTATAAGATTGTTTTTAAACGCTCATTGTGAAAAAACTTGTAGAAATGCAAAGAAGAAAGCTCTATTAAGCAAAGAAAAAAATATAATGTTTAAAGGAAAACTGTGCGAAAACGAATGGCGTGATCGCTTGATTAAAAATTAAGAGCTTGCAATAAAAACATTATCTTCTACTGATATTTATAAATCTCTTCTTTTCAATTTTTATACTACATACAGTTACCTACACATGAAACCTAAAAAACAAAAAACTTGGAAATTTACGCCCAAAAATTTGCGGAACAGAAATTGTAATTCTACTCCGGTGTTCCAAATTCCAAGTAACGCAATAATAACTTTAAGCGTTGTTTACCAGAACTTTAGTCACATGTTGATGCCTATTTCGTGTATCATAATACACAAGCTTAGGGGGCGTACACAGTCATCTTCAAACTTATCTTTCATCTGATTGACGTGCTAAGGAAACAGTCTGAAGTATTTTATAAAGCAAAGCTTCTGAAGCGTCATTGCGCGCTCGGACACCGAAATGTAATAAGATGACTATTTATGAAGATCCACACAGATATGATGTGAGTGTAAAGTAACCGACGTAGCTTGTAGGATCAGTAAGCTGAAGTGGCAGTGGGCTAGTCATGTCTGTCGACGGACCCGATGGCCGCTGGAGCAGTCGAGTCCTTGAGTGGA
This sequence comes from Asteroscopus sphinx, assembly GCA_949699075.1. Taxonomy (NCBI): domain Eukaryota; kingdom Metazoa; phylum Arthropoda; class Insecta; order Lepidoptera; family Noctuidae; genus Asteroscopus; species Asteroscopus sphinx. The sequence goes on along the minus strand of OX453004.1, from coordinate 28,122,878 downwards.
GACAAACACAAGCCGGACTACGCTGTGTTTGCCGCGAATCGGCAAACACAGCGTAGCCCCCCCCCCCAACCCACAAGGTGGACTGAGGACCTGAAGTAGGTGGCTGGGGAGACTGGATGCGGAAGGCAGAGGACCGAGTGTTGTGGCGCAACTTGGGAGAGGCCTATGTCCAGCAGTGGACTGCGATAGGCTGAATTGATGATGACACGGATACGATGAGGTAAAAATAAGAAGGTACATACGTAATTTTATTTATGTATCGTATTTACATGTATGTTATACAGTATTTTTTACATAGTTTCATCTACGTCAGTTGTATTCTTTTTCCTTACGATGACAGTCATATTATGATCTTCGCACACGATGAAAATTTAAGCTGTCCAACCATACCTCGGACACTCCTAATAATATAAATGCTAACACCACCTACATACACAAGCTTACGTCTGCATACGAATGCACACACACTTGTTGGTTAGGGATGCTTACCGCTCGTCTCCATGCCAACTGGTTTCCAAACGCTACAGGGTTCAGTAGTACTCAGAAATGGCGTGCTTGTGTAGCGACCACTGAGGTACTACTAGATACTACTATTACTACTACTAGAGAAGACACCTCAAATCGAATGTTTGTAACACGTTTTAGAGCTCCTGCACTCTCACTCACTTAGCCACGCTCGTGCCGCGCATGCCCCGCGGCCAGCAAGTTGCACGATTTTTTTTTCGTAATGTCTTTTTTTTTTCATAATATAGGATGGCGAAACGAGCTAAAGGCCCACCTGATGTTAAGTGGTTACCTTTGCCCATAACAACTGCAATACCACCTAGGCTGTTGCCTAAATGGTACCGCAAGTCGGTTCGCCAAACTGAGACATGAATATGGAAAGTCTTTTGTGATTGTAATTTCACCAGCACCCGTACCCTTCAGACCGAAACACAGCAATGCAAACATCACTATTTGGCGGAGAAGTAGGTACGGTGGTAGAGTACTACGTTTGTGAACGAGCTCTTTCACAAAGGAGCTCTACTACTACTGTCTACTCTAGTACGTGTAGCGACTGTGCGATTGACGTCCATTGCAATATTGCATTCCAATTGCTAGCAAATTACGGGCGCGTGTGGGTCGCAGGCAAGATATCTTAAATTGGTGGGGGAAGTGAGTAGCCGTTCTGTACGTTAGTACTATTAGGTATTCTGTGGTCCAACCATACACCTCGCAAGCCGCGAGTCTACAACGTAAAATCAGCGTTTAATGGGAGTGTATGAAGGTGTACATGTATGAGTACAGGGCCTTACAATTGGTAATGTTTGTTAGTTCGTGGTGGCATGGCGACATGCTCCCGGCTTAGTAAAGACTTAAGGAATTGCCTTGGAAACGGCTCAGGCCTGTGTACTTCGTCAAGCTTAATAATAAAGTTATTATTGAATATGGTGGGTCGGTATCATGGGTTTAAGAGAAAGTTAGTTAGCTATTATAGAAACTATTCATAGTCTAAGATAGAATTTTAGTTATGTAATAATTGAAATTGCTGAAAAATCTCAATCTTATTGAGGCGAAAAGTCTTATTGAATAATTTTATTAAATAACTTGGCACTCTATCTGCTTCAAAATTCGTCGAAGTTTTCTTGAATTTATGATAACTTATATTTTCTTCAGTTTCAGGGTCCTTATTAAAATTTGAATCCTTATTCGTTACTTTTGTCGTCATACAAATATAGCGCCGATAACGTTGTCAAGCTCATCAATGAGTTTGACAACTTTAATGAACGTAGATGAAGCAAAGAATAATCAAAATAAGCTCATTACAATTCCCACACTTAAGGCACGAAGATACTTATCAGTATCGTACGCATCGGACGGATCGCATTGCATTCAAAAATACGTAATATTCGGCGTCCGAATGTCAATAAAAATCTGATTGCTCATAGAAATTCGTCGGCAATACGTACGCTACAGATATGTGGACGCACTAAGCTATACGGATTCGTTTAATGCGATCCGTACAGTACCGATAGGTCAACGCATGCCTTTATTGTACCTTCTAGTAATAGTACGTTACTGTCGAGGCCTGAACAGGTCGTTAATTTCTATTTCAGCCAAGACTTGTATAGTACTTTTCTCTCATTTGCGAGGGAACAACAATACACAAATGAATTCAACATCATCTAATTTTAATTCGCGCCAATTCGTCCAAGCGCGGTTCTTGTTCTATTTTAAAACTTTTGAAAAAAAAGAAAGTGAAATGTGTGCTGGGACACATGGTAGAAGTGAAACTTCAATAATAAATAAATAAAATAACGTTTATTAGCAACCAAATATGTTTCATAACAATGGAGCTCTGTCTCCCGAACTAGGTGACAACCTGTATCTCAGGAAACAGTGCCTTCCCTAAAACTAAGCTCTAAGTTATACAACGTTATTCTTTCTTTACCAACATCCCTATACACCCCAATTAGTTAAAATATTCAAAAAATTATGGGTGAAAAAAAAATTGGCTTACTATGAACAGTTTTTTCATAAACAGCTGATTTAATTATCCGCTTTTCGTACGTAAGATTTGGACACTGCCGCGCCGCGCCGCTCGGATCAAAGTTCACCTACATACCTACTTAATTACCGGCTAAAACGAAATTTGCTTGCCCCAAACAAAATGCACTGACAGTAAGGGTCAGAGTGTCGCCTTAGGGGCATGCAGTCGACTGTACATGTTAGTCGGTTTCAAAGTAGGTAGGTACATACCATCTCCGTAGGTTTCGAACCACCTTGCAGTAAAGAAAGAGTAGGTATCTACAACGATGTCCCCGGACTGTTTTGTAAGTAGATTATTGTACACTGATCACTATCACTAGGTGTCTCATCGTTACACATTACACAGTTTAAACGTATTGTAGCATTCGCTCAAATCGCAGTCCACCTGTTTGAATGCAAAGTCGAGCACATTTAGGTAGGTACCTATCTATGTAAATTTCTGTTTAGTTTTATTAATACGTAGCTATCACTTTTTAATACAGCAAAGCTACTTCCGATGCGACCGGTAAGTTCTGTCACCGTAGATGGTTCAGTTGTGTAAACTAGGTAGAAATCAAGTGGAGTGAGATCAGGGGACCTCGCGGGCCAGGGAACGGGGCCTCCGCGGCCGATCCACCTGTCACCATATTCCTGATTTAGGAACTGCCCGACTGACTGAAAAATGGCCGCTGGCACCATCGTGTTGATAGTGCATTCCTGGGCTTCGAAAAACTGCGAGGGAGGTTTTCGGAGGACTGTTGGTTTGTGTACTGAAATGCCATTGTCGAAAAATATGATCACGAGATCGCAGCGTCCTTCCACACTCTCTTGTACACTAAACACCTGAGCGAACTTCGTAAGACTGGCAATTTGGCGAAATTCTCCCTCGCCCTCGGCGCAAGCGGCGGCGGCGAGCGGGGGTAGGGGAGGGTCAGGCGGCGCTCACGGAGCGGCGCCGGTGTGGCGTGCGGCGGCGTTCGACTGGTTGTCCGTCGGCTACATCAAAGCGGCGACGGCGGCTCGCGGTGCAGTACAAATAAAATCAGCGTGCCGACTCGCGGTGTAGTACAAATAAAATAGGTATCCAAACTTTGAATAAAGTTGAAGATTTTTTTCCAAAAATATAACACTATGTTTTTTCACTATAAATCGATTGTCCTAGTGATTCTGAACAAAGTAATTTCAGGATGCAGGTATACAAAGAATAACGTTGTATATTCGGTAAGGTACATTGCTTTTTATTGTTCCTTAATAATTGTTATTAGAAGTAGGTAATATGATAAATAAATAAAAAAGTAAATTGATGGCGGTTACTACTAAGCCAATGGACAAGTGGAAAAACGAATTGCAACGGACAAGTGGAAAAACGAATGGCAACTGACAAGTGGAAAAAAAAATCGCAACAAAATTATTACATGAAGTTTTATGGGCAGGTTTTCAAATTGGATAAGTACATTAACAATCTGCCCGTAAAACTTCAAGTTAAAATTTTGTTGCGATTCGTTTTTCCACTTGTCAGTTGCCATTAGTTTTTCCACTTGTCCGTTGCGATTCGTTTTTCCACTTTTCCATTGAAGTTTCACTTCTACCATGTGTCCCAGCACACATTTCGTTTTTTTCGCAGGTTTACTGCAAATTATGATTTGGTTAGGTTAGGTACATTTTAATGAATGCATTTTTTATTTAAACATATTTTATTTTATCAAATGAAAAACATGTTATTAATTATTATTAATTAATTAATTCCAATACAATACTGACAAATTGACGTAGTGGTCAAAGTATCAAACTACGTTTGAGCACTTTTTTCATACCAAAAACATAGATGTGGGAGAAAAAACTTTATTTTCCGCACCAATAAAATACATTTCTACCTTACAAGGTGGCAATCTGTGTCAATCGTCAACAGTATTTTATTTATATTTACAGTTATGACGTGAAAACGCGCATACCTAAGTCTCGGAATATATTTTTATTACCGACTGCATGCTACCAATCGATCATAACTTAATATCGGTTAGACACGCAGTAAAGCCTTTATAGGTGAGTATCTTTGTTTGTTTATGTTCCCTTCTACCTTGGAGACTATGTAAAGTCATTGACCTCAGCTATCATGCGAATATTTGTGTCGGTATTGAAATTGCAGCCTGAAAAAGATTGGCATCAACTTCAATAACTTAAGGAATGGTCAGGTCAGATATACCACCAACCCGTACAAGGCCAGCACTAACCCTTAATTCTTTTCATTCTTAGAAGAGGCCCATGCCCAGCTATGGACAATAATAGGCTGATTAGGTAAAAATCGTTTGAATAAGTTGTGAACATAGTGTTACTTTGGTGATCGATCACTATAATACGCTATTATTATAGGTACTACTATTTGTTTAATATTTTTATTATGATATGTATTTATGAGCAGTCCTATGTCCAGCATTGGACGTCTTTTAGCTAAAATGATGGTGATGTATTTAATATTACTTGTACTTATAATTATGTTCCTAGACATAATTTAAAATTTCTTGTCTACCCTTTTTCAGTTTTCACACTCTGTCTGCATTTCTTTTCATTACTCTCAGAAGTCTGCTGGAAGAGATTTCTTTAGAGTAAGTACTTAATTTTCCTAAACATTTCTCTGTTTGTGTGCATAACAACAACAACATAACCAGCCCATTACTGTCCCACTGCTAGGCACGGGCCTCTTCTCAGTATGAGAAGGCTAAGGCTTTAGTCCACCACGCTGGCCTGGCCTGTGTGCATAAACCAGTGCATAAACCACAGACATAGATAGAATGGAAAAGTGGGCAGGGCGCGCGTGCCAACACTCTGCACCATAGTGCAGGGGGTCTACTCCCGTTTGACGATATTCGATAAATCGTACGATTCATCGCACAATTTGCTACTCCGGTCAACCATCGTTCCCTTATCGCATGCGATGATCGTGTTTTGACATTTGTTTTTCTCATCTCCGGTAAATTGTATACGACTATGAACCGTAGTCTATCTTAATTATGCCTTTTTTATGTGCCTATCTTTATTATGTAAGTATCAGTCGGAACGAAAGTTCGTACTTCGTTTGTCGTTCGTAAAACGCGAGTAGACCTACAGGGTATTTCAAAGCCTTTCTCAGTACGCCTTATGACTTGTTTCTGTAAATAGTGTAACAAAAACCTGCAAAAAAGACTTATTGTGCTGTTTCTAACTGCAGAAACAAAAGCTGTAAAGTACAATCGTTTTTTTTAAAAATAATGACGTCAAAATGTAAGGCGTAGTTTGTTCGGAAAGTTGTCACGCATAAATCGCAAGTAAAATTGTGATTACAACCATTCTATTCTTTCTATTTCTTTGGCATAAACTGTTAACTAAATATAGGTTGATTATTTGTATAAGTCTTACAACCTAAAAAGAAATAACAAGCGGCTTATAATGACGCTTTTGTGTTTAAATCTATACGTTCTCAGACTAAAATAAATAGGTATGGAACAAAGACAATATTATCACATGAAAATCCATAAAATAATCCTGTGTCATTATGAACAAGAATACCGACCTAATTGCAAATCCATTATCAAAAAAGTGTACTTCACATTCTATTAGCAGAAATTTGAACCATAAGAGGCAATAATCCCTTTACATTTTAGCCCTTCACATTTCTAGACCAATTTAATCGCCCTTCATTAGGCCCTCGATAAAAGAGCTCAACATTTTCGACCGTTGATATGACATATTGACATTTGAAAACAAAACCTTTTGAATTTTTTTTCCACTATTGACAATGGCAGACGGCTAAGCTTGGGGGATTTGTCAGGTCACGCACTTATTGAGGTCGTTTTTTAAAGGTTTTTTTGACAATGTTTTGGTGAAAAGTATGATTGTTTTTGTATTTAATAAAAAAGTTACTCAGACTGAAATATAATAATCTACTCGCTGGAGTAATTTCATGTTGATTTCTCACCGTCAGTATTTTACCAAAATTCCTGTTCATTTGGATTTTGTCTAATTATATTGTTAATCTTATAGATGTCTGCAAACATTTAAAGATTTAAAAGAGCATGCCTCATATAAATAATACACGCACAGTCTTAACCGCTGAAATTCGAAATAAGGAATTTAGAAAGTAATAGAATGTAAGGATGATAACAATTATATAAAAAAAAACATCCTTTACCAGTGTGAAAAGAGATAATTTTTATCTGACACTAGCTTTTACCCGCGGCTTCGCTCGCGTTAAATTCTGCTAACCCACGTGACGGATCCTGTTAATTCAGTCCAGTCCAGTCCAGTTCCATCCATCCATCCATCCATCCATCCTTTCATTCGGACCGTCCAGTCCAGTCCAGTCACTATCCCACTAATCCACTATCTCACTTACCCACTATCACACTATCTCGTCCCATGTCCAGTCCCGTCCCGTGACCCGTCGCGTACCATGTCCCATCCCGTCCCATGTCCCGTCGCGTCCCATGTCCCGTCCCGTCCCATGTCCAATGTCCGGTCTCATGTCCCATGTCCCGTCCAGGCCCATGTCCCGTCCCGTCCCATGTCCCGTCCCCCATGTCACATGTCCCGTTCCACCTCATCCCATGTCCCGTCCCGTCCCATGTCCCGTCCGTCCCATGTCCCGTCCCATGTTATCAATTGTTCAGCAAATCAAATTTGGTGACACAACGACTGCAGCGCCACCTACCGGGTCTAATTTTGTTTTTAAACCATGCAGGAACCCATTGAAACATACACACAAAATTTCATCCAAATCTTATTTGATAAGTTCTTTAAATTAGAGGGGACCCGAGTTTACCATACCGAACGGGACGAACATCAAATGTATGACAGGTAGGAACAGTTTGTATGGGAAAATAAAATTGTTGTTTTTACTATTTTCCTCGCAAATTTTCCACATTTTCGCACCTTTTAAACCTTCTCTGGACTTCCACAAATATTTTAAAACCAAAATTAGCGAAATCAGTCTAGCCGTTCTCGAGTTTTAGCGAGACTAACGAACAGCATTTTTTTTTTTTTTCGAATGGACTCTCGCAGAATTGGTACCCAAAATGGATACCCCGGGCGGGTGGCGGAGAATCCCGTTAGGGACTCCATCCGCCAAACTAACGAACAGCAATTGATTTGTATATATATATATAGAAGATAGAAGATAGATAAGATATTTCGCATAAAAATTATCTTCCCCGAGTTTATAAAAAAACACGTGGAACAAATACAAATAGAGTAGGTAGTACTCTTTAAACTGTATATTTTGTTACCGATTTTACAAAAAGGCCTGATAAAATTTGCATCGGAGTGTTAATACCTTTTATTCACGAATATGTAATCTGTGAAGCCTGAAGATTAATAATAATCTAAGGGATCATTCAAGTCTTTATTTTACTCATTCCGCTAATTCCATCGTCGTTCAATCATACTGTTTGCATAACATAATCTTTGCACTTTACTTACAAAAGCTTAACACTTCCTATATACGCCACATCTCTACTTACGTAAAGTCAAACAAAGAGATAAGTATACAGGATCAGCAGTGAAATATAATTGAATCAATGATATGTTCAAGTTAATTTCGCGTCATAATCGGAACACTTTCTGTACACACATGACAATATTTTAGTTTTTTGTTGTCACCGGTCACGCTCGGTGCCTTACTTGACGCGGATTAATAGAAAAACGTCATAATTAGGACGTTTTCAAGTCGTCAGATTGCGAGCGCAGTATCATATCTGTACTTTTAAATATCATTTCATTGAATGAGTTGAACTGTATTTAATATAAAACACTATAATAAAACAAAGTTTAACCGGATTAAATCGCGTATATTATTTAAATTGGTTTCCCTGACGTTTCGAAAGCTTTGCAGCATTTCGTGGTCGCAGGTAGACTAAGATGACAGTCGTCTTTACAGATATTTCTAAAAAAATATTTTAATCTACCGTACAATATTATTAATTAAAATAATTTCGATGCACGCAGTAATCACTCACAATATCATTTTCTTTTACTTTTTTTTTAAATATATAGAAAAGAAAAAGAAAGAAAGAAAAAGATTTTATTCTTGCGCTCCATTTGACGCACACACTACAAAACTTATACATAATACTTTACAATTTCATGACAGATTAATATAGTTACAGTTAAATTTACAATTATTTATTTATTTTTGTTTTTTTTTTTTTTTTTTTTATATATTTTTCTTTTTTCTTTTTTCTTTTTTTTATAATTTTTTTGTTTTAATCCGGTTAAACTTTGTTTTATTATAATGTGTAGTGATCGCGAAAACTTAAGAAGTTATTATAAAACACTATTCTAAACATTTCATCAACATTTTCTGAGAGTTTCATCTAAGTACGGCGATCCTGCATACTTATCGCTTTGTCTGACTGTACGTATACGAGAATGCTTTCAGTTACATACCTACATGAAAATACATGCACATAATATACACAAACACATTTTGAACTCGCGACAACCTCGCACATGTTCGTTCCCATGCCCTATCTTCGGGAAGAATACGTTTATATTTTTTCTTGTCTGAATGTATTATAAACGTTATGTTAAATGAGAATTTTCGTGAATAGCGATGTAAGGAGTATTGCATTGGTATCGTATTTTTTTCCATTGGAAGAAATATATTTAAGCTATGACCGAGTCTTTTCAATCAAATCGTACCTAATTACTGACAGTTGGGCTAGTTCACCAATTCAAAATAGAAGTTCAAAGTCGCTCAGCGAGCTATGGAGCGAGCTATGTTAGAGTTTCTTTGAACGATAAAATCCATAACGAGATTATCCAGAGAAGAACCGGAGTGACCGATATAGCTTGTAGGATCAGTAAGCTGAAGTGGCAGTGGGCTGGCCATGTCTGTCGAAGGACCGTTGGCTGCTGGAGCAGACGAATCCTTGAGTGGTGACCGCGAATCGGCAAACGCAGCTTAGGGCGCCCCCCCCCCCCGACAGGTGGACTGACGACCTGAAGAACGTGGCTGGGGGGACTGGATGCGGAAGGCAGAGGACTGAGTGTTGTGGCGCAACTTTGGAGAGGCCTATGTCCAGCAGTGAACTGCGATAGGCTGAATTGATGTACCTAATTAAAATAGTATTCTTAACGATTGAATGGAGTTCGTTGGAAATATAGCTATAGGTAATCCCCACAGTGATGAAACGAGTTAGTGATCTTAGTATTATTATAGGTGCACAGAAAACTGAACTTAAATTTTTCATAATACCTTTTACTTTTTTTTTGCTGTGGGGTGTGTGTGTGTGTGTGTGTCCTCATGGACGCACTCCACCCGGGGACGGCGGAGCCAGTGTCGGACTCTTACCTACTAAAACCACCACGGTGCTCTTCAAACTACCATTGGCCGGGGACGTGGGAACCCTCTGTATTCACACAACCACCCCCGTCAGGTCCCGGCCCGCCACAAGCAGACGAGCCCCTTCTCCTTGTGTGGCCTAACGTCGGCTGCACCATCCCCGGCAGCGCACACGGAATGATGCGCGGCACCTCACGGGCCCCGCCATGACGCAGCTAACACTCTGATGTCATGGCTACGCCAGCCACGCCAGCCTCGCAAGCCTTGCCAGCCACGCCAGCCTGGCCACCAAAATCAGCCACGCCAGCTACGCCAGGCAGCAGACTACCCCGAGTCCGCCGCCCACAGGCCACTGTGCCCTCTGTTATCTTTTGAGGGACATGTGGAGTCACGCCCCATTGGCCCAGATCGAGCCCCTCCCGTGCCAGAATATTCACCACGGGCAATAAAATTTCCCGGTCCAAAGAAGATTTATTGCCCGTGCCCAGGGTGCAACCCATAATTCCTATCCCTTAGTTGTCTTTATAAATCTCTGGTAAACAAAGGTAACAAAAAAATTTGGATGATGGATTAAAAAGAGCATTTCACTTATTTACTTTTTAAGCTATTGCATAGCTTCTATCGCGGGCCTTGAGCGTGGAGACCGAATCCAGAAATTCCGTAACGAAAATAACCTAACACCCCCACTCCGACCGGCACAGCGGTGATACTTTTTAGTTTTGCCATCTATCGATGAATAGCAGAACTTTTAATGACTTTTTGAAATATCATGCTTGTCTCTTTAGTTCTGCAAATCGCCTCTAGGTGGCATTAGTTGTATCGGCATTACTGCGCTTAAGCTATTGCATAGCTTCTATCGCGGGCCTTGAGCGTGGAGACCGAATCCAGAAATTCCGTAACGAAAATAACCTAACACCCCCCACTCCGACCGGCACAGCGGTGATACTTTTTAGTTTTGCCATCTATCGATGAATAGCAGAACTATTAATGACTTTTTGTAATATCACGCTTGTCTCTTTAGTTCTGCAAATCGCCTCTAGGTGGCATTGGTTGTATCGGCGTTACTGCGCATGCGTAATCCCCCTCTTCGCCCCGCAATCTGGTGACTCATGCCTGCTTAGAGTTTCGGCGTTAGGCACAGACCAGTAAGCCTCTAGACGCCTATTAGCCGGATACCTTCGGTCACAAAGCATGTGCAGTAGCACTGCATATCTTACGCTCAGCTACCAATCGGCACGTCACTCCGTCAGCGAGCGGCACCAATCATATCACCGAACATTTGAGCCGACCAATCATAACGCGCCATCAGCCCCCCGGTCCCCGCCAACATTTTACGACTGTATTCTCATGCAAAACTTTGTTTATGTGGCGTCTTGAGGCTTACTGGTCTATGGCGTTAGGGCACCTCCTCTTTGTATTTACATAAAAAATGCTATGCAATAGCTTAACCGCGGCAGTCTCCGAGTGCCACACGTCTTCTTTTTTTTTAAATAAAAAGTTCTACTTAGATACTTTATCTGAGTTACAATCTAGCCTTGAGGTTTCTTAATTGTTACCAAAATTTCTATGTAAAATATTCTAGAAATCCCTATAATTTTTTTTTTTGTTTCTATTAATGTGTTCTTTAAAGGCAGCAATTCGTTTACAAAAACTTAATAATTATGGCAATTGTAAGACGCAAGGAAACTAGGATTTGTTACCAAATACATAAAGTTTACATAAAAAGTTACTTATTTAAAACATTAGCTTTACATAAAGGGGCCCTACTCCCGACTGGACCGAGTTCTGTATCAATCGAATTTGAATTCGAGTTAGTGTCAGTTCGTACTGCATTCTCTAGGAATTGACATTAGGTCGACTTGGTTCAGTGCTCGAACCAGTCGGGAGTAAAGCCCCAGTTTCAGCTTGACAGCATTATTTAAACTATTACTTACTCTAACTCAAATTGCCATAATTTGGTACAAACAGAACAATTATTTCGTTTGCACTAACGTTGGTGGTCTAATTACTTAGCGATGCCCTCTAGCCGGGCATTGATGGGCTAATTGTGGACACAGGCCACACGGGAATAGCAAATAGCTAACAACTACATTACACAGCGATATTTCAGTTGATCACTCAAGTTAAATTATCACTATGTTTTTACTAGATCAATCTACGGACGTTCTTAACCCCTCAAGCGTTTGGGTCAAAAAAATGCATTGTTTGGGTCAAAAAAATGCATTTGTTATTGAAATCCATTCGGGCGCCATCGCTGGCTCGCGGTGGTCCCAACTTGCATTTTGTACGAAAACGTTATGGACCAACGTGGTCCGAAAAACACTACGAGTTAAAAAAGGCCAGGTTAAGAGCACTCTAAGCCGACAAGCATGCATGACGAGGTTAATGATCGTAGATGAAGCAATTCACTATTGTGACTCGTCTCTAAAAGCCAGCATGAAATTCGAATCTCAACCCTATTAAATCGCAATTTTAAAGTTTAAAATAACACTTAAACTCTCCTAAACCAATACAACTGTACTATTCATAGCGCATCATCTGAATAATTATCAGAAGCTGCACAAAGGCAGAACAAAGGCAGACGGAGCCATTGTCACAGACCGATGGAACATTTTAATGATCCCACTACGCTGCTGGCTAAATTGCGTACAGAGAATGTGTTAAAGAAAAGTCCAACTTATCCAGATTTTAATTTGGTGAATATCGGGATTATATAATTATGATAATGTTTTACTTTGTGATAGCATGTGAATGGTTATGTTACAGGTTTCACCCGCGCGTTTTCCGTATGATGTCGGACGTAAATAATTGCACTACCCTATATCGTCTCATGGGTGTCGTAAAAGGCGCCTAAGAGATTCACCAGAGGATGGGCAGCAGCGTTCTCTGAGTATTTAACCAACCAACTACGATCGCCAACCCGCCTGCCAAGCGTGGCGATTATGGCATTTCCCCCCTTTTTGAGAGAGACCGATGTCCAGCATTCGACGTCTTTCGACTGAAATGATAACGCCTGTGCCTTCGCTTCGATCAAAAGTCATCATCATCATCATTTCAGCCGAAAGATGTCCATTGCTGGACATAGGCCTTACCCAAGCATCGCCACAATGACGAGTCCTGCGCTTTCCGCAACCAGCGGATTCCCGTGACCTTCACCTGGTCGGCGGTCCACCTTGCGGGGGGCCTTCCAGTACGCAGTCGCCACTTCAGTACTTCAAAAAGTATCAAAAGTATCTTGTATAAATCCAGTATATAGTCTATCTCTGTGACGAAGGACATGTGCAACTAGATTGATAATTAACGTTTTGAAAGTGAAAGTAAATGCTTATTCGAAATAAAAACTTTTGACTTTTGACATAGTTAAGATAGTCTGCTGCCGAATTGCGTAACTCACTCGCCATCGCAATCATCTGGATTTCAATGTTCATTGCTCCGTGTGTTTTGACAATCCGTGTTATCGTCAACTACGTATCACGCAATGAATATTGCTTTAATTTCAAAATGAAAGCTAATGTCAAAGTGAATGCATTACACAATTGCCCCACAGTACAAAGATAAAAATATACGACAGTTAAATGCGTATGTTTTCATTACTAACTATACACCGTATTTAATGAGGACAGTACAGTAACCCTTAGACCGTTTGTTTAAACAAAAGGAGTATTAGAATTAGACCAGACTGTGATAGAGCGGTGACACTCCCCTGTACGTGTGAACTTGTTCACCGGTGACCTTGAGGGAGCGCGTTTACATGCAATTATTGGCTGGGGCAGCCGAGAGACTGCCCGTTCCACACGCCGCGCACCGCGCACGGCCCCCGCGCTCGCCACGACCCGCACACATAGCCGCGAGCGATTTTACGAGCACACATGCTTAGGGTCGCTTCTTGTCGTTAGTATATTATTATATTCTATGACTGTGATGAAGCCATGGGACTGCCGCTTGAATTCGATAAAGCTACAAAAAACTACTTTTTTCCCACTTACTCGAAAATTGCTTCAGTATTTTAAAAAAGAATACATCAATCGGCTCTTTTCCATACGCAACGAAATAACACGCCAGCAATATCCTACATGACAATAATAGAAATTGCTGGACAGTTTCTTTTTTTAATAATGAAAGTGAGATTTTTTAAGTAGGTACACACTTACTCATATTAGGTTAGGGTACACTATATTTATTTTTTGAAGGCTGACTACACATTTTTTTTTCAAAAGATTGAAAATAGAGCATTAAGGCGGCGATATACGTGAATTGGGCTTTTTTTCGGTTTTTTAAGTCACTTTTCCTCCGTAATCTTCATCGTAAAAAATCCAAAAAAAATGTATGTTAATCTACATCATATAATGCAGGTCCTCTTCGGCTCAGAAAATTGAAAATATTATTTGAAATATCTGAAATAAATATGCAAAGTAACCTCTGTGTAAAATTTTAAGCGTTTTTTTCTCCTAAACTATTAATCACAGGATTTTTTTATTGCAATCAGCATATAAAGAAATACAATATCGAGGGCACCTTCGGCTTACTTTTTCAAATTACTTTCCTAATTATTTTTTAACGATTTTTTTACGTAATCGATACTCACAAATGGCATGAAATCCCCTCGCTCGCCCTTTTAGTCAGTGCGGGACGTGTCGCTGTGCTGTACGGACCTGTACTACGTTCTCTCATAATTTTCGGTGTGAAAAATACAAAGGATTTTTATTATAATTTTATTTAGAATGGCGTAGCGGCTGAGCGTATAGGTGGCGGGTTCGATTCCCGCATGGAACAAATATTTGTATGGACTATGGCCTACGTATAGTTGCTACTTTTAACATTGTGTTATACGTATTAATAACTTTTTTATGTAGGTATGTTATATAATAAAAAAGTGTACATAATAATTAAGAAAAACTCCCTAAAACTTTATAGTATAATTGCTACTTTTGTAAAAGTAAATACGATTATTTCATCATAAGTAAGGAAGTACTACCCATAGTCACAGACAGTAAAAAATATAGACGTAATGCTGTGAACAATCATAGTGAAGCCAAAAAAACTATGCTCCTTCGTGTACAACCAGCGGTCACGTACACACCATGCAATTGAAGAATATTTGCTTTCGCGATGCTTACTTGACGATGTCGCGACATGTGTACTGAGAGTGAGCACGGTTTCAGGTGCATGTGCGTACGGAGCACTGGTTGTACACGAAGGAGCATAGTTTTTATTGGCTTCACTAAATTATTCGCGGCACTTCTTTTATATTTTTTACTATGTCTGTACTTGTACGTTATTTTTGAACCAGCGCGGTAATGAGTAGGTACTTTATTTATAAGAAAAATAAGTAAAAACATAAATTCAAATAGTAAGTAGGTATGAATCGATCTCAGACTAAAGTAATGAGTATTAGTATAGTATTAGGTAAAGTGGGTTAGTGGTCAATCCGCACGAATTTGATTGAAAACGTGCGGATCGACTCTTTTAAATATTGTTTTTTTTTTTTGGGAGTAGTAGGCTATTGGCACACATTGTTTTTTATGGAACAAATTTACGAAAAAAGGTACTGTAGCGCACAAAAGTAGTAGGATTAATAATATTTTTTAAATGAAGTGACACGAATTAATCAAAAATATCTATGTTAAAAATATAAAATTTTGATAAACGTCTAGTCATAGATTTCGTTGTGACATGATTTAAAACTTTAAGTTGGCAAAATTAGTACATTTTGCTATACAGCATGACTGGATGAATAAGGGACATTATAAAATTCAAGAAAATGGTAGAATGACCGTACGTATAATGAATAAATATGTTAAAAATACTTCACGATAAATTACGTGTACAGGAGTAAAAAAATCGCCCATGCTCATCACGGCTGAATGCGACTTTCAAGGGGTCTGCTGACTAGTGCAAAAGGCAAAGAGGGTGGAAATACCAACCAATGGACACTTTCGGCTACTTACATCACCTTATTGTATGCAACTTTGATTTGTAAGTGCAGAATAGTGGTCACAGTAATTGCTAAAATTGATTGAAAAAATATTTCAAAAATTAAGGTAGGTGCCAGTTGTTTACAGACAACATGTTGATCTGTATTCGTGCCATGTTTAAGGAGGTGACAATACCATTGATACTGAACACGAATCAATAAAAAAATCAATACCTTTTTTTACTTAAATACCTATTAATAAACAAATAAATTCCCTCTGTGTGTCACGTGCGACACAAAAACGAGGCGTGCGAATCCACCAAAACAATTTACAGATATTTCCACCCTTTGACAATGCCGCCGATGACTTATTTTCAGAGTCGTTCGGGGTTTATTCTCAAACTCTCTCTACAATTCGAAGTGAAAATTTTGGTAAGTATTAAATAATCGTAGAACTATTCAAGTATTTTTAGATGACTAAGCACATAATTTATCATTTGCTCTAGAAATATGGCACGGTTACAGATCAAAATTTTGTATTTGGAATGAAAATTAGTGACTGAATATTCTCGTTTAATAAGTTCTTTGTTCAACCAATCAAACTGTATACATAATTACATACATTTAATATTAAACTAGTTTAAATCCAGGCAGTAAAATATATAGACAAAGTGCTGCGAACAATCATAGTGAAGCGAAAAAAAACCGTGCTCCTTCGTGTACAACCAGCGCTCACGCACACACCGTGCACCTGAAGGATATTTACCATTTAGGCAACAGCCTAGGTGGTATTGCAGTTGTTATGGGCAAAGGTAACCGCTTAACATCAGGTGGGCCTTTAGCTCGTTTCGCAATCCTATACTATAAAAAAAAAAAAAAAAAAAAATTGCTTTCGCGATGCTTACTGGACGATACCACGACATGTGTACTGAGAGCGGTGAGCACGGTTTGAGGTGCATGTGTGTGATTTTGGTTTCAGCCTTTTCACCTTTCCTAGTTGACGGTTCTTCCGCCATTATATTAAGTACCAGAATACCAGCGTCAGGTATAATACCTGGCACATGCTGAGCTGGACACCCATTTGGTACAATACTGAGACACATATCACACTGTTTTATTCTATTTTT
Organism: Asteroscopus sphinx; assembly: GCA_949699075.1. Classification (NCBI taxonomy): domain Eukaryota; kingdom Metazoa; phylum Arthropoda; class Insecta; order Lepidoptera; family Noctuidae; genus Asteroscopus; species Asteroscopus sphinx. The sequence continues at coordinate 28,106,014 of OX453004.1, read as the reverse complement.
ACTTGTATGTCCTGTGTCTTGTTTTTGTACTAAATCAACGTTTTATCTATCTATCTAAGTAGGTATTAATGAACTTCGAAGCTATCTGAAAATAGCATAATATATTCGATATGAGAGCAATATTCCTTGAGAGCAATATTAATAAAAGAGTGAAACAATTTACAGCTTGCCGGTTCATTAATTAACTTTGTGATTGATAGTGTAGAGATGCGTCCACTAGGGGGCGCTGTAATATATTACTTCTAATGGACGTTGAATACTCTAATACTACTAAATAAATACTGATTTATTAATTCTAATTATTATAAACATCATTTAATTCAATATATATTATATTATACAATTTAATTATAAAAAATGTGCTCTGACAAAAGAATGGGCCGGGAAAAGTACGATTTAAAAGCCCCGCTAAAAGACAGCGTTTTAAAATAATATTAAGATAAATTCAACAAAATTTACTTATTATTTTACACCAATCTATTTCTTTGTTTTAGTTGCAACACTTAGCACTGGTTCATATTAATGATGATCAATATGTTTAAAAAAATTTAAGCACACACATTTATTTGCTAAGGAACATTATTGCACATGCAGCGTCAATCAATGGCAGATTAAACTTCAGTGTTACCATGTCTAGCCGAGTCGAAGTAGCCAAAAATATGGCGCAAAGTAGCCTAATTTTTCCTAAGTTTTTTTTGTAAAATTGCCTAAAATCGCCTCATTGAAAGTCGAGTAGTCTAAAAAACCTATTTTTTAATGATAATTATAATTTATTTAACCAAATTAAGCATATTTTACAGGGTACACTGCTGGGCCCCACACTAGGATTCCCTGTGTCGTGGGCACCAGTATCTTCCAAAATGATTTGACTATTTAACATACATGCTATAGTTACATTCATACATGCTATAGTTAGATTTAAGAAATATTAGAATTAATTTAATTTAGTTAATTAAGTTTTTTTTTTTTTTCAATGTAAGGACCGCCTAATGCGGTAAAAGCCTCCTCCATGCATCTCCATTTGTCGCGATCTCTGGCTAGTCTACTCCAAGTCTTTCCTGCAGTTTTCGTGATGTCGTCACTCCAACGCTTGTGAGGTCTACCTGGCTTTCGTGTTTTATATATGTATATATATATATACTAAATTTACAAATGAACTGTTAAAAAAATAGATATAATTTTTAAATTCAATATATAAATTAACAACAAATGGAAAAAATTATGAAATAAAGGTAAACTAACAATGAGAATGACATTATGTACCGATCGACCTTATCAATAAATGTATGTGTCAGATATGTGTAAATTGAGAGACATAAAAACATGAATGAATGAATGAAATTATACATATTAAAATGGACATAACAGTAAATATTTGTTAAATTAAATTAATGCATGAACCATAAATTAGAATAATGAAATTGTTAACTAATAATCGAGCATATAAGGAATCAAATAAAAGCTTTATTATTATTATTTATAGTTAGATTAATTAGGTAAGTAAAAGATACAGTATTTGTGAGTGTGTGTGTGTATATGTGAGAGTTCATTAATTTTTCGATCTTTTTTATCGTCGTGTGTTCACGACTGTACTTTGATATTTTTTATTCTTTAAAATACAATATGTGCCTATTATTTACTAATAAAACAACGTGATTGTTTGGAAACCATCAGCGGAAGAAGAACTTTATTACCTTTTTTTAAATACATAGACACAGTATAGACACTCTCATAGATAATAATAGAAGATACAGATTGTCGTTTATTTGATGTTACCATATTATAAAACATATATTCTAACACCCCAACTACAGCAAATAAACAAAAAAACATTTCATATTAAATGACAATTTTTTACAATTTTTTTATTTATTTATCCCCATACCCTCTATACATTTATAATGTTTTAAAGGACTTAAAGCCTTAGTTAAGACATCAGCTGGCATAGCAGTCGTTGGCATATATTTTAAATCAATAACTTTATTGCTAACTGCATCCTTGACAAAATGATACCTGACGTCAATATGTTTACTTTTTCTATGACATACATAATTTGCCACCAACTTCTGTGCACTCTGGCTATCATTAAACAAACATACTGTACATAAATTACCAGTGAGTTCACACAGTAATAATCTTAAATACATAGCTTCCTTACAAGCTTCAGCTATAGACATATATTCAGCTTCCATACTGGATAACGCTACAGTCCTTTGTTTTTTGCTCTCCCAGGAAATGGCTGAGCCTGACATTACAAAACAATAACCTGTATACGATTTGCGATCTACAGTATTACTTGCCCAATCGGCATCAACAAATCCCATAAGTTCAGTTTTTTTCTTTACATATTTTAGACAATAATTTTTAGTTTTCTTTAGGTATCTAAGTATTCTCTTTGCATAATTCCAATGAACATTTGTGTAACATTTATTAAATTGACTAAGGAAACTAACACAAAATGAAATGTCAGGTCTTGTAAGAACCGACAAATACATCAGACTTCCAATCAACTGTTGATATGGAATCTCTTGGTCACAAGTTTCAGATGTTTCAATATCTAACTTACAGTCCATCGGAGTACTGGCAACTTTACAATTTAACATTTTAAATTTATTCAGTAACTGCTCTACATATTGCTCCTGATCTAAAGTAATAGTATTACATGTTTTATCAATTTTAACTCTCATGCCTAAACATTGTTGAACCTGTCCTAGATTCTTTATCTTAAAGTTAGAACTTAATACAGAAATTAACTTTTCAGTTTCTTCTTTATTACTAGAGTATATAAAAAAATCGTCAACATACAAAGCAATGATTATTTTTACATTATCATTCATCTTTGTAAAAACACATGGCTCTAAACAACTCTTTTTGAACCCTGATTCACATAAACATTGCTCTACTCTCTCATACCAAGACCTAGAGGACTGCTTTAGCCCATAAATTGCTTTATTTAATTTTACAATAATCTTTTTCTTATTAGAACCACAATTAATGTCTGGTTGAAGCATATAAATATCCTCTTTAAGATGGCCATTCAAAAAAGCTGTTTTCACGTCTAAATGAGTGATATCTAAATTTAACTGCACAGATATTGCAAATAACAATTTAAGAGTAGAATGTCTTACAACGGGTGAAAAAGTCTCTTCATAGTCAATACCAGGCCTCTGCGTGAAGCCTTTGGCCACTAAACGTGCTCTATACCGCACACTGTTATCACTATTGACTTTTCTTTTGAATACCCACTTACATTGAACTAGAGTCTTATTAGAAGGTAGTTCGTCCACTGGAACCCACGCATCATTTTCCTCGAATGCCTGCAGCTCATCCTTCATTGCCTCAATCCATTTTTCTTTATCTGGGCTCTCCAGAGCTTCTCGGATACTGATGGGATCACTAATGAAATCTGGACTTAACGTTGTACATAGGTTTGTATAACCATAACGCTCCGGCTGCTTCCTCACTCGTTTACTGATTATTGGTTCTGGCTCCTTTTCTTCTTCTAGCTCCTGTGATTGCAATGTAGAATCCAAATCAGTCACGGCATTAAAATAATCTAATTCTGAAGACATATTTAGGCCTACAGGACTCGAAACTGGTAGATCCTCATCAGTGTTCCTAACATCACTGCCTGACTCCTCTGCTTGGATAATATCCCCAACTGAAACTGTTACACTGGCATCCATTGTACAGTTTCTTACTATATTCTCATGAATAATTACATCTCTACTAGTTTTAACACATCTCTTAGTAGGGTCATAGACTCGGTAACCTTTTACATTGTCAGAAAAACCAACCAAAATGTGCTTCTTAGACTTAGTATCCCACTTAAGCCGTTTCTCTTTTGGCACATGAACCATTACCTGACTGCCAAACATTCGGATATGACTTAAATCTGGTTTCTTATTTGTCCAGAGCTCATACGGAGTTTTATTATTTAATCCTGATGCAACAGACCTATTCCTTAGATAAACAGCAGTGTTTGCTGCCTCTGCCCAAAAACTCTTATCTAGACCTGCATCAAATAACAAACAACGGGCTCGCTCAACAATGGTCCGATTAATGCGTTCGCTTAAACCATTTTGTTCAGGAGTATAAGCATTGGTTTTTTGATGAACAATACCTGCTTCTTTCAAATAATTCTCAAACTCATTGCTACAAAACTCTAAGCCATTATCTGTCCTGAATGTTTTTATCTTCCTATTTTGTATATTTTCAACCATTGATTTAAATTCTTTAAAGTATTTGAATACTTCACTTTTTGCTTTAAGAAAGTAAACAAAAGCCATACGGGTATAGTCATCAACAAATATAAGGAAATACCTTGCTCCGCCAATTGAAGTTGACTCCATAGGTCCGCATACATCAGCATGAACAGTATCCAGTGGTACACTGCTCCTTGTTCCTGCATGACCAAATGGCAAGCGCGACTGCTTTCCCTCACAACACACTGTGCATGTATTCTTGTTGATCACTGTCTTGTCTGTGTATGATATTCCCGTGACTGCTCCTTCTTTCATTTTATTTAAATCATTTATGTTCAAGTGGCCCAATCTCCTATGCCATTCTTCACTGCTAGCCGCTGAAGAAGAAGATGTAAACAGACATTGTTTTTCTTCCATGACTAACTTATAAACACCATTTATCTGATTTGCCACAGCTACCAAACTGTTCTCTCTATTGTAAACATTACAACACTTTTCCTTAAATTCCACTCTGTTGCCATTTTTGATAAGCTGACTTATTGATATCAAATTCGTTGAGAGGTTAGGTACACATAATACGTCTTTCAACATAACCTCATACTTGCAACTAGGAGTGACGGTCATAATTTCTACATCACCTGAGCACAGCACTGGCATTGTACTTTGATTTGCTGCCATTATTTCCGTGACACTTGGTGTAAAAGATGCATTTGGTATCATGTTTACATCTGTCGTCATGTGGACACTCGCCCCGCTATCCAAATAAAAATCTCGTTTACTGTAATTTCCACTTAAAAAAACAGCGGAAAACGCGTTTGTCTTCTTTACTTGCTGCTGATTATTCTGTTTACACTGAGATTTATAATGTCCAAACTGCTTGCACTGATAACATTTTATATTGGTCTTATCCGATTTGTTTACACTCGAGCTGCCATGATGACTATTAGAACTGTCATTCTTTCCATGGCTGTCAATTCTGCCAACATTAGAAAATTGTTGACGACCGCGCTTTTCTCTACTCAAGAATGCACTTCCGGTTTTGGAATCGGTATCGGTACCTCCTGCTATGTCAATCAACTTTGCCTTCACTACGTCAGCAGTAATGGCGATTCCGGAATGTTCTATTGCCATAATCATTGGAAAGTATTTTTCAGGTAAACCTGCCAACAATAAACAGCCAATCCACTCGTCGTTCACAGAAAATCCTGTTCCTGATAATTTTTGGGCAGTCTCGATAATTTGCGTAACATAGTTGGTCATCGAGTCGCAGTTATCGAGGCGAATCGATATCAAATTACGCAATAAAATAATTCTTCGAGAGAATCCAGAATCATCGAACATAGCCTTCAATTTCTGCCATAAATTATTAGTGCTTGAAGCCTCCTTTATGTGAACATACAGTGACGGATTGATGGTTAGGATTAACTTGGCTTTTGCTTTTGCATCTTCTGCGGCTGCAGTAGTTGGGCTCTCTTGCTTAATGCAACTTGCCATGCCCTCCAAAACTAGCAGATTCTCCGCTGCAAACGCCCATTCGTGGTAATTCTCACGCCCCATTAACTTCGGAACGTTAGTCAGAAATGAGTTCGACGCCATTTCTCGTAACCATATAGAAACAATCAAAAATTTTCGAAACAATCCTTTTACTTTCAGTACGCACAATCCGGTTAACACCACGCTTACGTTAGCTAAAAAAACTTGAACACAGACTATTTTTGAACTAACTATAAGGCATACTGGGCCCATAACCTAATAAAACAACGTGATTGTTTGGAAACCATCAGCGGAAGAAGAACTTTATTACCTTTTTTTAAATACATAGACACAGTATAGACACTCTCATAGATAATAATAGAAGATACAGATTGTCGTTTATTTGATGTTACCATATTATAAAACATATATTCTAACATTTACAATATGTGCTAAGCCACACGTAAGTGTGCGTGTGCGTGTGTGTACGTATACATATATGAAGGTGGCGATCCGCACGAAAATAAAAACGAAAATTCTAATATTTAAAAGTGTCGATCGAACGATCGAATTCGTGCGGATTGACCACTAACCCAGTTTTTTATTATTATTGATTCGCATAATTTTAAATTGATAAAATAGTATGGAAATTATTATTGGCAGGTCATAGCAGCACTTTTTTTTTGTTATTACAACTGAAATTATTTTATTGCATGTTAATTTTAATTTGTTTTTAAATATTATGTACGATTAATTGAAAATCAAAATATTTGCACGACTGAAATGTCGAAAGTAGTGAAACCCAATTTTAACTTTAGACGAACTCAATATTACCTATGTTCTTGCAAATAAATATATCATTAATATATCATTCATTCATTCATGCAAAGTAAAGTAACACAAAATAAAATAATTGTATTTTGTGTATATTTGATTGCAAGTATGTGTTCATTATTTACAAACTTAAGTAGGTAATATAACTTATTTCTAAATAAAAAAATGCAAAAATATAAATTCTAAAAGAAAAGTATATTAATGGGGATCGATCTCAGACTATACAGACCCGAAGTCGACCCCTAAACCACTAGACTACGTATACTGTTACGAGACATGCCAAAATAACCGTGCATATTGTACACACAAGTTACTTGCCGGCTAAAACTTTTTTCATTCCAACTCGCTAGCGAGCGGCGGCGCGGTCACAGGCGCGAAGGCGCGCGGCGCGATGTTATTATGAAGTGTCCCCGCGCTCCCTTTGCATCATTCTGATCGGCAACGCCCATTCGAGCAAGGTCATTGAGATCATGCGCGCCCTTAACCACGCACGGGTATTCACCCGTGCGTGGCGCGAATGAAAATTAGACACTGTTGAATAAATTTGTGTATTGTTTCCTCGCAAATGAGGGAAAATTACTATACAAGTTTCGGCCAAAATAGTAATTAAAGGCCTCGTTTAGTTAAAAAGGACTCGGCTGGCGACTCGTTCTTTTAAAATCGCTTCGGGAGTACTCGGCTACGCCTCATCCTTCCAATATTACTCGGCCGTCGATTGCTTTATTTCTGGCCTGGACAGTAATGTACACACGGCTACACATCAAGCTGTACAAAACCAGTAAAAGCTGACCTCGTGTTGCAAGGAAAACCTATACAATGTGAGGTCAGCTTATACTGGAAGTGTACAGCTTAATGTGTAGCCGTGTGTACTATTAAAAATGGATTCGGTTAAATAATATGAAACCTTAAGTATTATTAGAATGATGGGTATGACTCCGATTCCGATACCCTTAGTATCAAGCTATAGGTACATAGTATCTTTGTTCACAAAAAAAAATCATAAGTATAAGTAAAATAAATTGAATGGTCTGGGCTTTCGTTAAATTTTACTAAGTGCTCTTAAACTGGGCTAAATGACCACAGCTATCATCTCACAAACGAGCTATTATGTATTAATAGCTCCTATTAAGAAAGAAGTTAAGGATAGCGTTGTAGTAGTAAAGAAGCTTCTTATGAAGATTACAGCCGGGGAAGTATAGGTACTATTAACGTATCTGTTTCCGTATTTTCTAGTGACATTTAAGAAAACCGCTTAGAATAGAGGATTGCAATATGATTTCGTTAGATGAAGCTGATGCTGTTTCGATTAAAAACCCCGTAAGGGGTCATTGTACTCAGTATGAACAACTACTATTATGGGACCATCCTTTTCCCTACATTTTGTCGATTTGTGTGAACACATACATTTCCTTTGGGTAAATACCCACACTTGTACCCGTTTACGAACACTTAAAATATAATAATCCACCATTATTACAAATTATGCGGAAAGCACAGGACCGGTCGTTATGGCGATGCTTGGGGGAGGCCTATGTTCAGCAGTGGACGTCTTTCGGCTGAAATGATCATGATGATGATGATGATGATTACACATAAACACTCGAAGAAACACAAGTTTTGTAAAATAAAACAAAATCCACAACTAGCTCTTTTGGAATTTTCCCGCCAACCTCCACCTTTCCTTCAACAAAGACCTCAACCATAGTCTTACAATTCAAACAGTATTACAGAATATTCTCAACCATACCATTTATAGACACAAAATCTACCCTACTAATCTACTTACCCTATTGTGAGAGGTAATGAAATGTTCTCCAACGTCTAACTTACTGTAGAGTTCCTCCAAAGTACAATAGTATTACTGAATAGTTCCATTTCAATACTAAGTTTTGAAAAATAAAACAAAATACACAAAACTCTCTTTCAGAATGTTTCCGCCTACCTCCAACTTTCGTTCAACAACTACCTCAACAATTCAAACAGTATTACAGAATACCCTCAACCATACCATTTATAGTTACTGCACAAAATCTACATACTTACCCCACTGTGAAAGGTAGTGAAATGTTCTCCAACGTCCGACTTAACCACGCAGTTCCTCCGAAGTACAACAGTATTACTGAATAGTTCCGTTCCAATACCTTTTGTGCGACTGTGGAGGGAATTTCACTACTTGTAGTTTCGAAGTTTGTTCACTAGGACATTTCCTAACGATCGTCGACGTCGTCGTCATGTAGTAAGATTAATTGTCCGGTTGTCGGCTCTAGTTCGCATGTTAGTCGCAACATAGCGATAGGCTTGTTGTATAGAGCGTTTTAGTTACAATTATCGTTAGTAGATTTTTGCAATACGACAGCAATTTTATGTTACGGCTTACTACAATCATTACTGTGTAAAAATATTGCTACAAAATACTGTTTTTGGCGGACTGATTATAATTATGCTGTAAATAAAAATACTATGCGGGTTAGTTCGTTTTAATTGCAAAAAAAACTTTAAATGGATGTCATTATTGCCAATTCTTGTTACAATTCACATCAACATCAACTCAGCCTATCGCAGTCCACTGCTGGACATAGGCCTCTCCCAAGTTGCGCCACAACGCTCGGTCCTCTGCCTTCCGCATCCAGTCCCCCCCAGCCACTTTCTTTAGGTCGTCGGTCCACCTGGCAGGGGGGCGCCCTACGCCTTACAATTCACGTTCATGGAAAAATACAGGGTAGAAAAAGCGCTGAAAATTATTACAAAATATTTCATGACACATTTTATTAAAATTCTTAACAAAGAAATCTCTTAAACGGCAGATACTTGATACAACTTCATAAAAGTAATTTATTGTATCGAAAATAATGAGTACCGTACCCAGAAAAGAAATTTGTTAAGTAAGAGTCTTTATGTGCTTTTAAAACTTGAGTAAAATAACTTATCTACCTGTAGTTACTTTACCATATAAAATATTCCTTTTTTGGAAACTTTTACGAAATTTGGTTAGTGCTCGAAAGTTAGAAATTGGTTAGTTGGAATCATAGACATAGTAAAAAATATAGACTAAGTGCTGCGAACATTGTCTATATTTTTTACTATGTCTGTGGTTGGAATTTGATTTGATTTGAAGGGCGGGTCCTATTATAACCATTAATAGCAACCAATGGAACATATACTTTGCCAAAAATAATATATATTTGGTGAAACTATACTTTTTTATTTATTGTTAAATATAACCAGGGGCTTCCTGGCTAGATCGAGTTCTGTATCAATCGAATTTTAATTCAAGTAAGTGTCAATTTTCACTGCATTTCTCTAAGGCAGGCTCCACACGTTGGCCCCCCGTTGGGGCGAGCGTTGGCCCGTAATTATGCCTAGCATCCACACGTTGGAGATAATGTTAGTTTAGTTCCGACGGCTAACTGTCAATGCTTGTCCCAACGTTCGGGCTAACTCCATTTCCCGTGGGGCAATTGTGTAATGCATTCACTTTGACATTAGCTTTCATTTTGAAATTAAAGCAATATTCATTGCGTGATACGTAGTTGCCGATAACACGGATTGTCAAAATACACGTAGCAATGAACATTGAAATCCAGATGATTGCGATCGCGAGTGAGTTACGCAATTCGGTAGCCGATCGACACGTTGGCGAATAGCGTTGACGCCAACGTTCGGGCCAACGTGTGGAGCTGGGGTAAGAATCTACATTAGCTCGATTTGGTTCAGAACTCGAACCAGTCGGGAGTAAGGCCCCAGATTTAGACGTTAAATAAACCTATACCGTCTTACAAAACGTGGATTAAGATGGTTTAAAATTTTAAACCATGGTGGTTTATCCAGTATATTAACTAGTGGTTTATCTCGTATGCTTGGATCAACTATGGTACTAAAATTAAACCTACGCGACCCCTAGTTTAAAGTGTCTGCTACACGGTGACAAACCAACCTCCCCACCAAGGTGACCTTGCTGGTTTCCAATAATGTAGACAATGGCCGCGTACTGGAAGGCGCAGCGTGGGTAGGCCCAACAAGGTGGACCGACGACCTTATGAAGGTCGCGGGAATTAGCTGGATGTGGAAGGCGCAAGACCGGTCGTTGTGGCGATGCTTGGGGGAGGCTTATGTCCAGCAGTGGACGTCTTTCGACTGAAATGATGATGATGATGAGACAGTGGTTTGTCACCAAATTTTGTTTGACGACGGCTGTCAGCGACCAACCTCCAACTAAGGTCACCTTGGTAGGGAGGCTGGTTGCTTACCGTGTAGTACACGCTTCACTCCCTAGTACCACACTATAAATGTCAAATTTTAATTTTAGGTTATTTGTGTGATGAACATAAGTGTTTGTGTTGGTCTGGGTGTTTCTTATGTATTATAAGCACGTATTTACAAAAAAAAAAGGATATAAGTATTATATCCATTGTCTAGTACCCATATCACAAGCTCTGCTTAGTTTGGGACTAGATGGTGCTGTGTAAAAATGTCCCGAAGATATTTATTATTATTATTATTTATTTTCAGTTTGGTTTGTTTTGTTTATTTATTACATTAAAAATCATTTAAATTACGTAAATATGGATATTTCCGTTTATGCAGCTGATATAATTTTGTTATGGAGGTTTCGGTGACGTGAAAAATATTTGTCTGTGCCTCGTAGTAAAAGTTGTACCAATAGGTAATCTGTGGTTGTACAGTCGACTGCATGACAGTGGTAACACTTCAATTCGAAAACCGCCCTTACTGCTTACGAAATAAAGATGCTGCTAATGTCAAAATGTTACCACCGACGTGCGGTCGACCGTACGTTAGCATTCCTTGAATGAGCTCTTAAAATAATATGACCACTCATTTCTGATACACGTTGTATATCTAAGTATATGTACAATTACCTATACCAAATTCTATTCATTTATCGCTTAGATGGATGGAGGTTATTCCAATAATCGCGTTCTCCTAATTTCTATAGAATGACGTCATGAAACACAATGCATCGCGTCCCGCATAGAAATTCTATTGGAGAGGCCACAATAGCCATATCTGGATGCGTCGGTAGCTTCGTTAGTTATATTGACTTGCTTTGAAGACTGAACTATAATAAGGCAACAGATAGACAGCATAATACCCTGGAATGTAACAGGGTGCGTTATCATATTCAACCCTATTATTTACAAGTTAAAGTTAGTAATTGATTGCTATACCTCTACAGTACTGGTTTGGATGTATTGTGCTATCATAGAGCCCGGAGGAAGACGAAGGGTGCTGATATTAAATAAATTGATGTGTTTAGTTTTTTTGCTCTGATACAAATACAAATCCTGTTTGTTGCACAACATAAAAAAAACATGATAAATATAAACTAGGTACCTATAAGTATACAATTGGCCGTCTTATCGCTCCATGGCGATCTCTTAGATTCAACTATTGAATGGACTGAAATGTCATGGAAGAAACCCAGGGTATAGTTACCAGTGCAGTTAATAGTAAAAGTCGGAAACTTAACTAAAACTTAACTAATTAAACGAAACTAACTTAACCAATAAATAATATAATACATACATTATTTTATTATTTTTAACGCATTTACGCATGCGAAGCGAAATCTAACGATTTAAATTGTGGAAATAAAAAATAGCTCACGAGCAGGATTCGAACCTGCGACTCCTGGCTCAGTACGCCAGTGATTTAGCCACTAAGCCACAAAGCCTGCAAAGCCGTACAAAAAGTAGTTTTTTTTTAATAATTTCTAGAATCGACTACCTACTAGAGCGAACAATATTCGTGATAATAATATGTTGAATTTAAATGAATAAAGATTGCAATTCCATACATTAAACTCTAATAAAGTCATACTTGATAATTTTGTTAGAATCTAGCTTTGTTTCAATACCATAATACAAACGTATGAGACTAATGACTAATAAATACAATACAAGATTTAATACGTAAATTCCTATAGTAACATCACGTAGGCATTAATACTCTTTACCTTACTTGCATACAAATATATTTGATATTTCCATATTACATGCCTCAAGACCAATATATAGCCTTTCATGATGCAGTCATTCTCCAAACTGATGTAAAGTGTAAGTGTAATTTGGCGGCAGACTAGATTATTTTCATTTTATTTTTAATAGCTGTTTGCTTTAATTTTGTTTAGACCTATAAGGCCTCGTTTATGGACACGCGGTGCGTCAGGCAGTGCGTTGCGTGGGGCGTCACGCGGGGCGTCACGCGGCGCGATGCGCGAGGCGTCACGCGGCTCTTCGTGGCGATACAAGCTTCAGTGCCCGCGGCGCCGGCGTCACACGCGCAAATACAACATGGCGATCGCAGACTCCACCGCTGCGTGCGTTGCAGGGTTACTCACTGCGTGCACCGCCGCCACCGCGAGCAACACTGCATATGAAAAAATCGCTTCTTTGTGAACGCTCTCATACATGGCCATAAGTTTGATTCTTCGCACGACGCGCCGCGTGTCCATCAACGAGCCCTTAGGCTGACTTTATAGGAATTTATAAAATTCTACAAACGATTTTTACTTTCTGCTAAAAAGAACTATATCTTTATCCACTGCATCACGTCGCTTGCCAGGATCCATTGTACGTTCAACCACAAATCAAAGGTAACTAAACCATTTTAAACGGAACTGGCTCAGTATGTAAATTGTATGTATTTTTTAGTTATTTTTTGGGTTTCTATAACTTCGAAGATATTGCGAAATTCTGTAGATAACATATAAAATATAAAAATATCATCGAAATTTTTGAGGGGTGGTAAACCGTTGGCGCTATTTTGTGGAACAACTTTAAAATTAATGTAATCCTACTGCTTCTTCTTACATAATGATAACAGGTCATGCTGTGGGAAAAATATTAGCCAGTCAGCAGGTTGGTAGCGGGGCTGGATGCCCAGGGTGCGCCGGACGATGAATTAAATATTGTCATTCGTGGAGGCTCTTTTAATGCACCCCAACCTAATAATCCTATTGTAACTACATTAAGTTATACTTAAAACTTCAACGTTATGTAAGTAAAACTCAAGCACAGTTTGGCGCCCTAAAGAAAATTTCTAGACCTAAAAACTTTTACGTTAGTAGAATTTAAAGCAGAACTAATTTGAATGTAAATGAAAGATGACAACCACATTAGGAGTCACAGAACAAATTTGTGAATAGATAAACTGTGTTTTATAAACAAAAAATTGCCTTTATTGGTACCAAGATTTGGACCTTTGTTAGATCCGTCTGGGTTTTAGGCAAAATTAGATAGATTCAGCCTTTAATTAAAATTTGACTACAGAATACGAAAAATGTTGTGATATAACTAGTGCAAAATTGTGTTAAAATAATATCATAGAGTCTTACGTACTGTGACAATATTGTTAATTTTATCATAAACGGTTTTATTGTACTTACTTAATCTTTCTGTAAACTATTGTCTTTGTTTTCGTTTGGTGTAATGTACAATAAAGAATATAATAAATAAATAAATATAAATAAATTCTACCTAGGTTACTATTTGAAATCATTTTTTTTCATAAAATTATTCATAAAACCATATACAATATTCACAACAAATATAAAAAATCCCATGTACAAAATAGAATGATATAAAAGAGCGCATTTAGGCATCAAAATATTCCTCCACACCGCTGTCACCGGGCATAGTGTTCAGAAGACTGGCAGCATTGCCACGTTGAATAGCAACGCTTATTCTTTGACCAAAGAATAAGCCAGCCCTCTGGTCACGCTAAGTGTCGACCAGCCTCATAGCGATTTCCTTAAAAAGGAAGCGCGAACTCGGACCCCATGACACGTCTGTTTCGACCCCAAACGGCTCAAAGTCATATTTACCTCATAGTTTAATATATTTGTGCCGCTTTAGGTCCTCCACAGACGCAACGGCAGCACCAGCACAGCCAGCCGAGCTAGAAAGATGAAAACACAAGTTTATTCCTTTGAAACGGTATCAAAGAAGAGTTTATATTTCTAAAACCGACCGACGCAATTTTACATTGAGGCCTGCATGACACGTCTTTTCTTCAATGGCGTCCACTCTCCTATCGACCCACATTTTTCTGGTTGTTCTCAGTCACAGAATATAGAAAACAAAGGTATCTTAATTTCTATATTCCATGATCTCAACAAAGACATAGTAAAAAAAAGACGTGTGGCACTCGGAGACTGCCGCGGTAAAGCTATTGCATAGCATTTTTTATGTAAATACAAAGAGGAGGTGCCCTAACGCCGAAACTCTAAGCAGGAATGAGTCACCAGATTGCGGGGCGGCGAAGAGGCGGATTACGCATGCGCAGTAACGCCGATACAACCAATGCCACCTAGAGGCGATTTGCAGAACTAAAGAGACAAGCGTGATATTTCAAAAAGTCATTAAAAATTCTGCTATTCATCGATAGATGGCAAAACTAAAAAGTATCACCGCTGTGCCGGTCGGAGTGGGGGGTGTTAGTTTATTTTCGTTACGGAATTTCTGGATTCGGTCTCCACGCTCAAGGCCCGCGATAGAAGCTATGCAATGGCTTAAAAACATGCACCTCAAACCATGCTCACCGCTCTCAGAACGTCATGGCATCATCCAGTAAACATCGCGAAAACAAATAACCTTCAGTGCATGGTGTGTGCGTGAGCGCTGGATTGTACACGGAGTAGCACGGTTTATTTTTGGCTTCACTATGATTGTTTGCAGCACTTCGTCTAACTTTGTTACTATGTCTATGGTTCTCAACCTTAAAAATCGTAAACATCTTGGCCCACAAATACCTACACTTATATTCATTGAGTACTCTCAGTCAGTTCCAATGACGTCGACACGAGTTCATTGAGCCCCGAATATTTTATGTGCTCAGTTCCTTCCCCAGCCAGTACAAACCTTAATAATTGAATTCCAGATGTTTGCTCGCGGAATTTTCTTAGCTAGTAGTAAAGAGGGAACCAGTTGTTATTACAGAAGATCATGAAGGATATAATAGTTGGGTGGATTTTTTTTTGTTGCATTTTCGAAATTATGGTGTGTTGTTTTATAATAGGAGCAGTAATTGTGTCAGTTTTCACGATAATATTTGTGTCTTTAAAATACTACATGATTAAAAACAATATTTAATGTGTAAAAACCCTTCACACTGTCTCACGAACATTATAATGCAAAAAAAGGAAAAAAACGGGTGGCTTCATTTCTGTCGACAAAAATGAACAAAAATGAACTTGCTTTTAAGAATTTCCAAGCGATTCATTTGTGTGAGTTAACGGTGACGTTTTTTCTGAGCTTACTCTCTGGCGGCCGAGCGCGCAACGTTGCTATAGAAGCTTGATTAAAAAAAATACTGAATCTAGTTAAACCAATAGCGATTTAACAATGTTCTGAACATTCATTCGTTCTAATTTACTCAGGGAAAGGCAAGGCACAGAAATAGATAGAATGGCCATGTGGGCAGGGCGCGCGTGGCAGCACCCTGCACCATAGTGCAGGATATTTCAAAGCCTTTCTGAGCACGTCTTATGACTTGTTTCTATAAATAATTTAACAAAAACCCGCAAAAATGCCTTATTGTGCTGTTTCTAACTGCAGAAACAAAAGCTGTAAAGTACATTTGATTAAAATTATTTTTAAAAAAATTATGTCAAAATGTAAGGCGTTGTTTGTTCGGAAAGTTGCCACGCATGAATCCCAAGTAAAATTGTGATTACAACCATCATTTCATTTCAGCCGAAAGACGTCCACTGCTGGACATAGGCCTGGTGATTACAACCAATATAATATCTATTTCTGTGGTTTTTACATTACTTTATAAAGAGCGTATTACGGTGACACTATAAAACACTTATAAATAAAGAAAGAACAAACATTTATTTCACAATTTGACATAATCGACAGACACACACAATGTTATAAAAATAAATCATTCTTATTCTTTATTGTACAGACATATATACATTTATATTACAGCAGAAAAGTTTGTGTACAGTCAACAAATCGGAATCATGACCCACTCAGCCAAGAATTCGTATGATATTGTCAAAACAGAAAAATGTTCTTCTTATTAGCATCGTGCTGCACTTAGGACATTTTGAATATTAAGGAAACTGCGTTAATACGGGTCAGAGGTCTATGCAATTTTGAGCCAATAGATTAATAATTGGATAAAAAGTTACGTTTTTGATAAAGCTAGAATTATGTTTTGAATTTCAAATTAACTGTCTTTCCGCATAGTTTACCTATAAAAATGAAGTGAATTTTATTTTTTTTATTCAAAAACCTATACGAACTCTTTTAATTCCAGAAGAATATCAATCAAATTAGAAAAAACTAACTGTCACTGCACAATAAAATTGATAACAAGTTTGTTGCCAGGGAAATATCTTTGAGCGAAACGACCTAATTGTATTAGAATGTTTGTAGAAAATTAAGCTTATGGTGGGTCATGATTCCGTTTGGTTGACTGTACATCGGCGAACTTAACCCAGAACTGAGTTTTCTAACAGCAAACCTTAGAGCTATAGAGAGATGTTGAATTTACAGGACAGAAACAAGTGTACAACATAAATTAAACCTTCTTTATTTACATACAGTACTAGCTATTAACCTCTTATTTGGCGCGGCCATCTTACGCGATTTGTCACAAGTGGCAAGCTTCCAAGGTCACGTCAAGGTCACTCTGCAGCGTACCTTAGGCCTCCCACAAGGCGGACCGACGACCTGGTGAAAGTCGCGGGAATCCGCTGGATGCGGAAAGCGCAGGACCAGTCGTTGTCGCGATTCTTGGGGCAGGCCCATGTCAAGCAGTGGTCGATTTTCGGCTGAAATGATGATGATGATATAGATTCATAAACATATAAATATATAATAATCTTATATAATTATAATCATATTACATAGTTACACACAAAATCGACTTTAGAAAACTTATAGACAGAAAAAGAAGAAAACAGAGAGAGATATCACATCATCACCATTTCAGCCGAAAGACGTCCACTACTGGACATAGGCCTCCCCCAAGCATCGTCATAACGACCGGTCCTGTGCCTTCCGCATCCAGCGGATTCCCGCGACCTTCACCAGGTCGTCGGTCCACCCACGCTGTTGAGAGAGAGATGGCATTGTTTATTATTACGGTGACAACATTCCGTACTATATTATACAATAACCGTGCCGCCCGCAGCGCTTTGCGCAACATAGTCAGGAAATTGTATGAAAACTCATTTACGGTATAGTGCGTTCGACGCGCTATGTCTAATACAGGCGCATACTAAATTAGATTGCGCGGTGTACCTACAATATTCTACTTCTTATTTATTTAGGGAAACTTTTTTTTTTTGGTCACATTCCCGGGGATTTAGACCACTCAAAACAGGACACTGATGGAGCGCGATACATCTACAATAATATACTTAATAAGTATGTGGTATACATTTAATTTATCTGGTATAAGGTTAACTTAAGCTGTGAGCTGTATGTGCCAGTTTTTATTAAGGGGCGGCATTGGGAAAAATAGGGATTTTAGAAACAAAATATTTTCATTTGTGGATATGACGTTGATCTAATTTTCATATTTAAGATTTTTCATTATATTTACTAGATTTTAGTGTAGGGAAAACACGATTTAATAAAATTTGCTGTATAGGTTTATTTTTCAAAGTAAGGTCTGTTTTTGCACTATTTCACATTGCATTTAGAAATCCCAATAGTTTTTACTATTGTTTTTTTGTGAATAAGATATATGTTTTACATATCTAAATTCTGGTGATATTTGCAAAAATGTAAAAAAACATCAAAACAGCGCGATTCCGCTCTGTTCTCACACGCGCAATTTGCCGTATGTTAGAACGGGACGGTTGCAAATTCAATGCAGCATCTTAACACTCATATATTAGCTTCACTTGCAGCTAACTATGTAAAAAAATCTTGGAAGTCGATTTTAACGTACTTCTAATTGTTGTATTGATTTGAAACTTTGATTTATGTAATCCGGATGACAATACAATAATTTTGTACTATCGACTTATTTATCAACTCAGCCTATTGCAGTCCACTGCTGTACATAGGCCTCTCCCAAGTTGCACCACAACACTCGGTCCTCTGCCTTCCGCACCCAGTCCCCCCCAGTCACGTTCTGCAGGTCGTTGGTCCACTTGACTGGGAGGCGCCCTACGCTGCGTTTGCCGATTCGCGGTCTCCACTCAAGGACTCGTCTGCTCCAGCGGCCATCGGTCCTTCGACAGACATGGCCAGCCAACTGCCACTTCAGCTTACTGATCCTACAAGCTATGTCGGTCACTCCGGTTCTTCTTCGGATTCTGAGTTGATTGAGCTTATCTGATGATGGAGCCAGAAGGTGAATAGTGGAACTCTTCAAAGGCTACTAGTAAACCCCTCGAGTTTGGGCTCATTTGGTTTGTTTTAATGAGTCCTATACATAACACTTGGTGACGAGGGTCTGATGATGGAGCCGGGAGGTAGATAGTAGGAATCTTCAATGGCTACTAGTAAACCCCTCGAACTTTACTTTTTAGTATATTACTTACATCTCATATAATAGCGTGTTTTTTCTGTTTTTAAACTATTAATTTGTTTAAGAAAAATATTCATTATTAGTATGCTTTGTTTTAGTATATGAGTACTTGTAGAAGTATATAGGCTATTTTTTTATGTACACGAAGAATTTGTTGAAGGCAAACTGTTATGCGAGAATTTTTGTACGTGTGGCCTTGCTGTCCAGTGCGTTATTTGCTTTTATATGGGGTAATGTATTGTGGTTGTGACGTCACAGAATTCCCATCGGCCAGTGGTTGTCCTATTTGCCCTCAATTTCATAATGACACGTTTACAATACAGACGACATAATGTATGTAGATACCTATATCAAATTTTCTCCATTTGCCAAATTATGAAAATAGTATGCATGTATGGCGCTTTTTAATACTCAAATTAATTAGTTATTACAAGTATCATGGTAAACCTGGAGTCAAATATGTCATTAATTTGATCTAAGAAAGCTTTCAAGTAAATTTATTCAATAACTTCTTAGGTTTTCGCGATCACTACACATTATAATAAAATAAAACTTTTTAACAAAAAATTGAACCGACGAAAACAGAAACTGAAAAGCGAAAAATAACAAATTATGAGTCGGCGCCAAACAAACTTTTAACAAGCAAAGTGCGTGCAAATTGCAAGTGGCCGAGCGACGAACGAATTTTTGGAAAGTTATTGTTTATCGTTGAAAATTTCACGTTGTATTTGATGTTACGTTGTTTTTATTATTTATTTAAAGTAATTTAATGATTTTCGTTGATTGTTTGTTTGGCGCCGACTCATAATTTGTTATTTTTCGCTTTTCAGTTTCTGTTTTCGTCGGTTCAATTTTTTGTTAAAAAGTTTTATTTTAACTTTTTTTGTAGTCAAAATCTAGCTCCAGGTCTCCATTATGTCGTAGTGTCTAGAACTATATTTATGTGTGCCAAGTTTCAACAGAATCGGTTAACAGGTAAGAATTCAGTGGGTGAACAAGCACTTATCCCCTGTTTTCCCGCCCTTAGGGGTGGATTTTGATTTTGAAATTTAAATGGGACCAACTTAGAGATATACCCTATCCAATAAAAAAAGAATCATCAAAATCTGGCCACTCTATAAAAAGTTATGCGTGCTCATACATAAAAAAAAAAAAAAAACCCAAATATACGCGTCGAATTGAGAACCTCCTCCTTTTTTTCGTCGGTTAAAAAATGATGAATCGATTGTCATCTTAGTCTACCTGCGACCACGAAATGCTGCAAAGCTTTCGAAACGTCAGGGAAACCAATTTAAATAATATACGCGATTTAATCCGGTTAAACTTTGTTTTATTATAAATTTATTTATTACAAGTTATTTATATAGATAGAATATACTTTATTGTACACCATGAAAATAGTAGTAAACAGGAACAACGTATAATTTATGGGTACATGGTATTATGGTATTATTTACTATGTATATGTATATATTTTTTGCTATTGATGAAGTTTTTCAGGGAATTAATTTAAACGTTTTTCAAAGACATATCATTCAATTAATGGACATAGTTGAACTGTGATTATAACTAGAAAACAGTAGTAAAAAATACATAATTTTTTACAAAAATATATCTAAATCTATCAACCCTGCACAATCGCATGTTTGACTGTATGTACAACATTAAGAGACTACTATGGAGAATATAGGGCAGATATAAATAGACCATACTCGACATGTTTTAAGTATTGAAGGAAGTTATAAACTTATCGCAATGACTTCTCGAAATAAAGGATAGTTATCCTACGAAACACGAGTATGTAGCGTTTCCGATTTTTATACGTTTGATGTGTTCTTTAAAACTTACTCAGTTCGATGTGAGATTTTTAACCAACTTCAAAAGAGGAGGAGGTTCACACCTCAGAACTCCGTCATTTATAAACCGATTTGAAAAATTATATTTTATTTGAAAGGATATAATTCCAAACTGGTCCCATTTTTATCAAAATCCAGTTCTGATAATGGGATCCATGTGGAATTGAGGGAACTCCTCAAATATTATAGGCATACAGATAGCGATTATGGTACTTTCATCAACAAATCAAGCATTTGTATTCAGAAAGTTTAATTTGATGAAGATCTGATGAAGATCTTCGGAGATAAAGAAGGGAACTTTTCAATGGGTGACAGCAAATAATCCGGGATTGCAGTAATCGCTTGTCTTTCTATTGGTATGCCACTCAAAATAGAAAAATAAAATAAACTTCAAGTCAAAACCCATATCAAAAATAATAAAATAATTTATGTAAAACTTTTTAGGAAGGCGGTGCCAATTTTTCCTTACATCAAACCGAATTAAAGGCACCTACTTCTTAAACTGTTTCACACAAATTATTTAATTGTTTTTGAAGTCGGTTTTTACCTTTTTTTTATCTTCTTTTTTCATAAGTTTTATTTAACTGTTCTTAAATTGGGAAGTATTTGGGTATTCAAAGGCGTCTATTAAGCGACCCTGGGTAGGACAGCAGTACGTGGTGGTCGCGTGCTGCTGTGGGGCAAATAATATTGTTATCCCGGGACGTGCCAAAGGCATAGCACTAGAGGGACACCGGCGCGGTCCAATCGAGTTCCCGGAGCTCCTCTATTTTGTGCAGAGGATGGCCACCGCGTGGTTTTATTCGGTAAGAGTCCTACTTACCCCTCCGCTGTTCCCAGACGGAGGGTATCCATGAGGATTTCCACCCGAAAAAAAAAAAGGTATACAACGTGGAGATGAATATACGACGTTAAATTAAAACGTGGTTATAACTAGTCTATATAAGCATTTTAAACACATAAATAAGTAGGTAATCAAAAATATAAAAAAACACATTTTTTTTAGAAAACATATTGAAACTTCGAGATAATAAGTAACACTATTTGTAATCATCGGTAATAATTGAGAAAGAGAGTTTAAAATCATATGGATTGGCAAAGTTCTTTGATCTATCGATATTTGCCTATAAAAACCGGCCAAGAGCATGTCGGGCCATGCTCAGTATTATGGGGTTCCATAAGTAGGTCTAATTACAAACGAATCAAATCGAATATTAATCATTGCTATTTTAGTTTTTACAAACAGCGCCACCTAGCGCTAAATTTAAGAAGCTAAATTTAAGAAGTGTGACGTATCAATATAACACAAAGTTTTTTTTGTGATTTTTTTTAAATAGAAAGTAACTAAAGGAGCATTATCTGCTAAGATTTTTTTTCTCTAAGGTCAATGACGTATGAACGTCTTAAGTATTTTTCAGTTTTCTCACTATAACTCGAAATTTTTTATCCTATCATACTCGAAATAATTTTAAAAGAGAGTTTTTATAAAGATCTATCTATGTGGAAGACTATAAGTTTCTATGTAGCATAGTTTAGAAATGGCAGGGGGGGGACACATTGCAAGCCACTTTGGCGAACTGTATTTCGCAGATGGTATACCTGATAAAAAATTGATGTATGAAACATTTCCTTCATTTTAGTAGACCTTTTCAATGATACCCCACACGAGGGGGTCCAGCGAAAAAAAATTTTCATCCCTATTTCACATGTATGGGCGCCACCCCTAAAATACGTTATCAAGATTTTTTTATTCTTTTAAAATTGAGAAATCTAAACCATTTTTTAACAAAATTTCATTTACTTCTGTTTATAACTGTAGAAGTTATTAAGCTGTAAAGGATTAGGACAGACGGACAGACGGACAGACAGACAGACGGACAGACGGATAGACAGACAGACGGACAGACGGACGGACATGACGAAATTATAAGGGTTCCTTGTAGGACTACGGAACCCTAAAAATCGTCCTACATTCAAAATTAATAAAATTTAAATTAATTTTTGTGGCTAAACTATTGTCTGGATGTGATTTAATTTTTGTGTCTCATCAGAAAACGTGATACTTTGTACTTGAAATCATTTTTGGTTTTAAAAAGGTAACATACACAGCCTTGCATTTTAAAATGAACGATAAGCTAAAAAATGCTTTTCTATTTGTGGTGTTTATGGGGTTCGCTAGATTTCGTCTGCATGCACATTCTTTTCTACGGAGCATTTGAATGTAGTCTCCATATGGATGGAATTAAGAAAGAAAATGTATTTATTGGCACTAACAATAAAATCAAGAATAAAACTTTTTAACAAAAAATTGAACCGACGAAAACAGAAACTGAAAAGCGAAAAATAACTAATTATGAGTCGGCGCCAAACAAACTTTTAACAAGCAAAGTGCGTGTAAGTTGCAAGTGGCCGAGCGGAGAACGCATTTTTGGAAAGTTATTGTTTATCGTTGAAAATTTCACGTTGTATTTGATGTGACGTTGTTTTTATTATTTATTTAAAGTAATTTAATGATCTTCGTTGATTGGTTGTTTGGCGCCGACTCATAATTAGTTATTTTTCGCTTTTCAGTTTCTGTTTTCGTCGGTTCAATTTTTTGTTAAAAAGTTTTATTTTTCATTTTTTTGTGGTTAAAATCTAAATCCAGGTCTCCATTATGTCGTAGTGTCTAGAACTATATTTATGTGTGTCAAGATTCAACAGAATCGGTTAACAGGTAAGAATTCAGTGGGTGAACAAACACTCATCCCCTGTTTTACTACCCTTAGGGGTGGACTTTGATTTTGAAATTTAAATGGGACCAACTTCGAGGTATACCCTATCCATTAAAAAAAGAATTATCAAAATCGGACCACTCTGTAAAAAGTTATGCGTGGTCATACATAAAAAAAAAAAAAAAAAAAAAAAAAAAAAAAAAAAAAATATACGCGTCGAATTGAGAACCTCCTCCTTTTTTTCGTCGGTTAAAAAAATTAAGTACATTAACATTAAATAAAATAAAATGTAAGTGCCAAAAGAGCCACCAGTTAAGTATGATGTTAGGTAGCAGTAAGGGTATCTACTTACTACCCAACGCTGATTTCCAGTTGAAAAAACGCTGCTGAATTACGTCAAAACCCGCATCCGTATAATACTAAATGGCCGTCAAGCAAAATATTGCGGGAATACCGATGTCAAAATCAACTATTACCCGAAATGAGCCTACAAGATACCAATTTTACAAGTCATTCCACGAATCCATCGGGACATTTTAAGAGCTCTTAATTATTAGCTCATTTATCTAACCAATACCGAGAATTGTTAAAACTGCTCAAAAGACTCATAGATACTTATTTAGATTAATTCGACAACCGCTTCCGATAACATCGGATTCGAGAGAAAAGAGTAAATTGTGGTGGAAATTGGAAAATGCCAAAGAGATTTATCTGATCCGAAGGCCAATATCGGTTAGGACCATTAGAGCGGTCGAGAATGGACTATCCTATTGTCGTACACAAACGCCCCAGATTTTTCACCCTATAAAAATAAATGACGGGTGAGGGATGAAGTGGAAAAATATTGTTTATCTTTGAGGAATGAATATTTTGTTGTATGACGGTTCAGAAGATCTTTGCTAGGATATTTAAGCGTAAGGAACAGGGTGTACTTATCAGTTTTACTGCCTGTACCTTTATACATTACTGGCCTGTGCTCGCGACATCACCCGCGTGGATGTCGTTTATCGCGTATCCCTCGGGAACTGTTCATCTTCCCGGGATAAAAAGTAAAAGACAATGACATTTATTGCTTAAACTGTGTACATACCTGTAGGTATTTATCAGAGTTTCGTATCAACAGCCTACCCAATCGGGTGTAGCAATAGTAGGTACAGTCGGCTGCATGACAGTGGTAACACTTCAACTCAAAAACCGCCCTTACTACTAACGAAATAAAGATGCTGCTAATGTCAGAGTGTTACCACCATCGTGCGGTCGACCGTAAAAACTCTATAGTCTGACACTACAATAACATTTAAATATTTAACTTATTACTATCAGTTTATACCAAAATATTCATTTATAGTATAAAATACTTTTTGAATTAACCACTTTTTTAAAACTTTCTTAAATGACTTACTATCTAGTTTTTTATGTCTACAGGTAAATGGTTAAATACTTACTAACTAACTAACTAGTAACCTATATGTAAATCCGGTTTTTTTTATATTTGTATGCTAAATTTCATTAAAATCCATACAGTAATTTTTGCGTGAAACGGTAACAAATGTTTGTTACCCTTTTATGGATGTCCATATATCCTCACAAACTTTCACGTTTATAATATTAGTAGGATAGGATAGTAGGAGGACATTTTAACGTCTTTCATCGTGTCATGATTTCAGAATTTATTATGAACTAGCTGTGCCCGCGACTCCGTTCGCGTGGATGTCGGAAAATAACATCGTGTCAATGAACACAATATCTTCAAATATATACATATAAGCGCCTACACAGACGATTACACTATTTACCGACCATACTATATTTTGTTTTTACAACCAACCGGCTAAGGTGATGGAATTTCATGGAATTAGCCATAAACTCCCTCATTCTGAGAAGACGCTCGTGCCCAGCATTGGGAAGTAATTGGGCTGATTATGTTATTATATAACACTAACCACATCTCTTCTTATGCTGAGAAGAGGCCCGTGTCCAGCAGTGGGACTGTAATGGGCTGGTAATGTTATGTTATTCTAGAATACTAATAATATCCAGTTCATTAACTCTTCTCATTTTGAGAAGAGGGCCATACCCAGTAGTGGGACAGTAATGGGTTGACTACGTTATGTTATTCTATATTTTCTAGTTTCTTAACTCTTCTCGTTCCGAGAAGAGGTCCGTGCCCAGCAGTGGGGCAGTAGGTAATGAGCTGATTATGTTATGATAATCTATTACACTAACAATATCCAGTTCCTTAACTCTTCTCATTCCAAGAAGAGGGCCATGCCCAGCAGCGGGACAGTGATGGGCTATGTTATGTTATTCTATATTTTCTATAATACTAATAGAATCCAGTTGTATTTTTAGGAACCTGCAACCTGCATCCAACCAACAATCATGACCTCTACTTTGTATGCAAATTAATACAATAGAGGGGTCAAGCTGTATCGCTGGATCTACTCAACCGATTCAGATAAAACATACCCTATATTTTAAGTTAGACTAATACCAATACAAATGCTAAGTTTCATTACGACCCGTTCAGCCGTTTTCACGTGATGAGGTAACAAACAGACAGACAGACAGACAGACATATTTGTTTTAAACGATTGATTCGTGTTCTATAGCTTATTTCTAGTCCCCCTAGCCGGTTTTCGCGAAAAAAAACTCAATGTACAGACTTTTCGACCTTTACAGTTTTATTATAGTATAGATAGAAGATAGATAGATAGAAGATCTGTTGCGTCAATTGGTTCTGTTATTAGCATTGCTGATGTTTTATTTTTCTAATGTATCAGATAATAGCTGTCAAATCACTGTTATTAGTTAACGATAGTTCTTGGTGTTAACCTTATTAGATTTAGATCGTTTTAGTATTTTATTCAATCAACTCAGCCTATCGCAGTCCAGTGCTGGACAGAGGCCTCTCCCAAGTTGCGCCACAACACTCGTATTTTATTAAACTTTCTATATTTATCGCTATCAAGTGACATGAAAACATCCTAATTTTAATAGAGAAGATGGTTGGCAGCTACCACCTGTTTGGAACCCAGTTCTAAAAATAATCAAGTCCCAAACAGCACGCAACACTGTAAAAGATAATGACATTGTGAGTACTTACGTGATTACTGCGTGCATTGAAACGATTTTAATAATAATGAAAATTGTATGGTAGTTTTTTTTTCGCTTTCGCTTGTCATCGTAGTCTTCCTGTGACCACGAACGCTGCAAAGCTTTCGAAACGTCAGGAAAAACAATTTAAATAATATACACGATGTAATCCGGTTAAAGTTATTAATAGTTTCTGATTGAACTACAGTCCCTGTACTTCAATTGTTAAAAACGAGGTTCCGATATATGATGTATTCAGCGAGTAATTATTTTTTTACTGAAGGGGGCGCCACTTAGCTCTTATAGGGCCTTAAGTTATAATTGCTTGATTCAGTAACAAACTAAATCCAACCTTTTGTATTAATGAACATTATTTATATTCACTGTACATAAATGTATAATTTGTATGAAACGGGTGTAAAATAAACTAACGGTACAGCACTCCGTAACAATAGGAGAGTAATCTGTTACTGACTGTTACCTAAAATTTACGCACTATTGTTAGGTTTAACCTCAAATGGACGTGTGTGGCTTTTAGCCGAAACAAAGAGCGCTGAATAATTAGTACCTATATGTACTACTGTTTTCCTACCTTGTTTTGGTATTGTGCGTGCGGGATAATATGGCAGTAGTGGACATTGACCCGACTTTTATCTCGAAGTTGCAATTTATAAACAATATTGCTGCCTATTAGCTAGCGCACTATGATACTATGCAATGACGTTGTTGTCTAGGGGTCCACTATCTCACATGTTTCGCAGAAAAATTGCATGCACGATTTTCGTTGATCTGATAGAATTAGTATGCATTAGTAAAGACGGGTCAACGTCCGCCACTATCTTGCTATCCCGCTTTTTTTTTTTTTGTATAGGATGGCGAAACGAGCTAACGGCCCACTTTATGTTAAGCGGTTACCTTTGCCCATAACAACTGCAATACCACCTAGGCTGTTACCTAAATGGTACCGCAAGTCGGTTTGCCAAACTGAGACATGAAGATGGAAAGACTCATGTGATTGTAATTTCACCGGCACCCGTACCCTTCAGACCGAAACACAGCAATGCAAGCATCACTATTTGGCGGAGAAGTAGATACGGTGGTAGTACTTCCCCGGACGAGATCTTTCACAAAGGAGCTCTACGCATGAACAAAAGCAGCTAACAATACAGATTTATGAACGAATGGACCATCATCACATTCATAATCCTAACATTTGGCGTAATAGCTGTCAAATTGTGATAATAAAGTGATTTTTGCATTATTATTTTATTTCTTGAGCGTTTCATAGCCCGAAAAATTGCCAAACTTAAGTGGCAGTGGGCAGAGCACATTGCTCGCAGAACGGATGGCCGATGGGGCAGTAAAGTTCTGGAGTGGCGACAAGGCCCAGCGTGGGTAGGCCCCCACAAGGCTGGATGCGGAAAGCGCAGGACCGGTCGTTGTGGCGACGCTTGGGGGAAGCCTATGTCCAGCAGTGGACGTCTTTCGGCTGAAATGATGATGATGATGATGATTTCTTGAGGTTGGTCGTTTTTCATAATAGACGCTGGCTTTCTGCAGTTGGGCGGACTAAAAAAACCAGTGACACTGATAATATAAAACTAACGAGAACATAAAGGTGGGCACTGACGACGTAACCATTCCGACGTCGTTTTAATGACCACTTCCAACAAAAAGAAGTCCTATTTTTTAGCACACTGACGATCAATCCATCGCGTATACGTTCTTGGTTCTAGAATTTCATCAACGCGCTCACGTCATTGTAGGTACTTGATAGAAATACAGGTAAACTAAATGCGTGAACTACTTGCACATAGCCTAAAGTTTCGATGTTGCAAAAATGCGGGCCGAGTATCTGCGTCCTTCACTTGCGGCGGCCACAGACGTACCAGAGATGCTACGCATGCGGCGGCGCAACGCGGAATGAAATAAAAATGGACGTAGTTTTGCACATTCACGGAGCGTTTCGACATCTTCCGGGTGGCGTAGTGCAAGTTTTTCGCATTGACGATCACTCCAAAACCACAACGCGATGACGTCCAAGGGGCGTGGCTTGGTGGATTTCTACCCGATTGGAATTCCACAGCCAGGACGTCGTTTTAAAAATAGTATACATTTTCAACATTCACGGTCAGATTTTGGAATATAACCACGCCATTCGTACGGTTGGAAGCATCGTCAGTGGCCACCTTTACATCGAGGATGTTTACCAACTATTCGTTAACGTCTGTTGTGGGCCTATGGTCATCAAGCAGTACCAACTTACTGCATGCACATAGAAGGCAAACGAATAGTAAACCCGTTCTGTGAGGTTTAAATTTAAGAAGAGTTTTAAGGTGAGATCTGCTAGAAACATCAGAAGGTTTAACAAAAGAAAAGTGCTCTCTATTAAGTAGGAAGGATATTTAGGAAATCTTCTCAATTAGCAAATATTTCAAGACGACGTCTGTGGTCTAGTGGTTTGAGGGTCGGACTGCTGATCACGAGGTCGTGGGTTCAATTCCCACAGGACACTAATATTTGTGTGATGAACATAAGTGTTTGTGTTGGTTTGGGTGTTTTTATGTATAATAAGTATGTATTTACAAAAATGTATACAAGTATTATATCCATTGTCTAGTACCCATAGCACAAGCTCTGCTTAGTTTGGGACTAGATGGTGCCGTGTAAAAAAATCTCAAAAATATTTATTTATTTATTTTATACTAGCTGTACCCGTGGCTTTGCTCACGTTATCATAAGGTAAACTTTCAAATAAGTCAAATTTCAAAGATAATGGACAAATGATAGCAATAATTACTTTTTTGCCATTACTTTTTTGTTAAAGAGCTGGGCGCAAAGTCAAAGACTAAAACGTAAACCGAGAACCTAGACCACAATCAAATTTTGAGCATAATTTACAAAAATAATACAGAATGATGTGAATGTATACAATAAAACGCCGTTTTACAAAACTTCTCTATAAACTATATTCGAGGTTTTACCTTCAGCAGCCAAAATGTACAGTGTCAGGGCTGGTGACGTTTATTTCATATCTATTCTACAACCACATGTAACAAAAAAAACCCTCACCTGCGTAGAAAATTATTAACTAACAACATCAGATTGATACGCAGATTACCAGATTCACGTGATGTTTAGATTTATCTGCCAAACCAATTATTCAGTGGAAGTGGGATATATCTTGAAGAAGACGTATTGAGTACGTAATGACTACGTAGGCAGGAATCAATCACGACGGTGTACGAAAGATAGGTACTATAAATCTAATGCTTAACCTAAGGTATGTATGTGTAGGTGGTTGAGAATTTAGGTGGGAAAATTTAGTAAAGATTAAAGATTGTATAGAAAAGTACAGTTGAGAAAGATGAACAGGAATATTATTATGGCAGTTGAATTGGCAGCAGCTATAACATAAGCCTATTCACGATCATCGATTTGTTTGTTTCCACGGTGATTAGTGAAATATGTTCCCTAAAGGAGGGTACTCATCATCATCATCAACTCAGTCTATCGCAGTCCACTGCTGGAAATAGGCATTTCCTTAGTTGTCCGTGTGCCACAACACTCGGTTCTTTGCCTTCCGCATCCAGTACCCCCAGCCACGTTCTTCACGGCTTCGGTCCACCTGGTGGGGGGGCGCCCTACGCTGCGTTGGCCGATTAGCGGTCTCCACTCAAGGACTCGTCTGCTCCGGTGACCATCGGTCCTTCGACAGATATGGCCAGCCCACTGCCACTTCAGCTTACTGATCCTACAGGCTATGTCGGTCACTCTAGTTATTCTCCGGATAATCTTGTTCATATTCATATTCATATTCATTTATGTGTTACGGATTTTATCCTTCAAAGAAACTCCAAGAATAGCTCGCTCCATAGCTCGCTGAGCGACTTTGAATGTATCATCATCATCATCATCATTTCAGCCGAAAGACGTCCACTGCTGGACATAGGCCTCCCCCAAGCATCGCCACAACGACCGGTCCTGTGCCTTCCGCATCCTTTGAATGTATGTACTAGCCCAACTGTCAGTGTCCACGTCTCAGCACCGTAAGTCACGATAGGCAGGACGCACTGGTTGAAGACCATCGTCTTCAAACTTTGCGGTATAGACGACGAGAAGACTCGGCGAAGTTTACCAAATGCTGCCCAGCCCAACTAGATACTTATTGCGGCTTATTTATTTTTTGAAGTTTTGTCTACCATGCTGAATTATCTACCCTCTCAACTCAGCCTATCTCAGTCCCCTGCTAGACATAGGCCTCTCCCAAATTGCGCCACAACCACAACACTCGGTCCTCTGCCTTTCGCATCCAGTCCCCACCAGCTACTTTCATCAGAACTACTTACCCTAGGTAGACGTATTCCGTTACAACTTCGAGGGCCGACCCTTCGACGAATATTGGCTTCAGTATAACATTCATACTCACCGTGAGCATTTATATGTAATATAACGTGCTTGAGTTGTGTTGTGTTAGTGTTGAGTTGAGTTGAGTTTGAGAATAACATCAGTGAATACGTCGAGATAAACGTTACTGTGCGCAGATTTGAAGTATCATAACTTACATTGCAGTAGTACGCACGGCTACATATCAAGCAATACAGCCAGAACGTGCTATTGAGAAACTGTTTCTCCTTTTTTTGTACTGATTAATTGATATGTTTTAGTATTTGTTGTTTGAGTACAGGATATTACTTAAATCATGCTTAAGTAACAACTTTTGACATGGTGCCGTTTTTCATACCGATCGCGGGACAAAATAGGTTTAAAAACAGCGACTTAGCATGGGTGGTAGCTTAGGTGGGCATGCCACCAAATTGTTAATCTATGACCCAGAATATATCTAAGAATAGTTTTGTACTCTGTTTAAAAAGTTATTTTCATTGCTTATGCATTAGTGGAACAATTGTTTTTTTGCCCCTACTTTACATGTCCGAAAGCCACCTCAATTATTTTTTTTGTAATTTTTAAAATCATTAACGGCTTTGGCCTAAGGTTTTACGTATTATCTGAGATTTTAAAGGAAATAAATTGTTTGGCTTGAAAGTTATAAACAGACGGACAAATGCTGAGAGCCCGAGTTAACTCAGAAACCTTGCTTTGCTCAGTCAATAAATTAGCAAATTCCCCTTCTTATCATGCTGCTAACAGCAAACTTCCTTAGCTATAATGTTTTAACGTTTTACCAAGAGTTATCATCACGGAGACATTTACAGCGGTAATTAATTTAAAACAATTTTTTTTAAACAAAACTGTTGTCTAAGATTTCTAAAACTCAAACCCTAAATTTTTTATGATCTACGTTGTTGTCCGAATGCAAATATCAATCCATATTTTTTTCAGACTTTTGCGCAATTTACGCTCCTTTTTGGTTATATACATAAATTTATCTAATAAATAACTACTACTATAATAAATAGCAGCAAAAACATCTCTCTAACTAATGAATAAATTCATTATTAAGACAAAGTTAATTGATTCTATAACTGTATAGGGTTAACTCCATTTTGTCTATCTTTCCTTCAGACCGAAACACAGCAATGCAAGCATCACTATTTGGCGGAGAAGTAGATACGGTGGTAGTACTTCCCCGGATGAGATCTTTCACAAAGGAGCTCTACGCATGAACAAAAGCAGCTAACAATACAGATTTATGAACGAATGGACCATCATCACATTCATAATCCTAACATTTGGCGTAATAGCTGTCAAATTGTGATAATAAAGTGATTTTTGCATTATTATTTTATTTCTTGAGCGTTTCATAGCCCGAAAAATTACTATAATAAATAGCAGCAAAAACATCTCTCTAACTAATGAATAAATTCATTATTAAGACAAAGTTAATTGATTCTATAACTGTATAGGGTTAACTCCATTTTGTCTATCTTTGTCAACACGGGGGCGTATCTAAGCCCGATTTGATTAAGGACGGGGTGAATCAAGGACAACATTGTATTAAGCTTAGTTATTTATTGTTATTAGATTTAGTAGCTAATAAATAAACTCTATTAAATAGACAATTTATTCATGACCAATAATACATTATCCACGCTTTGTAGTAATGCCAATATCTTGCATTATCTTTACCAAATCTAGACACATGGCAGTTATTCCAGAAAAGTTCGGAATTCTTATGTCTGGGCTTTAAAAAGTACTGAGCCTTGAGTTGGTTTTGGCATTTCTTCTCAGAGGTAATCAAATAGAAAATGTAGACTTCCGTCCGATCGAATAAATTCCTAGCTGAACGAAATTGCGCAGTGATAATACAACGTTGAATCAAATTAGCCACTGAAACTTTACAGATGTGATGGGTATCGATCGATATCTTAAGATAATAAAACAAGAAAAAATATGATCCTGAACTCGTAATTTCAACTATAGATCACGGGTTCAACGGCCGCGCGATTAGCGAATAGTATTTTTACGTATTTAAAAAGCAATTGAAGTGTTATGCTATCTGACAATCCTTAATAAATACTATATAAACCTACAAGGTCACGCATCCCGTGACTGTATAGCCCGTGATCAGCTGACTTGAAATGAAATGTTGTGTCGATATCGGGAACTCAATCAAATGACGTACATGGTAAATATTCCGTAAGTAACACTATTACTGATATAACAACACAAACGTAACATAACTGGCGAAATATGGGTGTGCTATACACCTTTGCCTACCCCATCGGGGAAATACAGGCGTGATATTATGTTATGTTGTTGTTGTTATTAGAGCCATTCTCATTTTTGTAAAAAAAATATGTGCATTTATCTTATTAAATAAAATACTTGTATTACTTATATCATTTCCATTTATATTTCATGGAGGTAGTTCAAAAAAATAGGATTTTTGTTAAAACTTACATAATTTATACATATTTTTGAATTACCAGGCCCCTCAGAAAGTATTGCGAAAAAAAGTTTTTATATATGGGAGACTGGCCAGTTATAATGTTTTTCGAAAATATGATTATTTATAAGTAAAAATAAGTAAGTTCCAATTTCAAAATTTCCCTCCACATTTTTTGCGAGTTAATTCAAAGTATTGTGTCTCACTGAAATATGGATCTGCGCCGGGAACATTTTAGAGCTATGATTTTATACGATTTCAAGTGTCGCCTGAAACCGGATGAATCGTACGATAGACTTCAAATGGCATTCATGGATGAAGGCCCTTCCAAGGCAACCGTGTATCGTTGGTATAACGAATTCAAGCGCGGTCGACCAACTTTGGGGGATGACGAAAGAAGCGGTCGCCCTTTGACGGCTGTTACCGAAGAAAACGTGCTAGCAGTGAAAAATTTAATCCAAGACAATAGGCGAATTACATATCAGGAGATTCAACACATATTGAAGATTGGATCGGGAAGCGTTCACGAGATTCTACACAGCCATCTTCGCGTGAGGAGGATAGTATCACGCTGGGTGCCGCACAACCTCACCGATGCTCAGAAGCAGGCCCGGGTGGAATGGTGCCGTGATATGCTTAACAAATTTGAAGCAGGCTCGTCTCGGCGTGTTTACGACATCGTTACAGGTGATGAGTCCTGGATTTATCAATACGACCCAGAAACCAAGCGCCAGTCGACTGTTTGGGTGTTTCAAAATGAGCCAACGCCTACCAAAGTGAAGCGATCTAGAAGCGGGGGTAAGATTTTGATCGCTAGCTTTTTTAATTTGACTGGCCACTTGGTATCAATTCCCTTACGGGATCAAAGAAGCATTAATGCCGAATGGTATACTACCAAATGTTTGCCAGAAGTTTTCTCTGTTATAAGCAACAAGCGACCAAACACAGGGCTCCGCGGGCTACTGCTCCACCACGACAATGCACCTGCGCACACCGCACTCAAAACGAGGGACTTCCTGGACAGCACGCCAGTCAAACTCCTGGGTCACCCTCCTTACAGCCCTGATCTAGCACCGTGTGACTTCTTTTTATTCCCAAAAATAAAAAATCAGCTCAAAGGGATACAATTTTCGTCGCCGGAAGATGCGCTGGCTGCGTTCGAGCAGGCTGTAAACGAGGTGTCTGCGGCGGACTGGAAAAAGTGTTTTGAAAACTGGTTTAGGCGCATGAATCTTTGTATAGAGGCTGGTGGAAAGTACTTTGAAAAGATTTGATAAAAATATATGTACGTATAGAACAATTTTTTTTAGTTTCGCAAAACTTTCTGAGTGTCCCACGTATCATTAAGAAAGTGACGAAAACGTCACCTCCATGTCGTGTGCAAACTCATTTTACGATAATGTAGACTTAGATAAAATAAATTTTACAGTAAAAAATAAAATTATTCGTCTTATTTTTCGATATACAATAAAGTGAACTATCTTAAAAACAACAAACAATTAAAACATAGTAAATATAACGGATTCTAAATATTTCATAACTTTTGTGCATAATACAAACATAACCTCCGTGTATATAGTTTTTGAACGCTGCAACAATTCCTCAAATCAATGAAAACAGTTTCTGAATGCATCCAGACAACAAACCCAAAGCCATCTTTAAAATTTTTGACAGTTTGTCATTTCTGGGATCACTGTTTTGGTGTACAGACCTACAAGGTAAGATTTTTTTTAAATTAGCATGCTATCTTGGTCACTTTTGTGGATTACGTGTCAAATAGTGTTTATATAAATAAGATCTATCAAATATCTTAAAATAATGGGTCATTATAGCAGGTATCTTGGTACTTCGTCGTTTTTTGTATTCAGTATTTGAGGTTATGAAAAAACGGTATCGAAGTTTAAAATTTCACCTCCATGGATGTCACACACGTGGATTACCGTTCCATGTAAAGATCCACGGAGGTGATCTTATGTCCATGGAGGTGAAATACTATGATCGCTTTTTAATAATTTGCCAATTATCTAGGTATATTATTAATTCAATTGACTGCCTCGTTGGTCTAGTGGTCACAAGCGCGACTGCTGAGCGTGGGGTCCTGGGTTCGATTCCCGGGTCGGGCAAAGTGTTATTGGGTTTTTTCATTAGGAAATTCTCAGTAGCAGCCCGGAGTATGGATTTGTGCCCGGTTAATGGCAATAGGCTCGCCCCCTATTACATGGGACTATAACATAACTGGCGAAATGTGGGTGTACTATACACCTCTGCCTACCCCTTCGGGGAAATACAGGCGTGATGTTATGTTATGTTATTATTAATTCAAAAAGTTTTTAATATGAAAAAAGCTGAATGGTCATATTCGGCTCCTGGCCATGGCAAAGGGGCACCAGATGGTGTAGGCGGTTATACTAAAAGAACTGCTGATAGAATTGTATCCCAAGGAAACGATTTTACGGATGTACATACTTTATTGCAGATACTATGCTCACAAGAATCAAACATTACGTACACGTTGGTACAAGATAGTGATATCGTACAAATTGACTCTACCGTACCTAAAAATTTAAAACCAATTCGAGGAACGATGAAATGAAATTCTTTAAAGGATAAAATCCGTAACGAGATTATCCAGAGAGTAACTGGAGTGACCAACATAGCTTGGAAGATCAGTAAGTTGAAGTGGCAGTGGGCTGGCCATGTCTGTCGAAGGACCGTTGGCCGTTGAAGCAGACGAGCCCACATGGAGTGTTAGAAAATACTGTAATAATAGAATAAACTAACACATCTCTTCCTAGTTCCAGTTATGACATCCTACATGGTGTGCCAGAACATACTGAGATAACTGAAAACCCCAACACATCTGACAAATCTCAAATATCAGATATAACTCCTAACCGGGAATTGATTGAAGACGACTGGGCTGTGATTAAATTTACATGCAAAAAGACAAAAGTGTTTTACATTGTTCAAATTGTCACCGTACTAAATTCTAAGTTTGTGATTAAGTTTTTGAGGAAGAAAAAGTATGATGAGGAGTACACGGAGTTTGTTTGGCCACAATGTGAACACATTTCAGAGGTCAGCGATGAAGATATTATTGGTACTTTACCACAACCACATCGCGGTCGAGAAATGTAACATATTTCAAGAATAACTTATTAAGTTCATTCCCTCAACTTCGCTGTAACTGACTTTTGTTCCTATAAAGACTATTATAATGTTAAAAGCATAATTAAGTATAAATCCATACTTACAAATACTAATTGTAATAAATACCAAAGTTAGTACATAACTAATAAAGTTATTAATTATAAAACTGTTTTATTTCACATTAAATTATTAATCCTTTCTTCAAATTTTACAAATATGTCACTTCCGTGTATCAGTGTCACTTCCATGGAGAACTATTTTTCATCTTTTTTGGAAAAACTACAGTGGACTTAGCTCGGCTCATAAATGCAACGTATTGTAACTTATTATACCTTTCATTTCAGACTACTTTGAATTATATCAAAAAACATTCTTTATTTTTTAAATTTGAATTCCGTTTTTGAGAATGGCCCATTACTGAAATGATGAGTTTAGAAAATCTTATTTTTCTTGTCTTATTTATAATTAGATATATCGATATATCGTTATTGGTTATCGAGTTATCGACCCATCACCTCTTGTGAAGTTTCGCCACCTATTTTAACTTATATTAAAACCTGTAGGTATTATTAGCATACAAAGTTTAACAAAAAGAGCACTAGTAGTATCATTCTATCTTCAGAAAACGGACGCATGTCTAAATTGATGCCAACATATTACTATCGAGCATTTGATCGAAAAACCAATATTGGCACAGTCGACAAAACTAATCACTTGCGTAGGAAATCAAAGAAAAATTTGTTTCGTACTGAGTTGATTGATATCAGATTAATTCTTCGGACCGGAAAACGAAGTGTGGGTGGACCTCCCACGGATGGACAATCTAGTCGATCTAATGAGTCTGGAAGTGATCACTGGGTTTCTGTAGTAAACATTTTATTGTGTAAACAAACAACAGTGTTTTCAAGGACGCATGGTCGTAGGATGTGTACGTCTAATGTGCGGATTACTGCGTAAAACCAAAACATTTTCCCGATTTTGTGAAGTGATTTTGAAAAACAACATTCCGTCATCGTTTATAGATAGACGTTCTTCCTCCTTTCTCCTAATACCAAACTATGCTATGTCCAACAGGGTTCATAATTGATTCTTAATCCAAGCCTATCACCTTTTTTATTTTACGTACATTATGGGATGCAATAAAGAATTGAGTATTGAGATAGAATATTGAAAAAAAATTGAGTCAAAACGGCAAACACAACGAAGGGCGCCCACCAGCCTGGTGGACCGATGACCTGAAGAAGGTAGCTGGGGGGATTAGATGCGGTAGACGGATGACCGAGTGTTATGGCGCGACTTGGGAGAGGCCTATGTCCAGCAGAGGACTGCAATAGGCTGAATTGATTTGATTGAAATTATTTTAGGATCTCTTCCCAATTACGTAGGCATCTCTTCCTCTCCCTCTTTCCCTCTCTACTTTGGCTATAATCACCATAATTTCAGGCAAAAGACGTCCACTGCTGGACATAAACCTGCCCCCAGCATCGCCACAACGACCAGTCCTGCGCATTCCACATCCAGCGGATTCACGCGGCCTACATTGGCTATCAGGATAGAGATTATTAAAATATGTTTTAATTTTTTTTTCTATCCACAATTCATGTCTTTAGCATATAGGTAGTTAAGCTATAAATATCTCATAGTATCTGAAACGTGGTCGCTCACAATGGGCCTCATAAGAAGGCTCAAAGTCACTCAAAGGGCAATGGAGAGGGCTATGCTCGGAGTGTCCCTGCGCGATCGAATCAGAAATGAGGAGATTCGCAGGAGAACGAAAGTAACCGACATAGCCCGAAGAATTAACAAACTTAAGTGGCAGTGGGCGGGGCACATTGCTCGCAGAACGGATGGCCGATGGGGCAGTAAAGTTCTGGAGTGGCGACCGCGTACTGGAAGGCGCAGCGTGGGTAAGCCCCCCACAAGGTGGACCGACGACCTGGTGAAGGTCGCGGGATGCGGAAGGCACAGGACCGGTCGTTGTGGCGATGCTTGGGGCAGGCCTATGTCCAGCAGTGGACGTCTTTCGGCTGAAATGATGATGATGATCTCATAGTAAAGCACCAACCTTAACATATGGTTAGTATCTGCGTTGAAATGTCTGTGATTGATATTTGCACGTTGGCGCCTCAGCGAAGACTTGTTATTTACCAAATAAACATTAATGTGATCAGATCATAGGAATCTAGTGCAATATTATGACGTGAATAACTGTTTGGAATATTTTATGGAGTGGGAGTCCTTTCATGTGGTAGTAGTTACGATAAACCAAGTTTTTATTTTTATATTATAGTTAGCGAAACAAGCTTAAGGCCCATTTGATGTTAAGCAGTAACCTTTACCCATAACATCTGCAATACTACCTAAACTGTTGCGTAAATGTTGTTGCGAGTTGATTCGCCAAATTGAGATATGAAAGTGGAAAATCTCATGCAATGATATTGAAAAGTATAGATATGTCATACCCTAACGAAACAAACGAAAAAAATGTACCGTACGCAGCGGCAGCACAATACACATAAACTAGTACAAAGTAAGAAAGTTGGTTACTTCAAGTTTCTTTCACGTCATAATTGGAACACTTTCTGTACACACATGACGGCATTTTTTTTTTTGTCATTGGTTACGCTCGGTGCCTTACTTGAAGCGGATTAATAGAAATATGTCCTTATAAGAACGTTTTCGAGTCTTCAGATTGCAAGCGCAAGTAACATATCTGTACTTTTAAATATCATTGGTCTCATCTCATGTGATTGAAATTTCAAGGAAAACCGTAGGTACCCTTCACACCGGAACACAGCAATGCAAGCATCACTGTTTGGCGGCAGAAGTAGGTACGATGGTAGTATTTCCCTGGACGAGCTCACAATTCATACTATTATTTAACAGATTAAATTTAGAACTTTTATACTTTACAACATCATTTGAACAGACTCTTGTTCATCTCAAACATTGACTTTTTATTGATACACAAATTCCAACACTCGAAGACCTCGCACCGCACAGCCATAGATATTCGTATGACAACTGGGACCGACGGCTAACGTACCTACGCTCCGAGGCACGGAGCAGTCTCATTATGCAACGAAACCGTCAGTCCTTGATGGATGACCGTTTCGTTGTTTCGTGGCTACTGTAGCTTAAACTCGCAGATCTTGCATTCTGCGCGTTTAATACTTAGCCACAAGACCCTCAACTGAACACAAGTAGAACAAGGTATAAACTATTCATTTGTTTATGTTCCAGATTCAGATTCATTTATTTGTTATAAGCATAGGCTACAGAGATGTCAAAAAATATATAAGTTTCACCATGTTTCGCCTTGGTTGGCATACATATTTTTTAAACAATGTAAGATTATTTTAAACACTAATAACATGGACAGTATTGTCAACTTTTTTACATATCTTAATATACCTAGGTTATATAATCCAATTAAATTAAAATTTAAACAATATATAATGTACATACCCACTTGATGGAAATATGATAACAATACCTATTTGTCAAACTAGTTTAATAAACAAATCGGATTCAAAGCATGATAAAATAATATTAATCTAATTAACATCAACAACGAGTAATATCATCTATCATTTATGAATTCTGTTATTTTGTTCATTATGACATAAAATAAAACTTTTTAACAAAAAATTGAACCGACGAAAACAGAAACTGAAAAGCGAAAAATAACAACTTATGAGTCGGCGCCAAACAAACTTTTAACAAGCAAAGTGCGTGCAAGTTGCAAGTGGCCGAGCGATGAACGAATTTTTGGAAAGTTATTGTTTATTATATATTTATGTATGCCAAGTTTCAACAGAATCGGTTAACAGGTAAGAATTCAGTGGGTGAACAAGCACTCATCCCCTGTTTTCCCACCCTTAGAGGTGGATTTTGATTTTGAAATTTAAATGGGACCAACTTCGAGATATACCCTATCCATTAAAAAAAGAATCATCAAAATCGGGCCACTCTGTAAAAAGTTATGCGTGGTCATACATAAAAAAAAAAAAAAAAAAAAAAAAAAACAAATATACGCGTCGAATTGAGAACCTCCTCCTTTTTTTCGTCGTTTAATAATAATTTCAAAGGATGATGAATTTAGAAGTCTTCATATTATATTGTTTTAATTTACACAAAATTGCCAAATACTTAATGTTCTACGCAATTCGTACAAAATGATGATTGAAGATTGAAGATAACGATCTGTAATATTGTTGATGAGTTGGCAAACTATCACTTCGTGCTTGTCATGCTATCGTTTAATCAACATACGGTTAGGGTTAGCTCCCGGTACAACTCACCCCAAGGATATGCCTTTTCATACTGGTTTTATTTTGAACAAGCTGACGTCGTGGTTACACTCCTGGGCTATGTCGGTATATCTGTGTGCCAAATTTCATCCAAATCCATTCAGCCGTTTAAGCGTGACTGAAGGACAAGCAAACATCCATAAAATCAAATCAAATTATTTATTTGCTAAAATAGAATGGATCATTGAATCAATGATATTTAAAAGTATAGTTAAGTCATACCCTAAAAAAACCAACGAAAAATATGTTCCGTACGCAGCGGCAGCACAATACCACAGATAATATAATACTATACACAATACACATTAACTAGTGCAAAGTATGTGAGTAGTTACTTTAAGTTAGTTTCGCGTCGTAATTAGTACACTTTCTGTACACACATGGCGGCATTTTTGTTTTTCATTTTGTCACACATCACGCTCGGCGCCATTCTTAAAGCAGACTAAATGTCCCAATTAAGGTGAATGCTACAGGGTAGCCCGCGAAATTCAAAATTTCTTGTGTTTTTTGCAAATTGTAGTTGTATTTTGCGTAGTGTATAATTCGAAATATGATTTGCGGTAGTAACAACAATATATCTACTGAATAATACTCATAAAAAATATTAACCTATATTATTCAATATTATTCAAAGATTTATTTTGCCAACTAAGTGTACATATTGGTGTTAGGTTATAAACATAGCTCGTACAATCTTAGTCGTCTTTTTAAAAACAAATGTAGGGGACAGCCGATTTCTTTTTGCGATTTCAGGGTTGGTCCCATAGTAAAAGTTGTTTATAATGATGAGTACAATGACCTCTTTTCGGGAAATACGCGATCAAATTTCGGCATGTACTATGAATGTGAAAGTTTGTGACGTTATTTGGATGTTTGTTACTCAATCACGCTGTAAGGATAAAATTGGATGAATTGGCTGGATTTGGATGAAATTTGGTACACAGATAGAACACAACCCGGATACTTTTTATATAGGGTACTTTTTATTCCGGGATTTTGAGCGGTTCCTGAGGGATGTGCGATAAATAACATCCAGGGAGGCGAAGCCGGGAGTAATTTTTTGTTTGTAATGTTAATAGGATAACAGCGCAAAACCAGTAACGTTGGCACAGACTGCCTATTACAATTATTATCGTTTACTTGCTGCTGTTATTAATGAATTTTAGATTTAAAAGCCTTATGCAGCCACATCTTATTAGACTACCGACACCACAGAAATAGATAGAATGGAAAAGTGGGCAGGGCGCACGTGCCAACACTCTGCACCATAGTGTAGAGCATTTCAAAGCCTTTCTCAGTACGCCTTATGACTTGTTTCTGTAAATACTGTTACAAAAACCCGCAAAAATGCCTTATGTGTTGTGCTGTTTCTAACTGCAGAAACAAAAGCTGTAAAGTACATTTGACTAAAGTTAATTTTTAAAACCGGCCAAGTGCGAGTCGGACTCGTGCAGTTGTGAAAAGGCAAAGAAAAAGAAGATACGAGAATACATTATTTTACCTATTTCTTATCAAAAACAACTCGACCTTCATTTTCCAATTAAAAACAAGAGCAATCATAAACATAATTTTAATTACCAATTAACTCTCTCCATCAATTTTCTTCAGCTTCAATGAGGAATGTAAACATTTCGAACTTGTTACAAGTTTCAGAGATCGTTCGTTCAGCTCCATTTGAATTAAAAATTTCTGTGTAGCTAAATAGTACGATGTTTATTCTGTAATATAAACAGTACTGGCTCGTCTGTCTGTTCATAATGAGTTCTCGTTGCAGAGGTTTTGAGTTTTCAGTTTATTGAACTTGTGTACAAGGCCGCTATTAACTGAAGCTAGAAAAAGGAGTACCAAATAGCAAAGGAGTAACTACTATTCCGCTCATAGATTGACGCTCCCAATCGCAGCTCGCGAACATTGTGGGTAGAATAGTAGGTACTCCTTCGCTATTTATTCCATCGGTCTTTCGACAGACACACAAAAACTAGTTGAAAACTGTTTTATTTCTTTTTTTGTAAAAGGGGCATCTTAGCAATTTTCCTAGAGGTGCGTGCGTTTTACCCTAAACATCGACTCAGCCTATCGCAGTCCACTGCTGGACATAGGCCTCTCCCAAGTTGCGCCACAACACTCGGTCCTCTCCCTTCTGCATCCAGTCCCCCCCAGCCACGTTCTTTAGGTCGTCAGTCCACCTGGCAGGGGGGCGCCCTACGCTGCGTTCGTTCTGCAACGCACACTGCATTTTGGTTGACGGTCATTAGCTCCTTCGCATGCTGGTGACAAGACACACGGCACAAAATAGAAGGTGAGCCATTGTTTGCGGAGTGACGCCGCATTCACACTGGACGTTTGAAAGTCCGTAAGCCCCCATTTTTAGAGATTATCTTTGCAACTTGGGCCCGAAGTCTATCGTTCTTTACTGACGAATCACAATATTTGCTCAAGAAATAGGCCGACAATTTGTCCCTAAAACCTTTTACGAGTCGTAGTCAACCCACAACTGTATTTGTGGGCGTTATTAGAAACACACACTATAGGAATTGGAACAAATATGACGTGACCTACTCTGAATCATTCTGCAGCGACATCTATCGTGTTACATGAGAACTACCATTGACGTACTGGACATGTATCGGCGATATTTATGACATGACGTCATCGATCCTGAGTCGCGTTAGCAAGTTTTGCCACGCAGTTAGCATAAATACACCGCTCGACTTCGGGCTGAGGCCCTGGATGCTTGACCTGCTACTGGTTGTCTCACCTAGCAGAAGTCAGGTCGCTCGGGCGGCGTGAATCACTAGACCTTCCCTACAAACACACATACACAGCAACTTCACACGTTACCGCGGACAAATCTCGCAGCAATTGCCTGATTTTTTCATCCGGCCCGTCAGCCAAAAAGGGTATAGAACCCAACCCGATAACGGGCCCATAACTCTATGGGCTGATTATCTATGACCCATAATTATATGAGCCGTGACCCTGATACTTCCAGAAAGAGGAGTGTAGTCTGCCACAGAAGGCTAGTGTGGTGGACTAAGGTCTTAACCTTTTCATTTAGGATAGGATTTAGGTTTTAGTCTGCAACGCTAGTTTCATCCGGATTGATGCATAAGGCCAAAACAAGATCTTACAATGAATATACCTAATTAACACCGTTTTATTAGGTCGACCTGTATGTAACTATGTAATAGAATCTAAGGTAACTAATTTAACCATCTTCCAAGGGTCGTAGCGTAATGAAAATTGGCAGCTGTATGTAGTTCTGATGACAATACAATAATATAATAATATGGTACTGTCGAACTGATCTGATGATGGAGCCGGAAGATATGAACTGGAACTTCATGATGGAAAATCGTATCATAGCTGTTTTGGATTTCTTAGAAAAGTCTTGTAAAGAACTTTGACCACGATTAGGTTTCAAGATCTGATAATGAAGCCGGAAGATAGGCACTGGCATTCCATGATGGAATGTCGTATC
The DNA here is from genome assembly GCA_949699075.1 of Asteroscopus sphinx. Classification (NCBI taxonomy): domain Eukaryota; kingdom Metazoa; phylum Arthropoda; class Insecta; order Lepidoptera; family Noctuidae; genus Asteroscopus; species Asteroscopus sphinx. The sequence continues at coordinate 28,061,526 of OX453004.1, read as the reverse complement.
ATAGTCGTGTTTGCACTATTTTTTGTTTTTACGTACATTTATAAAAGCGCGTTTTTCTAGTGTTTTTTAAACTATATATTAATTTATTTTAATAATAAAAAATATGCTGTGAATAGAATAGAATAGAGTAGTATTTATTTGCATCAAACATGGTACAATAAGGTGTTAGAAAACATTATTTTGAACTAATACATATTCCACCATGTACAAAAAAAAAAAATGATTGTGAAAAATGAGCTCATGAAACAAAATATTACCACTGTCCCATTAGGGCTGTCAACTAATTTATCGCTTACGTACAACGTTGTAGAAACACAAATAGTATCAAACGTATCATGTTTATACAGCTCGGTGTCGTACATTAGCATATTAGTCTAGTCCGCAACCCTGTCAGCGGTTTGGCCAGCTGTGTGAAGTTTCTATCTAATTTAGCTTTAAATTTTCAAGTACCTACGAAACAAATTATTTTAATTCAATTCCCGTGGTTTACCTTAATGAGATCACGTATTAAATAAAATAAATGAATAATTTTGGGCCTTTTTTACACAGCACCATCTAGTCCCAAATTAAGCAGAGCTTGTACTATGAGTACTAGACAACGGATATGATACTTATGTACTTTTTTTTTTTTTTTGTAAATACATACTTATGATACATATGAAACACCCAGACCAACACAAACACTTATATGTTCATCACACAAATATTTGTGTCATGTGGAAATCGAACCCACGACCTCGTGGTCAGCAGTCCGACACTCGTACCACTAGACCACAGAATCAGATGTCGTCGATCGTATTAATTGAGATGATGGTTGAGAGTGATTTATGAAATGTTCTGAAAAAAAAAGTCATGATGTTTAAAAGTAAATATGTCTCACTAGCGCACGTGATTGAAAACGTCCTAATTGGGACGTTTTGCTATTGGTCCGCATCAAGGAAGCCACCGATCGTGACCGATCACAAAAAAAAACTACAGAAAGTTTACCAATTATGATGCGAAAGTAACTTACAGTAACGTACTTAGTTACTTTGTTCTATTTTATGTGTGTGTGCTGTCGCTGCATACGGAACATTTTTTTCGTTTGTTTTGTTAGAGTACAAGGTATAACATATCTATACTTTTCTAAATCCCAAATAAATTAGGAAAAAGCGTAAGAGGATGATGTACAAGTTGGGCGTTAAAGTAAAAATAAACAAATGGGCATTGTAATAATAAATAAAGCATGAATTATTTTATGTAACAAAAATGGCTATGCGTAAAAATATGAGTTTTTTTTTTTGTAAGAACTACGTAGACAAAACACTTGGATAACAATCCAAACTCATTTTTTAACAAGAGTTGGTAGCTAACCATGATATTTAAAAGCACAGATATGTTACTGGCACTCGCAACTGAAGACCCGAAAATGTCGTAATAGGACGTTTTTCAATGAATCCGCGTCAAGCTCACTTGCGCCGAGCGTGACCGGTGACAAAAAAAATACTTAAATGCCGTCGTGTGTGTACAGAAAGTGTTCCAATTATATTTATCTTAATTAGAGGTCATAGAAACATAGTATTGTAGCGTAGCTGTAGGCTTGCACCAAGGGTCGGCTCTAAGTCCTTACCTCTTCTTGCTGATAACGGATGCTATGACATCAGAAATCCAGGAAGAGGCACCCTGGTGCATGCAGTTTGCTGACGACATTGTCCTTGTTGGTGAAGATGGACTTGAGGTCCAGAGTAGATTAGCAAAATGGCAACAAAATCTGGAGAACGTTGACTTGAAAATCAGCAGAACTAAAACGAAATACATGTTCTGCGATTTCGGCGGCCTTTCCGGTTTTGTTGCTATTGCGCTAGATGACGTGCCCTTGCCAGTCTGCTCCGACTTTCGGTACCTCGGTTCACTTGTGCAAAGCGATGGCGATATAGACCGGACAGTCAAGCACCGAATTAACACAGGATGGTTGAAATGGCGGCAGGTCACGGGAACTACATGTAACTCCCGAATTCCTCTTAAACTGAAGGGGAAAATCTATAAGACCATGATAAGACCTGCTGTCCTGTATGGATCGGAATGTTGGGCTACGAAAGGATTTAATGAAAGGCAAGTGCATGCAGCTGAGATGGGAATGTGAAGAGGAATGTGTGGTGTAACGAGAATGGATAGGATAAGGAATGAATATGTTAGAGGGAGTCTGAAAGTAGCGCCAGTGACAGAGAAGTTAAGTAGCAACAGATTATCATGGTATGGACATGTGATGAGGAGGAATGAGGAGCATGTTACGAGGAAAGTTTTAAGTATGAATGTTGATGGCTATAAGAAAAGACGGAGACAGAAGAAAATATATATGGATTGTGTGAAAGATGATATGAATATAAAGAAAGTGAACACGGAGATGACGGCTGATAGAGATGTATGGAAGAAAAAAACATGCTGCGCTGACCCCAAATAAATTGGGATAAGAGCAGGAGGGTGATGAGAACCATAGTATTTTGTGTATTTTTTTTACTAACTAGGTACTATTACAGTTATAAAAATATAGCCCTGTGACAGACAGACGGACGGATGCGGATGCAGACAGGATAGGCATAGTAATAGGGTCCCGTTCACACTCTTTGAATACGGAAATCTAATAAAAATAGGGTCATCTTAGACCTATAAATTTACACCAAATTTTTTTTCGTTACAAAGCTTGTCTTGGAGGTAAAAAAAACACGCTGTAAAAACTGTCTGTTGGTTCACAAAATTGTCCGTCCCTAAGACGTAAGACAAATAGTGGGATAATAGCCGAGTAAACGGTTTTCTCAAAGAAAACGAAAGACGACAGGAAATTGTGACATTGAGAAAATGAGTTTTAAAAGAAAATGAAAAGATTTGCGCGGATTAATTGTTTTTATTAAACTTTCAAACTCTATTTTTAAATGTCACGAGATATTTACCATTTATATCCCGTGACATTTTATAATACAAGTGTTAAGGTGACAAACACATAGTGTGCGGGACGGAACAGAGGCAGAGCGTCGACCGAACATGGACGGCGCGTGCATGTCACACTGCGGGCATGTCGCGCGCGGTACTGGACAGCGGCGGATTGACGGCGCCAGATGAAAATATTCTGCTGGCTGTGTGACTACTACTATGTATTCCCATATAATACAACGCCAGCGTATCGGTTGCCCACCGCCAGGCGTTGTCTTTCCGTCCGGCGGAGCGGCGGCGGATTGGTCACGCCGACAAAACGCCTGACAGGATGGCACTGTGTGCACTATTTAATACAATTCAGTTTATTACCAATTTACCACAGTGCGGTACAGTGCACAGCTAAAATCTGTGTGATAGAACGGAACCCTTAGTGCGCGAGTACGACTCACACTTGGCTGGTAATTCTTTTTTTTCTTGATGCCATAGTAGCTAATAGCAACAAAACTTCCTTTTTACACGGCACTTACTTAAAAACATAACATTAAAATAGCCTGCCAAGTACAGGCTCGTCGCGATTAAAGCAAGTAATTTATATTTTTAATAACTTTATTCGCGAATGACGTCGCCGGAAATAAATTGCCTTATAATCTACGGTCACCGGGCGACCCGGATAGTGATGTCCGTCGTAGCGGGATTTACGGGATTTTGGTACTTATTTTAAAGATTTGAGGAAACATTTTTTCATTTCTTTTACTCGGAAAGTAGTGTTTGTTTGACCTGAGTAGCGGGTGGAAGACCCCGCTTTCCTCTCTGAGGCAGGAAAGACTCATATTAATTGCATCCCTCCCTAGGGCGGGAATGAATTTTAAAAATAGAACTAAATTAGCTTAGGTAGTCGGCTACGAAAGTTTTTACATTAAAAAGAAAAATATCGATTTAAAAAAAAATGCTGCGGTCTTGTTAGTATGTAAACAGCCAGTGTAAATTAAAAAAGTACCGGACGGACGGCCCGCCGCGCGGTGACGCGGTGTGTTCCATATTTAAAATTTAAAAAAGAGTGAAATACTAACTCTGTTCGTACCGAAATTCAAAATCTCGGTTTTATAGACTAATATTTGATTAAAAATAAGTTCAAGCGATTCTGAAATGTTGATCCCAGATTCGGATAAAGACGAGCCAAATACAGGAATCGAAAATCTTTTGCTAGAAATTTCAAAGGAACGATACTTAAATACATACAATGATTTTATGAAGTGGCGAATATCCAAGAAAATATGTATTTTAGAAAAACTACTATTTATTACTTTCCTTATATTCGAAATGAAAAGTAGAGTGTTTAACTCGGGTGAAAGCACATATAGCCGCCCTCGCTGATTCCTTTCGACCTTTGTATAACAATCTACTATTCTGCTTGGATGGTCAGTTTTCCTTTTTTTCCTGCAAATAGATTAAAAGTTTTGCAAACGACTGAAGTGAATCAAAACAGTACATTACAAAATAATTTATTAGGTTTTCGCAAACACTACACATTATAACAAAACAAGTTTAACCGCCTGTTTGACTGCCTCGTTGGTCTAGTGGTTGCAAGCGCGACTGCTGAGCGTGGGATCCTGGGTTCGATTCCCGGGTCGGGCAAAGTGTTATTGGGTTTTTTCATTAGGAAATTCTCAGTAGCAGCCCGGAGTCTGGATTTGTGCCCGGTCAATGGCAATAGGCTCGCCCCCTATTACATGGGACTATAACATAACTGGCGACATGTGGGTGTACTATACACCTCTGCCTACCCCTTCGGGGAAATACAGACGTGATCTTATGTTATGTTGTTTTATGTTATGTTAAGTTTAACCGGCGACCACCAACGCTGCAAAGCTTTCGAAATGTCAGGAAAACCAAATTAAATAATATACGCGATGTGATCCGGTTCATCATTTCAGCCTTAAGACGTCCACTGCTGGACATAGTCCTCCCCAAGCAAATGTTGGGGGGATATGCCATAATCGCCACGCTTGGCAGGCGGGTTGGCGATCGCAGTTGGTTGGTTAAATACTCAGAGAACGCTGCTGCCCATCCTCTGGTGAATCCCTTAGTCGCCTTTTACGACACCCATGAGAAGAGATAAGGGTGGTGCAATTCTTTGATCCGGTTAAACTTGTTTTATTAAAATATATTACAATTTTACCGTCGTATTTCTCTTGAAACATTTCGTGTTCAATAATGCCGTTGATTTAATTTTATTATATAAATAAACAAATAAAATAAATATTTTAGGGACTTCATTTTTACACAGCACCATCTAGTCCCAAACTAAGCAGGACTTGTAACTAGACAATGGATATAATACTTATATATTTTTTTTATGTAAATACATACTTAAAATACATAAGAAACACCTAGACCAACACAAAAACTTATTTTCATCACACAAATATTTGTGATCTGTGGGAATCGAACCCACGACCTCGTGATTAGCAGTCCGACACTCGAACCACTAGACCACAGACGTCGTCAAAACGACCATATACAACGATATACCCCAAAACAAAAAGACAAACCTAATTTTTAAGGCGCTCCCCCTTCCATCAAATATAACCCCGAAGCGCTCCCCTGATAAGTGAGTGCGCGGATTTATAAATTATGACTCTAGAAAAGTAACACAAAATTGTGTTTATAATTAAGTTAACCGTGTGAAATGAGTTTATTAATCAAATGTCTACCTTTTAGGAGGTCCAGGGGGAATAGTGAGTGTCTGTGGATCCCCTAGGGGGTCTAAGGGGAATAGTAACTCTCCGTGGAACCCCTGGAGGGTTTAAAGAGGGGGTCCAAGTGGAATGTACGAGCCAAAAACGCCAAAATTTTCTCGTACATTTTTTATTTCGTGTATTTTCGTATGTATTTCATGTTGTGTATTTTATTGATAAAACATCCATTATTAACTTCCAGTTTAGACTACTAGCTAGACATTTAATTAATCTAAGCATTCTATGTTTTTTTTATTACAGCTTTTTAATTACTTTTATTGATAATAATTCAAAAATCCGCACACTTAAAGTCAGGGTAGAATCTTAATACGATGCGTAGTGAGTTTATAAAATGAGTGTGTGTTATGTTTATAATGATGATTTCGTTTTCGGTAATTTAAAATTACACTTGAATAAAATTTATAAAAAAAAAAATGACTTCACAAATTAATAACTTTATCTTCTACCAACCTACATCCCGGTAACCTTATCCTGCTGTGATATTGAATGGGCTCCGAGCTCCCCAGACTACGGGATATAAATTTTACACGTAAGCCGACTGTAATGAAATGTCTGCCTTAACCTGCGAGTGGGTTAAGTTTCTTGAATTACGGGGACTTAATCGGTAGGGATGGGCAAATTACGTAGCTGGGCTATTCTATGATGAAAAGGAAGAATTCTCTTAAGTTACATCTTGAGGTAATTAGTCAATTAAGATAAGATAAGATAAGATAAATATTTATTTTCTCGCCACAATATTACATTTAAAATAACATTTCATATATAAGTACATATTTAGGTCATATATTGTGGGAGACTGGTGCCTAAACTAGGCTCGAGGCCTGTATTTCAGGACACCAGGTCTCCACCATTCAAAATTTGGTACATTTTATTTCTATATAGTGTTAGTAAGATTAGTATAATGGTGTGTAGGTGTGAGTGAGGTGGGGGTGTGTTAGTGTGTGCAATAAATGAGGGTACTGTTAATTAGATTCCTGAGTGTGAGTTAATAATGTTGTAAGTAATCCGGTATTTTTTCCATATCAGTAGTAAAACTATACATATAAATATATAATCTATACCGGGATAAAAAGTAGCTTTTCGGTATCAAGGTAGTTTAACTCTTGAAGCCAACTGTATAATTTCATTTTACACTTAATCTTGTTAAATTCAAAAATGGACAGGAACCTATTAACTTTATTATAAAGGTATCTACCGAGATGACAAAAGAACCGCTGACAAAACGCTGTCAAAATCCGAGAGTGATAGATATCCACAGGGTAAAAACGCCTCTTACCACAAGATAAGGAGGGGTTGTATGTTAGAAGTCCATGCTGCTTTAGAATAGTTTGCTGTACAAACAGCTGACGCACCGTCAAAACTTTCGCCTCTCTATACAAAAGCGTTGTCGGATAGCGAAAGGGTAAGAACAGGGACACCTTCAGAATGGCTCTCTGTGCTCTTTCCAATTCAAGAAGAGGTTAGGAGGTTAGAGGTTAGGTTAGGAATTAGGTGTTATAAATGACTAGCCTATGCCCGCTGTTTCGGTCGCGTATAATTCGGTTTATCACATATAGATGTTATCGCGCATCCCTCTGAAACTGTTTATCTTCCCGGAATAAGAGTAGCCTATTTATTAATCCAGGTTATGGTCTATCTGTATGCCAAATTTCATCCTAAGCCGTTCAGTTCAACGACGTCTGTGGTGGTGGTTCGAGTGTCGGACTGCTAATCACGAGGTCGTGGGTTCGATTCCCACAGGACACAAATATTTGTGTGATGAACATGAGTGTTTGTGTTGGTCTGGTTGTTTCTTATGTATTATAAGTATGTATTTACAAAAAAAAAAGTATGTAAGTATTATATCCATTGTCTAGTACCCATAGCACAAGCTCTGCTTAGTTTGGGACAAGATGGTGATGAGTAAAAATTTTCAATTTTTATTATTATTATTTAGTTGTTTCAGCGTGATTAAAGGACACAAGGATTAAAGGTCGCGGGAATCTGTTGGATACGGAAAGCCCAAGACCGGTCGTTTTGGCTATGCTTGGTGGAGGCCTATATCCAGCGGTGGACGTCTTTCGGCTGAAATGATGATGATGATGAAACGACACAAATAGAAAAAATAACCATTTATACTTTCGCATTTACAATCTCAGTAGTAGGATTATTTGATTTTTGTTTTAGTATTTATTTTGAGGAGTATCGCACCCAGATGACGGCCCGTTATGGCTGTCCGTTGGCTGTCCGCTATAGTTTGAGGTTTTTTTTTATCTCTTCTTTTAAGGAGACTGTACTTTTGAGTGCAAGGCATTCTTCTTTTTAGCGAGTCGATAGCATCTTATTTGTTTCAGTCTAGAACTTAAATCGATGGTTGGGAAACAATGTTTTCTACACGCTGAAATTTTAATCGCTTATTTCCCGAAAAGGGGTCATTTTACTCATCATTATGAACAACTTTTACTACGGGACCAACCCTGAAATCGCGAAAAAAAAAAACAGGTGGTCCCTACGTTTTATTGATTTAAGTGACCACAAATGTAGGGACCAACTGATTTTTTTTTCGCGATTTCAGGGTTGGTCCCATAGTAAAATTTGTTCATAATGATGAGTAAAATGACCCCTTTTCGGGATTTAAGCGACTCAAATTTCAGCATGTATAGTTGAAAGGAATTTTTTGACCATAAATTTTAATAAATGCTCATCTAATTAAGGAATTTGTCTGCAAATGTGTGATTTAACATTAGCTTTGTTAGTTTATCTCTATGATTGAATTGCATTTGTTAAATTTATCTCTATAATTTAATTGTTTTCAATAATTTTTGTAATTATTTTGACGAAATTGTATTCATATATATACATAGCCCGAAAAAATGTTATAATCGGAATAATGTCATATAATCACTTTGTGTTTTATCATGCAAAAATATGCATATAAATATATCAGTTAAATTGTAACGATGAGGACTGGCCAGAATTAGTGTATGACTAGTGGTGTATGAGTAGTAGCCTTCTCATAAAGAGAAGAGGCCCGTGCCCAGCAGTGGGACAGTAATAGGCTGGTTATGTTATGTTAATCTGATTTTTATTATTATTGTTCTAATTTTTTTGCGTGCCACTTATGATAAAATATGTGGAAACTAATTGTGACTCTATATATCTGTCTGGACCCGTATTTTTTGCGAAATAAATTATTCTTATTCTTCTACAATGCATTAAGGACCTGCTCGTTTAATGCTGAACTACTCTATAGTTTTCTATTAGGCTATGATTCCTACAACTAGACTTAAAGAACAGTAAAATTACTTACGCATTGGCACTTAAAGGTTACTGATCGTAAGCATCGCTAATGTTGCCACAACTTTGCCAGTATGCCAACTGCTCAACTCCAACCTTGGAAAACAATTTACTGACTGCTATTGTCCTTTCAGTGACGATAGGTAGGTACAGGTTCGTGATTGAATCAGAAATGAGGAGATTCGCAGGAGAAAGAAGAAAACCAACATAACCCGAAGAATTGCCAAACTTAAGGCGGGGCACATTGCTCGAAGAAAGGATGGCCGTTGGGGCAGTACAGTTCTGGAGTGGCAACCGCGAACTGGAAGGTGCAGAGTGGGTAGGCCCCCCACAAGGTGGAACGACGACCTGATGAAGGTCGCGGGAATCCGCTGGATGCGGAAAACGCAGGACCGGTCGTTGTGTACGCATACACAGACTATACATTTACTACACAAATAATATTAAAAACAATTTATATATACAAAATATATCTACCCATGCCATACAGATCACAGTATTTATATAAACAGAGTAGATCAATGTATCTCATTTATCCAAACTATAATAATTCATTACACAAAATAAAAATTATAAATAAATGATTCGTCCTAAATATTTAAAGTTAGGTTTATTCAATCCGGGATCATTAGGAACCAAACAGGACGAATTCTTGATAGCCATGTCACACCATACAGTGGATATAATGGCAATTAACGAGACGTGGCTGAAACCCGGTGAGGAGGGACGTGCGCCGAGTGTACCGGGATATAGGTTAAAGCATATACCGCGCCCGAGAAACATTAAAGACGGAAAAGGTGGAGGAGTAGCCTTTTATGTCAAACAGGGAGTTAGGGCGCGTGTAATTCCTCACCCTGAACAACCAGATGTTGAACAGATGTGGTTAAATATAAAAATCAATGGGAAAAAGTTGCTAGTTGGTACTGCATATAGACCGCCTTGGTTTAACTTGTCCAGGTTTTTAGAGGGAATAACTGACAGTATTAGTGCTTTGGCTCCGTATGATCACATAGTGTTACTGGGGGATTTTAATGTTAATGTTTTGGACCCAAATCACGAAAAAACTAAAAAGCTTTTTGAATTTCTAAATTACACGAACCTAAATCAGATGGTTCGGACACCAACGCACTTTAAAGGAGATGCTAGCACACTTATAGATATTATCTGTACTGATGTTAGAATCCGGAATGTAATAGTGACCCATGTTGTTGAGCTTGGACATCACTCATTTATTACATGTGATACTGTGATCAAGAAGGAGAGGCCCAAGCCAAGACTTGTTGTGTATCGGCCTTTAAAGGACATACTTGTGGACTATTTTTCAGTAGATCTCGCATCGGTGCCATGGATGGAAATTAGCTGTTTAACAGACGTAAACAGCATGACTGATTATTTTAACTTGTTCTCCACTCAATTATTTGACCTACATGCTCCCATAAAAAGTAATGTTTTCAGAGACCATCCCACGCCTTGGATAACAGAAAATGTACGGCTAATGTTCAAATTGCGCGATGAAGCAAGAGACAAATATCATAAGCTGAAATCAAATATAAATGAACAGACTAGATTAGACATTGCAAAAAGATATTATCTAGATCTGAAGAACCAAGCTATCATTGCATTATCACAAGAAAAAAAAGCCTACTTCACCAGACATATAAATAATAATATAAAAAACCCAAAAGTACTGTGGCAAAATTTAAAAGCAGATGTGTTACCCACTCATAGTGATGGCTTGCTTCCTGAACATTTTGATGATCCTGATGAGATCAATAAAGCTTTTCTCAACGTACCGGGGGAGTCCAGATTGACCATATCGCAGTTGACATTCCTTGAGTTTAATAGAACTAGTGACTCTCAGTTTGTACTCAATAATGTTAGCCAGGAGGAAATTCTGAAGATAATAAAAAGTCTAGGTTCGAATGCAAAGGGTGTCGACGGAATAGGTTTAGATATGCTTATGCTCACGTTGCCGTCTTCCCTGCAAACTATCACATCAATAGTGAATCAGTCGATAGACACCCATACTTTTCCTGAAGCATGGAAGTGTGCTATTGTGCGCCCCATCCCTAAAACCAACAATCCAAGTAATGTTAAAGAGCTTCGGCCAATAAGCATACTGCCCTGCCTTTCAAAGGTCCTGGAGAGAGTAGTACACACTCAAATGTCGGAATACTTGGAAAAGAATAATATTCTTCCCGACCTTCAGTCAGGCTTTAGGAAGGGCCGTGGGACGGCAACTGCTCTGTCAGATGTGATAGGTAACATACTTGAAGCACGTGACCAGGGGGAGGGCTCATTGCTTGTTCTTCTGGATTTCTCCCGGGCGTTCGACGCAATAAACACCTCTCTGTTGCTTTCTAAATTATCATACTATGGGTTTGCAGCGGGGACAGTTGAGTGGTTTGCAAGTTACTTAACGGGGAGGACACAATATGTCGAGATCCGGAAGGAGGATGGATTGACCTTATCATCACCTCCACGTCAGGTATTACGTGGTGTGCCCCAGGGATCCATTTTAGGACCTCTTCTTTACATTCTATATAGTGCTGACATAACAAGCTCATTTCATTTTTGCAAGTATCACATGTATGCGGATGATATTCAACTATACATAAGTTGTAAACCTATTGACACTTTAGAAGCAGTACAAAAAATTAATGCAGATTTACAGAGAGTGGTTGCATGGTCTGAGCAAAATTCATTAGTTTTAAATCCAACTAAGTCGAAATTTATGGTGCTGGGCAGTAGGCAAATGATTGGCTCAATGCTGTCGGTTAAACCAGAAATTACAATTTTGGGCAAAGAAATTGAAAGAGTAGAAACAGCATGCAATTTAGGTCTAACAATCGATCCTGAGCTACGCTTTGAAAAGCACATAAATATTTCCCTAAGGAATTGCTTTTACAGATTAAAAATTTTATATTCCATCAGAAACCACATAAGTGTGCAATTGCGGAAACAACTAGTAGATAGCCTAGTTTTGTCAAAACTAAATTACTGTGACACCGTGTACGGTCCATGTCTGTTAGCAAGAACGGATAAGTTGATCCAACGTATTCAGAATGCATGTACCCGGTTTTGTGTAAGCATACCTCGAAGAAGCCATGTTACTCCTTTCGCAAACGCTAACAATATCCTTAAGATGGCCGCAAGGAGGAAGCTACATATGGCTAGTTTACTCTTTGGTGTCATTACTACACAAAAACCACATTATCTGTATACGAAACTGAGTTGGAGACGAAATCAATATAGAAGCTACATACGGTATGTAACAGATCCCCTTTCAATCCCAAAACACAGATCCATGGCTTTCAGAGGGAGTTTTAAGTGGGCTGCCACTCGCTGCTGGAATGACCTTCCTCCTCCGGTAAGAGACCTGAAAACAAAGCATACTTTCCTATCACATCTAAAAAAACATTATATGCAGATACAGCAGGCCTTATAACCTGTGCAAACTAATGTCATTGATGGTCTTACCGCAAGGGTCATGGCCTCCTAGCAATGGTATCAGGTCTTCAGCGGTGAGTTGGAGCTCTTTCTGACTGCCTTCTCTGCCTTGGTCTATGTGAACATAGAACACAAATATACCCTGTTGTGTAGGTACGTCAATCTAAGGTGACTGGAAAAAAAAAAAAACTAATAATATGAAACACAGTATAATAATATAATGCATAGGTATACTAAGTAGTTTATTTGCAATGTATTGATTTGTCTACATTATATTATTTCTATTAAAGTATGTAGGTACAAGAATTTAATTGCAGTTTCTTCCTTAGTTGTTTAAATAAGTACTTTATAAAATGCAGTTAAGTACCTAATAGATATTTGGATGTGTAGTTTGAATCACAACATACGCCTTAGTTGTTGCTGGGATATGAGTTGAGCAGATAAATCGTAAATCATATTATTATCCGTTGGAACTAAAAAATATTGCGTCTTTGATGGTATTTTACGAGCGCGGAGCGCAGTCTGTCTGTAACGTAGTATAGGTATTAGGTAGGTAGGTACTGATAGGCGTCTACGCAATTATGGCCGCCGCCCGCTTGGTTACTGGTTACATACTTACATAGCTATTTTGATGTAACTGTGTTTTCTTTGTACCATAATAAGACTAGGTTTATTTATTGCACTGTATTTATGTATACACTATTTATATGACATTCACTCATTATCATAGACATATAACACACTCATTATAATAAGTAGTACTTACTTGGTTTGAGTTTCTCTGTAGTGGGATTTCATTAAGTCACTCATAAGGTTTTTGCTGAAAATCAGCGCTGCTGGCACTAGGTCCGTCCTAAGCCACAGCATTACGCTGAGCAATGACCTACATTTTTGCGCACATGCGACGCACAAAGATCACAGCAGTATTTATAATACTTAACATTTTTTATTATTGTTTTTGTTTTGATTTGACTAACTGTAAATCACAGACAATAATGTAGAACAAAAATCCGATCATTACCGTTATAACCACAGATCATGTATTGTTTATGTCCAGTGTTGTCAGTTGTCAATTTAACTGTAACTATACTAATTTGTCATGAAATTGTAAAGTATTATGTATTTATTATTAAGTATTATGTATAAGTTTTGTAGTGAGTGCGTCAAATGGAGCGCAAGAATAAAATCTTTTTCTTTCTTTCTTTGTGGTGATGCTTGGGGGAAGCCTATGTCTAGCAGTGGACGTCTTTCGGCAAAAATGATGATGATGATAAAAAAATAAAAAATAAAGGGTCAACAAAGTGCTACCCATTCTAATTATCGCTTTTTTGTTTCGCATAACTGCATTAATCCAAGAAAAGCTGTTAATGCCCGTTTTAAACCAACTGCAAGCCTTAATTAACGATTGAATTGAATTGAATTGAATTAATAATGTCCCGCTATTACAATTAGTTTCATGCCAGCTTAAGTTTAAAATGGAAATACACAACTATTAACAACTTCATAATTTCAGAACCTCAAGAAATTAATGAGTTTCCATTTATTTAAAGCAGGGTTTTCTTTAAAAAAACAGTCAAATCGTAAAAATAAATAATTTACTTTCACAATCTTTAAGCGATAAAGACTAAAATATGTAACGGTTATTTTTAATGTTATTAGTTATTTTTCTTATCTTTACGTTGTCTTCGCAGTTTAGAGCCTCGTTTAAAAACTCGAAACTTATAAACTAGGTCTTTAAGTGGTGTTTCGTGACTGGGTCGAGGAACTTTAGAAACAGCATGAATATAAATAGAACCTTAAAGTCAGTTACACACGAACTTTTTTTTTCATGCCAACTCTTACTTTTAGCATTTACATATTTAAAACCTGCTTTATTAACAATTAATGAAAATATTGCAAGGAAACCTGAGATTGTTACAAAAAATCTCGATGTCATGAATGTGTACAGTCTGTAAACCCATAGCACATGAATAAATATCCATACAGCCTTGGCCCGAACGTTGGGGCCAGCGATTGGCAGTTGGCCTTCGCATGTCCCCGTCTCCACACGTTGGTCCCACACACGTTGGAACTTGGGACCAAGCTATGGAGCCGGGGTTAGTTAGTTTAAGCCATTGTAAAATTCTTTTGCTTTTTGGATTAGAAACATCCATCGCAAGTTAGGGACTCTCAGAAAAGGCTCTTTTTATTTTCTAATTAGCTCTGAATCCCTCCTCTTCCTTCTTATCGTCCATATTATTAAGGCTTGCCTGCCATCAAAGGGCTTTAAGATGAAGATAATTTCGTAACCGCGGTACAGATCAAAGTGAAGCAAAACTGAGAATGTAGGTACCTACATTTTAATGTCATGTCTGTGGTCATGTCACTTACAAAGACGTATTTATAAGGTAAGTTTCTATAAAAGTGCCTCTTTTGTACCTGTGAGGTTAATAAATAAATACTTTTTTATGCAGACCCATACAAGTAATACCTACACAAAACAAAAAAATACGGAAAACTGATAAAATAATAATAATTGTATTGAGTATTACCATGTATTACTACTTGTTATTATGAAACAACTTTACCTTAATGTATATTAAACTTTATAAATGCTTTATTTATTTAAACTTTATGCATTTTTTACTTTGTTTCCTTCTACCTCTAATCGTTCGATATAATCATCCTGGGTGGTATTTAATACCATATAGGATACACACACATATTTATGATACACAGGCCCTTAGGCCGTTTCGCCATCCTACACCATATTTTTTTTGTGATTACTGGGAGGCAAACGGCCCTAAACCCTGTAACTCCCACGGAAGTAATATCGCGCCAGGAAACAATACAATTATTTTGTTTCTCATTATAATTAGAAGTATTCATTCGGTTTAAGGCCCGTTTAGACTACGTTATAATAATTATATAGCAAATATTATACAACGTGTATCAGAAATTCGTGGTCATATTAATTTGAAGAGCTTATTCTGGGGATGCTATCGAACAACTTTTACTATGGGACCAATCCTGAAATCGCGAAAAAAAAAAACAGCTGATCCCACAGAAATACCTAGATAGAATAGAAAAGTGGGCAGAGCGCGCGTGCCGACACTCTGCTCCATAGTGCAGGGCATTTCAGACTTTCTAAGTACGCGTTTAGACTTGTTTCTGTAAATACTGTAACAAAAACCCGCAAAAATGCCTTATTGTGTTGTTTCTAACTGCAGAAACAAAAGCTGTAAAGTTAATTTCTAAAAATTAATGACGTCAATATGGGAGGCGTAGTTTGTTCGAAAGTTTTCACGCATGAATCGCAAGTAAAATTGTGATTACAACCATTCTACATCTATTTCTGTGGCTGATCCTTACATTTTGTCGAGCGACATCGGTGATTTAATAGGGAACAGCTGATATTTTTTTCGCGATTTCAAGGTTGGTCCCATAACAAAAGATGTTCATATAAGAAAAACAGCTGTTAATAATTAAATTAATCACAATATCAAGTATAACTTCGGAATTTATAATAACCAAATTATGCAAATACTTTTGAAAGATACCAAGTTACAATATTATCTTCAAGATGTGTTGTCTCGACGAAGCTCAGGATCAAAGTGAGTTCTCTCCGTCGTTTTGCCGCCGAGCCGAGCGTTAGTAGTTTTTTTTTTAAATGGCTTGGTATTGACGTCCTCCTTCATTCTGCCAAGACCACAGACAAGTGCGACAACATTCAATGCTGTACCCTGAATGAACTCTTAAAATATGACCACGCATTTCTGATACACGTTGTATAGCACAACAATATCGTTCATTATGGTACATTTTATGTTAATGAGCTGACAATACAAATCAAATCCCCCCCCAATAAACATTGTGTCCTAGATTGAAGAAAGACCATGAAATCTAACATAGTTTAGTTTTACATTTAAATAAAATGATAGCAAAAATTCTACCCAAAAACTAAAAACACTGTTTATTTGACAGATTTGATCCTTATCATTTGCCCTATCAAGATAAGCCATAAAATACAGCATGGTACTTTTTATATTGGTTTTAGTGCGATTCCCGGTTCAAGTTCAATTTGGAACCGTGCAACTAGAGCCTGACGTTTCAAAAGTGCGTGTATTTAGGTTTATTTGAAGTAAAAAACATTTGTTTTTTTTTTGTGGTAAGGAAGTTTTCAGAAATCCGTGCATGCAGTTATTCTTGTTTTTAAAAACAAATGAACGTTTCAATTAAATAAAAATTTCTATCTTCAATCTTTAATGTACTTTTCCTCCATGTCCCGTTCGTTTTTCCACCCTGTACAGTACGCAATACAATAGTAATGACGCAATATGCTATACTCATCATCATCATCATCATTTCAGCCGAAAGACGTCCACTACTGGACATAGGCCTCCCCCAATTAAGGGGGGATATGCCATAATCGCCACGCTTGGCAGGCGGGTTGGCGATTGCAGTTGGTTGGTTAAATACTCAGAGAACGCTGCTGCCCATCCTCTGGTGAATCCCTTAGTCGCCTTTTACGACACCCATGAGAAGAGATAAGGATGGTGCTATTCTTTAAGTCCGGCACCACACGGACTCTTGCTATACTACATAACAAAATATTATAGCGTAGTCTAAACTGCGCTTTAGGTATTAATAAGTTTATAAAAATACATTTTGAGCTAATGAAAGATAAACTTTACGTACCTAATTTTATTAACATAATACCTTCTTCATAGAACATTTAATATTATTTAGAGACAAAATTTTAGTTAAAACGCTTGGATGAAATAGATTTTGGATTTATTTATCTAGAAGATTACCAAACCTTGGAGACGTTTAAACTATTAAGCATCTATTTTAACTAATGACTTCATCATATTCTTTTGTCTCTAGAGACTTATAACAATGACAATTATTATAATAAAACCGACTTCAAAAACCTTAACTAAAAAGTAAAAAATAATCTTAATAATCTCAGTCTTCCTGCGACCACGAAAGTTGCAAAGCTTTCGAAACGACAGGAAAACCAATTTAAGTAATATACGCGATGTAATCCGGTTAAACTTATTTTATTATAATGTGTAGATATCACGAAAACCTAAGATTTTTTTAAATATAATCCTTGTATGTATTTCAACATCTTTGCTGGCACTACCTCAACTAATACGTCTTCCGAAGATCCGGCTCGCAGAAACAAGGTAGATATTTGTTCGTGAACTAGCACTCAATCATCAAGACAAAGGTTATGTCGAATTCCCATATAGCACCCATTCCCGTAAACATCGGAGAATCTACACTCGAAGTTGTTGACGATTATGTATACCTAGGACAAACTGTCCAGCTAGGTAAGTCCAACTTCGAGAAAGAGGTCAATCGTCGAATCCGACTCGGTTGGGCAGCGTTCGGGAAGCTACGCAATATCTTCTCGTCCAAAATACCGCAGTGTCTCAAGACGAAAGTCTTTGACCAGTGTGTGTTGCCAGTAATTACTTACGGTACTGAAACGTGGTCGCTCACAATGGGCCTGATAAGAAGGCTCAAAGTCACTCACAGGGCAATGGAGAGGGCTATGCTCGGAGTGTCCCTGCGTGATCGAATCAGAAATGAGGAGATTCGCAGAAGAACGAAAGTAACCGACATAGCCCGAAGAATTGCCAAACTTAAGTGGCAGTGGGCGAGGCACATTGCTCGCAGAACGGATGGCCGATGGGGCAATAAAGTTCTGGAGTGGCGACCGCGTACTGGAAGGCGCAGCGTGGGTAGGCCCCCCACAAGGTGGACCGACGACCTGGTGAAGGTCGCGGGAATCCGCTGGATGCGGAAGGCACAGGACCGGTCGTTGTGGCGATGCTTGGGGGAGGCCTATGTCCAGCAGTAGACGTCTTTCGGCTGAAATGATGAAATGATGATGATGACTCAATCATTTCCTCTGTGACTGTAGTAGCCACCGATTCACTTCTTCTGAATTCTTAAGTCTAGTTTTCTAGCCATTCAGTTTAGTTTTCACCATTAAATAAATTAATCTAGACATTGCACAACCGTTTCATTCGAAGTAACTGGTTTCTGGTGAAAATGCAGCTAATCTCGATACATTAATTTAATTTATCGGTAATTTTTCCCGGAAAATTCCGAACACCTGGTACACCAATGTCGTAAGAAGGGCATTTTAATGGACACATACCGAAATAAACTTGACAGTAGTATCACTGGTGTTGTAAACATATTGTATACATACACCTTTATAAACACAGGCCGGTTGTAAAATTGTATTGGAATCATTTAACAATCTGTGTTATGTAATTTACTCGTATATATAGGTAAAAAATGATACAACGTGTTCTTGAATTAACTCAAAACCTGAAACTAGTTTGTTCAGAATCGAGAGTAGAATACATTACACTACTTTTTAACAAAATTAGTTTTGGTTAATTTTACCAAAACAATATTTCCATACCATGCTGAGTCTAAAAGTTTCATACGACGATGCGGCGCTGAGCGCAAAGCCGAGCGAGACCCAGTAAAAAAGTAAGATAGAAACTTTCGGGTAACATTTGTAAAACAAATTTTTTTTTTTTTTTTTTTCCTAAAACAATTCAAACTTAACTTAATTTTAGGAGGTTATTCACCTCCCAACACAGTAGAGTCGAGAGCGTCGCGCTTTCGTGAATGAATCTAGCGCAATGAATCGATTAGAGTAACCATGATACCAAAAATAACAAATATCTTCTACAATAATAAATGAAAATTAATAATTACTTTCCATATCAATTTATTATAATAAAAACAAGTTGGGGTGTCTGAAGTTTTGAGTTATTCTAATAACACGTTGTATAAATGTACGCGGAGTATTAGCAAAAAAACTAGACGATATTGCGATTTTTCACATGAATACAAATGAATGAATATTGTAATATTACATGAACAATATTACTATTTAAATGTGATGCGCCCTTCTCGCCTTTAGCAATATGCAGCTTCGTTGAGATTATGACGCTGTAATGGTCTTTGTTTTCAGTCACCTAACTTTATTAATCATTTAGACTCTAATGACTGTAGTCATTTGACTAGGTCTACCAAGAAAAGTACAAAAATAGTATAATATAGTAGCAATATATATTTCGCTGAGTATAACAGATTTATATTTATTTATTCACCATGACATTTTTATCATCGATGAATCAGTTACCGTAGGTACTCATAATTCTGACCAACTTTTACTATGGGACCAGCCGGCAGTCCTGAAATCGCAAAAACGAGGTCGCTCGACAAAATATTAGATAGAGCTGGTTTTTTTTCTTGATTAAGGGCTGTTCCTCTTGTAAAAGCTGTTCGCAATGATAAGTGCATTAACTGGGCAACCGATGTAAGACGATAAAATGCCACAGTGTGTAACGTTTTTGAAGTATTATAGCCATTTGGTCTTGTATTGTATTTGTTATAACTTAGTACTAGAGGTCGCCTCCAGCTACGCCCGCGTGGATGTCATTTATCGCGCATTCCTCGCGAACTGGTTAATTTCCCAGGATAAAAAGTAGCCTACGTCCTTCTTCAGGTCCCAGGCTACGAAATTTCACTAAGATCAGTTCAGAGTTTTTGTCGTGAAAAGGTAACAAACAAACAGACATAGCCACTTGCGCATTTATAGTATTCGTATGGACATATTAAATTAAAGTTAGCAATCTTTCAAATTGCACAAAAAAGGCGGACGTAACGTCACTAAGATTATTTTTTTTTTTTTTTTTTTTTTTTTCTCTCCCTCCAGTAAAAAGCCTGGCAGACAAACGTCTGTGTTTGTAGTTTGGCATCTCGATGTTGAAGCACAACTAAAAAAACAGGTTATTGATGCTTGATCAGGAATCCCCAACAATGCTCTGCAAATGTTAATATTTTTACTACAAAATGAAAATTACCTTTTACCAACTTCGGAAATCTCCATCTATTATTTTTCGTACTTCACTTTTTTCTAGTAAGGTTTGGTTGATTATTAGTTTCAATATAACAACTGCCGGTAAAATGTCCGTCGCGCTCGGCTGCCCGCAGCGCATTGTTAGATTTGTGGGTAAATGCGTGCAAACGAACCTGTGACATGTATATGTATTTATTAATTGATGACGTCCGTTCCACTTATTTCCCATTTATTTAATATTACTATTTTAACACGTATATATATATATCACGATATTTATATTTTATATTATATTATTATTGCGAAAAACTTTCTTATTATTTTTATTTATGTTTAGTTTACTCACTGTAAAACTGATTTTCGTCCGTGACGCTTTCAAACAAGGTCCAGTTGAAAACCAGCGCCAGACACTAGTTGTCTGGCATTTTTGCTGAACTGAGCCTATTTGGTGCAGCCGCGAGGCACACAATTATACTTTTAGGAGTCTATATTGATTAAAGCTGTATATTATTGTTATTGTGTGTGTTGTGTGGCTGTAGTAAATAAACCATTTTTCTTTCTTTTCTTTCTTTCTTTCTATTAAAGAACGTGATATTTTCCTAATCCCACTATAATTTCGACAGCATTTTAACACACCAGATATATTATATTGTTATTTTATTTGTGACAATACAACAATGACTACCGTCACACGAGATTTGTTTTATTTGTTGTGTAATCGCGGCTTTTTGTCTTACTTTGGGTGTAAATGTGTGCGTGCCAGCCCGTACTTTTAAGCGAGCCGTCCAATATATATAAGTCTACGGAGCCGTCTTACTATGGGTGTTTCTCTTATTGTTTAGCGAGTTTCCACGCGCCTTTTTTTATTCGTCCATGATTGTAACTGGCGAAATGTGGGTATACTATTACACCTCTGCCTACCCCTTCGAGGAAATACAGGCGTGATGTTATGTTGTTTTATGTTTGTGATTGTAACTATGAAGAAACCAATATCTCATATGAAACTA
The DNA here is from genome assembly GCA_949699075.1 of Asteroscopus sphinx. NCBI lineage: Eukaryota > Metazoa > Arthropoda > Insecta > Lepidoptera > Noctuidae > Asteroscopus > Asteroscopus sphinx. The sequence continues at coordinate 28,040,245 of OX453004.1, read as the reverse complement.
TGTTTTAACTTAATTTTTTAACACAGTTCGTAGAACCATCGAATAACCGTCCATAATTTTCTAAATTACACTTATTAACAGCATAATGATACTCACTACGCATAATAAATAGGCACTTTATAATAATCATAACGCAATGTAATACTGGAAACGTGACTTAACTTCCAATTTATTTCTATTGAGAGGTTAACGGAAATAGAAATTACAATGGACGAGCAATTTCAGATGAAACCGCCTTTTCATGATAATAATTATAGCTACATTTTAAATAGGTTTTTGCCTTTTGAAATACAATATTTTGTTTATATTAAGTCTTTATTGTGGTTTTTATAGAAATTGTTCCTAATCACCATTCCTAATCAATCACACATCATGACGTAAACAAAAAATAAACAAATCTTGTCTAAAAATAATAATGCTTTTAAGATAGTATGCAGTAGATTCTGCACATTACTGATTTGTTTTTTTATAAATTATAGTTATTTTTCACACACGTCATTTTTTTTTTCATCCATCCATTTTAACGAACTTACTCCTTGTCCCGACTTACCCCAAGTCACTATATAAACAGACTTTGCCGTTGCAGCTTCACCCGTGTATAATTCGGTTTATCACAGAAGATAGTACCACGCATCCCTTGGAAACTGTTCTGTTTCCCGGGATAAAAAGTAGAACTTATTATTATTCGGGTCGGTCGGTTCTATCTGTGTGCCAATTTTTTTTTCCAATTCCTTTGAATTTTTATTGTGATTAAGTAAAAAACATCTTAACATGTTCACAAACTTTAAATTTTTTTATATGAGTAGTATGCAACAGTATAGATAAATAAATATATAAATAAATATCTTTGGGACATTTTTACACAGCACCATCTAGTCCCAAACTAAGCAGAACTTGTGCTATGGGTACTAGACAATGGATATAATACTTATACTTATTGGATGATAGTTTGTTTATTTTTTTGTCCTTTAATCACACTAAAACAGCTAAACGGATTTAGGTGTAGTTTAGCAGACAGATAGACCATATCCCGGATTAACAAATTATTATAGGCCCTTTTTTTCCTGTGAAGACATTTACGAGGGATGCGCGAAAATATATTTCTGTAATAAATCGAATTACACGCGCGCAAACCCGTAGGCTAGTACTCTATAGATCGTAAAGAAAATGCACTTAAAATGCCCCCATGAAGAATCTTACATATTTAACCTTCATTAAGCTTTGCCCGACACTTTCCCTGAACGAGCATTTTCAGCAAAAAAGGTCGTAACATTTATGTTGTATACTTTAAATTGAGGTAGGCAAGCAACATTTAACATAAAACGGACGCTAAACTTGGTAACAAACAGTTTCCAGTTATCCTTTCTATGTTTGCTACAATTTGTAGGTTATTTTGTCAAAATTGTTCATAGCTACGACGACGGTTCGACACGTAGAGGACCTAATGTTTACTACGAAAATGTATTGGGAATTTCGTAGCATTGTTTTGGCGTAGATTTGGCTACGAATTTCGCAAAATGTTTAGTGGTTATACGACTGTGTTTACAGTTGAATAACTTTCAAACATTATGGCATACCCCCCCCTTAATGGTCCCTCATTTAGGGGGGGATATGCCATAATGGGCTATGTCCAGCAGTGAACGTCTTTCGGCTGAAATGATGATGATGATGATGAAGTTTCAAACTCATGTAGAATTGTATTATTGTATTGAGTGAATGAATGTGCAAAAATATTGAATGAAATTTAAAAATGTATTAATTCGGGGCTAAAACCGTTAATTTTGGCCGTAATCGATATAGCAAGTCACGTTCACCGTTCGCCGATCGTTGAAGATGCAAAGTCTCATGTGATACAATATTTAAACCGTTAATTTTGGCCGTAATCGATATAGCAAGTCACGTTCACCGTTCGCCGATCGTTGAAGATGCAAAGTCTCATGTGATACAATATTTAAACCGTTAATTTTGGCCGTAATCGATATAGCAAGTCACGTTCACCGTTCGCCGATCGTTGAAGATGCAAAGTCTCATGTGATACAATATTTAAACCGTTAATTTTGGCCGTAATCGATATAGCAAGGCACGTTCACCGTTCGCCGATCGTTGAAGATGCAAAGTCTCATGTGATACAATATTTAAACCGTTAATTTTGGCCGTAATCGATATAGCAAGTCACGTTCACCGTTCGCCGATCGTTGAAGATGCAAAGTCTCATGTGAACGACACGACACCCATGAGAAGAGATAAGGATGGTGCTATTCTTTAAGTCCGGCACCACACGGACTCTTGCTATACTACATAACAAAATATTATAGCGTAGTCTAAACTGCGCTTTAGGTATTAATGAGTTTATAAAAATACATTTTGAGCTAATGAAAGATAAACTTTACGTACCTAATTTTATTAACATAATACCTTCTTCATAGAACATTTAATATTATTTAGAGACAAAATTTTAGTTAAAACGCTTGATGAAATAGATTTTGGATTTATTTATCTAGAAGATTACCAAACCTTGAAGACGTTTAAACTATTAAGCATCTATTTTAACTAATGACTTCATCATATTCTTTTGTCTCTAGAGACTTATAACAATGACAATTATTATAATAAAACCGACTTCAAAAACCTTAACTAAAAAGTAAAAAAGAATCTTAATAATCTCAGTCTTCCTGCGACCATGAAAGCTGCAAAGCTTTCGAAACGTCAGGAAAACCAATTTAAGTAATATACGCGATGTAATCCGGTTAAACTTATTTTATTATAATGTGTAGATATCACGAAAACCTAAGAAATTTTTAAATATAATCCTTGTATGTATTTCAACATCTTTGCTGGCACTACCTCAACTAATACGTCTTCCGAAGATCCGGCTCGCAGAAACAAGGTAGATATTTGTTCGTGAACTAGCACTCAATCATCAAGACAAAGGTTATGTCGAATTCCCATATAGCACCCATTCCCGTAAACATCGGAGAATCTACACTCGAAGTTGTTGACGATTATGTATACCTAGGACAAACTGTCCAGCTAGGTAAGTCCAACTTCGAGAAAGAGGTCAATCGTCGAATCCGACTCGGTTGGGCAGCGTTCGGGAAGCTACGCAATATCTTCTCGTCCAAAATACCGCAGTGTCTCAAGACGAAAGTCTTTGACCAGTGTGTGTTGCCAGTAATTACTTACGGTACTGAAACGTGGTCGCTCACAATGGGCCTGATAAGAAGGCTCAAAGTCACTCACAGGGCAATGGAGAGGGCTATGCTCGGAGTGTCCCTGCGTGATCGAATCAGAAATGAGGAGATTCGCAGAAGAACGAAAGTAACCGACATAGCCCGAAGAATTGCCAAACTTAAGTGGCAGTGGGCGAGGCACATTGCTCGCAGAACGGATGGCCGATGGGGCAGTAAAGTTCTGGAGTGGCGACCGCGTACTGGAAGGCGCAGCGTGGGTAGGCCCCCCACAAGGTGGACCGACGACCTGGTGAAGGTCGCGGGAATCCGCTGGATGCGGAAGGCACAGGACCGGTCGTTGTGGCGATGCTTGGGGGAGGCCTATGTCCAGCAGTAGACGTCTTTCGGCTGAAATGATGAAATGATGATGATGACTCAATCATTTCCTCTGTGACTGTAGTAGCCACCGATTCACTTCTTCTGAATTCTTAAGTCTAGTTTTCTAGCCATTCAGTTTAGTTTTCGCCATTAAATAAATTAATCTAGACATTGCACAACCGTTTCATTCGAAGTAACTGGTTTCTGGTGAAAATGCAGCTAATCCCGATACATTGATTTAATCAATCGGTAATTTTTCTGGGAAAATTCCCAACACCTGGTACACCAATGTCGTAAGAAGGGCATTTCAATGACACATACCGAAATAAACTCCACAGTAGTATCACTGGTGTTGTAAACATATTGTATACATACACCTTTATAAACACAGGCCGGTTGTAAAATTGTATTGGAATCATTTAACAATCTGTGTTATGTAATTTACTCGTATATATAGGTAAAAAATGTGTCTATAGATACAACGTGTTATTGAATTAACTCAAAACCTGAAACGAGTTTGTTCAGAATCGAGAGTAGAATACATTATACTACTTTTTAACAAAATTAGTTTTGGTTAATTTTTACCAAAACAATATTTCCATACCATGCAGAGTCTAAAAGTTTCATACGACGATGCGGCGCTGAGCGCAAAGCCGAGCGAGACCCAGTAAAAAAGTAAGATAGAAACTTTCGGGTAACATTTGTTTCCTAAAAAAATTCAAACTTAACTTAATTTTAGGAGGTTATTCACTTCCCAACACAGTTGAGTCGAGAGCGTCGCGCGTTCGTGAATGAATCTAGCGCAATGAATCGATTAGAGTAACCATGATACCAAAAATTACAAATGAAGATATTTATGAAGATACAATAATAAATGAAAATTAATAATTACTTTCCATATCAATTTATTATAATAAAAACAAGTTGGGGTGTCTGAGGTTTTGAGTTATTCTAATAACACGTTGTATAAATGTATGCGGAGTATTAGCAAAAAAACTAGACGATATTGCGATTTTTCACATGAATACAAATTAATGAATATTGTTGTATTACATGAACAATATTACTATTTAAATGTGATGCGCCCTTCTTGCCCTTAGCAATATGCAGCTTCGTTGAGATTATGTCGCTGTAATGGTCTTTGTTTTCAGTCACCTAACCTTATTAATCATATAGACTCTAATGACTGTAGTCATTTGACTAGGTCTACCAAGAAAAGTACAAAAATAGTATAATATAGTAGCAATATATATTTCGCTGAGTATAACAGATTTATATTTATTTATTCACCATGACATTTTTATCATCGATGAATCAGTTACCGTAGGTACTCATAATTCTGACCAACTTTTACTATGGGACCAGCCGGCAGCCCTGAAATCGCAAAAACGAGGTCGCTCGACAAAATATTAGATAGAGCTGGTTTTTTTTCTTGATTAAGGGCTGTTCCTCTTGTAAAAGCTGTTCGCAATGATAAGTGCATTAACTGGGCAACCGATGTAAGACGATAAAATGCCACAGTGTGTAACGTTTTTGAAGTATTATAGCCATTTGGTCTTGTATTGTATTTGTTATAACTTAGTACTAGAGGTCGCCTCCAGCTACGCCCGCGTGGATGTCATTTATCGCGCATTCCTCGCGAACTGGTTAATTTCCCAGGATAAAAAGTAGCCTACGTCCTTCTTCAGGTCCCAGGCTACGAAATTTCACTAAGATCAGTTCAGAGTTTTTGTCGTGAAAAGGTAACAAACAAACAGACATAGCCACTTGCGCATTTATAGTATTCGTATGGACATATTAAATTAAAGTTAGCAATCTTTCAAATTGCACAAAAAAGGCGGACGTAACGTCACTAAGATTATTATTTTTTTTTTTTTTTTTTTTTTTTTCTCTCCCTCCAGTAAAAAGCCTGGCAGACAAACGTCTGTGTTTGTAGTTTGGCATCTCGATGTTGAAGCACAACTAAAAAAACAGGTTATTGATGCTTGATCAGGAATCCCCAACAATGCTCTGCAAATGTTAATATTTTTACTACAAAATGAAAATTACCTTTTACCAACTTCGGAAATCTCCATCTATTATTTTTCGTACTTCACTTTTTTCTAGTAAGGTTTGGTTGATTATTAGTTTCAATATAACAACTGCCGGTAAAATGTCCGTCGCGCTCGGCTGCCCGCAGCGCATTGTTAGATTTGTGGGTAAATGCGTGCAAACGAACCTGTGACATGTATATGTATTTATTAATTGATGACGTCCGTTCCACTTATTTCCCATTTATTTAATATTACTATTTTAACACGTATATATATATATCACGATATTTATATTTTATATTATATTATTATTGCGAAAAACTTTCTTATTATTTTTATTTATGTTTAGTTTACTCACTGTAAAACTGATTTTCGTCCGTGACGCTTTCAAACAAGGTCCAGTTGAAAACCAGCGCCAGACACTAGTTGTCTGGCATTTTTGCTGAACTGAGCCTATTTGGTGCAGCCGCGAGGCACACAATTATACTTTTAGGAGTCTATATTGATTAAAGCTGTATATTATTGTTATTGTGTGTGTTGTGTGGCTGTAGTAAATAAACCATTTTTCTTTCTTTTCTTTCTTTCTTTCTATTAAAGAACGTGATATTTTCCTAATCCCACTATAATTTCGACAGCATTTTAACACACCAGATATATTATATTGTTATTTTATTTGTGACAATACAACAATGACTACCGTCACACGAGATTTGTTTTATTTGTTGTGTAATCGCGGCTTTTTGTCTTACTTTGGGTGTAAATGTGTGCGTGCCAGCCCGTACTTTTAAGCGAGCCGTCCAATATATATAAGTCTACGGAGCCGTCTTACTATGGGTGTTTCTCTTATTGTTTAGCGAGTTTCCACGCGCCTTTTTTTATTCGTCCATGATTGTAACTGGCGAAATGTGGGTATACTATTACACCTCTGCCTACCCCTTCGAGGAAATACAGGCGTGATGTTATGTTGTTTTATGTTTGTGATTGTAACTATGAAGAAACCAATATCTCATATGAAACTATGTTTTAACTTAATTTTTTAACACAGTTCGTAGAACCATCGAATAACCGTCCATAATTTTCTAAATTACACTTATTAACAGCATAATGATACTCACTACGCATAATAAATAGGCACTTTATAATAATCATAACGCAATGTAATACTGGAAACGTGACTTAACTTCCAATTTATTTCTATTGAGAGGTTAACGGAAATAGAAATTACAATGGACGAGCAATTTCAGATGAAACCGCCTTTTCATGATAATAATTATAGCTACATTTTAAATAGGTTTTTGCCTTTTGAAATACAATATTTTGTTTATATTAAGTCTTTATTGTGGTTTTTATAGAAATTGTTCCTAATCACCATTCCTAATCAATCACACATCATGACGTAAACAAAAAATAAACAAATCTTGTCTAAAAATAATAATGCTTTTAAGATAGTATGCAGTAGATTCTGCACATTACTGATTTGTTTTTTTATAAATTATAGTTATTTTTCACACACGTCATTTTTTTTTTCATCCATCCATTTTAACGAACTTACTCCTTGTCCCGACTTACCCCAAGTCACTATATAAACAGACTTTGCCGTTGCAGCTTCACCCGTGTATAATTCGGTTTATCACAGAAGATAGTACCACGCATCCCTTGGAAACTGTTCTGTTTCCCGGGATAAAAAGTAGAACTTATTATTATTCGGGTCGGTCGGTTCTATCTGTGTGCCAATTTTTTTTTCCAATTCCTTTGAATTTTTATTGTGATTAAGTAAAAAACATCTTAACATGTTCACAAACTTTAAATTTTTTTATATGAGTAGTATGCAACAGTATAGATAAATAAATATATAAATAAATATCTTTGGGACATTTTTACACAGCACCATCTAGTCCCAAACTAAGCAGAACTTGTGCTATGGGTACTAGACAATGGATATAATACTTATACTTATTGGATGATAGTTTGTTTATTTTTTTGTCCTTTAATCACACTAAAACAGCTAAACGGATTTAGGTGTAGTTTAGCAGACAGATAGACCATATCCCGGATTAACAAATTATTATAGGCCCTTTTTTTCCTGTGAAGACATTTACGAGGGATGCGCGAAAATATATTTCTGTAATAAATCGAATTACACGCGCGCAAACCCGTAGGCTAGTACTCTATAGATCGTAAAGAAAATGCACTTAAAATGCCCCCATGAAGAATCTTACATATTTAACCTTCATTAAGCTTTGCCCGACACTTTCCCTGAACGAGCATTTTCAGCAAAAAAGGTCGTAACATTTATGTTGTATACTTTAAATTGAGGTAGGCAAGCAACATTTAACATAAAACGGACGCTAAACTTGGTAACAAACAGTTTCCAGTTATCCTTTCTATGTTTGCTACAATTTGTAGGTTATTTTGTCAAAATTGTTCATAGCTACGACGACGGTTCGACACGTAGAGGACCTAATGTTTACTACGAAAATGTATTGGGAATTTCGTAGCATTGTTTTGGCGTAGATTTGGCTACGAATTTCGCAAAATGTTTAGTGGTTATACGACTGTGTTTACAGTTGAATAACTTTCAAACATTATGGCATACCCCCCCCTTAATGGTCCCTCATTTAGGGGGGGATATGCCATAATGGGCTATGTCCAGCAGTGAACGTCTTTCGGCTGAAATGATGATGATGATGATGAAGTTTCAAACTCATGTAGAATTGTATTATTGTATTGAGTGAATGAATGTGCAAAAATATTGAATGAAATTTAAAAATGTATTAATTCGGGGCTAAAACCGTTAATTTTGGCCGTAATCGATATAGCAAGTCACGTTCACCGTTCGCCGATCGTTGAAGATGCAAAGTCTCATGTGATACAATATTTAAACCGTTAATTTTGGCCGTAATCGATATAGCAAGTCACGTTCACCGTTCGCCGATCGTTGAAGATGCAAAGTCTCATGTGATACAATATTTAAACCGTTAATTTTGGCCGTAATCGATATAGCAAGTCACGTTCACCGTTCGCCGATCGTTGAAGATGCAAAGTCTCATGTGATACAATATTTAAACCGTTAATTTTGGCCGTAATCGATATAGCAAGGCACGTTCACCGTTCGCCGATCGTTGAAGATGCAAAGTCTCATGTGATACAATATTTAAACCGTTAATTTTGGCCGTAATCGATATAGCAAGTCACGTTCACCGTTCGCCGATCGTTGAAGATGCAAAGTCTCATGTGATACAATATTTAAACCGTTAATTTTGGCCGTAATCGATATAGCAAGTCACGTTCACCGTTCGCCGATCGTTGAAGATGCAAAGTCTCATGTGATACAATATTTAAACCGTTAATTTTGGCCGTAATCGATATAGCAAGTCACGTTCACCGTTCGCCGATCGTTGAAGATGCAAAGTCTCATGTGATACAATATTTAAACCGTTAATTTTGGCCGTAATCGATATAGCAAGGCACGTTCACCGTTCGCCGATCGTTGAAGATGCAAAGTCTCATGTGATACAATATTTAAACCGTTAATTTTGGCCGTAATCGATATAGCAAGTCACGTTCACCGTTCGCCGATCGTTGAAGATGCAAAGTCTCATGTGATACAATATTTAAACCGTTAATTTTGGCCGTAATCGATATAGCAAGTCACGTTCACCGTTCGCCGATCGTTGCAGATGCAAAGTCTCATGTGATACAATATTTAAAATAACAATATTTAGTGTTAATTCCGCGAAAAAACTAGGTACAGTCTAACAAAGCAATTAGTATCCAGAATCGCTAGATATAAATGAAGTTTTCTCCGAAGATTATGGATGTTTTTAGAGTGAAAAATCATTTTATTAACGTATAAAGTTAAAGTGTATTTATACCAAACCCTAATCAAACTATTCTTTAATGATTTCCTGAGAAATCTTCATCTATATCTGGCGACCCTGGATACTAATTGCTTTGTTAGACTGTACAGAGTACACTGAGGTAATATGTACTACGTACACACGGCTACACATCAAGCTGTATATTTCCAGTAAAAGTTGACCTCGAATTGTATAATAGGCTTTCCGTTCAATGCGAGATCAGCTTATACTGGAAATATACAGCTTAATGTGTAGCCGTGCGTACTAGAGTAGACATTACGAACAAAAAATATCGCGCAACTTGCTGGCTGCGGAGTACGCGCGGCGCGAGCGTGGCTAAGCGAGTGAGAGTGCGGGAGCTCTAAAACGTGTTACAAACATTTTTGTTCGAGGTGTCTTCTCTAGTACGTAGTACATATTACCTCAGTGACAGAGTATCGGTTTAGTTTGCATATTGCATAATACATTAATCGCACTTTCTGCATGTGCATATATTTGTAGGCGTAAGGTCGGTGCTGCATGTTGCATTCAAGTTTGATGACTTAGTTTATTGGCGGAATTCATCATCATCATCATAATTTCAGCCGAAAGACGTCCACTGCTGGCCATAGGCCTCCCGCAAGCATCACCACGACGCGCTTTTTACGGAATTGAGTACGAATTGCCAATCTTTAACGAATTAACACTAAATATTTTAACTACATATTTTGTATGTCATGGATTTCCGCAAAGTAACGCCTGATTCCATTATTGATTTAGTCTCATATGATTGTAATTTCACCGGCACTCGTACCCTTCGCATCGGAATATAGCAATGCAAGCAATACTTTTTGGCGGCAGAAATAGGTAAGGTAAACGAGGCAAGTGTGACATAAAATCAGCTTGTACAATATTGTTGTTTTGTTTTTATTTGACAAATAACTGATTCTAACATCTTAAAGACTCAATATATTTTCAGTTCACACACAACATTTGTTTAACATAATATAATATTATTTTTTATTTTTTACGCATTTTACGCATGCGAAACGAAATCTAACGATTTTTAAATTGTGGAAAGAAAAAAAAAATCGACTTTGAATTAACTGCAAAGTTAGTCGAGTCGGTTAAGAAACACTGTTTCTTAATAAGATATCGCTGACGTCACCCAAAGATGTACCAAGTGGATGAGAATGTCGTTACCACGAGCAGTGTTCACGGTAGCTTAGTGGCTAAAGCACTGGCGTACTGAGCCAGGAGTCGCAGGTTCGAATCCTGCTCGTGAGCGATTTTTTCTTTCCACAATTTAAATCTTTAGATTTCGCTTCGCATGCGTAAATGCGTTAAAAATAATAAAATAACATACTTATAATACATAAGAAACACCCAGACCAACACAAACACTTATCTTCGTCACAAAAATATTTGTGTCCTGTGGGAATCGAACCCACGACCTCGTGATCAGCAGTCTGACACTCGAACCACTAGACCACAGACGTCGTCAATTATTAACAATAGATGGTCAATCGTCGACTATTAGACAATAGATGTTACTAATCTCAAAAGTGTACCGAAAAAAAGCTTAGCTACACTTGCTTCGGATCACTATACTGTGGTTGTAGTATTCCTATATTGGTATTTTCTGAAAATTAACAAAGAAGCTCAAATTACGAGGCAAATCCATCCATCATTAATCTCTCCTAATGTATTGATCGGAGTAAAATATAATGTAGATTGAATTTTCTGTACCGACCGTAGTACTTAGCAAACTTTGAAAGGTCCATTAGCTGATCAGGAATTCGCCGAATCATCGCATTATACTTACGAAGCTTGAGAATAAAAGTAACATTTCTAAAAAACATGTAGTCTTAATAAAGATTATTTAATTTTATTAGAATGCCTACTTGTACAAATATTAATAACGAGCCTTTGCCTGCGGCTACGCCCGCGTGCTGAAATTCAATATAGCCTAAGTTACTTCTAGATATTGTAGCTTTCTAATGGTGAAAGAAATTAAAATTTGTTCAGTGGTTTCAGAGTTTATCGATTACAAAAAACAAACAAACAAATCTTTCCACTTTATAATATTATTAGTATAGTAGTAAGTATAGATATAGATTACACTAAACTTTTTTTGAACCCACAAGTTGCTTTATGAATGCATCTAAAACCTATTATAGTTAAAAAATACCATGTACCTATAAATCTTAAATCAAGAAAATGGTGTAGTGTTCCCCGTCGTAGTTTTGGGAAAAGAAAAACACGTATTTTTTTATTATTATGTAATATGTGTTTGAAGGGTGTATAAGTCAAGTGTGACCGCAGGAAAAAAATCATAAAAATTTAACACCCCGCTTAGTTTAATTTTAGAAAAATTTAATTCATTACTTACTTTAAAGATTATTTATGTTTCGACTCAATTCAGCCACGCAATAATAGTCGCCCATACAAAATGTATAACCCTATTGCACCTTCTTTTAGGAGTAACTTGGAAAACATAAAAGATAAATTTTTCATTTTTTACTTTAGAGATATTTTTTCCCAAGTTTTGAGTTAACCAATCCAGGAGAAAAGATTTTTCATACAAACTCTGACACCCTATTTCACGCTCTCATGGTTAAAATTGCCATGAATCATTTATCAGTAGGTGCTTATTTTACAAAAACAAGCAAGCTCACAAGGCACAAGCTCTGCTTGGTTTGGGACTAGATGGTGCTTTGTAAAAATGTCCCAAAGATATTTATTTATTTATTTCCATAAATTATTGTAGAAAATATTGGTAATTCTTGTAGTCATACTTATTCCAACAGACGCGCCCCGCTCGCCCCACAGTGCACCCCTGCGGCATTTCCCAAAGGATAACAATATGACGTGTTCAGTTCACGACCATAGACATCGGTTTCGTGCTCAGCATCGCGTCGTATGAAACTTATAGACTCAGCATGATATTTATTTTTTGGGAAAAAAAATACCGGGGCCCTCACTCCCGACTGGTTCGAGCTCTGAACCAAATCGAGCTTATGTCAATTCCTAGAGGAATGCAGTACCAGTCGATACTAACTCGAATTCAAATTCGATTGATACAGAACTCGACGTTACAATAGATCTTTTAGGTCGCAGTGACATAGGGGACTTGCATAGACCTTACCTCTTTTCCAAAATAATAATAATACAGAACTCGACTCGGTCCTCTGCCATCATCATTAACTCAGCCTATCGCAGTCCCAAGTTGCACCACAACACTCGGTCCTCTGCCTTCCGCATCCAGTCCTCCCCAGCCACGTTCTTCAGGTCGTCGGTCCACCTGGCGGGGGGACGCCCTACGCTGCGTTTGCCGATTCGCGGTCTCCACTCAAGGACTCGTCTGCTCCAGCGGCCATCGGTCCTTCGACAGACATGGCCAGCCCACTGCCACTTCAACTTACTGATCCTACAAGCTATGTCGGTCATTCCGGTTCTTCTCCGAATAATCTCGTTACGGATTTTATCCTTCAAAGAAACTCAAAGCATAACTCGCTCCATAGCTCGCTGAGCGACTTTAAATTTGTGGACTAGCCCAACTGTGAGTGTCCACGTCTCGGCACCGTAAGGCCTCTGTCGGTCTTCTGTAAGGACTCTATATTAAAAAGTAGTATAAGCCATTCTAATCTCGATTCTGAACCAACTACTTTAAGGTTTTGAGTTATTTCAAAAACACGTTTATAGTAAGTATAAAGTCATTCGCATGATAAATTTTACTTAATAGACTCTAACATTTTACGTGAAGACAAAGGTTTCTGTTCTGCTGATGACAGGTTGATATCGTCTAGAATAATAGGTAGGTATCTATATTTATTCCTATCTCATTGGACGGGTCTGGATTTCTCAAAGACAATACTGTTTATTTCACATAGTTTTTATGTAGATAAAATACTGCATTACTTTTTTACCATCAAGAAAAGAAACAACGCGTGATCAGCTACTGTAATAGAATAATCTATGAAAAAAAAGTAAAAAAAGCAATTTCATAAGAAGGAAGGAAAGAAGAAGGTAATTTCTAGAAGAAGGTAATTTCTATAGTCAAAAAGTATGGAACAGTGGCATCTATTGCATTAACTGAATACACCCAATTTTCCAGACGGTAAAAAAACCTTCGGTATACTTAGCTTCTGCTTGTCAGTTGCATTTAAGGCACTACTAAGAGCAAGTGGCGCCCCCATCAGTAAAAAAAATAATTACTCGCTGAGTACATAATTTTTGTTGTGGCGCAATTTGGGAGAGGCCTATGACCAGCATTGGACTGCGATAGGCTGAGTTGTTGAGTACATAATTTATCAAATATCCGTGTTTAACAATTGAAGTACAGGTACTGTAGTTTAATCAAAAACTGTTAACTCTGTAAATTATAACTAGCTGTAGTTGTAGATAAAAAAGTGCCAAAAGTGGCCGTTTTCGCATTTTACTATCTTCAACTACAGCGAACTATAATTTACAGAGTTAATCGTTTCTGATTAAACTACAGTACCGGTACTTCAATTGTTAAAAACTAATTTTCGATAAATGATGTATTCAGCAAGTTATAATTTTTTTAGTGATGGCGTCTGGCGTCCCGCCATTTGGCTGCTACATTGCCCTTAAGTTTTTTTTAGACACCAGTGTCTGAATTTTTTCTCTAAAATCTAGTGTATAATGGCACATGTTGCTCCCGGCATGGTAAATTATAATAATGTTTTTTTCGATAGTGGATTTAATATATTCCATTAAAATGAACTTTTAATAACAATAGAGGTGCATTAAAAGAGCTTCCACGAGTTACGATATTTAATTTTTCGTCCGGCGCACCTTGGGCAGTCAGCCCCGATACCAACCTGCTGACTGGCTAATCTTTTCCTCAAGGCACGTTATGTATGTATGTAGCTCATGTCGACACGATACAAGAAAAAGAAGATAACAATAGATATACACAAAATACACTTAATATTGTAGTCTAGCAATAAGTCAAATAGTTTGGCGTACAAACGTAAGCAAATATTTTATTAATAATTTAAAAAAAAACATTCAAGTGCCAAGCATATAACTTTAAGATAATATACATAATGCAGATTTTATTTTAAATGCTGGTTAAGTTACCAAAGAAATTACTTTTCATTGAATTACCGGTACCATGTAGCACCTATAAAACTGTAAATAATAGTATAACTTGTTCGCAACGGCAAGTTTACATTTTTTTACTTAGCACTCTGACACGCTATAGGATTTTCTTAACATATTTATGTTTCCTTCCAGTGACAAAGTGTACTGTGACGAGTGATGTAAAGTGAACAGTGGTCAAGATGGACAAAAACAAGGCTGAGGCTAGTAAAGGCGGTCAGTTGTGTGGGCAAGTGCGTCGGTTCCGTGACAAAACTCCGGATCTGTCGACCGATCTGTCGTTTGAGGAGCTGAGGAATAAGTTTGATACGAGTGCGCCTCGCGTGGCGAGAAACGAAATCGCTTCGAATCCCGCCACGCACGGCAGCGCCACTCGACAGGTGGTGAGTGGAAAAGTCTTCAAGAAGTGCAAGAGTGCCACGTTTCAGATAGATGGCGCTACTTATACTATTGGTAAGTGGGGGCGATTTAGTTTGGTTTTCCACCGTTGTTTTGGGGTGGCGCTGATGGTGTGTTATGAAGCTTCGAAGAGCTTTCGTGTCGGTTTTCAGATGTAGGTGTTTCACAACGTATTTGGTTGTGTATTTTGCATTATTGGAAACTTAGTGTTTAAAGTACTTGTTTCGCTATAATGAGTTCCATAAATTAAATAATACTTTAACTTTAAACGTAAACTGCATTGACGTTTTTTTAGAATATACCTTATTATTTATTTATTTTTGTACTTAAAGCACAATACAGAGCACGAGGAACAACAGCAGGTTGTACAATCAAGTCTTAAGATTTAATTTCATTTTTCCGGCCCCTAAACTAGGTACGCAGACCTGTATCTTAGGAGTCGGGAGTTTCTACGGCTTCAGTTTTATAATACAACGGTGACATTTCAGTTATTTAACGTTAACAACAACAAGCGAAGTATATGTTTGAGATTGGGAGAGTGGATGGGTAGGGTGTTTTTGAGTGACCTTCTTCCAATACTTGAATTATGACATACAAATTAAATACAAAAGCTTGAAAAAGCCCCTTTAACCTATGGTTATGAACTGAAAAAGACGCCTTATAAAAGTTTGTCATGTTTTTCATTCACATGCCAACTTTGGGATATTAGCGTATTCTTTCGGTAACGCAATTCTTATTCAAATTCATGAATTAATATACAACCGTCTTCTTTATTTATACTAAACCTTTTAAGGGGTCATTGTAGGTACTCATCATTATGAACAACACTGCTACTATGAGACCAACCCTGAAATCGCGAAAATAATAATCAGCTGTTCACATAAATCGACAAAATAATAGAGATACAGAAATAGGGACGAATATACAGCAGTTTTTTTTTTCGCGATTTCAGGGTTGGTTCCATGGTAAAAGTTGTTCATAATTATGAGTACAATGACCCCTTAGGAGGTTTACTGTAAATTAAGAATAAGGTTACATAATACGGACATTTGACCATTACATAGACTATTGTCGCTATTAACTTTTTTCCTACTTATTAACTGCCTCGTTGATCTAGTAATCGCAAGTGGATATCTAGCGTGGGGTCCTGGGTTCGATTCCCGGGTCGGGCTAAGTGTTATTGGGTTTTTTAATTACAAAATTCTCAATAACAGCCCGAAGTCTGGATTTGTGCTCGCTTAATGGAAATAGGCTCGCCCCCTATTACGTGGGACTTATCACATAACCGGCGAAATGTGGGTGTACTATACACCTCTGCCAATCCCTTCGGGGAATACAGGCGTGATGTTATGTATGTATGTATAACTTTTACTTCGTCAACAAAATCGAGCTTCTAATCATGGACAAATAAAACGCGGACGGAATCCTGCTAAACAATAAGTGAAGCACCCATAGGAAGACGGCTCACTTAAAAGTACGGGCTGGCACGCACACATTCACATCCATAGTAAGACAGGATATTTCAAAAGCTTTCTCAGCACGCCTTACAAAAACTACTGTAACAAAAACCCACAAAAATGCCTTATTGTGCTGTTTCTAACTGCGGAAACAAAAGCTGTAAAGTACATTTTTGAGAAAAAAATATTTTTTTTAAATAATTACGTCAAAATGTAAAGCGTAGTTTGTTCGGAAAGTTGCCACGTATGAATCGCAAGTAAAATTGTGATTACAATAATTCTAACTATTTCTGTGATCCCCACACACACACAAACTCACCAACCATCCCCTTACATGTGCTCTAAGACTTAACCTCCTAATATCTGCCAATAGAATATTCAATTCAATTCAATTTATTTATTCAGAAACAATTTTTACATTGTGTTTGAAACATAATCACTTCAGTTATAATTCAATAAATCAATATTATTAGGTAAATACATTAATTTAAAAAATACACAATAATATAACCACCAAATATACATCATCATAATTCATAATTAATAACAATATTTTATTATGTCAACGTCTAGTAGCTACGTTAATACATGTTAATAGCTACGTTAATATTGTAAAACTTAACCATAATTTTTCAACATTTAGATACATTTAATTAAGTCTTATCATCATCATCATTTCAGCCTAAAGACGTCCACTGCTGGACAAAGGCCTCCCTCAATATGCCACAATCGCCACGCTTGGCAGGCGGGTTGGCGATCTAAGTCTCTCAATCCGTACCATTTAACCAAGAGGCCTGGCCCCTGTCATACAGGTTGTCCTACTTCAGGGTCCAGGGCTACACTGCTGTTATGTTCTTTTGAAGTCGCAATAAACATTATATTATTTCAGTGAAACATGAATATCGCATGGCTAATCAGCCACGCGTTCTATGGAACCATTACATCTGACGTTTGCAATTCAATGGAATTGATTTATTATTATTTGTTGACATTTAGTCATTAACCCGTATGTTGGAACGGCACGCGTGAATCTATTTTTGTTTCTACGAATGTCTCAATACTTTCATCTAAGTTTATTTTATTATAAGGACACATTTGGAGTGTAAAATTCATCACTAAACTATTTTTGGATAGTATCTGATTATCTATTAAAACGTTACTGTTGTAGATAAATTACAAAACCTTAAAATTAGGATGTACTCTAATAATAGCACGGTCAGCAAAATAAGTCGATGATCTTTAGATTTTTTTATTATTTAATTTCACAGAACCCATTTATTGTTTTTAAATATACCGTAATTATTTTATTATTTTTAACGCATTTATGCATGCGAAGCAAAATCTGAAGCTATAAATTGTGGAAAGAAAAAATCGCTCACGAGCAGAATTCAAACCTGTGACTCCTAGCTCAGTACACCAGTGTTTTAGCCACTAAGCTACCGTAAGACGTGTAGGTACATATGGCTACACTAATTTGTAAAATTGGACTAAACAATAAAGTTAATTTATTATTATTTTATTTTATTATTATATGCAATAATCGCCACGCTTGGCAGGCGGGTTGGCGATCGCAGTTGGTTGGTTAAATACTCAGAGAACGCTGCTGCCCATCTTCTGGTGAATCCCTTAGTCGCCTTTTACGACACCCATAAGAAGAGAGAGGGATAAGATATACATACAATATGTTATTTCAATAGCTCAAAACCACCCCAACTAATATTTATTGTAATAAATTAATATGACATGTAATAAAATATTTTCATAAATTATTGTAGAAAATGTTGCAAATTTTTGTTGCCATACTTATTCTGATTGACGCGCCGTACTCGCCCGTACGTACCCCTGCGGCTGTTTCCAAATGATAATAATATGACATGTTCTGTTTACTTTCGTAGACATTGGTCAGCGTCCGTCGCATCGTAATAAACTTTTAGACTCGGTATGATACAAAATTAGTTTTTTGGTAATATTTAGCCTATACCAAAAAGTAGTTTAAACCATTATAATGTCGATTCTGAACAAATCAGTTTAAAGTTTTGAGTTATTTCAATAACAAGTTGTAAAAAAAATTATAAAAAAAAAACAAAAAAAAAACACAAACACACACTTTTTTTATGTTGGACATTAAAAATAGTAGTGATAAAAATAAACGCACGGATCCCCCTTCCTCAATACGACAACTACATAACTAATAACAAATTATATAACCCATGAAAATAAACGCTTTATAAATAATAATTATTAACAAAAACTTATATAAACACTGATTTATCTATAAACCAGCTTACAACCAAAACGAAACACCATAAAACAAATTAAAACAACACTAACAAAATGAAAAAATAAAGAAAAACACAACAAAATAGCGGGGAATTTCCACAACCCAGGTTTATCTTGTGCAGCGATAAAACAAATTGTTGCCGTAGTAGGGCGAAATGCCCTGCGTCACGCGAACACCGACTTACTGCTGATCCAATTAACACAAATGTAAATGTAGTATTATGTTGGGTAGGTACTCTTTGAATTATATGGTGTTTAAATCATAATTTGGTGGTAATTTTTGGATTATACACACGCGTCAAGCATTAAAAATAATAAAATAATTATTAAGGGTCTCAGACCAAAATAATAAGATAGACGGAGCGTGTAGAACTAGTGACAGAAGTCAGAACAAAGATTAGATACTAAATAGCAATTCAATTTAATTTATTCAGAAACTATTTTTAGATTGTGCTTGAATGTTAAATTAAAAAATAATCAGTTAAATATATAATATTACTTGTCCTGATTGAATGACTGACTGAATCTATGGACTGAATCATCAACGCAGAGCCTAAACCGCTAGGGTTAGAAACATGAAATTTTGACAGTAGATACCTTTTATAACGTAAGCATCTAATAAAAAAGGTTTTTTTGAAATTCCACCCCTAAAAGGGTAAAATAGTGGTTGAAAATTTGTATGGAATATCTTAGGCGCACCCGCAAAGGTTTTTGGCGAAAATAAAAAGTTGGCATTGAATGAAACAAAGAATGAAAGAAAAGAAAGAAAAATGATTTATTGCCACAACAAGACGACATGCGGTAGGTGCACATAAAAAACAACTTAATTAGGTACATTTCTTGAATCATTTTATCAATGTATGATACCTACTTTGTCGACACTCAGCATGATGCTGTGTTGTAAAGTGAGTCGCAAGTCACAACACAACGCTGATTTTCAGTGCCAACCCCAAGTGATGATGAGCGGGTGCCAAGCCAGCATTGCAACGCATGACGGGCACAGCTTGTTAACAATAAAATGGTTCTGTTATGTAGCAAAGGAATACCTACTATTCCGCCCACAATGTTCGCTAGCCGCGATTGGAAGCCTGTTTATTATGTTTTTGGTCTGAGGATTTTGCCTTAGTTCACCATGCTGGTCTGGTGTAGGTTGGTGGACTGCACACATCATCGAAAACTGTTTGGAGCACTCTCAGGAGTGCAGTTTTCCTGAGGATGTTTTCCTTCACCGTTAAAGCAAGTGATACATTATTAATATTTTTTTGTTGGTATCTTTAATTTCTTTCTTTTAGGCATTATGTTAAGTTAATTCTATTTATTGTTTTAATTGTTGCACGCTGGATTCTTGTGGCAATAAATGATTTTTCTTTCTTTTTCTGATACTCAAATTTTGATCCACAAATCCTGAAACAAAATTCTCATCAACAAAAACTCTATACTTTTTAACTATTACATACGTAGGGACTTTTGGACGTTATTCTCGCGTCCCCTAAGTCCCTTTTCAAGGGTCTAAGCCCAAGGTTAAGGTTTGAACAAAGGGACTCGCTCAACTGTAACAGCGACGACACTTGTTAGCTAGTTTCCACTTTCGTATTGTTATAAGATCAAACTACTTAAACAATCAAGTTTTCTTTGCGATAGGTTGTGGAATATAGAGATGGTTTTGCGATTTTGGAAATGACATTATGTTCAAAAACTAACGCAATCCAGGATGATATCAAATAAGTGGAATCTACCAATGAAACTACAGGGTTAGTCAGATAAAAAATGACTGCAATAACTATAACCTAACCTATACAAGAACCTTGTTTATCGCCAAAGATTTTGTTTGGGAAGTCAATAATTAATATTTTCATGTCAAAACATCTATTTAAAATCAAGCTTTTCCCTTCCAGTTGTATCATCAGCTATAAGGTACGGTCAACCGCACGTAAGTGGTAACAGTTTGACATTGACAGCGCCTTTATTTCGTAAACAATTAGGGTGGTCTTCTAATTCAAGTGTTACAGATGTTTTATCTCACAAAAGCGGGTGAGCCATACTTGTGTGTGTGTACATGCACATTGTCTTTGCGTACGTAAGCTCGGGAACGCTCAGTTTTGGCCGAGTTTTGTAGTGAGTTTTGTTTTGTAGTTTTGAGTTTTGTTTTTTGCACATAAGAGAACGTGTCTATACGCATTACAACTACAAGCATGGCTCACCCGCTTTCGTGAGATAAAACAACTGTACCACTGTCATGCAGTCGACTGTACCATAATATTGCATTGTTGACACCTATATGCCAAAGGACATTGCGAAAGATCCTTAGTGACTCCGCCTTAAGGCGTTACAAATTAAAGTTGATGCTAACCATATACAACTTAATGAGGCCAATGTATTGCAATACATTCATAAACACGGACAGTACTAAATATAATTTTAAATTTTTACAATATCTACTATTTTAACACATATAATCACAGATATCTGTGCTATTTTGATGTCATGTTTTGTTTTTTTTGTTATGTCAAACAACCTACATTGTCGTCAAGTTGTCAGTCGAAGCCAATGTTTTGGAATTTCTTGTGTGAAAAGGAGTCTATAATATTGAATCATAGACTATAGAGTATCGAAATAAAAAATATGGATGATACACAGATATCATGGATGATACAATTTTATCTGGTCACGTCATTAATGTATTGATACTCCTTAAAATATAAAAAATGGTTCTTGTACTGTCCGCATTAAATACAATCTATATTATGAAAGGAAAAAATTCGCATGTAATTTTCGTATATTGTTCATCTTTGTAACAGTTTAAGGCTATTTTTATCAATGTCCTTTTCAGCTCAATCGGATGCCGAGTGGTCGAAAAATGGTCCTTTCATACATACGATCGAAACAAGTTAGGTAAAAGCTTGTTATGAAATACATAACCAACTTTATTTGGACACAATGTTGGTTACACAAAAGATGAATCATTATAATTTGTGTAAATTACACAGGCAAATTAATACAAATGATTTTTCACTCGCCAGCTATTTCATGAAGCTGTACCGACATGAGAGAAAAAAAAAGTGTACGTTCAGGGGACCCTCGTCAGGAACAAAGTTGTAAACAATCATACCTAAAAATTCATATTTTTTGACCGGTTCATTATGATGCAAAAATTCACAATTATACCTAATACAAGCATAGATGGCAGGAAACATCATGCGGTAGACTGAGCTACCAAAGGGCCCAGGTTCGATGGGGTGCTGGCCAGAAAACCTCCTCGTGTGTCTGACGGCGGAGTAGTTCTGTGAGGATTTCCCAAAGGCAAAAAAAAAGAAGGCCCCAGGTTTGATCCCCAGTAAAACATAACTTTCTGTATGTTTATTTAATCATCATCATCATTTCAGCCGAAAGATGTACACTGCTAGACATAGGCCTCCCCCATGCGTTGTCACTACGACTGGTCCTACGCTTTCCGCATCCAGCAGATTCCCGCGACCTTCACCAGATCGTCGGTCCACCTTGTGGGGGGCCTACTCACGCTGCGCCTTCCAGTACGCGGTCGCCACTCCAAAACTTTACTGCCCCATCCGTCATCCGTTCTGCGAGCAATGTGTTTATTTAATAGTTAGCTGTAACTTTGACGTTGCCCACCAGATGACGCTTAAAGATGAGGTCAGCTGACAACTCTATGTCCGTATATTCAATGTACTCTATGGGTATAACGCAAACCTTAACGTGATGTGACGCTACATTTTCTCTCAAATCACACCTACCGCAATCCCTCATAGATAGATAGATAGAATATTCTTTATTGTACACCAATAACATTATTAAACTTAGGACTAACATGTAAAATAAGGGTACATTGGCGGTCTTATCGCTAATAGCGATATCTTCCAGACAACCTTTGGATGGATAAGTAAGACGTGAAAAATAGATGGGGGCAGTATGTGGTGCACTTTCAAAAAATTTACTAATATTTAATATAATAAATAAATAAATATTTACCTACCATAGAAAATATTACATGTATAAATATATAAAATAAATTCTAATATATATCCATAAATACCAAATATATACAATATATACAAATGTAACAATAAATAATATTCTTTAATAAATAACAAAATAAAATACGTGTATATACCAGTGTAGCAACATCTCACTAAAATAACAGTTTATACAGAGAGGTAATGTTCCTTTACAAGTTTTTTAAAAGAAGCTAGCGTCTGAGCACGTCTTATAGGCACAGGTAACGCATTCCATAAACGAGCAGCTTGGACTGTGAACGATTTGTCATAGAATATAGTCATAAAGAACTAAAAGTTAAGGTTCCAAAAAGAAGACACAAATATCTTCATATAATTTTCAAAACCCTTGCATCATCACTGTTGCTTACTATTCCACCCATAATAAGGGTCAAAGTAGGCGGTAATACATAATGTATACTGAATCTAGGCCGCAGCAATTACTTGGTTAAATATGCAGTAAAATGACGTTATTGTGTCTAAGGGTCAGGTTTCTTTTACGCGATTAAGATAAACTTAGAGAAAGTCTTGTGAGATAGTCTGTAAGTTGTATAATAATAATAATTCATTTATTAAAGACAACAATCGGTCCAGTGATAGCTATTACTACTTTTTTTTTGAACACTGAGAGGAATAAATAGTAGGTACTCCTTTGCCATTTTGAATTCTATTTTCTGGCTTCATTCGCTAGTTCTACGCGCTCCGACTATCTTATTCTTTTGGTCCTACACGATACCGCAAAAACTCATGCTCGGAGTTCTGCAGCGCTATTCGTTTGCTAGTGAGATCTTACAGAATAGCCACGCTGAAGTGAGAAAAAAATATATACGCGTCGACTTGAGAACCTCCTCCTTTTTTTGTCGGTTAAAAACAAAAGGATCGATTTCTCTTATGTTGGTCGTAGTCCTTTGTTGATCCGTGACTCGCGTTGACAAGAAAGTTGACACTGATAATAGCTACGCTGGGTTAAAGTTTGGTTTAGTTTTGCAAGCTTTTTATTAGTAATGCATAATAGGCGGTACTTTTGTTTAGATCAGATAATTTTCATTTCGTCTTTTACGACATCCTTGACATTTTAATAAATAAGGTTTCTGGTTTCTGATTCAAGACTAGAAATAAGTGTTATTAATTAGGTTTATGGCAATAGCCGATGACCGATGGCCGATGGGGCAGTAAAGTTCTGGAGTGGCGACCGCGTACTGGATGGCGCAGCGTGGGTAGGCCTCACACAAGGTGGAACGACGACCTGGTGAAGGCCGCGGGAATCCGCTGGATGCGGAAGGCGCAAGACCGGTTGTTGTGGCGATGCTTGGGGGAGGCATATGTCCAGCAGTGGACGTCTTTCGGCTGAAATGATGATGATGATGATGATGGCAATAGGCTCGCCACATAGAAATCAAAATGATATAAGGTAATAGAAGTGGGAAAGGGGCGTGAAATTGTCGCCGCGTACTGGTGTCTCATAATACATCAGAGCGCGCATCGTTTTTTTGATCATCTGTGCTGTTTTGGACGCAGTCACTAAAGTTGTATTTTGCAGCATATATATCAACAAAATTGTTCATAGGCTTAATTTATTTTGCATTGTATGCTAGAAACATGGTGGGCGTAATAGCGTGTTTATGTATTGCTAGCAGAAAACCGGCGACATGCGTTTCGGTATTAATAAGACAGTAGATACCAATCCTATAACCTTATTATTTATATTTCTATGGCTCGCCCCCTTTTCGATGGGACTTATAACATAACAACATAACATAACATCACGCCTGTATTTCCCCGAAGGGGTAGGCAGAGGTGTAATAGTACACCCACATTTCGCCAGTTATGTTATAGTCCCAAGTAATAGGGGGCGAGCCTATTGCCATTAACCGGGCACAAATCCAGACTCCAGGCTGCTACTGAGAATTTCCTAATGAAAAAACCCAATTACACTTTGCCCGACCCGGGAATCGAACCCAGGACCCCACGCTCAGCAGTCGCGCTTGCAACCACTAGACCAACGAGGCAGTCATACTTATAACATGACTGGTAAAGTGTGGATACACACACCCTACCCCTACCCTACCCCTCCCTTTGACTACCCTTTCGGGGAATACAGGCACAAAGTCGTCGTGATTAGCAGTCCGACACTCGAACCACCAGACCACGGACGTCGTCGTCGTCGTCACAGTTAGGTACCATGTCATAACATAATAAATAGAAGTAAGTAAATAAAAACTTTTCACTCATAATAACAACGATGATCAAAAATGAAAATATGGCATTGATCTACTTTAAAGACAAATAAAAATTCTAGAGCAGTAAAAACAGATTTTATCACCCACTCATGTTAATAATTAACGAAAAAGCTTCATCTTCTCAATAATGAATAAATGAGTGTGAATGTGTTCTCTATAATTAAATAAATAGCAAGAACATAATGTTTTATCTGCGTAAAATAAAATGAACACTCAATTAGCAGTTGAAAGATGAAACGTTATGAACATTGCATTTTTTATAATTTATCGTTCAAAATTAAAGATCGCAGTATATTTTTAATGATCAGGAGAATACCTTTATATTGAAGATGTGATGGCGACGTCTAACCAAATAAAGTGGTTATCATCATCCTCCGAGCCTTTTCCCAATTATATTGGGGTCGGCTTCCAGTCTAGCCAGATGTGGCTGAACATCAGTATTTCACTCGGAGCGACTGCCATCAGACCCCCGCAACCCAGTTACTGGTTAATACTGACATTCGGAGGTTAGACCAGTTGTCAGACTTTCAGGCTTCCGACTACCTGTAACGACTGACATAGATATTCGTATGACAACCGGGACCGACAGCTTAACGTGCTCTCCGAGGCACGGAGGGGTCTCGATGTGTAACAAAACTGTCACCCATCCACAGACTGACCACGGCAAGTGCAGCTTAACCTTGCAGATCGTACAATCCGCGCAGTCGTTGCATCGCTACGAGCCCCTCCAAATAAAGTGGTCATATAAAAAAAAAAATTGAGAGCCAAAAAACATGAAAATTTAGTTGGGCACTAATGCATAGAATTATAATTCATATGTATGAACTATAGACAAACAAACAACTACACAGAATGGGCCTCACTGATACCACATTTTGCAGATTTTGTCACGAAAAGGATGAAACGCCCATTCATACCCTATCCAAAAGTGATGCATGGCACCACATTAGAAGTCAGGATCTTTGAGGCCACAGAATCTCAACTGATGAGATCAGATTCTCAAACCCTGTGCTCAAACCCCAAGGCAATAGTCGACTTTATGGTTGGCGGGTGGCTTGAGGAGGTGCTGTAGTCTACTGCGACCTAAAAGATCTATTGTAACGCCTCTAGCGTTACAATAGATCTTTTAGGTCGCAGTGATAGTGATAGATAGCTATAGTGACATAAGGAGCTTGCAAAGACCTTACCTCTTTTTCCAAAATAATAATAATGAACTATAGAATTCATAAACAAGGGAAATATGTCCTCAATGCATAATTGTGAGTGTTTAGGTGTTGCCGCTTTTCTCCCAATTATTTTTGAAACACATAAACATTTATTTATTATAACATAACAATACCAAACTTTTTATTAGTACGTAGTTCTGTTTTTGCACACTTTTTTAACTATAAACCGTTTTTATGCTGCCCATCTCCACGATTTTATGGAGCTGTTTTGTGGAGAGCGACTGAATCGCAAATAAAAGCAATTACACGCTTTCTATCGGCGATGTGATTATCTTGTGCATATCGAAACTTGACGTTTGGGTTATTTTTGTTGTTTTAATAAAGAATATTGAATTGAATTCCCACTTGGCAAATCTCCCTTACGTTTGTCTAGATAGGGGTTCAGAGGTTGACGACGTCTGTGGTCTAGTGGTTCGAGGATCGGACTGCTGATCACGAGGTCGTGGGTTCGATTCCCACAGGACACAAATATTTGTGTGATGAACATAAGTGTTTGTGTTGGTCTGAGAGTTTCTTATGTATTATAAGTATGTATTTACAACAAAAAAAAAGTATATAATTATTATATCCATTGTCTAGTACCCATAGCACAAGCTCTGCTTAGTTTGGGACTAGATGGTGCTGTGTAAAAATGTCCCAAAGATATTTATTTATTTTATTTATAAACAAATGTAACGTTGTTGGATGCGTACAAATCTGTCTGATTCAAGGAATCCCTATATGCATTAAAAATAATCAACGTAATTCAATTGAAGCTTTTTATTAAAGCTTCCTTTACTCATTCTCTTGAATGCCAACCATGCAAAAGGTACTATCGGCAAAATTTTCAGTGAACCAATACTTAGGCAAAAATTGCTTTCGCTCAGTGTTCGACGGCAGCCGTAGGTACGTGCAATGTAGCAGGATTCGTTCAAGGGACTTGGTCGACAAAATGTACCACCGGGAAGAATCGTCCTTGTACATGCCTTTTACGAAAAACACAGGGATGGCAGAGATGGCCTTTAAACCTTTTGAATTTTTTTGTTTGAAATATTTAAATTGTTTTATCAAAAGGCACGAACTTCACTACACTATTCACTACACGAACCCGGACCCGACTCTCAGAGTCAAACGCGACCCTACCCGGACCAATCCGACGTTGGGGTTGGCTTTAGTATCTTGGTGCACGATTTTGATTGTAGTTTTGATTGTAACCGTTAGGCATTAGTCTTTCGAAGCAAATACTAGCGGCTTTTTGTGCGGAAATTAACAGATTTGGAGAAATTATTTTTTTATATTTTATGGGTTTTTAATAGAAGATGTCAATATTTCTACATTATAAATATTAGAAAGAGATAAAATGGCAATGAACGCGATAATTCTGTCTTTTACTGGTATGTAGTTGCGGTTTCAATTAAGAAAAAAAAAGTTGGTTGTTTTGATTGAGTCAGTCATCATCATCATCAACTCAGCCTATAGGCCTCCCAAGTTGCGCAACAACCCGTGGAGGGTCAGTACTTTTGCCTATTAAAAAAAAGTTTGTTGATGAATATTTTTTTTTTTTTTTTTTTTCTAATATTGCATTATTTCTGGCATAGAACTGAAACGTGCGTGAAATGCTAAAAAAAAATTAATAGGTGATAAAAATGTAAAATCGACGTAACCATTAATGTTTTTACAGTAATTCTAAATATTCCTGCCTATCTGTTGTCTAGCAGTATGAGTCTGTCATGCTCACTTAAATGTCATGCTGATGGTGGCGTTAGTGTCGGGTCGTTAAGTTCCCTTCAATATGGTTGATTTAAGCGATGGCTGATGCTCGCGTCATGATCGTGAACGGGTGCCGTCTGTCGGGACAGGTCAGCTCCTACAAACTTTTTTTTTTCACGGAGCTATGGCAACTTTTTTACGTTTATTTAACTCTTGTTTATTTCTGACATTAACCTACATTAAACTCACATTATTTGAATACATTTGATGTAATAAACTACTTTTAGTGTTGGGGACACTAAAGTAAAAGACGTAAAGGAAGCCAAATTGTGAAAATTAAATGTAAAACCCACTCTGGAAATCGATGTTTTAGTGAATAGGTATTAGGGTATCAGCTTATTTTTCTTTCAGAATACAAGAAAACATAGAAGAAAAAACGTGAAGGTTGTAAGTAATACCTCAGACCAAAAGAATAAGATAGACGGAGCGCGTAGAACTAACGAATGAAGCTATAAAAAGGAATACAAAATGGCAAATTACAGAATTGCTATTTAATTAAGCATTTTAATTAAGTTATTTATCACAATACAGTATTATTTTAAATCTAATAGCGTGTTCTGCACAATAGCACTGATATTTTATGGTAAATAATTAGTGCTTATAGCCGCTGGGGAGAGCATTGACGTTGGGATTGTGGAAGAGGGACTTTTGGCCTTCACCTCATGGGAAGCGCTTAATGCGGATACGCAGGAAATCATAGGGAATAAATTTTGGCTGTGCTGCGTGAGCATGCTCCTGGTGGGCCAGGTAGGCATTCAGCATACCAAGACCAACAGCAGGGAATGCAACCAAGAAAGTCATCTTTTTCCACAGTTTGTAGCTAAGTCCATGGCCTCCAGCGGTAGCAGCATGAGTAGAAGAACGTCTGTGGTCTAGTGGTTTGGGTGCCGGACTGCTCATCACGAGGTCAAGGGTTCGATTCCCACAGGACACAAATATTTGTGTGATGAACATAGGTGTTTGTGTTGGCCTGGGTGTTGTTTATGTATTATAATATAAGTATATTTATACAAAAAAAAAAACGAGTGTGCTTTATACCACACGACTGAAGTAAAACTTCACTAACTTATGTCTCCCTCAATACTATTGTAATGAAAACAAAGGAATGGCGGCGCGGCGTGCGTCTGCTCTGCCGGCGCGGTGGCGCTATGTCGTGGCCGGCCGTCGCACACGCCTCGTTCCCCACGTCTCGCACTACCCCCTCCGTTCGCCACACTTTTCGTAACGCATTCACCAGCTTACTCCCCAAGTCAAGCGTGCCTAAAGAAGTTTTTCTTCAAAAAAATAGTAGTATATCCATTTTCTAGTACCCATAGGACAAGCTCTGCTTAGTTTGGGACTAGATAGCACCATCTATAAAATCGTATAAAAAATATCCCAAAAATATATTTAAATATTTATTCCGCCCACAGTGTTCGCGAGCCGTGGTCGGGAGTGTCTTTTAGTTTGAGTATACCTCCAGATCGGCCATCTGTTCTGCGAGCAATGTGCCCCGCCCACTGCCACTTAAGTTTGACAATTCTTCGGGCTATGTCGATGGCCGATAGGGCAGTAAAGTTCTGGAGTGGCGACCGCGTACTGGAAGGCGCAGCGTGGGTAGGCCACAAAGTGGACCGACGACTTGGTGAAGGTCGCGGGAATCCGCTGGATGCGGAAGGCGCAGGACCGGTCGTTGTTTCGATGCTTGGGGGAGGCCTATGTCCAGCAGTGGACGTCTTTCGGCTGAAATGAATGAATGAATGAATGAGGTGTTATATATTAGCACTAGCCTTATTTGTTTGTATTAGTCATAAGTCTATTTTATTGTTCCTATCTCTGTTTAACATCTTCCATCTCTTTCACACTAACATATCCCTTCCCCAAACATCCTTTATAATCGCTCGATCCCTTCCTACTCCTCTAACTCCGTTCCCGACCACGATCAAGAGACATCGTTCTCGTTCTCAATCTCTGTAACATTAACTTAGTAGGTACATAATCATAAGTTCATTTTGTTATTTATTATTAAAAGTTTATTCTAAAACAAGACACTGTGTTTCATTGCGTAACAACTATTGAATACCTCCAAATTGCGGCTCGCGAACACTGTGGGTAGAATAGTAGGTACGTACGCCTTTGCCATTTTGAATTCCATTTTTCGGCTTCATTCGCTAGTTCTACGTGCTTCGTCTATCGTATTCTGTTGGTCTGAGAGAAATACATATTCTTTATTGTTTGCAATCTCTTTAGGCACATTCAAGGATGTCAATACATTTCAGTGTCTGTTGTACGTAAATAGTACATTATTGTATTGCAAAATGAACAAACACTGTAGGAAAACAATTGCAAACAAACATAAATTAAGTACATACGTTGTAAACTGTGAACAATAGAAACCAATAGAACTACATTAATATGTTAATAAACACATGTATTTTTATGAAAAAGGAAGTGAGGTGTTTCATAGTTTTTTTTTCACCCATCAGTACTCAGTAGCAGCAAAAACCTGCGTATACACAGGTTTTTTCAGGGCAAGAGTATACATAAATTATGAAATATTTACATTTTAATAGGCATATTAACATAATCCTCTCAAATTGATTTCACACTACAAAAGGAACGACGGTTTAAGAATATATTTATTACTTCATCGAAACATAAACACGATATTTTAGAAAAATAACTAGAACCTAACTTTAAATTTATAAAGCTTCATGAAAATTTGTTACTAGGTATAAAGGAGAGTCAAAAATCATGTGTTCTTAAGTTAAATTAAAGTTTATAAAGTAAAACTTATGATTTTGAGACCATCATCCTCCGCGCCTTTTTCCAATTATATTGGGGTCGGCTTCCAGTCTAGCCAGATGCGGCTGAACATCAGTATTTTACACGGAGCGACTGCCATCAGACCCCCGCAACCCAGTTTCTGGGTAATACCGACATTCGGAGGTTAGACCAGTTGTCAGACTTTCAGGCTTCTGACTACCCGTAACGACTGCCATAGATATTCGTATGACAACCGGGACCGACAGCTTAACGTGCTCTCCGAGGCACGGAGGGGTCTTGATGTGTAACGAAACGGTCACCCATCCACAGACTGCCCGCAGCAAGTGTAACTTAACCTTGCAGATCGTACAATCCGCGCAGTCGTTGCTTCGCTACGAGCCCCTCATGATTTTGCGACCAATTTATCGAATTTTGTTTTTAATATAGGATTTCTGCTATTATCAGGAAATTTTATTTTAAATGTGATTAGGTATGTATTAACGGGATAACATTTTCTCATAGTGATAGTTTATGGTTTGCAAAATTTTCGAATCGGTTGACTGATCAAAAGTTTCAGATTATTAAGGAAAACAGATTGCTCAATGCTGAAATCCTTAATGTCCCGGGGATTCGGAACTGTAAGTTTGAGTGCTTTGTAGTAATGAGGACCTACCTGTAGCGGATCATGTGGAGCGAGCGACAGTCGCGCGCAGGCTTCCACGCGGTTCGGTAGCGCCGCCATGCCGCTCACCGCGCTCCCAACGCTCCGTCCGAACATGTCCGAACATATGTAACTGACCGAAAATTCAAATTAAAAACAAAAAATCCCAACTTCGGAAATAAAACAAAGTGAGTTCAAAGTTCGGTTTGTTGTTGTGAATTTAGGAAGGGAACCACCTGTTGGTCGCGATTTGGCATAGTCCAGTGGACAGCGTCATAATCTGTTTACAAGAGGGGGGACCACCCCCGTGGCTCATGACGCAACGTTTTATGGGCGCCCTGTGTTGCGTTACTATGGCGGAAAAACAACACTCGTAGCATGAAAATAGATTTCCGTGTCTCACCTGCGTTGAACCAAACATTCATTAAACGGTTTCGCTGAATTTGGTAAATTACGATTTGTTTAAAAACCAGCATTCCCTACGCGTGCGTAACTATTAATTTTTGTAAGCAACGTATGACGTATTGTTTTAGAACCCAGCGTTGTTAATTTGTAAACGCTAAATTCACGGCTAATTTACGTCAACAAAGGCTCTTTCATGCCGACTAACAAAGAACTACTGTTGGAATTAACAGTTGATACGATAGTTCTTAAAGAAGCAAAGTCATTCATTTACTAAGAGCATCCAGAAAGTTCAAGGTTCGATCAATATTCAGGTGATAATTACGTCTTCATTGCGAAAGATCTGAATAACATAAACAACGGAAAATTAGACCAAATGTTTTGAGAACTAAAATAGTCTACTTTCATTGAACCGGGAAGTCTATAAATATTTTTATCGAATCATCTTCATCATAAACTTTATGGATGATAAATGATTATTCAATGATTTCAATTTACCACGTGATTTTTATCTAATAGTTATAAATGATCCAATCATTAATCAATGACTTTAAATGCTTCCTAAATTGCTATCGTATTCAATAAGGGTAAAAATAATCTTTCCTGGTTTGATCTCTATCCATATCTATTCAAATTCACCCTACCTAAATGACGTCAAAAATAAAGATACACAGTAATAACTTACACTTTATTAGTTTTAGTTCGGCGGAGCAATGAAAATGTCTAACGCATATTAATTTACGCGAGTGCTGTACCATATCAAAACAGTGTTGAAGATAAACATATCCCAATTCTTGAATGATCGATTTGTGAACCAGTGTGAAGTGAAGCGGAGTGACGTGATTTAGTGACGAAGTGTTTGTGACAGTTTAAGTGGAGATAGCGTATGATGTGATGATGAGGCGTGGGAAAGTGCTGCTTGAGGGCAGCAGACAGGGCTCTGTCGACAGTAAGGGCAACGTGGCTAGTGATAAGGAGCTGGTGCATAAGTGCCACAGTGATCCTGGTGGTGGGCGCGCTCTTGGTGCCGCCCCAAGGACGCACAGGCATCGATCTGCGTCGGGCGCGACGAGGAAATGCGTGCTCACGCTTGATGGATACTCGTATGTCATTGGTGAGTCGGTTTGGACTAGCTGTGATCAGTTCTATCGGTTTTTTTGTACTAGATTCAAGATTTGTATCGTATGTCAAGTTATCAATTAATTTGAGTCCGTCAGTAGCGGCACTTGTAATAAGTTTTGATTCGGGTTTTAATTACAATCTCGTGACTTCGTTTACTGGCTACCGGCTACTCGTCTTTCATTATTGATGATTTTGTTATTATAAAAAATTCCTTCTTTTGTTTATGATGTTATCAAAACGAGCAGTAAATTTTTAGAGCTTTTCAATTCTATTGACGCACTTTTCTATTGTCTACCAGATGTTGAAGGTAAAAATACTTGTGTATACAAATTAGCATTTTTGTGTAGCTAATACAGCTTCAAAGGGAAATAACAAAGTATAGCACCGCCTAAAGTTACAAGCAATGGTCATGTCGCGAGAGCAAATTATACCTACAAAGAGTTCCAAAGGAGATCTTATACACATAAAGTACACAAGTCACGTGCCAAGTTGTTAATCCATTAAAAGTTTAATTCTACTACGTTAAAAAAAATTTAAAAACATTTTATAGGTCCTGGTTTCTGTAATGGTTGCAAAAATGCTACAATGTAATGGAAATCCAAAGTTAAGAGAAACAAAAACGTCAGTGATAATTTGGGACCTAAAAATTTAAAATATAGAGTTAGACGATTCACGTACTCTGTATAATGTTGGTAAACGACAATTTTAAGACATTTCCCTTATTAATCATAAATTCATGCAGTAAGTTTATAAAATGTAACATAGTTTAACCATAAACGTTGATGGTACGGAAGCGGAACTTCCTTATAACCCTAATAAATTACTTTGCAT
This sequence comes from Asteroscopus sphinx, assembly GCA_949699075.1. Taxonomy (NCBI): domain Eukaryota; kingdom Metazoa; phylum Arthropoda; class Insecta; order Lepidoptera; family Noctuidae; genus Asteroscopus; species Asteroscopus sphinx. The sequence continues at coordinate 28,006,573 of OX453004.1, read as the reverse complement.
AAAACGTTTCCCTTGGGGCATTTTAGTTCTCGTTGCCAAACATACTATACAATCAAGTTCAAATCGTTTTGGTCTCCCAATTGAAGCTTTTCTCCCAAGCATCCTATAATTATGGAAGTTGAGAAGGACGAAACCCAGAACAGTATAATAAACTTTTCAGCTAGCTAACTTGATCCTAATTAGAGTTCCGGCTTGTCCTTTTGTGAAAGCCGTGCTTCGTCATCCAATAGTAATGAAAGTGTTTTATTATCAGCTTCACTTTTCCTCACTGTTTAAGTCTACTAAGTGTAAGAATAGTCCCTTAAGGGATATGAACCCTTTTTCTTTTTGTTCCCTTTTATGCAATTTAATTTAAGCCTTTCAAGGATAGGGTCTTTATCTTTTCTATGTTTGTTATTAATTATGTTTATAACTTATTTTAGTATTATACGATCTTATTTAGATGTAATTTCATGCATTCTTACAATATTTTACCTATCTCATTTTTACAAAGTTTACTTTTCTCTAAGAACTCAGCACGACTATCATCTTAATACATTTATGTTATTAAATGAGTTCAAAAAGTAGCAGTTTTAGTTTAAAAGCGGTAAGAAAAACAACTTTACCATAAAATCATCTACATATTAAGATATTGATATATATTTTCTATGTCACACGAAATTCGTTTTACAGTTAGCCATTAACTGGGTACATGTACATTACAAGTACTATCTATTTAGCCTACATTCAGTATTGAGTATTGACCTTCTTCACAGAACTCTAACGTATATCTTAACAATATTATTACTTACAGCTGCAAAAAAGTGTAACTAAACTCTAAAATATATTTTTCATTTTATTTTATCTATCTAGGTTCGTTATTATAAGAATACATTTAACAACCAAGGTTGCTACAGCCATTTGTTGACCTGTTTCTTTTAGGATCAGCTTTGACATTTGAAAGGATTATCTCCTTTTGCTAAACCTGGGACGTTACAAAAACACAGCTTCGTGACTTTGGTCTAACATTTTGTAAAATAGGTTCCTTAATAAATCTTATTTCTTTAGTATCTCATCTACCTCTGAACATTTTTCTGGATGTTATTTTTGTAAGTCGATAATGGCAAAGGTGCCTATATTGTGTTTTTTTTTTTACGACAGTTGATAAAACCTATATCTAATATTCCATTCAGATCGTGTTACCTACTCTCTAATACTGAGTATTGAGATATAAACTCTGTATAAAAACAAGTGGTTAAACATTATTTACAGTGTTTAATAATAAAGTAAGGCAGAGGAATGTCGCTTCTTTTTTATTTGTTTCTCCCATCATAAGCTTTTATTTATGGCGTGAACTAAATGGAATGTAAGCAATTGCACACAAACAAATTGTCTTGAAAAGAGCGTTGAATTATTTATTTAATGTACGTAAGCAAAATTCTTTTTTCTTAGTTTTATGACGGACGTGAAATCAGTAATTTCATTTATACTTCATGTTTGAATTTATGTAATTAACTTTAGATTTTTTATCGTCACCTTAAACTCTCGTAAGTCTAACGTTAAAAAGATGAAATCAGATTCAAATTTAAATAATTTATTTTTCTAGTTATACAGCAACCCACAGAAAATCAAGTCTTGACATTCATTAAAATATTAATTAATCTAATACTACCTAAGGAAAGCCAGAGATCGTGTTTGAAATGTTTTGGAGCTAAGCCGACGAACGCGAATGTAAGAGAGGATTAGAAGATGACAATGCCTTTAATCTTATGATGTAGCCCACTTATTAATGTAATCATCTTCCTAAGCTTTTTGGGACGGAAAGTAACGAAGGCCTCTCAGTAAAAGGAAAAAACAAGATTGATTTTGTTCATGAATATTTTTAACGACGTCGGTGATTTTTACAGTCGCTAGTACATTATATTGCCAAACCACTGAGGTTTCATTAAATTTTCTTTACTAATGTTACGTCTTTTATTTGAAGCAATTAGATGATCTTTTTGATTTAAAGATCAGTTTGCATACCAGAGAGTGCTTCATACAGTTCTCAATTGTGTGTGTAGTCCGCCAACCCGTACTAAGTCACTGTGGTCCTTCCACCTTCTCGTTCTGAGAAGAAGCCCGTGCCCAGCAGTAGGATAGTAATAAGCTGATTATGTATGTGTTATGTATGCACTAATTAACCGTCTCAAAGGCTAATATTTCTTAGTAAGTTAGGACGGAAAATTGATAGCTGCAAGTTTTGCAAAGCAAGTCGGGTAAAATTTTATAATTGGTACTCGATACAGCGTTTGAGGAGCTATCGCTAGTTTTTAGTGCTAGCTTTTAGCTGTTCAAACGCGTTAACTAAGCCATCTTTGAATAAAATATTTTAGAGTTTGATCGCAACTTTCACCAAATTCCAGTAAGTATATTTTGCCGCCATATCTATCGTACACATTTCAGAAAGTCAATGATATATAGCATGTAATGGGAAAAAAATGATGTGTTCCGCAAAGTGTATGCTTCATTTAAGCCCACCCAACCGGCACGGCCCTCTTATAGCGCCAGTGATTGCCAAAATCTGGCTTTCTATCTGCCATCTGCGACTACGCGTTTACCTCGATGACGTCATGAAGATAAGTGATAACTAAGCGATAGCGCGTTATCGGATAACAGTGATGTATCACTAATCGAATGTGTTTGTAGTTTTGTTTTACCAGCTCGTAGCTGATAATAATGCGAAGTCTATAAACGTATGCTGCGTGGAAAGTTTCGTTTTAAAACGCTTTTGCTTAACATTACGATAATGGAAAACGTGCAAAATATGTTATTTACCGTACGAAGCTTACGTTACGCTTAGATTTTCACCTAAATATAACATTTCAGGGTGTAAAAATAATAAATTCAAAAAAACCCAAATAAACTTCTAAACCAGATCAGTTTCTACAATCGGTGGCAGTTATTTTGGTTCAATCTATGATTGTATGCCACTAAGAACATTATATATGTATGTATTACATTGCCACTGATTGCAGAAATTGATCGCGTTATGATGTTTAAAGTAGTTTTGTGCATTGGGTATTATGATTTTATTATTTTGTTACACTTCTATCCTTACAGTGAGCTATGTTTTCGGAAACGTCTCTTCAACCGCTTATTTTGATACCCTCCATGACCATCTTACAAAGATTCTTTTTCGACTGCACTTTATGGCAGTTATTAAATCCGAAATATAGTTTTTTTAAACATGTAGCCAGGGGTCTTACTCTTGACTGGTTCGAGTTCTGAACTAAATCGAGCTAATGAAAATTCCTAGAGAAATGCAGTACAAATTGACACTAACTCGAATTCAAATTCGATTGATACAGAACTCGATCCAGTCCATCAGTCACCAGTCACAGATCCAGAGTAAGGCCCCAGTGCCACTAGCGGTCATGAGTCATGACACTCGTAAAAATCTAATGATGCCATATATAAATATTTAAATCTGATCAGACGCCTAGAAGATATAATAGTGGAATAAAGCAACTCATACACATACATACACGAAGCCTGAAAACATTACGTTCCTTTTTTAGGGTTCCGTACCCGAAGGGTGCCAAACGGGGCCCTATTACTCTCGCTACGCTGTCCGTCCGTCCGTCCGTCCGTTTGTCTGTCACAGGGCTGTATCTTTTGAACGGTAATAGATAACCGGTTGAAATTTTCTCAGAAAATGTGTTATTATGTGTTATGCTATGAGGTGTATTACGACAAATACTAAAAATAAAAAAAAGTCTTAAACCAAACAAGAAACCTCGAAAAACATGCATTTTTTCAACGTTTTTGTTCCAGGTCTATCTTCAAAACGGTAATAAATACCAGCGTCAAACTTGGTCTGATTATAATGCATACTATGTAGTTTAACAACAAATACTAAAAACAGGGCAAAAATAGACATATGTGGTGGTACCTACGTAAGAAAGAGATGCAAAAATTGATCGTTGATGTCTTTTAATAAACTCTCGTAAATTAAATCGGTTTCTATGGGGTATCAGGTCGATTGGTGGTACGGAACCCTTACTGCGTGAGTCCGACTCACACTTGGCCGGTTTTTTTCAACGTCGTGTAATAAAAATAACCGTATTTTCAGAAGAGTAGTCTAGAGGTATAATGTGAACCTTAAATTTTAAAATAACGACAATAGGTCATATGACTATGAAAGAGTATAGACCATTCGCCCCCTTGCATTAATATTTAAGTAAAACTGCTAAAATTATCATTGTAAAGCTACTATAACCAATTTACAATATTAATAACTAGATAACTAATTTACAGTACTCTTCGATCAAATATACTATAGATGCACGGTCTCCGCGATAAAGTGTACTTGTAATTATGTTTACGACAGCGACAAGTACCTACGACACTCCATCCTTTGTTTGCATATTCGGAATTTCGGAGTATAGTTTTATTTTTATTTTTGCTACACATTTTAGCATCGTGAAACTTTTCACTATAGCACTGTCGTGAAGCGGCTAAGAGCGAAACTGTGCACGTGCATGAATGTTGCATAGGTTTGATGGCGCCGTTTTTCGAGCGGCGATCGTGTATCTATAGTATACAATGTGGATATTACAATACGACAACAAATAAAAACACAGTTCGTACCAGTCTATAGAAGTATTTAAAATACTTCACACAATACACATACTTAAATTGTTTATCGAAAATTAAAAACATGAAATTTTTTATCAAAATAAATATTGAAACATCGAAATAATAAGTAACACCATTTGTAATTATCTGTAATAATTGAGAAAGAGAGTTTAAAATCATATGGACTCGCACAGGTCTTTAACCTACCAATCTTTGTCTAGAAAAACCGGCCAAGACCATGTCGGGCCATGCTCAGTATTATAGGGTTCCTTAAGTAGGTGTATAAACATGAGACGCATGAGCTCCATGAGCTTATTACGCCATCTCCTTTCTTTCATCGGACTACACGACGCACTGCAGGTTATCATCCACATTTGGTAGAAATCCCTACTCTCAGGATCAAACGCTTTGAGAACTCTTTCATAATACGCACAGCCAAGTTGTGGAATTCACTGATCTGTATTTTCGGGCACTTATAACCCTAACGCCTTTAAAGCTGGAGTGAAACGGCACCTAATAGGTTTGCTCGCTCCATCGTCGACCACATCCTGAAAAAGCTGTCTAGATTGCGGTCAAGAGCAGATCTATATATCATTTTTAAAAAAAGGCAATAAAATTAAACACAGTAACTGAAAAACTGCATCAAAATATTGCCTATGTTTTGATTTATTGTAATTAACTCATGACTGCGGTGCAGTTTTATCAATTTCCAATCTCAAATCAATACCAAACAGGATTTCAAATAGAGCATTGACACTAATTGTAACTCAACATAACCTGTTAAAGATCGTAAGCTGCTTGATGTTACGTACGTATGAAATATCAAAGGCGTAATTGCGTCAATTTAAATCAACGGGCCTTATAGAGAACTTAGTCCGCCTTCATTCGATAGCAGACAATGCAACTTGTTTTGACGTTAATGCAATTCATGTTATTTAAAGGTTAGGACATGATTTATTCTAAGAATGGTAAATTTTTCATAGAACAAATTATATAGACGAAGTGCTGCGGACAATCATAGTGAAGCCAAAAAAAATCGTACTTCTTCGTGAAAATTTTAAAACAGCGCTCTCAAAAAATAAAAAAAAATAACAAATAAGTATTTTTCTTTCTTTCTTTTTTCTTTCACGCACACACCATGCACCTGAAGGATATTTGCTTTCGCGATACTTACTGGATGATGCCGCGACGTTTACTAAGAGGGGTGAGCATAGTTTGAGGGGCATGTGTGTACGTCAGCGCTGGTTGTACGAGCGATGGAGCACGGTTTTTTTGGCTTCACTATGATTGTTCGCAGCACTCGTATATAATTTTTACTATGTCTGTGTAAAAAAATAAAATATAGAAGATCTGATTGATCTAAAATAAATACAATTTATCCATATAGTACGGTCGACCGGAGGTCAGTGGTAACAGTTTGACATTGACAGCGTCTTTATTACGTAAGCAGTAAGGGCGGTTTTCTAATTCGAGTGTTACCACAGTCATGCAGTCGACTGTACATGTATTCGATGACACAATAGTTTTAGAAAGTAAAACATAAAATACAGTAACAGAAGTTATTTATATGAATAATGGTATAGATAGTTATGTGTTTGATACTGTGGATTCATTATAGATCGGCTTGCAAAAAAGTCTATCAAAATAACGAAATGATCTGGTTCAAACAGGTAAGTATTATTTTAAGTATATAAGGTGTTAGGCGATTCCAGGGTTGTCCGCATATTAAATGTTGTTCCCATAGTCATCAACTCAGCCTATCGCAGTCCGGTACTGGACATAGGCCTCTCCCAAGTTGTGCCACCACACTCGGTCCTGTACCTTCCGCATCCAGTCCCTCCCAGCTACTTTAATCATATTGTCGGTTCACATGGCGGGGAGGCGCCCTACTATGCGTTTGCCGATTCGCGGTCTCCACTCGGACTCGTCAACGGCCATCGGTCCTTCGACAGACAATGTTGTCGATTCTCTTGTTAACGAACTAAACTTATTTTAAACTATCGCTCTCTATTACTAATAAGAGATACAAGAAAGGGATGGCAACAATTTTAGAACTGTCAAATTTGTCGGAATTTGGATTTCCATACAAGTTCAGTCGTGATCTCGGAACGTGCCCATTAAAATACAAAGAAATGCAACACCTAAACTAGTTTGACATCACCAAAATTGTTGCCATCCCTTTCTTGTACCTACTATTAGTAAAAGACAGTGATAGTTTAAAATAAGTTTAGTTCGTGAACAAGAGAATCGGCACCAATGGCCAGCCCACTGCGACTTCAGCTTACTGATTTCACAATCTATGTCGGTCACTCTGCATGGTTCTTCTCCGGATAATCTCGTTACGGATTTTATCTTTCAAGGAAATTCCAAGCATAGCTCGCTCCAGAAATTACTGAGCGACTTTGAATTTGTGGACTAGCCCAACTGTTAGGTACACGTCTCGGCACCGTAGGTCATGACAAACAGGACGCACTGGTTGAAGACCTTCGTCTTCAAACTTTGCGGTATAGGTTTCAGACATTCCCATAGTAATTTTTTTTTATTATAAGTAGGTAGATTCAAGATCCTTCCCGGTGATACATTTTATCGACTAACGGCCAAAATTAATAGCCAATCTATTCACGATTTACCCTACTAGAGATAGAAATTTGACATATTTTGTATGGAGCTTATGTCAAATTCCTATCTCTAGTAGGGTAAATCGTGGATATATTGAATATTAATTTTGGCCGTAAGTCCCTTGAACGAATCCTGCAACATTACATGTACCTCCGGTTGCCGTCAAACACTGAACGCAAGCGATTTTAGCCTTAGTGGTGGTTTACTGGAAAGTTTTCTGATAGTACATTCCCCCTATAAAAGGACCTCAGCTAATAAAGTTACACCTTATACAACCTGTTATTGAAATAACTGAAAACCTCTTAAGGGGTAATTGCACTCATAAGTATGAACAACCTTTACTATGGGACCAACCCTGAAATCGCGAAAAAAGAAATAGCTGATCCCTACATATTTTTGTCGATTTATGTGAACACAGATGTAGGGATCAGCTGTTTTTTTTCGCGATTTCAGGGTTGGTCCCATAGTAAAAGTTGTTCATACTGATGAGTACAACGATACTTTAAGAGGTTGTCAGTTATTTCAATAATACGTTGTATTCGTTTTTAGGGTTCCGTAGTCCTACAAGGAACCCTTATAGTTTCGTCATGTCCGTCCGTCTGTCCGTCTGTCCGTCTGTCCATCTGTCCGTCTGTCCGTCTGTCCGTCTGTCCTAATCCTTTACAGCTTAATAACTTCTACAGTTATAAACATAAGTAAATGAAATTTTGTTATAAAATAGTCTGCATATAGATCTCAATTTTAGAAGAATAAAAATATAGTTTTTACGTACTTTAGGGGTGGCGCCCATACATGTGAAATGGGGATGAAAACTTTTTTTTCGCTGCACCCCCTCGTGTGGGGTATCATTGAATAGGTCTTCTAAAATGAAGGTAATGTTTCATACATCACTTTTTTATCAGGTGTACCATCTGCGACATATAGCCCGCCAAAGTGGCTTGCAATGTGTCCCCCCCCTGCCATTTCTAAACTATGCAACGTAGAAAGTTATAATCTTCCACATTGATAGACCTTTGTGAAAACTCTCTTTTAAAATTATTTCGAGTATAATGTGATTATAATTATTTGAGTTATAGACAGAAAACTGAAAAATACTTATAACGTCCTAGTTCAAAGGTCATTGACCTTAGAGAAAAAAATTCATAGCAAATAATGCTCCTTTAGCTACTTTCTATTCCAAAAAATCACAAAAAGTAACTTTGACATGACAGACTTCTTAAATTTGGCTTCTTGAATTTATCGCTAGATGGCGCTACTAACAACACGCTCTGAGTCGCGAATGCTGCCGATTATTGCAAAAACTAAAATAGCCATGATTAATATTCGATTTGATTCGTTTGTAATTACACTTACTTAAGGAACCGTATAATACTGAGCATGGCCCGACATGCTCTTGGCCGGTTTATTTCTTCTAACTAATATTTAACTTACTATACTTATTTTTAATTATTTTATAATTTTTGATAAGTACGCATGCGCAGCGAAATTAAATTTTAGTAAGAAAAAATCGCTCACGAGCAGGATTCGAACCTGTGACTCCTGGCTCAGTACGCCAGTGCTTTAGCCACTAAGCTATATACAGTGAACACTGCTTGTGATATCGAACATAACTTCCACTTGGTACGTCTTTCGGTGATGCCGGCGACATCTCATTAATTCATTAATTTTACTCCACAATTTAAATCACTTATTTTTAGCTTAGACAGGCTAAAATAAATACGTTTAACCTAACCTTCATGATTGAAGTACAACCTGATTATTGAACCTTAAAAGATTATGACCCAATGTTTGCTGATGTGAGAATAATTACCAATATCACATTATGGTAATGGAGCTTAAATTTAATTAAGAAGCAAAAAATTCTACTTGTGGAATTTTTTGCAGTTTAACACTTACATAAAATAATTACGATGACTGCCTCGTTGGTCTAGTGGTTGCAAGCGCGACTGCTGAGCGTGGGGTCCTGGGTTCGATTCCCGGGTCGGGCAAAGTGTTATTGGGTTTTTTCATTAGGAAATTCTCAGTAGCAGCCCGGAGTCTGGATTTGTGCCCGGTCAATGGCAATAGGCTCGCCCCCTATTACATGGGACTATAGCATAACTGGCGAAATGTGGGTGTACTATACACCTCTGCCTACCCCTTCGGGGAAATACAGGCGTGATGTTATGTTATGTGTTATTTTATGTTATCGGTAAAAAAAAAACGCGGACAAACGCGTGGGTTAGTATTAACTTACTGTAATGTGTAACCGTTTATGTCCCAATAAAGTAAAAAAAACGAGTGTGCTTTAGACCACACAACTGAAGTAAAACTTCACTAACTTATATCTCCCTCAATACTATTTAAATGAGAACAAAGGAATGGCGGCGCGGCGCGCGTACATCTGCCGGCGCTGTGCCGTGGCCGGATGACGCGCGTGCCTCGTTCCCCGCGTCCCGCACTACCCTCTCCGTTCGCCTCGGCCGATCATACTTTTCGTAACGCATTCACCAGCTTACTCCCCAAGTCAAGCGTGCGTAAAGTAGTTTTACTTCAAAAATAATTGCGTTATGCGGTTACAGCCTAAGTGGTTGAACCAAACCTTCCATAGAGGATACGATGAATACGAAAAAATCCTAATTGCACTGGACTATTAGAAATGAGCTTATAGTGCATTTTTATGTAACTAAAATAAAAGTCATTAATAATTTAACATTTCGCTGAGTAATTTTGTTCGAAACAAAAAGTTGTACAGGAACAATTATAGAAATATTCCATAAATCAAGTACACGTACCAAACACAGATCTGATGAAGTCAAACCATGCGCGCTAATTGCAACAATCATTAAAATTGGATGATTTACTGAGTTCAATTAGTCCATAAAGGTCACAGAAATTCAGATTCCGGAATATTTTCATGAAAAATACTTTTATTAAAGCTCTATGTTTGCGAAACGTAATGATCTGCGAAATATAAGAAACCAGAGAATTTATAAACGATTCAATCGTGAACAATAAGTACATGTAACATGCAAAAACAATATTTGTTATTTTGATTTATAATAATAATTATTTAAATTAATAACAAACTTTAATATGTATTTTATATATTATGTATTTAATTCGATTTGTTTGATATTTTTCACTAAACATTTTTCTACCCGTCTGTACAAAAAACATTCAAAACGTACTAGTTTTTTAATACTTTTGATAGTGGTCCGAATCGCTCCATTAAAAAAGAGTACTGGGCTGTTTCACACCGTGGTCCGAATGGGCCCATTCAAAATGAGTACTTGAGCGATTCACACCGCGGTCCGAACCACGCGTGGTGTGAAACGCCCCACTACCCATAATAAGTATTATAATAAAATAAGTTTAACCGGATTACATCGCATATATTATTTGTATTAGAAAGAAAGAATAAAAGATATTTTTTTTATTAAATTGGTTTCCCTGAATTGAATTTAAATAATATACGCGATCTAATCCGGTTAAACTTATTTTATTATAATGTGTAGTGATCGCGTAAACCTAAGAAATTATTAGCATAATAAGTAGGTTTTGTAAAACTATCTGTGATTACAAGTTGAATAAGTATCAGGAAGGAATACTTATCAAATATTTTTTTATCTGACTGACTGATAGAGGGGTCAACACAGAACCTAAAACTTGTTTTGCGAGTGAAGGGCTGAGCACTACCAGTTATAGTTATATATACCGTATTTTTAAGTGATCTAGATTTATTCCCGCTCGTTTATACAATTAATTTTAAAACAGTTTCAATTTCGATATAATTGGCACAGAAATAATTAAATTGCAACGCGTGAAAATCGCATGTGATATTGAATATTAATTGACTAATAAGTTGACTCATTACCATTTAATTATTAACATTTTAACTGACTAATATTACAATACACACTAACAAAACTGATTCAATAAATGAAGGATACTTAAAGACAATAAATTATATGTACCAATAGGCTGCAAGCTTAGAAATACCTATGATAAAAAAGAAATTACCTACTACTGAAGTGGTCATAAAATTATTAGAAATTATTTTTTGCAATATATAAAACAAAGTCGGGTTAGTTACACCATTTATAACTCAAGAAGGACAGGACCGGATTGAATTAAAATTAGCATACAGGTGGAAAATAACCCGGGTTAATATATAGGCTACTTTTTATCCCGGAAAGATGAACAGTTCCCGAGGGGTGCGCGATAAACGAAATTCACGCGGGCGAAGTCGCGGGCATAGGCTAGTGAAGAATAAAAAAACCGGCCAAGTGCGAGTCGGACTCGCGCAGTAAGGGTTCCGTACCTCTCAACGACCTGATACCCCATAAAAACTGATTTAATTTACGAGAGTTTATCAAAAGACATCAACACACAGTGCGCGAAATATGAATTTTTGCATGTCTTTCTTACGCAGGTACCACCACATATGTCTATGTTTGTCTTATTTTTAGTATTTGTTGCTAAACTACATAATATGCACTTTATTCTGACCAAGTTTGACGCTGGTATATATTACCGTTTTGAAGATAGAGCAGGAACAAAAACGTTGAAAAAAATGCATGTTTTTTGAGGTTTCTTGTTTGGGGACCCCCTTTGCTTTTAGACTTTTTTTTGTTTTTAGTATTTGTCGTGATACACCTCATAGCAACACAATTTCTGAGAAAATTTCAACCGGTTACCTATTACCGTTCAAAAGATACAGCCCTGTGACAGACAGACGGACGGACGGACGGACAGCGTAGCGAGAGTAATAGGGTCCCGTTTGGCACCCTTCGGGTACGGAACCCTAAAAAAGTCAAAGAAAGAAAAATATAAGAAGATACAAATAAAAGAAAATAAGACAAGCAAAAAAGACAAGACAGATAAGATAAGAAGAAAATAAGGTAGAAGAAAAGAGGAAGGATGACACAGGCTTTCGCTCAGATGCATTAAAGTAACTAGGTTTATTATCATTACATAAACCCCCCAGATGGAAGCCTATACTGTCCTATACCTGTCTTAGGAACTGGCTTGTCCGGACAAGCCACTTCCTAAGAACACGAATCTAATATCATGTGTCACATTCAACAATAGTACCACGCCACTAAATGATGTCAAGCATAATGCAACACCACATTGTATGTTAAGAAGTGATATTTTGTACTGATATGCTACCAAGACGTACGTACTTTACGATACATAGTCATTTATGGCTTGGTATGTGCATATTTAACCATTTTAATGGAGAAGAATATAGGTAGAAGTTTTTAGACTTTCGCGAATTTCACTCATATTGAACTAAGTTTACGGGACTTGTCGCGCACAATTAAATCAAAATATAACAAACATTTTGACTAACCTCGACGTTTCGGTCAAGTTGCATTGGCCGTGGTCACTAGCAGACTGACCAGACTGCAGACTGTCTGCTCGTGACCACGGCCAATGCAACTTGACCGAAACGTCGAGGTTAGTCAAAATGTTTGTTATATTTTGATTTAATTGTGCGCGACAAGTCCCGTAAACTTAGTTCAATAAGAATATAGGTAGGTAAGGTGCAAATGATTGAGCTGCAAAATGGTTTGCATGTGTTTTTCCGTTTTTGTCGCTGCGGACTGTGGGTACTATTGTTTGATTTAATTGGATATTTATATTTCTATGCAAATGGGTATATTTAGGAGTTTAGTTTTAGATGCATCAATTTCTATGGTATGATACCATATGTTTTAATTTATATTTTATTATATAGACTTATTTATATAAAACATGTTTTCAATTATTTTATTATTTTAACGCATTTAACACTGATTCTTAATAAGATATCGCTGACGTCACCCAAAGTCGTACCAAGTGGAGATTAAATTCGATACCACGAGCAGTGTTCACGGTAACTTAGTGGCTAAAGCACTAGCGTACTGAGCCAGGAGTCGCAGGTTCAAATCCTGCTCGTGAGCGATTTTTTCTTTCCACAATTTAAATCGTTAAACATGTTTTCCTTGAAATAAGTACGTACTCCTGCTTTGTTGATTTGTTTAGGTTAAGAATAAGCATTTCATTGGGGGAGGCCTATGTCCAGTAGTGGACGTCTTTCGGCTGTAATGATGATGAAGCATCACATAACAAAATAAAAATTTGTGTATTCCCTTTTATAACTAAGTTCTGTTTTTTTAAATGAATGTTATATAAAATCTAGTACTTTTTTCACCAAAATTTCGACACAAATTCCTTAATATGAACTAAACAACTTATAATTGAATAATCTTCTGCAAGTTACTCTTGAGATTGCTTTTAAAGAACTTCAAAGAAGTAAATTTAGCATAAGAGATAAGTTACATGAAAATAATGTTATATTGTTAATTTTAAGTGACTGAACGTTGATAGATGAAAGATTCTGAAAGATTTCTTCTAAATAATTATCTTAATTTTGTGTTCCGTGTTGAAGCCAAGATGTTTATGAGTGATTAGGAATTCCTGTTAATGATAATTAATTAATATACATTCCGCACACTACTGACAGACAATTAACAATTCAAAAATTCAATACAATAGCCCCTGATATCAAAATTATTGAAAAAAGTTCACTTCACCTTCTAGGGTCCCCTATTCCAGATGAATCTTTTCCAACTTTTATTGAGGAAAGAATACAAAATTTTAGTGACATTTCGGAAAGACTTTTCAAAATTAATATACATTCGGCTTTTACTCTTATCCGATACTGTTGTTTTGGACCCAAATTCACATATATTCTCCGCTCTTCCCATCTTTGGAAGTATCCACAACTTCTGGAAAAAATTGACAAAATTATAAAAACCACCCTGGCATCAATTTTAAATGTGGCTCTGGACGACCGAGCGTGGGAACAAGCCACACTTCCTATCCGACACGGCGGGCTCGGCGTTTGCAAAATTTCCAGTGTAAGTTTACTGGCGTTCCTGTCCTCTGTTTACGGCACTGATAAGTTAACCAGGAAAATATTACCTTCTTCACTGGTTGACTTTGAGGTACCGTACTTGACCGATGCTGTGAACGCCTGGAAAATGGCTTGCCCAAACACGGATTTGCCTGTCAACCCATCTTCCCAGAGACTGTGGGATGAGCCGCTCTGCAGGTTGGTACGGAATAATTTAGTAAATACGTCTACCAATACTGCTGAGCGTGCTCGTCTGCTGGCTGTGGGCGAATGGGAGGCAGGCCTTTGGCTAGAGGCACTTCCGTCGTCCAACATAGGTACTATGTTGGACGACACCAGTTTCCGGCTCGCTACGTGCCTACGCTTGGGCGCTCCTTGTGTTGCTCCACATCGGTGTCACTGCGGCGAACCTGTCGACGGCCTCGGACACCATGGCCTGTCCTGTTACAGGAGCGCGGGGCGCATAGCAAGGCACGCCAGCATTAATGACATCATTCGTCGTGCTCTTGCCACCGCCGGTGTGCCAGCTGTATTAGAACCTAACGGCTTGGTACGAGACGATGGGAAGAGACCAGACGGCATGACGTTATTGCCATGGAAGATGGGTAGGCCTCTGGTGTGGGACGCAACGTGCGTCGACACCCTTGCACCATCACATCTTCCTAGTTCGGCTGGCTGTGCTGGTGCTGCCGCCGCGTCTGCGGAGGCCTTCAAGCGGCGCAAATATAGTAACCTATCAGGTAACTATGACTTTGAGCCGTTTGGGGTCGAAACGCTCGGGAAATGGGGTCCGAGTGCGCGCATCCTTTTAAAAGAAATCGCGAAGAGGCTGGTCGTGACCAGAGGGCTGGTTTGTTCTTTGGCCAAAGAATAAGCGTTGCCATTCAACGTGGCAACGCTGCCAGTCTTCTGGGTACTTTTCCAGATGACAGCGATGTGGAGGAATACTTTGACGCCTAAGCACGCCTTTTTATATAATTTTATTTTGTACTTGTATTTTATATTTGTGTTGTAAATATTGTACATTTGTAAATAGATTATTTAATTACTAATGAATTTAATTAGAATGTATTACAAATAAAAAAATATAAGTATAAAAGCTAAAAAAAAAAATATATAATAAATCATTTGATTAACTAAATCAACCATCGATAGTCTATGACACACAATGTTATCTAAATAACACAAAACCTCAGATACCCCAATAACTAATAAGATAGAACATAACCCGGATTAGGTCGCGGGAATCCGCTGGATGCGGAAGGCACAGGAGCGGTCGTTGTGGCGATGCTTGGGGGAGGCCTATGTCCAGCAGTGGACGTCTTTCGGCTGAAATGATGATGATGATGATGAACCCGGATTAACATATAGGCTACTTTTTTAACCCGGTAAGATGAACAGTTCCCAAGGGATGCACAATCTTGGACGAATAAAAAAGGCGGAAAGAATCTCGCTAAACAAAAAGTGAAGCATCCCTATTAAGACGGCTCGCTTAAAAGTACGGGCTGGCACGCACACATTCACACCCATAGTAAGACTAAAAACCCGCGGAATACATAACCTCCTCCTTTTTTTGAAGTCGGTTAAAAACCGCGAGTGCACAACAAACGAAATTCACGCGGGCGAAGTCGCGAGCATAAGCTAGTAATATAATAAATATTTAATAATCTTATACAGCATCTCAATTTCAATACCAAGAAATACTTTAATTGCCGATTTTCGCTTATCAATATCGTAATAGATTATTTAATCAATTAATTAATTAATTTCGGTCCCATCTTAAGCTTTAGACAAAAGTCTAGGACCGGATTCAATAACTTTCCTTTGATTGCTTTAATTAATTTAATTAAGCTCGTTATGAAATAAACATAAAGCGTTGGTGGTGAGGGCGTCCTTAATATTTAAAAACCGGCCAAGCGCGAGTCGGCCTCCGCAGTAAGGATTCCGTACCACCCATCGACCTGATAGCCCAAAGAGACTGATTTAATTTACGAGAGTTCATCAAAAGACACCAACGTACCGTGCGCGAAATATGAACTTTTGCATCTCTTTCTTAAGCAGGTACCACCACATTTGTCTATGTTTGCCCTTTTATTAGTATTTGTTGCTAAACTACATAGTATGCACTATAATCAGACCATGTTTGACGCTGATATGTATTAAGTACCGTTTTGAAGTTAGAACAGGAACAAAAACGTAGAAAAACATGTTTTTTTTTTTGTTTTAAACTTTATTTTAATTTACCGTAGTAGGAGTTGTAGCTACACATATTCTGAGAAAATTTCAACTGGCTAGCTATTTCCGTTCAAAAGATACAGCCCAGTGACAGACAGACCGACGGACGGACAGACAACGTAGCGAGAGTAACACGGTCCCGTTTGGCACCTTTGGGTACGGAACCCTAAAAAGTATTTCGGCTGTGATTACAGATGCTTCATTCTGGTCATGGCTCGATTCCAATCATACGTCATTATTATATTAAATTAAAGGTGGGCTATTATACCTTAAAAATCTTGAAGTATGTTTGACGTTTAGTTATGGCAGGTTGTGTATCATGTTTTATTAAATACGCGTTTCTGTTTTCATTTCTGATGACGTATCCGGTATCAGGCTTTTGCCGCTATCATTGATTCTCAAATGTTCGTGTTTTTTTTTTTCATTGAGTTACTTATGTAGAATAGGAATTTATATATTCAGCTGAGAGGTATAAATATTGATGACTCCTATGCCATCATGAGAAAAAGAGCCGCGTCAATGTGATGGGCAGGATGCGCGGGAGTTCCAACAGTGTCCTAAAAACATTAATTCATTTTCATTTTTGAATAAACAAAAAAACACAGAATTTGGGTAACCCATTCGTTGAGCACTAGGCCTATTTACACTGTCAACCACTTTGATACGCGAAATGAAAATGCAACGTGTAATTAAAATAAAAGAAAATTAGCTACTAAATGAAAGCAACAGCTATATTTTTTTGTCGATTTCTGGATTGGTCCCATAGTAATAGTACTTACATTACTGTCGAGGCCTGAAATGAAGCAATTTACGGCCGAGTAATATTGGAAGTACGAGTCGTAGCCGAGTACTTCCCAAGTGAGTCCTTTTTTAACTAAACGAGGCCGTTAATTGCTATTTCGGCCGAGACTTGTACAGTACTTTTCTCTCAACTGCGAGGAAACACAACACAAATTAATTCAACCGTATCTCATTTTCATTCACACCAATTCGCCCGCGCGCGGTTCTTGTTCTATTTTCAAAGTTATGAAAAAAAAAATGCGCATTCATCCTGTATAATGATAAATATTTTGTACCTAAAACACTTAATTTATGTAAGTGTTTACTTAAAAACCTCGGTAGCATAATTTAAAAAATAAAAAGTGTCCAGCTATTTCTATTATTGTCCTGTTGGATATTACCGGCCTGTTATTTCGTTGCGTACGGAAAAGAGCCGATTGTAGTTTTTTTTTTTTTGAATAATGAACCAATTTCCGAGCAAGTGGGAGAAAAAGTTGTTTATACTGATGACTACAATGTAGGGTACAAAAGGTTTTCAGTTATTTCAATCACGCGTTGTATATAATAATCATATTTTACATAGCTTTAAGATCTTGTAACTAAAACTATGGATTGATTAGTCTGCAATAAAGGTTTTAGTATTATAATACTACAACTTACGTAGGCTCTCTATCGGACATACAGCGTTATGTTTATAATGCCTTATGATAGCTGTTATCAAGCCAAACACTCTTCTCCTCAGTTGTTTAAATTTTAATAGAAATAATTTGAAGTATTAAAGGCCCAGCCCCCCTTAGCCAAGTTGACAATCTACAATCGTCAACGCTAATAGAAAACAATCAAAATTTATGGGAATGACATATCTCAACAAAAAAGTCATTTTTTTTTATTTTTCATTTTTATTTATTAATACACACAGTAATATAAAACCCTAGGATTACACAAATACAATTCATGGCAGTGATTTTTGGTTTTAGGGTTACAATACGGATCGCAACTGGCATCTTAGCTAGATTACGAAGTAACCTGTGTTAAAGATACCAGTCCCTATCCCCAATGTGAGTACATAATAACAATTACATTTTTAAGTGTACAATGGAAAACAAAATAAAATTAAAATTATACTTAAAGCTAACGAAAAACATTCATATGCGTAGAGTATTTGTGTGTGTGTGTATGTCGAGAGAGTAGTGTGTGTGGAGTGGGGTGTGTGTGTCTGTAATATGGTTGGGTAATGTGCTACACCATTGGAGTAATAAGATTTTCTGTCTCTTGGTAAGTCAGGCTTAGAAGCCACTTATTAATCACTTTTTTACAAGCACGACTAGAGAGATGGTAAACAGGGAGCAGCTTATTCACTTTATTATAAAGGGTAGGTGCCAAGAAATAATTAAACCTTTTTGTATGTGTCAAATTTCCTTTTTTAGTTTCACAAATTATGTCCTTACGCCTTTTAGTGATTTTTCGAAACGGGGTTTCAGCATGTTGGATGAGTACTGTATACGATATAAAAAGTTGCCTTACTGTCAACACTTTACAATTTTTGTAAAGTTCGGTAGTCGGGAATGTGTACTTTCTAAAGGTGCTCACCTTTAGGATAGCCCTTTGTGCTCTTTCTAGTTTAAGAATAAGTGTTTCGGCGTACCATGCCACCACCCCAGGACGATATGCAATAACTTAGAAGCGATTGACATAGAGCGTAATAAACCTGTTTTAGGATTCGGGCTTCAGCTACATGGCGGAGGGTTTTAAAAATGTAAATTAATTTTCTCACTCTCTTTTGTAGAAGCTCTATGTGAAGTGAGAAGGCGTTCGTTGAGATATGTCATTCCCATACATTTTGATTGTTTTCTATAGCGTTGACGGTTGAAGATTGTCAACTTGGCTAGGGGGGCAGACCATATTGAAACAGTACACCACAAACAGTTGTTTGGGGCAGCACATTTGATATTTTGTTGACATTCTCCGCTTTTGCTTTTAGGTCGCTAGACCGCGCTAGTTTGACAACTTCAACCGTTTGCACCGTTCTACTGTTTGTTTTGAATGTTCCGTTTGCCGACGATATTTCGAAAGTTATACTCGGTATCGTTTCAAAGGATGAAATTGCTTTTAAACAGTAGTTGCTTTCGCTTAGAGTAATTAATTCAAACTAAATTTAAATTTATGTTTGTTGTTGTGCATTTTTCATTATTATGTTGTGAATATTTCAATATTATATCAACTGTTTATCATCCACGTTAGGTTTTATTGTTGAATCCGGTACAAAATTTAATCGAATCTATGACATTATAAGTATTAAATCTCCATGGTGTTCATTGCCATAAAAGGACGAGAGCCCTTCCTCGTCATTTATTTTTATTTTTACTCTAAACATTTTCCCAATTATATTGGGGTCGGCTTTCAGTCTAACCAGATACGGTAGAACACCAATGAGCGGAACGGAGTGACTGCCATCAGAACTCCGCCACCCATCAGTTATTTGCCAGTACTAAGACATCATACGGTTAGACCAATTGAAAGACTCAGGCTTCTGACTACCAGTAACGACTGCCATAAATATTGGAATACCAACCGGGACCGACAACTTAACGAGCTCTCCAAGGCACTGAGGGGTCTCTATATGCAAAGAAACGGTCACCCATCCAAAATTGACGCGGTTAGCGCAGATTAACCACGGTTATTACATAGCCACGAGACCCACTTTCTTCATTTTTATCATACTAATTTATTGCTTCGTCCGCCGTTCGTCACTATCGGTATCGTACGCATCGTACGGATCGCATTCAACGAATCCGTATAGCGTAGTGCATTAACCTATCCGCAGCGTACGGCGACGAATTTCTGTGAGCCATCGAATTTTCAATATTGAAATTCGGATGCCGATGACGTCATCCGCATTTTTAATACTACAATGCAATCCGTCCAATGCGTACGATACCGATAGGTGGACGCGTGCCTTTAATGTCCGCTTTCAGCTCCCCGATTAAGAATATCTTCGACAAGAAAGAGTATATCCATAGAGTTTCTTGCCGGCTCTTCTTCATAGGACCAACTTTTTGGAACCGTGCAACTAGATTCATAATTAACGTTTAAAAACTAAAAACAAAAAAACAAAAACTAAAAACAAACAAAAAAAACAAAAATAAATAAAAATAATAATAATATAAATAGTAATAAATATATATAATATATATAGAAATAAAAACTTTTGACTTTGACTTTGAAGCAGCTGTCGACCGATTCGGTTTGTTATCTCGTTTCGTCTACGATTCACGTAACGAGAGGATAAAGAGATAAATGTTCAGGGGAGCTGAAAGCGGACATTAATATGCAGCCCAGTTTCACACCCGCTCTCGCGCTTGACATATCGGCTGTCATAATATCAAACACAATCGGCTCTTAAAAATAGAACGCCGGCTCTCTGCGCAATACAAAACGTACGAACGCGTCAATATAGAGGCTATTTTTGTATGAAATTTATTTTGATAAGGGATTTAATGATAAAATTGTGCCAAAATAAATTTTTATATGATGCCGGTGTAGTAAATATTGAGAATTATTGGGTGATGACTGAGAGAAAATATTAACTCGGTTGAGAATTATGACCTAAAAAGATGCATTTTTTACTTCTGATGCACGAATTTTTTAATCTCGCAATACCAACCACTGCTAAAAATACCTTATATTTTAGGATATACTAGCTGGCACCGCGGCTTCACTCCCGTGTAGGTTTGCCAGATAGTATCCAAAAGTCCTCCTTCACCTACAGAATATTCTCCTTACATGCGTTGGAATCCTTTTCTCAAAAATACGAGTGTAATAAAATAAACAAAGTCACTCAAAGGTCAATGGAGAGGGCTATGCTCCTGTGTCCCTGCGTGATCGAATCAGAAATGAGGAGATTCGCAGAAGAATGAAAGTGACCGACATAGCCCGAATAATTGCCAAGCTTAAGTGCCAGTGGGCGGGGCACATTGCTCGCAGAAATGATGGCCGATGGGGCAGTAAAGTTCTGGAGTGACGCCCGCGTTCTGGAAGGCGCAGTGTGGGTAGGCCCCCCACAAGGTGGACCGACGACCTGGTGAAGCTCGCGGGAATCCGCTGGATGTGAAAGGCGCAGGACCGGTCGTTGTGGCGATACTTAGGGGAGGCCTATGTCCAGCAGTGGACTTCTTTCGGCTGAAATGATGATGATGGTGATGATGATGAATAAAATAAAAATTGGCACTAAAATTTGTGGAAATTAAATAGACAACAGCAATTTTATTAGAATATATATTTAATTTAGTTATGGTAACACTGTACTCTGTGTGTCTACTCTGTTCCGTGTCCGCATGTCTATGGCGTCATGTTGTATTGTGCAAGTTCATAATAAATGTTTACTAAACAAAACCGCCTCTTTACTTCGAGTTAGAGCTGTTAGAAACATCTTTCAAAAGGTTATGGGCCCAGTCCTAACCCAGGAGTCATTGAGGCGAATACCTGGTCAAAGGTATATCACGGTAAAGTGAAAAATTCAAGGAACACTTGTGGTCAAGCAAGGAAGAAATAAAAGACAAAATGGACGCCGAAATTTTTGGATCAAATTATCAGTTAACATCGAATACTATTAGATTGGAAGGAGTCCACAACTGGCCGACGTGGAAATTCCAGATCAAGGTTATATTGAAAGCGATCAATGTCTTTGGAGTAATAGATCGATCATACAAATGTCCGGTGGTGGACGATATCAACAAACAGAAATGGCTGCAAGCCGACGCCAAAGCACAAGGCGTTATCGTAACCCGAATGTCACCGACAGTGATGATACATATACAAAACTGCGAAACAGCAGAACAAATGTGGACTAAATTAACTACGGTTTATGAACAAAATTCCGATGTATCATTGCACCTTCTGCAGCAAAAGTTTTTTGAAATAAAGTTGTCAGACAAAGAAAACATTACGACGTTTATAGCCAGAATAGAGGATCTAGTGGCGCGTATTAAACAAGCACAAGGAACTATATCAGATAGCATGGTGATAACAAAAATAATCTCATCGCTTGGAGAAAATTACCGTCATTTCATTTCTGCTTGGGATTCTGTACCAACTAGTCAAAAAACACTTGCAGAATTGACAGCGAGGCTCATTATTGAGGAACAAAGAAATAAACAAAGTGAAGAAGCGTCAACATCAGCATTTAAAGCACAAAGTGCACCAAGAAAGTGTTTCCAGTGTGGAAAGCTAGGACATTTCAAAGCTGACTGTAAATCTAAATATAACAGTGTTAAAGTCTTTTGTAAAAAGTGTAAAAAACATGGACACAAAATAGAAAATTGTTGGTTTAATAAAGAAAAAGTAATACCCCAGAACAATAAAAATGAAAATAAACAAAATGCCTTTGTTACAACTGCTCCAATAAGTGCATTAACAGCTGACTGCGAACCTCACAATAATAATTGGTACTTGGACAGTGGTGCCTCCAAGCACATGTGTAAATCAAAAGAAATATTTTCAACGTATAACGACTTTCAAGTGCCTAAAGATGTGATAATTGGGGATGGTTCAGTAATTAAAGCATTGGGACAAGGAGACATTAAGTTGAGTGCATATGATGGGGACAATTGGATACCAACTACAATATACAGTGTCTTATATGTGCCTAATATGAAGGTAAATTTATTCTCTATGAGTGCTGCATTAGATAAGGGCTACAAACTAATAACGACTGCTAATGAGAGCAAATTTGTTAAGCATGACGATATATGTGCTATAGCAAAAAGAGAAGGGAAGATGTATGTTATGAAATTTAAATATGAGAAGGAAATAGCTATGGTTGGCAAGTGTAGTACAAATTTGTCAGAATGGCATGCAAGGCTCGGTCATCAGGACATTAATCAAGTAAGAACTATACTATACTATAAATGTAATATTACATATAATAAAGGAATTGAAGAAGCATGCATATCCTGTGTAAAAAGAAATAAGAGAGAAGAAAATATCAAGAAAATTGAGAACGAAAAAATGGAGAAAATAGAAGTAATAACATTTGATTATAATGAACATAATCAGGAAAGTACAGAAGAAGAAAACCGAGAAGATTATGATCAGGAGGAAAACTATGAAAGTGCATCTGATCAGCAATCAGTAAATGAAGAATATGAGGAGTCTTTATTAGAAGAAGTAAGGGAAGAAATACGGGTAGTAACAAATGAAGTAATGGAAGAAGAAATTAACGCATATGAAGAAAGACCCAAAAGAATGATAAGAACACCTGCATGGATGGAAGACTACAAAATAAATCAACAATCGGAGGATAGTGAAAATAGTTTTTTAAGTATCTCATGCGAAGAACCGATTACCTATACAGAAGCTATGAAAAGACCAGATAAAACTAAATGGGAAGAAGCTATTAAGACAGAGATGAAAACTCTAGAAGAAAATAATACTTGGGAGGAAATAGAAGATGTTCCAGATGGTGAGGAGATAGTGAGTAGCAAATGGGTATTCAAGATAAAGGAAACGGAAGGAAATTCCATCTACAAGGCGAGACTAGTGGCTCGTGGCTTCGAGCAAAAGAACTGTAACAACAATACCTATGCACCTGTGGCAAAGATTTTGACCTTTCGAACCCTGATTGCAGTCGCTGCTCAGAAGAAACAACCAGTATATCAGATGGACGTAACTGGAGCTTTTCTTTATGGCGATATTAAAGAGACTGTTTTTATGAGATTACCTAATAACAAAATATGTAAATTAAAAAAGTCAATTTATGGTCTTAAAAAGTCACCTAGAAATTGGAATACTAAATTTAATGACTTTATTGTAAATGAAAATTTTGAGAGGTCTAAAAATGATCCTTGTTTATATATTAAAAGAAAGGGTAATGACTACTTATATGTACTACTGTTCGTAGATGATTTGCTTTACTTTGGAAATAACAAAAGTCAATTAAACTCATTTAAAAATGCTCTAAGTGAGAACTTTAAGATGAAAGATTTGGGTTTAGCAAGTAACTATTTGGGGATAAACATTAAACAGGATCTTAAGAATCATGTAGTTGTAATAAATCAAAAGAAATATTTGCAAAAATTATTAGATAGTTATCAAATGTCAGAATGTAAAAGTGTATCAACACCTATTGAACAGAACTTTAATTTTGATTTGTTAAAGAGAGATAAACCAGAATCTGTAGAGATAGAAAATAATTGTAGAAGTTTGCTTTATGCATGCAATACTCGGCCTGATTTGTCTGTAGCAGTGAGTTTCCTAAGTAGATATTTACATTGTGCTAGTAAGGCCTTGTATCAATGTTTAAAGCGAATATTAAGGTACATTAAAGGGACTATTGATTTATCTTTAACATATATGTGTAATAATATAAATTTTCAGAGTTATAGTGATGCAGATTGGGCAGGAGATGCCAGGGACAGAAAGTCCACTTCAGGTCAAATATTTTATTTTTGTGATTGTCCTATTTCATGGGGAACAAAGAAACAATCTTGTGTATCATTACCTTCCTGTGAGGCTGAATATGTAGCCTTAACTTTAACTGTGGCAGAAGCAATGTGGTTAAAGAAACTATTGTTAGATTTTGATTATAAAATAACTTGTAATATTTTAGAAGATAATCAGAGTGTCATTAAAATTGTTGAAAACAATGATAATAATAAGAGATTGAAACATATGGATATTAAATATCATTGGCTAATGGATAATATTAATAAAGGCATAGTAACAATAAATTATTAACCGACGAAAAAAAGGAGGAGGTTCTCAATTCGACGCGTATATTTTTTTTTTTTTTTTTTTTTTTTTTATGTATGACCACGCATAACTTTTTACAGAGTGGTCCGATTTTGATGATTCTTCTTTTAATGGATAGGGTATATCTCGAAGTTGGTCCCATTTAAATTTCAAAATCAAAATCCACCCCTAAGGGTAGGAAAACAAGGGTTGAGTGTTTCTTCACCTACTGAATTCTTACCTGTCGTCGTCGTGTAATCGATTTTGTTGAAACTTGGCACACATAAATGTAGTTCTAGACACTACAACTAGACACTACAACATAATAGAGACATGGAGTTAGATTTTAACCACAAAAAAATTAAAAATAAAACTTTTTAACAAAAAATTGAACCGACGAAAACAGAAACTGAAAAGCGAAAAATAAAATTTTGCTTTTAGTCTTTTCCTAACTAAACTAATGTAAATAACTAATTATGAGTCGGCGCCAAAGAAACAATCAACGAATATCATTGAATTACTTTAAATAAATAATAAAAACAACATAACATCAAATACAACGTGAAATTTTCAATGTTAAACAATAACTTTCCAAAAATGCGTTCGCCGCTCGACCACTTGCAACATGCACGCACTTTGTTGGTTTGTTTGCCGTGTGGCGCCGACTCATAATTAGTTATTTACATTAGTTTAGTTAGGAAAAGACTAAAAGCAAAATTTTATTTTTCGCTTTTCAGTTTCTGTTTTCGTCGGTTCAATTTTTTGTTAAAAAGTTTTTGTAAAAACAAATTGTAACATAGCAGACATGTTTACAAAACCTCTAGGAAAACAATTGTTTACTAAACTAAGAGATTTAATTTTGTATTAAAGTTTAGTAAGATAGGTCATATTATGTTCCATAAGTATCTAATGTTTAAGGGGGTGTAGTATAGTAAGTCAAAATTGTAATAAAACTATTAAACTAGACATTAATGTAAGTCAAAGATAAGATGTGTTATGAGATGTCAATTTCATTTTAAGGGGAAGTCTGTTTGCAATTTGTTAAGGGGTAGACTAACGTTATAGTAAATTAAAATATTTCTTGATATGGTTAAATAAAATTACTGTTGAGGGGGTGTGTGGAAATTAAATAGACAACAGCAATTTTATTAGAATATATATTTAATTTAGTTATGGTAACACTGTACTCTGTGTGTCTACTCTGTTCCGTGTCCGCATGTCTATGGCGTCATGTTGTATTGTGCAAGTTCATAGTAAATGTTTACTAAACAAAACCGCCTCTTTACTTCGAGTTAGAGCTGTTAGAAACATCTTTCAAAAAAATTAAAGTAAATTTTATCGTTTAATTTTCACACATTCTTTATTTTTTCTAAGATTCCTTAGTAAAGGGTAGGTAGGGTCTTCTTCTTAGTAAATTGCTCTCCGTTTCCATTTTCCCATTTGGCAACCCTGCACCCGTGGCATGTTGATAAAAAGTATTATATGTATGCTGTTTAGTCGTTTCAGCGGAATTGATGGACAAACAATGAAAATAATAAACAAAAACATTTTTTCATCATTATTGTAGGTAAACCAAAAAATTACAAGTTTTTTTAGTAGAAATTACACTACAAAGGCGAGCTAGGCGGTGAATTTAGTATGATTACAGGATTTTTGACACAATATTATGATGTCTTTATAATCATTTGCATACATTAGTATTAATTATAAATATTATTATTATCAATATTGCACCTGCCTTGTCATCTCTGTATCACCCTAAGGTTGACTGGGAGAGAATGCCTAAGGCATTAAGTCCGCCTATGTACACATGTTGCATGAAGTTTAAATAAATAAATTATAATTATCATCTTTTTTGTACAACATTCTTGCAATAAATAATTCTGATTCTGATTCTGATTCAACATTGCTCTGTTGTGCCCATAAAGGTATTATACTTACGTCAGTATAGAAATGTCTTTGGTTGTGCCATATAATAACCGATTCAAGTAACATAATCAAAAGCTGATTGTATATCTACGAAACCTTTACGTTTGATTTCCAATGAATGAATTTGCCACTTTAAACCAGTTTGTTGCCCAAACCGTAAACGTCACAAACGAGGCATTTTGAACGCGTCATTATAGATAGTAATAACGTTCCTTAGAATAATTTTATTAGTAGTAGTAGTAGAGTCCCTTTGTGAAAGAGCTCGTTCGGAGAAGTACTACCACCGTACCTACTTCTCCGCCAAATAGTGATGCTTGCATTGCTGTGTTTCGGTCTGAAGTGTACGGGTGCCGGTGAAATTACAATCACATGAGACTTTCCATCTTCATGTCTCAGTTTGGCGAACCGACTTGCCATTAAGGCAACAGCCTAGATTGTATTGCAGTTGTTATGGGCAAAGGTAACCACTTAACATCAGGTGGGCCTTTAGCTCGTTTCACCATGCTATACTATACAAAAAAAAACCGGCCAAGAGCATGTCGGGCCATGCTCAGTATTATAGGGTTCCTTCATCATCATCATCATTTCAGCCGAAAGACGTCCACTGCTGGACATAGGCCTCCCCCAAGCATCGCCACAACGACCGGTCCTGTGCCTTCCGCATCCAGCGGATTCCCGCGACCATAGGGTTCCTTAAGTAGGTCTAATTACAAACGAATCAAATCGAATATTAATCATTGTTATTTTAGTTTTGCAAACAGTGCCACCTAGCGCTGTATTTTAGAAGCTAAATTTAAGAAGTGTGTCATATCAATATAACACAAAGTAACTTTTTGTGATTTTTTTAAATAGGTAGTAACTAAAGGGAGCATTATTTGCTATGATAATTTTTCTCTAAGATCAATGACCTTAAACTAGGAGGTCTTAAGTATTTTGCAGTTTTCTCACTATAACTCAAAAAATTATAATCACATTATACTCGAAATAATTTTAAAAGAGAGTTTTTATAAAGGTCTATCAATGTGGAAGAGTATAAGTTTCTACGTTGCATAGCTTAGAAATGGCAGGGGGGGGACACATTGCAAGCCACTTTGGCAACTGTATTTCGCAGATGGTATACCTGATAAAAAATTGATGTATGAAACATTACCTTCATTTTAGTAGACCTATTCAATGATACCCCACACGAGGGGGTCATATTTCACATGTATGGGCGCCACCCCTAAAATACGTTAACAAGATTTTTTTATTCTTTTAAAATTGAGAAATCTAAACCATTTTTTAACAAAATTTCATTTACTTCTGTTTATAACTGTAGAAGTTATTAAGCTGTAAAGGATTAGGACAGACGGACAGACGGAGAGACAGACAGACAGACGGACAGACGGACGGACATGACGAAACTATAAGGGTTCCTTGTAGGACTACGGGACCCTAAAAAATAGGCTTAGAACCGCAGTAGTTGCACGAGTCGGTGAATATTTTACGTGCCGCTTGCGGGGCACACATCAATTGTTTTTGTGCTTCAACTTTGAGCGCAACTTTGAATGAAACTATCACTCTATGTCTTATTACTCTAAGTAATGCTCTATTTACGAAACCCGATTCACTTTTGACTCGATGCGTGAGTTTTAACGCCCATTGCAAACCAGTTTGACGACTGTTCAGTTCACGTACCTCGTAATGTACTAGCTAAATGTTTATATTTGAATCAAAGATAGTAATAATACTACACTGTATAAATGAATGTGTATTTTTAGTCAGGGTTCTAAATTATCAAGTTAAAAATAAATAAATAAATCATGTTATTTCAAAAAAAATCACACTTAGTTTCAAGTTAGTTACAATCATTGCATTGTAAAAAATTTGACTCCTGAAAATTATCAAATATAAACCTAGACTGCCTCGTTGGTCTAGTAGTCGCAAGCGCGACTGCTGAGCGTGGGGTCCTGGGTTCGATTCCCGGATCGGGCAAAGTGTTATTGGGTTTTTTCATTAGGAAATTCTCAGTAGCAGCCCGGAGTATGGATTTGTGCCCGGTTAATGGCAATAAGCTCGCCCCCTATTACATGGTACTATAACATAACTGGCGAAATGTGGGTGTACTATACATCCCTGCCTACCCCTTCGGGGGAATACAGGCGTGATGTTATGTTATGTGTTATGTTATATAAACCTAGCAATATTTAGGTAGGTCGTAACCTTTCATCAACGATCATGTGCAAGCAATTACAAGCTTATTATTTTTTGATGTGAAACATCTTTTGGCGCACTTTGGGAGCAAAACCGACTCGTATGCCGTGCCGGCAAACAGCATGGCGCTCTCTTATGCCGTCATTTACTTGCCGCTCCCGCTATCAATTTCAATGTTTCACATTCAGCCGGGCGTCCAGTGACCGCCACATATATTTTTTTTATTCTATAATGGGCTTGCGATTGAACACTACCTCACACGATGCTTGCCCAGCAAAAGTTCCCATTAATTGTAAGTTTTCCCACGATGACTTTTCAATGATGATAAAATTAATCACTGAATGCTGCTTTTCACCGACAACCTTTGGTGAACTCGATTTGCGTTAGTTATCTTTCAAAAACGTCTAATCTATTTGACAACTATCTACTTTTATCGTGTTTAACGAGTATTGAGAGGTCTCCTATCTAATCCGAACAGCAAAATAAATAGGTGCTAATATCTAGGAAATTACTATGTCATTCTGCGTAATAAAACATTTATTGCTAGATTAATATCTCCCACGATAATCCTAGCTCTTCAACAAATAAAACTAGAGGCAAACAATGTGATGACATAGGTATGTGGCACACATAACATGACCACAGCTAAGCTAAGCGGATTAGAGCAATGCAAAGAGGATTAATTTAAAAATTGATACGGAAAAATCTTTTATTTTATTCTGAAATTTAATGTACCTGTTTTTTACATAATTTTCTCCTTGCGATTTCTTCATTTTACGTGGGAAAATACACACACTCCAGCCGGGGAAACCGGCGCCAGTGTTCGGCTCCATATCAACTTAAACCACCACTGTGTTACTCTAACAACATTTGGCAGAGGCGTATAGATTATGGAATGGGGATAGAGATAGGTTCTGCGTTTTCTAACCACCCCCGACGAGTAACGGCTTGCCCCCATTAGGCGAGCCCCTTGTCCCCGTGGGCCGTATCCCTCAATATCGGAAACATCCTCCTCTTGACTGGCACCCGCAGAATACGCGCAACCGACACTGGCCTTGACTGGTCATACGGTGGCTACCCCAAATTCATCGCCCACAGGTCCACTCCTTGGGTGGCTGGAGGTCAGTTTACTCTCCTACCGCGGCACACAGTTCATATCCTGCGGGATGAAAGAGAGGTGATCACTCCTCGCTGCCTCTCCACCGCCTCCTTTGCGAGCGTCAACTCCTCACAGAAGGAGACGACGCTTTTCCAAGCGCTCTTGCTCCCGACCACAGAAATAGATAGAATGGCCATGTGGGCAGGGCGCGCGTGGCACCACCATGCACCATAGTGCAGAATATTTCAAAGCCTTTCTCAGCACGCCTTATGACTTTTTTCTATAAATACTGTAACAAAAACCCGCAAAAATGCGTTATTGTGATGTTTCTAACTGCAAAAACAAAAGCTGTAAAGTACATTTGTTTTTTTTTTATATATAATGACGTCAAAATGTAAGGCGTAGTTTTTTCGGAAAGTTGCCACGCATGAATCGCAAGTAAAATTGTGATTACAACCATTCTATCTATTTGAATTATTTTTTCTGTGCTCCCTACCATAAACCGCAGCCGGAAGTGGGAGATCACTGCTACCTACTGCACTATGAAATCATGATGCTCCGCGGCTCAAGCTGGGCAGCCAGCCAGTGTATGCTGCGCCGTGTCTGCAAAGCAGCTCTCGCAGTGATGGCACTCGAGCGTCGCCTCCCGGCTTATGCAACACAGATACTTCCTAAAGCAGCCATGACCTGAGATTATCTGCGTCAGCTGGTAGGTGAGGGAGCCATAGCACCTCTCGAGCTACTCCTCCATGACGGACCTTAACACCGCTATTGCGGCGTGTCTTTCCATGTGCTTCATGACAAAAATAAACCAATCCCTCAGTCTCTCTAATGTTGGAGCGACACTATGGTTAATAGCTAGCGGCCATTTCATAATGGCGCTAATCAAGGCGCAATTTTCGCAATGGACCTTATTAGAGTAAAGGGTCATTGATACAGCGTTTTACGTCATCCAGGCTGACTAGATGTCGGTAAATGCATTAGTTGATTGGGCTTCCATCAAGTCATATTAGTTTATTACTTAGCCGTATTGCTTTTTAATTGATCAGTTCATTTCATGGTTTGCGAAAAGGAATTCGTTTTTTATATCGTTTATCTTTAAGATTGGTTTATTTTGAAAAACGTGAGTCGTATTCAAGATCCACTTTGGATAATCGGTCTGCAAAAATAACGCAAAATAAACATAATTTCAGTATTGGCATGTGAAAGACTAAAAAATTCATCATTGCCCTCAATTCTTTTCCCGATAAAGTTACTAATATTAAGGTTAGTTATAATATGGATAATAGGGTAGCCTACAGTACAATCTACTTCAAAAGTCGACCTTACCTACAATCAGTGCACCTTGCCGCTTCATTACCAGAATATCCACGCTATCGATACTAAAAAGAAGATATCCTTATTTATTTATTAAATTTATGCATACACAGAGAAATTATAATAGAAATACATAGAAATGAATAGTACAAAAGGCTCTGCTAACAACAAATAAAAACGCTTGCTTTCTAAAGACAAAAGAAGAAGATTCTTTGAAACGCTCTATGTTATAAAATTTTGAGTGCGCTCTTACCCGAGGCATGCCTCGTAAATAAACTGTAGTATGCCATTTAATTTCATTAAAAAATTTCCAGCTGACCTGCGAAAAGTAAAACCTTACTAAGATATAAAAAAAAACTGGAATGATAATCCGTCTTGTGGATATTACGCTGCCCTATTAGATCCGTGTAATGTTTTGCTTCTATTCTAAATTAGTGCTGGCTTTAAAGATCTTAAAGTATTAAGTAGATACTTTTTTCTCAACTTAACCTATTGCAGTCCACTGCTCGACATGGGCCTCTCCCAAGTACTGCCACAACACTTGGTCTTCCACATCCAGCCCACCTCAGCTACCGAAGGTCAGGATAGCTGGTTACCTACCATATTCAGCGTTAAAACTTATAAGAAAAATTGCTACCTATTTGCTACTAACTGCTACCTTTCGTTAAATAATTGCTACCATGTATTAAAAAAGTTATTTACATTTTAAAGGTGACTAGCCATTTTGACGTCAGGTTTGCTGGTCAACTCTCCGTTTGTACAAACTATTCAGAGTTATGCTTTATCATTCCTTAGTAGAATTCATCGAAGTCAAAGTCGAGTGATTCGTTGCGAACCGGCATAAGTAGTGTAGGGCGCCCCCTAGCCAGGTGGACCGACGAGGGGTGCTGGCCAGAGGGGTGCTGGCCAGAAAACCTCCACGTGTGCCTGACGGCTGCTTGTACTTCTGGACACGTCTGGAGGGAACGCCAGTTGTTTGGCCGGTGCATCCTGGGTTCGGGCAATAAAATCCTTTCGAAGGATTAACCTTCGGGGGATTTTATTGCCTGTGGCGAATATTCTGGCACGGGAGGGGCCCTTTCTAGGCCAGTGGGGAGTGCTCCACGTGTCCCTCTGTTGCCAACAGAGGGCACAGTGGAGTAGCAGTGCCACTGGGCAGGCAGCGGGGGGACTGTCCTTCCCTGCCCCCGTCGATCTCGTAACTCCGGGAGTGCCCGCTGAGTAGTGTTATCGCGCCTCTTGGGACCGAGGGTCTTGGCTTCACCACCCGGACCACGAGGATGAAAACCTCTATAAAAAATTACGGGAGGTAGTGCCTGCGAGCAGCAGACTCGGGGTAGTCTGCTGCCCGACCAGCAGCTGGCGTAGCTGGCACAGCTGGCGTAGTTGGCGCAGCTGGTAAAGGCCGATGAGGTTAGGTGGCATGTAGTGTTCCGTGTGCGTCTCCGAGGAGGGTGCGGCCGACGTTAGGCCGCACGGGTAGAAGGGGCTCACCTGCTTGTGGCGGGCCAGGACCTGTCGGGGGTGGTTGTGTGAATACTCACGGGTTCGCACGCCCCCGGCTAAGGTAGTTGAAGGAACACCGTGGTGGTTTTAGTCGGTAAGAGTCCGACACTGGCTCCGCCTACCCCGGGCGGAGGGTCCATGAGGATTTCCCCACGGCAAAAGAGAAAAAAAAAAAGTTGGACCGACGACCTGATGAATGTAGCTTGAGGGGACTGGATGCGGAAGGCAGAAGACCGAGTGTTGTGGTGCAATTTAGGAGAGGCCTATGTCCAACAGTGGACTGCGACAGGCTGAGTTGAATAATCCTTAGTAGTCTGAGGAATTGTTTGACTTTATACCAGCTGCTGACTTCCACCAAGACTTAACAAGGCCTAGGTTTTGCTTTAAAGTGTAATTAATCTATATAATTTGCGCTAAGCATGTTTCGGCAGCCATTTAGCCTGTATTAACTCGCAAAGGTTATTTAAGTGTGTTTGGAAATAAGCAAGCATGCAACGATAAGTTCGGACCAGCGAACTGGATGCTGCCTGTAGTATTGCGGCCCTTATTAACCCCGATTCATGTTTTTCAGATGTACGGCACAAAATAAAATAAAAGCAGTGAACAGCTCCACTGCTTTTTTTTCTTTTACCACGTTTAATTAACTGGCTTTCAGTCTTGTCTGTCTGTTCGGTTGAAAATTTTGCGTTCGTTCTTTTGAAAAAAGTTTATTACGAAAATATACCATCAAGTTATTATAATTATATTTGTTTGTAGTCTCTCTAAAATCGTGATATTCAAGAAGTAAAAAAGGTTTTATTGTTCGCATTATGAATGATATTGGTTGGAAACTAAGTACAACTTCTCGAGCGAAGCTTTGTTGCGCGCTCGGCCACCACCGCGCTGCAAACCGAGAAAAAACGTCACCGTTGACTCGCGC
This sequence comes from Asteroscopus sphinx, assembly GCA_949699075.1. Lineage (NCBI taxonomy): Eukaryota > Metazoa > Arthropoda > Insecta > Lepidoptera > Noctuidae > Asteroscopus > Asteroscopus sphinx. The sequence continues at coordinate 27,972,763 of OX453004.1, read as the reverse complement.
GCGTGTTCTACTCACGCTTGGAAATACATGTGGCTTCACTTTTCTTTTTTTTACTTAACGGCCTTGCGTGTGACCGCCACCTCACCTGATGTTAAGTGATGGTGCGGTCGACGATGGTTCACGTTTGCCAAGCAACAGTGAGAGGATGGCAGTGAAATATTTTGACCCATCCTCTCAAGTGACTACGCCGGGCAACGTACCGGAACACGACTAGGTCACTTGGCGCACTTCTGTGGCCGGTGAGTAGTCGCAAGCCGTCGGCCGTGGCCTACCACTAGTATGTCACTTGATTTTCACTACTCATCAGGAATCACGTGCAGAGATTCGGAAAAGGGGTACTCTCTTACAGACGTGAGCGACTCGATCCCCAAAACTTCTGTCGGGTTTAAATGATAAACAACCACATTTAAAGTTTTTGTTAATTCATTTATTCTTAACTCGTAGTTTAGGTACATTATCTGTGTACAGCATGTGTGCAATCGCCTATAAGGCGTGATCCGGGCCGATTGGACCATTACGCTGTAAAATTGGGTCCCTTATTAGATCCGACGTCATTGGTACATATTAACCGGTACTTAAAATAGTCGGGTTAACGTTTAATGGTCGTCAAAGATTAACGGGTATTGGGTTTCGGAATTGGTGCGAGATTTAGGCCCTAACTGATTTCCATTTCGGTCATGAGGGATGGCGAAATTAAAAGTGACCGATTTCAAGGATGTATCTTGCGAGTGTTATTTCTAATTGGAATTCCATTGTAATGTGGCTTACACACCGAGGTTAGAAAATGTATACACTTAGAGTAATAAGACATAGAGTGATAATTTCATTCAAAGTTCCACTCAAAGTTAAAGCACAAAAACAATATTTGTTCCCGCAAGCACCGCGTAAAATGGTAGCCGACACGCACATACTGAACGTAGCCTTCGAAGGCCAACTTGAAATGTTTTCACTCCGCGTCGACTACTGCAGTTCTATGCCTAATTATTCTAAGGTATTATCTAAAACGCAACAAAATGTCAGAGATTTTGTTAAGATTTAGCAGCTTCTTTCAAACAGATTACATTTTATAACTTTAATATGAGAACACTTTAATTCAAATGGATTCTTGTTGTTGTTTTAAACTTTGCCTAATTCTCTCTTAGTTTATCAAGAAATCGCTAATGATACACAATAGGTAATAGTATATTGATACTAATTATACATATTAATGATCATTAGATTTAACTTCGCCAATACTTTTTTATTGTAAATTTTATAGATGTGTTTGGTGTACAATACACACAATCTAACTAGGCCAGCCTGAATTTAGACACTGCGCATGTTTTCCCCGCCCCTTGTCTCCCAATGACACCCATAAAACGTTTACTGCGACGGTCTTGTGACAACTTCAGACCGGCCAGCTTATATTGCGCGTACACACTATTAAAGTTATTTTTATAGTGATACTATCTAGTCTTAGATGTAAAAATTAAGTTATAACTTTTATGTAGTCTCAAATTCTAGTACTATATATTTCAAAACACTTAAATCCTATCCTATTAAAAACACGTTATTAACAAACATATAGAACCAGTCATTACAATTTAATGACATTGTATCAAAATATAAACGGAAATTAGACGCGTGAAAGGTAGGTAAATATTAAATGTTTTGCAACGATGAAATGTTGGCAATTAGTTCGTGAGTGGCGCATTCAATATATATTGATTGTATATGTTACGAGGCTATACGAATGTAGATTATATCTCGTGGGCATTAGGAAGACAAATGGTTGTTTTTGGTATTGAATAGCACCGAGGTTGTGATAGTGTTTGTACGTACCTAAATTGATTATTAAATTTAGGTCAAAGGGTTAAGATTTAGTGTTGTGTTGCGTAAAAGAAAATTTAAAAATACCTTTGCATAAGATCGCAATAAAACGTCACCTGATGCGAAACTCCCTTTAGTTATAAAACTTTAATAATAGTAAAAACCGACTTCAAAAATATACTAAAATAATTTGTGTGAAACAGTTTAGGAAGTAAGTGCCTTTGATTTGGATTGATTTAAGCATAGACCAGTAAGCCTCTAGACGCCGCTTAGCTGGACACCCCCGGTCACAACGCATATGCGCTACCACTGCATATCATACGTCCCTCCGCCAATCAGAACGTCACTCAGTCAGCGAGCGGCACCAATCATAAGGAATCATACGTTTACACCAACGTTTTACGACTGCGTTCGAATACAAAACTTTGTTTATGCGGATTTAAGACAAAATTGGTACCGACTTCCTAAAGTATTTCACACAAATTATTTTATTCTTTTTGAGGTCGGTTTTTACTTTTTTTAAAGTTCATTTTATTTTTCTTTTTTTAATGGCATTAACAATAAAAAGACAAGCGATTGCTGAAAAAAAAAAAAAAAAAAAAATTTGATCGAAAATTGAAATTTCCGAAGATCTTCATCATATTTTCACCAAATAATACTTTCTGAATTCAAATGCTTGATTTGTTGATGAAAAAATAAAAATAGTTGTATGTATGCCTATTATATTTGAGAACTTCCCTCAATTGCACATGGATTATCAGAACTGGATTTAGATAAAAATGGGACCAATCTGGAAGTATATCATTCCAAATAAAAAAATAATTTTCCAAATCGTTTTATAAATGACGGAGTTCTGAGTTAATAAACATAAAAAAATGTAATCGAATTGAGAACCTCCTTTAGATTTTGAGATTTTATTTTTAATTTCTAAAACAGTATGCAATGCAACAGAATCAGCTACATTGGTATTAGTGCCCAAATTGACGACAATTAAAAAAATGTTGCTCTGTTTTTGTCTTAGACAACAAGTATTGATATGGTAGGTATGTCAGACTGCGGTTTATAACATTTTTGTTGTAAATAATGACCAAGTGTAAAATATAATCTAATACTAATAATGTTATAAAAAAGAATTATCGGTTTGTTTGTAATCAATAAACTCTGAAACTACAGAACCGATTTTAATAATTCTTTCACCATTAGAAAGCTACTTTATCCAGAAGTAACATAGGCTATAGTTATTTCAGCTCGCGGGTGAAGCCGCGGGCAAAGTCTAGTCACTTATACATTAATTCCTTTTTTAATCAACTGTAAGATATTTTCGAATTAAATTAGAACTAAAACAAGTTCTTTGTCTATCAAATGAATTAAAAAACAAATTAATTTGTCCTAATTCGATATTTCAACAAACCCAACAGAAAGACAACAGATAAATAGTAATCGGCCGCTTGCGCTTAGTAGCAAATACATATTATTTCTAAACCGGTTCTGTTAATAGTGCAAATGGCATGTATCTAACAGCTCCGTACACCAGTGTAATTGAAAATGACGTCACACGTGATTAAACAGATGACAGATGGGTGTTTAGGTATAGGACATAGAACAAGAATAGATTAAAAATGTATGCAATTTTTTTACAAGAGATTGTAGCTAAAAAAGTTAAAATCTTCTAAAGCAAGAAATATTTTGGAGTGCTGTGTGGAGGTTAAGAAAACTTATACATATATCTTAAGTAAAATAGGGAAACATAATAAGAGATACCAAAATTGAAGGGGTAAGTGGAAAAAGGGTCCATTTGACAAAAAACATTACAAAGGAGATGTCCGCTTTTGTGTGGATGTTGGTTTTTTTATTCCGAGATAATTCTAACCAGCACCTAATTACACTGGTGTAAAAGCAGCAAAAATAAAAATCTTGAAACAACTGAAAAAAAATGTAACCCCCTCCATTTAAGAGAAAAGCAAGAAGTTATTAATGATAGTAAATATATTTTACAGCGGATGGCAGCACAAAAAATGACTCTAACATTGAGGGGTGTGGCGGGAAAATTCGTAAAGATCATGTTGTGGATTTTTTATTATTTTCCAAAATTTGTGTTTCTTCGAGTGTTAATGTGTAATAATGGTGGATTATTAAATATTAAGTGCTCGTTAACGTGTACAAGTGTGGATAAATGGTACATAGTTGAAAAACATGACTTTCGTATTATCTCATCATCCCCTCAGAAACCTAGTAAAGTTTCCATCACTTTACTAGGATACAAGTATAATATGTTCAATGATTACGACTAAAGGACATGTATCCATGGTCATGAATAAATTAAAAAAAAAAAACTCTAACATTGAAACACCTGTCAGATTGAGTTGTCAACGTGTTGTCAAGTGTCAATATCTTGACACATAACTGTCAAATTAGACAGTGACAACTGCCAATTTTGTCAATTTTACTTCTTTTTTCGGTGCGTTCGTTTTAATATTCTTAACGATTCAAAACGGTGTGTTCATTTCAGGCGTAAATTCTTAATAAAATAAAATGAAGTTTTTTTTTTTAAACTGGAGGCCTTTAAAATATACAGTTTATTGTATAATGCTCGTTTTGAAGACGTCTAACCAAATATATTTAACTTATCCGGGTTAGAATTTTTGATTATTAAAAAACCGTTTCTGGTCATCTCCTTTGAAGACCATGAACATTAGATTGGAAATCGAAAGACAAATTCAACGATACCAATAACTCCATTTTGAGAAATTTGTCAATTGAACCCGTTTTCTAGTTACCCCTTCAATTAATGAAATGCAAATAGTTTTACAATATTCAATGAAACGTTTTGCTTTGATGATAAAAGACTCGGACGAATAAAAAATACGGTCGAAATCTCGCTAAGAAAAGATTGAACCACTTACGGCCAAAATTAATATCCAATCTATCCACGATTTGTCCTACAAGAGATAGGAATTTGACATAAGCTCCATACAAAATATGTCAAATTTCTATCTCTGATAGAGTACATCGTGGATTGATTGGATATTAATTTTGGCAGTTGGTTTTTTCCTAAACCCACTATAATTTCGACAGAATTTTGCCAAACCAGATACATATTGTTATTTTATTTGCGATACTACGACAGCTCGCTTAAAAGTACGGGCTGGCACGCACACATTCACACCCATAGTAAGACAAGAACCCGCGATTACGCAACGAATCCATTCCAAATCCGCTTTTTTTTATTCGTCCAAGATAAAAGCATATCAAGTAAATACGTTTATATATATTAATGCGAACGACAATCATTTCAGAAAAGCGTTTAACAGATTATGGTTTGTATTTTCATGTCACAGTGTTTACAATGACCACAACAATGTCCAAATAGCTCTGAAATTCAGCAAATTCGCATAAAACATGAATTGGTAGGTACAGTCGACTGCATTTCTGTGGTAACAGTTTGACATTGTTGACAGCGTCTATATTTCGTAAGCAGTAAGGGCGGTTTTCTAATTCAAGTATTTTTTAAGTGTTATCACTGACGTGTACAGTCAGAAATATTTCCGGTGAAACACCACTAGGGCTAAAAGCGCTTGCGCTCAGTGTTCGACGGCAGCCGTAGGTATGTGTAATGTATTTGTTCAAGGGATTTTGTCGAAAAAATGTATCACCGCGAATTATCGTGACCGTACGTGGAGTTTTTATTATGATGACGTTATCCGTAATGGTTATAATGGAAAAAAATAAAATTATATTTTTGATGCTTTTAAGTCGAAGTCGTTGTTTTTTTCCTCTGGCTGTTGTTACACAACTAAAACACAATTCAGTACTTAATTCCGAGATTTGCGGGAATTACGTGATGTGAATTAAAGTAATTATTCGGCGGTCGTATTTTAAAGTGCTCTTTTGCTCATACAGTTTCACAGGCTTTGTTTAATTTTGCTCCGTTAAGTTAAAATGTGCGAACTTAAATGCTTAAAGCTTTTATTTTTAACTCTCGTTCACAGGCTACATTTTAATGATCAGCCTGAGCCAAAGGGTTGAGTTAATTCCATAATTTATGCACGAGGTTTGGCGATGACTTTCTCGCAATATGGAAGTGAAAATGCTAATTTTAAATAACCAGACGTCAAAGACTTTAAAAAAAATTAGGCTTAATTAGTATTATGTTCAATTTACTAAATATAGGTAATCGTTAAGGTAATAAATTAAACCGCCCCTATAAATAAATAATATAATTAATAATATAATCATAATTTATTCTACCAAATAAATAATTTGAATTTCAATTTGAATTTTGAATAAATTCTGTAATAACGAACCTATCAGAGAACCAAAAATAGGCAGAAAAGAAACATGAAAAAAAGACGTGTGGCACTCGGAGACTGCCGCGGTAAAGCTATTGCATGGCATTTTTTATATAAATACAAAGAGCATGGGTCACCAGATTGCGGGGCGAAGAGGGGGATTACGCTTGCGCAGTAACGCCGATACAACCAATGCCACCTAGAGGCGATTTGCAGAACTAAAGAGACAAGCGTGATATTTCAAAAAGTCATTAAAAGTTCTGCTATTCATCGATAGATGGCAAAACTAAAAAGTATCACCGCTGTGCCGGTCGGAGTGGGGGTGTTAGGTTATTTTCGTTACGGAATTTCTGGATTCGGTCTCCACGCTCAAGGCCCGCGATAGAAGCTATGCAATAGCTTATAAACAATTATAATAACTTCAATTTTAATAATAAAACAAAGTTTAACCGGATTAAATCGCGTATATTATATAAATTCAATTTTAATCTTTGGCAATTGCAGTATGTGTCATTTATGTTAGGTAAGTCGCCGTGCGTCGGCGCAAATGTTAAGTGTCGTATTCAATTAATAGCGAATACAGTTAGCCTTGACAGCAGAATAGTCATTAGTTTCAAATAAACGACAGGGTTAAAAGATTATTAAAATTATTGGACGATTGGTATCATAGTAAATAGCAATTATTTATTATAATTATCAAAATAATTATTGAATTTTTCCGTAACCAGTCAACAAAAATTTTAATTTTAAAGCAGTGCCTTTGTACTATTCATTTCTATGTATTTCTGTTATAATTTCTGCGTGTTTTCATAATTTTAACAAATAAATAAAAGTTAAAAGTATTCGGACAACTGTTTTTGTATTGAACTAAAACTTAAAACTTAACTTAACTTAATTATAAGTTAGCTTAGTCATTAAATTTGTGCATGCTGTGGCCTCCTGTAAGTGAAGGAGTACACCAGATAGAATCCTGTATCTGTCACTTGTGATTTTTTGTGTACATCTTTTGTTGGAGGTCCTCAATAATATAAATAACTAAACTATGTTTACGGGACTTGTCGCGCACAATTAAATCAAAATATAACGAACATTTTGACTAACCTCGACGTTTCGGTCAAGTTGCATTGGCCGTGGTCACGAGCAGACCAATAAATTTAATATGAGTGAAATTCGCGAAACTTCAACTGTTTTTTGTATTTTTTTATCTTTATGTAAACCTAATAAATTTTCCCACTGCTGGGCAAAGGTCTCCAAAATCTTCCTATCTGTTGTTCCTTCGAGCGAAATTTTGAGAAAATTGACTAAAGTGCTCAGACCGTCTTGCCAGGGACAACTAATTACACGCGTCTTTGTAAAATGTTGAGATGTTGAGTTATCATCGCTTTGCCTTGTCTTGTGTGTCTTGCGTATAAAATGGTATTAAGCACACGATTACCGGCGTAATTCATTATTATTCGTGGTTTTCCTGCGTAGATAACATCTTGCTGACGTACGTAGATTATTTTATACGAGATTTAAATATAGTGCCAGTAATCTGTTGATGATCAGGTTTATAAATACAAGCTGTAAAAAACTTCTAAAGTGCGGGTTTTCTGGTTGGGATTACTAGCTTTATACTGGTGAATGTGCTTTTGATAATAAAGTTGTTAAAAAAGCAGCTATTTTATACATCAATTTCATATTTCAATCACATGAGACTACCCACCTTCATGTCTCAGTTTGGCGAACCGACTTGCGGTACCATTGAGGCAACAGCCTAAGTGGCATTGCAGTTGTTATGAGCAAAGGTAACTGCTTAACATCAGGTGGGCCTTTATCTCGTTTCGCCATCCAATACTATAACAAAAAAACAATTGAAATCCTAATTTAATCAAAGGAGATGTCCGGTTTTTGTGTGGACGTTGGTTTTTCAAACCGAGATAATTCTAATCAGTTCAAAACTACAGTGATTTAAAAGCGGCAAAATTAAGGATCTTGGAACAACTGAAAAATAATTTTAGACCTCAATTAAATGCGTATTTTATTGGCGGATGGAAACACAAAAACCGGCCTGGAACACGTCGGGCCATGCTCAGTATTATAGGGTTCCCAAAACAAACAAAAACAAACAAACGAATCGAATCGGATATTAATCATAGCTATTTTAGTTTTTGCAATAGACGGCAGCATTTGCGACTCAGAGCGTGTTGTTAGTAACGCGCTGTATAGCGACATCTAGCGCTAAATTTACGAAGTGTGTCATGTCAACATAACACAAAGTGACTTTTTGTGATTTTTTTCAAATAGAAAGTAACTAAAGGAGCATTCTTTGCTATGATCATTTTCTCTAAGGTCAATGACCTTTGAAATAGGACGTCTTAAGTATTTTGCAGTTTTCTCTCTACTCGAAAAATTATCACATTATACTTTAAATAATTTTAAAAGAGAGTTTTTACAAAGATCTACTAACGTGGAAGATTAAAACTTTACGTTGCATAATTTAGAAATCGCAGGGGGGGACACACATTGCAATCCACTTTGGCGGACTAAATTTCGCAGATGGTACACCTGATAAAAAAGTGATGTATGAAACATTACCTTCATTTTAGTAGACCTATTCCATGATACCCCAAAAGAGGGGGTGCAGCGAAAAAAAAATTTTCATCCACAATTTACATGTATAGGCGCCACCCCTAAAATACGTAATTACGATTTTTTTATTATTTTAAAATTGAGATATATATATAGACTATTTTTTAACAAAACTTCATTTACTTATGTTTATAACTGTAGAAGTTATTAAGCTGTAAAGGATTAGGACAGACGGACAGACGGACGGACATGACGAAACTATAAGGGTTCCTTGTAGGTACTACGGAACGCTAAAAATGACATTAAATTGAATAATCTGTCAGATTGAGTTGTCAACGTGTAGGCAAATGTCAATTTCTGCTGTCATTCCCAAGTTTTGCTGGCAATTTTGACACATAACAGCTAGATTAGAAAGTGACAACTGTCAGTTTTGACAATTTTACTAAATTTTTTGGGTGCGTTCGTTTTTGGCATAAATTCTCTAAATTAGACGAAGTTTTTTCTCAAAATTGAAGGTTTTTAAAATATATATATGACCTCTGTACTAACTACATTTAACTATATTATATATAATATTATATTTATTTGCCAAGCTTAAGTGGCAGTGGGCGGGGCACATTGCTCGCAGAAATGATGCCCGATGGGGCAGTAAAGTTCTGGAGTGGCGACCGCGTACTGGAAGGCGCAGCGTGGGTAGGCCCCCCACAAGGTGGACCGACGACCTGGTGAAGGTCGCGGGAATCCGCTGGATGCGGAAGCCGCAGGACCGGTCGTTGTGGCGATACTTGGGGGAGGCCTATGTCCAGCAGTGGACGTCTTTCGGCTGAAATGATGATGATGAATGATATTTATTTATTATATATATTTATTTTTTATTATAAATTATTCTATATTTATCTATATTTAACTTATCCGAGTTAAAAATTTGATTATTAATTAGATTTCGCTTCGCATGCGTAAATGCGTTAAAAATTATAAAATTATTAATAAGGGCAGGCATATATAAACGACTTTGAATTAACTGCAAAGTTAGTCGAGACGGTTAAATGAACACTGTTTCTTAATAAAATGTCGCTGACTTCACCCAAAGACTTACCAAGTAGAAGTTAAATTCGATACCACGAGCAGTGTGTGGAGTCGCAGGTTCGAATCCTGCTCGTGAGGGATTTTTTATTTCCACAATTTAAATCGTTAAATATTTAGGTTTGCGAAAAATTCGTACTATTCAATCCTAAACGAAGCAGAGTTTTTACTATGGGTGCTAGAAAATAGATATAATACTTATTTACTTTCGTTTTTTTTTGTAAATACATACAAAATAATCAAGAAACACCCAATATACAACGTGTATCAGAAACACGTGGTCATATTTTAAGAGCTCATTCAGGGCATAACATAGAACAACTTTTACTATGGGACCAACCCTGAAATCGCGAAAAAAATATCAGTTGTTCCCTATACACATACATTACACATTACACATTATACATTATTCTTAAATCATCAAAGTTTTTAAAATATTTCTCTTAAATCAATAATAAACTAAAAAAACGTCTCCGGTAAAATTCGTTCAATGGTCGATTGGACATTCAAGCACTGAAGCGACGATTTGTGACCTGTGGGAATCGAACCCACCGATCCTTATTCAAGAAAAGACAGTAAAATGGACTCTTCCTTGGTATACAAATCAGATATCAGATACCTTCTACAGTTTATTAACCTCTCATTACAAACGAACAGAAAAAGAAAACATTTCTCCTTAAACAACTTTTGCAAGTTGTTAACGTTACGCTTCACGCCTCATTTCCCTCACAGCTACTTTTGGAGTAAATGATCCATACATATCGTTAGGTCGCTAAGAGTTCGCAGAGCATCGCTAAATCACATCTAACTTCACCGTATAAGGGAAATAATATATCGGATGGACTGAGCATCGTTAGTGTGTTAGGCTCGGACGAACAAAAAAAGGCGGACGGAATCTCGCTAAGAAAAGATTGAACCACTTAATTTTTTCCTAAACCCACTATAATTTCGACAGCATTTTAACATACCAGATATACAACGTGTATCAGAAATTTGTGTTCATATTTGAAAAGATTATTCGGGTGATGTTATCGAACAACTTTTAGTATGGGAACAAACATGAAATCGCAAAAAAAAAAATCTGCTGATCTTTAAATTTTGTCGAGCGACATCGATGATTTAGTAGGGAACAGCTGATATTTTTTCGCGATTTCAGAGTTCATCCCATAATAAAAGTTGTTCTATGCTATGCTCCGAATGAGCTCTTCAAATATGACCCTGCATTTCTGATACACGTTGTATATTGTTATTTTATTTGTGACACTATGACAGTGACTAGCGCCACACGAGATTTCTTGTGTAATCACGGCTTTTTAGGGTTCCGTAGCCAAATGGCAAAACGGAACCCTTATGGATTCGTCATGTCTGTCTGTCTGTCTGTTTGTCTGTCCGTCCGTGTGGGGTATCTATGGATAGGTCTTCAAAAATGATATTGAGGTTTTTAATAGAATTTTTTTTCAAAACTGAATAGTTTGCGCGAGAGACACTTCCAAAGTGGTAAAATGTGTGTTCCCCCCTGTAACTTCTAAAACAAGAGAATGATAAAACTAAAAAAAAAATATGATGTACATTACCATGTAAACTTCCACCGAAAATTGGTTTGAATGAGATCTAGTAAGTAGTTTTTTTTAATACGTCATAAATCGTAAACCGCAATTTTTTTTTTTTTAACTTTCATTCAATCAATTCAAATATAAAAATTAAATAAAACATTTAATTTCATAAACATAAACCTTATTTAACCACAGTTATGGCTAGATGAACAACTAAATAACTTCTTGTACGTCCAAGGAAAGTACGGAACCGCGAGTCCGACTCGCACTCGCCGGTTTTTTTTTTCTTACTATTGATGTGAATGCGTGCGTGCCAGGCGGTACTTTTTGGGTCGTAGCCGTCTTACTATGGGTGATTCACTTATTGTTTAGTGACAATCCGTCCGCCTTTTTTATTCGTCCATGGTGTTAGGATTAAAATTTGGTACAAGCCACGTGAGAAATATAACTTACTAGCCTATGCCCGCGGCTTCACCGGCGTGGATGTCGTTTATCGCGCACCCCTCGGGAACTGTTCATCTTCCCGAGATAAAAAGCCTTTATATTAATCCTGGTTATATTCTATCTTTACGCCAAATTCCTTCCAAATCTGTTCAGCCCTTATAGCGTGATTGAGTAACAAACATCCAAATATATTCACAAACATTCACATTTATATTAGGTACTTGTTAGCGCGCGCTTACGGGCCCCTAAACCGAGCGGCGGGACGCGGGGGCAGGGGGACGTCTTTCCCGAACATCAGCGCTCGCGCCCGCCGCCATCACTTCGATTCGAGGAGCCGCGCTGCGCGTACGTTGTTCGTATTCATTATTGTCGCGTCGCGGACCCTTTATGTATTTCTATTACCGTTGGAAATTACAAGCTTTCCAACTAATAATCGTAGTCATCATTTATCTCCTTACACAAATCACCCGGGACGGGGTTTCAGCCCCAACATACTAGTAGGATAGCTGACACCCAATAAAAAGTATTCTGCAATTTAATACAGGAAATTTACTATCTGTATGTCGAATTTCATCCAAATCGGCCAAGTAGTTTTTGTGTGATGCTTGAACAAATAGTGATACACAATAATTACAGTGTTATAGTAGAACATAGTCTACCTGTGTGTCAAATTTCATCCGAATCAAATTAAAAAGATCTAAAAAAATTGATTTATTTGCGGAATTTTCAAATAATCTCAAACAGAGTCGAAAGTTTGGTCTTCAATAATGAAACAACTGTTGTTGAAGACCAAAATTTCAACCCTCCGTCTATTTCTTCAATAATGGTAGTTCCATTACTTCCATTATTGAAGACCTTGACCTTATCACAGAAAGACTTATGGCGCAAGCATCCAATATGTAAACAACCAAACATCTGCACAAACTTTCACATTTATAGTATTATATTAGTAACTGGATGGAACTACCATTATTGAAGACCGTTACGATTCTCTTTGAAAATTATTTCCAACTTCCGTACGACAGTAAGCTGAATACAGTTACGACAGGATTAAAGTAGTACAAATAATTGCATCAAAGCGCAAACAAACAAAATTCAAATTAACTGTTCTACAATCCAAACTGAAAGCGCCTGACAGTGGTTCGAAATTATTAAAGTTTGGCGGCAGCTGAGGATTACGGTGGAAAAAGTTATAATAGCTATTACGTCATTACGACTAAACTGAGATCTACTAAACTTACGAGTTTATGTACCCATCTGAAGTTTAGAAACTGCTTACACCTCATTTATTGATGTGCCGCGTTTTGTTCCACTGACTTCATAAAAAAAAGTATTTTAAGAGAATGGAATGGATTTAAAACCATCATCAATTTTATGTTTAACAAGTTTTACTAATCTACTTAAAGTATAACTAATCTATTATTTTACTTTTACCGAACTATCGTAACCTATATCTTCTCATGGGTGTCGTAAAAGGTGACTAAGGGATTCACCAGAGGATGGGCAGCAGCGTTCTCTGAGTATTTAACCAACCAACTGCGATCGCCAACCCGCCTGCCAAGCGTGGCGATTATGGCATATCCCCCCCATTGGGGGAGGCCTATGTCCAGCAGTGGACGTCTTTCGGCTGAAATGATGAATTATTGTTAAAAAAACTGCAATTTGAATGTTATAGAGAACCAGGAGCCGAGAGCAGAGCCAGAGAAACTGACAGTAAAACCTCTAAGAAATTGACATTAGCTCGATTTGGTTCAGAACTCAAATCAGTCGGGACTAAGGCCCCAGCATTTACAGAACAATATCTAATAAGCTATAAATATAATTTTTAAATAAAGCTGGAACATCAGCATAATACACTTATAAAATCAAGTCGATCGAGAGTCAACTACTCGATTTCCTTTTACAGACACGGTGTCAGCTTTGGCAAGGAATTTGTATAGATGTTATCACACTGTGTCGTTATGGGCTTCACGAGAAAAATGTAGCGTTAATTGACGCGTTTTTCCTATTTCGTACACAGGCTTGTCTGTTTGATATTTTTTCTGAGCAACTTCGATTAGTGATTTATTAAGCCGTTAGATATTATATGATACTAGAAGGTAGAATGTTATAAAATATTTGTGGTCTATCAATCTGGATTACATAGTTTCGTGTTATGGAGCGCATTCTGCAGCGTTCATAAAAATAATCTTTGGTATCTAAAGATTATGAGTCTAGATAAAGAAACATTCTTGAATTTAAAATGGATATGTTTGGTCATAGGTGCAATGAGTGAGCATGTTGACTTCTATAACATAAATATAACGAATGTTTTTGTTATATTTTCAGAATCGTTGGATAATTGGACAAATCGAATCTTTGCGAAAATCCTAGGACTTATTGCAAAGAACCGGATAATTGGAATCTCAGAAAGATTTTCGTTATTTTACGAGCTATTAACATGATCATTGCAAAAATCCCAGGTTGTTTAGGACGATTGGAAACTTGAACGCTGATCGGCTAATCTATGAGTCGATTTATAACATCTTCATTCTGGTTAGTCAGAACATGGCTCGAAAGACGAAGGAATGTAGCGGTGAGCCAATCAGCGCATCCGTCAGTGCATAACGTTCATATCTGCCAATCAGTGCTCATGAAGTGAGCGGTTACTCGCGAATAAACTAAGATAAAAAAAAAAAATTGCTTGGATGATAACGACAAGCTTTCATAGATTCCAATTACCCGGTCTTTTGCAATCTTCCTAGGATTTCGAAAAGATCCGATTTTTCCGATTATCCTACGACATACGTGGGACACTCAGAAAGTTTTGCGAAACTAAAAAAAATTGTTCTATACGTACATATATTTTTATCAAATCTTTTCAAAGTACTTTCCACCAGCCTCTATACAAAGATTCATGCGCCTAAACCAGTTTTCAAAACACTTTTTCCAGTCCGCCGCAGACACCTCGTTTACAGCCTGCTCGAACGCAGCCAGCCCATCTTCCGGCGACGAAAATTGTATCCTTTTGAGCTGATTTTTTATTTTTGGGAATAAAAAGAAGTCACACGGTGCTAGATCAGGGCTGTAAGGAGGGTGACCCAGGAGTTTGACTGGCGTGCTGTCCAGGAAGTCCCTCGTTTTGAGTGCGGTGTGCGCAGGTGCATTGTCGTGGTGGAGCAGTAGCCCGCGGAGCCCTGTGTTTGGTCGCTTGTTGCTTATAACAGAGAAAACTTCTGGCAAACATTTGGTAGTATACCATTCGGCATTAATGCTTCTTTGATCCCGTAAGGGAATTGATACCAAGTGGCCAGTCAAATTAAAAAAGCTAGCGATCAAAATCTTACCCCCGCTTCTAGATCGCTTCACTTTGGTAGGCGTTGGCTCATTTTGAAACACCCAAACAGTCGACTGGCGCTTGGTTTCTGGGTCGTATTGATAAATCCAGGACTCATCACCTGTAACGATGTCGTAAACACGCCGAGACGAGCCTGCTTCAAATTTGTTAAGCATATCACGGCACCATTCCACCCGGGCCTGCTTCTGAGCATCGGTGAGGTTGTGCGGCACCCAGCGTGATACTATCCTCCTCACGCGAAGATGGCTGTGTAGAATCTCGTGAACGCTTCCCGATCCAATCTTCAATATGTGTTGAATCTCCTGATATGTAATTCGCCTATTGTCTTGGATTAAATTTTTCACTGCTAGCACGTTTTCTTCGGTAACAGCCGTCAAAGGGCGACCGCTTCTTTCGTCATCCCCCAAAGTTGGTCGACCGCGCTTGAATTCGTTATACCAACGATACACGGTTGCCTTGGAAGGGCCTTCATCCATGAATGCCATTTGAAGTCTATCGTACGATTCATCCGGTTTCAGGCGACACTTGAAATCGTATAAAATCATAGCTCTAAAATGTTCCCGGCGCAGATCCATATTTCAGTGAGACACAATACTTTGAATTAACTCGCAAAAAATGTGGAGGGAAATTTTGAAATTGGAACTTACTTATTTTTACTTATAAATAATCATATTTTCGAAAAACATTATAACTGGCCAGTCTCCCATATATAAAAACTTTTTTTCGCAATACTTTCTGAGGGGCCTGGTATATACATTTTGTTGAACGTTTTCATAGTTACTGAGATTCTATAGAAATAGGAATGCAAGATCCTGTAATGGTGGCTGTACATACTCGACCGAGTGCTCTCGCTAGCGTTCGCTCAAAGGTCTTGGGCTAGAGGTTTTTTCCCGAGTGCAACCATGTACATTCATACCTAGTTAAATTGCAGTTGTGCACTCCAAGAAGGTGGACGAAGAAACTGAACTTACTACTATTGTTGCTTTAAGTGCTATCAGTTACCTATCTATACTTATAAAGACAGATGTCCTGACTGACTGATTCATCAACGCAGAGCCGAAACTACTCAAGCTAGAAACTGAACTTACTGCTATTGTTGCTTTAAGTGCTATCAGTTACCTATCTATACTTATAAAGACAGATGTCCTGACTGACTGATTCATCAACGCAGAGCCGAAACTACTCAAGCTAGAAACTGAACTTACTGCTATTGTTGCTTTAAGTGCTATCAGTTACCTATCTATACTTATAAAGACAGATGTCCTGACTGACTGATTCATCAACGCAGAGCCGAAACTACTCAAGCTAGAAACATGTTATTTGGACAGTAGGTTCCTTTTGTTGTGTAAGCACCCAATAAGAAACGATTTTTGCAAATTTTAACCCTAAGGGGGTGAAAAAGGGGGTTAAAGTTTGTATGAAAAATCTTTTCTCCTGGATCGATTCACTTAAAACATGGGAGAAATAATCTTAAAATTAAATAATGAAACAATGATCTTTTATTTTACCAAAATGTAGTTTTTTGTGTTCCATTGTAGAGTTCCCTTCTTTATCTCTGAAGATCTTCATCAGAACTTCACTAAATGATACATCTGAATGTTTGATTTTATGATGAAAATACCAAAATCGCTATATGTATGCCTATAATATTTGAGGAGTTCCCTCAATTCCACATGGATCCCATTATCAAAACTGGATTATGATAAAAATGGGCCGAAACTGAAAGTAAATCGATCAAAAAAAAAAAAAAATCGGTTCATAAATGACGAAGATCTGAGGTAACAAACATTTTAAAAAAACAATTGAATTGAGAACCTCCTCCTTTTTTTGAAGTCTGTTAAAAATAGAATGGTAGATAAAATACGAACTAATACTTTTGGTAACAAATTCACTTCACCCAAGTTCATCTTTAACAGATCTTACAGGTAGATTGCAAAAATATTACGTCACAACACACGCGCCAGAAACTTTCGTAGAACTACCTTCATTTTGTGGAACAGATGCCAAGTTCGTTCACACAATGCTCTTGAACTGACACGAACAAATAGTTCGAAGTTCAGGGAACTCTCTTTGACTGATGTGAACTCTGTTCATCTAATATATGATGTGAAGTTTTTGATATCAGCGATCACGTAATATAGAACTACGAAAGGACCTGTACGTAGTTTAAGGTTACTTGTTGTATTATTTTATATATTTACACCAGGTCGTCGGTCCACCTTGTGGGGGCCTACCCATGCTGCGCCTTCCAGTACGCGGTCGCCACTCCAGAACTCTTCTGCTCCATCGGCCATCCGTTCTGCAAGCAATGTGCCTCGCCCACTGCCACTTAAGTTTGGCAATTCTTCTGGGCTTTGTCGATTACCTTCGTTCTCCTGCAAATCTCCTCATTTCTGATTGGATCACGCAGGGACACTCCGATCATAACCCTCTTCATTGCCCTTTGGGTGTCTTTGAGCCTTTTTATCAGGCCCATTGTGAGCGACCACGGTACAGTGCCGTAAGTAATTACTGGCAATACACGCTGCTCAAAGACTTTCGTCTAGAGACACTGGTATTTTGGACGAGGCTAGAACACAACAGTAGGACACATGGTTTCAGCGCTCTATTTTGGAAAGCAAAGAATCAACTCTATTTTTTTGTGTCTTTGATTGCACGTGTCTTTAATTCCATGGAAGTAGGTACAATGTATACAAAAATAAAATAAACAAATACAATTAATAAGCATGTCATACTCCTGATTTTAAACAATAAAAAAAAACAAGTAAATTGGTATTACAACCTCAGAGTTAAGGTTACCGTACCCCATATCAGAATGAAACTGAAACTTAAACTTAGGTACCGTAAAACAATGCTTACTGTCATAAATCATTAACAAGATATAAAGGCGGGTACCTGACAGTTTGAAAGGGTAGCCTTTCCATTGTTTAGTCATTTCATTAAGGATCAAAAGGTAACCAGCACTCGTGGGTGACCTTTGTGAACCGAGGTTCGTTGCCAATTAATTTAACAAAGTGTATTTAGTTTCTGTATAATAGCTTTAAGTATAATTAGCTGTTACTTGATTCTGTTCTTGTTCTGTTTTGTTTTTGACGTTTTGTCTCTAAAGCAGGGGAATGACTTTTTCGATCTAATATCACTGTTTAACCGCATTTTTATTAACTAGCTTTCCGTTTTAAATTTCAAGTTCAAGTAAAGAGTTCTTTATCTGCGCCTGAGTTTGTAATAGTAACGGCGTACATAAATCTTTGTTCTATTTATTATTCATTTATTTATGTACACACAATCCACTTAATAAATATATTTAAAAAACACTTGAGCACAAAGTTACTACTTATCTAGCAGAAGTGCTACAGGAGAGAAGAATTAAAATAAAACGCAAATACTGTGTGTGAATAGAAGAGAGACATACAAGAAAAATATGTATAAACATAAAAATAACACATACATACAATAAACACATAGTACATAAATAATATAATAAAATTAAATATACATTAATTAAATTAGTTAACTAAATTAGGTACTAATATGGAGTCATAATACGCAGTCTTAGCAATCAGTCATACATGAATATTTTTTTCTTTCTGCTTGTTTGTCTGCAAATGATGTTTAATCTTAAAAAAATAATTAATTTAAGACGAAAAAGTCATAGGAATAAAATAAAATAAACAAGCCATTTATTCTACTACCAACTTACATCTTCTTCTTCTTAATATATATAAATCTCGTGTCACAATGTTTGTCCTCAATGGACTCCTAAACCACTTAACCGATTATAATAAAATTCGCACACCATGTGGAGTTCGATCCAACTTGAGAGATAGGATAGTTTAAATCTCAAATTATAGTCGCAATTTTAATTTATTGCTAATTATTTGTCTGTTATTATTTGACAGTCACAATTGTCTGTTAACTCCAAATGATTCTAACAGATGTCGATACCTTTCGACTGGGTTGAGTAAGCAATGAATAGATGGCGCTGCTATGGTAAATCTACGAACGTGTCATATAAGCTACATTTATTTATTTACCCGGTAGGAGGCGCTGCAGTCGTTGTGTCACCAAATTTGATTTGCTGAACAATTGATAACATGGGACGGGACATGGGACGGACGGGACAGGACATGTGACATGGGGGACGGGATATGGGATGGGACGGGACGGGACATGTGACATGGGGGACGGGACATGTGACATGGGGGACGGGACATGGGACGGGACGGGACATGTGACATGGGGGACGGGACATGTGACATGGGGGACGGGACATGTGACATGGGGGACGGGACATGGGACGGGACGGGACATGGGAAGGGACATGGGCCGGGACGGGACATGGGACATGAGACGGGACGGGACGGGACATGTGACATGGGGGACGGGACATGTGACATGGGGGACGGGACATGGGACGAGACGGGACTTGAGAAGGGACATGGGCCGGGACGTGACATGGTACATGAGACGGGACATTGGACATGGGACGGGATGGGACATTTAACATGGGACGGGACGGGACATGGGACGGGACTGGACATGGGGTGAGATAGTGGGATAGTGGGATAGTGACTGGACTGGACTGGACTGGACGGTCCGAATAAAAGGATGGATGGATGGATGGATGGAACTGGACTGGACTGGACTGAATTAACAGGATCCGTCACGTGGGTTAGCAGAATTTAACGCGAGTGAAGCCGCGAATATTTATTTCTTCTGTACATCTGATTGTCGCCTAACTCCTCCTAAACAGCTGAACCGATTTGGATGAATTTTTTTGTGAATATTTCAATGGTTTCCTGGATGGTGTGAAAACACAATTGGATCCGGTAGGTGGCCCTTCTGTCTGTATGTCACTGATCTTCTCCTAAATGGCAGGGACGATTTTAATTATATGTGGCGCTGCTTTTCCGGGCAGGACGACGTCTGCCGGGTCCGCTAGTTTTTCTTATAAATGTTTGTAGCATGCACATGATTAGATTTTGCGTTCTTAAATTATTATAAATTCCAATTAATAATAAGATTTAATAAATTAACTACAATTCTAATTTAAGAAGTCTACAAATTTTCATCTTTTTTTATTTTAACTATAACAATTTACATTTCAGTCCTTCGACAGACATGGCCAGGCCACTGCCACTTCAGCTTACTGATCCTAAAAGCTATGTCGGTCACTCCGGTTCTTCTCCGGATAAACTCGTTATGGATTTTATCCTTCAAAGAAACTCCAAGCATAGCTCGCTCCATAGCTCGCTGAGCGACTTTGAATTTGTGGACTAGCCCAACTGTCAGTGCCCACGTCTCGGCACCGTAAGTCATGACTGGCAGGACGCACTGATTGAAGACCTTTGTCTTCAAACTTTGCGGTATAGGTGACGAGAAGACTCGGCGAAGTTTGCCAAATGCTGCCCAGCCCAGACGGATCCTTCTGTTGGCTTCTTTCTCGAAGTTGTGTCTACCAAGCTGAATTGCCTGCCCTAGGTAGACGTATTCCGTTACAACTTCGACTGCCGACCCTTCGACGAATAATGACCTCGGCATGACATGCATATTGAACATGACTTTAGTCTTGTCCAGATTCATGCCGAGACCGACACGTCGAGAGGCTCCGTTTAAGCTGTGCAGCATTTCGCCCAGTTGTTCCAGCGACTCAGCCATTACAACGATGTCATCGGCAAAACGGATATGTGAGATGTTCTCGCCGTTAACGTTGATACCCTGTCCAGTCCAGTCCAGCGTCTTGAAGACGTCCTCCAACGCGTTAGTGAACAATTTCGGGGATATTACATCCCCTTGTCTCACCCCTCTGCGCAGTTGGATTGGCTTCGTCTTTTGGTCCTGGAGCTGAACAGACATGGTAGCAGCGTTGTATAGGCATCTCAGCATCTCTATATACCGCTCATCAATGTGACATCGCTGAAGAGCATCCAGAACTGCCCAAGTTTCGATAGAGTCGAAGGTCTTCTCGTAGTCCACGAATGCCATACACAGCGGCTGATTGTACTCTTCAGTCTTCTGTATGATCTGCCAAACAGTATGGATGTGGTCTACGGTGCTGTAGCCTTTTCGAAACCCAGATTGCTCTGGCAGCTGGAATTCGTCGAGTCTTCCGGCGAGACAGCAGCAGACAGTCGTTGGAGCAGACGAGTCCTTGAGTGGAGACCGCGAATCGGCAAACGCAGCGTAGGGCGCCCCCCTGCCAGGTGGACCGACGACCTAAAGAACGTGGCTGGGGGGGACTGGATGCGGAAGGCAGAGGACCGAGCGTTGTGGCGCAACTTGGGAGAGGCCTATGTCCAGCAGTGGACTGCGATAGGCTGAGTTGATTGGTTGATTGAATTTACATTTCCAGAGAAATTCAATTCAAGTTATAGGAATTACAACACTCTAACTCGAATGCAATGCTTCGAGTCGGTAAATACTCCGAGCTATTTCAACTTTCAACAAAAACTCTGACTCGATACAACAAATAGAAGTTTTTAAACTTTCGCGAATTTCACTCTTATTGAACTATGTTTACGGGACTTGTCGCACACAATTAAATCAAAATATAACAAACATTTTGACTAACCTCGACGTTTCGGCCAAGTTGCATTGGCCGTGGTCACGAGCAGACTGAAATGTTTGCTATATTTTGATTTAATTGTGCGCGACAAGTCCCGTAAACATAGTTCAATATGATACAACAAATAGTTTACTCGATGCTGTCCATCGCATAGCAGCGCATCGTAGCTTGATTTAGCTTCACCCCATGTGGTCTAGAGCAACAGCCGTGCTCTGCGGTTTGACGTTGTGAACGCGTATGTATGTAAGTATCCGTGTAATACTACGTTCACACAGCGGTCTAATATTGCAAAATCGTTTTGTCACACTCAAGCAGGTGGTGTCAGACTTGATTTTCCAATGGGCCATTTGAAAAATTTTACGGTATACAGGTTTTTTTTTTGCGAGGAAATCTTCAAAAGGCTGCTGGCCTCATTGGGGATGGAGGCCGGGGTGTGTGGGATTTTTACCTTCTAAAACTCCCCCGTTGGCCGTCTTCAGCACAATAAGGGGGGACTCCGTGAATGTATTATGCCTCCGGAGCCCTTCCTGTGCTACTACTGTAAGGCACGTCTTAAGGGAGACCTTTTT
Source organism: Asteroscopus sphinx (assembly GCA_949699075.1). Classification (NCBI taxonomy): domain Eukaryota; kingdom Metazoa; phylum Arthropoda; class Insecta; order Lepidoptera; family Noctuidae; genus Asteroscopus; species Asteroscopus sphinx. The sequence continues at coordinate 27,950,543 of OX453004.1, read as the reverse complement.
CCTCCTGTACACTGTTCCAATTTATTGTATACGGTGGCACGTGACCACCACTTAGTACCACCGCCATCCCTGAGGTCATTTAATTGACACACAGAGCCCCGACTCTGAGCGTCATGACCTCAAAGACTTCCTGCGCTCCGGTCGAGTATCGATAGGGCGGGAAGTGCGTCGTATAGTGCTATTGGTGGACTAGGTTGATGGGCTTGGTTGGGCTTAATGATGGAGTGGTTTCCTCTCCGGCACCACTTTCTTTGATCAGGATCGGATAGTCTAGGTACCTACCTACTTTGATAAAAATATTGAGATCTGGATTCTGTCGCGGGCCGATTATGGTCCGAGGGCCGTATGCGGCTCACGGGCCGTATGTTTGACATTAGTGTAGTGTAGTTAGAAAGTAACATTCTCCAAAATTGGGTATAACAATAGGCTTAGCCTATGTATAAGTCTGGCTAAAACATCTTTTTATGTATGGAGGTAGCAAGTAAGCAAGCAATTATCTAAACATATTTGTCTGTTCTTGTTGTTGTTGCATCAGACCAAGTAAAACCCACAGCTTTAATCCACATTTACCACGTCCAATTGAAACGGCATATTTTCACTGATATAACGAATCCAGAATTCTGTCGTATACAAAAACGAGAACTCGCTCATACAATTAAAAATTACAAACACTACCACCTAAATAAAAAAGGTATCCGACCGGTAATATAAACTATGTGCAGTGTGAACGAGCCTTTAGTATCCGTGTTAGGCACGGTACAGTGAGCGAGTGCGGTGGCTGTGGTCAACCGAACAATTGTTTCTTCACCGCGTTTCAGAATTTTGCGTCAGATGTTTGGAACAAAAACATAGGTGGAGGTTATATGCTAAAGTTCAACATGCATATAGCCTCATATTGTTATTATATCTATATTATCACGCCTGTTTCCCATTGAGGTAGGCAGAGACTATGGTTTTCCACCGGCTACGACATTGACACGCTTCTTTCACTAAATTTTTAGGCTTAGAACCGCAGTAGTAGTAACTGTAGTAGTCGGTTCTTATTGAGGCTTCTGATGCAACTGCATTCTACAAAATTTTATGATAAATCTTTTACTGTTCAGACTGTGTGAGTATACGAGGTGTGTTCAGAAAATAACGGGAATTTTAAAATTTCGCGGGTTTGGAGAGTCCAATTGTCATTCTTTTTTTTTATTATGTTGATATACATGCCCCTGAAGTACGATAAAATTTTCAGCTGTATTAATTGCTTACTTTGTCTATAGCAGCCGCTAAGGTTAGACGTGTTTTTATGAGCTTGGCGATTTTCGTTTGTTAAAAGAAATGGATCAAAGAATTTGTATCAAATTTTGCGTAAAAAATGAAATAAAGTGTAACAAAGTGTGTGAAATGTGAATGAATCACAATCAAAAAAGTCAAAAATCTGTCAAAAAAAAGTCAAACGTGAAGCAATCTAAAAAAAACGCCCGGATTTGTGGAAAAACAATTCATGGATTTTGCACCACGATAATGCACCTCCTCACATTTCGATGCTTGTTCGTGAATTCTTGGCCAAAAACAATACTGTAACAATGCCCAAGTTTTTTTATTTCCAAAAATAAAGAGAACCTTAAAGGGCCGTCGTTTTACAGGCATAGATGACATTAAAAGCGCATCGCTGAAAGAGCTAAAGGCTATCCCAAAAATCGAATTTGAGAAGTGTTTCGACGATTGGAAGAAGAGCTGGCATAAGTGCATAATATCGAATGGGGACTATTTTTAAGGCGACAACATTAATGTAGACGATTTTTTTTTAAAGTAAATTCCAGTTATTTTTTGAACACACTGCTTATATGAGTAGCAATTAACCCTAAAAACCAAGGTGCCAGCAAAACTAGTCCAATTGTAATAGGCGAAATACAAATGACATTCATACCACTTCAACACAATGAGAAAATTTGATAACATTCATGAAGTTGTTAAAACTGTATAACTTAGTTTCGCAGTCAGAACTAGCTTCGTTCAATCTTCAGGATATTTGAATAAATAAATGTAGATCACAGTTGTTGTTCAATAGTTTTACTTAAACGAGTTTATCAAGTTGTAATAGTTAGTGTGGTTTAAGCACTAAAGACTCGCTGCCGAGAATCTCCACAGCGTTCGCTTGAAGCACGTCACTGAAACAAATAAAGAAGAACTGGGTTATAAAGTTCTATAAAATAAACAAATTAATTCACGAACCGAGGTGTTAAAATTCTCATTTCTTTTGTGTTTCTTACAATGGTTTTGGGGCTTGACCTAAATGTAAACAATGAACATAACGACATCGAAGACATGAATCAAATGCTTTGACGAACTAGGAAATCTATTATTGTTAGCTAAGTTGATGGAAAATCTGTCACTTCAAATGTCAGTCTAGTTGAATCACGAGTTAGAGATAATATGACAACATCATCATCTATCATCATCATCTGCCCATATTAGTCTACTGCTGAACATAGGCCTCTCCAATGGCAAGCCACTGACATCTATCCTTGGCCATTCGCATCCAGTTGCTACCAGCCATCTTGCTAATATCATCGTTCCACAGAGCCTGAGGGCATCCTACCCTACGTTTACTGATTCGCGGTCTCCACTCTAGAACACGTCTAACCCAACGGCAATCGAGTCTTTGGCTAATGTGGCCGGCCCACTGCCACTTCAGCTGTGACAACATATCAACTAATAACTATTACTATATTAAAATACGGTCTATTTTCACTAGCAAAAATAATCTGACACGGACGGTATCAGCAATATTTCTTGTTGCTGGAAAGCTTTGTCAAAATTGTTAGATTATTAATTATGCACGCGATTTGACTTTTGTGGGGCATTCCACCATCGTACAGTATTCTCGCAGCACCGATAATAGAGCCAAATGAAGACACATCGCAAGAGCTGCTACTCAACTTTTGAGATTCGACATAACCACGACCGTTCTGCCAACAGTGAACGACTAAGAAGAGAACCTACTATTGTACAAAATATCTATTCCCACATACTACAATGTTTTTTTTAAAAATTAAGCCTTATTTTTCAAATAAGGGATTTTAATAGTATTTAACATTATAATATTAGAACGAGTTTAACTTAAACACCCACAAACATCTCTTTTTGCTACACGAGTAACAAGAAAATTAGATTTTTGTAACTTTTCACATAATTTTCTTATAATATTGCAGTCTACTAGTCTTACTTGTGGCTTTTAGCCATTAAGCGCTTCTTTTATGTTCGTACTTTTGAGACCTGTTCTTGTTCTTCTATCTTCCACGTACTTCACTGCATTGAATATAAAAAAAAAAAAAAAAAAAAAAAAAAAAAAAAACAATTCATTGAAATAGATGAAAATTTAATTATTATGTTTATTGTATAAGAAATTATCATCTTATTTCATCGTCAAGGTAACAAGTCATTGCTAGTATGCTATTCAGGATACTGTTATCTTTCTCAAACCGAGTATGATTATTTCTATACAACGTGGATATGACAATACGACAATAAATGAAAACACGGTCATTACTAGTTCGTAAAAGCATTTTAAACACATAAATAAGTTGTTTATCGAAAATTAGAAAAACGTAATTTTTTGACGAAATAAATATTAAAATATCGAAATAATAAGTAACATTTGTAATCATCTGCAATAATTGAAAAAGAGAGTTTAAAATCATATGGATTCGCACAGGTCTTTGACCTAACGATCTATGCCAGAAAAATGGTCTTACATACAAAATTAATAAAATTTTAATAATTTCCTGTGGCTAAACTATTAACTGAATTTAAGTGGTTTTTTGTGTACAATCAGAGAACGTGATACTCTGTATGTGGTTTTATTTAATGTCGTATTGTCATCTCCACTTTGTATATTTCTATACACATTAAAATCTAGGTCTATAACCAACCAATTCGCAAAGTTGTGCATAGAAAGAAATATGTGGTCCCTAATTACTATGGGCAACGGACTCGAAAATGGTTGTTAACCCTTACGTTTCTCAATGAATTATCTAATGAAATAGCTACGGACTCTGTTTCAAGAACTGTACAAAAGAAAATTTTAAGAAAACATTACCTCTCGGAAATCATAAATGGGATTATCAGAAATGAGGAGATTCGCAGGAGAACGAAAGTAACCGACATAGCCCGAAGAATTGCCAAACTTAAGTGGCAGTGGGCGGGGCACATTGCTCGCAGAACGGATGGCCGATGGGGCAGTAAAGTTCTAGAGTGGCGACCGCGTACTGGAAGGCGCAGCGTGGGTAGGCCCCCCACAAGGTGGACCGACGACCTGGTGAAGGTCGCGGGAATCCGCTGGATGCGGAAGGCACAGGACCGGTCATTGTGGCGATGCTTGGGGGAGGCCTATGTCCAGCAGTGGACGTCTTTCGGCTGAAATGATGATGATGATGATGATTACCTCTCGATGTGTCCGTAGCCCTCAGTTATGTGTAGCAATTGACAATTATGTCGATAAATATGTATATTGGAAATTAAAAATTAATACTGTGTATCTAGAACTACCTACCTATCATAGATATATTTATAATATACAAAATGAATGTGTACCCAAGAGAATACTGCCGACAAACTGTTCTGCAGTTTGGCAGGATGTTTGATATTGTATATTGTGTAATTTTTCGTTGAATATAAAAATAAAAATAAGGTATAACTTTTTTATCTGTTACTTGTTTTGGAAGTTATCCGATGCTTTCACATACCATACCCAATCACATGTTACTGATAGTGTTTGTAAAGGCTATACATTATTTACGTCATTAAAAACTATATTGACCTCTATACAACAGATAATCATCATCATCCTCCGAGCCTTTTCCCAATTATATTGGGGTCGTCTTCCAGTCTAGCCAGATGCGGCTGAACATCAGTATTTTACACGGAGCGACTGCCATCAGACCCCCACAACCCAGTTACTGGGTAATACTGACATTCGGAGGTTAGACCAGTTGTCAGACTTTCAGGCTTCTGACTACCCGTAACGACTGCCATAGATATTCGTATGATAACTGGGACCGACAGCTTAACGTGCTCTCCGAGGCACGGAGGGGTCTCGATGTGTAACGAAATGGTCACCCATCCACAGACTGACCGCGGCAAGTGCAGCTTAACCTTGCAGATCGTAAAATCCGCACAGTCGTTGCATCGCTACGAGCCCCTCCTATACAACAGATAATAATTGTATGAATATCACTGATTATGATAATATCGTCACAAATAAATTTAACTGTTATGAGCCCTATTTGATTTTTAACATTACTAAATAAATAGCAACAGAATATTATATTCTTATGATAATAATCGTTCACGGTTTTGTTCCAGAAATTGAGATAGTATTCAGTTTCTCGACCTTTACCAAACTGGCATTATGCCCGAACTTCTAACTTCCATATAGGCATGAGAATTCTCAACGGTCCCCTCAGGCCTTGTGTATGCTTTAATAATAACGTTGTCCTATACGCTCCTATTGTTCGGGATCTATAGATAAGACTTTGTTAGTTTGATACCAAAGGTATTATCATTTTGATAGTTCTTACCCTGAAGTTTTGGGTGAAAGGATACTGCTAATAACGACTTTAACCTTCTTTTCGACGCCTTCGAAGTAAGTCAGGTCGATGGTGTAGGCTTCTTCTCTGAAGTTGATGATGACGATATAGTCTTTTTTGTTGTACCATCTGAAAAAGGAAACAAATCATTAATCTATGTTACTGGTGTTTCTATGACAAGCAATTGCAAGAGCGTCTTATAAGTTTTTTTTATTATTTATAGAGTTTTGGTAAGGGAGCTCTCAGAAATAGCTTTCGGTATTTAATTGAGTACGCTGTATTAGTATCTACGAGTTTCTTCATTCTGAGGGATTTATTCTCTACAGTAGATATTCGAAATGTGGGTGTAATCCTCTAGGAACGCAGATGTCTATATTAAACTGTTACTTATTATAACATTATTCTGATTATTTGGTTCTGATCACAGTCAGTGAATGCTAAAGAAGGCGGGTATGTACTTTTATTTAGATTAACAAGTGTAAATGAACGATCCACCTGTTCAGTACAATATCATTCTCATTATGTGTTTTCTATCTTTCTCAGTTGTATTGTGGTATTTAAATTCTTAATTACGTAATTAAATAAACGTAACACAATATTTCCGTGTTTAAACAAGAAAGACTCATACATCAACGTCACTATTTTAATTTGTATTGACGTTTCTTGAGGTATGTCTTTAACCAATTTCATTATTGACCATGATTGAGTAGGTATTTGTTTATTCACGTACGTAAGAAGTTTCTAATAAAAATAAATAAATAAGTTTCTTATCGTCACGCAATGTAGTGATTATCAATGTACATAAAATGAAGAATGTCTAACTTTCTTATTTCAATAAGATTCATGTAAAAAATTGTATTTTGACACAATTATTTTTTATATGAAATAATGATCAAGTTTGCCAATTAGCACAGTTTGAATGTGCGTGTTTTCAGAAACATGATGGTGTAGTTGTTTACCAACATTTTCAGTCAGGAAAATCATTCGATTATTTACATAAGTCCAACCGTCATTGCTTAAGCAAACATAGCGTAGACCTATTTTATAATGTTTCCTAAGATCTAAATCTACAAAAGCAGTGTTCTGCTAAAATTGTTAATCCAATTTTCGTATTAGTACGGTCAACCGCATCAATGGTAACTAAACCTATATAAGTGGAACTGACTTAGTAAGTAAGTTTCATACAAGGTAGGCTCTGCTTTTATTGGCTTTATTACAATTTTACCATAGATGTGCGCTTAGCTGTACAAATACCTAATATCTGCAAGTCTAAAAACATTCTTTTGGAGTCAGGATGTTGGATGTTTGTGTAAGTATGAAATATGTATTAAAACAGAGAATTCTAGCTCTAAGCTATGAGTAGGAACATTACAAGGTTGCTTGCGTAATAAAACAATGTTTTGAAGTTGTTTTCTATGTACTGATAATGTCATGTAATCTTTCGAAATATGGATACTTGGAGATAGATCTCAAGTGCTTTTCAGTTATTACTTTGGATTAGTTATTTTACTGTTTTTCTCAATAGGCACTTTGAATGAGCAGATAACATGAGAGGTAAAATACCTCAAATCTAATGGAAATTTCCTCTGTTTTTTTTTTTGTTTAACCATGATTCAGTAATGAATAAAATATCACTATCGCTCCGCAAATCTAGCGAAAGTTGCCTACTGTAGCCTTTATCGTGATAACACAGTTATTTCTAACATTAGAGGGTTTATCCAAAATAACTGAGAGAAATTTTGTTGAAGATTTGTATATACTACGGGATAATTTATAATCTACGTAGCATAAATTGTAATGTAAACTTACCTCCTAAAAGCAAAGATTCCTTCATTGAAAGCGACGGACTCGTATCTGCCGTATCTGAAGATCTTGTCAGTGCGGAGTGCTGATAAGGCCTTGTAGACGTTCAAGTGAGACTTCTTCGTCATTCGCTGTACTTCAACATTCAGGTCCTCAAAGCCATCTGCTACTGGTAGCCAGGTCTTGTCACCGGTGGAAAATCCTACAGAAATGAAATTTCCAAATGAATCATCATAACATAACATCACGCCTGTATTTCCCCGAAGGGGTAGGCAGAGGTGTATAGTACACCCACATTTCGCCAGTTATGTTATAGTCCCATGTAATAGGGGGCGAGCCTATTGCCATTGACCGGGCACAAATCCAGACTCCGGGCTGCTACTGAGAATTTCCTAATGAAAAAACCCAATAACACTTTGCCCGACCCGGGAATCGAACCCAGGACCCCACGCTCAGCATCATGCATCATAAATCATCATTATTCATAATAGATTATTTTGACAATCTATGGGAAAACCCATAGTCAGCATACGGAAATTCTAGGTTTTATGAAGCCATGAATAGATCAGAAATAAAAACGAATTTTCTCTCATACCTGCATTCTTATCAGCGCTCCATTGGAAAGGTGTACGTTCAGGATCTCTGGAAGACATCCAGTAGTTAATAGGGTCATCAGTATTGCAGCCACTGGGGTCCACGGTATCTTCCCAGCTTACGTAACCATCAACCATACCAATTTCTTCACCCTTAAGAAATCAAAATCAAAAATTTGAGTACCGGTTCAATATTCTCCCAAACTATTACTAAATTATTTTATACAGTTAAAGAGGTTAGTTTAACTTACCATATAGGTGACAGCGATTCCAGGCGTCAACAATATTATCATATTGATACCATCAACTAATTCGGGGCTAAATCTAGAAGCAACTCGGTTGTTATCGTGATTTCCAGCCTGAAAAAAAAACATTTTCTGGTCAATATTTTGAGAAGAGATAATAGAATGATATTACAAATTAAAGAAAAATTCTTACCACCCAGTTTGCCATCTTGTCAATTGGTTTGAAAGTGATAAATTTATCAAGAGCGTATTTAATCTCTTGAGCAGTTGAACCTCCATTTACATCAGAAATAAGCACAAAGTTGAAAGGCATTTGGGCACCTTCGCGATCACCTTCACCAAAGTACCTCATAGTCAGCTGAGGGCTAGAGTAGGCCTCAGTCATCATTACTCTACTCAAGCCATCTTTCGCTTTATACTCATCGAAGACTTCCCTCCATTGATACACCATGTCAAAAGTTTCATCAAGATCTTTAGTGTAAATGTGATCTACGTAATCGTAGTTGTCAGGGTCATCAATATACTTAGTCAAAGGTTCATCGGGATACTTTCCACCGTATTCTTCCTTGTCAACTTCAAACAAATGTGCAACAGCGTCAATCCTGAAACCTGCGACGCCTTTTTCCAACCAAAAGCGAATGACATTCTTCAATTCTTCGACAACATCGGGATTACGGAAGTTAAGATCAGGTTGACCGATGACAAATTGGTGAAGATAGTATTTGCCGACTTCTTCTCTGTACTCCCAGGCGCTCTTGCGGAAGACGCTTACCTGAAGAATAAAATGTTAAGATGCAAATCATTTAAAAAGTTTATCGACAAAACAATAGTACATTTGTGTAATTTGAGTGTTTTTTTCTCAATACATTTATCTTCTTCTTTCTCCTCCCTTTTTCTCAACTATGTTGGAATTGGCTTACAGTCTAACCAGATGCAGCTCAATATCAGTATTTTACACGGAGTGACTACCATTAGAATCAGACCCCCGCGACCCAGTTTTAAGAATTTTGGGCTTCTGACTACCCGTAACGACTGCCATAGATATTCGTATGGCAACCGCGACCAATAGCTTAATGTGCTCTCCAAAGTACGGAAGGCTTTCCCATCCAAGGACAAACCGTGGCTAGCGCAGCTTAACCTCACAGGTCTTACAATCCATGTAGTCATGCATGTGTATTACATAGCCACGATTTTGTTTTGTTTAAAACACGTTGTTAAATTTATTCAAGTATTTACCCAGTTATTAGGTGGATGCATTTCACCATCTTCATCCACAACTCCATCCTCCCAGATGAAGTAATCGAAATATTTCTCGTGACCTCGCAACGCCTCCTCAAACCACACGCTTTCATTGCTCGTGTGGTTTGGTACGAAATCCAGAACTATTTTAATATCTGGAACAGTAAACGACTCTGTTTGTGTTTCTTGTTTGTTTGCTAGATATTGAATAAATACTCGGGCAAAGTAATCAAATTGCTAGGTACAGTTGTCTGTAGACTTTACAAATGTCAACGAAATATTATTATAAGCTTTATTAACATCGATTTCAATATTTATCTATCGAATAATCTTTAATTCCACTCTTTTCTTTTACTGGATTAGTAAAATATTTATGTAAATTTGTATTATATTACTTCTATTCTTAGAAGTATCTAGGAATGGAAACAGGCAGAACAAACAAATGTATATCCATTATGAATATTTCAAGAAGAAATTCATTGACAATTTGTTTAATTTATATCTAGTTCTCAGATATAGTTTAAGAATATACTATTTGAAATAATTCCTTACTATCTACCAGAGGATCTGCAAACCCTTTACAATAAACGTTCGAAAAATTATAACTGCAAATTTAAAAGATTTTTCGTAACGCATCAAAACGCGTCTGTCGCCTGAACCTTACTATCATTAATCTATTGTTATAACATAACATCACCTAAATTTAGTATTTATACTCATTGTCATAAACAGAATGTAAAATGAACGACACGCCGTTACACAAATAAGTCCTTAGCGGTTTTCGTGTATGGCAATATCATTGTATCGTGTAGAATAATGTATATTGGACATAAATAAATAATTGGTTATGTATCTAGCTGACTAATCTATTTGTTTTTATGTGGTGTATGTCCAATGTGTGAAAGAAAATATGAACAGAAAGAAAGTGAACACGGAGATGACAGCTGATAGAGATGCATGGAAGAAAATACGTGCTGCACCGACCCCAAATAGATTGGGATAAAGGCAGGAGGATGATGTATGTCCAATCAAGAATATCATAAATAATAAAGAATGTGATACAAACTTTTACGGATTTATCACTTACCTAATTCCTTAGCTTTAGCCATAAGATTGTCAAAGTCCTCCATAGTACCGTATTCATCTTGAATAGCATAGAAATCAGCGATGTCATAGCCAAAATCGTACATCGGTGACTTGAAAATGGGTGAAAGCCAAGTTGCTCCAACACCCATCTCTTTCAAATATTCTAGACTTGATGTGATTCCTAAAAAGAAAAAGGTATGAATGTTGTAACGAGTGTTTTGGAAAATAATCTGTCAAATGTACCAAATAAAAACATTAATCTTCAGCGTCACAGCGACACATTGTTTCGTTTGTCTGTCCATCTTTCACGATGATGTTACTTTAAATGTAGCTTTGGCAAAATAGTACATTACTGTCGAGGCCTGAAATGAAGCAATTTACGGCCGAGTAATATTGGAAGTACGAGGCGTAGCCGAGTACTTCCCAAGTGATTTTGAAAGGACGAGGCGCAAGCCGAGTACTTTTTAACTAATCGAGGCCGTTAATTGCTATTTCGGCCGAGACTTGTATAGTACTTTTCTCTCATTAGCAAGGAAACAATACACAAATTAATTCAACAGTATCTAATTTTCATTCGCGCCAATTCGTCCGAGCGCGGTTCTTGTTTTATTTAAAAAAAAATTAAAAGAATGTGCATTCAGCCTTTATAATGATAAATATTTTGTACCTAAAACACCTAATTTATGTATGTTTGTACTTCAAAACCTCTGTAACATAATATAAATATTACTGGTTTTTTTTTTGAGTAATGACCAATTTCCTAGCAAGTGGGAGAAAAAAATCTTAATTACAATAAAATTATTATTTCTGTAATAATATTATTTGATGAAGAAAGAGTTCTATACAAAATTTTTTAAACGAATGCGAGTTAATATTGCATTGTCATTCTGTTCTGAGCTATGTTTAAAGTTTCAAGTCTCTAGCTTATCGGGAAGTTACTTTAAACGATTGCACAATTTGAATCGAATAGACAGACAAGACTGAAAGCAAGTTAATAAAAATGTGGTAATAACATAGGTACACATGCTGAAACTTTAACGCCAATGACACCTATAAAAGACAAATAATTTCGTGCCCTCAGCGCCTTGACTTTAGAACTTTGTACTCATCTAAAACAGTAAAACACACATTACTAACAGAAAATTTCTTTGACGAAAAATTACGAAAATATAACACAAAGCCTAGCATGACACTCCGCAGTACACACACACAACTTATAAAACCTGATTTCACCAATTTTTATGGAAAGCTACGTCTAAATTATATTATACCAGACCTAATAAATAAACTACCACCAAAAATAAAAAATGACATAACACGAAACAACATGAAATCTAAACTTATAAAACACCTTTTAGAGGAATTAAAACATAATAATGACTTATAATTATATAGCATTAAAAAAAAGAAACATGCTGTATTTTTGTAAGAAATTTGCTATTGAGAAGTAATATAAATTAGTTGAGGGTATTTGAGAATTTTTGCATGGGGCGAGCGAGCGCGATGCGTCGTGTTCACCCACCCACATCTTGTTGTAATGAATGTCGACGGACCAAGCGGTGTACAGAAAAACCTAAACTGGTTTATGTTCTACACTGTATCTGCCAAATGTATGTATTTTGTTTTTTTTGTGGAAATAAAATAAAAATAAAATAAATAAATAATCTCCATACAATATTTGTCTTCTATGGAAGACGTGGCGCTGAGGGCACGAAAACTTTTACAGCGCCGCCCGTGGCGCTGAAACGGTTAAGTCGTTTCGAAAATGAAGACGGGTCATTGTACTCATAATTACAAACAACTTTTACTATGGGACCAACCCTGAAATCGCGAAAAAATCTGCTGTTCCCGACATTTGTTGCAGCCCATTATTATGCCACTGCTGGGCGCGGGCCTCTTCTCAGAATGAGAAGTATTTATGTGTTCACATAAATCGACAAAATGTAGATGATGTTTGTGATTTCAGGGTTATTCCCATAGTAAAAATTGTTCTTAATCAGTACCATATTTTATTTTTTTATTTAATATTTTATTTCAGACATAACATAACATAACCTCCTTGGTTTTCGAAACGACCACATTTTTAGCGTATACACGCTGAAATTTGAGTCGCTTAATTCCCGAAAAGGGGTCTTTTTTTTTTCGCGAATTCAGGGTTGGTCCCATAGAACAAGTTGTTCATAATGATGAGTACAATGACCCCTTTTCGGGAATTAAGCGACTCAAATTTCAGCGTGTATATTATCTATGAACGCTAGTTTTACCATTCAGATCTCCAATGCCATCACCATCGCTATCTTTGAAAGATCTCGGGTAGATCTGGTAGAAGATGGTAGTCTCCCACCAATCAAGTTCTTTGTCTGGGTTAGAACTCAGTGCCAGTGCGAACAGCACAGGCAGAAGTAATATGCTCCTCATTCTGAGCCTGGAAAAGAATACAAGTACAGTAAAAATATTATTTGAATAAAGCGCTGATTTTAAACAAAAGCTCTAAGATCTAATATAAAATTTAATAAAAAATTGCGTAAAAATGTATCATATTTAATTTGTCAGATCTTCTTCTTCTATCGTGTCGACATGAGCTACATAATGATAATAGCTCGTGCCGTGGGAAAAAGATTAGCCAGTCAGCAGGTTGGTAGCGGGGCTGTCTGCCCAGGGTGCGCCAGACGATCAATTAAATATCGTCACTCGTGGAGGCTCTTTTAATGCACCCCAGATTTGTCAGATTATTTCGATTCATTACTTTTAGTAAATATATTTTTGAAATAGTAGATTTACACATCATAAATTGGAATTAAATTACCCATTGCAATTAGAATAACAAATAAAATAACATAAAAACATAACAATACATGAAATACAAACAAACATCATCATGTTGTACATTTACAGAACAGTGAATTGAACATTTCAAGAGTGTTTAAGTGAAGTGGAGTTTCAAGTTTCAAGTCTCTAGCAGTCTAGGTCACCAGGTTTAAACACTTCTTCTTCACTTCTCATATTAAAATCGATTGCAAATTTTTTACCGAACAGACAAAAAAACAAACGGACAAACAAGAAAGCAAGACAAGAAAGATAACCAGTTAACAAGAATGATTTATAATTTTGGTTGTCTTAACCCCGGTGTTACTTACCCCATAATAATCTGCTACTGGGTGGCATGATACTCCCAGCATCTGCCTTTATAGTAAAACATATCTTAAATCCGAGATAAATGATACAGCCAATGATATTTAAAAGTACAGATACGTTACTTGCGCGCGCAATCTGAAGACTCGAAAACGTCCTAGCTAGGAAATTTTATTATTAATCCGTGTCAAGTAAGGCGCCGAGCGTGACTGGTAACAAAAAAAAACTAAAATGCCGTCGTGTGTGTACAGAAGTGTTCAAATTATGACGCAAAAGAAACTTGTAGTAACCAACCTACTTACTTTGTAGAAATAATATTTATATAATATAAATATATTTTATATTTCCAACCCGCCTGCCAAGCGTTGCGATTATGGCATATATCCCTTTTGGAGAAGGCCTTTGTCCAGCAATGGATGTCTTTCGGCTGATATAATGAAATATTTTGGGACATATTTACACAGCACCATCTAGTCTCAAACTAAGCAGAGCTTGTGCTAAATTCATGTGCTGCCGCTGCGTACGGGACATTTTATTTGTTTGTTTTGTTAGGGTATGACACTGTGACATATCTATACTTTTAAATATCATTGGATACAGTATACCGATAAACAGAAAACACTTGGGTTTTATCTGGGCTTTCGTAATATTCATAGTTTTCGAAATGTTCATATCTTAGATAATGGCAACTATTTTCCTTTACTATTTTCGTTGCTGGAACAAAATGAAGTGGAAATTTTTGTAAGGATATTGTGTTAATTTTCTTCAAAAATAACGTAAAAGGTGTAGTTGATATATTTGGACCTTATCTTAATCTGTTTTTAAGAGCGGGTTAAGAATAACACGAATCTCACAATAATGGTTCTATTGAAACGAATAGTCATTTCATTGGCTTCTTATCTGGTTACAACATCAGCATTGCACCGTAATCTTTTATTGTTATTTTGGCAATCATCGAGTAAAACCCGTGGAAAATGTGTTGTCATGATATTCTCAATAAATTCTATTGGAAAACACTATTTGTGATAAGCGACGATAAACGGCAAAACTTGTCAATAAAAGTTAACATAACGTTATCATAATCTGTCCATTTCTGTCTCACTGGGGCTCCTTCTCAGAATACGGGGGCTGTTCCTAACAAATACTTCAAAAATTTACTGCATTTACTTGGTAAACATACTTGTCTTGATTGGAAGGAGCTCGTCGCTAAGTATTAACGCCATATTGAGTGCTTCGTTGGTCCAGTGGTTGCAAGCGCGACCGCTAAGTTTTCAATTCCCGGGTCGGACAAAGTGTTATTAGGATTTTTCTGTCAAGAAAATTTCTCAGTAGCAGCCCGGAGTCAGGAAGTTGACGATGCTATACCCCCGTGCCTCGGAGAGCATGTACAGCCGTCGGTTCAGCACCTGATCTCTCTCTATTCATGACGGATTACCGTCCCATCGAATTAAGAGAGTGAGGGAATAGAAAGTGCACCTGTGTTTGCGCACTATAATATGTCCGGCGCAGATGGCTTAGTCTTCGTTGAGATGGATTGCCGTGACCAAAATTCGGCCGGGAGGACGTTATTATTAACCACATGTATTGAAAGATTTGCAAGATTAAGCTGCACTAGCCAAGGTCAGTCCGTGACTGAGTCACCATTTCATTACACATCGTGACCCCTCAATGCCTCGGGGAGGACGTAAAGCTGTCGGTCGCGGTAGCCGTATACGAATATCTATGGCAGTCCGTTTGAGTCAGAAGCCCGAAAGTCTAACAACTGGACCAGGATAAGATAGATGACCTAATTATGATCTGGATAGGTGTCCTAATTGATAATGAGGCGATTATCGTGCGAATGCTGATTAGGACACTTGTACGTTTGATCGAGGGCTCGCGCGAACAAAATTCACGCGAACTTGCGATGGTTGCGTATTCACGTTATATTAGAACAACACGGCAACGCCTTAGGACACTCGAGCTTTATCATCGCATATTCGCACTATAGTCTTATAATCGCATTCTATTAAGGCCCGTAAAAACCAAAAGCAGGTCAGTAGCAGCGCGGGGCATGAGCATTGCGGCATACGTCAAACTAAGGCCAAGCCCGCACAGCGATTTTTTATCACAAAAATAATTATGCAGGTGCACCGCAAAAATATCTCAGTGCGCAAATAAAAACAGCGCGAATAAAAACCGCGCTATTAAAAATCGCTGTGTGGGCTTGGCTCAGAATACAGAAATGGCCTAAAATGTAGGCAGTTTTAAAACGTTTTGACGGTGGGCCAGCCATAAAATTGCTTTCAATATGACATGTTGTGTCGGTTTTCAAACAATACAACTGCCCCGTAACCGCTTTGACGTCAGACTGACGTGCCACCCTGTTTTGCTTCGGTGTGGCCAGTTAGTATGGCGGTAATAGTGATACAACGCAACCGCACCACTCCTGCCCGCACGCCGCTCTCCCTTGTTTGTCACCGGGCGGGTGCAGAACAGGGCAGGAGCGGCGCAGTTCATCAGCGGGACCGCGCTAATATTTAGTGTGTCATGTTTAAAGAAAGAAAGAAAAACTTTTATTTGACACAGAACAGTGACAGGACAGCACAACAATAACATATCATACAACAACAACAACATCAACATGTTTCATATCGTTCCTTGTATTACCACTTGCATGGCCTTCAACCGGCGCTGCTACTGATCTGCTTTAAGTCTGTTTGGGCCTTTAGGACGACACCTAAAGGTTGTAGTAAAATAAAACAAGACTTCGTTCGATACAATTTAATCAACAAGCTTATGAGAAAAACAATAATAAATTATAAAATTTTGCTATTTAAGTCAGTTCAGTTTCAATACAAGTCCTTCGTAGCCGGCCACTGGTACCGATGATGCGTCGAACGTATCACTGCAAAAAGACAATGTAAAATTAAAAACCAGAACCAAATATCTAGAGAAAACTACCGTATTTTAAGCACGATCAATATAGTTTGAGAACGATAAATCATTATCTTCCTGCTCTGGTCCCAAATTACTTGGGGTAGGCGTAATACAACTTCTTCCATTTTTGTCTATCAGCTGTCATTACATCACTCACTCCATTTTTAACCAACTTGAAAAAAAGGAGGAGGTTCTCAATATTTTTTTTATTTTTTATTGTTACCTCTGAAACTCCGTCATTTATAAACCGATTTTGAAAATTATTTTTTCGTTTGAAACGATACACTTGCAGATTGGTCCCATTTTTATCAAAATCCAGTTATGATAATGGGATCCATGTGGAATTGAGGGAACTCCTCATATATTATAGGCATACATATAGCGATTTTGATAGTTTCATTAACAAATCAAGCATTTGCATTCAGAAAGTATTATTTGGTGAAAATCTGATGAAGATCTTCGGAGATAAAGAAGGGAACTCTTAAATTGATGGCAGGAAATTATCCAGGACTGCAACAATCGCTTGTCTTTCTATTGTTAATGCCACTCAAAATACACTAGCGGTTCACACACAAGCAGTCGAGCCTGCTCGCTATACAGCACAGTTTAACGTTGGAGCTGGCCCGAACCGCACGAGGGAGGCGCATCTTTTTCGCATCGTAGCGTAGAAACAATCTACATGGGCTTCAGCAAACATCCCTGATGCGCTACAGAAACGGGACAGCCCCATTAACACCCATCTAATAATAGTAGAACAGAAAATCAATTTATATTATAAGGAACCTATGCTTTGGGGTCGCACCCCAAAGCTACTATTATCATCTATTATTACGACACTATCTAACACTTATCTTCAGGTCACTGCCATTAGTGGCAAAATAATAGGTACGTACCTCGAGGCACTTAATTTTTACTACAGCATTTGCAGTCGTTCTAACTATCTTTAAGACCACGGAATACAGAAAACAGGACGAAAGTTACACACGGCTACCACACGCGAGCCATAATTAAGCGGAGATCCGCAACAGTTACTCAATCGCAATTTTAGCGTGTAAAAATTGTAGCAGAACGAATAATATTTTTTATAGAGGTCTATCATATCACTGCTGCGTGTAAACTTATGTACCTCTACCTGTGAAGATTTGTAAATGGCACAGGATTACCTATTTTCAGCATTATATAGATTCTGTTTGACTGTAAATCTTCTTAACTTTAAAAAATTATGTTTTTTTTAAAATTTTAACTACTTGTATTAAGGAGAATGTAGCAGCCAAGTGACGCACCCAGCACTAAAAATCTATTATTACTTATCTATTACTCGCTGAATATATAATTAATCAAAAATTCGTTTTTAACGATTGAAGGCATGGCAAAAGTGGCCGTTTTTCGCATTTTTCGTATCTACAACTACAGCAAAGTACATTTTACAGAGTTAATAGTTTCTGATTAACCTACAGTACCTGTATTTCAATGGTTAAAACGAATTTTCGATAAATGATGTATTCAGCGAGTAATATTTTTTTACTGATGGGGGCGCCACTTGGCTGCTACAATCTCCTTAAGATTGAATAAAAAGAAACATTATTAGGCCCAATTTGAATTTTAAATAGACCCAATCACAAAATTGTTTTTGTATATTGTTGTAACATAACAACATAACTGGCGAAATGTGGGTGTATACACCTCTGCCTACCCCTTTGGGGAAATACAGGCGTGATGTTATGTTATGTTATGTTATACTGTTGTATGTCTATTTCAGTTATAAATTTGTGAGTTTGTCGACACCGTACCCGTATTAAGTAATCGTGAGGGTACTTCCAATTGTTTTATATATTCCGTGTTTATTAAGACTTACCCTTCGTTCTTGGGAGACTGTATGCTTCTTAGAACAATGCTGACATCACCAGCAACATTTTCGAAGTACGTGAGATCAACAACATGCTCAATATCACGCATGTTTACTATTACGAGGTAGGTTTCGCCGTGGTACCATCTGGAATTAGAAAATGATTGAAAATTTTAATTTTGCTGGAAATGTTCTGCATTTTTCATGGCTTGTGCAAGCTATCATGTAGCAAATTTATCGTTCGAATAATTTATTTAATTGTATTAAAATAATGATATACTATTAAATAACAGACAAAGACAGCTGTGGGGAGTTTGCTGCGCCGGTTCTTCTTCCCAGCTTAAAACCTAAGAAGCGGTGAAGGGCGGACGTTTTTTGGGCCTGTCTTATTGTCTAACGTTAAAAAATAACTTAATTAATTTTAGTTTATTTTGAATTAGCCTATGCCCGCGGCTTCACCCGCATTTAATTCGGTTTATCATAGAAAGATGTTATCCCGCATCTCTCGGGAACTGTTTATCTTCCCCGGATAAAAAGTAGCTATGTCAATCCGGATTATGGTCTATCTGTGCCAAATTTCGTTTAAATCCGTTTCGCCATTTCAGCGTGATTGGAAGAACAAATGTACAAACATATATACTTGACCATTTATATAATAGGTATTAGTAGGATTAACCATACCTATTGATATTTTTTCATACCTTCTAAATACAAAGACGTCTTGGTTCATAGCCAAGGAGTCATAACGTCCATATCTGAAGACCTTTTCCTGGCGTAGATCAGCTATGGCCTGGTAGACCTTGAAGTGAGACCTGTCAGCTGCCTTCTGCACTTCTACGTTCAAGGTTTCATAACCATCAGCTACTGGCAGCCAAGTCCAATCGGCAGTGGAGAATCCTACACGATGAGGTAAAAATCTTTTTAAGAATTTAAAGTGGAAAAATATTTAACCCTATATTAAAATTAAGTTAATCTCAATACACTACGGAAAACGTATGTGTGTGTTATGTAAACATTCAGAGCAATATCGGACACGAATAATAATGATCACATTAATTAAGTATTTGCTTTCCTGTTGATTGTGCGTAGACAAATACAATAGACACTAAAAAATTAAATTATGATCCATATACAGGAAAACAACAAAAAAAGTATCAGTTCCCTATGGAAACGTACAGACACATTTCTTTTCTTTCCATTTCTCCTCTCGCAGGTCTTCTGGAAGAGACTTCTTTACAAATTTTTGCTTGTATTTTCAGTATTTTCCTATTTTTCTCTGTAATAGTCTGTGTGCATAAATTGTTAACTAAATAAATAAATAAAATGTTGTTGTTTGTTTTTTGTTTTTTTAAATTCAAAGTTAGTGTCATAATAGACGTTGTTCAAATTGGTGACCACAATCATCCCTTAAAGGGTTGTTTATAAAATAACAATTACCTTGTATACTTTTGCATTGCCCTTGAAAACCATACTTTAAAGATACTTAAATACATATTTGTGTATCTTGGGTTTAGAACTTTGGGTTTGGAAAAACCTAGTCATTTCTTACACAAAATTTTACAGATTCACTATTTATACGCCTACCGTATTTTACGCATTGTTATAATCAAACGTAGTTCATCGTCTCTCCAACAATAACACTGATTGAACTCAGAACCGGTGCGGAATGAGAAATGGACTCAACATCTCAGTGTTTTCCCAATCACTAACTTAAACACAAATGCAGATCGTGTTGATTGCACTGATTCAAACTCACCGGCGTTTTTGTCCGCATTCCACTGGAACGGAGTTCTTTCCGGATCACGGGATGCTGTTACATAATTGATTGGATCATTAGTATTACATCCGGACGGATCAACTGTATCTTCCCAGCTCACGTAGCCATCCACCATGCCGAGTTCTTCGCCCTTGAAATTAAAATTAAAATTTTATACGAATACTTTTGACAGAAAATTTCATTTTTGTGAAATATTGCAGCTACAAAATGGACATATTTTTTGTAACGCAGTTAATTTAATAACAATACAGATATTTTAAAAGGTTAATTATGCTGCTTGAAAAAGTTTTTGTAGACAATTTTAAATAAGATATGTCTTAGTATTGGGATCTTTTCTCTACGTATAATGTTTAAATTATTTTCCACTAAAACAACGACAACGTGTAAAAATAAATAAAATGACCATTAAAAAGCTTTTTTCTAAATATAGGACACCAATTCTTACCATGTAAGTAACTCCCACCCGAGGAAGCAACAATACAATCATATTGATTCCGTCGACCAAAGGCGGGCCGTATCTAGTTGCCATTCGGCTGTTGTCATGGTTACCGACCTGCGAAATATTCCTTTATATTTATACCCTTATTACTTCCTTCCTTATTTAATAAATTTAAGTAAGACACTTACCACCCAGTTGGCGCCCTGATCAACAGGTTTATAAGTTATGAATTTGTCTACAGCATGTTTTATGTCAGCAGCTGATGATGAAGCATCAACGTCGGTGATCAAATCGAAGTTGAAGGGCATTTGAGCTCCTAGCTTATCACCTTCACCGAAATACCTAACAACATCTTGAATAGATGCGTAAACTTCAGTCATCATTACTCTTGTTAAGCCATCTTTTTCTTTGAACTCATCAAAAACGTCTCTCCATTCGTAAACCATGTAGTAAGTCTCATTTTGATCTTTAGTGTAAATATGGCTAAGGTAGTCGTGGGATTCAGGGTCAACGTTAACATTACCAGAGAATGGTTCATCAGGGTATACACCTCCGAACAGTTCTTTATCGACTTCATATAAGCAGTTGACGGCATCAACTCTAAATCCTGCTACACCTTTATCTAACCAGAAACGGATAATATTCTGAAAGGAATTAAATATTTGCAATATTATTTAACTACAAAATATGCAATAAACCTTTTTAATTTGTAAGAATCATACCTTCATCTCTTCAACAACATCAGGATTGCGGTAATTCAAATCAGGTTGGCCAACGACAAACTGATGCAAATAGTATTTGCCAACTTCTTCTCTGTATTCCCAAGCACTGCCGCGGAAATGGCTCCTCTAAAAAAGATGTTATAAGATACATAATTATAATTAATCATCATCATGATGATTATGAATTAAATACCTACACCTACTTGTATAAAAAAAAATATATTGACATCAACAATAAATCATTATTCTTCATTCACCTAATCGTCTTTTAGATAGATAGATAGATAGAATATTCTTTATTGTACACCATTAACATTAATAAACTTAGGACTAACATGTAAAATAGGGGTACATTGGCGGTCTTATCGCTAATAGCGATATCTTCCAGGCAACTTTTGGATGGACAAGGAAGACGTGAAAAATAGATGGGAGCAGTATGTGGTGCACTTTCATAAAATTTACTAATATATAATATAATAAATAAATTCTAATACCAGGCCCCTCAGAAAGTATTGCGAAAAAAAGTTTTTATATATGGGAGACTGGCCAGTTATAATGTTTTTCGAAAATATGATTATTTATAAGTAAAAATAAGTAAATTCCAATTTCAAAATTTCCCTCCACATTTTTTGCGAGTTAATTCAAAGTATTGTGTCTCACTGAAATATGGATCTGCGCCGGGAACATTTTAGAGCTATGATTTTATACGATTTCAAGTGTCGCCTGAAACCGGATGAATCGTACGATAGACTTCAAATGGCATTCATGGATGAAGGCCCTTCCAAGGCAACCGTGTATTGTTGGTATAACGAATTCAAGCGCGGTCGACCAACTTTGGGGGATGACGAAAGAAGCGGTCGCCCTTTGACGGCTGTTACCGAAGAAAACGTGCTAGCAGTGAAAAATTTAATCCAAGACAATAGGCGAATTACATATCAGGAGATTCAACACATATTGAAGATTGGATCGGGAAGCGTTCACGAGATTCTACACAGCCATCTTCGCGTGAGGAGGATAGTATCACGCTGGGTGCCGCACAACCTCACCGATGCTCAGAAGCAGGCCCGGGTGGAATGGTGCCGTGATATGCTTAACAAATTTGAAGCAGGCTCGTCTCGGCGTGTTTACGACATCGTTACAGGTGATGAGTCCTGGATTTATCAATACGACCCAGAAACCAAGCGCCAGTCGACTGTTTGGGTGTTTCAAAATGAGCCAACGCCTACCAAAGTGAAGCGATCTAGAAGCGGGGGTAAGATTTTGATCGCTAGCTTTTTTAATTTGACTGGCCACTTGGTATCAATTCCCTTACGGGATCAAAGAAGCATTAATGCCGAATGGTATACTACCAAATGTTTGCCAGAAGTTTTCTCTGTTATAAGCAACAAGCGACCAAACACAGGGCTCCGCGGGCTACTGCTCCACCACGACAATGCACCTGCGCACACCGCACTCAAAACGAGGGACTTCCTGGACAGCACGCCAGTCAAACTCCTGGGTCACCCTCCTTACAGCCCTGATCTAGCACCGTGTGACTTCTTTTTATTCCCAAAAATAAAAAATCAGCTCAAAGGGATACAATTTTCGTCGCCGGAAGATGCGCTGGCTGCGTTCGAGCAGGCTGTAAACGAGGTGTCTGCGGCGGACTGGAAAAAGTGTTTTGAAAACTGGTTTAGGCGCATGAATCTTTGTATAGAGGCTGGTGGAAAGTACTTTGAAAAGATTTGATAAAAATATATGTACGTATAGAACAATTTTTTTTAGTTTCGCAAAACTTTCTGAGTGTCCCACGTATTTATCCATAAATACATACTAAATACAAATCTAACAACAAATAATATTCATTAATAAACTAACTAGGTACCCAACTAACTCTTTTCTTTTCCGAACTATGCTTGTGTTGGCTTTCAGTCTAACCAGATGCGGCTGAATACCTATATATATTATTTTAAACGGAGCGACTGCCATCAAATCCCCACAACCCAGTTACTGGGAAAAACAATGAAATTCTAATTTGAAGATTACAACTTTAAAATTCATCTGAGTATTATATTGATACTAAATCCTTAATTTCAATTTCTCCGGATTACAATCCCTTTCACAGAAAATGGTACACAATAAACTTTCTTCTTTACAATCATTAACTCCTCTAACGTCTGAGCCAGGCTCATTTTACTAAAATTCTTACCCAATTATTTGGCGGCTGTCTGTTCCCATCTTCATCGATCACTCCGTCTTCCCAGACGAAATAATTATAATATTTTTCGTTGCCATTGAGAGCCTCTTGAAACCAGACACTCTCGTTTGAAGTGTGATTCGGCACAAGGTCCAAAACTACTTTTATGCCTGTAGAGAAAAGAACTTTGAATATTTTTTCATCCTTTATAGTACTTGGGAGCCGTGGGCGAAAACATTTTTGAAAACTTTTTAAGAATATTTCAGCGCCAACATTCAAAGGTTTTATTTCTACGAGTTGAATAGAGGTACTTGTAACTTCGTCACGTTCCTATTCATTCATTCATTTTTTTTTCTTTAAAATTAAGTGTCTTTTCACTGTATTCAAAAGTAACTTTGAGCGAAAAAGTACTATTTGGATGACGCTATTGAATTTCTAACAATTGCTTTAACTTTTATTACTACATAAGGAACTTACCGTGTTCGTTGGCCTTTTCCAAAAGAGCTTCAAAATCTTCCATCGTTCCATATTCATCATGGACGGCGTAAAAATCAGAAATATCGTAACCGAAATCATACATAGGCGACTGGAACATAGGTGACAACCAGATAGCACCTACACCTAGCTCTTTTATGTATTCCAATTTTGATGTGATACCTGAAACACCAAAATGGGATGATAATGCAAATTCATGATGAAATAATTGTTCTTGTCATTAACATACTCATCTTGATTCCAGAATATTTCCCACGTGAAATATTTGTCATATATAGCTCTGAATTCTAGTTTTTATTTGTCAAAATTTACCTCAAAGTCTACCAAATACTACAAATATAACTCGGGAAATGAGACAAGCTTGAATGATTGTTGGTATAGGATTACGCAAATTCGGAATGAAATTAGAGGCACAGAATTAAGTAATTTGATTAATTTACTAAATCGGGGCGTACTGCAGAAACTGACAAATTTAACATCAGTATTGATATTGCTGGGAATAGATATAATATCGTTAAATGTATGAACTTTGCACTATTTCGTAGTATTGCTTATACAAAACAGTATTGAAGACAAAAAAAATAAAGCACATACCATTCAGATCCCCAATGCCATCTCCATCACTGTCAGCGAAGGATCGTGGGTAGATCTGGTAGAAGATGGTGGTCTCCCACCAATCCAGGTCCTTCTCATCATGTCTTATAACATTACCACTGCACAAAACCAGTAACATGGGCAACAAAAGAACTGCCTTCATTTTGGCAGCTTATAAAACCTTTAATACGAACTCAGCTACCGAATGTTAAAAATTGCAAGGATTTATATAGATAGATCTCTATCTGTTATCAAAATAAGATATTAACTGAGTGGTCTGATAAAAATGCATCATGTGCTGTAGTGTTAAGATTAAAACAAAAAAGATATTTGTGAAATTTGAAACACTTTAACCGACTTCATAAAGGTAGGAGTTCTCGATTTGATGCGTATTTTTTGATGGGTAAGGTTTCACAATTTAACTTGACCGGAAAGAGTGGAATAAGGAAAGGCAGGCCTTTGCCCTGCAGTGGGACAATATAGGCTGAAAATTATAATAATAAGGTTTCAATAGGATATTGAGTTAAGGAATCTTTGTTTACAGAAACAAATTTTACTGCCTCTTATTCCTTTTTTCGTCTTTATATTTGTACATAGATTAATTTTAATGCATTTAACTGAAAAAATATCTCACCTTTTCATAAACAACAGAAAACAGGAAAAATCGTGGCGTCAGTATTATCCGTCATAGTTCGACTTGCTGTAAGCTTATAATTTTGTAAGTACGCTATATACAGTCGTCTGAGTTGATCTCACGTCAGTGGTAACAGTTTGACCTTGACAGCGCCTTTATTTTGTAAGCAGCAATTCAAGTTTTGTAATTCAAGAGATACCATTAAGTTGACTGTACCTACATACTTCAAAATAAGATATATGTCACGCAACAGAGACTGCAGTGGCGAAGATATCTACCTATCTCAGTTGTTAGATAATATCATGACAGACTTTCTTGAGGTCTCACTTATCAAGGAGATTTATGATAACCATAGCATGCTCTAGATTCTGAATTACATTAATCTTATAGTAAATCCAATGTCACTCACTTGTTTCTGGAGCTAAAATATTAGATAACATAATGTGGCTTGGATTATAGTGGAAGAAATTTGAACGTTTGATGCTTATAAGATAAATTACTCGACTGACTCGTTGCTTTACTTACGTGGGCGTGGTACATTTATACAAACTATTCTTCATGCTAATACAGGACATATTATTTCTGTGCGGCAAATTTCATATGTTGAAAAATAAATCACTTGCTTAGATAGTTTCTCATCATCACCATTATGATAAACGGTCACATAGAGAGCATATTTTTATAATCATTAGGCTCGGAAATTAGTCTGTTTCTAAATAAAATTAATGAAAGATCCTCACAATAAATATTTCTATGAAAATAGAAATCGAGCTATCCTAAAATAAAACATATTAAAGTTTAAACAGCCACAAAAAGAAAATAATTGCATACCTATAATACAAAGTTTAACCGAATTAAATCGCGTATATTGATTAAATTGGTTTTCCTGACGTTTCGAAGCTTTGCAGCATTTCGTGGTCGCAGGTAGACTAAGATGACAAGCGTGTTTGAGAGACGTCAGGAAAACCAATTTAAATAATATACGCGATTTAATCCAATTAAACTTTGTTTTTTATAATGTGTAGTGATCGCGAAAACCTAAGAAATTATTATTGCATACCTAATTGAAACTCATCTTAAATTATAACAGAATTGTGACAGTTACAGTTTTGTAAGGGACGATAAAAGATAGAAAGAGATGGAAGAACTTGGAAGGGATTGGGATTGTTAGCTACCTGTTCACCTGAACAGAATAGTAATTGAATCTGGACCAAAGTTTTGACAGAAAACGGGCGTGTTGATGTTCAAGCTTTTGTTGTAGCCTAATTTTGATTTTAACTGAACTAACTTTTGATGTACAAAATCAATGTTTATTTTATCCTACTTTCTACTAGTACCTACGAGTATTTTAAATGCGAAAGTATGGACTATTGTTTGTTGGTTAATTTGCTTGTCCTTAAATAACGCTGAAATGACTGAAGGGATTTGGATGAAATTTAGTACACAGATATACTATAACCCGGATTAAAATAGACCGTGTTATTGAAGTAACTGAAAACCTCATAAGGGCTAATTGTACTCATTAGAATGAACAACTTTTACTATGGGACTAACCCAGAAATCGCGAAAAAAAAAACAGCTGCTCCATACATTTATGTTCACATAACTCGACAAAACACTGTGACTGCGGTGACCCAGAGCAATCTATGTCGCACTTGTTAACGTGTCCATTGTGCCCGAACACCTGCACAAGAGATGATCTATTCGCCACCACTGAAAACGCCATTGAAGTGGCGACTTTTTATTCCAATAATATTTGAACCATTGACACGATAAGAAGAAGACAAAATGAAGGTAAAAGCTGTTTTTTTTTTTCGCGATTTCAGTGTTGGTCCCATAGTAAAAGTCGTTCATATTAATGAGTACAATGAGCCCTTCAGTTATTTCTTCTTTCGAGGTTTTCTGTTATTTAAATTACATGTTATAAGCTTCTTTTTATCCCGGGAAGATGAACAGTTCCCGATGGATGCGCGATAAACGACCTTCACGCGGGCGAAGTCGCGGGCATAGGCTAGTATTCTCATAAATCTTTTACCTCGTGTGAGCAGTTATAACGGAATATTTTTAATACTTAAGTTAATTCAATAGCTAGTTTGTTGACATACAGTATGTAAAAAAACCGGCCAAGTGCGAGTCGGACTCGCGCAGTAAGGGTTCCGTACCTCTCAACGACCTGATACACCATAAAAACTGATTTAATTTACGAGAGTTTATCAAAAGACATCAACGCACACTGCGCGAAATATGAATTTTTGCATGTGTTTATTACGCAGGTACCACTACATATGTCTATGTTTGTCTTATTTTTAGTATTTGTTGCGAAACTACATAATATGCACTATAATCTGACCAAGTTTGACGCTGGTATATATTACTGATTTGAAGATAGAGCAGGAACAAAAACGTTGAAAAAAATGCATGTTTCTTGAGGTTTCTTGTATAGGGATCTCCTTTTGTTTTAGACTTTTTTTTGTTTTCAGTATTTGTCGGGATACATCTCATAGAAACACAATTTCTGAGAAAAATTCATCCGGTTGCCTATTACCGTTCAAAAAATACAGCCCTGTTACAGACAGAAGGACGGACGGACGGACGGACGGACAGCGTAGCGAGAGTAATAGGGTCCCGTTTGGAAGGAACCCTTCGAGTACGGAACCATAAAAATCTCCTCAATTTCTTTGCTTACCTATGCTTATCAAAATTGCTGCACTTGGATACAAAACTCATTATCTCAAACGATGATAAAAACCTTGGCATGCACTCTTTTTGTCTGGAGTCTGCATCTTATCTTGTTAATACGAACTTTCAGATAAGTATATTTTGAATATAAGTAATACTGGAAATTTACTGAAATAACGCTATTTGGCAACCATTTAGACTTTAAGGCCCAGCACGCACTGCGGATTTTTCCCACCCGCGGTTGTGGCAGCAGGAAATGAGCAAATGGGGTTTCGCTATTCAGCCGCAATTTTTTTCCCGCAACGGAATTGAGAAACCCTATTGGCTACATTTTTTTTAAGTTTAAAAAACCGCAACCAACGTGCGGCGTCTAACAGAAAATAGGCCTACTAATAGTCTTACATTATTATTAATAGTGATATTGATCTTAAAAAGTAAAACAAACTCTTTTATGTAACTTAATAAAATGTATTTATCGGTAGGTACATTAAATTAACCAAATTTTATTTAATAACATCTCTTCAAACTTGCATTCGAAGTACGAGGGCTTCATCTGCCGCCAAATCCAAATAGTTTGCTTGAACACTGTCACTGGAAAACAAAATTGTTCATTAAAATGTTTCCTATGATTCTCTATTATACTACATACCATGTTTGGGGCTTGACACACACTTATTATATGGTCTTCAGAAAAGATGAAAAAAACACCAATGTTTTTTGAGTAGGCACTCGAGGATCAAACATTGGAGACCAATGTTTGATCCTTGAGTACCTACTCAAAAAATATTGGATTGGACCATCAACCGATACGATCACACGCTTTTATCAGTGGTAGCACAAACTTCACTTAAGGTAAAGTTATTGGGGCACATAGGCAAAATGCACATAGGCATTTGGGGCGTTAAGTAAAATACGTTCAGATTAACCAACAAACAAATAAAAAACAAATGGGGAGGACAAGTGTAAAATAAACTTTTAAATGAGACACTAAAACTACAGTTTGTCTAGTAGAATTAACGAGAAAACTTTCCGAGATCAGGGTTACCATTTCAAAATGGAGGGTTGACTGTCTAGGAAGCCTAAAATCTGATTTTTTCAAAAGCCTGTTTGAGATAAAATATAATAAAACGCAGTAATGAAAAAAATACGTGCAATTAGCTAGGACATTGCTAGGAAAAGCCTCAGTCTGTTACAAAGAAAAAAAATGTACGACAATTAAATACGTATTTTTTAATTTTTTACCATTCATCGAATTTAATTCGGACAGTATAATAATCGTTTTATTTTATTTTAAAGAGTTAATCAACACAATAAGAACATGAGCGACTATGATACTCTATTTGACTTCATATTTTGACCAATCCCTTGTAACTGTAGGTAAGTACTCTATGGTTTTGTGAAAAAATATGTTGGCACCACTGTTAAAGATAACTAATCTCTTTTGGCACTTTTACATCTACAGGAATAGAAGAGTCAAACTGCTAAGTTGCCTAACCACTTGTTTGACATAAGTTTTGTACGCAAAACATAACCTCAAAATAGTTAAATGTTAATGAATAAACATCTGTTGAATACTGTCAGCTTATTAAAATAGATTGCAACACATTTCCTTAAACGAGCATATTTTTTTATTATTTGTAACTTCCCAAGGCTGGGCACTATGGGACTTAAGCAAATGTCCTTTAAAATTGCCTGTATCAGGTCTATGCAGACCGCACGCTTGTCTAAGCCTTAAAATGTCTCTCATAATATGGTGACCCAAGCTGAGACAAACATAGAAGTGTTACATTTCGTCATTTACTTTTTACGCGCAGTTATGCGATGTTTCATTTGTCAAAAGTGGACAAAAAGCTCTTGGAGACTTGAAACCAAACTACAAATGTACCTACGTGAAAAGTGTTTTCTTTAGAATTCGGCGAACATTTCAGCTACCTAAACGAGTAAGATTAATCACGAATAGAATATTCGTAAACGCAGTCTGGTATAAATGTCTAGAAAAGGTCCTTTTTTTTCGTCGATATTGTGTCAGTCTGTGTTTTATCATTCAAAAAATATGTTGTAAATAGAGCTAAAACGAACATGACTATCGACAGTTCTGCAAATAATAGATTTTTAAAGTTAAAATTTAATAATGTACGACTGGTGACTGCACTGAGGTAATATGTACTACGCACTAGAGAAGACACTTAGAACAAAATGTTTGTAGCGCGTTTTAGAGCTCCTGCACTCTCACTCACTTAGCCACGCTCGCGCCGCGCGTGCTCCGCGGCCAGCAAGTTGCGCGATATTTTTTGATCGTAATGTCTACTCTGGTACGTAGTACATATTACCTCAGTGGGTGACTGCCCCATTTTGTGTACTCGATAGAGATACTTCTTTGTTCTCTACAAGCCATCAGTCAAGCAGATCGTAGTACAGTCCAGTCGACCTCTCGGCAGTGGTAACACTTGAATACGAAAACGAATCACTGCTTACGAAATTAAGAGGGTGTCAAGATCAAACTGTTACCACTGCCATAAGGGACTGTGCAACTATTAGAAATACGTTTGGGAATAGTATATTACTGTCGAGGCAGAAATGAAGCAATTGACGGCCGAGTAATATTAGAAGTACAAGGCGAAGCCGAGTAATTCCCAAGTGATTTTAAAATATATTTTTAACTAAACGAGGCCGTTAATTGCTATTTCAGCCGAGACTTGTATAGTACTTTTCTCTCATTTACGAGGAAACAACACACAAATTAATTCAACAGTATCTAATTTTCATTCGCGCCAATTCGTCCGCGCGCGGTTCTTGTTCTATTTTCAAAGTTATGAAAAAAAAACCGCATAATTTTATAAATAAAAACTGTCCAGCAATTTCCATTATTGTCGTGTTGGATATTACTGGCCTGTTATTTCGTTGCGTATGGAAAAGAGCCGATTGATGTAATTTTTTTTTAATAATGAACCAATTTCCGAGCAAGTGGGAGAAAAGTATATTTGTTTATCAATAAATGATGACATAATCATGAAGAAGTAAAAATATCCAACCTGTAAGTTCTTGAAGATAGGACGCTGCTCGCTTCTACCTCTAATTGCCCAAAGATCAAGTCAAAAGCGGTTAAGTTGACCACATGGTAAACTTTGCCTACGTTCATAACGACAACGTAAGTGTCATCATTGTACCACCTAAAACAATAATAATATAAAAATATGGCCTTGTGGCAAAGAGCCTCGACCACCATCTCATTAGGCTCTCGTTAAGCGGCTGGGTCAAGGGCTTGATGCAGAAAGCGGTACTCCTTGATACGGCGCTTATTGTCAGGAGGTTCCTTTCTCTGAAGCCCTGACCCTGCCCTATCTATAACTTGGACCACCATTTGTTTGTGGTGGGCCACAATTTTTTATATTTTTAAATGTTTTTCGTTTTTTTTTATGAAAATATTTAAAATTATAATTAATATGTATATTTATGACAATAAAGGGAAGAAAAATATTAATATTACTATCGTGACTATAACGTGATAATTAAAAAACCTTCTGGGAAACAATATTTGTTCAAGAATTTATAATACATATAAGAAATCAATAAACTAGGCTTCTATGGAAGCCTCTAATATCTCATAAGATATCATCATCATCATCATCATTTCAGCCGAAAAACGTCCACTGCTGGACATAGGCCTCCACCAAGCATCGCCACAACGACCGGTCCTGCGCCTTCCGCATCCAGCAGATTCCCGCGACCTTCACCAGGTCGTCGGTCCACCTTGTGGGAGGCCTACCCACAACATCATTTCTCATAAAAAATAACTTTAGCCAAACACAAGTCTTTTCAATTTTCTTCAAAACAAACTTCAACTAATAATTAATTATTGAATTATAAACCAAAATCAAAACAGAATCACTCATTAAAAGTTACGAGTAAACTTGATTATATAATAACACGTAACGCAAAGATATGTACACAATTTAAAACATAAAGAATTGCTGTGTTTAAAGGTTCAAAGGGTTTTTTGTTTAACTGTGTCTAGGAAATTTACACGTGCATGTATACAAGTTGTCTCCAATATTGGCAACACATCAGCAATCTTCCCCTTTTTTGTTGGTTAGAGACTGTTAATTTAATTATCTGCAATATTTAGGGACGTAAACAGTCTAAGATTTACTACCCGGATCAATTAAAAAAAAATACCATTCTCTTTCTCCAAAATGTATTTTTTACTACAAACAAATGCACCCCGAATTAAAAGAGCCTCCACGAGTGACGATATTTAAATGATCGTTCGACGCACCCTGGACTGTCAGCCCCGCTACCAACCTGCTAACTGGCTAATCTTTTCCCACGGCATGAGCTATTATCATTAATTTATATTATTTATAAGGTACAGTCGAACAATCGGAATCATGACCCACTCAGCTGATAATTCGTATGAAATTGTCAAAACAATACATTTTGAATAATAAGGAAACTGCTTTAATACGGGTCAGAGGTCTAGGCAATTTTGAGCTTTGTTATGAATGCAATAGATTAATAATTGGATGAAAAATAACGTTTTTGATAAAACTTGAATTATGTTTTGAATTTCGAATTAACTGTCGTTCCGCATAGTTTAAATTCGAAATTCGACCTAATTGTATTAGAATGTTTGTAGAAAATTAAGCTTATGGTGGGTCATGATTCCGTTTGGTCGATTGTACATGTTGACACGATAGAAGAAGACTGTAAACAGAAACTACTAAAACATGAAGTATGAAGGCAAAATTAAAATCATTTTTTAAAGGCTTTGCGAATGTGAGCGCTCAGCTGTGCGTGTGCGCTACAGGACATTGACCCGACAAGGTTGCGTAAGACATCTGTTACACTTTCGGAAGAAGAATTATCTACATTGTTGCAATTTTTTATTGATTCAAGTTTAAAAGTGTTTTCGTAAATTTTTATTAACCACATACTTCGTCATCTTCGAATATTGCAGCTGACTAAATAAACACTCTGTATAATCGGCGGTAACAATTTTCCTTCAGCTGAGCTGTCGAAATTTTGTCATTTGTCATATAGGTACCAGATGGCTTTTTTACTATCTGAAAAATAAAACTAGGTCTGATAAAGCGCAAGCCACACACAGGGCGGGTGCGGGTCGGGTGAGCCGCACTGCTTGTTATGTTCACACACAGCGTGGGACTGCACGGGCAGCTGATGGCATGGCGCTCTCTGTATGAATGCCTATCGGTGAATACGTACAAAAAGTTACTCTATGAATACGTATATTAAGTCGAATGTCATTGATGCTACGCCCGCTACCGACATGCGTGCCCGCGTTCTGTGTAGCTTGCGCTTTAGTTACTGTAATAGAATAGATCTATAAAAAACAAGTGTAAAAAAAAACTGTTGGTTCACTTATTTTCCATTTTTGTTCAGTAACTGATCACATCCTGTTTTTCCAGACGGTAAAAAAGTTATGCGGTATAATTTGATAAAAAAGTGAACCTTTTAAAAGCAAATACATCATTACTGAGCGCCAAAGACTCGTATCTGCCGAGTCTGAAGGCTGGTCGTATGCGCAGATTCGTCAAAGTCCGGTATACTTGGTAGTGGGACCTGACTGCGGACCTCTGTGCGGCTACATTCAAGTGCTCATAACCTTCAGCTACTGGGAGCCAGGTGGTGTCTGCTGTTGAGAATCCTGAAAAAACAATAATGAATCTCATCAGGGATTTATTACTAAGGTTGGTTATGAATGCCAAGACATAGTACCTATAAGAAAAAAATTACTAAACTTTTGCGTCGTTTGTTTAAAATTATTATGACTGTATCTGTCTACTCCTGAGCACGATTGACAAAACCTCGAGTAAATTAGGGTTTGTTTCTTAATAATTAAAGTTTTAAAAAAAACAAAATCTTAGTTTAGGCTTATTGTAGCATAAAAAATTTAGTTAAGTAGCCAAATTCTTTACACTACTTAAATAAAGTAGGCTCTTAAAAACATTTATTCAAAAGGTTATTTCACTTCTAAATCAGAAAATGTGCCCATAACATCTTAGGATAAGGTAGGTACGTTTTTCTTACTGAAATAACCCTTCAAATTTTTAAGTTGGTAAATCTTCAAATCCCATGTTAATACAAACATAAACCTTTTTAACTTCAAAAGGTTTTGGGACTTAAGATTGAATTTAAATTACATCATCCAGGTTTAAAAAAAACTTTGGAAAATGTCTAGACGCATAAAAAAATTGATCTAAACCCTTGGAATGTTGAGTGTGTTCCATCAAAAAGATCAACAAAGGCCCGGGAATTGCGAAATGAATAGGACATTAGCAGTGTTGATGTATCAGTTACCTTTCCATACAAAATGAAACGTACATTTCCTTTTTTTCCTCAGTTGACCCCGGTTTTATTCATGTGGAAATGCGAAATATTCAAAAGTTTGGGTCAGTACCTGCGTGTTTCCCGTTGCTCCACTGGAACGGGGTCCTGACTGGGTCTCGGGACACTTCGATGAAGTTAACTGGGTCGTCCGTATTGCAGGCTTGAGGATCCTTTGTTTCGCTCCACGGCACGAATCCATTTACCATTCCTATTTCTTCGCCCTTCAATACGTATTTATCATTTGCATGAATATCAATAAAATTGACATTAATTTTCAAACATTTTATGTGACTTTTGGGGAGAAAATTGATTTCTAGGTCATATTAATCTCTTATGTTTCCGCGATCCTTACACACTATAATAAAACATGTTTAACCGGATTCATCATCATCATCATTTCAGCCAAAAGACGTCCACTACTGGACATAGGCCTCCCCCAAGCAGTTTGGGAGGATATGCCATAATCGCCACGCTTGGCAGGCGGGTTGGCGATCGCAGTTGGTTGCTTAAATAAAATTGTTGGTGAATTTAGTCGCCTTTTACGACACCCATGCTAAGATATAGGGTGGTGCAATTATTTACGTCCGGCACCACACGGAACACGGATTATATTGCAGATATTATAAAAAAAAAAGTCCTTATCATCATTGTCATCTTAGTCTTTCCGCCACCACGAACGATTCAAACCTTTTAAAAAGTCTCATCATCATCATCATCATTTCAGCCGAAAGACGTTCACTCCTGGACACAGGCCTGGTAAGTCTGGAAAACCAATATTAATAATATACACGATGTAATCCGGTTAAAGTTTTATTATGAAATTTCTAGGTCCTTTGAAACAACACATGTAATTTTTTTCCCACCTAATTTATTAATGCCAACAACGTGTGCTTACATTCAAAGATCAAGAGGAGCTATACTGTAACAGCTTTCTGTAATCTTTGACTTGAATAATATATAATAACAGATTACTTGCTCTTTGTAAATTTTACATCACTTTTACGGGCAAAGTCCACAGGATGCGCAGAGTCAGCACTGCCCAAAATTGTCGACATTGCACGGGACCTCTGGGCAAAATCTGCTACTAGGTATTATTAGCGGGCTCTGCATAGTTTATTGCCGGGCATTGTCAACACTGCCCGAGTGAACAGTGAGCACTGTTTTATGATTTTACTATTTGCATATTTTTCCCAACTTTGATTGGACAGTTTTGACATTGTTAAGTCTACGGTACAGTAACAGTAATAAACCAAAGTAATTAATGGAAGAGCTAATAATTATTATATCAATTATTTTCCCTAATGTTGTTTCATTGAGCATGAAATTAAAATAATTATCCTCATCGGAAAACACTGTTCCATCCGCTACTGAGTAAAAGCCATTTCTCATTTATGCCGTATTTTTCTGGTCTTTGTCTAATTACGTCTAGTTTCTGTCGCTCGTTGATAATTAACCTTAGCCTTACAAAATAGTAATAATTGAGAACTAATTGATTTCTTAATAAACCTTACCATATATGTGATAGCAATTCCAGGTAGTAGAAGCACCAGCATATTGAAAGTGTCAACAAGTTCTGGTCTGAATCGTGTTGCGACTCTGCTCTTGTCGTGGTTGCCAGTCTGGAAGGCAATAGTAATTAAGTTCAATATTACATGTAGTACAGTTTTTTGGAACAAGAAAATGCGGGCAGAGAGACTTTTGATAATTAGGTAGGTATTGGAAGTAACTATTGCTGTCGCTTTGCGAGCGGTCATCCTCAAATAAGTGCGATAAGGACAACGGCAGCTCTGACTGAATAGCCTAAATAAAAAAGTCATAATTTGAGATTCGGCTCTCGAGTATTTTCTCCTACGAAATGGCACCAATTCAAAGATATTTCATAAACTAAATCAGAAGAATATGTACAATGTTGATATGTTTTTCCTTTTTCATTAATAGTTGTTAAATTTATACACTAGGCCTCTGTAGACAGCGGTCTAAATAGGCAATTTTGAGAATTTTTGAAGGCTTCTAGAAATAATTTATCAACGAAAACGAAAACATACATAGGGACATAGAAAAAGTCGATATTTATTTTACTGTAAAAAATAATTGCTTTAGGGTTATAAATCAGAAAGAAAACAGTCGAGAGCGTTTGTATGGAGAAAAGACCACCCACACGCTGCTTGCGGTATGTGTGATTCAGGAGAAAATTGTAACGTCACGTAAGATTTTTGCGTTATAAGCAGGCATATACGCACACCGCGCGCTTTCTCTTTCTTTCTCTATCTATAGTGTTTGTGAGTGAGGAACATAGTTTCTGACGGGGGTCCCCTGACCGCATACTTTTTTTTCAGACAACATAGAATATACTTTTTAAGCGAACAGGCCCTCTGCACAATACAATAGGGCGTCACAATTCCACACGCGGGTGGGCTGCATGAACACACAGCGAATAATCTAAATTGCATTCAAATGCAAAAATTTTACTTATACAAATAATTTTACGAAGTCGAATTGAAAACTCGGATTTTACTTATTCAAATATATTTTTTACGTCTACATGCAGCGTTCATACATGAAATATTTATATTGCATCAAGAATTGTTTTACTAGGTTCATACAGTCAGCCGCATATTAATGATAATTAAAACATTATAAGTTTAATTGATTCTGCTTATATTGGTTTTATTCACCATCAACATGTGGTTGACTGTACCTACTTAATTTATTTGCATTAGAATATTCCCCTACAACTACACTTACTACAAAATTGTCTAAATATCAACCAGCAACCTTCCCATTATAGAAACACATTATCAGTTGACACACTAATTCGATTCCCGAGGCGTTCAATTCGCAACGGCATCGATCATAATAATTATCTTTTATGTTTCAAGAGTAGAAAGGGAGGCCTTTTCAATATACAAATAGAAACACCCACACTGTTTGTTAAAGTAACTAGATCTGCACATTCCCTAAGGCTAGTAGTTTGCGTATAACGGAATGGTTTATATGTTGACCTTGTGATTTTGTGTACAAGTAGTCGTTAATATCGGGTGTTGTAACACTTTTTGCGAAAGCAAAATTAGAAGACACTGCTGGAAGCCAGAGACTCATTGGCAAAGTTTGCAAAGTAATTATAACATGTCAATTAATATGAAAGCAAAATTACTTTAGAAAAAGAAAAACCGTTCTCCAAAAGACAGTCCAGGCCAGGTTAAGAGTACTCTTAACCAAAGAGCATGCATGACGAGGTAAATGAACGTAGATGAAGCGAAAGAGTTGTGTCAAGATCGCAGCAAGTGGGAATCCATAGTCTTTCCCATTGGGGTAATGGGAAACCTTACCCCAGTGGGAAACAGCAAACAATAAATAATTATAATAAAACAAAGTTTAACCGGATTAAATCGCGTATATTATTTAAATTGGTTTCCCTGACGTTTCGAAAGCTTTGCAGCATTTCGTGGTCGCAGGTAGACTAAGATGACAAGCGTCGTTACAAATATTTCTAAAAAATATTTTAATCTACCGTACAATATTATTAATTAAAATCGTTTCGATGCACGCAGTAATCACTCACAATATCATTATCTTTTACAGTGTTGCGTGCTGTTTGGGACTTGATTATTTAATAAATAATTATTTATTGTTTAGTTACCGATAGGTAGTTATACACATGTTGATCTGTATTCGTGCCATATTTAAGGAGGTGACTATACCACTGATACTGAACACGAATCAATAAAAAAATCAATATCAAAAAATATGTTTTTTTATTTAAATACCTTGTTGTAAACAAACAAATTCCTCCCGCGTGTCGCGTGCGATAAAAAAAGATGCGCGCGAAACACGCTATGTTTCTAAGTGAAAATTTGGTAATAAATAATCATAGAATTTTTTAACTATTTTTAGATGATTAGTCAGCACATTATTTAACACTTGCTCTAGAAAGATTGACTGACTCTTGACTGTCTCGTTGGTCTAGTGGTCGCAAGCGCGACTGCTGAGCGTGGGGTCCTGGGTTCGATTCCCGGGTCGGGCAAAGTGTTATTGGGTTTTTTCATTAGGAAATTCTCAATAGCAGCCCGGAGTCTGGATTTGTGCCCGGTTAGTGGCAATAGGCTCGCCCCCTATTACATGGGACTATAACATAACTGGCGAAATGTGGGTGTACTATACACCTCTGCCTACCCCTTCGGGGAAATACAGGCGTGATGTTATGTTGTTGTTGCTCTAGAAATATGGCACGATTGCAGATCAACATCTTGTACAGGTGGCGATTAAGTCACACTAGTCATTATCAGTGTGTATTTATTTGCTATTAATTGACATTCGTACTTACCAACCAATTGGCTTGCTTCTTCAAAGGTTTGTACGTAAGCCATCTGTCTACCGCATACTTTATGTCCCTTGCATCTGAATCTTTGTCTAGGTCCCCGATGAGAGCAAAATTGAAAGGAATATGAGCACCAGCGTGAATGCCCCCTCCGTAATACCTTACTGCATTTTTTATGTGCGTATTAGCCTCCGTCATCATTACCCTGAAAATTGAAATAAAATGGAAAATGTATAAGCAACAAGACTAAGCATGTTTCATGATTTTTCCTGTCAGGAACATAAGTTGATGGATTCATTTATATGTATATGTTTATTTGTTGTAGTTATTATTTACAAGTAGGTAAGGTGACCACAAAATACCGCAGTCTCTCAAGACTGAAGTTTTTGACCAGTGTGTGTTGCCAGTAATTAGGTACTTACGGCACGGCACTGAAACGTGGTCGCTCACAATGGGCCTGATAAGAAGGCTCAAAGTCACTCAAAGGTCAATGGAGAGGGCTATGCTCGGAGTGTCCCTGCGTGATCGAATCAAAAATGAGGAGATTCGCAGGAGAACGAAAGTGACCGACATAGCCCGAAGAATTGCCTAGCTTAAGTGGCAGTGGGCGGGGCACATTGCTCGCAGAAAAGATGGCCGATGGGGCAGTAAAGTTCTGGAGTGGCGACCGCGTACTGGAAGGCGCAGCGTGGGTAGACCCCCCACAAGGTGGACCGACGACCTGGTGAAGGTCGCGGGAATCCGCTGGCTTTGAAACGCGCAGGACCGGTCGTTGTGGCGATACTTGGGGGAGGCCTATGTCCAGCAGTGGACGTCTTTCGGCTGAAATGATGATGATGACGATGAAGGTGACCCCAGGCAAGTGTGACATAAAATCAGCTTGTTCATTGTTGTTTATTTACTTATATTTTTTTCTATTTTTTTATTGACTACTAACTGATTCTAATACGTTATAGACTTAATATAGTTTCAATTAGTAGACAGCATTTGTTTATAAATAAATTTGATTCTGATTTTTATCACAGCTGAAAAAAGTTACACTTGCCCCATTCTCGATGCAAGTGTAACTAGTCAGTTTGTTGAATATTTCTGTTAAGATCTTCACAAAATTAAATGCTTACTTTAATACTGCTACAAATGTGCAGATCAACGCAGTCTATACTTTAAAGAGCAAAAAATAGAGCTAAAACTAGAGTTTTGAAGATAGAGCAGGAACAAAATCGTTGAAAAAAATACATGTTTTTCGAGGTTTCTTGGAAACGTACCGGCTTTAGTTTAAAAAAAAATTGCCGCGATCGGGAGCATCAATCTTATTCTTTTAGTTTAAAGATTAGATATATGCTCCAGATCGTGGCTCGCAAACACTGTGGTCGGAATAGTAGGCACTCCTTTGCCATTTTGTATTCCTTTTTCTGGCTTCATTCGTTGTACGCGCTCCGCCTATCTTATGCTTTTGGTCTGAGTTTACCAGATAGTATTCATAATATACCGTACTAATTGGGGTGTCTGAGGATTTGCGTCCATTCTATGACGCGTTTTACACAGTTTAACATCATCAACTCAGCCTATCCACAGTCCACTGCTGGACATAGGCCACACACACAGCGCCACAACACTCGGTCCTCTGCCACCCGCATCCAGTCCCCCCGCAGCTACTTTAATTAGCTCGTCAATCCACCTGACTGGTGGGTGCCCTACGCTGCGTTTGCCGATTCGCAGTCTCCACTCAAGGACTCGTCTGTTCAGTTTAACATATAAAACAAGAATTGTGTACTGAGTAATTTTTCGTACATTTACATAACACAGGATTCGCGGAACGAATTCTCGTCTCTCAAGAAATGGAAATTGACATGAGTATCAAAATTCCGTAAATTGAAATTCAGAACATCCTGTGAATTGCTCGTTCTAATATTCATGAGTCTTAAATTTTTTAGTGTTTATTTTTTCCTCACATTTATTTATGTGGTACAGTAACGACTGATTTCTCGTGGGAACAAAAAATATCCTTGCTATTTATTATTTGAATAACTGTCTTTTTTGAAGCAAGAGGCTTTTCTAGGAAACTGAAAAATACCTAATATAAGAAAACGAACAAGTGTAATCTACGTTGGAATTCTCAAACTTATACCAATTTAGCTATCGCAGTCCACTGCTACACATAAGCCTCTCCCAAGTTGCACCACAACACTCGATCCTCTGCCTTCCGCATCCAGTCCCCCCCCCCAGCCTCCTTCTGCAGGTCGTCGGTCCACAAGGCTGGGGGCGCCCTACGCTGCGTTTGCCGATTCGCGGTCTCCACTCAAGGACTCGTCTGCTCCAACGGCCATCGGTCCTTCGATAGACATTGCCAGACCACTGCCACTTCAACTTATTGATCCTACAAGCTATGTCAGTCACTCCGGTTCTTCTCCGGATAATCTTTACAGATTTTATCTCTCAAAGAAACTCAAAGCATAGCTCGCTCCATAGCTCGCTAAGCGACTTTGAATTTGTGGACTAGCTAGCCCAACTTATATGAATTGAGCCAACTTAATTATACTACTAACATCTAACTTAATGAATGAGACTATTTCCCGGATCTAAAAAGCCTAATCAATCAAAAATCTCGTGACAACTGCTGCGATTGGTTAATCAAAATACTAGCATCCAGTTACAATGCTTGAAATGTAATTAGGCAGCTGATTAGTAATTTTATGCCTTATTAAACTTGTATGAAATCAGAGTGAGTATAATGGTTTTTGTAAACGGCGTTTGTAACTGGAGCGGGCTACATGCGCGGGGTACCTGGACCCACGCATTTATTAACGCGACGACCATGTTCCTCGATAAAATGGTTGTAATCACAATTTTACTTGTGATTCATGCGTGGCAACTTTCGAACAAACTACGCCTCCCATATTGACATCATTATTTTTTTTCTGCTTTTGTTTCTGCAGTTAGAAACAGCACAATAAAGCACTTTGCGGGTTTTTGTTACAGTATTTACAGACACAAGTCATAAGGTGGACTGAGAAAGGCTTTGAAATGCCCTGCACTATGGTGCAGAGTGTTGGCACGCGCGCCCTGCCCACTTGGCCATTCCATCTGTTTCTGTGGCCTCAACATACGCATGTTACCCCCGCTGTATACAATACCCCCAGCTGTATTGTATACAGCGGGGGTAACATGCGTATGTTGAGGTAGTACAAATTTACAAACCGCACCATTAGTACAAATTTTATTCATTGCAAAAATTATGTCTCATTTAATCCTTTTTTATCTACATACCCAATGATATTATTATTATGTATAAAAAGAGGTAGATACGTTACTAGCGCACCAAAATGAAGCGTGCAAAAGGAGCTAAATATCGCCTCATAGCCTCAGTCGGTCTCGCACAAGTAAACGATACGTACATACCGTTCTCCCGCTAGCCGCGTGTTCGTTCAAAATACCTTTGTGTGTAATGGGTAAATGAAACGCGTAGTGAAATGTAAAAGAAAAAATAAATATGTATGAGTGCCGCCGCTACGTAGGGAACTTTATTTTCGTTTGTTTTGTGAGCGTTTAACGAATCTTTACTAAATATCATTATACATACCTCGTCAAATTATCCCTGATAGTGATAGCATCAAATACATCTCTTAGCTGGGCCACCATGTCATATGTTTCTTCTTGATCCTTTGTGTAGATATGATCAAGGAAAGCATAGTCATCGGGACCTAGCCCCGGTTTCCCAGCAATCGGTTCATTGGGGTATCTCCCGCCAAACACATCTTTGTCGACTTCAAAGAGGTGATTAACAGAATTCACTCTCATTCCAGCGACGCCTTTTTCTAACCAGAATTTAATGACGTTCTGAAAAGTTATAGAAATCGGATAAAAATTCAAAATTATACAACGTGTTATTGAAATAACTGAAAACCTCTAAAAGGGTCATTTTACTCATCAGTCTGAACAACTTTTAATTTGGGGCTAACACTGAAATCGCGAAAAAAGTTGATCCTTACATTTTACAATTTTTTTTTGTGATTTCAGGGTTTGTCCCATAGTAAAAGTTGTTCATACTGATGAGTACATTGACCCCTTAAGAGGTTTTCAGTTATTTCAATAAACGTTGTATACATACATACAAAATATCACGAGTGTATTCTCTGAAGGGGTAGACAGCTGTGTATAAACTCAAATTACGCCAGAAAAATGTTTAATTAAAACAAAACTAACATTTTCAATTATACAATTAATTTTAGCAGAACAGCAGAGAAAAGAAGTCGGTTGAAAAGAGCAGAGGGTCGGGCAAAGTGTTATTGGGTTTTTTCATTAGAAAATTCTCAGTAGCCCGGAGTCTGGATTTGTGCCCGGTTAGTGGCAATAGGCTCGCCTCCTATTACATGGGAC
Source organism: Asteroscopus sphinx (assembly GCA_949699075.1). Taxonomy (NCBI): domain Eukaryota; kingdom Metazoa; phylum Arthropoda; class Insecta; order Lepidoptera; family Noctuidae; genus Asteroscopus; species Asteroscopus sphinx. The sequence goes on along the minus strand of OX453004.1, from coordinate 27,907,545 downwards.
TTATAACATAACTGGCGAAATGTGGGTGTCTTATACACCTCTGCTTACCCCTTCGGGGAAATACAGGCGTGATTTTATGTTCTGAAAGAAAGAAAAGAAAGAAATTTGCAAGTGCGGGTAGACGAGGGCTCGAGTTAACGGTCACGTTTTTATCGGTTTACTCTCCGGCAGCCGAACGCGATCAACGATATAACTACATATAGAAGCTTCGCTTCAAAAGTTATCCAACGTAGTAAAATGGGCCCTCAGCATTTGGTATATTCTTAACGTTATCAAATATTTAAGTAAAGAGAACGCTGCGCTGTGAGCCACGCGAAAACATTAATCTTCATTACACGTTCCCGAGTCACAGAATAATGCTATTTACAAATCTGAATCTTTATTTAGATAACGTCTGTAGTAACTATCTGTTTATAATGTTGCCTTGTGAATTTACAAAACAAATGTAGACAGTAACCAAACTTTTCTACCGAATGGTTCGCGTGTGTAAATAATTCCATAGTCTTGTGAACTGATGAGATTAATGTTGGGAATTTTTTGTAAGGCGTCCCAGTATTTTAAAGAAATTGTAAGATAAGAACAAAAGAAATAAAGAAAAAATATCTATTCAAAATTCACATAAAATGAGAACACGTTCTAGCCCTTCTTAAGTTCGTAACTTTGAGTGAATTGAGTCCCATAAAATGTATATGGTAAGTGGTTCACTTAAAACCTTAAGAAAAAAAAACCAAGACACCAGACTAATTTATTTTGTCTGAATATTTGCAGAGTTTTAGGAAATTCACTAACTTACTTTCATTTCTTCAACAACGACAGGATTTCTGTAATTAAAATCTGGCTGGCTGTCTCCAAATTGATGAAGGTAGTACTGATCTCGTGACGGCATGTAAGTCCAAGCACTTTTTCTAAATAAACTGATCTGCAACATATAAAACTAATTAAAGATAAGGAGCGATCGACACGCAGGGGCAGAGTGATCTTTGATATTAAGTAAATGAATGGAACGATTTAAATTGTGGAAAGAAAAAATCGCTCACGAGCAGGATTCGAACCTGCGACTCCTGGCTTAGTACGCCAGTGCTTTAGCCACTAAGCTACCGTGAACACTGCTCGTGGTAACGAAATTCTCATCCACTTGGTACATCTTTGGGTGACGTCAGCGATATCTTATTAAGAAACAGTGTTTCTTAACCGACTCGACTAACTTTGCAGGTAATTCAAAGTCGTATAGATATGCCTACCCTTACTAATTATTTATTATTTACCATTAAAAATTAAATAAATAATAATTAATAATAATTTATTTTTTTTATTTTTTATTATAACAAACCAAGTTTTTTTTTTATTATCATCATCATCATCATCATCATTTCAGCTGAAAGACGTCCACTGCTGGACATATACTAAAATGTACTTTTTATTAATTATTTTAATTATTTATTTAAATAATTAATAAAAAAAAAAAAATTAAAGAATACAAGATTTTAAGTAATAAAAAATTGTACGGTAAATTAAAATTTTTTTTTAGAAATATCTGTAAAGACGCTTGTCATCTTAGTCTTCCTGCGACCACAAACGCTGCAAAGCTTTCGAAACGTCAGGAAAACCAATTTAAATAATATACGCGATGTAATCCGGTTATACTTGTTTTATTATAAAAGTAAAGGGATAAATAATGAGATGCCACATTTAATCTCATATCGAGAAAAGTAATCATATTTACTTTTCAATGGACGGCTAATGAGACTCAATAGATTTACTATTGTTTCGCGGCTGCCGGTAGCTTTACATAACCAGCCCATTACTGTCCCACTGCTGGGCACGGGCCTCTTCTCAGTACGAGAAGGCCGCCGGTAGCTTTGCGCCCGTTGAAAGTATTACTATTAGATCGTTCACTTACCCAATTATTTGGCGGACTTCTCTTTCCACGATCATCTAAATGTCCATTCTCCCAAATATACCAGTCACTGTGGTATTCATCTCTGTTGGAGGATTTAATGAACCAATCACTCTCGTTGCTGGAATGGTTGGGCACGAAGTCTAGAATTATCTTTATATCTGGAATGAATTTATAGGTATGATAAATAAGATGACGAGGTTAATTAACAAGCAAAACATTAATGTTATAAGACGGCTATACCACAGTCTAGCCACTCCAAACAGTCGTCCAACGCGTTAAGTGTCCCAAGCAAAGACTTTGTATAACTGACGTCCCAAGCAAAGACTTTGTATAACTTAGTCACTCTATGGTCCCAAGCTGCTTTCAAATTTGTCGAACAATGTCCCGAGGTCTCGAGTTTCCTTTAAAAACTGTCAATGTCAATATTCGTTGAACCACTGTATGGAACAGATAACTACACTCTGGCTATATCATGTGTTAATCACGCGCAAGTAAATAATATTTGCATGGTGATAAATAACAAATTAATTAATTTGTGGAGGAACGAGGTATCATGTTCCTCCAACACAAAAAGGAGGATCCTCCGACCAGGCTGGGTCTGCGCCTGGCGGGCTACTGCCCAACGGTTGATGTTGGGCTCTTGTATATATGCTAACTTGCGTGTAAACTCTGCTTGCGCGATGTAGGATAGTTCTTATGTCACCGGATAGATGTTGCTACAAATTCAACGACTTATTTAAAGAAACCTGTTATTAATTATCAAAATATTGAGACCACTTATGCTATATTTATTACCAATTATTGGTTCTCATTCAAATCATGATATTATACTGGCAATTATTTATTCAAATTCTCCTGAGTATCAGGAAAACATCCGAATTGATCAAATTTCCACGAACCCATCTCAATTTCGATACAAACGACAAGAACCAACAAAATATAACAGCTTTTAACTGTAATAAAATTGTTAAAACCACTCCCAAGTTTCTAGAATCATCCAATCAGAAATAATTACAATCGAAGAAAAACAACACCGAAATAAATTGTTCAAATTATATAAGCAGGCAGTTCCGTTTTGAATATAAATTGTAAAGGGAAATCTTATTAGGAAAATTTCGATAATTCATTTTCGGTTACGCATAGATTTAGGTACTAAATTAAACCAATGAATAATTTTTGGTTATTTTTGTCATGGGTCTCTTAAAAGACGAAAATGACGTTAAAGAAGATATTATGAAAATATGAATGTGAAAAAAGGACAAATAAATAAATATGTTTTTTGGACATTTTCACACAGCACCATCTAGTCCCAAACTAAGCAGAGCTTGTGCTATGGTACTAGACAATGGATATAATACTTGTATACTTTTTTTTTGTTAATAAATACTTACAATACATAAGAAACACACATACCAACACAAACACTTATGTTCATCACACAAATATTTGTGTCCTATGGGAATCGACCTCGTGTCAGCAGTCCAACACTCGAACCACTAGACCACAGACGTCGTCGACAAGTTCGACGTAAAGAAATCGCAGGGGATGAATTCGCAAAATCGACAACGATATAAAATAAAAATAAAAACTATTCACATTTACAAAGGAACAACCATAAACCGTATTGTTTACATAACAATTATCTTCTAAGTAATTAGGTATACCTACAGAGTATAAATATATAATTTATATTTATAGCTAGGTCTATAAGCTCTACAAGCTCGAAAACCGATAATTTGATCGTAAATTAATATTATCGAGCTAGTACAGCTTATAGAGGTATGTTAATATTTTTCATGAGAATTATTCAATAGATATCATCATCATCCTCCTGCCCTTATCCCAATTTATTTGGGGTCGGCGCAGCATGTTTTTTTCTTCCATACATCTCTATCAGCCGTCATCTCTGTGTTTACTTTCTTTCTATTCATATCATCTTTCACACAATCCATCTATATTTTCTTCGGTCTCCCTCTTTTCTTATAGCCATTGTATAATTTATCAAAAACGTCTCTATGATCTACTTGGCATTTATGACGTAGTCAAAGAAAACACCAAGTTCAAGACGAAGCAAATTTTATTTACATATTCACGGCGGGGTCGTTGACCGGCGGAGAATCTTAACACCGCGATTCACAATTTGTTCGGCACCTAATAACGCCATCTATCGAGCTATGAGTAAACTCAAGTAACAAACTAGACATTCCGCCCACCATGGACAGATGGTCCATAAAACATTATACAGTACCTATATACATATAACAAACCCACACCTCATGACAACACTAAGCTGCAATTGATAAACTAACAAAAAGTGTAGTGTAATAAACCAAACTAAATTTTAACAGTTGCAACACCAAATAAACACAAGATAAAAAATACAAAAGCAATAACAAACAACAATAGGTACTTATTATCTAAATGGTCACTGGCAGTATAATGAGTCTTGATACAGGTCTCTTAAAAGTAGATCCCTTACACTTCAAAGAGACAACGCGTGTAAGATTGTCCGAACCAATATGTTTGTCTGTGATAATACCAAACAACCATCTTGCCGGTGGTAGATCATCTTCTTTGACACTGACACTTTAGGCTCAGGAGTTGTTTGTGACCATTTGTAACGGTGTTGCAGTTGTGTGAGATACTCATGCGACCATCTTCGCCAAAAATCTTGGACAAGCCGCTGAGTGAAATGCCATCTTTTGAGAGTACTCATATTGGATTTCTCAAAGTTGGAATCTGGTACAAGTAACAATGGTTCCCCCACAAGGAAATGTCCAGGCGTGAGTGGATATGGATCTTCTGGATTGTTACTAACTTGAGAAAGTGGACGCGAATTAAGACACGCTTCTATTTGGCACAAAAGAGTGGTCATTTCCTCAAACGTGAGAGTGCTATTGCCGATCACTCTTCTTAAATGATGTTTTGTGGACTTCACTCCAGCCTCCCAAAGCCCTCCAAAATTTGGGGATTGTGGTGGAATGAAGTGCCAATTGGTGCCGTTAGTGGCTAGGCAGCTAGCTATGTCACTTGCTACTGCTGACCTTTCTTGTTGGAACAAATTCTTTAATTCCTTATTCGCTCCCACAAAGTTTGTACCATTATCACTCCACAAGTCTGCACAATGCCCTCTGCGTGCAACAAAACGCTTAAAAGCGGCTAAAAAGGCGTCTGAAGTCAGATCACTCACTGCTTCGAGATGTATTGCACGAGTGGCCATGCAGATGAATAGACAGATATAACCCTTGGTGGAGTGATAACCGCGTCCCTTTGTGGGTCTGATAGCGATAGGTCCGGCGTAGTCAACACCGCTTTGATGGAATGGACGGCAGGCAGTGACACGAGCTAATGGTAACTGACCCATCAACTGTTGATTCGTTTGAGCAGCATGACGAACACAAACAACGCACTTACGGACGTATTGACGAACGAGACTCTTCGCACTAATAATCCAATACTGAGTACGTAAATAGTTTAACATTAACTGTGGACCCCCATGAAGCGTACGCTCATGAGCATCTGCTACAATCAAATCAGTTAAATGTGATTTATGTGGAATCAGTATTGGATGCTTCATATCTTCTACGACATTAGCTTTCTGCAACCGCCCACCAACTCGGAGTACGCTTTCATGGTCGAGGAATGGATTAAGCGAGGTAAGTTTACTACTTTTATTTACCTTACCTAGTTTTTCTAAACTATCAATCTCTCCCACGAAACATTCCTTTTGGCATAACCGGATACAGGTGAGTAAAGAGTTTTTAATTTCTTTTGTAGTTAGCCAGCGTGTAGATTTAATATTAGAATTAGTTTTATTATTTAAATTAAGAAACCTCCTGCAATAGGAAATAACTCTGACTAATCTTTTTAAATTTGAAAACCTTGAAATAATATCTACCTCTTTAGTAGTGACGTGACACTTGAGCTTAACTTTCTTTTCCTCTAAATTAGTATTTTCAAAGTTTCCTTTGCTGTAATGAACTGTGGTTTCCTGTAGCCATACAGGACCAGTTTTCCACAATTCATTATCAGTCAAGTCGGCTGGATTAATGCCTCGCGACGCACAATCAGCTGGATTATCTTGCGATTTGACATATGACCATTGACTGTTGTCCATGATAGTCAGAATTTCAGAAACTCTGTTGGCTATAAAAGTTTTCCATTTACTTGGATGACTGCTCAACCAAGCGAGGACAACGCTAGAGTCAGTCCATGCGTGGATGTGTACTTTAGGGATGTCTAATACCTCGGCAACTTCTTGAAGAAGTTTTGATAACAAAACAGCTCCACAAAGCTCCAAGCGAGGTATAGACACCTGTTTTACTGGAGCAACCCTAGTTTTAGAAGTGACCAGATTCACATGAACTGTACCGTTATTAGAGACGGTCCTAAGGTAGACTACGGCTGCGTAAGCTATATTGGACGCATCCGAAAATCCTTGAAGTTCCATGTGAAGATCGTTTCTTCTTGTACTTATCCATCTGGGAAGATGAAAACTAGTGAGATGAATAAGATCCCTGCGATATGCAATCCAATCATTTAAAATGTCAGGGGGTATCTCATCATCCCATCCCACACCAGCAAGCCATAATCTCTGGATAAACTGTTTAGCAGTTGTTATGACAGGGGCAATCCAACCCAGTGGGTCGAACAACCTTGCTACGTCAGAAATTACTCTGCGCTTAGTCACGGGAGTTTCAAGTGGAGGAAGTCGGACCGTGTATTGAATTTCGTCATTAGTTCTATTCCAAATTAACCCTAAAATTTTCATTACGGAATCTAACTTCAACTCTAATTTATCTTTTGAATCCGTTTTGCCTTCCTCTATTTCTTGCAGTAAATCATTATTACTACATGTCCACTTCTGAAGCTCGAAACCACCGCGAGCGAGCAATTCATTTATTTGACGATATACTAGAATGCCTTCTTGAACGTTTTCGCAACCTGTCATTAGATCATCCATATAGAAATCCTTTAAGATTCTATCGGCTGCTAAAGGATATTCGTGTCCCTCATCGTACGAAATTTGTTGCAGAGCGCGTACAGCCAAGTAAGGTGATGATGATACACCAAAGGTGACTCTCAATAATCTAAGATGTTGAAGATCTGCATTTGAATCCCTTCGCCACAAAAGGCGTTGATAATCAACATCTTCCTTAGACACCTTTATTTGTCTGTACATTTTAATTATGTCAGCAACAAGACATATAGGGTGACACCGCCAACGCATGATAATATGCCTCAAATCAGATTGAAGCCTCGGACCAGTCATCATGTCATTGTTTAGTGATGTTCCATTATTGAGAACGCATGACGCGTCGAACACAACCCTAACTTTAGTCGTAGTTTTGTCGTTTCGTACGACCGCATGATGTGGAAGATAAACAGCAGTGGGTTTATATATCTCTGCTTCTGGAACTATTTCCATATGTCCCAGTGTTAAATATTCTTCAATGACGTCAGAATATTGACGCTGAAATTGAGGGTTGTTTTTCAACCTTTTATCTAACAAAAGAAAACGTTTCTGTGCAACATGATATGAATTACCATATTGACACTCAGGATCATTAGATTTAAAAGGCAATTTAACTATATAGCGACCTGTGGGATCTCTTTTGACGGTTTTGGTGAAGATGTCTTCACAAGCTTGTTCTTCTTTGGTCAAAAACTTTTTATTGACTAAAGGAGGTTCCTCTAGCTCCCAGAACTTCTTTAAGAGGTCATCAGTTGATACCTGAGTGTGCATGCTCAAGAACTTATCTTGTTGCACATGATTGCGGTTAGGTGGGGAATGTACACAGCCAGAGAGAATCCAACCAAGTTTGGTATTTTGCGCTATTATAGAACCTGGTGAACCCTTGATAATACCTTCCAACAATATTTGGCAATATACTTCCGCGCCTAACAAAAGATCAATTTTGTTTGGAGTATCAAACAAAGGATCTGCTAAATTTATAGCCGAAATCTGTGACGGCATAAACTTGATCATAACTTTCTTTTCAGGAAGAAAAGATGTGAGTTTATTAAGAACGTGAGCTTTCACATCAACTGCAAAGTTGGGATCATGGCGTGACTGAACCTTGATGATTACAAACCATTTGGACTGCAATGTTGCAGCCTGGTCACTACCAAGTCCTGCAATAAAACTCACATTTGGAATCTTCTTTAGACCAAGCATCTGAACCGCTGACTCGGTTATAAAAGATGATTGTGATCCTTGGTCTAAGAAAGATCTTAGAACGTATGAACCTGTTCTCGATTCTACCTTAATCAAGGCAGTGGCCAATAGTACTTGGCTGTTCAAATTGGAGAAACAAGCTACAATGTTTGTGTCTTCGCCTTGTGAAGTTGATGGTGGTAGACTTGAAGAATCATCTCCACCACCGTCATCCTGACCACTAGAAACGTGATCACTTTTAGAGACTGATTTTTGGTGCAATAAAGAGTGATGTCGCTTTTTGCAAATACGACAGTTGGTTGAAAGACGACATGAATAAATAGAGTGATTTGAACCGAGACAATTGAAGCATAACCTATTGGTTCGGGCAAAATTACGACGTACATCAACCTCTTCCTTAGCGAATTTCTTGCAATTGATTAATTTATGACTTTCAGAACAAAAATTGCAAGTTGGAGGTGACGCAACATGCATAACCTTTGAAACACGAGTACTATTTGACTTACTGATTTTACTGTCGAGAAATTCAAGTGATCTGAACCGTTGATTCAAAAAATCTTTAAAATCACTCAGCTTAGGTAACTCATCATTAACTTTACTAACCTGAACTTCCCACAATTTTCTGGACTCTGTATCAAGCTTCAAACTTACAATATATATTATAATTATATCCCAAGAAGAAATATCAATATTAAGATTTTTAAGGGCATGTAAACATTCATTGGTTGTATCTAACAACTCTTTTATGGCACTGGAAGATTCAGACAACACATTTTTTTGATTCATAAAACGTTTTAAAATACAACTAGCCAGATGTTTTTTATTATTATAACGATGCTCTAACTGTTCCCAACACACGTTATAATTTGAAGCTGTGATGGGAATATGCCGAAGAAGCTGTTCGGCTTCACCTGTCAAATAGCCTTTTAGGTAATGAAGCCTTTGAACATCGTCCAGTCCTTTATTGCTATGTATCAATGATATAAATAAGTCCCGAAAACTTGTCCTTTCGGTATATTTGCCACTAAAATTCGGAATTGTAATTTTAGGTAACTTAACCGTAAAGGATTGGTCGATCTTCGAAACATTTACAACAGAATCTGACAATACCGCCTTGACATCGAACTTAAACTTAAGCAAAACACCTTTTAATTCTGTTTTGTAATCCGTGTATAGCTCTTCAGTTGCATCGTACGCATCAGCCGTATAATAATCAGACTTCATCAATTCCTTGCTATCAAATTCTGAGATAATAGATCTATGCGTATCTATGTATGAAGTCCAATAATTTTCTAATGTCTCCAGTCGAGTTTCCACATAGGCCTGAGTTAACCGATCGTTTGGAGACTTTTTGAAATTAATTCTGGCTTTTTGAATTTTAAGTCTTGTGTCATCTTGAAATTTAATGTAAGTATCCATATTTGCTAATTCTCCTCAATAGTAACAATTATGCCCAATATCCCAATAAAATTACAAGTGTGAAAATTCTTGATTTTTTCTAAGTCGATGGACTTTTTGGACATTCAAATTTTTCTAAGTGTTTGACATTCGCTAGGAAAACCGGCGTGGATTCCCCGTCTTAGCACTTTTAGCAGAATTATTCTAAGTCCTAGACACTTGTAAAATATTCTACAGATTCTTCTTGAAATATTCTAAGTCCAGATTTTCTTGAAATTTTACTAAGTCAATATAAAGAGTACTCACAGTTTGTCACTTCACTATAAGGTCCAACACACTCGTTCCGCTTACCGCTCCGTGGTCTTCAGCAAGCATCAGCCAATTGATCTCCACTATTCTCCACGATTTTGCCGCCACAACACGTCATCCGACTCGTAAGGACCATGTATAATTTATCAAAAACGTCTCTATGATCTACTTGGCATTTATGACGTAGTCAAAGAAACCACCAAGTTCAAGACGAAGCAAATTTTATTTACATATTCACGGCGGGGTCGTTGACCGGCGGAGAATCTTAACACCGCGATTCACAATTTGTTCGGCACCTAATAACGCCATCTATCGAGCTATGAGTAAACTCAAGTAACAAACTAGACAGCCATCAACATTCATACTTAAAACTTTCCTCGTAACATGCATATTATTCAATAGATATATTGTTATTATTTCCGCCAATCATATTGTGACCGATATACAATGCAAAATAAAGCTACAATTAGCCAAAAACGCCAAAAATTTTGAATTTCGCGGAGTACCCTGTAGCATTCACCTTAATGAGATTTCAGAAGTTGTTTACATATTTTCATTTAACTTATTTTTAACTTACATTAATAACCTTGCCCTGTGTTAAAGAATTAGTGTTTGTTTAATGTTGGGGTGCGTGTATGAGTATGAGTGTGTATGTGTATGTGTGATTAGGGACTTATAACTACCCATTGAAACCAATTGAAAGGATGTGTCATTACAATTGAAAATGAATCAGAATGCTATGTAACTATGTATGGATAAATAAGTCTAAGTGAAATAATGTGGGGTGAGTGCGTGTGTATGTCTGAATTTAAGTATAATACTTACGTCAAGCTAATAAGAAGATTTTCTGTATTTTCATAATCAAGTAGTGTTAGATATTTATTGAGAGTATTTTTGCATGATCATTTTGTGAGATCACGTAGGCTTGTAGTATTTGAAATTTGAACAAGTGTGGTCTAAGATAATTTATAAATTTGCTAGCAAATGTTGTTCTACGCATTGGAATTGTGTAGACTATATCCTTTCAACGCCGTGTCGTATAATTAGGGGGATATTGAAATTTATAATCAAAACGACACGATAGTACCCCGAATATATCGGTTGTACCCTACTTTAATAAACGTTCGGATTCTATGTCGTTTATCGAATACACAAACAAAACATTGTGATTTTTAACGACGTCATAGATTATGTTCGGGGTGAATGAGTCAAAACGAAAGAAATACTGTCAATGCATTTACAACTAAGAGTAGGGTTATGACCGAAAATTGACGATTAGTATCGTTCGTTGCTGTAATCGTCGTATAAACGATACTTTAATCGACATTACTTATAGTAAATTTATTTATATTTATATACACGATATATCGATTATTGATTTTGTGAGTAGACCCCCAGGATTTTCGGCTTCTTCGATAAAAGAATTGAGATCTAAATGGGTTCCGAGTTCTATGAAGGTTTTTTAAGTCATAGTTGTAGGAATATAATCGTTCCTCGCAGACGGCTGGTGCGTTGGCCTTTTCTTTTCCATACTTGGGTTGGTTTTGGTACACTACCGTTTATCTAAATAGACAGCAGTATCCTTCTGTGTATTGATAACAACAATATGCGAACACTAATCTATAGTAATTATGGGTATTCCATAACTGTTCACGGAAGGGACCTCTTTTTAAAATGAGATGGATTCAGGCCTTAGTCAACCATGCTGGCCTACTGCGGGTTAACGTCTACATACTATTAAGAACTTTATGAAGCACTCTCAAGTATGCAGGTTTCCTTACGATGTTTTTCTTCACCGTTAAAGTAGGTGGTACATGATTCTGAAAAGTCAGAGTTGCGAGCCGGGTTCAAATAAGGCAAGCGTTCAACAGCTAGGTTATCATTGTTCGGTGGACCTTTGAGGTCACGGGCGTTCAGAGCGGGCGCTCGAAAGTGTCCACTAGGTGACATCTGAGGTGGCGGCAGCACGCAGTGGTTTACAGAAAGACAAAAAATCTTCTGAGACGTGCCTGACAGTCGTAGCGTAGGAAGATCTTCAGAGGCATAATACATTCCCGGAATCCTATTAAACTGAAGCATATTATATTGTGCTGAGACGATCACCGGGGGAGATTTTGTGGGTAAAAATCCCAAACACCCCCCATGCTGCCGACAGCCTATTGAAGGTTTCCTCTTTGCAGCAAAAAAGGCTATCACTATTCTACTCACGGGCTGTTATTTATAAAAATAATACACTAGTACTTACTAACTAACACTTATATTAACTGCACTGGTAACTACCCTATGTTTCTTCCATGCCATTCCAGTCTATTCAATGGTTGTCTGGAAGAAATCACCGTGAAGCGATAAGACCGCCATTTGTACACTTATACCTAGTTTATAATTATCATGTTGTGCGATAAAGAGGATTTGTATTGTATTGTATTTTACTTACTCAGCTCTCCGGCTTTCCGTAGGAGTTGTTCGAAGTCATCCATGGACCCATACTCGGGTTGGATGGAGTAATAGTCGGAAATGTCATAGCCGAAGTCATGCATTGGAGATTTGAAAATCGGTGACAGCCATGTAGCTTCCACTCCTAATTCCTTCAAATATTCTAGTCTTGATGTTATTCCTGGCAAAAAGAATTACGTCCAGGATTAAAGGATTTAATTGTGAAATCAGAGTCTTTACAAATAAATGCGTAGTTAGACTAGTTGATTCATTTATATTCAACCAGATAAATATTTTTTTACATAGCTCTTGACCACTATATTTTACTTCGTCAAATTTAATATTTTGACCAACGAGCGGTCGTGTTTATATAGATGATTTAATAGTTTTCAAGTATCATTTGGCAATAAAGTGCCTTAGGAGCGTTCAAGAAAAAAAACATATCCTTTTAAAAGGTCAGGAACGCATCGGCAACTCCCCTGGTGTTACGAATGTCTATGGGTGGCGGTGATTGCTTACTATCAGGTGAACTACTTGCTCGTTTGCACCCCTCTATTATAAAAAAAACCGGCCAAGAGCATGTCGGGCCATGCTCAGTATTATAGGGTTCCTTAAGTAGGTGTTACAAACAAATCAAATCGAATATTAATCATGGCTATTTTAGTTTTTGCAATAGACGGCAGCATTGGCGACTTAGAGAGTGTTGTCAGTAGCCGCTAGATGGCGCTATACAGTGCCAAATGCAATAGACGGCACTTGACGGCAGCATTGGCGACTCAGAGAGCGTTGTTAGACGCCGCTAGATGGCGCCAAATTTAAGAAGTGTGTCGTCAACATAACACAAAGTTACTTTTTGTGATTTTTTCAAATAGAAAGTAGCTAAAGGAGCATTATTTGCTATGATCATTTTTCTCTTAGGTCAATGAACTTTGAACTAGGACGTTTTCAGTATTTTTCAGTTTTCTCTCTATAACTCAAAAAATTATAATCACAATATGCTCGAAATAATTTTAAAAGAGATTTTTTACAAAGATCTATCTATCAATGTGGAAGATTATAAGTTTCTACATTGCATAGTTTAGAAATGGCAGGGGGGGGGACACATTGCAAGCCACTTTGGCAGGCTATATTTCGCAGATGGTACACCTGATAAAAAAAGTGATGTATGAAACATTACCTTCATTTTAGTAGACCTATTCAATGATACCCCACACGAGGGGGTGCAGCGAAAAAAACATTTTCATCCCCATTTCACATATATGGGCGCCACCCCTAAAATACGTAACCATGATATTTTTATTCTTTTAAAATTGAGATCTATATATATTCTATTTTTTAATAAAATTTCATTTACTTATGTTTATAACTGTAGAAGTTATTAAGCTGTAAAGGATTAGGACAGACGGACAGACGGGCAGACGGACAGACGGACAGACGGACGGACATGACGAAACTATAAAGGTTCCTTGTAGGACTACGGAACCCTAAAAAGCTTAATCAATAGAGCACTGCTGATAGGAAAGCTACTGCTTAACGTCTAACAAATGCTTTTCCGAATCACACCATATTTGAAATTCTAAGCTCACAGAAACCGGCGACATCAAGACATTTACATACAAATTCTTACTCTGTCCGTGCAAGGTCCGTGTAAGGGTGGTAATTTATTTTCCAACTATTTCTCTTTTCTCGATAGGCGTGCTGTAGAAATCTAAGTAGATAACGAGGTTGGACTGAATTTCAGGTAGATTAATGACTTAGATGGAATGAAAAAGATAAACGAAGATAGACAGAGGTGTCCCATTTTGTCTATTTAAAAGGCCCCAAACAAATACGCTTCTTTTAGTTAATCAAAGTTATCGTGAAATTTTTACGTTTTAACAGGTGCCAACATTCATTTTCTTTTTGTATCGTAGTTCCTTACTTACTAATAATTTAAATTTTACGAGTTTTGAATAGTTTTTAAAAACGTTAGGGAGAAGCAATTTATTTGTGAATTCGTTGATAGAAATATGCTGTCATCATTAGGGAGTTTCTAATTTTACTTTTTTACTTCTTCGGCTTCTTCTAGGAGATTGACGAAACAAGTATACGCAGCGAGTGTGGATGGAAGAGTTGGAAGGGGACGACCTCGGCGAACGTATCGCGATCAAATCGCGGATGTTCTCAAAAAATGCCAGGTTAAGAGTTCTCTAAACCGACGAGCATGCATGACGAGGTTAATGGACGTAGATGAAGCGAAAGAGGTGTGTCAGGATCGTAGCAGGTGGAAATCCATAGTCTCTGCCTACCCCAATGGGAAACAGGCGTGATAATATGTATGTATGTATGTACTTCTTCGGCTGTTTCGGCTCCAAAAAACCGGGTTTTTTTAATTATATAATAGATTATTACCTTTCTTAAGCTAACCACTATTCTAAACACTTTTTCAAATACAAACCTATTTTTGTAGGTATCTCAAACATAAACTTATAATAAATTTACTCACCATTTAGATCTCCCACTCCATCTCCATCACTGTCCATAAAGGATCTTGGATAGATCTGGTAGAATACTGCGGTCTCCCACCAATCCTGTTTGACATTCACATTCTCATATCTACCTTGTGCCGCTAGAACTATGGTACAGATGACTAGAAACTGCCACATTGCTGAAAATGTTATGAGTGTTTTACATACTGGCCTATGTTTGACAATCTTACACGTTTTGGTTATAAAACCGAATAAAAGCGTACCAAAATTTTAAGTAGGTATGCCTTATGTAATTCATTTTGGTCTCATACCAAAATTAATCTTTTCGGGTAAAAGACAAATAAGAACTGATTACAATTTTTTTTACTCGCAGATATTTAGTATGAAATATTTTAGGTCATAAACCAAAAAAACTTTGACCAGAGGCGTGAATTTTGATAAATCGACTTCAAGAAACTAAAAAGGCAACACCCAGATAGAACAAATTTTAATATAATAATTTCTTAGGTTTTCGCGATCACTACACATTATAATAAAACAAAATAATATACGCGATTTAATCCGGTTAAACTTTGTTTTATTATAAATTTTAATATCTTGATATATAGAGAACTGACAAGTTTGGAGAAGTCAATCCAGTCGCGAGTCAGCCCAGTAAGTCATTTCATTAACTGGCCTTTCAAATATATTCGTAAACGAGGCCATTAATCACGTTAAATAAAGAAAAATTACATAACATTCGAACAAAATTAATAAAAAATTACCAAGCCAATAATTCATGGTGAAACTTTGCTAATATTTAACAAAACGAATACACAGTTTTCTTATAATTTTAAGACATAATGCTTGAACAAAATTCTTAAGCACCAATAGACACTGATGGTTTAGCGGTTACTGAAATTGAATTGTAAAGTCCAATAAGGAAGCCTTGGTTTGATAAATAAAAAAACATTGTGGAAGTTCCTATCATAATATTTAGGTTTGACTAATCCAAAACAAAAATGAAATAATGAATGTTGATGAATGAATACGATAAACTAGACTATGGTTTGTTCCTGGTGATGTTATGTATAAGGAAATACAAACTACGTGACGGGTACACGGATAAATTATTTAGATGAATAAAGCCATTGGAATTTAAGAATTATTTGTGATTATAATAAGCGCATTCGTCTGAATGAAAAAATCTAAATTAGAACAGAAACCAACAGCAGTAGTAAAAGCGAAAAGAAAATTTGCTCCAATGGACATCAACAATCAAGTGAAGTTGATAAATATAAAATAATATGCCACAATATTATAATATAGGTACCTACAATATTATCAAATAAATTTCAACCAAAAGGAAATACAACTTTATTACTTATAAACCAAAATCCTATTTGCACTATACGAGAATGCAGCAACGTTCGTGGATAATTGAATTAATGGCTGACAGGCGTACCTAAAATGCGCCTGGGTTGTGGTTAGACAGAATAACAGAGTGAAACTTAATAAGCACTGTCGAAAATTGAATGCGTGCCGAAAGCCTTACAAAGTTGGCGTGAAAGTGCCAAAATCCAATATGTTAATTAGACTATGGAACAGCAGAATTACTTTTCAGTTACGTACATTAGCATAAGCTATGCAAAATAATGCACTTATCCAGACAATGTTTTGAATTTTGTCAGCGTTAGTACGTTAACCATTTGTTTATTATTGGCAGTAACCCTATGGCCTTGATTGAACTTGTATTTACATAAATACTTTGCACATAATTTTAACAAAATAAGTATAAATATGTTCTATGTCTATTCAATTCTTCGTCCACCTAAGCACTAATACTACATTCAATATATGCAAAATCAAACCAGACCACCAAATAAATCTTCATAGGGATCAAAAATTTCAAAACAATAAAATTAATGTTAACTTTACCTGTCACTTCAATTTTGGTTAAACTGGACTGTAATGAGCCGAGTGCAGAAGCTGCCCCTTTATATCATAAGAGATGACAATTGCTGTTTTAAAAATAATCTATCATTTGTATTGGATTCGTATTTGAAATTCCATTGTCAGTCCAAGCCGTTTCTAAAACAAAACCGTTGTATATTGTTATGATATCACCCAATTTGGAAGTCTTGGCATCAGTCATCCTCTCAGTAACTACTTCAATCAATGCAGCTCTTAAATTTTTTAGGTCCACTTTAAATGATTTGGAAATACTTAAACTGTCAACATCAACATCTATAGGTATTGTGATCACAGTTTCATTAATTTGTAAGAGATTTTCTCTTTGCTTATTTTCCGGCATTTTAAATAAACAATATAAACCATACCTATGTAAATCTATATTTTCTGACTTTACTTTGATGACTATATTTTTCCTAGAAGTTACTTTGATACTAACATAAATTGTTTGTCTTTTCAGGTAAGCAGCCTAATCCGATATAAGAGTCTTCGTAAGTAAACTTTGCTTCTGTTTATTTTCGTACAAAAATACTTCTAAATTATGTTTGAAAAAATTAGAACTCTGAATTTATCATTGGTGTAAAAGAGAAGCTGTCTCTTGTTTGGTTCCGTTTCTTCCAAAAACATTTTTTTTTCATTAATTTTAATGGTTAATTAATTCACAAGAGCTTTAGATTTAAGTAGTAATTAAAACTTATTATAATTGTTCACCAAATTAATTGTTACCGAGAACTTTAAAACTGAAATAAATTCCAAGTACATAATAAAATAGGTGTTTCGTGAAGTGCCGGACACAAGTAATAGCATCACCCCATCTCTTCTCGTGGGTGTCGCAAAAGGCGACTAAGGGGTTCATCCGAGGATGGGCAGAAGCGTTGTCTGAGTATTTATTCAACCAACTGCGATCGCAGACCCGCCTGACAAGTGTGCAGATTATTATTATAATGAAATTTTACGGTATAATACAGAGAGTACCGTTTAAATGCTTATCTAGGAAAAACTACATCAGATTTCTTAGTACCTAAATTCACCTTAGTCTATAAATCATGTTGCCGGCGGAGTCTATTAATATTTTATGAGGTCTCTACTCTGATCTTCCTTTACAGATTAAGTTTACACGTGACCCACGATTTTAATATTTCATAGGATCCTTTGAAACAATTTTGTTTTGAATAAATTTTGCTGTTTTTATCCTACCTTCATGCTCTGCATACGCATGAATATAAAACTGTGGTCTACTTTGAGACTTGGATTTTTCTTGAACGTTACCGTTAACCACCTACTTTCTTGTTAACTTGGGTCTCAGTTTTGATGGGGTAATTAACTTAATTATCTTTTTTGAACCTTGTAGCACTGTAGTTTTTGTCAACTTCCACATTCATAAAAGTAAAAGGTTAAAGTATAGGTTTTTCTTTTCTAAACCTTTTTTTTCGTGGGGAAAATCCTCATGGACGCACTCCGCCCGGGGAAGGCAAAGCCAGTGTCGGACTCTTACCGACTAAAACCCACCATGATGTTCCTCTACCGACCCTTGGCTGGGGGCATGGGAAAAACTTCCGTATTTGCCCAACCATCCCCGGCAGGTCCCAGCTCGTCACTAGTAGGCGAGCCCCTTCTCTCCGTGCGGCACCAACATCAGTCGCACCCTCCTCTTAAAAGGCGCGCGCGGAACACTACGCGCCACCGTCACGGGCCTTGACTCGTCGGGCAGTGGGCCACCCCGAGTCCGCCGCCCACAGGCCCACACCTAGGGTTCTTTACTTACCCTGTAGTATAGGTAATCTATCTCTATATATTTCAAACACTACTCTATTTGAACTCCAAAATTTCGCGGAAACGTTTAACATTTTCAAAACTTTAGGGTACAATTTACACTTGGTCGTTAGTCGTTTAACATTCTGAATAAAAATAGTAATAAAATAAAATAAGATATAAATTTTATACAAAATAAGTTCATGTAATAAAAAAATAAAAGACGTGTGGCACTCGGAGACTGCCGCGGTAAAGCTATTGCATAGCATTTTTTATGTAAATACAAAGAGGAGGTGCCCTAACGCCGAAACTCTAAGCAGGCATGAGTCACCAGATTGCGGGGTGAAGTGGGGGATTACGAATGCGCAGTAACGCCGATACAACCAATGCCACCTAGAGGCGATTTGCAGAACTAAAGAGACAAGCGTGAGATTTCAAAAAGTCATTAAAAGTTCTGCTATTCATCGATAGATGGCAAAACTAAAAAGTATCACCGCTGTGCCGGTCGGAGTGGGGGGGTGTTAGGTTATTTTCGTTACGGAATTTCTGGATTCGGTCTCCACGCTCAAGGCCCGCGATAGAAGCTATGCAATAGCTTAAAAAGTAATAATAAAAATCCCTACACTTAATACCTTTTCTATTCAATAAACACATCCATGTAATGTAACACATTCATAAAAACAAACAAAAAATACACGACATTTAAACTAAGTTGTTTCGCTTATTGGCTCCACACTATGGAATAGGCCTTAGTAAACACGCTGCTGCAACGCGACCTACCCGCGCCGCTCATTCACAACTCCACTGCTCCTTGTGTAAAACTACCTACTTCCGTTTTGTTTTAGTAGGCCAAAAGTATTAGATATTTAGATAAGTATCAATGTTATATGTTTTCAAGCAAAGTCAACGCAATGCATACCTACTTTACTTTTTGAGCATATTGTTTACTTTTATTTTAAAGTTTATGTTTTCTCTGTAAGTGAATTTGTAATTCTTTTGAGAAATTGAAGATCTATAACCGAATATTCGGGTATATTACTTCACCTACAGATTACAGATTATATTATTAACACTTTGCTGTTGATCTGAATACGGGTGTCCATAATGTATTCTTCCAATACCCAAAACGACCAAGCCTGTCGAGTTTGTTCGAAGACGCGTACTTGACTTTATGCATTTACACTTGGTATCCTAAATTCTATTGGCATCCGAATAAGGGTTAGCGACCAAGTATAATTGCATCATTAAATCGAACAAAGCCTGCCTAAAATATTATTGACACATCGACTCGTCTAATAGTAACACAGAACTCTCTTTATTGGTTAAATATCGCTATGAAAATTCCATGTATACCTAAAATACTCTGGAAAACTGAGATGGAAATTTGAATAGAATTTACAGCTACGTGTGTTTTATGAATAATTTTCCCATTACGGAATATTTTCGGTATTATTATTTCCTTATCTGCATGAATACTTAAAACCATACGAATTTGGGATAAAACACGTTATTATTTGAGAAATATGTAGGAACTTGGAATTTCCTTTATCGCCTGCAAAACAAAGCTGACCTACATTCTGTTTTATATCTCTCGACTCTTCCGTGAAGGTCATTGTATGGATTTAGTTTGAAAGAATTCCTTTTAGTTGTGGATTCTAAAGTTTCTCTTATTTTTTTCAAGGTCACTAAAGCTTAGTTAATAAATTTTCGTACTAATCCTAATAATTAACGTGAAAAGCACGGAAGCTAAAATATTTCTCAAAGATTTTACACTATAATATGTCCCGGCAGATGGCTATTATCCATCAGTATTTTAAGCGTGCCTCCAAACGCTATTTCGAATCCGCCCCCAAGCATCCCAACTCCTTGGTTTTAGCGTCCACCAAATATCAGCCTTCAGCTATTAGCAAGATACGCCATCTCAGGAACACGCTAATAGAACCCGATGATGACACCACACTTCAGCAGGAGTCCAATAAGGACAACAGCATACTCCAACGCCGTCGTCCTAAATATCGTCCCCGCCGGCGAGCACCGACGCGACGTCCACACAGATGCTGAAAGTCCGACTCTCGAGAAACCCAACACGATGCAGCAGCGGCTGCCGGGGGGACCGGTGGCGGGGTCCTCCAGCTGCACCCTGAGCCGAGGCCCGAGCTTCCCCCTGGGGACGCCCTCACGGTGTCGCAACTGGAGATAATCTCGTCACGCAAGACCGACTCTATGCTCTAGAGTAGTTCCTAGGAGTAGGCTTAACCGCCACTGCGTTAGGATTAGGTATGTCTTTGCCCTCGCTGGCGAGGCTTGCCGCTTAACGGCGATTCGCGAAACGCGTCACCCACCTGATATACCGAAAGTCCGCCACTTTCGAGAAAGCCATTCCCGATGCAGCAACTGCTGCCTTGGGGACATAGCGGTGGGGTCCCCCCGCAATGCCCCAGTAAGCCGAGGTCCAAGCCCTCCCTTAGGGCTTAAGTCCTTAGGGGACGCCCGTATGCGGTTTTGCAACCGCGATTTTAGTTTATAAGTTAGGTTTAGGGAAATTTTTCGGCGGACGGAGTCCCTAACGGGATTCTCCGCCACCTGCCCGGTTAAGCAGTTAGGGCACCTATCTTGGGTGACGATCTGCGAGAGTCCAGTAAAAAAAAATTGCTATTATTCATTGAGATTGGCCGTCGTGACCACAATTCGGCCGGAAGGACATTCATTAATTATTATCATCATCTTCATCAAATCAGTCAATCGCAGTCAACAAAATCAATGTTTCAATCTACTTATATTTTTACCCGACTGCGCCAGAAGGAGGATTATATTTTTCGAGTGTATGTATGTATGTACGTATGGATGTATGTATGTATATTTCTTTGGCACGCTCTGTAGCCTAAACGGCTTGATGGATCTTAGCTTGAGAGGTGTCGTTGGATTCGTCTTAATTGTGAGAGTGACACTGGGTATATCAAAATTATAAAAATCAAAATGACCGCTTTTTGGAGCCATTTTATTTGACTTCAAATTTTTTTTTTTCTCAAGCCCTATCTAGTGTGGTATCAAAATAAAGGGTTTTATAAATGGTTTACGAAAATATATACAACTTATATGTTTGAATGTAATTTGGAATGAGAAATGCTAAAAAACAACAAAATAATCAACGTTAAAAATGAATTTGACTTTTCAAAAAAAACGTTTAATAGTACATACATACATACATACATATTATCACGCCTGTTTCCCATTGGGGTAGGCAGAGACTATGGATTTCCACCTGCTACGATCCTGACACACCTCTTTCGCTTCATCTACGTCCATTAACCTCGTCATGCATGCTCGTCGGTTTAGAGAACTCTTAACCTGGCATAACGTTTAATAGTATGATAAATAAAACATGACAAAACTAAAAAAATTCAAATGAAAAAATTATGTAACAAAAACAAAAACCCGACTGCGTGTAAAAATAACAGAAAAAATATAAACAAGACTTATCAACACGCAGGTGGAGGCTACCTATGAACTATTATGTAATTCATGACCAAAAATATACGAAGCCTC
Source organism: Asteroscopus sphinx (assembly GCA_949699075.1). NCBI lineage: Eukaryota > Metazoa > Arthropoda > Insecta > Lepidoptera > Noctuidae > Asteroscopus > Asteroscopus sphinx. The sequence continues at coordinate 27,885,611 of OX453004.1, read as the reverse complement.
CGACTGCGTGTTGATGAGTCTTGTTTATAGCTTTTCTGTTATTTTTACACGCAGTCGGGTTTATTGTTTTTGTTAATTAATTTTTTTCATCTTTCTCATTAGTGCTGTACATCAAGCGATATTGGTTAGTTACGAAAATGAAATCCAAAACCCAGAAATCTAATTACACAGGAAAAACACATGCCCATTTCACACGAACCTCATTTCTCCTTTCCGTATTTAATCCCTCGTCTCGGTAAGATTCCGTCCGACACACACTTATGTTTAGCGCGGAAGGGTTAACAAGCTACGGAAATAATTACACAACCCACGTGACCTCTGGATATATTAAGATACAATGCTTGTCCTACATATTTATTTTGGAAGTAGATCAGTTTTGCTTTCGTTTAGTTTGTTAAAGGTCAAGGGGCTCTCTTAGTGAAGAAGTAGTAGTAAGTCTCGTAGTAAAAACCACACAGATTGTACAATCATCAACAAGGTTAAGCTGCGTTTTCCGCGGTCAGTCCCTGGATGGATGACCGTTTCGTTACACATCGAAACCCCTCCGTGCCTCGGAGAGCACGTTAATTTGTCGGTCACGGTTGACATTTACGAATATCTATGGCAGTCGTTACAGGTAGTCAGAAGCCTGAAAGTTTGACAACTGGTCTAACCTCCGAATGTCAGTATTACCCAGTAATGGGTTACAGGGGTCTGGTGACAGTCGCTCCGTGTAAAATCAGGTTAGCCATCTGGTTAGGTTGAAAACCGACTGCAACATAATTTGAAAAAGGCGAGAAGGAATTAGTTTCTTAAAGTTCCCTATGCGATTCCTAATGAGAAAATAATTGCTATTGATAGAATTTTTCGCCGTCTCTTATCTTATTCTTCTGTTTAAACCTGTAACCATCCAATTATCTGTATTCACGACTTCATTGGTTGTGAAAAAAGATAAAGATATTTTTCAAATTCTGTAACAAAGTAAAATATTTACCAACCTCTACAGACAAAATTTCCCTGTTTCGGACCCATTAACTGCGTCCAAAATAAACTCGATTATACTGCGGGATATGGTTGAAAATTCGACAATGTATGTTTGGATGTACGGACGTTGTAGGGAATTAAAAGGCCGTCCCGAAACCGTTTTGTGTAATGATGTTTGCCCACGTCACTTTAGATCGTTTGATCTTATGATTATTTGACTATTGTTATGAGCTTGTTGACGAAGTGGAATGTTATGAACGAATTATATGTAAAAGGTCTTAAATTGTTAAATATATACAACGTGTTATTGAAATTACCCAAAACCTCTTAAGGGGTCATTGTCCTTATCAGTGTCAACCACTTTTACTATGGGACCAACCCTGAACCGAGAAAAAAACAGATGTTCCCTACATTTGTATTCACATTAATCGACAAAATGTAAGGAACAGCAGATTTTTTTCCCGATTTCAGGTTTGGACCTATAGTAAAAATTGTTCATACTAATGAGTACAATGACCCCTTAAGAGATTTTGTGTTATTTCAATAACATGTTGTATAAAAATAAAACAAACTTTTTTCAATACATTGACTAAATAATTCTAGTAACGTCAGTTATCGTTTTCATAAAACCTTTATTCCTGAATAACTATTGCACTGGACCATTCTCATGACCATGTGATGTGAAAATAATACAAAGCCAGTGAATTTCTCGTTAATCAAGCATTTTTTATCAAAAACAAAACAAATAAGTGATAAATTTGACACTTTATAATTAAGACTTTTTTCATCTTTAAATATTTCGGATTAATATGATGTAGGAACGCTGTGTATGACCTTATATTTATAACTTTTATTTATTACTTTATTAATTTTAACACATTTACGCATGCGTAGCAAAATCCAAAGATATAAATTGTGTAAAGAAAAATCGCTCACGTGCAGGATTCGAACCTGCGACTCCTGGCTCAGTACATCAATGCTTTAACAATAAGATTGCTGTGAGTTTTATTTCATAAGTTGTTATTTTCTATAAAGAATCTACATTCGATTACTATATTTTACCGAACTACAACAGAATTGATCAGCTGTCAACACAATGAGTGGATACTAGCACTGAAATTTGATTTTCTGTGGATACTAGCAACCAAAATTTAAAATGTAGTAAGTCTACTCTTACTACTTTAATTGAAACTTTTGAACAAAATATATCATCTGGAATTATCTGATAAGGTGTCAGGCGTGGACGTTACAATATTTCATTTAAAATGAATCACATTTTAACAAACTATTATTTCGTACATTTTCCCAAAACCTCTCATGCATAGTTAGATCTAATAACTTCTTAGGTTTTCGCGATCACTACACATTATAATAAAACAAAGTTTAACCGGATTAAATCGCGTATATTATTTAAATTGGTTTCCCTGACGTTTCGAAAGCTTTAAACACAACATCCTAATTTTAATAGAGAAGATGGTTGGCAGCTACCACCTGTTTGGAACCCAGTCCTAAAAATAATCAAGTCCCAAACAGCACGCAACACTGTAAAAGATAATGATATTGTGAGTGATTACTGCGTGCATCGAAACGATTTTAATTAATAATATTGTACGTTATATTAAAATATTTTTTTATAAATATTTGTAAAGACGCTTGTCATCTTAGTCTACCTGTGACCACGAAATGCTGCAAAGCTTTCGAAACGTCAGGGAAACCAATTTAAATAATATACGCGATTTAATCCGGTTAAACTTTGTTTTATTATAATAGTTAGATCTTTCAAAAAGTATTTTTAATAACCAGTTCGTTAATTCATACCCGCAAACTTATTTCAGGGTTCACAATAAATTCTCCCTGCCCAACGAGGAATTTTTTGGGAATTCTGCGTATAAAAATTTAATTTATCGTCCCCTTTCGTACGTTACAGTCCAAATTTGCTGACGATTTCACAAAGAAAGCTTTAGACAACCTATCATCGATAATATTGGGATAAAAATAATAATATATTGTCTACTGTCTTTTGACCCTTTCTTATTTTAGTCCCCGATCTTCACAGGTCTTCGATCATATAGAATTAGCCGCGTGATGTGTTTCGTAACTCATGTAAAACACTTTCAAGATTTTTCAAAAATTTACAAAATTTTCGGAAACCGATTTTATAACCTTAAATATGTCGAGGACGAGTAATTTGATAAAAAATGTGAAGGATGTCAAAGGGTTACCGACAGTTCTGTTGCCCTTTGAAAGGCCTGTATTTTTTTTTCCTTTTTGGTACTTGAATATTCTGTTTGTCGGTAAAGAACACAATTATCTACCCTTTTATAACGCTCGTTCTCCATAAAAAGGTACAGTGCTTTAAGGTAATTCCGGACAATTATTACATTCCGGTAATTGCGTTAAAATGGGTTTGACGCAGAGTGTGGCAAAGTTAGTGTGAGACGCAATGATATTTAATAGTATAGATATGTCATACCCTGGGGTGCTAGCCAGAAAACCTCCACGTGTGCCTGACGGCTGCTTGTCCTTCTGGACACATCTGGAGGGAACGGCAGTTGTTTGGCCGGTGCATCCTGGGCACGGGCAATGAAATCCTTTCGAGGTATTTTATTGCCTGTGGCGAATATTCTGTCGCGGGAGCGGCCCGTTCTGGGCCAGTAGGGAGTTGCTCCACGTGTCCCTCTGTTGCCAACAGAGGGCACAGTGGAGAAGCAGGGGCGGGCCCAGTGTGCACTCACCCTGCAACCGGGCAGGCAGCGGGGAGACTGTCCTTCCCTGCCCCCATCGATCTCGTAACCCGCGTGTGTGTGAGTATTCTCGCGCCTCTTGGGACCGAGGGTCTTGGCTTCACCACCCGGATCGCAAGGAATAAAACCTCTATAAAAATTACGGGAGGTAGGGCCTACGAGCAGCAGACTCGCGGTAGTCTGCTGCCCGACCAGCAGCTGGCGTAGCTGGCACACCTGGCGTAATTGACGCAGCTGGTAAAGGCCCATGAGGTGAGGTGGCGTGCCGTGTTCCGTGTTCGCCACCGAATTTTCTAATGATAAAAAAAAATCTCCATAGATCCATTATGGATCTAGACTATGGATCTAACGAGAATGATCCCTAGTTAAGACGTTTTTCTATTAATCCGAATAAAGTAAGGCACCGAGTGTGACCGGTGACAAAAAATAACTAAAATGCCGTCGTGTGTGTACTGAAAGTGTTCCAATTAAGTAGCAAAAATAACTTGAACTAACGAACTTACCTACATTGTACTAGTTTATGTGTATTGTGCTGCCGCTGCGTACGGAACATTTTTAAATTGTTTTTTAGGGTATGACATATCTTTTTTTTTTGCCATAGGGAAATCCTCATGGCCGCACTCCGTCCGTAGACGGAGCCAGTGTGGGACTCTTACTGACTAAAACCACCACAGTGTTCCTTCAACTACCTTAGCCGGGGGCGTGGGAACCCGTGAGTATTCACACAACCACCCCCGACAGGTCCCGGCCCGCCACAAGTAGTTGAGCCAGAAGAGGCTCGCCTACTTGTGGCGGGCCGGGACTCGTGCGGCCTCACGGCCGCACCCTCCTTGGTGGCGCATTCGGAACCCTGCACGCCACCTCACTTTATGGGCCTTTAACAGCTGCGCCAATTACGCCAGCTGTGGACTGTGAGGGACACGTGGAGCAACTCCACACTGGCCCAGAACGGGCCCCTCCCGCGCCAGAATATTCGCCACAGGCGATAAAATCCCCTGAAGGTTAATCCAGAAGAAAATATTTTATTGCCCGTACCCGGGATGCACTGGCCAAACAACTGCCGTTCCCTCCAGACGTGTCCAGAAGGACAAGCAGCCGTCAGGCACACGTGGAGGTTTTCTGACCAGCACCCCACAACACTCGGTCCTCTGCCTTCCCCCCTCTACCCATGGGTGTCGTAAAAGGCGACTAAGGTTTGTAATTAGGAGGATGGGCAGCAGCGTTGTCCTATGCACTAACATCGTGCAAAATTACCCACTACGGTCACCAACCCGCCTGCCCAGCGTGACTATGGGCATACATCTCAATAAACTCACAACGATATTTGGCGACGCTGAAAAGGAATAAAACTATCAATTACGTCTGTTAATCATGCGAAGTCGAATGGAGAAAGAAAAGAAAGAAAGAAAAATGGTTTATTCTCACAGTCAACGACGCGCAACGTTTCAACAACAGTGATACAAAACACAGCAGGTAATTAACAGGTGGGGTTTAAAAGAAAGTCAAACAAAAAATACATAGGTAAAATATAAAGAAAGGGCAACATAGTGGAGGAAGTCGATATGATCGTCTGGCGCACCCTTTGCAGTCAGCCCCTCTATCAGCCTGCTGACTGACTGAGTCTTTCCCCGCGGCATGAACTATTTTTGTTTATCTCATATTGACCCGAAAGAAAAACAAAAAAATCCCCAGAGATTACAAATCAAAGCCACAAAAGCTACCTTCACAGAATATACAGTTATTTTCCCTAACAACAGCTCTGTCAACGTTTAGCCGAGAGGGAAGTTTACGGATTTGCACGCCCTCATTAGGGGAACGCTTACTGCCTCCTTTGTTTTATCCCTCCCGCCATCGCAAGTAACAGACTTTGCAGGGTTGAGTTACAATCTCGTTAAATAAGTTTTAAAAATCTTGTTATTTGAACAAAGATTTGGGTTAAGCAAAAATAACAGGACAATGTTTAAAGTTGTACACACGGCTAAATGTCAAGATATACTTTCCAGTAGATTAACTTATAATCTCTCATTGTACGGAAAGCTTACACAATGCGAGGTCAGCTTATACTGAAAATTCATAGCTGGATATATAGCTGTGTGTACCCACAGATATAGTAAAAAATTTAGTCGAAGTGCTGCGAACAATCATAGTGAAGTCAACAAAACCGTGCTCCTCCATGTACAAACCAGCGCTCACGCACACACATGCACCTCAAAGCGTGCTCGAAACCCGCAAAAAAAAATATCCTTCAGGTGCATGATGAGCTAGTGTGTACGTCTGTGTGTGTACCATGGAAGTCAATAATTTTTTTTTTAAACTTCAATGATTTTTCATAGCTCACAGTATTTATAAATTTAAAAGTTCACAACATTATCGTAATGATTTATTCTCTAACCGTACCAGAAGTTCGTCCAAATGCATTAAATTTTCCATTGTTTTTATAAGCTTTTCACTAAATATGACGTTGCAACTTTCCCAACTTTTCTCACAAGAACCCGCCAACGCAAACACTAACTACAGCCAGAAAATTCAAGCACAAAATTAAAACTTATGTACACACGGCTACACATCAAGCTGTACATTTCCAGTATAAGCTGATCTCGCATTGTATAGGTTTTCCTTAAAACGCGAGGTCAGCCTTTACTGGTTTTGTACAGCTTGATGTGTAGCCGTGTGTACACGTAATCAGAACCGCTCAGCGACTCACTGAAGCTATTAACAGAAACAAGATACCGCGTCGCTAAGTGCGCTCCTGACGCAGACATTTGACGTCGACGTCAGCGTTACATAATGCTCTCGGGGCTTTGAACGGCGACTGCCCAAATAAAAAAGGACTTTATAGCTACAAGAACTATAAAATCGTAAGTGGGATGTGGTTGCAGCAGATTCAGATTTTCCTTTAGCGTTGTATTTTACGTTAATAATCCATACCCATATACCCATAATTTGTACGTTGTTCCTGTTTACTACTATTTTCATGGTGTACAATAAAGTATATTCTATCTATCTATCTATCTAATAAACATTATCTTCTTGGAGTAATACCTTATTTGTTGGACGAACACTTTCACTGACGCATGTATTGACGTCAATGCTACAATCTCTTCCTCAAGTCCTGAGTCGAAGTACTGGAAGAACTTAAAAATTAAATTGAAATTCAAAGGTATCTGTGAGGTGGTTACGGCAACTTCTGAAAAGTTTCTGCTGTAGTGGTGTACATAAATAGTACTTCCATGGTTTTCTTTTTTTTGGCATTCCATTTTCGGCTTATTGCTTTATAGTTAGTCACTTCTACTGTTACACCTATAACACTGCCGTTAAAATAACTTTTTTCTGAAAAGGAATTTTTTTTAATGAGATAATACCTGTTATTATAAATGTGTATTTTCTATAAGATATGCTGATGTCCTAATATTCCAATACTCTGATCGGTAACTGGATAATTGTGTTAGACTATTCAAATATTTCGTGATATCACTAGTATATTATTTTACCGCCATATTCCATAGTAATTGGTATTTGTTGTATCGTTGGAAAGGGACGACCTAGGAAAAAGTACTGAAACCAAATCGCGGAAACCCACAAAAAAGATTCGAGAGCACTCTAAGCCGACGAGCTGACGATCTGAAGAAGGTGGCTGGGGGGGACTGGATGTGGAAGGTAGAGGACCGAGTGTTGTGGCGCAACTTTGGAGAGGCCTATGTCCAGCAGTGAACTGCGATAGAATGAGTTGATGAAGCTAACGAGCATGCATGAGAAGATTAATGAACGTAGATGTAACGAAAGAACGTTGGCAGGATCGTAGAGGGTGGAAATCCATAGTTTCTGTCAGTCCCGATGGCAAACAGGCATTACAATTATGTATGTATATTAATGACAAAGGCCAAACTAACCCAGTAAAATGAGTCAGAAACTCGTCGTATCATGACGCAAAAACTTGTTCACAACAATGAGCGCTTGTCATTGAGCGAGCGACCAGCTATTGAAAGCGAAGCTGATCCTGAAAGTAAGCCGGGAAAACTTTGTATTGTTCAAAGATCAGCTTACATTGTAGAAGAAAAGCATTAGTTTATAAGTAGGTATGTTGGTAGGCTAAGAACTTGGCTGATGAGCAACGAGTTGCAGTTTCGATTTCCGCACGGAAAAAGTATTTATATGACCTGGAGATAATTGTTACGGTCTTGTGCATAATAATATGACAGTTTTGTGTGTGTGAACTCACCCACGTTGCATAGTTGTTGTGGTGTGTTTTTTTTTCCGAAGAGAAAACCTTCAAAAGACCAGACCACCAGCCTCATGGGGAAGAGGCTGGGTTTTAACCGCACTAAAAGGTACTTCTCCGGGCGGAGTGCGACCATGAGAATTGACCCCACGAAACTAAAAAGAAAAAAAAGGTAGTTAACATAACATAACATCACGCCTGTATTTCCCCGAAGGGGTAGGCAGAGGTTTATAGTACACCCACATTTCGCCAGTTATGTTATAGTCCCATGTAATAGGGGGCGAGCCTATTGCCACTAACCGGGCACAAATCCATACTCCGGGCTGCTACTGAGAATTTCCTAATGAAAAAACCCAATAACACTTTGCCCGACCCGGGAATCGAACCCAGGACCCCACGCTCAGCAGTCGCGCTTGCAACCACTAGACAGACAACAAGGCAGTCCTTATGTATTATAAGTATGTATTTACAAAAAAAAAAGTATGTACAAGCTCTGCTTAGTTTGGGACTAGATGGTGCTGATGTCCCAAGATATTTAATAATTACATTTCGTCATTTACTTTTTACGCGCAGTTATGCGATGTTTCATTTGTCAAAAGTGGATGAAAAGCTCTTGGAGACTTGAAACCAAATACTACAAATGTACTCCGGGCTGCTACTGAGAATTTCCTAATGAAAAAACCCAATAACACTTTGCCCGACCCGGGAATCGAACCCAGAACCCCACGCTCAGCAGTCGCGCTTGCGACCACTAGACCAACGAGGCAGTAAAACGAGGTAGTTAAACGTTTAAAAACGATGTACCATACCAAAATAAAAATGAGTTTTTTTTTCTTACAATCGATTAGAACAATAAACCTCATTTCTGAATTAATACCATATATTAACAACGCTTTACTTTATTACAGCATTTATTTCAAACGTTAATCAGAAACTAGAGGTTTAATTATAATAAATATTTTTTTATTGCTCAAACTCTTTTATAAAAAATATATGAATTCAACGAACTCAGACAGGCTGATTCACTAAACTCGTAATACGTATAAATAACAACGTTACGTTTAAAAGCTGTAATGGAAGTTGAGCGAGAAACTGCTAATAATCTTCATAAATTCCCTGACTTACTTTGGAGGTACAAATTGGTAAAAAAAAATTTATGCAGAAGACTTTTAGAATTAATGAATAGGTCAGATTTTGAGTGTCACTAAGCTTGCGTTAAGGGCAAAGGAACAATGTCTTCAGGATTTGCGTATAAGCACATAAGAGAACTCCAAAAAGGTCTTGATGGTGTGTGTAAGTCTCTAATCCACATAAAGCGTAAAAGACTTTTTGCTTAATCTCATTCGAGAGGGGCCCACCATGGTTATATAGTACCGTTACAAAGATACGGCCCTGTGACAGACAGACGGACGGACGGACGGACAGCGTAGCTAGAGTAATAGGGTCCCGTTTGCACCCTTTGGGTACGGAACCCTAAAAACAGTAGAATTAAGAACCCTTTTTTTTAAGTCGGTTAAAAACTATTGTTTACATTTTCAACAAACACTTCTTTTCACGCCCGAATCGATTTGAATTTGAATCGATAGATTTGTCTGAGTTTGAACTTGACAAAAACCAAACCGAATTCCGTACCTAGCGACCACGCGATTCCCTCAGCGACAGCTAATGGCTCTGCAACACACGAATGAAACAAAATGCAATCAAACCGATATTTGCATGTCAACTAACTCCCATAGGAGTCGCAATGCGGGAGAGAGCCACTAGTAACAGTTGCTGGTTGCGGAATAATTCCATACGTTAACCCTACTTAAATTATGGTAGTCTAGATAAGAGCGCTCAGCGTTGAATATATCGCTGAGCGCTCTTAAAATCATGCTAAATGGCGCTAAATCAGCGCTATTTTATTTACCTTGTCAAATTCAAATTAAGTTTATTTGCTTAAAATGTGGTATAGAGGATGGTATATGACACAAAAATAGATAGATAGAATGGAAAAGTGGGCAGGGCGCGCGTGCCAACACTCTGCACCGTAGTGCAGGGCATTTCAAATCCTTTCTCAGTACGCCTTATGACTATGACGAGACTTTTGTTACAGTGTGTAAAGAGCTCACATAACATCGCCTCTAGTCTAAAATGGCGCTCTAAATTCAGCATTTATAAAATAAAGCAGGCTTTCAACATTTATTCGCAGGGAAGGTGCAATGCGCCAAAGTAAACCTTTTAAAAGTTAAATGAGTGTAATAATAAGTTAACTGTTTCGTGAATTCGTTGCGAGTTGCTAGTATTTGAGCTAGTTTTTGTCGGTTAAAAGTGAGGCAATTATTATATTTCCGTGTAGTTTAAAACAATTTGAAACGATTTGTGGAAACAGTTTACACATGAAATCCAGAGCATAGTTTTTTTCTATTATTTGTTGTGAACATTGCAGTTTTCAGAAATGAATTTATGTCGCATGCAAGAAGTGAGCTAACATTTTTGTTAACATGCTAAATATGGAATAGAAATGTTCGTTTTGTAGTTTTTATAATAGTATTTTTTTTCATACAATATTAGAGATATAAAACTGGCAAATAATACTTTACTACAATTATTAAAAAAATCTCAAACTTTTTTTTTATTACGTGGAGAAATCCTCATGGTTGCATTCCGCCCGGGGAAGGCGGAGCCAGTGTCGGACTCTTACCGACTAAAACCACCACGGTGTTCCTCTTCCAAATCTTGGCCGGTAGTGAGGGAAACTTGTATTCATGCAACCGTCACCGGCAGTTCACAGGTAGGCGAGCCCCTTCTCCCCGTGCGCCACCAACATCTGCCAAAGGGTGCGGCAGATCTCGACGGGCGCGCGCGGAACATGACGCGCCACCATCACGGGCCTTGACTGATTGGACGGCGGGCTACCCCGAGTCCACCACCTGCAGGCCCATTCCTAGGGCGGCTGGAGGTCAGCGTACGCCCTCCTGCAACGCCCGGTCCGTTTTCTGTCAGTGGGAAGAGAGGTCGTCGCCTCTCAAACCCTCTTCGCCGCCTCCTTAGCGAGCATCACCTCCTCGCAAAAGGAGACGACGCCCTCCGAAGCGCGCTTTTGCTCCCGACCATAGAAGCGAGAGATCCCCTTCACCTACTGCAGTGATAGGGTCACAGCGCTGCGTGGCCCAAGCTGGGCATCCTGCCAGTGTGTGCTGCGCCGTGTCCTCAAGGCAGCTCCCGCAGTGATAACACTCGGGTGTCGGCTCCCGACCTATGCGACACAGATACTTCCCGAAGCATCCGTGCCCTGAGAGTATCTGCGTCAGCTGGTATGTGAGGGCGCTATAGCCCCTCTCCAGCCACTCCTCCATGACATGCCTTATTGCAGCGTGCCCTGACTCTGTCAACAAACTCAAATAGGTACGTGGGACACTCAGAAAGTTTTGCGAAACAAAAAAAAATTGTTCTATACGTACATATATTTTTATCAAATCTTTTCAAAGTACTTTCCACCAGCCTCTATACAAAGATTCATGCGCCTAAACCAGTTTTCAAAACACTTTTTCCAGTCCGCCGCAGACACCTCGTTTACAGCCTGCTCGAACGCAGCCAGCGCATCTTCCGGCGACTAAAATTGTATCCCTTTGAGCTGATTTTTTATTTTTGGGAATAAAAAGAAGTCACACGGTGCTAGATCAGGGCTGTAAGGAGGGTGACCCAGGAGTTTGACTGGCGTGCTGTCCAGGAAGTCCCTCGTTTTGAGTGCGGTGTGCGCAGGTGCATTGTCGTGGTGGAGCAGTAGCCCGCGGAGCCCTGTGTTTGGTCGCTTGTTGCTTATAACAGAGAAAACTTCTGGCAAACATTTGGTAGTATAGCATTCGGCATTAATGCTTCTTTGATCCCGTAAGGGAATTGATACCAAGTGGCCAGTCAAATTAAAAAAGCTAGCGATCAAAATCTTACCCCCGCTTCTAGATCGCTTCACTTTGGTAGGCGTTGGCTCATTTTGAAACACCCAAACAGTCGACTGGCGCTTGGTTTCTGGGTCGTATTGATAAATCCAGGACTCATCACCTGTAACGATGTCGTAAACACGCCGAGACGAGCCTGCTTCAAATTTGTTAAGCATATCACGGCACCATTCCACCCGGGCCTGCTTCTGAGCATCGGTGAGGTTGTGCGGCACCCAGCGTGATACTATCCTCCTCACGCGAAGATGGCTGTGTAGAATCTCGTGAACGCTTCCCGATCCAATCTTCAATATGTGTTGAATCTCCTGATATGTAATTCGCCTATTGTCTTGGATTAAATTTTTCACTGCTAGCACGTTTTCTTCGGTAACAGCCGTCAAAGGGCGACCGCTTCTTTCGTCATCCCCCAAAGTTGGTCGACCGCGCTTGAATTCGTTATACCAACGATACACGGTTGCCTTGGAAGGGCCTTCATCCATGAATGCCATTTGAAGTCTATCGTACGATTCATCCGGTTTCAGGCGACACTTGAAATCGTATAAAATCATAGCTCTAAAATGTTCCCGGCGCAGATCCATATTTCAGTGAGACACAATACTTTGAATTAACTCGCAAAAAATGTGGAGGGAAATTTTGAAATTGGAACTTACTTATTTTTACTTATAAATAATCATATTTTCGAAAAACATTATAACTGGCCAGTCTCCCATATATAAAAACTTTTTTTCGCAATACTTTCTGAGGGGCCTGGTATGTTTGTATTTGAGTGTCCGAAAATATGATAGATTAAAGTACATTTGAAGTTTGACTGCCTCGTTGGTCTAGTGGTTGCAAACGCGACTGCTGAGCGTGGGGTCCAAAGTGTTGTTGGGTTTTTTCATTAGGAAATTCTCAGTAGCAGCCCGGAGTTTGGATTTGTGCCCGGTTAATGGCAATATCTCTTCTCATGGGTGTCCTAAAAGGCGACTAAGGGATTCACCAGAGGATGGGCAGCAGCGTTCTCTGAGTATTTAACCAACCAACTGCGATCGCCAACCCGCCTGCCAAGCGTGGAGATTATAGCATATCCCCCCCTCCCTTAATTGGGGGAGGCCTATGTCCAGTAGTGGACGTCTTTCGGCTGAAATGATGAATGGCAATAGGCTCGCTCCCTATTACATGGGACTATAACATAACTGGCGAAATGTGGGTGTGCTATTACACCTTTGCCTACCCCTTCGGGGAAATACAGGCGTGATGTTTTGTTATGATGTGAAGTTTGTTCTAGAGTCAAATTATGCTGGTTAATTTAAGTTAACTATTTAGTATCGTGAGTAATTTTGTCTGAATAATTTTTATTGAAGAGTTTTTCCAAATGAGTTGTGTCCTTACGTATGAGTATCGATTCTGATATCGTAGCACAAAGGAACAACAGGATTTTAGTTACATATTGTATAACTTGAAAGGCAAATAAAAATCATCTTATTCTAGAACAAAATCGACCCATTATTATCCCACAGTTGAGCACAAGCTTCTTCTCAGAACAAGAAGCGTTCGCTAGCCTTCTGCAAGTTGGTGGATTAATCTTATTGATTGGCCTAAAAAATCAAATACGCAGGCCCAAAAACGCTTCCTTTTTATTCAGCCAGCAAAAGCTCTCACTATTTCTTTTCAAAGATTAAGGCTTGTTTTTTCGACTTTTTACTTGCAAATGAATTAAATTACCCTTAGGCAAGGATCGGACATGGATTTAGCGAAGAATAAAATTACTTGCGCGTGTACAAGGGTCGGGAAACTCGAGATAATAAAAAAAGCATGGCGTTAAATCTATGTATATCGATGTAAACAGAATTTCACTAAATTTTACAAAATTAAAAGCCTTTGATTCTATCGATTGAAACTGATTGATTCGGACGGACCTTTTTTACGACCGCTAATTCAATTAATGATCCCGACATGTTGTTGACGCAAAAAATCTACAGACTTTTAGTACATATACTAAATAGTACATATAAAGATTTAAATTGTGGAAAGAAAAAATCGCTCACGAGCAGAATTCGAACCTGTGACTCCTGGCTTAGTACGCCAGTGCTTTAGCCACTAAGCTACCGTGAACACTGCTCGTGGTATCGAAATTATCCTCCACTGTGGTACGTCTTTGGGTGAATTCAGCGATATCTTATTAAGAAACAGTGTTTCTTAATAAGTGATTCGTTTTTTTAGTGATTCGAATCCTGCTCGTGAGCGATTTTTTCTTTCCACAGTTTAAATCTTCAGATTTCGCTTCGCTTGCGTAAATGCGTTAAAAATTATAAAATAATTAGTGAGGGTAGGCGTATCTATACGACTTTGAATTAACTGCAATGTTAGTCGAGTCGGTTAAGAAACACTTAATAAGATATCGCTGACGTCACCCAAAGACGTACCATTGTAGAGAATAATTTCGATACCACGAGCAGTGTTCACGGTAGCTTAGTCGCTAAAGCACTGGCGTACTAAGCCAGGAGTCGCAGGTTCGAATACTGCTCGTGAGCGATTTTTTATTTCCACAATTTAAATCTTTAGATTTCGTTTTGCATGCGTAAATGCGTTAAAAATAATAAAATAATTAGTACAGTAAAAAATATAGACGAGGTTCGACTCTCAGTACACATCGTGGCATCTTCCAGTAAGCATTGCGAAAGTAATTAACATTGGTGCATGATGTGTGCGTGAGCGCTGGTTGTACACGAAGGAGCATAGTTTTTTTAGCTTCACTATGATTATTCGCAGCGCTACGTCTATTTTTTCACTGTCTGTGGGATTGTATAAATGAATTTCAAGAATAAAAAAGTCATACTTTTAAAAAAAAACACGCGTCTACTAGAGAACCTCCTCCTTTTTTTTTCGTCGGTTAAGAAATAGATCAACACCTTTCAATGAAACCTTCATGAAAAATCAAACCCTTATTCCGCGTCGCTGATAGGTAGCCTCGGTCGCAGTTCAATGTTCCAACTTACGCCGGAACCCTAAGAACGCCTGTCTGAATAAAACATTGCGGGAATACTTGGCCGCAAAATTGTCATTGATGGAATATGGAGAGGGCGTGTATGATTGATGTCAAATTGATGTGATTTAAGTATGTTGTCCGTGTTGTGTAATAACCAACCCAAGTAGATACTGGGATATTCTTTGCACAAATTTTATGAGAGTAAATAATTGGAGTGTTGGTAGTCAGGACAGCTGTATTTTAAGTTTTTCAGGTATTGTTTTAGTTGCTTACAGTCAGTCGTCTAATAAATGTATCTCAAACAATAAAAAACTATAGCTAGAAACGTAGCCTCCCCCGCACAGAACTTAACTCCCCCCCACTCCCAGAGTGCAGACTTTTAATAAGCCGATATTTTAGGCTAGGTATAAGGCTGTTTTTCATCAAAGTTAATTCTCTGATTAAACGGCCTATTACCACACCTCGGACACTCAATACAATATAAATGCTAGTACCATCTACATACAAGATTACGTCTGTATACGAATGCACCCACTCGTGTAGGTTAGTGATGCACGCCGCTCATAATACCGACTGGGTTCCTAGCGCTTTTGCAGAGATGGCGTGCTTGTATAGCGACTGGCGATTGACATCCATAGCAATCTTGCAGTCCAATTGCCGGCAAACTGTGGGCGGATGCGGGATCCGGGCGAGAAATCTTGAATTGGCGGGGGGTAGTGAGTGGCCGTTCTGTACATTAATATTAGATATTCTGTGCTATTACTATTTAAATATAGAAGAATTGTGAGTAAATGGTCGTTTAACCAGAGATTAACCCTTAGTCGTGGTGATTACGTTCAGCACGGAGACATACGCAAGTGCGCACCGGCAGACCCAATTTCTATTGAAGAGGTTTTCCAAAAGACTTGTGTCCTTACGTATGAATATCGATTCTGATAACGTACCTCACAGGAACAACAGGGTTTTTGTTACATGTTGTATAAGAAATAACTTCGTATTCGAAGGATCCGTCTTGGACACAGATATTAATTAAATAATAGCTAATCGAAGATTTACACTTGAAAGTATATCCAAAAAAAAAATTAAAACACTCATTAGTGTATTTAGATTACCCTGGAAAATGCTTAGTCAAACCGTATTTGATCTCATTTTGCCGAACCATTTTCTTATTATTAGCGCAAGTCATCCCATTTTTTCTTGTTTTCATCCTCATTAGGGGTAGACACGTAATTTTGAGCTTCATTCAAGGTCAAGAGAGAAGGTTATACTTAGGTCAAATCTAAGATCTTACCTAAAGAATTTGATATTCATTTATATATATATTTATATATTATTATTTTTTTTAATTTTTTTTTATATATATTATTTTTATTTTTATTTTTTGACGACCTCTGTGGTCTAATGGTTCGAGTGTCGGACTGCTGATAACGAGGTCGTGGGTTCGATTCCCACAGGACACAAATATTTGTGTGATGAACATAAGTGTTTGTGTTGGTCTGGGTGTGTTGCTTATGTATTATAAGTATGTATTTACAAAAAAAAAGTATATACGTATTATATCCATTGTCTAGTACCCATACCACAAGCTCTGCTTAGTTTGGGACTAGATGGTGCTGTGTAAAAATATCCCAAAGATATTTATTTATTTATTTTATTTTATTTATATTACTAGTGCGTACTTTAGAAAAAAACTGAAGGTGATATTGAGTCATTGACCATTTACAGCCCAATAGACAAACACTAAATTCTGTCAACGGCCGAGGTACAAGGAAGCGGGGAACTGCAATCCGATTGGCCCTACCAAGGCGGCTATTTGGCTCACAGAAGTCATTGAAACCATTGAGCATCCCCGGGTTGCGGTTGCTCTATGATCGAAACTTATTCGAAAATTTCGAGTGGCGATTAGTGGTGTCGATACGCTTGTTCACGGAATAAACTTATTTTAAACTATCGCTCTCTTTTACTAATACTGGACACAAGAATGGGATGTCAACATTTTTAGTGCTGTC
Source organism: Asteroscopus sphinx (assembly GCA_949699075.1). Taxonomy (NCBI): domain Eukaryota; kingdom Metazoa; phylum Arthropoda; class Insecta; order Lepidoptera; family Noctuidae; genus Asteroscopus; species Asteroscopus sphinx. The sequence goes on along the minus strand of OX453004.1, from coordinate 27,868,770 downwards.
CAATTTTTCGCAATTAAAATTTCCATACGAGTTTAGTCGTGATCTCGAAACGTGCCTACTAAAATTCAAAGAAATGTAACACGTAAACTTAACAGTTCTAAAATTGTTGCCATCCCTTTCTTGTATCTACTATTATTAAAAGAGAGCGATAGTTTAAATAAGTTTAGTTCGTGAACAAGAGAATCGACAACAATGACGACTTATCAGTAGGTCAATTCACGTAACAAAGCAATGCAGTTGCAGTTACGTTTCGATCAAAACAATGCTTTTCGTATTCTCTTATCTTCGGCGATCGCTGTCAGAAACAAACTGCAGTGTCACTGCAACTTGATCGGCGTGTCGTGAAATCACATGAATTAGGGCCCAGAACTATTATTAGTCTGATGTGTTGACATTGACAGACATCGGTCGGTTGTTATGAGGTGTGTAAAGGCTAAATGGTTGATTTAGTAAGTAGTGAAACAAGTGCATAATGGAACGCCATGAATATAACATGTAACAAAAACCCTGTTGTTCCTGTTCTTCTTCTTCGTGTCGACATGAGCTACATAATAATAATAGCACATGTCGTGGGGAAAAGATTAGCCAATCAGCAGGTTGATAGCGGGGCTGACTGCCCAGAGTGCGCCGGACGATCAATTAAATATCGTCACTCGTGGAGGCTCTTTTAATGCACCCATGTTGTTGTTGTTCCTGTGAGCTACGTTATCAGCATCGATATTCATATGTAAGGACAAAACTCATTTGAAATAAAATTAAATCATTATTAAAATTGTAAATTGAATGTGATTATATTACTCAAAACTCACTCACTCAGTGATAATATCATTAAATAAAATCTAATTAAATATTAAATCATTATTAATTGTAAATTGAAAGCGATTATACCACTTTCAATTTACAACTAATAGTTATAATAAAACAAAGTTTAACCGGATTAAATCGCGTATATTATTTAAATTGGTTTTCCTGACGTTTCGAAAGCAGTTGCAGCATTTCGTGGTCGCAGGTAGACTAAGATGACAAGCGTCTTTACAGATATTTCTAAAAAATAACTAATAATTAATTTGATTATTTTTATTGAACAGTTTTTCCAAATGAGTGTGGTGTCATGAATATTGATTCTGATAACGTATTTCGTAGGAACAACAGGGTTTTTGTTACATAATGTATAGAGTATAGATTTAAACTTCTGTTATATTCGGATTTCCATGAAAACGCTATCTATTATAGAGTATTGAACAAGTAGCTGCACTACATGATATTCAGAGTCAGGAGGGAAATCTTTATTGCCAGAGCTGGTATGTCTACAATTTAAATCGATCGCAGACGCATGGTTTGGTCCATCCGATCGGTTTACATATAAACGCAACTTTAACTGCATAATGTCTATTGTCTTGTTGTGGAAATAAATCATTTTTATTTCTTTCTTTTTCTTTCTAATGCATTCTGATACGATATCTAAGATAACGTTTTCTGTTTCTTATTTTAATACTGTTTTTAAAACGTGTTTTTTCTCCATTATCGAACTTAAGTTGCTTTGAAGATCTGCTGTTTATGGGTATATCCACATCCCGGCGTGAACAACATGGGCGGTTGCAACGATTTCAATGTAAAATAATGACCAAACCAACCAACCAAAAACCATATTTCCAAGATCACTCAATCCATCAGGTGTTTGGATTGAGTGATCCAATGAAACTGTCATAGATTCCTGGACTTATATTTTAGAGCCTTGATGTTTTTGTAAAATCCTGTGACAATTGTGTACAAATTTTTTATATGAAAATCTCGTCTACACAGTATTTGCCGTGATTCAGGTAATAGCCGTTTTGGCAAATGTTCGAATTGAGTGATCCACATATCGGGCGCTGGCTTCATTCGTTTGTATTTGACCATTTTTGACTAAATGTCCGTTTCGTTTTTCGTTTTAATATTATCACTGAAAAAAAAGATCACTCAATCTAGATGCTCATCCGCACTCGCGATTGAAAAATGCGGTAGAAAAAACATATCAGTGTGCGAATAAAAACAGCGGGAATAAAAATCGCTCAGCGGTCTTGGCCTTATCCGTCCATCCGCCCGCATCTCATCAATGTGCCCCCGTATTCTACTTCTAATGTTGTAAGTATAAGGATTGTTTTAAATTGAAATCTTTGCACCCGTCACGTGCCAGTCCGTCCTAATATAACTATTTTACGTAATCCTAGCATACCGCTTAAGTCCGTTTTGTAAATGTTTACATTTCGAACTTACAAACTTAATCGAAAACGAGTTAATTCATTCCTTCAATCATATTTTTTTGCGTTTAATCTGGTTTCGTTTACATGAAAGACCCGTTAATGTCCCATTTCTAGGCACGGGCCTCTTCAGACCTGGCTACGAATAAAAAGGTTAAGGTACACCACCCTGACCTAGTGCGGGTTGGCAGACTAGACACACCATCAAGTACTGTATGGAGCACTCTCAGATGTGCAGGTTTCCTCACGATGTTTTTCCTATACCTTTAAAGCAAGTTATAATCAAATTCTGATCCGCGCATGAATTCCCTAACGCCTTTAAAGCTGGAGTGAATCGGCACCTAACAGGTTTGCTCGCTCCATCGTCGACCACATCTTGACAAAGCTGTCTAGATTGCGGTCAAGAGCAGATCTATATCTCATTTAAAAAAAAGTCAGAGTTCCGAGCCGGGTTTGAACTCAGACCCTCCTGCATGGGATACAACTGATACAAGTGCTCAACCGCTAAGCTAGCACTGCTTTCTTTCTTTCAAATCTGAGCTAATTATTTCAAAAACATGAAAAAAAAATCCTTGAAATACATAATACAGAAAAGCTTAGAAATATTGTGATCGTGTGAAACCTTACACGGCCAATTAATTTCAGTTAATTGGTAGCTTTTATCATAGTCATTACGTTAATTATGTGGTGTCAGATTCCTTTATGTGATCAATAAATATCGATACTATTATTCCATTTATACCAACATAAGTACATACATATTATCTATCATGCCTGTTTCCCATTATGGTAGGCAGAGACCAGTGGCGTAGCTAGATCTAAATGGGCCCTGAATAAAAATTTGTTGGGGCCCCTTTTTACCCGACTGTGGCGATGCCTAATGGGGGGGGGGGTTATGTTTTAGGGGCCTGTATCATGATACGACTGATACGACGGTAGCTACGCCCCTGGCAGAGACCATGGAAGTCAAAATAATAAGGTCATAAAAATGATATCTACTGTCGGAACGCGTGTCACCGGTTTCTCGCTACCAACTCATAAATACGCAATTACGCCCACCATGATATAGCATTCAATACAAAATAAATTAAGCCTAAAAAATTCTCCGCTGTTAGATATGCTGCAAAATAGAATATTAATAACTCTGCGTCCAAAACAACACTGATGATTAAGCAAAAGGTTCACGCACTGGTGTCCTACGAGACACTTGTACACAAGGCTGTGTATCAAGCTGTAAATTTCCGGTATAAGCTGACCTCGCATTGTATAGGCTTTCCGTACAATGCGAGATCAGCTTATTCTGGAAATTACAGCTTGATGTATAGAGGTGCGTACGCGGCGACAAGTTCACGTGCCTTTGTCACTTCTATTAACTTATTATTTAGATTTCTATAGTTGGGCTAGTCCACAAATTCAAAGTCAGTGGGCTATGGAGCGAGCTGTCCTTGGAGTTTCTTTGAAGGACCGGAGAAGAACCGGAATGACCGACATAGCTTGTAGGATCAGTAAGCTGAAGTGGCAGTGGGCTGCCCATGTCTATCCAAGGACCAACGGCCCCTGGAGTAGACGAGTCCAGACTAGATTTCCATCTGCTACGAACCTGACAAACATTTTCGACATAAAATGTAGCCTGTACTTACATTTTGTGTTAATTTCAGAGTAAAAGGAAGACCGCTCTAAAAATAACACAGAAACACTTTATCTGCTAAATTTATAACATCAACACGTCCCAATCTTATTACAAATCTTGTAAATAACAAAGTGGAGCTGGCATATTTACATAGTACCTCAACATCTTTGTACTTTATCCAAAATAACTCTAGTACAGTCCTTTTTGTACGTGACTTTTCCATTTTAAGGAAAAAAATAGGATTCAGGTGACTCATATAAGTTTCAGACCCTTTTTACCATAATGCTGTAATCTACATTATTTTGGTGACATGTACTAAAGAGTTTTATTTTGTGTAATAAGATTTGTAGTAGGCAGTGAGGGTATAATTATTTTGAACTATTTACCTAATAAAACATAAAACACTCATTTATTAATATTTATATCATCTGATGTTCTTCTTCTTCTTGCGTGTTAGTGGTTCACACTATTTTCTTGTAGTATTTAACCACTTCTATGACGGTGCTCAAAAATTACCAGGACAGTATGGAAGCAGCTGGAAACGGGAAACCCGATGTTTTAGAATTTAAGTTTAATATTTTAAAATTATAGTTAGTATCAGCAAAAAAGGCTGAAAATAAAATGTCTGTGCTCGTGGCTTCGTTTAGGTCAGCTCTTGTACAGTAGACAGGGTACAAGGGACAAGTAACCAAATGGGCCATGGACTGAATGAAGACCCCCATAATCGCATTAAGATATTGAGGAGTCTCGCATTCCCCATTTGCCCAAATTTTCTCTGCAGCGACCGACTTGAGTCCGTAGCCGATTGAGGGATTTCCAGACTGGCCACGGGAGATCGCAACCTGGGGGTAGGTGTTCTTGCGGTACTACAAAATCAGGTGGTGGTGGGAGCTTTTCCTTCCATAACCCCGTCCTTATTACGGCTGGATGGATTTATGAGTGGAGCGTATAAAACTCTTGCGATTTTTCAACCGGGCTCTTGGGATTTGGTGTCCAAAGAGGAGGGTGTTGATGATCGGTCCCTTGTTTCAATTCCTCCAATATATGTACATGCGACATCCCGACGCACGGAAGGTGGAGCTATGTCCGCTAATGGATGTAGCATGTTAAGAGCAGTGAGCTTTAGGCAACCAGTTATCGTACGCCATGTTTCTTTAAGGGCAACGTCGACATGCTTAGTGTGTGGATTGATGCCACAATGGGCATGAAAATTCACTAGCACTATATTCTCTGTGCTTTTAAGCACAGAGCCATACTAGTTGTGCGCATGCCTTTTGGTGCTACCTACCACGGTCTAGTAGCCTCAAATTTGCATCATGGTATCATGTTTGGGGTAATTCCACGAATAGAGACCTAATATTTAAAGCGCAAAAGAGATGCATACGCTCCATGTGTGGTTTGAAATCAGATGATAGCTGCGTACCGTTATTTAAAAATTCTAACTGTACCTTCGCTGTATATTTTGGAGATCAGTGTGTTGGTCAAAACAAATATGCAACTTTTTGAAAAAAAATTGACATTACGAGATATTCCAATCCATAGTCAATATAAAAACTCTTATAGGTGCAAATTATAGGTGTAAAACTGCTTTATTATGTAAAAGTATTCTAGGTATGGCTCCACGTATATACAATAAAATACCTGATGCCATAAAATGTCTAAATGTGGTACAGTTTAATTTTTTTATTAAATTACTATTAGTTGACAAATGTTATTATTCAATAGAAGAATTTTTAAATTCCCAATTAATATAATAATATTATAATTAGTGACCAAGTATATTATTTGACATTTTTTATGTTATAAAATCATCATTACATTTTATTATTTTGTGACATTTGGAGTTGTAAAATAATAATTAAATAATTCTACTAGCATATTGAATCAAATTTCTCATCTAGATTTTAAATATACATATGTACGCCTTCTAGTAAGTCATTAAAAATTGAGTTCGCGTGATGACTGGCTTTGTTTTCAACTAACAAAAAGCAGAGCTTGTACCAGCAGTCCGATACTCGAACCACTAGACCACAGACGTCTCAGATCTCTTCTTGTATCGTGTCGACATGAGCTACATAATGATAATAGCTCATGCCATAGGAAAAAATAAGGCCACGGAAATAGATGGAAAGGAAAAGTGGGCAAGGTGCGCGTGCCAACACAGGGCATTTCAAAGCCTTTCTCAGTACGCCTTATGACTTGTTTCTGCAAATACTGTAACAAAAACCCGCCAAAATGTCTTATTGTGCTGTTTCTAACCGCAAAAACAAAAACTGTGAAGTACATTTGATTAAAGTTAATTTTCAAAAAGTAATTACGTCAAATTTTCACTTAGAAACGTAGCGAGGGTTTAAGAATAAATCCCGAACGACTCTGAAAATAAGTCATCGGCAGCATTGTCAAAGGGTGCAAATACCTGCAATTATTCTTGGTGGTTTCGCAGGCATGGTTTTTGTGTCACACGCGACACACGGGAGGAATTCGTTTATCTACAAATAGGTATTTGAATAAATAAAAAAACTTGTATTGATTTTTTACTTATTAAGTATCATTGGTATAATCACCTCCTTAATAAATATGGCTCGAATACAGATCAACATGTTGTATTAATGTTTATGGATGTACTTCCAATTTCTAGACATTATAATTAGAGAGTAGTTTGGGATAGATTATGAGCAAACAATATTATGATTCATTAATAAATCCTAATATTAAAAACAAAATCAAGCCTTACCAGTACTTATCGACTATATAATTAATCGCCCTGCGCTTTGAATTACCACCACAACTTACTTTTGTCATCACAACAAGCTGTAAGAGATAAATAATTATTACAATTATATTCCCTTTAATCATTGAATCATCACGTTATTCACATTTAAAAAGATTTTTACAAAAAATTATGATAATATTATTTTTATATTAGAAACCTAAATAACAGTAGCTTCACTTTGTTCTAATTGGCTAAGCCTGGGTGTAACCAATTAGAACTAAATACAGCCGAGTCTATGCTGGGGGAAGGGGAAGGCTCGAATGCAAAGCAAATCCCGAGTACCCACTCAAAGGTCCAGCATGTTCACCATTAAATAAAACGAACACTATGCTGATTTGTCTCAGGCATAACCCTTTCACTTCCCAAACGGTGGGTTATTACATTACCCAACTATGACGATTACCCGAAAATAGTGCAGGCAAGCCTACATAGGCGTCAAATGAATACAATAGCAGTTTTAATTAAAACACAAATTCATTAATTTGGAAAAGCCTGATAAAAAAAATTACACAATCAAATTCATGACGTAAACTCACATATTATGTGAATAAATAAACATGAAAGTAAATTTCACCAATCAAAGAGTACAACGGCTGTGTATGATGGATTGACGTGTGTTATCGCGTTCGTTCATAGCGTTCAATTAATTGAAAATGGTAAGTTAATCATTTAACTGCTTTCCGATAATTTAACATCGTTGTTAAAGAATTAAAAATTATGAGATTATCGTTCAGATTACTGTTAGTTTGCATGTCGAGGCATAAAAGATATTATTGGCACAAAAATGGAAAAAAGAAAGAACAAAAATATATTTATTGTAAGGAGATAACAGCTTGTAAGAAACTATAACATAAGATTTAGTGTATTAGAAATATAAAATTAACCTAGGATCAAATAATGGTTTTCTAAAAATTAAAAATAACAACAATGTTATTTGCTATGGCCATTTGCATGCCGCTACGATAATGAGGTTCCGACTCAGCGTGATGCAATGTTGCAACATGAGCTACAACAGCGTTGGGTAAAGGGTTAATAATGTTTTCATTCCATGTTGGAAACAGATTTTAACCTAAATTGGGGAATATTAAACACAGAGTACACAAAACAAAGTAATGCTTCCAGACTGGAAGTCAGCTTTAAATCTCAACTACGAGTAGTCAAGTTCGGAGTTCCACAAGGCAGTGTCCTGGGCCCCCTATTATTTATAATATACTTAAATGACCTACCTAAAGCTACTACTAGACCAATGTCACTATTTGCGGACGACAGTGCCGTTATAATTGACAATACAAATAATGACCTTTACGAAAATGACATTAATAACACTTTGACAAATTTAATTGCATGGATGACAAATAATAATTTAAAAATAAATTTAAGTAAGACTAGATTAATACATTTCAGCCAAAGAATACCACCGCAGCAAAATATGAACATAAACTATCAAAAGAATAAAATGGATGTAGTGGAAACCACAACATTTTTAGGTTTGACAATAGATAGACAGATGAACTGGAAGGCTCATACTGATAACTTATGCAAAAAGATAAGCAAGTCAGCATACGCATTATGCTGACTTGCTTATGCATAAAGCTTGATATGTTCCTGTATTTGTGTAACAATAAAAAAATTGTGGTTTAAAAAAAAAACTGTAGACATGAATATATTATTATTATAAATTTTTTGACATTTTTAACATTGACATTGTTTCTGAACTACTTATTTGATTTGATTTTATTATATTGTAACAATTGTATGTATCGCCATTTTTAATTTCTTAATTAATTCAATGTATCTTGCATTTGATAGTAATATGAAATTATAGCCATTACCCAAATATTTGCATGCCTAAAGGTAGAATATAGAGGACTGTATCAATGTGACTGATAACACCAATGTTTTAACCTACCTATGTTCAGTAAATAAAGAATTGTATTGTACTAAATGGGAATTGTAGAGCATACAGCGTGTCCAATCGTAAAATCGAATGCAGTTGCTTGCACGCAAGCTATAATTTAAAAGGTATCTTGCATAATAGCAACAATCAACTATTGTCTTTGTTTTCGTTTGGTGTAATGTACAATAACATAACATAACATCACGCCTGTATTTCCCCGAAGGGGTAGGCAGAGGTGTAATAGTACACCCACATTTCGCCAGTTATGTTATAGTCCCATGTAATAGGGGGCGAGCCTATTGCCATTGACCGGGCACAAATCCAGACTCCGGGCTGCTACTGAGAATTTCCTAATGAAAAAACCCAATAACACTTTGCCCGACCCGGGAATCAAACCCAGGACCCCACGCTCAGCAGTCGCGCTTGCAACCACTAGACCAACGAGGCAGTCAATAAATAAGGTATGTACAATAAGGAATATAATAAATAAATAATAAATAAACAATCGCTTGTTTGTAACTGAATATTAGATATTATTTAATTGTGCCATAAAGGCAAGTTTAAGCTTATACCTACCTTATATTGCCATCTTGTATAGTTATTATAGTCTTATAACAACAACACATAACATAACATCACGCCTGTATTTCCCCGAAGGGGTAGGCAGAGGTGTAATAGTACACCCACATTTCGCCAGTTATGTTATAGTCCCATGTAATAGGAGGCGAGCATGCAGCATGCGAGCATGTATAGTCTTATGCCCGGTCTATATTCGCGGCCAGAACTCGCGAAGACGCTGTAGTGCAAAAAATATTTGATTTAAAAATACAGTGTACATAATGCCGCGAATGTAGAGCGGGTTTTATAACGTAGCCGAACTAGATGGACTCTGCTGAGCAACTAATGTTGAGTCATCCGAATTACGAGCCTAATTAACACACATAAGTGGAAAAGTACTTTTAGTACAAAAGGGCTGACTCTGCGGTCAGCTAGCCAAGCTTGCTAACTGCGATTGCTTTTTAGATAGCAATACACTGATTGCGACTATTTATAATAATATTGTGTACAAATTCACATACATGAAGGTATGTCTTACAGTCATAACTCTTTTCAGGTCAAAAGATGTTCTGACTAACGAAAAACACTCAAAACTACTTTTGACTGGAAAAGACTTTTGACTGTAACACACACACACACACATCGGCAACTATTTTCGTGGTTATGATCAATCAATATTTTCAGTACCTACACACACACATCGGCAATTATTTTCGTGGTCATGATCAATCAATATTTTCAGTACCTACTCTTGAATTCCTAGTTACTTTCTTAACTATTTATAAGTTTTTATTAGCATGATGGTCTTTCCTACACAACTATGTTTGGTTTTGCTCCCAGTCCAAAATTTCTAATGGATGGAGCTAAAATATCAGCATTTTTCATAGAGACCACAGACTAGATATTTATATACTGAGAATAGAGACTGCCATCAGACTATTTTCTTTTTTACTTTTAACATTATCAGAACTGAATTTCGATGAAAATGGGACCAATCTGGAAGTATATTCTTTCAAATAAAAAATCCAAATCAGTTTATAGATGACGGAGTTCTGAGGTAACAAACATAAAAAAAAACAATCGAATTCAGAATCTCCTCCTTTTTTGAAATCGGTTAAAAATACATCAACGCACCGTGTGCGTAAAATAATTAATTTTGTGTCCCTTCTTTTTATTAGGGGTTTTAAACGTTTTTCTTTTTAGTATTTGTCGTGATTTGGGGTCATAGCAATACAACATATTCTGAGAAAATTTCAACCGGCTACCTATTACCGTTCAAAAGATACAGTCCTGTGACAGACAGACGGACGGACAGACAGCGTAGCGAGAGTAATAGGATCCCGTTTGGCACCGTTTGGGTACAAAACCCTAAAAAGCGGGGTGAAGTTATTATTGTTGGTTTTTTTTTTGTTACTCACCTGAGGCCTCAGCTGAAAATCAGCGCTGCAGTTAGACCTGTAGCATTAGCAGAGCTTGTGGCCTTTTGGACACATAATGCCACAGCGATACTAGCTCTAGCGAGAAATAGGTATCATTGCTAGGTTGTTTTACATTACAACAACCTAGCAATGTTACCTATTTCTTCTATTTCTTATGTTTAATTAGAGCAATAGCTACTGGTTACTGTTGTGCTATCACCATCCCCTGCTATACCTTTTGTATTCATGTTGTGCGCGTCAATAACATTGTGTGTTACATATTTTTTTGTCATAATTTTATTAATACACTTTTTTGTTTTTTTTGTTGCTATTGTTGTTGTGTGTGTGTTTGTCGGTTTTGTGTCCAATAAATGTGTTGCTTTCTTTCTTTCTTTTCTTTCTAAGTGAGCTTGTGGCTAAATACTAACCACGTATCTTGCAAGATCTGCGATATTTTGCGGCATCAGTTGCGATCAATCCTAGGATGTGACCGTTTCGTCGTACATCGCACTACTGCGCTAGCCACGGTTAGTCCTTGAATGGAAGAGCCTTCCGTGCCTCGGAAAGCACGTTAAACTGTCGGTCCCGGCTACCATACGAATCGAATATCTATGGCAGTCCTAACAGGTAGTCACGCCCATAAGTATGACAGCTGGACCTTAGAATGTCGGTATTACGCAGTATGTATAGGTTGCGGGGGTCTGATGGCACTCGCTCCGTGTAAAATACTGACGTTCAGCCGCATCTGGCTAGACTGGAAACCGACCCCAACATAATTCGGTAAAGGTTTGAAGGAAGAAGCGTGTCTTTGTGAAGCATTTATTTCGATTGAAACAAGATTCCCCCTGTACTTCAATGACCGTAAATAGCTTGTAATTATTGTTAAATTAGGTACTGGTTCAATACATGAGGGTGCTAAGTACATACTGCTAAACTCATCATTACAGCCGAACGACGTCCACTACTGGACATAGGCCTCCCTCAATTAAGGGGGAGATATGCCATAATCGCCACGCTTGGCAGGCGGGTTGGCGATCGCAGTTGGTTGGTTAAATACTCAGAGAACGCTGCTGCCCATCTTCTGGTGAATCCCTTAGTCGCCTTTTACGACACCCATGAGAAGAGATAAGGGTGGTGCTATTCTTTAAGTCCGGCACCACACGGACTACTGCTAAACTCATTTAGGAATAAACGAATAAAGTAAACAAAAATATAAGAAATAAAACAATCAATGTCATTTTTTTTATTGCAAATAAATTTAATGTTATTTTCTGAAGTTTGCTGTAAATAATAAGAAACATGTTATTCGATCAGTTTATATTTAATTAGAATAAAAGTATGAAAGAGAAGTATATATTTTACATACACAGATTGTATACAATAAGAAGTGTACAAAGTTATATTTAATATTTAATGTATTGAATAAAATTATGGATGTAGTTGCATAATACATAAATTCATTATTTATTTATATTATTTACCGGGTTTTTTTAACCTGTTGAGTGCGGGAATACTAGTATTTCCGCACTCAACATGTTGCGTTGTTGTTCTTGTGTCTGGACACAAAAAAAACAACTAATTAACTATAACTTCTTCTATCGTGTCGACATGAGCTACATGATAATCATGCCGTGGGAAAAATATTATCCAATCAGCAGGTTGGTAGCGGAGCTGACTGCCCAAAGTGCACCCTACGATCATTTTTAAATATCGCCACTCGTGGAGGCCTTTTTTAATGAACCAACTATACGTCTCCGCCAAATGGTGATGCTTGCATTGCTGTTTCGGTCTGAAGGGTACGGGTGCCGGTGAAATTACAATCACATGAGACTTTCCATCTTCATGTCTCAGTTTGGCGAACCGACTTGCGGTGCCGTTTAGCCAACAGCCTAGGTTGTATTGCAGTTGTTATGGGCAAAAGTAACCGCTTAACATCAGGTGGGTCTTTAGCTCGTTTCGCCATCCTCCACTATAAAAATAATATTATAACCACCAATTTACTTACCATTCAGAGCCTTAACTTTGTGAAGAATGTCTTCATAATATTTAAGCTGATCTTTTTCTGTAAAAATATTTAAAAAATGGCCATCCAAATAATAAGTGAAAAATTATATGTTTAAAAATTTCATTTAAAGACATTATAATTTTACCTTCTTGACTTATTTGTTGTCCTGTATATAAAAATCCGTCGTTAAAAAATAATCCTATTCACATTGATATAATATTTATTTGGTATAATTAATTGAATAATAACTTACGCATTTTTTTCTTGTAAAACCTTTCTTCCATTTTAGCTAGAAGTAAATCATTATACACAGTCAACCGCATGTTTATTAGATTTTACGAATATCATCTGACTCATACAAACATCTGCAGCTTCTAAGCTTCAGTTCTACCATATTTCTACCAAATTTATTTCCTACCATTTTGGTAGGATTCTTCTATCGTGTCGACATGAGCTACATAGTGATAATAGCTCATGCCGTGGGAAAAAGATTAGCCAGTCAGCAGGTTGGTAGCGGGGCTGACAGCCCAGGGTGCGCCGAAAGATCAATTAAATATCGTCACTCGTGGAGGCTCTTTTAATGCACCCACAAAAAACAATAAAAGCAGGATTAAAAAGGAAGGTAGTATTGAAAAACAATAATTGAGTTACTTACATATTTCTCTGTAATACTCTTTCAGTTCTGTAAAATGAACGCAATAATAAGCGTAAATAATAATATAGTAACAATCACAAACAAACATCATCTTTTCGTGTTCAATTGTGGACTCACCTTTACTAACCGCTACGGAGTCAGTAAAATCTGCTTCGCTTGTTGATGATGAAGAAGAACCATCTAACCCCGCCACTAAAATATAAATGAATAATAAATATTGTGTACACACGCCTAATATTCCGCAGGTACCCTGTGTACACTCAATACCGCAAATAATAATTAGAAAAAAAAACACGCGCACACACAATCACAGATAAATACACACATGTCATCATGTGAGATGTGTTTCGATCGTCAGTATACAAATGTCTTTGGTTTCGATATTTTATAATTTCGTTTATGATGTTAAGTGCGAAAAGCGGCAACCAAAAATATCACCACAAATATAGTTTTTTGTGTACTGTGTATTGATTTTTAGATTTTGATTTAATTAAGACTTTTTTCGTAATTAATCATGGTAATACTTACAGAGTAAATCAAGTGCCCCAATATCAACTTTTCCTTTACAACTTACGTGACATGTTAAAGAAACAAGCTGCAAGGAAATGAAAATATTATAACATAAAATTAATTGAAAATTTACTACTGAGTTAATCTACTAGTGCTCCTAAAATTACAATAATTAACGTAATACTTATTTTTTATACAAATTTTTTATATAATAAAATTAACATAAACCTTGATATAAATCCCCTTACAAGTCACGAAACAAATAAAAAAGTTAAGATCTGGCTACTAGCACAGGACTACGATGCAACTGAAATTGTACTGCAATAGAAATAAGTAGGTACAATGAAACATTCTTGGTATTCACTCACGTACAAACATACCCCACACACGCACACACACCCCACACAAACATAACACACTCTCACACACCCCACACAAACATAACACACTCTCACACACCCCACACAAACATAACACACTCTCACAAGGCACTTTACAACAACTACTTAGAATTTAGGTTCTCTGAAATGTGATTCTTCTACACTTTAACTTTAATTTAATCTTATATATTTGTTGCCTAAAACCTTGCAAATTATAACTTAGCAGGATGAAGTCACTGACTCCTGAAACACAGGTATAATGCCTAGCTCAGGACTCAGGGTCATACTATGTTTGTACGAGTTTTATGTCAATAAAGAATTTATTATTATTTATTATTTATTTATTTGAGATATGTCATAACCATACATTTTGATTGTTTTTTATTAGTGTTGACGATTGTAGATTGTCAACTTGGCTAGGGGGGCTGATTTAAATTGATTATGATACTTATACGTTAAAAATTCGATTAAATAACTTGAAAATTGAGAGAAGTCACACATTGAGCAATTTTGGCCAGCGGATGCTACTAATTGGGGTCCAATGGTCCAATACATTACGCTATTGAGATATAATGCTTTAGAATCGGAAAGCAGTTTAATGCAAAGACAAAAAAACTTACAATAGTGAGAAAATATAGGTGGAAATACATTACAACAGCAATGTTTACGAACGTCAACCTGTCGACGAATGCTTATTAGCGCACGTTATTACATGCATCCAATTAATTAGCACCTGTAATCAAGTGCTTTATTATTAAGAGCCGTGCAACTGCTTTCCGATATTACGGCGTTTTAATTGAAATAAGATGACGTAATTAATTTTCTTGTTACTCCAGATGTTTTATGAAAAACATCTTACTTTTCACATGTTTCATAATTATTTTATATGTTAACAAAATAAGTGGTATTACTGTAAGTTATAAAGTCTTATAAACGTTGAAATATTATTATTTCAAAGATGTAGTCATAGTTATAAATTTTAAAATATAGGCATTTTTTCAAGTTACTGTTAATATTTTAAGTTATTTACAACATGGCTACCACAATGATACAATGTATTTGTTTATTCTATTCAGAAAAAATATCTCATAAGTCACGGATGAAGAAACAAAAAAATAAAAACAAAATCACTAGCTGATGACAGCGACTTCGTTCACAGCGCCAACTATCAGGTCCAGATTTTTTAATTTTCTTTTTTGGCATTAAACCAACAAATACTGTGAATATTAGTCATTTTGGTACATAAATATAGAATTTATTAATAACTTGACTATAACGCCACTTACAGGACTTAGCACAGCAGGCACAGCTAAGAATCATTGTCCTGACAAAATAAATAAATATCTTTGGGACATTTAAATGTAAATATATATATTGTGTGAATATGACCTCAAACTGTGAAATCATTCAGAATTTACACAATTACGTAATAACAGACGCACTGACGATTATGTATAAAGACAAATTGTGGACAAAATTATAAGATTTTTAGGTAAAAAAGCGCTCGTGACAAAAGATTTGGATAACAAAAAACAAATAATTTTTCAACAACATGGAAATTACTCGCCATAATTGTTCAAAGACAATTTAAATTAAAGATGAGATGAATAGCACGACCCTTGTGTTAATGTTCAACATCTTACGATGTACTTATTTAATTAATTTTGAATAAAAGCGGGCTTTTTATAAATCAAAGTGGTTTTTTTAAATGGTTTTATGAAGGACTGCTAAAGAAACATTTGTAGAGCTTAAAATTAAGCTTTTAGAAAACTTGGTAAATGGATCCAAAATAAATTATTACGTTCTAGTTTAAAATAGTACGACAAGAAAAAGAAAAAGCATCCATTTTCAAATTTTAAATTACATCTTAGATAAATATTCTTTTTAAAATGCTATTAACATAAATTTCAAATCGTGTATCTCACTCATCAAATAAACAGCTAAGTAAAAACTGATACTTGCAACTGAATATTTGCGAAACTGTGTAGTAGTTTCAATTTTAATTTGGAATAATACAATATTTGTCTAGTAAAATATTTCAAATTATCAACAAAATCATTACCATAAGTTCACACTATTAAATAGCCTGTAATATCATCCATAAAATGGAGATTTTATCAAACACCGAATTTTTTTTCATTTTACTGCGACATTTGGATGTAACTATAGTCACAACAACAACAAAGTGCAAACGTTCATTGCATTTTGTTGTAACAAGTTGTCTCTAACATACCGCATCGCTTTAAAGAAAAATGCACGCGAAGATGAGTCACCTCAGTAATTGCAGGTAATAAATTACCTGTCATTTCTTAATGTACAAACCTTCAGCAAGAATTTATCCATAGTCAGACATCGCGACTGTATATGTATAGAGAGGAAATGCAATTTTAAGTCCAGACTACATAATTATTCAAAATCGATTTACCATAGAAAGATCAACAGAAAGAACTTTGGATTGTCATATTGCTTTTAATTATATTTAAGTGTTTACAGGCATATTTTTTGTATGATAAAACAGAAATTGACGGAATCCTGACAAGGATAGAAAATTAGTTCCGATTATAATGTTTTCGCCAGACTATATTTTATTATCTGTGTTGACGAGCACTAGGACGCGTGCGCGGCCGCGCGCCATGGCCTACTGGAATTGGTCGTCTTAACTTATTTTATTGTAATTGTTTACGTTATTATTATCGTTTTGTATGTCTAAAGTTTTATTCTGGGCAAAAATAGCTGACTGCAGCATTGAAACTGATCTGAGGACAATATGACCCCGCCTGAATTTATGGATGCAGCAACGTAAATGACGAACAATCTTTTACCAGACAATGACGACAATGTTACCAAGATTTTAACTTTGGTATTTTATTTAAAATTGTATGCGTTTAGATAAACTAGTGTATGAAACTGACATAACTAGGTATTAAAACACTCGTGTGAAACTATTAAAAACCTCGCATATGGCTCGGTTTTTAAACTCACACTCGTGTTTTAATAACCCCTGTTATGCAACAATTTCATAAACTACTATTATTATGACTGTACATACCATGATGTTATAATAGTCAGTATGTTACCGTCATTTAGGTAGGTAATATTTATGTACCGAAAATGGGAAATAGTGTAGAACTAAAAAAATACTGTACACCTGTACAACATTTCAATCATCATCATCATCATTTCAGCCGAAAGACGTCCACTGCTGGACATAGGCCTTCCCCAAAAAGGGGGGATATGCCATAATCGCTACGCTTGGCACGCGGTTGGCGATCGCAGTTGGTTGGTTAAATACTCAGAAAATGCTGCTGCCCATCCTCTGGTGAAACCCTTAATCACCTTTTACGACACCCATGAGAAGATATAGAGTGGTGCAATTCTTTACGTCCGGCACCACACGGACAATTTCAATACCTGTACCACATTATAACATATGTATCAAATTACATCTGTCAACAAATATCATTTGTAAAAAAACGGGTTAGTGGTCAATCCGCACTAATTGGATTCGCACGAAAAGTGCGGATCGCCACTTTTAAATATTATGAATTTTGTGGGGGTCGATTTGCACGAAGCCAATTTATTTTCGTGCGGATCGCCACCCCCACTTTTATGTAGGTGGCTATTTGCACACATTGTTTTTTATGGAATAAACTTACGAAAAAAGTACTGTAGCGCGCAAAGGTGATAGAAGTAATAATATTTTTTTAATGAAGTGACAAGAATTAATCAAAAATATCTGATAAATGTCTACAAGTTCAAAAATTAAGGTAGGTACCAGTGTTTTACATATTTGCAATGAAAATCAGGGACTGAACATTCTCATTTAGTAAGTTCTTCGTTCAACCCGTCAGACTGTATACATTTAATATTATTAACTTGTTTATAGTAAAAATATAGACAAAGTGCTGCAAACAATCATAGTGAGGCGAAACAAATCGTGCTTCTTCGTGTACAACCAGCGCTCACGCACACACCGTGCACCTGAAGGATATTTGCTTTTGCGATGCTTACTGGAGGATACCACGACATGTGTAATGAGAGGGGTGAGCATGTTTTGAGGTGCATGAATGTGCGTAAGCGCTAGTGGTACACGAAGGAGCACGATTTTTTGGATTATCTATGATTGTTCGCAGCACTTTGTTATTTTTTTACTGTCCGTGTTTAATTCACAATACAATTGTAACATGCTTTAATTAGAATTGTAATCAAAACTAAGTAAAATATCTACTTTTATAAAAAAACAATAAAACAAAAATAACATCATATAACCCTATAATATCCCAAACAAATCACAGAATCATGTACAATATTATAATATATATAATAAATTCCAACATAACTGGAAATTTAACTTGGACCTTTTTTAGGGTTCCGAAGTCCTACAAGGAACCCTTATAGTTTCGTCATGTCCGTCCGTCTGTCCGTCTGTCCGTCTGTCCTAATCCTTTACAGCTTAATAACTTCTACAGTTATAAACATAAGTAAATGAAATTTTGTTAAAAAATAGTCTGCATATAGATCTCAATTTTAAAAGAATAAAAAAATAGTTTTTACGTATTTTAGGGGTGGCGTCCATATATGTGAAATAGGGATGGAATTTTTTTTTTCACTGCACCCCCTCGTGTGTGGTATCATTGAATAGGTCTACTAAAATGAAGGTAATGTTTATCAGGTGTACCATCTGCGAAATATAGCCCGCCAAAGTGGCTTGCAATGTGTCCCCCCCCTGCCATTTCTAAACTATGCAACGTAGAAACTTATAATCTTCCACATTGATAGACCTTTGTGAAAACTCTCTTTTAAAATTATTTCGAGTAGTTATAATGTGATTATAATTTTTTGAGTTATAGACAGAAAACTGAAAAATACTTAAAACGTCCTAGTTCAAAGGTCATTGACCTTAGAGAAAAATGATCACCGCAAATAATGCTCCTTTAGCTACTTTCTATTTGAAAAAATCACAAAAAGTAACTTTGAAATGACAGAATTCTTAAATTTGGCTTCTTGAATTTATCGCCAGATGGCGCTACTAACAACAAGCTCTGAGTCGCGAATGCTGCCGATTATTGCAAAAACTAAAATAGCCATGATTAATATTCGATTTGATTCGTTTGTAATTACACCTACTTAAGGAACCCTATAATACTGAGCATGGCCCGACATGCTCTTGGCCGGTTTTTTTTTACTGGCACGAAAAACATAAAATCACTTCCAACAATATGCATAAACTTTTTTTTTGTGTTTTTCCTCATAATATTATTATGCAACTGAAAACAAGAATATTATAAGTACCAAAAATAGTCAACTAATAAATAATTTCGATATAATAGGTTTTAATCACAATCAAAGTCATAGTTATTATCTTATAATCAATTACAGTAGTTCGTTTTTCGTATTCTTTTTAAATTGTAAAAGATATGCCAATACCCTTTAGAACGAGTATGAAAAAATGGATCACACTTATGGATCTTACTTACACTTCTTATCTTAACCTGGATACAGTAATAACTTTTTTGACGTAAAATACTTTACTAGTAAATGAAAATAGACTTTAGTTGATAATCAAAATTAAAATCACCGTTATGATATTATAATCAATTTCAGTACAGTTTCTTTTATGCTTACTGGTTGTTCTTAAGTATAAGAGATATGCCAAGATTATTTACACTTAGAACAAGTGTGAAAAACTAATTAAATTTATGTAGGTACATTATTATTATTATTATTATTTTATTTAATATAAAAACTTAATTTAATTGAATAATAATGTATTTCTAAAATTATTTTTAAAATTATTTATACTGTTCTAATTACGTATTTGATGTTCTTGTTAGTATTAATTTAGAATAAGAGACTGTACTTAACAACTAACTTATAACTATGGGTGAATTTGCCTGAAATAAAATGATTTTATTTTATTTATTTATTTATTTATTATCTTAACCTAGAAACAGTATAACTAGTAGACTAGTAACATTCTTAACTAGTAAATAAAAATAGACCTTAGGTATTAATCACAACCAAAATAACAGTTATTATCTTTCAGATTGTTAACACTTTTGGATATGTACAAAAAAATGGATCATACTTATGTATGTGTATTATCACTAGGAGTATAACCTTTTTTTAATATAAACGCCAGTAATTCATTGAAATAGTATTTTATTAATTTTTCGATAGTTTTATCGTCATGTCTTCACGACTGTACTTTGATATTTTTATTCTTTAAAATACAATGTGTGAAAATAGCCACCTACATAAAAGTGGGGGTGGCGATCCGCACGAAAATAAATTGGCTTCGTGCAAATCGACCCCCACAAAATTCATAATATTTAAAAGTGGCGATCCGCACTTTTCGTGCGAATCCAATTAGTGCGGATTAACCACTAACCCAAAAAAACAATCATAAGCGGAACTGGCTTAATACGTAAATTACATACATTGAATTGCTCTGCTTATATTGGTTTTGCATCATCAATATGCACTTGACGATACAAAATCCACACCATATACCATTGTTTAGCATAGAGGGCATAAAAGTTAATTTTCTTTCTCTTTCACTAACCGTATCAGAATAATCGTTATATTCAGACAGCGTTAATTAAACTCCCATTCATAAATGAACCAACAAAAGAGCTTTCTCATTATTTTTTATCATGGCTCTTTATGCAGTGGTCATATTCTTTTCCTTTTTTATTAGGGTTCCGTATCGAATGGATAAAAAACGGGACCCTATTACTCTCCCTACGCTATCCATCCGTCCGTCCGTCCGTGCGTCTGTCTGTCTGTCTGTCACAAGACTGTATCTTTAGAACGGTAATAGATAGCCGATTGAAATTTTCTCAGAATATGTGTTGCTGTAACATCTAAAACGGAAAATACAAAAAATTAAAAAAAGTCTAAAACCATACAAGAAACCTCAAACAACATGCATTTTAATCAACGTTTTTGTACCTGCTTTATTTTCAAAGCGGTAATACATACCAACGTCAAACTTGGTTTGATTATAGTGCATACTATGTAGTTCAGCAACAAATAATAAAAATAGGGTAAACATAGACATATGTGGTGGTACCTGCGTAAGAAAGAGATGCTGATCAGTTTCTATGGGGTATCTGGTCAATGGGTGGTACGGAACCCTTACTGCGTGACTCCGACTTGCACTTGGCCGGTTTTATTTACCTTTGCATCTCATATATTATTTTCGTCTGGGAATATTCCTTATAATGCAGCCATTCATTATATTAATTTTTAAATTGATCAATATTCGAAGAACCAGAACCTTATGCTGCGTCCACACTCTCCGTGTCACTTGCATAAGTTAAAACTGTACGGGTTTACCTGTGGAAAATGACTGAAAACAGTAGCTATACGGTACAAGTATGCTGGCGCAAACCAAATGTGCGTGACATCATTATGTTTACGTGTTATATGTAAAAAAACGAGTGTGCTTTAGACCACACGACTGAAGTAAACCTTCACTAACTTATATCTCCCTCAATACTATTTCAACGTAACGTAACGTAACGTAACGCATTCGCCAGCTTACTTCAGCTTAATCCCCAAGTCAAGAGTTTTTAAGCTATTGCATAGCTTCTATCGCGGGCCTTGAGCGTGGAGACCGAATCCAGAAATTCCGTAACGAAAATAACCTAACACCCCCCACTCCGACCGGCACAGCGGTGATACTTTTTAGTTTTGCCATCTATCGATGAATAGCAGAATTTTTAATGGCTTTTTGAAATATCACGCTTGTCTCTTTAGTTATGCAAATCGCCTCTAGGTGGCATTGGTTGTATCGGCGTTACTGCGCTTAAGCTATTGCATAGCTTCTATCGCGGGCCTTGAGCGTGGAGACCGAATTCAGAAATTCCGTAACGAAAATAACCTAACACCCCCCACTCCGGCACAGCGGTGATACTTTTTAGTTTTGCCATCTATCGATGAATAGCAGAACTTTTAATGACTTTTTGAAATATCATGCTTGTCTCTTTAGTTCTGCAAATCGCCTCTAGGTGGCATTGGTTGTATCGGCGTTACTGCGCATGCGTAATCCCCCTCTTCGCCCCGCAATCTGGTGACTCATGCCTGCTTAGAGTTTCGGCGTTAGGGCACCTCCTCTTTGTATTTACATAAAAAATGCTATGCAATAGCTTTACCGCGGCAGTCTCCAAGTGCCACACGTCTTTTTTTTTGTATAGTATAGGATGGCGAAACGAGCTAAAGGCCCACCTGATGTTAAGTGGTTACCTTTGCCCATAACAACTGCAATACCACTTGGGCTGTTGCCTAGATAGTACCGCAAGTCGGTTCGCCAAACTGAGACATGAAGATGGAAAGTCTCATGTGATTGTAATTTCAGCGTGCGTAAAGAAATTTTACTTCAAAAAATCTGGACTGATCTGGACTGAAGCGAGGCTTGAACGCCTGTCCATACGCTCAAGTAAAACCTTGCAAGCCAGGGGCCTTACTCCCGAGTTTTTCGAGCTCTGAACCAAATCGAGCTAATGTCAATTCCTAGAGAAATGCAGTACGAATTGACACTAACTGGAATTCAAATTCGATTCATACAGAACTCGATCCAGTCAGGCACCTGTACAATTCAGTGTGACGCAGATACAATGCTTAAAGTCAGTCAGACGTGTCGCTCCGAATTGCGTCCTTATAGCCTCTAGCATAGCGTCTTGTATACCTAACATGATAAACCAAGTACAATAAAAACTTTAGATCGATTAGGAATAAACTAAGAATTGCTAACCACTGGAAAGACAATGTTCTTATAACAATACAAACACAAACAAAAAATCGCTTGAACGATCTTTGATTTAAAGTATCAGCTAAAGACTTAGTTATTGACACACAATAGACCAGAAGACAAGTGTTAGTAAAATATTGATATCTGTGTGCTAATTGGATAAACAAAAGATAGTTAAAGATAGTTAAGATAGTTAGAGGAATAAATGAATAAATTATTATTATTATTGTTAGTTATTCTACATGTAAGCAATACATAAACTTCAAGTTCTTTATGTACAGAACTGTATGACTGTACAGTGGTACAGTACATAAACTTCGAGACAACTCGAAGGAGAAATATAAACTACACGCAAGAACAACTTCACCCGTGTTTATTTTACCTATTATTTATTCAGAACTCATCCAATATTTGAACTTTATTCGCTTCAATTGTCAGAAAAATGCTGTCGAAAACGCCCGATGTTTTAGTAAGACTGTATACAGAACGGAACTCAAGCTGATTTGAGTTTTAATTTTAGAATATTCCTTAAGGTGATTGCTACAGGGTAGCCCGCGAAATTCAATTTTTTTGGTGTTTTTTGCAAATATAGCTTTATTTCGCGTTGTATATTGGTCAAAATATGATTAGCGGAAATAATAACAATATACCTACTGAATAATACTCATAAAAAATATTAACCTAGCTCTATAAGCTGTACAAGCTCGAAAATCGATAATTTCATCGTAAATTAATATTATCGAGCTTGTGCAGCTTATAGAGCTTGTTTTATATGTTTCATGAGTATTATTCAGTAGATATATTGTTATTATTGCCGCCAATCATATTTTGATCGATATAAAACGCGAAATAAAGCTACAATTTTCAAAAAACGCGAAAAAAATTGAATTTCGCGGGCTGCCCTGTAGCATTCAGCTTAAGCACAGATTCATTGATCACAGTTCAACTGAGTTTAGCCTTATTTTATCAAACGTATTATTTTTAATTAAGGGGAATGTAGCAGCCCAATGGCGCCCCCATCGGTAAAAAAAAATATTACTCGCTGAATACATAATTTATCGAAAATTCGTTTTTTTTTTGACTGCTGATCACGAAGTCGTGGTTTCGATTCCCACAGAACACAAATATTTGTGTGATGAACATATGTGTTTGTAATCATTTCTTAGGTTTTCGCAATCACTACACATTATAATAAAACAAAGTTTAAACGCATTATATCGCGTATATTATTTAAATTGGTACGAAACGCTGCAAAGCTTTCGAAATGTCAGGAAAACCAATTTTATTATAAGTGTTTGTGTTGGTCTGGGTGTTTCTTATGTATTATAAGTATGTACTTACAAAAGAAAAAGTATATAAGTATTATATCCATTGTCTAGAACCCATATTACAAGCTCTGCTTAGTTTGGGACTAGATAGTGCTGTGTAAAATGCCACAAAATATTTATTTTATTTATAAAAAAGTTTATATTAATTTTACTGTAAAAAATCATTGCTCTCTAGGGTTATAAACCATTTGTATGGAGAAAAGACCACCCGCATTTCCCTTAATCCCATTTAATCACCTCCCACGTTCGTAGTTCGTAGCGTACCTCACCGTGCCTTATTAGGTTTATTCAGCAACGTTCCATATGAAATCGTGTTTATTCAGTGAACAAAACAGCACTCACGCCCACATTCACCTCAAACCTATGACCATACAGCCCAATAGACGCCTAATGTTGAATATAATTAAGTACAATAAATTCTGCCACTAGCTGAGGCGGGGTACTGCAATCCGTTTGGTCCTACCAAGGCGGCCATTGGCTAATCACTAACGCGACAGTTTTGTCGGCTCATGTAAGTGGTCGAAACTGATTCGACGATTTCAAATGGCGAATTCAAAGTCGCTCAGCGAGCTATGGAGCGAGCTATGCTTGGAGTTTCTTCGAAGAATAAAATTCGAAACGAGATTATACGGAGAAGAACTGGAGTGACCGGCATAGCTTGTAGGATCAGTAAGCTGAAGTGGCAGTGGGCTGGCCATGTTTGTCGAAGGACCGATGGCCGCTGAAGCAGACGAGTCCTTGAGTGGAGACCGCGAATCGGCAAACGCAGCGTAGGGGCGCCCCCCCGCCAGCTGGACCGACGACCTGAAGAACGTGGCTGGGGGAGACTGGATGCGGAAGGCAGAGGACCGAGTGTAGTGGCGCGGCTTGGGAGAGGACTATGTCCAGCAGTGGACTGCGATAGGCTGAGTTGATGAAGTGGCGAATAGTGGCAACCTAGTGTTGCAGACATTGGTGGCCTGTGTCTATGGGCTGTGTGGTCGTTGCCTCAAACCGTGTTCACCGCTCTCAATACACATGTCACGGTATCGTCTAGTTTGCATCGCGAAAACAAATATCCTTCAGGTGCATGGTGTGTGCGTGAGCGCTGGTTTGTACACGGAGAAGCACGGTGTTGTTTGCTTCACTATGATTGTTCGTAGCACTTCGTCTATACTTTTTACTATGTCTGTGACATAAATCTAAAAAATATCTCTCTTGGGTCTGAATTTAGGAACCCTAGATGAAGTGCATACCATACAAGTGTTGTATGTTCAATATAGGTATATGTGTGTGTGTGAATGTGTGTATGTGTACTTTAGTCGTCATAAAAGGCACGTTTCTTTAGCGCCTCGAGCGGAGCCAACGGTGTGCAATGTTAAATTGAGTGCATACAAAAATATAAATTCAGTTGAAAATGTAGTAACTTGTGCTGGGTAAATTGCATGTGTTTCTTTGAAATGTTGGCTCTTGTTACCATTCGAGGTTTTACGTGTTAAAAGATTATAATTTTCTTAGAGCTGCAGTTGAAATATATTGTCTGAATACATGAGTATATTTTATGCAAAACCTTTTAAAGCAGCGTAAAGTAGACACAATAGAAGATCTATTGCTTTTTAGTTTTTTAAACTATTAATTTTTTTAATAAAACTAGTTTAACCGGATTACCTCGCGTATATTATTTAAATTGGTTTTCCTGACGTTTCGAGAGCTTTGCAGCGTTCGTAGTCGCAGGAAGACTAAGATGACAAGCGTCTTTACAGATATTTCTAAAAGAATATATTTATCTACCGTACAATTTTAATAATCATGTTCCAAACAGCACGCTACACTGTATAAGATAATGTCATCGTGAGTGATTACTGCATGCAACGAAACGACTTTAATTAACAAAAATTGTACGGTAGATTAAAATATATTTTTATAAATATCTGTAAAGACGCTTGTCATCTTACGGCCAAAATTAATATCCTATCTATCCACGATTTACCCTACTAGAGATAGAAATTTGACATAAGCTCCATACAAAATATGACAAATTTCTAACTCTAGTAGGGCAAATCATAGATAGATTGGATATTAATTTTGGCCGTTAGTCTTCCTGCGACCACGAACGCTGCAAAACTTTCGAAACGTCAAGAAGGCTAATTTAAATAATATACGCGATGTAATCCGCTTAAACATAATGTGTAGTGATAGCGAAAACTTAAAAAATAATTATATTAATTTTTAAATCTGAAATAAATGTTTTTTTTTTTAAACTGGTCTATTGATCTATGATCATAAATGTTATATCATTGGTAGATTTACACTGAGGCGGTATTATTTGCCAACATGGAAGTCTCAAAACAAGTGACCCGAGAGAGACTCTACACTGTTATCGTGTATCTATGATTTGAGGTCAAGTGTGGACTGAGTCCTGACCCGAAATGAATTGAGGTATCTACACGATAACTTGACTGTTACTGTCTTACCACCTTGTTAGTTTTGTAATCTTGGGCACTGGGTAATTGGCAGATTGTTATTGAGTTTAGTGTTGGAAAATTTTAATTCAATAATCTAGATCCTTATTTTTAACCCCCGACGCAATCAGATGGGTGTCATAGGTCGACTGTACTTTCCTTATATTTGATGTGGACTGTACTTTCTTTATATTTTATGTGTTTTTGTAAAACTTTTTTTTTGTATACCCACCTGTTTTTACCTGTTTGTTTTCTGTTGCACTGTTATTTAAATGTTGCGCGCCATTAACTGGGGCAATAAACTATTTTTCTTTCTTTTTGCATTTTTATGTGTTTAACGTGTATATCTGTGTATCTGTCTCTGGCATCTTTTTTTTTTTTTTGAAAAGTGATTAATCGAGAGTGTTCTTAACTATGATTGAAGAAAATCTGGTTAACCGTTTGAAGATAATCAGCTTTTTTCCAGTCGATGAAGGGATGTGAGCAACTTCCACAGGTCTGATCGATTCGATTAACTACTTTAATGATGTATATTATTTATGTAATTAGCCTTTTTTGCCTATAGTTTTTGCCATTTAGTAAAGCAAATGCTGGCTTTAAAAAATATAAAAACATGAATCTAGCTCCTTTTCTAAGAGGTTTGTCTACGTTTCTTCTCACCTCTGAAGTCTGCTGGAAGAGATTCCTTTTGTGCTTTATTTTCCTATTATGTACTTACATCTTTTTCTTTTTTTTTGTGTGTAGATATTGATAAATAAGTCCATTATCAAATAAAAAATAAAATGTTTTATTTAAATAATAACTAGCCTATGCCCGCGACTTCGCCCGCGTGAATGTCGTTTATCACGAATCCCTCGGGAACTGTTCAAAAGTAGCCTATATGTTAATCCGGGTTGTGTTCTATCTGTGAGCCAAATTTTATTAAAATCGGTCCAGCCGTTCTTGAGTTATAAATGATTAACTAACCCGACTTTGTTTTTGTATATTAAGATATTCCGTTTCCGCAAAAAACAACCAAGTAGCGTGTGGCGAGTCAATTCACTCACCGAATCACTACAATCCTAATCCCATTAAACCTTTGTAAACATGATATATTAAATTAGAAATCCCATCTATTCGCAAAAATAAAACATAATTATAATCATAGCTTCCAATGACCCAGTGAGGATAGATACGTGTTTCAATTCAGAAGTTTAAATTGACTCTGAAACTTGCAGTCCAATTTATGTTTGAAATTATGTCAAACACATCCAATCTATTAGTTATAGAGTTAAATACCCCTGCGTTCACAGGTGATTTAATTCATTTAAGTATAGCTTGTGGTCACAATTTGACCAAACGTGTATGTTAAGTAGCGTTTTGTATAGGGAAATCATGTGTGTATGATCTTTTTATTGTATCTGCCTTAACGGCAATATATATACCTAAGTGTTTTTTTTCTGCAGTTCACACAGTATCTTTCGAATTATATGTTTCATTCCCCTGCTATTATAATAAATACCAAAATATAACTTTTTAACAAAAAATTGAACCGACGAGAAAAGAAAGAAAAATAAAATGAAGCTTTTAGTCTTTTCCTAACTAAACTAATATTATGAGTCGGCGCCAAACAAACAAGCAAAGTGCGTGCAAGTTGCAAGTGTTCGAGCAGATAGAAAGTTATTGTTTATCGTTGAAAATTTCACGTTTTGTTGTTTTTATTATTTATTTAAAGTAATTTAATGATCTTCGTTGATTGTTTCTTTGGCGCCGACTCATAATTGTTATTTAAATTAGTTTAGTTAGGAAAAGACTAAAAGCTTAATTTTATTTTTCGCTTTTCTGTTTCTATTTTCGTCGGCTCAATTTTTTGTTAAAAAGTTTTTTTTTTTTTTTGTGGCTAATATCTAACTCCCGGTCTCCATTATGTTGTATACTAGAACTACAATGTGTGCCAAGTTTCAACAGAATCGGTTAACAGGTAAGAAAACCCTTAGGGGTAGAAAAAATCGGACTACTCTGTAAAAAGTTATGCGTGGTCAAACATAAAAAAAAAAGAATACGCGTCGAATTGAGAACTACTCCTTTTTTTTTTCGTCGGTTAATAATGAACGACAGCATTCGATGGTCACGTATTAAACACGTACTCATCATAGTCATATCACGTGTAAAATGTAATGTATTAAAAATATTACATTAGTCATCAGTACATTGAGCCACTTGTCGTCAAATGGGACCCTATTACTCTCGCTACGCTGTCCGTCCGTCCGTCCGTCCCTCCATCCGTCTATCAGTCACAGGGCTGTATCTTTTGAACGGTAATAGGTACCCTGTTAATTTTTTTTCACAATATGTGTTTCTATGACCCCTATCACGACAAATAAAATCCAGATATACTTGAGAAACTTCAACTCTCGGTACCACGCTCCGGTAGTCGTGTCAAAAATAGACAAATGTTTCATCTTTCTTTATTTCGCACCAACTATGGCCAACATTCACCCATGTACCGTATGTGCTCGTTGTACAACAGCAACCGTAATTTTGATATTTTCAACGCATCGGTCATTTTTATAAAGAAAGCTGTTACCGCCGAGGTTTAACATGAACACATAATTGTAATTTAATTTCGGGTAATCTCTTGACTGTATCAATATCTTGCATGTTGTATCCACTTCTAGAAGGATAAGCACTTGGTCATGTCCTTCAAAACCACTACTATATTGTTAAGAAAAAAGTGTTTTATCCAGTTTAGTGGATCATCACAAAAAAAAACAAAGTTAACCTTACAAGAAACCTCGAAAAACATGAATTTTTTCAACGTTTTTGTTCCTACTCTATCTTCAAATCGGTTATACATACCAACGTCAAACTTGTTCTGAATATAGTGCATACTAAGTTGTTTAGCAAAAGATACTAAAATTAGGGCAAACATAGACATACGTGTTGGTACCTACGTAAGAAAGGGATGCAAAAATTCTAATTTCGCGCACGGTGCGTGGATGTCTTTTGAGTACCTGCGTAAGAAAGGGATGCAAAAATTCTAATTTCGCGCACGGTGCGTGGATGTCTTTTGATGAACTCTCGTTTTATAGTTTCTATGGGACATCATGTCGTGTGGTACGGAACCCTTACTACGTGAGTCTGACTTGCACTTAGCCGGTTTTTTTTTTATACACCACTACTTTTAATCACCAGAAAAAAATTAAGGGTAGTCTCTGCTCATCATGATGAACAACTTTTTTTATGGGATCATATCACCATATCAGCTGATCCCTACATTTTGTCGATTATGTGTACACAAATGTAGGGATCAGCTGATATGTTTTTTGCAAATGATGAGCAGAGAATACCCTTAATAATATTCTGATGATTAAAAAATAGTTTTGTATACCACGTTTTTAAAACGAAAGTAAGTTTATATTGCATTGTCATCCAGTTATGAGCTATGTTCAAAGTTTCAAGTCTCTAGCTCAGTGTTTTTCAATCTTTTCCATGGCGCGACCCCCTTTAGTAAAAATAAATGCCCGCGACACCCTCGCCCTGCGCAGCGGCGGTAAGGCTTTTTAATAAACATAAGTCAAAGGTTTTAATTTCAAATAAGCATTTACATGCACTTTCAAAACGTTAATTATGAATCTAGTTGCATGGTTCCAAAAAGTTGGTTCTATGGAGAAGAGCCGGCAAGAAACTCCATGGAAATACTCTTTTCAAATAATAATAGTACAATGATTTGTTACATGATTAATTGAAAAGAATTGAGTGAGAATAATGTAGGTTAATGACTGAGACAAATTCACTGAAGTAAACTAATTAAAGATTAATAATGCTTTTATTATAATACTAGCTTTTACCCGCGGCTCCGCTCGCGTTAGAGACTGGTATCCTCCCGTGACTGATCCTGTTAATTGTTAGGTGTTTTCCGGTAAAAAGATAGAAAGAAAGAAAGAAAAACATTTATTTGACACAACTAATACATACGGTAACTATTACAAAACTGTAAATGTCTGTTTGTTTGTTTATTCAAGCATCACGCAAAAACTACGGGACCTATTTTGTATTTTTTTTTGTATTTGGACTTGTAAACAGGTATGCATTTTATGAAAAAAGAAAACGATCCCTGTAGGATGAATTGAAGAACCACGGAGTGAAGCCACTGGCAAAGTCCTGTCCAGTCCGATCCAGTCCAATCCAGCCCGATCCAGTCCGATCCAGTCAAATCCAGCCCGATCCAGTCTGATCCAGTCAAATCCAGCCCGATCCAGTCCACTCCAGTCCCAGTCCCAGTCTTAGTCCCAGTCCCAGTCCCAGTCCCAGTCCCAGTCCCAGTCCCAGTCCCAGTCCCAGTCCCAGTCCCAGTCCCAGTCCCAGTCCCAGTCCCAGTCCCAGTCCCAGTCCCAGTCCCCGTCCCAGTCCCAGTCCCAGTCCCAATCCCAGTCCCAGTCCCAGTCCCAGTCCCAGTCCCAGTCCCAATCCACTCACTCACTCACTCACCCACTCGCCCACTCGCCCACTCGACCACTCACCCACTCGACCACTCGCCCACTCGCCCACTTTCCCACTCTCCCAGTTGCCCACTCGTCCACTCGCCCACTGGCCCACTTGCCCACTTGTCCACTCGCCCTCTCACCCACTCTCCCACTCGCACACTCGCCCACTCACCCACCCGCCCGCTCGCCCACCCTCCCACTTGCCCACAAGACTACTCGCCCACCACTCGCCCACCTCACGCCCACTCTCCCACTCGCCCACTCGCGCAACTCGCGCCCAACTCTCGCCCAGTAGCCCACTCGCCCACTCGCCCATTCACCCAATCAACCACCACTCGCCCACTCGCCCCCTGGCACACTCGCCCACTTGCCCACTAGCCCAGCCGCCCACTCACCCACTCGCCCGCCCTCCCACTCGCCTACACTACCACTCACCCACAACTCGCCCACCTCTCGCTCAATCGACCTCCACTCGCCCACCTCTCGCCCACAGGCCACTGGCCCACTCGCCCACTTGCCCACTTGCCCACTCACCCACTCGCCCACTCGCCCACTCGCCAACTCGCGCCCAACTCACGCCCAGTCGCCCACTCGCCCACTCGCCCATTCGCCCAATCGACCACTACTCACCCACACGCCCACAGGCCCAATCGCCCACTCACCCACTGGCCCACTCGCCCACTGACCTGTCACCCACTTGCCCACTCGCCCACTCGCCCACCACTCGCCCACCTCGCGCCTACCTCTCGCCCACTCGCCCACTGGCCAACTCACTCACTCACTCACTCACTCACTCACTCACTCAATCACTCACTCACTCACTCACTCACTCACTCACTCACTCACTCACATCCAGCCATCCATCCATCCATTATCGTACATTACTACTCGCTCGCTCGTGCAAATAAATGCGTAGAAGCTTCGATTCTGTCTGACGCACCCCACGATTTTTTTTATTTTTTTTCTTTCTTTCTTTCTCAAAACCCATACCAGTTTTTAAGTCAGATCATCAGCTTTCAAACAAAAAAAGTTTCATCAAAATCGGTCCAGTAGTTTTTACTCTCCAGTCTCTTAAATTATCTCTTAAAACAGACCACTGACATTTAAAAATTTTATAATAGTAGTAGATTAACAACTATGAAACTTTTAATTTCTAAATGACTGGGACCCTTTAGGGGTCGCGACTCTTAGTTTGAAAAACACTGCAACTCTAGCTCATCAGGAAGTTAGTTTAAAATCGATTGCAAAATTTGTACCGAACAGACAGACAAGCGAGTTAATAAAAACCTGGAAAAACAAGCAATACCACACGAGTACGTATCTACGTAATAAATTTAAAAAAAAATTGAACAAACATCAAGGTACTGACGTTTACCTGGCCCTTAATTCAGCACACCGACCCTTATTAACTCGCGGGGTCCCTAAAGAGCACTTTATGACAGAAACGTGCCCAAACTCCACGAAACCAACGGTACTACAGATACCTAAATACGTGGGACACTCAGAAAGTTTTGCGAAACTAAAAAAAATTGTTCTATACGTACATATATTTTTATCAAATCTTTTCAAAGTACTTTCCACCAGCCTCTATACAAAGATTCATGCGCCTAAACCAGTTTTCAAAACACTTTTTCCAGTCCGCCGCAGACACCTCGTTTACAGCCTGCTCGAACGCAGCCAGCGCATCTTCCGGCGACGAAAATTGTATCCCTTTGAGCTGATTTTTTATTTTTGGGAATAAAAAGAAGTCACACGGTGCTAGATCAGGGCTGTAAGGAGGGTGACCCAGGAGTTTGACTGGCGTGCTGTCCAGGAAGTCCCTCGTTTTGAGTGCGGTGTGCGCAGGTGCATTGCCGTGGTGGAGCAGTAGCCCGCGGAGCCCTGTGTTTGGTCGCTTGTTGCTTATAACAGAGAAAACTTCTGGCAAACATTTGGTAGTATACCATTCGGCATTAATGCTTCTTTGATCCCGTAAGGGAATTGATACCAAGTGGCCAGTCAAATTAAAAAAGCTAGCGATCAAAATCTTACCCCCGCTTCTAGATCGCTTCACTTTGGTAGGCGTTGGCTTATTTTGAAACACCCAAACAGTCGACTGGCGCTTGGTTTCTGGGTCGTATTGATAAATCCAGGACTCATCACCTGTAACGATGTCGTAAACACGCCGAGACGAGCCTGCTTCAAATTTGTTAAGCATATCACGGCACCATTCCACCCGGGCCTGCTTCTGAGCATCGGTGAGGTTGTGCGGCATCCAGCTTGATACTATCCTCCTCACGCGAAGATGACTGTGTAGAATCTCGTGAACGCTTCCCGATCCAATCTTCAATATGTGTTGAATCTCCTGATATGTAATTCGCCTATTGTCTTGGATTAAATTTTTCACTGCTAGCACGTTTTCTTCGGTAACAGCCGTCAAAGGGCGACCGCTTCTTTCGTCATCCCCCAAAGTTGGTCGACCGCGCTTGAATTCGTTATACCAACGATACACGGTTGCCTTGGAAGGGCCTTCATCCATGAATGCCATTTGAAGTCTATCGTACGATTCATCCGGTTTCAGGCGACACTTGAAATCGTATAAAATCATAGCTCTAAAATGTTCCCGGCGCAGATCCATATTTCAGTGAGACACAATACTTTGAATTAACTCGCAAAAAATGTGGAGGGAAATTTTGAAATTGGAACTTACTTATTTTTACTTATAAATAATCATATTTTCGAAAAACATTATAACTGGCCAGTCTCCCATATATAAAAACTTTTTTTCGCAATACTTTCTGAGGGGCCTGGTACATAAAGTAACACTATAAGCTCTTTTTGGTGTCCAGTATCACTAGGTATATTTTATCAAGCTTTTTTCTTACACAATAAGACCTCAAGTTTCATTGAAAAATTGTCATGCAAGTAAAATGGTTATTGTTATAAGACTGAAACTTGGAGTCCCACAATTTGCACAGAACATTATTTTTTTCGAGGTTCATGCATCGTGACAAAATAATGTGTTATAGATTACCTTTTTTTTCTAATTAAACCATTTATTTTGCAACACACATTGGTGATGCACGAGCACACGAGGGTGCTGAGGGGTGCGCGCACACATAAAATATACATATTACATGCAAAGGTAACAGGACAAATTACACAGAACACAACATGTATACAACATAATATTTTAAGAAATATATGATACTCACGCGGCGATGAGCTCTACGCTATCACACTATAATGATAGACTCACGCGGCGATGCGCTCTACGCTATCACACTATAATGATAGACTCACGCGGCGATGCGCTCTACGCTATCACACTATAATGATAGACTCACGCAGCGATGCGCTCTACGCTATCACACTATAATGGTTGCAACGTGTTTTTTTGCCTACATCACACTCAAATTCAAAGTCAAATGTTTTTTATTACAAATAAAGCTAATTACAGGCACTTTTGAAACGTCAGGCTCTAGTTACACGGTTCCAAATTGTGGGTCCTATGGAGAAGAACCGGCAAGAAACTCTATGGATATACTCTTTTTAAAATATGTTATTGTTGTTTATTACATCAAATTTATTCAAATAATGTATTATAATGTAGGTTAATGTCAGAAAGAAACAAGAGTCTACAAGTGAGAATATTGCCTTTAGAAATAAACTTAAAAAGAGTTGCCATAGTATGTAGGAGCTGACCTGTCCTGACAGACGGCACCCGTTCAGGAGCATGACGCGAGCATCAGCCATCGCTATTGAAGGGAACTTAATGACCCAACACTAACGCCACCATCAGCATGACATGAAGGGAACTTAATGACCCGACACTAACGCCACCATCAGCATGACATTTAAGTGGGCATGATAGAATCACATTTCTACATAAAATATGCTCATATGGCCACTTCATACTTACATTTTACATTTTAATCACATATTAGAAAATTGTAAGCATTTCATACAAGTTGCAGTTCTATGACAGAAAATAATGCAATATTAGAAAAAAAAGTGTGCATAAATTGTATAATTCCAATAATTCAACAATTAATTAAATTGATTAATTCTTCAACTAAGATACCACTCTGTCTGTCATAAAATACACCATCCTTTATCCCACTGTTGGGTATATACTCCTCTTTTGCAAACCTGGTCCTGTGCAGTCATTGAGCAACACGGGTAGCTCTATGTGTGCAGTCGCTTCCATGACATGTTAAGACGTCATAAGATAATAATTTCTTAGGTTTTCGCGATCACTACACATTATAATAAAACAAGTTTAACCGGATTAAACAGTTAACGGATTTAACGGTTTCGGTCTTATCGTCATAACATGTCTGCAGATTTTCTGCATAATTAGCTACAAACATAGTCAAAAATATAGACGAAGTGCTGCAAATAATCATAGTGAAGCCAACATAACCGTGTTACGCTCACGCACACACATGCACTACAAACCGTGCTCGCCGCTCTCAGTACACACGTCACGGCATCGTCCAGTAAGCATCGCGAAAACATATCCTTCGGGTGCATGGTGTGTGCGTGAGCGCTGGTTTGTACTCGGAGGAGGCACGGTTTTGTTGGCTTCACTATGATAATAATATTTTTCTCTTCGCCATCTCTCGACCTATGCAACCGCAATCAATGTCCGATCACAATCAGCTGCGAATATTTTTCAGAGATTATGTAAGACAAATCAGAAAACTGTCAAGGCTTAAAGAAAGAAAACTTCGTAATCGACTGGAATACTAGACTAAAATTGCTTAGAAAAAAAACAAAACTGAAGGGAAAATGCACATTTTTGATTATCGTATAATATCTTTATTGTATTAGACATTGTATTGCAAACATTTGTAATTCGCGTACAACTAGACACTTAAAAGGTAATATGCAAAACAGTATATTCCTAGGTCATCAGCCAGCTAATAAGCAACATGAATAATTATTATCAAGAGCGCCTACTACTCCTTGCCTATAATTACGTCACGCATATTATTATCATATAATCATGAATTTTACTATAGATGGCGTGCCAGTCTGCTCCGACTTTCGGTACCTCGGTTCACTTGTGCAAAGCGATGGCGAAATTGACCGGACAGTCAAGCACCGAATTAACACAGGATGGTTGAAATGGCGGCAGGTCACGGGAACTACATGTGACTCCCGAATTCGTCTTAAACTGAAGGGGAAAATCTATAAGACCATGATAAGACCTGCTGTCCTGTATGGATCGGAATGTTGGGCTACGAAAGGAATTAATGAAAGGCAAGTGCATGCAGCTGAGATGAGAATGTTAAGAGGAATGTGTGGTGTAACGAGAATGGATAGGATAAGGAATGAATATGTAAGAGGGAGTCTGAAAGTAGCGCCAGTGACAGAGAAGTTAAGTAGCAACAGACTATCATGGTATGGACATGTGATGAGGAGGAATTGGGAGCATGTTACGAGGAAAGTTTTAAGTATGAATGTTGATGGCTATAAGAAAAGAGGGAGACCGAAGAAAATATGGATGGATTGTGTGAAAGATGATATGAATAGAAAGAAAGTAAACACAGAGATGACGGCTGATAGAGATGTATGGAAGAAAAAAACATGCTGCGCCGACCCCAAATAAATTGGGATAAGGGCAGGAGGTTGATGAATCATGAATTTTACTATAAATTATTCAGTTGATAATAATTCTAAAATCCCTACTTAGTAACTTCGCTGTCACTGTGTTCCCTGTCAATACACACATACATACTATTAATCGTACACCCCATAGTCGCCTAATAACAGGCAACCGATGCCTGTTAACACCTCAGTGAAATTTAACTGATGTAGGACTTTTCAAATGTATTATGTTGTTATTACATCGTTGTTATCGGTCAGCAATAAAGGTCATGAAGATAAAAAATGATAAAATACTTTATGATTAATTACAGTAATTGATTTATCATTGATTGCTGCAAAACCTTAGCCACTTCTACAGCAAGAATAGTTCATATTATGATAAATGCAATTTCCAAATGGCCTCTAGCCTTGAAAAGAGACATCAAATTTACAATTTTGCATCCGAGTGTACCTATTGCGCAATGCTCTGAGGAATTGTTCGACTTTATACCAGCCGCTGACTTCCACCATCGTTCCTCTCGCCATAAATCTAAATTCCATCCTCATCACCTTCATGGTTGACGGTCCACTACTGTACTCTTCACGTGCCATTTTTTGCCTTGTACAGCAAACTTTTGAACCAAATTCCGTCAGCGATTCAAGAAAAGAGCATACCTCAATGATATTTAAAAGCAGAGAGATATGCTACCCGCTCGGTTGTTTATTTTTTTTTATTTTTGCGACAATTACGCCCCCCCCCCAATTACGCCACATGACGTCATTTGCCGTGCCGAGACAGACCCTAACAAAAACTTAATTTACGACCGACTCAAGTGTCGTTCAAACAAATCTTTGATTGTTTTGTTTAGACAAGAAGATAAGGAATTTAAGCTAGTGTGTTTGTATAATGAATCTTATTCAAGTGATATTATATAATCGTTGAAAGTTGAAGAACAAGCAATATTTCGGTTTTTTTTATATTTATTTTTGAATATTTTTGAAATTAAGATTTTTTTATGAAATAATATCGATAACACATAGTTTTTTATCGTATTTCTACATTAGATAGTTAAAACAAACATGGAACGTTAAAAAGAGAGTAATTTGAAATACTTGTATGCTTAAAATACAATAAAAAAATTTATGTACGGCACATTGGTCACTGCACCAAAATCCCACAGACGTTTTCAAATTTCAAACGACGAATTTACGAAAAAAATGTTCCGTGAAGTTGTCAATATTTTTTTTTTTACGTTGGCAATTTATTGGTCTAAAGCCGGGTACACACTTATAATACTTTAACAGTCTGTAGTACGAGAGAATCGATAAAATCGACTAAGTGTCGCCGCGTAACTAAAGTTACGTGAAGCAAAGTTCGCGATTTCGTTTTCGTAACAATTGGAACGTGGGGCAACTACGCCGGTAGACTGAGCTCGCAATCTGAAGACTCGAAAACGTCTTTATTAGGACGTTTTTCTATTAAACCGCGTTAAGTAAGGCGCCGAGCGTGTCCGGTAGCATAAAAAAAATTAAAATGCCATCATGTGTGTACAGAAAGTATTCTAATTATGACACGAAAGTAGCATGAAGTAATCAACTTACTTACTTTTTACTGGTTTAATGTGTATTGTGCTGCCGCTG
Organism: Asteroscopus sphinx; assembly: GCA_949699075.1. Taxonomy (NCBI): domain Eukaryota; kingdom Metazoa; phylum Arthropoda; class Insecta; order Lepidoptera; family Noctuidae; genus Asteroscopus; species Asteroscopus sphinx. Next base: position 27,830,499 of record OX453004.1, on the reverse strand, counting down.
CGTACGGAACATTTTTTTCGTTCTGTATTTTTAAATATCATTGGCATACCAACGTCTTTTTAAAAGGTCGGCAACACATCGGCGACTTCTCTGGAGTTGCTGAATGTCCACGGGTAGCGGTGATTAATTACCATCAGGAGTCTCGCTTTCTCGGTTACCCCTTAAAAAAATAGACACTGCACAGATTTAATTCATTAAAGAAAAAATCACAACCCGCAGTCCATAAAAAGGTGTATTAATATTTCATTTTTCGCTTCCAAAAGAGAGTTGTTTTGTCACCACAATGATTTCCGTTATCGCTTCTATTAAAGAAATCGTCGAAAATCTTAAAAGACTCCGCTTATTTGTGCACGAGACACGAATAATAAAAAAGGTGAAATTTTCTCTTTGTAAAAATGTCAAGAAAACTAAGAAAATTTTGCAAAATATCTTAATGTTTTCTGTTATAAGGTCACTTTGTAAGTTTGGGTTCATAAATGTGTTACGTGAGGTGTTCTTACATGACATTTAGGCTATTCTTATGGTCATTTAGGGCCTAAAATATTCCGTACCTGTCTGACATCTGGGAATTGAGATTCTCAAGTGATTGTGTCTATTCCATCATACTGCAATGTCATTTATGTCATCCTATATGAGTTTTGCTGATTCTTAAAATTTTCACTTTTCCCGTCTTAAATCAGGTCATCTCTATAAATTTGTCTACCTGCACAAACAGAAGGCGGATTACTAAAAAATTGCAACCTTACCTTATTTCACCTGCCATAATCTTACAGGGCTAATTTGAAACTAGTTAAAACAAAAAATCTTTTTTTGTTATAGTTCCAATAAATAACAAAATAAAAAAATAGCGCATAGCGCTCTTTCTAAAATTTAATGTAGTCATTAGAGTCAGTCGTTCAATAGCCAATCAACTTTTATCTGAGGAATAATATTTAAATTTTGACAGTTGTAGTCAAGTAATATGTTTGTTTGTTTGTAGTATAGAAAATTTATTCGTCACATTTATTCCTCAATTAAAAGTTAATCAGACTATTGAAAAACCAGCCCTTAGTTCAAAATACTGAAATTTGACATTACATAGTGTCCAATATGTAGGTGTTTAGTATTTTCACGAGCATACCTTTTATTGATATAACTAAAGAGTTATAGAAACATTTAAACAGTGGTTACAAGTCATGTGTGAGGTGTCGGTACGTTGATGACAGTCTTACAAAGACCGGGAAAATACAAGGACAACATTAAAACATGCACGAGAGATTCCAATAAATGCACAAAAATAACACACTATGAATGCGACCTCAAGTGTCATATGATCTTGTCACGGCTGCTTATTATAGGCAGTCTGATGCCGTGATGATTTTCCTTAGAACAGCGTAGTAATTTATAGCAGATAATAGCTTGGTAGCCTCTAGAATAACGATATCATGTTTATGTTAAAATTTTATTGTTAGTTGATCCGTATAATTGTTAAAAGTACAGATATTTTACTGCGCTAAAGACTGGAAAACGTCCTAATTAGGACGTTTTTTTATTAATTCGCGTCAAATAAGGCGCCGAGCGTGACCGATGATAAAAAAAACTAATTTGCCGCCATGTGTGTAGGTACAGAATGTGTTCCAACTATGACGCGAAAGTAACTTCAAATTAATACCAACTTACTTTGTACTAATTTATGTGTGCTGCCGTTGCGTACGGAACATTTTTTTCGTTTGTTTTGTTATGGTATGACATATCTATACTTTTAAATATCATTTATTGCGTGAGAAAATTTATTAAAAAAACAATCTTCCAATATTTCCCATACTATCCAATATTTAGTACCAGGACATCATAGCCCGTACGTGTATTGTATTATAATACAGACACAGATAGAAGCCTAAGTTGATCATAATCCATTTGATACCACGGTGACTGACAATAGTATCAATTTCTCTTTGTGCTGTATCTAGGCCTTTAGTTCAGCTCTCATAATAGTATACTACCGTGGTCCTTTGTCATTTAATCCTTTCCAATTGTTGGTTCTAGATTATATTGATCGATAATCCTTTACATGGTGTATGGGATATTTTCTGTTATAATTAATTTCGTTTTCTTAGAATATAAATATACACTGTAAAAGATAATGATATTGTGAGTGATTACTGCGTGCATCGAAACGATTTTAATTAATAATATTGTACGGTAGATTAAAATATTTTTTTAGAAATATTTGTAAAGACGCTTGTCATCTTAGTCTACCTGCGACCACGAAATGCTGCAAAGCTTTCGAAACGTCAGGAAAACCAATTTAAATAATATACGCGATTTAATCCGGTTAAACCTTGTTTTATTATAATGTGTAGTGATCGCGAAAACCTAAGAAGTTATTATGTTCCCTATATGTTATTGATTTATGTAGAACACAAATGTAGGGATCAGCTGACGTTTTTTTGCGATTTCAAGGTTAATCCCATAGTAAGAGTTGTTTATAATAATGAATACAATGACCCCTTAAGAGGTTTAGTATAAACTAAGAATAAGGTTGTATACACGCTGAAAATTCAGTCGTTTCGAAAACGAAGAGGGGTCATTGTACTCATCATTACGATTTTTTTTTACTATGGGACCAACCCTGCAATCGCGAAAGAAAAATCAGCTGATCCCTACATTTGTGTTCACATAAATCGACAAAAAGTAGGGATCAGCTAATTTTTTTTTCGCCATGGAACTGATAAATGTAATGTAAGTGGCGAAATGTGGGTGTACTATAGATAGATAGATAGATAAAGTATACTTTATTGTTTGCACACCATAAAAATTAAAATAAAGTTAAAACAAACATGAGCACAGTACTAACAATTGGCGGTCTTATCGCTTAAAGCAATATTATACACCTCTGCCTACCTTTTCGGGGAATACAGGCGTGATTTTGTAAACGGTTGTCATATAGACGTCTAGTCGGTTCAATTTCAGGCTGCAATCACGTTTTTATTTTACAGTCTTTGAAAAAGACCAATTCCAGATTATTGGCCATTTTTTGTCATACTTGCGGAGCTAAGGAGCTCCAGGACAATTTAAGCAACTTTATGAGAGAATAAATAAAATTGAATGAGACTAGATAGAAAAACAGTCTGGAAGTTTGCACAAGCAATTTTTGATAATAAAGCTCAGATCAAGGATTAAAAATTAATCTGAAGAATAATATTATTAGTAAACACACAAACTTTTGTTATAATAAAACAAGTTTAACCTTATTACATCGCGTATATTATTTAAATTGGTTTTCCTGAAGTTTCGAAAGCTTTGCAGCGTTCGTGGTCGCAGGAAGACTAAGCTGACAAGCGTCTTTACAAATATATAAAAAAAAACGTAATTTTTTTAATTAATTAAATCGCTTCAATGCACGCAGTAGTCACTCACAGTGTCATTATGTTGTACAGTGTTGCGTGCTGTTTGGGACTTTATTATTTTTAGAACGGGTTTCAAACAGGTAGTAGCTGCCAATCATCTTCTCTATTAAAATTTGGATGTTTTTTAATTTCAGTAGCCTCACGGAGAATTTTAGATACATATCAGTTTTCCTTCGCCAGGACTTGTGGTTTATTAAATCGAAGAAAATGGTTGGGTTTGTCTAGGGCATTTTCACACTCTGCAATTTTTGTGGAGCTTATTAAATAATTGAATTACTTAATTAAATAATAAATAATGTGCGTGATATTAACACCGCCTTAGACCGCATTTGTACTCTGTTATGCATAAAGAATTAAATATTATTTTTTTTTTTTTTTTTTTTTCAATTTATTTAACTTAAAAACATACACAAAAATGATTATAAGAACATCACAAAAACCTTACACAGGTTTGTCTGGATAAATAAATAAATATTACATAATGCATAATATAAAATTTATCAACATTCGTGGTACGCAGACCAGAGTGCATTGTAAACAATCGTCTGGCTCTTTACAACCGTTGCATGCTTTGTCCGGTTAATTAAACACAATCAGAATATTACGAGCAATGCTGCAGTAACGAAGCTGTATGTATAATTATGAAATATTTAAATGTTTTCTTCGTTAAGTAAAACTATGTGATTGTCGGCAGGGCTTGGGAAGGGTTAAAAAAATACCAGTTAATTACGGGTTTTAACCAGGTTATCGTAAACGCTTGATCGGAGTGGAACCGCTAGTTTCATCCAGTTTCCACCAGTCACCTTGCGTAGATCGTCACTCAACCGATTCGCGGTCTCCAAACTAGAACACGTCTACCCCAATGGTCATCGGTTCTTCAGCTAATATGGCCAACCTACTGCTATTTCAGGTTGCTTATCCTGTGGGGTATGTCGACAACTTTGGTTCTCTATCAGATCACCTCGTTTTGGATCCGATCCCTCTAAGAAACTCAATTCACGTTCGCCAAATGAGGATGGAAGGTCTCATATGATTGTAATTTCACCGGTACCTGCCCTTTGCACTGTATCCCAGCAATGCAAGCACTCAAGTAGCTGTTTGTCGGCAGAAAAAAGAACGTTGGTACAGCACTTCTATTCTCCGGACAAGCTCTTTCTTTCTCGAGTCAATAGAGAAGCGTGCCAAGAGGCTCATTGGCAACGATTCATAAATCAACGCCAAATTACAAAGCCTGAAAATCGGCGCAGAGTTGCTAGCCTATCGGTTTTTTGATTCCCCCAAGCTCATTCCATCTTCGGACAACCAGACGCACGGCAATGCGCTACCCGTATATGTTATATATTCCACCATTACGCATGAAACGTTTTGCTAATAGCTTCATTAAGCATGCCGCTAAGGAGTGGAAGTCCAGGCCTCGGTTTTTATTTTTTATTTTTTATGGTATAGGATGGCGAAACGAGCTAAAGGCCCACCTGATGTTAAGTGGTTACCTTTGCCCATAACAACAGCAATACCACCTAGGCTGTTACCTAAATGGTACCGCAAGTCGGTTCGCCAAACAGAGACATAAGGGTCCGAAACACAGCAATGCAAGCATCACTATTTGGCGGAGAAGTAGACACGGTAATAGCAAGTAGTAACGGTTATAGTAGTAGTTTCCCGGTAAGTATTGGTCTTCAAGTCTCGAGTCAATAGGTTTTTGCTAAGCAAGCGTGTAATGTAACGTCGTCGACCGATCAGGTGAGATGGCGGTCAAACGCAAGCCCATTAAGTATTTTTAAAAAAGCAGCTCTACTATTACTGAAAGCGGGTTAACACAACTATTAAAAAAAAAAGTTTGCCGCATTAAAATAATAATTTATTGTTGACGGGCCAGATCGATATCCAAGTAAGATCGATTTCAACTAAGTGCCGTTTATTCATAAAAACTGTCCTAATTGTATAAACAAAGAAAAATAAATGTTTTAATTAATGTATCTAGTAGGTACAGTCGATCACACATGTCGATGTCAATCGTACAGTCGATTACAGAACGTTTAATCAATCGAATGGAAGGCAAGGCGTTGTTGCTTCAGCTAACATCGCAAGACAGATGTAAACAAAACTGTTTTATCAAGTTAAATGGGTAACTATTTTGCTTGTTTATCAATAACAGAAATAATGGAACCATGTCACTCTAGCACTCCAGAAAACTCACAAAATGTTTGCCAATTTTTGTTTAAGGTGGTATTGTCAAATTAAAATAATAGAAACAAAAAAAAATTACAATCACATGAGACTTTCCATCTTCATGTCTCAGTTTGGCGAACCGACTTTCTGTACCATTTAGGCAACAGCCTAGGTGGTATTGAAGTTGTCATGGGCAAAGGTAACCGCTTAACATCAGGTGGGCCTTTAGCTCGTTTCGCTATCCTATACTATAAAAAAAAAAAAACAAAAAAAAAATACATAATAAACTGGAACCTAACATTCTATAAAATAACTAAAAGAAACATAATAAATGCATAAAATTATTTGAAAACACCTTGTTTCGAAAGGGTAATAAACTCTTTTCTGTTTCAAGCCATCATTCGCAAAAAAGCAGCATAAATACAGAGTAGAGTGCAAAGCAGACGCAACTATATCCTAAGGACAGTTGCTGAGAACTGTACCTCTCCCCAATAATAAAGCATTTTATGTGTAGGTTTATCATATGAGAAAATCTTTCTTTCTCAGTTTACAGTATTGTCGTCTTACACACAAGATACACCTATTTCCCGTTACCCTTTTATTATACATATAAGAGACTAACCTTAGAATATAAGTTTTTACTAACCAAATAGGGATCTGTTTTCCGGAATAAAGAAATTTTAATTTAAATCAACATATTTTTTCGCACACGACATTGTATGTGAGCGTGTAAGCCATTGTTTTGAAAAGAAATGTATTTACGAAGACTTTCGACGCTCTCGCCTGTTTTCTTTCTGGTTTATAGCGCAAGAGCATTGATTTTTTTACAGTATAAAACTTTTTAACAAAAAATTAAACCGACGAAAACAGAAACTGAAAAGCGAAAAATAACTAATTATGAGTCGGTGCCAAACGAACTTTTAACAAGCAAAGTGCGTGTAAGTTGCAAGTGGCCGAGCGGAGAACGCGTTTTTGGAAAGTTATTTTTTATCGTTGAAAATTTCACGCTGTATTTGATGTGACGTTGTTTTTATTATTTATTTAAAGTAATTTAATGATCTTCGTTGATTGGTTGTTTGGCGCCGACTCATAATTAGTTATTTTTCGCTTTTCAGTTTCTGTTTTCGTCGGTTCAATTTTTAGTTAAAAAGTTTTATTTTTCTTTTTTTTGTGGTTAAAATCTAACTCCAGGTCTCCATTATGTCGTAGTGTCTAGAACTATATTTATGTGTGTCAAGTTTCAACAGAATCGGTTAACAGGTAAGAATTCAGTGGGTGAACAAACACTCATCCCCTGTTTTACTACCCTTAGGGGTGGATTTTGATTTTGAAATTTAAATGGGACCAACTTCGAGATATAATACCCTATCCATTAAAAAAAGAATCATCAAAATCGGACCACTCTGTAAAAAGTTATGCGTGGTCATACATAAAAAAATATATATATATATACCAGGCCCCTCAGAAAGTATTGCGAAAAAAAGTTTTTATATATGGGAGACTGGCCAGTTATAATGTTTTTCGAAAATATGATTATTTATAAGTAAAAATAAGTAAGTTCCAATTTCAAAATTTCCCTCCACATTTTTTGCGAGTTAATTCAAAGTATTGTGTCCCACTGAAATATGGATCTGCGCCGGGAACATTTTAGAGCTATGATTTTATACGATTTCAAGTGTCGCCTGAAACCGGATGAATCGTACGATAGACTTCAAATGGCATTCATGGATGAAGGCCCTTCCAAGGCAACCGTGTATCGTTGGTATAACGAATTCAAGCGCGGTCGACCAACTTTGGGGGATGACGAAAGAAGCGGTCGCCCTTTGACGGCTGTTACCGAAGAAAACGTGCTAGCAGTGAAAAATTTAATCCAAGACAATAGGCGAATTACATATCAGGAGATTCAACACATATTGAAGATTGGATCGGGAAGCGTTCACGAGATTCTACACAGCCATCTTCGCGTGAGGAGGATAGTATCACGCTGGGTGCCGCACAACCTCACCGATGCTCAGAAGCAGGCCCGGGTGGAATGGTGCCGTGATATGCTTAACAAATTTGAAGCAGGCTCGTCTCGGCGTGTTTACGACATCGTTACAGGTGATGAGTCCTGGATTTATCAATACGACCCAGAAACCAAGCGCCAGTCGACTGTTTGGGTGTTTCAAAATGAGCCAACGCCTACCAAAGTGAAGCGATCTAGAAGCGGGGGTAAGATTTTGATCGCTAGCTTTTTTAATTTGACTGGCCACTTGGTATCAATTCCCTTACGGGATCAAAGAAGCATTAATGCCGAATGGTATACTACCAAATGTTTGCCAGAAGTTTTCTCTGTTATAAGCAACAAGCGACCAAACACAGGGCTCCGCGGGCTACTGCTCCACCACGACAATGCACCTGCGCACACCGCACTCAAAACGAGGGACTTCCTGGACAGCACGCCAGTCAAACTCCTGGGTCACCCTCCTTACAGCCCTGATCTAGCACCGTGTGACTTCTTTTTATTCCCAAAAATAAAAAATCAGCTCAAAGGGATACAATTTTCGTCGCCGGAAGATGCGCTGGCTGCGTTCGAGCAGGCTGTAAACGAGGTGTCTGCGGCGGACTGGAAAAAGTGTTTTGAAAACTGGTTTAGGCGCATGAATCTTTGTATAGAGGCTGGTGGAAAGTACTTTGAAAAGATTTGATAAAAATATATGTACGTATAGAACAATTTTTTTTAGTTTCGCAAAACTTTCTGAGTGTCCCACGTATATATATATATACGCGTCGAATTGAGAACCTCCTCCTTTTTTTCGTCGGTTAAAAATTAATATCAGCTTTTTGTACTATGTCCCTATATTTTATTTTTTGTTGATAAATTATTTATATAAGCCCTAAAAAAAATTCCTCTTATGTCAGAAGCTGATGAAACACAACTAACGAGTATCACTTTTCTACGCGACAGTACTTACGCCGCGCCCTATAGGAAGTGATGTGGCGATATTATAGGGAGTGTCTGCGATATTACAACGTAACAAGCCGACCGTTTTTCACACGATTGTATCTATCCAGCTAAGTTGATCTTGTTTGTAATCGCTTTTTTATTACAATATTATAGTAAGCTTTTACTAGAAAAGCAGTTATATATCTATACTAATATTATAAAGAGGAAAGATTTGTATTTTTGTATGTTTGTAATGAATAAACTCAAAAACTGCTGTGCCGATTTAAAAAATAAATTCACCATTAGAAAGCTACATTCACCCTGAGTAAAATAGTGTATATTTTCATAGGCTATATTTTCATAGGCTATATTTTCATGTCCACCCGTGCGAAGCCGGGACGGGCCACATATTATAAATGAGGAAGACCAAAGAAAACATGGATGGCTTGTGTAAAAGGTGATATGGATAAAAAATAAAGTGAACACTGAGATGCCGGCTGTTAGAGATGAAAGAAAAAGATATGGTGCGCCGACACCAAATAAATTGGGATAAGGGCAGGAGGATAATGACTAGTAATTAAGAAATAAGCAATACCTATATTTGTGTACACTAATGCTATATTACGATTATTTCGCAAATACAGATAATTCCGACTGCTGAGCGTGGGGTCCTGGGTTCGATTCCCGTGTCGGGCAAAGTGTTATTGGGTTTTTTCATTAAGAAATTCTCAGTAGCAGCCCGGAGTCTGGATTTGTGCCCGGTCAATGGCAATAGGTCTGGATTTGTGCCCGGTCAATGGCAATAGGCTCGCACCCTATTACATGGGACTATAACATAACTCGCGAAATGTGGGTGTACTATTACACCTCTGCCTACCCCTTCGGGGAAATACAGGCGTGTTGTTATGTATACGTTTTACAGACAATTCAAAACATGAAATGTATACTTGTGTAAGGTTATACACACGTCTATTTGTTAAATATCTCGATTATTTAATTATTTCACGGCTATTTATTGGAGAAATATAGTTTTGGTCTGTACGGGCATTAGGACGAAACAGGCTCATAAAAAGAGCTAGACCCTTAACAATTATTACACAAGATTTAATGCTGATAAGACAAACTGTGCGTGTATTCATCATCATCATCATTTCAGCCGAAAGACGACTGCGAAACATAGGCCTCCCCCGAAAGGGCCATAATTGCCTCGGGTTGGCGATCGTAGTTGGTTGGTTAAATACTCAGAGAACGCTGCTGCCCATCCTCTGGTGAATCCCTTAGTCGCCTTTTATGACTTCCACGAGAAGAGATAGGGTGGTGCAATTCTTTATGTCCGGCACCACACGAAACGGTCTCGATGTGTGACGAAATAACCACCCTTCTGCGGATTGACCGTAGCAAGAGCAACATAACCTCACAGGTAGTATAATCTGCTCGCCACCACCACAGCGGTGATACTCCGTGTACATGTCGAAAGCCAATCTCAATGGAGACTAGCCATCTGCGCGGGACATATTATATTGCACAAGTGTGTGCACAAACACAGGTGCACTCTATAGAGAGTGAGTGAATAGTCCCTCACTCTCATAATCCGATGGGACGGTATTTGACACGACCGGAGAAAGATCAGGCGCAGGACCCATCCACAGACTGACCGCGGCTAGTGCAGCTTAACCTTGCAGATCGTACAATCCACACGCTTGCTACTTAGCCACGAGCCCCTTACACAACATAACATACGATAAGATAACATAGTTCTGATTAATTGGACTTTTAATCACAGATTTTCTCCTGATCTTCTCTACTGACCAACAGAAAGTATTTACAACTAACTCTATTAGTAGTTGCTCATGTTTCTAATTCAATTCAGTTGGCTATAACTTAGTAGTACAAATTGGACCCGTCGACCCACTTCGAGGTTTAATTGCTTCGTCTAAACTCATTACAGGACTCTTACCTGCGTCTGTGTTTGTAGGTGTTTAGTTCAGACGAAATAATAAGATAGACGGAGTACGTAGAACCAGTGACTGAAGCCAGAAAAAGGATTTCTAAATAGTAAAGGAGAACCTACTATTCTGCTTGCAGTGTTCGCGAGCCGCGATCGGGAGCGTGCGTTCTAAAGCGCAAACCTCACAACACGGGTCGGGCCCGCGTCGGATGGAGCGCGGGAGCCGAGCGCGGCTCCTGACCCGCGCTCGGCCCCAACCCGCTTTGTGTGTGATTTGCGCTTAATCCTTTGACCAAAAGAATAAAGGACCATTTACAAACGAGCCATATCCACTAAGCCAAGCCATTAGGCCAGTAGAACTAACAAGTGGAATGGGTTATTATTATTATTTATTTTGGCTTATTATATTCATATTCATTTATTTATAAAGTTAATTTACACGTCAGTAGATTCATAAGTAACAATGTTCACAATATAATCTTGTAAAAAATAAAATAAAAGTCACAATAGCTAATAGATGTCAAATTCGAATGTCACAAAATAATAAAAATTAAAAAAAATAAGCATGTCATAAATTTAAGAGATGTCATAATTAAAATAACTAAATAATATTATTACAGTATACAAATGTCTTTGATTATTATCATCTCAATTTTATAAAGTTCGCCATTAAATTACACGAAATAAGAAAGATTACGTTCACACAAGACCATTAGACAAGCCAATCCAATGCGCGCAAGTGGTGAGGGAAGGTAGTGGTGCCAAAATTGGAATTTGTTATGATTTAATGGATTGTCTTTATTAATAGCTAGAAGACACTCCATTGTAATGGCTTGTCTCTGTTTACACAATGCCTATAATGGCTTGGATTAGTGAAATGGCATGGCTCGTCAATTGGCCCCGTTTAAATGATCCAAAAAACTGATAAGATGTAAGCTTTTATAAAAAAGTTTTATGATGTATGATGACGAAACGAACCAAAGATCCAACTGATTATATTTTTATCTTTGCTCAAAATAACTGCTGTACCACCTAGGCTGTTGCATATTCAACCTTATTCTTAGTTTTAACTAAACCTCTTAAGAGGTCATTGTCCTCATCATTATGATTTTGTTTTACTATGGGACCAAACCTTAAATCGCGAAAAAAAAATCAGCTGATCCGTATATTTTGTGGATTTGTGTTTACAGGTTTAGTATAAACTAAGAATAAGGTTGTATAGTATAGTCGACAACACGTCAGTTTTTGTTCGTAATGTCTACTCTAGTGTTTTTTCGTTCGATATTCTGTGGTACCCTCCAAAAAGTATCCATCAGGTACATGAACCTTGAAAGATCAAAATTGTTACAAGACTAAAGACTAATGGAGTAAAAACAACACTATCGTAATTGCTCATAATCTTGACTGACTGCCTCGGTGGTCTAGTGGTAGATCGTGAGGTCCTGGGTTGAATTCTCGGACCAGGTTAAAAGTATTATTGGGATTTTTCTATCAAGAAAATATCTCAGTAGCAGTCCAGAGTCAGGAAGTTGGCAGTGCTTCACCCCAGTGTCTCAGAGCACGTAAAGCCGCCATTACCTGATCTCTCTCCTGTCGTATCGGATTGTGCCGTCCCATTTGATTATAAGAGTGAGGGAATAGAGAGTGCTCCTGTGTTTACGCCCACACTTGTGCACTACAATATGTCCCGAGCAGATGGCTGGTCTCCATTGAGATTGGCCGCCTTGACTGAAATTCGGCCGGGAGAACATTATTAACATAATATAACATAACATCACGCCAGTATTTCCCCGAAGGGGTAGGCAGAGGTGTAATAGTACACCCACATTTCGCCAGTTATGTTATAGTCACATGTAATAGGGGGCGAGCCTACTGCCATTGACCGGGCACAAATCCAGTCTCCGGGCTGCTACTGAGAATTTCCTAATGAAAAAAATTACATTGCCCGACCCGGGAATCGAACCCAGGACCTCACGCTCAGCAGTCACGCTTGCAACCACTAGACCAACGAGGCAGTCATTAGAGAACATTATTAATCTTGATTATATGGTTTGGTGGACGTACAGATCCTCATAATATGTAGGCATGTTAATTTGATTGAGGTAATCTCCACCCGTTAATGTTCCATGTGGTGCCAGACGTAAAGAATTGCACCACCCTATATATTTTCATGGGTGTCGTAAAAGGCGACTAAGGGATTCACCAGAAGATGGGCAGCAGCGTTCTCTGAGTATTTAGCCAACCAACTGCGATCGCCAACCCGCCTACCAAGCGTGGCGATTTTGGCATATGCCCCCTTAATGGGGGAGGCCTAGGTCAGTAGTGGATTTGTTTCGGCTGTAATGATTATGATGATGATGATGATGAATCTCCAACCCATTCAAACTAGCTTAAATTCCTAACATATTATCCATACTCATCCCACGTAATATTATTTCAAACGACCCCTCCGTAAAAGTAAACATAGCCAGGCCCTCTTGTGTTGTGTAAACTGCCTGAGGACCGTGATAGCTCCGCTCGTGTCAACTGTCACGTCAAACTTACGAAGCCGATGTGAAGTTTTATTTACATCGTCACATCTGAAACGTCCGAAGGGTAAAGGGGCTACTGGTGACTTAATTAATTGCGAATATTCATTCATATTTAAAAGCTTTTATTTAATTTACTTTGTTTTATAATTATCTGCTATGAATCATGCAGGTCAATTTTTAGTCAGTTCTTATTATTGAGTTCTTATTCATTATTTTTTAGGGTTCCGTAACCAAAGGGTGCTAACGGGAACCTATTACTCTCGCTACGCTGTCCGTCCGTCCGTCTGTCTGTCACAGGGCTGTATCTTTGTAACGGTTATAGACAACCAGTTGAAATTTTCACAGAATATGTGATACAATAGCGTATTATCACGACAAATAAAAATAAAATAAAGTCTTTTGATAAACTCTTAAATTAAATCAGTTTCTATGGGGTATCAGATCGATGGGTGGTACGGAACCCTTACTGTGTGAGTCCGACTCACACTTGGCCGGTTTTTTTGTTGTTGTTCTTATAATAATGTGATATGGCTACATACCCATATCACATTATACACATGTACACTTATACACATGTATGACGTCAAACTTACGCCTTGCCTGAAATAAAGATTCATTTATTTATTGACCAAGCAAAGCGAGGTCTCTGAATTAACTAGGTCGCTTTGCACTTTGTCCGTCTGTCTGTCTGTTTAAATCTTATAACTTACAATCCAAACAATATGTATACTTCAAAATCTCACATAATGCGTAAAACCTTAGGCGAATGCCGTATGTGATACAAAAAAAATATATTTAAGGAGGTAATACTTTTCTCGATTTCATGGTTTTTCCGACAGTAAAAGTTGTTCATACTGATGAGTACAATGACCCCTTAAGAGGTTTTCAGTTATTTCAATAACTCGTTGTATATGCACACTTGATAGGACTATTCCTTCTTTTTCTCTACAAGAGAAAATAAGAATCTTATCTAAATTCTTATTCTTCTACCGTGTCGACATGAGCTACATAATGATATAGCTCATGCCGTGGGGAAAAGATTAGCCAGTCAGCAGGTTGGAGCAATGCTGACAGACCTAGGAGACAGAATATCTAATAGTACGAACGTACAAAATGGCCCCTTACCGCCCCCCGCCAAGTTAAGATTTCTCGCCCGCGCCTCGCACTTTCCCGCGGTTTGCAATTGGACTGCAAGATTGCAATCATTGACTTGTACCTATGGACCAGTAATACCTACGAAATAAGCGTGGTATACCTACAATATCCGGGCCACCGTTATGGTGGCCGTAGCTAGGGAAGTAAGTAATCAAAACTAAAAAGTATCGATATCGATGCTCGTGTTTCGTACCAGAGATGTGTGCTGATTAAAATCATTTTCAAGTAGTAATAAATAATGCAATTATGTCAAATTCTAAGTTCGGCTGTCCCTAGGACATAAAAAATCAAGCTTCTAGGTCAAGGCAATCATACGGCTATGTCACATTTTGATACTCGCAAACTCACATTAAAAAACCTATAGGGTACTTCGCATTGACCTAGAATCATGAAATTTGGCAAGCGGGGTTGCCACGCGGCGTAGGTATTTTGACATCCCGTAAAGATGTTGCCAAACAGAGAATATACAAATAGCATGCGATCTCTTTCACCAGACGACATAACACGTTGGTTAACAAGAGACAAAGAATAGTTTCATAATTTAATAGATATTTGTATAAACTAGGTGGATATAGAAGAATGGGCCACTTCCATAGGTTTAATTCAATGATTGCAATGGATGTCAATCCCTAGTCGCTATACAAGCACACCATCTCTGAGAACTACTGAGAAGCGCTTGGAACCCAGTCGGCACTACGAGCGGCGAGCATCACTAACCTACACGTGTGTCTGTGTTTCTTTCAGACGTTATCTTGTGTATGTAGGTGGTGCTAGCATTCATATTGTATTGAGTGTCCGAGGTGTGCCTAGCATAGTCTGCCTATCTAAATGAAAGTTGACTTATTCCTCTCATCTGTAATTTCTCTAAAAAAAGCTGTGATGGACATTCAGTGATAAATTAATCATTCATACATATTTAAATTCACTTAATTTAAGAAATGTTTTGTGTGTCAAGTCATTTGTTTTGATTTCATACAGACCATTATTGGTCCACTTTATTTTAATCTCTGTAAGTTTGTTGCTTTATGTAACTAATTTTTGTATTAATATTAATTGCGCTTAATTTATGGCATGCGGTGCTCTTCTGTAAGTAATGGGGCACTTAGATTAAGTTTGAAATGTGAAAAAAAATTCATGTACAGTGTACTCATTGTTGAAGAGCCAAATAAATAAATAAATAAATAAAACTTTGTTGCCAAATAAATATTATAGTACATTTTTACTATAACAGTGTAGTCCGTAGAGACGTCTGCGCGGTTTCCATGGCGGCGGCGGATCACATTGTAAAGAAAGCCTATACAATGCGAGGTCTGCTTATACTGGAAATAACAGCTTGATACACAGACGTGTGTACGACAAAACGCTTAAGTCGTTCTTCATTTATCTTGCATTCAAAGTGCAAAGGGGTGACTGACGTAAGATTGTCGTGATAACACCAGCCGGTCTCAGCGACAACTTTTAATTACTAACCCAGAACAAAAGGCGACGGAGAAATTCGTTTTAAGTTTAATTAAATTAAAATTGACGGTTGTCGGGGTGTGTTACTTGTTACATTAGCTGGGAAGTAATTGATAAAATCAGGTAATGTTCGTGTATTTGTAATTAGATTACACATAATTCGAAAGGAATGAACAACCAGTATGATTATGACGTCATACCCTCACCATTTTCCTTTGCAATGTGATGATTGGGATATGGTTTAGTGAACCCAGAATCTCTTTGTCGTAGGGGAGATCCTCGTAGATTTTTGTCAGGATCTGGGTTGACCTCAAAGAGTCGAAGGGTTCTCTTGGAGGAATGAACTAGCCTGGAGTCGTTGTAGTAAAAAGAACTGCATCCGCATTAGCAGGACTTCTCTATTCTATAAACATCACAATGTAGTAGAAAAAGACAATGATTATGTTGTCTTTTTTATCTATAAGAGGAAAAATCGGAACGAAGCTATTTTCTTTGAATCACGTCATTTGGTATCGATATAGTTACCAGTTTGGTGACTCGCTAGAACAAATGTTGACGAAAAAACGGTAACATTGATATCAAAGGTCATGCCGATTATACATAGCTATCTCTTTCTGTCACGTTGCGGCCTGTGCAAGACAAATAATAGCAGCTATAATATGTGAAATCTTAATTCCGTTACAATGACTCCAAGCTAGTTCATTCCTCCTAGAAGGGTTCTATTGTATTTGACTTTTACCGATAACTTATCATCATCATTATTTCAGCCGAAAGACGTCTACTGCTGGACATAGGCCTCCCCCAAAAGGGATGTGCCATAATCGCCACGCTTTGCAGGTGGGTTGGCGATTGCAGTTGATTGAATAAAATCTCGGAGAACGCTGCTGCCCATCCTCAGGTGAACCCATTAGTCGCCTTTAATGACACCCACGAGAAGAGATAGGGTGTTGCTTTTATTATTTTTATCCGGCACCACACGGAACCCGATAAATATTACCGCAGAGTTCCTTCTACCATCACTTTTGGACGGAGGCGCAAGATGCGCTTTGCATTCACTACCCACATGGTAGAAGTATCTCACGGTTCACATTTACTACCAATAAGGCTCGTGTTCGCCAACGATAATTCTCTGGTTAAACAACTGTTTACTTATAATTCTAGTAAATTTTTCGAGTAATCGCTTATTTAATGAGAGAATTTAGGTTGATAAACACCACCCTAAATCGATGAGTTAGCTAAGTGATAGCTAAGCTAAAACTGTGTTCGTATTTTGCCCTCTAAAGGCCTGTTCAAACCGAAAGCAGGTTAGCAGCGCGGGACATGAAAAGAAAAACATAGTGACACACTCGGATTAACAAAAAAGGCGGACGGAATCTCGCTTAACAAAGACTTTAATTTTTTCCTAAACCCACTATAATTTCGAAAACATTTTAACACACCAGATTTATAGTGTTATTTTATTTGTGACACTACAGCAATGACTACCGTCACACTAGATTTTTGCGTAATCGCGGCTTTTTGGGATACTATGGATGTGAATGTGTGCGTGCGCGCCCGTAGATTTAAGCGAGCCGGCTATGGATGCTTCACTTATTGTTTAGCGAGATTCCGTCCGCCTTTTTTATTCGTCCGAGGTGACACATTACATATTCTGTTTATTCAGTTTATGAAATTGTCTTTTAAGGGCGCGCATTATCTCGTTGACCTTGCTCGAATGGGCGTTGCCGATCAGAATGATGCAAAGGGTGCGCGGGGCTTCATAATAACATTGCGCCGCGCGCCATCGCGCCTGTGACCGCGCCGCCCGCTCGCTTGCGAGTTTGAATGAAAAAAGTTTTAGCCGGCAAGTAACTTGAGGATTTTACAATATGCACGGTTATTTTGGCATGTCTCGTAACGGTATACGTAGTCTAGTGGATTAGGGGTCGACTTCGGGTATGTGTAGTCTAAGATCAATCCCCATTAAAATACTTTTCTTTTAGAATTTATATTTTTGCATTTTTTTATTTAGAAATAAGTTATATTACCTACTTAAGTTTGTAAATAATGAACACATACTTGCAATCAAATAAACACAAAATACAATTATTTTATTTTGTGTTACTTTACTTTGAATGAATGAATGATATATTAATGATATATTTATTTGCAAGAACATAGGTAACATTGAGTTCGTCTAAAGTTAAAATTGGGTATCACTACTTTCGACATTTCAGTCGTGCAAATATTTTGATTTTCAATTAATCGTACATAAAATTTAAAAACAAATTAAAATTAACATGCAATAAAATAATTTATATTCAATTCAATTCAATTTATTGTATATTGTGATACATAGGTAGTTACAGTTGTTGTAACAAAAAAAAAAGTGCTGCTATGAGCTGCAAATAATAATTTCCATTCTATTTTATCAATTTAAAATTATGCGAATCAATAATAATAAAAAACTGGGTTAGTGGTCAATCCGCACGAATTGGATTGGCACGAAACGTGCGGATCGACTCTTTTAAATATTAGAATTTTGGTTTTTATTTTCGTGCGGATCGCCACCTTCATATATGTATACGTAGTAGGCTTGGCACATATTGTAAATAATAGGCACATATTGTATTTTAAAGAATAAAAAATATCAAAGTACAGTCGTGAACACACGACGCTAAAAAAGATCGAAAAATTTATGAAATACTATTTCGATGAATTACTGGCAAGACTATACAAACACTTAGTGTGTGTATATTAAAAACAAAGTTATACTCCTAGTGATACAAAAAACTATAAGTTAAAGTTAGACAGCAAATTCGTGTTGGTGCTGAAACCTATGAGTGACAGAGAAAGCAGTATATGCCATCTCACTCACACGCATTTGTCAAGGGTCAGTAACCTAACCTAACCTAACTCGCTACCATTCAGTAAGTTTAGCAGTGTTGCCAAGTTAGGCGATTTTTCGCCTTTTAAGCTATCTCGAAGGGTGTCGGGGTTACGAAAAATAGCTGTTGGTGACTAGTCGCCATTAAATAATCAATATAATAACATTATAATAAAACAAAGTTTAATCGGATTATATCACGTATATTATTTAAATTGGTTTTTCTGACGTTTCGAAAGCTTTGCAGTGTTTTGTGGTCGCAGGTAGACTAAGATGAAAAGCGTCTTTACAGATATTTCTAAAAAAATATTTTAATCTTCCGTACAATTTTTATTAATTAAAATTGTTTCGATGCACGAAGTAATCACTCATAATATCATTATCTTTTACAGTGTTGCGTACTGTTTGGGACTTGATTATTCTGAACAACGCTCTCAAGGACCTTGGACAGGATTGGTAGAATGGAGATTGGACGGAACTGGGATACAGAGATGGGATTTGAAACTTTGGGCAGTGGTAGTACATGAGCCTTCTTCCACGCTGAGGGAAAGGAGCTCGTGTCTAGGGAATGATTTATAATGTGGGCTATGACGGGAAAAAGGACATTTAAAATAGGAACAATCATTTGGATATGTAGCCCATCATCACCCACCGCTTTAGTGGAGATGGATAGGATTGATTTTTTGATATCTTCTTCTGTAACCCGGCGAAAAGAGAAAGAAGTACATTTTGGCATAGAATGATTAGATAGACTTTTTAAAGTAGAAGATCTTGTAATATCATCCAGGGCAACCGGTGGTTTCGAGAAATGTAAATTTATTGCGTTAAGGTCCATATCGGGTGCTGCATCATTGCATTCCTTGCCGATACCAAGAGACTTGAGAAATTGCCATACTTGTGCTGTGTTGAAATTTTGTACAGAGTGATGAATGTGACATCTTTTAGCATCTCTACACATACGACTACAACGATTACGCAGAATTTTGTAAAAAGTCCAGTTCTCATCCGTTGGGGTCTTTTTGTACCGCCTTTTAGCTTTATCCCTTATTGACATCGACATGACATTTTTTAATACTGTCAGATAGCCAGGGAGCGGGTAGGTGCTTTACTCGCACCTTTTTCATGGGTGCGTGCATATCAAAAAGCTCTAGAAGTAACTTATTAAAAGCAGTCACTTTTGCGTCCATATTATTGCAACTATAAACAAGAGACCAGTCAATATCACCCGCATCCGCCCTCAAACAAAACTTTATTCATTATACGTACGGTCATTCTACCATATTCTTGAATTATATATATACATATAATATCCCTTATTCATCCAGTCATTCTGTATAGCAAAATGTACTAATTTTGGCAACTTAAAGTTTTAAATCACGTCACAACGAAATCTAAAACTGTAGACGTTTATCAAAATTTGATATGTTTAACATAGATATTTTTGAGTAATTCGTGTCACTTCATTTAATAGTACATTATGATACAAGTGAGCTATGTTGACTATTATACTCGAGGCTGGATTGCAGCCCGAGCCGAAGGCGAGGGCGTAATGGAGCCGAGAGTATAAAAGTCAATGCTCACGCGTGTCATACGACGTTTTTCAACACACTTGCGAGGAAAAAAATAAAAATTACACATTTTAGACAAATATTGAATTTGTGAAAAATGATAAAAATGGCGCGCGAACCACGCGGTGATATACAGTTATGCGCGCGCAGGTGGTCGAAGGAAACCGCCATACAGCCTAATATAAAAATATTATAAATTGATTTTTTTATTTATAACACAAATTAATATTAATTTGTTGACAAAAATTAATAATTTGATGAAATGAAATGTTTATATATAGCATATATTAATTAATACAGTTGATTTATTCCCAAAAATGTTTAATTTAGTTCAGGCCTAAAAACTCTTTGCTGCGATTTAAAAATAAACTGTAAAGTAAAAAGCACTAGTGCAATAATATAATGAAAACACCGGCCAAGTGCGAGTCGGACTCGCGCATTAAGGGTTCCGTACCTCTCAACAACCTGATACCCCATAAAAAATGATTTAATTTACGAGAGTTTATGAAAAGACATCAACGCACAGTGCGCGAAATATGAATTTTTGCATGTTTTTCTTACGCAGGTACCACCACATTTGTCTATTTTTGTCTTATTTTTAGTATTTGTTGCTAAACTACATAATATGCACTATAATCTGACCAAGTTTGACGCTGATATATATCACCGTTTTGAAGATAGAGCAGGAACAAAAACGCTGAAAAAAATGCATGTTTCTTGTATGGTAGTATTTGTCATGATACACCTCATAGCAACACATATTCTGAGAAAATTTCAACCGGTTAACTATTACCGTTCAAAAGATACAGCCCTGTGACAGACAGACGGACGGACGGAAGGACGGACGGACGGACAGCGTAGCGAGAGTAATAGGGTCCCGTTTGGCACCCTTCGGGTACGGAACCCTAAAAAGCACACATTATGAACCTAAAAGCGATGCAATAAGAGCCACTTTACGAGCAAGTGTGTTGAAAAAATATTATTAATCCTACTACCTTTGTGCGCTACAGTACCTTTTTTCGTAAATTAGTTCCATAAAAAACAATGTGTGCCAATAGCCTACTACTCCCAAAAAAATAACAATTTTTAAAAGAGTCGTTCCGCACGTTTCGTGCTTATCAAATTCGTGCGGATTGACCACTAACCCACTTTACCTAATACTATATTAATAATCATTACTTTAGTCTGAGATCGATTCATACCTAGGTACTTACTATTTGAATTTATGTTTTTATTTATTTTTCTTATAAATAAAGTACCTACTCATTACCGCGCTGGTTCAAAAATAACGTTCAAGTCAATGAGTTCAAGTACAGACATAGTAAAAAATATAAAAGAAGTGCCGCGAATAATTTAGTGAAGCCAATAAAAACTATGCTGCTTCGTGTACAACCAGTGCTCCGTACGCACATGCACCTGAAACCGTGCTCACTCTCAGTACACATGTCGCGACATCGTCAAGTAAGTATCGCGAAAGCAAATATACTTCAATTGCATGGTGTGTACGTGAGCGCTGGTTGTACACGAAGGAGCATAGTTTTTTTGGCTTCACTATGATTGTTCACAGCATTACGTCTATATTTTTTACTGTCTGTGACTATGGGTAGCACTTCCTTACTTATGATGAAATAATCGTATTTACTTTTACAAAAGTAGCAATTATACTATAAAGTTTTAGGGATACTACACTTCTTAATTATTATGTACACTTTTTTTATTATTTAACATACCTACATAAAAAAGTTATTATTACGTATGACACAATGTTAAAAGTAGCAACTATACGTAGGCCATAGTCCATACAAATATTTGTTCCATGCGGGAATCGAACCCGCCACCTATACGCTCAGCCGCTGCGCCATTCTAAATAAAATTATAATAAAAATCCTTCGTATTTTTCACACCGAAAATTATGAGAGAACGTAGTACAGGTCCGTATAGCACAGCGACACGTCCCGCACTGACTAAACGGGCGAGCGAGGGGATTTCAAGCCATTTGCGAGTATCGATTACGTAAAAAAATCGTTAAAAAATAATTAAGACAGTAATTTAAAAAAGTAAGCCGAAGGTGCCCTCGGTATTTTATTTTTTTATATGCTGATTGCAATAAAAAAATCCTGTGATTGATAGTTTAGGAGAAAAAAACGATTAAAATTTTACACAGAGGTTACTTTGCATAATTATTTCAGATATTTCAAATAATATTTTCAATTTTCTGAGCCAAAGAGGACCTGCATTATATGATGTAGATTAACATATATTTTTTTTGGATTTTTTACGATAAAGATTGCTGAGGAAAACTGACTTAAAAAACCTAAAAAAAGCCCAATTCACGTATATCGCCGCCTTAAATTGGTCCAGTTTCTGAGGAGAAAATAGTCGAGAGCCAAACCTTGAATTATGACTTTTTTACTTGGGCTATTCAGTTGGGGCTGCAGTTGTCCTTATCGCACTTATCTGAGGCCGAGTGCCCGCAAAGCGACAGCGATAGTTTCTTCAAATACCTATTTTTCAAAAGTCTCTCTGCCCCTGTTCTTTCCTCGTAGCTCTGCCCGCATATCCTTATAAGGCTCACTCAAGCCCAACGGCCGAAAATACATAACTAAAAATATCAAACACACATTATGTACGATTTTAATTAACACCTAACAGAAAAGGGGGTTATTCTGTCGACCCTTATCCAATAAAGTCCTATCCTACCCCGTCACCGAAATCAAATGGACAAAAAGCGGGCGAGATGATTTAATTTAGCCAACACGCCATAACAACCAGGACATAATGGACGCAAATCTAATACTTACAGAGGGCGCCTCACGTACGCCGCTCTATTACGTGATCTGTGTTTGAATGACGTATTTGTGTGTTGTACATCTTCTTAAGTTGGAACGTTCGTCGGTCATGAGATGAAAATGGTGTCAAATCTCTTGTTTACAAACTAAACTAATTTTAAACAATCGCTTTCGTTTACTAAAACTGGATACCAGAAAAAGATGGCAACAATTTTAGTGCTGTCAAATTAGTTTACGTGTTACCCTGCTTCGTATTTTTTATCGGCACTTTTGTTTGTTTTTATATTTAACTTTTATTAATTTAAGAGTTAGGCTCTTATAGAGTACCTATTTTCACAGTTTTACCATCCATACAGTTGTGTAACGAATGTACGGTCGACCGCACGTCGGTGGTAACACTTTGACATTAGCACCATCTTTATTTCATAAGCAGTAAGGGCGGTTGTCGAATTGAAGTGTTACTACTACTGTCATGCAGTCGACTGTACTTGCGCAGATCAACGACGGGGGCCTTGCGGGGCGGCGCGGGCTGCGAGTCGCCAACTCACTTAGCCGGCGGGATCGCTCGACGCGGGTTCACGCGAGAGTGTTTTGCAATATTGTGATTTTGGGTTCTATCGAGTATAATGCCAATCTGCATGGCTCCACGTATTTACAATCACTTGCCCATGACGATCTTAGAAATATCAATGTATTTGTCTAAAGTAAAAAAAAAGTTGTTGATAGAAAAAGAGTACTCGGTAACTGAATATTTAAATGACAAATTATAGGTAATTGTATTGTATTATTTAGATTTTTTTATTTGTATTTGACATTGTAATGTTTTAGTAATTAATTTAAATACCTCGTGTCAATGTTGAAATTTTTATTAAACTGCATGCTGTGGATCTCCACAGCATGCAGTATCATGTAGTATGGTATCTACCAATATACTATTTATAACCTTAAACATCAATAATCAGCAGGTTGCTAGCGAATGGGACACGATCATTTTAACAAATATTATACTCGTGAGTGTGACTCGTACCTACACATAAAACTTATTTAGTTCTATAAATATAAACTATCTGGTCGACAATATCCCTCGAGGATGTTAAGTAGATATTTGAACATGCTCACGTATTAGGGCGATATATCTCTATATTAGTACTGAAATGTTATTTACTTTTCCTTATGGGACTGAAATTTCAAGAGGTAAGTGTATAAAGTATATTCGTTTATATTTTACCACTACATCTAGTCCCAGGATAGTTAATATTGGGTTATCTTGTACACCTACTTATCGTCATTCATAAACTATACACTGCCCGCGACTCCGTCTGCTTGGATGTCGGAAACCTACCTACACAGACGATTAATTATTACAGTAAGATTATTTAATTTACAGAATTGTATTTTTATGTGATTCCTCACCACCATCCCATAAACGCTTTATAATAGGCGACCAATTTTCGTCAAAACATCTGACTAATAGATCTGCTGCCGAATTGCGTAACTCACTCGCAATCGCAATCATATGGATTTCAATGTTCATTGCTCCGTGTGTTTTGACAATCCGTTTATCGGCAACTACGTACCACGCAATGAATATCGCTGTAATTTCAAAATGAAAGCTAATGTCAAAGTGAATGCGTTACACAATTGCCCCACTAACATAGGTCGCTACTATTCGCCTCTCGAAAACTTCAAATCAATCATACTTCGGCGTTAGTAAACAGCCAATAGCCGCCTTGATATGATACTGCCAATCAGAATGCAGTACCTCGGTTCTGTACCTCGTACTTTGGATAGTTGACAGTATTAATTGTACGCATTATATTCAACAAAAAGGCATCTATTGGATTTTACAGTCGATGCTCACCACCATCATAGACAAATTAAATATTTCTAAACATTAAATAAATTAATAAATAATAATAAATAAATAAATATTTTGGGACATGTTTACACATCACCATCTAGTCGTTTATTTTATTCTAGTAGTTTGCCGACGACATAGTAGTCATGGCTGAGACCATGGAGGTCCTCGGTACAATGCTCGATGACCTCAGTAGAGCTTCCGATAGAGTGGGTCTTAAAATGAATATGGACAAGACAAAGGTTATGTCGAATTCCCATATAGCACCCATTCCCGTAAACATTGGAGAATCTACACTCGAAGTTGTTGACGATTATGTATACCTAGGACAAACTGTCCAGCTAGGTAAGTCCAACTTCGAGAAAGAGGTCAATCGTCGAATCCGACTCGGTTGGGCAGCATTCGGGAAGCTACGCAATATCTTCTCGTCCAAAATACCGTAGTGTCTCAAGACGAAAGTCTTTGACCAGTGTGTGTTGCCAGTAATTACTTACGGTACTGAAACGTGGTCGCTCACAATGGGCCTGATAAGAAGGCTTAAAGTCACTCAAAGGGCAATGGAGAGGGCTATGCACGGAGTGTCCCTGCGCGATCGAATCAGAAATGAGGAGATTCGCAGGAGAACGAAAGTAACCGACATAGCCCGAAGAATTGCCAAACTTAAGTGGCAGTGGGCGGGGCTCATTGCTCGCAGAACGGATGGCCGATGGGGCAGTAAAGTTCTGGAGTGGCGACCGCGTACTGGAAGGCGCAGCGTGGGTAGGCCCCCCACAAGGTGAACCGACGACCTGGTGAAGGTCGCGGGAATCCGCTGGATGCGGAAGGCACAGGACCGGTCGTTGTGGCGATGCTTGGGGGAGGCCTATGACCAGCAGTGGACGTCTTTCGGCTGAAATGATGATGATGATCTAGTCCCAAACTAAGCTTGTACTATGGGTACTAGGCAATGGATATAATACTAATATACTTTTTTTTTTTAAATATATACTTATAATACATAAGAAACACCCAGACCAACACAAACACTCATGTTCATCACACAAATATTTGTTTCCTGTGGGAATCGAACCCACAACCTCGTGATCAGTAGTCCGACACTCGAACCACTAGACCACAGAGGTCGTAAAATTTGACATTGAGCAGATAGATGGTTTTAGAACTAAATCGAATCATCATTTCAGTAGAAAGAAGTCCACTTCTGGACACAAGCCTCCCCCAAATTGAATAGGAGCCATTTATTATTACAGTTGCGATAGCCTCGTGGTTGATACGCTAGTTTTCCTCGACTCCAGCTCAATTAAATTGTATGTGATATGGCAAAACGAACTTAATCCCACTTGATATTAAGCGGTTACCTTTGTCTGTTATAACTACCACCTAAGACCTTTTATTTCGTGGGGAAATCCTCATGGCCGCATTCCGCCCGAGGAAGGCGACACCAATGTCGGATTCTTACCGACTAAAACCACCACGTTGTTCCTCCAACTATCTTTCGTGGCGTGGGATTGGCTCTCCATTCGCCTACCACTACCGACAGGTTTCGTCTTGCCACCAGGCGAACCCCTTCTCCCCGTGCGGCCTAACATCTGTATCGGCTGCACCGTCCTCCTGGCTGGCATTGTCACGGGCCTTGACTGGTCGGGCGGCTGACTATCCCAATTCCATGCCCTCAGGTTTGCCGTGCGCTATTGGAGTTTCGAATTTCTATAGCGTGCCACCCACCACCCCGCCATTGCTGGCCACCGCTCGTTCGGTAGCCGTAACTCCTAGGGTGGCTGGAGGCCACCGTACGCCCCTCCTGCGACGCCCGGTCATCTCTTGCGGGATGGGAAATTGTTGGTCGCTTCTCGCTTCCTCTCCGCCCCCTTCTTTGTGAACATCACCTCCTTCCAAAAGGAGACAACTCCTTCTCAACTGAAATACTACCTAAGCTATTGCCTATACTGTACTGTAAGTTGCTTTCGCCAAACTCAATGTGGAGGAAAAATCTCATGTGATAATAATTTCTTAGGTTTTCGCGATCACTACACATTATAGTAAAACAAAGTTTAACCGGATAACATCGCGTTTATTATTTAAATTGGTTTTCCTGACGTTTCGAAACTCGGTTCGGTTTCGGTTCAACTTTGCTTAATTATAATGTCTTATGATTGTAATTTCACCGGCATTTTCATAATGTAATTAAATCTTTATTACACATATGGCATTATTATGCCGGTGAAATACAAAAAAATAATCAAGTTATAATGTTACCAAGCAACATTAACTAAAGGAAATAATCACTTTGATCCGACGAAAAATAAGAACGGAAAAATTAAGCAGAAGTTTAATTCAGTGGATAGCTTTAGGCAACAAAGCGGATGGATCAACTTTTATTATCCCCTGGGGGATTGACCGCGGTAATAACAGTTCCAATTGGATTTGTTCTGACTCAGAATTAATAATTACGGAGAGTATCTCTTAAGGTGGGGATAATTAAAATGCTTTTCATGAAAGTTTGTATTGTGTTTGGTTCTTGGTAAAATCTTTGAAGGAAATATACCGCGAAACGGGGTGATTAGGAATGCAGGGATTCGGGACAAAAGTGGGCAAGGATTTTATCATTGAAATAAGATAGTAATAATAAATAAATTCATTTATTTCAGATAATCAAATCCATAGAAAAAAAAAATTACATGTCATAAAATTACAATAATGTCAAGAAAATTTAATTAATAATGTCAAATGTACGCATAAGCATTTTTTAAATTTAATATTCATTATCTGACACAATTGACAAATTATCTGCCCCACCTCTGGTTTACAGGAGCATGTAAGGCCTGCCAGTGCCTCAAAAACGGCCCGACCAACCTGTCGGCAACGGCAGCCAGGAGGCTGTGCTACTGTCCCGCACTCTACTCGCTATCGAGGTTGCCCTTTTGTGCATGGTGGTATAAAAACAGTCCACGCGCACCTCGGCAAACGTCCCAGATATGCTGCAGAAACGAGGCAGCCACAACAGCGCCCTTAACGCGTTGTTGTATTGAACGTGGAGGGCGCTGTAGGACTTCCACGTGTATGACACCCACAGGCTCAGGATAGTATGTTGCCCACAAGAACTTCAAAAATGTTCTGTAATAATTTGGTAAACATTCTAAAGTCTTTGTGGGTAACCAACCACGTTATTTCAATGTTAAATTCCTTTCCTACTTTTGTCCCTATTCATCCCTGCATCCCTATTTACCCCGTTTTAACTGATACATAATTGTTACCTTATAACTCAGTCATCTATAAACCGATTTGGAGTTTTTTTATATATTTGAAAGTATATACTTCCAGATTGGTCCCAGTTTTATCAAAATCCAGTTCTGATAATGGGATCCATGTGGAATTGAGGGAACTCCTCAAATATTATAGGAATACATGTAGCGATTTTGGTATTTTCATCAACAAATCAAGCATTTGCATTCAGAAATTATCAGTTGGTGAAAATCTGATGAAGATCTTCGGAGATAAAAAAGGGAACTCTTCAATGGATAACAGCAAATCATCGGGAATTGCAGCAATCGCTTGTCTTTCTATAAAATAAACTTTAAAACAAGTAAAAACCGACTTCAAAAATAGTAATATAATTAGCTTGGAACAATTTAGGAAGTCGGTGCCAATTTTTTTCTTAAATCAAACCTAATCAAAGGCACCTACTTCCTAAACTGTTTCAAACAAATTATTTTATTATTTTTGAAGTCGGTTTTAACTTTAAAACAACAACAGTAATATTCCCACAATAATATTACTATTATGAGATACTACTCCAGTATAGGCGTCAACTGTTTGAAAGCAAAACTTAATACCTCAGATGAACAACCCTGTGCATAATACAATGAAACTCTTTGATGACAGTAACAGTTACCATCTTCTTTCTCAGAACCTTTTTCACAAATAAGTTAATTATGTTGGCTTACACAACAACCATCATAACTATTATATTTTCTTTGATGTACTGTTGAGTGAGTTCTTGAAGGAACAGTGTCTTTAGACTCATATTATTAGAAGTAATTCAAGTAGTAATAAAAAAGTAAAAAAATCGGAGTGACGTAATTTATTGTTGTTGCCAGATCCTTTGGAAGAAAATTGTACAAAATTGCCGCCGGATAGGAAGAAATTATAGAAAAGATTTATATTTCCTCTCGCGTTCGACATTGTAGCAATAAATCAGAAGACAGCTTATCATGTCCACTTAAATATTTATTCGAAGTGCCGCAAGAAATATTATTACCTACTTTTGATGGTCGAAACTGATTTAACATTATAAGGCCCGTATTACAGTAATTTTAAAGTTCAATTCAATAACACAGCATACGAATTTAACCAGAAATAGGAAATAAATCTCTACTAAAGCGTGGTGTAGACCACACTAGAGTGATTACAGATCAAATCTCTGCTCAAATACCGAAACAGGTGACAGTATAAAACAAAAGCTTAACTCAGCTGAACTGTGATCAATGAATCTATGCTTGAGGAGTGTTCTAAAATTAAATCCCAACTCAAAACTAGTTTTAAACAGCGATCAACGCTTGAGGAACGTTCTGTAATATGGGCCTTAGTTTTTTAATTAAGTTATAGGATGCCGCAACTATCAAAAAGCGGTTACCTTTGCCCATAACAATCGCAATACCACCTAGGTTGTTGCCTAAATAGTAAATTGCAAGTCACGTTCGCCAAACTGAGACATGAAGATGAAAATTCTTGTGTGATTGTAATTTCAACGGCACGCGTACCCTTCACACCGGAACACAGCAATGCAAGCATCACTCTTTGGTGGCAGAAATAGGTACGGTAGTAGTACTTCCGCGGACGAATTCTGATACAAAGAACTCTTCTGCTACTCTAGATCAATCGACTGATTGACAATCGATTTAAATAGACTTTAGCAATATCTTATTCCTTATTACTGAACATAATGAATACAATAAGGAACACTACTTGTCAATATGTTTCACTACTTCTTGAAATTGCTCAACTACTACACTATATATTTGTATTTATTAATATATTGTATGATATATATGTCTTAACCTTATTTAAGTAAATTTCATGTACTTTTTTAAGTATATTATGTACGAAAAGTACCAACTTGGACACCGTAACTACCCTCGATCGGTTCCCTTTCTTCAAATCCATCCAAAGGTTATCTGGAAGAGATTGCCTTGTGCGATAAGACCTTTGCCGTGGGAAAATCCTCATGGATGCACTCCGCCCGGGGTAGGCAGAGCCAGTGTTGGACTCTTACCGACTAAAACCACCACGGTGTTCCTTCAACTACCTTAGCCGGGGGCGTGAGAACCCGTGAGTATTCACACAACCACCCCCGACAGGTCCTGGCCCGCCACAAGCAGGCGAGCCCCTTCTCCCCGTGCGGCCTAACGTTGGCCGCACCCTCCTAGGTGGCGCACACGGAACACTGCACGCCACCTCACCTCATGGGCCTTTACCAGCTGCGCCAACTTTACCAGCTGCGCCAACTACGCTGGCTGTGCCAGCTACGCCAACTGCTTGTCGGGCAGCAGACTACCCCGAGTCTGCTGCTCGCAGGCCCTACCTCCCGTAATTTTTTATAGAGGTTTTCTTCCTCGCGGTCCGGGCGGTGAAGCCAAGACCCTCGGTCCCAAGAGGCGCGAGAACACTACTAAGCTGGCACTCCCGCGGTTACGATATCGACGGTGACAGGGAAGGACAGTCCCCCCGCTGCCTGCCCAGTGGCAGGGTGACTGCACACCGGGCCCGCCCCTGCTCCTCCACTGTGCCCTCTGTTGGCAACAGAGGGACACGTGGAGCAACTCCCCTCTGGCCCAGAACGGGCCCCTCCCGCGCCAGAATATTCGCCACAGGCAATAAAATCCCCCGAAGGTTAATCCCTCGAAAGGATTTTATTGCCCGTGCCCAGGATGCACCGGCCAAACAACTGCCGTTCCCTCCAGACGTGTCCAGAAGGACAAGCAGCCGTCAGGCACACGTGGAGGTTTTCTGGCCAGCACCCCAAGACCGCCCACTGTACCTACATAATCTATCGTTTGGTGTATGTACAATAAAGAAAATAATAAATAAATAAATAATTAATTGCCCATGACATTGAGAGGGGTCGCACGGTTCAATACGTCCCAGCGCGGATGCGATGACGCGTCTGGATCGAACATCAAATAGAGTGAAACTGTGAAATGGTCGGTTGGTTTCATGTATTTGAACATGTACCTAAATAACTAATTATTTTTAGATTGTATGTATATACCATCGACCATACACCCCATAGACGCCTCATAACAGGCCGCCAATGTCTGCAATACATTTCCGTTTTCGAGTCTTCAGATTGCGAGCACAGTAACATAATATAAGCTTTAGGAGATAATCAATTAACAAAGTGATTTTAGTATAGGTTTATGTCATTGCAATAAGACATTTCTATAAATTTAATTTCTATAGGTTTAAACTATAGATTTTACTTACGATACATAGATAATCATGAGAAAACTACACAATCATAACATTAGGAGCGTATATATGCTTTTATTCTCAATAAGCTTGAAATTTACCGCAACCTCGGATGGTGCGGTAGACGATGGTCACGCTTGCCCAGCAAAACCTATTCACTCGAGCCTTGAACACCACCAGATTATAAGTACTATCAGAAAACTTTCCGGTGAACCACTACTAAGGCTAAAATCGCTTGCACTCAGTGTTCGACGGCAGCCGTAGATACGTGTAATATTGCAGGATTCGTTCAAGGGATTTTGTCGACAATAAGTATCAGCGGGAAGGATCGTGAATGTATTTATCGGGAAACAGACGCCGCAAGGAACACAACCCTTTAGGTTAGGTTAGGTTAGGTAACAATAGCAATTATTGTAATCATCAAAACAATAAAACTAATAAATAGTTCAGTCAGGCTATTTTGTAATTGTGTAATAGTTACGGATGTAAATTAATTTTAATGTGACTTTTTCGTGCCGCCATCGGATATAATAAATTATTGTTTTTGTTTTGTTTTATTTTGATGTTGGGGGACTTGGGGGAGATAAGAAAATTAGCCCAAATATGTTATCTTGATATGTAATAAAATAAATCCTTATGCGATACAGGATAAATGCTAGAGTGATATTTTGTTTGTCCAGGTATTGTGTCTCATTAGTGGACCTTAGTCAAAGTCAAACTTAGAAGCTTGAATTTTATACACCTTAAAGTGGCCCTAGGCCTTAGTAGATATTTGATATTAATTTCAACTTGATTCTTCTACCCGTTCTGGATAAAAACGGTCTTGACAGACGGATGGAGAGACAAAGGACAACAAAGTGACCCTATACAAAAGGGTTCCGTTTTTCCCTTTGAGATTTTTGTAATTTTTAGGTTTTTTCTATTCTCCAAGATTATTTTCAGCACTATTATAGCAGTATTGCAATCTGCAGATTACAGACTTTTAATTAGCCGATAGTTGGGTTGGATTTGTAATCAGTACGATGACATGTACTGGAGTTCGCACCGCACTCGATTTCCCATACAGGAGTTCGCACCGCACTCAATTTCCCATACAGGAGTTCGCACCGCACTCGATTTCCCATACAGGAGTTTGCACCACATTCAATTTCCAATACTGGAGTTCGCACCGCACTCGATTTCCTACAGAAGTTCGCACCGCACTCGATTTCCCATACAGATAAGAGTTCGCACCGCACCCGATTTCCTACAGGAGTTCACACCGCACTCTATTTCCCATACAGGAGTTCACACCGCGCTCGATTTCCTACAAGAGTTTGCACTGCACTCGATTTCCTACAGGAGTTCACACTGTTATTGATTTCCCATACAAAAATTAAATTACCCAGTTATCAGCTGACTGTTATGTCTATAGTCTGCGGGGGTAGATACTAAAGGTAAAAATGTAGAAGCCTACTCAAGTATTTTCAAGCTATCATCGTCACAAGATGTATCATTTCCCTCCCACCAACGACTCAAGACTTCAGTAGGCTTGCATATACAATAATACCAAATACATAAAACCTGCATGCATGAAAATAGCACAAGCGGATATTATCTTATATTGTTCGAATCGTATGTAGGCAGTGTTCAATGTATCGCAGTTGCGTTACTATAAACGTACACATATACAGCGAAAAACTTAAGCAATTTCCAACTTTAGCAGTGCGGTATTGGGTTTATTTTAATTCGTGAGGTTTAAAAGATTTACCCTTACTATAAATAGACTATCCCAGTACTTCCGTGGGAGTTATACAAGGTAACATAGATTACCAGGTGAAGGCAGTACTTTGATATTTATGTAAGAACTAGCCTTTGCTCGCGGTTTCACCCACATATTATTCGGTTTATCACAGAAAAACATAATCGCGCATCCCTCGGGAACTGTGTATCTTCCCGAGATAAAATTGTATTTTTTTATCCAACTCCGTTTAACCGTCTCAGCGTGATTGAAAGACAAACAAACAAACATCTAGACTTTTATCCCGGAAATATATACTGTTCCTTAGGGATGCCCGATAACGTGAGTCTTCAAGAAAATAGTATACCTACGTCTTTTTAAAAGGTCGGCAACACATTAGCGACTCCCCTGGTGTCGCAGATGTCCATGGGCGGCGGAGATTGCTCACCATCAGGTGACCCGCTTGCTCGTTTGCCCTCCTATGGTATAAAAAAACGTGTTTCTGTTATAAAACGAATTATATGCAGGCGAATCCCCGGGCAAATGCTAGTATATTTTTTTTGCATTACATGAAAATACAAAAGCTTTTGTCTACGAAAAGAAGAGACATCAAGAGGAAAAAAAAGGAGTTAATAACGAACTTTTACTTAAATTACAAATTATCTCGAAAAAGTTAGAATTTCTCGGAATAAAATGGTAATATAGATAGGTAATTCTGATTTCAAAAAATTTAAGATATTTTTTCACAATTACACTACTCATTGATTTTATTTATTGTTAGGCAGCCAATATTTTTCATTTCCAAAAGGATAACATACTTAGCCTGCATAAAAACACCGATTCACTGTCAGCTTATTATAAAACACCAGAAACTACGAAAATTTTCACGTTACCTACTTGTAAAATCGTCTTAAAAAACTTCATTAAAAAATTCAACTAACCCAACTTATATAACATGAAAATACAAAAGATTTTTTCTACAAAAAGAAGAAACTTTAAATAAAGGGGAAAAAAGGAATTAAACGAACATACGCTTACAACTTACTGAACTATCAAGTTTACAATCTCATCTCGTTTCTAACGTTTACATTATTTTCGTATAATCTCCCAAGCTCGGTCACTCGGGGAAATTAATTTTAAAACGAAATTCCCAGAACTCAAACCCGAGGGTAGTTTAAAACTACGTCACTGCCTCGTTTCAGTTTTCAGCTCTTTGTTTTGGCGTGCCTTGGGGGTAAGACCGACTTGTATACCGTGGTAGCGAATGGCATGACGCTTTCTTATGCCGTCAAGCACCCTCTCTGCTGCCGCTCTCTACTCCCTTGTGTGTGTACCAATGTTTGTACTAAAAAATCTCTCATAAATAAGCATTTTGAAAGATTTTTGGTAAGTACGCACAGCTACACATCAAGCTGTACATTTCCAGTATAAGCTGATCTCGCATTGAACGGAAAGCCTATGCAATGCGAGGTCAGCATAAACTAGAAAAGTACAGCTTGATGTGTAGCCGTGTGTACAAAGTGACACCAATTAAATTTTTTCCTCGAGGTTTTCACGAATCTCTAATAGAAAATTTGTTTTGTTGCTTAGCCGCATTTTAGTTAGCGGACGGCAGAGTAGTGATGAGTATGAATTTTCATGGATGGAGAGTAAGACCAAAGAAAAGATGGATGGATTGCGTTTAAGGGAGTAAATAATGAGATGACGGCTGATAGACCAAAATGGAAGAATAAGACGTATTGCACCGACCCCAAGTAATTTAAGACCAGGGCAGGAAGATGATAAATCGATAATTTAATACTAAATTAACATTACCGAGTAAATTAGGCTAGCCTTTTTGAAGTATCATGGGATTGGCTCCTAGGCTAACAAGATGCAGCTAAATGTAAATTTTCACAACTACAGATTCAACGGTTATCTTATCAATAAATTAATAAAGTCCATTACGTGGCCTTTCTCACAAGTGCAAACACGACTATGATACGATATTCCATCATGGAATGCCAGTGCCTATCTTTCGGCTTCATCATCAGACCTTGAAACCTAATCGTGGTCAAAGTTCATTACAAGACTTTTCTAAGAAATCCAAAACAGGTATGATACGATTTTCCATCACGAAGTTCCAGTTCATATCTTCCGGCTCCATCATCAGATCAGTTTGACAGTACCATATTATTGTATTGTCATCAGAACTACATACAGCTGTTTCATTACGCTAAGACTCTTGGAAGATGGTTAAATTAGTTACCTTAGATTCCATTACATAGTTAGTTACATAAAGGTCGACCTAATAAAAGCGTGTTAAAAATTAATGCAAATAATTTACTAGTAAAACTTGCCCAGTTTTACATATTCAGCGGCAACCTATCAAAATTTATTTTAAAACAAGTTAAGAACGTTGTACATTCCTACAGCTATTATTTAAAGAACCTCCTTAGAATTTGGCACCAATTTATGTCTCAATTCTTTTAACACCGAAGCCAACAATCCTCCTTGCACTTCCTTCGAACTTGGCCCCTTTTTTACCCGACTGCCCCATTTATATTATTATCGCATTTATATTTTGTGGGATCAGCATTTTACACAAAGCGAATTTTTTTTACTATAAATTACCTTTAAGATACTTTATTTGAATTACAATCTAGCCATGAGGCTAATAAGTAATTTAATTTTAACTTAAATTGCTATGTAAAAATGTTCTAAGAATGCGTCCAATAACTTTTCTTAGTTTCAGTTAAGAGGAAGACACTTTGTTCATGTGTTCTTTATAAGCAGCACTTATCACTACATGTTGTCTGTCACTACACTATTCACTGCACTAATTTAAATGGCTTTGTCCGTTTTAGTCTTCGCATTATTTCTGTGATATCGAGGAGCTGGATTGCCTCGACATTTACGTGCATACACAAAGCGAATGCCATCAAACAAACCCAACTCTGTACAATGTGACGAAAAATATACGAAATTAAATATATACTTAATCGTCATATTTTAGACATTACCCATATACAGGGTAATTGAAAAAATACTCGAAACTTTTCACCACTAACTTTGTATTATGACCCTGAACAACGTTTGTTCTACGACTTTTCAAAATTCGAAACTCTTTTTTTTATACAAAACATGAAAATACTCTGCAGTTTGCATATTCTAGACGGCCGACGAGACGCCGCACAGTCTGTTATTTTGCCTTAGTTGCGGCCATGTCCATTTTATGTTTTTATTCGATAGCTATAGTAACGATAAAGGTTTGGCAGAAATACCTATAGTGTTTTTTTTTATAATTATAAAGTTATTAAGGTTTCATTGAAAAGTGAGAAAAACAAAATTAATTTTTATTTTCGAAAATTGTTGTAATACATATTTAGTTAGTCCTTTAAATAAAGTAACAGCATAATATATATTTAGATAAAAAAATGGGGCATCGTACCTTTGATATATTAGGAGATTTTTTACTTTTACCGATTAACACAAAACATTTTTTTTTCATGTTTTCTTATCACGGTCGCATCTTATTTTCATTTAAATATATGCGTAATGTTATTGTCAATAATACACTAAAATATGACATGCGTCAATAGCAGGAATACGAAGATAGAGAGTTTCTAAATATTTTTGAAATTTCTATGGAAATAGGGTTGTCGCAATTGAATAAATAAAAAAATAAAATAAAAGTGCCAGATATTTCCCAAGTATTTAACTAAAAAAAAAAAAAAAAAAACATAACATAACATCACGCCTGTATTTCCCCGAAGGGGTAGGCAGAGGTGTGTAGTGTGTTAGTATTTAACTAACTTTGAGTAAACTCTTTCTCGTGTCTTTCTGTGTCTCTTTCTGGGTTTCTGTTGTCTGAAAACAATTACTATAATGTTCTCAATGCTCTAAGACTACAACGATACGTGACGCTAACCTAGCAGTCATCATCGGAGTTTGTCAAAACTTCTTGTGATGATAATACGAGTATATTATCATCAGAAGCGTCTGTTACCAATTCAGTATTAGGAATATCAGCAAAACTTTGCGGTAATGGATCATGGGTAATAATACACGCACACCGTAATTGTGAGCTGGTATTTGTGATGACATTAAAGACTTTTCCGTCAATTATGGTGAGGTATAATTTTGGATCTCCGACAACGACATATCCAGCAAAAATTTCCGAATAAATTAGTGAAAGATTTTCAATTTCTTCTTCTACCCAGTTCCTTTCTTCCAGAATCAGATCTTTTGATTCTGATCTGTATTGTATTTTTATTGGTTGGCAAAATCTAAAAGATTGTGGATTTGGGTTTGACCATAAGACAAAACCATCAAGACTTTTTATGCGCAACGGAATGTAGGTAGTAGCAAAGAGGCAGTGTTCGTCATCAATTTTATCAGAAAACGTTTGCTTATATGTTGACTGTCCTGTGCTACCATCAAAACCCCATGAACCCTCAAAAACGCAGTGAAGTGTATCTAACTGTTTTTGATTGCAATATTCCGAAACCCTTTGGTCGCAAGAGTCAATGATTCGTCGAAACGTGTGCATAAGTAAATCATTTAAAGGTACTTTGGCTTCTCGTTCTGATATTTCAATTTCAACATCAAGATAACAATGTTTTTTAGCTTTTTGTATCTTATAATAGGGAGGGTAAATATTAAATCATCGAGATTTGGCACCTTGTTGCATGTAGATATAGTCCTCCACTGATAGTTTTATATCAATCATTAAACAAAGAGCTTCATCAGGAGAATAGGGTTTGGGTTCCGATTTTGACTTTATGGTTCCTGCGATTTTTTTAGGCCGAGTTGGACTTTTCAAGCATTCCTTTATTATAAACTCAAACTCCTGAGTAGAACTTTTATTTAGTTTTTCGCCGGTTTCGTCTGTTACTATTCTCGACATAACTTTAATTAGTTTTGAATGAGGTTCTCCGTCAAGCGATTCCTAAAGATCTTTACGTGCACGGCGCTTTTGGCGATCACTTAAATTTTCATAAAATGTAGATGTGGAACTGGATGAAGCATCAAAATTAGTTTCAGGTTTCGGATCTATTGAAGGTTAGTCAAAGCTACTAGTTCCCGAAGTCGAAGGATTACTTTGTAATAAATGTGTATTTGATGTGAAACTGGAATGAGCGCCAAAAGAAGTTTCAGGTATCGGGTCTTCCAAGTTCTTGGGGTCTTAAAGTTTTTTGTAAGGCATAGCTACTACTTCTCGAAGTTGAAGGATTATTTTGTAATAAAAAATGTGCCTCATCCAATTCTATAATATTTTGTTGTGGTAAAGGACTTTCCTCGATATTCACTTTTGGTATTTCAATATCAAAAATAGTGGAAAGCCAGTGTTTGTTTTTATTACAAAATCGTTTGAAATTCCGTTTACTACTGCAATATAAAGTTCCACATTTACTTAAAAAATTTGAAAGATTGTAATTAAATTCATTGTTTTGGCTATCGATATTGTTCGGAATTCCATTTGGATATAAAGCGTTTAACACGATTAGGCATCGTTCCTTTGAATTGAGATCCAAAGGTCTTTTATGAACCCCGTGCAAATGTGCCTTATCTACCAAAATTTTATAAATTCCCAATTTCGTGAGTGATTTCTTCAGATCCGTGTTCGTGCTTTCGTTGTTAGTCGTTGGAGTTGCCACTCGCTGACCAGCATGAGGGTTGGCGCCCTCATGCCCCCCTTGCATTAAGTCCTCTGGTCGGGGCCCAGAAGGACATCCCCCAGCAGGACGGGTCAGTACCTGCTGAGGCAAAGCAGTGCCATGGGTCTTTGACGGCTCCATGACACCTCACCCCCGCTTCTCCAGATATTATGTATGGAAATTGGGTTTTGACATTCTATCTAACGAGGGCGGACCCCTTCCCAATTCCACATAATATCCTTCATCGAAGATTCATTTTGATGTAAGTGCATGCACTTACAAAACAAAAAAGAATAATAAACAAGATTTGTTACATGATTTGTTAGTTACAGGTGAATCTAATAAAATCGTGTTTGTGAAGACATGATTAGACCAAGGATAATGCTTCAGAAATAGTAATAGGAAATTATAATAATTGAAGAAGCAAATTTATTCCGAGCGAAATTGGTCGTTTGTTAAAGGCGCCTACATTAGTTGACAACCCTAAATTAAAACTTTAAAAATGAATATCTCCGAGTTCCTGTGTTCGTTGCTTCTTATTTTTTTTGTGGTTATACTTAGTAGTGTACTAAACATTTACACACAAAAATAAAATGCGACCATGTTAAGAATGACCATAAATAAAATTATTATGAAATCATGGAAAAAATAAAATTGACGCCTAGGAGAACGCATTTTTTTATGATAAAATAGATGTAATGATGCATTAAGTTAATGGCTAGCGTGCCATGAAACATTTATTGTAAAATGTTCATTATGAAAGCCTAAAACACGTTTCTATGGTTTCTATGGATTTTTCTCGATTTTCGAAATATTTTGAAAACTATGACACTTAAAACCACGGGGGTTTTAATAGAAGTTTTGTTTGGTTATTATCTTTCTAAAAGCCTCAAAAAATAAGGATGGCCGCAACTAAGGCAAAATAACAGACTGTGCGCCGGCTGGAGTTCGAGTTGGCGGCGCGGCGGCTAGTACAAACGCACTCGGGCTTGCTATAGTATACGTAAATTTTACACACTTTAAATAAACAATTTTTTGCCTGAATTTGTTTAGTTTTGGCCCAAGTCGTAGAACAAACGTTATTCAGGATCGTGATACGAAGTTAGTACTTCAAGGTTTCGGGTATTTTTTTCACTTACACTGTATTTTGTTCCCTCTTACTTAAGTAATCGTTAGTTAATTAACGTTTATAAGCATTTGTGAGTGTGGCGATAGAATAATTAATTTTAGTTTGTTCCTATCAGTACAAGCTACTGTGAAACTGAGCGCTGTTCATATTAATTTCCGTTACTATCTACCTTATTAATTAATTAAACTTTAGTTATAAAGGTAATTAAGATTTAAGATGTAAATTCTAGGAAAGGTTTAAAATAAATACAGGATTAAGTATACATCAAAGTATAATATTAGTGAAATGCCTAGTTTGTACGGAAAACCAACAAACCTTGAAGTAATAGTTCCAGAATTTCGACCACCATGGAAAGGCGGAAGCCGTTGACCGTTGGATGTCGGACTTAGTCATATGGACTAGCTATTTTTCAGGATGAAAAGTAAAAACTGTATGCAGAATAATATTTATAATATATTCTACTGTTGATTCAAATATCATCTGTTTGTTCAGCCTTTATAGCAAAAAACGATATAGGTCATAAATCTAAAGAAAAATAACTTCATGATAAAAAAAAACTAAAATGTTTTTGCGGGAAATATATTTATTTAAACACTTAAATTATTATAACATTTATTTCTGATTTCCTTCTAAATTACATTACATTTTAAATGAAATCCACTCCGTGTAAAATTGTCAACATAAAGAGTGGACCTTCGTCACGCCAACATAATTACACTGACACTTAAATTAACTTACTCGGACATGTTACATTAAAATAGCATGTTAAATTAAAATAAGTATCATGTTATATTAAAATAACATGTTGTTCTAATATTGTAGCGAGTTGTAACAACAAAGGTCGGTATGATTGGCACTTCATTACGCTCGGATTACTCATCCGCGAAATGCTAGGTTAGATTACGAAAAGAATGAAAACTTATTGCGGCTCTAGGTAATCCCCAAAGGAGAAGGCAGAGACGTGCCCATTTGTTATGATAAAAGCCACATTTTCTCGATGTCGTATTAAGTCGCACTGAATCGAGCTATTTCCAATGACCTGGCATAATTTTAGACAACATACGGCAGTAGACCACTAGACTATGGGGGCGGTACTTCTCCTATCCTGAGTCTTAATTTAGGTACTAAAGTTGTTATTTTGTGAATAAACCGACACCATGGTAACCTTATCTTTTACTTTGGTATAAATAGTTTCCTTGGAATTCTGCCATTAACATTTAAGTGTGAAGAACGAAATAAGACTGTTACTTTTATTTACAAAAGTTAGTCGAAGCTTAATTACGTTATAAAAACTAATTATTTAATTGTATCTATCTGAATATCTTAAAGTTAAGTAACTTTTAAAGACATACACAACAGAAAAAAACATTTCAGTACCTCCAAATATAACTTTTTTATCGATATTCTTCACAAATATCAAATATCATAAAAATAAATACGCCCAAAATATGTTTACAGAAAAGAAAGATTCATTTCCATTAATATTCCGAACACATTCACGTGTACAAAAAAGTGAGGCTGTAAAGCGTTGTAGAAATATTGTGTTACCTTTCAGTTCATTTTAACAGTATGTATTACGTACGTGATTCTATTTTTGTGTAACACCTGGGCCTTTGAGTAAATAACTCATTAAGTTTTCATCATGGACGGGATTCTCATTTTAATTTTAATAGTACATTACTGTCGAGTCCTGAAATGAAGCAATTGACGGCCTGGTAATATTGGAAATACGAGGCGAAGCCGAGAACTTCCGAAGAGATTTTTTCCTTTTTGACTAAACGAGGCCGTTAATTGCTATTTCGGCCGAGACTTGTATAGTACTTTTCTCTCATTTGCGAGGATATAATACACAAATTAATTCAACACTATCTAATTTTCATTTGCGCCAATTCGTTCTTATCTACGGCAGTACATTATAGATGCACAACGGAAGCTACATATGACTATACAAAACATTTCTATTATTTAATATGCTTACTTGTAGGTATTGTTTAATAATGCGTGAGCGAGTGATACAAGTTACAATAACGTAAGCTGTTTACATTATTCTTTGTTATGTTTAAAATCATTTTATTTACTTTTATATATATTTAAAATTTATGTATTTACTTCATTGTTTACATTACATACACTTAAGTTGCAGTTTTAAA
The DNA here is from genome assembly GCA_949699075.1 of Asteroscopus sphinx. Lineage (NCBI taxonomy): Eukaryota > Metazoa > Arthropoda > Insecta > Lepidoptera > Noctuidae > Asteroscopus > Asteroscopus sphinx. The sequence goes on along the minus strand of OX453004.1, from coordinate 27,788,739 downwards.
TTTTTTTATTTTTTTTTCATATAAAGGAATCACAATTATTATAATTTTTATTAATAAAATCACATCCGTCACGTTTACGATTAAAGGTTCAGTTGAAAACCAGCGTCAGGCACTTGTTGCCTGGCATTTATACTGAACTGGACCTTTTTGGCACAGTCGCTAGACACACAGCATCGATGATCTGTTATTTGTATATTTGATAGTGTTCCTGTTGAATTGTGTCTGTGTATCTATGTGCTTTGTGTCAAATAAATGTTTCTTTCTTTCTTTTCTTTATTTCTGGCGCGGTTCTTGTTCTTTTCAAAGTTAAAAAAAAAAATGCGCATTCGGCCTTTATAATCATAAATATTTTGTACTTAAAACACCTAATTTATGTAAGTGTGTGCTTAAAAACCTTGCTAAATTAAATTAAAAATTAAATCTGTCCAGTAATTTCCATTATTGTCGTGTTGGAAATTGCTGGCGTGTTATTTCTAAGCGTACGGAAAAGAGCCAATTTTCTTTTTTTAAATAATGAACCAATTTCCGAGCAAGTGGCAGAAATAGTACATTACTGCCGCGGCCGGCAACAAGAGCATTGAGGTTGCGGCCAAGGCTTGTATCGTGCTTTTCTCAAATAATGCGCGAAAATTCCAACATAAACGGAAATTTAACTTGGACCTTTTTTTCCTTTTACATTTATGTTTTTCAAGGGATACGTTTTCTCCCCGTATACGGCTAAACCGTATCAGAATAACGATTCGGTAAGACCGTAATAGTGTGAACATAGTGTGAGATACGAAATCCAAGATCTGAACATCTTAACAAACGTCATTAAAATCAATGAAGGACATTAATTAGGTATTCAATGTTTGCACTTAGAGCCACTGTATTGCAGGAGCTCAAGCTGCTAAATAGACCCGTTGCTATGGGAACTGTTAATCTACTTATTTAGTTGCTCCTTGTTCGAGGTACTCAGTGCTCGAGTTTTGCAGTTTACTGAAATGCAGAATTTCTTTATGATAGTTTGTACATATAGAGAGGATGGACGAGAGTAGATTGACAAAACAAGTCGTACGAAGCGAGTGTGGGTTCGAGAGTTTGAAGGGGACAACCTCGGCGAACGTACCGCAATCAAATCGCGGACGTTATTACAAAATGCCAGGTTAAGAGTACTCTAAACCGACGAGCATGCATGACGAGGATAATGAACGTAGATGAAGCACCAGATGTGTGTCAGGATCGTAGCAGGTGGAAATCCATAGTCTCTGCTTACCTCAATGGGAAACAAGCGTGATAATATGTGTGTATGTGTATGATGTATGGATGGGCTTAGGGTCACGACACATTGATCGACGGCGATCGACGGTTTGTACGTACAAACAGCACTATTAGTATGGGAACACGTACGCATCCTTTCACAGGGTGCGTACAGCGTCATATAATACTAATCGTGTTTTTCGTATGGACAAACCATAAATATATAAGCATAAATATCTCAGTCAAGAAACTTTAGCCTTTTTTCGTGGAAACCTAATAGTGCCTAAATTATATAGGTGTAGATTTAGTGGATTTACCTCGGGCAGGTATAAGGATAATAGACAAAAAAATTGGAGTGTTAATGGAACAAAATGGTGCGCAAAGTGATCCTGTTTTTTTATTTTTGTATTTTTTTTGAAAATCCCTTTATTGTTAACCTTTTATGTGTTTTTTTTTAAATGTTTTATTTAAACTTAGTGTTCTTTAAACGGGTGTAAGGGATATTTTTATATTTTAAGTAATAATATTAAATATATCGTTCTAAGATATAAAAATATGTTTTGTACTCTTGCGACAATTTGTTACAATCAATTTAATTTAAATTAATTAAGTGTTATTTAAAGTAACGATTTAAATTGTGGAAAGAAAAAGTCGCTCACGAGCATGATTCGAACCTGCGACTCCTGGCTCAGTACGCCAGTGCTTTAGCCACTAAGCTACCGTGAACACTGCTCGTGGTATCGAAATTCTCATCCATTTGGTACGTCTTTGGGTGACGTCAGTGATATGTTATTAAGAAACAGTGTTTCTTAACCGACTCGACTAACTTTGCAGTTAATTCAAAGTCGTATAGGTAGTGGCTAAAGCACTGGCGTACTGAGCCAGGAGTCGCAGGTTCGAATCCTGCTCGTGTGCGATTTTTTCATCCCACATTTTAAATCGTTAGATTTCGCTGCGCATGCATAAATGCGTTAAAAATTATAAAATAATTGTTATTTAAAGTATTTAAAAAAATACGAGCGTCCCATTTTCCGACTTTGGTACCTTTAAGTCCATCGCAGATATTACTTTTCAATACCCAAAAGTCCCAAAACTGTCACAATGCTAAAATATTGTAACCTAACCCTTACATTCCTTTTCGTTCAAATAGAAAAAGAATCTTAACAAGGCTTAAACACCTTCATAAAAATATCGAAGAAAATATATATCAGCAAAGAAAATCACATCAATCAGTCCTCTGTCCTCTATATTATCACCTCGCTGAACTAGGAAGCGGCTCGATAGCAAGGCGTCGAGATATATTTACGAGGGGACCAGAGCCCGCTCGTTTTATGATCTGTAGTGCGATTCTGTACAAGGAAAAAAATCTTTTCTCGAATTTCTCGACACTTATCGGGACGCAGAATGGATTAGATAAATAAACTATGAGTTATGCTGTCTACTAAATATGCAACCTCATTCTTAGTTTTTATACTAAACCTCTTAAGGGATCATTGTACTCATCATTTTGAATAACTTTTACGACCAATTCTGAAATCGTAAAAAAAAATTGGCTGATCTCTACATTTGTGTTCAACGTAGGGATCAACTGATTTTTATTTTCACGATTTCCGGTTTGGTCCCATAGTAAGAGTTGTTCATCATGATGAGTACAATGACCCCTTAAGAGGTTTAGTATATAAACTAAGAATAAGAATTTGCGTACCATAATATACTTGTATTTCCCATTTTACTCGGCTTATCGCAGTTCACTGCTGGACATAGAAGAGCTCTTCTTAATTGCAACATAACACTTAGTCCTCTGCTTTCCGCATCCAGTCTTCAGGTCGTCGGTCCATCATGTGGAGCCCGCATTTGATGATGTTCGGTCTCCATTCAAGGACTCCACTGCACTCCCGATCAATTCTATTCTTAGACATTATTCCATAATAAGACGTGGCTAAAAGGTCCTAGCAGCCAGGCTTAAAAAATAGACTTTATCGATATCGAGTTAACAATCGATATCGAGATGAGTTTATTACAGAATCACACCACTGATGCGGTTGAGGTTGAGATCTTCACTATCGCGATGATCTCGATCTGATAATAAAGCCTCCTTGGCTTTTATGGCGAGTATTTCCGGGTTTCCAGAATATATGGGAACAAATTTAGTTGTTTTTACCGCAGATTTCGTGTATTAAAGTAAAAGTGATAGATACGCCAATAATAAAATAAATAAATAGTCATGGATCAGTCAACTGTCACAAAAAATTGAAATTCAGATCACAATCAATCCTACTGTTTATTTTAAATGGGATATTGATTATGAAATACGAAAGCTGACATAACAACAGTATTCGTTAATGGATTATCGATTATGTTTATCATCATAATCCTCCTGCCCTTATCCCAATTTATTTGGGATCGGTGCAGCATGTATATTTCTTCCATACATCTCTATCAGCCCTCGTTTCCGTGTTCACTTTCATTCTCCTCATATCATCTTTCACACAATCCATCCATGTTTTCTTCGGTCTGCCTCTTTTCTTAAAGCCATCCACATCCACATTCATACTTGAAACTATCCTCGTAACATGCTCCTCATTCCTCCTCATCACATGTCCATACCATGACAGTCTGTTGCTACATAGCTTATCGGTTATGTTGATGATCATATGAATTCGAATGCGTTCTATGTAGAGTGAAATGTTACATGTAACATTTGAGTGCAGTCAATCGCTTGTTCAACGGAAGCGTAATGAAATGAAATTTCTTCCTTGTTTGAAAGAAGCCTAATTTCAACGGTGGAAGAGTAGAAAATGAAGGCTATTTTATACAGGACTTGAAAAACACTTCAGGTACCTAAGATATGTCATAATACTGACGAAAACCAATATACAAACCTGAAAACAATAATCTCGAAGTAGAAAGATGAAAGCAACATTGTAAGGGACGGTTCACTCCAAACTTATAGTCAGTCGCTGACTATACGCTGTATATACGCTACAATGTATAGTCAGTGGTTGACGTAAGGTTAAAAATTATGAAAAATTTGCTAACCACGTAAAGTTATCTCACATTCAGCAACAGAATTTTATTTATTTTTATTAATTGCTTAAGGTTCGCCCACACTATACATATTATCATTATTACCAAACAATGCAATACAGTTTTATCCATTGCATGTACGCTAATTACGGGTAAACACAACATTGTCTAATCAAGATGACTTATTGCTAATAAAAATTCTCACTCTTCTTCTTATGACTTACGAGAGAAGAGTTTAATTAAGCCTATGTTTATTTGTAGGCAGTTTGATTATTGTGGTTATGGGGTATCGGGGTATTCTGTCTGGAACATTTAGGGATAAGTATTAAACTTAAAATCATTCATGTTAAACACACATTTTAAGAGTCCATCGGTGTCCAGAACTGAATATCAGGATCAAACCAACGCACGTGCAGTCTTGAAGAAACCACAAGCTAGAATGTGTAGTAGTCCCAAAAGCACCCAAATAAAATTTTACAGCACTCTTTTAGAATGAACCGTTAATGCTATCTTACAAAGTCGTATCATGAGAAATAACACCATAACACCAGTGTTTTGAAGTGTAAGCCCTCGGCATCTCGGGTTACTGTTAACGTAAATCTTATTGCTGTACCTCGGCCGGCTACTCGTAAAGCTTAGCTCAAAACTCAAGGGAACGGTTCGCAAACCGAGAAACGGGAATATTTGGGTTCAGTCATAAGCGAATAGCGATTTATTTTAGTTAAATTTATCTCACTGTTTTGATGAGTATTTTCAAATGTTGTGGTTTCCAGCAAAATTTTGTAAGCCTTTTATTCAACGGAACTGAAGGTTGGTTATTGTTGCGATTAATTTCTAGCCAGTGTGAATAGGAGATTGGTATTATGATAGGATTTTGGTATTGCATAGATGCATAATTAAAAGCAATTTGCTAACGTTCTAGGTAATCTTTAGAAGACCTCCGTTAATCAAATCAGTGAAGCAATCTACAATTACAATAATTTAGGTAAATTGTGTTCGTACGATTGGTTGCCTCTTAACTAAGTGTTTATGTTTGTGCAAGCAGTGTCTGTATGTCGCATGACATGTTTCTAAAACAATCACCTAAGTTAACTACGTCCACCTTTGTAACATAGTCATAATATTGAACGTGTATAAAACGCTACCACATTTTATTCCGCTGGCTCACGTAACTTAGACTCAACACAAGCCTTTTATTGGCATTTTTATAGTGGCAGAGCAATCGTGTCCTAACCAAGTAAACTAGGATTTAGTTTTCTATCTGGACTCGTATAAACCGTGTTTTGTGGTTCTTCTGCTTATTCCACTGTGGGAATTTGAGAAGATAGATAACTGTGATTTTTATCAGGTTCAAAGAATGTTTCTTTAGAATATGATGCAAACATGTCATTTTTCTTTCCATCCGTGAGAGTGAGTAGAAAAAAAAAAACAAAATGAATCTGATACGATTCTGGAATGAGCATGAAGATGACTTATACAACGTGTCCCAGAAATCAACGTCAAGCCGAAAACGGGCAATAGGCCAAGTCGTGACAGTCATTAGAAAAATATAAAAAAAAAATTTGGTCATGTACTTTTCAAATTTTATGGATTCAAAAAAAAATCTCGAAAAGTGACACCCTGTGATGATTTTTCAAGTCCTGTGGCTACAAATATTAACTTTCCGTCAGTTTTTTTTCTGTGACGTAACCATGAATAACCCTTCTGTAAATTACAGTTAAAAGTTAAAACATAACTACCTCATTTTTAAATAAAATGTTAGATTTTTGCCCAACATTGAATTCAAAATTATTACATCACCCAACTTTAACCGCGTGTAGTGTAAAAAAAAAGTACTACACTATTTTGGCAAGTAACTTTAAAAGATGGCGCGTTTAGTCTGGATTCCAAAATGGTATGCCACTTACTAATTGCTACTTCTTAATTGAGGAAAAAAAAATATTTGTTAGTTTTAGGTGCGTTTGAAATAAAATTCAGTTGTTGGATTTCTTTAGTTATAATTTTTATTAAATCAGATTTACCGAGTTTATATTAAATGTTCGAACTGTTTGCCTTCAGCTGCACATTTGGATATCTCTTACGATACATTCTTGCTGCAGCATTGGCGTTGCATAAGCATGCTCCATAAATGAGATGCATGTTGGCGTATTCCTGTGCGGTGTATCGAGATGGCATGATAACAAACTACACAAAATACGGGATTACGATTAAAACAAGTCCGGGGTCGTCAAAAACAGTGCAGATAAATCAAAATCACAATGCGAATGAAGTCCAATAAACAAAGCCACAGTTGTAAGTATGAAGTCACTACAAATACAAAAGGATGCTTAGAAAACGAAAGAGCGTAACGTGCTGCAGTATTGCACAATTCACCTAACGCATCCCTGTTTCGCCAGAGTGGCGTCTCTATCTGTTTCACTCACACAGACGAAATTATGTGTCAATCCGTCTCGCTCTTAGATAAAA